>OW026414.1:5007500-10007500 GCA_932274075.1 Diarsia rubi
GACACAAGGTCAATAAACAAAATTACAAATTTAATACACGACAGTGACATATTATAAGGAATAAAAATTCAAAAACCACTTTTTACCACAGTTTATCTGGGGATTGAAAAATCGGCCCTAAATACTATAAGTAGTCTACTAACCGTCAACTTTTCTATTTTGTCGGTTTATTTGTGTATATATCGTTCTCTCTTTTTATTATTGGGAAAGAAAGAAACAAAACATGAGTAGAGTGAAGTTAGCTAGACGACACAATCTATCGAGCTTACATTAGCGCCTGCGTAAGACTCCGTAAATCTCATGGTGCAAGCATTATCGAAATCTATTTGATACACGTTAGCACGCTAGCGAGTTCAACGTTAGCGAGTAAGTTTTCTATGACAACTCATGGTAGAGCTACTGGTTTGATTCCAAAATGGGGATGTAGCAGCCTGGGGTCACCGTTACAATCGTAATGTAATGTTTGTTAACACTGGAAGTTAAATATGACGCGATAAATCAAGATTGAATTATTGAAGAATTGTCACATGCATTCCTTAATTGGGTAAGGTAAGTTTTAATCAAAAGTCGAATTGGATAGGTCAAGGCTAGTTTTAATCTTGTTAGGACCACAGATATTGTAGTTTACAACACGAGAGCATACAGATTGGCAGTTAAAAAATGGATACAATTCTCATCGCATATTTTCCGAACGCCGGGACAAAGTTGCTTCATGCAATTATAACGCAGGGTTAGCTGTTACAGTACGATCGATCTGAAATCCTGAACTTAAAACGATGATATTCATTCCTATTATTAATAACTTAATTATGATCAACAACTTTTTCTATACGAGAACGTAACATAATTTTGGAAAGAAACAACAAGATTAGTTCCGTAGATTCTTCCCATATTTCCCGATCGCCGTGACAAAGTTACTGCGTGCAATTATCAACGCAGGTCAAGTTAGGAAGGGGTTACAAGTTACAGTGCGATCGACCTGAAATCCCGGACGTGTATTCGGGGGCCGGGGTGCATTATAACGGGGTTAGATGATGTGCCCTGCATTATCTAGCGGAAGTTAAACGAAGATAATGGATCTTCGCTCAGGATCTTCGATTAACTTCTTCTTTATCGATTTATTTATTTTTTTCACACATCTTGTTATTTCTGCTAGTTCATAGAAGTAACACAATATTTTCGTGAATTTTAAATAGTAGTCAAATAGCAAATTCACGCCTATTGCGTATCTTTTTCTGTCAGTGTCTATCATAGTGTACCTACATTTCAAATTGGATAAGGTTTATAACCGACCTGCTGCGTCGATATTTACTTCTAATTTGGAATAAGCGTAGTGCAATTGAATGAACGGAAAATCACGTAGTTTCAGGTCATTCAATTGCACCCGGGCAACAACACATGGGGGTTAGAGATGGATGGCCCTCCGTTAAGAGAATTGAAGCCTCAAATACCACAAGTTCCACTTTCGACATTTCTCCCAGAAATGGGCTACCTTCAAAAGGTCGAAAATAAACGAAAATAGAATAGCCCAGTATGCATAGCCCAACGGATTTCGAGTTTACGCCCCAAAGAGGACCCACTGACCATTGAACTTCCTACAATGGGTCTTATTATTTTAGCAGCAATGTATGTACATTTGTGTTGGTTGGTATGGGAAATGTCATAAGTACTAATAGTTCATAAGTAAATTAACACTTGATCAAGAGTGGTTTGACTTGATAAAGATTGTTATCATTATTGTTTACAATTAATTTAAAAGCAACAAACAAGATTATTTCATTAATTATGCAAAACTGACCCATTTAGCGCAGAGGCTATTTCTAAGACTGATTATTTGTGAAAGATACTCGTATTATTACAAATTAATAATTTTAAATGTCTCATACAAACTCTATGTAAATAAAAACTATGAAATATTGCACTGAGAATTATGAAATATACTTTTATTATAATTACAAAAACACCAATTACCACAATGGGAGTTACTGTGAACTACAGTCCACAGTCAAACGCAATAAGTGTAAAGTTAGCACTTTATTGACTATTCTCGGTAGATGATGTCATTAAACAATCACTACTAGAATGGACGTCAGTACATAAAGGTATAGTTCATTCATTCATCATACATTTTAATATTATTTGTTTAGTGGTTCATTGTGTAGGTAAATACTCAAAACACATAGGTACATTTGGAAATATAAAACATACTCGAAACACATAGGTACCTACATTGGGAAATATGTAACAAATAAGTACATTGGGAAATATGAATCTCCATTAATTCAGTAAGTTCTAGCTGGTCCCTGCGATCTTTCGCCTTGTGAAATTATTATAAAAATATTACTTCCGTACATTAATGGTATTTAGTCAACAATTTCACGGGTTTTAATGTTTTGCAGGGTACCCTAATTGTTTCACCCTTATTTTTTTTTGCCATGTGACGCAGAGGAATTTGGTGTTAGATTAGAGAAAGACCAAAGAAATGTCTATGGTCTATGTGAAGGATGATATGGTATATCTGATGAGATGAGAAGTAATCTTCAATGACCTCTGACATGATTTCATGACCACCATTTGGCTGCCTGGACTAACGGGTTTTATTTGATTTCGTATCAGACAATCAAGTGACTCAAGCTTGCAATGTCCTAACCAAACTAGAATCAATTTTACAAAGTATATTTACTACTGGTGGGAATCAAACCTACAACCACTGGGTCACAAGGCAAACGCCTCAACCACTTGATCACGGAGGCAGTTATGAGAAGAAATAAGAAAGAAAATTATATGCTGCGCCAACCCCAAATAGACTGTTTAAATATATTTTATTATCAATATAAAGCAATTAAAATTTGCCTCTTCATAAACAATCATTATTTAGCCATTAATAAATCTTATATGAAATGTGGCATTAGTCATTATTTAAGTCAAAGTTATTTCCCATTAAACATTTATAATCAACAATTTTTAATCAACAGGGAGGTGGCCAGTTAGTCAGAAAATTGTCGCTGGTTGCCCACTCTAAAGAATAGCAAAAGAATGGACAAGAAGCTGAACCACCGGAAAAGTACTAACAACAAACTGTCATTCTATCACTAAAATTTTAACCATGGAAAAAATGAATCTATTAAGTGTGGTCTTGTACTTATAAGTTATGAATTGGTGTAATTAAGATAACAGTGTGTCTTCAAACTTTATCACTATCTGTGTGAGCATAATAATTTATGACCTATCACTCCCAAAGTATAGAGATTAGAGCTGTCAACTTTAAGAAAATAAAAATAACTATAAAATTGCCATAACATTACATGGTCTTGAATGACATAGTGGAGACTAGGATTTTTTTGTCATATTTTAATAAAAATGTCCAATTACTGTGATAAAATAATAAATAAATATTAACACCAGCCTGTTTCTGTCCCAATGCTGGGCAAACTTTTCTTCTCATACAGAGAATGCATGAGTATTGAGTATTTTTTTAATGTACTTTTAATAATTTTATCATGTATATTCTATTCAATGCTTTATATGCAAAATCAATACGTACGTACCACGGAAAATTATCACGATGGTTATTAAATTATCATAGCAAGCTGAAAATCACATCACTTAAGATTCAATGTCTTATCAGCATTCTTATCAGAGTAAACTGTGAATGAAAAATGTGTTTGTCTTCATGTTTACATTCTGATATCATGGCAAGAACTGGAAAAATTTTACTTGCTAATATGTTAAGCTAATATTGTGAATGGTCATTGTTTACTGAAGTGAGGTATTATAAGCGGAGACTCTAAACAGAGATCCGTGGGGGCGCCCTTACAAGACGGTGCGGAATCAACTCCGCACCCGGGCCCCCCCGCTGACGCAGAGTCTCCGGCCTGAGCTCGTGGAGGACGTGGTGAGCGCTCTGTTCCCTTCGCGAGGGGAGCATCCTCCCCCGCCAATGGCTCCGCCATCCGCGATGCCGGAAGCGGACCGTTCAGGAACCGATGACGACATTCCGGAGGTGACTGGGGTAGACCTGAGAGCGGCGGTACGTAGGCTGAGTGCCAATAATACCGCCCCGGGACCCGATGGCTTGCCTGGCAAAGCCTGGGTCCTGGCCTCAGAGGCTCTTGGGCCCCAACTGGAGGGGTTCTTTAGCGCATGCATGGAGAGAGGCCAGTTCCCGCTTCGTTGGAAGACGGGGAAGCTGGTCCTCATCCAGAAGCCGGGGCGCCCGGCGGACTCGCCGTCCGCATACCGGCCCATTGTGCTGCTCGACGAGGTGGGCAAGCTCTTTGAAAGAGTAATTGCAAACCGCCTCGCCGAGCACCTGGAGGGAATGGGTCCGGATCTTGCGGAACACCAGTTTGGTTTCCGCAAGAGGCGCTCGACGGTGGACGCCATCATGCGCGTGAGAGCCCTCACGACGGGATCACCGGGTGCCGACCTACCTTCGTCGTGTGGTCGGGGACTATTTGACAGACAGGGCTGTCATCTACCCTGGTCAGGACGGACATTGGAACCGGCGAGAGATGTCGTGCGGTGTTCCACAGGGATCGGTTCTGGGGCCGCCCTTGTGGAACATCGGTTACGACTGGGTGCTGCGCGCCGACCTCCCTAGCGGCGTCAGCGTAGTCTGCTATGCGGACGATACGCTGGTGCTAGCTCAGGGTGGGTCGTACGAGGCGGCGGCCGACAGTTTGACACGCGGGGTTGCGATAGTCGTAGAGAGGATCCGGCAGCTGGGTCTCGATGTGGCGCTTCACAAGTCGGAGGCCATGGGCTTCCATGGACGTGGGAATGCGCTGCCGTCGGGATCCCAGTTAATGGTGGGAGGGGTTCCCATCGGCGTCGAGTGTACCTTGAAGTACCTAGGACTCGTCCTCGACAGCCGGTGGAACTTCGTGGAGCACTTCCGACGTTTGGCTCCCAGACTGGAGCGGGCCGGGGCTGCCTTTAGGTGGCTCTTGCCCAATCTGGGAGGGCCAAACGCCTCCTGCCGGAGGCTCTACGCGGGGATCGTGCGGTCCATGGCCCTTTACGGGGCGCCGGTGTGGGCGCCGGTGTGGGCGCCGGTGTGGGCGCCTGCTTTGAGGAAGCGGGCCGCCCACTACCTGAACGTGCCCCAAATGGTCATGGCCGTGAGGATGGTACGGGGGTACCGCACGATCTCCCGCGAAGCGGCGAACCTCCTTGCCGGATTGCCGCCGTGGGATCTGGAGGCGATAGTCCTCGCGCGCCTGCATCAATGGCGCGCGGAGGCGCTGCGCCGGGGGGTCACTCCGCTGCCGCGGCAAATTGCTGCGCGGCGGACAGACCTCCGGTGCGATCTCATGGCGACATGGAGACAGCGACTGTCGCAACCCCGTGAAGGGCACGCCACGATAGTGGCGGTAAGTCCCCTCTTTGAGGAGTGGCTTGAGAGGCGCCACGGCACCCTCACCTTCCGTCTGACGCAGGTCCTTACCGGACACGGTTGTTTCGGGAGGTACCTGCACCGAATCAGGCGGGAGGAAACGCCCGGATGCCACCATTGCGAGGATCGGCCGGAGGACACGGTGGAGCACACAGTGGAGGTGTGCCCCGCTTGGGCGGAGCCCCGCCGTGTTCTCGTAGCGGCGATCGGCGGCGGCGACCTCTCGCGCCCGGCCCTGGTGCAAGCCATGGTCCGGGGCGAGGAGGAATGGGACGCCGTCGCCTCCTTCTGCGAAGCAGTGATGCTGGCGAAGGAGGTGGCGGAACGCGAGAGGGAGAGAACCTCTCGTCCCAGCCGCCGCGGGAGGCGCTCCGGGCGTCGGGGGTCCCGCGATGACCTCCGGCCACCGTAGACGCGGGCCTGTGGACCAGTGGCGTGCAGTGGTCCCCCACGATGGGTAGGCTACGAATAAATGACAGCAAAAAATAAAATAAAAGTAAGACTGTAAAAACAAAACTTTTAAATACAATTCAAAAACTCACCACATTATTCAAGGTTTAACTCACGATTTTCTAATGACGATGCAAACAGAAGAAAGATTCGGCCACCTCAAATATCTCATCCAAGTGAGTGGGTGATAGTTACAGAACACGTAACTTGCAAGATTTTGGATAAATTTTCGTTATTCGGGTACATGTCTACCTTTAGATACAACTTGAATCTTATCATTATACGATCCGCCCCTAAGACGACCCACTGACCGATAATTGAGAACACTTATTACCTTTAACATGTAATAAACACACATTATGAGCACAAACTTCACAAGTAAATACCATTGTTATTTGTTACGTTAATAAACAAGTAATACACAACAAAATTAATATTTACACTACTGTTATTAACGTTAACTGTACGTTTTCGGTTTCAAAACAAAATCGCATTATATATTGCTTGTCACAACAATGAAACAGTAATGTCTTCATCTTACGTAAAAAATAATTTCTAGGTTATTATTGTCGATAGAAAAATACTAGCAAATAAAATTGCATCATTTTCATATCGAGTTTGTTCACAACAGCGGTCAACATTTTTTGCAGGATTATACGAAATCCAATGAATGAGGTGACAAGTTGACAACATTGCGAACATCGAACTAAACAGGTGCTGCGCTCTATGCACGGAAGCCCGAAGTTCGCGAAGCGCGAAATTAAAATTTCCTTACGTTTTAAAATTTTAAAATTTCTTTACGCCAGTGCTAGGTTTGTATGTTCATTAAAATATGATTCCCGGTTTTAAGACGTATGTAGTCATATTTTATTCAACATACAACCTAGCACTGGCCTACAAATTGCAAAAAAATGCAAATTTTGAACTTCGCGGGTTATAGATTGGTTGTGTTGTTGCAGCCAATCACTGCCCACTCAGCTACAGTCGCAGGAGCTACTGCGTTAAAATTGCGAAAATCTATGTATGTGTGCGGTTCATAGACACGGCCATACCCACCGATGTGACGCTGTGTGCATACAATTATGAATGGGTTTTAGAAAAGTCGAGTGTTTGTCTATAAGATTCGTACTAATCGTAATCCTTGTCAATGAGTTTTAGTGGGACGCGAAAAATTGCTATAAGTATTTTAACAGGAGTTTGAACTTTTTTATGATTAATTTGTACATAGTGTTATTTTATTCCATCGTTAATTAGTTATAAGAAATGCTCAGTTGGTAAGGTAGGCTAAGCCTAAGAGCCTATATAGGGCGCACGCCCCTGCTGTGGACGGTGAGTGATGGGCTAACTCGCCGTCCGTCCGTCTCACGACGAAAACAGGCCGTGTCGACGGCGCGTTCGTGTTCCACGCGCGCCTCAAAGAGATGTCAGCAACATGGGAGGGGCCCGAAAGGGCCGACGCCTGTCGGGGCCGCGGGTAGTCCAACGGTTATCGCAGCCTCGACATAGAGGGCGAAGAAGGAACATGGGTGGTTTTTAGTCAGTAGAAGTCTGACACTCCCTTTCGCTCTGCCCAAGAGCGGGAGGGGTTATTCGATGATTTTACACCCACCAAAAAAAAAAAAAGGTATTATAAGCGGGATGTTAATGTCCAATTATATTTATGTACAGTCATGAGCAAAAATGTGTATTCACTTGGCAAAGTGAAAATACGAAATTCGCGAAATAATGATTGCAAATTTGGAATATGACCTAATTTATGATAATATGGGTTCCAAAATATTTGTTTTATTATGTAACATTAAAATTAAATCAATATACCTAGTAGGATGAAATTAATCAATCAATCATTTTATTACAGCCTACAATGGCTGGATGCTTCTAAACATTGCTAAGTTTATACATATTGCTGCTGCTACCTGTACTCTATATTATAAGAATAACAGTACATATGCACAGGAATCAACATCTGTCTATTAATTTTCCAACTACGTTACAATTTTCCAGTTTGACCACATGCAGCTGAATGACAATAACATGGAACAACTGTGCACAGAAATATAGGCTAGGCTTTTCTATTTCTTTACAATGCTAACAAATATTACGGAAAACAAATAATGTTTAAAAAAAAAAAAATTGCATTTAGGATAAATAAGTAGCTTAATATAAGGATTGGATATTTGTATGGGAATAAGAAATATCCTGCTGGGTACAGTAGAAAACAAATAAATTCTTCATCTTTAACTTATACTCTACATTTATACTAGAAATACCAAAATAAAAAGGTTTTCAGTTCTTACCTGGCAATGTATGGTATCCGATGGTGGATAGGTGCCCAGTAGAGTTACAACTACCAGGTGGCAGCTCCGAGTCCATCATATTGTTGTCTTGTGCCCCTCTGTCAAATCCAAACCTCTGGCCGGCACGTACCATGCCATTGTAACTACACTACACTTATCACTAAACACTGTCCACTGTCCTTCTTGACTCTTAATATCTGTGGCAATAGAACATCTCAATTATCCGAATTGCAATTAAAAGGATAATGTCAAATCACTTTCTACACTTTAAACAAAAAACTACATTATTTATCATCAATTAACTCAGGTTCACATGCTGTTACAGTGGCTGACAAGGACTAAAAGGAATTAATGCATACGCGATGCAAAACCGGCGGCCCACTTTACACCCCCAAGACATAAATAGTTAGATGAATGCAATAACCAGAAAATAGGTCAACGGAGGTGTGCCCGGTTGCCGCGACAGAGACAACAGACGCACTGCCTTCGACGGTCGCGGCGTATTACAATCTAATAGGAGCTCTTGCAAACTTAATTACTTTATACTGGGTTTTACAAAACTTCGCACTAGACGTCGAAAATCGTGGAATAATTAACGGGAGACCGCAATTTTATTATCTACGTACAAATAAACATTACTATAAACACATCTTTTCTTACATTCTAACAAGCGCAGATGAGCGAGAGAACCGACCGCGGCGCAGTGAAGCCCCGAACTCCCCGATAGTCCGATACCCCTACATGTCAACCACCGTACACCATCCCAAGTCATTGATCTAATTGGTCATTACTTACACATTCATTATTTCTCACTCAAAAACATTGATGGAGCACTAGAACAATTTTTTGATTAATTACTAAGTCAATTCAACGTCATTCATTGCATAAACTCTGGTTATAGCCATTTATCACACCCCGCAGCGACACTACACGGCCATATTTATTTACCTACTCCATAGACCTACTCAATGTGGACCACTCTCTTCCAAAAATCTCCCACAATGCACGTAATAAATACTTTTAACTGATTTAGATAATTAGTTAGATAGATTTAACAAATATCTATTTAACTCACGTGCTTGGTCTTTATTATTTTTGGATCAGTCGTCACTTATTTCTGGCCGATGAAAACCGTAACTCTGAACTTTGGGGCATCTTCATTAACCTCTATTATCTATGGAATGAATGCTGTGACATCAGTGACATTGACAAGTGACAGTTCACGCTGTTCACGCCTCACTGTCATTGTGAGGGTTTGTGTTTGTAATTTTGTATACTTCTTCTGCGTTTATTTATAATTGTGCTTTGTTAAAAAATCGTTATAATTTATGCATATTATAATAATATAATGTGAACAGCTAAAAACAACGTGATAGTTATTGTGTTGTGAAAATGGAGACGACACCGTTGCTGACGAGACCCAAAAAGAAATCCTTATGGTCAAGGTAAACATTTTTTAAATTAATTCTCTTTGTTTGGCGTAACAATTAGGTATTATTGATGTTATAATCGATTGTTTCTAGGTTACAATTTTGGAGGTTTCGTAAGAAGAAGTTGAGTTCTCGAGCTATATATTTGGGCCAGCTGCCTGATGAAGAATTTCCGCCTAACTACGTCTGTAATCAGGTCAGTGACAATTTCTAAACCATTCGACACCATGAAAACGCCATAGATGCCTCGTATATGCAATAATTGACTATGTATATTGTGTATTTGTGATAAATATATTACAAGCCAATATGGCAGTTATGTTTATCAAAATAATTAGCTCTAATTAGGCCATAATGAGTGTTAGATAGACATACTAAGAAGAGGTATGATCATTCTCGAAATAATTCGAATTTAAACCATTCTAGACAAAGATAGTTATTTTAAGTACTATAATACCAAAGTAGTGGTCCTATTATTTTCATTGTTTTTTTTACTTGACTATATCTGATATAGTGATTTAATTAGTAATATGTGTGTCATACACAATAGTACAAAAGCAATATAATGCAGTTAGTCTTGCAACAACTAATTAAACAGATGTGATACTGTTGGAGTTTATATGAGAATCTGATAAGAGTTTGTTATTGTAATAGTTAACCCAGAATCTTGTTCATTATTAATAATGTACTGACCGGGAATTTAGGTTGTTAATAATGATTAAAAAAAAATCGTAAATTGATTATTTAAAAGATAATATGGCATTAAAGGAGGTATCTGATGAGATGACGTATAATAGAGAAGTATGGACTATGAAGACATGCCTTTTTTGGTTCAAAGACATGCCGGTTTCCTCACGATATTTCCTACACCGTTTTGAGAGCAGCGGTGATGAAATAAATTACACAAAGTAATGTGCCTGGGTTCGAACCCACAACCTACTGTTCGACAACAATATCCGTGGTGCTAGGCAACTGGGCTTATCCCAGTTGTATGCGTCCCTGTGTGCCTATTGGCCTTGTTCTTTTCTGTCTCCTGCTGATATGGAGGGAAGTGAAAATTTCTGCTTTTCCTACTCCTCCGCTATTCTTTTCTGATTAATTTCGTTGCGGGATCCAAGACAGTCAAATCATTTCTCTGGGACTTCGTCGAGGTTCATTGTCTCGGCGCTTTTGTTGTGGTCGCCACTGTTGATTCTGGCTTACAGAAGTTACAGTGGTTTGGGAATAGTGAGGCGGGCTTGTCCCATTTAAAAAAAAAAAAAAAAAAAAAAACCCACTGTTCGTAAGTCGGGGCCACTACCACTGGGCCACCGCTGCTCTCATAACGGTCTCAAATTGGGTTAAGAGCAAGAGAATAGTGATGACGAATACTAATTCAAGTGTTATTTGTAATTCTATTTACTTTGTTATACAATCTGTACCTACTCTTGGCTGAGTCTTTCATGAAAAATATTGAAATAAATACAGAATTGCATTACCCTTTTGAACATTGTGTATAACCAACAAATGCAAACGTGCCCTACACGCCACGGCTATAGACGTTTTTAAACTTTGTAACTGCTGTCTAATACAAAATAGTCTCAAATAATGATTTTGTAGATTTTTATGCATTGGCGTGGGAGGGGCGCAATGCGTGTACACTCTGGCATTCAAAAGATTAATCATCTTTCTCTGGGGTTGGCAGTATGTCTTCTTCTTCCATACTTCTCTGTTACTTGTCATCTCTTCAGAAGTTCAGACACCTCCTTACTTTCCACAGTATTGCATTCACAAAAACTAAAACCACACAAACAGCTAACAGTTCGTAAACTGTTTCTATCATTTAACCAGCGAGCAAAATGGTTTCCAGATTCTATGAAAAAATTAATGTTCATTAGATAATGAATTTTTCGTAACAACCTTTCTGAAAGTATTGTTTAACAATGGATAGATATAGAATACATTATATATATAACGCTCCTTACATGTGCTAACTTTATTTAAAATGTTGAACGTCATCAACTGTTCATTCTTTTAAGTGAATCAATAGCTTTAAGTACATAATTTTGTGGTTTAGATCATTAACTACAAAATGATTTAAAAGACTAACAAATCATTCACTCCTGATACAACTGTTTTTTTTTTCATAAAAAATGTAAATAAAACCTCCAATATGTTCCAAAATACGATGACAAAATAGAATATATTAAACCTAAAATAAAATCTGATATCATCTTTCACTGTAAATTTGTTAGTATCTACAATAAGAAGTAAATTCCTATTAGAAAGTCTGCTCCACAGTGAAGTTAGCAAGGAGGTCACAAAGTAAAAGTTATGTTGAATGTCGTAATAATATTATTATTTAACTACGTAACTATACCATCGCCGCACGCATTTAAGGTTTAGGTACATTTACTGAATTAAAAATGAACTTGCATCCTGTCAACAAGTCCCAAGCTACTGTGCTGAAAGTGGTCTTTAAAAAATGCTTTATGCGAGAATTTATACATAACTGGCGATATGTGGGTGTACACCTCTGTCTTACTCTTCGGGGATTACAGGCGTGATGTTATGTATTACTTGTATTAATAGGTCAACAGCCTAAGTCTAGTTACAGGCATAAAAAGTGCCTAGGTACTTAGTTTTCCTCAGTTGACTCACCAATGACATTATATCCCACGCAAATAATAAATGCGCACCACTTGTATTAAATAACGAATTATATGTAATGTATTCATTTGATAAAAGCGTGATAATACCAGTAATGCCATAAGTAAGTACCAGAGTGTCTGTCCATTCATCATAATTCATAGGAAATAGTGCCTATAATCAGCAGATATATGCTATGATGATAAAAAGGTCGTCAACCAATGGATGACAGATAAAAAAATTGTAACCATTGGACTGGAATGTTCATTTTTGTTTCTGTAGTACCTACATCGTCTGCTCAGCGCTTAAAAACAATAGATATAACTTTTCTTAACATTGACTCATAGTTCGTTACATTATGATCATTACTAGACGGAGACTACACACTCAATGACCGTGACAATTGGTCATTTAGCAGATTTGAGGACGTTTCGCTCCTTTGATCCTAATATTGCGAATACGTCACCCATGCCTAGCGAAAAGCCCATTTATTTCCAGTTACACACGGAAACTCACATAAACAGTTCCTAGCTAATAGTTAAAAAAGCATGACACTCTTTTTTTAGGCAGTCGTATAAAAAGGCAGAAGTTGTACTTACAGTAATACGTTCCAGTTTCGCGCGACAAATACAGGGAATAGGGGATCCCATAAAAAAAAACTAATTAGTCCGTCAGACATCAGAATTCCAAAAAATATTGGACACGTATTTTTTCTTTTTTCACATAAACAAAAAATGAAGACGATACAGTGCTTCGAAAACTCGTGAACTCTTCGAAAACGTCACATGATAGTACATTTTTTACCTACAAATGACGTCACAACCCCCCACTCATGATGTTTGACGCGTCTTATCTTCGTCATTTTTTATTAATTTGTTAAAACAAGAAACACGTATCCAATATTTTTCGATAATCTAACTGACGGACTAATTAGAATCATATTTTTTGACTCAATCCGATCCCCTATTCCCCTAACAAAAACACCAAACGCGTAAACTCTTTCTGTTTTGTCTTTTCAAAATCGTTTCGGCATGCCTATTACCACCAACCGGGCACAAATCCAGAATCTGTGGCTGCTACTAAGAAATTCCTAATGAAAAAACCCAATTATACTTTGCCCGAACTGGGAATCGAGTCAACAAGCTCATACACAGCAGTGCACTTGCAGCCACCAGACCAACAAGTCAGTCAAATAAATCCCAACTTTCATCTTGAAATTGCGTCTAACCCAATGGTCTTACCGTAACTCGTATCTATCCTCATTTTGTAATGAGAAGTAGTTCGCAGCGTTTGCCCTTATCGCTCTTGCAACAATGCCCGCCCATTGTTTTGTATACTAACGTTAGGCAATCGGAATAGCGCGTCATTGTCGTTGCGATGTATTCCTATCAGTGTGTTCTCGTATAAATTGTGAGCATGACATAAATAATTATAATCGCACGTTTTCTGGTCTTGGAATGATCCATGGTCTGGATTTTCGAGAGTTTAATAAAATCCACGTTGGGTTTGATTAAACTCTCGAAAATCAAGTACATAATGCGATATCTCGTAAGATTTCGCTCAGAGATTAATAACAGCTTATTTATTCAGTTTGTGTCCAGTAACGAATTATTTTAAGATTTTATCGAGACCCCAAAATACCGTAGTTGTATAGACGCCAGTCAGTACAATTTTATCGCGAAAGCATTAGGTTGAAGGATCATCATCATCATCATTTCAGCCCGGAATCATCCACTGTGTGTACCACACAGTGGCAAAGGAAAGGCCTGTGGGCCTCTCCTTTAATCTGCTACTCCTTTCTGATCTGTACCGTGCGTCCCTCATCCATCCGTTTCCTGCCCTCCTGACAATATCGTCGACCCACCGCACTTTTGGGCAGCTTTGGTTCCTGTGGCCCAACCTTGGCCACCATTCGGTCAGAATCTTACTCCATTGGCCATCTCCACGTCAAGCCAGATGTCCTGCCCAAGTCCACTTTAGGTGGGCCGCGGGTTGTACACTAGTTATCGCGGCCTCGACACAGAGAGCTAAGAAGGAACATGGGTGGTTTTTAGTTAGTAGAAGTCTGACACTCCCTTTCGCTCTGCCCAAGAGCGGGAGGGGTTATTCGATGATTTTACACCCGCCAAAAAAAAAAAGTCCACTTTAGGTGTAACGCCATAGGATTTTTGCGATAATTTGACAGTTTCGGGTAGCTATATGTGCTGGCGTCTACACCTTAGATCTTACCTTTAAAACAACCCATTAGCCATTATTAACAACAGCCCAGAAATTAACAATCCAATTTTCACTTTTAGAAATACAACATCCTCACATTCCTACCTATGGTGCTGTTTGAGCAGTTCCGTTTCTTCTTGAACCTGTACTTCTTGGTGATGGCCGTTAGCCAGTTCATCCCGAGCATTCGCATCGGGTACCTCTACACGTACTGGGGACCTCTCTGCTTCGTACTCGCTGTCACACTGTTCAGGGAAGCCGTCGATGACTTTAGGAGATATCGGTAAGTGATGTTCATTTGTTTGTTTTTTATTACAATACTAGACTACTGATAAAAAATCACGAAAATGTTATGTTATTTCAAAGAAATAACACGATGTATGAAAAATGTAATCCAATTTATCAGAAAATGGCGTAGTTTTAATTGATTTTAAATGACGTGTTAGACAAAGACAGCGTTATATAAACGTGACGTCATATTTCATACCGCCATAGTAACTTCACGGTTAAACGGTTCGCGCGGCAAGGAAAGAAAGTGCCCCCACTAAAAACTTGTAACTACTCCATTTTTTATCAGTATTATTACTTTTTTCACACATCGTTGTACTTCTGTTAGTTCTTTAAAATAACATGACATTTTCGTGATTTTTTAACAGTAATCAAGTAGCCAATTCAAGGAATATTTAAAGCGTTTGTCGGTCTCAAGTCACAATCCCAGCGATGAACAACTTTCTTTTCCCTCAATCCGTCTTACCTATAGTCCGATGAGTGATCTATTACCCGTAGAGCTTGATCAAGCGCAGAATCATCGCCTTATCCGGTGCAAGGGCGTATCACACCGCTAAATTCCAAACTTATTTATTTAGGAAAAACAAACTGTAACATATTACAGGTTGATGACAAGGCTTACAACTTCGGGCAGCTACTGAGAAAATTTCTAAAACAAAAACCCAAAAACACTTTGCCAGACCTCGAAATTGAATCAAAGACCCTTACACTAGAGCCCAAGTGACAGAACCTAGGTTTCGTTCGGTGCATGTCTGTCAGTCATGTTGAGCTGTATGATTACGAACTGATAGCGTAGTAAAACTATTAATTCAGTCAACAAAATGACGAGGCTGACTTCCTTTCTAGCCGTAGAATCAAGTACGTGTCATTAAGGGGTTTTCCAATGTGAGATTAAATCCAATTAGACAGGGTAATTATTACCTACCGCATATGTGTAAGCTGCTCCATGAAATTCGATATTCTCGCCGCAAATGGCGGGATTGTGAAGTCAAATGTTTATTGACTGAAGCATTATCAATATCAATGGAATGGTCGAATGGTGGAATGGAATGGTCGGTTTTCATTGTTGTTTGTATTTATTTCCGGAGATCTGCTATCAGAGTTCCAAAGATAGAGACGTATTGTTTATATATTCAAACTTATTGCATCGAAGAATGGCCGACTTAATGGCATTCTTTACTAGTCAATCGTCTTATTATTCGTTAATTAGTGGTCTTATTTTCTGCTTTTCTATAAATAAATTGATATCTCGTTTATTCGTATTCATCTTGCGAATACCAGACTTAATTCATGCAAAATAATGTACGTTAATTAATAGTTTAGTAATAAAAATCTCAATGAAGTACATTAAACACGCAAAATGCAGAGTACGTCATAGATTAAATATCTCTGACGTCCTAGTTCGATTCAAAACTCGTTCTTGTGTTCATGGCCACGACCGGCTCCACTTGTTTCTGAACACGAAAATAATCGAAATAATCAGGACTGTCAAGGAAAACGACGTTTTCTCCTTTCCACTAGAGATGGCGTATAAGTATTCTTTAATACTAGGCTGAAGCTGCCAATTAAAAACTCAGACATCTTACGGTATTGAACGATTGAACCCAAGCAGTTGATGTTGGCCCCTTATACAGAGAAGAGACCTGTGTCTGATCAATTCTGATCACAAAACAATAAACAATAACACCTTGTTAATATACAGGGTGATTGGAAGATGGGTGCAAAGCTTTAAGGCGAAGATAGTACAGACAATTTAGAACCATTTAAGCCATGGTTGTCTTAGACGAAGTCTTACCAAATATTTTTAACCAAATTTTTAAGTTTTTTTTCGGAAATTCTCAAAATTTAATGTAAACTGCATAATTATGGCCAAATTGAATGATAAATGAATTCATTTTTTATTTATTTAATTAAAGTAATGTGTAAGCAATCAAGCAAAACATGTTTTAGGCTTCTGTGTCATTAGACATTTTTTTTACAGACATTTAAAGATCAGAAAAAATAAAAAAATTGTACAATACGTCTTTTAAACCTTATTCAAAAAAAAACGGAGGGTGCTTTTTTTGTTCAAACCTTTTTGAAGACATGCTTGATAATCGCTCTTTCTTTTGAGGTATCATTTATGCGGATATCTTACAAATTATTGAAATTAGGGCCTACAAACCAATTTGAGGGAGAATTTTTTTTTATTTTAGGCAGACTAATTAAAACAACATTTGAATTAAAATTATTTATTTTTCATGCTCAAAATGACGGCCGTGATTCCTAATACAAGCACGGCCCCGTCTTCTAACTTCTGTAGTCGTTATTTTCAACATCATCTCCTGCTTCATTGTCTCAAACGCTGAATTTATTCTTTGTATCAATTCTTCTCTAGTGTTAATTTCTTTGTTGTTATACACCAGTTCCTTGGCCCGGCCCCACACGAAAAAGTCCAACGGGGTCAGATCTGGGGAGCGAGCGGGCCAAGGGATGGGTCCATCCCTGCCGATCCAGCTATCAGGAAAGCAATTGTTGAGGTGTTCCCTTACATTTAAAGTCCAATGCGCTGGACAGCCGTCTTGCTGAAAGATGACTGTTCGGTATCTTTCGAAGATCGGGACACCTGATTCCTCTACCAGCAGTGGTAAATCAATTTGCAGAAATTGCAAATAATTTTCGCCATTCAATGGATCAGGCAAAAAGTGGGGCCCAATCAATGTTCTGCCAATTATTCCAGCCCATACATTCACAGAGAATTTCAGCTTCTTAAAATGTGGATTGTTGTCTACGTCGGCCCATTCATGGATGTTGTGAAAGTTTGTAATACCTTCCCTTGAAAATTTACTTTCATCCGTCCACAAGATTGATTTCAGAAACCACGCATCTTCGATATCTCTGTTGAGGAGGAAACGGCAGAACTGAATTCTTCTTTGAGGATCTTGCTCTACTAGACCTTGCACACTCCTGCCATGGAACGGATACTTATCATTTTGGTGCATTGTATGCCACACCTTCCATTGAGAAATGTTTAAATTTCGAGCTACTGCTCTAGTACTGGTAGTAGGTTCCGCTTGAAATGCTGCTAAAATGTCTTTGTCGACGGCAGTTTCGTGTCTGCCCGGGTTGACTCCAGGTTCCACGCGGTGAAACCCATCTTGGGCAAGACGACGAAACGTGTTGTAAAACACTCGGACATTCGGTATCCTGCGATTCGGATAGCGCTCTTGATACATCCGTCGCGCCAAAGATCCATTGCCGTCTGCTCTACCGTACATAAATACGATATCCGCATATTCTTGATTGGAAAAAGTAGCCATAGTCACTTAACAATTAAGAAAAACGGCGTAGGAGCGCACTAAACGTCAACTCAACACAATTAAGTCAAAAATCAACACGTGCAGGAGCGCGAGGCTACGACTGGACACGGTGAAACAAAAAAGTTCAAAACTAACGCAAACAACACGTGCAGGAACGCAAAGGGCTACAACTGAACACGGTAAATTGTGAATCAACACGACAACGTCCACTCACAAGGGCAGTAGTTTGACTAATAAGTAAAAGATGTAACGGCTTCATCACAGACCGACTGACCCTGACTAAAGAAAAACGACTTTGTTGCCTCAGTAACTAAGACCATTTTGCTGTAAAAACCAACTCTTTATCGCTTTTTGCTATTCATTGGGCGTTCTACCTGGAAATGCCGTCGCACCGCGCTCGGTGGCCATTGTTTAGAGAATCCCCTCAATGGGTTCCCCTCAATTGGTTCCTGCATGTGCCAAAAAATCTTAGAATTGAACAATGTTATCATTTCGAGCACATAAAGTATTCTTTTAAGCAAAAATTTTGTGTTTTGTTAGACTGCCTAAAATTTAAAATTTCTCCCTCGATTTGGTTTATAGGTCCTAATTTCAATAATTTGTAAGATATCCGCATAAATGATACCTCAAAAGAAAGAGCGATTATCAAGCATGTCTTCAAAAAGGTTTGAACAAAAAAAGCACCCTCCGTTTTTTTTTTAAATAAGGTTTAAAAGACGTATTGTACAAATTTTTTATTTTTTCTGAGCTTTAAATATCTGTAAAAAAAATGTCTAATGACACAGAAGCCTAAAACATGTTTTGCTTGGTTGCTTACACATTACTTTAATTAAATAAATAAAAAATGAATTCATTTATCATTCAATTTGGCCATAATTATGCAGTTTACATTAAATTTTGAGAATTTCCGAAAAAAAACTTAAAAATTTGTTTAAAAAAATTTGGTAAGACTTCGTCTAAGACAACCATGGCTTAAATGGTCCTAAATTGTCTATACTATCTTCACCTTAAAGCTTTGCACCCATCTTCCAATCACCCTGTATATATATTTTTTTTATTAATATAATGGTGCAATAAATATTTTGAATTTGAATTTCCCGGAGGCCAGAATCTCCACCGCGTAATTATTTTGTCGCGCGGACATGTTTACATTGCGATATCTTCTAAGATATTTGTTTAAACTATATCGAGTAAATGCATCTGTCTTTACTGCCAGTATCCAATATACCTTGATTAGAGTATTTGTCAGACTTTGGGGCCACTAACTACCTAAACCTATAAAGACCAAGCAAAGGTCTATGATAGCTGGGACCAAAAACATAATGTGCTTTCCGCGACACGCAGGAATCACGTTTTTTTATGGATGGTTCCATTTACGGACCAAACTTGACAAGCGCAGTTTAACCACAAACTGTTCACTTAATAAACACTTCCACAACTTAGGTATCACTGACAGTCCCCTGTGCAGAGCATACATGGAGGCGGAGGAAACGGTGGCGCATGTGCTCCTTGTGTGCACAGGCGTTACCAAGATTCGTGAGGAGACCCTTTTAACACCAAGATCCCTTGCGGATGCTCTTAGGAAACCGGGAAGTCTGATCTGCTTCTGGAGGGAGGTGGGCTGGTTGGAGTAATCGGCCACCATGGCTCACGCACAATGGTCCACTTCAAGGACTAAGTGCGGAAATCTAAACCCCATAAAGATAATATAAGAACCACAAACAAATACAACATCTCGTATTTTTTTTCCTTTTTCAGACGAGACAGAGAAGTAAACCGCCAGCGCTACGAGCGTATACTCCTGGATTTTTCAGCATCAGACTACCGCCCATTTCTGACAGAACAGGTGGCTTCCTCCGAGCTTCGTGTGGGTGATATCGTGATGCTGCATAAAGGACAGAGGGTTCCTGCAGACATGATATTGCTGAGGACCAATGAGACGATGGGGACCGTGTTTATTAGGACTGATCAATTGGACGGAGAGATTGATTGGAAATTGAGGTATGTTAGAAGTTTATTAATTTATTCAAGTGTTTTGTACACAAACGAACGAAAAGAAGGTTCGTACTTATTAGTAAACAAAGATTTAAGTCGTTAAATATGGACATACTGGATAAAGGTCGCGTGAAAAACTGTCACGATCTTCAGTATATGAGTGGTCTCCCTCCCGAACTTCAGAACTACAGAGAAATTATCTTAACCGAGGTGGAATGCTAAAATTTTCTGCTGTCAAATACATCCTATACTTTCTGAATTCTGTATATTTGTAGTCTTTAAAGTGAACCATTTATACGTGAAGTTGAAGAAATTCGCCCCTAAGACGACCCACCGACCGACAGTTTCTCCTATTCTCATTTTTCATGAATGAACAAAAATAACAAATGGTGGGGGTGGTGATGGTGGTGGTGGGGGTGGTGGTGGTGGTGGTGGGTGGTCAATTCATAGACTTTTTCTGCACTATTACTCCATGGAAAGTAGTCTTTCTTAGGTTCCTTGGTTAATATTCGTTGTTGTTAGATAGCATGTTTTGTACAATAAATTATTGGGTAGCGGGAATACCCCTATTCAACGAGTGTTAACTCGGTCTACAATAAAAATAAATCCGTGTACAATAATCAAATTCACTTTATCAGTTCCTTATCTATATAAATAATGAACATTGTCTTAGATAAGAAACTAACATTATTATTTATGTCAGGTTAATAACCTTTCTTTTTATGGTGATTAGTCATTATCTGCTTATTATCAGGTACTTTGTAGACATATAAATATATTAAAGTGCTCTTATCACATCTTTATTCTCCTATCATAAGTGCTGCAGATATGATTGTCAAACATATTTACATAATTATGCATGCAAGTTAAAGCAAGTCATCATCAACATCTTCCTGTCCTTGTCTCATGCTACTTGGGGTCAGTGCAACACGTATTTTTCTTTCATTTTTCTCTGACATTTTTTTTTATTCAAATCTGGCAGAGACTCAGCTCTTTTCGGGCATCACAATCACCCCTAAGTCCTACAGAATGCCCACCCTTCATCAGTTACTGTTGCAAGAAGTAGTTGAGGCGGTTGTTATAGGCATAATTATTATAAAAAGGTTCTATTAAAGAGTAGCCAGAAATATGTAAGCAAGCTTAAAGGATTACTTTGTCTATGATTCGAAATTCCCCTTTAAAAAATACAAAAGACAAGACAACATTATACTATTATCCTCCTTATCTACCTCATGTCATTGGCATTACTCATTAATACTCATGGCCGGCTTCCTCACTCTATGAACAAGTGATAAAAATATTGACAAACATTACTGGAGAAGTGGATAAATACTATGTATTGTTTATTAATACTCGAAGAAAGAGCATTATAATTATCATTCAGTTAACGCCTGGTTCCGTAATGAAGAGAAAACTCCGATTAAAAACTCCTTGAACTCGTGTGCTCGTGTACTGGTGCGTATTCATTAATGATCTAAAGAAATACTATATGTTGTTAATAATGTTCAAGTCATTTATTTCTATGTTCACCGCTACAAAAATCGACGCAGATCTAATAAAGCGCTGTGCAATCATAAGGTATGGTAGAGACCATATAAGTGGTAGATTCTCTGCGAGGTCTAAAATAAACTGTGTTACAATTACTGCAAGGTTTATTTATATGGCTGTGAAAATTTCACCATGCTTCACGTAGGTCTACGCTGGTGAAGGGGCTCGATTCTAATATAGACTTGAGCCACTTCCTATGTTTGGTAGCTGATAGTGTAGATTGTTGAAATCGAAACAGAAGCACGAATCGAACTTATTTTAATCTTTAAATAACAATTTACTACGACAATATAAAAGGTAAACAAAGAAAATAGATTAGTGAGAAAGCACAAGCAAGCAAAGCGAATATATGAAGTGAGAGGATACATTGCTAGTCTGCGGCTTTTTATACTAAAAATCACACACATACAAAAAAGGTAACTACTTAGGCGCTCGCTACCTGGCCGCTTGGCGTGAACAAAGGATCATACGATATGACGTATGCGGTGGCGTGATTTCTTGCTGAGGTCCCACCGCTCATTAGCGGCAGCGGATGTCGTAGCGGTTTTGGCCGCTACACTACTCCCCCGCTGAGACCGTGTCTACGGGCGATAGTAATCGGGGAATTTAACTATACGTCCACTCCTTGTCTTCTTGACTGCCGCTGGCACCTGCTGTTGGTCTGGACCCGAACGCTCTTCTACGGCGATATATGCCGGTTTTAGACGGTCGATGGTGACTGTCTGCCTCTTGCCTGCCACGTCGATGTCAAACGTTTTCAGCCCCCGGCGTAGTACCTCATATGGCCCTAGGTATGCTGCTTGCAAGGGCCTACGTGCTGGGCCCTGACGGATGAAGACGTGGGTCGCCGTGCTCAAGTCTTTTGGTATGTAAAATGACTTGCTGGAGCTCGTATGCCACGATGTTGGTTGAGGTGCCAGTTTGCTCATGTGGGTCCGAAGTCTGCTCACCAGGTTGCTCGGTTCCACCACTTCGTGTGTGCTGGCCGAGAAGAATTGCCCAGGAAGCCGAAGTGGCTCGCCGTAGACAATTTCTGATGTTGTGGCTCGAAGGTCGCTTTTCCAGGCACTGCGGATACCCAGCAGTGCCCACGGGAGAACCTCAGTCCAGTTGGAGTTGGAGTGGCAAGCGATTGCTGCTTTTAATTGACGGTGTAATCTTTCAACGAGACCGTTCGCTGCGGGATGATAAGAAGTGGTGGTGTGGTGAGTAGCACCCACCAGCTTGGCGACTTCTTTGAAGGTGTGTGACTCGAACTGTCGCCCGCGGTCAGTCGTGATATGCTCGGGACAACCAAACCGTGCGATCCATCCAGATACTAGGGCTGACACGCAGGTCTCGGCGGTGATGTCCTGGAGTGGCAGCGCCTCAGGCCACCTGGTGTAGCGGTCGACAATTGTGAGACAGTACCTGTTACCAGAACATAAAGTTAGAGGACCAATTAGGTCTAAATGAATATGACGAAAACGGGCAGAAGGTGCTACATATGCTGCTGGTGGTGTTGACGTATGTCTTGTAATTTTACATCGTTGGCATTGCTGGCACTCCTGAGTCCATTGTCGACAGTCCTTCTTGATTCCTGGCCACACAAATCGGTCCGTAATCAAGCGTACCGTGGCCTTAACCCCTGGATGGCTTAAATTATGCAGCGCATTAAATACCTGTCGGCGGTGTGCAGGGGTAACGTACGGCCTCGCACTGTCTGTGGAGACATCGCAGTATACCTGTGTGTTGCCCTCAGGTAACTTCCTTTTCTCCAGCTTCAGGGAGGAGCCGCCCGTCAGGAGAGTCTTAAGTTCCACATCAGATTCTTGGGCGAGCGCTAAGGACTGGTAATCTATGGACAGAGATAGTTCGTTAATGCGTGACAAGGCATCTGCAACGACGTTGTCGCTACCAGATATGAACTGGATGTCTGTTGTGAACTGGCTAATAAAATCCAAATATCGGAACTGCCGAGGTGAGCAATTGTTCCTGTTAGTAGAAAAGGCAAAGGTTAGTGGCTTGTGATCTGTTAATATGCCAAATGTTCTCGCCTCCACCATAAACCGGAAATAATGGATAGCTTCATATATAGCCAACAGTTCACGATCATATGGACTATATTTCCTTTGTGCTGGAGACAGTTTCTTGGAAAAGAAAGCGAGCGGTTGCCATTCCTTTCCTTTTCGTTGCTGTAGTACTGCGCCAATTGCCGTATCAGATGCATCGGTCTGGATGGTCAGCTCGACATTTGGATCTGGATGTACTAACAGTGTTGCCTGTGAAAGACTTCTTTTACTTTCGTTAAATGCGTCCAACAGTTGCGGTGTCCATGTAATTTGTGTTGCTCCTTTCGTTTTGGGTCCAGTTAATAAGGAATTGAGAGGCGCCTGCACGCCAGCTGCCCCAGGTATGAAGCGACGGTAAAAATTAAGCATGCCGAGAAATCTTCTAAGTTCCTTTATAGTTTTTGGCTCTGGGAAGTCTTGAATAGCTTGTACCTTTGTTTGCAGCGGCTGCACACCTGCTGCGGATACTGTGTAACCTAGGAAAGTAACTTCTGGTTTACCTAGATGGCACTTTGAATAATTTATAAGAACACCATATTCTACCAATCGTTCAAAGAGTTGTT
This sequence comes from Diarsia rubi, assembly GCA_932274075.1. Taxonomy (NCBI): domain Eukaryota; kingdom Metazoa; phylum Arthropoda; class Insecta; order Lepidoptera; family Noctuidae; genus Diarsia; species Diarsia rubi. The sequence continues at coordinate 5,031,665 of OW026414.1, forward strand.
TCAAATGGTCCATATGTTCCTGGCTGCTTCTGCTCGAGATTAAAATGTCGTCCAGGTAAGTATAGCAGAAGTCCAATCCACGCAGTACTTCGTCCATGAAGCGCTGGAAGGTTTGTGCGGCGTTACGTAGTCCAAACGTCATGTGAGGAAATTCGTATAAACCGAATGGTGTTGTAATTGCTGTTTTAGGGATATCTCCTTCCAGGACTGGAATTTGATGATAGGCTTTAATCAGGTCAATAGTAGAAAAGATGGTGCTACCTGTCAGTTGCTGCGTGAAGTCCTGAATATGCCTAATTGGATATCGATCCGGAATTGTGCGTGCGTTAAGAGCTCGGTAGTCCCCACAAGGCCGCCATCCATCAATTTTCTTGCGGACCAGGTGAAGAGGTGATGACCAAGCGCTCTCTGACCTTCGGGCTGTACCATTCTGTAACATAGAATCAAATTCTTGCTTTGCTATACTTAGCCGTTCCGGATCGAGGCGGCGTGGTCTACTGAATACTGGCGGTCCAGGCGTAGTCCTGATTTGATGCACTGTACTATGTTTAGGTGTGCTAGGGTTACCAGCAGGTCGTGTAATCTCGGGAAACTCCCGCAGCAAGCGATGAAAGGGATCTTCGTCCGGGGCTGCGCAGGTCGTACGTACGGATGAAATGTTATCCGCTGATCGTTGACGAGGGGCCGGCACGGTAAGCGATGTAACCCCGTCTATGATGCGTTGATTCCGGCAGTCGACAAGCAAGTTGTAGAAACTTAAGAAGTCGACGCCGATGATGGGTTTGGACACGTCAGCCACGATGAAGCGCCAACTGAATGCACGTCGTAGCCCTATATTTAATTCCAGCTGTATATAGCCATATGTAGCTATTGGTGATCCATTTGCTGCGAACAGACTGTAATTAGTTTTTGGACGCGAATCCCGTACAGCTGACCTTGGGTACACGCATAAGTCTGATCCCGTGTCGACCAAAAACTGGACTTTAGTGTTGCGGTCAGTGATGAACAGGCGGTTCGCAATATTGGGGCAGTCGTTTACCGCTATTGTCGGCTGCCTTGGTTGTTTTCCGACTTGTAACTGCAGGGCTGAATGCACTTCCGTGCTCGTTCCCTAAAGGTGTAGTGATACCAACAGTGGGGGTGGTCCTGGGAACGCGAATGTGACCGGGAGCGACTACGGTTCCTGTAGGAGCCTCGACCACCTGAATCGCGTCTGGAACGTCTGAAAAACTCCGTAGACATTACCTCCAGCTTACGTGTTAATTCCGCTACTTGCATTTTTAAATCGCTATCGCTTGTACTTGCGACCGTGGCCGATGCTGCCGCTGTACTCGCTACCTGATTTGCTGTAGGGACGATATCATTGATGCGGTCGGCCAGCTCTGCTAAATCCTCTAAGCTCATTTTGACCTGTGATGCCAGAACAGTTTGTAGGTTAGTAGGTAGCCTGTTTGCCCAGATTGTGCGGATAAAATCTATAGGGACGTTAGGTCCCGCTAAATGCTGTAGGTGTCTCAGGAACTGTGACGGCTTTCTATCGCCGAGTTCTTCGTGCATTAAGAGTTGCTTCGTCTTCTTCTCTTGCGATGCCGATAACCGCTTAATTAGTTCCTCCCTCAGCTTGGCGTATTTACCGGTTTCGGGAGGGTTAATTATTATATCCCGCACTTCAGAGGAGTATTGTGTTTCTAGCTGTGCTAGCACATAATAATATTTCGTCTCATCACGCACTATATTAGATAACATGAACTGACCTTCGATCTGGGCAAACCATAGGGTTGGGTCATCCGGGTTGAATGATGGTACTCTCACGCCAACTCTGAACGTCTCGGCTGTTCCTTCTTTTGCAGACTCCGTGTTGTTGGTCATTTTGACGTCGGGGTCACCAATGAAGGGGCTCGATTCTAATATAGACTTGAGCCACTTCCTATGTTTGGTAGCTGATAGTGTAGATTGTTGAAATCGAAACAGAAGCACGAATCGAACTTATTTTAATCTTTAAATAACAATTTACTACGACAATATAAAAGGTAAACAAAGAAAATAGATTAGTGAGAAAGCACAAGCAAGCAAAGCGAATATATGAAGTGAGAGGATACATTGCTAGTCTGCGGCTTTTTATACTAAAAATCACACACATACAAAAAAGGTAACTACTTAGGCGCTCGCTACCTGGCCGCTTGGCGTGAACAAAGGATCATACGATATGACGTATGCGGTGGCGTGATTTCTTGCTGAGGTCCCACCGCTCATTAGCGGCAGCGGATGTCGTAGCGGTTTTGGCCGCTACACTGGCCTTATTCGCCTTTTCGCTCACCAGCGTAAATCTACTATTCAATCTATACTTATTAAATTGACAACCTTGAAATAACCAAAGCATGAACACGCTGCTAAAACCACTGAACGAACCAGGACAAAAAATTGACATACAGATAGCTATTACAACACTTCTAGAATTGCAGGCGTGATGTTAAATTTTTGTCTTTCAGAATACCTCTACCATCAACACAAAAGCTGCCAACAGACGCACATCTCTTAGACATTAACGCCCAGATCTGGGTGGAGAAACCAGAGAAAGACATCCACGCGTTCATCGGTACCTGCACGAGGCTGGACGAAGAGGAGAGTGACTCGCTGCACATCGAGAACACCCTGTGGAGCGGCTGTGTCGTTGCGTCTGGACAGGCTACTGGACTTATTATTTATACTGGTAAGAGCATTGTATAACTGTGGTTTATAGCCGGATTTCTGTCTGTGTTTGAAACGGTTGAGATCCGGTGTAAAGTTTTTGTAATAGAATGTTGAATTGTCAATCGAGACGTACACAATGACAGATGAGACGTCATAATTATGTGACCTTTATATAAAAGCTTTGTATAAGAGCGTCATTGTATCCCAGATAATTAGTAATAATAATAGATCTTTAAAAAATACCATCCTGTTGATCATTGTATGGTCGGTGCACAAAGGTACGTTTGGCATCATTCCTATTTGCTTCTTCTAAAATAAATTAAGTGTAATTATCTGTTTTTTACTGTGGTTCCAGCACTACAACATTATTTATTGTCCAATTCCAAAAGCCACAGTATCCATCCAAGAAATAAGCGCCATGTGCAAGTATCCCCATGACCAAAATCGAATCATTTGACCTGATTACTCATTTTATGATAAAATCTTCCTCCAGGTAGTGAAACCCGCAGCGTAATGAACAATGCAGCCCCCCGCTCTAAAGTCGGCCGCCTCGACCTGCAGGTCAACGACCTCACGAAGCTACTGTTCGTCGCTACTATCTTCATATCGATGCTGCTCATCACGCTGAAAGGGTTTGGGGGACCCTGGTACGGGTTCCTCTTCAGATTTGTGTTGCTGTTCTCGTATATTATTCCTATTAGGTAAGTTGGTGATTTTGTATTGTAAAAAATGCTCTTTTTCTGCATGATAAGATTGTTTATCGATATAACATATGGTACTTAAAACATGACTGGGATATTTCAAGCATGATTTCGTCTCGAAAATCTAAACCTATCTGTGAAAACTCGATCGCTATTTATTTAAATGAAAACAATAGGGATGTTTACTGACTAAAAAAAATGTAAAAATATTGAGTACATATTTTTTGTTTTATCTAATCAATAAAAATTGACGTTAATAAACGCGACAAAGATTTGAGTCCCCTTCGTGACTTCACTGACCGGTAAAAAATGCCATAAAAATAATGTCTTAGATTATGACACGAGTATTACACGAGTTTTCAAAGCACTGTATCGTCTTCATTGTTTGTTTAAGTGAAAAAAGAAAAAGTACGTGTCCAATATTTTTTGGAAATCTATCTGACGGACTAATTAGATTTTTTTTTGTTAACTTCCCTATTGGAGACGATATACATAATGGATACGGGATGCACAGAAGCGGGAAGTAAGGGACGGTCTACCCAACAGTGCGTGATTCCGGGCTGATATGATGATGATACATATTGGGTGTAAAAACTCCATTTATGAGGCCGAAAGGCAGTTGTTTGTTTCCCCGCCATCGCGGTCTCGATTTTGTTGTTCTGGACCGTACCTTCTTCTGAAAACCTTCTAGCAACACATTTTGTTTTATGAACATTTTTAACCTGGAAAATCAGATGTGATTCAATGCCTCCTCTAGGGCTCGTTTACGGACATGCGGGGCGTGGCGCAGCGCGTCCAGAAGGCTCGCGTATTTTTTATTAATTTACTGAGAAGCGGGTCCACCGCAACGAACGCTGCATTTTAAACTAACGAGCGAAAAACCGCTTCTCGTTAGAAATCATTAACGCTTTCATACATCGCCATGTGCTTGAATTAAAAAAGGACAACGCGCCGCGCGACGCCCCGCGTCTCCGTAAATGAGGCCTTAGTTCTGAAAGCACATTTCCTTTTACAGTTTGCGAGTTAACCTGGACATGGGCAAAGCCTTTTACTCCTGGACCATCCAGCGAGACAAGCAGATCGAAGGCACAGTCATGCGTTCCACCACCATCCCCGAGGAGTTGGGCAGGATCCAGTATGTGTTGGCTGACAAGACCGGGACGCTAACCAAGAATGAAATGGTCTTCCAGAAGTTACATCTAGGCAATGCGCTGTTTGATAAGAACAATTTTTATGAGGTGAATATTCTTGTTGTTTGTATTTTTTTTCAGTTAGTGTCATATACAGTAATATTGAGTACATTTCGTCATAGTTTCAGACATGGCTGCTCCTTGTTTTAATTTTTGCGTTTGGCCATAGACAAAGAAAAAATACTTCTTATTAATTGAGCGACATCTCTTTCTAGGGCAACAAAATTAAATTAAGGATGTATAACTAAACTGAACATGTAATACTCTGTGCGCAAAATACGTGGAGTTCTGTACACCAGCCTGTTACAGATATAATTGTTTTTTTTTAATTTTCCAATTTTGCACAAGTATGATGATGAAATGGCAAGAAAAGAGGTCAAAATCAAATCAAAAAGGTTTATTTCATAATAACACGTTGTACATTATACAGTTGGTGGCGTCTCCTTTAAAGCCTATAGATCCTTTATAGCCTCTTATTATTTGCGTAACATGTTAGAAAAAAAAGTTTATATTTAAAAAATAATAATGAGGTGTCTCATGAGATGATAATGAACACACTAGTATGGAAAAAGAAGACATGGTGCACCAAACCCACAAGGACAATATTATGATGACCGTATCTAAGCCAAAACTAATAATAGGGATGTTTTCTGACTTAAAAAAATATGATTCTAATTAGTCCGACTTTTATATTATCGAAAAATATTGGATACGTATTTTTTGTTTTATCAAATCAATAAAAATTGACGAAGATACGACGCGTCAAAGATTTGAGTGGGGGGTTGCGTCACTCACCGGTACAGAATGTCATACTAATTTTTTTTTTTAGAAAATTACGTCACACAAGTTTTCAAAGCACTGTATCGTCTTCATTGTTTGTTTACGTGAAAAAAGAAAATATACGACGCGTGTCAAATATTTTTTTGGAAATCTATCTGACGGACTTATTAGTTTTTTTTTGGTAACTACCCTAATAACTTACTTATTGATTTTTTCCCACAGGTGGAAGCCCTTCTAACTCAATACGTAACCAACGACGCGCCGTCTCTCCCAACATCCCCGACCACTTCTACCGCGGAAGGTTTTGGAGCGTCACCGCGTCAAGTGTGGCAGACTGTGCTGTGTATAGCACTGTGTCACAATGTGACGCCTGTGTATGATGTAGCCAGTAACGACCAACAAGTGGACGAGGCGCAATCAGGTACTATATTATTTTTCTCAATACTATCACTGTTGTTTAGCATCTATACAGGGTGTAAATTAACCCTTCACACATACGTCAACCAAGTATTCTGTACATCAAACTAAGTACCCCTATGCAATTTTTTGCTGGGAAACGACTTTTTTTTTTGGGGTCAAAAATCACTTTTTACGGTAAAACTCAATTTAGCATTCTTAAAACATTGTGTGTGCGTTAAGGGTACTTTCACACCCTTTATTTGCCTAGCCTTCTCCTAACTATGTTGGGGTCGGCTTCTAATGTAATAGAATTTTACATGATACTTATCCGACATCCACGATCTAGTTTATACTAGGTAAACAGGTAATATGATACCCTTGGTAAGACTGTAAGACTTTCGGACCACTGAATGTAACAACTGCCAAAGATCTACAGATGACAACCCGTACCCGTGCTTTCTAAGACTTAAATGAAACTCGGTATGTAATGAACCCATACATGAACCAATCTAGGCGCTTACCTGCGGATTAACTGAACGAGTGTCACTCTTTTAGCAAAATCTGCCATTATTTTTCCATCGTTGGAACACAGGTCTCTCTATGACAGGTAACGGACCATAATTGACCACGCGGACCCAGCATGGGTCTGCTATAAAAGTTCTTGGATATTTTTGCTCTAGACCATGCTGAATACCTTACGATATTGCCATTTTGAACACATTGGTGACGAAATAAGTTACGCTAACAGTACTAGACGAGCGACTGTTACTGTTTTTACATTATTTCATTATTTACTATAGAAGTGAACCTGTAAAAAATTACTTTAATTCAGTTTTTTTGTGTCAGATATGGGCAGCTCAGTGATGTCAGAAAGCTGTGGTGGGGCCGTACCTCAACAGCAGCTATGTGAGTACCAGGCGTCCAGTCCTGATGAAGTGGCCTTGGTCAAGTGGACCGATATGGTGAGTAGATCTTGACTGTTTACTTAATCGTGCTATCAGTGGTTGTCTAGACAAATATTAGTGTAACTTAATCTTGGGAATTATCTTGATGAATGGAAAAGACACATCATACTCATCATCGTCATCGGACTTAAATAAAACTAGCGAATCGCGGGTGTACTATTAAGTACACCGGGCCTCTACCTAACCCTTCGGGAATAGGGGATCGGACCAAAAAATTATAATTAGTCCGTCAGATAGATTTTCAAAAAATATTGGACACGTATTTTTTCTTTATTTTTCACATACTTAAGACCAGGCACTCTAAAATAATTTCCACGCAAGCTCCGCCCCATTCACCCCGCCACTCCGCGCGATGTGCTAGACGCTAGCACATCAGTAATAAAGTCGAATACCGCGTGCGCTCTTTGATCGCGTTCGAGCACGAAACTAAATGTCGTAAGTCTCAATTCTTATTTCGTTTATAACTAAAGTAGTAATTGATCTGGAGAAAAAATATCTTGTGGCTGGATAGTAAACTATATTTTCTTACAGTGAACATTTATTTTAGACATAAAGGCGGAGCAATCTTGAGGAAAAATGTAATAATCGTTAAAAAAGACATGATTTTCGAATAAAAAATGAATCGAGCGAATATGCTACAATTACGTAACTGTCTTGTACATGGAAAGAAAAAGATCCAATAAATCATATACTAAAGTTCCATTTTGATTGTGTGTTTCAGAATATTAATGCAAATTAACATAAATTTAGGGAGCCTCCTCTTAAACAAAAAATGAAGACGATACAATGCTTCGAAAACTCGTGAATTCCTCGAAAACGTCACATGGTAGTACATTTTTCACCAACAAATGACGTCACAACCCCCTACTCATGATCTTTGACGAGTCGTCAATTTTTATTAATTTGATAAAACAAAAAACACGTATCCAATATTTTTCGATAATCTAACTGACGGACTAATTAGAATCATATTTTTTTGACCCAGTCCGATCCCCTATTACAAGCGTGATGTTATGTTATGTATGGAAAAAGACATGTACTATTATTTTGCAAATATCGATCTCGATTCCTAGCTTAACCAAGTTTTGTTTAAAAAACTATGTTCTTCCTCTCATATTTTTATCTTGCATACACACAGCACTGGCTTTGTGGAGTTCTTAATGTTATTTTAAGTTTATTTACAATGTGCACGTGTTGGTCCTGTCCAGCATAAACAATTTGTACTTTCGTCTAAGTTATTTCAAAATGCCCTTGAAACAAAGAATAAGAGCTCCCAACTTAGCGTAGATGTCTATGGAGAAGAACGGGCAAAAACTCCATGGACACGTACTCTTTTATGACAGAATATTGTTACATAAGTGAGAACGATATGCACGTTATAAGTGTCCACAGTAAAAACAAAATAGACAATTTAAAAAATAAAATATTCAAATAGACCGTGGCAACTAAGAGACTGCCAGTCACAACTGGTGGCGCCCGTTCACGATAGATGGGGTCAGGAAACTAAAAAGCCCGTCACCTCCTTCTGCGAAGCAGTGATGCTAGCGAAGGAGGTGGCGGAACGTGAGAGGGAGAGAACCTCTCGTCCCAGCCGCCGCGGGAGACACTCCGGGCGTCGGGGGTCACGTGACGGCTTCCGGCCACCGTAGACGCGGGCCTGTGGACGGTGAGTGATGGACTAGCTCGCTGTCCGTGTGTCTTATGACGACGACAGGCCGTGTCGACGGCGCGTTCGTGTTCCACGCGCGCCTCAAAGAGATGTCAGCAACATGGGAGGGGCCGGCAAGGGCCGACGCCCGTCCGGGCTGCGGGTTGTTCACAAGTTACCGCGGCCTCGACATATAGGACTAAGAAGGAACATGGGTGGTTTTTAGTCAGTAGAAGTCTGTCACTCCCTTTCGCTCTGCCCAAGAGCGGAAGGGGTTATTTGATGGTTTTCCACCCGCCAAAAAAAAAAAAGGAAACTAAACCGTGGATGGCATCAGGATATCTATCTGAAATCCTAGACACATGTTACCGTGACTTAAACACTTACAAGATAACTATTACTATACAGATGGGCGTATCTCTATACCGGCGTGACTTGCACAACATTTCGCTGAAACTGCGCGCAGCTAACGAGATCATCAACTACACCATACTGCAGATATTTCCCTTCACCAGCGAGAGTAAAATGATGGGCATTATTGTTCAGGTATGGCTTAGGATACTCTCCCACATTTTATAACCTATTTTGTATTTTTGACGATTTCTCGCAGTTCTCTAATAATATGGTTGGTTGTCTGTAATATATTAAAGATTTGCAAGAAGTCGTTGAAATACAAAGTATAGTACATTTTTTTTATTTAAACCCGCGTATATTTCGTTAAGTTAGCTGCGAGTGACGGTCCTGTGCGGGTTTATCGGTTCAAACTTTATGGGAACCCGGAACATCTAACTGTACGTTGTACAAAATACTTTTACGTATCAGCGAGGCACAAAGGACGCTTCATGTTGACTGTATAATGCGCTTTACTGCGCTTTTGAGCCACCATGAAGTTTGAACAGAACTATAATCTACTATGATGTGAATGAAATATCAATAACCAATCGCAGCACTTAATTCTTGCCGAATCTTGTCTAAAGTGTGTTGATTTATGCTAAACCACTACAACAACATATTTAAGATTTTTACCTATGTGTATTGTGAAATGAATCTATTGACAAGGTTTCATCCCAAAACCAATAGGAAGAAAACACAGGCGAGATCACATACTACGTGAAAGGCGCTGACGTAGCGCTAGCCAAACTGTTGGACTCTCAGTGGCTCAGCCCTGAATGTAAGACGTTGGCAGCTGACGGACTGAGAACACTCGTCATGGCCAAAAAGACGTTGACCAAAGAGGAGTACTTACTGTTTGAGGTGAGTTGTTAACTGTAGACTGAGGGGGTGGTGAGTTGACAAGGGTTTGTGGTACTTATGCAACTAATGTGGCCACTTTAAATAACCTGGTAAAACGCCACTTTATAGAATCGATAACTTTGTGCGTGTACGGTGTATGACCATGGACGAAGCAAAAGAAGTACTTATTTAAGGACCATGGGAAAATAGCATGATTTTATGTATGATGTTTATCGTAATAGGGTATTTCAAAAGATGAAGACGATAGATACAGTGCTTCGAAAAGTCATGTCAAGTCGTGTGACGTCACAAGCCCCCACTCATGATCTTTGACACGTTTCATTTGCGTCATTTTTAATAATTTGATAAAACAAAAAATGTATCCAATATTTTTCGATAATCTAACAGGCGGACTAATTACTTAGAATTTTTTGGTGAAATAGGGTATTTTATTTTTATTATTGCGCCAGTGTTTTTTAAGACTAATGGAATATGTTATGTATACAAATCAATGTTCATCTTGCCTCGTTGGTGAAGTGGTCGCAAGCGCGACTGCTGACCATGAGATCCTGTGTGCGATTCCCGGGTCGGGCAGTCTTAATGGGGTTTTCCATCAAGAATTTTTAGTTTAGTAGTACCAGCCACGGTGTGATAATTATTATTTGTATAGAATTCAGAGTTTTAATACATTCTACTTTTCATAACAGGCCGAGTACAAGGAGGCCCGTTTGAACGCGAACCGTAGCGAACACATCACCTCTGTGCTAGCTAAGATACAACGAGGCATGACCTTGCTTGCACTGACCGGCGTCGAAGACAGGCTGGCGGACGATGTGCCTAGAACACTTTCTATGCTTCGAACTGCTGGTATTAAGGTAAATGTACTATGATGCATTTGTTTTGATCTACGCTAATATTATAAAGAGGAAAGATTTGTATTTTTGTATGTATGTTTGTAGTGAATAAACTTTAAAACTACTGCGCCGATTTCAAAGATTCGCCATTAGAAAGCTGCATTCACCCCAAATAACATAGGCTACTTTTTACTACATTCTTACTAATGTTCCAACTCTTATTCCTTACTTAATATTATTATAAATGCAAAAGTAGCTCTGTCTGTCCGTGCTTTCACGCCATAACTACTGAACCGATTTAAATGTTTGGTACAGATTGTCTAGAACCTGAGAAAGGACATAGGCTACTTTATTATGCGAGAAAAGGGCTGTAAGGGATTGAAACGGGGGGAGGGGTGAAAATATAACTTAGGTCGCAATAACCGACATCCACGTGAAGCCGCGGGCATCAGCTAGTTTCTAAAATAAACCAAAAATGTTAATTTCAGGACCCTAACGGGAAAAAGTTACGAGCCGGCTGTATGTTTTCTCTAGATCTAGAAGAAGCATGAAATTATTCTCAAAAATGTGTTATAATTACAGTTACGAAGAAGTATGAAATTATTCTCAAAAATGTGTTATTATTACAGTTACGAAGAAGTATGAAATTATTCTCAAAAATGTGTTATTATTACAGTTACGAAGAAGTATGAAATTATCCTCAAAATTGTGTTATAATTACAGTTACGAAGAAGTATGAAATTATTCTCAAAATTGTGTTATAATTACAGTTACAAAGAAGCATAACATTATTCTAAAAAAATTGTTATAATTACAGTTACGAACAAACATAAAATTATTCTCACAAGAAATACCATCATAAATTGCAGTGAGTCTTTTCTTTTTTCCTCAGATCTGGATGCTAACAGGAGACAAGTTAGAGACAGCACTCTGCATCGCTCGTTCGCTACAGCTGGGCGGTGGGTCGGGATGGCACACGGCGCCCGAATGTCGCACACGACAACATGCGCACGCGCTGCTGCGTGCGCTTAACACTGCGGAGGATAATATGGACCTTATCATTGAGGGGGAGACTCTGGAGGTAGTAGATAATGTGCCTTATTGCTTGTTTGAGAAGGTTCCAAATTAGCGATCAATTTAACAACCTTCCTTAGTTTTTTCGTTAAGGAAGAGCCACTAGTCCTTGTTTAAAATAGAAGAGCCAGGGTAGCTCGTAAAATTTAAATATTTCTAACAAAAAACTTTAAAAAAAGAATTCAATTAAGATCAAAATTAGAAATACGAAAGCATTTAAAATTCACAACACACCCAAGTCTGAGCCTTATATCATAACTCTACACATGTTTTTAGTCAGTAGAAGTCCGACACTCCCTTCCGCTCGGCCCAGAACGGCAGGAGTCATTTGTTGATTACATACCCTGTAAAAAAAACTAAAAATGTTATACAGTGGTCCACGCAACTTATATAATGATAATGACAATGAATTATTTATTTATTTAAACTTTATGCACAAATGTGGTACATAGGCGGACTTAATGCCACAAGGCATTCTCTACCAGTCAACCTTGGTCAAATAGGACAGCACTGTGGTACAGTACAAAAATAAATAAATTAGGAGAATACTAATTTGTAAACATAAATTAATATACTTATAAATGGTACATACTAATACATAGATATATAAATATGGCATTATGTATACTACATACAGATAGCTTATACATCGAGAAAAAAAGCAACAATTATCATGACAACCACACATTTTGAGTATTTATGAGTAACTCAGTCCGATTTTAAAAAGTGCCTCCGCACAGTTCTTTTGAAAGCCATTTTGCTTTCCCATTTTGTAATGCCAAGGGGTAGCGCGTTTTTTACTTCTCATAATCAAACAATTACAGCATACATCTCTCCCCAGGTCTGTCTCCAATCGTACGAGGAAGAGTTCGTGGAAGTGCTACGTCAGTGCAGTGGCGTGGTAGTAGCCCGCTGTTCGCCGACACAGAAGGCTCGCGTGGCGCGCCTGCTGCGTGCGCGCGCACACGTCGTGGCCGCCGTGGGCGACGGCGGGAACGACGTGGCCATGATACAGGAAGCAGATATTGGTAAGTGAGATATTATCATCTGCAGAGATATTCTCAACTGTAGGGTTACCATGACCCCGTCGGGGCTGTGGGATGTTGTAAGCGATACCGCGGCCTTAACATAAAGGGCTAAGAAGGAATATAGGTGGTTTTTAGTCAGTAGAAGTCTGAGACTCCCTTTCGCTCTGCTCAAGGGCGGGAGGGGTTATTTGATGATTGCCCAACCCCCAAAAAAAAGGATTACCATGACGTCTTAGATCAGGATTGTTTTTATCTTATTCCATTGTGAGAAAGTGATAGAACTATATATGGTGCCTAGCGCCATTCCTTTTCTATATTGAAATAAGATTAAAGTTTCTTCTCCTTTTTTTGTTTATAACCTTTCCAAAACTCAGGATTGGTGCCCTGAAACAATGACACGTGGTTGTGGCAGAGTACGAAGAAGATGGTGGGACCAATTGGATGTCTTTCTTGAGAATTAGAAAGAAGTTGCACAGAATCGTGACAGTTGGAAGGAATGGTTGCCCAGCTGTGGGACAATATGAATAGAGTATAATGGAGATGTTTACTGACTTAAAAAAAACGTGATTCTAATAAGTCCGTCTGTTAGATTATCGAAAAATATTGGATACGTATTTTTTGTTTTATCAAATCAATAAAAATTGACGAAGATAAAACGTGTCAAAGATTTGAGTGGGGGTTGGTGACGTCACTGACCGCTAAAAAATATCATACTAATGTCTTAGAGTATTACGTCACGCGAGTTTTCAAAGCACTGTATCGTCTTCATTGTTTGTTTACGTGAAAAAAGCAAAAAATACGAATCCAATATTTTTTGGGAATCTATATTATTATTTTTGAAGTGATAACTTCTAATGGGAGAGTAAACCGCTTCGTTACGTAACGCGTTACGGCGCGCCAGTCTGTCTGACTTCCCTTTCTCTCACACATACGGCAGCGGTAGGCAGGCTCCTCCTGTCTCACTCTAACCCACAGACTAGCCGTATTTCGGACTAAAATGGTGCTCGTCACTGTACGCCATAATAGATTAGTTTACGGTGAATGCATGGAGCACAATAATTGTGCTCCATGGGTGAATGCGATAAGGTAGCCCGCAAAATTCGAATTTTCTTACGTTTTTTGCAATTAACCGATCAGTTTCAGGTTGTATGTTAAATAAAGTAGGATTCCCGACCGTAACAAATGTGACGTTACTGAGTTATCATTATTAATCACCAATACAATACCGCATTATCTTTTCTTCATAAGCCCACTTCCCCCCTTCTTACCTCACTTCTCTTTGTCAATATGTATGCTTTGCGCACAGCAAGACTCTTCGTTCCGCCAATAATCGCCTTTTTATTGTCCTTCTCATCGCTCTGGCTTCATAAAGTCTTCCTTCTTTGTTTAGGCGGTTTCCTTTGGAATGAGCTCCCTCAGGATGTTAGGATGGTAAACAGTCGGTTCACTTTCAAAATAAAAGCTCGTGAGTACATTCACAAGAACCAACTTCTTCAGTTTCGTCTCAAAATTAAGTTGTTTTAGTTTCACTTACTTATCTTTCAATATTTTATGTATGTATGTATTTATTCTTATATATTTTAGCTATATCTTTTCAAACATTTTTTTTGTTCTGTTTTGCACCTACTGTGTATTGTCTCTGCATCACCCTAAGGTAGACTGGTAGAAAATGTCCAAGGCATAAAGTCCGCCTTTGTGCGATTTTTGTGCATAAAGTTTATTAATAAAAAATATCGTCTCAGTTCATATAAGTCTTTTGATTGCCCGGCAAATTTCGTAAAACGTAAGAAAATACGAAGGTCACGCGCTATCTTGTCGCACGATTGTTTTATGGGTTAGGTATAAAAAATAAACTTTATATTTTCTGAAATCAGTTCTTTTGTCCCCAGGTGTAGGCATCGAAGGTGCAGAAGGGCGTGCGGCGTCCCTCGCAGGCGACGTCAGCATCCGTCAGTTCGCGTTCCTCGCGCGACTGTTGCTGGTGCACGGCAGACGTTCTGCCATGCGATCCGTCGCACTGTCGCTGTTCATCGTGCATCGAGGACTTATTGTGTCTACTATGCAGGTGAGGAATATATCAGGGTCCCAGCAGGGAACCAACAAGCTCGCCGTCCGTCAGTTTTATGACGACAGGCCGTATCGACGGCGCGTTCAAAGAGATGTCAGCAAATGGAAGGCGACCGCAAGAGCCGACGCCTGTCGGGGCTGCGGGACTGTCCGAAAGAGATATCGTGGCCCCCGAACATAAAGGCGCTAAGAAGGAACATGCTGGATATAAGTCAGTCGAAGACTGACACTCCCTTCAGCTCCGCAAAAAAGCAGATAACCAGCAGGTCCTTTAATCTACCAACCCACCCACACTCATGGAGAAACACACCACTAAGCCGCTAGCGGAGTTGAGCAGCGGTGGCCCTGTGGCGGCGGCCCCGACTTACGAACAGTAAGTCGTGGGCTCGAACTCAGGCAGGCACATTACTTTTTGTAATTATGTTCATCACCATTGCTCTCAAAACGGTGAAGGAAACCATCGTGAGGAAATTGGCATGTCTTAGAACCAAGAAATTCGAAGACATGTGGCGACTACCAACGCGCACTGGGCACGCGTGGTTGAATATAGCCCATCCTTCTCCTAGACAGGAGGCTAGCAACGATGATGATGATGATGATGATGAACAGCTAGTCGTACCCAATGTCCCACAAGACTACATCTAGTGAAGCTGCCACGGCACTCGGTTGACATCCGACTGGAATTAGGAAAATCGTTGTTGAATGTATTTAATAGTGATTGTATTTGGTTGCAGGCTGTATTCTCCGTGGTGTTCTACTTCTCGTCAGTGTCGCTGTACCCAGGGTTCCTCATGGTCGGCTATGGAACTGTCTTCACTATGCTGCCTGTATTCTCTTTGGTAAGTCAAAATTAATACTGCTGCAACTTTCCAAAAGACAATGACCAAAACTCGTACCAAGAATTCTCATGTTTCAAGATCAAAATGTTATAGTAATTATTTTCATAATTTTTTTACGACATTATGCGGCTGGGATTTGGTTTTTGGATGGGGAATTTAATTTAAAGTATGAATATTGTTTTACTCCCTATACATGGCGTTCAGACAACCAGGGTGCTTACTCTGGAATATAATTCCGATAGATCGACATTGGATAAACGTCAGTTGGTTGAGTTAAACGTCAGGGATTGGCTAGACTCAGTAAATCCAGCCAATCCCTGACATTTAACGGACAATTCCAATAGCGATCTATCGGAATTATATTCGAGAGTAAGCACCCAGTTCAAAATGTCGTTCTATTAGATCTGTCAGTTGATTTTGACAGTTCGTCTGACTTCACATCATAGAGGTTCCTACTTGGTACCTGGTTTTGAGGTTATTTTTGATTTCATAAAATTACTCCAAAACTCGGATTTAATTTACAAAAAGAAATTTTGTATGAGTTAATATGATAAATGTAGACAGTAAAAAACAAAGTTTGGTGTTGATGCAGTTTGGTACGGGATTCCATATATCCACGAACATGATCCTTTAGGGCTAGGTGTACTTAATAGTACACCCACATTTTGCCAGTTATGTTTGAGTCCCATGTAATAGGGGACGAGCCTATTACCATCAACCAGGCACAAATCCAGACTCTGGGGTTGCGACTGAGAAATTCCTGTTGCACCCCAATAATACTTTCCCCGGCCTAGGAATCGACTACTAGACTAGTAATAGGGGATCGGACTGGGTCAAAAAAATATGATTCTAATTAGTCCGTCAGTTAGATTATCGAAAAATATTGGATACGTGTTTTTTGTTTTATCAAATTAATAAAAATTGACGAAGATAAAACACGTCAAAGATCATGAGTGGTGGGCTGTGACGTCATTAGTAGGAAAATAATGTACTGACATGTGACGTTTTCGTCATGTGTAGGTAAAGAATGTACTGACATGTGACGTTTTCGAGGAGTTCACGAGTTTTCGAAGCACTGTATCGTCTTCATTTTTTTTATGTGAAAAAAGAAAAAAATATGAGTTAAATATTTTTTGGAAATCTATCTGACGGAGTAATTAGTTTTTTTTTGGCCGATATTATTTTTTACTGGCGAAATGTGGGTATACTTATGGGTATACCTCTGCCTAACCCTTCGGGCATTACAGGCATGATGTTATGTAATAGGGATGTTAACAAAAAAAAACTAATTTGTCCGTCATATAGATAACCAAAAAATATTGGACAAGTATTTTTTCTTTTTTCACGTAAACAAACAATGAAGACGATACAGTGCTTTGAAAACTCGTGTGACGTCATACTCTAAGACATTAGTATGACATTTTTTTGCGGTCATTGACGTCACCAACCCCCACTCAAATCTTTGACGCGTTTTATCTTCGTTAATTTCTATTGATTTGATAAAACAAAAAATAAGTATCCAATATTTTTCGATAATCTAACAGACGGACTAATTAGAATCACATTTTTTAAAGTCAGTAAACATACCTATTGTTACTCTCCTGCAGGTACTCGACAAAGACATACCCAGCTCTACGGTGCTACGCTACCCGCAACTATACAAGCAACTCTCCAAAGGACGGCAGCTCTCCTATAAATCGTTCTACATTTGGACTGGCATATCTATTTATCAAGGTATGAATATCCCTCAAAACTTTTTTTTATATATTTTTTTTCTTTATTTGATAAAAGTAATAAAATCGATCAAAAATGGAGTAGTTACACGCATTAGAAGTTTTTGGTGCGGGCACTTTCTATCCTTGTCGCTCGCATTTGTACTATGTAACTATGGCCGTATGAAATATGACGTCACGTTTCTATCACGTTCCTATGGCGCTGTCTTTGTCTAACACGTCATTTAAAATCAGTTAAAACCAAAAAATCAGTTACTTAATCAGTTACTTTTAGCAAATAAATTGATTTGATTTGATTTGATTTGATTTTGAAAACTAAGCCTTTTTTGATCGACTTTACTACTTTTTTCACACATCATGTTATTTCTGTTAGTTCTTTGAAGTAACATAACATTTTCTTGAATTTTGAACAGCAGTCAAATAGCCAACCGCAATAAAAAAGAAAAAAAAATCTCTGAATCCAGAACGACCACCAATGCGCCGAGACAATGAAGCTCGACGAAGTCCCAGAAATACGATTTAACTGCCTTGGATCCCACAACGAAATTAATCAGAAAAGAATAGCGGAGGAGTAGGGAACTTCCATGCTTTAAAATTTACTTGGCATACAAAATGATGGAACGTCATTGTCATCAGCGTGATTTCACTCACTGCTGTGCCTATAGGCCTCTCTTTACCAAACTCCACGTTCTTGTGCCAGCTTCACTTCAATGACAACAATGACGTCTACCCATCTTACCACCTCTTAATGTTAGCCAAATTAAAATAGTTGACAAAAAAAAACTAATAAGTCCGTCAGTGAGATTTCCAAAAAATATTTCACACAATATATTTTTTCTTTTTTCACGTAAACAAAAATTGAAGACGATACAGTGCTTCGAAAACTTATGTGACGTCACATCGCTTACATTTTTACCACATAGTGACGTCAAAAGCCCCCACTCCGGATCTTTGACGCGTTTGATCTTCGTCAATTTGATTTAAAAAATCTAACTGCCGCACTCAGAGAGCTTTAATGATTACTTAGGCCATCACTTTGACAGTTTTGTCATACAAAAATATGTCAAACCTTTACTAAGTGACGGCTTAAGTAACTATTAAATATTTCTGAGTACGGCAGTAACTGACGAACTAAACAAAATCAAATTTTTTTTAGTCAGGAAACATCGCTATTTATACCGGTAAGTGTGATTTGGACAGACCTATGTCCAGTAGTGGACGACTGTCGGCTAAAATGGTGATAGTTGATGTGTACGCAATAACGTAGAATTCTTGTTCTAAAATATGTCTCAGTCTGCTAATGTTTTCTGTTTAGTTGTGGATTTGGTATTACAAATAACGACTCTTTTTTTTAAATAATATCAACCTTCTGGAATAGGTGTTTCCTGCAACTTCTTGATTTTTTATAACTTAAAAAAAAAACACGGCAATAAACTATTTATCAGGTTTTACCTTTTTTTGTTTAGAATAAATGTTACCCCAGACTTAAAAACTCCGGTATTATGGATGCATTTTGCAAAGATGAGACGTAGAGATCATACAAATATTTATCCCAGCCAATCGCTCAACCACTGTGCCAAACGTGCCATCAGTTTCAAGACATCCAGTTTTCATTCAACATACCTATTTTCTTCTATTTCAGGTGGCGTCATAATGTACGGCGCACTAGTATTATTCGAGGACCAATTAATCCACATAGTAGAGATCAGTTACACAGCGCTGATATTGACAGAACTGATCATGGTGGCCCTGACCATCGTGACATGGCATTGGCTCATGATAGGTGCCGAGCTCGTCAGTCTGCTGATGTATATTGCTACGCTGCTTATATTCACTACGTATTTCGGTGAGTGATTGTTTGTGAGAACTGATCATGGTGGCCCTGACCATCGTGACGTGGCACTGGCTCATGATAGGCGCAAAGCTCGTCAGTCTGCTGATGTATATCGCTACGCTGCTTATATTCACTACGTATTTCAGTAAGTGACTAGTTTTTAGAACTAGTAGGACTGTGACTAGTTTTTAGAACTAGTAGGACTGTGACTAGTTTTTAGAACTAGTAGGACTGTGACTAGTTTTTAGAACTAGTAGGATTGTGACTAGTTTTTAGAACTAGTAGGACTGTGACTAGTTTTTAGAACTAGTAGGATTGTGATTAGTTTTTAAAACTAGTAAGACTGTGGCTCGTTTTTATAACTAGTATGACTGTGACTAGTTTTTAGAATTAGCAGGACTGTGACTAGGGTACTGGTAGTTTCCACGAGGTTTGACATTCTACGGTGTACATAACTTAAAATCACGCCTTATAATTCTCCAAGGACCTAACCTTTCGACGATTTTAGAGGTGTTCAGTCCCATTTAATAGGGGGAGAGCCTATTGCCATCAATCAGACTCAAATAAAGACTCCGTGGCTGCTACTGAAAAAATCCTGAGACATTGTACGGTAGAAATCGACACCCTATGACCCCCATAACCCAGCGTTTGCCGGGTAACTCGATGCCCATTGGTAACCCTAGTTATCAGACTACTGGGCTTCTGATTAACCATACCCTTTACTACTGTCCCCAAGACAAGAACGAATTAAAAATAACAAACGTTTACTTTATTCATAGATGGCGACTTCATACGACACTGGGAGTTCTGGTGGAAAGTAATAGTGATAACCTTAGTCTCCTGCCTACCCTTATACATTGTCAAACATATGCATCGCAAATGGAGCGAACGCCAGTACAAAAATATTAGAAAATGATCTTTATAAGTAAGTAGTTCTAGGTCCATATTTCAATGTGATTCACTTTTATTGTAGGGTCTTGTTGCACACTGTATGATTATTAATTTATAATGTTGACATTTGTTTGGTTTAGACCGCATGTGTTAAAGTTTAAAATTGAAGGTTTATCCATACGATTTTAACATCAAATTAGTACTACAATATACAGATCAAGTCGTGATGTCGACCTGGAAGTCTTTAAAAAGACTCCGGACCCAGGTAGGCCACAGCAAAGAAAAGCTGCTAAGGTTGAGATTCATAAATGACTCTGCTTTGGAGTTTAAATGTGGTCGGTGTGGTCTGTTCCTGTTGTTTATTCAGTACAGGAACTGATAGGCGCTACCGAAAGAGCCAGTTCTAGGCCGACACAATCGCGCTAAGGAGAAGTCGAAAAAAGCACAGAATATATGCAATCTCCTTCTCACAGTTATTTACGACTACAAATGACAACAATCCACATTCTATGCAATCTTAATATTTACTCCTTATCTTGTAATTCAACTATTTCTTCTGCATTCGTCTTCTTCATTTCTGCTGACTTTACGTATAGAGCTGGATCGTTTGTCTTTTGCAATATAAATCAACTATAACACATGCTGTCTAACCATCAAACCAAAATGATTCTGTAGTATTTTGTCGTTATAGGTTAGAAAAATTCGAATATACTCTAAATTACTGAGATTTTCTCCTGTTACCGTGATAAAGCAAGACTTCGTAGAAATCAAAATCTGTCTCACCTTTACCAGGCTGATTAAAGAGTTGGGTTTGAAAAAGTTTGTATGAAACTAAAAGTAGGTTAAACGCCAATATTCGCGGCAGTTGCGGTCATTAAACGTTAGAGGAAGATGACATGAGTCTCACAAGCCATTTGAATTGACTTTATTTGGTTTTATTGCGGCAAAGTCAAATACAAATTTAGAATTAGGTTGAGGGAGAAACAGCTTTACTTAGATTATAGAACTATGTCAAATGGTGAATGGGGTTTGTGGATTCATACAAACAGAATATTGGTATAGTCTATTAAATATAACATGATTAAAATTACATACTATGGGACGTTTTGTTTATAACGAGATTATGCAGACAGTATTTTAGGTTCTGTAAATTTGGATTATAACTAGGACCAGTTAAAAGGTTTAACATAATTTTTATGAGAAAACTGTCAAAACCATGACTAAGTGATGGCCTAAGTAATCATTAAAGCTCTCTGAGTGCGGCAGTAAGAGCTTTAAATACATAGCCTTAATCAAATTAAAGGTTTAATCATGTACACACTGACAGCTTTAATTTTAATGAAGTCAAATAACGTTGTAAAATAAATACTGCCGAATAGAATTCGCTGACTCGAAAAAGTCGAACCTTTCTTAGTATAATAAAGATGACTTACTAAATATTCTCCCTCCTCCTCGTACCTTTTAAGACTTCGACTGCCACAAGTATTGACGTTTAGTACTGTAGTAAATGTATAGCAAGTTGGAAATATGGTCGTATCTGAGCCAGAGTTTGAATATTAAACCGAGGAATCTTTCTTAATATATAAGCGTTATGTTTTAGTAGTCGGAATATTGAATCTACGTATAAATAAGGGTGTTATAGATGGTCAACAAAAGAGATAGGTAAGCAGGTAACCGTGTAGTTTTGTGCCCGTTCGTGTAGCATAGGAAAATCGACTTTAAACAGTGCAGTTTCATTCTACTCTTGGGTTGATGTTCCAAGGTAACCTGCGAAATTCTAATTGTCTTACGTGTTTTGCAATTTACCGGTCAGTGTCAGGTTGTATGTTAAATAAAAAAAAGATTCGCGACACTAACAAATGTGGCTTTACTGAGTAATAATTATTAAAATCCCCAATACAACCCCCTCAGTTCATTAAACCTCCTCGAGTGACTATTTTTTTTTAATTTCGCGGGCTACCCTGAATCATCAACCTTAACTGAGACAATATTTGAGGTTTGTTCTGTCATTCATCTGATGACACTACGTCAAAATCAATGGCAACGTCGCAATGAACTGGTAGGTCTGAACAGCACATCCAGCTACCCGGATTTTCCCAATCAACCTTGAATCTAATGCTTCAGCGATAAGGTTTAAAATCTATTAAAGTTTGACAGATTTCAGTACCTTGATATTCTGGTATGTGTACCTTCAACTATCTGGCTAGCCACTTCACACTCCAAAAGTGCCTGTATATGTTTGACTTGGATTACTGTGCTTCTAAAACGAAGATTTTGCTCAGTAGTCAAATCTAAACATTAATAATAATTATGGAAGCACTTTCGAACAATTTAAGTAATGAAGTGCAAAAAAGCATCAAAGGTTACTTATCTATTTTGTTGACTGTACTATATTTGATATCCACCGACAAGAACTGTAGATAGATAAAGAAAGTATTGGTTATTATTATATTATTGAAAAGTTATTAGAAAACAAGTATAGTATATACCGGATGATTTTTTTTACCGTCTTGAAAAAAATAGGGTATAGTAGGTGAACAGAGTAAAAGCCTTTGGCATAGAGTTTTAGTTTTTTCATTTTTTTTAATAACATACTAAGAAATTGATCTAGCAATAAATACTACACATTTGAAGTAAACTTTTCATACTAAAACAGTAAAATCTGAATATGTGAAAAAAGTAAAAAAACGACATAAAAATGACGAAATTCAAATCAAAGGCACCCTACTAAATGCGCGTAATTTATCAATGAATTCGCAATCCTATCCTTTGAAGCCGGCCGATAGGTACCTACTCGCCGCATGTGCCGTCGCGTCGGCCTCTTTGATATCCTTTCGTAGGTGCACGAAGCGCTAGCGCATCCCGCCCGCCGCGTCCCGCTCTCTCCCTCTCTCTCTCTCTCTCTCTCTCTCTCTGTAAACTTTGCTCAACTACAGCATATTAGACGGTCCTAAGCCCGCAAAAGTATGAAGGAATGATCGAAGTCACAAAATAATAATGTAAACAAACGGATGACCTCGAACTTGGATGGTTTAGTTAGTGTTAGCACAGTAATGGTAATTCCACTGCACTTTACAAATACATTAATTAATTCAATGATTTGATTTAAATTACTTGCATTAAAAACACCAATTAAGTAATTTATTTTCAATCGTCTTCGCCTTACGACAGATTTCTCAATTAAATTAAAAATAATAATTTTATTGTAATGAATATTAACCTAAACAGGTTTGTTTACATTTTTACACAACCGACCTTAAAGTATCTACTCGCCACGGATATCATTGTGTCTCTAAAAACCTACCAAGTCTATCGCTCAGCTGGGCTCTCGACTCTCGTACGTGAACCCGTAGGTGAACTCTCACGCACACATCGAGATTCTGTGTACGTGTGTGTGTGCAAAACGCTAAAATAGGCTCGCCGCGGGCGGCGCGCGGCGCGGCGCCCGCGGCGCTCTGCCGGCGTTGCTTAGCAACGGGGCGACCGGCGACCGAACGATCTTCTGTTCTGTGGACGTTCTCGCTTTCGCATGTATGCACGTATTGCACGTCCTTTTCATTTTGCTTGAAGTACAGTCGAGTAATGCTTGCGTATTCAAATATTGTTTCGATTTTTTAAATAAAAAAATTAGATTACTATTGTTTTAAAACTTCGTTCGTGTCTTTGTTACTGTTATCGTTTTATTGGTAAGATTAGGCTTTCCTTATTGTGTTACATTATTTGTACCAAGATAAATGGTTGTGTTTTTGTGGTTCTAGGAGATAGTTGTGTTTTATTATTTGTTGTTAGGCGAGCTCGAGATCAGCTCGTAATAGCGTTTAAGACGCTCCGTGGCGGTATTGACGCTCCTGATCTGCTTGATGTACTGGCGCGCTTCTTTGTCCCAGACAATTACTTCCGGGGCAGAAGGCACAGGCTGTTAGCCGTGCCTCGATGTAGTACCGTTGCTCGTGCTAAGTCGCCAATTCCTCGTACTCTGTCTTCCGCGCTCAATGATCTCTTGGATTCTAATCCAACAAGCGATCTGTTTGCGGATGGCTTGTCTTATTATCTTAGTTTATTAGTAAGTGGGATATTAATGTAATTATGTTGATTTTGAAAACGTTTAAACGCGACTGTACAATGCGCGCGGCCTCATTGTACTCGTACCTACAACTTTCATTCATGCGCGATAGCAGCCTACGCAGTTTACTATCTCCTAATTTCGTTATTATTAGTTTTACGCACGGGCCGTAGGGTGGGTACTTTTAATGTTTTTTAAGGATATTCCGACCTTTTACAATCTTAATGGTACTAAGCAAATATCCTTGTGTATGGGTTCTGTTCCACTTACACAACACTCCATATTATTTTCGAGACGGTAAAAAAAATCATCCGGTATGTAATCATTCGTTTTATGTATTACTAACATTTAAGACCAAAACAAATTCAGTGAATTTTGCAGTTGACATCTAGATTGGCAGATTTGCATGTGCCTTTTTCGCTATTCCAATATTATCCGTATGTATAAAAAGCTTAGGCTGAGTTTCAATTGTAATCTAATCCGAGCCGGTAATCTGACTCTACGCAGACCGTATTAGATTTCGGTAAATAGAAGAATTTTGACTTGTAAAATTCACTTTAGAATAGGGGATCGGACAAAAAAATAATAATAAGTCCGTCAGATAGATTTTCAAAAAATATTGGACACGTATTTTTTCTTTTTTCACATAGTCAAATTATGAAGACGATACAATGTAATGCTTCGGAAACTCGTGAATTCCTCGAAAGCGTCACATGTTAGTACATTTTTCACCAACAAATGACGTTGCAACCCCCCACTCATGATCTTTGACGCGTCTTATCTTCGTCAATTTGTATTAATTTGATAAAACAAAAAACACGTGTACAATATTTTTCGATAATCTAACTGACGGACTAATTAGAATCATATTTTTTTGACCCAGTCCGATCCCCTATTGGTTATAGATTAATATCGATAAAATCCAGGGCTGTGTTAACGCCGACGAAATTAAAACCGACTCGACTAACTATAACACTCTCGACAAATTATCTTTTCGTCATGTTTGTACAGACCCACCGCTTAACTTGGTTACCCAAAGTTACCCGAGGTACATGTGCGATTCGGGGGGAGGGGGGGGGCAATCCCTTATTAACTGCCTTGATGTCCCGCGCTGCGCAACTACCGCAGAGGCCAAATAAAATTCACGAAACAAAAAGTATTTGTCCAGATTGTTATAGTTACACTGAATAACTCGTAAAATATGTGACAGAAGTGTTCATAATAATTATAAAAGTTCACAGACACATTTTTGTACATTTTCTTCATTTGTATATAATTTTTTTTTTTTTTCAAATCTGTGGCTTTATAACTGTTTCTTTATAATTTATTTATGTTAAAATATTTCCTGGATGTTATTCAGTAACGCTGTGATTCATTTATTTATTTTTAGTTCTGTAAGCGCAATTATTCCATAATGACTATTTTACGCTTGCCAATGGTTTCATTTCTTTATACTCTTTACAACAAGGTACAAATTGCGTTAAATGTGATATATGTATAATATTTATTAGTGATAACAATATGATAGGTTATGCTAAGCGTTGGTGCGTAATGACGGTATGTTAATCATTTGAATAATGTTCTGAAAATTAAAATATTTTATATGACAACTATTTATTTATTTTAGTCTCCGAATACCAACTAAGATTGAACCTTTTTATGGGGAATTTCAAATAAATAGGTCACCCCTCCGTCTGGGGTGATTGGAGAGTTATATTGGACTCCAACCAACTGAAATCGAGCGACAACTTGACCACATGTATGCTGCCCCGCCTGATGGTGGCCGGCGATCATTAAACGCCCTTTCGACGCCTGGCTTCTCTTCTGGTGCGGGTATATTGATAGGCATGGAATCTCTCCCTGCATGCATCACCTCCTCGCATATTTAGGCGATGGCGTGCCACACATTCTCGCTTCCTACCATAGAATCAACGATGGCCAGAATCCAGAGATCACCTGCACCAAGTGCTGCGACCAGCGCACGGATCTTCTGAGCACTCCTCCAGTGTATGCTGCACCGTGTCCCTGAGGACATTATTACGTGTTCGCTGACGATCTATGCGCCACAAGTACTTTTCGAAGCACCCGACCCTTGCGCGATGACCGTGTACCTACAGCCACACTTTCTTAATATCAAAGAAATATAGAATACGACTTGTCGAATCGAAGTGTTTGTAAATATAAAATTTTCGTTGCACTGATACAGATTCAGCCCAACAAAATAAAAACCCGTCCGCACCTGCGTAAGCCGGGACCCATGCCGCCATCTTTAACCTCCTCCTGGCCTTACCAGCAATGTCGTGGCGTGCCCCTGCTTAATTAAACTTATTTTTAATTAGGTAAGTTTCATAGGTACCTCAAAACAGAAATATCATCAATAATAATTGGCCCACACTAGAAATTTCTCCTGTATCGTGGGTGCGTTTACAAACATTAAAACTTACATACAAAAACACCCAGACCAAGAACAACTATCTGTAGGCCATACAAATATTTGTTCCGTGCGGAAGTCGAACCCGCGACTTACAGCGCAGCAGTCTAATCGCTCAGCCACTGCACCAAACTACACTATACTTACATTACATTACTACATACCATCATTACTAACATTACTTGTACAGACTTATACCTTTATGGCCATGAAAGGGAACATATTGCCCTGTCTATGTGAGGGAAGCTTATTTATGGGTTATTTTTTAACAAGAAAAGGAGGAGATAAAGTACAACCTTCTTCCTATGACTTTGTCATTATTGACACGATGTCTGTCATTAATTTCAGACAGTTAAGAACATGAACGTTTTTATTACATTATTCAATGTTATTTCTTATGATTGTTATAATATTTTGTAACATACATTTCGTTAGTAACAAAAATGCAGGTACTACAATATTTGATGCTGGAAGACTTAAAAGTAACTGTTGGCACCAAGACGATATAGCCAAGTTGAAAGCTCGAAGACAGTTCGAAGCGCTGATCCCACCATACGTAAGTCCCGAAAGTATAGATAGCCGATACACGAAGCACATTCTGAAGTATTTCAAAACTGCACTGCGGTATGTTGAACAAGACGTCGATCCTAAAACTGCAGCCATACTCAGAGAAGCGCTGTCGGACACTATTGGAGCACACCTCAAGAGTAACATTCTGCCTACTGTTCGATTTGCTTACTATGCTGGTTATGTTCCTTACAGAAATGCAAAGCATATCCACGATTTTTATGAACTTCTGAAGGTGAATATGAATACCCAGGGTATAGGATGGCAGCAGCCCGCAAGAGTACCTCAATGGTCAAACCTGACTGTAGCAAAAATTCAAGTTGGAATCGGGAAGCTGTTAGACCCTTGCTCTTGCTTGATACTAAGACGCGATTCTAATAACTGCATTCATTTTCCGTATCCTAAACAAGATGATGAACAAAGGCCAGCCGCTATCGCCCTGCCGTTCAGATCACAAGGGCTTGTGAGTCTAACAGCGCCGGTCTCAGAGAATATTCTCTTGAAGTATTACACAACCGCATCGAGGTGCATATTGCAAAGCTCTCCGGCCAAATGTCGTCACGCAGATTTCGTTAATTTGAATAACGAACTATGGCACTGGATGAAACGTGATGTTGCACCACATCTAGTTGACGAGAAATTATACACAGCTTACGGTGGTGTCCTGCGGATAGCAGCTGCAGTACAAACCTATGGAAAGGGGTTGTCGAGGCGCAATCTCTTTGATTTTGAAAGTGCGCCTGTATATAATTGGAATCCATGGAAAGCGCTTAGCGAATCTTATCTTTATGTAAACGCTGATTGGAGCCCAAAAGTGTATGTCTGTTTAGTGTTAGTTACTGCAGGGATAATATGCCTTCTGCAGATTTGTTATAATTACACGTTAGGAGACGCGAAGCCATGCGGTTGTAAAGGCAAATCTAGATCTTCTTTTTTTAAGAAACAAGTCGCGTATACGAAGATAGACAGTAACTTCCCAGCCGTATTGCCACACCAGAGTGCTGTATATTTTAGCGAGGCGAAACGTACTCAGAGGCGTACTCCCTCCCGGAGTAAAACATCGTCTTTAGGGTCTCTTCGGACCCATAAAGTTTACGATTTTAATGAAAATACAGAAAAACTGATGGCCGTAATAATGAGTGACAATGCAGGCACTGATGCAGCATCGTCGCCGTCAAAAAACGAAA
This sequence comes from Diarsia rubi, assembly GCA_932274075.1. Taxonomy (NCBI): domain Eukaryota; kingdom Metazoa; phylum Arthropoda; class Insecta; order Lepidoptera; family Noctuidae; genus Diarsia; species Diarsia rubi. The sequence continues at coordinate 5,059,840 of OW026414.1, forward strand.
GCAAAATGGAACATAATGAAAAACTTATTGGTAGTTCTCACGCGGTAAAAGACCCAAGTCCGAGTCCGCCGCAAATAGAAACATCCGTGGCACAGTTAACAATAGAAAAGGTGCAGCCATCGAATAAGAAAAAATCTGTTCCAATGTACTCGACTAGTACTCTAACTCGTTCGGATGTGACTTACTGTCCTGACAAAATTCTGAGCGACACGTGCTGGTCGGCTACCAGTACGAGTACATCAGGCAAGACACTTAGTTCCACTAGTTCTAAATCCCACAGCGGAAGGTCGAGAAGTTCTCGCGACTTGGCTTGGGCCCGGCACGTTATATCCAGGCATTCCCGCAAAGGCCTGTCCACGACAGGTTACACTGGGACCGAATTAGATGCTAAGTCTTACGTGACACCAACCTCACGTCGATAGCGATTTGTTATTTGTCATTTACGTTGATAGGTATTTATTTGTAGGACATTTAGTTAGTAGTAATGTTTAAGACTGTTGGATATTTGAGGTTTTATTAAGAATATATTTTAATATATTACATTGTTTCATGCCAGTATTGATTTATTTAGTGTGTGTCTAAATGTATATTTGTCAGTTTATTTATTCCACCATAACTTCTAAACGCCTGAATCGATTTTGATACTATCGTTAGAATGTTTGCGTTATCTAGAGTGAAAAATCCACGTTGATCCACGTGCGTTATCCCAACTATGTTGTATTCAACTTCCAGTCTGATGGATTTTTGATTGATTCCATCAACTGGATGCAGCTGAAAAATACGACGAACGAATAATTATTTAATCATTGTCGAGAAGGTATCAGTCATATCTTCCAAACCTCTGTCTTAGGCGCTTGGTTCCGGAAGTGAAAGGTCGGTGTCTATTTAGATAAGAGTAAGCACTCCTCTTGTCGAACCAAGTAAAACAGTACTTTATGCCTTTTCCTCCCAATGACGATATCTTTGCCACCCCCCCAAAATCTATAAAAAAATTCGCGCTCGCTGCGCTCGCGCCTTCCTCCTGCTCTTTCACCTCTATCTCGTATCGAGACGAGACGCTCGCCGCGTTCTAACCGCGTTTCGGAAGATGTAAAAGAAAAATAGTTTTTTTTTTAATTTAAATATAGGTTTTTTTAAGTACCTACAGCCCTACAGTAATACCTACTTTACCTGTATCTATGACTAGCGGACGTCATGCGGTTTCACCCGCGTAGTTCCCGTTCCCGTGGGTATACGGGGATATAAAGTAGCCTAAGATTCTCAGGGTAAATGTTGCTTTCCAATGATGAAAGAATTTTTGAAAATTTTTTAAGTTTTTTTTCATACACGTATACAAAAATATAAATCTTCCCTCTTTATAATATTAGTGTAGATGTAGTTTAAAAATCAAATTATAACTTCTTGTGACTATGTGACCCCCCCTGGCACCAAAGCTGGATCCGCCCTTGTCCACAACTTCGAGTGTATAGTCTCCGATCTTGATAGGAGTGGGTGTTACATGAACATTCAACATAACCTTGGTTTTGTCTATGTTCATTTTAAGGCCCACTCTTTCGGAAGCTCTATGAGGTGTTCTATGGTCTCAGCCATGACGACTATATCGTTGACAAACTGAAGGTGAGTTATGTACTCGCCCGAAGTATGTACCTGTTATACCAGTAGTCAATTTGGCACCGTTTGAGAGACTGTAGTGCAGCCCAAGTCTCAATCGAATCGAAGGCTTTCTCGTAGTTCACGAACGCTAAACAGAGAGGCAGGTTATACTCTTCGGTCTTCTGTATAACCTGCGTATTTACGTGATCTACGGTACCAAAGCCTTTTTGGAATCTGGCTTGTTCGGGAGGCTGGAAATTGTCAAACCTGCGTGCGAGACGATTCGTGATGATTCTTGAACTTAGCCAACTTGTAGACTTGGCATAGAAGTGAGATGGGAGTTCTTCAGCCGGGCATTGAAACCCTTTTTGAAGAAGAGCACTACCACACCCATGCACCATGCCTGTGGTGTTTTCCCCTCGAGTATGACGGAATCAAACAGCTTCTGAAGGGCATTAAGGACCGGTTTGCCACCCGTCTTCAGAAGTTCGGCCGTAAATCCGTCATCACCCGGCCTTGTTGTTTTTAAGCTGTTTTAGAGTCATCCTCGTACAGTCTTACATTAAGGATGTCTACCGGGTATAGTGTCTGGTCAGTCTGGCTCTGGGGTCTTTCGCTAAATTTCCATCGGGTTGACCAGTTGACGTATACAGCTGCCCATAAAAACTCTCGATCTCTCTCAGAAACTCCGATTTGGCGGATATGATCCTGCCATCGTCGGTCTTCAGTTTCGTGAGCTGGCTCTGCCCAATAGCCAGATCTCTTGCAAATACCTTGGAGCCTTTGTTCCGTTCAATTGCGTCTTTAATACGCTCGGTATTAAAGCGGCGGAAGATTACCTGTCATTTTATAAAAACCTGCAGGGCTTATAGGGACCCGATTATATTGAAGGATTTGCTGGTAAACAAGACTTTGATTTTGAAGATGATGAAAAAGAATGTATATCGTAGATAATTTTCACCACAAAGTTTACTTTTTTTATTTTATCTTGATAAAACATTATTTTCTTTATCATACAAGTGGTTTGGAACGTTTTGTGTAAATTAAAATGTTAAAAGTGACATGAATATTGCAATAAACCAAAAACGATCCACAGCAATATTTTTATGAATATTCAAAAAAGTATTGTACATTGGAAGTCTAAAATACGGTCAAATTAAAACTTAATCATGTCATCTGTAGCAAACAAAAGTAACAGCCATTAGAAAAAAATACATTTCATAATGTTAAACGAGATTGAACTATAACCACAATTATCTCGAATTGGTAAGTTTGTGGACTAGAACGTTTTTCAGGAACTACGTCCAATTATGCTGTAGGCAACACAAAAAGCTAATGTCAATCAATCTAGGCATTAGGGCCGAAAGACTATAGCCTTCCCTTCGGGGTAAATTAAAAAAAAAAAACTAATGTCAATCAAATCTGTCGTCGATCTGCTCTCAGCTGTCAAATAATAATAAAAAATTCGCGGTTCGCGGCGAAGGAAGTGTTCGTTAAATTTTGCAAATCCCTGAATCTCGAGTGAAATCAGCCTGAAATTTGTGATTAGGAAATCATGATAATTTGTATTGTTTCGTGAATCTTTGGTTCCACTTCATTATGTCAAAAGTAAGTACTTTTTCAAATATTGAATCGGTACGTAAACCTACTGTGGGTGGGATATTGTTTATTTAATTATAATGTGCATGTAGCGGCATATGTTATAAGCTATATTTGCATAGATCTTGTCTAGTTGCATAAATAATAAAGTAGAAACATCAACAAAGTTAAAACACGCTCTAACGTATCTATCACGTATTATAATTATGTAGCTTTCAAAAAGATAACAGACGTGCTATTATTATCAGGTTTGATAAACAAGTGCATACAATGCAATACACATATAATACACTGTTTTCAGGATATAAGATCATTTTTCCAATTGAAAAAACCACCAAAGCCCTCTAATGCAGTTGAAGATGATGACGACGTTATTCCAGAGTCTCCTGATGTCCAAATTATTAAAAATAAAGTAAGTTTAGTGACAAGCTATGGAATTTTCGATGTGAATGATAGATAAACATGTTTTAACAGGTCGGCTTTAGTGTTAAAGAATTTTGTTTTTGCATACTATATAGTCTTATATTCATTCTATAATCTATCTTTGTTTAATAGAAGAAAGATGCAAAGAAGAGGCGCATTTTAAATGATTCTGATTCTGATGAAGAGATATTTTCATCTAAAAAGAAGAAAAACAATGAGGAAGCTCATACGTCCAGCAAAAGTAAAAATAAGCCTATTAAACCTGTACTAAAGGAGGTTAAAGTAGTAGACATGTTTGGTAATGCTCCTATAAAAAGAACAGAACCATTAGTAAAGAAAAAGAAAAAAACTGAATTAGGCATCCATTCTGATGACGAATTTGAAAAGAGTCTGTTAGAAATTGACAATGCAGAGCTAGAAGGGACATTAAATGATAACAAAGTTGGCAGCAATGAGAAATCTTCTACTGAAAAGGATACTCCGACATCATCTAAAGATAAGTCAGAGGATTCAACCAAAGAACCAAGAAAAGAAACATCACAAGAAAAGAAACATAAATCCAGTTCTGGTACAGAATCTAAAAAAGACTCAAATAAAACGGACAGTAGCAAATCATCAAAGAAACCTGACGAACATAAATCAACAAAGAAAACTGACGAAAATAAAGAAACAAAGAAAGTTGAAGAGCATAAATCGTCAAGAAAAACTGATGAAAACAAAGAATCAAGGAAACTTGATGAAGCTAAAACAAAGAAACCGGATAATCATGACAAACCATCTAAAACTGACAAAAAACATAATCAATCAGTATCCTTTGATTCTAATGATGGTGAAACAAAAAAAACAAAAACTGAACATAGTAAACGAAAGTTTGCCGAGTTTGTTGACGATGATGCTGGTCATAATCGTGAAAGCAAAAAGAAGAAGAAGTTGGATAAAGATGAAACTGCAAGAAAAGATGATAATAATTGTGATTCAACTGTTACAGAAGATGATGAGACAAATAAAAAAAGGAAACATAATAAAAGCTTAAATGAGTCTGGTAAGAGAAAACAGCTTTTTCTAAAATCTATTCTAATATACTTTTGGGGGGTAGAAGGAGCAGGGTGTAAAGTTCCTCATCCCCCATAGAAAAGGGAGGATCCTCCGACCAGACGGGTGTTGGTGGGCCAACTGCCAAACATATGTAAGTCGGGCTTTTCTTTAAGAGCTAATGTCACGGATAAATTTGATAGCGCGATGTAGGATTCGTCAATTAGTTCTCATGTGATGCGATAGATGTAGCTGTCGCCATATATTTGATCCTTACATACCCCTTTTGCCTCATCCATTTCATACATCTAGTCATACATGCACACCGGTTGCGTGAACTATGTACCTGACTTTTTTAAAGAATTTCACCAATAAGAATATGAATGTTGAAATGGCTTTAGGAATAGAAAATAATTCAATGGACATTCTCAAGTGATACACTCAGTACAATAATAAAAAAGTTATAATGTCTTTTAATGTAATTTCAGTGTTAACTGATGAAGAAAGGCATGAAAGGAAGATGCATTCAGTAGCTTTATATAAAAGCTATTTGAACAGATCTGGACCAAAACATTTAGGAGCTAAGGAGATTCCAGAGGTATGTATGTCTAATATAATTTTATTATGATTTTTCATTACACTTTATTTCAATAAAAACTTGCTGATGCCGCGGCTTCGCCCGCGTGAATGCCAAAAACTTGATAAATTATATACTTAAACCTTCCTCGCGGACCACTCTTTCCATTGGTGTAACTAAACAGCATGCAAATCGGTGTAGAATAGACAGACAGATGCATTGGTGGACTTAATAAGTAGTGATACTAGTGATAGTGGTAAGACTCATAAGCAGTGAAGTGAAGCAGTGTATTAAAAGCAGAAATATGAACTCACAATTTACAGAAAGTAAATATAATTGGCCATTGTCTGATGAATCTATTATGTCCCATGTAATAGAGAGCGAGTCTATTGCAATCAACCGGACACAAATTCAGACTTCGTGGCTGCTATCTGCCAAGTCTAAAAAGATTGACTTGGCCACTGCATCACATTGGCCAATGCCATGGCGATTAGCTATTACAATGGTCTGTTTAACATTTGCGAATGCGCTGCGATGGCCAAGTCAATCTATTTATTTAAAACATCAAAGATTTTTAAGTAGGGACTGAATATATTAACTGACTTGGTATTACTACTTTTTACATAGGTCTCACTACTTTTTACGGTGAAATAACTAAATTGCGCGACTTGGGTTTTTTTTACAAGTTGTGGGATTAAGATATTCATGAAGTATAAACCCAATAACACTATGCTCGATCTGCGAAACGGAGCCAGGGACCTCATGTAGAGCTGTTGTGTAGACCAAGGAGGCAGTCTACACATGTTACAAAACACCATGATTGTGGTGTGTTAACCCTCCACTGCTTGTTTTTGGTTATGGCAGTATTTGCCTGGATACTAAGCTCAACTTTTAATTTTAGGGAAAACCAGATTGTTTGAAGGACTGTGCATTCTTATTGACTGGAGTTCTCGACTCTTTTGAGAAAGATGAAATTGCAGCCGCCATTGCCAAATATGGGGGGTGTGTCAAGAGTGGAGTTTCTAAAAAGGTAGTTGTGGTATTACTTATTTAATTCGATTTATTTTATGAGCTTTTCATAATTCCAGCAAACACACAACAAGAGATTAGATAGAGAAAAACGTTGCAATCAAATATACAACGCCTAACAGGAGTAATATGCATATTCATTAGGATCAAGACAAGGAAAAACCTGCTTACCGAATAAACTTTTATCATAATTTATTTCGAACTATGTCATTAATTTCCAACTGAATTTATCCCTAAACTATTCGTAGGTAACTCACGTGATTGCCGGTGACGACGCAGGCCCTGCTAAAACAGCCAAAGCCCAAGAACTTGGCATCCCAATCATAAACGAAGATGAGTTCCTCAAAATGATCACAGAACGGTCGCAAAATAAACCCTCGTCTAAAACTGAAATTAAAAAAGAAATGAAGACAGAAAAAACGCCAAAAAAAGCCAAAAGTCCAAAAGATAAATTGGAGAATGAAAAAAAAGTTAATCATGTTGGCAGCAAAAAGAAAAGTCCAGCTGAGAAAATTAAAACTGAATCAAAATCAAGGGAAAGTAGTTCTAGAAGTAAAATAGCTATTAATGAATCAAAGAATCGTGAAAAGTCTAAAAGTCCAAGAAAGATTAAAGAGGAAAAAGATGAACCTAAAACTGAAGTGAAATTGGAATCAAAATCAAGTTCAATTTCTAGTACAAAATCAAGCATGTCATCTACAAGTCAAGTAAATGGTAAGTTAATAATTTCTTTCATACTTTTCTAAGACACTGACTGTGAATACATTGTATTTCTTTTCTTTTTGTATTGGAGAAATTACTAATGTTAGATCGGAACCAATAAATATAAATAAATCAATTCCACAAGGTAGCGTACTCGGTTGCATATTGTTTCTCATTTATATAAATGATCTTCCCAAAATAATAGACGCCGTGATTGTTTTGTTCGCGGATGACATCTCCGTTGTATTCCCATGTTCAAATAATTTGACCATTAAAAATGACATTCATCGAATTCTATCTGACATACTTAATTGGCTAAATGAACATAATCTTGAATTAAATTTCGCTAAAACTAAAATAATGCAATTTAGACCGTACCAAAAACGCCCTCTCGACATAAACTTTACCTTTGACAAAACCAAACTTGACTGCGTTGATAATTTTAATTTGTTAGGCCTAAATATTGACACAAACCTAAATTGGAAATCTCATATAACAAAAATAAGTAACAAACTGTCTAGGTTTTCGTACGCTTTATCGGAATTAAAAAAATCTACGAATTTTAAATCTGCTAAAGCTGCCTATAATGCATACGCGCACTCTTGGCTCCGTTACGGCATAATACTTTGGGGTAATAGTACGAACGTTGATAAGCTCTTCAAGCTACAAAAAAGATGCATACGAATATTAATGAATATAGGAGGCATGGACAGCTGTAGACCACTTTTTAAAGAACAGAATATCCTTACACTCACGTCTCTGTATATCTTTGAAATTTGCCTGTTTGTCCGAAAAAACGTATCACTTTTCCCCTTAAATAAAGATCATTATACCCAGCCACGATACTTGCGGCACCGAAATGATCTCGCATTACCAGTTTCAAAACTAGCCATTTTTCATTCAGGTCCGTATGTAATGTGTATTAAAATTTATAATAAAATTCCGAAATTCTTAAAAGAAATTAAAAAGAACAATTTATTTAAAACTAAATTGTTTACTTATTTAAACCAGAAGTGTTACTACACATTGCAAGAGTTTTTTGAAGATAAACATAAAGAAATAATAAAATAAATAGCTCATCATGCAGGTTAAACAAATGTAGGTTATTTTTAAAGGTTAAATAAAATATTTGAATAATTTCCTATTTATTTTGACTTTGGATTTTATTTTGATTTGATTTGACATAATTATTACTGTATATCTTTTATAATTTTAATAATTTTGTAAAACGTGACAAGCTAATTATGATATGAAATGTTATTAATTCGATTTTATTTGTATTTGTATTTGTTTTGCAGTGCCCTCACAGGGTGCATGTTTGATACCTCTAAAACAATTCCAACTCATGTACAACATGTATGCAATAAACTGATTTGATTTGATTTGATTTCTTAAATTTTGTCTGTTTGTTCCTGGCTAATCTGCGAAACGGCGGGACCGGTCAGTCGTAGTCGCATGCCACCTTGCTAACGACAACAGCAGCTGTCTTCTGTATCAATGAAAACGCCATGAAGGAGCATCAGGTATCAGTGGCATGCGACTACGGCGGTCCTCTATAGTAATTTTACTTATGATTAAATAGAAATAATTATACAAATTCAATATAATTATGAATATCAGACCAGAATTATTTTCTTGTTTTCTACTTTTAAGACCGTACTTTAAAAAAAAATAATCCCTTGAAATTGTTAACATAATCCAATTCAAACAGAAAGTTATTTTTATAGTTATATCACACAGACCAAGTTTGCGGGCAACAGCTAGTTCAATATTAAGATCTGATGGGAATGGGGATCTATCCCCATTACATTTCACATCATATACAGGATGTAAATTAACCCTTCACACATATGTCAACCAAGCATTCTGTACATCAAACTAAAGTACCCCTATGCAAAAAAAATTGTTTTTCTTTTGGGGTCAATAATCTCATTTTTCGGTAATACTCAATGTAGCACTCTTAAAACATTGTGCTAGTGGATGCTTTGAATAGCAAAAGGGTCATGGAGGTAATTTAAGTAAAATTATAACCTGAAAAACTAGTATTTACAAAAACAGCTGTGCAAAATTTGGAACTTTGACCCCCAATATCTCCGTAACTATGGGGTTCCCAGGTATGGTCTAGAACAAAAAAAATATCGCAGTGGTGGCGAGAACAAGTGCCCTTCGTTTGCGTTAAGGGTAGGTACTTTTACACCCTTTATAAATCGTATGATTCGCCCAACTGTAAATAAAGTAGATATTTGACAAATCTCACCAATACTGAAAATCTTGTATGTATCATTCAACGATTTCACTGAGTAGCAGTATGCTGTCAGCATTTAGGTAGGGAGTGTCAGACTTCTACTGACTAAAAACCACCCATGTTCCTTCTTAGCCCTTTGTGCCGACGCCGCGGTATCTCTTTCGAACAACCCACAGCCCCGACATAAGCATTTAGTACATCAAAATAACTTACTGTAAAGGTGCTTCTAAACTGGCAATATTTATTGCAATACGTGACTGCAATACAATGACCGGTAGCATTGCCACCCATGTCCCATACTATGCAGTAATGGCGCCCGGCCACATGTTTGGTATGGCCAAGCTTTGTCACTGTGTATTTTAAAGATGGCGGAACAATACTTGCCAATAGTACAGCCACGCATTGCCGTATACCTAGTAGAAAGTATAGTTCGCTATAGCTAGTAGAAAGTATAGTTCGCTATAGGTCGTTTAGAAGCACCTTTTACAAAATTCATTGACGGGAAAAGTTTTTTTTTAGGTGGGAAAGCATGGTAGGAATTTAAAAAAAAATGCGCTGTCAAAACATTGTGCTGACGGATGTATTGGATAGGTGGTTTATTATTTTATTTTATTATTTATTATTGCATGGTTTTATACTCCTGTCGGGGCTGCAGGTTGTTCGAAAGAGATACCGCGTTCTCAAACACAGAAGGCCTTATTACAAAAAACAAAACTTAGACTTGGTTTATCTCGCATGCCGTCACTTTCTTTTGAATATTATCGAAGTGAGACGTCATGCGAGGCCGCGGGTAGTTCAACGGTTATCGCGGCCTCGACATAGAGGGCGAAGAAGGAACATGGGTGGTTTTTAGTCAGTAGAAGTCTGACACTCCCTTTCGCTCTGCCCAAGAGCGGGAGGGGTTATTCGATGATTTTACACCCACCAAAAAAAAAAAAAAAAAAAGACGTCATGCGAGATAAACCAAGTCTAAGTTAAACCCAGGTTTTACCACTTTTGTAATAAGGCCGAAAGGGCTAAGAAGGAACATGGTTGTTTTTTAGTCATTCGAAGTCTGACACTCCCTGACCTGCCTCAAAAAAAAGGCTTTATTTTATGATTTTACTGTTACAGGTGAAAGAAGACAAATTGCACCAATACCAGCGAATATGTCTATGTGGGTGGAGAAGTACAAACCACAGAACATTAAGCAAATCATTGGACAACATGGCGATGCTAGCAATGTTAAAAAGTTCGTATTTGTTTTGAACCTAGTTTTCGCAAGAATATATTTATGTTTTATGCATCTATTGATAGACCCCCATCCCGACCCCGACGCTCCGAACACCCCGACGCTCGAGCCTGCCAAAAAGCCTCAAGTTTTAAATCAGCCCTTAAATAATGATCTCACAAAGAAACAGCCTTAGCTGTCCTTCCTCGGTACACCCTAAGCTGAGAGTCGTACCCCACAAGGGGTGTCCTAAGCACGCAGTCGCTTGGTTTATAAGTTACTTGCCCTTGGCTGGAGGCCTTACACTCAAGGCACCCACTAGATAATCCGGTCAAGCAGGAGCCAATCTCATAATTGCAAATGCTTGCATTTGCATTAAAAAAAATGTTGATAGAGGTTTAGTATTTTGATACTCATGTTTGTGTTCAGACAAAATTTGCCCTTATTTACTTTACATAATTCCTTTTCAGATTAATGAATTGGCTCACAAAATGGTATGTGAACAGAAAGGCTAAATTGACTAAACCCAGTCCTTGGGCCAAGAACGACGATGGAGGGTACTTTAAAGCAGCTTTACTCTCGGGACCTCCCGGTGTCGGTAAGTGCGCAATTGAATTTATAATATCTACACTCGTGTTTTGCGTAATCCATACTTTATTTATATTTTTGTAGAGCTCTTTTGCAAATCATTGTAAATTCTAACTAGACCCAACTTCCAGAGTTTGGACGAAAACTAGAATTTCATCGTTTTTTTCCATTCTCTATTATCAACCGTGGCGCTATCATTTGCTCCTTTATCTTTCATATCATTTCTCACACAAACCATTCATCGTTTCCGACTTCCGCGTTCTTCCTCTCGGAAAAAAAAAATGCAATCGGAAATAACTATGGATGGATAATCTAGTATTGCATAATACGGCTTCTGTAGGGGCTATACGCTATAATATCTTATGTCCCGTACAGGTTTCTGTGTGTTCAGCGATAATTGTTTACTACATTAACTGCTTTTCTGGCTGATTCGTTTGTTTTGAGGGTTCCGTACCTTTTTTTTGGAGGGTGGGCATCAAATGGCCTATGCCAACGGGCAGAGCGGTAGGGAGTGTCAGACTTCTACTTACTAAAAAACACGCATGTTCCTTCTTAGCCCTTTGTGCCGAGGCTGCGGTAAAAGGTTAAGCAAAGGAACCCTTATAAGCAAATATAACAGCTCACAACCTAGGACCCAGTAATATTAATGACAGTAATGTCCGTGGTGCTAGGCAACTGGGCTTATCCCAGTTGTATACGTCCCTGTGTGCCTATTGGCCTTGTTCAGTTCTGTCTCCTGCTGATATGGAGGGAAGTGAAAATTATGTTTTCCTTTTCTGATTAATTTCGTTGCGGGATCCAAGAGAGTTAAATCGTTTTTCTGGGACTTCGTCGGGCTTCATTGTCTCGGCGCTTTTCTTGTGGTCGCCACTGTTGATTCTGGCTTACAGGAGTTACAGTGGTTTGGGAATAGTGTGGCGGGCTTGTCCCATATTGAACCCTTAAAAGATCACTCTCTAGTTTAAAGAGCCGTGATCCCATTTGAATTTGGTCTAGTTCTGATGAGAAGTTTTTCTGCCTAGTTTCAATCCATGTTCCCTAAATCCAGGTAAAACTACGACAGTGGCACTAGTGTGCAAGGAGATGGGCTTCGACATGGTGGAGTTCAACGCTTCAGACACGAGGAACAAGACGCTCATCAAGGAGCAGATCGGAGAACTGCTTACTACCAACTCTTTGTCTGGTTATGCTAAAGGTATGTCTTTAAATAGCCTAGATTTTTGGTTAGCAAAGACAATTTTCTCAAAACTGGAACCCTGAGACTTCTAGACGGCGCGCGGCGGCGCGGCAGGTCGAGGAGAAGGTGGTGGGACACCTTAGATGGCTTTCTCGTCGTTTCTGATCATGTTAGGCGCGACATCGAGAAAATGGAAGGAACGGAAGGGCTTTGTCCAAGAGTGGGAAATCTCAAGCTAACAGGAAATAACAAAGACAATTATGGGGACAAAGCGATACGCCTAAAGTGAAGTTGGGCAGGACATCTGTCTAGACGCGGCCGATGAAGCAAGGTGCTGACTGGTTGGTGGCACATGAGTGGTCTAAAAAACCAGGGCCATCCAAAGGCGCGTTGGATTGATGATATCGTCAGGATCGCAGGAAACAAATGTATGAGGGTCGCACGAAACAGAGAAGAGTGATAGAAGAAAGAGGAGGCCTATACCCAACAATGGTTGATTCCGGGCTGTAATGATGATGATGATGGTAGACAATCACACTAGTATTATAAAGGCGAAAGTTTGTGAGTGTGTGAGTGTGTATGTTTGTTACTTCTTCATGCAAAAACTAGTGAACGGATTTAGATAAAATTTGGTACACACCTAGTTTATAACCTGGATTAACACAGGTATGTGTTAATCCAGGTTATAAACTATGTGTGTAACCTATGTGTGTGTACCAAATTTTATCTTAAATTTAAATTTTCGAGTTGTAGCGGGTGAAACCGCTGTCAACAGCTAGTTAAGAATAAGGCCCGGGCACCACCGAAGCGGAGAATAATTGTGCGAGATTCGACCAATCACAGGAGAGACGAGAGACACTAAGTCCGTTTCAAGCAATGTGATTGATCGGTTCCCGCGTCTTCTTTCTGCTTCAATGTCTTCTCCTAAACGTGTCTATGTTTACTAAATTACGACCTTTTTTATTTATTATATACAAAAAAAAAATACTTAAATTAATTAATTACCTTTTTTCAATGAGCATGGTCGATATTATATTGTTAAACGATAAGAGGCATTAGGCGACGTTTGGTTTAAACATTTGAGACTTTATTTCAACGAGCATAAAGTTGAATGTTCCTGTTTTTAGGTGACACTGGTAAACAAGCTGTCACAAAGAAACACGTGCTGGTCATGGATGAAGTTGATGGGATGGCGGGCAATGAGGATAGAGGTATGTTTTATCTACAACAAGGACAAACAAACAATCGGAACTTAATCTTATAAATGTGTTTATACGACTGAAATTAATTTAGCTGAAGTGTTGGGTATTAATATTTAAACACAAATAAAGAAAAGTATTTGATTTTTTGTGGGGTCAACAATCGTAATTATCACTGCCATAAGTGTTTATTTTACACGATGCTGACCTCCGCAAAACGTAATGCTGATAAAATTTTATTTTTTACTTAAATCTAAATGATTTTGTTTTTGCAGGTGGTCTCCAAGAGTTAATCGGTCTAATAAAATCGTCATCAGTGCCAATAATATGTATGTGCAACGACAGAAACAGCCAGAAGATGAGATCCCTCGTCAACTACTGTTATGACTTAAGGTTCAACAGACCAAGGGTCGACCAAATAAAGGTATGTAACTTTCTGCCGTTATTCCTAACTTAAGCCGTTTTATAAGAAATTAGGAAGTGAGAATATTATACGGGCAACGCGCCTTTTTTTTTTTGCTAACATTAATAAGTAGACTGAACATGTAGGGCGCAGGCCACACATAAATGGCATCGGGCGCGGACTTGGCGCGGGCGGCTTCCTATTCAATTCACCACCAAGTGCATAGAAATAAAGTGCAATATAGGGTGGCGCCGAAATGGCGCGTCATGCCCAAAAATGCAAAATGCCAAATGCAAGGCGAAATGGCCTGTCGGGGCCGCGGGTAGTCCTCTGGTTATCGCGGCCTCGACATAGAGGGCGAAGAAGGAACATGGGTGGTTTTTTAGTCAGTAGAAGTCTGACACTCCCTTTCGCTCTGCCCAAGAGCGGGAGGGGTTATTCGATGATTTTACACCCACCGAAAAAAAGGGTGGCGCCGAAAAGGCGCGTCATATCCACGCCCGAGCCACGACATTCCGTGTATCCGAAATTGCGCTTTATTTCTATGCACTTTGTATAAAATTTGAATGGAATAGGAAACCGCCCGCGCCGTGGCCTGCGTCTTAAAATTAAGTTTGATGGAGAACATTAAAATTAGTTGCTAAATTATCAGTTTAAATTATCGGTTTTGAAGTGTATGAAAATCCGCGGTCAAATAGATTAAATTGCACAGAATTGCTTTACTATACAATCTTTTTGAGAACTTCAAATGAAATGATTTTAAAATTCTGTGTAACTTGTCAAAGAAGTTCTTATGTAGATTATGTAGTGTTATTATATTATATATTAAAGTTACTAGTATCTAAATCCTACTAATATTATAAACGCGAAAGTTTGTAAGTATAATGTATGTATGAATGCATGAATTGTTACTCTTTCACGTAAAAACTACTTTTACTACGAATTTGGATAAAGTTTGGTACACAGTTTATAACCTGGATTAACACATGGGATAGTTTTTATCCCGATTTTATCTTCTCGTGGGATAATTTTCGAGTTGTAGCGGGCGAAGCCGCTGGCAGCCCCTAGTCGACTAGAATGTTGAATGCCTCATGGTTTAGTGGTCGCAATTACGACTGCTTAGCATGTAGTCCTGAATTTAATTCCCAGGTTGGGCTGTCAAGTTTTTCCATTAGAAAATTCTCAGTTCTTCAAGTAGATGGCAGTAGCCTCGCCCCTATTACTATAAGTTACCTCTGCGTTACCCATCGGAGATCACAAGCGTGATGTTATGTTACTCTACATTTCTCTTCCAGTCAGCAATGCTCTCAATATGCTTCAAAGAAGGAATCAAGATACCCCCGGATGTACTGTCCCAGCTGATCAGCTCAGCCAATCAGGACGTGCGACAGACCCTCAACCTGCTGTCCATGTGGGCCATAGACCCTAACCTGACTGACGCAGACAGGCTGCGGAAGGATGCACAGATTACGAAGAAGGATGTCAAGTTGGTGAGTACTCATTACTGAATTGTGCAGATGCTGCCCTGCCATAGCCCTCTCGTTCTAGCAGATTGTGGTTCTGAAAAATGCGATTTTGTGCCGCTAGATAAAGTGTAACTCTAACGTTCTCTTGTACCAGTAGGTGTTAAACCTGCAGAGCAGATCTTACGAAGCGCAACCGCTTCTAAGAACCCACAGGATATAAACCGGACCTAAGAATAACCTGACAAATTTATTCTTAGGCCAAGTTTTTTATAGGAAACGGTCTCATATTACTTAGTGTTTGCGTATTGCCCCCAAGTAATATAGGACAAGGCCAAGAAGATAATGGTGGTGGCCAATAGGGTATTTACCCAAACAATTCTAATTAGTCCGTCAGATAGATCTTCAAAAAATAATGGACACATTTTTTGCTTCGAAAAGTCGCGTCAAGTCGTGTGACGTCACAAGGTTAGTACGTTTTTACCCACAAAGTGACGTCAAAAATCCCTACTCATGATCTTTGACATGTTTTATTTTCATCAATTCTTATTAATTTGATAAAACAAAAAACACGTAAGTATCCAATAATTTTCGATAATCTAACAGACGGACTAATTCGATTTTTTGGGAAAATATCCTATTTGTAGCGTTTCGATCCTTACAATCAATTTCGCTAGCAAATCGAATAATATGTGAATGGTCAAAACATGTCTCACTCCTGATTGGCTACACCGCAGTCCCCAAAAAAAATGTTCACGTTACTCAACAGCACAACTGCACATCCCAACTTCACCTACTTCATTATAATCGGACATAACAACGCTACGCTTCGCTTCATCCCTCAGGGCCCCTGGGACGCGATCCGCAAGGTGTTCTCAGCTGAAGACCACAAGACCATGAGTATTAACGACAGGAGTGACCTGTTCTTCTATGACTACAGCCTGGCTCCGCTCTTCGTGCAAGAGAATTATCTGCAAGTCGCTCCGCACTGTCCTCAGTAAGTTAAAAAAGACGTATGTGTAATTTTCAGATAAAGTTGTGCTAGTCGAATATTTTTTTTAAACGTTTCCACCATTAGGAATTTCTCCTGTTAACATTTAAACTCACATACACAAATACCCAGACCCGGAACAACTATTTGTAGGCCATACAAAAATTTGCTTCATGCGGGGATTGAACCCGCGACACACAGCGCCGCCAAAAATTATTCATCGAATATTTGGATAGAAGTCGCCGTCGTAGAGAAGTGACGATGTAAGCTGAGGCACGACCCCGCAGAGGGTGCCCTTAGCGTGCTGTCACTTAGTCTGTAAGTTTTACGCCCTGTCTGTAGGCCTTACACTCAAGTCATCCACAGGATAGTTCAGTTAAGCAGAATCCAGCCTCATAGATTGACCTGCGCGAT
Source organism: Diarsia rubi (assembly GCA_932274075.1). Classification (NCBI taxonomy): domain Eukaryota; kingdom Metazoa; phylum Arthropoda; class Insecta; order Lepidoptera; family Noctuidae; genus Diarsia; species Diarsia rubi. Next base: position 5,076,485 of record OW026414.1, read on the forward strand.
GCCATACGAAAAAGACTCGTCTTCAAAATAAAAATAAAAACACGAATAGAGAACCTCCTCCTTCTTGGTACTTAAAAAAAAACATATCACTTGGGTTAATGTAATTGATTTATTCCACTAATAGAAAATAAAAATGGTTTTTATACATTTTAATTTGTTTGTCTTCAGACACGAAGTTCTTCAAAGGATAAGTGATACAGCAGACAGCATCAGTCTAGGTGACCTAGTAGACGCCAGGATACGCCGCCAACAGGCTTGGAGTCTACTACCAACACAGGTAAAGAAACACGTTTATTTTATTGAGACACATTTTCTCCTAGCGACTCGATGAAAACCAGAATGACGTAATCATTTATTCCACCAATTTTTTTTGGTGAGTATTAAATCATCAAATTAATTAATCCTCCCGCTCTGGGCGGAGCGTAAGAAACTGTCAGACTTCTACTGACTAAAACCCACCCATGTATCTCCTTCAAACAACCCACAGCCCAGTCATATTCCTTCCTGAAATATGCTCTAGTACACGCTATATAATATCATTCTGTAAGACGATGGTGATGGTAAATAAAAAATACAATAGAAAAGTTATAATTCGATTACATACATTTTTGTCAAAGAACCGGATAGTGGACTTTCCCGACCAGACAGTACATCTCTATCATCAATATACAATGTGGATCTGGAACTACGACATTAAATTAAAACTAGCACTGTACTAGTCCATCGAAACATTTTAAAACACGAAGATTAGTAGTTAGTGGAAAATTTAAAAATTGCAATTTTCAAACAAAATAAATAGCAGAATCAACTGCATAAAAAGTAAACACGCTTTAACTACGAAAAGTCACTGACCTAGTGCGCGGGGTGCAGCGAGCGGCGGCGATGTTGGGCGTAGGTACTTTTTATCGGAGAACAACAAATCAGCGGCATAAACTCACTAAGTTGCGAGTTGTTAATTAATAAAAGATCACTGATTGAATAATTAATCACTTAAAACCTTATTTGAGGCATAATTAAACTAAAAAACTTACTAACTTAACCTAAATCACAAAACTAGCTACCTAATAAATGCCTAAATAACTAATATTACACTAACACCAATAAGTCACAGTAACCTATGCACTAATCCAAATATCATAAATCGTCTTTAATCACAATAACAACAAACTTTTCATAAAATCACGACAATGCGCGCGCGGCTCGTCTTGTGATAAAAAAAGTAGGCGTGTGCTCTCCTCAAAGGGCGCCGCTATCACTGACTGACATAGTTACCGAGTCAAGGACTTTTTGCCGAAAAAAATTCCGCTCACACACACACTCGCAATTTTCTATGCACCACTAATGCATTATTTGCGTAAGTAATATTACTTTTTCTTTATAATTGTAGTATTTTGTGGGAGTGTGCGGGGCGCGTCAGAGTGGGATCGTATGACACCTTTCTCTGTCTTTCAAGCGTATTGAGACGTTGAGAATAGAATCGTAGGTTTTTGCACAGGTTCCTGACCTTACAATGTTTACCTATTATTACGGACTCCGATCTACATCATGTTGAAAAATAAGAAAATGAAAAATAATTTCCTGTGGCTAAAGTAGTCATTGGATTTGATTGATTTTTTGTATACGGGTCAAGAGCATGCCTTTCTTTACGTGGTTTAGAGGAATGTCAATCGTCCTGCTCCACATTGTATATAAAAATCAATGCCACTATTCGTTGTAATTTTATAACTCAAGAACGGGCTCACCTATCCAAACCAAATGTTTAGGCTTTGTTCAGACTATTTAGTAGATGGTTTATGTGAAGTTTGCACAAAATCGGTCGAGCGGTTCTTCGTTTATCACATTTTTTGTAACAAATGAATTCAATAAATGACAGATCGGACCCGCTGCTGTCCGGGCAGAACGACGTCTGCCAGGTCCGCTAGTAAATTATTATTAACGGAAACGGTTACAAATATTTATCTAAATTTCCTCTCTTCCCTTCCCATGTTACTTAGGTAGCTGCAACACGTTTTCATTATTCGTTCTCTGACAGAGGTCAACCGTCACGCTAGCATTCACTCCATTTCCTTACACAAAACATTACAATTTGTTTATTGCTTCTATTTCCAGGCCATGTACAGCTCAGTAATCCCGGGCCACTTCATGTCGGGCCACATGACAGGTCAGATCCAGTTCCCGGGCTGGCTCGGCAAGAACTCGCGCGCTACCAAGCTGCATCGCCTCTGTCAGGAGATACACGCTCATACTCGACTCAGGTAATGTAGAGGATGTACTGTAAAGGATCCTCCACAAACTTTGGAACAGCTCAATGATATTGAAGTGATAACTTCTTATGGGAAGGTAAACCGCTTCTGCGCCAGTCTGTCTGGCTTCCCTTTCTCTCACGCATACGGCAGCGGTAGGCAGGCTCTTCCTGTCTCACTCTAACCCACAGCGGTAGCCGTGTTTCGGACTAAAATGGTGCTCGTCACTGTACGTCATAATATTTTTTTTTGTTTCCTATATTTTGTTGACGATGTACGCATGACGAACAATCAAGATATGCAAGCTCATCTCTCACTGTACGGAACATCTATATAAAAACGAGGGTATGTTATACTGGAATTAGTAGTAAAATCGATAAATCGGCTTAGTTTTACTGATTTTAAATGACTTGCTAGACAAAGACAGCTCAACTAAAAACTGACGTCATATTTTCATACCACCTGTTACGGATGTGCGTAGTACAAATGGCTGTTACACTTAACAAGGATAGAAAGTACCCCCACCAAAGACTTATAAAGCGTGCAGCTAGTCCATTTTGCTTATCGATTTAATTACTTTTTTCACACATCGTTATTTCTGTTAATTCTTTGAAATGGGATAACATTTTCGTGAATTTTTAACAGTAGTCAAATACCTAATTTTGAAGTTAAAGCACTTTAGGCTGACTGAATAGTACAGTAACCCGACAATGTAATTAAAAACCCACCTTATTCCACAGCACGTCAGGTTCAAAGTCCTCAATCTTCCTGGACTACAGTTCGCACCTTCGTGACGCGATCGTCAATCCTTTAATCAAAGACAAATCTGACGGCATAGAGAAATGTCTGGAGGTGCTGGAGTCTTATCACCTGCTGAGAGAAGACTTGGACTCCTTGGTGGAACTGTCCGTCTGGCCGGGACAGAGGAACCCTACTATTTTGGTGGACTCGAAAGTAAGAATAGCCATGTTCTTTCGGTTTTCATTTGGTTTCCACACTTAGTCCTTAAAATGGACCATTTTGCATTATGTCTATGGTGAAACTAATTTTATATTCTTGGTCTGGACCATCTCAAATGCATTGTAAAACCTCAATCAATTAGCAATCCATGCACTGAGCAAACATACAAAAAAACGCAGACATATGTGATATGGTGTACCATACGTCTGCGTCTAAGAAACTGGAAGACAAGTTTATAATAATAACTTCTAATAATCATTTTATTCCCTCTCAAAGAGAGGAGGCCTATGTCCCAGCAGTGGGAACATTAATAGGCTGATGATGATGTTGATGAATCATTTTATTGCCCTAATCCCAATGCGTTTGTTGTTGGCGTAGCATGTTTTTGATACTTGTCTAGTAGTCGTCATCACATCGGACAACTTATTTCTTGCCATATCATGCTTTACACAGTCCATCCATCGCTGATTTGCTCTTCCTCTACACTTATACCCTTCCACATTCATACTCAAAAACAACTACTAATATAAAATACCTTTAAAACCAGGTGAAAGCAGCCATGACCCGTACTTACAACAAGAAAGCCACAGCACTACCATACGCGCCGGGCGCCATCAAGAAAGTGAAGGCTAGCAAAGATGACGACGAGATGGGTGAGGGAGAGGAAGAACACGAGGAGGAAGAGGCTGACAGTGATCCGGAGAATGACGCGCTTATTAAGGTGAGTCATACTGTAGTCACAAACTTATCTTTCTATCAAGAAAGTGAAGGTGAAGATGCCGATCGAAAGAAGGACGAAACCTTGACACTCACAAACAATGTACCTTCCTACCTATTTGTAAAAAAAAATTCTAAATCGATTTAGTAACTTTACCTCTTCATAATATTAGTAAAGAAGTCATACAAAAACAAACTTGTGGATCAAGAAATTAAAGGCGAGTAGAAATTACGATCAAACGAAGGACGAAGCTGACAGTGAGCCGATCGATATCGACGCGGTATCGTCAGCAGCATTGAGTTCAAACAAGCAATGTGTATATGTGCATCTTCCTTTTTTATGTTACGACCATTCGCTTCTACAGGTTATTTATCAATAACATAAGACCAACTAAAATACGTCTAAGAATATAATTAAGTCTTCCTAGTTATCCATTTACTCTTCCCCAGAAAAAGAAAAGCAAAACCGACACAGAGAAACCGACAACCAGCAAGGGCGCATCCACATCCAAGGCGGGCACGGGTAGAAAGAAAAAAGAGAAATAGCATCGGCGTTCCGTGATGGCCTTCTTGTTCAGATAATGGTACTTGATGGACCATCGGACCTCCACTGTGCACATGCAGTGCTTTGTGATAATAATAGTATTGTGAAGTAAATAATCGAAAATTGGTGTGATTTCTGACAGTCTAGGAATTATACGGACTGTGAATAACAAAGTGTCAAGTTAAGGTGCCACCTATCTGTGCTGTGATTAGCAGGAAAGGCAGAAAACTCGACAACAGCTGGAATGCCAAAAAAAAACGAGGATGACCCTTAAATTAAAGTCAGCTGTTGAATTTTCTACATGAGACACTCTAGGGTGCTAGCGTTACATAATCAACAGCATGCTTTAGTGTGTTAAAGTGAAGGCTTGGCATTTTCAACCTGGAGAGATTGAGGTCTAGAGCAGGCCTATCTACTAAATCACAATAAATAATCAGTTTGCCCACCAATATTATATCATAATGTATTAAAAAGCTAACGGCAGTACTCAGAGATATTTAATGATTACTTAAGCCATCACTTAGTAAAGATTTGACATACTTTTGTATGACAAAACTGTCAAAACCTTTACTAAGTGATGACCTAAGTAATCATTGAAGCTCTCTGAGTGCAGCAGTTAGAGCGTATTCCTGTACTGTCATTTACTGTAATAAGAAATGTGAAGTTGAACAAAAATTGAACACAAAAAAACTAACTTTTGAAATAGGTGCATCTAGTGACACTGGAAAGCAACTTATTAGATGTATAAGTTATAAAAGATCAAGTGATACTAGTTTTGGCAAAGTGAACAATAAGTGTGTGTAGTGTAGTTTTACAACTGTGATAAAGGTGCTCCACACATTCGAGCATTTTCTAACAAGCATTTGCATAATAAACGTTGCATCTGCACTCGCAAACACTTGTTATAAATGCTCATTGCGCAGTTGTGAGTGCCTGTAGTAATTGGCTTTTTAATGTCTAATCATAAATCAAACTCTGAACAAAGCATAGACATAAGTTACGTACTTTAAAATAACATTTTTGTTTTATTGTATGACCTTTTATGAAACATGTCAATCCATTTCTATCATAATTAAAACTATGTATATTGTTAAACCAAAATCATCCATCACAGTATAGATTCTGTATTGTTGTTTATTTTAATTGCTGAGACTGTATTAAAATTATGTAATTTTGCTGTATTAAAATTATGTAATTTTGCTGTATTAAAATTAAGTTGTTGTCTATAAGACTATAAAAAAAAACACATTATTATTAAGACATTTTACCAAATGGCACCAGTAGTTTTTAACTATCCATTCTTCCTAAATTTTACTGAAATAGACTTTATCTCTTGAAATTATGTAGAAGCAGTCAATTTAAATAGTAAATAATAAGTCATGATATTTTCAAATTTTCAATAATAATGTAAGTGTTTATGGAAATAACAAATTGATGTTGGATGTAATTAGGTAGTTTTCTGAGTGTGTGATTAACGATGAATGTTATTTCTTATGTTTTTGACCAATGTCCAAATACTAATTTATCACCTGCCCCACACTTTCAACCCTATGTTTGCAGTAAGGTATGAAAAGAAAATGTAATCAGGATGTGGTCTGCTAATTTTATTGCCAAGCCAAAATGCTGAACTTTCTTATATGGTATGTTGGTATATATTATGGTAGTTTCCTTTCCTAGTGACCAAAACAAATATCAGAACCAAATACGCTGCGGCCACTATTTTATGGTTCGTAAATAAGTGTAAGGTTTCATCACGCAACATCAAGTGATATGGCAATCAACTTATGTAGTTATCAATAAGTCTGTAAACTGGGGGGTCATTTTTAACTCAGTTTTACTGTTTTAAGTTCTCAGTTTAATTTTAGGTTCATCAGAACAACTGTTTGAATATACCTGATTGTTGACTAATAATAATATTATTATTATAACAGGGCCCCATGTCTACAAGTCTCATCATATCTGGACAATTTTGTTGAATGATTGTAATGTTTAATAAAGTTAATTATCTATTTTTTATTGTTTTTTTTTAGAATGGTTTATTACCCATTCTTCAGTGCTTTTATTTTAATTAGGCCCTGTAGGCGGCCATGCATCCATGATACACCAAGAAATATTGCATGAACTGACCAATAGTTTATATTGCAGAGAAAATTACTTGTAAACACAAATTACCATCTTCCTGCCGTTGTTACTTGGAGTAGGGGTAACAAGTGTTTTTCTTTCATTATCCGCTGCCAATCATCATACTAACACATTGACTTTTTTTGCTTCATACTATTCAATCAATCAATAGTCATTTATACAAGCTATAATCAAACACATGTCACACAAAAACTGGTGTTAGTTTGCTTTCACATAACTCACAGGTTTATAATGATGATTATGGTCCATGTAAACTTAGCAATAACTTTTAAATGAAACAACAACTTGATAACACTGACACTGATTTTTATTACATAATAAATTGAAGCTAATATTTCACAACTGCAGACATTGATTTAGTCACGAACTAGAATTAATCTTTACGTATTAGTTTGGCTTTTGGGTCGTCTGATCTCAATACTACGTAGGTGCTCTTGTATCTCCTGTTGTCTCCGTCCATTTTCAAGTAATTGTAACATCCTACTGTTGCCATAGCGATGCCCGCGAGTCCGAGGCCTGTCGTTGCAAAAACTTCAGGGATTTCATTCCATCCTTGTTGAAGTAGTTGCCCAAGGGTGCGTCTTGATGCGCCTGCCATTGAATCAGCGTATATTTAGTAATTTACGGATAAATGGCTTTATTTTAGAAAACCTTTCCAACTCGGTGGTTTTCTGAGTGACAAACCAATAGTCAGTCTCTGACAGACTCTTCTGTCAAACTGACAAGTTTAGTGACAACTGACTTGAACTGACAATGACAAACGCCCAAACGGCAGTGCAAAAAAACAATTTCTACCTTCCGTCAATGTTGACGGAAGGTTTTTTAGAAATTGTTTTTTTTTAGCTTCTGATATGCTTTTTACCTAGTTAAAAAAAAGCTGCATTGCTGGTAAATAATTATATCTTGTATTTTCGTTAGGCTTGGCTTCCAGTTTAACCGGATGCAGCCGATACCTACCGGTAATAATTTTACATTGACCGACTCCCATACTTACTTTCACCACCCAGTCAGTAGGTACTGAATAATATATAATTAGATACCTCAACGACTACTATAGTATAATGGGTAAGATACCCCTTGGTAAGACTGCGATATGATTTTGATAAGCATCACATACCCAACTTTTGCGGTGCTCTTGCAGAATGAAGAATGAGGCTCAAAACACTCGCCAAAAGGTACTGGCAAGCGTGATGTTCTAAGGCTAAATCCCTCTCGCCTGTCGGGGCTGCGGGTAGTCCTCTGGTTATCGCGGCCTCGACATAGAGGGCGAAGAAGGAACATGGGTGGTTTTTAGTCAGTAGAAGTCTGACACTCCCTTTCGCTCTGCCCAAGAGCGGGAGGGGTTATTCGATGATTTTACACCCACCAAAAAAAAAAAAAAAAGGCTAAATCCCTCATAATGATTATTGTCAATAAACCACGGCCTACAGTTTCCAGCAGCAGCCGCTATTCCGAGTACCTACTTACAGTGAGTCTCGTAAGTACCAAAGTAAAAGAAACTTATTTATGTAGACAAAGTTACAAACATTGAAATCCGAATGCGTAAGAAAGTCTTCGAAATTGGGAATTGCGTCTCGGAAGTCAGGTGGAGTTTGGCAGCGCAAGGCGCGGTGATGGCAGCTGGAGCAAAGCTATGACCGAGTAGCGTCTAAGGAGTGCTAAGAGTAGGATTGGGTGACCTGCAGTAAGTTGGGCAGACGACATTGTTGTTAGTGCGGCTCTAAACCTGGAACAGGTTGGCACAAGAACGAGGAGATTGAAACAAACAAATAGGGGTCCAGTCAGCAAGGGAGGAAATCGGGGTGTGGATGATGGTAAGACTGGTGGTCAGACTTTCAAGCCACTTTGCTATACATGTAACGACTGATAGATTACTTAACGTTTGCCTTTCGAGGCACGGAGGTTTATTAAATAGTCTTGTATTTTCATCAAAACACATCAGTATTAGGTACCTACACAAATCCTCGAGTTAGTAAATTGAAACCCCTATCCATATAACTTTCCTTTGACACACATAAGTACATACATAGGTACCTACTTAAAATCTGATCAGCATAGCTTTTAACGAATTGAAACCGAATCGAATACTTATGTCGTATGTCTATCTCGCTCGCTCACGTCATCATCATCTGCCTAGCTAGCCTTTTCCCAACTATGTTGGGGTCGGCGTCCACCCTAACCGGATGCAGCTGAATACCAGTATTTTACATGAAGTGACTGCCTATCTGACCTTCACAACTCACTCAACTCAGTTACTACTAGATAATAATACCCCTTGAGAAGACTGGTTGTCAGAGTTCCAAGTCACTGGCAACCTGTAACGGCTGCCAAAGATCCATAATAGCAGCAGGACTGGTTAAGCTGTTGAGCTTAACGTGCTATCCGAGCCAATAAGTTAGAAGCTCGGTACCTATGTAATAAGGCGGTCACCCATCCACGTACCTACCTACTAACCTAGGTAAACGCGGCATAAGCTGAAGATTTAGCAACGAGTTACAACGAGCAAACTTACTACTATAATAATATAATAAAAAATATGGGTATGAAAAAAGAGGCACTAAAGTTAAAATGTGCGTTTATAAATATATAAACTAACACCATTTCCCCAAGGGGTAAGGTAGAAACCACATAGTACATTAGACTTGGTAGAAACTACGGAACACGAACGCCACACAAGCTATGATCCTTACTGTATACTCCTATAACCTCATATATTTTTACTTTTTTATTATCCTGGCATTAAACACATAGTGACACTGACATGCTATATTGTGTTGTGTTGAGAGAAAGTATTTAGCCCCTTGTTTGTCATATCAAAACATAGAGTAAAGTACAAAATAATTCACAGTGACGTAGAATAAAACTCAATATTAAAAATGCCTGGACCATCGAAAATAATTGGCCACCCAATCAGTTTTGGAAAAGGTTTAATTGGATTATTTAAGCAAGCATGGTGGGACATACCAGAAGTAATGAGTGCATCTTTTATGGGACTGCTGGGAATAGGGATGGCTGCGATAGGCGTAAAAAAATATATTGATAATCGGGGTGAGAATAGAGAGTACAAATCAGTGTTTTACATCGTAAGACAAGGTGACCCTCGAGCTTGTGCACTGAAAAATCCATCTTATTCTGAATACACTGTAAAAATCTAATGTGAATAAACAGATAATCTGAAAACAAAGAATTTTAGTCACTAAAAATAAATGATTGTTTTCTCTTATTACACGAATGCCCCAAAAAAATTGTTTTGTTTTTTTTCTTTAAATTACTAATACCTAGTCATAAGCATTGAGGTATAGTTCGTGTCAAATAACTGTGCCCCTCTGAAGTTGCCTACGAGTGGCGCGCAGCCACTCGTAGGCAAGCACAAGCAGTCAAGCAGTCAAAATTACGAACAAAACTGGAACCGCGCATGCGCGAGACATGGGGGCGGGCATTATGGCGGCGCGATTTTATGTCTCACTCGCTCGTTTACTTTTGATGCATGCTTGCGTCCAGCTTGCTCCGTACGACAGACATTCGATGCCATAAAAGTGTTGCGTTATTGTACATGTTGTTATTTGTTTTTGTTATTATTTAGTCATTTTTGATTTGTTATCTTGTTATTTCTTGATAACATTGTTACTTAGTTTTATGTATTAGTATTTTCCTCTTTCTTTCTTTCTTAAAAATTAAGTTATCTTTTTAAAATATATTTTATTGTGTTTTAAACACTTTTCTACGTAACTGCACCTGCGCGATCTATGCTAATGGCTAACTTCAGAGGGGCAAAGTTATTTGATGGGAACTGTAAGTATAATGTTTGGTAAAATCTGATAGTACATTATACCTCAATGGTCATAGGGTAACATCTGTCTTTATATTTTATTGTCAAGCGTAACTTTAACAGACTTCCAAAAAGGAGGAGGTTCTGTATTTGTGTGTAGGTATGTAGACCGATTTTCAATAGTACATTGTTATCCATGGGGCGAAAATTAATTATTTAGTCCCGACACGGGGTTTGGCGCCCGTGACGTAGTGAGGGCGCTAATAGTTCGAGGTACTAAATAAGTAATTTACCCGAGGTAAACACTGTGCTTTTCATTACGAATACGAGGAAAATGAACATAAATTATTAACTAAAGAAAAATGAGTGTTGATCGGATGTCGTCGCTTTCCCGCTTATTTTTTTTTTTGTCCTCTGGTCGTCCAGCTATACAGCCAGTATTTTTTGTTTAAAAAAAATGCCAGAGATTTTGTCGAAATCTATGTTATTTTAAAGAAATAGTTAAAACTAAATAATATATCTAATTAATTATGTATAGTCAACTCATACTCTGCGCTGCACACTTCGCTATATAAACGTGTTTAATTTCTCTAACTTCTACTTTAAATTGTACTGAATATCCGTCGAATAACAAAAAATAGACATAAAAACAATTTAAGCCTGCCTAAGGTATAGTACAAAATGGCGTCGTAATTCTGATTGGATTGCGCTTCCGAAAGCAAATAGCTGTCGGCAGGATTGATATCTTCATCTCGAATTACAATGACACAATTGAATCTCTTTCGCGGCTTCGGTTTTGTGGATAGCGATTTTCAGATCCTATGACTCATGACTTGAGTTTACTCATCAGTAGTTACGGAGTCTCTTATTAATAACGATTTGATAAAAAACGTTATTCCGTAATCTGTGATGCAAAAGTAGCTACACCTGCCAATGCTGAAGAGTCTCCATCTCTTCGTTTCTCTTCTTGCTTTTTCCATAGCTTATCCTTCTATGGCACTCGCTGATATAAAAAAGTTTGTTGTATAAACGCAGAGCATTGTTAAGCCACGACCCCACAACGATCCGAGCGGCTTTTTGGGCTGTATCGCAAAAAAATAAAACGTAAAATAAGCATAAAAAACGTGGCATACGTAAACGTCAACCTATTAACACAAAACTGACGTTCACTGACTGACTGACGTAATGACGTTTCTGTCATTGTTAAAGGTCAATGATAGATTACACTACACCGGCCACTGCTTGTAATTTAGCGATTCCGTAAAGCTGATAAAATTATCTTTTATAAATTCCATAAACCGCACACTCGCTGTTTTAGCTTCTGCCTGACCGGTTGCGCGCACAAGATTAAAAGTACATAATGGGTTCCCGCTTTCAAAATGTTGAACAGGGGCCTCCAATTGAGGTTTTCCAATTAAATCGTTTGTTTATGGAAGATCCTCACCCATCTAAAGTAAATTTGACTATTGGCGGTAAGTGGGCTGGCATATTAGTAAGTTTAAGTTATCGGTGCTGTTAATTCTAAGGCTGTGGAAGTTCGTCACCTCTTTAACCTCATTATGTAATGTTGTTATGTTTAAAAATAATTGTTATGATGTACAGCAGCATATATGTAATTAATTACATAGTCAGGACATCGTAGTGCACGTGATTTATGCTGAAGTTGAGTAATTGTTTGCTAGTAAAACATTTTAAATGGAAAAGAAAAAAAAAGGTTGCTCTCTTTAATGTTTTTTATTAATGTGTTAAGTAGGTGTAAACTACTTTTATTGATCTAAATCAAACTTTTATGTTAACTTACTAGAGTATATAACTTTAAGGTAAGTATATTTGACATGCTGAAGAACATGTAACTTTAAAATCAAATTTCAAGTGCTGATTATCAGCCTAATTTGAATAAATGACTTTTGAATTTGAATTTGAAATAAACTTTATAAAATTCGGGCACTCAATTCAATAATAAATTTATAGTATTTTTCATTTCTTTTTATTGCAGCATACAGAGACGAAAATGGCAAACCGTGGGTCTTGCCTGTTGTCAGAAAGATGGAGAAGCAGATGGCCAGTGACGAAACACTCCTGCATGAGTACCTGCCTGTTCTTGGTAAGTAACACATTTTATTTCTTTCCCAAATTAAACTTTAGTTTTTGTTCATGAATGAGAATGAGGAAATACATGTATTATTATTTTCCTGTTCTTGTGGTATTTTTTTTTATTTTGTATTTAATCTAATAGGGTCTTACAATTTTGCCGAATGTATAAATATGCACTTGTGGTTCCTGAATAATATTATAACTTTTACCTAAAAAATTACAGCTATTCAATTACAATTAATTATTATTTAGGCATACTGTTTAAAGTAAAGTGTGCGTAACTCTGGAACGGAAATTAATTAAACCAAACAGGGATCTATCAACAAACTGCCTAAGCTATTTGAGATTTTTTTTTGTTTTAATATTAAATAGGCTAAAATTCAACTGATGCATGCAACTTTCTTCCTTTTGCAACAGTCAAAAATATACACGTAAGAATTGAATATAAATACCTTAAGACTGCTTATCATTAAGATTATCTTTTGTAATTATTTTCTGCAATTTCATAATAAAGAAAGACAATGTTGCTATTTGGTTTGGTACAACATTGTGTCTTTCTTCAAAACATAAATATAATGTTATAAACTTTTTATCTTTCTCAAACTATATTTTTACATGGAAACCAAAAAGTTATCACACAGAGAGTACTAAGATAAGATGAAAAAACCAATGTATTACTTCCTTAATTGGTAATAATCCATTTATTTCAGCCAGTCACGGTATTTTGTGTAGGAAAATGAAAGCAGTTAGTATCTAATGTTTCATTATCAATCAATATAATGTTGATTAAGAATGAATACAGCATTCTTTTAGGGTTACACTGCACTCCTACCCACTAAATACTCACCAAAGTTTCTACTATTACCATGAGTCAAGGACTAAACATAGCAGGACCCACAACCAAGAGCCAGCAATTCTCCAATATAGGGCTTTTTTTTTTGGTGGGTGGAAAATTATCAAATAACCCGTCCAGCTCATGGGCAGAGTGAAAGGGAGTGTCAGACTTCTACTGATTAAAAACCACCAATGTTCCTTCTTAGCCCTATATGTCAAGGCCGCGGTAACTTGTGAACAACCCGCAGCTCCGACGGGAAGCCTAGCAGGCCTCATTACCAAGAGCCAGCAATTCTCCAATATAGGCTTCATCTCTGTCTCGTTCATTGTTATTCTGCTTATTTATTTTTTGTACATTACCACAATGGTATCCTATTTGGCCCAAAGGTTGAATAGTAGAGAATGCCTTGTGGCATTAAGTCCGCCTATGTACAGTCAGCACCACCAATATGTATACACTTACTTAGCCAACTTTAGAAGCAATTTTCGCCTACTGTAATGATTTAATTTTCATGTTACGTAACCGGTAACAAAACTAACATTTGGAACCCATATCATCATAAAGTAGGTCATATTTCAAAGATGCAATCGTTATTTCACCAGAAATTCGAGTTTGTAGTTGGACAAGTGTATACATATTATTGCTTGTGATTGTACTAATCCTGCACCATGAAGTTTAAATAAATAAATTAACTTTTAAAATTAAATTAGCACTTTTCTGGTGGTCCCCACTGTTGATTCAGGCTTTCAGGAGTTGCAGTGGTTTGAGGATGATGTGGTAAAAGTATCTTAAAAAAATATGGTAAACACCATCAATAACACGTTAGTTCTTATTATGTTTATCTCAAAACTGGCAATAAAGATCACATAACAGATAATACTGTAGCTATTTATGTTATCGCCTCAAAAACAACGACAGTACAGATACCCGTCGTTACCGTGCGCACTTATTATCGTTTCTACTGCGTGCAAAACTTTAATAATTATGTAATATTGATAACTATGTAATATTGATGCCACACGTGCTTGGATCGGCCTGATTTGGGAAAATGGCTCCTACGGACTCAACATGATTGTCTGTAGCACCCCTAATGGATTATTTTCTTTAACTAGCATAAGCTCGCGGCTTCGCCCGCGTGGATATCTGTCAAATAATATCACAGAATAATATACTAAAACCTTCCTCAAGAACCACTCATCAATTGGTGAAAACAGCATGAAAATCAGTGCAGTAGTTTTTTTTGTCGTGAACACGCAGACAGACAGACGCGGCGGAGAACTTTGTTTTATAATAATAATATGTAGTGATTATTATTCACGTATTTTATATTGGCGAATGATGGCATGTTCAAATTCTAGTGTCGTTCTGAATAAAGTACTAGAAACTTGAGTATGGTATGCTGAAACTGGCTGGAAATGCATTCCAAATAGTTGCAAACATCACTTTTGGAGTTTTGCCCAAACATACAAATAGAATGAGACGATCAAAAAAGCTAGTTTTTTAGCAGTAATCTTCTATTTTGTGTGTATGCATACTTGTAAGTAGATGCTCTCGCGAAAAAAAAAACGTGTATAACATCAGTTGTGCATTGGAGATTGCCTATTATGTCTGAGTGCACTTGACAAGTCAGAATGAACTTTCATAAAGTGAAAGCCGGATATGCTTCGTAATTGCTTCGGGCTGGTTGTGTAATCCAGACAAATCCAGTATATTGCCGAAAATATTGGATTTGCCAACTTTTAAAAGAAATAATACTTAATGAAAGTTAAGACAAGTTTTGATTGCCCGTGCCCATAGTTAATTAGGCGGCAGATTACTTTAATTTTGGTGAATAAAGAAGAAAAATACCATTATATTATGTATTAATTAGTAGATCGAAAAAACAGTGAAGTCATAGGGGAGAAGCCTTTGCCCAGCGGTGGGATGATGCAGGCTAACGGCAATATAGTATATTACTAATCCTATCGTCGTACATAACTGTAAACAAGTCCGTAATCATTCGACTGACGTCAGATATTACAACAGAAAGTGTTCAGATATCGATATCATTGTTTTTGTTTGTCACATGGCATTTCCTTGCTTACTCAATAAGAGTATTGTAAATAGTACTTTAATTGCGTATGGCGGATACGATGAAATACTGATGTGTATTTTCATTATCATCTATCATACAACACTGTATCAATGTTATCAATCAGGTTTAATCAATGATATATTAAAAACTATAGATACCTATGTACGTTGTTCGCCCTCAAAAATGACAACATGGAATGAAGCCAATTAGCCACATCGCGCTTAGTTATGCACCAACCTCTCGCGCGATGCTACGTCTGTTCTTAATTTAAATCGTGTGTGTAAACCTGCGCGAAACATAAAGGAAACAGGCATCCCGCTGTACGGTGTCATATTTTCTTTTCCTTTCTTTACGCGTAAAAGTAGCGCGTACGTGTAGCCCGTTTTGAAGCGCCGCCATGTTAGTTCATGACGTGTCTATAAAATTATCCCAATTAACTTTTTTTTTTTAGAGGTTAGGAAATCATCAAATGACTCCTCCCGCTCTGGGCAGAGCGGTAGGGGCTTTCAGACTTCTACTGACTAATGGGCTTATTACACTATCCTGAATTTAGGATGCTAAATGCAGCGCTTTGAAGCGCTGAATTTAGCACCCTAAATTCAGGATAGTGTAAAGTGTAAACCCAGCCATGTTTCTTTTTAGCCCTTTGTGTCGAGGCCGCGGTATCTCTTTTGAATAACCCGCAGCCGCGACGGGCGTCGGCCCTTGCGGGCCCTTGCAATATTGCTGACTTCCCAATCAACCTTAAATCTAATGTTTTAGCGATAAAGTTGAAAATCTAATAAAGACAGACTGACAAGTTGTAGTATCTTACAGAGTTGAGGCCGGTATCCCATGCCCAACAGTGGGTTATAGGCTGAAGGTGAATGCATGAGTCGTTAAAACTTTAACTTGAAGGTCCGCAATTCACTGTGAACCTTTCGGATACACTTTAAGTAAATAAATAGTAGGTACCTATCTATCTATTTATTTAGTCAAGTACATCGAAGGCGACAAAAAAGGAATTGTCATTTTTGGTTTGATTTTAATACAAAGGGGCCATGAACCGTGTCTAATTGATAAGAGAAAAATCTAATGATATTAAAGGTAATCATTTATTTTGAATGTATCATTTATTTATCGTGTACTTATGTACTGTATTCACAGTCGTAAAACTGAGTCTTTGTCATGCGAAATACAGAATAAGAACAAAAGTATCCCTATTGCAGGTATCGAGCAGTTCTGTGCAGCTTCCACATCCATGCTGCTCGGGGAGGACAGCCCCGCCATCGCTACTGGACGTGTAAGTTTCTCTTCAGTGTCATCTTTATCACTGAAATTCAACTAAAAGATTATCTATCTATACTTCTACACTACTTTTATTTGAAAATTGCGCGGGGTTTGATTCTAAAGTCGAGCTATGTGTCATTGGGTTTTTTTATCAGGAAATTCTCTGGAACAGCCACGGAGTCGTGGGTTCGTATCCGGTTGATGGTAATAGTCTCGCCCCATGGTTTAATGATTGTGTAGGTACTAGTGCAGTGCGTACACCTTTGCCTAACCCTACGGAGATTTCAGGTGTGATTATGCAATGTTTGGATATAACACTATATTATAAAGGCGAAAGTTTGTGAGTGTGTATGTTTGTTGTTACTTCTTCACGTCTAAACGGCTGGAGCGATTTTATTAAAGTTTGGTATGGAGTTAGCTGACACCTAGGATTAACAAATAGGGTAGTTTTTTTATCCCGATTTTATCTTTCCGTGAGATAATTTTCGAGTTGTAGCGGGCAAAGCCGCTGGCAACAGCTAGTAGGAAATAATCTCTCAACTGCTTAACCGATTTAAAACATTCTTGAATGATTAAAAAGCTACACTATTGTGTCCAGTCTATGGATATTATGTTTCTTCTATGAATACTCGTTGATGAACATTATTGCTAATTTCATTTACCCTTACCACATAATTTGTATTCGAGCCGAAGGTAGTCAAGCATATAATTTATTTTCTTTGATTTTCAATAGGTGTAGGTTCTGACTTTATTTATAATTTTAGTCGTAACTTAATTCATGTTGAATTGAAAATAACTCCATCTGGGATGAAAGGTGCTCCCATAAACATGGTGCTTTCCACTGTTCAACTAGGTCATTCAAAACTTTTAAGAACAACAACCATTTCACCACAATGAACACAATTTTTTGGGAACTGGGAAATACGGTGACAGAATGAGCGTCGAATGTCATACATCGTAGATAATGCAACAAAAAGTTCGTTTTTACAAAACCGAATTTTATTACCAACTTCCATAACTAACTGTCTTGCGTATGAAAAACTAGGCATTCGCAACAAAAAGTTCGTTTTTACAAAACCGAATTTTATTACCAACTTCCATAACTAACTGTCTTGCGTATGAAAAACTAGGCATTCGCAACTGTTGACTTCGAAAGTAAGGTTTAATCTACTCTTTTCTCGCCTCAAAGTCACATGAAATAATCCTAAAACGACTTTGTACAGAATTAGGAAGATGGACAGAAAAACAAGATTCTTAGTAGTGTAAAAACGGGAACGGTTTTATTATTTTCATTTCATCATGCTTGTATAGTTAAAGGAAGGCCAAAGAAAAGACGAATGAATTGTGTGAGGAATGAATTATAGAGAAAGGAATAAATGATGCCGAGACGTCTCGCAGGGGAGTATGGAAGAAGGAAACTACCCCAAATCATAGACACGTCATGAACTAACATGGCGGCGCTTCAAAACGGCGAAAATATTAGATAATCTACTTTTACGCGTAAAGAAAGTGAAAGTAAATATGACATCGTACAGCGGGATGCCTGTTTTCTTTATGTTTTGCGCAGGTTTACACACACGATTTAAATTAAGAACAAACGTAGCACCGCGCGAGAGGTTGGTGCGTAACCAAGCGCGATGTGGCCAATTGTCTTCATTTCATGTTGTCATTTTTGAGGGCGGACAACGTATCTATATATAGTCTTAATATCTCATTGCCCCAAATAGACTATAGCCATTATTTGTTTGTTTAAACTCAGTCTATCTATATGTATATGGATATAATCACTTTCATTTAGTTTAATAACGATAAATGAAAGCATCCGGTGGGTCTCGTCCGCACTTTCAGTTTATCAAATTGTCGCACTATGAGCGTGCTATTACGGTCATTATATTTGCAATGCGGTAGGACTGTGTTGTGCAATAATGGGTATTTGGACGTCACACTGGTCAATCGTTTATATGTTTATCTGCAGCTTGTGTTGTCCCACTGCAGGTCAAATTATTTCTTTTTTCGTAATTTTGAGTTAACATGAACCAAAGCTGTGTGTAGGCTTCTCGTACAATACATCCTTGTCTCACTCATTGTTTCATAATAAACGGTGATAACATGGCAAAAGTACTCGAAAAGCAACTGAAAATCGAGGCAAATAGAGAGTTAGTTATTTACCGCGATTTTCTGTATATTATACACTTCTCATCAAAAAAATCGAAACACTTTCGTTTTTATTGTTTTTGTCCTAATTTTTTACAAAAGAGAATTAATTCCATGAAAAAAAAACATTATTGTGTAGCTGGCAGTTTGGTCATTACAGTAAGAAGAAAAAAATCAAAATTCGAAATTAGAATTTCATTTGTTTATCCTATAAATGAAATTAATCACTGTTTTGAGACAAATGTGTATTTAGGGTTGGAGTACGTTTCTCGTTTAAAAACTAAAAATTAGCGCTTGTCTTTAAACTTTTTGTTTCTTATTTCATTTACTGTGACTTTGGGACGTCTGAAAAAACTTTTTTTTCTAAAACATATGGATACTTCGCCCGCAGAAGCCGCCCAAGTGGTGGCATTGCTGGATTCTGGACTTAGTCAGCGTGTTGTGGCTGCAAGATTGCATCTAAGCTTATCATCTGTTCATAGAGTCTACAAACGCTATCGGGAGACTGGTTCGTTCACGCGCCGTTCAGGATCTGGCAGGAATCGGGTCACTTCTGAGCGAGATGATCGATTTATTGTAACAACTTCTTTACGAAATCGACGCCTTAACGCTTTTCAACTGCAGCAGCAGCTTCGCGTTGTACGAAGAGTAGCTGTAAGTGACTACAATAAGAAGAAGGTTGAAGGAACGCGGATTGGCACCGCATAAGCCAGCGAATGGGCCGAAATTAACTACAGACCATCGAAGAGCGCGCCTTAACTTTGCACGCGAGCACCTAACTTGGTCATACCTTCAGTGGAGCAAAGCACTGTTTTCTGATGAGTGTAAAATTATGCTGTATGGTAACGACGGAAGGAACAAGGTCTACAGAAGAGATGGAGAACGCTTTGCACAATGCTGCATTGAAGAAAAGGTCAGCTATGGTGGCGGTTCGTGGACGGTTTGGGGAGGAATCAGCGCCGACGGTAAGACAGAACTTGCCTTTGTGTCTGGGCCACGGCTGCCTGCACTAAACTCTCATCGGTACATCGAAGTGTCTTGAACCTCATGTGATGCCCTATGCACATTTTATTGGCAACGACTTCATATTCATGCACGACAATGCTAGAGCTCACACCGCGGGCGTCGTACGAGATTATCTTACCGAAGTCGGTATCTCCATTATGGTATGGCCAGCAAGAAGCCCGGACATGAATCCCATTGAACATCTATGGGATGAATTAAAGAGACGAATTCGAGCAAGAGATCCAGCCCCAGAAACACTTAGCCAGCTGCAAAATGCAATCCAAGAGGAATGGGATAATATACCACAACATGTGATCGTGACTCTCATCCGATCGATGAAGAACCGTATGGAAGCAGTAATAAGAGCTCGCGGAGGGAATACAAGTTATTAAATAAACGTTTCTTACATTTTTTTTTCATTTACGCGTGTTGTTTTACCCATTTCCTTCATATTCCATACAGGGTAAAAATTACTCATTATACAAAATACGAAACCTATGAAGACTTCATTTGAATTTAGAACATTAACATTAGGATTTAAAAACCTCATACTACTCACTATTAAATGACATTTTACATTTATTCCTAAATATACACATTTTTCTGATAATCCTTATCAAATCATAAACTGCGAGGTGTTTCGATTTTTTTGATGAGAAGTGTATATCAACGGCTCTCTATCCGCTAAATATAGAAGGTGTATTATTCAGTAATACTTTGACGGTTTTGCTTAAGATTAAACTATTGATATGCATACAGAAAACAAACCTGTTTACAATAATGTAGACTTACTTGCATAACAAAAGATTGAATTTATATAATTGTATAGACGCGAGTAATAAGGACTATCTCTCTAGAATTATCTCAGATAATTGTATCATCTACAGTTACTAATAGACAGACCCCACGACTCGCCAAAGCTATACGATAAGAATGAAATTTACTGATAAGGATTCATAGATATTACAATCTCAATTTAATCAACGGAAGATCTTGACCAGCCTCTATTTCTGGGGCATGTGACGCGAAGAAAAGAGGAAAATGTCGTCAGCAAAGTTTTGAGTATAAATAGTTGAGGAAGACCAAAGATACGATGATTGAACTGTGTAAAGGATGATATGGCAAAAAGTAGGTTTTTGATGATATTACGAGTAATCGTTAATCGAGAAGCACGGGGAAAGAAGACATGCTGCCCTGACGCCAAATGAATTGAAGATGATTATGAATGATGATGATCTTGACCAGCCCCCGTATTCACAAACAATCCGAGAGTTCGATTGGGTAATTCTATCTCTTTCTCGCTCGTTATAAAAATAAAGACAGACAAAATAACCTTTCGAATCGAAATCTCGGACCGTGCGTCTGTGAATAAGAAGACAGATTGGCCATGACCGCTAATAACCCTTTTGAAGCCAAACATGAGTCGAATGGGCCGTCAAGCGTTACGGCACGAGGGGCAACTGCCTGATTAGTTTTGGTGTTTCTTTTTTCACACGAAATAAGTTTTTGCATGCATGACACATGTTATACCGTTATTCAACGATAAGGTGAAATTAAAGTAGCTAGTTGAAATGGATAGAGAAGATAAACGGTGATCGGTGTATCCAATAGGTGATCGGACTGAGTCAAAAAAATATGTATATTCTAATTAGTCTGTCTGTTAGATTATCGAAAAATATATGGATAAGTACGTGTTTTTTGTTTTATCAAATTAATAAAAAATTACGAAGATAAGACGCGTCAAAGATCATGATTGGGGGGTTGTGACGTCATTTGTAGGTAAAAAATTTAATAACATGTGACGTTTTCAAGGAGTTCACGAGTTTCCGAAGCACTGTATCGTCTTGATTTTTCGTTTATGTGGAAAAAGAAAAAATACGTGTCCAATATTTTTTTGGAAATCTATCTGACGGACTAATTAGTTTTTTTTGTCCGATCCCCCTATTGCCTGAAAAAAAATGTCTAAAAGACTAATCATAACTTTTTTTAATATCATTTTTATTGATATTAAATTGACTTTTTAATAATTTCTTTACTGTTTCAACTATTGTATTCGTCTCAATTTATTATTCTACTTTAGTAACAGACTGTACTTATATAACATGCTATGTTAGTGTTATTTTTCCTGAAATAAAACATTTTTTTTATTACTTTAAACAGCGTTGAAGAAATCCCACAAAGTTACTTAAATAATAGTCTTAAATCATCAGTTAAACATAAGTTTAATCTCATCATCTCCTAATTCCAGGCGTTCGGAGTACAGACCCTGTCTGGAACAGGCAGTCTCCGCGTCGGAGCCGAGTTCCTCAACAAACACTTGGGATACACCAACTTCTACTACTCCGTACCGACCTGGGGTATGTACCTTTTGACTTTGTTTTTTCATCCTGGTCCAGTGTAGAAAAGAGATGGTGCCAGACACCCTGTATAGCTCTGTCTCTTTCCCACACTGGAACAAGAATGAAACAAGACTGCGTAAATCGTCATGGTGGGCACCTGTTTTGAAACTGACTAGTCACATCAAGCAATACATGACCTCGCATTTAGTATTTTTGAGGAGCTCGTGGCTAGATATCAGCCGAACAGATCAATCTTCAGGTTAAGCCGTTTGTCTCCATTACATACCCAGTTTCACACAATCAGAAGTTTATGGTGGAGAGGTGGATCATTTCGAAATGACTTTAAAAGTTAGATTTCTCAAAAACAAAGCAGTTTGGATCCCAAGTTATTGGGTCAAAATTGTTGCGAATAGGGTCTAGTATCAGCTATTTCAAGGAAGCATCCAATTGCGAACAGTTCTGGAGTGGCGAACTAGATGGACCGATGGCCTGGTGACGGTTGCGGCGATCCGCTGGATGCGAGACCTACGAGACCGCTCAATGCGGCACTTGGGGGATGCCTATGTCCAGCAGTGGTCGTCTTTCGGCTGAAATGATGATGATAAGATGACCTCGCTTTGTATAAATTTTACAGTTTATAGCCATTAATTTAGTTGTCACCTAATCTCAGTAAATCGCAGATAGCTGCCACCTGATCACCACTCATGAAGTGTTTATTTAGGTCAATCATTATAAGCACATCAATTTGGACTACATAAAATAGTACTTATTAACCGTCAATTGTTACAATCAGTATTCAAATATATACTCCATTTAAGAGCGCTCAAAACGCTCGTGTTGTTTAATAATATCTTGAGATTACTTTTGAGTGCGTTAGATAACTTGATAAGTGTGTGCTTGGCCTAAGATATCGATTATTGTAGTAATTAGTAGATTATTGTCAAGGATCATAATAATATATGAGCACGTGGTAATGAAGTCATTCTGTCGTGTTTTTGTTTTATCGTGGGTTCTGGGGTTCGATCCCTGGTTGGTATTGGGTTTTGGTTACCCTCAGTAGCAGGGGTTGGATATGGCACTGTGTTAAAAACTATGTTTCACATCTAATTTTGCACTCTGTGCTCCAAAACTTGCTAAGTGATCTTTTGTGCTGCCACTGTTGAATTTTTGGGCCTGCAAAATATTAAATAGTTGCATCACAACACACCTGTAATTCCCTAAGGGTTAGGTAGAGGTATGCCTGATAGGACACCCATATTTGGCCAGTTATGTTTCAGTTCCGAGACCCACCAACGAAGCCGTCCAAAATATGAAATACTGGCCCTAAAATCTCGTGCCAGTGTAACAGCCTGGAATAGCATCACTCTTTTCATCATCATCAGCCTATAATGTTCCCACTGCAGGGGCTCAGACCTCCACAACGCAGGCCCAGTGAGGGTTGGTAGATGTCACATGTCTTCGATTTTTTTTGGAAGACATTTCCTTCACTCTTTTCAGTTACTCTAACAGTCACATACGTTTCATAGATTATGCTTTATCCTCAAATAAACCCCTTTTTCATAACAACCTCCTAACCCACAGACAACCACCGCCTAGTCTTCGTGAACTCTGGCTTCACGAACCCGCGTACCTACCGCTATTGGAACGCGAAGGAGCGCAACATTGACTTTGATGGCTTTATTGAGGACCTGCGCAGTGCCCCTGAGAACTCCGTGATTTTGCTGCATGCGTGCGCACATAATCCTACCGGGATTGACCCTACTCAAGAGCAGTGGGAGAAGATTGCTGATGTTATGGAGGTAATTTAGTGAATTATTTATGTAAAAAAAACTTTTTGCGTGAGATAAAACAAAAAGCTTTTAATAATTTTACTTTCAGTAACTTGGTTTGTTTTATTGACTTTTGGCACCGACTTCAGAAAAGATTTTAACGAGAAGTCATGTCAACCTAGGTCAAAACATACTACTTAACCGATTTTGATGAAATTTTTATGGCACCAATGAGAAAGTATATCCTTTCAGATGAAAAAGATTTTTTTATATCGGTTTATCAATGACGGAGTTATGTCATGTTATTACTTGAGGTAACTAACAAAAGAAACAATGCATCCGAATTGAGAACTTCTTTCTATTTTGAATTTATGCATTTTACGTGGAACGGATTTGAGTTTGATTGATTACGTACTTAACCGTAACCATGCCTAATCATATGCTACAAGCTTTCACCAATTAGCAATGAAAGCTTTGGAGACTCCGGTGAGAGTAGCTATAATGTAAGTTTACCATAAAACGAATAAAACGCCTCGTTTGATAACAGTAAATGAAACAATATCGTTCTATTATTCTTTCTTATACATTTTTTCACGATATCAATTTTGTATGTCAACTGAATCAGTTTCCCTAGTCTGAATCCGAAATCTGGGTTATGGAGGTCAGATAAGGAGTCGTTCTATGTAAATACTTGAGCAGCTGCATCTGGTTGGAAGCCGATTCCAACATAGTAATATGATTGGGAAAAGTCTAGGCAGATGATAAACGACTTTAAAACACATCCTTGCTGTTTTTTTTATAAGTTTGTATTCTAGAGGAGAGCTAGTAGTAATAAAATGAACTAATGAACCTAAATCTGTTCTAGGAGCGCAAATTATTCCCATTCTTCGACAGCGCCTACCAGGGCTTCGCCTCAGGAGACCTGGACAAGGACGCGTGGGCAGTGCGCTACTTTGTGAAGCGCGGCTTCGAGCTCGTCTGCGCGCAGTCTTACGCTAAGAACTTTGGGCTGTACAGTGAGTACATGGATTGATTAGCTTGTTCAATTTACGTGCTAGTAAGTCCAAGCTTACTATGACATCAAGGGCTAATAAAAGTTTCACTGGACGCGGATGTTTTGGGAGGTAGCTGCACCGAATCAGGCGGGAAGAAAGCCCGGATGTTTCCATTGCGAGGATCGGCCGGAGGACATAGTGGAGCACACCGTGGAGGTGTGTCCCGCTTGGGCGGAGCCCCGCCGGCTTCCGGCGCTGGTGGTTCGCTCCGCCTAGATTAGGGAGGAGTCATTTGATGATTTCTGACACTCCAAAAAAAGAACACTC
Source organism: Diarsia rubi (assembly GCA_932274075.1). Classification (NCBI taxonomy): domain Eukaryota; kingdom Metazoa; phylum Arthropoda; class Insecta; order Lepidoptera; family Noctuidae; genus Diarsia; species Diarsia rubi. Next base: position 5,101,721 of record OW026414.1, read on the forward strand.
CTAATAAAACGTCAGCGATAATCTGATCTTTTGGGAAACAGGAAAAGGTATACAGGATGGAACGTCCGCGTCCGTGAGATGTCCGCACCGACGCGAAAACGGTTACCACGTATTCAGTACATCACGAATGGGTCAGAATGATGTACTGAATGCCCACATAGAAACTTTTCATCGGTAACGTAACGTTTTTCGCGATTTCTGGTTTTTGGCCCTTGTACAAGTTCTTCATAATTATATATTCAAAAGACCTCAGGCACAGTTTATCTTTGTTAAGAGCGCGAGCAAAATTTGTGGTCAAACCACCTTTCCAGATATATCAAGAATTCTTGCGTCGTCATTTTGCTTTTAGGTTTTATTTTTTTTCAAAGATGTTTTCTCCTCTTCTCTATTTTTGGTGCTCACTTTCCAACATCAACTCCAACAAACCTTCTAAAACGACTTTTTTCCGTTGACCAGACGAGCGTGTAGGCAACCTCGCCATAGTATTGAGCGACGCATCCCTGGTGGCAGCCATTCGCTCGCAGCTGACGTGGGTGGTGCGCGGCATGTACTCCAACCCGCCGGCGCACGGCGCTCGTGTCGTCACCAATGTACTCAGCAACAAGGCGCTGTTTGATGAGTGGTGAGTACACACACATACTAAGCTTGGCTCACTACATTGTGCCTAACTCACTACAATTTTTTCTTGGCACAAGCCCGCCACACTGTTCCCAAACCACTGTAAAACTCCTGTAAGCCAGAATCAACAGTGGCGACCACAAGAAAAGCGCCGAAACAATGAAGCTCGACGAAGTCGCAGAGAAACGATTTAACTGTCTTGGATTGAATCCCGCAACGAAATTAATCAGAAAAGAATGGTAGGGAAAACATAATTTCCATTTCCCTCCATATAGGCAAGAGACAGAACAGAACAAGGCCAATAGGCACACAGGGACGTATATAACTGGGATAAGCCCAGTTGCCTAGCACCACGGATATTATTGTCATTAATATAACTCACTACATACTGGCCCTAGCTCGCTACATGCTGGCCCTAGCTCGCTACATGCTGGCCCTAGCTCCCTACATGCTGGCCCTAGTTCGCTACATGCTGGCCCTATATCGCTACATGCTGGCCCTATATCGCTACATGCTGGCCCTAGCTCGGTATATACTGGCCCTAGCTCACTACATGCTAGCCCTAGCTCACTCCATAATGGCCTTAGCTCACTCCATGCTCACAAACTATCTCGCGAATAATGAAGGAAAAAAGTGTTTAGTTGTGACGAACAAGACATAACAAAATACGGGTAAATTAACAAAAATACAAAGTGATATAAAAAGTAAATTTAAAAAAAAATAAGAAACAAAATTGGTCCTGTACGAGGCCAAAAGGCTCTTATCTCAGCATGCTGCTGTAACATTTTGCACTCTGGTAGTGTCGGCAGAAGTGACAACTTGAACAATAACATTGTGCATTTTTGAATATTTTGGAAAGGTTAGGGAATAATTTCGCACGAATTGCTTTATTTATCAGCATAAAAGTACTATCATTTATGTAGTTAAATACAATATTCATTTTTTTTACATAAAAAATTTTACACTTCAGAACTATTACAATTATTTTCATTAAAAAGTTCGTCTCAGAAAAAGCACATTGCCATTAAATTTTATTGACACTTGACACACACGCACATTCGCGGAAGCGTCCTGCGCCGTCTTACGGTCAGGTCACGTGACCATCTGACACGAGTTTAACATTTTTACCTATCCTAAAAAAAGTGCACATCGCCGCGCCGCTAAAGAAGTTTTCACTTCAAAAACCAACTCGCGTACTGCAGTTCAACTGGGGCATGCAACCGTTATTCAGAAAATAGAAATATCAAGCATTACCCAATATCTGAGACTGAGTTATTATTTAAACACCATCCTTTTGGGCTTCGCCGCAGTCGGGTAAAAATCAAATAAAATATGCATTAAGTATTCAAATAAATAATAATAATAATAATATCATGTTTTAATTTGTCTTTTTCAGGAAGGAACACATTAAGCTAATGTCCACCAGGGTCATACAGATGAGAGAAGCTTTGAGGGCAGAGCTTATCAAGTAAGTTAACACATTAAAATATCTTCTTTATTCAAGAGCTTTCTCTGCAGAGTTTCAAAATAACAGAAATTCAAATTAAAATATTTTTCAAGTTTATGTATCTGCCTACCCTTTTCCAAACGATTAGGATCGCCTCCCAGTCTAACCGAATGCAGCTGAATACCAGTATTTCACACAGCGACTGCCTATCTGACTTCAACAAACCAAATACACTCGAGAGCAATGAATCCGGGTCACTTAAAGAATGTTAAAAATCTCGGAAACTAAAAATGATAGGTTAATGCAATAAATTGTATTTAATAGACAATGTAATACTCCTTAAATAAAAGTAAAAAAAATATGAGTCACCATACATTTTATTAACACAAAATTACATAAAGAAAAAAACTGCTGATCTCTCCTTAAAACAAAAATAGGAAATTTTTGAACTTTATTACGATTTTCTTGAATTTTAATACTTCGTATTGCCTCCTCGTGCTTCCATTACTGCGTTTACGCGGTTTGGCATGCTGTACACCAAGTTCCTTATACGATTTTGGGGAATATTCTCCCATTCCTCTGTGACAGCAATTTTGAGCTCACGAAGCGTGATTGGGGGAGGGTTTCGTTGTTTTACGCATCTGCCTAGCTCGTCCCAAGCATGCTCGATCGGGTTGATATCCGGGCTGCGCGCTGGCCACTCCATACGAGTAATGTTCATCTCTTGAAGGTAGTCATTCACAATCCTACCTGTATGAGGTCGGGCATTGTCATGCATAAATATAGCATCCTCACCTAAATTGACCATAAATGGACCAACGTGATCATTGAGGATTTCTTCCACATATCTTACGCTAGTTAAAGAGCCGTTTTCTATGATCACCAGCTTTGTGCGACTTTCAGAAGAAATTCCGGCCCACACAAGTACAGACCCACCACCGTAGGCTACTTTTTCTTCGATGCATGCTTGCTTGAATCTTTTCCATGGTCTTCGATACACTCTGTGTCTTCCATCGTGCTTGTAGAGCATAAATTTTGATTCGTCGGAGAACATAACTTTTGACCAATCTTCAATACTCCAATTTACGTGGCTCTGGGCATATCTTAGTCTTGAAATACGATGCCCACGCTCCAGTTTAGGGCCGTTTGCAGGTCTAAGGGGTTTTAAGTTAGATTCAGCAAGCCGACGTCTTACTGTCCATGCACTTGGGTTACTTCCTCCGAGGCGTCGAAACTGATTTGTGAGTTCAGTTCCTGTGAGAAAGCGATTTCGAAGCATGGTGTTCATCAAGTATCGGTCTTCTCGTGCTGTGGTACACCTGGTTCTGCCCGTTCCTGGTCTGCGTAGGTTAGAACCAGTTTCTTCGTAACGTCGGAGAACTCTTTGTACTGTTGACAGCGACACACCGACAGTCCTGGCTGTATCGCGCTGACTCCGGCCGGTTTCCAGCATTGTAAGTATTCTGGTGCATTCTTCAGGCGTAAGCGACATAATTTCAGCTTGAATAATGAATATAGAGCACAATCAACATGGTTTATGTACCCACATAAATGACAGATTACAAACAAAAGCAAAACCAAATGCTGTAATTTCGTAGTTCCATCTTCGAAAGTAGCCCTTTTTCAAATTTGATTTTTTTATGATATAACTTTACAATAACTAAGAAGTTTTAATACCTTCATTTAAGGAGTATTACATTGTCTATTAAATACAATTTATTGCATTAACCTAGCATTTTTAGTTTCCGAGATTTTTAGGATTCTTTAAGTGACCCGGATTCATTGCTCTCGAGTGTAGTAGGTACTGAGTAATATGATACCGCTAGGTAAGACTGGTTGTTAACGTGCTTTCCGCTGCAGCTGCTCTTTAGCCACGAAATATTTTGTGTTTTGCCAAAAATTGATCCACCCTTTTTTTTGTTTTTTTTTTTGGCGGTGGAAAATAACCCCTCCCGCTCTTGGGCAGAGCGAAAGGGAGTGTCAGACTACTACTGACTAAAAACCACCCATGTTCCTTCTTAGCCCTTTATGTCGAGGCCGCGGTAACTTGTGTACAACCCGCAGCCCAAATGGATTCACCCTTAACCCATCTATCAACCCTTTCAGACTAGGCACCCCCGGCAACTGGGACCACATAGTGAAGCAGATCGGTCTGTTCTCCTACACCGGCCTCACGCAACGTCAAGTGGAGCATCTGATCCAGGAATACCACATCTACCTGCTGACGTCAGGCCGCATCAACGTCTGTGGCCTGAATCCCAGCAACGTGGAGTACTTTGCAAAGGCCATGAATGATGCCGTCATCAAGTTCCCCTCTGCTGAGTAAATGTTTTGTTTTTTTTGGGGCGTGGTGGTCTTTGGCTGGTTTAAATGCGCGATTTGACTTACAAACTGTTAGTTTAGCATGGAGAAGGTACCTGTGGCTCTAGTGCAGCTGGTTCTAAGCGTCGCCATTGGTTGGAACAATGTTAATGTCGTTTTGTATTTTAAAATAGCTTGACCTCATTGGTTAGATTTATTGACATCTACATTGAGATTTGGCCGAGCTTCCCTATTGGAGAAGCTTTGACATGATTAGACAATGCTACAGTATGTGAAGGTTTCCAAAAGTTTTCGTTAGTAAAGGCTTTGCAGGCCTTTCTGCGAGTTTTGCTACCTAAAATAGTTAAGAAGTCAAATCGCGTAGTTATAACTGTGAGTGGCCATCATGCTCAGAGGTTGGAAGGTTTCGTGAGCGTTTATATATGGTTGTCAAACATCAAAACTAAGATTTTGACCCCAAAACACATTGTGAAGACATGTGATTATAATGATTAAGTACTCAAGCCAAACGTGGTTTTGGTCACTCAGCGAGGTGTCGGTCAAACTGCTCACACAATCCTCAACCTTATTACAAAGAGATTAATGTCGTTAATGGAAAGGTAATTTAATTAGACAATTGCACAGCTATAGAGTAATATTTAGTACACAGTAAGAGTATCTCGCATTGAATAAGTTATTTATTATAAACAATAAACCACACGAAAATACCAAGTCAATCTGTACCAACTAAAAGTAAAATATAGTAGTAGTTTTTAAAACTTCGAACACATTATCTAAGTTAGAAACAATGTCAGTTTTCACTAACTCGAGAAACACCTAAATCCACGCTTAAAATATTGTTGAAGTTTTGGATGAACACTCGCCCATGTGTTTGAAACATAACTGACTAATGTGGGTTGTAATTAGGCACATCTCTGCTGGTCCCTTTGGAGATTACTGGCGTGATGTCATATTTATGTTGTGCATTTATAAAGGTATCGCCAAGTGCTGTTGAAAGGGTGTTTTAAACCTATAATGGGTTACCCCTGTGAAAGTTCCATGTGATTTCAACATCTATAAAATAATATTACAACCTTTTAAAACTCTTCCTACTCTCATGGTACAAATATTGAGTAGTTTATTTTACATAGCGTAATTTAATACAATTATTGTGTGTTTATCAGAGATACTTGTGATTATTTATGAAAGAAAAAGCAATTTTTGGCCTCAGACCAAATAAAAAGTAAAGACGGAACTCTGCGAACAGCAACGTGAGGCCGGTCAAAATACGCCTCGCCTACACGCACACACGTCTCAGACCAAATAAAAAGTTTAAGACCAAGGCGTAGTTTATGTTGTACGTGTGTGCGTGTATTGTGTATGTACACAGCGAGTCGTAGTTTGACCGGCCACACTTTGCTGTTCGCAGTGTTCCGTCTTTACTTTTTATTTGGTCTGAGTTTTTGGCTATGACTTTCGACCATGACAAAATTCGGATAATGAATGTTTCAGGCCAAGTTCGAACTCAAAAAAACAGTATCGCTGATTTAATTTAGTGCCTCATTAACGATAGAGCTAATTAGTTTACATCGCAATATGATTAAACAAAAGTAAATATTTAAATAATATAGTAGAAGATATTTGCCTCATAAATATATGGATTATATTTTTATAAATACAGAAATAATAAATTAAATATATTTACAGATTATTTTGCCCATGAAATGAATAACAAGATACTGGAATGTTATCAAGAAGGTTCTCTTGTGAAATCAGAACAAGATGATTAAGAACTGTGTTTGTTAATTTTAACAGAACTCTGGCGTAAATGTCTTAATGGGGTTTTCGGAAAACTATCTTTGTAGAGATTGTGACGAAATGTGTGATCAAACACCACCTTTCCGGAGATATCAAGGAATCTTCTATAGTCATGTCGCTTTTAGTTTGTATGTACTCACAACGTATAGGCTTAGATTCATGTAATCACTAGTGCAAATAGACACGAACAAACTTCTACGAAATATGTAACTTTTAAACACAATAGTTAGTGAAAAATTGAGTCCCTTTTTATAGTATTCTTCCGTTATTTTAACTTTGCATTTCAATATTGGATAGTTTGTTAAAAATTATAGGTTTAATGGTATGACCAAAACTATATCTTATTAAGGGACAAGCGAAAGTGGCGACCTCTTTTAACTATTTTTGTTCCTAAGACCTCAAGTTATCAAAATCTTGGTTGTGTAACACCTTTTCTTGTTAAGAGTTACCATAAGACACCACATTATTGCTCAACGCCAGGGTTGCTGGATTTAAACAGCTGTATTTAGCTTTTTATACCGAGCTTTATATATAATCTGGCAACTCCTCATTGCGTACCTGTCATAGTATTGGAAACATAGAGCAATAATATTTTAAAATCGGTGTTGCTACACTGAATATTTTTATATGGCATTTTGTCACAAAATATTACCAGTTGATTTGGCTGTGATCCAATTTTAAAATAATTAAAATATAAATCTGTGAAACATTTTTATAATTATACACTGCATAAGTTCTAATCGTTTTTAAATATAATATATGACCAAGTGAGGTCGCAGCTTATTTTTATATTTTTTATTTGTATCAAAACCAGAATTGCAGTATTAAAAAATGCTTTTAGTTCGGAATGATCGAGCAGTTTATACATTTTCATTGCTTTTATGATTTTATCTAGGTTTATTTTATGAAGTTGCTAATACATAATCTCAGTTGTTATATAAATATTGTTTTATTTGAATGACCTGTAAAATGGTGATTTTCTTTTACAGCGACGACACTCGCTCCAAATTATAGAGGGAAACTTATGAAGGACGTTCGTGGTGTCCGTTAAAACGGTATGTGTTGGTTGGAATTGGTGACGGGCTCGACAAATATACATAATTATGATAAAATGATATTAATAAAATACCGCTGATAACAACACAGACCGTTACTATTTTGTTGTTACTTTTCTGTTGGGTTGGATCATTTTTGTCTGTAAATGTCCACAATTCCAAACGCTGTCAAGGAACAATCTGGAGTTCTGATCGTCATCATCATCAACAGCCTATACACTGCTGGGACACAGGCCTCCACTCTTTGAAAGGAAATGGGCTATAATCTACCACGCGGGCCCAGTGCGGATTGGTAGATGTCACAAGTCTTCGAATTGTTTGTTCTAGGACATGCCGGTTTGCTTACGATGTTTTCCTTTACCGTTTTTGAGAGCAGTGGTGATGAAATAAATTACACAAAGTAATGCGCCTGCCTGGGTTCGAATCTACGACCTCCTGTTCGTAAGTCGGGGCCGCCACCACTGGGCTAGGTACTACAGCTCTCTCAGTTCTGGCCCTGGTAGAAAAAAAAAACTAGACGCCTGATTTGTTTTTTTTTAAACGTTGCCCGACACTAGGAATTTCTCCTGTATCGTGGGTGCGTTCGCAAACATTCAAACTCACAAACACATACCCAGACCCGATACAACTATCTGTAGGCCATACAAATATTTGTTCCGTGCGGAGATCGAACCCGCGACACGCAGCGCAGCAGTCCAATCGATCGAGCAGCCACTGCACCAACCGTGCCCCAGCAAACTGTGCTTTCCCTCAGTTCTGACCCTAGGGGAAATATTTTTTCAAATCAGGCGTCAGTCATCATCACCGTTCTCCTGCCCTATCGTAATTTATTTAGAATCAGCGCAGCATGTTGTCTACTTCAATACTTCTCTATTTCACGTCATCACAGCAGTCACATCCTTTCTACCCATCATCCTTCACACGTTTAACCTTTGCAATAACAAATGCATAAGGTATGGTATGAAAACCAAAGTCCGGAGAGGAGAGGACATAGGAGCTAGGGTAAATCCACCGAAGCTGTTTGATGCACCGGTCTAGATAATGCGTATTAGCTAGACCGGTGCAAAGATATTTGTACCGGCTATTCAAACGACTGCCACACGCTGCTCACGTCTCTTCTCGTCTCCGCTATGCGTTGTAGCCGAGTGCAGAGACTGGCCTAAACAAAAATATGAGACGTTTCTCCTTTCTGCTCAACCGTTTCCACTAAGGGTCGGCGCACCTAAGGCGGAGCGCAGCGCACAGCATGCCCACGAACTTTTCTAAACCCGTGACACATTAGGCCAATTCTACCTGAGAAAGCGCGCGCGGTCAGTGTGCGCTAGGCTGCGCTCACTCGTCACACCAGCGTCATTCGTTTAGCAATGTTTCCCCGTGCCGCGCGTCACTGCGGCCAGCCCGGCGACCACCAGCAGCTCATGCGCGCTACCTTTCGCATGTAATCGCTTCGATGCTCTTCAGGAATAAATTAATGTGTTAATTGATTTTAGATATTATTACAATGAGCGCAATGTCGATAATAGGTTGACAGTGTGAAAAATGCTCTGCGCTGCGCTCCGCCATAATTACGTGCTAGTCTTTCTCGTCCGCGACAAAGTTGAAAAACGAATTTTAGTAGTTCACTCGTTAACACTCGTTGCCAAGCACCCAGCATGTGGGTGGAACAATAATTCGTTTGTGTGCCCCCAACCCGCCTCCAGCAGGGCTATTGCGTATCTTTTAAATGACAGTGGCTAACCTATAGTGCCTATCAATTAACTGCCAAATGGTTCCATTTTGCACTAAACCATAACCAATTTAACAGTTATAATATGACAGTGGCTATCATATTGTCCATGGATTAACTGTCAAATTGGTTATGGTTTAGTACAAAATGGAACCATTTGACAGTTAATAAAAGCACACAGAGCCAAAGTGATAATCAATAAATCTGTCAACAGAGATACGCAATAGCCCTGCATCGCTACACGTAGCTAAAGATGACTTGACAATTTCAGAGATATTTAATAAATATTTTTGAACTTTTGCGTTTGTGTAAAATTGGACGGAGAAAACCGCACAGAGGGAAGAGTGGAAGGCTATGGGGGATATAGGCTTAGAAAGAAAAAAAAATAACTTGTCAGAGTTAAGTTTCAAAAAAAATAACTCTTATCACAAGCACCTTGCGGAGTTGAGCATGTTTAAAATAACAAACGAAAATTAAAACTATTACATAGTTTATTATTACACTTAAACATTAATATAAACAATTCTATGTCTCCATAGCATCTGCACTTGGTGTAGGGGGCGCTATTAGCGGACGTGAGGAGAACCGGTTCGTAACTGAAACAAATTAAAAGGATCCATTAGATAATCTGCTAAGTTCTATACCAATGACCGCACTATGGCAATGCCACAGCAATGACTACCAGACAGTAAGTCGTAAAGCCGGTTAAATATTTTCATACCCCGAGTATAGATATGCATGTAGCGTGCACGAAGTTGTTTTTAGAACAGATGAAAATGCTGTGTTGCAAATAACCTTTATCGTTGCATAATCTCAAATGCGGCCTGAAGAGGCGTTCCTCGCGTCTCGCGATTATAAGCGCGTCAGTGCTCGTACGAGTTACACTTGTAGGAAAAGACGCGCGCAAACGCGTCTACGTGGGTATCCAAAATCGAGGTAATATAGGCCGGAAATACGCTAATCCGCCAATCAGCATGGCTATTGCGTATCTTTTAAACGACAGTGGCTATCATATTGTCCATGGATTAACTGTCAAATTGGTTATGGTTTAGTACATAATGGAACCATTTGACAGTAAATCAAAGCACACAGAGCCAAAGTGATAATCAATAAATCTGTCAACAGAGATACGCAATAGCCCTGCTGGTCAGGGTAATGAATGGCTACATGTCATCTATCTAGAAGAAAGTTCAATAGGTATGTAAAGATTAGCACTCACACTGCTCGCTAACATTCAAGTCGACTAGCTCGATGTAGTTCTGTTTGTTATCTCCGCCGACCGCTACGTTGTAGGGCGCGTCGGGACACACCGCCGCGCACAGTGCCGCGCCCACACGACAGGAGCGCTCTGACGCCTGGACTGGGGTAGCGCTGGAAAGTGGTAAGGTATTGCGTGTGTAAGTCTCAGACCAAGAAAAAAAGATAGACGGCGCGCCGCGAACACCAACAGTGAAGTCACAAAAACCACGCTACTATAAGTAAACTTACACATTTTTACTTGTAGTAGCGTGGTTTTTGTGGTCTTTTTTTCTTGGTCTGAGGTGTAATATTAGACATAGTTTTTCGCATTTTTGGATTACAAAAGCAAGATAAGCGGTCGTAGCAAAATATGGAATGGATGTCTAATTCCAACTAAAACCATCGAAAATAAGTTCCTATGAATTTGTTTTTAAATTATATTACAGAGACCATATTTATTCTAGATCGTCGTACCCAAATTGAAAATGTACTTAGTGTACCTAGTGAACAAAGGGTATATTTTCCATAGTTTATAGCACGTACCCAGAAATATCCCAAGTCTTCAGCTTCTCATCCGTACTGACAGTGATCATCAGGCCAGGCACTCTATCACTCAGTATAAGGCCGGTGACTTCTTTTTCATGCGCATCTAGTACCCACAGCGGTTCGTCTTGTCTGCAGTCCACGTACGCTACCTTGCCTGTGTTGTTACTCATCTGAAAGTTACGAGAAGGTGGGATATAATTATCGTTGGACAAGATAGGAAAGAAAAATCATAAAATAATGCAAGGATCTATAGGGGAAGAACAACGTGTAAAGTTATTTATTCTCCATAGAAAAGGGATAATCCTACAACCAGCAGAAAAAGAAGAATCCGACAGCTGCTGTCGGATTTTTCACAGGCTGTAATTTTGTATATTCACACGGATAACTTGAGTATCGTCAATTATGGCATAGATGAAGATGGTGCTGTTATATACCCAGCACTGCTACAAATCCTTAGGCACTTGTATAGCAGTGTCAGTTCCTCTTCCTACTAAGGCGACGCGTCTAAAGAATCATTAGTATAGGAGTTGCAATGGGCTGAGAATTTTCTTATTTTTTTGCCGGTCATAAATGCTTGTCATCATTAGAGAATTCTTTGTAATCGTTTTGTGTTACAACCTGTATGTTCATTACAAAGATATAATCAACTTTAAAATAAAGGTTATCCATCAAGGCATGATTAGCAGATATCGGTTCTACAAATACACAAGACTTACAGCAAAACAGAAGGGGTTCTGTGTGTCCCAGACGACGCGTTCGATCTCCGGCGCCAAGCTCCACGCGCGCACCGCGGCGGGCGAGCGGCAGTCCGACACGCGCGCCTTGCCGTCGCATGAACCACTCGCTAGGGTTTGGGCTTCGAGAGGGTGGAAGGCTAGGGACTGGACCTGTGGGAAGCAAACAGATGATTTGTGCTAGGGTTTTTATTAATCAAAAACATTCATTTATTTGCAGGCTACTATGGACCATAGATATATCAAATTTATGTTAGTCTGTAAGGTCTAACATTAATATGATAAAATACAATTTGTGTCAGTAAATAGAACCTTAAAACTGTATTAGTAACACAGAGTGAGTGAGTGTTTTTATAAGCCCAAAGGCCAGTTATGTATACACTAAGTAAATATTTGTTGATCCAGCAAAAAGTAAGGGATCGTATCTCGATAATAGGGGATCAGACTGAGTCAAAAAACAATGATTCTATGTAGTCCGTTAGATTATCGAAAAATATTGGATACGTGTTTTTTGTTTTATCAAATTAATCAAAATTGACGAAGATAAGATGTGGATGTGACGTCATTTGTAGGTAAAAAATGTACTATCATACGACGTTTTCGAAGAGTTCACGAGTTTTCGAAGCACTGTATTGACTTCATTTTTTGTTTATTTGAAAAAAGAAAAAATACGTGTCCAATATTTTTTAGAAATCTATCTGACGGACTAATTAGTTTTTTTTATTCCGATCCCCTATTGCGTTTAAAAGGCGCTCAAGTTTTTAGGTTTTGATAACTAACATTATAAAAAAAAATAGTTCTTTAAAAAGTAAAGATTAAAACTCCAAATGGCAATAAGAATGACAATAGTTATAGTTTTCACTGAAGAATATTAAAAATTAGTCAATTGACGACATAATATAAATCCTGTAGTCCCTAAAGGAATAGGCAGAGGTGTACCTTTTACTACCCACATTTTGCCCGTTATGTAAAAGTCCCGACTAATAGGGGGGAGCGAGAAACAATATTGATTTGTAGATTATTTATTTAATCTTCATGCACAAGAGTGGCACATAGGCGGACTTAATGCCACAAAGCATTCTGTACCAGTCAAACTTAAGGTCAAATAGGACAGCACTGTGGTCGAGTACAAAAAAAATATAATAAGGAGAAAACCATTTTGTTATATAAATAGATATACTACAAAACGATAAATGATAATACATACAAAACAGTCTAAAAACACGAACCTTATAATTTATCACTGTGACCAGAGATTCGATAATGAGCAATTTAGTCCAATTTCAAAAAGTACTTCCGAACTGCTCTTAAATAAAGATCTCTCTTAGATCAAAGGAAATTAAGCAAACGATAGTATGAAAGTTAACATGGCTGGAATATAAAATCATACAAGACTGTTCCCCAGTAACATGTGACAAGGTCAGGAAGTAGATGATGGAGTTATGAAGATAAGACTACATACCTTTTACTGTGGGTGGAAAATCATCAATAACCCCTCCCGCTCTTGGGCAGAGCGAAAGGGAGTGTCAGACTTCTACTGACTAAAAAACACCCATGTTCCTTCTTAGCCCTTTATAAGGCCACAGTATCTCTTACAACATCCCGCAGCCCCGACGGGAAGACTACATACATACCTTATCTTCGAAGCAGTCAATTTTGGTGTGCGGCGAGCCTTGATCCAAATCCCATAAGAGAACTGTGTTGTCTGCAGACCCACTTGCTAACACGTGTCTGCAAGTTAATGCAAAAGATTAGATATGTCTTGAGAAATAATTATCGGCTATTAAATTGTAACCCTGGTATCTATAGTCAAGTTGAAATATTTTTTTATGTAATCATCATCATCAGCCTATAATGTTCCCAATGCAGGGACTCAGGCCTCCTCTCTAGAAAACTATCCTATGTGTTAATCCAGGTTATAAACGACCTGTGTTCCAAATTTTATTCAAATCCGTTCAGTAGTATTTGCGTGAAAGAGTAGCAAACATACAAACTCACAAAGTTTCGCCTTTATAATATTGGTGTGCAGTGTGATGTGATTTTTTGCAATAGACAAGAATTTGAAGGAATTAAAAATCATCAAAGCAAGCAACGCTAAGTACTCGACAGTTGTAATTTCAAGCAATAGGTATGTTTCCTGACTGATTTATTATCAAAAAATATTGGATACCTGTTTTTCGTTTTATCAAATTAATAAAAATTAACGGAAATAAAACGTGTCAAAGATCAGGCGTGATCTCACTTTCTGTTTTTCTTTACCAGAAAGTGAATGTGATGTACCAAACTTTGTCGCCACACGACTTTTCGAAGAACTGTATCGTCTTTATTTTTTGTATAAGTACGTGAAAAAAAAATGTGTCCAATATGTTTGAGAAATCTATCTGAAGGACTAATTACATTTTTTCGTCAACTATTCTATACTTTAGCATAGGACATAAAAATGTTTCTAAAGTTATCACTCATGACCGTCGGGGCTGCGGGTTGTTGTAAGAGATACCGCAGCCTCGACATAAAAGGCTAAAAATGAACATGGGTGGTTTTTTAGTCAGTAGAAGTCTGACACTCCCTTTCGCTCTGCCCAAGAGCGGTAGGGGTTATTTGACGATATCCCACACCACAAAAAAAAGTTATCACTTTTACTGAAGTGCTGAAACTTTGACGAGTTCATTTTGACGGGTGTCAGTGCTAACCACGGACTTCATAACACTAGAAAATAGGAGTTGAGAGAGTAAAGTCCGTTTCACAGAGATCTCCGCTTCACTAGAAATAAGCATAAACTACGCGCTCCTTTTCACCGGCTTCACAAAGTTCATAATTCATTCGTCGGGCTTGGTATAACATTTTATAACAAACTGCCATCTTCTTTTCTAGACTTGCCATTTAATGCGTTTAAAGCCAAAGTAAAATCTAATCTTTGTTTAAAAGCGTACTATTCCATTAACGACTACTTAAATGATAAGAACAGTTGGTCGCTGAGTTGAACACAAGACAATGTTTATTATTTATTTATGTTCTTTCTCCAAGATTAGTTTACTGATATGTTATGTCTTTTTTTTATTATTATTATATACTTTTTTATACTTGCCTTACTATTGTATCGAGTCTGGTTCTTCTAACCAACCTAACAGACAGATGTGTGTTGGGGAGTTTGTTCCGCCACTTCTTCTTTCCAGCAAAAACACTAGGAAGTGTCGAAGGGGGGGCGTTTTGGGGGACTGTCTCTTGTAAATAAGTAAAGTAAAGTAAATTTTGACGTTCGAAAAGTGCTGATTATCAGCCTAGTTTGAATAAATGAGTTTTGATTTTGATTTTGATTTTGATTTCAGTATGTGGTTAGCGACAGGGATACAATCAGTGATAGTTTTTACCTCGATAGAAAATCCCTAAGTAAATGAATACTTACGTAAAATTCCTATTCCACGACAGATCCAGCACAGCATCCTTGTGTCCGACTCGTTTAGTTTTCTTCTTTTTATTCGGTTTCTTGCCCAGTTTGAACGCGGGCTCTAGACAGTTCTCGATGTCGAGGTCCCACACTTGGATCACTGGGTCCATACCGCCGAGCGCACATAAGTTGCCTGGAATTAAGTGCATTTATATGGGAAAAGTAACTTCTTCAATGTTATCCAAAGACTTACATAAAGTAGTAGCATTGCCAGCCATAGCGTTACAAAATGTATTCATAAAATTGTGCGAGCAATATACAGGTTGCTTTTTAGGGTTCCGTAGCCAAATGGCAAAAAAGGAACCCTTATAGATTCGTCATGTCTGTCTGTCTGTCTGTCTGTCTGTCCGTCCGTATGTCACAGCCATTTTATTCCAAAACTATAAGGATTACACAGTTGAAATTTGGCAGGTAGATGTATTCTGTGAACCGCTTTTTGATTTTTATATAAAAAAAATATATATAAGATTAAGAGGGGGCTCTCCATACATGGAATTAAAACTAAAAAAACTTTTTTTCATCAAACCTACACATGAGGGGTATTTATGGATAGGTCTTCAAAAATGACATTGAGGTTCTCAGAATCATTTTTTCTCAAAGTCAATCGTTTCAAAGATAGACACATCCAAAGTGGTAAAATGTGTGTCCCCCCCCCCTCTAAATTTTAAAGTAAGAGAGTGACAATTCTAAAAAAAATATATAATGTAGATCTCAACAAAAACTACCAACCAAAATTGGTTTGAACGAGATCTAGTAAGTATTTTTTTTAATACGTCATAAATCGTAAATCGCAATTTACCGTTCATTCAATCAACTCAATTATAAAAATTATGTTAACATTATGTTACTTGCTGCTACGGAACCCTTCATGGGCGAGTCTGACTCGCACTTGGCCGGTTTTTATGTTACGACCACTCGCAGTGCATCTCTAGAGTGATGGTCTACTGCTGAGGCGGACTTTACGGCTGCATTGAAAATAAAACCTTATTACCATTGTTTCATAAAAGTTGCGACCGAGAGAGTGCAAGGCGACGCAGGCTCTATGTCTGCATCGGTAATCATACAATTTTCTACTTTAAACAATCGTATTACGGTAGTATTTTCAATGCAGTCAGTAAATTGTGCAATAATTATTTCGTTCTATTTGAATTGACCGTTACGGTTAAGACGTTACGAGCAAATACATAAGGGGTTCCATTGATAATTTTTAAAATCAGCTGTTTTATACAAAAGTGCTATGTACATAGTACATTCAGGTCGAAATGTATGATTGGTGACCTGTATATTTCTGCACGGTATTGTACATATGAATTGCTCATTATTTATTAAATCATAGCAGTCTACGTAAGCAGCAGGAAGTATTTATTTCTATACAGGCAATGTTTTACGGTCCTGTATTAGACACTAATAAGGTACTGGTCAATAAAATTTAAACTAATATTATAAAGAGGAAAGATTTGACTTTTAGTACATTACTGCCGCGGTCTATAATGACTACTTTGCTGGTCGCGCTGATGATGGCCGACAGCGCAGCGTAGCGCAGCTCCAGGCCGACACAGCGCGG
Organism: Diarsia rubi; assembly: GCA_932274075.1. NCBI lineage: Eukaryota > Metazoa > Arthropoda > Insecta > Lepidoptera > Noctuidae > Diarsia > Diarsia rubi. The sequence continues at coordinate 5,118,214 of OW026414.1, forward strand.
TCAGCGTGCAGCACTTGATGGACGAGCTGAGATAAAGGCCGAGACCGTAGGCCGAGGCCTTTACAGCGAGGACAGCAAGGGCTGCAATGATGGCCAAGCTGAAAGGCCTAGAGCGTAGCTAGGCTAGCTCGAGGCAATCATAGCGTGACCAGCGAAGCAGTCATTGTGGGCCAAGGTTTGTATAGTGCTTTACTCAAAAATGCAAGTACCTAATCTAAATAAAACCAGCAAGTAATTTAAATAAAAAATATATTAATTAACTAGACTTTTAATTAAAATGACAATTATGAAAAGTACAGTTACTAAAATTCAACACCGACTTTCCCGGTTTGATATTACTGATAGTTTGCGATAATTCTAATGCGGTGTTTGACTGCTGGATTATTTCTTCATTTATTACTTCATTTAAATCTTTTTTTTTTTTACCTTTAGACGTACAAACAGCTGTGTTTTAAATAAAATCTTTTTGGAATTGATTTTTTAAAACGTTGAAACGTCAAAATAGCGGCCGGCAAAACATTGCCGGCCTGTTAGAGCGGCCAGCAAAACTTTGCCGGCCGCTCCTTGAAACAGACCGGCAAGGTCGACTTTGCTCAAACAAGTTTGTCAAAATAATGACATTACATGCATTTTTGAGTAAAATTATTTTTTTTTACTTTGAGAATGCTACATCCTTAGCAAGTACCATATGCTATATTTTAAAAAAATACTAATTACACGCGGGCGAAGTCAAAGTACTATTGTTTGTAAACTTACCAGGGTTGGGATCGGATGGGTCATGGCTGAGCCATTCAATACACAGCGGGAACCATGGCAGGATGATGTCATGGTGCACATAGAATGAATCTTCTTCTTTGTTGTAAACTGTGAATCAAGACAGAGATAAATATTGATTTAGAAAATTATTGCTTCGTTGTCACATGTGTAAGTATAGTATTGTGTAAGTATAGTATGGTCTCTGGTATAGTATTGTCATTGGGTTACAATAGGTATGTTTCCTAACTAAAAAAATACCGTACCGTACCGTACCGTATATTCTTTTCCGTATTATCGAGCCTTTACTGATGGACTTTACCCCGGCCCGGGCCGGGTCGGGGTAAAGTCCAACTGTAAAGGCTCGATTGCCTGCTTCCAAGTTTTGTTTAATTTAAAATGTGCTTGTTTTATACTTTTCAGTTTTTTCAGTGGGGTTTTTTAGTTTTTTAACTACTTTTTTTTATTTATTCATTTACAGAGGGTCCACCGCAACGAACGCTGCTTTTTAAAATAACGAGCGAAAATCGCTTCTCGTTAAATCGTCGTTTGAAATCGTTAACGTTTTCATACATCGCCATGTGCTTAAATGAGGTCTTAGATTATCGAAAAATATCGGATACAAGTTTTTTGTTTCATCACAATTAATAAAAATTGACGAAAATAAAACTTGTCAAAAATCACGAGTGGGGGCTTATATTGTCGACTTAGACTCTAAACAGTTAATATGTAATCAATTATATTTCAGTTCAGCATGAAATGAAATTGCTTAATCAGACGAACTTACCTTAAGTGAAGTCCGATTACAATTTCATGAAGGATGAACTGAAATATAATTATTTTTTTGTGTACGTGAAAAAAAAATACGTGTCCAATATTTTTTGGAAATCTATATGACGGACTAATTAGATTTTTTGTCAACTACCCTATTTCAATGATGTCATCCACGATGCAACTTTATTTATGTACACACAAGAGACAATTAGGAAACTGCATAACATAACTTACTCGTGTAGTACGAAGGCACAGCTTATTTCATAAGGAATTGCTACCATCTGGCGTTCGAGAAAAGAAATGTAGACAGTAGCTAAAAGTGTAGTACTTCTTTTCGTTTAACTTAATTGCACTCTGGACTACGAACGGGCTTTCTCGTGCCAAAACTCGATGGTGTGCTACGCAACACACCCTAAGTTCACCATATTAGCTCTCAGCTTATCCGGTCGAGTGCTCTTGGGAACAGACCTGTTCCAGTAATTCTTGTTTTATTAAATTGCTCCTGGAAACTACTTGATTCGTATTTTTTAAATTCCATCCTAAAATTCTTTTCTCCGTTTATCCCAGATGCCCAAAAGAATCGTTTTCCATTTATTCCAGATGCGCAAAGAAACACAGGTGTAGATATTATATAGTCAGTGTCTTAAATATCAACTTTTACACATTTAATAAGGTCACTGAATGAACCGGATAATGGTGTAGGATTGTTTTGGTCCAAATGTGGGTATCTCATACTTACTGTATACTTCTAAGACACTGGCATCGCTCTCCACATGTCCCACTAGTAGGAGGTTGTCATTAGGTTTAATAATGTCATCTTCCTCATCACTGTCTGGTCCTTCGGTCTGTAAAGAATATTTCTTTGTTTGGAATTGCTTTCTTAAAACATTTTATATAATTACATGACTTTCAAGTCGTATTTGTAATAAAGCAGTCTTATTACTCGACTGCGGCGAAGCCCAAAAGGAGGGTTATGTATTTGACGTGTATGTGTGTATGTATGTATGTATGTATGTCCGTTTCTTTGTTCCCTCATAACTCTTAAACGAATGAAGGGATTTGAATAAAATATACGTCGTTAGATTCGTCTCGATGGCGCGAGTGTCACTTGGCTACATTAAAATTAAAAAAAGAACAGAAATTTGCGGATTTTGGGGGCCATTTAGCGTATTTCAAAAATTAAAAAAAAACCATTACCATCGAGTAGGGTATGAAGGGTTTTAAAAGGAGATTACAAAAATATATGACAACTATATGTTTAAAATAAATTCAAAGTCACAAATCATATAAACAAACGAAAAAAACTGAAAAGTAAAAAACAAGCACATTTTAAATTAAACAAAACTTGGAAGCATTCTATTTTCATTTCATAATTTAATATTCAAATGAACCCCGCCTGCTTCCAAGTTTTGTTTAATTTAAAATGTGATTGTTTTTTACTTTACAGTTTTTTCAGTCGGGTTTTTTAGTTTATTAACTACTTTTTTTTTTAGAACAGAAGGTTATTGCTAGTTAACATCACTCTGCAACACTTAGGAGTCGAATGAATAAAGAAACCGTGGATGGAAAACTTAACATCGCATATTTATTTAAGCATTCAATTAATAAAGGTATGCGAATTTATAAACATTCTAAATTTTCTTACAAGTTGTCTTATGAATATCTTTATGACTTACCCTTATCTGAACATTTTCACTGAGATCACCTAAGTTTGGCATAGTTGCCACAGAACCAATACCAACAGGGTTGACTGCAAACAAAATTTAAATAAAATAATATTTGTTAAGAATTTTATGATATGGCTGGAAAAGAGGCCGCCTGTCCAATGAAAGGAAGAAAATCTGCTAACTGCTCGGCCGTTCGCACAACTGGGGCTATTTGGCGCAGCCGTGAGACACACAACAGTTTCTATACGGCAGGTCTTGAACATATGTGCGGGTGTAATTTATCTATAATATGTATGTATTTAGAAATATATAAGTATGTTTATCAGTTGTCTAGTACCCATAACACAAGCTCTGCTTAGCTTGGGACTAGATGGCGTTGTATGATAGTTGTGGAATATTATTATTATTATTATCATATGTTAAGGCCTAAATCTGTACATAACAAACATTTTAATAAGCATTGGCAAACAAGAAGTGTAAGACATAGTCTGAGACAGTACCATATACGAGCCCAAGAATACCACGCACACTTGGATATTTTTGTTTCATTTAATTGGATCAACATATCTTCTTATTGTGGCCTTCGGCCTCATTCGGAGTCATTAAACATTATTTGAGTCTAGCATCTTCCGTTTCAGTGTCACATCTATACAGGTATATGCAACTATCGCCTTTTTGACAACACGATGATCATCGGATTCGTCAAGTTCCTCAAGTTGCTCTGAAACATCAGAGTCGACTTCAGAGGTTGAACAGGTTAGTACATCCCGTAAGAGGGCGAAGGCGAGTAAAAAGAGAACTACTAAGAGGGCAAAGCAAGGTAAAATAGCTTGCAAAAAGGTCAGTGGTTTGAAATTATATATTATTAATTATTTTTATTGCTACCCTCACAATGTTATGTATTCTGAGCTTTTTATTGAATTTCGTATAATTTGGATATGGCCTTAGGAGCGACCAGATAAGGTTGTCGGAACCCGTCACAGATCCTGCACCGGTTTAATCATTTTATTTTTTGTTATTATTTGGTAATATTTCAGTAATGACAACTAGAATAATTTATTTTATTTATACCGCGTATAAATTTCTTGGCTGGACAAGGACTGTCAAATCTCGGGCCAGCCTGCAACGAAATGGATTTTCGTCTGGCGTAAATGTTGCTCCTGTACATCGTTATTTTCTACGCCTATTGTATCGAGAATTCGAAATCGGTTACTGCAAATGACATGTTTGCCATTGGCCTGGCGACAGCGCCCAAATATTGCATCACTGACCAACTGGACCGAAGAGATTTTCAGGAATCTAGGCATACGAGTAGTGTTTTTTCTCGACAATTATCTCTTTGCAGCACAGGCACTTATAAAACACTCCGAGATCCGGGATATCGAGGGGTCGCGATCCATATTTTTTTTTTTACCAGAAAACCTGTGCGTCCATACATTCTGTTTGGGAGGGTGTGTAATGCAAGTGCATTGGATAAGTTGGTCGAATATTTAAAACTTATATTTAGAAAACTAAATTCAGAGCATGCTAATAGAGTTGATAGATTCGACTGGCCTGTTGGTCTAGTGGTTAGTGACCCTGACTGCTAGGCCGGAGGTCGTGGGTTCGATTCCCACCCAGGACAAATGTTTGTGTGATGAGCACGATCATTTGTTCTGTGTCTGGGTGTAATTTATCTATAATATGTATGTATTTAGAAATATATAAGTATGTTTATCAGTTGTCTAGTACCCATAACACAAGCTCTGCTTAGCTTGGGACTAGATGGCGTTGTGTGATAGTAGTGGAATATTATTATTATATTATAGGTTTTCATTTATCGGTCAAGTGAACAAAGGAATATGAGCGGCTGCATTGGAATCAATAAGAGATGCTAACTATTCCAAAATAAAAATATTTTTTAGAATTTGGTTCGTTTCTGAGTCATACATTTCTTCTACTGCAGTGCGATGACAAGGCAGTGGTGGCGGTGTTTCAAAAGGTTATAAATTTAAAATTGCATTGCAATGTATTTAGTATGTGAAAATGTATGCTCCCTGATTTAATTTCGTTTATAACACATTGGCGTCCCATTCACCAGGCGATAACAAAGCCTCAAATAATGTTTAATGACCCCGAATGAGGCCGAAGGACACAATATTAGTATTTTACCTACAAATGAAACGCTTATTGCGTTCGGAGATTCATTTGGGATCATAATTTTAAGGCCTCCTGGGTTTTATTGGTTCTCAAGTTTTTAGGTTTTTGAAGCCACAATGAACGATTTGGAACGCTGCGGCCACCTGGTGAACGAAAGTGGAAATACGACATCATACTATATCATAATACAATATCAAAAATGCGATAGTTGCATATACCTGTATAGATGTGACATGGAAACGGAAGATGCTAGATTCAAATAATGTTTAATGACCCCGAATGTGTCTCAGGACACAACAAGCGTTTTATTTGAATGTAAAACGGTACTATTTAATATGAATATGAGGCACCAAATACCATGGAATGGGCCCGCAAAGGCCGACGCCCTTCGAGGCTGGGGGATGTTGTAAGAGATACCGCGGCCTTGACATTTTTTATTTTTATTTTTATTTATAATTATAAGAACGAAGTTCTTAATAACTAATTACAATCTAGCCTAAAAAGACTGATAAGTAATAAATCTGACTTATTATGTTACATTATAGATTATGTTAAAACTAAGAATAGTGTCCATAATTATGCACATATACACAAGTCCTTAGCACTTTCTTAGTCTGATATAATTATAAAAACACCATGTTCATGTGGTAATACAGACATAGTGCGTCTACGCACTATGTCTGTATTGTCTAGCAGCTGAATTGCCTCAACATTCACGTGTTGATGGAGTCTGTGTTCGTGGGCTTCAGCAAATTTTTGAATGATGGAGGTGACGACTTTCATGTCAAGGTCACGGTGGAGGTCATTGTTTCTTATGTACCAGGGTGCATTCACTGCAGCCCTGAGTACTTTATTTTGGAAGCCTTGACATATAGGGCTATGAAGGAACATGGGTGGTTTTTAGTCAGTAGAAGTCTAGACTCTTTCTTTCTTTTTTCCCAAGAGCGGGAGGGGTAATTTGATGATTATCCAGCCCCAAAAAAAAAAAGGCACCAAATACTTACTATCATCTTCTTCATCATATTTCTCAAAATTGAACTCGTCATTAGGATCGGCTGGAGGATCTCTTGGAGCTGCACTTTCTTCACCTTCTTCATCACTTTGATCTTCACCAGCCTCTGTTATTCTGTAAATTGATGTTCATCACATATAGGATATAGTTTATTTCTGAAAATTATTGCATATGCAGTTTTGATAATATCAGAATGAACTTGTTTCGAAAACGTTGTTTTTCAAAAATGAATTTTTAACAAGAGCTTACCGCAAGTCATCAGCTGTTTGTTTGATAATTTTCTCCAACTCCTTCTCTGTTAATTCTATCTGTAATCATATAGATATTACATTTTGAAACTACGATTTAACAAATAAGAAAGTTGATACCCGATTGTCGCCTGAAATACCTTTTCTGGCACTGCTTTAGCAACGCCACGGCGTACAAAGTGCATACATGATATTAAACTAACTGTTGGTGTAGTTTCATCCATTGTAATTGCAATATTTTAAAATGTTAACTATACGATCACAATGATCACATGTACTGCATAAAAACAATGTGGAAATTTGACATTGACAGGTTGTTGCCTGACAGTTCGTGAGGATAATGTTACTTCTAAAAAAAAATTGTGATCAATATTTTATAGAATGAAATGGAAGAAAAGGTGCTTTGTAGTCCATTTTATGTATTTACTTCTTTGTTTGCGCTTTTGTGCTAATTAATAATGAGCTGTAAGGATGCCATTCGCGTAGCCTTTACTTACTTCACTTAATTTCACATCACTAGTTTATACGTATGGCAATTATATCTCGAATGATCTTCAGTTCACCACCTACTTTTCAAGACTGCGCTGTTCCACCGCTTGGTAGCGTTGTAAACGCTTGAGACAGTGTTTTGTGTCATAATTCATAAAAAATCCTGAAAAAGTAGTTGTTTGTTTAAAATGCCACGATGTTCAGCTTCAGGTTGCCGCAACATGGGGTCACACACATTCCCCAAAGACCCTAGCAAAAGAAAGTTGTGGGAAGAAGCGATAAACAAAGAAAATTTTAAGGCATCTAAACATTCGAGGTTATGTTATGATCATTTCAAGCCGAATGATTATATTCACAACAATTATGCTGACGTGAGTTTATCGATAGGTATGGACAATAGACAATAAAATAGTTGAGTATTTTTCTTTACTATAAAAAAAATTGTTTTACATACAACATCTTTGTCGTAACTTTTAGGGATGACTTCGTTTCATAGACATTTGAAAAAATCAGCCGTTCCATCGATTTTTACCAGTAATGTTGAACAACCAGAAACAAGTGGGGCTCGTGTAAAGAAGGCGAACACTCCAAGTAAGTTATATAGCTTCTTAATATCAGAACGGATACTGGGCCAGGTATTTTTATTTTCTAACATCCACTGGCTCGGGCGGACAGCGCCATAAATTGCGGCACCTGTGGGCTGTGGCTTATGACTACTCATGAGTTTATGTACTCTTTGGTCGACCGTCGAACGAGAACGAATCAACGAACCCCAAACCAGTCAAACTACTAAATGAACTACGACTTAAAACGGGAATGTTTTTTTTTTTTATGATTAAATATTTATTATAATGTTGTAACGCTTACCAGTGTCCTTTGATATTTTGGCCGCTTGAATAAGAAGAGATCCAGTCTTTGACAAGGGGCGCTGTTGATCTTTTGTGTACGGTGAATTAAATTTACAAAAACCAATATGGCGGCATTATTTACATAGTTTTTGCAAAAATTCTTTGACATTGTTTAAGACTTTGATTTCGCGCCAAGAATTAATTTTATGTCTTACACTGATAATAATACTTAATAGACAATTTCTGCTTTCGGGATATTTTCCGTGAATTAGAACTTCCAATTTTCTGGGAAGTCACCAACCAAGCAAAAAAAAAAGTAGGTATTGCCGAGGAGCTGTTATTTACATAAATACACTCTTTTGCAAAAAAAACGGGCACCTAAGGAAATTTACGTTCTAAGATCGATTTGAGTTAATTAAATGAAAATTATATCTTTGACGTAGTCTGTATACTTATAATCGTGTAAATTAAATTAATGTGCTTGAAGTGAATTCTGGCTATTAAAAGAAAAAAAACGATGGATTCTTTAAAACCGACATCGGTTTTAAAGAATCCATCGTATTTTTTCGTGCGTGTACATGCCCTAACAATAAGAAGTGGTCGGCAATAAAGACAAGATTTTTCTTTACTTTTTTTAATCATCTAAAGTTAAAAATGTAAAAACCTAATAACGAGTGTGACCTCGTCTTGCCAAAATCACAGCTTGAATCCTTCTGGGCATGCTTTCCACGCTGTTTTTAATAACGTTTTGAGGAATACGTTCCCACTCTTCGGCAATGACTCTTTTTAGCTCCCTGATGTTTTGTGCAGCAGGTAGCACTGATCTTACCCGTCTCCTTAGGAACATCCCAGACATGCTCAATTGGATTGAGGTCAGGACATCGAGCTGGCCAATCTTCCCCTATCTTCCCCAATCTTCCCCAAGTGCAGTCAATGTGGGTTGTGCATATGGAATTAGGATTTCCATTATGTACCGGTGTGCATTTAATGTTCCATTTTCTATGAAAACTAACTCCGTACGCTCCGTCGAATTAATTGCTGCCCAAAACATAACGGAGCCTCCGCTCCATACTCCATATGGAGTGATTTCTTCGAAACACACTTCCGCATAGCGTTCCCGTGGTCTTCGCAGCACTCGCCGGCGTCGGTCCTCTCCACACAAAGAGATTCTAGCTTCATCACAAAACAATACTTTATTCCAGTCCTCCAGAGTCCATGAAGCACAGTTCCGAGCAAACTGAAGTCGAACAACACGGTGCTCACGGAGTAATTTAGGGCCCCGAGCTGGGCGGTAACTCCTGATATTGGCAGCCAAAAGCCTCCTCCTGACCGTCCACAAGCTAACTTCTACTCCTCTTACTTCTTCAAGGCTCTTTTTCAGGTCCACACTTGACGCCTTACGATTCCGCAACGCCTGACTCACTTAAAAGCGGTCATCTCTTGGTTCTGTGCATCGTTTTCTTCCCGAACCGGGTCTTTTTTTGACCGAACCGGTTTCTTGATACCGTTGCCAAGTCCTCTGGTCAGTTGAACGACTCACATTTAGCCGCTGAGACACGTAAGTTTGCGAATTACCTTCTTCAAGTAGGGCTATAATTTTACCGGCCCTCATCGCTTTATCACTCATATCAAAAAGTGGTATTTAGTGTAAAAAGAAAGATTAAATTGTTTAATTTGCAGAAAATATCCAAAAAGTTTTAAAATATCGTAATCAGTTAAAAATCGTTTCAGCAATTCGCGCCATTAGTAAACCAATTTTAGAATAATCCACAATAATAATTATTTTTCTTTTGTTAATTTCAAATTTTAATTTGGAACGTAAAGAATCATGCCAGGATGCTTCAAATAACATGCCAATACATCGTCAAATTAATAAAACCTATTTCTTGTTCTTCTTATACATTAACTTATCATTTCAATGGTAAAAAATGGTTACAGTGAGTTAATCTTAATAGATAGATATATGCTGTCGCGGACTTATTTACGCTAAGCTTTTAAACGCTAATACGCTAATAATTTTATGTCTAAGGAATATGTTTTCTTTCTTTATTTTGCTTTCCATGTCAGGATGCATGCTGAATAAAATATGATTTGCGTTCGTAATACGCATGTATTTACAGCATTATAATTATTTTTTTGTAGTTCCTGGGCTATCTGTGCGAAATAACTTAGACGATTAGACGTTTTGACGCACCAATAGCGACCTTGATGTGTCTCGGAGTCCGGAACGCATTCTATGTTCTGTGCACAGTGCACATTGGAGAAACTGCCTCTAAAATCCACCAGATGTCGTGACTGTGACTGTCTAAATGTCTAATTTTGTCCTGTCACCTGTCATGTCAAAATCATTAATCTATGATTTATCTATGTAAACTTACTAGGGTTTTTTTTTTTTGTTGCACGTTTTCTCATAACACTTTGACATTGGCAGAATTGTCGACATCGGCACCATTGCCATAAAGAATAATAGAATAGAATATCTAAATTACGTAGGCTACTGCCGGAGGACTCAAAAAAAACCGAATTTATTATAAACTAATTTATTTAATAGAAATTACAATTATTAGAAAATGCAATGGACTCGATCGATGGGTGGATTCGAAGTGAGCGGGCGCGGTCACGTAGCCGGTGTCTTCGGGCCTCATGTCCTGTGTCAGCATTTCCCCCTCGTAGCAACTGGGTCGATGGTGCGCACGCGGTGTGCCTCGTGCCGTTGTGTCAGCGCTTTACTTAATAGTGATGCGCGTAACACCTCCCCCCTCAGATCGACGACTATTTCAGATTTTGAGATGAAATATCGTCGAGAGTTTGGATTGATCTTGGGATGTCGTCTGGTTCTTGCGAGTTTCAGGCTCGGCGTACGTGGCTTCATCTGGAATTGTCATCTGCTTCTTTCGGCGGATGTGAGCTCGGTATAATAGTGTTGCTCCCAGTACAGATATGGCGAGTAATGTGCCATAAAATGGGATTGTTGTATGGTAAAAAGTTGACTTTGATTCAATGTGGACTGGCTTCTGTGAGTCTATTCTGTCTTGAATATCGTGCAGCTTCTTTAAGTTAATAGCGCTGATTTGTAGGGGCAGCGTGGTTGATTCTTCAATGTTGTCTGGTACGCTGCTTATCTTCATGGGTTGTCCCTTAATATGGTCGTTAATATTAACGATGGTGAACTCATCCGTTCGTAGCTTGCAGTTATGTGGAATGGTGGCTAGGAAGCTTCCGGCTAGGGTTATGGATTCTTCTTGTTCGCAGATTAACTGGACTTGTGTTGGTTTCGGGAACACGAGAGCGTAGCGGCGGTCGTCTAGCTTTTCCATTGCGGGCTTCGTCAGGCTGATGGTAATCGTGTTGCATGATTTGTGCGGTGTTTGACTTGCGATGACGTTGCAGATGCAGTCTGGATTTGTCCTCATTTGGTGGTTGAGTTTTTCTTCGCAGAGATACTCTAAAGCTACCTTCGGGCATTCTGCCTCTATGTACGCGTGAATGTTTCCAGTGATTGCTAGGAATGGGTAGGACGGGATAATGGCTTGCTTATTTCTATTTGGTACAATGACTAATTTATACAACAGGAATTTTAATGGCGACGTTATGGGAAATTTAAATGCAAAAACTATCTGACTTCCACGATAATAAGCTAATGGTTTAATAATATCATAATATTCTCGGATTTCTAATTCTAATAGTTGGTCTTTGTTATAAAGCGCACTTAGTTTGCGTATCATATTGCTTAATATTTCTGTACTTAACATAGAATGATGAGTATGCAGTTGACCGGAAACTGCTATTGCATTTTCTAACCTACTTAATTCGCTTAATAAACTATCTATATTATTGCTAATAATTTGCAGTATTTGCGAAAACTTTGCGAATTTTATGAGGTTGTGTTGTTTATACTTATCGGCGTCAAGTAAAATATGCAGACTGTCATTTAATTGTACTTGGTTTTCTACTAATTTTGTAATAATTTTTGTGTGCTCGTTCATCAAGCCTTTGCTTAGGCTTATATGATGATTTTGCTCAATAGCTATTTGCTGCTGGTTATCATTGAGAGCCTTAAGGGCGTTATCAAATTGAATGGCATCTGTATGATCTAGGTTTCCTGTAATACTCTTAATTACGGATCCAAGACCATCTATTAAACCTCTCTTGAATCGATTAGGCTTTAGACTTTGAAGGTGAGATGAGGCTTTGTCTAATTTTACGTTCAAACTATCTATTTGTAACTCGTATAAAGTGCGAGTGTAATTGTCTAGTCTGTCTGTGGCTTTAATAAGTTGGGTTCGTATTTCGTTAATGTTATTGTCTATGTCTGTTAATTCTATGCTCTGCAAAAATGTATGATAATGAGTAATGAGTTTCATGGGCCCTAGTTTGAAGGGCAATAGTCCGGGTCCATTGTCAAGTCGTTCTAGATTGATCTCCTGCGCCCATGTTAGGCTAAGTGACAGCATCAGGGGTATCCTGCAACAATTTCGCGGTTTTAGGGACGCGCTTTAGTCTAGATTTGGCTATAGGTCCCTTTTTCTTGGAGGTATAAATGTGGATAGGTAAATTAGCTAGAACGGTGTCTTGATTATATCTGGGTGCGAGTTTAGATCTACTGGCGGAGGGATTGCTAATGAATATTTGTTGGTCGGGTTCATAGTCGACCTCGTCCTCACGGGTTTTATTACGACTTTCTATGAGCGCCGTTCGGTTAGCGAGGGACGTCTCATTGATTAGTTCGTATACTTTTTGCATGCGTTCTCTATGTGTTTCAGTATATTGTTGTAGTAGGTGTCCGGTCATGTCTATGTCAGTCGGGTCTCGTGGGTCTGTGTGCCCTAATATAAGGTCGTATGGTTTACAACGTGTGAAAGAATGAATTGAACTATTGTACGCTATGATAGCATATGGCATTAGGTGTACAACTGGCTCATCTTTGTGTTTTAGTTTTAAAATACGAAGATGTTCCAGTATGGTGGAGTGAAAACGTTCGATGTTACCGTTAGCGTTAGGTGAGTATGCGAGTGTTTGGTGATGGATTATTTTATGTACCTTGCAGAACTCGGAGAACATCTGGTTGGTGAATTCAGTCCCTTGATCTGTAATAATGGTTAGTGGTAGGCCATGATGCGTGCTGAAAGTTAGTAAAGCTTGTATGATACTAACTGCAGTCCCATCTCGGAGGAGGTAAGCTTGACCGTACTTTGAGAAGGCGTCTATGAACGTTACGTATTTTTCGTTCTGTGCTGAGAAACTATCCATATGTATTATTTCGAACGGTCTGGTGGCAGGGGGCGCTATGTTGAACTTCTGCTTTATGGGGCTCCTATCGTACTTTGCTTGGCCACATATTGTGCAGTCATTTATGAATTTGGTTATGTGTTCTCGCATCTTAGTCCAATAATATTTAGCAGATAAAGCTAGAAAGCACTCGTTAATGCCACGGTGATTGGTCTTGCCTTCATGGTAATGACGAATAATTTCTTGCTGCCTCAGGTATTCTTTTACGTTTTCAAGTTCTTTTTTAGCCAATACCAATTTCATACATGAACTTTTAAAATGTTTTTGTAACAGAGGGATAATGTTGTACATTGCAAGAGGTGGATTTATTAACAGGGCGGTTTTGATTTTGGGGTTAACGTACTCCTTAATGGCGTTAATCAATTCCTCTTCCAGGTTGGATTCGGATAGCTGAACGGATGTTCGAGTGTGGGTGTCAAATGGCTTAATTGCAGTAGTTCGTTTTTTAAAGTCACCTACAACGGTTAAGCACAACTGTCGGTGAAATTTGTTAAGTGGTTCGTCGGTTATGGGTATTTCAAGTATAGGGTTTTCTTCAGAGGTATGAGCTGTCATGGTGTTGGAGTTAGCTAGGGATGGTGGTCTGTCAGTTGCGTTTGCAATCATTGAACTAACCTCCTCGTTGTGAATCGCGACGCGAGATAGGGCGTCAGCATTAGTGTTCTGCTTGCCCTTTTTATAGATGACGGTAAAATCATATTCACTTAATTTTAATCGCCACCTGGTTAATCGTGAATTTGGTTCTTTGAGGCTCATGACCCACTGTAGTGGTTTATGGTCCGTTACTATTTTGAACTTGCGTCCAAAGAGGTAGGGCCGAAAGTATTTTGTTGCCCATACAATGGCTAGTAATTCTTTTTCTATTGTGCTATAATTTACTTCACTTTCATTAAGTGTCCGTGAAGCATAGGCTACAGGTTTATCCGAGCCGATAGAACCTTGGGAGAGTATCGCACCGATTGCAAAGTTGGATGCGTCTGTAGTCAAGATGAATTCTCTGTCAAAGTCGGGGTATTTTAGGATAGGATCGTTGGTCAGTAGAGTCTTACACTTCTCGAAACAATTAATATAGTCTGAGTCTAAACTTACCTTTTTCCTTTCTTTAAACATTGTGTCAGAGGTTTGGTAATACGAGAAAAGTCTGGAATGAATTTTCGGTAATAACCGAGGAGTCCGAGAAACTGTTTAATTTCCTTAGGTGTTTTAGGTATGGGGTAATTTTGAATAGCGGTGATCTTGTCTGGGTTGGGTTTTATTCCTTCGGTACTAATGACATGACCTAGGTATGCGGTTTCAAGTTTTAAGAACTCTGATTTATCAAGCTGTATTTTAAAGTTAGATTCTCTTAACCTTTGGAACACCTTCTCCAAGTTGTTCATGTGTTCCTGGAGAGAGGTACTGAATACAATTATGTCGTCGAGATAGACGAGACATATAACATTTTGAAGTCCTCTGAGTACGTTGTCCATCACTCGTTGAAATGTGGATGGGGAGTTTTTAAGACCCATGGGCATCCTCAAAAATTCAAAGTGCCCATGTTCAACATTAAAGGCGGTCTTAGGAATGTCACTGGGGTTCATTTCTACTTGGTGGAACCCTGATGCTAGATCAAGAGTAGTAAAGTATTGGCACTTGCCTAGTTTGTCCAGGACGTCTGTAATATTGGGGATAGGGTATTTGTCATCAATCGTTTTTTCGTTAAGTTTCCGAAAGTCAATAACTATGCGCCATTTCTGTTTTCCAGAGGCGTCAGTTTTCTTCGGAACGACCCAAATTGGTGAGCTCCATGCGGATTCGGATGGCCTAATGATTCCCTGATCTAACATTTTCGATATTTGATCACTGACTTCCTGACGGTGTATAAATGGATATCTATAACTTTTGGTATAAATTGGAATTTCATCTGTAGTTTTAATGCTATGTTTTACCTTGTTGGTGAAGGTTAGTGCCTCGCCTTCAATATAAAAGACGTCGGCATATTTTGAGCATAGTGCTGATAGATTTGCTTTTTCCTCTTCATTTAAGTGATCAGTACGTAACCGGGATGTAACTTCTTTAGCGCGAGGTAACAATTGCTCAGTGCATTCAACATTTAATATCGTTGCCTGAGTGGCATGGTCCAGTGAAAATATTATATCATTATTGGTTGGGTTAGTTACTTCGACTATACCGCGGCTATTTGAAACGGTAGTCAGGCATTCGGATATAATGCAATTACAAATTATCTGTTCTTCTACAAAAACCTCACCACCGGGTGCGTTAACGGGTAACCGTACTAATTTTGAACTTCCCGCTGGTATGATTTCTTCATAGAGATTTAAATTACGAGAGTTATAAATTTGGATGGGATTAATGGCGAACTTAGTTATAAGTGTAAGGTCTTTCAAATCTAACTTAGCCTCCCATTTAGTAAGTAAATCCATTCCTATCAAACCATCAAAATGATCGTGGAATCTGTATACGAATAATTTAATTGATTCCGTGTCACCGAGTTCGGGAAAACAGGGTAAGTTAATAGAGTAGTCGCTCCTGCTTGTGGCATGGACGTTAGTGACCTCGAATGGATCATAGTTAAGGGGAATATGTGGGAAATAATTCTGAACTGCTTCTGGACTGATAAATGACTGATTTGCACCGGTATCTATGAGAAAGTTAAGTGAAGGGTTATGAATGCGAATAAACGGTAATTGCCTTTGGGTTTGCAAATTTAATTCTATCCTGAGCTGTTTGACTTCGGAACTTTCTGAAAATCCTGACTGGTTGAGGGTTGCGGTTGGTCAGCAGTGCTTGTCTTGTCTTTGTCATTAGTCTGGTCAGTCTGTTCTGGTATGACGTAGTCATATATACAGTCGTTGAAATAAAAGTAATCTTGGTTGTAAGGGTCAATGTAAAAGAAGTCGGATAGGTCGGGGTAATAATATTCCTCCCCATAATTCGAACACTCGTTCACGTTAATATCGCGGGTTTTAAGATAGTTAGAAGGTGGTGGATTGCCGCGTTGTGCCCAATTCCAGCTGTTGGTAGCAGGCAGGGGCCTGGGTACAAAGTGGCTTACGCCGCTCATCGGCCTGGGACCGTTATTAGACGGGTACGGGTTTCTTTGGGGCATTCTGAATCCAGAAGCACCCTGGTTGTT
Source organism: Diarsia rubi (assembly GCA_932274075.1). Classification (NCBI taxonomy): domain Eukaryota; kingdom Metazoa; phylum Arthropoda; class Insecta; order Lepidoptera; family Noctuidae; genus Diarsia; species Diarsia rubi. Next base: position 5,134,569 of record OW026414.1, read on the forward strand.
GTTAGGCGGTGGTGCGCTGAATACTTGTTGCGTACGTGTCGGGCCACGTGGTTGCATGTTATTTTGATTAAACGGCATTCCAAATTGTTGCTGAGATGGCCAAGGACGTGGCATAAATTGCGGTCCTTGTGGTCTAAACGAACTGGGCATGTTAAAAGGATTAGGTCTAAATGGAATAAGCATGTTATTTGGACGGTCTGGCATTTTAAAATTAGTTTCGTTCTGTGAATTATTTGACGGTCGAGCTGAAGATTTCCTATCTGGCAAATTATCATTTCTACTCTGCAAATATATAGTATTGGTCTCCTCATGCACGAACTCTAGAGCCTTCTCAATCGTATCTGGTCTCATACATCTAATACGCGCGCCTAGAGGATCTCTTAAACCACGGAGGTAGGCCTGCAAAGTTAGTTTACGATATAAATCGCGTTTGGCTGCTACGGTTGAGTCTAAGGTGTCGTGCAATGAAACGTATGTCATGACGGTGCTGAAGAGACTTTGGCAACGCTCATAGAATTCCTGTGGCGTGCCGGAACCTTGTGAAAGTAAAGCCAAATCGTTGTAGAGGGCGGTCTCATCTCGCTGGTCGGCAAAATTATTAATAAGAGCACTACGTATGCCTGCCCAATCATCAGGTATACCGTTAGCGTTAATTAGACGGGCGGCGGGCCCCGTAACTTTATTCAAAATGCCATTTAAAAGTGCTAATTTAATTAACGGTTGTCCCTCTCTGATGAACTCATTTGCTAGCTGGTCACACAATTTAATGAACCTGGTAAGTACATTTGGATTCCCATCAAAATCGGGAACTAAGCGGAGGGCTTTATATACTGCGTCTAAATCTGCCATCTCGGGTTCTATTTCAGGACTAATATCGCGTATAAAATCTATATTTCTATTCCTACTACTAACTAACCTAGGTATACTCAATCTACGTGGATAAAAAATGTTGGACAAGGTATAAGGAATCTACAAATAAAAGGAAGCAAGCAACCACTAAGAAAAATTCAGCGGACTTACATGAACATTCTGGTCTTCGTTGAGCGGTATCGATTTCTGGATCTCCGGCGTAGTCTCGTTGTTCTGGATCTCCCGGTGCGACGTTGGAAGTCTATCGTAGCGAACGCGGTGCAATATACCGGTATATGCAAGTACGACCCGGGAATCCTACCGACTGCGCCAATTACGTAGGCTACTGCCGGAGGACTCAAAAAAAACCGAATTTATTATAAACTAATTTATTTAATAGAAATTACAATTATTAGAAAATGCAACGGACTCGATCGATGGGTGGATTCGAAGTGAGCGGGCGCGGTCACGTAGCCGGTGTCTTCGGGCCTCATGTCCTGTGTCAGCATTTCCCCCTCGTAGCAACTGGGTCGATGGTGCGCACGCGGTGTGCCTCGTGCCGTTGTGTCAGCGCTTTACTTAATAGTGATGCGCGTAACATCTATGTAAACAAAATAAGTAAATAAATATGACACAGTTCACACAGTGCTGTGCTCCAAACTGCAAAAGTAAAGGCAAACATAAATTTCCTACCGATCCAATACGCCGAATATTCTGGGAAAGGGCGTTGAGAATCAAAAACTTTAAAGCAACGCAGCACTGTATTGTGCTTTGCTCATTTTAAAGCTGATGATTATTTTGGCCAAAGTAAATATAACGGTAAAGTGTGACTGATTCTCAGTAACTCGTGGTCAATAGTAGATCATTTTGCGTAGAAAATAATGTCATATTATGTTATTTATTTCAGCCTCAGGCAAAATTCTTAAAGAAAACTGCAGTACCTTCAATCTTTTCTTTTACAAAACCTAAATTAAAATCCGCAAAAGAACGTCTAGAAATAAAGAGATCTCGGAAGAAACTAATGCTTGATATATGTACAAGCTCTTACGAAAGCAAAGAAACATGTTTTTCCACAACTAGTTTATCTATACACACAAAATTATGCAATGAAGTGGAAATAAGTCCTGAGAGTGAGGAGATTCCAGTATCAGCATCACAGGTTGAGCAAGTGTTTTTATCTAAAGGTACACTAGAATATATTGAACATGAACGTCCGGGCCGCTCCTGCAGCGTTTTTCACCGATGTTAAATATAAAAAACATAAATTATGTCTTACTTACAAATACAAAAAATGGTCCATGGATTTGGCCATAGTATGGATGGCTTTTAAAAGCTTACTGGCAATTGTATGCACAACTTCCAATCAAACTATTATCATCATCTTCCTGCCCTTATCCCATTCTATTTGGGGTAACAATTATTATTTACAACACATTTTCTTTTTCTCCCTGTTAGACGTCACGGTGGCATTTATTCCTTTCTCTTTCATATCATTTCTCACACAATCCATCATTTCTCACCAATCTTTATTTTGGCCTTCATCAACTTCATCTTCATCCCTCCTCATTACATGACCATTCCAATCAAGCTATATGAAGCCAAATTAAGCTGATCTCTCATTTTATGGGAAACACACACAAAGCAAGGTCAAGTTATACTGTAAATTTAAAGCTTGATGAGTTACCGTGTGCACTAACCAAGTTTTCACCCATCATATAAGATCATCTGGCGGATCTGCAAGGCATGGGTACTACAAGCAGTGTCATTACATGCATTTCTTTTACGAAATTTCGATTTTAATTGTGAAACAGTCCAAAAAAGGCTTCAGATAGACAATTACGCTTTACGCTTATACAACAACACTCGACTAGGCAGGCTCGATGCTAGCGACATCTATGTCGACTTTTCACCATTGACAGTCTCATTCCGTAACTTGATGTTTTCTTGAAAAATTGTAAACAAAAGCATGTTTATTTCACGGAAAATTAAGTTATGACCATGTTGTTGTGCAGGTAATGGGTGTAGCAACATGGGAAACCATATATTTCCTAAATATATTAAAAGACGTGAACTGTGGGAGAAAGCTCTTCGAAGACAAAATTGATAGAGATATATGTTGAGATTTTGTTCTTTCTTTTTAACTTTTATGAAACTGCGAACATTGGTGAGGCTATTCACAAAAATTGATACTTGCTCTTTGTTCTAGGTGATCCATGTCCCCGCAAATACCTAAAGAAGACTGCTGCACCTTCTTTATTTTTAAACCCTAGCAAGTTTGCCCTCATATGAGTCCCTATAATGCACGTCACTGTAATGCACATACCAGCAATGCGCGACACTGGATTGCACAACACGGGTGTGTACGCCCTTGTGAAAGGAACCATCACAATGTCTCCAAATACTCGGCTGTACCTTGCTTGTCCGACCCAAGAATGTACGGCACTTTAAATGGCGACATCGCGTGATTGGCCGATTGGTTGGCCAATCAGGTGACTCGGAATTTTGGGACTGATATGTTTTGAATTGCAATGACGTACATTCCAATGTCGCGCATTCTCGGCCTGGACCAAGATTGTCCGGCTTGTTAATGTACAGCATGACAAATGAAACCAAAACAAACATACTTAGAAGAATTTCGCGACCAATTTCGAGGTACCGCTCGCCGGCCGCTGCCGCGGCACCGCTCGCTCGGCTCGCGCGTAGTTGGTCACAGTTCTAACCTAACCTAACCTATGGATCCCTTCGACATCGTTTTTACAATCGTCTTTCGGAACAGCACTACCTAGTATCCAAGTCCCAAAATTCCGAGTCACCTGATTGGCCAACCAATCGGCCAATCACGCGATGTCGCCATTTATCGTGCCGTACATTCTTGGATCGGGCAAGCAAGGTACAGCCGAGTATTTGGAGACATTGTGATGGTTCCTTTTCCAAGGGCGTACACACCCGTGTTGTGCAATCCAGTGTCGCGCATTGCTGGTATGTGCATTGTCGTGCTGTACAATATCAAGCCGGACAATCTTGGTTCAGGCCGAGAATGCGCGACATCGGAATGTACGTGTTTTGAATTCCAATGACGTACATTCCTATGTCGCGCATTCTCGTGCCGTGCATTGTTGATGTTGAGCATTGCTGGCTCCCCCATGAACACCTACACCACACATGGTCCAGCACCAATAACATAAGATTTTAATTATTAATATTAATTTATTTTTGTCTTTGCTATTTCAGGATTTAAAAAACAAATTTAGATTATTTTATAATAAACAAAAAAAAATACCTTATGTCTAAATCCTATATGATCATTCATTTATGTTCTTCAAATACCTACACCAGTCTCTGATTTATAATCACTATGATAATTATGTTTCTTTGTTTCAGATAGCCCTCCAAAAAACAATAATGAGATAAAGAATGAACCAGTCTTACCTCTAAATACGCCAATCAAGGAAGAAGGTACTTCTTCAAATATAAATAATGCACTAAGAGATCGATCAATGAGATTGAAGAACAAAAAAGCTTACTTGTAAGTAAACACCCAGTTTTTAGTAATCGTTGCTGCAAACACACTCGTATAACTTAAGATATCAAAGGCACTTCCAACATAGTGTGAATATGGTGCTCCCGTCTAGACCAGAGCCCAATTGCTAGAGTGTCCTATCTGTCCCTTTACCTGCAAATGAGTTGAGTAATGCTACTGTGGTGATTACTATGGTCGCCGATATGGCCCAAGAAATCTAAAAAGTCTACACGGCAAGGTATGTTTGACTGTGATACCAAAATTATTCTGGGATTCATTTGCAGATTAAATCGTAAATGTTCAGTACCATTATGCAACTCCAGACCTTCCAATGGAATCTCGCTACACCCATGCCCCAACAATGCAGCAGTAAGAAATGAATGGGCTGAAGCTCTCCGGGTCAGCTATCAATATGTTAAGAACATGGTTGCCTGCAGCTTACACTTTACAAAGATAAATTTTATTCAATCAAGTATGTATTCACTATTGTTAAGTTAGTTTATTTTAAATCATTACTACCAAAAACGACTGTAGCTAATATATACTTTCTTTTTCCTAATATTTAAATAATTCATTTTCCTAATAGGTAATTCAGAGCTAATTCTGAAGCATAATGCAGTGCCATCCCGTAATCTACCAATACGTAAAAAAGTGGAGGTGATAGGCAGAAATAAGGTTCATAGGAAAGATGCTTTTGAGAGGTTAGTACAATTTTTTAGAACAGTATTTTTATTTCATAAAATGGAAATTGGAAATAGCCAACGTTTGGTAATTTTATTTCTGCAGTCTTGCAACACTGACAGTCCAACATGGACCATTGTGTACAGGCCACGAAATATTGACAGTACTGGTTACCAGAGACAAATCAAATGTAGACGAGAGAGTGAGTCGACTGAGTCGTTCCATTGCGTAAAAAGTCGTGCCATCTTTACAATCACACGCTGAGTGTAAGAGGAAAAATAATATTTTCCAAGTCATCATCTAAATAATTGAAGTGACAATTCATTATGAAAATATTTTAAATGTTTAATGAATGCAATATTTATTGTGTAGTTACAAACAATAATGTGATCGCAAAAATTTAATTTCGTGTCCGTAATTTTGTCTATTCTATTACAAAAACTTTACGTCAAAATTGTCATTAAAATTGACGGACACATCTCATGGGATTTATTTTTATGTTTTTATTTACTTTTTGGTATACATAAACATGTGTTTTCTCTATGTGATAGGCAGCAAAAGATGACCGGTGCTGCTGTTGAAACGAAGGAGGAATTGATACCAGAGGACTTGCCTCGTGAATGTCGAGCCTGTCTCAAAAAGTTGGACAATAAAAAGAGTTGTTGTAATGTTTTCCAACCCTGGGCACCTCCCTGGGACGGAATGGAAGCCACCATAGCCGAGGATCTGGCTAAATTAGCTAATGTTGAGGTTAGTAAGGATGTTTGACATCATTCTTTATTTTGAAACTGAAGTAGGCTCAGTGGGTCGTCTTAGGGGCGTAGGCTATTTCCTATGTTTCTTTTCTCTGTGCTTTGTAATTTACAAATAATAATCAATCTTTTAGTTAGTAGAATACTTGTGTGTGTTGTTTTCTATCAAGTAAAAGTTGTTGATGAAGTGAGGTTATATTACTGCAGACTTTGTAACAGTTGTGCAAACATTATTAAGAGACTTCAGGTTGTTAGATAATAAGGAAGAAAGTTATGAAGTCACTGTACCCTTGTATGAAAAAAGTTTTATTTAAAGGTAAAAGTTAACCTATAATATTTAAAATTAACCAAATTATCAATGGTTTTCAGTTATCTTTGACCTTTTTTTGATAATGTTTTAATATACAAATTCACATTACATGACAAATAAATCAAATTATGTATTACCCTTTCACAGATATCACCACAAGATCGACATTCAAAAGTCTTATGTGCACCTTGCTACCAAATGTTACTAGATGCAGCAACATTTGCTGCCAGTGTGCGGAATTGTGACCTCCTTCTCAGAATGAGGTTCACCGCTGGAATAGACATGGAAAAAGTCTGGCCTAAACCAATACAAGTGGACAAAAACATTAACGGTTCTGTTTACAATACATCAACGGACATAGAAATCAAACAGGAAATAGTTTCAGATGAAGAATATCCTGTTAATGGTACTGATAACTCATATGCAGAGGCTGAACTATCCACTTTGGATATTAAAATAGAACCAGAGGAGTTTGTGGAACCTCTACCTATGAATATTACTATAAATGGTGAGTACTTTTTTTTGCAACAGTAACAAGGCTGGAAAAAAAAAAATACTTATTTAAAATATTGTATGCTCAAAGGCTTTCAAATTAGCCACATGGACTCCTCACTGTATGATGCAGTTTTTTTATATCTGTTTTTCAGATATAAGTATTCATGTATTATTTTTTTCTAATATAATTATATCTATATTTCTTTTATTTTTTTTTCAATATTTAGTTATCTGTGTGCCCCTTGGCAAAGGCCTCCAACACTTTCCAATCTTCTCTCTCCCGCGCCAGTCTAGTCCAGGTTATTCCAGCTGTTTTTACAACATCATCTTCCCATCTTCTGAATGGTTCCCCTTTTTCCTCTTTCCCTCTCTTGGTACCACAATGTTATTGTTTTATTCCATTACTCTTCTCCTCTAATTACATGGCCAGCCTGATTATGTTGCATAGTAAAGTGACCTAATGTAACTGCGGTACTCCGAGATATTTAATGATTACTTAAGCCGTCACTTAGTAAAGGATTGCCATACTTTTGTATGACAAAACTGTCAAAACCTTTACTAAGAGATGGCCTAAGTAATCATTAAAGCTCTCTGAGTGTGGCAGTAAGTCTATACTAATTTAAATATTGAATAGACGTTATTTTATAAATATCCAATGAAGAAATTGTCACTACTAACTAATTGTTTTCTTCTGCAGGTACAATATCACTGGATTCAATAAACTCTGAGAACAAAGATGTTAAAAAGGCTGCTGAGGTCACCCAGAACACAAATGTAAGTACTTTACCTATAAAACTCTGTTTTTACAAGAAATAATCTGTCAGTGTGTGGAAATTAAATGCTAGAGTATTTACCTCAGTGATTTCTCAATAGCTTATTCAGTGTGGATGGTTTGATAGCAATAAATCACTGCCGGTGACATCTCATAAAGTCATGACTTAATTAAGCACTCAAGATCTCTCAATAGGGTATCTATTGAGAGATGTTTTATGTATTATATATATACAGGGTGGAATTTTGTAATGCCACCTGGAGGGAAAGTACTCTTAATACTGCAGATAGAAAATTTTACTCAAAGGAAACATTCCTTTAATTTTGAATAGAAAGTAAACTACATTCAAAGATTTTCGAAAATTCTCTTCTCCCACACCCGTGAATCGAACTGGCTAAAATCTGAAAACATTATACCCTGTACTTTTATTGCATAGATCGATAGGGTTAATTATAAGGATGAAATCTCTCTAACAAACATGATAAATTAATACATATGGAATGCAATAAATTATTGAGTATTGAAATGGACTTTAAGGACCCTCACGCTTTACACATCAACGGCGGCTTTAGGTCGAAGCCAGGGAGAAATTTGGTCACACAGCTAACTGTTAAATGTGGTTGTGGCTGTGTAGAGCCAGTGTGACTGGGTTTGCTGATATGTTTGTTTCTATTCCGATGCAGCATTGGGTTGCATTGGTACTATTTTAATGCAGTGTCCTTGGAATCCAATGCTAGATTTAAATACTGCATCAATGCAAAGCAACTTTATTCACATATAATCAAGATGATATTTATTTCCAGAGCATATTAATGAACATAAAAGAGGAGCCCTTAAGTGAAGGCGAACAAGAAGAAGTTGAGCAGACTCCCAATCTGTCCCTCGAGTGTTTATTATGCACAAAGTTGTTCAACAGTGTCACTGGACTTAAGGTATTTATATAAATATTGACTTATTGTCTACCAACCCACACTGGGCTCCAAATGCTTATTTACTCCCTGTGGTGAACTGTAGCACACTGCCCGTCAAAGAGTGGTGGGCAGAGTCCCACCACTGAGAATGATGTAGAGTAATTGCTTGTTTTTTGTGTCATGTTGGCAAACCAAGTGGGGCAGGCCATGTCCTTGAATTGATTGATTGTGTTGTGAATGTATACCCACTGTGAAATGCCATATTATATATTTCTATATAATATTCAGCAGTTACGGCTTACAGTTGTCAATCCAAGTTCTAAATAGTTGATTTCAAATCAATAAGTTGGATATAAATTATTCATTTGAAACCTTGTTTTATTCAGGCGCACGTGATTGCCCAACATTCTTACAAGAGTGTCAAAAGAAAGGCAGATGGTAGCGAGTCACCTAAGAAGAAACGCCGCGTCCTACATCAGTGCGCCATTTGTAAACGAAGTAAGTTGCATTTTATTTCTATGGTACCAATAAGCTATCTTCTTTACCAACAGGCAAACACTTCCATTGACATTAATTGCATGGTAACCTATGACAGATTATAAATTCACTGTTGCATAAATCAATGTCTTCAATTTTATAGTTTATTATACAGTGTGAGTCTTTATAATGTGCACATACCGAAATGAGAGAATCTATGCTTAATTTTCTCGATTGAAAAAATATTAAAAAAAAAATTAAATATATTTTTTATGTAAATTTTAAAAAATTTGTCCCCTACTGTGACCCCAGTGTGACAACAAAACGGTGTAACTTTTAAACTTAATTATCTATCGCGATGAAACAACTCCATAATGATTGGAAGTAATTAAGCTTCCTAATAAAATTAAAATTCTGGAAAAAAAACTACCCTCAATTGAAAATAAACATCTTTTTTTGGCAAAAATCTGTTTTTTTGTCATCAATTTTTACAATAATTGTAAAATTTCTCAATAAGACGCCCCTATTACCTACCTTGTTTATTACTTTAACGTATTTTTCATCGTATTAGCAGCCCAATAGTAAAAATGGCATGATTATAACTCAAACATAACATTTTATATCAAATGTTAAAAGATGGCACTCCGAACGCGCCATTTATTGTTCTCTTAAGGATGGTTTATTTGGGATGATAATTCATACAAAAGAGTTCAATTAAAAACCATTTATTATTTGACACATAATTTAATGCATCAGGTTCTCAAAATGTCCACCTCGTTGTTGTAGGCACAAAGCCGCGCGTATTAAAATTTGTTGTGTCGCTCTCCTTATCATTTCGGGATCATTGCGAATATCATTCGCACAGTTAATTATGCGGTCACGCAAATCGGCCTCACTGTTGATGGGGGTACCTACTGTAGACGCGTTGTTTCATGATCCCCCATAGAAAGTAATCAAGGGGCGTCAAATCGAGTGAACGCGGAGGCCACCCTACAGGTCCTTGCCGGCCGATCCATTTATCACGATAATTATCGTTTAAAAATGATATCGTTTAATAGTGCTTAGCCGTGCGCTGGGCCTTTCTTTAACAGTTGATAAGAAATGTTGGGATTAAGTTAAAAACATGCAATTTTTACCATTACGGCTAATACGATGAAGAATAACGTAAAGTAGTAAAAAAGGTAGGTAATGGGGGCGTCTTATTGAGAAATTTTACGATTATTGTAAAAATTGATAAAGAAAAAACAGATTTTTGCTAAAAAAAAGATAATAATAATAATAATAATAATATTCCACAACTATCACACAACGCCATCTAGTCCCAAGCTAAGCAGAGCTTGTGTTATGGGTACTAGATGTTTAATTATCAATTGAGGGTAATTTTATGAGGACGCCTAATTACTTCCAATCATTATGCAGTTTGTTTAATCGCGATAGATAATTCGGTTTAAAAGTTACACCGTTTTGTTTACACTGGGGTCACAGTGCGGACAATTTTTTTAAAAATTCCATAAAAATATTAAAAAATGTTTAGATTTTTTTAAATATTTTTTCCGTCGATAAAATTAAGCATAGATTCCCTCATTTCGTTATGTGCACATTATAAAGACTCACACTGTATATATAGACCAGGGATGTAACGGAGGTGGTTTTATCGGAACCGAAGTCGGAGTCGGAGTTTTTAAATTTGATTTATCAGAGTCGGAATCGGAGTCGCAGGCAGGGTCAGAAGTGGCGGCATGAGAAAGAATTTTTATTTAAGGACAAATAAACCTCCAAATATAGGTACCTCCCTTTCTTGAATACGTCTTCATACACAGTTTACACTTTACGGAATCTGAATTAACTTCAATGAAGTAGTTCCAAATACAACTTGATTTTGGTTTCATTGTCCAACACAAAAACACTTTTATTGATAATAAGCCGCAAAAATCAAAACAAATATCTATAGGTAACCTATGAACGTGTCGTGTGCGTTACAAATTAATTGAGTGCACGTAGCGGGGGTCGGCGAGATTCCCTGCGCGACATGTATGAACCTGTTAATAACAGTCGACACAGGCCGCCGTCGCCGCTATGTTATGCTTTGACCTCCGATTAAAACCTCCGATTTAAAAGTGTCGGAGCCGAAGTTGGAACCGAAGGTGTAATAATAATCGGAAGTTCCGACTTAACGGAACCGGAGTCGAAGCTCCGTAACATCCCTGATATAGACGGCCACGGGCCACTGCAAGTTCAAGTTGATTACTTCCATCCAACAATGGAATTACTATACTACTAAGCATTCATCTAAAATATCTATCTCGACTCCTCAGGTTTCCAAACTACAACAGACCTGATGGTACACGAGACATGTCACAACAAACACTCATGCTACGGTTGCACGGAGAAGTTTGACTCATTCGAACTGCTCACTCGCCATCGGAAGCGATGCAAAGCGAGCATTGGCAACTCCGTGCAGAAGCTCAAGACTTTGGAGGATGTTAAGAGGTAAGATATCTCTGAACTAATATCATTCTTCTGCCATATCCCAATAGTTAGTAGTCTTCATGTGTTTACCAAAATACCAATAAATCGCTGGAATTTATTGTCGAACCTTAACTATCAAATAACAATCACGACAACCCAGGCTCTAATATAAATATATAATACAATTTGTTATTTTCAGGCCATCACCAGAGGAAAAAGTAAATAACTTCGAATTAAAAGAAAAAGAAAGGATAAAATCAGGAACTACAGATAAAGAAGAGCAAGATATTGAAATGAAAGTACTAGAAACTATAAAAGTTGAAGATACTGAAATGAAAGTTTTGAATGAAGTTGACAATGATATGCAACGAGAAAGTTTAGTCGAAAAAGCAGACACTGTTGAGAAGTTAGTATTTGTAATAAAAGAAGAAGATAGTGTTCAGAAGTTAGTATATGAAATAAAAGAAGAAGATAGTGTTGAGAAGTTAGTATTTGAAATAAAAGAAGAAGATAGTGTTGAGAAGTTAGTATATGTAATAACAGAAGAAGACAGAGCAGATGAAGAAAAAGATGAAGACATTGTTGAGAAGTTAGAAAGTTTATTCACAGAAGACAGTGATAATAAAATTGCAGAAAGTGAGAAAGAAGCAGACAGTGTAGAGATGTTAGAAAGTGTAATCAAAGAAGACAGTGGAAATCAAACAGCAGAAAATGAAAAAGACAAATTCACTGCTGAAGTAGAGAAAACAGAAAATAAAGTTGAAGAAGACTCTGACAGTAATATGGAATTACATCTAGAAATACATTCAACAGAAAACGAGACTGAACCGACATTATGCGATGCTGGTATGCCACTAGAAAAACTTGACGATAGTATTTAGCAAATGTATCCAGATGATAGATACATCACAAACTTTAGTTGGAAATACTATAGTTGTTACAAGGCAATGTCAAATTATAATAAGATAGCAGATGTGGAATTGATATCCTGACTCTTTTATCTCACAAAATGCCAAACGATTCTGAAATATAGCAATCTGAAAAAAAACAGCCTACGAAAAACCAAGCTTAAGAAATCGTTGATATATTACAACAGTTAAGTTGCAATGTCTAAGATATATAAGGGTGATGAGTTGACCTCACCAGGGACCGATTAATAAGGTCATATAACCTATTGGTGACCCGCCCCGGCTTCGCACGGGTGCAAAAAAGATACTAAAGCCTTCCTCTTGAATTACTCCTAACAATTAAAAATAACCCGCATCAAAATCCGTTGCTTAGTTTTAAAAGATCTAAGCATACATAGGGACAGACAGCAAGAAGCGACTTAGTTTTATACTAAGTAGTAATATGCTTGATTAACCGTAAAATATTTGGAAGAGACAAAAAACCCACCATAGGCTAACTACTTAATTTTCTTACATATTGTTTATGTATAAAAATGATTTTGTGTGTACCAGTTACTTCAGGTTGTTTAATCCTATTATAAATAAAGGTTAACCTTTTCTCAAGAGTTTTTCACGTAACTTTAAAAAGTTTGTTAACCCGCTGGCGTGGTTGGCGCAGTGGATGAGCGATTGGGTGCTGAGCTATGTGTCACGGGTTCGTTTCCGACACAGAACAACTATTTGTATGGCCTACAGTAGTTGTTTCTGGCTGTTGGGAATGAGTAGAAATTCCTAGTATTTACCTTTATGGTTCCTGTTTGGGGAAAATCAAAGCAATGACAGCTTTATTCGTTTGATTATATCTCATGGGGTCACGGGAGACAAAGAAACAACCCTATGTTTAAAAAAAAATGCGGTATACTGGTATTTTATTAATAATTCAACAGGTACTTAAATGTACACATTTTATCTCAATGTGCTTATACATGATACAAAATTTTAAGGGCTGTTATTAGTCATTACAGCATCAAGTATGGTTAGAAAATCCAATCTACCTTGTTAGGAGATATTTAACAAAAAATGATTATTAGTCTTAATTCCATGAATTAAAAGGCAGTATTTGTTTTATTTTGGCAACAGGATTGAATTTAATAGATCTGGATTTATCTGAATTTAAAATTAAAATTGACGGCCAAGGTGAACAAATGCAATAAGTTGATTAGCTCCCATGAAAACATCTGTCTCATGGATCTATCTGACTTAGATGAAATATTATAACTTTGACGGTTTATTTCTCAAGAACGATGCGGATCTTTATACAACTGATGAAATTGTTTGAAAGCATTGTTTTTTCCTTAGTTTTGACACCACAATCTTAAAAAAAATTATTAAGCGACACAGTTGTATATAAAATGAGTTATGATGAACAATTTTTTTTTTTATTGTTACTTATTAATTAATAGGTATGTTTACTGACTTAATCAATAAAAATTGACGGAAGATAACACGCGTCAAAGATTTGAGTGGGGGGTTGTGACGTCACTCACCGGTAAATAATGCCATACTAACTAATGTCTTGGAAAATGATGTCACACGAGTTTTCAAAGTGTGTCTATCTATCGTCTTCATTGTTTGTTTACGTAAAAAAAGAAAAAATACGTGTCCAATGAAAATCTTGGAAATCTATCTGACGGACTTATTAGTTTTTTTCTGTTAACTACCCTATTGCTTTAATTTGTAACTTCTTTATTGTGTAGTTAGTTTTTTTTTTTTGTAAATCGTCAAATAACCCCTCCCGCTCTTGGGCAGAGCGAAAGGAGTGTCAGACTGCTACTGACTAAAAACCACCCATGTTCCTTCTAAGCCCTCTATGTCGAGGCCGCGGTAACTAGTGTACAACCCGCGGCCGCGGGGTGTAGTTAGAGCCTAAACTGGTGTCGGAGTCTTCGGACCATGAGTCTCTGATTTGACTATACATGCCGTCGAGAAATATCTAGGTTTTCTTCTTCATCCCAGCTCTTGAAAATTATATATTACTTACTAGCGGACCTGGCAGACATCGTCCTGCCCCGACAGCAGCGCCACCTACCGGGTCCAATTGTAAATATAAATCATTCTCGAATCCACTTGAACAAATACAATTTTCATCAAAATCGGTGCAGCCGTTTAGGAGGAGTATAAAAATAGCGCTTGAAATTATGTACAGACTCGTCATCTATTTACATGGGACTAACGTAATTGGTGAATTGTGGGTGTATTGTTAGGTACAAGTCTGCCTACCCTTTCGAGGATTATAGGCGTGATGTTATGTTATAGCTTGAAACTATATGCTACCTACAAGCTTTGTTGACAATTTTTTACAGTTTTCTGTTTGACCAACCTAATTTAATGAAATGTAACATTTCTCATATCACCTGTTTATTGTAAATATTTTGTGAAACTTTTAGGTTATGATTATTGTGATGTATGAAATAATGGCTCCCTGTAAAATATATTATATAATTTAGCAAAACAAACTCGTCTTATCTTTCATAAACCCCAAGAATCCCCATGACTCCTTGCCACGGTTGTAGCAGACAAGAAAACGTATATTTTTATAACTTTGTAACTGCTTTTAAGGTTTTTTTTAATTTTCATGTCAAGAGATTATTTATGGGACCAAACGCATATTCCCATTTGTCCCCCTTGAGCTCGCCACTGGTTGGTAACTGGAACTAGAGGCCTTTACCTTTGCCGACTCGTAGTCACACACCAATATGACATACAGGGGTCTAAAATGGCCACTTTAGCAGATCCTATTATGAATTGCGTTAATAAGCGTAAAATAGACCTATCATAATAGTAATGCGTCTGTGAGCATTTAGGAAAATAGACCATAGGAAAATAATATGAATTGTGTTTAAATTCGTAAAATGTTCACAGACGCAGTAACTGTGATAAAAAGTCCATTTTACGATTTTTAACTCGTCATCTGATAAAGTGGCCATTTTAGACCTCCAGGAATAATTTTCTCGTTTGTCACACCACTGATTTTTCCACACCATGTTTCGATAATTGCTAGTGCAGTACTTTTACGAGTATATTATTCCACTAAAGTCGATCTCCTGATCGGCGGAGTTTACAGACTCGTTCTGTGCCGACTGTTTTGATTTTTCTTCTTTTAAACCGACTTCCAAAAAGAAGGAAGGTTCTCTATTCGTGTGTATGTATTTTTTTTAACCTGCCCTGTCCCGACGTATATTTTGATCAATGGGTTATGCTTATGAGGGAATAAAGAAATAGACGTACAAACATACATACGTACAGGTCAAACACTCATAACGCTTCTTTTGGCTTCACCGCAGTCGGGTAAAAACATAATTTGAAGTTTATCAAAATCAAATTTTTTCAAAGTTTCACTAATAGTATATCTTGGACACTAGTTAGGTATAAATGGTGTGGAAAAATTTAGTGGTGTGACAAACGAGAATAAATTAAATACCTGTTTGTCATACTGGTGTGACTATGAGTCTGCAATGGGGTTTACTACCCCGACGTTTATTTCCATTAGTCCCCTTCGAGCTTGCCACTGAGATGGTGGTATTATTTTGTGTCATTGCATACTGCATGGCATTAAGGTAAACGTATTCCGTAACCGATGTTTTAGGTTGTGAAAATAAAATAAGACAAATATTTTAAACAGTTTATTTTATATAATTTATGTTTCCACAGTTGTGCCACCACGATTATGCTGAAATAAAAATATAGTGCCGCGTGTCCACAAATTAAGGTGTCGTTATCACATAGACATTCATTTTACAAAAAATAGACGCAGCAAGTTTCATTCAATTTACTCCTGATATTTTCGTTTTAGAACATTTACAATACATTAACTAATCACGACTGTTTCATCAATGATTGTCCAATAATTTCATATTAATTTAGTCATTTGAAAATTATACTGGAATGAAGAAACGAAATACAAAATAGTTCTTTAAAAATGTCTCCGACGCTCATTTCACCCGTCTTGTTCCGGCTTTAGTTGCAAAAGCAAAGGGCAGAACACAGGAACAATTCCCTTTTACGATGAAAACTGGCCATTTCCATAGCGTGTTAATTCTGTTCCTAGCCATAAAATCAACTTCGAAAAAACTTAATTTAACAATACTGAAAATTAAGTAGCAAAAAAAATATATAAATTTCATATTCACAGCCGTTCACATCCGAATATAACGCGTAATAAAATGCTCTAAATAAACAAAAAATGCTAAATAAATACTGAAGTTTAATTCCTGTTCAACTCGTTGAGGATTCGGAGTATGTACAAGAACAGGTTTATGATGTCGAGGTACAGGTTTATGGTGGCCAGGATGTACTCCTCAGGGGACAAAGTGGTCATCATCATTTGTGTATCGAATATTAGGAAGAGACTGAAGAGAATGGCACCGACGAAAGACAGGGCGAATTCAAACGCGGAGCTCTGGATGAAGATTTGAAGTAGACCTCCTACGATGAGAACGCTGAGGCCAGCAAACATACTGAAACAGATTTTTGAAAAAAATTAGGTTTTGTCTGGTGAAAGAATCGAACGATCCTCAGGGTAACAATAGGGTACCTAGTTAACAAAAAAAATATCTAATTAGTCCGTCAGATAGATTTTCAAAAAATATTGGACACGTATTTTTTATTTTTTCACGTTAACAATCAATGACGACGGTACAGTGCTTTGAAAACTCGGGGGACATAATATTCTAAGATATTAGTATGGCATATTTTACCGGTCAGTGACGTCTCAAACCCCCCAGTCAAATCTTTGACGCGTTTTATCTTCGTCAATTTTTATTGATTTGATAAAACAAAGAATACTTATCCACTATTTTTCGATAATCTAACAGACGGACTAATTATAATCAAATTATTTGTAGTCAGTAAACATCCCTATGCTACAAAGACAATGCCTTTAATTTTATTTACTTAAACTTTATGTACAAGAGGATTAATACCACGAGGCGTTCTCTACCAGTCAACCTTTGGGTCAAATAGGTCTGTATTGGGAATTTTGACTATACAATACCATTGATTGGGTTAGTTACGATGTTGGGCAAATGAATTTTCAAACAAATAAAGCAATGAATTCAGAATTCCATTTAAAATACTCCTGTGATTCAAAGCGTGTTACACAATACCTTCATTGTGTAACACATCAAAGTTATCGTTAAAGTAAGTTGAATTGTTGTTAATTAGGAGTAGGATTGTTTGTTTACTACCTATATTGTTTTCGCACTATCTTCACTTCTTTTTTACTATTTTGTTTTCTCACTATCTCCACTTCCTCAGGCTTGTGCCAAATGGTAACTTTTTAACCGACTTCAAAGAAGGAGGAGGTTTCTCATTTCGGCCGAATATTTATATATATATAATTCTACTGTACAGTCAGGTGCACCGATATGTATACATTTAACAAGCTTTAGAAGCAATTTTCGCCTACTGTAATGATTTCATTTTCATGTTACGATACGAAACTAATATTTTGGAACCTATAACATTTTATAGTAGTTCATATTTCACAGTTGCAATCGTTATTTCATCAGAAATTCGCGTTTGAACTTGGCCAAGTGTATACATATTATTGCTCGTGACTGTACGTGTGTTTGTCACTGTACTCCTCCTAAACGGCTGGACCGATTTTAATGAAATTTTTTTGTGTGTGTTCAAGTCGATTCGAGAATCGTTTAGATTCTCTATTGGACGGCAGGTGGCGCTGCTGTCCGGGCAGGACGACGTCTGCCAGGTCCGCTAGTATAAATATATATATTAAAAAAAAAAAAAAAACCATGCAGCAAAATGTCGTTCAGAAACTCACCCATATCCAATAAAAGAGAAGTCAGTCTTGGTGTTGAGCGTGAAGACGGTCAGAGAGAAGACCACAGCGAAGGTAAGAGTCAGCGCCTGCAGGACCACCGCGGTGTTGTAGTAGGAGACCACCACGCCTACTGAGTACGCTTGTACCACCGTCTGAAATAGAAGGTGATTTGGTGTTAATACGGCCAGGCGACAGTATAATATATATGACTTCTTTTTCTCAGAAGGGTTAGGTTGGGTTAGCGAGAGGTCCATCCGTGCCTCCCCCTCCCCCTCACCGCCTTACTGGACCCAAGAAGGCAGCGTATAGTGTTCCACGTTCACATCTCCAAGACGTTACGGTCAAGGCCTAAGGTCAAGCGGGCCAGCACTAGTCTGGGACAGTGGGAGTCGCATTAGATCCCGCTGCCCTCTAACACAAGTGTGCGAGATAGCACTGGTGTGGTTGTAGTCAGTACGAGTCTGACAGACCCCTCCGCTCTCCGTAGGGCATCCATTGAAAATTTCCACATCGTTAAAAAAAAGAGAGAGCTGTTATTATAGTATAGTTGCATAACTGCATCCACATTTCGTTGTCTGTCGGACATATAAGTCACATTTATGCCTTGACCACTGCGGAGGGCATCGGTAGGGTGATTCATCGATCATTGTTGCATATGCATACATAATTTTGACGTACAATGTCAGTTTAAACTTCATACAGCTAAGTAATTCCCCAATATAATAAAGAAACCCATAAATCTATCTTTCTTACTGCCGCACTTTGAGAGGTTTGATGATTTAGGCCATCACTTTAACCCATTTGAAAAAAACTCAATTTAAAAACAAGTAGGGTATTCCCCCCCGGTTTTTTTTTATCTTTATAACGATCGGTTGTTATAAATGGGTTAATCACAAGCCAGTTCATACGGCGCCACTTAGGTATTTCTTTGTTATACATATTTGTTGCTTGATAATCTTTATTGGAACTATCAACTTAACGAATTATCTAGCATCTATACTTACAAAAGCAGCCAGCAGGTAGAGATTGGCGGGAGAGTCCTTCCTCTTGGCGATGAGCGCGAACAACACTATCATGCTGAGTACGAACGCTATTAGCACCATCCAATCACTGGAATAGAAATAAAATGAATTAACATTCTTCTTAAGTCATGTCCTTAATATCTGCTGCACATACTTCTGAGGGCTCTGATATGATATTTAGAAAGTTTTAGGTTACTAGGAATTTCTCAATAGAAACCACGAAATCTGGTTTAGTGCCCGGGTGTTGGCAATAGGCTGGCCGCCTATTACATGGGATTTAAACATCAACTGTTGAAATGGCTTCGGGGATTATAGGCGTGATGTTATTGCTTAATTCTCACGGCACCCGAGGCAGCTGCGCGGTGCGGGAGGGAAGTAGTGAGGTGACGCGTAGTGAGAGTTCAGTCAGTCACTCGGTGACGAGCGTCAACAGCCCTCCCATACGCGCAGTTACCTCAAGCACTGACTCAGCTAATGGAAAGGCCCATAGTGATCGGGAAATCATCTTAGAAGGTAGAATAAAATCTTGTCCGTGTCCACTGTCCGGAAGAAAAAGAACCAGAAGACATTTGTTGTACCTGTAGTATATTAAGCTAGTTTTAGCCATATGCAATCAGTATCTCCATGCATAAGGAAAGTAACTGTCTGACGTCTTTCTAAAGACAAGGAAAAAATGCATTCAAACAAACTTAATGGGAATCAGGAAAACTACAACAATATGTAGGCCAATTTAAGGTATTTTTTTTCCAACACAGTCATTCGGTAACTATATTTTAGTTACTGCTACTGTTGTTGAATGAGTGTGTTGGAAAAAAATAGTATTATAATATTCTAATAAAGGTAGGACATATTCTAATAAAAGTAGGACATATTCTAATAAAAGTAGGTTAGAATGAAGTTATAAATAGTAAATTCTTCCTTATTCCACTTACTTCTGATGAATGAAGGTCTTCACAGGCTCAACCAGATGGAATGTCGCGGCGATTGCGACAGTGGCTAGGAGTTGTACTGACAGAAGACCATAGACTTTGCGCACAAACCCCAGACGGATCTCTTTATCGGCATTAGCCACATTGTTGCGGTAGGAGAAGTCTTCCTGTAAAATTAGAAAACATTCTCTATCAGTCAGGCTGAGTCGATGGAATGGAGGCTATCTTTTTAGCACTAGTGGTTGCTGAACCATGGACAATTTATTGAGCAATTATACGAAAAAACTATGCATTCCTCCAGGATGATGTTTGCGTAGAAGAAACCGATTCACTTGAACTTTGAATAGATTCAGATTATGCGAGTAATAACAAGATCATTGTAATCTGGATCTATTCAAAGTCTATTCAAATTCGAGTATCAGGGCATAGAGAAGCCAGCAGTGAATTCAACCATAAATGTGGAAGCATGGCTTTCTGTTTGAGTCCATGGAATTCATGAACACTTCGCTGTATCTCCGATCATCCCATGATGGAACACACAAGTAAATAAGTGTGTTATGTTTGTAACTTCATCATGACCTGGCCCAAGACAAGACAATTTTATCCTTAAAGGTTTTCCATATGAGATTCAATTATTTTTTTTTCAATTCAATTCATTTATATACCC
Source organism: Diarsia rubi (assembly GCA_932274075.1). Lineage (NCBI taxonomy): Eukaryota > Metazoa > Arthropoda > Insecta > Lepidoptera > Noctuidae > Diarsia > Diarsia rubi. Next base: position 5,155,152 of record OW026414.1, read on the forward strand.
ACAATTTTGACATTGTGTCTGAATATCTATAAATAAATATACACAAAAAAAAATCATACATGCAATCCATATTTAAATCATCTCAATTAACCAAATTAAATGTCTACTCATATTTAATGCATCAAAATTATACAAATTAAATTAAAATCAGAAAAATAATAATAAAAATAAAATACAAAAAATTAAATTTAACATTTAAAAAAAACCCCCCAACACAGAAATCCTTTAAAAAGTTACAAATACTTATTATTATTCGTCAGGATTCCTCTTTTCAATAAATTTAATACTAACTAGGTTTTTGTATTTAAAACACTTTTACAAACTTTTCCCATCGGGAGACCGCTTCCTAATTAAAAAAAACAAAACAAAACCCTGCGGTCCCTCAAAATAATTTGAAAACTAATTATAAAAGACAAAATAAAAATTTAATTTTATTCCTAGTATTTTATTTTTTCCTTGTTTTTGATTTGAGGTCATAAGTTTTAATTAAATAGGTATATGTATATTCAAGATCTGACTAGACCATACTTGGGGGAATTCCAGTTTTTAAAAGCAATACATTTTCCATAACATGAAATACAAAATGCATAATAAAATGGCTTAATCTTGGTTTAAGAAAATTAAAATAACTCCAAGAGGGTATTATAACTAAAATAATAAGTACTGAGTAAATATACAATAATTCTAATATGTAAACAGTTGCTTAATATACAAAATGGAGGTTCTATTCACTAATGATTTGCATAGAAGAGTTACTGGTTTATCAATGATTGTTTTAATGCAGTTATTCCGCATAATAATTAACTAATTATAAAACCGTCAAAAATTGCGAATCAGCAGGAGAACATATTCACTTTGTAAATTGAGGCTTTATCTTATCAACGACCTTAACATTGTACATAATCATGTGGAAATGAAACAATCAGAGATTATTTAGGCCACCACAGAAAATTAAAACTTGTTTATGCCTCACAATTAATGGAAAATTAGCTCATGAATACATTCTAGAAGCAGACATGTGACGAGATTAATGTTTTAGGCACAATATGTTGAAGGACAAACATTGAGGACAACATTCACTGTTTGAGTACAAAATATCGTCACCTTACCTCGATTCCTTCTTTTCCTCCCATTTCACAATCCTCCTGAGCGTACATTAGTGGTATAGATGCCATTTTCGGTGGTTTTAATAGTCGTTTTCGTATTTAATGGAGTTTACACAACTGTTTTACACAAATTATTAAGGTTTTCCCTTTTAAGTATGGTGTGAGCTGGTGTCGCAATGACGCTAATGACGTTATTGACGTTGCTTTGCTAGCTGTCATGTCAGGTGATTGGAACTTTGTTTTGGTCAGCTGAATATTAGGCTTTTAAGTCATTATTTTTGCTACAGCAGAGTCAATACTCATTTTATGACAACCATCCACCAACCATAGTCAGAACCGGCTCAGTTGCCATAAAAAAAAACATATTTGTATTCCAACATTTCGAAAGTATTCGATATTAATCACGTGGATTATTTTTCAATACACTTCCTTGAAAACCGGCTCATAATGCACTACGATTAGGTTCGACATGCAACGTATTTCGCACGCGTGCGGTAATCTTATTCTTCCGCAACGGAACAAGGGAAAGAAAACAACAACAGGGCGGGAAACAAAATTAGGTACCACAGAACTAATCGATCAAAACCAAATCAAAACAGGAAATAAAAAAAAAATTATCACCCACTCAACGGTTTTTTTTTAGTTTCGTCATTTTGATTTGCGTCTACAGCATAAATAATTTTTAATAATAAATTGTGTTTGTAAAAAGAATACTATAAATAAACATGATTATTTAGGTATTATTTAAACAATTATTTACTTTTATGAACAAGTAAACATTTATTTGTGTTCTTAATTAAAAATATTGGAATTTTATATTTTTCTGTGAGGCTGTTTACTGGCTTCATACCTTTGCTTCTTTGTCAACCTGGCGAAATCAAACCGCGGAAAAAAACCATATTCAATTCAATCATTTTAGATTTAGATTCATACGTTATTATATGCATATTAAATCATAGTCCCCTATAAATTTATGACAAAAATACCTACATAACGTTTTAGTTAATTTCTTCGAAAGTGTATTGATAAACTTCGTTTGATAGACGTGGGAATTAGTTATTGCATTTTTCGACCCCATGAACACCCTCACCATACGGCTCGGGTGTTCAATCCGCCTCGAATGCAATAACAAACTTTTCGCACTTGTATCAAAATTTACTATTAGACTTTGCTACAATTACCTGGCCAGTGAAAGTTACCTTCTATGATTGAACGGATGGAGGGAGAGACAATTTTCTCCCACACCAAATGAATTTCATTGAAGTTGTTTTTTTATTTATTCGTCGTTTTGTACCTATCGTATTATCCGACTCCTGGAAAAAGGCCTCCTTTCTTTCATTTTTCTTGATTGTTTATTTTATTCTCACCAATTTAGTCAATTCACGAGGAAGCTATCTAAGGCATCTGACCACCTTTCGATACTATTATGACGATGTAAATAACAAGGATTTCATTTCAATAGGTACCTTTCTCTGAACAGTTCTATAATCAAACATCAACAGACGGCAATAAAACTACCTCGACTATCCGCCAAGATTATTACTCTAACATTATAAAAGCTACAAGTAACCGAGGCAGCAGTAAATGTGCAATAAAATGGAATCGAGTTAACTGCGAAGCGACTGTCGGAGTCTGCCTGCTACGCCACACTAAATCAAGTTTCAGCGGAGAAACTTATTTATCTGAGCCAATAGAATCACTACGGATGAACTTCTCTGGAGAAAGTTATTTGATTTTCTAATACAATTTTGCTGTGACTATTATTTTCAAATACTCGTAGCTAAATAAATAAAAACCGTCGTACGGATCGATCTGTAAGGTTAAGCAGCGCTTGCAAAGGTTTGTCTCTAGATGGGTGACGATCCATTATATAACGAGTTTACTCTGTGCTTCGGAAAACACAGGCGTTGGTCCCGTGATTTCCGGCCTGGTAGTCAGAGGCCTGAAAATCTGACAACCAGTCTTGCCAAGGTATCAACTTATCATAGTAGGTACCCAATACCTACTAACTGAGATATCTACAACACATAGGGGCAACGGCCTATTTGAATAGGCCGTCGCTCTATGTGTGATACCTACTCGTATTCAGCTGCATCCAGGGCCCCGAGTCGGCTATTCAATAGTGTCAGAATGATCTATCTCATAATTGTTGATTTTGACAAGTTTGGTGTTGTCAAAATCAACAATTATGAGATATTTGATCGACCATTATGACACTATTGAATAGCAGACTCGGGGCCCAGGTAGATTGGAAGCCGAACCAAAAGTAGTTGGGAAAAGACTAGGCAGATTATGATAACTAAATGCAAATAATGTTGTGACCGGTTCAATTACGGCGGGTGGCATGCGTAAAGTGTATCGGGGTTATCGGGGTTGTACCTATCAAACCAAACCAGAATATTACTGCGTGGCGTGGCGTATCAAGATCAACCATAGCAATACTTCCTTTTAAATATTTATAGGTTCTTCCTCTCGAATAATTATTTCTAGAAAAAACACGACGTCCTTCAGTTACTGGTTTTCACCATGCACCTATGATCTATAATTATGTAATATGAGGTGAAATTATTTGCTCAAACCAGTTGAAAGATATGAAGGAAAAGATCAGTCTTGCAGTACACAGCTATCGATTCAGTTGGTCGGCCATTATTTTTAGTGGCAGTAAAAGTTTACTGTCATCGGCAGCCGGGGAAAGGTCGAGCGGTAATTACTGCTTTTATAGTAACTGCCTGCCGGTGCATTAGCGGTTCTTAGGGTTACCAGAGGTGAATTTGGAGATTATTGGATATTACCTCTGTGTTTACTTTACTCCTTCTCAGGTCAGCAGGACGAGAGTCTGTTTTGTCTCTGAAACTAGTAGGTGTTCCTTATATGGGTCTCTCCGGGGTACTTTATTTACAATGTCGATAAAGATGCTGATAACATTTACTTGACATGAATCACATCAAATTCAGAATCAGAACTGAGATACTTTTACCTCTGCTTCGTTGTTCGAGTAAACGCAACTACTGAGCATGAGGACCTGCATGGGTTTGATTCCTGGGTCGGCAAAGTGTTATTCGGTAGTAGCCCGGTTGATGGCAATAGGCTCGCCCTCTATTACATGGGACTTAAAACATAACTGCTGACTATGGAGGTGTACTGTCTAATTACAGGCGTGATGTTAAAATTTGCACCGTCTTAACCCTCGAGTGTTATTTATTTATTTATTTTTATTTATTTAACTATTTATGTACACACAGTAGACAACACAGGAAAATTATAAAATATAACATTAGAGTACAAAGGTACAGCTTATTTCTCAAGAAATTTCTGCCAGCAGATCTGCAAAAGGACAAATGAAAAAAGAAATGTAGACTATAGTGTGTGAGAAGCGTAAAAGAATACAGTGATTATGTGTCGTAACTAACTTAACCTATATAAGAATATATACACATATAATAATATATACGTATATAAATACACAAAGTTAACGTTAAAGTTGTTATTTAAACCTGCAAACTCTTTTCACTCAGTGTTCAATTCACTGACCTACATAAGGCAAAACTATGAAGAATATCACTGAAATAATTCACCCATTATAGAAACAAACGACGTATAATTATGGTTGTTAGGTAGGTACGTCCTTATAAAATAAACGTTCATTACGAACGGATGCACACCAGTATATCAATTGCAGTGGTGTTATGTGAGTTTGTGCAACCTGGGGCCAATCAAAATATTTCCGCCCCCTACATTTTCATTAGCTATAAGTTAAGAAAGCTAAAACTTAAAATATGAAGCTTTTCTATAAATAATACTTTTTAAAAATATTGTATATAGGTACACAATCACAAACGTCAGTCAGCCTCGTTCATACTGCGATACAAGTTGCAGTATACACACACACGTATCAAGACTTATAACTATTTTGATGAGCTAGCTTAATAGAGAGCGAGCCTTGCCACTAAGAAATTCCTGATGGAAAACTCAATCACACTGCACGACCACGGGAATTCAAGACCCCAACTAGGTAGATACTCATTGTCATAGCATGACGCAGATTTGTTAATAAACCTTGTCCTATTCGTCCTACATACAACTGTATTCTCAGAAATGAATATTATTGTCCGACATTAAAGTGGACCACGACCTCGCAGCTCGCAGGCAGGTGGACTTCCGTAAATCGTACGCTCAACAAATTGGACACTCCGCTGGCACCGCAAGTTACAAACGGTGGGGTAATTGTTTCCACTTTATTGCTTCACTATGGAAACTAATAGCGGAAATACGGCATTTATGTAAGCCCAAAAAGTTTTATTGCTGACCGTTGTGATATTAACTGTAATGTCAGGTATTGAAGGCGAAGTAATTAATCATAATTTTCAGGATGTTTCAAGTGTATTTTTTTACACGGCAGAAAAGTTGGTTGTTGATTGTGCGTCTGCGGTTGGCATACCCGTCGGGGCTGCGGGTTGTTTGAAAGAGATACCGCGACCTCGACACAAAGGGCTTAGAAGTAGTCAGTAGAAGTCTGACACTTCCTACCGCTTTGCCCAGAGCGGGAGGAGTCATTTTATGATTTCACACCCTCCAAAGAAAGAAAAAAAAGTTAATGTAGGCATTTCAACAGTCGGCATAGAGAGTTACACACTCAGGTTACACAGTATTCGATCTGAAAATACTCTTGTTTAAAAATTACTGGCCAAGTGCAAGTCGGACTTGCACTTGATGGGTTCCGAACCATCGTAGTGGGGAAGCCCCCTTAAATTTATATTATTTCTTGTTAGAGCGGCGCCAGAAAAACATATTTTGTGATAAGTTTGTTTTTCATAATATGTATGAACGTCAAAGTTACATTATTTTGCTGTTTTTTTAATGTGCTATATCTCAAAAACTATTCACAAAACATCATCGTTCAAACCAATTTTGGCTGAAAGTTTTTACTGCGATCATACCTATAATTTTTTTAGATTTTTCAGTCTCTTAGTTTTAAAGTAGAAGACACACATTTCACCACTTTGGAAGTGTCTATCTTTCAAACGATTGACTTTGAAAAAAACACCCCACACGAATAAGTCTAGCTAATTCTGCATGACTATAGGTGGTAATCATTATCATATATCAATCACTAGATACTTATATGCGGTTTTCTGCAGTACGAAAGCGACCATAAAAAAAAAAACAAAAAACAAACTTTAATTAATTTGTAATTTCGTTTTATTTCCTAATTAACGTACATTTGGTTCACATTATATCTCTACCGCTTTTTCTTTAAGACTTTTTCACCACGGCTTAGCTAGAGAGAGGTACCTTGGGTCCCATTCTCGGGGACTTGCTTTCAAGAAATTTAATTAGAATTCTCACGAAAATTTGCCCCATAAAGATGTTCGAGATAAAAGACTGGGATAGGCAGAGGGGTATTATTAAAAAGTGTCCTGTATACAGATAGGTATGGGTTTTGTCGAGTGATTGCAGGATAAGGTGTCGTATCATCCTATTCGAATCCGACTGAGGAGGTTAATGTGTTTAACAGCCTATTATATGTTTATCCCTTTGTAGCTCTCTAGAACAAACGGGTGGGCCGATTTTGATCATCCTAATATCAATCGCTTTGTGTTAATCTTGCACAAGGGTGAAAAAAAACTAATTGGTCCGTTAGATAGATTTCCAAAAAATTTCGATCCATATTTTTTTTTGGCGTGAGGAAAATCATTAAATAATCCCTACCGCTCTTGGGCAAAGCGAAAGGGAGTGTCAGACTTCTACTGACTAAAAACCACCCATGTTCCTTCTTAGCCCTATATAAATGGCTCGGGTCTCAATGGCGCCTAAGCGGTAATCACCACACTACACACTTGTGCCATAATGTACTATTATGGAAAAGATGAAGAGTTTCTCTTTACTGAACCAGGTCAGGTCACTAGTCCATAGGCTTTATTAGACTATTAAATCTATATATAACAGAGAGCAATAACAGAAATTAATGAACAAATAACCTCTTTAAAATTCACAACCGCAATACGAGTTCATTTAAATGAAATAATTGTCGAACGACCGCAGAATATGGGCCAATGGGTAGAGAGAACGAACTGCCCGATTTATCGGTAATTGAAAACGTACCGCCGCCGGTTTCGCGCCGAAACGACAGATATAAGAACAAATCCATTTTTAATGGCTATGACGTCGCCTCCTAATGGATCAGGTGGCTGCTTTATGTTCCTTGCTGTTTATGGTTGCATTCGGTTTCTTTTTTTATTTTGATTTGTGTTGGTAGGTTGAAAAAGGAACACAGAATGGAAAAATAAAGAGTAGGTTACTGAATAATAGTCCTCAATGTTTGGTGGTTTGTTCAGACCACAGAACATATATACCCCTAATGGTTCAGACGGAGTAGGTACGTAAGTAGTTGAAAGGAAGAAATATTAAAATTGCTAGATTTATGTTTCTCGAATGTTTTAGCAGAGTGTAATTTTGTGTAAGTACCTACCTATGTTTTATGTCATTTCAATGATTTGTTTTTGAAGAAAAATATTTCCTGCTTAGTTTGTATGTCAAAGTTTTATGTTCTCAAGTAAGTGAAATAATTGTAATTCCTTTTTGAGAAAATAAATTCTTTAACCTTAAATATTAATCTATAAACGGTCCGTAATCGCAGGAGTTTGTGGCTACACAATAGCAGCCACTCGAGTTGATTGTCAGGTTATGTCGCTCTCGCCTGGGTTGGTCCGTGGTTGGGCAACCCATTACATACCGAGTTTCCTTCGTTTTTCAGAAAGCGCGTTAAAACATTGGTCCCTGCAATAGATAAAATAACTATGGTCCCTGCTGTCTTTTGTGGATCTTTGACACTCGTTACCAGGTGTAGTCAGCGGCCCGAAAGTTTGATAACCAATCTCACCAAGGAGAATTATATTTCCCAGTACTAGCTGGGTTGTGGTCAGATAGGCATTGCTGCATGTTAATAGGGATGTTAACAAAAATAATTTATTAAGTCCGTCATATAGATTACCAAAAAATATTGGACACGTATTTTTTCTTTTTTCACGTAAACAAACAATGAAGACGATACAGTGCTTTGAAAACTCGTGTGACGTCATACTGCAAGACATTAAAAATAGTACGACATTTTTTGGCTTCTTTCGGCTGTGGGTTGTTGTAAGTGATACCGCGGCCTCGACATAAAGGGATAAGAAGGAGCATGGGTGGTTAGTTTATAGAAGTGTGACACTCCCTTTCGCTCTGCCCAAGAGCGGGAGGACTTATTTGATGATTTCCCCTCTCGCCAAAAAAAAAGGGGTGTAATGAATCAGAGTTTTACAACATAACAACCGAATAAACTACAATCTCTTGACTTGGCTATAATCTGGGCCATCACTTCCGACAGCCAAACTTGTAAACAATGAAGGGGATAAATGAATTAATTGTGGAGTTCAGTCAAGGTCCGGTATTATTCTGTATCTGATATATTGCTGGGTAAAGGTTACCTACTACTGTTACTACAAGGAAATGAGTTCAGAGGCCCTAGGATGAGTGCGAGCTGTATTACTACACCGACTTTCAATAAAATTGATATAAGTATCTAAACTTTTCGATAGCTTAGGTCAAACTAATAATTTATTAAGTACTCATCAACTTTTTAGCTTAAAATGTCTGTGCAGGTACTAAGGTTTGTTCAAGGGTCTAACCATGTCGGTAGAATCATAAAAAAGAAGTAAACGAGTCTGGCTTTGTTATAGTTATAAGTCACCTCAATATTTCTCAATGTTTTGAATGCCACAAAAATCTAAAGAAAACCCGCAAAGTAAGTATCGTATATAGCATGAACCCATTAGCATATCGAAATCAGTTATAATTCTGGCGGTGGTGAATGCAATTCGGTTCGCATTGCGGTACTCTAGAACATTATGCAGATCACCGTCAAACTTCCGCTATTGCCTGCTGCCCTGGTATTTATTATAGGTATGAATAGATTTTTATATAGATACGTGGGAATTGAGCACGTAAATATATAGATAAGAACAGACTGATACTTCTTCCCAAAAGCAGTTTTCTTGAACTAAAAATTTGCTCAAGAATCAGATTTATCCAAGCCCCCCGAAGGGGTGAAAATACCCTTAACGTAGCTGCACCACTTGGTCTCCTGAACCATTCTTGGGATATTTTTAGAAACAAATTAAAACTTAATTTAATTACCTCACAATGTTTTGACTTTTACCGTAAAACGAGATTTTTCACACCACCAGCAATAATATAATATATTGGTTGACCACTTTTTTTTTCGTCTATTAAAAACACAAAGCCTTCATCCATTGATATGTAGAAGACGCAAAAATATGAAGTTAGAAATTTGCTTCGGCTGGATCAATTTTATGGAGAAATGAGAGGAGGTAGTTGTGGTCCCATGGGGACGTACTCGATCTGTTCATTGTCGACGAGAATTGTCGCTTCCCATTTTATATGACGCGTGATTCGTTTCTGATTGAAACTCTCCTTTGCTAATATTTCCAGCTTGTATTTTTTTACTTTTTAGTTTAAACCATATTATGGTTCGAGCATCGTAGAGGATTTTTGAACAAGGAAAAGCTCAACAATAATTTTGCAAAAAAAAAACTACAGACAACATTTTCCACAGACTTTTCTAAGAAAAAAAAAAAAGTTTATTTCAATTACAATTGAGTTATAGCAAATACGATTTGGAGGTCTCCTTTTAAGCAATGAGATGATTGTGTTAGGTGACTTCGCACTTCCTCTTAATACTAAACAGTGTATGCAATTGAAAATAAAAGAGAATACAAAAATACAAATAAAAAAAAAAAAAAATTACAAAAAGTAGCGCACTTGTGTGATGTATGTGAGTGCTGCCATCTTCAGTTCACATTAAAAAAAATAAGTTTAAAAACCAAAACCGGACTGCGAATAAAAACGCAGACTAATAAAACCGCGGTCTTAAAAGTAGAAAACAAGAAAAATCGTCTTGTAAGTAGATAATTTGATAAATTATAGAGGACAGCCGTAGTCGCATGCCACTGATACCTGCTGCGCCTTCATGGCGGTCTCATTGACACAGAAGTCAGCTGCTAGTTGCCATTAGCAAGGTGGCATGCGACTACGACTGTCCTCTACAATTTATCAAAATATCTACTTACTAGACGATTTTTCTTGTTTAATACTTACATATATCAAGCCTAGCGGGAAGGCTAAGCACTGACGTTGATCGGCGGCGGCGACCTCTCGCGCCCGGCCCTGGTGCAAGCCATGGTCCGGGGCGAGGAGGAATGGGACGCCGTCGCCTCCTTCTGCGAAGCAGTGATGCTAGCGAAGGAGGTGGCGGAACGCGAGAGGGAGAGAACCTCTCGTCCCAGTCGCCGCGGGAGGCGCTCCGGGCGGCGGGGGTCCCGCGATGACCTCCGGCCACCGTAGACGCGGGCCTGTGGACGGTGAGTGATGGGCTAACTCGCCGTCCGTCCGTCTCACGACGAAAACAGGCCGTGTCGACGGCGCGTTCGTGTTCCACGCGCGCCTCAAAGAGATGTCAGCAACATGGGAGGGGCTCGAAAGGGCCGACGCCTGTCGGGGCTGCGGGTAGTCCTCTGGTTATCGCGGCCTCGACATAGAGGGCGAAGAAGGAACATGGGTGGTTTTTAGTCTGTAGAAGTCTGACACTCCACTCTGCCCAAGAGCGGGAGGGTTTATTCGATGATTTTACACCCACCAAAAAAAAAAAAGCACTGACGTTGATACAGCACGGTTAGTCTACTTTAGTTATTTTCACAGCGTTATGTCCTATGGTATTCTGCTGTGGGGCAAAGCTGCTGATGTTCAAAATATATTTGTTCTGCAGAAACGAGCAATTCGTGCAATTTATCAGCTGGGTGCCCGAGTTTTTCTTAAAGATTTTTTTAAGGAGATTGGTATATTAAACACATTTTATATATTAAACAAAATATCCACCTGTACACTACAAACAGTGATATTTACAACTTTAACACTAGAATTAATAAGCATAAATTACGCGCTCTTTTTCATGGGCTTCACAAAGTTCATAATTCATTCGTCGGGCACGGTATAACATTTTATAAAAAACTGCCATCTTCTTTTCTAGACTTGCCATTTAATACGTTTAATGCCAAAGTAAAAACTAATCTTTGTTTAAAAGCTTACTATTCTATTAACGACTACTTAAATGATAAGAATAGTTGGTCGCTGAGTTGAATACAAGACAATGTCTGTTATTTATTTGTTTGTTATTTATGTTCTTTCTCCAAGATTAGTTGACTGATGTGTTGTCTTTATTTTAAGGTTTAAATTTTTTTAAATTGTTATATACCTTTTAATTATTGATTAAAATTTGTGTCTAGTCATTAACTTGCACCTTACTATTGTTTCGAGTCTGGTTCTTCTAACCAACCTAACAGACAGATGTGTTGCTGGGGAGTTTGTTCCGCCATTTCTTCTTTCCAGCTAAAACACTAGAAAGTGTCGAAGGGGGGGCGTTTTGGGGGACTGTCTCTTGTAAATAAGTAAAGTAAAGTAAATTTTGACGTTCGAAAAGTGCTGATTATCAGCCTAGTTTGAAAAAAAACTTGTAAGACCGCGGTTTTATTAGTTTGCGTTTTTATTCGCAGTCGGGTTTAAGTTTTTAAACTTACTTTTTAATTGAATATTGTTTTGTGTGGTATTCAATAAATGCGTAATAATATGTTACTTTCATAATGTAATATTCTACTTAATGTTAGTTTGTTATTTACATAATACGAGTAAACAACACAGACAAGACCGCGAGAACAGTTTGACCGCAATCTAAACGTATATGTTTACTTGAACTATAACATAATATACATATTTGTAATGTACTCGCCAAGACCATTTGATACCAAACATGTTATGATTATCTCAATTTTTTTTCGAGCTTAGAATTTGACATTTAAATTCCGTCATAAAAAGAATTGTTAAAATGTATATAGCCTATGTCACCCGGGCTATTCTTACGAATCTATTGACACCTCATTTATTAAAGTACGTAGGCGCTACGGTGGATCATACAAACATACATACATACATACATACGAGGGGGCGTTTTTAAGTTCGCGGAATGGAGGGCAAGGAGTGAAAATAAAAATACTAAATTATTTTTCTTTTTCAATATATTCACCTGCTACCCTAATACATTTTTCAGATCTTTCAATTAGCTTATGTATACCTTCATAAAAAAATGTTTTGTTTTGTCCGAAAAATAAGCTGAAACCGCGTCCTTCACTTCTTCATCAGTTGAAAATTTCTTTCCACGAACTTCTTTTTTCAGATTTGGAAAGAGGTAATAATCACTGGGAGCCAGGTCTGGGCTGTAGGGTGGATGGTCTAAAATATCGAAGCCAACCTTATGCAGGGCAGCCAACGCAACACGGCTCTTGTGAACAGGCGCGTTGTCGTGAAGAAGAAGGACACCTTTGGTCAATTTTCCCCTCCTTTTTTCTTTAATACTTTCTTTCAACCTCTCGAGGATAGAAGCATAGTATTCTCCGGTTATAGAAACGCCTTTATCTTTATAATCGGTCAACAGAATCCCTTCCGAATCCCAAAACACTGTTGCCATGATTTTCCCAGCCGATTGTGACACTTTAAACTTCTTGGGTGGTGGTGTACCTTTTTTGTGCCACTGCATAGAGTCCTGTTTTGACTCAGGCTCATAATGATGAACCCAAGTTTGATCTCCAGTAACAATTCGACTCAATAGTCCATCCTTATCTTCGTTACAGAGGTCCAAAAACGTGCGAGAACACTCCACGCGGCGTTGTTTCTGAGGCGGCGTGAGCATTCTTGGCACCCATCTTGCACTGACCTTTGTCATGCCAAGATGATTGAGTAGAATTTTGAAAATTGTTGTATCCGATACTCCAACCATTTCTGCAAGCTGTTTCTTCTTTAGTCTGGCATCTTCCAATATTATTTTTTCGACATTTTTAATGATTTCCGGAGTAGTCACCTCGATCGCCCATCCGGGCCGCGGGTCGTCTTCAAGTGAGGTCCTGCCTTGTTTAAAAAGACAATGCCAGTTGTAAACCATGGTTTTACCCGGGCAAGAGTCCCCGTAAACGGATTCCATCTCTTTCAGTATGTTTTGAACTGACTTTCCTTGCTTGGTAAGGAACTTTATTACGGCACGGTACTCGATTTTTTCCATAATGCACACTTTCCTCCCGATTGAGTTGTTTGCTTGACGATAGTTCAAAGACTAATGACCCAATTAAGACAAAACCTGGTATTTATACTAACATTGAGTGGCTGAAGTCGTGGCCACCTCGATAATGACCTATTTTTATCATCTACCCTCCCATTCCGCGAACTTAAAAACGCACCCTCGTACATACGATAGACGAACGATTGACAAGGGATGATAATAAACTGATGTGCTCCGTTTAACGTTATACACTACCCCCTATTATGTAAACTATCCTTGAAATTGGCATGCAATGCACAAAATAAAATAAAAATCAAAATCAATAATAAGTGCGTCTTGGACCCCTGCAACCTTCATCAGGTCATCGGTCAACAAAAAACAATACTGTCAAAAATATAACCAATCTAGCATGTTGGTTGACTAACTTCGCTCACAATATAATTAGCCCGATGTATCTTACTCCAGACAAAAACCTCCCTTCCGTCTTTCCATTTTATCAGTTTTTGGCAATTTGGGCCCAATAACGCATGCTAAATACCAAGTATACGAGTACAAGTGTTCCCCTAATGAAATCTACTTAAACAGAATCGATAAATACTGCAAACGATTATAAGATTAAGAAAATTGCCAACTTATCGGAATCAATTTCATTTCTTTCTATTATTCGAAATGTCAAGCAGAAATAAATCGGATTACCGTTAAAGACTTTAACAGTAGTCGGAAAAAGTTTAATCCCCGCTCTCTTTTAAAGGCTAAGTAGATCTTGAGACTTAAGTAGGAGGGTCTTAAATCAGGATAGGATAGGTCAGGATATGTCTGTAATTAATATTTAATCTGTAAGCCGAGCCGGTGTTGCCAGCGTCTGTGATAATATCTTTTTATTTTCATCTTTTTGTTGAGGTTACTATTCAGAACGCGGTGAAAGGTCACGGAGTATTATTTGCATAATGCAGTGATCGTAGAAAGTTGGTATTAGGTAAAGAAATGCTACTGCCAGACAACACCTCAAGCACGAGGACTAGAATTAAAAGTATGCAATAAAGAACTTGAGTTTGTTTTTTAACGAATTTGAGTAATTTGAAAACTGTTGTTTGCTTCTGCTCTACATTTGGCTGAACTAGACCTATCTGGGCGTAGCCGTGAGATGTGTCTCACGGCAAGATAATATTGTGTGAAATACTACCTTTTGGCATGTGTAAAATTAAAGTATTTATTTTCTTTCTTTAATAAGGAATGATTTTTGACAGTTTGTTTTAAAATATAATTTTAAAACATTGTATACATAGAACTTATTATGTTTTCCGACGGACATTCCCATCGACAATAAGGCTTATACAAGTTCGTATTGTCGTATTGTCCCTGTACTGTTTATCTAAGAACATTTAGGCCATATATGTCCACATTGATTCTGTCGGACATCTGTCTGTAACTCTGTACATAATATACGTCAGGCACTGGACAGCTGGCTAGTCTGATTGATTGGCAGTTACGACCGTGTTTGATGCGGTCTCTCGCTATAATTTAGGCGCAAATCAATCAATTACGATTGTGGTGAAATCACTAGTTGACAGCCATGTGGTGAACGCTTTGCTGTCAGGTTTGTGGTGAAACTGGGGTGCAGAGAGGTGGAATACTATTTTAAATTTTATATTCATTGAGTGCAATGGCAAAGGAAATAAATTCATACTGGGATTAACTTTAGAGTTTCAACCACGGCATAAATAAAACAGATATTTAATAAACGTAGTGATGTGACCGTTGTACTAGTTGTACAGTCATAGATAATTTTGAATTCGAAGTTCGAACCTAAAACATGTACCTACATCTGATTATATTGGATTCATGTGCGTATTGTTTATTTATCAATTGCTTTGATGAAGGAAACCATCATGCATGAGGGATATTTCTGGACGAAATGTAAAGCTAAAACCACAGATATAGATGGACTTAGATAACGCAAGAGCAACTACTTCGCGTGCCTCTTTTCATGCCTAGCTTACGTACAATAATCGTAAGTGGCCACTTCCGCGCTCAGTCTGCATCTGTGTATAGCGCTAGTCGGACGTCGGCGCTGGTGCAAAAGGCAGGGGTTGGGGCGAAGGGGGCGCCGAAGATTTTACGATTTATAGTACTTGTGACGTCATAATTAGTAGTCAAAAAATGGCACGCTTGGTTTTCATACAGATCGTGATTCTTGCGTTATCTATGTCTATCTATATCTGTGGCTAAGACAGAGAGAGGCCCACAGGCGGCATAAAAACTCTGAAACCAGGATAGGCACTAACCATTTGAAAAAGACAGATCAGGAGCAGATCCCAGGTTTTGTCAGCTTTCTCATATCTATTGTCATTATTCGCCTGAAACATCTGTCGATTCTATCATCTGTCTGTTTTTCCAACCGTGTTAGGGCTGACTTTAGGTCTAAACAGACGCAAGTGAAGAACAATAGTTTACTGACCGATACACGAAAAGTCAGGCGTGAGAGTTAATATTGGTTTGCTGTCATGGGTCAACTATAAATTACTGTCAGTAGACCCAGAATGATGGGTAGCAAAATAACTTGGAGAAAACAGTTTCCATCCCCTACATTTCCCCTATGTCATAATATAAATCATCATTATTTTAACTAAACCGCTGACTGCGTTGAATAAAAAGTGGAAGAAACCTCACCAGTGGCCCGGGGCTGATTCAGTGAGCGTCCAACATAACCTGAACCCCCCCACCTCCCGTACAAAGCGCAAATTGAAAGACCAACAGCGTACCTAATGAAATAGCTGAGCTCAGAGTAAATTGGACGAGCCATTCACGTGGAAAACGGTTGCGATTCAATTTGATTTTGAAATAGAATTGTTTCGATCTCGTTAGTCGATAAATGCATATCTGTAATTATATGGAATCAGGAATATTTATATTAATGCTTTGTTGTTGTTGGGTCAGTAATGTGGGGTTTTAACACGGTTTGCATTTGTTTTAATAAGTAGTACCGTACACGGAATAACACGCTTTGGACGTGAAGTTGCGGACACCAGCCCGTTATACAACACAATATAAGTAGTGTTTTAGTTTGTATATAGGTCATGAAACTTATCGAAAAATACGAAGGTATCAATCAGACCACCAATCCGCATATGGCCATGGTGGATAAAGGCACACTTCCTCTCAGAGAGCTGGTTTTGTCCCAGCTGTGGGAACAAGGTTGCATTGGAAAGCCTGTGATAATCCTGGATGACGGTGAAGGTTACGGTGATCCGCTGATGCAAAACGCATATGACCGGTCAATGTGGCGACAATTAGGGGAGGTCTATGTCCAGCAGTGGATCGTTTCTGGCGGAAATTGTGATGTTGATGTCTGTGGGAACAACAGATAAAAAAAAAAGATTATGGATTTAGGTTGACTATGGTACCTAGAGTTCAAGGTAAAATATGGAAATAGTTGTTTCTTTGCTTAAATGAAAATTACAAAGATAGGCGATAAGAGAGTGAGAACTTAACTGCAGATGCTGCAAATTATTGCATGTTTTGCTTACTACGGTAATATTTAGAGTATCTACTATATTTTGAACCAATTTACTCGTGCGAGTTTCATATTTTTTTTATTCATTTAAAATAGATCAGGTACGCCATCAGTGCGTACATGGTACCTTCGACAATAGGGTTCTCATGTATTTTTAAGTTATTTTATTTATTAGGGCACAACCCCGCCACACTATTCCCAAACCACTGCAACTCCGGAAAGCCAGAATCTATAGTGGCGACCACCAGAAAAGCGCAGAGAAAATGAAACTCGACGAAGTCCCAGAGAAGCAATTAAACTCTTATATAGCACTATTCCAGCACTACCGTTGATCATATAAAACTACATAATTAATCAACTACACACCTGTATGATAAAAAGAACCCATACAAAAGCTCTGGTACAGTGTAATTGAAATGAAAGAGATAATGAATTGCACCGGGAACTCGACGGAGTAAAGAATATTAAATATTTTCATTTCGCTCCACCCTATAGTTTTGCATGGAGTATTTTTTAATTAAAAGTCCTAGTGATGTGGGAATATTGTCGATAGATACCACGCGGGATTTATTGTTAGAGGGATGTCCCTTACCTATTGTATCGATAAAAGAATAATGTTGTATTAAAAGTGATGGCCTAGTGATGGCGGCCCTGACTTACGAACATTAAGTCGTGGGTTCGAACCCAGGCAGGCACATTACTTTGTATAATTTATTTCATCACCACTGCTCTCAAAACAGTGAGGGAAAACATCGTGAGGAAACCAGTATGTGTTAGAACCAAAAAATTCTAAGACTTGTGATATTTACCAACCAGCACTGGGCCCGCGTAGTGGATTATAGCCCATCCCTCTCCTAGAGAGTAGGCTTGAGTCCCTGCAGTGGGAACATTGTAGGCTGATGATAATGATGAAAAGTGACGTATGGTTGAAAGTTAAAATTGAAATATGTTTTTTTTTAATAAGACCGAAATTAGCATTTCTAAACGTTGAAAGCTATTGAACATTACCTGTACGTGGAAAGACAACCAACTAAGTAGACAAACAATCTCATTAAGGTAGTTGAAAGAAACTGGACAGCCAACACACAGAAACACCAAAAGTGGAGATTTGGAAGAGACCTCATTGGGTGGCTAAAGATTGAAGAAGAGAGAGAGAGAAACACTGCCTCAAAAAAGTCCATCTTTACTCACGTCCTCGTGTTCAGTGGACCTCTAGGGAAGGCCAGCAAGATGTAGAAGTGGAGCTGTGTCATAATCTATGCATCACCTCCTATCCTCTCCTCTGAGCTCTTCACTGGGTCAATGACACGAAGCAAAAGCCGTAACGACATTGATATCTAAAGTGAGGCATAAAATTAAATTGAAATATCTATTTTTAGAACTCATTTCCTTTCAAACAACTTTTCTTATCCTGTCATCTGTCTTAGCGTGTATGCCAAAAATAAACTTTGAAAACAAGGTGATTAATAAATTCTATTTATAGATAACACGTCTCATCCAGTAATTATAAAAGTTCAATAAAGATTTATAATTGACATCTTTCAGCGTTCATTATGAAGTGTTAATTAATGTAATTAAAACATAATGTAATATCACGACTGTGATTAGTACACTAACATTACGCCAGTTAATGAGACTCAGAAATTTCTGATGGAAAAATCTAAATAACACTGCCCGGCCTAGTAATCGAACCTAGTACTCACAATCCGCATACAATGTTCCCACAGCTGGGACACAGACCTCTCTATGAGGAGTGGGCCAGTGTTAATAATATCCGATCAATTAAGACAAGACACAATAATTAATTATCTCTACCTGACGTATCGTTATCTGTATTGTGCAGGTAAGTGATGACGTGAATTGACGTGTAAATTAATAGTAATGTATACAGGGTGTAAATTAACCCATCCCACAGCCGACAACCAATCACTCTGTACATCAAACTACTTTTTTTTAGGGGTCAAAAATCACATTTTACGTTAAAACTCAATGTAGCACTCTTAAAACACTGTAATATTACTTCCCTATTTGTATCGGATTTTGTAAGCAATTGCAAAAGTTTTTTATTTTTTTGCAAGAAACTCTTTTTTTATTTTTCCAAAATAAAAGTAGTATTAGAACAGTTACTTCTTATAACATCAGCTATCTGCTAGTAAAAGTTCCGTCAAAATTGGTTCAGCGGTTTCAGAGATTAGCTAACATATTTTTTTCCGTAGGTGCCGTATATACTTTGATATCCATTCAGTGAAAAGCAATTTTTTGAATATTACAAACAGACATTCCTATTTTATTTATTTGTATAGATTGTATAGATGTTGTATACCCAATACTTTATAAAGGATGAACCTAGTAACAAGTTTGTTAAGACATTGCGGACGTTACGGTTTGGTTGCAGATGTTTGAACTCTATACCCTAAAGATTTCACTCTAATTAAATTCTGGTAACCCGGGTTCAAGTTGCTTTGATCTTTAAGTACTTCTTGGTTTTTAAAGAATTTTAAAAGTTCTTTAGATTAAAGTTTTCACATAGTCGCTTTAGGGGTTGAAATTTGGTTGTCGAGTGATTCTCAGACTACACAACGGTTATAGTAACTGTTTTGTTCAAGAATTATTTTAATTTATAATAATGGTAAAAAAAATATATTGATGCAATATGAAAGTTAGAACAGTATTTAGAAAAAAATGTCCTTCAGACTAATCTTTGAATGAAGTAGGGTTCCGAGCAAAAAATTATAACGCTTGTAATATTGTTTACAAAATCCCTATTTAGGGAAGTAATATTCTTGTAATAATTTCGCACTGCCGACGGACGCAGGCAACTGCAAGCTTAAAATAAATAATAAAAAAATTTGCAACGAATTGCAGAAAATGGAAACTCCAAGCGTGACATCAGATGTGCCCTGGGTACCCCGTTCACTCTAATTTAATTTAGTTGTTATCCGCTATAGTTTGGAAACACACACATAAGTCGCTATTATTATTCCTTCTTCTATTACACAACATAAAGGGACAAGTCCGTCACACTAATCCCAAATCATTGCAACTCCTGAAACCCAGAGTCAATAATAGCAACCACCGGAAAAGCGGTCAGGCAATGTGGCTCGATGAAGTCCCAGTAATCAAAACAGAATAGTGGAGGGGTAGGACAGTCTGCGGGTTGTTCGCCAGAGATACTGCGGCCCAGGAACACATAGTGCTAAGAAGGAACATGGGTGTTTTTACCAGACTGCGGCGAAGCCCAAAAGGAGGGTCTTTGTTCCCTCATAACTCCTAAACGGATGAAGCGATTTTAATAAAATATAAGTCGTTAGATTCGTCTTGATAGTGCGAGTGTTACTAGCTACATTAAAATTAAAAAAAGAACAGAAATTTGCGGATTTTGGGGGCCATTTAGCGTATTTCAAAAAATAAAAAAAATCCATTACCATAGGGTATCGGTAAAATAATAAATTTGCTGATTTGGGGGGCCATAACGCGGATTTAAAAAAAACATTTTTTTTTCGATTACCATCGAGTAGGGTATAAAAATCAAGGGTTTTAAAAGGAGATTACAAAAATATATGACACTTATATGTTTAAAATAAATGCAAAGTCACAAATCCTCTAAACAAACACAAATGTTAAATCATCTGCGAAGAATTTTATGCGACCAACGAAAGAACAAACACAAAAGAACTAAAAACTGTAAATAAAAAAAAGTAGTTAAAAAAGTCTATTAACTACCGAAATAAAAATCGCTGGTTCTTGGTAGTGAAAACAAAAGTGTAATAAGTCAATCAGAAATACATAAACAATAAGTATCAAAAAATAGACAAAAGGTATAAAAAAGAGGCTTCAAAACATAAAGCCTAGGGCAGACTTGCACAAAGTCAGTACAAGTCTCACTCCTTTTGGCTCCGCCCGGAGCTGAAGGAGTCACTTAACGATTTCTCACTCTCCAAAAAAAGGTGGCAAGAGAGTTATAAGATACAATAGCTGAATAGTCATTAAGAAGTATCATCAATACCGATACCAACCAATTCCAGGTTCGATACCGATACCAATTACCACGACGACCCCATCACTAGAACCTTTTGAATCTGGCTAAAAACAGATTGGATTGCTATTTGTGCTCACTGGCGCTTTGTGCCTTTTGTGCTCGTTCTCATTGAATTTCTATTATTTTGTGCATTTGTGCAGCTCGCCAATATAATGTTTATTAATTAATTTCATTGCTCTTTGCGAACAAAGGCATAGTTCAGGTGGAATGCAGATGAGTACTTTGTCATGGATCCCTATTGTACTGGTGAATCCTATTTGTTTTAGAGGATTTATGTTATGTGTGCCTGTTGTTCACTTAAACGTTACATGCTACATAATTATGTTTTACAAGATTATGTCTGGACCTAAATTTGAAGACATTTGACATCTACCAATCCGCACTGGGCCCTCGTGGTAGATTATAGCCCATCCTAGCTACTAGATTATATTCTAAAGATAAAATTCTTTTGACTAATAACAGTTCAGTAGTTTTTGCGTGAAGAGGTAACAAACATTTGCCTATAATGTTCCCACTGCAGGGACGCAGGCCTCCTCTCTAGAAGAGGGGATGGGCTATAATCTACCACGAGGGCCCAGTGCGGACTAACTCGCCGTCCGTCCGTCTCACGACGAAAACAGGCCGTGTCGACGGCGCGTTCGTGTTCCACGCGCGCCTCAAAGAGATGTCAGCAACATGGGAAGGGCCCGAAAGGGCCGACGCCTGTCGGGGCTGCGGGTAGTCCTCTGGTTATCGCGGCCTCGACATAGAGGGCGAAGAAGGAACATGGGTGGTTTTTAGTCAGTAGAAGTCTGACACTCCCTTTCGCTCTGCCCAAGAGCGGGAGGGGTTATTCGATGATTTTACACCCACCAAAAAACAAAAAAAAAAACAAAAAAAAGGACCCAGTGCGGATTGGTAGATGTCAAATGTCTTCGATTTTTTTTTGGTTCTAAGACATGCTGGTTTCCTCACGATGTTTTCCTTCACCGTTTTGAGAGCAGTGGTGGTGAAATAAATTACACAAAGTAATGCGCCTGATGGGGTTCGAAACCACGACTCACTGCTTGTAAGTCGGGGCCGCCACCACTAGGCCACCACTACTTTCCTTAGTGTAATAGTATGCTCTACACAATATTTTTTGTACCTAAAATAAGTACAAAATAAAAACAAAATGAAAACAAGCCTCTTAACAACACAAAGCCATTATTTCCATATATTTACACAAAACACAATTTGTAGACAAAACGTAACACTCTCATAAAAACAGTTGAACCGTCTGTCGTAGTAAAGTGCTACGTATATGCTACGCCGCTACAGTGCTACGAGCTACGCCGTAGCATAGTGCAGCCATAAACTTTATTACCCAGATTTTTATGTGAAATGTTATTAAATGCTACTATTTTGAACGTATTAAAGTGAATTTCTCGTAGTTTCGTTAGTAATTTGTTTGTGAAATATCACCGTGGTGGCCCGTAAATGATACGGATAAAGAGTTTTGCGATAAAACCCGACAACAGTATGCAATATTGGAAGATTTGATTGATGTGCACTTTTAGGGATATTTAGGCAATTTAGTTTTGCTGGTATGCTTTCTTGGTTTTCTCATATAGGCGATAAGAATTTTGAATATAAGTAATATAAAAAAATGCTCTTTACCTCATAATTACACCCCGTTCAATTATTTATTTAGAATTCGCTACTCGATTCAAAAGGAGGTTGAAGTTTAGATGCGAACAAAGTCTCTCGGAAAAGTTTTTCTTTAATAAATTGATGGTGTTTATGAATAACAGGGACCTTTTTAGGTACTTGACCATATTGACATTAAAAATTACTAGCGGACGTCACGCGGTTTCACCCGCGTAGTTCCATTTCCCGTGAAAATAGAGGGATAAAAAGTAGCCTATGTTACTCAACCTAAATGTAGTTTTCTACTGTTAATTTTTTTTGAAATCGGCGCAGTAGTTTTTGACTTGATTCATTACAAACATACACACAAAAATACAAATCTTTCCTCATTATGATTACATATATTAATTATTATATAATTATATTTAACTATAATATAATATAATATTATATTATAAGTGCAGATAATTGCTTTTTGATACTGTCTGAATGCGTTGTTTATATAAGAGAATCGACCAATGCACCGAACCGTGCCCCCTTTTTTTTATGTCGACGTTTTACAAGTGCCCATGTAGGCCTATGTGAAATAAAATATTTTGACTTTGACTTGACTTTAATATTTATATTTTTTTCATTAAGCCGAGCAGGCTTAATGAAAAAAATATAAATATGTTCCACTGCTGGACCAAACTCCCCCACGACTTTTAGAGTACTCTATTGATTATTATCTGACCCCAACTATGTTGGGGTCGGCTTCCAGTAAACCTCGATGCAGATGAATACCAGTATTTTACATGAAGCGACTGCTTGTCAAAAAATCTAATTAGTTCGTCATATAGATTACCAAAAAATATTGGACACGTATTTTTTCTTTTTTCACGTTAACAAACAATGAAGACGATACAGTGCTTTGAAAACTCGTGTGACGTCATAATCTAAGCCATTACTATGACATTTTTTAGCGGTCAGTGACGTCACCAACTTCCACTCAAATCTTTGACGCGTTTTATCTTCGTCAATTTTTATTAATTTGATAAAACAAAAAATACGTAATAAATATTTTTCGATAATCTAACAGACATACTAATTAGAATCACATTTTAAAAGTCAGTGTGCGCAACGCACCTTTTTTATAGATATTTACTTTTTAATATATTTTGAAATAGTAGCGTGAAATGCGTGGCTGGGCCTCCAACAGTGCTTCGGCCCTGAAGTTGTTGCCGAAGGAGACATTGCTGGAGGCGCCGGTGACGTCACCCGTAGACCTGGGCCACCTGGCCACTCCTGTGAGGACGCTTGGCCTTATTTGGCAGCCCACTACAGACTGTGTCGGTTTCAATATCGGATTAAATAAGGGTGGGCTACCAAAAAAGCTTACCAAGCGGGTAGTTTTGGCCCACGTGATGCGGGTTTTTGACCCTCTCGGAATTCTTGCGCCTCTAGTAGTGACCGGTCGCATCATGTTCCAAAATGCGTGGCGCAAGGGTCTCGAGTGGGATGAAGAACTTTCACAGCGGGACAGTGCAGCGTGGAGACTATGGTTTCAGGATTTATTCGGGGTTGCCGAATTACGGATTCCACGCTGCTACTGCCTAGCAGACTGTGAAGTGAATCACTGCGAGCTTCATATTTTTTCCGACGCCAGCGAGTCTGCCTTTGCTGCAGTAGCTTACTGGCGGTTTGTGCTTAAGGATGGAGACGTCAAGCTCGCACTGGTTTGCAGCAAGGTCCGTGTAGCTCCCCTAAAGCCGGTGTCGATTCCGAGGTTGGAGCTGCAGGGAGCTTTGATCGCCGCGCGCCTCGCTTCAACAATCTGCGACTCTCATCGTTTCAGACCCGTCAGGCAAGTTTTGTGGTGCGATTCAAGGACGGTGTTGAGTTGGTTACGAAGCGAGGCCCGCTCATTCAAGCCATTTGTTTCGCACAGAGTCGGCGAGATCCTGGAGCTAACGAGTGCCAGTGATTGGCGATGGGTGCCTAGCGAGTTGAACGTCGCTGACGATGCAACCCGGTTAAAACGCACTACGTTAACCCAAGAGTCTCGCTGGATCACTGGTCCAGAATTCTTGCTTTCTTCTGACTGGCCTACTGAGCCTAGTAGTCCCTCAGAAAACCCAATCATAACAGAAGAAAGTAGGAACCCGATACATACCATAACAGCAGTTCACCTCATCAATAATGTTGAGAGGCATGTGCCTGTCTCAGCTGATCCCAAGCGGTTTAGCTCTTGGCTGAGATTGGTACGAGCAACTTATAGAGCTCATAAATATCTAACTCAGATTAGAATCCATTCCTTATCACGAAGGGGGTTTCACGTAGAGAATTTAGTGCGCGAGCAAGGGGGGATATTAACATTTTCTTTCCAGCCGTCAAGCTCTTTTGGCTCTCCACACTCGACGCATGAGACAGCTGCCGATATGCACCTGGCCGAGACGCACATTTTGCGCCAGGCACAGCTGGACTCATTTCCCGATGAGATGATGCGTCTGAGCAGCCTCCCACCCCTGCTCATACCTCGCACCAGTCGGCTGTTCCGGCTGTCACTGATTGTGGATGAAGAGGGCCTCCTACGCCTATCCAGCCGTATTGCCGCAGCCTCGGGAGTGCCTCAAGCCACAAAGAACCCCATCGTCCTTGATGGGAAGCATCCTGCCGTCCAGCTACTGGTGGACCACCACCACCGCCGAGCCGCCCATGCCAACACGGAGACCGTGGTCAACGAGCTTCGCCAGGAATTCTACTTGCTCGGCTTAAGGAACGTCGTCCGTTCCATTGCCTTCCGTTGCCAGCTATGCCGCATTCACCGAGCAGAGAAGTTCCAGCCGCCTACTGGAAATCTACCGGAGGCACGTTTAGCTCACCACAAGCGCCCCTTTACATTCACTGGGCTAGACTACTTCGGGCCAGTTCAGGTGACTATTGGCCGAAGACGGGAGAAGAGATGGGTCGCTTTGTACACGTGCCTAGTCGTCCGCGCCATCCATTTGGACGTTGTTGGAAGCTTGTCGACGGATTCTGCCGTTATGAGTCTTCGGCGCTTCGTGGCTCGTAGAGGAGCGCCGTCTGAGATCTGGTCTGACAATGGCACTGCTTTCATCGGGGCAAGAAGAGAACTCCGCGCACTCTATGGGGACGCAGCTTTGGAGTATGCCGCGTCGGAGAAAATCAGCTGGCGTTTCATTCCTCCGTCGGCTCCGTTTATGGGTGGAGTATGGGAGCGACTGGTGAGAAGTGTGAAGACAGCACTCCGAGTGACCCTCACCGAGCGTGCTCCAACGGAAGAAGTTCTCCGAACCGTGCTGGCAGAAGCAGAAGGGCTCATCAACTCCCGACCCCTGACGCACGTCTCGGTAGAGCCTGGCAGCGAAGAGGCGCTCACTCCAAATCATTTTCTCCTTGCAGCTTCGTCGGGGCGTCCTATACCAGCAACATTGACGGACCGAGATCTGGTGTCAAGAAGTGGCTGGCGCAAAGCGGTCAGACTGGTGGACCACTTCTGGCAGCGCTGGGTTAAAGAATACTTGCCGAATCTTATTCCCAGACCCGGGCAAGGCGATGTTCCAGAGTTGGCTGTGGGCGATCTGGTCCTGGTGGCTGACGGCAACCTACCGAGGGGCTCCTGGCCGAGAGGACGCATCTCAGCGACTTACCCGGGCCGCGATGGGGTAATCCGAGTGGCGGACGTCAGGACTGCAGCGGGCACTCTGAGAAGGCCCTTGAAGAAGCTGCTCAAGCTGAGGGCTTAACTTTGGGGGGAAGGAATGTGCGCAACGCACCTTTTTTATAGATATTTACTTTTTAATATATTTTGAAATAGTGTTTCTTTAAATTTAGAATAGGTTTATTTTTATACTCTTTTGTTATTCTGTATTAAAATGTCAGTCTACCAACGATCATCAGCGCGTTTGGATTTGTAGCTTAGTCTCAAGTTTTAGAACCAGCAGTTGGTGATACAGACTCAGTCCGCTAAAGTCAGTAAACATCTCTATTTAGTTAACACTGAGTAATACGATACCCTTTGGTAAAACTGGTTGTCAGACTTTCAGGTCACTGACTACCTGTAACGACTTCCAAAGATCAATGTTATGGCAGCCGGGACCAACTACTTAACGTGCTTTCAAAGGCAACTCGGTATGTCATTACATACCGAGTTTCCTCCGTGCCTCCATGCAGTTTTTGTTATTTGGCGGCACGGTTGGCGCAGTGGCGAAGCGATTGTACTGCTGCGTTGCGTGTCGCGGGTTCGATCCCCGCACGGAACAAATATTTGTATGGCCTACAGCTAGTTGTTCCGCGTCTGGGTGTCTGGTGACACAAACATTGTGTGTGTGAGTTTAAAAAAATGTTATCGCACCCACGATACAGGAGAAATTCCTAGTGTGGGGCAAAGTTTAAAAAAAAATGGGTGGTCCCCCATCCACCGACCAACTTAAACAAGCGCGGTTTAACCTAACGATTGACCCTAGTGGCCTTTCGTGTGTCGGAACGTAGATCTACGCGAGACACAATGGCTTTTTAATTGTGTCTGTCTATAGATTCGACATACGATGAGTTAAGTTACGAGCTCCTTAATAAAATAAGTGTAAATATTTAACTAACTCATTACCAAAAAATCTCAATGAACGAAACGGTTACTAGTTAATTCACTTATGAACTATTAACACACAGCTCTTTGAAATTTTATCTTAAAATATGAAAACTAACCGTGTGGTCAATTATGGATTTACATTTTAATAGCTTTACAATGCAATTCTAAGAGTAGATACAGTGTGTTTTGTGTGTGTTGTTTATTCTTTTCTTGTATGTTCTTGTTTCTGCGACAAATAAATATTTTTTCTTTCTTTCATAATTATACAATTCTGACCACAGTCACGGTGAATGGGTAGAGGTTACCAAAAAATGGCGTAACAAACCACCTAAAGACATTGTAAGAGGTTCTGCTACTCCTGGTCTAACGCAACTGGAAGCGGCTGAGCGGGTTCGATATTTACATCTTTACTATGTGAAGATGGGCACTACTGAAGAACAGGTACTCAATCACCTAAAATCAGTCTTTGATAGTGAAGGATACACAGTAGAAGGCCTGAAAGCACGTGGCAACTATGCTTCGTTTAAGCTGGGCGTACCGTCTAGGCTGGAGAACTGTGTAGTGGATTCAGAAAACTGGCCAGTGAATGTCTGCTTAAAACCATGGCGGCAGAATTTTCGTAACAAAAGTACCGAGCCATCTCAGGAGCAGGAAACCAACTAAGAAGATTAAAATCACCTACCAGAATGTACGAGGCCTCCGAACAAAAACTGCGACTTTTGCCCACAATGTAACCCTCTGTTCTGGTGATCTAATAGCAATAACGGAAACTTTTCTTAATAGTTCCGTGAGTGATGCTGAACTTTTTCCTCGGGGTTATATTGTGCTGCGAAAGGATCGACCTGGTGACGTCGGATGGGGCGGAGTTCTACTGGCTGTTAAGGATTGTTACACGGTTAAGAGAATTACAGATGTGGATGGGTTGACTGATGATAAAGAATTGTTGTGCGCATTGATAACATGGCGAAATGTGGTGTTCTTGATTTGTGTAGTCTATTTACCTCCCAGCTATAGTAATAAACAATACCTGGATGTTTTGGAGTGCTTAGAGAACGTGATAAATACATTTTCGGAATATAGAATTGTGATAGTTGGCGACTTTAATCTAAAATCATGTACTAATAATGTTGTAACACAATTTAATCATTTTACTGACTACTGTAAACTACAGCAATTTAACAGAATTAGCAACAAATATGGCGGCATTTTGGATCTGGTGTTATCAACTTGTGACTCGGAAATCGTTAGTGTGGCATCTTATGTTGACCCTTTAGTTCCAATGGATGCGTATCATCCTACCTTAGAGATAACGGTTTCTTTGCCGAGAAGTGCAGTTGTCAAGGACCGACCATCTACATTACCCAACCGTCAAAGCTCTGAATGGAATTTTCGCAAGGCTAATCTCTATGGGTTATACATGGGTATTGCTGCGATAGACTGGACTGACCTACTGCTACAGCAAGATGTTGATGTAGCAGTAGACTTAATGTATAGAAGCCTATTCGGCGTATTCAATGACAACGTCCCGAAAAAGAGGATTGCAGATTTCAATTCTAAATATGTTTATCCTACTTGGTATACTTCTGAAATTAAGCACTATATTAAATTAAAATATTTTAACTTAAAAAAATTTAAGCAGAATGGCCTTCAATTCAACAGAGAATTGTTTAGATACTATAGAACTAAAGTTAAAGATCTGACTAAAATTGCTTTTAAAAATTATGTTAATGCCATGGAGCAAACTATAAGTCGTGATCCTTCAAAGTTTTGGGACTATGTTAAAGATAAAAGGAAAAATCGCCATCAAAATAAAGAGTTCGTGTATGAAGACAAGGTTGTGAAAGGACAGGAAGCCGTTAACGCTTTTGCCGATTATTTCAGTTCCGTTTTTCATAGCGACCCACCAAAGTTGGATCCTGAAGCCGCTGAGCGTGATGCAACTGATAGAGGATGTTTGCCTATGATCAGTGTAGACCATATTAGTACTTTAGAGTTACGTCGAGCAGTCCGCAGGCTTAAAACTTCTTCTGCTTATGGACCAGACGCTATACCAGCTTTCATTTTGAAGGATTGTCTATCCGTATTGGAGGAGCCCCTTTTGTTTATATTTAATCTGTCACTGTTGCGCAGCGTATACCCCACTGTCTGGAAGGTCTCTAGAGTCACGCCAGTCCCTAAAAGTGGATCGTCAACTGACATCGCGAACTTCAGACCTATTGCTATTCTGCCAGTCTTCGGTAAAATTTTCGAATCTGTTATAAACAGTTCTATCTCCAAGCAGGTCAGTGGTTTATTGGATGATTCTCAGCATGGGTTTCGTCCTGCGCGATCTACTTTAACAAACCATATATGTTTTGCTGACTACTTGAGGACCAACATGACCGCTGGCAGTCAGGTTGACGCAGCATATTTTGATTTTAAAAAGGCGTTCGACTTAGTCGACAATGATATTCTTCTGATGAAGTTTGCATCTCTCGGATTTGGTCCTCAACTTCTCCGATTCCTAGCAGACTACCTCAGAGATCGGCGGCAGTTTGTAAAGCTGAATGGGTACCAGTCACCAGAGTACTTTACTCGATCGGGTGTCAGCCAGGGCAGTACGCTGGGACCTCCCCAATTCTTAATTATGATAAATGATCTGCCAGGAGTTCTATCTGCGGCGAAATGCCTCATGTTTGCAGATGATTTAAAACTGTTTCTGACGGTCACTAAAGAGGAGAACTGTTTGGAATTTCAGCGTGACATTGATGCAATTGTGGAGTGGAGTGTGAGGAATAGGCTGCCGCTTAACATATCGAAATGTAAAGCCATCACATTTTCTAGGTCTCGCGCGCCAATTACTTTTACCTACAAGCTGGCAGATGACTCGCTTGAACGGGTCTTAACAGTACGGGACCTGGGACTAACTTTGGACAGTGGCTATAATTTCCACGAACACATTAAAAAGGTGTGCAAAGACGCTAATAAAGCACTGGGTTTCGTCATCAGAACTTCCTCCCAATTTAGAAGTGTCAGGGTTGTAAAGCTGCTGTACAATGCATATGTGCGCAGTAAATTGGAGTATAATGCAATTGTCTGGGGTCCTGCGGAGAAGTTATATACTCTAATGATTGAAAAAATTCAGAGGAAGTTTTGCCGTTATATTAAACGCACCTACGGATACTACCCATCTTTGTATCCTTCTTTATTTGTGTCAGGAATGGTCGGACTGGATACTTTGCAGCTCAGGCGCAAATTAATGCATGTTATACATTATTATTTGTTAATTAACAGTAGTATAGACAATCCATCGGTAAGAGAGCATATCCACCTATTTGTTCCGCAGCAATACATGCGTGGTGTAGGACGGCGGCGGCATCAACTTCTTGCATGCCCCCCGGAATGGCGGACCCGTCAGGTTAATAACGGCCCAACCGCTAATGCAATTGGTCTCATTAATCGTTACCTTGACAGCAATCCAGATGCCGACATATTTGTGGATAATATTAGCACCATAAGGAAAGATGTATTGTTATTTTTAAACCGTTGATTTCTACCTAACCTTCTTGTACATTTTTATTTTATGTTAATTAGGACTGTATACGTAATTAATGTTTAACATTTAACATGTAAAACTAGTGTATGTATTAATGTTGACATCATCATCTACCGCCATTATTATTTGGACATTGCATTGCACATGTATTCTACATATTTCTTGCTAAACTAAGAATTTCCGATTTAATTTTATTTACTAGTTTTATATAAGACACCATTTGACGTAGCATTTCATTTTAATTTACTTGTTTTTTAAAAGACACCAGTTGACATACCTATAACTTTTATTTTATTTTTATTTCTTAATTATTGTGAATTTGACAAGATAATTTGACATTGTAATATGATCATTGTTAGCTTTTAAGCGTTTTGGTGACAAACTGTGAGCTTAAATGTATTTCTGTAAATAAATAAATAATACGTGAACTATGTTATCTATCTCCCTACTTATTTTGCCTACCCAATACATACAAAGTTTGAAGCTATCCTTGTTAATTCGCCGTGTTGCGGCGCACTGCAGTCCGTTAAACTTTCACGTACCACGTTAGGTTCACGTTACGCTATTGAACGTAGTCTATGGTAGCTGTGTGCCCTTTTTTGGTTATGACGTAGAAAAAAGGTTTTAATATGTGTGTGTATCTGAAGTATGTAGTTATGTGCGTCATAACCTATTTTCTAGGAGTTTTTGTTACGTAGGCACTTGGGTTTGGTGCATCGTGTGCCAAATTGAAATGGTCGACTGGAGGGGGCTCATTTGCTATCTTTTCAGACGCTTAAACACTTCTCAAGCCCTGTTGATTTTTTATTGCTTTATTAAAATAAGACCCAAATTTTGAAAAAGCTTATGGCGTAGCAACTGAAATAGGGATGTTTACTAACTTAAAAAAATATGATTCTAATTAGTCCGTCTGTTAGATTATCGAAAAATATTGGATACGTATTTTTTGTTTTATCAAATCAATATAAATTTACGAAGATAAAACGCGTCAAAGATTTGAGTGGGGGGTTTTGATGTCACTCACCGGTAAATAATGTCATACTAATGTCTTGAAAAATGACGTCACACGAGTTTTCAAAGCACTGTATCGTCTTCATTGTTTGTTTACGTGAAAAAAGAAAAAATACGTGTCCAATATTTTTTGGAAATCTATCTGACGAACTAATTCGTTTTTTTGTTAACTACCCTATATAATTTTAATCAAATGTGTATTGTATTAGACTACTTTTAAATAAAATATTAGTGTACTGATAGTTATGACTCTGCCTAACCCCTTGGAAATTACAGACGTGATGTTAGGTGAAATGCTTCACAATACAGTTATTGGATATATTACATGATACTTAAAATAATCCAAACAACACATATATAATTACCAATGCGACTTCTTGAGAAATAATAACTTCTAAGCTCTATCGATTATAAAAACCGTATTTTTTGAAACTACTAATAAGCAATAATAATATTTCTCTTGCCACTTCAGGGAACGCAAACTTGAAGCCACTAATGCGCCGCTGAAAAATACATTCTATGAAAACCACTGCCCAACTTTTTTTTATACGGCACACAATACGGGCAACGGCATTTTAGCATAAAGCCTTTTTGGAATAGAGGTTTTAAATGAAATGGAGTGTGCAATGAAATGAAAATAAAAATAACTTGAGAATATTTATTTCTTTATTTTTCAATTTGGCTGTACCAGTTTTCTTGTTGAATTTCGAAGCCAGCCTATTATGAGGGATTTTAACCCCTCAAATTTATTTTACCAAGTCGCTCTGGGCCCGCGTAGCGGATTATGGCCACCCCTCACTGAAGGGAGGTTGTGCCCCAGCATTGGGAACCTCATAGGCTGATTATACTCAAACCATTTCTGTTATTTTCAATAAATGAGGATTTGTGTTAAGTTTTGCAACTCTTTGATGATTAATTATTTGAATTTCTTAATATCAGGGGAAGAAACATTGGGATGGAATTTGAATAGAACCGTGCTGCATTTATTGATTTAATAAAGCCAAGTTCTAGCTCATTACCAATTTGTTCTGAAGTTGGTAGATTAGTATAAAAATCAAGTCAATCAAGTCTGGATAAAAGTCTTAAAGGCTTAATAAAAATAACAAGAGCTATTCAACAAAAGCTGCGGTGGCCGAGTGGTAGCAGCCCCGGCTTACAACCAATAAGTCGTGGGTTTAAGGTCAGGTAGGCGCATTACTTTGTGCAATTTATTTTACACCACTGCTCTCAAAAACGGCATACGAAAGCATCGTGAGGAAAAAAGGTTCTAGGACATCTTCCGGTCATCATCTAGTAGGGTGTGTTAGACTTCTACTGACTAAAAACCACCCATGTTCTTTCTTAGCCCTTTGTGTCGAGGCCGCGGTATCTGTTTCAAACAACACGCAGCCCCGACAGGCGTCAGCCCTTGCAAGCCTCTGCAATGTTGCTGAAATCTCTTTAAGGGGCGCGTGGAACACAAAAAAATGCCGTCGACTCGGCCTGTCGTCGTCGTAAGACGGACGGATGTTGAGCTAGCCTATTACTCACCGTCCACCGGTGTTGGTGAAGATACCTCCCGAAACAACCGTGCCCGGCGAGGACCTGCGTCAGACGGCAGGTGAGGGCCCCGTGGTGCCTCTCTAGCCCTTTTAAACGGTATTTTTTTTTTTTTTGTGGTTGGAAAATCATCAAATAACCCCTCCCGCTCTTGGGCAGAGTGAAAGGGAGTGTCAGACTTCTACTGACTAAAAACCACCCATGTTCCTTCTTAGCCCTCTATGTCGAGGCCGCGATAACTAGTGTCCAACCCGCGGTACTATGCCTATTTATTTTGACCAAACCTGATTTCTTGATCTAAAAACCATAAAAATAGTTAAAACTTATACATACAGCGTTGAGGAGGAGTTTTTCGATGCCCTTTTATAGTTAGTTTGTTTTTAGGTTAGTTTA
The DNA here is from genome assembly GCA_932274075.1 of Diarsia rubi. NCBI lineage: Eukaryota > Metazoa > Arthropoda > Insecta > Lepidoptera > Noctuidae > Diarsia > Diarsia rubi. Next base: position 5,188,645 of record OW026414.1, read on the forward strand.
GTTTATATATTTAGTATAGTCTTACTTATATCTCAATTAAAGTTGTACTGGTGGCGAAAACCATTAAAATTCCTTTACTCCGTAACAAAAGTTCTTCCACACATGAACAGAGTAGCACAGTGTCCCCACCACTAGTTCTAAGAATTATATATTTATCAACTGGCAAAATGGGCTAACATTTCTGTTAGTAAGTGCTGAATGTACGACCGGGGCGAGGCAGTGGTCTTTGCAGTGTCTTATGGCTGTTATAGTATGGGTTGACATAAATATCATTTTTGCATAGCACTATGTGATGGCCCACATGTGCGTTTATGAGATTTAAGGACAGTAACCGTAAATTGTGGGTTCGAACCCAGGTGCACTGCTTGTTTAATTTATTTCATTACCAGTGCTCTCACAACGGTTAAGGAAACCGGTATGTTGTAGAACCAAAAAAATCGAAGACATGTAACATCTACCAACTCGCACTGGGCCCGCGTGATGGATTATAGTCCGTCCCTCTCCTAGAGATCTGAGACCCTGAAGTTAGAATATTATAGGCTGAAGACGATGAACCTCGGGCTCCCGTATTTGCCCACGATCAAATCGTATATCAACCCACGAGTACCACAGACTCTGGGAATAAATGTATCACATATCTAAACTGCCTCGATGTGGCTAGGCTAGCCCCCAGCGGCCTCAAATTATGCATGTGCCATGTAACCTGACCGCTCAATTGAAACATAATTGAGCCTCACATTACGCCTCGTGTCTAATTCAGGTGACATGGCTGTGATTATGAACAAGTTGCCATGAAGTGCGGAGGTACGTTTCGTCATCAGCCTATAATGTTCCCACTGCAGGGACTTAGGCCTCTTCTCTAGGAGAGGTATGAGCTAAAATTCACCACGCCGGGCCCAGTGCAGGTTAGTAGATGTCACTGTCTTCGAATATTTTGGTTCTAAGAGATGTCGGTTTACGCCTGTCGGGGCTGCGAAATGCTGTAAGAGATACCGCGGCCTTGACATATAGGGCTAAGTAGGAACATGGGTGGTTTTTAGTCAGTAGAAGTCTGACACTCCCTTTTTATTTGATTTTTTTTATTTTTTTGAAAAAACGTTGCCCCACACTAGGAATTTCTCCTGTATCGTGGGTGAGTTCACAAACATTTAAACTCACATACACAAATACCCAGACCCGGAACAACTATCTGTAGGTCATAAAAATACTTTCGCTCTACCCAAGAGCGGAAGGGGTTATTTAATGATATCCCACCCCCAAAAAAAAAGAGGTGTCGGCAGTGGCGTGCAGTGGTCCCCCACGATGGGTAGGCTACGAATAAATGACAAAAAAAAAAAAAAAGTAAGCCTGTAAAAACAAAACTTTTAAATACAATTCAAAAACTCACCACATTATTCAAGGTTTAACTCACGATTTTCTAATGACGATGCAAACAGAAGAAAGATTCGGCCACCTCAAATATCTCATCCAAGTGAGTGGGTGATAGTTACAGAACACGTACTTAACTTGCAAGATTTTGGATAAATTTTCGTAATTCGGGTACATGTCTACCTTTAGATACAACTTGAATCTTATCATTATACGATCCGCCCCTAAGACGACCCACTGACCGATAATTGAGAACACTTATTACCTTTAACATGTAATAAACACACATTATCAGCACAAACTTCACAAGTAAATACCATTGTTATTTGTTACGTGAATAAACAAGTAATACACACCAAAATTAATATTTACACTACTGTTAATAACGTTAACTGTACGTTTTCGGTTTCAAAACAAAATCGCATTATATATTGCTTGTCACAACAATGAAACAGTAATGTCTTCTTCTTACGTAAAAAATAATTTCTAGGTTATTATTGTCGATAGAAAAATACTAGCAAATAAAATTGTATAATTTTCATATCGAGTTTGTTCACAACAAGCGGTCAACATTTTTTGCAGGATTATACGAAATCCAATGAATGAGGTGACAAGTTGACAACATTGCGAACATCGAACTAAACAGGTGCTGCGCTCTATGCACGGAAGCCCGAAGTTCGCGAAGCGCGAAATTAAAATTTCCTTACGTTTTTACAATTTACAGGCCAGTGCTAGGTTGTATGTTCATTAAAATATAATTAACGGTTTTAAGACGTATGTAGTCATATTTCATTCAACATACAACCTAGCATTGGCCTACAAATTGCAACAAAATGCAAGTTTTGAACTTCGCGGGTTATAGTTTGGTTGTGTTGTTACAGCCAATCACAGCCCACTCAGCTACAGTCGAAGGCTCGTAGGAGCTAAAAAATTTAAAATTGCGAATATCTATGTATGTGTGCGGTTCATAGACACGGCCATACGCACCGATGTGACGCTGTGTGCATACAATTATGAATGGGTTTTAGACAAGTCGAGTGTTTGTCTATAAGATTCGTACTAATCGTAATCCTTGTCAATGAGTTTTAGTGGGACGCAAAAAATTGCTATAAGTATTTTAACAGGAGTTTGAACTTTTTTATGATTAAATTTGTACATAGTGTTATTTTATTGCATCGTTAATTAGTTATAAGAAATGCTCAGTTGGTAAGGTAGGCTAAGCCTAAGAGCCTATATAGGGCGCACGCCCCTGGGTGTCGGTTTCCTCACTCCTCACGATTTTATCTTCACCGTTTTGGGAGCAGTGGTGATGAAATAATCTTAACAAAGAAATGCGACTGCCATTGTTCGAACCCACGAGTTACAATTCGTAAGTCTGGGCCGTAACCACTGGGCCACCACTGCTCTTCACGTGAGGTGCGTTTAACTGGGTTGTAAAGCTCGCTGGTTTAATGGCGATGTTGTAAAGAAGCAATAGTAACAATCGTCTATTCAACGTACCTTTTTTATTGAACAAACATCCCCCCTCTTCCTCCACACTTAATGGCACCGGCAGAAAAAGTACCCACTGCAGTGGCTGATACGGAAATCTTTGAACAGACTGCGTGATCAAGTTTACCGCTGCCTTTCCAATTTGGCTAGATGGGTATACTATAGGTTTAATCAACCAATCTCGGATACAAAGTGAGTGTTCAGTCCCAACACAGGATATGACATACCTTCTCTCTTGCGCGTCGCACACTACTGCACCAAACAGGACATTAATGAAGCAAATGATTTGCTACGTAGTGGCCGAACAAAAACCGTGTCATCGATAAGAAAAAGAATGGACCTTTCAAAAAATCCTTTTCAGTTTAAGAGGAGCACTACCCCGGAGTATTTTGGTATTGGTCCATAAACGATGTAACTCTTAATCTCATGACCTGTGTATACTGAAGAGGTTCGCACCTTCTTTTTTCATCTGCGACTACGAGTATCAATGTCAATTTTATCAAGATACTAGCTCATGCCAGCAGCTTCACCCGCGTGGATTTTACACATGCTAAAACCATCGTCGAGAACCACTGTATTCATTGGTTAAAACAGCATGAAAATCGGTGCAGTACTTTTTGAGTAACCTTGGAATTTCTTGCCGGTTCTTCTTCATAGGAAACAATCAACCCAAACTGAGCACCTTTTTTAAAGGTTTACAAGTGCCCATGTAGGCCTATGTGAAACAAAATATTTTGATTTGATTTGAGTTTATCGCAAACAGATAGACAGACAGACAGACGTGGCGGAGGACATAGTTTTATAATATTATATTATGTAGTGATAACCAACCTCATAATAAAGAGCAGGTGGCGTTCTGTGGTTTCTCCTTACCCCCTTGGGACAAGGGCGTGAGTTTGTGTGGTGGCAATATCAGTGTATGTGTACACTGCCGAGTTGTACCCCACAAAACATCGGCACAGCTTGTTCGCTTTCTCTTCCATGATGGGAAGAATAAAGTATGTCAATAAAATATATTGTGTACTGATATTATAAATCTGAAGAGTTTGTTTGTTTGTTTGGTTGAACGCGTTAATCTCAGGAACTACTGGTAAGAATCGAAAAAATAGCTTTGTGTTGGATAGTCTTTTTATCGAGAAAGGCTTTAGGCTATATTTATACGCGGACGAAATCGCGGGCAGAAGCTAGTTGTATATAAAACCAGGTCCATTGTGTTTTCATAGTCCCGTAAACCCGTGTACAAACGATAATAATATTAGGAGATCAACCGTGATCTCTCTTTACTTAAGTTTATACCTTTCTTATAATGCCCCTGACTAATATTTAACTTTATGTATGGTCATGTTTTCAAAATTAGATAACATAACAACACGCCTGTAAACCCCAAAGAGTTAGGCAGAGCTGTACCTAATAGTACACCCACATTTCGCCAGTTTCGTTTAAGCACCATATAAAAGGGGGCGTGCCTATTGCCATCAACTGAGTAGAAATCCGGACTCCATGACTGGACTTCAGATCAGCAATCCAGCACAATACATGTGATGTGACATTTGTCACAAATATTACAGCACCATACTGACAGAGGCCTTATAGCTTCGTAGGAAGTGCCGAAGGGTGGGCGTTTTGGGGGACTGTCTCTTGTAAATAAGTAAAGTAAAGTTAATTTTGACGTTCGAAAAGTGCTGATTATCAGCCTAATTTGAATAAATGACTTTTGATTTTGTAGAGGACCATTTTTGGTAATGTATGGGCTATTTTTTAAGTTTTTCTTATGTTTAATATTTATATTCTGTTTTGTCCTGCATGGGACCAATAAATACTTTTCCTATCTTTTTTCTTTGTATCTTTAATCGCGCTTGAGACCACTAGAACAAAACTAGGAGACAAATAAGATGTCAAACTAGTTCGTTAGTTGTTAAACTAGTTCTATAAAATACTTGTTCTTCGTGTATTAAAATACTGGTTTAAAACCGGTCAATTCATGGATTTATATGATGATTCGATTATCGATAGAACAGTATCTGCAATATTGCGGGCTATCTCAGTGAGCATGCCAGTTTAAAAACTTATATCTCAGATGAGTACGAGATACACTCGGGGAAGACAGACATCTAGATAAGCATTGCGCAACGTCTCGATATTGTCAGTTTTCGACAACAATTCTATTGTTGTTGTTGAAATGTAAAAATCCTTCAGACAACATCACGCATATAATCCCCGAGCGGTTAGGCAGAGGTGTACCTAATTGTACACCCATATTTCGTCAGTTATGTTTTAAGTCCGATGTAGGTATCATGAGAGTTCCACGTGTTCCATGCGCACCTCAATCACATGTCAGCAAGGGCCGACGCCCGTCGGGGCTGCGGGTTGTTCACAAGTTACCGCGGCCTTGACATATAGGGCTAAGAAGGAACATGGGTGGTTTTTAGTCAGTAGAAGCCTGACACTCCCTTTCGCTCTGCCCAAGAGCGGGAGGGGTTATTTGATAATTTTCCACCCGCCAAAAAAAAAAGGTATCATGAGAGTAGCGGTGGCCTAGTGGTGGCGGCCCAAACTTACGAACAGTAAATCGTGGGTTCGAATCCAGGCAGGCGCATTATTTTGTGTAATTTAAAAACGGTGAAGGAAAACATCTTGAGGAAACCGGCATGTCTTAGAATCAAAAAATACGAAGACATGTGACATCTACCAACCCGCACTGGACCCGCGTGGAGGATTATACCCCATCCTCCTAGAGAGGAGGGATTCCAGTGGGATCATTATAGGCTGATAATGAGGTATTAGAAGTATGCCTATTGCTATCAACTGGTTACACATTCAGACTCCATGGCAAAGTCATTACTGTTGAAAAACCCCAATAAAACTTTGCCCGAGCTGGTAATTATACCCAAGTCCTAATGCTGAGCAGTCACTCTTGTGGCCCCTCAACCAACATGTCACTTGTCAGTATATAAGTACTAGTTACTGGTAAGTTAGAAGTCCCCGCGATGACCTGTAAGTTTACAAAACCCCTCAGATGAAAGCCAATTTTCTGTTTTACAAACTGCTAAGAACAAATAATTGTTTTCTAAAATAATATCGAAGTAGTTAGAGCAAAAAAAAAACAAAGCGAAGAAACCTACATTACAGCCTACACTGATTAACTGAGTAAGCGCGGTGGTTAGTGAGAGTGAAAGAGACTTTACTAGTACTCAGCTGAAGAAATTTGAAGATTACGATCTTAATGATACCTAACCTATATTTGAATAATATAACATCTTAGTGTTAAGCTAGCTAGCTAGCAAGCTAAATGATTAATTGATCTGTATCAAGGCTTAGTAAGATGCAGCATCCAATAGTACCAAGCGATAATACTATTGTGCTGTCCGCTCCCGCCTATAGTAGTGTACCGGCCCTAGCGTACAAATGCGTATCTCCATACTGAGACACACCCTCTTAATACAAACCTATATCCAAACACTTTGTTCTGCACTATCATGCATTTTAATTGATTACCAATACTCTAGCTACCTTGGTACCTATTGTCCATGCTAAAGACAGAAGTACCCCCAAGGTGTCCCCAATACCGAACACGTAAGCCCCAATAACGTACATGTACCTATCATTGTCCCCGATCTGTGCAATCATGGAACTTAAATCCAAAATCTATAACGCTAGACTTACTATCTGGGCGGAAAATTTATTTGATAACCATTATGCTTCGGGTTGATAACATCGCTTTGTTCCGTATGATAGAAACATTGCTTGTTTGTAATGGTAAGAGGTAAGTGTATTGTTCGGGCAACGAGCAATGGAGAGGTTACTCGGTGGGTATCTCGCGAGAGGTGTGCATGTGTGTGTGAAGCAGGGTAGGCCCACAGATCGGGCCCACAATGCACGTTGTTTATCCGCTAGGGCGCGGGGGTGCGGCGCGGTGTGCGGGCGGCGGGGCTCCCGGCCGGGCCCAGTCAGTGAGTTGCCAGCGCTCGCAGCAGCCGCACGCGCCCGCGAGTGCATCAGTGCCCTTACACTACAAACACTGACACTCCGACCTTCAATCCGTGGGAACGAGACATCTATATCAGGTAAGGTTCTTTTTTCAAAAAGGATCTGTTCCAGATTTCTTCCGCATTTTTCACAGAGCTCTAGTGATATTGAGATGGAAGTTATATAATATTATCTAATTACCGTCGAGATCGTATCGACATCTCATTGGAGCTGGATCGCGGTAACTGTCGAAAAATCGTAATTAGTCGCTACGCGGCTACACATTCTCGTAGCGGCGTAGCACTGGCGTAGAAAACAATGCGTTGCAGTTTCTGCGAATTTGCTACGGACTGTAATTTCGCGGAAGTGGTACTATCGCGAGAAGAATAGGAGTTTCTACTCGTTGGGTGTATATTTATTTTTTCACGGTCAAGCCAAGGACTTTGTTGGGGGGGTGGCTGAGTATGGGTTTGAATGGGTGTCACAATGCGCGGTTATCCCACGGCCGGGCGCTGTCATTTTGCCATAATTGTCCTTAAAGCCTCGACCTTGTTCCGTAGGCGCACCATGAGTTCTTTGTTTCCGCAGACTGTTTTTATGTTGCGTTAAATCGGTTTGCTTGTTTTTATCAAGAACATACTTATTATTTATTAAATAAATGGCTTTATGTGGTTGGTAAGGTCAGAAAGTTATCAATAAATATTTCCCAATATTTTTTTTATGTTAGCTTCAGTACTCTGGTTTGGCCAATTATGATTATTATCGGCTGATTCTCAATCGTGACGGTCGTAACAGTCAGAGGGGAAGGGTTATCGTTGTGACAGTTCACCAACTGTTTGGCACACGAGGAATACATTTCAACAAATCAAAATTTGTCGGGCTCGTTGATATAATGTTAACGCTATGGCTGACTGTTTGATCTAAGGTTCAGTTCAATTAAGCAACAAAATTAGTTTTTTTATTAGTAATTTGTCAGTCACAAGCTAGAAATCCGACACTGTTAGCCTGCATCATCCCACTCCTGGGCAAAAGTCTCTCCCAATGAATTCTCGTTGTTCGACTGTAGGTAAATTTGGGTCCACATTGGTAGCTAGTTTTGCCCCGATCAAATTGATTTGATTTAATGAATAAATCATTGGATTTCTTGCTTTTTTAAGCTTCCAAAAATACTCTATCGTAAATATAACTATGGAATCGTCTTCTTACATCTCTTACTTCACGCCAATAGTAAAAGTAATAAAAAAACCATAAATTTTCCCGTTACCTCCACATAAATATGAGTCAACTTACCCTTCCATCAGTCACTTCGCTGTCAGCGGCCTGGTTATTGAAACGTGGGCTTCTCAGGCATATTAGGCCTTGAGCCGACTTTCAAACAGAATTATTATAGACAGAAAAGATAATATAACATCACGCCCGTAAATACCCAAAGCGTTAAGCTGAGGTGAACCTTTTGGTACACCTATATTTCGCCAGATATGTTTAAAGACCCATAATAGTAAAAAGTAAAAAACGTTTTATTTGGAACATACACAGTTGGCACAATAGGGTATTTAACAAAAAAAAAACTAATTAGTCCGTCAGATAGATTTCCAAAATATTGAACACGTATTTTTTCTTTTTTCACATAAACAAAAAATTAAGGCGATGCAATGCTTCGAAAACTCGTGACCTCCTCGAAAACGTCACATTTCTGTACAATTTTTATCTACAAATGACGTCACAACCCCAACTCATGACCTTTGACGCGTTTTATCTACGTCAATTTTTATTAATTTGATAAAAGAAAAAACACATATCCAATATTTTTCGATGATCTTACTGACGGACTAATTAGAATCATATTTTTTTTACTCGTTCCAATCTCCTATTACAAAGAAAACGACGAGTAGGTGAATCGGGCGCAAATCCAAACTCCGTGGATCCTACAAAAAAAAATCTGATGGTAATATCCAATAACTCTTTGGCCGATCCAGGATTCAAATTTCCACCATAAATTACAATTTACATGGGACTACATAGCATGAGGTCGTGGGTAACTTCCTAGCTCCATCAAATAATAATTATTTGGTGGAAAGCTTAGTAATACGTTCCTCGAGCTAGGAATGAATCCAGGACCAAACGGTTAACAGTCCCTGTGCTTGCGTGCCTCTACCTAAACACACATAGGCAGAAAAAAAATCAAGACAATATCTATGTCAAAATCTACGTCAATTTGTTGAAAGTCAACGTAGCACTAACGAAAAACCCGGGTTGTAACCTTATGCTAGACTCTACACGTATAAATATATATATATATTTTTTTAATCTTTATTTATTAGAGAGGGTTTGTTCACATAGCGAACATGTCACCCTCATAGGAACACTTTACATGCAAAACTTACAATCTACGCTTAATTATATATTGATAGTTGTGGAATATTATTATTATTATTATTATTATTATTCCTATATTAACTCATTTGTATATTATTCTAGCCGTTTTAGATGTTGGAAAGGCTAGAATCATATTGCATGCGTATAAATAATTTGTTTCTAATATTCTTCAACCTCAAGTTAACTTAGATGATACGGTTCAAACGTGGTATTTGATAGGAAAGCCGTTCAATTGGAAGTTTCAGGTGATCGGGTTGTTGAACGGCTGTGTTTCCTTAAAACCTACCATATAATTATTATTAGCAATTCGCCCTCACAATTATTTTTACATTTTATTGCTATGTCTAGGCATTAAATAGTTTATAAGGTAAACTTTTTAGTGCATAACATAACGCCTGTAATAGCTAAAGGCTAAAGCAGAATAGGAGAGAAAGAAAGCTAATAGGAGAGCAGTAGTGGCCCAGTGGTGGCGGCCCCGACTTACGAACAGTAGGTCGTGGGTTCAAACCCAGGCAGGCGCATTACTTTGTGTAATTTATTTCATCACCACTGCTCTACAAAACGGTGAAGGAAAACATCATGGGGAAACCGGCATGTCCTAGAACCAAAAATTCGAAGACATGTGACATCTACCAATCCGCACTGGGCCCGCGTGGTAGATTATAGCCCATTCCCTCTTAAAGAGTGGAGGCCTGTGTCCCAGCAGTGGGACATTCATAGGCTGTTGATGAAGAGGGGGCGAGACTATTACACTATTTCAGATTCCATGGCTGCTAAAGCGAAATTCCTGATAGAAAAAAACGATAACACTTTGTCGAACTTGGGAATCTAACCCATTACCTCTTACATCACAGTTGCACCTTCGACCATTAGATCAAGCAGTTTAATACCTAGCAAGCACTTCTAGCATGTAAGGTTTCATCACGTGCTGTTTTCTTTCGCCTTTTTGAGAGTAACAGTCACGAAACACACGCGAAGTATACGTGTATTTTGAGGCCGTTAGTACTCGTACTTCCAAAAAAATAATGTACATTTTGGTACTTAGAAGTTTTCGCGAAAATCTAAATTTGCCCTTATCTTTTTATCTTTGTGACTCTAGAAATTGATTTTCATACATCTAATAGGGACGATGGACTTCAGTATTTGGTATAAATTGATATTTGCTAGGTTCTTGAAAAAATCGGTGGTGACACATGGACAGACAGACAGACGGATGCGGACGGGCAGACGGACAAGAAAGTGATCTTAAAACGGTTCCTTTTTTTACCTTTTGAGGTACGGAACCTTATAAACAGCTCTGCACTGGACCAGTCCTGCAAAAAAAAGAAACCAACCTCAATACTCCACTACAGAATTCAGCCAGTATTTTTCTGTTATACTCCGGTAGATTTTTAGCAAAATTCCGTTTGCATTAAAAGGCTCAGCGAACTAAGACTCCGTTCGCGGGTTGCTTGTCCGGTACGTGACCGAAATACGGCTAGTGTTGCGGAATAGGGGCACGCAATACTTGTTTAGGATTTTCCGGGTTCTTAAGTTAATTTAGTGTTTATTGTATTGGTTGGAGGTGGGCTTATTGTCAGCTCTCAAAACGGTGAAGGAAAACATCGTGAGGAAACCGGCATGTCTTAGAATGAAAAAAAAAACAAAGACATGTGACATCTACCAACCCGCACTGGGCCAGCGTGGTGTATTATAGCCCATTCCTCTCCTAGAGAGGCCTGAGTCCCTGCAGTGGGAACATTGTAAGCTGATGATGGACCTATTGTCATGTAGATTTTAGACCAGGCCTTAATTGTCGGTTGAGGTGTAAGAGAAAAGATACTGAAGCCTTTTCAAGTTACATAATATAACATCACGCCAGTAATCCCCGAAGAATTAGGCAGAGGTATAAGTAATAGTACACCCACATTTCGCCAGCTATGTTTTAGTCCCATGTTATAGGGTACGAGCCTATTGCCATCAATTTTGCAGAAATTTAGACTCAGTGGCTACTGAGAAATTTCTGGTGGACAAATATTGAGCTTAGTCGATAAATGCCTTTTTTATTTTTTTTGGGGGAGGTAAGAAATCACCAAATAACCCCTCCCGCTCTTGGGCAGAGCCGAAGGGAGTGTCAGACTTCTGCTGACTAAAAACCACCCATGTTCCTTCTTAGCCCTTGTGCCGAGGTCGCGGTATCTCTTTCGAACAACCTGCAGCCCCGACGGGGTCGATAAATGCCTAATTATTAAAATACCTAGCCGCTTGAAAACGGACTAATTCTTTAAATGCTGAATTCTTAAAATGACAAATTCTGGAGATGCCTTGTTCTTAAATGGACTGGTAATGCGGTGAATCATTGACATGTGAGGCAAACCATTCGCAGCGTTCTACTCCTCATGGTGTCTATTCTCGGTTTTACATCATCATTATCATCATTTCAGCCGAAAGACGGACGGACGGACGATCTGGACATATATTTCCGTCAAAATATTACCACATTAACCGGTCGGTTAAATTCAGATGATTCTTTAACATTTATAATGCGTGTTAGTCAATTGGCATTAAATTAACAAAAGCTGTGAACAATTTGAATTTGAATTGACAATAGTTTTCAATTTTTAATTTTTTAAATTGAAAATAATCTTTAGCATGAAAATAAATAATAATAATCTGTAAACTCGTACTAGTAAGATTGATTTCTGATTGATTGCCAATCAATCATCGCGAGCAATATTTTTGATTGATTAACGCTATTGCTACACCTGCGTCAAGCTCCGGGCGGAACAGCACTTCGGTTGATTGTTTAAAATGTACTTCGTGATTGACTATCGATGTTGCGGACGCTAAGAGGTTTGGAGTTAAATAGAAGCCAGGTTGCTCGAAAGAGGTACCGTGGCCTCGACACAAAGGGCTAAGAAGGAACATGGGTGGATTTTAGTCAGTTGAAGTCTGACACTCCCTGCCGCTCTGCACCCGCTCTGGGAGGAGTCATTTGTTGATTTGCCACCGTACAAAAAAAAAACTTAAATCTACACAAATATTATTAAGAGGAAAGATTTGTTAGTTTGTTTGTAACGAATAGGCTCCGAAACTACTAGACCGATTTAAAATTTTTTTTCACCGTTGGGAAGCTACACTATTCCCGGGTGACATAGGCTACTTTTTATCCCTGTATTCCTACGGAAATGGGAACTACGCGGGTGAAACCGCGTGACGTCCGCTAGTACTTGATAAATTCATTTGTTTTTTAATCGATATTAAAGAGGTGGACGTTTGGTTAAATAATAACAGCTACTCGGGTTGATATTTTTACATTAAGCTGCGCTTGCCTAGGTTAGCCTGTGGATGGGTGACCACCCATTAGGTAGCCATTGCCCGTCTGACCAGTCTTACCGAGGACTTTTAGCTATTGCTAACTGGGTTGTGGAGGTCAGATAGGCAATCGCTCCATTTAAAATACTGATATTCAGCTGCTTGCGGTTAAACTAGAAGCCCATCCAAACATAGTTTAGAATAGGCTAGGTAGATAATTAAAAGAGGTGGAAGTTGTATTTTTTATTGTTAGAATAGGTATGTTTACTGACTTAAAAAGAATTGATTCTAATTAGACCGTCTGTTAGATTATCGAAACATATTGGATACGTATTTTGTTTTATCAAATCAATAAAAATTTACGCAGATAAAACGCGTCAAAGTTTTGAGTGGCGACGTCACTAATTTATCTATGTATATGACGTACTAATTAGATTTTTTTCGTTAACTACCCTATTAGGTGCTTATTTACTTTAACTTAGACATACATGACATACGTTTGTAGACCAAACCTCGATAGAAAATCTAGACTCTATGAATATTACATAATATAATGTTTGATATCTATGTGGATTGTTAATGGGACCAAAGTCAAGAGAAACGGTGATCGATGGAATGAACGAATGAACTAAACAAGTGAATCTTTGAACTGAATTCATCTTTGTGTAACAACCTAGGTCTTTCCGTATTTTTCCACTATATCTGACGTATTGCCGGTACTTCAATTTGTCGTTCTGTCTGGGGCACCTCCCACATCGTGTCTACCGTTCCACGTTAGTCCTATAAAGACTCTATGATGGGTGTTGGATTTTGGAGTACTATCTTTCCACCACTTCAACAATATCATCTACCTGTTCAGATGCTTTTAATCATACATTTATATTAGTCGTAATATCAGAATCGGCTTCTTTCTTAGCCACGTGTTTCTTTACACAGTTCATTCATCGTTTTCTTCTTTTTCTGTCCTCTTCAGTTCATGTTTTTGCAAGATTTGCCGATATTATATTATGCACAGCCTATTGTCGTCCCACTGTTGTGCAAAAGCCTCTTCTTAGATCGAGTTTTTATTAATATTATATTATTAGTTTTTTACAGAAGTTTGCGCCTAGTGGTGTGACTGCCAAGTCTCATAAGTCTCGAATTCGACCGAAGGCACACTATTCACTCGGCGGCGGCGACCTCTCGCGTCCGGCCCTGGTGCAAGCCATGGTCCGGGGCGAGGAGGAATGGGATGCCGTCGCCTCCTTCTGAGAGAGCAGTGATGCTAGCGAAGGAGGTGGCGGAACGTGAGAGGGAGAGAACCTCACGTCCCAGCCACCAGACGCTCCCGGCGTTGGGGGCCACGTGACGGCTTCCGGCCACCGTAAACGCGGGCCTGTGGACAGTGAGTAATGGGCTTGCTCGCCGTCCGTCTGTCTTATGACGACGACAGGCCGTCAGCCCTGACAGTTAAAAGTGTGCCTTTTGGGGTATACATCATCAAATAACCCCTCCCGCTTTGGGCAGAGCGGAAGGGAGTGTCAGACTTCTACTAACAAAAAACCACCCGAGTTCCTTCTTAGCCCTTTGTGTCAATGCCTCGGTATCTCTTTCAAACAACCCGCAGTTCCGACGGGATGAATCGACTACCTGACCTCCACTACCCAGTTAGTACTGGGTAATACGATACCCCTTGTGAAGACTGAAATCACTCCAGCCTATCGTAATGTCTTTTTTTTAATTCTGGGACAAGCCCACCACACTATCCCCAACTGTCAAAGTCAGAATCAACAGTGGCGACCACAAGAAAAGCGCCGAGACAATGAAGCTCGTCGAAGTCCCAGAGAAATGATTTAACTGTCTTATATCCCGCACCGAAATTAATCAGAAAAGAATAGTAGAGTTGGAAAACCATAATTTCCACTTCTCGTAATGTCTTCCCAAATATTCAGTTTCACTATTTCCGACTCTCAGTTTCCTTACGCCTTAGCTACCTACTTCAGTTGGTCGTTGTCTGGCGTGCCTCCCACGCTCTGTCTGTTGGTTCACGGTCACTTTGCAAGGACTGACTTGATTTATTAGCCGTTGATCTTCCTATTGCCTTGTTGCCTCTTACGCTGGTTGATTTTGTTACTTCAATGATTGCAGTTCATTTTGTGATGATCATTTTAATATTCATTAAATAAATGAACTCGTTTAAAAATTATAACTATTGTAAACATTACTGTTAGCTAGCCTGCGAATGTTAGGTTTTCTTCAGAAATGAACACAGAACACTTTTATCGTACCCATCTTGCTACATCGTTCTCACATAATATACCATCTCAACATGAATGATGGAATCAAGGTTTTGTAAAAATATTCTGATTTTAAAGAGGTTCCATCCATCCAGTTTCTTGCCCGTTCTTCTCCATAGAGATCTAGGCTAGGGAATGAGCAACTACAGTACGCTCACAGTTATTATATGCCTTATGACTGGGACTGTAGCTTCTTTTATTTTGTATTTCTTCGACTATTTGAAAGTGCCTGTAACTGTCCTACTTGAAATAAATGTTTTGAATTTGAGAAAAAAATATTATTTATTAAACTTGCTAGGATAAAACCATATAACTTTAAATTAAAAAGATGAAAAAACAAAAATAAACAGCAGTTCAGTGCAGCTCAGTGATAGTCAAGTGTGACTATCGGATTGCCAAAATATATATCTTCAAATTCATGTGCGCATTGTATAATTATGACTTGCTTCCGTGAAGGAAAACTTAGCGAGGAATCCAGCATGGCTGAGAGATTTCTCGACGGCATGTTAAGCTTAGTCAGAGGCCGTTCAAAACTCTGACACCAAAACCGCCATAAACAACATAATAAATAAAGAAGAAGAAGCTTACTTCTTCAAACAACAAAGACTCAAGACATTAGCCACCATATCTTAACCCCTCACATTAATTTACCCCCCAAACCCATTTCTTCTCAATTACCGTCATCTACATCTCATTATACATGCTCTACAGCATTCACTTAAAATCTTCCACAATTTCAAGCTAACTTGGCCTTGCAACAGCACGAATACACCATAATAGTCATTATTTTGTCCCTACGTCGGCTCATTACCGCTTGCCATGACATTTGTTTAACGTCGCTGCTCCCATCCAAATATTTGCTATGAACCGCCATTACTGTCTTGTTGACTGGAGTTATGTTTAATTTTTTTGTTTATCTGTGGAGGCAGGAGTTTAGGGTTGAAGGTAGGTAGAACAGTGAGTGAGTCTTCTTTTATTCTCTTGTCAGTACGTACTGTATGAGATAAACTCGTATTTGAGCATTCACATCCCGGTTAAATGTTGGGTTTTCATGTATGTTGAAATAGAACTACGTACCTATACGCTAAAGGTTTGACTAGGGTGTACCTGTTAGGTTTGACCTGTACATGTAAACCGGAGAATGTATATTGCAATTTGCAAAACTGTGCTGTTTTATCCCCAACGTAGGTCAAGCTTACCTGACGGGTTTACCTAAACAGCTGGACCTTTCAGGTTCATACTAGCGTGTATGGCTACCTTAAGGTTTTTAAGTATCGTGGATATTACTACTGTCGTTTTTTCTGTATTGAAAAGTTTCAGAACTGACAAATACATTTTATAAATGACTAGCGGACGCCACGCGGTTTCACTCGCGTAGTTCCCGTTCCGATTTTTTCAAATCGGTCCAGTAGTTTTGGAGCCTATTCGTTACAAACAAACAAACAAATCTTTCCTCTTTATAATATTAGTGTAGATTATCTATTTAATTATATGTATTATTCTAGTTATTATATTATCGCATTTATCGAACTAAAATATCTTGGTAAACAATTTGTAATTTCCTTTGATCTTAAATGAAGAGAAAACGTACAATAAACTTCCCTTTTACCAGAAAATTTCTACATGGCATATTGTACCAACGACACACAACGTGCTTCGATCCGACATACCTCTCTGCCTTCTTACATTCATGCATTCTTTCATATATACTTGCCGGAGAACATATACGAGGAGGTAAGAGTAGTACTTGCGCGCAGTAGTCTATTTGACCTTCTTGGAGGACGTCCTCAATATGACGTGCACTTTATTTTCTAGGGTGACGAAGCAAAAAGTGTTATAAAGAGGTCAAGAGTTACTGTTCTACCAATAGTATAAATATAAATAATGCGAAAGCGTTTTTGTGCATATAAATACGAACCGGTATATGTTAGGAAAAGTTGAAGAATAACATTTTATTCTACTTATTGTTTGATTGTTTTGCTGTCTTTCCGGAAATAACAAAAAAATAGAGCTGTGGCGAGTTTACAAAAACTTTTTTTCGTGGCGAGTTTACTTTGTGGCGAATGTACAATAGCCCAATGGTACGGATATAAAGTCGAATGGTATCCTCGCACGAGACAAATATTTGTGCGCCTTCACGATACACGACAAATTCCAAGTGCAAGGCAACGTTTTTTTCTGAAAATGGCCTGTGATGAAGCACAAGTTTCCGTGAGTTTAGTAGATGGTGTTCGATAAACAGGAGATCTAGTTTTTAAGCCACGAAATTCCGGTTTAGTGCCTAAATCGAAATCTCCTGAAAGACAAGACAGCAGTATTCATCCATTCCGACGGATGAATACTGTTGTCTAGTCTTAATTCGCTTTTTTTAACACGCTTTTATCACCTTCACCTGGAACTTATTGTGTAATTAAGATAGAGGATAAGTATGTCGATGTACTTGTGAAATTTTCTACAAATAAAAAGAACTCAGCCGTCATTCAATCCAAGAATACAAGGCTTCCTGCCTCTCCGAACAAAAGGAAGTCTTCTTTAGCCTCACAATTCGCAAGCAGACGAACCTTGAACCCGTAACTCCCACGTCCTGGCTTTATTTTGGTGGACGCCCACGCATACCAGCTGATCGTTACGTGATAATAAACTGTATTATTCGCTCGACCTACTTTCCTAGTACACTCTTACTATGGCGTATTGTGATGAGGAGTTTTGTAGGTTTGCTGCTAGTTTTTTTTTAAAACAGTTGTTGTTTAAATCTTGAATTTGTTTTCGCAAGATTGGTTTATTAAAACATTTTTGAGCAATCTGTGTTGTGAGGGTCTCTGTTCTATCGATAATGATTTAAGGAACAGGGAGAATGAGGTTGCTACATAACATCACGCACGTAATACCCCGAGGTTTGGGCAGAGGTGTATGCATTATACTACAACCACATGTCGTTAGCCGAACTTTTAAAAAACCTGCCTGCCGCTACCTAAGCGTCAATCCAGTTTTTCCGTCATTACGTTCATTATTTGAAAACCAAAACAAATTATGACTATTAAATAAAAATAAACTCGCATAAAACCCTCAACATAACAGAGAGAAAATGACTCGTAGTCAGGTTACAGTTTTTTATCCCCATACGGAGGGTAGTTCGCTAATTAAACCGACGTCAACCAATCACCGCGTCTGGCTGAAACTGATCCACCAATTAGCGAGGAGCTGGCGGAAAACTGAGAACATCCTAATGAAAACGTATTTGTTTACGTTTGTATAGATTTCCTTCTGTATACACGGCTTGGGGCGAAATGGAGACTGGTCTTTTAAATGTTTTTAACGTCGGACATTTGCAGAGTCACCTTCAAATAATAGGGTAAGGCAGAGCGAAAAATGTTTGTTTATTGTAATTTTGCAAAAAGTTTGGATGTAGTGGTCCATATTATAGCCTGACCTGTTGTTTTAGAAAGTGTAAAGACAACATCTTATTTTTATAAAAACTTTAATTTATTTCTTTTTTGACAATTCACTGTCTAAAACGCTGCAGCTCCAGCACTACTAAAAAAAAGTATTACACTAAAATAGTACAAAAAGTACTACAGCGCCATCTATGATACAAATGAAGAACTAATCAACGTTACAAATCGCGATATTTAAGTTCTTTTCCATGGAGGATGAAATCACATCCTGTTTTTCTTACCCCTAAAGAGTTAAATAGTCTTATTTTAATCAGACCACGCTGTCACACTGCTGGGCAAAGGGCTCCCCCATGGCCTTCCAAGTTTGTTTGTTAATTGCCTTTTCCGTCCAATCTGTTAAGAATGAGTTCAGATCGTCACGTCAGCGTTTCTTGGGCCTGCCTCGGTTACGACGGCCGTCTTCAGGCACCCACTGAGTGACTATCTTCGCCCATCAGTCCGGCTTCACACTGGAAACGTGACCCGCTCAGTCCCATTTTAACTTGGCAGCTTTAACACCAACATCACCGATGCTTGTCTTAGACCGTATTAAGGTGTTGCGCATTCGATCGGAGAGTCTAACCTTCAGAATGCTACGTTGAGTTTGGACTTCTGAGTTTCAGTCAAAGACCAAGTCTGAGCGCTTGTGAAGAAAGAAATAGTGAATGCAAGTTTTTATTAATTTCGTCGTTTTATGGATGGGAAACGGTGTAGCAAAATATCGTGAGGAAAAGTATAATCATAATCATGTTTCAGAACCAAAACATTCGAAGACTTGTGAAATCTACCTATTCACTGGGCTGCACTGGGAGGATTATAGCCCATCCCTCTCCTAGAGAGGAGGCCTGAGTCCCTGCAGTGGGAACAATATAGACTGATGATAATAGATGAGAAATATCATCAGGCGTTTCTATGTTATAAAAAAATCAATCATATTTCTTCAATTAGCATACATACTCGTATTAAGAGCTTCTAATTGCAAAATCAATGCCGCGCAACACCACTTAGACAAGAGTTTACACATTTCTCTTATTTCAAGAATTGCCACGGTTAGCAGAAATCGACCTTCCATTTCCTAGTATTGTATAGAAAAGTATTGCACTTAACTCTACGCGGTAACTATCGTCTGGCATTGAAGGAGTTCAACATTGTTCCACGAATACTCGTCTGATTGCCGACTAACGTGACACCGAGGTAAAGTTTGTGGAAGAGGCTTTGCAAGGTCACTGGGTTTGGCTTTGAGTAGGGTGCGCATTTTAGCTATGTGATAGGAAAATGGTGGTTTGTCAGTCGAAATCTCGATTAATAATATTCTTGATGACAATAGGGTGGTTAACTAAAAAATCCTAGTCTTAGTCCGTCTTAGTCTGTCAGATAGATTTCCATAAAATTTTGGACACTTCTTTTTCTATTTTCACGTGAGCAAACAATAAAGACGATACAGTGCTTTGAAAACTTAATATTATAAGACATTAGTATGACATTTTTTGTGGTTAGTGACGTCACAAACCCGCACTCAAATCTTTGAAGCGTTTTATCTTCGTAAATTTTTATTGATTTGATAAAACAAAAAATACGTATCCAATATTTTTCGATAATCTAACAGACGGACTAATTAGAATCATATTTTTTTAAGTCAGTAAACATCTAAATTACAACTAAAATCTTTATAGAAGCCTATTTGTTCTTATTTTGATATTGTGCTAAGAATGACTGATGTCAGAGAGACAATAGTTCCCATATTATAGAGAACACTCCGACTCATTTACAGGGTCAATCTGTCAAAATAGCAACCTTTGACAATGGGTAGTTTTCTGACTAAAACAATATAATTCTGTTTAGTTCGTCAGTTCGATTACCAAAAAATATTGGATACTTGATTTCTGTTTTAACAAATTAATAAAAATTGACGAAGATAAAACGCATCAAAGATCAATGAGTCCGCTTGCGACGTCACTTTCCGGTAAAAAATGTACTGCAGCACTGTATCGTCTTCTTTTTTCGTTCACATCAAAAATTATGTGTCCAATATTTTTTGGAAATCTAACTGACGGACTATTTAATTGTTGAGATGAAATTGGACCTAAATCCTAAAAGTTGTCCTCCAGATTACAAACTCAACAACCTACTTGCCACTTCCAGTTCCACAAAGATCATGGGCCACTCTTTCTTCAACTATACTTGACCTTCTGATTCCGTGAGTCGCAACGATATATCATCTGTCGGCGGGTAGATAGTCCTGCCAACTTTTATTGTGTTTTCTTTCTAGTGATATCTGAACTATGTCGAGGTCTGAGTTCGGTTTTGATGTTTTTTGAGTGTTTCAAAAGGGAATTAAAAGGGTTTTCGGTTTTTTTGAGGAGTTCGTGTTTTAATAATAACTGCCTCTCGGGTCGGTTTTCAGGTTAAGCAGCGCTTACCTGGGTTGGTCCGTAAATGGGTGACCGCTCATTACATACCCGAGTTGCCTCCGTGCCACGGACACCACGTTAAGCTGTTGGTCCCGGCTGCCATATGTAGATATTTGGCAGTCGTTACAGGTAGTCAGTGACCTGAAACTCCTACACGGATGAAGGGATTTGAATAAAATATACGTCGTTAGATTCGTCTTGATGGCGCGAGTATCATTATTGCCATTAAAATTTAAAAAAAAATTGGGGGCCATATAGCGGACTTGAAAAATAAAATCCTTTATCATCGAGTAGGGTATCAAAATGAAAGGTTTTAAAAGGAGATTACAAAAATATATGACACATAAATATGTTCAAAAGAAATTCAATATGACAAATCCTATAAACAAACACAAAAGTTAAATCATCTGCGAAGGCCTTTACGCGACCAACTAAAGAACAAACACAAAAGAACTAAAAAGTTGGAAATAAAAAAAGTAGTTTAAAACCTAAAAAACCCGACTGAAAATACTGAAAAGCAAAAAACAAGCATATTTTATTTAAAACAAAACTTGGAAGCATACGGTTTATGGAGAGCAGGGTGTACAGTTACTCAAAACTCCATTGAAATGGAGGATCCTCCGACCAGACGGGTGTTATTTAGTGGGCTACGGCCCATTTGTGTCGGGTTTTTCGATATTATGATCTTAGGTTGCCGACAACTTTAAAAAGTTAGTTCTTCATTTGTGTCACAGATGGCGCTATAGTACTATTTGTATTGTTTGCCGTAGTAATTTTCATTATGCCGCTAGAAATCAAACATCATATGAGACAATACATAAATAAATCTTCTTACAGAGAACAGAACAATACATACTCGTACTTTATAATATTACAGTAACTGACTGCTTATTACCCCTTATCATGACACACTTTGGACATGCTAAATGGTAGTTTTTCGTGTTTCTGTTTCAAGAAGTCCCTAAGACTAGCACAAAAATTGCTATTATCACAATATTGGTAGAACTCATTTGTTATTAAATAGCAAAAATACTCCAAGAAAACAGTGAAGTAGAATTGATGCATTTGCCCCATACTTTAGTGTGTCAATGTCAGAATAAAATTAGGTATTTATAAAAGCGGACGCGACATTGGTTGTTAATATTGATCAGAGTCATTATCTTATTCTTTGAATCGTTTCAGGGACTTATTGCTCATGGCTTAACTACGGCCATTAAGGGAGGTTAAACAATAATTCAGAAATAAAGAAGCAGACCGCACGTAAAGTTCTAACTAATAAATTGACATTTCATCGGTTTTAATAAATCACCACATGACACAACACATTATACATATAAGCAAGCTAGGTTGCAAACGGTCGCGACTTTGGAGTAGTAAGTCGTATAAAGGGTGTAAAAGTACCCTTAACGCAAACGAAGAGTACTTATTCTCCCCACCACTGCGATATTTTTTTAGACCATACCTGGGAAACCCCTAGTTACGGGGATATTGGGGGTCAAAGTTCCAAATTTTTCACAGCTGTTTTTGTAAATACCAGTTTTTCAGGTTACTTTTCAAAGCACCCAATAGATACAATGTTTCAACATTGAGTTATACCATAATATGTGCTTTTTGACCCCAAAAAAATCGGAGCAAGCAATTTTTTTTGCGTAGGGTTACTTAGTTTGATGTACAGAACGCTTGGTTCACGGTTGTGTGCAGAGTTAATTTACACCCTGTAGGTTTGAACAGGCTACTACACTTTCTGTAAATTATTTCATCACCATGGCTCTCAAAATATCGTGAGGAAATTTTGTTAGTTCTAGGAGAACCAACACGTAGACCAAAACAGACTAAGACCGTATCATGCTGTATTGTGGCCCAGTCAGTATTAAACAGAGGAGAAATGAGTTCCAGCAGTTGGGATATTAAGGGTTGATTATTATCAAAGCAAATCTACAGTAAAAAGAGTAACCTTTGGAGTTTCTTGCCGGTTCTTCTCCTTAGGAATTGACCAATGCACCGAACCGTGCCCCTTTTTACCGACGTTTTATAAGTTCCCATGTAGGCCTATGTGAAATAAAAATATTTTGATTTAGATTTTTACAGACCACAATTTCAATTTTTTATTCTTGTCATCGTATTTACCAAATTAGCTTTTAGAGGCCAGAATAGGCAAAAAATATGACTAAATATTTGTACTAAAAGCATAGCTCTGAATCTATTTATTAGGCAACCAGCAAGACAGGAGCGCTTGAAGCTGTCCGAAGGTGCTCAGGATTTACCCACAAACCATCACATCGTCAGTCGTGAGAACTATTTATAGAAACCGACCTAGTCCGTTTCTCTCTTGTCGAGGTTCTCGAAACATACTCATATAAAGTGTAAACAGAACCTTTACGAAGCCTTTATTCAAGCATTTTATAACAAAAATACTCATAGAAAAATGTTTTTTTTACGTTAGAACTCAACGTAGTCCTCTCGATACAAGTGCTGATAGACGTATTGAATTGTACAGGAATCATAAAGGTATTTAAGGGAAGTTATAACCTAGGTCTTTTTATGCCATTTATAGTGATGCTTAGCCCGTATTAACATCCTTACTAAAAGATACTGATACAGAAACGTAAATATTCGCCTGCTAACCAGTTGATTCGCTAGGGTTGTGTCAACCGCAGCTCTGCCGCAGCGGACCCGCACTGCGGTACATACGGCCCGTTCTGCCGAGCTGTCCGGACAACCTGAACCAAATAATATCAAGCTAAAATATTTATTTTGGTACATGTAAGGTTATGGCGTTTATTTTTTGGTGTATTGTGTGGCGGGAAAAATAATAAGCGCCATTTTTGCAAGCATGAGAATTTGTGTCACTGGATTTTTAACTATTGTTGGAAATTTTTAACTATTGTTTTATCAATCGTGAAAGAGTTACATTTAAAGACGTTATTTTGTTTTTTTTAAAATTTTTATTATTGTAAGAGCAAGTTCATTATTTTTTTTAAACGCTTACATTTATGTAGTTGGCATCCGCATAGCCCTGTTGTCAAGTGACCTACTCTTTATTTAACTTCAGTAGGTTCCGTAAGATATTATATACCTTTTCTGGAGTATACACCATAAGAACTGGAAACCATCGTACACAATTAACACAATAGTCAATAACTTAGCTTTTGTGCAAGAATATTGTAATCCTAAACCCTACATAGTGTCAAAACATAATCACACGAAAAAATTCGCAGCATCACCAGGCAAATATCGATTTAAAAAAGGTTTTATCACATTTAGGGCTATACGTTATTCCCTGACACACTGATCGCCCGACCTTGGACGAAACAGTCCCGTTTCCAACACACCGAAGGGATTTATAATTTTTAATTTAGATTTAATATGTGACGCGATACTTTTTTGTTTTCGCCTTTTTGCGCGCGTAAATTAAATAATGGATGCTTTGACGTGTCTCGTATGTGTTTTGAATTTAGAATTTGAAAGTAACAGTTTTGTTTTCTTTTTTTTATTCGTTAGCTTTAGATCTGAAATATAAGATTTTGCACTCCTACTGCGTTACTCAGAGATATTTAATGATTACTTAAGCCGTCACTAAGTAATCATTTGCCATACTTTTGTATGACTGTCATAACCTTTACTTAGTGATGGCCTAAGGAATCATTAAAGCTCTCTGAGTGCGGCAGCTAGACAATTAACATTTTATATCGATAACGATGATTAAAAAGTTATTGTATCATTAACATTAACAACAGAAAAGTTGATGTCAATCCTGTTAAAAGTCGTTATTAACCGGAAAATTTATGAAAACCACAAAAAATAAAAGGCTTTTTCAATAGCAGACTTAAACGAAAAAGTTTTTTCAACCCTTATCGTCGACATAGATGACCACAAACATTATGAACATGCATTATAGAGGAGGTCCCCTGAAATTTACGAACGGCTGTTTAGTTGTCGCACCTAAGGCTGATTTACATTGGTCAAGGACAGTGGCGGGTATCTAGACAGTTACTGTTTACTCGCTACTGCCAGAACCAAATGGTCGGTTTACACCATCCACTAAAGAAAATCGGGCTTTACTTGTAGTTACGAGTACAGTCAACGAGCTCAGCTGAAAACAAGATAACATTCTAACATCAAGCTTGTATTCCACGAAGTATGAAAGAACCTAATGCACAGTTACGTTTAAGACTCAGTAGGTTTTTTTTTTATGAAATCATCAAATAACCCCTCCCGCTCTTGGGCAGAGCGAAAGGGAGTGTCAGACTTCTATTGACTAAAAACTATCCATGTTACTTCTAAGCCCTTTATAAATGATTGCAAATGGACTGGAATTGCTGAAATGTCATGTCTGTCTATTGTTTACACCAGTTCATAACATCACGCCGGTGCGCTTTGAAGGGGTAAGTGAACATGTGAACCACTGAAAAGTGAAAAAAAAAACTTTTTAACAAAAAATAAATAATAAACTAAATAAATAAAAAATAAACTTTAGAACAAAAATCAACTTCTGAAGTCGGTGACTTTTGTTTGTTTGATTTAATTTTTTGCTACCGACTTCAGAAAAGGATTTTTGTTCTAAAGTTTATTTTTCACTTTTTTGTGCTTTATTTTTTGTTAAAAAGTTTTAATATAGCCAACCAACCTATGTTAAACAAAGAATACTATACACCTAATACTAGACTGCCTAATGACCAAATAATACTATGTGTTTGTGTCACATTTCGTCCAGTGTCACATTTTGCCCAGCCCCCGTTAACCCGTACTCCAAGCGTGCTTCTTTCAAATTGGGCTCATTAGTTACTGGTACGTCACATATTCATCACTCATATATAACTGTACATTATGCTTGCTGGAGATTTTTTTATTCTTAAACGAAAGTGCTCGTAATATGCTGTTTTTCTTTCGTATTTTATTAATGCAAAAGTGAATGTGGTTTTTCTTTTTCGGCTGAGAGTTCTGTTTAAAATATCAGAAAGTAATGTTTTCTAAAACTCATGTTAGCACGGGTAGTACGGAAACAAATTCCATGAAAAGTTCTCTCCCATGCATATACTGTACAATTTCGCGGAAAAATCAGTCATAGTAAAATGTAAGATGCATCTTTCGGAAGAGAAACTTCATTAAATCTACTTTAAAGGCGATGTTTGCAGACTCAAAGTATGAAACACAACATCACGCCTGTTATTTTAGAAGGGCTGCAGAGGTGTAGCCATCAGTACACCCATATTTCGCCAGATATATCTAAGTCCCATGTAAAAGCCTATTGCGATCAACTGGGCACAAATCCAGACTTCATGGCAGCTACTGAGCGATTTCTGATTGAAAAACCCAATAACACTTTGGTCGATCCGGGAATGGAACCCAGGACCTGACACTCAGCAGTCGCACTTGGGACCACTAGAAGAACGCGGCAGTCAAGGCGTCGTGGGCTGAGAATTCTGTTTAAAAAATAGAGCAAATGTTTATTTTATCATCTCATATTAGCGCGTGTAGTTTGACGAAAACAAAACATGAGAAGCGCTTTTCCCGTGCAAGTACAATTTTACAATTTTTGCGGAAAAATCGGTCACGATATAAAATATAAAATGCATTCTCGGAATAGAAACTTCATTAAATCCGGCTCAAAGCCGTCGTTTGCAGACTCGTAATATGATATAAAAACCATACCCTCCTCATAAGTAGGAACATATATGTTTCTTTACCTACTTAAATCCTAGATATGTAGTACGGAAAAACGTTGACCGCAGAAACGGACGAAAAGAATTCCAACTTGGAAGTATTTTAGTAGAGAGAAGGGAATACGTGGCTGAATATTTTATCTTTATGCTGATTCTATCCGGATACTATGAAAGAGAAATAGTCTTACATTAGGATACCGGTGTCTCTGGCTGGGTTCAGCTCGGGTAGGTCCGTGTGAAATATTGATATGCAGCTTTGTAGGCTGAGTTCTAAACATAAGAAAGTTTTTGTTAGTAAGAAAAAATACTGTTTACTAGTCCGGTCAAAAGACAAATTTCAAAACGAAACTATTTTTAAAATTACCAACTTAGAGCCGATTTACACAACAAACAGAACAAGACCAGCATGTACACCATGTTCAAGAGCTCTAAATGTGGACAAAAAACGCTTTTGAATGCTTTCGAGATGTTCTTATCGCGTTTGGCACTGTACCTACCTTTACTATAAAACGCAGCCGACCAAACTGCTTCTTTGTATTGAAAAGTGGAAGCATAAGATATGTTAGGAAAACACTTAACCAGGTATAGTTTAAGCATTTACTTTAAGCAGTTACTTATGCAATTATCTTACTTTTACTTAACTAATCACTTTAACTTGTTTGCAGATACTGGTGTTAGTATTCTTTATTCTGGGCCCTATCAGAATACCAGCGTTGTGACATTTGTCAATGTTACAGCACCATGCTGAGATAGTGGCCTGTTGGCTTCGTACGGGACTATTTTTTTAATTTAAACTATGTATGTCCTTCCAATTTTAAGTGTTTCTCATATGTTTTAAGCTTTTTAATTTTTGATTTTTTTGTCAATTTGTTCTGTTCTGTGTGAAACCAATAAATACTTTTCTTTCTTTCTTTCTATATTTCATCATCTGCTTACTCTATTAATGTAATATCTGAAATAAAAAGTGCTCAGTAACATAAGCTGGCAGTGGTTCGGTTTTTTTTTCTGATATATTGAAGATGCATGGAACACAGCAACGTATCGGCGTATCCTAAACAGATGAACACACAACCCCAAAACTTTTCAAATCAAACTTCCCTCGGTATGTTTGCTGACAGTCCTGTACAGTCAGCTGCTCCAATATGTGCACACAGTTTCATCTACTGTATTGATTTCATTTTCATGTTCCCACATTATCATAAAGTTGCAATCGGTAATTCATGAGAAATTCTCGTTCGAACCTTACTTTGTACATTGAAACACATGTAACAATCTAATTAATGATTAGTAAAGATATTGGATGTCAAGTTTTTACTAAGTGACGATAAAAATAATAATCATACCTATAATGTAATCATAAAAATAATAATTTAAAAATAATCATAAAAAAATCTCTGAGTGTAGCAGTAATTTTGTTAAACAAGTGACATGAGCGTCTTTGTTGAGTGTCATATTCGTCATTTATAGGCCTATGTTAGTAGTAGATTAACCTAGTATTTTTTTAAAAGCACTCTTTTTTTGGTAGGAGCTCGTGACTACATCACAACAGCTATTTGGAGCCGATCTTCAGGTTAAGCCGAGCATGCCTAGGTTGGTCTGATGATGGGTCCCATTACATAGTAAGTTTTCTAAATGCTTCAGAAAGCACATTAAGTCCAGTCTCAGTTGTCTATTTTGACATAGTGGGGAAGATGAGTTTTGCAAAATCCAACGAGAAAATTTCTTTTTTTTCAAAACCGTGTTGGTATATGGTCAAGTGTGACTGACCCATAAAAATAGTAAAACCAATTTTGTTTGTAGGTAAAGGTACTTACGGGTCGTTTTATTTTATCGGAAAAAATAAATCTGAAAAGCAAAACCGAGTAAATACACACTAAAAATCTATACTCAAGTCTAGAATTTCCAATCCAAGGTCTATTTAATCAAACAATATTAGTTTAGTTCTCCATCATAGACAAACATACGGCGCTATAGTTGGACCACGCCCGTCCAAAAAGCCGCTTCCGATTATTTATATTGGTAAAAGTGGAATATCTAGTGACGGGGTAAAGACATGAAATGGACAGAAATATAAATAGAAAAAAATCAGAACGACATTTAGTGTACAGTCGAACAAGGTAATAAGTAAAGCCAGCTAACTTGCATTTACTTTTAAGATTACACAGTTACACGAGCTCCCGATTATTTAAAAAGTTATTTCAAAGTGTTGGGCAGTTGTCATAGTCGTAATCTTCGAGCTTCCAAAAATCTTATTCTCCAAATTCCTTCACACCGCACCTGTTTTTTGTCAAATTCTTACACTATCTCATCTATTAAACTCTGGAACACGCTACCCCTGGGAATTAAAAAAGCTGAAAGCAAATTCACTTTTAAAAGGAAAGTACGTTCCCACTATTTAAATCAGACCAAATAGCAATTTTACAAGTTAGTCATGGTAATTACCAGTCATGTTTTATTTGGGTATTTCTTGCAATATTTATTAGTTTATGTTATTTTTATATGTGTATTAGTATTAATATAAGTATATATACTTATATTTTAATTGATACTGTTTTTTTTTTTCTAGTTAGTTTGTAGCCTACCACAATGTTGTCTTGTTTGACCCTAAGGTTGACTGGTAGAGAATGCCTTGTGGCATTAAGTCCGCCTATGTATCACTATTGTGCATAAAGTTTAAATAAATAAATAAATACATTTAGAGACTAACGTCAAACGATATTGACATCAGTTGCTTAATGCCAATCGCTTTATAAAACGAAATTGCAGTCAGTTTTTTCAGTGTACTAGAATTATTATTTATTCTACCAGTATACTTAATAGCTTGTTCGTCTGTACTACTGCGGGGTGAAGGATTCTTTCCACATAGAGAAATAACGCGTATTCATCGAGTATTTTGTAGTTTTGAGCCAAAGAATATAGACCGTGTGACGTTCTATCTGTACGTACACACATCATCAGCTGCTTAGCCTTTCTTCAACTATGTTAGAGTCCCCTTCCAGTCAAAATGAATGACTGCCTATCTGACCTCCACAAACCAGTTGAAACTCGGTAATACAATAGCCCTTGGTAAGACTAGGCTTCTCACAACTGCCAAAGCTCACAAATTAAAGCCGGGATCAGCGGCTTGACGTGCTTTCTAAGGCGTGTAGGAGACTTGGTAAGTCATTACATACCAAGTTTACAGCCACCGATTGATCCGTGAATCATCATCATCATCATCAGCCTATAATGTTCCCAATGCAGGGACTCAGGCCTCCTCTCTAGGAGAGGGATGGGCTATAATAGACCACGCGGGCCTAGTGCGGGTTGGTAGATGTCACATGTCTTCGAATTTTAACGTGAATGGATGACTATAATTATGGTCACCCATCCACGCATCAACCTTTGCAAGCGCGACTTACTCTTTAAGATTAACCAGTGCAGTTACTAATATTTAGCTACGAGCACTTAGTTCCTTGTATATGTTTTAGTTACTTGTATATTGTCTTCCAATGAGTAATGAAGTTTGCTTTGCGCTTTCTAATTATAAAATCTAACTTTTCTCGTTATTACAATACAAACCCTATAATTAACATCTCTCTCAACCTTAAATAAACAAATAACAAAAACTGAAAATAACCAAAATGTTTTTAAAACGAGGTTGTTATTAACAACCTTTTAACACGGAAAACTGTTATTAAACCAAAAGAGAACGTTATACCGATATTTGTCGCCATGATACCATGGTTTTATGAGTTAATCGAGTAAATAATGTGAGTTTTTTCAATGGAATTAAGCTTTGAAAACTGTTTTCTGAAGTTATTTGAAAATAGGTCTTTAAAGCCAGAAGAAGGTCATCTGCCCGTCAGGGCTGCGGGCCAAGAAGGAACATGGGTGGTTTTTAGTCAGTAGAAGTCAAAGAAAAAGTCGGGCAAAAATTTTTGCGTAACTAAGTACCCTTTTTCAATAATTACATTTTACGGTAAAACTCAATGTAGCACTCTTAAAACATTGTGCTAGTAGATGCTTGAATAGAAAACGGGTCATGGAGGTTATTTAAGTAAAGTTATAACCTGTAAAACTAGTATTTACAAAAACAACTGTGCAAAATTTGGAACTTTGACCCCCAATATCTCCGTAACTAGGGGGTTCCCAGGTATGATCTAGAACAAAAAAAATATCGCAGTGGTGGGGAGAACAAGTGCTCTTCGTTTGCGTTAAGGGTACTTTTACACCCTTTAAATAAGATCGAGTGTAGATGGTAGATGTCACACGTGTGGTTAAGTTAAGTCCAATAGGTGATCCAAGACGGCATGGTTAGCGCAGTGGCTCAAGCAATGGACTGCTGCGCTGCGTGTCGCGGGTTCGATCCCCGCACGGAACAAATATTTGTATGACCTACAGATAGTTGTTCCGGGTCTGGGTATTTGTGTATGTGAGTTAAATGTTTGTGAACGCACCCACGATACAGGAGAAATTCCTAGTGTGGGGGGCAACGTTTAAAAAAAAAAAAAAAAACTGTCTCAAAAACATATGATGTTTAGTCCGTAAGTTAGATTATTGAAAAATATTGGAGACGTGTTTTTTTGTTTTATCTATATAAATTAATAGAAATTGACGAAGATAAAATGCATCAAAGATGCGACGTCACTTGTAGGTAAAAATGTACTGACATGTGACGTCACACGAGTTTTCGAAGCACTGTATCGTCTTAATTTTTTGTTTACGTGAAAGAAAAATATGTGTTCAATATTTTTTGGAAATCTATCTGACGGACTAATTAGATTTTTTTGTCGGATACCCTATTTCGAACGAAGTCACGGGATAAACTATTTCGATTCAACATTCACACAAAACATTACCAGAAAGAAAGAAAGAAAGAAAATGCATTTATTTGGCACATGCCCCAAGTACACACAATGTAAAAAGTATATAAAAAAAGGAGTTAGAAATAAACAGATCGTGGCACTGTGTGCCTCACGGCTGCGCCAAAAAGGTCCAATTCAGCAAAATGCCGGTCAACTATTGCCCGACGCTGGTTTTCAACTGAACCTGACTTAGAGTGGTTACGGATGAAAAACAGTTTTATATGTTGTGTC
This sequence comes from Diarsia rubi, assembly GCA_932274075.1. NCBI lineage: Eukaryota > Metazoa > Arthropoda > Insecta > Lepidoptera > Noctuidae > Diarsia > Diarsia rubi. Next base: position 5,220,002 of record OW026414.1, read on the forward strand.
AATGTTTGTCGTGAATATGTACTTAAATAATTATGTATTGAAAGGTGTGTACAAAAAAAATAAAAAATAAATATAACATAAAACGAAACAGAAATAACAAATATCGTAAGTGTGTAAAACAAAACAAAATAAGAGAATATAGAGAAATGGCACAGGCGCTAGATAAAAAATCTGTTTGGCACGATAACTATTCACGGATTACACATTATTTTATATTTATAAAAGTTTTTTTTTTTTTTACATGCATTTCGTCCACAATAATAATTATAAGGTAGGAGCGTCATATCACTGAGACATTTAGAGCAACCATATCCAGCTTACGTTGTGCTTCTATGAGGAACTGCCGTAAACGACTTCTAAATGTGTCTATCGACTTGATAAGTCTTAACGGTGGTGGCAGGTTGTTCCATATTTTTGAAGCCGCATAACGAAAGCTGCCTCTGAAAGCTGCTGAACTATGCGACTGAGTTGAAAGTTGCTGCGAACATTGTCTTCTCCCACATTCCCTTCTACTAGCTATCCAACTCAGCTTATCATACAAGTAGTCTGGATTTTGGTATTTGACCACACCGAACAGAAGGCATGCTAAGTGTAGTTTGCGTCTTGATTTCATTTTAAGAGTGGAATGCTTGTTTAGAAAGGGTGTGACATGACTTCTACGTGGAATGTTGTAACAAAATCGAGCGCACGCGTTTTGTACCCTTTGTATGAGCCGATCTGTACGAGCTAAGAGACGCGGGCCATACACAGTATCGGCGTAGTTCAACTTAGATAAAACTAATGTTTCCACAAGTTGTTCCCGTAGTTGTTCGGATAAATAAGGCCTCATCTTGTACAAGACCTTCAGGCGATAAAAACAGTTTCTCACAGACTCAGCTATGTGTTTCTCAAAACGAAGGTCTGTGTCCATGGTATACCAGACTGTATTTGAATATGGTACAGCTACCGTATTTGAAATAATTAAGACCGTCACAATATTAAGGTGAGGATCCTCGCTAATAAAGTTTAATTACCAATTTAAGCTCAAAAACACGAAGTAATAACCATCGAGTCTAATCTCATAATCATCTTATTATGTTTATTTTGGGCAATAAAGACGTAATTAAAATTATACAAAGCCATGGCTCTAAAAATGGAGAAATGATAATAAATGAAAAAGAGTTTCTTGTAACTATTCTCTTTATTTTCCAGCACTATTTTCCAGCACTGTTTTCCAGCACTATTTTCCAGCACTGTTTTCCAGCACTATTTGCCAGCACTATTTTCCAGCACTATTTTCCAGCACTATTTTCCAGCACTGTTTTCCAGCACTATTTTCCAGCACTATTTTCCAGCACTGTTTTCCAGCACTATTTTCCAGCACTGTTTTCCAGCACTATTTTCCAGCACTATTTTCCAGCACTATTTTCCAGCACTATTTTCCAGCACTATTTTCCAGCACTATTTTCCAGCACTATTTTCCAGCACTGTTTTCCAGCACTATTTTCCAGCACTGTTTTCCAGCACTGTTTTCCAGCACTATTTTCCAGCACTATTTTCCAGCACTGTTTTCCAGCACTATTTTCCAGCACTGTTTTCCAGCACTATTTTCCAGCACTATTTTCCAGCACTATTTTCCAGCACTATTTTCCAGCACTGTTTTCCAGCACTATTTTCCAGCACTGTTTTCCAGCACTATTTTCCAGCACTGTTTTCCAGCACTATTTTCCAGCACTGTTTTCCAGCACTATTTTCCAGCACTGTTTTCCAGCACTATTTTCCAGCACTGTTTTCCAGCACTATTTTCCAGCACTATTTTCCAGCACTGTTTTCCAGCACTATTTTCCAGCACTATTTTCCAGCACTGTTTTCCAGCACTATTTTCCAGCACTGTTTTCCAGCACTATTTTCCAGCACTGTTTTCCAGCACTATTTTCCAGCACTGTTTTCCAGCACTATTTTCCAGCACTGTTTTCCAGCACTGTTTTTCAGCACTGTTTTCCAGCACTATTTTCCAGCACTGTTTTCCAGCACTATTTTCCAGCACTGTTTTCCAGCACTATTTTCCAGCACTGTTTTCCAGCACTGTTTTTCAGTACGGTTTTCCAGCACTATTTTCCAGCACTGTTTTCCAGCACTATTTTCCAGCACTGTTTTCCAGCACTATTTTCCAGCACTGTTTTCCAGCACTGTTTTTCAGTACGGTTTTCCAGCACTGTTTTCCAGCACTGTTTTCTTGACTGCCTCGTTGTTCTAGTGGTCACGAGTGCGACTGCTGAGCATGGGGTTCTAGGTTCAATCGCGGGTCAGGCATAGAGTTATTGCGTTTTTCCCCAAATCATGGGGCTGCATAAAAAATAACTACTCCACCATATTTAAGAGTCCGCCATATTGGATTTACAGAAGTCACTTAGCTGAACATGCATTGTCATCCAAAGCAAAAAAAAAACAGCTTAATCGGTTGGGAATAACTGTTAAAATTCAGTTGCAAAATTTGGCCTAAGCAAATATGGGCTTGTTTAGAGTCCTACTTTGTCAACCGACCTTATAAGTTGATGCAGTTTAATTCAGAGAAAATCTCATATACACCAAAGGAAATCTCCGAATATAATACCTTTGATTGATACCAGTCAAAGCCTCAAAGTAATTACATTGCATCCAGCTTCAATGAAAGACGATACTATATTCAGCTTTGAAAATCACGACTGCGTTCATACAAACGTCACTTGGTGCAAGGAACAATGTATTGGCCACCATGCTTGGAACACTAACAATGCTTTGACAAAAATTGAATGTGAATGTGTGTGAAGTAGGTACGTTTCTAAGACTATTGGTAGATGCATTGTCTATACCAATGCATAGAATGTTCATGTATCTGTGACAGGATCATAAAAATATAAGTTACAATAAACTAAAAAAATATCGCGGGAAAACGACTTTTCTTTTTCGGTCAATAATTACTTTTTACGCTTTAGGACTCTATTGAACTCCTCAAAACATTATGCTGATGGATGATTTGAATAGTGGGTGTTTAAAATAAAGACAATAACATTAATTCAAAATAATTAAAAGTTGAACCTAATGTCTACCGATAAAGCTGAAAATCTATTAAAGAAAGGAGTCAATTTTATTAGGCACGAGCGAATATATATAAGACCAAAAAAAAGCAACAAAATTATTACAGTAAATAAACGAAATCTTACTTTTAAACGTATACCGAATCTTGAAATCATAGTAAAATAATTGATATTTTAATGTAATATTTATTATATTTTGCGAGTCAAATCATGCCTGTTATGGGTCAATGTCATCTCACAAGTATAAATTGCGAATGTAAAAAGTACGGCACCCAGTCGTAGTATTATAACCAATGGTTTATTATTATATTAAAATATTCGTTTGTACTATATAAATAGTAGTGAACTATTTTTAATGCAATTCGAAGGTTTTCTCTAAAATCGGGAAGATGCTGTAAAGCATCATCGTGACACGGAACTTTTTAAATCTGCTTCGTTGGTGATTGACAGTCGACTTGATTTAACAATCTATCTATTTATTTCGATTTTCATTATACGTCACGTTTTAATTTGCATATTTCTAAATATATTTCAAATCATTAAATGTTTCACTCGCGTTTCGACGCTAAAATTATGTGGCGGGACTATTCTCCGAACAAAACAATATGGTCTCCTTCGGCAGGTTGTAGTAGATTTCATGGCACAAGTTTGTGTCGCCAATTACCGAAGTCCCTTCCACCGCATATATTCAATTGCAACAATTCGTCAAAACATACTCGTCGCATATCTCCGGTACATTGATACAGTCACACTCGGGAGTAACATGTAGTACAGTCATAAAGATGTCAATTGTAAACGGATGCCAGTGTGTTGGGGCTATGATTGCCATGTCAAATCTCCCGAACACTCGTGCAACTTAAATTATATTTGTGAACTGGATACAACTGGTTCTTACCGGTTGTATCTGTTTGTGTTTTTATTCAGGTGACTGGTATTCGGTAGAAGTTTGAGGTTTTTAGTTCGAGTTTGAAGTTGGAATTTGGTAAAAATTGTCGTAGTGTTGTTCTCTAAGACGGCGTTTGAAAATTACTTTTAATATTTTGTTAATAATCAAGAAATTACACTCGTAATATACAGATGATAACATAGAGGACATCCTGTGTATTTACATATATTTGCGTTGTATGTTTACTGTTTTTTTTTGTCATTTTGTATGCACATGGCGTCTCTGCGATATTAATATTCTACTAGCAACCGAACCCAACCCAATCCACTCTGAGCTGCAGCAGTAAAAGTGAAATTACTGATAAGGAAATCCAACAATATTTGACCTGTTCTATGAATCGAACCCTAGACCTCACGCTCAACAGGAGCGTTTTGAGACCCCTCGACTAACAATGCAGTTAATACTTGAAAAAACGTGTAACGTTGCGGTTTAAAAGAATATGTAGTGACAAAAAATTAAAGGAGTATGCTAAGGTTCATGTGGAGAGGATGAATGAAAGTCGATTAACAAAAGGTATTTACAAGGCAGATGTGAGTGGCAACGCCGGGAGGGGACGCCCTAGAAAGACATACACTGATGTTATTGGTGCCGTTCTTCAGAAAGGACAGGTGCGTAATACTCGTAACGGGCGTGCGTGAATGACTAGATGTATGAATGTAGATGAGGCAAAAGAAAGAAAGAAAGAAAGAAAATTTATTTATTTAAAAGGAGCAATTGCCTTTTGCCTCCACCTCTGCCCTTTTGGAAGAAGGGCGTGAGTATAAGTATGTATGTGTACGTTTCAAGGATACGTATTTCAAATACGGAAGACTTGGTCTTCATAATCATTCATAGTCCGACTTCACCCACGCTGGATAAAGGTCTCACTTTCCATGCGCCAAGCTTTTATTGTTTCTTTATTGAAGAGGCTTTAATCCGATGCCTGACTAAGGAGCTGCTTATATTTTCAATTGCTTCAATTTCAAATAAAAGCTAACAGTTTGTTAATCTTAAGAAAATATTAATTGTAACTAAGCTTATTCTATGACAATAGTTATCGCTCCACGTTCTTGTGTCAGTCTCATCCAGGATATTGCCTTGATTCCTGCAAATTGCATTCCTCAGACACCTAAATCATTATTCATATGATAATACTACATTCAATTGACACCGTATTATGCCACATCCTGTATCAATATCATAAGGAAACGCGTACGCAGTATGATAACATCTTTATTGCCTAAATTGCTCTGTGAAAGCGTCTCCGTTTGTCAGTCTGAGTTATTGCCCGGGTAGACAGTTCTTCCGGTATATTCTTGGTCTTTTTTTTTTTTGGTGGGTAGAACACCATCAAATAACCCCTCCCACTCATGGGCAGAGCGAAAGGGAGTGTCAGACTTCTACTGACTAAAAACCACCCATGTTCCTTCTTAGCCTCATTGTCGAGGCCGCGGTAACTTCTGAACAACCCGCAGCCCCGACGGGTCTGAACAACCCGCAGCCCCGACGGGACCCGCAACCGCAACGGGACCCGCAGCCCCGACAGAATAGACTTGGTCTTAGACCCTTATATACGGTTCGGAGTAATCGTAGGACTATTTCTATAGTAGTTTACGCTCTAGATTCGGCTTCCGTCATCCGATTTCTTTCCGTCGTCGTTCCGTTTTTTCGGGTTCGTAGCGGAATCGGATCGGACGTAGTGCGAAACCGCTCTTCTCTCACTGCTACATGGATGTTTAGATGCTCGGATGCTCTTGAAAGAGGACCGTTGTCGGTTTTGTTTTTTTAATTTTTTTGTGGGGAAGTTTGTTATTGCAGTCGACGGGGAATTCATACCCGAGCCGCAGACAAGGATTTTTTCGGCACGGTTGGCGCAGTGGCTCAAGCAATGGACTGCTGCGCTGCGTGTCGCGGGTTCGTTTCTCGCACGGAACAAATATTTGTATGACCTACAGATAGTTGTTCCGGGTCTGAGTATTTGTATAAATGAGTTTAAATGTTTGTGAACGCAACCACGATACAAGAGAAATTCCAAGTGTGGAGCAATGTTTATTAAAAAATAAATAAAAATATTACGAAAATAAAATGTGTGAAAGATCTAGATTGGGAGCTTTTGACGTCACTGTGTGGGTAAAAAAGTACTAACCTTGTGACGTCACACGACTTTGCGAAGCACTAGGCTGTATCATCGTCATCTTTTGTTTACGCGAAAAAATAAAAAATACGTGTCCTTAATTATTTGGAAATCTATCTGACGAACTAATGAGTTTTTTTTTGGTGAAATACCCTTTTAACTCAAAGTTCACAGAAAACAATATTGCAGTATCAATTTAGTTTTCCAGGTAACGTCAAATGCAAGAGAAGTTACCGGGTCAGTGAGTGACTGGCAATATGCCACAATACATGCATTCTGCTAACATTTGCCAATATATTTGCTTTCGAGTAAATACATTGTACCAACCATAGATATAGATATAATAAAGGGTGTACCCTTAACGCAAACGAAGAGCACTTGTTCTCCCTACCACTGCAATATTTTTTTGGTTCTAGACATACCTGGGAACCCCCTAGTTACGGAGATATTGGGGGTCAAAGTACCAAATTTTGCACAGCTGTTTTTGTAAATACTAGTTTTTAGGGTTCCGTACCTCAAAAGGAAAAAACGGAACCCTTATAGGATCACTCGTGTGTCTGTCTGTCTGTCTGTCTGTCCGTCTGTCACAGCCAATTTGCTCCGAATCTAATGGACCGATTAAGTTGGAATTTGGTATACATATGGATTTTTGTGACCCAAACATGTACGGCTAAAGTAAATAAATGAATTTTGAATATGGGGGTCGCTTTTACGGGGCAAATAAGAAAATTAAAAAAAAAGTTTTGCAAACTGTACCATGTGACACATCAAATGAAAGGGCTTACTATGAGGGTCTCAAATATATTTTTTAATAATTTTAAAATAAATAGTTTTAAAGTTATTTAAGAAAATAGACGAAAATTGACCGTTCCCCCCCCCTTATCTCCGAAACTACTGAGCCTAAAATTTTGAAAAAAATACAGAAAATAGTTCTATACCTGTAGATTACAGGAAAACCTATAAGAAGTCCATGGTCTAAAAAGGTAGATATATTATATTCATCGTACGGAACCCTCTTCACGCGAGTTCAACTCGCACTTGACCGGTTTTCAGATTATAACTTTACTTAAATTACCTCCATGACCCGTCTACTATTCAAAGCACCCACCAGCACAATGTTTTAAGAGTGCTACATTGAGTTTTACCGTAAAATGAGATTTTTGACCCCACAAAAAAGGTCATTTCCCAGCAAAAATTTTGGCGTAGGGGTAATTAGTTGGCCGCGGGTTGTACACTAGTTATCGCGGCCTCGACATAGAGGGCGAAGAAGGAACATGGGTGGTTTTTAGTCAGTAGAAGTCTGACACTCCCTTTCGCTCTGCCCAAGAGGTTTTCGATGATTTTCCACCCGCCAAAAAAAAAAAAAAAACTACTGTACAGTTGGCATTTTTCTGTGTGTGCCTTCTCGCAGGTCAACTAAGGAGGTTGTCCACTGCTTTACAAGACTTTCTTCCAGGTGCCTTGAGTGTAAGGCCTCAAAGCGAGGGCAAACAAACTAAGCGCCTACTGGCTAAGACCACCCCTTGTGTGGTACGAGCCTCGACTTAGGACGTTGCGGGGGAAGGGCAGCAAGGGGACACAGGCTGGATCTGAGTGATATCACTAATTACGAGCTGGTTAAGAACTACAGGCTCATCGACGCGGTCTGACTTGGGCGAGGGTCGGGGAGAGCATGAAACAGTGACGACGAGGTTAGTTTCGCCAATTCGCGTTATTAAGTATTTTATACTTTACGAGGTCTGTCGAGCAAGTTAATTTGTTTAAGAAAACAGCTTTATAACTCAAAAACTTAAACATTTAAACGAAACCATAGTATACCTAGTTTGTATAGTATCTTGTTTGTAAAATAACTATACAGGGTGTAAATTAACCCTTCACACATACGTCAACCAAGCATTCTGTAGATCAATCTAAGTACCCCTATGTAAAATTTTTTGCTGGGAAACGACTTTTTTTTTGGGGTTAAAAATCACATTTTACGGTAAAACTCAATGTAGTACTCTAAAAACATTGTGCTAGTGGATGTTTTGAATAATAAACGGGTCATGGAGGTAATTTAAGTAAAGTTATAACATGAGAAACTAGTATTTACAAAAACATCTGTGCAAAATTTGGAACTTTGACCCCCAATATCTCCGTAACTAGGGGTTTCCCAGGTATGGTCTAGAACCCAAAAATGATCGCAGTGGTGGGGAGAACCAGTGCTTTTCGGTTGCGTTAAGGGTACCTTTACTCCATTCATAGTGCTTAAGACGTCATAGTAGGTAGTCAAAAAACGACATGCTTGTTTTTCATACGGATATTTGGGTTATCTAGGGTCTAACAGGTACTATACTAAGGTTGTTACATTTTCTTGGAAATCTTTTTGTTAAGGTTGGCAAGTCGCCGGTGACTATGGATAAGGTTTTTTTCGTGTAATGGGGTTAGCTGACACGTTGCCAAGCTTAGAAATGGGTTTTTAAAGTCTTATGTGCAGTTGTCGTTAGTTGTGTGTTAGCTCTATTGTGAAATCCATTTGTATTGAATGATACTCGTAGGTATTTTGTGTGTTCTTGTAAAAAAAATAATTAGATACAACTTAATAAAAAAAAAATATCTGCCTTTCTTACCCGCAGCGACAACTTCAGCCTTGATGAGGATTGACTTCTTTATAGGTACAGTTAGGTACTTGAATACACTTTATGTCATTTGACAATGCACAGGAATGACTTTAAACATCAAGGGGATTTTTTCTTTAAAACCCGAGGAATCAATCAGAAGCATCAGCAATTTGCTTTTTGCATTAAGGTTTTGAAATGTAATAAACATTTAAAACGTGACAACACTACCTTCGGCTTAAGTATGATCGATTGCCAAATGTTTGTTTATTACGTGACTACCCATGAAGCGACCGGAGTGTCACAGCCCGCGCTCTTGTGTCAGCTCCAGTTTGTTTAACGTTTTTATACCTACATCATTTAAACAAACAAATCATAATAAAACAAGACACAAATCCATAAATCCGCAGACACCAAACAATTAACTCTACCTAAACTATTTCATAACCTAACCTTGCACCCAAAATCTATGCCTCGAAAACTGAAAATAACCTAGATTACGAGGTCAAAACTCCAAGTTAAACTTTATTAGCCCGTTATAATGCAGTATACAATGAATCCGGGCTTATCTGCAGTCGTGGTTGGCGTGCCGACTTTGAAACCTAAGGTCAGGGAGTCACTGTGATGCATTGGATACAGAAAGTGTGTTGGAACTTTGTGGTCGTAGGTATGCAGATAGTTTTGATAGATTATGCGGTTTTGTTTTAGTTGATTTTGGTTGTGGGACTCAAACTTAAAGTATTTATTTCAATTAAACCACTACAGGCACTTATGAATGACAGAAAAATAGTCAGAAAGTATAATAACTTGTCAAGGTAGGTACACTAGTTTCTCATTACAGAGCGTAGATCAGCGTACTCTGAGAAACTCCAGGGACACTATTTTAAATCATTATATTATTACAAAAATCTTGACTAATACACGTATCTATAACAGGTAAAAGTAATCATCTAAAGTAATAATCCTCTCATCATCATCATCAACAGCCTATTAATGTTCCCACTGCTGGGACACAGGCCTCCTCTCTTTGAGAGGGAATGGGCTATTGGGCTATAATCTACCACGCAGGACCAGTGCGGATTGGTACTCGTAGATGTCACATGTCTTCGAATTTTTTGGTTCTAAGCCATGCCGGTTTCCTCACGACGTTTTCTTCCACCGTTTTGAGAGGAGCGATGATGAAATAAATTACACAAACTAATGTGCCTGTTTGGGTTCGAACCCACGACCTACTGTTCGTAAGTCGGGGCCGCCACCACTGGGCCGCCGCTACTCCCACAATGTTATCCTCTAAACTCATTTAATCCTATTTCTTTCTTCGTATTGGGACAAGTCCACAACTACTCCCCTGTAACTCCTGAAAGCCAGAAACAATACATAAAAGTGCCGAGACAATAAAACTCGAAGAAGTCCCAGAGAAACAATTCAACTGTCTTCATCCCGCAACGAAATGAGAAGAATAGCGGAGGAGAAGGAAACAGTTAATTTTCACTTCATTGAATGTCTATTTCTTGAAAAAGTAAAAATAAAGTGGATATCTAGATGCTCGATGGTCACTAGGTGAAGAGAAGGTCTAACCAACTTCTTTACCTAGTTCATTCTGCATTCTCGCCACATACGGCGAGCAATGAAACGGTTGTAAGTGGCCTTTGACGAGGTCGTTGCAAAACGTCAAACGTCGTTCATACAAGATTCTCCATCAAATTCAAGATTAAAATCACTGCAAACCTATAGGTAATTTAGTTTAGAAACATATATGACCATGTGTAACGTTTTAAGTATAATACGAATACTGAAACGCCACGCTAATATAACGCTCAAATCTAGTGCTGTCTCGGACGCTCTATGCTGAAGTAACAGAGACAGAACGAGATTTAAGGACAACATAAAATTAAATAGCGTTTCAGTATTCGGCCGATATACACAAGAATTTTTACGAAGTAAGAACCGAATCGTACCCTAAGTTATTACTTTACAGTCAAGCTGTAATGTAACTAACCTGCAAATACGAAAACACGTAAGAAAATTTAAATTTCACGGGCTACCCTAGCGCTAAAAACTTGGCAGTTACTTGGCCTATTAATTCTAACAAACATATTTTAATATCAAAAAAATGCTGTTACACCTTGCCAAGACACTTTCTCAGATTACGGAACACATGTAACATGTTCACATTGTTCACACAGATATGTAACATGTTGCCACACACATGTAAACATACTGCATGGTGCTGTGGCGTGCTGCCAGCGCGAATCACTGACCCGATTACTTCTCGTTGCATTTGACGTAATAGTTTGCGAACTGAATTGATCTACTGCAGTGTTATGTACTGGGGAGGATCGTTAAGGGTGTGCTGTTCATTTGACTTTTTTATTGACTGTGTGTTTCAACTTCTGCATTTTGTATTAGGAACTCGTAGCTAAATAATAACAGCACACCGAGTCGATCTTCAAGTTAGCGGCACTCGCCTAAATTTTTCGTTGGATGGGTGACCAACCATTACATACCGAGTCTCCTATGTGCCACGGACGGACTTTAAGCAATTGGTCCCGGCTGTTATATGTAGATATTAGTAGTCCGCGGCTCAAAATTATAACAACCAATTTTACCAAGGGATACCGTATTGTCTAGTACTAACTGATTTGTATAGGTCAGATAGGCAGTCGATGCATATAAAATAGTGGTATTCAGCTGCATCCGCGTAGACTGAAAGCTGACGTCAATGGCTTCCCCATTGACGTCAGCTTTCAGTCTAACAAAAAAAAATCTAATTAGTCCGTCAGATAGATTTCAAAAAAATATTGGACACGTATTTTTTCTTTTTTCACGTAAACAAACAATGAAGACGATACAGTGCTTTGAAAACTCTTGTGACGTCATTCTATAAGACATTTGTAGGACATTTTTCAGCGGTCAATGACGTCACCAACCCCCACTCAAATCTTTGACGCGTGTTATCTTCGTCAATTATTATTGATTTGATAAAACAAAAAAAACGTATCCAATATTTTTCGATAATCTAACAGACGGACTAATTAGAATCTAATTTTTTTAAGTCAGTAAACATCTCTATGGGGAAAAGGCCAGAGATGATGTAAATTTGTCTGATATTTATTAACTAGACAACAAATATCTAAGAAAAGCATGCCATGTACGATTGGTTTCACAATAGGTGATCCCATTTTCCCGTTTGGAGAAACTATCACGAAATGTCGTTATTTGTATTCTTTAGCATATTTAGAAAACACAGGTGTAATGGGTGTAGAAAGACCTCTAACGAATCGGAAAGACATTTGTATGACATTTGACATTAGTACAGTCGAACAAGCTATATGAGTATACAGCCAGCTAACTTGCATTTACTTTTAAGATTATACAGTTACATTTAGAGACTGATGCCAAACGATACAGGGTTTGACATCAGATGCATAATGCGAAAAGCTTTAAAATACAAAATTGCAATCAATATTTTCAGTGTAAAAGAATTATACAGGGTGTAAATCAACCCTTCACAAATACTTTAACCAAGCATTCTGTACATCAATCTAAGTAACCCTACGCAAAAATTTTTGCTGGGACACGACTTTTTTTTTTGGGTCAAAAATCTCTTTTTATGGTAAAACTCAATGTAGCACTCTTAAAACATTGTGCTAGTGGATGCTTTGAATAGTAGAAGGGTCATGGAGATAATTTAAGTAAAGTTATAACCTGAAAAACTAGTATTTACAAAAACAGCAAATTTGGAACTTTGACCCCCAATATCTCCGTAACTAGGGGGTTCCCATGTATGGTCTAGAACAAAAAAAATGATCGCAGTGGTGGGGAGAACAAGTGCCCTTCGTTTGCGTTAAGGGTACTTTAACATCCTTTATAAAACTACCTATACTTATCTATTAGCTTGTTCGACTGTACCTGGGAACCGTTTAGTAAGACAAAAACGAAATTGGGGGTCAAAGTTTCAACATACGAAAAAAACGAAAGTTTAAAATACATTTCCCCACAATAACTAAGCGTAGAGTTACTAGTTTAATGTACAGAAAGCTTGGTTGACGGCGTCATGAAGGGTCCGTTTACACTTAGTATGGAGCATTTGAAAGGTTCACTTACACGAGTAAGAACTGAAGGTCACCTAGTCTTCAAAAACGACACCCCAATCCACAATTTACTGAGTTTCATTACCAGGGTATTCGTTTCGGCAGCTTTTAGCCACAAATCATCGCGCTAAGCCCACATTGGGCTGCTCAGCAATTAAGGTGGAAGTCCTTCTACGCGCCACGAATATTAATATTAAATTGACTAACTTTCCCCAAGTTAAGATGATAGGAGATGTTTTGATTACTTTTCATGTTCTTTTATCTTTTTAAGTTTTTTTTGGCGATGTTATGAGTTGGGTAGGTAGAGTGTTGCTATGATATTTTGTTTGGGAATATTTTCCAGAGATTCAAGCAGTGTTTCTTCTAGATTAGCAATTGAAAATACTCTGTTTTTGTTTGTCGTGGCTGTTTAAAATGGTTGATCAGAGGAAGTTTCAACTTCTTGTAAAACATGCACTTCGGAATTATTATAGGAATTTTAATGACGTCGTAAAAGCCTAACACGTCTATGACTCAATATTACTTGCACTGCAATGCAACTTGTAGGTATCTCAATTTTTCAAAGTTAGAGAAGTTTCAATTTAGTATAAACTAGCTAATGCCCGCGGCTTCGCCCGCGTGGATTGTAAACCTTCCTCGACGATCACTCTATCCATTGGTGAAAACAGCATGAAAATCGGTGCAGTAGTTTTTGAGTTAATCGCGAACTGACAGACAGACGAGACGAAGGACATTGTCTTAATAATGTAATACTCGTATGTAGTGATAATACCAAATGATAAACAGTGATTGTCTAGTGGTGTGAGTGACCGGTGGACTCCCAAGTCATAGGTCCCGTGTTCTGAACCAAGACACGCACCTCTCGGATATTATGCGTAATGTATTATTATTACTTGTATCAGTGAGGGAAAACATCGTGAGAGAACCAGTATGCCAGAGAGATATATCTCAAAAATAACCATGTTGTCAAGGTTGGATTAGCAGCTGGTCCATCTATCTATCTTTACCTGTATATATTTAAAGGCAAAGCTGACTGACTGAAGATCGACGCACAGGCCACAACCTTTTTTTTTTGGCGCGTGGGAAATCTTCAAATAACGTCAGACTTCTACTGACTAAACTACAACCCGCAGCCCCGACTGCGGGTCCCGTCGGAGCTGCGGGTTGTTATAAGAGATACCGCGGCCTCGACACAAAGGGCTTAGAAGGGACGTAGATGGTTTTTAGTCAGTAGAAGTCTGACGTTATTTGAAGATTCCCCACGCGCCAAAAAAAAAAGGCGGCAGGCCACACCCTTAGAGCTAGTTTAAAATTTCGCACACGTATTCCTCCTATGACGTAGGCATCCACTGAGGAAGGATTTTTCTAAATTCAACCCCTATTGGGGTGAAAAAGTGGGGGCAAAGTTTGTATGGAAAATCTACATTTTAACGCGGGCGACGGACGCCGCGGGCTAAAGCTAGTCAGTGATAAAGCCATTTCGAGGTCGACTATACAAAAGCTTAATAAAGACAGTTTTAAAATTTAATATTCATGCTCTCATAACATGCAAGGGTTTACAATCATTTACAACTTTCGATGAATAACACTGAAAACAAAATAATAACTCTAAAAACAGTGCTTTACTAATACAACATTACATTTACGCTGTCTGCAGTGAAAACCAATCGATTTACAACTTTACTAATAACAAAATAAGGGTTTTCTAAGTTTGTGAGTAGAAATAAATCGTGTTTTACTAACACTTCTACACTGTCTGCTGTAAAAACCAAACGATTTGGAACTTTACAGCTTGCTTTTAGGGTCTTAGTTAGTTTGAGACATGAAATCTGAATTGGTATTACAAAATAGTTAGTTGTTACCAAATGAAAGGTCACGCGATCCACGATAGGTGCGATTTATAAATTATGAACATTTTCACGTTAATATGAGTAATTCACAGCTTTTTTATGACTACCAAATTACTTGATAATTAATAGTTCGTATGTTATTAATGACTTTTGACAGGTATTGTTTTGTTTTCCTTATAATATCTGGTAATTGCTCTTTTAATCTATTTTTCTTGGTCCTACTGATTGTTGCTGTAAGCTAGTGGCTAATTATTAACAGCCACTCGAGTCGATATTAAGGTTAAGCCCTGTTTGCCTAGTTCTAGTCTGTGGATGGGTAACCACCACATATACAGAGTTTCCTTTGTGCCTCGGAAAGCACGTTATACCGTTGGTTCGTTTGTAGGTTATTTTGACTGGTTGGCTTTCATTTGTTTATCCCACGTAACAGGTCAGTGTCCCGAAAGCTTGACAATCAGTGGGTCTAAAATGGCCGCTTTATCAGAATGCACTCAAGCTGCTGCTGCTAAAGCGGCCATTTTAGACCCACTGATTGTCAAGCTTTCGGGACACTGACCTGTTACTTACCTGTTATTTAAAAAAAAAAAAAAAAATAAATAACCTACAAACGAACCAACGGTATAACGTGCTTTGCGTGTAAGCTCAGTTACAATTAACAAAAAAAAGAACTAAATAAAAACTGAAAAATATGCAGAATACTAGGTATACATTTAAGCAGGAATTGATGTTACACAAATCAGTCCCCTGAGTAAATACCACAAGTAGGTATATTATTAATTCCCAAAGGTACTAACCCGTAACTAAAAAAACTGCAGTACTAATCTTGCTACAACTCCATAAAACGCGCCTGAAAAAGCGCACAATAGACGGCAGACAGCTAACAGTTCAAATCTAAAAAACTCAATGCAACTTTACACTCTGCCTTTTAAACGGTTCACTCTTTAGTTCAATGGGTCAAAAGTCAACTACACATTCTCTTTGCAGCGGCGCGGCGAGGCAAAGGCAACCCACTGTGTAGCCAATTTCCGGAGGTCGACTCGGCCTGACGTATCTATTGCAGCGCCATTGTCTTGAACTAAGTTTACAGTTTAAACTTGGAATGTTGGTGGCTTTGCTATTTGTCAATGATTAATAATTGTGTTTTGATTGGTTTTGCATTTGCTTTTGGAACATGCTGTGCCAATCCACAATGAATTGGTTTATGGGCAAGAGAATGATAATTGGTTTTGAATTTGGAATTGTGCTCGTGATTGTTGGAGTTCGAAGATCGATGAGTGATCTGAAGTTTTGGGGAAGATAGCTTGGAACCTGTTTAAATTCTGGGTCTAAATCTAAGTCGGGACAGCTAAACAAAATGGCTACGAACTTTCTTCCTTCTTAGAAAATCTATGGTTTCTTTTTTATGTTTTTTTTTATTAGCTGTAAGTCCTCCATGTCTTAAATAAATGAATTTAACCTTCAGGCAATGTAGTTGACTTTCAGTTTTTAGAAAACTGAAAATGATTACAGTCTTTTGAATGATTGATTGTATCCGAAAATCATTTTGATTTCATGACCTGTATTGTGTCCCACTGCTCGGCTCCCATTCCGCCCTACAAAACTCTCCATTTTATGCTATTTCTGGCCACGTGGCAATTAAACCAGAACAATACAAAGTTTTGCCACTGACAAGCATGTGTAACTTCAGTTTAAATATGATCATCAGCCTATAACGTTCCCAATGCAGGGATTCAGGTTTCTTCTCTAAGAGAGGGATGAGCTATAATCCACCATGCGGGCCGAGTGCAGGTTGCTAGATATCACATGTCTTCGAATTATTTGTTTCTAAGCCATGCCGGTTTCCTCACGATGTTTCCAGCGGTGATTACATAAATTACACAAAGAAATGCGCCTGCCTTGGTTCGAACCCACGACTTTCTGTTCACAAGTCGTTTCATATAAACCAATAAAATCTAACAACTGCTCCCGAGGCTACAATCACTTTAAACTCCACATTTAAGAGAATTTTAACGAAGTTAGTTTCATGCTTAGTTTGCTGGCCACGTGTTCTCTGAACTGACCCACTTCGGCCTTTCTAATTTGATTTTTATTAATCGCATTATAAAATTTTGGAACGAGGCGAACGAGCTTTATAGCTTGGCCACACCAGCATGACCCTCATTAAAGAGTTTAAAGCTCTAGCTTCAGTGGGAACGTAGTTTGGTATTATAAGACAGTTAAAGAGGTCATATCATATTATATTTTTCTGGCTTTGATAGCTGTAATGTTTATAAATGATCTATATACTTTTAGTAACTGCTGTAGCAGACAAAAATATTCAATCTCAAATCATTTATTTCTAGATCATTACAGGCACTTTTTAATGTCAAAGAACAAAAAAGCGAAGTTCCAGTCACAAAGCACAATAATTTTTGGAAGCACTAAACCTGATCATTTCAAAGCTTAGCTCCTTAAGGAGTAGAATAGACAAAAAACTCCATGGACACTACTCTTAACGAAGCTGTGGGTTTCGTGTTCTTTCCGCCATTGCGGCCATTTTGTTGTTCTGGTTTATATTTTAACTGGGAACTTTCTGGTTACGGATATACGAAATGTCAAAATGGAAACATAGGATCATATTATTTCCAACCAACCATATTTCGAGGTTAAATGTGCCGACAACTGCGAAAAGAGCAGTGCACAGAAAATCCATAAGAAACAAAGTAGAACATATTCTATCAAAAACAATACCACGGATTTTCACCCTTATATGATTGTTGACTTCATACCGAAACTTCTAATAAAATAAACCAGGCTAACAATTTAGGAGACAGTCTGTTGTATAATTTAGACATTCATATCGCAATGCGGAAGACATTGCTCGTAAAAATATGATTATGGCATTCAAAAAGTTATTTGATTCGCCACATGCGATCCGTAGTACTGAATTGGCATCATCAAAAATGCTGTATTGATCCTCTGCAGTGCTCAAATATATGGACTAGGATTTAAGTAGTTATTTTTTGCGGATTCGCTTCGGTGATTAGTAACAGTAGTTACAAAGCGTTAAATTTGTTGAAGAGCTCGTGGATTGGATTAACAATAACTCCCACTCGGGTCGATCTTTAATTTAAGCCGCGCTTGTCTAGGTTGGCCTGTGGATGGGTGATCGCCCATTACATACCGAGTTTCTTCAGCCTCGGAAAGAACGTTAAGCTGTTGGTCCCGGATATCATATATAGATCTTTGGCAGTCGTTACAGGTAGTCAGGTGACCTGAAAGTCTGTCTTCCAAGGGTTACCCAATATTGACTGGGTTGTGGAGGTCAGATAGGCAGTCGCTCCATGTAAAATACTCGTACTCAGCTTCATCCGGTTAGACTGGAAGCCGACCTCAACATAGTAGCTATAAAGTTTAAAGTCTATCAAAGAAATTTGACGGATTGTGGAACCTTGCTGTGCTGGCATCTATACAACTGTATTTCCGTCGAGGTCGAGTGGTTTAAGCGTTTGCCTTGTGACCCGGTGGTCGTGGGTTCGGTTCCCACGGGAAGCGCACTTTGTAAAAGTAGTTTCCAGTTTGGCTAGGACATTGCAGGCTTCAATCACCTGATTGTTTGATAAGAAGACGATTCCATGCTTCGGAAGGCATATATAAGCTGGTGGTCCCGGCCGCCAAATTGCAGTCGGCAAACCATGTCAGAGGCCATTTTTTATTTTTTGGGTGTGTAAAATCATCAAATGACTCCTCCCGCTCTGGGCAGAGCGGGAGGGAGTGTAAGTCTTCTACTGACTAAAACTACCCATGTTTCTTCTTAGGCCTTTGTGTCGAGGCCGCGGTATCTCTTTAGAACAACCCGCAGCCCAGCTCCTTCCATGTTGCTAACATCTCTTTGAGGCGCGCCGACACGGCCTGTCGTCGTCATAAGAAGGACGGACGGCGAGCTAGGCCCATTACTCACCGTCTACGGTAGCCCGCCTCTTCGGTGGCCGGAGCCATCACGTGGCCCCCGACGCCCGGAGCGTCTCCCGCAGTGGCTCGGACGAGAGGTTCTCTGCCTCTCACGTTCCACGAACTCTTTCGCTAGCATCACTGCTTTGCAGAAGGAGGCGACGGTCTCCCATTCCATCTCGCCCCGGACCATGTCAGCGGAGGCGGTTTAGAAAATCTGGCACTCAGGTGTATGGGATCGTTAGACTTTACTGCCCACAGGATAAGAAGAAGGACATTATAGGAATAACAACAATATAGATTTAAATCCTCTCTATCGACGAGCAAATGCCCTGCCATCCAGTTTTCACTAACCTCATACACTTAAACAAACAGTCGAATAAAGAAAGCTATTCCTACAGTACTACACAAAAACTTGAGGGAAGTGAGGCAAGTTATCAGGTCAGTGTAACATTTAGTCGGACGAGGTGGCCCCACCTCACCCGCCTCGGAACTGCTCGAGTACTTTATTAGGCGGTAGAGGCGGCGACAAAAATTATTTCGGTTGGTCTGAGTTTTAAATAAATAATGTTTGGTGTATGGAAATAAAGTTCTTATTTAAATGCTTTAGTATGAGTCGGTGTTGGATGAGCTCGTAGCTAAATAGCAGCAGCCACTCTTCAGGGTAAGCCGCGCTTGCTAAGGTCGGTCTGTGGATGGGTTGTGGAAACACCCATTACATACCGACTTTCCTCCGTGCCTCGTTAAGTCGTTTGTCGCACCTAAAGTTTGTATAAATTTGATAGTCGTAACAGGTAGTCAGTGATCCGAAAATACTCAATACTTTATTGCATTCCACATGTATAAACTTAGGTGGTAATAATTATAATAAGATTACATAGACCGTCGGGCTCAGCAAAAACAAGTGAGTTAGGAGAGAGGATGGATTTTTTTGATTATATCTACACTAATATTATAAAGAATAAAGATTTGTTTGTTTGTTTGTAACGAATAGACTCCGAAACTACTGGACCGATTTAAAAACTTCTTTCACTGTTGGGAAGCTCCACTATCACCGAGTGACATAGGTTACTTTTATCCCTGTATTCCCACGGAAACGGGAACTACGCGGGTGAAACCGCGTGACGTCCGCTAGCGTATAATATAGGTAATTATAATATAAACTAATAGTATAAAATATAATATATAGTAGTAGTGTGGTCATTAATAAATAAAACAATAATTTTAAGCCTCGAGTACTAACTTAGGTTATGACTTTATAAGTCTACTAGCTGTTGCCAGCGGCTTCACCCGCTACAACCCACAGGAATATAAAATCGGGATAAAAACTATCCTACTTGTTAATCTAGGTTATAACCTAGATTATATCCCGAACTATCTGTGTACCAAATTTCATCCAAATCCGTGCAGTAGTTTTTGCGTGAAGAAGTAACAAACATACACACTCACACACTCACAAACTTTCGCCTTTATAGTATTAGTGTGATCGCTTAATTATTCGTTTACCGAGTAGTAACTTTTATTTATCAAAAAATGTACAAGGTTTTTTTTTAAAAACACGTGATTTTTTCTTCTTTTTTTATTGATGTGGGTAATGGACATGGACATTAAATCTAACAACTAGTCTTACCAAGGGGTATCGTATTACCCAGTTCTAGCTGGGTTGCCAGATAGGCAGTCGTCCCATGTAAAATACTGGCATTCAGCTGCATTGGTTAGACTGGAAATCGACCCAGACATGGTTGGGAAAAGTCTACGCAACGACGATTATTGATGAATTGGAATGTTTACTGACTTAAAATAATATGATTCTCTGAATGAATCCAATATTTTTCGATAATCTAACTGACGGTTAGTCCGTCACGTACGTCACGTATGGATACGTATTTTTTGTTTTATCAAATCAATAAAAATTGACGAAGATAAAACGCGTCAAAGATTTGAGTGGGGGGTTGTCACGTCACTGACCGATAAAGAAGGACACACTAATGTCTCAGAAAATGACGTAACACGAGTTTTCAATGCACTGTATCGTCTTCATAAACAATGAAACGCTTACGTGAAAAAAGAAAAATATGTGTCCAATATTTTTTGGAAATCTAATTGACGGACTAATAAGATTTTTTTAGTTAACTGCCCTATTGGAATGTAGTATAATGCGAGCAAAAGCTTATTCTGCCTGCGATATGTCCACAGCTAGGACACAGTCATGCTGATTGGAGGGAATGGGCCACTACACTAAAATCAGGTCTTTAAGGTTTTCGTAAAACCTATTTTGATATAGGTTTCAAGGCTAATAATGTTGCCTTTCAATTTCTTCCTAGGCCAATAATGGTGCCTTTTTTTTTAATACATAAATTCCAACTTACCAAATCTGATGTAACACTTCTGCGACCGCCTGTACATAGAACCCAGGGTGTGTTGATAAGATGTTTTTCTACGGTTGCCGCTATAAAAACTTTCCGATTGCCGCCGAGGGGTGTGGCCGGCTTCAGTTCATTCCTAGCTCAGTTCCGCTTGACTCGCTGCAAGTACTTCAAACGGTTATTTGTTACCTTGCCGGAATATACACAGTAAATTATTAAGACACGTAGATTTAAAAGTATAGAACAAAGGTTACATATTAGCTATGCTTGATAGATTTTTAATTAAAGTTATTTACGACTGCAATCTCTGCCTTAATCAATCAATGACTGCCTCACTAGTCGATGATCGTAAGTGCGATTGCTAAGTACTTCAGTTCCAGGTTCGATTCCCGGTGAAGGGAATACGTTGTTGGGTTTTTCCATCAGTAGCGGCCACAAAGCCTAGATTTGTACCCGTATGATGGCATTAGGCTAGCCCCTATTACATTACTTAAACATAATTGTCGACATACACACGTATCATTAGGTACAACTCTACCAAACCCTTCATGGATTACGGGCGTGACGTTATGTCATTATTATCATCATCAGCCTATAATGTTCCCACTGCAGGGACTCAAGCCTCCTCTCTAGGAGAGAGGTGGGCTATAATACACCACGCGGGAATTTTTGGTTCTAAGATATGCCGGTTTCCTCGATGTTTTTCTTCACCGTTTTGAGAGCAGTGGTGATGAAATTAATTACACAAAGTAATGCGCCCGCCTAGGTTCGAACCCACGGCCAACTGTTCGTAAGTCGGGGCCGGAACCACTGGGCCACCACTGCTCCTTAGACTAGTAGCCTTACTGCCGCACTCAGAGAGCTTTAAGGATTACTTAGGCCATCACTTAGTAATGGTTTTGACAGTTTTTTCATACAAAAATATGTCAAACCTTTACTAAGGGACGGCTTAACTAATCATTAAATATCTCTGAGTGCGGCAGTTAGTGATGTTTTATAATGTTATTTAATACCAAACAACTCATCAATAACAGGCACATTTTATTTCCGATCTCTCCTTCTAACCTATGACTGTAATCGAAAAACCAATGAAAAACCGAAGCATTATGTGCTTCGGTGGAGTGTAAAAGTGACTTTGTGTTTACAAAGTCACTTTTACACTCTACCCGTATTATTCGTGCAAAATAAAGATTATAAGAAACCTGCAAATATACGGGTACCTCTTTAGCATTCCGTGTGACGTTGATACTATATATTATTCAGGTGGTTCCGTAACATTCGGGCTCGTACAAATATCGCTCGCCATATTATTTGTTATGCCTCTTGAACACGATCTTTGGGACCAACTCTCTCAAGCCAGTAGTGGTGTTGACGAGTAATTATTTATTTAACCTACTTCTGTGTTTTACGACTGATGACAGTGTTTTGTTTTATAAGTATCAACATTTATGTTGTCAGACATCACTACATATTATAAAAAAAAGTCCTCCGCTGTGACTGTCTGTCTGTTTGGGATAATCTTGTTTGACGACACGATCTTGGTTGGCGCAGTGGCTCAAGCAGTTGACTGCCGCGCTACGTGTCGCTGGTTCGATCCCCGCACGTAACAAATATTTGCATGGCCTACAGGTAGTTGTTTCGGGTCTGGGTATTTGTGTATGTGAGTTTGAATGTGTGTGAACGCACCCACACGATACAGGAGAAATTCCTAGAGTGGGCAACGATAAAAAAAAAAAACAGAAAAACTACTGCACTAATTTTCTATATTAAAATCAAAATTAAAATCAAAAATTAAAATCAAAATTAAAACCAAAATTTAAATCAAAAATCTATTACATTTGATTTAAAACAACTGCGGAAATGCGAGCACACAATAAATTATTAGGTACACTTCTGGTGGTGGTCTCCGTGGGTTCCTTACCCACTTACCCGATTGCTATTTGTAGGCAACCGAATGATCGTCAAGAACCTTGTCGTGAAGAACTCGCTCAGCTCCACAAAAACCTCGTACCGCCCAGTCGAAACCTCGCTTCACCTCCAACAGGTCGCGTGTGGGCCAGGGGTGGAATTCCACTGAATATATTAAGGCAAGCTTTATCTTTTGTTTTTTGCCAACTGATGAAGTGTGCCAGTTTTAGGTGGTCTACCATGGCCTAGTATAGCTGTATTTTTTTAAACTTATCTGATTGTGAGAAAGAGATGGAGTTACATGTGCTGGATAGCGATAGAATGTTTCTTTTCCACGCTGGAGTGACATGACACAGTGACATGACAAGAATTGTTACTTGTTAATTTATTAAAGTTCGTGAAGACGGATGGATGCATGGATGCACGTACTCGTATGTTTGTTACTCTTTTACACGGGTAGTACACGGGTTTTGTTGAAACAATGTAGTTAAACTCAAGGTTTGCAAAAGAGCCGCGGGTTTGGGCCGCGGGTTGTACACTAGTTATCGCGGCCTCGACATAGAGGGCTAAGAAGGAACATGGGTGGTTTTTAGTCAGTAGAAATCTGACACTCCCTGCCCAAGAGCGGGAGGGGTTATTCGATGATTTTCCACCCGCCAAAAAAAAAAAAAAAGATTTGCAAAAGAGCGATGGACTTGACTCTTCATGTTTTTTTAAACATCAAAAGTCACCAATGAAATATAATGGGTGTAAAAGTACCCTTAACGCAAACGAAGGCCTTTAGACCATACCTGAGAACCCTCTAGTTACGGAGATATTGGGGGTCAAAGTTCCAAATTTTGCACAGCTGTTTTTGTAAATACTAGTTTTTCAGGTTATAACTTAAATTACCTCCATGACCCGTTTACTATTCAAAGCATCCACTAGCACAAAGTTATAAGAGTGCTACATTGAGTTCTACCGTAAAATGAGATTTTTGACCCCAAAAATAAAGTCGTTTCCAGCAAAAAATTTTGCGTAGGGGTACTTAGTTAGATGGACAAAATGCTTGGTTGACGTATGTGTGAAGGGTTAATTTACACCCTGTATAACACCACAATACGCTCCAAGACTGGCAACGCCGATGTTGGCTATAAGTTTGCGAGATTAAAATGGGACTTGGTGGGTCACACATTCAGATACAATGTAAATTGTTACATTGAATAAATGAAATGAAATGAAATGGTCACATTTCTAGGATGGGTTTGAACTCGTTCCTGAATTATCGGCCGGAGAAGGCAAAATACCTCGAGAATTGGAAAGGAATGGAGAAGACCTTTGCCCAGCAGTGGGATAGAATTGACTAATAAAAATAAAACCGGGTGACGCCGCGGTCGGAGGCTAGTACTGCTACAAGGAGGTGCTGGTACGGGTCTGACGTAAGTGAAACGGCACAGTTTGCCGTCCGGTCGGCAAAAAATTGGGTTTGTAGGTAAATAATATTCATGTGTACTCTGTTATTTGTCTGGGTTAGGAAAATAGGGTATTGGTCTGCCATGTTTTTCTTGCTAGTAAGATATGTGTGTGCTCAAATCGTTGTTTATGTTTTGGTTGAGATCGAGAAATAAATATGAGAATGAAATTATTATGTTGATGAAAAACTGCGTCTCGTTAAACCAGTCACTTTTTGGGTGAACTTGAAGGAGTGATCAGGATCAGTAGATCTAAACCGCGCTCCAGAGTTCTCGGTGTTAAACTATTGTACATGGTAATATGTCAGTTACAAGCACCCAAAGTACAGAAGGAATCCTAAAGTAGCTCGCAAACGAGATTGGATATGCTGATTGCATTCGTTTTTAATGTGAAATTCACCTCTACGCTCATAAACATAATCACTAAACCTATAGCTGCCATTAATATAAAAGTCCACTAGAGTAACATAGTTCCTAATTCAAAAACCAGTTCTGCAACAAAAAAAAGAAAAAGCAAAAATCACAACTCACCTATTTTCTCTAACCACGAACTGGCTGCAATTTAAAATGAACGGAAAGAAACAAAAAAGAACAGCAAAACCTCTTTGCTGCCCCTAACTAGAGCAACCTCCTTCGATCAGGAAACTTATGTAAACACTTCAGTAAGCTGTGTTAGCCAGTAAATAAGTAAGAAATCGCTTAAAGCCAACGACGGCGGTACCTTAATTTCCTGGAACAACTCTTGTTTTATTTTTCATATTTCTTCTCGTTAGTGGGATTAAACTTCTGGGTTTAGTGAAGAATTAAATGGTGTTTTTCTCGGCAAAGGGTGTAGGTTTATTTCGTAATGATTTTTAAATTGTGGTCGATGAATTAAATCTTTAATTTGCATGAAGCCATGGTACTTGAAGTGTGGTCTTCTACTTTTTTCTTTTTTTAAAAACGTTGCCCCCCACTAGAAATTTCTCTTGTGTTTACAAACATTTAGACTCACATACACAAACCAAACCCTCGTCCAAACCAACCGTTTTATTACCTTATAGAATTCCACCAGGAACAGAGCAACCGTCCTCCCCATCTTATAGGTAACATAAACGCAAAAAGTGCATGGGTGTCCTATAGGTCATCTCTGACGTATCCTTCAGGGGGATGTGCGATTCAATGTTTTGATGTGATGAACATAATTTTGATGTTACTGTGGAATTCCACACATTTTACATCTACTGAACAAATTCTGTAAATGATGCACCGAATACGTAGTAACCGTTTATGCGTAATTGTCACTTCTACTGTACGGTAACGAAATCAAACAAGATTTTGATATTCGCATTTCAATCCAAGTCATTAAAATATATTCTTCTATCTCTTTGCACAACAAATATATAGTATTGTCGCTTTTGCATACAATCTCGAAACCTGTAGCACTGTAGCCAATCAGCCAACTAGTCAGCCATGTAGCTAATCCAGCAGTCATTATTCTAGACCACCAATCAATTCAGCCATTGGTCTGTAACACAGGCCAGTGATTGTCGCACTGCAGGGCAAATACTTCTTCTCCCACAAGGATGAAGTGGTTATTCGATTATATCTTAATGTCAAACGCTGTTAAAACACTGGTTTCATTACTAAACTGATACTGTCATTTACGGGACATCCTTCATAATTATTCTTTACTAGCTGTTGCCAGCGGCTTCACCCGCTACAACTCGAAAATTATCACACGGGAAGATAAAATTGGGATAAAAACTATCCTATGTGTTAATCCAGATTATAAACTATCTGTGTACCAAATTTTATCTTAATCCGTTCAGTAGTTTTTGCCCTTATAATATTACTAGCTGTTGCCAGCGATTATGCCCGCTACAACTCGAAAATTATCCCACGGGAAGATAAAATCGGGATACAAACTATACTACGTGTTAATCCAAGATGTCAGCTAACTCCATACCAAATTTGATTACAATCGCTCCAACCGTTTGGACGTGAAGAAGTAACAAACATACACACTCACAAACTTTCGCCTTTATAATATTAGTGTGATTAGTGTGATATAAGTGTGATTATGAGCTCCCGATATTTCGACGTTGTTGAAAGTGCCATTATATTGATATCATCATATTCTTGCTTTCTTAATTCATTCGATCCGGTCAGTAGTATGTTCGTGAAACTTTAACAAACATTCATACATCTTCCCATACTTTCGCATAAAAAAGTAGGACGCTAATTTACATAGTATATAACAAAGTCGCTTCCCGCTGTCTGTCCCTATGTATGCTTAGATCTTTAAAACTACGCAACGGATTTTCATGTGGGTTTTTTATTAGATAGATTGATTCATGAGGAAGGTTTTAGTGTCTTATCCCTTATCCCGTGCGTAGCCGGGGCAGGTCACTAGTAAATACTAAAAGAAAAACTTATAAAACTGACTTACCCAAATTTCACACTACACTTAAAACTCGTATCACAGAAACACCTATTTATTACAATACCAATGGTTATAACTGTTAAAGTACCATTAATCAGCGTGGACAATAAACGGCCCCTAATAATTGATGAACTATTGTTTTCTGAGGGAAATATGGATTTGTGTCGCTGCCATTATTCTGGGGGCGGCGTGTGTGGTAACGTAATCAAATGAATATTCTATGAGTGAATTGATGTTTATAATTTTCATGTAGGAATTTTTATGTGTATGCTTTTACCTACCGGTAAGGTTTCTTCAGGTTGTTTCAACGATGGTATGGCAGTTTGTAATCAATGTGACTTTCTAAAATAGAAAACCGTGTATGTTTGGCATTAATAACAAAATACAAAATAAATAAACCAACATAACGATAAAAGTGTCTTAATGCCAATTGGCAACATAAACTGATGCTGATTTTCAGCTGCAACATACGAGTCTCAAATGTTTTTTCTTTGGCAATACTGAAGTTTGTCGTTAAGAGTTCTGAGTTAGTCCCAATAGAAACTCTCGGACTGGACAGGTTCAATCTTTGTGTTATTATACTCAGTAGTTCATGTCAAACACTAAACTACATGGTCCTCATTTGATTGTTCCAAGATTATGTCAGTTATGTAAAGCAAAGTGTTGCTAATAGATGTTTTTGTTTGTAACTACTTAGGTGTTTAGATATCTAACTGCCACACTCGGAAAGCTTTAATGAATGCTTAAGCCATCACTAAGTAAAGGTTTTGACAGTTTTGTCATACAAAAGTATGCCAAACCTTTACTAAGTGACGGCTTAAGTAATCATAAAATATCTCTGAGTACCGCAGTTAATATTATAGGATTGTATGTCATGGCTCCCCGCATGGCAGTAGCAATGTAGAAAACTGTATTACTCCAAAAAAATAGGTAGGTTCCCTGAAAAGCTCACTGCAAAAGGAAAACAAATACCATAGTGAAGTTCCAAAACATTTTCCGATTTCTCTATATGAGTGGACAAGTTGAGCGCAAACTCCTTGGGGGTTTCTACTCGTTACCGGATATGCAGCACTAAGTTTTGCGCCAAGGGGAATAGGATAGAGTGTTGAATGAGCTGGTAGGGGAGGGTTATCTATGACTTTTGTCTCTCATGCAGGCTTAGCACGAACGAGCTCGTTAGAGCACATCTCTTTGTTTAAAGCCTTTATTCATATTTATGGCTGACTTTTTGCGACTGTCGCAAAATTTTATTCAAAATATTTTAGACCATCGTAATATTTTTTTTTATTATTGAGATGCCCTATTGTGTCCCACTATTGGGCAAAGGCTTCCCCAATACTTTTCTAACTCTCCCGGTGTTGTCACTTCTTTGGTCAACCAGTCAGGAACGAGTCTAAATCGTTACGCCAGCGTTTTTGGGCCTGCCTCGGTGACGACGACCTCCATGTGAAAATATTGTATGAAATGGTATTCAGCTGTATCCAGTTATACTTAGACTGGAAGATGATGATGATGAGGAATCAAAGTAACATTTTCAAACTTAACGTTTCTGAATTTTCAAACTCTGTCCATTCTTTAACAATACTAGTAATACAACGGTGATATAACATTTATACAACGGTGATGTATACATACATGCGTATACGTGTACTTATATATACGTCCCGTAGATGTAAGCGGAGGCAACAGTCAACATCCGCACCTGAGCTACGCAGTTAAGTAAAAACTCCGTATTTGTTCCGTTGGGGGCGCGGCCCAAAATCAATAGCTGACAAGTGATCGCACGTGTACTACAGGGTGTTACACCTGACGTGCCGTGTTATACAGGATGTTATCGTTTGGAAGTTATGTTTTACAAGATGTAAGGAGTTGAGTTATTGGGTGAAATAGTGAAACTTTACAATAAGTGATGGGTGTGAGACGTATAAATAATAAAATGTAATTTAAAATATCAGAATTATTAAGGCCTTCCTACTAGACGAAGTTAGACCACTTCATGATGCGCTAGATGAAAAAAAAACTACTGGAGTTGGCAGTTCCTCTTCATAGAAAACGTCTATCCCAAACGACGTTTAAAAAGAGCTCGGGTCTATGTGAAATAAAATATTTTGTTTTTTTAAATCTCACGGTGCAAAGTCCCGCGCCCGTCGGGGCTACGGGAGCCCGTCGAGGCTGCGGAATGTTGTAAGAGATACCGCGGCCTTGACATATAGGGCTAAGAAGGAACATGGGTGGTTTTTAGTCAGTAGAATTCTGACACTCTCTTTTGCTCTGCCCAAGAGCGGGAGGGGTTATTTGATGATTCCCCCCCCCCCCAAAGGGTGCAAAGTCCCTACATCAAGATCTTATCCAAAGATTTTCCTTAATTTAAAAACCGACAAACTTCAGCAAGTGTTTTCCCTATAACAATCTTCATAACACCAGCAACGCAGAAACTAAAAACATAATTCCAAATTTCTTCAACAGTTGTTACATTACAACACAATAACAGTAGCATTACCACCAGTTACAAAAACCAACTTACAGCTACCTATCACAAGCATTACGTTTACAAAACCACCCATCCAGCTTCAATCTATTGGCTAGACTGTGTAAGTACACATTGGAAGAACATAATTTAAAAATTCCTATAAGATAGAGCTATTAGAACCCAACAACATTAGCATTAGCAGTTCAAAAAACAACCTACAGCAACCTATTATAAGCATTAAGTTTACAAAACCACCTATCCAGCTTCAATCTATTGGCTAGACTGTGTAAGTACACATTGGAAAAACATAATTTTGTATATTAAAAATTTCATCACATTGGAGTTGTTATACAACACAACAGCAGTAGCGTTAATTGCATTTTCAAAAACCAACCTATAGCTACCTAGCATAAGCAATACTTTTACAAAACAGTCCACCCAGCTACAATCTATTGACTAGGCTGAAGTAAGTAAGTAAGTACAAAGTACACATTGAAAAAACATAATATTATATTAAAAATTTCTTCACAATATAGTTGTTAAAAAACATCAGCATTTTCAAAAACCAACATATGACTAGCTAGCGTAAGGAATACTATACAAAACAGCCCACCCAGTTACAATTTATACAACACAACAGCAGTAGCATCAACAGTAGTTTTAAATAACAACTTGCCTCTACAAAACAGCCACCTACAACATATTGACTAGGAAAAATATAATTTAAAAATTTCTTCACAATATAGTTGTTACAATACATCAGCATTTTCAAAAACCAACCTATGACTAACTAGCGTAAGGAATACTGTACAAAACGGCCCACCCAGTTACAATCTATTGACTAGACTGTGTAAGTACACATTGAAAAAACATATATTAAAAATTTAATCACATTGGAGTTGTTATACAACACAACAGCAGTAGCATCAACAGTAGTTTTAAATAACAATCTACAGCTACCTATCATAAGCAATAATTTTACAAAACAGCCACCTATAACATATTGACTAGGAAAAATATAATTTAAAAATTTCTTCACAATATAGTTGTTACAATACATCAGCATTTTCAAAAACCAACCTATAGCTACCTAGCATAAGGAATACTATACAAAACAGCCCACCCAGTTACAATCTATTGACTAGACTGTGTAAGTACACATTGGAAAAAACATATATTAAAAATTTCATAACAATAGAGTTGTTAAAAAACATCAGCATTTTCAAAAACCAACCTATGGCTTACTAGCGTAAGGAATACTATACAAAACAGCCCACCCAGTTACAATCTATTGACTAGACTGTGTAAGTACATATTGGAAGAAGGCAAACATTCGCAACGATAGAGTGTGGTCACGAACAAAGTGTGTCCTTGAGCGGCCCGGTTGCTCCTTGAACGGGTACAAGGCCACGAACTTCGTGGGACTTCGTAATCGCACGAGCCTGCTAATGTTTTGTTGAGGGGTCGAGTTTTGGGGACGATTTATGCACGTGTAGCTTTAAGATGATTTTTTTTAATCGATTTGGGACTGTTCTCCTCGAAAATATGTGGAAATCACACACAATAATAGGTATTTATTTGACCTGATTTTTTTTTGTTTTCGTTAACTCATCACTAACAACGTTGGGGTTTACTTCCAGTCTATTGAATACAGCTAAATAGCAATATTTTAAATGGAGTGACTACCCATCTAATCCATAATTTATATTTGGTATTTCAGCAGTGTCAAAACTAAGGTCGTTTTGTTTAAAATGATTAGTAATAAAAAAAATATTATGAGACAAACGATATAAAATGTAGGTACATTCTATTCAATTGCTTCTTGTTGATTGCTTGTTAGTGCATGCAGCGGCCAAAACAAAAAGATAAAGAAAATGCTAAAAATTCCGCCGTATTTTTATAAAAAGTCCAACACCCATTTCTACCACTGCAAAAAGCCGGCTGAATATTTTCATCACCTGAGTACTTTTGAGCCAGTTAAAAAAAACTTGCGAAAACCCGAAGCTAGGGTTACCATCCGTTCATATTAGCCCGGACACGTCCAATTTTTAGCCATCCTGCATCATTTTTTGAACTTTGACTTTAAGAGATTTTTTATTTAATAAACAGTTCAAAAAGTATACAAAAAGAAATAATAAAAATGAAGTATCCGGACTTTTTTTCAAATGTCGAAATGGTAACCCTACACGGAACCGGTTCGTTCACAAAACTACAAGTTCAGTTTAGTTTCAGCGGCGAGGGTACTCGACTGGCTGGCTTGGACAAATTGCACTCTAGTGGCTGAAGAACTTCGGTCAGAAAATTGGGGCGGAGAAGCCGCGGTTCGGTTTTGTTTTTGTTGGTCCAAATTTGGCTAGCCCAGATAGGCAAGTAAAGTTGAGTACTTACAGAATGTAGATCAACCGTGGCCGATTTTATTACGACTATTTTATGATGTTCTTACAAAATTGTGGGTTAATATGTATAATCTTTCGTGTGTGTTTAACTGTTGATCAAGAAATTCGGAAAAGGACATGGCAATGAAGGTAATTCTAGTGCCAGTTGAAAAGAAAGTAAAAACGAACACTAGTACTTCCAAGCTCTTAATTTTCCAGTTTTAGTAGTTAACAAATTTTTTCGTGTCTATATTGTTTCTTTGAGGAGCTCGTGGCTTAATAAGAACTGCCACTCGGGTCGATCTTTAGGTTAAGCTGCGCTTGCCTAGGTCGATCGGTGGATGGGTGACCGCCCATTACATACCGAGTTTCCTCCGTGCCTCGGAAAGCACGTTAAGCTGTTGGTCCCGGGTGCCAGATATAGATATTTGGCAGTCGTTACGGGTAGTCAGTGACCTGAAAGTCTGACATCCAGTCTTACCAAAGGGTATCGTATTACCTAGTATTAACTGAGTTGTGGAGGTCAGATAGGCAGTCGCTCCATGTAAAATACTGGTATTCAGCTGCATCCGGTTAGACTGGAAGCCGACCCCAATATAGTTGGGAAAAGGCTAGGCAGATGATGATAGCATTGTTTTTTTGTTATAATTTTCTGTTGCACCTTTCATCTTTTTCCAAACGTCACGGGCCCGGTCATGATACGCTCCCATATGTTTTACAGTAAGCCCCATTTTCCGTATTCGTCCGTCTAAATTTCAAATGCTATGCTGACTCTCCACGGGTTTAAGTGTTATATTTTCCTCTTCGCCGGAAATTCAGGCGTGTTTTTTTATTTACTTTATTTATTTGAGAAATAATAGAGACGAAGCTGAGCTTGTTTTTTTAAAGTAACGAGTAAGTAAGTAAGCTTCTTTAAGAAATTAACTAATGCGCTTTGCAAGTTACTGCTTAATTAGTGAACCGCTTGATCTGGAGTCAATTACGATGTTAAGATTAATTTGGAACACTGACAATATGGAAAAAATATTTTCCACTTTTGTTTAATCTTTATGGAATTAAACGCGTGATGTGTTTATTTATTTTAATATTAAAACCCGCCTTTTATAAGTAATAATCCCTTTAGTAGTATAAGATAAATTTACCCATCTCGTCTCATACCCATTTTTTTTTTTGCTATCTGATGACGATGTCAATGACGTCAATATCATTGCCATCAATAGTACAACTCTAGGTTTTCTTGTTCAAAAGCTTTTCTGGCGTTTTAGAGTCAAGAGCTACTCCCGAAGAGAGCTCTTTACAATGCTTTCAGCGCTTAAGTGCTGAAAGAGCATGGAGTTTGTACAATCGATGTCGGGCTTAAGATGAAGAATTTATTTTCATTCCATTATATGGTTGTATTTTGTATAAATGAACTTTGTTCATGTTAATTTCGCAGCTACGTGATAGATGGCGTTGTTCGCAATCATAATTAGTGTGTCAAGGAGATTATGATAATTTTGGTGTTAATTACTTTTGTCGGCGTTTGGATCGGTTTCCGTTCTCTTATCTCTTCTTTTATCAAGACCTTTTTAAATACCCATGTTTTGTCTATTTTTAAAACTTGAAGTTGGCGCTCTGTTAGACACACACTGAAAGTTACTGTGTTTTGAACTGAACATCTTAATCTTTAATGTTTGCATGCCAACTTAATGGTGAAATGTGACATTACACTACATAATTATTATTTTACCATCTTTTGTACCACATTTGTTGCAAATAAATAATTTTGACTTTGACTTTGACTAGACATAAATTACACAAAAAAACCATGTGTCACAAATCACATGGTTTTTTTGTGTAATTTATGTATTAACAGCAAAGAATAATATTAAAATAAAATTATCAAAGGCGTGTAACGAAGCTAAACACATTAGGCTAAAAAACAAAAAAAAAATAGTACGTTATAAAAAATATTTATTTACATAAAAACCGAAATCTAGTTTTATTATCACAATGAGCATAATTATTTATCAATTATTTCACGGTACCTAGTTACTTGCAAAGTCTTATTCGTAGGATTATTCGTTTACAAATTCTCCTCGATTATGTCAAAAATAATAAGCTCCAGAAGTTCGTTGATTTCTCTCTGTAATAAGAAGAAAAATAATACATAAATTATTATATTTTTCACAAAAAGTCAGAAAAAATCTGTCACAAAGTATCTCATTAGCAGCCACGGTGTCTGGATTTGTGCCCGTTTGATGGCAATACGCTCGCCCCTTATTAAATGGGACTTAAAAACGTAATTGGCGAAATGTGAATGCACCAATACGAACACTACTGCCCAACAATTTAGGTATTCCAGGCGTGATGTTATGTTATTAAAAACCACATAAAACCTTCGGTTTCTCAAAGTTCATTTGAAGGCAACGGTTAGATGTCAGTTTTAGACCCGGAGTCCACCAAAGTCTCGTAGGAGCTGCGGATCCCGGCGGGGCGGCGGGTTGTTCACAAGTGTGTTTTGTGTGTTTCCAACTTAAAGATTATGGTCGAAACAAATATTCATCGATCTTTAAAGCTAATTTAGATCCAAGAATATTTTCCGTTTAAACGCCAATCATACTTACATAATGTTCCTTGATGGTGGTAGGAACGAATTCTCCAACGAAATCATTGAAATCATCAGACCGGTCCACACCCTTGAAAACCACTCTGGCGTCAGACTGAAAAAATAAGTGATAAAACAATTAATTTTAATAATTTAAACTATAATGTATACCGATATTTTACACTTTTACACTAATATTATAAGTAAAGAGGAAATATTTGTATTTGTGCATGTTTTTAACGAAAATACTCAAATAGTGCTGGACCGATTTCAAAAATATGTTTACCATTAGAATGCTACATTATCCATGACTAACACAGGCTATATTTATTACAAAGTTTAAAAATAAATGTAACCCTGCTTCAGTAGGGATGGGCGCTAGTAGTCTATACAGGGTAAACATATTGGAGGGCCATAAATAACTAAAAAAAAAAAACTGTCCCTTTTTTATGTGTAGAGTGTGAAATCATTAAATGACTCCTCCCGCTCTGGGTGATGATGGGAGTGTTAGACTACTGCGCAAAAAGAATTTAAATGCAATTATGGAATTGCCAAAATAAAGGAGCACTTGATATCGTCTCCTGCCTGTCCTGTTTTTTTTCACCTCACGGGAGCTGATGGAGGCTACTGAAACTGCCAAATTCGTCACCAAAATTTGGACCAACTCAATTTGAATTGTCATCGATACGCTAAGAAGAAGGCATAATTTAAAGCGACATTAGGTATCTACTAATAATAAAAATCAAGACACTGTCAACAATAAGATAACAATAACTTTTGTAATTGATTCTTCTTAATTAACGTTAAGTAAATATTTACAGCGTAAAGAACCCTAATTCAAATCTTTTCCTTCCTGAACTTTGTATTTTTGACGCGACAACGTCTAATAAATCTATGACGCCGGCTGAATGCACGACAGGATGACTCATTGTCCCGTTACGCTCATTGACCCGTTACGCTCATTGTCCCGTTACGCTCATTGTCCCGTTACGCTCACTGTACGCTTGCGCCGCATCTATTTTCATCAATGTTTTGTTATGACGTTGTCACGTTAAACTATCGCCCGTAAACCGACTTTACAGACAACCATTTATTTTTCTAAATGGCATCTCGCCGGTCAACCTAAATCAGATATAAGGCTGGTTTTTGCTTACCCTGACGGCTTCTATGAAATACATAGGACAAGATAAAATATAAGAATGTAGCTTACGTTAATATCTCCCAGCGTTAAGTCGATATGGAGGCTGCGTAGAGAAGGCGTGATGATACTGTTGAGACGGATCTCTGCTTTCACGAAAATACTCACGACGTCAATTCTAAAAAAAGAAACAAGCTAATTACTTCTATGACCGGGGATTCCCGTTTGGATGAAAGAAGTGTCTCAATAATTATAATCAATAAAAATATTTTATTTCATATAGGCCTATATGAGCACTTATTAAACGTCGACAAAAAGTCGTTTCCTACGGAGAAGAACCGGCAAGAAACTTCGTGGTTCCTTAATTTTGATTATAGTTTACAAATTTGATTAATGCATACTGTAATACGAAAGAATATTTGTCTGCCTCGTTGGTCTAGCGGTCACAATAGACTCCTGCAGGGCTAGCATGGGCTGGGGATAAAACTTTTGTCCACCGGTTATTTCCACTGACAAGGGACAAAATTATTTTATCCACCTGCCAAAGCATGGCAACAGGGGAAAAGAGAATTATATCACTTTTTGACATTAGACGTGGATACTCACCCCCCGCCTATAGCATGGCGTAGTCGCCATGCTATAGGCGGGGGGTGAGTAGTGAAGGAAGAAATTTGTACTCATCTTTAGACGGTGGGTTTAAGTATATCTCTTGGAGAAAATATAATTAATAGTAATATAAAAATGTCTCGTGCTTACTGGAGCTTAGTGTTGTCGTCGGAAAGGGAGAAAATCGAGCGAAAAATACACCGGCGTTCAATTCGCGATTCGAGCAACCCGTTCGAATTACCCGACACAGAATTCCGAATTTTAAATTTAATTATTTAATTTTAATTTTAAATTTTACGACGATATTCTCGACTATTTTGTAATTGAATAAAAGTTTTCTTATAATGGCAATAATTTCAGGCACAAGCGTTTCCCCTGTTTTGTCCACCGTGAATAGTTTATGCACCCATGTCGCCATGCTCGGAGGGTGGACAAAATTGACAGAGAGGAATAGTATTTTGTCCTCTCCCCGTGGATAAAATGTTTTTGGGATTTTCATCAGTAATTTCTCAGTATTAGCTGGCTGGAGTTTGGATTTGTGCCCAGTAGACGGTCACCACTTTTTACATGGGTCTTAAACATATCTGGCGATGTGTGGATGTACCTATTCGGTACGCTTTTGCCTAACCCTTCAAGGATTACAAAGCGTTATGGTATACTTACGCTCCAGAGGCAGCTAAGTCGAGTTTATTGCTGAGAAATTCGCCATTGGCCCTAGCAGAGCCTGAAATAGTCAAAGAATAATGGTTAATTTTCAATTCTAATATCCATTCTAAATGCAACAGAAAGATTTTATCTTCATCAGTCACAAAAACTGCGTTAATACTGACTTTTGTTAAGGGTTGGCTTCCACTCCGCAGCTGAATACCAGTATTTTACATGCATGATGCAGTAGAATACCAGTATTTTACATGCAGAATGCAGCTGAATACCAGTATTATGTATGGAGCGACTGCCTATCTGACCTCCACAACCCAGTTAGAACTGGGTGAAATACCGCTTGGTAAGACTGGTTGTCAGATTTTAGAACCATTGACTACCGGTTACCACTGCCAAAGAAAGAGCTATAAATTACAGCCGGATTAATGCATGGGCATGGTTACGTAATTTAATACGAATTTATACAAATTAGCTTACCAGCGGAAAATGTTATAAGAGGCAGCTCAATATCAACGAAGAGGGTGAGTCTGAGGAGGCTGTAGTCAACTCTGTGAGTAACTATATTGCTGAGCCCAGTGCTTAGAATGTCCTCGATGACGGCTTCATAATTGAAGAGGCTGGAAATAAAATGTTAAAATTATTACTAGCCAAAAAAAAATTGGTTGTTTTGGCTTCAGGTTACCACCAAATGTTTTTACTCTCCTTGTATCAGCTAAACAAACAAACTCTTCAGCTTTATAATATTAGTGATAAATTCGTATAGATGTACGCATACTGTTTATAACCAGCGGATGTCACGCGATTTCACCCGCATAGTTCCCGTTCCCGTAGGAATACAGGGATAAAAAGTAGCCTATGCTACTCAGGGTGAATGCAGCTTTCTAATTTGACGACACGGTTGGTGCAGTGGCTGAGCAATAGGACTGCTGCGCTGCGTGTCGCGGGTTCGATCCCCGGTCTGGGTGTTTAAATGTTTGTGAACGCACCCACGATACAGGAGAAATTCCTAGAGTGGGGTTTTTTTATAAAAAAAAAAATGGTGAAAGAATTTGTAATCGGCGAAGTAGTGTTCGAATTTATTCATTACAAACATACACACAAAACCCCAAATAGAATGGAATAAGGGCAGGCAGTTGAGGATGATGATTAAAAGTTGTACTGATCACTTACGAGGGTACTGGTAGCCGGTAGCCACGGCTTTCCCTCTCGATGTGGTATGGGTCCAGTCCAGCGTCTCTGATGGCTTGGCTCGCATCTTCAATGGCACTTTCTACTTGATCAGCGACGAGGCGCTCGTCCGAAAAGAAACCTGAAATTACATTTTTTTTTCTATTATATGTATTTTGAGTCTTTACCCAATTTAGTTGGAAAAACATCTGAAGTTTAAAAAAAAAACTTTCACTTTCTGGTCTTGTTTAACTTGAAAGTACTGTTTATTAGTATACTTGTATGTATCCATGACCTTCGTTACCGTAAAATCATTAAAAGATATCGGATCGGATTTTGTTACCTATGACAATTTTCGTTTTCACAGAAATTTACTTCTTATGCTAAAATAAAAGTAGCCTCAGTTAATCCAATAACATCAACTATTTGCCAGTAAGAGTCCCGTCAAAAATTGGTTTAGGTATTTTGGAGATTACCTGGATCATTCAGACGGAGAAAATTGAAAAAAAAAAGGTGTTTCCGTTATAAGGTACTTAGTGGCGTATATATTTTTTAGTTATAATACATTCAATGAAAAGCTGTTTTTGATGATAATACAAACAGACAATAATTCAATTTTTATTTATTTGCTTTTTCTACCAACCCGCATTTTCCCTCTCATAGAGGGTCTGTGTCCCAGCAGAGGGAAAATTATAGATGATGATGAATTACGGAAACCAATTGTTTGGAAAAAAATTCTATACTTACTTGGGATATGAGGTATTGATGAGGCACTGACGCCAGCAACGAGGAACGCCAGAGCAAGTAAAACCTTCATTTCAAGTTTAGGTTATATTCTGCCAAAAAACATTTAAGTTATTAGTAGACTGCCAGAGCTCGTTCTTCGAAAGATATACCGCAGCCCCGGAACAAATAGAAACTTGGCTGGTTTTTAGTCAGTATAAGTCTGACACTTACTTTCATTTCGTCTAGAATGTTAGGTATTATTCGATAATTTCCCAACGATAAAAAAATGTTAACATACGGTTGTATTGATGCCCTCTAACTAATTTCTGTTTTTATCTTTTAATATCTAGGTACTACATTGTAAATATTGTAAACTTAAAAAAAAATATGGTGGTTGTAGGTGGGCAATAAATAGAGTTTCAATTTGTTTATTTTCTTACTGCGGTACTCAGAGATATTTAATGATTACTTAAGCCGTCACTAAGTAAAGATTTGACATACTATTGTATGACGAAACTGTCAAAACCTTTACTAAGTGATGGCCTAAGTAATCATTAAAGCTCTCTGAGTGCGGCAGTTAGTGATCCTTTATCAGAATGTATTTACTACTCTTGTACGAAAAAATGCTACGAATAAAGTTTTTTCAGCACCATGTCTTACCTTGAATTACTTCGAATGAAGAATAATTTACATTGATACAAAATTATCGTTTTTATACAATTCAGAAGCAATTTTATCTTAATCGATCAAATTATTTTTATTTTAGTTGTTTATCAAATTTTCTCATCTTACAGATATTACATACACATATTTTCCTCACAGATAATATCTTGTAGGTACTTAGTTTTCTTGCAGACGTATGTTTTTAATATCAGTACAAAACAGGATCCCCTAAGGATTGATAAGGATACTAACAAAGTCGTGCTCATCATTTGCCTAGCCTTTTCCAAACTATGTTGGGTCGGCCTCCAGTCTAACCGGATGATGCAGCTACACGAGTTTTTTTCATTGAGCGACTAACTATCTAAACTCCACTCCATTTCCTGACTACAAAAAATATGATTCTAATTAGACCGTCTGTTAGATTATCGATAAATATTGAATACGTATTTTAAGTTTAAAAAATAAAAATTGACAAAATATTTGAGTAGAGGCTTGTGACGTCACTGACTGCTAAAAAGTGTCATACTAATGTCTAA
Organism: Diarsia rubi; assembly: GCA_932274075.1. Classification (NCBI taxonomy): domain Eukaryota; kingdom Metazoa; phylum Arthropoda; class Insecta; order Lepidoptera; family Noctuidae; genus Diarsia; species Diarsia rubi. Next base: position 5,259,666 of record OW026414.1, read on the forward strand.
GAACACAAGTGTCACACGAGTTTTTAGAGCACTGTATCGTCTTCGTTGTTTGTGTACGTGAAAAAAGAAAAAAATATGTGTCCAAATTTTTTGGAAATCTATCTGACGGACTAATTCGATTTTTTTTTTAACTATCCTATTCGGTAGGAAAAACGTCACCTGGGCCTGCAGTCTCGACAAAGATAGCGATCGCTTTACGACAAAATTCGGTCGCAAAGCTATAACGATGCGGATTTAAGTTGGTAGCTAATACCGGCGGGTCGCGTCCGGCTCACGTCCACCTTAAATCCGAATCGTTATAGTTTTGCGACCGAATTTTGTCGTAAAGCGATCGCTATCTTTGTCGAGACTGCAGGCCCTGGTAGACTCAGATCGAACAAACTCAAGCTACACGGTGGACAAAACATGGTGGTACATCTTAGCTAAGTTCTCGTCTGCATTAAAAACGTCACGTCGGAGCTGCAGGTTGTTCCCGTCGAGGCTGCAGGTTGTTCCCGTCGAGGCTGCGGGTTGTTCTAAAGAGATACCGCGGCCTCGGCACATGGGTTAAGAAGGAACATCAGTGGTTTTTAGTCAGTAGATGTCTGACACACCTTTTCGCTCTGCCCAAGAGCGGGAGGGGTTATTTGATGATTTCAAACGTAAAAGCTTTCATTCTAGCTCTGTAATGCGGTAAGCTTCTGGGTGATTTATGCGCGCTAAATGTTTGTAGAGGAAAGTCACCAAATATGAAATAGTATCCTAATATGGAATACCTTCATTTCTCTAAGACTATAAGTATGAAACGCAACACTCGACCATCTTCTGTTCCATTCGGTCTACTAACACGTACGTGGTGCAATAGACCGAATGGAACAGAAGATGGTCGAGTGTTGCGTTTCATACTTATAGTCTTAGAGAAATGAAGGTATTCCATATTAAGATACTATTTCATATTTGGTGACTTTCCTCTAAACGCACCCACGGCACGACATAAACATACTACACAAACCATGGTGGGTTTAACAGTAGTAACACAATCCAAGAAGTGACTTTTCAGTACCTTCGAGCAATTTCTGACATTTATTTGGTTTCTTACTTATGGCTAACGGCAGCTCGTTCATAATAGCGGGTATCATGCAGTTCGGGTTGACGTCACATATCATCGAATTTCGAGTAAGAACGTTTCCTGTGTATGCACGCTCCATCATCCTAATTAGCCAGTTATCATAAAATAATTAAAATCGATACAAATCTTATCGTTTTTCAAGATGGAATGTAGATAACTATTATTTAGATTAGACTATCTTCTTTTAACGTTTCATACTCTGTGTAATATGGAATTTCTTGATGAAGATTGGGCTTGTCGTAGCGAGAAAAATCAGTTCATGTGGAGATTCATAGATGACTCTGCCCTGGGGTGAAAATATGGAGTTACCCCACAAGCAACACAAGCACAAGCTGTTGATTTCGTGTCCTGCCTGCCCTGTTATTTGCACAACATAGGACCTGATGGAGGCTACCGAAAGTACCAAACTCGCAAATTTAAATTGTCATCATTAAAGTAAGTTCTAACTTAAGTGATTGATTGATGATAATGATGATTAAGATAATAGACACTATTTTTAGTGTCTATTATCTTAATCATAATGTATTATCCAGAAATCATTTTATCAGGTAGTTTTACCGACGTACATATTGCTTGACTTCGCAAAGGTCCATTTACACTTGGTTTAAATTAATGTGCAATTCTTACAGTATTACATACATACATACGGATCGAATTGATAACTACCCCGTGCGATTGCCTATTTACTATACCCCTCCCCTACAAACTAAAGAAAAGCTACAGTCGAGAAAATAAATCAACAGCATAAAGTACAATGATATACAACGAGCATACATTTGTTCGGTACCTACTACGGGTATAGTCGAGTCCAGCGAGCAATCAGTTAAGTGCTACAAGATTGAGGCCGGTGTGTACTTGTTACTATAGAAGTATAGAGTATGGGGCGAGCCGGTACAAGTATAGTATTATAGTAACAGGTATCTATACTATTCCCTGAGGAAGGTCGGGTTAGTTAATCAGGTATGTCGTGATTTGACACTGGTTTGGGACACGTTTTGTAGGTCGTTTTTATTATTGTTTGTTGGGGTTTGTAATTATGTTTATGATATAAGTGCAGAATTAAAGGTTGTTCGGAGTATATCAGTCTTTTCATTGTGGTTGGTGCCTACCTTGGTGTCAGGGTTTGTTAGCCGCCCAAAGGTCTGACTTAGTTTTGCATATTTTTTTTGTTGGTTTTGCATAGTGAAATATCTCTCAGCCATGCTGGTTTCCTTAGGATGTTTGCCTTCACCGGAGTAAGTGATAATTATACAATCCGCACAATAACCCAAAACCCAGGGATGCGTTTGGAACTTGAGACCAGTTTTAACTTACCAGTCTGATGGTCACAACATTACGTTGTCACTGCTTTAAAATGGTATCTCTCCTAAAACTCGTTACTTAGTTGAATAAAAAAAAATGCAAACGGGAAAGATAATGAAAGTAAAAACATATTTACTTAAACTTGATTTGGTTTTACTCTTATTACCAACTAGGTGTTACCAGCAGCTTCGCCCGCTAAAACTCTAAAATTATCCCGCGGGAAGATAAAATCGGAATAAAAACTAACCTATGATAGATGATATCCAGGTTATAAACTCTCTGTGTATCAAATTTTATCCAAATTCGTTCAGTAGTTTTTGCGTGAGAGAGTAACAAACTTCAATCCATCGATCCATCCACACATACATACAAAAATCTAATATTTTGCTAGCTTTTCGGGTTAGTGATGGTGTCAAAATCATCAGAGGTATCTAATATCAAACGAATAAAACTTTCCCGACAAAAGTTGTACAACACCCAGCGGACAATATTTTCACCAAACTTTTGTTGAATATATTAACGCTTGTTCCAGGTGGTGACGAATGGGATGTGAAGTGGTGTTACGCACGCTGCTCACGCGCCGCTAGCAGCGGTCATGGCGACCCGGAGATAGTGCCAGGTAAACCCCTGCTCTCATTATTTAAGACCTGACTGACTTCGTCAACAGAGCATAGAAAAGTTCCTGTATTGGTAGACTAGAGAGGAGCATCCAGATACTTTTCCGATAGTGGCCTAGTGTTACAGGTGTTTCCATTCCTAAAAAAAACCGGCCAAGTGCGAGTCCTACTCGCACATGAAGGGTTCCGTACCATCGTAGTAGGGGAGTCGAGTCGTGTTTTTTGTTATAGCAGCAACAGAGAGACACATTCAGTGAAAATTTCAACTGCCTACCTTATATTGATCATGGGATAGAGCTCCCGGGCAGACAGACAGATGGATTGCGGATGCTGAGTAATAGGGTCACGTTTGTCACCCTTCGGGTACGGAACCCAAAAGCAAGAATAATATGACAACATCTTCGACGGGTCCTGTACTTATTGTTCCTTTTTATCCCATTAAAAGCAACGAGACTGGTAAAAATAAAACTTAATTGTTTCTTTGCGAGCACGTTTGTCACCGTGTCCTCGTGGAGGCGATCGGCGGCAGCGACCTCTCGTAGGGCCGGGCCCCTGGTTCAGACCATGGTGTGGAGCGAGAGGGAATGGGAAGCAAAATTCTCGTGTCGCGGTGTTTGTTTCCAAACTCCTCCGAAATGGCTGAACCAATTTGCATGAAATTTTGTGTGCATATCGGGTAGGTCTGAGAATCGGCCAAAATCTATTTTTTTATTTTTTTTTGTTAATCGCATAACAACGTTTGCTGGGTCAGCAAGTCTAATATATAAAATTCTCGTGTTGCGGTGTTTGTTTCCAAACTCCTCCGAAACGGCTGAACCGATTTGCATGAAATTTTGTGTGCATATCGGGTAGGTCTGAGAATCGGCCAACATCTGTTTTTTTTTTTTAATCGCTGAACAACGTTTGCTGGGTCAGCTAGTAAGTTTATGATTATTAAAAAAAATATACTATGTGATGTAACTAAAAATTTAAGATTTTCGGAATTTTTCCTATATGTGTACTTTATAACGTTGCTTCATGCCAAATTTCAAGATTCCAGGTCGTCTGGAAGTATCCTTTAGGTTTTGATTCCCTTGCGAGTAGTTGCGAGTTTCAAAATATGCGGCTTTAAGGCCGGGACTCCACCAAAGCGGAGACGAGACGAGCGGAGAGGAGATGTTTTTTAAACAACCAATAGAATTGAGTTATTGACACGTCTCCTCTCCGCTCAGCTTCAGTGGAGATCGCTGTGCGGAGATGTGTAATATTTGTATGTCGCGATGGAAGCGGAGATGTGAGCTGTGCGCGGACGACGCGCAGTGGAGACGAGAGATGTGAGCGGCGTGCAGTGAGCGATGTCACCCTCCCCCCTCTCGCCCGCTAGCAACCCGCAGAACCCCGCGCGCGCGCCGGCCGGCCATCTTGCTAGTACCGTGCACGTGTACTGAGCACTCAACGCCTCGCACCCGAGCTGAAAAACATCTCTTCTCGCACAGCACACAGCACACCGCACACATCTCCGCTTTGGTGGAGTCCCGCGAGCTGAAAAACATCTCTTCTCGCACAGCACACAGCACACCGCACACATCTCCGCTTTGGTGGAGTCCCGGCCTAATTGCTGTATCTTTTGATTGCGTTGACGTAGAAGTTTGATTTTGTTACAGCTTAAAGATATTATAGACTTGAGTATTTGTTAAGAATTTCAATATAATACCACTACGCGTTCATGAGTAAAGGGGTAATAAGTTTAAAATTATTAAAAATATTTTTATTATATGATGTAACTAAAAATTTATGCTTTTCGCAATTTTTCCTTTATCTGTGTTATAAGACGTTGCTTCGTACCAAATTTCAAGATTCTGAGTTCACGGGAAGTACCCTGTAGGTTTTGATTCCCTTGCGAGTGTCGAAAATTTGCGGCATAAACGGGAGTATCTTTTGATCGCGTTGACTTAGAAGTTTGATTTTTTCACAGCTCCAAGAGACCATAGACTTGAGTATTTGATATGAATTTCAGCTTGATACCTCCACGCGTTCCTGAGAAAAAAGGTCTTGACAGACAGACAGACAGACAGACAGACAGACGGACAACAAAGTGATCCTATAAGGGTTCCGTTTTTACCTTTTGAGGTACGGAACCCTAAAAAGCGTTTAGTTTGAGGGTTGGAAATCATCAATTAAATACTCCTGTCAGACTTCTACTGACTAAAAACCACCAATGTTCCTTCTTAGCCCTTTATGTCGAGGCCGCGGTATGTCTTTCGGATAACCCGCAGCCCCGACAAGAAGCCTCTACTATGTAGGTATCTGATAAAACCGGTTGATAACGAAATAAATAACTTTATTATGTAATAGGGAGCGAGCTTATTATCACCAAACGGGCACAAAATCTGCCAAAAAGAGAAATTCCTAATTGATACACCTAATATTGCTTTGCCCGACCGTGGAATAGAACTCACGACCTCATGGTCAATAGTCGCGCTTCCGACGACTAAACCAATGAGGTAGTTGACATTCATATTTCAACTGTTTTACATCTACTCTAAGTCAGGTTCAGTTGAAAACCAGCTTCGGGCACTAGTTATTTGGCTGGCTTTTTGCGCAACCGTGAGGCACACAGTTGCACGTTTTGTTTAGTTCGTAGTCCTTTTTTTTTCTTTATACTATTTTACATTGTGTGTACTAAATAAATGCATTTTCTTTCTTTCTTTCTATATTCCTGGTTCAGAGAGATAGAATATAAATGGACTATTCCATCGCAACATACACATCACCCGCATCCTATCAGTAAAATATCGGAACCAGTATTCTCTAAAGTTATGATAGCAAGGCTGCAGTACTTTGTAGATAACTTTTATAATATATTAGGGCAAACACGATGTTTGTCGTGCGGGATAGCCAGAGAAAAATATTTATAATTAAGTCGTTCGTATGTGCGCGCACGGAGGCAAGCGTGCTGGGACTTTATGGACTAGCAGCGTAGTGATGCGACACATTGTCGATAATTTTTGCAACATAGGAGGGGGGACATGGTAGAGTTTATGTTAATGTAGGATTCTCAACAAAGGCCAGACGGCATTAGATCCCGCTGCTTCCCGACGCAGGTGTGCTAGAGAACTCTGGTGTGGTTTTAGCCAGTACAAGTCTGTCAGACCTTTCTGCAGGGTGCGACGTCCATAAGGATTATTTATTTATTCATTTTTATTTATTTATTAAACTTTATGCACAAAAATTGTACAAAGGCGGATTTAATGCATTGGGCATTTTCTACCAGGCTACCTTAGGGTGATGCAGAGACAACACACAGTAGGTGCAGAATAGAACAAAAAAATATTTTTTTGAAAAGATATAGCTAAAATATATAAAAATAAATACATACATACATAAAATATATAATATTTTGAAGAACAAGTAAGAAAAACTAAAACAACGTAATTTTGAGACGAAACTGCCAACTTCTTGTGAATGTACTCACGAGCTTTTATTTTGAAAGTGAACCGACTGTTTACCGTCTTAAAGTTTGCACAAAATCGTATCCTGAGGGAGCTCATTCCAAAGGAATACCGCCTGAACAAAGAAGGAAGACTTTATGAAGCCAGAGCGATGAGAAGGACAACGTAAAGGCGATTATTGGCGGAACGAAGAGTCTTGCTGTGCGCAGAGCATAAATATTGACAAAGACAACTGAGGTGATTATCCACACTGAAACAAAAAAAGGTACTAAAGAAAAACGAAGAGAGAAAATCAAACACCCAACAACAAAAAACAGACACAAATAACATTAATTATTTATTTTATCAGATTAAAAACTTTTTGTGTCCTTACCATTTTCCTTCACATCTCAATTCATATAGAATAGTGTTTTGAACAATCTTATCAATTGTCAGCCGGGTGGGAATTAATGTAACCGTAATTTTGGGCTAATTTAAAATCACGTAATTTAAAAAGCACAATTTTAGCAATGTGATACCATCTAAAAGCACCAACAACTTGTCGAATTTTCAATGAAAAGTCAACTCCACCTGAGTGTATCTCAAGGAAAAATATCGATAGTTTTTCCCACCATTACTGGTGATGCTCTTACTCACGCTACGTTATCTCAGCTTAGCATGTCTCATGTTTAAAAAGTGCTAGCTAAGTTTTTAATAACAACGCTGCTATCTTATATTTTGTCACGGAAACTTGTCACAAAATAACCCCAGTTCATGTAATAGAGAGAATGTTGCCAACGTTGAGAAAAAGAAAATATCGTTATGGTTGCGAAGGTCGGGAAAACAAAATGGAGTTCCTGTCTACACTCAAATTATAAAGAGGAAAGATATGTTTGTTTGTAACGGATAGGCTCCGAAACTACTGAACCGATATGAAAAATTCTTTCACCATTGGGAAGCTACACTATCCCCAGGTGACATAAGCTACTTTTTATCAATAAATTCCCACGGGAACGGGAACTACGCGGGTGAAACCGCGTGACGTCCGCTAGTGTGTTTATAAGATCACTCATTTCATCATCATCGTAGCATGCAAAAGACCACAGCATTGCCCGGTTCGGTGATGCTTCCGCGGTCTTGATCAGGTCGCTATCTATGTTAGGGTGAAATCATAACCGTTTTAGACAAAAGTAGAGCTGATAATTGCAATATAGTAAATTTGACCTGGTGAACCTGGGACCCGCTCGATGCGAGACGCACGGGACCGGTCAATGTGGCGACTCCTGGAGGCCTATGTCCAGCAGTGGACGTCTTTTGGCTGAATGATGATGATGATGCGACTGCTGATGAGATACTGTTTTGATAACTTGAGCGGTAGGAATTTGAGTAAGCGAAAATATAACTAAACTAACGACGAATATTGAATAACAATCAAATCCAGAACGAGCATACAAAAAGTGACTTGTGATTCAGATATTAAAATTGTTAAGTGAACGACTAAATTACTAAGTGAGTGACTAAATTACTAAGTGAGCGACTAAATGACTAATTTAGCGACTAAATTACTAAGTGTCGCGACTAGAAATACAGAAAGGGCAACTAACATAGTTTTACATAACGAAATTTACTTGGATTGGACTTGGGGCAGACTCGGACAGATTAGGTTAAAAGGGGATGGCGGTGTCAAGTGAGCGAGCGAAGCGAACGAATAGACCCCACGATCCCCTTCGTGGTTATAAGTTTTAAACCACCCAGAATTGAAGCCCCGCGAGACGGGGCGCCGTCGACTAGGCCTAGGGCAGTTAAGTGGTTTGTCTATTCGAAACACTTCATTTAAGTTAAAAAAAAATGCAGGACGTACCGTTGACACTAACAAATATTATATTATATTAGCTACTCATTTTGTTTTTTAAGTAACTCAAATTTTTATTTGTTAGTTGCTGTTCTGTTGATTTCTCCTCGCTTGTAGTCAGTTGCTCACTTAGTAATTCTATGACCCAAATTAATTATTTTTGTCACTCAAAACTTTAATTTACAGTCACTCGTTTAAATACTAATAAATAAAGAGCCACCAAAACAATACCATTTTATGAGACGTTGCTTGACTTTTATTGGCTGAAACAAGGCGTTTTCCGATTCTCTAGTAAACGGCATCAAAATGTAAAAACCATTAAAAAAAAATACTTAGGTACTTAAGTGTTTTTTAAAACATAAACGAAGACATGTAACATCTAAAGCAACATAGAATTCAAGGACTCACATAAAAAGTTTAAACTACAACTCCACGCTTAAGAAGCGATACCAAACACTATCAAGAAACTACATTAAGAATGAACGACATGAAATATTTTAACAAACACTCCAAGACCGCACATTCTAGGAAAAGACATTTGAATTTGAGGAATCTCAGCCATACGGCACCCTTTTCTATCTCACTCACTTCTTATGCAAAACGTTTCCAAGAATATCGCCACCTCTTTCCCCCGTAGAACAATTTCTACAGTTTATCCTAGATAGTCAGGGACTCGGAAATACTCTCAACCACGGAAATGAGGAAAGAATGAAAACTCATTAGGGCGGTTATTAGGGCCAGATTACACTGCGCTCCATTTACTGGGACTTTAAACTGAGTTTAACCTATTTTCTTGATATGATCGCGACATTGCTGAAATGTTGGAAATGGGACTTGGTTTTGATAGTTGACCTTATGTTTTGAGGGTTCTACATTGTTATTTCGGTTTACTCAACCGATTCAACATTGTAAATTGAGCAATAAAGCCGACCCGTAGAAATTACTACACTTTTTATGTCTCAAAGACATTACATGGTTACAAGATAACCACCAAAAATTATAAACATACAAGCACAGCAAATATTTGTAAATGCAACAAAGAAACAAAAAAGTTCGCAACTTGCACCTCCTGACTGCGACAAGAAGGTTGCACTTGCAGTTATCAGTATAGCACTGCTTCGGTGCTTACCATTCAGCTTCATTTATAACGTGCCGATCAGCAAACCCTGTTCGGCCATCTACCAGCACTGGATCATAATGGCATTGGCTTGGATCATTTCGGTTTTTTGCGGAACGCATATCTTGTCAAGTTAACTATTATGTGATTAACTGTGAAATTCCTTTTGGTAATGGTCTCTTATTACGATATTTTCTTTTAAACCCATGAAGGGCATCACGTAGTGGGGATGGGGAATACATGCTGTGATAACAGTAATCGTTGTATCCTTATCACCTAACTTCCAATAGTAATTAGCATAATATGTGCCATTATGTACACAATAACATAATGATTGATTTACTGTTGCAATGGCATTTGTCTAGTTTTCCATCAATAATCCATCGATAAACACTTTCTAGATTTGATTATCAGAAATCAGTAGTTTTTATGATCATTTCACACACATTGACAACTTGATCATTTTTTGGTCTGTCACCTAGGTTGTGGTCATGTCCACAAGTCAAGTTCTAAAGTCAATTCCTCAGGTTTGCAGGTCACAAACAAAAGGCAGGTATTTTAATCTATCTGTTACGAAATTCACAAAACATGCAAACAGTAGCAAGCAATCAGTTGATAATTATATTGATAAGAGTTCCTACAGCATATCTAGAAACAAAAAAAAACATCAAACTATCATCTAAACCAACCGATATTCCCTTATTAACGGCCACCGTTCAAACTTCAAGTAAACCGTCGTTAAACTATGTAATCGGCCGTAAATATTCCGTGGCCGTAATTCGCGGGTTCGGTGAAGGTGCCATTTTATAAATTTATGAAGCCACCAACTGCCTCTCATCACCCGGTAGTAATTTCGTCCTCAGAAAATATATGACAAGTTCCCAGCCTTCGGCGGGATTCTCTACGAAGATACCGAAAGGACTGTAGGGTGACTGTGATCAAATGTTTGTTTATTTTCTAGGTACATAATTTCTCGGTTAGTCTTAGATATTCAATGACGGATAACATCGTGAGGTCTGTCATGCTGAAGAATAACATTATTTGTGAACAGTTTTTTTTCTTATTCTTTCTGCTCCAGTTTATTATTTTTGTGTCTCTTTGTCATTCACATTAAGTTATTCTGCGTCGTAGTTGGGTTGGTAGAAAGATCTTCTTCCAATACGTGCTGAGTATTTAGGAGAAGATGGTTAATTTTGTTTACTCTATATAAAGAATATGCTGTAACCTTACGATCTACGACCCTTCGTAGCACGATCAGCAGCCTATGTAGGCTTCTCAAACACCATTTAAACACAGTAACATTTCTACACCGCAAAAGTTAAAAACATTGTTTCAATTCACTCTCTCATAATACCACACATACCTATAACCACTATCAAAACAGTACCTTACCTTTAAACTGAAACATAATCACTCTCTCAGAATCTACAATTCCAACAGCTGAAACTCAAATATTAAAATGAAAAACCAACATTTAAATTTATCCTCGAGCTGACCCAAATACATGGAAAACCCACTTCAAGAGTTCTTGTTACTCTGGCCGGTCGGGATGTAATAGGCTCCCTTGGGGTATAAAATCACCTATAAATTTCGTTTTGAGCTTCTCGCTTTTGAAGACGACGATATCGTCGGTATAACGTGTCGAATATTCTCCTATATTCTCACAATATACCGCTCAAATGAGACGAGTGCCGTAATCAAATTGAACATGTTCTTGCGAAGGTATACTGTAAGTTGATTTGACAGGTGATAAATAATGGCTGAAATATAGGATAGTGATTGATGAGGCTTGGATCTTTTGGCCTACTTTAGATAAACAATATTTGGAAATAATAAAAGGCTTTTCTCTTAAGGAGTTTTGGGGGAATGGGTTGTGCTGTGTTAGAGAGATAAGTCAGTCAAGAAGTTTGGCTGCAAGTCTGACTGCCCAAGCTACTGAAGATAGTCTGTTGTTATCGACAGCAACCGTGACTTTTTTAATCAGTCAATAAATATATTAACAACTAATATATTAAAAAAAAAAAAAAAAAACTATATTTTTGGCTTCGGTATCAAGGACACCCCAAGTATTATTTAAAAAAAAATATTCAATGTACAGTTTTGACTTTCCTACCATTTTATTATATGTTAAGATAACTTGTTTGATATCGAACTGATCTTAGACTTAGGTAATAAGTTGCTTTGATCATCACCGGAGGATCTAGAATAAGTGAAATTGTACCAACAAAAAACATGATGAAAAAGTAATAAATATATTCATCATCAGCCTATAATATTTCCACACTGCAGGGACTCAGGACTCCTTTCTAGCAGAGGGATGGGCTATGATGATGTACCACGCGGGCCCAGTGCGGATTGGTAGATGTCACATGTCTTCGAATTTTTGATTCTAAGACACTGTTTCCTCACGATGTTCTCCTTCACCGTTTTGAGAGCAGTGGTGATGAAATAAGTTACACAAACTAATGCACCTGACTGAGTTTGAACCCACACTCACTGTTCGTAAGTCGGGGCCGTTACCACTGAGCCGCCACTGCTCTCATTATATAAATGTATTGGGCTGGCAATATCAGAATTTTCTTTTGTTTTCGTGTTGAAACCTTCATAAGACGTCCGGTATTTGAGGAGAAAACCAGGGGAGTTTGGCTTCCTAAGACCAGCCCAGTGGTCACAATCCGCACACAGAAGGAGGCACCGTTCCCTCTTAAAATGCCTGTCCTGGCCCCCTCTGTGCAACGCCAAGAAGACGTTACAGAAACACGAAGCGCTTTGAAAGTTATAACTAATAAGCCTACTGGTCTGACAGTTTTAATCACCACCTGTTTAACCAAATTAGGTGTCAACAAAGCTTGGCAAGAAAAATGCTAAAAAAATCTGAAGTTCTCTTGAAAATAACAGCGCGGCTCGCGATATCGCGCGCTTGCGTGACCGAAGGTCGGCGATGCAGATACCGACGATTTGCAATTCAAAAGCAGGAGGTGAGTGGTGGCTATGCGACAGGTCTTTGCTATCAGTCGCTTTCGTCTTTGGCCTTGCGAGGCTTAATTGGTGCCGTAATTGTGATTGGGTGTCGCCTTGGCACTTCTTTAAGGTGGGAGTTTTTTTTATGGAGCGCTTTGGCGGTTTTACTTTTTAGGTTTTTTACGTTGGCCTGCCAAGATACGGCTGGTATTTCGGTTTTAGTATGATATTTATTTATTTATTATTCACAAAATCCACAGCTCTTGAAATTTTATCTTAAAAATATAAACTTATCATACAGCCAATTAAGGATTTACAATTTATAGCTATATATTTACATTGCTAAGAGTACAGCGTGTATGAGTGTGTAAGTGTGTAAGTATAGTGGGTTCGATCCCCGCACGGAACGAATATTTGTATGGCCTACAGATAGTTGTAATGTCCTGTGTATGTGAGTTTAAATGTTTGTAAACGCACCCACGATATAGGAAAAATTCTGAAAAAGGCTAGGCATATGATGACGTGTATTATGTCTCCAAGAAATAGAACTGCTTTAGAGGATTAGAGCTGACAAGTTTCGTTGTAACGGAATTTGTTGCGCCACTCTCTGGTAAGAAATATTCAAAAATTTACAAAGTAAATAAAGGCAAAAATACATATAAATAAGTAAAATTTAAAAAAGAGCTGATCATTAGCTTAATTTAAAGAAATTACTTTTCTTGTTAAAATGTCTGAAGTCTTCCCATCATGATTTCTTAATTAAGAAAACTAAACGAGTAAGACCCAACCAACGAACCCTTTACAATATAAATAAATGTTGCATGATGACTGCAATATTTTGAAATTGAAAATGTTTGAACAACTTAATCCGAATTGCTTTAACTTTCCTTCAACATGAACGTAAGATACGTTCATGTTGCTGCTGAGTTACGTAGAACGTAGTTTAATATACTTTACTTCATTCATTCACTGACAGGCAAGGTAACGGCAATTACTAGGCTTATTACAGTTTTATACGTCCCTTAGAGAATCTTATTGTTTTCCATGTGATTAGTGTGCAACCTGGTTTTGTCCAAATCACCCCGCCCCATCTTTAACGAGGGCAACCGCGACGCCCGCTGGCTGTGTCAGGGCTCCAGAAAGTGGCATGCTGGTCTCCTCATAATGTTTATCTAACCAAGTGGGGACAATAGAATACACACATGAATTCAAAAAATCAGAGGTCATGGGATCGAATACGAGACGAAGACTTTGCATTGTAGCAGGCTGCAATTGATAGGGAACGTTTACATGAATACTTACTTCATGTAAACGTTCCCTATCAATTATAACCCGACAAAAACCAGTTAACTTATAAATGAATAAGCGTGAACGTGTGTAAATTGAAACAAATCATCATCCGCGTTATTATGTTAATACAATTACTGAAGAAAAACGGCATAAATAATTAATTCTGCGGACATTTGCATAAGCGGCTCGCCCGTGTGCTCGCCGGACACGGATATATTCGGTATTTTTAGACCGTGTGGATTTTAAATAGAACTCTCTGAGGCGACAAAGTCCAGAATATTTATAGGAGAATTCGATCCTATATTTAATGGAATGTTTAAAATTGTGCTAGTGACCGAGAGACGGAATGAAATGAGAAAAATGTTTTAAGTATGAAGTAGCTGATGACCGCGGCGGCATCCGCGTGTATGTCGTTTAAATTTTATAATTAAACCTTCCTCGGGAACCACTCTAAACATTGGTGAAAACAACATGAAATTCGGGGCAGTCGTTTTTGAGTTTATCGAGAACGGACAGACAGACGCGGCCGGGGACTTTGTTTTGTAATTTATGATGTACTAATAATGATGTTGGATTATTAGAGAAGACACTTAAACATGAGATAGCTGACAATTTTCTATCATCATATTAATGGCTGATAGAATCATAGAATATTACTTTGTCTTTGTTCTTACCACCGTTTGTCTTATCCAATCTTAGAGTGAAAGGGAGTGTCAGACTTCTACTGTCTAAAAAACACCCACGTTCCTTTTTAGCCCTAATGTCGAGGCCGAGGTAACTTGTGTACAACCCGCAGCCCCGACGGGATCCAATCTTACCCTACTACTAAATTAATTGTAAAGTTATTGAGAATGGAAGTTTGTTGGTTGTGCATTGTTTTCCTTCGTCGTTGAAACAAAATACCATGGAAAAATACACCGAACAGTAACAGTATTCGTTAAAAAATAATTCTACAGTTTGATAAGTAATCAAAAATGATATTAGAAAATTCATTGGATTGTGTTTCTATAAAACAAGTTTAATTCAAATATACAGTATTTGAAATAATAATATTTGAAACGAAAATACAAGGACCAAATATTATAAGAATACATTTTCTGGGAAACGAAATTCTTTGAAAATTCCGTCTGCGGAACAAGGGGATACCAAGTTTGTTACTATTTCACGCAAAAACCACTGAACAGATTTAAATGAAATTTGGCACACACTTAGTTTATAACCCGGATCAACACATAAGATATCTTTTTATTCCGGGGTTGGTACGACCCCCTGAGAAAGACGAATAAATTTGAAATAATCTAATCTAACTCAAACATGATTGTAGAAAATATATTATACCCCATTTGAAACCCGTCACAGCCCTGTGTTCTGCTGTTACGCGCATTCTGACGTCAAAAGGGGTTCCGGGGGACCATTGTTGGGAAACAAATGAACGCTACGGAAACTTGTGGCTGATTGGCCGGAGTTACAATATTACATCGTATTTGTCACAAAGCTGCTCTCGAAGCAACAATAATATGGTTTTACGGTGGTATAATTTGAATGAGAGACCATTCAAATTATACCACCGTCTTGTATTTATTTCACTGATAAGAAGAAAATAATAGAAAGTTGAATTGATTTTCTTTTTCTCGAATCTCGAAAATTAAATACAACAGGGCCGACTAATAAAGTTGACAGCTCGTGAACGCTAGATTTCTTTCTTTCTTTCTTTGGTTAAAAGTAACGAAAAAAAAAACAGGATGACGTTCAGCATTTTCAGTGGTTACCGAGTATTGACACAAATATTAACTATTACAGGCCAGTAGCAATGCAGTGAGCTCTCACACTACGCTACCCCAATATTGACCCCTTTCTCCCAATGGCCCTCGATGACTCTCGATGGTCCACAATGGCCCCCGGCCGGCCAGCGGATGTTCGATTGTTTGTATTGACAGAACAGTGCAAATACTCCCGGATTATACCTCTGAAGCCACACACAAATATTTGCTGTTCACAAAATTTGATGCAGTATTTAAATTGTTAAGAGTAATCGAATTGTGTATTGTAGGAGTAGAAAGTTATTGATAATGACTTCGTTGTGAGGTGGTTT
Organism: Diarsia rubi; assembly: GCA_932274075.1. Taxonomy (NCBI): domain Eukaryota; kingdom Metazoa; phylum Arthropoda; class Insecta; order Lepidoptera; family Noctuidae; genus Diarsia; species Diarsia rubi. Next base: position 5,275,415 of record OW026414.1, read on the forward strand.
TAAAACTGAGAAGTTTATTGATTTTGGTAGAAAATAAAATCGCTTTTGTGATACCACTGACTGTCTGTTTTCAGTCAATGAGACGAGTAACTAGTGATCACTGCTTAAGGCCTATTTTTTTTTTTGGGTTTGGGAAGTCATCAAATAAATCCCGCTCTTGGGCGGGCCGAAAGGGAGTGTTGGACTTCTACTAACTAAATATTCAGACTGGCCTGTTGGTCTAGTGGTTAGTGACCCTAACTGCTATGCCGGAGGTCGTGGGTTCGATTCCCACCCAGGACAAATGTTTGTGTGATGAGCACGATCATTTGTTCTGTGTCTGGGTGTAATTTATCTATAATATGTATGTATTTAGAAATATATAAGTATGTTTATCAGTTGTCTAGTACCCATAACACAAGCTCTGCTTAGCTTGGGACTAGATGGCGTTGTGTGATAGTAGTGGAATATTATTATATTATTATTATATTATATTATTATTATTCCTTCCCATGTTTCTTCTTAGCCCTTTATGTCGAGGCCGCGGTATCTCTTACAACATCCCGCAGCCCCAACGGGCGTCGGCCCTTGCGGGCCCCTCCCATGTTGCTGCCATCTCTTTGAGGCGCGCGTGGAACGTCGTCATCATAAGACGGACGGACGGCGAGTTAGCCCAACTCTCACCGTCCTTCACGTGGCCCCCGACGCCCGGAGCGTCTCCCACGGGCTGTATAAGGCCTCTAATTTTTACCTTGGAAACCAGGTTTTGTTGAAATCATGTGTACGGAATGCTGGGGTTTGTAGTGTTGAAAAATGAGGATCAGCTGATGATGATGAGATTGTGACAATGATACCTGTTGCTGTTTAAGTTAGAGTTAACCACTAGTTGCAAATGGAGGACCGTAATCAATAAATTGATGTTTTTTTTTATTTTATAAATTAACATCTTGTTTCGAATTTACAACATTAATATGAATTACTTGAAATTTAGGACAAAATTATCCTCTTGATTAAAAAAGTGTTTTATCTCTCACACGTGCTGTGATTTTTATCACAAGCGTTCATATAATACGCAGAAATTATGTTTAATAGGATTGCACTGAACTGAAATGATGTTTATCTTCAAGTAAATTGCCCTTATCACCAATTGCTTTCTTGATTAAGAAGGAATTAGGCGTTCTTAGCGGAATTTCATGACATTCAATCATCATCATCCATCTCTTTTTTTGCGGTCCTTTAATCTCAATTTATTTGCGATTGAACTCGCAAATTCTTCCATTCATGACATTCTATATTATGTTAAGTATTCAGTTTTTGGTCATCATCATCATCATTATTTCAGCCGAATGACGTCCTCTGCTGGACATAGGCCTCCCCTAAGTGTCGCCACATTGACCAGACCGTGCGTCTCGCATTCAGCGGATCCCTGCAACCTTTACCAGTTTTTAGTATTGTTACGTCGATCATCTAGAATCATCGAGAAACCTCGCTAATAACTGAGAAGTACGCGTGAATTCTAGTAGGTACCTAATTCCATTCTGTAGGTAGTTAGTCCGCCGCCCGTCGTCGCGGTACTTGTATTTTAATTTCGACCGTATGCCTACGGCGTAAAGTAACTTCTTCTTTGTTGGTTAATTTATCTTTAAGTTTATTTTTTTGTTAATGTTTTTTTCTGGATGCTTTATGGAATAGTAGCGAATTTTCTCGAGTATCTTTTGTGTGTTTGGGGTATAAAAGGACCGGGAGAGGACGAAGCGAGACAGTCTACTTTTAAGCGAGACAACGGAAGGTTCGAAGAGATTTCAAGTGAGCTAAGGTGTTCAGTAGTGTTTTGCGATTGTCTATAAGTGTTTTGCGAGTAATAAAGTTATTTCGTGTGTTCAATTGGTAGTGCTTTTATTTATCCCATACCCAGCTCGTAACAATTTGGTGTCAGAAGTGAGGGATAAATAATGCCGATTCTACCCAAGGACGACACGGATAGTATCCGTACTAGGAGTCAGCGACAACAGGGTATGGACCAAAGGCGATTTGGTGACTCTCCGACACAGACACCAGGCGGTGTCCAGCCTTCGTCAGAGCCAGTCGCTGGCCCATCCGGAGCTACTCCAGCATTAGCGGCGCCTGACTTGTCTGCCTTAATGGCGCTGCTGCAAGACCAGGCACGTCGTCAGGAAGAGCAGACTCAACGTCAAGAGGAGCAAGCTCGCCAGTTGCAGAAACAGATGCAACAGGACAAGGAGGAACAGGCTCGCCGTCAAGAGGAGCAGGCTCGACGTCAAGAGGAGCAAGCTCGCCAGTTGCAGGAACAGATGCAACGGGACAAGGAGGAACAGGCTCGCCGTCAGGAGGAGCAGGCTCGTCGTCAAGAGGAGCAGGCTCGTCGTCAAGAGGAGCAGGCTCGCCAGTTACAGGAACAGCTGCAACGTGATAAGGACGAGCAGGCTCGCCGTCAAGAAGAACAGATGCTCCTGATAAAGGATCTTCACGCATCAGTGGGCAAAGAGCTGAGCGTGATGAAGGAGCAGGTACAGCAGCACGACAACCGTATCGCAAAGGCCGAAATTCAGATCGCCGATGTGAAGAAGGCCTTGAGTGAAATTAAGGTTGGAGACGGGACTGTGGCTTCAGTGATTGCTGCACCTTCGGTGCGCGGGTTTAAAGTGCCGCCATTTGACGGAACATCTTCGTGGTCGGCCTATAAAATCCAATTTGAGGCCGTTATGAAGGCGAATGGGTGGACCATGCGCAAGCCATGACAGCGCTCACCTTGGGTCTCCGAGACCAGGCCCTTACCATTCTTGAGGCACTCGGCAAGGATGTGACCTACGAACAGCTGCTGGAGGCGTTAGAGTCTAGATACGGCGACGCGCACCTGGAGCACGTCTTTCGTGCCAAATTAAAGGATCGTGTTCAACGTAGTGCCGAGAACCTACAGCAGTGGGCCCTGGAAGTTGAAAAACTGGTTCGCAAAGCATACCAGTCCGCCCCTGCACTTATTGATGGAAATCTGGTTCAGGCGTTTGTAGATGGAATACGTGACTTGGAAGTTAGAGCTGCTGTGAGACTTGGTCACCACGAGACGCTGAAAGACGCCTTGGCCCATGCTTTAGAAGTGGAGGCAGTGAGGCAGGACCACCGTGCGCACCGCGTCAGGGAGGTTGTCGCGTCAACTGTACGCGACCGCCCGCAAGGATACAGCCCTAGGTGCTTCACTTGTGGAGAAAAGGGTCATCTTCGGTCGAGCTGCCCTAAGCGCAGCTCACAAAGGGAAGATCAGCCCCAACAGGGAAGGGTGGCTGAAGTGACAGCCCAGCCACAGCAGGGAAACGAGTAAATGCCAGGACTGGGGGGCGGGTGCTGGCTGGTTTTGAAAGAGCCCCGAGGATCTCGATCTCACAAGCACACGATGGAAACAGTCTGACTATCAACGGCGAAGTCAACGGAACTCCATGCAAACTGACGTTGGATACTGGAGCTTCTCACACGGTCGTCAATTCTCACCTGGCGAATCGGTTTCTTGGGGACTACTTCAATAACCACGACCGTATACAATTGTTAACAGCTACCGGTCAGCACATAACCGTCCGAGGCAAGAAGGAGGTGGAGTTAAAATTGGGTGATAGAATTTACCGGCACAATGTCATCGTGGCCGACATAGTGGACGATTGCATCTTGGGCTTGGACTTCATGCGGAAATATCGCTGTGAGATCGACATTGACCAAGGAGTGTTGAAATGTGGTTCCGAGGAAGTCTTCATGGAAGGTGCACCATCAGGGAAAGTGTACTGCTTGAAGGAAATTGTTCTTCCTCGCAGATCGGAAACGATCGTGCCAGTCAAGTTACCACCGAATTCTAGACACAAAGATCGGAGTGTTCTGATAGAAAGGGTGAACAATGGCTTTCCATGGAAGATGGCACGAACTCTGGTAAAGGCCAACAACATCTCAGCTGTACGCATCCTGAATCCAAGTGACAAGGAGCAAGTGCTTAAGAAGGGCACCTTGATCGGGACTTGCGAGGAAGTAGCTTGGATGCGTCAATTGCAAGATCTACCTACCGGAAATCAAAATCGTAGTGGAAAATTTGACGTGTCAACGCTTTTAGAAAACTGTCATTTGACTAAAGGAGAAATGGACAAGGCTAAGAAGATGTTACTTCAGTACGCCGGTATTTTCTCAACGAGTGATGCTGACATAGGAAGAACTGGACTGGTTCAGCACAGGATTAATACAGGCAACGAGTTACCTATCCGTCAGCGACCAAGGAGACTGCCAGTTGCACGGGAAAAAGAAGTGGAAACCATGATTGAGGGTATGGTGAAGGATGGTGTTATAGAGCCTTCATCCAGTCCATGGTGTTCTCCTGTGGTCCTGGTAAAGAAAAAGGACGGCAGTATGCGCTTCTGTGTGGACTATCGACGACTGAACAACGTCACGAAAAAGGACAGCTATCCACTGCCTAGGATCGATGACACACTGGATACGCTGACGGGAATGAAGTGGTTTACCACACTTGACCTGAAAAGTGGTTACTGGCAGGTAGAAATAGACCCCAAGGATAAGGAGAAGACTGCATTCTCAACAGGAAAAGGGTTGTGGCAGTTTAAAGTTATGCCTTTCGGATTGTGTAATGCTCCTGCTACGTTTGAGAGGCTGATGGAGCAAGTACTTGCCGGGTTGATTGGAGACGCATGTCTTGTCTATCTAGACGACATAATCATTGTGGGCCGTACGTTTGAAGATCACCTTAAAAACCTCAACCGAGTGCTGTCGAAGATCCAAACAGCAAACCTGAAGTTGAGTCCGAAAAAGTGCTCGTTTTTCAGAAAACAAGTGAACTTTTTAGGACACATAGTTTCGGGGGAAGGTGTTCAAACAGACCCAGAGAAAGTAGTCGCCGTCAGGGATTGGCCAGTGCCAAAAGACAAAACACAGGTCAGAGCATTTTTGGGTTTGTGCTCCTACTATCGCCGGTTTGTGAAGAATTTTGCCGACATTGCGAAACCTCTACACAAACTCACTGAGGAAAAGCAACAATTCTGTTGGGACGAGAACTGCGACGCCGCATTTCAAGAATTAAAAGGACGTCTGTGCAATTCTCCTATTTTGGGATATCCTGACACTGAAAATGACTTTATAGTCGACACAGACGCAAGTAATACTGGAATTGGGGGCGTGTTATCTCAACGGAAAGGAGATCAGGAGGTTGTTATAGCTTACTTCAGCAAGTCTTTGTCCAAACCGGAAAGAAATTACTGCGTAACGAGACGAGAGCTGCTCGCCGTAGTAAAGACATTGCAGCACTTCAGTAAATATTTGTTGGGACGGAAATTCCAGTTACGAACCGACCATGCTGCATTGAAGTGGTTATTACAATTCAAGAATCCAGAGGGGCAAGTGGCGAGATGGATTGAACTACTGCAAGAGTTTGACTTCATAACCGAACATCGCAGTGGGAGAACTCACGGTAACGCAGACGCCTTGTCGAGAAGACCTTGTCCTGAAAACTGCAAGCATTGTGTCAGGCAAGAGACTAAGGAAGTAGTGCCCGTGAGGATGCTTAGAACGGATCTCAGCGATGAATGGAAGGAGACCCTACAACAGGCACAACAAAATGACTCGGACATCAAGCCAATCTTCGAGTGGATCAAAGCTGGTGCTCCGAAGCCCAAGTGGAGTGATGTGGCTGCGATGAGTTCCATCAAATCAAATCAAATCAAATCAAAATCATTTATTTCAAGTTGGCCAGTTACAGGCTCTTTTGAATAGTCGAACAAATACTAAATTTTAATAAGCTAATAAACTAAGCTACAGTCCCACTCACAAGGCATAATAACTGTCAGTGTACTGTAGTTGCCGATTCCAAAGCGTTGGTCTCATGAGAAGAATGGCAAGAAACTTCATGGATACTCTTTTAAATCATAATATTGTTACAAAACTTTGGTTACATCATTCATATCGAGATTGGTATATTATCATGTGAGAACGATGTAGCAAGTTATGCACGATAAGTGTCGACAGTAAAGCCAAAACGACGATTTAAAAATAATATAATAATTCAAACAAGCCGTGGCAACTAAGAGGTGACCAGTCACAACTGACAGCACCCGTTCACGAGCATGACGCATGGATCAGCCACCATTCCACTCAACCATTTTAAAGGGAACGAAATGACCCGACACACCCGCCACCATCAGCGAGACATTTAAGTGAGCATGACACACTCTTAATCGCCAGGGCATATCCAAGTCAAATAAAAAATAGAAAAATAAATGTAGGTTTCCAGAGAATGACAGCTTTCTAGTACATAGTACTCACACAATATGTGCTATGCGACTATATAATACTAAAGAGATTGAATTTATACATTGCAAAGATAGTTGTACAATCTTCTTCTTCTTTCTTCTTCCTATTAAATGCTATTCATTTAAGCGTCCTGTCCTTGTGGAGCAGGACCGGCATTGAGCCAAGCATTTTTATCAGCGATATAATCGTCTAACTTGTAATATGCTTGCTTGCATAGTGTGCGTTTGATACATGTTTTAAATTTCGTCTCATTCAGTTCAAGAATGCTTTGTGGAATTTTGTTATAGCATCTCAAACAGTACCCCATGAAAGATGAGTCTACCTTAGCGAGTCTGAAGCCTGGCTGCACTAACTGGTCCCTATTCCTAGTAATATAATTGTGTCTGTCACCTCTTTTACTAAAAAGATGCAGATTTTTTCTCACATACATTATGTTTTCGTAGATGTACTGACAATGCACCGTCATAATGTTAATGCTCTTAAATAGTTCTCTCAGAGAATCGCGCCTACGAAGACCATATATTGCTCTGATGGCTCGTTTTTGCAGAATAAAAATAGATTCAATGTCTGCAGCTCGTCCCCATAACAAAATGCCATAAGACATTAGGCTATGAAAGTAACTAAAATAGACCAGCCTAGCGGTATCTACATCAGTAAACTGACGAATTTTTCTAATGGCATATGCTGCTGAACTTAGCCGCCCTGCAAGAGATGTTAAATGAGCACCCCATTGTAGCCGTGAATCAAGCGTAATCCCCAAGAAAACCGTTTCATCTACGAATTCTAGTTTCTCGTTATTTAATAGAATATCACAATCACTACTTTTAACATTCGGTAAAGCAAATCTTATGCATTTTGTCTTTTTTTCATTTAATACTAAATTGTTAGCTGTGAACCAATTATGAATCTGAAGTAGGGCTTTATTCACATCATCTAGCTTTTGAGCCCGTCTATTTATCTTAAAAATTAGGGAAGTGTCATCAGCAAATAACACCATATTCTGAGGTTGGTTTTTCAATAAATAGGGTAGATCATTAATATATACTAGAAAAAGGAAAGGGCCCAATATTGAGCCTTGCGGAACCCCCATTTTTACTTTTAAACCCTGTGAATTAACACCATTTATTTGAACATGTTGTTGCCTTTCACTCAGATAAGATTTTACTAAACTAAGTGCAAGTTTACCTAGTCCATAATGCTCAAGTTTCAAAAGCAATGTGTCGTGATTCACGCAATCAAATGCTTTTGAGAGGTCACAAAATATTCCTACAGCATCTTGGGACTGTTCCCACGCATTAAATATGTGCTTTAATAAAGTTACACCGGCGTCAGTTGTGCAACGTCCTTTAGTGAAACCGTACTGTTGATCGTGTAAGATTCTGTTGGTGTTAAAATGATTGAGCATTTGGTTAAGCATAACTTTTTCAAAAACCTTGCTAAAAGCTGGCAACACCGATACAGGTCTATAATTATTAGTATCTTTACTGTCACCAGATTTGAAAAGAGGTATGACCTTACTGTGTTTCATTAAATCTGGGAAAACCCCTCGGTCTACACACAAATTAAATATTGAAGCTAAGTATGGTGCAATAGTCTCAACTATGGATGTACAAACTTTGATAGACATTCCCCATAGATCTTCGGTCAGTTTAATTTTTATTTGCCGGAAAGCTTTAATTACCTCCGTAGGGTTTATATGTTTAAATTTAAATTCAGCCAGGCAACCAGGCACGTTCGCCTTCAATAAACCAATTGAGACTTCAGGTGAGGAATTAAGAGCCTCCGTTGTTTTTAAAGGAATATCAGTAAAGAAATTTACAAATTCTTGAGCTACTTCCTGATTATCGCTTTTAGGACCACATGCTGTATTTAATGTGTAGCTAGTGGTACGTATTTTTTTCCTGTTAGTCTCGTTATTTATGACTTTCCAAACTGTTTTTATTTTATTTTCTGCTGTTTTGATCTTTTTGCTTATGTGAAGGGCTTTAGCAACCTTGCAAGTATTTCGAAATATTTTTGAATACTTTGCAACATACTTGTTAAAAGTTTCAGTGTTTATATAAGGCTTAAGGCCATACAGTTCAAAAAGTCTTTCCCTACTTTTTCTGATACCTCTAGTTGCCCAATCACTAAATATAAATTTAGGGCTAACACTTTTAATCTTCTTCTCAAAAGTTTTATTGAATTCTGTGTGAACTATTGAAAAGAAGTTATCGTACAATTTATTTATATTAATATCATCCACATGATGGTTCATTTCACATAACTTGTTCTGTAGGAAAATATTATATTTATTTAATTTGCTAGTTGTTAAAGGTCTAAATGTAATCTGAACTTTTTGTAATGGTGTGTTACACTTAAAAGTTACGGTTTGTCCGCTATGATCAGACGGCAGGCAATTTACTATGGCTTTATCTATGTAATCACAATCGCAGAAAACATTGTCTATACAAGTAGCAGAAAATGAGGTGACCCTAGTAGGTTCTATAAAAATGTTGGTTAAATTAAATGACTTAAAAAGATTTAATAACCTACTGCTAATTGAATTTTCTTCTAAAATATTGACATTGAAATCGCCACAAATAATTACAGATTTATTACTGGCAGCAAGTTTTGCCAGGACATCTTCTACTATTGATTCAAACAAGGAAAAGTTTTGATTGTTTGGGGGTCTGTACACACACACAATTACATGCTTATCTAGCTCAACACAGGACAGTTCGACGCAATGTTCAACCGAAAGACCTACAATGTCATTACGTTGCTTATATTTAACACAATTTTTTAATAATATTAGGGAACCTCCACGCAGCATTGATTTACGGTTAAAACAGCTACCCACCGTATAGTTTTCATAATTAATAAGCATTTGGTAATCTTTGAGCCAATGTTCAGTAAAACAAATAATGTCAAACATACTTTTCTCTAAAAACAATTCTATTTCTAATAATTTGGAAGAAATGCCTTGGATATTTTGGTGGAATAAATTCAAAGTGTTCTGCTGAGGCCCTTTTTTACTAACTAATTTAGTGCAAGAAGATACCTTTCTGTTGGTAGGTTTAACAATATTGTTAATGGTACCTTCTGTTGTCTTACTTCCTAGTTTAAACTAATATCTGGAGTCAGCCCAGAGTCTCCTGTGCTATCACCAGACAACAAGATTCCATCACTAAAAACTCCTAATTGAGAATTTTCCACGGTGACATATGGAACATCCTCCGTACAATGTTTGTAAACATTTATAGCACTAGTGCTATATTTATTTGAAGTCACCTCCTGTACATAAGTACCATGACTAATAGTCGCAGTGTTAACAATGTAAGAAAACTTTGACATACTAAATATGTCTGTGTGAATATTAAAAGCTAATAGCCTAGCTATTTTGTGTCTAAATCTAAGAGGTAGATACACATTACCTGGTGTCGACTTAAGCTTATCAACAAAAGTGTTGGTATCCAGATATACAAGCTTGTCACAATAGTGACCTACTAAGAAATGCACATGTTTGTTTAACATGTGTATATAATTGTTTTTCCTATCACTAAGTCTTTCAAAATACGGAAAAGCACACAATATAATTTTACTACAATCTAACTTTAACAACTCTGATACACAGTCAGTGATGTCTTCCTTTTTAATTTTAGAACTGTTACCAACACATATAGTAATGGTTGTGTCAGGACCACAAACAGTTTTTGAAGCTGATGCCATAATCTGTTTGAAGGTTGACCCCGGCATACAATAATTTTGTGTACAATAACTCAAGTTATTACTAATTAATTTTCCTAGCCCTCTACCTAAACCATCAGAAAACAAAACTGAATGATTACAATCATAACCATTAGGAAATACAAAACTGCCAATCTGAGGTTGCACTACTTGTGCCTCTTGACTGATGATACAGTCCTGAGTGCGTACAGTCAGGGACAAGTCCTCCGTTCCCACTGGCTGGAGGGCATCAGGGCTCCTCTGACAAGTACAGAGAGTATTACTGACAGTCAGCAAGTCCACTTTGTCAACTAATTCATTTGTAGCAAGAATATGCTCTTTAATTTGGTTTTTTGAGCGATCATATTTAAAAGATATAGAGTTTAATGACATATTCAGGGCCTGTATTTCTGATTGTAAGCGCTGAGTATCCATTTCATAAATATTTATACTATCTTCTAATTTAATCTGATAGTTATTTAAAGTATTAACAAGAGAAACACGTTCTTTCCTTAATTGAATGTTTTTGGAATAATGTTTTTGGTTTTTCTTAAATTTATTAATTTTTTTAATGATTCTATTTAGTCGTGCATATTTCTTAATTTTTTTCTTACTTATTTTATGGCAATTATGATTCAATATGGAATCTTCTGTAAGGTCAATTGTAATGATGGAATGAGGGTTAGAATTTTTATTTACTAATTCATTATATAAATGGTCAGTCTCTATAGCCTGAGTGTGATCGTTTTCCCTTTTCAAATTTAAAAGTTTAGCATTAGCATGGATTAATTCATCCTCTAGGTCCCTAATTTTACACAAAGCCTCCTCATATAAGTTACTACAGTGGTTGAACCCATCCGTGACCACCCTTAGTTTATCCCGTTCACTGACAACATTCATGTATTCCTGATGAAGGTCTACTAGCTCCCGTTTTAAGCTTGAGTTTTTACTATTAACGTTAATGACCTCCTCCTCACTGTCTTCTCTTTCCTGTAAAAGTTGTTGGCATTGGAGTTTGGAATCCTTCAGCTCTTGGAGGGCCGCTCTTAATTTTTGTTCCATATCTAAAGCAGTGGCCTTACGAGTCATTACAGGCATGGTTTCCGGATAGGTTACTGAAAATTAAAAATAAAGAAACGGTGAGAACTAAAAGGCTAGACCAACAAAGAAAGTTTAGCGTTGTAAGGGGAGAAAAAAAATGAGAAAAAAGATAGTGTTACTCAAACAAGTGAGGTAGGCTGCTATATTAGCTCAAAAGGATTAATATTTTTGATTATTTTTATTGTATTAGAATTTTAGTCAATCTTGAGTGGGTAGGTGTAGGTGGCTAGAAAAAAGAAAAATTAACTCAAGACAAAAACAAAATAACTATTATGAACGTTATTTTATTATCTATATAAAGGGAAAAGATCGAATAAACTAGAATTATTGAATTTATCATATAGCTTTCATTCATACGATCACTCTTTGTTTAAAAAGTGCAGAACCAATGCAGGGTACTGACTAAGCAATAAATGTTTAACTTGTATTTAGTACATCCGTGTTACAGAGGTAAAAGTGATGTTTGTGTGTTCATTAGTAAGATTAAAACAAATGATACTCCCCTTGTGATCTAAGTCCGCAGTTTGAAACTCCAAAGTTCCAAACGTCAGCTGTTGTTTGAAGGTTACCGGTAACCGTATGTTCCCGAAAACTTTATTTACACGTTCCCATAGCAGGAAAACACTTTTACTATGTATTTATGCATTTATAATATGATTATACATTAGATTACACCTTATTTTAACATAATTAATAATTAAATTTAATTTTAAACTACGGAGCAATAATTTGACATGTCACTCGGGCAGTGTTGCCAGTAAAAAAAAAAAAAAAAAAAAAAAAAAAAAAAAAAAAAAAAAAAAAAAACCATCACAAAGAGTTATTGGGCACAATGGAACAGCTTGGAGATCCAGGATGGAGTCTTGTGCCGTAAATGGGAAAACGCTCGAGGGGACAGCTGTCATCTACAAATGGTTGTTCCTAAAGCTAAGGTACCGGATGTTTTACGGCTGTACCATGATGGATGCTCAGGAGGACATATGGGGGTAAAAAGGACTCTCCTAAAGATCAGAGAGCGCTTTTACTGGATCCACTGTCGAGATGATGTGGAAGACTGGTGTCGCAAATGTACCAGCTGTGCGGCTGTGAAGGGACCCCACACACGAAGCAGAGGTGCGTTAAAAGTGTACAACGTTGGAGCCCCCTGGGAGCGGATAGCACTGGACGTTGCGGGACCATTTCCAGAAAGTGACAGCGGAAACAAGTACTTCATGGTTGTCATGGACTACTTCACAAAGTGGCCAGAAGTCTTCGCCATTCCCAACCAAGAAGCTACAACAGTCGCAGATAAATTAGTTCAGGAAGTCTTCTGTCGTTTTGGAGTACCCTTAGAAATTCACAGCGATCAAGGGAGGAATTTTGAATCGCAAGTTTTTCAGGAGACTTGTCGATTGATGGGTACACACAAAACCAGAACCACTTCTTACCACCCACAATCTGATGGAATGGTGGAACGATTCAACCAAACGTTGGAGAGATATCTGGCAAAAGTTGTGGAAAGCAGGCAAAAGGATTGGGACAAGCACATACAGCCGTTTCTTATGTCCTATCGGAGTGCAGTTCACGAAAGTACGACTGTAACTCCAGCCTTCGCGAACTTTGGAAGAGAATTACGGTTGCCTGCAGATTTAATCACCGGAACTCCCCCTGATGTCCCACGCAGTGTAACGGATTACGCAAATGACCTGCGTAACAAGTTAAATGATGTGTATGAGCATATCAGACAATCCGGACAACAGATGTCTGAGAAGATGAAGACCCGTTATGATCGGAAGGCAAACAGTAGGGGTTTCGATGAAAGTTCTCTGGTGTGGTTGCATAACCCAGTGCGGAGCAAGGGAAAGTCCCCGAAATTGCAAGCAAAATGGGATGGACCATACCGAGTTGTGACCAGGATCAACGATGTCACCTACCGAATACAGAAGGGTCCGCGAGGTGCGCCTAAGGTTGTGCATGTAGACCGATTGGCGCGATATCACGGGACTAATGATGCTCGGGACGAGCATGTCTAAGGAGGGGGCAGTGTTACGTCGATCATCTAGAATCATCGAGAAACCTCGCTAATAACTGAGAAGTACGCGTGAATTCTAGTAGGTACCTAATTCCATTCTGTAGGTAGTTAGTCCGCCGCCCGTCGTCGCGGTACTTGTATTTTAATTTCGACCGTATGCCTACGGCGTAAAGTAACTTCTTCTTTGTTGGTTAATTTATCTTTAAGTTTATTTTTTTGTTAATGTTTTTTTCTGGATGCTTTATGGAATAGTAGCGAATTTTCTCGAGTATCTTTTGTGTGTTTGGGGTATAAAAGGACCGGGAGAGGACGAAGCGAGACAGTCTACTTTTAAGCGAGACAACGGAAGGTTCGAAGAGATTTCAAGTGAGCTAAGGTGTTCAGTAGTGTTTTGCGATTGTCTATAAGTGTTTTGCGAGTAATAAAGTTATTTCGTGTGTTCAATTGGTAGTGCTTTTATTTATCCCATACCCAGCTCGTAACAGTATATTCAATATTTTGTTTTAATTCTGCAAATAGATCCATTTGGATGCAGGATTCAGCAACACTCATCCGCCCGCAAAAATATGCAAATGTAGTAACTGCAAAAAATTTAATATTTGGTAAAACATTTTATGGGATTGGGTGGGATCTGCATGCATAATGACCGCTGGATAACAGTCTCCCCACGTTCACGCGGGGGAAAAGTTTCGGATAAAAAATAACACCCTGATTATAAATGAGATAGTTCATAGAAATATGTTGCTATTAATGTACGGCACTTTGGTAAAATAAAGCATTTTCTATCTATTTATCTACTCGTTCCTCAAACTACATGGAACTGAAGTATAAATTTGACGAAATGTGAACGTCCTATTTCTACCTAAAATATCTCTGCCTGACTCTACAGGGATTTTCAGCGTGATGTTATATTATGGAGAAACCCTAAAATTTTCAGGCCATATTTATTCAGTTAAAAGTCAAAGCTTCGGCTTTGATCGAAAGATCTATTGCAGTATGGAAGTATGAACTGAAATAGACGAATCGATTGATGTAACGTTCTAATAAAGCCTGTGTCCAATATAGAGTGCTGAAAATAAATGAACTTTATAAATTCGATGAATGATCTAGACAAAGTTACATTCTATCAGTGTTATAGAGATGATCCCACCTGGACATGAGTGTTCATATCTGATCTGGAAGTCTTTGAAGGCCCAGGTTGCTCACAGCGAGGGAAACCTGTTAAGATGGAGATTGCCCTGAAGTGTAAATGTGGTGCAGTTCCACAAATGATCGGTACAGGAGTAGGTGGACGCTACCGAAGGCGCCAACCTACTTACACCTCACAATTGTATTGAGTCTGGTTCTTATTTAACCTAACAGACAGATGTGTTGCTGGGGAGTTTGTTCCGCCACTTCCTCTTCCCAGCTAAAACACTGGAAAGTGTCGAAGGGTGGGCGTTTTGGGGGACTGTAAATTTTTGAAGTTCAAAAAGTGCTGATAATCAGCCTAGTTTGAATAAATGATTTTTGGTGGCTTAGTTCTGGGCCGATACAATGAATTAGATTGCCATCGACACGTTAATTATGAAAAAGGAGATAAATGGCGGTGGATTATAGCCCATTCCACAGCAGAGGAACTCCGTGTTCCAGCAGTGGACTGATTACACTGATCTATTTCAATTCTCAGACGAAATCAGTATTTTCTCTTACATCTGCAATAACGTTCACAATTTCCTATTACTCCTGTTTCCAGACCCAAATATTTTGTGGTTGAAAACTCCAAAGGTTGTCCTTTTATGTTCATTTGATGAATGACGGGTTTGTTTTGTATTTAGAATATTGTACCTTTACCAAAGTACAGAGATATTGTGCGGCGAACTAATTTGTCAAAGGTTGTCGGTTCTGAAATCCTTTGATGCTCTCGACAATGCTGGATGTTTTCTTCAGAGTTTGACGGTGGAGACAGTGAAATAGGTTCGATTCGCAGTTTTGAATTGCGTTGGTTGAATTTGAGAAAAAAAATTGCCTTTTCTTAACTATGATCGGGTCGGCAAACATCCATCCAGCAAGAGCCTTCTTGGGGGGGGGGGGGGGGTATGAAATCATTAAATAATCCCCCCGCTTTTGGGCAGAGCGAAAAGGATTGTCAGGCTTCTACTGACTAAAAACCATCTATATTCCTTCTTAGCCCTTTATTTCAAGGCCGCGGTATCTCTTACAACATCCCGCAGCCCCGACGGACGTCGGCCTTTGCGGGCCCCTTCCATGTGCGGGCCCCTTCCATGTGTGGGCCCCTTCCATGGGCAAGAGCTTCCTCAGGTGTTGGTTGAGGCTACTGGGTGTTAAGCCATTGTTCAAAAGGACTATCGACCGAATGATTGCTGTATTCACGTCCCACATGCCGACAACCTCGTGACCCAGATTGCATAGTATTGCTTATCGTTCTCTGCAAATAAGAATGACTAATTAATATAAAATTAGGCTAACTTCTACCGAGGGTCAAGAAGCCGGGAATCCCGCAATATCTAACCTTGAATTATTTAAATCATTGTTAAAAACTTAGATTACTTACTATCTTTTTAAAACATTTTATCAACTAACCTTAATCTTCATTGTATTGTTTTTCGATGAGTATATTGTGATTTTTCTAAACTAATTTTCCACGGGCTTTTCCCGCGTGGATTTCGGGAGTTATCCCATTGCGAAGTCCTATCCGTATAAAAGTATACTTCGTCCGAACCTAGATCATGGTCTATCCCTTTGTAAAATTGCATCTAAATCCATTTTACATTAGTAATGATACAGTGAAGCAAAAAAGATTGTGATTTATGTTTGCGAATTCACGTTGAATTTTATTGTGGTACCTAATTAAAATTGATTGAATAGTAAAATATAATACAAAAAATCTTACTCCAGTATTGTTTCCATCGCTGTTAGCTATACCCACAGTATAAATATGGACAGTACGGAAACTGACAAACGCTCGAAACCGCACACTTATACAAACATACGCACCTACAGGGCGCAGATGTGCGTGCCGCGCCGAAACGAGTGGTCGGTTGGTCATGTATAATTATCTCCCGTTAAATATCCCGTTTATATCTCCCCATATTTAAAAAAAATCAAATGCCACGAACGTATTGCGTATATGGCTGTCAACTTGGCTTCATCCGCAGAAGGACCGTTTATTTATAACCGACGTCTAAAAAGAAGGAGGTTCTCAATTGTTTGTTTGTTTGGGTTTTTCTTTTGTATATTTGTTTCCGCATAACTCCCACATTTATGAACCGATTTAAAAACTTATTTTTCTAATCGAAAGAGTATACTTCCGAGGTGGTCCCTCTGGTACCATGTCAGGATCTGATGATGGAATCTTAGCGAAATTGAGGGCAACCCTCAAAATTTATGAGCACGTTTCACGTATTTTTTCTAAAACTATTTAAGTATTCACATCTGTGAGTCATCACCTCATGTTGATGAGCTGATGATGGAAGGTATAACTCCTTAACGGTTAGGAGTTGGAGGATAATTCTTTGATACAATATTATGGGGACGTATCATACACATATTCGGGTTGAAACGTGGTACGGATCGCGGCCACTCATGAGCCCTGCCCGCACGCCTTGTGCGCTGCGGCTCGGATAGCGGGCGCTCACTCCAACGAGCGCACGAAATGTTATCGACTTATCGTTCAACCACGGCTCGCTCCCGCCTAAACTTGTAAAATGTTACACCGCGCGCGACGCAAAGATATAGTCCTATAAGTTAACTTTATTGAAGAAACCGGGCATAAAAGGGTCAACCCTATAGCTTCAATGGAGCGTAAGTAGTTGTTGCATCAACTAGGCTTAGTCTCGGTACTGTCCATTACAGTATAAATATACTGTGCTAACCTCTGCCTAACCCTTCGTGGATTGAGTGGCGTGATGTTATGTTTCCATGTATAATAGGTATCATTTACATGGTGTTTTATTAAACATTTTCGTTTCTAATGTCAGTTCCTATTGGTGTTGCAGGTGGTGTCAGTGGGAGCGGGAGGAGCGGCGGTATGCGCGTGGTGTTGGCTGCGCTGACGGCGCTGGCGGGCGCGCTCGCCGGGCCGCACGAGCACCGCGCGCGCCACCACGCGCCCGACCACGCCCCGCACTTCCCCGCGCCGGCCCCGCCGCAGCCCTACCGCGGACACGGCGAAGCCGTCCGATACAACCCTGAACTAGACACCATTCTACCCCGACTTGAAGACCATGAAACCTCCTCCAAACGTGCAAAGTTTGAAGACGCGGAAACCTCTTCTAAAAGAGCCAAGTATGATGAGAGACTCTACTCGAACCATGAACGAGCCGACGAGGAAATGATGGCAGACGAGCCACCGCTCGGGCCAGAGGACGAGGATCCGCTCGTCGTCCGCACCAGGAAGGGAAGGGTTCGGGGTATCACGCTGACCGCCGCGACCGGCAAGAAGGTTGACGCGTGGTTCGGCATTCCTTACGCTCAAAAACCTGTAGGTGACTTGAGGTTCAGACACCCCAGACCGGCGGAGAGTTGGGGTGACGAAATACTGAATACTACGACACTACCACACTCATGCGTCCAAATTATAGATACTGTCTTCGGTGATTTCCCCGGAGCGATGATGTGGAACCCCAACACAGACATGCAGGAAGACTGTCTCTTTATAAACATTGTAACGCCAAGACCGCGACCCAAAAATGCAGCAGTCATGCTCTGGGTCTTCGGGGGCGGGTTTTACTCAGGAACAGCTACGCTAGATGTTTATGATCCAAAAATACTCGTCTCAGAAGAGAAAGTTGTTTATGTTTCCATGCAGTACAGGGTTGCCTCCCTCGGTTTTCTGTTCTTTGATACTGCCGACGTTCCAGGAAATGCTGGTCTTTTTGATCAGCTCATGGCGTTGCAATGGGTGAAAGACAATATAGCTTACTTCGGAGGTAATCCTCATAATATAACGTTATTTGGGGAGTCAGCTGGGGCTGTATCAGTATCCTTACATTTACTGTCCCCTCTATCGAGAAATTTGTTCTCTCAGGCGATAATGCAGTCAGGAGCTGCTACTGCGCCGTGGGCTATTATATCTAGAGAAGAGAGCATATTGAGAGGTATTCGTTTAGCAGAAGCTGTTCACTGTCCTCATTCAAGAACGGATGTGGGACCAATGATCGAGTGCCTCAGGAAGAAGAGTCCTGATGAACTAGTCAACAACGAATGGGGAACTTTGGGCATTTGCGAATTCCCCTTCGTCCCGATCATAGACGGTTCCTTCCTAGATGAATTACCTACTCGATCCTTAGTACACCAGAACTTTAAGAAGACCAACCTTTTGATGGGATCAAACACTGAGGAAGGTTACTACTTTATCCTTTACTACTTGACTGAATTGTTCCCTAAGGAGGAGAATGTTGGAATAAGTAAGGAACAGTATTTGCAGGCAGTAAGAGAGTTGAACCCTTATGTCAATGAAGTTGGACGACAAGCTATTGTGTACGAGTACACTGACTGGTTGAACCCAGAAGATCCGATAAGAAACCGAAATGCTCTGGACAAGATGGTTGGAGACTATCACTTTACGTGTGGAGTCAATGAATTTGCGCATCGTTACGCAGAAACTGGAAACAATGTCTTCACTTATTATTACAAGCACCGTAGTAAGAATAACCCCTGGCCGTCTTGGACAGGAGTGATGCACGCCGATGAAATTAACTATGTATTTGGGGAGCCCTTGAATCCAGGGAAGAATTATTCTCCGGAAGAGGTGGAGTTTAGCAAACGTTTGATGAGATATTGGGCGAACTTCGCGAGAAGCGGGTAAGAAATCTTTTCTTTATTAAATTATTTACTGTGATTGATAATACTTAAATATGTCCGACTCAAAAGACATATTTTGTAATCAATCGTCTTATTTAAAGTTACATCATTAATTGAAATCACAATGCACTTAAATAAATCGATAACAAAATTTTAAACAACGCATTTTCTTTATTCCAGAAACCCATCCATAAATCCGAGTGGGGAATCGACAAAGATCCACTGGCCAGTCCACTCAGCGAATGGGAGAGAGTACTTGTCCCTTGCAGTGAACTCCAGCTCCATAGGTCATGGACTACGCGTTAAGGAGTGCGCATTCTGGCAGAAGTACTTGCCGCAATTGATGGCTGCTACCAGTAAGTATGACTTTCTTGACTTAATTTAAATGATGTTTGGATTAACTGGGTTGTGAAGGCCAGATTGGTAACCGCTCGTTGTAAAATACAGTTATTTAGTTCCATTTGGTAAGACTGGTAGTTGACTCTTACATAGTTGGTAAAGGTTTACTGTAGGCAGGTTCCAGCCATATCTTTTTTCTCAGTAAAGGACTATCGTAATCGACTATAGTAAGTAAAGGAAATAAGACTTTCCAGAACTGGAAAAAAATGCCCCATATTTCGACCGTGATTAGAAAACTGCCATTGAATAGTTTTTAACATAAAAGTTGAGAGGATCTAGACACACTCTTTAAAAAAAAAATAAAAAAAATGCATTGGCTCGTTTTAGAGGAAAAAAATGGGAATACGAAAAAAAAAATTGATATTTATAATCGATCTGAGCTGCAAGAGTCCCTAACGCACTCTACGGGGACATACCTGACGCAGAGCGACGGCAATCGTTTCTTCAAATACCTACTTCGCAGGCCCTGTTCCTTTTATCCTGTTGTTTTTCTTAGCGTCGTTAATTACATTCAATTCGTATGATAGCGTAGTAGGCCAAATTGAAATAATCGTGATAGGGTTAGAATCAGACTCATTGGCTTAATACAATTTGTGTACAGAATTTAAGATACGAGGAGATAAGAGCCAATTCACATCTATCAGTTCATTGTCCTCGATTATTTTTTTGTTATATTTACATTTTTATTAATAACAAACAAGATTTGAAGTTGTGTTTATTGGGAAAAAGGTAGGCAAATGATGACTATAATACGTAAAACATACATAGGTAACATAACTACATATTCCATAATAATTTTTCTTTTATCTTGTCCTCTATAAATGATAACAGTAAAACTTCTCATTGCGCTATTAAAATGCAGGTTTGACCGTTTTCCATTACTTCAAGATAGTAGGTGTTTTATGTCTTACCTCTGTTGCACCAATGTTGATGTTTTCTCTGGAATTTACATAATATGTTTAGAAAATGCTCACTACAATGTTAGAAGATGTTTTTCCTCTTAATAATTATAACTTCTAAATTTCAGATAAGCCAGAACCCCCAAAGAACTGCACGAACAGCGCTGCGCCCGTCAAGGTCCCGTACGAAGTCTTCGGAGTGGGCGTCGTCATCGCCACGGGCCTGGCCAAGACCTTCTTCTTCAAGTACATCATATGAGTTAGTTGTGTGGTCTCCGAGCATCTTCGATTTATTTGCTTCGTTTATAACTTCTTTGCTAAGAAGATTCTCAGTGCTTGAAAGAATTGTTGTGACATTTTGATCATAGTGGTCAAATGCTTCAAAGGAGAACTGGAATGTGACATTTGTAGAACATTTGAATGTAATAAACTGTGGAATGATAATATCTCAAATTGGAAAGTTATAGCGATACTTATTTCGATTATAATGATTGTTAATTGATATTACGGCCAGCTTATTACTATTGCTTATTTTATGTAATTTGTCAGCAGATTTAGAATTCAAACATTTGATGATTCTACATCTTCATCTTTAGTTATTCGAATCTTATTAGTGAAGAAGCCAGTTCGTGTATAATATTATATTATTAGTTGCCGCCAAAGAATCTCTGGAATATTTTCTTATCAACTTATTTTTATAATGTAGAGTATTTTAGTTGTAAGCCACCTCGAGTGTTGAATTGCTGAGTCCATTAATATTCGTCTAGATATCTGTTAAGTTCAATAGTTAAATGTAAGCGATGTAACGTATTGTTTAAATTTTAATGTTGTACTTTAAAAGGAGTGATTTCTCCAACTACATATCACTTGTTAATAACAAATTATAGATTACTGGTAGTCGTAATTTCGTCATAGTATAAGTACCTATTTACATATCTTCTGTAGGCTAAAGAACTTCTGCCATGTGGTGTGACCTCGTCGTCAACTTCGTCTTCATAATGCTAAGGGGCAAGTTATTTAAATTGAGTCTGCGGTGTGTTTCGGAGTTCTAAGACGGCGTAGATGTGAGAAAATGATTAAAAATGTTAGCTTTAAATCGCCTCTAACGCAATACATATCACGCAAGGCATAGAAAAATTTAAGTTCATTATAGCCTTAGATAGTAAGTTTAATATAAGCTAGATCATTTCACAACTCTGTAGCGGACCAATATTAGAAAGTTGTACGTGTTATAATGGTTCGATGTAAATCAATCGGTGGGGATAAAGAGGATCGTCAAACAGAATGATTTAAAACGAATCAGAGCAACAATTATGATATTTATGACAAAACCAATGAAACTATAGATACAAAATTGAATAAGACTAAATTTCATAATAATGTTACAATATTATAAACGAATGGAAGCAAAAGTTAAAGACACGAGACGAAATCCAATGGAATGGAAAATGTACAGAAAGTAGTATACTGAATGTATTAGTGATTACAAAACTTAGTACATTACGTTTAGGGTCGATACATCTAGATTAGAGAACGTAGTGCCAGCGGTTCAGCTTTCAAATATTGGTGAACGATAGATGAATCTTTACAATTCGAGATTTAAGATAACAAATATTACTAGTACAGTACTGTAAGTTTTCTCGCGACAGCCGACTAGACAACCGAATACTTCATTGATGTACATAAATGAGTGTTAGTATTATGTAGGGACTCGTGTCGCCCTTGGTTCTTTTTTTTAAAGGGCAGATCAGACGGGTGCCTATTTCGTATATATCGAAAAAATATTAACCTGTTGTGAAGGACGATACCTATAAGATATAGATGCTAAAAGTAATTTTTACGTAGTATTTTGAGCTTCTGTTGTATTATTTCAAAAGGCTACGTGGTCTATCTAATGGATGGACGGTGTCTTTATTCGCTACGTTAGATAATGTATAGTAACAATTCATGTTCTAGTTCCACGTTCGATGTTTCACGGATTACGCTTATTTTAGATCTGCGTATATAAACCTATAGAGTGCCTCTTATTCACTTTTATATATATTGATACATAGGTGATATTGGTAGTTGTAGTTCGCGTTATTTCTCAATGCACTGTTTATTTGTGTTTATATTACTTGTTCAAGACAGACGCGTAGTGCCAAATGAGATTGTGAAATCTGAAAAGGGTATATAGGTTTGAATTTTGCGATACAGATTATATGCTTTTGACATAAGAAACGTATATTTCAGACATTCGATAGGAATGATAAAGATTTTGGTTTGTTTATAATTAATGCTTTTCAATTTCGCGATGGGTATTTTGGGGTTGTATGGGAATTTTATTGCAGTTGCTGAATTTGTGTTTTAGTGTTTTCAATAAGCACATTGCAACACAGATGTGTAACATTGGTAATGCAGTTTGTTTTCCATTGCACTCGCTAACGACCAAATATACAGTTGCTTTAAAGACAGAAGTAAATTAGGTATTTTTCATAGGTGTCGATTCCAATCTTACTTGATTCAGGCCATATTTGATGGTATCAGTAGCGTTCATCAGCTCCTATAATGTATAAACAACAGGACAGGCATTATGGTAAATATTGAACAGTTTGCCAAAGTCTATGAAGAGTGTTTCTCCAAACACAACCCCAAAATGTCAAAATATTTTTGAAAACACTACACAATATTGCTATGACAATAAGATACTTATTTTTACGATAAAAATTGTAATATTCTAATCCTTTTCCTAACTGATCTTAGAAATCCTTAATATATGCAGTGACTTTTACAAAACACATAAGACGATGTTTTTTTTGCAATTATGTTGTATATTTTAAGATTTATTAAAGCTTGGTATCCACTGTTACAGCTTAGTTCATAAATAATTTATTTTCAAACAATATTTTAACAGTACAATATTTGTCATACTTAGAGAGCACGGGCTCTTGTAGCACAGGTCTCTATGACCTAGTACCGGAGCTAGACACTAAACAATTTCGTAACCACTTTTTATGTAATAAACATTATTGATATATTTTTTAAGTTTATTTGAAGATTCTATCTGTCTTGGTGTTTTGTAAAATTAAAAAAAATAAATGTAAAATTCCGTTGCTCTTCACACACCGATAACTTCGCTTAAAACTCCGCTTGGCTATAATGTTAAATGTAAAATAAAATAATCAATGTATTACGAATGGCCTAAAACTGTAGAAGGTATGACTTCGAGGCCTACGAGAAACTTTCCGTGTCCTTATTTTACATTCAAAGTTACCTTTTTTCAATTCTAATAGCGATTCAAGTAAGTTAAATAAAATTAGTGCTATGATTGCATTATTGAATGTTTGCAACGTTTGTGTTTAATTATAAAAATAAATGCTTGTATATAGATGTTATTTTATTTATAATCCTGAACAAACTTACAACGTCGTTGGTCTAGCAACCGCGACTGTTGAGCATAAGTTACTGGGTTAAATTCCTAGGACGGCCAAAGTGTTCATGTTTTTGATATTAAAACAGTTACGTAATTATCAAGACAATAATAATGTGAAGCCAAGTCCGAGGCACGTGTGCGACTTAAAAACTGAACACTTACTGCCGCACTCAGAGAGCCTTAATGATTACTTAGGCCATCACTTAGTAAAGGTTTTGACAGTTTTGTCATACAAAAGTATGTGAACTCTTTACTACGTATAATCATTAAATATCTCAGTGCCGCAGTTAATGTTTAATGAGCCAGCAAGTAGCTACTTGTCCTTATTCTAATCGTTTTGGAAGTATGTTATTATAGTGATTTAGATCAGTAGGTGGCCCAGACGATTTGGGTTATCGCGGGCCGGCTTGAAGTCTCATGCGATGCATTCATATTGCAAGAACTCTTGAGTTCATCGTTAATAAGCCTTTCAACTCTAAGGTCAACACGATAATGCTTAAAATTGCGTAACATAACAGGGGGTCAGACAATGTTGGCCTGAATCTGTACCACGATGTAATGGTTTCGGCCGTCTACGTAACCGTAGTGTCGTAACTGGTTTCGATGAAAGAATGATTTGTCCTTGTACGTAACTAGTTTCGATGGAAGATATATTTGTCTTTGTACGAAACCACGGTTATGTACAATGGTTACGTACAAATAATAATTTGGTCAATGTCAAGTCAGATACAGGTTGAGCTTTTTTTGTTTATTATCCTTTATTTATTTTCATACAAACTTGTTACATTTTTAAATATTATTTACAAAAAAACAATAAAAAACATTTAAAAGTATAAAAATTGTAGCACGCCGTTATCGGGAACAGGGTCCAAGCTACCGGTGGTCAGGGCTCCAGAGAAAGAAACCTCCTAACAATACGAGCCGTGTCCAGGAGTACCGCTTTCTGTATTAAGCCTTTAATCCAGCTGCCTAACGAGAGCCTCATCAGGTGTTGGTCGAGGGTCTTGGCAATTAAGCCATTTTCTGAAACGACTATCAGCACAATGATCGCTGAGTTCACACCCCACTTGTCGACAACTTTGGGAGCCAAGTTAAGATACTTGACTTGTTTATTTTTCTCTGCTTTCACGAGGTTCCCGTCAACAATCATTGCGCGCAACTCTGATCGATCCACCACCATATCAGATTTTATTGGTTACAATAGTCCTGTCAGTGATGTTGTATTGATTTATTAATATTATTATTAGCCATTTGTGTCCCACTGTAGGGCAAAGGTCTCCCTTCCGTCGTTGCACTTATCGATATTCAATGATGTTAATTTCCAATCACTGCGAAAAGAGTCGAGTTCGTTCCGCCATCTCCTTCTGAACCTGCCTCGTTGCCATTTGCTTCAGTTTGGGACCCATTGTGTGGTTAGTTTAGCCCATAGCTTCTCCGGCATGCGTCAGATGTGGCCAACTCTGTTCCATTTAACTTCTCTCGTGTCGAAAGTACAATCTATATACATCAAACAATTGCTTTTTAATAATGTGTCTATAAAGTAGATATGCGATGGGTTAAGCTTGGCAGCCGTGTGACCTTCATCGGCAATTTGAGTTTTTTTTAATTTACTTAGAAGAAAACTGGTTTCGCCGAACCCAACTATAATGGGTCCAGGACAGGAAGATGATGATGATGCTTACTTGTTTTTTTTTCTATCTTTCTTTCTTACCCTTCGATTTTATTGCGATTCGATAAGCGGTTGTTGTTGTTGGTTGTTCACCAACTGGCGAGAAAAAGCAGAGTATTACTGTCGTAATAAGTGAAAGGAATCGAGGGGAGGCCTTTGCTCAGGAGCCGGACAATACGGGCTAAAAAGTTGTAGGTATGTATATCTATTTTTAGGATTACGGAAGTGTGAGTAAGATAGAAATCAAGACTAAGATGTCTGATATCTTTCAAGTATCATTAAAGTATTGATATCGGCCATCGGTAACAAGAAAAGCCTCTTTGTCGATTTATCAAAATAATACAATGCTTATGGTATTTATTTGGATTGTTAAATGTTTGTACTTAGCGACAGTATCACGAGATCTTAAATATGAAAAGTCCTATTTGTGTTGAGTTGAAAGTCCTGTTTGTATTTTTTTTAATTACTATTATTGTAAACATCACACAAATCGTCAATCACAGCAACAAATACAACTTTTACTATAAAAACAAGCGTTTTAAATCTAAATCTCTGCAGTGAATGGCAAAGCAATCAACTTCATAAGATACAGGAGGTGTCTTAAGTAAATAATTGTCAAAACATTTTAATGATAACATCAAATTATAATTTTTTAAGGTTATCCATCAAGTAGGATTTTTAAATATAGATTTCTGCATACGGTACGTAAAAATGATAAAGTTTGTAACAAATTGAGTTATTATGATAAAGCCGATAAGATTTGACGTGCCGACCTCGAATTAATTAGGATAAGGTCAGGAAGATTTATTTATTTATTAAAATCTCCCTTACATCATCACAAGTGCATACCTAAAGCGGTATTAACCTATTTACAATATAAAACTATGGAAAGTGGTGAAGTAACCTACCTACCTTCCTACCTACCTTCTCACAGCTTATTTGGGGGAAAACAGCTGTTCCCTACAACGTATCTTAGGCCCCTAGCACATGGCATGGCGACGACGCTCGTCGTCGGTACGTTTTATAGTTTCAAACGTGCGTAAAACACGATAGAAACGCTCGTGTGACGCGCGATCGAAACATATTTGAAGCGTTTACAAAGGGTCGGATTCGGATCGCTGTATCTGCGCGTTTACGCGCCGACGACATGCGTTTTTCGATCGCCCCGTGTCACCCCGTATGCTTAGGTTACAAGGTTGCGTTAGAATCTCGTTTGTACCTAATGCAGCCGCCACACACTCGACGAGTGGCATGGGAAGTAGTGAGGAAAGGAGGCAGAGACACAGTGTGGCCACTTTACTCGTCATGCCGCACGTCATGCTTCTCGTCATGCCCATCGCTCCCTATGTTGTCAGTTTTTGTTTTTGTAGGAGCGTCGCGATTAATTGCGCGAGTAGAGCAGTGTGGGCAGAGCGGGCAACATCGCGGCAAATAGCAGCAGCGCCAGGAGCATAGTGTGGCGGCCACATAACTGTTAATAGCCTGCGTCATTCCACGGCTGGGTTAAGGTCCCAAGACTTCCAATTGTTTCAATCCAGGAATTTGGAATGGTGAAATTTCACTAAAATCGATACCTTTCTCGTTAAATATAACACCTATTTCCGCCCTGTACGAGTTTATTAATAGTGTTAACAATTATTTGGAGGAGGTACCCACGTTATAAAAATATGGCGTCTATTTCAAAGAAACAATTAAGTACAGGATTGATAACAAGTGTAAGATGAGACAGTTTGATAAGCTACCGATTAGGATTTATTTACTTCCGAAAAGTATAAAAACGATAATTTTTCAAACAATCTATATTATAATAATTCGGAAGTAGAACAAGGTAAGTCCTCTAACAGAAGACTTTTTTTTTCAATTTGTTTAATTTATTAGGATTGTTTCGGTGAAAAAGTTCGATAGTTTTCAATTGAAAGCTTTCATCTTAAAGTTTTTTAAATCCATTAATTTTATGATTATATCGAGTAACTATTAGGTAACTTAAATGTTTTTTTTTCTAGCAGGAACTAACTAAAATCAAAATGAAAGTCGTCCTTGCTTTTGCGTTTCTCATTGCAAGCATCAGTGCCACAATAATTCCTCAGCCTATCTCAAGTAAGTAAGACCAAAAAAGTCTAAAG
This sequence comes from Diarsia rubi, assembly GCA_932274075.1. Taxonomy (NCBI): domain Eukaryota; kingdom Metazoa; phylum Arthropoda; class Insecta; order Lepidoptera; family Noctuidae; genus Diarsia; species Diarsia rubi. The sequence continues at coordinate 5,302,830 of OW026414.1, forward strand.
CATTAAAACTCAAAAAAATAAACTTCATTTATTTTTAATGGAACAAATACATTTTTAAATTAAAATATCCGAAACTAACTTACTTAAAAAATAATTAATTAAAATTAGGTCAATTTAATCAATTTGGAAAAGCACTTCTACATTATAATCTAAATTTACGACAAAGCTATAGTTTGGTCTTCAATTAAGATTCAAAGACTCCGCATACATGAAAACAAGTGTTTAGAAGGAGTAGGTTTACGGTAACAAACAAGCTAAAAATAGTAATGAATAATTTAAGGTTTATTTCTCTCGGACGAGCGTCTGATCAGCGGCCAAATAGAAAGCGCCATTGAAGATGCAAGCCAAGCCATCAAGGACGCTGGACTGGACCCATTCTTTATCCAAAAGGAAACCTCTAGCTACGAGCTACCAGTACCAGCGTAAGTAACCAGTTATTCATCTGTGTATATACCGTTTTAAGACTCTCGCTAAAAATATTATCAATGATAATAAACATGTTCTAGTTAGCTAGTTTCATATCATTTAGCTCTGAAATTTCATCTTAGCACCGTTTATCTTCCATATACTAATTACTGTGGGTCTTCATTTGTTTAATAAAGTAGATAAAATTTTCATTATATGATAAGCTTTACCCAACAGTCGTTATGGGTAGTCACTGGCATGCAACCAATGACGTTTTATATATAGACACGTCATGAACTAACATGGCGGCGCGCGGCGCTTCAAAACGGCAAAAATATTATGTAACTACTTTTACGCGTAAAGGGATTGAAAATATGACACCGGACAGCGGGATGCCTGTTTTCTTTAAGTTTCGCGCAGGTTAACACACACGATTTAAATTAAGAACAAACGTAGCATCGCGCGAGAGGTTGGTGCGTAACTAAGCGCGATTTTGCCAATTGGCTTCATTTCATGTTGTCATTTTTGAGGGCGGATAACGTATCTATAGTTTTAATATATCATTGCATGCAACTCTGAAAACTAGTATTACCAAAGGGTATCCGTATTGTCCAGTACTAACTGGGTTGTGGAGGCCAGATAAGCCATGGATTCAAGTAAATACTGGTATTCAGCTACACCAGGTTAAACTGGAAGCCGACCCCAACATAGTAAGGAAAAGGCTTGGTAGATGATGATGATAATAAGCCCAACTCCAGCTTATTTTTTTCATCATCTGCCTAGCCTTTTCCCAACTATATTGGGGTCGGCTTCCAGTCTAACCGGATGCAGCTGAATACCAGTTTTTTACATGGAGCGACTGCCTATCTGACCTCCACAACCCAGTTAATACTAGGTAATACGATACCCTTTGGTAAGACTGGATGTCAGACTTTCAGGTCACTGACTACCCGTAACGACTGCCAAAGATCTATATATGGCACCCGGGACCAACAGCTTAACGTGCTTTCCGAGGCACGGAGGAAACTCGGTATGTAATGGGCGGTCACCCATCCACAGATCGACCTAGGCAAGCGCAGCTTAACCTAAAGATCGACCCGAGTGGCAGTTCTTATTAAGCCACGAGCTTATTTTTTTATTAGAAATAATTTTAAGAATTCATTTTAATTTCCAGTATCTTTAACTATGACGCCGTTGTTGAGTACCTACTGAGCACTGGTCTCAGCGATATCAAGACTCACAGAGTCAGCTACAGTGTCGTCACGTCTCGACTCAACTTTGACATTGAGCTGCCTCTTATTCACTTCTCTGTTGGTAAGCTACTTTATAACTTCTACCTAAAGTGTATACAAATAAAGTATAACTTTGCTTTGAATACTTCTATGACCACATCGCCTATTTAAAAAAGTCACTTGTGTGTTGGTTAGCACATCTTGTAATCTAAATAAATTGTACCTAAAGTGTATAGAAATAAGCCGACATACCGCCTACATGAAAACGTGATTTTTCACCCCAAAAAAAGTCGTTTCCCAGCAAAAATTTTAGCGCTGGATTACTTATTGCGGTTCTCAGAGATATTTAATTTTAATTATTGTACTTAATTAAGCCGATAAAGATTTGACATAGCTTTGTATGACAAAGCTGTCAAAACCTTTACTTAAAAATTACCTAAGTAATCATTAAAGCTTTCTGAGTGCGGCAGTTAGTTAGATTTACATAATGCTTGGTTGACGGTTTCTTGAGGGTCCGTTTACATCTCATGATTTGGGACAGGCTTGTTGCCTTCAAACGTGCTCAACATCTAGGTCTGGACTGTTACTGATGAATTCCTGATGACGGAAACTAATAATGTAAACATCTAATAACACCTTTGCCTACCCTGGTAGAAATCAAAAGAATGGTTGGGATTGAAGATATAACTTTCCTTTTGAATTTAAACTAACAAAAGATATGTTTTTATATATATAGAAAATTCCCTATTATTCTTCGTCTATTTCAGCATCTGCTAAGGCCGATGGTGAAGTCTTTAGCAACAAACTCAATGTTAATGCAGCAGGAAAGTAAGTAACGTTCATTCTTCAATATTAAAACGGTATTAACTTTCAAGTATTGTTTTATGTATGAATTAACCAAACTCTATAATTATTAAAATTATTATGATACATTTTTTGTCTATCTGATAAGCAATATTTTATACATCAATTATTTTGACAGTTCTGTGATCAAAGAATAGAAGAATTTTGTAAAATGTAGACAGGAATCAGTAGTCAGAGGCTCAAAAGTCTGACAACCAGTCTTACCAAAGGGTATCGTATTACCCAGTACTGACGGGGTTGTGGAGGTCAGATAGGCAATCGCTGCATATGAAATACTGATATTCGACAAAGATGGGAAGACTAGGCAGATTATGATAAGTAACTAAAATATTTGTTTAGGATATTACAACTAAAAATGGAAAAATTAAAAGATTGATTGCAAAAAAAAACAACTTCAATAAAACAAAATTGCAAAAAGTGAAAAATAAACTTTACAAAAAAATCAGCTTCTGAAGTCGGTGACAATTGTTTGTTTGATATCGTTTTTTTTTGCGACCGACTTCAGAAGCTGGTTTTTTTTCTGAAGTTTATTTTTCACTTTTTGTAATTTTGTTTTTTTGAAGTCGGTTTTTTTGGGACCACCTCGAAAGTAAACTCAAAAATAATTGAATGAAGAACTTTCTCCTTTTTGGAAAAAAATCTGTTGAAAAGATAGATAAATCGAAATATTTAATTAATTTGTTTTTTCTTCCTAGAATTGACGTCGTGAGTGTCAGAGTGAAAGGTGTGATCCGTGTCTATGTCGGTATCATCTCCGGAATATCTATCCGCAGCATCTCTATCGACTTTACGCTGGGAGATATTAACGTAAGCTTTATTCTCATGTTTGATGATTCTTTCACCTGTGTTTTATAGAAGTTGAACGGAATAAATTTTGTTCAGGCTGACTTTGTATTACCTGTTTTCTAGGTAGAATTTCAGAGTTCTTTGCGTTTCTTTGTACTTTTAAAACAATTATCTATACACTAGCTTTTGCCCTCGGCTTCGCACGCGTGGATGTCAACAAAAAATTGAGTAACTTTCTTAATTAGTCTAACAAAGACTAATTAAGAAATTAAGAAGAATTTTTTGTATAGTTCAGTCAAATTAGCAAAAATTCGGAAAGAATCTCAGGATTTGAGATACCCAGCTACAAACTTGTATTTTGAAATCCTAAAAGCTGTCTCAAAACCTACTTATGGTAGGATGTCCGCAGCCGCGTTTCTATGGATTTTTCGCTTTTTGTATTTATAATCAATATCGAAGGATGTCAAAATACAAGTTTATGTGAGTTTGTAACTGGGTATTTCAAATTCCGGGGTAAACTTACTGATTTGACTGGACTATGAATGAAACTGGACTATGAAGCATGTGGGATGTAACTCTGAATGATAAATTGAGGAATGAGGTAATACGGGAACGTTGCGGTTTTAAAGAAGATGTAGTGACAAAAATTGAAAAGAGTATGCTAAGGTGGTTCGGTCATGTGGAGAAGATGAATGAAAATCGATTAGCAAAAGGTAGATGTGAGTGGCAACGACGGGAGGGGACGCCCTAGAAAGACATACACTGATCTTATTGGTGCCGTTAACCAGCGTGCGTGTATGACCAGATGACTGAATGTGGACGACGCAAAAAGCTAAGGAAAGAAGGGGAAGGATCGTAGCTTCTGTGGTTTCGGGCGTAAGTTTATGTATGTATGTATGTATGAATAAAACTCTGTGATGTGAATGATCTTACTAAACCAAAGATATGCAGATGATTAATTGTGTCACATTTCATTTCAGTCTAACGCAAAACTGGGTATCCTGGGTAAGGATTTTTCTGATGATTTCAATGATTTCGTCGGTGATTTCGTTCCTAAAACCATCAAAGATCATTATGTAAGTAAAGTTTTTATTTAATTTAAATGAATAAGATTATTACTAAGACAAGGCTAGCTTGAAAGAACAACAGTTTGTTTAAGAAATTATGAATAAACGGTTGCTAAGATTTACAGTAGTGATTTTAATTACAAAATCAATTATAATACAAAACTTCGGAAAAATCTTTAAGGCTTGTATTCATGCCAATGACCTTGTGCATTTGGGCGGAGCTAACTACCCCTCTCGTTCTTAGACACGGACTTTTAACGGATGCATTATTAATTTATTATAAAAAAAATAAAACATGTTTTTACAAAGTAACAAAACCGGAACATTTTCCTTCGTATTGCAAAGCAGTTGATATATTTTTTTATATTGTTTTGATAAAAAATCAAGGAGTAAAATGGTTCATGTCCACGATGATTTTGTGGGGGATTTTTTTTCTTATTATGTGATACCAATAGAAAAATTATGGCTCAACCAAATTATCACATTTCATATCATGTAGATTACTAACAATTTTTCTCAGATGTAATTTCTTTGTAGGCCGTTGAAAAGCTGCTTCATCTGCACGCTGTTTTTAAGCTTTTTCGAGAGAGCAGCCTTAAGAATTGATAAATAACTATAGCCTCTTTTAAAATATATACTTCCTACATATTGTCTTCAAAATCTTCGTTTCATTTCTGAGGTTGATATAAGCTTTGTAACCTTCTAGAATATATTTTTATCTATATTCGTATTCTTATTACAGAAAGAAATCAACGAGCTTCTGGAGATCATTCTACTGGAAATCATCGAAGCTAATTTGTAAAGTTTATAACCATTATTCAATATTTTTTAGGGATAGTTATTCTCATAGTAATATTAAAGCTAGATTTAGATTTTAGATTTAAGTTTTGTTGTGAATAAACAATTTTGTATCGCAAAATGTTTTTTTATTCTCCTATTTACCCGACTGCGGCGAAGCCCAAAAGGAGGGTTATGTGTTTGGCGCGTATTTATGTATGTATGTATGTCCGTTTCTTTGTTCCCTCATAACTCCTAAACGAATGAAGGGATTTAAATAAAATATACGTCGTTAGATTCATCTTGATGGCGCGAGTGTCACTGGCTACATTAAAATTAAAAAAGAAAAGAAATTTGCGGATTTTGGGGGCAATATAGCGGATTTAAAAAAAAATAAGTTCCGTTACCATCGAGTAGGGTATCAAAAATGAAGGGTTTTAAAAGTACATTACAAAAATATATGATACCTATATGTTTAAAATAAATTCAAAGTCACAAATCATATAAACAAACACAAAAGTTAAATCATCTGCGAAGAATTTTACGCGACCAACGAAAGAACAAACACAAAAGAGCTAAAAAGTTGGAAATAAAAAAAAGTAGTTAAAAAACTAAAAAACCCGACTGAAAAAACTGAAAAACAAAAATAAGCACATTTTAAATTAAACAAAACTTGGAAACAGGCGAGGTCCATTCTATTTTTTGCATTTCATTTCATAATTTAATATTCAAAATGTGCTTTTTTTCGTTTTTCAGTTTTTTCAGTCGGGTTTTTTTTCAATCAACTTTTAGCAAACGTCAATGACAAAACTTACCACCTTTTAAAAATATAAAAGTAATATTTTCAAAATATCATAAAACGCACTCGTCCTGCAGCGACGCGCTCGGTAACGCCAGTAGCGCGCTGACAGCCCGGAGCGACGCGCTCAACACGCCAGAGTCCAGTTTTTCCCTCTCAGGGGGGAAAAGTGGAATAAGCCGAATGATTTTGTTCAGTTTAAATATTTCCACTATACCTACAATATTTCTACTTGGCCTTCATATCTCCTTTTCTTCCTCTCCTTCAACTTTAAACCACCCAAGTCTAAAAGTAAATCCTTCCACTTTTGGCGGTTTTGTGTTGGCTATTCAGTTTCTTCCGGTCACTTACATCCTGTGTAATAATTATGATGAATATCAACTATGAGACACTTGCAGGAGTAAAAAATCCTTATAGTTTTGCTCTAGTTAAAGCAGGAATTTCTCCAGTGTCGTGGGTGCGTTAGCGGGGAATTGTACCCAGAACTTGGAGCTTAGCACTCGCGTTTTCCACCACGAGAACAACGATGCAGTTATTTCGTAATCACTGCGCTCAAAACGGTCAAGGAATATAGAATCTAAAAATCGACATGTAACATCTACCAACATACTCTGAACAAGCGTGAGAGACTACAGACTCATGGCGAGGAGACATATGCATCCACATTATTATTAGGTTACGCATTAAACCCATGCATTTGTTAAACAGAAATCCTCAATTTAGATACTTAAGTATGTCAATGGTTGCTACCACCATGTGTCAACATTACGCATTAATTAGCTGCTAATTAAGTTAATTCAAATTGATAATATAAACTACGTATTTGGTCTGCAGTTCATTGCCACGGTAGAGTATTGTTAGGTAAGTTAATGCAAATGTATTTGATTTTTTTTAAAACGGGAAGAATAGAGTCATTAATTAATTATTTTATTATTATAAAATTAATTATTAAGTATGTTATTGTTATGTTTGCTAGGTCATACCTATCTCATAGCTACGAAGATATTGGGGCAATATAGTAACAGCTGCGCTTCGTAGGCCAGATCCGCTTCAATGTTAGCCTTACCAAAGGAATATCTGTCAGGACCACCAAAAGAACAAGTTCACTATGGGAGAAATGGAAGTGAGTTTATGGTCGTACATCTTTTTCTTTGTCCAAAACAAAATAAAAAATACAATCGAACCTATTTTGAATTGAACATCTAGTTTGGTACTGGCAAGGAATACTATGTAACCTTCTGCTTTTGTCAACTTAACTTCTCGTCATCCTCTGCCTGGCTTTTTCCCAACTGAGCTGAGGTCGGCAGTCTAAATGAATGCAGCTCTATACCAGTACTTTACATGGATCACCTACTTATCCATCAACTTAAGTACCTCCCTTAAATGTGTTCCTGGTTGCAATTCAGTAATTTTGGTAGGACTGACTTGCTAAAACAATGTTAAGCATAATCAGCTTTAGACGTTTTCATTGCTGATTGAGCGTGTCTGGAATCCACTTAAATAGCATTCTTACGAGACTAACTGCCGAACTCAGAGAGCTTTAATGATGACTTAAGCCGCCACTTAGTAAAGGTTTGACATAATTTTGTATGACTAAACTGTCAAAACCATTACTAAGTGATGGCCTAAGTAATCATTAAAGCTCTCTGAGTGCGGCAGTAAATCACCCATAGGCCCATAGCTTGATAAATGTCACGCTTGCGGTTTCTGTGATCGATACTCAGCCCACAGTCACTTTAATTCATGAATGGGCTTTAAAAAGTGGAAGTTACGCACATACGAAAACGTTTACTACATACATTTTTTTTCATTAAAATTCCTTTAGTAGTTTTGAGTGGTCAAGTAATTAAACAATAACAGACATTAATCCTACCCCAATTTTCGCATTTTATGATTCACTAGGTGTTGCCAGCGGCTTTGTCCGCTACAGCTCGAAAATTATACCACAGAAAAAATCGGGATAAAAACTATCCAGGTTATAAACTATCTTTGTACCAAATTTTATCTAAACCGTTTTACCATTCAGTAGTTTTAGCGTGAAAGAGTAACAAACTTTCGCATTTATAATATTAGTAGAATCTGCTTTTTGTTTACAGTCGGACGTGAAATTAATCGACCAAGATAAGGATTACGCCTACAAAATTAACAAGTTGTGCAATTCGACTGTCCCGGAAAGTTTCAAAGAGTACAGCGTTAGTTACCATTACCACCTTTTTGTAAGGCATGCTTCTTCCCCAGTTGGGGCTGCAGGTTGTTCGCAAGAGATACCGTGGCCTCGACATAAAGGGCTAAGAAGGAACAGTGTTGATTTTAGTCAGAGCCGTAGGAGTCATTTGATGATTTCCCACAAAAATAGTGGAACTGCTTTGCTGGTTGCCGGTTTACATTAACACGAAACAAGCAAAAGTCTTTTCTGATATCAACCGCCGATGTTTATGTAACAAAAAATTGTTTGTAGATTTTTTAAATTTCCTTATTTCTCTCAGTCTGATATCAACGAGCTCCTGGGAATTACGCTAATGGATTACATGAACGAGTATTTAAAGTCACAGCGGAATTATATTGTTAGAGTCCCAAATCTAAATAATGTAACCAGATTTTATGGTCCAATCAAATGTATAGAGTGTAAAAGTAGCCTTAACGCAAACTAAGGGCACTTTTGTTCTAGACCATACCTGGGAACCCCCTAGTTACGGAGATATTGGGGGTCAAAGTCCCAAATTTTAAACAGCTGTTTTTGTAAAACTAGTTTTTCAGGTTGTTACTTTACTTAAATTACCTCCATGACCCTTTTACTATTAAATGTATCCACTAGCACAATGTTTTAAGAGTGCTACATTGAGTTTTACCGTAAAATGTGATTTTTGACCCCAAAAAAAAAATCGTTTCCCAGCAGAAATTTTGCGTAAGAGTACTTGGTCTGATGTACAGAATACTTGGTTGACGTATGTGTGAAGGGTTCATTTACACCCTGTATAGAACCTAACATAGGGACTTAATATAATTATATTTTCTCGTTTGTTTGGTTATTCCTAATCAGATAACATAATACTTCCTTTCCCCTAAAAATCTAAAAACTTTCCATATTTGATTATCTTTCGATCAGAAACTTGCTTCATTCTAAGAAATATATTTTAGGAGGAAAATGTGAATTATTAAGAGATTAATATTAATCCTCTTCAATCATGCAATTTAAACTGATAAAGATCAGAACTTTATGTACAGCAAAATTTACTGGTTTATCTGTCCGTATAAAGTACGTATTCTATTAATATGGTTATCTGCATCCCGTCTTGATTTCTATCAATTTTAATTCCTTTTATATTAAGGATAACTTAGTAATTATGATAACGGTGCATTTATGCAATAGAACAAAATGTCGAAGACATGTGACGTCTTCCAGAACTTGGTTTTTGGTTCTTGGTTCAATAAGTGTGTTTAGTTGTAGGTAAAAGTATTGTTGTTATTGATGGAAAAGTACCAACAAGTTACATGGGAAATATAAATTTGTGTAAGGGAGCTACATCTGCCAACAAACTGTTTTACAGTTTGGCAGAAGTAATATACTTTGTAACACGGATGTAACCACGAATAAACGCTTCGTCACCCGTCTTCGGGGCCCTCCAGTCTAGCCAGATGCAGCTACCAGTATTTATATGGAGCAACTGCCTATCTGACCTCCACGTTAGCTCCTGTACCTGTAGCAATTTTACAATTGAGATAAAGGCAGGAAGATGATGAAAGGAGGAAAAATCGTTGTTTTCTGCAACGTGACATACCATACCACACCAGGCCTTAAATCCTTGAAGGCAGAGGTTAGGCTGGACCATACCCACTAGTTCGATCAATCGGACTACGTGAACTTTTTTTCCGTTTCTTGTCTATCTGTCAGTCTGTCAGTCTGTTAGTCTGTCAGTCTGTCAGTCTGTCAGTCTGTCAGTCTGTCAGTCTGTCAGTCTGTCAATCAGTCAGTCTGTCAGTCTGTCAGTCTGAGAGTATGTCAGTATGTCAGTCTGTCAGTCTGTCAGTCTGTCAGTCTTTCAGTCTATCAGTCTTTCAGTCTGTCAGTCTTTCAGTCTGTCAGTCTGTAAGTCTGTCAGCCTGTCAGTCTGTCAGCCTGTCAGTCTGTCAGTCTGTCAGTCTGTCAGTCTGTCAGTCTGTCTGTCTGTCAGTCTATATGTATACTAAGGGTACCCAAGGTACAAGGTACTTAGGGTTAGGGTGGTTGTTACTCAATGGGGAAAAAACGCTTATTGAGTTACAGTGTTACTTATCGGAATCAATGGGTAATAGTGTTACACAGCATGGTGTAACTCAATTAATCGAACCAACTGGAAAAAAAAGTTCACGTACTCCGATTGATCGGACTATGCGGTCAGACCACGTGGCCAAAACCAAAAATCACTGATTAAAGAAATTTTGTTTTGGCTAAAAGGTTATCTAACACTTTTAAGTGTATTTTCGTTAGCTGATTTTATACAACAATGTACAACAATGTATTCGTTTTTCTTATTATTATGTTTGTACCATTATCTTTATTTTGGTGGTCTGAATAATTTCTTAAAAAAAATTATGTCTATTTAAATGGGACCTATACATATATAGACAACTTCCTTTCTGTCTTATCATCATCGTTTCAGGCGAAAGACGTCCACTGCTGGACAAAGGGCTCCTCCAAGTGTCACCACATTAATCGGTCTCGTCTTGTCTCGTCCTGTCATATGCCAGTAGTACAAGTTTGTTAGTATCCTTATCAGTTCTGTAGGCACGAGTTTTGTACCGACATTTTAAACATGCACCTCAAACGATTATGGCCGAGATATCATCTATAAGATGAAGTAATACGTAATTTGATAATTGATTGGCATCAAATTGTTTTCTGAATAGTATAAAAACGATTATTTTTAATTAATGTGTGTCATTCTAGCTCTGAAGGATTATACGGTAAGACATATAACGTAACTTACTATATCATCACGACTGTATCCCCGAAGGGTTGAGCAGAGGTGTACCCATTACCTATATAGTACACCCGCATACAGTTACGTTTAAACCCTATGTTTGAGTCTACTGCCATCAACAGGTGCATGACATAATATTAAGAAAATTATAGTTTTCATATTGTTTTTTTTTCATATTTGCGTATGACAGAAAGGAAACACAAGTAAGCCAAAAGGCCGTATAGTTCCTTAAGACACAGTCAAAGCATTAATAATGAATTTTGATGGTCAATAGTTAGGGTATGGGGCACTTAATGTCGCGCCCTGCCTGTCTTGCTGGTTGTTCACTACAGGAACTGATGGACGCTACCGAAAGCGCCAAACTAGTAGCCCAGTTCTGGGCCAACACAATTTGGATTGCCATCGATACGCTAAGAAGTTAGGGTTCCGTACCCGGAGCGTAACTAACAAACCCCTAATTACTAGGCTTTGACATTTTCAAGGAATGTGTATCTGTTATCGAAATACCAACAAATAATAAATATAATTTCATGGGGAGAACCCCTACTACCTACCCTTCAGACGTGACTATAACTAGCACTATTTTAGACATTCTAGTGATTACTGATTTAAATGTTTTTTTTTCTAGCAGATAAGAAACTGGAATCAAAATGAAGGTCCTCCTGGTTGTCACATGTCTCATCGCAAGCATCAGTGCTGCACTTGACCCAAGTAAGTATTACTTATTTTCCGAATAATAAACTTCCTTACTATGTTAATTAAAATAAAATATTGTACGTTTTTTTCCTGTTTCTCGGTAAGCGCGTTACGCCGTTAGTCCCGGCTGTAATTTCGAGATCTTTGTATGTCAAAGTCTGACTACCAGTCTTATCAAGCGGTATCATATATGGATCTATGGTCTGAATAAATAAATAAATTAAAATGAAATGAAATTACATAATACTAATTGGGTTCCGACGGTTAGATAGGCAGTCGCTCCAAGTAAAATACTGGTATTCAGCTGCATACGGTAAGATAGGCTGGTAGAAAGCTAGGCAGATGACGATCGATTTAAGTTACATAATTTTTACTTTTAAGACTTCAAAGAATAAAAAAAGAATACAATAAATGTTATAAGGTGATAAAAACCAGCCAAATGCATGTCGGACTACGCACAATGTAGGGTTCCGTAGTTGCCCATCAAAATATGAGAACTTACTAAACTGATAACCCACCCTGCTTATTACTCGTAAACTTATAAAGCCTACTAAACTGTGATTGTTTTTCTTTTATTTTCGTTATTATGCAACTACCAAAATTTTTTTTCACACGCCCAAACACAACCTGTATAGGTGGTATAGGTTGCCACACTTGAGTCTAACAAAAAATTGCACTCTAATGCGTAATATTTCATAATCATATCCTTTAATCGAAAATCAGTTTTTGCAAAATCGCAATGTTTTTTAAAGACCTTACCAACGATATCTCACACAGTGGACTTCGCGAGAAAAAGAATCATCCCCACATTAATGTGAACTGGAGAAACACTAAAAAAAAACAATATTTTACTCTAGCACTTTGTCGGCGTAATCCATTTGTACATTCATGCCAAATTACAGCTTTCTAGTACAAAGAGTCTTTGAGTCTTTTGTGCGGACGGACGAACAGACAGACAGACATATGGACATGGCGACACTATAAGGGTTCCATATTGACTACGGAGCCCTAAAAATATGATAAAATAAATAATAATCATATTTTTTAAATCTGTAATCTAAATGTAATTTAAATTCAATAATTTCAGGTTTGTTTTCGGACGAGCGCTTTGTAACTGGACAAATAGAAAGCGCCATTCGTGAAGCGAGCCAAGCTATCAGGGATGCCGGACTAGACCCATATTACATCGAGAAGGATAGCTCTAGCTACGAACTACCAGTGCCCGCGTAAGAAACCAGTAAATCATAAATGTATACAGTTTTAAGTTTCTAACGAGAAAATAGACCAATCACAAAAAACTGGTTTAAGTTAGCTAGTTTCATCTTATCGCTTTCAATCTACTGCCTTTATAACAATTTAATTGGGGTCGCTCAGCCAGTTATGGAGCGAGCTACGCTCGGAGTTTCTCTCAGGGATCGCGTCCTAAATGAGGTGATCTGACAGAGGACCAGAGTTGTCGACATAGCTCACAGAATAAGTAAGCTGAAGTAGCACTGGACCGGCCATATTAGCCGCAGAACCGATGACCGTTGGAGTAGGCGTGTTCTTGAGTGGAGACCGCGAATCGGCAAGCGTAAGGTGGGACGCCCTCAGGCTCGGTGAAGCGATGATCTTCGCAGATTGGCTGGTAACAACTGGATGAGAGTTGCCGAAAATCGAGTTAAGTGTCGCAAGGGTAAAAAGGCCTATATCCAGCAGTGGATTGCAATAGGCTGATGATGATGATTTGGGGTCATACGTTACGTGTTCTTCTTTCATAGTTCTTATATCAGCCATCACCTCATTTCTAGCCATATCATCCTTCACACAGTCCTGCCATCCCTTTTGGTCTTCCTAAAACGTAACATTTCCCTCACTGCATTTTTTTTTTAAACTTTGCCCCACACTAAGAATTTCTCCTGTATCGTGGGTGTGTTCACAAACATTTGCACTCACATACATAAATACCCAGACCCGAAAGGAAATAACTATGTGTAGGCCATACAAATATTTGTTCCGTGCGGGGATCGAAACCTCGACACGCAACGCAGCAGTCCAATTGCACAGCCACTGCACCAACCGTGTCGCCTTTTCCTCATTCTTCCTCATCACACGTCTATACCACGATATCAGAAACTAACTGCAGTGCCCCATCAGGAAATCTCTTAGCCGACTGCGAGCCCAGGTTGGCCGCTGTAGATATAATTTGGCTAAATGGGGTATCATCCCAAACCAACTGCCAGTGTGGAGCTCCTCAGCAGGATAAGCGCCACCTCCTATCCTGCCCATCCTGCACAACCACTTGCACCTTTCTGGAGTTACTGGAAGCAAATGATTGAGCTGTGCAGGTGGTTACATACTGGTCTAATGTGATTTGAGCTCTCGACACGTAAATCGGAAGGGAGTATCAGACTACTACTGACTAAAAACCACCCATGTTCCTTCTTAGCCCTTTGTGTCGAGGCCGCAGTATCTCTTTCGAAAACCCGCAGTTTAGTTATAACCTTGAACCAACTTTAGTAAATTTTTTTTTCGAGAAATTAATTTTTTATTTTATTTACAGTCTCTTCAACTATGAAGCCATTATTGAGGACATACTCAGCACTGGTCTCAGCAATATCTGGATCCGCAGGATGAGCTACAGTGTCGTCAGATCGCGCCTCAGATATGATCTTGAGCTGCCCCTCATCAGCTTCTCTGCTGGTAAGCTTTTTTTATATTAAATTATACTACCTGTTGCCAGCGGCTTCACCCGCTACAACTCGAAAATTATCCCACGAGAAGATAAAATCGGGATAAAAACTATCCTATGTGTTAATCCAGGTTATAAACTATCTGTGTACCAAATTTTATCTAAATCTGTTCAGTGGTTTTTGCATGAAGAAGTGACAAACATACACACTCACAAACTTTCGCCTTTATGATATTAGTGTGATTACGTTTGAGTCCCATGACTTGGAGGCTTGCTTATTGCCACCATCCGGGCACGATCCTGACTCAAAATTGCTACTTATATGTTAGTCATCTGTGCACTCTGGTGACCTTTTGCCACGTCAGCGTTGTCCGCGAACTAAGTCACATGTGTTTGTTTATTTGACTTCAATTGATGATAAACACGAATGATGTATCGAAGGTTTTATAACATTATTCTGATTTAAAAGAGTTTCCTTGGAGTTTCTTGCCTGTTCATCTCCAAAGAGATTTACGCTTTAGAGGCTACAGTACTTTCACACTTATTTTGGCAAATATTCGTCTGGTTGGAAGATCCTCCCTTTTCTATAGGGGATGACAAACTTTACACTCTGTTCTATGTAATCCATCGTGGCATTACATTTATGTAACAAATATATTCATTTAGCCTTTGAGATTTTGTAGTTATATCTCTTGAATTTAGTGATACAGGGAAAGGATTTTTTGTTGACTCAAAAGTATTAAAGCATTATTCTTTAACTATTTCAGGCTCTGCTAGGGCTGATGGTGAAATCTTCAGTAACAAACTCAACGCTTCTGCCTCTGGAAAGTAAGCAATTTTTCCGTAATATAAACGATTCTTCCAGCTTTCAAGAATTATTTCTTAGAAGTTAATTAAGTTTGTCAACTAAAGTCAAAACTATTATAAAATTTTCTCTCTCTTTCATCTGCCATACAATGTTTTGTATTTTTAAATATTATGAGACATTACATACCGAGCTATACCTCGGAAAGCACGTTAAGCCATTGTTCCCGGCTGCTAAGGACATTGTATTCATCAAAAACCTATTAATGTTCCCACTGCTGGGACACAGACCTCCTCTCTCTTTGAAAGGGAATGGGCTATAATCTACTATGCGGGCCCAGTGCGGATTGGTAGATGTCACATGTCTTCAAATGTTTGGTTCAAAGCCATGCCGGTTTCCTCACGATGTTTTCCTTCACCGTTTTGAGTGCAGCGGTGATAAATTACACAAAGTAATGTGCCTGCCTGAGTTCGAACCCACGACCTTACTGTTCGTAAGTCGGGGCCGCCACCACTGGGCCACCGCTGCTACATCGTATTACCCAGTATATTAACTGGGTCGTCAGATAAGCAGTCGCTCCATGTAAAATACTGCTGTATTCGGTTAGGCTGTAAAACAATACTTGGGAAAAGTGTAGGCAGATTATGATGGTATTGAGACAGTTCTGCGACCCAAATGTGATGTATCATATTCTATTATAATTTGCATGATAAAATATTTTATTGTTCTTTCCAGAATTGACGTCGACAGCATCCGCGTGAGAGGCACAGTCAAAGTCTACGTCGGTCTCTTCACCGGAGTTTCTCTTCGGTGGGTCTCTGCCGAATTCACGCTGGGATGGATAAACGTAAGCTCAATTATATTTAACTAGCTGTTGTCAGCGACTTCGCTCGCTACAACTAGATAATTGGTGACGACACGGTTGGCGCAGCGGTTCAAGCAATGGACTGCTGCGCTGCGTGTCGCGGGTTCGATCCCCGCACGGATCAAATATTTGTATGGCCTACAGATAGTTGTTCCGGGTCTGGGTTCCGGGTGTGTATATTCACCAACGATACAGGAGAAATTCCTAGTGTGGGGTAACGTTTTTTTTTTTTAAAAAAAAAAGAAAAATTATCCCACGGGAGATAAAATCGGGATGAAAACTATCCTATGTGTTAATGAATTAGTGTCTAATGTTCACCTGGGTGTTATGTCCCAGGTGAACATTAGATCCTAAACCAATGTTAAACCATTTAGTGTCCTATGTTCACCTGGTTTAAATGACCCAGTATTTTTTTTTAGTTGATTGTTATAGGCAACTGCTACGTGCATGTGTATTATTTTAAATAGGCAAGGACAAGTAGGAGATCAGGTTATAAACTAACTGTGTACCAAATTTTATCCAAATCCGTTTAGTAGTTCTTGCGTGAAAGAGTAACAAACATCCATTCATATTTACAAACTTTCGCGTTTATAATATTAGTAGGATGTGTTTGTCTGTGTCTTACATAAGGACCTTGTGGCTAAATAATAACAGCCACTCGGATCGATATTAAGGTTAAGCCTCGCTTGCCTGGGTTGCTCCGAGGAAGGGTGACCACCCTTTACTTACCGAGTTTCCTCTGTGGCTCGGGAAGTACGTTAAGCCATCATAAATTTTTTTGGGGGATGGGTAATCATCAAATAGCCCTCCCGCTCTTTGGCAGAGCGAAAGGGAGTGTCAGACTTCTACTGATTAAAAACCACCCATGTTCCTTTTTAGCCCCATATGTCGAGGCCACGGTGACTTCTGAACAACCCACAACCCCAACAGTCAAGTACGTTAAGCCTTTGGTCCCAGTTTTCACTTCCAGATCTTTAACAGTCTTTACAGATAGTCAGTGGCCAATTACCCAGTTTTATCTGGGTGGTATGATGAGTGATTACCTGTTGTAATTTTTTTTTTCGGTGGTGGGAAATCATTAAAAAAAACCCTCCCGATTTTGGGCAGAGCGGAAAGGAGGATCACTTCTACTGACTAAAAATCACCCATGTTCCTTCTTAGCCCTTCATGTCGAGGCTGCGGTATCTCTTACAACAAACCGCAGCCTACCTGTCAGACCTTCACAACCCAGTTTAGTGTTAAACAATATTATTCCCTCATCAGCAAGTAGGATCTCCTGAATAAATGCAGATGATTAATTCTATCACTGTTTGTTTCAGTCTGATGCCAAAGTGGTTGTCATGGGTGAGGACGTTTCTGATGATTTCAATGATTTCTTCGGTTACTTTCTTCCTAGAACCATCAAGGAACACTATGTAAGTACAACATGTTTTTAATTTAGATATAACATTAGATATCTTTGGAATTCACCAAATTAGCTTTAAAGAAGAACAGTAATCCTAATCTTGAAGAAGTTACACCTATCTAACATCACATCTGCAATCCCCGAGCGTTTGTTGTTTATGTACCATGTAATAGTGGGCAACCCTATTACCATCAATCGAGCACAAATCCATACTCCGTGGGTGCTGATGAGAAATACCTGATGGAAAAACCCAATTACACTTTGCCCGATCTGGCAATCGAACCCATGACCTTATACTTAGCAGTGGCGCTACATCATCATCATCTTCAACAGCTTATTAATGTTCCCACTGCTGGGACACAGGCCTCCTCTTTTTTTGAGAGGGAACGGGCTATATAATCTACCACGCGAGCCCCGTGCGGATTGGTAGATGTCACGTCTTCGAATTTTTGGTCCTAAGGCATGCCGGTTTCCTCACGATGTTTTCCTTTACCGTTTTGAGAGCAGCGGTGATGAAATAAATTACACAAAGTAATGTGCCTGTCTGGGTTCGAGCCCACGATCTACTGTTCGTAACCTGGGCCACCGCTGCTTGCACTATATCTTTTGCCTATTAATAATCGTAAACATCATTACGGCTTTTTATTTAGTTTTGTCTTTGCGTATATCGTGTGATGTAGGTGGAGCATATAGAACATAATTATTGTAATCTGTATTTTTCCTTATTTCAGAGAGAAATCAACCAGCTTTTGGAGATCGTTCTATACGATCTTATTAACGAAAATTTGTGAAGATTTTTACAGTAATTGTATTAAAAGGGATTACTCACAGTGATATTATGGCTTAATTTATGTTTTTAAATGAATAAACAATTTTGTATCTCAAAACGTTTTTTAGTATTCTGTTCCCAGTTTGTTTGTCAATAGTTATATGAATGGTACAGTTTCATCACATATTAAAGAAAGAAAAAAATTACTGTTTCATAAATTGTCGACAACAACAATCATGGGGCCGAGCTAAATGTTACGAGCTTGCTACGCTCGCTCTTAAAACCTGATGGCATTTTGAGAAAATTACTCCCTGCATGAATCGACTCCAACAAACGAAAACACAAAGTACAAGATCTTTTCGGGGAACTGAAGATGCAGGCCCCTCCGAAATAAACTTGTTGGCACCCGTGATAGTTTTGTGTAGGTAAATCCAGGAATGGTTGATATAACAATTTGCCTTTTCATTTGGGATAAACCCTCGTAACGAAATTCCAGGCTACGACCTACTTAGAGGATCTGTATCAGACTGTAAGATAATATTAACCTCATTTATAATGAGTTTATTGCTCTTTGATTTCCTACCAACCAACACATTGATTTGTCAAACAAAATCCTAAATGTAGGTACCTATGTATGTCAATGGTTGCTACCACCATGTGTCAACATTACACATTAATTAGCCGCTAATTGATTCTGATCGATATTTAAACTAGGCGAATTTGTCCTGCACTTCATTGAAACTTTACAGTTTGTCAGGTAAGTTAGTGGACATTTTGAATTCCTAGTTCTGTGTTAGTTTTCATTTTTATTTTTCTGACTTATTGGAGTCTGTCTTTAGTTTGTGACTGTTAAAATTTAACTTATATTCGTATTGAATTGTTTTTTAATCATGAAGGATTTAATAAGAATATTTTGATCCTTTTTTATTGCAGATTTACAAAGAATCAAAATGAAGTTCGTCACTGCTGTCGCCTTTTTCATCATAGGCGTTAATGCTCTTCGCCAATTTGATGCGAATGAAAGTGAGTTTTGAAATTTAATCATGTTTTATTTCTATATTAAAGTCCAATATAGTAAATTGCATGTGACTGAAAGATTTATGAATACATTTCGTATAACAAATAGGGATGTTTACGGACTTAAAAAAATATGATTCTAATTAGTCCGTCTTTTAGATTATCGAAAAATATTGAATACGTAATTTTTGTTTAAAAATTGACGAAGATACTACGCGTCAAAGATTTAAGTGGAGGGTTGTGACGTCACTCACCGTTAAAGAATGTCATACTAATGTCTTAGAAAATGACGTCACACGAGTTTTCAAAGCACTGTATCATATTATATACACATTTGTAATATACAGAGTATTATTTCATTTTGGGGGCGTTTGGCAATCATCAAATAACACCTCCCGCTCTTGGGTCGAGCGAAAGGGAGTGTCAGACTTCTACTGACTAAAAACCACCCATGTTCCTTTTTAATCCTTTATGTCGAGGCCGCGGTATCTCTTACAACATTAGAGGACGAGATCTAGGGTTCCATTCCAGAGTCTGGTAAAGTGTTGTCGGGCTTTTCCGTCTGAATTTTCTCTGTAGTAGTCCAGCGGGTCTAAAATGGCAGCTTTATCAGAATCCATGCAGAATCTTAGTATGAATCACGTGAAAAATTTCAAATTCTAAAATTGAGAATTTTAAATTTTTAACATTTTAACATATTACGATTCTGCTAAAGCGGTCATTTTAGACACCCTGGAGCATTCCGCAGCCCAACAACATCCCGTAGCCCCATTGCCTTCCATCTTTAACCTATGACTGCTGATAAACGACTGCAATCCCAGAAGACTGCTACTGCTAGCAATCTTCTGGGATATTATCGCATACTATCGGAGACCTTATTCGTCGCTTTTCATGCGCTAAATTGATACCAAGTATGATCTATCAGACAATAAGAAATCAGTCTTCTAGGCCGATAAGGCAACAAGAAGAAGCAGATAATATACGGTTTCGGCCGTCTACGAAACCGTTGTTTCGTAACTAGTAAAATTTCAAATTTTTGCAAAAAAAACCTTGTAAGTAACCGTGGTTTCGTACAAAGACAAATATATCCTCCATCAAAACAAGTTACGTACAAGGACAAATCATTCCTTCATCGAAACCAGTTACGAAACTACGGTTTCGTAGACGGCCGAAACCAATATACGATGCAAATTCGGTCTTTACAGTTGACTTCAATAGTGAGCGGTCCGTGAGCAGCTACATGAGAGACACCATTGAGGATGTGAGCCTGTCTATCAAGGAAGCTGGTTTGGATCCCTTCTACATCGAGAATAAAGTACGGAATTACACACTACCTGTACCAGTGTGAGTATAACTTAAATCGTTTTCTTTTGTAACCAAGGTTGATTGTGAGGCCACAGAATATTCTGCAACCAGTAAGATATTTCACAGAGTGAATTCTTTTAACTGGAATTTTTAAGGAAAAAAAACCGATTCTGTGAGACTTGACACGGAAAAAAGGCCTTCGAGCCTGGATATCATATTTTTCTATAGCCACTTTCAACAGGAAGGCTATCTTTTCGGTACCTTTTATCAATGCAAGTTTTTGTTACGTATCTGTCATTGATATTGTAAAATTGTAAATTGTTAAAGGTATTCAGTGTCAGTCTGACGACCGGTCTTACCAAAGGGTGTCGTATTACCTAGTATTAACAATTGGTTTGTGGAGGTCAGATAGGCAGTCGCTCCATGTAAAATATTGGTATTCAGCTGCATCTGTTTAGACTGGAAGCTGACCCCGACATACTTTGGAAAAGTCTACACAGATGATGAAATTGTGAACATAACATAATTATGGCACTTTTTTCACCAGAATCTTCAACCACGCCTATTTCATTGAAGAGCTCTTAAGCAATGGCATGAGCAATATTGTGTTACACAGCGCCAGTTACAGCATCATCTCATCCCGTCTGAACTTTGATATTGAATTCCCTCTCATCGATGGCAGTATTGGTAAGCAAATTGTTTTTTTTTTCTGATATAAAATTGACGTTTGCTTTCTTACATGTTAGTGGTGGGTGGCGTCCCACAGCTATGCCATTTGGAGGGAAAGTACCTTGAATATTTTAGATGGAACATTTTACTGAAAGAAGACATTATTTAATTTAAAAAAACAATTTAAACTGCATTCATAGATTTTAATTACATGGTTGAACCGGTAATCAAACCCGCTACACGAGAAAAAAAATACCCTGTAGCTTTATCATACCGATCGAAAGGTTTCATCATATGGATTATTTTTGCCAAATAACATAGTGTCAGTTATGAAAGGAAGACCATGAATGTTAACATTTGATGTGAAATATTTATTGTTCAAAAAATGAAAAGCTGACTTGCCGTAAGGACATACAACCGACATTATCATAAGTACCTATTACTAAAAAATGGCAGTGGCAGTGGCAGTGCCTTAAGTGGCAGTTGGCAGGGCACATTGCTCGCAGAACGGATGGCCGATGGGGCCGGAAAGTTCTGGAGTGGCGACCGCGAACCGGAAGACGTTGCGTTGGAAGGCCTCCCACTAGGTAGACCGATGACCTGGTGAAGGTTGCGGGGACCCGCTGGATGCGAGACGCACGGGACCGGTCAATGTGGCGACACTTAGGGGAGGCCTATGTCCAGCAGTGGACGTCTTTCGGCTGAAATGATGATGATGATGACTAATAAATGTACCCACTTGAGTAAGAAGGGACTATCTCAATGAACACTTTCGTCCCTGGATCGGGACAAATAGACAAATAAGATGGTCACATTACATCAAATAATAACAGTTTAGCAAAAAATAATCCTCATGATAAAGCTACAGGGTATTTTTTTTCAGTTTAAATTGTTTTTTAAATTAAAATAATGTCTTCTTTCAGTAAAATGTTCCATCTACAATATTCTAGGTACTTTCCCTCCATGTGTCATAGCCGTGGGATATAGGCCCTGTATATTCGTTCACTTGCTTGATCATCATCAACTTACAAATCAGATTATGTAATAATAATTTTGATTAACATGAAAATATCATTATAACCGCTTGATTGACACCTTATTATGTTTTAATCAATTGTGTATAAGTTCAATATTTATAAGACACTGACTATGTAATACCTGCACCTGTGTTTCTTTTCGCATCTGGAATAAATGGAAAATTTCTGCGCCTTTTAAAATACTCGTATGTATGAATTTGTTAGAACCGTGTAAAATTGCTAAAAGGTTTTTAAATCCTATTTTCTCATGCATCTGTCGGTTCCATTGCAGGTGCTGCTTCAACGGAGACAACTGTTTTCGGGAAAACATTAAAAGTTAATTCCTCTGGAAAGTAAGCTATTCGTTTTTACAACACCTATTGTATCATCATCATCATCATCAGCCATAAGACGTCCACTGCTGGACAAAGGCCTCCCCCATATAACGCCATACAGAACGGCAGTCTGCCGTTTGCATCCACCGGTTGCCCGCAACCTATTGTACAACGTATTTTGATTGGAAATCGTCTTCTATTCAGGATCGAGGTTCAACGCATGCGTTTCGTAGGCCAGATTGACTTCAATGTGGCCAACCTTATCCCCAAAGATATCACTGTCAAGAGTACAAACATCAACTTCACTCTGGAAGGAATCGAAGTAAGTTTTTTTTTAAAATTCATTTATATGTACATTATTATGTCATGTGTATCAGCTTCTAAAACGATGGGCGAAAAATAATGGACATTGCCAGTATGGCAGTGGTCCCGTAATCCTGGCTATCAAGAATTAATTTTCAAAAAAAATTGGTTAAATCGGAGGGATAAAAAAATATCACAGACTCATAATAAGAAATAGAAATAATAGAAATAATAATACATTCACACAGTCACATGATATACACAACATTCAATTTAATAACAATTTCATTTAGCACGGCAGGCACAAGCTAACTTAAACCTTATGTAATAAGGCTTAAGTCAGCCTGCACTCGCCGCACCGTTTTCGGTACGTCCCATCCGGGACTAGAGACACAGCCAGAGAGAATTGATTGGAATTTAAATGTCAGCATGGTTGATTACTATTCCTGAGATGCAGGTCTCGTCGCTGTGAGCGATTCACAATCCATCACGCTAAGGCTGTGGGTGTTGGTTGGTAAAAAACATTGGACTTCAATAAAGCCTATTATAAAAATATAGGCAACGCAAATATTTGCTCCTTAGAAGATTTTATAAAATCTTCGTTGTGTCGTGTCAAATTAACTGAATTTTTTTGTTCCTCTATTCCAGTCTGACGTGAAACTAGTCGTCCAGGATAAGGACCGTTCGGAGAAAATCAACAAATTCTTTAACTCAACTGTGCCGGAGACTTTCAAAGAGTACAGCGTAAGTTGTCATTGTCACATAGTAGGTACTTGACAGGTATGAGAATGGCTGAAGAACTCGACTTACACCTTAGGCTGACCCCCAATAGTAGTCCCGAAGATCAGTAAGATAATGGTGAAAAGTGATGCTAGTGTATGCAAGTCATGAGGTGAATCCGTAGTAGATACTCTTTACCCCCTTTTCTTCGGTGGGTGGGAAATCTTCAAATAACCTCTCCCGCTCCTGGGCAGAGCGAAAGGGAGTGTCAGACTTCTACTGACTGAAAACCACCCATGTTATTTCTTAGCCCTATATGTCAAGACCGCGGTATCTCTTACAACATTAGAGGACGAGGACTAGGGTTCCATTCCAGAGTCTGGTAAAGTGTTGTTGGGCTTTTCTGTCTGAATTTTCTCTGTAGTAGTCCAGCGGGTCTAAAATGGCAGCTTTATCAGAATCCACGCAGAATCTTAGTATGAATCACGTGAAAAATTTCAAATTCTAAAATTGAGAATTTAAAATTTTTAACATTTTAACATAATATTACGATTCTGCTAAAGCGGTCATTTTAGACACCCTGGAGTCTGGAGTAATATTTATTTAGTATTTAGTTAGTACAAGTCTGACACTCCCTTTCGCTCTGTCCAAGAGCGGGAGGGGTTATTTGATGTCCCCCCCCCAAATAAAAAAGGACTTCATGTTCAGCAGTCAAGTTTGAGTCAACTGTACAGTAATTATAATTAAAACCTTAATTCTCTCTTTCAGACCGAAATCAACGAGCTCCTGGGAATTATCTTAATGGATAACTTGAATGAGTATTTAAAAGCACAGAAGAATTAATTTTTTAGGATTTCAATGAAAATAAATATTATGGATTCCATGTTTTGTCGAATAAAATGTGCTACTAATTTATGAATATTTCGTTGTTCCTTTTTATTTTCAATGCAATTTTACTGAAATTGAAAATTATCCTGATTCCAAATAGGTACTTTGGAGTATTTTACATGGACGCCTGTAATATACTCCATCGACTGGCCACCTGAATTCCACACTTTGAATGTAAACATCTATACAAATAAAAATAATTGAAGTGTATGTTTGTAATGTCAAAATAACAGCTTCTTCTTAAAACAAAAACGCCTTTTTTCTGTCGTTCTTTCAATCTGTCCGTCTATTTGTTTCGACACATCTCCGAAACGGAATAACTAATTTTCACGGGACTCTTACTGGCATAAATACACACACCATAATACATAATTATGCTGACGTTATAAGAAGTA
Source organism: Diarsia rubi (assembly GCA_932274075.1). Classification (NCBI taxonomy): domain Eukaryota; kingdom Metazoa; phylum Arthropoda; class Insecta; order Lepidoptera; family Noctuidae; genus Diarsia; species Diarsia rubi. The sequence goes on from OW026414.1 coordinate 5,327,580, forward strand.
ACAACTACTTTTATTTTAGAAAAATAATAAGTTTGTAAACAAAATCAGATTCAAATAGGGAAATAATATTTTCGTAATAATATCACAAGGATAAAGGTGTTGGGAAACAACTAGTCCTTGATAAGAACTTATAATCTTTCTAATATATATAAAATACAAAGCTGACTGACTTGTGTCTGTAGTAAATCGTTATATTAACTAACACCTCACTATTGTATTGAGTTTAGTTCTTCTAACCCAGGGGTCACCAAATGGCGGACCGCGGCCCGGGTCCGGACCGCCAACCTATTTTGTGTGGACCTTGTAAACAGTAACTTTTATTACTGGGTCCGGGTTTGGGGTTGTTGTGTGTGTGTTTGGTGTGTTATGTTGTGTTTTTTTCTTTTTAAAAAAAATTTGCCCCACACTAGGAATTTCTCCTGTATCGTGGGTCCGTTTACAAACATTTAAACTCACAAACACAGACACCCAGACCTGAAGCAACTATTTTTAGGCCTTACAAATATTTGTTCCGTGCGGGGATCGAACCCGCGACACGCAACGCAGCAGTCCAAACGCTCAGCCACTGCGCCAAACGTGTCGTTTGTTTGTGTTTGGGTTGTTGTTTCCGGCACTTCTTCTTCACAGCTAAAAGTCTAGGAAGTGTCGAAGGGTGAGCCTTTTTGGGGACTGTCTTTCCGTAAATAAATTTTAACGTTCGAAATAGTTAAATAATATCAGCATAATTTGAATAAATTACTTTTGATTTTGACAGAGGATCAACGCACAAGCCAAACCCCATTTTTTTAGGGCTAAAAACTTAAAATTTCTAGCTCGAAGGGTTTGGCTCTAACTGCCGTACTCAGAGACATTTAATGATTACTTAAGCCGTTAAACTAACTGTCAAAACCATTACTAAGTGATGGCCTAAGGAACCATTAAAGCTTTTTGAGTGCGGCAGTAAGAAAGTATTTTTCAGAATTCAGGTGATGAAAGTTTGTATGGGAAATCGTATTTTTTTATATTTCCGACTTGAACGCGGGTGAAGCTGCGGGCAAAAGCTAGTACTAAATATGTATTTGACAACATTTTAATCAACCATGTGTGCGATTTGAAATAGTAATTTTTGAAGAATTTATTCAGAGATTAATTAATTAATCCTTTCCAATCAGTACGCATTTAATTAATAAGGATTATCGACTTACTTGACAATCTAGGCTTTATCTTGAGTATTTTTTAAATATTCATTAGTGAAATAAATCATAGTTATAAATCTGGTTGTTTCTATACCAGTATCACTTGATCTTCTGAAAGGTAAGCTAGTTTCAGTGTGTGTACCTAAACTTTTTTTCTGTAATAAGTGGAGCGTGAGTTTTGAATCATATTTTCTTGTATTGTGCCCGTAATATTCACATATGAAGCAACAATGTATTCAATATTAACAGCATGTACTTATACTGTCATTTATTATTAACGGACGTCGCGCAGTTTCAATCGCGTAATTCCCGTTCCCGTGGGAAAACAGGGATAAAACTTAGCTTATGCCACCCGGGGATAGTGCAGCTTTACAACGGTGAACGAATTTTTCAAATCGGTCTAGTAGTTTTAAGTTTATTCGCTGTACACAAAATACAAATCTTACCCCTTTATAATATTATTTTCTCTACATAAATAATTCCACTGCACGTGTATGTCACTGAACTCCTCCTAAACACCTGGACCGATTTTGATGAAATTTTTTGTATGTGTTCAAGTGAATTCGAGAATGGTATACATTTACACTTGGACCCGGTAGGTGGCGCTGCTGTCCGGGCAGGACGACGTCTGCCAGGTTCTCTAGTATTATAGTTCATAACCTTTAATATGATTATGAACTCACGATAATTTGGCGCTGTTGATCGCGCAATGACTGGAGAATCAATCGATTCGATTCGAATTCGAGCGTCGCTATATCGGGAGCTCACAATTGTGGATAATCACAAAAAATATTCCATAATTGGTAGTATATGCTTAGTTATAAACCATGAAAGCTTAAAGCAGTCAATAAACAGCAAATATAAAAAACTGGCCAAGTGTGAGTCGTACTCGCACATGAAAGGTTCCGTACCATCCCGTCGGGGCTGCGGGTTCTTCACAAGAGATACCGCGGCCTCGACATAAAGGGCTAAGAAGAAACATGGGTGGTTTTTTCAGAAGCGGGAGGGGTTATTTGATGATTACCTACCCGGCAAAAAAAAAGTTTTCCTTACCATCGTATAAGGGAAGCCCCTTTTAAATTGTATTATTTGTTGAAATACACATTTTGTGTTAAGTTTGTATATCATAGTGTTTGTATGAATGACAAAGTTAATTTGCAGTTTTTTTTAATGTGCTATATCTACTTTAATTTTCGTTTTTTTTTTATTTTCACACAAATAAAGTGTGCTGAAAACCGTGCTTTTTGGCAAATTTTTTGATTCTAGGTCAACGGGAAGTACCGTTATAGGTTATCGACCCAAAACCTATAGGCACTTCCGGTTGACCCAGAATTGTCAATTAAGGTGGAAGCTCACATCCGGCCCGCGAAATTCTAATTTTCTTACGTTTTTGGCAATTTGCAGGCCAGTGCTTGGTTGTATGTTTATGAAAATTTGATTTGCGACTGTAAGACGTATGAAGTTACCGAATTATAACCATCAAAATTACTAACTACTAAAGAACGACGACTAAATTACTAAAGAATGACTTTTACATGCAAAAATCATTCTTTAGTAATTTAGTCGTCGTTCTTTGGCAAATTGCCAAAAACGTAAGAAAATTAGAATTTCGCGGGCCGGATGTGAGCTTCCACCTTAAGGTTAAAAGCAAGGTTTTACAGAACAAGTAAAGGAAAAAATTCGGTTTTTTTTTATTATTAATTAAAGTACATTTTCGAACTTACAAGATTTCACGAAAATCTAAATTTGCCTATATCTTTTTATCGTGTTTAAGACCTTGATTTTCGTACACCTAATAGAGATTATAGACCTCAGTGTCTGGTATAAATTTCAACTTCCTAGATCTACCCTTCCTAGATCTACTAAAACCAGAGCTAGTCCAAAACTGAATGGAAGCTCCCATATTGTGTCTCATCAAAAACACTAAGAAGTTGTGCATACTGGATGATTTCGGGGACTAGATGCGTTAAATAGTACCAAACTGTTCTCAACCTAATTTAATACTTGTATGAGTATGATTTGTATCTGGTGATCATTTTAAAATGATATATTTTCTTATTGGTAAACTTATATCGGCAATAATTCATAGAAACATAATGTTCAATGTGCAGATAAACCAAAATGAGGACCATACTTGCTTTCACTCTGCTTGTCGCTGGAGTCTGTGCTTCTTTTATCGCGAAGCCGTCGATCGAACCAGGTTAGTCATGCTTCGCCATCATTTTTGATCGCCGAAATTTAGTAAAATGACCACCAAATTTAGTAAAGTGTTCTTTAAATTAATCACCAAATTAAGTAAATTCATCACCAAGTTTTAATGAATAAATTATTCCCTCTATTGTTGGTGAGTCATTTGGGTTAGATAGGATGTTAGGTTAATTTAGTTAGAACAGTAAAAACTGATTAGATTTTAGGTCGGGTTAGTTTAGAATTGTGACCATTACCGCACGAAGGATCGCGAAACCGGCCGCCGCGCGCCCGATAGTTTAAAAATTGCGTAACTTTTAATTTTTAAAAGCACAATAATCCCAGGAATTTCTGAAAAAGGAAGTAATGGTATGCAGTACGCAATGATGAGACTACTACTTTACCATCCTGGAATCCTGGTAGTCCTGAGTGATGTTACTATTAGAAATGTCTCTATATTAGATTTGATTATGAATTTCCTATTAAAAATAAACAATTATATGCTAAGCTCTTTCATGTTTTTGGCCTTTCTGGTAGTTTGTAAATAATAAACTCTGATTTGTTACATAGATACCTTTTATTCTGAGAAATAGGAGCGGAAAACCTACTATATCGCAATACGGGTTAGGATAGGAACAATACATCGGGTCAGGTTAGGAATAGGGTTACGTTCGGTATAAATTCTTTTTTTTTTCAAGTCAGCCCGCGACCGGGTTAGGTTTTCGGGTCAGGGAATAATCCTACATTTCTTTTTTTCATTTTTTTTAGTCCCATGCAATGCGGGTCGAGAATATTACCATCAAAGAGGCACAAATCCAGACTCTGTGGCTGCTACTGAGAATTCCTAATGGAAAACCCATTAAAAAATTTCCCGTCCGGGGATTAAACCCAGGACCTCGTGCTCAGCAGTCGCGACTGCAACCACTTCTTGGCTTTAACTTAAAAATAAGCTAATGGTTATGATTTTTCGGCAATTCAAGACAATACTTAATACTCCTGGGATAGATTCTAACGCGTTTTGGGTTACAAACTTATATCAGTCTAAGGAACATTATGCACTTTGATTCTAAGCTGGGCAGTACTTGGTTCATCGTCCATACAAAATTGGTAAATCTCCTTTCTTTCAAATAAACTTGTCTGGGCATCAATTCATCCATTGACAGAATAACAAGCTATTTGTTAAAATGTTTAGATAAAGCCGCGAGCAGGACCTCCATTGAGGATCAGATCATAGAAGGCATCCGGGAAATCAGCCAAGCCATCAAAGATGAAGGTCTAGATCCCTTCCACATCGCGAAAGAACATTATGACTACGAACTTCCTGTGCCTGTGTAAGTCATTCTTTGATTGCATGCTTTTCTTTATAATATCTACCAGGTCATTACGAGTTTTGAGAATTTAGATTAATATTTATTGAAAATGTTAAAAATGAACTACGTAACAAAATTTTTGTTCCTTCTTTTTTGTTTTATATACATATTCTGTTTTCAATGCTTCCTTTCTTTCATCTTCGCTATTGCCTTCTGCCCATCGGTGCAACGTAAATAACGGGGCAATAGCTATCGGTAATACTATTTTTACAATTCCCAGGATCTTCAACGCAGCTGCATTTCTGGAGGATATTCTCAGTACTGGACTGAGTAACATCGTAGTCGAACATGTGAACTTCAGTACCATTTTAAGACGCGTGGACTTCATTATTGTATTGCCTCACATCCATTTCTCTGCCCGTTAGTATATCATAGCTAACAGTAAACCCATTTTCAAAGGGTTGCACTGTATTTACAGCTTTAAGCATTGAGCTCAACGTTGAAAATTCAACGCATTCCTAGCCGATTCAAAAACCGTGCCGTTTGATTTACTACTCTCGAAGCTAGGCTGAGCGGTGAAATTTCAGTAACTCACCATTTGTAGCCTAATTGATAAAGAGAACAGACAACAGGGCCCCGAGTCTGCTATTCAATAGTGTCAGAATGATCTGTCACTGATCTCATAATTATTGATTTTGACAAGTTTGGTGTTGTCAAAATCAACAATTATGAGATCAATGATAGACCATTCTGACACTATTGAATAGCAGACTCGGGGCCCTTTTTTTTTTTTTTTTTTTTTTTTTTTTGGTCGGTGTAAAATCATCGAATAACCCCTCCCGCTCTTGGGCAGAGCGAAAGGGAGTGTCAGACTTCTACTGACTAAAAACCACCCATGTTCCTTCTTCGCCCTCTATGTCGAGGCCGCGATAACCGTTGGACTACCCGCGGCCCCAGTCTCGGGGCCCTGATGTTGTTACTTTATTGTTTCAGGTGTTGCTTCTGGAGACGTTAACCTCTTCGGGAACACTTTGACTGCTGTAGCTGATGGCAGGTAAGGGAACAGAAATAATACAATACGAATGGCAATATACCTACCGCAACCGATTGTAAATGTGACAATCGAACTACACAAAGTCACTCATAGTCATCTGCCAAGCTCTTTTCTACTTAGCTGAATCCGGTTCTACTGCAAGTCAATCCCAACACAGTTTGGAAAAGGCGCGTCCCTCGCGAAAACTTTTAAGAGTAAGGATACTATGGCAGATTGCAAGATTATGAATAATTCTTCCTCTTTACGTGTTTGCGACAATTTAAACTGAGTCGGCTCAAAATTAAGCGAAAAGTTTAGCACTTTCAGTGAGTGAATAATTTTTATAAATACCAGATTTAACAATCAGACGGGTACGATATTAAAAAGTAGTGTCAATGTCGGATTATCTCATTATTGCGAAACTTGATTGATATTGTTTCAATAATACATTCGAATAACAACAGATTAAACATATCGGACCGGATCCGGAGTACGGATTATTTGTGTTCATAACAGAATTAGGGGTCCTCACGGTTGTAGTCTATCCGTCGAGGCTGTGGGTTGTTCGAAAGAGATACCGCGGCCTCGGCACAAAGGGCTAAGAAGGAACATGGGTGGTGGAAGGAACATAGTCAGTAGAAGTCTGATACTCTCTACCGTGTGTGTCATTTGATGATTTCACACCTTCTCAAACAACATAAAAAGGTATTAAAAATTATCCAAGTTATGTTCTAACATGTAGTTAACATTGAAAAGAAAAAAAAGAAAAAAAAATACTTACATATCTTTATTGCTTGAATCAATTTCACAAACATGGAACCCAAATAAATTAGAATAAAGACAGGATGATATTCATGTTTAAAAAACTGTTTAACGTACTGGTACGTTTTTATACGCTTGGTTGTTTGGTTCAGGAACTAGATGAAACAACATGAAAAACAGCATATTTTGATTTGTCTGTTACTGTACTTATTTTTTTATGATTAGCTTATTTGTTAGCTGATAATCTCAGTGTACTAATTACTTGTTTGACGAATCCGGAAGATTAGATTACGTGGGAATTTATTGTAATAAATGATACGGTGGTCATCAGACAATTTACTTACATACATTTGCATTATACAGCAGGTTCTTTCTCTATATTTCATAAAATTATTAGATGTATGTTTATACGTTATGAGTCCGCATTATACCCATACATGGTGGGAGGAACATCGACGCATAACCTATAAGTATTAAGTAGAAAATTCCAAAATATATCTGAATCTTTGCAGATTAAACATTACAATAAATAAACTTTTATCGGCTACCTACATTACTTACATCATTTTGTTAAAGAATGTTTTCTTCGGTAATAAAAAAGCAATCTGTTGTTCCATTTTTGACCGCATCGTGCAGAATAGGGCAGTTGACAAAAAAAATCTGATTAGTCCGTCAGACAGATTGACAAAAAATATTGGACATGTATTTTTTTTCTTTTTTCTCGTAAACAATAAATGAGGACGACACAGTGCTTCAAAAAGTCGCGCGACGTCACAGTTTGGTACATTTTTTAATTGCAAGTGACGTTACCAGCGCGCACTCACGATCTTTGACACGTTTTATTTTCGTAATTTTGTATTAATTTGATGAAACAAAAAACACGTACCTTTCGACAATCTAACAGAAGGACTAAATATAATCATATTTTTTAGTCAGTCAACTACCCTAATACACTTTTGTAGAAATAGCAGATCATTTTTTATTTAAATTATCGTTGAAAAATTTCTGTATGCTATATGTCATGGCGTTTGGAATTGTGAACTAGACTCCCATATTTCAGTTAGCCAGTTATGTTTGTCCCGTGTAATAAATCGCGAGCCCTTACCGAGGCAGCTAAGAAATTGCTACTAATAAATCTAAATCCCAATGACACTTTGACCGACCCGGGAATTGCAACCAGGAACTCATGCTCAGCAGTCGCATGCGACCAATCAACCAACGATCAATTGATGACTTTCTTTCCTTCCAGAGTGGACATCCGTAACACCGTCATCTCAGGTCGGGTTCGCCTTAGATATTTCGGAGTCATCATTGGCAGTTTAATCTCCGGTGTCACTGTTGACTTCAATCTTGGACGCATTACCGTAAGTTCCTCAAGACTGTGGATTTGGAAAGATGGCAAGGTCGCAAATAGCTGTCAGATATTTAGCTATTTTGGTAAATATAAATCAACTAAACAAACTTTGGTGTATCGCCCTATAAACACTACAGTTTTAGTTAAGAATTGCAATGGAACAACTGGAATATATAGCTATTGTTGTTATTTAAGGAGTAAAAAAAGGAGTTTGGAACGTTTTCAGTTGCTTTTTACACCCATGGTTTTGCTTTATATTTGCAGAAAATATTTTTTTTATTGATTATAGACTGCAATTAATTGCAATAGTAAATTCATTGTTTTCAGCGAGTACATTTGATGGCTTTCTGGGACAGTTATCAAGAGCTTTGTTTTGCTGCTCTTTAATGTGTTCCTAAGTGGCTAGCATATCCAATTTTGACGAATAAACTACTGCGTATATTGCGTATCTTAATAAATGTCAGTGTAATAATAATATAATAATAATAATATTCCACAACTATCACACAACGCCATCTAGTCCCAAGCTAAGCAGAGCTTGTGTTATGGGTACTAGACAACTGATAAACATACTTATATATTTCTAAATACCTACATATTATAGATAAATTACACCCAGACACAGAACAAATGATCGTGCTCATCACACAAACATTTGTCCTGGGTGGGAATCGAACCCACAACCTCCGGCATAGCAGTTAGGGTCACTAACCACTAGACCAACAGGTCAGTCAAAAGTGTGTATCATAGTGTCCATCGATTAACTGTCAAATGTTTGGTATACTAAACAAACCATTTGACAGTTAACTGATGGGCACTATGATAGCCACTAACATTTAAAAAGATATCTGCAGAACACCATTGACGACATTATAGGGTATAGCTGTCGGTGACCCAGCGTGTGACCATAGTGGATCATCGAGATACTTTAAATGAATTTGTTTAAAAAAACATGATCCTAATTAGTCCGTCTGTTAGATTATCGAAAAATATTGGATACGTATTTTTTGTTTTATCAAATCATTAAAAAATTACGAAGATAAAACGCGTAAAAGTTTTGAGTGGGGGTTTGTGACGTCACTCACCGGTGAAAAATGCCATACTAATGTCTTAGAACATGACGTCACACGAGTTTTCAAAGCATTGTATCGTCTCCATTGTTTGCTTACGTAAAAAAATAAAAAATACGTGTACAATATTTTTAGGAAATCTATCTGATGGACTAATTAGATTTTTTTTGTTACCTCCCCTATTTCTTTTTAATTACAGTCCAACATCAGGCTCGCCGTCCAGGGTGACAACTATTCTCATGACATCAACAATTTTATTGCCAACACAGTCCCAGAGATTCTAGATGAGTTCAGCGTAAGTTTTTTTATCCAGTGGTAAATGTTCTCAATTCGTCTGTATGTTTTTTTCTTATAAATGTTTTAAAGAAAATCAATTGTCAGTGGCAAGGTATATGACGCCATAATTAAGCTCAGTTGCTCGAAATAAGTATAAGCCACGTGACGGCTTCCGGCCACCGTAGACGCGGGCCTGTAGACGGTGAGTGATGGGCTAGCTCGCCGGCCGTCCGTCTTATGACGATGACAGGCCGTGTCGACGGCGCGTTCGTGTTCCACGCCTGCCTCAAAGAGGTGTCAGCAACATGCAAGGGGCGACGCCCGTCGCAGCTGCAGGATATTGTAAGAGATACCGCGGCCTCGACATAAAGGGCTAAGAAGGAACATGGGTGGTTTTTAGTCAGTAGAAGTCTGACACTCCCTTTCGCTATGCCCAAGAGCGGAAAGGGTTATTCGATGATTTTCCACCCGCTAAAACAATAAAAAAGGAATAAGTTTCTCTAACGATTTTTTTCTTCACGTGCACGTTTCTGCACGTGAATCCGAAAAACCAGAGTTGCGTGTCTTAGGTTTGAACTCGAGACCCAAGACTTGGCTGTCCTATCTAGGCTATAACTAACAGTTAGGCTATTCATACTACGCTATGCCAACTCAAGGCCGCAATGTTCTCCGCGGGTTGTACACTAGTTATCGCGGCCTCGACATAGAGGGCTAAGAAGGAACATGGGTGGTTTTTAGTCAGTAGAAGTCTGACACTCCCTTTCGCTCTGCCCAAGAGCGGGAGGGGTTATTCGATGATTTTCCACCCCTAAAAAAAAAAAATTAAAGGCCGCAATGTTCTCAATTAGGTAATGCTTACTGTAATTAATAGGTGTGTAATAAATGAGAATAAATTAAATATATATGAAGAAATAATTTCATACACTAGATTTTCATCGTGGCTTCGATCGCATAAACAGTCGTTTCTTTCTGATTTTGATTAGGTTCTATGTGAAATTAATCAATAACATTGTTTTTTTTTTCAGGCTGAGGTCAACGAACTCATTGAGATCATTCTTTTGGATGCCATTAGAGAAGTCGTCGACTAATGATAATGTTTGTACAATGTGGACTTTACGACTTGGATATTATAACAAAAACAAAACTGTATTAAACAATGGAAAATTTGTTTGTCTATTATTTTTTTCTACCCAATCGTTGTTTCCCATTAGACCAGGGTAGATAATTTTTGAAAATAAACAAAATAGGGGATCGGACTTGGTCAAAAAAATATTGTGTCATTTTTTTCAGCGATCAAGACCACCAAGATCCCCCTTATTGTTAATCTCCTCTCAAGATTATCTATAATATCCTCCCAGGATTCACAAGAGCATAGAAGGCATGAATCCAGTGATTATTCAATTGATCGCCAGTTTGATCAAATTGATCTGTAATGCGACAGACTTCTGGTTTTGGTTTACGGCAAGGAAGATCTACTTTTCGTCCTCGAAGACCAGCTCAGCCAGATCGCAGACAAACACCATCTCGATCTGATATTGTGAATTTATAAAGTGGACATATCGTTGAGTGAACATACATGGCAAATTTTGATCATGGATGGTCGTCTGATCAATTTTTCGAACGTTATAGAGTTGACGAAAAACATACGCAGATAGTTGCATGTACAAACAGAACAATGTACATCTACAAGATAAGATTCTCTTGATCTTACAGTTGAGGAATTGAAAAATTATTTTGAAATGGCGGAAATACAGAAGCACTTGTACCAGACCACCATTTCTTTCCTAACGTTGTTTCACTACCATTAAATCGTATGATGAAATATTAAGCAAAGGGTTTCAAACTACGCGAGAGACGCTCCGGGCGTCGGGGGCCACGTGACGGCTTTCGGCCACCGTAGTCGTTGGCTTGTGGACGGGGAGTGATGGGCTAGCTCACCGTCCGTCCGTCTTATGACGAAGACAGACTGTGTCGACGGCGCGTTCGTGTTCCACGCGCAAGGGCCTACCTGTCGGGGCTGCGGCATGTTGTAAGAGATACCGCGGCCTTGACATATAGGGCTAAGAAAGAACATGGGTGGTTTTTAGAAGTCTGACACCCCCTTTCGCTCTGCCCATGAGCGGGAGGGGTTATTTGATGATGAAAAAGGGTTTAACTACAGAGGCTACTATGGGAATCTGAATACCCAAAAAATATGAATTAGAAGAAGGTGGGTTTCATGAAAAGGCCAAGGGACTATTGCAAAATAAAAGCACGAGCAGATGCCAATTTTGTAGTCACATGTTGGATCGACAACAAGTCCGTGGTGAAGTTACATTAAAATGTCAAAACGCAATAAATAATTGATTACCATAAGGGCTAGTCTTATTTTAATCTTAAATAATGTAAACCAGTTGGCTGTAACTGTCTTGTATGCAGTCGAATAAAGTACCAATGCTTGACGACGGCAGTGAGTGAACCCAAAGACCCTACTACCGCTCACCCACAGCCAACAGGTGCGCACGCTCAGCAGTAGTAGCCGACGTGTTCAGTAGATCATTCTGAACTACTCTGCAGAGCGGCTCGTCCCACCGTCTCTAGGAAAATGGATGGTCCGGTTTTTCTATATTCGTGCAAACGATTTTCCTTTCAACTATAGCCTCAGAGAAATACGGCACATCAAAACCAACCAGTGTGGAAGCCAGGATATTCCTGATTACAACCTATTCTCCCAGAGACGGTGGGCGGTGGTGGTGACTCTTTTAAACACGTCAATCTATATTGTGGAGCACGCTCGTCTGCTGACTGTGGGGGAGTGGGAATATGTACACCTACCGTGATATCATCTACACCAATTTTATAAAGAGGAAAGATTTGTTTGTTTGTTTGTAACGAATAGGCTCCGAAAAAGCTGGACCGATTTGAAAAATTCTTTTACCGTTGGGAAGCTACACTATCCCCGGTTGACATAGGCTACTATTTATTCCTGTAGGTATTCCCACGGGAACGGGAACTACGCGGGTAAAACCGCGTGACGTCCGCTAGTCTCTCTATCCCTGATTAATGATTAAATCCGGTTTTTCTGTACTGCATGAGGGCTTGGGTTCGATCTCCAAGTCAGGTTAGGTGCTGTTGGGCTTTTTCTTCAGAATTTTCATTTAATGCCCGGTTGTTGGCAATAGGCACAAAAAAAGGGTATCGAATTCCAGGCCCTCATGTCACTAAGCTAACGAGTGTCAGTCATTCGATAGGTCTACATAACGACTGTTTTGCCCACGGAGTTATGCAGAAGTGTACCATTATTAAAGTATACCAAAGTTTTATTATTTATGTCATCTTAAGTCCCGTATAAGGTCTATTGTAATCTATACCAGATAAAAAACAAGACTCCAAGTTCTTACTATAAATTTCTATACCTAGAGACCTACTAAAACTCCTCGTTTTTATTCAATTCCGCCAAAAATGCGATCTCACCTCTGAGGATTCGATTCTCATCATAATCACGGATTCACCCCATGAGTTGCATACACCAGCATCACCTTTCATCATTATCTTTCTGCCCTTCGGGAATGTGACGCAGACGAAGTTACGTGGGTCAGCTAGTGTATGGATAATAATATAGATTATTCAAAAATTCCTATTACTTCCATATTATAAAACATTGAGTGTGCACAAATTGAGGGACACAACGATTGAATAGAAAAACACAGTAAAACAATAAATTTTCTATTGTTTAATAGTTAATTTAATAATAAATTTACAAGTCGTAGAGTCCACAATTCCACATTGAATAAACATAATCATAGGTCGAGGTTTCGTTCAATGGCATCCAAAACAATTATCTCGATAAGTTCGTTGACCTCATCCTGGAAAAAATTGATACACTTTAATTATTTATTTCACACAAAACCTTATTTACAAAATGAGAAGGAAATGACTAATTAGAGACAATTCTTAATTTTTATATAGTATTAGGGTACTTAAGCGTTTAAGATGTATATTTATATTTTAAAAAGACAAGGTGTTTGAATGTAGAGTTTAATCTCCGGATAGGACCAGTGATCCGATCTGGAAAGTTTTTTACTTAGTGGGAAGAAACATTATATCAGAGTGTTACAGACTATACAGTGTGTTAGGTTATTTAGGGACATATATTCGATTCTCGTCCCAAATATGTAAAGAACTATAACATCAACATGATACCTAATTGTTCCATGGCCCTGCACGCTCCAGATCTCATTTTATGAGACTTTTTTTTTTCGCCATTGTCCTACGCCAGTTTTAAAATATGAAGAGAAAATGGAATATACCTAAAAGTCATTGAGTCAAGCGCAAGGGTTGCGTGATTTGGTCTGGTTCTGTCTGTTATTTATCGGTGTTTTTTTGTTCATATTTTTATTTGTATCATGTAAGCCCTATTGCGGGTTTGAATATGTCCCTCGTTTAAACTAACACACTGTATAATCGTTCGCAATTAATTACTGGCTATGACATGAACGAAGCCGTAGGAAAAATCGAGTTGATGATGAAATTTATAACAACTATACAGTTTTTTTTTTGTAAAAATAAAACTACGTGTTGCACTCTGGGAGTGAAAACTTAAACATTAACGTTGTGCATTTTTGAATATTTTGCAAAGGTTAGGGAATAATTTCTCATTAATTGCTTTATTTATCAGCATAAAAGTACTATAGTTTATGTGGTTAAATACAATACTAATTTATTGCGCTATCGTACACAAAAATGATAAATAATTTTACATTTAAAACAATTTTACACTTCAGAACTATCACAATTTTTTACATTAAAAAGTTAATGTTTCAGAAATATCAACTGGACAAATTAATTCTTTTGACATTTGACACACACGCACATTCGCGCAAACCCCCTGCGCCATTTTATGAATTTGCGTCGGGATACGTGACCTGGGTCACGCGTCCCGAAGCGCCTCTAACATTTTATACCCATCCCGAAAAAAGTGCACCACGCCGCTAAAGAAAGTTTTCACTTCAAGGCACTATGACCACACGAACAAAAAGAAGTATAGGGTTTCAATATTCTTTTTAGCGTGTGGGCAGTAAGGTAACGACCCCACACACAATAGTGTCAATGTTACTAAGCCGCCTTGAAAGCCTCTGACATGACGACCGGCTTCCAAAGCACGCCTGCAATGTTCTAGGCAAACTAGAAACAACTCACGGGAATCGAACCCACGACCATCGGGTCACAAGGCATACGCCTAAACCACTCGACCACGGAGGCAGTTAAGAGTTTCAGTTCACGGAGTTTCAATAAAATGATACAAAGCCAGCTATACTGGTTTGCTTAGCCACTGTACGTAAACTGATTTATTTTAAAATAACTTACGCTGAATTCTTGCAGAACTTCTGGGACGGTGTTGGCGATGAAATTGTTGATGTCCTGAGAATAGTCATCACCCTGGATAAAGAGTCTGATGTTGGACTGTAATTTAAAAGATTTACAATTAATCAAAATTATCTCGATGACCCATTATATATAGCGATGGCCATAAAACTAGGTCACCTACAGCTATACCCTATAATGTCGTTAATGGTGCATGTTCGCTTTGTGCTCGTCGTTCTTTGTCGTCGTTTTGTTTGGACAGCATAGCCACTTAAGCGCTCATTAATGAGCAGCAAAATGAATTCTTGATAACTGTCCTAGAAAACCATCGAATTAGTCGCACTACACACTAACTTGAAAGAATGTATGAGGTTAACTTAACCGCCCGCCGTACACTGACCGACGTGCGAAACCACTAGAGTAAGGTAAAAAAAAAATTACTAAAAAAGCTAAAATTCTGACAGTTATTTGCGACCCTGCCATCTTTCCGAAACTACAGTCTTCAGGAACTTACGGCAATGCGTCCAAGATTGAAGTCAACAGTGACATCGCCGACCGAAATGCCAGAGATGATTCCGACTCTGACGTCCACGCGACCTACGACGACAGTGTCAATGATGTCCACTCTGGAAGGAAAGAAGATAGAAGTTATCAATAGGGTTAACAAAAAAAAACTAATTAATCCGCCAGATAGATTTCCAAAAAATATTGGACACGTATTTTTTCTTTTTTCACGTAAACAAACAATGAAGACGATACAGTGCTTTGAAAACTCGTGTGACGTCATTTTCTAAGACATTAGTATGACATTATTTGCCGGTGAGCGACGTCACAACTCCCCACTCAAATCTTTGACGTGTTTTATCTCCGTAATAATTATTGATTTGATAAAACAAAAAATACTTATCCAATATTTTTAGATAATAACAGACGGACTAATAATTTTTTTTTTAAATCAGTAAACATTTTCGCATTGCTCGCATGTAACTTCTGAGCATGAGGACCTGCAGGACTATTGCGTATCTTTTAAGTGACAGTGGCTAACTTAAAGTCTCCATCAAATAACCGACTCCATTACCAGAACTCCATTTTGTACTAAACCATAACTAATTTGACAGTAAATCCATGGACAATATGATAGCCACTGACATTTCAAAGATACGCAATAGCCCTGCAGGTCGTCGGGCAGAGTGTTATTAGGATTTAAATTTTATTATTAGGAATTTCTTAGCTGCCTCGGTTAGGGCTTGCGATTTACACGGGACAAACATAACCGGTGAGGTATAGGATTCTAGTTCACAATTCCGACCGCCATGCGCCATGGCATACAGAAATTCACCGATAAATTAAAAGGTTATCGGCTGTTTCCAACAAAAGTGCGCTACTCGGTCAGAAATGGAACAACAGATTGCTTTTTTGTTACCGATGAAAAAAAATCTATGTCAAAATGATGTACTGAATACGTATTACCCGGTTATGCGTCGATGTTCCTCCCACCATGTATGGGTATAATGCGGACGCATTATGTTTAAACGTTTTCTTTCGATCTAAGTACGATTAGTGAACATCTAATAATTTTATGAATTATAGAGAAAGACCCTGCTGTATGATGCAAATGTATGATAAGTAACTTGTCTGATGACCACCATATCATTGATTACAATAAATTCCCACGTAATCTAATCTTCCGGATTCGTCAAACAAGTAATTAGTACACTGAGATAACTAGCTAACAAATATTATGAAAGATAAGCTAATCACAAAAAAATAAGTATGGCCGAATCACAGAAAATTCTAAATATTATGTTCTTTTTCATGTTGTTTCGTTTAGTTCCGGAACCAAGCAATCAAGCGTAAATTTATTATATTTTTAAACATGAATATCATACTCCTGTCTTTATCTTAATTTATTTGGTTTCCGTGTTTGTGAAATTGATTCAAGCAATGAAGAACTAATAAATATATTTTTCTCAATGTAGACTAAATTTGTGTGTGCTAGCTGAAAAAAAAGTGTTGCACCGACCCCAAATGACATGGGATAAGGACAGGAAGATGATGATGATGATGTGTGTGCTAGTTGCAATGTCAGCCACATGACAGAACCTTAGACCAAGAAAAAAAGATAGACGGCGCGCCGCGAACACCAACAGTGAAGCCACAAAAACCACGCTACAACAAGTAAAAATGTGTATGTTTACTTGTAGTAGCGTGGTTTTTGTGGCTTCACTGTTGGTGTTCGCGGCGCGCCGTCTATCTTTTTTTCTTGGCTCAGACCAAGACAGGTCAGAACATAATTTGTATAATAATTGAAAACTGCACAAAGCCTAATAAATTCTAAAAATAGGTAACAACCTTAAGGCTCCCTAATTTGATCCGATATTTTTGGTTTTAATCTATTGTTAATCGAATGTATTAATGAAATAACATCAATCAAGTTTCTCAATAAAGAGATAATCTGACATTGACTTGGCAAACTACTTTTTATTATCGTACCCGTTTGATTGTTAAATCTGGCATTTATAATTATTCATTTACTGAAAGTGCCAAACTTTATCGCCAAATTTTGGACTGACTCAGTTAAATTGTCGCAAACACCTAAAGAGGAAGGATTATTCATAATCTTACAATCTGCCATAGTATCCTTACTCTTAAAAGTCTTCGCGAGGGACGCGCCTTTTCCTTACTGTGTTGGGATTGACTTGCAGTAGTACCAGATTCAGCTGAATTGAACAAAGCTCGGCTGATGATAATGAATGTCTTTGTATAGCTCATTTGTCACATTTACAATCGGTTGCTGTAGGTTTATTGCTATTCGTATTGTATTTTTTATGTTCCCTTACCTGCCATCAGCTTCAGCAGCCAAAGTGTTTCCGAAGAGGGTAACGTCTCCAGAAGCAACACCTGAAACGTTAAAGTAGCAACATCAGTTGTCTATTCTCGTGATCAATTAGGCTACTAAATGGCGAGTTACTGAAATTGCACCACTCAGTCTAGGTCCAAGAGTAGAAAATCAAATGGTGCAGTTTTTGAATGGGCTGGGGATGCGTTGAATTATAAACTCTGAGTTCGATACTGAAAGCTGTAAATACAGTTTCGAAACAGCTCTTCGAAAGTAGGCTTACGATTAGCTGCGGTATACTCACGGGCAGAGAAATGAAGGTGAGGCAATGCAAGGATGAAGTCCAGGCGTGTGGGCGAAGACACGAGATTGAAGTTCATATGTTCAATTACGATGTCACTCAGTCCAGTGCTGAGAATGTCCTCCAGATTTGCAGCTGCGTTGAAGATCCTGGAAATGAAAAAAATAGTATTACCGATAGCTGTTGCCCCGTAATAGGTATTTCACCTAAAATATCTTATTAGTCCGTCTGTTAGATTATAGAAAAATATTAGATTTTATAAAACTAAACATCCAATCAAAAAATGACTTACACAGGCACAGGAAGTTCGTAGGCATATTGTTCTTTCTCGATGTGGAAGGGATCTAATCCATCATCTCTGATGGCTTGGCTGATCTCCTCGATGCCTTCTATGACCTGAGCCTCAATCAGATTTCTGGAATTCCTGCTCGCCGCTTTACCTAAACATTTGATTAAATAGCTCGTTAATTGTTAATGTCTGAATTTTTGCCCAGACAAGTTTATTTGAAAGTATTTTTCAACGAATTTCTGGGATTATTGTGCTTTCTTTAAATTAATTGTTGTCAATTTTTAAAACTTTCGGGAGCTGTCATGACACGCTCGCTTCGCTCGCTCGCCGTCTAGCGTTAATGGTCACTATTCTAACCTAACCTGACCTAAAATCTAACCCGTTTTCACTGTTCTAACCTAACTTAACCTAACATCTATCTAACCCAAACGATTCACCAACAATAGAGGAAATCTAATCCTAGGGGACTAAAGTACTATCACTTTCATAAAACGCATTTATCTCAATAATTTTCTCATTAAAATTTGGTGATCAATTAACTAAATTTAGCGATCAATAAAAATTACTAAATGGTTTATATTATATTGGGTCACAGAGTTATTTTTGGTGGGCATTATATTTTATCCCCTTTCTTTTTATAAATAAATTTTATTCTATGGAATTTAGTTGGAATTCCAGAAGGAAATCCCGGCTTAGATGCAGGAGTATCCGGTTGGGTCACTCCCGCGTGGTTGTCAAGTTAACATCTCCTGAGGGTGCCTCACGGAACGCTTTTTGAGCACTGCTTTAGTTAAAATATTTAGCCTACCAAATTTCGCACTTCCTGGCTGTGCTGCTTCAGCCTGGATATATTTACGGTGTTACAGTAAATGTTTTGTTTAATTATTTCACTAGTCGCCTGATTTGTTTAGTGGTCGCAAGCGTGACTGCTAAGCATGTGGTCTTGGGTTTGTTCCCAGGCTGGGTAAAGAGTTATTGAGGTTTCTTTCAAGAATTTCTCATTAGCGGCCGCGGTTTCTGTTTTTGTGCCCGGTCGAGAGCAATATTTTCGCCCCTATCACATGGGTCTTAAATTTAACTAGCGAAATATGGCTATACTAATGGGTACACTATGTCTATCCCTTCGGGGATTAAAGGCGTGATGCTATGTTATTTTATGTATTTCTTTCACCTACCACAAAGTATGGCTAACGGAAGAAAGTAGGTGTATCATGAGATGACGAGAAACAGAGAAGTATGAGAGAAGAAGACAAGCTGCGCCGACCACAAATGAATTGGGCTATGAACAAGAGAATGATGACAAAGTATGACTAACCTGGTTTAATGAACGGCTCCGGGATAAAAGAAGCACAGATTCCCGTGACAAGCAGAGTGAAAGCAAGTATGGTCCTCATTTTGGTTTATCTGCTGTAAAGTAAAATATGTTTCTATGGATTATTGCCGATATAAGTTTACCTACAAGAAAAATATATCTTTTTAAAATGATCACCAGGACAAATCATAATCATACACGTAACAAATTAGGCTGAGAACAATTTGGTACTATTTCATGCATTCAACATCCGTAGCACTACTTCTAGGTGTTTTTGATGAGACACAATAATATGGGAGCTTCCATTCAGTTTTTGGTTAGCCCTGTTTTCAGTCACGACTTTTGTGAGAATCGTTCATTTCCACAATAAAAGAAGTAACAATAAAGTGTATGACAGCGTGTATCAGATAAGTTATATTTAAGGATAGGGGGTAGCTGTGAACCCTTCATGTGATAGTCCGACTCGCACTTGGCCACTTTTTTTTTATACGTGCTGTTTAGCGACTGCTAGATGCTTTCACTGTTTATAACTAAACATATAAGCCTTGCAAGCGCCATGGTTGATTAATTCTCCAGTCATCCCGCGAACAACAGCGCAACTTTGTCGGGTTATCGGGAGCTCTTTATCTCTATGGGGTTCAGGTTTCCGCACTTAGTCCTTGAAGCGGATGCGTTGCGTTGTGCGTGAGCCATGGTGGCCGATTACTCTAACCAGCCCACCTCCCTCCAGAAGCAGATCAGTCTTCCTGGTCTCCACAGAGCATTCGCAAGGGATCTTGCCATGGTGTTCCAAGGGTCTCCTTACGAATATTGGTAACGCCTGTGCACTTAAGAAACACATGCGCCACCGTTTCCTTTGCCTCCGTGCATGCTCTGCACAGGGGACTGTCAGTGATACCTAGGTTGTGGAATCGGGAGCTCTTTATAATGGATAATCATATTAATCATGAAAGATTCTCCGTACGTGATACTATAAGTTCATACTGTTTATATTATGTTATATATTGGTAACACGGTGCTTCAAATGTTTATAATTATCATGAGCACACGCGAGAAAATTTGAAAATTTGCAACACTCACGCTCCACTTATAACAAAAAAAAGTTTAGGTACACACTCTAAAACTAGCTTACCTTTTAGACGATCAAGTGATACTGACACAAAACACCAAGATTTATAACTATGATTTATTTTTCAAAGGAATGAATTAAAAATACATAAGTAATATGATAAAGCCTAGATTATCAAGTGAGTCGTTAATCCTTATTAATTGAATGCGTACTGATTGGAAAGGATTAATTAATTAATCCCTGAATAAATTCTTTAATACTTACTATTTCAAATCGCACACGTGGTTAGTTAAAATGGTGTGCAATATATGTCATGTTTAATATTATAAGGTCATATTTATTAAGGCGAGGTAGTTCGAGCGGATGACCGGCGTTCGGGAAACTACGCGACATCTTTTCGTCCAAAATTCCGCCGTGTCTTAAGACGAGGGTGTTTAACCAGTGTGTTTTGCCAGTGATGACTTATGGCACAGAGACGTGGTCCTTTACTGGTGGCATCTTAGAGAAGCACAAAATCACGCAACGAGCCACGGAGAGAGCTATGCTCGAAGTTTCTTTGTGCGACAAAATGCATAACGAGAACCAGAGTCACCGACATAGCTCTCAGAATATGCAAGTTGAATTGGCAATGGGCAGGCCACATCGCTTGAAGAACCGACAACCGATGGGGAAGAAAAGTTCTCGGGTGGCGACCACGAACCGGAAGACGCAGCGTTGGTAGGCTTCGAACCAGGAGGACCGACGATATCGTGAGAGTCGCGGGCACCCGGTGGATGCAAACGGCAGGTTCCCGTTTGTTATAGCGTTCTATGGGGGAGGCCTTTGTTCAACAGTAGACGTCTTATGGCTGATGATGATGATGATGATGAGTTCGAGCGCAGTAGTCATTTATTTCTCCCGAACGCACATTTTAAATGAACAAACAAACAAACACAAAAGAATTAAAAAGTTGTAAATAAAAAAAGTAGTTAAAAAACTAAACTTGGAAGCAGGCGGGGTCCATTCTATTTTCATTTCATAATTTAATATTCTAATGAACCCAGCCTGCTTACAAGTTTTGTTTATTTTAAAATATGCTTGTTTTTTGCTTTTCAGTTTAGTCAGTCGGGTTTTTTTAGTTTTTTGACTACTTTTTTATAAAGCTGTTTCATATTATAAGACATCTATACTATGCCAGTTTTGTTATAAGTAAGGGCCGAGCCTATCCCGAACACGAACACATTCGGATCGAAAAAGTGAAAAACACTTTGGGACCTGGAAATCAAATCGAATAACCTCATTTACAGGAGACGCACCAGACCAAAAAGGCAGTCTTTACAAGCTTTTCTTTTAATTTTCGCTCTAATAAATTTTGTTATCTTCATTTTCGATATGATATTTCGTAGGTAATTCTCTCTGCCATCGCTCTTAAAAAAATATGCGTCGCAATAGGGATGATTACTGTCTTAAAAAAATGTGATTCTAATTAATACGTCTGTTTGATTGTCGATAAATATTGGATACGTATTTTTGTTTTATCAAATCAATAAAAAATGACGAAGATAAAACGCGTCAAAGATTTGAATGGGGGTTTGTGACGTCACTAACCGGTAAAACTTGACATACTAATGTCTTAGAGTTTGACGTCACACAAGTTTTCAAAGCACTGTATCGTCTTCATTGTTTGTTTACGTGGAAATAGAAAAAATACGTGTCCAATATTTTTTGGTAATCTATATTATTTGACGGACTAATTTTTTGTTAACATCCCTATTTTCGCTCTAATAAATAGTTTTGTTATCTTCATTTTTGATATTATGATGTTTCGTCGGTAATCATGATATCTGACTGCGCTCTTAAAAAAAATATGCGTCGCAATTGTACAAAAACGGGTTTTAGTGCACAACCGCATGGAAGCGCATTCCTGAGATTACCTGATGAGGTCACTCTATCGTTCTGAATGTTACGTGCATCAGAGTTGCCAGTTTAAAATAAAAACTGCTAGATTTTATAAAGTTTCTCATATTTATTAAAGTTAATACAGCAATAAGTTTGAGAACATAGATAAAATGTGAATTGTTTTAACAGAAGCTATTGAATGGAAGTGTTTTTATTTACACCTAAATAAATACTATAGGTACATTTCAAGAATATTTTATTCAAAATATTTTAACTTTATCATTTGGGTGTATTAGTCTGAATAATGTGAAAGAAATAAAAGATTATTTGTTATTTATGATTTTATATAGTAAAAATTAAATCGGTCTATTTTCTTACCACTTACCTAACCCCAAACTCAAAACCAAAATTACTCTGTTCAATATTGCTTAAGTGAAACGAAACGTAATTCAAAAAACATTTTTATAACTGGTAACACTGATCATGAATGGCGGGGAATACATTCGCTTTACGCTAATCGAATGAAATGCTATCGTGGGTGGTGTGCCGTGTATGAGTAATCGTATAAATTTGAGTTTTGTAATCACTATAACTTTGTCAACGGAAGTAGACTTTGTGAATTTGTGAGACGTTACTGACATTAAAGGTAAGTACATAAAATTAATCCATAAATATTATAGTATGAACAAACTATGTCTTTTTGTCTAGGTTATGTTAAATATAACATCCCATGGCCGGAATATCTGGATGAGGCTGGTAATAGAGCGTGGAACTTGTCACAAGGAAAGCGAGGCCTATACCCACGATTTATTTAATGAGTCAGTGTATAGTCGAACTGTTATTGTTATGTTAGTTTTAAGAAACTTATATTTCATTTTTGTTTTTACCTAAACTTATAAAATTGTTTTAAACCTCTAACTGCCGCACTCAGAGAGCTTTTGAGGTTTTGACAGTTTTGTCATACAAAAATATGTCTAACCTTTACTAAGCGACGGCTTAAGTAATCATTAAATATCTCTGAGTACAGCAGTCTGTGAACCTAGCGAACTCCAACATAGTTGGAAAAGTTGTTTTTTTTTTTTTTAATCTGAGATTTTCGTACGCAATAGGGGATCGGACAAAAAAAACTAATTAGTCCGTCAGATAGATTTCCAAAAAATATTGGACACGTATTTTTCTTTTTACACATAAACAAAAAATGAAGACAATACAGTGCTTCGAAAACTCGTGAACTCTTCGAAAACGTCATATGATAGTACATTTTTTACCTACAAATGACGTCACAATTACATCTTATCTTCGTTAATTTTGATTAATTTGATAAAACAAAAAACACGTATCCAATATTTTTCGATAATCTAACTGACGGACTAATTAGAATCATATTTTTTTTACTCAGTCCGATCCCCTATTGCGACGATGTCAACAATCCCATCGTGTTTTGCTTGCTATAAAATATTAACTAACTTCTTAGACTTAATTATCTCATAAAATACCCTAAACCTTAATATAATTTCTTATCTAATTAAAGTGTATGTTTAATATTTTTGCTGCTTCAGATTTAAGCTTAGCTAAAATACCATGCTCAACATCCAATAACGACAATTTCATCGCGTTTAAAACTGTATTTCTCTTATTAATATAATATTTGATACATTCTACCAACACAATATGCTGCACATCCTCCACCTTGCCACACACCTCACAATTTGGAGAATCAGATTTGCAAAGTTGAGAGCTACTTCTAAGTTGTATGTGATTTGAAATCACGATTTGTTGAAAGTTACCTCAAAGTTACATCTAAAATTAGAGTTTATTTCGAAATTTTAAAATAAATCCGGGATTTTATAGGGAGGCAAACAAATTCAACAGATGACAGTATCAATAGTTTTGTAAACAATGTTTTATTGAAATGTTCATCATCAGCCTATAATGTTCCCACTGCAGGGACTCAGGCCTCCTCTCTAGAAGAGGGATGGGCTATAATCCACCACGCGTGCCCAGTGCGGATTGGTAGATGTCACATGTCTTTGAATTTTTTGGTTCTAATCATGCTGGTTTCCTCACGATGTTTTCCTTCACCGTTTTGAGAAAATTATTGAAATGTTAATTCCATTATATTTGAGAACAGAGCTATAGTGTTTTGTTGCATATTGCTCCAAATACATACAATACTGGCATTCAGCTGCATTCGATAAGAATGGGCGCCGACCTTAACATAGTCGTAAAAAGGGTAAGGCAGATTAGTTACTGTTAGGCATACACTTAGCATCGTTTAGATGCAATATCAGCCTTCTTTTTTGGAGCATGAGAAATCATCAAATGACTCCTCCCGCTCTGGGCGGCGCGGAAGGGAGTGTCAGACTTCTACTGACTACAAAAAACACCCCTGTTTCTTCTTAGCCTTTTGTGTCAGAGGCCGCGGAATTCTTCCGAACATCTTGCAGCCCCAAAGCAATTTTAGCCTACTGTATTGATTTTATTTTCATATTACGTAACGAACTAATATATTGGAACCCATTATTTATACATAAATATAAAGTACCTAGATTTACAAACACTTTTTTTTTAACACTTTAGTATTTATTTATAATAAAAAACCTCAGTCATATAAAAAATCCCAATAAATTTATTTATAGGTTCGAGATTTATTAACAGACAAGTGTTTAAATAATATAAACGATTTTTGGACTGACACTATTTGAAATTTTGGATTTTGCATTACATTTAATTTAAATCCTGTGACATTTTATTTTGTACATTAATTGTCAATTTTTTTTATTTCTCTTAATTTTTTGTGACATTTTATGATTTTGTTGACTCGTTAATTTTGTACTTTAATTGTTGTCTGTTGTTAATTTTATAGTACGCCTTACGGGTGAAACATGTACGTACGAAATATTTTTTTTAATGTAACATCCTGCATGCTAATCCAGCATGTATAGGTACGCATGTTTGGACAAATAAATTTATCTTTATCTTTACCTTTAGATATAAGTTTTTAAACTGACATGATCACTAACACTATGGGGAACTCGAAACAAAAATTAAACATGGCAAATATACCTTCTTCAGTGTTACTCGTAATAATAACATAAAGTAGGTCATATCTCACTGCGGTACTCAGAGATATTTAATTATTACTTAAGCCGTCACTTAGTAAAAATTTGACATACTTTTGTATGGCAAAACTGACAAAACCTTTACTAAGTGATGGCCTAAGTATTCATTACAGCTCTCTGAGTGCGGCAGTCAGAGTTGCAATCGTTATTTCATGGGAAATTCGCGTTTAAACTTTGCCTTGTGTAAACATAACTAATACGTATGTTTACTGACTTAAAAAAATGTGATTCTAATTTGTCCGTCTGTCATATTATCGAAAAAATTGGATACGTAGTTTTTGTTTTATCAAATCAATAAAAATTTACGAAGATTAAACGTGTCAAAAATTTTAGTGGGGCGGGTGACGTCATAGACCGCAAAAAAATGTCATACTAATGTCTTGGAGTATGACGTCACACGAGTTTTCAAAATTGTGTATCGTCTTAATTGTTTGCTTACGTGATAAAAAAAATTGATAATCTATATGACGGACTAATTAGATTTTTTATTACTATCCTATTGAAAGAAAAGAAAAAGAAAGAAAAAATGTAGTGAAGTGTATGTGTGTGTGTGTGTGAAGTGTGTGTGTGTGTGTGTGTGTGTGAAGTGTAGTGTGTGTGTAGTGAATGTGGTGTGTGTGTGTGTGTGTAGTGTATATGTGTGTGTGTCTGTAGTGTGTGTGTGTGTGTATGTGTGTATGTGTGTGTGTAATGTAGTGTGTGTGTGTGTAGTGTGTGTGTGTGTGTGTGTGTGTGTGTATGTGTGTCTATTGTTACTCATGAGGAATTAATGTAATTAGAAACAACATTTTACGCAAGTTAGGTAACTAAATACGCATTGTTAGTAGTTTAGGTTACTACAATACTAAAGTGTTATGTGCATTTGTGCAACTATGTTCGTTGGTTTCATAATATAAGAGTGTTTATATTTTTGACTTCCGCTGTCCTACTAATGATCAATTACCTATGTACCCACTTACTGCGGTACTCAGAGGTATTTAATGGTTATGTAAGTCGTTACTGATTTGACATACTTTTGTATGGCAAATACTGTCAAAACCTTTACTAAGTGATGGGCTAAGTAATCATTACAGCTCTCTGAGTGCGGCAGTTAATAAGTAATGTAGTCATCAATCATCGTCATTAATTACAAATATTGCAAATCATAAAAGATAACGTCTCTCTGTATCTATTCCCATATCATATGAATGCCTGTATGTCCGTTTGCGCACTTACCTCAAGAACGACTTATATAATACACGCGTTTGTTATTTTAATTAACTGATACAAAAATATTCTTTTTATGGGTTTTAGACCGAATATGAAAATCAGACGCAGCCGAAGGAAACATCACTAGTTCTTAAAATGAATCACAAATAGGGGATCGGACTGGGTCAAAAATATGATTCTAATTAGTCCGCCAGTTAGATTATCGAAAAATATTGAATAGGTACGTGTTTTTTTGTTTTATCACATTAGTAAAAATTGACGGAGGTAAAACGCTTCTAAGATCATGGTGAAATGACGTCACCATCCCCCAGGGTCGTGACATCATTTGTAGGTAAAAAATGTACTGACATGTGACGGTTTCGAGGAGTTCACGAGTTTTCGAAGCACTGTATCGTCTTCATTTTTTGTTTATGTGAAAAAAGAAAAAAAAATACGTGTTCAATATTTTTTGGAAATCTAACTGACGGACTAATTAGATTTTTTTTTGTCCAATCCCCTATTATGAAGTATGTTATGGTATTTAGTTAATTTACCAAAATATCCCAATCGTCGTCTTTCTTTTCTGTGTGGTTAGTGCCTATCCTGGTGTCAGAGATTTCATGAGGGCCATGGCCAACTTGCGGGACTGTTTGAAAGAGATACTGCGGCCCCGGATCACAAAGGGCCATGAAGGAACATCGATAGTCAGAATATGTCTGACACTCCTTTTGCTGATTCCCACGCGATATAGAGCAATAATATAGAATATACTGTAATATTTCAGGTTAAAAAATGGGGCAATTGTTCTCGTCACAAATAAATCCGTTGTTGATAGAATACTTGAAGTCACTACAAGAAGACGGTAACGACGGTGTCCACATCGTGAAAGAATATCAAATAAAATTCAACTTAAATAAATTACCTGGGTAAGTAATTCATGGTGTACAGT
This sequence comes from Diarsia rubi, assembly GCA_932274075.1. NCBI lineage: Eukaryota > Metazoa > Arthropoda > Insecta > Lepidoptera > Noctuidae > Diarsia > Diarsia rubi. Next base: position 5,355,037 of record OW026414.1, read on the forward strand.
GCTATGGTCGCACTGTACGGATGGACGGCGTTGCCCGGGTCGATCTAGGAAAAGGTGGCTAGATGACCTGACCTCGCATTACGAAGGCTGATTCGAGTTACCATAGGAGAAAAGTAGGTTGGTACCTGGACTGGTTTTCGTATCGGCACCGGCCACCATTGCTGGGACTTCGGGCAAGGCACGCGACAGTGTTGGTCAATGAATGATGGTCTAGTGGGCGTAGTCTCATACTTTTCAATGCAAAGAAGCTTTCTTTGTTTTTTTTTCCTGGCACGGTCTAGCGGTCTAGTATTGGGCAGAACTCCTTTAGACACTCTCGTATTGTAAATTTCAGATTTACAATTTTTACCACGAAAAGTGCAAACGCTGTTTTTGTTCTAACATTCAATATTTTAAATAAACGTGAGTCGCATTGAGACCCGATCCGCCAGGCGACAAACGTATATTTTGAGAAGTTATAACGCGTTTCCTTTTCATTTCCAGAAGCGACAATGCTCCAAATTGCCACATGTTTGTTAAAAACTGTTGCATTCAATGTCAGGATTTGATTTATGACAGTGAACCTCTTAGTATGAAATCTTCGAAAATCACAATTGAAATTGGTATGTAAAAATCTTAATTTTTTTAATCATCATCATCATCAGAATATAATGTTCCCACTGTTGCACCCGGGACCAACAGCTTAACGTGCTTTCCGAGGCCAGACCCATCCACAGATCGACCTAGGCAAGCGCAGCTTAACCTAAAGATCGACCCGAGTGGCAGTTCTTATTAAGCCACGAGCTCCTCCACACATATCTTAACAATGATTTTACAAATAAACGATCGGACTGTGGACTTGTTACAAAACCCCGGTTTTGTAGGCATGACCGCTCATTATATGCCTAATCTTCTGCCAAACTACGTTAGCGTCGGCTTCCAGTTTATCCAGAAGCAGCTAGAAACCAGTGTTTTTACATTGAGCGTCTGATCACCTGACCCACTCAACCCAGTGACTTGGTAACATGATATTCAATGATCAAAGGAGCTGCTTCTCAAGGTATGGTACATAGCCTTGACAAGGTAGTGGATGGGTCCACCCCATCTTCGCACCGACCTCGGCAGCTGAAATGTTCATCATCATCATCTCAGGCCTCCTCTTTATGAGAGGGATGGGCTATATTCCACCGCGCGGGCCCAGTGCGGATTTGTAGATGTCACATATCTTCGAATTTTTGGTTCTAAGATTTTTTAAGTTTCCTCACGATGTTTTCCTTCACCGTTCTGAGAGCAGTAGTGATGAAATAAACTACATAAAGTAATGCGCCTGCCTGGGTTCGAATCCACGAACAACTGTTCGTAAGTCGGCGCTGCTACCACTGGGCCACCACTGCTCTCTGCTGAAATGTTACCTCTGTCTAAAACGTTTATATTTTGTTTCCAGGAGAAGCAGTCGTGAGATGCGATGATCTTGGTTATATTATACGTATAACAGGAAGGTACTTTTATCGCAAATTATTTATATTTCTTTTATTAGCCTGTACCCTCCCACAGCTAAGCAAAGACCTCCCCCAATTCCTTTTAAAAACTCTTTTAATGTGACGCTTCGAACCAGCCCTCGTGGAACGCGTGTAGATCATCACGCCACCTCTTTCTTGGCCCGCCTCGGCGGCACCGTCCGTTTTCCGGCAACCATCTACACTAATATTATAAACAGGAAAGATTTGTATTTTTGTGTGTATGTTTGAAATGAATAAACTCAAAAACTATTGCACCGATTTCAAAAATTCTTTCACCATTAGAAAGCAACATTCACCCTGAGTAACATAGACCTACTTTTTTCACTGTACTCCTACGGGAACAGGAACTACGCGGGTGTCACCGCGTGACGTCCGCTAGTAGTTTGTATAAAGCCCGCAATTTAACACACGATAATCGATTGCGTTCATTTTGTTAATCGCAATCCGTCGTCGCTTTGGTAAAGGACATCATCATCATCCACGGCCTGAATTGATCCACTGCTGGGTATAAGTCTCCCTTTTATTGTGCCTTTCTTCACGGCCCTGTTCTAACCTCATACAGGTTTTATCACCTATGGCAACTATGTCGTCAGCCCATCTCGCCGCTGGACGGCCCGTCTCTCGTTTTTTCAAATAAAATAAGTGACCTAAGAACGCAATGCACGATCGAGAGTTTGTACTATCTATCATTTTATTTGGGACTAGCGGACGTCGTCGCGCGGTTTCACCCGCGTAGTTCCCGTACCCGTGGGAATACAGGGATAAAAAGTACCCTATGTCATCCGGGGATAGTGTAGCTTTCTGTTTGACCGCGAGCTTCCCCACTTAGCGCGATAGATGGCGTTGTACGGTTTGTGTCGTTCGCTGAATCGCGCCTCTATATAAGGTTTAGAGAATAACATTTTTAAGGTACTTACTTTGAACAAATTTGTTTTATTTAAACAAAATCCCTCGGGCACTTTACGAGTGCCGAACACTTTCCAACAGTGAAAGAATTTTTTAAATCGATTTAGTAGTTTGGAGCCTATTCGTTACAAGCAAACAAACAAATCTTTCCTCTTTATAATAATAGTGTGGACATAATCATCATCAACAGCCTATTAATGTTCCCACTGCTGGGATACAGGCCTTCTCGCTTTGAGAGGGAATGGGCTATAATCTACCACGCGGGCCCAGTGCGGATTGGTAGATGTCACATGTCTTAGAATCCTTTGGTTCTAAGACATGCTGGTTTCCTCACGATGTTTTCCTTCACCGTTTTGAGAGCAGCAGTGATGAAATAAATTACACAAAGTAATGTGCCTGCCTGGGTTCGAACCTACGACCTACTGTTCGTAAGTCGGGGCCGCCACCACTGGGCCACCACTGGTCTACATGTGTGGACATAATGTGTGTCAGTTTTTTATTCGTGAAACTATTATTGTTTTCCAGAATTACAATTGTTGACGTCTTCATCACAGCTTCATTTACTCCAACGTTCTTAGATGGTATCGGACTCGCAGATATTGGTTCAGATGCTACAGTCAACAAAATTCAGGTATTTAACTTTCCGGGTGGGTCTCCACCTATCTGAACAACCTTGTGGATTAGTTTTGTGAAACTGGTACCTTTTTTAATTACTACCAGTTTAACCTCGACTTCGCCCACGTGGATGTCTGAAATATCAAAAAATTACGATTTTCCATACAAACTTTCATCCATTATTTCACCCCCTTGGGGATTGAATTTTGAAAAATCTTTCCTTAGTGAATGCCTACGTCATAAGTGGAAAAAGTGTGCGAATTTTAAGGGTTCTAGCCCGAAAGGTTTGGCCTGCACGTCGATGCTCAGTCAGTAAGCCTTGCCTTTTACATAATATTTATACAGATTTTCATTGTTTCAGTCTGAAGTTGAACTGCACGTGAATGACACCGACCACTCGCGGTTGGCAAATGTTTTGCTGTCTATCGACAACCCAGATGTAGCCAGCAACTTGTTGGTAAGTACCCCAAAATGGCAAGATAACTCTATCAATGTTACCCTCATTCGTTGTCACCGTAATAACAGAGTATCTTTTTTTTTTGGTAAAAACGTTGCCCCATACTAAGAATATCTCCTGTATCGTGGGTGCGTTCACAGACATTTAAACTCACATACACAAATACCCAGACCCGAAACAACTACGACACGGTTGGCGCAGTGGTTGAGCGATTGACTGCTGCGCAGCATGTCGCGGGTTCGATTCCCGCACGGAACAAATATTTGTACGACCTACAAGTATTTGTTCCGAGTCTGGGTGTTTTTCTATCTATAATATGTATGTATTTACAAAAAAAAAAATGTATATAAGTAGTTTATCAGCCATCTCGTTACCATAACACAAGCATTAGGTTGCTTAGCTTGGGACTAGATGGCGTTGTGTGAAATGTCCAAGGATATTTATTTATATTTATTTATAATTTAAAAAAAAAAAAAAAAAAAAAAAAAAAAAACTATCTGTAGGCCATACAAAGATTAGTCCCGTGCAGCGATCGAACTAGCGACACGTTACACATAGCGCAGCAGTGAATTGCTAGAGCACATAATATGCTTGAGCCGCTGCGCCAATCGTGCCGTTTCCCTAACCAATGATGAGTGACATACAAAGTGTAAACAGTCTCTCACGAAGCTGTCAATCGAGCGATCGTACATCAAGCTTACTTGGTTCTTTTACTTTTTCACTCAACTACACTGATTGACGATCGTGTAACGACCGACTTTGACTGTCGGTCAGCTGCAGCAGCTACCAGCTTACAAATTCAAGTGACATAACAGGCACGCAGGGACGTATACAATAATAACTTGTTGCCCATTCCGAAGCGTAGATCTCTACGGAAAAGTAATTTAAATATGATTTAATGACAGACAACAATGATCCATAATATTTAATAACAATTGAAACTTATAAACTATGTAAGTAGATACCAATTTATACACATTAAAACACGCAATTTAACTAGTATTTACTTTTTTGTTTCAGAATGCCGTATTTATGCTACAGAAACAAAACATTAAAGATTTTTTAAACGAAATTATTCGAGAGCTTGCCAGCCAGTATGGTTTATAACCAGAACTTTTTGTTATCTTGTTACTTACTTAGTTTTAATACAAATAAAGATCTTCTAAGGTATAGTGTTTTTTAAAAAATAACAACAATGCCCTACCTAAAGTAGAACTCAACCATGACTAGTGACACTAGAGGAGAATTGGTTTGAACTGGTAACAGCTTTATTCGTTGCAGTTAAGGTGAAACCTCCAAAGTAGCCCACGAAATTTGATACTTTTCACGTTTTTGCAATTTGCAGGTCAGTGTTTTACGGAGAAGTTTTTGAGTTTTATGTTGATTAAAATTTGATTCGCGATCGTAATTCGTATGAATTCATAGAGATAATGTGATTAAAACCACGAATACAATCATCCTCCTGAGTTGATTTAATTCTATTGTAATAAATAAATATTTTATAATATTTTATATAATAAATAAATATTTTTTTATCAAACAGTCACTCTGTTTGATAAAAAAATATTTATTTATTTATTTAAACTTTATGCACAATAGTGGCAATACATAGGCGGACTTAATGCCACAAGGCATTCTCTACCAGTCAACCTTAGGGTCAAACAAGACAACATTGTGGTAGGCTACAAACTAACTAGAAAAAAAAGAAACATCAATCATTCTAGGAAGTTATATGAACGGAGCGGATGGTATTGGTGACTTTAATAATGATTACTCAGTAAATACACATTTGTTACGGTCGCGAATCCTATTTTATTTAACACACAACCTGACACTGACCGTTAAATTTAAAAACGTAAATAAAATTAATTTCGCGGGCTAACTTCAACTTGTTTCTCGCCGTTCGTTCCGAACTAAATGCGATGAATGAGGTGATACATAAACGGCTTGACCTGATTACACGAAGTGTAGACACTACCTTAATCACACTAATATTATAAAGGCGAAAGTTTGTGAGTGTGTATGTTTGTTACTTCTTCACGTAAAAACTACTAAACGGATTTGAATAAAATTTGGTACACAGATAGTTAATAACCTGGATTAACACATAGGATAGTTTTATCCCGATTTTATCTTCCCGTGCGATAATTTTCGAGTAGTAGCGGGTGATGCCGCCGGCAACAGCTAGTATAATAATATTAATATTATTACGGCCTTATTTAATCCACTTATATAACAAGGATAGCGTTCCATTGTGTCTCTTATTTGCGATCCCATTGACCATCGGTCTAAACCTACTTGAATAATGATAAGATCTTATAGACTTATTAAATAAACAAATAACAGACACCCATTAGAGCAGCGGTGACCCAGTGGTGGCGGCCCCGACTTACGAACTGTATTTTCGTGGGTTCAAACCCAGGTATGCACATTATTTTGTGTAGTAAATTTTAATACCGCTGCTCTCAAAACGATTAACGAAAACATCGTGAGAAAACGTCTAAGAACCAAAAAAAATCGAAGAAATGTGACATCTACCAATCCGTACTGGGCCCGCGTGGTGGATTATAGCTCATTCCTTTCCTAGAGAGGAGGCCTAAGTCCCTGCAGTGGGAACATTATAAGCTGATGATGATGATGAAGACGCCCATCGATAGCGATCCACGGCTAAGCTTAAAGCGTAAACTAATCTTTGCCTGAAAGGGATCATGGCTTACAGGGCAGGTATCGAAAGAAGCGCTGGGTCAAGCTTGACCCCATAGATTGCGACAGGGACAGTAACTGTTTTGATCGATTATAATACTGACGAGATCCAGGGTACGTATTCCGTTTTTCTTCTTCTCTAAATCTAAGCCGATTCAATTGTTTTTTACATTATTATTTTTTTGGTTTCTGTCAATGTATTTAATGTAAATCTTTTCAAATTAGTCTGGAAGGCCTCTAATCACGGCCTTAAAAATGTAGGTGGCTTGTTATTTTAGGAGAGTCATATTTTCCTTACTGATAAGAAATGACAGGGATGTGTCTACAGTGTAGACCTCGACTTTGTGAAGGAAAAACAAATAGGTATTTCTCAAGAGCACCATTATTCAGGAAGAAAGAAAATCGTTAAATCGCACGGTACGGAATCAAACCCACGCTCAGCAGACGAGCTTGACCAACGAGGCTTTTTAGGACATTCTAAATTAATTATTATAAAAAAGACAAACAAAACACTCCTCTTTTGTTATTACTAATTAAATCAATGTCAATGACGAAACAAACACTGCAATCTGCTATTATCCATTTTTCTGCAGATTAAATATCTTTATCATTTTGAGTCAATAAATGATTTAGTATTTATCTATTGACAAGCTAGTCTTATTAGCAGTTTAGTGAACAGCACGTGAAAAACAGGTATGTTTGAGTCATTTAGTTTATCAAAACTGGAAATATGAAATAACGTAAGGGACTTGAGCATGCTGTACAATTTTTGACTTTCGACGCTGATGCGAGCGTTGCAAATCCAACAAAAAACACATGCCCCTTACATTGTTTTGTATATTTTCAGTATCGTTATGTTGTTAATAATGTGAAATATTTTGATTACATTGTCATGTTATTGCTTGTTTTTTTCGTTTTCGTGTGGCTAGCCTACATTTTATAGCACACACATTCATTTTTAATTCGTCTGCTTTCAAAGCAAGAGTGAAAATGCATCTTTTGGGCACGCTCGTAACGTGCTATCATACTCCTCATCCATCGTATCGCTTTCCATCAGGTGTGATCGAGGTCAAAAGCAGGTCTAATAAAAAAACGCAACCAGGTGTCAGAATTCCTCGTCGGGGCTGCTGGTTGTCTGAAAGAGAAACCGCGGCCTCGACACAAAGGGCTTAGAAAGAACATTGGTGGTTTTTAGTCAGTCAAAGTCTGACAAAAAACCCTCCAAAAAAAAAGTGTCAGAGTTCTAATGTTACCTATGGGCTTGTGACTTGGCTTATAAAGGGTATAAAATTACCCTGAACGCAAACGAAGGGCACTTGTTCTAGGGCACGCCACGATAGTGGCGGTAAGTCCCCTCTTTGAGGAGTGGCTTGAGAGGCGCCACGGCGCCCTCACCTTCCGTCTGACGCAGGTCCTCACCGGACACGGTTGTTTCGGGAGGTACCTGCACCGAATCAGGCGGGAGGAAACGCCCGGATGCCACCATTGCGAGGATCGGCCGGAGGACACGGTGGAGCACACAGTGGAGGTGTGCCCCGCTTGGGCGGAGCCCCGCCGTGTTCTCGTAGCGGCGATCGGCGGCGGCGACCTCTCGCGCCCGGCCCTGGTGCAAGCCATGGTCCGGGGCGAGGAGGAATGGGACGCCGTCGCCTCCTTCTGCGAAGCAGTGATGCTGGCGAAGGAGGTGGCGGAACGCGAGAGGGAGAGAACCTCTCGTTCCAGCCGCCGCGGGAGGCGCTTCGGGCGTCCGGGGTCCCGCGATGACCTCCGGCCACCGTAGACGCGGGCCTGTGGACGGTGAGTGATGGGCTAACTCGCCGTCCGTCCGTCTCACGACGAAAACAGGCCGTGTCGACGGCGCGTTCGTGTTCCACGCGCGCCTCAAAGAGATGTCAGCAACATGGAAGGGGCCCGAAAGGGCCGACGCCTGTCGGGGCTGCGGGTAGTCCTCTGGTTATCGCGGCCTCGACATAGAGGGCGAAGAAGGAACATGGGTGGTTTTTAGTCAGTAGAAGTCTGACACTCCCTTTCGCTCTGCCCAAGAGCGGGAGGGGTTATTCGATGATTTTACACCCACCAAAAAAAAAAAAAGGGCACTTGTTCTCCCCACCACTGAGATATTTTTTTTTGTTTTAGACCATACCTGGGAACCCCCTAGTTACGGAGATATTGGGGGTCAAAGTTCCAAATTTTGCACAGCTGTTTTTGTAAATACTAGTTTTTTTGGTTGTAACTTTACTTAAATTACCTCCATGACCCTTTTACTATTCAAAGTATCCACTAGCACAATGTTTTACGAGTGCTACATTGAGTTTTACCGTAAAATGAAATGTTTGACCCAAAAAAAAAAACCGTTTCCCAGCAAAAAAAATTGCGTAGGGGTGTACTTCTTAGTTTGATGTACAGAATGCTTGGTTGACGTATGCATGAAAGGTACATTTACACCCTGTATAATACGGCCGTCGAAATGTATCTCTGTTTGGTTTCCTCATGATGTATTCTTTTACTGACGCAAGTGATTATTTATTCAATACGGACTTGAATCCAACAATCAAAGGCCCGTATTTTGAGTTCGCACTCGAGACCCACGTATGTATCGGCAGCCCAACGGTCACTCCACTTGGCTAACACTGCATATCCGGATAGCTTATCCGGCAGCCGATCTATATTATCCGTCTTTTGATCTTTTGTCATTAACTCAATTAAAGCAAGCAATCTCTATACGAATATATGTTTCGAAAAGAAAAAATGTCACCGACTGACCCCATTGTAAATTGCCACTGACTGACCCCAAGGTAAATTGTCATTGACCGACTCCAAACCCATTCATAATTAACATGATAAATCCAAACAACTCTGTATGTCTGTAGACCTGTCTGTTTTTGACATTTTCACGTGTCAGCAGTGGTTTGAAATGCGGTTTTGTGAACGATTTCTTTCACAATAATTTTGATGTGATTTCAGGTCATAAAATGCAGTTACCTATAGTATTGCTGATGGTCTTCGGTTTGGTGGTAGCTTCTCCCGTGTACCTGGATAAAATCAATGAAGCCTTGCTGGAGCGAGGTAAGTTTCATGCAGCATTACATAACATCACGCCGGTAAATCTCATAGGGTTAGGCAGAGGCGTACCTTATAAATGTAGTACACCCAAATATCGCCAGTTGTGTCCCATCATCCCACAACCCTATGCAATAGGGGCGACCCTATTGCGCAGATAACGTAATAAAAATTTAGCTGACTCATGAATTGAACCCAGGACCTCATACTTGAAACCATTAGACCAACGAGGCTGTCAACATTTAACTAATCATCATCGTCATCATGTGTCCACTGCAGGGTCTTAGGTCTCCTCTCTAGGAGAGAGATGGGTCATAATCCACCACGCGGGCCCAATGCGGGTTGGTAGATGTCACGTCTTCTAATTTTTTTGATTCTAAGACAAGCCGGTTTCCTCACGATGTTTTCCTTCAGCGTTTTCAGCGGTGGCCCAGTGGTATCGACCCCGACTTGCGAACAGTAGGTGTAATTTATTTCATCACCGCTGCTCTCAAAACGGTGAAGGAAAACATCGTGAGGAAACCGGCATTTAACTAATTATAATTACAGATGCATTGACAAGGAACAGTGCCCTCGAGAATGTGGTTCTCGGTTTGCTAGAAGATTTGCGAAAGACTATGCTGACTGGTTCAGACGATGTACCAATTCTGGATCCTCTGGAAGTTGAACATTTACACCTGAATGAGGAAGCACTCACTTTACCCGGGTAAGAGATTATTCATGGGTCATATTTTGTTTATAATATATACTCTTTGTACTTTCTTCGTGTCGGCAGAATTTCAAATTTGATTGACCCCCTAAGCCCAATTTATAGCATAGGGTAGTTGTCAAAAAAACACTAATTAGTCCGTCAGATAGATTTCCAAAAAATATTGGAAACATATTTTTTTCACATAAACAAAAAATCAAGATGATACAGTGCTTCGAAAACTCGTGTGACGTCATATAGCGCTGCATCTTTTACCACGTAGTGACGTCAGAACCCCCCACTCATGATCTTTGACGCGTTTTTTCTAATTCAATATTTATTAATTTGATAAAACAATATCCGATATTTTTCGATAATCTAACTGACGGACAAAACAAAATCATGTTTTGTTTAGTCAGGAGAGACCAATATTAACTACCGAAATAAAAATCGCTGGTTCTTGGTAGTGAAAACAAAAGTGTAATAAGTCAATCAGAAATACATAAACAATAAGTATCAAAAAATAGACAAAAGGTATAAAAAAGAGGCTTCAAAACATAAAGCCTAGGGCAGACTTGCACATTCTCCCCTTTTTTATGAAATGGGCAGCTTAATCAGCTTTTGAAGGGGCGACATCGGCCACTCGTACTATTCCGTCTCTGCCGGGGAACAACCTTGCGACTCGGCCTTTGGGCCATGAACCACGCGGTAAATTTGAGTCACATACACACATCAAAAGTGTCTAGGGATCAAGCATTTTTATGCGGATTTCTTGAGATTGAGATGTGGCTTTGTAATAAATTTATGATTTTATAAATTTATATGGATCCTTTTTGGTGCATTTCATAATTTGAATCAGGAACTGTGAATCAAATTCGAGTAAAAGATGAAAATCAGCTGTCAATATTTTCCCAATAAAAACATACAACGCATTGAAGACATTATTAGTGCTACTGTTTCCCTACTACTGATTAAAACCAACGTTATTATGGAGCGGCGACGTCATTTAAGCAGGGAAGAAATGCTCAGAGCCGTGGGAATGATAGAAGCTGGTTCCCGGCAACGTACTGTGGCTTTAGCTCTGAATACAAGTCAGAGTGTTATCAGTCGACTTTGGACACGTTACCGAAGCACTGGTACCGTGGCTGAGCGCCATGGAGGACGGTATCGCTGCACCACACGGAGACAAGACCGATACATTCAAATCTTAACTCGAAGAGCTCCAACAATAACCGCCATGATGTTAGCCGTGAGGCTTCATCACTCTTCAGGGAACTTAATTAGCGACCAAACAGTCAGAAACCGCTTGCATGAAGTGAACCTTCATTCCCGAAGACCGCTACGGGTACCACCTATAGCAATGCACAATCGTAGGATTCGATATCAATGGGCTCTTGAACACAGAAATTGGGCAGAAGAACAATGGCGTTTCGTGTGCTTTTCTGATGAGTCTCGTTTTGGTATGAGACCGGATACAAGACGTATACGACACTGGAGAACCCCTGGACGCCAACAGCGATTAAAATTCTGCCAGGAAGTCCATCCTTATAGTAGTGGAACCATCATGGTATGGGCGGGTATTTGGATCGGCGGAAGAACTGCGTTGATTTGGATCAGAGGCAACCTCAACGCTCAAATTTATGCTGAGACGATTGTATCAGACGTCATCGTTCCTCTACAAGTGCAAATCGGTCCCTTATTTCAGTTAATGCATGATAATGCACGACCGCACACCGCAAGAGTTGTAAGACAGACTCTCGCCGCAGCTAACATCAATGTCCTGCCCTGGCCTGCTCAGTCGCCAGACTTGAACCCGATTGAGCATGCATGGGATATGCTACAGAGAAGAGCTCTGCCGAATATGGAGGGTATCCAGTCGCAAGAAGACCTTTTTTTGTTGTTGCAACGAACATGGGCGGCCATTCCACAGCGTGATTTGGATGAACTCATTTTGAGTATGCCAAACCGATGTTCTTGTGTTGTTAGTGTTCGCGGTAGAAACACGGATTATTAATTGTTTAAGTTACCCAATAAAATTTTAAAGAAAACTGTTATTTCAGTCTTTTTTTCGAACTTTAATGTTAGTGGTTCAAATGTCAAAAATCCCTTTATTAGGAAAATGGCAAATTTCTTTATTAATGCAAAGGTGACTTGGTTTATCGTTACTGTGACAAACGAAAACACTTTATTTGATGAATCCTTAATGAAAATTTTAATTAATATCAATCAGGAGAAAAGTTATTGCAAAAATATAATATGTTGATCCCTAGACACTTTTGATGTGTGTATTACGACCACATCTCCTTCCGCAATTGACGGCGCGCTGCCTACCCCTTCTGGGTGACAGCGAAGGCAGGTATTCTCGAACCCATCGCTGCCAGAAATGATCGGCTAGTCTGAGTGCCCTCCGCCAATGACTTCTACTCGAGAGGTCCATTTAGGAGAAAGTGAGCTGGGGTTAGTGCTTCTTCGGCATTACGATCGAGTGAAATAATAGTTAGGGCACTCAGACTAGCCGATTAATCTACCTACCTACCTATTACATTGATTGATTAATTAAATTAAAACACCTACTTATTTTCACTCGTTCCACACAGCATCGCTACATTACTTATTTGCACTAAAGTAATCAGTGAGTCTGGCACTCACAAATAACTTTTGAGCGAACTCTTAAAAAACTATAAAAATATCCAATTTGTCTTAAAATGAAGTATTGGTGTGGTTATAAAGTAACTTTTTTTTACCTCCTTTTCTTGCCATTCTTCTCATGAGACCAACGCTTTGGAATCGGCAACTACAGTACACTGACAGTTATTATGCCTTGTGAGTGGGACTGTAGCTTAGTTTATTAGCTTATTAAAATTTAGTATTTGTTCGACTATTCAAAAGAGCCTGTAACTGGCCTACTTGAAATAAATGATTTCGATTTTAATTGATTTCAGATCTCATCTGGATATCACAAACTTGGTAGTCTCCAAATTAAGCACATTCGTGGTTGACAAGCTAAGTATTAGCGTAGCATCACTGCTCCCTCTTATTAGGTATCGCCTTGAGTTCGACATCCACGTTCCTGTCTTGGAAGTTTTAGCAGGTTGGTAGTTTGCTGATTTAAATTGTAGAAAATAATCATAATAAGAAAAGCTTTTAGAGCGCCTACGTTCCATTTTTTTAGTGTAGTCCAAAGAGGTTTTATTAAACTTACGATAGACTGATAAATTTAGCCTAGATATTGCTGCAATAAGGTATTTTGTCAACCCGTCGGGGCTGCGGGTTGTTGTAAGAGATGCCGCGGCCCCGACATAAAGGGCTAAGAAGAAACATGGGTGGTTTTTGGTCAGTAGAACTCTGACAATCCCTTTTGCTCTGCCCAAGAGCGGGAGGGGTTTTTTGATGATTTCCCAACCCCAAAAAAAGAGGTATCTTGTCAATCTCCTCAGAGAGACATGGTAATCAATTTTCTGTGACATCTCTTCTGATAGTCACTCTATTCTAAGAGTCACGTTTCACCTGTTGGTTCTCTGTCTTCTCGTTATCGTGTGGTAACCTGCCCAACCTGACATATTTTATGCTGTCCATGGGTCTCTTACAGATATTTCTTGATGGCATATAAAGGCAGTCCCTTTACATCTGTCAGGTATTCTGGTTTCCTCACGACGTTTTCCTTCACAGAATAATTATAAAAGACGCACATGGATCTAAATAATCAGAGGTTGGGTTCGAACTCAAGACCTATGACTTGGCAGTTTGACGGCCACACCACTACGCTATTACTCGCTCTTATGGCCTTAATCCATAGTTTGATAATCATCATTCATCATCACCATTTCAGTCAAAAGACGTCCACTGCTGGACATAGACCTCCCCCAGGTATCGCCACATTGATCAGCCTGTGCGTCTCTCATCCAGCGGGTCCTCGCTCCAGGTCATCGGTCCACCTAGTGCGAGGCCTTCCAACACAACGTCTTTCAGTTTGCGGTCGCCACTCCAGAACTTTCCGGCCTCATCGGCCATCCGTTCTGCAAGGAATGTGCCCTGCCCACTGCCACTTAAGTTGTACCTTGGTTCTCATGCGGATGTCTTAATTTCTGATTCGATCACGCAAAGAAACGCCGAGCATTGGTCTCTCCATTACTCTTTTGGTGAAGAGCGAAAGGGAGTGTCAGACTTCTACTGACTAAAAACCACAGATCTTCCTTCTTCGCCCTCTATGTCGAGGCCGCGATAACCTGTGGACAACCCGCGGCCCCGACGGGCGTCGGCCCTTTCGGGCCTCCGCGCGCCATTGATGCAGGCGAGCGAGGACTATCGCCTCTAGATCCCACGGCGGCAATCCGGCAAGGAGGTTCGCCGCTTCGCGGAAGATCGTGCGGTACCCCCGTACCATTCTCACGGCCATGACCTTTTGGGGCACGTTCAGGTAGTGGGCGAAAGCAGGTGCCCACACCGGGGCCCCGTAAAGGGCCACACCATTTGATGATGATTATGTTCAATTGTTATTTCAGATAACTACGACCTCTTAGTTGGTGTAGCGGGTACCAATATATTTGGAAACGGAGATGCTAAGTAAGTTGCATAACTGTTCTATTGGTAGTGAGATTTCTCTCAAAGGCGCCACTCCACGGAAGCCCACACTTAGGCCAGGTTCTCGCCAAAGCGGAGGGGAGATCACATTCGTTAAAATTTACATCTGGGTGTCTAAAACGGCCGCTTTAGCAGAATCGTAATATTAATCATGTTAAAAATTTAAAATTCTTAAAATGGACTTTATATTTATAGACATAAAGTCCATTTTAAGAATTTGAAATTTTAACGTGATTCATACTTAGATTCTGCGTGGATTCTAAAAGCGGCCATTTTAGACCCGCTGGTCTCTCGCCCTTCCTGTGATTGGTCGAATTTGGCACATCCCTCCGCTCTGGTGTCGTATCCGCTTTGGTGGATACCAAGCCTTTAGCTCTGCACGTATTGTTGTTAATTCCGGCAATGATAAAAGTCCTGTCATGTTTTTCTTAATGCTTGATATGCTCATAGCGCGATCGTCGATCATGGTATGCCACATTGTAGTGGGCTGACTCTGTTAGTATACACCAAAATGGTTTAACAGCTGCCTATCCCACCTTTGTCTTCTTACTTTTCAGAATCGATTTAATCGAGACAAGAGTGAAGGGTTCAATAGTAATCGGACCAAGAGTCACCATTGGTTCCGGCATATTTCTGCAAATCACGAGCAGCCACGTTGAACTATCTTTGAAAAGTTTTGAGGTAAGAATTTAATATTTGACGTTTTTGTTCTTCTTATCGTGTCGATGGCGATCTAAATTGTGGCTGCCCAGAACTGAGCACTAGTTACGTCTATGTGCCTGCAAAAGCGTCTATATGTTCCTTTATAGAATGAACAACAGAACACGTGGGATACGATATTTTACACTTACATTCCTGGGCAGGGTCAGCAATTAATCTCAATCAATGTTTCCCTTCCTACGCCCAATCTGCTTCCGGAGTCTATTTAAAGACTTCTAAGTCAGCCATGGCAGCTGCTGTCCAGGTGAAAGATTTCACATTATTGCAGAAATAATACAGAAATGTCCGATAAATATAATCCATTCATACCAGAAGTATTAATGGATTAATACTCTTTGGCCAAAGAATCAGCATTGCCATCCAACGTGGGAATGCTGCCAGCCTTCTGGGCACTTTTCCTGTTGACGAATTTTTTTTTTGTTTTTTTTTTAAAACGAATTTTTTGACGCCCTGTAATACTTCTCTTTTTGATATTTGTATATAATTTAATATAATTTTAGTTCTGTAAATTGTAGACAGGCAAATAAATACATAAGAAGATTAAAATTAGGTCATTCTAGTACCTAATGTCATGCTTCAACCAAATTGTTACAGAAATATTGCGGACGCAGCATCGGACACAGTCATAATAATAGATATCTTAAGCTTTTATTTGCAAGGAGGTTTCCGTGTATCGGTTTGGCCGATCGTTATGGGGCTTATAGATTTGGACGGAAAACTTTTGTCCAAGGGCTTTTTCAAATATTCACTTACTGACATGACTATTTTGTTAAAATTAAACCGTCTATTTCTTTTTTACAGTCCCAAATCAATGGTCTGATGAATGACCCTGGCATGTCTGACTTCATCAACATATTCTTAAGGCATTTTGTGCCAGAGGTGCTGGAGTTGCATGAGGTACGTATACATTAGTGTTGCTATATTCTTTTCAATAGGTCTTTTAAAGTTTTATTTTCAAGACATCATAGCCTAGATGTGGAACATTAATCTTTCTTCTGCCTTTATTCCAGTTTATCTGAGGCGCCACAGCACGTCTTCCATCCTTCTATGATCGTACTCTATTATTCAACATCTCATCAGACACCCAAAATCTAATTAGTCTATCAGATAGATTTCCAAAAAATATTGGATACGTATTTTTTCTTTTTTCACGTAAGCAAAGAATGAAGACGATATAGTGCTTTGAAAACTCGTGTGACGTCATAGTCTAAGACATCAGTATGGCATTTTTAGTGTTTAGTGACGTCACAAGCCCCCACTCAAATCTTTGACGCGTTTTATCTTTGTCATTTTTAATTGATTTGATAAGGCGGACTAATTAGAATAATATTTTTTTAAGTCAGTAAACATCCTTCACACATTCACTGCTTCATGGAGGCATGTTCACTGAGTTCAGAAGTACCTAGAAATTTCATCATCATCATCATCATCAACAGCCTATTAATGTTCCCACTGCTGGGACACAGGCCTCCTCTCTTTGAGAGGGAGTGGGCTATAATCTACCACGCGGGCCCAGTGTGGATTGGAAGATGTCACATGTCTTTCGAATTTTTTTGGTTCTAACACATGTCGGTTTTCTCCCAATGTTTTCCTTCACCGTTTTAAGAGCAGCGGTGATGAAATAACAACAATAACATTACACAAAGTAATGTGCCTGCCTGGGTTTGATTCGAACCCATGACCGAGGGGCCGCCTCCACTGGGCCACCGCTGCTCTACCTAGACATTTAGCAACTAGAAATTATGATCATTAATAATATTTAATTCGTTTCTTTGTTTAATTGCTTTTTCTCTTTCCATTTCAGGAAGAAATCACTAAATTCTTGAGTGACACCGTGCAGGAGGTTGGCAACGAGCTATTAGCTGATTTGAACGTGTCTGGGATCCTTGGATAAGCAATAATGCATTAGCATCATCAAAAAACACACGCATTATCAAAAAACACAGAAAACCTATGACACAAATATATCACTTTAAAATAAAAGAATATTTAAAAAAAATTTAGGCATCATGAAATGTAATTTGTGCATCTGTAATCTTCTTTTTAATAATAATAAAAATATGATCCTATTTTCTCAAGTTTTAAATAAGTGACATCTATCAAAATTATCCTGGAACTTCTACGCAGAACTCTCATTTGCTTTGCAAAACGTGCTTGTGTTTCATACGAGATGACAGCACTGTAAGCACTTACAAAGAATTACTGGTTGGCAGTCTTTCTTTATATTTTTGGTTATATCTTGATTCTTTAATATTATTGGATTCAATCAATTAGAATTCACACAAACTTCAAATAAAAAAAACGGGTCAAGTGTGCGCCCAATGTTGGGTTCAGTAGTTGCCCATCAAAATATGTGAACTTACTAAACTTATTAACCACCCTACCTGCCTGCCTCCGAACGACGATTTTGTTTTAGTAAAAATAAAACAAACATAAAAAAGAAAACAAAAAACAAAGTAGAAACTAAGGTTGGTCTGCATTATGGGATCGGACAAAAAAAAAAAGTAAGTCCGTCAGATAGATTCCCAAAAAATATTGGACACGTATTTTTTCTTTTTTAACTTAAACAAAAAATGAAGACAATACCGTGCTTCGAAAACTCGAGAACTCTTCGAAAACGTCATATGATAGTACATTTTTTACCTACAAATGATGTCACATCCACATCTTATCTTCGTCAATTTTGATTAATTTGATAAAACAATAAACACGTAGGTATCCAATATTTTTCGATAATCTAAATGACGGACTAATTAGAATCATATTTTTTTGACTCAGTCCGATCCCCTATTGTTTACCTAATTACATTTTAGTTTTCTCGTGACGCTTTCCGTCTAAACACCGTTGTAAAAAAAATCATGTGTGCTTAGGTTCGACCCCACAATTTACAAAAAGCAACACGGAGTTGTTACCACTAAGCCACTGCCAGTCAGTAATTCGAAATAACGTGAACGATTTTCGCGCTCAGTACTATAAAATTCAGTTGTTAAACCAACATAAAACGCAACACAATATTAGGATTTTGATACATTCGATCGTAAAATGTAAAATTAACGGGTGTCTGAGTTCATAGCTATAGTAAAATTTTCATTATGGGCTCAGATGTGGGGATCGAGAGAGTCAAGGGCAAAGGATGCCCTTTGTTGTATTTTATTTAGTTTAAGTTATTGCTAATTATTTGCCATACCTATTATTTTTAAATCGTCGTTTTGTCTTTACTGTCGACACTTATCGTGCACAACATGCTACATCGTTCTCACATGATAATGTACCAATCTCGATATGAAAGATGTAACCAAAGTTTTGTAACAATATTATGATTTAAAAGAGTATCCATGAAGTTTCTTGCCATTCTTCTCATGAGACCAACGCTTTGGAATCGGCAACTACAGTACACTGACAGTTATTATGCCTTCTGAGTTCCCACTCAGAAGGCATAATAACTTAGTTTATTAGCTTATTAAAATTTAGTATTTGTTCGACTATTCAAAAGAGCCTGTAACTGGACAACTTGAAATAAATGATTTTGATTTGATTTGATTTGATTTGCTTTGCTTAGTTTATAATATTCACTGTAAACAGTAGTCACCATATTCGGGTTTTTGTATCTAGAATGTTTCATTAACAGTCACGAACTTTAAATTTCGAGGACAAGGGACTTGTATTACTATGCCAATTATTTTAAAAATTAATACTAAAGTTAACAAATTCATAGTTTTGGGTTTTCATTTCCAAATAAGTTCCTCTACTTAGAATGCTTCTCATATTTCAGTTATTACGGTTGATTAAATATCAAATAGTATTGCAGTTGGTATTTAGTGAGAGTTAATGAGTGTGCTATGCTAAACTCCTGCCGGGATGATAATAGATCAGTGGTGTACCTAGGACCAACAATAAGCAAACCCATAAGGCGAAAAGATCCGCCACTAGATGATAATTATATGTTCGAGGATGTTTCTTAAGTAATTCTTCTATGATATCACTTAGTTTAATGAAACATGGGAAGAATTAATGCTATTCCTGTCTCTGTCTCATATGTAGTCACATCGCATTGCGGTAATGGTTTTGCGTCTCACAGTTTCCTTTCGTCCAACTACAAACGTACTTTCTAACTTTAGCTAACTAACAATGCTCAAGCATTACTTTAGTTCAGCTCGTAGAGTTAGCTTAATTGAATCTCCGCTAATTCTACTTTACATTAACCACTGGGTGAATTAAGTTCTTGAAAGTCGAGTCGAGGTGGCGGAGTTAGTTTTCAATGCCACTTGAGAATTCAATGCGTCTGTGTGCGGTCTTTCGGCAGAATTTCGCAGGTAAGCTGAATATTAGATTAATAGGTATTAATTTGTAGTTAAACTTGTCGGTTTAGAATTATTTAGGTACAGCTAATTAAACGATAGATGGGTTCTGTGGATAATAAATTCAAAGAAAACGGAAAAAATGTGTTTTTGGTCCCGGCTGTCAATTGCGTATCTTAAACAGTCGTGTTCAACCAACCAACCGGTCTTACCAAGCGATATCGTATTACTAGCTCGAACTAATTGGGTTGAGAAGGTCAGATATGCGGTTGCTTCATGTAAACTACTGATATTTGGCTATATTACGTAAAACTGTAAGCCAACCCCAATAAAGTTGAGAAAAAGCTGATTATAGTTCTAAAGCAAAGAGATTTAAAATATCAGCTGGTAATATTTGAATGTCTTTGTTCTATAAGCCGTCAGTTTGAGCCCTTCCTAGGCTGTGAGTTATTTGATGAATTCCCACTCACCAAAAAAGAAAACGTTCCAGTCTGGGTTTCAATCCAAGGCAGTCTGGGTTTGAATCCAGTGAGAAATATTGATACATTTCCCGCTAGACGACCTCACAACACAGATCTTCAAATTATTTTGATTATATTCCGCCTATTATGAAACTCTATAAAGCGAAAAGTCATTTTACGAAACAAAAGACATTGCTCTCTTTCTCCCCAGACGCAAAACTTTTCAAGTAATGCTTTGTCAACGATGAAATGGAAAAATTCTATTTTAACATCCAATCTTTTGAATTCATATCTTTGAAAAATTTTCAAAAGTGGTTCTCAAAGTTTGAAACTACTTCCCGCTTGTTCCGGATACTGCGTTCATTGTACCTCTAGGGTTGACTGATTGGGAAAACTGGAGCAGTTAAAGATTTAAAAGAACGTAGGTAAGTAAGCATCCCGCTTTGAAGATGATAGGAAACTGAAATGGTCTCTCAACGTGACAAAAAAAATACCCGATTTCACAAACACTAGGTGACACAATATTTTGCGTCAAAATAGTTGAGTGCCAAAAATTAAAAACCGGCCAAGTGCATGTCGGACCACGCACAATGTAGGGTTCCGTAGATGGGCCATCAAAATATGTGAAGTTACTAAACTGATTAACCACCCTGCCTATCTGCCTCCGATGATTTTTATTGTTCAAATAAAACAAACTTCCATTTGCGCTCCCATACATTTTAGGAAAATATTTCATACAAGTACATTTCATAAGTTGGTCGACTATTACTCTTAAACTTGTAAAGCCTACTTAGATGTTGTAGTTTTCCTTTTTTTTTCGTTACATATGCTACTACCATGAATTTTGTCACACGCCCAAACACAACCCGTGTAGGTGGTTTAGGTTGACACTTGAGTCTAACAAAAATTTGCACTTTAGAGCTTAATATTTCACAAACGAATCCCTTAATCGAAAAACTGGTTGAGCAAACTTGCAATATTTTTAAATACCTATCCAACGGCTTCCCACACAATGGACTAAGCGAGAAAAAAAATCATCCCCACTTTAATGTGTTCAATATTTGAATGACACACTTTTTCGGCGTAACTCATTTGTATACTCAGGCAAAATTACAGATTTCTAGTACTATGAATCTTTGAGATATAGTGCGGACGGACAGACAGACAGACGGACATGGCGAAACTAAAAGGGTTCCATATTGACTACGGAACCCTAAAAATTTGACACTTTTTTTTATTAAATAACAATTAGGTATTGTCTTTTGATAGTAAACCAGCGTAGTAGAGGAGCCCCCCTTCCTTATTTAATTTATTTTATAATTTGTTGATTCATCATCATCATCAGCCTGTAATGTTCCCACTGCAGGGACTCAGGCCTCCTCTCTAACTAGTAACTAGTGCGGGTTGGTAGATGTCACATATCTTTGATTTTCGGTTCTAAGACATGACGGTTTCCTCACGATGTCTTCCTTCTTTGAGAGCAGTGGTGATGTAATGAATTACACAAAGTAATGCTCCTGCCTGGATACGATCCCACGACTGACTGTTCATAAGTCGGGGCTGCAACGACTGGGCCACCACTGCTATCTAATTCTAGATCGAAAACCTCAATGTCACAAAATCGAGAAGAGTTCTATGCTAACTCTTGCTGCGCTAAGTTTCATACTTTTTAATATTTTTAATATTGGTACTGCCAACCCTGAGATGTCATATTGGATGAGGTTGCAAGGCAGGCTTCATGCGAAGTTAAGTTGGGGGAACTGAGACGTTCGTGCAGGATTGTATTTTATATGTGGAGTGGTTCTGTATTCGGATTTACATAGACATGCTCTGAGGGCCAAGACTATGGCTGCGGGATGTTGTAAGAGATACCGCGGGATCGACATAAAAGGCTAAGAAGGAACATGGGTGGTTTTTAGTCAGTAAAGTCTGATATTCCTTTTCGCTCTGCCCAAGAGCGGAAGGGGTTATTTGATGATTTCACACCACCCCAAAAAAATAAAATAAAGGGCCAATTATTTCATCATCAATAACAAATATCATTATCAGTCTAGCCTTTTCACTTCTATGTTCGGGTTGGCTTCTACTCTAACCATGGCAGTTACCAGTACCAGTATTTTAGAAAGAGCGACTGCCTATTAGACCTCCACAACCCATTTGGATTGGGTAATACGAAAGCCTTAGGTAAGATAGGGATGTAAACAAAAAAAATCTAATTAGTTCGTCATATAGATTACCAAAAAATATTGAATACGTATTTTTTCTTTTTTCACGTAAACAAACAATGAAGACGATACAGTGCTTTGAAAACTCGTGTGACGTCATACTCTAAGACAATAGTATGACGTTTTTAGCGGTCAGTGACGTCACCAACCCCCCCTCAAATCTTTGACGCGTTTTATGTCTTATAATACTTAATTTATTTATTTGTTTTTATCTTCGTCAATTTTTATTGATTTTATAAAACAAAAAATACGTATCCAATATTTTTCGATAATCTAACAGACGGACTAATTAGAATCACATTTTTTTAAGTCAGTAAACATCCCTATTGGTGAGAGACTTGTGTACCTATAACGATTGTGTGAATGGGACAAGCCCGCCTCACTATTCCCAAACCACTGTAACTTCTGTAAGCCAGAATCAACAGTGGCGACCACAAGAAAAGCGCCGAGACAATGAAGCTCGACGAAGTCCCAGAGAAATGATTTGACCGTCTTGGATCCCGCAACGAAATTAATCAGAAAAGAATAGCGGAGGAGTAGGAAAAACAGAAATTCCATATCAGCAGGAGACAGAAAAGAACAAGGCCAATAGTCACACAGGGACGTATACAACTGGGATAAGCCCAGTTGCCTAGCACCACGGATATTATTGTCATTAATATTACTGGGTCCTAAGTTGTGAGCTGTTATATTTGATTCCAATAATAGGTATGACAAAAATGCTTGAACGCACGGAAATTTGTTCTAGTTTCTACAAGGTCCGTATAGTAAATAACTCCGGATGTAACCAGTACACTATCTAACATAATATTACGTTCATTCTGCCAAAGACTACACTCCCATAAAATGTGATGTGCAGATTGTTCATATTCGCAGTCAGATGTAGAACATTGACAAAAAGGCGACGCAACAAGCTTGAAGAAAAATAATTTACTCTTAAAGTTACCATGACCAGTGAGAAATTGGGCAACACAGTGATCCACTTCCAGCCATGTCCTGGCTAGCCACTCACAAACGGATGGAAAGAACTGGTGGAGGTGTCGGCCTTTGATAGAATTATCCCACCTACATTGCCATTCTGTCAAAAGATCCTCCCAGACGTCAGTCTGTGGCTTAAGTAATCTAGCTATTTTAGTACGGTCACGTTGTGTTAAAAAGTCTGCGTCCGCGGTCTCTCGTGCGCAGTAGTACATTGAAGCACGGCGCTGCACTTCAAGATCGACTGGAAGTACCCCTGCCAGTACCGGTAAGGCTTCAGTACTAACCGTCCTATACGCTTTACACAAGAAAATCAAGGCCAATCGCTGGCTTTGAAGTAATTTACGTCGTGCCGCTCCTATGGTGGCCCTATCGGCCCAAACTGGTGCCCCGTAGCACATACACCCCAAATAAGTAGCCCCATAGATCGTCTTCAGAGTTACAAATGATAAACCCCACGTAGATTTAGATATTCTCGTTAAGGCATAAAAGTTCTTTTTAGCTTTTTCACCGACGGTTTTTATATGTTCAATGAATGAAAAATTCCTCTCTAAGACAAACCCAAGGTAGCACACGGACTCCTTCTTTTTCACGGGAACGTTATTAAATTTTATACTGGGGCATGATTTAAGATTACCTTTTAAAAGAAGTCGATAAGTTTTATGTGGTGCAAAGGTCAGACGGTTACGATCACCCCACTGGGATATTAATTTTAGGCAAGTGTCAGCCAAATTTTCGAGTCCAGCCCGAGTACTTGACTGAATGAGCAGCAGGCCGTCATCCGCGTAACCGGTTAATGAACAGCCGCATGGAAGTGGAATCGCGAGGAAGTCATCAAAGCCTACGTTCCATACATACGGACCCATAACCGAACCCTGAGGGCATCCCATGGTGAGGGACTTTGACATAGAATGATGTCCGAGTGTTTCGCGGAACCATTTAAGAAGTACGAGTAAACAAGATTGTATATGTTTTTAGGGCAACCACGAATTTTCAAACGCCTTCTGCAATGCAACGGTTGTAAACACCTATAACGAAAATAGGTCCCGTCGGGGCTGCGGGTTGTACACTAGTTACCGCGGCCTCGACATATAGGGCTAAGAAGGAACATGGGTGGTTTTTAGTCAGTAGAAGTCTGACACTCCCTTTCGCTCTGCCCAAGAGCGGGAGGGGTTATTTGATGATTTTCCATGTTATAGCATCTTTCATAATTATTCTTGCATGCATCTCTTTGGTTTTAAAACTACGATGTTATAAGCCACTATACAGTGTGATTCTTTATAATGTGCACATATCGAAATGAGGGAATCTATGCTTAATTTTATCGATGGAAAAAATATTTAAAAAAATCTAAATATTTTTTAATATTTTTTATGGAATTTTCAAAAATGTTGTCCGCTGTTGTGACCCCAATGTAAACAAAACGGTGTAACTTTTAAACTAAATTATCTATAGCGATGAAACAATTTTATGTAAAAAGTTATGAAAAAAAAAAGTTTTTTTGATCAAAAAACGTGTTTATTTTCAATTGAGGGTAGTTTTTTTCCACAATTTTCATTTTACGAGGACGCCTAATTGCTTCCAATCATTATGGAGTTTGTTTCATCGCGATAGATAATTTAGTTTAAAAGTTACACCGTTTTGTTTACACTGGGGTCACAGTAGCAGACAAAATTTTTAAAAATTCCATATAAAATATTAAAAAATATTTAGATTTTTTTTAATAATTTTTCCGTCGATAAAATTAAGCATAGATTCCCCCATTTCGATATGTGCACATTATAAAGAATCACACTGTATACTAGCCCACCCAGTAAATAATTCCAACTAAACCCGCATTACACAAGCGTGTAGTATACAAAATTGCACAATTAGAGCACTTTGTACGCTCGTACTATTTTAATACACGCATTAGCAATCTAACTGTATAATTTGCAAGCGTTGGGCGCCACACTAATGGTTGGGGCACACGGAATGCGTTTGTGCTTGTTTTTGTGCAACTGTACAGTTTGCACAGGCTTGTAAAATGCGTCCTTAATCACACTAATATTACAAAGGCGAACGTTTGTAAGTGCGTGAGTGTGTGTATGTTTGTTACTTCTTCACGCTAAAACTACTGAACGGATTGGGATAAAATTTGGTACACAGATAGTTTAGAGCCTGGATTAACACCTATGATAGTTTTTATCCAAATATTATTTTCCCGTAGGATAATTTTCGAGTTGTAGCGGGCGAAGCCGCTGGCAACAGCTAGTTTTATTATAATGGATAAAGCAGTAACTACACTAAGGACCCATTAGTACTTCCATATTTTGCCCGTCTAAATCTCATGTAATAGGGGGCGAGCCGATTACCATCACAAATCCAGTCTCCGTGGCTGCTTCTGAGAAATTCGTCATAAAAAATAATAACAATTTTCTCGACCCGGGAATCGAAGCCCCATACCAAGCAGTCTCAATTATGACCACTAGAGCAACGAAGCGGCCAAAACAGTTTTTCCAACAACACTGATGCCAGTTTTACTATTGCACCCAGTGTGTACCAGCCTTAAATCGTTTAGCCCGAGGCTCGCTCTGATACCGTGGACAATTGAATTTCTAATGTTTAGCTTTGTGTTCGAACAGCGAAATTATTTATATATTAAGTGTAGTTACCGCGGTCGCGATTTACATAATTTTTGTTGGATTTGTAATTCCATTTAAGTTACTATTGTTGCACGTTAGACCATTAGCCCCGACTCTCGTTTGTAGATATTTGACAGTTGTTACGGTTAATCAGTAACCCGAAAGTTTGACAACCAGTATTATCAAAGAGTACCATAAATTATTTAGTACTAACTGGGTTGTGGAGGTCAGATAGGCAGTCGCTCCATGTAAAATACTAGTATTCAGCTATATCCAATAGGATACTAAAATTGGATAGGAGTCTAATAAGACTGGAGGCCGACCACAATATAATCGGGAAAAGGCTTGGTAGATGATGATTTACTATTGTTGCAATCTTTTAATTTATGAACGCACTAAGCTTCCACGAAAACGTGATGGTTGGTGTTAATTGTTTGACGACACGGTTGGCGCAGTCACTCAGGCAATGGACTGCTGCGCTGCGTGTCGCGGGTTCGCTCCCCGCACGGAACATATATTTGTATGACCTACAGATAGTTGTTCCGGGTCTGGGTATTTGTGTATGTGAGTTTAAATGTTTGTGAACGCACCCACGATACAGGAGAAATTCCTAAAGTGGGGCAACGTTTTAAAAAAAAAAAAAAAAAAAAAATTTTAAACGACTTCCCATGTTGAAAATACTAATTGTTTCGCAACTAATGCGTGCAATGGCCCTTGTGTGTTTAGGGAAGTGAACTTAGACACGCTTTTGGAACATAGGTTTAAAGCATGAACCGGCAAAATGTTGAAATTAATGAGTCTTTCCACTTTTCACTCCAAAACTGCCACCGAACCTTATTCATATTTCACTATTATCATACACAACTTTAGTACTGAAGAGGACATTGCTCTGTATTCAAATTGACGCATACTACAGCAGTATGACCATGCATAAAGAGTACAATGCCTTCATAAAGTTTTCATAGTTGCAGTTTGTTGAACCACACACCGCTGAAACTTCTTTGACGAACTAATGGATGCTGAAAATACTGAGATGCTTTTTTATGATCAAACTGAGAGCATTATAAACCCTTAAGTGCTTCGCATCTCCGGTGCCTGGCTTATCAATCTTTATAGCTTATAATTTGTAGCGAACGAAGTGAAAATACATCAAGGAGCTATACTACCGCCATACTTCTATAGGCTTGAAATGTGTAGACAGATACCATTATCTGCTGAGACTCTTCCCGACTATGTTAGGCGTTCAGTCTAACCAAATATCAGTATTTTATATTTATTTTACAAGGAGAGGTTACGCGAATACCAACAGTGAAGCCACAAAAACCACGCTACTACAAGTAAACATACACATTTTTACTTGTATTAGCGTGGTTTTTGTGGCTTCACTTCACGCAAATCAGTCACATCAGTAATCAATCAGTAATCATTGACGTCTAGTCATTTTGAATACACATAGAAACAATTTCTTGTTCAATGTCCGTCAGATAGATTTTCAAAAACGAATGGACACGTATTTTTCTTTTTTCACTTATACAAGAGATGAAGAATACAGTGTATCGAAAAGTCGCGTCAAGTCGTGTGACGTCATAAGGTTAGTACTTTTTTTACCCACAAAGTGACGTCAAAAGCCCCTACTCATTACCGTTGACACGTAAATTTTTATTCATTTCATAAAACAAAAACACGTATCCAATATTTTTCGATAATCTAACAGACGGACTAATTAGATATTTTTGGTGAAATTCTAACCCTATTCAACCGCACAAATCATTTGGAATAATTATAATAGGGCCGATATAATTGTTCCAATGCTGAATTGCCCTCATCATCCTGTCAATTAGAGCCTCATCAGACAATGGTCGACATCAACGTGAATGCATAGATAACTGACAACTAAATAATGCATTGCTCCAATCGTTGATAGTAGGCTCATTATTTATTCACAATACTCAAAACGCGGTTAAGCAGATTTGAATTGATAATTGATCAGTATAATTAAATTAGGTTATCTGCTTCAATCTGTGTATTTTATGTTAGAAACCTGTTATGTATACAGGGTGTAAATTAATCCTTCATACATCCGTGAACCAAGCGTTCTTTACATCAAACCAAGTAACCCAACGCAAACATTTTTGCTGGGAAACGACTTTTTTTTGCGGTCAAAAATCACATTTTACGGTAAAACTCAATGTTGCACTCTTGAAACATTGTGCTAGTGGGTGCTTTGAATAGTAGAGGGGTCATGGAAGTAATTTAAGTAAAGTTAAAACCTAAAAAACTGGTATTTACAAAAATAGCTGTGTACAATTTGGAACTTTGACCCCCAAAATCTCCGTAACTAGGGGGTTCCCAGGTATGGTCTAGAACAAAAAAATGATCGCAGTGGTGGGGAAAATAAGTGCTCTTCGTTTGCGTTAAGGGTACTTTTACACCCTTTATAGCTCATACGTTTGTGTCTACGTAAACGCAGCCACTAGGGTCGATCCTCATCACGTTAATGTAAATGTGTCCGTAGATTGCGCCTGTGAAAGCACGTTAACGAGAGCCCTATTCAAAGACGTAAACTTTAATAGTTATTGTGGTTTGTTCAGTTCATTCTCCTGCCCTTATCCCAATTTATTTGGGGTCGGCGCAACATGTATTTTTCTTCCATAATTCTCTATTTCTCGTCATGTCAGTAGTCACCTTCTTCCTAGCCATATCATCCTTCACACAGTCCATTCATCGTGTACAGGTTACTTCCGGAGTTATTTATTACACGGACCTTGTACAAACTAGAACAAATTTCCGTGCGTTCAAGCATTTTTGTCATACCTATTATTGGAATCAAATATAACAGCTCACAACTTAGGACCCAGTAATATTAATGACAATAATATCCGTGGTGCTAGGCAACTGGGCTTATCCCAGTTGTATACGTCCCTGTGTGCCTATTGGCCTTGTTCAGTTCTGTCTCCTGCTGATATGGAGGGAAGTGAAAATTATGTTTTTCCTACTCCTCCGCTATTCTTTTCTGATTAATTTCGTCCAAGACAGTTAAATCGTTTCTCTGGGACTTCGTCGGGCTTCATTGTCTCGGCGCTTTTCTTGTGGTCGCCACTGTTGATTCTGGCTTACAGGAGTTACAGTGGTTTGGGAATAGTGTGGCGGGCTTGTCCCAATTTAAAAAAAAAAAGTCTATTCATCGTTTATTTGGTCTTCCTCTACTCTTATCTGTTCTCTTGTCTCTCTTAGCTGTTGCCATCTACATTCATGTGACCGTAGATTGCACCTGTGGAAGCAGGTTAATGAGAGCCCCATTCGAAGACGTAAACTTTAACAGTGGTTTGTTATCCTACTAATATCATAAACGCGAAAGTTTGTAAGTACTCGTATACATATATGTATGTATGGATGGATTTGGATAAAATTTGATACACAGATAGTTTATAAACTGGATTAACACATAGGATTATTTTTATTCCTATTTTATATCCCCGTGGAATAATTTTCGAGTTGTAGCGGGCGAAGCCGCTGGCAATGGCTAGTAAGCTTATAAGCCAAAAAGGATAGTGGGCAGAAATGTACGGGAGTTGGTCCAAGCGTCGCCACAGATGAATCATATACCAAATGGAAGGGTACAATGTACTGTTTAAACACGCAAAGTGGCATCAAAATCTATTCGAGGGGAGAGGAGATATTTCGAGAAATAATTTGTTTAATTTTGCCTTAGATGTTATTACAGTGCTAAAAACTATTTCTCCCAACCTCCTTAGACCGAGTGGAAGTTTAGAAAAAAGATGGTGCAATAAGACAGTTGAAGTGTCGCTTGTCAATGCACGTGCGCTCGGGATTATTTTGACTTTTGGCGGCAACGGATGCATTGATTACTGTAGGCCTACCATCAACTTTTAGTTAGCCATTCAATTCCGATGCAATCCAATTTAGGAACCTAAACTGAATCGCTAAGATTCGTACCATGAAGTGCCATAATCTAACTGGCGTTTGAATCGCTTATGGAGGAATGAACGAACGAAATTTATCTGTGCTCCGCGGTGTGAGAAAGAGATGACGCTTTACAGTCGTTGCATAAGTCTGTCTCTTTTACTCGAACCATATGCGTTGCGTTTCGAAACCTAGTTAATATGATTTTAGCGGTTTTTTTGTGTAAAAATTATAACAAATACATTTCGAAATTGCGCTTTTTAGCGTTAAATTATATACCATTAAGCCCTTTTTAGTACTCATTAAATAATAGTAATTTATATATATGAAAAGTTTGCTTAGTGTTGTCGTAAAAATAAATTGATTAAGACGAGTTTAGAACGCACCTTCACTCAGTTTGATTTGACAGGAGGCGTTTGTTGTTGTTGCGATTTGTTTTGAAAGTTTAAATATCTCGAACTTTTTTGAAAGAACATTGGGTGTTATTATTAGTATTTAAAAGTGTTTTTAACGTTTTACTTTGGTAAAATAAGTTGTAATACGAATAATGGCGTAAGTATTCTTGTGGAGTTTGTGTAGTAATTTTATATTTTCATAAACTTACAAGCTTCTTTATCTCAAACGCTTACCTAACTTACCAAAGTACCAAAGTATTTTAAGTGCTTTTTTTTACAGTGATGTATCGCGTCGAAGAGTGACTTACAGTCAACTTGAGCAGCTTTGGGAATTTTTAAACCAGAATAAAGCCATAGCTATTACAGAGGAAACTGTTTGCTGAGCTATAGAGTGAGCACTGCTGTCTCCGATGGGTCTCTGATATGACCCTGTCACATAGAACGACAGTGTAGTTAAAACCTAAAAAAATGATACTAATTAGTGTAACTCTAACTACTTACTTAATAATTTATGTGTTCATTTGGCCAGTGGGTCATCTTAGTCATTTTTAAAATTCACTTATGTTTTTAATACTGTTAATATGGATATTAAGTGCATGTATCCAGATAACTTATTTTAATGTGCCTTAAAATGTTTTTGTTTTGTGAATAATTTGACTTCTACCTTTGTTTCTACTGATAAATCAGTTGATTTTGATGGATTTTTCAACATTGGCCTCAGCTCATCACACAGTTCTAATACCAATTGTTTAGACAACCGATATCGTTTTATAAATTCTGCATCTTCCAAATAAAAGGGGTCCGATTGTTCCCGTGTTATACGTCATTTTTGTCGCCGTGTTGTGTTTATTTCATTATCATTTTCCATGAATTCAAAAACGACTAATTCGTCAGACATCTACAATAAAAATAGCTCTAGAAATCATTTTTTTACATTGACACTTATGGAACACTAAATATTCAACTGAAATACCTTGAATTACGTATATTTTCACTATTTTTTTAAAGTTATTAACAAAACGATTCACTTTACGCCAAGCAAGTAGCAACTTTTTTTGGATCGCTTACTTTGACAGATAAGCTATCCAATTTAGGTTGAAATGTCACCTCATGGTACGAAAATTGAACGAACAAAAACAGTTTGCGATTCAATTGCCGACTTGATTTGGCGTCAACCTAAACTGGATAGCTATAATGACGTCGTGGTATGAAATAGCAAAGCAGTTTATTTTAGGTCGTCAATTGAATCGCAATAATAGTTCATAGTAGGCCTCCTGATGTGATTTGCGTGAAGTGAAGCCACAAAAACCACGCTACTACAAGTAAACATACACATTTTTACTTGTAGTAGCGTGGTTTTTGTGGCTTCACTTCACGCAAATCAGTCACATCAGTAATCAATCAGTAATCATTGACGTCTAGTTATTTTGAATACACATAGACGACGAGCCCCCTAGACTCTGTGACTGCAAAATTCTTGATGGGAAAACCCGTTGACAACATGTTGACGGATCTGGAAAACAATCCAGAACCTCAGCAGTTGCACTTGTGATCACTAGACGAACAAGGCAGTCAACTATTCAACTATGCAACGTGCAGTTTGTGGCGATTTTAATAAACCAGTCGACCGACCGACTGTCGTTGCAGGAGACTTTGCGGTTGCTTTAACTACAAGGTGCTTGTTTTGCACAAACAGAATAAAAAATATTTAGCTCGTTGTACAATACAATATGTATTAATAACGGGCTAGTGCAACCGCCATTTCACGTCCAAAGTGCGTATTTGGCCGAAAACTCATATGTTATACTAGTATCACCATTTTTTTACACTAAAGCCGTAGGCGCTCATATTGGTGTAGTACAGAGTAGTCTCCGGACACCAATCGCTCAGACCTCGTGCTTATCACCTATAGAATAGATCAACAAGGTGGTCAAAGGAAACATTGTGGACTAAATAAATAAATGTTTCTACATTATAATGATTTCAGAAATAGCAATATTTATTACTCAGTGAAATACTTCATGCTTGCTTTTAAAAATAAAACTTTTAGTAACTACGAGGTACAAAAATATAAATAAAAAACCCAATGAGAAAAACTTTTGCCATTTCACTTGCTTTCCATTTTAATTTTATTGCCTTTAAAGTAATATGCGGTGAGTTTGGTCGCTAACAACTTTGGGTTTTATTACAGTTCAAACTTTAAGTTGAAACAATAAGTATTTACTTTAGTTTAGAAGAACGTTTGCGGTTGAGTTTGATTTTTCAGTTCAAGGGAAGAACCTGCTTTGATGCTTTTGATTACGTCAGATATATAACAAAGGATCGAGGAAAAGTCACGGATCGAGGAAATGTCACGGGTCGAGGAAAGGAGTAGTTTGTGTGATGACAATGATACGTGCAAGCGTCGCTTGACGTAAGCCGGTACAAGTCACATCACTAGAGGTTGTGAACACGTGCGTGTCAATCAAAATCTAGTACGGGAGATTGAAACCATTCTTCAGTAAAGCTTTTACGTTCCATGACAGCACCTGCCATGACTAACACCTGAAAATACAACAAACGTTTAATGCAATATTCATAAATTCCACCCATTGGATTGCTTTCGAGTAAATATTTTTGTTTAGACATAAAATAACAATACACAGTAAGCCAACCCATATTTCGACCACGGATAAAAGACGGAATCCCCTATATTCGGTCCTAAATAAATTTAAGATATTGTGACAAAATCTTATACCGGAGAATTTCAGAAATAGAACTTTCTATGGCTTTTGAGGATTTCATATGAGTATTTTTTGTGAATAGGATTAGGCTTTATTGAAGTTTTTTTTCTGTTATATCGAGCCTCGATGTTAAACTTCACTAACTGTTACAATATTCGAAACGGATCGTTAGGCAAAAAACTTATTTTACGCCACTGCGGCGAAGCCCAAAAGTAAGGTTATGTGTTTGACCTATGTGTAAATATTTCCGTTTCTTTGTTCCCTCATAATAGGCTATTTCCCCAAACAAATTCACTTAAACAAAAGATGAAGACGATACAGTGCTTCGAAAAATCGCGTCAAGTCGTGTGACGTCACAAGGTTAGTACTTTAATAAAAAAGGTTAGTACTTTTGACGTCAAAAGCCCCCACTCATGATCTCTGACACGTTTTATTTTCGTAAATTTTTATTAATTTGGTGAAACATAAAACACGTATCCAAATTTTTTTGATAATCTAACAGAAGACGGGCTAAATAGATTTTTTTGGTGAAATACCCAATAATAGTGTTCTGTTGGGTAAGTGGTGCCTGTGACTGAAAAGATGTGTGGTAATCGGTTGCCATGGCATGGGTATGTGACGAGGAGGAATGAGGAAAATGTCGTGAGGAAAGTTTTGAGTATAAATGTGGATGGCTACAAGAGTATAGGAAGACCAAAGAAACAATGGATGGACTGTGATGGATGATTTGGCAAAACAGGAGGTGTCTGAGATGACAAGTAATAGAGAAATATAGAAGAAGAAGACCATGCAGCGCTGACACCAAATGAATTGGGATAAGAGTATCATCATTTCAGCCAAAAGACGTCCACTGCTGGACATAGACCTCCCCCAGGTGTCGCCACATTGACCGCTCCCTTACGTCTCGCATTCAGCGGGTCCCCGCAACCTTTACCAGGTCATCGGTCCACCTAGTGGGAGGCCTTTCAACGCAACGTGTTCCGGTTTGCGGTCGCCACTCCAGAACTTTTCGGCCCTTATCGGTAATCCGTTCTGCGAGCAATGTGCCCTGCCCATTGCCACTTAAGTCTAGCGATTCTTCGGGCTTCGTCGGTAACATTGGTTCTTGTACGGATGTCCTCATTTCTGATTCCATCATGCAAGGAAACTCCGAGCATAGCCCTCTCCATTGCCATTGGATAAGAGTATGATGGGTATCAACTCCAAATATTTCACTTCGTTGCTAATAAAGTGGAACAGCTCAGCAGTACTTGTGATTTTGTTTCATTCACGAATATTTCTCAACCAATACTTTTCTGTTCGTCTTTTCATTATTAACCAACAGAATTTGCCCATTTATAATATTTATCCTGAACCTATTATTCAGTAGGAAAACACTTAATTTTCGCGCTGAAACAAAGCTCTCTCAAGGGTATTGTTCTAATCACGCGAAGCGCACATTTTAGCTTGTCTTATTTTCATTATTTTATTTACACCAACATACAATAAACAAAACAAAATTGTAAGAAATTAACAATAAAGTATTTTAAGTTTGCTTTTTTTACGATACTTTAAAGGATAGGACGGACACGAGTATTCATATTTATTGTATTCTCGACGCATGAAACAATTGACAAATTAGAACAGAAACTAATTCAAAAAAGCACTCCCGGGAATCGTTTCAAACTTTATGGAACGAAAAAAAAAACAACAAACATGGCAGGCAGAGAGCGGTGCAAATAAAAAAAAGGCAAATCGCCCGCTAAGTTTCCTCGCCTTCTTTTTGTTCGAAGCTCCCGGGATAGCGGGACTGTTGTTAACATTTTATAATTGCTGAGCATCCGCCACGGCACTCTCGGACCGACCGACGCTTGCAGTAGCGGATAGTTGTGTTGTAGATATACAAGACTTGATTCAGTAGAGCTTTATATGTAGGTATAGTGGGAAGTCAAAATTGAGTTGAATGGTGATAAGAGAGCCCAGGAGTGGACTTCTTTCTTCATTGTGTATAACCTGGTATCAGTATTTTTTCTTTTTTGGAAGTTGGTAAATCATCAAATAACTTCTCCCACTATGTACGCTACGGAGTGGAGTGTTAGACTTCTATTGACTAATACCACCCATGTTCCTTCTTCGCCCTTTGTGTCCGGGGCCGTGGTATCTCTTTCGGACAACCCGCAACCCGTGTACTGTTCTCTCACGTGCACTCCAGTGAGTAACTTTGGCCGGAAAACTCAGAGCGCATAGCAGGCAAGTCAGAACATCATTGACGACATTGTAGAGTACTTATAGCTTTAGGTGGTCTTGGCTTAAGGTCATCACGTTTTACATCTGCATCAGAATCTCAGGTACGGGGGTACAGCAGCATCTGGCTAAATTGTGAGCCGACGTAAACATGACGTATTCTGCCTGTCTGGTACTTGCACATCATAGGAACTGATGGGCTGAACATAAAATGCCAAACTCGCCGCAAATTTTTTTGGCTGACTCAGTTTAAATATTGCGTTCGACACGCTATAAATAAAAATATGGTTTTTCTTTTTTATTGTACCTAGGTTCAATACCCTTTACTGATAAAGGGCAATTATACTATACTAGCTGTTGCCAGCTTGTTCGCCCGCTACAACTCGAAAATTATCCGACGGGAAAATAAAATCGGGATAAAAACTATCCTATGTGTTCATCCAGGTTCTAAACCATCTGTGTACCTAATGTAATCCCAATCCGTTCCGTAGTTTTTGCGTGAAGAAGTAACAAACATACACACTCACACACTCACAAACTTTCGCCTTTCTTTCTTTTTCTCTTTTCTTTTATTAAAACGTTGCCCCACTCTAGGAATTTCTCCTGTATCGTGGGTGCGTTCACAGACATTTAAACTCACATAAACAAATACCCAGACCCGGAACAACTATCTGTAGGTCATACAAATATTTGTTCCATGCGGGGATCGAACCCGCAACACGCAGCGCAGCAGTCCATTGCCATTGCATTTTCCTTTATAATATTAGTGCGATTATTCAAAGTCAAAGTCAAAGTCAAAATATTTTATTTCACATAGGCCTACATGGGCACTTGTAAAAAGTCGACATAAAAAAAGGGGCACGGTTCGGTGCATTGGTCGATTCCTAAGGAGAAGAACCGGCAAGAAACTCCAAAGGTTACTCTTTTAATCTTTTAAAATGGTTTTAAATGGTTAACAATAAGTTTAAGGTCCAGACATAATCTTGGGACACACACTGAGATGGTCTTTTGAAGAAAGCACCACACAGATTTGAGTGGACCCGTCCAGTCAGTGCAAGCATTTGTCAGTTATTGTCGAGCTCGACTTATAACTCAAGGAGCTCGACGAATATAATATATATTAATATAACGATTAATATTATATAATTGTTAATATATGACACGTCAGTCATTTTAAATATATATTCTTATATACATAATATATTAACAATTATAACTAACATATAATACAATCCAAAGGTCGATGTGCAATATTTATTGCCAGGTACTGTAAATGGTTATAACAGAAGCTTCAGAAAACAAAAAATCACTTAATAATGCAGCACATTATTATACTTTACGTAGGTACACTTATAACTCAAGGAGCTCGACGAATATAATATATATTAATATAACGATTAATATTATATAATTGTTAATATATGACACGTCAGTCATTTTAAATATATATTCTTATATACATAATATATTAACAATTATAACTAACATATAATACAATCCAAAGGTCGATGTGCAATATTTATTGCCAGGTACTGTAAATGGTTATAACAGAAGCTTCAGAAAACAAAAAATCACTTAATAATGCAGCACATTATTATACTTTACGTAGGTACACTTATAACTCAAGGAGCTCGACGAATATAATATATATTAATATAACGATTAATATTATATAATTGTTAATATATGACACGTCAGTCATTTTAAATATATATTCTTATATACATAATATATTAACAATTATAACTAACATATAATACAATCCAAAGGTCGATGTGCAATATTTATCGCCAGGTACTGTAAATGGTTATAACAGAAGCTTCAGAAAACAAAAAATCACTTAATAATGCAGCACATTATTATACTTTACGTAGGTACGTCTCACGATTATTACAAACCATGTAGTTTATGTTCATACTACCGGGATGAAAAATTACTCCCGTGCCTCTGCCGTCCCATCGGAGTTCATCAGATAATGAGACTGAGGTAATAGAGAGTGCCCCTGTGCCTGCGCATATATGATAACTTTCGCACCGATGGTTCCGGTGTGATGGACTAAAATGCCGCCGTAACCAAAAACGATCACTAGGTATGTCAATTATTAAAAAAAGAACAAAATCAAAATATTTTTATTTCGCATAGGCCTACATGTGCTTAAATTAAATAAAACGTCGGCAAAAAGGGGCATGGCTCGGTACATTGGTGGATTCCTAAGGAGAAGAACCAGCAAAAAACTCCAAAGGTTACTCTTTTAATCTTTTAAAATCGTTTGGGTTAACAATAAGGTATAATAAAAACATGAAGACCATGCAGATTAATGTATGAGATGGTATTGTTAATAGACTCCTATATAAATCTCTAAAATGAAATATTGTTAAAAACATTCAAATCGTAGTCTAAATATTTACACCTGTAATTGCCAGTTAAGGGAAAAATAAAAGGTTTTGTAATAAAAAATTGAATTAGAATTGATAAGCGGGATCCAATTATCGTACCGTGCGTTATCAATGTTGTCCTGTCGGCGCGGCACGGCGCGGCGGCCTGTAGGGATGTGCGATAAAATTGTATTGAACACAGCGTGGTGTTGCCATGCGAGAGAGAAATCAGTATTATAAGTTACATATTATGTATAAAGGGTGTAAAAGTACCCTTAACGCAAACGAAGGGTACTTGTTTTCCCTACCACTGCGAACATTTTTTTGTTCTAGACCATACCTGGGAACCCCCTAGTTACGGAGATATTGGGGGTCATAGTTCCAAATTTTGCACAGCTGTTTTTGTAAATACTAGTTTTTCAGGATGTAACTTTACTTAAATTACCTCCATGACCCTTTTACTATTCAAAGCATCCACTAGTACAATGTTTTAAGAGTGCTACATTGAGTTTTACCGTAAAATGTGATTTTTGACCCAAAAAAAAAATGTCGTTTCCCAGCAAAAATTTTTGCGTAGGCGTACTTAGTTTGATGTACAGAATGTTTAGTTGACGTATGTGTGAAAGGTTAGTTTACACCCTGTATATATGTTATAAAAATGACACACATAAAAGATTGTAGACTGATTAACGGAACGGAGAATCTCAACGGAGATTCTAGACAAGTACTGTGTGAGAAACTCAATGTTTTGTGTAATTCAAGGTACTGGCTTAGACTTCAGAAGCTGATTATTCTGCTGAAGTTTATTTTTCACAACTTTTTTTTTAAATTTTATCCTTTTGCAAATACATCTTTTGGTTTTGCACTGGACCTTTGATTTGTCACAATTTCATTTTTTAAAGCCTTGTCGTCCAAATGAAGAAATTCATGCAGTTTTAAATGACAGTTAATGCCCGTGTGGGTACTAGAGCGAGTGAGAGAAATACATATAGCTTGATTATTATTCGGCAGTATGCACTTTCTGTCATTTTACTAGATTTAGATTAGTGAAACGACATATCATTGACGATGAATTGGTGCTTTGTCAAAACACTAAGTAGTTACTTTTAGTAAGAAGACGTAATTATTTTTTTTATTTATTATTCACAAAATGCACAGCTCTTGAAATTTTATCTTAAAAATATAAACTTATCCTACAGCCAATTGGGCATGCCTAATTTTTTTTTTCAAGCGCTGTCTTAAAACCATTTCGAGGGTTAGCTTAGGTGAATTCATGCCTGTGACCAGATTTGAAAAATACATACTATTTCAAAAGTTATAGGTGTTTTAACGAATGACTTTCATTTGACCTTTCAGACCCTCCAACAAAACATAATAGAACATTCCTTTGTCATTCTATCATTCTTGAAAAAAAAAACATTCGGTTGCGAGACTGTCAATGTAGGACTGACGGACTGACTGGGCTGTGGGAATGTGGACTGTAATGTGTGTGTGTGTGTGGTGGTCTGTCGATTTTGTAGGTTATGTTTAGCCAGCTTTGTTGAAGTTTGTTTTTGTGAAATATTGTGAATTGTTGTAATGGCTTCTTTAAATTATACTAAGGCGGATTCCCGTAACATACCTACGGTCAATAATGCTATGATTGTTGAGTATATGATGTTGTCCACTCAACACAATATAGCGGAAATACGAGGAGCAAAGGCTCTAATGTAAGTATTCTATATCATTGTTTTGATTTATATAAGATTGGTTTATCTCTTGTCATCAATGAACTTATTATATACTAGCGACCCGCCCCGGCTTCGCACAGGTGTTTTTCTCTACTATATTATGCATGTATTATACATATAAACCTTTCTCTTGAATCACTGTATCAATCTCAACTGTCAAGGATATGTCACTGGATTTAGATTGACATTGTATTCCTTTTTAATTTGTCTGTGGCACAACACCGCACTACATACAGCCTTTTTTTTTTTTTTTGGTGTGTGTAAAATCATCGAATAACCCCTCCCGCTCTTGGGCAGAGCGAAAGGGAGTGTCAGACTTCTACTGACTAAAAACCACCCATGTTCCTTCTTCGCCCTCTATGTCGAGGCCGCGATAACCGTTGGACTACCCGCGGCCCAACTACTACATACAGCCTCATTGTGATATTGAGAGCACCTCGAATTTAAAAAATCCTAAAAAAATGTACAACCCCTAAAAAAATAAAATAAGCACATTAGTTCCTTGAAATGGTCTATATTTTGTAAAACTAAATAAAAAAAAAACAAAAAAAAATCAAGTCATGGCCAATTAAGGATTTACAATTTATAGCTATACATTTACATTGCTAAGAGTACACACAAGAATACAAGAAACAAGAATACAAGAATGTTCGACATCTACCGGAATTTCGTGATATTCCCTAGAGATTTCGTGAAATCCTTGATATCCTCATTTCCCTGCATCATGCAATTATAATGCTTGGTTAATTATAATGCTTGGCGTTCGCTACGTAAAGGGTAGGTTGAAGAACATGATAGTATAATATTTTTCTCGACGGACCAATTATCAAGATAAAAACCTTGCAAATCGCATTCATGTAATTTTCCTCGGCTGATAGCTGATACCAACAGCATTGTATTCATCTGGATGTTAAATGTGTGTTGTTCTACTGATTTAACTCCATACAGTCGGTCACGAAAACCAAAAAATACTAGGCATTTTTTGAATAAGTACACGATTTTAATGGAAATCTGTTTTTAAAGGTAGATAACACGAAATCATTTACATTTATTTGGGATGCTTTTAATGTATTACAATAAAATTTTAATTCAATTTTTACATTCCCAAGCCTTCTGTATCACATTAACAGATATAAACTCCAAAATGGATTCACCTACCTTGTTCGTCTAGTGCTCGCAAACGCGACTGCTGAGCATGAACTCGTGGGTTCGATCCCCGGGTCAAGCCAAGTTTTACTGGGTTTTTCCGTCAAGAATTTCTTATTAGCAGCCAGGGAGACTGGATTTGTCTGGTTTGTCGGTGGGAAATCATCAAATGATTCCTCCCACTCTGGGCGGAGCAGTAGGGAGTGCCATACTTCGACTGACCAAACACCACTCATGTTTCACATGAGAACAAACGAACTTGAAACATGCGGCCTCTGGGCCGCGGTATCTATTTTGAACAACCCGTAGCCCCAGACAACTCGCAGCCCCGATCAACGCGCAGACCCGAACAACCCGCAGTCCCAAACAACCTGCAGCCCCAAACAACCCGCAGCCCCGGCAACAAGCGCTCCTCCTATAACATGGGACTAAACATATTTGGTGAAATGTAGGTGTAGTATTATATTATAGCCTTCGGAGAATATAGTCGTGATGCTATTCGTACAGTCAGCAGCAACGTTAAGAAGCAATTTTCACCTATTATTTATACTTATTATTATTATCTTTTATATTACGTAACGAAAATAATATTATTTTGAAACCCTATTATAAAGTAGGTCAAATATCTTAATTGCAATCGGTATTTAATAAGAAATTCGAGTTAGAACTTTGCCAAGCCTATACGTATTATTGCTCGTGACTGTACGCATTACTCTATTGAAAGTTCACACAAATCGATCTCACAAAATATCCAGTGACTTACAACCAACTCTGACCACCACATTGCTGGTCATACCTCTCCGGAGTTTGCACCACAAAACCTTCAGTTCCAGGAGTTGTTTTAATAAACATTAATGTGAGTTTGGAAACCAAAGTTAGTTTGCAAGATGTTGACAGTAAGTATTCTGAGCAGGTTGGCATTGTTCAGCCAAGTTTTTGGCTAGACTAATGTTGTTTCTAGTGGGAAGCATTGTTTTTAATCGACCTTAAAAATAGGAAGAGGTTCTATGTTCCACTGTATTTAGACAAACTGTCGTCTTGCAATAGGGTAGTTAACTAAAAAAATCTAATTAGCCCGTCAGATATAGATTTTCTTTTTTCACTTAAGCAAACAATGAAGACGATACAGTGCTTTGAAAACTCGAGTGACGTCATATTCTAAGACATTAGAATGATATTTTTTACTGGTGAGTGAATATATGACGCGTTTTATCTTCGTAAATTTCAAAAATCAATATTTTTCGATAATCTTACCGACGGACTAATTAGAATCAATTTTTTTTAAGCCAGTAAACATTCCTATTGCGTCAAATTTCAGGGAGTCATCGTATTCATCATTATAATAGTATATTATGCAACTAGTGAATAAAGGACGGATTTAAAGCAAAGGCCGTAGATGAGTCACGAGCAAGTGAAGGATTCTAATGATTGAATCACGAACGCAGCGAGTGATTCAATTGTTAGAATCGTACTTTATTCTGGAGTTGCATACTATATCCTATACCATGACTACGAGAAAAGACATAATTTAAGCGAAAATAGAAATTTAATCAAGAAATAAGAATTGTTACATTAATTGAAATGGACATTAAAATTAGAGCAATGACTGAAATTAAGCGTAATTTTCTTATTAATTTAATGCCAAACTCCTTGTCGCAATTATCGACCAATGAAATCTCGAGAATTTAATTGCACCAAAGAGTTTTGAATTTCGAATCTTAGCGCAAAGAGTTTGTGTAAGCATTGAAATAGAGACCGGATATATTTTTGTGTTCCAAATTCAAACACCAAAATAGTGAATAAAAACAAAACATCACTGTTTTGTGCCTAAAGGCCTTTTATTCACATAAAAGGCCTTTTTATTCACTGTTTTGCGTGAATAAAATAAGCTTTTTAGAGTAGGTATGGTATTTATAAACAACTTTAGAACCAACCCTAAAATAACGAAAAATTAAACAGCTGTTCCGTTCATTTTGACGAGTTATGCGAAAACGACATCGTTAAAAAATCAGCATGTCTGAGATATATTTCTTGACAGCATGTTAAGCCATATCTGACACCAGGTTAGGCCCTATCCACACGTTCTAGAAAGATCCACCCTAATACGAATTCTAAAAGGAAAAATCATAAAAGTATATTACTTTTGATGTCTGAATTCATTGCCTTTCGAACGAAGTCATTTGCTGTGTCTTATTCAAAGCTCAGTTCTTAAGTAGCGCAGCCTGTAAATAAAGTATCAGGTCTTGTTACGAGCGCCTGCTATCCACTTCGTCGAGTTAAGGCACCTCGAGACAACAGGCCCGTTAACACGACTAAGAAACATTGTGGAGTTGCATTAGGTAAATTTTATGTTTTTTTTTGGCGGGTGGAAAATCATCAAATATTCCCGCTCTTGGGCAGAGCGAAAGGGAGTGTCAGACTTCTCAGACTAAAAACCACCCATGTTCCTTCTAAGCCCTATATTTCGAGGCCGCGGTAACGTGTGAACAACCCGCAGCCCCGACGGTTGCGACGGTTTGCGTGTTCTGACTCGGACTTTTCAAAACTTCGATTATTCATACTTGTAAGAATCGACAGAACTCTCTTAATCGATTATTTTCACAACGGCTTCTACAAATGAGTTTGTAACGTGGATTAAATTGTCAATACCGTGCGAACAAACAACTTGCGGATTAAAGTCTCTAGAACGTGTCATAAAACACAATTATTTTTATACTTTCATGAAGTATGAACCAGTTCGTACAACATTATTGCAAATAAAATATCATAGTTTAAAAGATAGAATGAAAACTTGCTTTAGTCTGATGTTATATCTCGTCTTTTTCTCAGCAAACCCTTTCATTTGATAGCCATGTTATGGGAATGCATAAATAGGTAACTGACTAGACAGCCATTTGGGGCACAGTCTGGGATGTCCGCCATAATTATTGAATTCTTATTAGATTTAAGAAACATCACTTAGCTATCATACTTTGTCATCCAAACTAAATATATGTATGCAA
The DNA here is from genome assembly GCA_932274075.1 of Diarsia rubi. Lineage (NCBI taxonomy): Eukaryota > Metazoa > Arthropoda > Insecta > Lepidoptera > Noctuidae > Diarsia > Diarsia rubi. Next base: position 5,398,370 of record OW026414.1, read on the forward strand.
AATTTAAGGTCAATCGGAAACCTGGAAGTGGGTCAACGATAACTTCGTACATTTTGTATACTTAGTTACAGATGATGCTAATAAAAGCGTGTCAAAAATATATATATTAGCGTGACTTTAACAGTGATCCAATATCACAAAAATATGAGTAGCTATGTATGTGTAATGATGCGACACCTGGTGGAGGCCTATGTCCAGCAGTGGACGTCTTTTGGCTGAAATGATGACCTGCAACCAAATTTTAATTACTTTCAAAGTACCGCAAGCCATAAAGACAAAAAAAATAAAAATAAAAGGCTCTTGTCCACTCCACCCAACACGGTCGAAACAAAAGCATAACTACACCCATAGCTCTAATGAGTCTTCGGGTTTCGTTTAAGTCGATTTGCTGCCGTCTGCAGCACAATAGTGAATCAGGGTCGGACACAGTGGAAAACGGACGAGTTTCTTTGCAGCTTAATTATTTCGATTTGCATTGAAATAACTTGTACAAAGAGTTAATTAGACAGCTTGTGCATTGAACTGTGCTTTCTTGTTTCATTTCTGGCTGTGACGCAATTCGTTAATGGCTGGATTTTCTTGAGAACTTAGTTACTTTTCGTTGTTGAATTTGTTTCGACAATTCAAAAGCGCTTATAACTGGGTGTCTAAAATGGTCGCTTTAGCAGAATCGTAATATTAATCATGTTAAATTTTAAAATTCTTAAAATGGACTTTATACATATAGACATAAAGTCAATTTTAGATTTTGAAATTTTTATCGTATTCATACTAAGATTCTGCGTGGATTCTGATAAAGCGGCCATTTTAGATCCGCTGGCCTACTTAAAATAAATGCTTTGAAGTTGTTTTTTTTATTTTTATTATATTACTTATATCTTCTTAGGTTAACAGTACCTAGGTTCATTTCCAAACGTCTAGATTGTTCTAGAGAAGTATGGAAGAAGAAGTTATGCTGAGCCGACCCGAAATGAATTGGACTAAGGACAAGCGAATAAATAAATAAAATAATAAAAAATACTTTCGGCGGGCAATACTTCATTGCCCACCGAAAGTCTTGGTATAAACATAAATTCTACTGTGCTATTTGTGTTCGCCACACAGTTGCGGGTTGAACTAATTAAGCGAACATTATCGTATCGATCACCAATCAACGAAACACAGACAATCAATGATATACAGACCATAAAGGTTTTTTGTAATGCAACCTTACAACAAGCAGGCAGGCAAAAAAAAAACGGGTTGGATTTGATGAGTAACGCGAATTTAGAATCATTTTCAAAATTACAGAACTTGCCGTTTTGTTTGATTTCCAGATTTGTTATTGCCACGTAGTCAAGGAGGAATTGACACATGAGTACCGGAAACTATTCCACCTTAATATGGCTGTTCTTACGTTATTCCACCTGAAACAGGAACTGATTTACAACTTTTTAATATTCGGGCAGAGCTTCCCCTTACAACTTTTATAATCGAGTGCGACAAGACCGCGAAGCTTTTTTTTTTTTTTTTTTCGGAATGGCATCTCGCTGTTCAGTCTAGGAGACTGTCTTCTGCTTAACCGGGCAAATCCCTGTGGGTGCCTTGAGTTTAAGGCCTCCAGCCAGGGCAAAAACTTACAAACTAAGTGACAAGTCGCTAAGGGCACCCCCTGTGGGGTACGGACCTCGGCTTAGGACGTCACTGGGGGAGGGCAGCAAGGGGACAGGCTGGATCTGAGTATTGTTATTTAGGGGCTGGTTTAAAACTACTGGCTCAGCATCGCGGGCTGGCTCTGGCGAGGGTCGGCGGGGGCTTGAAATGGGATTCCGCGACGACGGACCGCGGCGGCGCGGTCGGAATGACGGATATTTATATCTGTTCTTCCAAAGAGTACTGGTTTCCTTACTACTTTCTTGAAGAATAGTAATAGGGTCATCAGGAGTGATAAGAGTATGCCGCGGACGGCGGGTCTTGCAAATACGCGATGGTTCGTATCGGGCGGCCGATGTGACCAGAGGATTTCTATGCTTGACTGCAGAATCAAAGAAGCGCTTGGAAAGGCGTTTCATGAATTGAAGAAGGGTGGGCATTTTAAGATCTAAATGATGACTGGAATTACGGATGAACCACGGGGCTCCGGTGATCCTACGGAGAAGTCGGTTTTGCATCGTGTGGATGTGACGCGAATGAGAGTGAGCAAATACGACACAAGCGTATGTCATAATTGGTCGGATCACTGAAGTGTAAAGCCGCAACTTGCACTTGAGTGACAATTTGCTCTTTGTTTGAAGAATGTAGTGGAGCTTACTCATGGCAAAGGCCGCTTTGTTACGAGCTGCTCTTATATTCTTCCCGAAGGAAAGGTGTTGGTCGAGTATGACTCCCAAGTACTTGGCTTACTTCTCCCAGTGGATCATAGGCTTACCGTACATTGTGATCGGACGTGGTGGGTGACGCGAAAGTCGAGGTTTGGTGAAAAGAACCGCCTGACTTTTGTCCGGATTTACTTCGATCCTCCACTTTCGGAACCACGCGCTAAGCGCATTGGCTGCCAACTGTAGAGATCGCGCGATAGCGCCTTGTTCGCGACCGGTATAGAAAATAGCCGTGTCATCAGCGAAAAGGGCTATTTGAGCCTTCTTGATCTTTGGGATATCGCTAGTAAACAGCGTGAAAACTAAAGGGGAAAGTACGGAGCCCTGAGGGACTCCAGCACGGATCGGATGCGGGGAAGACAGAGCTTCTCCTATGCGATAGCGGAAAGTGCGATTCGACAAAAAGTCCCGTAAGATGAGCACAAGACGGTCAGGCACTCCCATTTGGTACAGCTTGTATATAAAGCCGTTGTGCCAGACTTTGTCGAATGCTTTCGCTATATCGAAAGGCCGCGAAGCTGAGCTTGCAGGGCATTATATAGCCTTTATTATCCCCACCGGAGGCATCCGGTAGTTACGGCGGTGGCTTGGCTTGGCTGTGATTGGCTTGCTAGTAGTTGCTCGAGTGGCTTGGTTATGGTTGGCTAGAGTGGCTTGGCTATGGTTGGCTAGAGTGGTTGGTATTCGTTTCGGAGTGATGTAAAACCGTAACTAATGAATACGATTTTAAAACACCATCTACAAAAAAAAAAACCAACCGCTTATTATCACTTGTTTATTTTTGGTCTTACGACTAAAAGTTTAAGGTTCTATTTACTAACACAAACTGTTATCTGTGGCTCTTTGTTACCTGATAATAAATAAATTCTATTCTATTCTTAAAAAGATAGTTATTTAAGTACGACATACTCGATTCGGTTTTGATTCTATTATTTCTGAATAAGTATGCAGGTGATGTTATGTTACGCCTACAGCTATGTCCAATGTCCATCACATGTTATCCTAGCCTAGTGTTATCGCGGTCCACCACACGAGCCAGCACACAAATTAAATTCCTGCCATTAGGGAGCGACCACACATTAGCAACTGCGTCTAATTAGCGGTTCAATGTAGTGTTATTACGGTTCGCCTACGATCTGTGGTAGCCAGAGGATTGTCATCCAATTATTATATGTTAATTTGTTTGATTATATCGCGTTGGTTTACTGGTTGATAGGCTTAGTTCTCAGTTAGCCTAAGTTTGAACCCTGAGTTAAGAAAGAAAATTAGGGTTTTCTATTTTTTTCGGAGTGTTTTTCTTCGGGGTGTCTGCTTAGTTTTATTGTTTTGTACATTTTTGTCAATTCATTATTGTTTGATTATTATAATTATAACCACAAATAGTGCATGTGGTGTTAGCCTATACTTAATTAAATGTAAAATATACTTACTTATATCCAATGTTTTGTGAAAAATGTACTGTTTAAACAATTGTTGGCTAACCTAATAAATAAATAAAGAGACTTACATAATTATCAAATATGGAGTTTCCTTCGCTTTTATACTCAGACCTTTATAGATATGTTTGGAATTCGCTTTTTTAAACTAATGATTTATTGAATATCTCAATAATAGTTCATTTATTTTCAAACATTCGTCTTTTATGGAAAACTCTACTTCTTAATTATTAGTTTAAATAAAATACACAAGTAGCCAGATTTTGAGAGGCGCCATAATCATTACACAAAAAAATACTAAAGTTTAAGAAATCAATGTTATGAATCATTTCCATGATAAAATGAGTTGCTATGAAAATAACTATGGTGTACCTAATCGGTAGTTAAATTAGACTGATATAAACAGAGGTTCAATTACATAGTAAGCACCTACAGGTTTGCCTCCGTTCATCTAACAAGACATCGCTGTTTGATGTATCTGACAACTAATTACGTTAATGGATTACGACCGCCGCCGGTCACCAAACAATATAGGTACCTACCAATCGACAGGTATCTTAATATACAGGGTGTAAACCAACGAAGCCATCAACCAAGCTTTATGTATAGTCGACCAAGAAATTGGTTTACCACTCTAAGGTTGAATATCATTTGCACGTACAAAACATCAAGGGCTATTTTACATAATTTATTGAGTTGATCAATAACTGACACTTGACAGATCATATGTCAAAAGCGATTCGAAAATGAATTAGTTTTTTTTAAGTATGGTATCTAGCATAAATCTCCTTGATTTATAAAGGACAAGTTGGTTTGTGTTTACATAAAATATTCTCTATTGCGTTGACATCACACTTCAAGTTGCATGCTCTTTTAACCATTGCTCTGTGATTGGCTCACAGTTAACCAATTACGTTAATGTAATACAGTAATCCTTAGCGAATAATTATGTTACTGGGAGATGTCATCAAAAGTGGTAAATCAATTTCTTGGTCGACCGTACATCAAACTCAAAACCCCTACGTAAAAACTATAGCTGGGAAACGACTTTTATTTTGGGTGAAAAAACTCATTATACAGTAAAACTCAATATTACTAATAAAATATTATGCTAGTGCATGCTTTGAATAGTAAACGGGTCATGGAGGTAATTTAAGTGAAGTTATAACCTAAAAAATATGTATTAAAAAAACAGCTGTGCAAAATTTGAAACTTTGACCCCCAATATGTCTGTAATTGGGGGGTGTCCAGGTATGGAGAACAAAAAAAATATCGAAGTGATGGGGAGAACAAGTGCCTTTAGGCTTCGTTAAGGGTAGTTGTACACCCTTTAATTATAACTTGTGTTTGTTACCTACTCCCTCTCTTAGAGAGGAGGCCTGTGTCTCTGCAGTGGGAACTGACAAAATGTGGGTGTATGATTTGTTGTAGACCTTTGCCTTTGGGGGGGGGGGGGGGATCATCAAAAAACCACCTCTTCGGCATAGCGAAAGGGAGTGTCAGACTTCTACTGACTAAAAACCACCCATGTTCCTTCTTAGCTCTTTATGTCGAGGCAGCGGCATCTCTTACAACATCCCGCAGCCCAGTAGACCTTTGCCTAAGGCCTCATTTACAGTCTGACGCAGGTCCTCACCGGACACGGTTGTTTCGGGAGGTACCTGCACCGAATCAGGCGGGAGGAAACGCCCGGATGCCACCATTGCGAGGATCGGCCGGAGGACACGGTGGAGCACACAGTGGAGGTGTGCCCCGCTTGGGCGGAGCCCCGCCGTGTTCTCGTAGCGGCGATCGGCGGCGGCGACCTCTCGCGCCCGGCCCTGGTGCAAGCCATGGTCCGGGGCGAGGAGGAATGGGACGCCGTCGCCTCCTTCTGCGAAGCAGTGATGCTGGCGAAGGAGGTGGCGGAACGCGAGAGGGAGAGAACCTCTCGTCCCAGCCGCCGCGGGAGGCGCTCCGGGCGTCGGGGGTCCCGCGATGACCTCCGGCCACCGTAGACGCGGGCCTGTGGACGGTGAGTGATGGGCTAACTCGCCGTCCGTCCGTCTCACGACGAAAACAGGCCGTGTCGACGGCGCGTTCGTGTTCCACGCGCGCCTCAAAGAGATGTCAGCAACATGGGAGGGGCCCGAAAGGGCCGACGCCTGTCGGGGCCGCGGGTAGTCCAACGGTTATCGCGGCCTCGACATAGAGGGCGAAGAAGGAACATGGGTGGTTTTTAGTCAGTAGAAGTCTGACACTCCCTTTCGCTCTGCCCAAGAGCGGGAGGGGTTATTCGATGATTTTACACCCACCAAAAAAAAAAAAAAAAAGGCCTCATTTACAGAGAGCCTTCTGCACGCACCGCGCGACGCCCCACGTTTCTGTAAACGAGCCCTATAACCCTTCTGGCACTATGTAATGTTATTCATATCGAAAAGCAGCAGTATTTGCAGTCAAGACCACCAGCATTACAACTGAAGATTATCTCTCAAATGGTAATACATGATCACTCATCCACAGACCGAACTAAACGAAAATATTATGATTCTAATTAGTCCGTCTTTTAGATTATCGAAATATATTGGAAACGAATTTTTCGTTTTATCAAATCAATAAAAATGGACGAAGATAAATCGCGTCAAAGATTTGAGTGGGGGTAGTGCTAATGTCTTAGAATATGACGTCACACGAGTTTTCAAAGCACTGTATCGTCTTTATTGTTAGTTTCCGTGAAAAAAGAAGAAATACGTGTCCAATATTTTTTGGAAATCTATCCGACGGGCTAATTAGATTTGTTTGTTAACTACCATTTTGGGTGGAATATTTTAATTATAACACGTATACATAACATCACGCCTGTTATCCTCGAAGGGTTAGGCAGGCGTGACGAGAAATTCATGATGGAACAACTAAATAACACTTTGCCTGACACGGGATGTGAACCCAAGAACTCATAATTCTTTTATTATGTCCAACTTATTTAAGTAACATACAAAAGAGAAAACATCTCACGTAGGGCAATCACTGCTGGACCTTGCAGATCTACCCGTTCGTCTGTTTTTATTATTTTACACGCGCCGCACCACACACACAAAAGCTCGCATATACCTAAAATGTTATTCAGTGTTGTTGTTAACTTAGTATCAAACTTTTGACTTTTTAATTGCTTTATTTGAACTTTAAAATTTCAATAGAATTCACTTTTGTGTGCAAAAAACTTTTGAAAAACAACAAATTGTTTTGTTGAATTTTTGAATGTCTTAAAACAATTAATTGTAATAACAAAAGTTCAAAACTCGACGTAGGTCGTTAAAATTACATTATTCTATTACTTTTTTAACGGCAAACTTTCTTGTGTGAGAAAAAGTTTAAACACACTGAGTTTTATTCATTGTTTGGCATTGCATTAAACTGAAATACTATCATAACACCACGCCTATAATTCCCGAAGGGTTAGGCAGTGTTGTACTCATTATTCCACCTTTCACCAGTTATCTTTAAATCCCATGTAAAAGCGGGCCAGCCATCAACCGGGCACAAATACTCCATGAGTGTTACTGAGAAATTCATGATGGCAAAAAACCTAATAACACTTTGCTCACCCTGGGAATCGAAGTCAAGCCCATTTTTTTTTTGGGGGATGGGAAATCATCATATAACCCCTCCCACTCTTGAGCGAAAGGGAGTGTCAGACTTCTACTGACTAAAAACCACCCATGGTCCTTCTTAGCCCTATATGTCAATGCCGCGGTATCTCTTACAACATCCCGCAGCTCCGACAGGTAGGCCCCTTCCATGTTGCTGACATCTCTTTGAGTCGCGCGTGGAACACGAACGCGCCGTCAGTAGTTTAGTCAGTAGAAGTCTGACACTCCCTTTCGCTCAAGAGCGGGAGGGGTTATTTGATGATTTCCCATAACCCCCAAAAAAAGCCTCATGCACAACGGTCGCACTTGCGTTTGCTAGACCAACAAGGCAGGCAGTTAACTTAAATATACCAAATTAAGTAGCAGTTGTATAGGTACGTGCCCATGTGCCTTGTTCTGTTCTGTCTCCTGCTGATATGGAGGGAAGTGGAAATTATGTTTTTCGTACTGCGCTATTCTTTTCTGATTAATTTTGTTGCGGGATCCAAGACAGTCAAATCGTTTCTCTGGGACTTCGTCGAGCTTCATTATCTCGGCGGTTTTCTTGTGGTCGCCACAGTTGATTCTGGCTAAAAGGAGTTACAGTGGTTTGGGAATAGTGTGGCGGGATTGTCCAATTTTTAAAAAAAAGTGCGTTCATTGGCTAAGGCCATGGAAAAAACTAAAAACAAAATACCACACTACACACACTTACACGCACACAAACACGCACAACACTACACTAAACACACACACACCCACTCTTACACAGCACTATACTTTTTATTTATTTCTTTCTTTCATGGTAGAGTGAACGAATACAACCTTTAGTCTTGTCTCCAAGTGGGTGACGAGAATCCGGTTGATTTAAACGCCACCAAAACACAAGTGTGCTTGTTCACCGGCAGAAGGAGTCCGTTCAATATAGCACCTACTTTCAGAAGTGCATCGGTACAAGTTACCCAGTCTCGAGCTTCTTGGCACCAAGTTTAGGGTCATTTTACGCTGAACTTCATTTTCATTAAATATCGCTATGGTAACGTCATAGACCATATATACTCGTAGATATATTAAATAAGGCATAGACATAAACTTTCAAACACTCCGAACTTATCTTCAAAAAATATTATTCGTTTCAATTCAACTCAATTTGTTGAAAGTGAGATCAATTTAAATCTTGTTAAATATTCTACTTTTCCAAGTAAACTATATATTTAAACTAATTTATTCAGTCGTTTGTTTGTGAAGAGGTTTCTCAAGACACATGAAACCGGTTTAAATTAAATTTTCTTAAAATAAAATGCATATTTTTTAGAAAAAGTTTGAGTGTTTTTACTCTCTTTTATTAAAGATTTTGTTTAAAGTGACAGGTGTATCAAATGTCAAAGATATTTTTATTAAAAAGTTAAAAAAAAAACTTAATGGTTAAATTTATTTTAATGCCGATTCGATGAATCGTAGATCATTATGCGTAAGTTTTAGATTTCAAAAAGCCTAAAGGCGTGAGCCCACCGCGTCTTTGCAGCGGTGTAAACACTATACGTAGGAGCTCGTCACTAAATAATAATAGTCACTTGGGTCAATCTGGGTCTAGCCTAGGTTAGGCCATGGATATGACCAAGGATAACTTACCAAGTTTCCTCCATGACTCGAAAAGCACGTTAAGCTGTTGGTCTCAACTGCTATTTACAGGTCTTTGCCAGTCGTCACAGGCTGTGACGACTGCTGTGACTCACAGCTAGCGAGTGGTCTGAATGTCTGAAAACCATTCCTACCAAGGGGTATCGTATTTCCCAGTACTAAATGGGTTGTGGAGGTCAAATAGGCAGCAGCTCCATGTAAAACACTGACAAAGATCTGTCAATTTCATTTCATTACTTATCGAGGGTGGGCGCTGATACCTATAATTACAAGACATTAAGTTGTCTTAGCTTAGGTATTGGCTGCACCTGTGTCTTAAATTATGTATCTTACAACTTTATTTACCTTTTTTTTTGGGGTTGGGATATAATCAAAAAACCACCCATGTTCCTTCTTAGCCCTTTGTGTCGAAGCCGCGGTATCTCTCGAATAACCTGCAGCCCCTATGAGTGTCAGTTTTTGGAGGGGGGGGGTGAGAAACCATCAAATAACCCCTCCCGCTCTTGGGCAGAGAAAAAGGGAGTGTTAGACTTCTACTGACTAAAAACGACTTGTGTTCCTTCTTAGCCCTTTATGACGAAGCCGCGGTATTTCTTACAACATCCCGCAGCCACGACGGGCATGGGGACGTCGGCTCTTGCGGCCCATTCAGTGTTGCTACATCTCTTTGAGGCGCGCCTGTCTCGTCATAAGACGGATGGACGGTAAGCTAGCGTATTACTCACCGTCCACAGGCCCAGTGGCCCCGGAGCGTCTCCCGCGGCGGCTGAGACAAAAGGTTCTCTCCCACTCGTGTCTTTGCCATTTTTACTAATTACACTTTGTTTCACATCATTAATCAACAAATTAGGTTATGAAGACGTACGGGCGCTAACTTCGCCATATTAAACTCCGGTTAACGAGCTCCGAACTTAACGTCTAAAGTTAGATGCCAAAGTTCTCGCATCTTCGATGTTCGAGTAAACGGAGTACACATACACAAGACGTTGTTAGGTTCAAGTTTAGCACGTTTTAATAAAATAAAATAAACTTATTTAAATATTTGAAATATCATCCGAAATCATTCCGAAATAATTCTACTTTCTAAAATGGTGAAGTATGGGATTACTATTAGGTAAATCTCTCCCTTTGTTTGTGGCACACCTAATAGGGGATCGGTCAAAAAAAACTAATTAGTCCGTCAGAAAAATTTCCAAAAAACAGTGAACGCACATTTTTTCTTTTTTCACATAAACTAAAAATGAAGACGATACAATAATGTTTAGAAAACTCGTGAACTCCTCAAAAACGTCACATGTTAGTAAATTTTTTACGAACAGAGGACGTCACAACCCCCCCTACTCATAATCTTTGACGCGTATTATCTTCGTAATTTTTTATTCATATGATGAAAGAAAAATGCGTTTCCAATATTTCTCGTAAATCTAACTTACAGACTAATTAGAATCATATTTTTTTGACTCAGTCCGGTTCCTTTTGTAAAAAAGAGTACTAATTCTTATATCCAGATCTGGCTTTCGAGGTTGTCCACATAAAGTTCGTGAGTATAGCAGTTATTGCGCCGATAGTCCTTCAAGCCAATGGCTTCATAACCAATAGGCCTTTTTGACGACTGCATGTCCTTCAAAATTTGCAATAAAGAACAATATCTAAACCACAATTTTCACACGGAAATGTATCGAATAAAACCAGATGAACGTAAACTAAAAATTATGAAATGTAAAATTTTTATCGCGAGTGAATTTATAAAATTTTCCTCATTTCCCTTTAAAAATTTAGTTTGCTTCACCAAATTTAATTTAGAAAACTTTCGCAGCAGAATTACAGCTGACGGATGTTGGCAACTTTTTTGATACATAATTATATTTTATTAGCTGTTGCCAGCGGCTTCACCCGCTACAACTCGTAAATTATCTCAAGGGAAGATAAAATCGGGATAAAAACTATCCTATGTGTTAATCCAGGGTATAAACTATCTACATACCAAATTTCAACCAAATCGGTCCAGCCGTTTATGCGTGAAAGAGTAACAAACATCCACACATCCATTCTCACAAACTTTCACATTTATAATATTATAGTAGGATTTATTTAACTGTACTTGGCGAAATCTTTTTGCATAAAACTAGCTTTTGCCTGCTTCTTCGCACGCTTGGATGTCGGAAATATTAAAAAAATTACTGAAAGTTTGTATGAATTTTCGATTGAAACTTTCAACCCCTGTTTCATCCCCTTGGGGGTTGACTATGAAAAATCCTTTCTAAATGGATGCCTACGTCATAAGAGGAATACGAGAGCGAAATTTAGTTTCTGGCTATAAGGGTTTGGCCGGCCCGATCGACGGCGGCGACCTCTCGCGCCCGGCCCTGGTGCAAGCCATGGTCCGGGGCGAGGAGGAATGGGACGCCGTCGCCTCCTTCTGCGAAGCAGTGATGCTGGCGAAGGAGGTGGCGGAACGCGAGAGGGAGAGAACCTCTCGTCCCAGCCGCCGCGGGAGGCGCTGAGGGCGTCGGGGGTCCCGCGATGTCCTCCGGCTACCGTAGACGCGGGCCTGTGGACGGTGAGTGATGGGCTAACTCGCCGTCCGTCCGTCTCACGACGAAAACAGGCCGTGTCGACGGCGCGTTCGTGTTCCACGCGCGCCTCAAAGAGATGTCAGCAACATGGGAGGGGCCCGAAAGGGCCGACGCCTGTCGGGGCCGCGGGTAGTCCAACGGTTATCGCGGCCTCGACATAGAGGGCGAAGAAGGAACATGGGTGGTTTTTAGTCAGTAGAAGTCTGACACTCCCTTTCGCTCTGCCCAAGAGCGGGAGGGGTTATTCGATGATTTTACACCCACCAAAAAAAAAAAAAAAAAGGGTTTGGCCGGCCCCGTCGGGGCCGCGGGTTGTACACTAGTTATCGCGGCCTCGACATAGAGGGCTAAGAAGGAGCATGGGTGGTTTTTAGTTAGTAGAAGTCTGACACTCCCTTTCGCTCTGCCTAAGAGCGGGAGGGGTTATTCGATGATTTTCCACCCGCCAAAAAAAAAAAAGGGTTTGGCCGGTTTGTTGATCCTCAGTCAGTTAGCTTTGCATTTATATATACAGATGCAAAGCTAAGTTATTTAATAAAGTAGCACTGTTTAATACATTTAAGAGGAAGATTTCATGTTTTATTTTACTTAATTGTTTGAACTAGACATGCTTGTGAGATGACGAACGAAAATGTTTGGTTCTTAAAAACGTGCATTTTCAATAGGTACGATTATCTTCAGTAACTTTGATAAGCAGGACAAAACGATACAGAATGTTATTTTATACATGAGCAAGCTTAAAAAGAAATATATACCATAAATAAATCAATTCAAGTCTTAAGTGAAATTGAAACTTAATGCATATCTGAGTGTTCACTTCAACCAATTTTCTTGAAGAATAATCTCACAGACATAGATGTCTAGATCACGCAAGTGCACCTACTTTGGGTAACTGTCAAGCAAGCTAATTTGGTTTAAACAACAATAACAACAACGTTCATCATCATCATCATTTCAGCAAAAAGACGTCCACTGCTGTAAGTACATAGGCCTCCCCAGGTGTCGCCACATTGACCGAACCCGTGCGGCTCGTATCCAGCGGGCCCCTGCAACCTTCACCAGGTCATCGGTCCACCTAGTAGGAAGCCATCCAACGTAACGTCTTCTGGTTCCAACAATTCAAAAACTTAATTCTAGATATTATAAGTAAAACGAAGACTACTTAATTACTACGCAAAAAAAGTTAGTATATAAAATAGACGAACGTTTGAGTACCTATAGGACTTTCGTACGAATTGTAATACTTTCATTAGGGTGCGGGTTGTAAAACCGCGGCCGCGGACATAAAGGGCTATGAAGGAACATGGGTAGTTTTTAGTCAGCAGAAGTCTGACACTCTTCCGCTACACCCAGAGCGGGAGGAGTCATTAAAATACTATCCTTCTAAAAAAACGTTTATCTAGTTATATCTAAATCTGTGGTTCATCCACTTAAACCGGTTTTAGCGGCGACGAAAAAACTAATATTATTGTAAATGTTTTTTGTCAGCTGTTGAAGATGAAAGATCTTCTAGTACTTTTACTTTTGAAACACGTATAATGAGTAGTGGCAGATTCTCTGCAGACTTTGAATAAAATTTGATTAAAATTTTATATAATTATGAACTAGCTGTTGCCAGCGGTTTCACCCGCTACTACCCACGGATATAGAAAATCGGGATAAAAACTATCCTATTTGTTAATCGAGGTTATAAACTATCTGTGTACCAAATTTAATCCAAATCCGTGTAGCAGTTTTTGCGTGAAGAAGTAACAAACATACACACTCACACACTCACAAACTTTCGCCTTTATAATATTAGTGTGATACTTTGTCATATTTACACGTGTGATATGAATATGAACACAACTTTCAAAAGGTCCTTGTATAAATAAATAAATTACTACGTTCTATGTTAAAGGTGAAGCCGCGTCCCCATCGGGGCTGCGGTTTTTTCGAAAAAGATACCGCGGCCTCGGAACAAGGGGTAAGAAGGAACATGGGTGAGTTTTAGCCAATAGAAGTCTGACACTCCCTTGCGCTTCACCCTAGAGCGGGCGCGGTTCTTAGATGATTTCCCACTCCCAAAAGAAAAACAAAAAAAAGGGAAGCCGCACTAGCCTAGGTTATAATAATAATAATAATTGTGGAGTACTCCAAACTCCACAAATAATTCTCTGTTTGTATATAATAATATTTTGGAAATAAAACACAAAGTTTGTATTTTGTGTACACCCAACGCTCAGTGATCGCAACGACCGTCCTCTACGGTGGATGACAGCGGAGTGCCTCCCACCCACCTTGTCGGGGTTGCCCTCACCACCCGCTTTATGCACATTTATTTTAAATCAGTATGTATATAAATTTATAACAGAATACCACATCTCTTCCTTTTTTTTAGAAAAATAAATTAACATCATTAAATCAGATTATTATTTTGACAATAAAAATTGAGTAAATAATTAATATTTAATTCTTCTTTAATTAAATGTCACAATCATTTCAATTTTAATAACTTTTTATTATACTTAATTTTAAGTGAATATTTACATTTTAAGGTTTATTTTTCATTATTCTATCTATTTTTAGGATATGTTTTTATTACATATATTTTGACAATGTTGTTTCCGTTTATTCCTTTCTACAATTTATTTTGATCTTCGCCCGACACGCAATCATCATCATTAGATTCTGTATCAACAACTGTCCAATTTCCTTCTACTCGCTTAAGATGAATTACGTTTCTTTTATACTCTTGGCCAGTTGAATCATTACGGACATTTGCTTCATTCCCATGTGTACTGACTACTGTATGTGGCTCTGGATCGAAATTTGGCGTTAAATTATTACTTTTTACAAAATTCTTTACATATACTTTCTCACCAACTTCAATTTCTTGTTCTTTTGCTTTGCGTTTCCTATCCTCATTTATTTTACCTTTTTCTTTCTTTCGAGTGTCTTTAACTCGCATCATGATGATCATCATGCTCGCATCATGAGATAGCGAAGGAGATCATCCTTCCAATCAGACTTCTGGCATTGGCTAATTTTCAAACGCTTAAGGATGTCGCGGTTTTGTCTTTCGACCTCCCCGTTTTGTTGTGGCCAATATGGTATAGAATTGTAAAGCCTGATGCCAAATTCTGAACAAAAGGATTTGAACTCCTCGCTAGTAAATTGACGTCCGTTATCCGATGTTATACTGACCGGAATACCTAGCCTAGAAAATATTTCTTTTAAAACATTAATGGTTTCATTAGATGTAATAGATTTCATAACCTTAATTTCTTTGTAGCGGCTATAATAATCAATGACTACTAATAAATTGTGTCCACTTGGCAGGGGGCCTAGAAAGTCTATAGCTATATCAGTCCATGGTTGCATTGGTAATTCGCGTCTCTTCATTGGCACAGGGAGGCTTGGTCCTGATACTAGAGTGCAACTTTTACAACTTTTAACCATGTTTTCCGCGTCTTTATCTATTTTAGGCCACCAAACTTTAGTACGCAATCTACTTTTCATAGCAACGATACCTGGATGTCCTTCGTGTGCCGATGCGAGCACTTGATTACGTAACTCCGTGGGAATGATTATTTTGTTCCCACGTAGTAAAATATCGTTGTGCATCCAAAGTTCATGCTCAAAGAGTTTATAGTTATTGACTTTGGGGTCCCAATTATTCCCAGAGAGAGCTAATTTTACTAATTGAATGTCTTCATCACTTTTAGATTTATCAGTGATATCCTCCATAGGTACAGCCATTGGTCTAGCAAACTCCACGATTTTATTAATGTGATGCTCGTTAACATGTGGATGTGAAATATGATTTGGGCATAATCGGGACAGGGCATCAGCTATATTGTTTTTACCAGGACAGTAAACAACTTTGTAATTGTAAGCCTGTAACCGTAACACCCATCGTTCAATTCGTGCACAAGGTTTTGATCGTGGCCCAAATATTACCTCGAGAGGTTTATGATCAGTGATCAGCTCAAATTGTTATAACCCATATAAATACATATTAAAATGTTCGATGGCCCAGACCAAGGCAAGTGCCTCCTTTTCGGTCTGGCAATATCGTTTTTCAACGTCAGATAAACTTTTATGACCAAAAGCAATAATCCGAGGTCCTTGTTTATCAATCTGAACGAGGACTGCTCCTAACCCTACAGGACTAGCATCTGCCATGACTTGTGTCCTATCGTGTGGATCATAAAAACCTAAAGTGCGAAGGGCACTTAAACTCTCTTTTAACTCCGCAAACGCAGCAGATTGTTTGTCTTTCCAATATTCAGCTATGTCGGCGTGTTTAGAGAGTTTGTGTCTTAAAATTTCTCTAATTGGATCGGTCATGGTGGCCAACCTTGGGATCCATTTTCCAATATAATTGACAAGTCCTAAAAAACTTTGAACTTCTTCGATTGTTTTAGGTTCTCTGAATGATTTTTTAGTTTTGACGTACTTATCAAGGGGCCTAATGCCTCGTGGAGATAATTCATGACCCAGAAAATCTATTTTTGACGCGTTAAAAATACATTTTTTATCATTAAGCACCACATTATTATCTTCCAAAACTTGCAACACATGTTTTAGTCTATCGTTATGTTCATTTACGTTACTGCCAAACACAATAACATCGTCAATGAAATTAACGACGCCCTTACAAGGCAGAAGCATCCTTTCCATGATTTTCTGAAAGTGTTCGGGTGCACACGATATACCAAACATCAGACGCTTATATCGAAACAGGCCTTTACTGGTTATAAAAGTTGTTATATCCCGACAATCTTCTTTTATTTCGACTTGGTGGAATGCATCTTTAATATCGAGTTTAGAAAAGATACATGACTTCCTGAGCTTCGGGAGAAGTTGGGTCATTGTAGGTAAAGGATGGTTCTCTCTTATAATGGCTTTGTTTGCACATCTCATGTCGACACATAGTCTTAATGTGTCATCACTCTTAAGAATGGGTACTACCGGAGAAACCCAGGTTGTGGCTTGATCTACAGGTTCAATGATGTCTTTTTTAACTAACTCATCAAGTTTATCATTGATTTTATTTTCGAGCGGAATTGGTACTCGCCTATATGGCTGACATATGGGTGTCACAGATGGATCTATAGCAATAGCCAATTGGACATTTTTAAATTTAGGAAAAATCTCTGTATATACTAGATTTATACTCACCCCTAATTTAAGCACATTGAGACATGTAGCTGTATGCTTGCCCAACAAATTACGGGTGCCATTTTTAATCACATAAAATTTTGCAGTTTTTGTTTCTGGTCCAACTACGATTGATGCTTCAAATGTGCCGAGCACATCCAGAGGATCTTTTGAACCGTATGCCATAAACACTTGATCGGAACCTGGTTGCTGGTTAGACACAGCGACAGCTTTTGATTTTAAATATTCCCAGGTTTTATCATTTATTATATTGTTTTTACTCCCAGAGTCGATGAGCATATTTACGTTGACACCTCCTACTTGGCAAGTTATTTCAGCGTCATCGTCAATGTGAAATATATAGTTTACATTACTGACTGGTGGTTTGGTCTGTGGTTCGGTTGTTTTAGTTTTTTTACTGTCATTTTTTTGTTTGTCCCAAGTATTGGGTGCTTTACGCTCGAGTTTCCTTGTTCGACATTGACTCATGAAGTGACCTTTATAGCCACATTTGTCACATACTTTGTCCCTCGCGGGACAACGTGTATCATCACACTTGTGATTTTCACTTCCACATCTTGTACACCGTGTATTATTCGTGTGAATACCCTGAGTTCGGGTTTTGTTTGTTCTTGTTCCAATCCTATTAACCTGTTCAGTTTTTATTACGTAAGACTGAACTTTTGGATTGGAACATGAATCATTTCATTTTGTGGAATTGCATATACTAGTACGTACAGTTTTATTTATACCAGTATATGAGGAACTTGATGGGTGCTTACCCATTGGAATAGTGTACAGTATGTATTTTGTCATTCTCTTTCGACTTGGCTAATACTTACAGGCACGATCGGTTGTTGTTGTGTAGTCGGTAGCTTATTGAAAAAGAGCAAAAGTCAAGTCTACTCGCAATATATTGTTTAAAGAAATCCGTGCACTAATCATATTATCTTTCTTAACTATATTAATTTATTACCTGTTACTTGCATACAAATAAAATTAAGATTCTATGAACGATAATAATTACCATTTACATAAGTACTTAGTCGTGCGGTATTACTCAGAATGTAAACAGTGATAGTTAAATTTAATGTGGGTAAGTCGAGAATCGCACGGAGAATATCTCACTACGATTTGGTAGTGATAGTTCTGCGGTATTTGTACAATGTGGGTAGGTATATAGTTATAGTGGAATGTGCACACCAGCTACACAACAACATTTTATTGGTAAGTATTAGCAGGCACTGGTTTTAAGGCTATTTTGAACTTTTGAAACTGTAGTTATTTTAAAATTTTATTACAGTTATTCAATTTAGTACTCGGCTGCTAAATATTAGCATATTTTGGCACAATTTTGAGAGTTCACACTCACATTAAACTTGATGTCAGCACTATATTTCCTCACTAATAGTACTTTCACTGCTGACTATTTATGCCTCAACACATATTTAGTAAAACAAGTTATTTGTTTCATACTAACATCATTACATCATAATTAACATGCAATCGGCTATCAAACCCCTTAATTTTAGACCTACCTACATGAAATATCTAAAAATATCATAACAACAAAGTTGTAACAAAAGAGTTCATAACTCTGCTTCGGTGATTACGAATAATGTCTGAGTTATGCTTAAATATAAAGTACTTATAATAACGCATAGATAAAATCTACCTAAAATTAACGTAAATAATAACACTTTCATTTGTTGGCAATAAAATAAGTAATATCCACATCATACACTATAACGAGGGTAGGTAGGTAACTATTTCTTTTCTTAATTGAACTTTTTATTGATAATTATTTAGTAACTAGGTACTGTAATGTTGTTATTAGTTTATCAGTAGGTTTACGCTAAGATTGATTAAGAAAAATACACACATAAAAATCGTACTACCGTTTAGAGCACTTGCATATTTTAAATGACTGATCAATGTAAGATTTTATTGTTTACATAATATTGTCTAGCAAAATGCAATCGTATTCCATGTAGGTAGGAAATGAACACATTAAACAACCTGTTGACTGCCGATTTGCATGCAATTAGATTTGAAATAATCTTTCAGTACTTACCAGATTTCCTCGTCGCCAATTGTGGAGTACTCCAAACTCCACAAATAATTCTCTGTTTGTATATAATAATATTTTGGAAATAAAACACAAAGTTTGTATTTTGTGTACACCCAACGCTCAGTGATCGCAACGACCGTCCTCTACGGTGGATGACAGCGGAGTGCCTCCCACCCACCTTGTCGGGGTTGCCCTCACCACCCGCTTTATGCACATTTATTTTAAATCAGTATGTATATAAATTTATAACAGAATACCACAATAATAAATGAATATAATATAATAATATAATATAATACCCTGCTCCCGTCACCGGTGGACGACTATTTTTTATATTTTTAAATGTTTTTTTATAAGTTTTGTATGAAATATTTAAAAATGTAAATTATATGGATGAAAGTGAATAAAGGAGATAATAATAATATTCCACAACTATCACACAACGCCATCTAGTCCCAAGCTAAGCAGAGCTTGTGTTATGGGTACTAGACAACTGATAAACATACTTATATATTTCTAAATACATACATATTATTATTATAGATAAATTACACCCAGACACAGAACAAATGATCGTGCTCATCACACAAACATTTGTCCTGGGTGGGAATCGAACCCACGACCTTCGGCATAGCAGTTAGGGTCACTAACCACTAGACCAACAAGCCAATCAGGTTAGTTTGTGGATGGGCTACCATCAGTACGTATTGAGTTTCCTTCGTGCCTCACGTTGGGCGTTGGAACCGGCTGTCATTTGAGAATGGTGGCACGAAATTCTGACAACCAGTCTTACCCGGGGGTATCATACGATTTGATACTAATTGGGTTGTGGAGGTAAGCAATTGCCCTATGTAAAATACTGGTATTCAGCTGCATTCAGTAAGCCTGAAAGCCCCAGTATAGTTGAGAAAAGGCTAGACAGATGATGATTTAATATCCGCAAAGTAACGCCTAATTCTTTAACTTATTTACTAGTAACATACTAAAACGGCCACTTCAGCATCACGATAACAGGGATGTTCATACTGACTAAAATAAATGTGATTCTAATTAGTCCGTCTGTTAGATTATCGAAAAGTATTGAATACGTATTTTTTGTTTTATCAAATCAATAAAAATAGACGAAGATAAAACGCGTCAAAGATTTCAGAGGGGGTTTGTACGACCTTGTGACGTCAGTGACCGGTAAAAAATGCAATACTAATGTCTTAGAATATGACGCCACACGAGTTTTCAAAGCAGTGTGTCGCCTTCATTGTTTGTGTACGTGAAAAAAAAAGTGTCCAATATTTTTTGGAAATCTATCTGACGGACAATTAAGATTTTTTTGTTTACTATCCTATTGACTATATTTTAAAGAGGACGTGCCCTTTGTCCGTCGGTGTACCGCACAATTCTCCCCGGGGTAGCAATGCCACTCTAGGCACGTACGGTGGTTATGTCTACTATGCTGTCGATATTTTGGACCGTATTGTTTGGGACATATCCGTGTGTGTGTCCGTTGTTTACTGATTCAATTTAGAATAGGATACATGCAAATATGTTGTGCTGCTATTTTGTTCTTTTTTTAAAAAAAGGCGTTTACTAGTAGGATTCACTCGCTGAGAAATAAATACGAGTAACAAGCTTAATTTAAAATACAGTTACAGTTCTTTGCCCTTCTTAGCGTGTCGATGGCAAATCTTCATTAAATAAAAAAAAGACTGGTGCAAAATTCATCTATGCGATCTCCGCTCGCTGATGTCACAATATCTTAAAGATCAGATCAGTCATAAGATTCTTAAGTATGCAGGTGTCAGGGCATGCAGCGCAAAATGGAAAAATTTGGTGCGGGAAGTATTGACGTTTTATTAACATAACTTATTACCCATTTGGGTTACTCACTCCCATACGCACGGAAATGTAAAGGGCCCAGGGCCTGCAGTCTCTACAAAGATAGCGATCGCTTTACGACAAAATTCGGTCGCAAAGCTATAACGATGCGGATTTAAGTTGGTAGCTAATACCGGCGCGCGGCGGGTCGCGTCCGGCTCACGTCCACCTTAAATCCGCATCCGAATTTTGTCGTAAAGCGATCGCTATCTTTGTAGAGACTGCAGGCCCTGCTACGGAGTTGCTACACAGAATAGCCGCGAAGCACACTCTGCGTTACGATTGATAAATTAGTAATAGTATAAGCTGTTTGGCCAAATCGCTTTGAAAATTCCTTTAACTGTGTTTCTGACTAATTTATTAAACAAAAATCTAAATCCGTTAGTGATTTACTCAACACTGGTACCTAATCTATTAAAAAAAAAAATATTTAAAAAACAGAAAATGAATTTTAACGCAGCGTCTTAGCATCTGACTTTAATGCAAAGAAGAAAAAAGGCTATTATGTTCTTTTAATATAGTTCATTCATAAGACTTTCTTTGTCAAGTTCACAAGAGCAAGCGACTTGAGATGAAAGTTCCAGATATTACACCAATATGTGGTAAGAACTATGTTGATTCAAGTTCTTATCCGCCGATTTCACGGAGAATAGTTCATCGTACGACAAGGTCAAGTAACTTTATGAAAAACTAGCTTCTGTCAACGACTTTGTCCGCCTACTCCGCGTCATAGGATAATATTCTCTGGTTTTCGGCAACAGTGTGGGTTATGGAAACTTTACACCATTACATCACAGTTTAGTGAAAGAATTTTTGAAATTGGATGAGTAGGTAATCACACTATCACACTAATATTATAAAGGCGAAAGTTTGTGAGTGTGTGAGTGTGTATGTTAGTTACTTCTTCACGCAAAAACTGCTACACGGATTTGAATGAAATTTGATACACAGATAGTTTATAACCTAGATTAACAAATAGGATATTTTTTATCCCGATTTTATACTCCCGTGGGTTGTAGCGGGTGAAGCCGCTGGCAATAGCTAGTTGAGTATAATTATAGTTTCGTAGGATACGCTTATTTCATCCAGTGAAATACACTTTTGTCAAAAATAAGTTACCTACAGTCCAGTCACAGGCGTAATAACTGTATTTGGACTGTGGTTGCCCTTTCAAAAACATGGATCTCATGACGATGAATGGGCGAGAAACTCCATGATCACTTTGACAGTCTTTTCGAATCAAGTTCGATTTTAAATAGTCCAGTCTGGGTACAATATTGTTGTTTCTAGATGAGTGCTCTCTAATAAAGATTATTTAAAATAAATCCAATTTTAATCACCACTAAAAGATTCATAACTGCTGTAGTTTCATCCCAAAAAATAATCACCCACACTTTACAAGTACCATCTGCTTTGAAATTCTAATACACTATCTCAACTTGGAAAAATAATAGTGACAGTAAAAGTGCCATAAACTGTGCGAGTCTCATCTAAAATGTATGAACAATAAGCATCTTGTAATTGGATGCAGCTCGACTACCAAACAACTAATTATTCAGAGCATCTAATACATTAAGCGCTTGGCCACGATATACTCGTTCGAGCGACTCGCGTGTTTTGGCAACGACTGTAAAACAAGAGACACAGGCGCGTTTTTCTTTTTAGGAGCATCCTCCTGGTCCTGGTTAATTAATAACAACCTCACGGGTTGATCTAAAGATTTATTCGTGTTTGCCTTAGGTACGTCCATAAATTGGAAACCAATCGATACTTACCGAGTTTCCTCCGTGCCTCGGAATGCTTGTTAAGCCGTTGCTCCCGGCTGGTATTCAGTCTTTGACAGTCGTTACAAATATATAGTCAATGGCAACCAATCTTACAATTCCTAACCACATCACATCCAAACAACTAGGTAACTGTTTGGTTGTGGTGAGGTTGGATTGGCAATCGTGTGGAACGATTAAAGTAAGATACAGATACTCAGTTGGATCCTGCGCGCGTGTTGCTTGCGCCAATTCTTCATCTGAGGTCGTGTACGGGGGCATAACGGAGTAAACTTCTATATTTTTATGGACTAAGTTTAATGTATTTTGTTTAAATTGAGGCACTTAGTTGAATAAATAATGTGGTTTGCAAACTTTGGAGTAGTTCTGATTAAATATTTTGTGGCATGAGTGAGAGTAGGTAGATATTTTAATTTCGAGACATGTTCTAGACATGCTTTTACCGTTGTGATAAATTATATTTATAGCTGTTAATGGGTTTCAAATGACACTTATGCACAATGAATTATATTTTCTGTCCTGGATATGTGTCGGTTATCTATATCATGGATTTTGCACTGGAAAGCCTTCCATTAGGGGGGGCGATGACTGGTTGACAACGGGGATCCGCGAGATGCGA
This sequence comes from Diarsia rubi, assembly GCA_932274075.1. Classification (NCBI taxonomy): domain Eukaryota; kingdom Metazoa; phylum Arthropoda; class Insecta; order Lepidoptera; family Noctuidae; genus Diarsia; species Diarsia rubi. The sequence goes on from OW026414.1 coordinate 5,421,479, forward strand.
GACGCACGGAACCGGTTAATGTGGCGAGACTTGGGGGAGGGCTATGTGCAACTGTGGACGTCTTTTGACTGTAATGGTGATAACTTTATCATTATGTTCTTTAATTAATAATTGAAAGGCGTAAGGTGGTAAGAAGTGCTTAAAGACAACAAAAACTCTTTAAAGTACCTACTTTGGTAGTTCATCCTGAAAAGTTTCAAAAGGGCCTTTTACCAGAAAAAGTGACGCAATATAAAAACGATTTCAAAATCTTTCGCCTTTGTCCACTCACCTGCCGTGTCTTCGGCAACTTTTTTTTTCACAAATCCAAAGCTATCCCGGTCTCACAATTCACTCTAAAAATAAACCTTCTTGAGGCATCTTTTCAAATATTTGCAGACTCTAATTAATCTTGGACTTGTCTTAATAAAGTGTCTTGAGTGTAAAAATAAGGGTGCGTCCCTTTTGTGGCGGGGCGATTGAGGGGTCGGATGGACCCACTTGATTTGCCTTTAAGGGTGGTGGAGGGTTAAGGTTTGCCTCATTATTTGAAGAGGCTGTTTCGGTTGAAGGTTACTTGATATCTTGGAATTTTAACGATGACGATGTTAAGGTTTTAGAATAAGTAAGCTAAATTTGCAATGGATCTGTCAAATTTGCCATAAATAACCGGTGTTTGTTGGAGAACACCGTTGAAGTTCTGGAGTCGACCGCGAAATAGCAAACGTAAGATAGAATAATTATGGCGTCGGATGGTAGCTAAGTAGCTGAATGAGAGAAGATGTGGGCTTAAGTATATCTCCAACAGTGGGCTATTTTAGGCTGATAGTGATAATGAGTTGATTATGATTTCTCATAGACTGCCTTGTGAATCAATAGGGATGTTTACTAACTTAAAAAAAAAATGATTCTTATTAGTCCGTCTGTTAGATTATCGAAAAATATTAGATACGATTTTTTTATTTTAAGAAATCAATAATAAATGACGAAGATAAAACGCGTCAAAGATTTGAGTGGGGGATTGTGACGTCACTGACCACTAAAGAATGTCATACTAAAGTCTCAGAAAATGACGTTACACGAGTTTTCAAAGCACTGTATCGTCTTCATTGTTTATTTACGTGACAAAAGCAAAAATACGTGTCGAATATTTTTTGGAAATTTATCTGACGGGCTAATTAGATTTTTTTTGGTAACTACCCTATTGGTCGCAATCACGACTGAGCATGAAGTCCTGAATTAATTCCTAGGGTTTTCCTATCAGTAACAGCCGTGGAGAGTGGATTATTTTGTTGCCAGTTCATGACCATGGGGTCGCTCTGGTTCTCAAAAGTAAGCGCCGAAACGAGGCTGTAGGTACTACTGTTAAGTACTCCTCTTATCTTATCTTTTTTTTTAAATCTTGCCTCAATCTAGGAATTTCTCCTGTATCGTGGGTGCGTTCACAAATATTTAAAGTCACATAAACAAATACTCAGACCCGAACCTAACCCCTCGGGCATTACAGGGGGGTGTGTATGAAAGTTGTCATAATTATGTTTTCGCCATCGTGTCAACAGGTATAAAGTTTAACTAAATTCAACAGTACAGTAGAATTTAATTTATCGTAATCCGCTTACACTAAACTCTTACCTTAATAGATAAAATGACGCCTAATTAGTTATTTCAATCTCTTCTTTTATTTTGTTCGTTCAGTAATGAAATGCCTGTAGCTACCGATTATTATGTACCGATTATTATTATGTATTATTATTATTATGTACTACTTTAAGCTATGTATGAAGATTTTATTTCTCTTTGAAGGCTTTTATCTTTTTCAGTACAATTTCATAAGGCTGATAGCTGTATAACATCATCCTGTCTTTTTGATTAAGGAGCTTTTGGTAACCATGATTTAACCCCATCCGGACTCAAATACATTAGAACTAGAGTTCTTAACAATTAAACTGCTAACAGACGGTTGCATATTATTATTAGAAAATCAAAACTTTCCTGAGCAAATTTCAAAAGAACAACGTACAAATCAACAAAGTTTAAAATAACGATGCTCATTTGATCAAAAGTTCAGCTGACCAAAGTCTGGAATATCAATGTTTAAATTATCTATTACACTATTGACCAAATCGTTTAAAGGTCAAAATGGATTACTGGATAAATTATTAATTATCAAATGGATTACACCTAAGTTTGATACACCGACATTTGAAATACCAAATACCAGACGAAAACCCTAACCCCATAAATTTGAATAAAGGCAGGAGAATGATGATGTATCTGCGACAGAATAAATATTTTTTCAACACACTTACTCATAAAATAGCTCTTAATTCACTGCAATTAGGCACATAATGACACCCGTAATCAAACTGTGACTTTTTCATTGCTATTATTCACAAGGGAGTTATTGGTTGAGTTGCTTTATTCTTAAAAAAGTTTTGATAAAAAAAAAAGCGTTCAATAAATTAATGTACCTCTTGCTTTCTCAATTCATGCAACTTTGAATTTAAATAGATAATTTCAACTTGTACGTTTCTAATAAATATAACTTTCACCCAAATATAGCTTTCGTTTTCTCTGTAATAAAGAAAACTTTGAATTCCCTATTTTGTATGTGACTAAAACGCTATCCGCGATAAGCCAAAAAAAAGAAACTTCATTATTTTAGTCTATGGCCGATCTTCATTGTTAGATGCTGGAAAACTGATATAAACTGACTGATATAAAAAAAAATTCAAACTCGTTTCATCTGTTGTTGAAAATTATGTTATTGTATTATTTTCTTCACAAGTGTGTTGAAAAACGTCGTATGAAACACGTGTGTATTGATGATTACCTCTTAACTCTTCGGGACTCTCACCTAACGAGAGTGAGGTGAGAGTCTCAATGGCGCCTTAGCGGTAATCACCAACATTACACACTTGTACCATAATGTACTATTCTTTCACCAATTCATGTTTTTAAACCCAGGCGTCTTCAAAGATTCATGAACTTATATAATGACTTACAGCTTTATGTTTCTCAGAATTGTATCTGTTGTTCAAGTTAATTCTTCAGGTTCTTCAAGTATCTAACTAAGTGTTACAAAGCGATCCGTTATTTAATTAAAGGCCACAATCGCTCTCGCTCCAGTAGGTACGGATTCTTCTTTTTGCTATACTGTTTCTTGTTGTATTATTTAGTTGCTTAGCGGAACATTATTCATTGTAACCTTGTGTTTTAGTAAGTAGGAGGTTTCGTTTTGGATATTATTTTTTTCTGAAGTCTTTAGTAGTCAAAAGAAGAGATAAAATTGATGACATTTAAAAGGTAGGCATTGTAGGTGCATAGACAGACAAAAGATGACATGTCTTCTGAAAGAGAATGGGAGGTTTTCTAGGGTTCCGTAGTCGAGAGATTCGTCCCTATGTCACAGCCACTTTATTTGGAAACTATTAAGACTTTTACGATTTTTATACAAAAATAAAAAAAAAAACGATTAAGGGGGTCTGCTACATGTAACTGAATGTTGAGGTTCCTGAAACTTATTTTTTCTCAAAGTCAATCGTTTGGAAGATAGACAACAAAATATACAAGGTGTAAGCGGTCAACCAAGCATTATGTTTATTAAACTAAGTAGGTGAAATACTCAAAAAGTATTGCTGGGACACGACTTATTCTTTGGGTGATAAATCATGTCTTACGGTCGAACTCAGTGTTTGTAAAAAAAAAACATTATGCTGATAGATGCATTGAATAGTGCAGGATCATTTAGGTACTCAAAGTAAAGTTGGAATAAAGTTCGGTCCGAGAAGGTTCTCACAAATAGTCCAGAACAAAAAAACAATTGCATTGACAGAAAGAACATGTACCTATCTTTCAGCTTCGTTAAGGGCATTTTTAGACCCATTATTAAACCCAGAATATGGTCCTTAATCAATAAAATCTCAATTATGTATCCAAGTGTGTCTAAATATAGAATGTCTTCGAGACTTGTTGACCAAAGTTCAGACTTGTAACTTACGGCACGCCACACGTTACCCACATTAAGGTTGCTAATTGTATTAGCAGTCCCGCAAACTTGTTGACATTCCTATGTACACAAGCTTCGGATATCTGAGCATTATCTGCCACGGGACTATCGACCGTAGTGAAGTCAAATACGTGAGTACGTATGTGCGGTTAATTTGGGGAAGATTTTGGGCCAAATTGCTTTGTAGATTTTTGGGGTTATAGGCTCCAAAATCTTGAGAGTTATTTCAAGGGGTTTTGACCAAAGGTGTACAATTTCTATTTGTGGATAATTTAATTTTATTTTGGCATATCCCGTTAATTAAGTGGTTAAATTATTGAGTTTTCTTTCTAGTTTTTTTTTAGTAGCTACCTCGTGGTAGTTTGTACACGTGACTGGTTTTATTGTTATTAAACAATAGCTGTTGCCAGCGGCTTCACCCGCTACAACGCGAAAATTACCCCACGGAAAGAAAAAAATCGGGATAAAAACTATCCTATGTGTTAATCCAGGTTGTCAGCTAACTCCATACCAAATTTAATTGATATCGCTCCAGCCGTATATACGTGAAGAAGTAACAAACATACACACTCACACACACACAAACTTTCGCCTCTAAAATATTAGTGTGATAAAGCTGTTTAAATGTAGGTGTACGCGTATGGTCAGTAACAGAAGAAGCTTAACATTTCGGAATGTTAATTGTTTGATGTACAGGACGCCAGCCATTATTTTTATATTTTCAAAAGTTTTTTTTTTTAATATTCATAAATCTACAGTAAGTTGTTGTGAGTATCTAATATCTGACAAGCTTCTATTAAAAACCTGCTTTGAAACTTCGTGTCAATTACTTTTGATTTTGACTGTAACTGTATAGTAACAGTCAACACCGAAAGTAGTACTATTAGGTACACCTCTACCTAACCGTTCAGGGATAACTGGCGTGATGTTACGTCATCTACCTTAATTAATCGTAGATGTACAATAATAACACATACGCCATACATACCTACGTATGTTAATATTATGAGAGCTAGGGTCGGCACGCCACAGCTATGCGGAGCCCCAATCAAATTACCGAGCCAGATATCAATGCAATGTCAATTGGATGACTATCAATTGGGAATTGATACCTCACAAGTAAGCTTCGTAATCGGGTAAGGGTCGGCAGAAACTGCCGATATTCGTTTACTTTAGTTAAAAGAGCTACCTCGGCTAAATAATAACAGACAAATTGGTATATTTTCAGGAACAGCTGTGAAAATTTGGAACTTAGACCCCCAATATCTCCGTAACTAGGGGGTTCCCAGGCATATCTGCAGAGCTATTGCGTATCTTTTAAATGTCAGTGGCTATCATATTGTCCATGGATAAATTGTCAAATTGTTTATGGTTTAGTACAACATGGAACCATTTGACAGTTAATTGACGGACACTATATGATAGCCACTGTCATTTAAAAGATACGCAATAGCTCTGCCAGACATAGTCTAGAACAAAAATACGACCAGGAGATAACGTGACGGGGAGAACAAGTCCCTTTTGGCGTCGTTTAGAGTACTTTTACACCCTTTATACCAAGTGTCTTCCCTGCCTCGGAAAGCACGTTAATGCGTTGATCCCGGCTCTAACTTGTAAATCTTTGACAGCCGTTACATGTTGTCAGTGGCCTAAAAGTGGGACAACCAGTCTTACTACGGTATTATCATAATTACCCGTTATTAAAAAGTCACGGGTGTCAGATACGCCGTCGCTTCATCACACTATATATATTTATATAATATCATATCACATAATATATTATTATCACACTATCACATCACATCACACTAATATTATAAAGACGAAAGTTTGTAAGTGTGTGAGTGTGTATGTTTGTTACTTCTTCACACAAAAACTACTGAAAGGATTTAGATAAAATTTGGTACACGGATAGTTTATAAACTGTATTAACACATAGGATAGTTTTTATCCCGATGTTATCTTCCCGTGGGACAATTTTCGAGTTGTAGCGGGTAAAACCGCTGGCAACAGCTAGTAAAGGCTAAAGTTTGTGAATGTGTGAGTGTGTATGTTTGTTACTCTTTCAAGCAAAAATTTCTAATCGGATTTCGATAAAATTTGGAACACAGTTAGTTTATAACCTAGATTAACACATAGGATATGTAATTTTCATTTTTATCTTTTCGCGGGATAATTTTCGTGTTGTAGCGGGCGAAGCCGCTGTCAACAGCTAGTATAAAATAATTGTTATTCAGCTGCATCCGGTTAGACTGAAAGCCGACCCCAACATAGTTGGGAAAACGCCGAGCAGATGATGATGGAATATAATCTGAACAGTGTTTGTTTCCACTTTCATCGATTAATACTCCAGAAACAGATTAAACCCAACTGTTATTACAAATGACTAAATAAACCAAATATAACTAAGGCTAAACCAAATTACGAGATACTCGAGTTAATAGTCCCAAAGTCCTTTATTCCGGGCACAGTCGAGGTCGACGAGTGATAAATGATATCCGAATCGATTCCCGATTATATTGAAATCCGCTTAATTTTGACCCGAATCCGTTGGGGAATATAAAGCAGTATTGGTGTATTATCGCCTTGAGATGTGTCGAAAATAACCCTTAAATACAAGTCTATTTTTAGACGTCTTCGTCTGGTTTTAGATGTTAATAAACTAGGTGTGGAGGTTAGTATTGAATTTATTGGAAAACCGAATGCAATTTATTTCGGTGGAGACTTATGTGACGTAGGTCAACAGCAGGTTTATAACCACAGATTGTAAACATATCTAGATAACGCATAAAAACCAAACGAGCCATTTTTTGACTTCCTCCTATGACGTAATAAAATTTAGTTACTAAACATTTTTAAAATTATAATATATTATTATTATACAGAGTGTTTGGTGCATCATGTGCCAAATCGATATGATCGACTGCAAGGTTCATATGCTATCCTTTTAGACCCCTAAACACTTCTCACGCCCTGTGGTTTTTTAATTATTTATTTTAAAAAGACCCAAACTGAAATACAAATTTAAAAAAGTAGTATAAAGTGTAGACTTTAAATTTCAATTTTATTTAGATGTATATTGACGGCACGGTTGGCGCAGTGGCCCATGCAATGGACTGCTGCGTTGCGTGTCGCGGGTCTGATCCCCGCACGGATCAAATATTTGTATGACCTACAGGTAGTTGTTCTGGGTCTGGGTATTTGTGTATGTGAGTTTAAATGTTTGTGAACGCACCCACGATACAGGATAAATTCCTAGTGTGGGGCTTTAAAAAAAAACAATTGTAATAAAGTACTTTTAAATTAAAATTGTAGAATTCTGACACTCCCTTTCGCTCTGTCCAAGAGCGGGCGGGGTTATTTTATGATTTCTCACCCCACAATAAAAAGGCCCACGAAGTAGGTATATTTGCGTTATCTAGTTATATCTGACATATATCTGTGTTTGTAACCGTCTGGATTTGTTAGACGGGCAATGGCATCGAAATACTTATACGTGCGTTACTCAAAAGACTCCACAATTTTGAATCGTTGTTGTGACAAGTTATTGAGATTTGTTTTTACCATCATCTGTTTGGCATTTTCCAAACTGTGTTGGTGTCAGCTGCCAGTCTACTTTGAAGTTGCAATTTTAACCCTAATAAATATTTTTAAAGTAACTATATTTTCGACCCATTTGGGAATGGAACTCTGAGGCCGTGGGATCCGAGTACTTACAGCCTTACCTGGGAACACCGGGGAAGGTTTTATTGAGTTTTTCCGTTACGAAGTTTTCAGAAGCATTCACGGAATCTGAAATTGTAAACCCTTTACAGATCACCATTTGCTGTTTGCTCATTATTTTCCTAGCAAACTGCGCTCCAAAACACACTTCTGCTCTTCACAATAAATCACAAATCCGCTAACTCAAGTTCACTTACAAGTATTATTGAATTCCGAAAAAGTCTTCCCTACAATAACTTACTAAAATAAAACAACAAAAGAGTTATGATCGCCCCGGGCCTTTCTTTATCTTTCACTTTTAAAGCCTTTGGCACAGCTGCCGTTAATCCATTGGATATAGGCCTTCGATCCTCTACGTGACCTAAGTTTGTAAGTGAACTATATAGGGCTATGAAAAAGGCGACACGGTTCTAAATTAAACTGGAATCCCGTTTCCCTGAGAAATATCGACACTAATTGAATTGGAATTCATTGACTCTGACACTCATATTTATAGTGCCGACTGAAGTCCACTTTAGTTTCGTCATGTCGCGTCGAAAATGTAGCTGTCAATATTATTATTATTACTAGCTGTTGCCAGCGGCTTCACCCGCTACAACTCGAAAATTATCCCACGGATCATAAAATTGGGATAAAAACTATCCTATATGTTAATCCAGGGTATAACCTATCTACATACCAAATTTCAACCAAATCGGTCCAGCCGTTTATGCGTGAAAGAGTAACAAACATCCACACATCCATTCTCACAAACTTTCACATTTATAATATTAGTAGGATGTAAAATGGGGCGGAATGTCAACTCCAACTAAAATTCAGTCCACGACTAGCGATACCAGTGTGAAATTGATTCGTCTGTTTATTATGTTAAATAATTTTAGGACGGATTTTCTGGAGTCGAAGATAGATTGACAGTTTTATATGGATTCTGAGAGTGAAAATGCTTTTAATTTCGTTATCGAACTGTAGGTTACCAAACATGAAGCAATTGATTTGATTTAGGAAATTCTTTCAAAATGTTTTCATTCATTTGCAACCTTTTTTTTTTCTTCGTAAGAACCAACAACTACACATTAAATTATAATATAAAAATGAAATAAATAGAAAACGTGTTGCGCCGACCTCAAAAATGTGGAAAAGATGATAATCAATATTATTACAAAAAAGCAGAAATTAAGAAGTATACAAATTATGTGCAACCAACAACATGCTCCACAGATACGCAAAATTACTTATTTGTGTAGGTATTTTGTGTTTTTTCGCCATACGCAAAACTAGTGGTAAATAAGTTTATACAATTTGTGAATTATGTTGAGTGCAAGTATATTATGCTGTGTTCTCATGCACAGTTAGGAGGATAAAAAAAAACAACTCAACAACTAACTTAAAGTTACTCCTGTTGGACTTAGCATTAAAATGTACAAGAACTCTGACAAAAAGTGTGCCTGGCGGGATCGTCAGTTACTCAACATCGGGACGGACGGTGTGCCCGAAATAATAATTAGGGTTAGCCCTATTTACTTTTTCAATTTTGCTTATGGCGAATATTATTCTATACGTGATGCGGTTCGGGACAAAATACGGGTGTATTATCCCTGGCTGGGGTTGACTTTTTCTCTCTGTCTGTAGGTTTTCTGAGTGTATCGTGGAGAATATGAAATAATATCGTTTTATGACGCATAAGGTGTACGTTATGAGAATTTACAATTGTTTTTTTTTCTTACTGAAAAAAATATGGCTGTTTGTTTGACTTGATGTTTAAGTTTTAGACATTTGACCATAAGGCTGATCAGCATATAATTGTTTCAAAGCTGGAACCCATGCCGAAAAGTAGAATATAGTGTATTATTTACATAAATGGAGACGTACAGATAACGTCTCCATTTATGTAAATAATACGGCTATAATCATAAACCAACAATTAATGTTGAAATATGCTAAAGACACTTCCTGTCTAGCTACGGAGTTCATCGAACTTTTCGTAACGCTTGCGTTCGCTGTGATAAAAAAAAATAGGGTCCCATATCGTTCTTGAAATATATTGTTATATCGGCCATCTCAGTATTAGCGTCATTAGCCTGCGGAGGGATGTCTCTTTTAGCCTGTACTAACCCTTGGTAAGGGAAGAGCCATTAATAAAGGGATTTGACGACTGTCTCCGCTAAGGTCCCCTTGACTATGTAACGATCGTTGTTACTTCATGAACATTAAAATACGTCAAGTGAAAACTAAATATCAGTGTTCAATTATGAAAGGGACATCCCAAACGATTTACACGTATTCAGTGCATCTTTCTGAATCCCCCTACATACAAACATCTCATGGGGTATAAATTGAAATCTGCTGATTCCTACAATAGTGCAAAACAATACCTCGGCCAAAATGTATGTGGCAGCTGTATAAAAAAAAAAACCAATTAATGATGGGGAGATATTCAGAATAATAAATTAACCATTGAAATGCACTTTAGAATGGGGTAGTTAACAAAAAAATCTAAATATTCCGTCAGATAGATTTCCCAAAAATATTGGTCACGTATTTTTTCACGTAAACAAACAATGAAGACGATACAGTGCTTTAAAAACTCGTGTGACGTCATATTCTGAGACATTAGTATGACATTATTTAGCAGTCAGTGACGCCACTACCCCCCACTCAAATCTTTGACGCGTTTTATCTTCGTCAATTTTTATTGATTTGATATAACAAAAAATACGTATCCAATACTTTTCGATAATCTAACAGACGGACTAATTAGAATCATATTTTTTAAAATCAGTAAACATTCCTATTGCCAAGAAGTCTCTTAGTTTGTCAGAAATTTCAAGCTAGTTATCAACAAGTGTGTAGAACCTCTCACACACTTACAGATTTCAATCCTCCATCTGTTACGGTCTACCAACCAACCGAAACCATCTAATAAGAAATATTCTCATCAGCTGAGCACTTCTCACAAAGTTTCCTCAAGAGCCCTTCACGTTTGGTAAAGCCTTATTATGTAGGTCCTATATTAAATCGGCGTCATTACGTGTGCGGAATATTCGCAGTTCCCGAGAATACCCGAACGTTGCCGACCATTACCGATCACCAATCGACATGAGTAATGAAGTATTGAGGCCAATCGAGTCGTGTGAGAAACGTATTCGGAATAATAATCGAGAAGGGTAAGTGATTATTACGAATCGATTCTAATAATATTTGCGTTGGTTTCCAGTTGGATTTTGCGTATTGATTTGGGTTTATCGATTTCTTCGTAATCACTATTACTACTTGTTATAAAACAAAGTTCTCTGCCGCGTCTGCCTGTCTGTCTGCTCGCGATAAACTCAAAAACTGTTGCACCGATTTTCATGCTGTTTCCACCAATGGATAGAGTGGTTCTCAAGGAAGGTTTAAGTATATATTTTTTTCTTAATTGAATCTCCAAGGGGGTTAAATAGAGGATGTAAGTTTGTTGGGATATTTTTCGACATATAAAACTAGTCATTTATAACTTGAGTGTGGTGTGTGGGTGTGAAACTGGTAAGTAGAGAAGGAAGATATGTTGAGGTAGGCTTATCTAGCCTGGAAACGTGGACTAGCCGGGGATTGTGGAATGCGCACTAGATCACATAATGGTGCAAGTGTAGGGAGGGAACAACGGGGTGGTTTTAACAAATAAGTAAGTTGGAATAAGGGCATTGAGATAATGATGGAGAGTCTGTCAGATCTCTCCGCCCATCTCAGGCGGAGGACATCCATGAGGATTTATGAGGAACAAAAAATAGGCTTGTGATTAGCAGATTTGGAAGTTACCAGTGGCGAGTCAAACATGTCAGACTATAAAATCTTCTGAATTATTCAACCAATAGGTCTCTGTAACGTGCCGCCGGGGCTGCGGGTTGTTCAAAAGAGATACGGCCTCGACACAATGGGCTAAGAAGGAACTTGGGTGGTTTTTAGTCGGTAGGAATCCACACTCCCTACCGCTCTGCCCCGAGCAGGAGGATTCATTTGATGATTTCTCACCGTCCAAAAAAAAGGGCTCTGTAACTTCCCTGTTCTGCTTACCTTTTTTCCTGACTGTAGCCTCCTTGGTCTAGTGGTTATAAACGGGACGGTTGAGCATTAGGTGCTGGGTTGATTACCAGGACAGCCATAGTGTTATTGAGTTTTGCCATCAGGATTTTTTCACTAGCAGCCATGCAGACTGGATTTGTGCCCGGTTCATGGCAATAAGATCACCATTATCATTAACATTCACCAAAAAAATCTAATTAGTCCGTCAAATAAATTCTCAAAAGATAACGAACACGTGTTTTTCTTTTTTAACTTAAACAAAAGATGAAGACGATACAGTGCTCCGAAAATTCGCGTCAAGTCATGTGATGTTACAAGGTTAATACTTTTTTATCCACTAAGTGACATCAAAAGTCAAAAGCCCGTATTTTTGACACGTTTTATAGTCGTTAATTAATTTGATAAAACAAAAAACACGTATTCAATATTTCGATAATCTAACTGACGGACTAATTATATTTTTTTGGTGAAATACACCCACACCACACCCAAACCCACCCACACCCTACACACCCACACCCACACATGTGGGTGTGCACCCATATAATTATCACAATTCATATTTAGTCGCATGTAGTAGAGCGCCTGTAATCCCCGCCTCCGCTCATCCCTGTAACCAAAACGTAAGGCAGAGGCGTACCTTTGACTAACCCTTTGGGGGATTACAGGTGTGACGTCATGTAATATACTGTTCTAACTTTAAATAACATCAATAGGAAACAAGGATGTGAATATGCAATACATACTTCTGACCGAGTCGGCACGTCCCGTCGACTGAAAATATTGTATTGTGTATGCAAATACAAGCACGTAGGCGCTTCTCGTGAACATACTGTTCCTAACAGGGTTCGCCCGTGTTCTTATAATATTTACTTAGTGTATCGTATGTTAGGAGAATTTCGGGTTTATTCAATTTATTTGACGTGCCCAAATAATATTAGACTGCCGTATGATTGTGATGTTTTCAGTAAATATTGTTATTTTTTTGTAGATAATATTACCTTTTTGTTCAGGGGAAGGGGAAGAAACGGTTTTTTTTTAAGTATCGGTATTTCGGCCTCGGAACAAGGGCTAAGAAGGAACATGGGTGGTTTCTAGTCAGTAAACGTCTGACTCTCCATTTCGTTCTGCCCAAGAGCGGGAGGGGTTATTTGATAATTACCCACCACTCAAAAAAAAGGGTAATATTACTCCTGCCGGGGCTGGGGTTTGTTCGAAAGAGCTACAGCGGCCCCGGACACAAAGGGCTAAGAAGGAACATTGGTGGTTTTTAGTCAGTAGAAGTCTGACATTCCCTTCCACTACTCCCCGAGCGGGAGGACTCATTTGATGATTTGCTAATCTCCAAAAAAAAAAGTCCGAAGTAAAGCTATTAAACAAAAACAACAGATGTTGAATAACAATCCATGATACAGACTCAAATCAATCGCGTGGGACGTGATTGAGCAGTATTCTAGAAATATTTAGCTTACCAAATATCAACATAAATAAGGTATTGTATGAGTTCGCGTTGAGTAGGCGTTGAGCAAATTAGTTGGCCCTGTTTACTTTAATCTGTAATACCCAATTTTGACAAACATTGTGTGTTATCTGGTAAATATGTAATCATATAACTGGTTGGCTTTGAATGTTATGTTGTTATTTGATGTGTTTAACTCCTCGCACGCCTTACGAACACCATGTGTACATAAAACAATGGCTTTTTAATTATACTGATAAAAGTATGAACGCCTACATCAATGCTTAAAGCAATTTTTCACACACAGTCGCCTAACTTGTCTTGAACTCTTGTTTCTCCACTAATTTGTGGCACGTGATCTCCGACGGTAATAAAAATAAAACTGAAACAAGAAATCACTCGTCGCTACATTTTCTTTATATTTGAACAAAATTAAATATCTTCAACTGAAACGTTACTCGTTTTTTTGCAAATAAAATGTAGAAAGTATTGCCATAATTTGGTGTTCTTTATTCCAGTTGCGAGAAGAAAAAAAAGGGACCAAGCAAAAAGGTGGAATTTAAAAAAACGTTATGTATCATTACAATTAACTGTAAAAATGTGACAAATTTATTACTGAGACACCTAACCTTTACCTTCGCCTACATTTAAATAACGTTATACCTACTATGTATTTTTTAAATATTTCAGACATAAAACATTATAATATCATGCATGTAATCGCCAAAGGGCTAGACGAAAAGCTGTACTAGATATTAACTAAACCCCCATTTCGCTAGTTATTTTAAAGTCCCATGTAAAAGAGGGCGATCCTATTGCAATGGTTTAGGCGCAAAATGCTCAAAATGACAACAGAGTCGCAAAATGACAAGTTCTCAAAATGGCAAATTCTCAAAAAGCCTAATTCTCTAAATGGCCAATTCTCAAAAAGCCTAGTTCTTAGGATGCCCAATTCTCAAAATGGCTAATTAATAATTTTTATTAATGGTTAATGGGTTTTTTGAGAATTTGCCATTTTGAGAGCTTGTCGTTTTCCGACTCCGTTGCCATTTTGCGCCTAAACCATTGCAATCAACCGGGCTCAGCGCCAGACTTTGTGGCTAGTAATGAGAGATTCCTGATGGATAATCTAATAATACTTTGCTTGATTCGAGAATCGAACCCAGGAACTCTTGTTCAGCAGCCACGCTTGCGACCCCTAAACAAACGAAGCAGAGTAAAATAATAAGTTAGTAAATAAAATTAACTGTTATCAGTAAAAAATAATCTTTAATATTTTGCTCTTTAAAACTGCACTGTCCCAAATAGGGACCAGGGTGTCTCGAGAAACACAAGATTAATTAAATTCATATTTAGTGATGTCTTAACTTTAAAATTGACTTCCTCGAAGTTCAGTTTGGAGACTGTTTTGTTAATTTGATTTTTAGAAAGAAATCGTGTACTTAGATGAAATGCCAAAAAAAACGATGTAAAAGAAAAAAACTGTTTTCTAACTAAACACAGACTGTTCAACAGTCTGTGGTTTTCCACCCCATTTACATAAGACTTGCACATAATTGACACAAAAACGTGAGTTTATCATGGATCAACGTGGTTTCTACAACCTGGCAGCTCTGTCTAAACCTTTCGGGTTACAGGCGTGGTTTGTTATTATATTAATCGTAGCAGCATATTTTTTTCAAGATACACTCTTGTTGTATCTCTGTCACGTCATTGCAATCACTGTTTTACTCTAGATCCATACTTACCTAGAAACCTTCTAAAAAAACCTTTGGACAACTGTAACTATTCGAACCAGGCGTTGTTACATTGATTTCTATCGAAAACCGTGATTATTCAACCAAAAAAGTAATTTCCCAGCAATATTTTTTGCGTAGCTTTACTTAATTAGATGTCCGAATGCTTGGTTAACGGCTTCGTGAAAAGGGTCCGTTTACACACCTTCTATAATAGTTTCTCTGTATTACCCAAGACAGACAGGTAGAAAATGCCTAAGGGTCAGATCACACCGAGACGCGACGGTAATAGAAGAGGCCAACGCAACGTCGCGAGGCGCATCGTAAAATCGTTGGCAACACGACGCCTCGCTACGCAGCGAGCTGCGCCTCGCGGCGTCGCGTTCCGTCGCGCGGCTTCGCACTGCGTCGCGCGGCGGCGCTCTCGCACGCCGTGCGCACCGGCGATGCACCGCTGCGTCGCGCGACGCAGCGCGACGCCGCGAGGCGTCACTAGGCGCAACGCTGCATGGTGCAACGTATTCTGAAATCTCACAATGAAATGTGTATCTTTTCGTGTAGAAAATAAAGTTGTATTTTGAGTCGCTCTTTTAAAGTGTGCGCGCAGCGTCGCGTCGCGTCGCGTCTCGGTGTGAGCTGACCCTTAGGGCTCGTAGGCGACGCGGGGCGTCGCGCGGCGCGTGCAGAAAGGTCGTCGCATGCTATTTATTTATTAATTTACAGAGAGGCGGGTCCACCGCAACGTACGCTGCATTTTAAACTCGAAAAATCGCTTCTCGTATAATCGTCGTTTGAAATCGTTAACGTTTTCATATATCGCCATGTGCTTGAATTGCGCGTCTCCGTAAATGAGGCCTTAGGTGGTAGTAAGTCCGCCTTTGTATAGTTACTTTTACTTATAAAAGAAGTTTTACTAAATAACACATAATGTAAAAGAACGGCAACAAGAAAAATAACGAGAACATTTTGTTGTTCTTTCTTTATTTTGTAGATAAATAAAACAAGGGCTTTCTATATGAAATAAGTCGTGAGGAATATTCGCTGCCGCGTTAGCACGTGTCGAGATAAATCTCAGCCGGTGTTGTGTAGCCGTTGAAATAGAGGCAACCATCGTTTATTCCAGGAGTGGGACAGTCTTTGGATCCTGTACATGAGACAAAAAAAAAACCTTTTTTGTTATCATCATTGTTGACTCAACTTAAAAGTTTGCAATGCTCAGAGGTGAGAGTATGAGCGTGCGGTATAATGTAAATAATTATGTCGATTTTAAAATTGTTTCAAGTCCTGTTTCAAGTATTTTCATGGTCTGAATGTTTACACATCTAAATGCGTAAGTAAGTAGGTAAGTCTAGTAAGTTTTATTGGGATTTTCCTTAGGAATTATTTACTAACAGCCATTAATTCTGAATTTGTGCCCGATTATTGGCAATAAGCGCGCCCCCATTACATGGGGCTAACTCCGCACTCAGAGACCTTTAATGATTACTTATGCCATTACTTAGTAAAGATTTGACATACTTTTGTATGACAAAACTGTCAAAACATTTACTAAACATAATATTAACTGGCGTTTGGGTGTGCTATTAGGTACACACGTACACCTTTCCATAACCCTTTGAGGATTACAAGCGTGATGTTAGTATTTACATCTACGGGTATTAATGATTGTGCCTGATGCAAACAATTTATCATAATAATTGTATATTTGATTGAAAATCGACGTTTTTATGTGACGTTTACACCGCGCGTTTAATTTAATCTATTGCAGAAGAAAAAATATGTCTTCTACGGAGCAAAGGTTTGACAGTTTGTTTCACGTCGATGGCGTTGATCGATGCGTAGTCCATCGATCTGCGAGTTTGAAATTCTCGATGGCGATGGTAAATAGTTTAGGAGGAATGGATCACCATTGTAATTCTTACGAAATAAAACGACACAAAATATATTTTTTCAACACACTTGCTCATGAAATGGCTCTAATTTCACTGCAATTAGGCACATAATGACACCCGTAATCAAACTGTGACTTTTTCTTTTATTATTCACAAGTGAGCTATAGGTTTTTTTTATTGGTTGAGTTGCTTTGTTTTTAAAAAAGTTTCGATACAAAACAGATCGTGTTCATTAGTCCAAAAAAACTAATGTATCTATTGCTTGCTCATTTCATGCAACTTCGTATTTAAATAGATAATTTCAACTTGTACGTTTTTAATAAATAAAACTAATTCTCAAATATAACTTTTATCTCTTTGTAATAATGAATAGAACTTTGTAGACTCTGAAACTTTTGTACGTGGCTAAAACACCATCCGCGAAAAACAAAAAACTAATCCTCATTCATGTAGTTTACCGTTCGCGATTGTTAGATGCGCGCATAGGAAAACTGATTATTTTTTCCCGCCATTACGTAAAAATTTTCAACTCGTTTTCAATGTTGAAAATGGTTTTTAAGTAATATATTCTAATGTTATATTTTATAATTTTCCTGTGTTGTCTACTGTGTGTACATAAATAGTTAAATAAATATTATTTTGTTCACAAGTGTGTTGAAAAACGTTGTACGACACACGTGTGTACATCGGTACACACGTGTGTCGTACGACGTTTTTCAACGTTTTTGCCGAGGACGGTAATCGTCGGATTACCGTCCTCGGCTCTCTCAAGACCCTCACCAAACGGCTCGGACCTCAATGGCGCCTCAGCGGTAATCACCAACGGTACACATTTGTGCTATTATATTTTATATAAAAAAAAAGAATATTAACTTAAATCATCTCTCGTCGAATAGCGCCACGAACAACTTTGTAAATTAGTCTACCCGTATGTAGACGTGAGGCATAAATATTGGATTAGGTATGTGGATTAGGTATTTTTCGATGCGAGTCCGTACCTAATCCAAAGCGTCGAGGAATAGGTATGGAACAAAATATTTATAACAGCCATAGATACCAGATATTCCGTACTTTATAATGTGGGCTGCTACCAGCGCCATCTATGTAGAATAATACTGGACTAGTTACTGCTCTAGCGATATACGTCGTCGTTAGGTGGCGTTATTTTAGGATAATAATCTCGAAGAAAAAAAACTTTCACGTAAAAAAAACAATTAAAAAAAAACCTGTAAAATATTTAATTAATCTCAATCATTGATTCATTGTACAAAGTTGATCAAAATGATTAAATACGCCTTTTATGTGAATCTACACAAGATGACAGTCCTAAGCCTGTGAGAATGTCTAATAGACGACATTTTAAGATTCTGCGCTGCACACATTGTATAGCTGCATTCTTTAAGTATGAAGGGTAATTTTGATCACTATAGTAGACGTTAAATTAAAAACAAAAGTATTCACGTTGGCTATATGTACAGTTTGCCCATAAAAAACGAAATATAATCTACCGTTCCACAATATAACAGAAACGGAACGTCCGTACTCCATGCCGAATATTTCTTACCCAATCCACATACGATACATAATATCGGTAACAGGCCAGCCAGCGGCTCTATTGAATAAATATTCGGATTAGGTAAATGGATTAGGTATTTTTAAATACTAGGATTAGGTGGATTAGGTATCGTTTTTACCTAATCCGACCCATGTCTACCCGTATGTGACACACTTATAAACCTTATGTCGTTGGTCGATTTAGAGGAATTCTCAGGCCAATTACGGCCTCTCAAAAATTGCCATCGCGGACGGTATTTCACGTCCACACGGCGGGGTATTGGTAAAGTTTTCAACTAGCAATAATCGCACCTCGGATTAACCTCATTGGTTACGATATTGCCTCTGCGCAAAGTTAACTGAAAAAGTCCGCTCGACCAACCCAACCAAACGCTATGCAGCTAACGATAGCTCGCTTTTAAACGAAGCAGCGCCATCTAGTTAGGAGAAAAGACAACTCTGCACTGACACGTAGTTCTTAAACCAATCGCGGTGGCGCCACTGTCGCGTCATTTTTGTAGACAATATAGACTGAGACACAGTGAGCGACGAAGAGGGGTGATGTAATTGTTAGATTTTTACAATGTTAACAAAAGGACACCACGCTCAGCAGTAACATCTTACTTTACCCCAATTTTAGATAGATGTGAATTTCAAATACAATCATCATCATCATCATCGGCCATAGAAAGTCCACTGTTGGACAAAGGCCTCCTCCCATAGAACGCCATAACGAACGGCATCCTGCCGTTTGCATCCAACAGTTGCCCGCGACGCTCACGATGTCGGCGGTCCACCTGGTGGGAGGCCTACCAACGCTGCGTCTTCCGGTTCATGGTCGCCACTCGAGAACCTTTCTTCCCCATCGGTTGTCGGCTCTTCGAGCGTTCAAATACAATATTGTTTAAAAAATAACTTTGCTTTCATACACTGTTATTAGTAGCTGTTTTCATAATTCATAGATTTATTTGCTAGTAGTATTGAAAGTAGTGCGGCTATCAGACTTTTTGCAGCGTTGTTTCTTGTCTTGTCCTAGTTGCCAAATTTTTTGAGATGGCAACCCTTGTTGTAGCCGGCTTAACCTAGGTGTAGCCGCACTTCGGCTATTAGCCGTAACCTATAGGTGCAAACGACCCCTTTGTGAAGCCCAACACCACGCATTATTATACATCAAACAGAGTAGCTACTGCTACTCAAAAATTATTGCTGGGAAACAATTTTTTTTTTGGGTGAAGAATCACATTTGGTGATAAAAAAAAGGTCTAGAACAAAAAAAATGTGGCAGTAACGGGAAGAACAATTAAGGTACATTTAAACCCTTTGTACATACAGCCAAGTGTATTGAAATCTCATATTTTATTCTACTTAGTGCATTTATGTCTTCACAGTTCCCAACGCATGGTCCTCGCAGTCAATTCCGATGATGTATCGTCTCTGGTCTCGTCCCGTGCTGACCAGTTGTTTGTTACGCCCTACGTACGAACGTCCAGCTAAATATATCGCTTCA
The DNA here is from genome assembly GCA_932274075.1 of Diarsia rubi. Classification (NCBI taxonomy): domain Eukaryota; kingdom Metazoa; phylum Arthropoda; class Insecta; order Lepidoptera; family Noctuidae; genus Diarsia; species Diarsia rubi. Next base: position 5,441,397 of record OW026414.1, read on the forward strand.
AACTCAACACTCCTATCTTTTTCTTATTATTTTGGGGTTGAGAAGTATCTTTTATTTCTTTATTCGGTAAACTACTGATTCGTTATACATTCAAAAAAAAATTAAATACAGAAAGTTCTATCGAAAATTTTGTTCTGGTTGAGGTTCTTCAAAATGGTCAGGTGCGTAGTACGTATTAGCAACTGGCGTCCGTTTATGACCAGCAGGGCTATTGCGTATATCTGTTGACAGATTTATTTATTATCACTTTGGCTCTGTGTGCTTTGATTAACTGTCAAATGGTTCCTTTTTGTACCAAACCATAACCAATTTGACAGTGAATCCATGGACAATATGATAGCCACTGTCGTGTAAAAGATACGCAATAGCCCTGCAGGGTTATTGTGTAAAAGATACGCAATAGCCCTGCAGGGTTATTGCGTATCAAATCAAATCAATCAAATCAATCAAATCAAAATCATTTATTTCAAGTTGGCCAGTTACAGGCTCTTTTGAATAGTCGAACAAATACTAAATTTTAATAAGCTAATAAACTAAGCTACAGTCCCACTCACAAGGCATAATAACTGTCAGTGTACTGTAGTTGCCGATTCCAAAGCGTTGGTCTCATGAGAAGAATGGCAAGAAACTTCATGGATACTCTTTTAAATCATAATATTGTTACAAAACTTTGGTTACATCATTCATATCGAGATTGGTATATTATCATGTGAGAACGATGTAGCAAGTTATGCACGATAAGTGTCGACAGTAAAGCCAAAACGACGATTTAAAAATAATATAATAATTCAAACAAGCCGTGGCAACTAAGAGGTGACCAGTCACAACTGACAGCACCCGTTCACGAGCATGACGCATGGATCAGCCACCATTCCACTCAACCATTTTAAAGGGAACGAAATGACCCGACACACCCGCCACCATCAGCGAGACATTTAAGTGAGCATGACACACTCTTAATCGCCAGGGCATATCCAAGTCAAATAAAAAATAGAAAAATAAATGTAGGTTTCCAGAGAATGACAGCTTTCTAGTACATAGTACTCACACAATATGTGCTATGCGACTATATAATACTAAAGAGATTGAATTTATACATTGCAAAGATAGTTGTACAATCTTCTTTCTTCTTCCTATTAAATGCTATTCATTTAAGCGTCCTGTCCTTGTGGAGCAGGACCGGCATTGAGCCAAGCATTTTTATCAGCGATATAATCGTCTAACTTGTAATATGCTTGCTTGCATAGTGTGCGTTTGATACATGTTTTAAATTTCGTCTCATTCAGTTCAAGAATGCTTTGTGGAATTTTGTTATAGCATCTCAAACAGTACCCCATGAAAGATGAGTCTACCTTAGCGAGTCTGAAGCCTGGCTGCACTAACTGGTCCCTATTCCTAGTAATATAATTGTGTCTGTCACCTCTTTTACTAAAAAGATGCAGATTTTTTCTCACATACATTATGTTTTCGTAGATGTACTGACAATGCACCGTCATAATGTTAATGCTCTTAAATAGTTCTCTCAGAGAATCGCGCCTACGAAGACCATATATTGCTCTGATGGCTCGTTTTTGCAGAATAAAAATAGATTCAATGTCTGCAGCTCGTCCCCATAACAAAATGCCATAAGACATTAGGCTATGAAAGTAACTAAAATAGACCAGCCTAGCGGTATCTACATCAGTAAACTGACGAATTTTTCTAATGGCATATGCTGCTGAACTTAGCCGCCCTGCAAGAGATGTTAAATGAGCACCCCATTGTAGCCGTGAATCAAGCGTAATCCCCAAGAAAACCGTTTCATCTACGAATTCTAGTTTCTCGTTATTTAATAGAATATCACAATCACTACTTTTAACATTCGGTAAAGCAAATCTTATGCATTTTGTCTTTTTTTCATTTAATACTAAATTGTTTGCTGTGAACCAATTATGAATCTGAAGTAGGGCTTTATTCACATCATCTAGCTTTTGAGCCCGTCTATTTATCTTAAAAATTAGGGAAGTGTCATCAGCAAATAACACCATATTCTGAGGTTGGTTTTTCAATAAATAGGGTAGATCATTAATATATACCAGAAAAAGGAAAGGGCCCAATATTGAGCCTTGCGGAACCCCCATTTTTACTTTTAAACCCTGTGAATTAACACCATTTATTTGAACATGTTGTTGCCTTTCACTCAGATAAGATTTTACTAAACGAAGTGCAAGTTTACCTAGTCCATAATGCTCAAGTTTCAAAAGCAATGTGTCGTGATTCACGCAATCAAATGCTTTTGAGAGGTCACAAAATATTCCTACAGCATCTTGGGACTGTTCCCACGCATTAAATATGTGCTTTAATAAAGTTACACCGGCGTCAGTTGTGCAACGTCCTTTAGTGAAACCGTACTGTTGATCGTGTAAGATTCTGTTGGTGTTAAAATGATTGAGCATTTGGTTAAGCATAACTTTTTCAAAAACCTTGCTAAAAGCTGGCAACACCGATACAGGTCTATAATTATTAGTATCTTTACTGTCACCAGATTTGAAAAGAGGTATGACCTTACTGTGTTTCATTAAATCTGGGAAAACCCCTTGGTCTACACACAAATTAAATATTGAAGCTAAGTATGGTGCAATAGTCTCAACTATGGATGTACAAACTTTGATAGACATTCCCCATAGATCTTCGGTCAGTTTAATTTTTATTTGCCGGAAAGCTTTAATTACCTCCGTAGGGTTTATATGTTTAAATTTAAATTCAGCCAGGCAACCAGGCACGTTCGCCTTCAATAAACCAATTGAGACTTCAGGTGAGGAATTAAGAGCCTCCGTTGTTTTTAAAGGAATATCAGTAAAGAAATTTACAAATTCTTGAGCTACTTCCTGATTATCGCTTTTAGGACCACATGCTGTATTTAATGTGTAGCTAGTGGTACGTATTTTTTTCCTGTTAGTCTCGTTATTTATGACTTTCCAAACTGTTTTTATTTTATTTTCTGCTGTTTTGATCTTTTTGCCTATGTGAAGGGCTTTAGCAACCTTGCAAGTATTTCGAAATATTTTTGAATACTTTGCAACATACTTGTTAAAAGTTTCAGTGTTTATATAAGGCTTAAGGCCATACAGTTCAAAAAGTCTTTCCCTACTTTTTCTGATACCTCTAGTTGCCCAATCACTAAATATAAATTTAGGGCTAACACTTTTAATCTTCTTCTCAAAAGTTTTATTGAATTCTGTGTGAACTATTGAAAAGAAGTTATCGTACAATTTATTTATATTAATATCATCCACATGATGGTTCATTTCACATAACTTGTTCTGTAGGAAAATATTATATTTATTTAATTTGCTAGTTGTTAAAGGTCTAAATGTAATCTGAACTTTTTGTAATGGTGTGTTACACTTAAAAGTTACGGTTTGTCCGCTATGATCAGACGGCAGGCAATTTACTATGGCTTTATCTATGTAATCACAATCGCAGAAAACATTGTCTATACAAGTAGCAGAAAATGAGGTGACCCTAGTAGGTTCTATAAAAATGTTGGTTAAATTAAATGACTTAAAAAGATTTAATAACCTACTGCTAATTGAATTTTCTTCTAAAATATTGACATTGAAATCGCCACAAATAATTACAGATTTATTACTGGCAGCAAGTTTTGCCAGGACATCTTCTACTATTGATTCAAACAAGGGAAAGTTTTGATTGTTTGGGGGTCTGTACACACACACAATTACATGCTTATCTAGCTCAACACAGGACAGTTCGACGCAATGTTCAACCGAAAGACCTACAATGTCATTACGTTGCTTATATTTAACACAATTTTTTAATAATATTAGGGAACCTCCACGCAGCATTGATTTACGGTTAAAACAGCTACCCACCGTATAGTTTTCATAATTAATAAGCATTTGGTAATCTTTGAGCCAATGTTCAGTAAAACAAATAATGTCAAACATACTTTTCTCTAAAAACAATTCTATTTCTAATAATTTGGAAGAAATGCCTTGGATATTTTGGTGGAATAAATTCAAAGTGTTCTGCTGAGGCCCTTTTTTACTAACTAATTTAGTGCAAGAAGATACCTTTCTGTTGGTAGGTTTAACAATATTGTTAATGGTACCTTCTGTTGTCTTACTTCCTAGTTTAAACTAATATCTGGAGTCAGCCCAGAGTCTCCTGTGCTATCACCAGACAACAAGATTCCATCACTAAAAACTCCTAATTGAGAATTTTCCACGGTGACATATGGAACATCCTCCGTACAATGTTTGTAAACATTTATAGCACTAGTGCTATATTTATTTGAAGTCACCTCCTGTACATAAGTACCATGACTAATAGTCGCAGTGTTAACAATGTAAGAAAACTTTGACATACTACATATGTCTGTGTGAATATTAAAAGCTAATAGCCTAGCTATTTTGTGTCTAAATCTAAGAGGTAGATACACATTACCTGGTGTCGACTTAAGCTTATCAACAAAAGTGTTGGTATCCAGATATACAAGCTTGTCACAATAGTGACCTACTAAGAAATGCACATGTTTGTTTAACATGTGTATATAATTGTTTTTCCTATCACTAAGTCTTTCAAAATACGGAAAAGCACACAATATAATTTTACTACAATTTAACTTTAACAACTCTGATACACAGTCAGTGATGTCTTCCTTTTTAATTTTAGAACTGTTACCAACACATATAGTAATGGTTGTGTCAGGACCACAAACAGTTTTTGAAGCTGATGCCATAATCTGTTTGAAGGTTGACCCCGGCATACAATAATTTTGTGTACAATAACTCAAGTTATTACTAATTAATTTTCCTAGCCCTCTACCTAAACCATCAGAAAACAAAACTGAATGATTACAATCATAACCATTAGGAAATACAAAACTGCCAATCTGAGGGTGCGCTACTTGTGCCTCTTGACTGATGATACAGTCCTGAGTGCGTACAGCCAGGGACAAGTCCTCCGTTCCCACTGGCTGGAGGGCATCAGGGCTCCTCTGACAAGTACAGAGAGTATTACTGACAGTCAGCAAGTCCACTTTGTCAACTAATTCATTTGTAGCAAGAATATGCTCTTTAATTTGGTTTTTTGAGCGATCATATTTAAAAGATATAGAGTTTAATGACATATTCAGGGCCTGTATTTCTGATTGTAAGCGCTGAGTATCCATTTCATAAATATTTATACTATCTTCTAATTTAATCTGATAGTTATTTAAAGTATTAACAAGAGAAACACGTTCTTTCCTTAATTGAATGTTTTTGGAATAATGTTTTTGGTTTTTCTTAAATTTATTAATTTTTTTAATGATTCTATTTAGTCGTGCATATTTCTTAATTTTTTTCTTACTTATTTTATGGCAATTATGATTCAATATGGAATCTTCTGTAAGGTCAATTGTAATGATGGAATGAGGGTTAGAATTTTTATTTACTAATTCATTATATAAATGGTCAGTCTCTATAGCCTGAGTGTGATCGTTTTCCCTTTTCAAATTTAAAAGTTTAGCATTAGCATGGATTAATTCATCCTCTAGGTCCCTAATTTTACACAAAGCCTCCTCATATAAGTTACTACAGTGGTTGAACCCATCCGTGACCACCCTTAGTTTATCCCGTTCACTGACAACATTCATGTATTCCTGATGAAGGTCTACTAGCTCCCGTTTTAAGCTTGAGTTTTTACTATTAACGTTAATGACCTCCTCCTCACTGTCTTCTCTTTCCTGTAAAAGTTGTTGGCATTGGAGTTTGGAATCCTTCAGCTCTTGGAGGGCCGCTCTTAATTTTTGTTCCATATCTAAAGCAGTGGCCTTACGAGTCATTACAGGCATGGTTTCCGGATAGGTTACTGAAAATTAAAAATAAAGAAACGGTGAGAACTAAAAGGCTAGACCAACAAAGAAAGTTTAGCGTTGTAAGGGGAGAAAAAAAATGAGATAAAAGATAGTGTTACTCAAACAAGTGAGGTAGGCTGCTATATTAGCTCAAAAGGATTAATTTTTTTGATTATTTTTATTGTATTAGAATTTTAGTCAGTCTTGAGTGGGTAGGTGTAGGTGGCTAGAAAAAAGAAAAATTAACTCAAGACAAAAACAAAATAACTATTATGAACGTTATTTTATTATCTATATAAAGGGAAAAGATCGAATAAACTAGAATTATTGAATTTATCATATAGCTTTCATTCATACGATCACTCTTTGTTTAAAAAGTGCAGAACCAATACAGGGTACTGACTAAGCAATAAATGTTTAACTTGTATTTAGTACATCCGTGTTACAGAGGTAAAAGTGATGTTTGTGTGTTCATTAATAAGATTAAAACAAATGATACTCCCCTTGTGATCTAAGTCCGCAGTTTGAAACTCCAAAGTTCCAAACGTCAGCTGTTGTTTGAAGGTTACCGGTAACCGTATGTTCCCGAAAACTTTATTTACACGTTCCCATAGCAGGAAAACACTTTTACTATGTATTTATGCATTTATAATATGATTATACATTAGATTACACCTTATTTTAACATAATTAATAATTAAATTTAATTTTAAACTACGGAGCAAGAATTTGACATGTCACTCGGGCAGTGTTGCCATCCGCTCTTCGCGTATCTTTTACGGTTATGGTTTAGTACAAAATGGAACCATTAGACAGTAATTGATAGGCACTATAGGTTATCCATTGTCATTTAAAAGATACGCAATAGCCCTGCTGCAGATGTGTGACCGTGGGCGAAGCAAAAGGAGTATGTAAGGTGCGTACTTTCGTGGCATCATTGGTCTTTAACCTCGTGATTATAAGGACGCAGTCGAGTTGCTGCTGCCAGCAGTAAATAACTTCTAAAGATATGCTTTAAGAAACAGATGAGTGTTCTGCTTACTAACTTCCTATTGTGTTATTTGGGTGTGTAACGTAGAATAGTTTCATTGAATTGGCATTTATAACTACCGAACAAGTTGTTTGTTAAAATATTTCATAAATTAAGAAAGTGGTACAAACCAGTTTTGGTTGCCAACCCCAAATTAAAGGGGCGCTAAACAAAATAAACTTGACACATTTAGAAGGGTTAACGCATCACGCGATTCCCGCATTAAAATAAACATTAAACCATAGGACAGGTGCTTGCAGTAGGCTCACTTTGGAAAATTCGGCTATCAGCTCATGGAAGATGCCGAAAAAATGCTATTAAATTGTGATACAATAATATCAGTCACATCATTCATAACCTCAGTTGAGAGACTGGCTTGTCATAATAATAAATTCCAATCACTCACAATAATAATACAATTATTATTGGTAAAGTTACATACTCATATTGAGAAACATAAGTAATACAGGATCTCTCGGTACTGATGATTTTGGAGACAAATGCTTTGTCCTCCGCTGTAGACGGGTAAAAATACCCTTAAAGTAATAAGTAGTACTACCCGTAAAGTCGCGTCCACGCTTCCCCGTCTGCAAGGTGTAAAACATTTTATGACACGGATTTCCGATTCACGCACGTGTAAGTCAGCTGTCCCGAATAATGTTATGCATAGAGTTTATGCAGTCGTAGCTGAGTACTGGGAATGCGGTTAGGTGACAGTGTCAGCGGGGTGATGAGGGAAGCGAGTCTACTTTTAGACACAGTGACTGTTTTCATATAAAATAAGAATAGGATAAGAGCTGATATTGATGGGGCCATTACTAACGAAAATAATTGAGACACCCAATAATAAGAAGGAGAAGAAGAAAATAAAGAAGGAATTTACTGAAGAAGCAAAATGTCGCGAAATATTAAAGAATTTACTGAAGAAGCAAAATGTCGCGAAATATTAAAGGAATGCAGAGAAGTGTTAAATTACTGGCAATCAAAACAGTGTGAGTGTGATTATTTGATTTGCTGTCCTAGGTTTACAGTGAGTCATAAACCCTGCTAATTAAGTTTATCTCTACTTGAATAAATTATCCTTTATCGCTCATTTGTAACAATAAGCATTAATTAAGTTCCGAGTAATAAAAACTTATGTCGTTTAAATACGTTTACTCGAGCCACTTAATGTTGTTTCCCGCGTTCACTGCGACCTAGCCTAATAAACAGCAGCTCTCGAATACCTTTCGACGTATGCTCCGAAGTGAAACGCTTCATATCGTGTATGACGCGTCATATAATATTATACAAGCCATTGGACTGCAAGGAACTCATGACAACATCGTCGTGGCAATAGCAATCTGTCGAAGTTGTGAAGACACATCGACATCCTGAACTTACCATAATGTATTTTAGATTATAATGACATGACGTTTGAGGAAGGTTTTGCGTATGAATGTAGTGTAAAGGAACCCAAAGAAGCGAAGTACTGTGTGAAGGATGATAATGTAAGAAAGTTAGTGACTGATAAAATGACGAGTAAGATATGCTGCTCCTACCACTGGAATTGGAGCAACTAACTTCCGTGCCGTTTTGCGGGAGTAAACTACTATAAATAAATAAAATGAAAATTAATATTCGATTAACATTTCTGTCATTATTGCTTCTGTTTAATAATAGTCTTGTGCTAGTGTTAGTCTTGTGCTAGGCTATTCAGCGTTTTTTTTTGCTATCAACGAATGAATTTTAGACAAAAATGGGTAACACTGCATCAGAATACGTCTGTAAGATGAGACTGTTAACAGCTTCACCGCTTCTATTAGATGTCAGAGTACCTAATTTTGTCGTTCACTGTATACATTACAAACGTTCATCTTAATTTTCATTCAGCCGTGGTCACTTCTTTCAATGCATGTATTTTTACAAACAATCGTTCTATATATTCCAAAGTCTACTTCTCTTTTTATACCTACTTTCCTACTTTATAATCAAAGTTCTAGATCAACAAAAACGAGAATTCCCTCAGTCAGTGGCACACACCAACCAGCCTTTAAGCCTTATAAGTCGGTAAGCTAAACTGACAACAGACACGAATATGGTGGGGCCGCATACGAAACGAATTGATTCCGAATGAATATTGGAACCTCGCAATATTGCCGCGTGGGAAACGTTCGCCAATACACGGTAGATACAAATACAGACACATGCTCTCGGTTATTGGTTTTTCATAGCTGAGTTAACTTTATCTAATTTTATGAGTATTTGAATATTTTCACACGAGTTCATTTTACACACGCTTTTCTTTCAATTTCTTCTTTTTTTTATACTAAACTGTTTAACTATAAAATATAAAAAGTCTGCCAAACTGCAAAACAGTTTGTTGGCAGTTATTCTCGTTTTACAATAATACGATTATAACAAATTTCGATTTTAATTACAAAATCATTAACAAAAAACAAAAAAAGGTGAGTTTACAGTTATGGAAAATTGCTATGGACACAATGATAGGTAGTGTTTTTTAAGAACCTTTTTAAGTTGGGATTTATATTTGACTACTACACTAACGATGGTACTATATACTTTCTTGTGCGCTTACCAAAGTAGTTTGTGACTTTAGGAACAACAAGTGTCTTCTTTTTACCCGACTGCGGCGAAGCCCAAAAGGAGGGTTATGTGTTTAGCGTGTATGTATGTATTTGTATGTATGTCCGTTTCTTTGTTCCCTCATAACTCCTAAACGGATGAAGGGATTTGAATAAAATATACGTCGTTAGATTCGTCTTGATGGCGCGAGTGTCACTGGCTACATTAAAATTAAAAAAGAAAACAAATTAGTGGATTTTGAGGCCATATAGCGTATTTCAAAAAATAAAAATACTCCCTTACCATCGAGTAGGATATCAATATAAAGGGTTTTAAAAGGAGATTACAAAAATATATCACACTTATATGTTTAAAATAAATTCAAAGTCACAAATCATATAAACAAACACAAAAGTTAAATCATCTGCGAAGATTTTTACGCGACCAACGAAAGAACAGACACAAAAGAACTAAAAAGTTGGAAATAAAAAAGTAGTTAAAAAACTAAAAACAAGCACATTTTAAATTAAACAAAACTTGGAAGCAGGCGGGGTTCATTTGAATATTAAATTATGAAATGAAAATAGAATGGACCCGCCTGCTTCCAAGTTTTGTTTAATTTAAAATGTGCTTGTTTTTTACTTTTCAGTTTTTTCAGTCGGGTTTTTTATTAGACAAACGAGTTGGGTACATGTTTACGTTCCTCCTTAGGAAGTTCATTATTAAATTGTTCAGTCAAGATTTTTACCGTACTTTTTAAATTAACCGGGAGTCTTTTACAATTTTTTTTTTCTTATGCTGGTGCTTTTTTAATTTTTGAAGAATGTCCATCAAAAACCGACCATTCATCGTCTTTATTGCGTAGTCATTGCCTACCCGGTATCTGAGTTCTTATGCCGCGATGCAGATGAGTGAGGAAACCAGCATGCCAGAGAGAAATTTCTCGACGGCATATGCAGCCGAGTCAGAAGTCAATAAAGGCGGCAAAAAAGACTCTGACACCAGCTTAGGCACTAACCACAGCCCGTCGGGGCAGCGGGTTGTTCGAAAGAGATACCACAGCCTCGGCACAAGGGCTAAGAAGGAATGTGGGTGGTTTTTAGTCAGTAGATGTCTGACACTCCCTTTCACTCTGCCCAAGAGCGGGAGGGGTTATTTAATGATTTCCCACCCACAAAAAAAAAGGTGTCTGACTGACCACACGATAAAGGAAGAAGACGTTATGTCAAAGATTAATTTAATTAAAAATTACACACGACTTTAAAAAGTAAAGTTAGTGCTCTGGATTTTAATCCACAATCTCGTGTTTAAATTCGAGGCCTTTAACACTGGGCAAACACTACAGTTTTTTTTTTACTTAAAAAAAAACCATTGAAGTTCATATCAGCATACTCCATTAAATTTTGTGGTTTAGCCACGCTTAAATCCTGCACGTTTGGTCGGCTGATTATCTCGCTGACGATGTTATTAGTAGGCAAGGCAGCAAGGAGGCTCGTATGACGGTAATGAGACGATTAAAATTCAAGGTAGCTCATTTGGCCGACTGGCTTCCACTGTTTAGGCTCGGAGATAATGTTCCAAGTGCTGCCCGTGTTGTTTTATATGATTTTAAGTGTTGTGTAGTGGTTTTTTTAATTGACACGAATTACAAATTGGGTGCTTGAAAAAAAACTAATTAGTCCGTCAGATATATTTCCAAAAAATATTGGACACAATATTTTTCCTTTTTTTTTACGTAAACAAAACATTAAGGTGAAACAGAGCTTCGAAAACTCGGGTGACGTCACATTTTAGTATTTTTTTATTTATTGAAAAGTGACGTCAAAAGCGGGACTCATGATCTTTGACGCCTTTTATCTTTGTAAATTTTTATTAATTTGGTAAAACAAAAATAAATTAGATAATCTAACTGACGGACTAAAAATAATCATATTGAAAAGACGCAAATATTACATTTATTATATTTGTTTAACTTGGTAAGGTTGGAAAGTTGGGTTGTGGCGGGACATTTTATAAAATACAGTTTTCCTCATATTAAAAAATAACAAATGTTGAGATGCAATATGGACTTTCTTGTTTTAACGATTATTTCTCATGATTTTTAATTCGTATTTTTTAATATAGAAAATGGGGTTATCTGCCTTTTCGCCAAAAATTGTTTGCCAGATTTTCACTTGCCAACTAACGTTTCGCAGAATTTTATTTCGCCGAATAATCATTTGCCAACTTATCATATAATTTTGTTCTATTTCCCAACCTCACAGTTACCAACTGTGCGTTTGGTCTGATTTTGAAATGCCAAGTTTCAAGTAGCAGAATGTTTTAGTTTGCGTAATATTCACTTAGTTGTTTATTATTTACCAAATCAAATTATTGGAACCGAACCCCTCTAGGCCCATTCAGCGGGGCTCCTACTTTTGGGTGGTTTAAAAAAAAACTACTACGAAGGGGATGGCCCAAAATCACTTTTCATGATACTAGAGTTAAAAAATTAAGAAAATTAAAAATTAACTGTTAAAGATTAAAGTGGCTACTTTTGGCGGTATTAAGTAATTCTCTTAATTTATTTAGTCTAGAATCATGAAAAGTGATTTTAAAAATACTACAGGTTATTTACTATCATAATGATAGTGTTTTGGATTTTTCAAATGTGATGAGATTTTAGAGTAAAAGCAATAAGATGTGGGTGGCGCTAGTTTCGTTGCTGTTAGCGCCTTAACAATGATTCTACCAAATGAAACGTTGTCATACAAAAATTTGCTAATCGTTAGTTGGCAAGTGATCCTTTGACAAACAATTTTCGACAAAAAGGCAGGATACTAGATAATGGCTATGACTGTGATTAACCCAACAGTTTGGTTAAAATATTATTATGAAGTAAACTGCTTAAGTGCTCATCAATGTAACTAAGAGTTTTTAGTTTAATTAAAATTCCTGCGGTCGGTACATCCCTCTTAAATAAATTCCTTTATCTACCGTAATTTATTTTCAAGCTATAACAGCTAAGGCTACAAACAAAATCATAAAACCGCACTCTTACCACCGGTAGATGTCGCTGCCCTTTTATTGACTCTCAACCTTTTATTGGTCCAGTGTTTTGGTCCAGAATGGCGGATATTAGGGTAGAAGATGATTTTTGACGATAATGGACGGCCATTCGACGGGCATGATAAAATTTTATGGGAAACTGCCGGCCCATCTGAACGTTTTGTTGTTAATAATATATTAGTTTATTGTTGCCTGTGAAATATGTTTTTGTGCGTTTCTTGAAGTATTTTTGTATTTGGTGTTTTTTTTTGTGCTTCCTATCTTACAAATTCTTTTGAAGAGTTAATTTGTTTATTAAAAACCCATATATAATCTAATATACTGTTCTTAACATTTCTCTATCAAAAGATAGAGAACAACACAATTTAAGAAAAAACCCTGTCATACGGAAAGGGGCATGGAGGTAAAAATTTTATATTTTTGCAAAAATTCCTTCACATCCCACCTTTTTTTTTGGGGTTCGGAGGGAGTGTCAGACTACTACTGACTAAAAACCACCCATGTTTTGTTTTTTATGTCGAGGCCGCGGTGTCTCTTGCGAACAACCCGCAGCCTCGACAGATGAATATTCCACCTTCATTCCTAAATCGCCAATGAAGTTAGCTCCTGGTTTAGCATAAAACATGTTTAGGTAACCATTTCTTGGTCCCCGGTTCAAAGCTTACAATATGGAATACTTATGTAAAATTTATGTTCGTTCGACTTTCCGTTGCAAGTATAATCGGGAATCAATATTTGTGATTGTCAGTGAGATCTTTGTCTACTTAGCATCACGGCTGTACTCCTCGAACTCTCATTTTGTCACTTTTAAGTTTAAGTCTCATGTAATAGGGGTGAGCCTACTCTTCATCATCATCATCATTAGCCATAAGACGTCCACTGTTGGACAAAGGCCTGCCCCATAGAACGCCATAACGAACGGCAACCTGACGTTTGCATCCACCGGTTTGCTGCGACGCTCACGATGTCGGCGGTCCACCTGGTGGGAGGCCTACCAACGCTGCGTCTTCCGGTTCGTGGTCGCCACTCGAGAACCTTTCTTCCCCATCGGTTGTTAGTTCTTCGAGCGATGTGGCCTTCCCATTGCCATTTCAACTTGCATATTCTGAGTCCACTGCCATCAATCATTCAGTCAGAAAAAATATTTACTGAAAATCAGTTATTCATTCGTATTCCGTGACTGCTACTTTTAAAACACGGGTTGTTTTTGAAAATAACACAATGGATTTTTGTTGTGGTTGTCACTACCACTTAGTAGATTTATTTGGATTGGTAAATGTAGTACATTATTATTGAATACTAGCTGTTGCCAGGGGCTTTGCCCGCTACAACTCGAAAATTATCCCACGGTTAGATAAAATCGGGATCAAACCACCCTGGTGTTAATCCAGGTTATAAACTGTCCGTGTACCAAATTTTATCTGAATCCGTTCAGTAGTTTTTGCGTGAAAGAGTAACAAACATACATCCATCCATCCTTTCATACGTACATACTTACAAACTTTCGCGTTTATAATATTAGTAGGATTCTTGTACTAAAGACATGTCAATGCCTATAAAACAACTTGTGTGAAACAGGGACGAATCGCCAGAAAAATTATAAATCTTAGGATTAGAATAACTCGTTAAAAATAAAGTAATTTGTGTTCAACAATGTACAAACTTTTATTTGACTAGTTACTTAGATAACAGACTACACTACTAAATTATATTTTGTGGTTTATTGTATCTGGCAGATGAAATTACTAGAAATGTAAAAGTTTACCAAATCCTCTGTGCAGGGACATTTATTTACGTTAAAAGATAATTTTGAAAAAATCTAGCTCCACAAAGGAGTAATATGTCTGCGAAAGCTAATCTATGCAATGTATTTTTTTGCTCTTTATACAGATTGCAATTTGTACCCTCATTTTAGGGTGACCGTGATTTTTAAAGGATTAGGACAACGTACATCTTGTTATTACTAGCTTTTTTTTTTTCTTTCATTTATGTTTAGTTTTAAGACAATATTGATTTACCGATGACCTACCAAAATATTAACGGTACAAAAAAGTAAAAAGTGATTTGAAAATAAAATTGCAGGCAAGATACGTAAATTAAATAACTGGCATACATAGATTATGGTTGTGTGCACGAAGCCAAATAAAGCTGATCTCCCATCCTCTCATTGTAAGAGAATCTCATGAAAAGCGTGGTTATACTGGTTATGTATTGCTTGATGTGTACAGGAACATCGTGAGGCCCATTTTCTGCAGTGGGCAAAGTCAGGCTGTTATGATGATGATGATGATGATGAATAAAACGCAACGTCCAAGACAAATCCACTAAAAAACTGTAAACTACTCCACACCGCCCTAATATACCACTTTACATCGAAGAAAATACAGTTTTTTTATTCTTTCAAAATTCACTATAAAATTTACTCTTTTTTCTTTCATATCATTCCACACACAATCCATCCATCTTTTCTTCAGTCTTCCTCTTCCTCTTCATCCATCAATATTTATATTCATGACTCTTTTACTCAAATGCGATACGTCACACCTCAACGATGCCTATACCACGTCAAACACAGCGTTCAAAATGACCACTACAAACTGGGAGCTACTCCTCACTTCTTATACACCAATTTACATCCAAGTGAAACTGATAAGGTAATCTATTCGTGGCAGACTTGCACGTCGGGTTACGAAGCGAGCGTCGAGGCATGATATAGATTCGTACAGAAGACTTACTCCATACGACGTACGAGTCACTTTTAACATATCTGCGAATTAAATATTAAACTATGGAATGCAGAAACAAGACTCAAAGGAGGTAATAGACAAGGCATTCAAGACATTATGATTTCCTTCGTCCGGTCTCAACTGACATATTTTATAGATCTTTGACAGTGGTAATAGTAAGTCAGTAGCTCAAAAGTGACAATCAGACTAACCAAGGATTATCATATTATCCAGTACCAACTGGGTGGTGGAGGTCAGGAAAGCAATCGCTCCACTTCTATTCAGCTGCGTCCAGTTAGGCTGGAATCCAAACCCATCTTACATGGGAAAAAGCTAGGCAGCTGATGATTCACGACATTATAATGTTGCTCAGATCTTGTTTACCGATATTGATTGATTTATGTGTACCTTTAACCAAACGACGTGTCTTCTGAATCTGAAAAAAAATGGAAAATGGAAAATCGTTGAGTGTCTCAACGATTTTGACTTTAACCATTTTCTCTATGGTGACTGGTTAATTAATTCTCTCACCCCACAAGCGAAACTGGACTTGTGATAGCCGCAAGTTCACTTGCGCTTTTATGCGTGCGACTCTTTTTGTTCGTTTTAAGACTTGACCTTCTGTACCAATCTATGTAGTGATAACAGGGCATAAAATATGGCCACGTGCATTAAAGTTTCCGCCGTCAGCCCGCATTGCGTCCTATCAATCACTGGAAAGTACCACAGCACTGCGGTTTCAGGAGTAGTGGCTTCATTTGAGGATACTCGTAGATCAGGCGCGGAGGAAAAATGTTTTTGAAATTTTCATATTTTTAGTGTCAAATTTTGTATCTTCTCATCAAATATGAAGAGAAAAAGCTGCATTTTGAAAGACGCATTGTTTAAGTTGTCTTCGAACTCTCAATATTCCTTGCTGTACAAACTACCAGCAATCATTACTTATCATCTCTCTCATATGTACCAATCATCACTAAGCCAAGTGTTGCCCTACTGTGTTGATGTCAGCGTTCAGTCTTATCGAATGCAACTGAATACCATTTATTTTCATGAAGGGACTGCCTATCTTTCCTCCACAGCCCAAAAAAAAAAGATGATCAAATTACTTACGGTAATTTAAGATACATTTACCAAAAATCTGATAAACCGTACATGCATTCTCAGAAAAAGGCATAAAATATATCTGCCTTTATTGTATCCCACACCAGTCTGCATTGCGTCGTATCAATCACCATGAAACTGCTACAGCAGTGCGGTTCCCAGGAGCAAATGTTTGCAGATATCATAACTGACCAGTATCAGATCAATGATATGGGATATAAAACGAAATTACACTGCAAATCTTGATTGGCTTTTGTCTGGAAGTTATTACAGTTTCTACCAAGTGTTCGAATTTCGAATTCAAATGATAATATGTATTACAATTATTAATTCCACGCACATTTATCGAGTTACGTGTAAGTCCCATATTATAGGGAGCTATCAAATTTTCATCTCATCACCACCATCATCATCATCAAATTTTCATCTATTGCCGTAAAATCGTAACCGTAATCGAATAATCAAAATTTTACAGGAGAAATGCTTTACTGATTTTTTCAAATCTTTTCAACGATTGAAGTCATTGATATATTAAATTATATCTATTTTTTTTCGAAATACAACTTAGCCATTAATATGAAATTCTTGTCATTCAAAACCTTAACTTACCAAAATAAAATATAAATTGTTTATTCTTAAATATATAAAATGTTGTGTCATGCTAGCTTTGTAAATTTAATATCATTAGAAAAATCATAAAAAAATGCTAAGGTGCATGTATTCTAGCTCTATGAGCTAGAATACACCTTAGCATTGAAATAACAGCATAAACCCCATAATAGCACATTACCTAGTTCTTGCTTGTGGGCATCGCTATACTAATGACGCTGTTACAAAAAATCGTAACATAAATATTAATTCCGCTGGTGTAGTTCTAAAAATGTTAACTCATTGTGTTCGCTAAATTATGTACCTACATTTGAATTCTAGTATATGCTAGTTTCCACCAAATATTTGCTAAAATTATGCCGTAATAATTATCACTTATAAAATTTGCTAAAACATGATTTATCGAAGCTTTTCCGGATCAAAATATCAACGCCTAAAAGCCTTTGTACATAATCAGTCATCCGTCAAAAAAAGGTCAGCCATATTTTTTCGTCCGTAATTTTAAAAATAGCCTCGTCACCCTACTTTGGCTTCTAGGTAATTTGTCCCAAGATTGCTGGTTTGCACTACCACATTAAAATTATCTATTCGTTTCGAAAAATATTTAGCACCTTAAATAGCGAAACATATTTAGGAGGGATCAGAGTAATTTTCGCAAAGTAATGTGCTTAGAAGCTTATTTTGATTAATGTTATTTGAGCGAAATGAGGCTTTGATTTATTTTGAGTAGGAATGAGAAAAAGTATTTTAAGTCTTTTTCATTAATTTAATACCTTAACGGTATTCCTAATGAGCTACCGTTGTGAAATGTACAGAATTTTATTAGTGAAAGAAGGACATTGCACTTTGTTCTTTAATAAGATATCCTTAGATGGGATATAGGTATGTCTCTCTCACCTCTAGTGTCTAAAGGGAGATTCCCTTTGAAGAAATTTGCATACAGCTCATCATTTTCTTCTTCTTGGTAGGTAGCTAGGCTGCTAGCCTTTTCCCCACTATGATGGGGTCAGTTTCCAGCCAAAGCGGCAGCTCAATACCAGTATTTGACCTCCACAAGCCAGTTAGTACCGGGTGATATTAAACCTCTTGTTAAAACTGGGTATCAGGCTGTTTTGAAGCACTCTGGGACCAACGGATTACCTTGCTTTCTGTTGCACGATGGACACTCAGTGCGGTGGTCACCCATCCCCAAACCAAGGAAAGCGTGGCTTAACGTAATGTTCGACTCAATCAGTTGAAGTATTCCCATCTGAGCACCGATTTTAGAGCACCTAAGTTTAGAGCACCAAAGCTATTCCCATCTGAGTACCTAGTGATGGGGTGTATAATAAAAATAATCTGTAATAATTTTGGTAAAGTTCCACAAACTACCAGTAGAACAGAAACATTAGGAAGTATTGGAAACTGGAATCTTAAAATCAAATCTATTTGCCTTTCTGATATCATGCAGTGTGTAATGAAGATACTACTACTTCACGTATTTGGCCTCCTGCTACTTTGTGAGACTTTACTGATATAGAAATTATATACGTCATGTATTTAATTTCTATATCAGTAAAGTCTCTTTAGTTTAAAAAAAAGAAGAATTGTTAAATCAGTTTCTCTAATGGTTCTGTACCTCCTATTTATTTCTGGGCTCCTGATACTTCGTGAGACATTAATGTCCTTTTTTCTCATCTCGGTATTTTTTTGACATTCAGCCTCCGTACCGCCACTCTCAGGTCTACCCCAGTCACATCCGGAACGTCGTCATCGGTATCTGAATGGTCCGCTTCCGGCACCGCAGGTGACGGGGGAGGATGCTCCCCTCGCGAAGGGAACAGAGCGCTCACCACGCTCTCCACTAGCTCAGGCCGGAGACTCTGCGTCAGCAGGAGGGCCCGGGTGCGGAGTTGATTCCGCACCATCTTTTATGGGCGCCCAAACGGATCTCTGTTGAGAGTCTCCAGCATCTCCTCGCGGGCCTGATCCTTGGCCCACCGACGAGCCTCGCGGAGGGTGGTCTTCGCCGCTCTGTACCCCTCATGAAGCTCCGCCTCAATGGCTTCCGCATTCGGAGAACGAATGCAGAGCCTGCGACGCCTGGCATACCGGCGCCGCGCCGCCTCACACTGCTGACGCAGGTGAGACAGCTCTCGCGACCACCAATGCACCTGACGCCGGGCGCCTCCTGGCCGGACTCGGAGCATTGCCATGTCGCATATCTCGGACATGGCCTCCTGGAACCAACCCGCCTCGGTGTTGACGTCGGCGGGCCTGACCGGTGATAACACCCAGGCCCGCACGATCGAGGCTTCCAGGAAGAGTTGCCGGTCCAGCTGAACTCCCGGTCCAGCTGCTACCAGTCAACCTTAGGGTCAAATAGAACAGCATTATGGAAGAGTACAAAAATAAATAAATTAGGAGAATACTATTAATTGCTTAACATAAATTAATATACCTACATAAACGGTAAATACTAATACATAGATATATAAATATGGAATTAAATAAACTAATATTATAAAATCAATTTATATTTTAATACATACAAAGAGTTCATAAAAGGAGAAACCAAACAATAATTACCATGACTACCACACATTATGAGTATGCACGAGCTCGAAACTATGAACGAAATAATAACTAAAATTAAATAACAAACGTGTTTAAATACTAACCTAAAATCCCATTGAAACTTCTTCAATCGATGATACAGCGTGATCCTCAATATCTGACCCTCGGTTATTGCAAAAAAGTTTGTGTTAATTTCCCGCTAGTAAGGAAGTTTTAATTGAACGGCCAAAGGGATGCTCTAGGGTGATCTCTTCGGCCCCAAGTGGTGACATTTTGTGATGTATGGGATACTGTGATCTGGATTACTGTGGGAGTATCATAAATCAATTAATGTTTACGGAAACTCTTATAATATACTAGGTTATGCCTAACGGGGAGTCCGATAACTGTCCCACCGGATCAAACTGTCTCATTTCACATGCCTTAGATTTTTTTTGGTTCTAAGACATGACTTCCTCACGATGTTTTCCTTCACCGTTGTGAGAGCAGCTGGTGATGATATAAATTTCATAAAAGTAATGCTCCTGCTTGAGTTCGAACCCACGACTTACTGTTTGTAACTCGGGGCCGTAACCACTGGGCCACCATTGTTCCACAAATTACATAAATTTATAGTCTCCCTATCTATTTTATACTGTAAATTCACAGCATGCAATCCAACTAATAACAGAAGCCTTTGAGGTCCAAGCGGTGAGCAGACGCTTTCAGTTAGAGTATCATTGAAATGTGCTCGTGGAAAGCGGTGCATTTATCGTAAACTTTGCTTCTAAGGTACGAAGCACCAATCGTTGAAACCTTTGAACCTGATGGAAATTGAATTTCTGAAGCGAATCTTTGTGGTAAAGAAATAGAAGTTTAAATTAAATTGAACCGAAGTGGTCCATCATCTTGTATTTCTACCAAAAGTTTCAGCGGACGCGCGGTCGGTAAAACAGGCAACATACTGGACTAAGGACACTGATTACAAATAAAAAATATGACGATATTTAGAGCTATTATTTGGCGCGTTGTCATGTCTCGGGATATTTGGATGAACGTAGGATCTCAGTCTTAAGACCTTGGGTACTACAAATCGGTTTTATTATTTTTGTGTTAGGATTAGAATTGTCTTCTAAGAATAGAACACGGGGATGGTTTTTCAGTACTGAAGACTCTGACAGCCCGCTCCACGCGCCTTAAGCTGGAGGACAGTCATGAGGATTTTCCACCGGCGAACAAAAAAAATGAATGACGAAACCTCAGTCCGAAGTAGAGTAGAAAACAACACACAAAAAAACAATTCGGTCTTTTCTATAAAACGTTATTGTGTGGGATATCAAAACCGTATTGGGGTACACTATAAACTGGTCTTGTAAACAGCGGTTTCAATTTGTGAACTCAGGCAACTGCCGCTGCTGAATATAGGTCTGAATATTTCAGTGATCATTTGGGATCGCTTGTGGCTGTACTACCAGTAATATTGAGGTCTATAAGAGGATATGTTTTTACTTGTTTAAGTAACAATTATAAATAAACATGATTTCTGATAAATTGAGTTTTGTTTGATGGTTAACTTTTCATGTCTTTATGGCAGATTAGATTTAGATGATAATTATATTGCACACAGGTAGACCATATACTGGATTGAGGCACTGGACTTCTAGAGGACGAGACTTTTATCTTAGGAAATATTATTTGTGATATTATTATAATTATTGGAGGACTCAGGGTGCTATACACAATTTCAATTACGAAAGTTTTTAAAAATTGCTTGTAATTTTCGTGCCATTGAAAGCAATCTATTAAATAACTTTTCTGCAAAATCTTTCCTATTTGTGTTTTATGCACTTCAGGGATTTATTCTCGGTGAGAGTCAAGATATAAGCTCCTAATACTTTCCCTGTATTTTCTAAAGATTAGCGCCGACGTGACGCCGCCAACGCTCCGACGACGAGTGCTATTTAACCGCCACGGATTAAGTAAACTTTGAAATGCGAAATGGAAGCTTGAGAAAATAAGATTTCATAGGAAATTGACTCTTATTATTGTTTTGGTTTGTGGTTAGTTATGATTTTAAAAGATCGGTAATTTCTGGTGCATTGATTGAACTATGTCAAAAGAAAGGAGCTCATGGCTAAATTATAACAGGTCCTGGGGTCGATCTTTAGGTTAACCGGTGCTTCCTTAGGTTGGTTCGTGGATGGGTGACAATGACAAACCCATAGCATACCGAGTTTCTTCTGGGCCAAAGAAAGCACGTAAAGTTGTTGGTTTCGGCTACCTACACTAATCACACTAATATTAATATTATAAAGGCGAAAGTTTGTGAGTGTGTGAATGTGTATGTTTGTCACGTAAAAACTTCTGAACGGATTTGGATAAAATTTGATACACAGATAGTTTATAACCTGGATAAACACATAGGATAGTTTTTTTTATCAAGATTTTATGTTCCCGTCAGCGGGTGAAGCCACTGGCGACAGCTAGTAGTAGTATTATAAAGAGAAAAGATTTGTTTGTTTGTTTGTACCGAATAGGCTCCGAAACTACTGGAACGATTTGAAAAATTCTTTCACCGTTGGGAAGTTACACTATCCCCGGGTGACATAGACTACTTTTTATCCCTGTATTCCTACGGGAACGTTAACTACGCGGGTGAAACCGCGTGACGTCCGCTAACCATTTATATATCTTTGACAGACGATACAAGTAGTTAGTGTCCTGAAAGTCTGACTACAAGTCTTACCAAGGGGTATCGTATTACCCCATATAAACTGAGTTGTGGATGTCAAATAGGCAGTCGCTTTATGTTCATTGCCTAATCTTGACCTCACCTTGTCCTCGGGATAGAGTTGAGGTCGACGATAGAACGATCTAACACAAAAGAAGCTTAGCTATTAACCCGCAACTTAAATTGATTGGGGTCATATGAAATTGGGAACACCAAGTCAGGCAAGGAACTCCTTTCCGTCGGGGCTGAGAGTTGTTACCGCGGCCTCGACACACAGGTTGTAAATTAACCCTTCACACATACGTCAACCAAGCATTCTGTACATCAAACTAAGTAAAATTTTAACTACGCAAATTTTTTTGCTGGGAAACGACTTTTTTTTTGGGGTCAAAAATCTCATTTTACAGTAAAACTCAATGTAGCACTCTTAAAACATTGTGCTAGTGGATGTTTTGAATAGTAAAAGGGTCATGGAGGTAATTGAAGGAAAGTTATAACTTGAAAAACTGGTATTTACAAAAACAGCTGTGCAAAATTTGGAACTTTGACCCCCAATATCTCCGTTCCCAGGTATGGTCTAGAACAAAAAAATGATCGCAGTGGTGGGGAGAACAAGTGCCCTTCGTTTGCGTTAAGGGTTATTTTACACCCTTAATAGGGCTCAGAAGGAACATGGGTGGTTTTTAGTCAGTAGAAGTCTGACACTCGCTTTTGCTCTGCTGGCAGCGAAAGGGGTTATTCGATGATTTTCCACACGCCAAAAAAAAACGGCAAAGAACTCCACTTTTTTTTTGGACGCTGGGAAATCATCGAATGACTCCTCCCGCTCTAGGCTGAGCGGTAGGGAGTGTCGGAATTCTATTGACTACAACCACCTACGTTCCTTCTTAGCCCTTTGTGCCGAGGCTGCGGTATCTCTTTCCAACAACCCGCAGCCCCTACGGGTCTAATCAAAGAGCTGTCAGCGAAGTGGACGGGCCCACTAGGGTAAGTGCCAGGTTTACGGAACTTATTCGAATAGGCATGTTTACTGACTTGCAAAAAATATGATTTTAATTAGTCCGTCTGTTAGATTATCGAAAAATATTGGAAACGTATTTTTTGTTTTATCAAATCAATAAAAAATGACGAAGATTAAAACGCGTCAAATATTTGAGTGGGGGTTTGTGTCACTAACCGCTAAAAAAGGTCATACTAATGTCTTAGAATATGACGTCACACGAGTTTTCAAAGCACTGTATCGTCTTCATTGTTTGCTTACGTGAAAAAAGAAAAAATAGGTGTCCAATATTTTTTTTAAAACTATCTGACGGACTAATAAGATTTTTTTTTTGTTTACTACCCTATTAGTCGAACATCACAGACCAAGTTCTTCATAATAATAACGACACAATTCCAAGAAAACTTTTTGTATTTCCTGTTATTACAAAAATAGTTTCGTGAGAGAACTTTAATAGCAACACTTATCTCCTATGATCTTATGAAAAACTTTTATTGCCAATTCAAAGTCAATCTCCTTCGTTAAGTAGTTTATTTGCCTAAGTTATTTCTTAAATCTACCCACCTAGTTGGAAAAATTTCAAGTTGTTTGCTCAATCTTCATTAGAATTATTAAGAAGTTATAAATAGGCACTAAGAGCAATATTGAGCTTTAATTCTTGGAAATTATTACTTATTGTAGTGAAGGAAAGTTCTTAACAAGATTTTAAGATGGTTCCCACTTTAAGGTGTTTATGAAATCTAAAACTGTACTATATTTCTAAATATACTGAAATACATATTGATACAGGAGACAACAGGTCGTACTGGACAATAACTTAACGTTTTGCAAACTGCGAAGAAAAATATCGAGTAGAAACCATTGAATATTTTAAAAAATGAACTCACTATGGTAAGAATATTTACATATTCCTTAAAAACAGTATCGTATCTCTAATGCATTTTTATTTTTATTTTGAAGCCTTTTAAAACATAATGCCGTTGTACCGGGTGACGGAGGGGAAAAATTGCATTGTATCACTTGGACACAAATTGTGGAACACTTTAGAAATTACTATGGAAGCTAGTAGTATTATCATCATCATTTCAGACAAAAGACGTCCACTGCTGGACATAGGCCTCCCCCAGGTGTCGGGTTCCGCGCGTCTTGCATCCAGCGGGTCTTCTCGCATCCTTCACCAGGTCATCGGTCCACAAGTAGTATATTTCAAGGGTATTCAGACATAATTTATTATACACTAGCTGATGCCCACGGCTTTGCCCGCGTGGATGTCAGTCAAATTATAAACTAAAACCTTCTCCGAGAACCACTCACACTAATGGGTGATAACTGCATGAGAGTTTATCGCGAACAGACAGATGCAGCGGAGGACTTTGTTTTATGATACGTAGTGATGATAGTGATACTGCGGCCACGATATCGTTTTCAAACATTGCAATGTCTGTTTTTGGAAAACACCGTTCATAAGGTTCAATTTGCACGATATAAATTAGATAAGAAGATAGACAGTGTACAGTGCAACCGCATTCAGCAGTTGAAACATCACATTCATTTGAACTCATAATAATAAGTTCAGTTTACGTTTGGCTAGCAAGTCAACCAAGCATTTTCAGTCACTCACTACATTTTTTTTTTTTTTTTTCATTTTATTTACCATTTAAAAATTAATACATTTGTTATATAAAATAGCATTATTAAACCACTAAGGTTTGTACTTAATGCTACATGTAATTCTACATCTTAGTAAAAAACAAAATCAAGGCAAACAATAGATACAACATAATACCTTATTTCGAAATTTGGTAACTTCATCTCAGGTATATACTAGTTTCTACGTAAACTGCATTTCACATTGAGCATTCAATGTGATGTAGGTAGTGGGACTTAAGTTTTAATTTAATATTTCTTGGCGTAATGTCACTGCGCAAATCGGAAGGTAGGTTGTTAATTAACCGAGGAACTAGGAAAGAAGATGTCCGCTCGCCGTAGGTGTTATTTGCACGAACCGTGCATAGCAGGTTACGTGCGACGGCCCGCGTGAATACAGGATGTTGAACTTTTTGCTCTAAATAACCGTTAAAATATTGTTCTTTTAGCAATGTATATTTAAATTGTGTATGTACAGGTAATGTTTTACAGTGCTCAAATAGTCGATGCTCATTGTTTCGAAGTTGGTATTTAATTTTTTTAGATACGATATTCTTTAGTATTTTTAGTTGGAGTTTATATATTTTACTGAGATAAGATTTGAATGTTCGACCGTAACTACTGAGTCCATATTGAATGTAAGATTCTGCTAATGAGTTGTATAACATAAGTTTTACTTTGAAAGGAATGCGGTTTTTCAGAATTATAATATTAGCTAAAAATTGTCTTAACTTATTACAAACATGCTCTATATGTTTGCTCCAGCTAAATTTGTTATCGATGTCTAGTCCCAGGTACTTTTGAGAACATACACACATATACATATTTATTTATTTGCATTCCACATTGTAACAAAGAATATATGATGTATGTGGAAACCATACATCAAAATCGGTATTAGTTGGAATAAGGAAACTCACAAAAAAAACATACAAACATACATACATGAACCCTAAAAACATAACACTATTATTTTTGGGCAGTCGTGTAAAAAAAACGTTACAAAGGGCTTCAAACAAGATAAGCTTGTAAGTGGCCTTTTTCATACCCTCACCATCAGTTCATTTAAACTTATTTTATTTATTTTGTAAACATATTTTAGGACAATACAGTAGTGTAACCTCTCTTCTAAAAGTAATGTAAAGACACAGACCTCTCGTAAGTGTACGTGCATCTCGCATAAAGCAGATCCCTGCCACCTTCACCAGGTCATCGGTCCACCTAGTGGTAGGCCTTATAACGCAACGTCTTCCAGTTCGCAGTCGCCACTTCTTTACTTTTAGACTCTATCGGCCATCCATTCTGCGAGCAATGTGCTCTGCCCATAATTCTTCGAGCTACGTCGCGGTCGATAACCTTGTTACTCATGCGGATGTCTTCATTTCTGATTCGGAAGGAGGAAAATCTGAGCATTGACTTAAAGTCTTCTGATGAGGTTCATTGTAAGCGACCCCTATATAAAGTAAATAATATCAAAATGAGATAGTAATGTACACCCAAACAATATCGTCATCTCGTTGAATTTGCATAACTAATCAGAACATGCATCGGCAATTGGATGAAGTAATAGCAAGATATTACGTAATTGTGCAGGGTGTACCCTTGGGGATATACGCCGCAATGTAGGTCGGTCCATATTAATTAATAATGGCGACAATTCGGACCATTCCACTATGCCCTGTCAAATTATACTATGATATCGTGTTTTGTATGAACACTAAGTAACAGGAATTGATAAGGCAAAGTTAAAATGTCTAAGTTTTGAGCCGACTGATTATAGATTACGATCAACACGCTCAAAAGTTGTTCCACCAGGCAATGAGGCAAAGTGGATGCTTAAAATATTAGTGCCCACATTGACCCAGTAATATAACTGACTGTTTATAACGCTATAACGATACACGGATTAAAACTATTATTTATTAGCCTGGGGTTTCGCCCGCATGGAGTTTGGTAATAGGGTATTTTGCCAAAAAAATCTAATTAGTCCGTCAGATAGATTTCCAAAAAATAATGGACACATATTTTTTCTTATATTTTCACTTCAGGGATTTATTCTCGGTGAGAGTCAAGATATAAGCTCCTAATACTTTCCCTGTATTTTCTAAAGATTAGCGCCGACGTGACGCCGCCAACGCTCCGACGACGAGTGCTATTTAACCGCCACGGATTAAGTAAACTTTGAAATGCGAAATGGAAGCTTGAGAAAATAAGATTTCATAGGAAATTGACTCTTATTATTGTTTTGGTTTGTGGTTAGTTATGATTTTAAAAGATCGGTAATTTCTGGTGCATTGATTGAACTATGTCAAAAGAAAGGAGCTCATGGCTAAATTATAACAGGTCCTGGGGTCGATCTTTAGGTTAACCGGTGCTTCCTTAGGTTGGTTCGTGGATGGGTGACAATGACAAACCCATAGCATACCGAGTTTCTTCTGGGCCAAAGAAAGCACGTAAAGTTGTTGGTTTCGGCTACCTACACTAATCACACTAATATTAATATTATAAAGGCGAAAGTTTGTGAGTGTGTGAATGTGTATGTTTGTCACGTAAAAACTTCTGAACGGATTTGGATAAAATTTGATACACAGATAGTTTATAACCTGGATAAACACATAGGATAGTTTTTTTTATCAAGATTTTATGTTCCCGTCAGCGGGTGAAGCCACTGGCGACAGCTAGTAGTAGTATTATAAAGAGAAAAGATTTGTTTGTTTGTTTGTACCGAATAGGCTCCGAAACTACTGGAACGATTTGAAAAATTCTTTCACCGTTGGGAAGTTACACTATCCCCGGGTGACATAGACTACTTTTTATCCCTGTATTCCTACGGGAACGTTAACTACGCGGGTGAAACCGCGTGACGTCCGCTAACCATTTATATATCTTTGACAGACGATACAAGTAGTTAGTGTCCTGAAAGTCTGACTACAAGTCTTACCAAGGGGTATCGTATTACCCCATATAAACTGAGTTGTGGATGTCAAATAGGCAGTCGCTTTATGTTCATTGCCTAATCTTGACCTCACCTTGTCCTCGGGATAGAGTTGAGGTCGACGATAGAACGATCTAACACAAAAGAAGCTTAGCTATTAACCCGCAACTTAAATTGATTGGGGTCATATGAAATTGGGAACACCAAGTCAGGCAAGGAACTCCTTTCCGTCGGGGCTGAGAGTTGTTACCGCGGCCTCGACACACAGGTTGTAAATTAACCCTTCACACATACGTCAACCAAGCATTCTGTACATCAAACTAAGTAAAATTTTAACTACGCAAATTTTTTTGCTGGGAAACGACTTTTTTTTTGGGGTCAAAAATCTCATTTTACAGTAAAACTCAATGTAGCACTCTTAAAACATTGTGCTAGTGGATGTTTTGAATAGTAAAAGGGTCATGGAGGTAATTGAAGGAAAGTTATAACTTGAAAAACTGGTATTTACAAAAACAGCTGTGCAAAATTTGGAACTTTGACCCCCAATATCTCCGTTCCCAGGTATGGTCTAGAACAAAAAAATGATCGCAGTGGTGGGGAGAACAAGTGCCCTTCGTTTGCGTTAAGGGTTATTTTACACCCTTAATAGGGCTCAGAAGGAACATGGGTGGTTTTTAGTCAGTAGAAGTCTGACACTCGCTTTTGCTCTGCTGGCAGCGAAAGGGGTTATTCGATGATTTTCCACACGCCAAAAAAAAACGGCAAAGAACTCCACTTTTTTTTTGGACGCTGGGAAATCATCGAATGACTCCTCCCGCTCTAGGCTGAGCGGTAGGGAGTGTCGGAATTCTATTGACTACAACCACCTACGTTCCTTCTTAGCCCTTTGTGCCGAGGCTGCGGTATCTCTTTCCAACAACCCGCAGCCCCTACGGGTCTAATCAAAGAGCTGTCAGCGAAGTGGACGGGCCCACTAGGGTAAGTGCCAGGTTTACGGAACTTATTCGAATAGGCATGTTTACTGACTTGCAAAAAATATGATTTTAATTAGTCCGTCTGTTAGATTATCGAAAAATATTGGAAACGTATTTTTTGTTTTATCAAATCAATAAAAAATGACGAAGATTAAAACGCGTCAAATATTTGAGTGGGGGTTTGTGTCACTAACCGCTAAAAAAGGTCATACTAATGTCTTAGAATATGACGTCACACGAGTTTTCAAAGCACTGTATCGTCTTCATTGTTTGCTTACGTGAAAAAAGAAAAAATAGGTGTCCAATATTTTTTTTAAAACTATCTGACGGACTAATAAGATTTTTTTTTTGTTTACTACCCTATTAGTCGAACATCACAGACCAAGTTCTTCATAATAATAACGACACAATTCCAAGAAAACTTTTTGTATTTCCTGTTATTACAAAAATAGTTTCGTGAGAGAACTTTAATAGCAACACTTATCTCCTATGATCTTATGAAAAACTTTTATTGCCAATTCAAAGTCAATCTCCTTCGTTAAGTAGTTTATTTGCCTAAGTTATTTCTTAAATCTACCCACCTAGTTGGAAAAATTTCAAGTTGTTTGCTCAATCTTCATTAGAATTATTAAGAAGTTATAAATAGGCACTAAGAGCAATATTGAGCTTTAATTCTTGGAAATTATTACTTATTGTAGTGAAGGAAAGTTCTTAACAAGATTTTAAGATGGTTCCCACTTTAAGGTGTTTATGAAATCTAAAACTGTACTATATTTCTAAATATACTGAAATACATATTGATACAGGAGACAACAGGTCGTACTGGACAATAACTTAACGTTTTGCAAACTGCGAAGAAAAATATCGAGTAGAAACCATTGAATATTTTAAAAAATGAACTCACTATGGTAAGAATATTTACATATTCCTTAAAAACAGTATCGTATCTCTAATGCATTTTTATTTTTATTTTGAAGCCTTTTAAAACATAATGCCGTTGTACCGGGTGACGGAGGGGAAAAATTGCATTGTATCACTTGGACACAAATTGTGGAACACTTTAGAAATTACTATGGAAGCTAGTAGTATTATCATCATCATTTCAGACAAAAGACGTCCACTGCTGGACATAGGCCTCCCCCAGGTGTCGGGTTCCGCGCGTCTTGCATCCAGCGGGTCTTCTCGCATCCTTCACCAGGTCATCGGTCCACAAGTAGTATATTTCAAGGGTATTCAGACATAATTTATTATACACTAGCTGATGCCCACGGCTTTGCCCGCGTGGATGTCAGTCAAATTATAAACTAAAACCTTCTCCGAGAACCACTCACACTAATGGGTGATAACTGCATGAGAGTTTATCGCGAACAGACAGATGCAGCGGAGGACTTTGTTTTATGATACGTAGTGATGATAGTGATACTGCGGCCACGATATCGTTTTCAAACATTGCAATGTCTGTTTTTGGAAAACACCGTTCATAAGGTTCAATTTGCACGATATAAATTAGATAAGAAGATAGACAGTGTACAGTGCAACCGCATTCAGCAGTTGAAACATCACATTCATTTGAACTCATAATAATAAGTTCAGTTTACGTTTGGCTAGCAAGTCAACCAAGCATTTTCAGTCACTCACTACATTTTTTTTTTTTTTTTTCATTTTATTTACCATTTAAAAATTAATACATTTGTTATATAAAATAGCATTATTAAACCACTAAGGTTTGTACTTAATGCTACATGTAATTCTACATCTTAGTAAAAAACAAAATCAAGGCAAACAATAGATACAACATAATACCTTATTTCGAAATTTGGTAACTTCATCTCAGGTATATACTAGTTTCTACGTAAACTGCATTTCACATTGAGCATTCAATGTGATGTAGGTAGTGGGACTTAAGTTTTAATTTAATATTTCTTGGCGTAATGTCACTGCGCAAATCGGAAGGTAGGTTGTTAATTAACCGAGGAACTAGGAAAGAAGATGTCCGCTCGCCGTAGGTGTTATTTGCACGAACCGTGCATAGCAGGTTACGTGCGACGGCCCGCGTGAATACAGGATGTTGAACTTTTTGCTCTAAATAACCGTTAAAATATTGTTCTTTTAGCAATGTATATTTAAATTGTGTATGTACAGGTAATGTTTTACAGTGCTCAAATAGTCGATGCTCATTGTTTCGAAGTTGGTATTTAATTTTTTTAGATACGATATTCTTTAGTATTTTTAGTTGGAGTTTATATATTTTACTGAGATAAGATTTGAATGTTCGACCGTAACTACTGAGTCCATATTGAATGTAAGATTCTGCTAATGAGTTGTATAACATAAGTTTTACTTTGAAAGGAATGCGGTTTTTCAGAATTATAATATTAGCTAAAAATTGTCTTAACTTATTACAAACATGCTCTATATGTTTGCTCCAGCTAAATTTGTTATCGATGTCTAGTCCCAGGTACTTTTGAGAACATACACACATATACATATTTATTTATTTGCATTCCACATTGTAACAAAGAATATATGATGTATGTGGAAACCATACATCAAAATCGGTATTAGTTGGAATAAGGAAACTCACAAAAAAAACATACAAACATACATACATGAACCCTAAAAACATAACACTATTATTTTTGGGCAGTCGTGTAAAAAAAACGTTACAAAGGGCTTCAAACAAGATAAGCTTGTAAGTGGCCTTTTTCATACCCTCACCATCAGTTCATTTAAACTTATTTTATTTATTTTGTAAACATATTTTAGGACAATACAGTAGTGTAACCTCTCTTCTAAAAGTAATGTAAAGACACAGACCTCTCGTAAGTGTACGTGCATCTCGCATAAAGCAGATCCCTGCCACCTTCACCAGGTCATCGGTCCACCTAGTGGTAGGCCTTATAACGCAACGTCTTCCAGTTCGCAGTCGCCACTTCTTTACTTTTAGACTCTATCGGCCATCCATTCTGCGAGCAATGTGCTCTGCCCATAATTCTTCGAGCTACGTCGCGGTCGATAACCTTGTTACTCATGCGGATGTCTTCATTTCTGATTCGGAAGGAGGAAAATCTGAGCATTGACTTAAAGTCTTCTGATGAGGTTCATTGTAAGCGACCCCTATATAAAGTAAATAATATCAAAATGAGATAGTAATGTACACCCAAACAATATCGTCATCTCGTTGAATTTGCATAACTAATCAGAACATGCATCGGCAATTGGATGAAGTAATAGCAAGATATTACGTAATTGTGCAGGGTGTACCCTTGGGGATATACGCCGCAATGTAGGTCGGTCCATATTAATTAATAATGGCGACAATTCGGACCATTCCACTATGCCCTGTCAAATTATACTATGATATCGTGTTTTGTATGAACACTAAGTAACAGGAATTGATAAGGCAAAGTTAAAATGTCTAAGTTTTGAGCCGACTGATTATAGATTACGATCAACACGCTCAAAAGTTGTTCCACCAGGCAATGAGGCAAAGTGGATGCTTAAAATATTAGTGCCCACATTGACCCAGTAATATAACTGACTGTTTATAACGCTATAACGATACACGGATTAAAACTATTATTTATTAGCCTGGGGTTTCGCCCGCATGGAGTTTGGTAATAGGGTATTTTGCCAAAAAAATCTAATTAGTCCGTCAGATAGATTTCCAAAAAATAATGGACACATATTTTTTCTTTTGTCACGTAAACAAAAGATGAAGTCACTACAGTGCTACGAAAAAGTTGTGTCAAGTCGTGTGACGTCACAAGGTTAGTACTTTTTTACCCACAAAGTGACGTCAAACTCATGATCTTTGACACGTTTTATTTTCCAATATTTTTCGATAATCTAACAGTCGGACTAAATAGATGTGTGTCCTACGGGATGAAAAGTGTATGTTGTGTAAGTCTAGGCTTATCTGTGTGCTATTTAATTTCATTCAAATCCGTTTAGCGGTTTTCGTGTGAAAGAGTAACAAACATCCAGATATCCGTACGTCCTCACAAACTTTCGCATTTATAATATTAACATGGGCAGTTTTACCGCGTAAACCATAAAAATTTCAAATAAATCACACATTGCACTGTTGGGTCAAATCGGTGGGGCTAAGTGAAATAATCGGACAATTCTGCTAGTCATTTGAGGAAATATCCGGCAATAATAGTGCTGTTTCATTCCTGCATTGCACGAATCGATCATAGTTTTTACGATTATAAGGACGGAAAATGAATTACTTTTTTTTACTTTCATCAATCAATGTAACAATTTAGTAATTAAGTTAACTTGGGTGATTGGGACAAGCCCGCCACACTATTCCCATACACCTGTAACTCCTGTTAGCAAGAATCAACAGTGGCGACTACAAGAAAGGCGCCGAGACATTGAAGCTCGATTTAACTGTCTTGGATCACACAACGAAGTTAATCAGAAAAGAATAGCGGAGGAGTAGGAAAAACACAATTTCCACTTCCCTCCGTATCAGCAGGAGACAGAACAGAACAAGGCCAATAGGCACACAGGGTAATAACTTGGGTGTTTAAGTACTTATGTATATTTCTGTTTTCACATAAAATTAAGAGAACAGTTTTCATAGAAAAGAGAAGTCGGTTAATAAAGAAATACAAACCAATATGATAAACATAAATAAATCGTGTTTCTAAGATGGAAGTGAGTTAGCTCAACTAGTGATGGAACGTCATCAAAGGATACCTCTTAGAGTAGTATACAATTTTTCACTAAAGCACATTGGCAAACATTAAAACTTACATTTAAACAAACAGCCAGACCCAGAACAACTTCTGGAAGGCCATACAACTATGCAATCCGTCCAGGAATCAAACCTGTGACACGCAGCAGCCAACCGTACCAAACGCTACGTAAGTGATTGTATTAATTCGATTTCTAGAGATCGCTGTTTGGTAGAAGCTTCTGATAAATAAAATAAATCATTTGCACTGCCTTACTTCAATAAAATAAATGGGTACAAAGACTGAGGTTTAAGGGTCACCCTATTTTACTAAGATCAGCTAGACTAATTCAGGAGACTTCAAAAGTTCAAACCTAAAAGAGATCAGAGACTGTGCAATGAAGTGTGAAATTATTCAAAGCTCAACCAAGGCTAATAATCAAGAATTGTTTAATTTAACTCTTTCAAAGAAATTTCGAAGATGAAAGCTTAATTAAAACATTTTTGATGATTATTCTTCATTAACTATGCAAATGGACTAGAGCAAGGGTATTTTGTGATTTTCATTTTCGTCTACAGATGGTTTAAAATTGAGCAATCGATATTTAAATAATGACGGACACGGTTGGCGCTGATGCTACTGCACTGCGTGTGTCGGCTTCGATCTCCGCACGGAATAAATATTTGTATGGACTAAAGAAAGTTGTTCTGGGTCTAGTTCTTTGTGCGTGTGTGTGTCTTAATTTTTAAATCGTCGTCGATACCAAAGAAATTCCTAGTACCTTCGAGATATGTAGGAAACAAATATTATTAAAAAAAGTTCCCCGAAGCTGGTAAATAGAACTGTTTTTTTTGTTGAAACCGTTGCTCTAACACTTACCTGCATAATAATATACCTAAAGAAAGAAAGTTATATCTTCGATATTAAAAAAATATGAGTCACCAGTCTATTTTCAGACCGCGGCACTCTAAAATAGAGCATGACAAGGTTCGCCCATGAATAGTGTATGAGGCAAGTTCCAAGACGCCTCGGCTATTCCCCAGGGTATTATTTTGTGCCTTCGAACTTTGACGAAAAACAAAACGAAAGAACCCTTTGCCCGGGATATAATATCATGGTTCATTGTAGGCTCTTAAAGGGTGGCGGAATTTCTGAGTCTTATGAATTTTTGTTTTTTGAACCAAGGTTTCCGACTTAGCTCGAAGATTTGACAAACTTACGTGGTAGTGGCAGTGTGCAGCGGTGGCCCAGTGGTGGCGGCCCCGACTTACGAACAGTAAATCATGGATTTCGAATCCATGATTTGAAGACCAGGCAGTGCATTACCTTGAGTAATTTACTTCATAACTGCTGCTCTCAAAATAACTGCTGCTTTTGAATCAAGAACTGGCTGACAACCAGTCTACCAAGGGGTATCATATTATCTAATATTAATTGAGCTGTTGACGTCTGATAGGCCATCGTTCTATGTAAAATACTGGTGCTTACCTGCATCCGGTTAGACTGGAAGCCAAGACCGTCATAGTTGGGAAAGAGCTAGACAAATTATGATTATAATTAAAAAAAAATAATGATGACTAGGTACTATTCCACCTTGTGTTTCAGGATATTGCTAAACGGTTGGTCGACTCTTTTCGTGACCAGAGGGCTGTCCGATTTCTTACCTAAAGAATCAGCATTGCCGTACAGCATGGACCTTGCAGACGAATTTTAGAGATCAAGCAATCAAAAATAAACTGTGCAAGTCCGTGTCGGGCCATGCACAATGTAGACAGTAGTTGCCTATCAAAATATGCGGAGAGCCTCGAAACAATGATTTTTATTGTTATAAATAAACCTCCTTTTGGGATTTGTCGTAGTCGGGTAGAAACAATTATTTTTCTTTTTATTTTGCACTTTGTCGGCGTAATTATTCTGAAAACTCGTGTCAAACTACAGCTTTTTAGTAATATGAGTTGCTAAACTGCGTACAGACAGACAGACATAGTGAAACTATTAAGCTTCCTTGTTGGCTAAGCTCTACTGAGTATCGAGCATTGTAATGGGGTCCGCCATGGTCTCAGTCATTACCACTATATCGTCGGCAAACATAATGTTGATCACAATGATGTACTCGCCATTGACATTGATGCCTAGTCCTCCCCAGTAAACAGCTTCGGAGATATGACGTCTCCCTGTCTCACACCTCGCCGCAGACAGTTAGGTTCCGAGGTTTGAAAACTCCGAACAACATCATGCCACAGTAATAATTACAAAAAGAAATGCATCGTGGTCAGTAACATCGTTATAATTGTGACAGATTTCGGTTTCTTCATACTGATGTAACTTTTTTCGGATGCGCATTTTAGTTTCGCTGTCATACAGTAAAATGATAAGATGACTATGGCTTTTCGATTGATATAGTATTTAGAGTGATACGAGGGTGAGGACGGGGTCCATGGACATTGTTCTTTCTTTAATATATTTTTAACCTTATCGCTTAATAATTGGGTCTAAAGTTTATTGCAAAAATTTTACAGTTTTAGGCAGGTTGATGTGCTGGCAGAAATACAAGAAATTAAAAAGAATAATAACAATAAAAACTTTATTTCTGATAATTCCGCATTATACTGTTTTGAATGGAGTATAGTCTTCCTGAAAATTAAAATATCTAATTCGTTTTTTAAATAGATACCATGGAACAATTACATTAATATTCTGGAAATTAATATTTACTGGAAATTAAATTTTAATATTAAAATGTGTTATCTTGCTATTGCCTGCAATTTTCCTCTACGTGAAATAATTACCCATATACATTATAATGCATTCAAATAAATAAAATGTAAGAGTTTGTTTTTAATATCAAAAGAGGAGGCCTTTGTCCTGCAGTGGGACAAAGATTAGGCAAAAAAAAAACTTAAAATTGGTAACAAAATTCGATTCAGATGGGGAAGTGATATACAATGTGGATCTGGAACTACGACATTAAATTAAAACTAGCACTGTACTAGTCCATCGAAACATTTTAAAACACGAAGATTAGTAGTTAGTGGAAAATTTAAAAATTGCAATTTTCAAACAAAATAAATGGCAGAATCAACTGCATAAAAAGTAAACACGCTTTAACTACGAAAAGTCACTGACCTAGTGCGCGGGGTGCAGCGAGCGGCGGCGATGTTGGGCGTAGGTACTTTTTATCGGAGAACAACAAATCAGCGGCATAAACTCACTAAGTTGCGAGTTGTTAATTAATAAAAGATCACTGATTGAATAATTAATCACTTAAAATCACATTACAATCAGAATTTTAAATCATCAACAGTCAAATTTTTAAATTTTCAAAGTGTCCCCCGTTTTTCATTATGCACAAGCGACATCGTCTTATTAAATTTTCACGGACTCGTCTTAACAAGTCCCCATCTGCCATTCTTTTAAGTTCGTCGAAGGCATTAATTATTTTAATTTTTAACTCGTCCACAGTGTTCACTTCTCGTGCATACACCTTGTTTTTTACGGCCCCCCACAAAAAGAAATCCAGTGGCGTCAGGTCCGGTGACCGTGCTGGCCATCGAATAGGTCCAAAACGGCCAATCCACTGACTCGCAAACATATCCGTTAGTCGCTGTCTAACAGGCATTACGGAATGGGCGGGCGCACCGTCCAATTGGTACCACAGTCGTTCATACACGTCCAAAGGTAAATCGTCCGTATAGTCTGACACTGGGCCACTAAGAAGTTCTAAAAATTTCTCTGCATTTAATGTTCCATCAATAAACACTGGACCTATTATTTTGTTCCTATGAATTCCAGCCCAGACGTTTAGTGAAAACCGGTACTGGAATGAAGACTCTCGACTTAGGCGCGGGTTTTCGTTACTCCAATATCTTAGGTTTTGTCTATTCCAAACTCCATTTCTTGTAAAAGTGCTCTCATCTGTCCACATAATATTGAATAGGAAGTCAGGGTCGTCTGATATTTTGTCGAGAAGCCATCGGCAAAATAACACTCTGACTGGCATATCTCTGGATAACAGTTGTTGAACTTTTCTGAACTTGTAAGGTCGCCGTGCATGCCGTTTCAAAATTCTATGGACAGTTCTGTGACTCACTTGAAACCGCCGCGCTGCTCTCCGGAGGCTACAAGTCGGGTTGTTTTCAAAATGTTGTAATACCCGGTCCTCGATACTTGAATTTGAAGACACGCCCTCTCCTTGAGGAACCAAAGGCCGATTCTCTCGTAACCTCTGAACGGCCAGGGTAAAAACACGGCTGTTGGTAGGGCACGTTCTTGTGTTACCATATCTCTCCCGATATCTACGCAATGCTAAAGCCGCATTTTGTTGACATTCTCCGTACATAAGTACCATGTCGGTGTACTCGGCAGCTGTGTACCTTATTTGAGGCATAATTAAACTAAAAAACTTACTAACTTAACCTAAATCACAAAACTAGCTACTTAATAAATGCCTAAATAACTAATATTACACTAACACCAATAAGTCACAGTAACCTATGCACTAATCCAAATATCATAAATCGTCTTTAATCACAATAACAACAAACTTTTCATAAAATCACGACAATGCGCGCGCGGCTCGTCTTGTGATAAAAAAAGTAGGCGTGTGCTCTCCTCAAAGGGCGCCGCTATGCACTGACTGACATAGTTACCGAGTCAAGGACTTTTTGCCGAAAAAAATTCCGCTCACACACACACTCGCAATTTTCTATGCACCACTAATGCATTATTTGCGTAAGTAATATTACTTTTTCTTTATAATTGTAGTATTTTGTGGGAGTGTGCGGGGCGCGTCAGAGTGGGATCGTATGACACCTTTCTCTGTCTTTCAAGCGTATTGAGACGTTGAGAATAGAATCGTAGGTTTTTGCACAGGTTCCTGACCTTACAATGTTTACCTATTATTACGGACTCCGATCTACATCATGTTGAAAAATAAGAAAATGAAAAATAATTTCCTGTGGCTAAAGTAGTCATTGGATTTGATTGATTTTTTGTATACGGGTCAAGAGCATGCCTTTCTTTACGTGGTTTAGAGGAATGTCAATCGTCCTGCTCCACATTGTATTTTTTATACAGGGTGAAATGAACCCTCCAAATTATTACTAGGAAACGACACTGTTTTTTGGGGTGAAAAATCACTTTTTTGCGGTAAAACTCAATGTTGCACTCTTAAAAAACATAGTGCTAGTAGACGCTTAATATAAGTAAAGTTATAACCTAAAAAACTAATAAGTATTAAAAAAAACAGCAGTGAAAAATTTGGAAATTTGACCCCCAATATCTTCGTAATTGAGGGTTTCCCAGGTATGGTCCAAATCAATAAAATGATTGCAGTGACGGGGGGAACAAGTGCCTTTATACTTCACTAAGGGTACTTATCACCCAATATAACGAAGGTCACGAGGTAGTGCTAATTAAAAATATATTACTTCCCTATTTGAATCTGATTATGGAAACAACTTCATGGGTTTTATTTTTTTTTCACATTCTGTAATTGGGACTAGTACTACATTTTTCGCGTCACTAAACAATTCATAAAACAATCACCTGATGGTAAAACCACCACTTAGTAGCATTATCTTCATATATTGGGTTAGGCATGAAGTGTGCCATATCTGGAGCATCATGATCGATAGTGATGTGGTTGAATTCGTCCTGGAAAGGAAACCAAGAAGTTTAGTAGTTTTTAGTATCAGTATAACAGGATGAGGAACAGTAGTGGCCCAGTGGTTGCGGCCCTGGTTGCAAACACTACGCACCAGTCAGACTAAGAAATAGCGTCGAAAAACTCCTCCTCAATGGTGTGAAATGGTAATACCTATCCTCAAAAGAATGGCGACGTTCCGTTGCCACGTTGTTTGGTAACGCTAAGCCTCTTGGCAGCCTATTTTCCATAAAATACTTATGATTTTGATCATGAATACAAAGTTGTGCCTACTCACCAAAATAAAATGATCTATCTATATAAAAATAAAAATTAAAGTCCTGACTGTCTGATTCATCGACGCCCAGCCGAAATCCTTGAACCTAGAAAGCTGAAATTATGCACAGAGGGTCCCTTTATAATGTAGACTTGGGATGAAAGTTTGTATGGAAAATCGGCTTTATTGCCGCGGGCTAGAGATAAGAAAAGATGAAATAGTTACCGCAGTTGTTGGGAACCAGTACTTTTTTTCAGAATGATTTATTTTCTCTGACTTGACGTCCTCCCTAAAGTCTTCTGACGAAGTCGAATGAGAATCATCTTCCTCACTCTTTGGCGCAGTCTTCTGATTTACCAATTGGCGCCTAAACTGCTGTAATACCTCTTCTATGCGTTCTAAGTCCACGTATTGATACTGAAACATTTGTTAATTTTGCATATTCGTTTGTTAAAAATGTAAACGGTAGCACATTACGATGTACCCAGACCAGCAGGGCTTTTGCGTATCTCTGTTGACAGATTTATTGATTATCACTTTGGCTCTGTGTGCTTTGATTAACTGTCAAATGGTTCCATTTTGTACTAAACCATAACCAATTTGACAGTTTTTTTCCATGGACAATATGATAGCCACTGACATTTAAAAGATACGCAATAGCCCTGCAGGTGAGAATGACGAGACGACCTTGAGATCTATACAGAATGGCAGGAAGACCACGAATTCAGTACATTAGTCTGAACGTATTTTGAAATGAACTCAATATGAAAAAAATGCTTTCGCATATAATTTGACCCATATTGCCAGACCAGACCCAGACCATACTAATTAGTCCCATACAAAAATGTTACGTCTCCTTTGAAGGAAGAAAACCAAAAGAAAAATTCTGTAATTTATTACCTGGCCGAAGTTTGGTCTGTAAAATAAAAAAAAATAGATATTATAACTTCTCTATGGTCACAGAGGCAGTTACTATTATAAAAGGTTCATTTCACGCTTTCTAACGCAATTCATAATTATTAGGATCTGCTAAAGTCACCCGTTGAGACCCCAGGTTCGTCCAACGATCGCCTGCTCGCGGAAAGATTGTTTTGGTTGGGAAACGGCCTTATAAAGATTTCCACTTAAGACTGAATATCTTGTAACGTGTTAGTATTAACATAGAACACATAATATATCTAGATGTTATGGCATTATCTTTATTACCATGATGGAGATTGACTTAAACGTGTTGGTTTTCAGCCTTATTTGAATAAAATACTTAAAAATAAAATACGATATATTAAGTAAATAAACGAGAGCCTCCTGAGCTTATATTATTTCTCAAGATTAATTTGAAACAATTGGAAAAAAATGTTAATAAAAAAGAAAAATGTGGCTTTCAATACTCTTGATTACACTGTTTTAATTGGCCATGACTTGATTTTTTTTTTATAATTTTTTTATTTTTTTTTACAAAATATAGACCATTTCAAGGAACTAATTTGCTTATTTTATTTTTTTAGGGGTTGTACATTTTTTTAGGATTTTTTAAATTCGAGGTGCTCTCAATATCACCATGAGGCTGTATGTAGTGCGGTGTTGTGCCACAGACAAATTAAAAAAGAATACAATGTCAATCTAAATCCAGTGACATATCCTTGACAGTTGAGATTGATACAGTGATTCAAGAGGAAGGTTTATATGTATAATACATGCCTATTATAGTAGAGAAAAACACCTGTGCGAAACCGGAGCGGGTCGCTAGTATATAATAAGTTCATTGATGACAAGAGATAAACCAATCTTATATAAATCAAAACAATGATATATAGAATACTTACATTAGAGCCTTTGCTCCTCGTATTTCCGCTATATTGTGTTGAGTGGACAACATCATACACTCAACAATCATAGCATTATTGACCGTAGGTATGTTACGGGAATCCGCCTTAGTATAATTTAAAGAAGCCATTACAACAATAGGCGTGACGACATAGTCAAAGAATCAATGATTTAATGATATTAGGGGAAATTACATACGAGAAGAATTTAAAACACTGATTTAGTTTTATTTAAAAAATTAAGATTAGTAAGATTTTTAATAAAATAAAAGATTAAAATACTGATATCGGCCATTTTGATTGAAACACCAATCATAGCGCACTACGTCACGCCAATGTAAACATCACTAGCTGTCACTAGCTCACTGTGTTGTTTTGTTGCCGATTACGCATTTGGATATTTTTTTTGTTACTACAATACTTTGTGAACATCTTTAGCAATGGAATCAGGCTTTGTAAAAGCAAACAGTTCAAATTTGCCCAGGATAGATTTACTGATGTTGGGCGATTTCCTTGGGTCAAATAAAGAATTTTGCTCGTCCGAGTTCCGAAATGTGAAAACCTCCCTGTAAGTAAATTTTGTAAGTATCTAACACTATAAAAATACAACAAACTCGTTTTGAGCTTGTAGGAGTTTAGTTTATTTTCACTTTCATATGTTATTTTTACAATAAACTTGTCAGTTTATTTTTGAGGTTAGCTCCTTCGCAACTTGTAATAAAAGTTTGCTACTGAGTTAATAACCAACAAAAGAAGTAAATTTCTGTAACTACAAAGCATGTACTAGTATCTTTTCTCATAGTAACAACCTACTATCATAATCACCGGGTCAGCTATGCAGGTCCAGAGGACAACATTTTTGGCATTCAATGTAATGCTAAAACTATTGCTATTGATGTGTTTTTACACTGAGGCACCGCACACTACTTATAAACTTTGTTATTCATTTTTAACACACGAATTATGGTAATGTTTGTTTTAGTTTCCTCTAGCTGCGCTTTGACATTTCCATGTTTACATAGGCGTGACGTCAGACCCGACGCCATGACACTGCGAGCTGTTTTCGCGCTCTATTTATTTTTTTTTTAAAAAATGGCTTATATCTTCGTTAAACTTTACTTTATTACTGAAATAAAGGTTTTTTCGTAAATAAAAAAGATGTACCCACATTACGGAAGGGGATTTCAAAATCTTTCGTCATGCCTATTCACAATATTTCACAAAAACAAACTTCAACAAAGCTGGCTAAACATAACCCACAAAATGTTGACATTGACAGTCTCGGAACCGAATGTTTTTTTTTTCAAGAAAGATAGAATGACAAAGGAATGTGCTATTATGTTTTGTTGGAGGGTCTGAAAGGTCAAATGAAAGTCATTCGTTAAAACACCTATAACTTTTGAAATAGTATGTATTTTTCAAATCTGGTAACAGGCATGAATTCACCTTAGCTAACCCTCGAAATGGTTTTAAGACAGCGCTTGAAAAAAAAATTAGGCATGCCCAATTAAGAACTATGAATTCATTCTAAAGTATTTTTTTTTGTGACAAGCAGTAATGGTATCAATCACTCAATCAAAAGAATAAATACATCATTCTTCTTCCCTTATCTCAATTCAGGGTAAAAAAAATATTGATTAAAATAAAAAAAAGGTAATATGCAAACCAAAAAAAAAAGTTTTTTATCCAAAAAATTATAATAATCATAAAAATAGTACCTACTTGAACATGGATTTCCTATTAGTCCGGTATCTTATAGGCGCGGTTGGAGGTCTGGATCTAAACCTGAACATACTTTATGTAAAAAAATAAATTGATTAATATTATCAGCAAAAAAGCTAAATTATTAAAATAAATGTACAAATTAAGATTCTAAAATTACGAATCATATCCTTATATTTTCATTTTAAAAAATACCGCTTTTATTATGAGGCAACGTCATATTGCAAGACATCGCAATAAAAATCAAATTGAGAATAAAAAAATGTTCACAAATTATTATATTAAAGTTTCTTACGTCGAATTATTTACCATCTGTAATATTAAAAAATACAAAGTATTTTAATATCATCAGGAACTACTCGTGTCATTTCTAACAGACTTTTAATAAGGAGGATATTTCAACAGCATCTTTATTTTTGTGTAGAACACCAATTTATTTCACCAATTTTCATATCTATGATTAGGTATTGCACTTACCTCTTGGCCCTTTGGTTCAATAGTTTCGTCAGTAGACTGCAATATTATTAGATTAACACTAAATTATCAAAATTGGAAGATACATCATGAGTTTTAGAATTTGTGAAACAAGAGTTCAATAGGGATTTTAACTGACTTAAAAAAAAATGTGATTCTAATTAGTCCGTCTGTTAGATTATCAAAAAATATTGGATACGTATTTTTTGTTACATCAAATAAAAAAATAATTACGAATATAAAACGCGTCAAAGATTTGAGTGGGGGTTGATAACGTCACTGACCGCTAAAAATGCCATACTAATGTCATATCTCAGATTATGACGTCGTGCGAGTTTTCAAAGCACTTTATCGTATTTATTGTTTGTTTACGTAAAAAAAGAAAAAATACGTGTGCAATATTTTTTGGTAATCTATATGACGTACTAATTAGATTTTTTTAGTTAACTAGTCTATTAAAGCTGTGGGTTGTTCGAGAGAGATACCGCGGTTTGGGACACAAAGAAAATTCAGTAGAAGTCTGATAGTCCATACCGCTCTACCCAGAGCGGAAGAAATCATTTGATGATTCCAATCTTCCAAAAAAAGGGTTCATTTAAATAAAACACAGAAAGTTCAAGAATACAATTATGGTGAGGCACATAAAGAAAAAAAAAGAATAAACAAATAATAATATACTTACTTGTTTGTTTGATGAATTAA
Source organism: Diarsia rubi (assembly GCA_932274075.1). Classification (NCBI taxonomy): domain Eukaryota; kingdom Metazoa; phylum Arthropoda; class Insecta; order Lepidoptera; family Noctuidae; genus Diarsia; species Diarsia rubi. The sequence continues at coordinate 5,485,467 of OW026414.1, forward strand.
TTATTGAGACTATCTGAAATAAATGACATTTATTCAAAAAAAAAAAAAAATCTTACATGCTAGTTAAGAAAAGAGTTGCGTACAGTTTATGCGAATCGAAGAGAAGATGCGTTTCTTCAACAAGAAAAGTGTCTTGAACGCTGGCAGCGTTGCTTACTTGTTTGGTAATGCTGATTCTTTATTTCTCTAGTCACGCGAATAGATGACTAACACTTAGTTCTTAAAAAGAAATACACCTATTACTACATAAACAGTGTGTTAGGTTAAACGAGGGACATATTGAAGGAGTGTATTCAGTCTTCGATTCTCGCCCCAAATTATGTAAAAAACTATAACCTTAATTTGTGACGTAATTGGGCATGCCTCATTTTTTTTTCAAGCGCTGTCTTAAAACCATTTCGAGGGTTAGCTTAGGTGAATTCATGCCTGTTACCAGATTTGAAAAATACATACTATTTCAAAAGTTATAGGTGATTTAACGAATGACTTTCATTTGACCTTTCAGACCCTTCAACAAAGCATAATAGAACATTCCTTTGTCATTCTATCATTCTTGAAAAAAAAAACATTCGGTTGCGAGACTGTGAATGTCAACATTTTGTAGGTTATGTTTAGCCAGCTTTGTTGAAGTTTGTTTTTGTGAAATATTGTGAATTGTTGTAATGGCTTCTTTAAATTATACTAAGGCGGATTCCCGTAACATACCTACGGTCAATAATGCTATGATTGTTGAGTATATGATGTTGTCCACTCAACACAATATAGCGGAAATACGAGGAGCAAAGGCTCTAATGTAAGTATTCTATATCATTGTTTTGATTTATATAAGATTGGTTTATCTCTTGTCATCAATGAACTTATTATATACTAGCGACCCGCCCCGGCTTCGCACAGGTGTTTTTCTCTACTATATTATGCATGTATTATACTTAAAAACCTTCCTCTTAAATCACTGTATCAATCTCAACTGTCAAGGATATGTCACTGGATTTAGATTGACATTGTATTCTTTTTTAATTTGTCTGTGGCACAACACCGCACTACATACAGCCTCATAGTGATATTGAGAGCACCTCGAATTTAAAAAATCCTAAAAAAATGTACAACCCCTAAAACAATAAAATAAGCAAATTAGTTCCTTGAAATGGTCTATATTTTGTAAAAAAAAATAAAAAAATAAAGAAAAAAAAAATCAAGTCATGGCCAATTGGGCATGCCTAATTTTTTTTTTCAAGCGCTGTCTTAAAACCATTTCGAGGGTTAGCTTAGGTGAATTCATGACTGTTACCAGATTTGAAAAATACATACTATTTCAAAAGTTATAGGTGTTTTAACGAATGACTTTCATTTGACCTTTCAGACCCTCCAACAAAGCATAATAGAACATTCCTTTGTCATTATCATTCTTGAAAAAAAAAAACATTCGGTTGCGAGACTGTCAATGTCAACATTTTGTAGGTTATGTTTAGCCAGCTTTGTTGAAGTTAGTTTTTGTGAAATATTGTGAATTGTTGTAATGGCTTCTTTAAATTATACTAAGGCGGATTCCCGTAACATACCTACGGTCAATAATGCTATGATTGTTGAGTATATGATGTTGTCCACTCAACACAATATAGCGGAAATACGAGGAGCAAAGGCTCTAATGTAAGTATTCTATCATTGTTCTGATTTATATAAGATTGGTTTATCTCTTGTCATCAATGAACTTATTATATACTAGCGACCCGCCCCGGCTTCGCACAGGTGTTTTTCTCTACTATATTATGCATGTATTATACTTAAAAACCTTCCTCTTGAATCACTGTATCAATCTCAACTGTCAAGGATATGTCACTGGATTTAGATTGACATTGTATTCTTTTTTAATTTGTCTGTGGCACAACACCGCACTACATACAGCCTCATAGTGATATTGAAAGCACCTCGAATTTAAAAAATCCTAAAAAAATGTACAACCTCTAAAAAAATAAAATAAGCAAATTAGTTCCTTGAAATGGTCTATATTTTGTAAAAAAAAATAAAAAAAAACAAAAAAAAAATCAAGTCATGGCCAATTGTGCTAAGGCCCGCACGCTCTCCAGCGGGTCTAAAATGGCCGCTTTATCAGAATCCACGCAGAATCTTAGTATGAATCACATTAAAAATTAAATCAAATTCTAAAATGGACTTAATGTCTATAACTATTAAGTTCATTTTAAAAAATTTAAAGTTTTAACATTATTAAAATTACGATTCTGCTAAAGCGGCCAGTTTAGACACCCAGATCTCACTTTATTAGACGTTTCTTTTTCACCACTGTCCCACGTCAGTTTTGAAATATAATTACAGTTCCGCCTCAAGTCCATTCTTGAACTTGGGACGACCGTTGTCATGACAACAGGTAAACACCAATCACGCAGTATTTTGCTTACCTCTGCTGCATCTGACATATATTCTTGGCTGAATTCAGGTTTTTCTTCATGACCGTCCTATTTGGTATAAAATGGTAAATAAAATACAAAATACATAGAAATAAAATGCCGTGGAGTCCTAGAAAAAGTTGGGTCTCAATATTTCTCCGCGTACTGACCATACGATAAGTCGCGCGGTTACGTTATTAAATCATCGCGTTCATCTCTAATTTTTTTTCCGGGAAATTTTAGAGACAACATGAAGGTGACAATAAACGCGACGATCGCTTTGGTTAGGACGCAACGATACTTATCTGGCAGTCTAAAAGAATGTAAGAAAGTCGTGTGAAAATGATGTTTTTTATGTAAAACAGCGGCAGCGCGAGGAGCATAGCCATGAGCACTGCAAGGAGCATAGTGTGGCGGCCGCATAAAGCGTGTAGCTATTCCATTTTTGAACGATTTTATTAGTATTTTCACACATCGTGTTATTTCTTATGATTATTTGTAGAAAAATGTCGTGTTACTTACACAGCATTTTTTTTCATTTTTAATATTAGACATTTATTTACCCTATCGCGAGTGTTTTGGTGTCATCCGGAGATTTCTCTGTCTTTGGATCCGAAGGTCTACTGGTATGGTACATCATCAGATATTTTTAAAAGTACGATAAAGTATCCCGAACGGGTGACCTACTGCTTAAATAAATGACAATTACTAAAATAGTCAAATCGCGTAACAAACCATGTGTGGAAGCAGAAATGTTTTTTTATGGTCTTGGAATTGGAATTGTAAAATATTATGCATACATAATAATTTAATAAATCAAAACGAAAGATTTAACAAATTATGTTTTTATATACAGAGTTAAAAGAAGACCGATTACTTACCTCCGGCATTTGCGTCGAAGTCGGCAAACTTTGCTGCAAATATTTAAGTAATGCTATCACTTTTACCCAACTGTGCGTCAGCAAAGAGACGATATTGTTTTGTTAAAGTTCCATGTATTTCTGAAGGAATACTGCACATGCTTACCATTTGCATATTTTTCGAGAATACTTGTTTTCTTAACGTTTCTAAAACCGATCTCGTAGCACGCTAAATTATAGAAATTTAGAACAGTTAAAACAGCGATAACTTAAATTAATACAAAAACAAAACTGATGTTTGTTCTCTAACCTCTAGGTGAAGATCTGGGTGTCTAAAATGGCCGCTTTAGCAGAATCTTAATATGAATCATGTTATAATTCTTAACATGGACTTTATAGTTATAGACATTAAGTCCTTTTTAAGAATTTGTTATTTTAACGTGATTCATACTAAGTTTCTGCGTGGATTCTGAAAAAGCGGCCATTTTAGACCCGCAGATCTGACCTTCAGAGCAAGAATTCTTCTTTGGATGACATTTAATCATTCATCTACTCTAATATCATAAAGAGGAATTATTTGTTTGTAACAAATAAGCTCCGAAACTACTGGACCGATTTGAAAAATTCTTTCACCGTTGGGAAGCTACACTATCACCGGGTGACATAGGCTACTTTTTATCCTTGTATTCCCACGGGAACGGGAACTACGCAGGTAAAACCGCGTGAGGTCTGCTAGTTCACGATAAACACGTTAGAAAAAAAACACTGAACCAAAAATCGATGCGTTGTTTGGTAAAAATTCTATAATCAACTTTTTAAAATGTTAAAAATTAAATAAACTATTAAAAGATAATTAGTTAAAATTAAATTAAATGTATTTTGAATTATATCATCTACCACGTAAAGCTAACATGATACTACTATTATTTGTGTACTATGAGCAATATTGAAAAGCGTACCAAAAAAACCTCATTTGATTTTTACTATTTGATCTTGGTCCGAGGATTTCCTAAATCCCGTCGGGTCTGCGGGTTGTTCACAAGTTACCGCGACCTCGACATATAAGGCTAAGAAGGAACATGGGTGGTTTTTAGTCAGTAGAAGTCTTGCACTCCCTTTCGCTCTGCCCAAGAGCGGGACCCAAAAAAAAAACCTAAATTAAAAGTAACTGCTTATATATAAGTGTGGAGTTTTATATAAAGGATCTCGAACGGCTCAACGAAAGGCGATGTAAGTTCCGTATAATCGAATAAAAGGCGTCTCAGAACATTACAATGACATTAAAGAGCATGGAGAGACCCTTGACCTCTTCAACTGAATCCACATGAGCACTGGAGACAAAAAACAAAAAGAAGCTCCCATTCTCTTTTAACAAAATTATTTTGATTCACTTACCGTTCGAAGACCCGTTTCTAGACGCTGTGTTGATCTTGTTGGGTATCGATTCGGTTGACCCAGGTCTGTTGGAATCGGTGATTTTGGAGGGCTATGTAGGTTATATGGTGACCTTGATTGACCTTGCAGGTGAAATGGACCTACTGAGTCTAATGAACCCTGTGGGTCTACAAATACTGGCGAGTTTGGCGGCTTACGTAGACTTTTCGTAAAAAACTGAAAAAATAAATATGTTGTGAAAGTATATAGAAATACAAACCCCGAAAGGTCAGATAGAGATGACAAATAAATCCATGTTTCGTTAAAGTAGTTTAGTAAGTCAAAAAAAAAAAAAATTATACAATTGGATAGAAAAAAGTCATAATTTATATATATTGCAAAGATGATGATGTTGTAATAATATCTATGCAAATTATATTATAATTTTGTTTTGAAAAATTAAGATAAAGTTGACTAAAAAGCAACTGTGGTGGCTTTAAATAAATAATATAAAAACCAAAATAACCTACCTCATAATTTGGTAAATACTCGTAATCCTACAAAATATTTACAAGTTGAAACATTTTATGTATGTCCTACAATCGATAAAACAATGGGGAAAGTGTCATTCACTAACACACCAAGGCTCTCGCTCTCGCAATAAGGTTGCCGGTTTCCGAGGACTCAGAAAGGTCTCGGTAACTCTCATGCAGTTACTACCAGCCACCCTGCGAAGTTCGTCACTCCACCGAGCCTGAGGCCGTTGCACCTACGCTTGCCAACTCACAGCGTCCACTCCAGAATACGTGCACTTCAACGTTCATAGGTTTTACGGCTAATAAAGCCGACCAATTGCACTTCAGCTTATTTTCTCTGTGCTCCGACTCTGTCGCGTCTCCTTCGTATGCGATCCCTCCAAGCATTGCTTGGTCTTGGCTTGGTTGGTTGGTAGTTATAACAGGCAGGACGCTCTTTGAAGACCTTAGTCTTTAGACTCTGTAGAATGCGCGATGACAAGACCTAACGAAGCTTCTCAATTGCTGTCTAGCCTAGCTGATCTCTTCTGTACTAACAGACGTCTCAAAGTTGTTTTTACTAAACTGCATAGTTTTCCCAAAGAAAACTTATAACAACTTCGAGAAGACTGCCATTAACAACAATAATCTGAGCGTGACGTGTATGTTGTACATAACCTGGGTTTTGTCCAAGTTCACGCTAAGATCAATGTGTATTGAAGAATCAACTAAGCAATCACGCATCGCTTAATCAATAGTCTTTATTTGTTAACATAGGTAGGTATACAGCAGTGTGCAGGATGTTACAATCTGCATCTGTTTCAAGTCGTGCACCGATTCAGTCACTATGACGTTATCAGTTGGATGTAATCTGTTCGCTGGTTCTAAATTTGGATGGTCATTTTGGAGTTATTATAAAGAATTCTGAACACTTAGATATGTTGACCAGTTCAGGCCAGTTGACTTGGCATACCTGCTTTACAACTGCCGTGACTCCAGAACCGACCATGTCTCGGTAGTATCAAAAGCCTTCTCACAAACGCGAGATTCATCGGAGGATTATACTCTTCGAACTTCTGTACTATCTAATAAACTGTGTGGCGCGGTGCTGTATCCTCTTCAAAACCTGGCCTGCCCGGTGGCTGGTAATCGTCTTTGGTGGCGGAAAGGCTGATAATGCTATATTTATTGCATCGTAACCCTCTTATATTTACCCCAGAGGTATTTTCTAGAGAAAGTATTGAGAGAAGGTTTTAAATTGGTCAGATAACTTACTGCATGTTTCATTTCACTGTATGCCATTTGTGCTTGTCTCAAAGCATTTCTATTTAGAAAAAAAAGAATACAGGGTTTATAACTAAAATAGACTCACTAATTATTTCAAAGTACTAAAGGAACTTTACTTGTAACTTTCTAATGTGTGCTTCCGTCTTATTATTTCTTGTTCAAGCTTACGGTATTCGTCCACTAAAGTATCTGTAGATAAATCCTATTAATGTTAAAAATAAAACAAATTATTCGTCAAAACAACTTCTAAATAAAGGTGACTAGATTTTATAAAACTAAAACTCACCGCTAAGTTGACAGCCGACTGATCCTACAAAAATAATCATTAAATTAGGTAAACGAACAATAGGGCAATTGCCGTGCAAATGTCTAAGGCCTCATTTACGGAGACGCGGGGCGTCGCGCGGCGAGTTGTACGTTTTTAATTCAAACACATGGCGATGTATGAAAACGTTAACGATTTCAAACGATGATTTTACGATAAGCCATTTTTCGCTCGTTAGTTTAAAATCCAGCGTTCGTTGCGGTGGATCCGACTCTCAGTAAATAAATAAAATAGCACGCGACGAGCTTTCTGCACGCGCCGCGCGACGCTCCGCGTGTCTGTAAACGAGCCTTAAGACCTATCCGTACCAAGCTGATCGCGTAGTATAGCTACGCCGTAGCTCGGTTTGTAGCATAAGCGCGTAGCAAAGTGCGTGAACAAGGCCTATCTCTAAGATATATGTGGTTGATTAGGTAATAAGAAATAAGGTAGAAACTAATAGAAATAAACCCCTTTTACATATAAACTACACATAGCCGCGGCGGCGGAATGTGCGTGTACCTTTGTGAACCATCGGCGATTGCCGGCGTGATGTTATCTTATGTTTATTGAAAAAAATACTTACAAGTACTGCTTGTAAATCGTAGTTTACTCCACCAAGTCTTATACCTAAAGACTTAAATTCGTACAATTAGTTATCTAAATTCAATTTTCTTCCAAATAATTGAATAGTTGGCACATTGTCAAGACACAGTTTATAAAGAAGCAAATAATTTTAAAGCAGTACTTACGGCTAGTGCAGTTAGAGGTAGCGATGGCGACGATGGTACCTTCAAAAACGTTATTAATTAAATAAGACTATGTAAACGCTTTGATTTAAGTAAAACAATTGCCAATGTCGTAATGAGGTTATAAGGGTAAAAACAGTAATAACAATTTGAAGATTTACATCACCAATCGTCTAACTTAAACCACTGCTTGTTTGTTTTGTATGTGGTACCCATGATGATCTGGCATGGTTTTAAATACCAACATTATCCCTCAGGTACGCTGGCTTCCTCGCAATGTGTTACTTCACCGAACTAGCGAAAAATCAAAGATGCGTCTGGCGAACGAACGTGAGACCTATGAGTCCCCGTTGGAGCTGCGGGTTGTTTCGCAAGAGATATCGCGGCCTCAACATAAAGGGCTAAGAAGGAACATGGGTGGTTTTTAGCCAGTAGAAGTCTGACACTCCCTTTTGCTCTGCCCAAGAGCGGGTTATTAGATGATCCCCCCACCCCAAAAGAAAAGACCTTTGACTTGGCATTGTGACGGTAACTTCACTAGGGTATCACCGCTTACAGCTGTCAGGCGTGAAGCTTATGTTCTCCAGAATTTGCTTGTGTTCATGTTTACGTGACAGACTTATGCAGATATCACCCGTGATTGCAAGAATTACAAAAAAACTACTTACTGGTTGCCAGAAAGGTAAGCCATTGTAAATTTCATGAAAATCTTTTGTAGCCTGTTGATTCTGGGTCATTTCATATTGTATTCCTGGTCTTGGTATGAATCCATCTTCAGGTTGTAGTCTTGATATCAGTTGAACTTTACTTTGTGGTCTAATGCCATATTCAGATTCTAGTTTTGGTATCAAGGCATATTCAGACTGTAGTCCCTGTATCTGCAGATTTTGATTTTGTGGTCCCGGGATCTGTTGTACTTGAGTTTGTGGTTTGGGAAATATAATATCTTGAAATTGTGAATTTGGTGCCTGAGAGTCTTGCCGGTGTTCGTCCAATCGCTCTGGAGATTGGGCCCTGTGTTCACAAACTTAAAAGGTATATTATACAATATAGTATTAATAAGTTCAACATCATCAGCCTATAATGTTCCTAATGCCTGCATTCAAACTCAGCCTCCTCTCAAGGAGAGGGATGGACTATAAACCACCACGCGTACACAGTGGGGGTTGATAGATGTCATAATAATATTATGTCTTTTAATTTGATGGATGACCGGGAGGTTTTAGAACATACCGGTTTCCGTACGATGTTTTCCTTCACGTTTTAAATTAAAAGATTCATAATAAGTTCCTCGTCCAATATGAAGATAAATACAAATAAAAAAGAATGAAGCTCCATTAGCATGTAAGGTTCGAATTATCCAACCATAGTTTACATTTCGGCAAATATAATTAACTCTATAAAATGCTATTTCAATATTAGCTGTATAATAAATAGTTAAAAATAGTCCTGTAAGGATTTGAACAATTAAACATAAAGCTAATAAAGATCCAAATTTTTTAATTTTTTTTTTCATACACACCACTGTATGAAAAAAAAAATTAAAAAATTTAAAAATGAAATAAATTACACAAAGTAATGCGCCTACCTGAGTTCGAACCAACGACTTACTATTCGTAAGTCGGGGCTGCAAACACTGGTACTTTTAGTACATATAGTGTAGTATATTTATAAAAATTAAGTTCGGCATAGACGAATCTAAACCCGTCTCTACCTAATATTTGTGTTAGATTCATTTACTTGTGTTATTATATGAAACTATTTTTATGGGTGCGTATAACAGCATATTTACGAAGACGTTGCCGCGTTGTACTGTGCGGCGAATTTACGTGCCGCGTTGACCGATAATCGGTGAGTGAAATGTTACGATGGCGTCGCACGCGCCGCTTTATGACCCACGTCTCCGTTAACTAAATCGTATATTGTCATATGTTTATGTGTTTACGCATATGATAGTGCAGGCGCAAGCTAAGTACAACGCAACGCGTCTCCGTAAATGCGTACAAAATACTCCCTGTGGCAACAAATTGATTTAAATAAAAAAAAACAGCACTTACTTGCTATCATACGCATTATATATCATCTCTTTATTGTCTACTCCTTGAGGTTCAGTTTCAATTATAGGACGTTTATCTTGCGGCAATGTTTGAAAATTCTTTTGATTTTTCATCATTTCTGCTTTAAGGTGGGTTAAATTTTGGGAGTAAGATTCAACAGCAGTGTCCTATCGATAAGAAAATTTTAAATTGCAAATTAATCATTTCAGTATAACAGAGCATGTGTCGCAGCAAGGTAAACCTATTAAGGTGTAGATTTTTTAAATGACTCAAAATGAATTAATTACTTTTGTGCTGATCTACAAACAATGGGGCACTTAATATCGTGTCCTGGGTGTCCTGTTGTTTGCCCACTACAGTACCGAAAGCGAAATATACAAGAAGCCTAGTTGTAGGCCACCATTAAGGCCCCTACCACACGGCGTATTTTTTACAGCGCCGACGACGCGCTTATGAGGCGTGTGTACACGCTTTAAACGAGATTTGAACGCAGCCTTTGTAACTTAAGCAAACGGGCACTGTAACACGGGGCGATCGTGAAGCGCGCGTCGTCGCTGTGTATACGCGCAGATACAGCGATCCCAAACCGACCCTGTGTACGCGATTCAAACGAGCCGCTGTGAATAGCTAGTATTAATATAAATCATTAAAATTACATTTAAATCTTGAATCTGCTAAATCCAAAAAAAAATACTCACTGTTTTGGTAGCAGGGATTTCTGCAACTTTTTGATTTTCCTGTCTATATTGAATTGCATACTAAGTATATTCAAAATAAAAATAACTTAGTGTAGAAAATGGTGCATACAATTAGGGCATATAATTTATTTATCTTAATTAAGCCGAAATTGATGTGAAATCAATATTACATATTGTAAATTAAAAGTAAAGTAAAACAATATTTGGATTTTAAACTGTTGGTACAATAGGGGATCGGACAAAAAAGAACTAATTAGTCCGTCAAATAGATCTCCAAAAAATATTGACGCGTATTTTTTCTTTTCCACATAAACAAAAATTGAAGTCAATACAGTGCTTCGAAAACTCGTTAACTCTTCGAAAACGTTATATGATAGTAAATTTTTTAACTACAAATGACGTCACAACCACATCTTATCTTCGTCAATTTTGATTAATTTGAAAAAACAAAAAACACGTATCCAATATTTTTCGATAATCTAACTGACGGACTAATTAGAATTATTGTTTTTTGACTCAGTCCGATCCCCTATTAAAGCGATGATAGCTACTAAAGTTTATAACTGTGTCGCTGCTATCAACGCCCATTAAAACAAGAGGACAATTTATTGTTCCAGACTTAAGCTATACAAAGCTCCCGTCGGGGCTGCAGGTTGTTCGAAAGAGATACCGCGGCCTCGGCACAAGGGCTAAGGAGGAACATGGGTGGTTTTTAGTCATTGGAAATCTGACACTCTCTTTCACTCTGCCCAAGAGTGAAAGGAGTTATTTGATGATTTCTCACCCAAAAAAAAAACCTTACAATGTGTATATTTAAAAAATCACATACCTTATTTAATTGTTACCCTTTAATACGCTAGGCCAGTTTAATGTCAAAATGACGCGTAGCTTAGTGCAATGCGCGTGGGTAAACTTGCAAAACGACGTAAGGCCTCATTTACGGAGACGTGGGGCGTCGCGCGGCGCGTTGTGCGTTTTTAATTCAAGCACATAGCGATTTATGAAAACGGTAACGATTTTAAACGACTTATTAACGCTCGTTGGTTGAAAGTGCAGCGTTTTTTGCGGTGGACCCGCCTCTCATTAAATTAATAAAATAGCACGCGATGAACCTTCTGCACACGCCGCGCGACGCCCCGCGTCTCCGTAAACGAGCCCGTAGTCATAAATGAAAAAGGAGTTACAGAAAAATACTCACTTCTGTTTCATTTCAGCCTCTCTCTTCTGTATTTCTAATTCTATCTTGTGGTAATCCTTTACGTAATGTGCAATTGGTAACTCCTGAATAAATTAAGGTAATTTTTATTAAGTTTTAGTTCAATAGTGACTACGGTAACATACCATCACAAACAGGGATCCAGAGGACATAAGGTTTGAGCCCACTGGCACCCCGAGAGAGATAATTTTTAGGTTTTTTTTTTTTTTTTTTTTTTAATCTTTATTTATTTAGGGGCTTTTGGTCATACATACCTGACCATGTCAGCCCCATCGTAACACATAACAATATTATTACAAGAATACGTACTTAAAATAAAACTATACTACTTATAACTACTAAGATTACTACTTGTTACTTAAGAGAATTGTAAATAAACTGGTATATTCTAATAGCGTCCCCACTGCTGGGATTTGATATGAGGCTTTGAAAAGCACCCAGATCTAGCCTGTTAATGTGTAATTCGTCCATCAAAGCGTCTCTTTCTCTACTATTACGGACACATTCCACTAGCAAGTGATGCACATCCTCCACAGTTTCGCACTGTTCACAATTAGGGCTACTAACTTTTTTCATTAGAAAGCCAAACTTGTTAAGTGGCATGTGTCCCGTTCTTAACCTATGTGCTATAACTATATATTTTCGACTGATTTTCACATCAGTGAACCAGGGAATTCGAGGAGGTTCGCATTGCAATGTTTTGTACCAAATACCCTTTTCTTGAGACTTTTTATTAAAATATTCTTTCCACATATTATAGCAAATTAATTTATATTTACCTAGTAATTCTGCGTAATGACACTTGACTTCAATAACTAAACCTTCTAAAGCGGATTTTTTTGCGAGTAAATCGACCTCCTCGTTTCCCGGTAAGCCAATGTGAGATGGAACCCACTGCAACCTTATCTCCCTATCATTAAAATTGAACTCCCAAATTTGCTTTAGAATGGCATAAGCTTTCGAAACACCTCTGTACCCAGAGGCGCATCGAGCTATATGCTGTAGGGCACTCTTGCTGTCTGTTAGAATAACTACTTTATTGTAACCTTTATTCTTCACGTAAGTAAGAGCTTCTGAGATTGCAGTAAGTTCCACTGTCATAATTGATAAATTATTATTGATCAATTTAAAGCAGCCTCTTTCACCACATCCAGGCTCATAATAAGCTGCCCCTAACCCATCAGCACTCTTTGAACCGTCGGTGTATACCCTATACCAACCTTCATATTTATTACATAATTCATGTAAGATTTCGTTTTTAAGATTATCGAAATTGTAGTCTATTTTTCTACCTTTAATGGAATCTAAGTTACACTTGATAATGTTATTTATTTGAATATTGGTAACCCAAGTATTTAATGTAAACATTTGTAGCGGATCACTGGAAAATATATCTTCTTCTTTAGTTCTTCTGAATGCTGTAGTTAACAAAGGTTTTTTTTTATTTTGCCAAAACCTGGATGTACAAAAACCGCCGAGTTCATTTAGTAAGCAAATAGTGACGTTATCTGACCAAGCCTGTGCTTTTAAGGTGTATTTAAATGCCAAAAACTGCCGCCGTATAAATAAGGGAGGTATACACAACTCACACTCCATTGTATGAATGGGTGTGCTTCTTATAAATCCACCAATAATTCTAAGACTCTGATTTTGAACTTTGTCCAAATTGTATGTGTGAGAATTAGCACTATTGTCAAATATAAAACTACCATAATCTAATCTACTCCTAATTAACGCAATATATAATCTTCTTATATGTTTGGGATGAATACCCCATGAACTCCCGGATAGTACTTTTAATAAATTTAAATATCTTTGAGTTTTTTGACAAGTTTCATTGACATGTTTTCCCCAACGTAATGATCTATCAAGCCACATGCCTAGGTATTTAATATTATCCGCTGAATTTAAGGTTTGGTCACTAATATTTAAATTAATTGGTTGTGTTCTGTATCCCCTACTAAATAAGCAATATTTTGACTTAGAGGTAGACAATTGTAAACCAATGTCTTGTAAAATCACTAAAATGGTGTTTAATGATCTCTGCATGTAGCTAATGCTATCATTTAATTTAAGTTGACTTGTATAAAGTACAAAATCGTCTGCGTACTGAGAAATTATTACGTTTTCAATGTTGTGGGTAATTCTAGATGTAACGATATTAAATAAGAGTGGGGATAAAGGGTCGCCCTGAGCAATGCCCCTATGCGTCCACCTGCACAAATCATCGTTGTCGTAATTGACTCTTTTAATGACAAGATGTCTTTCACTAAGATACATCCATAAATACCTAGATAGTTTAGCTCCTGCTTTTATCTCTTCTAAGGTGTAGATAATGCGATTAATATTAACATTGTTATAAGCATTGTCTATGTCGAGGAAACAAGCTAATGTAGGAATATTTTTGGAAAAATTAATTTGTATGTGGCAAACAAGTCTTACCAACGCGTCCAAACTCGACTGTGCCCGTCTAAAACCTGTAGTTGTGGGTGAAAGAACCTTTTCTTTTTCAACGAACCATTCAAGACGCTTGTTGATCATAGTGTGAAAAATTTTACATACACAGGACATAAGAGCAATAGGTCTTAACTTAATCGCGTCTCCACTACTGACTTTTGGGATTGGAAATATTTGAATTTGCCTCCATTGTACGGGGATAAAACTATTACAGAAAACCGAGTTAAATATATCTAACAGATAAAGTCTGGCACTTACTGGAAGGTTGTATATCATTGAGTACGTTATACAGTCCTCTCCCGGAGCGGTGTCTTTTCTCTTAAAGCATTTCTCCATTTCTTCAAGACTGAAATCAGCCTCCAGAGATGTGTTCGAGGAATTAATGGATGGCATCGAAGTAAGTACAGAATCTGGAGCCAAATTAGACAACAGTTGTTCCTTTTGTTGTTGAGAGGGTTGGAATGGTACTTTTTTATAACCTTTCATCCACCGCATCCTATTCCACATCTCCGAGGCCGTAATTGTCTCGTCTATACTATCACAGTAACCATTCCAACTCTGTTTGCTAGTCTTGTATATTAGTTTCTTGGAGTCAGCGATACACTTCTCAAATTTCGAAAGGTTTGACGGAGTGGGATTTCTTCTAAATTCTTTAAGCATTAATCTTCTCTGAGCCACAGATTTGGATAGGTTAGGATTCCAGTATGGTTTTGGTCTAAATTTACTGGCAGGGTCGGTGCTTATTTTAATGAATGAATGAAAAAATTATATTTTTCTTGAATGTCACTTGTTGATACGGTTGATTCAAAAGTTGTGGCAAGGTATTCTGTAAATTGTTTCCAATTGGCTAATTTATAATTACGCCTTCTAACCATCCTGCAATTACTGTAAAAATTTAAACTTGATTTTATTACTAAGTGATCGCTACCTAATGTTTCATTAATTACCTTCCAACTAAATCGGACAGCTATGTCTGCTGATGCAAATGTTATATCTGGAGACGATTCCTGTAACACACCACTAACCAACCTAACTCTTGTCGGACTACCGTCGTTTAAAGAAATAAAACCATTTTCGATTGCCGAGTCTAAAATTTGTATTCCCCTTGTATCGTTTTTGTAAGACCAATTTGTATGGTGAGCATTAAAGTCCCCAGCTATCAGAGTTTTTCCGGAGCTAAAGCTAAATAAATTATCCCAGTCAGATTGGTTAGTGTGAACACTTGATGGGCAATAAACTGATATGATATTTTCCAAATTTGTGCAATTTAACAATTTTACCTGGCAAGCTTCTATTCCTATATTGCTTAATCTTATAACTGCCGACTGTACCTTAAGCGACTTGTGAATAACAAGGGCAACACCACCGTATGAGTCTTCCCTGTCTTTCCTGTGAACATAGTAGTCACTAAACCTGACTTCTGTGTCTATGTCTAGCCATGTTTCGCTGATAATAGCTAAGTGAATCTTCTCTTGATGTAATAAACTCTCAAATTCCAAACGTTTAGGCTTGAGGCTTTGTGAGTTCCATTGCAGTATGTTGATCGTACTTACTTTGGCCGTACTATCCATCACCAAATAAATCATAAATTCCTTGAAACCACTTAAATTCGTTAAATATCTCCATCAAATACTGTTTGCACTCTTCCATGATAATCTTCACAACTGAAACTAGTTTTTCTTTCCAATTGGACGTTGTCATCACTATGTCTTTTATTTTTCTTACTATACTTTTGTTCCTATTACTTTTCCTTCTCTGTTCTCCTTCCTTTTCAGTTGTTGCTATATGGTCTTCTTCTACTTCTTCATTCGATGTACACATATCAACATGAATACTTGCTTCATTTCTTCCTCTGTTCGTCATTTCACCCGTATTTTTGTTAGGCTTTTTATTTACTTTTCCACTTTTCGAGCATGCTGGTGTTTCAATTTGTTCATAATCCTTCCATATTGAGTTGTCATCTCTTTCTTGATTTTTTGTTAAAACTATGTCTCTGTAAGATAATTCCTTACTCGAAGAATCAGTTGTTGTATTTTGGGTAATAATATTGGGATTGTGACTTGCCTTAGGTGTCGTGTTAGTTTTATCGTATTTTTGTAAGTATATGTTCAATGCTTTTTTGTAGGTGTGATTTCCTTGAGACATAATTAAACGAATTTCTTTTTCCTTTAGAAATGTTGGACAGTTTTTGCTAAGTGCCATATGCTCCCCTTTGCAATTTATACAATAATACTCTGTTGATTCACAGTTGGTGTGTTGACCTCCACATTTCGGACAAATAATTTTCTTTGTAGGGCACTGTCGAATAAGGTGTCCGGAGGTTAATCTAGGAGATTCATCATCATCATCATCAGCCTATAATGTTCCCACTGCAGGAACTCAGGCCTCCTTTCTAGGAGAGGGATGGGCTATTAATCCACCACGTGTGCCCAGTGCAGGTGTAAATGTCACATGTTTTTGAGTTTTAATTTCTAGGACATGACGGTTTCCTCACGATGTTTTCCTTCACCGTTTAGAGAGCAGTGGTGATGAAATAAATTACACTAAGCAATGCTTGGGATCGAACCCACAACTTACTGTTCGTAAGTTGGGGCCGCAAATACTGGGCCACCACTTCTCTTAATACAATCGAGGACGTTGTCGTATGCTTAACTGTACCATATTGTAGGTGCTTTGAGTGTAAAGACTTCAAACACGAAGAAAGACGAGCCTCAGCTTAGGACGTCGCTGAGGAAGGACAGTAAGGGGCAGACTAAATCTGATTTATATAATTCTTCATCACATTCCCCACATTCTAGCTCGAGCAAGGGTCGTGGAGAACAAGGGTTAGGGTATTGGGACGGGCCTTAAAGGCGAGGACAGAGTGACGCCTGTTTGGGTATTTGCTTTCTGAGCGTGCTAGTTTCCCTATTGCTCTCCTGGAGGAAGTTGATAAGTTAAAGAGACAAGTGGCAAAGTAAGTGACGAGTATATGCCTTGGGCAAACTAACTGCACTAATGTCGTAAGTGTAGGTACTGTAACAAACTTACCAATAAGTTTATTGCACGTTTCTAAAAAAGTACAAACAATAAAAATATAAAGAAAACTTTTTTTTTTCATTATGATCATCATCATCATCAGCCATAAGACGTCCACTGCTTGACAAAGGCCTCCCCCATAGAACGCCATACAGAACGGCAGCCTGCCATTTGCATCCACCGGTTGCCCGCAACTCTCACGATGTCGTCGGTCCTACCAACGCTGCGTCTTCCGGTTCGTGGTCGCCACTCGAGAACCTTTCTTCCCCATCGGTTGTCGGTTCTTCGAGCGATGTGGCCTAGCCATTGCCATTTTGGTTTTTTATGTAAAAACAATTAGTTTCTGTTATTACTGTATGGAACAAGCCCAATCCTTCGGGGATATGGAACTAAAAAAAAAACAAAAATAATACATACTTGTTCTGAGAAATTAAAACGCGGATACCTGAAAATAGAATACATAGAATAGAATAATTTATCGTTCAAAAAATACAATAGTTATTGTAACTATTGTATTTTTTGAACGATAAATTATTCTGATTCCTGAAACTCACATTATGATTCGTTATGTCATGAGTTCCGTTGAGATACAAATAATATTCGTTACAACAAATCTCTAAATCTAATATTAATCTACTATCTAATCAATTATAGGTATACGAGTAATCTCATAAAAAAAGGAATACACAAAGAAAATAGAGTACTGTGTGTATGGTATTTGTGTGAATGTTATCTGTTTTTTTTAAAACGAATTTGCATGAAGTTTTTTATGGCAAAGACTCACTGAACTTTATATTTTTGAGATGAGACACAACATTTGATAGCTGTTTGAGACGTTGCTAACTTAAATAATAAAATTATTCTTTAAGCGAAAAAAAAACAGGTTTAATTTAAAATGGAACAAACCTACAGTACCTATGTTACTTTATACGAGAGACATGATACCAATACTAATATGAACAAAAAAAAAACACTGATGAAGAACAGACAGAACTATACCAAATATTTTGGAAAAGTCTCGCAACCCTTGCAATTATCACGATAAATGTGCGCGGGTCAATGAATTTTAGATATAATCCATTTTTCCTTCATATTTTAAAAGTGGCGTAGGATAATGGTGAAAAAGAGCGTCTAATAAAGTGAGATCCTGAACAGCGTGGCCATGGCACAATTACGTCACAAATTAAGGTTATACACTCGAGAGCAATGAATCCGGGTCACTTAAAGAATGTTAAAAATCTCGGAAACTAAAAATGATAGGTTAATGCAATAAATTGTATTTAATAGACAATGTAATACTCCTTAAATGAAAGTAAAAAAAATATGAGTCACCATACATTTTATTAACACAAAATTACATAAAGAAAAAAACTGCTGATCTCTCCTTAAAACAAAAATATGAAACATTAAATTTTTGAACTTTATTACGATTTTCTTGAATTTTAATACTTCGTATTGCCTCCTCGTGCTTCCATTACTGCGTTTACGCGGTTTGGCATGCTGTACACCAAGTTCCTTATACGATTTTGGGGAATATTCTCCCATTCCTCTGTGAGAGCAATTTTGAGCTCACGAAGCGTGATTGGGGGAGGGTTTCGTTGTTTTACGCATCTGCCTACCTCGTCCCAAGCATGCTCGATCGGGTTGATATCCGGGCTGCGCGCTGGCCACTCCATACGAGTAATGTTCATCTCTTGAAGGTAGTCATTCACAATCCTACCTGTATGAGGTCGGGCATTGTCATGCATAAATATAGCATCCTCACCTAAATTGACCATAAATGGACCAACGTGATCATTGAGGATTTCTTCCACATATCTTACGCTAGTTAAAGAGCCGTTTTCTATGATCACCAGCTCTGTGCGACTTTCAGAAGAAATTCCGGCCCACACAAGTACAGACCCACCACCGTAGGCTACTTTTTCTTCGATGCATGCTTGCATCTTTCCCCTGGTCTTCGATACACTCTGTGTCTTCCATCGTGCTTGTAGAGCATAAATTTTGATTCGTCGGAGAACATAACTTTTGACCAATCTTCAATACTCCAATTTACGTGGCTCTGGGCATATCTTAGTCTTGAAATACGATGCCCACGCTCCAGTTTAGGGCCGTTTGCAGGTCTAAGGGGTTTTAAGTTAGATTCAACAAGCCGACGTCTTACTGTCCATGCACTTGGGTTACTTCCTCCGAGGCGTCGAAACTGATTTGTGAGTTCAGTTCCTGTGAGAAAGCGATTTCGAAGCATGGTGTTCACCAAGTATCGGTCTTCTCGTGCTGTGGTACACCTAGTTCTGCGCGTTCCTGGTCTGCGTAGGTTAGAACCAGTTTCTTCGTAACGTCGGAGAACTCTTTGTACTGTTGACAGCGACACACCGACAGTCCTGGCTGTATCGCGCTGACTCCGGCCGGTTTCCAGCATTGTAAGTATTCTGGTGCATTCTTCAGGCGTAAGCGACATAATTTCAGCATGAATAATGAATATAGAGCACTATCAACATGGTTTATGTACCCACATAAATGACAGATTACAAACAAAAGCAAAACCAAATGCTGTAATTTCGTAGTTCCATCTTCGAAAGTGGCCCTTTTTCAAATTTGATTTTTTTATGATATAACTTTACAATAACTAAGAAGTTTTAATACCTTCATTTAAGGAGTATTACATTGTCTATTAAATACAATTTATTGCATTAACCTAGCATTTTTAGTTTCCGAGATTTTTAGGATTCTTTAAGTGACCCGGATTCATTGCACTCGAGTGTAGTTTTTTTTTCATATTTGGGACGGAATACGGAATACACTAATAATACACCCTAATATAATATGTCCCTCGTTTAACATAACTCACTGTATATTTAGCTATATCTACGTGTACAAAGTTTTGTATGGACCTTGCTAATAATCGTTGAGCAGTTCTCTCATGTGAAGGTGATCCCGGCTTCAAGAACATGGTTATGTTTATCATAAAAATCTATTGTTTCCAGAACCAAAGGTGTGTGCAAAATTCCAGCTCAACGGTTGTCCCTCCAACCGATTGAGTTGAAATTTGTTCGTTCTGGTTTGAAATTCAGATGCAAAATTTTGCCAATACACACTGACTAACAAGGCAACTTAAATAAACACATAACATTTTTCTAAAACTATCAGGAAGTCATGCCGTGCATGTAAATTTTATAATGAGAAATACTTACGTTCGTCTTGAGTCTATTGCGGGAAACCTCCTATGATGTAGCGGGTAAACTTTGTAGCGGTCCTCTTCTGATGTGTCCTACAGTTCAACATTTTAAACTCGCTTATTATTATAGCTAACCCATATTGTTGCTCTTGGGCATGGGCCTTTATTATTTCATGATTTTGTGCTAGTTCCTTCCAATTCTCAAGGAAAGCATTCAGTTCGTCGCGCCTGAGCTTCACGGGCCTACAACTCGTTTGGATGTGACACGCAGAAGAGCTTCTAAGAATGGGCTGTTTCGCACCGCAGCGGTCCTTGGAGCGCCGATGTAATTCGACCAATAGCTCTTAGGAATGGAGCGATTCAAACCACTATGATTAGGTGCAAGCTAATTTCTAAATTTTAACATTTCTTTGAACACATGAGTTTTTTCTGCTAGAGGGAGCAATATTTTGGAAATGTACAAGTGAAGCCCTTTCAAATGATAGGTACAAAACACGGCATATAATTATGTCGAGTTTCGATACGAAGATTAGGAGCTATGAGGGAATAGATGAACATACTCACATACGTACATACATATTACATAGCCAGTCAAAATCATAACCCTCCTTTGGCTTTGCCGTAGTCGAGTAATTAAGAACAGGAAAGTGTGGCAGACATGGATGGCTGGATGAAAATATCATCATCATAAACATGGGTTAAGGTAAATTCATCCATAGACAATCGCGATACACATACAACTTATTTATTACATTTCCTATTATTCCATTTATTATTTAGATATTACTAGCTGTTACCAGGGGCCCGCTACAACTCGAAAATTATCCCACGGGAAGATAAAATCGGGATAAAAACTATCTTATGTGTTAATCCAAGGTGTCAGCTAACTCCAAACCAAATTTTAATAAAATTGCTCTTGCCGTTTAGACGTGAAGAAGTAATAAACACACACACTCACACACTCACAAACTTTCGCCTTTATAATATTAGTGTGATGATTACAAAATATTTAATACCAAACTTTCCCCTTTTTCCGATCGCAGTATGATGATGAGTAACCTAAAAATTAACAAATAAATTTTACAAGCTTTATTAAAACTGACTGCCGAGCACGATTACTGAGCATGAGGTTGGGCAAAGTGTTATTGGGCTTTTCAACAGGAATTTCTCAGAACGGAGTCCAGCAACGGAGTCTGGATTTATGCCCAGTTGATGATAGGCTCGCCCTCTCCTAAATTGGACTTAAAAATAACTATTAGGTAAACTTTAGACAAACTCTCCGGGGATTACAGACGCGATGTTATGATTAAATCTTGGTAAACAGTTAGGTGTCATTAAATAGACTTACACGGGGTCAGCAATCTGTAAAAAATAAAAATAAAACATTATATATTTCGTCATTTTTGTTTATGCGACTGCAATTTAATGTAGATCATGCATTAGGTCTTTTTTTGTTAATGCGAGTAATATTAATTTAGTCGGCCTTGTACCTGTAAACGACTGTCGAGAGCAGTGGTGGCCCAGTGGTGGCGGCCCCGACTTACGAACAGTGAGACGTGGGTTGAACTCCGTCAGCATTACTTTGTGTAATTTATTTCATCACCACTGCTCTCAAAACGGCGAAGGAAAACATCGTGAGAAAACCGGCACGTTTTAGAACCAAAAAAATCGAAAACATATGACATCTAACAATCCGCACTCGGCCCGCGTGGTAGGCTACAGCCCATCCCTCTCCGAGAGAAGAGGCCTGAGTCCCTGCAGTGGGAACATTATAGACTGGTGATGATGATGTACCTGTAAATGGCTGGTACCTACATAGGCTTCCTTTCTAAGATAGGACGTGGGTCCACCACGCGGACCCAGTCTGCGTTGGTAGAGGAAGAACAAGACTATTTAATTTTCTGTTCAGGCTTGTCATCATCTGCCTAGCTTTTTCCCTAGGGTCATCTTCCACTCTAACCAGCTGCAACTGGATACCAGTATTTTACATGGAGCGACTGCTTATCTATCCTCCACAACCCAGTGAGCAGGTACTGTGTATTACGAAGCTCCTTGGTAAGACTGATTGTCAGACTTTTGGTCACTGACTACGAGTCGTTACAAAGACTGTCGAAGGTCTACAATGATAGCCGAGACCTATTGGTCTGTGGATAAATAATGGAAAGCCATTGGCTTTGCGTTCTTTTCGAGGCTTGGAGGAAACCCGGGTTGTTACCCATCCATAGCCCAACATCAAGCGCGAAGCAAGCGCGGCTTCTTTCTACTTTATGGGGTTTAGGTTTCCGCACTTAGTCCTTGAAGTGGACCATAGTGGCCGCTTACTCCAACCAGCCCACCTTCCTCCAGAAGCCGATCAGACTTCCCGGTCTCCTCAGGGCATCTTGGTGTTCCAAAGGTCTCTTCCCGAATCTTGGTAACGCCTGTGCACTCAAGGAGCACATGCGCCGCCATTTCCTCCACCTCCATGCATGTTCTGCACAGGGGACTGTCAGTGATATCAAGGTTGTGGAAGTGTTTATTCAGTGAACAGTGTGCAGTGATGGTCCCCGCCACCAGACGCAGGCTGTCTCTGTCCAGGCGCAGAAGGCGCCTGGTCAGCTTTGTATCCCGGGATGGCATAGCTTCCTTGGATTGCCTACATCCTGGTGTCGAGGTCCACCATTTCTCCGCTTGTATTCGAGTGTGATCTTTTAACGACTTAATCTTTTTTTTTTTTTAGATAGAATACCTGTGGCTCATAACTCTGACTGTGTGATTGATATAAATCTTCTTCCTCTGATATATCCTCGATTCTACCGAACCTGGAACGGGGGCACAGCATTAGACAAAGGACATCAATAATGGCTTGATTGTTTTAACCTTAGTCTACAGTAAGAACTCACTACTCACAATTAGTCTAACAAGGTGTAACACAAAGGGCTAAGGAGGAACATGGGTGGTATTTAGTCAGTAGAAGTCTGACACTCCCTTTCGCTCTGCCCAAGAGCGGAAGGGGTTATTCGATGATTTTACACCCGCCATAAAAAAAAGGTCTTTTGACAATATTGAAATGTTAATAGTCCAGTCACCAAGGCATAAAAACTGTGAAAGTAGTGTAGTTGCCCATTCCAAAGCGTAGAATTCTATGGAGAAGAACGGGCAAGAAATTCCATGGAGCCACAACACCTTGGTTACATCATTCATGTTGAGATGGCACGTGTAGCAAGCTATGCAAGTGAAAAATGTCCGCAGTAAAAACATCAAAAGGTAATTCAAAAACAAAATATATAATATATAATTAATCAAAATGAACCATGGCAACTAAGAGATGACCTGACTTTAGATTAGAGAGTTTAGACGCGATTATGTATGTTAAAACTGAAAAGAGAACGTTACCATTTTTCTAAAGTCATATAATAATAGTTGTTTAGTAAGAACATTAGTTTTGTTTGAACAAAAAATATCAAAATAAAAGTCAGCTTACATAATTTTCAAAATATTGCCAATTTTGAAGTCGCGCCGAGCTCCAGTTTTATGCTGCCTTAGTGGCGCTCGACTGTGAGAAGTTGGCCATCCTTTTCCAGCGTTGACGTTTATCGCTCTCGGCTGGAAATAATAATTAGTCATACTCTAAGCCATTAGTATGTCAATTATTTTGGTCTCAGTGACGTCACCAACCGCCACAAAAAATTTTTGACGCGTTTTATCTTCTTCAATTTTTATTGATTTAATAAGGTGACTATATTTCTTGTCACCAAGTTGTATCACCTAATATATAGAAACGTCACCATTTTCGTTCTCAGATAAACAAAAAGTGTTTCCAGAAATGAATTATCAAATTAATGTTAATATAATTATGTGTAAAATAAGAGCAACAAAAAGGTAGTGCATTAGATGAATATAAACTTCGTTCTTATAATAATAGTTTTATTACATAAACAATAGTTTTGTGCCCAGAATGGTAGATCTGTCACCAAATAATGCTGAAAGAAACCCTAACCCTAGAGGGTCGACGTCAAGGTCACCCCGAGGTTCGGTTAGTTAGGTTCCTTTAATCCCTGCAGACAGACCACTGAACTATTATAATACATACAAAAACATTTATTTGCTACTAGAGCCTATATCTCCATGATTTTAGGTGATTTATTGTGGAATTGATTTTATACTGTTTGGAGACTACGTTTTGATGACAAACCTACTATTTTGGGGACAAACCCTATTACTTAAGAAACACAATACTTATTAAATTGGCGATAGCTTAAATGATACCCATTTAATAAAACAAAAAATACGTATCCAATATTATTCGATAATTTAACAGACGGACTAATTAGAATCAATTTTTTTAAAGTCAGTAAACCTCCCTATTAATTACATCACCACTGCTCTCAAAACAATGAAGGAAAATACTGTGAAGAAACCGGAATGAATTAGGAACAACGTCTCGATGACAAGTGACATCTAGCAAACTGCATTGAACCCGTCTGGTGGATTCTAACCTATTCCCAGCATTGGGAACATTATCTATGCCAAAACAGATGCTGTGGTGCTTTTCTTTCTACAAACAGCAATCTTACCTGAAGGCAGTTATGTGGCTTCCTCAACCTAAATCCATTGCAATCCGATATGATCTGTAACTAAATGTCCTTAATTATTTATTTATTTTATGAAAGGTAGTTTTAAAATATCTTAAAATTATTGCATCAAACAATACGCCAATTACGAAGTACACAAAACATAATGCCACTGGGATTGAAGGTACACTTGTCGATAAAAAACTGAATGAAAAACCTGACCTGTTTCCCGATTGAAACATTAATTGGCATAAAATTGGTATCAACTGAGTGATAGACACTGTATAAACTGACGCTTTTATGTGCTTGGCTTTCAGTTTTAAAACTTGCGAAACTACTTCTTTGATGGCTTTTTCACTTTTGTTAAGATTTCATGACAGTAATTAAAGAGTTAGTAAATAATTTCTAATCGGCGAAACAATAAAATTGTGACATTCGAACAAATTGCTTACAATTGTTATTATTAAAATAATGACGTACGAATCCATTTCATCTTTCAGTTCATAGTCGCGTTTTCTAAAAATTCAATAAAAATCAAGCGCTCTCACATCTTTATTACCATTCAAAATAATTACCGTGAAATTAAATCATAACAAAAAACATGCAATGATAAAAAAATAATACTACGAAATGTAAAATACAAACACAGTTTTAGTTCTTAGGTAAACATCGTTGATTCGTTCGGTTAGAAAAATTATTGAAACCAAATTTTTCAATTAAATTATTAAACTGGTTGTAGTTACTAAATTATGTAATTGGAGTCCAACCGTTCACAAGAAGAACCATAACCAATTTTCGTTTTCCCAAATACTAACACTGGTATCGATCGTCGTGGAATTAACTTGAATCAGATTTAACACGCCTATATTCCGCCCCATTAGACATGGCCTGTCGTCATAAGACGGACGGCGAGCTAGCCCATTACTCACCGTTCACAGGACCGCGCCTACAGTGGACGGTAGCCATCACCTGGCCCCCGACGCCCGGAGCGTTTCCCGCGGGCGGCTGGGATGAAAGGTTCTCTCCCCCTCACGTTCCGCCACCTCCTTCGCTAGCAACACTGCTTCGCAGAAGGAGGCTACGGCGTCCCGTTTCCTCTCGCCCCAGACCATGGCTTGCACCAGGGCCGGACGCGAGAGGTCGCCGCTTGACAAATGATATCTTCAGCATTGATTAGAGCAGAATGCAACTATGGGTTGGACAAGGATAGCTTGTGTAGGAGGTAATGTATATATACAGTGGAAGTAACTTTTGAAGATCAGGTGGACTACGATTGAATACTATAAATATAGGTGTAAGCAGCATTACCTAAACGAAGACCTAATCTAAGTTTAAATTCAAATTCAATCATTGGACCTTCATTGAGTAGAGTTTAAGTCGAATCAGTTTATATTTGCAAAAACTTATTGTATGAAAATGTTAGTGTAATACTACCAACAAATAAATGTGCCGACATCTATCATAGATGTATGTGAATGCTCAAAGCTCCGGAATATAATTATGTTCTACTGTTGGTCCTAGCTGTCATTTTGCAGATCTTTGACAGTTTACTTAGGGTTGTACTTCATCTGGCAGCACGGAATCGTATTTTTTCATGCTCCTATCACTTTCGATTCCTCAAAATCTAAATTTGCTATCGCATTCCGTGGCACTTTCACTGTGTTTTTGCCCAGAGTATCGTGTTACTCACTTAAGTAGGCAAAATCTGACTGATAGATGACCCAAACGTAATTGGGTAAAAGGTCGGTAGATGCGATGTACCTACGTACGTTTCTTGTGACGGAATAAAACAATTATTTAATTTTGCCTTTGATTTTAATTAAAGTGTTTTTCAACTATTGCTTTTTTTGTTATTTAAAAACTATGCATTTTCATTGCTATTTTAAGGCATACTTCTTAACTCCTACGGGTATACCGGTGTACCATCTGAAAGAAAAACAAAAGAAAGAAAATATAATATCAAAATGAAAGAAAGGGTGTAAATTAACCCTTCACACATACGTCAACCAAGCATTCTGTACATCTAAGTACGCAAAAATTTTTGCTGCGAAACGACTTTTTTTTGGAGGTAAAATCTAATTTTACGGTAAAACTCAATGTAGCACTCTTAAAACATTGTGCTAGTGGATGCTTTGAATACTATACGGTCATGGAGTTAAAAAGTAAAGTTATAACCTTAAAAACTAGTATTTACAAAAACAGCTATGCTAAATTTGGAACTTTGACCCCCAATATCTCCGTACCTAGGGGTTTCCCAGCTATGGTCTAGAACAAAAAAAATATCGCAGTGGTGGGGAGAACAAGTGCCTTTCGTTTACGTTAAGGGTACTTTTACACCTTTTATATAGGTCTACAGCTGATGATACCATGAAAAATCTTAAATTCATAAGCGAATGATAAATTGAACGAACCAATGGTAATAATGTGACTTCATTACTATCATCACCTGCCTAGCCTTTTCTCAACTAGAATGGCGTCGGCTTGCAGTCTAACTGGATGCACCTGAACAACAGTATTTTACATAGAATATATTTGTAAGACTATGTGACCGTCGGCTAAATCGTCACACCTGCATTTTCTAGGCCTGCCTGCGATGACTTTGAACCAATTTGCATAATTATTTATGACTAGCGGACGTCACGCGGTTTTACCCGCGTAGTTCCCGTTCCCGTGGGAATACAGTAATAAAAAGCCTATGTCACCTGGGGATAGTGTAGCTTCCCAGCGGTGAAAGAATTTTTCAAATCGGTCCAGTATTTTTGGAGCCTATTCGTTACAAACAAACAAACAAATCTAAACTCTTTTATTAGAGTAGATTTAAAAATATCTAGAAACGTCTGTCACCTGTTTTGACGAGGTACACTCTGTAATGTAAAACATTATGATGAATGCCGCTTATAAATGCATGATGCATTACATCCTAGTAAATCAGCCTATAACTTTCCCACTGCTGGGATTCCAGGCCTCCTCGCTATGAGAGGGTATGGCCTACTCTACCACACGAGCCCAGTGCGGGTTAATAGAAGTCACATATCTTTGTATTTTCGGTTCTAGGTCATGCCGGTTTCCTCAAGATGTTTTCCTTCACCTTTTTGAGAGGAGTGGAGATGAAATTAATAACACAAAGTAATGCGCCTGTCTAGGTTCGAACCTACGACTTACTGTACATAAGTCGGATCGCAACCACTAGGCCACCGCTAGTCTCATCGATATGCAATGCATGACTTTCGGGCCGCTGATTGTTAATGATCTAAATGACAGCCGGAATAACAAATCTCAAGATGCCTCCCGAGCTACTAAGTCATTCGATATATTATGAATGGGAAGGATGGAGGATCCTTTGCAAGCATTGGTTAACCTAGAAGGTTGACCAGTGTAGTCGTTACTATAGGCACGAGCAACTCAACGTCTAATTACAGTATTATTTTATTATTAGGTACTATGTATAGCAAAAAGATGAAACTGTACGTCAGCACAACAACTTCACTCAACTCGCCAATCAAGAGTGAAAAAATCTTAACTACCCGCAATAATTTTATCGAAAAACATACAATTTTTTATGTGTTTATTTGTCTTATCTAACTTAACCTATATTATAATAACTATTCATTTATAAAATACACATTGCTAATATATATATAGACAAAATAATATATATATATAATAATATATGTAAGTACATAAAAGTCATAATGGAGAGGAAATGTTATTTCACTCTGGTTTTGAACTAAAAAAAAAGGAAGAAGAGTATGTTGAAAAGTTTGACTTTGTTAATATCTGGTGATGCTGGAATGTGGTGGAATGGTATAAAAGCGACATCAAAAAGTGAACCCGAGTTCTAGACGCTTTTAAGTCTGCCTTTGCGCCGAAAATGTCAAATTATATTCCAAGGAGCAAACAACTGGAACGATTGACGAGTTTTGTGTATATAAAACGTTTCTCAGGGCCCTCGTCCACAGTGACTGATTATTTTGTTGGCGAGAGCAAACATCTAGCGCCCGCATCTCGACTGTAGCGATTCGAATGTACGACAGCATCGATACAAAAAGACGCCGTGAGCGAGGGGCCTTGCTCGCACAGTAACTTCCAAATAGACAAAAAAAATATTATTTTGACCTTTGCTTAGGTACGGTCGTCTCCTGGAGAACGTATACTACCAATAAAATTGTCAGTCATACCAGAAGCTGTTGACAATCGTACACTGTAGTTATTGAATTCCTAACACAGGCAGAACTGATACTTAATGCACTGCGGCAATTGGAATTTTATTGACAAATCAGACACAATACTCAACTTCGTTTAATTCAACAATGAAGCCATATCAATGAAGGCAGTAAAGCGGATGACATTTGAAATAAAAAAGAGGCATCTTATAAATTTTAATTTAGTTTGAAATTATTTTTACCTTATTTTTTTTTTTTTTGCTCGGTAACTAGTGTACAACCCGCAGCCCCGACGGGCGTCGGCCCTTTCGGGCCCCTCCCATGTTGCTGACATCTCCTTGAGGCGCACGTGGAACACGAACGCGCCGTCGGCACGGCCTGTCGTCGTCGTAAAAGTAGAAAACAAGAAAATAATTATTGTGTGATATTCATATATTGAATTTGTATTTCAATTTAAATATAAATAAAATTATTATAGAGGTCAGTCGTAGTCGCACGCCACCTAACCGCAACAGTAGCTGACTTCTGTATCAATGATAACGCCATGAAGGAGCATCAGGTATCAGTGGCATGCGACTACGGCGGGCCTCTATAATAATTTTACTTATAATTAAATTGAAATACAAATTCAATATGTGAATATCAGACAAGATTTATTTTCTTATTTTCTACTTTTACGACCGCGGTTTGTAGTCGGGTTTTGGTTTTTAAACTATTTTTTTTATTTGAAGTCAGCAAACATCCCTATTTACTAGTTTGACAAAAACAGTGTATTGCGGCCAGTGTGTTTTCCCGCCCTCAAGTTATACGACAAATTTATGTTACATGTTTTACCTCCGTGTAAGGTTTCACACTGTCATGGTAATTTTCCCTCTGTTTAAAAGATAAAATAATATTAGTTAGTTATTGAACAGTTTAAAACTTTAAAAATTAATAAATAATCAGATGTTGATCGAATAGACTCACCTCCATGGCTTGCAGTTTCAATCGAGGTATGTCAAAAAACTATAAAATGAAAAATAAAATTATGAAATAAAAATAAAAGTCTTCAGCTACTACATCTACAAACAAAAATTGTCCTTCATGCAGGCATGCATGAATCTCAACTCAACGGCGCTAAAATGTTAATCATCACTTTAAATTATAAAACAAAGTCCTCCGCCGCGTCTGTCTGTCTGTTCGCGATAAACTCAAAAACTACTTCACCGATTTTCATGCTGTTTTCTCCAATGTATAGAGTGGTTCTCGAGGAAGATTTTAGTTTATAATTTGTCGCGATATCCGACATCCACGTGGGCGAACCCACAAGCGTCAGCTAGTCGGCTACATAAAACAGTTTTTCCTTACATTTAGACCGTGTGCCTACACGGTCCTAAAATGAATTGGATTGTTAAAAACTGTTTAAAGTACAAAGACTTGAATTTTGATTTCCAGTTGGTCTCGTGGCCGCAAATACGACTGCTGAGCATGTGGGGTCCTGGGTTGGATTGCTATTGAATTTATCTTTTAAGTTCTTTCCTTGAAATTTTCTCAGTAGTAACTTGGAGTTGGCCAGATCTGGACACTTTTTGAAACATTTCCTTTAAGCTGGTTGGACTAGATTCTAGACTCTAGAACCATGAACTGAACTCCGTAAATGCCGAGGCTGCAGACGCCAGTTACAAAACGTTTATTTTTTTAAATAACACAAAATGTTTGTTACCTCTAACGTGACTCCATTTACGTTAAGACTCTAACCAAAGGAAATAACCAAAAAAACCTAAGATGTAGTAAATGCTTATATTATAAACTTTTATATGTATACTGTAACTAGTGCCTTGCCCATATTTTTTTTGGGCATTTTTCCCGCTCTGGGCAGAGCGGTGGGGAGTATCAGACTTCTACTGACCACATCATACCACCACCCATGTTCCTTCTCAGCCCTTTGTATCTCTTTCGAACAACTCACAGCCCCGAGCCCCCGACGGAACTGGTGCTCTGCCCTACTTCGCAAGTGTCACATTTTTTTTGGTGACATTTACGTTGCGAATAAATTAATAATAATAATAATATAATAATAATAATATTCCACAACTATCACACAACGCCATCTAGTCCCAAGCTAAGCAGAGCTTGTGTTATGGGTACTAGACAACTGGTAAACATACTTATATATTTCTAAATACATACATATTATAGATAAATTACACCCAGACACAGAACAAATGATCGTGCTCATCACACAAACATTTGTCCTGGGTGGGAATCGAACCCACGACCTCCGGCATAGCAATTAGGGTCACTAACCACTAGAACAAACAGGCCAGTCCTATTTACTAATTACCTTCGGAAATACAAGATACCCTAATAGTGATTGAACGAATCAAAATCCTTTGAATCATTAAAGAAGTTTGTTTTAAAAAGGAAAATATAATTTATGATAGACCTCGACTGCCTCGATGGTCTAGTAGTTGTAAGCAGCACTTCTAAGAATGAGGTCCTGGGTTTGATCTGTTCTTAGGTTTTTCCGTGAGGAATTTGTCAGTAGCAACCATAGAGTCTGGATTTGTGATCGGTTAATGGTAATAAGCTCTTCCCTATTACATGGTATTTTAACATAACTGGCAAAATTTTGATGTACTATTACACCTATACACACCTCTGCCTAACACTTCAGGGATTATAAGCGTGATGTTATGACCTACAAATCTATCTATACATATATATACATAATCTCTATTTTACGTTCATAGTCAGCGCTGGTTGTGCGTCGTTCGCACTACTTGACACAGACTAAGGTCAAGATATCCAAATTGGATGCTTTTAGAGTCCTTAATAACCAGCATATCTATTCACAAATAATATCTATCTCGCTCGCTCTCGTAATGCCAAAAAGATAGACATACGACAGATTCGATTCAGTTTCGATTCATCAAACTTTTAACAGTTTCACTCACCTTTAACAGTCGTTTGACCTCTTTCTGTGTTTCAAAATGAACATTTTTTTATTATTAGTTTATCTTTTATAATCTTATGAACATAATAATATAAGTATTAACGACAATAATCATCATCAGCTACTAACAGTGATGATGTTGGCACTTACGACTTTGTTTTCATTTGAATAACTGTTCTGTAATCATCCAAAATGTAAACAATTAGTTTATCAAGACCCACCTCATACTATCTCCAAAACAAAAATGAAATTTATAGTTTTTTTCACGTATGTTACTGTACTTCACGTACACGTTTAATTATTTTACTGATTGTCATGCAACCGTCATGAAAAACAATTTGCTTTAAAAGTGTTATTGCGATTGAGAGGTCCTTCACACTTATAATGACAGCATTACTACGAGTATAGTTGCTGCCAGTTAAGATGTCAGTAGCGGTCATTGCCCTATTCTTAATATATTTTTGTATGAACCAAAACAAATGAACCATGTATCGTTTAGAAACAATTGTGAAGATCACAATAGATGATGATTCAAGACATGAACAGGCTTATTTTTGGATTTCAAAGTTAGGAACTTTAATAAATGTAGGCGTTTAGTCCACTCTCGGCCCCTCGGCCCCCAATAATTAAAGTGTCCACTTGGCCCCTAACTAGAGTGGATTTTATAAAGTTTATCATTTTTAAGTTTCCACTCGGCCCCCAAGGTACAGTTACGATTATTAATCATATCTTCAAAAATATAAACTATTCCCTCGGACCCGTGCTTCACCTATGTAGGTTCTCTACCTGGGCAAAGCACGGAGACTAAGGGTTCACGTATATAATTTTGAAAATTAATCATTGAAATAACTCAAAGACCACTAAAAAATGCTATATTCAAAAACTACTCACGTCAGAATTAAATTTGGGCCTGTTTAGAATTTATAATAATTATGAATATGTTTTGTCTATGATTGAATAACAAACTACTTACAAATAAGACAATTTTAGATGTTATACTAGGTGTTGCCAGAATTATTCATCAAAATCAATGACTCTTGCACTCAGAGACGTTTAAAGCCGTCACTTATTAAAGGTTTGACATACTAAACCTTCACTAAAGTGTTAAAATCTTTACCAAGTAACGACTTAAGTAACCATTAAATATCTCTGAGTAGGCACGGCAGTTAGTAACCTATGCCTATACTTTTAAATAAACAAGTACTCACTCTAATCCGAGGTCTCCATGTTCTTGGCGCAGTTTTTGCTTTTCCTTTATCACGTTTTCTTCTGCTTGCCTTGCCTTTCTATCTCGTTCTCTCTTCCCATAATCAATGTACCGTAATGCAGGTTTTTCCTAAAAAAAAGTATTGTTAACTTTTGTAAAAGTAGTCCTCATCAGTCTAGCCCTTTCACAACAACAGGGCGCTTAGGCATCTAAGTACTCCTACACATAACTTTCATGCGAAAATATGCCTAGAAGACTGGCAGCATTTTCACGATGAATGGCAATGCTAATTTTCACGCCAAACAAAGAGCCATAATTTAACAGAGATACCTATTTACTATAATATGTCTTCGTATTTATATCCAAGGTGTAACACTAAAAAAAAAATTACAATTAGGTAGCTGAAGCAATTCGAAATTACCAGCCCAATTTATATTCGATCGTGGTCCTTAGTAAAAGTGGTATAGTTTAGCAGTGCTAGTCTAGTGGTGTGATCGTTGGACGGCCAAGTCATAAGAAACAATGAAAATTAAAAACTATACATAACAAAGGGGATAGAACCGATGTCGCATATCAACCTAGCCGCCATTTTGATTTTTTTCCAAAATCGCGGCCCATGATGAAAGTGGTATGTATGTATAAAGCACATATAGATGAACAAAAAATGTCAGGTAACATGGTACCCCAAAGTGTCATGTTACCGAGATATTCAAAGATAAAGTTCGACAAATAAAAAAATAAATTAAAAACAAAAAAAATAGTTCAACGACAATCATTAAAAATAGACTTTTAATTTAATTTTATCCAAATAATCGTTCCCAGGTTGATTACTTAAAAAATCGCTTCGCATCGCAATGAAACGCTGTTATGACAAAAAGCTGTTTTCTCGTGCTCCTAGTAGTACGTAATGTACCTACTCTCTTACAATAAACAGAAATAATAATAATCAACGCCTATAAACACGTAAAAGGTCTATTATTTGTTATGTGGTCATTGTACTCATTTGTCGATCTTTACGCTAAAATATCTCAATAACGTGATACTTTGGGGTACCATGTTCCATAACATTCGTTGTCTAAGTATTCTCTAACCATACATACTAATTGTATCGTAGGCCGTGATTTCTAAAGCTTCCATACAAAAAAGTTCAAGCCTCTTTAAAACATTTAAGACGAATAATGCCAAAAGTGACTCGACTCAGAAGAAATCTCACACGCGCCTTGATAAAGAAGAAGAGTAAAAGAATTATTTTTTTATGGTTCGAATAACCAATTTTTTTTTTTGTTGTGTAGGAAATAATTGAACGACTCCTATCGCTCTGGGTGGAGCGGAAAGGAGTGTCAGATGTCTACTGACTAATAAACCACTCATGCAGCAATTTGTGTCCGGGGCCGCGGTATCTCTTTCGAACAACCCGTAGCCCCGGCCATGCGTTGGATGTTGCTGACTCGAATCACCACAAACGATGTGATAAGACGCTTACAATGTAGCAAGTATGTATATTTTTTGGTTATTTGTTGCAACTTACCTCGCGCTCAGGCAGCAACGCTATTAGGACTCTGAAGGCGAATAACGATTTATATTATTAATATTAAGTTAAAACTTGTAATGGGATACTTACCAGGTTTACTAATCGATCGTTTAGTAAATCGAGTTCTGAGGTGGAAGTGTCGGGGGCCGGGGGCTGCGGGTTGGTCGCTAGAGATACCGCGGCCTAGACATAAAGTGCTAAGAAGGAACATGGGTGATTTTTACTCAGAAGTAATCTGACACTCTCTTTCGCTCTGCCAAGAGCGGGAGGGGTTATTTGAAGATTTCAAATACCCAAAAAAAAGTGGTGTTTGAAAGAGATACCGCGGCCCCGGACACAAAGAGGAACATGGGTGGTTTTTTGTTAGTAGAAGTCTGACACTCCCTTTCGTTCAGCCGAGAGCGGGAAGACTCATTTGATGAATGCTCACCATACGAACAAGAAAGAGGTTAGACCATTTTGTATGGGCTTATTTGACTTTTGGGCAAAAGTGAAATAAGCCCTGAGAGAATCCCCTTTTTTTTTGGGGTGGGTAATCTTCAATGAGGTGGCGGAACGTGAGAGGGAGGGATCCCTCTCACGTTCCGCCACCTCCTTTGCTAGCATCACTGCTTCGCCGAAGGAGGCGACGGCGTCCCGTTCGTCCTCACCCCGAACCATGGCTTGCACCAGGGCCGGACGCGAAAGGTCGCCGCCGCCGATCGCCGCTTGGAGGACACGGTGAGGCTCCGCCCAGGCGGGGCAGGCCTTCACGGTGTGCTCCACCGTGTCCTCCGGCCGATCCTCACAATCAAAAAAAACATCCGGGCGTTTCTTCCCGCCTGATTCGGTGCAGGTACCTCCCGAAACAACCCTGTTCGGTGAGGACCTGCGTCAGACGGAAGGCGAGGGCGCCGTGGCGCCTCTCCAGCCACTCCTCAAAGGAGAGAATCTCTCTCAGGGGGGAAAATGCTCATAAACATCCACCCGCAAAAACATCACTATAACTGTCATCATGGTGCTTGGAACAGCGCCGAAATATTGGAAATTCGAAAGAAATTGAAAACATGGTAATTATAATACAGTATGTTAACTAACAGAGGGCGTTCCCGTCAACCAAACATTCTGTACATCAAACTAAGTACCCCTACTACAATTTTTTTTTTGGTGTCAAAAATCATATTTTACGGTAAAACTCAAAGTACCACTCTTAAAACATTGTGCTAGTGGATGCTTTAAATAATTAATGGGTCATGGAGGTAATTTAAGTAACGTTATAGCCTGAAAAACTAGAATTTACGAAAACAGCTGTGAAAAATTTGGAACTTTGACCCCCAATATCTCCGTAACCAAGGGGTTTCCAGGTTGGTAATTTTTTTTTTAGCATGTATGGATGCTATACTAACGCCCTTTGTTAGTTAACATACTGTATATTATTCCGATATTATGACCATGACCATTATATCAATTTCATAATTTATATATGTTATCTAATTTAGAAATGGCAACATGTTGTAAAATAAACAAAATACACCGTCGTAATCGTATCGTAAGATTTTCTAGTTACCGTCCAATTTTTTTCTAGGCATTAGGTATCATTCACTAACACCATTTTTGAAAAAAAAACGATACGTAAAATTTTCATATTAAAACATTTTCTCGAAAGAATTATCCGCTCTCCATGAAACTTTACAACTTTGTGATGTGATATCTCAATATTTTTGTATTGAGTGATGCTAAAAAAACACGTATTCAATGATATTCGCCAAAGGTTATTAGATCACAATTTGGACGGTGACTATAAAATCATCTTGTAAAATTAATTTAAAAATGCACTTACGTAGGCTCATCATTCTGTGAAACACACCTCAGCTTTAGCGCTATCAAGTATTAAAAATATAATATTATTTTAGTGATTTCTAGTGGTCGCAAGTGACACTGCTGACTGCAAGGTTCCATCCAGGGATTTTCCATCAATAACTTATCAGTAACAGCCACGAAGCCTGGTTCAGTGCTCGGTTGATGGCATATACAGAGTGGACCATTTTAAATATTTAGGACATATAGTTACGGCTGACCTCAAGGATCATGCTGACATCGAACGGGAGCGGAGGGCTTTGTCTAAAAGAGCGAATATGCTGGCCCGCAGGTTTGCACGTTGTTCCAACCACGTTAAGATCACCCTTTTTAAGGCATATTGCACCTCGCTATACACGTGCAGCCTGTGGGCTCGTTACACACAAGCGAGCTATAACGCCCTCCGCGTCCAGTATAACAACGCATTCAGGGCGGTGTTGGGGCTGCCCCGCTTCTGCAGCGCCTCGGGCATGTTTGCGGAAGCGCGCACCGACTGTTTTCACGCCACCATGCGCAAGCGGTGCGCGTCCTTAGTGCGCAGGGTGCGGGCCAGCTCCAATACTGTTCTGGTGATGATAGCGGAGCGATATGACTGCCCCTATATTAGACAATGCTGTGACAGACATCTGTAGCCAGGGGGCGCCTACATTTTATTGACCTTGGCATATATTTTTATAATGACGTGTTTTGTGCTGTATTGTTTTAATGTGAAATTTAATTTTTTAATTCTGTGACACTGACAATTTTGTAATTTTGTATTATTGTTTTGTTGACATCTTTGTTTATTTGAATTTCATTGACATTTTATTTTATTTTATTCTATGACCCTTTTCAATTTGTATTCGTCCATTCATTTTTCCGATGTATTATGGGGCAGTATTGTGAAATTTTATTTTATTATGTAACAATTATGGGTTTTTGCCTGAATTAAATTAATTTTATTTTTTTATTTTTATTTTATTTATATACTCGAGCAATGCCTGACAGGGTAGTTGACAAAATAAATCTATTCAGTCCGTCAGATGGAATTCCAAAAAAAATTATCCAATATAACAAATTAAATACCAGCCGCAGTTTTTAATTGTTTTTGATTGATTGAAATTTTCGGATTGTAATAATCGATTTGAATTTGAATCAATGTGCTCGCCTCCTTTTACATGGAATTTAGACATTACTAGCCAAATGTCGGTGTGCATATTAGGTACACCTCTACCTAACCCTTCTGGGACTGTAGGTGCGAAGTTAAGTTATGTTATAGTTGCTATCCATTTTTGAAAGTATAATTGTACAGAAATCCTACTGATATTATAAATGTGAAAGTTTGTGAGAATGGATGTGTGGATGTTTGTTACTCTTTCACGCATAAACGGCTGGACCGATTTGGTTGAAATTTGGTATGTAGATAGGTTATACCCTGGATTAACATATAGGATAGTTTTTATCCCAATTTTATGATCCGTGGGATAATTTTCGAGTTGTAGCGTGTGAAGCCGCTGGCAACAGCTAGTTAATAATAAGAATAGACGAACATTATTTTTATTTTATTTATATTTTTTTTACCCGACTGTTTCGGAGCCCAAAAGAAAGGAAATGATTTTCGGTTTCGTATTTGATAATATGAAAAGGCTATCTGTAAAACTGGATAGTTTCTTTGAGTATAAAATTAGGTGACTCAAAACAAAGATAAGTAAAAAGCTCACTAGGTCATTAAAAATGTTGTTTCTTCTGAAACCTGTGTACAAAACTTGATCAAGTGATCCACCGTACCTGAAATATTACAATTACACACACATATTATCAACATACTATAACTATTACAATTGAAATGTACCAAGGGCCATTAATTTATTCACTAAAACTCATCATCATTTCAGAAATCATCATCATCATCATTTCAGCCAAAAGACGTCAACTGCTGGACATAGGCCTCCCCCAGGTGTCACCACATTTACTGGTCCCATGCGTCTCGCATCCAGCGGGTCCCCGCAATCTTCACTAGACAAAAAAATCTAATAACGAACTTATTAGATTTTTTTTTTGCCTGGTGAAGATTTTTGGATTTTAGAGAGATTAAAAAAAAATATTAAATACATATTTTTTTCTTTTCATGTAAACAAAAAATGAAGACGATACGGCTTCGAAAACTCTTGTGACGTCACAGCGTGCTATATTTTTTACGAGAAAGTGACGTCACAAGGCCCCCCGCTAATGATGTTTGACATGTTTTATTTTCGTCAATTTTTGTTGACAAAAATCACATAATTATCCAATATTTTTCCATTATCTAACTGACGCGCATGACGGACTAAACAACATCGTATTTTTTTTGTTAGGAAACATCCCTATTCTGGAGATGTCAGTTTAATTGGGGCCTTATGCCTGTTTAATTGGGGTCTTCTTCTTCCATAATTCTCGATTACTCGTCTAATGAGAAGACACCTTCGTTCTAGCCATATCATCTTTGACGCAGTCCATTCATCGTTTCATCGTGACTTCAAAACTCAAAAAAAAGTTAAAACCTTAAACCCGACCACGACAAAAAGAAACGTCGCTGAAAAAGTATTAAACAAGTTTTTAAGGATGATGATGATGTTTAGTTTGGTACCTATAGACGTGTGACTGCGGCTTTTCTTTTTCAGCATTCTGAAAATCTTGTTTCATAATTTTTCAGCGTCGTTTTTTTTTGTCGTTGACGGGTTTCAGTTTTTAACTTTATTTTTATTATTAACACATTACGTTTTGCCCGCTAGAGGGCACCATATCGATCTTTGTGACACGCCACCTATGTTCACCGGACAATTAAGACGGTTCTAATGAACGACGACGATGACGGTTCATATGTCAAGTTCCGATAAGTAGATAAGGAGCTATGAGGGAACAGATGAATATACTCACATACATACATAGCCAGTCAAAATCATAACCCTCCTTTGGCTTTGCCGTAGTCGGGTTAAAACTTTCCTGATGACAATTTCTACTAAAGTCTTTACTCTAAACTGTCTAAACTGATTACCACACAACTTTGCAGTCACCGGCGTCATTTTCAGACTTCCTTTTATGTACTGATTTCTTCTTAGTACTATTCAAAAAAAGACTTACGTCATCCCCACACTGGCCAAGTTGCCGTAAACTCCAGCACCACGTTCTCCGCCAGGTTCTCTATGCGGGAATTTAACAGCAGACTTCAACATGCCCAGAGCTGGTCTGATCAATGTGTGCCCGGGCAGAATGGCCTCTGCCTCGGGCAATTGGCTAGGCATTGTAGGCGAGGCAATGATTGGTGACCTCATGCCCGGGTGGAAATCGTACATTCTTCGCTGTAAGTCAGAGAATGGTGTAAGTGACACCGGGTGAGCTTTTAAAACAGGCAAAATTGTGAGAACTGCGACGACAGAACTGGTTTCTTTGTTAATCTATCGTCAATGTAGTTATATGGGGTATGAAGCACAGCTTGTAAAGATCTTCATCCCCTATAGAAAAGGGAGGATTCTCCGACCAGACGGGTGTTGTATCTGGGAGGATATGAATCCAGCGTAAAGCTTCGTAAGACTACTGACTAAAAACCACCCATGTTCCTTCTTAGCCCTATAATTATGTCAAGGCCGCGGTATCTCTTACAACATCCCAACAACATCCTATGGGACTATGGGATGTAATATTATCACATCTTGAGCTATATATTACATACCGCCTTTTTTTTTTGGCGGGTGCAAAATCATCAAAAAACCCCTCCTCCGCGAGTGTCAAACTTTTACTGGCTAAAAACCACCAATGTTCCTTCTTAGCATTTTGTGTCGAGGCCGCGGTATCTCTTTCGAATAACTCGCAGCCTGCGGTTTGTAACTTAAGGCACAATTTGTCGGCCGATTATTATGATATAACGATTTACGATTTTAAAAATCTGTTTTCGTTTTGGTAGCGTTAAGCAGGAATACTATTTTTTTAAAAGGGAGCGTGTTGTTCAACATAGACTAATTTCGCTAGATTTAAGTAAAATATAAAAATAATAATAATATATTAGCCGGCTCGTCCCGGCTTTGTCCAGAGCGGAAGGAGTCATTTTGATGATTACCCACCATCAAAAAAAAAAAAATTGAAAAAGTCCAAAACTATATTTGAAAAATACTTACCGGGTTTACTTTGTAAAATTTTTTGGGATCTAGATCTAGATCAAGGTAGCGTTTTCGCTGCAAAAAAAAAAAATAGGGCAGTCTTACAGGCACGAACAGGCCCCATTTTTACCCGACAGTCGTGTATGTGTTTGAGCTATATGTACGAGTAGGTATGTTTATATGTCAGTTTCGATAAAATGAACGTCGTTAGATTTGTCTTGGTGGCGCGAGTGTCACATGAAAATTAAAAACAAAGAAAATTTGTGGATTGGTTGATTTGCGGGTGCCAAAACGTGGAGTTGAAAAAAAATTGCCCGTTAGCAATAGGCTCGCCCGCTATAACATAAGACTTGAACATAACAGGCAAAATGTGCTAATAGTATTTGGTACAATTTTGCCTATCCCTTCTGGGATAACAAGGACACAAACAATCATTGCAACAAACAATAAAAACTTTTAAATCCAACTTACATTTGAGTAGTCACTGTTTTTTCTCAGGCTATTTCTTACATCATTGTTTGACTGCAAAAAAAATTACTTATAAGTAATTCATCATCAGCCTATATTGTTCCCACTGCAAGGACTCAGGCCTCCTCTCTAAGAGAGGAATGGGCTACAATCCACTACGCGGGCCCAGTGCGGATTGGTAGATGTCACATATCTTCGAATTTTTGGTTCTAAGATATGCCGGTTACCTCACGATGTTTTCCTTCACCGTTTTGAGAGCAGTGGTGATGAAATAAATTACACAGAGTAATGCGCTTGCCTGGGTTCGAACCCACGACCAACTGTTCTCGAGTCGGGGCCGCAACTACTGAGCCACCACTGCTCTCATAAGTACTTACACCAAAATGAATCTAGTCTTTTACCCGACTGCGGCAGAGCGCAAAAATAAGTGTTATGTTTTTCTCATAAGGAAACGCCGTTTCGAAACTTCAAAATAAAACAAATACGAGTATAATTACCTGTTTTCTCGTTTGTAGTATCTCCATGGAGAAATCGACCGAGACAAGAAAACAGAATATTAGTTCAACTTAATATCCAATAACATGAATTCATGTTGACA
The DNA here is from genome assembly GCA_932274075.1 of Diarsia rubi. NCBI lineage: Eukaryota > Metazoa > Arthropoda > Insecta > Lepidoptera > Noctuidae > Diarsia > Diarsia rubi. Next base: position 5,526,982 of record OW026414.1, read on the forward strand.
GCAATGTGGACGATTTTTTGATGCCCTGTAATTCTTATCTTTTTGATATTTGTATATATATATCTATACATATAAAAAATCTATGGAAAAAATATTTTTGTACATCAAAAATATTTAAAAAAGGAATCGTCAGGGTGTTAAAGTATAACCAACAGAAGGAACTCATTTCTAGCATTTTTGGATTTTTTGTCTGTTTGTCCGTTCCTATGACTAAGCATCACGTAAAATTTACTAAACGAATGTAGGTAACTTTTATACATAAATATTGTGCGTAACTTGGGGTATAACTGAGGCTTTGTTTCATTGTAATCGGTGCTCTCTATCAAAAGATATTTGAATTTATAGTTTTCGAGAAGAACTTTATCTATTATCCCACAGTTGGACAAAGGCTCTACTCATGAATTCAGCTTTTTCGGTCCAAGACAAGTGAGGACCATTTCGGCATGATGCATCAAGGGTGGGTAAACCTTTATCAAACTTACATAGACTTTAGGATTTTCTCTTATGAGATGCTGCAAATGAGAAAGTCAGTATTAAACATTGTTAAAAGTAACAGGGAGTCTAAAATGGCCTCTTCAGAATAGAATAGAATAAGGTACGTTTATTTTCAGGTAACAAAGACCTATACACAAATACCTTAGTCTAAATTATACATACTAATAACATTTGTGTTAGTATAAGTAACTTAAAACGTCAAATAATAATAATAATAAAAAGCTGGCAACACCAAAGTCAACAGTTGTCATACAATTTCTTCCTCCGATTTAATTTAATTTGTATAAAAATTCCATTTTATTTTGAACGTTTGGCACCAACCTCTTCATCTTTATTTTCATATATTACAATAATTTCAATCAGAATACAATAAAATGAGACTAACCACAAGAAAACACCATAGAAGAAAAATTGATGACTTATGTCATCCCAAAATAAATTATTTCAAGAACACTGTTGAAGAATGACAATAAAATGTTAACAAGATCAGCGACTAGACGCGCACGCCTTCCACCTCCGGACTCGTCGCTCAGCTCCGCCTCGCCGCCGCCGGAACCCAGCCCCATCGTGAGTGCTGTGACACTGGCCGCGGCAGTCGCGTCGAGCTCGAGCGACGAGTATTTCTCTTTGTCCCCGACGCCACCACCTGCTCGTCGACGGAGAGGACGCCGGCCGCCGGACTGCTTGGGACCTAGGGGCCAACCGGCCCCGAGCCGGGTCCCCGCTGCCGGTGGTTGTGTGCAGCGCATGAAATGGACTCAAGCTATAAACGAGAACGTCATGCGCGCATACTACGGGTCTACAGAGGGGGGAACTAACCTCACTGCGTACCGTGTTAGGATGCTGTCTCTATTTCAGGAACTTGAACCAACTGTCAGCGTTTCGACCCAACGACTGTCGGATCAAGTGCGCGTCATCCAGCGCAATCGCATGTTGGACGACGCCGCGCTTGATAGGCTGCGCTCAGAGGTACTGAGTAACCATACCATCTTCACTCCATCTCAAACAGTGACGCAAACATCAACTTTTAATACAATCCCACCGCGTCATAGTCCTGCTGTTGAAGAGGAGGATGATAGGGTTGCTACGGTAAGTAGCCAGTGCAACGACCGATTGAGGAGCGCACTGGAGGATGCGCTTCGTGAGTATCGATCCGTTTCTACCGAACTTAGGCCCCGACTACCACGGTTACCCATGCATAAACGAAATAGGGCGTTGGTGTGTGCCCTGGACTCGCAACTCAAGAATATATTCGAGAGTAGCGAGGACCTCGTTGATACACACTCGATTTTGTACTGTGGGGCTGTTGCGGCATGTCGACTTGCTAATGTCAAATTCCCAAATTGTGACTTAGCTAGTCGACCAAAACCAACCGTACCGGCCTGGCAGCGCAGGATCGAGCGTCGTATTGACGGGGCCAGGGTACTCATTGGCAAACTTTACTGCTTCAGGGAGGGCAATACACGACCACGTGTGATGCGTTCTGTGAAGCGGGCATTCTCGGGGACTGAAATTAGCCCTCGAGATTACATGTCCCATGTCACAGAGCGCATCGACTTCCTGAAGCAGAAGGTTTATGCATGGGCCAACCGTATTCGACGGTATAGACGGCGGGTTGATCGGTACTCACAGAATCGCATGTTCCAGAGCGATGAAAGGTGGGTATACCGAACTTGGGAGCGACGCGAGCCAAATATGACGGACGTGTGTCGCCCGGATGATGCTGCCACGAGTTCATTTTGGCGTAGCATCTGGTCGGTACCCGTCTGTCATACTGAGGCTGACTGGTTGCGTGATGTCGAGCGAATGTGTGAACCTATTCCAGAAATGGACGCTATTTTAATAACACCACAAGATGTAGCCAGTGCAGTTCGTCCGTTACCGAACTGGAAATCACCTGGTCCGGACGGACTGCACAATTTCTGGCTCAAATGGCTCAGTAGTTCACACACTTGCCTGGCATCCCAATTCCAGTCATCCTTAGAATCTGCGACGCTACCGCAGTTTTTAACCACAGGCATTACCCACCTGCTCCATAAGTCAGGTTGTCCCGCGGAACCCAAGAATTATAGACCGATCACGTGTTTGTCGACGGTCTATAAACTTCTTACATCCATTTTGAGAGCAAAAATCAGTAAACACATTGAGAAAAACTCTATTATGTCTGCCTCTCAGAATGGATGTAGGAACGGGTCCCGCGGTACTAAGGAGCTACTCCTCATCGACATGGCCATTAGCCAACAGGTTCGTCGGGCCCGCAAGGATCTGTCGACATGCTGGATAGACTATAAGAAGGCTTACGACTCGGTGCCACATACATGGCTCATGAGGGTGCTGGAGTTGTACAAGATAGACGCAACTCTACGCGCCTTCCTTGAGTCATGTATGGGGCAATGGAAGACTGTCCTTCGATATCCGGGATGTCAACAGATTCAGGGGAACGATGAACCTGTATGGATCAAGCGGGGAATATTCCAGGGCGACAGTCTGAGCCCGCTTTGGTTCTGCTTGGCCCTGAATCCTCTCAGCACATTACTGGAGGATTCAGGTCTAGGCTACCGGTTGAGGAGAGATGGTCAGGTGATATCTCACCTTCTTTACATGGATGATCTGAAACTCTTTGCCCCCAACAAATTGCGACTGATGGAGTTACTGAAACTAACTGATTCTTTTAGTAGCGCCATCAGGATGGAATTTGGTGTGGACAAATGTGCAGTCATGTATGTAAAGAGAGGAGAGATTATGGAATCCGAGGGAATTCAGCTTTCGGATTCCATACACCTCAGATCCCTTTCCTCGACCGAAAGCTATAAATATTTGGGTATGTCGGAAGCGTTAGGCATTAACGTAGCTGACATGAAGCAATCGTTGAAGGAGCGCTTCTTCGGACGCCTGAAGAAGGTTTTAAGTAGCCTTCTTTCAGGTGGGAATAAGGTGCGCGCCTTCAACGGTTGGGTCATGCCGGTTTTAATGTACTCTTTCGGCATACTCAAATGGACTCAGACCGAACTTGACGCATTAGATAGGAGAGTTCGTACATTGCTGACCGCAAATCGGATGCATCACCCACGATCATCGGTGATGAGACTGTATATCCCGCGGAAGTGCGGGGGTCGAGGCTTTTTAAACGCGAAGACCTTCCACAACCGCGAGGTGTGCAGTCTCAGAGAATATTTTTTAAAAACTGATGTGGGTATGCACCGAGATGTGGTCGCAGTGGACAAGGGACTCACCCCGCTGTCCATGGCTAACGAGAACTGGCGCAAACCTGTGGTACTTACTGCTGATGACCGCAAGGTAGTATGGCAAAGCAAGGAGCTTCACGGGCGCTTCTACCGGGCTCTTCATGGGCCCGATGTAGATTTTCTAGCGTCCGTGTCCTGGCTACGTTTTGGCGACCTCTTTGGGGAAACTGAAGGTTTTGTCTGTGCGATTATGGACGAAGTTATGTTGACGAACAACTACCGGAAATATATTATGAAGGATGGGACGGTTGACGTGTGTCGGGCATGCCATCGTCCGGGTGAGTCCATCAGACATATTATTTCTGGTTGTTCTCGTCTAGCTAACGGCGAGTACTTGCACAGACACAATCAAGTAGCTAGGATTATTCACCAGCAACTTGCCTTGAAATATAAACTTGTGGAGTCGGAGGTACCGTACTACAAGTATGTGCCCGACCCAGTTCTCGAAAATGACCATGTAACGTTATACTGGGATCAGTCTATCATCACTGACAGGACTATTGTTGCCAATAAGCCTGATATAGTGGTGATGGACCGATCAGCGCGCCGCGCAATGATAATCGATGTTACCATTCCACATGACGAGAACCTCGTGAAAGCTGAAAAAGAAAAACAAATAAAATATCTTGATTTAGCACACGAGGTTGTCGATATGTGGCATGTGAACTCGGCTATCATTGTGCCGATAGTCGTAACGGCCAATGGCCTTATAGCCAAGAGTCTGGACGACCACCTGTCCAAACTTTCGCTCGGCGGTTGGATCAAGAGCCTGATTCAGAAGGCAGTACTCCTCGATACGGCTCGCATTGTGAGGAGGTTCCTGTCTCTGGAGCCCTAACCACCGGTAGCTTGGACCCTGCTCCCGTCACCGGTGAACGACTATTTTTTATATTTTTAAATGTTTTTTTATGAGTTTTATATGAAATATTTAAAAATGTAAATTTTATGTGAATAAATAAATAAAGGAAATAATAATAATATAATGTTAGCAGATCATCATATGAATTGCCTTAAAAAGCGTAAATGGACCTTTTATGAAAGTAACTGCATCTGTGACCATTTAGGAAAATAGATAATAATAAGAAAATAAAAGAATAGGGATGTTTACTGACCTAAAAAAATTTGATTCTAATTAGTCCGTCTGTTAGATTATCAAAAAATTAGGATACGTATTTTTTTTATCAAATCAATGAAAATTGACGAAGGCAAACGCGTCAAAGATTTGAGTGGGGGTTGGTGACGTCACTGACCGGTAAAAACTGTCATACTAATGTCTTAGATTACGACGTCACGCGAGTTTTCAAAGCACTGTATCGTCTTTATTGTTTGCTTACGTAAAAAAAGAAAAAATACGTGTCCAATATTTTTTGGTAATTTAAATGACGGACTAATTAGATTTTTTTTAGTTAACTACCCTATTACGTTAAAATTCGTAAATTGGTCGCAGACACAGTTTCTATTATGAAAGGTCCATTTTACGCTTTTTACAGCCATTCGTCATTATTATGATCAGTTAAAGTGGCCATTTTGAATTCCTAGAAAAAAAGTATAAACCTCGGATATCATCGTCTATGTCATTGTTCGAACGCACGATGATGAAGTCTTTCCCAACCAAAGAAGAATTTATTGCACGATTACACTTTGTCGTCGGACCATATTTAAGTGTTCGAAACTCGAATTCAGGCCTCAACGCTTCCTGTCGGGGCCGCGGGTAGTCCTCTGGTTATCGCGGCCTCGACATAGAGGGCGAAGAAGGAACATGGGTGGTTTTTAGTCAGTAGAAGTCTGACACTCCCTTTCGCTCTGCCCAAGAGCGGGAGGGGTTATTCGATGATTTTACACCCACCAAAAAAAAAAAAAAAAAAAAAAAGGCCTCAACGCTTTTTCTGATTATCATAAAAATGAACCACGTATTTTATTTCCTTTTTTTTTATATTTGCCCCACAAGAATTGCGCTTGGGTCATTTAAACATTTAAACCCACATACACAGACACCCAGACTCGAAATGACTATATGTGGGTGTCCCTATAAATATTTGTTCCGTGCGGGATCGAAGCGCAGTAGTCGAATCGCTCCGCCACTACGCCAAACGTGTCGTGTGTGAATTTGAATAAAGTCGAACCATGAAACCGGACCAGATAGTCCGAAGACGGATGAATGACCTCGTACACTTAAACGTTTGTCGGAATTCGAAAAGCAATCTAAGCCCACTGTCATTGCGGTCCTTTTGGTATGAGAAGCAAAAGAAGGCCTCCCAAAAAATTAGGTCATCATCATCATAATTTTCTTGCCTTTATCCCAATTCATTTGAGGTCGCGCAGCATTATCTTCTTCTTCCATACTTCTTTTGTCTTCTCTGTTTCTCGTCATCTCATAAGACACCTCCTTTCTTACCACTTCATTCTGCACACAGTCCATCGATTTTTGGTATTCCTTTACTCACTCAACAAACAAAATGATTCATTCCAACTTACATTGGTGTAGTCATTATTTTCTGTCAGGCTATTTCTTACATCATTGTCACTTGGTAGGAGTCGCTGCAAATAAGAACGTCAGTATTACACATTAATTTGAAAAAAAATGCTTAAAGCCGCATTCACATTTGTCTGTCGTGTTGTGTTGTGTTGTATCAGAAAGGTATCGGTTTCATACAACCAATATGGTTGCGTTCACATTTCTCTGTCGCAGTGATGGCTTTTGTTTAGTCGCATCAGGAGCGATCCCGGTCTGTGGTCAGAATGGGTGAGGCGGTCGGACTGGGGCGCAATTCTGTAAAATAGTCAACTTGACAATAGTGTGTCGATAGTGTGTAAGTAGTGTCTCAATAGAATATTTAATGACATTTGGTATTCTACAACTTATCTAAGGTCATTGACTTGCCACAGTTGCAACTGTAGTGACATTGAAACGCCATAATGGGACTATTGTAATATTGGTAGTCTGGTACATTTTAATGTGTCAATGTCATCGTGATGGCCAAAGTTACGGTAGTCTGTAAATATTTTAAGTGATATCTGACAGTTGTGTCTATCGTGTTAAGCTATCGAACTGCCATTGTGAAGCCATCGAACAACGACACCTCTTTTCCCTATTGATTTGGTTAAATTTGTTCCTATTAAAATTTAAAATTAAGTATCCTAGTGTGTACGTCTTACGTAATGTACTAATTAATAAAGTGGACTTAGTTTTTCGCCACAATGAGGCCTTCTGTACCTACTTTGCGGTGGCGTATTTTAGCATTGGCTTATAGTGCCGACTGTCGACGTTTTGCTTTTGCGCCAGCGCCGCAATACTCGCGCATTAATGAGGCTGCAAGTGAATTCGACTTTGCAAGGAGCAAGCAAAGGAGCTAATTGATCCTGAAATGTTGGTGTGGAAGTTCATAACATAACTCAAAACTTACTGTGAAAATATATTTCCATTGAACTTTAGAACTCCGAACACAAATCACTTTAAATTCATCACGTTTTTTTATTATTTTTCCAACAACAATTGGGACTTTTTCACTTACCTTACCTTTGTCGTTTTATATATGTTAGTCAAGTAACTACTCTCTAAGATAATAATTATATAAAAAAGAACTCTGTGATAATAATGTGGAATGTGGAAAAATAAAAAAATCGGATTTTGGGGGCCAAATCGCAGATTTGAAAAAAAAAAACAATTTCCATCGAGTAGGGTATCAAAATGAAGGGTTTTAAAACGAGATTACAAAAATATATGACAATGTATAGAAATTCAAAGTCACAAATCCTATAAACAACAAAACACCAAAGTTAAATAATGCGAAGAATTTTACGCGACCAACGAAAGAACAAACACAAAAGAAATCTGAAGTTGGAAATATAAAAGGTTTCAAGTTTTGTTTAATTTAAAATGGGCTAGTTTTTGATTTTCAGTTTTTTCAGTCGGGATTTTTAGTTTTTTTTTTTTAGAAAGGCAGAAACAATATTTTTATCACATCAGATAAAAATATTGTTTTACAATAAACGCTTGTTTTTTGTGAAATTTTGTTTTTGATAATAAAACGTTTTATTTATGATTATAAAAACCTGTATTATAAAGATTTAATTGATAAAAATAGGATTTCATAAAGTGGTAGGTTTGGTATCTCATGGTAGCTTTTTGTTAGCAACACTGAAAACTATTGTACTGTCACACAATCAACATACTATCGACACACTACTGACACACCACTGAAACGCCATAGAAGTTTCTGCAGAATGCCAAATTTGCAACAGTGGCAAAATAATGTCTGTAGTGTGTCGATAGAGTGTCAATGGCGGGTTGCTTAACTCGAAGTTACAGAATTGGGGCCCTGGTGTGCACGCCCAGTGTTGTGTTGTGACGCGTCAGATGCGCGTCAGCAAGTATGGACGACGAGCTAATGATTTTTATAATTTATTTATACACATACAAATTATTTTTAAGTTTAGTTAGCACAAAAGACAAAAGTTACCTATGTTAACCTAATAAATATTATGATGTAGATCAATTGCCCTTTAAAAAAAAAAATTTTTTTTAAGTCACATCACGTCCCCGTTGTAAAAAAATGAAGAACGAATGCTCCAGTAATTGCAACACAATGACAACTGTTGAATAAATTACATCAGTAGCTGCACGTGCCAGATCGTTAGAGTACTAATCGCGTTTGTCAGTGCGTTTACGGGATCTTCATAGGCCAATTATATCGTGTAAATGCAAATACTACGATAATTATTAATAAAATTGCACATTACCGGACTGTAAAAGATGATCCATAAGCTGCGCCCAATTACGGTTCTATACACGTTTTTAGTATTTTTATAGATCTAAAAATGCGTGCTCCTAGGTTAGAACCATATTTTGCTACTTGGGACAGATCTTCCAGAAAAGATATTAACTTGGAAAATCATCGTTTATCTTCGGATATCCAAATGCTCGATGATTATAAAGTCCCTTTCAGCCATGGAATTATTTATTACACTTGGTCATCAGACCATATACGAGTATTCGAATGACTTTTACTAACTCGAATTCTGGCCCCGATGCACTTGTTACACTATACAGGATGTGAGTTAAATTAACCCTTCACACATACGTCAACCAAGCATTCTGTACATCAAACTAAGTACCCCGACGCAAATATTTTTGCTGGGAACGAACTTTTTTATTTAGGGTAAATAAAAAAGGTCATTTAAAAGGTCATTTTACGGTAAAACTCAATGTAGCACTCTTAAAACATTGTGCTAGTGGATGATTTAACTAGTAAAAGGGTCATGGAGGTAATTTAAGTAGTTATAACCTGAAAAACTAGTATTTTCAAAAACAGCTGTGCAAAATTAGAAACTTTGCCCCCCATTATCTCCGTAACTAGGGGTTCCCAGTTATGGTCTAGATCAAAAAAAATATCGCAGCGGTGGGCAGAATAAGTGCCCTTTATTTGCGTTAAGGGTACTTTTACACCCTTTATATAGTATGATTGAAGTCGAACCATCAACAAGATTGCACGTAGATTTACTTTTACACCAAAACCGATTTGACCGAACTACTCAGACGTGCATGTGCTTTAATGTTATCGGACGACGGTGGTTGAAGTGGCGCACGCGCTCCTTTTGTTTAACATATTACGTTTGATTTGATCGGCCGACTTTGGCCGAAGATAGTATGGATCGGCCGATAGCAGTTATTAGGTGTACACCTGGCATAAAACTTGATCGTTTGTCCGAATTCGGGATAAAAACAAAGACTAATTTAATGAATAATATCCCTCCTTGTGGAGAGTGGTGTTATACAAACGCCAAAGAAAGATGCACGAACCTGTAGTTCTGAGACCATTCGGACGTTCGTATTCATTCGGAATTACGATGAAATTACCTTCACCTTTTGGTAGTATCAAAGTACGTCCCTTCCCAAAATAAAATATTACCAGTTAAATGGAATTTCTTACCGCGAGTAAGTTTAATTTTTCCTCCAAACTGAGCCGAGCATAGCTCTCAAGAATGTTCTGAAATAAAAAACAGCTTCAAATATGTTAATACAGTGCAGACTGTTTCTAAAGATGTAGAGAAGCGAAGGGTAATAAGTCAAGAATACAGATTTTTTAATTGGATCACTAGACAGACAATATAGAATGCTCGTCATAATATAAGGGCTGATTTATTAAGATTTTGGGTGATGATTTCATCCCTTTCTACCCATATCAAGGCCCGTTTGGGCAATAAGAACAAAATAGATATACAAATTGTTTAACAAATAATTAAATTATTTCTTACAGTTATAACAAATATAAATATGACTTTGAAGGAATCCATTTCATTGTTTAATCAACAGTCATGTTCGTGTTAGGTACTGCCATAAAAATTCATCGCTTCAAAACCTTCAATAACATTAAATTCATTGCCGTGAAATTAACTTACGAGTTAATTATCTAAAAATGAAAACGGCTGCGGGGCGATTTACGTCAACAGATATTATACACATTAAAGCGCATTTACAGTCTGGTCTCTCTCCCGAAAATGATTGATATGGAATTTGGGGAAACGGGTAATTATTTCTATATCGTGTAACCTGGTGTCAGAGATTTTGCTGCGGGTTGTCCTCAAGAGATAAAGGGCTAAAGGCCTATAAAGGCCGCGATATAAAGGGCTGAGACTTCTATTGACTAAAAACCACCCATGTTCCTTACATGGGTGGTTTTTAGTCAGTAGAAGTCTGACACTCCCATTTGCTCTGCCCAAGAGCGGGATATTTGATGATTTCCCACCCCAAAAAAAAAGAGTTTGTTAGGCTGCCCATAGGCCTTTGAAACTGCATGACATACCGTCGAGGAACATCTCTTAGGCATGCTGGTTCGTGACTATGTTTTCCATCACCGAAGAATTTGATGATTATACAATAAGACCGAAAAATAGAGAGTCTTGGGTTTGAACTTGAGACTAACCAGTCCGACAGTCACTAGATTATTACTAATGTTAACGGCTAAGTGTGAATGAACGTCGAGTTGTATAAAAGGTTCGGTTTTTAACGCAACTCATAATAATGATCTGTTAAAGTAGCCATTTGAGACCCCCAGTTTTCCTTAAACTTCTATCAGTATAATACGCGGGCGCAGGTTATCGACTTCATTAAGTCTACTCGTCATCGATAGCCCGTAATCCATTGAGATGACAAGTGTATTTACTTTGGATTGAAGAGTTCGAGTAAATTGGGTCAACCAACCAAATACGGGTATTTTACCAAAAAAATCTAATTATTCCGTCTACTATCGAAAAATATTGGATTCGTGTTTATCTATAGTTATTATATTTAATCCCTACTTAAAAACCTTTGATGTTTTAAATACAAGATTGACTTGGCTATTGCATCACATTGGCCAATGCCATGGCGATTAGCTATTACAATGGCCTGTTTAACATTGGCGTCAATCTTTTATTTTAAACATCAAAGGTTTTTAAGTAGGGATTAAATATATTAACTGACTTGGTATTACATGAATCTCTCTACTTTTTACGGTAAAAGTGAGTTGCTCGGCTTGGCTTTTTTTACAAGTTTTGTTTTTGGTGGGTTGGTTTATCAAATTAATAAAAACTGATGAAAATAAAACGTGTCAAAGATCACTCATTTTGACGACACTTGGTAGGTAAAAAAGTACTAACTTTGTGATGTCACACGAATTGACGCGACTTTTCGAAGCACTGTATCGTCTTCACCTTTTGTTTAAGTGGAAAAAGAAAAATACGTGTCCATTATCTTTTGAAAATCTATCTGACGGACTAATTAGATTTTTTTGGTACAATACCCTATCGTAGCGCCGGCACAAAACAATAAGCTCAGAAAATTGGATTGAGCAATGAATATTACCCCTGCATTCATCATCAGCCTATAATGTTCCCACTGCAGGGACTCAGGCCTCCTCTCTAGGAGAGGGATGGGCTATAATCCACCACGCGGGCCTAGTGTGGATTGATAGACGTCACATATCTTCGAATTTTTGTTTCTAAGATATGCCGGTTTCCTCACGTGGATTTCCTTTTCGAGACCGTTTCGAGAGCATTGATGATGAAATAAATTACACAAAGTAACTCCCACATAATATGCATGTAATATTTTATCATGTTGCGTTTATATTTCTTAAACATAATAAAAAGAACACTGCCCGGCCTGGAAATCAAACACACGACCTCATGCTCAGCAATCGTAGTTGCAACCACTGTAACCAACAAGGCAGAAAGACAATAATGAACTAAAGTTTATTAATAGGGGATCGGACTGACTCAACAAAATATGATTTTGTTTAGCCCGTCAATTAGATTATCGAAAAATATTGTATCGGTGTTTTTTGTTTTATCAAATCAATAAAAATTGACGAAGATAAAGCGCGTCAAAGATTTGAGAGGGGGTAGGTGACGTCACTGACTGCTAAAACTTGTCTTACTAATGTATTAGTGGGGCTTCAACGCCACTTGTAGGTACAAAATGTACTAGCATATGACGTCACTCGAGTTTTCGAAGCATCGTCTTCATGTTTTTACGTGAAAAAAGAAAAAATATGTGATCAATATTTTTTGGAAATCTATCTGACGGACTAATTAGTTTTTTTTTTGTCCGATGCCCTATTCCATTCTAAAATGACGTAGGTGTATATGACGTGTTCTGTCAATAATTATGTAAATTGTTCCTCGAAGTATAAAGTTGGTTCTTAGGAGGTTACCCAGATGGCGGTAAATCGCACATGCGAACGCATGATGAAGTGGAAACTTTGAACTTAATACATTCTACCTACGGTTATGAAACGCGCACGTACGCAAATAAGGGATGTTTCCTGAACAAAAAAATATGATTCTGTTTTGTCCGTCAGTTAGATTATCGAAAAAATATTGGCAAACTAGCTTTTGCCCGCGGCTTCGCCCGCGTGGATGTCGGAAAATACACGGGAACGTACTACCGTTATTAAAAGTACCCCATTTGTTAATCTAAGTAAAGAATTATATTCTCACAATGACTATCCCTTTTAACCCGTTAGGGGTCGATTTTCGACAAACCTTGATACAAGTTATTCTTTATTTTTGTTCTCAAGCATAATATTGAGTTCCCGCGATGACCTCCGGCCACCGTAGACGCGGGCCTGTGGACGGTGAGTGATGTGCTAACTCGCCGTCCGTCCGTCTCACGACGAAAACAGGCCGTGTCGACGGCGCGTTCGTGTTCCACGCGCGCCTCAAAGAGATGTCAGCAACATGGGAGGGGCCCGAAAGGGCCGACGCCTGTCGGGGCCGCGGGTTGTCCTCTGGTTATCGCGGCCTCGACATAGAAGGCGAAGAAGGAACATGGGTGGTTTTTAGTCAGTAGAAGTCTGACACTCCCTTTCGCTCTGCCCAGGAGCGGGAGGGGTTATTCGATGATTTTACACCCACCAAAAAAAAAAAAAAAGCATAATATTGAGTTTAGTTTAGTTTTAGTTAAAATTCTTTCATACAAACTTTGACACCCCCCAATCGCCCTTAGGTAGTAGTTTAGGAAAAATAAAAGTGACAAACTTTATAATTTACTTTATGATTTATTTGTGCTAAGTTTCAAGTATATTAACTCAAGAAATAAGATTTTTCATACAAACTTTCATCCCCTATTTAACTCCCTCGGGGGTTGAATTTCAAAAAATCCTTTCTTATTCCTTGTCTACATGAAGACTGACTTGGACCTAGAAAGTCAGGACAGTCAGTCAGGACTTCTCTTTTTATTTATAAGAAGAAGAAGAAGAAGATAGATAATCTTTCTTTTATCACATGAATAAAAAAAGAAGACACAGTGCTTTGAAAACTCGTGTGATAGTGACATTTTATACCTTGTCACATAAATAGCAATTTTTTTGTTCTAGGGTGGAATATCCTCATGGATGTTTTTCGCCCTAGCCTAAGCGGTGAGTTCATCAGTCTTTTACTGACTAAAAACCACCCGGTGGTCTCTTCCCAAACATGGGATGAAGCGCGAAAAGCCTCCGCCATTACCAGTGTTCAATTTGTGAACCTTTCTATTCAGGGCCAATGTGGACAACTGGTCGTTCCTTCTGTCTAGCTCGTCCCGCCATATCCTGTGAAATCTTCCACGTCGCCTTCTCGCTGCGTCAGGACTAAACAACGTCGTTAAGGCCAACAGCTTGTCGGGTATGCGTGGCGCGGGTGACATACGTATGGCGTATGGCTTCCTAATCCATTTAAATTTTATACCAACTGCATAGAAATAAAGCGCAATTTAGGATACAGGGAATGTCGTGGCTTAGTCGTGGATATGACGCGCCATTTCGGCGCCCGCGTATCCTAAATTGCACTTTATTTCTATGCACTTTCTATACACCACCACCATAGATGTGCAAGTCTGCCCTAGGCTTTATGTTTTGAAGCCTCCTTTTTATACCTTTTGTCTATTTTTGATACTTATTGTTTATGTATTTCTGATTGACTTATTATACTTTTGTTTTCACTACCAAGAACCAGCGATTTTTATTTCGGTAGTTACTAGTAGACATGACCAGTCCAGTCTCACCTCTGTTTAGCATTATACGAACTCATAAGTGTGCTTATGTAGCACCAGCTGGTTGTAATTCTTTTTTTCTTATCGTGTAGGCAGTAAGGTCTGCTGACCCCACACAACCTAGTGTAGGAGTTTCTAAACCACCTCGAAGGCTTCTGACATGGTTTGACTACCACCATTTGGCGGCTGGGACCACCGGCTTATACGTGCCTATACGTGCCTTTCAAAATCATCTTTTTATCAGAGAATCGGGTGATTCAAGCTTGCAATGTCTTAGCCGAAGTGGAATACAAAGTATGCTTCCCGTGGGAATCGAACCCACTACCACCGGGTCACAAGGCAAACGCATAAACCACTCGACCACGGAGGTAGTTGTCATTGTGTACTAGATTTCGTTTTAGTGTGGCCCGACCGCCTTTATTTAGTAGGTAAATAAGTGATTTATCGTTTTTTGTATATTTAAGGTCAATTTTTTTTCCTTCATATTCAGGATTTGTTAATCCTAGTGAAGAAATTCAAACATCTTAAATACGATCATCTATGACAATACTAGTTACTTAAAACCCAATCACAGTCCTCATAACACCAAAATTCCCAATTAATTAAATTCCCAAAAGTTTCGAAAAGAACACCCAAAAAGGCAATAAAACCTCTTTGGCTCTGGCTCTTTTCTAAGCCTAGCTAATATTAAGGTAGTGGCACACTAGCGCGGCTTGCTAATGACGTCGGCGTATGTGTTGGGGCTACGGTAGGGTGCCAGACAAAAATGAACGTATCTTTGTACCTGTGAGGCCGGAATTCACCAAAACGGAGGCGAAAGAACATGTGCCACAATCGTCCAATCACAATAGTTACAATTTACATCTGGTCTTTCGCCCTTTCTGTGATTGGTCGAATCGCTCCCTGGTCTATTTTTTAATTTTATTTATTAGGTTTACGTTTTTAGGGTTGATTCCCTGGACAGGCAAACGTGAGGTTTTGACTTTAGGGAAATCATTAGCAACCTACCCGAGTGGGTTTGTGCCGACTTGGTGGCAAAAGACTCCCCCATAAATAATCGGAGCAGAGCTGCCGAGTTTTCTCTGTGCCTCAGAAATCACGTTAAGCCGTTGATCCCGGTAGCCATTTGTAGACATTTTTTTTTTTGGGTGGGTAATCATCAAATAACCCCTCCCACTCTTGCGCAGAGCTAATGAAGGGAAAAGTGAGTGACAAATTTCTACTGGTGTAAACCCCCCATTTTTCTTCTTCCTTTATGTCGAGGCCGCGGTATCTATTACAACAAGCTGCAGGCCCGACGGGATTATCTGTAGATCTTTGACAATCTTTACAGGTTAGGTAGCCAGTAGCTCTAAAGTCCTCTTACCAGTCTTAGCATCGTATTACTCAGTACTGACTAGGTGATGGACATCAGACAGGCCATCATTCCATCCCACGTATATTATGAACACGAAAGTTTGTAAGTACGTATGGATGGATGGGTGTTTGTTACTCTTTCACACAAAATCTACTCAATGGATTTGGATGAAATTTAGTACACAGATAGTTATAACCTGGATTAACACATAGGATAGTTTTTATCCCGAGTGTATCTTCCCGTGGGATAATTTTCGAGTTTTAGTGGGCGAAGCCACTGGCAACTGGCTGGCTGGCTGATTGTGGACATCAGACAGGAAATCATTCCATGTAATATATTAGTGACCAGCTGAATCTGTTAAAAAAGGCTAGGTTGATGATCAACTTTCGGACAAACGAAATAATATTTGTTGAAAAATCGCTTCTTACTCAAAACTTGGAGCACAATTCCGTCGCGAAGTTATGAAAGTCTAAAATTCAAATTTCTATATTTTTTTTCGTATCGGTTGATATTTAAATAATATTTTTCTATCTGAAATACATGACCTATTCGACTTAAGTTTTACTATTTTGCTCTTCGTTCTGTAATCTATTTTTAGATTTTAGAAAAAAAAAATACTTGAGGTAGTAGTAACAGTATTTTTTTTATTTAATTTAGTAGTAGGTAGAATGCCTCGTTGGTCTTGTGGTTGCAAGTACGACTGTTGAGCATGAGGTCCTGAATTCTTACAACAAAGTACTAAACTTGTGACGTCACACGAATTGACACGACTTTTTGAAGCACTGTATCACTCACTGTCTTCATCTTTTGTTTAACACTGACATCGCTGACATCTCTTTGAGGCGCGAGAGGAACACAAACCGTCGCGCATCGACACGGCCTGTCGTCGTCATAAGACGGACGGACAATGAGCTAGCCCATTATGGGCCTACTATACGCTCAAGCTGCATCACACTTTTGCCTGCGCGATTACATGGTGCTCACAGTACATCGTGCGTGTGGTTGGCATAGTAATACAGTTTTGTCAACCACACACGCGATATACCGTGTGCACCGTGTAATCACGCAGGCAAGACTGTGGTGAAACCTGTGCGTGTGGTAAGCCCATTAATCACCGTCCACAGGCTCGCGATGATTCAACACCCAAGCAAATCTCTGTTATGCTAAAATTAGACAGACAATCTAAATACAAATTGCACAGTCTAACCACATCTCCGTTACATTTTAGCTCCATGTACATATCGCAACGTGTTGTTTCCAACGCAGCCAAAGCCGGGCAGTTTGACGCTACGTATAGTGCGCGGCGTCAAAACCATTCACTGTTGCCAGCGTAGCCGCAGAATAGTGAACGCAAAATCTAAACCTTTTATGCTGTGCAGGAAATAGAAAGCTATCTATATCTAGTTTCGGTTTAGATTAGCTTTTGTAGTAGGTACGATACAAGAGCTTTTGAATTAATAATAACAAGCGCTCGGTTCAATTCTTACGTTAAGCCACACTTGCCTAGGTTGGTCCGTGGATGGGTATCTACTAGATACCAAGTTTACCGTTTGCCTCAGAAAACACATTAAGTCGTTCGTCCCGATGATTTATCAGTCATTTGAAGATTGTTGACAGCCGTTTAAAGTGATAATACCCAGACGTCTTGGGTTGCTGTGGTCAGATGGAGCAGGTGCTTCTTGTAAAAAACTGGTGTTCAGCTTCGAAGTCATTGATTCGGATGATTTAATATTTTTAGTACAGGAGAACAAGCTAATAAGTAAACACGCAGAAATCTTTATAATTTTAGTACAGTGAAAATATTAATTGCCATTTGGTTTTATTAAGCACTAGCGGGCCTGGCTGGCGTCGTCGTCGTATACCATTTTCGAATTTACTTAAACACATACAGAAAATTTATCAAAATCGGTCCAGCCGTTCAGGAGAAGTTCAGTGACAAGCAAACTGATCCGGCAGACGTCGTCCTGCCCGGACAGTAGCGCCATCTACTGGATCCAAATGGAAATCTAAACCATTTTAGAATTCACTTGAACACATACAGAAAGTTTCATCAAAATCAGTCCAGCCATTTAGGAGAAGTTCAGTGACAAAGACACGTATAGAAGAATTATTTATATATAATTATATATTTTTTTTCCAGGGCTGCTAGAATATACTATAAATATTTGGCATTATTAAGGTTTTTGCTGATGTCAAATGTTGTATCGTTTGACATCAGTTTCTTTTATGTATCTGTATAATCTTAAATATAAATGTAAGTTATCTGGCTGTATAGTTTACGGCTTAAACATACATAAAAAAATATGAAGACTCATGAAGCTAAATCATACTTTTTGAATCCCCTTGTATGTTCCACCCATATCCACAAAATAAACAGCCAAGCATCACAAAGAACGAAATAGCCTAATTCAGATTACCATCCACGTATTTCATCTTGGACCTTCTAATACATAATAGGCCCCTTGAGAAATTCAAGGAAAAGACAATTTTGATTACGTAATCCATGCTCGGGGGCAAAGTTGATTCATCAAATTATTTCCTCTCAGACCAATATTTGGGGTCCAAACCCCATATCAAAAATATTGTTGATACGAATTTTATTTCCGATGCAAGGAAACCGTTTTAGCATCATCACAGGCCTTCATAAAGTGTTGTGATTTCTTTGAGTTGATTACAAAAAATGTTTGATTTTATTTTACTGTTAGTAGCAAAACTGTCAGAATAGGAATTTTTATTTTTTGTAACAATTTTTGAACTTAATTCTTATAATATGTATTTTTTGCAGAATATATTTTTACTTTGACAACGCTTTGAAAAAAGGGTTATGACATAATCGTTATTTCTAGGTGGGGAAAATGTTACTTTAAATTGTAAGCTGTAGTTTAGAGTCAGTCGTTGTACGACCGTCAAACAGTAGAGCGAATAAAAAATAAGAACCAAGCAAGAGGTGTTTTTCTTTATTTAAGTCAAAACTTTTGACAGATTCGGGAATTACTGTGTTTTTGTTACGTCAATTTATTCCTTTGGCCCTAAAACGGTTGTGGGACTGTTCAAAAGAGACACCGCGGCCTGGAACACAAAGCGCCAAGAAGGAACATTGGTGGGTTTTAGTACAGTACAAGAGCAGCGATGGCTCAGTGGCGGTGGCCAGTACAAGCAACTTTCGAACAGTAAGTCGTGGGTCAGCCGCATTACTTTGTGTAATTTATTTAATCACGGCTGCTTTCAAAACGGTGTTGGAAAACACTGAGGAAATCAGCATGACTTAGAAAAAAAAAATCGAAGACATGGACATCTCACCTCTGCCAACCCGCACTGGGATATCCCAGTACGGGTTGGCAGAGGTCCATGTCATCGATGTTCTGTCTTCTTTGTTATTTAACATATGTTACATACAATTAAATAATGTCTAATTTTTAGCTGTAATAAACTCATATACCTATGTATACAAAAAAAATCATACACAATGCGAAATGTTATATGAATAAATGAATTGAATTGTTCGCGCGGTGGATTATAGCCCATCCCTCTCCTAGAGAGGAAACCTGAGTCCCTGCAGTGGGAACATTAGGATGTTGGTGATGATGTTATTATAAGGTGTTAACATACAGAACAATAATAATTGCATAGTAATCAAATTAAATGTATATTTACATACAAGGTAGGTCTCTTATACATACAATAGTTATAAAAGTTAACCCATCGGCTTGTAGTCGTCCTGAAAAACAAAATTTTTAATTTATATTATGAGGTACTTAAGTAGTCTAAAGTATCTTTTTTTTAAACATTGCCCCACACTAGGAATTTCTCTTGTATCGTAGGTTCGTTTACAAACATTTAAACTTACATCAAAAACCTGCCAGCCAGACCCGAAACAACTATCGCTGTAGGCCGTACAAATATTTGTCCTGTGCGGGGATCGAACCCGTGACACGCAGCTAGTAATCTGTGACGCAGCGCAGCAGTCCAATCGCTCAGCAACTGCGCTAACCGTGCCGTCAGATCCAAGTCGTCCTCAATAGTCCCAAGTAGTCAGTATTAAATTAGTCGACTTGTAAATTGAACCAATTGACATTTTGAATGTCTATTACAATACAAATGTACTATACCTACCGCACTTTGATGAACGGTACGCAATAGTGATGTATTTATCAGAAAAATCACTGACTGGCGGTAGTCTATTTTTTGCCTAACCTTTGTAGCTGTCTCATGAACACACAACACTCTCAAAAATAGAAGTACCTGATTGAAGTACCACCACTTTCTACCAAATAATAGTTCGGGACCAGAGGGTCCTAGGTTTCCAAATTCAGGTGCCATCGGACTGATGTTCATATGATTGCCATCCATCTTAAAAGTATCACAATAATTAGCTTTTGTTTTAAAATTACATGATATTATATCAATGTCATAAATAAGTAAATGGAAATTATTTTAGTACAAATAAAGAGTTTAAAAATGCCTTCACGAAGCCAAAAGGCATATTTCTCCGAATCATTGCGATCCAGTTTTTGTTCTAGACCATACCTGGGTTTCTAGTTGCGGAGATATTGGGGGTTACATTTTCCACCCCGGTTTTTTTAACTATTATTCTTGTTTTATAAGTTGTACATTTACTTTATTTACTTCTATGTCCCATTCGCTATTGGCACAATGTTTTGAGAGTACTACGAGTACATTGTGTTTTACCATAAAACGTGACTTTTCACCCCAAAAAACAAGTTTTTCCAACAATATTATTTTTGTAGGGTTACTCAGTTTGATGTACATAATACTAGGTTAACGGCTTCGTTAAGGGTCGTTTACACCCTTTATAAATAAAATGGAAATAAACACAGCATTTTTACCCGACTGCGGCGAAGCTCAAAAGGAGGGTTATTAGAGACATGTTTGTTTTTGGAATACTTTGTAATAAAAACAAATAATGTGAACCAGTTACGGGCGATTTGCCTACTGTTCTTTAAAAAATATGGTCTTGAAATTGACATAATAATATCAAGCAAGGGATTGTGCGAAATTAGTCTCTAAAGTGTAAACTTACAAAATGATTGTAAGGCCAGTTTTGTTTGTATTTATCCTTGTGAACTGTAAACGGGTTGCCCGGGTTTTTGTCATAGTCCGAGCTTGTAGACGTTGAGCTGGATTCTTTTGTGTCGTCAGTAGTGTCATGATGTCTCCTAGTATGTAGTAATTCCTGTAAAAGCTTATTTTTGTGATGATGTAAATATCTAGATTAGACCTGTCGTACTGTATGGATCGGAAAACTGGGCTTTGAAAAAGATGGATAAAAAAGATTCCATGTAGCTGAGATGAGAATGTTGAGGTGGATGTGTGGTGTGATAAGAATAACGCAAGGAACGAGTATATTTGAGGAAGTTTAAAAGTTGCGCCAGTTACAGAAATGTTGGAAGGGAATCGAATGTCGTGGTATGGACATGTTAAATGATGTACGAATCGCATGTGTCTAAAAAGGTGATGGATATAAATGTTGATGGATGGAGAGGAAGAGGTAGGCCAAAGAAAAGATGGATGGATTGTGTGAGGAATGATATGAATGAGAAAGGAGTAAATGCCAACGTGACGTCATAGGGAAGAATGGAAGAAGAAAACGTGTTGCACAAACCCCAAATAGAATGGGATGAGGGCAGGAAGCAGCGGTGGCCCAGTGGTGGCGGAAGTCGTGGGTTCGAACCCAGGCAGGCACATTACTTTGTGTAATTTATTTCATCACCGCTGCTCTTAAAACGGTGAAGGCAAACATCGTGAGGAAACCGTCACGTCTTAGAACACCAAAAATTCAAAGACATGTGACAACTACCAATCCGCACTGGGCCCGCGTGGTAGATTATAGCCCATTCCCTCTCAAAGGGAGGAGGCCTGTGCCCCAGAAGTGGGAACATTAATAGGCTGTTGACGATGAAGGGCAGGAAGATGATGATGATGTAAATATGAGTAAGTTTTTCTCACTGACAGTCAAAACATAACAACTCGGTCGCGTAAAACTAAATTTCAATGACTTCTTTTGCTTTGTCTCATTGATTTCTATAGTAATCGTGAATATTCGAGAATCTCCTTAAAGCAGAGATAGATAAGGAATTCAAGTATTTAGATCTCCCGTCGGGGCTGCGGGTTGTTGTAAGAGATACCGCGGCCTCGACATAAAGGGCTCAGAAGGAACAAGGGTGGTTTTTAGTCAGTAGAAGTCTGACACTCCCTTTTGCTCTGCCCAAGAGCGGGAGGGAGTTTATTTGATGATTTTCCACCCCAAAAAAAAGTATTTAGATTTGGCTCGTGACGTTGTCAACATGTGGGAGGTGAAATATTTTTTAGGCGATTGCTTACCTTTTCAATACTCTTTGTCAATAAGATGTACAAAGGTGATTTTAGTTTGAATTGAAAAATTCATATTTGTACTTACAGAACTACCATTGTCTTCCTCACTAGAAATATGAGTCAAAAAGTTAAATTACCTTACTACAAATCTCAGTAAAAATTGTGCTAAAATAAGTTGTACGTACGAAGTTTCTTCCCTGGCATTATTTTCCACTTCATAAGCCTGTACAGAAAAAAAAACTTAGGCCGCATCCTAACCAAACTGATCTTCGAGCAGACATGCGACCGTCGATTTTATATCCAAAAGGTGTATAGCCAATATTTTGAACCTAAACGAATAAGTTATTTCGTAATAACAGCTTCTTGCCCATTGTACATTTTTCATAATGGCTCTAAAATAGAACATTGCGAATGTTGTACATTTTAACGGCACGGTTGGCGCAGTGGTTGGGGTGATTGAATGCTGCGCTACGTGTCAAGGGTTTGAATCCCGCATGGAACAAATACGTGTATGACCTACAGATAGTTATTCCGGGTCTGGATGTTTGTATATGTGAGTAAATGTTTGTAATCGCACTCAAGATACAGGACAAATTTCTAGGGCAGAACAAAGGCTTTAAAAAAAAGTGATCACAAGTTACCGCCGCCTCGACATATAGGGCTAAAAAGGAACATGGGTTGTTTTTAGTCAGTAGAAGTCGGACACTCCTTTTCGCTCTGTCCAAGAGTGGGAGGGGTTATTTGATGATTCCACCCCCAAAAAAAAATGCCTTTAAAAAAATTAAGACTTTAATTAATTAACAAGTAATTATTTTAGTTCAAAGTTTCACTTACCTCACTCCCAATGGATTGTGGTGAGCTGTGTAAAATAAAAGATAACAGGAAATTTATTTGATTGCAATTATCATGCATCTGTAATTTAATTTTCAAAATATTAAATAAACCTAAAATAAAATCGTTTGAAATTAATAGTTTAAACGATTTTATTTTAGTTTATTATGTAAACATACATCATCAATATGGCTCACAAAAATTTAAATTAATTTAATCCAATCACTTTTTCATAGAGTTTCGCGTCGACGGGTGTAGGACTTACTTGCTACGCCGTAGCCTCAGTTACGGCGTAGCCTCAGCTACGGCGTAGCTACAGTAAACTTTTTTAACTTCTATCATATTAGCCTACTAGACGCTATTACAATTTTGTTGACCCGTGTTTTTGTACCTTTGCATAGCTAAATTACAATAGAAACTTGACCTTATTAACGCCACTCGATTTCTTACTCCGCTGTTCTTTTCTGATTACTTTCGCTGTGAGATCTAAGACAGTTATATTATTTGAAAGCGACTTTGTAGAACATAATCGTAAATATCTTGGCATTTTTCTGTTCATCGCCACTGTTAATTCTGGCTAACAGGAGTTGCAGTGGTTTGGGAAATAATGTGACGGTCTTCTTATCCCGAAATGCCACTCAATGTAAAATGCACCCTCATAATTTAACGAGAACTGTGTTTTCAAACCCTTTCTTGTAATGACTGTTACTGTTTATAGTAGGAAGAACAACTTACGTCTCACTTTCTCGTTTCAGTTCCTTATTTTGAAGGGTATTCAAAATATTTCCCTGCAATAATACAGACTTTATTTTCCATGTTCAAAAACAAAATAATAGCTACACAACATAAAGTACACCCATAAAACCACGATCCGACCCCATAAAATTAATTTATTCATGCAGAAGTATTTCATCCTGCACATTAAAAGTACTTCGCATTGTGCAAACATGCCCGCAATAGTAGTTCGATGTTTGTAAGTAGTTAAAGCCTTTATTTACTACCACAGTAACCGTATGTATATAAATGCTTACAAAAACATTACCCTTTCTTTGCAGTCGGGTGAAAAGCAATCTATATAAGCTGCAATTTTACAACCACGTTTTTCAGGAGCTCCGTTCGTCGAGTATTTTTAATTTTCAAATATCTTTATTTACCATAATACTAATAAAAAAATGCACTTAACCCTCAGACCAAGTAAAAAGTAAAGACGGAACTCTGCGAACAGCAAAGTGAGGCCGGTCAAACTACGAATCGTCGTGTACATACACAATACACGCACACACGTACAGCATAAACTACGCCTAGGTCTTAAACTTTTTATTTGGTCTGAGACGTGTGTGCGTGTATGCGAGGCGTAGTTTGACCGGCCTTACTTTGTTGTTCGCAGAGTTCCGTCTATACTTTTTATTTGGTCTGAGACTTAACCTAAGTTACATTGACACACGAAAATTAACACCCTTTATTAGGCTATCAATTCGCCTTTCAAAGTTTATTTAACTTGACTGATAATAACACAAACTTAATACACAAATATAATGATGACGAAAAGGTAAATTATTTATTTCAATTACAATTTACTGCTTACATGTAGGTAAATCGAAAAATATTCTAATAGTTAACTGATCACGCAGTCAACGTTTGTAAATACTAGCAAACGCGTAGGTACGTAGAGTGGTCTGAGCATAAGGTCTTAGGATCTAAATCCTAAAATAAGGTCTTAGGATCTAAATTTTGACGTTCGAAAAGTGCTGATTATCAGCCTAATTTGAATAAATGACTTTTGATTTGATTTGATTTGATCGACACCTGGGAAAGTATTATTGGAGTTTTCTTTTAGAATTTTCTCAGTAGCCATCGCAAAGGCTGGATTTGTGCCCAATAGATAGCAATAGCAATAAGTTCTCCACCAATAAAATGGGACTTAAACCTGGCGAAATCTGGTTGTGATATTAAGTACACCTTTTTTTTGGGGAATGGGAAATCATCAAATAACCTCTCCCGCTCTTCGGCAGAGCGAAAGGGAGTGTCAGATTTATACTGACTAAAAACCACCTCTGTTCCTTCTTAGCCCTTGTGCCGAGGGCGCGGTATTTCTTTCGAACATCCCGCAGCCCCGACGGGGCTCGGAGACCAGACGGGGCCCGCAGACCCGACGGAACCCGCAGCCCCGACGGGATTACGTACACCTCTGCTTAAAACTTCAGGCATTACAGGTGAGATTTTATGCATGTTGTTAAAAACCAGTGTTCAAATATTAACAAAGACTACAGATGCCTGTTTAATTTGCACTTTGTCCCGTATCTGCGCTTAATTGAAATTACAGTGCAATTTAATTAATAGCAATTTGCCGGTAACAATTTAATGTTGCTCTCTGTATATGCGGTGTTCCAGACCGCATACAGGCACATAATAATATTGCTTTATTTTTATAAAAATTATATAATTATGTACATGTTAAAACATTGTTGAAACATAACTGCGATAATAATGTTTGTTAAAAAAAAAGGTACCCAGTACGCTTACAGTTCTTTCCTGATCCTACAAATTGTGTAAAGATTTTAATTATTATTTTAATCATCAACATTATTATTTTCCTGCCTTTATTTTAATTAAGTTTTGGTAGGCGTAGTATTTCTGTTTTTTCCATACTTCTCTATTCCTCGTAAATTTATTTAAAGTCATATCATCTTCCTCACAGTAATACTAGCGGACGTCATGCGGTTTCACCCGCGCAGTTCCCGTTGCCGTGAGGGCACAGGGATAAAAGTAGCCAATGTTACTGAGGGTGAATGCAGCTCTCTAATAGTGAAAAAGTTTTTGAAATCGGCGTAGCAGTTTTTGAGTTTATTCATTACAAACATACACACAAAAATACAAATCTTTCCTCTTTATAATATTAGTGTAGATAAAAATACACGCGATTTTAAATTTTATTTCAGAATATTTTTTTTACCATGTAAGATCAGAATTGTGCAATAATCTACAACACTGATACCAGAACGCCTAGACAACTGTCGCCAATAGACACTCTCTGTCGTTAAGTTATAGGTAACGTACCAATAATTGTTCTTCACTTTGACTTTCTTCTACTGTTTTAGCATATCTGTAACTAAATAAAAATTTATGAAAGGCTACGTTTCATTTGTCTTGTAGTTGGAGAGCGTAGCTAGAAATTATTTTGTCTAGTGCTCGTAAACGTGGCTGCTGTGCACGAGGTTCTAGCTTCGAAACACGGGTCGCGCAAAGTTTTATTGGGTTTATCCATCAGAAATTTATTAATTAAAATTTTTCAACTCAAAAAAATAAGTCGATTCCAGCAATCATTTTTGCGTCCGCCGCCGGTCGGGGCTACTGGTTGTTTGAAAGAGATACCGCGGCTTTGACTCAAAGGGGTAAGAAGGAACATGGGTGGTTTGGGTACTTAGTTCAATGTACATAATTCTTAGTTGTCGGCTTCGTGAAGGAATCGTTTGCACTCTGTATCTATTAATTCCGATACCTTCAAATTACTTACTCATACTGTACGTTTCTATGAGACGGCTGGTTATTTGGATTTCCATTTAAAATTTTCCTCTGCAACAATAGAGCAAAAGATGTTGTTATTTGATTAGTAATTTATGTAAATAATTGAAGTAAAGTCATCATCAGCCTATAATGTTCCCACTGCAAGGATTCAGGCCTCCTCTCTAGGAGAGGGATGGGCTATAATCCACCACGCAGGCGCGGGTTGGTTGGTAGATGTCACGCTGTCTTCCATTTTATTTGTGTCCTCACGATGTTTTCACCGTTTTAATATAATTAACACTAGTTACCACTAGTTCAGCAATAATTTGTTGTTTCTTCAAGTCAGTATTTTCCGGTTTCTTAATCCTATAAATAAACAATTTTGAGCTTTATTACGAGTATCTTACTACAACTAATGAATAATATTGATCTGTCTAGAAATTTAATGTAATTACTTACTTTCCCTTTGGTTTAAAATCTATGATTCTATGTAATGGTTGAAATGCCCGGCCCTGTAATTTAATAACTACGATAAATATACATGGTGTAACACAATAATCGAACAACCTATCGTAGAGTGACGCAGACCATGGTATCGTACCAATTTTTTTTCCATGAATTTTGGAACTTCGCAATTTTTGTGTTATCATACAATAGCTTGTGCTAGCGGTTTCGCCCGCGTGGAATTCGATAATTGTGTCACAGGATCATACTACCGGGACAAAAATGGTTGGTTGTAAACTATCTGTGTTCTAAATTTCATCCACATCCGTTTAGTAGTTTTTGCGTGAAAGAGTAACAAACATCCATCCATTCATACATCTTTGCATTCGCATTTACAATATTAGTAGGAAGTAGGATGTTGATCAGCTGATGAGGTGCTCCTGGCTAATTTTAGGTTAAGCCACGTTTGCCTAGGTTGGTCGGTAGATGGGTGACTGCCCATTACATACCGAGTTTCCTCCGTGCCTCGGAAAGCACGTTAAGCAGTTGGTCCCGCCTGCCATATACAGATCTTTGACAGTCGTTACAGGTTGTCAGTGAACTGATAATCTGACAACTAATCTTACCAGAGGGTTTTGTATTACCCAATATTAACTGGCTTGTGGAGGTCAGATAGGCAGTCGCTCCATGTAAAATACTGATTACATTAACATACTCAGTTCGGTTAGACTGGAAGCCAACCCCAACATAGTTCGGTAAAGGCTAAGGGTTTAGATAGCGGTCAAACAGTTCTCGAGGTCAAGTCGGTGTTATTTACTCGTTTTACGTTAAAAACAAACTAACATCAAGTAGAATATTACAATGAAAGTAATTTGACCTACTATTTTTGATCTATGTTTTTTTGCTCTGATCTTGAACCCTAAAGGCAGGGAGATTATCTAAATGGCGGAGAATCTTAACAGCGACTTCTAATTTGATATAAACGCCATCTAGTTAGGCAAAATACAACGCTTGTAAGAGTTTGTTTGACAGGTCGAACTGAGAATATTTTATTATTGGCTATTTGACTGCTGTTAAAAAATCACAAAAATGTTATGTTATTTCAAATAAGTAATTAATTTGATAAAGAAATGGAGTAGCTGTATGGTTATAAAAATTTTTGGTGGGGGGCACGTTCCTTCCTTGTCGCGCGAAACGGCCATTTGTACTACGTAACTATGGCAGAATTCAATGTGACATCACGTTTCTGTGGCGCTGTCTTTGTCTAGCACGTCATTTAAAATCAGTTAGAACTAAGCCATTTATTTATCATTATGTCATTTTTTCACACATCGTGTAGTTTTTGTTAGTTCTTTGAAATAATATAACATTTTCTTGAATTTTTAACTGTAGTCAAATAGAAAATTGTCATTGTGATGAAATAAATTACACAAAGTAATACACCTGCCTGAGTTCGAACCCACGACTTACTGCTCGTAAGTCGGGGCTGCCACCACTGGCTGTTCTCGAATCATCATACTAATAATTGATAAGTACAAATAAATATATCTTACCAAAACCTTATGTACTGGCTGTTTTTGGGCATTTTCTGCCTCAACAAGACGAGCTTCAAATGATTTGTCGCTTTCTTGACTGAAATTTATAAATACTTATTTTGAATGGGGCAGTTTTAGCTCAAAACATCTTACGTTTTATTTGTCACACTCAACATACGTCTTTGTTTTAATAAATCTATCGCTGACGTTACTGGAATAGAGTATAATTTAAATAAATGATGACATCATCAGCCAGACAGCACCTCGTAACGGAACCTAAGTCTCTTTATATTTGCACGTCACTCAGCTTTTCGAAAAATCTCATCCAACTGCTACCAGCAGTTTCCCTGTGGAGATTGTCGCTCCACTTAGCCCAAGTGTGTCTTTTGGCTTGTCGGTAACTTTAGTACGCGTCATTTTACATGCCAGCTTTGGTGTGTAGAATCCAAAAAAAACATTATTTTAATATTTATTATGATTTGTATAAACGTGAACGTTAGTCTTACTTTTGGCTAACTCTAAATCTTTTGAGATCTTCTACTGCTTTTAATACTTTTCCCTGTAATCATAGAAGAAGAAGCATATTTAATTAGGGTGAGGAATTAATATAAATGTGAGGTAATTAGGGATGTTTACTGACTTAAAAAAAAAAAAATCTAATTAGTCCGTCTGTTAGATTATCGAAAAATATTGGATACATATTTTTTGTTTTATCAAATCAATAAAAAATGACGAAGATAACACGCGTCAAAGATTTGAGTGGGGGTTGCTGACGTCATTAACCGCAAAAAAAAAATCATAATAATGTCTTAGAGTATGACGTCACACGAGTTTTCAAAGCACTGTATCGTTTTCATTGTTTGTTTATGTGAAAAAAGAAAAAATACGTGTCCAATATTTTTTGGTAATCTAGGTAAATGACGGACTAATTCCATTTTTTTTGTTAACATCCCCATTGATGGCAACCTCTTCCTATTTCTTAGAATTATTTTTATCGTAGTTATGTGTAAGCGTGTGTAACTATTTAGTTGCCAAGCGGTTATAAAGGAGTGTAAAAATACTTACTAGTAGATATTCATCTTCCGAGTTTCTGGTTTCAGTGCTGACTTCTACTTTTATTTTATTACGCCTGTAAAGACAAAAAAAAATTAAGATTAAAAATTAAACCGGTATCAAATATTTCACTCAAGTGAAAGGTTTAGAAGACTATTTATTTTATTGTGTCATTCACCTCGGTCACACTACGAGTACATCGGTAAATTAAACAACCTTTTTTATCACTGCCTCGACTGCCTCATCGGTCTAGTGGTCGCAAGCTCAACAACTAAGCCCTGACCTGCCCTGGGTTCGATTCCCGGAACCGGACCATGTGTTATTTTTTCATCAGGAATTTTTCATTAGCAGCCGCGGAGTCTGGTTTTTTGCCTGATTGATGGCAATAGGCTCGCCCCTTATCAAATGGAATTTATACACACATAACTGGCCAAATGTTAATGTACTTTTAGGTATACCACTACCTATCCTTTCGAGGTCTACAGGCGTGTTTTTTTTTAATGGGACAAGCCCGCCACACTATTCCCAAACCACTGTAACTCCTGTAAGCCAGAATCAACAGTGGCGACCACAAGAAAAGCGCCGAGACAATGAAGCCCGACGAAGTCCCAGAGAAACGACTTAACTGCCTTGGATCCCGCAACGAAATTAATCAGAAAAGAATAGCGGAGGAGTAGGAAAATCCAAATTTCCACTTCCCTCCATATCAGCAGGAGATATAACTACAGGCGTGATGTTATGTCATATTATAACGTCTAATATCGGTTTGAGCAATGAAACCACCTTGCACGTGCACCTTTTTGTCGACGTTTTATAAGTGCCCATGTGCCTGCATATGTGAAATAAAAAATATTTTGATTAAGATTTTGAAACGTTCGTCTATCTATGGGATCATTATATTCATTAAACTTACTCCGCTTCTTCCTTTTTAAGAATGCCATAAATATCATCAGGCCAAGCACTAGGGTTTTCAAACAAAGATTTTGATAAATCTTTTGGCTTCTCCAAGTTAAACCCAGGTAAGATGGGTATCATTTCATCTGCTCCGCTAGTTACGTCAATGCTTGAAAAACCAGATTTTCTTGGTGAACCCTGCTGATAAAAACTTGATTTTAGTAAATCGAAAACTGTGAAAAATTTAGTTCAGTGACTTGTCTGGTCGCGGGTCTATACTGAGTCAATCAAAACTATTAACCCGGTAATAGTGTGTTGGTTTTGTTACAGAGGGTGAGTAAAAGGCAACTAACAAAAGGTATTTACAAGGCAGATGACAGTGGAAACACTGGGAGGGGTCGTCCTAGAAAGGCATACACTGACCTTATTGGTGAGGTTCATTAAAAAGAACGGGGTTGTAGTACTCGCAACCGGAGTGAGTGGATAACCAGATGTATGAATATGGACGAGGTAGAAGGATCATGTTAGGATCGTAGATAGATCGATTATTATTATATTATTAATGTGGTGTGTTCCGGTTTTTACAAGATAACAGTTTGGTTTTTCAAATTGTTGCATTGGTATTATGGTCAGGTATTAGGTTTCGTAATCATAAATTACAAACTGTTAAAATTGTGAACTCTAACCGTTTCATACAAAAGCATGCTCATTTTAAAATAATTTTTAACTTGAGAACAGCCTTTACATATTAGAATTGTTTTAAAACATACTTATATGTATGCCATTAATTAAGAAGAGAACGCTTAAAGTTTTGAATATTTAAACAAGTCGGGACTTCAGAGACAACATTATGAAACAAACAGACTTCACTACCAAAAAGTTTTGACACGCCAAACTCAGTGCGATAGAGTTTCCACTGGCGTGCATAATAAAGTAAGCACAAAACTTCATAATATTATTTTTAAACAAACATGATTTTTTTATTGTGTAACTTCTTCATAATGACATTGACCATCATACATATTACATTCGTGCTATATTATGTGCCAGATTCTACAGTATTATAATATAACTAAAATCGTAATTTCAATAGGTAATGTTAATAATGAAAAATAAAGGCAAATACTAAATCTACTTTTTCTAAACGAATGGTAGTTATTATAAACCTACTGTTATAATAATATAGTAGATAACTTGACTTATTGAAAGATTTCCTTACTTTTAGTTCCATAACGTCTCATTTCACCAAAAGTAGGTAAGTAAACACATCAATCAGGTCATTCCTCCACAAGAAATTAGTTGGGTAAGGAAAAAAAAACCTTCCTCAAAGTGTTTTGCAAGAAAAATAAATAGGACTTAACTTTGTTTTTATCGTTCATTAGCGTCAGAATAAAATTTATGTCGAGTATAATTTTATTGCCATAAATAAATGATGGTTTGTTTTTAATAGCGCTGTTATTGCTGACTTTAAGCCGTAATATCGCATTAATTAAATGAAATATTTCAAGAATTTGTGTAAATTTAGTTGAAATATCACATTTTTTACCGAAATAAAAATCATCTGTTGTAGCAATTATTGTAGCAGTCATGTCTCAGCACTAATAACTCTTGTCTAATGATGACAACGACCATTACACAGAAAAAAACTGAAACTTCATAAATATTTATGAATTCTCATCTGACACAGAAAAGGATCTAAAGTACCCTAAACTAATCTGCCTAGCGTTTTCCTAACATTGTAGAATCAGTTTCCAGTCTTACCAGATGCAACTGAATACCAATATATATTATTCCATCGGGCGACTGCCTATCTGACCTTCGCAACCCAGTTAGTATTGTGCAGTTTATTATTTATTATTTATTATTATCTCTTACAACATCCTGCGGGATGTTGTAAGAGGTAGATAGAGAGCCCCGACGGGCGTCGGCCCTTGCGGGCCCCTTTCTTGTTGCTGACATCTCTTTGAGGCGCACGTGGAACACGAACGCGGCGTCGACACGGCCTGTCGTCGACATAAGACGGACGGACGGCGAGCTAGCCCATCACTGACCGTCCACAGGCCCGCAGTACGGTACCCTTTGGTAAGACTAGTTTGTGAGACTTTCAGGCCAGTGGCCACCAATGACGAATGCCTGTAAAAACTATAAAGAAAACTTCAGACACATTAACAAAACGCTAAAACACTTAACCTTCCTCCATTTTACACACTATCTAATGCTAAACCAACGAAACCAACTGTACACCTAATCGTGGCCGACAGTGTACCAGTCATTTGTTGTGCAGATAAAAGGATCTAACGCTTCTACACGGACTTGCACTCTGACGCTTTCAGATGCAGCCGAAGTGTTCGTACGGAAATTTTGAGATAAACTAAGAATTAAACTAACAACTAACTAACAAAGAATTTTAAGGTTAACTATTGGTACTAATTAATTTATTTGAGATTCTTTTTTAATTTATATAATAATATATTGGGGCCCTGGGGCAGAATTAATAAAACTCATGGGTTTTTAGAAAACGATGAGATATCACGTACGATTTGCGGAGATTTATGTCTAAGTAAAAGCGAACTATTGGGTTAATAACACTCAATTCAGCGCCTAAAGTTGAAATTTCTGCAGCAATATATTTATTGAAGTATAAATTTACTAGTGTCAGGGAAACAAAAGTAACTTAATCGTACCGTTTTATTTTGTTTACCTAAAGGTAAACTAAACGCGACTGAGATTCCTTGAAAGAAATATAATGCTAGAAAGCATTGAAGTTGGCGTCACTTATGCTTCCAAGAATCACCTCTGGCATACATAGTACGCTTTTTCTCCCTTTAATTCTATATTGACATGAAAATTACCAACAAACTACTACTGAATCTAAGAAAATATACACTGAAAATATCCTATAAAAGTCCAAGCAGAAAATATCTTTACAAACTAAATCAAACCATGTTTAAAAAGAAGTAAAGTTAAAAATCCTATAACAGCGTATTTCGTGGTAATTTCTGTGTAAATTGATACGTTGGTGGTCTGACGTCAAAGCGAATTGCTTGATATAGTAGAAAGATATGAGCACTGAAGTATCTTATTATTTTAATATTTCTTTCTTCAAAAACTCTTCTTTCTGAAGTGTTTTTTTATCAAAAAGGTCGAGAGACAGAAGTAATTAAGTTATTTTTGGGGTCGTGCAGGTCTTATTCGTAGTATTGCTTTCATCATTACTTTTTAATAATTTGTGGGAGTCGAAGGATTGTTTTACAACATAATTATTTCACGTAGGATACCTACTGAAAATGATCAAGTTTTATGGAAGTGGTTTCTTAAATATGTGAATAAATAAGTAAGTAAGTGTGTCAAGACCGTAAACTTTCAGGTCATTTGGTACCTAACCTAAGGTTCAAATAAGAATAAGAAAACACGATACAGCTTAGGCTCCCGTCAAAATAGGACAACGTAAATTTTTAATTTGTTTTCCAATAATCCTACTAATATTATAAATGTGAAAGTTTGTGAGAATGGATGTGTTGATGTTTGTTACTCTTTCACGCATAAACGTCTGGACCGATTTGGTTGAAATTTGGTTTGTAGATAGGTTATATCCTGGATTAACATATAGGATAGTTTTTATCCCGATTTTATCTTCCCGTGGGATAATTTTCGAGATGTAGTGGCAACAGCTAGTAATAAATAAAATCAACATCTAAACTTCTGTGTTTATTACACTTAATATATTAAACTTAAGATTATACATATTTTAAATTCTTGAGTATAATAAATATATAAAAATCCTAGAAGTACCACTTTCCATGCTATAGTGCTACTATACTCCTTTGAAACCCTTTGACGAATATGGGCATACTATTGAGAAATAAAAAAAAAGGAAAGATACTATATACATATAACGTTGTTTTAAATATATTAATAAAAGAAACGAGGCAAAAGGCGTATGTAAGGATAATGCGTAGCAAGTGGCGTTCTGAGGTTTCTGCCTACCCCCACGGGGAAAGGTTGTGAGTCTATGTTTAATGAAGATGTCTTGAGCACTAATTCTCAACACATCTCAAAAAGTTTTCCAGGAAAGAAGCTAATGCACTGGCAAGACATGATTGTGTGTAATTTAAATTAATCAAATAAGAACTACGCAATGCAAGTTTAATTACTATGTTGGATGAATACCCAGCGAGATAATATTATTATTCTCAAAGACTTTCCTCAGATAACTTTATCTTGCATTCTGCCTTCCAAGTTAACTCTATGTTTATTTATAGTTACTTGGTTGAAATAACTTACAAGTAAGCTGTCGCAAAATGTTGGCACGGAGTAATGAATAAATGAAATACTAAAATACGCAACAATGTATTTATTTAGCACACACAAGTTTTGATGAGGAGCTCGTGGCTAAATAGTAACAATCGCATGGGTCGATTTTCAAGTTAAAGCCATGCTTGCCTAAGTCGGTCGGTGGTTGACTGGACCTCGAAAAGTGCGAGCTAATTGGACCCGGTTGTCAATAAATTTGTAGATCTTTGACATTTATGTAACAGGTAGTCAGTGTCTCTAAAGTCTGGCCAATAGCCTTGGGAAAGAGTTTCGTATTATCCAGTACTAACTGGATTGTGAAGGTCAGATTGGCAGTCGCTGCAAGTAGAATACTGATATTCAGCTGTATTTGGAAGCCAAACCCAACGTATAAAATGAAAAAAAAAAGATTTATAACCGTTTTGATATTGCTGAAGGGAGTTTCTGAGATGTTGTCCAATAGAGAAATGATAAAGAAGACGAGCTGTGTCGATCCCAGAAAAAATCCCAGATGAATGATGCATGTCAAGAATAATAATATTGACCTAAATCGGAATGAAGTACAAATATCAACGCACAGTCAGCAGCACCAATTTGATTGTATACACTTAACAAACTTTAGAAGCAATTTTCGCCTACTGGAATGATTTCATTTTCATGTTACGAACCGAAACTAATATTTTGGAACACATATTAACACAAAGTAGTTCATATTTTAAAGTTGCAATCGTGTTTTTACCAGATATTCACATTTGAACTTGGCCAAGTGGTATAATAATATTATTGCTCGTGACTGTACGGTGTAAGTAATAAACTGATTATTACATGTTTTGAGTTTAAATTGCAAATTAATAGGGATGTTTACTGACTTAAAAAGATATGATTCTAATTAGTCCGTCTGTTAGATTATCGAAATATATTGGATAGGTATTTTTTGTTTTATCAAATAAATAAAAATTAACGAAGATAAAACGTGTCAAAGATTTGAGTCGGGGTTGTGACGTCACTGACTGCTAAAAATGTCATACTAATGTCCCATAAAATGACGTCACACGAGTTTTCAAAGCACTGTATCGTCTTCATTGTTTGTTTATGTGAAAAAAGAAAAAATATGTGTCCAATATTTTTTGGAAATCTATCTGACGGACTAATTCGATTTTTTTTGTTTACTACCCTATTATAATATTCGTTTTTATATGTGCCAAAATATAATGAACGACATTCTGTTTTACTCTCTTTAGTACACCGATTTTTAATAGAAAATATTGATCTACGCTCTATATCAAAACGGAAAATCAAGACCGTGTTGCTCTTTATGACAGTGATAGCGTTTGTATTTCATTTCCTACTACTCCGTGGCTTTAGAATAGTATACTGAATTTATAACACGTCAACATTGACGTAGATATTCCTGTTCGGGAAATATGAAATCTGAAAGGAAAATGTGAAAGTTCAGAATGTTTTGCGGGTTGTTGATTTATATTGTTCGTAGGTAATCTTATCTTGAGAGCAGTTGGTTGCCCAGTAGTGGCGGCCCCGACTTACGAACAGTGAGTCGTGGGTTCGAATCCAGTCAGGCGCATTACTTTGTGTAATTTATTTCATCACCACTGCTCTCAAAACTGTGAAGGAAAACATCGTGAGGAAATCGGCATGTCTTAGAACTAAAAAAATCGAAGACATGTGACATCTACCAATCCACACTGGGCACGGTTTTTGGATTATAGCCCATCCCTCTCCTAGAGAGGAGGCCTAAGTCCCTGCAATGGGAACATTTTAGGCCGATGATGAATCTTATATTATTGTAACACTTTCCAAAGGAAATCACAATCAATGATTTAGGAACATAATTTATAAAAAGGAGTATATAGGCGCTCCTATATGTTATTATCCTATGTTCACCTAACAAATACTTTTAACAGGTAGCGTAGGAAAAAGGCATATTTTTTTGAATATCCCATAAAAAAAAACCTAATTGTATCATCCAAAGAAATGTGACATCCAGTAACCTGCGTGGCGGATTAAGGAATCAGCCAAAACAATAACTGTAAACGTACCAGGCACAGAAGTAAACATGACAAGGGCTTATGAAAAGTGAAAAAAGAAAAAATACATATCAAAATATTTTTGGAAATCTATCTGACGGACTAATTAGATTTTTTTTGTTACCCTATTATTGCTCCTAAGTCGAAGCCGCCACCACTGGGCCACCGCCATTCTCAATCTCACTAACAGTCTTATGTACTAAATATAGTTTTTGAAACCATGCTTTTTAAGACTGACACGTACGATCCTTCATCTAAATCAATCAATCAACTTTGAAAATCTACACAAACTTTTTAACAAGAACCGTGTACGGAGGGCAGGGCATGTTGCATAGGAAATTCATCATAAATGTATGTACAGCAGGGTACAAGCTGTGTGGCTAAGTGTACTTAATTTCTCATCTATGTAGGGAGAGAGCTCGTAACAAGTTTATTGAAGGTGAACGTACCGATTAGCGGCTTGAATTCAAGTTTTATTTTTTCTACCTATTTCTTGTTTCAACAATTTTATATCTCAATGGGTTAGTTTTTGTATTAGTCTTTATTTGTTCAGTTTAATAATGTTAAAGATTTTAAAGAAGATTAACTTTTTGATTTTTATATAATTTTTGATTTCGAATATCTACATTTAAATCGTTACAAACTCTACGTTAATAAAACTGTAGAAATATTTAGACGTTATGAATTAATTTATTATAATAGGTTAGCATGTTAAATTAAGGCATTATTTTTTAATCACTACATAATTATTATAAACCCAAG
Source organism: Diarsia rubi (assembly GCA_932274075.1). Lineage (NCBI taxonomy): Eukaryota > Metazoa > Arthropoda > Insecta > Lepidoptera > Noctuidae > Diarsia > Diarsia rubi. The sequence goes on from OW026414.1 coordinate 5,564,283, forward strand.
TCCTTCGCCGCGTCTGCATGTGTGTCTGTTTGCTATTAACCAAAAATTACTACACTGATTTTCATGTTGTTTTCACCAATGTATAGAGTAGTTCTCGAGGAAGGTTTTAGGAAATAATTCGACTGACATCCAGTCGGTTAAGCCACGGGCATCAGCTAGTTCACAAGAATTACTTCAAAGTATTGCCAACATCTAAGGGGCCGTAAACAACGAAACTCACCCTATTATAAAATCGATTTTGACGCGAACGCTACCTTGTATGTGGGACCATAGCTTTGTTTGTCTGAGCATTATGCTTGTTACGTGTCTAACGAAATTTCTAGAACAGTGTGTGTTCTAGAAATTTGTCTTGAGCGCTAGAAGGTAAACTTTTCCGCAAACAGGAGCTGCTGTTGGTTAGATTATTATAAAACGTAATAGTTTTTAGTTTAGAGATTGATGCAGTTTATTATTTAAACAATTACCATCTTTTTTGTGGATGGCAAATCATCAAAATAATGACCCCTCTTGCTCTGGGTGGAGCGGAAGGGAGTGTCTGACTTATACTAACTAACATCCATTCATGTTCCTTCTTAGCCATTTATGTTCCGGGGCCGCGGTGATCATCAGCCATAAGACGTCCACTGCTGGACAAAGGCCCGCCAGAACGCTATTACGAACGGCAACCTACCGTTTGCATCCACCGGTTGCCCGCGACTCTCAATATGTCGTCGGTTCACCTGGTGGGAGGCCAACCAACGATGAGTCTTCCGGTTCGTGGTCGCCACTCGAGAACCTTTTTCCCCCATCGGTTGTAGGTTCTTCGAGCGATGTGGCCTGCCCATTGCCATTTCAACTTGCATATCCTGAGAGACATAGCTCTCAGAACGGTGACCCTGATTCTTCGGCGAATTTCCTCATTACGGATTCTGTCGCACAAAAAAACTTCGAGCATAGCTCTCTCCAGGCCGCGGTATCTCTTTCAAATAGTCCTGGAGCCCCGGCAGGCGTTTGACCTTGCTATTATTGGAAGGGCTTTCAGTATGCTAAAATCTCTTAAACAAGTAAGAACTATCGTGCCATTTATTTTTGTTGTGAAGGTCAGATAGGCAGCCGATCTATGTTTTTTTTAAATAGTTGTTTTATAATTATCATAATCCAAGTATTGTTTATTATACTTACTTATTGTTTATGGATTTCAAATATTTATGCTGTCTTGGAATCCATAGGTTTTTTTGGTGACCACTGAAAATCAGGGTTGTGCTGTGTCCAAACCAAAAAACTACCCGCTACCTACATGATATTCTTATTTATAACTTAGTTTTAAGGTAAAACGTACATTTTGCACGTAACTATTATGTGGGTCCTTACTAAGACCTGCAAATACTTAGGAATTAATACATGTCAATCAATAAGTTAAGTTGACGTACAAATAAGGTAATAACAAAGTGCTTTTGATGTTTATAAAGGCAATTATGTTGAGCTTATGTAACAAAATAAATCCTTACTTGTGAGCAAAAAAATAAGATCATTTGTACGCAGCTTGTTTCAAATTATGTATTAGTAAAGATATTGAAAAATCAAATCAAAATCAATACGATATCTCTTCGTAAGACTGGTTGTCTAACTTTCAGGTCACTGACTACCACTGTCAAAGATTTATTGACCGCCGGACCAACGGCTTAACGTGCTTTACTAGGCACATAGGAAACTTGGTATTTAATGGGTGGTTACTTATCCACACATGAGCGCAGCGGTGGCCCAGTGGTGGCGGCCCCGACTTACGAACGTCGTGAGTTCTAACCCAGGCATTCACATTACTGCGTGTAATTTATTTCATCACCACTCCTCTCAAAACGGTGAAGGAAAACATCGTGAGGAAATCGGCATGTCTTAGAACCAAAAAATCGAAGACATGTGACACCTACCAGTCCGCACTAGGCCCGCGTGGTCGATTATAGCCCATTCCCTCTCAAAAAAAGGAGGCCTGTGTGCCGAGCAGTAGGAACATTAATAGTTTGTGGATGATGATGGTGATGATGACTTATCCACAGACCCACCTAGGCAAGCGTGATTGAACCTGAACATTGATTTGAGTAGCTGTTATTATATAGCCGTGAATTTGACAACGATTAAACGTAAATATCATTTTTATTTACTCACAATACGCTAGACATTGTAACATTACATTAATTAAATGAGTCTTTGGCCTGTAAGCTGTAAGGATAAGATTTTTTTACAAGATTGATGAGAAACGTCGGGATGCGGGTATGTAAAAATAGCTTCAGTTTTATCTGAAGCTAGAAAAGAGAAATAGGTTTTTAGTTGGCAAAAAGGGTACAGATTTCACTCTTCACGGAAAAAACCTGAGTGACAGTGGAAAATGAGACAAATAAAAAGTTAGGCAGACAAACGATGGCTACGGGTTGTTTGAAAGAGATACCGCAGCCCCAGACACAAAGGGCTAAAAAGGAACATAGGTAGTTTTTATCAGTAGAAGTCAGAGCGGATAGAGTAATTTGATGATGTCACACCCTCCAAAAACAAAAGGCAGGCAATAAGATTGCATAACGTAATTTTGTTAAAATCGTGGTTTCTTTACCGTATGAATGTAAAACTCTTGTTGACAGCAATATTTAATTTTTGTCAGTTAGTTATGTAGTTATTTAATGAAGCAGAGCAGTGGTGGCCCAGTGGTGGCGGCCTCGACTTACTAACATTTGGTCGTGGGTTCGAACCCAGGCAGGCGCATTACTTTGTGTAATTTATATCATCACCACTGCTCTCAAAGCGGTGAAGGAAAACATCGTGAGGTAACCGGCATAATTATCTTAGAACCAAAAATTCGAATATATGTGGCATCTACCAATCCGCACTGGACCCGCGTGGTGGATGATAGTCCATCCCACTCATAGAGAGGAGGGCTGAGTCCCTGCAATGGGAACAATGTAGGCTGATGATGATGCTGATGAAGCTAATAAAATCATGTTAAAATAATGGCGTTCGGTATAAAATGGATAAATCTCTCAATCTGTATTTTACACTGTTTTTAATAACCCCAAACTATAATAAACAATGTTGTTGATATATGTCCATAGATCACATGAAGAATCTCGTTATCTTTAGGCTATCAATTTCCTTCAGTAATTGGGTAAGAGAGGTCAGAAGTCATCAATATTAAGTAACATGTCGGTTGATTGAAGACTGTGTGGTGTGTGTGGAACGGTAATGGCCTTTATTATATAACATTTTGAGCTTTAGTGTAAGGAGCTCGTGACCAAATAGTAACAACCGATTGGGTCAATCTCCAAGCCGCATTTGCCTAGGTTGTTCTGAGGATGGGTGACCGCCCAGTCCATACCGAGTTTCCTCCGTACCTCGGAAAGCTGGTTAAACCGGTGTTACCGGATGTCAATTGTAGATAGTCGTTAGAAGTCGGTGGTCTGATAGTCTGACATCCAGTGTTACCAATGTGTGTCGTATAGCCCAGTACCAATTCGGTCTTGGAGGTCAGATAGGCAGTCATCATCAACCTTTAATGTTCTCACTGCAGGGACTCAGGCCTCCTCTTAGGAGAGGGCTGGGCTATAATCTACCACGCGGGCCCAGTGCAGGTTGGTAGATATCACACGTCTTCGATTTTATGATTCTAACTGTAGCACTCAGAGAGCTTTAATGATAACTTAAGCCGCCACTTAGTAAAGGTTTGACATAATTTTGTATGACTAAACTGTCAAATCCATTACTAAGTGACGGCCTATGTAATCATTAAAGCTCTCTGCGTGCGGCAGTAAGACATTTTCTCACGATGTTTTCCTTCACCGTATTGAGAGCAACCTTTTCCTTAGACACTAAATCTACTACTAATTAGCTGCTTCAAACATTTTTATCGAGATTTTACATCTTTGCTAGTGTCTATCTTTCAAGCGATTGAGTTGGAGGAAAAATGACTTAAAGAAACCTTAATATCTATTTTAAAGACCAGACCATAGACACTCCACACGAATAGGTTTGACGTTTTTTTTAGTGAGAATACATCTACTATCAGGTTTCAACTGTGTAGTTTTAATAGTTTCCAAATAAAGTGGACTAAACCACGAAGAAAAGGCAGAACTTACAAGATTATTTAAAACTACAAACAAAGAAATAAGGAAAAATTACAGAGACCATAGAGAAGCTATTTTCACAAAACATTTAAAATCTTCTGGTAGTCTAAAGAAGGCATTTAAAGAGCTGGCTACAGAAAAACAATGGATTCCATCACTAAATTCCAAGGCTTTAAAACACCAAAGTCGTGCAGACGTTATCGATACAGCGACAGAATTTTATAAAAAATTATACAGTGCCTCTGAAAAAACAAATCAGAAAGTCAAGGAACCAACAAACTGCCAGAAGCAAATCACAGACATTCCAAAATTTGAAGAGTTCGAAATACTGGAAAACCTCGTAAAACTAAAAGACGACAAAAGCCCAGGCACTGATGGTATATCCAACGAAGCCATAAAACTCGCAAAAACATTTATTTTAGTACCTTTGACTCAATTGTTCAATAAAATTCTCAAAGAAGAGAAGGTCCCACAGGCATGGGCTGAGTCGGAAATTATACTACTGTACAAGAAAGGCGATCCTACAGACGTAGGAAACTACCGCCCTATAAGCTTAATGTCTAGTTTATATAAGCTTTTTGCTAACTGCTTACATGAAAGAATCGACAGCGTCATTGAAGCCCACCAACCAACAGAACAAGCTGGTTTCAGGAAATGTTTCAGCACTACAGACCACATACAAGTACTCGAACAAATAATCGAAAAGTATTACGAATTTAGAAAGCTTTCGTCGATTATAAAAAAGCTTTCGACTCGATATCTCATTCTAGTATTTGGAACGCCCTAGAAAACCAAAACGTAAACGGAAAGTACATTAGAATAATAAAGGACATATGTATATAGAAACAGTACAAGTAAAATCAAACTAGAAAACTCAGGTCAAAGAATAAAAATTTGTAGAGGCGTGAGACAGGGCGACCCGTTATCGACGAAACTTTTCATATCGGTATTGCAAAACATTATGAAAGATCTACCCTGGACAGAAAAAGGTATAAGAATAGGAACGAAACATCTTCACCATCTGCGTTTTGCGGACGATATCGTACTATTTTCGGAAGACGCCACAGAACTACAGACAATGATGGGAGAGCTCGACGCGGTCAGCACAGATATTGGTCTAGAGATGAACATCACAAAAACAAAAGTCATGACTAACTACTGCAAAAAACCAATAAATGTGAATAACGCAATAGTGGACTACGTAGACGACTATATATACCTTGGCAAGCAAGTCTCATTCCGAAGAGAGAACAATACCGAAGAGATAGATAGGCGCATTGCAATTACCTGGAAGAAGTACTGGGCCTACAAAGAGGTTATGAAATCAAACTTGAATTTGCAATTGAAAAAGAAAGTGATGGACTCATGCCTACTACCCTGCCTTACGTATGGATGCCAAACGTGGATATTCGACTCCACAACCAGCAGAAAAATTGCATCGTGTCAAAGAGCACTAGAACGTAGTTCCCTAAACTTAAAACTAAAAGACAGAGTACGACACAATTTAATAAGAAAAAGAACGCAAGTCATAGACGCTCTACCATTCGCTAGAAGCCTAAAGTGGAGATGGGCAGGGCATGTAGCCCGTTATGCCGACGACAGATGGACAAAGACAGTGACGCTATGGAGAGGCCCTCACGGATTTAGACGTAGAGGCAGACCGAAAGCGAGATGGAAAGACGAAGTAGAGGCAATCGCTGGAATAAACTGGTCAGTTGTCGCCAAAGATAGAGACAATTGGTATTCTCTGGAGGAGGCCTTTACCCGAAAAGGGGTCCAATTAGCCCTACCATTATAATTTATTTATTTTATAAGTTACCATAATTATTATATATTTTTCATATTAATGTCATGATTTATATTTAAAATTAAAATATTGCATGTTGTAATCGTTTCAATTTAAATTATTATTATTATTATTTTATTAATTTAAAATCAAATAAAAGTATAATTTTTGCATGAACGATCGATTCAATTTGGACTAATTGAAGTAAATTATTTTGCAGTAATCAATTTGTTTTGATTGTTGCTTTTAATTGAAATCAATTGGATTATAATATTGCATGTTCTTGAATCAATTCAATGCGGACTATCCAACTTAAATTATTTTGTACAATTACTTTACTTTTAACCGCCATTTTATATTTATAGTTTTTAATTGTTAATTTTATTTAGATCTATTAATTATTGTTTAATTTTCATGAACTTATTCTTAAATGAGAGGTCAAGAAATGTTAGCATACATTTTGTTTTCGTATGACGAAACAATTTTTTTTTTATGGTTACGTAATTTAATTGTTGAAGCTATTGGAATTAAAAGGCTTTTTTATTTTTTATTTATATTTTTTTATTTTTATTTATTTATTTTAAATAAAGTGGCTATAATATATAGATGGGCAGACAGACGGTCCGACATGACAAATCTATAAGGGTGCCATTTTTTGCCATTCGGCTACGGAACCCTAAAAAACCAGACAGCTGAAGAGCTAAAAATAAACCAACAACGCTACATTACCGGCCATCACTCAAATAAATAAATATCAGCCTCAAATATACAGAAACACGAATATATTTCCCACATCTAAAATATTAAAAGCGTCCTAATATAAAACTCGCTGCCTTTTGAACTTGATGCTTGCAAATATTATTGATATTATATTTTGCTCGGATCTCGGATTTGCGCGTCAGAAGCTAATCCGAGATGATACGGATGATCCGTATCTACATCCTGACATCCGTTCTTTTGCTCATAAATAAAAAGGTTGGCATTAAAATCTTGGGAGAGGAAAGGTTCAATCAAACTAGTAGGGTCAGTTGAGGGTCACGGCTCTGGTCATAGATACTAACAGATACATCATTACGATCATGCCTATAATATACTTACTGGACATAGGCATCTTCAAAATCAAAAGTCATTTATTCAAACTAGGCTGATAATCAATTGGAGAGCAGCGGTGGCCCAGTGGTGTCGGCCCCGAGTTACGAACAGTAGGTCGTGGGTTCGAATCCAGGCAGGCGCATTACTTTGTGTAATTTATTTCATTACCGCTGCTCTCAAAACGGTGAAGGAAAACATCGTGAGGAAACCGACATGTCTTAGAATAAAAAAAATCGAAGACATGTGACATCTACCAACCCGCACTGGGCACGCGTGGTGGATTATAGCCCATCCTTCTCCAAGAGAGGAGGCCTGAGTCCCTGCAGTGGGAACATTATAGGCTGATGATGAGGCTGATAATCACCACTTTTCGAACGGCCCCCAAAACGCACACCTTTCGAAAGTCAGTCCTAGTGTTTTAGCTGGGAAGATGAAGTGGCGGAATAAACTCCTCAGCAACACATCTGCGTGTTAGGTTAGAAGAACCAGACTCGATACAATAGTGAGGTGTAAGTTAATATAACGATTTACTACAGACACAAATCAATAATAAAATAAGTAGGTATATAATAATGAAAAATTAAAAAAAATACCACATACATCAGTAAACTAATTTTGGAGAAAGAACATAAATAACATAAAGATTGTCTTGTGTTCAGCTCAGCGACCAATTGTTACAATACAAGGATGTTTACTGACTTAAAAAGATGTGATTCTAATTAGTCCGTCTGTTAGATTATCGAAAAATATTGGATACGACGTGTTTTTTGTTTTATCAAATCAATAAAAAATTACGAAGATACAACGCGTCAAAGATTTGAGAGGGGGTAGGTGACGTCACTGGCTGCTAAAACTTGTCTTACTAATGTATTAGGACGTCACACGAGTTTTCAAAGCACTGTATCGTCTTTATTTATTTCTTGCGTGAAAAAAGAAAAAATACGTGACCAATATTTTTTGGTAATCTACATGACGGACTAATTAGATTTTTTTGTTAACTACCCTTAATGGAATAGTACCTAAGCGTCAATCGCACTCGATTAATTATCATCCATTGTATTCGGGTCTTAATCAAACAAAATTCAAATCAGTTCAAACTGACGTTAACGTCACAAAACGCCTACTAAATCAACGCCTCACATAAAACCAGAGAAACTTGTAAAACTAAATATGCAAATAGTATAATCCTTCGAGATTCAACCATTTTCTTAATCCCTTAGACGCTGGAAGTACGAAATGGGAAATTCCCAGGACTAGGTGAAAGTTTTCTCACGTCCGAACTTAGGTCGCTCCATCACTTATAACTACCCCATATAAACGATAATAGGCAAGCAACTTGGGCTATATGGGAATAATACGTGGATTCGACGCATTGTTGGAAAACTATTTTAGGATTCTATTTTTACCCGACTGCGGCGAAGCCCAAAACGAGGATTATATTGTGTTTAACGTGTATGTATGTATGTATGTCCGTTTATTTGTTCCCTCATAACTCCTGAACGGATGAAGAGATTTGAATAAAATATACGTATACGTTAAATTAGAATGGACCGCGCCTGCTTCAAAGTTTTGTACTAGTACTAGTACTAGTTTTTTCAGTCGGGTTTTTTAGTGTTTTAACTACTTTTTTTAATAGTACAAACACATTTAGCCAATTAGTTTCGGTCCCATGTAATAGGGGTGAGCCTATTGCCATCAAACAGTCACATATCCAGGCAAAAAGTAGTGGTACCGTCGGGGCTGCGGTATGTTGTAAGAGTTACCGCGACCTCAACTTATAATGCTTAATTTGCATGCTTTTGTTTCTTGTAACCTGTTTTATTATTTGTTTTGTATAAGGTCTAAAATCTATAGTATATTAATCTAATTAATACCAGCTTTGGAATTGTAATATATATATAAATATATTTTTTCTTTCTCCATTTTATTTTGTCCATGGAAGTGAACTGATTTGCAAGATACAGGTTCTTTACCTAGTTTGGAAGTCAGGCGTCCATATAGTTTTCTGCAGCCTTTTTTGTATAGAATCCCCGATGGTGAAATTTGTATGAGGCTATATTTTAATTGAGATCAATAAACGATTATTATTATAATGCTAAGAAGGAACATGGGTGGTTTTTAGTCAGTAGAATTGTGACAGTCCCGTTCGCTCTGCCCAAGAGCGGGAAGGGTTTTTTGATGATTTCCCAAACCCCAAAAAAAGGTAAAAAGCAGTCGCAAGGGAATATGAGGTCTTAGGTTAAATTGCCAGGTAGTTCCTTCAGTAATTTTCTCACTAACAGCCACAGAGTCTGGATTTGTGACCGGTTAATGGTACTAGACTCGCCCTCTCTCATACCACACACACACACATACACACATACATTAAATAAAGAAATGTGAGTGTACCATATTAGCTACATGTCTGCCTAATCTTCGGTAATAACAGCCGCGATGTTAAGTTTTGTTATTGAGAAATTATACGAAACACAACAAGGCAATGTTTTAACGTATGTAACTACAGTTTCTAATTAGGTCACCAGAATTACACGGAACTTAAAAATAAACACCACAGGTAGGTACACCTCTATCCAACTTTTTAGAGAATTATTGGCGTAATGTTACTCGTGTAAGTTGTGCCTACTAGGTAAACACTTAATCTACAAATAGAATCGTTGCCGTCAAACGTTGTACCAAGAGATTAGTATCGGATTTCGGATATATCGCACTCTGAGAACAAAAGTGACATAACCCGAAATTTTCGTTTTCTGCAAAATGACAAAATTATATTTGTGCTTTCGGGAGTTTCTAATAAAATATGGAATAACTTTTTCAAATTAATAGCTATTTACATATTTGAGCCGCCAGTTGATTTTCTGGACGATTTTCAATTGGTGTTAACCAAAATGGTATTTTTTTTACCATTTATTTGTTTTAAAAAAAACCTCACATATTATATATGTAGGGGGACGGCTGCGACGCGCGGAAATATGTTTTTGTTTGTTTTTTTCTAGCACGAAAACTTTTTTTTTGTAGTTACCTGTTACTTAACGTCAGGCTTACTTTGTCTCACATATCTAACTATTAATGCTGTAACATCATCATCAGTCCATAATTATAAAAAAGTCCTCCGCCGCGTCTGTTCTGTCTGTTCGCGATAAACTCAAAAACTACTACACCGATTTTCATGCTAAAAAAAAATATATATATATATATTTGAAACTATTTATTACATCATGCATTCCTAGATTCAAAATATACAGTAACAATAACGCTCAATCTATCATTTAAGATTAGGTGCGCTATCGATGATATCTCGAAATGGATTACTCCCTAACAGTCTTTTGTCAGGAAGTGAGTCCACACGTATGCCCTTTCCCCTGTTTTATACATTCCAGCGGTGAAGAATGATTTTAAAATATTTTTTATTTGTCGAGCCTTTTCCACCTATGGTTAGACGGGTCCTAGAAGAAGGTATTAGTATATAATCCACGAGAGCAAAGCCGTGGAATTTCTTGCCGGTTCTGCTCCATAGGAAACTACCAACTGAAACCGCGCAAAAAGTGCCTACGTAGACCTATGAGAAATAAATCATTGTGATTTATGACAATTTTTATTATGAATTTTTTGTCCTGTATGAGATCAATAAAAACTATTGTTAGCTATTTAAATACATTTATAACTAGTTTCAAGATATTTACAGTATTTTATAAGAATTACAGAATTGTTTTGCATAAATAAGAAAGTTATTTGATTTAGTTGAAATGCCAAAATGGCGCCAACGATTATTGGAATGACAGTTGAGTACTGTAGTCTAGTGAAGAGGGTGCCATTTTAGCAGGGCATTATATTTTGCACTTCGAAAGTGTAAAGAGCTCTAAAATATCTGTTTAAGTACGGTGAATTTTATAATAATAATAATATAATAATCTACACTAATATTATAAAGAGGAAAGATTTGTTTGTTTGTAACGAATTGGCTCCAAAACTACTAGACCGATTTGAAAACTTCTTTCACCGTTGGGAAGCTACACTATCCCCGGGTGACGGAGGCTACTTTTTATCCTTGTATTCCCACGGGAACGGGAACTACGTGGGTGAAACTGCGTGATGTCTGCTAGTTTTATAATAAACTTGTAAATGTTATGCTGTAGCTATTTATTCTGTGCTTATTTTGATGTTCTGAACCCAGTAAATAGATCATGCTTTAATCTGTTCAAATATAAACATTTATTTCGGTTTTGCTCTGGCTTGTCCTACACTATTTCCTTTCTTTCTTTCTTTCTGGTCCACAAAGTGTTGTGTAGAGGGGAGGGGATACATACCATAAAGTACACTCGCATTTTACCAAGATTAAGTCTCATGGAATAGGGGGAGAGCCTATTGCCATCAACGAGGCACAAATCCAGACTCCGTGGCCGCTACTAAGAAATACCTGATGGAAAAATATCAAAAAAAATTGGCCTACCCGGGAATCGAACCTCGTGCTAAGCGGTCGCACTTGCAACAAACTAACGAGACAGTTCCGCAATGAGGAAGTTCTTTGAACTGGTTGTAGATATTTACTCATTTTCTCGTAATTTAGACTTCAGTCACTTTGGTTTAGACTGTGCGTTATATTCCAACTCCGAATTTGGATACAGATGGCGGCATCACTAACTAATTAGTTCGCTCTGTTGACTTTTCATTTGACGTGTAATTTATCAAAATTAATTCCTTTGTTTTATGTTATTCGAGTGTGATGAGCCGCCATTTTGTAAATAAAGGATATGTATCTGCTGCTCTCGAAACGGTGCAGGAAAACATCGTGAGTAATGATGCCGCATTACTCACGATGTTTTCCTGCGCCGTCTTAGACCCAAAAATTCGAAGACATGTGACATCTACCAATACGCACTGGGCCCGCGTGGTAGATTTATAGCCCATTCCCTCTCTAAGAAAGGAGGCCTTTGTCCCAGCAGTGGGAACATTAATACGCTGTTGATGATGATGATACGTCATATAAGAGTATCAACATGTATGAACGCGGACGAGGCAAAGAGAGTAGGTACGTAACAAAATTTATTTATTTATTATTATTTAAAATGTGAATGTGTGTCGTTCTCTGGTTTCTGCCTTCCTTCATGGGAGAAGATCATGACTTTATGTATATTTGTAAGTAGAAGAGGATAGAAAATGAAGAATGAAGCAAATGTAATACTTTTTTCTGCCATCTTACCTTGAGTATTTTCGAAATGGTTTCTAAATATACGTTGCGGTCAGCATTCAAAAGGGTTAAAAGATTCTGAAACCAAATGCACTTCGTTTAATTTTCTTCGAAGATAAAATTCTATAAACATGCAAGGATTTAATTTTTTTTTTACATAATAACACAAACCATGATGTGTGATCTAATTTCTGAACATCCCGCTTTATACTTCGGTCCAAGAATCAAACTTAGTACCGAATATATTAATCGCCTTTCTGAGAATTGAACCCTATCACTCGGAACTAACTAGTGAGACAATCATGCTTTTACTAGGAAACGAACCGACGGAAACGACGAAAAGTCGCTACGAAAACACGGCCGGGCTCCGCTTAAGCGGAGCAGACCTCCACCGTGTCCTCCAGCCGATCTTCGCAGTGAAATTGTTCACTACTTAGGTGGTGATGATACATATAATTATACATCACATACATCATGTTTGTAATCTCCGTAGGGTTAGGTTTTGTTCGCTTTCCGGGTCGATAAAATTGTTTTTGGGTTTTTCCGTATGGAATTTCTCTGTAGCAGCCATGAAGGCTGGATTTGTGCCCAGTTGATGGCAACAGGCTCATCCCCTATTACATAATACTTAAACATAACTGGCGACATGTACTGGATGTACTGTGAGTAACCTACACCTCCGCGGGAGACGCTCCGGGCGTCGGAGGCCACGTGACGGCTTCCGGCCACCGTAGACGCGGGCCTGTGGATGGTGAGTAATGGGCATGCTCGCCGTCCGTCCGTCTTACGACGACGACAGGCCGTGTCGACAGCGCGTTCGTGTTTCACGCGCGCCTCAAAGAGATGTCAGCAACATGGAACGCCCGACGGGCGTCGGCCCTTCCATATTGCAAGGGCCGACGACCGTCGGGGCTGCGGGATGTTTTAAGAGATACCGCGACCTCGACATAAAGGGCTAAGAAGGAACATGGTCGGTTATTAGTCAGTAAAAGTCTGACACTCCCTTCGCTCTGCCCAAGAGCGGGGGGTTGTTTAATTTCTCACCCTCATAAAAAAAAGTTAGGTACACCTCTGCCTAACCCTTCGGGGATTACAGGCGTGATGTTATATATGATCCTTCTATAAATTTCCTAATGCTTCTAGTGGTTTTACTATAAGTAAGAAGACAGAAATCAAAAACCTACCACACAGACAGCAACAATAAGAATATTCATATTGAATCACTTCAGAATGAGATTCACGGTAAAAACATGGTCACATCACACACAGTACATAGTCAAGCAGTAATAAAACTTTTCTCATCAATTCCACCGCTAGTACAATATTGAATGCATACCGTGAAATGGGGTGGTTGCTTCGTTTGATATACACCATTTGGAAAGAGCTATTTTAAGCCCCCGGTTTCACTCTTCTTCATCATCATCATCATCTGCCTATAATGTCTAGAAGCCTCATCTCTAGAAGAATGATGGGCAATAGTCCACCACGCGAGCCCTGTGCGGGTTGGTAGATGTCAGTTAACTTATTTTTGTTTTTGTAATTCTAAGACTCTAAGCCAGTTTGCTCAAAATGTTTTCCTGCACCGTTTTGAGAGCAGTGGTGATGAAATAAATTGCACAAAGTACGCACCTGTCTGGATTCGAACCTACAATTGTGGATAAATCGCCGTCACCAATGGGCCACTACTGCTCTAAAAAAATACTGCACAGCTGCAATAGGTAGTTAAGTATGGTTTCTTTATTAAGATTTCCTTGTACTTTATTTTATACATCACTACGACCCGCCCTGATTTCGCACGAGTGCAATGAGTGAGTGACTTGTATTGTAGGGCATGTAAGCTTCATAATAACCTTTCTCTTAAATCACTTTATGTAATGCTGAAAACTGGGCTATGGACACGTGGTCCGACCGCATAGTCCGATCAATCGGACCACATGAACTTTTTTTTCCAGTTGGTTCGATTTTTGAATCTTGCCAGTCGAACTACTAAATCTTAGGACCGCGTGGTCCGACTTTGGAGTCGAACCACACGGTCGAACCAGGTGAACGATTACCAATTCACTTGGTCCGATTTATCGAAATAGAAAGGAATCTCAAGTTTTCATAGTCCGACTACCCATACAAAGTAATAATTCAATGTCAATGATAGATGTCTAGTTAATCTAATATTTGACATAATTATTTAGATTTCGTTACCCTATTAACAATATACAATACCTCCTTCATGTTTCTGGGCTCCTGGTAGTTTGTGAGTGTTAGGTAGATACAGCAAGAAGAACTTTAAATTATAAATCAGGCTCTGTAACACTGGGGCCTTTTTGATCTTTTTGTTTTACAGAACATAAAACTTTTGAAATTCTCTCAAAAAAGGACAATAAAATATAAAATCATCTTCCTTTCATGAAAAGGCCATTAGTCGTAAATCTTTTTGGCCAAACAAAATGGTTCTACAAAAATTCATGAGCCCACTAAGTGACTGCTCTCGACTCTGATCCACGCTTTTCAAAACTAATGATATGAAATTCCAACGAGGTATCGAGCACCTCACTACAAAATACAAAAATAAAATGAAAATTAACTTTACAAACTTCTGCATAAGGTTTAAAATCGCAATGGCAGTGATTTAACAAATTTTAGTAGTAAAGTGTGCTTGAAGATACCCTTGCAACGATTCATGCTTTATCTACATCTATTTTGCGGGCAAGTCCTCTCGAAGCGCAGTGATGAAGGCCAATATGAAGCACCTTTCATGTTTTAACCTCTCCACCTTTTCACGGCCAGAAATATTCCGACGATTTAGCATTACATGTCGCATCTATCTTTTAGGATTAATACATGATAAATGAAATGTGTTTATTAATATCTGAGAAAAATGTAAAAGAAATTAAATTTATCTATTGCTAAATGAGATGAAATCCTTACTTATATTATAAATGCAAAAATTACTGTCGGTCTGTCCGCCTGTCGCGCTTTCGCGCAAAAGCTACTGATCCGATTTAAATGAAATATGGTACACAGATAGTCTAAGGACATGGGCTACTTTTAATGCGAATTAAGGGTTGTAAGGGGTTGAACCAGGGGGATGAAAAGATTAATTTTGGTCGCGATAACCGACATCCACGTGGACGAAGCCGCAGGTATCAGCTAGTGTTAAATAAAAATGTAATGCAATATTGGAAATGTATGTTGAAACCAAAAAATAAATAATTAAAATTAATAAAATAATTTAAAAAATGGTGTGAGGAGGCCAGAGCAGGCTAAGAAAATGCCTGGCCTAATATGAAACACCTTTCACGTTTCAAACTTTTAATGGCCAGAGAATATTCCGACGATTTAGTAGAAAACCACTTCGTCTATTTTAGGATTAATAATTGAATGTCTGGTTCTGTGTAACAAAGGGTCCGTGACCCCTGGTGTCTATCAACATTGTATTCGAACGAGTGTTTTGGAAATCTATGAATAAGTTATCTTTCATTCAAAGCTACGAGTATTTCGGAGCTTTATCTCATTCTGATGCATTTTTGTCTTGAACTGATAGAGATAGGTAAAGATCTAAAGATTTGTTGATTTGTAATATTTTGTCTCATCATCATCATTACCCTGTAATATTCCCACTGCGGGGACTCAGGCCTCCTCTCTAGAAGAATGATGGACTATAATCTACCACGCGGGCCCAGTGCGCGTTAAATTGGTAGATGTCTCATGTCTTCGCTTTTTTAGTTCTAAAGCAGCCGGTTTCCTCACGATGTTTTCTTTCACCGTTTTGAGAGCAGCGGTTTTTTTTTCTCTTATCCTAGTGTTCATTAAAATGACGGACCCTAATCTTATTACAATCTATCCTTGTATATAGACTAATAAGTAATTTAATTATAACAAACTGTTAAAAATATTGTCTTTTCGTGATAAGAATGTGTCCATTGGCACTTTTCTTATTGTCTCTATTAAGGCGAATAATTATTGTTGTAACCAAACACATAACCCTCCTTTTGGGCTTCGCCGCAGTCGGGTAAAAATAAATTCTTGTGTTTTTTTGGTAACACTTGTGCTACAATTTACTATTACACTTTTCACTAACACGAGCATTAACTTCTAACTCTAACGGTTTCGTTCTTTTTAGTCTTCTCACTATGTCTGTGTGATCGAGAAGTTGGATCGCCTTAACGTTCACATGCTTATGAAGTGTCTTGTCGTGAGCTTCTGCATATTTTTGAATTACTTTATCGATAAACTCCACGTTTAGGTCCCGATGGAGGTCATCATTTAGTCCCGTCGGGGCTGCGGGATGTTGTAAGAGACACCGCGATCTCGACACAAAAGGCTAAGAAGGAACATGGGTGGTTTTTAGTCAGTAGAAGTCTGACTCTCCCTTTCGCTCTGCCCAAGAGCGGAAGGGAGAGAAAAAAGGTCATCATTTCGTACGTACCACATTTACAATTTCCCGCAGTACTTTTTTTTGAGAGCAGCGGTGATGAAATAAATTACACACAGTAATGTGACTGCCTGGGTTTGAACCCACGATTTACTGTGCGTACACTGGGTCACCGCCGCTCGTAGCTTCATCTGCCTAGCCTTTTCCCAACTACATTTATATGGAACACCGCTGCTCATATTTGAAGGAATTTTTTGACTGCTAAAAATTAATCCCTGTGAACGTGAATGCATTATAATACTATACCCAACAATATGTAAATAATGCTGGTATCACGATCCGTATGAAAACCAAGCGTGCCATATTTTGAATAACTAATAAATACGACGACATTTATGCACATTTTCGTTGCTTCACAAAATAGACTACGTTTTTGTTCTTTGAACGTCTAGGATTGATTGCCGAACTCAGAGACGTTTTGTATTAAATAATCCTTAAACATCTCTGAGTGCAGCAGTAAGTTCTTGACTTGTAACGTTCTTGTATTAAACTAATTAACGAAGAAGGTTCTTCTTGTTTACCTAGATGTATCTGTTTCTTTGCTGATTATTCAATAGGTTGTTTTCACTTCATAATTTTTTTTATAAGAATCATATCTACAATATTATACTAGAAAACGTATCTAGTTTTCAGTTACTCTTATCTACTGAAACGTCCGGGCGACCATAGTCCACTTTTCCAACTATTTTACCCAAATTTAACCTGTATTGTCAATTTCAACATTTTTTGTGTGCATTTTTTATTAAGAGTCGGTATATAGTAGAATAAAATAAATATCGATTCCCTATAATGTTAGTTTTATACAGGTATTTTTTATTTCTGATAACGTAGCGAGATTGTTTGCAAATACACTTTTAATCGGTATCGGCATACCCCGCCCCCCGCTGTATGGGCGTTACAGTGGTTAAACTAACTAATTGTTACAAACTACTCGTATAAACAATGTCTTGTCTTGAAGTTGGCTTTTATATCTTCAAAACCATTTATATATAACTTTGTAATTCATATGATAAACTTCAAATTCGGTTGTAAAATGCAAAAAGTAAAGTTATAACTATAATTAAATAGGCCTTACATGCAATAATAAATACTCGTAAATAGAGGTTGTAGTTCTTACAAATAATGGAAAATATACAGGGTGCAGGGAACATCGACATGCAAACTTATTTATGAAAGTTGACGAATTACTACGCCATGAATGTGTAGAATTATATGCAGCAATGATTTGTCGCTGTCCCTTTACAACAGTACACACGACAGTACAAAATAACTTAGCTAAATTCTATGGAATGTTTCTTTGGCTTTGTAAATTAATTAGCGTGTTCGAAAACTCAATTAATCGGAGGCCTAACTTTGTTCGCGAAACTCCCGATCACGTTTCCTGGAGGGTTGTAATACGCAACGACGTAAACATGGCCCTCTTTAGACTTCGCTATACCCACTCCTAACTCCTTAGTGTCCTCCCAGACAACTTGTGAAAAATGTCCAGACTTCAAGTCTGAGGGCTCTTTACCGAACTTATGATTGTCTACCTCACTGTACCATTTGTCTACAGGATCTCTTCCAGTTACTGCGAAGTTGGGATCAGTAGACCAAGCTGAGAATATATTCTCTCCGTACTCATTCTGGTCTTTGTGGTCGGTTTTGCCTTTCTTTGCTATGGTTTTCGCCCAGTCTTCGGCTAATTTACAAAGCTTCTTGTTCAGTTCTAAGGGTTTGGCCCCATGGTTCTTTCTATATTCATTGTGAGCCTGCAGAAACTCCTCATCAAATTTGTCACCACCAGATATGGAAGATGATCGGAATTTGTTGACCAAGCCCGAAGCTATGTCACTTAAGTTTTTACTGTTCCTTTGGTTTGGTGATGGTGGCGATAAGTTGTTGTAAGATTCTCTTGGAGAGTTATTGTTGTAACTTTTGAACTGGTTTGCGCCCGGGGGGTGAACGTTTTTCGCAAATTGGCCACTATAGTTACCGGGAGGATAATAGTTTGCTACGACGTAAAGCTTCCCAGATTTGCTTTTAGCGCTTCCAATTCCTATTTCCCTGGTACCTTTCCAGACGATTTGTGTGAAATGTCCACAAGTTAGCTGCTCAGGTTCTTTTCCGAAGGAAAAATTGTTGATTTCACTGTACCACTTTTCGACACAGTCTCTGGCTTTGATTTTTGTGTGGGGATCAGCTGACCAGCCACAGTATACACTCTCGCCATAGTTTTGATTGAGGCTGTAAGCCATGGCGTCTTTCTTGGCAAGATCTTCGGCCCATTTTTGGCTGTATTTAGTGATTTCTTTGCTGAGTACTAATGGTGGCACTCCATGTTCACTTCTGAATTCGTTGTGGACCTCTAAGGCTTCGAGCTCGAATTCGCTGGACTTCGAGGTAAATAGTTTAGTCTGAAAAAGATGAATGAATGGATTAGTTATCAGCGTGACATTATGTAGCTAGATAAGATTGGACGTCAGAGATATTTACAACCGCTAAGTGTTATCTAGTTTAGATTAAATTCTTTTACTAATTTGTCATTTACAAGTGAATTTGATATTGATTATGGGGACATAGTTATTTGAGGTTGATAACATAAATATTATGTTCTAGAATTAAATTGTGAATCATAGCCTTATTTGGACAGTTTTATAGTGTTGATTAATATTACAATAGCGCTCTCAAGTGGTTCACACTTATCTGTGCTTATTCACATCATTACGTCTGTAATTTTAGAGGCTTTGGTAGGTAAAGGTGTACCTATTACCGTCGACCAACGTAAAACTTTCAAGGTTTATTTCCTGTAGTTTCCGCCATTCGCTTCAGATTGACTCATTCTTCACACAATCATACCCTAATCACATAATCTTTCCGCTACATTTAAATAAGGTTCACTAAAAACAAGAATTTTACAATCTGATAAAGTATTATTATTTCCTCAACAGTCATTTGAATGTTTAAACTCAGTGATAATGACTGTTTAGTCATGTCAATAAATAATATAGCAATATGATATACTCAAATAGCATTTAAATAGAAATCTGATAGTACACGCAAAATTACTGGAACTCCGTTTGAACGAATGATTAAGCAAACACTTTCGGTAGAAACACATCATACCATGTAATCGTATTCTCAGACATCGTCGTAATTATAACTTTATTTTCTTAATTGCCGTTTTTTAAATAGTAGGACATCGTCATTATCACCATCCTCGAGATGATGATATGACAATTAAATCAAATAGAGCTTAAAGCCGGCTTTTGACTATGAGATGTATATTAATTACATCTTGGGATATAATATTTTATCGCTCGTCATACATTTTGTACGTGACCGTTCACACTGTGTATATACTTTATATCTCAAAGGCGGGATGTAATATATAGCTCAAGATGTATATATTACATCCCATTGTCAAAAGCCGGCTTAATAGTCGTGAATCACAGAAGCAAATAAGTGAAGTACATACATCCGTACACTTATTCACTTCCTACAAAGTTACGTCAATCTAAGTGCAAAATGGCTAATCAATGACTCAATGTGTCAACGAATTTTCATGGTCAAGAATCAAACAATGCTTTCTTATCATTTGTAACATTATTACCATGACATTAATAGTAAGGTGTCTATTAGCATCCCGGAAATAAAATTTAAGGTTACTTTTTACAATGGAAAAAAATAATTAGCAAAAGGAACTTTTCAGAGGTGTACAGTCACGAGCAATAATATGTATACACTTGGCAGAGTTCAAACGTGAATTTCTCATTAAATAACGATTGAAACCAACATTTTTGATGTGCTATATCTTAACACGGGTTTCAAAATATTATTTTCGTTACGTAACATAAAAATAAAATCAAAACAATAATTGAAAATTGCTTCTAAACGTTGCCAAGTGTTGACATATTGGCGCTGCTGAATGTACACTCATATTTGGCCAATTATTTTTAAGCCCCATCACCGTATAAACCAACCGGGGTTATTCTTTTGCCATCATCCTGACGCATAATATCTAAGCTGCCGAACGTTCCAGAACACGGAGACGAAGTGTCCTAGTCAATAAATCAGTAGTCTTAGAGTTCTTGGTCGACCTATCAGTATAGAACTGTGATGTTTCGAGCTCGCTACGTTTACATCACGCATACGAAACAGTTTTCGTTCTTATTTAATTTGAGAAATGTCTTAATCGCACTTCAAAAGGTAGCTAGTCTGCTAATTAAATAACCCCAGGCTTACACTGTACCGTCGCGGTCGGGGCTACGGTTAGTTCGAAAGAGCTAGCTCGGCCTCGGCACACGGGCTAAGAAGGAACATAAGTGATTTTTAGTCAGCAGAAATCTGACACTTCTTGTCGCTCTGCACCGTTCTCTCCCTATTTCATGATTTCTCTTACTCCTAAACACAAAGCGAGCAGAGAAAGTGACTTTGATAAAATAGAAGAACTTCGTGCTTGCTTTTGATTTTCGTCGACTATCTTAATATTTATTGTTAGCACTGATAAAATTTAATGCAAGTTTAACATTATTTTCGTTTTATCATACCTCTCTTATAATGACAAGCTAGAATATATGAGTTATGACGACAGTAACAGGAACATAATCAGCTGTTTGCGTAGTTCTTAAAAGATGTTACACTCTTTCAGACAAAAGTGGTTCAATAAGTGTTCCTTTATGAATTATAACGAAGTGAATGAACGTACGAGTATGTTAATGAAGTTTGAAAATGTGTATTACACTAACTACGCCCCTATTTCACACGGGTGCAATATTGACATGTCGAATCAACGATATTTCTAATTTTTACCCGACTACGGCGAAGCCAAAAGGAAGGGTAATGATTTTGGCAGTCTATGTATTCCTTCATGGCGTTCTCATTGATACAGAAATCAGCTGATAGTTGCCATTAGCAAGGTGGCATGCGACTACGGCTGTCCTCTATAATTTATAAAATTATCTACTTACTAGATGATTTTTCTTGTTTAATTCTTTTCTGCGTTTTTTTTCGTAGTCGCGTTTTAGTTTTTAAACTTATTTTTTTAATTGTTAAACCTACAAGCTCGATGGGATTACTCACAGGAAAAAAAATGGAATTCCTTTTTTATAGTTCTTGCTTTTGTGGCATATGGAACTCATGGACAAATTTTCAAGCTACTAACCCTCGGCGGAAATACTTAGAATATAGATAATTATGAAGGATACACTCAAACTGTTTTTAAAACAAAATAGACTAAAGGTATACTTAGCATGCTTTTCATAATCTTTATTGCCCTCAAAACCTTATCATAGAAAAATAGTTGTATAAAAGATAGTATCACGAGTGTTATTAACTAAAAACTGTATCTACATACGAACATCCTGTTATTATAAATGTTTTGTACAGTCAATATGTATATACATATACATACTTTCTGAATTTTAATACCACCTTTTATGAACTTATGTTTACAAATTAAAACGATTTTATCGTTTTTACAGTTAAAGTTGCAATAGTTGTAAGAATATTGTTACTTTGAGATAAGACTTGGTATAGAAAATGTTATGTTAGTTTCAACATAAAATTGTAATCAATACAAAACGAGAAAATCAATTTTAGAAGTCGACCGTGTGATGCAGAGGAATGAGGAATTATTGTGTGGAACGTTTTGAGTATAAATGTGAAGTGGTATTAGAGGAGAGGAAGACCAGAAAAACGATGGATGAACTGTGTAAAGGATGATATGGCTAGAAAGAAGGTGTCTAACTAGATGAAGAGTGATAGGGAAATATGAAAGGAGAAGACGTACTGCGCCAACCCGAAATGAATCGAGATTAGGCAAGAGAATAATAATTGTATACTTAACTAACTGACCCACGCAACTTCGTCTGCGTCACAAGAATATAATAATATACGAGTAGCTTACAACCAAGTCCTCTAAAGATCGACTATCCAACATAGTAATATATTTTTTCAATTAGCTTTCTAATGTTGAAAGTAATTTTTTGAGTTAAATCGTAACAAACTAAAAATCTAATCTTTCCACTCTATAATATTAGTTTAGATTACCTTAGATTATATTATTAAAGTGAGAATTACTATAGGTACCTACCTATCTCTTACTGTTAAATATACAATCATCATCATCATCATCATTAGCCACTATTGTTCCCACTGCAGGGACTCAGGCCTCCTCTCTAGGAGAGGGATGGGCTATAATCTGCCACGCGGGCCCAGTGCGGTTTGGTAGATGTTACATGTCTTAGATTTTTTAATTCTAAGACATTTGACATTGTTTCCTCACGATGTTTTCCTTCACCGTTTTGAGAGCAGCGGTGATGAAATAAATTACAAAAAGTAATGGGCCTGCCTGGACATACGACCTACTGTTTGTAAGTCGGGGCCGACAACACTGGGCCATCATTGCTCTTCATATATAATGATTACGTTTTACTTTAAAAAAAAAAGAAAAAATGAAAATGACGTGTAAACATAATAGTATTTCTGCCTGTTCGTATACAGTCACCTGCACAAATGCATAGGCAATTCAGAACAAAATCGTGTGAAGCGAGAAATGACGCCACCTAACGTATACTAGTATCCATGCAATTTCGCAGGTGACTGTACGTGTATAACATTTGATTCTTGTCACTCTTTAGGAATTCTAATAATATAATGTTAATCCACCCAGTGTATTAACAATAGATTTATACTACGCGTTCATGATAAGGACTTTATCAAAAGCTGAGTGCGTTATTATACTAACCAGGAAAAAATTCTTGAAAACATTTTAAGACGCAAAACAAGAAAGTAAGTAATAACGATTTCAAAACATAATAATTCCTAAAGGGGGTAGGTGAAGATGTACCGGACAGTACATAAATATCGCTAGTTCCATATAATACGAGGCGAGCCTAAAGCCACCGATAGGTCCCAAATACAGTCTTTTAGACTGCTTCTGACAAAGTTCCAATAATACTGGCAATCGAACACAAAAGTATAATTCATTTTCTGCCTATTATTTTCCCAACTTTGTAAGGTTCGGGTACCATTCTTATCTTACCAGATGTAGTAAACCAGAATTTTACAATTAGCGACTGCCTTTCTGATCTTCTCGACCCAGTTACTAGGTAATATTAAGACAGTTGCCCTTTTATAAGACAGTTGGCCAGGTCATAACAATAATGTATTGGTTTGGATTTAGGTGTTACCAGTTTCCTATTAAAATTGGTGGTTTAGAAAACAGACTTTGCCATTTTAAGGCATCTAATACAGAGTGTAAACGAAATCTTCACGAAGCCAGTAACCAAAAATGAGGTACATCAAACTAAGTACTACGCAATAAATATTCCTGGGAAACGATTTTTTTTTGGGTGAGGTTCACAATGTACGGTAAAACTCAATGTAGCACTCTTAAAACATTGTGTTAGTGTGTGGTGCTTTGAATTGGGGGTCATGGAAGTAATTTAAGTAAATTTATAATCTGAAAAACTTGGAAAAAAAAAAACTGTGAAAAATTTGGAACTTTGAAACTAGGGGGTTGCGATCATTTTTTTTAATTGTAAAATGCGTAATTTAAATGAAACATAAAATATATTTCTTTAAGAAATATATACGTACAAATAGTACGTAGTAGAAGTAAGTGCATGCAGTTTTATCGAAGACAACCGCACCGAGAGAAGACTTATTATTACTTTTTTCTTTGCCTATTTTATTTTAACTTTATCTCGGTATACCATATTCTTAAATTATTGTGCACCTAATTTCAGATGCATGCAGTTTGGCCTTGCAGTATGGAGTACTACTATAAAGATCACATACGCATACTATAGCCAACATAAACTAGTTAACATAATCGTGGTCGCTCATCCGTGCTATTAAACCCAATTGAGGATGCGGCGTGTCCCCGGTGTCAGTTTCCAATGGACTCACTTGTCAATAGGTTTTATGTGGGAGGCCTTTGACCCGATTTTAGAATGTTAAAGGAGACCCGATTCATTGTGGACTGGATAGTCACCGAATTTTATTTATTAAAATTGCAGGCTCCGCGTAACGTTTCTGATAGGTATGCAGAAAAAGTTCTGAGTATGAATTACACTATTAGAGTTAGACCCGATAAACGATGGGTGTATTGTTTGAATGACCACGCTAATATCGTGTCCTTTTTTTGGCGGGTGGAAAATCATCGAATAACCCCTCCCGCTCTTGGGCGGAGCGAAAGGGAGTGACAGACTTCTACTGACAAAAAATCACCCATGTTCCTTCTTAGCCCTATATGTCGAGGCCACGGTATCTCTTACAACATCCCGCAGCCCCGACGACCATCCCCTATCGTGAACGAAATAATATCGTCTTCATAAAGCAAAAATCAACTAACTGCACAATATCTATATTGTTTCGAGAAAATCATGTTTTATAGGTTCGAATCATGAAATTTCTATTAAAACACCTGATAATAAGGAGAGTACGTGTATTTAAGATTTCTTATTGTATTTATTAATTGGGTGAAAGAGAAAATAGAACAGAATTCTACAAAACATGTAGGAAAAATTAAGGTTTGGCTTGATAAGTGTTGCAGATTAGTATAGTACTTTCCCCTGTAGTAGCAATGTTAACTTAGTCTTATCTTTTGAATAAATGTGTTTGTACAGCAGTTTTTTTATTAATTTAATTAAACAAAATTTGTATTTTCACCTAATGGGTACCGAATTGCTAGAACTAAGTAGAAATTTTTAGTTTCATTATTCATTTATCAAATTATTATCACCCATCTTACTTGAATCATACCAAAACCACTTAAACGGCGATTAAATGTTTTTCCCGGCGAAAAACATGGCTTTAACCGATACTTATAGGGTTTTGTCTGTTATTTATTCAAAAAATCTCCTGTTAAGCTAAAAGCTAAATCCAGAACGGAGCGTCATCTTGGAAAAGTGTGACCAGTGTGACTGTAGATCTTGAAAAGAAGATTCTAACGGTATTTGTAACTAATTTTTGCCCATAAATGACTTTAGTTGGTTTTCGCTTTAAGGGCGCGATATGGCAAGATAGGGATAATTGCTGAAATGAGTAGTAATGCTACTAATATCATAAAAGCGAATGTTTGTGAGTATGCATAAATGGATGGATTGATGGACGGATGGATGGATGGATGTCTGTTACTCTTTCACGCAAAAACTACTGAACGGATTTGAATAAAATTTGATTCACAAATAGTTTATAACCTGGATTAACACATAGGGTAGTTTTTATACCGATTTTATCTTTCCGTAGTAGAGAAGTATGGGAAAATAAGACATGCTGCGTTGACCTTGGTCGACCTCTAATGATGAAAAGACAAACAATCCATTTTGTACCTTTTAAATAAAAAACCTAAACGCTAGCTTAAAAATATTTATAATTACACATAAACTCGCGCCTTTTTCAGGGTAGGCCGAGACAACAGATTATAATGTTTTTTTTTAAATATTATTTGCCTTAATGAATGAAAATATCGACTTACATACGAAACATAATAGTATGTTCTCGCATATTTATGTTTTGTTGAAGTTATTTTTACGTTGATTTTCACAACAATTCACCGGTTTCCTCTGTTTTAAATACACACGAAATACCGTGACGCGAGTAGGTACGTTATAAAAGGTGTTTCCGGAGTGCGAGTGGGTTCATTATAAAGGCTGTTCTCATATTTATTATTGATAAAAACATTGTAAAGAAGCCCTATGAATATAAAGTGAAATGTTATTCTTTCATAAAATATACCATTACTGTTGCTAGAGATATTTGAAAATAAGTTTCCATTTTGACTGTTGCTTATTTTACTGGTCCACTTTTACATCTGAGTACGTAATCGAGGATTTGTTTACTTTCTAATTAAAAATAAGTTATAAGTATTCGTCACTCTGGAGGTTTTACAATCCTAAATTCTTCTAGAAATATTAACGCGTAAACGCATCGGAGTTCCTCCTACACCAAGGGACAAATACCTACAAAATTATTATTCTATTTTATTCGACAATAGTTTCTATTAAACAGCAGTTATAAAGTTTAAATAAAATGCATTTTTTTGTTGGCTGTAGCCGACGGTGGCGTGTTGGGCACGTTTTCATTTGTCGGCTATACCTGACTGTGGCGATCAAAAGGTTACTGTGAATGTTTCTGAGAATGGATTGAATATTTGTAACTCTTTCATGCAAAAATTATTGAATAAATTTTGATCATATATTACACACATACTTTTTACCCGGTCTTTCTTTTGTTATCGTTTGGTTAATGCCGAATGGGCAGGGCACATTGCTCGCAGAACGGATGGCCGATGGGTCCGAAAAGTTCTGGAGTGGCGACCGCGAATCGGAAGACGTTGCGTTGGAAGGCCTCCCACTAAGTGGGCCGATGACCTGGTGAAGGTTGCGGGGACCCGCTGAATGCGAGACGCACGGGACCGGTCAATGTGGAGACACCTCGGGGAGGCCTATGTCCAGCAGCGGACGTCTTTTGGCTGAAATGATGATGATGACGAATGCCGAACCTGGTTTGAGTGCTTTAATGCCTACCTAACCTCTGGCTTAACATGCCGTCGGGAAAACATTCACTGCCAATACAAAACTTAGGCACTTTAAAACGATGATTAATTATCCCTATATTATAATAATATGGGGTCACAAAAATAACAATGTCCATTATGTAGGTACGTCAGTTGAAAAACTTAATGAAAACAGATTTTAAATTAATTGAATCTAAATTGCAGCTACTAAACTTATTATTAGGAACAAGAAAATATTCGATAATACGCTAAATAACACGCTTCAGTGAACGAGAAAAACACCAGGTTCCATTATGTACTTACATTGGTTTGTTAAACATACTTTTGGTTAGTGCAATGATCCGGATAATGCACTGATAATTTAAATAATACCAGTCGATTATATTATTATTGTCCCATTGCAAGGCCAGATTCTTTTACTAGGGCTGCGGAATGTTGTAAGAAATACCGCGGCCTTGACATATAGGGCTAACAAGGAACATGGGTGGTTTTTAGCCAGTAGAAGTCTGACACTCCCTTTCGCTCTGCCCAAGAGAGAGGGAGGGGTTATTTGAAGATTTCACACCGCCAAAAAAAAATTAAAAAAAAACCTCTTTTACATATTGCAGGCTTGCTTAAAACGGATTGATAATTTTAGACTTATCTACTACTAGCAGCTCGGTGATAGCTCGTTTAATATGTATGATATAAAAATCGTTTATAGCCTATAGCACTCACGAATAATGTATTTTTCTACTAGTGTTTTTTTTAGAATAGCGTCGTTCCTTTCAGAGATCACCGTACCTACACACAAACTTTTATCTCTTTATAATATAAGTATAGACACACTGCTACGAGTGTGTAGATAGTCTTGGTAGAGTGGTTGTAAGCGTGACTTCTAAGCATGAGGTCCCGTGTTCGATGGCAGACTTATTACTGACTGATTTCAGAAGCAGGCACGGAGTGTGGATGTGCCTGGTTGATGGTAATAGGCTCGGTCCCCCGGTCATGAATATGGGACTCAAAACATTACTGGCGAAATATAGGTGCACTGTTATAACACCTCTGCTTACCCCTTAAGGGACTAAAGGCATGTAGTAGCAAAACATAACAATAAATAATACTAATGCAAGGTCAAAGGGCATAAATCAGATACAAGCGTCATTATAGTATGTTGATCTCTGGTATGCGGTAGCTATCAATCTAATAATTATTTTTACTTTTCCCTGATTTTACTTCTAATAGACTGTCATTGTTTCTAGGCTCTATCATCATCAACATCAGCCTACATAATGTTCCCACTGCTGGGAAACAGGCCTCCTATATAAGAGACGGAATGGGCTATAATCCACCACGCGGGCGTTGGTAGATGTGGGCTCTTAAATTTTCACTAATAATTATGTATGATACACTAAAACATTTCTTTAAAACACACTTCTTATAGCCCAGTTTGACCAATTTAAATCGATTTATCACACTCACTTTTCGCAAAACATAAAAAAAGAATAATATTTACCATTATGTCGTACACTTAAATTATTATGTCCAAATAAAAACGAAATAAATACACTAAGAGAACACGTCCCCTCCTCAGTAACTCACGAGATATCCTGAGCAATTGCTATAGGCACAATACAGTCTATCCTTACGAATATAACTCTTATCGCGATAAGCACTTTCAACCAACGACAAAATTAATATCGAGTTTCCGTATTCGATCGAGATAAAAAATCGAGTTGTTTTTTTTTTGTGCGGGGAATCGGTTAATGTCCCCATATTGCTGAAGAGTTTCTTTGTGAGAATGTGTTACAAATAGCTTTGGGGTTAGTTTATTAAAAGTATTGAAAATGATATGATTTTTTGGTAAGGGCCAAAATATTTAGTCGACTAAAAGGCTTTTTAAAAACTCTATACGATATAACACAAATCTGGTTTTTATTTTTCAAGTAATTTAGTAGGTTTAATAGGGTTATTAACAAAAAAAAACTAATTAGTCCGTCAGATAGATTACCATAAAATATTGGACACGTATTTTTTCTTTTTTCACGTAAACAAACAATGAAGACGATACAGTGCTTTGAAAACTCGTGTGACGTCATATTCTAAGATATGTTACAATAGTATGGCATTTTTTAAAGGTGAATGACGTCACAAACCCGTACTCAAATCTTTGACGCGTTTTATCTTCGTCCATGTTCATTGATTTGATAAAACAAAAAATATGAGAATCACATTTTTTTAGTCAGTAACCATCCCTATTTGTGGGGCGTGGAGGTTAGATAGGCATTCAATTCATTTAAAATGCTGGTTTTCAGTTGCATCCGTTTTGACTGGAAACGGACCCGACCATAGTTGTAAGAAGGGTATCCAGATGATGAATAAGTTTAATTTGTTTTTCATAGTAACACAAATAACATCACGCCTATAATCCCCGAAGAGTTAGGCAGAGGTTTAGTACCTAACAGTACACCCAGATTTTGCCAGTTTAGTTTTGTTTGTTGTTTGTTTTTTAACCGACTTCTAAAAAAAGAAAGGAGGTTCTCAATTCGGATGTTTATACATTTTTTTTATGTTTGTTCAGGCATAACTCCGTCGCTTGCTAACCGATTTAAAAAAATATTTTTTTGCTGGAAAGGGTTTTTGTCCCAAATGGTCCCATATTTTTTTTTATCGAAATCGGACAAGCGGTTTTTGAATCAACAAACCTCAAAAAAAAAAAACTATATTGACTACATTAATGATGTTTTCGTCTCCGTCGCCGTCGTTTACGAACCGATTTGGAAAATTCTTCTTTTTCATATTCATCATCATCATCATCCTATAATGTTTTACATACTTTTTATTTTTGAACTGTAACACAGTATTTTCATTAGCAGAAATGTCATAAAATAAATCATATAAATTTTTCCAAAAAATACAAGTTACCTCATAACGATCCTCAATATTTCCAAACATCGAATCATAATCAAAACAAATCGATTCCATTTCCGAATACACAAAAATCGATTAGAACACAATTTTCATTAGTGTATTTTCGATTTATCAAAGTAATATCGCGTTTGATAAAGACTTAGGTTGATAAACCGAGCGAGCGTGACTAAGGCAACGTACTTTATACGTTTCTTATAAAGTAATGGAAACCGCGATTTGGCAATTAAGTAAAAAATAATTGGGAGGCACAAACGGAATGAGCTATAATTAGCTCAGACCAAATAAAAAGCAAAGACGGAACTCTGCGAACAGCAAAGTGAGGCCGCACTTTGCTGTTCGCAGAGTTCCGTCTTTACTTTTTATTTGGTCTGAGATAATTAGTACATACCGACATACATATCGTTCAAGTGGTTGGTCAATTGATTATGATAATCTTTTATTCATTACTTAGACAATCTCCTTGAATATTTTTATTTATGACGATAGATGGCGTTTCTATGAACTATTCTTAATGGTATGCCATTATGAAATGCCATATGGCCATTTTAATTGGGATCGGCGCAGCACATTTTCTTCTCTCTTCCCCCTGACACACATCGAGGCATCAGATGTTGTAAGAGATACCGCAGCCTCGACATAAAGGGCTAAGAAGGAACATGGGTGGTTTTTAGTCAGTAGAAGTCTGACACTGCCTTTCGCTCTGCCCAAGAACGGGAGGGGTTATTTGATAAGTTCCCACCCCCCCAAAAAAGCATCATTTACTCCTTTTATCATTCATATCGTATGAGTAAGTAACAGTAACACATCATTTGAATATAAAAACTGAATAGATTTAAGCTTAAACGTAAAATATTTTAAACGATTAATTAAATGGATTTATACCGATTATCTTGGTGACAAGCGCTTATAAATCGTTTCAAACAAAATTCATTCCTTTGTCGATAGATGGCGTAATAAGATAGCAATAATAGCATTTATTTTGTTAAGCAGTAGGTGTAGTGTGCAGTAGCACTTGAACATGAGAATCATGACATTTTCTTTGTAAATACAGTTACCTGCGTCCCAGCAGTGGGAACATTTATAGGCTGTTGATGATGTTGATGACAGTTTTGAAATCGTTCGTAATCATATCTACTTTGTGTTTTCGTTCTATTCTTTCCTAACAATAGGGCAGTTAACAAAAAAATCTAATTAGACCGTCAGGTAGATTTCCAAAAAATATTTGACACGTATTTATTCTTTTTTCACGTAAACAAACAATGAAGACGATACAGTGCTTTGAAAACTTGTGTGATGTCTTATAGAATAAGACATCAGTATGACATTTTTTACCGTTGAGTGACGTCACAAACCGCCACTCAAATCTTTGACGAGTTTTATCTTGGAAATTTTTTATTGATTTGATAAAACAAAAAATAAGTACCTACGTGTACAATTTTTCATTATTATCAAAATTTTTAGGTCTAGTATATTTTTTTAGTCAGTAAATATCCCTATTGATGTAGATACAACCCGTATAAAAATCAGAGACCACATAAAAAAGTACTAAATCAATATTTCAACATCACCCTGATGGTATAGTAATACTCTATTATAAACGCACACTTTCCCTTCCACACCTCACAAAAGAAACTAAAAATTGACCTACTACGAGTATGTTCATTGTTTGAAAACAATAACGCTTTTCACTTCCGCAAATATATCAACACAGTACACAAAACGTAACTTTATGTCCGTATTCCACCAAGCGTCAAAATCAACTGACGTTACCCCATCACAATCTGTCAAATTAATAACGAACGAATCACGGTCGAACAAAAAAGGTAATTGTAACCAAATAAGGACAAAAAAGTCACGCAATTTATTCGTAGATAGAACACGTAGTTTAGCTAATGTATGAATAAAATTCTGGCAGCTGAGATTGCTGTTTTTTTTGTCTTTCTTTTGTTTGAATACCCTGGTTGTAGAAGGTCATTAACACACATTTAATTTGGCAGATTATTTAATTTTATCATCTGTTTATCCTTTTCCCAAATAGGGATGTTAACTTTCTTAAAAATATATGATTCTTATTAGTCTGTCTGTTAGATTGTCGAAAAATATTGGATACGTATTTTTTGTTTTATCAAATCAATAAAAATTGACGAAGATAAAACGCGTCAAAGATTTGAGTGGGGGTTTGTGACGTCACTAACCGCAAAAGAATGTCATACTAATGTCTTGGAATACGACGTCACACGAGTTTTCAAAGCACTGTATCGTCTTAATTGTTTGCTTACGTGAAAAAAGAAAAAATACGTGTCCAATATTTTTTGGAAATCTGTCTGACGGACTAATTAGATTTTTTTAGTTAACTACCCTATGGTTGGGGTTGGTTTCCATTCCAGATGCAGCTGAATACCTGTATTTTACATGGAGCGACTAGCTATCTGACCTCCATATCACAGTTAGTACAGGGCAATACGAACTGCCTTGGTAAGACAGGAGCCTTTTTGCGCCACTGACTGTCTGTTACATCTGGCAAAGAAGAAGGACCAACGGCTTAACGTGCTCTCCGAGGTAAGGAGAAAATTCGGTTTAAATTCGGGTGGTCACCCATCCACATACCAACCAAGGCAAGCAAGGCTTAACCTAAAAATCGACTTAAATGGCTGTTATTATTTTGGCATTATTATAAGTAGTAAAATAATTGGATGCCAAACCTCACGTTATGAGGAAAAAGTAGTTGAGTCATAATATTCTTCGCAAGTTGACTAGTTGGGCATAGTGCGACTATTTACGTCAAATATCGTCACTTAAGTTACCGGTTTTTTGTGGGTTGTGAAAGTACCCATCTACTATAGGTGTTTATTATTTATCTCTGGTAATACCTTAGGCTGCGATCTATAAACGTCACGAAGTGCGTGCTTTGGCATATTATTAGCACAACGATCTTTGCAAAAATTGAATTTCACACCAACATTTTATTAATTAATTTAATCAATTTTTGACCTGCAAATGTCATCCAATCGCTGACGTATTCTCGTATTCCTTTTTTTTTATTTTTTAAAGTTTGACAGGAATAACGCTTAGTCAAAATAAGATTTATAATTATACATATCGGGCTCAGTCTAATTGCTTTTAAAGTGTGGAAAACCAAAACGGAACTTCTTAAATTAAAAGGAAACTGCGAAGACATCTCGCGCAGGAGTTGTGTGGGTAAATATAAAAATTCTACGGTAAAACAGATTACTTCGGGCTATCATGTGATATCGTTGTTAATTTAAATTAGATTTACTGACAACGATACTTTTTACACGAATACGGCGAAGCCAAAAGGAAGGGTAATGATTTTGGCAGTCTATGTATGTATGTTTGTATGTTCCACCGTAGCGCCTAGAGAACTGAACGTATTTTAATAAATTAGGTGTTAATAGATTCGTAAGAATAGCTCGGTTGATATAGGCTATATAAAATGTTAACAATTCTATTTATGACGGAATTTAAATGTCAAATTCTAAGCTCTAATTGAGATAAACATAAATCAAATGAGAGGTCTTGGCGAGCACATTACAAATATGTGACTGACCTCTATAATAATTTTACTTATATTTTAATAGAAATATACAAATTTAAAATATGAATTATTTTCTTGTTTTCTACTTTTAAGACCGCGGTTTGTAGTCGGGTTTTAGTTTTTAAACTTATTTTTTTATTAATTAATAAGCTTGGGTACAAAAGGAAGCGGGTGGGCCGGGCTGTCATTTAAATTTGTATAATCTTTAACAGTAGTCAGTGGCCAGATAGTCTGTTGACCATTATTACCAAGCATTACAACCCAGTTAGTACGATAGTACTAACTGGGTTCTGGGGGTCAGACAGGCAGTTCTGTTGCTCCATTTAAAATACCAGTATACACAGCTGCACCCAGTTAAACTGGAAAACGCCGTCAGCATAGTTAGCAAAAGGCAAGACAGATGGTATTATTATTTATGTGTCCTTGAGCTTACACGGAAGGTCGTTAGTTTTGCCGACGGAAACCCCGAACATACGCCTTACTCATTACACATCAAAAAAATGGAATGCAAAAGTCATGTCTTGCTCAAAATGAGGTAAAATACTAAAACATTAAAAACTATGCCTTACACAATGGGGTTAGCTACTAAATTCAGTTGAACATACAACCGGCCTAAGTCACTGGGTCGTGAAGTTAATTGAAACGTCATATTTTGGTCGTTAACCCCAATTGTTGTGAGAATTGTAGCAGCGGTCGCGAAATAGATGGGGTTATGGAGTTATCTTGCTGTTGAATTAGTAGAAATTGCTGTTTTATTGGAGTTATTGGTCTAGTCAAGACTAAATGTAGATATGGATCATTTTTATTTTAAAAATGCTCAGTTGTTCTAGTGGCAGCAAGCGCGACTGCCGTGCTTAGGTCCGAAGTTTGATTCCTAGGTCGTGTTTATATTATATGGGACTTACGGCCGAATACTAAAACGCTACTCAATTTTAAGTTGCCCTTAAATCTCGTTCAGTCTCTGTTACTTCAGCATAGAGCGACCGAGACAGCACTAGATTTGAGCGTTACTTATATTTGAGTGGCGTTTCAGAATTCGGCCGTTAAATATAATTGGCAAAACATAAATGTTCGAATGGGGACACCTCTGCCTAACACTTCGGGGATTATAGGCGTGATGTTATGTAATAAGGATTAGTAAAATGTTAAGCTAGTTTTTGTTTGTGTTCGTGCCTGTTGCGAAATAGAAAAGCAAAATAGATAGGTTATTTAGCGACCTTGCATAAAAAACGCTTAATGTGAACAATCTTATAAATAGTTCTGTCTTTGTTACCTGGAAACGACAGACAGGAACAACACAATGTTTTAAATTACCTAGTTTACATCTGAACTAAGTGATTTGTGGTGCATGCGGGTCGAAGGATGCTTTTTATATATGTATTAGAAAGGCACTTTATAAGGAATTAAGGCCACAAAGTGCAATTACTTTTGCTATACTAGGAAATATAAAATATCCATGAACTAGGTTTTATCCTCGACTTCCCTTCGCATGACAAGGGTAAAAGTATTATAATATGTCCTAAGCCTTATTCAGGATTTTAAATTATTTGAAGACCGATTCACCTTAAATTCTTCTAACCTAACAGACAGATGTGTTGTTGGGGAGTTTGTTCCGCCACTTCTTCTTTCCAGCTAACACACTAAGAAGTGTCGAAGGGTGGGCGTTTTGGAGGACTGTCTCTTGTAAATAAGTAAAGTACATTTTGACGTTTAAATAGTGCTGATTATCAGCTTAGTTTGAATAAATGTCTTTTGATTTTGAATAAATAAATAAATAAATAAATAATATTCCACAACTATCACACAACGCCATCTAGTCCCAAGCTAAGCAGAGCTTGTGTTATGGGTACTAGACAACTGATAAACATACTTATATATTTCTAAATACATACATATTATAGATAAATTACACCCAGACACAGAACAAATGATCGTGCTCATCACACAAACATTTGTCCTGGGTGGGAATCGAACCCACGACCTCCGGCATAGCAGTTAGGGTCACTAACCACTAGACCAACAGGCCAATCAATGAAAAAAAAATGTGAATAGGCAACAAAAAATACTTATAAATGTGACGTTTTTAGGGTTCCCTAGTCAACATGGAACTGTCTGCTTGTGTGTCTGTCTGTCCGTCCGTCCGCACTGTATCTCAAAAACTCTTAGTACAAGAAAGCTGTAATTTGGGATGAATGTTCAAATGAGTTACGCCGACCAAGTGCTGAAATATTTTTTCATAGGTACTCCTATATATTAAAGTGGGGGTGATTTTTATTACTTGCTACGTCCATAATTATATTGGGATGTCGTTGGATTGGTCTTAAAAATATTTCGAATTTGCTCAAACACTTTTTTCGATTAAGGGATTCGTTTATGAAATATTAAACTTTTAAGTGCAGAATGTCTGACTAACAAGGGTTCTATTTGGGCGTGTGAAAAAATTCATGGTCATTCAGTAGCGTTACGCGCTAATAAAAGATAAACTATCACAGTTAAGTAGGCTTTACCAGTTTACGAGTAATAGTCGATCAACTTATAAAAATGTACTTGCATGAAATATTTTCCTATACATAATGTATGGGAGCGCAGGTCTCAAAACGGCAAATGTAAGTTTGTTTTAATTTTACAATAAATTTCATCGTTCGGAGGCAGGGTGGTTAATCAGTTAAGTAAGTTTACATATTTTGATGGGCAACTACGGAACCCTAAATGTGCGTGGTCCACCAAGCAAGTGCTTAAAAACTGGCTAAGTAGCCAGTTTTTAACATTTATTTAACATCATTGTCATCATTTCAGCTCAAAATCACCCAGTGCTAGGTATCGTCCTGTCTCCGATGTCGAAGATTATGACTTTGATAACATTAATTATTAGTATGGATAAATTCAAAATATATTACTAGTAGTCATAGGTTATGATTCTTAGAATGCGATTAATTAAGACTTAAGATAATAACAAACACTCTGATATTATTATTAGTGCAATGATAAGATTCTGTTTACATAATGTCTATGATTTAGTGTCTCGGAACACCCACATATAACGACGAAATATATATAGATAACTGATAGGAAAACTTTAATGACAGGCAAACCATTAAATGAGTTATTATTTACGATTAATTAAACATTCATAATTAAGTTAATTGATATTGTTATTCCCAGGTTGAGGAAAATTTTGTGGCAGTTAAAATGTTGCTTTTAATTAAATTTTTGCATTTTACCTTCTAGTTTAATTCAAAATCAAAATATTTTTATTTCACATTGGCCTACATGGGGCACTTATAAAACGTCGGTAAAAAGGGGCACGGTTCGGTGCATTGGTCAATTCCTAAGGAGAAGAACCGGCAAGAAACTCCAAAGGTTACTCTTTTAATCTTTTAAAATCGTTTGGGTTAACAATAAGGTATAATACACACATGAAGACCATGCAGATTAATGTCTGAGATGGTCTTTTGAAGAAAGCACCACACAGATTTGAGTGGACCCGTCCAGTCAGTGCAAGCATTTGTCAATTAACCCATCAGTATTCTAAGTGACCAGAATAATTTGTGAATATAACATAATATCATGCCTGTAGTTCCCGAAGGGATAGGCAGAGATGTACATGATAATACAGCCACATGTCGTCAGATATGGTTAAATTCCATGTAATTGAGCCTACAGCCACCAATTGGGCTCAATAACCCAGACACCGTGTCTGCTACCGAAAAATCCTTATGAAAAACTCAATAACACTAGACCCAACCCAGAATCTTGTGGAATCTCTCGAATTAATCGTGGTAAAGTAATATTGGCCACTTAGGTTGGTCTGTGGAAGAGTGACTACTCTGTACATGTCGCGTTTTCTTTATGTCATGTTCACGTTAAACTATTAAAGGCCTACCACAAGCACAGGCTTCACCACAGTCTTGCCTGCGCGATTATACAGTACACACAGTAACATCGCGCGTGTGGTTGGTAATAGTAATACATTTTTATCAAACACACGCGCGATGTAATGTGTGGGTCGTGTAATCGCGCAGGCAAGACTGTGGTGAAGCTTGAACCCAAAATAGTTGGGTAAAGGATAGGTAGATGATGAATAAAAGATTGCACGAAACCAAGGCACTTGCAGTTTCATAACACATATTATTATAACGAGATAAGAAGGTTACTACAATTCTATTGCAGTGGGCTATCGGGTAATCAGATAATAAGCGATTACGCTAGTCGATAATTAGACTTAGATAGAGGTTTAAGGAATACTAATTTCATAATGAAATATCATGCTGTTATTTGTGGAGGGTATGTCAGGAGTGTAGTACTTAATAGTACACTCGCATTCCCCTAGGTAAGTTTGTGTAAGAGGGTGAGTCTGCTGCTTTTATATTTTTACTGTAAATTAAATTATCAACAACAACCAATGTTCATAAATGTCTATTGTAAATTCTCTGGATTTCAAATTTAACTTATTTTTTACTTTTTCTATTGCTTTGAATTTGCATGTTGATCCATGGCCAATGTGAAACACTGGTTTTGGTTCTGCTCAGCTCGTCCCGCCATGTCCTGCAAGGTCTACCGCGTCGCCTTCTGGCTGTCTCAGAGCTCCACATCGTGGTTATTTAGGATGTATACTATTTGGATATTCACCTTGTTTAAGTAATAAAAAAAAAAAAGTTTCTCGCAATACAAGCCCGTCCTTACGAAATGAATAAAATTATCTCGCATTTCCTATTTTCTCAGAGAACATTTTAATTAGTGACTCAGTATTTTTTATACTAAAGCTAGTTTTTCCTTCTACAGCAGAAGACGAGTCGAGTTTGTGCAAATGTAGTAATCTTAGCCTTGTACTAATTAATATCATAATTGCATTAGAAAGTTTATTCCGCTGACATTTTATGAGATTACTGACGCGTTGGTCTAGTGGGTACAAGCGCGACTGCTGTGTATGAAATCAGGGTTCGATTCCTTTCCGAAGGTACCTGCACCGAATCAGGCGGGAGGAAACGCCCGGGTGTCACCACTGTAACAGGATCGGCCGGGGGACACGGTGAAGCACACCTTGGTCTACCCCGCTTGGGCTGAGCTCCACCGTGTTCTCGTAGCGGCGATCGGCAGCTGCGACCTCTCGCGTCCGGGCCTGGTGCAAGCCATGGTCTGGGGCGAGGAGGAATGGGACGCCGACGCCTCCTGCGAAGCAGTGATGCTAGCGAAGGAGGTAGCGGAACGTGAGAGGGAGAGAACCTCACGTCTCAGCCGCCGCGGGAGACGCTCCGGGCTTCGGGGGCCACGTGACGGCTTCCGGCCACCGTAGACGCGGGCCTGTGGACGGTGAGTGATGGGCTAGCTCGCCGCCAGACCGTGTCGACGGGGCGTTCGTGTTTCACGCGCCCTCAAAGAGATGTCAGCAACATGGAAGGGGCCCGCAAGGGCCGACGCCCGTTGGGGCTGCGGGATGTTGTCAGAGATACTGCGGCCATGACATAAAGGGTTATGGAACATGGGTGGTTTTTAGTCAGTAGAAGTCTGACACTCCCTTTTGCTCTACCCAAGAGCGGGAGGGGTTATTTGATGATTTCCCACCCCTAGAAAAAAGGGGTTCAATTCCTAAGTCAAGCAAAGTGCAGATTTTTATTTTCCATTACGAAATTTTTTGTAGCTGTCACAGACGAGTTTTGTGCCCGGTTGATGATATTAGGCTCGCTCTCGTCCCGTCAGGTCTGCGGTTTCCTCGGCAAAAGGGCTAAGAAGGAACATGGGTGGTTTATAGTTAGTAGAAGTCTGACACTCCCTTCCGGTCTGCAGAACGAGCAACCCCCTAAAAAAAAATTGTTTTTCTTTTTTTTCCATTACGAATAATATTAGTAGCGGCCATTACTATTCATGAGTTACACCTCTGCCTCATGCAGGTGTGATAATGTATATTTTTTAATGAGATATTCTAAGAGATGGTCGAGTTTACTAACAATATTTTATATCCATCGCTTTACTATGAATTTTGTAAACATGAGTTAATTAATGTCTGCGGCCTTACACGAACGCGCAAAGTAAGTCTAACATAAATTCGAATGATTTTAGCGCAATGAAGATACAGTCTAACTTTTTTTTTTGGCGGGTGGAAAATCATCGAATAACCCGCTCTTGGGCAGAGCGAAAGGGAGTGTCAGACTTCGACTGACTAAAAACCACCCATGTTCCTTCTTAGCCCTTTATGTCGAGGCCGCGGTATCTCTTACAACATCTCGCAGCCCCATATACAGTCTAACCTCAGTTATTTTTCCTGTGATAACATTATTGGGAAGCAAATAATGTTTTCACAGCTTTAGCTAATCTACACCAATATTAAAAAGCGGAAAGATTTGTGTTATTGTGTGTATGTTTGCAATGAATAAACTCAAAAACTACTGCGCCGATTTAAAAAATTCTTTCCCCGTTAGAAAGCTACATTCACCTTGAGTAACATAGGCTACTAACATAGGCTGCTTTTTATCCCTATGTTCACACAGGAACTGAAACCGCGTGATGTCCGCTAGTATTTCATATGGAGCTACTGCCTATCTGACCTCCACAACCCAGTTACTACGATTTTCCGTGTTACTTAGTATTGACTACCAGTATCGACTGTTATAAATCTACAAATGACAGCTCGGATCAACGGCTGAACGCTGCTTTTCGAGGCCCATCCACGGACCAACCTAGGGAAACGTGGCTTAACCGGAAGATTTACCCCGATCGGCTATTATTATCTGCAGGAGATTATATTTGAGACAAAACATTCGTTTTAATCTGCTTTACATTTATTCTACGCGTTTGTGTTAGGCCATCTGAGACTTGATTAAATCCAGATTCTCACAGTCTATAAATAGTTTTAGTACTACGAACTCGTTTTCAATTTCACCTACGAGTACTTCCAGAGAATGAATGGGAATCTAAGTTGTTGTTGAATGACTGAACACTTGAAAACGGATGATAATAAATTGTTTTCGTGAATATTATGAAGAACTTTTACATTAAAACCGCGATACAAATCTGCTGTTTCATACGATTTGTTTTGTGTTTGTTTTAAACCCACTTACTTTAAGAAATATTATTAAGATTTAATTTTAAAAATTAAGGTGTACCATAATTATGAAACATCGCTGACTATCCCTTGGGGACAAGCGTAAACTTTTGTGGTGATTATATTATAACAAAATCAGAAATCAACTCATAATCCTTGAGTGTATTATGAATTAAATTATTCAGGCTAATCACCTTCTTAGTTTATCTACTGTCAGTTATTGATATTTAATCGATTTATGCTACTAACATTATAAACGGTATGTATGTATGGATGGATGGATGTTTGTTACTATTTCACGCTAAAACTACTGAACGGATTAAAATAAAATTTGGTGCATAGATAGTTTATAACCTGGATAAACACATAGGATAGTTTTTATTCCGATTTTGTCTTTCCGTGGGATAATTTTCGAGTTGTAGCGGGCGAAGCGAGTGGCAACAGCTAGTTTACCATAATGTTGAACATGATACATGCTGTATAACACTATGATCCACGATCATTAAAGAGTAGTTTTGTTCACAAATTATACTTCGGTCAATGACCCTATTCTAAATCGTTAGGCGATTGTTTGTTTCGCTTCCGACACCGGTCATTACAAAATGATATATCATATTTTAATGATGTTCTTATTACACT
This sequence comes from Diarsia rubi, assembly GCA_932274075.1. Lineage (NCBI taxonomy): Eukaryota > Metazoa > Arthropoda > Insecta > Lepidoptera > Noctuidae > Diarsia > Diarsia rubi. The sequence continues at coordinate 5,605,508 of OW026414.1, forward strand.
CAGAGCAGGAAAACTTACAATAAGAATCTCAGTAAGTATATCTATGAGTAATACTTTTCTACGAATAGTTACTTTCTACTAGTACCATTATAGTCTCACAAAAACATTAGTGAGACATCAAATTGTCTTTTAAACTGACGAAAAAAAATGAAGATGTTATCAATTCGACACTCATATATTTTTGAAGTGAAAACTTCTTTGGCGGCGTTGTGCATTTTTTTTGAGATGGGTAAAAACGTTTAAACTCTGGTCAGGAGGACACGTAACCTGATAAAACGCGTCAAAAATTTGAGTGTGGGGGTTGTGACGTCACGTACCGGTGAAAACTGTCATACTAATGTTTTAGAATATGACGTTTCACAAGTTTTCAAAGCACTGTATAGTCTTCATTGTTTGTTTACGTGAAAAAACAAAAAAAATATGACTCCTATATTTTTTAGAAATCTATCTGACGGACTATTTAGATTTTATTTGTTAACTACTACAACCGTATTGTTAACCTACTTCAGTACTGCTCAGCCAAGAATAATTCCCATGACTTCCAACTTCTTTGATCCAGAACTGTTGTGGAGGTATGTGTGAACCTCTGAATGTTTGTTGTGTCCAGCTCATCTCACTGTCTTTTATGAGGTTTGCCGCGACGCGTTTTGCTTGTATGAGAGCAGCTGCTCCTCTTATAGGTGTCTTTAAAAAAATTAATCATTAGTGCTTGGTTTCGCGTCGCCAGGGCTTCAACTTTATTTTCCATTTGTGAGAGATTTACTATAAAATTATTATCTCATATATTCATTTTCTAACATATTTAATACACTTTTAAATATTTATTACAAAAAGGCATATAAAAAACATTTAAAAATATAAAAATAGTCGTCCACCGGTGACGGGAGCAGGGTCCAAGCTACCGGTAGTTAGGGCTCCAGAGACAGGAATCTCCTCACAATACGAGCAGCATCTGAACCAAGTGAAAGCTTTGAAAGATGTTGGTCCATGCTTTTGGCTATAAGGCCATTGGTCATTACGACTATACTAAGATAATAATTCTTATTATTATCTTCATTTGACGATTACACTAATAAATACATCTGACTCAAATGTAAACAACACTACGCCTGTTTTGAGTAACGATAACCAACATCAAATTGCTGTTAAATTTTGATTGTTGAAACACATACATGGCGGACACACAAAACATGGCGGCGCTTCAAAACGGCGAAAAAATTATATAACTACTTTTATGCGTAAAGAAAGGGAAAGAAAATATGACACCGTACAGCGGGATGCCTGTTAATGCCTGTTTTCTTTATGTTTTGCGCAGGTTTACACACACGATTTAAATTAAGAACAAACGTAGCGTCGCGCGAAAGATTGGTGCGTAACTAAGCGCGATGTGGCCAATTGGCTTCATTGCATGTTGTCATTTTAGAGGTCGGACAACGTATCTGTAGTTTTAATATATCATTGTTAATATAGGCATTCATTTAGCTTTCAATTAGCGTCTGTATTCAAGGTGTTAACTGATTTTTTAAAAAGAAGTCGGGCATTCGTCAATGAAATTTAGTAACTCTACACCAAAATAATAGCTGGGGATCCACTTTTTTTGAGGGTGAAAGGTGGTATTTTTCAAGGTGGCCTACGGTAGAGCTCAATGTAACGCACTCAGATGTTGTACTAATTAATGGAACAAATACTACAGGGCTGTTGGCGGTGTATAAATCTGTTTGAAAAAATAAACGAACAAGCTAGAACTTTGACCTCCAATATCTCCGTAACTAAGTTTCCAGGCATAGTTCAAAGCTAAAAAATACCGCAATGACGAAAAAAACAGGTCTGGTTCGATAAGGATATTTTTACACCCACAAATTTTAAACAAAAGCATTCCTTTGATTGTTTAAACAAAGGAACTAAGAACTAAATCTCACTCGAGTACTAACAGCTTCAGTGACCGTTTTATGCTCAGACGCAGCTGTACAGATAGCGTCTTATCTTATCTATCGCGACGATCATGTTGACCTATATGCTTGAGATTAATTTGAAAGTTTACCTTGTCAATGCTGTATGATATCATACACGTATTTTTTATTGTTTGGGATTTACCAGGGAGTTTGTTAAACAGAGAATTAATGTTAATTTTCCTGAAATTTTAGCGTATAAAAGGGATGTTTACTGACTTAAAAAATATGATTCTAACTAGTCCGTCTTTTAAATTATCGAAAAATATTGGATACATGTTTTTTGTTTTATCAAATCAATAACAATTGACGAAGATACAACGCGTCAAAGATTTGAGTGGAGGGTTGTGCCGTCACTCATTGGTAAAGAATGTCATACTAATGTCTTAGAAAATGACCTCACACGAGTTTTCCAAGCACTGTATCGTCTTCATTGTTGGTTTACGTGAAAAAAGAAAAAATACATGTCCAATATTTTTTTGGAAATCTGCTCGAGGGACAATTTTTTTTTTTTACTGCCCTATTGTGAAACACCTCTCAGGCATACTGGATTCCTCACGATTATTTCCTTCGACGAAGCAATAGATATTTACATGTATGCGTGTTCCAACTCGAGTCCAAATATATTTTGGAAATCTATCTGACGGAATAATTATATATTTTTTAGGGTTCCGTACCTCAAAAGGTAAAAACGGAACCCTTATAGGATCACTTTGTTGTCCGTCTGTCTGTCTGTCTGTCTGTCAAGACCTTTTTTCTCAGGAACGCGTGGAGGTATCAAGCTGAAATTCATATCAAATACACATATCAAATACATCAAGTCTATGGTCTCTTGGAGCTGTGAAAAAATCAAACTTCTAAGTCAACGCGATCAAAAGATACTCCCGTTTATGCCGCAAATTTTCGACACTCGCAAGGGAATCAAAACCTACAGGGTACTTCCCGTGAACTCAGAATCTTGAAATTTGGTACGAAGCAACGTCTTATAACACAGATAAAGGAAAAATTGCGAAAAGCATAAATTTTTAGTTACATCATATATTAAAAATATTTTTAATAATTTAAAAAAAAAAAAAAAAAGCGGCTCCCCTACTACGATGGTACGGAACCCTTTATGTGCGAGTAGGACTCGCACTTGGCCGGTTTTTGTTAACTACCATAGTATGTTGAAATAGAATTTGAATAGGAACATAAACTGATTTGGTTTTTTTGGATGACTGGTCCGCGTCTAGGTCATCATCTACCTAGCCCCTAGCCTTTGTTAGAGTCGAATTTCAGTGAGACTAGATGCAGCTAAATGTATGTATGTAATGGGTGGACACCCATCCTCAGGCCAACCTAGACAAGCGCGGCTTAACCTAAAGTAGTTGTAAACCTAAAGTAGCAGTTTTGAATAAGCCACGAGCTCCTCTCAGTTGAAGTTAATGGTACACCATGATTTTCCAGTTATGGTTAAACCCCATGTACTATGGCGCGAGCCTAATTTCATAGACCACGGGTAAACACCCAAGATAGTTTTCAAACTTAGAATTTTAAATTTGTCGGCTATACAGCTGGGTATTTCACTGATTTTACCCGGTAAACAGTGGCCGTATTTGGCAGATATCAGTGATGATGTCTATCTTATAGATCACTCACTTTCGGCACGTCCGGAAATTTGAGATTTTTATTGATGAAAATAGACCCCAACATTTTATTCTGAACGACTTTTATTTGTAACCTGTTACGACATACTACTCGTACCATCGGTTGAAATAAAAATATGAAACCAAATTCAAAATATTTTTCAAAGCAACTGTTTTTACATAATTATTCTCATATTTACATTGCCGAGCTATATTTTCACAGTTGTAGCTGCACTTGCATTAAAATACACTAATATAAATAAACAAAAAACCTATAAAATATTTATATTTAGAGGCTATATCTATTCAATAATAATTTTGAACCCCGTTTCAGTTAATTTAATCAGTTTTAAATCGTCATGATTATTTTAAATACTATTTTCCATACAGAAGTTTTATCAATATTTCCGTTCATTCACTATCAAATAATATAACAACATACACTTATAACCTTTGAGAGTACTCGTCACACATAATAATAATAATTACTGTTTCACACAAATAACTTAATCATTCATAACATTGCTACTGAATACGATAAATAACCTAAAATTTAAAAATAATCAAATCATTAAAAAGATAAATAAATCAAAACTCACGATTTTCGAACATCCAGGTAAAACACAAGGCGTCTTCATTATAACACAATAATTATTATACTTTTTATAACTGTTTGTCTGTTAATCCCTCTCAGACTAAAAATTGATGGTTCCTTTTTAATCAAATTTACACTGAACTACATCCCGCGTCTGCGAGGATAGTGTGCGATATTGTATTTAGAGATAAGTGACGCGTGGCTTTTGGTGTAAGATAAGAGAGTTTAGCGGGTTGGCATAAGCGAAAGCGGGTATTTATTTTGTTGACGATGTTTTGAGTCTTTTTTTTGTGGAAAGTACAGGTGCATAGGTATCTACTTCTGTAGCGATTTTATATCAAAATACTGACGATGATATTTTATCAGGAAGACTAAAGAACAAGTCAAATAATTGCTATAATTACATTGACTCATGTTGAAGATGAATTCAAGTGCGTATGTCTCCCAACAGAAAATGCTCCAACTAAAAATTTTATCCTTATGGACAGTCACATTTTGATGACCTTTTCCTGCATAAATGAGCGGAGTCCGCGTAGCTGAATTTTGGGTTAAACCGGTTCGAACTGCCTGCCACCGATACACGAAGAAGTCCAAAATGATATATGCGACACTCAACGTCAGCACATACCCTGTATATATTTTTTGAAACTGGTAAATTCCGAGTCTCGTTGTCTTCAAAATCGCCTATTCTTATGACTTGCAACACTTTCTTATCATCAACACCTATAAATACGTAGCTAAGAACGTTTACACTTCTTCAGGATTTACATAATATACGATATCTTGTTTATATCGCCAGTAGACATACCTCAATGAAGTCATACTATCATATTATGAAGAAATTAATTATGGAATGAACTCTTTATTAATTTTTCCACGGAAGCCTTTTATTTTTAATAGTTGATAGCTGTTTTTTCAACATCAAGCTACTACAATATGTACATTTTTTTTTTATTACATTTTTATTTATATTGCTTAAGCATTAGGTTCAACATTAATTGGTTTCCCTACCTTTGTCTCCTACATTAAACTAAATAACTTGACATTGGCTAAATGCACAAACCGTGCGAAGCCAGAGAAAAGAAAAAAAAACATTGATTGGGCAAATTTGACCGTTTTGGGTAGGTTGATGTGCTGCCGTCTGTATAATCTACTTGAACTTATGAAGCGATTGTCTGGTCTAGTAAGAACTCCACGGTTATAATCAATATTTGTATTTTCGTAAATATTTTTTCTATGTTTTCCCAAATCATTTGAATCTTTTCAATGTTCCTGTCAATAGTCTTCTTAATTATAGGCTAGAGTGCATCACCTTAGGCCACATCATAACACTCCCTTTTGCTTCTCCCAGAGCGGAGGGGGGTCATTTGATGATTTCATCCAGGAAAAAAAGGCCGCAACATCACTTCAAATTGGCTGAGTTGCAACCAAATTCACCCATATTTTAAACCGACTTCAACTTTTTATGTATGTTCCCCGATTACTCGAAGATGGCTTGTCCCATGATCATCAAGTCAGGATCTGATGATGGGATCTTGGAATTCATAGGCTCACTTGAAGCGATTGGGTGAAGACCTGATGAAGAACTTCAGTGATAGGCAACGGAACTCCTCAACAAATGATAGCAAATGGACTGGTATTGCTGAAATCTCATGTCTGTCTGATTTTTTTTCTGTCAAGCTGATTTTTCTTCTAAAGTGTATTTTTTACTTTTTTTGTGTTTTATTTATTGTTGAAGTCGGTGTTATTTTTCGTTTTAATATAAGCATTTTCTCACAATTATTGTGAGAAAACGGAATCATTTTCCAATGTTTTTTTGTAACAAAAACCAGTTATTGTTTGAATAAAAATATTTTATTTTAGATAATCCTACATCTTAGGAAATGTCAAAACAAAGGTAGGTATTAGGTAAAAACGGCAGCACATCTTGCTAAATCCAGTATAACCTGGCCTCGCTTTGTATGAACTTTTCATTCACTGAGAGGTTTGGGTCATCATAGTTTGATTGGTCGAGGTGCATACATCATCATCATGTATCATAATTTTCCTGACCTAGTCCCATGTTGCTTGGGGTCGGCGCAACACGATTCTTAGGGTTCCGTAAAGTATCAAATGGAAAAAAAATGGAACCCTTGTAGGATCGCTCGTGTGTCTGTCTGTTAGTCAGACCGTTCCCCTCTTATCTCCGAAACTACTGAGCCTAAAATTTTGAAAAAATTCTGAAATTCGGTCAACATTAATAGATGAGTTACTTTGATCAGACTGAGCCGGCTTTGAGGAAAACCTATACGAAGTCTATGGTGCAAAAAACAAGGAAAATCTCGAAATATCTACTACAATGGTACTACCCTTCATAAGGAAGTCCGACTTACACTTGGCCGGTTTTTTTTCAATTCTCAGCTATTAGAGTATTTACTTATACTTATAATAAAATCTTTATCTGTCGGTCATTCTGTATACCTATCTGTTTATTCCATACCTATAATGTCCAAAGTAGTTAAACAGGTTTTAACAGAAAAAAACATACTGATAAAGATACTAGTGGTTTAGAAGGTTCTATAAAATAAATAAAAACCTTTAAAATGGTTAACAAAATCACTGAAGTACTAGTTTTATAATGATTTCACGTAATGGGCTAGCTCGCCGTCCGTCCGTCTTATGACGACGACAGGCCATGACGACGGCGCGTTCGTGTTCCACGCGCGCCTCCAAGAGATGTCAGCGACATGGAAGGGGCCCGCAAGCGCCGACGCCCGTCGGGGCTGCGGGTTGTTATAAAAGATACCGCGACCTCGACATAAAGAAGAAACATTTTTTTTCCCGCGCAATGCGTGCGTTCTAAAGTCATCATCAGCTATAGATGATTTAATATAACTGTTTGCTGAATAATTTGTAAAATTTTTGGAAAAATAAATTAATATTTCTTTTTAATATACTATTTTTTTTTAAGTGGCAGTGGGCAGGGCACATTGCTCGTAGAACGGATGGCCGATGGGGTCGAAAAGTTCTGGAGTGGCGACCGCGAACTGGAAGACGTTGCGTTGGAAGGCCTCCCACTAGGTGGACCGATGACCTTGTGAAGGTTGCGGGGATCCGCTGGATGCGAGACGCACGGGACCGGTCAATGTGGCGACACTTAGGGGAGGCCTATGTCCAGCAGTGGACGTCTTTCGGCTGAAATGATGATGATGATGATGATGAATATTCTGAAAACATTTTTTTTTCTGTTTTGAGAAATCTTTACCCTTATATGGGCCCCCAAACCAATTTTTATACGGGGTCTCGCTAGGGCACGCTACGCCACTGGATAGCATAAACTTTAAATGAGAAAACTTACACTGCTTCACTGTTAGCAGAATTTTATGCATCTTTTACTAACATTCACCTCGAATTTCCTTATTGAAGAAAATTCCAAGCTACAACAAGCCTAATATAAAATTTTTATCTTTAAATATATAATTCTACTATACGTGTATATGTCACTAAACTCCTCCTAAACGGCTAGACCGATTTTGATGATTTTTTTTGTGTGTGTTCAATCAAGTGGATTCGAGAATGGTTTATATTTACAATTGGACCCGGTAGGTGGAGCTCTTGTCAGGACAAGATGACGTCTGTAAATGAGTACATAAATATAATATTTGGCAATAAAAACAAAAAAAATCCTAAATAAATAAACAAACAAAACTAATTCCAAATTGGCCTCAGCTCAGAATGATGCCAGATGGCAACACGGGATGTACCACCTGACGCTAATATTCATCTGCAGCCCACGAGTGCCATACACTTGAAAACATATCAAAACACATAAGTCATAATCATCAAAGTCAGAATAGAAATAGACTTAGTAATTATTGTGTAACTCATTTTGTTTGCTAATACCCTATTTTTTTTTTTATGTGTTTACTTACAACCCTATTAGCGCTTTATTTGTAAAAATTATGAATTAAATATGAATTTAATTGAATTTGAATTAAATTTGAATTTAATATTCATGAATTAAGTATGTCTGAATTAAAGATAATAATTTTATTATACCGCAGGAGAACAGGATAACTTGTACCATATTCAAACATTCTAAGAAAAGGTTCCAAGAATAGCTTTAAGACCAAACCGTTGTTCCTTCCAATGCTTATGATGCTTAAGTCATTAATTTACAGCGTGGTAACGAATTTTCATCAGTAAGCTTAGCGCTGAAAGTTTAAAGTTCAAATGCGTAGTTTGGCATCGGCTTAAGTTATTTCGGGAGCAAGATTACTTACTTTATTTTTATAGTAGCCTTGCTGCCGCACTCAGAGAGCTTTGATTACTTAGGCCATCACTTAGTAAAGGTTCTGACAGTTTTGTCATACAAAAGTATGTCAAATCTTTACTAAGTGACGGCTTAAATAATCATTAAATATCTCTGAGTACCGCAGTTAGTGTACTTAAGATAAAGAGGGCATTATAGTTGTATGTGAATGATGCTATCAAATGGTGTATAGTTTTTTTTTTTTTCAAAATCAGTGGTTTCGAACGGCTTTAGCCTATGGTTAGTGTCATTTTCCTTTTGGAGGCAAACTTCTACAGACTAAAAAACCACCCATGTTCCTTCTTAGCCCTTTGTGCCATGGCCGCGGTATCTCTTGCGAATTAACTTTAATTAGTATATTATTTTTAATATACTAATTAAAGTTAAAGTGCATTGCTATGGTAGAGTATAATTTAAATATTTTCCGGAACTTCCCCGGCCCCGACGGGTGTGGTTAGTGCCCATGCGTCTCTGACATGACTTTATTTTGCTGTTTGCTTAGGCATGCTGATTTTCTCACGGTGTTTTCAGTCTGTCGGTCCCACCAGTAGGCTAGGGTTATCAAAAGTCTAATGATGCAGTTTCAGTTTTCATTAGAACCGGGTCCGGGACTTCTTTGAGTATGCATCGCTATTATTTAAAACCCACGGGTTTAATCATCCACGGGCGTGGGCGTGGAGAGGACCCTTGGAACAAAATTACAGAGATTTTGATTTGAAAATTCTATTGGCACTTACCACTTACCAGATTTGAGTATTCTAGAATTCACGTAAATTTCTACCAACGCAATATTTACCCCGCATGATTCTTGACCTGAAAACAAAAGGTAATCAAGATAAAAACACAACACTTCTCTCTATAGGCAACGAAGTTAAAATGAAGATAAGAATGAAGTCATCAGTCTACAATTCAATTGAATACTTTATTCCTTACAGCGCCCGTTCATCACAGATAAGGCTTATGAAGATTTTTACTGCAAATAAATTCACGTTTTTGTAATAGATACCTAATACCGAGCGAACTCCTAAAACCATTCTACCGTCAAACGTCAAAGATAAAACAGTTATTTATGCTGTTGTCTCGTTCTTTCTCTTTTTAAAATTGTCTGGTCTCTCTCCCTCATGGCGTGACAAAAGATCGTTGTAGTAAGTTACCGGGAGTTTGTGATTGAACGAATTTCATGAGTAGGTATATATACTAAGTTGCGAAATGGAGTATCATAAGCGAATTCCCTAACTCCCGTTTTGTTTGCTACTTGACTTACTTGTAATGGATCGGCCTTTTTATAAAACTTAAATCGTATTATCAAAGGGTAGATCAGTTAATGTCTACTAATGGAGTACTTAAAATTAGTCATTGTTTCAGAATTATGCACATTTTTTTTAAAAGATTGTAATTTTAATTTTAATCTGGTAAGTTGAATTGTGGAATAAACACACACAAACTTATAATTAAACATCCTGGTCATGCTACCAGGATGTTTAATTGTAAGTTTGTGTGTTGGTGTTCCTTCGACTCTGAAAATTCCATAAACAATAATTGATCTTAAAATGTATCATTACGAAAGTTATTTAAAATGTTTCTAACTTTTAGAGTTCACGCTCTTTACGTCATAAAATATGACGTTTGACGTCGGGAGACGTGTAATTTATATCAGTGACGCAGTCAATAAAAATGGCACAGTCAGTGACATATTCCTTCGCTTAGAAAAGCACTTTTTTTGCAAAAGGAAACCTATTTTAAAAACACAAAAAAAGTCATAAAGATGTCATAGAGAGGAGAACTGTGTCCCAGCAGTGGGAACATTTTACGCTGATTATGCATGGTAAATATTTTAAAAGTATCATATCGAGTAGCAAACATGGATAGATATCACGCAAGATGAAAAGGTTTGGAAGTAAGAGGGTCTTTACCCAACAGTTGGACCCGAGATAAGCTTTTTTTAAGTATTGAGTAGTTTTAGCACTAATATGCATAATTGCATACCTAGTCCGCATGTGGGTATGCAAAGATGATCTCTGGACATTAAAATAGACTCTCCAAACTAAAACCTCTGAGTTTTTTTCGGCGGTATTTTCTCACGGGACACAGGTTTGAAACACCACTGGCATTATCTTGTTAAAAAAAGAAAACGAGTAAAGTGTTTGTAAAAACCTTTTTGTAAAATTTACATAATTTATCATTTATGATAGAAACGTAATTGTGTAACAAGAACTTCTCAAGGAGAAGACCAAATGAACATTTAATGATTTTAATTAACATATTAATATCCAACATTTAATGTCATAATTTAATTTAATTTTATTGAATTCCTATTGTTTTTTAATTAATATTAAGTTAAAATATCATAATTAATATTAACTGCCGTACTCAGAGATATTTAATGATTACTTAAGCCGTCACTTAGTAAAGGTCTGACATATTTTTGTATGACAAAACTGTCAAAACCATTACTAAGTGGTGGCCTAAGTAATCATTAAAGCTCTCTGAGTACGGCAGTAAGACTAATAATGTTGTGAGTAATGTTTGTTTTTCTGGCCAGATGATTATTATTTTTTTTGTAATCTTTATTGCTAAAACCACTGCTCGACATTAATATAAATTTGTTGAAGAATAAATACATAAATTGACCCTTTTTAAAAGATTTTCATTTTACTTAGGCCACACAATATGTGTTAATTCTAACTTTACATTGACATTTTAGTTGATATTCCCTCATTGCTTTCATATAATGTGATTTGACACAATGTCACCTCCCACTCGTATTCAACACTTATATCTTTCTATTACCTCGTAACTAATGAACATTTTGTACAAAAATAGCTCTCGCGTTTCACCCCTAAATAAATCAGGGTGAGCAATTTCACCCCCATTAGTGTGTCGTAATCGCCATCGCAAATGTTCACGGAAACATACGATAGGCAACTTATTGCTCTTAATGTGTGGCAGTGGGCCCAGTTAGAGTCAAAATGAATAACCAACAACCCACATTACGATCAAAGTGGAGTAACTCCATTTCGTGGAGTAATTTTAAGGATTTTGCACGTTTATTTTGAAGTTGGGAATCTGACAACCAGCCTCACTAAAGGGTTTCGTATTACCCAGTTTTAATTGGGTTTTAGGGGTCAGATAGGCAGTCGCTTTATATAAAACCGACATTCGGTATTCCTGTATCTGTGTATTTAGCTGCATCCGGTAAGACTGGATGGCGACCCCAACATTTTTAGGTAAAGCCTAGATGGACGATGAGATTAATTGTAAGTAATTAGTAGATTAATTGTAAGTAAGCTTAAAAATACTGCAGTTTTGAGAGATGGGGATGGAGGGGCTCGTACACGGGTGAGGCTTTTCCCCAGCAGTGGGCAAAGAAGGCTGAAAATAAAGGAAAATCTCAAATTAAAGCAATTTAAAAATGAAAATATTAAAAGTAATAAAAAAATATTTAATATATTTTTTATCATTTAATGTAACGCCTGGAAATAGAGACTACGCAATCTGTATTTCTACAATTATGTTTAGCGTCTCAGTTTATTTGGGCAGGCGTTGGTAGATTCAAAATCTTTTTTTTTAAAAGATACTTCTGGGCATGTGACCCGTTTACAACAAATTTGATTTGTTTGGATATTCAATATCTTTTTTTTGGATATTCCTATACCTAATATTTTGTTTATTCACATCTTTACTTTTTCCAAGAACCAAAAACACTGCCTAATATAATACTTTAAATAGAATAAACATAATATAACCAAAAAGTCAAATAAGTACATTACCCGATATTGTCTTTCTGTTCCCCTCTGTCGGAATTTATTGGTTTTCTCAGGGAAGTTGTAAAACTCGGCCATAAAGTTATTGGAATCAACATTTTATTGCTTTACGTCGACGCGGGTCGTTGTTCTCTATATTATTATGTAACCTGCGGAGTAATTGCGTAACATGCTATGGCAGTTCCTGTAATTTCAGCAAACAATGGGTTTTCCGTCTGGAATTTCTCAGAAGCGGCCGCGGAGTCGGGATTGGCGCCTCATCAACATCATCAGCCTATAAATTTTCCCACTGCTCGGCCTCAGACCTCCCCTCTTTGAGAGTGAATGGGCTATAATCTACAACGCGGGCACATTGCAGAATGTTATATTTCACCAGTCTTTGAATTTTTGGTTCTAGGCGTGCCAGTTTCGTCACGATGTTTTCCTTCACTGTTTTGAGAGTTCACTCTCAAAACAGTTATGTTTGGGCTTCATGTATTAAAGTCGTGAACCAATTGCCATAGGCACATGGGAACTGGCTTTCTGTTAGCTACACTTTTTTACACTTAGGTGGTCCACTTGTCTGCGTCTCCGTAAATGAGGCCTAAGCGTGTTTTTGAATTAGATATCCTAATGGAACGAAGATAAAGGAAGAATAAGTTTTTAGAATTCATCACCTAATGGAAGGCGGTACCTAGGGGTTGAAAGTTGATAAATAGAAGTTCGTCATTTTGAATGTTGGAAAATTTTACTAGGCCCATTGCACAAGGAGGAAAATTATTCATCCACTTGATTGAAAGTAAGTATGGATGGTCGAAATTTTGCTGATAGAGCATCATATTGGGCTTCTCTTTGGTAAAATTCGTCCAAAAACCCAAAAAAGAGTCTCTATTTTTATGAATATAAAAACATTCTAAAATGAGCAGCATTATGGTCTGACTATCGCTATTTCTCGGTAAGTAAAAACGCTTTCCACAAAATATTGCGTCATAACCTTTTGAATGAACCAGAAATTGCTTCAAATGAAAAAAAAAGATAATGTTAAAAGCCTACCTTTTATCAACGAAAAAGATTCTAAATGTAACTTTTATTTTAACACCTATAGAACATAACTCTTCTTTTGAGTTGAGCCATTGAAAGGGGAACAATATACAAAGCTTGGAGCAAAATATATAAATAAAAGCAATTTCAACGGTAAATAAAGACGTTTAAGCGCACAATGTTTCCGATATTGGTACAAAAAGCTGATTGATCGCTTTTTTGTTGGTGTCAGCGCTAGATTTTGGTCTGGATTTGTCTGGTTTAGTACCTATTGGAAAGTAATAATTTATAAGTTTTTATTTTTGATAACCCTTTTTATTTATAAGACCATCATTATCTGCCTAGCCTTTTCTTGACTTTAATGGGGTCGTCGGCTCGACTACCGAATGTAGCTGAATAACACTGTTTTACATGGAGCGACTGCCTATCTGACCTCCAAAATGCTGCTACACATTAAGCTATACATTTGCAGTATAAGCTGGTATTGTATTGTATAGGATGTCCATACAGTGCGAAATCAGCGTGAACTGGAAATGTATAGCTTGATGTGTACCATATTTCATGCAAATAAAAAATCTTGAATCCGGTGAGTAAATTTATGATTATTTTATTGCATTACATGTTTCTTCTTTCCTAATTGTGTGGTTAATTCCTATCCTGGTGTCAGACGTTTGATCAAACTGACTTATTGGTCTCTGACCTGGGGTTTACATTCCCATGGAAATATCCCTCAAGCATGGTGGTTTTCTCACCGAAGAAAGTTTCAACTAATAATGAGTAAAAGTCTTTACTATAACAACCTGGGGTAATAAATGTTTACGTTTTTCTACAAACTTTTTTTTTTGTCAAAAATCTTTTTATACAACAGGTTCTCTGTTTATCAAAAGTTTCTTGATTTTGTTTAAAACTTTGTATGAATAACCTCTTCTTTATTTGAAAGTCTTTACATTCATGTTCAGAAATTTTAATGATGTGTATTTTTACCCGACTACGGCGAAGCCAAGTTAGCAAGATGGCATGCGACTACGACTGACCTCTTAAAATAATTATAGAGGTCAGTCGTAGTCGCATGCCACCTTGCTAACGGCAACAGCAGCTGACTTCTGTATCAATGAAAACGCCATGTAGGAGCATCAGGTATCAGTGGCATGCGACTAGGGCGTCCTCTTTAATTATTTTACTTATATTTAAATAGAAATATACAAATTCAATATAATATGAATATCAGACAACAATACTTGTTTTCTACTATTAAGACCGCGGTTTGTAATCGGGTTTTAGTTTTTAAACTTTTTTTTTTATTGTTATAAAAGAAGAAACTGGGGCATTTCAGACACTCAACAAAATACAAACGTCGAAATCGCGGTGAGGTGGGATATCCCGCCCGTTTGAAATATTGACAGATGTGGCCAGCCCACTGGCACTTGAGCTTGCTGAGTTTGCAACCTATCTGGGTTACCGCAGTTTTATCCCGGACAAATGTCAGTGCGGTTTTCACCCTTAAAAACAAATGCTAACTCATTGGGCTATTTCAAAAAGATTTAAGAAACGGTAGCACTAGTGGGATTGATTCAAATTTTTGTCTCAGCGACGAGTCTTTGAATCTAAACGACATAAATAACATTATGATACTCTACAAAGACAAGCAAAACTAGACAAACTAGTTCTGTGTTTCAGAGGTACATGCTAATTACTTTGTGGATTTTATATTAAATTCGAGTAAAATATTTGAAACAATTTTAAGGCCCTTTGCTGAGATATTACAGTTTCAAGTATCAAAGTCTCGCGTGACCATTTGGGCTCGTTCCTGGCTGATTGGCCAGAGAAAGCAAAGCACTGAGAGCATTGGAAAGCATTGACGGGGCTTTTGCTTAGTGGATCGGAACGAACTGATAAAAAAATGCAATAATGACCGGACAAATATATACGATAGACTGCAGCGAATGAGGTGCGACGAGTTGATTTCGATGCCGCGAATCTACCCAGAGATTGCACAAGATAGCGAGATTTGGAAGGGAAAAAGGTCTTTTCCCGAAATGTAACACTTGATAACCTAACAAAAAAAAAACAACAGACAGACAAATGTTACAACAGCCTGCTCACAGCGTGCCACCCTAGCCAGCCAATGACAGCTAACCATAACCATGCCACTCTAGCAAACCAAAGCCATGCCACTCTAGCATACCATAGCCATGCCACTCTAGCCAGCCAATGACGGGCAACGACTCGCGAGCCAATCACAGTCAAGCGAAGACACCGCCATAACCACCGGATGCCTCCGGTGGGGATATCAGTCTATATAATGCCCTGTAAGCTCAGTTTCGAGGTCTTGTCGCGCTCGATTGTGAAACCTGTAAGTCGAGACTCTGTCCAAATAAAATAATGAATCAGTTCCTGTCTATTTTTTACCACTGTCGTTACAGTCAGAAGTGGGATCGAATAAAAAAATAACCTACGATAAAACGACGCTCTGCTACTTAAAAGTCAACGGTCACCTACTGTGGAGGACGAGGTCTGAAAATTCAAACGAAGAACGTTGATGCACACCGCCTGCAAGGAAAATATTGTCTCCCATCCCAGTATCACAGGGCACAAATTGAAAAAGCAGGCCACAATCTGGATGGAACACGAAGCGCCTACCCTCAGTATCGCATTGATCATTCCATAATTTGACCTTGAAAACGGAGACTGCGGCCAGTAACCACCTGTGAGACACTTTGAGTTACAAGAAGTATCCATCTCTCTGCCAGCAACGGTTCTACGGTAAATTAAGACTACCTAAAGATTGTCAACAGCAACCAAGGACATGGAAGGAAGGAACCGACCTACTTCACGCTGAGAGCTGCCAGGAACCATGCATAAATAACAAGGTCAGTAAACATGCCAATATTTGCCAAATTAGCCAAATGCCATTAGCCAAATATATAAGCCAAATGTGTTTTACCATGGAGTGCCCCATGAGTTGATAATTATGCGAATCGTAGACAAAATAATTTGGTAAGCCCGATATGTAAATCTAATCATAGTCAGATAATCTGTATAATATTATCCCGGTACAAAAAAATGTTTTACGAGTAGGTACTAGTTGTGTACTAAAGAGTTGAGAACTTAAAATGTACATAATTATTTAGTTCAAGTGCGCATTAGATTATCCAACAATAACAATTCCAAAGTAAATCATGTAGATCAGATACTTATAAATAGCTACAATAATTTTATTAAACTATTATCAGAGATATAGATAGCATTCCTTGGCGATCTCTTGCTACCGCCAGCCGATATTCAAACAGTTTTAGACTTATTGGATATAGTTCTTGACAAATTGAAAACGAGGAACTTAAAATTAAATATGAGGAACTGCAAATTTTTACATATTTCATAATTAGGGTATAAAACATCATGACGCGATCCAATTCAACCAGGTGAATTTAAGTTGATCGTCTTAATTTCTCATCCCGAGTAATGTAAACGAAGTGCGTCAGTTTATTCTATCTAGTTCTATCTAGTTACTAAAGAAAGTCCATTAATAACTTAGCAATAATAGCTCGCCCGTTTATCAAACTTACAAAAAAAAAGTACGATGTGGGTATGAGACAAGTCACATAAATCTTGTTATGGAAAAAAAAATGTTATAGGTCGGTATTAGTGATTATGTAGGTACGATCCTAGTTTTCCAACAGAAATTCACACGTATTGCAGGTATTGCACGTATCTTTTATAAAATAAATTGACGGTAGTTTGCGCCCTGTCTTTTAGTTTAGTCGCGTTACAAGTCAGATAGAGTGTTTATCATGATTTTGGGCTTGAATCCCTTGCGGTGATAAAATTGTTGCTAAGATTTCGTATTATGACGTGTTATGTAAAATGTAATGTAATTCGGACTGTACTGCAGTACGCGATACAATGACTAATCATGATCTTATGCCATGTATTGCCCGATATTACTTTTCACTATGGTGACCGATGAGCCAAAGCCCAAGCAAGCTAAAACGAAAAGCCAAAGTCAAAGTCTATGCCTATCTTAGGTAAGCAGATCGTTCGATATATGCCGTTTATTGTGTACCATTTAGACGTGAACGATTTGTTCAGTACTGTGCAATGACAAGATGAAAAGCCGAAAAGTAGTATTGTTTTACTGCGAAGTGGGTGTACAGATACCTATAGTGAGTAATTGTGTAATCGTTGATGGTAGGCTATAACGTAAACAAACCTTTACGGTACCAGATTAGTTGTGTGAGTTGTGACAAACTTCGCGCGATGGAAAATATTACAAAATGCATCATGACAATAACAAGGAGTAAAACGAAGTTCTGAATTTTATAAATATCAACAAAATTTCTGATTTCCAAAAATAACCCGATTTATAAGTAAATATTATTATGTGACGTCATGTTTACATTGTGCGTACTGTAAAGGGGATAATGTAGGAAAGAGGGTTAACGACATCCAATTCTAAATCTAACTTAGCTCTGATAATACATGACAGTAGCAAGCTAAATTTTAATTTTAAAATGGTGATAAAACTGATGTCCTGAAACGAGGCTGCGCCTGTGGGTATCTTGGGGGCCAGAGTTGCATTAACTTAACATTAGTACTTAATAGCTTTAAACACATAAAGTTATATTGGAAAAATAGAAAAACGTATTCTTGTGTAGTGTGTTAGTGTGTATAAGTAATGAAGTTTTGCCATCGACACGCTAAGAATTATGTGTGTGAGTATGTACATGTATGTGTGCGTGCGTCTTAATGGTATGATGTAATTAACTTAATTGTTTCTTCCGTTTCTTCAAACGATAGTTTGGCAAAACAGTTTATTTATATTTTCTTACATGAAAAATGTTTCATGTTTTTAATGTCGCAGATAATATGGAGTTCTTATAATACTGTTAATATTACAACCGGGTACCTATAAGCCTTACGATTTATCCCAGATCGGGTTGCTTCAGGCAACCAGGGCAATCTAGGCGCGGTAGGGTTATCTCAGAAATGGGACGTAACTAAGATACAAGGTGAAAAATGATAATTCAAATTCAAACTCTTTAATTCAGACAAGTGTCCATAGTGTTAGTAACAACAAATTAACTTAACGACTAGGGTTAGTAAACTTAGTGATAAGGCAAAAAAAAAAAAGGAAAGGAAATATGTTAATAGTGTGATTTACAAAAAAAAAAACTATGATTATGTAACTTTGGCGCCAGGCGATGACTACTGGCGGCAACAAGGTTTAATGCTTTTAACATCACGCATGTAATACCCAATGGGTTAGGCAGAGGTACTTATACTCATGAGTACACACACATTTCGCCAGTAAATTGAAATGAATTAAAAAGTGTTTATTCATGGTTACATCCGAGTTACATGGTATATTACTTCTGTCATACTGTAAAACAGTTATATTTAATTTAAATGTAACAAATTGTTGGTACGTTTCCATCAATAACAACGTCACTTTTACCTACAACTAAACACATTTATTGAACACAAAAGTTGACTATAACGTAATGCTATAACATTTAAGTTGCGTTAAAACACTTTAATTAATAGCGGTGAAGCCGAAAACATAAGCTAGTATGACATAAATATATACTTATACAACAATAAATAATCATAAATGGAATCTACACATCTCTTGTAATGAGGTTTTTACATAGGTGTTAAAAACAAACTTTCCTAATTTATTTTAAAAGACATTTTCGTGGTACAGCTATTTTCTAAATCGTAAGGTATGTCGTTAAAAATTGTTGGTACTAAGCATTTCCTACATCTTTGTCCATAATAATTAGTACAAGTGGGTACCTATTACAAATTTTCTTATGCATTTATTCCTTTTCCTTCAGCTTAAAGTTCCATGCTATAGGGGGCGAGCCAGGTTAACTCTTGTTTGTTAGAGGATTTGTTTTCTGGCCATATTATGTGATATTGAGGAGTTAGGTAATGATTGACGTAAACTAAGAAGTATGAAAGGTCATATTATATGATACAACGGGTTTACAGGTTTAGTATCCGCTGTCACATATCGTAGCAGTGCTTTTGTCTGATAGCACCAGTAGTGTGAACGAATAATTGAAAACCGAAGGTTTCATAAATCTCCTGAGAGGTCTATTGCCCCATTTTAACTTGGTTTTTCTGAGCTGACTTGTAATCACTGTTTTCTTGTTTCCATTGCGGGAGCAATTGTTCCAGGACGGCCGAATGTTACAACAGCCTGCTCACAGCGTGCCACCCTAGCCAGCCAATGACAGCTAACCATAACCATGCCACTCTAGCAAACCAAAGCCATGCCACTCTAGCATACCATAGCCATGCCACTCTAGCCAGCCAATGACGGGCAACGACTCGCGAGCCAATCACAGTCAAGCGAAGACACCGCCATAACCACCGGATGCCTCCGGTGGGGATATCAGTCTATATAATGCCCTGTAAGCTCAGTTTCGAGGTCTTGTCGCGCTCGATTGTGAAACCTGTAAGTCGAGACTCTGTCCAAATAAAATAATGAATCAGTTCCTGTCTATTTTTTACCACTGTCGTTACACAAACAAAGCGCCACTATTCATAATATCGCCCCATTTTCTCTAAGCCCCAAAACCCTTGCAAAACACACGGGGGTAAATTGTACCTCGCTGCCCATTTTCCCGTGCATACAGCACGGAACAATACAGATCGTTAGAAAAGCAGTAATGGTAGGAAATTACCTGTACCATGATTTATAACCTGGGGCTTTGTTGGGCCTCACAATGTGGACCGTTGACCCCAATAGATAAAGGTTTAATCTTTTTCAGAAGCGACCGCCGCGAATGTGTATCGAGCACGGAAAGGAAACGTTCGTTGTGATTGATTTTTTGTGCTTATTTTTGGTGCAGCGTTTTAGGGTTAGTTTGGGTAGTAGAAGAAGGAGGTGATTTTAGTTGGGAATGAATTGCATGAAATCTTAAAAACACTACTACTTACCAGCCTGTATTTATTACCGGTGTAAGAGGCATGTCTTCCCGTCGGGGCTGCGGGATGTTGTAAGAGACACGTGGCCTCGACATAGGGCTAAGAAGGAACATGGGTGGTTTTAGAAGTAGTAAGTAGAAGTCTGGCACTCGCTTCGGCTCTGCCCAAGAGCGAGAGGGGTTATTTAATAATTTTCCACCCGCCAAAAAAAAAAATAGACACGTCTTAACACAAATTTCTTGGCTGTCAGCTTTTGCGTCGACAATTTTTCTTTGTCAGTCGCAAGCGTTACTAGTGCTCTGTTCTGTCTCGTGCTGATATGGAGGGAAGTTAAAATTACCCCTATGCAAATTACGTTTTTCCAACTACTCCTCCGCTATTTTTTTCTGATTTATTTCGTGGCGGGATCCAAGACAGTTAAATCGTTTCTCTGGGACTTCGTCGGGCTTCGTTGTCTCGGCACTTTTATTGTGGTCGCCACTGTTGATTCTGGCTTACAGGAGTTACAGTGGGTTTGGGAATAGTGTGGCTGGCTTTTACCAATTTTTCGTTACTGTTGTGATTGAGGTCCTGAGTTTGATTCCCAAATAAGGTAAGTGTTGTTAGGGCACGCCACGATAGTGGCGGTAAGTCCCCTCTTTGAGGAGTGGCTAGAGAGGCGCCACGGCGCCCTCACCTTCCGTCTGACGCAGGTCCTCACCGGATGCGGTTGTTTCGGGAGGTACCTGCACCGAATCAGGCGGGAGGAAACGCCCGGATGCCACCATTGTGAGGATCGGCCGGAGGACACGGTGGAGCACACAGTGGAGGTGTGCCACGCTTGGGCGGAGCCCCGCCGTGTTCTCGTAGCGGCGATCAGAGGCGGCGACCTCTCGCGCCCGGCCCTGGTGCAAGCCATGGTCCGGGACGAGGAGGAATGGGACGCCGTCGCCTCCTTCTGCGAAGCAGTGATGCTAGCGAAGGAGGTGGCGGAACGCGAGAGGGACCTCTCGTCCCAGCCGCCGCGGCGGCGCTCCGGGCGTCGGGGGTCACGCGATGACCTCCGGCCACCGTAGACGCGGGCCTGTGGACGGTGAGTGATGGGCTAACTCGCCGTCCGTCCGTCTTACGAAGCAACATGGGAGGGGCTCGAAAGGGCCGATGCCCGTTGGGGCCGCGGGTTGTACACTAGTTATCGCGACCTCGACATAGAGGGCTAAGAAGGAACATGGGTGGTTTTTAGTCAGTAGAAGTCTGACACTCCCTTTCGCTCTGCCCAAGAGCGGGAGGCGTTATTCGATGATTTTCCACCCGCCAAAAAAAAAAAAAGGTAAGTGTTGTTTGTTTTTTCCATTCATATTGAGTTACCCGTAGTTTAAATTTTTGCCTTTTACACTGACCAAAAATACCTTTGCGTGCCATAATAGCAACACCACAACCATCACTTTAGCTAAGCGTTATGATAAAGGCATTTCTTTATTAGCATTTTGACTTGGATGCCCAATACGAAATAAACTAAGTGTGAAACAGAAGGAAGATACTTCTAAACTGTTTTGTTGTTGTAACTATCACTGGACTACCTTTTTTTTTACGTTGAGACCACACAAGAGGTTTGATATATAATCTCTTTACTAGCTGGCTGATAGTATTTCATAATGTTGGAATGCCTTGGCTTGGAAAATGGCCAATGCGATGGCGATTAGCTACTACAATGGCCTGTTTAACATTGGCGAATGCGATGCGATGGCCAAGTCAATCTATTTATTTAAAACATCAAAGATTTTAAGTAGTAACTGAATATATTAACTGACTTGGTATTACATGGATCTCACTACTTTTTACGGTAAAAGAACTGAGTTGCGCGACTTGGCTTTTTTTTTTAAGTTTTGATTTTAGTGGGATAAACTTGTTGCCATTAACAGGCTCAAATCCAAACTCAATGGTTGTCAATTTGGGCGCTTTTCTTGTGGCCACTGTTGATTCTGGCTTACTCTGTGGTTGTTACAAAAAAAACTTATATGAAAAAATATAAGCTTAAAAACTAAAACACGACTACAAACCGCGGTCATAAAAGTAGAAAACAAGAAAATTATTCTTGTCTGATATTCATATATTGAATTTGTATATTTCTATTTAAATATAAGTAAAATTATTATAGAGGACCGCCGTAGTCGCATATATGTATGTATTGTTACGAGCTGGGTATGGCTCGTAACAATACATACATACATACATAGACTGCCAAAATCATTACCCTTTCTTTTGGCTTCGCCGTAATCGGGTAAAAACCCAATAACACTTGAACAAACACAACTAAGTATAATGAAAAAAATACTATAACTCTGCTTGGCCAATGAAATAGATTCAATGATAATATTCCTCCGGCCGACTAATTTCAGAAGAAGCTCAAACCGTTAATTACAAAACAACTCGCTTTCAGTAAAATAAACAAGGATTAATGTTAAATAGGTACTTGTGTATTTGCTTCGAGTTTCATAGAAACTGTTACTGAAATGGTGTTAATCGCACGCGCTGAAAACCACAATGTTTACCGTAAACCGTTTATAATACCAGACATCTAGATAAGGGTATATCTGATTCTACGGATTTATATTTATTTACTAGCTGATGCCAGCGGCTTCACCCGCTACAACTCGAAAATAATCCCACGGGAAAACAAAATCGGAATATAAACTATCTTAAGTGATCATCCAGGTTATAAACTATCTGTGTACCGATTTTTATCCAAATCTGTTCAGTAGTTTTTGCGTGAAGATGTAACAAACTTAGACACAAACTTTCGCCTTTTTAATATTAGAGTGATAGTGTGATTTTCTGTTGTATTTTCAAACATTATGATGATTAAGGCATGATGAATAAATGATGATAAAAGCATTTTTATTTACATTTTGACATGGATGCCCAATCTAAAATAAATTAACCGGGGAAAAGAAAGATAATTCTAAACTTGCTTGTTTAGATCAGTCAAATTAGTAGTTTCACCTCGGAATTTGAGATACCAAGGTAGGCATTGTGTCTCAAAACCCACTTATGGTAGGGTGTTCGCGTCTATTCAAAATCGAAGGTTAAAAGTCACAATATTTTTTTATTTTTCGATTATGTCGTTTCTCGCTATATTGTTGAAAATTAAATTACCTAACACAATGTTCACGGTAAAACGGTTATACTTATAATACAAGACATATACTCACAGTTTTATATATG
The DNA here is from genome assembly GCA_932274075.1 of Diarsia rubi. Taxonomy (NCBI): domain Eukaryota; kingdom Metazoa; phylum Arthropoda; class Insecta; order Lepidoptera; family Noctuidae; genus Diarsia; species Diarsia rubi. The sequence goes on from OW026414.1 coordinate 5,628,892, forward strand.
GTTCTACTGGATTTATTTGCTGTAGTATTTTTAAATAATGTTATTTGCCATTGTTGTACTTCCGACCCGCCTCTTGCTTTGTTGCTAACGGCTTAAGAAAACGGCGAGTTTTCCTTATTAGGTTGATTGTTTATACATTCACTTCCGGACACGTTTTCTAAATTATTGTGAAAACCGTATTAAAATTGGCAAACATTTTGAAAAAAACCGAAAATACAAAAATAAACCAAGAATTATCAATATAAATAGTAGTTAGGAGTTCCGTGAGATTGATATAGTTATCCATTTATAAGTACAATCAATGACTAAGTTAGTTTCAGTCGTGAATTCTTGATATAATAAAAAATTATCTTCAAAGTATTTTCTCCGTCAATCGTTGTTCTGCTTCAAGTTCTCGTTCAAGAAATAGGTTTCATTTAAAACTTACCATAGTTACTTTTGTCGTTGACTTAACTTATTATTAATTACCTTCAACGCAAAACGCCCACAACTTACAACGAATCGCAGCGTTAATTCTAAGAATTTTCAAACATACAGCCAACCAATTTTATAATGTCACTAAGGAAGTAATATCAGTTAACTAATTAAATGTAAATGCCAGTCTAAATGAAGATTTCTCATTAATGTTTTACCTTGGTTTGTGAGCTTAGTGGGAAGTCAGGGTCAATTTCAAGCCTCGTGGGGCCGGCCGGTGCGGTGGTTGGGAAACTCAAAAGTTTTTAAGCTGGGTACTTTGAAAGTTGGTAGCGTCACAAGTTGTTGTCAAATACTTTGTTGTTTTGATTTGACTAAGACCTGACAGTAAGACCGAATGAAATGATTAAATCACATTTTTACGACGGTAGACATAACGCAGCGGGACGCCAATAGTTTCTTGAAATACTTATTTTTTGGCCCTGCCCCTTTTAATTCTTTTCTGATCTAAGCACTTCTAAGATACTATTTCTTTTTCACCGACTTCCAAAAAGGAGGAAGTTTTCAATTCGTCTGTGTTTTTGTATGTTTGTTTCCGAATATCTTCGTCATTATTGAACAGATTTTCAAAATTATTTTTGTATAAAAAAAAGTATACTCCCGAGATGGTCCCATTGTCATCAAGTCAGGATCTGATGATGTGATCCCAGGAAAAACGAAGGCAACTCTCAAATTTTACTGGCACTTGTTACTTTTTCCGTATACTTTCTGAAGCTGTTCATGTATTTGCGTTTGATCATCATAATCTCATGAGAACACGCCGATTATGGAAGGTACAAAACCTCAACGGTTCGGAGTTGAAAGATTTTTTTTTCAAAACTATACGTACTTATAAACCGATAGTCATCCCAGAGAAATCTAGGGCAACCCTCAAATTTTATAGGCACGTATTATAATACGTGTTTCGTGCTTTTTCTAAAGCTTTCCAAGTATTCGCATCTAGCAGTTAACACTTCATATTGATGAGCTGATGATGAAAGGTACAACTCCTTAACGGTTAAAAGTTGGAGGATAATTCTGTAATCAAATATTTTGGGGACATATATGTTTATGGTTGTATTCTTTAAGATTATGTAGGTGAGCTGATTATGGAAAGAACTACCCCCCAACAGTAAGGAGTTGAAAGCAATAATAAGGGAATCTTGAAGGTTAAGGGTTTGCTTTCTTGGTTAAATGTTAAATGCATAGTAAATATTTGTAGGTAAGGATATCCATTGCAACTAAAAATGGAAAAATAAGAAAAAACTTTTTAGCAAAAAAAAAACCGTCTTTCAAAATCACAAAAAAATAGAAAAATAAACTTCAGATGACAGAAGCTTCTGAAGTCGGTGGCAAAAAAAAGAAATCAAACACTTCACTTCAGAACCTGATTTTTCTTCTGAAGTTAATTTTTCACCTTAATAACATGGACCCGCGTGGTGGATTATAGCCCATCCCTCTCCTTGAGACGAGGCGTGGCAGTGGGAATATTATAGGCTGGTGATGGTGACGATGAATGTATCTATTACTAGCTGTTGCCAGCGGCTTCACCCGCTACAACTCGAAAATTATCCCACGGGAAGATAAAATCGGGATAATCCAGGTTATAAACCATCTGTGTACCAAATTTTATCCAAATCCGTACAGTAGTTTTTACGTGAAGAAGTAACAAACATACACACTCACACACTCACAAACTTTCGCCTTTATAATATTTGTGTGATTGTGTGATTACACCCACATTTCGCCAGCTATATTTTAAGTCTCATGAAATAGGGGCCAGCTTTTTGCCATCACTAATCCATACTATGTGACTGCTACTGAAAATTGCTGATGATAAACCCGAGAACTCAATTTACATAAAACCACATCATTTGAAAAAGCCGTGTTAAAGCCAAGGGACAAATATTTATAAAAGTTTATGAACACAATTATTACAGCACAGTCAATAGTAATTGACTGTGTTCAAACTTAAACATTTTAAACGGAATGTGTTTTTCATTAAAAATATCTAGATTTTAGCAAAATACTGTGTTTTTATCTATCATATCTCCGTAACGGTGGTAGATACAGACAAACCGATGAATTTTATTAAATTATATTTATTTTTATTTTTATGTAAAAAATATTATTTATATGTATTTTTTTGTATAAATATATATTTATATATAGTTTATATATACAAACTATTTTTTTCACAGATAGCGCTCGGTCTCCGAATTACAATAATCAAAACAAGCCAAAAACAAAGTAACTGAAGATGCTGTGCTTTTATTTACGAGGGGAGCGTCTGTTTCTTCATAATATGTAAAGCTCTTTAGCCAAACAATCAAGGTTTTCTTACATGCGTCATGTGATTTTTAGTAGATAGCAAATTTGCAGTGTTACTTCTTAAGTTACTCGTATTTCATGTTTATAACACAATGATAAACCTCACATTACAGCTCTAAGTATCAGTGACTTACGAGACAGCTTTAGTAGCAACTTGAGGTTACTGGTTATGGTTAACACCAGGTGGGCAAAATGCCAGATACTTCACTGATACTTAATATATATACAACACGCAAAGTCTTTACTATGATACAGACAAATAATATCAAAATAAGAAGCTATTTGTGTCTGTCTGTGCGGGTAAAGTAAACAATGGATTTAAATACTGTTTTTTTTCTTAATAATGTTACCCTACCAAAGGAATTTCTCCTGCATCGTGGGACAAATACCCAGACTGGAACAACTATCTGTAGGGCATACTAATATATGTTCCGTGCGGGGATCGGACCAGCGACGCGCAGCAGTCCAATCGCTCAGCCACTGCGCCAAGCGTGCCGTAAAATGGATGATATGTGTTTGTACCTACTTAAAATATATAATTTTTTAACTAGGGAAGAAATGTCATACCATAAAATCACGCTTATAATCCCCGAAAGGATAGGTAGAAGTGTTTCTAATCGCACATTTTTTTTCTCATTAAATGTCCCACGTAGTGTCTAAATCCAGACTCGGTCGCTGCTTCTGAGAAGTTTCCGATAGATCCTAATGACACTTGCCCGACCAGGAAATCGACTCCAAGATTGATTTTGAAGGGACTACATTGCTCCATGATTACACCCGTGTGGAGCAAGTATTTCAATAATCTATTCAAACATGTCGAACAAAAAAATCGAAGACATGTGACATCTGCCAACCCGCATTGGGCCCGCGTGGTGGATTATAAGCCCATCCCACCTCTAGAGTGGAGGCCTGAGTCCCTGCAGTAGGAACATTATAAGCTGATGATGATGATTCAAACATTTGAATTCTTAAAAAAACGAATCCAATTTTAGACAAAACAAATAAATTCTCATGTTCAAAACAGCCACGTACACACCGCAGGTTTAAATAAAAATAACATTAATCCCGGACAGTGCAGTGTTGTAGCTTTGCGGACGACAGCCAGACAGCTGGTGTCCGTATTTGGAATGTTACGTGAATAGAGGCGGGTTTATTGTTAGCACATTAATTTATTTTAGGTAGAGGTCGGAGGAATGTCTGGCGATACCTTTTGTAAAATGATTAATGTGAAAATTTAGAGAGGATAATAATTCGATGGGAATGGAACAAATAGTACACTTACGAGAAATAATACAAATATTGTATACGATATAAGATTTAACGCTAATTTCTTGGGAAATAACAACGACAACATCAATTTATTCTCAGGCAACTTTTGCAGATAGATACATACGTACCTGTGACACATACAGCAGATAGATACATACGTACCTGTGTATTATGTGAAATCATCAAATGACTCCTCCCGCTCTAAGCGGAGCGTAAGGGAGTGTCAGACTTCTACTGACTAAAAACCACCCATTTTCCTTCTTAGCCCTTTGTGTCTGGGCCCGCAGTAGCTCTTTCGAATAACCCGCAGCCCCAACAGACGTAAACCTTTGCTGACTTCTGCAATGTTGCTGACATCTCTTTGAGACGAAAACACGAAAATCGATAAAATTTAAAATTTAAAATGATGATTAAAAATGATGAAAATATTGGTTACGCTGCATAACATGAAAATGAAATAAAAACAGTAGGCGATAATTGCTTCTAAACGATGCAAAATGTATAAATGTTGGTGTTCGTGTGCCTACATAACGAGCAAAATGGAAACGTGTTATAAAAATGACGTTATTTATTGGAAAACCACAGCATTTTGCTGAGTGACCCGTATTTTCCCCTTACTTAGGGGTAGGGTATCAAAATGAAGGGTGAATGAGATTACAAAAATGTAGAACACTTAAATGTTTAAAATAAATTCAAAGTGACAAATCCTATATACAAACACAAAAGTTACGCGACCAAGGAAAGAACAAACGCATAAAAACTAAAAAGTTGTAAATAAAAAAAAAACATTAAATATAAAAAAACCTGACTGAACAAACTGAACTAGCCCCCACCCGTTTTCTAATTTTCATTTAAATATTAAATTATGAAATGAATTAAAAACGTATAATGGAGGGCCTTTATTTTTATTTTTGTGGGTGTAAAGTCATCGAATAACCCCTCCCGCTCTTAGGCAGAGCGAAAGGGAGTGTCAGACTTCTACTGACTAAAAACCACCCATGTACCTTCTTCGCCCTCTATGTCGAGGCCGCGATAACCGGTGGACTACCCGCGGCCCCGACAGGATAATGGAGGGCCTGCTTCCAAGTTTTTTCAATTCAAAATTACGTGCTTGTAGTTTTCTTTTCAGTTTTTCAGTAGGGTTTTTTTTTGTTTTTTAACAACTTTTTTTATAATGTTACTGACGTTTATTTTAACGCGATGCTTAAACCGTGAGGACAGAAGAGTTAAATGAAAGTTAGTAGCAAGTAGCAGTGATAGCTTAGTGGTATGACCATCGGACTGCCAAGTCATAGGTTCGAGCCCAAGACTGTACTATATAATTATCATCTCGATGAAGGAAAATCGATGATAAGAAATATTTCTCGTTGGCATTTATAGTCAGAGGATTGTAAGTGACATAAAAACCTTAACACCATGTTAGTCGCTAAGTACTAACCATACGATTATGAAGAAGAATGAAAGTTTGAATATTACTTCGTAATTTCTACAGATGTGCCTTCCAGGCGCACGACTGGAGAATGGGTGGTGTTAAGTCAGTAGAAATCTATGGATTTCGCTCTGCCCAAAAGCGGGAGGGGTTATTAGTCAATTTCCCACACACCAAAAATTGGTCTTAAATACCAATTTACTAGCAACCTAGAGCAACCTGAATTTCGACCCGAGCAGCTATTATTATTAAACCTCAAGATGTCGATAAACATTATAAATACTAAACTTGGGAAAGTTATTTCTGGTTTGTCACAATGTATTTTCATGCAGTTTGAACTATCATCATTTCGTGAATTTATTTCGAGCGGTACATTGTGTGTTTTTAAATTTCTGTTTTACTCCCGTATAGGTACCTAAGTCTCCATATTTTTTCAAGTCGTTATAGTCTGTGTGAGTAGGGTGGTCATTTTTTTTTCAGTTTTCAGTGAATTGAAAAATTCCGTAGAGTTTGAATTTGTATACAAGATTGATGAACGAGAAGAAAAATCTTGGACGCTTCAGTTTAATTCGGGAAATTCATGTGTGGTTGGGAATAGCACTCTTTTATAACTAAGATAGCAGTGCTATTGCTTGTTGTTTGATGGTGATGTGAAATAAAATATAGTGCCCTTTGGCAATAATACTAATGGCATAACGCTGTCTTGTCGAGTTCTGCCCATTCTCGACAACTTTGTGAGAGTGTAAATACTTAATGCTTCTCTGTGTGAGCTGCGTAATCTTTTAACCATAGAACAGCAAAATCAAAATCCAAGATGGCGCATATGAACATTTCCAGCCTCTTCGTAAAACACGTCCTGTATAATTTAATTTTAATTTTCATATTTCAAGTTTGATAGCTTTGGGCTTTAAACCGTTACCGTAATCGATTTGTGTATTTCATTAATAATTTTAAGATTTAAAAAGTACCCAAATTCGACAACATTATTGGAATACTCAGTTAGTTTTCCTACTCCTCCGTCATTATTTTCCTATTAATTTCGTTGCAAGATCCAAGCCATATAAATTGTTTCTTTTCTCAGTCTTGACTTCATCGTGCTTCATTGTCTTGGCGCTTTTCTGGTGGACGTCACTGTTGATTATGGCTTTCAGGAGTTACAATAGTTAGAGAATAGCGTGTCGGGTTTGTTTTATTTAAAAAGACAAAACAATAAACGTCTGTACTTAAAGTAGACAACTTGAGATTTTTTGTTTGTTCAATAAAATTGCCATAGTCACTACACATACAATTTTATGATACAACTTCAGTTCAAAACTATGAATACAGCCAAGACTATAAATATATACATAGGCTGACACATGTCTAGACGAGTTTTTCAGTACAGATACAAAATATTCAGGGGTAAAACACACCTAGGTATATTGACGTTTATTTATTTATCACTTCATTTACAGCCAGTTTTCTTTTTGATACTAAATGTATCATGTTGATAAAGCTGCCGTGTTCATGAAGAATGGCTTCGAAATGTTTACCTACTACCGTTCGGGGCTGCGGGTCCCGTCGGAGCTACGGGTTGTTCGAAAGAGATACCGCGGCCTCGACATAGAGGGCGAAGAAGGAACATGGGTGGTTTTTATTCAGTAGAAGTCTGACACTCCCTACCGCTCCGCCCAAGAGCGTGAGGTGTTATTTAATGATTTTCCAATCCCCCAAAAAAAAAGATTTTCTTACTAGTAGGATATTTTATTTATTTATTGATTGCGACGAGACGGACCGCAGCCATAGCAGCTTATGAAGACTGATGGCCACAGACGAAACAGCATAGCGGCAAGCATATACACAATTATCGGATTTTCCCCAGAAGCAGCCACGTATTTGGGCCCAGTTGATGGCAATTGACTCGGCTACTTTTTTATGGGACCTATACATAACTGATGGAATGTTAGAAAGCTTATATCTACAACCAGATCAACCCTTTCACATCTACAGGGATAGCAACATGAAGTATGTTATTGAGGTAAATAAAAACTACATCCAACCTACTTACTTTTAATTCTGACTACATTTTGGACCCAATAACCCCGCCTGTTCAAATATAATACACTTATAACTCATCAAAGTTATCAGCAAAGCCGTCAGTAATATTTGACCTGTAAATATTTCTCACACATGGTTACACGTGTAGGATCAAAATATAGGTCAGTCGTATCCTTTATCAACTAACAAAAGTTACCACAGTTCATAATTATTGTGTATTGTATAAAGTAAATAATAATATCCAAAATAACGGCAAATATCCTTTTTTAGGAATGAGATGATTTACACCTAATTTATTTATTTAGGGCTAAGAAGGAACATGGGTGGTTTTTAGTCAGTAGAAGTTTGCCACTCCCTATCGCTCTGCCCAGAGCGGGAGGAGGAATTTTGATGAATTCCCACCTCAAACCTGCCAAAAAAAAAGGGTTTTTATACCCTTTTTTTTTTTGGTGGGTGTAATTTCATCGAATAACCCCTTCCGCTCTTGGACAGAGCGAAAGGGAGTGTCAGACTTCTACTAACTAAAAACCACCCATGTTCCTTCTTCGCCCTCTATGTCCAGGCCGCCATAACCAGTGTACAACCCGCGGCCCACCTTATAATAACCCTCCTTTTGGGCTTCGCCGCAGTCGGGTAAAAAGAAAGTGTGGAGTACAAGGTACTGCGGTACAGTTGTGTGAATAAAATGCCCTATCAATCTGGAAGATTTCTGAAAATAATCAGAAACAGGTCATCACAAGTTCAATTCAATCCCTAACAAGACTGTTGAACCTTTGCTGTAGAAATAACCAACGATTCCCCGAAAGCAATAAGCTGCGACATTAAGCTAATCACGTCCCCGAATAATTTAATTATAATTAAAAAGTTTGCTTGTAGAATTAGTTGTTTTTTCCAAAAGTGTTTGTCGTTGAAAGTTCTTAAGTAAGTTTTAATGGCATTACTGCAAGTACTCGTGTAAAAATCACTCAAAATTTACATTCTAACTTTATTATCCTCTTAGAGAAACTTAAGAATACTCCTTTCTTCGAGGCCAATTATGTTGTGTTGTGAGGGTCGCGAACCTTTTGACATTAGGAATTAAATGAGAAATAAGAAGGGTGTAGAAATGATTAAAATTTCGTATACTGGAAATGTGTTCATTCTGTGAAGAATACATAATATAATGTTGAACAATCGAGAGTTCATTGAAAATATACAGAATTTGTTATATCGTGTTCTCAATATGTAGGCACTGTTGTTATTTATTTTCTAGCCTGCTCTATATTGACAAACGACAGTCCTGGGCAAAGGCCTTTTGCATTTATTTCATTGGTCACGCCTCGCACGTTTACCTTCCAGTTCTGACGGAACCTGTCTTGTTTGCCCCGTTCGTGGCCTGCGGCGACCCCACTGAAAACTTGTGCCCAGGACCTATATCTTGCTATTTCTGCCCACAGTTGGTCTGGCCTAACCAGCTTTGTTTGCAAAAAAGTACTAACATACAAACTCTTTCGCTCTTTAATTCCAAGCTAAAATTCTTAGTTACGCAAATATAAAATAATCACCCCTTTTTTTTGTTTGGGTGGGATAACATCAAATAACCCCTCCCGCTCTTGGGCAGAGCGAAAGGGAGTGTCAGACTTTTACTGACTAAAAACCACCCATGTTCCTTCTTAGCCCTATATTTCAAGGCCGCGGTATCTCTTACAACATCCCGCAGCCCCGACGGGTGTCGGCCCTTGCTTCCTTGCTGCCCCTTCCATGTTGCTGACATTTATTTATTTAAACTTTATGCACAATAGTGATACATAGGTGGACTTAATGCCACAAGGACACATCTGACATCTCTTTGAGGCGCGCGTGGAACACGAACGCGCCGTCGACACGGCCTGTCGTCGCCATAAGACGGACGGACGGACGGCGAGCTAGCCCATCACTCACCATCCACAAATAATCACCCCTCCGCATTACTTTCAAACTCACTTGCGAAATTCTAATTTCCTACTTAAGCTTTTATTTCACCCATTGTGCAATCAAATTCCCGATATACTTTTGCAAGAGCAATTTCCAAGTCACAAAATCCATTTAAAAAGTCCAAATGATTGAATTCAAAAAGCCTTCAAAGTTCAGCCTCATCTTAACTTGTAAATGACATTTAAGATTAATCAAAACTTTTCGGTAGATGAGTAACCAATTAAAATTGCTACAAATCTCGTAGCAAATTCGTAGCACGCGTAGCTCTTTGAATTCGTAGCACGCCTAGCGATGTTGTTTGCATACAAAATTGTCGTAGGCCCTATTTTTACACGAAAGTAGATGTTCTGTAAATTTATTGCATAATTATAGACTGGAGTTTATATTATAAATACTTTTCTGGTGATTTTGAATTGATGAGTATTTTTTTAAATTGATTTTTAGGCTTCGGATCATACCTCGCGCAAACGTTCCGAAATAAAAGTAACCGGTCTAAGTCGTAGTTTATCTCTGTACCAAAATGTCTTCGAAGTCCATTCAGCTGTTAAAAAGAGAATGTATCACACAGACAGCTAGAAATACAACTTTCGAATTAAAATTATACCATTGAAATAAATCATAGTACGGATTTTTAATATTTTTCTCTACCATCCAAGCGACTTCACAAGGCAATCCCTGTACACAAATAAAATATTAGCCCATAACAAACAATTCAACGGCACGTGTTTCGAAACTCCTACACAAGTTCACATGTAATGCGTGACTCACGTTTTACCTACTCCTTGGCATTTGGGTGCACGTGTACTTTCGGACCTTGACGAATCGTTTCGGTAATGCCACGAACAAACTCATTGTTATGATTTTTTTTTTAAATTTTTATGTAATAAATTAGATTATAAGATACGTGAAGATTAGTACGTACATTTAGTAAGTACTAATCTTCACATTTATATTTATATTTCTTTTGCTGTGCCCGACAGGGTCCATGATTGTTACTTTCAAAAAATGTTTACCACCTAAGCCTACATTGTGGAATGCAATTAAGAATTGAGTATTGAATATTGAAATTAGCAACCCATATAAATAAGCATGTGTTTAGTAAGATTTTTAATTCAAAGTTTTAATAGACTTTTTCTACAGGCTTTTTACACGAAGGAAAGTGACACAAGCCTTAGAATTTTTGGTTCTAACATGTTTGTTCTTGATGTTTTCTTTCACTATTTTAAGTTGTGGTATTGAGATCAATTAATATTAAGCAAAGTAAAGTGCCTAGGTTCGAATCCATGACCACTGAGTGTCCCACTAGTCGGAGTAACCACTGGACCACTAATGCTATCATTACTATCACTTGCTTTGCCCAGTAGTGGGCCCGTCTTACGAATAGCCTGCGTGGGTTTAAACGCAAGCAGGCGCCTATTTTTATTATATTTTTTATTATTCACTGTCCCACTGCTGGGCAAAGGTCTTCCCCAATTCCTTCCAAGAGCTCTTTACCTGTGCCGCCCCAAACCAGCCCTAAGCAGGCGCATTACTTTGTGTGATTTATAAGATTTATATCATCACCGCTGCTCTCATAATGGTAAAGGAAAACATCGCGAGGAAACCGGCATGTCTTAGGAAAACAAAATTTGAAGATATGTGACATCTACCAACCCGCACTGGGCACACGTGGTGGATTATAGCCCATCCCTCTCTTGAAGAGCAGGCCTGAGTCACATGGTCTCTGCAGTGATGATTTACTTTGAGCCTGTAGAAATCAAGGATTTTTTGTACGAAGCATCATATCGTCATTTTCTGTCGTATTTATTTATCGTGCGGTTAGTGCCTTACCTGGCGCCAGAAATTTTATGCCACCCTCGGGCTTTTGGCTTGGCAAATAAATCTGAAAAATCAGACGTGCTTCTTTTCTATGATCTATTTCTTCTTTGACCTGTGACTTAGCAGTTAAAAGGCAAATAAGTACACCATTAGAATATCACTACTATCGAGCTCATATCGCTGTCGTCAAGTCGTCACAAAAGGTTACAACACCGAAAACATTCCATAAGACTAATAAAAATACGTACGATAGTAACTTATATAAACAGATCAGCCTCTTACAGCACAAGTCGTGCTAGTTGTAAGGTTCCACCGACGGAAACGTCCTATCACGGCATAAGGCGGGTACTACACAACAGCGCTCTTCCGCGCGATCGGGCAGAGAAGGTCTATGTGAAATATCCGATGCCTAACACAATGTGCTCACCGCTAAATCGCGCGTACGAGCGGCGTCTACCGCCTCGCCGCGTACCGCCAATACATTTCCTTTCTCACCTTCTTGCAAAGCGCAGCTCATTGCCTCTCCGCGCGGCAAGACAAGACAAGACATTTATTTGTCGACTGGTGCACCGAAAGTACTTTTTATTGAGACTAGAACCACTTACCATACTACTTCCAAACTACTGCGACTGTTGAAAGCCAGAATCAATGATGGTGACCAACACAAAACGCCGAGACTATATAGTTTGCCAAAATGCCAGAAAAACAATTTAACTGTCTTGTAACCTGCAATGAAATTAATTCAGAAAAAAATAACAGAGGAGTAGGAAAAACATTCTTTCCACTGTCAATACATTGGTTTCCCGCCTCTCCCTAACTGCGCGATATAAGCGGCGCTTTTCGCCTTTATCGCGTCTCCTAGCGAAGCCCCACCAATGCATTCCTTCGTCGCCTCCAACCGATCGCGCGGTCGAGCGGCATCGTGTGTGACCGGCCTTAGTTGACTTTAGGCCAGCCATTTATCACCACTTACGATTTATGGTCTCGCGTACGATCAATATACTGTACTAGTTTTATGTTTATTGAATACTTGCTGCTTGCTTATGAACTATAAAATGGATTTTTATTTAATCGGTATTGAAATGGCATATCATCTGGTTTGTAAACCTTAGATTTTACTGACGAACAAGCGCTGAGTCCTGGTTTGATGCACTTTAAAAATACCAACATAAAATTCACACATGATATGAAAATACTTATCAACATAATAAAAATGCAAACGAACCTAAAGCCATGCCTCGAACTTAACAACGCCACCTTCTACGATTATTTTGCTCATTCATGTTTTAACATCAGGTTATTAACTAACAGCTTGCGACAAAATAAATAATAGAGGATCGGACTGAGTCAAAAAAGTTGAGTAGTCCGTCAGTTAGATTATCGATAAATATTAGATACGTGTTTTTCGTTTTATCAAATTAATAAAAATTTACGAATCGATCACGAGTGGGGGGGGGGGTTGTGACGTAATTTGTAGGTAAAAAATTTACTTAAATGAAACGTTTTCGTTTCCCGAGTTTTCGAAGCACTGTATCGTCTTCATTTTTTAATTTATGTGAAAAAAGAAAAAATACGTGTCCAATATTTTTTGGAAATCTATCTGACGGAATAATTTGTTTTTTTTGTTGTCCGATCCCCTATTGTGTAACGCTTTCAAAGCAAACTCATCATCATGTGCTTAGCCTTTTCCCAAATATGTTTTGGTCAGCATCCAGTCTAACCAGATGCAGCTAAGTAACAGTATATGGTCAGTACGTGGAGCATAGCCCATCTCGACCCAGCTCAACCCAGTTAGTACTCTTCAAACTTTCAGGCCACTGACGTAAATTACTGTTGATGATCTATTTTGAGAGCCGGGACCTATGACATAACAGACCTTTCGAGGCACGGAGGTAACTCGGTATGCAATGAGTGTTCACCCATCTACGGCTTAACCTGAAGGAGTCCTTAGTAAGTAACGAATTAATTATACTACATTTTTATTAAATTATTACCATAAGTTGAGACGAAACTACGGACTTATACAGCAAGTGTGGGCGCTAAAGACATCGTATAAGTTTTAATATAAGACAGTGGCCTTTAGTAATAGTCGGGACTTTAAAAGAAATCATAAAAAAAACAAAAGTGTACCATCTGTTGAAAATCTTTATACGCAACAACTCTGAAACTTGAGCTTTTTAACAAACCTTGTCCTTTTATGCAAACTCAATTGACTTTGAAATGTTGTCAAAAGAATAAGGCGTTTGTCATTTAAATATACAGAATAGTTCAGAATAATGTTGCTGTTTAATTTTTGTATTATTTACATAAAACAAGTTTGTGCAAGGATAGAGTAGGTAAAATAGCGTAAGCCTTACTTATATACAGTATAACATCACGCTTGTACTCTCCAAAGGGTTAGGCAGAGGTGTACATAATATTATTATAGTACACCCAAAATAGGGTAGTTAACTAACAAAATCTAATTAGTCCATCTGTTAGATTATCGAAAAATATTGGATACGTGTTTTTTTGTTTTATCAAACTAATAAAAATAACAAACACGTATCCAATATTTTTTTAGTTCAAAAAATTAATCCTGACTACGAATAAAAACGCAGACCAATAAAACCGCGGTCTTAAAAGTAAAATCGTCTAGTGAGTAGATAATTTGATAAATTATAGAGAACAGTCGTAGTCGCATGCCACCTTGCTTGCTTTACTTACCGCTGTTTTATTAGTCTGCGTTTATATTCGTATCGTCGTTCGTCGGGATTAAGATTTTAAACTTATTTTTTATTTGAAAATCTATCTGACGGACTATTCGATTTTTTTGTTGAAATACTCTATTGACACATCCTTTAATACACTCGACTTCAACATAACAGGCGAACTGTGGGTGTCAAGTAAAATATTCTCTACCTACCCCTTTAGGGATTGAAGGCGTGATAAATTGTTAAAACCTGTACCTACAGGGAAACGGTCTATGTTATAGAATGCTGATATTAGTTTTAGTAAATAAATCCTTAACCATATTATTATGACTTTTATGAACTAACCAGTTAATAGACAATTCAATATTTTTTTCAACACAAGTACAACGACTTTTCTTACGCAAACGAAACAAAAACAAGTTATTTTTAGTCGCAAATTAAGAATAATGGAAAACAGCCATGTGATTTTTTTTTGTTTTAAAATAAAAATAGAATTAAAGATGTCTGTAATGCTTATTTTCATAAGCACTACGTAACACCCAAGCGAATGCCTAAATATCGTTGCACTGTTAAAAATTTGAGGTCTAATTTATGTATATTTACAGTCATTCGTGCCAAAAAGGCTACTCATAACTTCTTTTGAAATGGGAGTATCTTTCGACCAAACGGATTTTGTTTGTAGTGGGCCACTGCGCAACGGATTTCATCGGGCTGTTGAAATTATACCATGACGTTGCAAACTTAAACAAAAAACTGACTTTAAAAAAAACGTTATCAGCCTATAATGTTTCCACTATAATGATTAAAGCCTACTCTCTAGAAGAGGGGTGACCTGATAATCCACCAAGTGGGCCCAGTGCGGGTTAATAGATGTCACATGTCTTCGAACTTTTTGGTTCTGAGACAGGCCGGTTTCCTCACGATGTTTTTCTTCGCCCTTTTGAGAGCAGCGGTGATGAAATAAATTACACGAACTAATACGCCTGGTTTGGACTTACTGTTCGTAAGTCAGGACCGCCACCACTGGACTACCAATCTTCTAAAAAAAAAATACTAGTAGTTTTTATGCCACCCATCTGCCTCTTTTTTTTGTGGTGGGTGGGAAATCATCAAATAACCCCTCCCGCTCTTGGGCAGAGCGAAAGGGAGTGTCAGATTTCTACTGACTAAAAACCACCTATGTTCCTTCTTAGCCCTCTATGTCGAGGCCGCGATAACTAGTGAACAATCCATCTGCCTCTGACTTGGCTTTCTGAATCATCATCACTACATGGTATAAAACAAAGTCGCTGTCTGTCCATCCCTATGTATGCTTAAATCTTTAAAACAACGCAAAAGAACGCAACGGATTTTGAAGAGGAAGGTTTATATATTATGTATAATACATGCTTAATATTATAGAGAAACACTGACAAATGTAGAAGTTTCTAAGATGTCGTAAAGTCGTCTTTAAATGTCTTTCTCATAGTCAATTATATGTCGCTCTTTCAAGAGTAACCTCTAAACAAAACATGTGTGTATAGTCTAATGACAAAAAAACTGTTAACGTTGTTTATGTAGTAGGTAGGTATATTTAGTATTAGCATTGTACATTTGCACCCGTGCGAAGCCAGGGCAAGTCGCTGGTTAATTATAATAATATTCCACAATAATAATAATATTCCACAACTATCACACAACGCCATCTAGTCCCAAGCTAAGCAGAGCTTGTGTTATGGGTACTAGACAACTGATAAACATACTTATATATTTCTAAATACATACATATTATAGATAAATTACACCCAGACACAGAACAAATGATCGTGCTCATCACACAAACATTTGTCCTGGGTGGGAATCGAACCCACGACCTCCGGCATAGCAGTTAGGGTCACTAACCACTAGACCAACAGGCCAGTCAAATTATAAACTATTCATTGTTTCTTTGGCTTTTTTGTTTGAGTTTTACGGTACAATAGGTCCAAAAGTAACAATGCTACTTCATAACTTAATAGACCTTCAGCAAATACCCTTAAAAGACTCTAGTTCAGTAGCCAGTAAGTTCCCTAAATAACTTAGTGGAATGTTACCTTCACCTACACACTAGGTAACTATTTTCTTCCAAGTTTTTCCCCCGGGAGCGAAGCGGTGAGGGAGAATTTATTCGATAGGGGTGAAATAGAGCGGGGCCTATTACGGAAGTCTTTGAG
This sequence comes from Diarsia rubi, assembly GCA_932274075.1. Taxonomy (NCBI): domain Eukaryota; kingdom Metazoa; phylum Arthropoda; class Insecta; order Lepidoptera; family Noctuidae; genus Diarsia; species Diarsia rubi. Next base: position 5,645,067 of record OW026414.1, read on the forward strand.
TTTTATTAAAATGTGGTGTGAATGTAAATTTAGTGGAAATGATGGAAAGTTTTTGGTAGAAACGTTTACCTTTAAGTTATGTTCTGTTATTCTGAGTTTTCTTGGATATTTTCATATATCTATGCCAAAGCCCCACCAATGCATTCCTTCGTCGCCTCCAACCGATCGCGCGGTCGAGCGGCATCGTGTGTGACCGGCCTTAGTTGGCTTTAGGCCAGCCATTTATCACCACTTACGATTTATGGTCTCGCGTACGATCAATATACTGTACTAGTTTTATGTTTATTGAATACTTGCTGCTTGCTTATGAACTATAAAATGGATTTTTATTTAATCGGTATTGAAATGGCATATCATCTGGTTTGTAAACCTTAGATTTTACTGACGAACAAGCGCTGAGTCCTGGTTTGATGCACTTTAAAAATACCAACATAAAATTCACACATGATATGAAAATACTTATCAACATAATAAAAATGCAAACGAACCTAAAGCCATGCCTCGAACTTAACAACGCCACCTTCTACGATTATTTTGCTCATTCATGTTTTAACATCAGGTTATTAACTAACAGCTTGCGACAAAATAAATAATAGAGGATCGGACTGAGTCAAAAAAGTTGAGTAGTCCGTCAGTTAGATTATCGATAAATATTAGATACGTGTTTTTCGTTTTATCAAATTAATAAAAATTTACGAATCGATCACGAGTGGGGGGGGTTGTGACGTAATTTGTAGGTAAAAAATTTACTTAAATGAAACGTTTTCGTTTCCCGAGTTTTCGAAGCACTGTATCGTCTTCATTTTTTAATTTATGTGAAAAAAGAAAAAATACGTGTCCAATATTTTTTGGAAATCTATCTGACGGAATAATTTGTTTTTTTTGTTGTCCGATCCCCTATTGTGTAACGCTTTCAAAGCAAACTCATCATCATGTGCTTAGCCTTTTCCCAAATATGTTTTGGTCAGCATCCAGTCTAACCAGATGCAGCTAAGTAACAGTATATGGTCAGTACGTGGAGCATAGCCCATCTCGACCCAGCTCAACCCAGTTAGTACTCTTCAAACTTTCAGGCCACTGACGTAAATTACTGTTGATGATCTATTTTGAGAGCCGGGACCTATGACATAACAGACCTTTCGAGGCACGGAGGTAACTCGGTATGCAATGAGTGTTCACCCATCTACGGCTTAACCTGAAGTAGTCCTTAGTAAGTAACGAATTAATTATACTACATTTTTATTAAATTATTACCATAAGTTGAGACGAAACTACGGACTTATACAGCAAGTGTGGGCGCTAAAGACATCGTATAAGTTTTAATATAAGACAGTGGCCTTTAGTAATAGTCGGGACTTTAAAAGAAATCATAAAAAAAACAAAAGTGTACCATCTGTTGAAAATCTTTATACGCAACAACTCTGAAACTTGAGCTTTTTAACAAACCTTGTCCTTTTATGCAAACTCAATTGACTTTGAAATGTTGTCAAAAGAATAAGGCGTTTGTCATTTAAATATACAGAATAGTTCAGAATAATGTTGCTGTTTAATTTTTGTATTATTTACATAAAACAAGTTTGTGCAAGGATAGAGTAGGTAAAATAGCGTAAGCCTTACTAATATACAGTATAACATCACGCTTGTACTCTCCAAAGGGTTAGGCAGAGGTGTACATAATATTATTATAGTACACCCAAAATAGGGTAGTTAACTAACAAAATCTAATTAGTCCATCTGTTAGATTATCGAAAAATATTGGATACGTGTTTTTTTGTTTTATCAAACTAATAAAAATAACAAACACGTATCCAATATTTTTTTAGTTCAAAAAATTAATCCTGACTACGAATAAAAACGCAGACCAATAAAACCGCGGTCTTAAAAGTAAAATCGTCTAGTGAGTAGATAATTTGATAAATTATAGAGAACAGTCGTAGTCGCATGCCACCTTGCTTGCTTTACTTACCGCTGTTTTATTAGTCTGCGTTTATATTCGTATCGTCGTTCGTCGGGATTAAGATTTTAAACTTATTTTTTATTTGAAAATCTATCTGACGGACTATTCGATTTTTTTGTTGAAATACTCTATTGACACATCCTTTAATACACTCGACTTCAACATAACAGGCGAACTGTGGGTGTCAAGTAAAATATTCTCTACCTACCCTTTAGGGATTGAAGGCGTGATAAATTGTTAAAACCTGTACCTACAGGGAAACGGTCTATGTTATAGAATGCTGATATTAGTTTTAGTAAATAAATCCTTAACCATATTATTATGACTTTTATGAACTAACCAGTTAATAGACAATTCAATATTTTTTTCAACACAAGTACAACGACTTTTCTTACGCAAACGAAACAAAAACAAGTTATTTTTAGTCGCAAATTAAGAATAATGGAAAACAGCCATGTGATTTTTTTTTTGTTTTAAAAAAAAAAATAGAATTAAAGATGTCTGTAATGCTTATTTTCATAAGCACTACGTAACACCCAAGCGAATGCCTAAATATCGTTGCACTGTTAAAAATTTGAGGTCTAATTTATGTATATTTACAGTCATTCGTGCCAAAAAGGCTACTCATAACTTCTTTTGAAATGGGAGTATCTTTCGACCAAACGGATTTTGTTTGTAGTGGGCCACTGCGCAACGGATTTCATCGGGCTGTTGAAATTATACCATGACGTTGCAAACTTAAACAAAAAACTGACTTTAAAAAAAACGTCATCAGCCTAAAATGTTTCCACTATAATGATTAAAGCCTACTCTCTAGAAGAGGGGTGACCTGATAATCCACAAAGTGGGGCCCAGTGCGGGTTAGTAGATGTCACATGTCTTCGAACTTTTTGGTTCTGAGACAGGCCGGTTTCCTCACGATGTTTTTCTTCGCCCTTTTGAGAGCAGCGGTGATGAAATAAACTACACAAACTAATACGCCTGGTTTGGACTTACTGTTCGTAAGTCAGGACCGCCACCACTGGGCTTCCAATCTTCTCAAAAAAAAAATACTAGTAGTTTTTATGCCACCCATCTGCCTCTTTTTTTTGTGGTGGGTGGGAAATCATCAAATAACCCCTCCCGCTCTTGAGCAGAGCGAAAGGGAGTGTCAGACTTCTACTGGCTAAAAACCACCTATGTTCCTTCTTAGCCCTCTATGTCGAGGCCGCGATAACTAGTGAACAACCCGCGGCCATACATCTGCCTCTGACTTGGCTTTCTGAATCATCATCACTACATGGTATAAAACAAAGTCGCTGTCTGTCCATCCCTATGTATGCTTAAATCTTTAAAACAACGCAAAAGAACGCAATTTGATTTTGAAGAGGAAGGTTTATATATTATGTATAATACATGCTTAATATTATAGAGAAACACTGACAAATGTAGAGGTTTCTAAGATGTCGTAAAGTCGTCGTTAAATGTCTTTCTCATAGTCAATTATATGTCGCTCTTTCAAGAGTAACCTCTAAACAAAACATGTGTGTATAGTCTAATGACAAAAAAACTGTTAACGTTGTTTATGTAGTAGGTAGGTATATTTAGTATTAGCATTGTACATTTGCACCCGTGCGAAGCCAGGGCAAGTCGCTGGTTAATTATAATAATATTCCACAATAATAATAATATTCCACAACTATCACACAACGCCATCTAGTCCCAAGCTAAGCAGAGCTTGTGTTATGGGTACTAGACAACTGATAAACATACTTATATATTTCTAAATACATACATATTATAGATAAATTACACCCAGACACAGAACAAATGATCGTGCTCATCACACAAACATTTGTCCTGGGTGGGAATCGAACCCACGACCTCCGGCATAGCAGTTAGGGTCACTAACCACTAGACCAACAGGCCAGTCAAATTATAAACTATTCATTGTTTCTTTGGCTTTTTTGTTTGAGTTTTACGGTACAATAGGTCCAAAAGTAACAATGCTACTTCATAACTTAATAGACCTTCAGCAAATACCCTTAAAAGACTCTAGTTCAGTAGCCAGTAAGTTCCCTAAATAACTTAGTGGAATGTTACCTTCACCTACACACTAGGTAACTATTTTCTTCCAAGTTTTTCCCCCGGGAGCGAAGCGGTGAGGGAGAATTTATTCGATAGGGGTGAAATAGAGCGGGGCCTATTACGGAAGTCTTTGAGTTTTATTAAAATGTGGTGTGAATGTAAATTTAGTGGAAATGATGGAAAGTTTTTGGTAGAAACGTTTACCTTTAAGTTATGTTCTGTTATTCTGAGTTTTCTTGGATATTTTCATATATCTATGCCAAAGAGTTATAATTTAAGTTAAGTAAGTATATAATAATGCCCATTTTAGAATGTGGTATCGGTTATGAACACGTGGTCCGACCGCGTAGTCCGATCAATCGGACTACGTGAACTTTTTTTCCAGTTGTTTCGATTAATCGGAGCACGTGTTTTTGAGATTCCTGATAGTTCGAACAATCGGACTACGTGAACTTTTTCCGCTGTGAAAAAGATGGATGAAACGAGATTGCATTTCGCGGAGATGAGAATTTTGAGGTGGATGTGTGGTGTGGCCAGAATGGATAATGTAAGGAACGAGTATAATTATTAAGTTTAAAAGTTTCGCCAATCACAGAAAATTTAAAAGGGAATCGACTGTCGTGGTAAGGGCATGTGATGAGTAGGGATGAATCGCATGTGATAGAGAGGGAGAGGAAGACCAAAGAAAAGATGGATGGAGTGTGTGAGGAGCCATATGAAGGAAAAAGGAATCAAACTCAAACTCAAAGCATTTATTTCAATTAGCAATTACAGGCGCTTTTGAATGTCAGAAGAACAATTCATTAAACAAAACTACGAGTGCAATAAGTTATTCCAAAAGCCACCACGCTGAACCACACGCCGCCACTTGCCCGCAACAACGAACACCTGCGAGCACGAAAGCATGCAGCGACGCACACCGCAACACGAATGCACGAGACTCCGAATCACGGAACAACGAATTCACGCCGCATCCGCAACCGCCGCCACGGCACGCGCCGCCGCGCGCCCCGCACCCGCAGCTCTCGCCGCCGCAAACATCCGGCGGCGCGCAACCCCCGGAACGACGCATTGCACTCTAAAGCTACAGTCACAGTCACAAGGCATAATAACTTGTGAAAGTACTGTAGTTGCCAGTAAATGATAACGTGACGACTGACAGTGGAATGGAAGAAAATAACGTGTTGCGCCGGCCCCAAATGACATGCGATAAAGGTACCTAGGTAGATAATGAAGAGTAACCAATGGGACCCTATTACTAAGCCTCTGCCGTCCGTCAACATCAACTATTTTGAAAAAAAGGGCGTCTGATTTAATCTTGGAACGAACGGTTTTTTCTTTTCAAGCTATCAAACAAGCTCCCCACATCAACAATAGGTTATTTCACCAAAAAATCTAATTAGTCCGTCAGATAGATTTCCAGAAAATATTGAATACATGTTTTTTCTTTTTTCGCATAAACAAACAATGAAGACGAAAAAAAAAAGAGAAGTGCTTCGAAAACTGGTGAACTCCTCGAAAACGTCACATGTCAGTAATTTTTTTACCTACAAGTGACGTCACAACCCCCCACTCATGATCTTTGACAAGTTTTATTTTCGTTAATTTGAAAAAAAAAACGTATTCAATATTTTTGGATAGTCAAACTGACGTACTAATTAGAATCATATTTTTTTGACTCAGTCCGTTCCCCTATTCCAAGTTTATATATGTTATAAAATTATTAATTCAATAACGACCGTTCTGTGGTGGCAATTAAGTCTAATATTGAATACAGAAGTTCTTGTAGCATAAGTTTAGTAACGCCCACGTGGTAAGAGCTTCTTAAGTTGCATTTTCATTAACGTTAATGCATTATGTTCTTGTCCAATGGCTCCACAATAACAGCCAGAGAAGATTGTGGCTAAATATTAATAGCCATTTGGGTCGATGCAGTCGAGGCTTTGCTTTATCCATTACAAACCGAACTATTACCGTTTCTCGGAAAGCACGTTATGTCATTTGGAGATCTTTGAGACAGTGTCTCTAAATTCTGACATCCATTCTTACTAAGGGATATTGTATTACGCAGTATTGGCTAAGTTGTAGCGGTGGCCCTGTGGTGGCGGCCCCTACTTACGAACAGGAAGTCGTGGGTTCGAACCCAAACAGACATATTACTTTGTGAAAATTCCATCACACTTGCTCTCAAACCGGTCAAGGAAAACATCGTGTGAAAATCGGCAAGAACCACAAAATTCGAGGACATGTGACATCTACCAATCCGCCTGCGTGGTGGACTATGTCCCACTGCCCATCCCACTCCTAGAGAGGAGGCCTGAGTTCCTGCAGTGGGAACATAATAGGCTGATGATGACGACTGAATTGTGGAGGTCAGCGGGTCTTAAATGGCCGCTTTATCAGAATCCACGCAGAATCTTAGTATGAATCACGTTAAAAATTTCAAATTCTACAATGGACTTTATGTCTATAACACAATTATAAATGTTTAACACGATTAATATTACGATTCTGCTGAAGCGGCCATTTTAGACACCCAGATAGACAAACAATCATGACAAATACAGGTATTTTGTATATTCACAGCTACATCAAGTCTGATTAGCAGATGGCTCGGAAGTTAAGAAACTTACAATTCTGGTGCGGGGTGTAAAGTTTGATATTTGAGTACCGTTTGTCTATTTTGATTAGGGTTTTTTGTTACATGATTTGCTTCTTATCGTTTAGGCAGTAAGGTCTACCGACCCCACACGGATTAATTTCACAGGAAAATGTGGTCTTATTTGCCATACAAATAAATTAATAATTCGTACCTATGATTTGACTTCAATTTTTTTACTACATTGTTATGTGATAGCAAATGTCGGCTTTCTGATATATAAATATCGTTTTAATGAACTCTCAAGAATTTGATCTACAATAATATTACTTGTTGTCAAAGGTTTCCTGAAATAACTTTACGAAGAATTTTCCTTTCCTGCCTTTTTTATTATGGTTTATGGAATAACTATTTACTTAGAATATTTGTTAATAGCTTACATTATTAAATACATATTGAATATTTTCGATCCTAGTTATAATAACAGTCAGAGGTATCGATTTATTTATATCACGGTGAGTGATGGGCTAACTCGCCGTCCGTCCGTCTTGTGACAAAAACAGGCCGTGTCGACGGCGCGTTCGTGTTCCACGCGCGCCTCCAAGAGATGTCAGCAACATGGGAGGGGCCCGAAAGGGCCGACGCCCGTCGGGGCCGCGGGTTGTACACTAGTTATCGCGGCCTCGACATAGAGGGAGAAGAAGGAACATGGGTGGTTTTTAGTCAGTAGAAGTCTGACGCTCCCTTTCGCTCTGCCCAAAAGCGGAAGGGGTTATTCGATGATTTCCCACCCGCCAAAAAAAAAAAAACCGGTATCGATTTTCGAGGTTAAGCAGTTCTTGCCGAGGTCGGTCCGTGGATGGGTGACCATTTATTACATACCGAGATTTTTATGGCTCGGAAAACTCGTTAAGGTGTCAGTCCCGGCTTTCATTTTATAGATACCTATTTGGCAGTCGTTATAAGTACTTGGTGGGCCAACCGGTCTTACCACGGAGTATTGTCTTACCAAGTATCGTTTTGTGGGGGCAGATAGGCAGTGGCTCTACGTAAAATACTGATATTCAGTAACATCTTGTTAGACTGGAAGACGACACAATATCGTTGAGATATGTCTGGTAGATTACAAAAGTGTGTGATTTTGAAATGAGTAAAGCATTATAAATTGTCAGGTATTTAGTTCCTTGTAAAAACATTATTTTATTTTTTTTATTCAACCAAACACGTTCCCACAAGTTTTTGGTTTTGTTATTTGGATTAAGACATGATTGAGATGATTATGTTTTCTGTAACATAAACAAGGGTGAGGCAGAGGTGTACCGGGATGCGGGATGTTGTAAGAGATACCGTGGCCTTGACATATAGGGCTAAGAAGGAACATGGGTGGTTTTTAGTCAGTAGAAGTCTGACGCTCCCTTTCGCTCTGCCCAAAAGCGGAAGGGGTTATTCGATGATTTCCCACCCGCCAAAAAAAAAAAAACCGGTATCGATTTTCGAGGTTAAGCAGTTCTTGCCGAGGTCGGTCCGTGGATGGGTGACCATTTATTACATACCGAGATTTTTATGGCTCGGAAAACTCGTTAAGGTGTCAGTCCCGGCTTTCATTTTATAGATACCTATTTGGCAGTCGTTATAAGTACTTGGTGGGCCAACCGGTCTTACCACGGAGTATTGTCTTACCAAGTATCGTTTTGTGGGGGCAGATAGGCAGTGGCTCTACGTAAAATACTGATATTCAGTAACATCTTGTTAGACTGGAAGACGACACAATATCGTTGAGATATGTCTGGTAGATTACAAAAGTGTGTGATTTTGAAATGAGTAAAGCATTATAAATTGTCAGGTATTTAGTTCCTTGTAAAAACATTATTTTATTTTTTTTATTCAACCAAACACGTTCCCACAAGTTTTTGGTTTTGTTATTTGGATTAAGACATGATTGAGATGATTATGTTTTCTGTAACATAAACAAGGGTGAGGCAGAGGTGTACCGGGATGCGGGATGTTGTAAGAGATACCGTGGCCTTGACATATAGGGCTAAGAAGGAACATGGGTGGTTTTTAGTCAGTAGAAGTCTGACACTCTCTTTCGCTCTACCCAAGAGCGGGAGGAGTTATTTGATGATTTTCCTGCCGCCAAAAAAGAAATAGGAACATGGGTGGATTTTAGTCAGTAGAAGTCTGACACTCCCCTTCGCTCTACCCAAGAGCTATTTAGGGGTTATTTGATGATTTTCCACCCGCCAAAAAAGGCAGAGGTGTACCCAACAAGTACACCCACATTTCGCCAGCTATATGTAAGTTCCATGGATGTAAGCCTATTGATATCAACCGAGCACAAATTCAGACTCCTTTTCTGTCAATGCGAAGTTGCTGATGGAAAAACCCTATAAAGTTTTTGTAAAATGAATATAAAATCGTTTGTTGTTTTCGGAGTCGGAGTGTAATAAGTTGTATGGGGCGTAGTTAATTGATTTGGTATGAATAAATAACTGCGTTTTAAAGCTTTTAACATTTCTCAAGAAGAACCATGGAGTTAGGATTTTTATATGGAACGGGGCTCGATTCTGATTACATGGAACTTTAACATAAATCGTGAAACGTTGGTTTACTATTTAGTACACCTTTGCCCAAGCTTTTGAGGAATACAGGCGTGATGTTATGTTACGTTATGTTCCTATAGGTTAACCAATTTTGTCAGTTACTCGTATGATTAAGTAACCATGATATAGACTGCGAGTTTTTGTCCATGAACCCAAATAAAGCCTCAATGCTTACTTTCAATGCTCAGAATTTTTTGATGGAAATCCCCTACGACAGTCCACACAAAAGCTCTTTTCCAATAGTGGAATTAAATAGCTAAGATTAGTCACACAAAAATCGTTTAACTTACCAATTGTAGGTCCTTTGAAAATATTCAAGAGGCAATTTTACATGTGAACGCTTCAACTGAATAGAGGGCTCCCTTGGGTTAAGCTTTAAGGACTAATATTGTATGCCCGCTTCATTAATGTAGTAGTTGCAAGCACTATTGAGGTCCTTAGTGCGATTCTACGGGTGGGTAAAGTGTTATTGTATTTTAGGGTTACGTACCTTAGGGCATGCTACGATAATGGCGGTAAGTCCTTTCTTTGAGAAGTGGCTTGAGAGGCGCCATGGCACCCTCACCTTCCATCTGATGAAGGTCCTCACCGGACACGGGTGTTTCGGGAGATACCAAACCAAGCGGGAGGAAACGCCCAAATGCTAACATTGTGTTGATCGGCCTGAAAACACGGTAGAGCACACCGTGGAGGTCTGCCCCAAGTGGGCAGAGCCCCGCCTTCAATCAAAATTGACAATTCTAGTATCGGAACAAGTGTAGGGAAAATTCCTTATGAATAAAAAAATTCCCAGTAGTAACCCGTAATCTGGATTTGTGTCCGGCGGATGCCTGTTTACTCCCTCTAAATACAACAACAAGTGGCCAACCTTCGTGGAAAAATACGTGATCTTATACATATCAAAGATGTTGTATTAGTAAAGATGTACCTACTCGTATTTTAATTAAAACTTATATAGATCTAATAATAAAAAGCCAAACTAACCTAGGAAAATTTTAGCAAAACAATAATGAAAAAGCAAGCAATCTCTCAAAGCTCTAAAATTAAAAAAATTGTCTTCATTCTTAATAATTTTGAAAGACGAAAATGGCTTAAGAAGACCTTCAATGACAAATTCGGAGACCAATCGCTGGTTAACCGTCACACTAGCACTAGTTAGTCGAACGACTGCCTTGCTGGCTTAGTACAGTCAGTGCCCAACATTACCTGACCCCTCGTCTAAAAAGGAAGTGGTGTGAGAAGAGGGGTCAAGTAATGCTGGGCATTCACTCTGAAGACTGAAGTGTAAAGTCTGACAGATCCTTGGTTTGGATGCTGGGTTCCCAGATACAATAATAATTACCCTTAGATTAATCACCATCAGCCATACAACGTCCACTGCTTGATAAGGGCCTCCCCCATAGAACGCCATAACAAGCGGTGACCTGCCGTTTGCATCCACCGGTTGCACGAGTTGCGCCCGTTACTTCTTAAAATGAAGTACGTAAATTAATTACTATAATAATGTGCAACGAATACTTTGAATTTTAAAATTACTCATAATTTCTTTACACTGGTTTTACCAAGGGGTCCCACAAATATTTGGGTTTTAGAGGTCGGATAGGCAGTCACTACATGTTTAATACTGGTTGATATTCACCTGCGTACTGTTAAACTGAAAGTCAATTTCAAAGTAGTTGGAAAAAGGAAAATGATTAAAATGAAAACTCGTATTTTAACGTAAACACCGCCCCTCGCTCGTGCTAGGGACTCAGACCGTCCGATTCATGGTTGATAGTCCCTCGTTAACGTAAAGCTGCGAACACAACAGGTGCGGTTCTACTGTCATTCGGCCATAACCGTCGGATCGGCCGCACGCGCGTTTCGCTCCGCTCCGCTACCGAATTAAACTTTCCAAATTCAAATAGTGCTTGTGTACGAGTGAAGGTTAAAGTGACAGTTGTTTTCGATTTTTAAATTGAATTCGATTTACGAATTTTGTGCTTTGAGTGTTTTGTTTGTTCGTCTTTTTTTTTCAAATGGACTTGTGCTGAAGGTATGTAGATTTGAAATATTTTTTTGTTGTATTTTTTATTTTCATTTAGTCAAATAAGAACTAATTTATGTCAGACAAAAATGTGTTTATTGTATTAATTTTGGTTAACAGTTTTAAATAACAATTGGAAAGTTACATGTGGTAAGAAAACCTGTGTTTTCTACAGAAGCTGTTTGATTCTTTAATTACTCAAAATAATATGCCTTCTTTATGCATATTATTACTTTATTAAAGTAACATATTTAATCTGTTTTGAGTATCATTTTTGATGCAAAAAACCTACATGTAATTGTTATAATTTTAATTATACATTTTCCTCACTCGTGGAAATGGAAAATTACGGAACTAAGTTTGCACAGTTACGAAATTTATGAAGAAATTTCTTGTAGGTAAAATTTAATCAGTATTCTAACCAATATTATTAATACAATTCCGTATGACGTCTTTAGACTGCGTAGTCAGGTGAGGTCGTAATTTTCTCAGAGTAATCGTCGACAGTTAGTAATTTATTTCACCCAAGACTTAACTGTTTCGCTTTTTTTTTATTGCAAAATGGGCCTATTCTTGACCTTGCTTTTATTCTGATGCGCTTTGAAAATGAGCTTCGTATAAGTTTCAATCAACTTTCTTCTTTATTTAGCCTCCCCGTAACCTTCCAATTTTCTGTATTTTTGCCTTCTACAGAATAGTAGTTCCCATTAAAAAAAAACTATATTTTTTAATTCCCAATGGGGGATCGGACAAAAAAAACTAATAATCCGTCAGATAGATTTCCAAAAAATATTGTACACTTTTTTTTTTGCACAATAACAAAAATTTAAGATGATTGTTCCGAAAAATACGTGAACTACTCGAAAACGTCACATGTCAGTGCATTTTGTACCTATAAATGACGTCACAACCCCCATTAATGATCTTTGACGAGTTTTATCTTCGTCAATTTTTATTAATTTGATAAAACAAAAAACACGTCTCCAATATTTTTCAATAATCTAACTGATGGACTAATTAGAATCATATTTTTTTGACTCAGTCCGATCCCCTATTATAATAATTTTATAATTAATTATCAGTTGATAAATATCATTATTCATGGGAATAAGGCGTAAGCTTATATAATACGTGTATGTGCGTCTTAATTGATGCAAATAATTTATTATATTAATTAATATTATAGAAATGCTTCATAATTTTTCATAGTAGGTACTAAAACTTGGGGTTCGTGTGTTTGAATAATTACTACGGGTATTATTGGGTCTTTCCACGTATTCAAATAACTAGTTTAGTTCATAATAATCTCTGTTTTGTTATTGAACTTAAACTTTAGCTTACATGATTTAATTTAATCAGAATCTATACGTAAGGACTGGAATTTGTAAATGGAGGCCACTAAAGTTTACCTTAATAGTTATATTTGAAAATAGTTTCAGTGCTTTTAGGCAGAGGTATATACAATAGTACACCCGTGTAATTGGGGGTGAGCCTAATGCCACCAACTGGGCACAAATCCAGAGTTCATGGGTGCTACTGAGAAATTTCTGATGGAAAAACACATTAATACTTTGCAAAATCTGGAAATCGAACTCAGGAGTACTTGCGAACATTAGACCAACGAGACAGTCTGTCAATTCTTCTATCAAGATTATTTATATCCCTGTCGTGGCTGCGGGATATTCGAAAGAGATACCGCGGCCTCGACACAAAGGGCTAAGAAGGAACATGGGTGGTTTAAGTCAGTATAAGTCTGACACCCCCTACCAGTCTGCCCAGAGCGGGAGTAGTCATTTGATGAATTCCCACAACCCAAAAAAATACGGGCAAATGCAACACAACTGCGGATATAATATTATTGTGTTAAGAAAAATGACACCTGACTGGATTCGCCGTTTTTGTTTAGTTAAACTAATTTTTTACTTACATTTTTTTACGTTCCCTTAACATTTTAAATAAATAATCCAAATAAATGTGTTCTAAAAATCGATAAAGCCTGTACACATTATGTGAGGAACATCGACGCGAAAACGGTTACTTAATATTTAAATAAATAATTCTGGACACAATAAAATTTCAATTATCATCGATAATTTAAAAATAAAACAGTAGTTTGGTTCATTTTGAGTATGCAATGCACTTTTATAATGTGAATGGAAATATCAAATAATTTGAAATGGAATATTTCTTCAGTTGTCTTCTGTTGCTTGCGACGATGGCAAAAGAGGTTCGAACTTAACCATCTCAGTCAACTTTTCTCTTCTTTTTATATTTTCTCGACGACTTTACAAAATAAAAACTCGCCACCTACCACATTATTGAAATTCTTAACTTTTTGTGAAGCCAGCAATTTATACGTTTTAAAACATCTCTTTGTTGTTTTAACTCCGTGAAAATCTCACATGAAGATATTGTAATTATTTCAACAAATAGTTCTGAATTATATTTTCAAAAATGGTGGATGGAATTTCGCTTTGTTGCAGAAATTTTATACGTTCTGGTATTACTGTGCTCAGATAAATTCAAATCTATCAGTTGTAAGTTATAAAATTGCAGTGGCGCAATAATTAGAAATATATTGGTGATACGTCAATAAATGCGCATTAAAAAATATCTAGTCCTTGGTCGGAACCTACAACCTTTTGCAAAAACCATAGATCTGTTTGACCAATCAGATTTTATTATCTTCATCATAATCAACCTATGTTCCCACTGCAGGGACTCTGACCTCCTCTCTCCCTAGGATAGGGATGGGCTATAATTCACCACGCGGGCCCAGTGCGGGATGGTAAATATTACATGTCTACGAATTTTTAGGTTCTAAGACATGATGTTTTCCACACGAAATTTTCCTTCATCGGTTTTGACAGTGATGACTTACGGTGATGACATAAATAACACAAATTAATGCGCCTGCCTGGGTTCGAACCCACGACATACTCACTGGGCCACCGCTGCTATCCTTAATCACATACAACTTAATAGTCACTTTATTTAGCACAATCACCCTATATTTTCCTACTTCTGATACGTAGACAATATACTCTTTACTAGAGAGAACGAGTTACAATGTGCCATAGTGACTTCGATTTTTTTGACTGCAGGACGTACCGGTTTATTACGATGTTATGATTTTTGATGGCAGTAGTGATGGTAATAACTATTACACTTAGTAGATTGCCTGTTTGGGTGTGAACCAGTGTCCTTTAAGTTACAAGCCGTCGCTGATACTTTTTTTTTTGAAAAAACGTCGCCCCACACTAGGAATTTCTCCTGTATCACATACACAAATACCTAATACTACCATTGAATTATTTGTTGGTAAAATGCAAAAACGGAACCCTTATAGTACCGTTATTGTACCTTTCCATATGTCTGTCCGTCCGTATGTCACATTAATTTTAAGTTCAATTGAAATTAAATAACTTTGTTGTTAAATGTAAAATGACATAATTATGAATGCGCACGACCTGTGAGTGCGCAAGTCTGACACGCACTTGGCCGTTTTTCTTATTTAGCGTAATAAGGTTTTAACGATCCCACAATTGGGACACATTCCTTCTCTCAATGAGTTCAAATCACGCGGTCCAGAGCAGCCAAGACTTGGCATTATCGATATATTTTTATTTTCAACAGATCTAATAATGTCCCAACCCCAGCCAATATTTGCTGACAGACAACCAAGTTACGACCTATATTTTATTTGTTATATTTCGATTGAAACTGATATTACCGTCGAGAGCAATGCGATTGAATTTCAGTGAGGTTTACTAGAATTTGATGTAGTATTTTATCTGTAAGTATTGGATATTTATTTCCTTTTGAAATGTTAGATTGGATTGCGAAGGTATTAACTTAAGGAAATATTGGCCTTTATTGGACTTTGTCACATTAAACTTGTTAGTTTTGAAGCAAACAATCGTTTAGCGAGCATTAATTTGTTTAAGATGAGTATTTGAATGCAAACACACAAAAAATCTGTAGAAGCTGCTCATGAAAAAAATACGTGCAATACAATTTCGTGAAACAAAGGGACGCGAGTACTGTTGGAGGCTTGGAAAACGAGCTTATGGAACGAATAGGGGCAGGCCTTTTCCAAACTGTGTGACAGAACTGGCTGATAGAAAAATATTTGCAATGAATACCACCAATAATATTAAAATCGAATTCATCATATAATAATAACCTTTTATAGAACTAGGCAAAAATTTTGTTTTGTATAAATCTTTTTATGCTTAGCTAGAATCAGAATTGATTGTAACGATTACTCAGGGTCTGTTTGCGTCTTAAATGAATGAGACTGTACTGTTCCCAATCAGGGTTTTCCGTCTCTGTTAGAGATGTTCAACAAAAAAGAAGTCCGAATCCTCGTGTTTCTCGTTATTTTATTAATAATAAATGAAAAAGGAAGGAAAGAATTTCTGAAATGAGTCACTAACTTGTATTAAAATTTTTGCGAATAACTCCATAGCTTCCAACCCCAAATTGCAAACTTTTTTATCTTTATTTCTCTTTTACGATGAAAAGTTAGCAATATTCTCAATAAACAAATACCAACCTCAACTGTGCTGAATGAAAGTTTCAGGAAATAATATTTCTGTTTTATTTATAACTTCCTTTTAGAGGAACTATTACGACTTTACCTTTCTTTGGTTTTCGATTTCTTGAAAGGAGGTTTTATATGGATTATCGAACAAACAAAGTGTTTATATCGGGTTTCAGTATAAGTAAGTTTATTTGAAGGGGTCTCATTTAAGAGTTCTAGTGGAACAACGTTTGTTTAACACGTTGTAAATAACAGTCGGAAAATCCAAGAAAATCTCCCAAATCTTTTAACAACTATGTTGGGATCAGCTTCCAACCCTGGATGCAGCTGAATACCAATATTTTTATAAAGCGACGACCTCTTTGACCTCCACAACCCAGTTAGTACTGGCTAGCATAATACGACACAATAAGGGCTCGTTTACGGAGACGCGGGGCGTGGCGCGGCGCGTGCAGAAGGCTCGTCGCGTGCTATTTTATTCATTTCCTGAGAGGCAGGTCCACCGCAACGAACGCTGCATTTGAAACTAAGGAGCGAAAATTCGCTTCTATCGAAGAAG
Source organism: Diarsia rubi (assembly GCA_932274075.1). Lineage (NCBI taxonomy): Eukaryota > Metazoa > Arthropoda > Insecta > Lepidoptera > Noctuidae > Diarsia > Diarsia rubi. The sequence goes on from OW026414.1 coordinate 5,661,424, forward strand.
TAAGATCGTTTGAAATCGTTAACGTTTTTATATGTCACCATGTGCTTGAATTAAAAATGCACAACGCGCCGCGCGACGCCCCGCGTCTCCGTAAATGAGGCCTAAGACAGGCTGTCAGTATTCCCGGTCACTGACTCCCTGTAACTGACTATCTGAAATGTACAAATGACAGCCAGGACCAACTGAATAATGTGCTTTCCAAAGCACGGTGGAAACTTGGTATTTAATGAGCGATCATTTATTCGCGAACCAACCTAGGCACAATAAAGTTGACTGGTAGAAAATGCCTTGTGGCATTAAGTCCGCCTAAGTACCTTGTACATACATTGAAGTTTAAACAAATTAATAGTTTTGTTACCTACATTATTTTGTAGCGTATTTATGACTGTTGATTTTATTATTTTTTATGATTATTTTGACATTTACATAATTATACAATTTTAATGGAATTACCTGCATAATGACTGCATGATTATGATCTTCAATTAATTTTAATAAAATAAAAATGTTTTGCTTTTACATTTGCACACCGTAATTAAAGGCAGAATAAGAGAGCAATCTATCTATATAAATAAAAAGAGAAGTCCTGACTGACTGACTGACTCATCAACGCCCAGCCCAATCCCTTGGACCTTAGAAAGCTGAAATTTTGCACAGAGGTTCCCTTTATAATGTCGACAAGGAATAAGGAAGGATATTTCGAAATTCAACCCCTAAGGGAGTTAAATAGGGGATGAAAGTTGGCTGGGATATTTTTCGACATCCACGCGAGCGAAGCCGCGGGCAAAAGCTAGTTTTATTGTACCTTATTTACGCAAATAAATGTTTTTTTTTTAATTTTATTTTTTAATCCTGCGCCTGTTAAGGAAAAATGATGGGCTCGTAAACATTTATGTGTAATAGTACAGGTAGCCTAAAGGCGAGCTCGTGGCTAAATATTAATAAAGTACAGTCATGCAATAAAACATGTAACAATTTTATAGCCCGAACAATTTTATTTAACATAACATTTAAATGTACTAGCAAATCACTCAACTGCCATGTTTTGTGAGAAATGAACTCGCATATCAGAAATAACATGGATTCGTGCATAAATACATAATTTCTCTTGGGGTAGAAATTACATAGGTAACGTTATGTGTGTTGTGATAGTCAAGTTTATCATGAATTTGTGTGGCATCTGATTTTGGATTTATTTTTTTTATTCATTACCTCTTCAAATCATTTCTGTTCTGTTTGTTATGATTATTAATAAATACTTCTACAAATGTACAGTGTGTATCAGAAATATGTGTCATATTTTCTAGAAGTTTTCATTAGCTTACACGGAGTCTGGATTTAAGTCTGGTTGATGGCAATAGGCACTCCCCACGTTACATGGGGCTTATATCATCATTATCATCATCATCATTCATCATCATTCATCATTCATCATTTCAGCCGAAAGACGTCCACTGCTGGACATAGGCCTCCCCTAAGTGTCGCCACATTGACCGGTCCCGTGCGTCTCGCATCCAGCGGATTCCCGCAACCTTCACCAGGTCATCGGTCCACCTTGTGGGAGGCCTTCCAACGCAACGTCTTCCAGTTCGGAATTTGGGTGCACAATTAGGTAGACATCTGCCTAAATTTTCAGTGATTACAGGCGTGATGTTGTGTTATGTTAAATCGGGTAGTCAGTGGCCCGAAAGTCTGACAACGAGTCTTACCAAGAGGTATCGTATTCCCCAGTACTAACTGGGTTGTGGAGGTCAGATAGGCAGTACTTCCATGTAAAAACTCTGGTGATCAGCTGAATCCGGTCATACAGAATGCCCCAACATAGTTGGGAAAAGGCTAGGCAAAATGATTATAGGGTGCTATTCAGGTAGATTTTCAAAAAATAATCAAATCAAATCAATTTATTCGCAATAAAGCATTGGTACAATTTCGGTCTTAACATAAATTATAATCTAGATCCATAACACTTTGTCATAATGGACACGTATTTTTTTTTCACTTAAACTAAAGGTAAACACGATACAGTGCTTCGAAAAGTCGCGTCAAGTCGTGTGACGTCTTAGGGTTAGTACTTTTTACCCACAAAGTGACGTCAAAAGTGACTCATGATCTTTGATACGTTTTATTTTCGTAAATTGTTATTAATTTGATAAACCAAAAAACACGTGTCCAATATTTTTCGATAAACTTACAGACGGACTAATTAGTTTTTTTTTGTAAAATACCCTATTACATGGTAATTTCTACGGATTTTGATTAATTAAAAGTGTCAACCAAACTTGAGGTTTTATTGATACGCTGCAACCATTTCTAACATCAAACAATAGGTTTTCGCCCGCGGCGTCGGCGTCGCCCGCGTGAAAATGTCGGTTTTCCATACAAACTTTGCCACACTTTTGTACCCCCTTGGAACCCCCAAGGGGGTAAATTCTAAAATATTCAAAAAAAAGTTTCCGTTCCCGTGGGTATACAGGGATAAAAAGTAGCCTATGTTACTCAAGGTGAATGTAGCTATCTAATGGTGAAAGAATTTTTGAAATCGTCGCAGTAGATTTTGTGTTTATTCATTACAAACATACACACACACACACACAAAATACAGATCTTTCCTCTTTATAATATTGGTGTAAAATAAATATAGACAGATTTAAGTCATTTCTCATACTCAAAGACAGTGCAAACTAAACCTTCGTGGCAGTATTGCAAGTAATATCAATTCAAACAACAACTACTCAGTGTGGACACTAATTGAATGCTCTAACGTCTAGTTGCTATGGCTGCACATGCACGTGGCGACAATAAATCTAATATTTAAAAATTAAATTAAATTGAGGAAAAGTTCTTATGTATGGGTAATTTCCTTCAGAACAATGATCTTATTCACATAAAATTTTCGAAAATACCTTGTTTTGTTACCTACGTTAAATTAAATAATTCAATAAAATTCCTCCATTGGTATAGGCTCACGTAGTTACAGTGGAAGGAGTCAATTTTAATGTAGAACCATAATGCGATCAAATCCGTGGGAAAAACTAGTGCATAATAGTTTTGAGCTAAATCTTGGTATCATAACATCACGGTTCTATTTCCCAAGAGTTAGGTGTACAAGTGTAATTTGTATGGTGTAAGTACCTACTACTTACATATAAATTATAGAGTACCCTATAAATATCTACACGCTCATCACCAAGAAGGCAGTTCACCGCCTAGAAAGTTCAGTTTTCTTAAGCAAAATCTTGGTAACATTTAAACATTTCGCCTGTAATTCCCAAAAGGTAGACAGTGTACTCATACAAGTGTAATTTTTAAGTGTAATAATGGAGAGTACTCCTACACGGCCATTTACAAAAAGGCAGAATATCGCGTTTATGTAAAACTTAGGTATTTGTAAACGAATGCTTTGATTATGACGAAGCCTTTTTTTTTTTTTGGCGTGTGGAAAATCTTCAAATAACCCCTCCCGCTCTTGAGCAGAGCGAAAGGGAGTGTCAGACTTCTACTGACTAAAAACCACCCATGTTCCTTCTTAGCCCTCTATGTCGAGGTCGCGATAACTAGTGTACAACCCGCGGCCCCGACGGGCGTCGGCCCTTTCGGGCCCCTCCCATGTTGCTGACATCTCTTAGAGGCGCACGTGGAACACGAACGCGCCGTCGACACGGCCTGTTTTCGTCGTAGGACGGACGGACGGCGGGGTTAGCCCATCACTCACCGTCCACAGGCCCGCGGCCGTCCATAGGCCCGCGACCGTCCACAGGCCCGCGGTTAAGACGAAGCCTTAATGATGGACGTATAACTAATCGCTTAATAGCGAGGCATTTCACATTATTCTATAAATTTGACTTCAGTCTAGACAGAATTATTCGATATCAATCTGAATCGATTATAAATTATTGTTACAGTAAAGTATTCATATTAAATTTTTACCGTTGTAATGGTTCTTAACTCCAGTACCTATGATAATAATATTACGAATGGCTGTAAAAATTATGACTGATAATATTATACAATAGGTCTATGAAACTATTATGAATTAAATTACGAATATTTCAGTACTGTATCTAAGTGAAACAAAAATATAAAATGTTTTAAGGTTATTAAATCTGGGTACACACTGCTCGGGGCTGGTAAAGGGCAACTTAGTGCACTAATTGATAGTCGAAAACATACCAGCGACTGTTAGCTGGTAAAAATTATACAGCAACGCATCTTTTTGAATTCGTTTTTAAGTACTACTACGCTAGGGAATGGGCAACTACAGTACTTTCACAAGTTATTATGCCTTGTGTCTGTGACTGTAGCTTTAGAGTGCAATGCGTCGTTCCGGGGGTTACTGCGTCGAGTTGCGCGGCGCCGGATGTTTGCGGCGGCGAGTGCTGCGGGTGCGGGGGCGTGCGGCGGCGTGTGCCGTGGCGGCGGGTGAGCGGGGTTCCGGGTTGCGGGGCGGCGGTTGCGCGTTGCGGCGTGCATTTGTTGTTCCGTGATTCGGGGTCTCGTGCATTCGTTGTAGCGGTGTGCGTCGCTGCGTGCTTTCGTGCTCGTGGTGCTCGTTGTTGCTGGCATTCGGCGGCGTGTGATTCGGCGTGGTGGCTTTCGGAATGACGTATGACACTCGTAGATTTGTTTTTATGAATTGTTCTTCTGACATTCGAAAGTGCCTATAAAGGTTTAATTGAAATAAATGCTTTGGAGTTTGAGTTTGAGTTTCTTTCAATAATTTGTACTTATTGACGACTGTATTAGAATGTAGCTGAAAGTTTAGTTTCCTTATTCCTTGATATTTCTAGCGTAGCTGCGTTCACAACGATTAATAATAATAAAGTAAAATACCGTATAGGGTCATAATTAGAGGTGTTGTAACAGACCAACGAAATTAACATTACTTGGAACTTCGCGTACAAAATCGCGGGTACGTTAACAAACATTTAAACTCACATACATAAACAGCCAGACCCGAAATAATAACCTGTAGACCAAACAAATATAAATTCCGAGTGAGGATCGAACCCGCAACAGACTGACTGCTGTCTTTTAAAACATACTGGTTTTCAACACCGAATAATGTTGAAAAAGATTATGTTTCTAATTAGCCCGTCTGTTAGATTATCGAAAAATATTGGCTACATATTTTTTGTTTTATCAAATCAATATAAATTGACGAAGATAAAACGCGTTAAAGATTCTAGTGAGGGTTGGTGACGTCACTGACCGCTAAAAATGTAATACTGTCTTAGAGTACGACGTCACACGAATTTTCAAAGCACTGTATCGTCTTTATTGTTTGTTTACGTAAAAAAAGAGAAAATACGTGTCCAATATTTTTTACCCGACTGCGGCGAAGCCCAAAAGGAGGGTTATTGGTTATCTATATGACGGACTAATTAGATTATTTTTGTAACTACCCTATTACCACCATCGCTTTCACTTAATAATACCTACATTGATTCTTGGCACAACATTATTAATCATTCCATGAATACACAGCCTTAATATAAGGCCATAATAGTTTCATGAAGTAGGTAAGTACTTTGACGTCATAGCCCGATAAGTTTCAATAGCCCCGGGATATGACTTTCAAAACAAATAAACTATATAATACACGTGTTTGCGGTTTATTGGAATATTAAACACCTTTCAAAGGAGTTTCATGATAATAGATGTTGCCGCAGCTTACGTTCGAGTGAAATTATTATAAAAATCATGTTTTACACATTTGGATCGGATTTTGACAACAATTACAAGGGGTTTAATTTTGTTGCACATAGCCCTAATTCTTTTACAAAGACAAAAACAGCCTAAGTCACTATTTATTTATAACATCAGCTATCTGCCAATAAAAGTCCAGTCTAATTTTGAGTAGCCTTTTTGGAGAACGACCTAACATTTTTAATATTTGTGTATCTGTTGGTTCCGGGCGTTCCGGTAAATCTTCGAAACGCATAACCAGCCTATGCTATTCTCACTGTGACATTTATTATGCAAACCCAGTGCAGGTTCGTGTGTGGCAAAATTTCTTCGAGTTGTTGGTCTGGAATATCCTGGTTTTCTCACGTTGCTATTCTAAACCATTTCTCGAGCCCCATAAGAGTATTGATGGTATTTGTTTTTTTTTTTATAAGTTTTACTAAACTGCTACAGACTCTTTTGTTTTTTTTTATTTTGACTCTTTTGTTTACTAACTTTGTTTTTTGTTTCACAATCACACAACGTAAATATATTGAATAAATGAAAGGAAATCTCTGTTAACATTAAATATAAATGGGTCACGACAGTTGCCATACAAAAATATTTAATTATTCCCAGTCCGCATACGAACCGAAATAAATTAATTCTTTATCTTTCTCATTATAATATCGTATTCATTACAACAGGTGCTTACATATGCTCATAAACCCAACATTGACCTATTTTTGGTTGAAATCATTCAGTCGCGGGAAATCCCAGCTGTTCATTATTATATCAATAGGCTGCTTATCTTAGTGAATCATGTTTTTTTATTTATCAGTCAGTATTGATACGATGTTTAATACGTGATGCAAAGATAATTATAAAAAATTGACATCTAAAGTAGAAATCATACGTCTAATTAGAGTGTAGTTTTTTTTCCCTCTTCATTTAATGGGGCTTGTTTGATATGAAGATAACGCCTCTGTAATACAAATTACAAAATCCAACACACATATTATTTCAAAATACAATCATATAGTAAATTTAATTACGTTATTCTATTCATAATGCACATTTGGGCGAGCTTGTACAGCAATCTGACAAAACAATAGTTATAAAATAAGTAACAAAACCATTTGAGCAAAGCAAATGCCCAATTGCCCTTTTTTCATCGTAGCGTGTCGATGACAATTTAAATTGAGTCAGCCCAAAATAAGAATGTTTACTGACAAAAAAAAAAATTGATCCCAATTAGTCCGTCTGCTAGATTATCGAAAAATATTGGATACGTATTTTTTGTTTTATCAAATCAATAAAAATTGACGAAGATAAAACTCGTCAAAGATTTGAGACGGGGTTTGTGATGACTCTCACCGGTAAAAAATGCCATACATTTTTTTTAAACTTTGCCCCACACTAGGAATTTCTCCTGTATCGTGGGTGCGTTCACAAACATTTAAACTCACATACACAAATACCCAGACCCGGAACAACTATCTGTAGGTCATACAAATGTTTGAACCGTGCGGGGATCGAATCCGCGACACGCAGCGCAGCAGTCCATTGCATGAGCCACTGCGCCAACCGTGCCGTCAAAAAATGCCGTGCCGTAAATATTTTTGAATATGACGTCACACGAGTTTTCAAACCAATGTATACTAACTACCCTATAGGGGACATGTTTGGCACTTTCAATAGCGTCCATCTGTTTCTGTGATGTGCAAGCAATAATATAGGGTTTAAAAGTACCCTTAACGCAAACGAAGGGCATTTGTTCTCCCCACCACTGCGATAATTTTTTGGTTCTAGACCATAGTCATAACCCCCTAATTACGGAGATATTAGGGGTCAAAGTTCCAAATTTTGCACAGCTTTTTTTGTAAATACTAGTTTTTACTTAAATTACCTCCGTGACCCGTTTACTATTCAAAGCATTCAGTAGCACAATGTTTTAAGAGTGCTACATTGAGTTTTAACGTAAAATGTGATTTTTGACCCCAAAAAAAAAGTCGTTTCCCAGCAAAAACATTTGCGTAGGGTTACTTGATTTGATGTACAGAATGCTTAGTTGTGTATGTGTCTTGGGTGTATTATGGGGTGAGTCTATTACCATCAATCGGGCACAAATCCAAACCCCGTTTCTTCTACTGAGCAACTCTTGATGGAAAAATCTATTAACACTTTAGAACCCGGGAATGAAACCCAGGACCGCCAAACCAGGTCAGTAGATGGTTAAAAAGTGTGGTCAGTAGTCTTGTAGCCACTAGACCAACAAGGGAGTCCCAACTCCACAGGAAACGTCTTCTAAGCTAATTAATTTCCTACTCCTCCGCTATTCTTTTCTGATTAATTTCGTTGCGGGATCCAAGACAGTCAAATCGTTTATCTGGGACTTCGTCGAGCTTCATTGTCTCGGCGCTTTTCTTGTGGTGGCCACTTTTGATTCTGGCTAACAGGAGTTACTGTGGTTTTGGAATAGTGTGGTGGGATTGTCACAAAAAAAAAGCTAATTGTAAGCTTGATTTTTCTCATAATAAAGAACTGTTTAGATCATAGTTCACTCGTCCCGCCCCTCACTTTCCCTTTCTTATTTATTTTTTGGATGGTGGAAAATCATCAAAAGACTCCTCCTACTTTAGGCGGAGCGGAACGGAGTGTCAGACTTCTACGGAACAAAAACCAGCCATGTTACTTCTTACCCTTTTGTGTCCGGGGTTGCGGTATCTCTTTCGAAATACCCGCAGCCCCGACAACCCCTCCCTTATCCATAAAATATTATCACATATTTCTGATAGACGCTGTATAAGTCAGCTCGTACGCTAAACCATGTCGTGTATAAACCCCGCCGTGTTCAGAGCGGGGTATATTCAATTTGTCAATGGATGAAAGGCCGTTAACGCGATCGGAAAGGGAAGTGTATGGTGGTCGGCACGTATTTGTAAGTTATGGACGCTTATATTTTACTCGTATATATGCCAGAACGTCTTGTTGGGGACTTTAGCAGATTAAGGCAACGGTATGGATACATTTAACAAGTCAACCGAGCATTCTATACACCAAACAAAGTAACTCAAAAATTAATAAAATCCCGGAAACAATATTTTTTTGCGTACCCGTCGGGGCTTCGGGTTGTACACAAGTTACCGCGGCCTCGACCTATAGGGCTAAGAAGGAACATGGGTGGTTTTAGTCAGTACCTAGAAGTCTGACACTCCCTTTCGCTCTGCCCAAGAGCGGGAGGGGTTAATTGATGATTTTCCACCAGCCAAAAAAAAGGCTATTGCGTTTCTTTTAAATGTCAGTGGCTATCATATTGTCCATGGATTAACTGTCAAATTGGTTATGGTTTAGTACAAAATGGAACCATTTGGCAGTTAATTGATGGACATTATATGATAGCTATTATATGCTACGTTGCTATGGATGCGTGCTATGGGTCGTCGCAGAGCAGAGTACCTACAGCGCAGCTACTTTGCGGCGGCGCATATAGCTTAGTATCATCTAATTTCCCTGAAATGATTCTTCAAAGTCCCGAAAGCAAATGCCATCAAAATTGATAAACGGTCGAAGTCAGGTTCTCATAATACTGACGGGGCTTCGCGTAAGGCCTAATCTGGTGGCTTAGCCCGCAATCTTCCAGGGCAAGTGGCCCCTGCTTAATCTACCGTCAAATGATTGTCTAGATATATTTTGGGGCCACAGTGCAAGCGAGAAAACGGCTTGGTGTTTTTTTTTTATTGACACAACAAATATTTTTTTCCTACATCTCTAACCTCATTTATCTATCTCCAGTTGAAAACCAGCGTTGGGCGTTGTAAACTTATGTGGCGCAGCCGAGAGTAAAAAGAAAGTGTAGGTACTTTTTTATTATAATTTTTTAATATAAAATAAACATGTAACAAATAAATATATTTTCTTACAACCTAAGATTTTCAATAAAATGTTTTAATAAAATTACCAAAAAGTTAAGGTTTACAGCTGTTTTGGCAGCAAAAAAATTAACTGCATCGCTGTCAATAGGAACAGTGTCCAAAAGATAGCTTGTCGTTGAGCCTGCCTACTTAATCTAGCAGGTTTCTCTAACTGAATGGCGATTCTGGAAACAAAACTAGGCCAACCCTTTCGCCCCCCCCCCCCCCCTCAAATGGACCCCATGTCCCAAAATATTTTAAACCCAAATTTATTATTTCCATCATCTGCCTAACCTGTTCTCAACTATTTTGGGGTCGGCTTCCAGTCTAACTGAAAGCAGCTAAATACTAATAATACTTTACATGGAACTACTGCATATCTGACAGTCAATCCTGGTTGACAACCAGGATTGACCGTCAGATATGCACCAAACTTAAACTTGCACTTTAAGGACAAAAATAAATCACCTGATTCTTTCTGCTCTGATTTCCTTTGTGTTGGAAATAGAATTGTCTGGTTTTCAATACTTTTTTGGGTCACAAACGACAGTTGAATGTCGAGTTGTATGTAATTTTTACCGGTTTCGATACGGTAATCTGAAATCTTTTAGGGCCTTAAAATATATTATGTGTGTCAATAGAAATGCTTATATTTGTATTTATTGTAATGTTGGGTTATAGACGGCTTGTAGTTTACTCAATACAGTTTCTTATTACTTATCAGTGGTATAATATCTTAAAGACCAACACTTCGGCCGTCGTGCTTAAGTCCCATGCAATTTGCGGGCTTAGTGACATGAATCGGTCACAAGTTCATGTTATGGTGAGTAGGTATCTATCCATGTCACTCCTGACAAAAAAACTCAATAGCAACTTCGTATTAGTCACTTTATAACTCACATTATAACTTTGACATACGAGGTTTTAAAATATTCGAGCTTACAAGAACTGTATTATATTAATTGTCTACGGTCCTAGAACTTTCAAATTCCTAAGATCTAGTTCAACAAATAAAAGAAACAATGTCTGCTTTTCATATGACACCAGTTGTCCCAGAAAACTTGACCTAGAAGTACGATTGATAAAGCAAACCTCTCACCAAAGATAAGCCGCACTCTCCCATGTTAAACCTTCAATCTAACTGGATACACACTTAAGCTATACTGTATACAGCTACCCGAGCATCCACGTCGTTACATATTCCGACATTCGGAAACGTGACTTCGTCACAGACGTGAAGATTTTGAATCAATCTTGCTTTGGCTTTTGGATGTTATCTTTTTCGGTGTTTTAGGTTTACAGGTATGTATACTGAATATTGGGTTCTAGATAGATTTACGGAATATATTATAGTGTAATTTGTTTTTTTTTAATGCTATAGGAACAATAAAAAGTGATAAAAGTGATCTTCAAAATGACAGTTTTCTCCAGCTACGGAAGCATGATAATTTAGGAATAATGTGGCAACATGGGGCCCAAACCAATGTAACTTATGAAAGCCAGAATCAACTGTGGCGACCACCAGAGAAGCTATAAAACAACGAAGCGCGACGAAATCCCAGAGAAACAATTAAACTGTCTTGGGTTTTTTTTTCAGAGCGGTAGGGGGGAGTGTCAGACTTCTACTGACTAAAAACCACCCATGTTCCTTCTTAGCCCTTTGTGTCGAGGCCGCGTTATCTATTTCGGACAACCCGCAGCTTCGACGGGATCTCTTGACGGGATGTCTTTGGTCCCGCAATTAAATTAAACAGAAAAAAGTAGCGAATGAGTAGTAAAAATTGTACTTCCCTTCATAGCAGCTATAAGAAACATAACAAAGCCAATAGTCACAAAGGGGCGTTATACATCAGGAATCTATGTTGATATCACTACCCGCTACAAACAGCACCCTACCTTTACCCCACACAGTCGGTTAATATGTTGCCCGCCCGGACAGTAACGATAATCCCTTCGGGAAAGGTTCACTGAGTTTGTTTGGTTTTAGGGCATTCGATGAAATTCCCAAACACCACCCCAAGAAATATTAATAGGGATTGCGAGTTTGAATGGAAATCATGCCGATGTGGGGTCAAAGATTATCTTTGACCCCACATCGGCTATATATATTAGAAAAATATACTATAGCTATTGATTTTAGAAGAATTTTGCTGTTAGTTAATTCGCACCTGGCATTCTCCCTTGGGATTACACAGTCTTAGTTTTTTTTTCTGAACCGTGAATAAAAAAAAACTTTCTGAACATCATTTAACATTACGCCTGTGATCCCAGCAGGGGTAAGGAAGAATGATACCTATTATTACATCGAGATTTCATTTCGACAGGAAAGTTTAAGCGACATGTAGTAGACGAACTTATTCCCATCAACCGGGCTCAACTGCTTAGATAGTTTTGTGACAATAAGTACCAAGATGCTGACATCTAAGAAGTCATCACAAGCACATAATTTTTATTTTTAAATCAATTTAACGTTTTAATTTATCAAGTTCCACACTTATATGAAAAGAGAAAACATTTATTTATTTTATTTATTTATTCATTAATACATACATTTGTTTTAACAGGTAAGACCCAAGCTAACAAAAGTAGTCATAAATTGTTAAAAGTCCAGTCCCAAGTAGCGGGTCTGTGTAGGAATACAGCTATACAGTGGACAACATACTAAGTGTCACCCTCTGGAATTCCGCCAAAGAACAAGAAAATATGTCCAAACGCCGAGACACACTATTCAGTGTTCGCATTGCTCGAATCACTGGTGCGAACTTTAATAAGTTAGTACGCGATGCCGGAACTTTAAAAAGCCCCTCCCTCGGTCCCAACCGTAACCTTCTGTCTGGAACAAGTAATCCCAACGATTCTAATATTTGTGGATTATTTAACATACCACGAAAAACCCTAAAAACATATTTTACGAGAGCGAGGTTGCGCCTTACTTCCAACTTATAGTACCCAACCATCCCTATTACAAAGAGAGTTGGATACATAAGCGGGTAGAAAGGGTAGACCCCAAACTGCCTCAAGTACAGATATCGGGTAAATTTATTTTGCATTTTTTCTAGCATCTGAGAATACTTCACCTCATAAGGATTCCAGATGATAGCACTAGTTTCCAAGTTGCTTCGCACCAACGCATTGTAAAGTGCTTTCACTGCTGCCATATTAGTGAAGTCACGAGTTTCACGCATCACAAAACCAAGATTTCTAAACGCTTTTTTGCAGACCTGCACTACGTGAGCCCGAAACGAAAGATCCCCAGTGAAAGTAACCCCGAGATCTCGCACTGACTCCACCCGCGATATGACGTGACCGTTCATACGATAATCGTGGCGTCGTGGTACCACGGCCCGCGTGAATGACATTACATTACACTTCGTCACATTGAAGTGTAGTTTATTCACTTCACTCCAAGCTACCACCCTATCAATGTCCCGCTGGAGCCTTTCGCAGCTCGACTCGTCAGTGATACGCAAGAAAAGCTTGAGATCGTCAGCAAATAATAAACAGCTAGCTTCTTTAATTATTTCTGGAAGATCATTAATCATGATTATGAATTCCAAAGGCCCTAAATTTGTCCCTTGGCTAACTCCTGTAAGGGTTAAATACGAGTCCGAGATGTAACCTGCGTATTCTACTATTTGCTTGCGGTTGCCCAAGTAGCTAGCAAAGAACTTCAAGAGAGCTGGGGTAAAACCCATCCCCGTAAATTTACTTAAAAGTATGTCATTATCGACACTATCAAATGCCTTCCTGAAGTCGAAGTAAGCGACATCCAGTTGGGCACCAGCCTCCGAGTCCAGCACTGTGGTGGCTTGATTTAAAAAACACATTAAATTAGAATTAGTGCTACGGCCCGCCCGGAAACCATGCTGCGCATCGTTGAGCTGAGAGGCTACTTGCGAGTGGATAGTTGAACACAACGCGGACTCGAAGACTTTAGCAAAAGCTGACAGTACTGCTACTGGCCTATATTCGTTAACATCTGAGCTTGGGGCCCCCTTTGGTACTGGAGTAACCCTAGTTAATTTCCAGCCGTCCGGGTACGAGCATTCTCGTAGGAAACTATTAAATAAATGCATGAGCGGCCGGGCCAGTACTGACCGACAATCCCTAACCACGAAGGGTGGCACCCCGTCTGGCCCAACCGAACGCTTGGGCTTGAGGCGCGCGAGCGCGGCGCTCACCTCATCGAGAGACAGCTGCCCCACGTGAACGCGTGCGCCGCGCTCGGGCGCCCCCTGCCCAGCGGCAGCCGCATCCAACCGCGGTGACACCGCCCCGTAGACCGAATGAAAATAATCAGCGAACGCCTGAGCGCACTCATGCTCTTGCAACGGCTCACTATTCCTAGTAATCCTTGTTGTACTTCGCTTCGAGCGCTTGCGTCCAACAAAACCCCAAAAAGACCTCGGTTCCTTGACAAATTGTTGCTCCGTGCGACTCTGATAATCATGGTATGCGGTACTGATTAAGTCTTTGACAAGAGAACGGTAGTGGGAAAATTTATTATAATCGCTGACTGAACCAGTCTTCTTAAAAGATTTGTGCCACAAAGCCTTCTTCTTAATATGACCTATTATGTCAGCAGTGAACCAATCAGGGTAGTTATAACGAAAGCATTTACCCTTGGAGCTCTTTCTTGGAGTGCTATCATCCAAAACCCTATAAAATATCTCATAAAATATTCTAAATGCTCCGTCGGCATTAGTCGTTTCATACAGAGAGCCCCAGTCTACCCCTGCAAGTCCCAAGTATAAAGAATAGAAGTCCGCCTTGCTATAATTCCATCGTGGTAGGGAAGTGGAAGCGCTCGGTACAGGGTAACCCGGGCTAGAAGTCACCCGCCTCCGACTTACACTTACTCGTAGCGGCGGGTGCTGCGGGTCAATGCATGACAAACACTCCTCACGTTCCTCATTTACGACAATGTCACCTACGGGCAAAGTAGTTAGTACTACATCGAGCGTGCGATTATTGCAATTAAGAATATTATTACTTTGGCGAAACCCACAGAAGGTGACAAAGTATTCATAATAACATATTTTATCTTCCAGTTTGTAAATTCAATAACGTGAGGAAAAAGAGTCAATGAGCAAATATAGGGTAGGATATGAGGGTATAGGGCAAGTATAGGTAGGTAGGATTACCATGATGAGAGCAATGATGTAGAACCATGTCACTGCATGCGCCGTCATGTGTCAATTCACACTTCAGGGGAAAAATACACAGGGGCCGCGGCTTGTACACTAGTTATCGCGGCCTCGACAGAGGGGGCGAAGAAGGAACATGGGTGGTTTTTAGTCAGTAGAAGTCTGACACTCCCTTTGGCTCTGCCCAAGAGCGGGAGGGGTTATCGATGACTTTCCACCCGCCAAAAAAAAAGGGGGAAAAATACACCCGTCGGGGTTGCGGGTTGTTCGAAAGAGATACCGTGGCCTCGACATAAAGGACTAAGAAAGGAAGTGTCAGACTATTACTGACTAAAAATCCACCCATTTTTAGTCAGTAAAAGTCTGACACTTCCTTTTGCTCCACCTCCTTCCCACACCCAAAAAAGAAGGGAAAAATACAAAATACAGCCTTCATGGTAATCTAGCATGTTGTTCATTTAAATTTTAAGTCTTGAATTTTGTAAATAAATCTTGTAATACAGGATATCGTTTCCTCATCAAATTCAAGGTAATATTAATTCTCGACCCGAATTAATAATAAAATGAGTAGGTATTTTTTTTCTTCTAAACGGAAATCGGTAAGTGTGAACCACCCGTTTTGAAACGCGACCGGTCTGATCCTTAGTAAATAAATTCTAAACCGATTTGTGGTTTGTGTCAATATTTTTTCCGAATCTGTTTTTCATAAAAATATTTTATAGCATATTTTAATTTTATGTTTTAAACTAGCATTGAACATAAAATTCCATATTACGAGAATAATATTTGTAACCACCTGAAGTCTTTGAAGTACATCATTGTATCATTACGATAAGAAACGAGAATCAGAGTTGAATAGTCATTTGTTTTTCACAAACTAAACGTCATGATGACGCTTACCCTCATGACATTTCATCGTAACTTCATCAACATCAGCAGCAACTGAAAATGCACCGTCACCACTGTAACACAGGCCTGAAACTTGCAAAATGCAATTTCTTGCTCTCTGCGAGAATGTTCATTAGAAGACTGCCAACCTTTGTTACGTCACAACCCTGTGTCAGCCATGATAAATGAAGCTAATCCTTTTTAGCTTACGGACTCAAAAATTTGCTTTGACGTTCTCTCTTTCGCTCCTGTAGTTGGTAGGTCCTTCTGTCTCGTTTTACCACAGAATATTGTTGTTTGTTCGCGCGTTGGTATGGTGAAGGACTTAAATCTGTTTCGTAACATTAAATGGGTGGGTAGGGAATTGTTAATGATCGGATTTTTGTTGCTTTTTCTGATTTCTGCTGAGAAGTATTGTTTTGATTTTTGTTTAGAAAAATGCAATCGATTTTTTTTTAAGAAATTTTAAGGCGAAACATTACTTTACAGTTCCTTCTACACATATACAATAGGGATATTTACTGACTTAAAAAATATGATTCTAATTAGTCCGTCTCTCAGATTATCGAAGAATATTAGATACATATTTTTTTATAAAAATTGACGACGATAAAACGCGTCAAAGATTTTTGTTTTGTTTTTTTTTTTTTTTGGCGGGTGGAAAATCATCGAATAACCCCTTCCGCTCTTGGGCATAGCAAAAGGGAGTGTCAGACTTCTACTGACTAAAAACCACCCATGTTCCTTCTTCGCCCTCTATGTCGAGGCCGCGATAACTAGTGTACAACCCGCGGCCCAGACGGACGTCGGCCCTTTCGGGCCCCTCCCATGTTGCTGACATCTCTTAGAGGCGCGCGTGGAACACGAACGCGCCGTCGACACGGCCTGTTTTCGTCGTAAGACGGACGGACGGCGAGTTAGCCCATCACTCACCGTCCACAGGCCCAAACCTATCTGACGGACTAATTCAATTTTTAACTTCCCTATTAGCCACGTAGCAATCCTTAGTAATCCTGTTCCTTCTGGATTTTTTCTCAGCATAAAGCTACTTCAATTCGTCTTTCTTTTATAGATTTTAATTTTTTTGGGCTTACAGCCAGTTGTTTACCTGTCTGACTTCTGACAGATACTAATGGTAATAACTTTTAACCTGACGCTCTTAAGTTGCATGCCTTGCTACGTTAAGTTCTCACATAATATACCAACTCAACATGAATGATGTAATGTACCAAGATTTTGTAACAATATTCTAATTTAAAAGAGTGTCCATGGAGTTTCTTGCCCGTTCTCCTCCATAGAGATCAACGCTAGGGAATGGGCAACTACAGTACTTTCACAAGTTATTATGCCTTAAGACTGTGATTGTAGCTTTGTTTTATGTAGTTTTTCTGTAATTCAAAAGTGCCTGTGACGGTTTAATTGAAAACAATAACGCTTTGAGTTTGAATTTGAATGGGTAAATTGCACTCAACAGCTAATACTTTATTACGTACATTGTATAATTGATGTTAAGTGGCAACAGTGGTGTAACTTAAGTGGCAGTGGGCAGGGCACATTGCTCGCAGAACGGATAGCCGATGGGGTCGGAAAGTTCTGGAGTGGCGACTGCGAACCGGCAGACGTTGCGTTGGAAGGCCTCCCACTAGGTGGACCGATGACCTGGTGAAGGTTGCGGAGATCCGCTGGATGCGAGACGCACGGGATCGGTCAATGTGGCGACACTTAGGGGATGCCTATGTCCAGCAGTGGACGTCAATCGGCTGAAATGATGATGATGATAATTGATGTTTAAGGTTTTAAAATAGTTGAACTGACAAGAAACTGTTTTAAATTTTATTAATTGTATAAGGTCCTTGAACTTTATTTCTTTTTTTTGTGACCGAACATCACCTTAGAACCTTCATTGATATTCTGAACATGAATAAAATAGTTATTTACGTACTATGTTTATGATTAATGATGCGGGTACTTAAACTAAGATACATAAATATTTACAAATATTTATGTTTTTCTCCATCTTATCTTATTATTAATTCAGTTAAATGCAGCTGCGTTGTTAATCCAGCTACGTAATGGTATGTCCGTGTATACGACGAATGCAGAACGTGGATGTCACATGACGACTTCTAAAAAAAATACTACGGCTGCTTATTGGCCCGGTAAAACGATTTTTTTTTTAATTTACTGTTGATGTTTCCTTTATTTATTTCCATACGGACTTATTACATTTTCAAATATTCTTTACAAAAAACCATAAAAAAAATCATTTAAAAATATAAAAAAATCCAGAGAAAGGAATCTCTTGACAATACGAGCCGTATCTAGGAGTACCGTTTGTGCATCAAGCCCTTTATCCAGCTGCCTGACGACAGCCTCCTCAGGTTTTGGTCGAGGCTCTTAGTATTAAGCCATTGGCAGTAACGACTATTGGCACAATGATCGCTGAGTCCACATCTCACAAATCGAAATCAAAATCAAAACTCATTTATTCAAACTAGGCTGATAATCAGCACTTTTCGAAGGTCAAAAGATCTTGTTCATGGATATATGGAATCCCGTACCAAACTGTGTCAACATCAAACTTTGTTTTTTATTGTCTACATATATCATATTAACTCCTACGAAAGTCCATTTTGTAAACTAAATCCAAGTTTTGGAGTCATTTTATAAAATCGAAAATAACCTTGAAACCAGGCAAGAAGGTATTGTAGGGAAACCTCTACGATGCGAAGTCAGTCGAACTGTCAAAATCAACTGACAGATCTAACAGAACGACTTTTGAACTGGTTGTGTGAACGCCATGTATAGGGAGTAAAACAATATTCATACTTTTATACTTTAAATAAAATTCCTTCTTCATAAATCAAATCCCAGCCACCTAATGTCGTAAAAAATTATGAAAATAACATTTTGATCTTGAAACTCGAGAATTCTTGGTACGAGTTTCGGTCATTGTTTTTTACTTTACTTTACATAGTTACAAGAGACAGTTCCCCAAAACCACCCACCACCACCCTTCGACACTTCCTAGTGTTGCACATATCGACAACCTCGCGAGTCAAATCAAGATACTATTCTATACTACTATTAATATTTTTTTATTATTGCGGACTTATTTTTTTCCTCATTTAGACTAGTTTTACTTAAAACTATATTACTTTTACTTACTTACTTCTTAAACAACTTTGACTTTCGTAATTTTGATAATAAATATTACTTTCTGCATAAAGAATGGTAAAGCCAAAATCCCCATTTTCAATACACAAATAGATAATTGCGAATCATATTTTCGACATTAACCTTGTCACTAATCAAGTTGCAAAAAAGCAGCATACTTTGACGCTTCCACTTAAAGAGGCGCCAGTTACAACTTAGCTAGTTCAATCATACAAAACAAAATACAAGTAAACATAAGTAAAGACATACTTGTTTTTTTTTTCTATTAAACAAGCTTGGAGACCTTTGCACCCAATTTGTTATTGTACATTTATACAGTCCATCGCACAACGGTGGTAATATTCTGACGTCTGACCTTCAGTAGCTGATCTAACGTAGTACAGAATTTTCATAAAATGAGAGATTGGCTTATACTGGTTTTTGCTCACACTGACGTGTGTGACTGTACGAGTAATTTTGACACACTCCGTCTTAATACACAGAGATGATCAATATGATCACGCTATGTCATGTAATGAGGTCAGTTGATTTGTTAATTAGGTAGCTTATTGAAGGCACCTCAATTGTGGTAAGTTCCAAATGATTAAACCAGTCTCATCCAAACGTTTCTGTGAATAAAAAATGAATAATTCTTTCGATCATTAAATATTTTTGTGTTTTTAAATGGTAGGTATCATAAGTTTTAAATTAGTTAGTCCCACCTGTACTGGGGGCAGGGTCTGTAATCATTTATTTTATTTATTTTATTGTCTCATCATCAATAGTATCGTTTACTTTTTAAATACCTATTGGTATTTACAAAGTAAAAGTTATAAAATAAAAGTACATATTGTTCACATCGATGACAATGAATGATGATGATGAATGATGAATTTAATGACCTCTCAGGTTTAGAAACAGCAAACGTATTGCCCTAAGAATAATCGGTTTAAATTCATCTAACGAACAAATTAATTTATAGCTAAAGATAAAGATCCCAAATACTCAATGATGAGAGAAGCAATTGAAATTTTAGAACTTAATTTCAACCGAGAGGATAGCTTAATATTGAAAAGTATGCTGAAACAGGGTGGTTGACTGACTAATAAATATATGATTCTGTTTAGTTTGCTGTTAGATTATCGAAAAATATTGGATTCGTGTTTTTTGTTTTATCAAATTAATAAAAATTTACAAAAATAAAACTCGTCGAAGATCGTGAGTTGGGGCTGGTGACGTCACTTTCTGGTAAAAATTGTTCCAAACAATGACGTCGCGCGACTTTTCGAAGCACTGTAATCGTCTTCATTTATTGTTTACGTGAAAAATGAAAAAATACTTGTCCAATATTTTTGGAAATCTATCAGACGGACTAATAAGATTTTTTTGTCAACTACCCTTTGTAAGAAAGTATCGGGAGCTCAGAAAAAATGATAATAATGGAATATCTTCCGTAATTAGTATCGAATATCTCCCGTAAGTGGCATTGTCAGTAAAAAAATTGATGTTACGAGTTTGGCTGTCCGAGTTTTAAATTGCTGACGGAACTGAGGGTGAATAATAAATTGAATAACTACGTTAGATACGGCTGTCCACCAGAGTGACACTCGAATAAACCGTGCTTTATTACATTAATGATTGACCGAGTTTAATAAATCAAGGTCGCTTAAACGTTAGCGTTAACCGACGCCTTATTTCATGGGGTCAGACAGAAACCATACCCAAATAAGAAACACCTTGTGCTACGTGCTACACGTTTTGTAAAGAACATAAGCAATTATGAAAGCATCTCATTTAAAATAAGTACTAATTCTCAATATTATTATTTTATTTGTAAGGTTTATTATTTTTTTATTTATTTTTTTATTTATTTTATTTATTATTCTTTTCAGTCGGGTTTTTTAGTTTTTTAACAACGTTTTTTTTTTCTTTATTTAATTTATTGCTCATTTGGTTTGCTTATAAACTACCATTATTTGAGAATCTAGGTCACATTAATTAAAAACAAATTAGGTTCCAACCAAATCCTTTCACAAACATCCCGGTATCATTACGACGAAGACAGCAATCACAGCATTCACAGCACAATAAAAAACACTCCTAAACTACATGTAGATGTCGCTAGTGTCAACACCTCACAAAGACTGACTTTCAAAAGACGTGGAGAAACGCGACCCAGAAATTTTTCTTTGCATCTCGGATCTCCACGATTTTTATTTCTTTTTTGATAATTTTCGCGATTTCAATTGATTCAAATGAATGTTGATTTACATTTTGCGTGATATCAAATTTCGAAAATATAAAGTAATTTAAAATAATTAATATAAATATTTTAAAATATAAATATTATCTCCAAAAAATGGACAAAATATGTCCCATTTTTACGGCCGTGATTAGAGGACTATCAGACATTTACAAAAGTTTTTAACATAAAGGAAATTTATAGAATCCTAGATGTCTAGGTTTCTATATTTCTTTTAAGAGTCCGTACTCTTTCTTATGACTCAGTTATTTTCTCCTCAATAACTGAGTCTTAAGAAAGAAGTATATCTAGGTTTCTTTAAATTTATTTAGTTAAAGTTTTTGTGATTTAATCGGGTGTCAGCTGTCAGGGCAGCTATGCCCTGATCGCACTCTACGGCGGCAGGCTTCGGTTACGGCAATAATTTATTCAAATACCTCGCACGCTCTGCAATCAGTTCAAGTGTCTTTATATGTATAACATAAAACCTCGAATTCTATACACGTAGTTTCGTTTCACACCGCAGGAAGATGGTCTTGCGCTAAGCCGTAAAGTAGTCCAAACAAAGCTCCGTGACGGTAAACGGTGTGAGTGTGTAAATCGCCTTAGACAGCTTAGAGTGCTACCCTGAACCGTCTCTGTAAATTTTAAAGGACACGAGTTAAAGACTAGGGGATAGTAGTCTTTAACAATGTAGGGTACGGAATCAAAGTTTCATTTTTAAGGTACGGTGTCTTATTGTATAGATCTATGAAATAGAGATGATTACTGAGTTAAAAAAATGTGATCCTAATTAGTCCATCTGTTAGATTATCGAAAAATATTGGATACGTATTTTTTGATTTATCTATATATATATATTATTATTATATATTATTTATTATATATATATATATATTTTTCTTCTTCTTCTCTTTAAATCAATGAAAATTGACGAAGATAAAACACGTTAAAGATTTGAGTGGGGGTTGGTGTGTCACTGACCGCTTAAATGTCATAGTAATGTCTTATATTATGATGACACGCGAGTTTTCAAAGCACTGTATCGTCTTTATTATTTGTTTATGTAAAAAAGAAAAAATACGTGTCCAATATTTTTTGGAAATCTGTCTGACGGACTAATTTGTTTTTTTTTGTTAACTACCCAATTGTCTTACTTCCGTGTTTCGATTCTCGAATCAGGCTATGTAATTCCATGGTTTTCCATCAGGAATTTCTCTGTGCAGGAACATCACGTCTGTAATCTCCGATGGGTTAGGCAGAGGTGAATCTAATAGTACACCCACATTTCACCAGTTTCTTTTAAGTCCCGTACTGATAAACTCTCGATGAAAAATCCCAATAATATTTTTTCCGACCCGGCAATAGAACTCAAGACGTTATGCTCTGCAGTCACGATTGCTATCTTTAGACTAGCGACGAGGTAATCCTCCTTTTTTTTTTTTTTGGCGTGTGGAAAATCATCAAATAAGTCCCGCTCTTGGGCAGAGCGAAAGGGAGTGTCAGACTTCTACTGACTAAAAACCACCCATGTTCCTCCTTAGCCCTCTATCTCGAGGCCGCGATAACTAGTGTACAACCCGTGGCCCGAGGTAATCCTCCTTAGCTTTAAAATTCTGTTAAATATTGTAGCAAAAAAAAATATACATGCTTGGAGACAGACCTTTTTTTTGGCGGGTGGCAAATCATCAAATCAATCAATCATTTATATTTATTTATTTTATTAATCATTTATATAGTAGTTTTTAAAATATGTACACTAACCCCTCCCCTCTCAAATCTGACACTCCCTTTTGCTCTGCCCAGAGCTGGAGGAGTCATTTGATGATTTCCCAAACTAAAAAAAAAAAGAATTACCCAATTATTATTACGAAATATTCGTGAAAATTGGGTAATAATAATAATAATAATAATAATATTCCACAACTATCACACAACGCCATCTAGTCCCAAGCTAAGCAGAGCTTGTGTTATGGGTACTAGATAACTGATAAACATACTTATATATTTCTAAATACATACATATTATAGATAAATTACACCCAGACACAGAACAAATGATCGTGCTCATCACACAAACATTTGTCCTGGGTGGGAATCGAACCCACGACCTCCGGCATAGCGGTTAGGGTCACTAACCACTAGACCAACAGGCCAGTCCGTCAATACGTTCGGCTTTACTCCTCATTTTATACCATTCCGTGTTCTCTAACACTAACCATGAAAAACCGCCATAACACAGTTCTAACATTAAATTCCCCACACTTGATTCATACAACACTCAAAAGTGTAATGTACTCAGTGCGACACGGTCACAATCAACGCATTAACTAATTGATAACGATGTTGTACTATGACGTAGACAGTTTGACAGTTGTTAATAGTCTCCACGTGTGAATCCATCCTTTAGTTATATTTAAAGAAGGCTTTTCTGTTACTATATAGTATGTAGTAAGTCGCTGTGGGAAGGGTACATTGCTCGCAGAACGGGTGGCTGATGGGGCCGGAAAGTTCTGGAGTGGCGACCGCGAACCGGGAGACGTTGCGTTGGAAGGTCTCCCACTAGGTGGACCGATGACCTGGTGAAGGTTGCGGGGATCCGCTGGATGCAAGACGCACGGGACCGGTCAATGTGGCGACACTTAGGGGAGGCCTATGTCCAGTAGTGGACGTCTTTCGGCTGAAATGATGAATGATATTAGTTTGTAAAGGATACTGACGCAGCTGCGGGATGTTGTGGCTGTGGGATGTTGCAAGAAATATCGCGGCCTTGACATATAGGGCTAAGAAGGAACATGGGTGGTTTTTAGTCAGTAGAAGTCTGGCACTCCCTTTCGCTCTGCCCAAGAGTGGGAGGCTATTTGATGATTTACCACCCCAAAAAAAAAAGACAAAAAGGGATACTGACGCGAAAACGGTTAACACGTGTTTCGGCTGGTAGGTAGGTACATCATTCTGAGTCCCATTTAATAAGGTGTGAGCCTATTGCCATCAACGAGGCACAAATCCGGACTCCATAGCTGGTACTAAGGAATTCCTGATTGAAAAACCCAATAACACTTTTCTGGGTAGGTAGCGAAGAAGAAGCTAGAGTGCGTAAGTCTCGCCTACGATTACTAGACCATCGAGGCATCATCATCTGCCAAGCCTTTTCCCGACAATGTTGGGGTCAGCTTCCAGTTTGACTGGATGGAGCTGAGTACCAATACTTTACATTGAGCGACTGCTTATCTGACCTCCACAACCCAATTAATACTGGGTAATACCATACCCTTCATTCATGGGGTTTAGGTTTCCGCACTTAGTCCTTGAAGTGGACCATTGTGCGTGAGCCATGGTGGCCGATTACTCCAACCAGCCCACCTCCCTCCAGAAGCGGATCAGACTTCCCGGTCTCTTCAGGGCATCCGCAAGTGATCTTGGTGTTCCCAGGGTCTCCTCACGAATCTTGGTAAATATTACTATACTCTTTGGTAAGACTAGTTGTCAGACTTTCAGGTCACTGACTACTTGTAACGACTGCCAAAGATACAGTTAAATCATTTCTCTGGGACTTCGTCGGGCTTTATTGTCTCGGCGCTTTTCTTGTGGTCGCTACTGTTGATTCTGGCTTACAGGAGTTACAGTGGTTTATATGGCAGCCGGGACCAACAGCTCAACGTGCTTACCGAGGCACGGAGGAAACTCGGTATATAATGGGCGGTCACCCACCCACAGACTAACCTAGCGAAGCGCGGCTTAACCTACAGATCGACCCGAGTGGCAGTTATTATTAAACCACGAGCTCCTCCTGAGCATATAATATCTTATTTATTTAAATACACACAAAATACAATAAAAAAGAATAAAAATATAAAAAAATAGAAAAGCACAAAAGCGAGAGGAAAGTTGGATTGAATACGTAGACACAGTGTGTAGAAAGGACATACAGATTTTTTTTTAGAATAGGGTATTTTACCAAAAAAGTCGAATTCGTCAGTCAGATAGATTTCTAAAAAATAATGGACACATATTTGTTTCTTTATTCACGTAAACATAGGATGTAAAGAATACAGTGCTTCGAAAAGTCGTATCAAGTCGTGTGACGTCACAAGGTGAGTAGGTACTATTTTACCCACAAAGTGACGTCAAAAGCCCCAGCTCACGACCTTTTTTTTTGCTTTTTATATTATTATTAATTTGATAAAACAAAAAACACGAATCCAATATTTTTCGATAATCTGACAGACCGACTAATTAGATTTTTTTGGTGAAATACCTTATTAGTGACAAAAGCACAATTATCCATATCGAATATCCAGATAGTATCAAAACCACATATCTATAAGTACTACTGATTGTCACACCAAACAAAAAGTTTTTTGAAACGACGATTTTTACATCATTTAAATCTACGTTACCTTTACGTTGCGTGTTTGTGCTCTGGCTAGGGTTTTTAGAACATTGTAAGTAGTTGCATAATATATAGTTTACTAGAAAACACCTCTGTTATTAGGTACTCGTTATTTTTTAGTTTTTCGCAGAATTAAATAATTGCTACAACATGCAATTCCCGCTGGTATTATTAGTGTACAATGTTGTGTTGGACAATTTACTAAATAATGCGGTATAACTTTACTATTGCAATAAACTGGCCAAGTGAAAGTCGGACTTACACGTGAAGGGTTCCATACCACTGTAGTTGATATTGAAAGATTTTCCATATTATTTTGGCACCTTACACTTTTTACAGGTTTTCCTGTTATTTATAAGTGCTGGAATAATTTCTGTATTTTTCTCAAAATTTTAGGCTCAGTGGTTTTGGAGATAAGGTGGGGGTGAATAGTCGGACAGACAGATAGACAGACACATGAGTGATCCTATAAGGGTTCCGATTTTTTCTTTTGAGGTACGGAATCCTGAAAAGTTATAACAAAGTCAATAATTCTGCCGTTAGAAATCAAATACATATTTTAGTTTGATAAAATCTCAAATAAATCATATAAATCTATAGGTACTAATTATATTACAAATGTTAAACTCTGTCGTGTGTGTATTACCTATTCACGGCTTAACCGGGGCGCTGATTTCAATTAGATTTGTCCACAAGTAGACCATAATGCTTTTCATCCCGTATATTATGTTCCCGTGAAATTATTTTCACCGTTCACGCACTAAAAGCCATAACTATAAACAGCCAATTAATTATTAAATAATAATATTTCTTATTTAATTAAATTTATTTAATTCATTCAATGAAGGTTACTAGAAATGAATTCGTTAAAAGAATAAATTTGTGTATCCAAGAGAATGGAACCCATTTCGAGCAACTAATTAGTTAGTTTACCATTTTTTGTAAATAATTAAATTAATTTAGATAAATAAACCATCATAGCCTTTTCCCAGCTATGGTAGGGGACGTATGTATGAAGAGTCTTACCGCATCCAGCTGCATACCAGTATTTTACATGGAGCAACTGCCTAGATCACTCCCACAACCCAGTTAGTTCCGACTACTACTATACATAAACTACGCGCTCCTTTTCACCGGCTTCACAAAGTTCATAATTCATTCGTCGGGCTTGGTATAACATTTTATAACAAACTGCCATCTTCTTTTCTAGACTTGCCATTTAATGCGTTTAAAGCCAAAGTAAAATCTAATCTTTGTTTAAAAGCGTACTATTCCATTAACGACTGCTTAAATGATAAGAACAGTTGGTCGCTGAGTTGAACACAAGACAATGTTTGTTATTTATTTATGTTCTTTCTCCAAGATTAGTTTACTGATATGTTATGTCTTTTTTTATTATTATTTTAAACTTTTTTATACTTGCCTTACTATTGTATCGAGTCTGGTTCTTCTAACCAACCTAACAGACAGATGTGTGCTGGGGAGTTTGTTCCGCCACTTCTCCTCGTTCCAGCAAAAACACTAGGAAGTGTCGAAGGGGGGGCGTTTTGGGGGACTGTCTCTTGTAAATAAGTAAAGTAAAGTAAATTTTGACGTTCGAAAAGTGCTGATTATCAGCCTAGTTTGAACAAATGAGTTTTGATTTTGATTTTGATTTTACTACATTAGTTTAGTCTCCTCAATTCACCTGGGTAAAATTAATATCTCCCAGGTAAATTAAGGACACTACTTTAGTATCTAATGTTCGTTTGTGTTGTAATGTTTTGTATCACTAACACCAACATTAGGCACTAATCCACTACTTTAGTGTCTAATGTTCACCTGTGTATTTCACCCAGGTGAACATCAGATATTAAACTACGGGTACGATACCCCATGGTAGACTGGTTGTTAGAATGACATGACGCTGACTACTTGTAACGACTGTAAAAAAATCTATAAATGGCTTATTATGGTGCTTTCAGAGGTGCCTATTTATGGACCAACCTAGGCAAACGTGACTTAACCTGAAGACTGACCCGATTGGCTGTTAATATTTAGCCATGAGCTACTGATACCCAACTTCACGCCACTAATTTAAAAGTTATTTTGTACACCGGACCACATGTAATAGAGAGAGCTTATTACAATCAGTTACTTCCGGGTAAGACTATACCCCTTGACTGGCTGCAGAAAGAACAATTAGCTATTTGACTACTGTAAAAAAAAAAACGAAAAATTGTTATGTTATTTCAAAGATAATAGAAATAACACAATATTAACACAGTAATAAAATCGACCAAAAAATGGCATAGTTTTAACTGATTTTAAATAACATGCTAGACAAAGACAGCGCTACAGAAATGTGACGCAACATTTCATACCGCTATAGTTACGTAGTACAAATGGCCGTTTCGCGCGACAAGGATAGAAAGTGCCCCCACCAATAATTATTACATTAATTTAATTATTTTTTCATTATTTCTGTTTTTTTGAAATAAAATATAATTTTCGTGAATTTCTAAGAGCAGTCTAATTTTCACACGGACAAAATTTAATAAGTGATAAGTCTCACAACTGACAGCGAACGAACTATCACCAACGAATTATAAATTCTGGTAATCCCTACGTATGCTTCAAGCAAACATTATCATTCAATATCAATGTATGGACACGTGCGTGTTAAATGTTTTAATCCCCTTATTTTGGTGTGATATTTTTATTTTGGGAATTGCCAGCATAAACCCTCCGGAGCAGCTGATTTTTTCGTAATTTTAAGGTTGGTTCCTGTTGTTGGTAAAAATTGGTCATAGTAGTGAATACAACGACCCATTGAGAAGGGCTCATTAGGTTATTTCAATAAAACTTAAGTGACATAAGTATATCTCCTACTCTTTTTATCTGTATAATTTAGGGGGGGGGGGGAATCATCAAATAACCATTCGCACTGGGATTCTCGCTCTTGGGCAGACCGAAAGGGAGTGTCAAGCGATTTCATCGTGAAACACCGGTTTCTTCTCTGATAAGTGACCTAGTTTCGTAATGGTATGGCTTCTACGGTGAAAACGTTAAACTTGAATCAATGCAGTAGGAGAGAACCGCTTTTCAAAGTTGCTCATGACACAGTCAAAACTGTTAATTAGTCAAAACTACTTTTGACCGGTCAAAATCATTATAACTTTATAAGGTTGTTTATATAAATGAATAAAATATTTTATTAATCTACTCATTTCGTTACTAATATATTTTAATAGAGTAAACGCGTTTTAACGTAATAAGGGTTTTGACACACCAGTCGAAAGTAGTTTCGACCGATTATGAATTTTGACTGTAACATATAACTCTACACATCAGTGCCCATGACTGAAGCTACGAAAACCAGCTCACCCTTTAACGGACTCATTCCAAGCCGAAACGAACAGAATCACAAAGCACTGCCATTCATTTGGTTCTGTCCAAACTTCCGTCGCTGCCCTTATCAGTGGCTGTCCTATTTACCTTACACTGAAAGTAGGTTGGGTGATGTCACGGCTTCTTCGTTTCCCGGCCGAACCCTAATGCTGCCAAAAAGAATAACAAAAGGTTTACTAAGTACTTGGGATGGGTGTTGGTTGTGTTAATTGTTTTTGAAGATTTTGCATTGGAGTTTTGCGATGACTGCTATTTGACATAATGTTTCAAAATACAGGATGGGAGAATGGTTTAGATTCACAATCGGACCCGGTAGGTAGCGCTGTTATCCGGGCAGGACGACGTCTGCCAGGTCTTCTAGAGCAGTATGAAGTAATAATATTTCAAAAATGTTTTCCTTGAGACTATTCAGTGACATTAATTCTTGTTTATGACTCTTCGTAATTCTTCTGCTACTACCTGTTTGATGGTGACGTCGAAGTCGCGACAGTATAAATAAGAAGACAAACGGCTTCGGTAATGTTCGGCGCTTTTCGTTGTTATTGGCTGAAACACCTCCCATGCCTCCGTATATTACACTTTCGTCGGGTCACTCTGATTGGTAAATAAATGATTTTTACTACGCAGTAAGATAGTAGGCTCATTTATACAAATAAATATTTTTGGAATTTAATAATTGAGGTATATGTTTGGAATTTCAAATTAATAGCTTTATACTGAAAGCTTATTGAAAGTTAATAAAGGACATGTAACAAAAAAAAATATGTTTTGGCTAATATCCGAAATGGCTGGGTCGATTTTGGTAGCTACTGCTGGCAGGTAGCTGATGTTACAAGGAATAACTTGTGCTACTTTTATTTTAGAGTATTATTCATTAGGGTTCCACGCAAA
Source organism: Diarsia rubi (assembly GCA_932274075.1). Classification (NCBI taxonomy): domain Eukaryota; kingdom Metazoa; phylum Arthropoda; class Insecta; order Lepidoptera; family Noctuidae; genus Diarsia; species Diarsia rubi. Next base: position 5,691,109 of record OW026414.1, read on the forward strand.
AAATTAAAACCCTTGATTTTGGTAACAAAATGCGATTAAAGTTGAGAAGTAATCATTTTTATAATAATTTCACATGAAGTAAGGTTGCGGGCGACATCTTATTGGTAAATAAATCATTGCAACGCAGTGAAAAAGCTGGCTCGTTCATACTAATTATGATTTTTGTAGTGTCAAGAAAGATAGTGATGTTTTATTTTCATTAATTTGTTCACTTCAGTATCCAAATTGTTACATTATATTGTGTTTGTTATTATTGTTACGAGTTTATGTATTACAAAAGTTTTAGTTTTAAGAATTGTACTTAATACAGGCTTATACACTACTGACACCCAAGCTAAGATTGAACTTGTTGTGTGTGTTGTTGTTGGGCTTATCTTGCAAGATACTAATAACATGGTGCAGAATAAAAATATATCTAGTTATAGGTTTTCAAATACGACCAAATCAGGAAGGTTACATTGCATTTTTCGAGATAAACAAAACCCGCTTTCACGTACACTAGGTAAAATCATTAATATCATTATTTTTAGTGGAAATGTAATAATCGCCTAAAAGTCCTCTAACTTTCTGGGCAATCCATCGATCCTTACGGCCCCTGGCGAATCCTTGGCGAGCAACAGAAAAACGGAGACAACAAAGCTCGACAAAGTCGCAGTAAAACAATTTTACTGTCTTGGATCTTGCAACGAAACTAATTAGAAAAGAATAGCGGAGGAGCTTATACATCTTACAAAACATACAGCATAAAACTCTATTCCTACACTATAAAGCCCTACACCACTTTAAGAACTTCCACACACCTACCTTCCAACCATAAAACGCCTTCCTCCACCATTAAGGCCACTTCCTACGACCCAACAAAGTATTTTACGCTCTAAAAGTGCATTTGACAAGTGTACATTAAGTGCAAGTATCATTATATCACCCGGCCCCACCTGTACAGGGCGCGGCGGAATTAAAAATAAAGTGTAATACTGGACGACACGCTAACCTTTGGATTTCATGTAATACTATATTGCGGTGAGTTATGGTATGTTTTAGCATGATTTTTGCATACTATTAGCGTGGGTTTTAGAGGTTGGTTTTTTAAAAGAGTGAATAACTTTGGTCTCCATATCACACTAATATTATAAAGGCGAAAGTTTGTGAGTGTGTGAGTGTGTATGTTTGTTACTTCTTCACGCAAAAACTACTACATGGATTTGGATGAAATTTGGTACACAGATAGTTTATAACCCGGATTAACAAATAGGATAGTTTTTATCCCAATTTTATATTCCCGTGGGTTGTATGGGTGAAGCCGCTGGCAACAGCTAGTAAGGAATAAGTTCGTTTGGATGATAGTTGGCCATTAATCTGATAGATAGATTGTCAACGAAGTTACAACTTCCATATTGAAATAATGTAAGAATTTTAAAGGGTAATCAGTTAAAGAACAAACGTTATTATGTTAACGTTTTTAAAACGTTTTTATTACAAAGATTTGAAGACAAACAGAATCCTTGACAGTCGTAACAGGGAGTGAAGGGCTGATAGCCTGACAACCAGTTTTACCAAAGGATATCGTATTACAGAGTTATAAGTTGTGGAGGTCAGATAGTCGCTTCGTGTAACAAAACAGTATTCAGCTGCATCCGGTTAGACTGGAAGAAGACCCCAACATAGTTGGGAAGAGGCTAGGCCGATACATACTACACGCAATTATCTCACTAGACTGTTCACAAGACAAGTATTCGCATTATCGCAACCCAGTTAATACTGGGTAATACGATACCCTTTGGTAAGACTTGTTGTCAGACTTTTGGGCCTCGACTGCCTGTAACGACAGCCAAAGATGTATACAGTGTGATTCTTTATAATGTGCACATATCGAAATGAGGGAATCTATGCTTAATTTTATCGATGGAAAAAATATTTAAAAAAATCTAAATATTTTTTAATATTTTTTATGGAATTTTCAAAAATGTTGTCCGCTGTTGTGACCCCAATGTAAACAAAACGGTGAAACTTTTAAACTAAATTATCTATCGCGATGAAACAATTTTATGTAAAAAGTTATGAAAAAAAAAAGTTTTTTTGATCAAAAAACGTGTTTATTTTCAATTGAGGGTAGTTTTTTTCCACAATTTTCATTTTACGAGGACGCCTAATTGCTTCCAATCATTATGGAGTTTGTTTCATCGCGATAGATAATTTAGTTTAAAAGTTACACCGTTTTGTTTACACTGGGGTCACAGTAGCAGACAAAATTTTTAAAAATTCCATATAAAATATTAAAAAATATTTAGATTTTTTTTAATAATTTTTCCGTCGATAAAATTAAGCATAGATTCCCCCATTTCGATATGTGCACATTATAAAGAATCACACTGTATATGGCAACCGGGACCAACGGCTTAACGTGCTTCCCGAGGCACGGAGGAAACTTGGTATGGAATGGGTGGTGACCCATCCACAGACCAACCTAAGCAAGCGCGGCTTAACTTAAATATTAACGCGAGTGACAGTTATTATTTTAGTGCTAAACGCAATTAGTTATTTGTATTGCAACCGGTGTGGCGTTAATCTTAATCCCATTAGAGCACATCCAATTCCCTTCAGTGACAAGAGCTACATTTGAAACGCTAACATTTCTAGTAAGTGGTGTGGCATTATTAAGTGGAGCCACGTGTATTTACGACGTGACGATATTAGTGAACTCATTATAAAAGAAAGAAGGAAAAGGTTTTTACTCAAAAATGCATGTAATGTTGTCATTATTTTGACAAACTTGTTTGAGCAAAGTCGACCTTGCCGGTCTGTTTCAAGGAGCGGCCGGCAAAGTTTTGCTGGCCGCTCTAACAGGCCGGCAATGTTTTGCCGGCCGCTATTTTGACGTTTCAACGTTTTAAAAAATCAATTCCAAAAAGATTTTATTTAAAACACAGCTGTTTGTACGTCTAAAGGTAAAAAAAAAAAGATTTAAATGAAGTAATAAATGAAGAAATAATCCAGCAGTCAAACACCGCATTAGAATTATCGCAAACTATCAGTAATATCAAACCGGGAAAGTCGGTGTTGAATTTTAGTAACTGTACTTTTCATAATTGTCATTTTAATTAAAAGTCTAGTTAATTAATATATTTTTTATTTAAATTACTTGCTGGTTTTATTTAGATTAGGTACTTGCATTTTTGAGTAAAGCACTATACAAACCTTGGCCCACAATGACTGCTTCGCTGGTCACGCTATGATTGCCTCGAGCTAGCCTAGCTACGCTCTAGGCCTTTCAGCTTGGCCATCATTGCAGCCCTTGCTGTCCTCGCTGTAAAGGCCTCGGCCTACGGTCTCGGCCTTTATCTCAGGTCGTCCATCAAGTGCTGCACGCTGACCGCGCTGTGTCGGCCTGGAGCTGCGCTACGCTGCGCTGTCGGCCATCATCAGCGCGACCAGCAAAGTAGTCATTATAGACCGCGGCAGTAATGTACTATTTTTGTCTCGCACAAGACATAACAAAATGATAGTAACTGTGCTAATGAATAAAATTGATGTGCATGTTGGTAAAATCAAAATAACAGAATTCAACTGAATGGTTAAGAAAGTATGTCGGTACGGTCATTATAACATAAAAACATTTTTTAATTTTATCCTGTGTGTTTGTTCCGGCTTATCTGCGGCTAATCTAAATGGCTGGACCAATTTTCACATTAACTAAAATTTTTGTCGATGAAATGATAGAATAACACAAAAAAGTGAAGTCGAAAAATTCCAAATCACAAGCACTTACCTCTCCTAAAGCCGTATCCAATAGCTGCTATTAAGCACATTCAATTCCCTTCAGTGAGTTGTCAGTACAGCTACATTGCAAACGGTAGCGTTACTGAGTGCTGTGGCATTATTAATTGGAGCTACGTATATTGGTGTAGCGACGAGGAAATTCGAGGTTTTATTAGAATTAAACACTTCTTTGGGGGAATTTTAATATTTGTTTAAAAAATTTCTTTCTCTTGTATTGTCCTTTTTCAATTTATGTCTGTATTTGGCGGTTTGGGCACAATCCTTTTGATAAGAGTCCGGCAAAAGCGCATTATGCAATTATGCGTTATGCGCTTTGGACATGGACTTACGGACTAGTGTCCCTAACCCCATGTCAAAGTGCGATATTTACGTACACATATTTTACCATCACTTATATTCTGTTTTGTTTTCAAACGATTCACTTCAAGTGAACTCATTTACATACAAGTACATTTAGATACTATTAATTCAAAGTCTCCTGTTATTTCTAGAATATCGTTATCCACACTAGCTTCTACTAGTTCTATGTATTATAATATAATTAACCGTAACAATTTTAAAACACACCACACCAGTAACTGGTGAAGGGTATTTCTTCAGTCTACATGGTTTGTTGTTGAAATTTAAACAGTTATTAAGCACTATTACGATCGTAAAGATACACACACTAAAGAGATTGCTTGGTTTACCTACCAATAAATAAAATCTCTTTTTGTACAAGCAAAATTTCAGGCCAAAACTAGTTCTAAGTCTCTACTCAAACTCTCAAGTGTAAAGATAAGCATAAGTTTAAACAGTTGTATCACTAAGCAACGCGACCAAGTTACGATCATGACGGATCCGCCTTATCAGTGTTTCACAGTTGGCTAGTTGCGTCCCTGCTTACCTGGCTTAAACTTTAATGGGATCATTGTACGAGGTGACCAAGCGGCTTCAATTTCTGTAATTTTCTCCGTTCCAGTAACTAAAGTATTGTTATTTGTTACTCAGACCAGTATTAAATTTACCTTAATATTGTCGACAAAAAGATAAAAGCAGGAAGGTAGATATTGGGATATGAAGAACATGGTGTAGTTCCTCAATACTCCGTAGAAAAAGGGAGGATCCTCCGACCAGGCAGTGTTCTATATGCCTAAGTGCCCAACTGTTGTTGTCAAGTTTTCCTGTATCAAATCGCTGAATTTTCAGTGGGCAGAAAATCTGCCAAAAGACTGCCTGTCGTTTAGGAAAAAGCAGAAGAGAAGATTAAGTTGCTGACTTGTATTACTTTGTGTCATCATCATCATCATCAACAGCCTATTAATGGTTCCACTGCTGGGACACAGGCCTCCTCTCTTTGAGAGGCTACCACGCGGGCCCAGTGCGGATTGGTAGATGTCGCATGTCTTCGAATTTTTTGGTTATAAGATATGCCGGTTTCCTCACGATGTTTTCCTTCACCGTTTTGAGAGCAGCGGTGATGAAATAAATTACAGAAAAGTAATGTGCCTGCCTGGGTTCGAACCCACGACCTACCGTTCGTAAGTCAACCACTGGGCCACCGCTGCTACTTTGTATATTAAGTTGTTATTGTTCTATTTGTAGTGCCACTACATATGCAGTTCAGTTTTGGCATTCATTATGGCGATTGTCTATACAGGGTGTAAATTAACCCTTCACACATACGGCAACTAAGCATTCTGTACATCAAACTAAGTATTATGCAAGGTTTTTTGCTGGGAAACGACTTTTTTTTTTAGGGGTCAAAAATCGCATTTTACGGATAAAACTCAATGTAGCACTCTTAAAACATTATGCTAGTGGATGCTTTGAATAGTAAAAGGGTCATGGAGGTAATTTAAGTAAAGTTATAACCTGAAAAACTTGTCATTACAAAAACAACTGTGCAAAATTTGGAACTTTGACCCCCAATATCTCGGTAACTAGGGGTTCCCAGGTGTGATCTAGAACCAAAAAAATATCGCAGTGGCTGAGAGAACAAGTGCCCTTCGTTTACGTTAACGGTACTTTTGCGCCCTTTATTTAAGTAAGAAAAACAACGCTTTGAATCGTGTTTTAAAATGTCCTGTGCATATCCTGTGATTTTCCATATTATTCAGACGTAAAAAGCCAAAGAGGTTATCTTTGCTGTCACTTACAGTGATTTCAACAAAAGATACAACGTTTGCTTACTAAGTACTATCCCGAAAATGAACATGACTTTATCATCATTCAACATTTAAAACTCAATGAAGCGATAATTACATTATCAAATGTAAAATTCAGAAGGTACTAGATAAAGCTAATAGAATTTTATCTGTATTTCACAGCTTGGTAGTCGTGACTACGACCTGTCTACCTGGGTCTTAACTTTAATAGCCTATCTTTAAAGGCTATGGACAAAGTCAAACTTTTGTCGTTGAAGCATTTTTGCTTGAAATTTGTAGCAAGTACCACATCTAGTTAATTATTTTTCTTGTAACATAAATGGCATGGTTAGATGGAAAGCCGACCCTATGATGCTTGAGAAATAAGCTAAGGTTATTAAAGAAAGAAAGAAAGAAGAAGCCTTCAAAAAAGATAAAAAGTAAAGAAAAATTAAAGTAAGATGAAACCCAATGGAAAAGAAAGAGAATATAACAAACAATTAATGAAAAAATAAATTACGGTCGATCTGAGGTCGGGAAGTGGGGGTTAAAGGATGAATGTCGGTTTATCTCAATTTCCGGCCAAACTAAAAGTCCTATGGAAAAAAGTTAAATGGCAAAGTTGTAGGTAGTAAAAAGACCTACAACTTTGGATTGACACTTTGTTCACATAACCTCAAAATGTATTTGAATAATTTAAATGACCAAGTTTCTGGTTTTTAATTTTTCTTTTTAAATTTTTTTTTCACGAGTACTTTTAAATCCAAAAAACACTGTAGTTTTTTTGATTAAAACTACTTTTTTTTTCACCTTATAATTGACTTTATATCGAAAAATCAGCCATATTCCATTTTCATATTGCTATAATTTTGTTTTATTTCAAAAATTATCTACCCTGGTCTACTCGTCCAAAGTTTTTACACATAATTACGCCGGTTACGAGTACAGCACACCTACAGGTTCTGAAGAACCTCACCCAAGAGATAATGTTAGTATCATGTAGTATACTAGCTATGTTTATTCTCGTTTAAAAACTAAAATGAAAACGCAGCCAGTTCAAGCCTAATACCTTTCAACATTTTGATATCTGAATTGGTTCATTAAAGTCAAATGAACAATTTAAAACCCAATGAAATAGAACAATAATGCTCTGACAACTGTGAAAGTACTAATTAAAATTAAATTTTAATGTGTAGAAGGTGATATTATGCAGTGTGGTGTGGTGAGGTATTTAGAAAAATAAACATAACACTACATCACGCTTGTCTTCACGACACAAAGGGTTAAGCAAAGGTGTACTGACGAATAGTAAAATGTTATAATTATGAGGCGACCCTATTTTGTTATTATTAATCAGTTATACATCCTGACTCATACGTCCTGTCCGTTTAGCCACTTCTTACCAGCTAAAACAGGAGGAAGTGTCGAAGGGTGGGCGTTTTGGGAGACTGTCTCTTAAAACAAAATTTTGACGTTCGAAAAGTGCTGATTATGAGCCTTTTTGAATAAAAGACTTTTGATTTTGACTGTACGGGAATAGGGCAATCATTCTTCTTTCTTTCTGGATCTCTTTAAAACTTGGCTTCTTCTAGGCAAGTGTGATGCAATGGTGATTCACCTTAGAACGCATCATCGCTTCACATCAGGAGAGTGGTGACATACACAATCCTACATCACGTAAAATTATATAAAAAAACTTTAAATTCTACACAAAAAACATCCATTACAACCTCAATCTAAAATATTATCAGCCAATTCTACTTCTCTAGGTTTTAACCTCAGCTTACCTGGCAAACTTTAATGGACTATTTTTAAGCCTGGCACAAGGTTGAAGTTCGCAAGCACTTTGAATCAGATAAAATGTGCGGTTTTTCGAGTTTGTAGTCTTAGTAAGCTTGCCTGTTAAATTCCGAATTTTTAAAAGCTTTGCTTTGGCTATTAAAATTCTTAGACTATCAAGTTTTAGACTGGCTGTTTTGTTTTTTGGCGTTGTTTGCTTTTACGAGTAAGTCGGTTTTTAGATTTTAAAAACCTGAAGTTACATAAAAAGTTTATAAACCGCAGCTGCAACTTTTTCGAAATCGTAAGTTGTTACTAAACTGATGTTACCATACAATGTCATTAGTAATGCCAATATAATGCGGGGTCACGTTCTCCAGGCAGAACTTCTTTAATGGCTATTACTAAATAAATCACTATGAAACTATGTCTGAAATACACACATCAAAAGTGTCTAGGGATCAACATATATTTTTGCAATAACTTTTCTCCTGATTGATATTAATTAAAATTTTCTTTAAGGATTCATCAAATAAAGTGTTTTCGTTTGTCACAGTAACGATAAACCAAGTCACCTTTGCATTAATAAAGAAATTTGCCATTTTCCTAATAAAGGGATTTTTGACATTTGAACCACTAACATTAAAGTTCGAAAAATAGACTGAAATAACAGTTTTCTTTAAAATTTTATTGGGTAACTTAAACAATTAATAATCCGTGTTTCTACCGCGAACACTAACAACACAAGAACATCGGTTTGGCATACTCAAAATGAGTTCATCCAAATCACGCTGTGGAATGGCCGCCCATGTTCGTTGCAACAACAAAAAAAGGTCTTCTTGCGACTGGATACCCTCCATATTCGGCAGAGCTCTTCTCTGTAGCATATCCCATGCATGCTCAATCGGGTTCAAGTCTGGCGACTGAGCAGGCCAGGGCAGGACATTGATGTTAGCTGCGGCGAGAGTCTGTCTTACAACTCTTGCGGTGTGCGGTCGTGCATTATCATGCATTAACTGAAATAAGGGACCGATTTGCACTTGTAGAGGAACGATGACGTCTGATACAATCGTCTCAGCATAAATTTGAGCGTTGAGGTTGCCTCTGATCCAAATCAACTCAGTTCTTCCGCCGATCCAAATACCCGCCCATACCATGATGGTTCCACCACTATAAGGATGGACTTCCTGGCAGGATTTTAATCGCTGTTGGCGTCCAGGGGTTCTCCAGTGTCGTATACGTCTTGTATCCGGTCTCATACCAAAACGAGACTCATCAGAAAAGCACACGAAACGCCATTGTTCTTCTGCCCAATTTCTGTGTTCAAGAGCCCATTGATATCGAATCCTACGATTGTGCATTGCTATAGGTGGTACCCGTAGCGGTCTTCGGGAATGAAGGTTCACTTCATGCAAGCGGTTTCTGACTGTTTGGTCGCTAATTAAGTTCCCTGAAGAGTGATGAAGCCTCACGGCTAACATCATGGCGGTTATTGTTGGAGCTCTTCGAGTTAAGATTTGAATGTATCGGTCTTGTCTCCGTGTGGTGCAGCGATACCGTCCTTCATGGCGCTCAGCCACGGTACCAGTGCTTCGGTAACGTGTCCAAAGTCGACTGATAACACTCTGACTTGTATTCAGAGCTAAAGCCAAGTACGTTGCCGGGAACCAGCTTCTATCATTCCCACGGCTCTGAGCATTTCTTCCCTGCTTAAATGACGTCGCCGCTCCATAATAACGTTGGTTTTAATCAGTAGTAGGGAAACAGTAGCACTAATAATGTCTTCAATGCGTTGTATGTTTTTATAGGGAAAATATTGACAGCTGATTTTCATCTTTTACTCGAATTTGATTCACAGTTCCTGATTCAAATTATGAAATGCACCAAAAAGGATCCATATAAATTTATAAAATCATAAATTTATTACAAAGCCACATCTCAATCTCAAGAAATCGGCATAAAAATGCTTGATCCCTAGACACTTTTGATGTGTGTACTTGTTGCCTGGGGCCGTGGCTCCCAGTGCGATGTGTCGCTCATCCAGGTGAATTCCAAGAAATTGCAAGTGCCTAGTATATCTATCAATATCAAATCTGCTTCCAAGAAAACTAAATAGAAAACCACACTTTCATAAGATTTTCTTCGTTATGGGATCCAATCTTCTCAGACTTGATCTAGAATTTAAGACCATTTAAGTAAGTCGATACTCATCCTCTTCTATTCAGTTGTTTAATTTTTTTTTTAACACAAAAGTAATGAGTTTACGTTACAAAATTAATGAAGTGAACAGAATAACAAAATAACAGAATCAAAGGTAATAGTTAGTAAGCGCGCGTGCCGGATTTGGGAAAGAGCAGAATGAGCCCTTGGGCACGCTACACGTTGGCTTGTATAGGCTTGATCACATGCTCCGGGCTTCCTTGCGGGGTATAGGTTGGAGACGCAGCTAACACTACTTACAAGACGATTTTTCTTGTTTTCTACTTTTAAGACCGCAGTTTTATTAGTCTGCGTTTTTATTCGTAGTCGGGTTTTAGTTTTTAAACTTAATTTTTTATATAATTCTGTGATTCCCTCGGGGTTAATGTACATAACCCACTTTTATTTCTAGCTTTGATGTAAGTTTATGTATGTTCTTAGTGAGTAAGTCGTTGAAGTGCCATAAATAATTAAATAAATAGATACTAAGCTTAAAAATCTCCATTTACTAGACACCTGAGTAATAGTACTAACGGTAGACGTAATAAAAATTTAGTGCAAGCAATTTAGTTTTTGCCTTACTCAGAGGCCCTAAGACGAATGCGCGATCTAAACGTATCGAAAATATAAACGACTATCTTATGCCCGTGGCTTTGCCAATTTCTGTGGTTTTTCCCCAGAATGTTACTACCGAGATGAAGAAAGTATTATGTCTTAGTTTTTCTACTAGCTTTTCTCCGCGGTTTCGCCTGCGTTTTCATACAAATTTCCTTCCCTATTTTACTCCCTTAGGGGTTGAATTTCGACAAATCCTTTCTAATTCCTTGTCTACATTATAAAAGAAACCTCAGTGCAAAATTTTAATTAAACAAAATTAAATAATAGAGAAGATTTATGTGTTGAATTTTAATATAAATCCGATCTGTAGTTTTTGGTAAATGAGTTACAAATGTAGGTACATCCTCACACACACATTCGTATTTATAATATACATAGTAGTATTTTTAAATAAAAAACTAAATTACATTCTGTATTTTTGTTTAAAAAAAATTGGTACCTATTGACCGTAGATATAACATAACAAAATCTTAGAACTAAGTAAGTATTATGGGTGAACAACACTACTAATAACTCGATTTTTCTTGTTTTCTACTTTTAAGACCGCAGTTTTATTAGTCTGCGTTTTTATTCGTAGTCGGGTTTTAGTTTTTAAACTTAATTTTTTATATAATTCTGTGATTCCCTCGGGGTTAATGTACATAACCCAGTGAAACGAGTGTTTTCAATATCAAAATCGTTCAAATTCAAGTGACGTTTATTCCGTGCATTTATGCTAGGCCCGCTGTTCTGTTTGCAATGTTATATTTTTCTTTGGTGGAATTGGGAAGACGTCGGATTAAATCTCAAGGCTCTTTATTATTATTAAATGAGTTTTACCAACAGCTGTGAATCTCTTTTGTGAAATTAAAATGTATCTAATTTTCATTGCTATGGGTTTTGTCTTTGACTTTATTATTATGATTTTGACTATTGACGGAAGTTTTTGGCAGTCTTATGTTACTTTGGCGTTGGAAATTGGCGATTCCCAGAATCATTTTATTGACCTGCTCTTACCCGCGAAATTCGTCCCAGTGAAATTAATATAAAGTAAGTACTATTTCCATATTTAATTCGAATTTTGATACCAATTTCAAGGGTTCCTCTTTAAATACGTACCGTATCTTAATCTTATAAAAAACAATGGATAAATAAAATAAATTTGAATGTGTAAATACTTAGTGCTGTGTCTTTGCACTTGTTTTTGCAGCGTACTTTATAAGAAGCGAATGAAGCGGATCCAAGCCGCTGCAGGATGTTCGTCACTTTTTGTTCTCTGCATGCATTTACCTGCGGAAACAGATCGGGCAGATAAAGTGCACCGTCGACGAGCTTAGATTTTGAGGGCGTGAGCTTTATTTTAAGCATGTCTGCCTTTACCGCCTTCCTTCCAGATTTTAAGTATTTCAGTCAAGTATCATCATTGCTTACAAACTGATATAAATGCATTTTATTTATTTTCTCACTTTGGCATGAGGTTTACAAAATGACTAACAAGCATATCTTTTTGTTGCATGCTTTATGGCATAGCACGTATAAAACTGTGAATTTTCCCGGTTATTTTACCATCTCAGCGGCGACATAAGAGTTCTACATGAAAGATTTGACCTCGGTGTAAAATATAAGAGGTAAAAATAACCGTGAAAAAAACTGATTATTATCACCTTTATTGTCTCTCGTCTCCACCATTAATTTAAAAACACTGTCCCAACAAGTACAATCGCGCACAAACTTCTGTTTCATTTTATTATACCTCTCATACACGTTCAAGGTGGCTGTCTGTAACTGTACCTGGGACGGCACTAGCCCCTCCTATCTCCCGATAACAGGTACACTTAGGACCTAAAATGTACAGGTAGTATGATAGTGGACGCTCGATTTACTGTTATTGTCTGCACTGGGGTTATGAGAACGGCGTGAACTGGCATCTTTATAGAGCACAAATAAGGGTAGTTGTTACTATTATGTTGTTATAATAATGTTGTTTTATGAGGTTGTATGATAGATTGCGTGATGGTAAATAGCTCGTAACTGCAAATATTGGTGGGGCACTAATATTGTAGTTTTTATTAGACAATACATGTCGTATCTTAGTTTTCTATGAAGTATTATAATGTCGAGGAGTTTAATTGGTTCGCAATTTACTATAAACTCGTTAGTTTAGGCACTTATGATCCTCTGACTTGGCTTAACATGCCACAAGAAATATCTCTCAGACATGCTGGTTTTCACACGATGTTTTTCATCACCAAAGCAAGTGAAAATAAATTATACAATACGCACATGAATTCAAAAAGTCAGAGGCTGACTGACTTAGCAACCTGACGCCAACCTAGGCGATCACTACTGGGCTGCGGGATGTTGTAAGAGATACTGCGGCCTTGACATATAGGGCTAAGAAGGAACATGGGTGGGTTTTAGTCAGTAGAAGTCTGACACTCATTTTCGCTTGCCTAAGAGCGGAAGGGGTTATTTGATGATTTCCCCCCCCCCCCCCCCAAAACAAAAAAGGCGATCATTGCTTATACTATTAACTAAAATAGTTAAATTGCATAAGGGAGTTAATTTGAAAAAATCATGCGTAGGTAATAAGCGAATTTCCTAACTAACAAAGCAAATTTAACCTCTAATCATAATATCAATTAGGTACCGAATTACTAAATTAAACACAAAACAATTTCATGATGCCAGAAATTAACTATACTTAAATAAAGCCAGGAATAATATGTTATTAAACGATTTAATATTGACACACCTAATATGTTAGCAAGTAATTATTTCACTGTTTGCTAATACGATCTAAATTATATACTGAAGTCGGGTAAAAAGCGTGTTGGACGCTCATTAATTAATTTGGTCTCTCGAATTGTTTCGAATGGAATTTATCGATGAATCAGGAACGTTGTGAATTTTTAATCATTTTTATGGCATCTGTCTCATTCTCCAGTCTTTAGTCCAACTTGTCAGGGTCGTCGTCTGCCTTATTCCAACCATTTTGGGGTCTTCCAAATTAACCCCATGCAGTTAAATATTTATTTAAACTTCAAGTACAAGTGTGGTACATAGGCGTACTTAATAATACAAGGCATAAAAAAACAGTATTTTACGTGGATTTACCGCCTTTCTGACCTGCACAACCCAGCCAGTATTGAGTAATCCTAGGGTACTCTGACTTATAAGATTTATGTGTGTATTGTACAATAAATTATTTGCTTCCTTTAATGAAAATATCGCGAAGAAATCTGCATGCCTGAGAGATATTCCTTGACATTAAAAACTCCGTCAATAGGCACGAAACACTCGAAACAAAATAGGTGGTATGGGTAGGCTTTTGGTATATCATAAAATATAGGCGGCGCCAATAAAGACAATGTCGTTAATCTATCACAAAATGCCTACCTACTCTCAACATTGATTACACACTTTATACCTAAAAGACACTACGCAAACGAATGCAAATACATTCTAAGTTTCACCCTTTCAGTAAAATCCTCTTAGCAACGCATTTACAGCAGTTTTAATGGCCCCAACCTCTATTGGGTCTGTGACAATTAAGTTCATTGCGAAGGCTTTCTCCACTTGTTCGAATTACAGCCACTTTTGTTTTACGCTTACCTTTTGTGTCGACGCCTTAATTCGAAGGCGAAATGGCCTTAAAGCTGATAATATAAGACGAGTGAACGGTTAAAGCCTATACACTACATAACAGATTCCTGTTAAGGTACTTGCCAGATAATTTCACGCAAAATCTGTTACATTTTTTATTAATTTAGTAAGTAATCATCATCATCATCAGCCTATAATATTCCCTCTGCAGGGACTCAGGCCTTTTTTTTTTTTTTTTTTTTTTTTTGGTGGGTGTAAAATCATCGAATAACCCCTCCTGCTCTTGGGCAGAGCGAAAGGGAGTGTCAGACTTCTACTGACTAAAAACCACCCATGTTCCTTCTTCGCCCTCTATGTCGAGGCCGCGATAACCGTTGGACTACCCGCGGCCCCGACAGGCGTCGGCCCTTTCGGGCCCCTCCCATGTTGCTGACATCTCTTTGAGGCGCGCGTGGAACACGAACGCGCCGTCGACACGGCCTGTTTTCGTCGTGAGGCGGACGGACGGCGAGTTAGCCCATCACTCACCGTCCACAGGCCCGCGTCTACGGTGGCCGGAGGTCATCGCGGGACCCCCGACGCCCGGAGCGCCTCCCGCGGCGGCTGGGACGAGAGGTTCTCTCCCTCTCGCGTTCCGCCACCTCCTTCGCCAGCATCACTGCTTCGCAGAAGGAGGCGACGGCGTCCCATTCCTCCTCGCCCCGGACCATGGCTTGCACCAGGGCCGGGCGCGAGAGGTCGCCGCCGCCGATCGCCGCTACGAGAACACGGCGGGGCTCCGCCCAAGCGGGGCACACCTCCACTGTGTGCTCCACCGTGTCCTCCGGCCGATCCTCGCAATGGTGGCATCCGGGCGTTTCCTTCCGCCTGATTCGGTGCAGGTACCTCCCGAAACAACCGTGTCCGGTGAGGACCTGCGTCAGACGGAAGGTGAGGGCGCCGTGGCGCCTCTCAAGCCACTCCTCAAAGAGGGGACTTACCGCCACTATCGTGGCGTGCCCTGCACGGGGTTGCGACAGTCGCTGTCTCCATGCCGCCATGAGATCGCACCGGAGGTCTGTCCGCCGCGCAGCAATTTGCCGCGGCAGCGGAGTGACCCCCCGGCGCAGCGCCTCCGCGCGCCATTGATGCAGGCGCGCGAGGACTATCGCCTCCAGATCCCACGGCGGCAATCCGGCAAGGAGGTTCGCCGCTTCGCGGGAGATCGTGCGGTACCCCCGTACCGTCCTCACGGCCATGACCTTTTGGGGCACGTTCAGGTAGTGGGCGGCCCGCTTCCTCAAAGCAGGCGCCCACACCGGTGCCCCGTAAAGGGCCATGGACCGCACGATCCCCGCGTAGAGCCTCCGGCAGGAGGCGTTTGGCCCCCCCAGATTGGGCAAGAGCCACCTAAAGGCAGCCCCAGCCCGCTCCAGTCTGGGAGCCAAACGTCGGAAGTGCTCCACGAAGTTCCACCGGCTGTCGAGGACGAGTCCTAGGTACTTCAAGGTACACTCGACGCCGATGGGAACCCCTCCCACCATTAACTGGGATCCCGACGGCAGCGCATTCCCACGTCCATGGAAACCCATGGCCTCCGACTTGTGAAGCGCCACCTCGAGACCCAGCTGCCGGATCCTTTCTACGACTATCGCAACCCCGCGTGTCAAATTGTCGGCCGCCGCCTCGTACGACCAGCGTATCGTCCGCGTAGCAGATCACGCTGACGCCGCTAGGGAGGTCGGCGCGCAGCACCCAGTCGTAACCGATGTTCCACAAGGGCGGCCCCAGAACCGATCCCTGTGGAACACCGCACGACATCTCTCGCCGGTTCCACTGTCCGTCTTGACCAGGGTAGATGACAGCCCTGTCTGTCAAATAGTCCCCGACCACACGACGAAGGTAGGTCGGCACCCGGTGATACCGGAGTGCCTCCCTAATGCAGCTCCAGGGCATAGTGTTAAAGGCGTTGGCGATGTCGAGAGACACCGCCAAGACCACACCGCCCCGAGAGACCGCAGCCCCCGTCGTGAGGGCTCTCACGCGCATGATGGCGTCCACCGTCGAGCGCCTCTTGCGGAAACCAAACTGGTGTTCCGCAAGATCCGGACCCATTCCCTCCAGGTGCTCGGCGAGGCGGTTTGCAATTACTCTTTCAAAGAGCTTGCCCACCTCGTCGAGCAGCACAATGGGCCGGTATGCGGACGGCGAGTCCGCCGGGCGCCCCAGCTTCTGGATGAGGACCAGCTTCCCCGTCTTCCAACGAAGCGGGAACCGGCCTCTCTCCATGCATGCGCTAAAGAACCCCTCCAGTCGGGGCCCAAGAGCCTCTGAGGCCAGGACCCAGGCTTTGCCAGGCAAGCCATCGGGTAGGGACTCAGGCCTCCTTTCTAGAAAAGGGATGGGCTATAATCAACCACGCGGGCTAAGTGTGGATTGGTAGAGGTCACCATGTTTTCGAATTACATGAGGGTTTCCTCATAATGTTTTCATTTACCATTTCGAGAGCAGTGGTGATGAAATAAATAACACAAAGTAACAAGCACCAAACTCCAACATCGTTTAAGGACTCCCCTAATACATTATTTTTATACGAGTATTTATTTTAATAATGGTACAGTTCAGACTACAAACGGTATTGCCTGTACTTGTCCTTTAAACCCGTCCAAAGGTTGTCTTATAAAGATCGCCCGCGTGGATGTCAAAAAATATCCTATAAAACTTTCATCCCCTAAATAACTTCCTTTTGTTCGAAAGGGCTAAGAAGGAACATGGGTGGTTTTTAGTCAGTAGAATTCTGATACTTCCTTTCGCTCTGCTCCTTTGAGCGGGGGGTGGTGGGGGGGGGGTTATATGTTGATTTTCCCACCCCCAAAAAAAAATGTAAAAGGGATGAAATTTCGAAGAAAAACTCAAAACCTTCCCTAAGAACTACTTGGTTGCGCGAAGGGCTAAATTAGTGGACTGTATTTTGCGATGCGGAATAAAAGATTGACAAAACGCTTGGTGATAGGTGATTCGAGTTGCAATAGGTGTGGGACAATAGAAAACAACCCGAAATAATAAGGGAAGGAAGCACAAACCTTTTACGGGAGCCACGTGCTCGTCGCCGCCGCGGTGCACCGGTTCACTTTCCAGGTTCAGGGGCAGTTGGGCTTCGAATTACTGTCTCACACGTTAAACAATAACACAGACGGTTGAGTAAAAGTCTTATTGTATGCACAAATACGGTGATTCCAAAGTTATCAATATTTTCAAGCGGAGCGGGCAAGCGCCATTGCGCGCGCGATGCGATTCGATCCGGAAGTGGCTTCTCGACAAAATGACGAGCGAAATCTTCTTATTCACTCGCGAGGTATGTGCGGAAGGGAGATGGGTAAGGAAGTAGCGAATGTCAATCAATTTTTGAATGTTGGCGCAACCATTCCCCCCGGGTTTGAAGGGTTACCTTCAAAAAACAATAAGCGAAACTAATCAAATAACTAAATTCGTGTGTAACCTCTAACTGCTAAACTATTCCTAAACTATACCTAAAGCGTTACTATAACTACAACTAAACTAAGTTGAAACCTGCTGCTGATTAGGCAGAGGACAGAGGCGAATAACCGGACGTAAATACGAACCGGTTGCGGTTTTAATTCTTACTATACGCGTTACCCCCTTTGAATCAGGGAAAACTTCCTCTACTACACCTAGAGGCCAGTGTAGAGGGGGCGCATTCTCGGTCATTAAAACTACCACAGTACCAACGGTAACTGGACTCGATGGAGTATTCCATTTTTGACGCGACTGCAGCGTGTGCAAATAATCTGTTCTCCAACGCCTCCAAAATGATTGAACTAATCTATCCAAAAGAGCGTGACGCTTTATGAGATGCAGTCTGTCTTCATCGACATCCATAGCGGGCAAATACTTAAGAGGAGTCATGGTTAAGAAGTGAGCCGGCGTTAAAGCTAAAGACTCTGACGGGTCGCTAGATAGAGTTCGACACAGTGGACGAGTATTCATCACTGCCTCTATCTGAGCGAGTACAGTACTCAGCTCCTCATAAGAGAGAATCTGTACGCCTACAACGCGGAACAGATGCAACTTGAGGCTCTTAATGTTAGTCTCCCAATTGCCACCAAAGTGGCTAGCAGCGGGCGTATTAAAATGCCATTCAATACGGTTTTCGGCCAAAACATGAGCGAATTCACTCTGATAATACTTAGACCGCAAAAATGCG
This sequence comes from Diarsia rubi, assembly GCA_932274075.1. Taxonomy (NCBI): domain Eukaryota; kingdom Metazoa; phylum Arthropoda; class Insecta; order Lepidoptera; family Noctuidae; genus Diarsia; species Diarsia rubi. The sequence continues at coordinate 5,709,397 of OW026414.1, forward strand.
TGTAGTTCCGAGATGTTACGGCGAGCTCCTACATAATTAGTACCGTTGTCCGAATATAAACGTTTGACGGGACCACGCCGCGACAGAAAACGCTTAAACGCGGACATAAAACTATGCGTACTTAAATCACCGGTCAATTCTATATGAACAGCGCGAGTTGTCATACAAATAAATAGACAAACGTAAGCCTTTGTAGAGCGGATACCACGACCACGGGCAATAGTAACTCTAAACGGGCCAGCGTAGTCCGTACCGGTGTGTACGAAAGGTTTAGCGGATTGAACAACACGACAATAGCGATGATCGGCCATTTCAGGGGCGATAAATCGCGGGCGAAGTTTAAAACAGGGCACACATTTGTGCACTCTAGCGCGAATCAAATTGCGAGCGGAAAGTATCCAATATTTCTGTCTAAGGATAGACATCAACAAGTCTGGACCTGCGTGACAATTCACCTTATGATGATAATCTACAATCAAATCTAAAATATGGTCCTTGCGGGGTAAAACTACTGGATGCTTTTGGTCAAATTCTAAATCGGAATTTCTCAAACGACCACCTACTCGAATGAGACCATTCTGCAAAAAGGGTTTCAAATGTTGAAAAGTGCGACTACAAGTTTTGTTGGACTCTAAATTCCTAAATTCTGATGTGAAATAAAATCTCTGCAACTCACGAAGCACGACTGACTCAGCTTTATCCAGATCAGCGGCGGTTATATTACCGCGTGTGGACAGTAGTTTTAGGAAACGACAGACATACACCACACAACGCAAAAGTCTTGACCAAGACGAGACTCGATTAGACAACGATAAAATAATCGACCCTTCACGTGGAACCGAAACTACAAGAGAATGCTTCTTCTCCTCGGGTGGTTCTGAAACGGCAGCTGGGTTAAAGGGCTTAACCGGCCATTCCTCAAGCAAGCTGTGAGTCCAAGGCGGAGCGCAGAACCACAGCGGATGATCTAATATTTGTGAAGGGAGCAATCCACGGGAGAGGCAATCGGCGGGATTATCTGTACCAGCAACGTGAAAGAGATTTTGTGGTGGTAATTCGGATTGAATTTTAGCCACCCTATTGGCGACGAAGGTGTCCCAGCGATGGGGCGAAGAATGTGCCCAACACAAAGCTACAGTAGAGTCAGAAAAAGCCATAATTCTGTCAATAATAATGCGGTGCCTACAGGCATTGACAATAGAGCTGATTAATTGCACTAACAAAAGTATAGCGCACAGCTCCAGGCGCGCTAGAGAAACGACCTTGCGAGGGGAGACTTTGGATTTAGCGCTTATAAGACTAACCGAGACCTTATCAGTATTCAAAACGTGAAAGTAAACTACCCCCCCGTAAGCCTTTTCACTGGCGTCTGCGAAGCCTACGACAGTAACTACACTGTCTGACAATATACCAACATGGCGTGGAATTTTTATTTGATTGAGCAATGGAAGCTCTTTGCGAAAGCGAGCCCACAATTTAACAATATTGTTGGGCGCGGGGTCGTCCCAATCACTATTGGAAAGCCAAAGTTCCTTTATAAGTAACTTGGCGTATAAAACGACGGGGGCTACAAATCCCATAACATCCCATATACGTGCTACACACGACAGGATAATGCGCTTAGTACAAATTTGCGGAGTCGAACTAACCTTAAGACTGAACATGTCAGACGCGGGTGACCAACTTAAGCCTAGAACCTTGTGCGTATCTTCACCATCAAATTCCTTAACTGAAGATAATTGATGTGATAGTGGAATCGAATCCAGAGTGGTTTGCGAGTTACTTGTCCACTTCACAAGGTCAAACTGACCGGCTTTCATAAGACTTATTACTTGAGCGGCTGTCTCAACGGCCTCTGCATCGCTGACTACACTATACACAAAGTCATCCATGTATAGCCCAGTCTCAATAGTATCTTTCGCCTTCGGGAATCTTTCACCCTCATCAACGGCTAATTGCTTGATAGTGCGAAGCGCATGGAAAGGACTCGACTTAAGCCCAAAACAAACACGATTAAACTCGTAAATTTTCAAAGGTTCTTGAGGCGAAAATCTATACAAAAAACGTTGAAATCTGCGGTCGCATTCGCGAATACCAATAGAAAGGAACATTTGCCTTATGTCGGCGGAAAGCGCGACAGCAAACAAGCGGAAATTTACAATAATGTCAAATAAGTTACCTTGAAGGTTTTGACCACAATACAAAATATCATTGAGCGATACAGAAGTGCTAGTCTTAGCACTGCCGTCCAAAACCACGCGAAGTTTAGTAGTAAGCTTATCTTCTCTAACAACTCCGTGGTGCGGGATGATGTAAGATGGATGACCGCGAGTCTCGTCAGTCTCGGCGGTAGGCGCTAGTGAGATGTATCCTTTATCAAGGTATTCGATAACAACCTCATCATAGGCTTGCTTCAACTTCGGAGATGCTTGCATCTTACGTTCTAAACAAGAAAAGCGTTTTCCAGCGGAAGCGTAGGAGTCACCGAGCGAAAAAATATCCCCCTTGAATGGGAGCGCGACAACATAACGACCATCATTATTTCGAATAGTTGTGCGACAATAAATCTCCTCAGCCACCTTATCATCAGGGCTTAGGATAGGCGGGACATTGACCTCTTCAATTTCCCAGAACCTGCGGATGGTAGACTCCAGCGGCGGCTCAACAGTGCAGCAGTGTGACACAGTCGAGTAACTATCTAAATGTGCGGGTGCGGAACCAACAATAACAAAACCTAGAACTGTTTCTAGAGCGTGCGGTGCGGGATACGACGAATGACCTTGAACCTTACGCGATAACTGGAGGTGCGGGAGAATCGATGCTCCGATCAACATATCGACGTCTCCAGGAACACTATAAGATTCATCTGCCAACGGTAGGTCTTGAAATTTGGTCAATAAAGACGTGTCTACCGGGACAGTAGGCAATTGTTCCGTAATTTTATCAACGACAAGCGAATCCATATCAAAACAAATATCGGAATTAAAACGTGATGCAAATTAAATTTTAATCGAACCATGAATGGCGGACTTTAAACCACCGAACCCCTTAACTACTGAGCGGGTTGGCCGATTATTAATATTAAATCCAAGGCGTTGACAACAATTTTGAGTTAAAAAATTACTCTGCGAAGCGCAATCTAATAACGCTCGAACAAGGCATGGATTACCTGCAGAATCATTAACAACAACGTGAGCGGTCGCGAGCACCACGGTAGTACACGCACTGCTTGCGGACATCGAACACAACGTGACGTCACTCACGACGGGCTGCGAGCGGGCTACGTCGCGCGCTGGCTGCGGCTGCGACCGCGAAGCGGTCGCCGAGTTCGTACTGACTGCCTGCGACGACGCGTCACCGCTTGATAAATTAACTGAGTTCACATTGGATGCGGCATTATTAGAGCCTTTCTCCATGTGAAGTAAAGTGTGGTGCTTTGAAGAGCACTTACGACAACCTTGATTACTTTTACATGACGTAACCCGATGTTTGTCACTTAAACAGTTAAAACACAAATTGTTTTCGCGAACAAACTTATAACGTTCATAAGGCGTAAATTTTAAAAAACCAGAACACTTGTACAATTGCGAATGTTGACTATTGCACAAAGAGCAAATGGATTGTACAGGTGCAGGTGCTGTATTCACATACGTATGTGTCGACTTTTGTGATTTCGAAGGCGCATCCATTCGACGGTCGGAATTAGTAACTACTTTCTTCGTAACTTCATGGTTTGACGAAGTGCGTTGTAATATTTTAATATGATCGCGAACAAAACATTCTAAATCATTGAATTTTGGCAGTTTACTACTGCGATGGTCCATTTCAAATAAACGAACAGTTTCCTTGTCTAATTTCCTTAGACCCAAATACAAAAACAAAAAGTCGCAGAGGTCATCGACCTTCAGGTTCTTCACTGCGCGAACAGATGATGCAAAAGTATCTAAAAACTTCTCTAAATTATGTTCATTACAAACTGTAATATTTTTCAATTCGAATAACTGATCTAAATATGCGGTAGCTACTAATCTTTTGTCTTCGTATTTCGACTTTAAAGTTTTTAAAATTAATGAATAATTATCGGCACTAAATGTAATGCCGGCACAAATAGTTTTAGCTTTGCCAGTTAACTTCTCAACCAGATAGTGTAGTTTTTCATGATCTGTCAAAGAGGCGTTCTTATCTATAGTGTTTTTAAAACTATCTCTACACTGATTCCAATTGCGAATATCACCATTAAATTCAGGTATCTGAATGGGCGGTAATCTAGGTCGATCGCGAGTGTGATTTGCATGGATCTGATGGACAGACGGCATCTCCAAACTTCTCGCGACGCGTTTGATGCGACAGAATAAATAATCAAATGACGCCAAAGCTTGATAACTCACAGCGTATTCTGGATTTAATTCTAACTCTAAAACGTTAATATCATGAATTACGGATTCAAATTCCGTGCGCAAACTATCCAAATTTTCTACAGAACATAAGAACGAATCTCTAATGGCTAGATCAACTGTTTTAAGTGCATTATCACAAATAGATTGCACGCGGGAAAATAGCATGTCTCTTTTAGCATATAAAAGTTTCAATTGAACTTTGTTATCCTTTGGAGACATCGTGAACAATATTAAAACACACTATCAATGCGGTAAACAAATAAATAAAGTTATTTATCTAATAAGCGGCGAGGAGCAGTGACGCGGAAAATATCTAATTACCTAAAGTGGGTAGCTAGTTATAAACGTACTGCGAGTATATTAAACGAACTGTGGGTACTTTTAAATCAATTTTAATTTACCCAATACGTTGTGTCTCTGTTTCTGATATACAAATACTTTTAGACTTCCGAATGAATTAACTTAATACTAGCGATCTATAGCTAAGTTATACGTAGGTATTACGAATGAATTGATGAACTATGTATTTGCGAAACGAACAACGAATTGCGATAGGTATAAGACTGCGGTGCGGTGCGTTTATTCCCTATGGAATAAATACTAATGCAATAACTACAACAATTAAGTACCTAATTCAAATACCTATACTATCCGGTGAGAGGGACCAAAGAAATGGTTGCGCGAAGGGCTAAATTAGTGGACTGTATTTTGCGATGCGGAATAAAAGATTGACAAAACGCTTGGTGATAGGTGATTCGAGTTGCAATAGGTGTGGGACAATAGAAAACAACCCGAAATAATAAGGGAAGGAAGCACAAACCTTTTACGGGAGCCACGTGCTCGTCGCCGCCGCGGTGCACCGGTTCACTTTCCAGGTTCAGGGGCAGTTGGGCTTCGAATTACTGTCTCACACGTTAAACAATAACACAGACGGTTGAGTAAAAGTCTTATTGTATGCACAAATACGGTGATTCCAAAGTTATCAATATTTTCAAGCGGAGCGGGCAAGCGCCATTGCGCGCGCGATGCGATTCGATCCGGAAGTGGCTTCTCGACAAAATGACGAGCGAAATCTTCTTATTCACTCGCGAGGTATGTGCGGAAGGGAGATGGGTAAGGAAGTAGCGAATGTCAATCAATTTTTGAATGTTGGCGCAACCACTACTCTATGTAAAACAGCATGGAAATCGTAGTTTGTGAGTTTATCGCAAACAGACAGACAGACGTAGGACTTTGTTTTTTAACATGTTGGGATAGTGATAACTTTGAATAAAAAAAAACACATAGAGAAGTGAAACGATTGAAAACAAACAGAGAGTCAGGTATCGGTTAAGTCTTATCACTCTAACAAACGAATTTGGGCAATAGAAAAATAATAGGAGCATAGAAAATGCGATTCTGTGTTACTAGTTGAGATTCAACCCTTGAGGAACTTAATGTGTATGGTAAAAAGTTTAACAGAATAAGTTATGAGTTCAGTCAAGTTGAGTATTTCGTGTGTGTTTCAATGAAAAGGTACTTAAGAAGGGTTATCAAAGGTTTCATAAAAGTGACTGAGTAAAGAATACTTTTTTGAGGTTTGTTTTAAAATGAGTTGGTATTATCTCTTTTTTTTTGTTTTGCAACCCCTTTTTATAAAAGTTACATAAAACCACAGAACATACTAAGTTACTTCTGCGAAAATGAGTTCGTTTTTTTGTGTGGAAATATAAAAAAGGTCGTTAAAAACTAAACTAACGTGTTTTGTTAATATTAGAGAGGAACTTTTTTCCCTGATAATACTAAAACAAGTTTGCTTAAACCAATTCAGTCAAGATACCTAAAAAAGCTTTTCAACACAGATTGTAATGAGTAAGTCTGAACATTTTTGCGCCCCTAAAATCCTGACTGTAATAGAGATGACATTCGAATATTAAGCAGAGAACCAGAATTGCTCAAATAGCTCACAGATCAAGTAAGAATGAGGCCTTGCCCCCTTCTTTTTGGGGTGGTGGAAAATCATCAAATAACCCCTCTCGCTCTTGGGCAGAGCGAAAGAGAGTCTCAGACTTCTACTTACTAAGACCACCCATGTTCCTTCATAGCACTTTATGTCGAGGCCGCGGTATCTCCTACAACATCTCGCAGCCCCGACGGGAGGCCTTGCCCCCTTCTACCCCTTTCCTCTTCAACAGATTTCACGAATTCATTCCGCAAAAGAAAACAAAAGAGAAATGCAAATCATTCTCCACAAAGGTTGACACAACAAAGTCACGGTAATACGTCACACATGTCAAAACCTTTTGATAAACTGTCCGAGGGACTCCCCCTTTTATGGCAAACCCGCAGCTAAAATGACAACGACACAATGACAAGTCCGCTTTCGATTCCCGAAAGGCACAAATGTCATTTAACTTGACACGCTGAAAACGGTTTGACAGTCAATGGATAATATATTTTTGTGACCATTGGATAATATATTTTTGTGAAGATTGGAATATTCATTTGTTTTGTTTGGACTATTTATTACTTGGTTCAGTAAGTATGTGTTGAAAACTCTAGTCGAAATACAGTCCCAGTTACCTGTCCAAGTTAATTTTATCCCACTGAATGACTGTATCATGAAAAAGTCTGACCATCAACACAGTACATACACAGTTTAAGGTCTTTTAGTCCACACTAATATTTTAAAGAGGAAAGATTTGTTTGTTTGTAACGAATAGGCTCCGAAACTACTAAACCGATTTGAAAAATTCTTTCACCGGTGGGAAGCTACACTATTCCCGGGTGACATAAACTACGCGGGTGAAACCGCGTTCCGCTAGTCAAATAATAAAGAGCTAAATAACAACAACGGGCCCGGCTGTCAAATGTAAATCTTTGAAAGTCGTTAACTAGTCATTGGTCCGATAGTCGGACAACCAGTTGTACCAAAAGCTATCGTATTACCCAGTTCTAACTGGGTTATAAAGGTCAGATAGGCAATCGTTATGTAATTAAAAAAAAAACCGGCCAAGTGCATGTCGGACCACGCACAATGTAGGGTTCCGCAGATACCCATCAAAATATGATGTAAACATAATAAACTGATTAACCACCCTGCCTACCTGTCTCCGAACGATGATTCTCTTCTCTCACCTTTCCTCAAAAAAAAAAACGCAGCAGTCCAATCGCTCAACCGTTTTGGCGTCAATTTTAATTGTAAAAATAAAACAAACTTACATTTGCAGTTTTGCGACATTTTTTTTTTTTTTTGGTGGGTGTAAAATCATCGAATAACCCCTCCCGCTCTTGGGCAGAGCGAAAGGGAGTGTCAGACTTCTACTGACTAAAAACCACCCATGTTCCTTCTTCGCCCTCTATGTCGAGGCCGCAATAACTGTTGGACTACCCGCGGCCCCGACAGGCGTCGGCCCTTTCGGGCCCCTCCCATGTTGCTGACATCTCTTTGAGGCGCGCGTGGAACACGAACGCGCCGTCGACACGGCCTGTTTTCGTCGTGAGACGGACGGACGGCGAGTTAGCCCATCACTCACCGTCCACAGGCTCGCGTCTACGGTGGCCGGAGGTCATCGCGGGACCCCCGACGCCCGGAGCGCCTCCCGCGGCGGCTGGGACGAGAGGTTCTCTCCCTCTCGCGTTCCGCCACCTCCTTCGCCAGCATCACTGCTTCGCAGAAGGAGGCGACGGCGTCCCATTCCTCCTTGCCCCGGACCATGGCTTGCACCAGGGCCGGGCGCGAGAGGTCGCCGCCCCCGATCGCCGCTACGAGAACACGGCGGGGCTCCGCCCAAGCGGGGCACACCTCCACTGTGTGCTCCACCGTGTCCTCCGGACAGTTTTGCGACCTGCGCTCCCATACATTATGTATAGGAAAATATTTCATACAACTACATGTTATAAGTTGGTCGACTATTACTTGTAAACTTTTAAAGCCTACTTAGCTATGATAATTTTCACTTTATTTTCGTTATATATGCTACTACCATGATTTTTTCACACGCCCGAACATATCCCGTATATCTGCACTTTAAAGCTTAATATTTCACAAACTAATCCCTTGATCGAAAAACTGTTTGAGCAAAACGCAATTTTTTTAATGACCTATGCAACGAAACCCCACACAATGGACTTTGGGAGAGAAAAAAAACATCCCTACTTTAATGTGTACTGGGAATACCCCAAAAAAATAAAAATACAATGTTTTACTTTAGCACTTCGGTCGGCATTACTCATTTGTATATTCGTGCCAAATTACGGCTTTCTTGTACTAAGAGTCTTTGAGATATAGTGCGGACGGACGGACGGACGGTCAGACTGACGGACATGGCGAAACTATAAGGGTAAGGGCGAAGCTATAAGTCAATATGGGTGTTATTTACCTGAAAATAAATGAATTATTATTATTATTAATATTAAAATCGACTACGGAACCCTAAAAACGGGCATTGTGCTGAACAAAGTTGAAAAAAGGCTAGGCAGATGATGATGATGAGTCAAATATCCTAATAAACCAATTCTAAATCGTTTTGCCCTCACTGTCCATAACAACAATGAAAAGCGTCCCTTCAATTTTGACTAAAAACTCTATCAACGTAGAAGATGTCATAAATGTCTTAGATGCGTTACAGGACCATTTGTTATTCTTATAAAACTATATAAATAAAAAAAGAAGTCCTGACTGACTGACTGACTCATCAACGCCCAGCCCAAACCCTTGGACCTAGAAAGCTAAAATTTTGCACTGACGTTCCCTTTATAATGTAGACAAGGAATAAGGACGGATTTTTTGATATTCAACCCCTAAGGGAGTTAAATAGGGGATGAAAGTTTGTATGAAAAATTTTATTCTTTGGGTAATATATGTATGTACTTGAAACTCGGCACAAATATGCTATGCGTTTTAATAAGCAATGTGAGAAGACATTGTTTACCCACTCAAACGTTTCTAGCAAATGGGGTACTTTTAATCACGGTAGTACGTTCCCGTGTTATATTTTCCGACATCCACGCGGGCGAAGCCGCGGGCAAAAGCTAGTCATTCATAAAACGAGAAATAATGAACGACACAATCGCGAGTCTGACGGAAGACATTTATTTCCTTTTGTCTTGTAAGAGGAACAGGACTGAACGTGTATAGAATAGGTCTGAAACGGAGTATTAATCGCTTTGCAGTGTTTTGCTTCAATGCATTGTGTAGAATATTTTAAATGGGTGTGTTTGTTTATTAAGTTTTATAAAATCACGCCTCTAATCGTCGACAGGTTTGAGAGAGGTGTCGGATTTAATTTGTACCGAAACAATATCGAAGAATCGGACAAAAAAAAAACTAATTAGTCCGTCAGATAGATTTCCAAAAAATATTGGACACGTATTTTTTCTTTTATCACATAATCGAAAAATAAAGACGATACAGTGCTTCGAAAACTCGTGAACTTCTCGAAAATGTTACATGTTAGTACATTTTTTACCTACAAATGACTTCACAACCGGACTCATGATCTTTGAGGCGTCTTATCTTCGTCAATTTTTATTAATTTGATAAAACAAAAAACACGTATCCAATATTTTTCGATAATCTAACTGATGGACTAATTAGAATAATATTTTTTTACTCAGTCCGATCCCCTATTGTCGCAATAGAATCGCGAGGGGAAAATATACACTGCGTGCTGCCACAGAGAGTAGATTTAAATTTTTTGATTAAGAAATTCCTTATGGAAAAACTCAATAACATATTTTTATTTCACCTGCGAAACGAACTTAGAGACTCATTCTTACTAACCCAACAAAACAAGACAATTAGTTCCTTTTGTCTAGTAAGAGGAACGAATGAGAATCAACAGAATAGTTCTGTGAGACAGAGTATTAATCACTTTACACATTAACGTTTGAATGTGTTGTGTTGTTTGTACATTTATGACTGGGTGACTGAAGTTTGTCTAGTGTTTTTTTAACTAAATCTTCAGTAAGGATATTTACTGAATATTTTATTTGCCGAAGTGAGTAAAAGGGACGCTTCTGATAGAAAAATAAAACTAGCTACAACCGCCTTTTAACAGAAACATTAAATGCACTATGAATTTATCTTAGTTTGCGAATGCTGATACGAATATATTAGCATGCATCATCCCACTGGTGGGACACAGGCCTCCTCTCTTTGAAAGGGAATAGGCTACCACGCGGACCCAGTGCGGATTGGTAGATGTCACATATCTTCAATTTTTTTTGTTCTAAGACATTCGGTTTCCTCACGATGTTTTCCTTCACCGATTTGAGAGCAGCGGTGATGAAATAAATTACACGAAGTAATGTGCCTGCCTGCATTCGAATCCACGACCTACTGTTCGTAAGTCTGGGCCGCCACCACTAGGCCAACGCCACACCCTTGTTCTAACCCGTTAAAATGACAAGGTAGTCCTTTAAGACCGTACACATATATAGTTTCCAATGTCTATAACACCTACGCAAAATCTGCAAATATAATCCCCATTCCTTTGACACTACCAAACAGGTCCTATTCATTGTAATAGTAAGTCTTAGTTGACGTGTATTGCTCTTTGTGCTGGACTTAGATAGGTACCTATTATTCATGCGTATCTCCGAGCCACGGTTAAGATGCAAGTCAGTCTGTATTGCATGCGCTAGATGCAAGACAGACGCAAGACGATTCAAGTAAAGCCCCGCTTATGTTTACGTCTCTCTCTCTTATTGTGCAATTAATAATAAAGTGGGTACATTTACGAGCTAGTTCAGTGGAATATGGACTTTATTTGTAAGCCAATAATCGTGGCAGTTAGGGCCTATTGCACCCCTGCTATTAAGTTCTGTTTAACTTACTTGGCCGATAATTTCATACGAATTCTGTTCCATTCTTAAATCCATTCGGAAATTAGTGACTTATCGGACATCGTGGAATAGGGCCTAACTGCCGCACTTATTTTATTTTTTTAGAGCTTTATAGATTACTTACCTACTTGGTTTTGACAGTTTATTCGTAAAAAAGTATGTCAAAAATCTTTACTAAGTGAGTAATCATTAAATATCTCTGTGGTTGTCTTAGTTTTTTCACAGCAAAGAATTACTATTGAAAATCTTTTGCTGAATAGAAAACCAAAACAAATGACTATAGTTTCGAACACTGCATGTATTTCAATTCAGAGTGTTAATTTTAGTGTTAATGTCAGCCAGTTTTACACTTGTGTGTCGTTTCATGAAGGTAGGCTATTATTCAAAACATCTCGGTAGCAACGAGGTAAGAATGTACTACGGCAACAAATTCAGATAGAAACCTAAGATATTCTTTACTCTGTACTCTGTATTCTTTAATCAATGTTTTTTTAAGACCTATCCAGGGACATCCCACACAATGAACTATTTGCAAGAAAAAAAAATACCTATTTTAATGTGTACTGGAGATAAACAAATAAAAAATCTTTTTTTTTTATTTACATGTGCTGCTGTAAAACATTTTGTAATTGGCGAATTTCATGGTTCTAGGTCAACGGGAAGTAGGTACCTACCTACCCTATAAATTTGGATACGCTTGTTAAATCGTACAATATGCAACGGATTAATGATCATAATTATATTTTGGTCACGTTGACTATAAAGTAAAATTTTTTACTGTTTCAAGTATTTGATATTAATCTATACTCCCACGCGTTCCTGAGAAAATGTCTAGACAGACTGACATACGGACAACTAAGTGATCCTACAAGAGTTTCGTTTTTGACGACTGAGATACGTAACCCGGAAATTATATGTATGCAAACATACTGAAACAAAATGATTTCAAAAGACAAATGTAACATCTTGGTTACACAAAAAGTTGATGGGTGCATGTTCCACAGAGGGAACGTGACGACAGAACCAACGTTATCTGTCACCGGGTCGTGACACACATCAGTCTTGGTCACATCCCGTCACTTCTGGGGACATTGTCCAAGACACGTGTATTTGTGAGGGATATGATGCAGAAGAATAGAATTGTTTGTGTTATCATTAAAAAAATTAATTCTAGACGTGCTGTTCATTTCGAAAGTAGTTGTGAGGACCTTTGGGTAACCCTTGATCTTCATGTGGCTAAGTCTTTTCGTCGAATGGCTCTCTGTGCAGTATACCTACCGCCACCTGTGCGAATGTCTAACTTGGAAAACTTTTTGGATAAATGTAATGCGACTTTTGAACAACTTAACGATTCATGCGTATGTATAATAGGTGATTTCAATTTGGGTAGTATCGACTGGAGAAAGGTCGGTATTCCATATAACAGCCTCAAGCTTACTAATACTTGCGAAGCTTTATTGGATTTTACACATGTGGGCAAGCTAAACCAATGTAACAGCATAAATAATACTTCAGGTCGGATACTTGACCTCGTATTGTGTAATAAACCATTATGTAACGTTAGTCAAAGTATGTGTTCACTGTGTAATATTGATCAGCATCATCCACCCCTAGATATTGTCATCTCTATAAATAAGGAAGCCAAACTTCCATATAATATTGTCAAAGGTGTGCCTAACTTTCGTAAATCAAATTACATACCGATTCGTAAATACCTAAAAGAAGTTAACTGGGAGGAATTATTTGAGGGACTGTATGACGTCAATGGGATGGTGCAGGTATTTTACGATATTATTAATACAGCCGTACAAAAGTTTATTCCTATGAAAGTGCCCAAAAATTTAAAATATCCACCTTGGTTTAACCGAAGCCTTATTAAAATGCTAAATTCAAAAAACAAGATCAGAAAACGCTACAATATCTACAAGAACCCGTTAGATAAAATTGAATTAAAAATAATTAGTAAACGCTGTAATGACCTCGCAGCAGATTGCTACAGTAACTATTTAAAGAACTTAGAAGACTAACTCACAAAAAACCCCAAATTATTCTGGACTTACATAAAAGCTAAACGGGGGGGGACTAGCGCATACCCTATACCGATGACGGATGGTAGTATCACGTCATCTGACGGAACTGAAATATGCGAGTTTTTTGCATCCTACTTTTCCTCTGTTTATAGCCCTAGCGAAGACGGTTCCAATCTCCATGAGGATGCATTCTTAAGTGACCTTCAAAACAATAGCTTATGTTTATCAAATCTGTTTATTGATGACGAGACATTATACAAAAAGTTAAAAAACCTAGACTGCAATAAGGGTGCAGGGCCCGACGGAATACCACCTACTTTTATTCACGAGTGCGCGGCCGAGTTGGTTGTACCATTGTCACTTATTTTCAATAAATCTTTGACTTCGGGAGTTTTTCCCTCAAAATGGAAGGTTGCGAAAGTGGTTCCTGTACACAAATCTAATAATGATGACATGATTTCTAATTATAGACCCATATCAATTCTATCTACCTTTGCTAAAATTTTCGAGTCTTTGATCTGCCCCCACATTCAGAACCACTTAAAGCTGTACCTAAGCGTGGAGCAACATGGCTTTGTGGAGTCTAGATCTACAACTACGAACCTTATACTGTTTGCTGAATTATTAACGAAAGCAGTAGACTCGGGCTTCCAAGCTGATGTAATCTATACAGACTTCAGTAAAGCTTTCGATAAGGTGTCACATTAAATACTGATTAAGAAATTACGAGCATATGGTATCACCGGGTCGTTAATTTCATGGCTGAGTTCATATCTCGTGGGTAGATCTTTCTATGTGGTTGTCAACGGTTTTCAGTCCGCCCTGCGATACGTCTCATCTGGCGTGCCACAAGGATCTCATCTGGGGCCCGTTCTGTTTAATTTCTTTATTAACGATATTCCCAATTGCTTCCTTAACTCTGTTATTTTTATGTATGCAGATGACCTAAAATTAGTAAAAATTGTCAAATCTATAGATGATGCCTCTGCACTACAGAGCGATCTAGAAAGGCTTGTGCGATGGTGTCAAACTAACAAGATGTATTTAAACCCAAGCAAATGTTATCATGTTAAATATACCCGAAAACATTATCCACTAAAACAAGAATATTACATCGAAGGAGTAAAGATTGCGGAACTTGAAACAATTAGAGACCTTGGTGTGCTGTTCGATCAGAAGTTGACTTTTATCCCACAGATAGACAATATAATAAAAAAGTCCTCTAAGATGCTGGGATTTGTTATGAGGAATTCTAGACAGTTTAGGTGCTGTAAAACTAAAATCATGCTTTACAATTGTTTAATACGAAGTATGTTGGAATATTGTAGCGTGATCTGGCGTCCACACTATGCCACACATTCGTTGCGTCTCGAACGCGTTCAAAAGCGTTTTCTTTGGCATCTGGCGTTCTCTAGCGGAATAACTAAAAAAGTACGTTCGTACAGTAAGAGACTAAAACACTTTAAGATGGTTTCGCTAGATAATCGCCGACGCATTAATGACGCAATGTTTGTGTGTAAAGTGATGCACCACAAAATTGACTGCCCGCAAATATTGCAGACCTTTAATTTCCGTGCCCCCTCAAGAATTCCTCGTAGTGCAATCACACCACTCTGCCCGCCGCAGAGCAGAACGGTTCTGGGTGCCAATTCTCCCTATGCCAGGTTATGTCGGGTTGTAAATAGTTGCAGTGATCAAATCGATTTGCACTTTAGGCAAATTAAAGGCCAATTTCTTTAAGCATCTTGCAAAATAGATTGACTTTCCAATTTTTTTTTTCATTGTCTCGCATGGGAAAAAGCATGTTTTTGCATAATAAGTAGTTTGGTATTATCGTTTTGATTTTTATATAAATTTAAATTTAGACCTTTAGACTCTTTAGTTAAGTAATTATGTGAAACTAGAATAAAAATTAGATTAATATTATTTTGTACTTACAACTTCTTTATGCATGCGGAGTTCACCTGTAAGTGATTGTTGCACTGTTGAATTTACATTTTTGCATGTAATAATTACCATTAACCCTGTGTAAACAATTGTTGGTGAACCAATAAAATAAATAAATAAATAAATAAATCATTGGGTTTTGTTTTCGTTTTAATTGATCCCTACACGTCAAACGATCATGACATCACAGCGCTTTGGTTTTTGACAGTATTTTACAGTCAGACGCTCGATAGTTTGTCAACCAGTTTTACCACGAGGTTCTGTTTTAGCTTACTACACATAACCAAAAAGTCGCGACTGCTAGAAAAGCGTAGAAACAATTAAGCTCGACAAATTCCCAGAGAGAAGAATAGCGGAAAAGGTGTAGCAGAAACATAATATGTTATTTCACCATAAAAATCTAATTAGTCCGTCTGTTAGATCATCGAAAAATATTGGATACGTGTTTGACGTCACTTTGTAGGTAAAAAAGTACTATCCTTGTGACGTCACAGGATTTGACGCGACTTTTCGAAGCACTGTATAGTCTTCATATTTTCTTTAAGTGAATAAGAAAAAATACGTGTCCATTAGTTTTTATACCCTATTATCATTTCCCTCCATATCAGCAGGAGACAAAACAAAACAAGGCCAATAGGACGGACGGATGGGACGTTTACAACTGTGGTAAGTCCAGTTGCCTAGCACTACGAATAAATAATATTGTCATTAATATTAAAAGGCTCTCTTGTTTTACCCATTTACCGAGTTGTGGAAGTCAAATAGGCACTGGCTCCATGGAAAATAGTCTGTAATACTAGCATTCTAAGAAAAGAAGATAAACCCAAACTTAGAAGGGAAAAGCTCATGCAGATATTGCTCTTGAAAAAAAAGATAAATTATAATGCTATTCATTTGTTATTGGTACACAGAATATCTGTAAAAATTTAAACTATTTTAATATTATAACTACGTAAATGCTTGTAAGTTTGTATGTAAGAGTCAATCTTCGTAATTATGATCAGATTATGAAATTCATTTACTAACGGGTGCTATATTATCCCCGAGTGGGTTGTTGTTCCCGTGGGTTATTTTTAGTACATAACCGGAGTAAGACCTCAAGCTAAGCTGCTAGTTTGAGATTAAAACTTAATGAGACAGGTATTATAAAGAGCTTACCTCTTTATAATATACACCTCTTGTAAGTTTAGATGTTGAGGATATGATTCAGAGATACAGATACGCGCATATTTTATAATTTACCACAATTTTAAAGCCCTTTCATTGCCGATTTCAACAAACCTTGTTCCATATTCAAAGTACAGCGTGTTCCATTAAACATCCTCCATTCAGTATAAATAATAAATGTGCCCGTGTTAAACAAAAGTATCCTTTTAAATGACAAATGCAGCACCTTTGTTACCTCCAAATATTCATCACCGCTATGTACATGATTTATTAGGTAAAGCGACATTTATTTTAATGCTGTGTGACAGGTTTTCTTCTTACAGTTTAAATATGCACACCAGGATTTAATATGACTGGATTACCGAAAGAATACGAAACGTTTTTATACAGGTATCTGTTTACTAATTATGGTTTTACAAAAAGTTGTAAAAAAGATTACAATATTTTTAAAATACTGCCAAGGTAAGCAACTCAATTAGTACTGGGTATTACAATACCCCTTGGTAAGACTGGTGGTCAGACTTTTTAACTACTGACTAACTGCGGAGATAGAAATAAAAAAAAAACTTTCCAAGTGCAAGTCGGACTTGCACATGAAGAGTTCCGTATCATCGTAGCAGGAAATTATTTCTTGTTAAAGCGGCAACAGAAAAACATATTTTGTGATAAGTTTGTTTTTCATAGTGTTTGTATGAATAACAAAGATAGATTTGCGGTTTTTTAAACGTGCTATTATATCTCCAAAACTTTTTCCTATATATCGTTCAAACCTCACCTCAGTTGAATGTTTACGTTGCGATCTACAGCATATTTTTTTTTTTTGATTTTTACTCTCTCAGTTTAAAAGTTAAAGGGACACATACACATTTTACCACTTTGGAAGTGTCTAGCTTCCAAACGATTGCTTTTGAGAAAAATGGTTTTAGATAGCTCAATCTCATTTTTAAAGAGCTGTCTATGGACATCCCACACGTTTAGGTTTGATGAATAAAGTTTTTTTTTAGTTTCCGTTCCATATATGGGGACAAAAATAAAAAATGTAAAAGATTAAGGGGGTCCCTTAATCTTTTACATTTTTTATTTTTGTATGAAAATCGTAAAGCGGTTTCCAGACTACATTTACCTACCAAGTTTCAACTGTATAGTCTTAATAGTTTCCGAATAAAGTGGCTGTGACATACGGACAGACGGACTTAGACCGACATGACGAATCTATAAGGGTTCCGTTTGTGCAATGGTTTTTTTTAGTCAAAAACACCGTGGCCATTGAAACAGACACAAACAAGTGTAAGTCATCACTTTTTTGTAGCTTGGGTAATCATCCATTGACTCCTTCGCGGAAGTCAGTATCAGATTTCCACTGACTAAAAACCACCCATGTTCTTTCTTAGCCCTTTGTGTCTGAAGCCGCGGTATCTCTTTCGAGCAACTTGCAACCTTAGCTAGCTTATTTGAGATCATTAACAGGGCGTTAGGTTTGCATCTAGGAGGACAATATTTTTCCGGATAATTTGTGTAGTTGTTACTCCAGAAAATTCAGAAGTTAAAAATGTTGATTATCTCTGACTTCGTATATCATTGCGACGATGTTTGATGACGTCATAACAATAAATTGCACATTGCCATCACGTCACTACAAGCACTTTTATCCAACTTCAACTCCACATAACTACGTCATAATTTCAAAGCTCATGTATTATTCATATAATTTCCTTCATAACAAGTAATGGAAAATACCATGAAAATATGCGAATGACATTCTGGCTCGTCACGTCTGTCATACTCGTAGATAGATCTTGTTATAGGATTGGAATATTAATATATAGGAAGGATGGTTATTGCACAAGTGTGTTTGGTTACATACAGACATAAACTCACACCATTTTCCTCCATAAGTAGGCAGAACGCCACGTATTTTTTTTTTGGCGGGTGGAAAATCATCAAATTACCCCTCCCACTCTTGGGCAGAGCGAGAGGAGTGTCAGACTTCCACTGACTAAAAACTACCCATGTTCCTTCTTAGCCCTACGAGTATATGTCGAGGACCCGCATCCCCGACGGGGCCTGCTACGATCCTTACATACTGAAATAATTGATTTGGGTTTGAGTTTTGAGTTTGACTCCATTTTCCTAGTCCACATTCATACAGGTACGAGGACTAGAAAGAAAGAAAGAAAGAAAGAAAATTTATTTATTTGTCGCAGAAACATACCGACTACGTACCTTTCTAAGGAACATAAACAATAAAGTCAGTGTATGTTTTTTTAGGATGTCTCCCAGCATTGCCACTCACAACTGCCATGTAAATACCATAATCAACTTTACACTTTTGACTTACCAGAAAAACAGATTTGTTTATAGGTTCCCGGTCGGGCAAAGCGTTAATGGATTTATCCATCAGAAATATTTCAGCAGAAACCACATAGTTTTTTTTTTTATTGGGACAAGCCCGCCACACTATTCCCAAACCACTGTTACTCCTGAAAGCCAGAATCAACAATGGCGACCACAAGAAAAGCGCCGAGGCAATGAAGCTCGACGAAGTCCCAGAGAAACGATTTAGCTGTCTTGGATCCCGCAACGAAATTAATCAGAAAAAAATAGTGGAGTATGAAAAATATAATTTCCACAGAGTCTGTTTTCGTGCCGGCTGATGGCAATCAGCTAAACCTCTCTTAGATGGGACTTTCTGGCGAAATGTAAGTGTCCTTAAAGCCCGCCTTACCATTTGGGGATGTCAGGCGTGTTTTTATCCCGTCGACGCTGCGGGTTGTTCACAAGTTACCGCGGCCTTGACATATAGGGCTAAGAAGGAACTTGGGTGGTTTTTAGTCAGTAGAAATTTGACACTCCCTTTCACTCTGCCTAAGAGCGGGAGGGGTTAATTGATGATTTACCAACCGCCAAAAAAAAAGGTGTGTTGTCATGTTATCTAAATGTACGTTTTTGATAAAGGACAGGTTGTATTTTGATCTCAAAAATTGGTCGCATTTACGTTACGTGTGTGTATACTCTGGTGGCCTCATGTCGTATCTTAACTGTCATAAACAATAACATCAAGGACGAAATCTATAATTTAATTTGATTTTTACAAATAGGCGACCATTCCGATAATACGAACTGTCAATTTCAAATCTATTCCTGTAGTTTGAAATTCGAACACTAATCTACACTCGGGTACAGATAATCGAAATAATTGTTGTGGAATCGATTCAGTAATACTTAATTATAATCGATTTTATGATTGAAATCGATTCCAAATCCGTAATCGAATGATGTGGCATCAGTAATCGAAATTGGTTTTATTAATTTCAAGTCTTTGGATCTGAAATTCATGTCAGACGGCTCAGTTTCGTGGACGCTATGATTAAACCAATTTATATTAAACTTAATTAAATTAAGAACGTAGGCATCTATTAAATTCGGAACAGTTCAGGTGATTCTGTAATAATAATTTATAGTTTAACTGGGAGTGATGTTGATAACGCTAATGATTCCACAGGTGTGTAGTGGGCCTAGATAAATGGCAATCGTTTTTAATGCCTTTCGGATTTCTTAAATGACGTTCACGAATAGTTGATGTACCTACTGAAAGTATGAGTTACAGTCTGTTTATCATATCCTAAAACCATGTAGACACCATGGACATAATAAATGGGGAGTTAGAAAACATCCAGCATAATCGACTGGCCTGTTGGTCTAGTGGTTAGTGACCCTAACTGCTAGGCCGGAGGTCGTGGGTTCGATTCCCACCCAGGACAAATGTTTGTGTGATGAGCACGATCATTTATTCTGTGTCTGGGTGTAATTTATCTATAATATGTATGTATTTAGAAATATATAAGTATGTTTATCAGTTGTCTAGTACCCATAACACAAGCTCTGCTTAGCTTGGGACTAGATGGCGTTGTGTGATAGTTGTGGAATATTATTTATTTATTTATTTATTTATAATTATTTTCATATTCTTCGCATAGCGCGCAGCGCGGCTCCAATTCAAATCGAATCTACACTAGTTGTTTGGCTAAAAAGACTCAGGACTGAACTAACCAGCCGTGGCCTTCTTTAAAATTGTCTTCTAAAAATTACTTCGCTACACGTGAAACATCAAGCTCATATGAAAAGACCCATTGTTATTCAGCTTCCATTCACTTTCTCAGTTCGTAGGCTCCATCATCGTTTTTGAACAACTTTGAATGAAAGTGAGCAAGATCATTCGTTTTACGCTCCACGCGTTCGCCATTGTCAGTGTTCTAATAACGTCTATTTTAAACTCTTCATACCAAGTTTTACACAGTTGCGGTCTATTCATAACTTTGTAATTTTCTTAACCTTGTTTAAACCGCATTTTTAAGAAACTTTGATACCTCAAAGGTGTAAAGGTGACAATGAGGTTTTAAGAATAATTTGAGCTTGAAACTTTGTTATATTGAATAAATATCGTTTGTAAAATGTTGCGTTGTACTTATTTTTAGATGAAAAGGGTTTTAGTGATTATGATAAAAGTTTTACTTGACAGTTAGTAGTGGTTTAACAGTGATACAGATACTGTTAGCCTGTGTCATCCCACTGGTGGGTGAAGAACTCTCTCCATGACTTCCAGTAATTTCGATCCAGGGCTGATGTGGGCCACTGGTGCGGCTTCGATTGTCATTAAACAGCGGTGCGCGCCCATGCCGATACCGATTAAAAGTGTAGTTGCAAAAAATCTACCTTACCTATGTAGATTGTTTGCAACTACACTTTTAATCGGCTTTTAATATATAGGAAATAAAAAAATACCTGTAAAAAATTATAGGTAATCGATATACATAATAATATACTAAATACCAATCCTTAATGTAATATGAACACAAAAGAAGAATAAAACTTGAACTTGACAATATCGGTTAAATTTTCGGTTAGCTTTGGGTTAAATTTGGTTAAAATATTTGAATTTAACAAATTTTTACAAAACTTTTTGTAACATATCGCAATGTATTATTAAAATGGCGGGGCCATGGCGGTTGCTTATGCTTTCAAGTCAATATATTTTTTACTGTTCCGTCATCTAAGCTAATTATCTATAAGATTTACAATAAATCACCATCGTCAATAACGAGATCTTTAAGCGCGCCAAAAGTCAATGAACGACATACAAAATGGCCGATCAACCAACCGAAAGCTGTCACTGAATTACTCATTCCTTTCATTCATTCACGTTCCTCCATCGAATTCCCTACGCAATTTACATAAGAAGATTAATCTAAAATTTAATTCCGTTACAGGATTTTCATTCATTATAACAACGCCAACGTACACGACGCGACGCGGCGCACGTACGCGGCGCGCGCGCGCGTGCGGCGCGGCGCGGTGGCGTCGTATGCGGCGGGCGTACGTTTTTAATAACGTTGCCAGTAAAAACTTTTAGCAAATATGTCAGAGTTAAATATTAGAGCGGCGGAATTACGAGCAATAAGTCGTCGGTTCGAACCCAGGCAGACGCATAACTTTGTGTAATTTCTGTCATCACCCCTGCTTCTAAGGTGGTGTAGGATAACATCGTGAGAAAACTGGCATGGTTCAATCAAAAATTCGAACACATGACATCTTTCAGCTCGCACTGGGCCCGCGTGGTGGACTTTAGCCTCTCCTAGTAACATTTTACAGCCTACAATGTTCCCACTGCTAGGATACAGGCCTTGTGCTTATTACATTAGATATAAGAATTATAATCCACTGTATGGAGAAATGAAATGGAAATTTGATACAAAATATTTGAAACAGACTTAGAACAGATCAGAGTTTTTGAAGTTTTAACAAGAAAAGTCGAAATTGCTCGCTTTATTCACGTTTTAGATCGGAACCTAATTTGCGAAGGAACGCGAGTAAATAGGAACGGAATCGTAATGGTGAATCGATTTATCTTATTTGTTTGTTTCCTTTGAAGTCTTAAACTCTCTTTTATACAATAGAGACATTTTGTCTTAGCAGTGGGTATGATGGAGATGATTGTGCATACTGCTTATTGTTATTATAGTATCATCATCACCATCATCATCGACTCAGGCCTCCTCTGAAGGAGAAGGCTGGGCTCCACCACGCGGTCCCAGTGCGGGTTGGTAGATGTCACATGTCTCAGAATTTTTAGGTTTTATGACATGTATGTTATTATGGGTTAGAAGCGTTATGACTACCTCTCGATAAGACTAAATAGCAGATGTGACTAGTTCGCTATAGGACTTAATCTCGATATAACTAGATCTTGTTAGGACTATATCTTATGTACATGATGTTTTTCTTCACCGTTTTTGAAAGCAGTGGTGACGATATAAATTACAAAAAGTAATGCGCCTGGAAATGGTGAAGGTAAACTTTGTGAGGAAACCGGCATGTCTATAACCAAAAAATTCGAAGACATGTGACATCTGCCAACACGCATTGGTCCCGCGTGGTGGATTATAGCCCATCCCTCTCCTAGAGAGGAGGCCTGAGTCCTTGCAGTGGGAACATTATAGGCTGATGATGATGATGATGAATGCGCCTGTCTAGGTTCAAACCCACGACTTACGGTTCGTAAGTCGGGGCTGCCTCCGCTGGGCCACCGCTGCTCTCTAAAACCAAATGTAACTAAACTTAATTTAACTTGGTGTGACTATGACTGGCTTATTGATACATCGTGGTAAGACTGTCAGAATTTCAGGCTACTAGTAACGACTGTTAAAGATTTTCGAATTATAGCTGTGAACATTTGGCCCGTGTCCTGTGAGCCTAGGAAAGCACATAAAGCCATACGTGCTTTCTGAGACACACCAAGCCTTTTAATTTACGTGCTTACATACACGGCTACGGCTTAGACTCGGCTCCTCCATGTTCGTGGTTTGAAGCAGGTGACCTTCCACATAAATTGTTACCTAACTTATCAGGTCATGGACCGACCTCAGCTATGAAAGCCTTCGATCAACCCACCTGGATCCGTGGTCTTCCACTCCCTATACTAATAAACTATATTACCTTTATCACGCTTTTAGTCGCAAAAGTTGAAATCATTAACAAAATAGGGATTATCTCCAGCGCTCCTAGGATTTGATTGGATTGGCCACGAATCCCGGCGAGTTGTCTCCCAATTTTGTATTCACGGATTCCTGTATCAGTGGCTACAAGAAATAATACATATAAAGTGGAAACGGATCCCACAGTGGTTTCTGGTTTAATACTTAAGTTCTTAAATCTGTAGTTAAGTATTAAACCAGAAAATATATCTAGCTTACATGCAACACTAGATATACCTACATTTCGTTATCATTTCGATCTTGTTGAGTAAATCTAGTTAGTCTAACGAGTTAGTGCGATGCGCGAAGGTGATTAGTAAGTGCTTCACTACTAACCTAGCTAGGTGTAACATGGTGCTGTAAGGCGATCCAACAAGGTCGGTTCCGTTCAATGCTTGTTAGTAAGATGGTAGGTAATTGGTAATGCATTTTATATAAAACCCGGAAAGATGTTGTGAAGTCACGTTTTGGTATCACCGACATTATTAAGTAAACGTTGACGAAGACAAAGTAGTGTATATTAGAATATATGGATCGTAGAAGGTAGAATTTTGTGGTTTCTGCCAAACACCATGGAATCTGTATGAATGGGGATGTTAGCAGAAAAATCTAATTAGTCTATCATTTAGATTACCAAAAAATATTGGACACATATTTTTTTCTTTTTTCACGTTAACAAACTATGAAAAAGTGCTTTTAAAACTCGTGTGACGTCATACTCTAAGACATTATTATGACATTTTTTTACCCCCACTCAAATCTTTGACGCGTTTTATCTTAGTCAATTTTTATTGATTTGATAAATCAAAAAAATCGTATCCAATATTTTTCGATAATCTAACAGACGGACTAATTAGAATCATATTTTTTTTAAGTAAGCAATTATCCATAACAACGACTAACAATTTTCTAAACACAAATGTCATTTAATAAGCTTCACACCAAAGGAATATTAAATCACATCTATGATTATAATGCGAAGTAAAAACAACGTTATTCTCAGAACTCACGTGAACTGTGCTTGACCCCACAGTACGCTACTTGTTTTTATACTGTCGTGTGTATGACGTCAGCGGCGATATTGAACTTGAGATACTATCGATGAGGTTCTAGTGAGGTTTCGAGACAGTTCACGATTACGATGTGTGTGTATATGTTATGGCTAATAACCGAAGTGATCCTACACTAAAGCCCGCGATCACATGCCGTTAAACCTAGGTGTATCATACATAACTAAATTTAAGGACATGTTTATTTTAGCATTCCGGTCTAAGACAGTTTTTAAAATCATTGAATTACGGCCCATTGATCTAAAATTATGACATGATATTTTACGTATTTTTTGGTCAAATCATATCAAATCATTAACATTGAACGAAAATTTATTGCAACATATTTTTTGCATAAGACGTGTAAGCAATACCCCTTAAAATAATTTAGCCAACAGTAAACACTTTTTGTTACACAAAAGTTCTGGGCCGCATCTACTTACATATTTAGTACTGGATAAATAATAATAATTCATACGAGTATAAATCGACCTAAAGGACATGGCCGGAATCAGTATGGAGCGGTGCCCTTTCAAAAAATATTCATGTTTATTGAAATAAGTACGTCATATTATAGCTTAAAGGTATGTATCAATAATGCTTTAGGTTTTGTGATTAGAGAAGATGCGAGAGATACTATCAGTCCATTGCGTGAAGGAAAGGAAACTTACCTTTTTCGAGCGCTCAGCGTATCACAATTTGAACTGCATTCAATGAAACATAACCACACAAAAACAATCGACACACTTTTATTTTTGGGAATTATTGTCGCACTATCTAGAGAAATGTAATTGGTGCGATTTACTTTTATTTTTTTAAGAAGCTTTATTCACATAATAATAATTAATGTCTATTACAATTCTAAATTGCTTCTGAGGGCACAAACCGGCCATGTCTTTTAGGTTGGGCCTTACCAGGTTAATAGTACATTGAGAAAATGATGGTCTCATGAGACCGATCTAAAATTTAACATAAATATACAAAAGCTTTGTAGTGTTCATATTTACCTACTTATAAAATGTTTTTCACCAGTACATGCAATTTATCAAAACGTACCTTTTCACCACCGAAAAAATTTCGTGACCTTTTTAAAAAAAAATCTAGGTTTATTGGTTTTAAAGTAGGATGTCACACCCAACGTATCTATTTTTACCAATTTATTAACTTGCCGGTGAAACCTTTTTATCCGACTGCAAGGAAAGGGTTATGTTTTTGATGTGTAGTAGTAGTAACAACTGTAGAACATGAGGTCCTGAGTTTGATTCCCAGGTCAGGTAAAGTGTTAATGCCGTTTTTGGTAAAGTGTTAATGTGTTTTTGGTAAAGTGTTAATGCGTTTTTGGTAAAGTGTTAATGTGTTTTTGGTAAAGTGTTAATGTGTTTTTGGTAAAGTGTTAATGTGTTTTTGGTAAAGTGTTAAGGTGTTTTTGGTAAAGTGTTTGTGTTTTTGGTAAAGTGTTAATGGGTTTTTGGTAAAGTGTTAATGCGTTTTTGGTAAAGTGTTAATGCGTTTTTTGTATAGTGTTAATGCGTTTTTGGTAAAGTGTTAATGTGTTTTTGGTAAAGTGTTAATGTGTTTTTGGTAAAGTGTTAATGCGTTTTTGGTAAAGTGTTAATGTGTTTTTGGTAAAGTGTTAATGCGTTTTTGGTAAAGTCTTAATGTGTTTTTGGTAAAGTGTTAATGCGTTTTTGGTAAACTGTTAATGTGTTTTTGGTAAAGTGTTAATGTGTTTTTGGTAAAGTGTTAATGCGTTTTTGGTTTTTTTTTTTTTTTTTAAAAAAAACGTGGCCCCGCACTAGGAATTTCGCCTGTATCGTGGGTGCGTTCACAAACATTTAAACTCACATACACAAATACCCAGACCCGGAACAACTATCTGTGGGTCATACATATATTTGTTCCGTGCGGGAATCGAACCCGCGACACGCAGCGCAGCAGTCCATTGCTTGAACCACTGCGCCAACCGTGCCGTCAAAAAAAAAGTGGTAAAAAAGTGGTAGTGGTAAAGTGTTAATGCGTTTTTCCATCAGAAATTTCTCAGTATCAGCCACGGATTCTGGATTTGTGCTCGGTCGATGACAGTAGGATCACCCTCTATTATGTGAGACTTGAACAAAACTGGTGAAATGTGGGTGTGAGGTATGAAAATGAAATAAGCTGTGAAACTAATAATATTTTTATTTTTGTATTGTTGTCGCTACTCTGAATCGTACGAGTATACCTTATTAATTGTTTTACAAAATTTGCTAGACTTTTTTCATTCAGCGTTGTTCCAATTAAACCTTTTTAGGGTTCCGTAGCCAAATGGCAAAAAAAACGGAACCCTTATAGATTCGTCATGTCTGTCTGTCCGTCTGCCCGTCCGTATGTCACAGCCACTTTATTCGGAAACTATTAAGACTATACATTTGATAATTGGTACGTACGAGTAGATGTATTCTTTGAACCGCTTTACCATTTTTATGCAAAAATAAAAAAAATATAAAAGAATAAGGGGTGTCTCATACATGGAACTGAAACTAAAAAAAACATTTTTCATCAAACCTATACGTGTCTATAAACAGGTAGGTATGGTGTCTATAAACAGGTCTTTAAAAATGACATTGAGGTGCTTCAAACCATTTTTTTCTCAAAATCAATCGTTTGGAAGATGGACTCTTCCAAAGTGGTAAAATGAGTGTCCCCCTCCCCCTCTAACTTTTAAACTAAGAAAGAAACAATCTAAAAAAAAAAAATACTGTAGATTGTAATGTAAACTTTCAACCAAATTAATTAGAACAATTAATTAAATTGTTTTTGAGATATAGCACATTTAAAAACCGCAAATATAACTTTGCCATTCATACAAACACTATAAAAAGCAAACTTATCACAAAATTTGTTTTTATGTTGTTGCTTTAACAAAAAATAATACAAATTCAAGGGGGCTTTCCTAGTACGATGGTACGGAACCCTTCATGTACAAGTTCGACTTGCACTTGGCCAGTTTTTTTAAGTTTCATCAAAACACTACTCGCTTTTTGTTTGGTTTCATTGACCTAAGTTACTCCAGTAACAAAATAATTGAGACAAATCAGTGTAATTGTCTAAATATTTCCTTCCTACTGTCGGAAGAGGTAAAAGGGTAGCTTTTACCACCGTTTACTCCTGACGCCCCACGCCCCTACATTAAAGGGCTAATGAATTAATGTATGTATCGCTCATGCGTTAATTTCTTGAGGAGTAAACATGGCGTGGCCTGTAATTTCTGCTAATTCCACAGGAAAACATTTATTTAAGTGAACGATTAACTGTTTTTCATGCTACGGACAAATGTTATTTTAACGTTTTCGCGGTAGTACAAAAATTAACTTATGTCTGCCTAAAAGTTGCTTAACTGTATGTAGCTTTTAAATAAATATTTTATATATGCATGTGCCTTGAAAAAACAAGTAGTGATGTGCCTTTCATTGGGAGGGATCCTTCCGTGTCTCGAGTTATAAATTAGATTTTAGATAATCGTTACAGGTAGTCAACACCCCGAAAGTTTGACAACCAGTGTTACTAAGAGGGATATCGTATTACGGACTTTTATTATTACCCATGTAAAATACTGGTATTCAGTTGTAAGTATCCAATTTCAATAAAAACGAAATCAAAATTCAATTTTTCAAATAAATTCATTTTTAACCGTTCTGTACGAGAACATACCTGCCAATAAAACATATTCCACTTTATTTCAGAGTATAATAAATACAGGTCGACACATTATAGGGACCCGCAACCACATCGGGTAAAATACACACCTCTGGCTGGCGCTTCGGGGATTTCAGGCGTGATGTTATGTATCTGCCCGTTTTCCGTAGCCGCGTTCGCAATTTGTCAGAACTGGCTAAACCGAACCTGTGGTGTAGAAGCGCGATATATGAATGTAGACGAAGCAAAAGGAATAATTTGTAGGTGTAAGGATTGTAGGAGGTAGTTTGTTGTTTTTTTTATATTAAGATTTTAGCAAGTTTGTGCATTTATTTATCTTAACCATCACCTACGTTCTACGTTGATTAGGGTCGGCGGAACTCGTGTTTTCTTCCATTTTCTTCTGCAAATTATAACAATATTGTTACGATTTGCTACTCGTATTTTTTCTACAAATCATTCCTCATACAATTCACACATTTTTTATTTGATCTTCCTCTCCTTCTCTCTCATACACTTGCAGTACAATTGTACTGCATGTCTCCTCATCACAATACATGTCCATACTAAGACGACATCTCTTCTGTAACATATCATTAAAATTTCTTACTTTTTCTATTCACAAAATACTGCAAAACATAATATCTTTTTATACCTAATTCGCATCAATGTTTTTAAACAATAATAGTAGATTATGCACCAAGGGGAGTAAGGCAAAGATTACTCACCGAGTGTGCATTTGAGACCCGATGCGACGCGGACCGCGGTAAACCACACGAGTTTAGTAATCTGTACTTACCCTCGAGCGATATATACTGCTTTATACTACACTTAAGCACAAAGAAGTAAAAGACAAAATAGCAATTAAAGCATTCAGCATCTGCTATTATGTCGGGTGGAGTTGTTGAAATTGTTATCATTGTCACTGGAATCACTCATTTTAACTTGTGATTTACACCGCCAAACTTTAAACTTTACCAAGAAAATTGTTTCTACAAAATACGCCAGCCAACAATAAGTCTTTATTTTTCTTAATTTTTTGCGCGTCAAACAGTTATCGCGCCAAAAGACAATAAGCCGCGTCCCAACTAGAGCCGCGCGGCTCGTCCTCGCGTGCCACGCGGCTCTAGTAGGGACGCGGCTTTAGAGAAGGTAAGAACGCCCCGTTTCGCAGGTTCCAACTTACGTGCGTGTCGCTTAGAGGTTTGAAGTTTGCCGGCCTTATCGGAATGTATGCTACCTGCTTACAAATGTTCTAGTGGCCAGTACTTTTTATGGTAAAATTAAATCGTTTGGTTGCCAACGTCATCAAGACTTTAAAAAAAAACAACGCGTTAGTAATGAACGCATTACTACCCTGATTTTCAGGGCAGTAATGGAATTCCATACAATATAACTGCCTAAATTTTTGAGAAGGTTTAATGAACAGCTTTCAAGCCTTTTAGTGGGGTAGTATTGGTACACTTACCAAACAAGTGTAGTATACAATTATTTTTGTTTACCGAAATGTCTAAAGTACCCTTTGACATTTTGTAACAAAATTGAATTTATAACCGACGTAATATTTTGCTGACGCTGCCCGTGGAATATTGAAAAGCGTCCGCGGTAGCTTAGGCCACGACTGCCACGGGTAACATATTGCATTACAAGTTTATTGTTTTAGTAATATATTGCAAACTTACATGATTTATTAGTTTACGTAACTATATTGTTTACGAGAATATCATTTTAGTGAGTATGCAGTTTTGGTCAACAATATTTTAGATGTGGAGTTTTAGGCTGAAAGGGTTATGAATTTGTAATGATTTCGAAGGAAAAGTTGTGGGTGCTTGCAAGAGAGTTTTACTGCCTAAAGTTTTTGGTAAATGGTTATTCGTCAGGCAATTTATTCTCAAGTAGCGATATCGTCTGGAAATTCTCTGAATAGTATTAGGTTTTCGAGACATTACTATGGGGTCTCTTTTACTACGTCTGAGTTCTTATCTGACTGTTTCTTCTCAAACTAGTCAGGTACAAAACACAACATCTCATCATTTTAAAACTCAACATCATGATACGTGTGCCAACAGTGTTGAGTAAACCAATTTACAGAAATAAATACGATTTATGGTCAATAGATTTTTATTGTTAATAATTAACTATAGTCAGACACTTGTTATCACTTACTTCCCTTCTTATCATAAGTTGGTTAAAAGTAGTAAGTTAAAAGAAAGGGTGCGGTAGTCTAGATACCAACATATCGAGTTACTACAATCCATCAAATTACTTTAATAGATTTTCAACATGAAACCTAAAGCTTAAAATTCAAGGTTATTTGGGAAAATTGGTGCTAATCTGTACAAAAACATTGTATTCAAACATGAGGTATAAAACGAATTTACACCAAGAAGACCAAGGGGTCTAAAATGGCTACTTTAGCGGAACATAATATAAATTGCTTTAAAAAGCGTAAAATTGACCTTTCATTTTAGTAACTGCGTGACCAAGTAACCAATTGATGAATTTTAATTCATATTAATTTCCTGCTATGACCTATTTTCCTAAATGGTCACAGATGCAGTTGTCATTTAAGACCCCTGGAGCCGTTTACCTGGCCTTTGATATCATTTTCTACACAAAACCTTTTACTATCCTATTATTTCCCTATAACCTCACCAACTACCTCACTAACAGGTCGAAGCCTTGAAGAACCGATTAAATATTCAAGTCAATCTTTACTTAATCGAAGGCAAAGTCGGTTGACCCAATTATCGCTTCTCCTTCGTTCTAAGACACAATTTTAATCGTTCATTATATTCCGGAAGCTGAATAAATGAATCCTTAATATTTGCACAAGTATCTGTTGGAAAGCTGCCTTCAGAAATGCAAATGATTGTCAGTAATTGAATCAAAACATTAAGAGGGTAAAATCGGTTTGAGATATTAAGTCGGAAATTGTATGTTTTAGGATTTATTGGTTTAGTTGTAAGTAGGTGGTCGTGATGGTTTCAAGGTTACGGGTTTTCGGAATACAAGCTTGCCAATTTTAGACTGAAATGAACACAAGAATCAAGCTGTACAGCCGCTCGAATTGATCTCTATGTTTAATCGCGCTTGGCTAGGTTGATACTTGGATGGGTAACTCTCGACTCTCATTGTATCCAAGATGGGTCGATTATATACCCTACCTAACCAAATATTTCCATTTCTGCCCGTGCTCGTGCAATGAAGCGTGGAGGGGACTGATTACTTGTTACAACTGTCAAGGATCTATATGAGACAGCCCGGATCAGCGGCTTTAGGCCTTTTTGAGCCGCGGTGGAGACTTATATCCGCGGATCCACCTTGAAAGATTAACCTAAGATAAGAAGATTGACCTAAGCGGCGGTAAAATTAAGCCACGAACTCGCTATAAAAGGATTTAAAAATGATTTTTCATTACTCATACTCTGAAAGTAGTTCATAACATGCCTGCGGACCGGGTTGAAAGTACTACTTTTCAGCCCTAGGGAGAATCGCTTTCAACTGACAGCTGTCAAATTATTAAAAAAAAACTTGGTCTATTTCACATTTTTAATGTACCAACTTTTTATACAGCCACTCAATTACAGCGCGATTTAAAATTAAAATAACACAAAGTTCTTAAGAATAAAATTATAATAAGACTTTAATATAGTTTTGTTTTAACTATTTCTATAAAATGACATAGATTTTGACAAAATCTTTGACATTTTTTTTAATGATGAACATGATAAATACTGGCTGTATAGCTGGACGACCAGAGGACAAAAAATAACTAAATAAGCGGGAAAACGACAACATCCGATCAACACTCATTTTTTATTTATTAATAATTTATGTTCTTATTTTCCTCGTATTCGTAATGAAAATCACAGTGTTTACCTCGGGTAAATTACTTATTAAGTCCCTCGAACTATTAGCGCCCTCACTACGTTACGGGTGGCAAACCCCGTCTCGGGACTAAATAAGTAACTTCCATCCCTTGGGTAACAATGTACTATTGAAAGCCTTGGCCACTTCTTTAGGCTGTTCGATTTTCTCCTCCTACTTTTAAGAACTCAAGCGGTTTTCAGTCTTTGTTCCACAGCTTTAAAACCACTTCGTCGCCAATTAAGTGGCATCATACATCGAGAGTAAATCGCTGTTTAGCATTACGGCTTAGTCTCAAAGGGGCGCTAACGCAAACTTCATGAATATGCATGGATACGGAACATAATTATCTGAAATGTGATTACGTGGGCCCCTTGCCAGGAACTTGATGGAGCCTGTGATTTATATGGTAGAATTTTTGGTTTATGTCTCAGTTTCAGTCTTAGGGAGAGAGATTATCTTTGTGTTTTGGCTGGATTTGGGGTTGTAAGACTTTGGTAATGCCTTTCTTGTGAAGATGATATGGTACTCGTAATGGGTATGTACCCATTCTGGTTTTGCATTTAAATTGCGTCAAACACTTTAACTGCCGCGCTCAGAGAGCTTTAATGATTACTTAGGCCATCCCTTAGCAAAGGTTTTGGCAGTTTTGCCATACAAAAGAATGTCAAATCCTTACTAAGTGACGGCTTAAGTACCTTATCAATAAATAACTCTGAGTACCGTAGTTAAAACATATTAAAGGAACACGATTCGTCAATAATTGCTTGAAAATCAACATTCAAAATCCCTCTATTAAAGTAATCCCTGACCTGACTGAAGACGATATAAAAAAAAACCTGACAATAACTGTCGAACAGTACCTCACTAGATACAGCACTCGTCTGGTCAGAGGATCGTCGTTTCTCTACAGATGATTTCCTACCCCCCAAAAACAAAAATAAAAGGGTTATATCTAATAGTTGCCCAAATTCGCCAGTTTTCTTCAAGTCCCATGTAATAGGGGGCGTGCCTATTGCCATCAATCGGGCGTTACTTCAGACTCGGCTGCTACTAAGGAGTTTCTGGTGGAAAAAACCTAAAAACACTAACCCCAACTTGGTTATCGAACCCACAACCTCATGCTTTGCAGTAACGGGTGCGATTACTAGGCCAACCAGTCCAGGTAATCAGAGTTTGAAAGCTTATTGTTGCTAAATGTTTTTAAAGCTGGTTTTGGGTTTGGGTTCAAAAGAGGGGTAAAAGTAAAATGAACTTTTAAACCCCGGAAACTCAAATAAAACTTGCTTTAAAATGCTCAGTCTTATTTATCATTGGTGTTGCTGAACCTTTTGAACGCCATGGTCGTGTATAGCCGACAAATGAAAACGTGCCCAACACGCCACCGACGTTTAAAGCCGACAAAAAATTTATATTATTACTGTATTTTTTTAAAACAAACTGCTTTTTAAACTGCTTTTTAATACAAAATAGTCTCAAATAATAGAAAATAATGATTTTATAGATTTTTATGCATTGGCGCCGAGGGCACGTTTTTGTTTTTTTTTGACGTTGCAGTCAAAAGGTTAAATTAAATTAATCTTTTTCTTCACATTCTCTGAAAAGAATGCGTGCAACACTAGCGTAAAATATTGCTCTCTAAAACTTTTGACATTGCTGGATTGTTTCCGAGAATCATCATCGGCCTTTACGCAACTATGTTGGGGTCAGCCTCTAGTGTTTTTGGACGCAGCTGAACAAGTATTGAGTGTTTTACAAGGATCGGTGTTCGTGGAAGTATTTAGTAAATAAATAAATAACACTATGAAAACAAGCCGGACTTACACATGAAAGGTTCCGTACCACTGTAGTAGATATTGAGAGGTTTTCCATGTTTTTTAGCATTGTAGAGTTCTTATAGTTGTTCCTGTAAACTGTAAATATTGAACTAATTTTATTAATTTTTGCATTTTTTTTTCAAAATTTTAAGCTCAGTTGTTTCGGAGATAAGGGGGTGGGGAGATGGTTGGACTGACAGACAGACACACAAGTGATCCTAAATTTCCATTTTTAGAGGTACGGAAAACCTAAGAAAACTTGTCAAAAAAGTTGGCACTTTGAGCCCAATAATCTTTGCTATTATATTGTGTTGTGGCAAAGCGTTCCGTGTGAGTGCTCTATCGACATAAATATTTTGATCGAACATGCAAAATAGAAGGATCGGCATAACCATACCATACCTCGCATATAGCATACCTCGATGGAAATTTCGGAGTTCCGTACATCGCTTTAATGAAAATGACATTCTTTAATAACTCCTCATAATATTGCGTTATTTCTGACTCACGTTAGTCGTACTTACAAACTTTACGGGTACGTTAAATTTAGTATTTTAAACATGGAAGTTCAGTGCTATATCAACATCAATTACCATCCCTTTTTTAAAATAGATGGATGAAAATGATTGCATGTAGCGGAGAAGTGACCAGAATGGATAAATTAAGGAATGAGTATATTAAAGGTAATTTATAAATTAAGGAAGTCGTCTATCTTGGTTAAAT
This sequence comes from Diarsia rubi, assembly GCA_932274075.1. NCBI lineage: Eukaryota > Metazoa > Arthropoda > Insecta > Lepidoptera > Noctuidae > Diarsia > Diarsia rubi. The sequence goes on from OW026414.1 coordinate 5,743,931, forward strand.
ATGCAGTGAACAGGGATGATCCATACTAAGAACATTGACTTCCTTTTAATTTTTATAACAGGCGCCACTTTTAAACTCCTTGTATTACACTCATTCCTTATGTTGGCAACCAGCTACCAAACTTTTTGATAAATTTAGATTAATTTTTTTGCTTGTCAATTTATGTTTTGTTTCAATAGAAAAAGTCAGTCTATAAAAATATGTGCTACAACGAGAAGCTGAACTTACTCTTTATAATTTATCCTGTTCTCAACACCTTACTTTATTCATTCTTCCAAAACTACCTTTAAAACTACACAAAAAAAAACCAATATTAACCGAACACTAGGACAAAAACATTTATTACGAGTTAATGACAGTTGAGAACCACCATCCCCGTTTTACTACCGGGCTACCAGACGAACGGCGGGGTACAACCCGCACTTGGTCGATATACCGTCTTGTCGTACTAAGCGCTTTTCCTCAACATTTATTGTGCGCACGGCCAAGGTGTGGAACTCTCTGCCGGCTTCTGTATTCCCTACCACATACGACCCGTCTGACTTCAAAACAAGAGTTAATAGGCATCTTCTGGGCTCGCTCGCTCCATCGTAGACCTCATCTGTCGCTTACCATCAGGCGAGATCGAGGTCAAGAGTGAGTTCATTCCAAATAAAAAAAAAAAAAAAAAAAAAACTAGAACGCGGTGAACGTCGGCCCGGGAAAATAGCTTAGTCTACAGAAAAACCGTTTGTAAGGGGATGTGCGACTAATTGTGTGCGATTGTACGATTAATCGTGTGCTATGTGCGATTAATTGTCGGGTATACGAGAACGTGCTGTATGTAATTGTGGGTTTTCATAGGTTGAAGTAGTCTTTTGTTGTTGTATTGTTGACGGCGAGCTAGCCCATTACTCACCGTCCACAGGCCGCGTCTACGGTGGTCGGATGCTGTCACGTGGCCCTCGACGCCCGGAGCGTCTCCCGCGGCGACTGGGGAGAGAGGTTCTCTCTCTCTCACGCTCCGCCACCTCTTTCGCTAGCATCACTGTTTTGCAGAAGGAAGCGACGGCGTCCCATTCCATATCGCCCCAGACCATGGCTTGCACCAGGGCCGGACGCGAGAGGTTGCCACCTCCTTACAAGCGTAGACAGACACATTATTTGGCTTTAAGTTTCGATGTGACAAACTATGGCATCCAAAAATATCCCAAAAGCTTATTGTGTATTGTTTTTTTCATCCTACTGTTACATTTATGAGGAATACCGATGCACCACAGTAATGTAGAGAATACACCTGCTTCTCAATTTCCATCGATGTAGATGAAGTGGCAATAAGCCGGCCATTTATCCGTAGAAGCGATGTCCACTGAGGCACACGTGTTAGGTTGCCTTAGGTTGGACGCTCTCAGGGTCGTGGAGTGACGATCTTCACAGATTGTGGAGGACTAGGTCCAGCAGTGGACTGCCGGCTGTAGGCTGATGATCTGATGGCTGTTCTGATTAATTTCGTTGCGGGATCCAAGACAGTCAAATCATTTCTCTGGGACTTCGTCGAGCTTCATTGTCTCGGCGCTTTTCTTGTGGTCGCCACTGTTGATTCTGGCTTACAGAAGTTACAGTGGTTTGGGAATAGTGAGGCGGGCTTGTAGGCTGATGATAATCTATACAAAGAGACAGACATGAATAAGGGTTTTTATCATTAAGGTTGCGTACCGCTAATTAAAAAACCATAACTTACACAAGATAAACGACCATTATATCGGTTGTCAAGCCTTTGTGAGACTAGTGCATAAATTACGTCGTTGTCTACAGAAACGTCGCATGACCGCAACGTTGCCCGCCGCGCTACGCAAGTAGCGACATCGCGTAATTCGTCGTTCCGTAAATAAAATAGAAAAACCCAGTTTAAAGTGAACAGTTATTAGTGTAAATACATACATTTCTTCGTTATTAAGTGAACAACCTTACAGTGTCATTTATTTGTGAAAATAACCTGACAGTATAGTATAAAGTGCTAATTCATAACTTCTGTTATAAAACATTTCAAATCACAGCGACGCGCTCTATACGCGTATCAACGGACATCCGAATCCATATCAAGCGTTAAGTGCTTTACGCTGCAATACTTTGATTAAACGCAACATCGCTACAGGGCCAGCGCTGCGCTTTACGCGCTTTCTACCACGCGTCCGTCGTACACAAGCGCTGTCAAGTGCTTTACGTGGTGTTGGTTGACAAAACACGAGTCTACTGCAGCGCTTTGATTTATTTGCTTTAAGCACCTTTTGCATGTTTGGAACACCTGTGCTTTTGTAACATTAAATAATAAAAATGATTTGTTTTGCTTGTGATAGCGCAATTGATGCTTATGAACAATTTTTACACTGCACTTCGAAAGCATGCGATAATTATTGCCATATATCATGTATACATAATGAAAATATACATGATGTAGATTTTAACTCATGGATTTGCCGAGAATGTTATATTTCCGCACAGAATAATAATAGCACTCGGGAATCATTTGGAAACCCATTCGAGAGTGATGATGCTAATGTGACACTGAGGAGAAAGTATTCATCAACACCCAAGATTAATGAAATCCAATCATCAAATTCGAGCGAGCTAAACTCGGAAATACGTCTTCTTCGTCATGAAGTGCTGACGCTCAGCGATCAACTATGCCAAGCAATGTCCATAATTACCTGTTACCATGATAAACTAGACGTATACTCTAACCAAATGGCCACTATGGATACCAAACTGAAAAAGTTCGAAGATGAACGTCTGCAGAATAACGTACAGGTACACGTAGTTGATCAGCAGGAATTATCGGCCGATATACCTCGACAAACTGCTGCCCCCTCAGGACACAAAAAGCGCAAGCGGCAAAATAAGCCAAATAAACCGCAACAGCAGTTATCTAGCATAACACCTTTGCCACCTGTGACTTCTACCAACCCCATATTCGTTGATAAACAATTAACAATAAACCACTCCGAACAACAACAACAACAGCAAATAAACGATGAACAGGCTTCTTTGAAAAACGTGGAGGCGGGGCCTAGTTCTTCTAACACTAATTGTGAATTGCCTCAAAGACAACATCTACCGTCTAAGAATAACACGAACAGTTCTAGACGTTCCAGTTCAGAAACCTACAATGAACACAAGTCATTATCTGGCACGGCGGGCCCAAATGTAACGACGCTGAAAGCTGCTGAGACACGGAAGTTTATCCATGTATGGAATATGGAATCAGATGTCGAGGAAGTTCGTGATTATTTGCGTCGGCTATGTCCCACAGCAACCTGCACTGTCGACGAACTCACGCCTAAAGGACACTACAAGTCTTATAAAATTGGAATCCCTGTCCTTTTCTTCGAGAAGATTTTTTCGGTCGATGTCTGGCCAGTAAATGCCCAAATTAAACTTTGGTTTCCCTATATACGTCGTTACTTTAAGAAGCGGGAATTAACACCAACCCAGCATACTTTTCGTGGCTCAAGCCACCCACAGTAAACCTATCAAAACAACAACAGTCGACGTCTATTATCAAAATGTTCGTGGATTAAAGACAAAACTCGCAATGTGGAGAACTAGTTTACTATTATTAGAACATGATTTTATTGCTGTAACGGAATCATTTCTCGATAATTCTGTTGAAGACTCTGAAGTTACGTGTAATGGCTACAACGTTATACGACGAGATCGTGGTTCTCCGTGCGGCGGGGTGATGCTTCTGTCACGAGCTGGTATACTGATGAATCGACGCCGGGACCTTGAGACGGATAGTGGTGAAGATCTATGGGTGTCATGTGATATAGACGGTCGCTCGATATTTGTATGTGTCGTGTATATCAAGCCCAGTGCAACTGATAACGACTATATGTCGTGGTTTTGTAAAATTGAAAGTTTCATACAAACCTTAAAGGGCACTGTTTTAATTTGTGGTGATTTAAATTTAAATAGTGCTTCAGTTAATATTAATAATTACTTTTGTTATTTTTTGTCTTTTTGTGGCTTGATTGAGAAGAATATTGTGAAGAATCTGCATGGAGGTATGCTAGATGTAGTGTTGGTCCATGAGAGTGTCGAGGTATCTGTTGACGACACAGAAGGTATGGTACCACCAGATAATTACCACCCGCCTTTAGATATAACTTTAACGTTTGACACAGCTTCACATGTTCGTCCTATGCCCGTTAGTAATAGTGATCTGTCTAAGGACTGGAATTTTAAAAAGTGCGATTATGTTCGTCTATATACTCTACTTAATGAGGAATCTTGGAGTACCGTAGTAGAATCAGATGATATTACTTTTTGCACGAATACTTTTTATGAAATTATTTATAATATTTTTAACGACTGTATGCCAAAAAAATTACGTAATAGAGCCAGTCGCAAACGCTATCCAGTTTGGTACACCCGTGATATAATTACAGATCTTCGACGTAAAACAAAACTCCACCATGCTTGGAAAAAGTCCTCTTGTTTTAGGGAATACAAAGCATTTTCTGATTTAAGAGCAAACCTTAAGCACCGCATTAATATTGCATACAATTCACATTTACATCATGTAGAGCGTAATATTAGAAACAACCCGCGACAGTTTTGGCAACACATATCCACCCTCCGATGCAAAGGAGGATTTGAGCCTACAATAAACTCTCAGGGTCAATCACTCTCGGGTATCGATGCGGCTAATGCTTTTGCTGATTTCTTTGCCAGTGTTTTCTTACCTGAAACACCTGATTTAAATGCCTCACAAATATCTACTCTTGATATCTGCAGCAATAGTAACTCCATCAGTTTAACAAAATTTTCTATTAATGATGTAGAACGTGGTATCAGTAAATTAAAACTCAGTAGTTCTGTTGGGCCGGATAACATTCCAGCCAATATTCTTAAAGAGTCTAAAGCTTCCATAGCCATACCTCTATGTCATATATTTAATTTATCTCTAAGCACCGGAAAATATCCAACTCAATGGAAACTCTCTAGAGTAACGCCTATACCGAAAACAGGGATAAAATCATCAGTTGAAGACTACAGGCCTATTGCTATATTGTCAACCCCTGCTAAAGTATTCGAACACATTTTATATAAAGAAATTCAAAGACAAGTCGATATTTATATGTGTGATGAACAACATGGTTTTCGTAACAAAAAATCAGTTAACACGAATTTGCTGACATTAGTAGATTTTATTTCTTCTCAAATGGACCGCGGACAGCAAGTGGATGTGCTGTACTTCGATTTCCGTAAGGCCTTTGATAGAATTAATAACGACATCTTGTTACGCAAGTTAAGTGCCATAGGATTTACACCCAGTCTTCTTCTTTTGATTTCTGACTATCTCCGAGACCGTCAGCAATTTGTTCGCCTTGGCTCATACAACTCACATGCATATCATACGCGATCAGGTGTGAGTCAGGGTTCTATTTTAGGTCCCTTGCTTTTTTTAATTATGGTGAACGATCTGCCACAAATTATAAAACATGCAAAATGTCTACTTTACGCCGACGACCTGAAAATATATGCAACTGTTAACTCTGTGTCTGATTGTATAGCTCTCCAGCGTGATATCGATGCCTTGAGTGAATGGGCTGCCACTAACAAAATGGAATTTAACACATCTAAATGTCAAATTATGAGCTTTGGCCGCAAGCGGAGTCCTATACAGTACGACTACGGAGTGAACAGTGAGTCTATAGCCAGAGTGTCCATAGTCAAAGACCTCGGTGTAACGTTTGATAGCAAACTGACGTTCCATACACACATTATAGGTTTGGCTAAAGAATCTTTCCGACGCTTAGGTTTTGTTTTACGTAACTGTCAAGGTTTTAATAATCAGGCAGTTATTAGGCTTTTGTTCAACGCTTTAGTTCGGTGCAAGCTTGAAACCAGCGCTTGTGTGTGGAATCCTCACGAGGTTACCTATATGCTCATGTTGGAAAAGGTACAAAAAGCTTTCCTCAGGTACCTCTACAAACATGTGTTTGGATACTATCCTTATATGTATCCTACTAAATTCCTTTTAGGATGTTTAAATTTTAATTCCCTTCAAGTTAGGCGGGCTGTTGACCAAATAACAACAGCGTATAAAATCATACATGGTCATACCGACGCCTCAGATTTACATGCGGAGCTGTGTCAATTATTTGTTCCAAATAATTATAATCGCTCCAGAAAACATAAATTGTTTAATGTCCCATTTTGTCGCACTGTAGCTCGGTTCACCTCTCCTATACCACGTATGCTAACTATGCTCAACGCACTCGTGGAGACCAACCCTGGATTGGATTTGTTTGCTGATGAATGGAAGACGATAATGTTAGAATGCTTGTGGTTCTGCGAGAAGACCGAGTAAAAGGTTTACTTAATTAATTTAGTGTTAATGGCTTTTGCTGTACTAAATGTAATAATAAATAAATAATAAATAAATAAATGACCTTGGTTCTGAATAGGGTGCCTCAATAGATAATTTCCATCGCCGCGCGTTACGCGTAAACCAACGGATTAAATATTACTGTTAGGTGGTAGAAGGAATTTGTTGCCTGTGTCTGTATGTACATATAGGTACGGGAAATAAAGTACGCATAAATAATATTTTCGTGACTACGAGTATGTTAAAGCCGTGTTATTCTTTTTTATGCTTACATGAGAAAATAATACTAAAAAGTGGAAAAGTTAATAACTTTACTTCCGGAAGTCGGTGTATTTTGTTTGTTTGTTTCTTCGTTGATTTGGATGTCACCGACTTTTGACTAACAGCTTGGTGCCCACGGGCACTACTTGTCCCGTAATTTTTGTGCCTTAAAATAACGTTAAGTTCCATCCTGAAATCCTTATCCGTTTATCCCAGATGCGCAAAGAAACACAGGGATAGATAGATATTACTTAATCACTAGTCAGTGTCTTATAAATATTCAACTTTTACACATTTGTTTAAACCATAATCAGGTGAATCAACCGGCTAATTTGGTGTAGATTCGTTCACTCAAACCAGCACGGAACAATGGCGGGCTTATCTCCAAACTGACACTTCGTAGTAATCGTATGGATGCGTCTATGACATCCATACAAATGCCAATTAGACGGACCCTTTCAATCATGCCACAGAACATTTGCACAGATCACACAGTGATACATAGCCTACCCAGCAGATTAAGGGCCTATTTCACGATATCCGAATAGGCACTACTAAACGAACTACCACTACCAACCACGACCAACCACGACCTACCACCGACCACCACCCCACTTACCTAACCTACCTATCTACTACTAAATGTATTAAAAAACGAAGTAGATTTAGTATGAAATTATCTACCAAGTAAGTTTTCGGAAACTTAATCGAAGGTGGTAAAACTGCTAGGGCTGTGGGACTGTCCGAAAGAGATACCGCGGTCCTGGAACGCAAAAAGCATTTTAAGGAGGACGAATGGGTTTTAGTCAGTAAGAGTTTGATACACGCTTGAGCTCCGCCCAGAGCGGGAGTAGTCATTTGATGGTCTCCCACCCGCAATAAAAATAGGTGATAAAACAGGCCTTTTCGCTTTTGACTGAGTCTTGCAAAGCAAAAGGCCATTTAAAATGGTTTAATTGAAACATGAAAACTTTCCAAAAAGAAACATGGGTGAGTTTTAGTCAGTACAAGTCTGACACTCCTTTCCCCTGCGCCCAGAGCTTCAAATAACTCCTCCCGCTCTTGGGCAGAGCGAAAGGGAGTGTCAGACTTCTACGGACTAAAAACCACCCATTTTCCTTCTTAGCCCTTTATGTCGAGGCCGCGGTATTTCTTACAACATCCCGCAGCCTCGCATCTGATGATTTCCCACTCGCAAAAAAGGTTATGAAACAGGCCCTGTCACTTTTTACTGAGTCTCTGACAAAGCAAAAGGCCGTTTTTAAATGGTTTAATTGAAACATGACAAACATTATTCATACACGTATATCGATATAAGCGACTTTATATTACGATCAATCAAGGCCTTGTATTACGGCATGACTTATTTATACAACACTTATATTGTGTAACTGTAAATTACCGGTTTATATTTCAGATTGTTATTGTTGCTGCGATTATAGGAATTATGGGCCTTTTCCGGAGCACTATCGCGTTTTGAGGGTTAAATAACTTAATTATGGGTAAACTTGGGAATATTATTTTAGTTGTTTTATTATTTTCGTAGTTTGTTGGTTTTATAGAGGAATGTTTTTGTGTTCAGTATTTGTTATGTCGATACATTTGGGGATTTTTTGGGGATTACGTTTTATCTGTATTAAAATGAGAGGAAGCATACTAAAAAATGCAATGTGTTTAGCTATTACAGCGACCAATCTTGGTAAATCATTTGCGAAACATTACTTTCTAAAACTCATCTCATTGTTCTGCAGTTTACTGTTGGACCAAGACCTCTCCCAACTGCGAGGTTGGTTGCAGAATGTAGAGGTCAGGGTGTTTAGAAGATATACATCATACATTTGTGTACTACTTTCTAACTTACTGTTACATATACACACATCAAAAGTGTCTAGGGATCAACATATATTTTTGCAATAACTTTTCTCCTGATTGATATTAATTAAAATTTTCTTTAAGGATTCATCAAATAAAGTGTTTTCGTTTGTCACAGTAACGATAAACCAAGTCACCTTTGCATTAATAAAGAAATTTGCCATTTTCCTAATAAAGGGATTTTTGACATTTGAACCACTAACATTAAAGTTCGTAAAAAAGACTGAAATAACAGTTTTCTTTAAAATTTTATTGGGTAACTTAAACAATTAATAATCCGTGTTTCTACCGCGAACACTAACAACACAAGAACATCGGTTTGGCATACTCAAAATGAGTTCATCCAAATCACGCTGTGGAATGGCCGCCCATGTTCGTTGCAACAACAAAAAAAGGTCTTCTTGCGACTGGATACCCTCCATATTCGGCAGAGCTCTTCTCTGTAGCATATCCCATGCATGCTCAATCGGGTTCAAGTCTGGCGACTGAGCAGGCCAGGGCAGGACATTGATGTTAGCTGCGGCGAGAGTCTGTCTTACAACTCTTGCGGTGTGCGGTCGTGCATTATCATGCATTAACTGAAATAAGGGACCGATTTGCACTTGTAGAGGAACGATGACGTCTGATACAATCGTCTCAGCATAAATTTGAGCGTTGAGGTTGCCTCTGATCCAAATCAACTCAGTTCTTCCGCCGATCCAAATACCCGCCCATACCATGATGGTTCCACCACTATAAGGATGGACTTCCTGGCAGGATTTTAATTGCTGTTGGCGTCCAGGGGTTCTCCAGTGTCGTATACGTCTTGTATCCGGTCTCATACCAAAACGAGACTCATCAGAAAAGCACACGAAACGCCATTGTTCTTCTGCCCAATTTCTGTGTTCAAGAGCCCATTGATATCGAATCCTACGATTGTGCATTGCTATAGGTGGTACCCGTAGCGGTCTTCGGGAATGAAGGTTCACTTCATGCAAGCGGTTTCTGACTGTTTGGTCGCTAATTAAGTTCCCTGAAGAGTGATGAAGCCTCACGGCTAACATCATGGCGGTTATTGTTGGAGCTCTTCGAGTTAAGATTTGAATGTATCGGTCTTGTCTCCGTGTGGTGCAGCGATACCGTCCTCCATGGCGCTCAGCCACGGTACCAGTGCTTCGGTAACGTGTCCAAAGTCGACTGATAACACTCTGACTTGTATTCAGAGCTAAAGCCACAGTACGTTGCCGGGAACCAGCTTCTATCATTCCCACGGCTCTGAGCATTTCTTCCCTGCTTAAATGACGTCGCCGCTCCATAATAACGTTGGTTTTAATCAGTAGTAGGGAAACAGTAGCACTAATAATGTCTTCAATGCGTTGTATGTTTTTATAGGGAAAATATTGACAGCTGATTTTCATCTTTTACTCGAATTTGATTCACAGTTCCTGATTCAAATTATGAAATGCACCAAAAATGATCCATATAAATTTATAAAATCATAAATTTATTACAAAGCCACATCTCAATCTCAAGAAATCCGCATAAAAATGCTTGATCCCTAGACACTTTTGATGTGTGTATTAAACTGGTTTACATTCCATGAAATTGATTTAATTGTTTGTCTTGTAAACGAGGTGTGATTACTAAAGGCTGCGGGATGTTGTGAGAGATACCGCGGCCTCGACATAAAGGGCTAAGAAGGAACATGGGTGGTTTTTAGTCAGTAGCAGTCTGACACTCCCTTTCGCTCTGCCCAAGAGTGGGAGGGGTTATTGGATGATATCCCACACCACAAAAAAAGGGTGTTTAGAAGAGACTTCACCCTAACCCCCACCTTCTGCAACAAATCTGACCCAGCCACATTTTAAAGTTGTCGTCTCATCCAGCTGGATTGCTGCCGTATGAGAACTCCAGTCCAGGTCTCATTTGCTCCATGGAAACTCTCAGCATAATTAACAGGAATCCTATTAAATTCCCAAGTATTTTACTTTTTATAGGCAAAGAAAAATAATAACGAATAAGCATTTTCCCATCAAACTCAGCACGCCAGCCAGACTCAAATTTTACAACAGTAAGGCGTCAGTCCCACCGCAGGTGATTAGCGATTAGCAGGCAGGGCTACTGTCTTTTTTGAACTGGAAATGGACTTTATTACTAGCCTACATGGGGTCCCACTGCTGAACAAAGGCTTACTTCTTTCATAGCTCTATTCTGTGCAATCTTTGGTCTCATGCTGATGCTGTCTTTCCTAAGGAGTGTTATGTGCCATGATCTTTGCCCATCTCCCCGGGTACATTTGTATCAAGCAAACTAAATGCAACCTTATTGTAACGTCTGTAAAAGATCGCTGTTAATTTAAAAAACGTCTCTGTGGCAGAACATCACATTAAATTAAAAATAAATAAAGAAGGCTAGTTACCTAGGCCGCGGGTAGTCCTCTGGTTATCGCGGCCTCGACATAGAGGGCGAAGAAGGAACATGGGTGGTTTTTAGTCAGTAGAAGTCTGACACTCCCTTTCGCTCTGCCCAAGAGCGGGAGGGGTTATTCGATGATTTTACACCCACCAAAAAAAAAAAAAAAAAAAAAAAGGCTAGTTACCTACACTTTTGAATTGACGATACAGAAATAGACCCCAATGGCGTTGTAAACATTCAATGAATAATAGATTAGATATATATAATCTCTCATAGATTTTTGTAATCTCTCTCTCTTTTTGTAATCTTTTAGAACGATTATGTTTGAGGAAATATTCGATAGCTATTCGCTCATCGTCGACAGTGGGACTAACGCCTAAGTATTTTAATAAAATAATTTTACGATATAAAGGTACCTAATCCAGTAGATATTGCTTTATTTTGTTTTATGACAGGGCGTTGGCCATTTGAATATAATGTCTCCAGTAAAATAAAATGAAAAAAGTTCGCATTTCATTGTCGCTTCGCAGTTCCATGCATTGAAAAAAAACGTACAATCTGATTTTCCTTTATGGTTTCGCTTTATGGATTGGAGGTATTGTTTTGGAGTGGTTTGTAGTTTTGCTCAGACCATTAGAGGAAAATTACTGGGGTATATCACTATTAAAACAATACACATTATTATACTGACTAACTGTTGAGATCTTAGACTAAATAACAAGCCGTGGGTTTCTCCAAGCTGCGGGTTGTTCGAATGAGATACCGCGGCCTCGGACACAAAGGACTCTGAAAAAACATGGTTGGTGTTTAGCCAGTAGAAGTCTGATACTCCCTACTGCTCCACCCAGAGCGGGAGGAGTCATTTGATGATAATTTAGTACCCAAAAAAAAGCTAAAGAACAACAGATCCTGAGTTCATACTCTCTCTCTCTCTCTCTCTCTCTCTTAAACTAATAAATCAATAGCTACACCCTGAACAAAACATCAAATGTTGCACTTCTTGGTCATTTTTAAAATACTATTTTTTTTTAGTTCGTGGTTAAAGGTTCCCTGGTCTAAAATCGCAATGACGGGGAGACTAAGTTTCTTTCTACTGCTTTGAGAGTGTTTTACACATATTACAAATCCACCGAGAAAATAGCAAACGACTTCCTCATTTTTGACGCTGAATATAAAAACGCTGGTCCCAATATAAAATAATAATAAAATGAATCCTGAAACTTGTTAAAAAGGTCCACGGTATATTTCAGTAACAAATTAAATAAATTAAAAAAGGGTAAAAGCAAAGTTGAATAAAAACCAGCTGTAACTCGATCACGAAATTAAATTTTCTGTTATTTCAGATTTGTCGCGTTGTTCAGATGACGATGGAATTTTTGGCTCATAACATCGCGCTTGTAATCTCCAAAGATTTAGGCAGAGGTGTACCTAATAGTAGGTACAACAACATACACCCAATAGCCTCATGGAATAGAGGCGACCCTATTACCATCAACCGGGAACAAATCCAGCTTCCAAGGCAACAAAAATATTACTGAAAGCTAAAATAACTGTCGCCCAAACCAACATCCTTTATTCCCAATAATAATCTAAAAGCAATCAAAAATACCGGAATGTATACCAGACATAATCTTCAAAGGTATCTGGGAGTAGGTACCTCACTGTAATCAGGCACCCGCATTGTGACACAATAATCACAGGAAGGGACCAAACCAACATTGAAGGGAATACTTCGAGTGTAAAGATTAAAAGAAAATAAAGTGAACACGGAACTTGTCGTATTTGGGTTTGCGAGAAGATAGCATGAAATCTAAAAGATGAAATATCATAATAACATCAGCTGCTAACACAATGCTAAAACATATAGCTTAACATCACGCCTGTAATTCCAAAAGGGGTTAGTTGTATTAATGGGTACACCTCTGCCTATATTGCTAGTACCATGAACACGGCTACACTAAAAATATTGCGGGTGTCTATGAGCAGACAATTCAGAAAAATAACTAAAAAAATTCGCTAGTGGACAGTGAGTTTCGTGTGTCAGGCAAAAACGAGTCGTGAGTGACAGTGGTAGTGGTGACGAGCACAAAAAAGCGAACAGAAAGAGGTATACCGATTTGACTAATCCACCACTTTTAACTATTGTCTTTCGGTGGACGTCAAAAGTCTTTTAATTTTTGGTTGAAGGACATGCCAGTATCCACAGATTAGGTTTTCGTTCATCGATTTGAGAGCAATGTGCTGAATGAAATTTCTTTTAATACTTTAAAACAAACAGTCTCATACTTCTTTTTTTTTCTTGTGTTCAGTGCTCAACCTGATGATATTTTTTCATGCTTTGGGGGGTATGAGGAACAGGGTGTAAAGTTCCTCATCCCCCATAGAAAAGGGAGGATCCTTCGACCAGACGGATGTTGTGTCTGGTGGGCTAACTGCCCGACATATGTAAGTCGGCATTTTCTATATAGGCTGATGTCGCGGATAACTTTGATAGCGCGATCCAGGATTCGCCGATTGTTCGCGTATGTTGCGATGAATGTTTCTGTCGCCACAATACCACCCATAGGGTTCTGACATGGTTTTACATACAATCGAGAAATGTTTTTGGCTTCCTCACGTTCTCTTTCACCGAAGTAAGATAGAATATTATAGGTAGGTATTATACACACATGAATCCGAAAAATCAAAGGAGCGTGTTTTGGATTCAAACTCGCATTCACTGGCATTCTGACGGCCGGCCATTAACTGATTGAGCGCCTTATTCTAGACACAATTAAAAAGTCATTGTTTTATGTACAGATAGTGTTCGTAACAGCGACAGTGAGGAGATAAAAGGTAGTTTCTAAAGCTATATAGTTCCCGTTTAGAGAATACACAATTTCAAAACTTTACAAGCGAATAACCCTTTTAAAGTTTTCCACTTTGATAGGAAACTTATTTTAGTACTAATTCATTTACGCGACGAACTTTGTCGAAGTGGAAACGTGAATAGAGTTGTCAGCCATTTTAGTTTTAGCTGACGTAGAACTAAAAACTGTTGGTAATATATTGTAGTCATTAAGATGTTAGAAAGTGGAGATACTGAATTAGTCAACCGGAGACAACATTTGTTTTTTTTTTTTAAATGTCTAGTCTACTATGTTTTAACAATAAATTACTCGCTTTGTATAGGTTTCCCGTACAGTGAGAGGTCCACATAAACTGGTATTTAATAGCTTTATTGGTCTACACAGTAAGATTAACTTACATTTCTTGGTCCTGACTTATAAGGTGTACCAAACACAAATTGCTGGCCTTAAATGTTTTTTATTTGGTTAAAGTATCAATCCAGGTTATGAACTATCCATGTGCCAAAATTCCTCTAAATCCGTTTACACGTTTTTGCGTGAAAGAGTAAGAAAAGTATATTCTCACAAACTTTACACATTTAAAATAGTTGTAAGAAGTAAGGTAAGATATAAATCATTTAATCAACAACGACTGCTTCTACTCCACTACGGATTTCTTCGAAGTTCCAGTCCTTTATAAAGTACAAATTTATTTGAACAACCTCTTTTGAGGACATTACTTAAACTAATGAAATGGAAACTTTTTCATAAAATTACTTTTTCTTTCTTATCTTGTTTTTCCCTGATGAAATCTACTCCGAGGTCGGACAGTAGGTTTCATTCAAGGATTTTGTCCGTTTTTCAAGTAAAAGCACTATATAGTTTTCGTAATCAAATAAGACTCTTAACTTATGAATTTTTTGTTTGCCTTTTACAAACATTAAAATAAATATCCTAATACCTATTGACTATCATTATAAATGGGAGAGAGAGTAAACCTGTCGGTATTTTAGTTTAAGAGCCTATTCATACGGTGCATTGCGTTGCGTTGCGACGCTCCGTATGGATAGGCACTAACTGTCCGTATAAATTTTTCAGACTTTAACGAATAGATAGATTTATATAAAGCATACGTGAAGACTGACGTTGGGACGTAGATTGTTTTTCACACACAGTGCGATCTTTTCCTATACTTTATTTTTTGATAAATCAAAAGATTTCGCCAATTCTCACAAATCACAATAGTAATGTGTTGTTTTCGCGGCTCTTTTTAATTTGTGTTCTATTTTTCTTTTATTTATAATTACCTACCTATTCTACGAGTATCTCTTGGTGGCCAGTTCGATTTTCGAACAATTTTTAGTGCAGACCTATCGCAAATATTCGTATCGATTAATGTTCCAAATTCAAATCACATTCCTCATGAAATGGTTATAATGAAATTCAGTACAATATTAATGCCCTGCTAGACCTTTTTTTTTTGGGGGGGTGGGTGGGATATCATCAAATTACCCCTTCCGCTCTTAGGCATAGCGAAAGGGAGTGTCAGACTTCTACTGACTAAAAACCACCCATGTTTCTTCTTAGCCGTACACGTCAAGACCCCGGTATGCCTTACAGCATTCCGTCGGCCCTAGCGGGAAAGAGATGTCAGCAACATGGAAGGGGTTCCATGTTGCTGGCATCTCTTTGAGGCGCGCGTGGAGCACGATCGCGCTGTCGACGGCGTCCCATTCATCATCGCCCCGGACCATGGCTTGCACCAGGGCCGGACGCGGGAGGTCGACGCCGCCGGTCGCGGCTACGAGAACACGGCGGAGCTCAGCCCAAGCGGGACAGACCTCCACGGTGTGCACCACCGTGTCCTCCGGCCGATCCTCACGGTGGTGACACCCGGGCGTTTCTTCCCGCCTGATTCGGTGCAGTTACCACCCGAAACAACCGTGTCCGGTGAGGACCTGCGTCAAACGGAAGGAGAGGGCGCCGTGGCGCCTCTCCAGCCACTCCTCAAAGAGGGGACTTACCGCAGCTATCGTGGCGTGCCCTATGCCCTGCAAGTCATTTACGACCTGAGGTCTACCTCAGGTCGTAAATGACTTACTTTAGGTTAGGTTTGCATGACATATAATTTGACATTGTCGAGCAGGAGGTGGTGTAAAAAATAAATTAAGTTTTAGGTGAACCTAAAACTTAATTTATTTTTATCGATGTTCAATCATTATGTCATTTCTTCATAAAATTAACCACTAAAATTGGTTACTTCTGCAGTAGGGTACACCTTCTGTACATCGTAATCGTATCCTTAGCTTAAACCAATAAGTTTCCTTCTTCCAATACTAAACACGTTGTAATATAACCTACTTTCCCGCCTACCCCACTTCCACGAACGACTCGTGATGTGTTTCTAATTAAGTTTCCAAGTCTACCGGCAATTTGACGGCACGTTAATTACACATCGCAGTTTGCGATCAACGTTTTACACGTGCAGGATGGATACATTAGACTTCTTTATATGCCAGCTTTCATACAAAAATGTTCAAACCCCTTTACAAATGATATGGTGGATAAACCTAGTTACTGCGGAACGGAGAAAACTTTAAGTGTTTATACCTATGTATAATAGTCAGTAAAATATTAAAAGCTGCATACAATAACGTTGAAAACTGTTCGTGTATGGGACATCCAATTTGCGGCGATCACGCGACACTATAAAGTTGCTTTATCGCTTGTGGGCTACCTTATTCTTAGCTCATATTTGAGCTTGCTACAGTTCAAGCTAGTTGGACGAAGTTGCAAGCTAGCTTATAATAGCCCCCACATAAATGTAGTCGTTATTTCAGACATGTTAGGAACGATATTCCTTGATTCGCAAAGTGAATTTAATTTTTCAGAAGCATTCCTTTTCAAACATTACAGAGATATTCTTTTTAGCGCATTGTTAGATAGGAATTTAAAACTTTGTCTTCAAAATTACTTTATTTATATTTTGGTTAGAGATCACCCAACGTGGAGAATTTTCGGAGGTTCGGGAGGCCGTTGCCCAGAAATGGATAACCAAACAATAGGGATGTTTAATGACTAAAAAAAAGTGATTCTAATTACGAGAAGTACGTCTGTTAGATTATCGAAAAATATGGGATACGTATTTTTTGTTCTATCAAATCAATAAAAATTTACGAAGATGAAACGCGGCAAAGATTTGTGACGTCATTGATCTGTAAAAATGCCATTCTAATGTCCTAGAATATCGTCTTCTTTGTTTGTACGTGAAAAAAGAAAAAATACGCGTCCAATATTTTTGGAAATCTATCTGAGGGACTAATTTGTTTTTTTTTTTGTTAACTATTAGAAAAAAATCTTTATTTACACTATTGTATCTGACTCATCATGATTCTCCTGTTCTGATCTTAATTTATTTTTTTCCATACATTTCTTTTGCTCGTCTTTCCAGCAGTCACACACAGTCATTTCGTTTCAGGCAACAGCTCTCCTATAATAAAGTTCACATTCCTGCTGTAAAAAACAATGGTCTCACAGTCGGTGCTAATTACTCACTATTAAATGACTGGGGGGTTGTGACGTCATTTATAGGTAGAAAATGTAATAACATGATTGTGACGTTTTCGAGGAGTTCACGAGTTTTCAAAGCACTGTATCGTCTTCATTTGTTTGTGCGTAAAAAGAAAAAAATACGTGCCCAATATTTTTTGGAAATCTATCTGACGGAATAATTAGTTTTTTTTTGTCCGACCCCCTATATCATAATTATGACACATGCTGTAATTTTTTATTGTTACTCCAGTGTAGAAAATAGCGTCAACTCTTTCCCACTATGATTGAAACAGTAGGTACTGTTTTACAACGTCATGTTAACTAATGGTAAGTCACTTGAGAGTGGGATACTTTTTGAGCGAAAGTTTTAATGGCGTGTTGAAAAAAAAAAAAAAAGAAGAAAAAATAGTTACTCCGGAACTTCCAGCAGAAAACTCCGTTTATCCAACGGAGTTTTCTGCTGGTTCTTCTCTATACGAAACGACCAATCCGAACCGTGCACGTTTTGTCCACGTTTTATGCCCATGTAAGCCTACTGAATTAAAGTACAAGATGATTTTTATTCACCGCCCAATTTTTTTCTAGGCATTATTATTATTATTGTCATTCACTAACACCATTTTTGAAAAAAAAACGATACGTAAATCATTAAAACTTTGATATGTGATATCTCAATAGTTTTGTTTTGAGTGATACTAAAAGATAAAACAGGTATTCAATGATTTTCGCCAAAGAATATATCAGAGTTTAGACGGTGAAAAATCATGATGTACTTTAAATTTGCATCAAAAAAAATCTTGGGACCTCTTTTTTAAAATGATAATTACCTGCAACCTCCTCATGATTCAACCTACGGATAAGAATCCTACCTAAACCAGAAATGCCCAAGATTACACAATAAAAGAGGCCTTACCTATAGCACCTGGTTCACAACCTCGGGCGATAAGACTTACGTCAAGAGATACGTGAGTAGTTCACCGTGAGTCCCGCCGCGTCGTAAGCCCTCTTAATGGTAACTAGTAGCATCATAGCAATTTATTTAAATTTTTTTTGTAGTGTCTGCTTCGTTGGTGAAGTGGTTGCTAGCGCGACTGCTAAGCATAAGTTCCTGGATTCCCGGGTTAGGCAAAGTGTAATTGGGTTTTTCCATCAGGAATTTCTTATTAACAACCACGGGTTCTGGATTTAGGTCTGGTTGATGACAATAGGATCCCCATTATTATTATTACATGGTACTTAAAATAAGTGGCCTAAATGTGGGTGTACTTTATGGTACAACTCTGCCTAACCCTTGTTTTTTTGTTATCGTGTGGTTGGTAAGGTCTAACGACGTCATACACCCTAATGTCCGTGTTTCTAAACCTTCTCAAGGGCCTCTGACATGGTTTAGCTTTGACGACCGTCATTTAGCGGCTGGAACCACCGGCTTACGTGCCTTCCAAAGCACGGAATCATCTTTTTATCAGACAATCAGGTGATCGGTGAAGTACCAGTAGTTCTTTCGTAGTTTTTGTCGCAGCAAGCTTGTCGCTTGATCGTGTATTATGTGGCCAAGTGGATACATCGGGTGGTTCCGTCCGAGATTCACAGAATTTATGGCCTTCTTTTCCGCTAGTCCCTGTTATCCGAGATTGCAAACGTGCTGCGATAAAATACCTTAAAAATTACTAGTTAAAATGCTTTTTTCTTTGTGAAATGGATACGTGTAGACAGAGATTTAGAGTTTTTGAATCCCTGTTAAATGATAGTAATAAATCTTTAAGTGTTGTGAGGATTGTGGGTGCGGTTTTGGAATGGCTGGCTGTACATTTCTTTTTGGGATAGTATAAGTAAATAAATGACTTAGTTTATTTTTAAGTTAGATTAATAGACAAGTTTTTCTTTTTATGCACGCCAAACAAATAAGTACAAAATTTTAATGTTATTAATATTCTTTACAATTATTTAAAATATTAAAAAAGCTATATTTAACAGTTTTTTTTAAACAAGACTGCTGGTTATTATTGATCACTTGATTTGGATTCAAGCTATTTTAAGATTCAGAAACACAATATTTAAACCTTTTTTAGTAATAAATAAGCGGATATAAAAACAAAAACAAAAAATTAAGAAGAACGTACGAAGTATAATTAAAATACTCGTACAGTCTTTATTTGACACTGTAAGTATACCATACCACATAATATCATCTAAATGCAATATCTTAGATTCAACGACATTCAAATGAATAAAACATGCAAACATTAAGTAACTATCTTTAATCCCTACACAATTTATATTATATTAATCCTTTTATTGACAGAAATAATCCCAATACACTTTTCTGTTTCCCGAATCGATTCATGCCTTCATTTAGGACATTACCAATACACGAACAACATCTGTAAACATAAGAGAACTTAGGTTAACAATGCCTACAGCTGTTGGTTTATTTGCTTCTAGACCTTCCCCTATTTACTTAGAAGGACCAATCCAAATAGAACTTTATACCGTTCAGCCAAAGTTGAGATTAAATAAGCAGCGAGACTATGTTCATGATTATGAATGTAGGCTCTTGGAAGGTAAACTAGAACGATTATCTACACGTGATACGGTCTAAAATTTAAATAGTGTTTTAACATTATGATCGGTCTACTTGTACCTACTATCAAACTGACTTTGACTGGCCTGTTGGTCTAGTGGTTAGTGACCCTAACTGCTATGCCGGAGGTCGTGGGTTCGATTCCCACCCAGGACAAATGTTTGTGTGATGAGCACGATCATTTGTTCTGTGTCTGGGTGTAATTTATCTATAATATGTATGTATTTAGAAATATATAAGTATGTTTATCAGTTGTCTAGTACCCAAAACACAAGCTCTGCTTAGCTTGGGACTAGATGGCGTTGTGTGATAGTTGTGGAATATTATTATTATTATTATTATTATCAAAAGGTATACATAAAAGGTTTACAAATAAAGATTCTGATTCTGAAAAAAAATCGGATCTAGTCATAAAATGAATCATAAGCACGCCAACTACTAGTATTCTTACAGTTTTTTCTCCCCTCCTCCACGTTAAAATGTTCATACACACGCCGACAGCAAGTTAATTTTCTTTGATTAAAGCCATCACTTAGTAAAGATTTGACATACTTTTGTATGACAAAACTGACAAAACCTTGACTAAGTAATGGCTTAAGTAAGCATTAAAGCTGCGGCATTTAGTTGTTAATTAATCACCTATTAAAGTTTAAAAAACTACGCAAAATTTGAATTGATGCCATTTGTGCGCTTTATCAACCAATAAAAGCGTTATCAGGTTTGACCATCAGGATTTTTTCAGTAGCAGTAAAAACGAATTAGTCCGTCTGTTAGATTATCGAATAATATTGGATACATGTTTTTTGTTTTATCAAATGTAACGACAGTGGTAAAAAAATAGACAGGAACTGATTCATTATTTTATTTGGACAGAGTCTCGACTTACAGGTTTCACAATCGAGCGCGACAAGACCTCGAAACTGAGCTTACAGGGCATTATATAGACTGATATCCCCACCGGAGGCATCCGGTAGTTATGGCGGTGTCTTCGCTTGACTGTGATTGGCTCGCGAGTCGTTGCCCGTCATTGGCTGGCTAGAGTGGCATGGCTATGGTATGCTAGAGTGGCATGGCTATGGTTTGCTAGAGTGGCATGGTTATGGTTAGCTGTCATTGGCTGGCTAGGGTGACACGCTGTGAGCAGGCTGTTGTAACACAAATTAATAAAAATTTACGAAAATAAAACGTGTCAAAGATCATGAGTGGGGGTTTGTGGCCTTAGAATATGATGTCACACGAGTTTTCAAAGCACTGTATCGACTTCATAAAAAAAAAAAAGTTTCGGATATTTTTTTGGAAATCTATCTGACGGACTAATTAGATTTTTTTTGTTAATTGCTTGGTAGCAATAGCGTCGCGATTATGGCACTTAAAGAATAAGTTTACCTCCGCCTTTCTAGCGACGATTATTGACGTAATGTTATGTCGTCTCACTAAAGATATGCGAACTCATAAAATAATGTGATAATCATTTAATTTTGACCTTTACATCGATTTACCCGTATAAATACATTACTACTCATGTTTCCACGGCTACTGAATCCTGAAATCGATAAGCTGCAAGTAGGTATTAAATTATGTGCCATCGTATATCTTGCCCAGACCTTGAGGAAACGGTTAGTTATTGAACATTCCAGTACCATTTGGAGAGATCGTTATTAGACTATCTAACTTTTTTTTTGGAAGGTGACTTTCAAATACTTTTAAAGTCGTCGCCTTAGGTCTTTTGATGGTAGTTAATTGCTGGATAAGTTTCTATCACTTTGTTGAGTAAATGGCTCGGATAAAGTGTGATTCATGCTGTGAAAGTCAGGTCAAAAGGATTTTTTTATTAATTGATAAAGCCGGCTTTTGACTATGGATGTATTTTATATCTTGGGATATAGTATTTTGTCGCTCGTCATACATTTTGTACGTGACTGTTCAAACTGAGGCAGGATGTAATCCCGTCGGGACTGCGGGTTGTTCACAAGTTACCGCGGCCTCGACATATAGGGCTCAGAACGAACATGAGTGGTTTTTAGTCAGTAGAAGTCTGACACTCCCTTTCGCTCTGCCCTAGAGCGGAAAGGGGTTATTTGATAATTTTCCACCCGCCAAAAAAAAAAGGCGGGATGTAATATATATTACATCCCATAGTCAAAAGCCGGCTAAATGATCAAACTTTTAGAGACCAAGGTAACGATTGATGGATTGTGTGAGGATCCATATGAAAAAAAAAGAAAAAAATGTTATCGTGACAAAATATAATGAAAAAAATACATATTGTGCCGACCCCAAGTACCATGGAACAAGGACGGGAAGATGGTAAGGATTAATCTTTTGTTCTGCAGTTTCGCTTCGTGTCATTCATAAAAAGACGCCCGGACACAGAACTGCTCCCTTGCATATCACGACGTCGTAACTATTTCCGCCCGTTGTCGCCGCTTCATTCATCATCATCAGCCATAAGACGTCCACTGGACAAAGGCCTCTCCCATAGAACGCTATTATGAACGGCAGCCTGCCGTTTGCATCCATCAGTTGCCCGCGACTCCCATGATGTCGTCGGTCGACCTGGTGAGAGGCCTACAAACGCTGCGTCTTCCGGTTCGTCGCCACTCGAGAACCTTTCTTCCCCATCGGTTGTTGGTTCTTCGAGCGATGTGACCTGCCCATTCCCATTTCAACTTACATATTCTGCGAGCTATGTCGGTCAGCCTGGTTCCTCGGCCGCTTCATTGACTTCCATTAAAACAATTTCCGTTCAAGTCTTCAACTCCACCTCACCTGCAGATACCAAGAAAAAAAACTATTTAATATATCCAAAAAAAGCCAAAAGCGAATGGTTATTATTCAGTTATGCGATTGACAACCGGTTCAAAGGTACGTCGACCCCTCGTTAGCAGCCGATTTTGGGGCACTTCGCTCCTTCGCCCCTTTCACTGGCTTAGTTTTAAATGCTTATAAATTATTTAACTTTAAAAGTGAATTTCTTAAAGCGTTCAAAAACAGCAATTTGCTGGTTAACTTTATGTTTTGGGTTCTGAGTTTTGCGTACTTTGCGGTCAGGTAATTTATTTGAAAATTTTCTCGTAATATCCCTATTACGAGAACATTTTCGTTTTTTGTGTACTCACTAAAAAAATGTTAGATAGTCCGTCTGTTAGATTATCAAAAAATATTGCATACGACAGTATTTTTTGTTTTATCAAATCAATAACAATTTACGACGATAAAACGCGTCAAAGATTTGAGTGGAGGTTTGTGACGTCACTGATCGGCAAAAAATGGCATACTAATGGCTTAGAATATGACGTCACACGAATTTTCAAAGCACTGTATCGTTTTCATTGTTTGTTTAAGCGAAAAATACGTGTCCAATTTTTTTTGGAAGTCTATCTGACGGATTAATTTGTTTTTTTTTTTGCTAACTACCCTATTATCTGGGTTTATGGGTTAGATGACTCTTGCTGGTCGTCAACTGGCTTAGCCTTTCCTAACTATACCGAACTCTAGTGTAACTTGAAGTTACTGAATCCTCCGTCGGAGCCGCGGGTTGTACACTAGTTATCGCGGCCTCGACATAGAGGGCTAAGAAGGAACATGGGTAGTTTTTAGTCAGGAGAAGTCTGACACTCCCTTTCACTCTGCCCAAGAGCGGGAGGGGTTATTCGATGATTTTCCACCCGCCAAAAAAAAACAAAAAGTTACTGAATCCTAGTTTTATATGGGGAAAGGCTACTCATCTGACCTCCGGAACTCAGCTTGACTTTGTAGTCAGCAAAAAGTCGGCGACTAATCGGCATAAAGTGCCAAATAATCGGGTTAAGTTATTGAAATGAAATTATAACGCTAATTATATTTTTGTAATTATAAACTACTAGTAATCGGAACTCTTCCCTTGAAAGTGTATTATTGTATACTTAGAATGTTTCGTGCTCTTGCGAGTAGGCGATCCTGGCTGGAGGATCAAGTTTAGTAATATCAGTCATGAAAATTAATTGTCATCAGAACCGTATTTTCATCTTTTTTTTGGGAGGGTTCTACTGTATCTACTGACTAAAAATCATCAATATTCCGTCTTAGCCCTTTGTATATTTATATATTTATATGTCTCTTTTGAAAAACCCGCAGCCCCAGCAGGACCAAATTTGCAAGTTTTTTTTTTTTTTGGCGGGTGGAAAATCATTAAATAACCCCTCCCGCTCTTCGGCAAAGCGAAAGGGAGACTTCTACTGACTAAAAACCACCCATGTTCCTTCTTAGCCCTATATGTCGAGGTCGCGGTAACTTGTGAACAACCCGCAGCACGGAAGGGCGTCGGCCCTTTTGGCCCCTCCCATACCAAATTTGCACCTCAATCTGGTTTCAACGAGTGGTCGCAAAATGCATAAATATACATAAATGCATAATACAAACAGTGCAAGTTAATTAAATAAAAGCTTGTTGAAATAAATATTCTATGAAAAAGCTCATTATTTCGGTACATTTCTAGTGGTTCATGTTCTACTCAGAACTAATTAGGTACACCGACGGTTTCATGGAAAATATACTACTGAAATTTATAACGGAATCTCAGCAGTTGGCTCAAAACGGTTCAGAACGGAAACTTGATTTTGTAGTATTTCTCGGTATGAAATTGACTGTTTATCGTGCTACTAACTCTTGGGTAGCGAGATAGCGAGGAATTCGCTTGCGACTTCGTCTGCAAATATTATGATAGCTCTGATAATTTACGTGATATTAAGTATTGTAATTTATGCTAGCACCCACGAATTATTCGTATAATATTCTATCAGTAAATTAGGATTTTTATAAGATCCTTAGTTCCGGAGATAACCTTCATCGTACAAACTACCAAGCTTACAATGTTGACATCTATATAATTTATCAGTAAGTATAGATAAGTACCTACCTAGTAAAAAGTAAATTTTTAATGTTAATGTAGACCAAAAAAATAATGAATGGACTGTATCAAAGATGTTTATAATATCTTGAAAGGGTTTGACTCATGAGACCAATAACGGACAATTAAGTTCCCGGTTGTCACTTCTGACCGAAAATCTTACAACCAGTCTTACCAAAGGGTTGTGCAGGTCACATAGGCAGTAATATTGACGACACGGTTGGCGCAGTGGCTCAGGCAATGGACTGCTGCGATACGTGTCGCGGGTTCGATCCCCGCACGGAACAAATATTTGTATGGCCTACAGATAGTTATTTCGGGTCTGGGTATTTGTGTATGTGAGTTTAAATGTTGTGAGAGAAATTCCTAGTGTGGGGCAACGTTTTAAAAAAAAAAAAAAAAATGAAAAAAAAAACATGTAAAATACTGGTTTTCAGCTGCATCCGATAAGACTGACAGCCGACCCCAACGTAGAACTTGGGAAATACCTAGACAGAAAAAAAAATGAAAATCAACGTAAAAGTCATTACGTAATATTATTGACATAACTCCTTTGTAATGCCTTCCCTATAAATACTTATCAGACTCTCAAACATCAGCTATTCATAAATAAAATACAACATAAACTTATCTCTTAGGCATAAATCCAAAACTTAATCATAAGTGATATAAAAGGGTCCAAGGGTCCTATTTGTTTTTGTTCTCTATCATGGAAGATATTGGAATATTCTGGATCACAGGGTAATAAACTTAGTGAGTAAAAGTGATACTTTTTATTATATTGGTTTGGCATATTTATATCTTGAAATATTATTTGTATAATCTTGAAAAAGGTGGTTTTGCATATTAAATTTTAGGTTCATTATCCCTTACTACCTTCACGTTAATACCTTTGCCTATTTTATAGGCATTATAAATTAAAGTAGCTTTTCGTGTCTGCTTGTGAGACCGAGGTAGACGAGAGATGCTTACACTTTTGGTTCGTACAGCTAACGTAGAACAAGCATCGGGCTTTAAAGCAGTTTTCATCCTAATTGAGTGAATTACTTTAGATGAGTGCATTTTTTAAAATTCATATTTATCTTTCAAATATTATTAATATTTAATCTACCTGTTTCAATCGTACTATCAATGCAAAGGAAGGGAGGGTTGCTAAAATAAAAGTACAACTTTTTGACTTACTTCGATTTTTTTATATTTACTTAAAAAAAAAATATTAAATAAAATATTATTATGTGTTGAAAAATCTGTCACAAAAATTATAATTTATTTTCAACCCATTTTGACCCACTGCACAGCCAGCACCTTTCTCCTTTTCATTCCTCTCTATTCGTCTCTAAACTCTGGGGCCGTGGGGTCCGAGTGCTCATGGCCTGTATAAGGAAATTTCTAAACGCTTAGTTGACGCTTCTCGTGACCCAAGGAATGGCCAGAGACTAAGCGTTGCCGTACAACGTGGCAATGCCGCCAGTCTTTTAGGCACATTACCGACAGACAGCGTTGAGGAGCAGTATTTCGATGTCTTTTTATAGTTTATTTTATAGTTTTTAATTAATGCACCTACATAGTTTCTTTACTCTTAATGAATGAATATATAAAATATGGATTTACCCTCATAATATAATCTTGTAGGTGGAAAACTCTTTCCACCACCTTCGGCTTTGGTCTGTGTACATATAAATACTCACATACAAATTCCTTTGTTACAGATGCATCACAAAATAACAACGCAATATTAGAACCAACAAAAAATGTATCCGGAAACCATCCACATTTACGAAATAAGATGAATGGACCACCGAAAATGAGACTGACACTGTACCAAATACGGCACGATGCATGAACACAGCCAAAGATCTTTAACAAAGAATGCACTGGAACTGACAGAAACGTTTGAAGAGGCCGTCAATTACACCTTAGAAAACTTCTTTGATGTGTTTGGCAACGGCAGTACCAACGTAACGAACGTTATCGAAGACGATGCAGTGAACAATTGGTGGGCTTTGATAGCTATCATGTTGGTAGTATGCACGGCTGCAGGGAATGTTCTAGTGTGTTTAGCGATCTATTTGGAGAGGAGGCTGCAGAATGTGACGAACTATTTCTTGATGTCACTGGCGATTACCGATCTGCTTGTCGCGATATTGGTTATGCCGCTTGGGATTCTGACGTTATTGAGAGGTAAGATTTTTCTTGTTTTTATTCTTTCTTTATTGTGTGGTTAGTGATTAGGCTGGAGCCCACGGAAACTCTAACCCTTTTTTTTTTTTTTGTGTGTGTAAAATCATCGAATAACCCCTCCCGTTCTTGGGCAGAGCAAAAGGGAGTGTCAGACTTCTACTGACTAAAAACCACCCATGTTCCTTCTTCGCCCTCTATGTCGAGGCCGCGATAACCAGAGGACTACCCGCGGCGACTGACCCTGGGGTCAGAGTTTGTATGCCACCCGTGGGCCTCCGTTTTGGATTAAAATGCCCTCAAAAAATATCTCTCAGGCATGTTCGTTACATCACACTCTTTTCATTTTCCAGTGGAAATTATACAATACGCACATAAATATAAAAAATCTGAGGTTCGAACATGGGACCTATGATTTGGCTGTCTGACGGTTACACTACCAGTCTATTATAACTACACTTTTCATTTATTTTACAGGTATTTGAATTCTATCAAGACTAAAATTATATGTCTTGACTTGTCACAAGATTTCATCAACGATTTGAGTATTAAAACGAATACATTCTTCAAAGTATAGTGAATTAGAAACGATATGTAAAAATATAAGGGAAATAAAAAGATACCAGTGTCGTCGTTACAAGTAGTTACCTGAATGACAACCAGACTTACCAATTTATGGGTATCGTAATAACTGTGTTGTAGAGGTTAGATAGGCAGTCGCTCCATGTAAATTTCCGCTGCATTCGGTTAGACTGGGAGCTGACCCCGACATAGTTTAGAAAAGGCTAGGCAGATAATGATGAAAAAGATACTTTTGTTTTTTGCTGAAATATGATTAACAAATTCTCTAATTATGCTTCTGTAGCAGTGAAGTAATTATGATTCATAATTATAATGGGTATACAAAAATGATTAAATTCAGCATGAATAATAACCACCCTGTAGGAATATTAACTCTTCGGATAATAGCGATAAATAATTGAAAATTCATTCATTAATAACATGCCGTTGATTACAATATCATCGTGATTTACATAATATGTGAAAGCGTAACAAAAACGAAACATTTGTCATCAATCAATTAATTTTTATTTTCCTCCACTTTCCGAATTTATTTTTGATCGGTGAAGCATGATCTTTTTCTATATACGCATATAAGTATTCACCTCATTTCTAGTTATATCTTTCATTGCCGCACTCAGAGAGCTATAATGATTAGGTACATAGGCCATCACTTATTGAAGGTTTTGATAGTTTTGTCACACAAAAGTATGTCAAATCTTTACTAAGTGATGGCATAAGCAAGATTATACAATAGGGTATTTCACCAAAAAATCTAATTAGTCCGTCTGTTAGATTACAGAAAAATATTGGATACGTGTTTTTTGTTTTATAAAGTTAATAAAAAATTACGATAATAAAACGTGTAAAAGATCATGAGTGGGGAGTGGTTTGTGGCGTAAGTTTGTGTCAATGTGTAAGAAAGTACTAACCTTGTGATGTCACACGACTTGACACGACGTTTCGAAGCACCTGTATCGCCTTCATCTTTTGTTTACGTGTAAAAAGAAATAATAAGTCTACGTGTCCATTATTTTTTGAAAATCTATCCGATGGATTAATTAGATTTTTTTGGTTAAATACCCTATTCGCACATGAATCCGTAAATTCAAAGTTGAGTGTCTTAGGTTCGAATCCGAGACCTATGACTTGGCAGTCTGACAGTCACACCACTAATCAGTAGAGCTTGTTCACACATTTTCTATCACAAAAAGCGTACAAATAGTTGAACAGATTAAGGGAAACCATAAATTTAAGTTTGCTATTTAGTTTAACAAATAACTGCCTCAGTAAAAACTGACACCGAAGTTTCTTTCCTCTACCGCAATAATATTTATGTATTGACGAGGATAACACGACAAATTGAACTCCGTATAAATACTATCTTATATTTTTTCAAGGAAGTGTATTGAAAAACTTATGTCAATCATGTTGACAGTTCTTGTAGAGATACATAATATTTCAAAAGCGATTTTTACTAACTAAGGCCACAGACAAATTAGGCAAAACAACGTCGGAGATACATTCTCGTAGTGACAAAAAATCAAATAAATGGCTTTAAAAGCGATTTTCATGTATCTTTCCTCAGGCCTCAGTCATTATTTCTAACAAACAAAAAAACAATAGCCAATCGCTCCAAATGGACCTTTTTTTATTTCCTTTTTCGCATTGTTTTGTATTCTTGGCTTTAATTAGTTTACGCTGGAACGATAAAGTTAAGCGGCGATAAATACTGAGAGCTATGTGCGTGAAAAATGTGCTGAAAGCGCTATCTGTTCAGCGATAAATAACGTTAATGTGTTATTCTTGCACAGCGACGAAAACAATGTTAAGAGTATTTCGGCGATGCTACTTAGATAGTGGTAAGTGTATTATAATAGGCTACGTGCGAACATTTTGTAAACATGTGGAAGTATTGGTTTTTGAAAGATTGTGGCTAAATAATAGGGGATCGGACTGAGTCAAAAAACAATGATTCTAATTAGTCCGTCAGTTAGATTATCGAAAAATATTGGATACGTGTTTTTTGTTTTATCAAATTAATCAAAATTGACGAAGATAAGATGTGGTTGTGACGTCATTTGTAGTTAAAAAATGTACTATCATTTAACGTTTTCGAAGAGTTAACGAGTTTTCGAAGCACTGTATTGACTTCAATTTTTGTTTATGTGAAAAAAGAAAAAATACGTCTCAAATATTTTTTGGAGATCTATCTGACGGACTAATTAGTTTTTTTGTGTCCGATCCCCTATTACTATCAAGCGACGCGCGTCGTCGATCTGCTGGGTTAAGCAACACCTGCCAAAGAAGTCTGTGGATGGGTAATCATACATTACATATCGAGTTCCCACTGTGTCTATAAAACACGTTACAGCATTTATTTGGCTCTCATTTAGTCGGTGGCCCAAAAGTCTAGCAACCATTCTTACCCAGGGATATCGTCAAATAGCGTTACTCAAAAACGTAGTTTCAAGACTTAGGGCCGTCCTTTTACGTCAAACTAGCTTGTGCCAGCGGCTTCTCGGTTTGCGTAAATGTCCCACGGGATCATACTACTGGTATAAGAAGTATCCTATTTGTTAATCTAGGTTATAAAGTACCTGCGTTCTAAATTTCATCCATATCCGTTTTGTAGTTTTTGCGTGAAATTGTAACAAACATACATCCATAACATGCATCCTCACAAACTTTCGCATTTATAATATTAGTAGGATTGTAGTATTTAGCTGCGTCATCATTTTCAAAATAATAGACTGATGATGATGATGTGTCTCATCATCTCAGCAGCCCCTGCTTTGTAGTTTTATCACGCTGCACACAGTCCATTAATCGTTTCGTTGGCCTACCTCTACTCTTACAGACATTATAATATTCATACTCAACATTTTCCTCATTCCTTCACATCACAAATTAACGTCCTCACTGTGATAACTGATCACTATACACTTTTTCAGTCACTGGTACTATTTTAAGTTCTCCTCTTACTCATTTCTGCATTCGGTAGATTAAAAGCTGACACAAACATATTTGTGAAATGGCTAGGCCTACCAATGTTGTGATAAGGTAGATACTTTTTAGTCTTTGTTATATCTGGGTCGGCTGAAAATTTTAGCTAGTCTGAATTTCAGCTAAGCCAGCAGTCTGGGGTGAGGCAGACATTGTATTATTAGGTAACATAAAATTTTTACAGCTTGAATACCAACTATTGTAGTTTTAGTGTTATGTTCCCGCCAGAGGGTGTGTTGTGACCTATTTCAGCGTCAAAAGTGGCTATAATAGTTCTAATCAACATACGAGTGTGTATATGATTTGCATTTAATACACGTTTTGGTAAATTTTCCATAATACGAGTAATGGCTTTCTCTATAAGACCTATTATTATAGGTCATATATAGAAATGTCTATTATATCGGAACTTGACAAATTATGCTACAACCTCCCTCGCAAACCACTCTATCCATTGGTGCAACAGCATGAAAATTGGTGCAGTAGTTTCTAAGTTTATCGTGAACAGGCAGACAGATGCGGTGGAGGACTTTTGTTTATAAAATGTGGTGATAGGATTAGGTTCGGAGTTTTTGAAGCATGACTAACTGCCGTACTTAGAGATAATTAATGATTACTTAAGCCTAAGTAAGAAATTAAAGAAAGTTTTGAGTACTTTTGTTTTATTTAACGCTACATTGTTTTATTTATATAACATTACGTCACTCCTGTAATCCTCAAAGGGCTATGCAAATATGTACCCATTAACAACGCCATAAATCAAGAGTGCTACTGATAATTTTAATTATTGCCAAATAATTTGTAAATCCAAACAACAATTTGTCCGAACTGGGTACGAACCATAGATAGCTCAGTAATCGCGTTTTGACAATCAGACCAATGAGGAAGTCAATTTGATATTTTATAATGAAACGTTTACTAATAATTATGGAAAAAATAGATAAATTCCCTAAAATTAAATTCCTGTAGCACAAATAAATCATTCAAAGACAAAGTAGTGGGTGTTTAAACAAATTTCAAGGTAATTAAATTACCAAAGCCTCTCGGTAACTTTGGTAGGCGGGAAACGTAACTTAATTTCACCACAGCGTCGATTAGGGGCCCTTAGATTTAATTTGTGGAAGAAACAATGCTATTATGAATTGATTGAAGGGAAATTCGTTTATTTTCAGGTGAATTTGCGTAAAAGTTTCGTAAGTGTCTTGTGGTGGAATTTCTTTTAGGATATAAAACACCAATATTGATGATAGCAAAAGTATCGTAGACTGAAGATACTTTTGTGTTTGTACTCATGTGACATGTGGCTTTTGTGTCTTTCATCATGTAGTAGTAGGCCTTTAATTTTGCTTCAAAACATGTTGGTTTTCTCACCACGTGACGCTATGTTTTCTTTCACCACTTTAAAAAAAAGGATAGTTTTTCACACTCAGTGTGATAGAATTTCGCCACACATCTTTTTTATTCCGTAGACTAAAACCCACCAATGTTCCTTCTCAGCCCTTTGTGTTCTGGGGCCGCGGTATCTCATTCAAACAGGCCCGTAGGCTTCGACTCTTGACCCCTTTCATGTTGCTGACATCTCTTTGAAGCGTGCGTGGAACATAAACATAACGCTGACACGGCCTGTCGTCGTAAGACGGCGGACGGCCAGCTAGCTCATTACTCACCGTCCACAGGGTGGTGCCTACGTGGCCCTCGACGCCAGGGGCATCTACCGCGCCAAGAAGTGCGGCTGGGATAAGATTTTCTCTTTCGCGTTCCGCCAACTCTTTCGCCAGCATGACTATTTCACACGAAACGTCGCCCCATTTCTTCTCGATACGAGATTGGATAAATTGAATTAGGGCCGAACCCGAGAGGTCGCCGCCGCCATTGGCTGCTTTGATGACACAACGGTGATCGACACAATGGAAACACCTGGGCGTTTCTTCCCGCCTGATTCAGTGCAGATTCCTTCCGGAATTTAGTCACGCATCTGACGTGAAATTTGTTTCACTTCGGCACTTTCACCATTACAATATTTCCCAACATGTCAGGTTGCCAACATTTTCCATATAGCGACGTTTTTATTTACATTCGGTGAGCGTATAATCAAAGCCTGCCCCTTGGCTGCGCAGACGGGGGACTTCTCTGCGGAGGACAAAAATCGCCAAAACATAATTGGTGAAATTGGGAAATATCCAGGAATACAAACGTGATGTTGTTGTGTGTGTTGTTTGTTTGTTTTTGTGATGTTTGTTTGTTTGTGGCATGTACAGTTAAGTCAAAGAGCCATAGGTAGCAGACAATTGGCTTTTGTTTTTTTTTTTATATAGAGAGAGGAGTCGCTTGTAAAGTTCTGTGACGTATATTTACTCATCCAAGAACCAACCACAGCAAAACCTTAACTACAACTAGTACAGAAACATAATATCACGTACACTTTAAGTCAGACGAGTAAGACAGTCCCTCGTCTGCTCAGCCCTCATTCGTGTCGCGTGAGAGAGGAATGGCATTGATAGATGTTAGCTTCGAGCCTGACAATGAAGGCGCGGGACAATGTCGGTGCCATTAGCAACTTTATCCGATTAGATCTTTAGAAATTATTACAGGTTACATAATTATGATGTATTTATACATGAATTTTGTAAGGTTGTTACAAATTAGATAATGATATGTATCGTTGTAAGGGGTGTAAAATTATTTGGAAAAACAAATAATTGCCTACTTGACTACTGTTAAACGATGTGTCAAAAAAGAAATAAAATCGGTAAAAAAATGGAATAGCTACATGCTTTAAAAGTTTTTAGTGGGGGTACTTTCTATCCTTGTCGCGCGAAACGGCCATTAATTTTTATTACGTAATCTATAGGCGGTACATGACATTGACATCAAATTTCTGTCGTGCTGTCTGTCTAGCAAGTCATATAAAGTCAGTTATAACTAAGCAATGTGCGAAAAAAAATGTGCTTTTTGGCATCGTAAAGGTTATTTTTACACCCTTTTTTTTGGGTGCGGTAAATCATCTAATGACTCCTTCCGCTCTGGGCAGAGCGGTAGGGAGTGTCAGACTTTACTGACTAAAAACCAGCCATGTTCCATCTTATCGTATCTTGCTGTTGTTCGAAGAACAACCCACAGCCACGACAGGACCCACAGCCACGACGGGGCCCACAGCCACGACGGGGCCCACAGCCCCGACACGTATTTTTATGACAGGTATTTTGTGGTGTGGTTTCTGTCTTTACCCTTGGCGTACCACAGATATGTCCTGTCGTGGTTGTGGGCCCTGTCGTGGCTGTGGGTCCCGTCGTGGCTGTGGGTCCCGTCGTCGCTGTGGGTCCCGTCGTGGCTGTGGGTCCCGTCGTGGCTGTGGGTCCTGTCGTGGTGGTGTCTGTCTTTGTCTATATACCTATGTGTTTTTGTAAGTGCCGTTATTAAACTCTTGCATTGAAATGTAACCTTTTTTATTCTCTAACTTATTAACCTAGTCTATCACAAATCTCAGACATACTTCAGTCACAACCTTTAGTTGAACAAACGAACTCAATCAGGATTCCAAAAAGATCCAGAAACCTCTTAATTGAAACATAACATGTACCTTCACGTTAAGGGCTCCGGGACTCTAGACGACCTTATACTTCAATTATGCCTTGTAACAGTTGGTTATAATTGCGTAACTGGTTTGATTTAGTTTGGTAAATCAATTGACTGGAAGGTCAAAGTCATATAAGGGCTGTTGAAATTCTTGTTTTCATTTGATGATTATGTTATTTTCATA
Source organism: Diarsia rubi (assembly GCA_932274075.1). Classification (NCBI taxonomy): domain Eukaryota; kingdom Metazoa; phylum Arthropoda; class Insecta; order Lepidoptera; family Noctuidae; genus Diarsia; species Diarsia rubi. The sequence continues at coordinate 5,778,185 of OW026414.1, forward strand.
TAAACAAGTTTCCTGCGTGTCCTGTTGCTTTTCGCTACCTACAGTAACTGATGGACGCTATAGAAATCTTTGTCGTGGTATGTCACGAATTAGATTGCTGTCGACACACTGAGAAGAGATAAAAAAATCAATTTTATGATGCTCCTGGTGAGCCAACGATTGGTTTCACAATTAAATAGACCATACTAACGCTAGTTGCCACCTAGTATTTTTACGAGTCGTACTAACAATGGTTTTGTATTTTTGGGTCGAACTACTCCTTGACGTTTGTTGGTGTATTTAATTTAATTACAGTTTTTACAGAATTTAAAGAAAAAGAAGCTTAATTTTATAATCTCCTACCTTTAGACATAGGTTAAAAATGGTGAAATCAGTATTGTTAAACTAAAGTTATCACTACGTAGTTGTAACGTTACTGCGCGTTACTAACAAAAGGGGGGTTGAAGCTCAACAATTTCACTCTTATTAAAGTCTAAAGGCACTAACACTTCACCCTTCACAATGGCGTAATCTGCGAGCATCAAAGCGTAATTATAGTGTAATATTATAATACAGTACAGTCAGCAGCAACAATATGTAAACTCTTAGCAACATTTAGAAGCAATTTTCACCTATTGTGTTGATATTAATATCATGTTACGTACCGAAAATAATATTTTGGAACCTAGGTGATCATAAAGTTGGTCAAATTTCATAGGTGCAATCGTTCTTTAATGAGAAATTCGCGTTTGAACTTTGCAAAGTGTACACATATTATTGCTCGTGAGTGTACACCTACAAACATCTCACAGAGGGGATGGAATTGCAATGGGGTAAACTATTCCACGTATACAGGACACATAGGTACATTTCAGGAATTTCAGGAATAATAACAAATAATCCCATGTTTGCGGTTTAGTTTCTAAAATCGTCAACCCACACTAGGTTTAATTTAATAAACCCGTAAAAGTTTAGTTTAAAAAAACCCAAACAAAAACGCGTCTTAAGCGGAAAAGCGTATTATGTGGAATAGGGAAAATAAAACGATATTTTTCTAAATTAAGCAGTTAATTATAATGTTACTAGGTGTTGCCAACAGCATCGCCCGCTAAGAAAGTTACCCCACAAGAAGATAAAATCGGGATACAAGCTATCCAAATTTTATATACATCCGTTCAGTAGTTTTTGAGTGAAAGAGTAACAAACATCCATTCATACATACGCCTTTATAATATTAGTAGGATTTGTGTTTTTTTAATTATGTCATTACGTCATAGGGTGTTTTTTATTTATTCTATTCTGCTCTATCCTTTTGGGCAGAGGCCACGCTCCACTCCTTCCATTCATCGTGAACCAGGTCGTCCTCCCTCCTGTTCTGACGGAACCAGTCCAGTTCTTCCCACCATTTGCATCGTGAACTGCGGCGACACTGCCTCACTGTGACAGTGCACCAGTTTCTTGCTATTTGACTCACAGTATATTATTGTTTGTAATTACATTACTTAAAGTAATTATTTACTTGTCAAAAATAACCTTTTATAAAAACAAGTATTTTTTTTTATTTTTGCGGGCTCTTCTCAAACACCGGCGAATACTTTACTCGTGACCTTTCTGAAAAACGTTTCCGAACGTCCCGTATATAATGTGGGTTTGTAAACAAACAATAATCTCGTATGCACAAACACCCGCAGACCGTAACCACTACCTGTAGACCATGCAAATATTTGATACGTTCGGAATTGTGTTGAAAAATTATGAGCGTAAACGTTCTGAAACACAAAATGTCTTCTAGGAACATTGAACTGGTAATGTGGTATACAGGTACATCATCATTAACAGCCTATTAATGTTCCCACTGCTGGGACAAAGGCTTCCTCTCTTTGAGAGGGAATGGGCTATAATCTACCACGCAGGCCCAGTGTGGATTGGTAGATGTCGCATGTCTTCGAATTTTTTGGTTTTAAGACATACTTACCGGTTTCCTTACGAAGTTTTTCTTCACCGTTTTGAGAGCAGGGATAATGAAAAAAATTACACAAAGTAATCTGCCTGCCTAGGTTCGAACCCACGACCTACTATTCGTAAGCCGGGGACGCTACCACTGGGCCACCGCTGCTCCTGCATGTACGTAGGCTAAGGAAATTTAAGTTCTGTCCCAATTGCCACAGCACACGTATTCATCTTTCTCGTACAGCCTGGGGTATGTGACATTAGTGACTTCAAATAATAACATAATCTTAGAAACTTATTACTAAATATACAAAGTAGAATTTTTTACGTCATCTGGAGATAAGGTACCATAAATAAAGGAGAATTTTAACGAAAAGAGACGTTCCTTTATGTTCAAAAAGAAAAAAATCGTCAATCAAAGATAATATATTATGCAAAAATTCGCTTGCCACACTCAGAAGCCGAAACAAGTTTTGCAAACAGCTAAAACCTTTAGCATCGTTACATAATTACACCCAGCTTCAAACATTACACTCAACATAAGTTAAACTTAACGCAGTGAACAATTTTAACGAAATAATAGCATTTGTATGTTTCCAACATGTAGGTTTGCTCAACAACATGCAACATTGTGATTAAATATTTACGTGGGTTAATTTTATTTACTCTGAGTATCCGCAGGTTGGTAAATGAAAGAATCTCGACTACATTTTCGTTCAGTTCCTTTACGGTCTAAGATTTTTTTGCACTCCATCACTCTAGGGGCTGAATAAATCAAGTGGCACAGTTATAAATAATTACGTTTGCTTTCATTTTAATTTACTTTAATTTTAATATAATAATAATAATAATAATAAGACTTAGGCAAGATTATGATTATGAATGTTCCTTATGGCCATTTCTTTCCGGGGCCGTAGTATCTCTTTAAAATAACCCACAGCCCCGGCAGGCGTCAACCCTTGCGGGCCCTTGCAATGTTGCTGACATCTCTTTGAGACGCGTTCGTGTTCCACGCACGCTTCAAAGAGATGTCAGCGCCTTAAAGAGGTGCACGTGGAACACGAACGTGCCGTCGACGCGTTCTGTCGTCGTCATAAGACGGACGGACGGTGAGCTAGCTAATGAGCTAGCTCACCGTCCGACCGTCAAGACCGTCTTATGACGCGGGCTTGTGGATGGTGAGTAATGACTCACCATCCACAAGCCCGCGTCTACGGTGGCCGGAAGGCATCACGTGACCCTCGACGCTCGGAGCGCCTCCCGCGGTGACTAGACAAAAGATTTCCTCCCTCTAACTGAGTATTGTACATTTTGTACTCATTATTAAAATGAGAACGTTGGTGTTTAAACTCACGTAAAAAATTATGATCGAAAATCTAGAACGCTAAGTCCCAGGTGAATCCTAAGTTAGGACCACCTGTGATATCAAACTGGGGTTAATATTTAATGGCAAGTGCCTGCCAAAATTTCACAACTCAACGTCTAGGGATCATCTATATTTACCTGTTGAATAGTTCATTGTCTACATTACCAAGTTCGCAAACCCCAATTGTAAAATTTATATAGTAAGTACACTACACTGCAAGTTTTAATGAATTGCAATATTATTTTGGAAAGGTCACCTGGTGAAGGTTGCGGGGATCCGCTGGATGCGAGACGGTGACACTTGGGGGACGCTTTTGTCCTGCAATGGACGTTTTTCGGCTGAAATGATGATAATGATATTGAATAAAATTTAAAAAAAAGCAAGCCGGAGTTAGTCCCGGATTACCACTATTATCATCCTGCCTAACTTTTTCTCAATAGGAATGTTTCCTAACAATTTTATATGATTCTAATTAGTCCATCTGTTAGATTATCGAGAAATATTGAACACGTATTTTTTGTTTTGTTAAATCAATAAAAATTTGCGAAGATGAAACGCGTCAAAGATCTGAGTGGGAGTTTGTGGCGTCACCAACCGGTAAAAAATTCGTCGACGTCACACGAGTTTGTAAAGCGATGTATCGTTTTCATTGTTTGTTTATGTAAAAAAAGAATTTATTTTGGTGCAGTCTCCAGTCTTGATAAAAAAAAAATCTAATTAGTCCGTCAGATAGATTACCAAAAAATTTTGGACACGTATTTTTTTTCTAGGTAACCGAGAGTATTTTAAACGGAGTAACTGCCCATCTGACCTTCACAACTTCAGTACTTGGTACGATACAATACTTCTTGGTAAGACTGGTAACCAAACACTTTCGGGATTTCGACTACCCAACGACTGTGTAATACGCTAGAAAGAAAATGTTTATTAAAACAAGCCATAAGTGCATAAAACAAACCAAAAAGATAACTTTGTGTGTCACGGTAGTGCTAAATAGGTAGTGCGTTTTTAACTGAAGCCGAAATAGTGACGTAACAGTTGTAAACTAACGTTATTTTTTCAGTCAAGGTTAAGGATAATAATAAAACTTCATGTCAGCGAAATCACTGGCATATATGCTAGTAGGAAATATATAGAAGTTATCTGCAAATGGCAGCCCACAACCACATACAACATACTTCACACATCCTACTAATATTATAAACGCGAAAGTTTGTATTTATGTATGTTTGTATGTATGGATAGATGTTTGTTACTCTTTCACGCAAAAACGGATTTGAATAAAATTTGGTACACAGATAGTTTATAATCTGAATTAACACATAGGATAGTTTCTATCCCGATTTTATCTTCTCGTGGGATAACTTTCGAGTTGTGGCGGGCGAAGCCGCTGGCTACACCTAGTATAATATAATTCTCAAGTAAAAGTGTTGTATACATACATAAACTCATTAACTCACCTATGGGGGTAGGCAGAAACCCCAGAAGGCCACCGGCTACGATCATTACGTACTTCTTTTGCCTCGTCGACATTCATACATCTAGTCGTAAACGCCGGTTACGAGTACTACGCACCTGAAGAACGTCACCAATGTGTCGCGTTGGTAAAAAAGTACTTTTTTTATTTCCAAGTTTTTAGTTCTTTTGTGTTTGTTCTTTCGTTGGTCGCGTAAAAATCTTCGCAGATGATTTAACTTTTTTGTTTGTTTATATGATTTGTGACTTCGAATTTATTTTAAACATCTAAGTGTCATATATTTTTGTAATCTCCTTTTAAAACCCTTCATTTTGATACCTTACTCGATGGTAATGGTTTTTTTTTTTTTGAAATACGCTATATGGCTAATGTAGCCAGTAACACTCGCGCCATCAAGACGAATCTAACGACGTATATTTTATTCAAATCCCTTCATCCGTTTAGGAGTTATGAGGGAACAAAGAAACGGACATACATACATACATACATACTTACATACATACATACACGCCAAACACATAACCCTCCTTTTGGGCTTCGCCGCAGTCGGGTAAAAAGGGAACATCTATGACTACTACAAACTTATTCAACAAAACATAAACAATATAAAAAATAAAATAAAAAAAATTTAAAAGTAGTTATTTTTATTAATAAATAAAATATCACCCTATAAACCTTGAAAATTGGCATGAATATACAAAACTAGCGGACGACACGCGGTTTCACCCGCGTAGTTCCCGTTCCCGTGGGAATACAGAATATAAAAAATAGCCTATGTCACCCGGGAGTAGTGTAGCTTCCCAACGGTGAAAGAATTTTTCCAATCGGTCCAGTAGTTTCGGAGCCTATTTGTCACGAACAAACACACAAATCTTTCCTCTTTACAATATTAGTGTAGATAGAACACTCACATACACTCAAGCAAGTGCTCGTGTTACATTTCAAATATATGGTTCCTGTTATTTCACTGGGATTATGTCGGTTCATATCTTATTTCTGTTATTTGCGCAGTTGGTTTATAGGAATATGGGTGTATTAATACTAGGTACGCTTTCGGATTAAGTTAGTGTAATTTTGTTTTCGTATTTTGGCTAGATTTAGCCTGCGGAAAACTCTTATGTAGGCACGACGACCAATAATATAATATTTAATGCAAATAACCAGTTTATTGTTTACCTACATTGTATTGGGTATAAAACAGTGACAATTATATTATGAAAATGTATAGCTTGAAGTAACACCGTGTGTACGAAACTACTAAAAATATATTTTACTAGCTGATGTCCACGGTTTCCCCCACGTGGATGTCAGTTATCGCGACCGATTTCGGTAATCGCATCCAAAAGTAATCTTTTCATCCCTCTCTTTCAACCCCTTACAACCCTTTTTTCGTATTAAAAAGAAGCCTATGTCCTTTCTCAGGACTATCTCTAGACCATATGTGTACCAAATTTCATTTGACTCAGTTCAGTAGTTTTGGAGTGAAAGCGTGACAGACAGACAGAGTTACTTTCGCATTTATAATACTCATATGGGTAAGGATTTCGTAGTCCACTAACGCCAATAAATCTTTTAAAATCTAAACCATTTCCCAATATGACTGCAAGATTGGTGACTGTAAATTTCTGGAGGGATTTAATATTACTTATATAAGAAAAAAAAAACAAGTAACTTAAAAATACCAGCCAAGTGCATGTCGGGCCACGCACAATATAGGGTTCCGTCGTTGCCTAGCAAAATACCTGCACTTACTAGACTGATTAACCACCCTGCGTACCTGCCTCCGAACGATGATTTTTATTGTAAAAAAAAAACAAACTAACATTTCAGTTTTAAGACCTTCGCTCTCATACATTATGTATAAGAAAAAAATTAAACTAATACATTTTGAGTTTAAATTTCAGGAACACCTATGTACTAATTAATTTAAATAAATAAATAAAATAAAAAAAATATTATAAGTTTGTCGACTATTACTCGTAAACTTGTAAATCCTTCTTAGCTGTGAAAGTTTTTCTTTTATTTTCTTTATATATGCTACTGCCATGAATTTTTTCACACGCCTAAACACAACCCGAATGGTGGTTAAGGTAATGCACTACTACACTTGAGTCTAACAAAAGTTTGCAGTTTAAAGCTTAATATTTCACAAACGAATCAAATACAGGATTGAGCAAACTCGCAATATTTTTAAAGACCTATCCAACGACGTCCCACACAATGGACTTCGAAAAAAAATATTCCTCACTTTATTGTGTCCACTAAAATAAAATAAAAAACTAATTTTTATTTTACTACTCTGTCGGCCTAACTCATTTGTTTATTCATACCAATTTACAGCTTTCTAGTACTAAAACTCTTTGAGATAATATAGTGCGGACAGACCGACCGACAGACTAACAGGCATGTCGAAGCTAATATGGGTGACATGTTGACTAAGAAACCCTAATATTTTTCACTGTTATAATTTTGACAAGTGAAGTGAAAAATATTTGACAGCAATATTTTACATTGATAAGTTTCGGAATACAAGTTCTACATTAAAAAAAAAACAATGTTGGTTCTTTATTTCTGCAATATTACCATTTCTGTGAAACACCGGCTTTCGCGCACATGTTTATATGACTTTATTATTGTTTTCTTGGAAGTTATTTATGCTAGTGCGAAGCCACCTTCTGTGTTTTTGCACTTTCTTTATGTGCGGAGAATAAACAAAAAACATTATGAGGATGCGGTAAAAAAAACAACCATTGTTTTCTTTGTTGTTTTTCCTTGAATTTGAATACACCATTACTCACAATGCTTTTACCAATAGCTTGGCATGACACCCTGTATAGGTTTCTAAAAGATTGCTACGACGTAGCTGACGCGATGATGTCACTGCTACGCGGCTACGGCGTAGCAGATATCTGATTCATCACGCGATAGCTGTAATTTTTATTTTGTTGGCACATGTATTCTATTCGTTTTAATTTGTAATATTCGAGTAGGTGAGTTAGAAAGTATTGTTGTCTTATAATAATTTGTGGTACCTAATAGGGATGTTTACTGACTTAAAAGTATATGATTGTAATTAGTCCGTATTTTATTATTTATTATTATTATTAGCCATTTGTGTCCCACTGCAGGGCAAAGGCCTCCCTTCCCTCCTTCCACTTATCCCTATCCAGTGATGTTATTTGCCAATTCCTGCGAAAAGAGTCAAGTTCGTCTCGTCATCTTCTTCTGGGCGCGTTGCCGTTTGCTGCTGTTTGGGACCATTGTGTGGTTAGTTTAGCCCATAGCTCCTCCGGCATGCGGCAGATGTGGCCAGCCTAACTCCTCTTAAGCTTGGTAGTCGTATGACCACGTCGGCAATATGAGTTTTGGAACGCAGTATCGAGTTCCTTATTCGGTCACTAAGCTTGAATCCGAGGATACTACGCTCCATTGCTCGCTGGCCGTCCGTCTTTTAGATTATCCAAAAATATTGGATACGTGTTATTTGTTTTATTAAATCAATAAAAAATTACGAAAATAAAACGGGTCAAAGATTTGAGTGGGGGGTTGTGACGTCACTCACCAGTAAAGAATGTCATAATAAATAAAACTAATGTCTTAGTAAATGACGTCACACAAGTTTTCAAAGCACTGTATCGTCTTCATAGTTTGTTTGCGTGAAAAAAGAAAAAATACGTGTTCAATATTTTTTGGAAATCTATCTGACGGACCTAAAGTTTTTTTTTGTTAACTAACCTATCGAGTGGTTGCTTTATAATTTCGTAAAATATTTATTTAGTTTATAAAACTGTGGCTATTAGTGTGGTTTAGGAATTGATTTTCGTATAATTTTATAATATCATAATTATAAGATTAGTACTATCATCCACCCAAGGGTTATCATGGAAAAAGATTACTTCTAGAAATCACCCCCCCACCCCCCCACCCCACCCATTATGTCGAATCCGTAAACCATTTATGTAAATTGAAATTGGGATGGTGTACAATATTAAAAAATACTCTATCCGTTTAAGTCATAAAATTTTAAAGCAAAGTTACTTTTGATCGCCTATTAGCGAAGGCACTTGTCTTAGATTTCAATTTTGACAGTAATTATGTGTCAAACTTCCATTTTCATAGTCTGTACCTTTAGCCATCCCAAATAAATTACTATCGCCGTCACACCCAAGTTATTGTTGCTTTGTTTCACTAGAAAAATAAAACTTCGCTCGGATTTTTTAGATTTCCCAAAGGTTTACATAAAACGAGTGAAATGAGATGACGTTTGCTTGTGTCCATATTACTGTCAGTCCTTTGTTACATGTAGGGTGAGGTGCGATTGTGAGCGAGTGGCGTGTGAATGGTTTGTATGAACGCCCTATTTAACATGCAAGCCCAATAGCAATTTTTAACCGATGATATAGAAAAATAGGAGGAGGTTCCACACGTATATAATGTTTACCAAGAAGTCTGATTTTAATTATTAGGTTTATTTTAGAGCTGGTGAAAAAAAAACCACCCCAAAATGTTTATTTTTTAATGAACTAGTAAGGTGAACAAAGTGGTACGTGGGACTTCGTCGAGCTTCATTGTCTCGGCGCTTTGGTTGTGGACGCCACTGTTGATTCTGGTTTACAGAAGTTACAGTTGTTTGGGAATAGTGTGCTGGGCTTGTCCCAAAAAAAAAACTAGACTTTGAAATATATTCATAACCCGCCTACAGTGTTACTCAATCTTACTTCATTCCGTATAACATTCCCAGTAATTTGGAGTCAGCAAACATCGATGGTGGTTAATGAGCGGTATTTAGGGTTGTCACTAACCGCATGTTTGTTTAGGGACGCACCCTAGCAGGGTATTGACAAATTTGTTAAAAGCCCTGCGTAACTGACACGCGGTGGCGTTAAAAATACAATAGAGTGTGTGGATTTTAGTTAGTGTCGTTGCTATGTTAATAATTTTAATTGGCAAAGTTTTGTAACAAAATTATGATATAAAAGGGTGTCCATGGAGTTTCTAGCCCGTTCTTTTCCATAGAAATCTACGCTACAGTACTTTCACAAGTTATTATGCCTTGTTAATGTAGCTTTTCTAACATTCAAAAATGCCTGTAATGGTCTAATTGAATTAAATGCTGTGACTTGACTTTACTAGGCGTTTAGGGGTATGAGGAACTAGGAGTGAAGTTCCTTATGTTCTGGTTCGGAGGAGCTCGTGGCTTAATAAGAACTGCCACTCGGGTCGATCTTTAGGTTAATCTGCGCTTGCCTAGGTCGATCTGTGGATGGGTGACCGCCCATTACATACCTAGTTTCCTCCGTGCCTCGGAAAGCACGTTAAGCTGTTGGTCCCGGGTGCCATATATAGATCTTTGGCAGTCGTTACGGGTAGTCAGTGACCTGAAAGTCTGACATCCAGTCATACCAAAGGGTATCGTATTACTTAGTATTAACTGGGTTGTGGAGGTCAGATAGGCAGTCGCTCCATGTAAAATACTGGTATTCAGCTGCATCCGGTTAGACTGGAAGCCGACCCCAATATAGTTGGGATAAGGCTAGGCAGATGATGATGAAGCTATTAAGGTAATATCTTTCCTAATACTTAATTTGAGTAACCTCAATTACTCTTACTGTTCAAAACATCCATGAGCACAATGTTTAAAGTGTGTTACATTGAATTTTATCGTAAAACGTGATTTTCCACCCCAAATGACGTTGAACCCTGCCATTTTTTTTCTGCGTAAAATCAAAATATCAAAATCAAAACTCATTTATTCAAACTAGGCTGATAATCAGCACTTTTCGAACGTCAAAATTTACTTTACTTTACTTATTTACAAGAGACAGTCCCCCAAAACGCCCCCCCTTCGACACTTCCTAGTGTTTTTGCTGGAAAGAAGAAGTGGCGGAACAAACTCCCCAGCACACATCTGTCTGTTAGGTTGGTTAGAAGAACCAGACTCGATACAATAGTACAAGGCAAGTATAAAAAAGTATATAATAATAATAAAAAAAAGACATAACATATCAGTAAACTAATCTTGGAGAAAGAACATAAATAAATAACAAACATTGTCTTGTGTTCAACTCAGCGACCAACTGTTCTTATCATTTAAGTAGTCGTTAATGGAATAGTACGCTTTTAAACAAAGATTAGATTTTACTTTGGCTTTAAACGCATTAAATGGCAAGTCTAGAAAAGAAGATGGCAGTTTGTTATAAAATGTTATACCAAGCCCGACGAATGAATTATGAACTTTGTGAAGCCGGTGAAAAGGAGCGCGTAGTTTATGCTTATTTCTAGTGTTAAAGTTGTGAATATCACTGTTTTTAGTGTACAGGTGGATATTTTGTTTAATATATAAAATGTTGGCAAAGATGAACTGAGAAGCAACAGTGAGGATACCAATCTCCTTAAAAAAATCTCTAAGAGAAACTCGGGCACCCAGCTGATAAATTGCACGAACCGCTCGCTTCTGCAGAACAAATATATTTTGAATATCAGCAGCTTTGCCCCACAGCAGAATACCGTATGACATAACGCTGTGAAAATAACTGAAGTAGACTAACCGTGCTGTATCAACGTCAGTGAATTGTCTTACTTTTCTGACGGCGTATGCGGCTGAACTTAGCCTTCCCGCTAGGCTTGATATATGTAAACCCCATTGTAATTTTGGATCTACTGTAATGCCCAGAAATACAGCAGAGTCGGCAGTTTCCAGCTCCTGATTGGCGAGGATAATATTGGGACCTAGATTTCTAACATTGGGTAAAGCGAACTTAACTATTTTAGTTTTCTTGGCATTAAGAACAAGGTTGTTTATTGTGAACCAATCCGTGACCATTGATAGCGTGCTGTTTACGTCGTCAAATTCGTGTCTATTCCTATCTACTTTAAAGATAAGAGAGGTATCATCTGCAAATAGTACAACGTCACAAAAACCCTTTAAATAGTATGGTAGATCATTAATATAAACCAAGAATAAAAACGGACCCAGTATTGAACCTTGAGGTACACCTAGCCGAACCGGTAGCCCGGAAGATTTCGCGCCATTTACGTCTACACATTGGAATCTATTTTGCAAATACGAATCTATCACATTTAGGGCCTCATTTTGAACACCGTAAAAACGCAGTTTCCGTAAAAGCGTGTCGTGATGTACGCAATCAAAAGCTTTAGAGAGATCGCAGAAAACACCGATTGCATTTTGCGCGTTCTCCCATGCGTCAAATATGTGCTTCAACAAAGCAACACCTGCATCCGTAGTCGAACGACCCTTTGTAAAGCCATATTGATCATTATGAAGGAGATTATTTAAATTAAAATGTAATAACAACTGTTTGAGAATTAATTTTTCAAAAATTTTGCTAAAAGCAGGTAAAATAGAAATTGGTCTAAAGTTACCGATATCGTTTTTACTGCCTGATTTAAATAGAGGGATGACTTTACTGCTCTTCATAAGGTCAGGGAAAGTCCCCAAATCGACGCATTTATTGAAAGTAACGGCAAGACAGGGGGCTACAATGTCGATTATGTTACTTAAAAGTTTAATAGAAATGCCCCAGTAATCACCTGTGTTTTTAGACTTAAGTGAATTAAAAACGTTAACTACATCACGAGGCGTTACATGTTCGAAACTAAATACTTTACCACATTTAGACACGCTGCTATGCAAAAGATCTTCGGCTTTAGACGGCGACGAACTCAGGGAACGAGTCGTCGCTATAGGTATGCTGGCAAAATACTCATTAAAAGCCTCGGCTACGTCGGCTGCTTCACTAACTAATTTGTTACCCACCATGATCTCGAGGTGATTATCTTGTTTAACAGATTTACCCGTTTCATTGTTAATGATTTTCCAAGTGGCTTTAACTTTATTATTAGAATTTTTAATAGTCTCGCTTAAGAATTTTGATTTTGCAATAATACAAATCTTTTTAAATAATTTGGAATAATTTTTAACATACTCTAGAAAAGTTGTATCAAACCTGTATTGTTTAAGACCATACAACTCGTACAATCGGGCTCGACTTTTGTAAATACCTGGTGTAGCCCATTGGTTGAAGCCCACAGAAGGTCCCTTAATGTTAATCGTTTTAGACTTAAAAATAGACTGGTATTCATTTTGCACAACATCAAAAAGGGCTTTATAAATTTCATTAGGAGTCTCGTGCTCTACTATTGACGGCGTTACTTTAAGTGCTACATTATTTTTGAATTTATTGCAACGACTAGCTGTATGAGGCCTGCATTCTATTTTGCGCGGCTTTTGTTTTAATAACATAGGGAAGCTAGCTATTAAGCCACAGTGGTCAGATGATAAGTCACTTAACACTAATTTGTCCTCGGCAACACAATCACTAAACATATTATCAAGGCAAGTTGATGAAGAAGCCGTGATCCTTGTTGGTTCAAAAAACAGGTTAACTAAATTAAATGATCTAAACAAATTGAGAAATCTGATACTTAATGGAGTAACATCTAAAATATTAACATTAAAATCTCCACATAAAATTATAGATTTATTACTTGATTTTAACTTATTAAGTGAATCCTCCATTACTGATTCGAAATGAGTAAAGTCCCCAGAAGGGGGTCTATAAACACAAATTACTATGTATCGCTCGAGTTCAACGCAAGACAACTCAATAGTGCGCTCAATTGACAAATTAACTAAGTCTAAACGTTGTTTACATTTTAATTTGTTTGATACAAGAATTAAAGATCCACCGCGAATAGCAGATTTTCTCACAAATGCACTCTGTACGGTATAGAAATCATCATTGATAAATACTACTTCATGTTCCTTCAACCAATGTTCAGTTAGACATAGGTAGACGTAGGATTACTAAACATTAGTTTGATGTTAAATAAATAAATAAATCATTTATTGAGAACTAAACATTTTTAACATTTATGCACCCACCAAACTGCGCAGCAGTTTGTCGGCGGGCATGTACATAATGGGTACTTAGTTGACGGCATCGTGAAGGTTTCGTTTAAACCCGTTCTGTTTATGGACTTAAATTGCGGATAACTCTGATAGCACGATGAAAGATTTAGTGGTCTTGGCATTATTGACGCCACAACAGATATAAAATTGGAAAATTCAGAATCTCACCTTATATTGCTATCTGAGTCTGGTACAACAAACACCTACACGTAAATATATTATAATAAATTTCTTACCGAAGGAGCGTAATTCAATTACTTTCCAATTTGAAGCCTCACATGTGGTAAAACGTTCCGAAATGAAGAAAGTTTAATATACATACCGCAAACTGATCAGTGTAGTAAAATTTTGTAACGCAAGGCCTGCATTCCCACACAGTGGAGGTGTGCTCCGCTTGGGCGGAGCCCCGCCGTGTTCTCGTAGCGGCGATCGGCGGCGGCGACCTCTCGCGCCCGGCCCTGGTGCAAGCCATGGTCCGGGGCGAGGAGGAATGGGACGCCGTCGCCTCCTTCGGCGAAGCAGTGATGCTGGCGAAGGAGGTGGCGGAACGCGAGAGGGAGAGAACCTCTCGTCCCAGCCGCCGCGGGAGGCGCTCCGGGCGTCGGGGGTCCCGCGATGACCTCCGGCCACCGTAGACGCGGGCCTGTGGACGGTGAGTGATGGGCTAACTCGCCGTCCGTCCGTCTCACGACGAAAACAGGCCGTGTCGACGGCGCGTTCGTGTTCCACGCGCGCCTCAAAGAGATGTCAGCAACATGGGAGGGGCCCGAAAGGGCCGACGCCTATCGGGGCCGCGGGTAGTCCAACGGTTATCGCAGCCTCGACATAGAGGGCGAAGAAGGAACATGGGTGGTTTTTAGTCAGTAGAAGTCTGACACTCCCTTTCGCTCTGCCCAAGAGCGGGAGGGGTTATTCGATGATTTTACACCCACCAAAAAAAAAAAAAAAGGCCTGCATTCCCGGGCTGTGGGTTGTTGATAATGATGATGATGAGAAGTCTGACACCCTCTCCCGCTCTGCCCAGAACGGGAGGCGTCATTTGCAGATTTACCAACCACAAAAAAAAAAACCAAAAATACAGGCCTGTAATCTCCGAAGGGCTTAGCAGAGACGTAATTTCTTTTCTTCATCGCGTAGTTAGTGTTTAACCAGGTCCCAGATTATGCGGCCAACGGGCCTCTGACTTGGCTTTACATGGCGAGAAATATCATTTAGGTATGCTGCTTTCCTCACGAGGTTTGAATTTTAGGGAGGCGTAACTAATAGAACATCTTCATTTTGCCAGTTATATAGGCCCATATAATTAATTACCATCAACCAGGTGTGAAAAAACCCATTAACAGTTTGTCTGACTTGGAAATGATCCCCTTTACGGAGGCCTCATTTAAGGAGACGCAGGGCGTCGCGCGGCGCGTTATGAGATTTATATCAAGCACATGGCGAGGTATGAAAACGGTAACGATTTCAAACGAAGATTTTACAAGAAGCGATTTTTCGCTCGTTAGTTTAAAATGCAGCGTTCGTTGCGGTAGACCCACATCTCAGTAAATGAATAAAAAAGCACGCGAAAAGCTTTATGCACGCGCCGCGCGACGCCCCGCGTCTCCGTAAACGAGCCCTTAGGCGGTAAAATCACCTCCTACTGCTAGACAATCGAGGAAGACATCAAGCTCAATTTCAATATCGTCGCATATCATTTATCACAAAAGTGTAATAAAAATAATGAATCCAAGGTGAAGTGTAATCCTGCTCGGGTTCGTAGCAATACCAATATATTATCTTTGGCAATCAGGTCCCTTTTGACTTGAAGATACCTTGAGCCCTGAAGGCCGTATTTCTCAATGAGTTTTGGCATGTTTATGGGTCTATTTTCAGTCCCACTTGTCAATTGACATAGAGGACCTGTGATTTGGGACTTCTAAAAGATTTTTTTGTTCTTTTTCCACTACAGACAATATACCTTTTTCATAACGTTACTGTGTCCATAGATATAGTAGGACGTGTGCTAATGGAAGCATTAAATAGAGCGAGGGTCGTAGACATGAATGTCTAAACTTGTGTAAAAGTTGGAACTAAAACCCCCGAGATATTGGATCTAGTAGTTAGAAGGTTAAATATGATTTACACTGAAAACAAGATATTAATCATATTGCAGAATCATCGACCTATAATGTTCCTATTGTAATGATTCAGGTCTGCTCTCTCGGAGAGTGATGGACCATGTGATAATCCACCACGTGGGCCCAGTGCGGGTTGGTAGATGTCTCATGTCTTCGATTTGTTTTGGTTCTAACTGCCGCACTCAGAGAGCTTTAATGATTACTTAGGCCATCACTTAGTAAAGGTTCTGACAGTTTTGTCATACAAAAGTATGTCACAATTTTTACTAAGTGACGGCTTAAGTAATCATTAAATATCTCTGAGTACCGCAGTAAGACTTAGAAGTTTCCTCACGATGTTTTCCTTCACCGTTTTGAGAACAGCAGTGATGAAATAAACTGCACAAAGTGCAGCTGCCTGGGTTCGGAACCACGACATATTGTTCGTAAGTCGGGGCCGACACTACTGGGCCACCGCTGCTACATCGCATACCGTTTCAGATATAATGTGTAACGTTAGTGACTCAGTCAGTTTAATAGAAAAAACACAGGACAGGTATGGTCTGAACCAAATAGTACGGCACTCTAAAAATCTATGACGGGGAGAACAAGGTGCCTTTAAGCTTCGTAAAGGGTAAAAAAAAAAAAAATTTAAACTTTTTATTTCAAAAACATTTCATTAATTTTGGTTAAACACACATCGCTTAATCTTAAAACTTACACCCTTACTTTACACCCTTGAAATACACTACATAGACCTAACCTTATTCAGACAACATTTTTATATTTGCGTGTTCCAACTCGGACCTAACCCGGGCCTTGCATAAATCACATCTGGCAAACACAGGTAAAAAATTGTCGAAAGCATTTTTGTCGTAAAACACAGAGTGTAGGATTCCTTCGCAAAACCTTTTTGGCCTTTGGAAACCTATTTATGTAATACCTGCAAGCCGCCCCGGCTTCGCACGGACATCAGTTTTTTTTTACTTATAGGTATTTTTTTATGAAACATGTTTAGTCATCTGCTATACTGACAGACAGACCGACAAACAGACTGACAGACAGACTGACAGACAGACTGACAGACAAACTGACAGACAGACTGACAGACAGACTGACAGACAGACTGTCAGACAGACTGACAGACAGACTGTCAGACAGACTGACAGACAGACTGTCAGACAGACTGACAGACAGACTGACAGACAGACTGACAGACAGACTGACAGACAGACTGACAGACAGACTGACAGACAGACTGACAGACAGACTGACAGACAGACTGACAGACAGACTGACAGACAGACTGACAGACAGA
Organism: Diarsia rubi; assembly: GCA_932274075.1. Classification (NCBI taxonomy): domain Eukaryota; kingdom Metazoa; phylum Arthropoda; class Insecta; order Lepidoptera; family Noctuidae; genus Diarsia; species Diarsia rubi. Next base: position 5,795,306 of record OW026414.1, read on the forward strand.
CTGACAGACAGACTGACAGACAGACTGACAGACAGACTGACAGACAGACTGACAGACAGACTGACAGACAGACTGACAGACAGACTGACAGACAGACTGACAGACAGACAGACTGACAGACAAACTGACAGACAGACTGACAGACAAACTGACAGACAGACTGACAGACAGACTGACAGACAAACTGACAGACAGACTGACAGACAGACTGACAAAAAAATTAAAATGACCCCAAAATTGCACAGCATTCGCGCTTGCGGCCAACCACAACAACGCAAAAGGTTGTATAAAAATAAAAAAAAAAAACGTCAATAAAAGCGGTGTACAATTACTTAACTCACCAGCTTTGCTTTTTAGTTATACGTTGATCCAATTCAACATTCTCAGGTAACAAGCATATGAATGTTTCAACGGAAAGAAGTTGGTTTGAAAAATCCGTGATCTTACGAGTATTTTTGTAAGAATTGGAGTTGCGAACAACGGTATCTGATAGTACCGGGTTTTGCAAAAAAACCCTTTTACATTTGTAAGAGAATTGATAGGAGCTTTTATGTAAAATTGATGTCACTATGTTATAAATGCTTGAGAGATAAATGTTCATGTTGCAAGAATCATCAGCAGAGACTTTTCATCACTGATAAATGTCACTAAGTAATGATAGTCTATAAGTGTATGGGCACGAAACTTGCGACGTCCGAGCGTCGGCGATGCGACCTGACGGCGATGTTTACAAAAACATTGCACAGTATAGCGACGGACACGAAACAGGCGACGGCGGAGCGTGGCGATCGAGCGATGCACGGGCGGCGTTGGAGCGACAGCGACCCGGACGCGACGAGAACAAACTAGTTTAGTTGCGTCGCTTGCGCGGGTACAGAGTGTTGTATTGTGCTATTGTTTTATGAATTGTTTCGTGCCCGCGCTAGATATCGCTGCCGCCCCGCGTCGCGTCGCCCCGCTGACGCCATCGCTCGGCCAACGCAAGTTTCATGCCCGCAGACTAAAAGTGTGACCGTCAGACAGCCAAGTCGTCACGAGTTCTAAACCCAAGATACAGATTTCTTACATTTCAGATGCAAATGCTTATTGTAAAATTATCAATACAATTGTTAAGGTAATAATTTTTAAAACCAAATCAGCATGTGTAGGTAACATAAGAAGTGGCCCTAGCTTAGGCTCTAACCAAAGGCAAAAACTAAACTGTAACTAAAGAATATAATTTGCTGAACCAAGCCTGTATGCTCGTACGTAATAGATATGTCCATATCTAAACATTATAAAACAGATGTAATAGCCATTTTATCATGTATAGATTAACTCATCAACAGCCTATTAATGTTCCCACTGCTGGGACACAGGCACAGGTTCTTTTTGAGAGGGGCTGGGCTATAATCTACCACGCGGGCCCAGTGCGGATTGGCAGATGTCACATGCTTTTGTTTCTAATATATTAAAATTAAATAATTAATTATAATATTTATATTCATATTTGTTGCAGGATACTTCCCCCTACCCGCAATCTACTGCCTGTGCTGGCTCTGTCTCGACGTGCTACTCTGTACTGCATCCATCATGCATCTATGCACAATTAGCGTGGACAGGTGAGTTCTTAGCAGTAAATTAAACTATAATACGCCACCATCGACACTGTTAAATAAATACTTATAAAATCAGCAGGGCTATTGCGTATCTTTTTAAATGCCAGTGGCTATCATAGTGTCCATCGATTAACTGTTAAATTGGTTTAGTAAAAAATGGAACCATTTGACAGTTAATTGATGTACACTATGATAGCCACTGACATTTAAAAGGATACGCAATAGCCAATAATTATCTGAGATCTGGCGTCAGGCTTTAATTTTAAAATAAATCCCGACGGGAGCGTAATCATTAAGCAATAAAGAAAATAAAAGAAATCAGTTAAATATTTTCAAACTTGTCTCACATTTTTCTACCTTCCAACGTCTGGCTGTGTCAGGACTCAAAATAGTGGTTACGTAGCAAAATAATGATAAATTGGACTTACATAGTATTTGTAATCAACGTTGATTTAAAATTACTTGGATTCAACTGTATTTTGTTAGAATATAATGCCACATCATAATTGGGTAAAGGCTACACAGATAATGATAAATAATCTGTTTTTAATGAACACAATGTGGAACTGCATAATTAGCCTTTTAGATTAATTAAGTAATTACTTTGGAGAGTATTCAATTTTGGTAAAATGAAACATAACGTTTTGTGTGGCAATGGTTTTCCTGAAAATAATTGACTAACTTGCTTTGTTCTCCAATTTTGTGTTATTAGAAAATTACTCCACTTCCAGGCAAGATTGTAGATGCATATAAACGCTCTTCTAGACTCAGTATTCCTCGCTTGGCTATTTGAGAGTGTCTCACAGAGAGTGTGTAGGCACCATAATTCTGACAAATCCTATTTTTTGATTGTCCATTGTCCATAGTCGTTGATCAATCTGTTTATGTTTTGATCGAACCTAAGTACATCAGAAAATAACAAATTATTTTTTCTTACAGATATCTCTCGCTCCGGTATCCAATGCGGTTCGGAAGAAACAAAACGAGAAAGAGAGTGACAGTGAAGATTGCCTTCGTCTGGATCCTGTCATCAGCCATGAGTCTTCCATTGGTTTTAAAGTATTCTAAGGTAAGTCTCGCAATCAATGTATATGTTTTACTTCGATCTTACATAATAGGGTATTTCACCAAAATAATCCTATTAGTCCGTCAGATAGATTAAAAAAAAAAAGTAGTTAAAAACTAAAAAACCCGACTGAAAAGACTGAAAAGCAAGCGGGGTCCATACTTTTTTTTATTTCATAATTTAATATTCAAACGCCTGCTTCCAAGTTTTTTTAAATTTAAAATGTGCTTGTTTTTTGCTTTCCAGTCATTTCAGTCGGGTTTTTTAGTTTTTAACTACTTTTTTATTTCTAACTTTTTAGTTCTTTCGTTGGTCGCGTAAAATACTTCGCAGATGATTTAACTTTTGTGTTTGTTTATAGAATTTGTGACTTTGAATTAATTTTAAACATATAGGTGTCATATATTTTTGTAATCTCCTTTCAAAACCCTTCATTTTGATACCATACTCGATGGACTTTTTTTATTTTTTCAAATCCACGATTTGGCCCCTAAAATCAGCAATTATCTTTGTTTTTTTAATTTAAATGTAGCCAGTGACACTCGCGCTATCAAGACGAATCTAACGACGTATATTTCATTCAAATCCCTTCATCCGTTTAGGAGTTATGAGGGAACAAAGAAATGGACACACATGCATACATACATACTTACATACGTCTATAATATGTCTTATGTCTTGTCTTGTGTGTATGTCTTTATCTATAATATGTATGTTTTTAGAAATATATAAGTATGTTTATCAGTTGTCTAGTACCCATAACACAAGCTCTGCTTAGCTTGGGACTAGATGGCGTTGTGTGATAGTTGTGGAATATTATTATTATTATACATACATACACGCCAAACACATAACCCTCCTTTTGGGCTTCGCCGCAGTCGGGTAAAATAATGGACACGTATTTTTTTTACTTTGTTCACTTAAACAAAATATGAAGACGCGTTAAGTCGTGTGATGTCACAAGGTTAGTAATTTTTTATTAAACAAAAACGTATCCAATATTTTTCATCTGTTATGATCTAACAGACGAACTAATTCGATATTTTTAAAAATAAAAAGTAAAATCTCCTATTATCTGTATAACGGAGGAGACTGTTTCGATTCTATCCACCTTCAGAGGCTACAGTCTCTTACATGTATAATCTCACCATGAATGTAAACAATATTTTGTGACAATCATCATCATCATCATTCAGCCGAAAGACGTCCACAACATTACAACCACAATACACAACAACAACGACACAACGACAATATTTTGATTTAAATTAGTGTTTTGAAGTTTCTTGCCTATTTTCTTCCATAGAGATCTACGCTTTTGAATGAGCAACGTACTTCTACACGTTATTTTACCTCATGACTGTGTCTGTTGCTTTAATTTTTTTGTTTTTTTTTGACATTCAATAATAATGGCCTAATTGAAAAAAAAATGCTTTAAACTTTGAATAGTAAGAACCTAAAAAACCTTTGAAGTATTTTAATTAAGATCGAACATTCAAACATTGTTCACCATTGAACCTTCAATTCAGGGCGTAAGAATTCCAACTTTGCTGTGTAAAAATATAGTGTTAGTGAAAATAGACATTAGATAAATCCCCTAATAACCTTTCTCTTTCCATTGTTGGGCGAGAAAAAGAGAAGAAACATACAAAATGTTAGCCCATGTTGGCACGTTCACATGGTTCACGTGTATGTTGTTGTTGGAGCGTCTTGTTGTACAGGAGTGAATTATTTCTCATACATATTAATACGGTTCTGTGGGTGAAACGGTAGCAGGCTGCCAGTTCTGCATGTAAACGGTTAGGTAAATGTGTTTTAACGTGAAGAAGCTGTGGCATACGAACAATTTTCTCTTAAACCTGAAAAAGTAGAATTAAAAACAGCTGCTTTATGAAACATAGACATCATTTATTAATACAAAATTAATTGCCAAAATTACAGCCCACAACGTTGTTTGCAGAGAAACTAAGGGATACAAACAGTGAAAATAATAGTAATCGCTAGGGTAACAGAAACATTAGTGTATAAATACATTAGTGTACACATGATGCTATGAGTCTTCTTTATTTATCGTGTGGTTAGAGCTTAACCCGCTGTCAGTATTCTGACTTGGCATAACACACCTTCGAGAAATATTTCACTTCACAAGTGATAATTACACAAGACGCACATTGATCCCAATAATCAAAGGTGCGTGACTTGGGTTCGAACTGGAGACCTTTGACTTGGCAGTCCGACGCACGACGGTCACACCACTAGATCATTAGGCTATCACTGCAAGCTACGGAATGACTGAATACTGAATACCGCATTAAAATTATTTCCTTACACACACACACAGCTTGCAAAAATATTCAGTTACCCAAATACACAGTATATGTAGGCACATAGTCACTTGCCTGAAAAGGGATTTGACGAAGAAGAACATTAAGGCCGCACTTACTCCAGAAAAAAATGGAACAAAGGCAGGAGAATGAAGACGTATAGGGATCATCATCAACCAATATTGTTCCCACTGCAGGGACTCAGGCCTTCTCTCTGGGAGAGGGATTAGCTATAATGCACCACGCGTTTCCAGTGCGGGTTGGTCGATGTCACATGTCTTCGAATTAATTTTTTGATTCTAAGACATGCCGGTTTCCTCACGATGTTTTCCTTCACCGTTTTGAGAGCAGCGGTGATGAAATAATTTACACAAAGTAATGCGCCTGCCTAGATTCGAACCCACGACCTATTGTGGTGCCGACACCACTGGGTCACCGCTGCTAGAGATATAACCTAACAATTCTACTATGCGAGGTTGCAAAAACTCTACTTAATTAGCGACAGTGTCGTTGCCACATTACTGGCATACGCGAATGTTGTACATACTCGTAATTACGTGTGCCAGCCAATTGGCAACATGACAAAAAGGCAGAAACAAGCTTTTGGAACAAACTGATCAACTTAAATTAAATGGGGAACTGAAGTTTTTACTTGATTCATCATCAGCCTAGGCTTCTCTCAACTATTGGGGTCTGCTTTCAGTTTATCCCGATGTATTTTCATGGAGTGACTGCCTATGTGACCTCCACAAACCTGTCAGTACTGAGTCATCCGATAGCGGGACCTACACAACGGCTTAACGTGCTTTTCAAGGCACGGAGAAAACGGTATGTAGTGGAAGGTCTTCTATTCGCGGCTGCAGGTTGTTCCTGAGAAGGAGGATGGGTGGTTTTTTGTCAGTAGAAGTCTGACACTGACTTTTGCACTGCCCAAGAGCGGGAGGGGTTATTTGATGATTTTCCACCCATCCAGAAAAAAAAAATGGTCGTCGTTCGTCGTCGATCGTTTCTTGTACGGTGCCTATGATAGTGGACAATAATATTCTCTTAGTAACTTATTCAGTATTCTCAGTAATAACACTTTTTATGTGATCTAAGTGGGCTAATTTACAGGAAATATTTACTTAGTATTCGTTACTGAGCAAAGATATTGAGGTGTACGTGTCTGCCAGATAATCTCTAAATTTTACCAACAGTATTCTTACCGTACTTATTTGTAACTGCGTGATTTTGATTAATTTTGAGAATTAATAATAAAGTAATCATCACGTTAATGTATTTTTAATAATAACTCAAACTAGGGTTTAATAAACTTTGAAAGAATATAATAAAGAACGACTATTTTGAATCTTACAGAAGCGTTCATCTGATCAACATTTCAGCCGCAAGGTAAAAAGGGTTTAAATAACTTCAGAATTTCAATTAAACTAAACCCTACAAGTATTAATTAAATGTATTTCTTAGAAATATACTAATTGCTATAGTTTTACTAAAACCTTGATTGGTCTGAGGTATTCTAATTTAGCCTAAAATAATTGCCTTAATTTCGTCAGGTGGTACGTTCGATGGATTTTTATAGAAAATAATTAACACTTGATTATGTTTTGTAACTTTCTTAGAAAGGTCTCCTGGCTAAAATTAGACCCCAAATAAATTTTGCTGTTGTCTGTACTAATTTCTGTATCGTCTTCATTGTTGGTTTACGTGAAAATAGAAAAAAAAACGTGTCTAATAGTTTTTGGAAATCTATCTGACGGATTAATTAGTTTTTTTTTGTTAACTACCCTATTGTTTTAATATTAGAAGAATAAAACATACAAAAAGTACTGTAGCGCCATAAATAAGAAACCAGTTAATCCGCTGTCGACAAGTTTACTTTCCAACTTAACTGTAATAAGCTGAACTTCTTATTTAAACTCCCGGATAAAGTACTTAAACTGTGTACTTTTTTAACTTCAAGAATACAAAGCATAGTATACAGAGTTAAAATTTGTTCCCGTCGGGGCTGCGGGTTGTTTTAAAGAGGCCTCGACACAAAGGACTAAGAAAGAACATGGGTGGTTTTCAGTCAGTAGAAGTCTGACAATCGCTACCGCTCTGCTCAGAGCGGGAGGAGTCATTTGATGATTTCCGACCACCCAAAAAGAAAAGGTAACATTTGTTTGTCGTCGTAACTAACTGGCCGGAAAAGGTCAACAGCAACAACAACAACAACAGCAACAACATTAACAACAACAACAACAGCAACAGCATTTATTTTACTCAAATACATGGCTCACAGTGTTTGCTACATGATTTGCAAACTAACAATCTGTTCGTTAACGGTCGAATGCAAAAGAAAACCTATACTATATAAGTTATTTGTCTTACAACTTTAAAAAAAATCTTTACAGATAATGGAACAGGCAGATTGCACGAGACCTTTTAAAGAATTCCATCTATCTATTAAAATCTGCTATAGTCAAACATTCAGCATTTAAAATGCGTCGAAAGCAAAAAATATTGAAAACTAGCTGTTGCCAGCGGCTTCACCCGCTACAACTCAAAAATTATCCCACGGGAAGATAAAATCGGGATAAAAACTATCCTATGTGTTTATCCAGGTTATAAACTATCTGTGTACCAAATTTTAGCTAAATCCGTTCAGTTGTTTTTGCGTGAAGAAGTAACAAACATACACACCCACACACTCACAAACATTCGCCTTTATAATATTAGTGTGATGATTTTTATAAATCTGATTTATTCATATACAAACTGAAAGCTTTAGATAGAGCTAAGCTTACATACTAATCTAGCATAGTTAGTATTACTTGAATAAATATGAAGAAAAAGTACGAAAAAAAGTAAATATGAACTTATTTTCATATAATTTATTCATAAATTTTAAATTCATGCAGTCTTTAGTATTCAGTTTGAGGGGCTTGTGGCTTTATAATAACAGCCACTTGAGGCGATGTTGGCCCGTGGAAGGATATCTACTCATATAGTAAAAAGTTGCCTTCGTGCCTCGAAAAGTACACTAAGCTGTTGATCCAGCCCTTAATTTATAAATCTTTGATTTGTGATAGTGAGAGGTCTGGTTGCTAAAGTTTCGAGGCAATCAGTAATGGCTCAAAACTTTGGCAACCAGTACTAAAAAGAGCTTAACTACATGTTTTTTTTTTGGGCTGTGGGACGTCTTCATATAACCCCTCTCGCTCATGGACAGAGCGAAGGGAGTGTCAGACTTCTTAGCCCTTTATGTCGAGGCCGCGGTATTTTTTACAACATCCCGCAGCCCCGACGGGCGTCGGCTCTTGCTTGGCCTTCCATGTTGCTTACATCTCTTTGAAGCGCGTGGAACACGAACGCGCCGTCGATACGGCCTGTTGTCGTCATATGACGGACGGACGGCGAGCTAGCTCATTACTAACCGTCCAGATGCCCGCGTCTACGGTGGCCGGTAGTCGTCACGTTGCCCCTGATGCCCGGAGCGTCTCCCGCGGTGGCTGGGACGTGAGGTTCTATCCCTCTCACGTTCCGCCACCTCCTTCGCTCATCATCACTGCTTCGCAGAAGGAGGCGACGGTGTCCTATTCCTCTTCGCCCCGCACCATGGCTTGCACCAGGGCCGGACGCGAGAGGTCACCGCCGCTACGAGAACACGGAGGGGCTCCGCCCAAGCAGAGCAGACCTCTACGCTGTGCTCTACCGTGTCCTTCGGCCGATCCTCACAGTAGTGACATCCGGGCGAGCTTACCTACCTGGCATCCACAATAGCAATCATTATTGTATATTTTGAAGTGAAAACTTCTTTAGCAGCGTTGTGCACCTTTTTGGGATTGGGAAAAATGTTAATAAATGCGAATTTGCGTGTGTCTCATGTCAATTTTTTCATGTAATTAAACTTTCATGTTTGTATATGATAGCGCAATAAACGAATATTCTTATTAACCACATAAATGATAGTACTTTTATGCTGATAAATAAAGCAATTCGTGCGAAATTATTCCCTAACCTTTCCAAAATATTTAAAAATGCACAACGTTAATGTTCAAGTTTTCACTTCTGCCGGCACTACCAGAGTGCAACACGATGTTTTTTTTTTCCATAAATCGAATGATTCTTATTTAGCTTTTATCAGTTCGCTTCAACTATAGATTCTTTTGAGTATTTTGCACTATTCCCCATATTTCGGATTTGGTCATCTACGCTCACATAAAAATCTACCCCATTTATATCAAGATCAATCCTATTTAAATCGATCAAGTTACATAATTTTCAAATAATTAAGAAACGAATTATAAAAGACTAAAATACGTTGAAAATCTTTCGAAAGAAAATCTTCCAGTATAATAATTACAGGAACTGAACTAGATTTTCCTGCAGAGTCATTTTCTAAATTGGATAGCAGAGACCCGTTCAAATATCTTCTTTAGCAAAATCAAACTTCAGTGGCCATTCAATGTTAGCAAAGAATGGATTTTTTAAATTAAACCCAGTCGTATTATGAAAACATTTTCAACGGATTATTAGCTTCAGTAATTTTGTCTAGCTAAAAAATATTATAGTTTTAACATTTTATAAATTAAAGATTATTGTAATCAAGCGTTTCTTAACGAGCCTTGGAAAATTCACGAATCATTTAACCTATTTTTCGAGTTTCAAGTAAAATTCAAAAGACAACTCTAGGGTTCCTTAAGTTAATACCTTGGGGCCATTCATGTCAGAAAGGGTAAGATTGTAGATTAAACTTTGCCTACTGATATAAACATTAACCCGATATTTAGGAAAAATAAAAATGTTAATGAGTTAGCAAACGCTAACTCATTACAATACAGTACAGCACTCCAATGCACAGATGGCGCCACCTGTCAAGTCTTATAGGAATAATACATCTAGTGGGACGCCCTATTCGCAGACCGTACTTAAAAATAAACTCTGCATTATTAGTGCAAATAAAAGCAATAACATATTAACCTTAGCAGAAGAATACTTCCTAGGAAACTACCACATATGTCATTATCTTACACCAAATGTTGGAATAAAATGTCTCATAAAGGATATACAAACAAAACTATCAAACTTCACAATGAATGACTTTTGCATAATTATGGTTGGTGAAGAAGACTTTAGAAAGACAAATAACTATTATGACATAATAACTGACATTAGATATATGCTACAAGACATGATTCATACTAATATTATAATTACACTACCGACATTCAAATCTGACTACTATTATAACTGCAATATATATAACTCAAGACTAGAAGTATTCAATGGTATGCTATATATGGACATTATGACCCATGAGCATGTGTATCATTTAGACTCGAATTTGAGTTTAAGTTACCACCATACCTTATATACACGCTCCGGAACATTAAATAATCACGGTATGAAGATTATATTTAGTGACCTCTTTGACTTGATGTTGGCAATTAAGCAAGAAAATACAAGGAGTTTAGAAGAAAAACTGTCAGGCGAAGAAGTCCCAGAGTCTGAATCTCTTTTTCGCCCCTAAATATCTAAACATTCTTCATCAAAACATTGCTGGGCTACGGACAAAATTGCAGTTATTAACAGTTGCTCTACAAGAATTACTAGATGAAAAATCAAACGTGGATGTTATCTGTCTCACCGAGCACTTCATGATGTCCGGGTGTGAGGAAATCTGTTCGATTCCCAACTATAACTTGGTATCATGCTACTCTAGAACGAACTCAAAAAGAGGCGGGTCTTGTATATTTGTCAAGAAGGGTCATAATTGCAAAGAAATATTAACATTAACGAGTTGTTCAGTCTGCTCAGCGTTTGAGTGCAGTGCTATTGAGCTGACGGACTACAAAATTGTTATTGTCTGTGTGTATAGAGTACCGCTAGCTAGTAATATTGATATATTTTTTGATAGACTGAACAAGACCCTAACCGTACTCCATAAACACTATCACAAACATAAGATTGTTATAGCTGGAGATTTTAATATTAATATTCTAAATAAGTGTAAGTTGACAAACGAATTTGAATGTTTACTATTAAATTATAATTTAAAATTACAATTGAAAGAACCTACCAGACATGTAAGTAAAACATGTATTGACAATTTTGCCCATAATTTTGGGAAAGCATGTAAATCAGAAGTAATTGAACTAGCACTGTCTGACCACACCGCACAATTGTTAAAATGTCAAGTGAGAAACATATGTATAATTAAGAACTGGAAAATCAGGAGACGGGATTTCTGTGTAGAAAATCAGGCCAAATTCAAATATTATTTAGGTCGAATGTCATTTGCCGATATGTACAGTACTTGTGATCCAAACATAGCATATAATGTATTCATTGATACATTTCAGTTATTTTATGACCTTTGCTTTCCCCACAAAACTATAACCATACACCTCCACAAAAAAACCAAGTGGGTGTCACGAGGTATTAAGACCTGTAGCGCTAAGAAACGTGAACTACTGTGGAAATATAGAAAAACCCCAAGTGTGGACAATAAATTAAAATTGAAGCAATACACCAAAAGACTAAAGAGGATTGTATCTTTGACCCAACGAGCGCAAAACAATCACAATATCTTAAACTCTAGTAATAAACCAAAAGCTGTATGGCAAATTATTAATACTGCAAAGCAAAACAGACCACTAGAATCTATCCCATATATTGAATCAAATAATAATATCGTGACAAATCCGTATGACATAGCAAATGAATTTAATGACTATTTTGTAGATAAGATATCACCCATTAATACTACGCACATCAATCAGCATAAGCAATACCTAACATCTAGACTAAACTCAATCTTCATGAAGCCATGTCTGCCAAATGATATAAAACAAATTATAAAAGGGCTAAAAAACACCAATAGTGTAGGATATGACGGTATCTGCACTAAAGTCATCAAGCTGGTAACGGAATGTATTTCGCAACCTTTGAGTTACATTTTAAACCTGTCTATTGAAACTGGTATATACCCAGATAAATTAAAAGTAGCAATTATTAAACCGATCCATAAAAAAGAGAGTAAAGAAAGCATGGTTAATTATAGACCTATTGCCTTACTGCCAATCGTCTCAAAAATTTTTGAAAAATACATTTATCGTAACCTGATTAAATACTTTGAAACCAATAACATCTTAGCTAAGGAACAAAAAGGATTCAGACAAGATAAAAGTATCAACCTTGCTATATATGAGTTCTTGGAAATTATAATGTCTAATGTCGACAAGCGAATACCGATCTGCGGCATCTTCATGGACATGACACAGGCTTTCGATCACGTGGTGCATGACATTTTACTATATAAGCTCGAGTTATATGGCATAAGGGGCAAGGTTTTAAAACTAATAGAAACGTACCTCAAGAACCGCACCCAATATACACAAATTAATAGAATTAATAGTAGAACTAAGATGGACGAGACATATTTATCAGGGGGACGTAATATTCAGTACGGTGTCCCACAAGGAGGCGTATTGAGCTCACTACTTTTCATTATATACATTAATGACCTTCCGAACGCGAACTCAAACCCAATGACACTTTTTGCTGACGACAGCACCGTTGCAATTAAGTGTAATGACAGAACTTTTTACGAGCATGATATAAACAGTAGCCTAAATGCAATCATACAATGGTTAGATAGTAACAATCTGAAGGCAAACATTGGGAAAACGAAAATAATACATTTTAGTCAGCGTATAAATGCAGGTACACCTAAGATTAACTATAAGGGTGAACCTGTAGCTGAAGTCCTATTTACAAAATTTCTTGGTCTTACTTTGGATAATAAGTTAAATTGGAAATCCCAGATTGAAACATTGTGCAAGAGATTGAATAAATCAGTATATGCCCTACATGAACTCAGAAAGGTCTCAAATATAAATACGTTGTTAGCGGCTTATCATGGTTTAGTTGCTTCAGTACTGAGGTATGGTGTAATTTTCTGGGGAAATTCGATGGATATTGAGATAATTTTTAAAGCACAAAAACGGTCTCTAAGGGCTATGTTTGGGCTTCAAATGACCGAAACCTGTAAACCGTTTTTCCAGGAGTACAACATTCTGACTCTCCCAAGTCTGTATATCTATGAGGTCTCAATATTTGTGAAAACCAACAAAAACCTATTTAGATTAGCATCAGAAATCAATAATAGGCAACAACGGGACGCACTTCGCCTCTATGTACCCCGAACATGTACCTCTTTAATGTACAAGAGTGTGTTCCATATGGCTCCTGTAATCTTCAATAAATTACCTAAAGCAATAAGGGCAATGAATACGGCCCTATTTAAGAAAAGTCTGAAAAAAATTCTGGTTAACAAATGCTACTATAACTTGAATGACTTCCTCAGTGATAATTTTGAAAAACTAAAGACCTCACAGTGACATCAAGTAAAATCAATTATATGAATTATGCATGTACCTATCTCTTAATAACTAATCCGTTAATGTATTTTAATAATTCTAGGAATGACATTGAAATAATCTAAATATTTTTATTATTTAAAAAATAATTTATTCTCCACTATGACTTCAACTTATTATAATTGTATCGTGCTTATTTCGTTTAATTTTATTGCATTTCATTTTATTTATTCCAATGTCTATCTTGATTAATTTATGAATAACTATGACTGTATAAATTTTGCATGCCTTACGGTAGAATCACTTGAAACATGTAATTTTTATAACACCATTGTAACAGTGTATTCAGCAAAAAATAAATGATTTGATTTGATTTGATTTGATTTGAATCTCTTGACTGTACGCTCACGCTTTTAACTATAGTACTTTCAGAAGTAATTAAACATTGTTACTATGACTGTTATTAAAGCTTCACTTTCTTGTACCTGTAATGGTCTAATTGAAAAATGATTCTAGTTGAATTTAAAATTGAGTAAAATAAATACTTTGGCATTCCTCCTTTCAATTTCTACATCACGTAAACGTGTAATTTCAATTCACTTTAAAAGTCATGAGACTTGCACGACTCACGCAATCACGTGCCATGTTAACTTCCTGGAATTTTCTTCCACCATTCGAAGCAAAAATAATTGTGTATGTAATTGGAAAATACGTGAAACCCAAGTCAAGCACACTCATGAGAGACATTCGTATTACTTAAGAGATTCTTCTCATAAGGAAAATCCTGATACAAAATCGTTTATAAGTGATATTGTCTTTTTGGTTCTACTAAGATCGTATTACGTCACAATTTGTGATGAATTTGTTTTCTTTATGTTTTTGGAAACAACAATAATAGTTTAAAAATTAAATTAATTGACATAAGTTAACGAAAAGCTTATGTTTCAACCTTCTTGAAAGTATTGGTTAAAATACAAAATATTACAAACTCTCTGAGTCCTCCGGCATTTTCTATGCTTAATGGCTTGTTTGTTTTTGATACATAGTATATTGTTATCCAAGGTTTGAAAATTACTTATTTAGGTCCGAGACAGGGTTTGGCGCCCGTAATGTTGTGAGGACGCTAATTAAATAGTTCGAGGGACTTAATAAGTAATTTACACAACTGTAAACACTGTGCTTTTCATTACGAATACGAGGAAAATAAGAACATAAATTAATAACTGAAGAAAAAATTAGTGTTGATCGGATGTTGTCGCTTTCCCGCTCATTTTGTTTTTTTTTGTCCTCTGGTGGTTAGTCCAGCTATTACAGCCAGTATTTTTTATGATCATCATTAAAAATATTGCAAGCATTTTGTCGAAATTTATGTTATTTTAGAGAAATAGTTAAAACTAAATCATATTAAAGTCATAATAAAGGGTGTAAAAGTACCCTTAACGCAAACGAAGGGCACTTGTTCTCCCCACCACTGCGATCATTTTTTTGTTCTAGACCATACCTGGGAACCCCCTAGTTACGGAGATATTGGGGGTCAAAGTTCCAAATTTTGCTCAGCTGTTTTTGTAAATACCTACTAGTTTTTAGGGTTGTAACTTTACTTAAATTACCTCCATGACCCTTTTACTATTCAAAGCATCCACTAGCACTATGTTTTAAGAGTGCTCCATTGAGTTTTACCGTAAAATTAAATTTTAGACTCCAAAAAAAAAAGTCGTTTCCCAGCAAAAATTTTTGCGTAGGGGTACTTAGTTTGATGTACAGAATGCTTGGTTGACGTATGTGTGAAGGGTTGATTTACACCCTGTATAATTTTATTCTTAAGTTAACTTTGTTATTTTAATTTTAAATCGCGCTGTAATTAAGTAGCTGTATAAAAAGTTGGAACATGGTTCAATAAACATGTGAAAATAGACCAAGTATTTTTTTATAATTTGTCAGCTGTCAGTTGAAAGTGATTCTCCCTAGGGCTGAAAAGTAGTACTTTATTATGACCTACTTTCAGAGTATGAGTAAGGAAACATATTTTTCAATCCTGCTATGGAGCTCCTGGCTACATAATAATTGCCACTTGGTTCGACCTTGAGGTTAAGCCGCGCTTGCTTAGGTCGGTCCGTGGATGGGTGGCCACCCATTACTTACCAAGTTTCCTCCAAAGATTTACGGTAAGCATCCTTTAAAACCTGTTTTTAACTTACCAGTTTAAATGTACGTACCTCAAAAATGGTACCCCATAATTTCAACGCCCATAACTCTGTACCGCGTTACATCGAATGTGACGCGAGCCAATGATCGGCCAGCGTGAAATTAAAGACCACTCCATTGTGAGGCCGGAATTGATTTCTGTTGTATTTTTATTTTATGTACGAAAAAGCTTTTGGTGATACTGATGATGAGGAAACAATTTTAATAGTAAAATACGCCCTGTAGGTATTTTCTGATACCTTTGTCGGTTTTCGAATGCTAACCTTTTGTCACGTCAGGCTACATAACACGGCTGCAGGATGTTTCTAGACATACCGCGGCCTCGACATAAAGGGCTAAGAAGGAACATGGGTTGTTTTTAGTCAGTAGAAGTCTGACACTCCCTTTCGCTCTGCCTCTGTGAAGGGGTTATTTTCCACCCGCCAAAAAAAAGATAAATAATACCTTTTTTACCCGCGGCCCCGACAGGCGTCGGCCCTTTCGGGCCCCTCCCATGTTGCTGACATCTCTTTGAGGCGCGCGTGGAACACGAACGCGCCGTCGACACGGCCTGTTTTCGTCGTGAGACGGACGGACGGCGAGTTAGCCCATCACTCACCGTCCACAGGCCCGCGTCTACGGTGGCCGGAGGTCATCGCGGGACCCCCGACGCCCGGAGCGCCTCCCGCGGCGGCTGGGACGAGAGGTTCTCTCCCTCTCGCGTTCCGCCACCTCCTTCGCCAGCATCACTGCTTCGCAGAAGGAGGCGACGGCGTCCCATTCCTCCTCGCCCCGGACCATGGCTTGCACCAGGGCCGGGAAGATAAATAATACCTTTAGCTACGCTACTGCAAAGACTACCTATGCTAAGAATATAATTGAAAAAATATGGTTTTACCTTTGACCAATGATGAGCGTGTATCTTTTTACTCATATGCTCTTATTCCAGTACAGACCCACTAGTTCTACGGTTAATCTAATGAGAATGTTTTTATCCACTAGTCCTACCATTTAAAGTCAAAATCGTAGAGCTAGTGTGGCTAAAATTTCAAATTTTTTCTATCGGTTCTATTAAACAATTCAATTTTAGAAGCTAATGGAGTTACAGTAATGCAGTATGTCTCCGTCTTTCATATTAAATCGCTAAGTGGTAGAGAAAATGTCAAAAAAATAAGGTCAGTGCCCTTTCGATTCTGTGTGCTAACTTCTAAAAGGGCATGTATTAAATAACTCAACGATTACTCATGTACCGTGAAATTAAAAACCGTAATTTTTGGAGCGAAATAGATTCTCATTTAGCTGTAAGTTCATCTGATGGTTCGTTGAGAAAAATGTTCATTTTCTTTTATGAATTATGAAAGATGGAGTTGTGTGCTGTTTCGTTAAGAATTGCATTTGCTATTTATGTGCTGTTGGAATTGATTCTCTTTGTGAGTTTGATAAAATATTTTTAAGTAAAACTTACTAATACGAAAACAGCTCAAATAATTTATAAAAATTGTTTGACTATTTATTGCCTTGTTGTGTGTTGTGTTTATCCAAGACACAGAAACGAAGGATAGAAGAACCTCGTGTTGATGTCACTTCATATTAGAGCTAATTCTCCCGAGGGTTCTCTGTTGTATATACCCATGTCTTTGGGTACTCGAAAGACCCCATTGGGCTGCATCTTGTTTACAAAAAATGTTTATTTATATTTTAAAGCTAAAATTGCTTCAAAACACGATCTAAAATAGCATATGCAACAACGGTGTTTACTATTTCAAAACACTAGTTCGAGTAAATGCTGAAAACGATTGTTTTTTATGTTTAAAAAAAATAGGTTGAAACAATAAAGCACTAGTTAAACTGACGCCAATCCTGTATAGGACACGGGAAGAAATTTGCTTGCACTGATTTTGTGAACCAACCTGTGTGGAGTTGTTACAACATGGGCGAATAATCGCGCGGAATTCGCCCCAATATGACCAGACGTATCTCCATCAATGACATTGCTATATTCCAGTTTAATACAAATCTTCAAGACTGTTCTCCAATATAATAGCTCAATGGAATTTCAAACAAATTGAAATCTAATTTCAATCAATTGCGAGTTAATCGTCAGTGTTAAACTCGATTACGCTTCAATAAACGATTACTAAGTTTTCCAATCTTTTATCTTCCATTATTTACCTTTATTTAGAACCAATTAATCTCTGTCTGATGCATTAAATGATAAAAGATCAATTGAATTGAAACTTCTTTGTGATTGATAACACTGTTGATCAATTAATTGATAAAGTTTCTTGTAATTAATTGAAATGGGATTCGATTACAATTGAATTGGAGACAGACGTTGAGTGCGAGTTTATTTAAAAATAATGGGTGATCACTTCCATTAAAACGTGTTCAATAATAACAAACAATAAAGACGGTTTAAACTTTAGGTGCTAGGTATGCAACAGGCGATCATTAGTAATTGTAAAATTTCGTGTACAAACTTAGCAAAACTAATAAGGTTTGAGCTCCCCATTTTAAGATCGCTAAGCTCAAACGTTGTCTGGAAGATATAATTACGAGTATAAATGTTTAGTGTTACGTTGTTCCCGTAGAATTAGAAATACCTATTGTAAAATAACTGTGTATCAGTTTTGATGTCCTCATCATCATTCATTCTCTTCCAGTTTTGATGTCCTACAATAATAATATAATATACTCAATCATACAAGGTGCTGTTTTTGCACCCTCGTCATCATTCAGAAGATTGTCTTAAAAGACAGGTAAATAATAAAATCAATTTAAATTGTGGTATCTGGCAAATAATTAATATGTCTATGCTGGTTTTTTTGTTATTAAGAAAAATTAACAGTATTTCATAAGTCCGGTACAATGACAATCCGAGGTCCGCCGATACTGGTATTGCATGACTAGTTGGTCGTCTTGTGTAGGTACTTGTCAGTCTTACCCTTTCGTGGATTACTGGTTTGATAGGGTATCGTGTAGCTTGGCAGTTAAAGAACTTTGCTATTTTTACACTGTAAACACTGGCTAACTAATAGCCCTTTTGTCCCTGAACTTAAGGCTGACAATGGCTCACAGTTATGAAGTATTAACAAAACGATACTCCGAACAATGAAATACTATCTTTTGTTAATGTATACGATTAACTATTGAAATTGTAATGAGTGATAATATATGAATTAATTAAATATTTCTTAATTTTATTATTTAAGTACCGCTTTTATTTTAGAGCAATGACTTAGTGATAATAAATACAGCCTTTCTGGCAGTGAAACAATTTTTAGCATGAGATTATCAGTTCCGGAGATAACCCCTTTTTTTTTGGGTGGGAAATCATAAAAAAATTCGACCCGTTTTTAGGCAGAGCGAAAAGCAGTGTCAGACTTCTACTGACTAAAAACCACCCATGTTCCTTCTTAGCTGTCGAGGCCGTATCTCTAACAGCATCCCGCAGCCCCGACGGACCCTTTCATACTTTCAAAAAAATGTTACTACTTATAATGTTTTAGTATACAGGTTGTAAGCAAACCCTTAATGAAGATGTCAACCAAGCATTATGCACATCAAACTACCCCTACCCCTACGCAAAAAATATTGCTGGGAAACGACTAACTTAAATTTGGGGTGAAAAATCACATTTACGGTAAAACTTAATGTAGCAATCTTAAAACGCTGCTAGTGGATGCTTTGAATAGTAAACGGGTCATGGAGGTAATTTAAGTAAAGTTATAACCTGAAAAACTAGTATTTACAAAAACAGCTGTGAACATTTTTGAACTTTGACCTTCAATATCTCCGTAACTATGAGGTTCCTAGGTATGATCTAAAACAAAAAAAAATGTTCGCAGTAACAGGGAGAATAAATGCCCTTCAGCATCGTTAAGTGTATTTCTACACCCTTTAGACCGCACTTCACCCATCCGCATAACGAATTTAAAAAAGTATTTTAGCTCAATCTTGCTCGAAGACGGAGCAATGTGAAACCCTTTGCACACAATACTACTAGTAAATATGTTGCTCAATTACAATAAAACTGTTCGAACGATAAAACTTTTCTTATGGCGGGACTCCACATGCACTTACTTAACAAGCTATAAAAACATACGTTTTCCTTCACCGTTTTGAGAGACCGTTCACCGTTCAGCAGGGCTATTGCGTATCTTTTAAATGACAGTGGCTAACCTAAAGTGCCTATCAATTACTGTCAAATGGTTCCATTTTGTACTAAACCATAATCAATTTGACAGTTAATCCATAGACAATATGATAGCCACTGTCATTTAAAAGATACGCAATAGCCCTGCAGATAGTTCTAAATAATGTATTTTCTACTCAGACAAAGTCGGAGGCTAAACCTTGTTTCCATCTAATCCTATTTATAAATATTAACGTTTACTAGATTATTTTCTTCTGTTACACATATAAACGCTTATTGCTCAATCTAGATCTCTCTCGCTTCGGGTGATATTATCATAATATTTTATTGTTATAGTTACCTTAGCACGAAATGGCGTAACGTCTTAATATCGTAACGAAAATAAACCGATATTTATCGTTACGATAATGTTTGTGTGTTTACTGTTTGAGTGTTCATTCCTGAATATTTTTGATGTTCGATAAATAAATAAGTGGTTACGTGGTATTTGTTTATTCATGTGGTTGTTTGTTTTTTTTACGTTTCGAAATATGTATGTACGTAAGTATTAAGGTATTTGAGAACATTTAATGGCAAAGGGGCACATAAACGGGCTCATAGAAACTTAAACTCATAGATTTATTCCAATAAGGGGATCGGACAAAAAAAAATAAGTAGATTTCCAAAAAATATTGAACACATATTTTTTTTTTCCCCCATAAACAAAAAATCTCACTCATTATTTTTGACGCGTTTTATCTTTATCAATTTATGTTAATGATAAAACAAAAAACACGTATCCAAAATTATCGATAATTTATCTGACGGGCTGATTAGAATCATATTTTTTTGACTCAATACGATCCCCTATTATACTCGTAACATTCCAGCCACGTTTTAAAGTTAAAAACTCCAAGTGCAAGTTGAACTTGCACATAAAGGGTTCCGTACCATTGTAGTAGATATTGAGAGAATTTCCATGTTATTTTAGCACCATATTCTTCTTCTTTTTACTATAGGTTTTCCTGTAATCTAAATAAGTGTTGAACTAATTTCTGTTTGTTTTTCAAAATTTTAGGCTCAATAGTTTCGGAGATAAAGGGGGGGGGGGTCGGTCGGACAGACAGATAGACATACACACGAGTGATCCTGTAAGGGTTTCGTTTTTCTTTTCGAGGTACGGAACATTAAAAAACATAGAAGCTGAAGTCACAGTCACATGGCATAATACCTATTTGCTCATTCAACCCATTAATCTCTATGGAGAAGAATGGATACGAAACTCCATGAACACTCTTCTTCTTGAAGATTGCTTTAAGAGCAACAACCACCCGTTTAATAATAAACAATAAAATACTTTATAACGCAACATTATAAGCTTAGACAGCTAATAACATTCCCACAGCTGGGCCATAGGTACACTACTGTTGTGAGGTACGCGGGTTGTAATTGTTTGTAGTTGATGATGATGAAAACGTTATAATAACAACAAGTTGTCATAACAAGGGAAGAAGATGTTGTTAGTAAAGTTTTAATATTAAAATACTTTGACCTAATTCGGTAGGCAAGCGAGATTCGTATTATTTCCTTATAATCGCGATTGTTCAACCTGAATTGTTTACATTAAATTATCACCTAACTTTACTCCGGAAAATGGAAAACAATGTAAACAATAATTTCAACTTTGTATTGGATATTAACAGTTGCTAAAGGAACCTGTTTCTTTTCCATTTCAGTTAAAAAAGTGTTTTCTTCAAGTAAGATAAAAGTCCTTTTAAGTCCTTTTTTTTTAATTTTTAAGGCCTTGAAGGTCTAGAATAGTCGCTAAGGCAAATATTATTAGACGAACGTGAAGTAGGTGGGTAATAAGTGAAGTGATAAATGTAAAATAAATGTTGTAGATAGAACAGTGGTGGTCCAGTGAATGCGGTCCCGATTTATGAACAGTAAGTCGTGGATTCGAACCCAGGCAGGCGCATTACGTTGTGTAATTTATTTCATCACCATTGCTCTTAAAACGGTGAAGGAAGACATAGTAAAGAAACTGGCATGTCTTAGAACTAAAAAAATTGAAGACATGTTACATCTACCAACCCGCGCTGTGGTACACGTCTTATCCCGTCCGTCCGTCCGTCGTTATCCCTCTCCTTCCTAGAGAAGATTCCTAAATACCTGCAGTGGGAGCATTATAGGCTGATGATGATGATTGAATTGTTTTTTTTTTTTGACTTGACTTTAACCACAAAACCCTTTACACACATCAAAATCTACACCCAAATTCTAAAGTACCCTTCTCTCCCACAGAATGCAGATTCAGTCCTCATTGATGGCTCCTGTCAGGTCCCAGACAACTTGTATAAAGCCATCGGGTCCATCATCTCATTCTATATACCGCTGATGGTGATGCTGCTGACGTATACCCTGACGATACAACTCCTGGCGAGGCAGAGGAAGGGGCTGGGATCTGGGTGGGCACCTGGCTGGCTTGGTGGGCCAGCTCCTATTGGTAAGTGGCTTTGTGTTTATTTTTTATTTCGGAATCGGAGAAGACTATCATGTTTTGGAATCAGATTCAAATAGCATACGTGATTAGGTTCAAAGTCTATTTGAACATTCCTTCTGTACGAAAAGTGGTGTGCGAAAAGTTTAACTTTTCTTGCGTAGTGAATTCTATTTAATTTTAATGTGCGATGCTGCAGATATAAGTGAAACTACAGACTTACCGTTGCACACACTATGCACGTTCAGGACGCACAGTGAGACTGCCTAACGTGATCGTATTCTTAAACAAATGACCTATGACCGGACCTCTGTAATAAGACACCATCTTACTTAAATTAAAAACAGTTGCAAAGCTTTACTTACATTATTACGATTCCTTTTTAGGTAGTATTAAAAGCAGTAAAGCAATACTATACAGGGTGTAAATTAACCCTTCACACACGTCAACCAAGCATTCTGTACGTCGAACTAAGTACCCCTACACAAAAATTTTTGCTTGGAAACGACTTTTTTTTGGGGTCAAAAATCTCATTTTAGGGTAAAACTCAATGTAGCTCTCTTAAAACATTTTGCTAGTGGATGCTTTGAATGGTAAAAGGGTCATGGAGGTAATTTAAGTAAAGTTATTACCTGAAAAACTAGTATTTACAAAAACAGCTGTGCAAAATTTGGAACTTTGACCCCCAATATCTCTGTAACTAGGGGGTTCCCAGGTATGGTCTAAAACAATAAAATATCGCAGTGGTGGGGAGAATAAGTGCCCTTCATTTGTGTTGAGGGTACTTTTACACCCTGTAAATTTTGCTCCAGCTGCTCTTTGAAAACATGAAATTGTTATGGTCTCCAATAGGGTAGTTGACATAAAAAAAATACTTTCCAAAAAATATTAGTCACCTATTGTTTCTTTTTCACACACAAAAAAAAAAATGAAGACGATACAGTGCTTCGAAAACAAAAAACATTTTGACGACAGTCTGTATATTATACTGTCAGTATATTTGTCGTTACAATCGCGAGCCAAAGGGATATCTCGATGAAATGCCCTAGAATTGTTGCTAGGATTCAAGTGAAATAATCCCAACAACAGCAGCTTAAATATAGGCGAAGGTTTGTTAAATCTCACGAAAAAGGTCTCCGAGATTAAAAACCGCTCACAGAACCTGAGTAGGCTTGATTTTAATAGGATTTGGATCTTGAATCACATCTGATTTTACACACAGGTCTAGTAACTGGAAAATAAATAGTTATGCTATCCTAAAACCCTAAATAGGATACGAATTGTGCATATTATATTTCAAAGGTGATATTGAAGTCAGTTATGGTAGGATATTATGGCCTGCGACCTTCATCAACAGCCTATAGCAATCCGCTGTTTAATATAGGCTTCTTCGTCACACGCCACTCAGCTTCATACTGGGCTGCTCTCATCCAGTTGCTACGCTTGCCGATTCTCGGTCTCTACTCAAAAAGAAGTCTACCCCTACGTTCAGATTTGCAGGAGAGGATACCTATTTATTCAATTTAATCAAATTAATTTGCAATTTAAACATTCCTTATTGTTACGATTTATGTTTCCGTTCACCGTACCATTAATAAATAAATGAATACATCCCCAATAATTCCTAAGCTCTCCCGACATGTCCCTTAGGGATGGTAACCACAGGCGTTCAATTCAATTTCCCCAAATGTTATAAAAAAGGGAAAACGTTTTTTAAGACTACCTTTTGTACCCTCATTTCAATTTGGCATAAGTGAATTTGGTATATGTACAAAGGATTGAAAAATCCTTTGGAAAGAAATATTTGCAAATGTTGGACAGTGTAATCGGTTGTATGTCGCTTAAATTAAATTAAAAAAAAAAAAAAAAATCTTGCTTACCCAGAAGTGGTCCTGCTAATCTTTGCAGAATCATCCTGTTATTATAATTATGGAGTAGAAAAATGCTCTGAGGGTAAATCCCTTACTTTCTTGATTAAAGAGACGATACACGGGTCCGTTCTGGGATTAGGCTGTCCGGTATATTTGCTATCTGCGAAGAGATGAATTGTGGAAAAAAATCTTCAGCCTCTTTTTGCGTTTTTCTTTAAATACGGACGAGGTTTTTGCTGCTGTAATGTGATGCTCGTTTATGATTATTTTAATTTGAAATTGTGTTGTTTGCTAGTATGCTTTGATGTGCGTAGTAACAAGAATGAAAAAAGTAAAGAATGAGTATATTAGAGGAAGCTTGAAAGTGGCATTTGTAACATACAAATGAAAATTAAATCGTCTATCTGACTATGGCCATGACGTGATGTAAAGGAATAAAACGCATGTAACTAAAAAAGTGATTGATATTAATTTGAATGGATGAAGCCTTCTCCATTCATTCTAATTAATATCTTTCCCCTCCCTAATGGAAGATCAAAAGAAAAGGTGAATGGAGCAAATGATGTCATGGCGTGTGACAGGGGAAATTGAAGAAGACTACATGCTACACCGATCCCAAATATGATAGGATAAGTGCAGTAAGATGATGATTGTTAGTATACCGTTATATTGAACCGATCGTAGTTTATCGATTTTTGTTTAAAGGTATTCAAAAGAAAAATTATTTATTATTTAGTTTTGCTTTTTATTTCAAACTCAACGAATGAGCCCGATAGTAAACAATGACAGCTAATATATGACAATGATATGGCAAGAAAAGAGGTGTCTGATGACATGACGACTAATAGAGAATAGGGATGTTTACTGACTTAAAGAAATGTGATTCTAATTAGTCCGTCTGTTAGAAAATCGAAATTTATTTGATGCGTATTTTTTGTTTTATCAAATCAATAAAAATTGACGAAGTTAAAACGGTTCAAAGATTTGAGTAGGGCTAGGTGGCGTCACTGACCGCAAAAAAAATGGCATTAATGTCTTAGAGTATGATGTCACACGAGTTCTCAAGGCTTTGTATCGTCTTCATTGATTGTTTACTTACTTGAAAAAAAAATACGTGTCCAATATTTTTTGATAATATATATGACAGACTAATGAGATTTCTTTTGTTGACACCCTATTAGTATGAAGAAGAAGACCTAAAATGATTTGAGATAAGTGCAAGAGAATGATAACGAAAGTTAAACAACAAGTGAAGAAAAATGCTCTTATAACAAAAAAGCAAGATTCAAATTTAAATATAAAAAAACGTAGGTAATATGCAACGAAATTAAAACTGTCAAAAACATATAAATCGAATTTTTCGCTCCAATAAATGTTTTATTCTAGTGAAATCAAGCTCAATTTGTGGGTACACCAAGTTATTCAGTATTTCGCAATTTCTAACCAAATTTCGCGGCTGCTTTCAAAGTTATTAAACATCAAAATCTTCAATTAATTTCATCTCATCAGAATTTAATTTGTGTCTAAACTTGATTATGAAAATATTAAGGTAATTAGACCGTTATGTTGGTGAAATAGAAGTAGGTACCTACCTTTGATAATATTGTAAATAAGAGAAAGACAACAAAAAAGAGACAGAGTAGCATTAGATACGGTTGATTTTTACTTTGTATTAGGTAATCATTACACTAATATTATTATATTATAAAGGCGAAACTTTGTGAGTGTGTATGTTTATTACTCTTTCACGCAAAAACTACTGAACGGATTTGAATAAAATTTGGTACACAGATAGTTTATAATCTGAATTAACACATAGGATAGTTTTTATCCCGATTTAATCTTCCCGTGGGATAATTTTCGAGTTGTAGCGGGTGAAGCCGCTGGCAACAGCTAGTTAATAATATTGCTGTAAAAAATACTTAAATATTTTTTGTTGAACAGTTTAGTAACCTCGTTTTGGTAGTATCAACTTTTAGTAGTAGTGATAGTTTATGAGAAGATTTAAATTTTCTTTATTAGGTGTCAAAAATAAAGCATGCATCTACGAGAAGTACATACCGCACGTATATGATAACACTAGCTGTTACCAGCGGCTTCACCCGCTCAAAATATCCTATGGGTTAATCCAGGTTATAAACTATCTGTGTACCAAATTTCATCCAAATCCGTGCTGTAGTTTTTGCGTGAAGAAGTAACAAACATACACACTCACACACTCACAAACTCACACACTCACGCACTCACACACTCACAAACTTTCGCCTTCATAATACATATTAGTGTGATTTTTAACCATAAACTGGTCTACTATTGCATGGAGTCTTAACTGGTTTTACTACCATTAGCGTATGGCCCAAACCATTTCCTAGAAGTAGCAATGCCTACTTCTACGAAATCTACTTATTCCAAATGATTGAATTTGACCAACTTGAAGCTAAGTACATTGTAACTAAAGCCTCGTTCACTATGGGCACATTTGTATCAGGAAATTGTATCGCAATCAGGCCTCCACAATTTCCGCTGATGTTTCCATCGAAGCTGTGTGAGTGCGGAGTAATTATGAGCAGGGATATAAAATGCTGCTTCTAGATGTTTGTATTTTATTATTCTACGTTTGAGGTGATTTTGAAAAGGTTTCGTATACAATTTTTGAATCGTTTCGTGTACAGTATCTATTAACGCGTAAACGCCAAAATCGGCAGAACCAATTTCAGTTATCATGAACGAGGCTTAAAGGCCGCATGGTTCTGTAACATTTAAAAAAGTCACAGCACTGGTAGTCTGATTTGTTACGCTCCTAAACAGTAAATTATGGCATGCATAAGTCATGCAATCTCTTTCCTCCTAGTTTTTAGGGTTCCTTAGACAATATGGAACCCTTAAAGTTTTGCCATGTCCGTTTGTTTGTCTGTCTGTCCGTCCGTCCACACTATATCTCAGACTCATAATACAAGAAAGCTTTGGCATGACTCTACAAATGAGTTACGCCGACAAAGTGCTACAGTAAAATATTGAAAATTATTTTCATTAAAGTGGGGATGTTTTTTTCTACTAGAAATCCATTGTGTGGGATTTCATTGGATAGGTATTTAAAAGTATTGCGAGTTGGCTCAAACAGTTTTTCGATTAAGGGATTCGTTCGTAAAATATTAAGCTTTAAAGTGCAAATTTTTGTGAGACTCAAGTGTGGCAACCTAAAAAAATCATGTAAGTAGCATTTATATAACAAAAATAAAAGGGAAACTATCACAGCTAAGTAGGCTTTACAAGTTTACTAGTAATAAACTTACAAAATGTACTTGTATGAACTTTTTCTATACATAATGTATGGGAGTGCAGGTCTCATAACTGATGTTAGTTTGTTTTATTTATACAATAAAAAAACATTGTTCGGAGGCAAGTAGGCAGGGTGGTTGATAAGTTTAGGTCACGTATTTTGATGGGCAACTACAAAACCCTACATTGTGTGTGATCCGACATGCACTTAGCCGGGTGTTTTCGCTTTCCAATGAGACAAACTACAAGTACGCTTCCTGTAAACAAACCTATAAAGAAATACTTACGTCATTTTCTAACCTTTCCATCATTTTATCTCTGATACAATGTCATACTGACTAGACCTTTCAGGTAAATGAATTAAGTCGCACATTAAATTCATTGAGAAACCTGACCTATAAATAAAAACGAACTTCTTAGTTCATTATGAATGGAAAATTAGAAATAACCGAATAACTTTTTTTTTTTTTCTAGAAAAAAGTTGCCCCCCCTATAGGAATTTCTCCTGTATCGTGGGTGCGTTTACAAACATCAAATTCACATACACAAATACCCAGACCCGGAACAGGTATCTGTAGGCCGTACGAATATTTGTTCCGTGCGGGGATCGAACCAGCGCGCAGCAGTCCAATCGCTCAGCCACTGTGCCTACCGTGCTGTCAACTCGATAAAATGTGTCACGTCTTGTTACAATTATGTGACAGTACGCACAAGACTTTACGTAGGCACTAAATATAGCTACGACAAATATTAATCGGATAAAAGCTTTCATATTTGATATTATGTGAAAGCAAACCCGTATACCCTAAAAGGGTACTCTACTAATATTTACTTATGACTACGAAGAGGAATGTGTGGTCGGATTAAACGATCTACAACATCCGTGATCAGTTTTTGTATTGAATTATTTATAAGGAAATATTGGACTTTTGAACGCAAATATTATTTGATTCTTATTTTTCAAGTATGAGTTTAAGTATAAGTTTTTTTTCTTGTCAGTATTTTAATTTAGTTTAGAACAGAAGTTATGTGTAAAGTGACTAATACAAAAATAACATTGCTAAGCAAATTAAATTACAAATTTAAATACTTTTTGTTTCATATTATGCCTTAAAGCATCGTATTGGATTTATTGTCTGTAATGTTGCTATAACTAGTGGTAAATAACTAAATTAATTAATTCTTTGACATTTCTTAGAAATATCTACAACATGGAAAATTACCGTAGTGTGATTTTGCTTTTCAATTAATTTCTGTGGCGGTAGAATAAACTGTTAAAATACTTATAATATAAGGCAATTCAATTAGGGCCCGTGTACGTTTCCCAGGAAAGCCGTTAAGCCGTCAATTGGACATCTTTGACTGTCGTTTCAGGTAGTCAGTGACCTTAAAGTCTGACAACCAGTCTTACCAAAGGGACCCAGTACTTAGTGAATAGGGTAGTTAACAAAAAAATCTAATTAGTCCGTCATATAGATTGCAAAAAAATATTGGACAAGTTTTTTTTCTTTTATCACGTAAACAAACAATGATAGACGATACAGTGCTTTGAAAACTCGTGTGCCGCCATACTTAAAGACATAAGTATGAAAGTTTTTACCGGTTAGTGACGTCCCGGCCCCCCACTCAAATCTTTGACGCGTTTTATCTTCGTCGATTTTTATTGATTTGATAAAACAAAAAATACGTACACAATATTTTTAGATAATCTAACAGGCGGACTAATTAGAATCATATATTTTGAGTCAGTAAACATCCCTAATAAGATGGAAGAAGGCCCTCCACGTATTCAAGTATACTGAAGAAAGTATTGGTTGACTAATATTCTTGCTCTGATAGGGAAATTACTTAGTCACAAAGAGCGTAATAAAACCGATATGTAACAACAAAATATAAATTAGTAATACACATGGTGATATTTAATCCACCATCACCGAAAAATAAAATGTCAATCCCATTACCCATTTACCCCTAAAAAATCGGCCTCGATCAATCTGCGCCCGTGCCCGCTTATGTAAATGTCTCGTCATTTAACCAAATGTCACATTAAGCTAAATGCCTTTACGTATGTACAGTCGCAAGCATCATTGTTTAAGCACTGGCGAATTTTAATTCAGCGATTTTATCGTGATGTAACGATTGTTTTGGTTTTTGAAAGAACAAATTTTTTTTGATAGTGTTGTTGAAACTACACAAGACCAATGTTTAAAACGATAATCTTTGCGTTAATACTTGGATTCAAGAGAACATAAATTTGGAAACAAAAAATTGTTTTAGTATAAGTCCAACTTCTGTGGGTGGTAACAGATTCTTCGTTTGTATTTTTTCAATAATTCCACCGTAATCAAAATCAAAACTCATTTATTCAAACTAGGCTAATAATCAGCACTTTTCGAACGTCAAAATTTACTTTACTTTACTAATTTACAAGAGACAGTCCCCCAAAACGCCTTCGACACTTCCTATTGTTTTTGCTGAAAAGAAGAAGTGGCGGAACAAACTCCCCAGCAACACATCTGTCTGTTAGGTTGGTTAGAAGAACCATACTCAATACAATAGTAAGGCAAGTACAAAAAAGTATATAACAATAATAAAAAAAGACATAACATATCTGTAAACTAATCTTGGAGAAAAAACATAAATAACAAACATTGTCTTGTGTTCAACTCAGCGACTATTCGACATTCTTATCATTTAAGTAGTCGTTAATGGAATAGTAAGCTTTTTAACAAAGATTAGATTTTACTTTGGCTTTTAACGCATTAAATGGCCAGTCTAGAAAAGAAGATGACAGTTTGTTTTATAATGTTATACTCATTTCACCGAATCTTGAATAAGTAATGATAAATAATAGGTAGAAGTAACGATTACGGAAATGACACTAATTTTCGCTCTGCCCAAGAGCGGGAGGGGTTAGTTAATAGATGATTTCCAACCCCCAAAAAAAATGGTTGAAAGGGGGGATGCAAAGATACTTTTGGTCGCGATAACTGACATTCACGCCGACAAAGCCACGGGCATCAGCTAGTCAACTATGTATTTTTTCTTGTGACTGTACTTACAAGAGGTGTAACTATGTATAGGTAGGTAGGATCGCGTAAAGCCTAGTTTCCTGGTTTCAACGAGATTTTAGATTAATATCCTCTTGCGACAATTTTGCGGCTCGGCTCTAGATTGAGGATTTTGTTGAGAACTAGTTCTGAGATAATGTCAGTCTAGTTATGTTATTTTATACTATTAGATGAGTAATAATTTTGTATAGTTGTAATGACTTCCTTGAAAATGGCTGTAGTGATTTTGATGAAAGTTGCAATATAGGGTTTATGGGGTCGAAAATCGATCTAACGTTGTTAAAAAAACAAATAAAAAAAAAAAAAAAAAAAAACAAAAAAAAAAAAAAAAAAAAAAAAATAATAATAAATATCTGGAAAAATCGTTTTCTCTGCTTTTACCCTAACAGAACTTGGTTACCTAGGCACTAACTAAAACTCCTTCTTTTCGAATCAAAAACAGATTATATCTAGTTAAAGAGATTCGAAGTTCTTAACATCTTAATATTGCAAGTATTTTTTTGGGACTTGTCCGCCATCCTTTTTCCTAATCACTGCAATGTGGAAAGCCAGAATTAACAGTGGCGACCACCAAAATAGCGTAAAAACTTAAAACTCGACGAAATCCCAGAGACTAAACAACTGTATTGAATCCCGCAAGAAATTAACCAGAAAAGAATAGCGGAGAAGTAGGAAAAACATAATTTCTACTTATTAAGGTTAAGTTATTTATTATTTTTGTTAAATATTTCAGTAATCTTACATAAACAAACGTTCACTTTGTTATGTTGGCTGTACCTACATTTGTGGCCTGTGAGTGAATCCTGTAGGCATTTTGTCCAAATATTTGTGTCAGTTCGGAATGTGAACCCGCGGTCCTTAGCATCGAACGCCAGATGCAAACATTTCAGCTATTTGCCCTTGGTTCTTAAAATATAAATCGTATGTACTTATAATGTTTACCTTCAGATTACAATTTTGTTGAGCCTTTTTATTCAAGAAAATACTTTGACGTTTAATGGTTTTGTGACCAGCTAACAACGTTGCACTCAGCTGCCCCTTCTTACTTTATGCAGCTGAAGACGAAGATTTCACATGGAAGTTATGACAAATCTGACCACAACCTAGCTATTCGGAAACACGAAACCTCTTTATACCAAATGTCAATCGGAATTCCAATCACCGTTACTTCTGTCAAACTGTCAATGTGATGTGTTGCTGGAGAGTTAACAAATTTTATAATTTTTATATGAAACACCTAAAAATTATGCGCGATGGGTACTAAAACCGACTCGTATCGGGAAGCGGAAGATGACATGAAGCTGTCTTGGCGTGATGCTTCCTCCCTGCAACGTAAACTCAAGAAATTACTTATTATAATATTTATTCTACTCCATAATTGAAGAAGAAAATATTATGCGCCGACCCCAATTTATTTATCTACCCAACCAAATCACTAGGAAGTTATGAAGAGCGTATAATGTTAAACATCGGACAATCAGCAACAAATAAATTCTAATGGCTCTCGATTTTGAATGGTCTACGAATAACAGCCAGGACTTGCAAGTATGTATTGTTTTCGTTGTGAGGATATTTTAGCTACTAGACATTGAGATTGATAGCAGGCCTAACTGTCTCGTTTCAGGTAATTAAGTACTGTTACACGTGGCCGCCTTTGTAATATACCTGTAGTCTAAGTAGATATCAACGTAGCTATAAATTACGTAGTCAGACCCACACGTTATACATTTGAAGTAAGTAGATGCAAGTGTATCGTCGTCCTACTCTTGTCCCATTCTACTTGTGTTCATGTCATCATTTAATCTTTTTTCTTACCTTACACACTCCATCCATCTTTTCTTACGACTTCCTTTCATTTTTAACCGACTTCCCAAAAAGGAAGAGATTCTCAATTCAATTGGTATGTTTTTTTCCTCTTTGTGTATGTACACCGATTACGCAGATTTATGATCCGATTTTTGAGACTCTTTTTTAGTTTGATGCGAAATAGTTAGCATTTGGTCCCATACAAAATTTAACATAGTTTGGCCCAGTACTTTTCATTTTATGAACATTTTTATATGTAACACGTGCCACTTTTAAACTTAATTTAATATCCTTAATCCTTACATTAGAGCAGCGGTGGCACAGTAGCCCAACAGTAGGTCGTGGGTAGAAACCCATTCAAGCACATTACTTTGTGTAATTTATTTCATCACCGCTGCTCTCAAAACGGTGAAGGATAACATCGTGAGGAACATGGCATGTCTTAGAACCAAAAAATTCGAAGACTTATTATATGTGACATCTACCAATCCGCACTGGGCCTGCGTGGTAGTATATAGGCCATTCCCTCTCAAAGAGAGCTGTATGTGCCAGCAGTGGAAACATTAATAGGCTGTTGATGATGAATCCTCACATTCATTCTCATCCCGGCTGGATGAAAAAATAATAACATGTAGTACTCGTTTTCCGTTCATATTTTTCACAGTTCAGTATTTAGAAGTAGATGCAAATATATCTTAAAAAATACCATAACTAGTCAGAAAATAAATACTATTACAAAACTATTTTAATATCTATTAGTCATTCAGCAAGCCGGTAGCGAGACTGACTGCCTCGAGTGAGCCAGGCGTAGCCACTCAAGTATTGCCACTCGAAGAGACCATTTTGAATGCACCGACGTATAATATGACCTTGACCTTCTATTTATTTCTTACGTCTTTAAGACCCTGAAAACCTAGCATAAAATCACGCCTGTTAAACTCGAAGGGTAAGGCAGGATGTGTAGAGGAAAGTCACCAAATATGAAATAGTATCTTAATATGGAATACCTTCATTTCTCTAAGACTATAAGTATGAAACGCAACACTCGACCATCTTCTGTTCCATTCGGTCTATTGCACCACGTACGTGTTAGTAGACCGAATGGAACAGAAGATGGTCGAGTGTTGCGTTTCATACTTATAGTCTTAGAGAAATGAAGGTATTCCATATTAAGATACTATTTCATATTTGGTGACTTTCCTCTACCTATTATTACATGTACAAGTCGTTGGACCCTGAAAAATTTAATCATCATCAGCCTATAATGTTCCCTCTGCAGGGACTCAGGCCTCCTCTCTAGAAGGGGGATGGGCTATAATCCATCACGCGGGCCCAGTGCGGGTTGGTAGATGTCACTTCTTTGAATTTTTGTTTCTAGGGCATGTCGGTTTCCTCACGATGTTTCCTTTACCGTTTAGAGAGCAGTGATCATAAAATAAATTACACTAAGTATTGTGCTGCCTGGTTTCGAATCCACGACTTGTTCGTGAGTCGGAGCCAGTAAATTGAAAAATTCAATTATAATGGTAAAATACAAGCAGTGTATGTCAGTCCCATCGTAGTTACCCTTAATAAACATTGATCGTATCATGGGTCATTAACATAAACAGATTTGCAACATTGCCATTTGGTTAATACGGAATGTTATGGAATAACGTAAAATCAAAACTCATTTATTTTTAATTATGCTGAAAATCAGCACTTTTTGGATGTTAAAATTTACAAGAGACAGTCCCCCAAAACGTTCGCCCTTCGTAACTTCCTAGTGTTTTCGCTGAAAAGAATAAGCGGCGGAACAAACTCCCCAGCAACACATATGTATGTTAAGTTAGAACATTAACATTGTGTATAATGAATGCACAATGCACCTTGTTCTATTTTGTAATTTTATCCAGTAAATCCAGAGTACTCTTTTGGTAACTGTAGCTGCATTGTTAGTTCTCAACAGTTGCAATCTCAACACCAGAGAACTGCATACACAACTTTTTACCGAACAATTTCAAAGAACCATGACGCTATATCCGTTGACACCTCTTGGGCTTATGTTAATAAAACCATACGCGATACTGCATGGAAAACTTTCCTACTACACTTCGCGCACATACAACGTCACATTGAGCAGAAAATCCAGCATAACCTGACCTCCCTTTGGAGATAAAGCAAAGGGCGTATCTACAAAACCACTACTTTTCAAAGGAGTCAAAAAAAAGTTTCCCGACATAACTGTCATTGTGTCTAGAGCGAATTTTGAGCTATAGAACATAGTAGAACAATATATCAAGTAAAATTATTTTCATTTTATCTACGAGCGAAATAAATAAATCATTGTGTATCCAAAAATTATGACTGTATCAACCAGTTCTTTTTGCGAATATTAATTATACCAATCAGAAAGAGGATGAAAAACTAAGTATTTAATAAATAAATAAAAAAATAAAAAAAAAAGCCTTTTATTTCATGCGTTGAAAGCGTTGAAAGAAAAAGTAATACAAACTCTTTGAAATACAATTAATTTACAAAAGCTGTTACATACATTTATAGTTTACTTCTTTTTCATATTGGGTTAATATTTTCAATAAATTTTTACTCTTCCAATTTCATTAAAAGATATATTATATTAAATTAAATTTCAATTTACAAAAAAAAAATAAACAAACACTGGATTCCAATATGAAAAAAATACATCAATTTTTAAATTAGACTTCAACCTAAAATTAAAATGGTTGGTTACAATAAAAAATATAATAATTTAAATAAAATTTCAATCAAAATTAAAAAAGGATTGATTTCGCTAGAACATACAATATTTAATTAGATTTGAATAAAAATGAAAAAGATTGATTTCAATTAAAACAGTATATACTATTAAAATTGAAAATAAAATTACACTTACAATAAAAAAAAACATAAATTTGATTCAATTAAAATTCAATAAAATTTAAAAGGATTGATTTCATTAGGAAACATATGAATTACATTAAATTACGAATAAGATAAAAAAGATTGAATTCAATAAATAATAATGTTACGCCGGTCATCTAGAATCTTCGAGAAACCTCGCTAATAACTGAGAAGTACGCGTGAATTCTAGTAGGTATCTAATTCCATTCTGTAGGTATAACTACGGCGCCCGGCTTTAGCGGTACTTGCATTTTAATTTCGACCGTATGCCTACGGCGTAAAGTAACTTCTTCTTTGTTGGTTAATTTATCTTTAAGTTTATTTTTTTGTTAATGTTTTTCTGGATGCTTTATGGAATAATAGCAAACTTTCTCGAATATCTATTGTGTGTTTGGGGTATAAAAGGACCGAGAGAGGACGCAGCGAGACAGTCTACTTTTAAGCGAGACAACGGAAGGTTCTAAGAGATATCTAGTGCGATAAAGTGTTCAGTAGTGTTTTGCGATTGTTTATAAGTGTTTTGCGAGTATTAAAGTTATTTCGTGTGTTCAATTGGTAGTGCTTTTATTTATCCCATACCCAGCTCGTAACAATTTGGTGTCAGAAGTGAGGGATAAATAATGCCGATTCTACCCAAGGACGACACGGATAGTATCCGTACGAGGAGTCAGCGACAACAAGGTATGGACCAAAGGCGATTTGGAGACTCCCCGACACAGACACCGGGCGGTGTTCAGCCTACGTCAGAGCCAGTCGCTGGCCCATCTGGATCTACTCCAGCACTAGCGGCGCCTGATTTGTCTGCCTTAATGGCTCTGCTGCAAGACCAGGCTCGTCGTCAAGAGGAGCAGGCTCGTCGTCAAGAGGAGCAGGCTCGTCAGTTGCAGGAACAGATGCGACGGGACAAGGAGGAACAGGCTCGTCGTCAAGAGGAGCAGGCTCGTCGTCAAGAGGAGCAGGCTCGTCGTCAAGAGGAGCAGGCTCGTCGTCAAGAGGAGCAGGCTCGTCGTCAAGAGGAGCAGGCTCGTCGTCAAGAGGAGCAGGCTCGCCAGTTACAGGAACAGCTGCAACGTGATAAGGACGAGCAGGCTCGCCGCAGAACAGATGCTCCTGATAAAGGATCTTCACGCATCAGTGGGCAAAGAGTTGAGCGTGATGAAGGAGCAGGTACAGCAGCACGACAACCGTATCGCAAAGGCCGAAATTCAGATCGCCGATGTGAAGAAGGCCTTAAGTGAAATTAAGGATGGAGATGGAGTTGTGACGTCAGTGATTGCTGCACCTTCGGTGCGCGGGTTTAAAGTGCCGCCATTCGACGGAACATCTTCGTGGTCGGCCTATAAAATCCAATTTGAGGCCGTTATGAAGGAGAATGGGTGGACCAAAGCGCAAACCATGACAGCGCTCACCTTGGGTCTCCGAGACCAGGCCCTTACCATTCTTGAGGCACTCGGCAAGGATGTGACCTACGAACAGCTGCTGGAGGCGTTAGAGTCTAGATACGGCGACGCGCACCTGGAGCACGTCTTTCGTGCCAAGTTAAGAGATCGCGTTCAGCGTAGTGCCGAGAACTTACAGCAGTGGGCCCTGGAAGTTGAAAAGATAGTTCGGAAAGCATACCGGTCTGCT
Organism: Diarsia rubi; assembly: GCA_932274075.1. Lineage (NCBI taxonomy): Eukaryota > Metazoa > Arthropoda > Insecta > Lepidoptera > Noctuidae > Diarsia > Diarsia rubi. Next base: position 5,832,033 of record OW026414.1, read on the forward strand.
CCTGCACTCATAGACGGAAATTTGGTACAATTGTTCATCGACGGAATACGCGACTTGGAAGTGAGAGCCGCTGTGAGACTTGGACATCATGAGACGCTGAAGAACGCCTTAGCACATGCTCTAGAAGTAGAAGCAGTAAGGCAGGACCACCGTACGTACCGGGTCAGAGAAGTTGTGGCATCACCTAGACGCGACCGTCCGCAAGGGTACAGTCCCAGCTGCTTCGTTAAAGAAAGGGATCATCTTGGCTCAAGCTGTCCGAAGCAAGTTGGCGTAGCACCTGTACGCCAGCGTCTGCAAGGTTACAGCCCTAGGTGCTACACTTGTGGAGAAAGTGGTCATCTGCGGTCAAACTGTAAAAAGCGACGCTCGACGAGAGATGAACATGATCAATCACAGCAGAGAAAGGCGGCTGAAATGACAGCCCAGCAACAGTGGAGAACTCGCGATAACGAAGACGTACTGGCAAGACCTTGGCGTGGAGACTGTATGCAGAGTTCCAGGCAAGAAACTAAGGGAGTTGTGTCTGTGAGGAGGCTGAGAACAGATCTCAGCGACGAATGGAAGGAAACCATACAGCAGGCTCAGCAAAATGACTCTGATATCAAACCGATCTTCGATTGGATCAAAGCTGGTGCTCCGAAGCCCAAGTGGAGTGATGTGGCTGCGATGAGTTCTATCACTAAGAGTTATTGGGCACAATGGAACAGCTTGGTGATCCAGGATGGAGTGTTGTGCCGTAAATGGGAAAACGCTCGAGGGGACAGCTGTCATCTACAAATGGTTGTTCCTAAAGCTAAGATACCGGATGTTTTACGGCTGTACCACGATGGATGCTCAGGAGGACATATGGGGGTAAAAAGGAGTCTCCTGAAGATCAGAGAGCGGTTTTACTGGATCCACTGTCGAGATGATGTGGAGGACTGGTGTCGCAAATGTACCAGCTGTGCGGCTGTGAAGGGACCCCATACACGAAGCAGAGGTGCATTAAAAGTGTACAACGTTGGAGCCCCCTGGGAGCGGATAGCACTGGACGTAGCAGGACCATTTCCAGAAAGTGATAGCGGAAACAAGTACTTCATGGTTGTCATGGACTACTTCACCAAGTGGCCAGAAGTCTTCGCCATTCCTAACCAAGAAGCCACAACAGTCGCAGATAAATTGGTTCAGGAAGTCTTCTGTCGTTTTGGAGTACCCTTAGAAATTCACAGCGATCAAGGGAGGAATTTTGAATCGCAAGTTTTTCAGGAGACTTGTCGATTGATGGGTACACACAAAACTAGAACCACCTCTTACCACCCACAATCTGATGGAATGGTGGAAAGATTCAACCAGACGTTGGAGAGATATCTGGCAAAAGTTGTGGAAAGCAGGCAAAAAGATTGGGACAAGCACATACAGCCGTTTCTTCTGTCCTATCGGAGTGCAGTTCACGAAAGTACGACTGTAACTCCAGCCTTCGCGAACTTTGGAAGGGAACTACGGTTGCCTGCAGATTTAATAACTGGAACTCCCCCTGATGTCCCACGCAGTGTAACGGATTACGCAAATGACCTGCGTAATAAGTTAAATGATGTGTATGAGCATATCAGACAATCCGCACAACAGATGTCTGAGAAGATGAAGACCCCTTATGATCGGAAGGCAGTAGTAAGTAGGGGTTTCGATGAAAGTTCTCTGGTGTGGTTGCATAACCCAGTGCGGAGCAAGGGAAAGTCCCCGAAATTGCAAGTAAAATGGGATGGACCATACCGAGTTGTGACCAGGATCAACGATGTCACCTACCGAATACAGAAGGGTCCGCGAGGTGCGCCTAAGGTTGTGCATGTAGACCGATTAGCGCGATATCACGGGACTAATGATGCTCGGGACGAGCATGTCTAAGGAGGGGGCAGTGTTACGCCGGTCATCTAGAATCTTCGAGAAACCTCGCTAATAACTGAGAAGTACGCGTGAATTCTAGTAGGTATCTAATTCCATTCTGTAGGTATAACTACGGCGCCCGGCTTTAGCGGTACTTGCATTTTAATTTCGACCGTATGCCTACGGCGTAAAGTAACTTCTTCTTTGTTGGTTAATTTATCTTTAAGTTTATTTTTTTGTTAATGTTTTTCTGGATGCTTTATGGAATAATAGCAAACTTTCTCGAATATCTATTGTGTGTTTGGGGTATAAAAGGACCGAGAGAGGACGCAGCGAGACAGTCTACTTTTAAGCGAGACAACGGAAGGTTCTAAGAGATATCTAGTGCGATAAAGTGTTCAGTAGTGTTTTGCGATTGTTTATAAGTGTTTTGCGAGTATTAAAGTTATTTCGTGTGTTCAATTGGTAGTGCTTTTATTTATCCCATACCCAGCTCGTAACAATAATAATATGAAATGTATAAATTTTAATGTCGATGTTGATTTGAGATTAAAATAGCATGCATGCATGAACCCCTCAAGTGGTGAGGGTGAAGGCCTCCTCCAGAGAACCCCAGCGATCTCGGTCTTTGGCTTCTGTTAACCAGTTTTTCCCCGCTACTCGTGTGATGTCGTCTGTCCATCTAGTTACAGGTCTTCCTCGTTTTCGAGTGCCTGTTGGACCTGGCCATGTCGTCATGCGAATTGTCCATCGTTCGTCGCTCATCCTCGCTACGTGTCCTGCCCATCTCCATTTTAACTTTAGAGCGTAGGTGGGAGCATCTATCACTCCTGTTTTTTTTTAGTATATAAATTTATTTTATTATCGAAAAAATGGCGGTTACGTATTTTGAGCCTAAAGGTATCAATATACTGCGAGGTTATTCTGGACGTATAGCTTGAGACTGCTCGTGTGTGCGTAGTTCGATGCATCTGGTTCTGACACGGGGTAAGGTTGCTTTTCTCTAGGGTAAAAAGCAAGCTAGACTTATCGAGAGTCTAGATTCTAGTGATACTTGACATTATAGCGTGTTTATTTTGAGATTTTATTGAGTTGGTAGTATATTTGCTGGAGTTTGTGGGACTTTTCTGATGGCTTATGTTGGCAGATGATGAATGATTTCAATTTAGGCCAGAAGAATTTTGACGATAAATTTCTTCGTGGTTTTTTGTTGCACAGACTTCATGGCAATGGATTGGTCTCCTAAAATCAGATAGTTTTGAGGTTTTGCCATAACGACTGTTCTATCTTTTCTCTGTTTCTATTACTAAAGCATGATCTATTGCAATCTGACTTTTTACCCGACTACGGCGAAGCCAAAAGGAAGGGTAATGATTTTGGCAGTCTATGTATGTATGTATTTATGTATGTATGTTCCACCGTAGCGTCTAGACTACTGAAGGTATTTTAATAAATGAGGTGTCAATAGATTCGTAAGAATAACGCGGGTGATAAAGGCTATATAAATTTTAATAATTCTTTTTATGACGGATTTAAATGTCTAATCATAAGGTCGAAAAAAAAAATTGAGATAATCATAACATGTTTGATATCAAATGAAAGGTCTTGGCGAGTACATCACAAATATGTATATTATATTATAGTTCAAGTCAAAATATACGTTTAGATTGCGGTCAAACAGTACTCGTGGTCTAGTCTGTGTTATTTACTAGTAGGTATTATGTAAATAACAAACCAACATTAAGTAGAATATTGCATTATGAAAGTAACATATTATTATGTATTTATTGAATATATCACAAAAATAAAATTCAAATAAAAAATAAGTTTAAAACTAAAACCCGACTACGAATAAAAACGAAGACTAATAAAACCGCGGTCTTAAAAGGATTAAACAAGAAAAATCGTCTAGTAAGTAGATAATGTGATAAATTATAGAGGACAGTCGTAGTCGCATGCAACCTTGCAAATGGCAACTAGCAGCTGACTTCTGTATCAATGAGAACGCCATGAAGGCACATCAGGTATCAGTGGCATGCGACTACGGCTGTCCTCTATAATTTAGCAAATTATCTACTCACTAGACGATTTTTCTTGTTTAATACTTTTAAGACCGCGGTTTCCTTAATGGCCGCAGTGACTTAGTAGATGTACACCACGATGGTATAAATAAATTCCTACGAGCTTTTATAAATAATCCAATGTCGATTTAAATTAATTTTGATTTTAATTTTAATATTTATTTTAATTTTGATTTTTAATTTTAATTTTTGTTTTGATTTTAATTTTAATTTTTAATTTTGATTTTAATTTTAATTAAATTCTATTGTTTAAGTTATTTGATTTTAATATTGATTTTGATTTTAATTTAATTTAATTTTGAATCCAATCAATCAATTCACAATTTAATCAATTATTCAATTCAATTCAATTCAATTCATTTATGTCAGGTTCATAACCCATATTTGAAACATATTATATCATACACAAAATAAATACAACATCAACACACATACAAATAAGTTATACAATAATCATTCAAATTCATTCATTAATTATACAGTAATCAAATTTAAAATTCATTCATTATTTTTTTTTACAGTAGTCTCTTACGTGCGACACTATATGTTATTTGTCTGTCACAACAGTGTCGCACATAAGGGCAGTCCAACCTATTTCCTATCATAGTCAGAACGGTATTGGAGCTGGCCCGCACTCTGCGTAATTATAATACATTACATTACATTATAATTTTAATCAGTATTTTAAACAACATTGAATGAATGATTTGATAGTTTTCTTTATTATTGTTTTAAATATTATGTTATGTTAAACCGTTTTTGTGCATGTGGTGTTAACCTGTAATTAATTGTTGCACTAGTAAATGTTACTATAGTCATTAAGTCACAAATGTATATAGTGTAAACAATTGTTGGTTAACCTAAATAAATAAAAAAAAAAAAAAAAAAAAAGACCGCGGTTTTATTAGTCTGCGTTTTTATTCGTAGTCGGGTTTTAGTTTTTAAACTTATTTTTTATTAATCGTCTATAAACATGCCAACCGGTATCCCCTTTTTGTAACTCGTGCAAAAGAAACAATTATATTATATTGTTGTTGTTTACATCAACAGGTTGACCATATTTGGAACATTAAGCGATTCGTCGTATACGCGACTTGCTATTGACGTTATAATCCAAACGTCAGGTTCAATATGGCCGCTAGACCGACTGCTGTCAAGTCTAGTCTTTGCTCCAATGTAACCTTTTTAGACAACGCCTGCAATGCTCCGCCATGTATTTCTCTGTCCAAAAAAATCGTATTTTCATTCTAATACAAACCTATAAGAATACACTAATTATAACTGCTTACTAAAACCAATATTCCATTAACTACAGAAACAAACAAATATAACAGACACACTGGTACACATTTAGCATACGCTAGTACACCCACGTAATCTCTCGGGACATTCACGAGCTCCAATTGACATCTGTCATACAAAAGGTTCGTTTACACCCAACGACCCGCTATGATCAGTGTAAACGCTTTACGGGAATTCAGAAGGTAAATACTTGGGTTCTGTGGGCTGGATTTGTCGTTGTACATTGGTCGCAGTAATGTTTGAGGGGATGGTTGTATAGACTTTCGATTGTTTATTTATTTATTTAAACTTCATGTACAAGTGTGGTACATAGGCGGACTTAATGCCACAAGGCATTCTCTACCAGTCAACCTTTGGGTTAAAAAAACAGCACTGTGGTAGAGTACAAATACAGTAAAAAAAAAGATAATACCATTTTGTAAACATAATACATAAATTGGTGCATACTAATACATAAATATACAGATAGAATTAAATAAACTAATAGGTATATATTTTAATACATACAAATACGAGAAACCGAAACCGATTGTTCTGGAGAATTGTTTGGTTAAATAGGTTTTTGAGGAAAAAGCCTGAATAAACTTACAGTGGATGTTGATATAACTACGCCTCATATATATAGAAAACCATTACCTACATAATTTTGGTTTTCAATAATATTATAGAATAAAATTATTTTATCGATGCAACCGCCAAAGTTAATTGTTTATCAAATTGATTGACACGTAGTGAAAATGTTCTATGTCCAAACCATTTGATACATCAAAATTCATAGAATGCAATTTGTGATTATTTACTGACGGTAGTTCATTTAATTTTGTAAAATAATAAGCTCTATGTCATAGGCATAACCCGCGCTATTTAGCTATTCAGAAGCAGTTCTATTTATGTACAGAATATTTCAAAATAACAAATCTTTAGACTTACTGTGTGTATTTTAAACTACCTTTATAATAAAATGCACAAGTTTGTGACGATGGTTATTTGTTACTCTTTCTCGAATAAACTATAGATTGGATTTCGATGAAATTAGCACTTAGCTTGTTAAAATGATTTAACACACCGGGTACGTTTTATCTCGGCAAAACAATCCCGTGGGAAAATTACCGAAGCCACGCATACGCTAATGTTTTATAAACACCTTACGTATTTAACTGATATTTCTACCACTCAACAACAGGGTGTCTAAAATGGCCGCTTTAGCAGAATCGTAATATGAATCGTGTTACAAATTTAAAATTCTTAAAATGGACTTTATAGTTATATATACATTTTTAGTTATACATATACATATATAAACATTAAGTCCATTTTAAGAATTTGAAACTTTAACGTAATTAAACTAAGATTCTGCGTGGATTCTGATAAAACGGCCATTTTAGACCCGCACTTCTACAAATTAGTTCACCGCTCACCGGTACTACATGCAACTGAGTTCCCGCGCGATTTCCAACAGCCTCCGATAATTGCCACCAATGCCACCAGAGGTCACTTTACACATAACATGGGTGGTTTTTAGTCAGTAGAAGTCTGACACTCCCTTTCGCTTTGCCCAAGAGCGGGAGGGGTTATTAGATGATTTCCCACCCCCCAAAAAAAAAAAAAAAAGGTCACTTTACACGGCACGGGGCAAGACTAATAACATCCATTTTATTTACGTGTCAAACTTAAAATAGATTGCATCAGCTAATAGTTTTATAATGTTCCATTAAAATGTACATGGTGTTATACAGATACAAGATATAAATATTCTTTGTGTCGCATTGTTGAAGTGTTTACTTTTAAAGTCCCTGTTATGAATAGTGCGTCGAGAAAAACTCATTATTTTGGAATTTTTAATTTCGTATTCGTACTTTGCTACTTTTTAGTTAACAATAACATTAGAAGAAGATTTTTTTTAAATTATTGTGTTTATCCACAAAAAAAACAGCATGAAAACCGGTGCAGTAGTTTTTGAGTTAATCGCAGTTGTACATATTACGTAGTGTTACATACATATTATGCAGTGATACCTATGTAGATCACTACATAGGTATACAGACAACATCTAGTTACAAGAAACTGTAAAATTCTGCCAATCAACTTTGAACCCAATATGTTGGCGATAAAGTAGAAAATCGATTAAAGAAATTTGACAGATTGTAGTGTGCTGTTGTCTAAACAACCTATAGGCCACCTGTCTTGTGTACTTTATTCTAATCGATTTCACGCCAAGTAACGTCGCGACGAACAAATAGAGACGCATTTTCACTTAGTATTTATTTATAGGTCTGTAGGTATTTTTGTTACCATGTCAACGAGGTGGATGTAAACAGTAATCGAGTTATCATCAAGGTATTATTAATTAAAAATAACTGCAACGGCGCCAATAATGCCGACCCAGAAAGACGTGGCGAGACGGTCTGGAGCGTACCGCAAGGGTTGGTTCTAGGAGGTAGGTACAGTAAAAGAGCTCTTGAAAGGAATTGGGAAAGGCCTTTGGCAGTCCCACTGCTGGGCCAACACCTTCCCCAATTCCTACTCTAATGCAAAAAAAAAAAAAACTTGTTATAGCAATAATGTGGAACTCGTGGCTAATTAAGTACCTACGCGGGTCTGTGGATTAATTATCACTCGTTACAATACAAACCCCCCTGGCCTCGTATAGCACACTGAACTGATAGTGATCCAGACCAAATAAGATTCGACTGTATTACGTTACTCCGAAGTTCGAAATACCGATGTACAGCATACAGAAAGTTTGTGAGTCCGAATTACGTGAGTCAGAATGTACGCTATGACGAAGTATGGTATTCAGAATGTTCGTTACTCTGAAAAAACTTTCGGAGTAACGTACTTCGTTACTCCGAAAGTTTGCTACTACGAAGTACTGTATTCAGAATATTCATTATTGCAAAGTACGCAACTTCGAAAGTTAACTTTCGGAGTAAAGTACATCGAAGTAACGATCATTCTGAATACCGTACTTCGTCTTAGCGTACATTCTGACTCACGTAATTCGGACTCACAAACTTTCTGTGATATTATACCGTACATCGGTATTTCGAATTTGACGTAACGTAATACAGTCGTAAGATTCTATTGGATTACGATAAAAAACTTAGAAATGGGTAGGATTCATAATTTCTCGTTTTTCTTAATTTTTTCGTGTCGCTGGCACGACAATTTGATATTTTGCTAGCCCAGAACTTCGTCACTTCCACTGCGTCATCGGTGGTAGCAAAATTTTCCGTTGAAAAGTGCTGACGGAATACGAAATTTCTTAAAAGCGATTTCCTCTTTGCTGGACCTTTCCTCCAATTTTTTAGTTATTTTTCACCTTCACTTTTATTTTTAATTCTGTAAACTTTTTTACATTTCCCTGAGTAGGTACTTTCCGAAAACAACTAAGTGACTTCATCTACGTGTTTCGTCTAAAATCATCGATTATTTATTAAAACGACATTAATTCTCGTCACGTAGTCGATCAAGTCGCCAGTCCCTCTGTATCGGATTTTTTAATCTACTTTAATCGAACACTCCACAAAGAATCAATTCAATTATTGTCTTTTCAATTTCATAAAATTACGGTAAAAAACTCCAATTGAATGTCGCGTTTCTTTCCAGTGCACGTTTTTTCGTACGGTTGGACATAGCTGGTTTTAATGTTTAGTACGGCACGTTTAGTATGAAGAAATCTTGAAGAATCTGCTTTTAGGTACAGCAGACGTACTCAGTCTGAAATCGTTTTCATAGGCGACATTAGCATGTGATGCGTCGGGGCTGCGGGTTATTCAAAAGAGATACCGCAACCTCGACACAAAGAGTCAAGAAGTAACATAGGTGGTTTTTAGTCAGTAGAAGTCTGACACTCCTTTTCGCTCTGCCAAGAGCGGGAGGGGTTATGATGACTTCCCAAACCCCCAAAAAAAAAGTTGCTTTTTTTTTGCTTGAAATAAAAAGAGAAGGAACCAGTTGTTATCTACAAATTAAATAGCAACTTAACAGATACCTATGCATCTAAGGATTTAATTATCTGCCTAGGCGACTCCTAACCATGTTTGGGTCAGCTTCCAATGTAACCGAATGCAGCATAATACTATAGTATTTTAAATGTACCGACTGCCTATCTAACCTCCATACCCTACATAGTACTGGGGTAATATTGTACCCATTGGTAAGACTGGTTGGTATAATCATGTCTCTAAGAATAATTAACTGTCTGAAAAAGAGGCTGTAATAGGAATTGCAGAAAGTGATATTATTTATCTGTTGTTGTTGATATTAATTAGTGGACGTTAACTTGCTTTTGACAGATTCCCATAATACTACTTATGGGAATTTACGGCCTACTAGCCAGAAACCATATGGCACCACTCGGAGGATTACACACATTTTGATCTAAACCACAGAGCACGGAACCGTCGTGTTACCAGCTTTTAGAGATGACAGTGCTGACAAAAGTCGTAATGTGAACTATCACATCACACTATCAACACCTTTCAGAGCGAAAGGGAGTGTCAGACTTCTACTGACTAAAACCACCCATGTTCCTTCTTAGCCCTATATGTCGAGGCCGCGGTAACTAGTGTACAACCCGCAGTCTCGACGGGCGTCGGCCCTTTCGGGCCCCTCCCGCCTTTGATAAGCATAAAAGTCCATTTAAAGCGTTTATAATACAACGGGTAACTTACTAACTTTGTTTTTATATTGACCTCAATGTTATCCTAGGTACTTACATGAGGCCGACGATGGAATGAACTAACCCAAAATAGGCCTATTAACTGGCGACTTAAATAGATTGAGGACATTCGAACTAGGGAACACCGATAACAACATACACCAACACCGTCAGTTTCTAGATGTTATTTGATTTAATCATTAATTCAGTAAAAACTTCAAATTAACTTAATCCCACATTCTAAATGAGTATTCTAGTAAATTATCTGGGCGAAATTATGATTCGTAAGATTTTGATGAGTTTGTTAGTCTTGTTTTGTCTGCGGGCTTGTGGATTGTTTGAAAGAGATACCGACACAAAGGGCTGAGTAGGAACATGGGTGATTTTTAGTCAGTAGAAGTCTGACACTCCCTTCCGCGTTGCCCAGAGCGCGAGGAGTCAAAAAGGGCTTGTTTATCCGAAGAGCACTGACAAGAGGGCACCCAAACGACTCCTTGCTCTGTGGTCTAACACATTAGTACCACTCACCGCTTACGTTTAGTAATATAGAGTAACATAATGTTTCGTTATACACAGAAATACAATTAGGGTAGATACCGACCCTATTATGGGTAGTCATGAAAGGGGAGTGGTCGCTTTGGTATGCGCAAAAGTGCCATAGAGATATGGCCAGTCGCCTTTTTATGATTTCTACATCCTGAAATGTACTTTTTTGCTACTGGTTTCGTTTTTGACATTAAACCAGAAGTTTTATTTGTTTTTAAATCAGCGCTACGTTTTCGAAATAATAAATGGTAATGATTTCCTAAGTATTACAGAACGAAAAGGAAGGATTTTTCTGGAGCATAGTTTAAGATTTCACAGCACAGTTGGCAATTATGAAAAAATGTATCCTATGAATTTAGTAAAGGAGTAGATGACATCAGAGACTTTCTTTGTCAATGGAATAATATCTTTCAGGCATGCTGGTTTTATCACGATGTTTTACTTCATCAAAGCAGTAGGGATATTTACCGACTTAAAAAAATATGATTCTAATTAGTCCGTCTGTTAGATTATCGAAAAATATTGGATACGAATTTTCTGTTTGATCAAATCAATTATAACTGACGAATTTAAAACGCGTCAAAGAGTTGAGGTTGGGTTTGTGACGTCACTAACCGCAATAAATTGACAAACTAATGTCTTAGAATATGACGTCACACGAGTTTTCAAACCACTGTATCGTTTCATTGTTTTCTAACGTGAAAAATAAAAAATACGTGTCCAAATTTTTTTGGAAATCCATCTGACGGACTAATTAGATTTTTTTTTTAAAACTACCCTATTGATAGTTACACTATACGTCTGATATCTTGGGTTCGAACATGAAATCTGATACTGATATTGTTAGTCACATCATCACACATGGGATGACACATCCCACTACTGGACAAAGGCCCCGTGATTTCCAGTTGTTTGGATCTAAGAACAATGTAGACCCAGTGGCCGCTGGTCTTATCCAGATCGTTCCGCCATCTTCTACGAGCTTTGCCGCGATGCCTTCTAAATGTGTCAGGGCTCCAGATGTTGGCTATTTTGACCCACTGGGCTTTTGGCTCATTGTCAAAATCAAAATCAAAATCAAAATATTTTTATTTCACATAGGCCTACATGGGCACTTAAAAAACGTCGGTAAAAAGGGGCACGGTTCGGTGCATTGGTCGATTCCTAAGGAGAAGAACCGGCAAGAAACTCCAAAGGTTACTCTTTTTATCTTTTAAAATCGTTTGGGTTAACAATAAGGTTAAAGGTTAAGGTTAGGTAAGATTGGGTTATACACACATGAAGACCATGCAGATTAATGTCTGAGATGGTCTTTTGAAGAAAGCACCACACAGATTTGAGTGGACCCGTCCAGTCATTGGGCATGCGTAAGACGTGCCCTGTGCACGGCCTTTTGAGCAACGTTGGTAATTTGTGTTATGGAGTGCAGTGTTGTGTTGCGTACCCGGTCGGTTACTTTGACGCCTAGAATGCTGCCCATCATTGCACGTTGGCATACCTTTTTTTTGGTAAATCATCATATAACCCCTCCGCAAAAGGGGGTGTCAGACTTCTCCTGACTAAAAACCACCTATGTTCCTTCTTAGCCCTATATGTCAAGGCCGCTGTATCTCTTACAACATCCCGCAGCCCCGACGAGTGTCGGCCCTTGCGACCCCCATCCATGTTGCTGACATCTCTTTAAGGCGCGCGTGGAACACGAACGCGCCGTCACCACGACCTATCATTGTCGTAAGACGGACGGACGGCGAGCTAGCCCATCACTTACCGTCCACAGGTCCGCACCTACGGTGGCCGGAAGCCGTCACGTGGCCCCCGAAGCTAGGAGCGTCTCCGGCGGCGGCTGGGACGTGAGGTTCTCTCCCTCTCACGTTCCGCCACCTCCTTCGCTAACACCACTGCTTCGCAGAAGATGGCGACGGTGTCCCATTCCTCTTCGCCCCGGACCATGGCTTGCACCAGGGCCGGACGCGAGAGTACGTTGGCAGACCTTGAATTTGAACTTATGAATCTTTGTCAAAGATCGCTTTAGCTATAAAGGTAGGTTCGAACTTGAAATCTATCATTTGCTAATCCGACGGTGACACCACTAAATTATCACTGCACAATGTGAAAAATATTTTATAGAATAGCTTAGGCTCATATGTTTAGCAAATAATATATTACGTCACCTGTTGCCATGAACTATCTTAATCCATGGCCTGATGTAGGCAGAAAACACATTAACACGTCAAATCCTCTTAGGCCGTGACATGAGGGTGTCAAAATAGGAGACAGGGGATGTGTAGTAATCGCACAGTTTACCTTCCCTGCAGGTATGAGGGTTAAGCTGTGAGGGTTTCATAGTGCGATAAATGTTTTCATTACTTATTCAACTTATCGTTTGTAAAATATATGTTTTTGAGTTTTAATGGATTGATTCTGTTACAGTTGTAGTAGGTATTGCTCTAATGACCCAAACCACAATTTCTTGTTTATTTAGTAAATTTAAGTAAATACGCCAAATTATTCGCGTACTGTAGTGTACGCGAGCCGGAAGACGTTACGTTGGAAGGCCTCCCACTAGTTGGACATCGGCCAGCGGGTCCCTGTAACGTTCACCAGGTCATCGGAACGGAAGGGGACCGGCCAATGTGGCGACACTTGGGGGAGGCTTATGTATGTGTGTAAGCAGTAAACGTCTCTTGGCTGAAATGATGATGATGATGACGACGCTAAATTGTCATCGACCGCTGCAGTCCAGTAGTGTTTTTTTCTAACCTAACTCATCAGACTGAGGTGCACCCTAGTTTGCATATCCATATTTTGCCAGTTATTTTTAAGTCAGCCGGTCCTTCCAATCTAAAATCCGTGGCTTCTACTGTGTAAATACTTGAAAACAAAGCCATGGTCCGGGGCGAGGAGGAATGGGGCGCCGTCGCTTTCTTTAGCGAAGGAGATGGCGGAACGTGAGAGGGAGAGAACCTCACGTTCCATCCACCGCGGGAGACGCTCCGGGCGTCAGGGGCCGCGTGATGACTTCCGGCCACCGTTGACGCGGGCCTGTGGACGGTGAGTAATGAGCTAGCTCGCCGTCCGTCCGTCTTATGACGACGACAGGCCGTGTCGACGGCGCGTTCATATTCCACGCGCAAGGGCCGACGCCCGTCTGGGCTGCGGGATGTTGTAAGAGATACCGCGGGATGGGTGATTTTTAGTCAGTAGAAGTCTGACCCTCCCTTTTGCTCTGCCCAAGAGCGGGAAAGGTTATTTGATCATTTCCCACCCCTAAAAAACAGCATTTCGAATCTAGAACTTCGTGCTCAGCACATGCACTTGCGAAATTAGACCACCGCGGCGAGGCAAGCTTATAACTTATTTCTATAATTTATCGTACCACCTAACATCTATAAAGCAATTTAGCAAATGAGGTGGTACTGGATTAGTCTTTATCTAATAATTTATCAACTCCTAGACATGTTACAGAAAATTAAATATAAATACGATAGAAGCAAAACATGCTGATGTGCTATTTAACATTTTATAGCTTCGGTACGTTTTTTGTTGTATTCGTGATCACAATCGTTTTTTGCGTTGTTTAATTTTTGATGATTTTCTAGTTTGACAAAGTGTTATTAGGTTTTTCCATCATTAAAAACCCAGACTCTGTCTCGTTGGTCGACAAGCGTGATCTGAGCATCAGATCTTGCGTTCGATTTACGGGTATAGCAAAGTGGGTTAAATTAAAATGAACCTAGAAATACCTTAACAAAATAAGTCAAAAATAATTAGAATCTGCTCAGGAGGAAAAACAAAGAAATGCGAGACGTGATCTCATCAAAATCTTTATGATATAATCGGTCTAAGCTGCGCCAGTTCCTATCACACTTTACAGGGACAGGCTTGACATAGCGCGATGACAATTATCTATTTTCAATTTCCTTGCAGACCTTGCCCCTCTTAATCAAATTGCAAAGCGCACTTCTGTCTCTCCTTTTACAATTAATGGAGTTATGATGACATCTGAGAAGAATGGATAGCTTTGTGTCCAAGCGATTAAGCTTCAAACCGAAATAACTGTGCTATTTCTTGCTTTAGAGTATAGAGTGAAAGCAATACTCCTAATCATTTTGAGTGGGCAACGGGAACACAATTGCCAAGAGGCATTTTGGAATGTGCCATGTGGGCATGCCATTCAGTATGAGAGTGCTATTGTTCGTATAATTCGGTGCGGTTCCTATTAGTTTTATACTTGTTTTGGTGAAAGAAAACATCGTGAGAAAACCAGCTTGCCTAAAAAATATTTCTGGGCTATGCAGCCGACATTAGCTTGGCTTTACATGCCTAAAGCCAAGTCGGAGGCTTGGATGGTATAAAAACTCTGACACCAGGTAAGGCACACAATAAAGAAGAATCTAGAAGTATTTAAACCGTTACTTAAAAAAAAACGTAGGGGTATTTGGTTTGAAGTACAGAATGATTGGTTGACGTATGTGTGAGGGGTTGATTTACACCCTGTATATACAAATATATTATAAATCATGTATGTACCAAAAAATAAATAACACAATAAACTAAAAACAAAATGGTAACAAACTTGCTCATAACAGACTATGCTAACAATGCCACATCCAGTAATAATCAAACGATGTCCATGTTGTTGTGTTTTGTTAAACTTATGTTCGAGTTGAGGTGTATTTATCTGTGTACCCACATAATCTGTGCGCTCTTATTATAAATTTTAATTGTAGTGTGTTTCTCAGTAAGTGAATTATCTATGTAATTCTTATGAGAAATAAAGTTGTTCTTAAACCTAAAAAAAAACCTACTTATTCAACATAGTTCTCAACAGTTTCCGTAATGTATTACCAAACTTGTTGTCATAATACAGGACATTTCAGAATGATGAACATAATTATGACAATAGGGGTTCGGACTAGGTAAAAAATATGATTCTAATTAGTCTGTCAGTTAGATTATCGAAAAATATTGGGTACGTGTGACCGCATCAAAGATTTGAATGGGAACCCTTTCAAATCTTTGACATCACTGACCGCTAAAAAAAATCATACTAATGTCTTAGAGTATGACGTCACACGAGTTTTCAAAGCACTGTATCTTCTTCACTGTTTTTTTACGTGAAAAAAGAAAAAAACGTGTTCAATATTTTTTGGAAATCTATCTGACGGACTTATTAGATTTTTTTAGTTATCTACCCTATTTAGTTCAGATTCATGTCTTTGAAAGCCATTTACTTACGCTCTTTTCGGATCGGACGGTTTTTTAAACCGGTTGCGAAATCCTAGTGATCACGCATAATAGTGTTTCCGATGGTTTACCCTGAATCCCTTCTACAATAAATTTAAGCTACAATTTTTTAATATAATTTTATACATCGACTTTAAATCAACAAAGATAAGCCAACAATCTAATAGAAAAACTCAATTTCCTGGAAAGTCGATAAACCCCACTCCTTCCCGTTATCAGCAACTAAACTCATTACAAACTGTTTATTTTAGTTGCTTTGAAGACACGATCTATCTGTGTATTTATTTTCCATTCCTGGAAATCTGAACTAAGTAACACAAGATATTTAATACCAAAACAAGATTGAACTGTCTCTTTAAATAACTCTTCATGTAAATTTAATTGATTTTTGGTATGGGGTGTGAACGAAACCTTCACGAATCCGTCAACTAAGTATCTTTTTCATTTTTGTTTTTTTCGGGGGTGAAAAACAATCCATGTTCCTTTTTAGCCCTACATGTCAAGGCCGCGGTATCTCTTACAACATCCCGCAGCCCCGAACATCCCGCAGTCCCGAACATCCCGCAGCCCTGAACATCCCGCAGCCCCGAGTCAATTAAGTATCTTGATCTAGATTAGGATATAATCTACCGAAAATTAATGCGTTACATTGTAAGCAGTATGTTATGGTTTACAATCTCGCACGGTATTTACAATTTTACAATGACAATGATAACACCAAACTAAGTAAACCTGCGCAAAATTGACCTATTGCTGGGACACGACTTTTATTTTTGGTGTGATTAATTACGCTTTGCGATAACTTTCAATGAAACACATAACACATTGTGCTGATGGATGCATTGAATAGGACAAGAAGGTCATGAAGGTATTTACAGTAATGTTATAATTAAAGGAAACTTTTTTTATTCCTGAAAAAGTTGCAAATTTGAATATCAATATCTCTGTAACTATTGGTTTCAATGGTTAATTAATAATTGGCTATGGTCTAGAACGAAACAATTATCGCAATGGCGAGAAGTTTAAGTTTCGTTAGGGGAAGGTATAATGGATCCGGACGGGGCTGCGGGTTGCTCGTAAGAGATACCGTGGCCTCGACACAAAGGACTAAGAAAGAAGATGGGTGGTTTTTAGTCAGCAGAAGTTTGACACTCCCTACCGCTCGGAAGGAGTCATTTGAAGATTTCCCTCAATTAAAAAAAACCGGCCAAGTGCGAGTCCTACTCGCACATGAAGGGTTCCGTACCATCGTAGTAGGGGAGTCGCTTTTTATTTTTTTTTTGTTATAGCAGCAACAGAGAGACACATTCAGTGAAAATTTCAACTTAAAAATATTTTTATTATATGATGTAACTAAAAATTTATGCTTTTCGCAATTTTTCCTTTAGCTGTGTTATAAGACGTTGCTTCGTACCAAATTTCAAGATTCTGAGTTCACGGGAAGTACCCTGTAGGTTTTGATTCCCTTGCGAGTGTCGAAAATTTGCGGCATAAACGGGAGTATCTTTTGATCGCGTTGACTTAGAAGTTTGATTTTTTCACAGCTCCAAGAGACCATAGACTTGAGTATTTGATATGAATTTCAGCTTGATACCTCCACGCGTTCCTGAGAAAAAAGGTCTTGACAGACAGACAGACAGACAGACAGACGGACAACAAAGTGATCCTATATATACGGGTTCCGTTTTTACCTTTTGAGGTACGGAACCCTAAAAAGATATTATAAACATGAAAGTTTGTAAGTATGGATGTGTGTTTGTTACACTTTCACGCAAAAACTACTGCACGGATTTAAATAAAATTTAATAAACAGATAGTTTATAACCTGAATTACAACATAGAATAGTTTTTATCCCGATTTTAACTTCCCGTGGGATAATTTTCGAGTTGTAGTGGGCGAAGCGACTGGCAACAGCTAGTGGAATAAAACTCTATTTTCCTCCAGGTCGACGCTGCACATGGCGAAGATTCCTGGGAGCCCGAGGTGGAACACCCCAGCATTCCGCAGCATCGACCGAGACTGAACTACCTCCAATAGATACCAGAGACCTGTGGATACAAGACTCAAGGTATAGTATGACATGCAATGCTGTCTATGGTAATGTCAATTTCTTTCAGGGTCATTAGATAGATAGGCTAGTAGTTCCTCTAAAATAAAGCCGGCTTTAGACTATGGGATAAATATTACATCTTGAGATGTAATATTTTATCGCTCGTTATACATTTTGTACGTGACCGTTCACACTGCTATAATATATATTACATCTCAAACGCGGGATGTAATACATCCTATATTACATCCCATAGTCAAAAGCCGGCTTAAGATTTCCGATGTGACAAGAGGTGTTATTGATACTGGCTTGAAGTCTGCAGCAGCAATATGTATACACAAATCAACTTTTAAAAGTAATTTTCTCCTACTGTGCTAATTAAAGTTTAACTTTTTTGAACATAGCATTTTGGAAACATAGGCCTTATCTCAAAGTATAAATCGTTTTTTTCCAAGAAAATAACTTTGGAATTTTGCTAAGTCTTGTGTATCACATATTTTTGTATGTAACTGTAGAGTATTGGGTACAATATAACACCCTACACATGATTTTTCAAGGAACTTGATAAAAATGCTTCAGAGTTTTAGCCCTTCAGGTACTTAATCCAAAAAATATCATAAAATGTGTAGTATTGCATTAATCGTGTTTCATTGCAGCTTATTTTTGTACAAAGATCTTTTGGCGTGAGGCGAAACTTGGAACTAATGACGCCGTTTTGTTCTTTGTGTATAGACGCCATCACATTAGACTACCCGATACTATCTTCTCAAGTTGAAAATATTTTAATGAAATTTGACAGATTGTAGTAGCTTGATGTCTGTACTATTTCTAGAAATGTATGTCATTGACGTCCCCGGGATCTCAATGTCATTGAAACCCCAAAAGATCCTTGTGTGTACTCATATTATTTACTTGATCTGAAAAGAAAATTTAAATTGTTGCATTCAGTGTTTAATCAATGTGGTAGGTAATAAAAACTAGTTGCATATTTGTCTGTTAGCGAGAATGATTCGGCATTGGCTTTTTAGTAATGGTTTATAATATTTTTTTTTAAGGCTATATTATTATCAATATAACATACGACTGCATGTACTTGTTCAATGTAGGTATGTAATTCTTTCTACGACATCTAGCTTACTTTATTACTACTTATTTTTTTTTTTTTTTTTATTTGGAATGAACTCACTCTTGACCTCGATCTCGCCTGATGGTAATACTAATATACTTAACGTACATTGTATACGTAAACGTTGTAGCTTTAGTTTTAATTGAGTAATGTAATAGTTTTCATCTAAGGTACTTGGCAGCGTGTAGAAGATCGTGAGTAATTTATAATGATAGCTTCGAATTAAATAAAAAAATGTTAACTCGATCTTTGTATGGTATGGCATGTAAAGAGTGTGACTATAACAGTGACGGATATTAATTTTGATGAATGGAGAGAGAGAGGAAGGTAAAAGAAAAGATGGATGGATTGTGATAGGAATTTTGAACAAGAGAAAAGATTTAATGATTTCGTGACGTAGAAGAAAATGTGTTAGAAAATGATAAAGGCAGAAAGATGATGATGAAGGTATCTGATTGCCTGATACGTCCTACTAATATTATAAATGCGAAAGTTTGTAAGGATGTATGTATGGATGGATGGGTGGATGTTTGTTACTCTTTCACGCAAAAACTACTGAACGGATTAAGATAAAATTTAGAACATATATAGTTTATAACCTGGATTAATACATAGGATAATTCTTATCCCCGTAGGACAGTTATCGAACTCGACACGGGCAATGCAGCTGGCAGAAGTTAGTATGATTATAACCCAAAACCGTGAGAAATATTAAGCCAGAAACATTACAGGGTATTATAATTATAGCATAAGTTTGTACTTAAATTGTGGGTTGTATCGAAATACTGGTTTTCATAGCCCCGAGTTTTCATTCGTACCGTACTATGTGGAACAAATTGTATAAAAACAACAATAATGGCCTACGTAACAATTGCTAATGATCGAAAATGTGAGTTGGAAGTTACATAGTTACTACTGAAATATATTGTTAAAGGACCGTGAGCTGTAGGTTCTGTAGTCAAATAATCAGGTTACAAATTTAATTTATGCAGTTATGCAGTTTCTGCTTACGTAATCGACATAACTTTAAAACCATTTATTTGAGAGTCACGTATATATAATATATGTCAAAAAATATTTTTTTAAATATATTATTACGTGAGGTTTTGTAATCTCGGAGCCCTGCCGTGTTCTCGTAAAGGCGATCGGAGGCGGCAACCTCTCGTGTCCGGCCCTGGTGCAAGCCATGGTCCGGGGCAAGATGGAGTGGGACACCGTCGCCAGAACATGAGAGGGAGAGAACCTCTAGCCCCAGCCGCCGCGGAAGACACTCCGGGTGTCGGGGGCCACGTGACGGCTTCTGGCCAGCGTAGACGCGGGCCTGTGGACGGTGAGTCCGTCTTTGTTATGACGACGACAGGCCGTGTCGACGGCGCGTTCGTGTTCCACGCGCGCCTCAAAGAGATGTCAGCAACATGGAAGGGGCTCGCAAGGGCCGACGCCTGTCGGAGCTGCGGGATGTTGTAAGAGATACCGTGGCCTCGACATAAAGGGCTAAGAAAAAAAAGGTCTTGTAATCCCCGAAGGGTTAGGCAGAGGTGTACCTAATGGTACACCCACATTTCGCCAACTATGTTTAACTCCTTCAATAGAGCAGAATATAGTTAGTTTTATATTTATGATATTTTTAAACTCTACATTTGAGATTAGAATCAAATTGCGGTACAAACTGGACAGGTTCAGTCAGAACTGGAGGCAATCCAAAATAAAAAAAAAGATTCGTTATTTCACCACGGAACCCTAAACCTATTTGTACCACTTAACACAAAATAACAAAGAACACAATACTGCATAATCGTTTTCATGTGAATCCTGGTTTTTAGTTTTTTTTTTAATTGGATTGTAAATGCAACGGTATGTTGTAAGTAGCAAGAGTCAACACGCAAGGGAAACATTATGTGGTTCGCCGAAACTATATTGTTCCCACATGGTTTTGAGTTTTAGAGTCACGGCTCAATAGAGTAGTTAGCAAAAAAAAAACTAATTAGTCCGTCAGATCGATTTCCAAAAAATATTAGACACGTATTTATTCTTTTTTCACGTAAACAAACAATGAAGGCGATACAGTACTATGAATTAACTCGTGTGACGTCATTTTCCAAGATATTAGTATGACATTCTTTACCGGTGAGTGACATCACAAGGGGACTCAAATCTTTGCCAAACAAAAAATACGTATCTAATACTTTTCAATAGTCTAACAGACGGACTAATTAGAATCATATTTTTTTAAGTCAGTAAACATCTCTGAACCCACAAACATGAACATTCCTGAGCCTGAATTCATACTGTGGGTGCTTTTGAGTCTAGTAGTCAGTGTCTCGGCAGTCTGGAAACCAGTCTAAACAAGGGGTATTGTATTACCCACCAACTAGGTTGTGGAGATCAGATAGGCAGTCGCTCCATGTAAAGTATTAGTATTCCTGGTTAGACTGGAAACCTTCTAAATAATTGGAAAAAAGCTAGGCATATGACGATGTGTTTGTTTTCCAAAGTCACAGCCTAATGAGGAATTAGGGATTAAGAAGTAAATAAATAATAATAGATTAATTAAATAAACAGTAGAACAACAGAAGGGAAGGTGTTATTGACAACCCATTTTTCACAGTAGAAAAATACACAAAGGTTGTCCATAAATCAATCTATTCACACAAAAATAGAACTGGCGACCTTTACGGAAGTAGGAAGGTAGCTTCTTCGCTAAATACCAGGCCATGACTTTTCGAATTTCTTCGTGCAAATCTTTTAACATTTGTTTACCAAGTTTGATAACCCGTTCATGTACAGGGCGGTAGTAATACTGACGCACATATAGTTGCCAAGAAGTATTTAGTACATCATTTTGAACCTCAAATAATAAACTTTTTACTGATATAATTAAACAGAAAAATAGTTTAAATCTTTCATTTCCGAGAGCAGATTTTTTTTTTTTAGCTACTCTTAAACGGTGTTACAAAAACTACTTATATTTTAGATTAAGCATTAAGGTTCCGTGCCAAAAATTAAAACCCTTTTTTTGTGGGTGGGAAATCATCATAGTATGGACTTCTTCCGCTCTGGGCTGAGCAGATGGGAGCCGCGGGTTGTCCACAGGTTATCGCGGCCACGACATAGAGGGCGAAGAAGGATAATGGATGGTTTTTAGTCAGTAGAAGTCTGACACTCCCTTTCGCTCTGCCCAAGAGCGTAAGTTGTTATTCGATGATTTTATACCCGCCAAAAACAAAAAGCAGAAGGGAGTGTCAGACTTCTACTGACTAAAAATCCATGTTTCTTCTTAGCCTTTTGTGTCTGGTGCTGCGGTATCTCTTTCGAACATCCCGTAGCTCCGGCAAAAAAAAATCTCTTGAAATTCAAAACAAAATCTGATTTAAATAAAGTTTTACGTAAACAAAGGTCGCCAGCAACAACTCTTAGGTAATAAAATCATTATTTTGTATATTGCAAGTGTAACCAATAGCCCCGATCCATTTTACAACTCAAGTTTTGGAATATCATTTTCGCCACGTACAGTCAGTACCCAGCATTACCTGACCCCTCTTCTCACACCACTTGTTTTTTTTGTTTTGGAGCGTGGGATATCATCAAATGACTCCTCCTGGTCTGGGCAGAGCGGTATGGGAGTGTCAGATTTCTACTGACTAAAAACCACCTATGTTATTTCTTAGCCCTTTGTGTCGGGGCCACGGTATCTCTTTCGAACAAACCGCAGCCCCGATGGTGTTCTCACACCACTTTCGCTCTTCTTCTTTAAACTAGGGGTCAGATAATGCTGGGCACTGACTGTATCGTAGCACACAGCACAAACTAGTTTATTCTAAACCTGCACGATAACTGTCGCAGACATTAACGGGTTAAGTGTCGATACTGCACGGTTATGTTTGCACTCGAAATTGGATTAAAAATGTGGGGAGTTTACTGGGACTGAAGCTAGAGAGGATTTATTTTAGTTGTAACTAACTGAAGGATTATTTTTTACTCGAATAATATTTAGCACTTGAATATTCTCTAAAACTTAAAAATACTAATTATTTTTAAGTTTAAAAAAAGTAATTACGAAAGTATTGAGAACTAGTTGTTGCGCGCGATTTTTTTTATAAAAGTATTACTTTCCTATAATTTGAACCGGAATTTCAAGGTCCACTTCAAGGTTTTTTTTGCAGGAATTATCATCCTTATAACCTTACTAGCTGTTGCCAGCGGTTTCACCCGCTACAACCCACTGGAATATAAAATCGGGATAAAAACTACCCTGTTTGTTAATTCAGGTTATAAACTATCTGTGTACCAAATTTCATCCAAATCCGTGTAGTAGTTTTTGCGTGAAGACCGGTGAAGGAGTAACAAATATACACACTCACAAACTTTCGCCTTTATAATATTAGTGTGAAGTGTGATAACATCAGCTCATCATCATCGTCATTTCAGTCGAAAGACGTCCACTGCTAAAGGCGTCCGCTGTCTATAATATGTATGTATTTAGAAATATATAAGTATGTTTATCAGTTGTCTAGTACCCATAACACAAGCTCTGCTTAGCTTGGGACTAGATGGCGTTGTGTGATAGTTGTGGAATATTATTATTATTATTATTACTGCTGGACATAGGCCCTCCACAAATGTCACCATTTGATTGGTCTCATGCGTCTCGTATTCAGCGGATCCCTGCAATCTTCACCAGGTCATCGGTACACCTAGTGGGAGACTAGATATCAGCTTTTTGCCAGTAAAAGACGGTTCGTCAAAATCGGTCAAACCTATTCGGACATTACCCGGAACACACAAATAGACAGTTTTTTTTCGCATTCAGTTCATAACTGTAGTTTAGGGATGAAAAGCAGTAGGAGATCCCCTCTCTCTAGTGTCATTTCGTCTTCTGTGCTAGACTGGTTTAAAAAAAAACCATGTAATTTTGTACGCATAATATTGTTGTCAGATTTATTACACTGGTGTTGCATTCCAGTCAGGTGGAGTCAGCTGATCCAAGATGCAATTTACTATGAAGTTAATTTGCCACGTACTCGGTATTCCATCTATTTTATGGACGTGACCGCTTTATGAATCACTAAGGCATTCCCTTCACTACTTTCGGAGTACGCGACTTAAAACTGCTTCGGAACACTCGCTGTTATTGCATACACACAGGATAGATACGATGGCTGAATAGGTAATCGGACTAAGTCAAAAAAATATGATTCTAATTAGTCCGTCAGCTAGCTAACTATCGAAAAATATTGGATACGTCGTGTTTTTTGTTTTATGAATTTGACGAAAATAAAAAACTTCAAAGATCATGAGTGGCTGTGACGTCATTTGTAAGTAAAAAATGTACTGACATGTGACGTTTACGAGGAGTTCACGAGTTTTCGAAACACTGTATCTGTCTTCATTTTTTTGGATATCTATTTGAGGGACTAATTAGTTTTTTTTTGTCCGATCCCCTATTGTGTGAAGGATGATATAGCAAGACAAGAGGTGTCTGATGAGATGACGGATAATAGAGAAGTATGGAAGACATGCTGCGCCGACTCCAAATGCATAGGAATCAAGGCATAATGCTATTGCATATTCACACGTAAAGCTCTTTCTGATCTGCTCAGACGAATTCCACGTCGTGAAATCTGGTTTATCCGTTAAAAAGTCACTCAACTTTCAATGTTATACTGTACTTAAGTAGTAGTTATTATCTACATTATGTATTCACTTTCTAGAAAACAGTCAAAAATATTTAGGCCCACTTGCACAAATTTGACTAACAATTAATCGAGTTTTAAACTTCAATCAGTTTCTGTCATATCGAAAAGTTTGAAAAAATAGAGTGATGTTTTGAATTAGTTTAGAATTAAAATGTATCGTACAAAATACATTTTTAAAGATTAAAACTAACTTTTTTATCTTTTGAAAAAATCTAAATTTTCAGTTATTTTGCACGTCTTTTGTTTAATTGGCGAATCGGAAATAGTACATTACTGCCGCGGTCTATAATGACTACTTTGCTGGTCGCGCTGATGATGGCCGACAGCGCAGCGTAGCGCAGCTCCAGGCCGACACAGCGCGGTCAGCGTGCAGCACTTGATGGACGAGCTGAGATAAAGGCCGAGACCGTAGGCCGAGGCCTTTACAGCGAGGACAGCAAGGGCTGCAATGATGGCCAAGCTGAAAGGCCTAGAGCGTAGCTAGGCTAGCTCGAGGCAATCATAGCGTGACCAGCGAAGCAGTCATTGTGGGCCAAGGTTTGTATAGTGCTTTACTCAAAAATGCAAGTACCTAATCTAAATAAAACCAGCAAGTAATTTAAATAAAAAATATATTAATTAACTAGACTTTTAATTAAAATGACAATTATGAAAAGTACAGTTACTAAAATTCAACACCGACTTTCCCGGTTTGATATTACTGATAGTTTGCGATAATTCTAATGCGGTGTTTGACTGCTGGATTATTTCTTCATTTATTACTTCATTTAAATCTTTTTTTTTTTTACCTTTAGACGTACAAACAGCTGTGTTTTAAATAAAATCTTTTTGGAATTGATTTTTTAAAACGTTGAAACGTCAAAATAGCGGCCGGCAAAACATTGCCGGCCTGTTAGAGCGGCCAGCAAAACTTTGCCGGCCGCTCCTTGAAACAGACCGGCAAGGTCGACTTTGCTCAAACAAGTTTGTCAAAATAATGACAACATTACATGCATTTTTGAGTAAAGTTACTAATGGGATGTAGCCGATTACTAGGGAAACATTTTTATATAACATGTTTTAGTAATTTATACACTGAATGTTATAAAACCTGTTATGTAAATTTTACATGTTACAAATCTCATGTAACTTATGCGTATAGTCATGTACTCGAAATACCAATGTCATATAACATTTTTATACTAAACTAGCGGACCTGGCAGACGTCGTCCTGCCAGCACAGCAGCACCACCTACCGGGCCCAATTGTAAATCTAACCCATTCTCAAATCCACTTGAACACATGAAAATTTTCATCAAAATCAGTCCAGCCGTTTAGGAGTTCAGTGACTAACACACGTACAGAAGAAATAAATAAATAAAATAAATAAATATCCTTGGACATTTCACACAACGCCATCTAGTCCCAAGCTAAGCAACCTAATGCTTGTGTTATGGTAACGAGATGGCTGATAAACTACTTATATACATTTTTTTTTTTTTGTAAATACATACATATTATAGATAGAAAAACACCCAGACTCGGAACAAATACTTGTAGGTCGTACAAATATTTGTTCCGTGCGGGAATCGAACCCGCGACATGCTGCGCAGCAGTCAATCGCTCAACCACTGCGCCAACCGTGTCGTCAAAAAAAAATATTATATATAGATGTGTACGAGTACAGTTTTGTTATATGTTGAAATGTTGAAAAAAAATTAACATAATGTGGACGAGATGAATATAAACACAAGATATAGACTTATAGTACTGTAGACTAGTATATTATAGACTTTGTTTTATAATTTGTAGTGATAAGTTAAATAGTACAATATAATATCACGCCTGAAATTCCCGAAGGGCTAAGGTTTACCTAATTTTACACCCAAAATTCGCCAGTTATGTATATGTACCATATAATTAGGAATGAGCCTAATATGTTAAATGCATCCATTCTATAGGCAATCTTATACATTTTCAATCAGCGCACTTTATTTTCCATTTCAGTACTGGTACGGGAAACGAGTGAATGAATGAATGTTTCTCAATCAGTTCAATTTTAAAGTAATTTGTATTCATAAGGGAACTCTTCGTTACTTACTAAAGTGGTTTAAATGAATGCTATTTTAAACTGTTTTTGTCTTATTTTGGTTCCCTGAAAGGTTACTTAAAGGACAGAGGTTAAGATAGTATAAGACTGCAACGTAGTTGTGTGGTTGCAGGCACGACTGCTAAGCGTGAGGTCGTCGGGGTCGATTTCAGACTCAGACAAAGTGTTATTTGATTTTTCCGTACAAAATCTCTAGGTAGTAGCCACAGAGTTTAGATTTGAGCACACAGTGTTATTAAAAATTGCTTTAAAATAGATAAGGATGCGTCCATAATGACGTTGGAGCTTATTGCCATCTCTGAAGCACTTACGTTTAGCAACAGTAGCCAACATAAAGAAATTGTTATTTGCACAGATAGCAAAAGTTCCTTACAAAATTTAGCTCGATGCGCCTCTGGCCACAGAGGTGTATCGCTAGCTTATGTTATTCTATCTAAGATAGATGAATTAGTGCTTAAAGGTGTTACATTGAGATTGCAATGGATTCCATCACATATAGGAATACAGGGCAATGAAAAGGCTGACATGCTCGCAAAATATGCAGCTAAATATGGGAAAGGAACTAATATAATTTTGGATTACTCAGAATTTTTACCTAAATTTAAAAATAAGTGTTATGATGACTGGAAGGAATATTTTGACAAGCGTTCATTGGATAAAGGAATCTGGTACAAAACCATGCAGGGTCAGCCTTTTCGTATGCCCTGGTTTATAAACAGTAATTTAAGTCGAAAATTGGTTGTTACGGCTCACAGACTCAGATCTGGACACATTCCATGTAATAAGTTTGCGCACTTGATGAAAAAAACGGACTCGCCTAATTGTGCGGAGTATGGAGTTGTTGAAGACTTACACCACTTATTGATGGACTGTGTCCGATATGAGTCTGAGAGAAATGAACTGTTTAGGGTATTGAGGTTGAACAGACTTGAAGTAGGCACATTCCACAAAATCCTGGCTCAACCAAATGATGATGATGCGAAGAGTCTGTTTAGGTTCATAGCCCACATATGACAAATGTATATTAAGGATATGATGGGACTGACATACGCATTGCGATTATAAATGTCCCTAAATAAATAAAGAAAAAAAAAAAAAGTGTTATTAAAATCATGGAATTTAAACAATATTGGCAACTAGTATAACAGATCTTAACCCATTTCAATAGCGTTACTGCTATTACGATTGTAGGTACCTACCTATAAGGAATTTATGGTTGTGGAATTTTGTTCGAAAGTGTTACCGCGGCCCTGGAACGCAAAGGGCATAAGAAAAACACGGATGGGTTTAGTCAGTAAAAGTCTGACACTCCCCACTCTCCCACTGAATTCCAATCGCTAAAAAAATGGAAAAAGGTACCTGGTAATGAAATAAAAGATTGTTTTGTTGACTGTTATATTGCTAAGGTCCTCAAAAAATCATTATTTGTCTTAGTAAATATTGTCTTTCCTTCTTTTGTTTTTTCCAAGAACTGATTTTACAGCGAAAACCAGGTGCTATTTTTGTTATTTTCTTGTTCTATTATACGAAACTCAGTTGAAAGTTATTGTTTAAAAAATGTATTGTTTTCTGCGCTTGTGATTTATTGCTCGTGTCCGCTGAATAAAGAAACGGGCTCGATAAATAGCTCCGTTGTTATGAGAAAGCGGTAAAAGCAAGAACAATTGTTGCTTTAGACACAATAAATTAAATTTTACTAGAGATCCGCCCTTGCATTGCACGAATGTTTGGGCTAGAAGAAAAAACAGTACAGTTTCATTTGATACATAATTATATTATCGTTAATTATTTAGGTACTTATATTTTTAAGAGCAGCGGTGGCCTATTGTTGACGGCCCCGACTTACGAACAGAAAGTCGTGGGTTCGCACCCCGGCAGGCACATTACTTTGTGTAATTCACACTGCTCTCAAAAATGGTGAAGGAAAATATCGTGAGGAAATCAGCATGTCCTAGAACGAAAAATTCGAAGACATGTGACATCTACCAATCCGCGGAGTTTAAATAACAAAAACAACTTCATTCAAAGATGGATATTATTCGCCGTGACGTTGAGCTCCTTTAGTTATAAGTCGAGCTCCACGATAACTGACAAATGCTTGCACTGACTGGACTGGTCCACTCAAATCTGTGTGGTGCTTTCTTCAAAAGACCATCCCAGACGTTAATCTGCATAGTCCTCCTGTGTGTATCATACCAAGATTATGTCTGGACCTTATTGTTAAACTTAATGTTAACCCAAACGGTTTTAAAAGATTAAAAGAGTAACCTTTAGAGTTTCTTGCCGGTTATTCTCTTTAAGAATCGACCAATGCACCGAACCGTGCACCTTTTCGTCGACGTTTTATAAGTGCCCATGTAGGCCTATGTGAAACAAAAATACGAGTATTATATGATTTGAGGAATGATAATATGAAAGAGTAAGGATTAATTGCCACTGTGACGTCTAGCAGGGTACAATGGAAAAAGAAAACGTGTTGCCCCGACCCCTAATAGAACTGGATAAGGGCAAACGTGGTCGTGAACGTCTTTTGGCTGAAATGATGATGATGATGATGAAGGGCAGGAAGATGAGGACGAGTAATATTATAAAATTAAATGTGAAAGTAACTGTGTCCGTTTGTTAATTACGTTTTCACGACTAAACGGGTGTGTAGATCGTGATTAAATTAGGTAAAACATAGGCTTCTTGTTTATTAAAATCCATGCGCACTAAATTGCGGGTAACAACCTAATAAACTTATATATAAAAAGTATACAACAGTTTTGTTAGTAAAGGCAACTTGTGTTAATAAGACTTAAGACTATGTTAGTAGCACTTCACCTGTTTACGCATCACTTGTGTTGGCTAAAACAAATAACAACAAGGTCGCCCTGACAGACACCAAAAGCCTTCTTTATTTATATAACCTATAGATTATCGAAATTTCTGTTTTTGCGTTTGATGAAATAGCATAAAACTAACATAATACTTCAACATTTTTTTTCGATAGTGGAAAATCATTAAATGACTCTCCCGCTCAGGGCGGAGCGGAAGGGAGTGTCAAACCACTGACTAAAAGCCACCCATATTCCTTCTTAGCCCTTTGTGTCTCAGGCCGCGGTATATCTTTTGAACAACCCACAGCCCACACTTCAACAAACTTGCCTGTGCAGGCGGTAAAAAACAGAATTAAAATAAATGTACCAATTTTGACATATCGATGCTTCTGCTGACAACGCCACCTCAAACTGCACACATAGTATATTGTGGTCATACTAGCCTGCAATATGGATGTTTACTGATTAAAAAAAAAATGTGATTCTTATTAGTCCGTCTGTTAGATTATCTAAAAATATTGGATAGGTACGTATTTTTTGTTTTATCAAATCAACAAAAATTTACGAAGATACAACAACGCGTCAAAGATTTCAGTGGGGGTTGGTGACGTCACTGACCGCTAAAAATGTCATACTAATGTCTTAGAGTATGACGTCACACGAGTTTTCAAAGCACCGTAACGTCTTCATTGTTTGTTTACGTGAAAAAAGAAAAAATACATATCCAATATTTTTTGGTAATCTATATGACGGACTAATTAGTTTTTTTTTGTTAACTACCATATTGAATCAAAGCCCTGCCCAGCTGCGGGTTGTTCGAAAGAGATACCGCGGCTCCGGACACAAAGGGCTTAGAAGGAATATGGGTTGTTTTTAGTCAGTAGAAGTCTGACACTCCCTTCTGCTCCACCCAGAGCGAGAGGAGTCATTTGATAATTTCCCATCCTCAAAAAAAGGGTTATTTTGTCTGAAAAGTATCGACAAGTAGCTGCCAAGACGACTCATTGCTCTGTGGTCTAACACATTAACACCACTCACCGTTCCTCCCGCTCTTCGCTCGGAATTTGATGATTCAGAAATTGCGTACACACCAAAGATACACATAATTATATCACCATCAACTCGCTCACAAAAGCACCCATACACACTATCACACACAGCTACTCACTATCACACACTACTCACTATCACACACGACACACTATCATACCCCACACCAAACACATTACTATACTCCCATACTTGGATACATAGTTAATTTATTCGCATGCTTTGTTCTTGTAACCTGTTTTATTATTTGTTTTGTATAAGGTCTAAAATCTATAGTCTAATAATCTAATAACTACCAGTGGCAGCGTTGGAATTGTAATATATAAATATATGAATATTATATATATATATATATATGTATATATATATATATATATATATATATATATATATATATATATATATATATATATATATATATATATATATGAATATTTTTCCTTCTTTAACCCACTTTCTCCATTTTATTTTGTCCATGGAAGTGAACTGATTTCCAAGATACAGGTTCTTTACCTAGTTTAGTAAGGCGTCCATGTAGTTTTCTGCAGCCTTTTTTGTATAGAATCCCCGATGATGAAATTTGTATTAGGCTATATTTTAATTGAGACCAATAAACGATTATTAATTTCCCACTCTTCAAAAAAAAAAATAAGTATCAGTGACCTAATTTTTTATCCAAAATGTGGAGTGAGTCTGAAATGTGGACATCTGCCCACTCCTGAAGCCACTATTGGCATAATATTTTGTTTTGATGATATTATAATAAAAAATATGTCGACACCACAGCAATGCTTTTTCCTTGATTAATACTCAAGTCTCTGAAGTTCCAATATCTACATTTTTATCG
Source organism: Diarsia rubi (assembly GCA_932274075.1). Lineage (NCBI taxonomy): Eukaryota > Metazoa > Arthropoda > Insecta > Lepidoptera > Noctuidae > Diarsia > Diarsia rubi. The sequence goes on from OW026414.1 coordinate 5,863,413, forward strand.
CGTTTCAAAAAATATTACTCCAAGAAAGATGAAAAAATTACGGGCATTATCTTTGCTCGAGCTTTTCTCGGTTTTAATTCTATTTCGTAGAAGATGCTTCTTCAAGTATAAATTAGTTTCGTGTTTCAGTTTATTTTTTCTCGATTTTGTAAACAAAAGTCTCTGAAATTCAGTTTTCTTTAGGTGTTAGAGCATTGTTCTTTTTTAACCGACTACGGCAAAGCCAAAAGGAAGTGTAATGATTTTGGTCAGGTCACTCTAAGTAACTGAATGCATACCAGAAAAATGAATGATGTGTATTGAATCGATTTAATTACATGCCATTTAAAATATCCATTTATTTTCTTGTAGGTAAGTAAATATAATCTGGCCAAATGACCTCCATGATCCTCGATTCATCCGAAACAAATTGTCAGAGTAGAGCTCCTCCCGTTGGGGCTGCGGGTTGTTCACAAGTTACCGCGGCCTCGACATATATATATGGCTAAGAAAGAACATGGGTGGTTTTTAGTTAGTAGAAGTCTGACACTCCCTTTCGATGTGCCCAAAAGCGCGAGAGGTTATTTAATGATTTTCACCCACCAAAAAAAAAAGTGCTCCTCTATCAAATATGCTCCACTCCCTATCCTGCCCTACCTGCACAACCACTTGCTACTTATACGATATAATCGAAGCAAATGGTAGATCTGTACAGGTGGATACATACTAGTCTAAACAATTTGAATTAATCGACACGTATAAGGTTTTCTTAAATAAAGAGTATAAAACTGCTCTCAAATATTTCTGTTTAAAAAAAAAACAGCAAAACACACTCTTTGTTAAACCTATCTATTCTTGTCAATCTTCAAACACATTCAACGCTTCTCATCCTGCGGCATCTTTGCATAACACATGTCTAAATTACCCCATGAATGTACTCAGTACTTATATACCTAACTATGTATCTACTGGCTCCTTTGTGAGGTAATCGAGCGTCAATTATTTCCATGAATAGATGACATTCAGTATATGTATATTGTTATCTCTCCGTGACGACGTATCTCGTTCAATGGATATTGTGACAGGTGGTCCTATAGAATCTCCGGTTGATTATATACAATTAGAATATTAAATTATAATGTTATTGTCGCTTGGCCCCGGTTGAGAATAAAGCCCATGATTTATTATTGTATCATGATTCTGAAGAAATTATGTAGGTTAGGTAATTAGGTATCGGTAGGAAAGGTACAAACTACATTGTAGTGCAATTGCGTAACATGTTTACAAACACAATGTTAAACAAGACTTCATTTTCTATTCTGAAATTTCAAAATTTGTGAAATTGTAGGTACGTCTGAAAGTAGGGAGTCATCTTCGGAACTTTTGATTGAATGAATTGATAATTCTCACTCACTAACTGGAAGTTCCAATTATTCCCAAGTGTCACAGGCATACTTAAAGATTTTTCGTGCGGTAATTTCCGACCATCACGCAAAAAACAAGTAGAAAAAAAAATATGCGGTAAGCCTTCAGTTTTGCCGGATGCAGCTAAATAACATGGAGCAACTGCCTATGTGACCTCCACAGACTAGTAGAGAATGAGAGAGGATAATACAGTACCCTTTGGTAAGACTGGTGGTCAGACATTCGAGCCACTGTAACGACTGTCAAAGATCTACACTTGCCAACCAACTGCTTAGCTGCTTAGAGTAAATTGTTAATTAACAAAATATGTATATTTGTGAACATAAATAAAATATAAAAAACAAATGAGAGCCAACGACTTAACCAGCTTCTCGAGGCATGCAGGAGCATCAGAATTTAATGATGGTCACCCATACAAAGACCAAACAAAATCAAAAGTCATTTATTCAAACTAGGCTGATAATCCGCACTTTTGAACGTCAAATTTCATTTTACTTATTTACAAGAGACAGTCCCCCAAAACGCCCACCCTTGAATACTTATTTTCCTAGTATTTTGACTGGAAAGAAGAAGTAGCGGAACAAACTCCCCAGCAACACATCTGTCTGTTGAGTTAGGTTAGAAGAACCTTTACAAAGACAGTTTAACCTTAAAAATGTAGCCGCTATTATTTAGCCACCAGCTCGTTATAGTAGCCGTCGGGATTAATTACCCAAAAGTCATCAATCGATAACTAACACATATCATCGGCTATGCTAATATATCGGCTATGCTATCTGTGAAACAAATGAGACCATCATCGTATTAGATTGCACGATCGCATTCACAACGAGTTTACTGCTGATGTTTACATTGGCATTGCAATCATCAGCTGCTCTAATTGTGATTCGCATTGTTTATCAATGTTACAGTCAAAACTCTTAATCGGTCAAAACTACTTTTGTCTGGTTTCAGTCAAAACCCTTGTTATGTTGAAACGCGTTTGCTGTATTAAAATAAATGTCTATGCATCTTTTGGACACTTTGGATTACTAAAGTGTCAAGAAGAAAACCTAATAAGTTTCCTAATGACCTTTAGGTTATTTTGATTTATCGGTTTCGATTTTATTCTTACGAAATGAGTAGAGAAATAACATTAAAAGCCACCTAATAATTTGGTATTTTTTTTTTTAATGGGACAAGCCCGGCTCACTATTCCAAAACCACTGTAACTTCTGTAAGCCAGAATCAACAGTGGCGACAACAAGAAAAGCGCCGAGACAATGAAGCTCGACGAAGTCCCAGAGAAATGATTTGACTGTCTTGCATCCCGCAACGAAATTAATCAGAAAAGAATAGCGGAGGAGTAGGAAAAACAGAAATTTCCACTTCCCTCCATATCAACAGGAGACAGAAAAAAACAAGGCCAATAGGCACACAGGGACGCATACAACTGGGATAAGCGCAGTTGCCTAGCACCACGGATATTGTTGGCATTAACATTACTGGGTCCTAAGTTGTGACCTGTTATATTTGATTCCAATAATAGGTATGACAAAAATGCTTGAACGCACGGAAATTTGTTCTAGTTTCTACTAGGTCCGTATAGTAAATAACTCCAGATGTAACCTGTACACTATCCAACATAATATTACGTTCATTCTGCTTCATTCATCAGTTCAGTTTCAGTTCATTCTCCCATAAAATGTGATGTGCAGATTGTTCATATTCGCAGTCAGATGTAGAACATTGACAAAAAGGCGACGCAACAAGCTTGAAGGAAAATAATTTACTCTTAAAGTTACCATGACCTGTGAGAAATTGGGCAACACAGTGATCCACCTCCAGCCTTGTCCTATGCCTAGCCAGCCGCTCACGAACGGATGGAAAGAACTGGTGGAGGTGTCGGCCTTTGATGGAATTATCCCTCCTACATTGCCATTCTGACAAAAGTTTCTCTCAGACAGAATAGTTTGGTATAATGGCTTTGACCGGTCAAAAGTAGTTGTAACTGATTAACAGTTTTGAGTGTGACATCAATATCACGTATGGATCTGTTCTAACTCCGGGTTGATATTGGCACGATTTACATGATTGTGTAATAATAGTTACATGTATTGAATATTGGGTTTAATAAGGGATCGGACTGGGTCAAAAAAATATGATTCTAATTAGTCCGTCAGTTAGATTATCGAAAAATATTGGATACGTGTTTTTTGTTTTATCAAATTAATAAAAATTGACGAAGATAAGACGCGTCAAAGAAGTGAAAAATGTACTACCATGTGACGTTTTCGAGGAATACACGAGTTTTCGAAGCATTGTATCGTCTTCATTTTTTGTTTATGTGAAAAAAGAAAAAATACGTGTACAATATTTTTTGAAAATCTATCTGACGGACTAATTATTATTTTTTGTCCGATCCCCTATTCAGTTATTTTATGTATTTTGACTGACTCGTTGGATTAGCGTGGTTATTAGCGTGACTGCGAAGTGTCATTAGGATTTTATTTATTAGAAAAAAAAGGAAAGGGAGGCTTTTGTCCTGCAGTGGGATACAAACGGCTAATAATTATAAAGCCTTCAGAAGGTCGCAATCCTAATACCTGCGGGATTGTGAGAAATTTTTGACACCATGAAAATGAGATAGTACTCTCCACCTCACATACTCAACCCTAAATAACCACACACACAGTTTAATGCTCACTCATCATCACAACCCGACTATATCATCAGCTCATCCCATCACTACTCTTCAGGGGTAGTACTTGGCTTCGGCCCGTACTATTGAAAAATTCCGGTAATAAAGCCGAGATACGTAGAAGTAAAAAAATAATTAACAATAATGATATGATTTCTCAGAAAAAAACACCACTGCCACGGCTTCGGGTTATTCGAAAGAGCATGGGTGGATTAAAGTCAGTAGAAGTCTGACACTCCCTTCCGCTTTGCCCAGAGCGGGAGAAGTTATTTGATGATTTTCAATACTCCAAAAAAATAAGTAGGAAACACTATTATCTTCTCATGTTACTTGTAATTGGTACAAAAGATGTTTCGTGAAAACCATCACGCTATCATTTACTACTTGTTTATCTGTTGTCATGGTAACAGTAAACAACAAAAAATGTCATACTCTTCATCAAATCCATCCAACCACTGAGGGTAGTTAACAAAAAATACATTTTACCCATCAAGCACGAACAAATTGAAATCAGACTTACTACAATAAAAGGAACCGTGAATGTTGTGTTTTCATTCCCAAATATTTTTTTACATCCACCAAAATATTTTTTTCAAGCACACACATCAGGTTACTAAATCAACAAGTGGTTTGTTTTTCGAAATTCGACGTGGCAGCAGTAAATTATTTATGAGAAAACAAATAAATTTTCCTTTTATCTCGCTTGCAAAAAACGTTATGAATTTACAAAAATATTTTTTATGAAAAAAAAACTTTTTAGCATTCATGAAGTTTGTTCTGTTTTTTTATTGTGAAAGTCTAAGTTGGTGTGGATGTTCACTTTCCAAGTCATAGATCTCAAGTTCAAACCTGAGACGCACACTTCTGTTTTCTCGAATTCATGTGCAGATTTTGCTTTGGTGAAGTAAAATATCCTGTGGACACCAGCAAAACCGTGGCGCGAAAAGCCAAGTCATTGGCATATGTGTGGCAAAAAACTCTGACACCTGGTTTGGTACTAACCCCACGATAAAGTAAAAAACTCGACTGAAAAACCTGAAAAGCAAAAACCAAGCACATTTTAAATTAAACAAAACTTGGTGGCAGGCGGGGTCCATTCTATTTTCATTTCATAATTTAATATTCAAGATTTCCAACTATTTAGTTCTTTAGTGTTTGTTTTTTCGTTGGTAACGTAAAATTCTCTTTTGTGTTTGTTTATAGGATTTGTGACTTCGAACTTCTTTTAAACATATAAGTGTCTTATATTTTTGTAATCTCCTTTTAAAACCATTCATTTTGATACCCTACTCGATGTTAACGGTTTTTTTTTCAATTTTGTTTTTGTTTTTAATTTTAATGTAGCCAGTGACTGGCGCCATCAAGACAAATCTAACGACGTATAGTTTATTCAAATCCATTCATTCGTTTAGGAGTTATGAGGGAACAAAGAAACAGACATACATACATACATACATGCCAAACATATAACCTTCTTTTTGGGCTTCGTCGCTGTTGGGTAAAAAATATGAAAACTGTAGGTTTTTCTCTACCATACCTGTGGGTCTTCCTGGTGCAGAATTTAAAACATAAGAAACGATCTACACCGTCTTCTTTATCTTAATAATACAGTCTATAATTTCTTCTCGGTCCTTGATTTACTTCATGACAAATATTTTAAGCTACCTAGACATTTCTTATAAGAATACAAGAGATATTTTCATATTTCTATATTTTTTATTGAATTATTTTCGTCAATAACTTATAAACTATTCTGAAGCAAAACGTGTGAATAGACATAAGTTTATTTTGTTTGATATTTTATTGCATGCCGTTGTCTTTTTTTTGGTATTAATTCTTAATTCAATAGCTTTGACTATACGAGTTCTGAAATACTACTGCTACCACTATTTATATTTATATACTTACTTGGGCATAAAAAGCTCGTTAAGCAAAAATCATCTTAAATACGTAAATATTACCTTACAATATAAAATTACAGGCATTCATCGGAAAAATAGCAAACTCTTCTAACGTAAAATAATCTTCAAAAGACGCCATCAGTCATTCAAATCCATCGTCGATCCCGTTAAATCAAAGAATCTTATCATTTGAATTGTAAATTCTGTGTCATTAGCATAAAGTACAAAATTCACTGAAGCTTTAGTGGTATTCATTTGACAGCGAAATCAAATCATCAATCATCGTATACAATGTTCGTCTTTACAGAAATAATATTTTAGAAATGGCCTCTGTAAGTGTTTTTAGGGTTCCGTACCTCAAAAGAAACAAACGGAAGGATTATAGGATCACTCGTTTGTCTATCTGTCTGTCTGTCCGACCATTGCCCCCCTATATCACCGAAAGTACCGAGCTTAATATTTTGAAATTTTTCAATATCTACTGCAATGGTACGGAATAACGGAACCCTTATAGATTCGTCATGTCTGTCTGTCCGTCTGTCCGTCCGTATGTCAAAGCCAATTTATTCGGAAAACATTAAGACTACAACGTTGAAACTTGGTTTGGTAGATGTATTCTGTAAACGGCTTTACGATTTTATACAACAATAAAAATAAATTAGGGGGGTCTCCTCATACATGGAACTGAAACTAAAAATAAAACGTTTTTCATCAAACCTATACGTGTGGGGTGTCTATAGACAATAAGGTAATAATAATAATATCTTAATATGACATTAAGGTTTCAAAAACTATTTTTTCTCAAGGTCAATCGTTTGGAAGATTTTTACACTTCCAATGTTCTTAAATGTCCCCCCCTCTCTCTATTAAAAAAAAAAAATATGCTAAACTTTTGTAAACTTTCAACCTTAATTGGTTTGAATAATATGTAGTTAATAGTTCTTGAGTTATAGTGCATTTAAAAAACTGCAAATTATAACTTTATCATTCATACAAACACTATAAAAAACAAACTTATCACAAAATAAATGTTTTTCTGTTGCCGCTTCGCGTTAACAAATTAAAGGGGGCTTCTATAATATGATTATACGAAACCTTTATGTGCAAGTCCGACTGCACTTGGCCAGTTTTTTCTGTCTGTCTCGTTGGTGTAGTGGACGCAATCGCCACTGGTCCTAGGTTGGTAGTTGTCACGAGGTCTTAGGTTGAACAAACAGTTAGTGGGTTTTTCCATCACAGTTTTCTTAATAGCAGCCACGTGGTCTGGATTTGTCATCATGATACATGATCATGGTCTTGAACATTTTTTTGTGGAATGTGGGTGTACACCTCTAACCTAACGTTGACACCTCTTTTAACGGTGTACACCTCTAACCTACGTTATTTTTAAAAACACCGAAGCCAATTTACATTCAAAATCAAATGCAACTCAAAATATCACACACAATTTTTTAATTATGATCAAATCCGATAATCAAGGCAAAAGCGTCAATTACTGACATCCAAAATGAATGCATGCGGGAACCTGAACAAAATCATAATCATTCTATCGAGCATGAAACTAAAAGCATGTCGCTTTTAGTTTATATAAAACGATCGTGCACGATTGACATGAAAATGAATGTTTAATCAAATTACATAATTATTATTTTCTATGATTGTTATCAGCCGAATGGAATGTTCCATAATTATTGGTCTATTTCTGCTATTGTATGTCTTATTTATAAGCTCCTTACAGTAGCTCAAAATAGCTCTTTGCTTTACTGAAAATCGTAATTTTCAAACACACTTCAGGTTTTCATAAGTCTTATCTCTTGGCCACAAATCACACGTCTTGCGACAACGCCTACGGACTACGAAAACGAATCAATGAAGATGATTACCGCAACGTGACTTCTGGGGTGACGACGGTATTCACGTGAACAGAAACAGATTTGAGGTCGTGTTGCAAGTCACGTCGCAAGAGGCTGTGAGTGGGTCTTGTGAGGGCTACAGTTAATCAATATTAATTTGCGTTTAAGAATTCGGCCTTAAGTCAGTTCAGAGTTTTAAACCTAGTTGGCCTACTGTGAGGAGCAAAACTACAACATCAGCTTGCTTATCATATAACATAACCTTCTAATGCCTACCGTGTGACATGTCCATCCATGTACTCATGTGTATGTCAATGTGTAGTCCTCATACATTATGTGTTGTGTTGCACAGCGAGCCTGCCCCGTCAGCAATGACTGCACTGCATCAGTTTGGGGCAGAGATGTTGCGTCTGTCTCGCGGCTTGGAAGCTTCTGCGGCGACAAAGCCACAATACAGAGGGTATATACCAATTGGCATTATTTGTTCGCTTCAAAATTAACCCGCTCTTCGACGAATCAGAAACTTCAACGCAATTCGGAGCGTATTCTAATACTTTTTCTTTTACAGGACGAACATTTCCGAACGTGGTGGAATGCTCACGCCAGGGTCTTTGAGCGTCTCATCGAGTTCACCGTCGTCAATGCTCCAAGATCGGCGGAGACCTTCGTCTACCGGAGACCCAAACACGCCTCTCCACAGGCCAAGAAGTGCGTCAGACGACGAGAGTAATGAAGGTCTTCTAGCACCGGCAGCCTTGACGGCAAAGTCACGGAGTTCCGAAGATGGTCTACTCTTACCACCTCCTTGCACGTGTCCTTATTTTGGGACAGAATCTACTCCACCGAGACGAACTACCGAAGTCATTATAGTTCCTGGTGGAGACATAAACGGATGCAACGGCTATACCAGAAATGGTAATATGAAAGAGGAGCAATCAACTCCGTTTTTTAGAAGGTCTAGTCGTGGTGCTGCGTCTATGGTAACTTGGGACGAAGCTAAAAGATTTCGAAGAGGTTCAAGTTTTGGGGGAGCAAGGACCACGCTCTCAACTCCTATTCGTAGCATTCGTGCCCAAAGAACGATACCTAGGTCACAGCAAGTAACTGCTAGTCCACAGCGACAAACACCTAGAGCGCATCATTCTAGAAATTCTAGTGTTATATCCAGAAATTCGTCCCGCCACGGCAGGATCTTACGATTAGAGCAGAAAGCCACAAAAGTTTTAGGAGTTGTATTTTTCACGTTTGTTATTCTCTGGGCGCCATTTTTCATTCTAAACATGGTACCGGCTGTGTGTGCTAAATGCGAGGAGAGTATTCCATTTTGGGTGTACGATTTCGCCTTGTGGTTAGGTTACGCAAGTTCAATGGTGAACCCAATATTCTACACGATATTCAATAAGATATTTAGGCAGGCCTTCAAGAAGGTCTTGGTGTGTGGGTATAGGAAGTCGAATAGGTAGCCGGCACCCTGGGAGCGCGTTCGCCCGAACTCAGATCCTGGGTTTGTAGCGCTCTCAGTTAACAGAAATATCCGATCTCAGTTTGTATGAACTCATTGAAGAGCTTTAAGTATTACGCTTCTAGGTTTTAGTATGCATCAGTGGTCTTTAGTTAATGATGTTAATTAAAGTAAAAAATTCACAATTTGAAGAGGGTAATGAACGGATTAATGTGGTTTTTAGATGAGAATTAATATTAACAGCTATTCAGTATTAAAGAGGGTTAATTAAGTAATTTTTATGCCAGATGCTGAAAACTGATTCTACTACACGCTTCGAAGAAATCATTTATTAACAAAAATGGTTAAGGTTGTGGTTATAGTTTGCTTTTCAAACTTCTTGTGGGAGTCTATTTCTATACAAAAAGATGGAGGAAAGCAAGAGGGTTGCTTTACGGCACCCCTTGATTAACACTTTCGGTGCCGAATAAAAATTCTTTTATGGGTCGAACAGTCGCTATAAGTACCTGTGGAAAACTTCTGCTTAAAAATAAAAATTGATAACTTGATAATTTGGCAGCGAGTGTGTTATATCAACATATAACACACTCGCTGTGAAATTCAAGTTATCAATTTTGTAGGTAGATATTTGACCATAAACCAAGATTGACATAGCAACGATTTGGCCAATAACGTTCCCATATCACAGATACACAGACATACCCACACTGTAAAATAAACAAACAAACATACCCACACGTTCTCTCTGTGGTAGGAAGTGAGCCATAGATAATTAGAGATTGGAAATTCGGATGCATAATAATTATTTACCTAATGTTTGAGGGCAGACTAATAGGGAATGCGATTTCGAGTATCAAATAAAATCATTGTTATACCCCAGTAAAATTTCCTATTTTATTCTATTTGAATATTTCGCAGCGAAATTTGAAGTAAGTTATTTAGCAACTTAATTTTAAAATTTAAGTAATATTTTATGTGTTTCCACAGTTTTGTCTAGTTTTCAAACAGAATAGAAATAGTACATTTTATGCACAGTCGCTCCATATACCAGTCAATGTGGCAACACTTGATGGAGGTCTATGACCAGCAGTGGACGTCTTTCGGCTGAAATAACTATGAAGATACACAATTTTTTTTATGGATAAATAAAAAGCCTCTTACGTAGTTTTGAACGCTTTACCGGGACATAATGTACTTGAGTTTAATACGCATCCAAATACCCAATCTCTAGCCATAATCCACCAGACCAGCCAGTATGTACAGGTTCGAACTTTATATTAAAGTCCATTGCTTAGCTTTTCCGTAAATTAATGACGACGATTGACTTTGAAACTATAACAATCGAAAGAGCCCTATAAAAATTACTTGTTACCTCTCGTTATAGGCTTCATAAACGTTTATTTTTTTAATCATAGTGCTGTGTACACCACTCACTGAAATGCGACGCACAAAAAGAAAATATTTGCCTTCATACTAACCTCATTACCTCTGTCCTCTGAACCTATAACATTCATACTGTAATTTGAACAGCCATGTTTATACTAGAAAAAAAAAATACAATTAATATGAAAGTGATTATGTCCTACCGATAGCAAAACAATGCTTCTGCATCATCATCATCAAACATCTTTTACTATAAGAAGAACATCGGGCCAATATTTTTTTTATGATTTTATTTAACACTAATGTCTATTCAGCAATTTCAGTGTTGGTCACATAGTAACAGTTGTTCATGACGATAAGTACAGATGTCAGCACAACAACCTACTATAGTTTGTCAAATTCCTTTAATGGAATTTTAACTTTTATTACCGCTGAAGCATTAGATTCAAGTTCATCATCATCAGCCTATAATGTTCCCACTGCAGGGACTCAGGCCTCCTCTCTAGGAGAGGGATGGGTTATAATCCACCACGCGTGCCCAGTGCGGATTGATAGATGTCACATGTCTTCGATGTTTTTGGTTCTAAGACATGCCGGTTTCCTCACGATGTTTTCCTTCATCGTTTTGAGAGCAGTAGTGTTGAAATAAATTACACAAAGTAATGCGCCTGACTGGATTCGAGCCCACGACTCACAGTTCGTAAGTCGAGGCCGCCACCACTGGGCCACCACTGCTCCTCCACTGCTACCCTCTGCTATTCAAGTTAAATAAGAAAAATTGACAGTTTTGATTAGCTTAATGTGTTGACGTCTGTACAGTCGTGTTTTCTTAATAAATAAGTGTTACTAATTAATCAATCACCCTATGAAAATGGTGTTAGGTTGATTCCTTGTGTGTGTGAAAAGTCATGGATTTATTACGCAACAAAACCCTAGTTGAAAATCAAAAATACATAATCGGTACAACTGTGAAGTTACACTTACTAATTTGATTGAACGTTAACTGCCTACGTACCTACACATTTCGTTTCAAGAACTCCCCACCTCGTCGTCGTTTCGTTCCACTTTTACTGCGGCTTAAAAGGGATGTTAACAGACTTAAAAAAATATAATCCTAATTAGTCCGTCTGTTAGATTATCGAAAAATATTTTGGATACGTTTTTTTTTGTTTTATCAAATCAATAAAATTGAGGAAGATACAATGCGTCAAAGACTTAAGTGGGGGTTTGTGACGTCACTAACCGTTAAAAAAAATCATACTAATGTCTTAGAATAATATGACGTCACACGAGTTTTCAAAGCACTGTATCGTCTTCATTGTTTGTTTACGTGAAAAAAGAAAAAATAACGTGTCCAATATTTTTTGAAAAGCAAACTGACAGACTAATTAGATTTTTTTAATTAACTACCATATTGCTATTTCAATCTATTGATAACGATTGTCATTAAATAAATATATCTGCGCAATTTGGCAGCTAGACCTAATAGCATTTGATAAGTACCTACCTTTAAAGTTTGTGTTTGATTGTCAACAACGTTTCACTTTACCGGAGTCCCTAGCACGAAACCGCGGTGTCAACGTAATGTATACGTCGATTAAGTTTACCGCAAAACGTGATTTTTATTCCAGAAAAAGTGGTTTCCCAGCAATATTTTTTGCATCGAAGTAGATTAACACTACTCAAACTTTCAAAGCGGGTTTTTTAAATAAAACCTTGTTAAATTTCAGTCGTTCCATGAATAAATTTTATTTATTAAGGATAACAAACAACTACAACATATAATATATAATGCACAAGGTTAATAATGTTAGAGTGATAATGTTGCAGTCAACTGCGTTATCCGAAAAGATAAAGGCAAGAAAATGTCGATACTGAGATATCAGTCGATACTAACAAGTTATTAAATAGTAAGAAATATTTTGAAACTGAAGAACCTCCTGAAATATTACAAATAATAGCTGTACATCAAATAATTGAAATTCCGAAATGTTAAGCTACTTCGATGCTTTGATAGTGAAGGTTGCTTTTACACCCTGTATAAAAACACTTACACCAATCACTGCTTTGTCTTAGAGACAACAAATAGCTAAAACACGGACTTATTTTTTGAAGACTGATTCTTTTATTAAGGAGTACTTGCCTGCTTTCCTTAACTCTGTTTCTCATAAACTTGCCTGTGGGTGTTATAATGTAGTTATTAATAAATTAATGAGTCGCGACGGATTATGAATACAATTAATGGAGTATGTTTGATTTTATTTTTAGTGTTTGAATGTTCAATAATTTGATAACAAAAGGTACTCTGCAGTGTCAACTACTAATAATATTTAAATGTTAACAATTAAATAATGTATTAACAGAGCATCCGTATATTAAAATCAAAATTGATAATTTTTTGGCATGTAAACAAAATGGCCGTGGCCGTTAAATTTAATTACACGAATTCTATCATGATGAAAGAAACACATTATCTTACTTTTACTTTTTTTTTAAACGTTACCCCACACTAGGAATTACTCCTGTATCGTGGGTGCGTTTACAAATATTTAAACTCACATACACAAACACCCAGACCAGAAACAACTATCTGTAAGTCAATGTGCAACTACAGTACACTCACAATCATTATGCCTTGTGACTGGGACTGTAGCTTATTTTATTTTGTTACTCGCAACTATTCAAAAGTACCTGGAACTGGCCTATTTGAAATAAATGTTTTGATTTTTGATACAAATATTTGTTCCAAGCGGGGTTCAAACACGCGGCACGCAGCGCAGCAGTCCAATCGCTCAGTAACTGCGCCAACCGTGCCGTTAAACGTCAATTAGACGAAGAGTGCACTACTGTAAATATCGTGACGGTTGGTGGCTAAGCGATTAACTGCTTTGCTGCATATCTGCATGTATTTGTATACAAAAATTTGTTCCGGGCCAGGGTGTGTTGTTTGTGTATGTGAGTTTAAATGTTTGTCAACACACCCACGGTACAAAAGAAATTACAATGTTACTAAAAACTAACAATATGACACCAATTTGAATTTGAATTACTGTAAATGACATTGCAGAGTTTTTCAACTAATAGTGCAGTATAAAAACTGCAGAGTTATCGATAGATTTATGTTTAATCACTTGTGTATAGATTACAACAATTTATAATAGGGATGTTTACTGACTTAAAAAAATATGATTCTAATTAGTCCGTCTTTTAGATTATCGAAAAATATTGGATACGTATTTTTTGTTTTATAAAATCAATAAAAAATGTCGGAGATAAAACGCGTCAAAGATTTGAGTGGGGGGTTGTGACGTCACTCACCGGTAAAGAATGTCATACTAATGTCTTAGAAAATGACGTCACACGAGTTTTCAAAGCACTGTATCGTCTTCATTGTTTATTTACATGAAAAAAAAAATACGTGTCCAATATTTTTTGGTAATCTAACTGACGAACTTTTTAGATTTTTTTGTTAACTACCCTACTCTAGAAATATGTGTTTGTTACAATCAATTAAGTTTGCATTAAATGCCAAGCTTTTCCTAGTCCTGTGTTTTTTAGATTTACTGATTACTGTAATTAATTAAATGTGTTGTTTAAGCACTAAATAATATTTTTATTTTGATTGACTAAATTGTATCACATTCAAATATGATAGAATAATGTTGTCTCCAAAAATTAGAAAATAAATCACCTCCACAGTTTTCTTGTTCTAATAAAATTGTAAAGTGTACATTCACGTGCAATAATACTTATGTACTCCCCTTAGTCAAATTCAGCAAGTTACTCCTGAAATAAGTTCTGCAACTTTGAGATAAGAACGTATTTCATTAGGTTTCAGCATAAAATTACAGTAAATCTATTGGAAGGAGAACCCCTTTTAAAAATCGCTACGCACATATTAGTGCTCGCGACTAGCGTTAAAAATACCGAAAGTTACCATTTTTATTCAATGTTACTTTTGAAAAATTCAAGAACCAATGTTGTAACAGTATACATTTCGTGTATTTTTCCAATAAAACGAAAAAATACGAAAGAAACAGAAATCTTTCCGGCTTTTTTCAACGCTACTCGCGACTATACTTAGGTTAGTTACACTCGTTCGCTTCAATGCAATCCAATTTTAACAATCGGGTAGAGTATTTAGCCAAGTGAATACATTAATGCTTGTGACTGTACACTTTACTGTGTATGTAAAGTCATATCTTATTAAATAAACTGAATGAGAGTTCCTTTATAAAAATCAAATGATTGCAGCTAGCTTTTGTTAAAGTTTGGTCATATCAATATATCGGTAGGGACACTGGCAAATACCCCAGAAAGAAATGGCATGGAGACCAAAGCCATGTCGAGAACTTGTCCTTATTGGTTTGGCCAATCCTTCACGGAACTATTGTTTGTAATTTTAGTATTTATGCTAAACTAAGTGTATTAAACAATATGTGGCTCTAAGCATGACTCTATTTTTAATTTTGTATTTTTTTAAATGTAACTGAAGTAACTTAGATAGATTCAAAACAAATGTCTAGTCGTTTCACGCAATTAATAAAAAATGTAAATACAATAATATATTATAAAATTATTATAAAAAATGTTAAATGGAAGTAATACTTTATGAATGTAAATAAAATAAATATATACGGCAATGTTTAAAAAAATGGTGTCAATAATTTATGATTTTATCGTTGAAAACAATAAAACGATTGAATCGTAGTGCTTTTGTTTTATTTTAAAGTTCGACAAACCGAAACGTAATATAAGAAAATTTTACAGCATGATTTCGACCGCTGCGCGCTGCCTGGGGAAGTGGTCGTTAGCACGAAAAGGTCGAGAGAATGTAAGCAGGTATCTTAGCTGTCAAAAAATCTTATTTCTTACTACACTTATATTTCCATCAGTTTTATAAACCGCTGAGTCACACCGGCTAGTCTTTTGTTATAGTTTTGTCATACAAAAGTATGTCAAATATTTACTTAATGATGGTTTAAGTAATCATTAAATGTCTCTGAGTACCGCAGTTAGTCAAGTTTAAAAAAATATAACGAAAGACCTGGTATGAGGTTCTTACAAAAAACAACGACCGATTTCCATATCGTAATATTTTAATCCCGAAAAGGTTCATGATTACGGACTACCTTTAGTATAACAAAAAAATCAATACGACTAAGCCTCCTTGATCAGGACTAATAAGATTAACGTCAAAGAGAGAGTATCAATTTTGCATACTGATCGTATATTCTTTTTAGGGTTCCCTATGCTGCGCTTGCATAGGTTGGTCCGTGGCTGGGTGACCACTCATTACAAACCAAATTTATTCCATGCCACGGAAAGCCATTGGTCCTGGCTGTCATTTGAAGATCTTCGACAGTCGTTACAAGTAGTCGGTGGCTCGAGAGTCTGACAACCAGTCAGATCAGTCAGATAGGCGATAGGTCCATGTTAAAAACTAGTATTCAGCTGCATTGGTTTAGACTGATGGTCTACATCAATTATGGAAAGGGCTAAGTAAGTATACCATTCATCTAAATGCTGCCAACGGGCTTCTACAGGTCAGGATCCGCTGTCTTCTGCCCGTCCGTCCATCTGTCATTGGGCTGTATCTTCGAACCTTTTTTCATTTATTTAGGATTGCCAACAAAAGATAAATATAAATCATTGCATAGGGACAATATAAAATATTACGAAGGTGTACTCCTTCACTTATAGGAGACCACAGAATGCACAATAAAGTTAAAAACTAACAAAACATAAAGCACACATTTGAAACTTACACTGTGTGTATTACAAATAAAATTAAATTAAATAGAAAGAAAGAAAATATAAATGCATTGGTCTCAACAAAAAGTGCTTGCAATCTAATCAAAAAAATGTAAACAAATAACGTACAATGTAATAAAAGATAAAGTGTATTCTACGAATATTGTACGATAGTACGGAACTCTGCGTGCACGAGTTCGACTCACACGTTTCTTTTAATATTTTTTAAGCACAAAGTATATTCTACCTTTCTTTGATGTTCACTTTTCTTTCATGAAATTTTGATGACATATGGAAGCTATTGCTATGCACGCGACTGAGTTCGGTGCAGTTACAAAGAAAACGGTTTTCCCAAACTATTCATATTCAGAACTGGTACAAGCGTTCCGTGCTGGAAGAAGGATTGGGCTTTAGATTTTAATAAAGCTGGTCTATACCTTGAGAACGAAGAACGGTTGGCCGATGGGGCCGAAAAGTTCTGGAGTGGCGACCGCGAACCGGAAGGCGTTGCGTTAGAAGACCTTCCACTAGGTGGACCGATGACCTGGTGAAGGTTGTGGGGACCCGCTGGATGCGAGACGCAAGGGACCGGCTAATGTGACGACAGCTGGGGGAGGCCTATGTCCTGCAGTGGACGTCTTTAGGCTGAAGTGATGCTGATGATGATAGCTTGGGAGCTACATTATAAATAAAGCTATATAAATCTAAATTCTTCGTCTTCCTTTATCGTGTGGTAAGTGGTGACAGTTTTTATGGGTGAGATATTTAAAGAAAACTATGTGATTCGATTAGCACGGTTTAAATGAGACAGGTATGAAGACAGCTGCAGCATCTGTCACAGCCTGCCGACATTGCAGGCCATAAACTATATTTTACTCGCCATACAATTTGGTTTTAAATGCCGTTGAGAAATCTCTCAGTCATGCCGCCGTTTCCCTCACGATGCTGTATTTCACCAAAGCAAGTGAAATTATCCAAATAATCAGTGGAGGGTGTCTTGGGTTCAAACTCGGGGCCTTTGACTTGCCCGTCTGTCATTCACACCACTAGGATATCATTTCTCACTCACTATAACTTATGAGAAATAATATCAATCCTGTGTAAGTGCGGAAGGCGTTGATAGCAGATTTAATTATCATCATCATCAGCCTATAATGTTCCTGCAGTGACTCAGGCCTCTCTCTAAGAGAGGGATGGGCTATAATCCACCACGCAGGCCCAGTGCGGGTTGGTCACAGGTCTTCGAATTTTTGGTTGTAAGACATGCCGGTTTCCTCTCGGTTTTTCCTTCACCGTTTTGAAAGCAGAAATTACACAAAGTAATGCGCCTGCCTGGGCTCAAACCCACGACTTAAGTCAGGGCCGCGACCACTGGACCACTTCACAGATTTACTATTTTAAAATATAACAATAAAAAATTCTAGAACACTATCGCCATTTCTCAATTTAATCTATGGATTCAGAAACAGAATAAGGAGCCAAGCATAAAGTGCCAATTTTAAAATGAAAGAAAAAAGATAAAATGTGGAATGGCCGTTTGAAATATTCAATTTTAAAAGATATTTCTTGATTCTAGATTCTCTTTGTCAACTTTTCTTTTCTAAGGTGGTTTTATATCCCGTCGGGGCTGCGGGTTGTTTGCAAGAGATACCGTGGCCTCGACATAAAGGGCTAAGAAGAAACACGGGGCGTTTTTGCTCAGTAGAAGTCTGACACTCCCTTTTGCTCGGCCCAAGAGCGGGTTATTTGCTGATTTCCCACACCCCCCAAAAAAAATTGATTTATATAAAAAGTGAGTCATTGAAAAATGCTTGAAAATAATGCATAAGTACTCCCTCCCTTACCATAGAAACTTTGGAGTCGGATTCCAGGCCAACTGAATGCATCGGAATACCAGTATTTTTCATGGAGCGACGACCTAAAATTCCAACGATTATAGAACAGAATAGAAATATATTTATTTTTGAGTGCAAAAAACAAATATTAAATTACTGTTTGTCTCCAGAAGCCAGTTCCTTCATGAAATGACTGCGGTTATTACATCTCTACCTGTATATATTAAGCAATTTCGGCCTGAAATATACCTAGCTAAACAGTAAACGACATCACATATTGATGTAAAATTTAAGAGTTTTTTTTTGTCATCAGCTGTGGTATAGTCGTACTAAAAGGTACACCTCTACCACCTTCGGGGATTAAATACAGCTGCTATGTTATGTAAAGTTTCATCAATAATCTTCATTGTACCTGAACAGAATGTCACTCTTACGTCAAAACTAAACCGTAAACTTAAAAAAAGTGTAACCTTCTCTAAATGTCAACCCCAGTTACCAGTACGTAACCCTTAGTTACACAAGCCTTCTTGCAACTGACAGGACAGCGAGTAACCATCCAATTTTTCACTTAAATGCGCTTGACTGACCCCTGACACTGTCCCCTCTGGAAGTCTTGGTTTGTGGTCACTACGCTGCTTACATTACCGTTAAGAAGAGGCCTAGCTATGTTCTGAAATGGTTTGGTTAAATGGAATTTCGTGGGAATCGAATTTAAGTATTATTCTGTATAAGGTAAGTAACGGGTGGATGAATTTTCTGACCTTGGTGGGATAGTCGCGTGATTTACCGACTAATAATGGCGATGCCATTGGCTTTATTCATCGTTTCAGCCAAAAGATGTCCACTGCTGGACATAGGCCTCCCTCAGGTGTCGCCACATTGACCGGTCCCATGCGTCTCGCTTCCAGAGGGCAACCTTCACCAGGTCATCGGTCCACCTAGAGGGAGGCCTTCCAACGCAACGTTTTTCGGTTGGTTTTATTAGTTCAGTAATATTAATTTACAACATGCGTCGATTTTTCAAGTAAAGGTGCACGGTTCAGGTTGATCGTGTTCTATGGAGAAGAACACACAAGAGCCACGGAGTTTCTTACTATTTTATTACGACTCAGGTGTTTTCTCCCTCACAGAATGGATACTTGTATCTTAGCCTCATGAACGTTGCAAACTGCTTATGCTAATTCCAGTGGTAAATTTTGTGTTTAATCCATATTTAAAAAATGTATTGAACAATGACCGTTCATAAAATCGTTGTAATATCAAACATTATGACACGACTGAACTAAGTAGGAGTCTTATGCCAATAAAACGTGTATAATGCTTTATTGCTCCTCAAAAATACATTGTTAAATTTACTAGCATATCGTGCGGGTAGTTGGTAGTTTCATGTATGTTTATTGCACTAATAATTCTGCCATAAACTCTCGTGGTTTATGGCAACATTATATTGGCACGGTAACTGGCATATGACATAGTGTTTAGCCAATAAATGCCATGCTTCCATCCCTTTTATTGTGCCTATAAAAGGTTGGCCGGCATTTACTTTTGGGCATATTGTGGATGGATATAACTGCTTATAAAATAAATAGAAATAACCAACCAACTTACTCACTCATAAAACTTCATGGGTACTCTTCTAAACCAAAAATCGTACATATCTATAAAGAAAAATGGGCAACAAACTCCATGGATAAGAGGGTATTTCAGGAAAAAAATCTAATTAGTCCGTCTGTTAGAAAATCAAAAAATATTGGATCCGTGTTTTTTGTTTTATTAAATTAATAAAAAAATACGGAAATAAAACGTGTCAAAGATCATGACTTTTGACGTCACTTCGTGAGTTCAAAAGTTCTAACATGATGACGTCACACGACTTGACACGGCTTTTCGAAGCACTGTATCGTCTTCATCTTTTGTTTGCGTGAAAAATAAAAGATGTGTCTATTATTTTTTGAAAATCTATCTGTCGAGCTTATTAGATTTTTTTGGTGATTTTTTTTTTGGTGTTTTTGGTTATTTTAAATTAAAATATTGTTACTAAATTTTGATTATAATTCTTCTTCTTCTTATCGTGTAGGTAGTGAGGTCTAACGACCCCACATACCCTAGTATCAGAGTTTCTAAACCACCTCAAGGGCCTCTGACATGGGCCTGTGGACGGTGAGTGATGGGCTAGCTCGCCGTCCGTCCGTCTTACGACGACGACAGGCCGTGTCGACGGCGCGTTCGTGTTCCACGCGCGCCTAAAAGAAATGTCAGCAACATGGAAGGGGGCCCTCAAGGGCCGATGCCCGTCGGGGCTGCGGGTTGATGTAAGAGATATCGCGGCCTTGACATATAGGACTAAGAAGGAACATGGGTGGTTTTTAGTCAGTAAAAGTCTGACACTCCCTTTCGCTCTGCCCAAGGGGCCTCTGACTTCACACGGTGGAGGTCTGTCCCGCTTGGGCGTAGCCCCGCCGTATTCTCGTAGTAGCGATCGGCGGCGGCGACCTCTCACGTCCGGCCCTGGTGCAAGCTATGCAGCGTTCCGGGGCGAGAGGGAATGGGACGCCGTCGCCTCCTACTGTAAAGCAGTGGTGTTAACGAAAGAGGTGGCGGAACGTGAGAGGGAGAGAACCTCTCATCCCAGACGCTCCAGGTGTCGGGGGCCACGAGACGGCTTCCGACATCATTCATGTTGAGATTATAAATTCTGTGGTCGCCAATTTACGGACTTCTTTAGACACAATAAAAACCTTAACCTTTAAACGACCTTAAATTAAATAATATCTACATTAAATATAAAAACCAGGGACTTTCTATTATTATGAGGAAATACGCATAACGAAATGATAAGGGGCTGTTATCTGTAGTCGCCCCCATCTTATCGGAAAATGAACAAACAAAATGGGATTTTGATATTTCTTATTTAAATATACGAGTTGTTCTGTAATCGTATTTAGCATTCGGGATCTTACAATTTACGTGGACCTTATTGTATTTTTGATCTTTTTTTTTGTTTGTGTTTTCTTGATTTTATGACGCCATTTCCTTCATAACTACTGCTATACAGCTTTATGAGGTGCTCGACGGGTGATTTGATATTGCATAATTATTCATTTAGGTTAACATTATAATCAATATCGGTGTCGGCCTCCAGTCTAACCGGATCCAGATGAATCCCAGTTTTTAAAATGGAGTGACTGCATATCTGACCTTCTCAACCCAATTAGTATTGAATTCTGTGATAACCCTTGGTAAGACTGGTTGTCATACTTTCAGGCCACCAACTACATGAAACGACTGTCAGAGATCTTCAAATGACAGCGGCGTCCCACGGCTTACCATGCTTTCCAAGGCACGGAGGAAACTTGGTATGTAATGGGTATAACGACCCGATTTGAGTTCAGGGTTACGGCTTCGATACTCGCTTCAAGATGCTCTGCATGACCTGAGATTCATTTCTGATTCGTGTTTTTTCAGGTGTTGTTCTATAAACATTGCTTTTAATATCTAAGTGGAAGTAATCATTTTATGTGAAGAAATAGGAATAGTACCGGTGGCTACAATAAAGTTTTAAAGAAAAAAAAATTGAATAACCAGCTTCAATTTTATCCTACTTTAAATACATTCATTCATTCATTTCATTTCATTTGTTTGACTGGCCTGTTGGTCTAGTGGTTAGTGACCCTGACTGCTAGGCCGGAGGTCGTGGGTTCGATTCCCACCCAGGACAAATGTTTGTGTGATGAGCACGATCATTTGTTCTGTGTCTGGGTGTAATTTATCTATAATATGTATGTATTTAGAAATATATAATTATGTTTATCAGTTGTCTAGTACCCATAACACAAGCTCTGCTTAGCTTGGGACTAGATGGCGTTGTGTGATAGTTGTGGAATATTATTATATATTATTATACAGGGTGTTTGGAAGGGAGCTGTACATACGCCTAGGGTAGAAACTAGGGATAGTCTGCTACCTACCCCCGCCCATTATATTGACCTTGGCCTCAAGGTTTTTTTTTAATTTAAAATTATTTCTTTACCTTACTACGGTACTTCAGGCCCCATAACTTTTCTTCTCCACAATTTTCTGGTGTAAAATAATTTTTTGCAGGACCCTAAGACTCTAACGATTAAAACAAGACCATTAGCCGACCGGTCCCATGGATAGATTTTGAGCTACAGGTAGTTTTAGTCAAAAAATCAAATAAAAAATAATAATAAATTAAAAAAAAACCTTGAGGCCAAGGTCAATATAATGGGCGGGGGTAGGTAGCAGACTATCCCTAGTTTCTACCCTAGGCGTATGTACAGCTCCCTACCAAACACCCTGTATATTATTAATAATTTTATCTAAAGTAGAAATATAAAGGTAATAAAATGGAGAATAAATGGTTCTCTTATTTAAGTATGTATTTGATAAAAACAATTAAATAAGAAGAGCTCGTTGCTTTATAATATCAGCCGTTCAGATCAATCTTCAGGTTAAGATGTGTTAGCCTAGGTTGATCTGCAGATGGGTGCACTCATGACGTACCGAGTTTCCTGCGTGTCTTGGAAAACATACTAAGCTTTCGGTCATGGCTTTTATTTGCAGATCATAGACAGTCGATACAAGTTGTCAGTTCCTGAAAGTCTTTCCAAGGAGTATATCCAGGACTAATCCGGCAGTGCAGGTATTTTTAAGCAGTTAATCATCATCGTCAACAGCCTACAGCTTCACTGCCAGCTAGATTGTGAGGGTAGAGCGCCAAATGCCGAACTGTTGTTTAAAATTTATTTTATACTACACTTGCTTGGTAAGTGTATCAATACTTCCCCATTAAAAGGTTTGAAAGCTGTTCATTACTGCCCTGAAAATCAGGGTATTAATGCGTTCATTACTAACGCGTTTTGTTTTTTTTTTAAGTCTTGATGACTTTGGCAATGAAACGATTAAATTTTACCATAAAAAGTACTGGCCACTAGAACTTTTAAAGCAGGTAGCATACTATTCCGATAAGGCCGGCAAACTCTCGCTTAACCACGCGCGTAAGTTGGAACCTGCGAAACGGGGAGTTCTTACCTTTTCTAAAGCCGCGTCCCCACTAGAGCCGCGCGGCTCTAATGGGGACGCGGCTCCCGCGGCTCACGTCTTTTGGCGCGAAAACTGTTTGACGCGCTAAAATGTAAAGAAATAAAAAGATTTATTGATGGTTGACGTATTTTGTAGAAACAATTTTCTTGGTAAAGTTTAAAGTTTTTCGGTATAAATCACAAGTTAAAATGAGTGATTCTAGTGACAATGATAGCAATTTATTAACAACAATTCCACCCGACATAATAGCAGATGCTAAATGCTTTATTTGCTATTTGGTCATTTACTTCTTTGTGCTTAAGTGTAGTATATATCACTCGAGGGTAAGTACAGATTACTCCCCTTGGTGCATAATCTACTATAGTTTCTAAGACATCAGTGCTAAGGTGAAAAAATAATAAAAAATATGAATTATTATTAGTTTCGTAAATAAAAAATAAAATAACGCGCCTGCGCGGGCCCGGCACTGTGGTTAAAAAATCCATATGTAGTGCCAAGCCCGCGCCTGTGCGTGGTTAAGTATTTGGTGTTTAAATTATTTATTATAAAACCAAATTAAAATTTATAAGAAGTACAGGCACTTAAATGAGTTATAAGAAACTAAAATGATACTATGAATTAGTAGAATTAACAATACTATGATGAACTACTCTAATAATGAACAATTTTTGCCTTGAATTATTATTTTTAACACGAAATCAAATATCACAATCAAAAAAAAAAAAAAATATTAAATGGAAGAATGATATACTTCAAAGCATTCGACACATAATCCAGGTTTTTCAATGCAAGTAATACAATGCCAAATAGTGTCTGTACGTTTTTTTTCTTTTGTGCATTGACGACACTGCTTACGTTTCAATTTACCTATTGCGTTTCTTTCAGTAATCTTACAAATTTTGTGCGTCATAGGTGGTCTTCTTACAGGTCCTGGATTTGCAGTTACAAGTTTATCAGGTAGCAACGCGCTTATTACTGATAAACGGTAATCATACAATGATATTTTAGGCTGTCCAGAGTATCTATTATATAATTTGAAAGAATTTATCAGTAGCATCTGGAATGTGTGAATAGCAACCTTTAGGTACCACCGCATAGATTTCCTTTCACATGGGTAATATGCTAATAATTGATCCTGTCGGTCCACTCCAGACATAAATTCATTATATTTGGCAATTGCCTCGGGTTTTTGAGTGACTTGTCCACGTTTATTAGTTACTGGAACCATTTTATGTTCAAATTCTGAAGTTATGTAGGTAACAGATCGTTTATCCTTCCATTTTCCTATGTGAACCCCATCACAGTATCTAGAAATGTTTTCTCCTTTCTTCACATTCTTCTGGACGACCTCTCGAGGATTTCGTTTCAAATTATTGCGTAATGTACCAGTGCAGTACGTATTATTATCAAGAAGTTTTTTCGCTAAACTAAAACTGTTAAAGAAATTGTCCATGTAAAGTGAATGCCCATTACCAAGCTTTTCATCCATTAGCTGCATCACTACTTTTTCGGCGTGACCTTTTCTACTAACCTCGTGGTCTTGAGCGCCTGCGTTCACACGGAATTTCAAAATCAAACCGTCAGGTTCAGTGAGCGTATATAATTTGATCCCATATTTATGGTGTTCATTTTTTGTAAATTGCCGGAGCTCTAGTCGACCTCTCCATAATATCATACTCTCATCTAAAGATAATTCTTTTGCGGGGTAGTAACATTCATTCATTTTCGTATTGAAATAGTCGATGACACTGCGAACTTTTAGCAATGCGTCGCCATTATCTGCTTCAGATGTAAAATGGAGACATCTCATAATCAGTAGAAATCTATTTCGACTCATTTGTTCAGCGTAAATAGGTATGGAAAATAACCAGCTTGTTTTCCAATAATCTTGAAGGCGACTGAGCTGTATAATGCCCGTATAAAAAAGTAGCCCCAAAAAAACTCTCAGTTCAGGAACAGTTAGTTCCTTCCATGACGATATTCTAGATCTTTGTGACACTCCAGCTGATAATTTGACTGCTTGTTTATTAGTTTCTTCACAAATCATTGCAAGAAAATTTTCACTAAAGAAGTAGTTGAAATAATCGATAGGGGTTATGCCAGGATTAGCGTAAAATTCGTTTAGTCGAGTAAATGATTTTTTTTTCATTTCGCCTACCTCAGTCCACTCGTGTGTAGAGCCATCTACTGATGGTCTCATCGGAGACATATCTTCTTGGGTAATATTGAGTTGGTCCGCTGAAGTATCGGGCGTCGACTGTGGTGTAGCGAAATGTGGCCTTCTGATCGGTGAATTGGCAGACACGCGAGAAAATGTTAGCTTCTCGTCATTGCCATCCTCCGAAGACTGGTCCTCTTCCTCACTTCCAGAGTCAAACTCGTCGCTCGATTCGAGATCGGCAAATAATTTCTCTTCGACGTCTGAATCACGTAAACAACTAGCATAACGAGTTCTTTTAGGCCGCGAAGGGCCTGCCTCGTCTGCCATTTAAATCACTTGTAAAATAAAAACTAGTAACCCGATCAAAAAACCGTCAACTTTGTTTGAATTGTAGAAAATTTAAGCGCAGCGCCAACGAAAAAACAACCTGCCAAACGCAGTGCCGGCGTCACACTGACTCATAGAAACTGTACTGAGCATAGCCCGCGCCAGTGCGGGGTCGGCCCCTCGCGCCATACCCCGCACCCCGCGCCAGCGCGGGCTCGGCAGTGAAGTTGTTAATGTTTCCATCTGCTGGGATACAGTCGTCGTCTCTTTGAAAAGGGAATGGGCTATAATCCACCACGCGGGCCCAGTGCGGATTGGTAGATGACATGGCACATGCCTTCGAATTTTTGTTTCTAAAACATGCCGGTTTCCTCACGAGGTTTTCCTTCACCGTTTTGAGAGCAGCGGTGATGAAATAAATTACTCAAAGTAATGTGCCTGCCTGGGTTACTGGCCTGATACTGTTTGTAAGTCGGGGCCGCCACCACTGGGCCACCGCTGCTCTATAGAGCAGATGAATTAGTTATAATGAACAAGTTCTTGGTTGAATCTACGAAGATGAATTTGTTGCAATGACCAACTCTTTATTCAAATTTATAAATGATAAGTAGTTATAGTAGTCATTTACATATTTATATTGACTAAGATTATAGATGAATCTATTTAGTTGAATTCGTCTTATTGATCATTTTCATGTTGACTTCAACTAAGGTTCTAATTGTTCTAGTTAAGAAGCAGATAGTAAGAGCAATTAAAATCACCTTATTTGATTTATCTAACGTCTTGTTAGGCTCGTATGGAATCAAGATGCTTGATTGCAATAATCACAATCTTGTTAGGAGCAATCATTTTTTTAGTGTTTAGTGTACATTTAAGCAGTTACTTGATTTATAAGACTGGTATTCAATAGCTGCATCTGGTTGGACTGAAGAAGAAGCCGACCCAACATACTTGGGAATGGCTAGGTAGATGATTAGGTATGTATTTGAGGGTTTCGTGAAACTAAATTCTGAACAAGTACTAGAAAAAACCTAAAATATACCTACAATAAAAATTTCTAGACAGAGGATCAACTTAAGTCTAAAAAAAAACTGGCCAACTGCAAGTCGGACTTGCACATGAAGGGTTCCGTACCATACGGCGCGTTGGTGTTCCACGCGTGCCTCAAAGAGATGTCAGCAACATGGGAGGGGCCCGAAAGGGCCGACGCCTGTCCGGGCTGCGGGTAGTCCTCTGGTTATCGCGGCGTCGACATAGAGGGCGAAGAAGGAACATGGGTGGTTTTTAGTCAGTAGAAGTCTGACACTCCCTTTCGCTCTGCCCAAGAGCGGGAGGGGTTATTCGATGATTTTAACCCACCAAAAAAAAAAAAAAAAAAAGGGTTCCGTACCATGACTTCTTATAGGTTTTCCTGTAATTTAAAAGTGTTAAACTAATTTCTGTATTTTTTTAAGATTTTAGGCTCAGCAGTTTCGGAGATAAGGAGGGGGGGAATGGACAGACAGACAGACACGCGAGTGATCCTATAAGGATTTCGTATTTTCTTTTAGAGGTACGGAACCCACAAAAAAGATTATTCACCAACAAAATCAACGCCAAAACCTAACTTTTATTTGCTGAAAAAAAAAACTTTTAATTTCATTTTATTAATACGTAAAGTTGAAAATCTCATTTAATTTCGACACTTGTGCGGTCCAGTGTGGGTGTGATTAATCGTGCGGGAGCGGCACGAGTGCGGCACGAGTGCGGGACGGTCGCGGGACGGTAGCAGGACAGTCGCGGGACGAGGGCGGGACGGGACCGTGACATGCCGTGACTTGGGTCCGACGTAGGATATTGCAAGCTTGTTTTGTGGTTTTCGTCACGATTTAAAACATTTTAGGAATGTATAAAGTAGACTGTTGTTTCGGATTGGAAGATGATTATTGTATGTGGATTCGATAAAAAAATAGATGGTGCTGCATGGTGTATTGATGCATTTAATCACATAAGTTCGTTTAAAACACGCTATTACATAAAAAAATCTACATACATTCTAAAAAGCTACGTCCCTACTTAAACAAATCAATCTTTGTTAATGAAGAGAGTTCAAGCGGCGACTGTGGGCTTCACAACTTCGTGTTCTTGTGCAATGTCAGGACTAAGGCTTTTCGAAACGAACGAACTTTCTTTCGAAACTAGGTTTTCGCTTCATGGCTTCTGTTTTAGTCAAAATTGCCTCATATACCACAAAAACAGAAATGGATAATCCGTTGAAGTATGTACCTATATTTCGTTTAGAAAAAACTACGTGGAAAGTTAAGATTTTTGCCCTGCCGTGGGACAATCTAGGTTACTACGAATAAAAATAGCTGCGGTGAAGTCAATCAAGCTAATGAGCATTGCGCCCGATCGGTATCATCATCAGCCTATAATGTTCCCAGTGTAGGGACAGGAGTGTGCAGTAGAACTAATGGGAATAATCCACTCGGGGTCTGAGTCTCTAGGAGATGAATGGGATGATCCACCACGTGTGCCCAGTGCGGCTTGGTAGTAAGTACTTTGTAGATGTCACATATCTTCGATTTTTTTGAGTCTAAGACATGCCAGTTTCCTCACGAGTTTTCCTTCACCGTTTTGAGAGCAGTATCTAGTGATGAAATAAATTAAGCGAAATAACCTATAATTGTCTACTAACAGGATACTTTGTGTAATTTATTTCATGAAGCTGGCATGTTGTAGGTGTCTGCATGGATTTGATCCCACGACTTACTGCTCGTAAATTGGGGCCACCAGCACTGGGCCAAAGCTACTCTCGACCAAAGGTTGTTCCTGCGAGGTTTCGAGAGTCTTCCCATACAGACAGTTGTTAATTTTGTAGCTCTGTACCAACACATTTAGGTAAATAATATATTATATTACCATACATCTCTGATACACATCGTATAAAGAACGAAATAATTGTTGAGTATAATTTTTTCCGCATTTGACTTTTGACAGATAAATAAATAATTACAAAGTCCTTATTTTTTTAAATAAAAGTGGCAAAGACGGGCTTGGCGATAACTTTGTCACTCTTACGTAAACGTTTACTAATGGTGTACACGCTCCGGGGCTATGGGTTGTTCGAAAGAGATACCGCGGTCCCAGACACAAAGAGCTAAGAAGGAACATGGGAGGAGTCACTTGATCATTTCCCACGCTCCAAAAACAGGTAAACACGCTGGGCATATTTGCGTGTACAGTCACGAGCAATTATATATACAGAATGTAAATTAACCCTTCAGACATGCGTCAACCAAGCATTCTGTACATCAAACTAAGTACCACTACGCAAAAATTTTTGATGGGAAATGAGTTTTTTTTTTGAGGTCAAAAATCACATTTTGCGGTAAAACTCAACGTAGCACTATTATAACATTGTGCTAATTGATGTTTTGTATAGCAAACGGGTCATGGAGGTAGTTAAAGGGAGAACAAGTATCCTTCGTTTGCGTTAAGGGTACTTTTACACCCTTAATACATTTACATTTGGTAAAGTTCAATCGCAAATATCGCGTGAAATAACGATTGCAATTTTGAAATAATTATGACCTATTACATGATGGGTTCTAAAACACTAGTTTATTATGTAAAATGAAATGAAATCAAAACAGTAGGCGAAAATAGCTTCTAAACATTGCAAGTGTATACATATTGATGCTGCTGACTGTACAGTTAAACTGTACAGGCAAACCGGAGCTTGTTTGTTGTAAATCAGTGCAGCTTCCGTATGTTAGGTATACCCAAGCCTAGAGTATATATCTTTAGTGACAACCCTAGAAAATACTCAAAACCAAATAAGCAATTATAAATTTTACAAATTTTGTTAAAGCAAAAAAAAAATCATTGTTTCCGGTAGTCTCTCTTTTAACAGTCTTTCTCTCTCTCTATAGCTCTTTCTAACCCTTCAGCAATCACAGCGTTTTTCAGTTAGTTTGCGTTAATTCATCTCTATGAACAGCTGTGTGAAAACATGAAAGATTAAATAAAAAAACAATCCATTATTATTATGTTAAAAAACCACTAATATAAATTCGCTTTAGCAGCAGAAAACGTAAGGTTTCGACCTGACCCTAATGCAAATAACATCAGGGCGCATATTTTATAGATTTTTTCCTGAATAAGCGGAATCATATGAAATATCTTTTCTTCCGTATTTTTTATGAGCGACTACGTCTTGCACGGTTATGCAGGGACGGAGTTAGGAACATACATTATTTGTTAAAACAAATTAAAAGTTTATGTGTGTCGCACTGGACAGACCAAAATATCGTTACCTAAGATCAACAATAAAACAAAAAGATATGGAAAAGTAACCAAGAATAAATAGAAATTATGATAAACATAAACATTGGTCCTACAATGGTACGAGAATATTTGCTGATTATTTTATGCCAGTATTTTATGTGGAACGCAGCTGATTCGTAATACTTAGGTATTTTGTATTGTTTGGTAGACTCAACCTTAGACGGATGGGCTGCTGTTCTACTAATAACAATACAAAGTAACAAAAAATTCTTTGAAATTTAATCTATCTAAAATCTTCCATTAAGTCATGACCCTTGGGATTTCTCAAGCTTTGTTAGTAATCTAGCAGTTATTTTTCATTTTACTAAATAATGTTGAAGTCATTAATTTTCATTTTATAACAATGAAGATTAGCTATTGTATTGGGTGTGATTATTTCTGCTTTCTAATATTATGTTATTTTAGGTTGTTCATTATTACTTAAACTTGACTGTAAATTGATGTTTAAAGTAGTTTATAGTGAATTTATTGTAGACTTAGTCGAGACGTGACAATGTTTAAACGTGACGTAAACTCATCGGACTAATTTATGCATTTTATTAGTGTCTGTTGTTGTTGCCTAGTATAGTTGTGAATAGTTGTGATAGTATTTGTTTCTTATCCGCAAGCCCTTCTAAGAGAAATGTTTTTCAAGAATGGCACAGACTTCCTTCTACCTTCTGATACTACATAAAGGGGTTTTTCATAAGTTTATCTTTGGTTAATCTTTCGGAATTTAAGGCGTGATGTTATATTCAATTAATGTATTACAGTCAGACATCATTCTGTTAGTTGGTAGGCTATACGTGTAAGTTTTCATGAATGCTGATATACCGGTAATAATAATTCTGGTATACCGGACTTTACAAAAATCAAATCAATGAACAAGTAAAATATAATGTTGAAAAGTAATCTTCACAGTTAACATAAACAATAAGTTGGCAGTCTGCGGTTGCATAATCCTCATTTTTAAGTAAAATCACAGCTGAACACTGTCTCTTAAGAAACAGGTTATCCTAGTTTGAGAGGCAGGGCTCACAATATCTGTATATAGACTTGCGCAGCGTAGTAAGCATCTTGTTAATCAGTGTAAACTAATGTACTTACTCGTATGTTTCTTTGTGTCAATAAATATTTTTATTATATTATATCGTGTCCGTCCGAGCTGCGGAATGTTTGAAAGAGATACCGCGACCTCGACACAAAGGGCTAAGAAGGAACATGGGTGTTTTTTAGTCAGTAGAAGCCTGACACTCCCCCGTTAATTTATGATTTCCCACGCCCCAAAAAAAAAGGATCGTAGCAGGTGGTGTTCTGTGGTTACTATCATGGGAAAAAAGTGTGAGTTTAAGAATTTCTGAACATGTTAGGGAGCAAATACAATTCTTTAGTCCATCCCTGTCACAATCCTACGGTGACACGGTACAACGCTACCGATGATAGATGTTACTTTTTGCAAACCAATCTATTGAATTGGAAGCTTGCCAGCCATAAATCTATGTTCTGTATTCGCTCAGAAATCTTGTTAAAAGCACTTTTTTATGCTGATAATAAAGTATATAAAGTTTGTTGACTTAATTCTGCAGTGGGTAATGGCTCTGTCAAATGCAGTGGTTTCGTTTTACTAATTGTGTTTAGGTTTGGATAAGTTAATTAAATGACATTTTGTGATAGCGTTACTACAGCAAGTTATCACTAAATAACTGTTCTTAGAAATTTAAAGTAATTTTTTTGGTATTTTGCTTATGGTGTCGATGACAACCTAAATTGAGTCCGCCGAAAATTTGGCGACGAATTTGGCATTTTAAATAATAATGTGTATGCCATTCTTGTTTAAGCATTTGGTGGAAATTACCTATGCTACACCGGTCGGGAGCAGCAAACTGCGTGACTGGTGAGACATCTCGGCGATATAACTGTTGACAGGGTAAGAAAATTGGCCCGTCAGAATTTTGGGTACCCTGTCATGCTTCTACAATATTTTACACATTTTATACACTGAACTACTGTCATCAATTAAGTCTATTGGGACTTGGCTGTTGGCTCACATTAGTTTTCCAGTTACACTAAGGAACAAAACAGGCAGATGCCTGTTTTGTTCCTTAGTGTCACAAATGCCAATTATAAGGCTGTAAAGGGGGGCTTAGTTTGATGTACATAATGCTTGGTTGACAGAGGACCGCTTACACCAGTCTCCAACGTCTGTAGGTGGATTTTGACTTAGGATACTATTGAAACAGTAATGACTTAAACTTAGGTTTGTGACCTCAAGCGTTGCTACTGACTCACTTGTTTTTATTGTGTGTGTTCCATCGCAAGATTTTTATTTGTTTTCTACGCAATTACTGTCGTAAGACGTCTATTCAGAGAGCTTCTCTAGATTAAGAAGTTAGATTCTGTTACTTCGTTTAGCCTAGAAATCCAATCAGGGACTAAAAGCGGTTGCGGTTAAAGGTTAAGATACCTCAAAAATATACCGGTACCGGTTTAAAATAAAGGTTGGGCTAAACCGTTATTCTCGAAGATTTTGGTACCGAAATGCTTGCGAGACGGCGCATTTAATGTAAATAATGTAATCTGATTAAACTTCACAGACTTGTAGTTACTTACGATTACGTATATGCTCTACACCTTTATGAAGTAACATTTTTCCAAAACACGAGTCAGATTAGATCGAAAGAAAACCTTTAAGAAGAAAGATAAGATAAGAAAGGTACGTACTCTGCTTAATCCGGCTTACACAGTCGTGTCCTTTCAATCGGAAATAAAAACCAATACTGAGTTATAATATAATAATTGTGCAAAATCGGCAAGTGACAAAGTGGCGAGGCGGTGCGTCAAAGAAAACCCCTATTTATTAAGGTTTTGGTACCACTACCGAAAAATTTATAACGGTTATGATACTTGTACCAAAATATACCGGTATGCATTTCCAACCTCAAAATTCGGCTACCAAAAAAATAACGTTATCGAAATATTTCGGTAACCCTAAATTTAACGGTATGACGTCATAACGAAATTTAAAGGTGCCGTAATTTTTGGGTATTTCAGTCCCTGAATCCAAAACTAAATAGTTTCCTTAGTACACTAGGTCCATAAATACCGAAATAAGACAATCTCGAGTAACAAATGGCTATACAATTTCAATCAATAGTACCGCCAACACCCCAACATGATCAATGGTGAGATACGACGTTGCGCCGTTTAAAGTTTCATCCTTCCAGTATAATTTATGACATCTTAATGTGTTTTAAAATACTTTCTTTCAATGTTTAAATGTGCTATTGTTCGGAAATGTATGTTTTCAACCGAGTTTACCGAGTTATTTGAGTTTTAAGATCGCAATGTTTTTTAAAATATTGGTTCAAGCTTCTATTCAGTTTCGACTAAATTATTTAACTTTTTGAACTCAGGGATACAATGTGAATAATTATGATGTTTTGAGTGTAAAAGTTAATGGGTATAAGAGTCGGTGAAGACAATAAAAAACGATGAATGAATAAGATAGTTAGCAAAAAAAATCGAATTAACCCGTCAGATAGAATTCCAAAAAATATTGGACACGTATTTCTACTTTTCTCACGTAAACAAACAATGAAGTCGATACAGTGCTTTGATATGGCATTTTATACCGGTCAGTGACGTCACAAACCCCCACTGAAATCTTGGCCGCGTTTTGTCTTTGTCATTTTTTATTGATTTGATAAAACAAAAAATACGTATCCAATATTTTTCGATAATCTAACAGACGGACTAATTGGAATATATTTTTTTTAAGTCAGTAAACATCCCAATTGTGCAAAGAATGACACGGCAAGGGGAGGTGTCTGATGAAATTACGAGTGAAAGAGACGTGAAACGTGAAAGATATATCGAAAAATATTAACACAAAATGATGACGGGGAAGAGAAAATTTTCTAAAAGCATGGTTATTATTATTTTAGCCACGAGCTACCCCACATCAAACTCCACAAATAAAAACTATTATCCCAAACATTTTTAGTACAGCAACAAAAATATCTAAAACTAGCAATCAAAATGGGTACACATCACAATACACAAAACAGCTCACATTTTACAAGCACCGCACAAACGCAGCAGTATTAAAATAATAGTCCGAGAGTGGAAGTTTAAATTGAATCGGATCCCTCGAGTGCCACCAGTCATTTTCAGCTCGGAAAACTTTAACTAATATTTGTGATTTATCTTTTTGTGATATAGGTATGATAGTTTGAGAGTTTTGTGATTGATAGAGGTAAGGTGTGGGCTGGCGTATCCGATTAGCGATTTCCTTTGTTTTGGAATTATTTTTGCATAATTTTGTAGTTTACCCGGAATGATGGGATTAGGGATATTCACGAGGTGGTAGATTTGATTGGGACAAGAGTTCACTATTTTATCATTTCCTTTGGGGACCTGCTTTTTTATGTGCTTAGAGTCGTACTTAGAGGTTAGTTAAAGACTGAGTTCACACACAAACACACAGGGGTTGCCACACATCGGCAACCCCTGTGTGTTTGTCCAGACAGGACATCAAAATTAAATTAGCGACTACATGCTGAGGACAATTCGTGTGGGGTACAAGCAGAGTAGGAAGTAAGAAATAAATAAAATGGACTACACTTTCGACTTAACTACAATGGAAAATAGGTCGAGTTGACGCTGCGTTCTGCGTTAGCGTCACGTTACATCTATGAACAATTATAATCGCTGAGGACAAAATGTTCGACAGACCAAAGTTCCAAAACCTGACCTTTAACTATTTGAATAATTTAAACCAAATTATCCCTAATGTTACCAAGTTATCGGTCATTGAATTTAACATCGTTTAATATTGCTTTCACAACTTCTTCAACAAGATTTCATTTTATTGGGGTACCGCTTTGGGACCCTTCATCAAAATTTCCTTAGCTCGCGGGACTTTTGCGTGCTTCCATAATATAAACTGTAATTTAGTGAGAATTAAATCCCCCTGTTGTGTTGGTGCATCCTGCTTTAATATTTTAATGTTAAGTACTAGTTTTTAAATTACAAGTAAGTAACTGAAAAAGCTATGAAGAAAAATTCGTAATGAATGAGTAGATTAGGGAAGCTGCTTCAAAAGTTTTTTTTTTCGTATCGATCATTATATTAAGCTGCGTATTTAATTATTGTATTTGCTTGGATTGTTATACTTGTTGTAAGGGATAATGTATACCTTTTTTTTTTCGAATAACCCCTTCCGCTCTTGGGCAGAGCGAAAGGGAGTGTCAGACTTCTACTGACTAAAAACCACCCATGTTCCTTCTTCGCCCTCTATGTCGAGGCTGCGATAACCTGTGGACAACCCGCGGCCCCGACGGGCGTCGGCCCTTTCGGTCCCCTCCCATGTTGCTGACATCTCTTTGAGGCGCGCGTGGAACACGAACGCGCCGTCGACACGGCCTGTTTTCGTCGTAAGACGGACGAACGGCGAGTTAGCCCATCACTCACCGTCCACAGGCCCGCGTCTACGGTGGCCGGAGGTCATCGCGAGACCCCCGACGCCCGGAGCGCCTCCCGCGGCGGCTGGGACGAGAGGTTCTCTCCCTCTCGCGTTCCGCCACCTCCTTCGCTAGCATCACTGCTTCGCAGAAGGAGGCGACGGCGTCCCATTCCTCCTCGCCCCGGACCATGGCTTGCACCAGGGCCGGGCGCCGATCGCCGAGATAGTGTATACCTGTGTCCAAGATTAAAATAGTGGAGATTCCAGAAAAAGTTTTTTTTTAATATTTTTTTATTTTTAATCATTAAAAATAATTATTAGTATCAATTGAGTCGTTCCTAGATAAAGAAAACCAAAGACCAAGGTTGAATGTTCAATTTATTTTCTCCAATAAAATCTATCCTGTATTGTGCATTCCGTCAAATTAAACCTACCTATATAGATGGCGCTGCAGACGCCTGATACAATTTTCAATAGCTTTCATCTTCTGCAGACAACTACCGGCTGGCTGGGGCAAACGGAAACTTCACTTAGTTAAATTTTAACGAAGCAAGTCAGCCATTGTCTATAAATTTTCGTATATATTGTGCAGTGTCTCAGTCGTTTTGTGGTTTATGGGGCTTGCAGTCAGTCTGATGTTTGTGTTGTGATCTTTATAACGAAATTCAGTCTGTATTTTGTGTGTATGGAGAAGTCGTAAGTTCTTGTACAGCATGGTGTTTGTTTTTCTTACATACCCTTGTTTGTCTCAGATTAAATTTTTTATATGTTGCAAAACGCACCAAGGTTGATAATTTGTTATTACTTTCATTCGTTTTGTTTTTATAAAATGAGCCTAGTCTTTTCCTAAATCTTGTTCTGAGGACAGAGAGGTCGACCTTATGGTCGACGATGGAACAAGCTCACTTAAAAGAAGTAAAGTTAAAGTTGGATTAATTTATTAGATTTTCCGATGCATTTTATTTAGTTCAATTATCTTTAATACTACTAAACTAGGAAACCGGCATATTCTAGAATGAAAAAAAATTAATCTACCAACCCGCACTGGGCCCGCGGGGTGGATAAGCCAATCCCTCTCCTAGAGAGGGGGCCTGAGTTCCTGCAGTGGTAACATATGGATGATGATGATGACTACTTATACAATAATACGAGAGAAATGTCGATAAAGATAAATAAGATATACAGCTACATGAAATACAAAAAAAAAGAGTTAAAAAACTAAAAAACCCGACTGAAAAAACTGAAAAGCAAAAAACAAGCACATTTTAAATTAAACAAAACTTTGAAGCAGGCGGGGTTCATTTGAATATTAAATTATGAAATGCAAAATATAATGGACCCCGCCTGCTTCAGTCGTGTTTTCAGTCAGGTTTTTTAGTTTTGTAACTTCTTTTTTAATTTCCAACTTTTTAGTTATTTTGTGTTTGTTCTTTCGTTCGTCGCGTAATTTTTTTTCTCAAATGATATAACTTTTGAATTTATTTATAGGTTTTGTAACTTTGAATTTCTTTTAAACATATAAAATGTAATTTATTTTTGTAATCTCCTTTTAAAACCCTTCATTTTGATACCATACTCGATGGTAATGGAACTTTTTTATTTGAAATCCGCGTTATGGCCCCCAAAATCCGCAAATTTCTTTGTTTTTTAATTTTAATGTAGCCATTGACACTCGTGCCATCAAGAGGAATCTAACGACATATATTTAATTCAAAACCCTTCATCCGTTTAGGAGTTATGAGGGAACAAAGAAAAGGACATACATACATACAAACACGCCAAACACATAACCCTCCTTTTGAGCTTCGCCGCAGTCGGGTAAAAATACATAGCTATAAGAAAACGTCCAATAAGCTTTTTACTTTTAAATATTCATTTGCTTATAAAAGGACGTGTAGACCTCAACAGTATGTTTAAGTAAATAACTTACGACCAACAAAAACATTGCTGTATCGGACAAGGTCGTATTCGTGTTATTGTAAGTGTATTGGACATTAAGGACTTCTGCAGTTTTTATAAAATCATGACTAAGTTTCAATGTTTTGGCCAATGGGCAACTGACTACGTCACAGCAAATTGACTACGAATTATGAAGACAGACTTCATAATTCGTAGTTCGTGTACATTACAATTGTGATCATTGCTATGACCCATTTATAAGTGTTTATTTTTTTTGCAAGGCCGGACAGAGACCTGAATAACTACCATTTTGTGTAACACACTATCAATAACCCGAAAACCTTGAGCAAACTTATTATTAATCTTTCATGTTGGAAAAAATCATCAACTCAGCAATGTAAATAATGCAATGAACGTTGATGAATGCCATTGTTTTTTTTTTTTTGCAATAATCCTGCTGTACTAACTTGAAGTTAGCTCTCAAAACGAGGAAAATGAAGTACGGATAAAAATGACTCCATGGAAAAACAAAATCACGCAGGAACAAAGTCCACAAACAAAACAAGTTTATTGACAAAACAGCATCAAATACTGAATCCTTACTACAACATCCCAACATAACCATTTTGCCACACCTCAGTAAATTAGTCCCCGTCACAAAAACACTGACACATGGTCGGTCCACCTCGTTCATTAATAAATAATAGCCATCAGGACTCAAAGACCTAGTCTGGGTAAAAACGAGTAGCAATGTTGCTCCTTTGGAGTTTAAAGTGCTTTGGGGTTTTACTGCGACCAAAAAGGGATGACTGAGAACGCTGTGGTGTTTGTTTTTGTTGAAGGGTAATGATTTTGGCAGTCTATTTATGTGTGTATGGATGTATGTTCCACCATAGCGCCTAATCTACTGAACGAATTTTAATGAATGAGGGGTCACTAGAAACTTAAGAATAGCCCGGGTGACATAGGCTATATACATTTTATAAAAAAAAAACAAGAAAGTTCAGATCAGATTCAAACATCAAAAAATATTTAATCATAACATGTTTGGTATAAAATGAAAGATCTTGGTGAGCACATTACAAATACCTATGTATATTATATTATAGTTTTAGTCAACGTAAACGTTTGGAATCGGGTCAAACAGTTCTCGCAGTCTAGTCTGTGCTATTTACTCGTATTATGTAAATAACGAGCTAACATTAAGTAGAATTTTACATTATGAAAGAAATATATTGTTACGTATTTATTAAACAACACAAATATGAAATTCAAATGAAAAATGTACGTTTAAAAAACTAAAACCGGACTTCGCAAAAAATCGCAGCCAAATAAAACCGCTGTCTTAAAAGAAGAAAACAAGAAAATACACCTTAAATTAATTTTAGTAAATAACTTAAAATAAGTACCTAACATTATTTTAGAGGACAGTCGTGGTCATGTGACTTCGGCTGTCCTTTATTATAATTTTACTTATTATTGAATAGATGCCACATGTCTTCGAAATTTAATAATGAAGATTTAGTTATACTTGTTATAATGTTATTGTAGTATTATATCATATACACTCAATGCTAAACAATATTAAACAAATAATGGATTTACTTGGATTTACCATCATTCACTATTATGCATGTTTAACACATTCAAACATA
This sequence comes from Diarsia rubi, assembly GCA_932274075.1. Classification (NCBI taxonomy): domain Eukaryota; kingdom Metazoa; phylum Arthropoda; class Insecta; order Lepidoptera; family Noctuidae; genus Diarsia; species Diarsia rubi. The sequence goes on from OW026414.1 coordinate 5,902,563, forward strand.
ACTCTCAGTCCTACCACGCGGTCAAGGTAGCCCACTAAGTTTAAGTTACTCTCAAGTCTATAAAACGGTCTGTAGAGATTAAAGCCGAGTTACTCAAGATAACAGGGCACTACGACTGGTGCCAAGTGCTGCTATCAATGTTGGGGCTCAGCCGATCTGAAGGAGCTATTTGTCGGTTCATTCATTTATAATGAAAGCTATTGTGGTTCTTCTTCGGCTGAAAGGTAAACGGTTGCTCGTTTTGTTGTAATGATCTCTTCCTGACAAATATGACGAGCGTTAGAGAAACTGTGGTTTAACCTTACATCACTTCGCTTTAACTAACTTAGTTTGTTACCTGACTGTGATGCTATGTTTGTTGCTTGCACCTACATTTTTAGTTTAAGATTTTTATTGTATTTACCTTCTGTGTTTTTTAATAAAGAATTATTATTATTATTATTTATACATATATTTAAAAACATACGTTACCATAATTATTTTATTTTAATTTATTTTATTACTTTTAAGAAGGCTTACAGACTAATAACATAAAAATAGGAAACAAAAATATATAATGACGTTGCTAATTACAAGCCTCCACAGATATATAATTGACGATTAACTAAAAGTTGAAGTTACGGTTTCTGGTTTGTTATTTTATTTTAAATGTTACGTTGCTACATGTTGTTTTGAGTGCCACCAGCGGGTGTTTCATTCGTAAAAAATGATTTGGCTAAGAGTTTTCTTGCTACGCTCGTCTTAGTGCAAAATAATATACAGTTACCTTCAAAATTGCATAGATACTTTAGCGTGTATTTTCCTGTGAACGTTTATAGTCGATAACTAGTTAATGTTAGGTGGCGTAATTTCTCGCTTCACACGATTTTGGTTCTAAATGGTCCATGCATTTTTGCAGGTGACTGTATACCAGTGTTTCCTGCTACATTTTGCCGAATATGTTAAAGCCACATGTAGGGGGCGAGCTTATTGCCACCAATTGGGCACAAATCCAGGCTCCGTAGCGGCTACTGAACAATTCCTGATGGAAAACTTCAATACACTTTGGCCAATCTGGGAATCAAAGCTTCATGCACACCACTCGTGATTGCGAACACTACAGCTATCATTACCTACACTCCAAATTAATACGAATTTTTGATATATTACTGTAAAAGTGAAACCAAAAACTTTAATTCAATGTTAAAAGATTTATAAACACCATGAATCAATCCAGCGCCAACAGAATAACAAAAGTCGGTTCCAAAAACTCAAAGAGATCACCTGTAAAATCAGCAACACGACATCTACCGGGCTTACATCTACAAATTACAATATCCAACAAATCCTTTTGTCGGCGGGGTTAGGCCGACCCAACCCCGTCTTAATTAACTTGGGACCCAACCAAGATTTCAATTATAATAGGACCAAAGATACGCTTAAAACATTATCATTTGCACTCCAAATGTAATGGGATGTAGGTTATTGAAGTTTTGGGTAGTTCCACGTAAATTGGAGCTGGTAGGTAATTAAATATAAATAGACAGGTAGTAATGATGTAATGATTATGACGTCATTATCAGTCTGTCGATGATTGCTGCTTGATTTGACTGCCAGTAATCCAATAATCGTATCAGTGTCGGTTGTTTGGTTAATTACCGGTAATTCATCAGTTGCTTTAATACAGTTTCGAGTACTCACGAGCATTTATATATATGTGGCTCAGTCCAAAGTATTACTCTTAAAATAAAAAATGGCAACTTTGTGATATGACCTACTTTGTGATAATATGGATTCTAAAATATTAGTTTTGTTACATAACATGAAAATGAAATCAATACAGTAAGCGAAAATTACTTCTAAACTTTTATGTGTATGTGTAATTATTACTGTCCGAGCGCGCAAAACGTAACGTAAACACATCGATTTTTTTATCGATAATACAATTACCAACCCAAATTAGCATTTCAGCTTAATAGTTTGCAGAAAGCATAATTAGGATCATCTATATGAAATTAATAAACTCTTTAAGTTACGAAAATATATGAAACGATTTTTTTTTAAGACGACGAAAATACGTATGCAACGCGCTCTCGTAAAATGTTTCAACTTGATACAGAAATCTGATAACAATGTTAGGGTTATATCTTTCCCGTCGGGGCCGCGGGTTGTACACTACTTATCGCGGCCTCGACATAGAGGGCTAAGAAGGAACATGGGTTGTTTTTAGTCAGTAGAAGTCTGACACTCCCTTTCGCTCTACCCAAGAGCGGGAGGGGTTATTTGATGATTTTCCACCCGCCAAAAAAAAGGGTTAGGTATATCTTTAGATTGACAGTATATCGGTTTATAATCAATCCTGAGAATTCAGCAGGTAATTGATTTTAGGATATTGAGTCGTCGACCCTCACACCCGCACCTTCTATTCACCTTCCGGATTGCCGACCAGATTAGAGTACCCAATTGTGACATCTGTTAACACTGTTACTATGCCATGCGGTACTCACAGATATTGAATGATTACCTAAGCCGTCACTTAGCAAAGATTTGACATACTTTTGTATGACAAAATGTCAAAACCCTTTAATAAGTGATGGCCTAAGTAAGCATTAAAGCTTTGTGAGTGCGGCAGATAGTGTGGCTTCTTAATGTTGAGATTTTTTTTTTTTTTTTTTTTTTTTTTTTTATTTCTTTAAAAAAGATAAATATAACAGGGCTCTCTTAATTTTAAAGGCTTTCCTTACGCTTTTGAAATTAAGTGTCCCATAAAATACACGATCCGTTTAAACTGGTTTTTAATAGATTGATTGGTAGTCATGCGACTTAAATGGCATTAAATGACCAAACTGTGAAAATAAGCTTGCACATGGCACAATAAATGTAAATTGTCAACGAAACAATATTGAAATAGTATAATTTGAATAAAAAAATTACCGACAATGTGCATTTCAGTAGACCTGAATTTACAATATAACTGACTTATGAAGGAGGCCACAAAAATTGCGTACTGTTACTGTTGGCCTGCGTCATTCCACTGCTCGGCAAAGAGAGCCCCCAATGACTTTCAAATTTTGCGATCCAGGGCCAATGTGGACCACTGGTCGTTGGATTTGTCCAGCTCGTCCCGCCATATCGTGCGAGGTCTACTACCTCGCCTTCTGGCTGTGTCAGGGCTCCACAACGTGGTCATTTTGAAAAAAATTATAAAAAATATTAAAAAGTACAGAGTATTCATATACATTGCAATAGGGGATCGGACAAAAACAAAACTAGTCCGTCAGATAGATTTCCAAAAAATATTGAACACATGTTTTTTTTTTTTCACATAAACAAAAAATGAAGACGATACAGTGCTTCGAAAACTCGTAAACTCCTCGAAAACGTCACGTGTCAGTACATTTGTAGGTAAAACCCAAAAATGACGTCACAACCCCCCACTCGTGATCTTTGACGCGTTTTATCTTTGTCAATTTTTAATAATTTGATAAAACAAAAAACACGTATCCAACATTTTTTGATAATCTAAGTGACGGACTAATTAGAATCATATTTTTTCTTGACTCAGTCCGATTCCCTATTATTGAAACCAACGGTGAGCAAGAAAAAGTAACTGATTCACAGTCTTCAGTTTAGTAAATGGGCTACAATTCATCAAACCCGCATTTCTTAAAACAAAGCCTTACTCTAAGAGACTCTCAAGAATATTCTGACGTTTTATAAATGACATTTTAAAGTTAAAAACTTAGTGGCAGCGAGTCTGAATGCTGACGTTGTGAATGAAGACAAATTCTCGTCGGCAGCAACCTCGGGCAGACTCATATTTCATCCATGAATCAGACTCCCCATTGATTTGTCAGTGTCGTAGTTCAGATGAGAACGGTAGGCCAAAGATGTTGGGATTATAGAAGTGTATGCGGGACTGTTTTAGCGTGTTTTAGGTATAAATTAGAGAATGTACCGTTTTTCATAGGTACATCAGTTTAAAATGTTGTTTTCCTATTAGCGGATTTGGTTGATTTTAAAATATTTAAAACCAACATTTCCTGGGTGCAGTCATGTTCCACAAGTTTCATCACGCATATCACCAACTATACCGAAGTTAAGCAACATCGGGTGCGGTCAGTAGTTGGATGGGTGACTGCCTGGGAACACCCCGTGACGTATTCAATCACAAGGATAAATATAATATAATATAAATAATATAATATAATCATAATTATCAACTAGCTTGTATGATTTCTAGTCTTTTTCTTTCTTTTTTTTTAATAAAAAAAGCGATGGATGAGCCAATAAATGGAGATGGTGTCTCATTCTCAACTACTCATTGTATTTCATGCAAGGTATCTACGCTATTCTGTATATTTTATTATTTCGAATCACCCAACCAAATAAACCTTTATACTAGAAACTAGCGGACGTCACGCGGTTTTACCTGCGTAGCTCCCGTTCCCGCAGGAGCACAGGGATAAAAAGAAGTCCATGTTACTCAGGGTGAATGTAGCTTTCTAATGATTTTTTTTAAATCGGCGCAGTAGTTTTTGAGTTAATTCATTACACACACACAACAAAAATACAAATCTTTCCTTTTTATAATATTAGTGTAGATGTAGATAACAAATTTTTAACCGAAAGTTGTGAATTTGATTGACAACATCAATTAAAATAGACACCAAACACTAATTGATTTTCATAAAAAAAAATATTATTCAAAATGTCACACACCGACCTTATGTGGTTGTAGTTACGCACTGTCCAATTAAGTCAAACATTTTTACATACGTATTGTAACTGATCAAGCTGGTGATGGTCTCGCTTTGAATAGATTTCCTGTACAATAAAAGATCCGTTTATACTGGTTTTGTATAGTTTCATTAGTCGTCTTGCGTAAAAGACTAACCTATTGCCACAATATATAATTATTATGTTGGAAAAAGCTTATGTACACTGCTTCGCCTGCACTGTTCGATAATTATATTTTCATCCCGTGAATATTCCTCAAATATTCCCCTTAAGTCTTTACTAAATTGACTACGCAGTATTTTTTTTTTTCAATAATCGTTCTTTATTTTTATCAGAGAAAAAAAATGTGAACAAAAAATATGACTGTGCCAATTAATATCAATGTGATTTACGTGTTATTTAAAAGTTTAAAATCACTGTGTTTTTTCATTAATATCCGTTTTAGTTTGTATAAGTACGTTGTTAATAACGCTTCTGGTTACATAATTATTACTATTTAATGCTTTATTATGTAATTGTTTGTTGCCAGTGCTGCTTGTTGGCAAGACTTTAACTATAGATAAATATTATTTAATTTTATACGAATGAGGTTTTTTTTTTTCAGTAACAAATGAATCTTAGCTTTGAAATAGACCAGTTATTAGCCATTTAGAATAGTCGAACAAATACAAAATTTTAATAAACTAAGCCTGGACTGGTTCGAGAAAATAATGGTATGACCGTGCCGCTTTATTGCTCGACTTGGCGGGGGCACTGCCGTGCCCCCATGTAAACTAAGCTACAGTCCCACTCACAAGGCTTAATAACTGTGAGTGTACTGTAGTTGCCGATTCCAAAGCGTTGGTCTCATGAGTAGAATGGCAAGAAACTCCATGGACACATTTTAAATCATAATATTGTTACAAAACTTTGGTTACATCATTCATGTTGAGATGGTATATTATGTGAAAACGATGTAGCAAGATGTGCACGATAAGTGTCAAAAACGACGATTTGAAAATAATATAATAATTCAAACAAGCCGTGGCAGCTAAGAGGTGACCAGTCACAACTGACAGCACCCGTTCATGAGCATGACGCATGGTTCAGTACTATTCCACTCAACCATTTTGAAGGGTATGGAATGATCCGACACACCCGCCACCATCAGCGAGACATTTAAGTGAGCATGACACACTCTCAAACGCCATCTTATATCTAAGTCAAATCAAAAATAGAAAATAAATGTAGGTTTCCAAAGAATGATAGCTTTCTAGTACTTAATACTTTCATAATAATGATGTGCTATGTGACTATATAATACTAAAGAGATTGAATTTATACATATACACACACATAAGCATATGCATGTAATTATATAGAAAATCTAATTTTACGTTCCCTGAAAGTGTGGGCGAGGACCGACAACGGTCGGTGGAACTTCGTGGAGCATTTCCGACGTTTGGCTCCCAGACTGGAGCGGGCCGGGGCTGCCTTTAGGTGGCTCTTGCCCAATCTGGGGGGGCCAAACGCCTCCTGCCGGAGGCTCTACGCGGGGATCGTGCGGTCCATGGCCCTTTACGGGGCACCGGTGTGGGCGCCTGCTCTGAGGAAGCGGGCCGCCCACTACCTGAACGTGCCCCAAAAGGTCATGGCCGTGAGGACGGTACGGGGGTACCGCACGATCTCCCGCGAAGCGGCGAACCTCCTTGCCGGATTGCCGCCGTGGGATCTGGAGGCGATAGTCCTCGCGCGCCTGCATCAATGGCGCGCGGAGGCGCTGCGCCGGGGGGTCACTCCGCTGCCGCGGCAAATTGCTGCTCGGCGGACAGACCTCCGGTGCGATCTCATGGCGGCATGGAGACAGCGACTGTCGCAACCCCGCGCAGGGCACGCCACGATAGTGGCGGTAAGTCCCCTCTTTGAGGAGTGGCTTGAGAGGCGCCACGGCGCCCTCACCTTCCGTCTGACGCAGGTCCTCACCGGACACGGTTGTTTCGGGAGGTACCTGCACCGAATCAGGCGGGAGGAAACGCCCGGATGCCACCATTGCGAGGATCGGCCGGAGGACACGGTGGAGCACACGGTGGAGGTGTGCCCCGCTTGGGCGGAGCCCCGCCGTGTTCTCGTAGCGGCGATCGGCGGCGGCGACCTCTCGCGCCCGGCCCTGGTGCAAGCCATGGTCCGGGGCGAGGAGGAATGGGACGCCGTCGCCTCCTTCTGCGAAGCAGTGATGCTGGCGAAGGAGGTGGCGGAACGCGAGAGGGAGAGAACCTCTCGTCCCAGCCGCCGCGGGAGGCGCTCCGGGCGTCGGGGGTCCCGCGATGACCTCCGGCCACCGTAGACGCGGGCCTGTGGACGGTGAGTGATGGGCTAACTCGCCGTCCGTCCGTCTCACGACGAAAACAGGCCGTGTCGACGGCGCGTTCGTGTTCCACGCGCGCCTCAAAGAGATGTCAGCAACATGGGAGGGGCCCGAAAGGGCCGACGCCTGTCGGGGCCGCGGGTAGTCCTCTGGTTATCGCGGCCTCGACATAGAGGGCGAAGAAGGAACATGGGTGGTTTTTAGTCAGTAGAAGTCTGACACTCCCTTTCGCTCTGCCCAAGAGCGGGAGGGGTTATTCGATGATTTTACACCCACCAAAAAAAAAAAAAAAAAAAAAAAAAAAAGGACCGACAACGGTGACACGAATTTATTCACCATTAGCTTTTGTTCGGTGCCAGCTAATTTAGCTAATGACGACATCAATGACATTACTATCAGTCGATGTCAAAAGAATTTTCTTACGTTGAGAAATAATTGGTTCCGATTTGTTTAAAAATATCTTAAAGACTTACTTCGTAAGTCGACGTATTCAATAAGGACTGACGTTTTTCTGAAGTTGTATCTATAATATTGTTTTAGCCAGACCCGAAACAACTATCTGTAGGTCATACAAATATTTGTTTCGTGCGGGGATCGAACCCGCGACACGCAGCGCAGCAGACCATTGCTTGAGCCAACCATGCCGTCACGTCTTAAGGAGCGGTACTACTTCAAACTCGCTTAGCGCAATGATAATCAACAAATACTGAACCGACAGCAAAAGCCTCAGTAATATGATCCCGTTGGTACCCCTTTTTTTTGGCGAGTGGAAAATCAACAAATATCCCCCCTCCCGCAGAAAGCAGAGCGAAAGGGAGTGTCAGACTTCTACTGACTAAAAACCACCCATGTTCCTTCTTAGCCCTGATGTGGAGGCCGCGGTATCTCTTGCATCATCCCGCAGCCCCGACGGGAAATCCCGTGCAGTGGGTACCCCTTGCGTACGGAATCCTAAAACATTAAATTATTGTATTATAGTTGGTTTGCATGAATGTAAACCAACTTGTTGATTTATGTTCTGTTCATGTTATCAAATAAATTTTTGTACACGAAATTCAACAACATAAATTCTACCGTTTCAATTATTTTGGAGGCACGTAAAACTTTTTGTCTGCAGTGCAGGTTTGGCGACTTTAACTTTATTTCAACTGCATTTACTTAAATAAATCACTATTAAACTTCTTTCGAAATAAAACAAGCTTCTTCTAGTATAAATATGCGGTTTGTAGAAAGCCTGCACCTAAATATAAGAACATTTGGTGGTTATTTGCTTCCCTGCAAGAAATAATTTGAAATGAAAAGTTCCAAAACCGTTAGAAATTTTTTAACGTTTTTTACATTGTGAATGAAACGACCGTGTGGGTCTTTGCTTATTTTTACGATTGGCTGGTAATTTGAGTACTCTAAGCGACCCATCCAAATGTCCTTTCTTTGGTATTGTTCGTTGTGACGTTGAGCTCCTTGAGTTACAAGTCGAGCTCCACGATAACTGACAAATGCTTGCACTGACTGGACAGGTCTTTGTAAAAACCTTTTTGCAAATATACCTAAACATGATTTATCATTTAAGGTAAGAGACATCAGTGACAGCTTGCGTTATATGCTACCTTAGTATAGGTATATATTTTTTGACACAAACCCTATTCCCAAACTGCAACTTCACTTGTGAAAGCCAGAATCAAAGTTTCCTAGTACAGTTAAAATAGTAAATCTAAATTCAAAACAGAAAAAAAAACAAGCATGAAAACTTCTTCGACAACTCAATATGTCTCCGGCTTGGCATTCGAATTAGATAGCAGGCAATATTTTTAGATTTCCATTTTTGAAATATCGACATACACCGAAGTGATACCTGAGTGAAGCAATCTTCGCGCTCACCACGTGGAATCTCAATTGAAGATGTTGCTTTCTTGTTATTTTTCTATTTTATGACAGCTAATTCAAAATGGCGGGCCTTTGTAATGATTTTGGGGGATTAAAATGAAGGAATTAAAATAACGCATCATGCTGCTTGTTAGGTAGATAGAGAACCTTAAGCAACATTTTATTTTTCAAAGAATCAGGGTCCCATGCACAAAAAAATCTGAAAATTGTAAAAATGACCGATCTAAATTGAGACTTGTAATTTTTTTTTCCGAATACGAGAGACGAACCTCGCCCCGTCGGGGCTGCGGGTTGTTCACAAGTTACCGCTGCCTCAACATACATATAGGGCTAAGAAGGAACATGAGTGGTTTTTAGTCAGTAGAAGTCTGACACTCCCTTTCGATCTGCCCAAGAACGGGAGGAGTTGTTTAATGATTTCCCACCCACCAAAAAAAAAAAGGGACAAACCCCGCGGGTAACAGCTAGTTCTAAATATTAGCTAACAACACAGTTTACACCTAATAGATCGTTAGAGGAAGACCAAAGTAGATTACCTGGGGGTCGTACCATACACGACACTCTAATAACCGACCAACTTGTGTCGTCTATATTCGCCGTGCCATCGAACTAGATCAATAACCATCTAAATTTAGCCTGGTTATACGCGGGCCGTCGCTCGGTAACAACATTGTCCTGTTGCTAGGTTGTAATGGATCAGTTTATAAGCAATATTTGCTATAGTTTATTTTTAGTTTCCTTATAAATGGACGATGTAGGTATTTTTAAAGAAAATATTTTTATTACTTTATCGTTTGGTGAGTGCCTAACTTGGTGTCAGAGCATTTAATGACGCCCATTGGGACTTATTTATCAGGGCAATATTATAATCCAAGGTCTGCTAATTACCCGATTTGGGCCAAAAGAAGGGGGTTATGTGTTTGACCTGTATGCATGTTTGTATGTCCGATTCTTTGTTCCCTCATAACCCCTAAACGGACGAATGGATTTGGATAAAATATACGGTGGCGACATTAAAATGAACAAAAAGCAGTTAAAAACTAAAAAACCCGACAAAAAAAACTGAAAAGAAAAAATGGACTGGAAGCAGACGGGGTCCATTTGAATATAAAATTATGAAAATAGTGTATATAGTATCATGCTGAGTGTTTCTTTGTCTATCTGCGACAAATAACCATTTAATTTTTTTACAATGTTTTTTTGTTTTTTTTTTAAACACCGTGACAATTAAAGTGGTCTGCTCATAATACCATGACCGTGATAGGATCGAGTCAACGCGTGTTTTTCAATCATTCTCCTCTGTCAACCACTACGCTATAACTTTATTATCATCATCATTTCAGCCGAAAGACGTACACTGCTGGACATAGGCCTCCCCAAGTGTCACCACATTGACCAATACGTCTCGCATCCAGCGGATACACCCTAACTTCAACGCGCTATTATAACTACCTCCTTTTTATCCGTTTTTTATTTTTTCAGTACATACTTACGCATTTTAATAAAAAAAGCTTACGTTCCTGAAAATAGAGCATGAAAGTTTTACGTACTAGGTATCTTAAAATCTATATCTTATTTTTCTCTTAAGTCCGAAATAAACGCAAATAAAAGCGATATCTTAGAAAAGTAAGCCTATTGAATTACTTAGAAATGGCTGATAAGAAAACACTACTTACTTATTTTTTTATAATCAAGTAAATTGTATCATTTATTTGTACTTCTGTGTGTTGTGCTATGTCTTTTGTGTGCACTAAATAAATGGTTTATCTATCTATCTAGGTAAGCTTGTACACCAGGTCTTGAATAAAAGAAGACGTTTACAGCAGTTAGGGGCTTTGACAACTAAAAAGAAGAAAAGCAGACAGGAAAGCCCTACGCCCTCATCTTCATCATCTCCTAGACCATTGTCCGTTTTGCTTTGTGAAAGCAACACATTGGATGAAAATGTTGAAGATGATTTACAGTGGCTTCGAAATTCGTCAGAACCTTGGAGCCTGGTGGAAATTAAATGGAAAAACACATTAAATAATCGAATTAAGCGTCTTCACAACAATCATAATGATCAGACTTTGGAATCGTATATGAACGACTACCCAGCTCTAAAAAAACCGCAAGGTTATACTCTGGTAAGGTTTACCATAATAAATAAACTATTATACTTGTAATTTGAGTTGAGTTTGTAAAGTTAATATTATTATATTGTGGTTTGTGATTTTTAGTTGAACATTGACTTTGAAGCTACGTATGGAGACCAAATAAATAATTTGTTTATTTTTTTTATTATTGAATTACTTAGAAATGGCTGATAAGAAAACACTTAGTGTTATAAGAAGTTATTTCATTGAAAGCTTTACAAAAATATTACCTGCGTATGAAAATTTAAACTGTGAATGTTTCTTATTGAAAATAACTTGTACTTCAATGCTATAGGATTGAAAAAAAAACAGTCAGATACAAGTAAAACATGTAAGAGTGATACATCACAGACAGTTAATATGACTTTTAAGATTAATCCATTATTGATTGATTTTCAGTTTAATGTATCTTAGTTCTCAAAATATTGGAATTATGGATGCTTTGAATAGACTATTACGCAGTTGGTTTTGAACATACAAATAGTGTCAGTAATCCAAAAAACATTGTCATCTACTTGCTACAAAATTATTATAAACGATGAGGCCATAGCTGCGGTGTAAGGTTGCTTCAGACGAGATTTGAGCGCAACCTTGTAACGTGAAACGGCAATCGTGAAACGCGCCTTTACCTGCCGATACAGCGATCCCAAACCGACCCTTTGGACGCGCTTCAAACGAGTTTCAAACGCGCGTTCTACCGCGTTTCGCGCGTGTTTAAATCTAAAAAAACAAACGAAAAACAGTCAATACAGATAAGATTTAAAAAACAAAGTAATTAGAACAGATTTTATCAACATTATTGAGCTTTTCCAATATTACTTTCTTATCTTAAAGGAAAATCTCAGATAAGAAACAAAATGTTCCATTAAATAAAAATATAAGCTTAAAAACTAAAACCCGACTACAAACCGCGCTCTTAAAAGTATAAAACAAGAAAATAATTCTTATCCGATATTCATATATTGAATTTGTGTATTTCTATTTAAATATAAGTGAAATTATCATTGAGGACCGCCGTAGTCGCATATTTAATACATAAGAAACATTATTATTTAATGCATCATGAAAGTAATTTAAATCCGTTTTAAATTACTTTCATGATGTTAATGTCACCCGCGTTATTCTTACGAATCTATTGACACCTCATTTATTAAAATACCTTCAGTAGTCTAGGCGCTACGGTGGAACATACAAACATACATACTTACATACATACATAGACTGCCAAAATCATTACCCTTCCTTTTGGCTTCGCCGTAGTCGGGTAAAAAGGACAAAGGACTTGATTGAAATTTTAATAACAGCAGATTTTGTTTAAAGGTTTTAGTAGCAGTAATACTCTATTGTTGTGTGTTATAAAACTATTGTTGGCTGGTTTAAGGGGATTTTGTTGGTGTTTGGTATCGCATTCTTGTTATGGTAGCTTTGTCGTTGAACTAATATTGTAAGTTTATACAAGGTGATTGGAAGATGGGTGCAAAGCTTTAAGGCGAAGATAGTACAGACAGTTTAGAACAATTTAAGGCATGGTTGTCTTAGATTATATATTATATTAATAAACCATTTTTTTTTAACCTAATTTTTAAGATTATTTTCAAAAATTGCCAAAATTTTAACTAAACTGCTTGTTTATGGCCAAATTGATTGATAAATGAATTCATTTGTATTTTATTTAATTAAAGTAATGTGTAAGCAATCTAGCAAAACACGTTTTAGGCTTCTGTGTCGTTAGACATTTTTTTTTACAGACATTTAAAGTTCATAAAAATTTAAAAAAAACATAAATCATTTTTGAAAACATTATTTAAAAAAAAAAACGAAGGGTGCTTTTATTGTTCAAATATTTTTGATAACATGCTTGATAATCGCTCTTTCCTTTAAGGTATCATTTACGCGGATATTTTACTAATTATTGAAATTAAGACTTTTGAATATCGGGACACCGGTTTCTTCTATCAGAACTGGTAAATCGAATTGTAGAAAGTGCAAATAATTTTCACCATTTAAATTATCCGGTAAGAAGCCCAATCAATGTCCTGCCAATTACTTCAGCCCATACATTGACAGAGAAATTTCCCTGAAACGACACTCGCTTCTTAAAACGTGGATTATTGTCTCTGTCGGCCCATTCATGGAGGTTATGAAAGTTTGTAATGCCCTCCCTAGAAAATTTGCTTCCATCCGTCCACAAGATTGATTTCAGGAACCACGCATCTTTGATGTCTCTGTTGAGGAGGAAACGGCAGAACTGTATTCTTCTTTGGGGATCTTGCTCTTCCAGACCTTGCACACCCCTAGCATGGAACGGATATTTGTCATTTTGGTGCATTGTATGCCACACCTTCCATTGTGAAATGTTTAGATTTTGAGCTACGGCTCTGGTACTGGTAGTAGGATCTGCTTGAAATGCTGCCAAAATGTTTTCTTCGACGTCAGTTTCATGTCTGCCTGGGTTGACTCCAGGTTCCACGCGGTGAAACCCAACTTCGGCAAGTCGACGAAAAGTGTTGTAAAACACTCGCACATTCGGTACCCTTTTTTTTACGCGATAACCGTTGGACTACCCGCGGCCCCGACAGACATTCGGTACCCTGCGATTCGGAAAGCGTTCTTGATACATCCGTCGCGCCAAGGATCCATTGCCATCTGCTCTGCCATACATAAATACGATATCCGCATACCGCTTCAACACAGACTGACTAACCCATAACTAAATAAAAACACGGTTTTGTTGCCTTAGTAACTAATACCATTTTGCTGTAAAAACCAACGTATTTATCGCTATTTTCTATTCACTGGGCGTTCTACCTGGAAATACCGTCGCACCGCGCATTGCTGTCATTGTTTAGATAATCCCTTCAGTTCGGTTCTTTCATGTGCCGCACTGCGCGCGGCGGCCATTGTTTAGATAATCCCCTCAATTGGCATGTGCAAAAAATTCTTAAAATTGAAGTAATTATCATTTCGAACACATAAAGTAAGCTTAGCGTAAGTTTTTTAAGCAACAATTTTGTTTTAATTAGTCTGCCAAAAATTTAAAATTTCTCCCTCAAATTAGTTTGTAGATCCTAATTTCAATCATTTGTAAAATATCCTCGTAAATGATACCTCAAAGGAAAGAGCGATTATCACGCACGTTTTCAAAAATATTTAAACAAAAAAAGGTTTTCAAAAATGATTTATGTTTTTTTTTTCATTTATATGAACTTTAAATGTCTGTAAAAAAAAGTCTAACGACACAGAGGCCTAAAACATGTTTTGCTAGATTGCTTACACATTACTTTAATTAAATTAAATAAAAATGAATTCATTTATCATTCAATTTAGCTATAACTAACCAGTTTAGTTAAAAATTTGGCAATTTTCGAAAAAAAATCTTAAAAATTAGGTTAAAAAAATGGTAAGACTTCGTCTAAGACAACCATGGCTTACATTGTTCTAAACTGTCTGTACTATCTTCGCCTTAAAGCTTTGCACTCATCTTCCAATCACCTTGTATATCCCGTTTTCAGTGTTAATGATTAGATTTATTTATTTATGTACACACAAAATTCAAAAACTACAAATACAAAAACTACACACAAATTCAAATACTGGTGTGTTGTTCTTTGGGGAAATTTGATAAAGGCGTGTGTTGAAGTTATTGTGATAAGACGTTATCTATGGACTACAAATACAAATATACAGGCTGTAAGGCACAGCCTTCTGCAGACAATCACTAAATATTATAAAACAAAGCTCTCTGCCGCGTCTGTCTGTTTGCGATAAACTCAAAACCGACTCCACCGATTTTCATGCGGTTTTGACCAATGGATTGAGTGGTTTTTGAGGAAGGTTTTAGTAGGTAAATAATTTGTCAAGTTTTTGTTGCGATAACCAACATCCACGCGGGCGAAATGTAAATGTACTAATAAGTATATCTCTGCCTTAACCTTGAGGAATTAAAGGCGTGAACTTTGCGTCGGGGATTACAGGACCGATTTTACGACTGATGCCTGATTCAGGTCGCATGACAGTCGAGGTTGAAAAGATTGCAGTGAAAAACATTCCCATCGCAAAAAGGGTCACATTCCTGAAACTTTTTGTCGAGTCAGCAACAAAGCTATCTTCCTTTTATACAAGTAATGGAGCATGATTTTCAAGATTACCTAAACAACATTCGGAATTTTACTACAGTAATAATCTACCTGGATTTTGATCAACTATGTTGGGGTGGGTTCTAGTCTAACTGAATGCAGCTGAATACCAGTATTTTACTTAAGCGATTGCCTCCACTAGGGTAGTAATGCAATACCTCTTGGTAAGACTGTTTATTAGACATTCAGACCACCTTTTACGACTGCTTAAGATAAACAAATGGCAACCTGAAGTAAAAGTTTAACTTGGTTTCGATACTATATTACAAGAAAATTTGTGCCAAAAAAAGATGAGCCTTCTAGGCTAACGATCTACGTGCCTCAAGAACTTTAATAACTCGATATATTGCTAATCAACCTCAAAAACAACACTTGAAGGCCTCAACTCGATACATAACTTGATAAAGTACCTCTTCAGACTTTACTAACAGGCCTCCAAGTGGGCCTTAAAGGCCTCCAAGTGAACAAGAAAGGACAATGACCAAAATCCAAGTGACGAATGAAGAGGCCACTTGATGGAAGATTACAATTTACCAACTTTCCACTCGACTTTCTGTGTCGAATAGTCTAGTCAAGGGTGGGAATCGGTCACACTGTAGGAAAACAACGATTTGAAAACAAACAAAGGAATTGGCGGTATATAAAGGAAGCCTAGCAAACCCAAGAGTACCCAAGAGTAGGTGATTCCAGATTGATAATAATTATGATGATGCCGGCTGTAAAAATACCCTTAGCTAAACATTTGTTGACCCGTCATTGCTATTTTATTTTTTCGGGACCATATTATTATCCGAGAACATTCTAGTTACGAAGATATTGGTGGTCAACGATTTAAACATTTCAGTAGTTTTTTTTTTGGGTTGTGGAATTAACACCTCCATGATCCTATTAAAACTAAAAGCAGTTGTAAGGGAGATTATAGGAAATTATTTAAAATATGCAAAATTCTACCGATCACGTTCAAACATAAATATCTTTTATTAGTTAACCACCACATTACCCAAGAGCATAGCTTAACTCACGTATACAGCAACCATAATAGACGATCTATGGCTGCTGGCACATTCAATGTACCCAGAGTCACCAATTACTTTGGTGACAGAACACTACACGAGAGAATACCATACCTATTGAACATTCTGCTGGCAGACGTAAATAGTGAAACAAACACAATTAGATTTAGACGTAAATTGAAATTGTATTATTTAGAAATGTCCTAAGTTTTATATAAGTTTAAATAATATTTAGTTTTAAGTACATATAAGTATGTCTAGAGATTCTTCGATCCTATTACAGTCAAACCATTGCAACGGTTTTGTGGGGCTTAGCTCATAAGTAACTTACCTTTCTGGAATAAAGATAATAAAAAAATAAATAAAACCTGTTTATAGATAGTACAGGCTCAAAGCTTTATTTAATCAGACTTTGAGAGAACTCAACGAAACCATTTATAACATTCATGTTCTTATATTAGTACCATTTATTCTCTATTAATTCTAAAAATACTTATCAAAGAAATATATTGCTCAAATAAACACGTCTATTGAAAATAGAACTAATCCGCTCAAAAGTATATAGTGTATATATATATACTAGTCGCTTATGTATTATGAGCTTTGGACTGAAAACATAAAGGCAATTAAATTAATCTCTCGGATTATTTCCTTTCATATAAAAATGTATAGCATTTAGTGTTGTATGGTGTGTATACAGTATGTTAACTAACAGAGGGCGTTCCCGTCAACCAAGCATTCTGTACATCAAACTAAGTACCCCTACACAAATTTTTTTG
Source organism: Diarsia rubi (assembly GCA_932274075.1). Classification (NCBI taxonomy): domain Eukaryota; kingdom Metazoa; phylum Arthropoda; class Insecta; order Lepidoptera; family Noctuidae; genus Diarsia; species Diarsia rubi. The sequence continues at coordinate 5,919,573 of OW026414.1, forward strand.
CTGGGAAACCACATTTTTTTTTTTGGTGTCAAAAATCACATTTTACGGTTAAACTCAAAGTACCACTCTTAAAACATTGTGCTAGTGGATGCTTTAAATAATTAATGGGTCATGGAGGTAATTTAAGTAACTTTATAGCCTGAAAAACTAGAATTTACGAAAACAGCTCTGAAAAATTTGGAATTTTGATCCCCAATATCTCCGTAACCAAGGGGTTTTAAGGTTGGTAATTTTTTTTTTAGCATGTATGGATGCTATACTATTGCGGGTTAACGGGAAAGCCCTCTGTTAGTTAACATACTGTATACATATATAGCGTCACCGTAATCACCGAAGGGTTAGGCAGAGGTGGCTGCGGAAAGTTCGAAAGAGATACCGCGGCCTCGACACAAAGGGCTAAGAAGGAACATGGGTGGTTTTTAGTGTGTCTCACACTCCCTACAGGTCTGCCTAGAGTGGGAGGAGTCATTCAATGATCTCACATGACCCAAACAAAAAGTGTTAGGCAGAAGTGTATGGGCTGCGGATAGCTGTAAGAGATACCGCGGCCTCAACATAAAGGGCTAAGAAGGAACATGGGTGGTTTTAGGCAGTAGAAGTCTGACACTCCCTTTCGCTCTGCTCAAGAGCGGGAGGGGTTGTTTGATGATTTCCCCAAAAAAAAAGGCAGGGATTCAAACCCAGGACATTTTGGTCAACAGTCGCGTTTACGAGCACCAGGCCAACGAAGCAGCCCAACAGTGCAGCAGTGGGGTGCAGAGTGGACGATGTTTAAAAGGGAACTGGTAAATGGGCTGCGGGACTGTCTAAGAGAGATTCTGCGGCTCTGGAACACAAAGGGATAAGAAGGCACATGGGTGGGTTGTAATAGGGATGTTAACAAAATAAATCTAACTACTTCGTCATATTATAGATTACCAAAAAATATTGGACACGTATTTTTTCTTTTTTCACGATTGAGCATGATTGCCCAATTACTTATTTGCCATGCCTGTGACAAACGGCAGGTGTGTCAAAAGCTTTACGGCTATCGCAAAAGAGTGGACGTTTCAATTTTTAATGTATTCGGACTCGTGGCTTTTACGCTGAAGAAGGGTTTGTATAACTTGTATACGAATGGCTTTTTGTGTTCGGGGACAAATAGGTACGCATTGGTTTATTTTTTAAATCACCAGATTCTTAGTTCGCGTAATTATTTGTATTATAGTGGTATTATGTACTTAACTCAAAATAAGTATTATGACCTCGTAATTGTTCACACAAAACGATACTAATAAAATGTGTTATTTAAGCTTACGCTGATTAATAGTAATGATGTCGACAATACAAAAAAAACTTTAACACACAACAAAACATTTTTTTGCCACCGACTTCAGAAGTTTATTTTTCTCTTTTTGGTTTTTTGAAGTCTGTTGTTTTTTTTTTTCAAAAAAGTTTTTTTAATCTTTTTATTTTTAGTTGTAATCTTTACATAATATATAATAAAATGGTAGGAAAGTCAAAAGTACATTGAATATTTTTTAAAAGAATACTTGGGGTGTGATCTTCAATCGATACCGAAGCCAAAATATAGTTTTTGGAATTTTTGTCTTTTTCTCTGTATGTATGTCCGGTATAAACTCAAAAATTACGGCATGGATTTACTTCAAATTTGGCACGAATATTATTAAGAAGTCGGGTCAACATATAGGCTACATATTATCACGCTATCACATACGGGGAACGAGCAGTGAACCTGTATTTCTTCAACGCATTCTGTAACAACGTGTAATCTAACAACGCATATTTGAATGTTGTTAATATGTTTGCCATGCTGCTAGCTTCACACTATAAAAATCATGCAATAAAAGTAACTTAGGCCGATAAACATTATTATAATTTAATGAATATAAGACAGCGCCGTTTATGAGATTTCAAAATCCGGTTTCAGATTTCCTCTTATGTACTCATTCCTTATTTTATAAATGTACGTTAAACCGCACATTTCCTTAGTTGTTTAATAATAAAAACATAATTTAACGTTACATAAGAAACTAGTTGCACAAAGTGCCATGGAGCGAGCTATGCTCGACATAACCTTACAAGACCGAGTGCGCAAAACTGAAATCCGTCGTCGTACGAAAATGTTCGACGTCGGGGACAGAGCGATACACCTAAAGTGGAGTTGGCCAGGCGCGGAAATGGCCGATGGAGTAAGTTTCTGACCGAATGTTGGCCAAGGTTGGGCCAGAGAAACCAGGGCCGTCCAAAAGCGCGTTAGGTTGTCCGGAGCGTGGGAAGCGGATGGAAGAGGGACTCACAGATCAGAAAGGAGTGGCAGAAAAAAGGGGAGGCCTATACCCAACAGTAGGTTACTCCAAGCTGAAATGATGATGATGATGATGAAACTAGTCGCTTATGAATTTCCGCTTACAATACAACCTAGCCTTATCTAGACCCTTGTCCCAACCTAAGACAGTAATAGCCCATTACAGATCCAAAACTCGATGGTCAAATAAAGATATTTTTATTTCGTGAGAATTACGTTATTTTCGCTTCGTTTCTTCCTATTCCTTAGTCAAGAGGGTCGATAGACAAAGTGGCAGCGATGAAGGAAAAGCCAAAAGTGTATAATATTGACATAAAATATAATACCGAAATGTAGTGGCTAATCCCGTCGGGGCTGCGGAATGTTGTAAGAGATACCGCGGCCTCGACATAAAGGGCTAAGAAGGAACATGGGTGGTTTTAAGTCAGTTCACTCTGCCCAAGAGCGGGAGGGGTTATTTGATTATTTCCCACTACAGAAAAAAGGCAAGTAGCTAATAATGGAGGTTCAAAGTTAGGCAGTGCTTGCAGAGATCGGTCCGTGGATGGATGATCATTTAGTCCACACAAACTAAGTCTCCCCAAATCCAGACTCCGTAGCTGCTAATGAGAAATTTCTAACTGAAAAACTCTATGAGGCTGCCGACCCGGGAATTGAACATGGAATTGCAACCATTGAACCAACGTGACAGTTGAGCTAGAGGCTAAAATAAGGATATTAAAAGTCATTTCAGAAATACACAGTACTTCTATAATTCTTCAGGCTCTAGACTCTAGTTTGAAAATAGACTTTAAGGCCGTACCCTGACCAATTAACCTTGAGCATTCGTTCCCTCTGTACTGTACAGTAGTGAATACGCCCATATTTTAGAATAAAATCTATATAAAATAAAATTATGGTCTTTTGGAATTTTTATTTGTGTCAAAATGTTCATTATTAAATTGTCTATCCATTAGTGTCAGTAGCAAAATTAAATAATGTTTACGTTACGAGGAGATGCGTGTTATTAATCACTATTTCTCATTTCGGGGGTTGTGTTGGAAGGAGATTTATTAAAGATATACTCAATAAAAAATAAAAATAAATCTGCAATTATGGAATCAAGATTATGTAGAAATTTAATATGTTTTTTATTAGTTGATATTTCTTTTAAATAACAAGTAGATAGCTCCAAAAAACTGCACAAAAACGGTTTGCGTGGCGTTTTGGTCGGAGAGGCGCCTTAAACGATTGACGTAAGGTAGTCATTAAATATTCATGACGTTTATTCTGATAAAGTTCTTGTACTTTGCCGATCGAAGTTTAAGAATGACAGCCCAGGTTATTTTCGTTTCGTATTTTTAGAATGGAATATGTTATTTAAACTTAAATATAATTTGGTTGGTTTTGGCTTTATTTTTTCTCAATTACAAAACAAGGAGTCTTTTGGGCACGTTTATATTGGTTTCTTGGTGTCAGAGTTCATATGCCACCAGTAGGCCTCTAACTTGGTTCTACATGTCGTCAATCACACTAATATTATAAAGGCGAAAGTTTGTGAGTGTGTTAGTGTGTTTGTTACTTCTTCACGTCTAAACGGCTGGAGCGATTTCAATTAAATTTGGTACGGAGTTAGCTGACACCTTGGATTAACACATTAGGAGTTTTTATCCCGATGTTATCTTCCTGTAGAATAATTTTCGAGTTGTAGCGGGCAAAGCCGCTGGTAACAGCTAGTAAATAAATATCTCTCAAACATGGTTTTCTTAGAATATTCAAAATCAAAATCAAAATCAAAAGTCATTTATTCAAATTAGGCTGATAATCAGCACTTTTCGAACGTCAAAATTTACTTTACTCTACTTATTTACAAGAGACAGTCCCCCAAAACGCCCACCCTTCGGCACTTCCTAGTGTTTAGCTGGAAAGAAGAAGTGACGGAACAAACTCCACAGCAACACATTCTGTCTGTTATGTCGGTTATAAGAACCAGACTCGATACAATAGTAAGGTGTAATCTGAAACAAGTAATAATAAAATTATACAAATCAAATCAAATCATCTTTATTGTGGACTATAGGTATACATCATAAATACAGGTCTTAAATAATTAAAATAAGTTCAGCCATGTCCTGCCGTTGAGGCATACAATAATAAAATACAAATCAGAAGTTAAAGCACAATTAGTCATATTAGTCTCGATACATTATTAAAATATTCCAAATTATAAATACATACAAATTCAATTCCAAGCCGTATTAGTCATAATTCATTATTACAACATTGCAAATTATATTCTTACATAAATATTAAACAACAACAACAACATATGTGGGAGAAAATGATACTTATTTTTCCTTTCTTGTCATTGGAATACAATATTTTTCATTTTATCAAAGCGCACATAAATTTGAAAAAATCAGTGGTACATGTCTAGGGTTTGAACTTGTGACTCTCTCCCTCTCTCTCTCTCTCTTGGGTCTCTCTTCTGCTATATGGCACGGTTTGATGCTGGCAATGATCTTGTATGTTGAGTGTAGCGTTATTATTATTATATTTTTTTCCTTTGCCTGTGTTGTCGCACTGCTGGGCAAAAGCCTCCCTCATAGCTTTCCACTCATCCCTCTGTGTGGTTTTCTTTGTCAAATTTATCACAAACGCTTCTAGGTCGTCACGCCAGCGTTTTCTACGCCTTCCTCGGCGGCCACCCCCGTCTTCTGGCACCCATTGCGAGAAGACTCTGGCCCATCGGTCCTATTATTGGTTTTTAACATCCGGTCTTCTTCTTGACATCACAACTCTTCTCTTCACATCAGGTGCTTGTTGGTAACGGCTCGTTTCAAGACCTTAAAGTTGGTGGAAATTCCTGGCCTAGTGTGATATTGTCTGAAAAGAAGAAGAATATTTTTTTCTATTTTATTGCAAAAGAAATAGAAAAACTGAGAAATGACAAGGTCTCGACTTAAGCTATTACGAATTTCAATGACTCATAACCTACGCATATCGATTTTAGATATAAAGTATTGCATTCATTTCATTGGAGTGTGTGGTTTTTTTTTGGAAGATGTGGGAAATCATCAAATAAACCCTCCCACTCTTGGGCGGAGCGAAAGGCATACAACATCCACAGACAAATCTACACCTGGAAATTGGTTGGTAATTGGATAGTTTTTTTTTTTAATTTATGGTTTATGAAAATCTAGCACTTTGCCCGTGACTTTGTCCCCGTTTGTTTTGTCTTTGAGTTAAATCCTTACAAACATAAAAAACAAATCTTTCCATTTTATAACAACGTGGCAATATAGTTTAGATAATTTTGTTACCACGCTTGGTCTATAAAATACGAATGTACAGTACCCTCTGTAGTACCCTCTAGCAGCGGCCATCTCCATCATTATCCTTTCTACATCTATCCAATAATGGAATGGTTCCTTGACTGGCCATAGAGCGTGTCAAGTTCAATCCCTATCGATTGTCTCAAGGAGCACTCGCAAGTTTCTCAGAAATTACCGCTTAATTAACATTCATAATGACATTTCGCTATACCAATTGGTAGTTTATTTATATTTGATTTCAGGTAATTCATCGACTTTGAGTGAGGGTGTTCTGAAAGATTCAAGTTCAAAGTTAATCACAGTGGTTCATAAAGTACGCCAAGCTGTTGGTCCTGCGATCTTTCTCTGGTCGTGTCGGATTGTTGACTCATCGAACCATAATATTATAGGAACCTGTGTCTGCTCACAGACTTGTGCACTATAATATCTACTGCGTGCTAACTAATCTCATTGGATGAATTTAATATATTTTTAAGTTATCCAAACGACAAATCTACGATTTCCTAGAACCTCAGGTAAGTTTCAAATGCAATCTATGGTCATCAGTGCCATCACAGGTACTCAGAGATATATATTTAATGATTACTTAAGCCATCACTTAGTAAAGATTTCACATACTTTTGTATGAGAAAACTGTCAAAACATTCAATTCGTGACGGCCTAAGTAATTATTAAATATCTCTGATCACGGCAGTAAGTGTCATAAGTGGAACCGCGCAGCGTAAACCGTGTCAAATTGCCATTACGTAATCGCTAACCCAAGTGAACAGTTGAACACTCTAATAAACAAACGAAAGATTTAAACTTCAACCTAACTAATTCAACCCAGACCCGTATAAATCAAATCACTTAGTCTAATATCAATTCATAAGTAATTGCCAAGTTTACCTGTACCTTCAAGTTGAAGCTTTTGTTTAAGTTAAACTGACCAAGTATAGTTTCTAACTTCTAAGTTACAAACGCAAGGGTCTACCTAGTCTACCTTCTAATGAAACGTAACAAATCGGACCCCAGAGAGCCTTTGGGTCGGAATCTTTATAGCTAAAGGCTTTTCGTATAATATTTGCTTATATATAAGTGGTATGTAAGTAGGTACTTAGTTTATTTGCGTGGTGGAGTCCGGTCGTGTATTGATTTATTTGAACAGGGGTCCGGTTCTTTATCCGCTTTATATCTCGATGTGGAAAAAGGATCCTCTTTCATCTAGTGCTTACATCACTCTGAAATATTTAAACTCACGCGTCTTTCCCTGGGAGTAGGCAGAAACCACAGAGCGCCACCTGCTACGATCCTCATATTATACTCCTTTTGCGTTGTTCACGTTCATACATATATCTAGTCATACAAGCATGCATACTTCACCCCCATAAGGAGGATATTCGGTTGTTGGCGATTTTTAGGATTCTGTATCTCAAAAGGAAAAATCGTAGCCCTTACAGAATCACTCATGTGTCTGCCAATTTGTCTATCCGACCACCCTCCCCCATCTTGTCTTCGAAACTACTGATTCTAAAATTATGAAAAATATACAGAAATTAGTTCAAACCTTATAGATTTCAGGAAAAGCTACAAGAAGTCTATGGTGTTAAAATAGCATGATTTGATTAGTGTTTTTTATTGTTTTTTTTTGTATGGACTGTGTGAAGGATGATATGGCTAGGAAGGAGGTGACTACTGACATGACGAGAAATAGAGAAGTATGGAAGAAAAAGACATGTTGCGCAGACCCCAAATAAATTGGGATAAGGGCAGGAGAATAATTAAGAGATTTACAATGGTACAGAACCCTTCATGTGCCTCGCCTTGGAATCAATAAAGTCCCTTTACTCAGTGAAATGTGTTTGATTTTTTTTTAAGATGCTATAACATCTTAAAAAACGACGAATAACGACGAAGAATGCTGGTTTTTCTCAACAATGCACACTTCAAACGAACGAACTTCTTATTAACTAATCACACAAAAAACACGAAAAAGAAACGAAAAAACCATGATGAGAACCTGTGGCAGTATTGAAAAAAACACAAAACAAAAAGATAAATTTAATGAAGTCTGGCGTGGCCTCGTTAATTTATTTACGGTATATTTTTCTGTTACTAAAATATTATCTAGAGTAGCTAATTACGTGGGCGTGGGAAACTCGTGGTTTTAATTCTATATTTACGGTTCCTTATATATCTTATAAATGAATCGTTTGTGTTTTAAATAAATATAAAGTTATTTTTAGATCTATTCGTTAGGGAAAATCGCTTTTGAAAATAGTAATGAAAAACCTTTTTTATTTAACCCAACGTCGACGACATTCGTCAGTCTAGTGGAAAAAAGGGTTTCACTACATTTAGACAACTGCCAGTAGCAATCCAGTGCCTTGTTATTTGGTTCCCTGTTGTTTACAGTGAATTTGTTAACATCCCCATCGTCAGAGAAAAAACTTTAGGACACGTAATATTGTAATTTTCAACAACAATTGTATTAAAGAACAATAGTAACAATGACGAACAAAAACTTCTCTTATTATTCCCCGACCCGTTTCCTTGACCTGACTGCGGCGAAGCCCAAAAGGAGGGTTATATGTTTGGCGTGTATGTATGTATGTATGTCCGTTTCTTTGTTCCCTCATAACTCCTTAACGGATGAAGGGATATTAATAAAATATTCGTCGTTAGATTTGTCTTGATGGAGCGTGTGAAATTTGTGGATTCATACCGCTTTTTTAAAAAAAAAAACATATCCGTCGATTAGTAAAAATAAAGGGTTTTAATAGGAGATTACAAAAATAGATAACACTTATATGTTTTAAAGAAATTATAAGTCACAAATCCTATAGACAAACACAAAAGTTCAATCACCTGCGAAGAATTTTACGCGACCAACGAAAGAAACCAAAAGCTGGAAATAAAAAAAAGTAGTTAAAAAGCTAAAAAACCTGATTGAAAAAAGTGAAAAGCAAAAAACAAGCTCATTTTAAATTAAACAAAAGTTGGAAGCAGGCGGGGTTCATTTAAATATTAAATTATGAAATGAAAATAGAATGGACCCCGCCTGCTTCCAAATGTGTTTCTTTTTTGCTTTTCAGTTTTTCTTTTAGCCTTCCAAGAGCTCTTTTCCTGTGCCTCCTCGAACCAGCCCCCGCGGTATGCGTCCGTATAGTCTTGCCACCTCTTTCTGGGCCGACCTTAGCAGTGCTGTCGATCTTGCGGCAACCGTTGTGTGGAAACTTTTGCCAAACGGTCGTCGCCATGCGTATGAAGTGATAAAATAAAATATCATCATCATCATCATAAGTCTTTGTTCCCACAGCAGGGACTCAGGCCTCCTCTCTAGGAGAGGGATCGGCTATAATCCACCAGGCGGGCCTAGTGTGGATTGGTAGATGTCGCATATCTTCGAATTTTTGGTTCTAAGATATTATGCCGGTTTCCTCACGATGTTTTCCTTCACCGTTTTGAAAGCAGTGGTGATGAAATAAATTACACATAGTAATGCGCCTGCTTGGATTAGAACCTACGACCAACTGTTCGTAAGTCGGGGCCGCTACCACTGAGTCACCACTGCTCAAAAAAGAAAATTTACAAACCAATACAAGACAACAATAATAAAAAAATAAGTTTAAAAACTAAAACCCGACTACGAATAAAAACGCAGACTAATCAAACCGCAGTCTTAAAAGTATTATACAAGAAAAATCGTCCACTAAGTAGATAATTTGATAAATTATAGAGGACAGTCGCAGTCGCATTTTTCGATTATCTCAATTTATTTTTTTTCGAGTTTAGAATTTGACATTTAAATTCTGTCACAAAAAGAATTGTTAAAATGTATATAGCATGTCACCCGGGCTATTCTTACAAATCAATTGACACCACATTTATTAAAATTCTTTCAGTAGTCTAGGCGCTACGGTGGAACATATAAACATTCATAAACACATAGACTGCCAAAATCATTACCCTTCGTTTTAGCTTCGCCGTAGTCTGGTAAAAAGAAGTAAGTAACATTTGCTCACGAGAGTTGTACCTATAAGAATGGCTTTATCCAACATTGGGACAGAATACGCTCATAAAAGATTAAAAAAACAACATGTGCTCACTTATGTTTACACTGACAAGCACAAATCTCCTTAAAACCTTTCAACTGAAACCCAAACTGTGGAACCAATCAACTCAATCCTCAATCCTGAAACACACAGTTGCTCCCACAAACAGAGCACCCAGAATATTTTTAACTCTGAACCCGTTAACAAAACTTATCTAACGTAGGTTGTGTAAAGGAAAAGCCAACATAGATTGATACTCGTAAATCCGGTTCGAACTAGTCTGTGAAAGGCTCAAAGCGCCACATCTATCGGATGGGATCGATTGTTTGACCTCAAGCTGAAACAACTTGGATAACATAAGTAGGGTTTCAGTTGTAGCGGTGGAGGTTTTGGTTACCACGTATTCAATAAGTCACTAAAAAAATCTAATTAGTCCGTCAGATAGATTTTCGAAAAATAATGGACTCGAATTTTTACTTTTTCACTTATGCAAAAGATGAAGACAAGTCGTGAAACGTCACAAGGTTAGTACTTTTTTACCCATAAAGTGACGTCAAAAACCCCCACTCATGATCTTTGACATGTTTTATTTTCGTCATTTTTTATTAATTTGACATAACAGACGGACTAATAAGATTTTTTTGGTGAAATACGCTAAGTATTCGTATACGGATAGTAAATCATCCACAGACTAATTTCGGCGGGTGTTCCTTATAGTTGAAGATAGACCCGAATGGCTGTTATTGATAAAGAATGAGTTGAGAATGTCAAATGGATTTATTTTTCGAATATCACTAGAAACTATATCAACATCTGTCTAGTCTATTTGTTTATGCTTTTTTATTATCCAATCATGAGCTAGACGTCAGTTTGCTCGAAATTTTCTGCCAAAAACTAATCATCATCGCCATTCAGCAGGGCTATTGCGTATCTTTTAAATGACAGTAACTATCATATTGTCTATGAATTAACTGTCAAATTGGTTATGGTTTAGTACAAAATGGAACCATTTGACAGTAATTGATTAGCACTATGGGTTAGCCACTGTCATTTAAAAGATACGCAATAGCACTGCTAGTCAGTTTGCTCGAACTTTTATGCCAAAAACTAATCATCATCACCATTCTCCTGACCTAACTTATTGGTTACTTATTGGAAAAAAAAAACAAAATAATAAAATGACAATTAAAAAAAAAAACAAAAAAAAAAATATTAATTTGAGATCGGCGCAGCATGTATTCTTCTTTCATACTTCTCTATTGTATGAAGCAAACATAAGAATAATTCACTCGTTCCGTTCATGTAAATGAAACTAGATCAGTCACCGTTCACCACCTGCCGGTGTAACACATTGCCTTTATTTATTGTACCTTGTGCATAATTTAAAACCGACTTTAACAAAAAAGTAAAAAATAAACTTTACAACAAAAATTTGTTTCTGAAGTCGGTGACTTTTGTTTGTTTGATTTAATTTTTTGCCACCGACTTCAGAAACTGATTTTTGTTGTAAAGATTATTTTTAACTTTTTTGTGCTTTATTTTTTGTTGAAGTCGGTTTTATGTTTTTATTTTTCACTTTTCAGTGGTTCACATGTGCTTACCCCTTGAAAGCGTACCGGCGTGATGTTATATTATGAACTGGTGTAAACAATAGACAGACATGAGATTTCAGCAATCCCAGTCCATTTGCTATCATTATTTTATTGAGGAGTTCCGTTCTAATCGAGTAAACTAAAATAGTTTAAATTGAAATGCGATGGTATTTTTCTAAAAACTACTCTAATCGCTTCGAGTGTGCCTATAAAATTTGAAGAGTTCTCTCTATTTCTCCAGGATACCATCATCAGATTCTAACTTGATGATCATGGGACTACTTGTGAAGTATACTCTTTCAAACAAGACAAAAAAAATCGAAATCGGTCCAGCCATCTTCGAGTAATTTCGACGAATTGAGAACCTCCTTCTTTTGGAAGTCGGTTAAAAATACAGTCCGCTATGAAATTTCCAATTTATGTGGTTTTATTACCAGAGGCTGCCACACTATTATCTCGCCATCTTACGAGTATTAGACATCTCCTTCCTTGCTATATCATCATCATTTACATAGTCCGTTCATCGTTTCTTTGGTCTTCTTTCCTATGCAATAAACTAATAATTATTACATAATGAGTTCCCTAACCCTCTATCACTGCAACCACACGAGGAAGCACAGATATTCAGCAGCAGGTAACGTGGGGGTTTAAAAGGCAATCCTAGCAGAATTGGCGTGCTGTGTGGTTCGCTCGGGTTTTTACTGAACGATAGATATTGCTTTATGAGGTCTTCGATTTCGTTTTATAAAAGAGTACCTATCTCGATTCTCGACGTGGTCGGATTTTTCTTGAAAGAGGTTTTTGGTTTTCGAAGGTAGTAAGCTCATCTTTTCCAGTCAGTGGTTTGTTGCAAAGGACAGCTTAGGAGAAGACTGCTAATTTTTATCTTAGTTTTGATAGATACACTGAGGTCTTTTTTTAAAGAAATTATTCAGAAAATTGAATCTTTGATGTTAAACAGGCCATTGTAATAGCTGGCCATCACATTGGCCATCGCATTGGCCAATGTGATGCAGTGGCCAAGTCAATCCATTTATTTAAAACATCAAAGGTTTTTAGTAGGGACTGAAGAATTATATTAACTGACTTGGTATTACATAGATCTCACTACTTTTTACGGTAAAAGACTTGAGTTGCGCGGCTTGGTTTTTTTTACAAGTTTTGTTTTTAGTGGGATTTAAATATACCTGACGGAATGTGTATGTACTAATGGGTACATCTCTGCCTTACCCTACGGGGATAACAGGAAAGAAAAGAAATAGAAAGAAATAAATATTATTTGTTTGTCGCAGAAACAAGAACGTACAAGGAGACATAAAGAGAGAAAAAAAAACTATACAACTTTCTAATGACTCTAAACCACCCATAGTCTTTCTTTAGCCTTTGTGTCTGAGGCCGCGGTATCTCTTAACAACCCGCCTCCCTAACACATAACATTACACCCACACACCTAACATTACACCCACATTTTGCCACTTATGTTAAGGCCCACGGAATAGGGAGTGAGATCAATTGGGTACAACCACGTTACGCGGTTGCTACTGAATAAATATCTGATTGAAAAAACCTAATGAACACTTCGCTCATCTTAAGAATCGAATCCAGAACCTTATACTCTGCAGTCGCGCTTTGATCACTAGAGCCGGGGCTCTAGCAGCCGGGGCTGAAGCAATAATGAAAACGGCCTCGGGAGGCCGTTTTCATTATTGCTTCATAAATACTTGGGAGTGTCACCAAATGCATTTTATTTAAACCGGAACTTAATAAAACTATAAGACGTTAAAGCCTTTTTTTTTCAGAGCGAAAGTTAGTGTCAGACTTCTACTGACTAAAAACCACCCATGTTCCTTCTTAGCCCTATGTGTCGAGGCCGCGGTAACACAACTTGTGTACCGCCGCAACCCGCAGCCCCGACGGGCGTCGGCCCTTGAGGGCCGACGCCCATGTTGCTGACATCTCTTTGAGGCGCGCGTGGAACACGAATAAGTCGTCGACACGGCCTGTCGTCGTCGTAAGACGGACGGCCGGCGAGCTAGCCCATCACTCTCCGTCCATTGGCCCGCGTCTACGGTGGCCGGAAGCCATCACGTAGCCCCCGACGCCCGGAGCGCCTCCCGTGACGGCTGAAGACGTTAAAGCCTTCAACAGACAAACGCTACTCCACGTTTGCGCAGCAAATTTTTCTGTTAAAGTATCTTAACCCATTTCTCACCAATATAACGCAAAAATACCAAATGAATAAAAATCTCTACAAAGGAAAGAAAAGGAGCCATTTTACATTTCCTCCGTGCAAACTATCTGAACCTCACCTACATACACGTTCAGATATTGAAAGCTTACTGATCGTGCTGGGAACATTCCAATTTCCATTCAATTCAGGTGTATATTGACAAAGCTCACGGGCGACCGGAATGCATTTGCTTAAAAGCCTGAACAGAAGTAATATTTTGCGTTCGTGGGCAGGTTTAAAGGTTTGCTAGCTACGTTTTGTATTGTACTTTATTCGGATGGAAATTGTTATTGGTTATGGAATTGGCACTTTAAATCGGGGCTACGGTGGGAGGGGTAAATTCGTAACACAGTAGCATTGCTAATGGTATTCATTTTTACACATCAACGGGTGTTTACCTACGTATTTCTATGTTAATAGAAATTTGAGTTGTAGTAGAGAATTTAATAACCTTTGAGATTGCGATGGAAAGGTGTTATTCTATTAGGGAGTTGTTCGTTAACTGGAGCAGTTTTAAAAACATTGTTGGTTGGTTTGTGCATTCTAAAAAGCACTGAACTGTTACCAAATATTTATTTGACAGGTTTTAAAGTGGGGCCTTTAACGCTGGAGACCGAAGCGTATTTTTTAATTGAACACAGAGACTCCTAGTGGCGGCATTGGCAACTCTTTCTAAACTTGAAGAAAACGTGCCACAATTAAGGTACTCATATTTCTGAATCTGACAGATTTCAACGGGACCGTGACATCAGTTTTATGAGTACTTCCACTTAACTAACTAACTAAGCAACTCCATGTTGCTTGTCGGTTCTTCTCCAAAGTAAACAATCATCCTGAACTGTGTAACTTATCTCGATAAATTAAATGCCTATGCCTATGTAGAATCTGATGAAATAATATATTTTCATTCAGAGTTTTTACGCTGCCGTGTGCCTGTTTCCCACTCTGTGATAACGTTTAACCCGTTTTTCTCTAATTCTTTTTTTAAAAGATCAGATCAAATAAAACTACGAAAAACCATTGCTAGACCTAGTCTCTGTAGAGAATCTCTAATTTTAGCCCAAAACTGCTCCAGTTCGAACACAACAGCCTTTTCTATTCTGGTCCCCGAACGTTTTAGCCATTGTTGCTACGCTTCATACAAATTGGGTCTAGCTTTTTCAATAGAATGACACATACGAGTTATATCCATCCTTCCATCGGACACGAAAATATTTGTTTTCCCTTTTTTCATCTTTTTTGTGGACGTTTGAAGGTTTTAGGCGTGTTATACTCGTAAACTTATTCCGAGTCCACCGAATTCGAGTCGGTACCGTAGTATGTTTTTTTCAATAAAAAAGCTGAAGCAACATGTTTATGAAATGTAGCTTTTATTAGGCTTGTGCCAAAGTGTCACATTTCCCATCTGTAAATCATAATATACTTCCATTACAATCTTTTATTCGCTTTATTTACCGACTTCAAAAATCCTTTTTGTTTTTTTTAAGAAACTCTTGTGCTAAATACGATGCTACCAAACTGTCTGGCTGTCTATAACAATATGATATGATTAGAAGACATTAATAAATCTAAATTTATCTCAACATCAGACGAAGGCTTTTTTTTGTATTTTCTATGTACATAAATAAATAAATAAATAAGGTTTTACAGTACAGATCACCACTACGACTTAGATATATCATTTTATTTGAAGCAAAAAAAAAATAAGTCAAGAAAGTTATAATTGCAAGAAGTTCCAATATCAAAATGACTTAAAAACATAAACTAACTGAAACACAATTTTTTCATTACATTTAAATAATAATGCGATGCAGTTTATCCGAGTAAGAAGATTTGACTACCCATCCAAGTGTGTAACACGCTATTTTGGGGGGGGGGGTTGGGAAATCATCAAATAACCCCTCCCACTCTTGGGCAGAGCGAAAGGGAGTGTCAGACTTCTACTGTCTCAAAACCACCTATGTTCCTTCTTAGCCCTATATGTCAAGGCCGCGGTATCTCTTACAAAATCCCGCAGCCCGTGTGTAACACGCCTTACACACCATTTTTACATATTGACGGGAAACGTCGCTCCTGTTATTCTCATTTCTGTTTGAAAAGGAGGAAATATGCCAACATCGTTTTTATAGATGGGCTTTATCCTGCCAGTACCTATAGTTCTCGATGAAGCTTCGTTAAATTATCACGTACCAATGAGTATTTGGTGCGGTGGTGCGGTGAGATATTTCTTTTAGAACTGGGTAATAAAAGCTTTTTATTTCCTTTAAAGAGTACATAGGATGAACAATTTGTTAGTCTTTCTGTGTAGCACCGATGGCGTGTTTGGGTTGTTTTTTTATTTCCGCTTAGTATTTGTAGATAATTATATTATACTAGTTGTTGCCAGCTTCACCCGCTACAAGTCGAAAATGATCCCACGGGAAGATAATGTTAATTCAGGTTATAGACTATGTGTGTACCAAATTTTATCCAAATCCGTTCTGTAGTTTTCACGTGAAGAAGTAACATACATACACACTCTCACACTCACAAACTTTCGCCTTTATAATATTAGAGTGATTTTAGTGTTGTATTCGAGTAATTAATATAAATGTTGATGTACGAAGAGGAAGATCAATCGTTCGATGTATGGATTGTGTAAATTAAAAAAAAAACATACGTTGTCAAAGCCACGGGCAAAAACTAGTAGATTACAAAAAATACTTCGGTAATCTATCTAACTCGAAGTGAGTCTTATTTATACATAGCCATTAAGCTTATGTTCTAAATAAGTGTCCTGTGTTAGGTTTGTAAATAAATCGACTAATGTTCCTTTAAAGTGTTAAAAAATCTTCCAAATTAACTGAAATAATGTTTCTAAAATATAAGTCAAGCTTAAATTGTACAGCTTTTGTCAATTAGTTTTCTAATGTCGAAGGATCTTCAAAGTCGGCTGAGTCATTTTTGAGTTAAATCGTAACAAACAAAAAATCTAATCTTTCCTCTCTATAAAAGTAGTTAAGATTACCTTAGATTATATTATTAAACTGAGAATTACTATATATGTACCTCTCTCTCTTACTGTTAAGTATACAATAACACCTTGTAAATATATTTTGAATGTTTTTCGAAAAATAAACTACTTTCAGCAAACCAATTCGGGTTTAGGCAGGGAAAATCTACAGAACAGGCAGTAAATAAACTCACAGAATTTATTAGTTCTAATCTGGACAAAGGAAAAAAATGTCTTTCTATTTTTCTTGACTTGGCAAAGGCATTTGATACGATTTCTGTCTCGCTCTTACTCAACAAATTGGAGGCGCTGGGAATTAGGGGCACCCAGCTGGATCTTTTCAAGAGCTATCTCTCTGGGCGAACTCAGTGTGTCCGAGTGGGTAAACACAAAAGTGCACACATTCCAATTACACATGGGGTACCTCAGGGAAGTGTACTGGGGCCCACCTTATTCCTCGTATACATAGATGAGCTTACCCGTCTCAAACTTACCAAAGGTCAAATTATATCGTTTGCGGATGACACTGCGTTGGTGTTTGCGGGTGATAGTTGGGAGGAGGTCTTCAGTGTCGCACAAAAGGGCTTTGATACGACTAAGGGATGGCTGCAGAAAAATATACTTACGTTAAACATAGATAAGACTAAGTATATTTGTTTCAGTATTAGACAGGTGGTGAGTATTGGCAGCGACCTACAAGTTGTGTCACATGAATGCAATTCTGTGGGTGGCTGCGCATGTTCACCTCTGGAACGTGTTAACACACTAAAGTATCTCGGTATTACTTTAGACAATAAGCTCAACTTTAAAGAACATGTCAAAACTCTTTGTAATAGAGTACGCAAATTAATTTATGTTTTTAAAAACATACGTTATGTCGCGGACCCTCCACTGCTGAAACGAATATATCAGGCCCTGTGCCAGTCGCTTCTAACATACTGCATCTTATCCTGGGGAGGTATCTGCAAAACCACGCTAAAGGCAGTTGAGGTCACTCAGAGAGCCATACTGAAGGTTAGCACGTTTAAACCGATACGTTTTCCCACTTTTACACTGTTCCAGTTGTGCCAGGTTTTGACAGTGAGACAGTTATTTATACTTAAAAGTATCCTGCACGAACATAAAAAACAGCCCTACAACCCTATATTATTACAAAGGCGTCGTAGGCACCATGTATGTGACTATCCAACCACATTTAGAACAACCTTTGGCAAAACATTTGTAAGTTTTCTAGGCCCGTACCTTTATAATAAGATTAACAAAGCAATTCATATATACCCCTTGACTGGAAAACATTGCAAACTAAAAGTATGCCAATATTTGCAGAGGTTAAGCTATGAGGAGACGGAACAACTCTTATTCATACCACACTAAAAATACAGCTACGACCACAGTAAACAATAGATGCACTTTCTGAATAGCTCACCTACACACACATACACTCCCGCATATTCACACCCACAAACTCATTCATACACCTCCATATACTCATAGACACACCACACACATATACACACGAACACACACACACACACACACACAGCCCATTTAATAAATAGATTAAGATTATGTACTTACCTATTTTCAATTTTTATGTAATAAGTACTAACTTTTTATTTAATTTATAATAGTCTCTATTACTAGGCACCTATTCTTGTATTTCAAATACCTACTCGAGGTGAATGGTGCTGATAGCTGAAATACAGGCTATGCCTAGTTCGGCTACAGACACTAATCTCTTTGCTCTCACTGTAATTGTTGCCACATTGCATTGTAAAATAGTATTAAGTTGTTGGAAAAATAAACTATTATATTTTTTTTTTTTTTTTTTTTTAATTTGAATTTCCCGGAGTTCAGAATCTCCACGTATCTTAATTGAGACGCGAGGGCCGGCGGACCGCGTAATTATTTTGTCGCACGGATATTTTTTTGATATCTTCTAATAATTTTGCGTAAACTATAGAGAGTAAAAAGCATAAATATTCTATTTTAAATTTTCGTTCTAACAAACCCATTTTTAATATAGATTAATACCTTAAGGGTTAAATAAGTTTCGCAAAAAATAATTCTATTTGACCAAACATTTCAATAGTAAAAAAATGGTAACAGTGAGTCAATCTTAATAGATAGATAGATGCTGTCGCAGATTTTTTTGTAGAACTTTTAAAAAGGAACAATTTCATCATATCTGACATTTGTGTAACTTAACCCGTTTAAGCAGCTCACGCAACGGAAGCTATCAAAACAACTAAACCTTTTCCCGGTTTTGCAACATTTTTCATTTATGCTACGCTTTTATTAGTTGCAGCGTGATGTTTTATAACTCAAAGCCTTCCTCGATAAATGGACTGAACAACATAAAAAGAATTTTTCAATTCCAACCAGTAGTTTCTGAGTTTATCGAGTTCAAACAAACAAACAAACTCTTCAGCTTTATAATATGACTATAGATTTAGTTCGTGTTTGTACCTCAAAACAATGTGGTCTCGGTGTTCTAAGCTATTTTTGGAAAAATTGTGCTGCTCAAGTATTTCACTTATTGTTGCCGCCATTTCCCCCAAAGACGTCGTCCAAATAGGTTCTTTTACGAACCAAAATAAAAGTCATATTACAAATTTATTTCTTCACTAACCAGAGAAGTATGTGCCACTCAAAATTTAATACTTTCTCGAGGCAATTACACTCTTAAGATTGTAATTAGCACATAACTGCCTAATAACAGCACAAGTACCCCATTTCCCGAATGCGACCCTCTACAATATTCTCCTTAAAAGTATAAAATTTCCCTAGGCAGAGATTACTTCTATATGAATTTTATTTGTCAAACGAACTTACACTGTAACTTACGAAGTTTAGGGTTGAATTTTGAGGTGACTAACGTGACTCTATTTAATTCGTTTGGGTACCCTAATATGTGGTTAGGCAACGTAAGGAAACGTTCTTTAAATTTCATGACTGCATTGCAGTTTCGACGATGCAGTTTTGGGGTTTACCTACCTTGCGAAGATATTTTAATTTCTAACTCTTTTGAAATGTGCAGGGTCTGCGATTCAAGTATGAATTTGCTTATGAAGACTGCATGACAGGTTAACTATGCAAGTCCCTAGAGATTCAGCATGAAACCTGGCAGAGGTACCTACCTAATAGTACATTAACATTTCGCAAGTTATTTTTTAAGTCCCTTTGTAATAAGGGTCGACCCTATTGCTATCAACCGGGCACCTATCCAGACTCTCATCATCATCATCATCAACAGCCTATTAATGTTCCCACTGCTGACACACAGTCCTCCTCTCGTTGAGAGGGAATGGGCTATGATCTACCACGCGGGCCCAGTGCGGATTGGTAGATGTCACATGTCTTCGAATTTTTGGTTCTAAGACATTTCCTCACGATGTTTTCCTTCACCGTTTTGAGAGTAGTGGTGGTGAAATAAATTACACAAAGTAATTTTCGAACCCTCGATCTACTGTTCGTAAATCGGGGCCGCCACCACCGCTGCACCTGACTCTATACTCCAGAGTCTACTACTCGCCCGACCCGGGAATCAAATCAACATGACCTTATGCTCGGCAGTCGAGCATGCGATCACTAGACGAACGAGTTACCGATATTCAGACATTGCAAGTTTGAAATCTATTCTCCTTCAATATCTATCCATTCCTCTCTAGAGAATAGTAAGTGGTACATGCTTTGTATCATTTACCTGTTTTATCTTTGTGGGGTGTTTATAGATAGGTCTTTAAAAATGACATCGATGTTTCTAAAACCATTTTTTCTCAAAGTCAATCGTTTGAAAGATAGACACTTCCAAAGTGGTAAAATGTGCTCCCCCCTTCCGTTTAACTATCAAACAAAGAAAGTGAAAAATCTAAAAATAATATATCTAAACTATCAACCAAAATATATTATGTAACTCGTTCGTCTAGTGATCACATGCTCGACTGCCGATTCAGACATTGCAAGTTTAAAGTCTATTCTCCTCTAATATCTATCCATTCCTCTCTAGAGAATAGTAAGTGGTACATGGTTTGTATCATTTACCTGCGCGTTTATCTTTGAGAGCCGAATTTCCCCACGGTGTTCAACTGGCATAGAATAGGTATTTAATTTGTGTTGAACCTGATCATCTGCCTTTGAGCTGGAATTGGCTGCTACGTTTTATCTTTGAAAAGCGCTTCAGGATCATTTTTGGCAAGACTTTTAATGTGTTGATTTTTTAAGAAAAAAAAAAGTATTCAGAACGTCGTTTAAGTAACGAAATCAGTATAACACCAATATATACACGCTTTCTTTTTTTTGGAGGTTGGAAGATCATCAAATAACCCCTTCCGCTCTTGGGAGTGTCAGACTTCTACTGACTAAAAACCTCCCATGTTCCCTCTTAGCCCTATATGTCGAGACCGCGGTAACTAGTGTACAACCTACAGCCCCGACGGGATTATATACACGCTTGGCATGACAGTTCTAAATGTGCATGAAATCCAAGTTAAGGCTGCCTGTACACTTGAGAAGAGCAATGCTGCGGAGCGGAGAAACGGAGAAATATTAACCAATAGGATTGCAACAGAGAGGGCAGATTTTATGAAATCCTATTTGTCAAAATGTCTCTGTTTCTCCGCTCCGCAGCCTCGCTCCGATTCAGTGAACCGGCAGTCTAATTCTAAGAATAACTGTACATGACTGCTAATAGATTAAAGGGGGTCTCAATCCCGTCGGGGCTGCGGGTTGTTCGTAAGAGATACCGCGGCATCGGCACAAGGGCTAAAAAGGAACATGGGTGGTCTTTAGTCAGTACAAGTCTGACACTTCCTACCGTTCTGCCTAGAGCGGAAGGAGTAATTTGATGGTTTCCCACGCACCGCTTATATGGAACTGAAAATAAAATAAAAAAAACATCAAATCAAACTTATTCCTGTGGGATGTCTATAGAAAGGTCTTTAAAAATGACATCGATGTTCCTTTAACCATTTCTTCTCAAAGTCAATCGTTTAAAAGATAGACACTTCTAAAGTGGTAAAATGTGTCCCTCCCCCCCGTCTAACTTTCAAACTAAGACTGACAAATCTAAAAAAATATATGAAAACTATCAACCAAAATTAGTTTGAACGATATACCTATAGTAAATATTTTTTGAGATATAGCCCATTTAATGAACCGCAAATATAATTTTGTCGCTCCTACAAACAATATGAAAAACAAACTTAACACAAAATATGTTTTTCAGTTACCGCTTTAACAAGAAATAATACAAACTACCTGCTAGGGGCTTCCTTAAAACGATGGTACGAAACCCTTCATGTGCAAGTCCAACTTACACTTGGCCAGATCTTTGCAATTTTTATGCCCGTGTCAGGTTGTAATTTTGATTACAATTACGTAAAAAATATTGATTAACGGAGCTATCATCATCATCATCATCATCATCATCAACAGCCTATTAATGTTCCCACTGTTGGGACACAGGCCTCCTCTCTTTGAGAGGGAATGGGCTATACTAATCTACCACGCGGGCCCAGTGCGGGTTGGTAGATGTCACATGTCTTCGAATTTTTAGGTTCTAAGACATGCCGGTTTCCTCACGATGTTTTCATTCACCGTTTTGAGAGCAGCGGTGATGAAATAAACCACACAAAGTAATGTGCCTGCCTGGGTTGGAACCCATGACCTAGTGTTTGTAAGTCGCCGCCACCACTGGGCCACCGCTGCTCTAAACGGAGCTATAATCACACTAATATTATAAAAGCGAAAGTTTGTGAGTGTGTGAGTGTGTATGTTTGTTACTTCTTCACGAAAAAACTACTGAACGGATTTAGATGAAATTTGGTACACAGATAGTTTATAACCTGGATTAACACATAGGATGGTTTTTATCCCGATTTTATCTTTCTGTGGGATAGATTTCTAATTGTAGCGGGTGAAGCCGCTGGCAACAGCTAGTGATCAATAAAGCACACATGAAAATATAGTCGCAAGTAGGTACCTATAGTCGTAAGTAGTAAGTCTAAGGCACTAACCTATGTGTTGATCGTCGGCCAGGCGGAGAGGATCACCAAACGAGCCGGAATTAATCGAATTATATTTGCGGATTCGCTAATGAATCTTCTCTAAGGATAACATTAAGTGGTTCTGTGAATCATATAATTATTTTAAGTACTAAGTGCCGAGTTTTTCAGCACATCAAGTGAGAAATTGTGAAGTACGTCCATTAGAGGGTGATTTAAGAGGTTGAGGTTAATGAGAATACGATAGAAAAAAGTTTTGATCAAAATATAAGATATTTTTTTTAGTCTCCGTAATTTTTTTTTCTAGTCATTAGGCATCATTCACTAACAACGTTTGTAAAAAAAATTGATACGTAAAATTTTCATATAAAATCATTTTCTCGAAAAAATTATCCGCTCTCCGTGAAACGTTAAAACTTTGTGTGTTCTCAACAATTTTGTATTGAGTGATACTAAATGAAAAAAGACGTATCCAATCATTTTCGTCAAAGATTAATACATTATATCAAAATTTGGACTAAGTAACTTTGTTTAATCATATTGTTAAAATATCGATTCCCATTAATCTGTGAATTGTTAAGCTTGTGTTTGTTGCTAGCTTGTTAAGGGAGTAAGACAGAGAAGGCTAACAAAAGCAGAAAACAATATTTTTTACCTCGCATATTAACTTATGTGGCAGTGGGCAGGGCACATTGCTCGCAGAACGGATTGCCGATGGGGCCGGAAAGTTCTTGAGTGGCGACCGCGAGCCGAAAGACGTCGCGTTGGAAGCTCTCTCTAGGTGGACCGATGACCTGGTGAAGGTTGCGGGGACCCGCTGGATGCGAGACGCACGGGACCGGTCAATGTGGCGACACTTAGGGGAGGCCTATGTCCAGCAGTGGACGTCTTTCGGCTGAAATGATGATGATGATGATGATGATATTGCCTACCGTACTGCCAAAGATATTTCTGCGAAGTTTAGTTTCCATAAATTTATTATTTTTCCAGAACAAATAGAGCTCATCATCTACCTACCCTTTTCCCAACTATGTTGAAGTCGGCTTCCAGTCTAACTGGATGCAGTTGAATACCAGTATTTTACATGGAGCGACTCCCTATCTGACCTCCACAACCCAGTTAATACTAGGTAATACGATACCCTTAGGTAAGACTGGTTGTCAGACTTTCAGGTCACTGACTACCTGTAACGACTGCCAAAGATCTATATATGGCAGCCGGGACCAACAGCTTAACGTGCTTTCCGAGGAGGAAACTCGTTATGTTACGAGTGGTCACCCATCCCTAACCAACCTAGGCAAGCGCAGCTTAACCTAAAGATCAACCCAAGTGGCAGTTATTCTAGAACAAATAGAGCTTTTATCTATAATAGTTACCTATGTCAAAAACATTAAACTAACATTCTCACCATCACCATTCTGCAGCGACAT
Source organism: Diarsia rubi (assembly GCA_932274075.1). Taxonomy (NCBI): domain Eukaryota; kingdom Metazoa; phylum Arthropoda; class Insecta; order Lepidoptera; family Noctuidae; genus Diarsia; species Diarsia rubi. The sequence goes on from OW026414.1 coordinate 5,943,478, forward strand.
TTAACCGAGCGATGCGGATTACTCAACTGGCAGGTTAACCGTCCGTTACCCGTTTCGCAGTCTTAACCCAATACAGGAGCTTATACAACTTCATTATAGTAATGTACTTAGTTTCAGGGCAGCTACCACCTCGTATAGCAGTGCGAAAGAGATGGCCTAACTCCATCTCTGTCTATAATATTCCCACGGCTAGGACACAGAACTCCTTTCTATGCGAGGGAATGGGCTGTAAATGCTGTAATTCACCGCTTGGCATACCGGTTTCTTCATGATGTTTTCGTTCACCGCTTTGAGAGGAGTGGGGATAAAATAAGAAAACATGACTAACTGTAGAGGAGTTTGGGGTTGAATAACTTTTGTATGTCCTAATTTTAAGTGTTTCTCTTTATGTTTTAAGCTTTTAATTTTTATTATTTTTGTCAATTTGTTCTGTCCTGTGTGAAACAATAAATACTTTTTCTTTCTTTCTAATAAATTTAGCCACCCAAGTCGATCTTCAGGAACCAACCTCCGAAAAACGTGTAAAGGCGCTTTAGTTTTACTTTGCAAGTTTTTATTACCACTCACAATGTAAGGATTCCGTAGTTGCCCAACAAAATATATGAACTTACTAAACCGATTATCCACCCTGCTTATCTGCCACCGAACGATGATTTTTATTGTAAAAATAAAACAAACTTACATTTGCAGTCTTGAGACCTGCGCTTCCATACATTGTGTATAGAAAAATATTGCATACAAGTACATCCTATAAGTTTGTCGACTATTACTCGTAAACTTGTGAAGCCTATATACGCGACTACCGTAATTTTTTCAACACGCCCAAATACAAACCGTATGGTGTGGTTTAGGTTGGCACAATTGAGTCTAACAAAAATTTGCACTTTCAAGCTTAATATTTCACAAACAAATCGCTTTGTGGCGACAGCGCTGTCTATCGCAAGATACGCGAACTAACATAGACAATTCCTGCATCGCGCTATCATAGTTATCCGCCACATTAGCGTATTTAGAAAATCCCGACTTACATATATGTCGGGCAGTAAGCCCACCAGACACAACACCCGTCTGGTTGAAGGATCCTCCCTTTTCTATGGGGGATGAGGAACTTTTCACCCTGTTCCTCATACCCCCAAAGGTTAATTGAAAAACTGTTTGGGCTAACTCGCAATTTTTTAAAAATATTTTCAACGTCACATGTTCATTTCCCACTTTACTGTGTACTGGAGATACACTAAAAATATATTTTTCAATATTATTTTACTTTAGTTCTTTGTCGGCGTAACTAATTTGTATATTCATGCTAAATTACCTATTTCTAGTACTAAGAGTCTTTGAGATATAATGCGGACCGAGAGACATACAGATGGACATGGCGAAACTTTAAGGGTTCTATATTGACTACGGAACCATAAAAACTAGCGTTACACCTTTGTAACGGTAACTGGGTTATGGCGTAAAGGGGTAGTGGGTTGTGGGTCACATAGGCAGTCATTACATGTGTATAGTCTAGTTTCCAATACCTCGTAACCGCGTGCAGTTATGATAGTGAAAGAAGCAAAATCAGTACTCGTATGTGAAGAGGTGTTCAGTGGGGCTATTGCGTATTTTTTAAATGTCAGTGGCTATCATATTGTCCATGGATAAACTATCGAATTGGTTATGGCTTAGTACAAAATTGAACCATCTGACAGTAATTGATAGGCACTATAGGTTAGCCAAAGTCATTTAAAAGATACGCAATAGCCCTGCTGGTACTTAGCTGCATCTGATTGGACTGGTAGCTGACGCCAATACAGTTGGGTAAAGACTAGGCAGCTGATAAATGAGGCTGGGCTCGAACTTGCGATCACAACTCGTAAATATTGGCCTCATAACAGCAGCGGTGGCCCAGGGCTGTCGGCCCCGACTTACGAACAGTAGGTCGTGGGTTCGAATCCAGGCGCGCATTACTTTGTGTAATTTATGTCATCACTACTGCTCTCAAAATGGTGTATGCCAGTTTCACATCGTGAAGAAACTGGCATATCTTAGAACCAAAACAAAATTCAAGACATGGTGACATCTACCAACCCACATTGGGTACACGTGGTAGGTTATATAGCTCATCCCTCTGCTAGAGAGGAGGCCTGAGTCCCTGCAGTAGGAACATTATAGGCTGATGATGAAGAACGCTCTCATAGAGAAAAAAAAAACATATTCTTCGAACTAAAAGAAAATCATCAAAATCGGTTTATGAGCATAAACACGAAAAAAAAACTGTCAAATTGACAACCTCCTCCTGATGGAAGTCGGAGAAAATTATTACATGTTACATGACGAAGTGAAGGTAAGACCCCAGTATTACTTTAATTGTACTTGTTGAGACATTAACTTAATTGAAGTCATGGGGTATAAGACTATGTTTGTGAAAGCGTTCTGCAAGTTACAAAGGTGTGGCTAAACTACGGTTTAACTTTAACCTTTTGTGATAATCTTGCCCAAGGTTTTGTGTCAAACTTTCGGCAATTACATTTGAAAACTTTACACTTTGGGTTACTAAAGCCTCTGATGAGTCTTGGTCTTGGTTAATATCCGAATTTGATAATGTATTGAGTTCTTCCACCAGGAAGTTCTCAGTGCATGGCCACCTGGAGTCTCGCCATGGCAGGAGGCTCGCCTTTCGTCGCATAGGACATTGCAACGATCTTAGCTTAAAAGATCATTATCATTTTGATGTACCTGGGAACCTGTCCTAGACTATCATCTCAGTAGAACCGCTTCACGTCTCCTACACCAACAAGGTATTAAAAACATCGTTTTTTTTTGTAAATCATTAGAGTACATGGCTCAGAAAATGGTTCGAAGAAAAAAGATTTAAAGCAGATTGAACTAGCGCGAACTATAGCGAAAGTTTGTAAGTGTGTGAGTGTGTATGTTTGTTACTTCTTCACGCAAAAACTACTGAACGGATTTAGATAAAATTTGATACACAGATAGTTTATAACCTGGACTAACACAAAAGATAGTTTTTACCCCATTTTATCTTCCCGTGGGATAATTTTCGATTTGTAGCGGGTGAAGCCGCTGGCAACAGCTAGTTAAATATATTTACACTTATGTTTCCCTCATTTTTATCTCCATATTAACAATTCATTAATCGCTTTACTATTTTGAATTTGTTTTCGTTATAATATTTTTATTTTGTCTTACGACTTACATAGTATAATTTGACCTCCACATCCCTTTAAATACTGGATGGACTAAAATACCCATTGGCAAGAGTATATGTATCACCTTCACTGTATCATAGAAGATTTTCCTTGTATCATCCAACCTTTTGTTTTTTTTTTGGCGGGTGGAAAATCATCGAATAACCCCTCCCGCTTTTGGGCAGAGCGAAAGGGAGTGTCAGACTTCAACTGACTAAAAACCACCCATGTTCCTTCTTAGCCCTTTATGTCGAGGCCGCGATAACTAGTGTACAACCCGCGGCCCCGACGGGCGTAAGCCCTTTCGGGCCCCTCCCATGTTGCTGACATCTCTTTGAGGCGCGCGTGGAACACAAACGTGCCGTTGGCTCGGCCTACTTTCGTCGTAAGACGGACGGACGGCGATTTAGCCTATCACTCACCATCCACAGGCCCGCGTCTACGGCGGCCGGAGGTCATCACGTGGCCCCCGACGCCCGGAGCGCCTCCCACGGCGGCTGGGACGAGAGGTTCTTTCCTTCTCGCGTTCCGCCACCTCCTTCGCCAGCATCACTGCTTCGCAGAAGGAGGCCACGGCGTCCCATTCCTTCTCGCCCCGGACCATGGCTTGCACCAGGGCCGGGCGTGAGAGGTCCACTGTGTGCTCCACCGTGTCCTCCGGCCGATCTTCACAATGGTGGCATCCGGACGTTTCCTCCCGCCTGATTCGGTCCAGGTACCTCCCGAAACAACCGTGTCCGGTGAGGACCTGCGTCAGACGGAAGGTGAGGGCGCCGTGGCGCCTCTCTAGCCACTCCTCAAAGAGGGGACTTACCGCCACTATCGTGGCGTGCCCTGTATCATCCAACCTTAAAGGTCAACCACCAAATCCAAAAAGGAAAGACTAACTCTATTTCCAAAACGTACGAAAATTTTCCAAAATGGTTGAACAAAAGCTAGTTAAAAGTAGAAAAGCAAGTCGTATAACGCTATTCGAATAGTTTACACATTCCATTAGTGCTTCCAACGGGGCGACAATCCGGTTAGAAAGTTAAACGTACAAGTAGAACCTTCCTGAATATTCGTACTAAGTGAGTTTTTAGCACGTTTGCTTACTTTTTCCGTTTTTACCAGCAAAATGATAAATACACACATCAAAAGTGTCTAGGGATCAAGCATTTTTATGCGGATTTCTTGAGATTGAGATGTGGCTTTGTAATAAATTTATGATTTTATAAATTTATATGGATCCTTTTTGGTGCATTTCATAATTTGAATCAGGAACTGTGAATCAAATTCGAGTAAAAGATGAAAATCAGCTGTCAATATTTTCCCTATAAAAACATACAACGCATTGAAGACATTATTAGTGCTACTGTTTCCCTACTACTGATTAAAACCAACGTTATTATGGAGCGGCGACGTCATTTAAGCAGGGAAGAAATGCTCAGAGCCGTGGGAATGATAGAAGCTGGTTCCCGGCAACGTACTGTGGCTTTAGCTCTGAATACAAGTCAGAGTGTTATCAGTCGACTTTGGACACGTTACCGAAGCACTGGTACCGTGGCTGAGCGCCATGGAGGACGGTATCGCTGCACCACACGGAGACAAGACCGATACATTCAAATCTTAACTCGAAGAGCTCCAACAATAACCGCCATGATGTTAGCCGTGAGGCTTCATCACTCTTCAGGGAACTTAATTAGCGACCAAACAGTCAGAAACCGCTTGCATGAAGTGAACCTTCATTCCCGAAGACCGCTACGGGTACCACCTATAGCAATGCACAATCGTAGGATTCGATATCAATGGGCTCTTGAACACAGAAATTGGGCAGACGAACAATGGCGTTTCGTGTGCTTTTCTGATGAGTCTCGTTTTGGTATGAGAACGGATACAAGACGTATACGACACTGGAGAACCCCTGGATGCCAACAGCGATTAAAATCCTGCCAGGAAGTCCATCCTTATAGTGGTGGAACCATCATGGTATGGGCGGGTATTTGGATCGGCGGAAGAACTGAGTTGATTTGGATCAGAGGCAACCTCAACGCTCAAATTTATGCTGAGACGATTGTATCAGACGTCATCGTTCCTCTACAAGTGCAAATCGGTCCCTTATTTCAGTTAATGCATGATAATGCACGACCGCACACCGCAAGAGTTGTAAGACAGACTCTCGCCGCAGCTAACATCAATGTCCTGCCCTGGCCTGCTCAGTCGCCAGACTTGAACCCGATTGAGCATGCATGGGATATGCTACAGAGAAGAGCTCTGCCGAATATGGAGGGTATCCAGTCGCAAGAAGACCTTTTTTTGTTGTTGCAACGAACATGGGCGGCCATTCCACAGCGTGATTTGGATGAACTCATTTTGAGTATGCCAAACCGATGTTCTTGTGTTGTTAGTGTTCGCGGTAGAAACACGGATTATTAATTGTTTAAGTTACCCAATAAAATTTTAAAGAAAACTGTTATTTCAGTCTTTTTTTCGAACTTTAATGTTAGTGGTTCAAATGTCAAAAATCCCTTTATTAGGAAAATGGCAAATTTCTTTATTAATGCAAAGGTGACTTGGTTTATCGTTACTGTGACAAACGAAAACACTTTATTTGATGAATCCTTAAAGAAAATTTTAATTAATATCAATCAGGAGAAAAGTTATTGCAAAAATATATGTTGATCCCTAGACACTTTTGATGTGTGTATTTTAAACAGATACCTATTTGTGTGCCAGTTTTAGCTTTAAAATACCTAAACATAACTTTGAGATGTATCGTATTTGCTGCGGGTGGTTCAAAAGAGGTACCGCGGCCTCGACACAAAGGCTTAAGAAGGAATATGGGTAGCCTTTAGTCAGTAGAATTCTGACACTCCCTTCCGCTCTGCTCAGAGCGGGAGGGGATATTTGATGATTTCCCACACTCCAAAAAAAAGGGTTATGGCTAGCCAGATAAAAAAGTTCAAGTCGGACTTGCACATGAAGGGCCGCGGGTTGTACACTAGTTATCGCGGTCTCGACATAGAGGGCGAAGAAGGAACATGGGTGGTTTTTAGTCAGTAGAAGTCGGACACTCCCTTTCGCTCTGCCCAAGAGCGGAAGGGGTTATTCGATGATTTTACACCCACCAAAAAAAAAAAGGGTTCGTACCATCGTAGTAGGGAATCCCCCTTTAATTTGTGTTATTTCTTGTTAGAGCGGAAACAGAAAAACATATTTCGTGATAGCTTTGTTTTTCATAGTGTGGCGTGTGTGGTGTGTGTGTGTGTGTTTTTTAAATGTGCTATATCTCAAAAACTATTTAATACATATTATTCAAACTAATTTTGGTTGCAAGTTTTCAATGCGATCTACAGCATACAGGGTGTAAAAGTATCCTTAACGCAAACGAAAGGCACATGATTGTTCTCCTCACGACTGCGATCATTTTTTTGTTCTTGACCATACCTGGGAACCCCCTAGTTACGGAGATATTGGGGATCAAAGTTCTAAATTTTTCGCAACTGTTTTTGTAATAGTTTTTCATTTATAACTTTACTTAAATTACCTTCATGACCCTTTTACTAATCAAAGCATCCACTAGCACAGTGTTTTAAGAGTGCTTAATTGAGTTTTACCGTAAAATGTGATTTATGACCCCAAAAAAGAAGTCGTTTCCCAGCAAAAATGTTTGCGTAGTGGTACTTAGTTTGATGTACAGAATGCTTGGTTGACGTATGTGTCATCATTTCAGCCGAAAAACGTCCACTGCTGGACATAGGCCTCCCCTAAGTGTCGCCACATTGACCGGTCCCGTGCGTCTCGCATCCATCGGGTCCCCGCAACCTTCACCAGGTCATCGGTCCACCTAGTGGGAGGCCTTCCAACGCAACGTCTTCCGGTTCGCGGTCGCCACTCCAGAACTTTCCTGCCCCATCGGCCATCCGTTCTGCGAGCAATGTGCCCTGCCCACTGCCACTTGGTTTTCATGCGGATTTCCTCATTTCTGATTCGATCACGCAAGGAAACTCCGAGCATAGCTCTTTCCACGTATGTGTGAAGGGTTAATATTTACACCCTGTATAGTTGTAATTTTTTTATTTTAAATTTTTTACTACACACATCAAAAGTGTCTAGGGATCAACATATATTTTTGCAATAACTTTTCTCCTGATTGATATTAATTAAAATTTTCTTTAAGGATTCATCAAATAAAGTGTTTTCGTTTGTCACAGTAACGATAAACCAAGTCACCTTTGCATTAATAAAGAAATTTGCCATTTTCCTAATAAAGGGATTTTTGACATTTGAACCACTAACATTAAAGTTCGAAAAAAAGACTGAAATAACAGTTTTCTTTAAAATTTTATTGGGTAACTTAAACAATTAATAATCCGTGTTTCTACCGCGAACACTAACAACACAAGAACATCGGTTTGGCATACTCAAAATGAGTTCATCCAAATCACGCTGTGGAATGGCCGCCCATGTTCGTTGCAACAACAAAAAAAGGTCTTCTTGCGACTGGATACCCTCCATATTCGGCAGAGCTCTTCTCTGTAGCATATCCCATGCATGCTCAATCGGGTTCAAGTCTGGCGACTGAGCAGGCCAGGGCAGGACATTGATGTTAGCTGCGGCGAGAGTCTGTCTTACAACTCTTGCGGTGTGCGGTCGTGCATTATCATGCATTAACTGAAATAAGGGACCGATTTGCACTTGTAGAGGAACGATGACGTCTGATACAATCGTCTCAGCATAAATTTGAGCGTTGAGGTTGCCTCTGATCCAAATCAACTCAGTTCTTCCGCCGATCCAAATACCCGCCCATACCATGATGGTTCCACCACTATAAGGATGGACTTCCTGGCAGGATTTTAATCGCTGTTGGCGTCCAGGGGTTCTCCAGTGTCGTATACGTCTTGTATCCGGTCTCATACCAAAACGAGACTCATCAGAAAAGCACACGAAACGCCATTGTTCTTCTGCCCAATTTCTGTGTTCAAGAGCCCATTGATATCGAATCCTACGATTGTGCATTGCTATAGGTGGTACCCGTAGCGGTCTTCGGGAATGAAGGTTCACTTCATGCAAGCGGTTTCTGACTGTTTGGTCGCTAATTAAGTTCCCTGAAGAGTGATGAAGCCTCACGGCTAACATCATGGCGGTTATTGTTGGAGCTCTTCGAGTTAACGATACCGTCCTCCATGGCGCTCAGTCACGGTACCAGTGCTTCGGTAACGTGTCCAAAGTCGACTGATAACACTCTGACTTGTATTCAGAGCTTAAGCCACAGTACGTTGCCGGGAACCAGCTTCTATCATTCCCACGGCTCTGAGCATTTCTTCCCTGCTTAAATGACGTCGCCGCTCCATAATAACGTTGGTTTTAATCAGTAGTAGGGAAACAGTAGCACTAATAATGTCTTCAATGCGTTGTATGTTTTTATAGGGAAAATATTGACAGCTGATTTTCATCTTTTACTCGAATTTGATTCACAGTTCCTGATTCAAATTATGAAATGCACCAAAAAGGATCCATATAAATTTATAAAATCATAAATTTATTACAAAGCCACATCTCAATCTCAAGAAATCCGCATAAAAATGCTTGATCCCTAGACACTTTTGATGTGTGTATTTTATTCGGTTACGGAACCATAAAAAAGATGATATTGATGACGTGTGTGAATTAAACATTTTTAAGGTCTAGTCATGTTGGTGAGTTTGGTTTTTAAACATCAATGGAAAAGTTACAAGTCGTAAAAACGAAGGAGAATTTTGTCACGGGTGTTTTTAAGATTGACCAATAGATATACGAAATGGGACATGACCATATTAGTGGCACTTTAACATTAGTGCCACACCTCGCTTATCTGTCACTTAACATTTAAGAGAAGTACTGCAACTTGGGAGTGGAACTAATGGAATGATGCAATAGGGAATATGCATACATTTTCTTTTTTTTTATTTCGGTACGAAATGTAAAATATCTTTAAATATATAAAAATCAATGCCACTTTTCGTTGTAATTTTATAACTCAAGAACGGGCTCACCTATCCATATCATGTTTAGGCTTTGTTTGGACTAGTTAGTAGATGGTTTTTGTGAAGTTTGCACAAAATCGATCGAGTGGTTCTTCATTTATCTCATTTTTATAACAAATTAACTCAATAAATGGCGGATCATTTTGTTAATGGGGAGATTCGAGAATAGTTTAGATTCACAATTGGACCCGATAGGTGGCGCTGCTGTCCGAGCAGGACGTCGTCTGGCAGGTCCGCTAGTTTACTATAAACATAATGACAAAAAGTGAAAACAAGACCAAAATCAGTGAAACGAAACAAAAGTTATAAGCAATAAAACTTTTGTTTCTGTCTCTTTCTAAATAAACGGAATTTAGTATGGATGTTGTACGTCGATCATGAACAATGACGTCATGAAAGTCATCGGATCTCTCTGTAACTTGTTTTTAAAGTAACTACATAGTGATAAATCGGTTTTCAGTGAAGATTAATAGGTCAAAAAATCTAATTAGTCCGTCAGATAGATTTCCAAAAAAATGTTGGACACATATTTTTTCTTTTTTCTCGTGAACATAAAATGAAGACAACACAGTGCTTCAAAAACTTGTGTGACGTCACATCGCATTGCATTTTTTACCACGTAGTGAAATTAAAAGAAAAAAATTACTCATGATCTTTAAGCGTTGTATCTTATTAAATTTTTACTAATTTGATAAATCAAAAAACACGTATCCAATATTTTTCGATAATCTAAGTTACGGACTAAACAGAATCATTATTTTGTTTAGTCAAGAAACATCTCTATTTTAATCACTAGATAATGATTGGCTCAAAACACTCTAAAACCCTGGGTATTCAGAAATCTAAACCAGGATCTCACGTTCAACATCACCTTACGACGATTCGATCATTGACGATGTCATTTTCATACCTTTTACATTCAATATATAGGGGATCGGACAAAAAAAAAACTAATTAGTCCGTGAAATAGATTTCCAAAAAATATTGGACATGTATTTTTTCTTTATTCACATAAACAAAAATTGAAGACGAGTGCTTCGAAAGCTTGTGAACTCTTCGAAAATGTCACATGATAGTACATTTTTTACATACAAATGACGTCACAATCCCCCACTTACGATCTTTGACGCGTCTTATCTTAGTAATTTTTTTAATAATTTGAAAAATTAAAAAACACTTACCCAATATTTTTCGATAATCTAAGTGACGGACTAATTACAATAATATTTTTTTGACTCAGTCCAATCCCCTGTTGTCCATAAGATGACAAAACTACCTAAAAATAGAGTGACAAAATAAACAAACACTGTCACGATGTAATAAAAAACATGTTTCCTCTTTATTTTATTTGCTCCCAAATCAGTCTATCATCAGATCGAATAAAACATGTATGGGACTATAATAACATTGTTTCGTGTTCTGTTCCGGAAATAAAATGGAAACCGACGAAATAAAAGCCTGCCAAGTGTGGTTTGTTACGTATTCTTGGAAATTGAAGAAAATGGTTGTGGTAAATAAGAAAAAGAGCAATACAATAAAATAGAACAGAATTTAATAGCATTCGACAGACGGTTACCTGCTTTACATAAGTAAGCCTTTTTTATGGTACAACTTTGGTAAACGGTTTGGAAAAAAATATACGTCGTACATCTAATTCGTCTTGGTGCAAGTGTCACTACTCACATTAAAACTAAATTAAAATACAAAGTAAAATTTTGATCTGATCTGATCATTATTATTTGTAGGGCTAAAATCGCACTTAACGAAGAGGTATGGAAAGGAAAAAGGGGAGGCCTTTGCCCAGCACTTTATGATTTGTATCATGAATCATATTTTCTGTAAATTGGTTAAAAATAATCTTTTTCATTCCTCATACTGTGAAAGTAGGTCATAACATGTCTGCGGAGCGGGTTGAAAGTACTACTTTTCAGTCCTAGGGAGAATCGTTTTCAACTGACAGCTGTCAAATTATTTGAAAAAAGGTAGGTCTGTTTTTTATTTTTTTTAAACCATTTTCTAACTTTTTATACAGCCACTAAATTAAAGCGCGATTTAAAATTAAAATATTATATAAAGGTTGTAAAAGTTCCCCTTAACGCAAACGGAAGGCACTTGTTCTCCTCACCACTGCGATCATTTTTTGGTTGTAGTCCATACCTGGGAACCCACTAGTTACGGAGATATTGGGAGTCAAAGTTCCAAATTTTGAACAGCTGTTTTTGTAAATACTAGTTTTACAGGTTATAACTTTACTTAAATTACCTCCATGACCCGTTTACTATTCAAAGCATTCACTAGCACAATGTTTTAATAATAATACACTGAGTTTTACCGTAAAATGTGATTTTTGAACCCAAAAAAAAGTCGTTTCCCAACAATTTTTTTTGCGTAGGGGTACTTAGATGGATGTACAGAATGCTTGGTTGACGTATGTGTGAAGGGTTAATTTACACTCTGTATAGTATGACTTATATATAATTAGTTTCAACTTATCTCTAAAACTACATTGATTTTGGCCAAATCTGTGCTATTTTTTAAAATGGTTAAACATGAAAAATTCTGTCTGTATAGCTGGTCCGCTGATGGTCCGGGCAGAGGACAAAAAAAACGAAATAAGCGGGAAAGCGACGATTCGATCAAAACTCATTTTTTCGTTCGCTAGGTAATAATTTATGTTCTTATTTTTAGTTTCCTCGTATTCGTAATAAAACGCACAGCGTTTACCTCGGGTAAATTACTTATTTAGTCTCCCGAACTATTAGCGCCCTCACTACGTTACGGGCGTCAAACCCCGTCTCGGGACTAAATAAGTAACTTTCACCCCTTGGGTAACAATGTACTATTTCAACACACTTGCTCATAAAATAGCTTTAATTTCACCGTAAATACTGTTGAAAATGATTTTTTAGTAGATACTCATTATTTTCTTCACGAGTGTGTTGAAAAACGTCGTGTGATACACCACGTGTGTACTGATGATTACCGTCCTCGGGTCTCAATGGCGCCTCAGCGGTAATCAACCACATTACACACTTGTACCATAATGTACTAATACACGTCACAACATGTTATATTTTAAAACCAAATGGGCCCCTTCTGTTTCGTACCTGACTTATTTGAGAAGGCACAGCCAAAACGCACTCAGAGGTCACCATTTCTTTTAAAATCCGGACATTGATCAAGTCATATGAGGGCCATGCGGATTAGTAACTGAGCTAGTCCTACAACTGACTTCTGAAATATTAAACCCCCTAAATAAAAACGAACCTCCATTTTACTAAATTTTAAAACAACGTATCAAAAAAGCTTTTTCAATATCCCCGAAAAAAAAATGCCACATCATGGCTGCGCGAGGTTGAATACGCAATCATTAATCAAGACGTATTAATGATGACGTAGTGTTTACACAATTAATCATTATCGTGAAACACCGGGTCAGGCTGGTCTTGATGGTGTCAGTTATCGATTTTGGTTGGTTTATGTGCTTATGTCTTACAATGATCGGGTAAAGGGTTAAATTGATGTTATAGGGAAGCTATAAAGAAAAATCTTGTAGAAATGTGATTCGATACCTCAGTCAGGTCATAATTTTGCAATATGACCTAATTGCTTAGTTTGACATACCAGATTTGTACTGGCTTCAATCAGTTTTAAGTTATTTATTTCCCACTAATTTGTAATAATCTGCCATATACGTTAGCCCAGGGTCAAATGAAACATACTTATTCATGTGTTTTTTTTAATTTTTTTATGGAAAAAAAAAGTAGTTCAAAAACTAAAAAACCCGACTGAAAAACTGAAAAGTAAAAAACAAGCACTTGGAAGCAGGCGGGGTTCATTAAATTATGAAATGAAATGAAAAAATAGAATGGACCCCGCCTGCTTCCAAGTTTTGTTTAATTTAAAATGTGCTTGTTTTTTACCCGACTGCGACGAAGCCCAAAAGGAGGGTTATGTGTTTGGCGTGTATGTATGTATGTCCGTTTCTTTGTTCCCTCGGATCATAACTCCTAAACGGATGAAGGGATTTGAATAAAATATACGTCGTTAGATTTGTCTTGATGGCTCGAGTGTCACTGGCTACATTAAAATTAAAAAAGAAAAGAAACTTGCGGATTTTGGGGGCCATAATATAGCGTATTTAAAAAAATTAAAAAATTCCATTACCGTCGAGTAGGGTATTAAAATAAAGGGTTTTTTTTTTGGAATGGGTTCAAAATAAATTCAAAGTCACAAATCGTATAAACAAACACAAAAGTTAAATCATCTGAAAGAACAGACACAAAAGAACTAACAAGTTTAAAATAAAAAAAAGTAGTTAACAAACTAAAAAACCCGAATAACGACGTATAAACGAGTTATAAGGGAACAAAGAAACGGACATACATACATACATACATACACGCCAAACACATAACCCTCCTTTTGGGCTTTGCCGCAGTCGGGTAAAAAAAAAACAAAGAAAGCTATGTTCGGTTATTTCATCAGTTTGGGGCGTTGACGATGGCAATGAGTTACATTATCAAAGCAATTTAACAGTCGTTGCGTTTTTTATGTTGACGAGAAGACAAGTTTTCAAATTTGTGAAGCTATGGATTTGAAATTTCCCACGCATTGCGTTGGTGTATTAACGCAATGAGGGTGCTGGTGTAGCGTTCATGCCTAAAAGGTTTACAATAAATATACCCAGAGCATGTTCGATAAATAGTACTAAGTTATTTTCACAACATAAAACAGAAATAAAGCCATTTCTCCAACTCGATCGTAAATATTTCAATCTGTTTTTTCATGGAAATCAAAACAAATTAGTGAAAGATAAATGTTTAGATAGCAATAATAAACTGGGAGTGCTTTAACCTTAAGGGCTATTAGTCAGAACCGTTCGTGATCAATCAGCCAGTTCTATTTGGAGCAAAAGTCGTATTTCTTTTCGTAGAATTTAGGTTCGTTTTTATTATTTTTTGAGGTTCTTGCGGTTTAGGCTGTACCGCAACTTTTATTTCGCCATTTTGTTATTTTCTCAGTTTTATCAAATACCAGCTGATCATGTTGGGCTTCTGAATTTACAGTAATAGCAATTACAAGTGCCCAACTCGTCACAAAACTTGAGCTGACTCAATTTAAATTATCATCAATATGCCAAGAAGGCGAAGAAAATAATCACCATTCGCTGTACCCTAAACGAGACGTGATTATTAAAAAAAACGAACCAATATTAACTATTGGTTCGATTACGATCGAACCAATATTAATGAATTAAAGTTTAAAAAAAGCTAAAACTAATTAGGAGTGAAAAGAAAAATTATTGATTACAACACTCAAAAAATATTATTCATCTTCAATGTGTGAATGCGCTTGTGTGTGTATATTTAGGACTGAAACACCAATAATCGTTTTTAATACAGACTATTTATTACCCGACTCGCAGAATGTATCTAGCGTAGTGCTATAGCTACGTGCTCTACATTTTAAACTTAACAATACCTTAAATGTTTTGGCCGAATTATAACTTTCCCTTTAAAAGTTACAAAACCAATCAAGCAAAGTGGGTAAAAATGCGGGGATAAATTGATTTTACAAAATTGTTTGGCGAGTTCGTAAACTCATTTATTCAAAACGGTCTTCGAGTCAGCATCTATCGTAAAAAGTTACAATAGAGACAAATCCCAAAGGGTCCGTAAGTATAAATAGCACTGAAGCTAGGAATCTGTAGGGATGCGGTTCTATTAGGATATATAAATATATTATCAAGCAGCTAGGAGTTACATATTTCGACTGCCTCGCTGGTCTAGTAGTCATTGAGTATGAGGTCCTCGGTATGATTCCAAGTCGGGCAGTTTTTTTATCAGGAATTTCTCAGAAGCAGCCCGGAGGCTCAATTTGTGCCCAGTTGATTGTAATAGGCTCATTCCTATTAGATATAAATCTACAGTACGGTACAAAGTCCCTGTTTGTGGAGGTCTGATAATGAGTCTTACCAATAGTTATCATATTACCTGATACTAATAAATTCGCCACTTCATCTTTCCAGCAAAAACACTAGGAAGTGTCGAAGGGTGGGCGTTTTGGGGAACTGTCTCTTGTAAATAAGTAAAGTAATTTTTGACGTTCGAAAAGTGTTGATTATCAGCCTAATTTGAATAAATGACTTTTGATTTTGAGAGCAGCGGTGGACCAGTGGTGGCGGCCCCGACTTACGAGCAGTAAGTCGTAGGTTCGAACCCAGGCAGGCGCATTATACTTTGTGTAATTTATTTCATCGCCACTGCTCTCAAAACGGTGAAACAAAACATTGTGAGGAAACCGACATGTCCTAGTACCAAGAATTTGAAGACATGTGACATCTACCAATCCGCATTAGGCCCCGGTGGTGGATAGCCACTTCTCTCTCATATAGAGGAGACCGGTCCCAGCAGTGGGAACATTACAGGCTGATGATGACTTTTGATTTAATTGGGTTGTGGTTGAATTCAACTAGAAGAGGTGGGACTGGCAGCCGTCCCAAACCTATTTGTAGAGGGAAAAAAAAAAATTAAATTGTACCGCTAGGCAGATGGTACAATTTCAATTTTTTTCCTCGGTAAGCCTCAATTTAACCGAATATTATACATTATTATTGGACGAACAAAACATCGAAATTAAACACAATTTTGTGTTGTAAAGGTGTAAAAGTACCCTTAACGCAAACGACAACCATTTATTTTTCCCACCATTGCGATAAGTTTTTTGTTCTAGACCATACCTGGGAACCCCCTAGTTACGGAGATATTTGGGGCCAAAGTTACAAATTTTTCACAGCTTTTTTGTGAATACTAGTTTTTCAGGTTATAAGTTTAATTAAATTACATCCATGACATATTTACTACCCAAAGCATCCACAGTTTTATCGTAAAATGTGATTTTTGACCCCAAAAAAAAAGTCGTTTAAAAGCAAACATTTTTGAACGCTTGGTTGACGGCTGTTTGAAGGGTTATTATTTATACGCTGTATAATCATAGCTCTCAATTATTGAGTTCTATCTACAAGGGTGAGGTGCTATTAAAACGTTTCCATCGCTAATCTTGGCGTACTCCCTTCAAACAAAAGAATACAGTATCAATTTTACATTTTCCGTTTACTAAAATCCTTGACATGGATACGGGGAGTGAACACTAGTGCTACCTAGTACGGTCAGCAACAGAAGTAGCTTAACACTTCAGAATTTCAATTATTTTATGTACAAGACTCCAAATATTATTTTATGATTATTCTTTTAAATTTCTATTCAATAACTTGTTAGAAAATGAGTAATATCTAACATGTTTTTATCAAAAAACCTGCTTTGCAACTTTGCAACTTGTAGTAGTGTTAATCTACATCTGATGCTGACTGTATCTAGCCACTACAGTGTATGAAAGCGTCTAGGGAACTATTAAATAGTGAGATATATTTACCTGAGTGATAGGATGCACTGTACACTGGCGTTCACTGAAAGATTCACACTGATATGACTCAGATTCATATTCGTGAATTTGGTCTTTCATTTTGGAAGATAGGGTGAGACTTTCGTTTGTAGATAATATTTCGAGGTATATTTCGTGGAGCTCTGCTTTGAGTGATTGATAGTGAAATGTGATATTGAGGTAGTGTACATTTTTATCAGAGTGTTAAAAAATTTCATACTTTGCTTTTCCAAAATATCTAGATAAGTCAATGACTATCATTGTTTATTAAACTTAGAACAACTGACGGGCTTTCGCTAGGCGTTTGTATTAGAGGCCAGGGTATCTAAAATGGCCGCTTTAGCAGAATCGTAATAATCACGTTAAAAATTTAAAATTCTTAAAATAGACTTTTAAATAGTTATAGACATTAAGTCAATTTTAGGAATTTGAAATTTGAACGTGATTCATACTAAGATTCTGCGTGGATTCTGATAAAGCGGCCATTTTAGACCCGCAGGTGCCAGGTTCAGAAGGATACCTCGATACGGCGCATATTTTGAGGCGGTTTCTGGCTTTGGAGCCTAACTACCGGTAGTTTGAATCCTCTTCCCGGCACTGGCAGACCACTTTATATTTATGAATGTGTTTTTTCAACGGAATATTTAAACATATCAAAGATACGTATAACACTGAATGAACAGCATAATCATCATGTTAAATCGTGCCAAACGTACCCAATAGCCTGTCTCTTTTTTTTTAAATGGACTGATATTACAAAAAATCTCCATGATTTCTTTCTACTAATTCAGTAACTATGTCTAAAATCCACTTCAAAGACGCCATTTTTCATTTTTTTACGTAACAAAGATGCTGGGCCTAACTAATGAAATACAATTTGTTTAAAATATAAGGATCCCTAGAGAAATCACTGGAGATGGGACCTTATCTCTTTTTATTCATTAATTATATGAAATTAAAAATAAATCTTTTTCTGAATTAGGAGGTACAAAAAATGTTTAGAAAATTACTAACAAATGAAATGAAGATGGATTTTAGTATCTGTTTGTGTACCTTTGAAGTTATTATGAGTGTGTCCTAATGCGTAAATTTTCATTCCGATTCGTAGTTTTAAACTATTTTGTAATAAACGAACTATTGCCCGTGACTTCGACTTTGATGTGTATGGCCTAGGTGTGAGAAAAAAAGTTGTCTATGTGCTATTACAGACTATAATCGATCTCTGTATAAAAAAACATCCATTCATCTATTCAAACTGTCGCGTTTATAGCTGTTTAGATTAGTACAGTAAAGTTGTGGTCTCAAATAAAGGCCTGCTTTCTATCGGTTGGAACGTTATGCCGTAGTTGGGATGAAATAAATTACGTCTTTCAATAATACTCTTTTTACATGAACACCTATTTCAGGATTTCCGGCGAGTAGATACAAAACTCTGTGGTATTTAAAAAAAAATACCACAGATCCCGCTACCCCTAAAAACCACAAAACAAAATCCACCTAGCGATTCACACGTACATACCTATACTTAGGTAAAGTTAGATACTTATTTATGTAGGTCTTACATTTTTCCTGAGAAGGTTCTCAAGTAACAGTTTCTTCTCGATCCATCAACAAGTTTGTTATAGGCTGTCAGTTGTAACTGGCACGTGTACGCAGGAGACACAGATGGCACTGCTCGTGGTGTGACGCGTAATTTGGGCTAAACCTTATTTTAGGTCCAGAAAAAGTGTATGGAAAAGAGAAGTCGTCAAAAGGGATGTTTACTGACTTAAAATAATGAGATTCTAATTAGTCCGTCTGTTAGATTATCGAAAAATATTGGATACGTATTTTTAGTTTTATCAAATCAATAAAAATTTACGATGATAGATAGATAGATAGATAGATACAACGGGCTAGTGTCCGCAACTCCGCGCCTAAAGCGAGTATTTTGCGTACGGGTGGGAAATTTATTCGATCCATCCCAACTCCCCGAGAAAGGCCAGCAATCCTTTGGTGTTACCGGCAATCTCGCGGAGAGTACCTGCGTTACCGAAGTACCTGGTCCTGTATGGGGCAACCCCCGAACAGTGCAGGAGCACGTGGGCTGCTGTTTCTTCTTCCTCCATGCAGGCTCGACACAGAGGACTATCTGTGACACCTATAACAAAGAGGTGCTTATTAAAAGTACCGTGTCCAGTGATGGCGGCCGTCACTGTGCGTAGCTGCAGCTTAGTCAGCCGGAGCGCTTGTTTGGTGAGGCGGACGTCGATGGCGGGAAGCGCCTCCTTGGCCTGCCTGCACTCGCCGTGGTCTTGCCACAGCTTGGCATGAAGTTCTCTAGTACGTTTCCTTACCAACGTGCGAAGATGACCAAAAGGGAGCGGCACGATGGGTTCTGGTCCCACCGCCGCCATGCTTGAGCCCCTTCGAGCGAGCTCGTCTGCTGCATCGTTGCCTCGGGAGTCGCTATGTCCTTTAATCCATTGAATGGTTATATTATTGAGGTTACCCACCTGGTTCAGGCGTTGGTGGCACTCGTATATTAGCCCGGAATTGACCGTGTGGCTCCTTAATGCCAGTAGCACCGCCATGCTGTCAGAGAGTATGCGGATCGATTGCTCCTTTACCTCCCTAGCCAAGATGGCTGATGCCGCCAGGGAAATTCCCATGCATTCTGCCTGAAAGACAGTGTTGTGGACCCCCAAAGGTACGGCTAAGTGGATATTGAGATCCTCCGAGAAGACTCCGGCTCCGGTGCCAGTACCTGTTTTAGATCCATCCGTGAAGATTCGCAATTCTGCAGGGCTGAGTCCCTCGCAGCGGTGGTCCTCATGGAGTTGGATTTTGTATTTTTTGTCGAATACGTACTGTTTGGGTACTCGATCGTTAACAGCTTTCACCAGGGGGAACTCGCTTTGGAGTCCCTCTAGTGCCGCAGTATGTTGCGTGTACTTCTTACCCCAAAGTTGTAGCGTATTGAGGCGCACCGCCGTCATCGTTGCTTCCTGCTGAATGAACAGGTGGAGCGGCGGAAGCCCCAGTATGGCTTCGAGGGCTGCGGTCGGAGTTGTCCTCATGCAGCCTGTGATCGCCATGCATGCGAGCCTTTGCATACGTTGAAGCTTGTTAATGGCTGTTATTAATTTTGTGCGGGGCCACCAGACCACTGCCCCGTAGGTGATCATGGGTCGGATTACCGCACTGTAAAGCCAAAGTATAATTTTGGGGGATAGGCCCCACTTCTTACCTATCATCTTCCTGCATTGCCAAAAGGTGATGCAGGCCCTGTCTAGCTTGCTGTCAAGATGACTGCTCCAGTTTAACTTACTGTCCAGGGTAACTCCCAGGTATTTGACCTCGTTGGTTACCTGGAGCTCAGTATCGAATAGCTTAGGTAGGCGATGAGGGCCTAGCGTTCGTTTTTGGGTAAACATGACTAGTTCAGTTTTCGTGGGGTTCACTGAGAGATCGAACTCAGCACACCATCGCTCAACTATGCGTAGCGCCTGCTGAGCGAGGTTGCAGATTGTCCCTGTCACCTTACCTGAGATGAGGATGGCTAGATCGTCGGCATACCCAATTGTGTAAAAGTGGTTAGCATTGAGCTTCGCGATGAGGTTATTAATCACTAGATTCCAGAGGAGGGGCGAGAGCACTCCTCCTTGGGGACAACCCTTGGCTATCACTGCCATCTGCTGCTCTACTCCAAGGCGGACTACTCTTTTGCTAAGCATATTAGTAATCCAGTCTGTCAGTACCTGTTCCACCCCGTGACGGGAGAGGGCGGCGCTGATGCTGGAGAAGTTTGTTTTATCGAAGGCTCCTTCGATATCTATAAAAGTACCCAGGCAGGTGCCCTTCTGATGTATCGCTTCTTCTATCCGGCTAACTACTAGATGAAGAGCTGATTCAGTAGACTTACCCGCGCTGTATGCGTGTTGGTTTGCGTGAAGAGGTGTTGCTTTTAAAACGCCGTCCCTCAGCTCTCTCTCGCATATCTTCTCCATAGTTTTCAGGAGAAAGGAGGTCAGGCTGATCGGCCGGTGGGATTTGGCGTTAGTATAGTCACTCTTACCAGGCTTAGGGATAAATATTACTTTCACTTCCCTCCATCCTTTCGGGACATACCGAAAGGCCAGGCACGCCCGCAAAATAGGCACCAGTCTTTCCGCAACGGAGAGCCCGCCCCACTGCAGTAGTGCAGGAAACACCCCGTCAGGACCGGACGCCTTGAAAGAATGGAAGCACCCGATCGCCCACTGGACTTTCTCCAGCGTGATCATCATGTGAGCGTATTTCCAGTCGTTTCCTGTTGGTGTTTGGTTTACCTCATTCCAGTCAATTGTAGGTGTGAAGACGCAACCTGGGAAGTGAGTTTCAATAAGGACGCGCATCGCCTCTTCTGGAGTAGTGGTAAGCGTATTGTCAGGTTTACGGAGCACTACCGGTTCGGCAGAGTTCTGCTGTGCCAGTACTTTCCTTACCCTGTTTGCTTGTTGGCAGGATTCTATTTTCCCGCAGAATTTCTTCCAGCCAGCAGAGCGTCTGTGTCGGATGCATTTCTTGTAGCTAGATTTGGCCGCCCTATAGACGTCCCAATCCTCGTCAGCACAGGTGTTCATGGCCCTATTAAGGGCTGCCCTTACCTTCCGACGCTTACGTTCCAAATCCGCTCCCCACCATGGTTGCTTGCCTGGTGTTGCGGGTGGAGTGGTTTCTGGGCAGGATGCATGGTAGCTATCTAACAGTGTTTTCGTCAGGTAACTTACTCGTTCTTCTATCTGGCCCGTGTTGTCAAGGGTCTTCCAGTGCTTTGTTGGCGCAAGCTTGGTTTCCAGGATGCGAGTGTAGGCCACTCGATCCGTATTGCGTGGGTTGCGGCGCGGCAGTAAAGGTGTCACACAGACCGGGATGTCGAAGCGGATCCACCTGTGATCCGAGCAGGAGGCCTCTTTCGAGACCTGCCAGTCGGATGTGATAGCCGCTACGCCCGCCGATGCCAGAGTTAGATCTATGATCGATTGACTGCGTCTGGTGACGAATGTTGGTTCGGAACCTGTATTTAGTAGGGTTAGGTTTGTCGTAAACAGATAGTCAACTAAAGCCTTACCTCTTTCGTTCTGCGTTCTCATGCCCCACAGAGGGTGATGAGCGTTTGCGTCGGCCCCTATGACCACCTCCAGGCGCGTGCACTCACAGTGCCTCACGAGGCGGGCGAGGTCATACGGGGGCGGCTCCTCAGCCTCAGGCATATATGCCGAGACGAAAGCCACCTCTACTTCGGTGTCCCCGCTTTAATTTACGATGATAAAACGCGTCAAAGATTTGAGTGCGGGTTGATGACGTCACTGACCGCTAAAAAATTACATACTAATATCTTAGAGGATGACGTCACGCGAGTTTTCAAAGCACTGTATCGTCTACATTGTTTGTTTACGTGAAAAAAGAAAAAATACGCGTCCAATATTTTTTGGTAATCTATCTGACGGACTAATTAGATGTTTTCTATTACGTAGCATAAAATTATGACTGTTCGCATTTTTTTCAAAAATCCAACGTTTTCACAATTTTCTTGTTAAATAGAAGTTTTAAATTATTATTAAAAACTTCTCATCAACAGCATTTATAATGTTCCCACTGCAGGGACTCAGACCTCCTCTCTAGGAGAAAGATGGGCTATAATCCACCACGCTGACCCAGTGCGGATTGGTAGAAGCCACAGTCATGTCTTCGAATTGTTTGGTTCTAAGACAGGCCGGTTTCTTCACGATGTTTTTCTTAACCGTTTTGAGAGCAGCGGAAATGATGACATGACTGTGACTAATGATTACTCCATGACTTACTCTTCGTAAGTCGGGGCGGCCACCACAGCTCTTCCGAAAAAAAAAAAAATTTAAGAAAAAAACTTAACATGACATAATATATTATATTGTATCATAAAATCACGCCTGTTATTTCCGAATGATTAGGCAGAGATTCTAAGCTATACGTACACTGGACTTTCAACATCTTCGTTACTAGAAAGTTCCCAGGTTCAGTCCAGTTCAAAAGAAAACGTTCTGACATTTGTTGTAAGTGTTAGAAATTATTACAGCGTTGTTTATTAGTTTTAAGTCTTCTTACTGGCAAGTTTCATTTCTTAAGAGCTCTTTAGTTTCCACGAAACTTTGTTGAATAGCATTTTATCTTCGTGACGGAGTATACCTCTGTGACTCATTTTCCAGACTAAGTTACTTCTAATTTTTTTATTTATAGCCTCATAATATTATACAGAGTGTAAAGTAACCCTTCACGCATACGTCAACCAAGCATTACCTATATCAAACTAAGTATCCTAACGCCAAAAAAATTGGTGGGAAATACCTTTTTTTTTGGGGTCAAAAATATTATTTTACGGTAAAACTCAATGTAGCCTTGTGTGTGTAATGTACTCTTAAAACATTGCGCTAGAGGTTGATTTGAATATTAAAAGGGTCATGGAGGTAATTTAAGTAAAGTTATAACCTAAAAAACTAGTACTTACAAAAACAACTGTGCAAAATTTGGAACTTTGACCCCCAATATCTCCGTAACTAGGGAGTTTCCAGGTATGGTCTAGAACAAAAAATGATCGCAGTGGTGGGGAGAACAAGTGCCCTTTTTTTTTTTTTTTTTTTTTTGGTGGGTGTAAAATCATCGAATAACCCCTCCCGCTCTTGGGCAGAGCGAAAGGGAGTGTCAGACTTCTACTGACTAAAATCCACCCATGTTCCTTCTTCGCCCTCTATGTCGAGGCCGCGATAACCGTTGGACTACCCGCGGCCCCGACAGGCGTCGGCCCTTTCGGGCCCCTCCCATGTTGCTGACATCTCTTTGAGGCGCGCGTGGAACACGAACACGCCGTCGACACGGCCTGTTTTCGTCGTGAGACGGACGGACGGCGAGTTAGCCCATCACTCACCGTCCACAGGCCCGCGTCTACGGTGGCCGGAGGTCATCGCGGGACCCCCGACGCCCGGAGCGCCTCCCGCGGCGGCTGGGACGAGAGGTTCTCTCCCTCTCGCGTTCCGCCACCTCCTTCGCCAGCATCACTGCTTCGCAGAAGGAGGCGACGGCGTCCCATTCCTCCTCGCCCCGGACCATGGCTTGCACCAGGGCCGGGCGCGAGAGGTCGCCGCCGCCGATCGCCGCTACGAGAACACGGCGGGGCTCCGCCCAAGCGGGGCACACCTCCACTGTGTGCTCCACCGTGTCCTCCGGCCGATCCTCACAATGGTGGCATCCGGGCGTTTCCTCCCGCCTGATTCGGTGCAGGTACCTCCCGAAACAACCGTGTCCGGTGAGGACCTGCGTCAGACGGAAGGTGAGGGCGCCGTGGCGCCTCTCAAGCCACTCCTAAAAGAGGGGACTTACCGCCACTATCGTGGCGTGCCCTAGAACAAGTGCCCTTCGTTTGCGTTAAGGGTACTTTTACACCCTTTAGAATGGTAGGCTTCGTTGGTCTAGTATTCGCATGCATGACTGAGCAAAAAGGACGTGGGGTCGATTCCCGGGTCTTGCAAAGTGTTATTGGGTTTTTCCATCAGGATTTTTTTTACTAAGTTCTAGCTTTAGGCCAGGTAAACCTCAGAATTTTGTAGTCACAAAATTTTACGAGCAATAATTTAAAACTTTGGTAAGTAAACTATTAGAAATATTATTGTTGTAGTACCCACTTTGAAACTTGTAAAAGGTTAAAAACTCCAAGCAACTCAAAATAACCTTTAAATTTCTTGGAACAATAAAACTTTGAAGCAACATCAAACAATTGCTTCAAAGTTTTATTGTTCCGAGTAATTTAAAGGTTATTTTAACTAAGTTAGAGTATCTGAGTAAAACAAGACATTTATAATTCCGGCATAATATTTGAGCCTCCAGTCAGATGGAGACGTGATCTGATTGTGAGGCTCATATATGCTCCCGTCGGGGCTGCGGGTTGTTCGAAAGAGATACCGCAGCCTCGATATAAAGGGCTAAGAAGGAACATGGGTGGTTTTTAGTCAGTAGAAGTCTGACACTCCCTTCCGCTCTGATATCCCACCCCAAAAAAAAGGCTCATAATACGCCAGGATATGTAGAGCAATTGTATTAAAGTCATACATAATCTTCCTTTAATTATACCAATTAATTTGGTGTCATAGTATGTCTTTTTATTACATACTTTTAAAATCAAAATGTTCCCCTTTTTCTTTAGGAGGTTGGGAAATCATCGAATAACCCCTCCCGCTCTTAGGCAGAATGAAAGGGAGTGTCGGACTTCTACTGACCAAAAACCACCCATGTTCCTTGCGAATTACCCGCAGCCCCGACGGCACCCGCAGCCCCGACGGGAAAAGTGTTCCCCCTTACCTATTTTTAACATAATATCCATCCGGCTAATCTCAGAAACTGCTGAATCCATTTTTTTGGCGAAACTTTTACGGGTAGTTATAGATTTTTGGTTTGGTTTGTTTTTTTTGGTATTTTGGTTTACTTTTGGTTTTTGTTTTTTTTTCTTTTGGGGTTTTTTTCCCTCATGTTTTAAGGAGTAACTTTGAGGAGTAATTTCAGACTAAAGATTAGAGTTCCGTGCAATCTTTGAAATTTTAGGGTAATTTTCCTGTAATATTTTATCGTAAACAGCTAGTAAATAAATAAATTATATAATATTCCGCTATATAAACGATCTAAAGGGGTCTAGCGATCAGACAGTGTGAAATCTTGATCAAAATAAAGGTTAATTTGTCTGCTATGTTAATGTCACAGAAGATTAATTGTACCCATCTCACGGGACGGCGAAAGGGTTAAACTAATTAACGCGGATTAGGTACCTACCTATAGCGAAACTCAATTTTATTAAAATCTACTTTATCATAATGGAGGATGACAATTTATTATAAGTCACAAGCACTCTATTGAATACATGCAGCAAAATTCAAATCCGATTTCCTCGTGAAACTTGCAACAGTTTCTACTTTAAGACAACAACGAGTTCGAAAATCGATAATTATTTTTAAAAGTGACTTTGTGTATATTTTACAGTCAAAATTCGTAATCGGTCAAACTACTTTTGACTGGTTTCAGTCAAAACTTTTATTGCGTTAAAACGCGTTTACTCTATTAAAATAAATGTTAACTATCGCACCAAGTTATGTAAGAGTAAAAAAAACCTAACAACCCAATAAGTTTCCTAATGACCTTTAGGTCATAAATCAGTAGAGAAATAAAACAAAAACAACAAAACTAATAATTTCTTATAATAGTTTTGACCGATCAAAAGTAGTTTTGACTGTTTAGTTGAATTAGTACTCTTTACTTTACAGTCAACAAAAACACAATCATGACGACTTGGCAGCTAAGAAGATTAGTTGGTGTCAGTCGTAAGCATATTTAAATGCCTTTATTTCTTACTTATTTAACCGCAAAACGGTAAACTGTATTTCTTGCCTGAATACCAAACCATTAGCTCCCTGTAAAAAAAAATACAAGCAATGGGTTTTCATTTTGAGACCTAAGATTAATATATCCTTCTATTCAAATAGCAGATAATACTTTTAAGCTTAACATAAAATATTCTAGTTCAAAAATACTAAAAAACAACGCTTTAGAGTGATGTTATTTAATTTCTCGGTAAACTTTTTTCATTTTCCTTTAATTCCCATATTAGTGGAATGTATTCGAAATATTTCGTCCGCCATCTTTGGAAGTTCACCATTCTAAATTTAGAACGACGCATCACGCAAGTAACTTAGTTAGCCATGCATTGTCATAGAACACAGGGGAAGCTAATTAAATTGTTTTAAAACTGTATGTAATAATTTTAAAACGTCCAGCACCAAGATTTTTTTTCGTTTTTGTTTTCGGTAACTACGTCGTTTCCCAAATAACATAATACTTCGTATCAATCTTAAGAAATATATTTTTAACCTTTTCTTGAGTGGTTCGCCTCAAAAGTTTACAAGTACTTAAGAGGGCCTCAAGCCCTCAGGGTGTCTTATGAAAAATAATTTGACAAATATAAATTCACACATAAAGACGCACATTTTGAAAAGAAAAGTTCTAAATCTCGTTCAATGGTCATTGAAACGATATTCATTACTTTTGAAGATAACATAACATCACGCCTTGTAATCCGCGAAGAGTTAGGCAGAGGTGTACATAACATGTACTTAACTGGCAAAGCTACGTTTAAGAGTCGTGTAATAGGAGGGGAACCTTTTGCCATCATCCAAGCACAAATTTAGACTCTGTGGCTGTTGCTAAGCAATTGCTGATGAGAAAACTCAATAACACTTTGCCGGACCTGGGAGTTGTAACCATGACCTCATGTTCAGCATTCGGGCTTTCAACCACTTCAATTCAATTAATATATTCACTATCAATTTTTGCATTCTGTCTGAATTTCTATAACTAAAATACACTAAAATCATACATGCAATCCATATTTAAATCTTGACAATAAACCATTATCTAAACCAAATTGAATGTCGCCTCAAATTTAAAGCATCAAAATGATCAAAATCAAAATTGAAATACGAATAAAATACAAAAACAAACAAATTAAGAAAACTATAAAATTAATTTCAAATGTCAATTCATAAAATACAATAAAATGTCCATTTCTATTAAACTATAATTCATAAGCAGAATATGGACACTTGTTTAACAAGAACAGTTTAAGCTTGCTCTGAAACTTACTTTTGTATACCAAACCTTTTATTTCTGTTGGCAGTTTATTGAACACTTTAATCGACTTGTGGTTGGCTTTGCAACATTAAGGTAAGACACTTGTTTTAACTGGAGATCTTTTCTTCTTGCACTAGACCACCAAGGCAGCTACTTTTGATGCTTTCACAATACGATGTCTTCGAAATATGCTCTAATACTCGGTTTATTTGTCACGCTGCGGGTTGTTTGAAAGAAATGCCGCGGCCTCCACCCAAAGAGCTAAGAAGGAACATGCGTGGTTTTCAGTCAGTAGAAGTCTGACACTCCGCTAACGCTCTGCCCAGAGCGGGAGGAGTCATTGGATGATTTCTCAGCCTCCAAAAAAAAAAAGGTTTTTTTTGTCACTGAAATAAACTTAAAGGTAGGCAGGCAGCACTTTAAAGTGCGCTAAAAGGACGCTAATACACATTTTCTTGCCACAATTTTCCGGTATTATACTCTGAAAGAATCACTCCCGTGGGCTCCACAAAATAGGCAAAGTATGAAATTTAGTTAAAACCTTGGCTGGAAAAGGACACAGCTTTGTGTAGTTTCTGTTCGCTGCGCTGTTTTGTACTCCAAGGAGCATAATATATCGTTTTGCTTGTAATCCCTGGAGGATTTAGCAAAAAAGTAAATGCAATACACCAGCATTTTCCCAATTCATTATGTTTAAGTCCTATGCAATAGGGGGCGAGCTAATATTTTGTTATACCAACCAGAAACAAATCCAAACTTTATGGCTGCTACTGAATTTTAATTTTGAGGCTATAATGCTTAGGAACGATAAGTTTGCAGCGATGTTCAAGGTTTTGAAACTTGATTTTGACAAGGGAGTCGTTGTCAGTGAGCCTCCTGGCACATCATTCAATAGCTTCCAACGCTTGCAGCTAGTACTTGGCTGATCTATTAAATTATAAGATCTTTGGTTCAATTACAAGGAGTCACAGTAAAACCTCATACACCCATGTTTATGGTGCCGACTCAAGTCCTCGTCCTAGACCAAAACTTTGACAAGTCAGGGAGACATCACCCACCAAATCAGTGCTAGAATTTCTTGACTGCAATAGGCGGATCTTCGAATATTGTACTTCCTCCAC
Source organism: Diarsia rubi (assembly GCA_932274075.1). Lineage (NCBI taxonomy): Eukaryota > Metazoa > Arthropoda > Insecta > Lepidoptera > Noctuidae > Diarsia > Diarsia rubi. Next base: position 5,971,903 of record OW026414.1, read on the forward strand.
GTAGGTATATGTTCGTTGCCTCCTACACCAGCCATCCTTGTCACACCCATAATTGCATTCTGCTTTAGTCAATGTTAAAGTTGAAATATGTGACTGTAATCAAAAGGTATAATGATTGTCATTCTGAATTGAATAATAATATGTCAAATTATAAATATCTATAATATATATATATATATATATATATGTATATTGTTATATTTTAAATGGGGCGGAAAGTAGGGGTGTCAAGTCCGACTCAAGTTTAGTCCACGACTAACGATATCAATGATGGATTCGTTTGAATTGAAGTTTACAACTCCAATCTACGAAAGATTCCACCATTCATATAAAATCTCCTTTCAAAAATCGAACGAATGTTGAAATTCGTTCGAAACGAATTTGAATTACGCGTTCCGCTTTCCATATTCAAATGTGGAAATCAAAGAATGCCGGGCGCTTCGAGTATTTGTTTCTGGCAAATTCTGTGAATGCACTTTGATTGTAAATGCTCAATTGCCAGGCGTCATGTTGAAATCGAAATATTTGTAAAGGTAATGTAAAAAGTTTTTTTTCCACTACACTTCGTTGTCGAGGATTTACCATTGTTATATTTCATTATTATCATTTTTTTGCCTTTATCCCAACTCATTAGAGGCGAAGCATGACTTTTTCTCCTAAACTTCTCTATTACTGGTCAACTCATCAAATACCTCCTTTTTGCCATAATATCATCTTTTACATAGTACATCCATCGTTTCTTTGGTATTCCTCTATGATAAATGATCTAAATTTGGGCATAAAATAAACTGGATTTGTTTAGATGCACTGGGATTTTATTGTATTGTTACAGAAAAACTACTTTATGCATATTTCTAAGACTGCAGCAAATCATAGACAATTCTAAATGATGCAAAGAGACACAGACAATGAATTTTTTGACTTAACTCTATGATAATCAATTAATACCACAGATACTATATGGCTTACTAAATTTATCTTCAACAACACAACAACATTTTTTCACATTATCAAAACATAAAAGCTGGTCTTTAAGCTAATAACTATCATCCAAGACAAAAATAACTTATACTCTAACAAAAAGTTACTTTACAGGGTGGTGCCGATGATACGACACTAAATTAAACTACGTATACCTTAGTATATTCCCAGTGTATATACAAAAAAACATTTGAATAATATCCAGTAGTTTAGTCACAGGAAATTATTTTTCATTTTTAACATTTACTACATGATGTATCTGTTAATACGGAAGCGCTGTCAGGTTAACGATCCCGCATCGGTGCAGTTGCCCACTCGCTACTTAAAAACTTTAGGCAAATTAGTTTTAACACTTAATTTATTGCAAATTATACCTTAAACCTGTACAATAAGAGCCATAACGCATGTCATTAGACTTAGATAAAAAATAACGCATGCGGAAGTTGCTATGCACTCTCACTAATGGAACATTTATATATTTATATTTATATAGGTTTTATACAAGATTTATTTTTGGCCTCCTTCAGTTGAAGAATGGGGTATTTATTGTAACATTTTAAACAGTACCCCATGAAAGATGAGTCTACTAGCCTGAAACCTTGCTGAACTAATTGGTCCCTATTTCTCGTATTATAGTGGTGTCTAGCACCTCTTTTGCTAAATAAATAATGATTGTTAGTGACAATTTTAGCTTAAAAACTTACATGAGTATATAACAAAAGAATACACCCAAAACGAAGGGTTAAGGACAAGTGTAACCAATAAGTATAAGCATAATCAGCCTATAATGTTCCCACTGCTGGGACTCAGGCCTCCTCTACATGAGGAAATGGGTATTGGGAAATCTACCACGCTACCCCAATGCGGGTGTTGTTTTTAGTACATCCACATTTTTCCAATTTTGTATGAATCCCATTTAAGAGGGGGCGCGCCTAATACCATCAACTGGGCAGGAATTCAGACACCGTGGCCACATCAACATTTGTCAAACTTGGAAATGGATCCCGAAACCTCATGCATAGTAGGAACCTCTAAAGGAGGCAGGTCTTAACATAGTTAACTGCCGCACTAAGAGAGCTTTAATGATGACTTAGGCCATCACTTAGTAAAGGTTTTGACAGTTTTGTCATACAAAAGTATGTCAAATCTTTACTAAGTGATGGCTTAAGTATTCATTAAATATCTCTGAGCACCGCAGTAAGACACGCAAAAAACGACAATATCAAATCACAATTACTAAAAATCCGTTTGACAGACATACCGACAAAAAGAGACTTTTTTCGAAGTTTTATTGTGAATTCCAGGAAACGGTTTCCTTTCACCCATAGAGGGTAAATTTAAGGACCGGATCAACAGAAGTCTTTTCAACACTTACTTTTGCTGATAACTGGTGTAAGTTATAAGATTTCGAGGGAATTAAATGGTTACAGTTTGTCAAAAAAAATAATGTGTGTTTACCATTTTTTAATTCTGTTAATGCATCACCCTACAGCAGGGGATCTTCTTCCAAGCGCCCTTGGAGCCACAACGAGGCGAAGGGTTGATGGGTAGACTTTAATCAATCAAATTAAATTCTGGTAATCCAGACAGACAGAAATAAAAGCGAAGGCAAAGCTATCGGAATCACGTTTCAAGGTCTTAATATTAAGGATTATAAACTAAATTCTTTTGTTTCGTAGCTTGCATAGTGCAACGTTTAATTTTTTGTATACTAGACTTTTTATACCCCGTAACTAAATAAAATCATAAGAATAATTCGACGATAAGACGTATTTTCTTCATTCAAAACATGAATTTGAATAAAAATGTATTACTCGTATAATGATATCACCGAAACTATGCGTTTATAATTCTTCAACCTTTTGTATTATTTCTACATAAAGAAAGAAGCAGTTAGCAGTTTTTTTTTATATTCCATGAGTGTGACAGGTCAGGATAGTAAAGCATTAATGCGACATGATTGTGATCAAGCACCGATAGTAGGGACCGGTCAGCTCTCAATGAAAACTATTTCAAACATTACTAAAGTACAAGTTTTCATTAAATTCTTTCTTATTCAAAGATCTTTGAAGTAGCGAGTTGACCATGCCCCAGATTTTTATGCTGCCACAAAGTAACACAAACATTTTCACTAACAATAAAGAAAAGTTTAAAAACTTATACAGGGTGTAAATCAACCCTTCACACATACGTCAACCAAGCATTCTGTACATCAAACTACGCACCCCTAACACTATCCCTACGCAAAAATGTTTGCTAGGAAACGACTTTTTTTTGTTGGGGTCAAAAATCACATTTTACGGTAAAACTCAATGTAGCACTCTTAAAACATTGTGCTAGTGGTTGCTTTCAATAGTAAACGGGTCATGGAGCTAATTTAAGTAAAGTTATAACCTGAAAAACTAGTATTTACAAAAACAGCTGTGCAAAAATTTTAACTTTGACCCCCAATATCTCCGTAACTAAGGGGTTCCCAGGTATGGTCTAGAACCAAAAAATGATCGCAGTGGTGGGGAGAACAAGTGCCCTTCGTTTGCGTTAAGGGTACTTTTATACCCTTTATACACACCGCTGTAACTCTTTGTACCACAAAAAGATTCCCTCAAGCACCAACGAGACCATTCAAAAGATAGAATGCTAGAAATCGACTTCTTTGGAGGCTCACTGTCTTGTTACATTGTAAAAGAAACGTGTTTGTTTTCTTAATATCTTGACTTCTGCTTTCTATCAAAGGGACCTACCCTCTTGTGTTTATTTATTTTCTGTACGTTTTGAGTTTTTGACACACGTAATTGCTTCAGATAGTTGAAAGCCGTTGAATTTTAAATTTTTAATTAAATTATTTTTAATGTGTGAGTTCAGTATTCATTTATTTCTTTTTTTTTTAAACTACCTTCACTTTAATTTAAATATTTTATTGTAAGTATATGGATCAAGTTGTCTGAAATAAATGAATTTTATTATTTTATTTATTTATAATCTTTCAATGTCAGCAGTAGCAGTAGTACCTAATGCTTACGACATGCCCAAATGCTTGTAAGTTTTTGGTGTGGGCAGGGGGATTTCAGGTGTATGAAATCCGAGAGTTGAGATCCCAGAAATTCCATAATCTGCCCTCGCTTTGCATACATGATTGCATATTTCACCCTGAATAATAGGGTATTTCACCAAAAAATATAATTAGTCCGTCTGTCAGATTATCGAAAAAAAATAATTTTGTTTTATATAATTAATAAAAATGTACAAAAATAAAACGTGTCAATGATCATGAGTGGGGGCTTTTGACGTCACTATGTAAAAAAAAATGAAAGTACTAACCTTGTGACGTCAGGACTTGACACGACTTTTCGAAGCACTGTATCGTCTTCATCTTTTGTTTACGTGAAAAAAGAAAAAATACATGTCCATTATTTTTTTTGAATCTATCTGACGGTCAAATTAGATTTTTTGGTGAAATACCCTATTATAACGTTGGATTTTGTGTTCTACAAGACAGGTCAGCTCATACAGGCTTCTATCATTATATTTTTATTTACATAAGTCTAATAAATAAAGATTTTTCATGGTCACCAATCCACCAACTGACCGCGATAAGAGCAGCATAACTTTAATCGACTCATACAGCTGAACGATATTACTTAGTCCTCACAGTCAGCACATTTAATAAACATGAACAAATCCTTTTGTTAACAAAAACAATAAAAATATTGTTAAGTTGTTATGTAGTAGTTCATTTTCACAATGAAAACACGTTATAAATGCTGCATAGGGTTCAAGGCTTCTTAGAAAAATATCGTCAGAGGACAACGCTCTTGTTTATTCATAGTCTCTGATGTTTTGTTAAATTCTTATGAAATTCCTAGAGATGAACTTGAACTTATGAATTAAGTGGGCGTTGTTAAGTCTATTTTAGTTAAAAGTCAAAAGCTATTAACTCATCTTAACTGCAAAGAATAGTACCTAATTAAGAATTATTTTCTTTGATAAATGTTGGAGATACAAATTTTTGTGGGAGTCCGGAATCCAAACTAGGATACCTATGTGACGGACTCTAGGCTCCCCTGGCCTAAATTAGATTTATTACCCTTTTAGGACGAGAAAAACAGTGTAGAAATACTCAACGTCATCATCATCATCATCAACAGCCTATTAATGTTCCCACTACTGGGACACAGGCCTCCACTCTCTTTGAGAGGGAATGGGCTATAATTTACCACGCGGGCTCAGTGGGGATTGGTACATGTCATATGTCTTCGAATGTTTGGTTCTAAGCCATGCCAGTTTCCTCACGATGTTTTCCTTCACCGTTTTGAGAGCAGCGGTGATGAAATAAGTTACACAAAGTAATGTGCCTGCCTGGTTTCGAACCCACGACCTATTTTTCGTAAATCGGGGTCGCCACCACTGGACCACCGCTGCTCTAACTAATGCACGGATTTGGATAAAATTTGGTACACAGATAGTTTATAACCTGGATTAACACAAAGGATAGTCTTTGTCCCGCTTTTATGTGGGATAACTTGTACAAACAAGTTGTAGCGGGAAAAACCTCTGGCAACAGATAGTGTTAAGATAAAACGTACATTTTGTATGTCATGTGCTTATACATTGTAAATATTATGTGGGTCCTTACAAGACCTGCACATACTTAGTTACTAATCGATGTAAATCAAAAAGTTAAGTCAACGCTAAAAATAAGATGTGTAATAATATGTTTTGTTGTTTATAAAGGCGACCTACTTCGCCTATGAAACAAAGTAAATCCCGACTTGTGTACAAATAGAATAAGATCATTTGTAAGCAGCTATTATTAAGTTATGTTTAAATAAAGACCTTCTAAAATCAAATCAATCAAAAAATCAAAACAAATTAAACGGTGTGCAGTGTGTATGTGATATGTATATGTATAATAATATATTATCTAATATGTACAATGAGGTTATCAAAACATGAGGTCAAAACAAGTAAATAGGAGAAGGTGATAAAGTACAGGGAAAATATAACAACGAATGTGTACGGAATAGACGCTTCCATCAACGTTGCAAAAGCGTGCAGAAAATGGGTGAGTTTATTCAGCGGAATTTTGTTGTTATTGGATAGATAACAAGCGTAATGTTTTGAATGAATTTCGTCATAAGTTTTGTCTCGTTATTCTAATTCACTTAAGGTCGGCGCTGCATGCCTTCCTCTACACTAATTATTATAAAGAGGAAATATTTGTGCTGTTGTGTGTGTATGTGTGTTTGTAAGGAATAAACTCAAAAACAACTGCGCCGATTTTTGAAATTCTCTCACCATTGAAAAGCTACATTTACCCTGAGGAACATAGGCTACTTTTTATCCCTGTATTCCAACAGGAACGGGAACTACGCGGGTAAAACCGCGTATGAATGTATTACAGACTTTACTTCCATCGCTATCGTTTTTCAATATTTGCCAGAATCGATCCCAACTGCAAAAGACATCCCACCTTCACGATTTGTATAATGTAAATAAAAATGCAAAACTTTAAAAACGCTTCTCAAAGTTAAAGAAACGAAGTGACATGCAAAACGTTCCATGTATAAGAAACGAAGATCTTTGTGTTGCCCGACAGTCGACACATCTCACGAACAAATATTTATTTTACCAGTAAACACGAAGCTGTACAAACTAAATTAAACTGATCTCTCATTGTATGGAACGCTTCATACAAAGCGAGGTCGGGTTATACTGGATTTTTGTAGGTTGATGTGTCGCCGTGTGTACAGTCTTCAGCTCTTCACCCTGTCTCTTTGTTGCTCGTGTATAGAACTGTGACACTATAAGCTTTACTTGCTCTATGTTTGACATATTGTGCATACTAAAATTAATCTTTGTTTGTCGCTGTTTTCTTATCGTGATATTTTGTTTGAGCTGGCTTTTGTTCTTGATTTTCGTTCGTGGTGCATACTCGTCAAATTGAAGGAGGTAACTATACTAATGATTGTGACCCGGAATAATAATATTATAATAATATTATAAAGAGGAAATATTTGTTTGTAACGAATAGGCTCCGAAACTACTAGACCGATTTGAAAAAAAATCTTTCACCGTTGGGAAGCTACACTATCCCCGGGTGACATAGGCTACTTTTTATTCCTGTATTCCCACGGGAACGGGAACTACGCGGGTGAAACCGCGTGACGTCCGCTAGTCAACAATAAAATTGGTAAGTTTTTTTTGGCGTGGAGAGAGCAGAGAGCATTGGTGGCCCAGCAGTGGTTGCGGCTTCGACTATCGAACAGTAAGTCGTGGGTTGCGCATTACGTGTAATTTATTTCATCACCGCTGCTCTCAAAACGGTGAAACATGCAGCATGTCTTAGAACCAAAATATTCGAAGACATGTGGCATCTACCAAACTGCAATGGGCCCGCGTGGTGCATTATAGCCCATCCCTATAATAATAGAGACGAGATCCGAGTCCCTGCCGTAGAACATTATAGGCTGATGATGAAGTTGTTTTCTTATAAAAGTAAATCGGTAGGCGTGCACCACTCGTGTTAAATTGCGGCTTGTCTGATTCACGTCTTGCGCTCACACACACATAAAAAGACGCAAATGTTTAGTCGATAATTTCTTATTCCCTAAACCACGTCGTAGGGGTTCGCAGTCGCTAGGATACGAAGATCGTGACCACATAACATCTTCCTCAATTTTTAATGTTACACGAGCAGGTAAGTGTGAAACTAAAAGGTGCAATGACCTCTGAAACATCCTCTAAGACAAAGCAAACAATCTTCTAAGTTAGAAACATCTACAAAATGTCAGCCAAAAATACGAAATACCACGCACATATTACAATTCTCAAAGAATTCCTTATACCTTACGTCTAGAAAATTTAATTCAGAGAAGTAAAATGTTGTCATGTTGAATTTTAATTACGAACTTAGCTGTCACAGTTATGTGGAATGAAGAAAACAAATATTGTTTTAAAGTTAAAATATTCTGGAACAGAAGAGCTTCGGTAATTATATTCTGGCTCAAGTTACACATGAGGATTTAAGCTCTTTAAAATGTTAAGAAGTGTTCACATTAATTAAAGGTTTTAAATTAGTATTTTTGTAGAAATAAAGTAGGTATATAGTGATTATTAGTTCAATAAAATCAGTGTATCGCACCAGTACTTTTTTATTGCAATACTGCCTCCATGGTCGAGTGGTTTAGGCGTTTGAGTGGTCGTGGGTTCGATTCCCATGGGACATTGACTGATAGAAAGATGATTCCGTGCTTTGGAAGGCACGTATAAGCCAGTGGTCCCGGCCGCCAAAGGGTCGTCAAACCATATCAGACGGCCTTTTTTTTTTTGGCGGGTGGAATATCATCGAATAACCCCTCCCGCTCTTGGGCAGAGCAAAAGAGAGTGTCAGACTTCTACTGACTAAAAACCACCCATGTTCCTTCTTAGCCCTCTATGTCGAGGCCGCAATAACTAGTGTACAACCCGCGGCCCAATATCAGACGCCCTTGATGCGATTTAGAAATACTACTGACACTAGGGTGTTTATTACTCACATTAGTAGGCCCTACTTACTAAGTAGGCCCACAATAAGAAAATTGCAAAACCTATAATTAAATCATATTATGTCGAGCCTAACGGAATAAATCCTGACAATCCTACAGATAAGATATTTACTATAAGTTGTTGCACTTCAATTTATTCTGTTAGATAATAGTGTAAGATGAAGTTCTACATTAGGGGCTGCGAGTTGTCCGAAATAGATACCGCGGCCCCGGAAACTAAAGGCCAAGAAAGAATATGGGTTGTTTTTAGTCATTGGAAGTCTGACACACCCCTCCGCTTCTCCCAGAGTGGGGGGAGTCATTAGATGATTCCCCACCCTCCGAAATAAAAATCTACCTTGATTTTTTGTTAAACAGAATGCAAAATATCTACACAGTGTAGACTGCCACTAACTTGACAAGATTAATCCGTTCACAACGCACCTGCCAGAACAACTGTTTGCCATATAGCTTGAGAGACAGACTCTACCAGAATAAGGATGTACGTGACATTTTTGTACAATATGCAATGTTTAAAAATTTGCAAAAGGTGAAGCTTTACCAACCCGCACTGGCACCGCGTGGTGGATTATAGCCCGTCCCACTCCAAGTGAGGAGGCCTGATTACCACTAAAGGCTAATGATGATGATGATAAAGCCTTATCCACGATTAGCTGTTATTTCAGAAAATATCTGAATTAAAAGTAGGCATTTAAAGCAGCAGAAAAAACTCATGTAGGTACCGTGAAGGAGATAAAGTGACACCCTGCGTCAACTTGCCGTTTCGTTGCTATTTCATAGAATCGATACCGCCTGCTCTTATCCCAATTAATTTGTGGCTGTCCGTTCCCATAATACTCGTCATCAATAAATGGTAGTCAGTATGCTTAACGATTACGTTCTCTGGCTTAAAAAATGGTAACTTAGCCTTGGTAGAGTAGTTAACGGTTACTATGTAGTCCTTACTATTGTTATTATATCATTTATGAAGTCGCCCTTTATTTTAATTGCCGCGATTACAACGTTGTTTAAACATGCTAACTTTTTTATTTGTACTGCACTTTATTGTATTCTGAAATGAATAGTTTCACTTTGAGACCACTTAGGTTTATGTTACATTTAATAATATGGTATAATTATTATAAAATATGTACTCGTAGGTAATGAACTAACAAGAAATGTGTTAATAATTGTTTCAAGTCATGCACGGAATTTATGCGAAGTATTATTAGTAATGCAAGCTAGCTTGTAATGTATTTCTTTCGTAGAATACATTTATATCTCAAAACCGCAAATTATTGCTATTTGTCTGCAGAAAAACACCACGTTAACTCTCATAATTATATGCGTTATATAAATCTTGATTTATTACATAAAAATAAAATCAAAGAAAGCTTTTTATAATCAATCTTGTATTACTTATAACATATTTTAAGTATGTAACTTGCAGTCTTTCCTACTGGTTACTTCAAACATGCAATAATTTACTTACTAAAAAAAATACCTACAAACAATATTTATTTCATCCATTAAATTGACTTTAAAAACAAAAACACTACTACAAAAACCAACGAAGCCATTCATGAAAAATGTAAAACCAAAAAACAACTTTACAAAAACACATTTAAACAAATTCGTTATTCAAATTACTGCCGCTTGTCCAGAATACCAACAAAAGTTGACTCGTTGAAAACATTTAAATATTCACTTTGTTTCAAAATGTTCACGTCCCACTTTATGCGGGACGGCTGTGGGGTGTCTTTGTGGTGCTTTGTGTACGGATTTAACCCCCATATTGCTCGTTTAAAATAAGCACGTAAATGTTTAAGATTTTGTTTGTGTTTTATTAGGAGTTTTGAAGTGCGATGGAGAAAATTGCTGTTTATCTTAAACACCTTCATTAATTGTTACTGAACTCGAGTCGGTTGAAGCAAAGATCGTGGAGATTGCTCCACAGATATGGTCTCAGGGATGGCTTAGATCTCAAGTGCTATTGTGGTATCTCCCAACAACCAAAACGGATGGCTCAATTTTGACGGGAATTTATCTGGCACATAACTAACTTAGTAACTTAAGCAAATAGAATTAGGGTAAAATGCTTCTCAAATAGGGAAATTTTAAAATACTTTCACGCGGTAAAAGATGGTAGGTTACGCACGGGTGGGGGCAACTATGTCCTCAATTAAATGCCATTACGTCCAGTTAATGACCTCCGTCAATGTGAAATGCGACAGTGACACGCGCGTCTCACTTGCTTCCACGAGAAAAATGTCACTCGTTGTCATCGCTTTGGGCCGTGTCACGTTGTATCCCTAATACTTCTTTGATTTGCTTTTTTTTGTAATCAGTGTAGCAAAATGCATGCAGCTTCAGCGTGTGCAGTCCTTTAAGAAATATCATAGTTCTGACATCATTATGATGTTTAGATTTGTAACTGGTCGCGACCCTTTTGCACCAACTAAAATATTACTGTTTGATAGTGACGGCAAGGTGTTATTGTAAAACCGTACTTCTAACACAATAACCTATGTAGCGTTATGGGATTACACAAAAAATATAATATTTCGAGAGAATAGAATGTGTTTACAAAAAGGAAATTACACGACAATAAATTAAAACGAAGTTTTATTCATTTACACAGATGTAAAACAATTTTGAAACAAATAATGAAATTACTGTCACCTGAATATTCTTTAGAAGATTTTATACCAAGAGAATTTGTACAAAGAGTAACTTTTTTAAATAGATTATTCTCATAAAATGAAAATAAAATATTTTTGCTTGACTTTTAAAACTAAATTAATTGACTTACTTTGAAAACGCTTTATCGTTTTAATAAGTTTTTAGCTCCAAATGTTGTTGTCTAAGTTAGAACTACATTTAGGCAACAGTGTCTAAAGGGGGCCAAGTAACAAAAATCAGCAACAAATAAACAGACAGTACAGATTTGTTAAAAAAATACGAATATAGTATGGTACGGTCTACAATCTTACTAATATTATGAACGCGAAAGTTTGTAGTTTTTATAACCTGGATTAACACATAGGATAGTTTTTATCCCGATTTTATCTTCCCGTGGGGTAATTTTCGAGTTATAGCGGGCGAAGCCGCTGGCAATACCTAGTCTTATGTAAACCTAGGTATGCAAAATCAAAAACACTTCAATTTGATTTATATGTATTAATCATGTATTATATTTCACTTATTTGTATTCTCACTCTACTTCTACCAACTACATTTACACCCAAAATTCACTACATTTTCTCCCTAGGGTGAATACGCCAATAAACGGCGACACGTCTTCAAGACACCGGACGTAAGGGTGGAAAAAGGAAGCCCCTCCACGTGGCATCAGGAAATGAACCGACTTCGGAGTTAATTGAAAACGCTTGTTACTTGGAAGAATGCCAATATGTTGCGGTACTATGGGATCGAGAGGCTGTTTACTAGACTGCTATCTTAAAGATTTATTGGTTTTTGGTTGTGTAGGATTAAAATTGGTGTTTCTGACTCTTGTGTCGTATTTGTATACAATACAGGCTGTGACACATGCAATAGAGAAGAATTATTTTTTTTTTGTTAGAGAAAGAGTCAAGCTCTCGTTTGTACGGGTATCAAACTGTAATGTTAAAAGTACTGATCACGTGTTTTTTTTACTGACAGCAAATAAAACTTGGTTATAAAAAATATTAAGCATTATATCACACCTGCAATCCTGGAAAAGTGAGGTAGGGGTGTACGATGTGTAATATAGTACACCCATATTTATCGACAATAACTAGCGAAATTTAAATTATTTTACCATTAGTACAGAAGCCGCTATACAGGATGTAAATCAACCCTTTACACACGTCAGCCAAGCATTCTGTACATCAAACTAAGTACCCCTACGCTAAAACTTTTGCTGGGAAACAACTTTTTTTTTTGTGGTCCAAAATTTCATTTTACAGTAAAACTCAATGTAGCAGTCTTAAATCATTGTGCTAGTGGATGCTTTGAATAGTAAAAGGGTCATGGAGGTAATTTAAGTAAAGTTACAACCTGAAAAACTTGTATTTACAAAAACAGCTGTGCAAAATTTGGAACTTTGACTCCCAATATTTCCATAACTTGGGGGTTAGGTATGGTCTAGAACAAAAAAATTATCGCAGTGGTGGGGCGAACAAGTGCCCTTCGTTTGCGTTAAGGGTACTTTTACACCCTTTATAACGTGAAAGTATCAAATATAAATAAATAAAGCCTCCTGTACACATAAGAACAAGCTTTGTTTATTGAAATAAGTACCAACGTAATTAATTCCACAGTGTATTGGTTAATGAACATCAGCGATTGTCAAACTTTTTCTTTACCGACCACAAAAATTTATCTTCACATAATAATATGAAAAATTTCCAAGTCAGGTTGCCTCCAACCCCGTCGGGGCTGCGGGTTGCCAAACATGTCAGCCATAGTCCTTTTTAATCTCACATACTTATACTTATCGCCAACATCGGCGATGCCTGTCTTAGACATTTTTAAGGTATTGCGCATACGATCAGATATAAATACCTATTCTAGTATTGAGTATCCTCAAAAAATGTAGACTGTAAAAGTTTTAAACTTTGAGAACCTTAGACATGTGGTAGTGGGTAGAAAAAACTATATACCTACCTCTTTGGATGAAAGTTATGCCTTCCTTGCAGTACAACCGTGTAGATTCTGAAGTACTTACCATGCTTTTTTTTTACTATTCATGTATATGTTTTTTAGACAAATAGTTAATTAAGTTACTCAACAGTAAAATATTAAAGTCGAAGCAATTTTTTACACATTTCTTCTTATTGCCTAGTTTTAAAACAGAGTAGAAATGAGCCCAGGTTGGCTGCTGTAGATATGATCTGGCCAAATGGAGTATCGACGTTCCATCCCATGCAAACTGCCAGTGCGGAACCCCTTTTCAGTATATCGCCTCCTGTCCATCATGCATCTTTCAGGACTTACTAGACGCAAATGATAGAGCTGTTCAGGTGGCTACATTCCGGTCTAGTACGATTTGAGCTCATCGACACGTAAAGATGAAGAAAAAGTAGAAATATATTTTTTTCTTAGAAATACTACATAATTATATTATTTTTGAACATTATATATTTTTATGAAATACCGCGAAATTTCACATGTTTCCCTTTTCCGGGAATAAATGTACGACAAAATATAATGTCGCACCCGATATGGGACATTACTCGATGATTGTATGAAACGTTTTAATTGATGCAGTGATCAGTTAATTACAATCAAGCAGCATACGAAAATTATTATTGGTAGCCTTCACATGTTGACTGTTAATTTATCGGGTTATATGCTTTTGAGAGCAGTTTTAAAGCTGAAACAGTAATGAATTATGGTCAATCAAATAACTAACTTTGCAAATTTTGAATCCAGTCCTGTTTGATAAATAACTAGGTATTTCCAAATTTGCAGCACCGCAGCAGTCGAATTACATTGATCGATTTTTCGAAATCTTTGTTTTTGTCGTAATCCTGCTGGCCGATTCACACCTGCCTGTCAAGACCTCAGTTGCTGTAAAGGTTTTGTTTAATTCACTTTTACAGGGCATCACCCCATTTTGATACACAAGTTTTTGCTTTGCTAGTGTTGTAAGTCATCCAAACACACCAAAATAACATTCAGTGCAAGTGAAAATCTGAACTTTTTCAAATAACCCCTCCCGCTCTTGAGCAGAGCAAAAGGGAGTGTCAGACTTCTACTGACTAAAAACCACACATGTTCCTTCTTAGCCCTACATGTCGAGGCCGCGGTAATTTGTGAACAACCCGCATACCAAATCTGACCTTCAACTGCCTGTTTTTATCATCCACAGTAAATTCCAGCGCCATTCATATTAATACCGCCACCGCCGTGCGCCGCACCATTTAAAGTTTTGTTTACTCCGCGGAAGGGAAAAGTGTGGGCGATGCAATAATAAAGTTGTGCTTATTTCTAACGCAAGTTTTGGCGAATATTGTGACACTTACAATAACCCACCCACTTTGTTTGTCGGTGTCATAGAGGTGGTCCCTCACATAAAGTCACGTTTTCACTGACAGTTTTTTTCAATCGACCAGACTTTAAAATCCAGCACAGCGCTTCATGATGCAACTAAAGTGGTGGTGCGCTTTCTCAGGAAACAATCGTTTGCTGCACTTGGAAACTCAGGAGTTGCAACAGAGGCGACCACCTTAAAAGCGCCGAGACTATGAAGATTGATTTCCCCGACCTTAATTCTTAAGAATCAAGGTCGGCGAAGTCCCAGAGAAACAATTTAACTGCCTTAAAGCCAGCAAATTAATTAGAAATGGAACGGAACAGGAAAAACATAATTTTCAATTATTATTTTCCAGTAGTAGAAACAGTAAGGTTTTAATTTTTACTCCTATATAACCACTATGACGCGGAAACCGCGTCATGGTGACGTTTTCAGTTCTTTTCTACAGCTTTAGTTTGTGGCCAGGGGGTAAAAGAAGCGCTCGTGTGAAGATAGGCTAACGTAGGTTTACGTGGGCTGCAAACGTCTTGAATGTTCCTACGACAAATTGGTTAGAACAGTTTTATCCTTGTCTATTTTGGCAAGAAAATAATATTTTCAAGGTAGATGTTGTTCCAGGTGTGCGAATACACCTGGAACAACATCTCTCATCTACCTTGTGTATTTGTGTTTATAAACACTCCTACGCTGCGGGAAAAACTGTAATAGAGTGGGCATGTTTTGTCAAGGGAAAAGAAAAGAGAAGGCTTAAGGTTAATACACTCTTCTAAGCGCTACACAGGATCAACATCAGTTCGGCTCATTTAATAGTTTTAAGTAGTTGATCGGAACTCTGTTTTTTCCAAAAATATATAGTTGTCGAATTAAGACCCTTTTCCTTTTTCGTAGCTAAAACACGATTATTTTTGTAACAAAGCAATAACTCAATAACAATCCGGCTCCACCTCCATTAAACAAACGCTCCAATGACTGGCACTAAACACTTAATTAAATAACCTTTATTATTAAACCACTTAATCACAAGAAACGAGGCGTCGATGTAGCGGAAACAATCGTGGCTAGTATCAACGTCACGTGCGAATGAAAAATAAGAGAGGGCCCGACCTTTATTGGGGCCGCTACCCGACTTACTCGAGCGAGCGATTGAAGCGTTACCAGTGACGGGAATTGGTATTTCTACCCGAATGGAAGAGACTTGAGTGAGTTCTGTTTTAGATGCAGATGAGTAGATTTATCAGGATTTTTACGGTGATTTGGGTTTGATTAAGTTGAAATAAGGTGTTTTAAAATGGCCGCTTTATCAGATTCGTGATAGGATAATAATATGAATTGCGTTACAATTCGTAAAATCGTCGCAAAGTGACCATTCATTCATAAAGGGACCATTCGTCTGTGACCGTTTTATTTTTTGAAAGCGGCCTATCCTCCTAATTGAGTAGTAGGTAACGTAAGTAAACTTTTTCAAAACTTTGCACGGTTGGCGCAGTGGTTCAAAAGTTTAAAGCGGCCTCCTGGTTTGGTAACGAAAGTAAACATTTTTCGAAACTTTTAGTGTAACAAATTGCTATCGTGTTCGTGATGTTAAAACGTAGATGAAACTTGTAGGAGTTTTTGAGTAATTAATAAAAACATTTTCATACGTATTTATGCATAGGACTGCCGCGTTGACCTAGGTAGTGGTGGAAAGTGCTACTACTCAGTGTGAGTTTCTGGGTTTGATTATCGGGTCGACCCAAGGTGCCTTCAAAGCCCCTTTTAAGGGGTCTTCTATGTTTTGTGGGCTAACTCGCCGTCCGTCCGTCTCACGACGAAAACAGGCCGTGTCGACGGCGCGTTCGTGTTCCACGCGCGCCTCAAAGAGATGTCAGCAACATGGCAGGGGCCCGAAAGGGCCGACGCCTGTCGGGGCCGCGGGTAGTCCAACGGTTATCGCAGCCTCGACATAGAGGGCGAAGAAGGAACATGGGTGGTTTTTAGTCAGTAGAAGTCTGACACTCCTTTTCGCTCTGCCCAAGAGCGGGAGGGGTTATTCGATGATTTTACACCCACCAAAAAAAAAAAAAAAAGGGGGTCTTCTATCAAGAATTTTTCAGTTACAACCACAGAATCTTAATTAGTGTCCTGTCCATGGAAATTAAGCTACCATACTATTATCTATTAGAACCGCTTCTGATAAACCTTTCAAAGATCAAAAGCGTGATGTTTTATTAAACAGTCAATAATAGAAGCCAACCAAAACGACATCATTAATAACCTCCGCCGCCTTTCCCTCATAAATCTAACATGAGAGTACGAATATTTGTTCGTATAATTCTCAAAACATATCATAAGTATCAAAGTAAGTGCTTACTGAGAAGTTCAGCCAATGAACGAACAACTTCACCCATATATATGAGCCTCTTACAGCCGACGATGTTCCTGCAAAACATTGCCTCACGAAAAACTTTAGAATTCGCGCATCGTATTTCAGGGCGAGACTAGCGAATGATGCTGGGTTTTCTTGCTTTGTTCTGGAAAATTATTATTATTATTATCTTTATTCATTTAAAAACAAATTTTATACATTTTTAAATATTTCCAAAAAATAAAAAAAATTTTAGCCCACCGGTATCGGGAACAGGGTTCAAGCTACCGGGCGGTCAGGGCTCCAGAGAAAGGAACCTCCTAACAGTACCACTCTCTGCATACCTTGATCCAGCTGCCTAACGAGAGCCACTTCAGATGTTGGTCGAGGCTCTTGGCAATTAAGCCATTGGCTGTGACGACTATCTGCGCAATGATCTCTGATTCCACGCCCCACATGTCGACAACCTCGCAAGCCAAGTCAAGATTATTGCGCCACCACCACCACTATATCAGGCTTATTGGCTACAATAGTCCTGTCAGGGATGATGGATTGATCCCAGTACAATGTGATATTGCCATTTTGGAGAACTGGGTCGGGCACATACCTGTAGTACGGCACTTCCGATTCGACAAGGTTGTCTTTCAGAGCAAGTTGCTGATGGATAATCCTGGCTACAAGGTTGTGTCTATGATATATTTATTATTTATTTTAGCCATTTGTGTCCCACTGCAGGGCAAAGGCCTCCCTTCCCTCCTTCCACTTATCCCTATCCAGTGATGTTGTTTGCCAATCCCTGCGAAAAGAGCCGAGTTTGTCTCGCCATCTTCTTCTGGGCCTGCCGCGTTGCCGTTTCCTGCTGTTTGGGACCATTGTGTGGTTAGTTTTGCGGCAGATGAGGCCAGCCCAGCTCCACTTAAGCTTGGCAGCCGTGTGACCCACGTCGGCAATTTGAGTTTTGGAACGCAGTATAGTGTTCCTTATTCGGTCACTAAGCTTGACTCCGAGGATACTGTAATGTGATGTAGAAAATATATTGATCGTATCTAAATAATTAAATAAATAAATAAATAGTGTCATTTTATTATTTGGTTTTTAATGATGATTTGATTTTTTAAGATTTCACGGTGATTATGCTATGAACCAAATGCCTACTGTTTTACCGGGTCTTTTTTATTAGGAACTAAGTGTTGCCAGCGGCTTTGCCCGCTACAATTCGAAAATTCTCCTACGGGAAGATCATCATCAACAGCCTATTAATGTTCCCACTGGTGGGACACAGGCCTTCTCTCTCTTTGAAAGGGAATGGGCTATAATCTACCATGCGGGTCCAGTGCGGATTGGTAGATGTCACATGTCTTCCATGAACGGGAAGATAATAGATATAAAAACTATCCTATGTGTTAATCCAGGTTATAAGCTACCTGTGATCCAAATTTTATCCAAATCCGTTCAGTAGTTTTCCGCGAAAGAGTAACAAACATACACACTCTCATATTAGTGTGATGCGAAGTGTGAATTCTCAATGGCAGCCGCGAAATCTAGATTTGTGCCTGGTTGATGGCATACGGCTCGTCCCCTATTATATAGGACTCAAACATAAGTAGCGGAAGGTGGCTGTAGAAGTAATTAAGAATACCCATAAAGAATACCTCTGCCTACCCCTTCGGGAATAACAGACGTCATGTTATGTTATTTTCCAATTTTGTTGAATTTTTTCGTTTCACCAAATAAATTCATGCAAAAAAAAAACACGTGCAATAATTAATTATTCCGCCAAAAAAATCTAATTAGTCCGTCTGTTTAATTATCGAAAAATATTGAATACGTGTTTTTTGTTTCATCAAATTAATAAAAAATTACGAAAATAAAACGTGTCAAAGATCATGAGTGGGGGCTTTTGATGTCACTTTGTTGCTAAAAAAGTTCTAACCTTGTGACGTCACACGACTTGACGCGACTTTTCGAAGTACTGCTTCGTCTTCATTTTTTGTTTAAGTGAAAAAAGAAAAATTACGTGTCCAAATAAATAAATAAATATAAATAAATAAATTAGTTTTTGAAAATCTATCTGACGGATTTTTTTGGTGAAATACCCTATTCTGTTTTATTCCCGAACAGGAAAGTATTTAAATTACAAAAAAAAAACTAGATTCTTAGCTACAAATTTAACCAC
This sequence comes from Diarsia rubi, assembly GCA_932274075.1. Classification (NCBI taxonomy): domain Eukaryota; kingdom Metazoa; phylum Arthropoda; class Insecta; order Lepidoptera; family Noctuidae; genus Diarsia; species Diarsia rubi. The sequence goes on from OW026414.1 coordinate 5,990,949, forward strand.
AATTCTGTGAATGCATCTGACTCAGTACCGACTAGTTGTTTTGTACCGCCCCGCATGCCACACTGGGTATTCACTGTTAGTTGCCGTGTTGTATGAGCAAACAAACGTTTACGTTACTGGATTTATAGCTTTAAAAGGAAAGAAGTTTTCTTTTAACTGCTATTTTAGGATAAATATGTGCTTTTAGAATAAACTTCGCTGATTTTTAAAGAAAACTAGCAATGCAAGCTAGATACACACATTGCAAATGCACCGTGACATAGTTTTATGGTCTCATTTACACTAAAGAATTTTTGTTGTTAGGAAAAGTCCGCCACACTTTTCACAAATCAAACCATACAGTGTTTTGATTTGTGAAAAGTGTGGCGGTCTTTGTGGAGCGGACTACTGAAAGCCAGAATCAACGGTGGTGACCACCAGAAAAACGCAGGAACAAAGAAGCTCGACGAAGTTTCGTAGAAACAATTTAACTCTCTTGGATAACGAAACTATTCTGAAAAGAACAATGGAGGAGTTGGAACAACATAGTTTCTAAGCGAAATTGAACAAAATAAGGTAGTAACATAAAAAAAAACTAATTAGTCCGTCATTATACATTACCAAAAAATATTGGACACGTATTTTTTCTTTTTTTACGTAAGCAAACTATGAAGACGATACAGTGCTTTGAAAACTCGTGTGACGTCATACTCTAAGACATTAGTATGGCATTTTTTAGTGGTCAGTGACGTCACCTACCCTCAAATCCTTGACGCGTTGCATTTTCGTACATTTTTATTGATTTGACAAAAAAAAAATACGTATCCAATATTTTTCGATAATCTACCAGACAAATTAGAATCACATTTTTTAAGTCAGTAAATATCCCTATTGCTTGACCATATATAAATGTTATGCTATGTTACTCGTAAATCATTTACTTGTACTTTGTAGGCGGTCATAGTTAATGTTTTACGATTTCTAATAGACAAACAGATAGATTATTTTCCGTGTAGAGATGATTTTCTCAAAGTTTGACAATGCGAGAGGCTTCGAGGTATATCCGCCTTACAGTTTACTTGCAGCGTCGCAAAACTTTCAACTGAATGATTCTGTTATTTTCCTTTAAATAACATTTTTCTAGAAGAAAATAGGAGTTTTTGCGGCAAAAATATAATATGAAGTACGAATCATTTAAAAAGTTTGATATTCGATTAGTTTCAAAACGAAGAATGCAGATTGATTTTGAGTCACTTTACTGTCATAATTCTCTTGTCTGAAGCATAAAGTACTCATGAGTATGAAAAACTATGTTTTCCAAGTAATTTTTTTGTGTAGTGTATTCAATATGGATGAACCACTGACGAGCTTGCGGCTTGCGGCGGCTTATGGCTGCTGAGCTTTGAGTTCGATAATTGTTCCACGGGATCATACTACTCCTAGCGGGATAAGAAGTATCCTATGTGTTAATCCAGGTTATAAACTATCTGTGTTTTAAATTTTATCCACATCGTTTATCGTTTATGCGTGAAAAAGTAACAAACATGTATCCATCCTCACAAACTTTCGCGTTTATAATATTAAGTAGGATATATTAATATACTAGGCGTTGCCAGCGGCTTCGCCCGCTACAACTCGAAAATTATCTCACAGGAACATAATATCGGGATAAAAACTATCCTATGTGTTAATTTAGGTTATAAACTATCTGTGTACCAAATTTTATCCAAATCTGTGCTGTAGTTTTTGCGTGAAAGAGTAACAAACATCCATACAGACTTACAAACTTTCATTTTTCTTGACCTGACGACAATTGGGGGTTGTATGACACGACACGCCAACGACGTCATAATTAATGCGTAGTCAAAAAAGACAAATGACCATCGACGCGAAAGAATACGATCAATTTAAACAGCTGTAACACAAAATAACACCTTGAAATCACGCAAAATAAGCATAATAATTCTTTTACCACAGAATACAAAATTACAAAACACCAATAAATAAATCCATTACAAGTTTTGTGAGTAAAACACGATCCGAGAGATTTGAATCAACACAAAGTGTCTGGCAACAAAAGGAATTTAATCTTCGAGCGTCCTGTGAAAAACTGCGGAACAACGGGCGTTTGAATAGGCGGAGACTTACTTGCGACTTTGCGACTTTTTTTATTATGTTAAACAGAAATGGCTTCAAATTGGAAAGTGAGCAGAAAAGGGAAAATGAATTTAGATCAACTCTACTAATATTAAAAATGCAAAAGTTTGTGAGCATGTCTAGATGTTTGTTAATCTTTCACGCAAAAAAACTACGAACCTGATTTGAATGAAATTTGGCACGCAGATAGTTTAGAACCACCTAATTAACACAGCAAACTCATCTCAGTAGTAAGATTAGGATGTGGTTAGTGAAGGATAGTAACCGAACTCCACATGCACACAGTGAATACAATATAAGTGTTCGGCATCAAAGTATAACGATGATCAAGGTTCTCATAAACATAGTAATACCTAAAGTAACATAGGTGTTATAAACATAGTACCTAGTAACTCTCTAAACTACTAAAATACGAGTTTATTTTATTAATACTAAATTAAAGGTATTTAATCTGTGTCTATTACGAAATTATCACAGTAAAAAGTTTACACGTCAATGTCCGCGTATCCCAAACATAAAAAAAAAAAAATACCAAAAGCAAACAAATCGCACCGACAAGTCGCATTCTCAAAACCAGCCTAACCCTTCATTACCCGCGCTCAGTTACGGCGCACAACTGCATTGTTGTCATACAAAAGCCGTAAGTAAAGCCTTGTCATCTGCGCCCATTGTGCTTTTACGTCATATTTATATGATTAACATGTGTGAATGTTCATCACGTAATAGGTTCTGACAATGTCCGGTGTTACACGTCGTTTGGGGAGCCTTTTTGGGTTGATGAGGCGTTACAAGGCTTTTCTTGATGAAGACTGTTTCATCGACACCGGGAAAGAGAAGTTGAATGGAGAAAGAGAGATGGAAGATCTAATGGGTGTAAAAGTCGAAGCTGAAAAGTACTTGCAACCCCTTCATTGCAATTTTTTTTGTCCTAGACCATACCTGGGTAACTTTTAGTTGCGGAGATATTGGGGGTCAATGTTTCAACGCTTTGACCCCCAATATCTCCGAATACTTACACTGTTAGTCACGTGGGGTCTATACAAACCCCAGAATTAGTCAAAGATTAACCAGTACAAAATATTCAAGTATTAATTTTTTATAGGAACTTTGGGAACAACATCTTATTTTAACTAAATATATTAAATTTATATGATCTACATTTGTTAGTGTATTTTGTGTAATTTATTTCGTCACCGCTGCTTTCAAAACGGTGAAGGAAAACATCGTGAGGAAACCGGCATGTCTTAGAATCAAAAATTTCGAAGACATGTGACTTCTGCCAACCTGCACTGGGCCCGCTTGGTGGATTATAGCCCATCCCTCTCCTAGAGCGGAGGCCTGAGTCCCTGCAGTGGGAACATTATAGGCTGATGATGATGATGATGATGATCTACATTTGTGTGAATGTTCAACACGTAAAGGCTTCTAACAATGTCGAGTCATTTGGGTGCCTTTTATTATTTATTTAAGCAGGTACTTGCTACACTTACAGCTTGCACTAACGCGTGCAGCAATTCAACATCACACACTAACTTAAAAATCGTTTGCCGTAATCGTAATCGTATGTCGTATGCGTATGCGTTTTGGGGTAGATGAGGTGTTACAAGACAGTGTTTCTTGGAAGTTGGAAAATCGAGTAAAGTGAAGACTGAAAATGGTGGTTGGTAGCAATTGGAATAAAGGTGCTGTCAGTTAAGTTGGACTATAATATGTGAATAGGCATTGTCTTTAATAAAAAAAATTGCTAATTGTAAAATCATTTAGAGGAATAAAGTCTCTTGTCGTTTATTTCTCGCTAACATGAAAAAGTAATGTATATTTTTGCCTCATAGTAAAGTAATTACAAGCCATAATTCTTATATTATTTCACTTGAGAAGAAAACCATAATAATTGGCACCTTTATAAATATAACATTAGGATAATACCGTTACCAACCCACTTCGAGGGACCATATAATATATTATATTCCATTTTCTTGGAAAAATTCTGCTGAGATCAAGTATATAAGTGGAACCATATATTTTCGTCCAGTAGATTAGCGTCCTTTTTACTAAATTGGGGCACCAATAAGATCCTAATAGGATCAAAAACCATTCCCATAATACGAAGCTTAGACGTATATTTTATTATTTCTTAGAATTTTTTCTTTGGTTTTTGCTGAATATATTTTCCTGGTCAACGCTCAGAGGCCGAGTGTTCACAAGTGCGAATTCGTTTCGTGGGAGTTTGATATAAATTCGGATGCGTTAACGTTTACTTCAAATTGTAATTATACATTACTAGCGGCACCTGGTGGCGAAATTTTGAATTATTTTTTTACAGTACGAGCATTTTTGATTAAAGCAATCAAGTCAGAGTTTTTAGTGATAAACAAAAGTATGTTATTTTGAACGAGGGACATAATTATTGAAACCTGCTATAGGGCCATTGCCATGCTAACATGATAGTAATAAAAATAAACACTGATAAATAACAGACAAAACCATACCAAATACTTCGGAAATGTCTCGCAACACTTGCGTTTATTACAATGATCAATGACTTCTAAGCGTAATCCATGTTTCCTTTATGTTTTAAAACTAGCATAGGACAATGCCAAAAAAGAAACGTCTAATAAAGTGAGATCTGGAGAGCGTGCGGGGCCAATATACAATTACGTCACAAATTAAGGTTTACATTTTTTTTACATTTTTGGGATGAGAATCAAATACCCTCCTTCAATATGTTCCTCGTTTAACCTAACACCATGTATTACTACACTCATCGTCTAGAACTAGTTCAGGGTCAACGCGCAGGTCTTCTTCCATACTATTCTACCACTCTTCTTATCAGACACCTCTTTTCTTGCCATCCCAACGTCCATCCATCGTATCTCTGGTCTTTCTCTACTCTCATACCAAGTCATACTCAAAACTATCCTCACGACATGATTTTATCTTTCTTATTATCTTAATATTTTCTTTCTTTTCTTATTTTATTACAAATATTTTTTCTTTCTTTATAATTTTTATTTTATTTTTTATTATAGAAATTAAAGGGAAAAATCAACTTTACAGTCACTGGCAACAATTTCAAACGTCTAGTGTGGAACTAGTTCAGTTTCAGACCGCATTGAAATGACTTTGATCTTCGAATTTCGAACACGGTAGGTAGGTTTTAAGAAGTTTATGCATTTGAAGATTATCAGGAAGCAACCCGCTATCGACAATGGCTCAGTTCTTAACATTATTAGGCTCGCCCACATACTCGAAAGTATATTAGAACTTAGGCTCGCCCACAAAATCTGGAGAATATAAGAACTGGCAAAACGTGGCTGTACCAAAAGTACATAATAATACACCTTTGTTTTTTTTGTGAGGATGGGAAATCATCAAATGACTCCTCCCGCTCTGAACAGAGCGGTAGGGAGTGTCAGACTTCTACTGACTAAGAACCACCCATGTTCCTTCTTAACCCTTTGTGTCGAGGCCACGGTAACTCCTTCGAATAACCCGTAGCCCCGACGGATAATAATAATAAACTTCGACCTACATTTTTGGAAAAGTGCAAGCGTGCAGTTAACTATTTAACTAAACTAAGGGTTTATTTCACCCTGTTAACATGAGTGGCCGAGAATTCCATACAATATATATTTTTTAATTATTTCGTTAAATAGTGGCTTTTCGGATATCGTGAAATAAGCCATGAAGAACTATGATTTAGTTTAAAAGTTTCTCAAATATAATACACACATGATAGAAGGAACTTTTGACCTATTGTAGTTGGTCTTGTCTAATTTCTTTTAAACTTAATGAAAATAAAAGCAACAGGTCCAACAGGGCTCAGAGACAATATATTTGGCTTTTGAAACTTTCAGGCTCCTGTCATAATGTCATATCTATCAAAGATCTACAAATGACCCTGTCGGGGCTGCGGGTAGTCCTCTGGTTATCGCGGCCTCGACATAGAGGGCGAAGAAGGAACATGGGTGGTTTTTAGTCAGTAGAAGTCTGACACTCCCTTTCGCTCTGCCCAAGAGCGGGAGGGGTTATTCGATGATTTTACACCAACCAAAAAAAAAAAAAAAAAAGATCTACAAATGACAGCCAGGTCCATTGGCTTAACGTACTTTCCGATCTCAGCAAGCGTTCCTTCATCTTGAAGATCTAGCCATGCAGCTGTAATAATTTAGCCAGGAGCCCTTCTACCCAGATAAGCAAAAACTAACCTTCCATTAACTGCCAATCAATTCACAGCACATACAGCGTGTGCACAAATAAGGATAATTAATCATCGTAATTTGTCCCCGCGAATCGTGCCCCAAACAATTGATATACAGGGTGTAGCTTTTCGGGCTCTATTAATAGTAACAGTTCGGTAATGTGGCTGATAGAAGCATTGTTTTAGTTGCCGATAGTTTTGGTAAACAAACTTTGTTTCTAATGTTTGTGTTTGATATTTTGGGGTGTAATAACGGTAATGGGCTTATGTAACCGTAAGAATAAAAGTACAAGATCTCATGTTCTTATCTTGTGCAAAATCTTAACAAGGCAAATTGTTTATGACAATTTTTTTATTTTTTTTAAAACAAGGGCACACATTAAGGGCTCTTTGGTAAATTGAACCCACTCAGATGGGACCCGCGGGTCCAATCAACCAAAACTATTTTTGAATTCGTCAACTGGACCCGCTGTCAAATTTAATGATTTGTATAGTCAAGTAGAAAAGTTTTTTTTACCCACGACGGAACGGAGATGGTATATGCGTTTAGGTTGAGAGAACACACAGAACGGTTAAACCGATAAAAAAAGGAGAAAGCGTTCTCTACAAAAGCGCACGCGCAGCTATTGTATTGAGTAACATTAGTGGTTGCACGCACGACTGCTGAGGGACCTGCTGAGTTTTCCTCCAGGAATTTCTCAAGTCAAGTCAACTGATGAGATGAGAGTGTACTATACATAGTACACCTCTACCCAACCCTTCGGAGATTACAGGCGTGTTTCATAAAATAAAATAATTTAACATACAGGATTTTTTTCTAGCCTGCTCTTTCCTACTCCTAGGCAAAGGTCTCCCTCCAGTCCTTCCATTTCTTTCAAACCCGTGCGTCCTCCTTCCACTTCTGGCGGAACCTGTCCAATTTGTCCTACCATCTCCTTCGGCCTACCGTGACCCCGCCTCACTGTGTCAGGGCACCAGTTTCATGCTATTTCGGACCACCGTTTCTCCGGCATGCGGCAGACATGTCCTGCCCAGTCCCACTTGAGTTGGGCAGCCTTTTGAGCCACGTCAGCTATATTTGATTTGGAGCGCAATATTGTGTTTCGAACACGATCTGTTAATTTAACACCTAAAATACTGCGCTCCATTGCTTGTTGGCAAACCTTGAATATTAAACAGGAATATTATAAAAAATATTTCTGTTTAATATTCAAGAATTGTAAATATATAAAAATTAAATGTAAGAAAAAAGCATTTATGAAGTTGCTTCAGAAAGTCAGTTGAATGAGAAATCAACTAAGTTCCTAGTGGACATTTTGACCTTTCTCTCAAGAGCTTTGCAAAAATGCTTACTTAGCACAGTACACACTGCTAGATGACATACAATCTGTTAAAGTTCACCTTTTCATTCACCGATTCACGTGGGTTGTAAATTGACACTGATTATCTGTAGCGAAAATCTCCATGACAATGCACGGAACTCTCGTTCATTTATTTCGTTCAGTCATTCGATGAAATAGCTTACGCCTACGCACTAAAGTGCAAAGGTCAAAAATACCTTTAGGTCTGTACTCTGTGTCTACACTCAGACGTCCGTAAATTGCACTCTAGTGGACTGGTCATGATCCATCCACATTGATTTGGCCTTCGTGTTGGATTTTAACACGCACGTAAAGGCCGAATAATTGCTAAAATTATTTTTTGGAGTTCTTGTTATTAGACTTTCGCAGGCCACTGACTGTAACTATAACTGACAAAGATCTACATACGACTGCCGATACGCCGGGATAAATTGATTTCTGGGGCACGGGGAAAAACTTGGTAATTATGTAATGGGTGATTCAAGATTCTTAATGTCCATGAAATATGGTAAAATATGGTTTGAAAAAAAAAAGGTTTCACATATTTTGCTTAGTACATTCAGCATGCAAACTTAAAATTAAATTAAAACACGGAGTATTCGTTATTTAGGTGGTCACTCATTCTCGTACCAACCTAGGCACGCGCAGCTTAACCTAAAGAACGACACAAGCGGCTGTCATTATTTAGCCAAGAGGTAAAAAATTAACAATGAGTACTAAATACCATCACAATACCTCTACCTGACACCTTGTATACAGCGATACGTACTTATATTTTACTTTCATTTCCTATTGAACCACGGAAATGAAAAAAAGGGAGAAATATTTTTCTCGTAATATTTCCGCAATCGTAAAAGAAGTGGATTCGCAGTAAAGGTTGGTCATAAAGTTAAACCCTCACATAAGAGTTTGTTATGTGTGTCTGGAAACAGCTGGCACCGCTAAAATATGATGGGAAATTTATTCTCTATTGATTTGTCCTGAGGAAAATGAAGGTATTGCAAGATGGATAAGTCAAATTAATTTTCAAATGATAATTCAAATATTATTATGAATGATAGGCAAGGAATTATATGATGGATGATATGACTAAAAAGGAAGTGTCTAATGAATTGGTGTCATGTCAACAAAGTATGCAAATATGCTTTTTCAACCCTGAAAAAATTGGGATAAGGGTTAGGGATTAATGAACTGCCATAACTATGAATGCTAATATTATAGTAAAGAAATAAGGATAAAATATTTATGTGAAAAAAATAGCCAGGGACGTAGATTTAAAACGTAAATTATTTTATTTTTGAAAATAATCAATAAGTTAAAAATATCCATGAAAATAAAACTTTCATAAAGTTGGTCACTTTAGGTTTATGCGTACATACGAGTAGCATTCCTAGATAACAGTGATTTGGAAGAAACTATCCAATTTGTTTTTGTATCCAATTTGTCATTGTTTAAGTAACCAGCAATTAACCTGAAACATAAATACAGCAGGACAGAGTTTAAACGAAACAAGACAGAAAAAACTACATCCTATGTAGGTATACATCACAACTGCCCATAGTAGGATGAGTAATGATTTGTTCTGATGGATACAAATGGGACAATAATCGATCAATCGTTTGCTTTGCTGTTGTGAGGGCGAACCAGGAAGACGGGCCGATGGTGAAAAACGAACCCATGATACTGACATTAGAATTGTTCCAGTTACAGTACGATCAAATTATCTTGGCAGGTCTGAACATAGGCTCTGCGAACTTTTGCGCATGTATACTCGCGAAGAAAACTGATATTGCCAGATAAACAAATATACGATCAGAAAATACCTAATACAGTGAGAAAATACAAATGAAATAAATATCCAAACACTTTTAGATACCTAGTCTTCATTTTTAACTCCATTTTCTTTTTCCCCTTTCATATACTGAGTTAAATCGTAAATATTTTTTCTCACCTGGCGATTTAAAACACTACTATACTTTGGTGGCATATTTGACGAAATAAGTGCCCACTAACTTATCTAACAATTAATAAAAAATAACAGTAATATTAAAAACAACAAACAAAAACACAACGAAAACTTTTCTAATCGAATGTGCTCAAGACAGAGATAGCAACACAAACACCAAACAAATGCTGTCGTGTGACTGAGATATAATACCTCGTACCGAATATTGCCGAACTTGCACGAAGGTCACGAAGTTAACAAAAAGAGATGTGCATGTGCATGTGCAATGGGTGTCGTTTAATCGATTATTCTTCGAATCGATTGAAATTAAGTAATAAAAAGATGTTTCTATTCAATTTTATATTGAGGTTTTAAATATTCGTAAACGTTCGTTATTCAAGAAGTCTGTAATAGATTTCTAAAATATAATTAAATCATGTCTTATAACAGAGGAAACATAAAGTTACCATACATTTTTTTTCTAATAAAGACGAAAACTCAATTATTAATGATTAAATTCACTTTATTAGTTAATGTATTCACTTAAATATCTTCTAAACACTAATAATAACGTATTCCAAATAAAACTAATCGATTACAATATTTGATCGTATAAAGGATTGATTGTGTTTATGTAAAGTGCATCTCTAGCCTAGACTACCGCCCCCCGAACTTCACCTCATGTCACCATTTGGTTCCTAATAAATGTTACTGCGCAGCGTTCTGCACGAAGTTCGGAGCTGCCAAGATAATTTGTTCGAACTGTACCTTCCCTAAAAAATCGATTCAATCGAAAACGCAATTTTATTTATTTCTTATTAAACTTTATGCACAAAAATCGTACGAAGGCGGACTTAATGCCTTGTGCATTTTTTATTAGTCTAGCTTAGGGTGATGCAGAGACAGAACACAGTAGGTGCAAAACAGAACAAAAAAATATTTTTTTTGAAAAGATATAGCTAAAATATATAAGAATAAATACATACATAAAATAAATAAAATTTTTAATTTGAAATTGAATGAATTTTGCATTCGGTCACAAAAACAGATCTAGCATGCGGAAAGTCTAGACAAATCAGATTTTGATCTTTCTTTAACTTAACTAAACCTACTAAACTAAAACTAAACTTAACTTTCATATTAATTTAATTAAAATAAACTATTTTGTATTGATGGAAAATTAGAGCTTTAGCTGGGTCTGAGCCAGTAAAAAAAAACTAGCCTAACACACAATTATATTCTTCGAAAGGAAAAAAAAGGAATCAGAATGACAACGAAAATTATTTAGACTGCCCGACTTAAGGGCCGAAACAAAGGATCCCACCACATTGCATCTTATTATAAAGGCATAAAGTATATTTATGTAGCAAAAACCTAATGGCAATTTCCTTTAACAAAGATTCAGCAGTCGCACCAGCAATCATTTACCAGCACTATTCAATTGTCGAGTTAATCAGTCAGCTCTTCAGTGGTACCAAACTTACTATCAAATCCTTCTTATCACACTATATGTATATTAATATTATAAAGGCGAAAGTTTGTGAGTGTGTGAGTATCTATGTTTGTTACTCTTTCACGCAAAAACTACTAAACAGATGTCGATGAAATCTAGAACACAGACAGTTTATAACCTGGATTAACACACAGGATACTTCTTATCCCGGTAGTATGATCCCGTGGGACAATTATCGAACTCCACGCGGGCAAAGCCGCTGGCACAAGCTAGTTTATAAAATTATAGTTAGGATACAGTCGCAAAAAGCTTCTAAAAAAGTACGTACACAGCCCTGAGAAATGACCGATACAAATGTCCTATGATCAATCTTCAACCGCCCTATTTGTTAGTTAACCGGTAGACGGACCACGTGAATGCTATTAGTCTTATTTACTCAGAATTATTGATGGTGGATGCGACTGTTTGTGACGGCGAAGCAACGCTGATGGATGATTAGATGTTTTTGTTTTCAGCTTTATTATAAGTATACTGAGAGTCATCATCTGCCTAGCCTTTTCCCAACTATGTAAGGGTCGGCTTCCAGTCTAACTGGATGCGGCTGAGTACCAGTATTTTACATGGAGCGACTGCCTATCTGACCTCCACAACCCAGTTAATACTGAGTAATACGACACCCTTTGGTAAGACTGGTTGTCAGACTTTCAGGTCACTGACTTTCTGTAACGTCTACCAAAGATCTATATATGGCACCCGGGACTAACAGCTTAACGTGCTTTCCGAGGCACGGAGGAAACTTGGTATGTAATGAGCGGTCACCCATCCACAGACCAACCTATGCAAGCGTGGCTTAACCTAAAGATTGATCCGAATGGCAGTTATTATTAAAATATATACTATCATTTCATTCGTAAACATATAAATAAGCCTCGTAGACGTAAATTGTCAAGGAACACACTAATATCCGTCTGACAGTCATCAGTCCTACTCACAGCACTATGTAATGTTGTTACTCGTTGCTAATCTATTTACTTAGTGAACGATGAGATCGCTACTAGGTATACTTAAATTATTTGGTTTGGGCGTAGAACGTCAGAAACACAAAATGACAGATTAGCAAGTTGTCCTATATTGTTGTACCTATATTGTTTTGAGAGCAGTGGTGGCCTAGTGGTGGCGGCCTCAACTTACGAACTGTTGGTCGTGGGTTTGAACCCAGGCAGGCGCATTACTTCGTGTAATTAATTTATTTCATCACCACTGCTTTCAAAACGGCGAAGGAAAACATCGTAAGGAAACCGGCATATCTTAGAGTCAATAATACGAAGATGTGTGACATCTATCAATCCGCACTACTGGACCCGCGTGGTGGATTATAGCCCATCCCACTCCTAGAGAGGAGTCCTGAGTCTCTGCAGTGGGAACAATATAGGCTGATGATGATGATGATGATTGTATATTTAACAGTAAGAGATAAGTAGGTACCTATAGTAATTCTCACTTTAATAATATAATCTAAGGTTCTATCTAATATTATAAAGAGGAAAAATTAGATTTTTAGTTTGTTGCGATTTAACTCAAAAATTACTCAGACGACTTTGAAAACTTTTTCAACATGAGAAAGCAAATTGAAAAAATATTACTATGTTCAATAGTCGATCTATCGAGGAAGGTTGTAAGCTATATTATTGTGACGCAGACGAAGTTGCGTGGGTCAGCTAGTGTAATATATCTATGTTAGAATAAACGTTAATTGGTTAAATTGAAATGACATATATAACAAAGCAATAAAAAAACATTCTCTTTTTATATTTCTTTCTATTATTCATTTATTTGCGTAAATTTAAGTATATTACATCAGTCCTTTATCTTTCATGAATCATCTTTATTTTCACAATTATTTATTTATTTATTCATTAACACATACATTTGTTTTAACAGGTAAGACCCAAGCTAACAAGAGTAGTCATACATTTTAAAAGTCCAGTCCTAAGTAGCGGGTCTGTGTAGGAACACAGCTATACAGTGGACAACATATTAAGTGTCACCCTCTGAAATTCCGCCAAAGAACAAGAAAATATGTCCAAACGCCGAGACACACTATTCAGTGTTCGCATTGGTCGAATCACTGGTGCGAACTTTAATAAGTTAGTACGCGATGCCGGGACTTTAAAAAGCCCCCTATTATGGTTTTCTTATAGTCTTTGCTGAAAAATAAACGGCAATTTAGGAATATAACAAAGTTATCTTCCAAAACAGAAACTTGCCATTTTAATTAAAATCGGGTTGGGCTTTAACAAAGCATTAATTAAAGCTATCCATGATTTATGGAACAGATAATCATAATCTTAGCTGTAATAAACCATGAATGGGACCTTTATTTTGTATTTTATTGCCTTAGATACATTAATTATACCTTGAACATTTACTTATACTTAAATTATTATAGTTGAATTATTTGTGTTCACTTGTTTTTGGTAAACGAAGTTTGTTTTACTCACTTAAAAAATAAACGAAAAGTAATTAAAATCTAGTACCAGCCTGTAGTTTGTTGTAAGAACATACTGTAAATTAATAATTTTCATACAGGTTTTTTTTTTTATCATACATACCTAATGAACGGTTTTTTTACGAACATTGACTTCGAATAGTTTAATATAACGCCATCTCGTGGTTGCTGTAGGAATCACCAGAACAATATTACCAATCATAGTAAGAGGCTGAAAAAATTATATGCAGTCACCGTTTCAGTGACCGGGTTGATCCGTGTGGTAAGTTGTAAGTTTCATCCGCAGTACATAGATGGCGTTTATTTAAAAGCACTGTTGCCCCGAATTTCTTCATCAAGTTCTTATAATCCTCTTTGAAAACTGCCAGCTTCCATATTGTGTTTATTAAAACAAAGAGTAGGTATTAATAAGTAAGTAGATACAAGTGATTTAAAATTGAATTCAAGTGAGTTATTTGAAAAGCTTCACGCTTGTATACCGCGAAGAGGTAAGCAATGATACTAAGTTAGGGTACTACGTTAGGCAGAGGAATCACACTGTTAGCTATCTGACAACATGCGGGCCTTTACTGATGCGATGAACTCATTTCAGTAAGTGGCTATGGAACACCATAGAAACATAATTTTTGATTATCAAGTGATTATTTTGGAACTTAGCTCAGGGTCTTCATTACTTGTTCCATCTTGTTATGATGACGAGGAAAAGAGTTATACAGAGAGAGCACTGACAGAACGTCATATTATTTTTTTCTTTACAAATCATACCCATGTATTTGTTTAGTTATTATCGAACCAAAAATTTGAAGACAAGTGACATCTACCTAACCAGACTGGGCCCGCGTGGTAAATGCCTATCCCTCTCACAGAGAGGAGGCCTGCAGTGGGAACATTATAGGCTGATGATGATGGTGATATCAACGTAAGTCGTTTTCGATCCACTATGCGAGATGTGGGATTGACATTATACTAATACACTCAATGTTCACCCTCACTCTTCGTTCGTAGGTAAGTAACTGAAGACGCTACAGTAAGTAAGGAAACGTTAGTTTCGTGGACCTGGGGAAAGTGTTATATTTAAATGCTAGAATATAAACTTTATTCTTCCCAGTCAGACTACTCAGTCATTGAACAGTCAGTTAGCTACTAAACTAGGTCTACATACAACTACAGATATAGATTGTAGGTGTCACCATTTCTAAACGAACGAACAATTAAGACCGTCACCATTAACTTCAATTGTGGGCGGGTGAATAGTGACACATTCAATTATATTATTATCAGACCGACTACGTAAGTCTAGTCTTATCTAGCAATCATTATCTTTATCATTTGTTTCATAAATGAACATGCAAAATATAATGTTATCTAAAATCTCATCTAAAATTTGACATTCAAGATTCAAATAAGATTTAACTATCGTTCAGTAAGTCGTTTTATTAGCTGTTAATGACTTATGTCTTATCTTGAATCTTAGTGTTAAAGTGTTAAACAAATTAGTGTTAAAAAAAGAGTTTATCAGCAGAAAGTGGTATCAATTTGTGTTAAATTAATTAATTGTGTTCAAAAGTGTGTCGCCTTATGAATAGCAAGTGAATAGGTAATTATATTGTTTTTATTTTGGCTAATGATTGATTGTGTTTACATTTTATATTAAAGTAGTTTGTGTTTATTTAGGAAGTGTTAACTTTTCTTTTTTTTCATTGAAAAAAATATGGGCAGATAAAGTCGAGAGATTACAAAATAGAACTAGTGTTAGTGCAAGACATCTAAGGTAAATTTTCTTATACTTACGATTATTAAACATTATCTGTCTGTCTTTTGCCAACTGAATACCAATATTTTACCTAGAGTGACTGCCTATCTGACCTCCACAAACCAGTAGCAGTACTGGGTAATACGATACCACTTAGTCAGTCTGGTTGTCAGACTTTCAGGAAATTTTATTTTTGGGATTAGGAAATTCATCAATTTTTTTTTTTAATTTATTTATTTTATTTATAATTTTTTTTTTCCTTCTTAACCCTTTGTGTCGAGGCCGCGGTACCTATCTCTTTCGAACAACCCGCAACCCCGTCGGGGAATTTCAGGCCAATGACTGCTTGTAGAGACTGTCAAATATCTACAAACGACAGACGATACCAATGGCTTTTTTTTCTTTTTTTTTTTTGGTGGGTTTATAACCGTTGGACTACCCGCGGCCCCGACAGGCGTCGGCCCTTTCGGGCCCCTCCCATGTTGCTGACATCTCTTTGAGGCGCGCGTGGAACACGAACGCGCCGTCGACACGGCCTGTTTTCGTCGTGAGACGGACGGACGGCGAGTTAGCCCATCACTCACCGTCCACAGGCCCGCGTCTACGGTGGCCGGAGGTCATCGCGGGACCCCCGACGCCCGAAGCGCCTCCCGCGGCGGCTGGGACGAGAGGTTCTCTCCCTCTCGCGTTCCGCCACCTCCTTCGCCAGCATCACTGCTTCGCAGAAGGAGGCGACGGCGTCCCATTCCTCCTCGCCCCGGACCATGGCTTGCACCAGGGCCGGGCGCAAGAGGTCGCCGCCGCCGATCGCCGCTACGAGAACACGGCGGGGCTCCGCCCAAGCGGGGCACACCTCCACTGTGTGCTCCACCGTGTCCTCCGGCCGATCCTCACAATGGTACGATACCAATGGCTTGACGTGCTTATCCAAGCCTACCATAATCATAGATCCTATATCACTTAATTATAAGCCTCTCTCTGAATAAAAGTTGTGCAGTAATGCTGAAATGCCGCCGATTAAGTTTTTAGACTTGCAATGATTTGTTTTACGAGCACACGTGCCGCTTTGATTTTAGAGACTTTAAAGATGTCAATGCATCATCCTTATGCGGTGCTAAACATTTCTATCAAGTGCATTTGTATGATTATTCCACACAGAAACATAAATTTACTATTTCGACAACACAAACACCTCCTCGACTATCGCCTCCAGATCCCATGGCGGCAATCCGGCAAGGAGGGTCGCCACGTCGCGGGAGAGATCGTGCGGTACCCACGGACTAGCCTTACGGCCATCACCTTTCGCGCGTGGGCGCGCCTTGGGCGCGTTCAGGTAGTGGACGGCCCGCTTCCTCAAAGCACGCGCTCACACCGGGGCTCCGTAAAGGGCCATGGACCACACGATCCCCGCATAGAGCCTCCAGGAGTTTGCCCCCCCCCCCCCCTAGATTGGTCAAGAGCCACCTGAAGGCAGCCCCGGTCCGCTCCAGTCTGGGAGCCAAACGTCGGAAATGCTCTACGAAGTTCCAGCGGCTGTCCAGGACGAGTCTTGATACTTCAAAGTACATTCCTGCAGTCTGTGATACATTTAGCGGACACGATTTATGCCTTTTTTTTTTGGCGGGTGGAAAATCATCGAATAACCCCTCCCGCTCTTGGGCAGAGCGAAAGGGAGTGTCAGACTTCTACTGACTAAAAACCACCCATGTTCCTTCTTCGCCCTCTATGTCGAGGCCGCGATAACTAGTTTACAACCCGCGGCCCCACACGATTTATGCCTCAGATCACTTTTGAAATTGTACCTTCACTAGATTTTGGAAATCTATTTAGGTGTAGGTAAGCAAGTCGAACCCCAGTTAAATTCAGTAAATCATACACATTACCAAGATTAGAAACAGGTTCTATTTGGGTTAATTGTAGATGTTAGTTACTAAAGAATTTTTACCTACCGTTGCTGAATTTTATTGGATATCCCATTGTTGTAGACAATTATGTCTATGTCTCAAAAAAAATATCTTATGGTGACGACATTGATTACATTATTGTGGATGGTTAACGAATAGACAAAGTCAAGGAGTACATATACTTAGGAGCGTGGACTTTGAGCATAGTTATGAACGATAAAGATTGCGAAATCAAGCGTCGTATCTAACTAATGTGGGGTGGTATCCGTAAACTGTCTGACGTACTTAAGTCAAACCGGATGCCCATGAACCTCGTAAACATCGAACAGTGTGTCCTTCCAGTCATGACGTAGGTACGGGGCTGAAACTTGGTCGCTCACCAAGTTTACTTCACCACATGCAAATCATTTAAAAGAAGATTAGAAAAGAGCAGAGAACTGGTTAACTATCTACAACGCTCAGCTCATCTCCGCTTTGGTTGAAAACGGGCCATAGATTAATAAACTGACCTAAAGCTCATCTGAAAAAATGTATCGTTCCTTCTGCCCTGAGTCACCTGCACGTACCATTATTTCTAAAAAAGATTTCGACGTCATGTAAAGCCAAGCCTGACATCAGGTTTTAAATAGTCATTTAACGTATTTGTCAGTAATCATGTTTATCAGCATTTATCCGCCTTTTATCAATTGAAAATAGTTATCTTACATGAAGATACGTACGGAGAATCGATTCGTGTGATAAAATAAATTCAGGATACGGATAGGCGTTATATAACGGATATATAACGGATAGGCCGTTGTCACCTGCTATCAAATTTAGTGATAACTTCTTCCCTACCGGTAGTAAAAACAGTTTTCTCTAGTTCTTTTGACCACTTGATCGGTGTAGGTACGCTTAAATGTCCCTTATCGATAATAACATGCTAGCCTATATGTTCACATATTTTTGTACGTACAGATGCACTCCTGGGTATATCTTTGCTTGTACCTTAATGTTTGTGTGCCAGTCTCATCCCGGACATCGGGGGTATGTCCGGGATGAGACTGGCACACAAAGATAGACAAAGAAGAGCAAAAATTTTGTCTGCCCATCTCGCTGTACTTTCACACGAAGCAAATCTCGATGAATGATGTTTGTACTTTATGTCAATATTAGCAGATAATTCGTCGTTATTCTGCCGTTTCCTCAATTTATTTGGTGATGGTACATGATATGTCTTCCCTTCCCATACTTCTTTATTTCTTGTTTTCTCGGTAATCGACCCCTTCTTTGCCATAATTAACATCTTTATCATAATCTATCTATTTTTCTTATTTTGTAGCTATCCTAATTTTTAATTAAAACTATTCTCAATTCTCAGAGAGCCAAGGTTACACAGATATTTGTGCTTTGAAGTGTTAATGAAAAATTTATTTATTTTTCAGATAAATAAATAAGAAATTCACCATGGTGGACCGGAAAAGACTACTCATATTCATTGGAGGGACTTTTGTTTTGATGCTTCTGTTAATTGCAATTACTTTGGCGATTGTATTACCTGGTAGAAAGTAAGTACTTACAACTTTATAATTATGCTTGTAAGGTAGACCATAGGTTAATCCCTTTGCTAGTTTAGCGTAGTTTTATCTTTCAATAGAATAGAGATGTTTCCTCAATAAAAAAAAGATTCTAATTAGTCCGTCTGTTAGATTATCAAAAAAAATTGGATACACATTTTTCGGTTTTTCTTATCAGTAAAAAATTACGAAGATAAAACACGTTAAAAATTTCAGTGGGGTTTTGTAACGTCACTCACTGGTAAAAAATTTCATAGTCTTCATTATTTGTTTGCGTGAAATATTTTTTATATACGTGTCCAATATTTTTTGGTAATCTATTCGACGGACTAATTAGATTTTTTTGTTAACTACCCTATTAGGCCACATTGTTCTGTTACGAAGGGCAGCCTACCAAACTCAAAAAATATATTTATTTGTTATTTTGTCATACGACTTCTTCAACACTTGACCACACAATGTATAGTGTAGGTATTTTCCAAATCTCTTCATTTTGGTGGTTTTTAGTCATGGCTACCAAGTCTAGGCGAAACTGGATGGCCACTTATCTCGTCTTTATGTTTTGATGTCTTATTACTTTTGGTGAGGATCTTCAGAAAAGTTAGTTGCGTAGTGCATGCGTGTGGGTTTAGAATTATAGATGTATGGAAGTGGATGAATAATTATGTAAGGATCGCAGCAGGCAAAGACAGGAGTACGAATGTTGATAAGTGGAGAGCGACAGATATAAGTATGAGTGCTGGATGTGGTTTACAGACGTCTAAGGCTATTCTGATCGTAAAGATCCCGTCAAGGCTGCGGGTTGTTCGAAAGGCATACTGCAGCCTTGGTTTTAGTCAGTAGAAGTGTGACACTCCCTACCGCTTTGCCCTAAAGCAGGAGGGGTTTTTGATGGTTTACCAAATCCCCCACCCAAAAAAATGAAGGCCAATGAAAAGAGGGATGAATGGCGCACAATTTTGGTGGAATGCCACCATTAAAAAAACGAATTCCATGAACTGAGTACACCAGGTAACATCAAAATTGCTCACACTTCAAAGATGTGATGGGAATCGTTATACAATGACAATTAAACAAAAAAATAGTCGCTGTTTTTGTGATTTTCAAAGTTAAATGATCGTGACACATAAATACTTATGCCATTGTATTTATAGATTTACGATGTGCATAAATTCAATGTTTTAGTTATATTACAAACTACCAATTTTATAATTAACTTTGTATGCAAATTGGGTGAAAGCGAGTCGGATTTTGAATAGTACCCTACTAGCCAATATTATACGTATTAATTTTGTTTAATTGTAATATGTAATTAATTAACTTAAATTTTATTTTAAGTTTGTATGCTAAATTAACTATGCAAAATATGTGACAAAATTAATTTTTAAACCATTATTGTGCCATATTTCATGCAAATAAAGAATCTATATTATGAATCTTGAATCTATATATTACCATATATCATATATATCTTTCATATATATATCTCTTCATATATATATTCACCTAATTAGTGACGAAAAAATTCTAACTTGTTGAATATTATTTGTTTTTATTTAACCTAAATGAAATAAGTGAACAATTTGCAACAATAGGCTTTTAGTATACTATTGAATTTATCAAAGAAAAAAAAACTTGCGTTATTTTTGGGCACTTCTGAAAACGAACAAAAACATTCAGCGTAAAATTTCTAAAAACTCATAAATGACCAAGGTGACTTGACACACTTACATAATATGCTACAGCAAACAAAAAAAAACCTTTGTCTATTATAGCTATAATACAGTGCGCTAATAAAACTTGTGATTTATTATAACTAATTAAAAAAAAAAAAAACTAAGTTTTAAAGCCAGATTCAGTTAAAAGAAACTTTGGGGGTATGAGGAAAACGGTGTAAAGTTGCTCATACCCTTTAAAAAAGGGAGGATTCTGCGACCAGACGGGTGTTGTGTCTGGTGGGCTAACTGCCCAACATAATGTAAATCGGGATTTTCTATATTGGCTAATGTCGTGGATAACTTTGATAGCGCGACGTAGGAATTGCCATTAGTTCGCATTTTGTTGCGATAGACGGCGCTGTCGCTAAAACCCTTTATATTTAAACGTGTATCAATAAGTCGCTGCACCTGACAAATTCCATATCTGATTTTTGTATCGTTTTGGGAAACAACAAAAAACATAAATATTTGAAACATTGCAAAATTATGAATGCATTTAACTTAAAAAGTAAAGTTCAACTTGTGTCTAGACCGAATATTACAAAACAGATTTTATCAACACATCGGGAATGTAATGGAGATTATGTTAAGTATAGTGTTCAAAGAATTAAAAAATGCACATGTGTAATTTGGCAGTCGCAGCCACGATTAGTGATGTTATAGAGAGTGAATTTATTGTGTTTAATTGTGATAAATAGTTCTGAAAAATTTTAATAAAATATTGACCTGTGTAAAGTGTGACCTGTGCCTTTACTTTGTCGTTAGATTTTGTTTTTTCTATAATACTAGATTAATATCCTTGTTGTACAGTGAAAAGATAAAGGCAATATAAATGTGTAATATTAGTTCCAAATAGATAGTACCAACTTCAGTTGTTTTTATCTCAAGCGTTTTTAACAAAAAAAAAACAGCCAGAATTATTATTTCACTACATTATCTTTCACTATGGCAGATACTCGTAGAATTATGGTTTCTTTAATTCTGGTGTATTTATTTGGCAGGTACGTTATTTAACCCGTCGAGATTTTTAGAGTAGGTACCTAATTTGTTAAGGTTTTTGGGGGTTGGGTTTGTGTATTTTTTTCGATTTTTTCATGACGTAAGGAGATTTTTGAGTATAAATGTGGGATGGTATAAGAGTAGAAAAAGGCCAAAGAAACGATGTACCTATAAACTGTGTGAATGATGATAAGTTGTCTGATGAGATAACGAGCCATACAAAAGTATTGATGAATACATGCTGCGCCAACCCAAAACGATTTAGGTTAAGGGCAAGGGAATGAAGAATGCAGTTTAAGGTTTTCTTACAAATGTTTTCGTATTTATTTTAGTATTCTTCAACATGCTATCTTTGGTAGAAATTTTGTTAGCAAATTACGATAAGCAAAACATTTTACCACAGATTTATGAAACTTACACCCCAGAACCACTCTGTCTATTAGTAAAAATAGCATGAAAATCGGTGCAGTAGTTATAAGTTTATCGCGCGTCTGTCTGAGACAGACAGACGCAGCGAAAGGCTTTGTTTTTTAAAATGTAGTGTACAACATATAACCCAGGACATTCTGCTCAGCAGCCGCATTGCACCCACTAGACCAACGAGGCAGTCCATCACACAACAGGCCACTACACCACAGGCCACCACACCATACGCCACCACATCACAGGCCACCATACCACAGGCCACCACACCACCGGCCACCACACCACAGGCCACCACAACACAGGCTACAACACCACAGGCCACCATACCACAGGCCACCACACCACAGGCCACCACACCACAGGCCACCGCACCACAGGTCACTAAATCAGTGGACGCCTCAGTGAATTAACTTTATTTATTTAAATTTTCAGTTCTGACTCTAAGGCTGAAACTGACCCAGTAGATTCAAGAAAGAAGTTGGTAATAGACCACGATGGAGGAGCAGACGATGCCTTTGCCATCACCATGGCTTTGATTTATGAAAAATACTTTGATGGGTAAGTATCTGCCCTCATTATCTGATGATAATGTATAAAATTATCTAGCTATTAAAGAGCGGAGTCTCCTAATACAGGTGTTTTCTATGCTTGACATGAGCCTCCAATCATCAAGTTGTTGTATTTATTAAAATGAAATATATAATATGATATCATTATTATGTTGGTTTTATCAGTAGGTACTCCCGAACATTTTATGCTCAATCTCAACAGATAATCTGAGTCTTTTATATTACAGAATTCCCATTCATTTTTGCCCTTAAATCGATACATTATTTCACTTAATATCGTTTGAGTAGGTACAAATATAGAAATAAAATAAAATAAATATAACCACGTCACCTTTTAGATGGAGCAAGTCAACAATGTTATAAATCTGCTGCCTATGCCAATTTATTTGATGATTCCCGGTGTCCACCACCGGCTTGCCCACCAGTGACGGACAGTGGCTTGACTTTTTATTAAATATCACTTTCAAACTACTTAGTTTTAAGGGTTCCGTAGTCAATATGGAACCCTTAAAGTTTCGCCCTGTCCGTCTGTCTGTCTGTCTGTCCGTCCGCACTATATCTCAAAGACTCTTAGTACTAGAAAGCTGAAATTTGGCATGAATTATATAGAATAGAGTTACGCCAACAAAGTGCTCATATAAAATATTTTTTTTTTAGTGTATCTCAAGTATTATCTATTAAAGTGGGGATGATTTTTTTTTCTTGCAAAGTCCACTGCGTGGGATGACGTTGGATAGATCTTTTAAAAAATATTGCGAGTTTGCTCAAACAGTTTTTCGATTAAGGGAAATATAAATATTCCTCTGTGAAATATTAAGCTTTGAAGTGCAATTTTTTGTTAGACCCACGTCTGGCAACCAAACCACCTAAACAGGTTGTGTTTGGGCGTGTGAAAAAATTCATGATAGTAGCAATATATAACGAAAATAGAAGGAAAAATAGCAGCTAATAAGTACCTAGGCTTTACATGTTTGCGAGTAATAGTCGACCAACTTATAAAATTTAGTAAGTTCACATTATTTTGATGGGCAACTACGGGACCCTACATTGTACGTGGTCCGACATGCACTTGGCCGGTTTTAACCATAAAAACGTTGGTAAAATGAGAACAGCTAAAAATAAACTAGAACTAAGATAGTCTTTCAAGGTTTTGTGAAAATAACGTATGTGTATGTAGATACTTATTACCTGTTTCCTTTTTCCATATTTTCCTAGAAGACGTAAAATAGTTCTTGGTTAGGCTAGTTTTTTACCCGACTGCGGCGAAGCCCAAAAGGAGGGTTATTGTTTATCGATGATATTTTACCATTTAATAACTGTAGTAGTATTCTTTTCTCTCTATGTATGTATAGTATTCTTCTTTTGTTATTTTTTTCTAACGATTATTGTACACCATAACGGTATTGGTGTAGAAGTACTTTAAAAAAAAATTAACTGCCTCTGTTTGTGAAACACCAACAACAAAAATAAACTATTTAATTTTCTTTTAAATTATAATATTCTTTTTTTTCCAGGCCAAATGTAGTTGCCTTGACAACAACGTTTGGCAATGTCAACTGGATTCAAACCATATTCAATAGTGATAGAATACTGACCTTAATGAACAGAAGAGATGTAAGTATTTATATCTAACCTAAACTTTATGTGTTTATCATAAATTACATCTTCGTGCTCATATCCCGCGTTACATAGACTTGGTGTCTTACGTGTTATTCTATCTATGAGTACAATCGATAGATAAATACAGATATGACTAGGAAGTCACGAGTTTGATCCCAGCACATGCACCCCGGATTTTTCATATTATCATCATCATCGGTCTACTCAGCTAGTTATTTATGTATTTTTTCATTACAGATACCGATATATGAAGGTTCTCGTAAAGCTTTGATATCAGGGATCCAGTCTGACAACTATTTCGGTACTGATGGGCTAGGAGACACCGGCTACCGACCTCCACCAGTAACGCACGATGGCACACAAGCAGTCATTGCGCTAATAGAACTTTCAAAGAAATACGCTGGTATGCGCTATGTTATTCTCATCATTCATCATTTCAGCCGAATGACGTCCACTGCTGGGCATAGACCTCCCCCAAGTGCCACCACATTGTCTCGCATTCAACGGATCCCGGCAACCTTCACCAGGTTATCGGTCTGCTCTTTATGGTTTTAGTCTAATTCTGAAATAGCTTGCAAAATTAATGACGTATTGTGTGCGTGATACCTACCTCCTCACCGACCTTTTCACTTCGACCAGAGCGGGAGAGTCTTTTGATTTCCGAAAACAAACATGACAAAAAAAAAATTGCAAACGAATTGAGAACCTCCTTTTTGGAAGTCGATTAAAAAAGGACAAACGTCTTTTGACACCCAGTCTTACTAAGGTGTATCGTATTTTCCAATACTGTCTGGGTTACGGAGGTCAGGTAATCAGTTGCTCCATGTAAAATACCGGTATTCAGCTGCATCCGAAAAGACTGGAAGCAGCCCAATAAAGTTTAGAAAAGTCTAGGAAGATGACGATGATGGTTTGGGGGGTATGAGGAACATGGTGTAAAGTTCCTCATCCCCCATAGAAAAGGGAGTATCCTCCGACCAGATTTAGTGTTAATTTTAAATTATTTAAATTTTAATAGTCAGTTAGTTTCAGTAGTTTTAATAGACAGTAGTGTCTGGTGGGCTAACTGCTGGCTAATATACAAGTCGGGGTTTTCTATGCTAATGTCGCGGATAACTCTTATCTTACTTGATGGCTCTTAGGCTTAGCCTACCTTACCAACTGAGCATTTCTTATAACTAATTAACAATGTAATAAAATAACACTATGAACAAATTAATCATAAAAAAAGTTCAAACTCCTGTTAAAATACTTATAGCAATTTTTGGCGTCCCACTAAAACTCATTGACAATAACTACGATTAGTACGAATCTTATAGGCAAACGCTCGACTTGTCTAAAATCCTTTCATAATTGTATGCACACAGCATCACATCGGTGCGTATGGCCGTATCTATGAACCGTACACATACATAGATTTTCGCAATTTTAACGCAGCAGCTCCTGCGACTGTAGCTGAGTGGGCTGTGATTGGCTGCAACAACACAACCAATCTATAACCCGCGAAGTTCAAAACTTGCATTTTTTTGCAATTTGTAGGCCAGTGCTAGGTTGTATGTTGAATAAAATATGACTACATACGTCTTAAAACCGGGAATCATATTTTAATGAACAAACAACCTAGCACTGGCTTGCAAATTGCAAAAACGTAAGGAAATTTTAATTTCGTGCTTCGCGTATTTCGGGCTTCCGTGCATAGAGCGCAGCACCTGTTTAGTTCGATGTTCGCAATGTTGTCAACTTGTCACCTCATTCATTGAAAATGATGCAATTTTATTTGTTAGTATTTATCTATCGACAATAATAACCTAGAAAATATTTTTTACGTAAGAGGAAGCCATTACTGTTTCATTGTTGTGACAAGCAATATATGTATAGCGGGACAGTAGTGTAAATATTAATTTTGTTGTGTATAACCTTTTTTTGTTGTGTGTGTTTTGGTGTGTAACCTAACAAATAACAATGGTATTTACTTGTGAAGTTTGTGCTGCTATTGTGTGTTTGTTGGATGTTAAAGGTAATAAGTTTTCTCAATTATCGTATAATGATAAGATTCAAGTAGTATCTAAAGGTAGATGTGTACCCGAATTACGAAAATAAATTCATCGCGTACTCATTTCAATCCTCATAATTATACCTCATAATTAGGTGTATGTTATACCTGGCTGTGTGGCTGCATACACACAAATAAATTATTTTGTTTTCCGTGCATTTTGTTTAATACTGCCAGTAAGTGGAGCGAGTAATTTATTGATTTGCATAATTTTCATTCCTCGGCCAAAAAGCATGACCTATCAGAAAAACATATAGAGGCTTGCTTAAAGTTAAATACATTTGGTAAATCACGTATTAAAATGAGTATTAACAGCCAGTTAAGATTAGATATAGAAAGGCATAATTGTAAAGTAGATAGGAATAGAAATATTTTTCAAAGACTGATCGAAATCGTATGCTTTCTGGGAAAACAAGAATTAGCTTTTCGCGGCCACGATGAATCATTATCATCAATGAATAGAGGTAATTATTTAGAAACAGTAGATTTATTAGCAAAGTATGATGGAGTTTTAGAAACCCACTTACAAAATGCAAGTACCTCATTCACGGGCATGTCAAACAGAACGCAAAATGATTTGATCTCGAGCGTTGCATCTGTGATAAGTGCTGATATTATTCAAAATTTGTATAAAAGTAATTTAGATAAAGTTTTTTCAGAAGTTTTGCGTTTGGCGAAGTTTATTGTTACTATCCCAGCAAGCAGCGCATCGGCAGAGCGTTCATTTTCCTCCTTATAACGTATCCACACCTATTTATGAAACACACAAAGTCAGCATCGACTAACAAATCTTTCTTTAATTTCTATAGAAAAAGAATTAATGGCCGAACTACGACGCAAGCCTACTTTTTATGACGAGGTCTTAAAAACATATTTGAAAAAAGATAGGCGAGTAGATTTAATTTATGAGTTGATTTTTTTACTGATATCAAACCCGTACTTATTAAATATATTTATACATGCGAATCACACATGAAATAGGGCCTTCAAAGGCCGCTTCGGATATCTTGCAAGTGACGTGTTCTGTAACTATTACCCACTCACTTGGATGAGATAATTTGAGTTGGCCGAATCTTTCTTCTGTTTGCATCGTTAAAAAATCGTGACTTGAAACTTGAAAAATGCGGTGAGTTTTTGAATTGTGCTTGTAACTTTTGTTTTTACAGGCTTATTTTTAAATATTAAGTATAGGTAAATGTGACTTTTTTTTCCCTGTCAATTATTCGTAGCCTACCACTGCACGCCACTGCGGATAACTGTGATAACGCGATGTAGGATTTGTCAATTAGTTTTCATGTGTTGCGATAGATGTCGCTGTCGACACAATGGTCTTTGTACAACAGACACACATATACCATTATGAGTTACTTAATGATATGAGTGATCATTCATCACAAAAAAATATGACTCTATTTACTCCATCTGTAAAAATTTTGGATATGTATTTTTTGTTTTATCAAATTAATTCAAAATTACGAAAATAAAACGTGTCAAAGATTATAGGGCTAGTGACATCACATTTTGGTAAAAAATGCACCAAACAAGACTTCCAAGCCCGCAGCAAGCAATATATTTTGTAAATCTATCTGACGGACTTCTTAGATATTTTTGTCAACTACCCTATTTAAACTCAATAATTTTATGGATTTTTACAAAAAGTCAGAAAGACTTGAATAAGTCCCTCGTTTAACCTAACATACTGTATAATTATAGTAGCTTGATGCTTTAGCTTTCATTTTACTAGTTCACAAGTAATGGAAGTTTTTCGTGTTTCAGGAAATCTAACAATAGTGGCAATTGGCCCTTTAACAAATATAGCCTTGGCAGCAAGAGCAGACCCCTATTTTCTCTCCAGAATTGAGCAATTATATGTTGGTGCTGGCCATATTCATAGTAAGTTTACTTAGTTTTATGTCAAAAGATCAAAGAAAAGTTTGTAAGGAGTTAACCACACAAGAATAATATGAAGGAAAGAGAATATGATCAAAAATATATTGCGATATTATTAGGCCTTCTGACTATTATTCGTCTTGGCGGCCAATCTTAGCGGAGTTGAGCCATCGGTGCGGGAGATATTATAATGCACAAGGGTGTGTGCAGGCACATGTGCACACTCTGTTCCTTTTCTCTAAAAGTCCGATGGGACGGCAATAAGTAAATAAAAATTCATTTAATTCAGACTTGATCGATACACCCAGGTGAACATTAGATACTAATCCAATTTTTGACTGTCTACTATGAAGTTATCGACTAGTAACTATTAATTTGTAACTATGCAAACAAGTGCACAATAAACTAAGTTATTGTTATTTAAAGAATGATCTAGAAGTCAGTTCTTGAGTTGTAACGGTGCCGGTGTAACATTGTTGTTTTAAAAAAATTTGCTTGCTGCGATAGTGACCTCATTTAGTAAAAAATACTTAATAAACTGGTCACCCGAAGTAGGTGCACTTTCGTTACCTAGATCTACAGGGTGTCCAAGAACCTGGCGTCCAACTGGATTCCCACGATGCCCCAAGTTCTAACAGTACTCAGAAAAATATTTTAAAAAATCCACCCCATGTACTTACAGAATTATACTGATTTCAAAAAAAAAGGGGAAATGAGCACCCTGTGACATACTTTTGAATGCTGTGACTGCTAATGCTGATAATTTCGATATTTCTTGGAGGTTTTGTAATCTAGGGTATTGCTGTGTCTAAATAGAATGTAAAAATAAAGTACTTATTGTACCATTTTAAAATAAAATATTATTTTAACTAAAGGTGATATGGAAAACTATTGAATTTCGCAACTTTGACCGACTGTAGTGTAAAAAAAATGTACCAAAATAGTATGGCAAGTGACGTCAAATTTTGACGCGTTTATTCCTCTTTTTAAAAAGGTATAATACTTACACATTAATTTGTAAAAAAAAATTTTTGATAATATTTTTACTCAACAACCCAATTTTTACGAAGTGCCTACCTACTAACGGTAACTGTCGGACCCTTTCTTATCTTAGAAACTGTTATGTTACTACTATTATTTACTTCGGTTCCAAGAGTGAGCAAGAAGGAAATACACACAGGTAGATGGGTTCCCAGTAGAATAAAAGCAAAGAATGTTAGTTTAAAGATATTTTATTACAATAAATGTTCAAAATGTTGACCACCCGCGGCAATACAAGCTCTCACTCTCCTTAAAAAGGACCGCTTTATGTTTCGCGAGTAACTTTTTTGACGTATCACCTGCACTGCTTGTGTTATCTTCTCACGAAGGTCAGCGATGTCATTAATGGGCTTCGCATAAACGAGCTCCTTCATAGTTCCCCAGAAAAAAAAATCCAGCGGATTTAAGTCAGGTGAGCGGGCTGGCCACGGGATTGTTCCTGATCGCCCAATCCACCTGTTCGGGTATTGCTCGTCCAAAAACTCTCTAACGGATACGCGAAAATGTGCTGGACAGCCGTCGTGTTGGAACCACATATCTGGTGGGGTCTCTTCTAGTAAGTTTGGCAAATCATTTTGAAGAAAATTTAAATATGATTCGCCAGTCAAATTCTCGGGCATCTCAAATGGACCAATAATATTCCCACAGAGAATACCGGTCCACATGTTCACTTTGAACCGGTACTGGGATCTATCTTCTCGCATCAAGTGCGGATTTTCCACATGCCACTCGTGCAAGTTGTGTAGGTTCATGTAGTCATCCTTCTTAAATGTTGATTCATCTGACCACAAAATTTTGTCGATAAAGTTTTCGTCTTCTCGATGTTTTTGCAGGATTGTTTCACAAAACGCGACTTGGCTCGGATAGTCTCGAGGTAAAAGACTTTGCACTCGCTGTACGTGGTACGGATGATATTCTTCTTTTTGGAGAATACTGTGTGCTGTGCTCTTCGGTATCCCCGTATCAGCTTCTATTCCTCGCACAGAGATGCTTGGATTTGCCGACACTGCCTCTAAAACTTCATCGCGTATGAAGTCATTTACGGGTCGTCCTTCACCAGCTACTTGATTGGGGAACCGCCCGTCACATAGTGATCTGTGCACATTAATGAAAACTCGATGGTCGGGATATCGCGTAGCCCTCGGATACCTTTCTCTGTAAAGTCTCGCTGCAGCTCGTCCATTACCTCTACATTCTCCATAAATGTAGTGCATATTTGCGTATTCTTGCGGAGTGTAGGTCGCCATGGTAGCACACACAAAACACAAACTGTCCAAACACAGGCAAAGGTCGTCGTAAAGAGTTCGTTTCAAAGTCCAGAGCACAAAGAGTAATCGAGTCCAATAAACAAAGCTTTAAATCGTAGTACGTGATCAATGGTAACAATAAGAGAGAGGTGCGTAGTAACGGCAGGAGGCAGTGACGCGTACTGACCGTACTGTTATCCTAAATAGCACGATCCCAGATAGCGTCACTATCTATCTCACTCGCACCTCTAACCTTTTTCTCCCTCACTCTTACCTGAATAATGGGGTACCATAAAGAAGAACCAGCAAATCGCAAAGATAGTTTCTGTCTTGCTCCCTCCTGTTGTAATAACGAATCACTATGGTGAGATGCATGCACATACCGTCCCTTACGGTCTAACCTGTTTTTTGAGAGGCCTGTTGTTATTTTTATGAGCATACAATAGTAATTCTTTAGAGGTTAGATTCAATTCGTCGTAAATTTTTCTTTCTAAGAATTCTGTAAGACATCGTAAAAATTGGGTTGTTGAGTAAAAATATTATCAAAAATTTTTTTTTTCAAATTAATGTGTAAGTATTATACCTTTTTAAAAAGAGGAATAAACGCGTCAAAATTTGACGTCACTTGCCATACTATTTTGGTACATTTTTTTTACACTACAGTCGGTCAAAGTTGCGAAATTCAATAGTTTTCCATATCACCTTTAGTTAAAATAATATTTTATTTTAAAATGGTACAATAAGTACTTTATTTTTACATTCTATTTAGACACAGCAATACCCTAGATTACAAAACCTCCAAGAAATATCGAAATTATCAGCATTAGCAGTCACAGCATTCAAAAGTATGTCACAGGGTGCTCATTTCCCCTTTTTTTTTGAAATCAGTATAATTCTGTAAGTACATGGGGTGGATTTTTTAAAATATTTTTCTGAGTACTGTTAGAACTTGGGGCATCGTGGGAATCCAGTTGGACGCCAGGTTCTTGGACACCCTGTATATCTGTGATTATGACTATGTTCTTCCTATATCCACAGGTGATGCTCACCCCGACCCGGAATTTAATGCGGCAATGGACCCAGAAGCTTACTACATTGTTGCCAATAGCTCTAGAGTAGACAAAGTCACGTTTGTACCTTTCTCACAGGTTTACAACACTTTAAGCATTCCCCTTGTAAGTACTCGTTTATATACTGTATTGAATAGTCGTCCTTGTTTTTGCTTACTTAAGATCGAATGTTGCTTTACGCGTTTTGCCTCAAACGGCAAAAAAATCCTACAAGAAGTGACATTAACGACAAAGATAATGAGGAAGTTAAAAAATGTGTGAGACTGACGTAAGGTTCCGAAAAGTTAAGGCCAATTTTGTTGAGTCAATCATCATGGTTAAGTAGTTTTCATTGTTTTATAGAAGACTGAACACGTGAGCACCCATTACATATCGAGTTTCCTCCGTGCCTCAGAAAACACGTTAATTCGTTGGTTCCCACTGTCATTTTTAAATCTTTGAGAATCACTACAGGGATTTAGAAACCAGATTTTGCAGCAACCTTTACCAAGAGTCTCACTATTGTGGAGGTCAGAAAGACATTTGCTCCATGTTAAATATTGGTATTCGGCTGCTATTTTGATGCTTTCATAACGAGTGTGTCCTCGGCCAGAAACTGCATGAGCCTTAGCTTTTTAAATTAAGATTTAGTTTTTTCAGGTTTTTATTTTTGTACTGAATGTGACATTATAAAATGTGAAAAATGTGAATTTAGTTTAAGCTTAAATGTTATACTGTATTCTTTTTTTTTGCGGCTGTATTGTGTTGTACACACTCTTTCTTTGTAATCTGTTTTTAGAATAAATTGAGGACTTTTAATTGGCTGTCAGACTCACATACCATTTTTTAATCTGTTAATCTTAGCTGTAAGTCTTCCATAGTTAATAAATAAAATAACAATACGGTTAGACTGTATATCGTTCCATAAAGAACTAAGCAAATGACAAACCTGTAACAAAATTTAGTACGTACTAAATAGCTGTTTTATTTTTTACAGGATTGGCGAACAGATACTTTAGGAACAATACAAACTACAACAATGGAGGCACTAAACAGTTTTGAACAAATATCGCTACCAAAAGAACCTGCGTGGACCCAACTGGACCCAGCTACAATGGCTTTAGCACTAGATAGTGATTTAGTTGACGTGTTCAGAAACACTACTAATGGTATCATGTTGGAAGGTAAGAAGTTCGTTATTAAATACGTTCTTTATTAGTACGTAATTTAATAAGAAAAAAAAAAGTTTTATTTTAGTCAAAATTTAAAAAAAAAAACTAAGTTAGTTAGTTACTTTTGTTAACTTTTATAAAAAAAAAAACAAAATAACAATAAGAGTCATTACAAAAAGTCAATAAATTAGCAATCAAAATCATTAAAATAATATTAATAAATCAATAAACTTTCAATTACATAACTAAACAATCATTAATAAATGTCAGTAAAGTCATTCAAAAATATTTTATCAAGTTTAAAAGCTGCTGTGTATCAAACTATGAGCCTCATTCTACACCTCTGCTGAGGCATTAAAGCCTATCGGAAATTAAAGACGTCATGTTATCTGTTTGTAAAATATTTTTCTTTTCAGGTGCAAATCGTGCTATAAACACAAATGACTTCACGGCACAGTATCCCAATGCAAGAATCCTTCAAGCAGCAAATGTAGAAAAGTACAAGACATTCCTTCTGAAAGTGTATTCGGCTGAGCTTTAATTCTTGACTAACAAAGAACCACCAATAGGGGATCGGACTGAGTCAAAAAAATATGATTCTAATTAGTCCGTCAGTTAGATTATCGAAAAATATTGGATACGTGTTTTTTGTTTTATCAAATTAATCAAAATTGACGAAGATAAGATGTGGTTGTGACGTCATTTGTAGGTAAAAATGTACTATCATATGACGGTTTCGAAGAGTTCACGAGTTTTCGAAGCACTGTATTCATTTGTCATATGTCTTCATTTTTTGTTTATGTTAAAAAAGAAAAAATACGTGTCCAATATTTTTTGGAAATCTATCTGACGGACTAATTAGTTTTTTTTGTCCGATCCCCTATTACCAACCACCAACCACCAACGCACTAATCAGACACAGTTCACCTTTTTTCAACCTTATTACTCAGGGCAGGAGGGCTCCAAGTTTTCTGTGGCATTGGGCTATGGAGGAACCTAAATTTACTGCTGCGCTTACCACGAAGATAGACCACTTTCACCTTTATGCTTTTAGTTATAAGGATGAAAAGTGGTCGACCATGAGTAAGCGCGGTAGTATGCACGAGAAACGATCAAGCTATAAAAAAGCTAAATAAATTGAGGTCAGATTATGTGTTGACGTGTGTACCTACGCTAAAGTTCCCTGTTGCATTTGAACCCTTAACTAAGCGCCGAAAGTTGTAAATTTAACAGCGTCTTTCTATTCAGCCGTAAATTAACTTAATGGCGAATTTAATGGCAGGTGTTGAAACAGGCCCTAAATATTGCATACAAGAAGAATTAGAAACTTATCATCATCATCAGGCATAAGACGTCCAAGGCTGGACAAAGGCCTCCCCCATAGAACGCCATACAGAACGTCAGCCTGCCGTTTGCATGCACCGGTTGCCCGCAACTCTCACGATGTCGTCGGTCCACCTGGTGGGAGGCCTACCAACGCTGCGTCTTCCGGTTCGTGGTCGCCACTCGAGAACCTTTCTTCCCCATCGGTCGTCGGTTCTTCGAGCGATTTGGTCTGCCCATTGCCACTTCAACTTGCATACTCTGAGAGCTATGTCGGTGACGCTGGTTCTTCGGCGGATTTCCTCATTTTGGATCCTATCGCACAAAGAAACTCCGAGCATAGATCTCTCCATGGCTCGTTGCGTGACTCTGAGCTTCTCTAAGAAGCCAGCAGTTAAGGACCATGTCTCTGAGCAATAAGTCATCACTTGCAACACACACTGGTTATAGACCCTTGTTTTAAGACACTGCGGAATTTTAGACGAAAAGATGTCGCGTAGTTTCCCGAACGCTGCGATCCGAGTTGAATTCTTCGAGCGACCTCTTTGTCGAAGTTAGATCTACCTAGTCTTATATCCAAGGTAGACATAACTATCGACAACTTCGAGAGTATCGCTCCCAACAATTACCGGTACGGGTGGAACACGGACATTCGACATAACTTTCGTCTTGTCTCTAGAAACTTATATTTTAACAAAACTTGTCCTAGTGATTTAAACCTAAGATTGACTCGTTCAATGTGCTTATTGGAATATAAAAGATTTGACTAGCTACTTTTTTTTTCACAATGTTGGTAGGAACTAAATTCCTTTAAAAAAAGACAGCTGGATCTCATGGGTTAATAAATGTGTCTGTGTGAATACAGGGTATTGGATTTAACGAGAGTTATAGAAGAATGTTGTAGGTGCTCATTTATAAATGAACATCTTTTGCTAATAGGTCAAACATTACCATTAAATTAAAATAGTATATAAACAAAAAATTATAATAAATAGTAATAGTATAAAAAACTGTCCAGACTAAATTAATATGTAAAATAATCCATTAAGGTTCAATGTTACTAGTACGGAGGAATTGCTGAACGGCAATCGTCTTTGGTATCCATTATCCAGTAACTGTATAGTTCTGCAAAAATACGTCTTATTTTTAAGTATTTGGTATAAAGGTTATCAATTATTTAATTTTTTTAAAAGATCATCGTTTTTTTTTAATGTACACACAAAATACAATACAGGTCATGCTCCATACATTATTGTTATCTTATCAGTTATCATACATTAAAGTATAAGAGCATAAAGTTGTTTTATTATTCTCTAAAATTCATAAAAATGGTTTGTGAAACTAAGTATTGTATGTTCGTCTTGAACAAGAGAATTTTCAAATACTTTTTGTATACATATATTAATCCCACTAAAAACAAAACTTAAAAAAAAAGCCAAGCCGCGCAACTCAGTTCTTTTACCGTAAAAAGTAGTGAGATCCATGTAATACCAAATCAGTTATAATAGTAATATATTCAGTCCCTACTGAAAAACCTTTGATGTTTTAAATAAATGGATTGACTTGGCCATCGCATCGCAATTGGTTAATTGGTATTGATGAATAACCAGTGGATGAAAATCCACAACGAAGTTATAGGAGGTCGAAAATGGCCTGAACTGGTTCGAGAAAAGGATGGTACGGCCGTGCCGCTTTATTGCTCGACTTGGCGGGGGCACAGTCGTGCCCCCAGATATTAACAATGAAAACAAATTCATTAAGGGTCGGCTCAACAAGTTTCCTCCTCCCATTCTCCCCTGTTAGACGTTACGTCATAACGTCAATTATTCAATCGAAAGTTTTTGTCAAATTTGTTAGAATTCAATATTCCTCCATTATAACACTAGGCAATTCGTAAACAGCAATATTTATACATTTGTTTTTCCTGAATCATTTTGGTTTGTCTCATAAAATACAAAATATACATTTATTTGTCAATTGATCATCAGCTGATCATGTCTATTTATGGCCGTATTGTTATTTGCCTGCTCACTCATAAAAAACGGAGGTGCCTCAGCGATCGCTAAACGCCAACAACAGCTAGGCTAACCTTGACTCTTTTCAGTTAGGGTCGACGAAACATGTTTTTCATTCAGTCTTTTGTCTTTCTTATCTTTCCTTACATAAGCCTTCCATCTTTTCTTTTATTTTCCTCCTCCTTTCCGTCCGTCGTTAATATAAAAATAACTGATATTAACTAATAACATTGATGTCAAATCTCAGATACTTACTAGGCGCGGTGGTATTCAGATTCATTTTTGGCTGTTTCTTTTTTAATTTAACTGACTTCCCAAAAAGGAGAAGGTTTCTCAATTCGACAGTAATATTTTTATCTCATTGTCTTATACAGTTAACTAAGATTATTTGGGTTCACCTATCTGTTGAACTATGGCAGATAAAGTTATAGTTGTTTTATTTACGTATTTATTTGGTTGGTAAGTTATATTGTTTTTTTTGCATAGTAATTAAGTAATTAAATTGTACTTTTTTTTTCGATGCTTTACTTTTTGGCTCCCTGTAATAGTTTTCTCATTTTAATACTTACAGTGTAGTGTAGTGTGTTAATAATGTACGTAGTAATGAATAAAAAACCTCGTGTTTTAGAATTTTGGATTAAAAATCTCTTTATTAAATTTATTCAATATTTTGTGTACTAAAGCATAATCAATTAGTACCAATTGATCACACACAAACAACATCTGTTTTTTTTCTACTTCAATGCTTGTTAACACTAAAACAAGGTGACATGGTTAGTCATACATTTTGTAAAATGGTTCGTCTTGAATCGATCAAAACACGATTCAGCAATATTCCTGGATCTGGAGTTTACTGCTTTTGAGGAACCAAATGCAGACCATGTGTAGTGAGTACTTAGGTCTGTTTGAGCATTATTTTTTATTTAAAAATGCTGCTGAATCGAATAAACTGATTAAGATCGTGCGCGACGCGCCCTTTTTTCTTAATAATTTAATCCTGACTAGTTCAAAAGTAGGTTTATTCCCTTTCAGTCTTCACGCTGTACCAGATTCGACCCAGAAATTAGTGATAGATCACGATGGAGGAGCAGATGATGCTTTTGCTATAACTTTAAGCTTGCTCAGTGAGAAATACTTGAATGGGTAAGTTACATTACATATTTCCTTGGATTAGGATGTTCTACCTATGAGGTCCACCCAGAGGAGGTGAACCCTAGGCCGCCTCTGGCCATGTGGCCAACTCACTTCCACTTCAGCTTGCTTACCCTTCAACCTGTGTCAGGAACTCCAGTTGTTTTACGGATCATTTCATTACGGATCCCATCCTTCGGAAAAAAAATGAGTAAGTATTGGTAGTTCTATCAAAAAAATGTGTTTCAAGTAAGGCCAAATACCCATAAAAAATGATATAATATTACATCAAGACGTATATGATCAGTAAAATATGTTTTATATAAAAATCATAATAAAATAAAAGCAATAAAATACAAAAAAACACGTTTTCCTTAACAGCCACTAAGCACCCCGATGATTAAATTTCTTGACCGGTAACGCTAAAATATTTTTTCTTCAGCAACCATCGTTGTCGGCCTGTTTGTTGACACTATTTTGTTGATTTACATACAAACTTTGTATGAAGTGTCGGCCACTACAATATTATTCATGCTCATGTCATAACTAATCTCACAGCAATCATTTTATGTGTCATAGTATTTCATAATCATTGTAAAACGTAATGGTTTTGCCAATGACCAATGGTATAAAGCCAGTACGTTGGTCTGTTATTATTATACAAATAAATTTATCCGTTATAAATATGACTATTAACTATATTATGGAATGTTTTTATGTTTTAAATTCAAATCCCTTAGCAGAATTTTGACGCAACGGTTGGCACAGTGGCTGAGAGATTGGACTGCTACGCTGCGTATCGCGGGTTTGATCCCCGCACGGTAAAATATTTGTATTGCCTACATAATGTTAGTTGTTTTTGGTCTGGGTGTGTTTGTTATGTGAGTTTAAATGTTTATTAATGCAACCTCGATACAGAAGAAATTCTAAGTATGGGGCAATTTATATTGTCAAAAATAAAAAAGAATTAAATAGGTGCAACAAAATTGAAATACATTAGTTAATAAAAGTAAAACTACGCGATTTGAATACTATCAACAATAATAAATTGTAAAGATGAATGCATTGTTAAAATTAGATACCTAATAATTGTCTAAAAATATTATTGTAGTGGCTGTGAAATCGTGTATGCGGAATAATAGTGTCACCAAACAGGCTGACAACGATGGTTGCGAATAAGAAAAAGTTTTGTAGATTCGGAACTGGTTGCGAATCACAGTTGCTAAAACGACCGGAGGGGAGTGGGCCACCAATCTGGGGGGGCCAAACGCCTCCTGCCGGAGGCTCTACGCGGGGATCGTGCGGTCCATGGCCCTTTACGGGGCACCGGTGTGGGCGCCTGCTTTGAGGAAGCGGGCCGCCCACTACCTGAACGTGCCCCAGAAGGTCATGGCCGTAAGAATGGTACGGGGGTACCGCACGATCTCCCGCGAAGCGGCGAACCTCCTTGCCGGATTGCCGCCGTGGGATCTGGAGGCGATAGTCCTCGCGCGCCTGCATCAATGGCGCGCGGAGGCGCTGCGCCGGGGGGTCACTCCGCTGCCGCGGCAAATTGCTGCGCGGCGGACAGACCTCCGGTGCGATCTCATGGCGACATGGAGACAGCGACTGTCGCAACCCCGTGCAGGGCACGCCACGATAGTGGCGATAAGTCCCCTCTTTGAGGAGTGGCTTGAGAGGCGCCACGGCGCCCTCACCTTCCGTCTGACGCAGGTTCTCACCGGACACGGT
Source organism: Diarsia rubi (assembly GCA_932274075.1). Lineage (NCBI taxonomy): Eukaryota > Metazoa > Arthropoda > Insecta > Lepidoptera > Noctuidae > Diarsia > Diarsia rubi. The sequence continues at coordinate 6,029,751 of OW026414.1, forward strand.
TGTTTCGGGAGGTACCTGCACCGAATCAGGCGGGAGGAAACGCTCGGATGCCACCATTGTGAGGATCGGCCGGAGGACACGGTGGAGCACACAGTGGAGGTGTGCCCCGCTTGGGCGGAGCCCCGCCGTGTTCTCGTAGCGGCGATCGGCGGCGGCGACCTCTCGCGCCCGGCCCTGGTGCAAGCCATGGTCCGGGGCGAGGAGGAATGGGACGCCGTCGCCTCCTTCTGCGAAGCAGTGATGCTGGCGAAGGAGGTAGCGGAACGCGAGAGGGAGAGAACCTCTCGTCCCAGCCGCCGCGGGAGGCGCTCCGGGCGTCGGGGGTCCCGCGATGACCTCCGGCCACCGTAGACGCGGGCCTGTGGACGGTGAGTGATGGGCTAACTCGCCGTCCGTCCGTCTCACGACGAAAACAGGCCGTGTCGACGGCGCGTTCGTGTTCCACGCGCGCCTCAAAGAGATGTCAGCAACATGGGAAAGGCCCGAAAGGGCCGACGCCTGTCGGGGCCGCGGGTAGTCCAACGGTTATCGCGGCCTCGACATAGAGGGCGAAGAAGGAACATGGGTGGTTTTTAGTCAGTAGAAGTCTGACACTCCCTTTCGCTCTGCCCAAGAGCGGGAGGGGTTATTCGATGATTTTACACCCACCAAAAAAAAAAAAAAAAGGGGAGTGGGCCAGGTGACCAAACGCCGGATGAAGTTTTAAGACACACTTGATCAATCACATATGTTATCGATTAATAAGATATCATTTTCTATATTTCCAGGCCAAGAGTAGTTGCCTTGACAACAACATTCGGCAATGTCAACTTGACGCAAACGATTATTAACTCTGATCGCATATTGGCTTTATGTAATAGACATGATGTAAGTATCACAGCTGTAAACACTTATCTTCAAGTGCCTAATAGGTCTATAGAGCACCTTGCTAGTTACCGAGCTTACTTTTGTATTGTTTTCAATCTGTAATGTTCCACTACGAGGTAACAGTCTCCATTTCTTTTTCAATTTTGTATTTTACTAGTGCTGGTTAATCTTTTTAGTAGAAGTTAAAGTCTTTTCGCCTTCTTTGTCGTAATTTGCTGCAGTAGTTCATTGAATTACTCCGTACATACCTTAATTAAAGTAATGCCTGGACGAACGATCATTCGGCTCCGGTGAAAATGGAGAAAACAAAAATATTCCGATATGAGTCCTGATTAGAACGTTTTAATTTGCCCCCTTTTTTTTTTTTTTTTTTGGTGGGTGTAAAATCATCGAATAACCCCTCCCGCTCTTGGGCAGAGCGAAAGGGAGTGTCAGACTTCTACTGACTAAAAACCACCCAAGTTCCTTCTTCGCCCTCTATGTCGAGGCCGTGATAACCGGTGGACTACCCGCGGCCCCTGCCTAACGCGAGGTTTTAGAGAGCTAGGAATAGAAATTAGTATTTATAATATTCATTTACAGTATCGGTAACCGTTAACAAAACAAACTGGATACAAAGGTAGTCCTGAGGTAAGATATTGTCGTCAAGGTCAGCTTTGGCAAAGGTGGTAAAAGTGGCTGGGGATTTTAATTTTATTGAATATATTCGGACACGAGCTTCTTTTTCAATACCTTTCAATTTCAGGTCCCAATATACTCGGGTGCTATTAAAGCCCTGATATCAGACTTCCCAACTGATAACTGGTATGGCTATGATGGGCTCGGAGACGATGGTTATAGACCTTCAGATCAAATTAAGACTCAGGACGAGCCAGCCGCAGTCGGCCTTCTCGAACTCTCCAAGAAATATGAAGGTGGTTTTATAAATCTAAGTTTACCACTGTAGTATGAAGATGGCAAAATATCATATGGAATGTTTTTATTTGGCATAATTATTACTGCAATACTTTTTACAATTGAATATTGTCTTAAAAGTCAATGTGTTGATAATGAACTTTTGCAGCACACAAAAACAGACTCAACGTGTTCTTAATGACTGCCTAAACCTTATAGACCATAGAGTGTAATCTAATTACTTAACGGTAATCGCACTATAAGGTTAACAGTCTTTTGTATGACCTCTCTTGGTTAGTTGTCGGCACTGCAACCCGCCCCCAAAACACGATTCTGACTGTGAAGCTTCTTAATGCCTAAAGATGATTCTGACTCACTAAATTATAAGTATTGAATATAAATATAATGAAGAACTTTTTGCGAAACCAAGTTTATGCTATCCGCTGTTATGCAAAATTATATTATGACCCACAAATGATATATAACACTCGCCGACGATGATGTGATCTTGTTTGTGATCATGGCCAGGTATTGCACAGGATATAGAGATTTCAATGGAGAAATAGGAGGCCTTAAAATATTTGTATGTTTCAGGAAAACTAGTTATTGTTGCAACTGGTCCTTTAACAAATATAGCATTAGCAGCAAGATTGGACCCCAAGTTTATTGGTAGACTTGCCCAACTCTATGTCGGTGCTGGTCATATTTACAGTAAGTTTGTCTTTTAGGCATATGATTATATGATTATTTATGATTATGATTACAATAAGGTACCTAATTTGTTTGCGCATGACTTGCTCAAAAATTTCGGTAGATAGCGCACAAAATAAATTGCTAAGGAAAAACTTCTACCCGACATTTCGAATAATCAATTCATCTACATTCTAAAACGGACGAACATCAGTCCACACATATTTCTTTTTATTGAGAGCTTACGTTTAGAGTTTACATTTTAAAAAGAACGCAGTTGTTGTTGTTGTGTCCCATTATCTTTTGAAATTAAATTCATTGTTATCAATATTTTAAACATCGTCGTTTTATTGAGCACCAAGCTCCAGTGTCTCGAGCAGACAGTAAGATTTTCATAAAAATCATTCAAGGTTAATCATTAATCATTTAAGATAACAGAACGGTGTGGTGGGTGTATTCGGTGTACTTAGTACGACAGCGTAAGATAAACACCTTAAATTTCGAAATCTACAATTTGATGTTCTTAACTTTTTACAGGTGAGACACACCCTAAGCCTCAATTCAACGCGCAACTGGACCCAGAGGCTTACCGTATTATTGCAGACACTGCTCAGATAGACAAAGTCACATTTGTGATTTCCTCACAGATTCACTTGACGTTAAATGCATCTATGGTGAGCGTCGTATCATTATACAGTATGTTAGTTTAAACGAGAGGCACATTGAAACTCGCAATGGGCATAGGGCATGTGGGTAGATAATTTTTGAAAACAAACAAAATTATTGTAGGATTAAACCCATTAGAAAAGGAAGAGAATATAACAAAAAATAATGAATAAATAAATAACGGTCGATCTGACGTCGGGAGGGTGGGAGGAGGTTGATGTATAAAAAACGGTTTATCTTGATTTTTGGCAAAACTACAATCCTATGGAAAAAAAAATATCATATATACCAAAGATTTTAGGTAATACCAAAGATCTACAACTTTGGATTTACTCTTTTTTCACATAACCAGAAAATGTAAGTGAAAAATTCAAATAACCAAGTTTCTGGTTTTTAATTTTTCTCTTTTTCAAAAAACATTTTTTTTTCACCAAATTTAGTGAAAACTTACCTTTTTATATCTCAGTATTTTTTTTTATTAAAAATATTTATTTTTCACCTTATTATTGGCATATATAAGACAGATGGATTGTATCAGTTATATTATACGTATGATATGAAAAAAAAACATAGTTTTATTAAATTTAAGGTTTTTATTTTTTATATGAGATGGGTGTATTCTTGACCACAATCACAGATTACTGACCACAATCTTGCCCCAGGGGCAGAGATGAGGTCGACGGCGATGGAACGAGCTAACTCAGAAGAAGCCTATTTACTCGCGACTTATTTAAGTCGCGAGCAAATAGGCTTCTTCTTCTTCTTCTTCTTTTTAATTGGTTTCATCTATTTAGATGCAGGAGAAAATGAAACAAATATCACGGACAAGCAGGAAGATGATTTTCTTTGTGAATTATATATACAGGGTGTCCAAGAACCTGGCGTCCAACTGGATTCCCACGATGCCCCAAGTTCTAACAGTACTCAGAAAAATATTTTAAAAAATCCACCCCATGTACTTACAGAATTATACTGATTTCAAAAAAAAAGGGGAAATGAGCACCCTGTGACATACTTTTGAATGCTGTGACTGCTAATGCTGATAATTTCGATATTTCTTGGAGGTTTTGTAATCTAGGGTATTGCTGTGTCTAAATAGAATGTAAAAATAATGTACTTATTGTACCATTTTAAAATAAAATATTATTTTAACTAAAGGTGATATGGAAAACTATTGAATTTCGCAACTTTGACCGACTGTAGTGTAAAAAAAATGTACCAAAATAGTATGGCAAGTGACGTCAAATTTTGACGCGTTTATTCCTCTTTTTAAAAAGGTATAATACTTACACATTAATTTGAAAAAAAAAATTTTTGATAATATTTTTACTCAACAACCCAATTTTTACGATGTCTTACAGAATTCTTAGAAAGAAAAATTTACGACGAATTGAATCTAACCTCTAAAGAATTACTATTGTATGCTCATAAAAATAACAACAGGCCTCTCAAAAAACAGGTTAGACCGTAAGGGACGGTATGTGCATGCATCTCACCATAGTGATTCGTTATTACAACAGGAGGGAGCAAGACAGAAACTATCTTTGCGATTTGCTGGTTCTTCTTTATGGTACCCCATTATTCAGGTAAGAGTGAGGGAGAAAAAGGTTAGAGGTGCGAGTGAGATAGATAGTGACGCTATCTGGGATCGTGCTATTTAGGATAACAGTACGGTCAGTACGCGTCACTGCCTCCTGCCGTTACTACGCACCTCTCTCTTATTGTTACCATTGATCACGTACTACGATTTAAAGCTTTGTTTATTGGACTCGATTACTCTTTGTGCTCTGGACTTTGAAACGAACTCTTTACGACGACCTTTGCCTGTGTTTGGACAGTTTGTGTTTTGTGTGTGCTACCATGGCGACCTACACTCCGCAAGAATACGCAAATATGCACTACATTTATGGAGAATGTAGAGGTAATGGACGAGCTGCAGCGAGACTTTACAGAGAAAGGTATCCGAGGGCTACGCGATATCCCGACCATCGAGTTTTCATTAATGTGCACAGATCACTATGTGACGGGCGGTTCCCCAATCAAGTAGCTGGTGAAGGACGACCCGTAAATGACTTCATACGCGATGAAGTTTTAGAGGCGGTGTCGGCAAATCCAAGCATCTCTGTGCGAGGAATAGAAGCTGATACGGGGATACCGAAGAGCACAGCACACAGTATTCTCCAAAAAGAAGAATATCATCCGTACCACGTACAGCGAGTGCAAAGTCTTTTACCTCGAGACTATCCGAGCCGAGTCGCGTTTTGTGAAACAATCCTGCAAAAACATCGAGAAGACGAAAACTTTATCGACAAAATTTTGTGGTCAGATGAATCAACATTTAAGAAGGATGGCTACATGAACCTACACAACTTGCACGAGTGGCATGTGGAAAATCCGCACTTGATGCGAGAAGATAGATCCCAGTACCGGTTCAAAGTGAACATGTGGACCGGTATTCTCTGTGGGAATATTATTGGTCCATTTGAGATGCCCGAGAATTTGACTGGCGAATCATATTTAAATTTTCTTCAAAATGATTTGCCAAACTTACTAGAAGAGACCCCACCAGATATGTGGTTCCAACACGACGGCTGTCCAGCACATTTTCGCGTATCCGTTAGAGAGTTTTTGGACGAGCAATACCCGAACAGGTGGATTGGGCGATCAGGAACAATCCCGTGGCCAGCCCGCTCACCTGACTTAAATCCGCTGGATTTTTTTTTCTGGGGAACTATGAAGGAGCTCGTTTATGCGAAGCCCATTAATGACATCGCTGACCTTCGTGAGAAGATAACACAAGCAGTGCAGGTGATACGTCAAAAAAGTTACTCGCGAAACATAAAGCGGTCCTTTTTAAGGAGAGTGAGAGCTTGTATTGCCGCGGGTGGTCAACATTTTGAACATTTATTGTAATAAAATATCTTTAAACTAACATTCTTTGCTTTTATTCTACTGGGAACCCATCTACCTGTGTGTATTTCCTTCTTGCTCACTCTTGGAACCGAAGTAAATAATAGTAGTAACATAACAGTTTCTAAGATAAGAAAGGGTCCGACAGTTACCGTTAGTAGGTAGGCACTTCGTAAAAATTGGGTTGTTGAGTAAAAATATTATCAAAAATTTTTTTTTTCAAATTAATGTGTAAGTATTATACCTTTTTAAAAAGAGGAATAAACGCGTCAAAATTTGACGTCACTTGCCATACTATTTTGGTACATTTTTTTTACACTACAGTCGGTCAAAGTTGCGAAATTCAATAGTTTTCCATATCACCTTTAGTTAAAATAATATTTTATTTTAAAATGGTACGATAAGTACTTTATTTTTACATTCTATTTAGACACAGCAATACCCTAGATTACAAAACCTCCAAGAAATATCGAAATTATCAGCATTAGCAGTCACAGCATTCAAAAGTATGTCACAGGGTGCTCATTTCCCCTTTTTTTTTGAAATCAGTATAATTCTGTAAGTACATGGGGTGGATTTTTTAAAATATTTTTCTGAGTACTGTTAGAACTTGGGGCATCGTGGGAATCCAGTTGGACGCCAGGTTCTTGGACACCCTGTATAAACCCAATCAATCTGTCATTTTCCTGTCAGTCTCTTACATCTATTTAGGTTGCGAGTAAATAGGCTTCTTCTGGGTAGCTATAATTTATTTATTTTTTATAATATACAGGGTGGAATTTTGTAATGCCACCTGGAGGGAAAGTACTCTTAATACTGCAGATAGAAAATTTTACTCAAAGGAAACATTCCTTTATTTTTGAATAGAAAGCAAACTGAATTCAAAGATTTTTAAAAATTCTCTTCTCCCACACCCGGGAATCGAACCGGCTAAACTGTCAAATTGGTTATGGTTTAGTACAAAATGGAACCATTTGACATTATTTGATGGACACTATATGATAGCCACTGTCATTTAAAAGATACGCAATAGCCCTGCAGGTGGCATTACAAAATTCCACCCTGTATATGTTCGGCTGATTAGTCATATTGATGTCAGAATATTGTAGGCAACTTAGAACATAATTAAGTATTTCTAATAATAGTAAACACATCAAGTAATTTAATGAAAAAAAAAATGTTCATATAATATTATTATATTCTTTAATTTTGTTTTAGGACTGGCGTAACAATGTCTTAGGAAAAATTGATACACCATTAATGAAAGCTTTAAACGGTTTTGAACGGATAACACTCCCACAGTTGAACGGCTGGATAGAACTTGACCCCACTGTGGCAGCTATAGCAATAGACAATGATTTAGTTGTCGAGTTCAGAAACATTAAAACCAATATCATTTTAGAAGGTAAGAAGTGAATCTAGATGTCTAGATGAAGATAGTAAATCTTACAACAAATTGACGAAACTAGATAATTAACTGGATATAGCTTCAAAACAATAAATATTTCGCATACATAGGCACTAACAAAGCGTCAGAAGCTTAGTGCAGTCTAGTGCTGATTATTTGAGGTGAGGATTATAGTGAGGTTATTGGCTCCGCCCAAGTGGGGCACACCTCAACGGTGTGCTCCACCGTGTCCTCCGGCCGATCCTCGCAATGGTGGCATCCGGGCGTTTCCTTCCGCATGATTCGGTGCAGGTACCTCCCAAAACAACCGTGTCGGGTGAGGACCTGCGTCAGACGGAAGGTGAGGGCACCGAGGCGCCTCTGTAGCCACTCCTCAAAGAGGGTACTTATCGCCTCTATCGTGCTGTATTTGACCTCAAGTTAACACCAATCAGACCCAGGCTGTCCATTTTATAATATTCAGAAAATCTACAGTTCCGTTTAATGGTGATCGGCTTGCAAATTGAATGAATAATATTTGTATCCTTTTCAGGTGATCAAAGAGGAATAAACACAAATGAATTCTTTTCGTCGAATCCTAACGGAAGATTGGTTTATGCAGCAAATAACGAAAAGTACCAGAAATTTTTACTGGATGTATATTCTGCTGAACTTAAAAATTGAACTTTAGATCAATTACTAGTAAACATTACAGATGTATTGGACGGTATTATAGTAAACCTGTTTGACAAAAACCTTCTTTAGTCCAAGTAAATGATTAATTGACTGCATTTTGTTTTATTGTTACTGTTAAAACGAAGTGAACAACATACTAAGAGACTTTACAACGACCACATGATTTTTCGGCAGTTTAATCAGAGCTCATTATCAAATTAAACACACACACACATGCTCAACAAAAACACTTGTGAAACCGTATGCCACATTGCAACACCTACCTACACACACCCACACACACACACACACTTACCTTACCTACACTACACACACACACACTACACCACCACTACACTTACCTTACGCAACATTGTTAAATCCGCCAATAATAAAAATAAAAACTGTTTGGAAAATTATCAACAGTGAAACTAATAGAAATAATAATTTATTGGTAATGCTATCACACTGGGGACGTCACGTATTATTAAGGTTAAGTACGGTGCTATAGAGTAACTTGTGTGTGGACCAAGGAGTCATCAAGGACTTGATGAAATAAATCAATGTAATACCACTTTTCAAATCCGGAGACAGAAGACACATAACCTAAGACATAACTTAAAACCTGTAGCCGTGTTGACGGTTTTCAGCAAGGTGTTTGAAAAGGTAATGTTCTATCAAATGCTTAACCACTTTAACACCGAGAAAATCTTACATATTCTGATTTAAAAGAGTGTCCATGGAGTATCTTGCCCGTTCTTCTCCATAGAGATCTACGCTAGGGAATTGGCAACTACAGTACTTTCACAAGTTATTATGCCTTGTGACTGTGACTGTAGCTTAGGAGTGCAATTCGTCGTTTCGGGGGTTGCTGCGTCGAGTTGCGCGGCTCCGTATGTTACCGGCGCGGCGGCGCGTGCCGTGGCGGCGGGTGTGCGGGGCTCCGGGTCGCGCGGCGGCGGTTGCTCGTTGTGGCGTGCATTCGTTGTTCCGTGATTCGAAGTCATTCGTTGTTGCAGTGGGCGTCGCTGCGTGCTTTCGTGCTCGCAGTGTTCGTCGTTGCGGGCATTCGGCAGCGTGTGGTTCGGCGTGGTGGTTTTCGGAATGACGTATTGCGCTCGTGGTTTTTCATAGTTTTGTTTTATGAATTGTTCTTATGACATTCAAAAGTGCCAGTAATGGTTTAATTGAAATAAATGCTTTGAGTTTGAGTTTTTTATATTACTAATTAACTGTTTTTCCTATTAATAGAAGCATATCACAACTTTAGCACCTAAATATATACTAAATCATGCAAAACTTACCAAAGAACCGGTACACAATGACGGATTTTGCCAATCCACTTCAACACGTGTTTAAACAACCTTGACAACTTAGAATCCAGTTTGGTTTGCATATAAACGATAAGAATTAACACTAAAAACTATTTAGATAAACAAAACACTCTACACAATGGGATAATAAATCAGACACCGTCATCACTAGCGCGTCGGCACTACAAAAGTAATAAAAAACCTAAAGTCAACAATTCTAACTAATGATGGCTGACGTTTGCCAAAGAGTATTTGGTATCAAAAGACGCGTAATTTAATACAACGCTACTTGAACAAAACAGTTTGAAGCTCTTTGAACGTTTTCATAGATAATACCGCGTTCGAAGTAAAATCACTGGCAGTAAACTCACGGGCGGGGGTAACCTTAGTTATCCGGACGTTTGAGTGAGGCTAACCGATAGTACTTCAATAACATTTATATCAGATGATGAGATCTCAGATACTTATTAGTCGCGGTGGTAGTCAGATTCATAATTGGCTGTGTCATTTTATTATCTCGGTTTTTATAATATATTTTTTATAATATATTGTTTATTTAGACTTAACCGATTATTTTTACATCTGAACTATGGCGGATAAAGTTATAGTTGTTCTATTTGTGGTGTGTTTATTTGAGTGGTAAGTTTTAAACTTTTTTTTGGCACTTTTCACACACTTTATATTTTGGCACTTTTCCTATTGACAGCTAAGTGGGCAAATGTTTTGAAGCCCTGTAATGTTATTCACGTTTAAAAACTTGCACATATTATTATTTTAGATTTATTTGTAGTTTGTGAGTTTAAGAGTAATGATGGGGAACAATATGCGACTCCTGCATTCCTTCATTTCTCATTCATTCACTCAAAGGAAAGATGCATAAAACAATGGTTAAAAATGCTGACATTTAAATATCAGAATGCTGGGCCACAAAAGAGATGAATGAATGGAATTGCATCTGCCTGAGATGAGAATGCAAAAGAGAATGTTTGGTGAAACGGGGATGAATAAAATAAGGAATAAGTACATAAGTGGAAGTGTGAAAGTGGCGTCTGTGTCTAAAAAGTTGTGTGATATTCGGTTATCGTGGTATGGACATATTATGATGCGAAGGAATGAGGAAAATGTAATGAGGAAAATTCTGAGTATGAATGTAGATAGCTACATGAGTAGAGATGGACCTAAGAAACGATGGATGGACTGGTTGAAGGATGATATGGCTAGAAAGGATGTGACTAGTAAGATGACGATTAAAACATACATTAATATGAGGAAGTCATGCTGCGAGAGGTCATCTGGTAACATTATAGTTTTTAATAACAAATATAATTTAAGATTCAATACCACTTTTATTACAAGTGTGTGAGTCATCAACTGCCAAGCCTTTTTCCCCAACTGATTACTTATCTGATCTCCACAACTTAGTTTACTGGTATTTGTAAAACGCAGTTCGGCTTGAATAGTTCGAGCCCATCAGAACACGATTCACATTGTTGGATTTGGAGTTAACTCTTCGTTAGGAATTAAATGAAAACCAAGTATAAGTGTAGTTAGTGCTTAAGTCCGCTTGAACATAATTATTTGTTATTATATAAATGCCGCTAGATCGAATGAGCTGACTTGGAACAAGCTTGAAGCTTCATTCACAATAATTTTGTCCTGACTAGTTCAACATTTGTATTGTTCAATTTTTTAGTCTCGAAGCTGTGCCACTTTCGATAAATAAATTAGTGATAGACCACGATGGAGGAGCAGACGATGCCTTTGCTATAACTCTGAGCTTGCTCAATGAGAAATACTTTAATGGGTAAGAAATTAATAAATTGAAACGAGTAAAATAATAAGAACGGTACAGCAATCATTAAAGAAACTTATCAATATTATTATAATTAAAAATACATTACAACATCATTATAAAAACCAATGAAAATCATTAATGTAATAAAACAATAAAATATAAATTAAATCATTAAAATATCATTTACACCAAACGCCATAAAGCACAAAAGGCTTAGTGGGATTGATTGATGTTCATTAATATTAATATAATAACACATACTTTGTAAATTTTAGGCCAAAAGTAGTTGCCTTGACAACAACATTCGGTAATGTCAACTTGACTCAAACGATTGTCAACTCTGATCGGATACTGGCTTTATGTGATAGACAAGATGTAAGTATGAGAGATTCTTATGTATTGTTTTCACTTATCTATTGTACAGACGCTAGCCAAAGTTTCTACAATTAGTCAAAATTCTTTAATAGTTTTCGCGCTGATTATAGTAACAGAAATCACGACGCGAGCCAATTGCCGATGCCATTCGAGTTTTTGCAGTCGAGAAAAAAGCAGGCGACGGCGAAATTACGCTGCCGCGCACCGTCGCTATGTTATTATATTTACTACCCCGTTCAGCAGGGCTATTGCGTATCTTTTAAATGACAGTGGCTATCATATTGTCCATGGATTAACTGTCAAATTGGTTATGGTTTAGTACAAAATGGAACCATTTGACAGTAATTGATAGGCACTATAGGTTAGCCACTGTCATATAAAAGATACGCAATAGCCCTGCTGGTCCCGCTGGTGGCGGTTTAGCCGTTCAGCACGTCGTTGATTGACACTTTATAATTATAGCACATAAACAAAGTCGGTATAACAAATGCTTTACGTTATGAGCAACTAGCTTGTTATTTTTTTACGTTAAACGTTATATTAACCACCACTACCTGTCATACTCAATAAAAAATAGCTTTCTATTTAATATTCCCTTTTGGTAAAAATAAATAAAGAAAGTCAGTCACTGGACACTTGACGGTGGAATTTGCCACTAAGGAGGACCGTGGCAAAGGTGAATTTGTTAAACACTTTGTAGAGTGACAGACACACAAAATTCTGACACAGCGTTGTTTTATTATTTAATTACATATTTTAGGTACCGATACACTCCGGTGCTAATCAAGCCTTAATTTCAAATCTCACATCAGATGACTATTTCGGTTATGATGGGCTCGGAGAAACCTACATTTTAAAACTGACGAAAAATAGTAGGACAATCCAATTCTGATGCGGAACGTATGTTAATCATTCAAATTTCAGGTACCAATATATTCGGGGGCTAATCAAGCCCTGATAGCGAACTTCACAACTGATCACTTTTTCGGCTATGATGGTCTCGGAGACGATGGTTATAAGCCTTCAAAATCAATTGAGATTCAGGACCAACCAGCTGCAGTCGCCCTTCTTGAACTTTCCAAGAAATATGAAGGTAAGGCTTTTTATCTTAGAAATCAAAAGCCATAGCAGGTCTATGATGTCTTTACGCTTCGTGAGGCGAAGTGGGTTCATATCTGGCATATGAGTCACACCAGGTTTGTAGTCCTCATATCTCCAATTTTTAGCTTTGTGTTCATTGATTTTATTAGGTATACAGGGTGTTTGGAAGGGAGCTGTACATACGCCTAGGGTAGAAACTAGGGATAGTCTGCTACCTACCCCCGCCCATTATATTGACCTTGGCCTCAAGGTTTTTTTTTAATTTATTATTATTTTTTATTTGACTTTTTGACTAAAACTACCTGTAGCTCAAAATCTATCCATGGGACCGGTCGGCTAATGGTCTTGTTTTAATCGTTAGAGTCTTAGGGTCCTGCAAAAAATTATTTTACACCAGAAAATTGTGGAGAAGAAAAGTTATGGGGCCTGAAGTACCGTAGTAAGGTAAAGAAATAATTTTAAATTAAAAAAAAACCTTGAGGCCAAGGTCAATATAATGGGCGGGGGTAGGTAGCAGACTATCCCTAGTTTCTACCCTAGGCGTATGTACAGCTCCCTTCCAAACACCCTGTAGATGGTAGTATGATGATTTGAGAAGAAGAGAATTGGGTTTTCTGCGGAGTGTTAAAATAAAACCTTTAGAACCAATTAAGATTCAGGACGAACCAGCTGCAGTCGTCCTTCTTGACCTTTCCAGGAAATATGAAGGTAATTAGAAATCCCTAAGGGTCATTGACCTATTACGTCCCTACAGTAGTTGTTCCGTACGGTGTAAGTAAAGAATAGCACCATCCCATATCTTCCCGAGGGTGTCGTAAGAGGCTACTAAGGGAATTACCATAGAATGGGCAGCAGCGTTCTCTATGCGTTTGTATCAACCGTACTGCGATAGCCAGCCCACCTGCCAGCGTGGCAATTATGGCAAACCCCTCATTTTAGGGGAGGCCTATGTCCAGCGGTGGACGTCTTTCGACTGAAATGATGATGATGAGTAGTTGTAGTTCCACATGTCTCGGATTTTTAGGGTTAAGCATGAAATCTTTACAGATTCATATATTCATATATTCATATGTCCAAGTCCAAGACTCGCACTTGGCCGGTTTTGGCCTGAGATATGTTGATTTTAGTAAGTACAGATTTGTAAAGGATCTAAGAGTTGAGAAGAGTTTTAGAATCGAAAACAGGAGTTGGGGTTTGTATAAAGAAATGATAAAACTAATATTATTTTATTGTTTCAGGAGAACTAGTAATCGCAGCTATTGGTCCTATGACGAATATAGCTTTGGCAGCAAGATTGGACCCCAAGTTTATTAGCAGACTTGCCCAGCTCTATGTCGGGGCTGGTCATATTTATAGTAAGTTTGTCTTTCAGAGACATTTCTAACTTTTTCAAGGTAATTTAGAACAACAATGTATTTATAAAGAACTGAAGATGTAAAAGTGTATGAAACGAGGATAAACCTTTTATTAAGCAAAACTTAGCCTCGTGATAAGGTTTCTTTTCGAGCATTAATAAAAGAAAAGGAAGTGAGTTAGTTGGTACTTCGTCAACTTATATAAGTTTGAAAACTTAAGATTCCTAAGCAAGCAAAACGAACTCTTCAAAATTTTGCACCCGTCTGGGTGCTGTCAATTTGCCAAGAGTTGTTAATGGAGAAGAATTCTCTAATAATCTGTAAAATTATCATAATTAAACTTAACGAGGATCTACTAGCTACTCAAGATAATTAATTATGTTTCTATATACATTTTTTGATTTGACAGGTGAGACATACCCTAACCCGGAATTCAACTCAAATATGGACCCAGAGGCTTACCGTATTGTTGCAGATAGTGCTCTAATAGACAAAGTGACGTTTGTAGCGTCCTCACAGATTCGCTTAACGTTAAATGCATCTTTGGTGAGTGTTTCTTTTTCACTAAATGTCGTGAACGTGGACGTCGAATAATATCTTAACAAAACTTTCATCACCTATTTATTAACTTTTTGAGATGTTGAATTTAGAAAAATAATAATAATTAAAACCTTCCTCGAGATTCACTCTATTCACTGGTGAAAACAGTATGAAAATCGATGCAGTAATTTTTGAGTTAATCGCGAACAGACAGACTGACAGACAGACGTGGTTTTGTTTTATAATAATATGATGAAATGAAGTTCTTTGACTCTGAAATGAGGCAAAGGGCGCTCACAGAAGTCATCAATCACAAACGTTCTTAAACTTCACGTTTCATTTTGCTCCACGTCCCTCTGATGCTTGTGTTATTACAATTCAATTCAAACGCACGAAAGCAGTTTCAAAAATTTTGGAGATTGCAACAGGCGAAACGTGATGAACACAAAAGTTGATAGATGATGAGGACTAAAATGGATGGCTTGAATGATAAATTCTACAGGATATAAATTAACCCTTCACACAGCCGTTAACCAAGCATTCTGTGCATCAAACCAAGTACCCCTACGCAAAATTTTTTGCTAGGAAACAACTTTTTTTTTGGGGTCAATATTCACATTTTACGGTCAAACTCAATGTAGCACTTTTAAAAATATTGTGGTGATAGATGCTTTGAATAGTAAACGGGTCATAGAGGTAATTTAAGTAAAGTTATAACCTGAAAAACTAGTATTTACACAAACAGCTTTGAAAAAATTGGAACTTTGACCCCCAATGTCTCCGTAACTAGAGGATTCTCAGGTGGAGACTGGTGGAGAGAATAAGTGCCCTTTGTTTGAGTTAAGGGTACTTTTACACCCTTTAAGAAGAAAAAGCAGTAAATGGTAGCGTATCGGTTTTCAGAGAATAAGCTTGAACGAGGAAAGAAAAAGGACAAATTGATTGTGATCCGTACCGTAAATATAAAAGATTGATCAAGTTTTAAAGTATAAATGCATGGTTTTATAGACAGCAGTTCGTATTCCCTTTCAGGTGTGCGTGAAAGTCTGATAAACACCACAATTCTATAAGATTGTAGCCCATACGTATTCATAGTTACGGCAGACAGCGTCGAGCCAATTACTGAACAAGGAATATTCTCTTATTCCATAATTTTGTTTTAGGACTGGCGTAAAAATGTCTTAGGAAAAATTGACACACCATTAATGAAAGCTCTCAACGATTTTGAACGGAAATCACTCCCACAGATGAACGTCTGGGATTTACTGGACCATGCCGTAGCAGCTATAGCATTAGACAATGATTTGGTTGACGAGTTTAGAAATACTAAAAACGATATTATTTTGGAAGGTAAGGAGTAAATCTAAATGTCTAAGTAGATGAAAATAGTCTTATAATGAATGACCAAATTCTTCATTTCCTTTTCAGGTGATCGAAGAGGAATAAACACAAATGACTTCTCATCAACGAATCCTAACGGAAGATTGGTTTATGCAGTAAATCTTAAAAAGTACCAGAAATTTTTACTGGATGTGTATTCTGCTGAACTTAAAAATTGACTTTTTTGACATGATTGATGATGATTTTGATATAGTTTGATTTCGACCGCATTATTATTTCTAAATTAATTTAAGTAACCTTTAATTACTTGCACGAAAAAAATCACATAACTGCTCGCTCACAGGTGATCCCCAAATTGTAGTAATTATTTTCAATATTTAATGAATAAACTTTTTCATTATTAAAATGCATTATTATTTTTAAAATATATCAAAAGTAAATACAACATTAATTAAGTACCTAATTAAATAAAAACCAACGTCGGATGCCAGATAGGGGTTTGTTCAGAACACATCAAACACTTCACAGACTTTAGCAAATAATAGACTAAGGTTATAACTATTAGTGGTCCTATGGATGGACTGTGGGGCTATCGCATCCCTTAACCTTCTAGCTCAGGTAATCCTGAAGGAGACGGGCCCTATCGTAGGCGCGGAGCTGTGGACGACGACGACGCACGTTCGTGTTCCACGCGTGTCACGGCTGCGGGTTGATCGAAAGAGATACCGCGGCCGCGGCACATGGCATAAGAAGGAATATAGGTGGTTTTTAGTCAGTAGAAGTCTGACACTCCCTTCCGCATTGCTTAAGAGCGTTTGAAGTGGGAAACTATCTAAAACTCCTCTGATTTTAATGATTTCCCACCACAAAAAAGAGCGTCATTAAAAACGGTTACGACGTTGTTATTATACATATACTTACTTTAATCTTATCAGTGTAAATAATTGTAAGTTGGCCAATATGATCTGCATAAATAATTTAATCAGGTCAATTATTTTTAAATATACCTGTGACATCAATTAATTGTTCAGACATAAAAAGTAACCTTAATTACCTAGTAAAAAAAAGTAGTTAAAAGCAAAAACCAAGCACATTTTAAATTAAACAAAACTTGGAAGCAGGCGGGGTCCATTCTATTTTCATTTCTTAATTTAATATTCAAATGAACCCCGCCTGTATCCAAGTTTTGTTTAATTTAAAATGTGCTTGTTTTTTGCTTTTCAGCTTTGTCAGTCGGGTTTTTTAAGGGTTCCATAGCCAGAGAATACAAACAAAACGTCATAATTACAACTTTTTATTTTTAATATCTAAAATTAGGAAAATTATACGATATGTTTGAAAAACTAGGAAAATCACAGCAGTACTTAATCATTTTAATTTATTTTTAAAGGTCTTTATTAGTACATATTATGCACTTTATTAGTACATTTATTATGGTTTACAATACAGTTTACAAAGGACAGCGTCGTTACACAGGCTATAGCAGCCTGTGTAACGCTTTTACAAACATTAAAAGAACGTGTTATTAAATATTATTGTACAATCCATTAATTACATATTACTAAATATTTAAAATACGGGTTATTTTAATATGTGCAAGTCTTAGTATAGATTCACATGACCATGAAGTTAGTCAAACAGTCTTATAATGTAGTATCCAATTACCCAGTACCACCTGGGTTTCGGAAGTAAGATGACTCTGACACTATTAGGAAAATGCTAGACTGATGATGACACCTATACAGGTCATGTTGAATTTCTACATATTACGTAGTAAAAATAGGATGATGTTACTTGGTGAACTATTAGTGATATTTTCGGTAAAAATTGCAGAAATTATTATACATAGTATGTAATACAATTACATATATTTTTGTGGTGGAATTGATACAAAAAATATAGACAAAGCATACAGTATTAGTCTCAAAAAGACAAAACTAAAAGATTTCCTAAATTCATTGGACAATCTAATATCTAAATTACCATCTTTTAAAAATATCCTTATCGTTGGTGACATTAACATAAATATACTTGACTCAAATCCAAAAGTATCCCGATACCTCGAACTACTGACATTCCACGGCTTAATCCCTGCCTATGACATTCCAACTAGATCTAAAAGCTGTATTGATCACGTCATTATTAAAACAAAATTACCCTCATTATCGCTTATACTTAACTCGGCCATAACCGACCATGAAGCAGTACTTTTCTGTCTCAAAACAAAAAATAACAACAGTATGTCGAACAAAAAATGTTTTGATAAAGTAAACTACAATAATATCATTGAGGATTGTAAAAATATAGATTTTTCTCAAATACTGACAAGTCGTGATCCAAATATCTCTTTTGCTTTATTTATACAACAAATTCAACATTTAATACAGACAATTTCAATCATAACCAAAATTCCTCGTAACAAAATAACATTAAAGCCTTGGATTACAGTAGGTTTACTCAGATGTATAAGAAACCGTGATAGGATGCATTTTAAACTAAAAAAAGAACCAATTAATCAAATACTTGTAACTACTTCTAAGAGATATAGAAACTTTTGCAACCGTATAATAAAGCAATGTAGAAGACAATACGAAAAATATGAACTTGAGCTGGCCAAAAATAACACCAAGAAGCTCTGGAGTAGTATTAAAAAAATAACTAACATAAACATAACAAAACTAATGTACCACGAACTACTTACGTTAGAACAAACGCCTATTCAATCTAGTAACGCAATAAATAGCTTCTTCGCAAATTAGCTTCTTCGCAAATATAGGCGCCCACTTAGCCAATACCATACCAACGACTCGACCGATTTCCAACAGTGATTCTCACAGTGCTCCCTGCTCGACCTTTGTTCTCTTTGACACTGACTGTGAGGAGGTTGCCTGTATAATTGAGAACTTGAAATCGGACTGCAGTGCAGGCTTTGATGGCATCTCGAATAGAGTTTTAAAACTAATTAAGGAATACATAACGCCCCCACTCACACAACTCTTTAATAACTGTCTTTAATAACTGTCTTAGGCAGAATGTATTTCCCGATGTTCTCAAGCAATCTATAGTGATTCCCATACACAAGAGTGGTAGAAGAGACTGTGGCAATAATAATCGTCCAATTTCACTCCTACTGTCGCTGTCTTAAATCTTGGAAAAGATTATTAATAAGAGGCTCGTAAATTTTTTGGAAAGTAAAAACTTACTTGCCAATTCACAGTATGGCTATAGACCGGGAAAATCGACAAACGATGCTGTACACAACTTTACCGAATTTATCGCAACGAAATTGGATGAGAAAAAGAAATGCCTTACAATTTTCCTAGACCTTGTAAAGGCCTTTGACACAGTCTCTTCGGATAAACTTTTGGCAAAGCTGGAACACATGGGTATAAGAGGAGCGGAACTACTCCTTTTTAAAGACTATCTTCAAAACCGCACGCAAAGGGTAAGGATAGGTGAAACTGTTAGCGAAGAGAGCTATGTGAGCTTCGGAGTTCCTAAGGGCAGTATTTTGGGCCCTTTGCTTTTCCTGTGCTATATAAATAACCTCTGCAAACTTGATCTCCAAAACTGCAAAATTACTTCATATGCTGATGACACAACCCTCAGCTTCTATGGAGATACCTGGGACGAAGTCTTTAAATATGTCCAAGAAGAACTGTCTACCTGGCGTTATGTCAGTCTGTCCTCACCTACTGCATATCTTCATGGGGTGGAGCAGCCAAGACACATCTTCTTGAACTAGAAAGAGCTCAAAGACTCATTCTTAAAATCAGCCTATTTAAACCGTGCCTTTTTCCTACGACAGGTCTTTATCAATTAGCTGAAGTTTTAACGCTATGACAATTCTATGTCCTCGCTTCTATACTTAGGCAACATGCATCTCTAAACTTCAGTAGTCTTAATCCAGTCCTAAAAAGCAGGCGTTTTCATCAAGTCTGCCAAGCTAGACAGGCTAGGACGAGTTTCAGCCGATATTTCTTTTTCTATCAAGGGTCACGTTTGTATAATATGGCAAATAAACTACTTACAATTTATCCACTAACAAAAATTGAATGCAAGCATAAAGTGTCAAAATGGCTCCTAACACTCACCTACGACGATACGGAGAAATTGTTATCCAGCTATGAGAAGTATAACACGCACAACTCATAAATCACTCTCACAAAATCACCTAGCCCACATAATTTTCACAAACACAAGCTGATATCATAATTACAAACTAATCAAAACATAACAAATCTTAGTCTTTATTACATTACATTTTTTAAATTATTATATTTAATTGGATGTAAGCACTCCTCGCTGCCTTTACTTATGTCCTTAGATTGGCTCATAATCATGTATTTCGAGATAAGGAGACAAGCAGGGCTATTGCGTATCTTTTAAATGACAGTGGCTAACCCATAGTGCCTATCAATTACTGTCAAACGGTTCTATTTTGTACTAAACCATAACCAATTTGACAGTTAATCCATAGACAATATGATAGCCACTGTCATTTAAAAGATACGCAATAGCTCTGCAGGAGACCCGTAGCACAGGTTTTACTTAGTATGGGCTCCTGTCTCCCATCTTCGAACTTTTGTATACTATGTTACTGTACACATTATTATTTGTGGGAGAAAATAAATAAATAAATGATTAAATAAATTACTATTATTATTATTAAAAAAATAAATAAATCAAAAAGTAAGACATACACTCTGATTGACTGTAAATACATATTTCACAGTTCGTGGTCAAACTCGCACTTGGCCGATTCTTTCGATTTTATACGGTTTCGAGTTGTATTTAGTTTCGCGTTATTTATGGCATAAATCAAGAGAGCAGTAGATGCTGTTGGTGAAATAGTTTTTTTTTATTCCTTAATATTGTCAATATGTTTTTGAGTGCTTGTTTCTTCTTCTTCGTTAGTCAAATGATAGTAACGATTACTGCTTACTCTGTTGAGTGTAAATCCTTGGGTTCCAACCCTACGTTATCCCATCAAAAAATTTCTACGCCTAGGTCAGATGTTTATCTATGTTTATGGGTGCAAGCACGTGTTTCAGGCGGTGAAAATATTATATGCAGGCAAATTCGCGTTTGTTAAATGCGGTTCGGCTCGAACTGTGACGAGTTGATTATAACATGATTCAGCAATATGTTGGATCCGGAGTATAGTATAGTGCCCGTTAGTAACTCAATGAAAACCGTATTTATATGATGTGAGTGTTTAGGTCCGTCTAAGCATACCAGTTGTTTAAGAATGTTGCTGCATCACATCCACTGACCTGGAACACGCGTGAAACATCCTTTATTCGTTATCATTTTGTACTGACTAATTCATAAGAAATTTTATACCCTTTTCAGTGTCGTACCTGTGCTACATTCTACAAAGAAATTAGTTATAGACCACGATGGAGGAGCAGATGATGCCTTTGCTATAACTTTGAGCTTGCTCTATGAGAAATATTTTAATGGGTAATAAACATAACTTGTTTTCTTGAATTAAGTTGTTCTACCTATAAGGTCCGCGTTTTAAGGATCTGAGCAGACATCCACTCCTGATCTTATTTGAGTAACGTGGCCAGACAACTTCGACTTCAGCTTGCTGACTCTGTAAGTTATTGGACAAACCCGCTACACTATTTCTCAAACCATTGTAACTCCTGAAAGCCATAATCGACAGTACCAGACCACCAGAATAGCGCCGAGACAATGAAGCTCGTCGAAGTACCAGAAAAACGATTTAACTGCTTTGGATCCCACAACAAAACAATCAGAAAAGAATTACAGCGGAGGAGTACGAAAAAACATAATTTCCACTTCTTTCCATATCACCAGGAGACAGAATAGCTGCTCACGAACAGATGGAAACTAGTTGTTTTACGGATAGTTTTATTTTGGATTATAATCACCAGAAAAACCCTTCGCCATAGAACTATGAACGCAGGGGATTTGACACAAAAACCTTTGGTCTTCACATAGAGTTGTCGTACACCCATAGTTGAGACAATAGCATCATACTTAGATTTAATCTTAAATTTGTGTGTGTGTGTGTAATTTGTGTGTTATTCCTGATTTAATTCAAAAGTAATGCTCAATCATTTTAACACCAACAGCATCTTACACTATCAAAAGCATGATTTCACTTAGAGACGTTGAACAACTGACGCCTGTGTAACCTTATCAAAGCACATTTATTTACTACGTGGTAAGAGTCCTATGACGCTATTGAAATATTTAGTGACCTCTCCAAAGCATTTGATTGCGTAAAACACGATACCTACATTACCTTTGAAACTTGAACTAGCTAAACTAGCACTAAGTTTGTTAAAATTTAATTTGACTTAAAACCAACAAAATATTCAAATAAATAATGTTAACTCACAGAGTTTAAAAGTAAAAATGGGGATTCAGCAAGGATTGATCTTAGGTCCATTTAAGGGTTCCGTAGCCCAACTGTTAACTTCCTATATAGACCTATTTAAACTTTTGTCTTTTCTTGACTTAAATGTGCCCTGGCGGTTGAGAGCATGTCATGCTCATTCAAATGTTTCTTCCATCGTGGTGGTGAATGTGCCGGGATCATTTCGTTACCTACAACATTTTTGAGAATGGTGCTATTCACATAATTATTCATCAGTTTATAACATATTTTCTACATTTTCAGCCCAAAAATAGTTGCGTTGACAACAACATTCGGCAATGTCAACTTGACTCAAACGATTATCAACACTGATCGGATACTGGCTTTATGTAATAGACATGATGTAAGTATCTTACGGCCGGGGTCGGGGCTGCAGGTTGTCTGAAAGAGATACCGCGGCATCTGCACAAAGGGGTAAGAAGGAATATGTGGATTTTAGTCAGTAGAAGTCTGACACTCCCTACCGTTTTACCCAGAGTGGGAGAGGGTCATTTGATGACTTCCTACACTAAAAAAAAAAACTATATAGTCTACTTATAAATAGACCAAGTGTTTTGAAAAGAAAAAGAGGAAGCCTTTGCCCAGCTGTGAAATAGTATAAAACCTACATTTTAAAACTGACGAAAAATAGTAGGAAAATCCAATTCTGATGGGGAACGTATGTGAATCATTCAAATTTCAGGTACCAATATATTCGGGGGCTAATCAAGCCCTGATAGCGAACTTCACAACTGATCACTTTTTCGGCTATGATGGTCTCGGAGACGATGGTTATAAGCCTTCAAAATCAATTGAGATTCAGGACCAACAAGCTGCAGTCGCCCTTCTTGATCTTTCCAAGAAATATGAAGGTAGGCTTTTTATCTTAGAAATCAAAAGCCATAGCAGGTCTATGATGTCTTTACGCTTCGTGAGGCGAAGTTGGTTCATATCTGCCATATGAGTCACACCAGGTTTGTATTCCTCATATCTCCAATTTTTAGCCTTGTGTTTATTTATTTTATTAGGTATAAATTAGTATGATGATTTAAGAATTGAAGAGAATTGGGTTTTCTGTGGAGTGTTAAAATAAAATAATGATCACTCGTTTGACATCATATTTGCTTATGTTTCAGGAGAGTTAATAATCGCTGCTATTGGTCCCTTAACGAATATAGCTTTGGCAGCAAGACTGGACCCCAAGTTTATTAGCAGACTTGCCCAACTCTATGTCGGTGCTGGTCACATTTACAGTAAGTTTGTCATTAGGACACTTTTTTGAATTTTTTAAAGGTCATGTAATTTAGAACAACTTTAGTTTCCTAAGAGAGAATTGAAGATGTAAGAGTAAACAAAACGTGTACAAACTTCTCATCAAGCAAAACGTAAACTCATGGTAAGGATTTCTTTTGACTATTTTTATAGGAATCGGAGGTTAGTATGTTGGTACTACGTCGACTCATACCGAAAAGTTTGAAAGCTAAAGATTCTTAAGCAAGCCAAACGATCACCTGAAATTTTTGCACCTCGCCTGGTTTCTGTCCATTAATTTGCCAAGCGCCATTAATGGACAAGAATTCTCATATGTCTTTGAATAATCTGTATAATTATCATATATCGCACCTAAACTTAACGGAGCTCTTCTAGCTGCTCAAGATATGTTTCTAAATAGTTTTTCTGTTTCGACAGGTGATACAAACCCTATCCCGCAATTCAACTCAAATATGGACCCAGAGGCTTACCGTATTGTTGCACAAAGCGCTCAGATTGACAAAGTGACGTTTGTAGCGGCCTCACAGATTAACTTGTGGTTAAGTACATTTATAGTGAGTTTCT
Source organism: Diarsia rubi (assembly GCA_932274075.1). Lineage (NCBI taxonomy): Eukaryota > Metazoa > Arthropoda > Insecta > Lepidoptera > Noctuidae > Diarsia > Diarsia rubi. The sequence goes on from OW026414.1 coordinate 6,053,890, forward strand.
TATTTACGTAATATCATTAAGATGCTCTTTAACTTTTAGATGAGACAGAGGGTGATTACAGAAATTGACCATCGCAAAAGGTCTTCAGCTTTCGTCGTAATAGTATGACGGCCGTATTCGAAAATCTCCAGCAGAAGCGTGATACATATAAAAAAATTATGGATGAAGAAGAAATTTGTCACACAATCCCTTATAGATTGTGTGATAAATTATATGAAGAAAAAGTAGTAAATGGTAGCGCGTCGGTTTGCAGGAAACAGTTTTTCTATCAGATTTACTGTACAGTTCACAGTGATTGGTCATTGAGGACTGTGCAGTAAATTTGACATATTGATCGGGCTTAAGTATTGGTGTACGGTTGTGAGAGCATTTCGTAAGCTGTTTCACGCCTTTGTGAAAGTTTGATTAGTCATTTAAACGCTAGAATAGTGTACATGATTACAGCTCATAAGTATTCGTAACTACGGCAGATACAAAAATTACAATTATTTTTAGTAAATAATTGTAATTTAATATCAAACTTTCACACGAAATGTTTATTTTATTCCTTAATTTTGTTTTAGGACTGGCGGAAAAAGGTCTTAGGAAAAATTAACACACCATTAATGAAAGCACTCAATGGTTTCGAACGGATATCACTCCCACAGATGAACTTGTGGACTATACTGGACCCCGCCGTGGCAGCTATAGCAATAGACAATGATTTGGTTGACGAGTTTAGAAATACTAAAAACGATATAATTTTGGAAGGTAAAGAGTAAATCCAGATTTCTAATTAGATGAAAGTACGAGTATTTACAAAGAACAGGCTTCAATAAAAAGTATTTTATTTTACAACTATAGATAGATATAGTTCACAAATTATAGATAGTTACTGATGATGGTGGTGCTATTTGGTGAATTAAAGTGCGTCAAAAGCTTATTGCACGGCTCGAATTGATCGTTTTTTAAACGGTTTTACGGTCAAATTTAGTAATTCAAATTTCACCCTCTTCCTGTCAACCGATTAATCTGAAATTTTGTATACACTTTGAATTTTGGTGACAATACAATTATGTTTATTCATTATCATTATAAATTCAAGATGGCCGCCGCTACAAAATGGCGGATAATTTATGTTTTATTAATCCCATCAATATGGGTATCAAATGAAAGGGCTCAACAAGCAGAATACAATCTATATATGTATATAAAAGAAAGTCGTGTTAGTTACTTCACTTATAACTCAAGAACGGCTGAACCGATTTAGCTGAAAATTGGCAGGGAGGTAGTTTAGAGCCAGGAGAAGGACATAGGATAGTTTTTGTTCTTTTTTTTTTGGGTAAGTAGATAGTTAGGTTGTAGGTAGGTAGATAGGTAGGTAGGTAGTATTTAGGTAGGTAGTAGGTAGGTAGTAGGTAGGTAGTAGGTAGGTAGTAGGTAGGTAGTAGGTAGGTAGTAGGTAGGTAGTAGGTAGGTAGTAGGTAGGTAGTAGGTAGGTAGTAGGTAGGTAGTAGGTAGGTAGTAGGTAGGTAGTAGGTAGGTAGTAGGTAGGTAGTAGGTAGGTAGTAGGTAGGTAGTAGGTAGGTAGTAGGTAGGTAGTAGGTAGGTAGTAGGTAGGTAGTAGGTAGGTAGTAGGTAGGTAGTAGGTAGGTAGTAGGTAGGTAGTAGGTAGGTAGTAGGTAGGTAGTAGGTAGGTAGTAGGTAGGTAGTAGGTAGGTAGTAGGTAGGTAGTAGGTAGGTAGTAGGTAGGTAGTAGGTAGGTAGTAGGTAGGTAGTAGGTAGGTAGTAGGTAGGTAGTAGGTAGGTAGTAGGTAGGTAGTAGGTAGGTAGTAGGTAGGTAGTAGGTAGGTAGTAGGTAGGTAGTAGGTAGGTAGTAGGTAGGTAGTAGGTAGGTAGTAGGTAGGTAGTAGGTAGGTAGTAGGTAGGTAGTAGGTAGGTAGTAGGTAGGTAGTAGGTAGGTAGTAGGTAGGTAGTAGGTAGGTAGTAGGTAGGTAGTAGGTAGGTAGTAGGTAGGTAGTAGGTAGGTAGTAGGTAGGTAGTAGGTAGGTAGTAGGTAGGTAGTAGGTAGGTAGTAGGTAGGTAGTAGGTAGGTAGTAGGTAGGTAGTAGGTAGGTAGTAGGTAGGTAGTAGGTAGGTAGTAGGTAGGTAGTAGGTAGGTAGTAGGTAGGTAGTAGGTAGGTAGTAGGTAGGTAGTAGGTAGGTAGTAGGTAGGTAGTAGGTAGGTAGTAGGTAGGTAGTAGGTAGGTAGTAGGTAGGTAGTAGGTAGGTAGTAGGTAGGTAGTAGGTAGGTAGTAGGTAGGTAGTAGGTAGGTAGTAGGTAGGTAGTAGGTAGGTAGTAGGTAGGTAGTAGGTAGGTAGTAGGTAGGTAGTAGGTAGGTAGTAGGTAGGTAGTAGGTAGGTAGTAGGTAGGTAGTAGGTAGGTAGTAGGTAGGTAGTAGGTAGGTAGTAGGTAGGTAGTAGGTAGGTAGTAGGTAGGTAGTAGGTAGGTAGTAGGTAGGTAGTAGGTAGGTAGTAGGTAGGTAGTAGGTAGGTAGTAGGTAGGTAGTAGGTAGGTAGTAGGTAGGTAGTAGGTAGGTAGTAGGTAGGTAGTAGGTAGGTAGGTAGGTATGTATTTAGTAGGTAGGTAGGTAAGTAGTAGGTAGGTAGTAGGCAGGTAGTAGGTAGGAAAAAGGGCATTGCAAGGCATGCGGGTTCAGCTAGTATACTATAAAAAATTGAAATCCAAGATGGCAGCCGCTACAAAATGGCGGATAACGTAGGTTTTATCAATCCCATCAATATGGGTATCAAATGAAAGGGCTCAACAAGCAGAATACAATATACTATAAAAAATTGAAATACAAGATGGCGGCCGCTACAAAATGGCGGAAATAGAAAATTATAATTATTTTTTTTTAACTACGTATAGAGGAGTTGGACTGCAATAAACTAACAAGCAAGAAACCTTGCAATAATGAAGCACTAAATGAATTAAACAGAATGCGAAATAAAAACTAAAAACTAGAAAATAAAAATAGGTAAAAAAACTTTTTAAGTTAAACGGTTTTATGTTAAACATACATTGCAATGTTTAAGATAAATGTACTAAAAACCAAAAAATAATAAAATAGATACAGTCGTGGGAATTATAAACATATGCATAGACTAGACTAAAATAAAACCGTGGGGCACGTCAATTGTCTACAAATTATCGACTTAATGTGCGATAGAAGAATCGTTTAATTCGTCGTTAAAATAGGCAGTTGGCCCGCAGACGGTGAGGAAATTACTTACTATTTTCTTGCTCATGGAAATTCCAATAGTTATACACTCCATGTAAATAAAAGAGACGTGCCCCACGGTTTTATTTTAGTCTAGTCTATGCATATGTTTATAATTCCCACGACTGTATCTATTTTATAATTTTTTGGTTTTTAGTACATTTATCTTAAACATTGCAATGTATGTTTAACATAAAACCGTTTAACTTAAAAAGTTTTTTTACCTATTTTTTTATGGAGAAGAAGCGGAAAGAACGTCCGAAATAGTTGAACTTTTAACAAAATCTGTCGCAAGTTACAGTGAAAAAACAGTCAGTGCCTATTGGACCCATATTCTGCTTTGTAAGTCGGGTACCTAGCAGACTAATTGACAAGTGACGACCTACTTCTACATCACAGCCTGCCTGGGAGTTATAAATATGAATAGATCCAAATTGTTATTATTGCAAGTAATCAAACATAGGCCGTCCCTCATTTTAATATTTAGAAACTCTGCAGCCCTTTGATAAATCACATTTATTGGTGATTTTCTTCCAAATTTAATGAATAATATTTATTTCCTTTTCAGGTGATCGAAGAGGAATAAACACAAATAATTTCTCATCAATGAATCCTAACGGAAGATTGGTTTATGCAGCTAATAATAAAAAATACCAGAAATTCTTACTGGATGTGTATTCTGCTGAACTTAAAAATTGATTTTTTTTGACATGATTGATGATGATTTCGACTTTATAATTTTTTTACCAATATTTTACATTACTAACAAAAAATTTAGCCTACCAGTTTCGGAAATAGGTTCTACGCTACCGGCGGCGCGGCGGTGACGGTCAGGGCTCCAGAGAAAGGAACCGCTTAGCAATACGAGTGGTTATTCTTAATTATTTTGACATGATTACTAGTAGTTTTGACATTAATTTTGTTAGTTATTTTGACATGATAATTAGTAGTTTTGACATTAATTTTGTTAGTTATTTTGACATGATAATTAGTAGTTTTGACATTTTTAGTGATTATTACCAAAGTTTTTCTAATGCAGTAAGAGCGCAGTCGACTTGCGCGGCACGCCAGCATTAATGATCTTATCCGTCGTGCTCTGGCCGCCGCCGGTTGGGGAAAAAGTTTTTTTTAGTTTTAGTTCCATGTATGGGGGGGCCATACATGGAAATGAAACTAAAAAAAAACTTTTTTTATTTAACCTATTTGTTTGTGGTGAGATAGGTCTCTTTAAAAATGACATTGAAAACCCTATAATTTTTTTTCTCAAAGTCAATCGTTTGAAAGATAGACACTTCCAAATTAGTAAAATCTAAAAAATATATAAGCTCTAGATCGCAATTAAAACTTTAAAAAACCGCAAATATAACTTTGTCATTCATACAAACATTATGAAAAACAAACTCGAACGAACCCTTACTACGATGGTACGGAACCATTCATGTGCAAGTTTGACTTGCACTTGGCCAGTTTTTATATAACTTTTCGGTATAATACATACATTGTTCATAAATATTTTGTCGTATTCTTTTGACGTTATCAAACTTTCCGAAACCTGACTTACACCTAGTATTGCGGATAGAGAGTTTATTGATGACAGATATTTGGTTTTTAGAGATGATCGTGATCGCCTTACAAGCCCTGTAGGGTCCCCGGGTTCTCATAGTAGTGCTATGTGAGCTCCAACCGACGAGAATAATGACACATTCTGCTCACGTGAGCATCGAACATGACAAATGTTCCAGCTGCCTGCGTCGCAGTCCAACACACGCCACATTTTAAGTGCTGCGTAAATACTATCGCGGTCTCCTGACGACGTGTACGGTTGCCACTTAGATATATTGCAGGACATTCTTATCGACAACAGTACCGAATCGTTTTATGTAGCTGGTGATTACAACTTGCCAGATATTAAATGGTCATCATCATCATCATTTCAGCCGAAAGACGTCTACTGCTGGACATAGGCCTCCCCTAAGTGTCGCCACATTGACCGGTCCCGTGCGTCTCGCGTCCAGTGTGTCCCCGCAACCTTCACCAGGTCATCGGTCCACCTAGTGAGAGGCCTTCCTTCTTTCGCGGTCGCCACTCCAGAACTTTCCGGCCCCATAGGCCATCCAAATTAAATGGTCGTGACAATTAAACACATCCGAGGCCAACGACAACGGCCGTTGGTATTAAAAAAGTTGAAAGCTAAATCACTTTTAAGAGGAAAGTACGTAGCCACTATTTAAATCAGACCAAATAGCTCTCAATTATTTTATATCAAGTCGTTAAGTTTTTCGCATTTTTATTTTGGTATTTGTTATCATATTAATTGTATTAGTATTAATAAAAGTAACTACTTTTATTATTAAAGTAGATATTGTTTTTTTTTAGTTAATTTGTACCCTACCACAACGTTGTCTTAATTAACCCTAAGGTTGACTGGTAGAGAATGCCTTGTGGCATTCAGTCATCCTATGGAACATTTTATATCTACACTAATATTATAAAGAGGAAAGATATGTTTGTTTGTTTGTAACGAATAGGCTCCAAAACTACTGGACCGATTTGAAAAATTCTTTCTTCGTTGGGAAGCTACACTATCCCCGGTTCACATAGGCTTTATGGCTTTATACTTTTTATCCCTGTATTCCCACGGGAACGAGAACTACGCGGGTGAAACCGCGTGACGTCCGCTAGTTGTGCATAAAGTTTAAATAAATAAACGAATACCTTAAGCCATCATTTATTTAATTTATTGCCCATCATCAATGCTACAAAATATTATTATAACACATTCGAAAACACTCCAGGAAGAACACTTGGTTTATTTGTTTCTAACGTTGACTGTCAGTCACAATCGTATGTGGAATAATTACAGCAAGATAGTTGCCATCCCCCATTTTTTGCCTGAACTAGGTTGAACCTGTGTTTCAGGCTAAAAGTTGCATAAATATCTACTCAAAACAAATAAAATAAATTTTACATTATTAGTGTAAGATTAAATACAAAAAATACCTACTAGCTGTTTGCAAATAAACTGCTCATTTGTTTCTTTGGATAAATGTTGTAAAATGGTAATTACATATTTTTTACAGCTAAAATAGTTGAATTTATAGGTATATATTTAGTTTTCTATTTAATCTATTGTACAAAAATGGGCCAACAAATTTTAAGAATGTTTCCACAAAGACATGTGTTTAGATTCAATATTAGAAATACATACATTCGGTCTTTTGTTACTATTGTCAGCATTCTGCATAAATGAATACAATAAATAGATAAAATGTTTATTGAGTCTCAAAAGTTACATAGTATACACGAATTGAGACAACCCCAGTGAGTAATTGAAAATATTTGTTTTGGGGCTGACTCGCTCCTTCCCTTATTTGATACAGTTAAATTGAGACTAAATACAACTAAAACAAAACCCAGCTGATAAGCAAAGCTGGTGAAAATACGTGATTCCTAGATTCTATGAAATTATTCTATGCATACGTATGTGTGTGTGTGTGTGTGTGGGGGATTGAGTGTGCGCAACACTCAATCCCACACGACACACGATTACTCGTAACTGAGTGTATAATTGTTTAGGTAAGTGTCAAATTAGTAAAGTCTTACTAGAATGTGCTCAGTTTCCTTATACGTTAAAGTTTTTAGCCATTCATACAAGACTTTATGGTGGAATTGAAGCTTAGCATTTATCTTGATGTAAATATACATATATGGAGATTGGGTTACATACTGACGTCTTGCGAAAATCGATCGAACCATTTCGGAGTGAGCCACAATATCCGTCTGTCTTCTATCCCGGTTGGCATAATTAAATAATATTAATATTAATAAATTTATTTCATAAAAAGGAGATTGTAGTACACGAGGCATACACAAGTTATGTAACATCTAAGTTTGTGCCATGTAAAACACAATCTAGTGGGTGAAGTTCTGCTATTCCTAGCTAGGTTATAGAATAACCTGTATTAAGGAATAACAAATGGAATAGATTTATGCAAGTATAAAGTTACATTTAATAAGTAAAGTTGTCTCACCGATAACAATCCACTTGTTCTGTGTAAAGGTTAACTGTGGGGTATTTATATGGTTTGAAAAACATCACTTTTTTTTCTTTATACATGACCATAGTGTGCTGTTTTAATACTAGGTGCATAATGAAAAGCTGGCGCACAGTCAGCACGTTGCAGGATTTATGTAGCTGCCTCCCCATGAAGTGAAACAGTAATAATTACACATTGATAGGGCGAAATAAACTTGTGTGATTAATTTGGATTCTGCAAAAGATCTTAATTTTTAAATACATAATATTTGCGCATTTTTAACCAGATTTTCATTAGAGAGTGTCGTCTATTAAACCCCGAGGTATTTAATAGTACATGTTTTGAAGATAGAAGGACAATAGGGGATCGGACTAGGTCAAAAAAATATGATTCTAATTAGTCCGTCAGTTAGATTATCGAAAAATGTTGGATACGTGTTTTTTGTTTTATTAAATTAATAAAAATTGACGAAGATAAGATGCGTCAAAGATCATGAGTGGGGGTTGTGACGTCATTTGTTGGTGAAAAATGTACTAACATGTGACGCTTTCGAGGAATTCACGAGTTTTCGAAGCATTGCATCGTCTTAATTTTTTGTTTATGTGAAAAAAGAAAAAATACGTGTCCAATATTTTTTGAAAATCTATCTGACGGACTCATCATTATTTTTTGTCCGATCCCTTAATACAACTGTTTTTTTTTTATGGACGAAACTAGGAAAATAAGATATATTTCTGCACTAAGTACTAATTAAAAATAATTATGGCGAAATTAGAAAACCACATATAAGCAGTGACACTAACATAATATATCATAACATAACCACGAGCATATATGATAACATAATCATTATATGCTCGTGGTTATATAATAACAGCCGCTCGGGACGATCTTCAGGTGAAGCGGCGCTTGAATAGGTTGGTCCGTAGTCGGTACAGGTAGTCAGTGACCAGGAAGTCGAATAACCAGTCATACTAAGTGGTATTGTGCCCTGGCAATCGCTATGACCCTGACAAAGTTAGGGAAAACGCTAGGCAGATGATAATTACACTAATATAGGTACACGTAATAAAAGTGTAGAGTGTTATTGGATCTCTAAATATGATTTATTGAGGTACTATTAAGTTGCGAGAGGACCTGTTTTTGTTTTCTGTAAAAAAATGTAGGATATTTTTTTTTTATTTAAAAAAAAGTTATAATAGACATACTGCCGTACTGAGAGATATTTAATGATTACTTAAGCCGTCACTTAGTAGATATTTTTGTATGACAAAACTGTCAAAACCATTACTAAGTGATGGCCTAAGTAATCATTAAAGCTCTCTGAGTGCGGCAGATAGGTACTTTGATATTGAATTACTTGACTTAATGTCCCATGTCCCCTAGATATGGCAGAGGGCGTCCACAGATGTCCTCCATCGCGATCTATCTTGAGCTTCCCGCTTCACGTCCCTCCACGTCATTCCGATGCTCGCCGCTTCTACCAACACGGTGCGGCGCCAGGTTTGTCGAGGGCACCCACGTTTTCTCTTCCCTTCGGGATTCCAGTCCAAAGCTTGTTTGGGTATGTGATCGGGATCTCGTCGGAGCGTGTAGCCAATCTATCGCCATTTGCGACGCTTGATCTGGCGGTCACATTGAATAAGTGTAAATCGATCATTTTCACGGGTAAATTAGTATTAGCAAAATATAATGAACCTATTTGTTCGGATTCGCACTTGGGCGATTTGTAAGTGTTGGATACGGTTTTGAATCGCGTATTTAGCTTCGCGTCCTATAATTTGCGATTTAGCGCAAGGGAGCAGAAGTTATAACAAGCACGAAAATTTATAGTGGCTTGAATTTTTTTATTCTTTAAAAATTAAACATGTTTTTGAGTGCTTGCTTCGTCTTCTTCGTTGTTCAAGTGATAGCAGCGATTACTGAGTATAAGGGCTTGAGTTTTAACTCTGCGTTTTCTTATCTGGAAATCTCTAGACCTTGGTCAGATCTAAATAAGTATGTACCCATTATGGGTGCAGACACATGTTTCAGGCGGTGATAGTGTATGCAGGCAAATTCACGAATGATAAATGCGGTTCGGGTCAAACTGTGACGAGTCGATCAGAACACGATTCAGCAACATTGTTAAATTTGGAGAATCGGCCCGTTAGTGACCGAATGAAAACCATATTTACATGTACCTAGTGAGTGTTTAGGTCCGCCTAAGCAAATTATTTTTAAAAAAATGATGCTGCATCGACTTTGCTGACCTGAAATACGCGTGAAACACCCTTTATTCGTAATAATTGTGTCCTGACTAGTTCATAAAAAAATTATACCCTTTCCAGTCTCGAAGCTGTGCCAAATTCGACAAAGAAATTGGTTATAGACCACGATGGAGGAGCAGATGATGCCTTTGCTATAACTATGAGCTTGCTCAATGAGAAATATTTTAATGGGTAAGATACATTAATTATTTTCTTGAATTAGCTTGTTCTACCTATAAAGTCTACCTTTAAAGGATCTACCTGGTAAGGTGGTATCGTAGCCAGCCCAGTTTCACTTTAGTGTGCTCACCCTGCAGGTTCTGTCGGTAACTAGTGGTTATACGGATAGTTTTATTTCGGAATCCAAACTTCAGAAAAACTCGTGAGTGTTACCCGCTCCACAGAAATATAAGCGAATGGGTCTTTGATTTGACACAAAAAGTCATAAAGACCTTATCTTTGAAACTATAGCATCATACTTAGATTTAATTTGCGTGTAAACCATGTATTTTCCTGATTTAAAAGTAATGCTCAATCATTTTAACACCAACAGAATCATAATACGATCAACAATATGATTTCACCAAAAGATGTTGAACATTTTGGTGTGCGCTCACCGCTATACCGTATGGTCGACACATACAATTCGCGTTTTGATGCAATAGACATATTGTTCCTGAACAAATATAAATTTAAAAATGATGTGATTGCCGCTTTAAGGGATCAACAGTAGGCTCCATATTACACAATATGGATACTACTTTTTATATGGACCTGTATGATACATAACGTATAAAATTATGGTTGTTCTTCTAGTTTGTCTCAACTTTAAAAAAATATTGTTTTTCTTTATTTTTCTTTGAGTTAGCCCTGCTACAGTGTGGAAAATGTTGTGGGTAGTATATTTGTTAATTTTAATTTTAAGAAGTTTTAAGTTTGTGTATACTTAATATACTACTGTTTGTTTTCCCAAATTAAATAAATAAATAAATGAACAACCGACTCCGGTGTAACATTTTGAAAGCACATTTTTACTGCTTCAGAAGAGTCCTAAGATGCCACAGGAATATTTTGTGTCCTCCCCAAAGCATTTGATTGCGTGAATCATGACACATTACTTTTGCAACTTGAACATTACGGACTAGATAAACTGGCACTTAGTTTGGTACAGTCTTTTTTGAGTTTTAATCAACAACATGTTCTAATAAATATCATGAATTCATAGGGTTTAAAGTAAAAATGGGGGTGCCCATAGCTTGATTTTAGGTCTTTTACTCTATATGATATATAAAGTATGTTAGACATATTGAAACCCCCAATAACTATGCTTCCATGATACTAGTAAAACTATGAACAAATAAGACATAATTATAGGTGAAAATAAGACATAATGATTACTGAAAAAACCGTTCCAAATATTTCGAAAGTCTCGCAACGCAACCCTTGTGCTTACCGCAGAATATGAGCGCAGAACAATGACTTTTAGGTATAATTCATTTTACTTTCATATTTTAAAGTGTTATAGGACAATAGCGAAAAAAAGAGAATCGAATACAGAATGTCTTCCCTAAATAATATGTACCTCGTTTAACTTAACATTCTGTATAAATGATCTACCCTTATTTTTTGAAAAAGTAGCTTCAGAATATGGAATATTTTCTGATGACACTTCCCTAATTAAGCCCAAAAATCTAGATGACGACAATAATGCCCTACTGCAGGTCTATAATTGATTTACAGCAAACCATTTAGTAATAATTAAAAACAACGAAATGTATAAGATTTGTTTTACCGAATATCCAAAGTAGTCCCTTGCAGGGTGGCTAATTTCAGAGGAATATGTTACACAAAAATCCCGTTCACACACAAACGATGTAGATACCACTAGACTGGTCTAATTTAGTTATTTTCATAGTATAATGTTTTACAGGAAAAAAAACATGCAATTTTTAAATGCACACACACACACACACATTTTTATTTTGACCTCTTCCACAGTGCTGTCCTATTAAATCCAAAGGTTGACTGGTAGAGAATGCCTTGTGGCATTAAGTCCGCCTATGTACCACTCTTGTACATGAAGTTTAAATAAATAAATCTTCTAAGCTCTGGAATGGGCAACTACAATTTGTTTCAGAAATTCAAAAGTATTCTGTAACTGCTCCTCTTGAAATACTAAAATGTTTTAAACTTGAATAGTTTTAGGTAACAAAAGGCTGGATACAGTTTTTTCAATACACATACATCAGTTTATAAAAAAAATATCTACATTTTCAGCCCAAAAGTAATTGCCCTGACAACAGCATTCGGTAATGTCAACTTGACTCAAACGATTATCAACACTGATCGGATACTGGCTTTATGTGATAGACATGATGTAAGTATAACTATCTGTTACTTGTCTATTGCACACATCCTGAGTCTTCAGTATAAAATTTCCGAGTACTAAATACTCAATTCAGGTATTATTAGTGCCACTTAGTCTATTTCGGCCCACCTGGGCCTGTTAAAAGTGCTTCATTTAGTTACCTATCATCCAAATAAAAAGGAGCTTACTGTTTTTCCCATCAGGACATATTAATCAAAATAAGGCAGTCACTGGTCCCTTGAAAGACGACATAGTCGAAACCTGTGCCCAACTGAGGAATACTACCAAGCATACATTTTAAACAGACGAAAAAAAAGGAGGGGGTTATAAATTCGACCCGTATATTTTCTTAAATATATATGATTATACACTTTGTAGAATAGTCAGACATTCAATATTCTGCACAGCTTTTTTTATTACAAAATATTTCAGGTACCAATATATTCGGGTGCTAATAAAGCCCTGATAGCAAACGTCACATCTGATTACTTTTTCGGCTATGATGGGCTCGGAGACGATGGTTATAAGCCTCCAAAACCAATTGTGATACAGAATGAATCAGCTGCAGTCGGCCTACTTGAACTTTCCAAGAAATATGAAGGTAATTAGAAAACCCTAAGGGCCAGAATCCCTACAGCTCAAATAAAGGTTGCTGTTTCTTCGTGAGTTAAAGTGAGCTATGCTGTAAGTCAGTGCAGGTTTGTAGTTCACCCTGTCTCGGATTTTTAGGGTTAAACAACGGTTGCGTCTTTATAGATTCATCCTGTCCAAGTACGACGCCCACTTGGCCAGTTATGGCCGATAGGTATCATCATCAGCCTATAATGTTCCCACTGCAGGGTATCAGGTCTCCTCTCTAGGAGAGGGATGAGCTATAATCCACCACGCGGGCCCAGTGCGGGTTGGTAGATGTCACATGTGAGCATGATCATGTGATGTCACGTGTGATGTCGAATTTTTTGATTCTATTTACGTCGGCTTCCTCACGATGTTTTCCTTCACCGTTTTGGGAGTAGCGGTGGCGAAAAAAAATTACAAAAAGTAATGCGCCTGCCAGGATTCGAACCCACGACCTACTTGTTCATAAGTCGGGGCCGACACCACTGGGCCACCGCTGCTCTTTATATCTAATAGATTTTAGTAGGTAAGTACACATCTGCAAGAGGATCTGGGGATTGAGAAGAATTTTAGACCCAAATAGAGTAGTTCAGGGTTTGTGTGAAGTGTATTTAAAATAAATTATAATTTTATGATAATATAAGTAGGTACCTAATTATTAATATCAATATTTAAATAATAAACAATATTATTTATTTTTATTTTAGGAGAACTAGTGATCGTTGCTATTGGTCCTTTGACGAATATTGCTCTAGCAGCAAGATTGGACCCCAACTTTATTGGTAGACTTGCTCAGCTATATGTCGGTGCTGGTAATATTTACAGTAAGTTTGTTGTGTGTTGTTTTTGGGTTATGATGTCTCTAGAGAGAAATGAAGGTTTTTAAGTGAACGAAACGAGCACCAGCCTTTTAGCAAGTAAAACCTAACCTCATGATAAGGTTTACTTACGACTATTTATGTAGGGAATTGAAGGTTCGTAAGTTGGTACTTAAAAAATGAGAACGTAATATTGTATATCGTCGCTGCGCGTGCGAATCCGCGTAAGAGCAACTTGTAAAGACCGCGTATTTGCTTTTTGATGATTTTACAGGAGGAAGAAAAAACTTAATATCTCAGCGATTTCAACTCTTATTACCGACTGAACTTAATAGCTAGTTCTTTACATATTTCTTTATTGGATAATAACGTAAATTTGCTCGTAATTGGCTTAGATTTTGTGTAAAGTCACTTACGCGGTTTTGTTTGAACTAATATTACAAAATAAGTAGACTTTTATCAAAGGTACGCGGTTTTGAAAGAAAACAATTCTGTAAATGTGTATGTATTTATTATTAAAATAATCAAATCTAACAAAAAATATTTTGTATTTATTATCAAAATCAGTTTATTAAAGAACCTATTTATATTTTTTAACAGAGATCTTATTACAAAAGTTTAGACTCCTTAGGCAAGAGATCAAAATAATCATCTAAAACTAAAATAAGAACTGTTTATGATTACTTAAATATTAAGCATAGGTACGTACATACATAATGAAGAAAAATAAATATTTTTTTATGAATAAAAACTTGGAATAACAAAAATAAACCTTCTACTACGTTACGTACGTTCTTCCACTAGAATCAGAAAACCTTCAACACAAAATCTTGTGTCAGGTAGGTACTTAAATGTTTTAAATAAAAGTTTTCATAAACAAATAATAATCATAACAACAATAATCTGTTTTGTACTTGCTCTTAAATTCTGTTAATCACAGCATTTCTCATAAAATTATTTGAATAGTAAATTATAAATTATCATAAAAAGTATGGCAGTCTTTAGGTTTACTTATGACATTCTTCAGCTCCTGTAGGTGATCATATTTTGTCTTGGAAATTGTTTGCCTGGATTCATAAAGCGAAGGTATCCTCCTAATCACATACGTAATCTTCCTTGGTCTTCTAGGCAATGGGATAAAATCATCTGAAAAGTGAAGTTTATATTGTATGGTGCCACTTGGATTATATCTTAGTGCTTTTGTTTCAATAAGACAATGATCACCTACTCCTCCGCCAGGTCTTATTGATTCAGAAATCAGGTAATCTTTGATTAATGTTCTTGCTGGCATAAGATCGTTCTGAACAAATTCTGTGCCCTTTTTCTATCATTCTCTGTCTCATAACTTTCGTTCTCTTCCAATTATTTTTATCTCCTTAACGTATTTTTTTACATTTTTTTCTTTTCTTCTATTTCCCTTTCAGGAAACCACTCTAAACATTCTGCTTTACATTTATAATGCCTGATAAGTTGACAAAAGAATGATTTAAAATCAATGTCATTATTGTGATTTTCTGCCACATCATGAGATTCAATTGAAGATCTATTCTGGAGGGTCCAAAATCGTCGTAAGGGTAGTAGGTAAACTCGGATATTAAACTCTCAAAGGTATTTCTGGTGTTAAATTTTTATTCGTAGACAAAGGTGTTGACACTGGTTGTAGTACTGCTTGATTTTGACAGTTATATTTATTTAATATTTCTTTCTTCATAGGTAACAATATTTTTCGCCTTTCCGATAACTCTCGCAAAGTTGCGACGTTTTCTTTAATATCCGCATTTTCTAAAATAAAGTTATCTTGGTCATCCATCATTTGGGTAGTTACTTGTTAAAGCAAGGATGTATCTATAAATAAGAAAAGAATAATTATTCGTTTCAGTAAAATGCAATACCGCGTAACTTAGAACAAAACAAATAAATCATACGATGTCAAGACCGCGTAAATACTTGTAAGGGGTTATATTAGTCAGAATTAATAAACTAAAACAGAATAACGTGTAATTTATATATTCTAGCATAAACACATTACACACGAAGAGTAATAAATTATTCAAACATACTTACATGGTGGTTAATCATGGCAAAATCATTAGTTTCGGGAGCACACACTAATCACGTTACTTTTTTCTCACGGCCGTAGTAAATACGCGCACTTGCTTCCAACTTTCAGGTCTCTTACTGTTCCGCGGTATTGTTTCGATAGCAGAACTGACGTTTCTCATTGGATAATTCAAATCAGGTGAAGTCTATTATAAGCCAATAGGCGTTTGGAATCAGCTAGCACGATATTCGAATTTTGCGCGTTTTGCTGTTACGCGGTATTAACAAACTGCTCTTACGCGGTTTCGTACGCGCAGCGACGATATTACGTTCTCATTTTTCGCTAAAAGAGGTCTTAAAAGTACTGCCTGGGTACTATCTATTTGTCAAGAGTCGATAATTGAAAAAGTTCTCATTGTAATAATCTGTAACATATATAACGTACTGAAACTTAACGAGGGGGCTGTGTTTTACAGGTGACGCACATCCTTACCCGCAATTCAACGCGAATATGGACCCAGAGGCTTACCATATCGTTGCACACAGTGCTCTCATTGATAAAGTGACGTTTGTACCGTCCTCACAGATTCATTTGATGTTAAATGAAACTTTAGTGAGTTCCCCTTATTGACTTAATAATTATCATTATGAAGTAAGTTCTGTGACTCTTAGATGAGGCACTAGGCAATTACAGAAGACATTCATCACTCCAGGTCCACCTGATGCTCGTCGCTTTAAAAAATTAGGGATTGCAACGTCCGAAACGTGATAAAATGTATAAAATTTGACGGGCAAAGAGGTCTAATGGATTATGTAGCAAATTATGTGAAGAATAAGAAGTAAATAGTTGCGTGTTGGTTTTCAGAGAAAAAAACATGGACGAGGGCAGAAAAATGACGATCATTGGTTTACGTTTAATTATACAGTTTAAGAGAGAGCATTTCATAGTTTTTTTCATGCGTTTAGAAAGCATAATTATATATATTTATTAACGCTAGAATTTTGTAAACGATTTTAGCCCAAAAGTATTCATAATAACGGCAGACACAAACTTGCAACTTGCTGAACAGGAAATGTTCTTTTATTCCATAATTTTGTTTTAGGACTGGCGTAAATATGTCTTAGGAAAGATTGACACACCATTGATGAAAGCACTAAACGGTTTCGAACGGATATCACTCCCAAAGATGCACGTCTGGAATGTATTAGACCCCGCCGTGGCAGCTGTAGCCCTAGTCCAAGATTTGGTAGTCAAGTTCCGAAATACTAAAAACGATATTATTTTGGAAGGTAAGGAGTATCTAGATTTCTTTATAGAATATTTTGTATAGATAACTAGTTGACCTGGCAGACGCCGTACTGCCCGGACAGCAGCACCACCTACTGGGCCCAATTGTGCTTTAAATCATCCAAGGACCAATTGGAATATGCCCAGAAAGCTTCATACAAATCGGTGCAGGCGTTTAGGAGCAGTTCAGTGAAATACACACATACAGTAGAATTATAACATAATAAAATATAATAAATAAAATAATAATGATAATAATATTATTAATAATAATAATAAAAAACCAAAACAAATTAAAAAAAAAATTAAATAATATAATTGTAGTAGAATTATAGTAGAATTATAGAAGACTTATAGTAAAATTATAATATAATTATGCTGTACGTAAATAAAGATGAAAATATCTTACGACGAATAATATAATATTAAGTTGATCCATAATTTGCGTTATTGCAAGTTAACACCAATCAGACACAGACATTTTAATCCTCAGAAACGCTCCTGTCTGATTTTTCGGTGATTTGCTTGCGAATTGCATGAATAATATTTATTTCCTTTTCAGGTAATCTAAGAGGAACTAACACTAATGACTTCTCTTCAAAGAATCCTAACGGAAGAATGTTTTGGGTAGCAGCTAATGAAAAGTACAAGAAATTCTTGGTTGATGTGTATTCTGCTGAACTTTGAAATCGACTTTTTTTTGACATGCATGATAATGATTTTAATATTATTTGATATTGACATTATTATT
Organism: Diarsia rubi; assembly: GCA_932274075.1. Lineage (NCBI taxonomy): Eukaryota > Metazoa > Arthropoda > Insecta > Lepidoptera > Noctuidae > Diarsia > Diarsia rubi. The sequence continues at coordinate 6,071,301 of OW026414.1, forward strand.
ATTTCCTTGATAATTTATTCAAAATTTATTTTCTTCCTTTTTAAATATACCTTATCATCAAGAAATTCTTGGTTGATATGTATTCTGCTGAACTTCGAAATTGACTTTTTTTGACATTAATGATAATGATTTTAATATTATTTGATTTTGACATTATTATTAGTTCCTTGATAATGTTTTCAACATTTATTTTCTACCTTTTGAAATATACCTCATCATCATCTCATCATCTTCCTGTCCTTATCCTATGTCATTTGGGGTCGGCGAAACACGATTTTTAACCGACTTAAAAAAGGAGAATTCGTCTGCAACTTTTTTTTATACAATGTTCCCCGATTACTCGAAGATGGCTAGACCGATTTCGATTTTTTATGTTTTGTTAGAAAGGGATCTTTTCAGGTGGTCCTATGATCAGCAAGTCAGGATCTGATAATGGGATCCTGGAGAAATAGAGAGAACTCTTCAAATATTATAGGCACACTTGAAATGATTTGAGTAGTTTTTGGAAGAGTACTTTTTCGGAGTGGTCCCACTTCAATTTGGTGAAAATCTAATAAAGAACTTAGGAGATAGGCAACGGAACTCCTCAATAAATGATAGCAAATTGACTGGGATTGCTGAAATCCCATGTCTGCCTATTGTTTTCACCAGTTCATAACATAGCATCACGCCCACGTGCGGGTCAGCGCATGTGAACCAATAGAAAGTGAAAAAAAAAAACATTTTAACAAATCTATTATTAACTAACAAAAGTAAAACTAAAATTAATTGTAGCCCACCAGTATCGGCCAGCTACTAGAGATCAGGGCTCCAAAGTAAGGAAACCCTTAATAATACGAGCCGTTATTACATAGACGTAGACATAGTGTGTGTATTACTACCAATTGGATTGTATAATCAGTTTAATAAATGATTATTATTAATATTATTTCCTCTGTATTCTTACTTATTAGACCGTCAGTTAGATTATCCAAAAATATTGGATACATGTTTTTGTGTTTTCAATTAATATAAAATTGATTTAGGTCAAAAATGTACTGACATGTGACGTTTTCGAGTAGGTCACAAGTTTTCAAAGCACTGTATCGTCTTCATTTTTCGTTTATGTGAAAAAATAAAAATTTGTGAGTTCAATATTTTTTGGACAGACTAATTAGTATTTTTTTCTTCGATTTTTCTTCCTTTCCTGTTATTTGAGTACTGCATATATACTGCCTAGCCTATAAGAAAATGATGCAAATGATTTTTTTTTGTAGTTGAATTTTAGTATTTTACATGGATCTACTGTTAAAACTTTTAAAACCCTGATAATAAGCCTGTCAAAAATATCTGACCACTGGCTATCTGTATCGACTACCAAAGATAGCAGCCGGATACCGGCCAGGGCCGGCTTAACGTGTTTTCCATGATATGGAGGATATTTGAGATGCTGGCACTTTTAAAGATATTTAAGAAAATGGATGAAAATTTACCATTTCGCCCCCTTTTTTTTTTTTTTTTTTTTTCTTTTGGTGGGTGTAAAATCATCGAATAACCCCTCCCGCTCTTGGGCAGAGCGAAAGGGAGTGTCAGACTTCTACTGACTAAAAACCACCCATGTTCCTTCTTCGCCCTCTATGTCGAGGCCGCGATAACCGTTGGACTACCCGCGGCCCACCATTTCGCCCCCTTATCTCCGAAACTCAATGGTAGTTATTAATTATGTTTTCGACATTGAAGCTCTTTATCTGCTAGCTGCAACAATATTTCGAAATATTCTCCTGAAAGAAAATAAAAATCACTCATAACTATAACACAACGTAATCATGTCTTCACTTGGTTAATAGGGGATTGGACTGAGTAACAAAATATGATTCTAATTAGTCCGTCAGTGAGATAATCCATAAATATTCGATACGTGTTTTTTGTTTTATTAAATTAATAAAAAATGACGGAGATAAAAACGTCAAAGATTTGAAATCATTTGTAGGTAAATAAAAACTTTTTAACAAAAAATAAAACTGACTGACTTCGTTTTTATTTTTCAGTTTTTAGTGATTCGCATGTGCTTACCCCTTCACAACGTACCGGCGTGATGTTATGTTATGAACTGGTGTAAACAATAGGCAGACATGGGATTTCAACAATTCCAATCCATTTGCTATTTGTTTTGTATTCATTAGTAGAATAACAAAACATCACGCCTGTAATCCCCGAATCGTATTGATGTCGGCTACATAAGAACCATTCTATCATCAGATCAGCTTGTTAGTAGAGAAAATACCAAAATCGCTGCACATTTTTCTGAGTTCTCCCGATTTCTCCAAGATTCCATCATCTCATCCCGACCTGCAGGGCTATTGCATATCTTTTACATGACAGTGGCTAACCTATAGTGCCTATCAAATACTGTCAAATGATTCCATTTTGTACTAAACCATAACCAATTTGACAGTTAATCCATAGATAAAACGATAGCCACTGTCATTTAAAAGATACACAATAGCCCTGCTGGTGACTATGAGACCAATAAGAAAGCATAGGCTTTCGAATAAAAGAAGAATTTTCCAAATCGGTTCGTAAACGACGGAAACGAAAAGATCGTTAATGTGGACAATGTAGTTTTGTTTTTTTTAATTTTGTTGATTTTTCAAAAACCTCTTGTCCGATTTCCATAAAAAAATATGGGACCATTTGGGACAACAACCCTTTCCAACAAAAAAAAAAATTTCTAATCGGTTAGCAAGCGACGGAGTTATGCCCGAACATAAAAAAATATAAACATCCGAATTGAGAACCTCCTTCTTTTTTTAGAAATCGGTTAAAAATGTAACGACATGTGACGTTTTCGAGGAGGTCACGAGTATTAGAAGCACTGTATCGTCTTAATTTTTTGTTTATGTAAAAAAAGAAAAAATATGTGAGTTCAATATTTTTTGGAAATCTATCTGACGGACTAATTAGTTTTTTTTCTTCGATTTCTTCTTCTTTTCCTGTTGTTTGAGTACTAAATACTGCCTAGCCTTTAAGAAAATGATGCAAATGTTGAATTTTTGTTTTTGCAGCTGAATACTAGTATTTTACATGGATCTACTGCCAAATCTTTTAAAACCCTGTTAGTAAGCCTGTCAAGAATATCTGACTACTGGCTATCTGTAACGATGGTCAAAGATGGCAGTGGGATACCGGCCGGGGCCGGCTTCACGTGTGTTTGTATTTGGGATGCTGGCACTTTTAAAGATATTTAAGAAAATGGATGAAAATTTACCATTTCGCCCCCTTATCTCCGAAACTCATCATCATCATCATTTCAGGCAAAATACGTCCACTGCTGGACATAGACCGCCCCCAGGTGTCGCCACATTGACCGGTCCCGTGCGTCTCACATCCTGCAGGTCCCCGCAACCTTCACCAGGTCATCGGTCCACCTAGTGGGAGGCCTTCCAAAGCAACGTCTTCCGGTTCGCGGTTGCCACTCTAAAACTTTTCTGCCCTATCGGCCATCCGTTCTGCGAGCAATGTGCCCTGCCCCTTGCCACTTAAGGCGATTCTTCGGGCTATGTCGGTAACCGTGGTTCTCGTGCGGATGTCCTCATTTCTGATTCGATCACGCAAGGAAACTCCGAGCATAGCACTACAGACGAGTCGGATTTGACGATTGGCCTATTTCTCGAAATTGGACCTACTGGACCGTTTGTCCTAGGTGGCCATAATCGTCTACAACTTCGAGTGTAGAGTCACTGATCTAGGAGTGGGTGTTACACGAACATTCAACATAACCTTGGTTTTGTCCATGTTTACTTTAAGGCCCACTCTTTCGGAAGCTCTACTAAGGTCATCGAGCATTGTACTGAGGCCCTCCATGGTCTCAGCTATGACCACTATATCGTCGGCAAACCGAAGGTGAGTAATGTACCTGCCGTTGACGTTGATGTCAAGTCCCCTCCAATCCAAAACCTTGAAGACATCCTCCAGTGCAGCGTTGACCAGTTTCGGAGATATGTTGTCTCCTTGTCTCACACCGCGCTGCAGAAAGATAGGTTCCGAGGTCTAGTCCTGAAGTCTAACTGACATGGTGGCGTTATTGTACAAACACTTCAACACCTCGATGTACCGGTAGTCGATTTGGCACCGTTGGAGAGAGTGCAGTACAGCCCAAGTCACGATCGAATCGAGGCTTTCTCGTAGTCCTCAAACGCTTAACAGAGAGGCAGGTTATACTCTTCTGTCTTTTGTATAATCCACCACAGCGTATGTATGTGCTCTACGGTACTAAAGCCTGTTCAGAATCCGGCTTGTTCGGGAGGCTGGAAATCGTCAAACCTGCGTGCGAGACGATTCGTAATGACTCTTGAAAACAACTTGTAGACATGGCTTAGAAGTGAGATGGGCCTATAGTTCTTTCTAAAATTTAGAAAAAAGTACAGAAATTAGTTCAACACTTATTTATTACAGGAAAACTTATGTCTATGGTGCTAAAATAACATGGAAAATTTCTCAATATCTTCTACAAATTTACGGAACCCTTCATCATTCATGTGTTAGTCCGACTTGCACTTGGCCAGTCTTTTCAGCAGTTAACCTTTCTTTGGGAACAAAAGATAAAGTCAAAGTTTAAGTACGTTGTAACTTATATTGTTACTTAAATTACTCTGTTACTTATATTACTTTGTTACATAAATAACTTTGTTAAATATTTTATTACTATTTATTTTACTATTGTGGATGGTGATATTTAATGATTTGACATGCATGTTGGCTTTTCTTAATTAAATATTTTTTACTTTATTTAAATAATATGCACAGTTTCACATTTAATTCCTGATTTTCCTTTTATTTTTTCAAAGTATTCAATTTTAGTTGATTGTGAATGCGACGATCATGTGGGTTCTCTTTTTTATATTTCTTCTCATTGGATTTTACGATTGTCTGGCAGTTTAAGTACTGTAAAGGGCATTTAGGTAGGTGCAACCTACCTAAATGCCCTTTCTTTGATATTGTTCGTATTTTTTTTTTTTGGCGTTTGGAAAATCATCGAATAACCCCTCCCGCTCTTAGGCAGAGCGAAAGGCAGTGTCAGACTTCTACTGACTAAAGACCACCCATGTTCCTTCTTAGCCCTCTATGTCGAGGCCGCGATAACTAGTGTACAACCCGCGGCCATATTGTTCGTCTTGACGTTTGTTTCATTGAGTCGAGCTACATGAGCAGTGTAAATGCTTGCACTGAATGGACAAGTTCACTCAAATCTGTATGGTTTCTTCTACAAAATACTATCACAGACATTAATCTGCATCTGTGAGTATACCAAGATTATGTCTCGTGCTTAAAAGAGGCTATGACCTATGAGTTTGTTTCGGCTGTTAATTCTGAGTGGTCAGCGACGAAAACTCAACCCTAGTTTGAAATAGTGACGTATAAAAACCTGTTTGCAAACTACACATAAATTTAATTTATTTTTAAATCCATTAAAATGTCGTTATAAGTGATAAGACCGTCATTGCATCAGCCTATGTATAATGTTTTTTTTTGGACCTGGTATTGTATGGTAGGAAGGATAATAAGTATTATTTAAATCAATTCTATCCCTCACCCTTCCTTATTCTACTCTGAAATCTACAAAATTACTTCATTTGTCAATTGATCATACCTAATCATGAATATTTATGGCCTTATTGTCATTTTCTAGCTCATCTATAAAGAACGCATATGCCTCGGCGATCACTACACGCCAAACACAGTTAGGTTGTTTTTTACTCAGGGACGTCGTTTTCTTCAATCAATCAATCCTCCCATCTTATCTCTTATCTTATTCATCTGTCGTTATCTAGTTAACCATAAAAATTAGTTTACCGATAGTGCTTAAATAACATTTATGTCAGATCTCAGATAGCTATCAACCGCGGTGGAAGTCATATTCATATTTGGCTATTTCCTTTTTTTTCTGTGATTACTAAGACAAAAAAAAAATTTTTTTGCATCTGATATGGCAACTAAAGTTGTTGTCGTTTTTTTAGTAGTGTATTTATTTGACTGGTAAGTTTTTTTTATTAATATTATTCACTTATTTGTTTGCCAGTGTTCACGCACATGTTGACAGTTTTATTATTAATCTAGTCAACAAAAAGAAAAAAGTTTGACACGTTTTTCTTTTTTTCTACCTCCGAAAAGTTTTAACAAAGTTTCATTTGATAACGTGTAGATGGTTTTTGTAAATGTCTAAAAAGGTTTGAGATATTTGCAAAAAAACAACCCTCATTTTTATTGTTTCAGTTAATTGTTGCGTATAACTTTCGCAATTAGTGCGAGAGGCTCTTGAATTGTTTCAAAAATTATTAAACCGCTATTACAATCGAATGACTTTTTAATAATTTTTTGGAGGCGCTAAAAATGCTTAACCCAAAAAGCACTTGTTTTCTAAAGTATAATTGAAAGCAAAGTAATCAATTTTTTAGACGTCTTTTTATGTTTGTTCCCATTTTGATACCTGCACATAACCATTATTTTACATTTACAAATATATTTCCGTATTTATCTTAAACTCAAGAGAAAGAATTATAAAACCGTGGCTTTCTTTCGTCAATTGATTTCTGCCAGCGAAAGAGTTTTTGGAGTTGGATCATTAGTTTTGTATATAACCCCATGTCTACAAAATTACAAACAAATGTTACCTATTCATAATATTAGTATGGATTTACTATCTACATAGTAATTAATTAATATGACATGATGGCACGGTTCGCGCAGTGACTCAATTGACTGCTGCTCTACGTGTCGCGGGTTCGAACCCCGAACGGAACAAATATTGGTATGGCCTACAGATAGTGGTTTCGGGTATGGGTATTTGTGTATGTGAGTTTATATGTTTGTGAACGCAACCCACGAAATAGGAGAAATTCCTAGTGTGGGGCAACGTTTTTTCTAAAACATTAATATGGGAAAAAAACTTGTTGTAAGGTTTTTGTAATAAATATCTCCTCTTTATGTCTTACTGGCTTTTAAACTGAAATCTAAATACTAATATAATTGTAATACCTGCTGATCACAAAACCACACACAATACACCTATAGTTACACAACCGGATTCACTATTTACAGTAACCGGTGACATATTTAGATAAAACCTCTAGGAATATAAACTTTCAGCCGTGGGACAACAGTCTAGGCTAGTAAAGCGGATATTTTAGTATTATATTACTAATCTTAATTGATTTACAATCATTTCGTTGTTTAGATCAGGTTTTTAAGTGTATTCTTAACACCAATTCTTTAAACATAAAAATAACTTTAATTACCCAGTTAAATATTAGAGATCCGTAGCCAGAGAATAAAAACAAGCAGATGCATATAACACAAGACCCAATACATATAAGTAGTGGTGGTCACATGATTGTGATCGTGGCTGTATAATAACAGCTGCTCGGGACGATCATCAGGTTAAGCCGCGATTGATTAGGTTGGTCCTTGTCCGTAAATAATAATATAGCAACATAATACTTTTGAAATACAATGACATATATTTTTGCGGTGGAATACATGAAATAAATAAAGAAAAAGTATATAATTAGTCTCATAGAGGACAAAACAAAATGGTTAAAATTGTATAGAGCTCCTATGTACCACTCTTGTGCATGAAGTTTAAATAAATAAAATGTTAAATCGATATTTTTCACTAGTAAATTAGTATTGTCAAATAATGAACCCTTCACAGTTCGTGGTCGCACTCGCACTTTGCCGTTTTTTTTATTATCCGTTTTCGAATCGCGAATTTAGTTTTGCGTTTTTTAGAGCACAGTGTAAGGGAGCAGTCAGTGCAACAAGCACGGATATAGTAGCTTGTTTTTAGTGTTTTTCGAAAGTAAACATGTTTTTGAGTACATGTTTCTTCTACTCCGTTAGTTTAGTGATAGCAACGATATCTGCAAACTCTGTTAAGTGTAAAGGTTTTTCTAGGATTAGGTTAGATCTATGTACATAATTATTATGGGTGCACACACATGTTTCAGGCAGTGATCTTTTTCTTAATTCTTATCCTGTGGCCGCCTAAGTTTCTTAACCGCCTCAAAGACCTGGTTTTTTTTTTGTTTGGGGGGTGAGAAAGCATCAAATAACATCTCTTGCTCTTGGGCAGAGTGAAAGGGAGTGTCAGACTTCTACTGACAAAAAATTGCCCATGTTCCTTCTTAACCCTTTATGACGAGGCCGCGGTATCTCTTACAACAACCCGCAGCCCCGACAGGGACCGCCTCAAAGGCCTCTGACATGGTTTGCGAACCGCCATTTGGTGGCCGGGACCACCGGCTTATATGTGCCTTCCGAAGCACGGAATCGTCTTTTTATCAGACAATCAGATGCAAGCCTGCAATGTCCTAGCCAAACTGGAAACAACTTCAAAAAGCATTTTTTCCGTGGGAACCGAACCCACGATCACCTGGTCACTAGACAAACGCCTAAACCATTCGACCAAGGAGTCAGTTAAAGGCGGTGATAATAATTATGCAGGCAAATTCGCATAAATAAAATATGCACACTTCTAGCCGACCTGGACACGATTCAGCGAAATTGTTGGATCCGAGAATAGGTACTGCTCGATAGGAACCGATTGAAAACCGTATTTATGTGTAGTGAGTGTTGTGGTCCGCCTTAGTATATTGGCTATTAAAAATGCTGCTTAATCAAATGTGCTGACCTAGACCACGCGTGAACACCCTATATTTGTAATAATTTTGTCCTAACTAGTTCAAAAGTGATTTTATTTCCTTTCAGTCTCGAAGCTATACCACGTTCGACAAAGAAATTAGTGATAGACCACGATGGGGGAGCAGACGATGCCTTTGCTATAACTTTGAGCTTGCTCAATGAGAAATATTTTAATGGGTAAGAAACAATCATTCATTCCATGAATACTTGAATTAGCTTGTTTTACTTAAAAGGTTCACCTCTTAAGAATATTGTTAAAGTATTGTAAACAAGATAATTGTTGTACAGAAATTCTTGAATTAGTGGTTGTGCCGACGGAACCATGAATCTTGAAATATTTGGCAAGATAAAAGTGAAACAACAGAGAATTATATTTTTTTTGTACACAAAAGGTTTCAAACTTTATATTTTTGATATTATGTTTATAGTTTAACAATGAATATAATATATAATTATTTATTTTTATTTATTTATAAAACTTTTTTGAGCACAGTTCAAGTTACGAATTCCGATACACACGTTTTCATTTGCAAAAAAAACAATAAATTATAAAATTCACTACGTAGGTATCTTGTCAGCAAAGTTTAAAGATATTAACTAGCAATTCTAGAAAATAATATATGTCAATTGTTTTAATTAAATCATTTAATGAGGGTAGATTTTTTTAATTCTCTAAACCCATTTATGGGTTGGTCGGTCTAACTGGGTGAACACCAGCAGAATCTTACACGATCAACAATATGGTTTCACCAAGAAACGGTGAACAACTGACGCTGGTGTAATTTCATGCACATATTTATTTCGTGGAAAGAGTCCTAAGACGCTTTAGAAACGTTTTGTGACCTCTCTAAAGCACTTGATTCCGTAAATCACGACACATCACATTTTGAAACTTGAGCATTACGAACTAGATAAAGCACTTAATTTAGTAAAATCTCATTTGAGTTAAAACCATAAACATGTTTAAGTTTAACATGTTTCATGTGTTAAATCACAGGGTTTCAAAGAAAAAAATAGGGTTTCCGCAAAGATCGAATCCAGGTCCTTTTTTCTTTAAGGTATATAATATAAGTGATTATATCCTTTTTTGAAAAACCGACCTCAGAATATGGTGTTATTTTCTCATGACACTTCCCTAGTTTATAAGATAAAAATACAGGCCCAAAAACTAGATGACGACTATAATGCCTTACTAAAGTTCCATCATTGACAGCAAACAATTTAGTATTAAACTAAAGAAAAAACTTAATAGATTAATTGTCTGTGACTGGCGTTCTTGAAATAATAAAAAGCTGTGATTTTGAGTGGTCCTGGTGACGAAAAGCGGCATATAGATTTTTAAAAACACTAGATATACACTTATTATTCGTCAATTTATACCATATTTTCCACATTTTCAGCCCGAAAGTAGTTGCCTTGACAACAACTTTCGGTAATGTCAACTTGACTCAAACGATTGTCAACACTGATCGAATACTGGCTTTATGTGGTATAAGACATGATGTAAGTATTTGTATCTTTATTTATCTATTGTACAATAAATATCCTGAGTCTTTAGTCTGATATGTTCAAGTACTAGACAAATTACCGAATTCAGGTATAATTATCGTCAGTTAGTCTTTTTGGTACGAGTCAAGCGTCCCGTTTGATATGCCTTGGGCTTGCTAAAACTGGTACAATTTAGTAACCTACCTACCAAATAAAATAAAAAGGAACTTACTATTTTCTGCCTTCACGACGTATTAGTCAAAATAACGCAGTCACAGAACCCTTGAAAGAGGACATATTATATTCGTCAAGGACGTGTGCGACGAGCAAATTCTTTTTGAACCAAATGGTTTGAAAGAACAAAGAGGAAACCTTTGCCCAGCCGTGGAATACTACCAAGCGTAGCTCGTCGTAGCCACCCTGTCTTGATACTTTTAATAAATGCGTTGATTTGGGGACTTTGCCTGACCTTATGAACAGCAGTAAAGTCATCCCTTTATTTAAATCAGGTAGTAAAAATGATATTGGTAACTTTAGACCACTTTCTATTTCACCTGCTTTTAGCAAAATTTTAGAAAATATAATTCTCAAACAGTTGTAAGTACATTTTAATTTTAATAATCTCCTTCACAATGATCAATATGGCTCGTTTGACTACGGATGCAGGTGTTGCTTTGTTAAAACACATATTTGACGCATGGGAGAACGCGCAAAATGCAATCGGTGTTTTCTGCGATCTTTCTAAAGCTTTTGAGTGCGTACACCACGACACGCTTATACGGAAACATGCGTCATTACGGTGTCCAAAATGAGGCTCTTAAATTCGACCCGTCTTTTTTTATTATAAATAAACACTTTTTAGAATAGTCAGACAATCAAAATTCTGACACGGCTTTTTATTTTTTATTATAATATATTTCAGGTACCCATTTATTTGGGTGCTAATAAAGCCTTGATAGCAAACCTAACATCTGATCTCTATTTTGGCTATGATGGGCTCGGAGACGATGGGTATAAACCTTCAGGACCAATTAAGATTCAGGACCAACCAGCTGCAATCGCCCTTCTTGAACTTTCCAAGAAATATGAAGGTAGGGTTTTGATAATTTTAGAAATTCTTAGGCCATCAGCTATCAAAAGCCATAGCAGGTCTATATTGTCAGACCGGATTTGTAGTTCGCTTGTCTGCAATTTTTGGTCACGTGTTTGTTGATTTTATTAGGTATATTGTAGATATGCAAGATGTTTTGACGAGAATTGGGTATTTCACACACAAAAAATTGGATACGTGTTTTTTGTTTTATCAAATTAATAAAAATAGACGAAAATAAAACGTAACAAAGATCATGAGTTAGTTGAGGGGGCTTATGACGTCACTTTATGGGTAAAAGTTAATTTGTGATGTCACACGACTTGACACGACTTTTCGAAGCACTCAATCGTCTTCATCTTTTGTTTACGTGAAAATAGAAAAAAATATTTGTGTCCATATTTTTTTTTTAAATCTGATTGACGGTCTAAACAATTTGTTTTGGTGAAATACCCTATTAGTTTACGAGCGGCGATTGATTAACGAGGGTTATCCGTGAGGTGTTAACATAAATGATCGCTCGCCTGACATAACTTTGTTTATGTTCCAGGACAGTTAATAATCGCTGCTATTGGTCCTATGACGAATATAGCTTTGGCAGCAAGATTGGACCCCAAGTTTATTGGCAGACTTGCCCAGCTCTATGTCGGTGCTGGTCATATTTACAGTAAGTTTGTCTTTCAGAGACTTTTTTAACGTTTTGATGGTCATGTGTATTTTAGAAAAATGGCACCTCTATTGAAGATTGAAGATGTAAAAGCAAATGAAAGGAGCACTAACTTGGGCTGCGAGTTGTTCACAAGTTACCGCGGTCTCTACATAATTATAGGGTTAAGAAGGAACATGGGTGGTTTTTAGTCAGTAGAAGTCTGACGCTCCCCAAGAGCGGGAGGGGTTATTCGATGATTTTCCACCCGCAAAAACAAAATGAGCACTAACTTTATAGGAAGCAAATGCTGACCTTGTAATTGGGTTTTATTTTGAATACATGGTTAGTTGGTTCGTATATCGTCGGCCTATGCAGAAAAGTTTAGAACTTAGGATCCCTGAGCAAGCAAAGTGAGCATAATGACATTGCTGTACCACACTTGAGAGCTGTCCATTTGACAAGAGTCGCTAAATGCGCTTTTCATAATCTGCCATACTTAAACATAGCTAGGGTCTAGTTGCTGCTAAAAGTATGTTTCTAAATAGTTCTAATAATTTTACAGGTGAGACATACGGTAAGCCGGAATTCAACGCTGATATGGACCCAGAGGCTTACCGTATCGTTGCAGACAGCGCTCTGATGGACAAAGTGACGTTTGTACCGTTCTCACAGATTCAATTGACGTTAAATGCAACTTTAGTGAGTGTTTTTTTATTTACGTTATAATAATATCACTATGATTTTAAGCTATTGGCCTCTTAAACGAGGTAAAGGGCGATCACAGAATCCATCTATCGAACGGTCTTGTGTTTTACGCTTAATTCTACTCCACGACGAGCCATTTACTGAACAGGAAAATCCTATCCTATCCTAATAAACCTACTAATATATAAACGCGAAAGCTTGTAAGTATAGATGGATGGATGGATAGATGGATGTTTATTACTCTTTGATGCAAAAACTACTGAACGGATTTGGATAAAATTTGGTACACAGATAGTTTTTATTTATTATTTATTTATAATTATGTTTTAGAGTTGGCGTAAAAAGGTCTTAGGAAAAATTAAAACACCAGTAATGAAAGCACTCAACGGTTTTGAACGGATAGCACTACCAAAGATGAACGGCTGGAATGTACTGGACCCCGCCGTGGCAGCTATAGCAATAGACAATGATTTGGTTGACAAGTTCAGAAATACTAAAAACGATATTATTTTGGAAGGTAAGGAGTAAATCTAAATTTCTAAATAGATGAAAATAGTCTGATAACGAATGACCAAAATCTTCATTTCCTTTTCAGGTGATCGAAGAGGAATAAACACAAATGACTTCTCAGCAACGAATCCTAACGGAAGATTGGTTTATGCAGTAAATCTTAAAAAGTACCAGAAATTTTTACTGGATGTGTATTCTACTGAACTGAAAAATTGACTTTAAGATATAGTTTATAGCTGATAACCAAAGGCCTTCATTTGCGCAAGATTAAATGGTCAAATTTATTCTCTTTTGTTTTATTTTTACCAGTAAAACTAGCTGACGTAGCAACATCATACATAGAAGCTTTACACGAAAGATCATTATTATGAATTTATAATGTTGAAAACAGTTATGGATAAAGACCAATGATAATAAAATCAAGACAGATTCTTGTAACAGTTTCCGTAATGCCACTATGACAGCTCTTGTCTTCGTATAACGTAATCACAATTAATAGCCTTTTGTTTCTGCCCATCTTCGGCGCAAATAACGCGTTCGATACATTCATAGAAGTTAACCATATCTTTTATGGGCCTACTACGCGCTCAAGTATGAAATATGTATTACCATTACCAACCACACGCGCGATGTACTGTGTGCATCGTGTAATCGCGCAGGCAACACTGTGGTGAAGCCTGTGCGTGTGGTAGGCCCATTAGAGGAAACGCCGATCAGACTCGTTATTTTATAAAACCTGAGAGGTGGTCTTTGTATTTCCATAAAAATAGGTATAAATTTTGGATCAAGGTTGTTTGAAAGAAAACAGGTACCAAAAATGTATAAAATTGCTACTCACTTACGTTAAAGTATAAAGCTCAGTTTTTTTTAGATTATGATATTTCATTTGGTATTGTCAGACACTTGGCACAGTTGCAACCTCCTATCAGACATCCTTTTTTTTGGAACTTTGAAATCATCAAATAACACCTCCCACTCTTGGGCAGAGCGAAAAGGAGTGTCAGACTTCTACTGACTAAAAACCACCCATGTTCCTTCTTAGCCCTATATGTCAAGGCCGCGGTATCTCTTACAGCATTCCGCAGCCCCGACGGGCGTACCCCCCCTCCATGTTACTGACATCTTTTTGAGTCGTGGATCACGAACGCGCCGTCGACACGGTCTGTCGTCGTCATAAGACAGACGGACGGCGAGCTAGCCCATCACTCACCGTCCACAGGCCCGCGTCTACGGTGGCCGGAATCCGTTTGTCTGTCTGTCTGTCAGACACCCTCAAATGATAAATGTGTACGCGCGTAAATCATCGTTACCTTTTGTAAAGGCTGTTCAAGTTTTGGACTGGAAAAAGAAGTGTTGGTCGTCCGGTGGCGAGATGGTGCAATATTACAATAGCTGGAACATCCCGGGAATCGATCATACCTATACAGGTAGGTTTAGGCTTCACAAAGCCGTCAAACAATCATTATGTAGGCCCATCAAACTAAAAATCCCCACGCAAAAATTATTACTGGGTTTTTTTTGAGGTCTAATATCACATTTTACGGTAAAACTCAATGTAACACTCTAACTACAGTGTGCTAATAAATGTTTCGAATAGTAGACGGGCCATGAAGGTAATTTAAGTAAAGTTATTTCCTGAAAAACAAGTATTAAAGAAACAACTGTGGAAAATTTGGAACCCTAGCCCCCAATATCTCCGTAATGTGAAGATTACGCCAGCCCAGGTATGGTCTAGAACAAAAAACTGATCGCAGTGAAGAACAAATGCCTTTTGGCTTCGTTACTTTTACACCCTTCATTAGTCTCAGCCACCAAATGGTGGTCGTCAAACAATGTCAGAGGTTTTTGGAAGGTCTAAAATCATCAAATGACTCCTTCCGCTCTGGGCAGAGCGGTAGGGAGTGTGTGTTCTACCATTTTTCTTCTTAGCCCTTTGTGCCGAGGCAGCAGTATCTCTTTCGAACAACCCGCAGCCCCGGCGGGACTTGACGTGGTTTAGGAAGTCTGACACTAGGGTGTAAAGGGTCGTTGACATTAGGTATTGTCCACGATAAGAAGAAGATTCAAACCATAATATTACTAAATCTTTTTCGTAATGATTATCAATTTAACCGTCAATATTATTATGAAGTCTAGTAACACAATATTTACATTTTTGTACGGAACCCTCGGTGCTCGAATGTTTTTAGTTTTACCCACGACGGAACGGAGAAGGTAATTATTATCATGTAGGGTGAGAGGTTGTCTGTTTGTGCGCAAACGAATTTTTGCATTTATCGCCAGAACAGTTTGACCGATGCGGTTTTCTCTAATGGATTTGTAAATTATCGGTAATGGTTCTTAGATAGTTGTTATGGAGTTTATCCGCTAGAGGGCGCTACAGTAATCAACAGTCAATTGTTCGCTTGCAAAATAAGTATCAAATGTTCCCTTTTATCTTTAAAACGGTTGGATTGCTTCAGATATTATTGTTTACTGGTAATAGATCTGTTGTTTATCTGCAATAGTTTTAAGATAAGTGTTATAGTATTTACCGCCAGGGGGCGCTGCAATTATTGTTTTCCGTGAATCTCTTGAACGGTTTGACTGTTTTTAATGTGGCTTTTTGTAATGATGTGTATTTTTAAAACCCAACGACATATCCGATTTGACGACAGAATTTTTTACCATTTTGGGTTTTTTTTCAAGAGAGGGATTTCAAAAAAGCACTTACTTTGATAAAAAAACACATTTGACACAATGAAATTGTACGTTTTACCTACGTGAAAGAGATCGATTCCACAATAATAAATTGTGGCGACCTTAACATTTTGTGATCGCACTTGTCGCAGAAACTAACTGGTATGTCAAAATGTTTTTACGAAAAAAGCTAATTATAACTCTCATAATTATCTCATACATATTAAGATTTCCCCATACTGTTTCACTTAAACGTAAACTCTGAAGATAATAGATTTTAGTAGTTATTTATGTTTTCGACATTGAAACTGTTTATCTGCAATAATATTCCGTGATACTCTCCCGAAAGGTAATAAAAGTCACTTAAAACAATAACACATTATAATCGTTCCTTCAAGAGTTAAATTGTAGTGAAATACCATGTAATACTATTTACTTCTTCCTATCCTGACGATTGAGTACTGAATAATGGTCTAGTTTTTCTCCAGAAAATTTTGTTTTTTTTTAATTTTTAGTATTTTTTTATATATCCCAGTTTGTACTGTTTTTTTTTTACTTGGGACAATCCTGCGACACTATTTCCAAGTTTCCAAACCCCAAAATTTGCCTCAATTTAACTGAGTAAATAAGGACTGTAAGTATTCATGCTTTGTCTGACTCGAAGGTTACCTGGATATCTCAGATAATGACAGAACAGGTATAATTAATATATACTATAATTAGCAGCTTGTTGTGCATGATGACCAAAAAAAAGACGACGCTCGTACAACGAACTCTACACTGGTACAGTGCTTGAATTTTTGGAATGGTTTATGAAACGAAATGAAACCAGATTATTAATTCAGAGGCCAACCTGTGTCCCTTGATTGAAATCAGGTTCGGAACATTAAATTCATTCATTTGAGGTCACCACAAGAAACTCTGGTTTACCAGTCTTGTATCCTTTTCGAGTTGAACAACTGCAATTGGCCGCCGTGCCTTAAAGAAAAGAAAAGTATCCCTAGATTGGCCACAACAATTAGTGTCGCAGTTCAGACACTCTTAAAAATACAACATTTTTGCGATAATTATTTTCTGTTAAATGTCACATTAAGCTATAGACCGCCATTGTATCACCCTATGTATGTACAAACAATGCATATTTCTTGCACGTGTAATTTGATTGGCAAACTTAATAAAAAGTATTCTTAAGTATATCTTTATATCGACTTCCTTATTCTTTCTCAACGACACTAAATAACTTGCCTTTTTTGTCAATTGATCATCACCTGATCATGACTATTCATGACCTTATTGCCATTTTCCTGCTCATTCATAGAGAACGGAGATGCCTCAGTACTCTCTACACGCCAACAACAGCTAGGCTGACCTTGTCTCCTTCTACTCAGGGTCGATGAAACATGTCTTGTTTCTTTAATTCTCCGTTAGTAATACAGAAACGACTGATCGTTACTGTATTACACAATCTTCTCACAATCTTCTCATCTTTTATTTCATTTTCCTTATCTTTTTCATCTGTTATTATCTTAAAGTTAACCAACAGTACCTAAATAATATGTATGTCCGGTCTCAGATAGTTATCAGCCGTGGTGGAAGTCAGATTCATATTTGGCTGTTTCGTTTTGATATCTCAGTGTTTATAAAAACTATACAGATTATTTTTTGCTTCTGTCAGTTGAACTATGGCAGATAAAGTTATTGTTGTTATATTTGTGTTGTATTTATTTAGCTGGTAAGTTTTTAATATTTTTTGTTTATAATATTCACTTGTACTCTTTTTTGGAAACTCTGCAATGTTTTTTTGCATTTTTAATACTTGCAAATATTATTATTTAGATTCATTTGTACTTTTTTTGTGAATAACTAACACTACGCCCGCGACTTCGCCTGCAAAAATGTGATAGCAGTATGCATGATATAAATAATTTATCACCATCAGCCTATAATGTTCCCACTGCAGGGACCCAGGCCTCCTCAGGAGAGGGATGGGCTATAATACACCCAGTCAGCCCAGTGCGGGTTGGCCTGTGAAAGAATATTCAGAATTGCAGCATTAGTTACGGAGATCACCTCCTACATACACACTATGTCTTAATAATATTAGTATACATAGATGATGGATAAAACATCCATTCGGGAAAAAAACAGAAAAAAAAATCGCCTAATTGTATTTTGCTCATTTGGAAACTGAAACCTAATTTATTATTTAGTATCTCTTTTTTATGGTGGGAAATCATCAAATGACTTGGCCATCGCATCGCATTCGCCAATGTTAAAAAGACCATTGTAAAAGCTAATCGCCATCGCATTGGCCAATGTGGATGCAGTGACCAAGTCAATATTTTATTTAAAACATCAAAGGTTTTTAAGTAGGGATTAAATATATTAACTGACTTGGTATTACATGGATCTCACTACTTTTTACGGTAAAAGAACTGAGTGGCGCGGCTTGGCTTTTTTTGCAAGTTTTGTTTTTGGTGGGATCTCATTTCTTTTTGTAGCGTCTCTTATTCTTTCTATTTCGTTTAATGAATTAACAATACAAAGGTTTATTCGAGTTTGGAGCAGTCTTATTCATCGATTTGAAGTACTGCTAAAGTACCTACTCGACAAGCTGAATCAAACGAGTAAAAACTCGAAAAGGTCAAGTCGTTTTATAAAGGAATTCCTATGGCCACCTTCAACCTCCATCAACAGATCTTGCAGACCATCAAAAGACAAAGTACTCGTCAAAACGAATCAATCGAGTCTAAACTCGATGGATTATGTCGTTCTATAACGGAGTTCCTATGGCCACCTTCCAGCTCTATCATCAGATCGTGGTTACCAACTAAAGACAGAGTACTCATCAAGACAAATCAAATGAGCTCAAACTCAATGGGGTTATGTGGTTTTATAACCGAATTCCTATGGCCACCTTCCAGCTTCATCATCATAACTATTCAGAAGTCTGAACATCATCTAAAGACAAAGTACTCGACAAGACAAATCAAACGAGTCCAAACTCGATAGGGTTATGTCGTTTTATAACGGCATTCCTATGGCCACCTTCCAGCTCCATCAACAGACCATGGACATCATCTTAAGACACTCGACAAGACGAATCAAACGAGTCCAAACTCGATGGGGTTATGATATTCTAAAATGAAGTTCCTATGGCCAACTTCCAGCTCCATCATCAGATCAGTTCCATATATTGCATTGCTAGGTGATAAACACATACGTGCAAAATTTCAGATCAATCAGAAACTAGGAAGTGTGTTAAATTTAATAACTCGTAAAATTCATTCACTGAAAATGTAAGTTTAACTTTGTAATCCTATACAATTATACGGGATTACAATGTTATTTATGCAGTTAATGTTTTTCTAAAATCTAGAAAACTAGACTGAAATTGCATGTTTTTTTAGTTTTTCCATGGCTTATACACCAAAACACTAATTGTATTCTAAATTTGAAGCTTCTATGTCTGCTAGAAGTGTCTTAGACTTTTGATGATGGGTCAGTCAGTCAGTCAGTCAGTCAGTGAGTGAGTGACAAAACTAAGGAACTTTGATTAGTTATAATTTCTAAACTACTGGTTCAAATTGAATGAAACTTTAAACATACCTTGTTTATATAATGCTTAATTGGTTATTAAAAATTCAGGCTTCTAGTTTTATCCACAACGAAGTTATAGGACGCCGAAAATGGCCTGAACTTGTTCGAGAAAAGGATGGTACGGCCGTGCCGCTTTATTGCTCGACTTGGCGAGGGCACTGCCGTGCCCCCAGATGAAAAAAAAATCGCCTTATTGTATTTTGCTCATTCGTGAACTGGAACTTAATTAATTATTTAGTCCTCTCTTTTTATGGTGGGAAATCATCAAATGACACTGGGACTCCCTCGCCTGTGCGGAGCAGAAGAAATTGACAGGTTTTAGTCAGTAAGAGTACTGACTAAGACCTATCTGTCTTTGCGTTCCAGGGTATCGGTGACTATTTCTAACAAACGCAACCCTGGTACCTACTAAATAATTCCTTTATTTAGTGGGTTCCCAGCTACTGATCACGAGACCACACACAACACAGTTTAGTTTTCTAAACCTCAATGTTTACTTGCAATAACGCTAGGTGACATATTTAGTCATTCATTAAATTCATTTTATATCTAAACAATAGCTTTAGGATTTTCAACTTTGAGCCCTAGGCCGAGAGTCTAGTCTGAGTCAAGAACAATATAACGGGTATTTTATTACTATGCTATCTTAATTGATTTGCATAAATAATTTTATTAGGTCAATTAGGTACTTTCGAATTTATTTTATAGTTTATTTGTAACTTATATTGTTTAGAAATAAAAGTAAAATTCATCACCAAGTTCCGTAGCCAGAGAAAAAAAAACTAAACCTCATAATTACTTCTTCGTTAGTTTATCTACCAGTCCGCGGGCCTGTGGACGGTGAGTGATGGGCTAGCTCGCCGACCGTCCGTCTTATGACGACCACAGGCCGTGTCGACGGCGTGTTCGTGTTCCACGCGCGCCTCAAAGAGATGTCAGCAACATGGAAGGGGCCCGCAAAGGCCGACGTCCTTCTGGGCTGTGGGATGTTGTAAGAGATACCGCGGCCTTGACATATAAAGCTAAAAAGGAACATGTGTGGTTTTTAGTCAGTAGAAGTCTGACACTCCCTTTCGCTCTGCCCAAGAGCGGGAGGGGTTATTAGATGATGAAAAAAGGGTATCTTTCATATTACCCTGTACTATCTGGGTTGTGGAGGTCAAAATAATGTGCAATCTACTCTTACATAGATGGGTAAAGGCTAGGCAGATGCCAACTCCCATACATGTAATAAAAGTGTATTAAAGTGTAACAATCCTATCTCAAAATATTATTAAATAGATTGTGATATTACTAGGAGATAACTGCAGCAATTACTTTTATTGATATATTCGAGAAATACTTTGTTTTTGTAGTTGATTGAATCGATATTCTTGATGGGTAAATCTGTTTTGTCTAGTATTTATTTGTACCATTCATTGTTCGTGGTCGGACACGCACTTGGTAAATTTTTTTATACAATTCAAATCGGGTATTTAGTTTTACGTTTCTTCGAGATTAGTGTAAGGGTGCTATAAGTAAGAAAATAAAAGTTTCATTAAAATTTTATAGCATAAAATTACACATGTTTTTGAGTGCTTGCATCTCTCACTCTGTTGGTCTAGTGATAGCATTAGCAAGGAATACTGTCCAATCTGTTAAGTGTAAGGGTAAATGGTCATCATCCAAAGTCAGATGGTTATCTATTATGGGCGCACACTCAATAATATGTGTGAAGGCGAGTGTGAAACGTACACGGCCGCACGAGGTGACCCTTAGTTTTTTTTTGTCGTAAACTCGCTCGCATTAATAAAAATTTATAGAAACCAAACACTACAAATAACTAGCTCAGTATTTTCCACGATTTTTTATAAAACTTAATTAGTAAGTACAAGATGTTTCAAATTTTCACGGACGAGCGGTGACCAAGCGTAAAGTATCCTTGTTCATAATAATTTGGTTTGGACTAGTTTTTATGTAATTTTATTTTCTTTTCAGTCACGAAGCTAAACTAGATTCGACAAAGAAATTAGTGATTGACCACGATGGAGGAGCAGACGATGCCTTTGCTATAACTCTGAGCTTGCTCAATGAGAAATACTTTAACGGGTAAGTTGCATACATATTTCTTTAGATTAGTTTGTTCTAGCTATAAGCAGCAGAGCAGCGATGGCCCAGTGGTGGCAGCCCGACTTACGAACAGTGAGTCGTGGGTTCGAACCCCGGCTGGCGCATTACTTTGTGTAATTTATTTCATCACCACTGCTCTCAAAAACGGTGATGATATCCTAGAACCAAAAATTCGAAGACATGTGACATCTACCAACCCGCACTGGGCACGCGTTGTGGATCATAGCCCATTCCCTCTCGAAGAGTGGAGGACTGTGTCCCAGCTGTGGGAACATAAATACGCTGATGATGATGATGATGACCTTTATGGTCCAACTTTTGGGATCTACCGGGCTCTTCAACTCGTTTGGCTAACCTGGCCAGCCCACTTCCACTTCAAGTTGCTCACTTTGCATGGTATGTCTGTAACTCCAGTTATTTTACGGATAATTTCATTTCCAATTCCATACTTCATAAAAAGTTGTGAGTATTGTTCGTTGCATTGAGCACAGAGTGACCTTGAATACTAACCATCCCAACCGATCATGCCTGTTCTATTTTATGCAAAATGCCCTTTTTTTTGTTTTTTTTTTTGTTGGGTATAAAATCATCGAATAAGTAACCCCTCCCGCTCTTGGGCAGAGCGAAAGGGAGTGTCAGACTTCTACTGACTAAAAACCACCCATGTTCCTTCTTCGCCCTCTATGTCGAGGCCGCGATAACCGGTGGACTACCCGCGGCCCCAACAGGCGTCGGCCCTTTCGGGCCCCTCCCATGTTGCTGACATCTCTTTGAGGCGCGCGTGGAACACGAACGCGCCGTCGACACGGCCTGTTTTCGTCGTGAGACCCATCACTCACCGACACAGGCCCGATGCAAAATGCCCTTAGACTACAATGGAAACACATTGAGACGAGTAATGTAATAAGAACAGTAAAGAAACATTCAAAAGTAATTAAAATATTATCAAAAAATTAATAAATTCATTATAATATAATACTCGACTCCAAAAGTCATAAAGGGCAGGTAGCACTCATTAAGGCCTTTTTTTTGGCGGGTGGAAAATCTTCAAATAACCCCTCCAAGTCTTAGGCACAGCGAAAGGGAGTGTCAGACTTCTACAGACAAAAAACCACCCATGTTCCTTCTTCGTCCTATATGTCGAGGCCGCGGTAACTTGTGTACCTACAACCCGCAGCCCCGACGGGACTCATTGAGGCCTTACCTGATTTTCACGTAGAGTGGTGGTCTGGTAAAGTTTTTAAAAACAATATGATCAATCAATGGAATCATACATATTTCGTATATTTTCAGCCCAAAAGTAGTTGCCTTGACAACAACATTCGGTAATGTCAACTTGACTCAAACGATTATCAACACTGATCGGATACTGGCTTTATGTGATAGACAAGACGTAAGTATTTTTATCTTAACTTATCTATTGTACGTATCAGATCTTTAGAGGAGCTTGTGTTGAACCGAATGATCCGAGTGGATCAAGACCCACTCGGATCATTGTTCTGGTTATGCTGCGTTTCCCTAAATTGATCTGTGGATGGGATCCATTACATATTGAGTTTCCTCCGTGCCTCAGAAAAGCACATTAAGTCGTTGGTCCCGGGTGTCATTCGTAATTTTTTTAGAGTCTTAGCAGATAGCCAGTGACCTGAAAAACTGACAGCCAGTCTTAACTGGCTTATGGAGGCCAAATAGTCATCAGCTGCATGCAGTTAGACTGGAATCCGACCCCAACATATCTGGTAACGGCTAGGCAGATGATGAGATCTAAATAGAGCTGTCTAGAAAAAAAACGCCCAATTCTGTGTTTGCTAGTGCAAATTAGTATTTTTGGTAGGATTCAAGTTCCTCCCACCTGATTTATCTTAGGCTGCAAATTCGGGGAGGCATTTCTGTCAGCGTGCAGTGGGGCGTTTAATGGAACTGTCCATGTAACGCCTCGCTGCACGCAACGCCTCTCCGAATTCGCAGTCTTGCTGCTGTACTCAGAGACGTTTAACAATTACTTAAGCCATCACTTAGTAAAGATTTTACATACTTTTGTATGACAATACTGCCAAAACCTTTACTAAGTAATGGCCTAAGTAATAATTAAAGCTATCTGAGTGCGGCAGTTAGTCTGCTGAAGTGGATCATTAAGTTACATGTCATACTAAAAAACGAGCACCTTGTATTGTATTCCCCTCTGGTCGTTTCGATCAAAAATTATCAGTCTCTGGGCTTTTGAAGGCGGAGGATAAAGGGAAAGCCTTTGCCCAGCTGTGGAACACTACCATTCCTATATTTTTATGAATTAGCAGTAAGTATAATATAGACAGATACCCAACATTATTTATAACACACACATGTTTTCTTTTAAATATATTTTTTTATCTCAGGTACCAGTATACTCGGGTGCTAATCAAGCTTTGATATCAGACCTAACATCTGATCACTATTACGGGTATGATGGGCTCGGAGATGATGGTTATAAGCCATCAGAAACAATTGAGATTGAGGACGAACCAGCTGCAGTCGCCCTTCTCGAACTTTCCAAGAAATATGAAGGTAAGATCTTATAAGATTAAATATCCCTAAGCTGTTACTGTCAAAAGCCATGCCAGGGTCTATAATATCTCAACAGCCTTAGAGGGCTCGGCAAAGAGAGGCGAAGTGAGTTTATGTCCTACATGAGTCAGTGAAGGTTTTAAACCCTCTCCGATATTTTGGTTTTGTGTTTTTTGATTATTTAGGTATAAATTTGAAAATGTTTTGGAAGTTGAGAAGAATAATTTTAAACTGAATTAAAGAATAAGATTTTAAACGAGGTATTAAAACAAATGGTCGCGTACCTGACACCTACATATTCTAATTGTTTCAGGAGAATTAATAATCGCTGCTATTGGTCCTATGACGAATATAGCTTTGGCAGCAAGACTGGACCCCAAGTTTATTGGCAGACTTGCCCAGCTCTATGTCGGTGCTGGTCATATTAACAGTAAGTTCATCTTTCACGTTGTTTAACTTTTTGTGTAATTTATAACAATAGGTCTCCATAGAAAATTGAACTTGCACCAACCTTTTACCAAACAAAACCTAATCTTATGATAAGGTTTTTTTACCATTTTGTAAAGGATATCTGAGCAAGCGAAGCGATCGCTTGTTTCTGTGCCCCCATCTGAGTGCTGTCTACTTGGCAAGAGTCGCTAATGAAAAAGAATTACCTAATGTATTTTAATAATCGGTCATGCTCTGGCTTAACGGTGTCCTATTATGTAAAGATTATTATTATTATTATATATTAATATTATAGCTAGCCTGTGTTGTCCCACTACTGAGCAAAGGCCTGCTGAGTAAAGATAACTTCCTAAAAAGTTCTTCTGGTTTTTCAGGTGAAACACACCCTAAGCCCGAATTTAACGCAAATATGGACCCAGAGGCTTACCGTATCGTTGCAGACAGTGCTCTCATAGACAAAGTGACGTTTGTAGCGTTCTCACAGATTCACTTGACGTTAAATGCATCTTTGGTGAGTGTTTAATAATATGGATTCGGAATGCGGCACCAGTAAAACTACTTTGGCTCTTAGGTGAGATAGTAGTCACTCATCGCGAACGGTCTTGACCTTAACGTTTTATTTCACTACACGTCATCATGGCACGACGGCTGTCTCCGAAAATTCGGGGCTTGCAATGGCCGAGTTACCCATACACACGAAAAAATCACTGAAAAAGAATTGTTCTCATATTTCATGGTTTTCTTTTAGGACTGGCGTAATAATGTCTTAGGAAAAATTGAGACACCATTAATGAAAGCATTAAACGGTTTCGAACAGATATCGTTACCAAAAAAAGACTCTTGGAAAGAACTGGACCCCGCCGTGGCAGCTATAGCAATAGACAATGACTTTGTTGATGAGTTCAGAAATACTGAAAACGATATAATTTTGGAAGGTAAGAAAATCTAGATTTCTGTATAGATGATCGGAGAAGAAGGATTGTTATTTGGTGAACTTAGTGTTACGTCGGTCATCTAGGATCTTCGAGAAACTCCGCGAATAACTGAGAAGTACGCGTGAATTCTAGTAGTTACCTATTTCCATTCTGTAGGATAACTACTGCGCCCGGCGTCGTCGGTACTTGCATTTTAATTTCGACCGTATGCCTACGGCGTAAAGTAACTACTTCTTTGTCGGTTATTTTATCTTTAAGTTTATTTTTTTGTTAATGATTTTTCTGGATGTTTATGGAATAATAGCGAATTTTCTCGAATATCTTTGTGTGTTTGGGGTATAAAAGGACCGAGAGAGAACGAAGCAAGTCAGTCTACTTTCTAGCGAGACAACGAAAGGTTCGAAGAGATATCTAGTGCGATAAAGTGTTCAGTAGTGATTTGCGATTGTGTGTAAGTGTTTTGCGAGTAATAAAGTATTAAAGTTATTTTATTATACCTTTATTTATCCCATACCCAGTAACATCGTAACATTAATATAGGAATGAAGGCACCCTTTTAGAGAACATCTTCAAGTCTAACAAAAAAATAAAAACAATACATTTATTTGACTCATCTTTCTTTTTTTTCTCCATTTTCTGCTTTGTAAGATCAGTCTTATGCCAAGCTACTATTTCAAGATTAGAATACCAAGTACACGATACACGAGATAATGCAGCTGTAAAAACGGCCTGTCAGAAAGGGAATCTATTGAACAATATTAATTATATTTTCTTTCGTGGCAGAACTGGCAGACACAAGTTGTTGCTCATTTTAATGTACAGTCAGACTTAATAGGGATTTGCCTTTGAATTAAATTGATAATATTTATTTCCGTTTCAGGTGATCAAAGAGGATTAAATACAAATGACTTCTCATCAACCAATCCTAACGGTAGATTGGTATATGCAGCAAATATGAAGAAGTACCAGAAATTCTTACTGGATGTATATTCTGCTGAACTTAAAAATTGACTTAATAAAAAAATAAAAATGTTTTTTAAATATTATGATTACTAAAATTGACTTTATATGATTAAAAACTTCACAGATGCTTAAGTCATTCTTATAGAAAACCTGTATACAAAAGACCTTATATTGTGCAAGAATAAATGGCCAATTTTATTGCTTTTTGTTTTATTGTTATGTACTGGTTAAACCAAGTAATTTCGCAACCTTGTTCGACATTGATAATTAGTCGAAATTAACTGTTTTCTTTTTTTATTTGATATACAAAATAAACGCAGCAGATAGTTCAGTTTAAAACAAGTTTTTTGTGTGGCCGCTATTTAAAAACAAAAGAAATGTATTTCTTTTGTTTTTAAATAAAAGAAATAAAAGAAGGAAGGGAAGGAAGGGAGGGAAGGTTGGCTGGCTAAAAATTTACATAATAATTATAAAGAAAATATTATATTATCATTCGAGTTTTTATTTCATAATATTATAGGTATTTCATAATACTCTAAATTAAATAAAATATTATTCTATAATAAAAATGTCAAAAAAAAAATAAACATTGACCTCGTTTGCTGTGAGATAGTTTTGTGGTGCAGATACCATTATTAATTAAATAAAATATTTTGTTAATGTAACGGCTACTACTTGTTGTGTAGTTCTGCCGAAAAAATACACACTACAAAATATACACACATAGGCTGCCGCTCCTTATACAATTTGTAAATAACAGCTGTATTCATCTGCATCCAATAAGACTGGCAGCCGACTCAAACGCAGTTAGGAAAAGGCCAGGCAGATAATATGCTCATCCCATTTTACCTTTAATGCAAAACACTAGCGGTGACCCTACTTATAACTTGTATTAGGAAGCCTGCCCATTTTCAGGTCAGTGGTCTAGGTTACCTCACTATTCAATGTGCCAGACAGGCCAGACAAAATGGTGAGTCATAATATTGATTTGCCAAAGAGAGAGAACGAGACAGCAATATTTCGGCGGATATTGAACTTTGAACTTGAAGATTTACATTTCGCAAGAGAATGTCAGAGAGAATTGTAGACTCTAGGATCCAGTAGTGAACATTCGTCCATGTAGCTACTACGTTAAAGTATGTTTTAAATAGTAGGTGTATTATGATAATAAATTTTAAAAATGTTGACGACGCAGAAAATGTTAGTGATAATAAATGATAATAATATTATCTAATAGATAGTATAATATCACATAGCTTTCGTGTGTTTTAAATGTGATTTCGGAAAATGGCTGCAAAATCGTAAGTATATGCCTGTTTTGTTATTCTGGAGCAAGTTTAAGTATATCTTCTACTTTGCCTAGGTTGTGCTATTCCACAAACGATTGGCACATAATAGTGTGCATGTCCTGTTGTTTGACATGATTTTGATTGCCATCCACACGTCAAGAAGGAGACCTACCTATCATTACTATAGTTAGCAAATAATGTATTTTCAATCACATTCATTTCTTTTGCAAGTAACTTGTCAGTAAAGTTCTAGTAGCAGTAACTAACTCACGTGATTATTGTAAACAGACCTCTTTACCTGTCGTGAGGTAATTAGTTCTTATCATTCAACTCGATCTCAAGGTTATACAGGTACCTACACCATCCATACATGACCTGTTTTCTTAGTTTCTTGAGATAACTGAATGCAAACGTATCAGTGGTGTAGGATTTAGGAACTGTTTAAATATTTTCTTGTCTAAATAGTTGTTTTGATTGGTGAGGTTTTTCGTCAATTGAGTTTAGTTTGAGAAAAGAGAAAGTGCGATTAGGTTATTTTTGTTGCCCCGCCAAGGAGTATCGTTTTACCCTATGACTTTAATGTGGGCGTCCGATAGACCTTGTTTTCCCCACCACCGCGATCATTTTTTGGTTCTAGACCATGCCTGGGAACCCCCTAGTTACGGAGATATTGGGGGTCAAAGAACCAAATTTTGCACAGCTGTTTTTGTAAATACTAGTTATTCAGGTTTTAACTTTTCTTAAATTATCTCCATGACCCGTTTACCATTCAAAGCATCCACTAGCACAATGTTTTAAGAGTTCTACATTGAATTTTACCGTAAAATGTGATTTTTGACCACAAAAAAAAAGTCGTATCCCAGCAAATTTTTTTGCGTAGTGGGACTTAGTTTGATGTACAGAATGCTTGGTTGACGTATGTGTGAAGGGTTAATTTACACCCTGTATGTAAAATACTGGTATGCATGCATCTGTATCCAGTTAAACTGGATGCTGCATAGTTTGTAGGGTCACATAGTTTTACGAAAAGTCTAGGTCGTTGATGAGAGTAAACCAGCGCGCAGCGTTCTGTTCCTAAAGTGTGCATGCAATTATAAACAAGGGTGGTGAATTTACCCTTGTGTGATTCAATTTGAATCTTAATAAATATACTAGATTTATTCATTTTTAATGTGATAATCTTGGCGTAGATATTTATCGGTTATTAGAGATCGTAGACAGTCAAGAATGTATCTGATGTAAAATTACAAAGGTAAGAGAGGACGCCCTTGGTAAGGTTGTTTAGAAAAGTCAGATGCGTAGTACTCGCAATCTGCATGAGTGTACGGCAAGATATATGAACGTAGATGAGCTAAAAAAGTATGTAAGTTTCGTAGCCGGTGGAGTGCTGGAAAACGAGATCATGAGTTTATGGACGTGTCTGGCGCGCTTGCGATTCATTTTATGTCCTTACCAATGATCGGATCCAACAGAAAATATGTACAAAATAACTATTTATTTCTCTGCCAGTTTGTCAACGGAGGGGAGGAAGTCGAAGTTCATAATAGACAATGATGCTGGTGGTGACGATGCTATGGCCATTTTCCTGGCTTTGTTGTACGAAAAACACTTTGATGGGTAAGTTGGATTATCTGGTAGGGTCAGAGAATCTTACTCTTTCCATTTCTTCGGTCTGACTTCAATGAACTGTTGGACTTGGACCAAACTGCGACACTACATCTTGTGTCGCAGTTTGGTTGGCGTGGGCGGTTTATCGTGATGACGCGGCCTCGACATAGATGGCGAAGAAGGAACATGGGTGGTTTTTAGTCAGTAGAAGTCTGACACTCCCTTTCGCTCTGCCCAAGAACGGAAGGGGTTATTCGATGAAATTACACCCGCCAAAAAAAAAAAAAAGACATTTTTACATTGATCTTATTTTCGATTTTTAGTTGAGTAATTAAAACATTGTGGTTTTCAGACCAAAACTGTTAGCATTGACAACTGGTAATGGAAATACCGTGGAAGATCACGTTTATCACAATAACCAGAGAATACTGAGGGTTGCTAAAAGGCAAGATGTAAGTACACACATTATTTAAATTGATCTTGTCAATCCATTATCATACGTCATCCGTTATCTGTCTGCCCAAATGAATTGGGATCAGGGTGAGGGAGTGATAACGATTTCTGACGTATCTTTATTTAACCCATTAACATGTGTTTTCGATGCCTACGAAACAATCATAGAAGGTTTATGTGTAAAGCACCTATTTGTAACATAAAAGAATGCAACATGAAACATTCTTTATATGCTGGAAAGACTGTTTATCAAACATTCAGGATTTAGACGGACTCATAACTAATGTCAATTCCTCGACTGACTGATTTAAATTCAAATTATTTATTAATAAAAGGGTGATCCTTAAACTAGACGTTGGTCTGTATATTGGGGGTCAGATCTGTATCTTTTATTGTAATCAGATCAAACCGGCCACTTACCAATCGTGATTAACCGCTGCAAATTCTTATTCGATTGAACTGTGCCAGAAGCAGAGCTAGTAACTTACTAATTCGTATTTAAAATATGTTTTCTTAATTTCTAGGTCCCAATCTACAGAGGATCCAAAGCATCATTGGTGACAACTCCAAAAACGTCTTACTTTTATGGGCAGGACGGTTTGGGAGACACTGGCGAAACCTTCCCTGATCTGGTACCAGCACAAACTGAAGATGCTGTGAAGGCTCTTATTGATTGCTCTAAGACTTTTGAAGGTAAGTTTTTTTTTGAGAATGGCATTTCACCGTCTAACTTACGAGGTTGTCGACTGCTCGACCCATTTTTCCTGTTTGAATGTAAGGCAAGGTATTTTATACTTCCGTCGGGACTGCGGGTCCCGTCGGGGTTGCGGGTTGTTCGCAAGGGATACCGCGGCCTCGACATAAAGAGCTAAGAAGGAACACGGGTGGATTTAAGTCAGTGAAAGTCTGACACTCCCTTTCGCTCTGCCCAAGACCGGGTGAGAAATCATCAAATAACCCCTATTTGATGAATTCTCACCCCCCAAAATAAGATATAATATAAAAGAAAGAGGAGTAAACGATGCCGTAGTGGCTGTTCAAGTAGAATGGGACAAATGCAGGAAGATGGTGATGAGTGTGTAATTTCAGATGAAGGTCAAAAATCCTACAGCCTCTCATAAAAAGGCAGCCTGTATATCAGCGATGCAAAAAAACTGAAAAGCAAAAAACAGGCACATTTTAAATTAAACAAAACTTGGAAGGAGGCGAGGTCCATTTAAATCTAAAGACCCCGCGTGCTTCCAAGTTTTGTTTAATTTAAAATGTGTTTGTTTTTTGCTTTTAAGGTTCTTCAGTTTTTAAAAGTATTCTAACTACTTTTCTATTTCCATCTCTTTAGTCGGTCACGTAAAATACTTCGCAAACGATTTGACCTTTTTTTATATACGATTTGCACCTTGAATTTCTTTTAAACATATATTATAAGTCTTTTAAACATATTTCTATTTCTTTTAAACATATATTATAAGTTGTATATATTATATTATTGTTACCTCCTTTTCAAACCCTTAATTTTGATACTCCGCGATATGGCCCCAAAAACCGCATTTTCCTAGTTACTATTGACACTCACGTAACTAGTGACACGCATGTTACTAGTGACACTCGCGCTATCAAGACGAATCTAACGACGTATATTTTATTCAAATACGTTCATCCGTTTATGAGTTATGAGGAAACAAAGAAACGGACATACATACAGGTGAAACACATAACCCTCCTTTTGGGCTTCACCGCAGTCGGGTAAAACTTAAGGATGATTTAACCAAAGAGTGTGTAGGTGGATATTAACTTTGAAATCGTGAAAAGGTACAAATTGTAAACATCACAACCGTAACTTTTGAACCATTTTTATTATTCCAGGTGATTTGACAGTAATTACAATTGGAACCTTGACAAATATAGCATCAGCTATGAAAGGAGACCCTGATTTTCTATCAAGATTAAATTAAATTATACATTGGCGCGGGACATATTCACAGTAAGTTAAATAGTCAAAACTTGAATCCTGTTTTTTGTTTATTATAACCCCACTACAACGTGAATCTAAAAATCAATAAAAAAACGTTTTCCTACACCTCCGCCAATATTTTATTGCAAGACAGTTTAATTGATTCTGCAAGACTACGTCAACATTGTCACGGTATAAAAAAGACGATTTCGTGTTAACTAGTATTGAGTTATGGAAATCAGATAGACAATTATTGTTCCATGCGCTGTATCAGCTGTATCCCATTTGACTAGAAGCTGATGTCAAGACGTTTGGGAAAACGGTAGGTGATACGATGATAAAATATACCTAGGCTTAGATAATAAAATACAAGATGATTTTTTAGTCACCGTCCAAATTTTCATCAAATTTTCAAATTAAATCATTTTCTCGAAATAATTATCCGCCCTCCGTGAAACGTTAAAACTTTTTGATGTGATATCTCAATATTTTTGTATTGCGTGATACTTAAAGAAAAAACACCTATTTAGTGATTATCGCCAAACATTCATACATCAGAATTTGGACGGTGACAAAAAATCATCTTGTATATTCAATAACTTTGCCACTTTAATAAATATCGAAACAATGAAGAAAGAGATGAAATAATTTTTGTTATAGGTGACAAATATCCAACTGCAGAATTCAACGCTCGTATGGATGTGGAAGCGTATCGCATAGTGGCACAAAATGCTACTCCTGACAAAGTTACTGTCGTCCCCTTTTCACAGATTAAGGAATATCTAAACTTTAGTAAGGTAAGTGTTAGTTATTTATTTCTTTCTTTCATTTATTTATAGCGTGTACAGCTACCCGAAACTGTCTTATCCCAATCAACTTTGCACCCAATGCTTTAGCGATAGAGCTGAAAATCTGTCACAGCTTGACAAATTGTACTGGCTTGATATGCTGGTGTCTGTATATGAGCCCTCCACATGGCCGCTTTCCATTTAATTTCAAAATCATTAAATTGACGATTTACCATGAATTACAAGTATGAAGATACCAAAAAGATTGATTAATCCATAATACAAACAAGAACAAAATACAAAAAAATGAGAGAGAGAGGATTGTATGCAGCTGTAGTTAAAGGACAATACAGGCTTAATTAAAGAACAGATAAAGACTAATAAATAGTTAACTTTGTTGTTGTTGCCCACTAACTAATTTCCATTTGAACATTCCAGGACTGGAGAGAAAACAAACTAGGAGGAATTGACACAGATATTATGAAGGCCGTCAATAAATATGAGAAGTTGGGTTTGGCACGATATCCAAGCTGGCCAGCTCTGGACCCTGCGGTGGTGGCACTGTTCCTGAGACCAGATCTAGTAGAAGAGTACAAGTACTCGAAGCATGATATTATAGATAGTGGTGAGTCATAATAACCGAATTTCAATCACTAACCTAACCTTAACAAGTGCATAGGAGATTTGTGTGTAAGTGCAGAAAGCACTAGTTGAAAGGTAATCGAATGTCTTATATGTATATATTATAAGGAGGGACGAATCACATGTGACTAAATTGGTGATGGATATAAATATTAATGGATGGAGAAGAAGAGAAAGGCCAAAGACAAGATGGATGGATTTTATGAGGAATGGTATGAATGAGATAGGAGTAAATGCCACCGTGACGTCACAGGGAAGAATGGAAAAAGAAAACGTGTTACGCCGACCCCAAATAGAATGGAATAAGGGCAGAAAGGTGATGATGAAGTGCCAGGGACAATACAACATGAATAAACTAACAATAGATTAAAATTATAAAAAAATAACGTAAGACAAAATTAAAATAAGACATACATTCGACTAAATTGGGTCATGGGTGGGTGTCCATCCACGGACCGCAAGCGGCAAGTACGGCTTAACCTGAAGATTGGCTGACCCGAGCGGCTGTTATTAATTAGCCACTAGCCTTTTAATTAGCCTCTCACTACGAAATAAGGATGTCCAAGAAAATATTGTCACCATGACGTGCATTCGTCTGTACCTACATATTCCTCCGTGATTGTGCTAATTGAAAATCTTTATTTAATTTTTTAGGTGACAAGACAGGTGTTAATACAAATGAATTCGTGGAAAAAGAAAAGGCTAACGTAAGAATAGCATACTCGATGAAAACTGAAGAATATGGGTCATTTTTGTTGAATGTCTTTGGAGCCGAACTAAATGCTTCTGATAAATCAAAAAGTATAGTTTGAAAGTTAAAAGTAATCTTTTGAAGGATTTTAAATAAATTAATAGTATGTAAAATGAAAGATAAGACTTTTCTTTTAAAATAAAATTTTCAATCCAGTCCTTTTGATATTCATCAATGATTTAATAGATCAATTAAATATCAAAAATGTATTGTATTTCACTTACACGGGCACTCATGGAACGTCAAAAGATAGGTTTGTAGTAGTCGTTTCTTAGGGAGAAGAACAAATTCATTCTATTTAAATATTAGGGGATTCCATGTTTATATCTTTTAAATGTATTATTTAGTTTTACAATAATATCTTGTTACAGCACTAATAAGTAATCTACTGTTTGAGAGGTCAGCCTGTAATGTATTAAGAAGGTTCAATTTTGCATCCTCTTTCTTACGGTACGATTCAAGCATAATTATTTTAGAAGAAGATTTATTTTATAGTTTAGTTATGTGTATAATTACTATTAATTACTAGTCACTTCATCCTGACTTGAGTCACCCAACGCTTCAATCTACCAAACAAAAGTCTCAATTCAAAACAAATTGCGAGTTTGGGACTGTCAAAAGGGGAGAGAGAGACAGGAATACGAAGGTCAACGACCGGAATATTTACATTTCGCTCGCGATCGTCAACACGCGTGCGTTTACGTCATATTATTGCGCGCACGAGTCGGGAAAATACAGTATTATTGAACTAGTGTTGGAATAGAATTAGACGTGCTGATAAGCTTTGTAAGAGAACAAAGGCCAAATAACTAAAAGATAGTATTTCTAATTTATTTTTATTCCTACCGTTGAAGTGAGTGTCAGTGTGTTTCGAAAGTGAATTTGGAAAATGGCTGGGAAGTCGTAAGTACCTACATATTTTGTTATTGTGTTTTGTGCACGGTCATTCGTCGTAAATAGCTAGGTTTCGGTAAGTATGCATTAACTTTTTCGGCTTATTGTTCCAGATTGGTCAAGCTAGATTAGAAACGAAAATAATATAATATTTATCTTTATTATTTTAGGTTTTAAGAATTTATTCCTCATAAGAATATAATTAATAATGGGTAGTCACTTAAATGCATACCTAGGATGTTGTAATTTTTATTGTAAGTTTCTACTAATATAAGAAAACGATTTGCAAAGTTTCATCCGTCGGGAACGAACAGTTTCGGAGATATTAATTGTAGAATTATTGATGAAATTGTATTGAAAAGACGACATTTTATGACATTTCATCATACCATGGACTATTTTGGTTCAAACAACCGACTATTTACCCGACTGCGGCGAAGCCCAAAAGGAGGGTTATGTGTTTGGCGTGTATGTATGTATGTATGTATGTATGTATGTCCGTTTCTTTGTTCCCTCATAACTCCTAAACGGATGAAGGGATTTGAATGAAATATACGTCGTTAGATTTGTCTTGATGGCGCAAGTGTCACTGGATACATTTAAATTAAAAAAAAAACAAAGATAATTGCCAGTTTTGCGGGCCAAATCGTGGAATTGAAGAAATAAAAAAAAACCATTACCATCGAGTAGGGTATCAAAATGAAGGGTTTTAAAGGGAGATTACAAAAATATATGACACCTATATGTTTAAAATAAATTCAAAGTCACAAATTCTATAAACAAACACAAAAGTTAAATCATATGTGAAGTATTTTACGCTACCAACGAAAGAACTAAAAAGTTAGAAATAAAAAAGTAGTTAAAAAACTAAAAAACGCGACTGAAAAGACTGAAAAGCAAAAAACGAGCACATTTTAGAAAATAGAATGGACCCCGCCTGCTTCCAAGTTTTGTGTAATTTAAAATGTGCTTGTTTTTTGCTTTTCAGTCTTTTCAGTCGGGTTTTTTAGCTTTTTAACTACTTTTTTTTTGCCACAGAGTATAACTAATTTGTGGAATGATCAGGGATTTCGGGTCAGGTTCGGAATAATCTGTTAAAACCAGTATTACTTATGGATAATAAACATAGATGTAGTCAAGGTCGAACGATGAATGTGGTTAATATAAATACGTTGAATTGGAAGTCTTCTTTAAACAAGGCAGCCTATTACCTACCTACTTTTAGTTAATACTAGCTGATGCCCACAGCTTCAACCGCGTGGATGTCGGTTAGTTATCGCGACAAATTATATACTAAAACCTTCCTGAAAAACCACTCTATCAATTTGTGTAAACAGCATGAAAATTGAACAAACAGAATGAATCGTTTGTGATAATCGGCTGTCATTGTATGTATGGGACAGGAGGAATGAGAAAAATGTCGTGGCAAAAGTTTTGAATATGAATGTAAATGGTTATAATACTATAGGATTTTAATAACTAAGTATTATTGTATTTTAATATTGCTTGTAATTTGTATTTGCAATCGAATTTTATTCTTATGGGAAATTTCCTGAAATAAATGATTATTATTATTATTTCCTTTTTTTTATTTTCTCACAAAGTTATTACAAATTTAAATATTCTTTACAAAAAACAATAAAAAAAAACATTTTAAAATAAAAATTTGTAGCCTACCCGTATTATTTATTATTCCCTTTATTTATTTTGTTACAAATTTATTACATTTTTAAATATTCTTTACAAAAAAACAATAAAAAAACATTTAAAATATAAAAAAAATGTAGCCCGCCGGTATTGGGAGCAGGGGTCTAAGCTACCGGTGGTTACGGTTCCAGAGACAGGAACCTACTCACAATACGAGCCGTATCAAGAAGTACTGCTTTCTGAATCAGGTCCTTGATCCAACCGCCAAGCGAAAGTTTTGACAGGTGGTCGTCCACGCTTTTAGTTATCAGGTCATTTGGCCGTTACGACTATCGGCACAATGATAGCCGAGTTCACATGCCATATATCGACAACCCCGTGTGCGAAGTCCAGATATTTTATTTGCTTCTCTTTTACAGCCTTCACGTGGTTCTCGTCATTAATGGTAACATCGATTATTATTATTATTAATAATATATTGTGTGAGGTATGATATTGTAGAAAAGAAGGTGTACAATGAGTAATAGACAAAAATGAAAGAAGAAAACATGATGCATCATTCTCCTAAGTTTATCCTTATTTATTTGGGTTTAGCGCAACATGTCTTTTTTTTCTTATTTTTCTATATTACCAGTCATCCCAGCAGTCACCTCATTTCTAACCATGATGAGTAGTTAACTAAATAAATCTATTTAGACCTTCAGATAGATTTCCAAAAAATATTGAACACGTATTTTTTTTCTTTTTTCACGTAAGCAAACAATGAAGAAGATACAGTGCTTTGAAAACTCGTGTGACGCCATATTGTAAGACATTAGTATGATATTTTTTTGCGGTTAGTGACGTCACAAACCCCCACTCAAATCTTTGACGCGTTATAAAGTCTTCGTCAATTTTAATTATTTGATAAAACAAAAAATAGGAACGTATCCAATATTTTTCGATAATCTAACAGACGGACTAATTAGAATCATATTTTTTAAGTCACTAAACATCCCTATTATCATCCTTTACATCTTCCATCCATGGTTTCTTTGGTTTTCTTTTACTAATTAATATTATCCTTTATTATTATTGCAGGGATGATATGTAATCAAAAGATACTTTTAATTGACAGTTGTAATTTAATATTTTGACAATTTTTGATGTAGTACTATTTTTTTTGGACATTGAAATTTAATAATGCATTGCAATTTAAAAACAAATATGCATGCCTAAGTTTATCAAAATTAAGAGGAACTAAATCTGTATAATACCATATTTCAGGCAAATATAAATGAATCTATCTATCTGTAGCCATCTACATTCTTACTCAACATTTTCTTCAAACAGGTCTACATAAGAGTCTATTATATCTCAATCTCAAGATTACACAACAAGTGTGTTCAAAACACGAATGATTTATTATTTAGTTCATCTCCCGGCGCGATTGATAACGCACGTGTCAATAATGTTTGATTTAAGAACCGTTTTCGTGGTTTTGTTTGTCTGTGTGTGTGTTAATTGGTTGGTAATAAGTATTAATAGACCTACTTAGGTGATTGAGTAAAATACTGCAACGGAATTTAGATAAACAAACCCGAATAGAATCGTAACGTACCTAAATACGTCGTTTGGCATTTTATATAATATTTTTCAAATTAATTCATAATTATCTTTGTTTTGATTGTTTTTGTTTGTATTTGCATTTTCGATAAAAAATCGATCGCTACGTATTTGTGATACTTATACTGTGATCTCATGCTGGGGCCTTGAAAGCTGATCGAAACATTCCTAGTTGAGAATAAATTATACAGATGGTCATTGTTTGAGAGACCGCAGTTTAGTTCTGAGCAGTGGTAGCCCAGTGATGGTAGCTCCGACTTACGAGCAGTAAGTCGTGTGTTCGAACCCTGGCAGGCGCATTACTTTGTGTAATTTATTTCATCACCGTTTAGTTAACCAAACGTCATAAAACCAAAAAATTGGAAGTCAAGCGGCATAGTACCAATCCGCACTAGGTGGTGACTACTGCGTGGTGGATTATAGCCCATCCATCTCTTAGAGAGGAGGCCTGAGTGGGAACATTATAGGCTGATGATGATGATGAGTTTAATTGTAGAAAGTGTAACTAAAATTGATCTGCCTAATAGTCCAGTCAATTAACAAAAAAAGAACTAAAAATAGGGGTTAGGTTACAGTAATTCCCACCCTGCTGAAAATTGGTAGGACCTAAGTACATAGTTTATTTACTAAGTTAGGAAGAAAACGACATGCTTCTCCGACCTTGTAGAAACTAGAACAAATTTCTGTGCGTTCAAGCATTTTTGTCATACCTATTATTGGAATCAAATATAACAGCTCACAACTTAGGACCTAGTAATATTAATGACAACAATATCCGTGGTGTTAGGCAACTGGGCTTATCCCGTTGTATACGTCCCTGTGTGCCTATCTATTAGCCTTGTTCTTTTCTGTCTCCTGCTGATATTGAGGGAAGTGGGAATTTCTGTTTATCCTACTCCTCCGCTATTCTTTTCTGATTAATTTCGTTGCGGGATCCAAGACAGTCAAATCAATTCTCTGGGACTTCGTCGAGCTTCATTGTCTCGGCGCTTTTCTTGTGGTCGCCACTGTTGATTCTGGCTTACAGGAGTTACAGTGGTTTGGGAATAGTGAGGCGGGCTTGTCCCAATTAGAAAAAAAAAATGCTTCTCCGTCCCCAAATTAATTAAGATAAGGGCAAAAGAATCATGGTACCTACTTTTTTTGACAGCTTTTCAACTGAGCAGAGGAACTCGAAGTTCATAATAGACAATGATGCTGGTGGTGACGATGCTATGGCCATTTTCCTGGCTTTGTTATACGAGCAACACTTTGATGGGTAAGTAGATAAAGTTGGGAAAAACTTTCAATTAACTAATGATCAGTACGCAATGCTGTAGAATTTTTGATCACACAGCAACAGTTCTGGGGTTATTTACGCAACTAGCACAAAAGCAGGGTGACATGAAACTATACATTTCCAGTATAACATGGCCTCGCTTTGTACAGATTTTTCGTACAACTGGAGACAGGTTAAGCATAGTTTGATTTGTCGTCGTGGGTACCACCGTGATAAAAATATCCTTTGTTTTCATCTTGGATATAAGCTATACTGTGCTAGATATCCAAACAGAAGTATTCAGTAGCTTTTGCATGAAAGAGTAACAAACACCATTTTTGTGGGGTGTGGAAAATCATCAAATAGCTCTTGGGAAGAGCGAAAGGGAGTGTCAGACTTCTACTAACTAAAAATCACCCATGTTCCTTCTTAGCCCTTTGTGTCGAGGCCGCGGTATCTCTTTTGAACAACCCGCAGCCCCGACGGGAGTAACTAACCCCAACAATCATTCGCATAAACATTTGTATAACACTGTCGTGGATTCAAAATGGTAGTAACATAAATAATATTATACTGATTATATTCACCGTGTAAATGAGGCATAATAAAAACGCTTTACAGTCATTTAAGACGGTGTTTTTGTAGTCTTGAAGTTAATACCAGTGATGCAAGAAAAAAAACTGACGAAATGCGAGTAAATGCTTTGTTTTTTTTTTCGGTCACGACCGCAAACACACGTTTGCTGTTGAAAAACATGTTCTGCACTTAATTTCTGTAAACACATTTACCATGTTATTCGACAATTTAATCATTTTTGTTTTTTTTTCTTAACTTGTGATATATGAGCCTACTTACGAGTTTCTAAATGTCATGATACTAGGTCAAAAGGAATTAAGAAAATAAAATCTCCGAAACACACACAAACACTTGTTAAATTGATGGCAACTATTGATTATGCATTGCTACTTCATGGCAGCTATTTGATAGACAAATAAAATAAAAAGTGAGGAAGTCAGGCAGGCAAAATAAAACTTACTACCTCCACACGTTCCTGAGAAAAATGATCATTGAATATAGGGATCCTATAACGGTTCCATTAAAGACTCTTGTCGCGGTACGATAAAAAAATGCTATTATTACTTTTCAGACCAAAACTGGTAGCATTGACGACGGGAAATGGAAACACCAAAGAAGACAATGTCTGTTATAACAACCAGAGAATACTAAGAGTTGCCAGAAGACAAGATGTAAGTATACACAACACACACAATATAAATATGTATTTCCTACTCCTCCGCTATTCTTTTCTGATTAATTTCGTTGTGGGATCCAAGACAGTTAAATCGTTTCACTGGGACATCGTCGGGTTTCATTGCCTCGGCGCTTTTCTTGTGTCGCCACTGTTGATTCTGTCTTACAGGAGTTACAGTGGTTTAGGAATAGTGTGGCGGGCTTGTCCCTTTAATACATATAACAATGAAAGCACAATAGAGAGTTTGTGGCAAAATTATGACAGTAACCCGGATCGATAAGCAGCGCTGCTAATGTCAGTCCATGAGTAGGACTATTACATACCAAGTATCTTCCGTGCCTGGGAAAGCACGTTAAGCCATTGGGTTTGCCTGTTATTTGGTGTATCCTCAGTGCCTGGGAAAGCACGTTAAGCCATTGGGTTTGACTGTTATTTGGTATATCCTCAGTGCCTGGGAAAGCACGTTAAGCCATTGGGTTTGACTGATATTATGGTGTATCCTCCGTGCCTGGGAAGCACGTTAAGCCATTGGGTTTGACTGTTATTTGGTGTATCCTCAGTGCCTGGGAAAGCACGTTAAGCCATTGGGTTTGACTGTTATTTGGTATATCCTCAGTGCCTGGGAAAGCACGTTAAGCCATTGGGTTTGACTGATATTATGGTGTATCCTCCGTGCCTGGGAAGCACGTTAAGCCATTGGGTTTGACTGTTATTTGGTGTATCCTCAGTGCCTGGGAAAGCACGTTAAGCCATTGGGTTTGACTGTTATTTGGTGTATCCTCAGTGCCTGGGAAGCACGTTAAGCCATTGGATTTGACTGTTATTTGGTGTATCCTACGTGTCTGGGAAATTACGTTAAGCCGTTGGATTTGACTGTTATTTGGTGTATCCTACGTGTCTGGGAAAGCACGTTAAGCCGTTGGATTTGACTGTTATTTGGAGTATCTTCCGTGCGTGAAGAGGAAATGCGGGCGGAGAGACTTTTGAAAATTAGGTATTTGAAGAAACTCGCTGTCGCTCTGCGAGAGCTAGGCGCCCGGGCGGCAGATAAGGACAACTGCAGATCCGACTCAATAGCTTAAGTAAAAAGTCATATTTCTAGGTTAGGCTCTCGCCTATTTACTCCTCCAATATTATAACAATTTATAAGAATTTTAGATACTACATAAGAAGGATGCATTCTGTGCCCCTATGTTTTTCTTTTTTCGTTAATAGTTGTCAAATTCGTACACTAGGCCTCTGTTGACAGCGATCTAAATAAGCAATTTCGAGCATTTTTTGAGAGTGCTTAGAAAAATAATGTATCATGAAAAAGAAAAACATAGGGGCATACAAGTAGTTAGTATTTATTATTCTATAAAAAATCATAGCTTTATAGTCATCAACAAGAATGAAAACAGGCGAGAGCGTTTCTATGGAGAAAAGACCTCCCGCATTTCCTCGATTTGGCTGTTATTTGTAGATCCTTTGTCTGTCAACAAATCTAACCAAGCTCTACCTACATTTGTATTTTCTAGTACCTACTAAATCAGTTGTAAAGCTGTGATAGGTAGGCTTATGTGCTCTCATGTAGGTACAATACTGGAATTCAGCTGAAGCCGGTCTAACTAGAAGCCGACCCCAACTAAGCTGATAAAAAGTTCCTGTTATGATAAATTAATAGTACCTACCTATAAACTATTATGCAATAACGGTCGTGAATTATCGTTCAATTAGTTGAACTGTGACTTCGCCCCCTGAGATAAGAATTAATAATGTAGATTAATGTCAACAGCCTAGAGTTTCAATTGACGCTATACTTTAACAGTTATAAGTACAATTGTTTGAAAAGACAGTTAGCATAATTATGTTGACAAGACTGTCGATTGTAATCTTGATCTTATTTGTCAAATTAAAGCAATGGTCACCGTTACCATCGACCGCTAAACAATCATTATTCTACGTTTAAAATAATTTTAAACTATTGCAAGAAGAGAACAAGAACATCATTATGATCATTGAATGAAATAAAAGGCCCAATTTTTGGTAAAAAAGAAAATAAATAGGAAATTAAGAGCTAGTAATTTGCTTTTTTTGTTTTTATTCTTGCCTCTGAGTTGGCTTAAATTGCACACTTTTATTGCACCGGTTGTGATTTTAACAGTTTGTTTCTCTTACAAAAGCATTTCCCTTCCAGGTGCCAATATACAGGGGATCTAAAACATCATTGGTCAACACTCCATCAGTTGACGATTATTACGGAAAAGATGGCTTAGGAGACAGTGGTGAAACCTTCCCTGACCTGGTGCCAGCGAAGACAGAAAATGCTGTGAATGCTCTAATCAATTACTCTAAGACTTATGAAGGTATACAAATAAAATGTTCAGAATCACTACTTTAAAGTGAAAACTGTATAGAAATCTTCTATAGTATAAAGTATGATGGCAACCGTTTTTACAACAGTTCTCGGCATGATCGACTTACCGGAATCAGTGTAATTAAATTAAATTAAATTAAATTAATTCATTTATTTTCAGGTAAATAACACCCATTGCCACACACAAATTGATACACAAAATTACAATAATGTAATGTAATGTAAAATTACAGTAATGGGCTCTGTGCAACTGTTACAAATACCGACTGAAAAACAATTAAATTGTAATAGGAATATTTTTAAAAAATCCGAAAACCATAAAAATATTCATGAAACCTCATAATTATGTAAAACTGAGAAAAAAATATTTTACCTTTTATTTCAGGAGATTTAACAGTGATAACAATTGGAGCATTGACAAACATAGCATTAGCCATAAAACTGGACCCTGGCTTTTTATCAAGACTGAACCATTTATACATAGGCGCTGGACATATTCATAGTAAGTTAAATACCGCCATACATAACTCTTCCATGACCAACACCGACTAAACGACCGAGTCTGATACAAACAATAATGTAAGTACCAAACAGAATACGACAAGCATAAAAGCAGAATTATGCTTAAAGTAAAATCAAACACAAAATTGAAGAATTCGTTATAGAGAAAACTTGAAATGTATTACCTTATATTTTATATAAAACAGGTGATGAGAATCCAACTCCAGAATTCAACGCGCACATGGACGTCGAAGCGTATCACGTTGTAGCACAGAATGCCACTCCGGATAAAGTCACACTCTTCCCGTTCTCACAAGCTAAACAATACCTCAATTTTAGCAAGGTAAGAGTTACTTCAATTTTGTTTTTAATATTCATCATCATCATCAGCCTATAATGTTCCCACTGCAGGGATTCAGGCCTCCTCTCTAGGAGAGGGATGGGCTATAATCCACCACGCGTGCCCAGTGCAGATTGGTAGATGTCACATGTCTTCGAATTTTTTGGTTCTAAGACATGCCGGTTTCCTCACGATGTTTTCCTTCACCGTTTTGAGAGCAGTGGTGTTGAAATAAATTACACAAAGTAATGCGCCTGACTGGATTCGATTTGGTTTTTTTAATATTACACACACAATATTATACACCACGAGGAAACTGGCTGGTACTGGCATAATTTCTTGATGAAAACCTTAAACATTTCCAGTTAATAACAGAACCTCGAGGAAAGCAATTTGCGAACGTTACAACATGAGATAGATTTACAACAAATGAGAAAGATGTAAAGCTACTTAAGATTAAATATCGATTTTCCAGGACTGGAGAGAAAACACACTAGGAGCAATAGACACTGAAATAATTAAGGCCCAGAATAAATATGAGAAGGTTTCCTTAGGCGTAGAACCAACCTGGCAGGCGTTAGACCCTGCAACGGTGGCACTATTCCTGAGACCAGATCTAGTGGAAGAGTACAAGTATTCGAAGAACGATATCACTGTGTGTG
The DNA here is from genome assembly GCA_932274075.1 of Diarsia rubi. NCBI lineage: Eukaryota > Metazoa > Arthropoda > Insecta > Lepidoptera > Noctuidae > Diarsia > Diarsia rubi. The sequence continues at coordinate 6,115,699 of OW026414.1, forward strand.
GTGAGTTAATTTAAATAAGACTAGCTGATGCCCACGGCTTTGCACGCGTGGATATCGTTTATGGCAACCAAAACTAATCATGAAATTTTGATACCGTTTCCGCAACTCATGGCAACATATTCCAGGGATAAATTATATACTAAAACCTTCATCTAGAACCCCTTTATCCATTGGTTAAAACAGCATGAAAATCGGTGAAGTAGTTTCTGAGTTTATCGTGAACAGACTGACAGACAGACAGATACTGCGGATGACTTGGTTTTATAATATGTAGTGATCTAGCCAAAGGCATATCATAGGTAGGCTCTAGACTGAGGACATAAAGAATATATCAGGATTGTAGAAGATGCAAGCAGAGTAGAGCGCTAGGGAGTGTCAGACTTCTAATGACTAAAAACCACTCATGTTCCTTCTTAGCCCTTTATGCCGAGGGCACCGTCTCTCTTTCGAACCCCCAAGCCCCGACGGGACCCGCAGTCCCGACGCTTACCTTTGATACAAAAAGAGAAATAATAGTACCTACCTCATGACTAATACACCGTATACATAATGTTGTCTGTTTCACAGAAGACTGTTCTATAGAATATATAGAATAGTTTTCCTTTTCCTGTTCATTACGTCATCTCTGTTTACAGGTGACAAGAGAGGAATCAATACTAACGATATTGTGGACAAGGAAAAGGCCAACGTCAGAATAGCATACTCAGTGAAAGCAGAAGAATACAAAGCATTTCTATTGAATGTTTTTGGATCTGAATTAAATACTGCAGACAAAATTAAGTGATTTATAGAAGTATTATATGAGTCTTATGAATAAAAAATAATATAACAGAACGCAATGTAAAAAGTTATTTGTTGTTTTATTTGGAAAATTTTAATTATCCTCTTTCTCATAATATTATTTTATTATACAACTAGGAGCGCTACTGCCACCGCTTTTACCTTACTATATTAATAAAAATATTAAATTAGTAAGGTGATAGCGGTACAAGAAAAGTTGTTTATTAGTCTCACAAAGAACAAAATAAAATAAAATATCCTCAAAAACTTCATCTAGTGTGAGGAACCTTAACTACATGTCCATCTGAATACCAAAACCACCTGTGCTCTTGTGAACAACGCCATCTAGTTTCGGTTGTATGAACTACGCTAAATAATGCTAAATGTGAAATGTGCGTAGTTTTTAATACCTTCAACAGGTGGCAGATGATCAAGATATATTATGAGTTTGTACGGGGGTAATGAAGCATCGGCCTAGCCTTTTTCTCGTTTTCTGAGGCTAGGCAGATTAACTACCCTTTTTATCAGAACTGAATTCTAATATACTACGTAGAGTTAAACTAGTTTTACCTATAGAGTGATGATCATTTACCTACGTATAAAAATAGCTCTTTTTAACCGAGTTCAAAAAGGAGGAGCCTAGGTTATCAATGCTTCGGAATCTTTTTTCTTGTTATTATTTAATTATCGTTTTGAATAGAAAACTTTCTCGCCCGACTGATCATTACACTTTTCATGGTAAATAAAAACAGTCCTCTGTATCATAAAACCATTTCTTCTGCTTCGCCAAGAAGCAAAAGTTGCAGAATGAAAAATATCTAGACTTTCCCAAAGGCGAACTATACATTTTATTGCCTGACTATCAACAAAAATGTCTTTGATAATCTGAATCTGATCGTAATCTTTGTCCAAAAAATGTGTCATAAGTAATAAAAAATAATATTTTTATGAACACATAAAACCATAGTTCGATTTCATTTATGATTGCGGACACCATAAAGTTTATGGGTTAATGTCTATTTTTTATTGTTAAAATATTTGCTGTAGTCAGGTCATAGGGCACTAAAACTATTGGTGCCTTTGTACCTACATTCTGAGCATAGAAGTACAGGATAATATTTATATTTATAATATTTCTGAATACATACTTAGTAACAAAACCAACATTTCCAGGATTAGGGTAGTTAACAAAAAAAAACTAATTAGTCCGTCAGATAGATTTCCAAAAAATATTGGACACATATTTTTTTCACTTTTCACGGAAACAAACTATGCAAACGATACAGTGCTTAAAAAACTCGTGTGACGTCATATTCTAAGACATTAGTATGACATTTTATACCGGTGAGTGACGTTACAAGTCACAACCCCCGACTCAAATCTTTGACGCGTGATATCTTTGTCAATTTTTATTGATTTGATAAAACAAAAATAATTATCCAATGTTTTTAGATAATCTATCAGACGGACTAATTAGAATCATATTTTTTTTAATTAGTTAACATCCCTATTCGATGATGTGTGACATCTTCCAACCCTGCACACTACACATCTGATCGTCTTTTTATTTTTCGTGTCGCTGGTGTCTAATTTGGTGTCAAAGGCTTTATACCGCCCATAACCCTATCAAAAGCGAAATACGCATCTCCTAGGCATGCTGGTTTGGTTTCTCCACGTTGTAAGTGGTTTTTAATTTATTTTATTTTTTTCGAAAAAAAAAAACACTTATGTATTGAAATCTATCTGCACACACCACAATCTACCTACCTATGACATTTTTCACAATATTATCATTTTATCCGAAAGACGTCCACTGCTGGACGTCGGCCTCCCCTTAGTGTCGCCACATTGACCGGTCCCGTGCGTCTCACATCCAGCGGATCCCCGCAACCTTCACCAGGTTATCGGTCCACCTAGTGGGAGGCCTACCAACGCAACGTCTTCCGGTTTGCGGTCGCCACTCCAGAACTTTTTTTTCCACAATACAATAAAAGATATTTCTATCAGCGCGTTATTCTACGCTTTTAATTCAGGAAAGTTATTTAAAATGAACTTAAACATGAACAGGCATGAAAAAAGAGAGAGAGAATGAGCAAATATGAAACTATCTGAACTAACTATTATGTTCTAAAATTATTTTGTTGGTGAGATTTCAAATTTTTTTGGAGGGACAGAGAATAAAAATCATGTGCTTATTATTTAATTATCACTTATAATTATATAATAAGCCAATGAATCAGAAAATCGGAAGTATGACTTGGCAGTCCGACGATCATATCATTAGACTATCGCTGCGTAACTAGGCTAGCATGGTGGATTATGGTCTACTCCCTAATTATTATAATGGCATTTTACAGACCAAATTGCTGGCGGAACGGATGGGAATTAATAGTTCTGGAGTAGCAACCACATACCGGAAGGTGTAGTGTTTTTGTGACGGCCGCGGGAAACCAAAACAACATAGCTATTGACTAAAATTACAAAATTAAAATTGGAAGATTCAAAAACAAATGTGATCTGCGTAATCTCAATCACGGATGCTGAAAAACATGTGTTTGCTATTCCGGAACATCTACAAGCAATAAGACTACATCATGATAAGATTATGAAAACCCAGGCTTTCAAAAAGTGAGAGCTGCATTACAAAAGAGATATGAAAAGATGTAAGTATAGGATTACTTTTTCATCAGAAAATCACAGTGACGCTTGGGACCTGATTACCTGTGTTCTGCAGGGGACGTCTTTTTTTCAGGTTAATAAGCTGATACATATATTGCTGCTGTGTTTTATAAACGCTAAAACATTAAAAATATTGTATTGCACTTTTGTAAAAAGTCAGCTTGAGTGTGCTTCTCAGATATGGAATCCTCGTTATCAGAAATACATTGACCGCATTGAAAACATCCAAAGACGTTTCATAAAGTATCTTTGCTTTCATCAAAGCATTGCATATCGGTCAACCGATTACCTTAAACTCTGCAAGAAGTACCACCTACTGGTGGAACGACGTAAAATTGCTGACTGCTTATATTTGTTGAAAATCCTCAATAACGATATTGAAAACCGTGAGTTATTGTCCAAATTTCATTTTAATGTTCTGCCTATATTGTGCGTGCAAGCAGACACTTCAATGATATATGCAAGGAATATAATTTAGATCCATTCACAACTAGTGTGAATGCGGCCAGAAGGTGCTTAAGCCTCATTTTTTTCAAGTATAATATTTCACTTACATAGTTTTTTTGCGAACAATTTTTTTTGTAATATTGTATTTATTTTATATAAGGCGTTGTTTTTGTGCTCACACCATAAATAATTTTATTATTATAAGTCTATACGTGAGGACTTGTAATTGGCTTTCTGGTGACTACGATTTCTTCTTTTTCTTTGTATGTATTTATTAGCTGTAAGTTCTCCATGTACTAAATAAATAAATAAATAATGATTATAATGGAAAAGTCCCAATAATTTAACATCAATGAAACAAACAAAACATCATAAGTAAAAAGCATGTCTGACAGATATTTCTCGAATGGCATGTCGGAAGGCAAGTCAGAGGCCCAATGGCGGCATAAAAACTACGACATCTGGTTAGGTAACAACATGATAAAGTAAGAAGTAATTAAGTGTTAATGATCAAAATTTGGTGTATGCTTCGCCCAAAATACCATAGAAATACGTTTCCGAACGCTGAAGTGTCACTGGGCCGACCATATCAGAGGAGCCGATGACGCTGCGGTAGACGCCAGGGGTGGGTAATCATCAAATAACCCCTACCGCTCTTGGGCAGATCGAAAGGGAGTGTCTAACTTCTATTGACTAAAAATCGGGGTTCCTTCTTAGCCCTTGTGCCGAGGCCGCAGTATCGCTTGCGAACAACCCGCAGCCCCGACGGGGCGTAGACGTGTTCGTGAGGTGGGACTGCGAATCTGCAAACGAATGTGGGACTTCCGGCACTCAGGCTCGGCGGAGCTACGATCTTCGCAGGGTAGATAGTAGCAACTGGAGAAAAATTGCCGAATATTGAGTTGAATGACTTGCGATTGAAGAGGCCTACGTCCAACAGTGAACTGCTTTAGGCTGATAATGATGAGGACCTATCCGAGCAACAGTCAAATGCGCCATGATTCTGGTTTTTTCTATTATTTCAAATTCAAAAACCAAACACGTCATACTTACCAAGAATCCCTTAAATCTAATGAAGCTAAAAGCATAATTAACAGCAATATGAAACAATAATCGTGTTAGGAAACTTCTGACATCAATCGATCAAGTTGTCATGAAACAAAATCTGGGGCGTATATTAGGACAGCCGACGAAGTTCTCTACATACTGTGATTTGTGAGATATAGCTGAAATGTTTAGTCAGCAAATTCAGTCTTAGAATCATGAATTTCAGACGAGCATTAAATAACCATCACGCTTGTAATCCCCAAAGGCTTAGGAGGAGATGTACACCCACATTTCGCTGTTTTTGTTTAATTACCATTTAACAGAGAGCGAGCCTGTTGCCATCCTACAGGCACAAATCCAGATTCCATGGCTACTGCTGAGTAATTTCTGATGGAAAAACCCTTGCACACGCGCAGCACTCGCACAAATAAATGAACGCCTTTGATATCGACTTGTTCGTTTTTGTTCTCTGCTCCCACTGTGCCCCAGGCGATGAATCTGCTAAACGCCCTGATTGCTCAGGAACCAGATCTAGATCTGTTTATGAGTAGTAATAAAGCTATGCTTAATCATTGCATATGATTTTTAAGTTAGTATTATTATATATTTGTAAGTTAGTGTGTGTGATGTTGACTTGCTGCACGCGTTGGTGCAAACTGTAAGTGTAGCAAGTACCTGCTTAAATAAATGAATAAATAAATAAATGCAATCTGGTAGCATTTGCATTCACAACCATTTTTTAAAACACTTCTGATGCTATCAGTTCATTGACCATGAGCACATTATATTATGTTGTCAATTACTATTATTTTTATTCGGTAGCCTGTAGTAGGCTATCCAGGTTCAGGATTTTGTGTCTCTTCAAGCGGGTGTCAGGAATACCTACTGAGCTGTTCTGCTAGTGTAATCTTGTATGGTGTTGGAGACACTTTGTTTTTCTATAGGCTCTTATTTCGTCCCTTATTATTCTCCGTAGAGTGTCGATGGCGATCCAAATTGTGTCAGCCTAGAAATAAGCTACTAGTTTGACGCTTTCGGTAGCGTCCATCAGTTCCTGTGGTGAACAAACAACAGGCACGCAGGATACGATATTGAGTGCCTCATCGTTTGTGGAACAGCACCACATTAATTACACTCCAGGGTGGAGTTGCTGCGGTTGTTCGAAAGGTTGCGGGTAGTTATAACGTGGCCTCGAACACAAAGGGGTGGAAGAAACATGGGTGGTTTTTAGTCAGTAGAAGTCTGACAGTCCCTACCGCTTCACCCAGAGCGGGAGGAGTCATGTGATGATAGACCCTCCTAATAAAAAGGTGAGCAGGTTTTTCTTGCTGCGACCAACTTGTCCTATATTTCCAAAATCTAATTCACAAAAGCGAAATTCTTCGCCAAACGCAATTTCTGTAGGTAGTTCCACAACTAAGGAACCTGGGATTAACATAAATTACCTCGCGATGGCGGTTGGGCCCAAGTTTTAATATGCAATAACATACGATTACGTTTACCAAGTGCTTAGTAATGAGGGGTAATCTTAACTTTGTACTGTTACACTTTTCAAACGTTTGGGGTAAACGCTTTTATGACTTTAGATGTAGCATGGAATATTTGTCTCGTTATGAGCAGTCTGTAATTTTATTTTTGTGTTGTGGGTTTCTTCATCATCAGAATGGGCGCCTGGGTGAATAATGGGCCAGCTAACTATACGTCCGCCTTACGAAGACGACAGGCTGTGTCGACGACGGTGCGTTCGTGTTCCACGCGCGCCTCAAAGAGATGTCAGCAACATTGCAGGGGTCCATTGCAAGAAATGATGCCCGTCGGGGCTGCGGGTTGTTCGAAAGAGATACCACAGCCTCGACACAAAAGGGTAACAAGGAACATGGGTGGTTTTTAGTCAGTAGAAGTCTGACAATTAATTGATTTACTGATAACAAATGATTGACAAATGATTGACTAATTAATGATTGACAAATAATTGCCAATCATTGACAAATGCTTGAAAAATGATTGAGAAACGATTGACAAATGATTGACAAATGATTGACAAATGATTGACAAATGATTGACAAATGATTGACAAATGATTGACAAATGATTGACAAATGATTGACAAATGATTGACAAATGATTGACAAATAATTGACAAATGATTGAGAAATGATTGACAAATGATTGACAAATGATTGACAAATGATTGACAAATGATTGACAAATAATTGACAAATGATTGAGAAATGATTGGGAAATGATTGTCTAATTAATGATTGAGAAATAATTGACAAATGATTCCCTAATTAATGATTGAGAAATAATTGACAAATGATTCCTCCTGCTCTGGGCAGAGTGATGGGGAACCACTCTGCAAACAAAGAACCATTTGATGATTTCCCACCCTAGAAAAAAAAGGGTGTGAAATAACATAATATCATATAAGTCATGTGTGTAGTTGCCAAAGCGTTAGCCGGACGTGACCCATTAGGAACATACGTTTGTACATTTTACCAGTTATGTCTAATTTCCCATTGAATAGGGGGCTATCTATTGGCCATCAATCGGGCACAAATCCAGAGTTCAAAGCTGCTCTTGAGATATTCCCGATGGAGAAACCCAATAACAAACTTCCGATCATGGAATCGAAGCCAGGACCTCGTGCTCTACAGTCTGCACTTGATCACTGAAGCAGTCGGTGGTTCTTCATCTCAATATGGCCCGGGTAAATTTAATAATAGTGACATCATAAATTAACTATTCATAGTTTAAACCAATGAGTCAGTCACAGCTTTTCCTACTGAACATCTTTGCGCTGTGACTAAGATTACGTATTTATGAATACTGTATTAACAAAGGTGGTCATATTAGTCTGGAAGTAATAAGCTGGCTCAGAAATAATCACACAGCCCCTGCAAAGCCAGACAAAGGGATAGAGGCAAAGAAAATGCAAATAGGTATTCTTGGTATTAGGTTTATTAAAACCTTTCTGGTACCTCTCTTTCAATTAGAAAATATTATACTTACGTGACATATTATGAGTTCAGTCGCTCAAGAACCGAAGAAAAAATGGATAGTGGGTGTCAACAACGATGGCAACGGAATTGAACATTGAGTCACTGAAACAGACGTATTTTAGAAACAAATAATATGATACATGATGATTGTGTCTTTCTAACAAAATTGTAGAGAAGTTGGAAAACCCTTGGGAAAATTCGTATAAATATTTGACCAAAATTAAAACTTTAGTTTTCCAACTTCTAACTGGAAATGACTGTAAATTCACTGAATATTAGTTAAATACAGAAGAGAATGAGTCTGACATGGATACAGGGAATTAACTCATAACAGTTTTGGTCCCTCCAGCCGCAATACCTGTCGGGTGCCATTGTCGAGAAGTGTTACACAAACTTTAGGACCAAGGAGCGTAGAAAGTTCGTAGATATGATAATAGTAGTATATCCATGTGTTGTGCGCTAATTCTCCAAAAACTAACAATTAATCAATAAATCATAAATATTTTTTTTTTTTATTTCGAAATTTGAAATCACTATTGTTCACATTCCTTACTGTTAAGTGTTTCGCCAGATATAAAACCCGCGTATAAAAGAATAAAGGGTAACTCAACGTATTCCATTATTTGTGTAGGACGTCATCATCAATATCACTAGCGTCTAGTGTTTCCACTCAGGCCTCTTCTCTAGGAGAGGCGCTAATTATCCACCAAGTGGACCAATGCGGTTTGCTATACCTATGTCACATGTCATAGAATTGTTTGGTTCTAAGACATGTCGGTTTCGGGCGGTTTCCTCACGATTTTTTCCATCACCGTTTTGAGGGCAACGGTGATGAAATAAATTACACAAAGTAATGCGCCTGCCTGGGTTCGAACCTACGACTTACTGTTACCGTTACCGGGTTGTCACCACTGGGCCACATAGTTGGATCTGCAACATATTAAGATTCAAGTTGAAGCATGTGCACCCCGACACCGGTATCTCCAGCAAGCCCATGTCCATCATGAACTCGTTTGTGAACGATATCTTCGAGCGTATCGCCGCCGAAGCTTCCCGCCTCGCCCACTACAACAAGAGGTCGACAATCACGTCCAGGGAGGTGCAGATGTCCGTCAGGGACCTGCTGCCAATGCTGCCAAAATTCAGTTTACGAAAAATAACAATACCTATGACTACTTTGACCAATCTGAAGCGACATATTCCACGTAAATAATTTCATTCATCTGTGACTTGCATGGTCTTAAGTTAGTCCAGAGACTATCAGTGTGTATACTATGTTATGAAGTTTAAACTTGTGCATATTATGCTGTATCGTCAAACAATTTTGCATACTTAGCTAACTTTGTGTTTGTGATGTTAGCTAATGTTTGGGATAATCTTGCATGAGAAAGGCAAAGACAATAATGTTGTGTGAGTGTATCAGACGGTTTATAGTTGCCATTTATTATGCATAATGTGTGTAGTTTTAGATATCGAGATTTAATTCAATTATGATAGGTATAGTTTTAAATAATACCTAAGTATGAAATAGTGGCCGGTAAAAATAAAATATAATAAAATTTAGAAACTTCTATGGGCGCAGGAATGGAATTCAATATTGAACATATTAATGCATTCGTCGAAGCTAGTATTTAAGTATTTTCAAATTTGGGCATAAACGTTACTGTGCATTTTAAAGTTCATTAATATGTTTACTTTCAATAATATTCATTCATTAGGGTATCTAAATACCCCATTTGGATCAGACAAGGTTTTTTAAAAAATATTGTATGTAGGTATATCAAAAAATAGGGGTTTTGAAAATTCATTCCCGAAATGGGCTAATCAGGCAATAACATTTTATACACAATACATTGAATGAACCATGAATTTGCACCAACAATACCTAACACAAACATACTACTAAATCTGCATGAGACTTCCCGAACCGTATCCTTACTTTCAAAGCACGACGGCACAAAAAAAAAAGCTTCAGTAAAAGGAACACAGGTGGTGCTCGCGGCGCGTACCGTTAGCAGAGCAATTTGCTAAATGTTGCTCCACTCTCGGCAATCCCCGGCAAGGTTTACACTCATGCCCACGGACAATCGTTCGCTTGTCCCCTTATTTGAGTGACTATTTTGTAGTGTGTGCTTTGTTTAGATTGCTAGAATGTGATTAAGCTTTTTTTTTTGTTTTTTTTTTTTTGGTGGGTGTAAAATCATCGAATAACCCTCCCGCTCTTGGGCAGAGCGAAAGGGAGTGTCAGACTTCTACTGACTAAAAACCACCCATGTTCCTTCTTCGCCCCCTATGTCGAGGCCGCGATAACCGGTGGACTACCCGCGGCCAAGTGATTAAGCTGCGATAAAGAGAGGGTACATTCGGAAAAGGCTGGCAGTATTGTCACAGCGTTAATGTTTTTTCCAAAGCTTGTCTTTTTACCCGACTACAGCAAAGCCAAAAGGAAGGGTAATGATTTTGGCAGTCTATGTGTGTATGTGTGTCATGTATGTATGGATGTTTGTATGTTCCACCGTAGAGCCTAGACTACTGAACGTATTTTAATAAATTAAATGAGGTGTCAATAGATTTGTAAGAATAGCCCGGGTGAAAAATATAAATTTTAACAATTATTTCTAGTTTTTAAACTATTATTTTTTTATCTAATAAATATTTTTAGTATAATATATGTGTAAATAACCATTTACACAGATATCCATCTATGTAAATGGTTATTTACACAGTTAAACGTGTGTATGTCATTGAACTCCTCATAAACGGCTGGACCTGTTTGGATAAAATTTTTTGGGGATATTTCAATGGATTCTTGGATGGTTTTATCATATATATTATAATCCAGAAAAAGCAGAGGTATGACTTGACAGAGATTATAAACGGCATCTTAAATCATTTTCCATGGATACGCTATTCTATTCTATTCATAGTTGGCCTTGTTTGGCCTTGTTGTATGAACATGAACAATTACCACTAATGCAGGAATTACCTTAAATCAACTGCAATATTGATGCACTGTTTACTAAGCCATGTTTGATGTTCAATTGATTTCAAACAGCGCTGAATCGTAATATAGTTTGCAAACTTTGATGTCGAAAATTATGGTCTGTTTAGAGCAGGCCGCAAATGAATGAAAATAAACCAGTAAATCCTGACCTCGCAGTTCGTAGAAACTCAATAGTACGCTAGGCCAGGGCAAGTTTAAAGTTTGATCTACTGTACCTTATTCTGTTGCACTTATTTGTTTTCTGTTTGTGCTTGTTAGGATTGAGGGATTGGCAATGGTTATAGTGCATCAGGTATCCTTGGTTGTAGATTGGGATTTTAGAAATTAAAATGCTAAAATGCGTTAGCCAGACAAGAGTATCGTATTGTCAAGTAACATGGTTGTTGAATTTAGACAGGCATTTGCTTCATATAAAATATTGACAGATATTAGAATATTACAGGCTTGACATGACTTTTTTTTTTTGGTTAGCCTATTTTGTCCCACTGCTGGGCAAAGGCCTCCCCCATTTCTTTCCAGCTCTTTCGGTGTTGTGCCTTCTCACGAACGAGTCCAAATCGTCACGCCAACGTTTTTTGGGTCTACTTCGGTGACGACGACGACCGTCTTCAGGCACCCAGTGTGTGACGGTTTTGGCCCATCTGTCCTGACCTCTCCTGGAAATGTGACCCGCCCAGTCCCACTTTAACCTCGCAGACTTATCGCCAACATCGGCAATGCCTGTCTTGGAGCGTATTATGGTGTTACGAATTCAATCGGTGATTTTGATATTTAAAACGGTATGACATTGGTGAAATGAAAAGATTGGGCTTTATACTTCCTGAAATACAATATTATTATCTTTCTGCTTGTAATAATCCATAGTAATAATCCATTCGAATCCATACATTATTGTGATAAGACCGTAGAGTTGTAACACTATTTGTATGACTCATATAAACATACAAACCACTGGTTAAAGTCTTATTGTATAAACAAAACTACGTTTGTATGCACTCCCAAGTATAAATAATTTAATTACGTGTACCTTTAACTAAACCAACAATCTTTTAAAGTAAACAATAATAATATATACCCGCAAGACTTTAAAAAGAGAAATTCTTGCTCAAATCATCTGTGAGAGCTTGAGAGAGGCAATTTATAAACATCACCGGGAGAATGTAAACCCAACGCATGCAGCGATCGAGGTGCCTCGACATGTCTATTTGTTCTGGTATTTTGTGAAGGAGTTTGTGTTTACGCTTCTTTTGTTAGGGAGTTGGCTGAATTGGAAGAGGGAGAATTTTTAAGAAAAAAAAATTGAAATCGAAACATTTAAATTCAAAGTATTTTTTTTTCAAAAGTATTACTAAATAGAGACTGGTGTCTGTTGAAGGTAAAACCTGTAATACAGATCAAATAAATTAATAATAAACTAATTAGATGATCTGCAAACGACAGTCGGGACCAACGGCTTTTAACGTGTACGTAAGAAACCCGAGAAGTAGGTAATGGGCGGTCACGGTCATGGTCCACAGACCAACAAAAGCAAGCGTGGCTTAACCTGAAAGCAAGCCAAGTGCTTGTCTCACGCGTAAATTCAATATTCTCGACATTTTCCTTATTATAATTTCCTTACTAAATTTTCCTTACTAAATTTCCCTCATTACTCCACATCACATGTCCATACCCCGATAACCAATTATCAAACAATTTTTCAGTAACCAGACCTACTTTCAAACTTCGGCTTCTGCTACAGAGCACCATAAATTGAAAATATAATAAGTAGCCTATTTTTCTTGACTTATCTACGAGTACCAACCTACATAGTTCAAAACAATGACTTATATAAACCAAAACTGTGTTCAATAAAAAGTGCCATCTTCCGTCTCCTGAGCAAAGGACCCGGAACCATCTCGTCCGCTACCGTTTCTTTGTATTTTCACGCAGTGATACATAGGTGGGTGGGTCGAGACTTTTCCGGAAGCAGACTTTTTAGTGAAAGGAAAGATAAAGATATATTTCTGTGCCTCCTGTGATAAGTGATACAAGTCAAAAAACGTCATTTTACAGGACAGCAAAAACAAGATTTTTAAAAATCTAGTTCGTTAATTAAGTGGGCTAGGTAAAATATCAGTGCACTCTTTTGTAGAACAAAACATTTTCTTTCTCTATATAATTTAGATTTTTTGATAGATATTTAATTTTGGAAGTAATTCATGAAAAACCTGCGACTTGTAACTTTTACTTAGTTTTTATGTGCTAAAATTAAGTTATTAATGATACTTGTACAGTTATATTACGTTGCACCAAGCTTGCACCAATAAATTGTCTTAGTGTAAACTGATATACATCAAGTTAAAACGTCTAATAACTCATTAGAATAATGATTCTAGCAAAATGTGCTAAAACAAAAGATGAAGATATAACCCTTAAGATTTATTTTTTTTACTTATCTGTCACCTCTTTACATATTTTAGTTGAACTGTATCAATTTACTAAAATCCTAGTCTTTCAGAAGATATGTTAAATGATGTAAGTCAAGATGTACCCCTCAAAAAAAAAGATAGTGATATGTGTAAATAAATACAAGTTTTAGAAAAATAAAAATCAACGTTTATTAACCTAAAAATACAGTCGTTAAGGCACATTTTTATCAAAATTCTTATACAACTAAATGGAGATCAAATCATTACAATCTGACAATACGATTGTAACTAGGTATTCTCAAAAGGAACATATCATAAACAAAAGTTTGAAACTTAAAACTAAGTAATGGCACAGATCAGTTTTGTTGAGCTATCACAGCAAGCAATTGACCTACTCAGTGTTATACAAAGTATCACAATAAAGTTTTAATCTATAAAAATAAAAAATAAACTTTAAACTTTCTTTAGAGGTAGATAATCTCACATAGTTTTTAAAAGTACAAATAAATCAAAAACCTCTAATAAAACCTAAAAACCTTTTAAATGTTCACCTGTAGGTAGACTAACATTGTAAAGAAAAAAAATAGTCTTTCCATCTATTAATTAAGGGGCCTTTTACAGTCCACTAGCGCCGCCAATCGAAAAAATGTCATAACTCGTAAATAGAATCAAAAATACAAAATGTGGTCTATTATTACTGTAGAAAAGGCAATAACGTAATTTTATAACACATTGTCAACACTTGAAATATAGCTGTTTAGCTAAATCGTGCATTTGTAACAAAAACGGCCGTTTATGTTTTGAATGCACGATTTAGCTAAACAGCTATATTTGCAGCTATTTTTTTCCATTCACTCGTTACCTTCTTCCTGGATATCATTAGGTTCTTCTTTTTCAGTGACCGTTTCTGCAACTACTGGACCTCGGTGCCATGACCCGTCAACCGTTTTGCTTGTTTCTTGCTCCTCTCTTGATTCGCAGCCCTTTTCCTGGGTATCAAAATGTTTTTCTTCAATATCCGATTTAGTAGCCAATTTCATTATTTTATCAATTCGAGATTAAAGCTGAAAAAAAAATTAAGAGTAAGAAAACCATAGGTATTCTTTAAATAATATCATATAATAAAATTAAATGTCTAGATTTATTACAACGAGGGAAAATTACTTTGACCTCCTACTTAAAAACAATACTTACAACTTAGCAACATAATATTTTATTGTGTCAACTTTTCGTTATTTGGTGTAAGGTGATTTAATTCAATACAATAACAAAAATCTCAATATTATTGAATTTCGTGTAAAATGATACATCTATCAACTTACGCATCGATCCATGGCGCATTCGGACGTGAACACACTCCATTACAGTCGCAGCGACACTGCGGAGCGCACGAGTGAGCTAATACGGCTCTACGTCCCGCGCACCTCCGATTACCCTCACGAACCCCCGCCACCTGCACTTGTATCACTTAGCACATTTATTATTTTGTACCATGTTTTTACAATTGGTTGGAATTTTAGATACAACTACAATTATATCTGTTTACACATAAAAAGTAAGATTTGTGTAGAATGATTTAAGTCAAGTTGTATCACTTTTCACAAAAAAGAGCATACCTTACATTCAGATTTGTAGATACATGTCGATTTGTATCCTAGAGGCATATCGAAAGAATTAGTTTAAAGGGATATTACTCTAGTCACATCAAAATTCACGATAAACAAACTGAAAAATAAAATGTGAAGTTTAATACAATAGCATTTAAATCACGAAGCACGAAAAATTGTGTGGTAAGTGACCGGTTTTGGGGTTACATCTTGACAAATATCGATTGTAACGAATTTTTTGCCAAAATCCCTATAGTTGTATCACTTTGCACAAAATTATCTCCGAAACTATAGCAGATAGAAGAACGTGAGTTAGACCAAAAAAGACGTATTTTTTTTTTTTGATAATGCTTATGTGAAAATCACAAAAAGGGTACAACTCGAGTTATATCACTTATCACAGGAGGCACAGATTTAAAATCTTCTTTTCTTTTTTTTTCTATTCAACCTTTTAAAATATGTAAAGTAGTTTTACCTACACATACTTACATGTTTAAAACCAAAATAATAAGTATTGGGTTTTTTGGCAATTTTATATCCAATGACACACATAACATAGAGGAACATCATTGGAAAATGTTATAAATTTTTTTTTTGGTAATTCACTACCACTACATAGTCATCATCTGCCTAGCCTTTTCCCAACTATATTGGGGTCGGCTTCCAGTCTAACCGGATGCAGCTGAATACCAGTATTTTACATGGAGCGACTGCCTATCTGACCTCCACAACCCAGTTAATACTAGGTAATACGATACCCTTAGGTAAGACTGGATGTCAGACTTTCAGGTCACTGACTACCCGTAACGACTGCCAAAGATCTATATATGGCACCCGGGACCAACAGCTTAACGTGCTTTCCAAGGCACGGAGGAAACTCGGTATGTAATGGGCGGTCACCCATCCACAGATCGACCTAGGCAAGCGCAGCTTAACCTAAAGATCGACCCGAGTGGCAGTTCTTGTTAAGCCACGAGCTCCTCTACCACTACATAGTATAATACAAAACAGTTTTCCGCTGTCTGTTCTTATGTATGCTTAGATCTTTAAAACTACGCAACGGATTTTGATGCGGATTTTTTTAATAGAGAGAGTGATTCAAGAGGAAGGTATAGTATCTTTTTTGCAAACGTGCAAAGCCGGGGCGGGGCACTAGTTATAAATAGTAGTTTATCTGGTCTCAAGCTTTGTTTATCTACTGCTATAAAGAAGAAAGTTACCATTGTGGTTATAATTACGTCCAGGAATATAGAAAATAATTTAGTCCTTCGATTTGTTTAGTCCAAGTCCATGTTTCGCATACATTATTATCAATTTAATAAAATACGTTGCGTTTCGACGTCACATCGAATTTTTACCCAAACCTACTTATTAAAGTAAATGTTATCTATTATTATCATTTAATACCGCAGAGTTTACTTAATTAACTGACTAAATGAAAAACGACATTTTTGTATTTTTCTTCCTTTGTATAATCATTATTTGGCTATAAGATTTTAAACTGGCATGTTCACTAGCACTATTATTTATACAGGAAACGGGATATTTACCATGTATACTTATTCTTTCACTTTATCCGTGATCATGGTGCTTGTAACAGCGCCGAAATATCGGGAACATTTCTTTATAAAGTTGAGTCTGGCTTCCAGTATAACCGTATGCAGCTAAACACCATTATTTAAGTACGACGAAAATATGTAAAAAGATTATTTTTCACCGTGTGCCATGTAGGTGTACCATATTTTATACCACAGACTCCCGTGAATTCTCCCGCTCGCCAAGATTTCCCGCCAGTTTCCCACGAGATACTGAAAGCTGTGGACGCGTTATCCGTGACGTCACTACGCGTTCCAAATACGAAAATCGCGCGCGAAATATTTTTCTTCTTAAAAATAAGTTTGCGTTTCTCTTCGGCCAGTGCTTGTGTTTGTTTTAAATTATTTCGAGATTAAAATATTATCAGTGGATTTAAAAACTATTAAGTGTGGATTTTAGTTGGTTTTCAGTGACAATAGTTTGAAAAATTAATAAGAAGAGTTATTGAGATATGGATACCTAAGCATTCTTCTGAAAAAGGTTGGTAATATTAAGTAAGGTTTTACTGTAAAACTTTCACTATATATTTTATAGAGTAACCTACTTTTAGGGTGTTTTATTAGAATTCTATTTCTCGGAGATTAATTTATTACTTCGAGAAATATTCCTAGAATAATTCACATATTTCTTTGAAAGTAATTTAAAATTAACTGGTACGTGAATCGGTGGAAACATGGTATTCCTTAAATTAAATTAAATCATTTTAAATTAAAAGTGGACTCGTGTTCATGAGACCCGAGACTTACTTACAAATTGTCTTACAGCTTATTTTTACAACCCAGTATATTTTTTATTATTCTGAAAAGCTCATGATGAAAAACCTAAGTTCTGAAATTTTATATTATCAACACTTACTCAGTTTTGTGGACTCTTTCAAGGGTTTGATAAATACTGCTTGTATGCACAAGGACATAGGCGATAATTATTATTTACGATAAACACTTTTTTAATAACATCGATAGATATTTTGAAAAAGAAATAACGTAAAAACTTTCCACATAAATTTAAAACTAAATTCTTGCTGTTTAATACATATAAAAACAAAAATGGTTAGGTCAGAATTTGTCAAAATATAAATTCGGATTGTCTGCGATTTTGATGGATAGCCTACCAGCCTGTTCGTTTATATTAGAGATCCTTCCAAATATCGGAAATATAATCTTTGAAATATAAGTTTTGCTTTTAGCCTGTCAAGAAAGTAAAAGATAAACGAAATAGATCCCGGTTTTGAGAAATCCACTAAGGATTCTGTGTTCAAGTTACCTTTATCAACTTTTTAGTAACTAAAGATAAAAAGTGATAATAAAATTATCATCAAATAGCTTTTACTTTACTTAATTGAAAAATAAATTAAAACCTTTTCAATAATAAAACGTCTCACTGTCCCGCGTTTTTGTTTACACATAAAAATATCTATTTAAAACGATAGCGACACTAATTAAACATATCGATAAGTTTCGCGTGTTTTTGGTGAGCACCTGTAATTTTTCCGAAAGTTATAAATTGCTTTAGAGTTTAAGATTGAGTGCTTTGACCTTTATAGACATTGCTATAACATTAAGTTATAATAATAAAACTAGTTTCATTGTCACAAAGAAACAAACATTAGTATAAGCAATTTAAAAGTCAATAACAATGCAAACTACGCCGCAGAAGTCTATTTTATATAAACATTTGTGAGCTTTGTTTCTTAACACTTTCGTTGCCAAGCACCAACCATATGGGTCGAACACAAATTCGTTTGTGTGTCCCCAGACAGCTTCCTACGTTTTATTGATGACCTGTGCTCATGCGGCATCCAAAATTATGTAAAACAAGATATTTTTAACTTGTTAGTGAAAGTTTTGAAGATAAGAGGCAGGACTCAATATCAGTTATAAAAAGTCAATTCGTATAAAATCGGATGATCACAATGAACAACTGTTGTTTGTACATGAAACAAACTAAATAAATACACAAATAAAGTGAAATTTGCACAATGTACAATTTAGATGAATTTTAATGACGGCACGGTTGGCGCAGTTGCTCAAGCAATGGACTGCTGCGCTGCGTGTCGCGGGTTCGATTCCCGCACGGAACAAGTATTTGTATGACCTACAGATAGTTAATCCGGGTCTGGGTATTTGTGTATGTGAGTTTAAATGTTTGTGAACGCACCCACGATACAGAAGAAATTCCTAGAGTGGGGCAACGTTTAAAAAAAAAAAATAAGTCCACAAGTTCGCTGCAGTTCTAAATAATTATTTATGAATTATGTTGCAATAGCAGTGTTGGTAGTCTAAAATAATTTATTTAGACTACAAACTGTTTCTGTACGGATTGTAATTAGTTTAAAAAAAGGATCAATAAATTAAAAATATTGGTAATCGCAATGGAATCTGGCTGTACTTAAAGTACTCGCATTTTGCCAATGTTCAAGTAATGGAGATGCCCCGGTTGGTGGCCATGGTCCCCTATTGCCATCAACCGGGCACTATGAAAGTATTTTCATGTCTTCAAATCTTTTCCTTCGTAAAAATACTATAACAATGAATTAGTCTATCTAATTAACATAAACTAAACGAATAATTATAAGCTAGGACAAAAGTTTAATATTCAACCTTAGTTCAGCCTTTGTCTACCGTGATTAAAGCTATTGTGTTCAGCCTGATTATTATGCCAATCTATTTCTCGTATTGTTTAGACAGATTTCAACTACAGTACCTACATACTTTAAATAAAACGGTAAAGGTACAGTCAGCATCAGAAGTAGATTAACACTACACAAACTTACTAGGAAGGTTTTTTATTGAAAACTTGTTTGATATTACTCGTTACTAACAAGTTATTGATGAGTAAGGAATATTTTAAAGAATAATCATCTGAACCATTAAAAATGTTAGCTGGAATCCTGTACATTAAATAATAAAAGTTCCAAAATGTTAAGCTACTTCTGATGCTGACCGTACGTAGCTAACGAATGTGCAAATTAATTCGGACGTAACTTTAAAGTGCTGGTTTGCTGTGCTCGTTTTCTCCTGCTTTTGATGAATGTGTTTTTTTTTTGGTTTGCTAGCCTACATGGTGTCCCACTGCTGAGCAATGGCCTCCTCTTTTCCCTTTCATACTTTAGTAATCCATATTTGATGTCGTCACTTTCATGTTCTGGCTCCGCGTTGCCCCAAGGATGGCTGTCTAAAAATACCTCAGGAATGGTTTACTCGGGCATACAGTTTAAATATATAAATGCAGTCATATTTCAAAAAAAGCCAACAAAAAAAACTATGCACAAAAAAAATAGTTTCAATTTAGCGTACAGAACCCGCATCACATAAAAGTTAACACACTGTGTACGCTGCATTTAATAATGTTGCTTGCAGCGACAGACGCGCCTGGAGTGATTGATCGATGGGGGTATAAGGGATGTAGTAGATGGTTGATACAATTTTGTTGTTACTACATATTTCATTAAATAACACACAAACATTTTTTATACTTTGGTTTTGTAAAGTTTGTCTATGAAGCTCATCTACACTAATATTATAAAAGAGGAAATATTTGTTACGAAACTACTGGATCGATTTGAAAAATTCTTTCACCGTTAGGAAGCTACACTATCCGCGGGTGACATAGGCTACTTTTTGTCCCTGTATTACCACGGGAACGGGAACTACGCGGGTGAGACCGCGTGACGTCCGCTAGTGGCTAAATAAATACAGCCGCTCGATTCAATCTTCAGGTTAAGCCGTGCTTGACTAGGTTGGTCTGTGGATGGGTGATCGCCCATTACATACCGAGTTCCCTCTAGGCCTCGGAAATCACGTAAAGTCGTTGGTCCCGGCATGTCATTTTTAGATCTTCGACAGTCAGGCTTTCGGAACACTGACTACAGGTTATCGGTAGTCAGAGGCTCGAAAGTGTGATAACTAGTCCTACCAATTCGTATTGTGTCATTGAAAAAGGCAGACAGATGGTGAGGCGGTGTTTTAAACAAAAAAAAAAACTGTAAGCTAGGTTAAAATTGACACAGCTGAGGCAAAATGATCACCTGTTAGCCACCTAAGACAATCGATTGTAAGGATTAGAACTTTTTTAACCGACTAAATGAAGGAGGTTCTATGTTCGACTTTGTATGCATGTTAACCGATATTTGCTCAGTCAATTATAGTTTTTTTTTTTGGAAAAGTGTGACTAGTGACTGCTTATCATAACTTGGCAGCATATTTCATGCCAAGGAACACGATACTAAAAAGAGTAAAGAAAATGAGTGCCAATTTAATTAACAACATGTCATCAAGTCTATAGAGTGGCCAACGCACCGCACACGTTTAATAACAAAACAAAACAGCACGCCTATAATCCCGGAAAGGTAATAAGGTAGCGTGTTACTATTACTACACCCACTTACTTAATCTGAGATTACACTGGTGCATATTTCGTTAATCTGGTGGTCGCAATCGATAAGTACAGCTGAGCAATTCCTGGCTTTGATTGGGCATGATGTAATTGGGTTTTTTAGGGTTCCGTAGCCGAATGGCCAAAAACGGAACACTTATAGATCCGTCATTTGTTCATCTGTCCGCCTGTCCGTCCGGATTTCAAAGAAACTTTATTCGGATACTATTAAGACTACGCGGTTGAATCTTAGTAGGTAAATGTATTCCGTAAACCGCTTTACGATTTTTGGACAAAAATAAAAATAATAAAAGATTAAGATTGATGCGACAAAGTAACACGCGATTTTCGAATTTCCTTACATTTTTGCAATTTCCCGGTCAGTGTCAAGTCGTATGTTAAAAAAAAATGGGATTCGCGGCAGTAACAAATGTCTATTTACTGAGTAATAATGATTAAAAACACCAATATAACCATATCAGTTCATATAAGTCTCAAGAGTGATTATTTGATGAAAAACTTTTAAACTAAAAGTGTGAAAATGTAAAAAAAAATGTATATGCTGTAGACCGTAATGAAAACTTTCAACTAAAATGGTTGTTAGTTTCATTGCGAGGTTTGAACGATTTATGGTAAACAGTTTCGGAGCTATAGCACATTTAAAAAGCCGCAAATATTACTTTGTCATTCATACAAACACTATGAAAAGCAAATTTATCACAAAATACGTTTTGCTGTTGCCGCTTTTATAAGAAATAATACAAATTACAGGGCTTCCCTTCTACGATGGTACGGAACCCTACATGTACAAGTCCGACTTGCACTTGACCAGATTTTCATTAGGATTTTCTCAAGTAGCAGTCACGAAGTATAGATCTGTGCTCGCTTGATGGCAATAGGTCATGGACCACCGATGGAGGGGTTAATAGGTTTCTTCTGAGTTAGCTCATTCCATCGTTTAGCTCTTCCATAATCTCAAGACAAGATAGAGAGAGAAGGTCTTCATATTAAAAAAAATTAGCTCGCTCCATATTTGATGGAATTATTAGATACTGCTTCACCCTTCAGGGAATACAGGTTTTAATATGTTATTGAACTGGTCATCAATAATGTTTTATCATTTTTAGGGCCTGTTCTACCACCTACAATTAAGTGCCCATTAATTTACTTGGCAGATAATGTGAAATAAATTCTGTTCCATTTCTGAATTTATTGAGTAAGTAGTGGCTGTTCGGACATTGTGGCTACAGGCTAAGATACTTTACACTTTTTCATTACTACAGTATTTATACGTAAAACATTGATCTCATAAATAAACTAACTACACCATTGACAGTCGGTCTAAACAAAAATATCCATAAACCCAGAAATAGTCATGATATTTCGGTTTCAGTACATACAAATTCCACATGTTTTTTCGTTGAAAGTTTAGTCGTGTCAGTTTTAATTTTCGTTGCCGTCTAACGAAACGGATGCTTTGGTACGAATTTAGATTCGACTTTTATAGCGAAGCTCATAACTCTAGACGAAATATGCCTTTATGTTTCATCTGAGTTATAGTTCACGTACTGAGTCTGCTGGGCAGCATTTGAGAAGTTAAGGGGAATCTTTTCGTTCAACTTACCGCAGTTTCTAAATGAAAGTCTGTTGTGTGTTGCCAGTGATTACACACGGGACCGAAACGTGGTCGCACACAATTTGCCTCATCAGAAAGAAGGCTTAAAGTCACCCAAAGGGCAGGGCACATTGCTCGCAGAACAGCCACTCCAAAACCCATAGGCCATCTAGCCTAAAAGTTCTGGAGTGGCGACCGCGAACCGAAAGACGTTGCGTTGGAAGGCGTCCCACTAGGTGGACCGATGACCTGGTGAATGTTGCGAGGATCTGTTGGATGCGAGATGCACGGGACCGGTCAATATGGCGACACTTGGGGGTCTAGAAGTGGAAGTCTTTCGGCTGAAATGATGATGATGATAATTATGAGATTTCGACTATGTTATTCTGAGTAAAAAGGTAATGCATGGATGATGGTGAAAAAAAAAATTGTAGGTATTCTTCTTTTTTTTTTTTTTTCTTTTTTGATTTCAAAACTGTTTTGAAATCAATACAATATTTTCGCTCTTACGAGCAGTTTAAGCCGCGCTTGGCTAGGTTGATCCGTGGATGGGTGATCATCCATTACATTCTGAGTTTCCTCTGAGCATTGGAAAGCACGTTATAAGATGCAAAATTTTTAACGTTTTTACAACAGTATCTAAGCACATGCAATTATGCAAATGGTAGTTCCAATTATGATTGAGTAGTTGCGTGGTATGTTATCTAGTAGAGTTTCAATGTTAGTGATGATGAGGAATTCATTTAAAAACATTCTTCTTTGGTGTCGTGTTTCCTAGTATGTACGGCTCCACAACAAGCTTGCATTTCCAGTATAACATGGCGTAGCTTTGTTTACAAGTTCCCGTACAATGAGAATTTTCGTATAAGCTTTGTTTGTATGGCTCCCACTCAGATTTTCTCGTCCACCGTAGGTTTTTCATTCCTATTCCACAATCTAAAAATTCAAAATTGCAGAAGGAAAATATTTTCACCGCAAAAAAACACATACCCCCGTAGCTAAAGCAACAAAATCTGTATCCGTTGCTTAAAAAAATATTTCGTTCCCGTATCAAAGGACCACAAAAAAATGGCGTTGCGTGGCGAAGTTGGACATGTCCAGACAGAATGACATTGCGCTTTAGTTGTTTTGGACATTTCCATTATCATTTGCGGCCATGATAAATTATGACAGTGAATTAGATGGGACAGGTTGGTCTCTTCATGATTGATGCCGAGAGGTGATTGACTGAGAGTCACCCTGTATTTTCTGTACTTGTCATTAGGCTGGAACAACGAAAAGTATTTTTTATTATTTGTATCATAATTGCTCTCGGAAAGCACTTTAGGCCCTTGTTCCCGGCTGCCATTTGTTTATCTTTGAGTCTTAACCAAGGAGTATCATATTCCTTTGCTATAGTTTTGTAGAGGTCAGATAGGCAGACATCATCATCCTATGTTCCTATGTTCCAACTGCAGAGACTCAGACCTCCTCTCTAGGAGTGGGATGGGCTGTAACCCACCACGTGGGCCCTTGCAGGTTGGTAGATGTCACATGTCTTCGAATTTTTGTTCTAAGACGTGCTGGTTTCTTCACGATGTTTTTTCACCGATTTGAGAGCAGAGGTGTTATTGCACAAAGTAATTCACCTACCTGGGTTCGAAACCACGACTTACTAGATAGATAGGCAATAGCTCCATGAAAATTACTGGTATTCAGAATACCAATGTTTTTATCCAGCTAGACAAGAAGTCAACTCCAACATAGTTGGGAAAAGACTTGATAGAAGATAATGCGACTGACGCCAACTGTTACTCACTCAAGCTTACACTCATAGGTATGTACAGTCATCTGCAAAATTGCATGGATACTTCAGTGTGCATTTTCCTGTGAACGTTTATAGTCGCTAACTAGTTTACGTTAGGTGGCGTCATTTCTCGCTTCACAAGATTTTAGTTCTGAATAGGGATGTTTAGTGATTTAAACATATGTGATTCTAATTAGTCCGTCTGTTAGATTATCAAAAAATATTGGATACGTACTTTTTGTTTCATCAAATCAATAAAAATTGACGAAGATAAAACGCGTCAAAGATTTGAGAGGGGTTGGTGACGTCACTGACTGCTAAAAAATTTCATACCAATGTCTTAGAGCATGACGTCACACGAGTTTTCAAAGCACTGTATATCTTCATTGTTTGTTTTGTGAAAAAAGAAAAAATACGTGTCCAATATTTTTTGGTAATCTATGTGACGGACTAATTAGTTCTTTTTTGTTAACTACCCTATTGTACATGCATTTTTGCAGGTGACTGTACATAAAATTATCACCTTATCTATACTAATATCATAAAGAGGTATTTGTTTTATGTTTGAACTAATCCTATTCTGAAATATGTATTTAGAAAGATACATTATTTGTGGGTATAAGCTATGCATTAAATGTTTATCAGGCATATTATCACTCGCCGAGGAACTCGTGGGCGAAGTGCTATATTAAAAACCATTGAACTTTTCATGACTTTCAGTTAAGTAAGACATTCATTACATTAATTTGAAGTAGAGCAGCTATGGTAAGGCTCAATACATCAGAAATTTCGTTTAAATTCTACAAACTTCTTCCACTCTCTGTTTGTAAATAAGGACCAGGTGTTTTAACTTCTAGCCCATTCCTTCTGTCACAGAGAGGAGGACTATAACGTTGCGTTATAACGTAATAATTAAAGTCCACCCTACAGTTTAATTTTAATAGGATCAAAAATTATTATCATTCTCATTATGATTTCATGTTAAAGGATCAAAACAAGTCGTTACGAAGCTGCCAGTCCTTCAGAATGACGCTGCAAATCCATTATGCTGTCCCATCCTATTATTATATTTTTTCGCTCATGATAAATATTCTATAACAGGCTTTCTCGCAGCAATTACCCTTGAGAATAAGGTCAATGTTAGTTTGAATAACTGTTTTATGGGAGATCAAAGTAATATGGCAATTTCCCCGTGACAGTTCTTCAAAGATGCCTGGTTCCTTAAGTAAGAGATTATGGATAATAGTTTATGATGAATAGATTTTAATGTTTCCTGTGAAAATAGTGAAATCAGTTCTATCTTGATTAAGAGGTGATACTATTAAATCAAAAAAGAAAATTAAAAATTTCGAGGTCGTGTTTTCGGAAACATTCTGATAGTCTGATAATCTTCGTATTTTGTTCAGGCCATTTTCCTTTAGAATTGTGTAAATTTGGATCAGAACTAAGTTATTGTAGTAACTTATATACATATATTTTCCTTTATTTTACTTACGATCATTAATTGTATTTTTTTTTCTGTGATTGCAACTGATGTGCGTTTGTCTCTGCATTAACCGCAGGCCGTAGAAATGCCCAAGGCATTAACTCCACCTTTGTATGCAGTTTTTAGAAGTACGTACATACAGCTTTAATAAATAATATTCTGTTTTGTTAGATTTCAACCACAAAAATAAAATGTCACCTTAGTTTAGTTACGTCTTTCTCGTTTATCATACTGGTATTTTTTTTAAACTGGTGTCTTTTGTTTTGATGATATTTCCGGTAAGTATTTTAAGAATAGAACAGGTGTCATACATTGGCCGTGACAAAGAACTGAGCTTTTAAATGCCCAATTGCTTGTCAACTGACTCTGTACTAAATATTAATTTTAAAACGCGATTAATAAATTGGCATCTTTTTTGTTAATCGTTTGAAGTGAATTGTGATGTAATTTGTTATATTTCCTCACTGAATAATGTTATTTATAAGTACTGTTTTCTTTCCTTTTTGTATTATTTGTTTTTCTTTGTAAGTTAAATATATTGATGATAATATCAATGTGATGATATTATGTACGTAAGAAACGAACAGAGAAAAATGATAAGGCAATCTGAAGAATTAGAATTCGGAATTAGAGCTCAAATACATTCGTTAAACCATGCATCCCAACTGCTTGATATATGTTCGATCATAGGCCGAAAGATTTCTAAGGATAAGTTTACTCTTCCATCGCTTCATAATATTCTTTAAGAATTCATCGTAATAACATAATTTAGTTGAACTGTCAAAATGAAAAGCATTACCATTGCTAATGTGTTACGCAATTACCGCGCGGTTACAGTTACAATAACCTTAATAATTGTAGACTCTCCTCCTTAACGCCAGTTCAATGCAAGAACCATAATCCCCAGTTCAGGGTTGATAGTTAAACTTGAGCACACATTTTATTCCGGAATGAGAATAACAAAAAAAATAGGGTAACGGCTGTGAGTATTATCGTAAGTATGGATTTTTATGTTATGATTATATGCAGTAATAATTATTGTAAATGTGAAAGAAAGTCTCTTTTGCTCGGGTTCTTTAACAAAAAAATAATACTGTTGTTTCAGTATTCTGTAATGTTGTGCTGTGTATAATAAAAAATATTATTACTTTAATGGCTGGATAGATGGATGTTTCTTACGCTACACAGATTTAGATACCATGTGATGTACAGAGAGAGTTAATAACCAAAATGAACACACATTTAAGATAGTTTTTATTCCTGTACTACGATTGTGTGAGGCATTTGTCAATAATACATAACATATTTTATGTGAGTAAGAACATAAAAATGTGCTCACATCGTCAAACGCTGTGATTGGTTTACTAAATTATTAACTGCCAATAGGATCACTAGATTTGTATTGCAATAATTTAGGACGACTAAAATGAAAATTCTTCTTCTTATGGATATTAATTTTAGAAAACAGGATTTTTCTGCTTGGTTCATTTAGAGTCCAAAATATTGGGTCTAACTACTGGCCCCATTTTTATAAAGTACATCAAACCTTTTTTTAAATCCATTTTTTAAATGCATTTACCACGTAGGTATGATCTTCGTTTTTACAACCTATTGCTACACTATTTAGACTATATTTTTCCGAAATGTAAAACTCTATTTTCCAGTTTTTTTGTGCTAACAGATTACACAAATCAGAAAATACAAGTTCATTATTACACTAGATCTTACCACAGTAATCTGAGTTCTAGCATAAAGGACCAGTCTCGTTTTTTAGGAACAAAATTAAATCGTACCTTAAACTTTACTTTAGGACAGTTTATTCCACATTCTGACCAAAATTGGTGAATTTTGCTTGAACTGTACGAGTCCGTAGAGATTTGTTGAATTTTATGGTCGATTCCACTTAGACAAGGAAACACCTTAATTAATGCCTGAATAAAATCTTACTGTCGGATTTGAGACGAGAGTCAAAATTTTATCATCAACGCATAGAAAGAGACATGCATTTAGATTTCGCTTATTGTTAGTGAAAAACGGGAATTTAAAAAGTTTTAGAATTGCGAATTATTATGCTGTTCTAAAACTTTTCACTAATGAGCTAGTTTAACGGTTGGTACGCAAGCAAAGTGATTTATTTTAAACTAGGTTTAGTATGCTACTTCATTGTTTTATTAAAATAACGAGAGAGCTAAGCTAAGTTAAAGTTGCAATGTGAAAACGGAAAATGCAAAGTGTTTAATTTGAAATACTAGTGTAGTTCATTGTACCTCCTAAAATTTCAATGATTTTGTTGATACGAGTAAAAGAGTATTCTAAAATTCACCATTCATTCATTTGTCTATAACTTACGGCTAATAGCTGATGTGAGGCTACACCTAGTTTTAGCCGGCTACAACTAAATAGATGTAGCCGGCCACATGCGGTTAAACTTAAATGTATCCTACTTATCTTCGGTAAAAACTAGGGTTAGTCTTCATAATAGTGGCTGGAACTAAGTGCAACCGCACACCGGTGGTCAAAAATCAAAAAATGAAAGAGTCGAAAATCCGAAATTATCAAAATGAAAACACACCAAAACTGTGCAGGGATTGTAATCATGTTAAAAAAACATGCACTGACTGCTAAAATAATCGTAGCAGTTTCCCGTAGTCGGGTAAAAAATAAAAGTATACCTAAGTAAAAGAGTATTTAATGCGTTGGAGAACTCTGCAATGTCAACAGACGTGACCCTTTTCTGGAAGTAATGCCCTTCAGCACCTTGGACTCATAGTGATTGATGACCGAAGATTCGGGGTTGTCTTATAAAAACAAAATTCCACGTAACTTGCTACAAACTAAACTCAACTTACGTCTTTTTCCCATTGGGGTAAGCAGAATCTACATTACGCCAGCTGCTACGATCTTTACATACTCTTTTCGTTTTATTCACGTTCATTTATGCCGTTTGCGAGTACTATGGTGTCTTTATTGTTATCTCTGGTCTAGTCTAAATAAATCATCATCATCAATTCAGCAGAAAGACGTCCACTGCTGGACATAGGCCTCCCCTAAGTGTCGCCACATTGACCGGTTCCGTGCGTTTCGTATCCAGTGGATCCACGCAACCTTCACCAAGTCATCGGTCCACCTATTGGGAAGCCTTCCAACGCAACGTCTTCCGGTTCGCGGTTGCCACTTTTTGGCCCCATTGACCATCCATTCTGCAAGCAATGTGACCTGCCCATTGCCACCTAAGTCTGGCAATACTTCTATATAAATAATTTCAGGCAATCCAATATTGTCAATTGTATGGAAACGAAAATAGTACCATTGTAACGAAGTAACGACGTCAAAAGTTAGGGCCGTATATAATAATATATAGAAAGCCTTAGACGATGAAAGGATATAATATGGATGACATTTGATACTCTAAAATAAACTATGACCTGGTAAAGGAGGTTTTTATTCCGACGGAGGTAAAGCCGTGGACCAAAAACAGTTTCCTAATAAATTCGGAATTGGTCTTCTACTTCCCATTTATCGCAAACAGGAAGTAAACAACCTGATTTTCTAAGCCACTGACACGAAGATTAACGTCTTTTTGTTGTTTACGGATTTCGTACATTTTGTCTCCAAAGGGACAAAAGACACCTAATCTATTTAAGCTTGCTGTCATGTTTTCCACTGTTAACGGGTGCGCACAACTGTGTGTGTGGTAAAACTGGAATTATATAACCTCCTTGTTAAAAGTAAAAAAGATAGGCAATAGCTTACTTCTGTCTGAGCAAGAAAAAGCAAATGCAAGTATGGGGGAAAATATTTGGTCCTTCGAACCGGATTGCAGCCATACAGAGGGCAGTAAGTACTACTTAAATAATTACCTAAATAGATATGTTTTGGATAATAATGATCTATTTAAGTAATAATTCTTTAAGTAGTAATTATTGCCCTCTGGGTGGTTGAAATCCGGCTCGAAGGACCAAAAATTTTTTTTTAATACAACTGCTCTGTTAACTACTGTCTATTGGTTTATAAATACAACTCTTAATAACCAGCCCCTCTGCTAAGCATATTGATTAAAACTATCCTTTAGACCCTTAGCCGGCCTTGTGCCCTAAACAGTAAACAGGTAGAGAAGTGCAACATAGACCGACAGATTACACTTCATTGCTCCTCTCCGCTTGAATGAACAGGCAGCCTAAGGTGTACATGCTCATTTTTATAGGCATTCCGATAGATGTTTCTTAGTATTATAGTTTTACCAGATAAGGGCATTTATGATAACAAACAGAGGTGTGTCTTTAAGTACACCCACATTTATGCAGGGTATGTTCAAGACTACAGGGGGCGTTCCTATTGCCATCAACTGGGCACAAATCCAGACTACGTGGAACTACTACTGAGAAATTCCCGGTGATAAAAAAATTACACTGCATAAACTGATGATGACATGACTGATGAGTGTGTGAAAATGGAAATCGAACCCAGGATCTCCTCACAACAGTCGCGCTTGCAACCACTAGACCAATATGACAGTCAGTTAGATGTCTCTTACTATAACTATATAATGCTGGTATATTAACTACTAGCGAACGCTACGCGGCTTTCACCCGCGTAGTTCCCGTTCCCGTGGGAATACAGGGATAAAAAGTAGCCTATGTCACCGGGGAATAGTGTAGGTTCCCAACGGTGAAAGATTTTTTCAAATCGGTCCAGTAGTTTCGGAGCCTATTCGTTACAAACAAACAAACAAATCTTTCCTCTTTATAATATTAGTGTAGATGGTACAATTTATTGTAAACTATAGATAAGACATTTCCTGGCCCCATAAATTAAGCCTTGGGTCAACCCTAAATGACGGTACAAGCTCTAATAACAACAAGGCCTTACCTCCAATGGTTCTTAGCGACATAAACCACAGATGGAACCCTTTAATGCGGTTGGGGGACCCTAAAATGTGTCGCCTTCTATTTTTACACGTACTCTGAAAGAAAGTGGAAGATGTTTCATTCAACCTTAGCACCTTTACGAGCGGAGTGGCAGTGATGTACTTGTTTTGAAACGGTTAAAATGGTGCATGTTTTCGCGAAAAATTGTGTGTTCTGGTTTAGTTTTTGCTAGCATTAAACTTTGGTTGATTGCAAGCATCAACCAACACGCTTGCAAGATAATGTTAGTACTAAAAATGTATTAATTTTTTTTAACAAAATTTACGTCTGCTTTCTCCGAAGGCGCAGGCAGAAATGTGCACCATCTGATTTTTTTTTCAATCTTATTAACTTTAAAAAAATTGTAAATTTAACCGCTTGATTCCTTATTTTAAAATAATGGAAATAATTACCTGAAACATCAGATAAACAGTAGCATAAAGTTATATATTCGTCCAATCATTCTGATACCAACTCAAGTGTTTCATATCGACTGTAATCAAACCCCACGAGTGTCTACGTCCGTGAAACCTTATCTTCTCAATCCGGCCCTGCACTACTATATTTAGTTTGATGGAAACGCTTTTCAGATAACTTACAATGTAAAGAGGTCATAGCCAGTTACGTCAGTTGCCTAATCCTCGAGTTTTCTTTTTCACTGGCTTCAGCATTATTTATTGAAAAGTAAATCCGTGGGCGTGGGGAAATTATGAGCCAGTCAGGAAGGCTAGAGGCCTAAGGTGCGCCATGTTTTTTTATTAAAGCTCGTCGAGCCAATGGAGCCAGCTGTAATTTGTAGATTTTCGACAAGTTATCGATGGCTTGTGTTGATTTCTATAATCTTTGCTGGTGAACTTCTCTGATACACCTGCTGACTGACTTATAAGTCTTTAGATTGACTCCAGACACAGGTTGGACGCAAAGGAAACCTGCTCATGTGGATAAAATTCATAGATGACTCTGTCCTGGGAGTGTAAATGTGATGTCACCCGACAAATGATGGCACAAGTCTTGTCCTAGCTGTCATGCTATTTGGACATCACTGGAGCTAATGGACGCTACTGAAAACGCCAAACTCGCCGCCAAATTTTGGGTTAAGTCAATTTGAATTGCCATCGACAAGCTAAGAAGAGATCGCTGACAGAGTTTATTCAAATCATTTTAGTGAGTAAAACACGGTGAGCTAGATACACATAACATAATTACGCAACACATATAAGATCGCTATAGATTTCAATTTGACAGCTCAACAATATACATTGCTCTGTATGTTTAGAAAATCTGTCTTGTCCTTAAATAGATTTACGAAATGTATATTGTTGTATAGTCTAAATGAAATATATTGGATTTACGTGAGTGCTACTGTTAGAAGAGATATGATTGGAAGGTGTGAATCAGTTATTGTTTTTCGTCAAAAACAAGTGAGCTCGCGTTAAAATGCTCTTCGTTCTGTAATTGAGAAAGTATCACTATATCAACTGAAATACGTCTCGTGCTGGACACAGGACTTCTACATGAATGGCCATCGCTACCGTTCTTCTGTTTGTCATATCCAGTGGTTTACAACATTACCACCACTTTTTGCGAAGTTCGTAATTTATATATTTCATTTGGGAAAACAAATAGTATACAACCTTAAAACTTATTAAAATTCAAATTAACAAATATACTACCAACAACATTTTCCACAGGTTACTATGTTATATAATAAAACAAACTGTTAACAAACGTAAACTGTAGCAAGGCTAAATTAAAGAAAAATAAATTAAAAGAAATATAAACAAAAAATATAGTTTTTTTTTTCCTATTTTATAAAAGATGAGACAAACTAAAAAAAAACATAATTTTAGACGTGATGTATCATACAGGTCCCTATAAAAAGTGATATTCATATTGTGGAATATGGAGCCTACTGCTGATCTCTCATTTTTAATTTATATTTGTTCATCAACAATTTATGTCTATTGCATCAAAACGCGAATTGTATGTGTTGAACAAACAGTATAGCGTTGAGCGCACACCAGCATTGGATCTACAAAAGCTGGTGGCGAACAGTTAAAACAGAACATGCACTATTCGAGGAACCAGGTAACACAAACCAGACACCAAGTCAGGGCAATCAAACTTGTTTCGGCATATACTAAATAATGTCATAGTCCAAGGAAGACGCGCCAACAATGTATACAAATGACCTTATAACCTTAACTTCTTACAACTTTAGACTCCCATCAACCCCGTAAACCCGAACATTTCTCAATAATGCAAGCACATTAAAACTTCAGCTCCAATAAAACGGAAACAAGAAAATCTTTCCCAAATATTCGCCAAGAATTTGGGCCAATAGCCTCTAGGGAAGTTTCGTTAATAATCTCAACTGCTACCGATAAATACAAGTTAAATAAAGTCGAAGGTTATTCGGTGTTTGTCGACTGAAATTGGCTAGGGTACTTGAGTATTAAGCTTCTTTAAACTGTTAACAATTTTCGTGTGTTTGTGAAGGGTTAATATATTTTTTCACTGCTAAATAGAGTGCCACCGTAACATACCATGACCTTGCAATAAATATTTCAGGTACAAAGACAACATTGACAAGAAAACGTTTCTAAATAAAGTGTAACTACACAAAATCACAGATAGGTCCGCGAAAAAGTTCAGTACAGCCATGCGTAGCAACTTATATGGTATCAGATATAATAAAAGCTCTAAGCTGTCAACATTAAAGCATACATGTCATGCAGATGCAATCTCTCTCAGCATTTTATTAAAAAATTAATTCTGTCAGCTCTTTACAGAACTAGCATAGTAAAACAAGTTACAGAAAGTCCGCATAAAGTCCCAAGAGGGCCACCTAGGCTGTCTAAAAGCCCGCAACGAAAATAATTACATGAAAATAGAGAAAGCTGCAGAGGCGTAACTTAGAACTAGAGACGAAATATTGTAGACAGGCGTTAGTAAATTATTGTTTTGTTGTCTCACTCCGTTCACAACCTCAGCCGATGCAACTTGGTTCTATTTCGTATGGTAAGTGCTTAACCTGGTGTCTCAGTTTTTATGCCACCCATTATATAGGCCTCTGACTTGACTTTACATGATCGATAAATATCTCTCAGCTGCAAACCCGTCGGGGCTATGTGTCCCGTTGGGGCTGCGGGTTGTTCGAAAGACACCACAGCCTCGGCACAAGAGCTAAGAAGGAACATGGGTGGGTTTTAGTCAGTAGAATTCTGATACTCCCTTCCGCTCTGCTCGAAAGTGGGACGTGTTATTTGATGATTTCCCACCCCATAAATAAAAGGCATGCAGTGAATTTTGGGTTCGAAATTGAGACGTATGATTTGACAATCCGACGGTCACACCACTAGACTAGCATTGTTATTCAACTCTGCTATGCAATTTAGTTCATGCGATACTCGCGTTTGTCACGTCTTATCTTTTCGAGACGCATCGCGGTGACTAGTGGTACGATCTTAGCAATTATTTACTTCATTTTCTCTGCATTCACTGTTCTAACACGCCTGCCACTTGAACGTGCAAGTCGTGGTCGAGTGAAAAAATGGTTAAAAGCCCTTTTTATTAGCAATTTCTTGGAATATTCTGAATGCTAACACACTTTCGATAATTAGTATGTCAAAGCTTAATGAATTTAGATACCTGTATTATTGAATTAGTAGGCATTATATTAAACGCAAGCTTACACTATTTATCATTTTG
The DNA here is from genome assembly GCA_932274075.1 of Diarsia rubi. Classification (NCBI taxonomy): domain Eukaryota; kingdom Metazoa; phylum Arthropoda; class Insecta; order Lepidoptera; family Noctuidae; genus Diarsia; species Diarsia rubi. The sequence continues at coordinate 6,150,148 of OW026414.1, forward strand.
TCCTGAACTCGGAAAACCCTCATTCACAGTACTCCGTGAATGAACTATTTGCTGAGTAAAATAAGACTATATTCTCGATGTCTTCAGGGTAAATAGGTCAAGTGGGTCCCTGAGTTAAGCTGAGAAAACATCTTAATTTAACTTCTTGAATAGAAAAAAAATCACTTATAATAAAAACAGTGTTTACGTTCAATGCTCAAAAAATTGAATCAGATAGAAATAATGTATTAAAAAATATTTGTTACCAGATTTTTCTCGCCTTCGAAAATGTTTTAAATGCAGCCAATGACACTCGGGGATAATTTATCTTCCTATTAGAGAAAGAATTTCTGGAATCGGATCAAAAGTTCTCAAGATTACCCCGACATACAGACATACAAACATATTTTACCTCTTTTTACAATTAACATAAATAAATAACTGATAAACTCAGAAGTGGCATTCTATCTAGGTGATAAAGATGATGGAAAAGTCAATAAACATTTATGGAACTGTTATGAGCTACCAAAAGACTTACATTATTCCCGATTAATATCGTTGTACAAACATGCCGCTTGTCTAGACTTATTATTTCCTTACGATGTTTCAGCATGAGTCACTCTCCCAAAGTAAGAACTGCTTTGAGTGCTTAAAGATTCCACAGAAATTACCATTTTGATTTCACATTATTATTCCCATTTGGTGGCTTATAAGAGTGTCCTTGGTTGTGTTACCATCATGATTTTGCCTAGCGTTTTCTCATGTATGTTGGGGCTGGGTTGCAGTCTAACTGGGAGCAGTTAAACACCAGTATTGTACATGGGGCGAAGGCCTATCTGACCTCGACAACCCAGTTATTACTGGGTAATACGACCCTTGGTAAGACTGGTTGTCAGGTTTTCGAGTCATCTGGCAACCTGTAACGACTTTCATAGACTTCTCTTCTCCTGGTAGTTTGTGGGACTTTAATATCCTTTTTTGTCATCTCCTACTGTCTTGTCTTTGCCTATTTAAAATAATACAAATTCAACTAGCATTTGCTTAACAGACTGTAACAAAAAAAAATACAAGTGAACACAGGACACTAAATATTTTATTTGACATTGGTTTAGTATCCTCAATTCACCTGGGTGAAACTAATATCTCCTAGATGAATTGAAGACACTACTTTATTATCTAAAGTTTGCCTGGGGATATCACCCAGGTGAACATAATAATAATAATAATAATAAGCCTTTTATTTCACCCAGGTGAACATAAGACACTTATGCCAAATGACAGCAAGGACCAACGGATTAACGCATTTTCCGAAACTCGTAGCAAACTACTACACTGCTATGAATAAAAGAGCAAAACAAAAAACTTTTACAATACAAAAAAGTGACCCATTCTCAAAACTCTATTACGACAATAAAAGTTACTGAATACGGAACAGAAAAGTTTCCTATTCCGTGGAGTTGTACTACTTAGTTAATACAACCATGACATTTAAGAGTCGGGGCCAGCTGTTCATGCATTTGATGCACTATACCTATGTGGTGGAGAAAAGGTCAGGTGTCTTAAGGGGGAGACGTGTAAAAGAGTTTGATCATAATATTAAGTGAGTAATTTAAATTGTATTAAAATGGGAATTATTAATGCAGTTGAATCTAAAGCTCTTGGCGCTGAGCCGAGAGCATTGGAAATCTATCAGTGCACTTTTTGAATAGGCATTCATTCAATTAATGACGGCTTGTGTCAGAGAAAACCTGTAATCATTCAAATGGTTTAATGAGAATAAATATGATTGTGTGTTAAATAATATACTTGAATTGGTGGTTTAAGTAGTTTATTAGTATTAGAAAGTTATCGCACGTATCAATGGTAACGAAAACTAATAGCCAAATTAAGTGACAGACATCAGCTTCCTCTAGAAAATGTATAAAAAATATATATGAAAAAAAATTTGTATTATTGAAAAGTTATAATTGCTAACCTGACTCAAACTGTTTTGGGATTAAAATTATTTTATTGCGCACAGAAAACTATTGCGAAGCAGGTGTAAAAACTTTTTGTTTAATTCCCCAAATAGACTTAAATTCCCCCCATTCATACTGTCTAACTAAACCCTTAGAAAGATCAATTAACAGAAACTCAGAAGTGCTAAGTAGTTTCCTACAATTTATAGACTAGACCATTCTAGACAAAGTGCAAAAGGATGTCCTCATCATTCTTTGTGTCTAATCTTGAGAAATACTTCTTCTAATGAGAATGTTTGTCCAGCGTGGAGAGAAAGAAATTAATTAATTCGTTGGGATTATTTTCTGAAGTAAGCTGTCAGATTTGCCGATGTAATTAAGTTTAAGAATATGAAGGCAGGCCTTATGTTTTGAGGTATTGTCTTGTAATTGAAAATTCGAAATTAAATGTACGTCTGAAGTAAAAAAATAAAATGAGAGAGAAACGTACAAGTTATTAAAAATAGTGTTGCCTAATAGATACAACGTGAACATAAAATGCTTTACGACTTTTTAATGTATTTTTTTAAAATTTATTATTCTTTGTAGTGTGCAAAGCACTAACGATAATAAATGTTATGGAGCGATTTTATTCGTTTCGCACATAATAAACTTATTTTTAAGTCCTTAATCTACTAACTAGCAGCTATGGGTGTTTTTGACGGAATAAGGTGCAGTAATTAACGTTAGTAATTTTAAATTAATCTACAATTCTTGAAAGAAAAAAGTAATGTGTTTTTAAGATATGACGTGATTAAAACGCGGGTTATAATAATAATATTTTTGTAAGGAAAATCGACATTTAAACGCTGCCAGCGTTTAAATGTCGATTTTCCTTACAAAAATATTTCTTGTTTACATAATAAAGGAAGCCTCTGTGTAAAATTTCAGCTTTCTAGGTGTTTCTAGGTCCAAGTGTATGAGCTGACCGTTGATGAGTCAGTCAGTGAGAAACTGAGAACTTCTCTTTTTATTTATTGAGATAGATATTATATATTGAGTATTACGCGAGCTGGTAAACATAGGTGGGTACTTAAATTTCAACCACAATTATTATCACCATAATCATATTAATATCTCTTATTACCGCAGAAGTTTAAACGCTAACGATGGAACTTGATATGTCTACGTTAATTGTTAGAGTTTAGACACTCAAGAAGTTGAACGAGTTGGTGACAACGCGATGAAAGGCAACTTTACATATTATGTAAACTATTATATAATATGTATGCAGGTAATCCTGCATCCAGATGACTGATCGAGTTTCCATTAGATATACGTGATATGTTTGAATGCACGAAGACCAATCAAGCTTTCCTAATCTTGTTTATACATATCTCGTATTGTTCAGGTAATCAGTGTATACAAAACAAGGAGCTATGTTTTATTAAAAATTTGCTGATGCCACGGCTTCACCCACGAGGATGTCGGTCAAATTATATGCTAAAGCCTGCCTCGAGAACCATTTTGGTGAAAATAGCATGAAAATCAGTGCAGTCGTTTTTGAGTTTATTGCGAACAGACAGACAGACAGACGCGTCGGATAACTTTGTTTTATAATAAATGTAGTTAGAAATATATAGCTTGGTGTGGCACCGTGTGTACGTAGCTACTACGGATATATATTCAGTGAATAACTTAGTTTAAGCTACAAAACCAAAAGACAATTAGGCGCTACACAAGTTCATTCTCATCATCATCATTTACAGCCCCAATGCAGCCTCCGCTGGAGATAGGCCTCTCCCTATTCCTTCTGGACATAGAATTTCCCCTTTGGATAGGGTATTCTCGGTGTTATGCGGTGCTTGGGATTGGGATCCTCCACGCTCTACATCAAATTTTTCCCAACCAGCTGAGATCAAAATTACCGCAAAATTTATGCCAAACCGAATATCTGTATGAATAGTCATAAAAACCTTAAAATGAACCTGTTACAGGCAAACTAAGCTTTATGGTTTGTTTGACGGTACCGCCACTAGTTCCACCCACCTTTTATCATCATCATCATCAATCATAATAGCTTGCTATTAATGTTCCCACTGCTGGGACACAGACCTCCTCTCTTTAAGAGTGAATGGGCCACGTCTACCATGACACACGACAATCTACCACGTGGGCCCAGTTCGGTTTGGTAGATGTCATATGTCTTCGAATTTTTTGGTTCTAAGACATAACGGCTTCCTCACGATGTTTTCCTTTACCGTTTTGAGAGCAGCGGTGATGAAATAAATTACACAAAGTACTGTGCCTGCCTGGGTTCGAATCCACGACCTACTGTTCGTAAGACGGGGATGCCACCACTGGGCCACCGCTGCTCTTCCTTCACCTTTTATAGTCGTAAGCAAACATCTGAATCAGCTAATCTTCCTAGAAATAACCAACAAATAAAATTTCCTATAATAGCATCTTCCACATAAATATTTGTTTCACTTGCTACATTTTTATGTGTGCTATCGTTAAATTTTATGTTCATGTTATATACAAAAATATCGTCAGTCTGTCGGTTTACTACGAATTCTTGTTTATTTTTATTTGAGTAATGTAGTTACTTTGTTTTGGGCCTTGATCTTAAATGTCGTCAAAACGCGTTTCATAACGTAAATGTTCATTTTCATATTCATTAGGGGATAAAAATGAGACGTGTGGTCGTAGCAGGGTTTTTATTTACATACAAATATTTATTAGAGAAACGTTTTTGAGACGTGGTGAAAAATTTACGTCTTTGTGCCTTTTTGCCGAAATTACTTTTACTTCTTTGTTTTTTGTGTTGTTAGTGCCCAACCTTCTCCATTTTTTTGGATGGTGGGGAATCATCAAATGACTACTCCCGCTCTAGGCAGAGCATTAGAAAGTTTCAGACTTCTACTGACTTAAAAGCACTTATGTTCCTTCTTAGCCCTTTTGTGTCGAGGCTGCGGTATCTTTTCGAACAACCCGCACTCCCGACGATCGACGACTGAAGTTAGAATTTATACTATTATTTGTGGTGACTTTCGGGATGACGTACTGCACTCGTAGTTTTGTTTTTATGAATTGTTCTTCTGACATTCAAAATTGCCTATAAAGGTTTAATTGAAATAAATGCTTTGAGTTTGCGTTTGATACGCCGCTCATGGACCTCTGACGTGACGTTAACATGCCGTCGCGATATGTCTCTCAGGGCTGTTAGGTTTCCTCACGATGTTTTCTTTACCAAAGCAACTAACAATTAATTAATACGATATGCCCATCTATGGTCCGAACTCATGAATCAGTTTGTTCGATGGTCACACAAATAGACAATAGGGGATCGGACAAAAATAAACTAATTATTACGTCTGTTACATTTCCAAAAAATATTGGACATGTATTTTTATGTTTTTTCACATAAACAAAAAATGAAGACGACACAGTGCTTCTAAAACTCGTCAGCTTCGAAAACGTCACATGATAGTACATTTTTTACCTACAAATGACGTCACAACCCTCCACTTATGGTCCTTGACGCGTCTTATCTTCGTCTATTTTTATATAAAAATCAAAAAGCGGTTTACAGAATACATCTACCTGCCAAATTTCAACTGTGTAATCGTTATAGTCTAGGAATAAAATGGCTGTGACATACGGACGGACAGACGGACAGACGGACAGACAGACAGACAGACAGACATGACGAATCTATAAGGGTTCCGTTTTTTGCCATTTGGCTACGGAACCCTAAAACACGTATCCAACATTTTTCGATAATCTAACTGACGGACTAATAGAATCTTATTTTTTTGACTCAGTCCGATCCCCTATTACTGTAGGTACAAAACTATTACTAAAACGGATAGGCATGTAAAAATCATAGTCGTTACAGGTGCCCAGTGGCCCGAAAATCTGACAACCAGTCTTACTAAAGAGTATTGTCTAGTACTAACTGATTGTGGAGGTGAGATAGACAGTCGCCCCATGTTAAACTGCAACTAGATCTGGTTAGACTGACAGCTGACATAGTTGTCCATAATTATCAGCCTATAATATTTCTACTGCAGGGACTCAGGCCTCCTCTCTAGGAGAGGGGTGGGCTATGATCCACAACGCGTGCCCAGTGCGGGTTGGCAGATGTCACATGTCTTCGAATTATTTGGTCTAAGACATGCCGGTTTCGTCACGACGTTTTCCTTCACCGTTTTGAAAGCAGTGGTGATTAAATAAATAACAAAAGGTAATGCGCCTGCCTGGGTTCGAACCCATGACTTACTGTTCGTTAGTCGAGGCCGCAACCACTGGGCCACCACTGCTCACGCACTATGTAAGGTAATGCATGAATATTAAATTGGACTTGATCAACCGTGCGCTGATTGGATGGTCAATCAACGTCGCAAACAGACATCACTAAATTTGTTTTACCCTTAAAGTGATGTATGGAATACTTAATTGGATGAATTTTATTAGCCTGATAGTGGCAGCCATCCTTGAAAGTCTAGCCGGTCTAATCTGGTCTGAGAATAGGAGAGTCCCTCAGTCAGATAAATGCAGACACCAGATTATCCGCTAACCACATGGGATGGCGGAAGTCAGATAAAATTCTATTGGTTAAAGTAGTACGTTACAGTACGTTATATTTTGTTGTAAAACTGGTCAAATGTGGACACCATGTATTTAGTGCAACCCTATCGCCGTCAAATCAACCGGCATCAAATGCAGTATGAGCTGCAATTGTTAAGTTGCTAAGGTAAAAAGAATTCAATGAAATTTAGCTAGACTCTAGAATCGAACTTATACTTATTGCAGCCTCAGCATTAGCGTTAGCAACAATAAGTTGCAACGAGGCAATGAGGGGATCTAAACTGGCCACTTTGGCAGATCATAACATGAAGTCCTTTAAAATCGTAAAATTTACCTTTTAACATAGTAACTGCGTCTGTGACCATTTTACGAATTATAACGCAATTCGTATTATTTTCCTATAATGATCTATTTTTCTAAATGTTCACTGACTCAGTTACTATTGTGATAGGTCTATTTTACGCTTTTAACGCAATTCAGAATATGATCTGCTAAAGCGGCCATTTTAGACCCCCAGTTCCATGTCAAAATCTACATTAATGCACGTTTATAAATACAAACAAAGCTGATAAAACTTCAAAATAATGAATTCCATTTGAAAAAACATCACCAGTTAACGCCTTCCACAGTTAATGAGACTCAATATACGCACAGAAAATGCCATCAAGCGCTAAAGCACTGCCATTTATGTTAATGTAAATTGAAGGTTATTTTTTTCAGCGCAGATGTCGCTTAAAGTTTAAAATGAATTTTAAAATAAATGGATTCCGTGCAATTCCAGAAGATAAGGCTAGGTGGTTCCGTGAAATGACTTCAGTCATTTCTCGCTCATCTTTCTATATTCCTAGGGACTACTTTATTACAGACAGATGGTGTTGCTGGGGAGTTTGTTCCGCCACTTCTTCCTTCCAGCTAAAACACTAAGAAGTATCCAAGGGTGAGCATTTTAAAGTAAATTTTGACGTTCGAAAAGTGCTGATTATCAGCCCAGTTTGAATAAAAATGAGTTTTGATTTGATTTGATTTGATTAAAGTATAACTACGGTCTTCTTGGATGTCGAAGCGGTTTTCATTTCTCGCTTAGACACATCATCATAAAATTAGTACCTAATAGTGAACCCACATTTCGCCAGAAAAGAGGTTGAGCATATTGCCATCAACTGGGCATAAATCCGGACTCCGTGGCTTCTACTGAAATTACTGATGGAGAAAACCAAACACTGCCCGGGAATCAAACTTAGGACCTCAGCAGTCGCGCGTGCAACCACTGTACAAACGAGGTGAGGGTGTGGTGTGGGTGGATAACTGTAGTAGAATGTCCTTACGGCATACTTGAATGTCTAAACGGTTCTCATTTCTCGTTTAGCTGGCTGTATTACCTTGTCTCTACGCAATATATCCGTAGAAGTGTCTCATAACTAAGCGGGAGTTAAATTTTGTGCCCGGGCATTTTTGCATGGTCGTCGCGAAGCTTGCTTGTTGCAAAATTTATCATGGTGCGAGAAATTAAAGTAATTTCTGGTGACAACATTTAAATTATATGCAGTTTTGAAATTTCTTAGTGTGGGCAGTTTGTTAACTACATTGTGGTACTAAACAACAATTAACTTTAATGATTACTTAGGCGATGCCTTACTTAGTAAACGTTTTGACAGTTGAGTCATACAAAAGTATGTCAAACATTTACTAAGTGACGGCATAAGTAATCATTAAATATTTCTGAGTACCGCAGTTAGGCATTTTGTACAGTTACTTAGACCTATTTACAAGGAGCTCGTGGTTATAACAGCCACTCGGATAAATTTTCAGGTTAACCGGACTTGCCTTGGTGGGTCTGTGGATTACATAAGGAGTTTTCTCCATGACTCGGAAAGCACGTGAAACCGTTGGTTGTCATTTGTAGGTCTTAGTCAATTGGGATGTTTCATGACTAAAATAAATATGATTCTAATTAGTCCGTCTTAGTTACACTATCGAAAAATATTGAATACGTACTTTTTGATTTAACAAATCAATAAAAATTGACGAAGATAAAATGCGTCAAATTTTTTAATGGGCGCTTGTGACGTCATTGACCGCAAAAAAATCATACCTACTAATGTCTAAGAATATCGTCACACGAGTTTTTAAATCACTGTATCGTCTTCATTGTTTGTTTATGTGAAAAAAGAAAAAATACGTGTGCAATATTTTTTGGAAATCCATCTGACGGACTAATTAGATTTTTTTTGTTAACTACCCCATGGCTATTGTTACAGGCCCAAAAGTCTGACTGCCAGTTTGAGTCTCACCAAGGAGTATCATATTTCCCAGTGCTAAATTGTAGAGGTCAGGTAGACAGTCAATCCATGTAAAATACTGATATTCGGTAAGACTGGAAGCCGACCACTAGACCAACGAAGCAAATGCTGATAATTTACATTACATTCTTTATAACCAGTTCGTTATGTTTCACGAACAGTAATGAATGTTTGGGAGTGCGTCGGTTAACCAATAACAGAGGCAGATTAGCGCACGTAATTTCGTCGGCAACCATGTTTGTTTCCGGCGAGTAATTGTCCACGAATTTCTGCTCAGGATGTTATAAAAGGGGGACTTAGGGATGAATGTACACCTAGAGACAATGTATCTGCCTTTTAGGATTTAGTTATTTGTCTTTATGATTTAGGCTCTGAACCAATTTGCAGACTCCACAGAACTAGAATTGAGTCAAGAGTAGACCATTTATACAAGCTTATTAACAAGCTTATTATTTGTTTAACTTGCAATGCTTATATGTATGTGAATTGCTTGTATGTTAGTGCAATACCAATATATTCAAAATTTATGGAAAAGTTGTTGTTGATTAGATTTAGAGCAGTGGTGGCCCAGTGGTGGCGGCCTCGACTTACGAACTGTGAGTCGTGGGTTCGAATCCAGTCAGGCGCATTACTTTGTGTAATTTATTTCAACACCACTGCTCTCAAAACGGTGAAGGAAAACATTGTGAGGAAACCGGCATGTCTTAGAACCAAAAAATTCGAAGACATGTGACATCTACCAATCCGCACTGGGCACGCGTGGTGGATTATAGCCCATCCCTCTCCTATAGAGGAGGCCTGAGTCCCTGCAGTGGGAACATTATAGGCTGATGATGATTGATTAGATATGATTAATAGGTTTTTTTTAAAAACAGACCAAAAATTTCTACAGCGGCCCTCCGCTCATTTTGAGTCATTTTGATTCATTTTGATTGTTGTACTACTAATGTGGTAATCCTTTTAGCGTTGATATCCCTTCCACCTGGTATTTGAACAAGCTTTATGACTTTATTAAAATTGTGAAGTGGAAATTATGTTTCTGCTACTCCTCCGCTATTCTTACATGATTCATTTCATTGCGGGATTTAAGATAGCTAAATTGTTTCTCTTGGCCTTCGTCGAGCTTCATTTTCTCGGCGTTTTTCTGGTGGTCACCACTATGGATTCTGGGTTTCAGAAGTTAAGAGTAGTTTGGGAACAGTGAGGGTGCGGGCTTGTTCCAAACAAAAAGAGTTTTGGTTATTACTATTAATTTCAATAAATTGTATTTGTAGAATTCTACAAATCCACTACGGAAAATCTCATTGTATTTTGACGAGTACTAGAGTAAATTACCTATTTACGAAGAGTACTGTTTAGTTGCAAGTCGTAATTTTTGACAACAAATGCATTAAATCACACCCCAGTTTGTCCTTGACCTCAAAAGCAGTCGGCCATCTCAAGTACCGACTAGAATAGGCTCTCTGAATTGGCAGGTATAGTCAACAGCTACCTAAATATATCCTACAAAGTGTAAATGCACTAACGTGGTAGCATTAGGCGTGGAAGGGTGCTTGTGGCTCCTAAGCAGTATTGGAGCACCTGCTCCCGATATCACGTTTATGATAGGTAGATCAAGGTACCTTCGTACTTTAGAATATTGCCAACGTTGGCTGTAAAACAATGTCAACATATTTTGTGGTGGTAAAGAAGAAATTTTGATGTTAAAATATGTTCTATAAGAAAATTGCTAGTAAACTTAAAGTACTTTGTTGCAGTTATCGACCATGTTTACATTAATTATGATTGTGGTTGTTACACATGTAAAACCAAACCCAGCAAAGTTGTGAAAAAGGCTGGGCAGATTATGATGATGTTTTACGAGTACGAATGTGATGTGCATAGGCCTCCCATGATTATGACTAACACAATTTTTAAGCATACCTACTTATAAAATTATTGATATTGTTATCGAAATTAAATAAACTGATTGAATAGGGTAGTTAATAAAAAAATAAAAAATAGTCCGTCAGATACATTTTCAAAAAATATTGGACACGTATTTTTTACACGTGACAACCCCCCACTCAAATCTTTGACACGTTTTAACTTCGTAATTTTTTATTGATTTGATAAAACAGAAAATACGTCAGTAAAGATCCCTATTAAATCGTACTGTATAGATTGATTGAATCACGTATAAATCCGAGGTATATAATGCACGCTCCTCCTTTCTTAGAAATCGGTTGAAAATGACTTAACAACCAACTATTTAATTTCAATTTGTTTATAAAGCTATCTATAAAAATAAAAAGAGAAGTTCTGACTGACTGACTGACTCATCAACGCCCAGCCCAAACCCTTTTTTTTTTTTTTTTTTTTGGTGGGTGTAAAATCATCGAATAACCCCTCCCGCTCTTGGGCAGAGCGAAAGGGAGTGTCAGACTTCTACTGACTAAAAACCACCCATGTTCCTTCTTCGCCCTCTATGTCGAGGCCGCGATAACCGTTGGACTACCCGCGGCCTCGGCAGGCGTCGGCCCTTTCGGGCCCCTCCCATGTTGCTGACATCTCTTTGAGGCGCGCGTGGAACACGAACGCGCCGTCGACACGGCCTGTTTTCGTCGTGAGACGGACGGACGGCGAGTTAGCCCATCACTCACCGTCCACAGGCCCGCGTCTACGGTGGCCGGAGGTCATCGCGGGCCAGCCCAAACCCTTGGACCTAGAAACTGAAATTTTGCACAGAGGTTTCCTATAGGCAAAGAATAAGGAATGATTTTTCTAAATTCAACCTATTATGAGAGTTAAATAGAAGATAAAAGTTTGTATGGAAAATCGAAAATTTCACGCGCGCGAAGCCACGGGCAAAAGCAAATAATTTATACTGACGTTCTTTAAAATTCGCAAATACAGTGCAGTATATTTTAAAGTTTAAATTCTAACTTTAAATTAAAGTGTCACTTCTGGCCTTGTAACCTATTTAACTAACGTTCCTAAAGCTTTGAGTATCCCGCCTCCGGGAGAAATGTAATAAGGTATCGGATATCTAGATAAACGACCACCATCTGATTGACATTCTAATTTAAGTAGACGTTTTATTTTTCTACGGTTCGCTTGTATAAAATGGATTTCGCCTCTAGGTAGCTGAGTTGCCATTTGAAATAAATGATTTTGACAGGGTTTATAGTCGTTTGGAAGTAGATAAGAACTGTGTGAGTTATTTCAATAATATAATTTGGTGAATTATAACAAATTTTAAAATGCATTATTTTTTTAAGTTTATACAAAAGAGTGGGGCATTAGATTTAACGACAAATCGAAAGAAATTGTTTAGCTAGTTTATCATGATATGACTGACCTTTTTCGAAATATATTACGGTGGACTTCCAAATTCGGATGCACCTGAATACCAGTTCTTATATGGTGCGAATACCTATCTGACTATCACAACCCAGTGCGTTTTGGATAATACGATAGAGACTGGTGGTCAGACTTTCGGGTCACTGCTTTTGTGGCTCGGAGGAAACTTGGTATGCAATGGGTGGTCACCCATCCACGGACTCACCTCGGCGGGAGTTTATGCTCGGCTAGATATTTAAGTCTAAAAAAATACGGTGATCAACATTTTTTCTAAGACAACTGTATTGTAAAGGGATACTTAGTACTCACTCAAGTACTTACTGCCAGCTATATTATCAGTTTAAATTAGCAATTGATTTGTCATAAGAATTGTCAAGCAGTCGTGATTCAGTCTTCTTTTGTTTTCAGATATATTGAGAGCCAATTATTTCTTTCCTTTTGAGTGTCTAAGAACAGCTTTACAAATAGAACGACTATTTGTGAACGGCTTTAAGTACTGCATTTGATTTGACATTTTGAAGATCATGTTTAACGTGGATGTGTTAAGACCTCTTGAATAGGGTAATTTACAAAACAAAATCTAATAAGACCGTCAAATAGATTTCCAAAACATATTGGACTCGGAGTTTTTATTTTTTCTCGTAAAGAAACAATGAAGACACGCAGTTACAGCGCTTTGAAAACTCGTGTGACGTCGTATTCATTAGTATGACATTTTTTACAGGTGAGTGACATCACAAACCCCCGCTCAAATCCTTGACGCGTTTTATTTTCGTCAATTTTATTGATTTGATAAAACAAAAAATACGCATCCAATATTTTTCGATAATCTAACAGACGGACTATAGGAATCATATTTTTTTAGTCAGTAACCATCTCTATTATCGGGGTTCAACTTTAGAGTACCTACTTCAAGTCTTTTGTGAAAACTAATCTATGTAGTCTTTCTGTACAGTTTTATAGTTGGAGTACTACAAGTTTAATTAAAAAAATAAATTAAAAAAAGACATACGATTGGTACCTATGTCTTTTTTTTCTCAATTCGATTGGAATTGAGAACCTCCTGCTTTTTGGTAAGTCGGTTAAAAAGGAACTGCCTCGTTGGTCTAATGGTCACTAACGACATGCTCTCGTTAGTGCTCTCGGTAGTCGCGTTCGATTCCCGGGTCAGGAATCGTGATCTTTTCGGGTTATTTACATAATTTGAACGAAAACTTACTTGAACAATTATTTAATTGACAACATAAACATTATTGTTTATGAACAATTAGAATACTAGATTCGACCTACGATAGGGCGCACCCTAACTCAAGCCCTAACTCACGAACCGCAAGTAATATCAATGGTAAATTGGGGTCCTAATGTCTTGACAATACAAACTAGGGGCATAATGGTTGGAACACGTTCTTGGACTACTAAACTTAAAGTTCTAGACATTTATTTGTTTTTGTATGCGAGACACAGACTCTTTGTTTTTTTGTGAGAGTAAAACCCTGGTGTCGTAGTTTTAAAACCACCCATGGGACTACTTTTTATTTGGGGGGGGGCTGCGAAATCATTTAATAACTCCTCCCGCTCTTGGGCAGAGCTAAAGGGAGTGTCAGACTTCTACTGACTGAGAACCACCCATGTTCCTTCTTAGCCCTTGTGCTAGGCCGCGGTATCTCTTGCGAACAACCCGCAGCCCCGACGGGACATATAGACCTCTGCCTTGGCTTTACATGCCGTCAAGGAATATCTCTCAGACATGCTGGTTTCCTCATGATGTTTCCTTCATCAATACAAAATGATTATTATTAAAATACGCACGTAAATTCGAAAAATGTGTCTTGGGTTCGAATCGGTGACGAAAGACTTGGCAATCCAACGGCCACAACGCTAGGTTATTATTCCTAATCATCATCTGCTTTTCCTTTTTCAAACTGTATTGGATTATTTTTCAAGACTTTATGTGGGGCTAACCACAATACACTACTGGAAAAAATAAACGGATACAAACAAAATCAAATTTTTGGGTAATTTTCAACAGGCCCTAACTTCCAGAGAAATGGTCGTAAAAAAAAGGAAATCGTAGCTCCAAGTGTATAGTTTTTGGATTCGAACTTTAAAATTTTGTAGCGTCAATAGATTTTCGTACGACCTTTCCCTCGAAGTTACAGCCTGTTGTAAATTTACCAAAAATTTTGAAAGAAAGAAAGAAAGAAAGTAAAGAAAACAAATTTATTTGGCACATGCCACAAGTGCATTTAATTTTGATTTTGTTTTATCCCTTATATTTTTCCAGTAGAGTATTTTTGTTAAAACAACTGAAAAAGATATGAAAAGGTATTGATTATTTAAGGTCATCAGTGGGTGTTAACACAGCAACACTGCGTTGATAAAATATAAATTGTGAAATGGTTGATATTGTGGTTTTTTGTTTTTAGATAGGATTACATACAAGTTAATAACGGTGACACTTTATGAGTTATCGAGCTTATCGAAAAAGTATTTAGATCATTTTATTATAGAGCGTGTATCAAAAGTGTGGAGTCATAATTATTAATTGGTATGTGGGTGTAAAAGTAATAATGTCCCGAAATATCTTCCGTGATTAATTGATAATCCATTATTATGACCACCGACGCAGTTAATAATTATAAAATACATACATGAACTCGATACCTGTAACTTGGCAATTCGACGTTCTCACCACTAGACTATTTCACTGATGTGACGACAGTGAGAAAAACCCTGTGATTTTCCACTGACCTTTGCATCGTAAAAGCACTTAGTTAATGCCTTCTCCTATCCACACATAAAACTGCGTAGGAGTCAAGTCTCTGGTCAAAAGTAAAACTCGAAGTCCGATACCCTTTCAAATAAAACCCTCACAAGATAACACGCAACAAGTTTTAAGATCATTTTAACATTTATTGAACAAAAGTTTTAAACAAACTCTCATTATATTTCATGTTTATTTTGACCCAATAATGTAATTATAATGACTTCGGAGTTTGTATTCATTGGTTGAATTGTTTGGAAGTAAGGGATATTGTTACTGTAAATGAGGGTAGGTTAACATTTTTATGGATAGTGGCGTTAACGAGAGTATTGCTGTCCCTTGTTTTCATGGAGAGAGGGAGTGAGACGAAAGTATTGAGGCGGGAGTTAAACAATATTTTTTTTTCTTGTTGGTTATCAAATGCATATACTAAAGACCGAGTAATTCTTATATTGTGGAGACCAGCGGAGCAGATTGAAGAGACTAGAGATGCCAATTTCACATTAAAATTTGACTGATAAATTCCCATATTAAGGTTCCTCGTAATTCCCCGTCGGGGCTGCGGGATGTTGTAAGAGATACCGCGGCCTCGGCATATAGGGCTAATAAGGAACATGGGTGGCTTTTAGTCAGTAGAAGTCTGACACTCCCTTTCGCTCTGACCAAGAGAGGTTATTTGATGATTACCCCCCCCCCCCAAAAGGTTCCTCTTGTTCTCTCTTTAGTTTTTTCTCACTTCTCACTCTGTCTGCCTCGGTCACTCGGTCTTTGGTTGACTAACATAAAGTTCGATTATTTCCTTTTCCATGCAGGAATACAAAACAATGACAAACCAAAGCGAATTGGTATGACCTATTTAGTTATTTTCTTCGATAAAATGGACCCATTTAATAGCCATTTGGTCACTTTTGTGACCGCTCTTCTGATCCCACCTATCCTAGACCTAGTTATTACATACTAGCGGACGACACGCAGTGTCACCCGCATGGTTTCCGTTCCCGTAGGAACACAGGTATAAACAGTAGCCTACGAGTATGTTACTCAAGGTGGAATGTAGCTTTCTAATGGTGAAATGGTTTTTGAAATCGGCGAAGTATTTTTTGAGTTTATTCGTTACAAACACACATACAAAAATACAAATCTTTCCACTTTATAATATTAGTGTAGATTTCTCAAACATAAAACAGTGTCTTTATGATAGATGATAGCTCTTATGTTGTTTATTATGATTACCGTTTCGAATGTCTTTATAACGCAAAGCAATAAGTAAAGTAAATCCAAACAAAGTTTCTGGCATAAATGTGCAATACAGTCTTTCGCAAGGCGGAAGCAACAAAATATGCGAAAAACCCCGTTACTTTTTAGGGTTATTTCAGCAGGAAATCCTTGCCTTATTGAATATTATGCATATTAGTTTTAGATATTACCACGTAGGGCCTCCCCCTACGTGGTAATATCGAGAAAAATAGGGAGAAAAGATATAAATACTAATATTATATAGAGTAAAAGTTTGTAACATTACATGTAGATCATGTAGAGATAAATCGTCGGAATTACTGATCCGATTCGAGAAGTTACATTATCTCTCAAGTGTATAAAGGTTATTTAAAAAAAATACAGGTTATTCGTACGGACGTGAACGTGGAACGATTTCCGACTTTATTACAAGCGAAGCCGCGAAAAAAATAATGATAAAAATATTTACAACCTAGTGTGTAATAAACGTAAATTACACGGTATGTTGTTACAAAGCATTATAAATACCTACGCGTACACGATATTCATGAGGATCGACATACATTTCTGGGTAAACAGGACGACCAATCATGTTATGCAAGATCAGTATACGCTTTTTCTTCAGGAAACTCGCACAAAGTGAACCTAGGATATATCATCATCATCAACAGCATATTAATGTTCCCACTGCTGGGACACAGGCCTCCTCTCTCTTTGAGAGGGAATAGGCTTTAATCTACCACGCGGGCCCAGTGCGGATTGGTAGATGTCACATGTCTTCGCATGTTTGGTTCTAAGCCATGCCGGTTTTCTAACGATGTTTTCCTTCTCCGTTTTGAAATGAAATAAAAATTATACAAAGTAATGTGCCTGCCTGGGTTCGAACCCACGACCTACTGTTTGTAAGTCGGGGCCGCCAACACTGGGCCACCGGTGCTCTCACTCTGCTAGGATATATATTAGACTACATATGTTGAGCTTGATGTGTCGCCGTGTGTACCATAACTCGATCCAAAACTAAGTCGCCTCTGCTATCAAATTATAGCTATCGCAGATATAATAATATATAATAATCGAGTCTACTTTTTCTGCTGGAAAAAGTAGACTCGATTATTTTTATTTATCGTGTGGTTAGTTGCCTTAACTGGTGTCAGAGTTTTTATGTCGCTCATGCCTCTGACTTGACTATACTTTTTTTTTTTAAAACGTTACTTCACTAGGAATTTCTCCTATATCGAGGGAGCGTTCACAAACATTTAAACTCACATACACCAATACCCAGACCCGAAACAACTACCCATACAAATATTTGTTCCGTGCGGGGATCAAACCCGCGACACGCAGCGCAGCAGTCCATTGCTTGAGCCATTGCGCCAACCGTGCCGTCAACCGTGCCAACATGCCATTGAGAAATATCTCCGGCTTGGTGGTTTCCTCACGAATTCATGATGTTTTCCTTCGCTGGAGCAAGTGTTAATTATACAATACTCGATTATTAAAACATTAAGAGTCAACTGTTTAGTTCTGTCTGCTCACAACTATTTGTGTCTCAAATAGACCATTCATCTGTCAAGTCCGCATTGAATAGGGCGCATGAAAACGGCTCCACAATGAAAAATAAATCACGAGTGTATGACGTGCATAGTCATAACAAACATATTTACAGAGAAGTATAAGGAGTTATTTATCTTACCACCGCTGCTCTCAAAACGGTGAAGGAAAACATCGTGAGGAAACCGGCATGGCTTAGAACCAAACATTCGAAGACATGTGACATCTACCAATCCGCACTGGGCCCGCGTGGAAGATTATAGCCCATTCCCTCTCAAAGAGAGAGGAGGCCTGTGTCCCAGTAGTGGGAACATTAATAGGCTGTTGATGATGATGATGATAAGGAGTGACTAGAGCTCGTGGCTATAATAACGGCCACTCGGGTCGATCTTGAAGTTAAGCCGCGCTTGGCTAGGTTTTTTTTGTGGATGGGTGACACATTACATACCAAGTTTCCTCCGTGCCTCGAAAAGTATGTTAAGCTGTTGGTCCCAGCTTCCACATATAGATCTTTGGCAGTCGTTACAGTTAGTGAGTGACCTGAAAGTCTGACAACCAGTCTTACCAAAGGGTATCTTGTTACCTAGTATTAACTGGGTTGTATAGGTCAGATAGGCAGTCGCTCCATGTAAAAGGCTAGGCAGATGATGATATAAATAGTGACTAGCACTAGTGTAATAGTGTAGTTAACAAAAAAAATCTAATTAGTCCGTCATATAGATTACCAAAAATTGGACACGTATTTTTTATTTTTTCGCGTAAACAAGCAATGAAGACGATACAGTGCTTTGAAAACTCGTGTGACCTCATACTCTTAGTATGACATTATTTAGCGGTCAGTGACGTCACGAACCCCCACTCAAATCTTTGTCGCGTTTTGTCTTCGTAAATTTTTATTGATATATTAAAACAAAAAATTCGTTTCCAATAATTTCGATAATCCAACAGGCGGACTAATTAGAGTCACATTTTTTAAAGTCAGTGAGCATCCCTATTGCTGAGCATTCGATTCTCGGATCGGGTAAAGTGTTATCGGGTTTTTTCATTAAGAATTTCTGAGAAGCTGCCACGGACTCTGGACTTGCGGTTTGATGTCAATAGACTAGTCCCTTATGGGAAATAAACATACATTCAATTAGGTACGTCTCTGCCAAACCGTTTGAATTATTAGTTTGAGTTTATATTTATATTACAAATTTTGTTATTAATTGCTGCTACCATCCTTACAACATATTTCTTGCGCCTTTCTTTTTGCATATCATCCACACCGGGTCGCTCCGCCGCGCGCCGCCCGGGCAGATCGGAAAGGAGTGTCAGACTTACTAAAAACCACTCATGTTCCTTCTTAGCCCTTTGTGTCAGAACCCGTGGTATCTTTTTCGAAAAACCCTTAGATATTCCTTTAGCCTTCTGCTTAAGTATTATAGTGCTATTTAATATGTAAAAGCAGAAATAGGTCACCACATAGCTTTAGTCGCAAATAAAAATAAAAAAAATAAAAGACAACTACTTACTGCTGCGCTGCGTGTCGCGGGTTCGATTCCCGCACGGAACAAATATTTGTATGACCTACAGATAGTTGTTCCGGGTCTGGGTATTTGTGTATGTGAGTTTAAATGTTTGTGAACGCACCCACGATACAGGAGAAATTCCTAGTGTGGGGCAAGGTTTTAAAAAAAAAAATAATAAAAAAAAAATATATATATAACCGATTTTGAAGTTTCGATATTTATCAATAAATAATGACTTTTTGCAGTATTTCTCGTCATCAATAGAATAAACAATAGACGTACAATTTTTTTTTTTATAAATATCCTATTTATTGCAGCGTACGCGGTGGCGCGGCTAGGAAGTATGCTTCCTGGCCGCGCCACCGATTTAGTTAAATATCTCGCAAACCTTTAAAGTACTTTTTTTTATTTTGGTCATTAATGAACATATTATTCGAACATTTATTCGCATTAACTCCGATTTAAAAATTCGACTGTGGCACGGCCAGGAAGTATCACGCAACAAATCGTATATTATCTACTTGTGTTAAAATATACCTAAATCAGAAAGTGTGAAAAATATGTAAAAAAATCATATGAATCCCAAAGAATCGACGTCATTTACTCAAATATTCATGTTACCAAAAAGGTTTTTCAATCTTCATACATATTCCTGAAACATTTTGTTACTAGAATCTATCGGTCAAGGTCGAGTGGCTTCTTAGCATAATATCCTTTACATGACCGTGTACTGAATCAAAGGGTCTAGCATGAGTGTGCGACTATATACATAATATACTACCGTAAGATCGAACGTGTTTATGTTGTGTTTAAATCTGGGTGTCTAAAATGGCCGCTTTAGCAGAATCGTAATATGAATAATGTCAAAATTCTTAAAATGGACTTTATAGTTATTTACATTAAGTCCATTTTAAGAATTTGAAATTTTAACTTGATTCATACTAAGATTCTGCGTGGATTCTGATAAAGCGGCCATTTTAGACCCGCTGGTCATCTATCGTAGTATTCTGGTTTATTTTTTGTGTGACTAGCACTTTTAGTAGGACTAGGGATCTGTTTAAACTCATATACAATTTAATAACGTCGAAGTGTCTGCTTGTAACTACAAAATAACAGTTTGTTACCGAATAATAAGTATACGAAAGTATACGGTACTTAGAACAAACAATTTGAATTTTTTGTCTGTCTGTTTGTTCCGGCTAATCTTCGAAATGGTTAGACTGTTTCTGACGAGATTTTTACTGTCAGATAGCTGATATTATCAGTTGTGCCTCAAGTATTTTTTTAGACACAACCTTAGCCCTGGCTAAGGTTGTGGTTGTGTGCCAAAAACAACCTTAAAGTTGTTAAAAAATATATTCTTATACGGGAGTATTTTTTTGTATTATTAATTTAACACATAGTTTATAACCTGGATTTACACATAGGATAGTTTTTATCCTAATTTTATCTTCCCGTGGGATAATTTTCGTGTTATAGCGGGTGAAGCCGCTGGCAACAGCTAGTATTAAATAAATCAAATGTATTCTGAATCAAAATGGGTAAAATATAATGTGTAAAACGATTATTTTTTAAGTTGGAGCTAGGGCAACAGAGTGCATCCAGTTAGCCTGAAAGTTCACCTTAACATTGTTCATTTCAAGCTCATGTAATAACCTTTTTGGTGAGAAAATGACATTTGTACATTGTAAGAAGTAAGTTCATGTCCGTTTTCAGCAATATTATTAATAATATTCTCGCGCCCATTTGATGTCTCGTAGGTATGTTACTGCAATCTAAACTAATATTATAGAGAGGAAAGTTTTTTTTGCTTGTACCGAATAAAGTTCAAACCTACTGGACCGATTTGAAAAATTCTGTCACCGCTGAGAAGTCACACTATCCCCAGGTGACATTGGTTACTTTTTATCCCTGCATTCCACCGGGAAAGGGAACTACGCGAGTAAAACCGCGAAACGTCCTCAGGTTGGGTATAAAATTCAAGATTTCGGAGGTTCACTTATCTTTGTACTTTCCTTGCCCTGTAACGCATCATAATGACGTTGAAGACTTCCGTACATTGTATATCTCCCCGTTGCTAGGACTGGCTAGTTTGGCGTGAGGCCATGACTAAAATTGTTCCGCTAATCTACTGATGGTACTTATTGGGTCACGCTAGCTTTGGCAGCAGTATGCGTTATGCAATCAATAGTTTGCGTACTTTTGTTTTGTAGTGAAGATCGTAGCCAAAGTAATCAGATAATTTTTAGAGACATAGTCGGAGTCGTGTTGCTATTTTTTCTTAATTTTTAGGTTAAAAAGGTACACAAACACCAGAAATACACTCATTGTTCCATAAAACTCCTACCTATTTGGTCAAGTGCTTAAAAATACAAAACGCCATTTAGGTACCTGCCTGGTTCAAATATAAGTATGCCGAAAGAGTACATTAAAACCGGCATGACCGTTGCAGACCTTGTTTCTACCTCAAAGAAGGCTACTTAAAACCTTCTTCAGGCGTCCGAAGAAGCGCTCCTTCAATGATTGCTTCATGTTAGCTACATTAATGCCTAACGCTTCCGAAATATTCAAATATTTATAGCTTTCGGTTGAGGAAAGGGAACTGAAGTGTATGGAATCCGAAAGCTGAATTTCCTCGGATTCCATAATCTCCCCTCTCTTTACATACATGACTGCACATTTGTCCACACCGAATGGATACCTAGGTATCTACATATTTAAACCAGTAGCGTTGGTCTCAGGATCGCAAGTGCAGCTGCTGAGCGTGGGGTCCTCGGTTCGAATCCCGGTTTGGACAATTATTAGATTTTCCCATTAGAAAGGTCTTAGTAGTAGTTCGGAGTTTGGAAGTTGGCGCTATGATGATATATCGAAAAACACGTTAAGCCGTTGGTTGGTTCTACGCCTGATATCTCTCCGGTCGTGTCGGATTCAGAGAGAGTGCACCTGTGCCTGCGCACTTGTAAACTATAATTTACTCCGCGCCGCGCTAATGATTGGCCGCCAGGACAGAAAACGGTCAGGATTACAATATTTGAACCAGACAAACTTACGTATGTTTTTTTATTGTTTGTATCATACCTCGAAACACCCACAACTTTTAAGAATTCACATTTCCAGCCAACACCGTTTAAACTCAACATCACAGCTAAGTACAGACGCGGCCACAAACTGCAATACTTCAACACACGAGGCTTCTTATCTCCTCGACTGTACAGCCAACTTTCTGGTACTAATAAACGCTGGCACTTGCCTCCGCGACAAAAGAAAGGCTACACTGTTGTTCTTTATGGCCGTGACGTCATATCAGGTCATAAACGCCCACAGACTGAATATGGCTGGGTTGAAAGGCTACAGAGTAAGTTTGTAAGGTCGTGTAGGTCTTATTAATAAAATTATACTTGACAGACAAGTTTGTGGTCTTTGAAGAGTACTTACGTTCTTGGCTAGATAAGGCTTTTATTAGTTTTTAGGGTTTCGTACCTCAAAACGAAAAAACGGAAACCTGTGATCACTTTGTTGCGGGTCCGTCCGTCCGCTTGTCTGTCAAGACCCTTTTCCTCAGGGATGCGTGGAGGTATCAAGTTCAAAATATTTATATCAAATACTCAGGTCTACTAGCTGTCCTTTAAAGCTGTGAATAATCAAGATACAGCCATTTATGCTGCAAATTTCCGCAAACTTACGACTCTCGCAAGGGAATCAAAACCTACAGGTTACTTCCCGTGAACTCAGTATCTTGAAATTTGGACGAAGCAACTTCTTATAGCACACATTTACATTTGCACAACGTACATTTTTAGTTACATCATTTATAGTAAAATTATTTTTATTAATTTTAAATTTTGTTCGTACGGAACCCTCGGTACGCGTTTTTTTGGACCGGCCATTTTAGTATGATATACTGATTTCATCCTACCAGTCTGCGGAGGGCTCTCTCTTACACCCTACACCTATATCAGAAAATTGATTGCCTCAATGGTCTAGTGTTCAAAATCTCAACTACTGAGCATAAGGTCTTGATTCGTTTCGCAGGTTGGCAAAGTGATAGTAGGTTTTTCCAACAGAAATTTTTAGCAACCGCCACGGATAAAATTCTCGATACAAAATAAGACTCAGTGGCTAATACTAAGATTTTCCCCAAAAATTGTGATAGGCAGAAATGTTTTCGACAGCGCGCATGGCTGAGCGATTCGGGTTCGATCCCCGCACGGAACAAATATTTGTATTGCCAACAGATAGTTGTTCTGGGTCTGGGTTTTTGTGTATGCGAGTTTAAACGAATGTGAACGCACCCACGATACAGGAGAAATTCCTAGTGTAGATCAAATTTTTAATTTTTAATTGTCCCTAATAGTACACTCTGCCTCACCCTTTGGATTACAGACGTGATGCTACGTGTATGTTTAATATAAATTGCAATCCAAACATCGCTTTTTTAATAAAGGACTTATTCCCATATAAATAGAACGTAAACTGAAGTGTTGAAGAATAAAACCATGAATATGATAGCACATACTATACCGATTAAGTGACCAGCACTTCTGAGTGAAGGTCAAGGGGGCGCCAGAAAGCTCTCTGCCATATTTTAATGATGTCTTCAGGCTCGACGCATTACCATATTCTTTTGTAAGATATCGGTAACCTTCGCAGTTCTTATTTTATCAAATAATCATAATTACTGTTGCGGAGAGGAAAGTTTTTGAATGTTCAAGATAAATTATGAAAATTGTTTTGAAATAAGTTGTAGAAATGTCTGACTTTAATCGTAATAATAACATGACATGTATTTCTGACTATGGGACTTCAAAAGGCAGTACCTACTTCTCGAAATGGACCGCATTTTGAGCGCGCATTTGTTTTTGTTTATGGAGCCCTAACCACCGTTAACTTGAATCCTGCTCTTGACAGAGGCGAACCACATGCTTATATTTTATTTTCAGTATTTTTTAAAAAATATTTTAGAAAATGTAACAAGATGAATAAACTGAATAATAATATGTGACTTCATGACTATGAATAACTTACGCAATGAATATCTGATATGGGATAAAATAACAGGCCTGTGCCGTTTTTTGGACAGTTTTAATGAGGCCCTGTAAGAGCAGTGGTGGCCTAGTGGTGGTGGCCCTGACTTACGAACTCGTGGGTTCGAATCTAGGCAGGCTCATTACTTTGTGAAATTTATCACATCAATGCTGAAGGAAAACATCGTTAGGAAACTCGAAGACATGCGATATCTACCAACCCGCACTGGGCCCGCGTGGTGGATTATAGCCCATCCCTCTTCTAGAGAGGAGGCCTGAGTCCCTGCAGTGGGAATATTATAGTCAGATGATGATGATGAAATGAGGCCCTGTAAACGATTTCCAGGTCGAGTAGTGTTATAGGGGTTTTCTATCGGATATTTTCTTAGTCACAGAGTCTGAACTTATGAACGGTTTATGGCAACCGGCTCTCAAAACTAACAATAAACTTAAACATAACCGGTGAAATTGTGGCTGTATTATTTAGTACACAGGCGTGACGTAATATTATGTTATTGCATTTTGTTCATATACTTATTAATTTGAGGATCTATATTACGTAACACAATCACAATAGGATTTTCTTTAACCGTCCAACAATATCCATCGACTTATGCCTGGTTATCGTAAACAGGAAAATGAAAGCGATTGCGATTTCATAAGGGTTACTTTGTCATGAATTTTCAAAGAGTTTTATCCAGTTTTCAGAAGCCTAAGCGTTGTTCTCAAATCTCGCGAAACTTAGAACTTTCAAACTTTTTTAGAAATTCGGACTTTTTCTGCCATTGTTGCCATTGCAGGAACGTCCTAGATCCAGAGCACAAGAGCTTGTTGCTTGGCACAAGCGACGATCCAGCATGGGGTGAAGTCATTTGTGTGGATGATAATGATGATGAAATTTTACTGAGTTCAGTGGAGTCTGGCATTTGAGATGTTTAAGAACCTCGCATTCTAAGTAAACACTACCACGACCGGTCATGGCATTAATCAAAACATTCATCGCAAAGTTTGAGCGCAACTATTCGGATTGCCAAGTGCGCAAATGCGTGCTGCGTTAGAATATTTAGAAATTAGATAAAATCAAAATCAAATCAAAATCATTTATTTCAAGTAGGCCAGTTACAGGCTCTTTTGAATAGTCGTACAAATATTATATTAATAAGCTAATAAACTAAGCTACAGTCCCACTCACAAGGCATAATAACTGTCAGTGTACTGTAGTTGCCGATTCCAAAGCGTTGGTCTCATGAGAAGAATGGCAAGAAACTTCATGGACACTCTTTTAAATTATAATATTGTTACAAAACTTTGGTTACATCATTCATGTTGAGATTGTATATTATGTGAGAACGATGTAGCAAGATGTGCACGATAAATGTCCACAGTAAAGCCAAAACGACGATTCAAAAATAATATAATAATAATTCAAACAAGCCGTGGCAGCTAAGAGGTGACCAGTCACAACTGACAGCACCCGTTCACGAGCATGGCTGAAAATGTATAAACCGGTAGTACAAGTTTTTGATGGATGAGTAATTTTCAAGGGTTTATTTGAAGATTACCTAGACTTTACCTCTCGAATTCTAGTCTAACCAAATGCAGCTGATTAACAGTATTTTACGAAATGAACTGCCACACTTACCTCCACAACCCAGCTGGTACAAAAAACTTGATACCCCTGTTTTTTTTTGTGGTAAGGAAACAAATGACTGGGTCGCGGTATTTCTTTCCAATAATCACGCAACGAACGTTAGAATAGAATATTCCTGTGGCATAATTTCTGACCACCGTATGGGAAATACGAGATAAAAAATCTGCCAAAAATATAACAGATGGATGAAAGAAAATAAAACAAATAACATGTAAATACGAAGGTAAAACCACAGACGAAACATCGAAATACACTCTCAATTAATTTTGCAGTGGTGCCGGTACAATGATTGTACATTTTTCTTTTGATGTAATTGAAATGGACAGTCTGTTGAAGTATATGAAGATGCTTTTTGAAAATGTCTTTGTTATGATTTCAGTACTTCTGCAAGCTTTGTTCTGCGGGTCTAAAATGGCCGCTTTATCAGAATCCATACAGAATCTTAGTATGAATCACGTTAAAAATTTCAAATTCTTAAAATGAATTTATGTCTATATCTATAAAGTCCATTTTAAGAATTTTAAATTTTTAACATGATTAATATTACGATTCTGCTAAAGCGGCCATTTTAGACACCCGGGTCCTTTTTCTCGTGTGGTTCTTGGCTAACACTTTTATTTGAGGATCATCAAACGTTTCCTCCCGCTCTGGGTGGAGCAGATGGGAGTGTCAGACTTCTACTGAATAAAAACCACCCATGTTTCCCTTTGTGTTCGAAGCCGCGGTATCTTTTTCGATCAACCACTAGCCATACCAGGTTTTTGGCTAACCTGGTGGCAAAGTTTCTTGATCTGGTAAAGTATTTCGTAAATTGAAACTTCACTACAAAACTTATCATCACACCAGGACATCTTAGGCAGAGGTGTACTTAATCACACACATCGACACACACATACCACACATCACACCACACATCGCAACACACATACACATCACAAACACACACACACACACATCTCGATACCACTGGGCTCAAAGTACTTAAAACACACTTGAAAAAATATCTTAAGTGTGCTATACGCCCTTAGAGCCCAGAGGTATTGAATTACTTTGTCAAGTTTGTTAAGTCTTATGTTAAAGGGGATAAGTCTTATGCCATCAATGATTTACTATAGTCCATACTCCCTGAATAAATTAGGAATTATGAAATTATTATTTAGAAAAGAAAATAATTTAGTTAATTTATAAATTATTCAATCATAATTTACCTACATTGTAATATTTTGTTATTTTATGCATGCACATTTAAATGATATTTTTGTTCATTATGGAAATAAAGAGGCTTTATTATTATTATTATTATTATACTCCCTGGCAACTACTGAGAAATTCTGGATGAAATAACGCAATATCAATTGAAGTAACTCCACAATAAACTTTGTCACATTCAGCCGAGGGGATGCTAAATCAATTACGCGTTCGACTGCCCATTAAAACCAGGAACGCTAAATAATTAAAGCTATAAATATAGCTACTTAGCTAATTGTATACTTTTGTTACCACACTGGTCATATATAATCCTATATAACCAAATTAATCAATTTATGATTAACGCCGGTAAAGAATCTTTTCAGTCATGATTAATTTCATCATTATCATTATCAGCCTATTAATGTTCCCACTGCTGGGACACAGACCTCCACTTCTCGAGAGGGAATGGGCTATAATCTACTACGCGGGCCAAGTGCGGATAGGTAGATGACACAAGCCTTCGAATTTTTATGAATGATTAATTTTATCTAATTTAAATTCGGAGCCGGAACAAACAGACAGAACGACAGTCAAAACTTTAAAAATATGTGTTTTTGTTTTAAGTGCCGCAGATATAATAAGCTGTTGCTTTGTTAAACAGACAAACAGATACTAGAATTTTATTTTTTTGTAAAAATTTAGGTAAAACTATGCAAGGATGTTAATACTTAGGTATAAGAAAACTGCCTAGGCTTGACAACAAACAGACCGTACTTCTCTAAGTAAACCTAAAGCCCTGAACACATGACCTCCACACCTCTACCTTGTAACCTGACTCGCTACGCTCTATTAAGAAACAACAAGTTAAAGACCGGTATGCATGTGCGCAGTGCATGCTCTAATGCACCCTTATTGTGCCTGAATGCATTCTTCGCGGTGGCGTTTCAATGTTGTAGCAATGTCGTAATTGTGTACTGGTTTAAATGTTACGAATAAATCGCGTTGGGATGCAAAATTAATGTTTAAATAAGTTTTTTTTTGTGCTGTATTTGATACTGGCAGATATGAGTAAAAATCTCTGCTCCATATGTATTAGTGGCCAGTATTTAAGATAACTCACACTACTATTTATTTCAATTTACGCTCTAAAAAACCACCTCGCACGTTATTCTTGAACCTTTTATGCATACATTGTATGCGTAAAAGGTTCAAGGTTCAAAGGTGATAACCAAAATTTCTTTCCAAAAACTCGTGAAAGCCAAACTATTTTAGTGACATGAATCTTTAACCGTCACCAAAAGGCTGCACGTAGGCATTTATCTGTCTGTCAAGTTGTCAGCTGTCACTGTCACTTACTCCACCCGTATACAACCCAAGGCCCTAGCACGACCAAACGACGTACGACGACACACGTCACGTAAATAGCCACGATTTACGAATGGTAAATACAAGTACCCCATAGAATCTTGTCTTAGCATAACGTATCACGTCTGTAATTTCTGAATAATTAGGGTAAGGTAAGATACAAGCAATAATATGTAAACACACGGCAAAGTTGAACCGTCAATTTCTCGTAGGTAAATAATATGGGTGTAAAAATAAAAAAAAAATAAAAAAAAACTGTAGACGAAAATTGTTTCTAAACGTTGAAGTAAGTTGGATCTGTTGTTTGTGTCTAATAGAACAGTACGTACCCACAATTACCTAACCCTTCTTGTCACACAACGTGCCCTCTTCTTCTTTATATGAGGGGTCAGATAATCCGGTCGGGGCTGCGGGATGTTGTAAGAGATACCGTGGCCTCGACATAAAAAGCTAAGAAGGAACATGGGTGGTTTTTGTTCAGTAGAAGTCTGACACTCCCTTTCGCTCTGCCCAACAGCGGGAGGGATTATTTAATGATTTTCCACCCGCCAGAAAAAAAGGGGGTCAGATAATACTGGCCGTGTCACACACACATTTCCATTTTTCTTTTTTCCATTTCGCCAGATATGTCGAACTCCATGTTGCAAAAAAAAACAATTTTAAATTCCTTCGATCGTGTTCTACTGTTCGAATTTACTTGACGTTTACTCCCCACATTCGCGCTAGAATAACAGTTTATATCAACTAATGTCACCTTTGTTCTTCATATTACACTACCAATTTCTCAACTCACTGACGTTTCGAAATTCAATATTATTTGAAGGCAGTTTTAGGTTGGCTACTAGTACAAACTCAATTTTATTCGATTTGTTGATTCTATTTCGTTTGGATTATTAGATTTCGATGTAAGAGTGTAGGTTTGAGAAACCTCGAATGTATTCAATAACATTGTTAGTGGCGAAACTAGATTTGAAGAGTTCCAAAAATGAGGAGTCGTGTACGATCAAAATTTATTACTAAACTTTTACTGAGATAAAACCAACAAACACTAAAACTTACTAAGAAACTACTGCATATTTGCTACTAGTATCTACTCGTTTACTAGGAGGACATGAAGACAGATTTCTTCTTCAATCCGCATTCTCCAGTCAATCTATCACACAACAGCATCGAAATATTGGGAGCTCATAATAGATAATCATGGAACATTCCACGAAAGTTTTGTCGTTTTGTCTAAACGTCATTGTATCTGCGACACATACATACTTTTTCTTTTTAAGTGATAGTATAAGTTTCGATTTTGATTAATTCTGGTAACAAACAAACTACTTTAAATGAGCCAATAGGGATGTTTACTGACTTAGAAAAACATGATTTTAATTAGTCTGTCTTTTAGATTATCGAAAAATATTGGATACGTATTTTTTGTTTTATCAAATCAATAAAAATTGACGAAGATAAAACGCATCAAAGATTTGAGTAGGGGGTTGTGACGTCACTCACCGGTAAAGAATATCATACTAATGTCTTGGAAAATGACGTCACACGAGTTTTCAAAGCACTGTATCGTCGTCATTGTTTGTTTACGTGAAAAAATACGTGTCCAATATTTTTTGGAAATCTATCTGACGGACTAATTACATTTTTTTTGTACCCTATCGAAAAATGCCTGTGTCATTTGTTACTTCGGAACACGATTAATAGGAGAACATTGCACAAACAAAAACTGGCCTTTTACAAAAACTTAATTGTACAAACGGAGAGACTAAACTAAAAACCTATCCCAATAAAATCGAGGTAAAAGCCGTGCAAAGATAAAAGTAAAAAACGTGCAAACAAATCTAGAATTCGATTCCATTCAGTGGAGCTAAGCTATCTGCACTACACATGCATTTCTCTACAAAATTAAAGGGGTGCAAAGCAAAGATAGAAATCGTTGGATGTGATTTCACAAAACATTTGAGTTTTCACAAGAGTGTGCCCGCATGGGATAACGCAGATTATTATGAGATTCAGTATGTGTGTCTATAACGTCAACATGCTACCTACCTTGATTTAGTATGTGTCCAAACGTAAATGAGCAAAAAACTTTTTGGTATCCCAAAAGAGTTTTCTGCTCGCTACGCTGTGGAATGGGCAACTACAGTCCATTTACAGACGAGCTTAATCATTTTTTTTCACAATTTAAAAGCGCCAATAATTTGAGTATTCAAACTCAAAGCACCTTGAGTTTGAGTGTGAGTGAGCGAGACAATACAATCCAAAAGTAATAGGGTAGTTAACAAAAAAAAACTAATTAGTCCGTCAGATAGATTTCCAAAAAATATTGGATCACGTATTTTTCTTTTTTCACGTAAACAAACAATTAAGACGATACAGTGCTTTGAAAACTCGTGTGACGTCATTTTCATAGACATTACTATGACATTCTTTACCGGTGTGTGACGTCACAACCCCCACTCAAATCTTTGACGCGTTTTATCTCCGTCAATTTTTATTGATTTGATAAAACAAAAAATACGTATCCAATATTTTTCGATAATCCAAAAGACGGACTAATTAGAATCATATTTTTTTTAAGTCAGTAAACATCCCTATTGTTGCAACGAAACAGAACTAACTAGTTTAAGGTACGTCAGGGCGAATCTCATAATTTAAATCTTTGGATTGAAGTTCCAAGGAAATGTTTGTTTGGTACACTGAACTGGAGACTGAGGGATTGCTTGTTTTTACCTGCACTTACATCCGATTGCATCCTTTAAAAACATTGAAAACGTACATAGTGTTCGTTGATTGGTGGAAATTGAATCCCTTTTAAACATAATATCACGCTATCTAATATGCAGAAGGTTGATGCAGAGGTGTACCTACTAATAATACACTCACGTTTCGCCAGACATGCTTAAGTTTCTTGTAAAAGAGTGTAAAAGTTCAAATACAAACCTTTTATTACAATCCGATCAAACTAACAGAAACAATAATTATGAACCCACTCTGGCACAGCCAATTTCTAAATAAGTAGAGAGAGGAGGCCAATTGCCATCAACCATCAACAAGTCCGAATTCCACGACTGCTACAAATAAGGTAGTAAACTAAAAAAATCTATCTATCCGTCAGATAGATTTCCAAAAAATATTTGACACGTATTTTTTTACTTTTAACGAAAGCAAACAATAAAGACGTTAAAGTGCTTTGAAAACTCGTGTGACGTCATATTCTAAGGCATTAGTATGACGTATTTTTAGCGGTTAGTGACGTCACAAACCCCCACTCAAATCTTCGACGCGTTTTATCTTCGTCAATTTTTATTGCTTTGATCGAACAAAAAATACGTATCCAAATTTTTTTGATAGTCTAACAGACGGACTTATTAGAATCATAATAATATTTAAGTCAGTAAACATTCCTATTCGTGGTTCTCACTAACTTACAGATTGAAATATTCAGACAAAAGGGTCATTACCACATCGGGCTGCGGGTTGTTCGTAAGAGATACCACGGTTCCAGACACATAGTTATTTTAAAATCTGATTGATCTTATACACAATAATGATTTGTGGTGATTCCATTCCGTGAAATTACTTCAATTGTAGACAACAATGGCCGGAAAAAGAATTAGTTTGACATAAGAATCGGAACGCCTGGAACTGACATACATGAGATAAACGCTTCAATGGATTGATCTGATGACTGATAACGATGGGTAAAAGCAATTGTGATGGAAAAAAAAAACAAAATTGAAATTAGTTCATGCGTTCGGAAGCTACGATGCCAAAGACACACACACACACAGCCAGACATGTCAAACTTAAAACAAACCGTCGTTATCTAGTCGGGATTGACAATAATAATATGAGAGTAAGCAAAAACAGAAAACACGAAAGTATAGTTACGTAAGTTCGGATATATTGAACACCAACTTTTGTTCTAGTTTACCCCTTTATACACCGAATTTGTTTTGTGGATCAAATCGCTTTGTAACCGAATTTAAAGCAGCTGTATTTCTCCTAGATTCTGCATAGCTGACCAAAGTACTAACTTAAAAATATTGGACGAGGTACAACTGGTTTTTAAATTGACATTATTTGCATTAGTGCAATATTTGAAAAAAAGTGTAACCAAAACTACCAGAGTTTTGGTTACACTTTTTAGATCCCTGGTTTTTGTATTACGTCATATTATATTAATTAATTAATTGCATGACAACTTTATTGCGAAATGTGTCATTGAACTACATACTTATTACTTTACCATCTTTTGTACCACATTTGCTGCAAATATTCTATTCTATTTTTGTTTTATGGCAATTAAAGCCGATGTCGACTTGCTGCAAATATAATAATTTTCAGACAATGACAGATATTTTCCAAAGTCAATGGACTTTGACAAGTATCTGTTATTGGGCTCAACTTATGTAGCAATTATAATATTCATTTCGGCTTGGAAGCACTAACTCAAATCCTAGTCACAAAAATGTGTCCAAAAATTTTGAGCCGTTGCTGTATGACGAACAAACGCCATGTGCCAGCGACATATCGATGTGGCAACTACGAATTTACGTTGTGAATATCGCATTAATTTATAGCCAATACAAGGCGAAAACGTTAAAGGCTTTGAGTATTTTTCTGTTTGTATTTGGATTTGGTGAATGGTTAAGGATCGTCACTAAGGCAAGATTTGTTTAGTCTTTCTTTTCGTCACTATTGTCTTTATCAGTTTTTTAATTAGGCAGTGAAATTCTATTGCCTTCTCTGGGAGGGAGTGAACCCAGTTAATAGCAATAGGTTTACCACCAATACGAAATACATAAGGGCAATATGCTACACCTCTGCTTAACCATGTAATATTATGTTATGAATCGACGCGTGATTTGTGCAAAATTGCAGAGCGTGGGCTTGACGTTGATAATATTTGGCAGTTTACCATGCATTGCATGGCATTAAAATATTTCGGAAGGCTACTTTATAATTATGTTCGAAACCCAATTCAATGGCATTCAAGAATTTGCCCCAATTTAACTTTCCATTTCCAGTAACTCAGATTGTAAGACCCAATCTCTAGAACGATGTCCTAGCATGGATACCGATTTCAAATCTTGATTTAAGTATAGGTAACTAGTTCGAAATCGGGCAAAATTGAATGAAAAATATTATTTGAGAAGTTTTTTTTTCAATTCGCACCTTTACTTATATAACATAACGTATACAATTTCTCTCTTATTATTAAGTCAAAAGCGTTTGCAAAATACAGTCCCAAAAAAGGGATAAAAAAATATATTTCCTATTTTTTTTTTTTGAGCATGATAATTATTATTATTATTAAAAAATTTCACTTGAGGAAAACAAGGCTTGCAACAGTAGATATCGCAGTTACAAAAATATTTCCTGTAGCAACATAAAGTGGTCGGCGTTTAAAAAAACAAGGCGTTTGTTTGTTAAACGAGTGAGTTAATTACGAAGTATGAAAGAATGTGAAGTCTTTTGTTGAAGAGGAAAGAAAAAGGTTACATAAAACCAGTAAACACAAAATTAGCTAGAAATAAATCTTCAAATTCTTCTACTCAGCGTGTCGATGGTAATCTTAACTATGTCAAACCAGAACTGAACTACTAGTTTAGTACTTTCGGTAGCGTCCGTCAGATCTTGTAGTGAACAAACAACGGGAACGCAAGAAATGATATTATGAGCCCTAACGTTTTTGGAACAACACCACACGGTCAGAGTCATTGATGATTAATAATTTAGGAACCTTTCCTTTAAAAATAATTTCGTAGGAGAGAGTTTGAAATCCGGATTGATGCAGTCACCGATGAATACCGTAGTTGTATCTTATGAAATCATACATGCTCATACACGAAGCTTTAAGAGCTTAGTGTATGAGCATGGCTGTTTTATGATTTATCTATTCTAGTCTAATTTAATTTTAACTGCAAATTCTAGGATAGTTTCAAGGCCATTGCGGGAAAATTTCGGTTAAGACCTGTTTGTGGCTTTCTCAACACTACATCTCTTGCCTCTGGCATCTTTAATAGGTACTTAATCTTACTATTTCCTCGGCTAACTGCCAGGGAGCTGTATTAAGAGCATGTTCACTGTCAAGATCATTAGTTTCTTTGTCTTCGATAAAATGAGTTTTATTACTACTTATCTATCTATTGTCTCGGCTTATTTTTCTTAATTGAAGGACGAAGGACTAAAAGCTCGACTTGAACGTGAAGACTATAACTTCACGCGTGCTAGAAGGTATTATATAACTTATTTATGCTATATTTATAACTTTAGGATGACAATACTTTTCAAAGCTTACTTATCTATTGACTTTATTCGACTTACTTTAGGCACAGGCGGTCTAATTGCCTTAAATATGAATTTTCTACCAGTCAGTCGAAGGGTGAAGCGGAGACAAAAATAGTAGTAGGTGCACATTGATCTAGAGCTACTGTGGACCACTGCATGGTGGTTGGTTTTTTGTAGCTCGTCGTGCCATCCTTCACGAGTTTTACTTAACATTTTTTTTTTTTTTACTAAAACTTATAGAAAAAACTGTACTATAGTGTATGATTAGGGTAGTTCTTAAAAAAAGAATGTAATTAGTCTGTCTCATAGATTTTCTTTTTTCACGTAAACAAACAATGGAGACGATACAGTGCTTTGAAAACTCGTGTGACGTCATACTCTAAGACATTAGTATGTCATTTTTAGCGGTCAGTGACATCACCAACCCCCATTAAAATCTTTGACGCGTTTTATCACTTATAATACCACACGAGCTTCAAAATTATCGGGTATTTCCCGATAGGTTCGTTGCAAACAAATGAAGGAGTCAAGTTTTTCAGGTTAAAAAATCACGAGCGCGAAGCGCGAGTGATTTTTCCTGAAAAACTTGACGATTTTATTTGTTTGCAGGGAACCTTGAGGGCAATGCCAGATAATTTTGAAGCTCGTGTGGTATTCGGGGGATTATTTTTCCGTCCCAAATGTCGGCCAATAGAATTGCACCATGAGACGAAATGTACAGTTAACAAATAAGAATTTCATAATGAACATTTCCTTTGACTTTTTTATCGATGGTGGACAGAGAACAAACTCCAAATCGACTCATTTTCATGCAAAATCTCCAATTTTCACAATTGAATTCAACCTGTCAGTTTGACGTGTGGTTAATTTGACTGGATCATGTTTTGTTTTTTATAATATATAGCAACTACCAGAGAAAATTTTCAAAAAATTATCAGTATAATACCATGTAGGTTGTACCACGTGACGTCGAATGGTGCAATTCTATTGGTCGATATTTGGGTCGGAAAAATAATCTTCGTAATTTTTTATTTATTTGATAAAACAAATAATACGCATCCAATATATTTCGATAATCTAACAGACGGACTAATTAGAATCACATTTTTTTAAGTCAGTAAACATCCATATTGACAAGTTTAATTTTAAATTAGATCGATCTGGCCTCGCCATTTTAAATCTACATTTCCGAACTAAATCTACCGCAAAGCTGGGTTTCACCTTGAGGACATATCGAACCTTATTTTAACAAAATGGGTTTTCAAAGATCTTGGCTAGGACCCAGCTTATCTTAAATAAGACTTGCAAACGAGAGGTCGTAGATTTGGTTCCCGATAATGTCTTACGAAAACAGTTTTTTTTCTAAAGGAGTATCTCTTTTACAACTGAATATCTTCGTCGACCTGGACCACAGCCGGTTTTACAGCGGGAAGACAGACCGGGTAATATAAAAATAGGACTTAAGAAGATAATATTTTTGACCTAGTTATCGATACAAACGATCTGCATGACAATCAATTCTTAATATTCCTTATTAACTCGAGTGCCTTCAAAGCTCTAGCTCTTACTTCGAAGGCAGTCGTGAACAGGTTTTCTATCATAGACCTAATTCATAGAACATAGAAGTCGAGGACAGGAGCCGGTCTATTTAAAAAAAAAACGGAATAAATAAATTATTCCTTTTCTAGATTAAAACTCCAAAAATCCATGTAGAATACTTATATGTACATAATAATTAAAGTTATAACATGTATCGATTTTTGGGTTTTTGTTTCATAGCAAGTTAACCTTATCTTTTAAAGGGCAACTACCGTATAAATAATTCGGAACGGATCCAATAAGTGTTGCAATTGACGAAACAAATAGTAGGTTTATAATTAAGTTTTTATTTTTAAACGTAATGATTGTACTCTCGTACTAGGTATTCTCTTTGCTAATCTTACTATCACTATGGGGTATGGTGTAAGAGAACCCAATAGAAATAATTTCTGACTAAAATATGTGATTATAATTAGTCCGTCTGTTAGATTATCGTAAAATATTGGATACGTATTTTATGTTCTATCAAATCAATACTTACGAAGATAAAACGCGTCAAAGATTTGAACCCGCTTGTGACGTCACTCATCGGTAAAAAGTGTCATACTAAAATCTTACAATATGACGTCACGCGAGTTTTCAAAGCACTGTATCGTCTTCATTGTTTGTTTAAAGTGAAAAAGGAAAAAATATGTGTCCTATATTTTTTGGACGTCGTTTTCTGACGGACCAATTAGATCTTTTTTGTCAACTATCTAATTCTGGGTTATGTATGCCTTTATACATGAACTATATTATCATCATCACCTTGTTACCCTTGCCCCATTCTCCTTGGGATCAATAGGGTATTTCACCATAAAGATATAATTAGTCCGTCGGTTAGATTATCGAAAAATATTGGATACCTACGTGTTTTTTGAATGTGTGAATAATAAAGAAAACGAACAGGCCTTTAATCATAGTACCTCAGATTTGAATATTGACAAATTAAACTTTGCATTAAATCTACACCTTTTTTTTTTTTTTTTTTGGTGGGTGTAAAATCATCGAATAACCCCTCCCGCTCTTGGGCAGAGCGAAAGGGAGTGTCAGACTTCTACTGACTAAAAACCACCCATGTTCCTTCTTCGCCCTCTATGTCGAGGCCGCGATAACCGTTGGACTACCCGCGGCCCAAATCTACACCCCTCATTTTTGATAGAGAGCAAACTATTTGGGCTATTCCTAATCGCCTTTGTTAGAGCTTAATTAAACGAGATTATCATGTCAAAAAGTTGGTACTAGGCCAGACTAATAAATTACTTATTTTAATTTAGGCGACTGCGCCTGGATGCATGCCTAAACAAATGACATTGTTTAATGTTTGAATGCACGTTATTTATAACGTCACTTCAATAATTGCCCAGCATTACCTGACCCTTCATATGAAAAAGAACAGGGCAAGTGGTGTGAGACGAGGGGTCAGGTAATGCTGGTGACTGACTGTACAGAATGAGCAAACTGGTCAATATGTAACATTATCTTAGTATTTTCAAGTTTTTTGCAGATTTATTGATAAGGATTTTGTTTCACTACTTGTTCTTATCTAATACGTAAGAAAGTGGTGCAGGTTGCATGTTTTAACTATTTATAACAATTAATTTTTGAAGTTCAATTATTGAAGAATAAATTACTTGTTATTTTAATTTAATGATAAACGACTACACAATGGGTTGCAGTTTCTCCAAACTCGTAATATTCGAAAACTGAGCCAGTGGCCAGTTTCCACTTTATTTATTTATTTATGTACACAAAAATTCAAAAAAAGGATAAAAATATAAAAAAGGGAAGCACAAAGGTACTGCTTATTTCAAAAGAAATTTCTTCCAGCAGACCTGCGAGAGGAAAATTGGATTAGACAAGTAGACATTAGATTAGATTATACATTACATTACATTACATTGGACACAGTGTGTAAAAAAGTCAAACAGAATTTTTTTAATTAAAATTAGTAACAAAAGTATATTTATCTATACATAAAAAATATACATACATACAAATATATACACATTAAAATAAACACTAATATTATGAATATAAAGGTACCTATAACATATAAAAATACATATTTACAGAATATTACGGTATAGCGGAGAGGTAATGCTCTTTGACTTGGTAATTGTTAACTGATTCTAAATACAGAGCTCAGTTCAAATGGTCGACTTTGTCTAATAAAACTAAGAGCGATTCAAAAAATAGGATCTAGAAATTATAATTCATAACACACGCATAATCATCATTAACCCTGAAAATGAGAATTCTGAGCATTTATTTCGTAACATTTTATTTATCTTTACCGCAAGGGGGACGCACAGTATTTTATCAGGGTCCTCCATTATATTACAGAATTGCTTTATCGTTAGTAAATTGTTATACTGTTGTGTATTATATCAGAAACTTCAGAAGGAAACAACAATGCGAGCTTCCACTTAGGAACCGCGATTTTTTTTTAAAACCTTTGGGCACTATTATTTTTTCCTGTATCGTGGGTGCGTTTACAGACCTTATCTGAACCCGCATACACAATTACCCAGACCTGAAACAACTATATGTAGGCCATACAAATGACTGTTCCTTGCGCGGATCGAACCCGGGACACGTAGCGCAGCAATAATTTTTTTCCAATTTTTCTTACGTTTTTTTTTTAAATTTGCGGTCTGTTGTTGATCAAAATATGATTTGCCGCCATAATACGCATGCATTTACTGAATTATAATAATTTACAACTCTCTAAACTCATTTAATCTCATTGAAAGACTTTTTCATGAAAATGTCACTTCCTTCTTAATCTGCCCTCTGACCCCTAAAAGATGCAGCTAAAGTGACCATGTCATGTCATAGACAATGCCGTGGAAGCGGCAAATTTAGGAACAACTTTGAAGTATGTCGTGCCAGCGATACGAGAGAAGAAGAATACAAACTGACTTTACGGGCAAAACTGTTTGAGACAAAGTAAACACGTGTTCCTTCTGTCTTTGTCTTTTGTTTCCACGGTATACAAGCTCTTCATTACAAATTCGTGGTGAGTAAATGAGAAAACCACGGGGTTACTTCATATTTATTACCTCAAACGCGCTTGAACAATTTTATTGTTATGGCTTGGCCACACTCTACGCGATAATGTGGCACGTGTTGCGGCAGCGACTATGGAGAAAACAAATGAATGAAAAGTCACGATTCACCGGAACGTACAATGGAAACAAGTGATGAGCGTGCATGTCGTTTTTTCTTTCTTCTTAGCGTGTCGTTGGCAGTTTGAATTGACACTTTTAGTAGAGCCCATCTCATGATGTGCATATTGCAGCACATTAAGGAAACTTTATTGAGTCAAGTGTCTCATTGTTTGTGGAACGATACCTCATTTATTTATAATCTAGGGCAGAATTACCCATATATGTATATATCCACCTGAGCAGGTTTTCCTCACGTCAGTCAATCTGTGTCCGAAGTCATTTTTTTAAAGACCTCCAGGCCGGCCTTAGCATCTCGCTTCCACGTGAAAGATTTTCGGCAAGTGGCACTAGTATGTGTGGCTTTATGCGAATGACGCAATTATCTTCCAGCGTCAAACGCACGCTAGTTACTTGTGCAACAGTCGCGACACGGTCTTATCGCATGGGGTCGTGAACGAGGACACTTGCGCCGAAAAATATTAGAGTAAATTTACTGTTATGTTTTTCTTTATTTAATTAATTTGAGATGATAAGAATTAGTACGTCATTAAATTTAAAATGGAAGCTTTTCAAGGAATATTTATTTGAAGTTTAGGCTGGTGTATATAATTTTTGCGGTACGGTATTGTGGTTATCACGAGTTATTATGAAACACAATTACTAGCCAATTTTACCGGTATCATGATGGTGACATAATATTATTATTTAACTATATTTAAGCCATGTTGATTTGAATACAATCACATTTAGACCTTTACGACCAGTGTGTCGTAAACTTACAAGAAAACCTACCTGTCAATAGTCGCTGTGAAAACTATCATAGAGGCTTCATAATAAATATCTAGAAATACCTACACCTATGTGGATTGCTACGAGTATATTTATAGATACACCAATGGAATACATCCTGTTATGTCGAGTCATGATTTCACTGATTTTGATGCTTGTTTTTTTGTTTTTGCGAGTCTGAACTACCATCTCCCATCATTCTCTCCATCATTTTGTTATTTGCTGTGATATAAATGTATGCTATCAAATTTGTAACTTTAAGCAGGTCCCCACCTGCTTAAAGTTACCAATTTGATGACCTGGTGACCTGTATTACAGGTGTTATTACCTACCACAGGCACCAGTGATCTACAACCACAAATCGTTGGCTACTGCTTGTGTATTATAAATATTATTTGTATCTTTTGGCTTGTGGTGAGAAATAAACGTATTTTATTATTATTTTTATTATCTAACAAACAAAATACGGCTGTTCTTTGTTTCATAAAGTCATATTTACCACTGCAGAAACTCAGGCCTCCTCTCTAGGAGAGGGATGGGCTATAATCCGCCACGCGGGCCTAGTGCGGTTGGTAGATCTGTAACACATCTTTGTTGTTTTTTGGTTCTAAGACATGCCGGTTTCCTCACGATGTTTTCCTTCACTGTATTGAGAGTAGTGGTGATGACATAAATTACACAAAGTAATGCACCAGACTGAGTTTGAACCCACGACCCACTGTTCGTGAGAACAAGAGACATGATTTTTTTAATAAGGAGGTACCATAGTAAAAAATCCTTAAATCTGTTGAAGGGGAGTAGCAATGAAATCAATAACACAAATTAACGATTTTGACCCCCACGACCCAAAAAAAGGTATAGAAATAAATTATAAGTTGCTTAAATACCTACATATATATTTATAATTAAATGTCACAGCAATACATATAATTAATTATCACATACACTAGAATGGATAACCAAGCTGATCCCTTCTCGCTTTAGAAGCCATTTTTCCGTTAGTCGGGAATGAGAAAATGAAGCCGATGTATTCTGCAGGAAGGTGCGACTCAATAGCACCGAGAGCGATAACCTGAAAATATAAAGAAAATGTTTTACATCACGCCTGTAACACCTGAACGCTTAGGCAGAGGTGTACCTAATAGTACACCCACATTTTGCCAATTACGTTCAAGCTCTATGTAATAGGAGCAAACCTGTCGTCATCGACTGGGCACAAATCCAGACTTCATAAGTGATACTGAATAATTTTTGATCGAAAAACTTATTAACACTTTCCACGCCCCGGGAATTGATCCCAGGACCAGCAGTCACGCCTGCGACCACAAGACCTACGAGGCAGTCTAACACAGGCAACTTTAAGGATACAACAAGTTCTAGTTAGTCTAAGAACTAATAAGTGCCAATTTCCACGTTACTAAAGTATCTGATAACATTCATACGCTACATAACCACTTTAGAAATTAATATCCAAAATGCTTTACTTAGTAGGTCCACAATTTTTTTTTTAATAAAAAAGAAATCATCATCATCAGCCTATATTCCCACTACAGGACTCCGGTCTCCTCTGAGAGAGAGATGGTTTATATTTCAAAACAAATTTGCTGAAATATAAT
Source organism: Diarsia rubi (assembly GCA_932274075.1). Lineage (NCBI taxonomy): Eukaryota > Metazoa > Arthropoda > Insecta > Lepidoptera > Noctuidae > Diarsia > Diarsia rubi. The sequence continues at coordinate 6,192,048 of OW026414.1, forward strand.
CCATCTTTTCGCGGGTTGCTCTCAAAACGGTGAACGAAAACATCGTGAGGAAACCATGTCTTTGAACTAAAACATTCGAAGACATATGACATCTACCAAGAAATCATATGAATAAATGTTTTAATGAATATTTAAGGTAATGATGAATATTTAAGGTAATGAACTCCCTTGCTATTTTCCGTCTTACCTCAAGATATGTATTAGAAGGACGTCTTTCCATAGGAATGTCTGAGCTCGGGGTTTTATTAGGGTTAATGGTCTCCTCATAGGTTCGAGCCACTAACGTCTGGCCGTTAGGTCTTATTAGCGTCACGTTCTTTGCAAAGTACAAGCCCTCTGCCACGCCTTCTTGCCTGTTGAAAGAAATGGCAACGGAGTCAGAAGGTAACCCAACTAGAGAGGTCTTTCTATCATTAGTTAGCCAGCCCGTTCACCATCGCGTTTAGATCTCGAACGTTTTGATTTTGACACATGAATCACCTGAAACATCGATCTAAGAACTATCACCGATAACTTACAGATTGATTGCAGGAAACCGCATTTAAATCAGTCAAACCAATCTGGAGATAAATGGGAACATTTATTTACGCACAAACAAACAAACCACCTCGTACCCTAAACGCATATACCATCTCCGTTCCGTCGTGGATAAAAACGGCCGTGTGACATTAGACAGACCGATTTGTTACCAAGTAGTAATAAGTATTGGATGGCGATTTTCTTCGTCTTCTCTCGTCTATCGCATATATATAATTGAATGTCTTTGCACATGCAATTGAGTTTTATATTTTTTAAGCCATATTTGTAAACGCGTATCACTTAATCGCAGAGCTAGTTAGTGTTAGTGTAGTTTGTGGAGCGGAACGGTTTGTCAGATTTCTACTGACAACAAACCACCCATGTTCCTTCTTAGACCTTTGTGTTCCGGGGCCGCTGTATCTCTTTTGAACCACCCGCAGCCAAGACAGGCGTCGGTTCTTGCAGACCCTTTCCAAAGTGATTTCCTTGATGTGCTGTTTGTATTAGATAGTTAGAAGGAATCTTACTGATCGAGATGATCCAGCTGGTCTTCACTGAGAGTCCACACGGTGCCCCACACCTCTTCCTCCTCGTCTTCCACGATGGTGGCAATGGCGCCTAGCCACGTGTCCGCATAAGCATTGAAGTCTAACCTGTAGTTCTGATGACATTAAGACAATGTTAGACACCACTTTGTAAATACAAAGTGCGCAAGTTTACGACTATCCTGTTGGTCTAGTGATTAAAGGCGCTGCTGTTGACCTTACCGTTTTAAGTTAGATTTCTGGTTCGAGCAAAGTGATATTAGGCTTTTTCAACCGACTTTCAGTAGCAGCACGGGACCAGACTTTCCTTTTTGCCAGTTATGTGGTAGTCCTATTTATTAAGGGCCGGTCCTTTTGCCCATTCTATCCATATTTTTGTTCTCGTGACAGATACACAACGAATTCAAAGACGCTCTTCGTCTGTAATATAATGAGTGTGTGTGTAAGCTGTGTGTTGTGCGTATGTGTATGTTGTATGCAGTTGCGTGTGTGTATGTGTATATGCGTATGTTGTGTGTGTGGAGTTTGTTTATCATCAATAATATAGTTAATTCAGCTCACAATTATGAAAAAAAAACCTGCCTTCGGCTTATGCCTTTTTTTGGATGGTTGGAATCATCAAATGACTCCTACCGCTCTGGGCAGAGCGGTAGTGTAAGACTTTTACTGACTAAAAACCATCCATGTTCCTTCATAGCCCTTTGTGTCGAGGCCAGCGTATCTCTTTTGAACAAACCGTAGCTTTTACGGGCGTCGGCCCTTGCATGTTGCTGACATCTCTTTAAGGCGCGCGTTAAGCCTTATGCTTGATTTGATAAAAACTAAAAAAAAAAACCGGCCAAGTGCGAGTCAGACTCGCCCATGAAGGGTTCCGTAGCAGCAAGTAACATAATGTTAACATAATTTTCATAATTGAGTTGATTGAATGAACGCTAAATTGCGATTTACGATTTATGACGTATTAAAAAAAAATACTTACTAGATCTCGTTCAAACCAATTTTGGTTGGTAGTTTTTGTTAAGATCTACATTACTTATTTTTTTTAGAATTGTCACTCTCTTACTTTAAAAGTTAGAGGGGGGGGGGGGGACACACATTTTACCACTTTGGATGTGTCTATCTTTGAAACGATTGACTTTGAGAAAAAATGATTTTAAGAACCTCAATGTCATTTTTGAAGACCTATCCATAGATACCCCTCATGTGTAGGTTTGATGAAAAAAAGTTTTTTTAGTTTCAATTCCATGTATGGAGCCCCCTCTTAATCTCATATTTTTTATTTTTATATAAAAATCAAAAAGCGGTTTACAGAATACATCTACCTGCCAAATTTCAACTGTGTAATCCTTATAGTCTCGGAATAAAATGGCTGTGACATACGGACGGACAGACGGACAGACGGACAGACAGACAGACAGACAGACAGACAGACAGACATGACGAATCTATAAGGGTTCCGTTTTTGCCATTTGGCTACGGAACCCTAAAAATCGTCGGTTTAATCACGATGACGTAACTACATAGTTGCAGTGAGGTAGCGCATTTAGATAATAACAAATTAATAAAAACATAGCGTTAGTTTACTGAAACTATTCAATTAATCCTAAGTTCGTGTTAAAGCAAAACACTTGTGGTGTTATGATAGACGTGATGTTATGTATGTAAGCATTATTTATTACAAGCTATTGTTACTGTTAGAGGTATATAAGTATGTTTTTGTTCGGCTCTATTCTTATTGATTTGTACAATAGGTTGTTTACCTACTGATCTCATAGTGACGACGGAATACATCGTTAGGTAACTATATTCTAGAACCAAAAATTCGAGAACGTGGGTCACATTAATGTGCTCGTCCAAATAAAATTTGCATTGTTACTTGGAGTAGACGATAAAACTTAAACAAAATTAAGACATGTGACATTTACCAATCCTCAGAGGGTCCAGGTACTGGGTCAACGTGAGCTTCACTAAGCTCACGTTGCCCCAGGGGAAAATGTCACCTAACATGTACCTGCCATTAGAAACTGCCAATGGCCTTCTTACTCTCAGAAAAACAAAGACTTGTGCGTGTCCCAGTGGTGAGAACTTCATAGGCTGCTATACTTTGGCTAATGGGTAATCTTACCCATAGTTTAATATATTTGGAGAACTATGGCATAGAAGACCTAGTCCTAAGGCCCAGTTACCACAAAAGCGGAGAGGAGCAGACGTGAGAGCAGATGTGCGGAAATCGATTAATCAAATTAGCTAAAAATTTACATCTGGTCTTTTGCCCTTCCTGCGATTGGTCGAATTCGGCACATCTCCTCTTCGCTCAGCTCGTCTCCTTTTTGGTGGCCTTAGACAAGGTCTTTTGTGTCTTCTGTGGCTTTGTTTTTGCTCGTAAATTGTTCACCATATTATCATTAAAATTTACGTAAATTATTAATATCACTAGAACATTATTATTAACACTCTTGAATCACACTTACTTGAAGTTTGGCAATGCAGCAGAAAACTGCAGTAGGATTGCTGATATGCATTCTTTTTGTCAACAAATTACTTCCATACGCGAAATAAAATATAGTTCCAGTAGGACTTCTTACTAAACTGCAATGACATACTTTTAATAAACCAATCAAAAGCAACGTTAGTACTGTTTGAGAATGCATGACTGCACCGGTAGCTGTTCTAGGACGAAATGACAACGCGGAGGCTTCATGCCTCCGCGTTGTCATGTTTGTTGGCGCAGTGACTTAGCTAATAATATGACATTTATGTTAGGTATTTTCAGTAAAAGGTCGCGCTTTATGTATACTGTTTGACATTTCTCACGATGCGAAACGAACGCAGGAAACGTCATCGAAACGTCAAGTTGTCACGTTTTGTTATATTTGTGACGTTAAAATATTTTTTGCGCACTAATTGGCCATGACTTGATTTTTTTTTTATTTTTTTTTATTTATTTTTTACAAAATATAGACCATTTCAAGGAACTAATTTTGCTTATTTTATTTTTTTGGGGTTGTACATTTTTTTAGGATTTTTTAAATTCGAGGTGCTCTCAATATCACTATGAGGCTGTATGTAGTGCGGTGTTGTGCCACAGACAAATTAAAAAAGAATACAATGTCAATCTAAATCCAGTGACATATCCTTGACAGTTGAGATTGATACAGTGATTCAAGAGGAAGGTTTTTAAGTATAATACATGCATAATATAGTAGAGAAAAACACCTGTGCGAAGCCGGGGCGGGTCGCTAGTATATAATAAGTTCATTGATGACAAGAGATAAACCAATCTTATATAAATCAAAACAATGATATAGAATTACATTAGAGCCTTTGCTCCTCGTATTTCCGCTATATTGTGTTGACTGGACAACATCATATCCTCAACAATCATAGCATTATTGACCGTAGGTATGTTACGGGAATCCGCCTTAGTATAATTTAAAGAAGCCATTACAACAATTCACAACATTTCATAAAAACAAACTTCAACAAAGCTGGCTAAACATAACTTACAAAATGTTGACATTGACAGCCTCGCAACCGAATGTTTTTTTTTTCAAGAATGATAGAATGACAAAGGAATGTTCTATTATGCTTTGTTGGAGGGTCTGAAAGGTCAAATGAAAGTCATTCGTTAAAACACCTATAACTTTTGAAATAGTAGGTATTTTTCAAATCTGGTAACAGGCATGAATTCACCTAAGCTAACCCTCGAAATGGTTTTAAGACAGCACTTGAAAAAAAAAATTAGGCATGCCCAATTAATAATACTACTACTACAATCTACACTAATAGTATAACGATGTCAATTTATATCCTTTTACTATATACACCTCTATCTAGCCCTTTGGAAATTGCAGACTTGATGTTATGTGTGATGTAAAGTTTTTAGAAAGTAATCTCCAAAATTGCATTTCTCATTTCCAATATAGTGCGGAGCAACACTATAATCGACTTCCAAAGTTATGTTTTTTTGATACGGATGAAGTCACGGGCAGAAGCGAGTTATTTATGAAGAAATAAAATTACTTAAAATATTTCGACCATAATAAGCGACCGTTAGCAATGAAGTGTCGCAAAAAAGTAATGCCTAGTGCTTGTGAGTGGAAACAAATTGACGGTTATTTTGACAAACGTTGCGGTTTTAAGTATACACACATACAGAGGGAATAAATTACACCTTTAAAATATGACTTACATGTAGCGACCGCTTTTAGCCGCTTTTAAACGTATTGTTAGCGTGAATTTACCCAAAGTATGATGCAATATCTTAGGTAAGACGTAACTAAGTCATGGTAGGCCACAATCAAGATATAATATAAAAAAATACATATTTAAACTTTTCACAGGGAAATTAAGGTGTATAATATGCTCTAAATGCGAATACCTACTACTCACATATCTACCTACCTCCCTTCTACCTACCTACCTACTACCTACCTATAAAAAATCTTTTGTTTTATTTTATGGAAACCTTGTCTGAAAAATAACAAACGCGAAAAAGAAAGAATCATCCAATTTGGTGCAGTAGTTCAGAAGTTATGCGCATACATACATTTCGGCGATAAATTTTTATATGTAACCAGGTGTTGCCAGCGGCTTCGCCCGCTACAATTCGAAAATTATCCCACGGTAAGACAAAATCGGGATAAAAACTATCCTATGTGTTAATCCAGGTTATAAACTATCTGTGATCCTAATTTTATTCAAATCCGTTCAGAGTTTTTCGTGAAAGAGTAACAAACATACACACTCACAAACTTTCGCCTTTATAATATTAGTGTGATGATATGATAAGATGAGTATTATAGTTTAGTTTTTTTTTTATCAATAACTTTTGTTAACATAAGTTTTTTTAACAAATAAAAAATAATTGTGTGATGCCATATTTTGTCACATTTAGCACTTTAAGGTTTGTTTCCATATATTTGCTTGGTTGGTGATTGGCTAGTACTGGACTTATATGTTTTGTAAATTGTGATCGCTTATCCTCATATTTTGTTATTTTTTACTATGAGCGTAGATTTCTGTACCCTAAAATATGTTATTTTTTAGTTTCCTTGGTAATTCTTGATAAGGAATAAGTTCTTAAACCATATGTTATTTTATATAGATAAATCTATGGTGTTCAGTTTCTTGAATACTGACATCTATAAACGGTCTAAGAAATGTAGTTTAGTTTTTAACCAACTTCTAAAAAAAGAAGGAGGTTCTCAATTCGGATGTATAATATGTATATGTATATATATTTTTTATGTTTGTTCGGGCATAACTCCGTCGCTTGCTATCCTGATTTGATTTTTTTTTTGTTGGAAAGGGTTTTTGTCCCAAATGGTCCCATATTTCTTTATAGAAATAGAACAAGCGGTTTTTGAAAAATCAATAAAACTTAAAAGAAAAACTACACTGTCTGTCTACATTAACGATCTTTTCGTCTCCGTCGTTTACGAACCGATTCGGAAAATTATTCTTTTATTCGAAAGCCTATGCTTTCCTATTGGTCTCATAGTCACCAGGTCGGGATCAGATGATGGAATCTTGGCGAAATCGGGAGAACTCAGAAAAATGTACAGCGCTTTTGGTATTTTCTCTCTAACAAGCTGATCTGATGGTAGAATGTTTCTTATGTAACCGACATCAATACGACCTCGTAAACTTCGGGGATTACAGGCGTAATGTTTTGTTATTGTACTAATAAACAAAACTTTGCGAGGTCGGTCGTATTGATGTCTAAATGATAGCAAACGGATTGGGATTGTTGAAATTCCATGTCTGTCTATTGTTTACACCAGTTCATAACATTACATCACGCCGGTACGTTGTGAAGGGATAAGCACATGTGAATCAGTAAAAAGTGAAACATTAAAACTTTTTAACAAAAAATAAAACCGACTTCGACAAAAAATAAAACACAAAAAGTGAAAAATAAACTTTAGAATAAAAATTTGTTTCTGAAGACTATGGCAAAAAAAAAAAATCAAACAAAGAAAAGTCACCAACTTCAGAAACAACTTTTGTTCTAAAGTTAATTTTTCAGTAGATAAAACTATGGTGTACGTCGTAATGTAATTCTACCTATTGTTAATTTAATTAAGTTTCTCTTTAAGTGATCTGTAGTAAGTAAGTCTTTAAACCTAATAAGTTCAGACCCAGTCCCTGACCCCAGACCCTATATAGTGTAAAAAGTGGAAGTCCCAACACACTGCCTTGTGGAATACCAAGTGGTTTAAAGTTCCCTTGATAGGTATACCTCTTCCTTTTTAGTGGATAAATTAATGTAGTGAGTTCTGTTTGGTTTCTACTGTCTGAATAGGATTTAATTGAACATAGAACCTTGCTTCTGTTATAGTTTTTTTTATTAAAAAGTCATGATTCACCTAGTCAAATGCTATCTGATAAATTCCTATCGCAGACCACCTGCACCTGCATGTGTTTTTTATCCATTTTTGACAATACTGTATACAAAAAGTCGTACTTACAAGATTTTATCTTAAAATTACGGTTCTATTAAACAACATACTGGAACATTGTGCAAAAATGTTACTGAATACTTTTGCCATGACTCACATAATAATTATAATCAGGAATTGTAAAAAAAAATGTGGGAAATAAATAAATTGTTATAATATTATTATTATCGTATGTTAATATTATTGTTATACGTATTACTATCGTGAGCAAATTATAATTTATTAACATCGCAGCTATTTTCATAAAAAATGCACTAAAAAGGGTAACCAAGCTGATCCCTTTTCTCTTTAGAAGCCATTTTTCCGTTAGTCGGGAATGAGAAAATGAAGCCGATGTATTCTGCCGGAAGGTGCGACTCAATAGCACCGAGTGCGATAACCTGAAAAGAAACAGCAGTATTATAATTTACAAAAAAGTAGGTATCGTATAAAATTAAAATGTTTTAGATTCATGTCAGTAGCCCGACATACTAAGGATACAACAAGTAGTTCTCTTTTTAGGAATTAAGTGTCAATTTTCTCGTTTCTAACGACTCCAAAAACTTTCATACTCTTCAATTTTATTTACAAAAAATGTTCTTTAGAAGGTCCTCAATTTCGTAAAACATGTAAAGAAACCTTGTTCAGAAATGTCGTGTGTCTCGGTGAATGAATTTTTGAATGAATATTTCAAGTACATGGCTTTCCCTGTGGTTTTAGGCTTACCTCAAGATATGTACTAGAAGGACGTCTTTCCTTAGGAATGTCTGAGGTATCGGTTTTATTAGGGTTAATGGTCTCCCCATAGGTTCGAGCCACTAACGTCTCGCCACTTGGTGTTGTTAGAGTCACGTTCTTTGCGAAGTACCAGCCCTGCGCCACGCCTTCTTGCCTGTTACAATGATGATGATGATAATAATATTGCACAATTACCCTCTTATGCCGAATGTTTTAGATATACAAAAAATCTTACGTGTCAAGGTTATCCACCTGGTCTGCGTTGAGAATCCACACGCTACCCCATACTTCTTCCTCGTCGTCTTCCACGATGGTGGCCACGGCCCCTTGCCACTCGTCATCGAACAAGTTGAAGTCTAATCTGTAGTTCTGATCACAATAGGATAATGTTAGAAGTCGAATGATCCGAAATTTGCTTGTAGCTGCATAATTATAGAGATGTAAACGTGCGTGTGTGTGTTTAACGTGTTGTTTAGAATATTATTGTGTAGGAAGGACATAAAACCAGGAAAAAAGAGATATATTTACTATCCGCAGGATGTTTTTTTTTATTGGGGCCAGCCCGCCACACTATTCCCAAACCACTGTAACTCCTGTAAGCCGGAATCAATAGTGGCGACCACAAGAAAAGCGCCGAGACAATGAAGCTTGATGAAGTCCCAGAGAATCGATTGAACTGTCTTGGATCCCGCAACGAAATTAATCAGAAAAGAATAGCGGAGGAGTAGGAGTAACATAATTGCAAACAAGGACGTATACAACTGGGATAAGCCCAGTTGCGTAGCACCACGGATATTATTGTCATTAATATCCGCAGGGTGTCTGGGTCCACGTTCCCACCCGCACGCAAAATACGCGCATTGAGCGTGGAGTTGCGGCCACCAGCCCGTTGTACTTATACTTATACTGGGTCCACGTGAGCCAACCTTCTTACTCTCATAAAAATAGCGGTCTTTGTCCTAGTCGTGGAATAGCTAATGTCGCAATCTTATCCATACGATGTGTGTTTGGGAAATTATGACATAGAAGACATTGACCAGTGCTTTGTTTATCATCTGTCTAACTTTTGTCAACTAGGTTGAAGTCGGCTTAAAGCCTAACCAGATGCAGCTGAATATCCGTATTTGTTTGTTATTCTCACAATAATAAATGTTCAACACTATCAATAATATTGCCGTATAATATTACAGAACTAGTGTCACAAAATCAATAATATCACACCTACCTTAAGTTTAGCAATGCTGTAGAAAACCGCAGTCGGATTGTTGAGATGCAACCTTTTTGCCAACAAGTTACTTCCATACGCGTAATAAAATATCGTTCCGTTGGGATTACAATAACATATTTTTAATAATTTTATAAAAAGCAACCATAGAACTGTTTGAGACTGCATGACTGCACCAGTAGCGTAACGCACAACACGCGGAAGCGAAGAAGAGGTTTAGATGCAACTCTGCCTAAGTTATACTATGCAAGTCTGTTAGAAGTTATCTCCGAAACTCTACATCTGATTTCCAATTTTTTTTTACTGTTGCAGGCGTACACTAAAACCCAGTTACATATTATAGGTATCTTTGACACAGACAAAGTCACAGGGAAATACTAGTTATAAAGGAACTCAAATAAACTAAATTATTTCGACCATACTAAGCGATGGCTATTGGTACAGTGTGCCAAATAAAAATATCCCCGGGATGACATAGTTTTATCGAAGTTTACATAAAAACTGCTCATGTTTTATCAGTATTTTTTGTAACAAGGCATTATGTAACGATTACATCAGCCAAATCAAAATACCCCTAGGTATGACATAGTATTATCAAAGTTTTACATGATAAATGCTCATGTTTAATCAACATTTTTCGTAACAAAGCAATGTAGGTAACGATTACATCTTTTAAAAAATATGGTTCAACTAGGTATTGCCAGCGGCTTCGCCCGCAACAACTCGAAGATTATCCCATAGGAAGATAAAATCGGGATAAAAACTATCCTATGTGTTAATCCAGGCTATAAACTTCTATCCAAATCCGTGTACCAAATTCTATCCAAATCCGTTAAGTAGTTTTTGCATGAAAGAGTACCAAACATCCATCCATCCATACATTCATCATACTTACAAACTTTCGCGTATTAGTAGGATTGGACAGAACAGAATGGACCACTAAGATCTTCCTGTCCTTGTCCCATTTGGTGTCGGCGCAATACATTTTCATCATCCAATGTCTTCTATCAGATGTCACAGCATCATTTACTACATTCTCCTTCATGGGTCTCACACAATCCACCCATCCTTTCTTTCGCCTACCTCTCACTCTCCATCTATCAATAACTTAAAAAATATAAGCTTAAAAACTAAAACCCGACTACAAACCGCGATCTTTAAAGTAGTATAATTCTTATCTGATATTCATATATTATATTAAATTTGTATTTTTCTATTTAAATATAAGTGAAATTATTATAGAGGACCGCCATTGTCGCATGCCACTGATACCTGATGTCAGCTGCTGTTGTCGTTAGCAAGGTGGCATGCGACTACGACTGACCTCTATAATAATTTCCCTCTCGCGCGTCTGGACATAACCAGAAAAGTAGTAAGTGGTACACTAGTTATCGCGGCCTCGACATAGAGGGCTAAGAAGGATCATGGGTGGATTTTAGACAGTAGAAGTCTGACACTCCCTTTCGCTCTGCCAAAGAGCGGGGCTATTTCATGATTTCCCACGCCCCAAAAAAAAAAGAAGCGTACGTATTAATTGGCGCGTCGTCGTCGCCTCCTTCTGCGAAGCAGTGATGCTAGCGAAGGAGGTGGCGGAACGTGAAATGGAGAGAACCTCTCGTCCCAATGCGGGAGACGCTCCAGGGGTCGGGGGCCACGTGACGGCTTCCAAATATTTTACTTCACGCCTGTAATCTCTGAAGGGTTAGGCAGAGGTGTACCTAATAGCACACCCACATTTAGCCAATTATGTTCAAGTTCCATGTAATAGGAGCAAACCTAGACGACACGGTTGGCGCAGTGGTTGAGCGATTGACTGCTGCGCAGCATGTCGCGGGTTCGATTCCCGCACGGTACAAATATTTGTACGACCTACAAGTATTTGTTCCGAGTCTGGGTGTTTTTCTATCTATAATATGTATGTATTTACAAAAAAAAAAATGTATATAAGTAGTTTATCAGCCATCTCGTTACCATAACACAAGCATTAGGTTGCTTAGCTTGGGACTAGATGGCGCTGTGTGAAATGTCCAAGGATATTTATTTATTTATTTATTTATTTAAACCTGTCGTCATCAACTGGGCACAAATCCAGACTTCATAAGTGATACTGATTTTTTTTTGATCGAAATACCTAATAACCTAAGAACCCAGCACCATATGATCAACAGTCACGCCTGCGAGACCAGTAGACAAACGAAGCAGTCTGACCTTGGCAACTTCTAAGGAAGACAAGTTCTAGTTGCGCTTTAAACAAAAAATATTTTATTATTTTTATATTGTGAATGTGAGGACCATGTGGATATTTCTAATTTTAAAGATTGTCTGGCAGTTTGAGTTCTATAAGCGGGGTACTCAAATGTCCTTTCTTTGGTATTGTTCGTCGTGACGTTGAGTTATAAGTCCAGCTCCACGATAACTGACAAATGCTCGCACTGACTGGAAGGTTCCACTCAAATGTGTGTGGTGCTTCTTCAAAAGACCATCTCAGACTTTAATCTGCATAGTCTTCATGTGTGTATTATACCAAGATTATGTCCGGACCTTAAACTTATTTTTAACCCAAACGATTTTAAAAGATTAAAAGAGTAACCTTTGGAGTTTCTTGCCGGTTCTTCTCCTTAGGAATCGACTAATGCACCGAACCGTGCACCTTTTTGCTGATGTTTTTTATGTGCCCATGTAGGCCTATGTGAAATAAAATATTTTGCGCGCCATACTAAGCGACCATTACCGATGAAGTGTCGCATAAGTGCCTCGTGTTTGCGAGTGGAAACAAATTGACCGCTGTGAAAACTTGTTACTGCATACTTTCGACATGACTCACATGACAATCAAAAATATTGTGGGAAATAAATAACTTGTAATCTTGATACATATTATTATCGTGAGCATATAAAATTTATTAATATCACAGCAATTACGCTACGCTAATTACGATAAAAAACAACACGTGCTCTAAAAAGGATAACCAAGCTGATCCCTTCTCTCTTTAGTAGCCATTTTTCCGTTAGTCGGGAATGAGAAAATGAAGCCGATATAATCTGCAGGAAGGTGGGACTCAATAGCGCCGAGTGCGATAACCTGAAAAGAAACAGTAGTATTTTAATTTACAAGAAAAGTTTACATAGAATTAACATATTTTATACTAGCTGTTGCCAACGGCTTCACCGCTACAACTCCGGGAAGATAAAATCGGGATAAAAACTATCTCAAGTATTAATCCAGGTTATACACTATCTGTGTACCAAATTTTATCTAAATCCGTTCAGTAGTTTTTGCGTAAAGAAGTAACAAACATACACACTCACACACTCGCAAACTTTCGCCTTTATAATATTAGTGTGATTAGTGTGATTCATAACTTTGTAGTGTAGCCCTAGGAGCTTGAGCTTGGAGACATGAGCAACAACTAAGAATACAACAAGTTCTAGTTAGTTCTATTCCTAGAAGTTAAGTGCCAACTTTCTCGTTTCTAACGACTCCAAAAATGTTCATACTCTATAATTTTTAAAATGCATTCCTTAGTAGGTCCTTAATTTTTTTTTAAACGTGCGTGGCATCCGCACTTAAAATTTCTCCTGTATCGTGGGTTCGATCACAAACATTTAAATTCACATACATAAATACCCAGACCCAAAACGACTATGGGGCTCGAACCCGCGACACGCAGCAGTCAACTGTTTGAGCCACTGCACCAACCGTGCACAAAATTTACAGGAATCGTGTTTAGGAATGTCATGTGTCTCGATGAATGTATATTTGAATGAATGTTTTAAGTGTTTCCCTGTGGGTTTAGGCTTACCTCAAGATATGTACTAGAAGGTCGTCTTTCCTTGGGAATGTCTGAGCTATCAGTTTTATTCGGGTTAATGGTCTCCTCATAGGTTCGAGCCACTAACGTCTCGCCGCTAGGTGTAGTCAGCGTCACATTCTTTGCGAAGTACCAACCCTGCGCCACGCCTTCTTGCCTGTTAAAATAAATTAATACTTAGTAACAGTTACTTTTTGAAAATCGCTATCAAAGTAGCATTGTTTAATTCTATCAGCTCTAACAATTGGGATTATACAATACATGTAATTTATTATTTTATGTAGCCAGTGATTTTTGTGACACAGAAAGAAATACGAAACGCAGCGTCCGCGATTGGCGCCGCGCCGGTAGTGACGACAAAATGTGTCAGGAACAATAAAATTTTATTTAAAAAGTACTTCAAGTTTCATAAGATTTTATTAGAATATTTCCATTGCAAATTTTGCTTGCAGAAAGCGTATACCTAGGATTAGTAGAATTTCGTTATTAAGGGCAAAAACTTCCCGTCGGGGCTGCGGGTTGTACACTAGTTACCGCGGCCCCGACATATAGGGCTAAGAAGGAACATGGATGGTTTTTAGTCAGTAGAAGTCTGACACTCCCTTTCACTCTGCCCAAGAGCGGGAGGGGTTATTTGATGGCTTGCCACCCGCCAAAAAAAAAAGGGCAAAAACTTGATGTGAGCAAGGCAGATTGAGATAAATGACGTCACATCATTTCCACAACAATCAAAGACGATAGAACTGTCGTAGAAAATTGTAAAAGGGTATTTATTTAGAGTGAGAACCAGTAGTTGAACTTTCCTAAATTAATCGTACTTTATTTTATTGATTTAAGTGGAAACATGTTGCCTATTACCCTGTAACGATGAATGTTTTAGATATAGAAGAAGTCTTACCTGTCAAGATTATCCACCTGGTCTGCGCTGAGAGTCCACACGCTACCCCACACTTCTTCCTCGTTGTCTTCCACGATGGTGGCCACGGCCCCTTGCCACGCGTCATTGAACAAGTTGAAGTCTAATCTGTGGTTCTGATCACAATAGGATAATGTTAGAAGCCGAATGATCCGAAACTAATTTATTATATCTATGATCCGAAATGATGCTGATGTCGTGAATAGAAAAGTACGTAGGTCTAGTGGTTGAAGGCGCTGCTGCTGAGCTTGATATTGTACGTTTGATTTCCGGGTCAAGCAAAGTGTCATTAGATTTTTCATAGTATCTGCTTAAAAGCCGTCGTTGTGGCTAGTTATTGACAATACACTCTGATTTCGGGAGTTATGTGGAATATCTATACGGGGCGATTCTATTTACCTGTTCGCACAACACGTTAAACATACACATACGTGTATTTGTGTGTTTAACGTGTTGTTTTTTGAGCATTAATGTGCATTGTAGGATGTACATAAAACAAAAAAAAACCTCGGGCCTCTGGGTCCACGTGAGCCAAGTGGCTTACGGCCTTCTTACGCTTGTATAAATAGAGGCCTGTGTCCCAGTGGTGAAATAGCTAATGTCCCAAGCTTATACATACTAAGTGTGTTTGGGTAATTATAGCACAGAAGACATTGACCAGTACTTTGTTCATCAACCACCCAGCCTTTTCCCAACTATGCTGAGGTTGGTATCAGTCTAACGGGATGCAGCTGACCCGTATTTGTTTCAATAATAAACATTCCACCATATAAATAATAATGTTGGTCGTCTAGTATTACTAGTATCACGAAATCAATAATATCACTCTTACCTCAAGTTTGGCAATGCTGTAGAAAACCGCAGTCGGATTATTAAGATGCAACCTTTTTGCCAACAAATTACTTCCATAGGCGTAATAAAATATAGTTCCATTGGGACTCGGGACTATATTATTTGAATCACAATAACATACTTTTAATAAACTAATAAAAAGCAACGATAGAACTGTTTGAGACTGCATGACTGCACCTGTATCGCAACGCACAACGAGCAGTGGTAAGAAGCGAATTGATTTAGTTTTCACTGGCTCTAGTTCAAATATATATTTAACCTTTGCAGTAGGTATTTTCAGGAAAAGGTCACGCTACAACTTTATTGTTTGACTTTTCCCGCTAAACGAAACGTCATCAAAACGTTGAGTTGGCTCTTTTACGTGCAACTGACGTTTTGGTATATTTGTGACGTCACGGTATTCCTTGCGTACTCAATAATAAGGAAAATCCGGCAGAACTAACTCAACTTCACATGGGTGCACTTGCTAATACCCTATTACAGGGGACTTTAAACATAACTGACGAAATGTGGTTATGCTATTAGATACAATTCAACCTCACTTAGACTTTGTAAGTTTCTACGGAATAATCTCCGAAACTGCTTATATGATTTCTAAATTTTTTTCACTATTGCAAAAGTACACTAATAACCAAGTCACATAGTAATTTTTCTTCGACACAGACCAACTCACGGGAAAATGTTAGTTATTTATTAAGAAACTAAAATGACCTAAATTATTTCAAACTCGTTATCGATGCAGTGTTCCAAATCAAAATATTTCCAGGTATGACATAGTATTATCGAAGTTTACATAATAACTGTTAATGTTTTATCAACATATTTTGTAACAAGGCATTATGTGTGGATTACATCTTTTAAAAATATGGTTTTATTTAACAGCAGAACCGGATGAAAACAATGTATGTAGGTACACTAAATTCATCCCACTGTTTACTAAATGCGAGGCTGAAACAGCTGTCTGAAGGTATCTTTTGATCCTTAATTGTAGGCACCATATCACCGTCTATCCGTCCTATGACGATGACAGGCCCTGTGAACGGCACGCTCCCCCTAGAGCGGGAGGAGTCCCTTGATTTCCCACCATCCAGAGCCAAAAAAGGCATCATTTCAATTTATCTGTTTTAGATATCATCGCAATAATTACCGCCCTCCTTTGAGCCAAATCACCTTTACTCTCCAGTTTCTTATTCAAACTCAAAGCATTTATTTCAAATAGACCGTTACAGGCACTTTTGAACGTCAAAAAAATCGAATCTACACAGTCTATAATAACTTTTAAAAATACCGTAGTTCCCTCATTTCAACGCAACCCGCGATCGCGTTTCGCGATCTCTATGGAGAAGTAAGAGCAAGAAATTTCATGGACACTCTTGTTAATCAAAATTTTGTTATTTTTTTTTTGTTTACATCAATCCTATTGAGATTATATGAATCACGCCTTTTCCCTATGGCGGTAGGAAGAAACCACAGAACACCATGTCCATAATTATTCCTTTTGTCAGTAAAGTATATGAATATAAATCTGGTCACACAAGCTTGCCACGCCGGTAGCAAGTACTAAGCACCTTTTTTAGAACGTCACCAATAAGTACAGACCATTCTCCCAGACATTTTCCTTGGAAAAATGAATGAAAAACTAACACTATATTATTATAATTAACCAAACACGTGATATTACTCAACAGGACATAATAATTATGATATTATTACCAAGCCCTAAGTTACTACTAAGGTCTAGAAACCACTATCAACTGACTCACAGGGAAATCTCATAATTATTGACGTATTATGTTATTACCTTATGAGTTAAAACATATTATTTTCTTTCTGAATCATTTAATGACGATGATCAGACCATTGTTGACTAGAAAAATATAATTTATCGGAACCGTCATCATTGCCTCATGCAATGGCAATCGACTACTGTTGCTTGTATCTCTTTTTAATATCTGTTATTTTATTTGTATTTCTTGAGCGATTGATAGGGAAGAGTTGAAAGAAAAACGTGTTGCGCTGACCCCAAATAACAAGGCACTAGGGCAGAAAGCTGATGATATAATATTATATATTACCGACCAAGTTTTCAGGCCAAACTAGAGCCCACCACAAAAACACGAATATAGAGTTGTCTTAGCGGGCTAATTTACGTTAGATCTTTGACCAACCACGCGTGAGCTGAGCGAGCGCAGCAAGCGCTGCTGCGGCAGCACAGAGACAAGAGTTAGTGCAGAACTTAGCTACAAGTTTGCCAATATTACTAGTGTACATCAATTCCTGATTTTCTACTGTATGCAGGTAACAATCATCATAAGGTTTTCTGTTGTTTGTGGAACAGTACCACATTTGCACTTCATGGGACTGGTCAATGTCATGACACTTGTGGGAGGCCTATGTCCAGCAGTAAACGTCATTCGACTGAAATGATGGTGACGATGAGTAGAAAACATACTCCTGAAGTCGTGTAAAAACCAATCTGATGTATTCATATTTACTGAACCGTTATTTTATATCTTACTCATGTCAACTGGGTACTTTAGTACTTTTTGTTGTCACAATGTATACATTACGTAAAGTCTGCTTTTGGACTAATCCTGTTAGTTTTAATGAACCGGAGGATTACATTGAGCTTTTTCGCAGGCGAGCTAGTGACAACTAGCTCTTATTTTTTTTTTTTGATTGATTACTGGTATAACTTTACTCTTTTTTTTTCTCATGAAACGTACAAAACATTTTATTTCCCGTGCCTGTTAAAAGTACCTGCGGTAAAGTTATTTTTTTTCCAGCTTTTCCAAACTGAAAAGCTAAAAATACTTAAAAAAAAAACATTACAACAACTTATACACCACCACGATAAATTATGACAATACCTAATAGAAAACACTGGCAATATTCATAAACATTTTTTATAAGATTACTTTTAGAGTGTCGTAAAAATCGTAACATTAAAATTAAAAGCATAAAAGCATAATGGAACATCATTGACATTTATGCTGATATGGTGTTTTATTTTGATTAAACTTATAGTGCAGATTTACTATTTGATAAATCTTCACTTGCACCACAATGCGTCGTTAACTTGTCAGCGCTTGCCTATAACAGTTTATGTAGGTATAATTAAGGGCCCCTTTTTCGAAATTTACGTTTCTAGATCGAGTTGTTTTCAGAGAAATCATCATATTTAAATCCGTAAAAAAATATATAGTACAGATACATCTTTGATCTAGTGACTTTTTTGGTTAAAAACACATTATTTAACATTTTGCTCGATAAAAAAAAAATCTGAAGTAAAGTCGATTTTGAAAGTATTTTAAGTTTTATGAGACTTGAGGGAACGCAACTTTTATGAAAATTTAACATTTCATTTACTAATCAGGTTTGACAGGGATATTTTTGGATAAATTTATAATATGACACTTATTTTTTTTTAAATAAAATAAATACGTGAAAACGGCACGCGCGCACCGCGCCATTGTCCTGCCGGACGTCATCGAGGGAGGACCTATGCAACTTTTGCTCGCGACCACAAATTATCGTTGCCGCGCGCGTAAATAAACGTGTGTATTATTATAAGTAATTGAAATGGCGAATAGAAAAAACAAAATTAAGAAAAAAAGGGTATCTGAAGTGAAGAAAATCCGAAAGTGTATTGCGTAAGTACTTATTCTATAAATACGTCACAATATAATTAAGTACTCCTCTACACAGACCAGCGAAGTCAGTATGACTAGAATTTTAAATCTATAATGGAAACATTCTTATACCTTTACAAAAAGGAGAAAAAGAGCCAGTCCACATCGAAATAATTGAAAAAGATGACGTATTTTGGAAATCGAAAATGGAGTCCAAATTAATACGGTTTTACCATAAATGCCTACTTCCTGAAATCGTGGACCCCAGACATACGCGTGGTATGGGCATAAGAAATCTGACACTTGAAGAGAACAAATCATCCGAAAATAAGGAAAATGAGGAATCTCTAACGCAAAACAATCCTGATTTGCTATCAGGTCCTAGTTCCCAACTCGGAGGGGAGTGCCATGAGGACTGTGGCTTTGACCCTCTTAGAGGAGACTCGCGCCCAGCATTGAGGAATATATCGGTCGATGAAAATGAACCTGGACCTAGCACACGACCACTAAATTTTTATGAATTTTAATTTTTATGAATATTAATTTTTATGCTGGTACCTATATATATTTTTTATTTTTTATTTTATTATATTATAATTAATCATATTTGTCTTTCATTATATTACTCACCAAATCTTCTACAACCATACTTTAAGTTCTACAGGATGATATCGCCTACCTTTTCATTCACGAGACTGTCTTATCAGGATACCGTGGCCCTGGAACGCAAAGGGCAACCGAAGGAACAGGGTGGATTTTAGTCAGTACAATTCTGACAGTCCCTTCCGCTCCACCCAGAGCGGCAGGACTCATTTGATGATTTTACCAAGCAATAAAAAAAAGTCATACATTTATAACGATATACCTAAGTGTATTAGTGTTTACAGTCAATAGTGCAGTGGACATCACATCAAGCTATACGTTTTTGTTGCAAAAAAGCTATTATTACCAGCACGCTAATAATATTTGAAGTACTGATTTATTTATCTATACTGTGGCGTGCTCGCCCGCCGCCATAGGTCACCGGAGTTCATATCGCGACGGCTCCTGTGCAACGCGGACGCAAGCCGTCTCGGTGCGTAAAATGCCTAAACTTTCGGAATAAGGGGCCCTTAAAGTACAAAATATGAAAAAGAATGTGACACTCAAATAACCCCTCTCGCTCTTGGGGAGAGCAAAAGGGAGTGTCAGACTTCCACTGACAAAAAACCACCAATGTTCCTACTTGGCCCCTTGACCAAAAAATCTAATAGGGTAGTTAACTAAAATACGTAAATATTAGTAAATACGTATTTTTTGTTTTAGCAAATCAATAAAAATTGACGAAGATAAAACGCGTCAAAGATTTAAGTGCGGGGTTGTGACGTCACTGACCTGTAATGTCATACTAATGTCTTAGAAAATGTACTACAATATAACATCACGCCTATAATTCCCAAAAAGCTAGGCAGGGGTGTATCTAACTGTATACTCACATTTTACCTGTGAGATTAATTCAAGTCCCATGTAATACATTAGGTGTGAGCCTATTGCCATTAACCGGGCACAGATTCAGACTCACTGACCAAATAATTGTATGGGCTGCAGATAGCTGTTTGGCGTCAGGGTGTGTTCGTGTATGTGAGTTTAAATGTTTATAAACGCACCCAAGATACAGGAGAAATTCCTAGTGTGGGGCAACGCAAAGTAATTAAAAAAAAACACCTGTCGATTAAAAACGTCAATTAAATATACTACTGGTGGTTATTACAAAGAAAGAACGTAAAGTTGCAAGGTTTTTTGTTGATATTCCATTTTCATAATTGTTTGCGACGTCGACGAAAAAAATGGTGCTATACAGGGCGTCTAGGTGTGTGTTTCTCATTTTCAAGGAAGATTAAAACAATACTGGTATGGTACCTACATGATCGCATTCATTGCTATAACTGGCTATGTCGGGGTCGGCTTCCATTTTAACCGGATGCAGCTGAATACCTGTATTTTACATGGAGGGACTGCCTATCTGACCTCCACAACCCAGTTCGTACTGGGTAATACGATGTACCCACCTAATCTGAAGGGATTGCAATAAAATTAAGCTAAACCACTCAAGGTGCCCCAAATCCAAAGCTTCCCTTAATCCGATTTTAGTTGAAACCCGCACAAAAGGGTTTCTAGGCCTATCCAGAAAGTGAAACACCTTTCTGCCAAAACCCTTAATAGATCTTCAGTTGGTGTAAAGGAAAAATGTTAGTTTTATGTGAGAGCCCCGTTTGTATGACAGTTATGGCCCCATAACTTTAGACCCCTCGATTTGGGGCCCATTCTTAAGATAAATCGTGTTTCTTTGCCCGTGAAAAGTTTTTAATGTGGGTATTCGTTACATTTGGGGACTTTTACTTTTTAAGTTGGTAAATTGTTGGTATATAGTGTAGTTTTTAGACTCGTTGATCCGTGACAACCAACCAGAAATATATGAAGTTACCTTACCCAGCTACCTTTTTTGGTGTGAAAAATATTCATGGATGCCCTCCGCCCCGAAGCGAAAAGTTCTATCACACTGTAACTGACGGCACGCCACGATAGTGGCGGTAAGTCCCCTCTTTAAGGAGTGGCTAGAGAGGCGCCACGGCGCCCTCATCTTCCGTCTGACTCAGGTCCTCACCGGACACGGTTGTTTCGGGAGGTACCTGCACCGAATCAGGCGGGAGGAAACCACTGGTCACTGGCCACCACTGTGAGGATCGGCCGGAGGACACGGTGGAGCACACTGTGGAGGTGTGCCCCGCTTGGGCGGAGCCCCGCCGTGTTCTCTTAGCGGCGATCGGCGGCGGCGACCTCTCGCGCCCGGCCCTGGTGCAAGTCATGGTCTGGGAGAAAGAGGAATGGGACGCCGTCGCCTCCTTCTGCGAAGCAGTGATGCTAGCGAAGGAGGTGGCGGAACGCAAGAGGGAGAGAACCTCTCGTCCCAGCCGCCGCGGGAGGCGCTCCGGGCGTCTGGGGCCACGTGATGACCTCCGGCCACCGTAGACGCGGGCCTGTGGACGGTAAGTGATGGGCGAACTCGCCGTCCGTCCGTCCTACGACGAAAACAGGCCGTACTGACGGCGCGTTCGTGTTCCACGCGCGCCTCAAAGAAATGTCAGCAACAAGGGAGGGGCCCGAAAGGGCCGACGCCCGAAGCCTATTTTATTTGAGGTCGGTGCAGCGTATTTTTTTTGACATCCTTATCATCTTCATTTTTGCAGTTACATCCTTTCTAGCCATAATATCATCCTTCAAATAGTCCATCCATCGTTTCTTTGTGTCCTAATTTACTCATAAAGCCATTACAATTCATATACAAAACTAAGAGTTTAACGAAGATATTGAGGGGTAACCAAACGCTAAAATTCATCAGTCATCATTATTTCAGCCAAAAGACGTCCACATCTGGATATAGGTCTCCATGAAGTGTCGCCACATTGACCGGTCCCGTGCGTCTCGCATCCAGGGGGTCCTCGCAACCTTCACCAGCTCATCGATCCACCTAGTGGGGGGCCTTCCAACGCAACTTCTTCCGGTTCGCGGTCACCACTCCAGAAATTTTCGGCCTGATCGGCCATCCGTTGGTTTAAATTAATAACGATAAAATTTGATTATTTAGCTAGAAAATTAAAACTAATAATAACAGTATCGGGTAAAAACTCACCAAAACAGATGATAAATAATATCCGAAACTTAATCAAACTACGAAAAGTGATCAAAATAAATGATCCATTTCCCTGAAACATCCTGTTTCCCGCTTATTTTTAAAATGAACGTCATTCATTTCACGCAGAGAACTGAGTAAGTAGCCGATACAAAAATAGTATTCAAGATGATTTATTGTGAATGAATGATTTATAATTCCATATGAGTTTGGTTTCGGAAATGAAAATATTATGTTGTCATTATTAATGTAATTTTTAAGAAATAATTACAACCACCCGGAGCAATCTTCTGGTAAAACTGCGCTCCCGTCGAGGCTGCGAGTTATTCACAAGTTACTGGGCTAAGAAGGAACATGGGTGGTTTTTAGTCAGTAGAAGCCTGACACTCACTCTCAGGAGAGAGAAAAAAAATAAAAAATAAGGTCAAACTGCGCTGACCAAGGTTGGTCTGTCGATGGGTTGGGAGTTTCCTCAGCACCTCGGAAAGCACATTAAGCTGTTGGGTCCCACTGGTCCTTTGTGAAGAACTGTGATAGTCGTTTCGATTAGTCGTCAGTCAGTGGCCCAAAAGAGTAACCAGTCTTTTTCTTTTCGAGGGTAGGAAATCTTCAAATAATTGCTTTTGGGCAGAGCGAAAGGGATTGTCAAACTTCTACTGACTAAAAACCACCCATGTTCCTGCTTAGCCTTTTATGTCAAGGCCGCGGTATCTCTTACAACATCCAGCAGCCCGTCACAACCAGCCTTGCTTAAGACTAAGAAATCGCTTGCCTTGAAAATCAGTACGTGCCGCTGTTATTATTTGGGCAAAACCTCAACCTAATGAAGTCTCCCGTAGGTACATATTTACCTTCCAAAGCAACCTAAAAGCGCGACAGTATACATGATATTACCATAATTTACCGTGGTTAGCAAGCTATATTAGATTAGGCCAAGTTTCACTGTCACCGTACTGTTGACTCCTTGTGGTAAATGTCTGTGACCTCGTTACTTAGTCAAGATTCTTAGGTGATATCAAGGCGTCTTGATTTTGTCTAAAGACTCCATTTGAGTGAAGTGTTTGGTAAAAGTATTTTATTTTTAAAATTGAAAACTATATTAGTAAAAAATATCCTTTCATATAAAAACATGATTTTGCAAATCGGTTCATAATTGACGGAGTTATGACATAATATACATGCAAAAAATATTTACAGTCGAGCTGAAAACCGCCTCCATTTTTGAAGTTGGTCATACAGAAAAATACTGGCTCTGATCACTTTCTTATCAAATTATCGCCGTGTCACGTGACCGTTGCCATAATTTTTCTAAACAATCCCGACATGGCTGTGAGCACAGAAGCCGGTTTTCCAAATAAAAATTACTCACATGCAGGGTGTTAACACACCTTTTACGAAACTGTCAACCAAGCTTCATGTAAATCAAACTAATAACGCATTATTATTATTACAGATGAGAAATAACTTTTTCATGGGGTAAGAAATCTCGTTTCACGGTATGAGTTAATGTAACGCAATCAAACTAATTGGTTCCTGACGGCGGCCCCGACTTACGAAAAGTAAGTCATGAGTTCGAACCCAGGCAGGCGCATTACTTTGTGTAATTTGTTTCATCACCACTGCTCTCAAAACGGTGAAGGAAAACATCGTGAGGAAACCAGCATGTCTTAGAAAAAAAAAAAATCGAAGACATGTGACATCTACCAACTCTCCTATAGAGGAGGCCTGAGTCCCTGCCGCGGGAACATTAAGGCAGTTGAGATGCATTCAATAATACCGGTGTCTTGGAGGTATTTATATCAAAGTTATTACACTAAACATTTCTATTTAAAAAACAAATGGGAAAAAGTTGTAATTTTGACCCAAAATATCTGTAACAAGAAGGTTCCCAGGTATGGTCGAAACAATAAAATTATCACAATGGCCGGGAGAAAAACCGCCTATCGGTTTCCTGGGGGATTCTTTTACAAATTGACGAAACGATGTCTGCATGATTGGGTGACCTTCATAAACATGGGGTCAGTTACTGTCTATATCATCAGCACCCACCCCAAACCAAATTTCCTTGAAGACTGATTTCAAAGAAGACATAACCTTGGTAGTGAGACAAGAAAATACGGAATTTTGACGTCGCTAAAAAAATGTTTAGAACCTATTGGTTTGGGTCATTGTTTGTGTATGTGAGTTTTATTGTTTGTGAATGCACCCACAATACAGGAGATGTTCCTAGTTTGGGGAAAAATTTTAAAAAGAAATAAAGAAAAGTAAAAAAAAAAAAAAAAAAAAAATAAATAAAAGTAAATAAATTGATAATAAGTTTTGAGGCTTAGGTAGGTAGAAGCCTCAACAAAACACAACGTGTTAAGAAATAAATACCAAGTATGCTAAATAACTATTTAACTAACGTAAACTTGTTTCATAACACATTATTTACACTAACACTACATTCTTGTAGTAAACTGTAAACAAACGTAGAATGTAAATGAATTATAAACTTATTTGCTCACAGTTCTATTAAACAGCTAACACTTACAACCATTATTAACACCCAACTGCTAGGTTGGTTTTGAGCCAATCAATGACTTGTTTGAACTGAGGCATTGGTTGATTTCACCACAACATCTGCTTAGTTTTGTCAACTATGTTGGATTCGGCCTCTAGTCTAACTGGATGCAGCTGAATACCAGCACTCTACATGGAGCGACTGCCTATCTGACATACACAGGCCAGTTAGAACTGGTGTAAGTGCGACATTTCTTAGTAAAACTCTTTGTCATACTTTTACACACATTCGCAAAATTAGTTAGAAATATTTCGAGTATAAAATTACAGCTGAAGAAGTGTCATTTTCAAAAATACGAGACGAAAATTCGTCGTGTCGTTTATGCTTATTGAAAACGTAGTTTCAGCCCAATCTACGAGTATATCATAGATCATTTAAAAAAGTATTCCGAATGTCAACACACCAATATTCACGACACGACCGTGCCTTGTAATAGTTATCTATGGGTTCGTTTAACTCATTTAGCATTGGTTTATGCAACTGGATAAACGAGTGAGCAACCAAGTATAAATAGGACGGCTGATTCAAAATAAATAACTTGTTCATTTGCATACAAGTATTTTAAACCATGTTATAGCAGCTGCACACAAATGATCACCACGTTTGTGCGTAATTTCAAAGGACCTGCATTCATCACCATCAATCCCCTGCCCTTATTTCAATTTATTTGGGATCGGCGCAGTATATCATGTTCTTCCATAGTTCTCAGACCTCTCATCTCCTTTCTACCTATGAGATCTTTCATACAGTCCATCTATCGTTTTTAAGGGGCAACATCACCCCGTCGGGGCCGCGGGTTGTTGTAAGAGATAGCGCGGCCTCGACATAAGGGTGTAAAAGTACCCTTAACGCAAACGAAAGTCACTTGTTCTCCTCAGCACTGCGATCATTTTTTGGTTCTAGACCATTCCTGTGAACCCCCTAGTTACGGAGTAATTAAGGGTCAAAGTTCCAAATTTTGCACAGTTGTTTTTGTAAATATTAGTTTTTCAGGTTATAAGTATACTTAAATTACCTCCATGTCCCGTTTACTATTCAAAGCACCCACAAGCACAATCTTTTAATAGTGCTACATTGAGTTTTACCGTAAAATGTGATTTTTGACCCCAAAAAAGAGTCATTCCCAGCAAAAAATTTTGCGTAGGGGTACTTAATTTGATGTACAGAATGCTTGGTTGGCGTATAAAATAATTGCAAAGATGTTGACAATCGATGTAAAACGATACGTGTTGTAGTTTAAGTGTGCCAAGAAAATTTGCATCGATATATCAAACTTGCTACATTTATCTAAACTAATAGGAAAATGTAAACATGATTTGAAAGAAAATTAGTTTAAAACATAAATAAATTTACGAAAACTATTATAAAGTGTTTCGTAACACAAAAATATAATTTTATCTTTTTAGTTTCGAATCCACGTCACTTTTGAAGCAAGTACTCGAAAATTTCAACCTTACTTTCGACTGGGAGCGTGGCATCTCCTGTAATCCGGCTTCTCGGAGGTCGGGTATGGAGGATGGTTTGAGGTCGGGGGTCCTGGTGCTGAGTGGTCCATGTTGACTGGACGTCCACACTAAGCCCGGTGTTGATATGGGTCCCTCAGAGGAGTCTGAGGGATGCAGGTTTACTAAGGAGGGGCGAATCGGGCCAGGGGGGAAACCTAGCAGCCAAAAGTCCTCGCATTGGGCAGTAGTGGGATAGCGACCGGGAGTGGGTGCTCGGTATCAGCCTGACCAAAATAATCAGACCCGTTCCTTTTGTCGTCTTCAACAGTAAATTGAGATTCTTCGGCAATTTTGATCTTATTTTGCTTGTAACTAACTGCCTATAAAACGTTTATTTTAAATTATGTTTGCTGAAACTTTGCTAAGTTAACTTCGTCAATAATGAACCGACACCACATGGACAGAACATCAAGCTACTGAAATGTGTCAAAATTCTTTTGAGAGATTTTCAACTTTATCGCAAAAGCATTTAGGTCAAGGTTGTACATCACAAGGGTCGATCGTCATGGTATCTATAGTGGTGGAGTTAGTACGCCAATTTTGTTAAAAATGTCGCGTACCTTGTAATTTTTGTGCCTTTAATATTTTTTATTCTATTTCAGTATTTGACGGCAGCCGTATTGTTTAGCTGCGAGTGACTAGAAAGCGCTAGTGCCGACGCATAGACACGTAGACGCATCATAGAGAATTCATTTTGCTTAAAAGACTTGAATTCAAACCCAGTAAAATGTTGTAAGGTTGGTACCCCCGGCTATCGCCTTGAGAAGCGGCTGCGCTGTAGAGTCGGCACGTGTAGAGTTAGCACGCATTTTTTAACGGATACGTCTTGGTGCACGTACCACTGTCCTTCGGCAGTCAGTAGGTGTACCTACTCAGTCAGTCCTACGTGTCCGCCTTTTTTGCCGTTATATGTTTTATTTTATATTATTTCTATGTTTAAAATAAGTTATAAGTGTGAATGGGCTATAATCTCCCACGCGTTTCCTCACGATATTTTCCTTCACCATTTTGAGAGCAGCGGTGATGATATATATTACACAAAGTAATGCCTGCCTGGGTTCGAACCCACGACCTACTGTTCGTAAGTCAGGACCGCCACCACTGGGCCACCGCTGCTCTTAGCAAATTTATTAGCGTAAAATTGCTTTAAAATTATGTCGTCACAACCAATCGTGGCGCGTTCGAAGCCATGTGGTTCTTTTAACAAAATTAATTGGTTAAAATATTCAGTGAAAATAAAATTTAAGAGTTTTATAGACTTTTTACACAATTTGTGTTCAAGTTTTAAAATACTATTAAATAGTTATAAATAATATTTTCATCCCCCCGTTTCAACCCCTTACAATCCTTTTTTGACATTAACAAGTAACCTTTGTCTTTTCCCAGGCTCTAAGCACCAAATTTCATTTAAATCGGTTCAGTAGTTTTGACAGACAGACAAACAGAGTTACTTTCGCATTTATAATATTATTAGTTATTATTATAAAAATAAACAGACTCTTTGATCGTAGTAATAAAATTTTGTAGTGTAATAAACTTTATGTAAAAATATGTACGGCGTGTGAATAAAGGTGTGTGATGAAAGATTTTATTAATAATGTTTATGTTTTTAACTAGTAGGTACCTAATACATCCGGTGTCGAACGTTAAAGAGAGTGAATCTTGAATTTAAATTACTTTTTCCTCTCCAAAATTAACAAATAAAAAATTGTACATACATAAAATTAAAGTCCCGCATTTTTCCCATGGGTTTGTTCACAGAGCGCCACATGCTATGATTCTTACATAATCCTTTTGCGTCGTCCTTGTTCATATATCAAGCCGGTTTTTTTTTTTTTTTCCTTTCTGCTTCGTGGCAATCTGTCTTAGGACAATAAACCACTGGGTTGGCCAACTTTGAGTCTGTAGGTTTGGCTTTATTTATTGAGAGAGCTTCCTTGTTGCAGAGCTCTCTTCTCTCTATGCAAATCTGCTACTAAGGCTGGGGATGTCACTTCTCTTTAGTCTCACATGTTGTTGTCCTCCTGTTCTACTTAGTGTAAGTGCCAACTCATTTGAGTGTTGTGCAAGTCTTTTCTGATATCTCAGGCTATGCTGTCTTATTTTTTGTTTAACGGTAGGTATGTTGAGGTCGAGGTAAATGTATTTATTACTAATACATTTAGGTATATTAAATATGTTCCTGAGAGTTTTGCTCTGAAATCTTTCTAGGATCTCGATGTTGCTGTTGCTTGCTGTGCCCCATAGTTGAATGCCATATGTCCAGATAGGCTTAATGATGGCTTTGTATACCATCATTTTGCTCACGTTACTTAAGCGGGAGTGGCGACCTGTTATCCAGTATATACTGCGGAGTTTGCTGTCAAGATGTTTGCGCTTGATCCAGATATGCTTCTGCCATGTTAATTTCCGGTCCAAGTATAGACCCAGGTATTTCGCGTGGCCATCTTGAGGTATGGTGTCTTCGTACAATTTTACTGGTGGGCAGGTTTCTTTCCTAAGTGTGAAGGTAACATGTGTAGACTTGGTATGGTTTGCTTTTATTCGCCACCGTTGGAACCACTTTTCAATCTCGGTCAGATGGTTTTGCAGTTGGGTTGAGGCAGTTTCCGGGATAGAGTGCACGGACAGAACAGCAGTGTCGTCAGCATAGGTTGCAGTTATTGTGTGCTCATCAGTTGGTAGGTCCGCAGTATAGATCAGGTATAGAACCGGTCCCAGTATGCTGCCTTGAGGGACACCTGAACGTATCTCGTGTAGGGCTGAGTACTCAGTGTTGCACTTTACTTGATAACTTCTTCGGTCGAGGTAGGATAGAAGTATGTGAAGATATGAGTGTGGAAGGGATTTTTTTAGTTTGTATGCCAGTCCTTCGTGCCAGACCTTGTCGAAGGCTTGACTTATGTCTAAAAAGGCAGCAGAACAGTACTTTCGATTTTCCAGGCATCCACTTATGACATCAACAATGCGATGTACCTGCTCAACCGTACCATGTTCTTCTCGGAATCCGAATTGGTGGGAAGGGATTATGTTGCTAAGATGCTCTTTCATTCTGTTTAAAAGGATCTTTTCCATTAGCTTGCCAATTACTGGCAAAAGGCTTATGGGTCTAAAAGAGGTCCTTTCATTTGGTGGTTTGCCAGGTTTAGGTACCATTACGACTTGAGCAATTTTCCTTTGGCCTGGGAAGTGTTCCAGTCTAATGCAGGCGTTGAAGATCTTAACTAAGCTCATGATTCCCTTGTGTGGTAGATGTTTCAAGAGGGTTGCGTCGATGAGGTCGTAACCTGGTGCTTTACCTTCTTTGAGGTTCTTTATTTCTCTTAATACTTCTTTGGGATTTACACATCTCAGTGGTAGACACATTTGCAGAGGTGTGTTAAGGTACTCTTTAATTTCCTTTGCGTGTTCCTGATCAGATTCAGAGTGTGGTTGAAAGACGTCACTTAGATGGTCAGCGAATGTATTTGCTTTTTCCTTATCTGATCTTGCCCACCTTCCTGTGTTATCTCTAATGGGAGTTATCTGAGCTTTAGGTCTTTTTAAGGCTTTAGTAGCTTTCCACAGCGAGTAATTCGTATCCAGTGTTGGTGATAGTGATGACAGGTAGTTCTGGAGGTTGTTGTTGGTATAGGTTTCTATGAGGCTTTTCAGTTCCTTCGAGCATTTATTGAATAAGGTTTTGTCTCTTCTTCTAGCCGGTTAAAACAATAATTATGTTTACTACAAAATATTGTCATTCATAATAACAAGGACATATATGTATTAATCACCGTAACGAAGTTATCTACACAGTTAACACGACGATAACATTATCACACATCCCTTCCTCCGTGTGAGAATCATCTCGGCATATTCCACAGCGCAAGGGAATATAATATCATACGCGATGCATATGTAACACCACTTTACACTAAGACTGCAAATAATTAGTAATGCCGCTCCATTTCCTCCAATTACTGCACTCACTACACACTGTTAGGTATATGTCAGGCAGTGCGCAGAAGGTTCACAGTGGCTTGTTTTTTTTTTTGTAACTTTTTCTGGAAAATGCTATGAGTGAGCATTCATCACTATTGAGAGCAGCGGTGACCCAGTGGTGGCGGCTCCGACTTACGATTGAAAGCCATTGGTTAGAACCCAGGCAGGCACTTTACTTTGTGTAATTTATTTAATCACCACTACTCTCAAAGACGGTCAAGGAAAACATCGTGAGGAAACCGGCATGTCCTAGAACCAAAAATTTGAAGACATGTGACATCTAACAATCCGCGCTGGGCCTGCGTGGTGGATTATAGCCCATTCCTCTCCTAGAGAGGAGGCCTGAATAACGAATGTAGCCAAAATGTCTAAGGGTCTTGTAAAATCACACTATTCCTTTACTACCTAAAATATCTTCTTTTTTTCTGTGTGGACTAACCACACAATAATCTGGTGGCCCTCAGCCATGTTGACCTCACGATGTCTCAGTTCACCGAAGCAAGTTTTAATTATACAACATGCTCATGAAACCGATAAATCAGAGGTGTGTGTCTTCAGTTCGAAAGTCACACCTCTGGGGCATCACCATATGACTTTTAATGTATTTTTTTATGAAAACGCCGTAAAGTTGAGGTGTGTCTCAAGCAGCTACACTCTAGCCACGTACTTGATCTTCTGACAAATGTCCTCTACTGAACTGTTTCGGTGTAGTGTAGGCGGGAGATGTGGTCCAGAGTATTCATAGGCAAAATTAAATCAGGCTGTGTAAAGCTTAATCATTTTATTCCAACACGTGTCGTCAATCTCAGCATATAAAAGTTACTGGTTGTATGAAAGACTCATAATATATAACAGAGTTTGAAGCTCAATTTAAAAGAGCCGATAAGCTTTACATTTTCACATTACACACGTGTTTGTATGTGTAGTTAATTTTCCTTTGCTTTTGACGTGGCAGTGTAATGAAAATAAGGCTTTTATTTTTAGCTATATGTGGTTTATACAACATGCTGAACCGATCCAAAATGAATTAGGTTAAGAGCAAGATATTTATGACGCGTGGGGAACATTCTGATACTGTTAAGTAACTATCTAAAAAATATCGTGCAGCACCGAACTGGTAGGGTAATAAAAGCATACTGCAGACTCTCGAAAATATAATCCCAGTTTTTCCATTTTCATTAAAATGACACATCCTAGCCACCCAGTCAGCCGTACTACCAACATGCTGATTTATCATTTATCAATATATGTATATAAAAAAATCAATCCCACTTTTCGTTGTAATTTTATAACTCAAGAACGGGCTCACCTATCCAAACCAAATGTTTAGGCTTTATTCAGACTTTTTATTGGATGGTTTATGTGAAGTTTGCACAAAATCGGTCGAGCAGTTCTTCATTTATCACATTTTTTGTAACAAACGAATTCAATAAATTGCGGATCATTTTGTTAATGTTTTGTTTTGTTTTTTTTTTTGTTTTTTCATATCATATCATGTCACACACTGCCTCACTGGTCTAGTAGTTGCAATCGCTACTGCTGATCATAAGGTCCTAAGTTTTATTCTCGGGTTGGGCAAAGTGTTGTAGGGTTTTTCCATCAGAAAATTCACAGCAGTGACCTTGGAGTATGGATTTATACCCGGTTGATATCAATATGATTGCTCACTATTACATGAGATTTAAACGAAACTGGCGTGTGTTGTGATTGTACTGTTAGGTACAAAATTACATTTTACGAATTACAGGTCACTCAAACCTGTTATCATGCCATAAGCTACTACTTCTACTTAATAACTGACAATCCCCACAAGGTCTATTTATATAGGGATGTTTACTGAATTCTAAAATGTGAATCTAATTAGTCCGTCTTTTAGATTATCGAAAAATATTAGACACGTATTTTTGTTTTCTCAAAATAATAAAAAATGACAAAGATCAAACGCGTAAAAGATTTGAGTGGGGGTTGGTGACGTCACTGACCTCTAAAAAATGTCATACTAATGTCTTAGAGTATGACGTCGCACGAGTTTTCAAAGCACTGTATCGTCTTCATTGTTAGTTTACGTGAAAAAAGAAATAAAACATGTCCAATATTTTTTGATAATCTAAAACACGGACAAATTAGATTTCTTTTGTTAACAACCACTATTTGACATCTGGTTGGATCTGATTTGGACGTAGTATTCAACGTTCGTTTCCAAATTTTCCATCTCATCAACCGAACCAAAACACGCAGTATTCCGCAAATATTATAAATAGCTTTACAGCACGACAGTGCATAGTTAGTGACCGTGTCAAGTCGCATTGCACTTGTGCGCTCGAGTGTTTCTGACTACGGCTCCACTGTTGAATGTGCTAGTGTCGTTCCACCGAAATCATAATAGTTATCGATATTTTGTGAATTTTGCGGAAATAACTATAACTTATGATCATACTTGAAACCTCTAAGGGTTTGACCGTGGACACAAGCACATCAGCTGAGCATTCGGTCGTGGGTTGAATACCATGTCTCGCTCTAATCTCTACACTAGCTGTTGCCCCCGAGTTCGTACATGTGGCAATTTTGAAGTGGATTGGTGAGAAAAATGAAACATTACAGACCATAAATTTATAATAGTGCCAATTTCATCCAGATCCGTTCCGTCGTACTGACGTGATTGAATAACAAATATCCAGCCATCCAAACTTTCGCTTTCGTTTTTGTTAGTTACATTAATATTGTTCTCTGGCAAATAAAAATGTATGGACCTCTTATTTCTAAAGTGAGCATTGTAATGTTTCACTCAAACCTTCCAAAATATTAGAACATACATCATCAGACAGAAAAAATGCTATCTAACCTCGTAATTCTGATCAAGCAATAAGTTTCAGTTCCCTCAATAAATTACATACGACACAAGAAATTATTATACACTAAAGTTACGTCTTCCTTTTCTATTTATTCCGAGATACAAAATTGAACAATAAAATGAGAAATAAGGGATGTGATTTGAATGATAATGTGAATAGTTTGGTTCTATTAGGCCAAGTTCAAGGCCTTTGGCGATGCGACTTGCGACACAACCTGATTGAAGCGACAGGCGTGTTTCTCACCTTTCCTTCACGTATGGCACTGTTGCTATTGTAAGCTGTGACTTGTACAGTGCTATAAGACTGGTTATATGTTAGCGTTTTTTTGGCGCGCATAACCTCGTTTTTGGATGCACGTATGGGTACGATAAAGCTCACACAGCGATTCGCGAGATAATACGTCACTTTGGCTGACAGCTGTCACTTTAATCGAGGGAACACGCTGAAATAAACACACGTAGGTATGCGTGTTAATTTTTTTTGGAGAGCATAATGTGGCGCGCGTAATCCTACCGGATTACTCGGCCTATCAGGATTAGACGCGTAACACAATACGAAAATATAGAAAATAAAGAGAAAACGGGCAAAAAAATGTTTACAACTTTTTTCAATTGAAAGAATGAAAAATTAAAAAATATATTTATTTGTCGCAGAAACATGACGAGCATTTAAAAAAGAGACAACAACGCATAAGAAATAAGAAAAATACAACAAGGGAAGATATAAAAAAAAATTAACGTCTTGCACGTCGTGACTGCAACAAGCAGGTAAACACTCATCATTACGGTTTGGTATAGGGCTCTCACAGCGCTATTTTTCAGCCGGCTAGTTTTGGTTATGCGTTTACCACAGTTGATGTCGCAAGACGTGTGTCGCTTGAGCGTGTAGTGCGTGGCCGAGTTGTTAGGATGGTTTCTCCCTGACTTATGTGAATGACTTCAACCTATACAAAGCCAGAGATACGAAATGCTATTGACAAAAATCATGACTTGAATTTATTGACTGATGTCGAAGCTACTTTACGTCAGTAAATTGATGTATGACAGCTTTGGCGTATGATTGAGTGTTTTTTGAAGACATAATGGCTTATGATCTACGTGACACGAGTAACTTATGTCTTGTCGCTTCGTAGATGGATAAAAGTTTTCTTTATCCAAGGGTTGATTTTTTATCAAAATCACCTGAGGTTGAGGAAAACGTTTTTGGAATTAATCAAAGTTATGTTTTGTTCTTTTATGAAATTAATAATAATATTCTTGTAGGTACCAAAATTCAGTATCTCTAAATCATTTTAAACATAAAAAATTTTATACCTAGCTAAAATTATAGTGATTTATGCATGTATAAGATTACAGCAGAGATTAAAAGCAGCTGTCAATCCCACGCCTATGAATAATTTTAATAGCACTTTCATCGAAATAGACATTTAGCCTACTTTGCGTAGGATGTTACAATAAACGACCAATTTAAAATATTTCAGAGTTTTGTAAGAAATGTTTAAATGTGAATTTCTTCAGATATTAAGTGCTTTAAATACTCGCGCACTTTGTGAAATGAATCATTTTAATTTTATATAAAATGCGATTATGCAAATATAGTTTTATCTTTTTATATTTTGCTTTAAAACATAAACGGAAAACAATTAAAACTTAGTAACATTTGTATTCAGTAGTATTTCGTCAACACCATTGTTTATAATAGTTTATCGACAGCGATCGTTATCGATAAGCTGCACATCACTAGTAAACATTTGCTTACTACATTCAATTTACTCTGGACACCGGACAAGTACATCGAGAGCCAAACATTATTGAGGCTATGGTCGGAGGACATGGTATTTCCATTGTACTGTTTAAAATACAGTCAGTAGGTACCTAACATTACCTGATCCCTCTTCTTCTTTATGCGAGTGGTCAGATAATTCTGGGCGATAATTCTGTACGATTATTAAGGTTTAACCTCTACTACTTACTGCAATAAAGGAAAAGTAAAAAAAAGGTGTGAAAACTCGACGCCTGATAACACCGTTATCTGGTGCTTCAGAAACGCTTGTACAAACTTCTACACATTTGTACAATGAGGAGATTCTTAAAAGTCAAAGTCAAAGTCAAAATATTTTATTTCACATAGGCCTACATGGGCACTTGTAAAACGTCGACATAAAAAAAGGTGCACGGTTCGGTGCATTGGTCGATTCCTAAGGAGAAGAACCGGCAAGAAACTCCAAAGGCCAACTCAAAAGCCAGACCTATCTTCAATCGAAACTCAATTTATAGCTGACACACTAAATAAAAGTTCAAAGTCAGCATAGAATAAAATTAATTACCATTGAAATGGAAAAGAAACTTTCAAAGAAATCGAAGACCAAAGTTGCTAATTTGAAATACCTAGGGTGCCGTAAATTTCACCTGAATTGCTTCATTAGTAACATCACAAAGTACTTATATAATACTTGCCCGTTTGAAAGGAACACTTGTACAGATTTCTTAAATAAAAACGATATCAAATATCGTATTTATGTAGGTATCGAATCAGTGATTTGAGTAATCATCACCTAAATTGCGTCATTAGTAGTATCACAAATTACGGTCGAATAAGGCATTAAGTATGCAGGCATCTAACTTGCGTTAACTTTTAAGATTACTGTTAAACCTTTACCGTTTTTTTTCAAAATGTAAAAAACTAATTTAATTAACAAAATCATTAAAGCAACCTGCACCAATACCCCATAAACAAATACACACATACCTACATTTAGAGACTGGGGTCAAACGATATAGCTTTTTACATCAGTCGCTTAATGCCAAACACTTTGTATTTGTATGTTAAAAAAATACAAAAATGTTATGCTACTTCGAAGAACTAACAGAAATAATACAATGTACAGAAAAAGTAACAAAATCGATCAAAAAATGTAATAGCTACACGCTTTAGAAGTTTTTGGCTGCCAGTCATTTAAATCGGTTAAAACTAAGCCATTTTTTTAAATATTACACTAGTTTTTTTTACTTTTGCCTGTCTTTTTACTGTTTCCAGATCAATTGTAAAAAAATAGTCAAGTACTCAATTGCAATAAATATTGTCAGTGTACTAGAGTTAAAAATATTCCTGCGTTTATACCAAATACATAGCTGTAGCTGTTGGACTGTACTTGGAAAATAATTGTCCGATTAAAAAGAGCACTTGAACGGACTTCAATAAATCGAATACCTAGGTATCGAATCGGTGATGTGAGTAATCGATTTTAGAACTAAGTGAAGTGAACGCTCGCCGTTAGTGAAAATCGATTGGTTTGTTAGTTTTGTTGGTATGTAAGGTTATAATTTACCGAAGTGGAATGTAAAATGTTCTTTTTAAATAAGACTCCGCACTTGGCACACAAGGTTTTAATTCCAAAGTACGGACAACTTATTTACTGTTTAATAAGTATAAAGTTGGAATTAAGTTAGATCGGAATAAAGCAAAAACGTTCAGAATTATACCATAATGTGTCTGCAATCAGTCTACAATGTGCCCACAGCTGGAACTCAAGCCCGCTCAACGTTTAAGAATGTGTTACATAGTTTTACCTCATCTCATACAAAATCAGGTATCAATCATTAAACTTTTTCAGTAGCAGACAAGGAGTCTGAATTTAAAAAAAAAATGTATTAAATAACATAATATTTTAGTTAGGCAGAGGTGTACTAAATAGTACACCTAGGTTTTGTCACATACGCTTAAGCTCCATGTAAAAGGAGGCGACCTTATTGCCACCAACTGGGCACAAATCCAGCCTTCGTGACGGCTATTGGGAAATTTCTGAAGGGAAACACAATGTCACTTTCTCCTACCCTGAAATTAAACTTCATGTTCTGCAGCCGCGACCAATAGACCACGAGGCAGTACCTACCTTACAAACAGTCGTCGAAATTATTCTAGTGATGCAATTTTATATTGCTCTTCTTATGAAAAGCAAGCAATGAAACTTCTCTGTGTAAATTGAAATTAATATTTAATACACGTTGATAAAAGAACATTATCCAATATATAAAATATCTAGAACAAAGTTTCTATCACGGAACTGTCGTAAAATATCAATTTCAAATTGAAATTAAGTTTGCAATTATGCTAATTGGATGGTGCTCATACTAATAAATAATTTACTGAATGAAATAAGACGAATTCATTTTGACTTTTATGTGCTTTGATATGATCTTCTACCATTATTTCATTAATACGTCTATTAGTTTTTAAATGTGAGTTTCAAAGTGAACTTTTCTGGAAGGCAAAGACTTTTCATCACGCCTCTTATCACCGAATATTGGATTTGCCAGACCCTCCGTTCCTCGGAAAGCATATTAAAGCCGAAAGTCCTGGATGTCGTAATTTATTTTTATTTTATTATTGTATTACTTAGACAGTGGTTAAAGTGACCCCAAAGCCTGACAATCTGTCGTACCAAGTGGAATCAGATAACCCAGTACTATCTGCAGGTCTAAAATGGCCGCTTTATGCGAATCCATGCAGAATTATAGTATGAAACACGTTAAAATTTCTAATTCTTAAAATGGACTTTATGTCTATAACTGTAAAGTCCATTTTAAGAATTTTACATTTTTAGCATAATTAATATTACGATTCTGCTAAAGCGGCCATTTTTGGGAAATCGCCTGGTCATGACGGATTGGGCTAGCAACAATAGTTGCAAAAGTGTTTGACAGCATTCTTAATACACAATTAAACAAAAACATAAAGTTGCACGATAATCAGTTCGGGTTTTGGCCGGGAATGTCTACTGAAGCTGCAATATTGTGTCTTAAGAGTGCTGTTAGATACTATACTGACAGAAGCACATATGTGTACGCGTGCTTCCTCGATCTTTCCAAAGCCTTTGACCTGGTCTCATATGATATCTTGTGGAATAAGATGAGATCATCCCAGATACCGTGTGAACTTATAAACATCTTTCAGTACCTATTGGTACGGGAACCAGGTGAACAACGTAAAGTGGGCGGGCACGTTGTCGGACCCATATAGGTTGGAATGTGGGGTGAGGCAGGAAGGGTTGAGCTCCCCCTCCATTTTCAACCTGTGCGTAAATGGACTGGTCGAAGCGCTCAGCGAGCAGCATATCGGTTGTCATATAGATGGCGTCTGTTTGAATAATATCAGCTACGCGGACGATATGGTGCTGCTGAACGCCTCGGTCTGTGGACTCAGGAAGCTGTTGAGTATTTGTGAGGACTACGCAGCCGTTCACGGGCTGCGTTATAATGTAGTTAAGTTAGAGCCATCTTGAAAAACCATGCATTTAGGTTTTTCAAGGTGGCTCTAGGCAAGTGCGAGATATCCCACCCGTAAAGCTAAATGGCGCACCCTTGGAAAGGTCGGATATCTTCAAATACTTAGGACATTTCGTGACGCCTATTTTGAAAGATGATGCGGACATTGAACGGGAGCGGAGGGCGCTGGCGGTCAGAGCGAACATGGTTATCCGCAGGTTTGCACGGTGCTCAAAGGAGGTTAAAATAACTCTTTTTAGAGCCTACTGCACTACACTGTACACGTGCAGCTTGTGGACTAGCTATACGCAAAAGTCTTACAGCGCCCTTCGTGTCCAGTTCAACAACGCGTTCAGGATGGTGTTGGCGCTCCCCCGCTATTGCAGTGCATCGACTATGTTTGCACGCGCGCGTGTGGATTGTTTCCACGCCATTATGCGCAAGAGAGGAGGAGCTCGTGGCTTAATAAGAACTGCCACTCGGGTCGATCTTTAGGTTAAGCTGCGCTTGCCTAGGTCGATCTGTGGATGGGTGACCGCCCATTACATACCGAGTTTCCTCCGTGCCTCGAAAAGCACGTTAAGCTGTTGGTCCCGGGTGCCATATATAGATCTGTGGCAGTCGTTACGGGTAGTCAGTGACCTGAAAGTCTGACATCCAGTCTTACCAAAGGGTATCGTATTACCTAGTATTAACTGGGTTGTGGAGGTCAGATAGGCAGTCGCTCCATGTAAAATACTGGTATTCAGCTGCATCCGGTTAGACTGGAAGCCGACCCCAACATAGTTGGGAAAAGGCTAGGCCGATATATATGCGCAAGAGAGGCCCGTCACTGGTGCGGCGAGTGCGGGGGAGCGCTAACAACATGCTGGCTGCGCTCGCTGGAAGGCTTGATTGCGCCATTATCTCCCACTGTTGTAAGCGACATGTGGCAGGTTGATGCAATTGACGTAAGCTATATTTTATTGACTGACTAGAATTTAATATGACTAAGTAAATGAATTTTTTATTGTATTTAATTTTATTTTGTGTATTGTAATGTGACTGTTGAATGTATTTGAATTATGATATGAGTCAGTGATACTCGAATTAAATGATTTTATTTATTTATTTTAGGCCCGCAGGACTGTAGAGGTCAGATAGCCGATAGCTCTGTGAAAAATATTGGTATTTAGCTTTATCCCATTAGACAGAAAACGGACCCCAACATAATTGGGAAGAGATTAAGCAGATGTCATGTCAATTCAACTATTAAAAATTTCATAGAATAGGGGATCGAACAAAAACAAACTAATTAGTCCGTCAGATAGATTTCCAAAAAATATAGGACACGTATTTTTCTTTTTTCACTTAAGCAATAAATGACGACGATACAGTGCTTCGAAATCTCGTGAACTCTTCGAAAACGTCACATGATAGTACATTTTACCTACAAATGACGTCACAACCATACTCTAGATTTTTGACGCGTCTTGTCTTCGTTAATGTTTATTAATTTGATGAAACAAAAAACACGTATCCAATATTTTTCGATAATCTAACTGACGGACTAATTAGAATCATATTTTTTTCAACTCAGTCCGATCCCCTATTGCGGAAAGTAACAACAACGGCAGATAAGTTAAAAAAGAACAACATAAAAATATTTTTTTTCGTCGATATAAGGATGCTTAATTAAATAACTTAATTTGGGTACACAAATTGCAGGCTTCTCTCAAAATTATATCCAGTTTTTAACTCTGACAGTCGAGCCAATTTGGTGAGCATTTCATCTTCTCATTTGCGTACGGGTTCATCACATAACGTTTGTATGAGGGGTGGGGTCACACTGTTAGTGTTAATAAATTAATACTGAAAATTGTACCAGGAAAACATTCTATAACACTTTCGCTACCAAACAGTAATTTGTTATGCTACAAATGCTGAATGTACTTTGTGGTTGTGAGATCCAACAAATTCTCGTTAAAACTGTTGAAAATAATGTGCTAGGTACAATGTAATTTGTAAGTTGGCAGCACTCTTTCCATAAATATGGCTGACATGGTGTCGGCCATATTTATGTTGACATCAAAAAAGAAAAAAAAATGTAGAAAGTATCGCGTGTATAGTGCCTAGCCTGGTGAAAGATTTTTACGCCGCCCATGAACCTTTTTTTTTGTGGATCGGGAAATCATCCACCCCTCCCGCTCTTAGGCAGAGCTAAAGGGAGTGTCAGACTTCTACTGACTAAAACCACCCATGTTCCTTCTTAGCCCTTTTACCGAGGCCGCGGTATCTCTTTTGAACAACACGCAGCCCCGACGGGGCCATGGGCCTCTGACTTGACTATACATACCGTCGAGAAATATCTCTCAGGTATGTTCCTTACAAAAAAATATCAGATGTACGTGTGTTGGGTTTGAACTCGGGACCTATGACATGGCACTGGATTGAAAGATATGGAGTTCGTGTAGGAGGCCTTTGATTTTTGATACAGACTTACAGTATCAGTTTTTAACTAGAACAAATTTCCGTGCGTTCAAGCATTTTTGTCATACCTATTATTGGAATCAAATATAACAGCTCACAACTTAGGACCCAGTAATAATAATGACAACAATATCCGTGGTGCTAGGCAACTGGGCTTATCCCAGTTGTATACGTCCCTGTGTGCCTATTGGCCTTGTTCTTTTCTGTCTCCTGCTGATATGGAGGGAAGAGAAAATTTCTGTTTTTCCTATTCCTCCGCTATTCTTTTCTGATTAATTTCGTTGCGGGATCCACGACAGTCAAATCATTTCTCTGGGACTTCGTCGACCTTCATTGTCTCGGCGCTTTTCTTGTGGTCGCCACTGTTAATTCTGGCTTACAGAAGTTAAAGTGGTTTGGGAATAGTGAGGCGGGCTTGTCCCATTAAAAAAAAAAAGGATCAGTTTTAATCTGATTTCCCTGCAAACATCTATCACTCAAGCCCCACCCAACTGCAATCCCATAGCAGTACAAGTCCTTGACATAGCTCATAGTAACGCAAGCATGCAATGTGCATCACTTATTGCTCAGAATGGTGGCTGTAAAACTAGGATGAAACGCATCCGCGTGTAATGGAATGTTATATACTGTGGTTTATGAGACTGTGATGGATGGTATTATGTTATGTTCAGTTTTGTCCTTGTGGTAAATACTCGTATGTTTATATGGTTTTACGATTTTTAAACTGATAAGGTCACTAATATTATCAATACAGAATAAAGTAAACATGATAAAACAGCCATTTACAGTATTAATGATAACGTTTATATGGATCTTTACATTAAAAATGGTAAAGTCCTTGTAACTTACATAATAGTCCGTCAGATAGATTTCCAAAAAATAATGGGCACGTATTTTTTCTTTTTTCACGTAAACAAAAGATGAAGATGATACAGTGCTTCGAAAAGTTGTGTCAATTTGTGTGACGTCACAAGATTAGTACTTTTACTCACAAAGTGACGTCACAAGCCCTCACTCATTTCTTTGACACGTTTTGTTATATATTTTTTTATTAATTTGATAAAACAAAAACCACCAATATTATTCGATAATCTAACAGACGGACTAATTAGATTTCTTTTGGAAATACCCTATTGTGTAGAGTACGATATCCAAACCAACGTTGCCATTTTATATCAGAAATAAATGTACTCGACAGCACAATTCAATAATATGTATTATCTTTAAAATCGTCGTGGAAATTTTGGCTCTTAGGTGGATTGTAGGCACAATCTTCTGGACGGGTTACAAAATCATCATCTGCCTGGCTTACTACCACGATGTTGGGGTAAGCTTCTTTGTCTAACCACATGCAGCTGAATCAAAAATTAATCAATCAAAAAATCAAAACTCATTTATTCAAACTAGACTGATAATCAGCACTTTTCGGACGTCAAAATTTACTTTACTTTACTTATTTACAAGAGACAGTCCCTCAAAACGCCCCCCCCTTTTCGACACTTCCTAGTGTTTTAGCTGGAAAGAAGAAGTAGCGGAAGAAGTTTCTTCCGCCACAGATGTGTTCCTGGGGAGTTCCCCAGCAAGCTTACTTTACTTGGTGAAGCTGCCAATCTGACCTCTACATTTTAGCTACTGGATTTACGAGCATCTAGATAAGACTAGTGGTCAAACTTTCAGGCCACTGTCTGTGTATCAATGACCTACAAAATAATGACAGTCGGGAACTGTCAAAAGGATGCTTCCCAAGGCACGTAGGAAACTCCGTAAATAATGGGTGATAACTTATCCGCAAAACTTAGCTTGGCAAGCGTGGCGTAACCTGAGGATATATGTTACTCTTATTAAAGTACAGCTTACATAAGCTTTCTCATCGAGATGTTCTTGCAAGGATGATTGGATCATTGGACTCACCTTATTCAGGTAGTAAGGTACCCAGGATGCTAATAAAGTTTTATGAGGGCATTAGGCTCTTGTCCGTTGGGGATTTCGAATAACGTTTGGCATTAAAAGATTATGGAATGTACTTTACATTTTGACATACATTTGTGAAGTCATATTCTTGAATCGAGTGTAATATCTGGTAATACGGTTACATAGTAGTAGATGGTAACTGTATTGTGAAGGTCAGATAAAGCTGGTTGATGTTTGAAGTTTGCCATTTGAGCACCGGTTTTAAAAGCTCTCTTTTGAGCACTTATCAATATTTTAGCTATAAACTCGAACAGGAAAAACATCAGAAATCGTGCAGTACTATGCCATGCATTTTAGTGTATTCCGTTATACTGAACTAGAAACTGCTAGGCAG
The DNA here is from genome assembly GCA_932274075.1 of Diarsia rubi. Classification (NCBI taxonomy): domain Eukaryota; kingdom Metazoa; phylum Arthropoda; class Insecta; order Lepidoptera; family Noctuidae; genus Diarsia; species Diarsia rubi. The sequence goes on from OW026414.1 coordinate 6,235,338, forward strand.
ATGACAGTAGATAACGGTGTCAGGGTTTGTCACAAAACTGAAATAATATCTACATTATGCAAATGTATGGACCGTGTATGTATTTATTTTTTAATAATTGAGAAAAAAGTACTAACATGTGGAATAATTTTCTGAAATCATTCCATCTTTAAAATCGTCGTCGAAGTTTTGGCTCCTAGGAGGATTGTAGGCACAATCTTCTGGACGGGTTACAAAATCATCATCTGCCTGGCTCACTACCACGATGTAGGGGTCAGCTTCTTTGTCTAACCACATGCAGCTGAATCAAAAATTAAGCAATCAAAAAAATCAAATCTCATTTATTCAAACTAGACTGATAATCAGCACTTTTCGGACGTAAAAATTTACTTTACTTTACACAACACGTGTGGAATAATTTTCTGAAATCATTCCAAAAGTATATGCGTTAAATAGTCCTACCACGTGGTGTGAAATTTATTTATTTTGTATTAAAAGGCCGAAGACAATTACACTATTTAATTTATATAACACACTCATTCACTCTTCTCCATAAAGTTCAAAAATTCTGACAGTGTCATTTATCATCATCTATTCGCAAACATATCAAGATCTGTGTTTAAATTGAATCCAAGCGAGCGAGCGGCTAATGTCTTAGGAATAGGTGACTTGAAGTGTACAGCAAACAGCAACAGTACAGCAAATTGGAACAGCAGTAATTTAGTTTTGAGTATTTTCTGGTTAATAATAATTAGACACACGACCCCGTGCTGGTAACAAATTTAATTTAAAAACGTTTATCCCAAATAAATCGGCGTGTTTACACCCACACAAAATAATCGCAACCACAACTTTACATAAAAAACTAAACTAAAATTGACGTTTTAATTAAGAGTTTTTAATTATATTTGCTTTCGATCCAACAAATGAATTATTTAAGCCTGTAGCAACACCTAGACGGGCTGTATTGTTTTCGAACAATCGTTGTTTTCTTAAATTTTTGTTTTTCGTTGTTGAATTATTTAACATAACGTCCGGGGCTGAAACTCAAATTTGCGTTAAAAACCAGGCGTTTTTATTAAATTTCTCTACAAAATGTACTTTTGATGAAGCCTGTTTGGCATTTCTGACGTTTGCTTTAACGTTTACATTTGATATGTTTGTGGTGAGAGAAATTTAAAAAAAGTTTAACAAATATTTTTGGAACAAGAATTTTATTGCTTCCTATTCATTTGAATCCACGAAGGATTTCAGTCAAATATTGGGTTTCTTTCTTGACACTATCGCTTAGAAGTGTGAACAAAAAAATTGCATAACATCATTCCTGTAATCTCCGAAGGGTTAGGCGTACGTGTATCTAAAAGAAAACTCACATTTCGTTACAGTTATGTATATGGCCCATAAAGTAGAAAGCAAGTACCATCAACCGAGCACAAATCCAGACTTTTGACGTTCGAAAAGTGCTGATTATCAGCCTAGTTTAAATAAATGAGTTTTGATTATGATTTTGAGGGATGTTATGGAGCTCCGTAACTGTAACCAAAACTATTGACTATCCCAAATAAAAAAATATTCGACCTAACCGTAACCGATATAAAAGTTTAGCGGAGTCTTAATTATTATTTACTAGCGGACGTCACGCGGTTTCACCCGCGTAGTTCCCGTTCCCGTGGAAATACAGGGATAAAAAGTAGCTTATGTCAGTCGGGGATAGTGTAGCTTCCCAACCATGAAAGAATTTTTCAAATCGGTCCAGCAGTTTCGGAGCCTTTTCGTTACAAATAAACAAACAAATCTTTCCTCTTTATATTATTAGTGTAGATTATTTTTATAAAATATGTTTTGGGTATTTTTAGTAATTGTGGGATTCTAAAGGGGTTTTTATTATTTTAATTAAAATTAAAAAAAATATATATATATGTTAAATGTGGGGAGAGTTTAGCAACTGAATCTAGCATGACTGTCCTTCACGGTCAGTATACTCGTACATTGAACAAACATAATAAATACAATGAAGGAACGTTAATAACAACATTGAACAACAGTGTGAACTTCTGTCATCCTCGTCCCTATATTCTCTCTGAGATTAAACCAATTGGGTATTTCACCAAAAAAATCGAATTAATCCGTCTGTTAGATTGTCAAAAAATATCAGATACCTACTTGTTTTGTGTTTTATCAAATTAATAAAAATTTACGAAAATGTGTCATAGATCATGACTTCACTCACATTTGACGTCACTTTGTGGGTAAAAAAATACTAACCTTGTGACGTCACACGACTTGACACGACTTTTCGAGGCATTGTATCGTCTTCATCTTTTGTTTACGTGAAAAAAGAAAAAATACGGATCTCTTATGTTTTGGAAATCTATCTGACGGACTAATTAGATTTTTTTGGTGGAATACCCTATTCGTACGAGTGTTTAAATGTTACAAAATTCGGGTTAAGAGAAAGTTGACAAATTGGTGGAGGTGTTAGACAAAAAATTGGTTCCTAGCACACTATTTTTAAGTGTTTTTATCCCCTGATGCTAAAAATTAAATAGGAGTGCTAATTATTATTTTTCTTGTGTAGATATCTGTATCTGTGGTTTCGTAGCTCCCAAACGAATAGACTGATTTTGATACGTATTTTTCTGTTAAAGAGCTGGCGTCATCGAAATGGCTTTTATAAAATTTATGAACATCTGTCCAGGCGTTTGAACATCATCTGCTCATTTCCTTTTAAAGACGTTAGTTTGTTTTATCTAACTGCGGTACTCAAAAATATTTAACGATTACTTAAGCCGTCTCTTAGTAATGATTTGACATACTTTTGTATGAAAAAACAGTCAAACCCTTTACTAAGTGATGTCCTAAGTTATTATTAAAGCTCTCTGAGTGCGGCAGTAAGTGTGTGTGTCACTCACAAAAAAAAAACAATACATAGTAAGTAGTGCCTGGAAAAAATGGAAGTCCTTCTTCCCCCAAAAAAAATTAAGAACGTTAATTTCGATTGACCGCCGTGTTAGTCGCAAGCACTGTTGAACTAACTCATTGGTTTGACTCCCAGATCCGGCAAAAAAATATAGCGTATTTTCCACCAGACAATACTCAGTATCACAGCAATCCTGTGCTTACACTTAAGCTCGGTTGATGACATTTAATCGCCCACTTTCACATGGAATTTAAAACGAGTAAAACCACGAGAAAAAGCTAGTCTTAGAAAGAGAAACAATTCCAATAAATCCTCTTCCACCTTTAACCTTCACAGCACAATTAACGACCATAGACTGCGTAGGTGAACTTCCTCATTACCCTATAAGACATCAGCATGTCATTTCCATGCCAATTCATTTTACATCCGTGTTTATCTGCGACGAGGAGACGTCATTCTGTAGTTCTACACTCTCGTGTGTGAACTCAGGTGTACATCAAGTATGTCAAGGATAGGGAATGTTGGGCTGCGGGATATTGTAAGAGATACCGCGGCCTTGACAAATAGGCCTAAGAAGGAACATGGGTGGTTTTTAGTCAGTAGAAAGTCCAGAGCGGGAGGGGTTGTTTGATGATTTCCCAACCCCAAAAAAAAAAGATTGGGATGTGTACAAACTGTTAAACTCGCGTCAAGAGGACAGGTGACTACCAGGGCTATTGCGTATCTTTTAAATGACAGTGGCTATCATATTGTCCATGGATTAACTGTCAAATTGGTTATGGTTTAGTACAAAATGGAACGATTTGACATTATTTGATGTACACTATATGATAGCCGCTGTCATTTAAAAGATACGCAATAGCAGGGCTGCAGGGCTATTGCGTATCTTTTACATGACAGTGGCTAACCTTTAGTGCCTATCAATTACTGTCAAATGGTTCCGTTTTGTACTAAACCCTAACCAATTTGACATTTATCCATAGACAATATGATAGTCACTGTCATTTAAAAGATACGCAATAGCCCTGCTGATCGTAAGACGACGCAGGCCACTGGCGCGAATGTATGTGTGTCAAATGACAATAAACTGATAAATAAAGCAATTCGTGCGGAATTATTCCTTAACGATTCCAAAATATTCAAAAATGCACAACGTTTTCTCTTCTGCCGGTTGTGTTTATTTTTGGTGTTGTATCTATTCTGTTGTTTTTCCTATGTAGTAGAGCTTACTTCTGTCAAGATAATAATTTTCTAACCTTCGAAAAGTCGTGTCAAATCGTGTGACGTCACAAGGTTAGTACTTTTTTACCCGCTAAGTGACGTCTAAAACCCCCACTCATGATCTTTGACACGTTTTATTTTCGTATTTTTTTTATAAATTTGATAAAACAAAAAACAAGTACCTAATATTTTTCGATAATCTTACAGACGGACTTATTAGATTTTTTTGGTGAAATACCCTATTACGAGCCATGACAAATAGGGGGCGTGCCTCATAACTGGGCGAAAATCCAGACTGCGTGGCAGCCACTGAGGAATATCTGATGGAATTACTACTTTTCTGGACCTGAGATTCGTAATCAGGACCTCACGCTCAGCAGTGCTGATGAAGTTCACACGAAAAACCAATAAAAAAATGCGAGTCTATAAAGGGTGTAACAGTACCCAGTAAGGAAGCAGAAAGGCACTTGTTTTCTACGTCGCTGCGATATTTTTTTTGTACTAGACCATACCTGGGAACTTCCTAATTTCGGAGATATTGGGGGTCAAAGTTCAAAATTATTTACAGATGTTTTTTCAACGTTTCTCAGGCTTATTAAATTACCACCATGACCCGTTTATTATTCAAAGCATCCACAAGCACAATTTTTTAAGAGTGCTACATGGAGTTTTACCCCAAAATGTGATTTTTACCCCGAAAAAAAATCGTTTCCCAGCAATAATATTGATTTACATAATGACTTTGATGTACACAATGCTTGGTTGACGGGTTTGTGAAGGGTTTGTTTACACTCTGTATACTCGTGCTAGAGTAGTAAATAGAATTTTCCTAGTTCAAAACCATGTTTGTAGCACACGAGTGCCGTAGCGCCAATTAGTTTGTTACGAGAGCCAAAATTAGCAAAGTTATAAATTTCACTCGCTAACATTTGGGTTTGTAACTTTGAATTGTGTGTGTTTTGGTCGCAGAAAATAGTATTAGATTTTATAGTACAGTCTATACCCAGCAATACCTGAGACCGATTTTTTTTTTTGGGGGGTTGGAAATCGAAGATGACTCCTCCGTCCCTGGGCCGAGCGGTGGGGAGTGTCAGGCTTCTACTGACTAAAAACTACCCATTTTCCTTCTTAGCCCTTTATGTCAATACCGCGGTATCTCTTACAACATCCAAGATGACAAACATAATTCCCCATAATAATCCCATTGTACAGTTCGCCATCTTTAGAGGTCCGCCTTATTGCATTTTGACTTACCTAACCATGCAATGTCATCTGAACTAAACATATTTAAAATTACAGTAAAATTTTACTTCTGAAATTATTTTACATAGTAACAAGTGAAACTAAACAAAACGTGTTACAAATCGAATAATAAAATCTTGGCATCTTGCAGTATTAGACCTTTCACACAGTCATTTTTACAGTCGCACGACTGTAAAAACCGTTCTTATTTTGTAAAGAAATGTGCTTCTGCCGCTTGACTGTCGTGCTGCAAACGTCCTAATGTTAAAGTGGCCTTATGCGGCCACGCTATGCTCCTTGCGCTGCTCATCGCTATGCTCCTCGCGCTGCCGCTATTTGCCGCGATGTTGCCCGCTCTGCTCACTGATTAATGCTCTACTCGCGCAATTAATCGCGACGCTCCTACAAAAACAACAACATAGGGAGCGATGGGTAGGACAAGGAGCATGATTTGCGGCAGGACGAGTTAAGTGGCCACACTATGTCTCTGCCTCCTTTCCTCGCTATTTCCCATGCCACCCGTCGAGTGTGTGACGGCCGCATTAGATGTACAATATTTGCTTGTAAATATGCACGCATTTTAGGCATGTTTCCTTTCTTACTTCATCTCAATCCACAATGCATGGGAGTCGTAAAGAAAAGTAATAACTCGCGTGTGTAAGCACACTCGATATCCAGAGTTATAGGGCCCATTTGCTAGTACACTAATAAAACTTACATTTGTGCATGAGTATTATGATGCTTTGTGTGGGTGTGTGTTATGTCTGGAAACTTATTTATTTTATCGTTTGTACTGTCAATATCAAATGTGAGTTTCGAAGCGATGACTGTTTGTATATTAAAAACGGTTTAAGTTTTTAAACTGACATGGTTAACTAAAACTATTCAAATCAAAAGTAAACATGGTAAATATCCCGTTTTCAGTATCAATAATAGTAAAATGTTTTTTTGACGAATATAACAGTTTTTTTTTATACAGTACTGGAAAAAATTAAGGGTTAACAATTTCCGACAGGCCGTAACTTCGAGAGAAATGGTCGCACAAAAAAAAAGGAAATCGGTCGTGGTCCGACCACGTTGGACCGTTCACCGTGGTGGACCACGGCTTGCACAAAGGCCGGGCGCGAGAGGTCGCCGCCGCCGATCGCCGCTACGAGAACACGGCGGGGCTCCGCCCAAGCGGGGCACACCTCCACCGTGTGCTGTGCTCCACCGTATCCTCCGGCCGATCCTCGCAATGGTGGTATCCGGGCGTTTCCTCCCGCCTGATTCGGTGCAGGTACCTCCCAAAACAACCGTGTCCGGTGAGGACCTGCGTCAGACGAAAGGTGAGGGCGCCATGGCGCCTCTCTAGCCACTCCTCAATGAGGGGTCTTACCGCCACTATCGTGGCGTGCCCTTTGATATCGTTTTCTCATTTAGAATTTGCGGCCTAAGTGATATGTAGCTAGCGATGGGCTTATTCGCATTAACTAAGAATAAATCTCGACTCTGTGATTGTTTAAAATTTTTGACGGAAAAATCCAATCACATTTTACTCGACTAGGGTATTCGAGGTATTCCCATATGAACACCTATTTTTAGAGCACTACGCTTAGAGCACCAAAGAAATTCCCAATTGTGTGAATTGACGGCACGGTTGGCGCAGTGGCTGAGCGATTGGACTGTTGCGCTGAGTGTCGAGGGTTCCATTCCCGAACGGAACAAACATTTGTACGTCCTACATATATTTGTTTCGGGACTGGGTGTATTTGTGTATGTGAAGTTTGAATGTTTGTAAATGCTCCCACGATACAGAAGAAATTTCTAAAGAGGGGGGCAAAGATTTAAAAAAAAAAAACAATATTTTAATTCTACCCTAGACCTATTACTCACTTTCTAGCACGAGGCGGTTGTTATTGATTTCTTTATAAAACAGTCCTGATGCTAGTACCTTTGCACACTAACAATCGCTTAGAATGAACGTTGAAAAACTGAAAAGCAGTTGCAAAGTTTACTTCTTAAGATCGCAGTGGGCAGAATAATTAAATGGCCACTTGTGAAGAGTACAAAATAACAAGCTAACTTGTTTGCTTGAACTTTGAGCTTGTAGCTTTAAATAAAACTCTGCCTTTGAAAAACTTCTATTATATTTTGAGTTGTATGGTTATAGCCCTACGGTTCAATATTTAGGTTAGGCTATGCTTGCTTAGACTGATCTGTGCCCATTACGTACCTATTGTTCTCCGTTCCTTGGAAAGCATATTAAGCCGTTGGTCCCGGAAATCAATTGTACGGTCGACCAAGAAATTGGTTTACCACTTTTGATGACATCTCCCAGTAACATAATTATTCGCTAAGGATTACTGTAATATATTAACGTAATTGGTTAACTGTGAGCCAATCACAGAGCAATGGTTAAAAGAGCATGCAACTTGAACTGTGATGTCAACGCAATAGAGAATATTTTATGTAAACACAAACCAACTTGTCCTTTATAAATCAAGGAGGTTTATGCTAGATACCATACTTAAAAAAAAAAAAAACATTTTCGAATCGCTTTTGACATATGATCTGTCAAGTGTCAGTTATTGATCAACTCAATAAATTATGTAAAATGGCCCTTGATGTTTTGTACGTGCAAATGATATTCAACCTTAGAGTGGTTAACCAATTTCTTGGTCGACTATACATCATCGACAGTCCATCGGGTGAAAAGAAGAGTTTGTAAAGACAATCATCCAAACGAATTACGATAAGGGCAATGTTCAATCAACTAGGTGGACATACAATCTTATTAAAGTGGTCGGAAAAAACTGCACAGCTAACACACCAAATCATTGGTGGCAAACATGCAAGCTTTTGGTGGTCAAAGGTTGAAAATAGAGAAAACACTTTCAGTCTTAAAACCTGAAACATAATATTCCCTACACCTAACTACATTTTTCACCCCATCAAATCACACATTGTACTAACTAGGATGTCACCAAGAGCTGAACGTGTCTAAGACGGTCATACACTGAAGAGCACCGGACATACTGAATGGAACATAAAGCGATGCCATTAGCACTCAGTGCAGAGAGCTACACTTGGGTATTAAGTGCTGAGGACGTGTAGGTTAAGCTTTAAGAAATTGTCACCGTTTCAGAGGAAATGTGACACTGTAACGTTTGTAGTAAAGTTTCATTTTTATTGAAATAATCGCTTTGTAGTAAACGGTTCTCGCGTTTATGCGTAAAACCACTTAAATTCATGTTCCACTATACTAAAAATGTAATAAGCGATTTGACGAAATCCTCTCATGGCTGCCTAGTGCACCACATTCCGAAACTGAACCGAATTTTATATTTTGGGGTGGAAAATCTTCAAAATAATAACCCCTCCCGCTCTTGGGCAGAGCGAAAGGGAGTATCAGACTTCTACTAATTAAAAACCACCCGTGTTCCTTCTTAGCCCTTTATGTCAAGGCCGAGGTATCTCTTACAACATCCCGCAGCCCCGACGGGCGTCGACCCTTGCAGGGCCCTTCCATGTTTCTGACATCTCTCGGAGGTGCGCGTGGAACACTAACGCGCCGACGACACGGCCTGTCATCGTCATAAGACGGACGGACGGACGGACGGACGGCGAGCTTTTCTGACTAATATTATATCTATACTTCATTTTAATACTAATATTATATCTACTTTGCCCGTATTTACAAAATTCCTTTTTGAATGAGCTGGAAAGTTCTGCGATAAATTGCGACTGGCTTGCCACTCACACACTTATCTGATGATGTTAAATGTGAAATAAATGATACGTTTTGGCTGCAAGTACTGTTGTTAACTTCATGGAGGCAATAACTTTTTGCAGAGAAAATCATGTTTGAAGTTTATAGAAGAACGGAATAAATATCCCCTCATGAATGTTTCGTCTTACGCAAAAACGTAACATCTTTTAGTAAGAAGATTAACATGAGCTTTTAAATCTGCGATATCAGTGCGAATCAATGATCGTTCATTCGGGCAGTAGCAGACTAAACAGTTGTTTCATAACAAAATCACATAACAACATAACATTTCTTTATATTTACGCAAATTTTATCCGGATATAATTCCTTATAGACGAACATACCTAAGAACCATAAAACCATACAAATAACACTTCACTTGTGCACTTAATATGTCACTGTGCGTTCATCACAAGTGGCGGAAAACAAATCTCTGCTGCAAAAAGTCCTCTCTCACCGAGTCCAGTTCTCTTTTAGTTTGTTACATTTAACCCCTTTACATTATTATTAAATAAAAATAATTACTTCCCAGTATATTTGACCTCATTTTTTACGTCATTGCAAGTCCTATTGAAAATCCCGAACAATACTCCTTTGACATTCATTAAACAAAAGCGCATCATACTCCATTATCGCAATACGATGACGTCACTTCTTGATAAACTCCCACAACCCGTTAATATGCGGAGTCAAGTGCACTTCAGTTGGCTTTGAAGCAGCGCTGTGCATGAGATATAGTGTTGTATGGAAAGTTCATGTTTTATGGTAAAACTGTAGCTAGCTAAAAATTTTGAATGAATACAATAACTCGTGAGCTATCATCGGCAAACTTCAGTTGCCAAAGTATTTGTTAATGATGAGATTATTTGTGTATGTGAGTTTAAATGTTTGTAAACGCACCCACGATACAGGAGAAATAGGGATGTTTACTGACTTTAAAAAATGATTCTAATTAGTCCGTCTTTTAGATCATCGAAAATTATTGGATACGTATTTTTTGATTTATCAAATCAATAAAAATTGACGAAGAAACAACGCGTCATAGATTTGAGTGGGGCGTTGTGACGTGACTCACCGGTAAAGAATGTCATGGTAATGCCTTAGAAAATGACGTCACACACAGGTTTTCAAAGCACTGTATCTTCTTCATTGTTTGTTTACGTGAAAAAAGAAAAAATACGTGTCCAATATTTTTTGGAAATATATCTGACGGATTAATTGGATTTTTTTTGTTACCCTATTCCTAGTGTGGGGCAAAGTTTAAAAAAAAAATTAGCATCCACATCATTCGTTTATTTGACATCATCTGTCTAAAGACTTATAAAACCAATGCTTTTTCCCTATGAGGCAGACAAAAAACGTCACTTGCTACAATCCTTACATACTCCTTTTGCCTCGTTTACGTTCATATAACTGGCCATACACGAAGTGATTATAATGTCAAAGAAAAATGCTATAAGTTTTTAGCAAATGACAAGGATTTTTAAACTCTTCAGTATCAAAAAACAGAGTGTAAAAAAAACTATGAATTATTTCAGTCACTTCAAAGCGTTAGATCAAAAGTTCACGACAAAAATACTAATAAATTCTACCATGGCTTCTCACGTACCTGTTCCATCACACTGACTATCAATTCCTCACCAGTCTACACTTCAACCAGTGGTCTATTAAGTTGTCAGTTTCTCGGAAATTAAGCGTTGAATAATAGTTGCTAAAGGGTTTAATGAAGCAAGAATTTATGATCATTAAACGTTTTAATTAATGCTTCCATACTGACTTCAACAACTTGCTCAGAATAATTAATCTTTAGTTAATTAAATACTCATTTATATCAGCGTCTATTAATTTTGTCCTTGTTATTTATTTAGAACTTTTTTGTAAATAAGTTTGTAAGAAATAGGGCACGAAATTAAAAGTTCGATTGGCTTTGTGATTGAGCTAATCAATTCTGTGCAACTGTCGCGGCATTGAGTCCTGAAATAAATATTTTTACCCGACTGCGGCGAAGCCCAAAAGGAGAGTAATATGATTGGCGTGTATGTATGTATGCCCGTTTCTTTGATCCCTCATAACTCCTAAACGGATGAAGGGATTTGAATAAAATATACGTCGTTAGATTCGTCTTGATGGCGCGAGTGTCACTGGCTACAATAAAATTTAAAAAAAGAAATTTGCGGATTTTGGGGGCCATAAGGTGTATTTAAAAAAATAAAAAAATCCATTACCATCGAGTAGAGTATCAAAATGAAGGGGTTTTAAAAGGAGATAACAAAAATATTTGATACTTATATGTTTAAAATAAATTTAAAGTCACAAATCATATAAACACACACAAAAGTTAAATCATCTGCGAAGATTTTTACGCGACCAACGAAAGAACAGAAACAAAAGAACTAAAAAGTTGGAAATGAAAGTTGGAAAAAGTAGTCTAAAAACTAAAAAACCCGACTGAAAAAACTGAAATGTAAAAAACAAGCACATTTTAAATTAAACAAAACTTCGGCGGGGTTCATTTGAATATTAAATTATGAAATTAAAATAGAATCGCCTGCTTCCAAGTTTTGTTTCATTTAAAATGTGCTTGTTTTTTACATTTCAGTTTTTTCAGTCGGGTTTTTTAGTTTTTGGACTATTTTTTTATACATAACTTTATAACTTTCCATTCAAGAAAAAGTCTTTAACTAGGGCAATTTGTAAAGAACATAATTATAGGGCCTAAAGAGTAAAAAAACTACAAGAAAGAATAATAGGGATGTTTACTGAATTAAAACAAAATGTGATGCTAATTAGTCCGTCTGTTATATTATCTAAAAATATTATATTCGTATTTTTTGTTTTATCAAATCAATAAAAATTCACGAAGATAAAACGCGTCAAAGATTTGAGTGGGGGTTGGTGACGTCACTGATCGCTAAAAAATGTCATACTAATGTCTTGGAGTATGACGTTACACGAGTTTTCAAAGCACTCATCGTATTGTGTTTACGTGAAAAAAGAAAAAATACGTGTACAACATTTTTTGGTAATCTATATGACGGAATTTCCGTGCGTTCAAGCATTTTTGTCATACCTATTATTGGAATCAAATATAACAGCTCACAACTTAGGACCCAGTAATATTAATGACAACAATATCCGTGGTGTTAGGCAACTGGGCTTATCCCAGTTGTACACGTCCCTGTGTGCCTATTGGCCTTGTTCTTTTCTGTCTCCTGCTGATATGGAGGGAAGTGGAAATTTCTGTTTTTCCTACTCCTCCGCTATTCTTTTCTGATTAATTTCGTTGCGGGATCCAAGACAGTCAAATCATTTCTCTGGGACATCGTCGAGCTTCATTGTCTCGGCGCTTTTCTTGCGGTCGCCACTGTTGATTCTGGCTTACAGAAGTTACAGTGGTTTGGGAATAGTGAGGCGGGCTTGTCCCATTTAAAAAAAAAAATCTATATGACGGATTAACTTTTTTTTTGTTTACTACCCTATTGTAAACAGATACAGTTTACTTATATATATTTATATATATTTTTGTTCCAGATTCAGCAAGGATGACCAGCAAAAACGGAGTACAACATGTGACCTAGCATGGTCTTTGACATGAATAATCTCACATTCCTGGACACAGCGTTTCAAGAATTCCAATGTCAACTGACCCAAGGGCGAGGTTGCGGCGATTCATTCTCCGGACTCGACTGTACTACCGACTACAGCTTCATCAACTATACTTGCGAACTTAACATAGACATTCAAAATGAAACCTCTTACACATGCACTTCGTGTAATTATACAGACATTGGTGGCAACAACACTCTGTGTAGTCCTTACCTCAAGCTGAACCTGGTCACCATAATCTTCGAGAGTGCACTCAAGAATCTATGGCTTCGCCTACCAAGTTTATTCTGCGACCTGGACAACCTATTCTGTTATACGGAAACTCGAAATCGGACGTTGTACATCGACGCTTTGAATGAAACATCAGTTTTAGGCGCAGTGGAAACTTTTCAGTGTAGTTATGACTTCAGGAATGTGACGGAAAAAGTGGTGAATAAAGTGGGTTACGACTGGAGTTTTCTATTTGTGATAGTATTTATTATAGCTGGTGGTGTGGGTAATATTTTGGTGTGTTTAGCAGTGTGTTTGGATAAGAGACTACAGAATGTTACGAATTATTTTCTTCTGTCATTGGCAATCGCTGATTTATTGGTCAGCTTGTTCGTGATGCCTATGGGGGCAATTCCTGGATTTTTAGGTAAGTTTTTCACATTGCTACTTACTTAAGTTTATTTATGTTATACTACTTAAAGCTCAGCCACGCACTTTTTTATTAATCAATGAGGAAGCTTCTTAAAATGTATTTGTGTCTTAAATACAGTTTTTGAATACAACACAATCCCCATTAGTGTCCAAAGTTCATGGTGTAGATTGAAGAGAAAATAATCTTTCATCTCTATTTGTTGCAACATTATTAAAGCATCGGTCAAACTGAGGACGCTTGAATCATATGTCTAACAACGCAAAACAACAACCTTACAAAAAATTCTCGACAATTCCTTTAAAACGACACACAAGGGGATTCAGAAAATTGCATGAAAACGGTTACATATTGTGTAATACCTCCCGCTATTCACAGACTATCCATTTACACAGATAGTTCACATCTTTCATACTCGACGTACGCCAGAGCCTTACAAATTGTACCTATTTTCAACAGCGCAAGCCTTTCATGAAAGGAAGTTCAAGCAATTGTACGAACGCTTTCGGTTAGGGTTATCTAATGTAAACTGTTGTGACACAAGGAGCTATTGAATGGTGAGCATAGAGTGGTTCTTAGTTTAAAATAAAAATATAAGTTAAAAACTAAAACCCGACTACAAACCGCGGTCTTAAAAGTAGTAAATAATTCGTGTCTGATATTCATAAATTGTATATTTGAATTTGTATATTTCTATTTAAATATAAGTAAAATTATTATATAGAGGACCGCCGTAGTCGCGTGCCACTGATACCTGATGCACCTTCATGGCATTTTCATTGATGCATAAGTAAGCTGCTGTTGCCGTTAGCAAGGTGGCATACTGTTTCAACTTCGTTGTTCAATGACCATTAAGAGACTGTCCAAACAACATAATAATATGACGGTTCTCAATTCTTGAAACTTACTTCAAAAAGTGTGAACGATGAAAATAATTTCAATTATTTTAGTGATATAATGCTTCAAACAATTTATACGAAATTGAAAATCAATTAAAAGGCAAAATAAAATCCGGCAGCATAAAATTCAATATTTTACGAAAATACCATTCATAAACCAATTAATACTTTTTTATTGTGATTATGAGCCTGGTGTGTCCCACTGCAGAGCAAAGGCCCTTCCCTCTTTGTAATGAATACTTCAGTTTTCCCAAAAATGCAACTGGTTCCTCAGCCATAAGCACTGTGTGTCACACTACAGGAGACATGAAATCTTATTCCCAGTACCTGTTCCTTTGAATTTGGCATATTTGTCAGCAGGAAGCAATCTCCTGCTCATAGTTGTATGGAAATTCGTAGGAAATGATCGAGTTGTAAAAAAAAATATGGCTGTCATCTCGAAATTCAATTTTGGGAATTGAACTGAAAATATTTTTCGCTGAGAAAACGTAGTTACGAATGTTAGGAAATGAACTGTAGTTGAGAGTAGGTACTGCTTTCCTAAGGTTTTTATTTTTTTTGTTTCGTTTTGCAAAGGAATCTAGTTAAGTCCACTACTATCGCAAAAAATGAAGCCCGGAGACGTTTTTGATCCCCGACAAGGGGTATAAAAAACAAAGTATTGGTAATAATACGTTTCTCAATAGCAGTCACAATTTGATTGCTCAATAAATAAGTTAATAGCAATCAACACTCACCCAGCTACGTGGTGAATTACTGCCCATTCTCTGACCCTGACAAGTCCTGTGTACCAACCGTGGGAGTATAGGCGAATAATATTACTCGTATACCTACTAATGTTGACTGCATGGTTGGCGCAGTGGCGCGCAGGTTCGATTAACATACAGAAGAAATATTTTTATGGTTCCGGGTCTGGCTGTGTATGTAAGTTTTAGTTTGCAAACACACCCACGATACAGGGGAAGTACAGTCAGCAACAGAAGTAGCTGAACACTACTTAAAGTTTCAAAGCAGGATTTTTAATAAATAAATGCTTGTTAGATATTACTCATTACTAACAAGGTATTAAAGAGTAAGGAATATTTAAAAGAAAAATCTTCTGAAACATTAAAAATAATAGAAGTCCTATACATCAAATAATTATGCTACTTCTGTATCTGATCGTACCTACTTCGCCTAGGTCATTCTCCTAATTGTTTTTTTTTTTAACTTTGCTCTAAAATATTTAAAAAAAACTCTGCAACGCGTCACAATTTTTTTTATAAATGCAGCATGAGTTTAAACATGTTTTTGCAAATGTGGGGTTCTCTACAGCAAGACGCTCCGCTATCAACCCGTATTAGGTCATACAGGGGTGTATCCTAGGGTTACTCTTCTTCTGTTCCCACCAGTTGACAATGTATTTCCTCTCAGGATATTGGCCGCTCGGTGTGGTGTGGTGCAATGTGTACGTGACTTGCGACGTGCTCGCGTGTTCAGCCAGCATTATGCATATGTGCTTCATCAGTATCGGCAGGTATGTCTCCAGATTTATTTTATTTTCTAGGAGTATAAGTTGAGGAAGTTGAATGTTTCGCTTGGGAGCAAGGAGTGAGTTTGCAATACTTTATTGTTTGTTTTCAAAAATGTACCTGCTTTCAGAGTGGTAAGACCACTCTGAAAGCAGGCTTTAGTTGTATTTTATTTATGAACTAGCGTTTGCCCGCGATTTCGCCGGACTAGATCAGATGTCGGTAAAACTACAAAACTGTAAATTTTCCGTACAAACTTTCATCTCTTATTTAACTCCCTTTCAAAAAATCCTTCCTTATTCTTAGTCCACATTATAAAGGGTACATGGCACACCTCTGTACATAAATTCAGATTTCTAGGTCTAAGGGTTTGGGCTGGGCGTTGATGAGTGATTCAGTCAGTCAGGATTTTTCTTTCAATTTGTATAAATAAGATAATTCTACGTAGGATTATGATTAAAATACTCTACACTGAAACAAGAATACCTAAGTAAGGTGACTTTTAAGCGAGAACAAAAATGTATAAAAATAAAACAACATTCTGTTCTCAAATAATTAAATAGATTAGATATATAATAATGGTATCTCTGGAAACCTATGCCCTAGTTCTTTTTGGCGAAAGGCAAAGGTATAAAAATTTGGCACACTGTATGTTATAAGAACTGGCAATTCAAGCGCGGCTGCTAAGCATGGTGTCCCCAGGTATTACAATTTCCAGGTCGGATAAAGTAAAGTTTTAGTAGTTGTACGGCCGAATACTGAAACGCCACTCAAATATAAGTGCTGTCTCGGTCGCTCTATGCTGAGGTAACAGAGACAGAACAAGATTGAAGGGCAACTTAAAATTGAGTAGCGTTTCAGTATTCGGCCGTAAGTTTACCATCACGAATTTCTTAGTAAGTAAGTTCATGGCAAAGATTTGTAACAATGGGCTCATTCGCTATCACATGGTACTTAAACGTAATGGGCGAAATATAGAATTACTATTGCATACACTTCTACCCAACTCATTAGGCATTTAAGTGAAAATATTGTGTTATTTTTAAATATGGTTAGCTCAACAAGACAGCTAAAAATCGCTCTCCACGTATTCTATTTGTCTCTCCACTTCCGAATGGTCACCAGAAAGCGTCCAATCAACCATATCAAAATTTATCGACACTATAATATTTTCATCCGACCTCTCGACTTCGATACTCACCCGACAGTTTGCGAGTTTACCCGAAGCCGACCCGAGCACATAGGCACTGTACACTGAAATATGATGTTGTTATCGGATCCCATATTCAATGGACATAATATCGTTTTGTCCAGACACAAGTATCACTTTGTCCATGAGATGTCAAGCGTGAGTTTGAGAATATTGTTCTCATGGATTATTTGTAGGTTAGGTACGGGTGGAACTTAATTTTTGTCGAGTGTGAGGACTTGTCTATTTATGAAGGTGTAGTGACGATACACAGGGTATTTACAAGGCAGATGTGATTGGCAAAGCCTGGAAGGGACGGACGCCTTAGAGAGACATACACTGATTTTTTGGTGGTATACTTCAAAAAGATGTGCATGTACTATGAAACCTGACCAAATGTATGAATGTAGACGACCTCGTCTATATAACCTACCTTCGGGAGGATCGTAGCAGGTGACGTTCTGTGATTGCTGCTCACCCCCATGGAGAAAGCGCGAAAGTTTATGTATGTAGGGGCAATATCTAAGGGTTCGTTACCTACCCAAATAGCTAGCACTTATTTATAGTCTACTTTTCATGGAATATTTTCAATTTTTCTTTTACTTTACATTTACCTTTCAGTAAAAAAAGAGAAATGAAAACAGCGTCTAAAACGATGTACATTTTGGTAATAGAGAGTGATGATTTTAACAAAAGACGTACATTTTATTTTGGGAGCCGCGTGAATTATATTACGAAAGGGACTATTAAGGGTACTTTTGTAACGGTAGGTACTACCATTTCGGAATGTCGATTATAGTGCGCCCTCAAAACGAATTGGAAATAACTACGAAAAAACTAACGGTTCCGTTCATAGTTTTTTGGAATGGAGTTCCTTTTCGTACCTTATCGTTTTGATTTGTTTGTGGGCTGAGGAGCTAAACTCAAAAATGTATAACAATGAAAAAGAACACCAAAAGCCGACATCTCTTTGTACTGATTTTTGAGGCACTTTCCGATCATCAAATTATAACTTCTCCCTCTCTGGGTAGAGCAGAAGGGATTGTCAGACTTTTACTGACTGAAGCCGGCTTTTGAATATGGGATATATATTACATATTGAGATATAATATTTTGTCGCTCGTCGTACATTTTGTACGCGACCGTTCACACTGTGCTTTAATATATATTTTATCTCAAACGCGGGATAGCTCAAGATGTAATATATATTACATCCCATAGTCAAATCCGGCTTAAAACCCATCTGCGTTCTTCACGTGTATGTGAAAAATCACGTTTTACGTTAGGAATCAATGTTACGCACTTAAAACGATGTTGTAAATAGTGCTGATAGCAGGGGTCGCGCCGGTCGTGTACATATTTTAAGTAAAGTGACCACTTAAAAAAAATCTTCGCAACTAGAAGGTTTTCAGGTATATAATATACTGAGAAAGAAAACAAATACTTTTCGACTTATTTATGGTCTATTTATACCCTATTTAGAGTAGACAATGAATTGAATTGCACACAAAAACTGTTACACAGACTTTAATTTTTTTAGAAATTACTTCAATACAGGCTCTAAAATGTATTACTTTGTAAAGCGAAAAGGTTTACAATTCAATATACAAGCTATCGCTCCCAAATTTTACAAGCTAGGCGACAATACTCGATGACTCGCATTCAACTGATCATTCAATTTACTTTATAGCCTATTGCTCTGTATTTCAATGTTGGTGGCTGATATCTCATTTTATCTGAAGTATATATATTTTTTCGCTTTCTTGTTAAGTGTATTAGGACATAATTGGGTCAATGAATGCCCGTTTGAAAAGAATATTCTAAGCTTGCAATTTAGATCGGATTGAGGAAAATTCTATACAACAAAATCTTTTAACTTTTGTTTGGTAAAATGAGCAAGCGCAAACGAGCAATGATCATCAGCATGGATTTTTAAAAATTAATACTTTTAGAATAATTTAAAAAAAGACCGGTCTATTGCATGTCGGATCACGCAATGTAGGGTTCCGTAGTTGCCCATCAATATATTTATGTGAACTTACTAGACTGATTAATCACATGCCAACCTGCCTCAAAACATGATTTTTATCGTAAAATAAAACAAGCTTATATTTGCAATTTTGAGACCTGCTCTCCCATACATTATGTATAGCTATGAAAATATTTCATACAAGTACATTTTTTAAGTAGGTCGACTATTGCTCATAAACTTGTAAAGCCTACTTAACTGTGGTAGTTTTCCTATTATTTTAATTATATTTACTACAACCATGACTTTTTTCACTCGCCCAAACATAACACGTATTGGTGGTACACGTTAGGTAGCCACACTTGAGTCTTACATAAATTTGCACTTTAAAGCTTAATATTTCACAAACGAATTGCTTAATTGAAAAAGTGTAATAGCATACTCCCAATATTTTTTAAAGACCTATTCAACAACATCCCACACAATGGAATTCGCGAGAAAAAAAAACCACTTAAATGTGTACTAGAGATATGAAGACACGCTAAAAAAAATCAATATTTTATTTTAGCAATTTGTCGGAAACATATTCGTATATTCTAAGTAAGAGTCTTTGGGATATAGTGCGGACGGACAGAGAGACAGACAGACGGGCATCGGGAAACTATAAGGGCTCCATGTTGACTGAGGAACCCTAAAAATTACAAAAAAAAAACTAATTTAAGTATAATACACTAACTTACCAAATATACAACAGGGCGTTTAGGCGTCTATAAAGGGTGTAAAAGTACCTTTAACGCAAACGAAGGGCACTTGTTCTCCCCACCACTGCGATTATTTTTTGGTTCTAGACCATACCTGGGAACCCCCTAGTTACGGAGATATTGGGGGACAAAGTTCCAAATAATGCACAGCTGTTTTTGTAAATACTAGTTTTTCAGGTTAAAACTTAACTTAAATTACCTCCATGACCCGTCTACTATTCAAAGCACCGACTAGCACAATGTTTTAATAGTGCTACATTGAGTTTTAACATAAAATGTGATTTTTGACCACAGCAAAAAAAGTAGTTCCCCAGCAAAAAAAAATTGCGTAGGGGTACTTAGTTTGATGTACAGAATGCTTGGTTGACGTATGTGTGAAAGGTTAATTTACACCCTGTATACATCTAGTAAAGTTAGAAATTTTAGCATGCCAAATGGTAGAATGTACCAGGAACAAAACTACCACTGCAGCACCTTATGTAGGTAATCAATACAAATAAATAATTTAAATTCTATTTAATTGTATATAATAAAGCCTCGTTGCCAATGCTCAATTCTTTTCTGTGTGAGACTAGGGACATAATAAAATTATCTGCTCTGCATATGCATGATTTTTTTTCTGTAAAAAATAAAACAAAAAATAAAATTAACACACACACACACACAACAACACTCAAGCACAATAAGAAGGCTATAAATTACCAAAAACCACAGCGGTACCCTAAGAAGGATTTTACAGGGCTTTATTTATTTTAGGGCTCGATTCAGCCAGATAGGAGACGTAAATCTTAGTTGGGACGTGACTTCGTACAAAAACTGTTGGAATTCTATCCCAATCGCGTTGGTATTTACCCACTCGTGGGGAACGGTTAAGTAAATTACCTTCAAGGTATCTTTTGTTTAGTGTGGTAATCATTTAAGTTTGGGTTTTCAATTGTAGATTGTTTGTTGAGAAGTTTAAAAAAAAAAATATCAATAGCTCTCTCTCTTGACTAATCTTGACGGATTAAGTACAGTAGTCCCTTCGCCCGTCAATGATACTCGTATAAACTCAGCCATTTATTTATTCAATATATATATATATTTTTTATACAAACTAAACGAATTTCTCCTGTATCGTGGGTGCGTTTACAAACATTTAAACTCAAAACTCATTAACACAAACACCCAGACCGGGGACAACTATCTGTAGGCCATACAAATATTTGTTCCGTGCGGGGATAGAACCCGCGACACGCAGCGCAGCAGTCCAATCGCTTAGCCCCTGCGCCAACCGTGTCGTCAATTTATTTAAGTAAAAACTTTTTTTTTAAGTCTACTGCTATTAGTGGGGCACAAATTCAGACTCTGTTTCGGATTGTTACTTGTATTAAAATTCCGTTATATTTTAGGCGTACTTCATGCCAAGTTTTTAACACCACAGGGCGTTCGACTGTATTCACACTAGCAAATTCTACTGACTTAATGTTCCGAAAGCATACGTAGGTAAAAAGCGAAACCTTTCATCTCTGGCGAAAAGTTTTCCTAGTAGTTCAGTAGTTATTCTTTTATACATTTTGGTATAGCTCCCTCTACACATATTAATATCACTTTGACATGTACAAATAAATAAAATTAAAGTTTCTGTTTCATCATCATTAATACAGTATTTCACCAAAAAATCTAATTATTCCGTCAGATGGATTTTCAAAAAATAATGGACACGTATTTTTTTTCTTTTTTCACTTAAACAAAAGATGAAGACGATACCGTGCTTCGAAAAGTCGCCTCAAGTCGTGTGACGTCATAAGTTTAGTACCTACTATTTTTTTTTACACCTTTTTGTTGTTTTCGTCAATTTTTATTGATTTGATAAAACAAAAAACACGTATTCAATATTTTTCGATAATCTAACAGACGGACTCATTAGATTTTTTTGGTGAAATACCCTATTCTATTTGGGGTCGGCACAACATGTTTTCTTCTTCCATTCTTCCCTGTGACGTCATGGTGGCATCTACTCCTTTCTCATTCATATCATTCCTCACACAATCCATCCATCTTTCTCTGTTTGTAACTACAAAATAACAAGTTTTTACTGAATGCAAATTACATTTCATTAGTTTACATTTTTGTTTTTTTTTCTGTTTTTTTGTTTATTACAGCCTATCTCCGAAACGGCTGGATTATGACGGAACTTTTATATTAGAAAAATATTCGAATTCCATGCAAAAAAAACTAGAATTTTTAACAAACTCCAAATCAAACAGCTAAGTCATAATGTATTTAATATTTTCAGGCGGACTACAGCCACGGGCAACAACTGGTCCCGAATAAATCTTAAAATATCGTGCAATTTAGTTCTGAACCAACAAAAAGTCGGAGTGTTTGACTGTTCTTGATTTTCGTGATTCAAGTCTCAATAAATGCTTTGTTGAACAAAGAGATAGTATCGATAAACTATTATTGAAAACAAACGGACGTGCGGACAACGCCGTCGACGGGAATAAGTGAAACATAGCGTTTAGACTTTGTATCGGTCATTATTTCTGCTTACCCATTGGCCACGAGATTCGCGCTTTCGAGCGACAATTACATTATGTTGCTTTTCCACTAGAGATAATATGCTATGCAGCTATGCTGCGAGGATGTAATAGCTAAGCTGTGAAACTATGTGACCATTTCCACCGATACTACGCTATGTACCGGTGCGAGTAAGATGTGCAATGAAGATGCGCCGCCACAAAGTAACTGTGCGAGGAAGATGTGTGCTATACAAACGCGGCCATATTGTAGGTACTCTGCTCTGCACATAGCTACACCACTCGCGACGGCTCACACATCTATAGCACGCATCCAAAGCTATGTGCACCAATGAATATGATTGGTTGATATGATATTAAGCACTTCTCTGGTGGAAAAGCACCTTTATAACAGCGGCAGCAAAAAACAAATGAAATAAGTTTTTTTAGAGAAACTCAGAAAAAGAGATTCACAAGAGACAATCTTAAACAATTAAAATATAAAAAACAAGCTCATTAACATTGGTCATGTTCGAGGCCAAAGGTATCTCAGCATGGTGTTGTAACATTTAAAACAAGCAATACAGTGCTGGTATTCTTATAGAGCTTGCCACGTTTCACGGAACCGCGATCAGTCTTGCGGAGCAGAGGTTAAAAACATTTAAAAAAAATATGTTTGAAACATAAAAAACTTAATTTTTATAAATGTTTAAAACAGTAAAAAAAAAGTTTTGAACAGTTAAATGTTTCTTAACGACAGTTCATTAAAAGGTACTTACTGCTTTGAACGTAAGGCTCATATTTTACTGTTCAAAGCAGTGCAGTTCAATGTTTTATTATTTAGTGATAGTTGATCAAAACGCGCAGTTCTGAGAGTGTAAATGTGACCTATACCAATATATTCCATAGTTGCTATTCCAATAGTTTTCATAGCTAAGCATTGGAGACCCTTCTCCTTTTTAAAAGCATTTACATGTCGGTCAAATTTTGCCTTCAACGTTTTCTCTGACCCTGCAACTGAGACCCAATGCGGTATATAAAACCCGAACTTGGATCGAATATTTTAACAAAAACTTGAAAACCCTTTTCGATATTTTATTTTCCTGAAAAAATATACTTAATCCCCATGATTTACGTATTTACGAATTTAAAATCTAAAATGGCAAAAAAGCAAACAAACAAATTTATCATAATAGAAGAACCACCAGATGCGTATATCTGGTGTTACAAACAGAAAAATTTAGAATATTTCCCGTGGGTATAATGTTTTACTAGTACCTGACTGAAGTTTCAGCTCCAACTATAAGTTAGGCTGAAAATGGTGGCGAGGAACAAGTTTTTGTAACTATAAATTCAAGCACTTAGGCCATTTGGCAGCATGAACCGTGACAGTTATGCATGTAATTCATAGAGATAGGCTAGTTTTTGTCAGTTGTCTTTTGGAGTAATTATATAAGTAAGGATGTTTTGGCATATGGAGAAAACTCAACAATGACTATAAACTTGTCTTTATCCATTTCTTGTTTAGCATAGAGACTTAAGAAGTATATGAAATAATACAGTGTTTGGCTGGAGTAGCAATGCAGTCATGTCTTGTCTTATCACAAATACGTTTTACATAATTATTATTTTCTGCCCAGCACTATTGGGTCTGCCAACGAGCGAATAGTAGAGAGTAGTGGGTGTCAAACTTACGGACCGCTTCAGAAACACCATACTTCGCTCCAAAACCCAAACATTTCTCTCTAACTCTTTTACTCTTCTAGTTGCACTAACTATTGCTGTAATTTTAAGTAATTTTAAGTAAAAAAGTATTTTTAAGTATGAGATCCTTGTCCAATGCATCTTGAATGAATCAGGCATAGTACTACAGGATCTAGGAAACATCAATTGTTCAACGTCTCGGCGGCGGCCGCGGCGTACCCTAAACTAATTACGTTTCGCCGAGTTTCAGTTTTGGTCAAAATCGCAATCCGCCTCTCTACTTGCTAAACGTTATATGTACAGTCATGAACACAATATAAAAATTATTGTTTTTAGAATTAATGAATGAACTACACATCCAATAATTCCATTTAACAATTTTTACTTTCCGAAGATTTTTTCGATGAAGATTTATTAATGATTTCCATTATCACACCTAAAAATATTAAGCTCCAGTTTAATTCCTCATATGGGGAGTATAATATTATAAAGATCACAAAAAAATGTAAGTCCTATACTAAATAGCCAAGTAAATGGATAAAATTTGATACATAGATAGTTTATAACCTGGATTAACACATAGGATAGTTTCTATCCCGATTTTATCTTCCCGTGGGATAATTTTCGAGTTGTAGCGGGTGAAGCTGCTGGCAACAGCTAGTCCTACTAATATTATAAATGTGAAAGTTTGTGAGAATGGATGTGTGGATGTTTGTTACTCTTTCACGCATAAACGGCTGGATCGATTTGGTTGAAATTTGGTATGTAGATAGGTTATACCCTGGATTAACATATAGGATAGTTTTTATCCCAATTTTATGATCCGTGGGATAATTTTCGAGTTGTAGCGGGTGAAGCCGCTGGCAACAGCTAGTAATATTATAAATGAGAAAGTTTGTGAGAATAGATGGATGTTTGTTACTCTTTCACGCAAAAACTACCGATCGGATTTGTATTAAATTTTGCACACCGATAGTTTATAACCTGAATGAACATATAAGCTACTTTTAATCCCGGTAATATAATCCCGTAGGACCATTATCAAACCCCAAGGGAACGAAGCCGCGGGCATAAGCTAGTATAAATATATTATTTTTTATCTCAAAGTTGCAACTGTCTTGTCAACTCTAATATTCCTTTTGTGTTTAGCCAATAGTAAATGTATTGACGCTCCTATCTGTACCAAAGTTTCAAAGCTTATTGTTACTTCTTTGTAAAACTTACATTACCTGTAAGTTTTCCTTCACAATTTAAATACATTTCAAAAGCGAGTGTTTCAGTATTAAAATGTATGTTTTGTAATACTTTGGTACGAGTTTCGAAGGTAACAGAGTGGAATAACGGTTTGTAGAACTTTGTGGGTAGTTCGTATGCTGTGCGAGATAATCACGGATTATTGTAATGTTTTTGTTTGTGAGGTAATGTTGGCTGATTGTTGTGACATTCAAAAATTTGTACAAGTATCATAAAGTAGGTAACTGTGTTTTTCTGTAAGCTTTGAACAATTTCAGATTGAAATGGCAGCTAACAGCTTTAATAACGGTTTTTGTTACGCTTTTAAGGTGTTACGGCTGAACTTCAGGTTTTATATTTTTTCGGAGCCTTTCTGACTAGCCTATGTAGACTTATAGTATCTTATTAAAACGTGTGGGTATATAAAAAAGTGTTTTCATTTGCGCAAAACAATGTATTGTAACCTAATTTTACCATCCAGAATTTCTTTCCTAAATAATCTATATTTATAGTGACGTCAAGTTATTATTGTTTTAATAGAATAAACCTATTTTTGCATCTGAACAATGAAAGAATCTTCAGATAAATAAAATAGTACTGTTCCAGTTTGATAAAAGTCTGCAGTTGCTACGGCGTAGCAGCCGTGGCTACGCCCGCTACGACTTCGTAGCAGATAACTTTTTCTGCTACGTTGAATTTTTATTGTTCACCATTTTTTTTGTGTCTATTCTAGCGTAGATATTTAACTAAAGTAGTAAGTTTAGTATTTCATGTTCTGATGAAGTGTCAATAGCTTTTGCAAGAATATCCATCCAACTTCACATTTTTCATTCGTACACGGCTACTATTAAAGCCAAACCCATTTTTTTTTAAATTGGCATATTGCACGTATGTCAGAGCCCAAAGAAAATGTTTGAACTCCGCTTCTTCAAGATCGACATTTCTCGTTTCGATAGATCGAAGAATTTATAATTATTCTCGACACCATTTTCTTCTCACAACATTTCTCTTCTCTTCCTTTATCAAGTTAAACAAAAGCAGTGCATAATAAATCCCCAGGGTCTCTTCAGTAAAGAGACTCTAACTTGATGGAGAGAGAGCGAAACGATATTTATGAAGATCGCACTTGAAGGCGCTTGTGGGATAACTTATGAGATGGTATTACGTACTAAGTTAGAAGGAATATGCGCCTTATCTCTTAGGTATTTCATTTTATGAATCTTTTGCTTGGACATTCAAAGTAATGTCAGGTTTTTTTGAATACTGAAACTTTGCTGTATTATTTACTGTATTCAAGGGCTAGTAGGTAATTTTACGAAACATTTTGGTTATCAATATGAATTCCTTTCGATATTATCAAAATAGATATCTTACACAGTAGGTACCTTGGTACCAACCTAAATTAGTACCACATAACTACTTCTATAATTTTGAGATGGATTGATAACTTCAGAATTGATTTATTAAATAATGAGATGGATAGGGTAGTTAACAAAAAAATCTAATGAGTCCGTCAGATAGATTTTCAAAAAATATTCTACACGTAATTTTTCTTTTTTTCACGTAAACAAGCAATGAAGACAATATAGTACTTTGACGTCATATTCTAAGACATTAGTATGGTATTTTTTACCGGTCAGTGACGTCACAAACCCCCACTCAAATCTTTGACGCGTTGTATCTTCGGAATTTTTTATTAATTTAATAAAACAAAAAAAACGTATCCAATATTTTTCGATAATCTAACAGACGGACTAATTAGAATCACATTTATTATAGTCAATAAACATTCCTATTGCCAATTCAAATACTTCATAGGATTTTAACACTTCTTTTGAACACTTTGAAAACGTTTACTAAATATCCTTAATATTGAATAAAAGTTCCTATTTCATCATCATCATGTTTTAAATTCGTCCACCAGAAATTTCACAGAAGCACCAACGGAGTCCGGATTTGTGCCCGGTTGAAAACAATAGTATAGTTCTCTATGACATGAAAGCAAAAACATAACTAGCCAAATGTGGTTATACCAATTTGAATATATCTGCATAACCCTTCAGGGATAACAAGCGTGTTTTGCACATATACAAGGTGTAAATCAACCCTTCACACATACGTCAACCAAGCAATCTGTACATCAAACTAAGTACCCCCACGCAAATTTTTTTGCTGGGAAACAATTTAATTTTACGGTATTACTCAATGTAGCACTCTTAAAATATTTTACTAGTGGATGATTTGAATAGTAAAAGGGGCATGGAGGTAATTTAACTAAAGTTACAACCTGAGATATTTTGCACAGCTGCTTTTGTAAATTCAACTAGTATTTACAAATACAACTAGTATTTACAAAAGCAGCTGTGCAAAATATCTCCGTAACTAGGTCCCAGGTATGGTCTAAAACAAAAAAAAATATCGCAGTGGGTGGGGAAAACAAGTGCCTCGGTTTGCGTTAAGGGTACGTTTACACCCTTTATATTAAGCTTATTGACCATTCAATTGTAAAAAATAAAAAAAAATCCTAAAACAAAGTACCCACATAAAGATAATAATTTATTATTGAACAAAAACATTTTGCAGTCGTTATTGAACCAATAAAGTCGGAGCAATTTCTTGTCCAGTCACAAGGATTTAATAGACAATAACTTTTCACTCGTAAAATGCTTCACTGGCCACTTAATTTGTGAAGGACATAAACATATAAATTCGTCATTTAACACGCTCTGGTGAATTTATTTTAGAGGAGAATTGTTCAGTTTTATGCATAGATTTAAATATTAATTAAAAAGTATTTTGTATTTTAAATTTGTCTTGTACAAGTATTACGGTCGCTTCTACATCTAATGTCTACTCTATGAAGGGATACAACAACAATTTCTCTTATAATGAATTCTCCATGTCATAAAAAATAACTTTTTTTTTTTAAATCACATTTCAAGGGTCAGAAACGAGGGCTGCGGGATGTTGTAAGAGATACCTCGGCCTTGACATGTAGGGCTAAGAAGGAACACGGGTGGTTTTTAGTCAGTAGAAATCTGACACTCCCTTTCGCTCTGCCCAAGAGCGGGAGGGGTTATTTGATGATTTTCCACCCGCCAAAAAAAAATACGGTTTTACAAAAAGGTTTGACAAAAGTTGCAATATATAATATGATTTTGAGAAGTGATTTCAAATACATCTCATTCATAGTAGTAGTATGTACTTCACAATATTTCCGTTTTTGAAAATTGGCACTGAAAATAAAATGTTTTGACATGTACCGATTGCGTACGTGCGATCAATGGACGCGAAATTACTCAAATAAGTCCTCATAAGTTTTTCCTTTGTATCGCTCACGACCAATACAAACATTAGCATAATATATAACATACACCGTAATACATATCACGTCGCCATATTTCGCTGTGTCAGCAAAATACGATGTATAAAACAGTTTTCTGAAACGTAAGTCTACGTCCAGGTAATTTTAATATATTGCCAGCTAGCTAGCTTGCTGTGCCAATATATCATTTGTGTGACGCCACAGAACCAGATGTGACACCGAGAAGCAATTGATGTTTGTGTGTTTGCGGCAAACGAGAGGTGGAGTATTTGGTTGTTGTTTAGCTGTCCTGAATAGTACACCCAAATCTTGCGAGTTACCAGAGCGAGCCTGGTTGCCATCAACCGGATTCAAATCCAGAGTACGTAACTGCTTCTGTGGAATTCCTCATGGAAAAACACAATAACACGCTAACCGACCCAGGAATAAGGAATTATGGTCAGCAGTCGCGGTTGAGACCAGTCGATCAACACGGCAGTCTAATATAAACATAAGCATAAAATTAAAACACACCCTAATACATTCTACACCATATTTCGGTATGTCAGCAAAATTTGATGTATAAAACAATTTTCTGAAACGTTACTCGACGTCCAGGTAATTTCAATATATTGCCATTTTGTTGTGCCAACGTATCATTTGTGTGAATCCACAGAACCAGCTGTGACACCGCAACTCGCGGTTGGAGTTTGTGTGTTGCGGTAAACGAGAGTAGTATTTGTTCATTTGACTTAGGAAACGGGATGCACTGTTTTTCGAGTTATGTAAAACAATAAGCGAGATTTTTTATGCTGTGCTATACTAGTTTACTGTAAGAGGTAATTAAGTTGAATTTCAGTCAGTGCTATTTAAAGTGATTATAATTTATTTATTTATTACTTTAATCGCAGTAGTAAAAATTACTAATATTTTTTACGGGCCTATTCGATCCTCATTAAATTAATAAAAAAAATATTATTACATTAAAAAATGATAAATAAATATTCGAAAAACTCACCCCATACGAACCGAAGTGCGCCGCGAAGCTCTTCTGCTCCAAGACGTGATCTCTGGCGAAAACAGTTTAAGCCCCCTGACTTCATCGAGCCGTCTGCGAGGCTGCCATGCTTTGCCAGCAACAAACAATCTTTCCGAGTGGTTCATAGATTTCAAGCATGTATGCGTCGTGTCTCCACAGACAATGTCCCACCATCCAGCTTGAGCTGCATACCATACTACTTGACAATCTTATGACGATAATATCAGCGACGAGAGTCGACTGAATATCGGCCAAAATATTTAATGAAAATTTGTCATCTCTAGAAGAAGACATGACCCGAACTAGTTCTATCGTAGAACTGTGCAGTAGAACTAGTGGGAATGATCCAAGCATACAGGCTGTAAACGCAAATACCAACACTGACTGCGGTACTCAGAGATATTTGATGATTACTTAAGCCGTCACTTAGGATTTGCCATACTTTTGTTTGACAAATCTGTCAAATCCTTTAGTAAGTGATGGCCTAAGTAATCATTAAAGCTCTCTGAGTGCAGCAGTGAGGGCCTTAGCTATTCTGATATCAATGAATACCTCTCTTGCAACTCCTTCACAAGCCTTAATGTTACCATCACTATCAATATCCATTACCAATACCGCTAGTCTCAAAACCATACCCGATACATTTTTTTTTTTGGCGGGTGGAAAATCATCAAATAACCCCTCCCGCTCTTGGGCAGAGCGAAAGGGAGTGTCAGACTTCTACTGACTAAAAACCACCCATGTTCCTTCTTAGCCCTCTATGTCGAGGCCGCGATAACTAGTGTACAACCCGCGGCCCCGACGGGACAATAAAATACCTCGCTCAATGAAATCGGCGATAAAAATAATCTCATCAATATCACCTGTAACGGAGAAATAAGGTGTTTTTACAAGAATAATGGCAATGACGATGCGGCTGCAAGCTACAGTCAGCCCAACCAGTCTGTGAACTGAATGGCTTATTGAAAACTGGGGATATACGGGCTTTTTTGTAGGAACGGGGACGATGAAACTAAAGTTTATCTATAAGATACTAACTTTTCACTTAAGTGCGTTGGTATCTGTCGCTGTCGAGCGATTAGCCACATCACCCCCCTAAGCAAGCTAAGTCTTGATGCTTGCCGGGCCAGTGGAAAGTTCCAGTGCGTCGGAATTGATTGCCGCGTAGTTCACGGTGAGTCGGAACTGTCTGCGGTGATGCCCCAGTGAGTTGGGGTGATGCTGCATATGCTCTAGTGCAACAGCTGAATACTAGTATTTTACATAAAGCGACTGCTTATCTGAACTCCACAACCCAGTTAGAACGAAATAATACGATATCCCTTGGCAAGACTTGTTGCCAGACTTTCGGGTCACTGACTTGTAACGACTATCAAATATAAACAAATGACAGCGGGACCGAATAGCTGAGGCGAAGAAAACTCGGTATGTTATAGGTGATCACCTACGGACAACGGACCCACGGATCAACCTAACACTCAAAATAAGCAAATAACCTTTGCAAAACAGCTGCTAAGCTCAAAATATGAAATTGTGTGTTTCCATACTTTATGTGCACGTAAAGTCTCAATATACTTGAAATGAAAACCCAATTCCAGACTGTTAAGAACTGACGTGTCTGTAATACAGGATTTATTATTCCGTGTTCAAAAATCGGCTACATTTGAGAAGAATCTTCGCTACACTTACTTTTTTCAGGGGTACGTGTTTCCATTGAAATGTTGTTTAAACCTGCACTGTGTAGCTGTTCATTATTTTGATGATTTTTCTGTTTATTTTGAAACAAATTTTAGAAACTATTTACACCTGAGTGGCGTGCGATTGGAGAGGCCTATATCCACCAATGGTTTTGTTGATTGCTTTGGACTGATGATGATGATGATTTACGCCCTAATTTTTTTATGTTGATTTTCTTTGTACGTTTACTAATACTAAGACACTAATCCATAAGGTAACTACTCGCCTACCTTAGATAAGGCGGTAATTTGGGTAATCCATCAAAATAATCAAAAAAATCACAATTGAAGGTACAAACCATTTAATTTACATTAAAAGCAAACACACATTACATTAACACATACATTAATCACATTGAAGTTTAAATTTAATTAAAACATAAGCTCATTATTAAGAAAATAACTCATCACCTTTTTTTGATAAACTTTTCCAGTTTCATATTTCTGATCGATTGGTTGTCAAAAGATAAATTAAAAACAGATAAAAGAAAGCAATTAGAAAATTTACTGAAACTTGTTGAAAACTTCGCCCTTATTGACAAGGTGTTTGATAAATTATCGTTCTTATGAATCTTAAAAGCGTTTTTATCAGAAAGCTGATCTTTTTTTATTGTAATTTACTCAAACTTTGTAGACTAAGAAATTGTTGACGATATAGTAAATCGTTCGTTCAGGTGAAGATATTCTGAATAGGGGATTGGACAAAAAAATCTGGGGGCATGGCAGTGCCCCCGCCAAGTCGTGCAATAAAGGGGCAAGGCCGTACTATCCTTTTCTCGAACCAGTTCAGGCCATTTTCGACCTCCTATAACTTTGTTGTGGATAAAACTAGAAGCCTGAATTCTTAGTAACCAATTAGGCATTTTATAAACACGGTATATTTAAAATTTCATTAAATTTGAACCAGTAGTTTAAGAATTATAACTAATCAAAGTTCCTTTGTTTTGTCACGCACTGACTGACTGACTGACTGACTGACTGACTGACTGATTGACCGATCATCAAAAGTCTAAGGCACTTCTAGCAGACATAGAAGCTTCAAATTTAGAACACAATTAGTGTTTAGTGTATAAACCATGGAAAAACTAAAAAAATATACAATTTCAGTCTAGTTTTCTAGATAAACTAACTGCATAAATAACTTTGTAATCCCATATAATTGGATTACAAAGTTAAAGTTACATTTTCAGTGAATGAATTTAACGAGTTATTAAATTAAACATACTTCCTAGTTTCTGATTGATCTAAAATTTTGCACGTATATGTATATTGCCTATCAATGTAATATTATGATGATATGGAACTGATCTGATGATGGAGTTGGAAGTTGACCATAGGAACTCCATTATAGAATATCATAACCCCATCGAGTTTGGACTCGTTTGATTCGTCTTGTTGAGTAGTTTGTCTTAAGATGGTGTCCAGGGTCTGTTGGTGGAGCTGGAAGGTGGCCATAGGAATTCCGTTATAAAACCAGATAACCCCATCGAGTTTGAGCTCATTTGATTTGTCTTGATGAGTACTCTGTCTTTAGTTGGTAACCAGGATCTGAAGTTGGAGCTGGAAGGTGGCCATAGGAACTCCGTTACAGAACGACATAACCCATCGAGTTAAGACTCGTTTGATTCGTTTTGACGAGTACTTTGTCTTTGGACAGTCTCCAAGATCTGTTGATGGAGCTTGAAGGTGGCCATAGGAATTCCGTTATAAAACGACTTGACCTTGTCGAATTTTTACTCGTTTGATTCAGCTTGTCGAGTAGATACTTTAGCAGTACTTCAAATCGATGAATAAGACTGCTTCGAATTCGAATAAATCTATGTATTGCAGATTCATTAAACGAAATAGATAGAATGAGAGACGCTATAAAAAGAAATGAGATCCCACCAAAAACAAAACTTGTAAAAAAACCAAGTCAGTTAATATATTTAATCCCTACTTAGGTTTTTAAGTAGGGATTAAATATATTAACTGACTTGGTATTACATGGATCTCACTACTTTTTACGGTAAAAGTGAGTTTTTCGGCTTGGTTTTTTTACAAGTTTTGTTTTTGGTGGGATAATAATTAGTCCGTCAGATAGATTTAAAAAAAATATTGTTATTTTTCTTTTTTCACATAAAGAAAAAATGAAGACGATACAATGCTTCGAAAACTCGTGAATTCCTCGAAAACGTCACATGGTAGTACATTTTTCACCAACAAATGACGTCACAACCCCCCACTCATGATCTTTGACGCGTCTTATCTTTGTCAATTTTTATTAATTTGATAAAACAAAAAACACGTATTCAATATTTTTCGATAATCTAACTGACGGACTAATTAGAATCATATTTTTTTGACCCAGTCCGATCCCCTATTGGTTCATAATCGTTTTTAAATAACTGTGTTAACATAGTTTAGATACCTATTTCTTAGAACGAGAAACTAAATGTCATAGTACAGTCGAACAAACTAATAAGTATACAGCCAGCTAACTTTCATTTACTTTTAAGATTAAACATATACATTTAGAGACTGATGTGAAATGATACAGCGTTTGGCATCCAAAACGCTTTATTAAATAAAATTGCAATCAATATTTTCAGTGTACTAGAATTCTAAAGATCCTATATACTTATTAGCTTGTTCGACTGTACTATAACTACTCCTGTAATAGATCACCGTTTGGGGAAAAAAGTTGTGAAGTTAATTATTATTATTTATTTGTTTGCTAATATATTTCATGGATTTTTTCTCTATTTCAGTAGAATAACACTATAATTTACCAAAACGAATGAGAACAAATAAATAAGCACGCAGCTTATATTCTGAAATCCCGCCTACTATCGACCTCAGACTAATCTGTAAACCGAATAAAAAAACCCTTTTTGATTTTAGGTGTCGCTTGAATAAAATAATATAAATGTCTAATTGAATAAAAATGTCAAATATTGATAATATTAATAATAATATTTTTGTGTATATTAATAGTAATATTTGTTAATATTAATATTTGTGTTAAATATTATAATACTATCAATTACTATTCTCTTATTTAATTTTTAATTGATTCATTATCTTAATTTTTTTAAGCAGAGTCATTGTAATATTGTATTTTTTCCCAATCAACGGACTTAGAATTGGCATAACATTATGAAACAAATATAAATTTATTAAATCAATTTTAAAATGAATAAAAAAAAACGAACAAAAAAAAACCGGTGTTTGTCGAAAATATCTATACCCATTACATACCATAAACATAAATTCACGCCCTTTTCCCATAAGGGTAGGCAGAAACCATTCATAATAATATTACCAGTAAAAACTACTCACTGATTTAAACCACAACCTCCTAATCATTTATGTATTACTTTGTCCACAGATATCTAGGCATCCGCAACCCACTGAAGAGTCGACATCACTCCACCAAACGCGTCGTGATCATCAAAATCGCTCTCGTCTGGCTGCTTAGTATGTTCGTGTCTAGTTCTATAACTGTGTTAGGTAAGTATGTTAACATATAGTTTTTATCATTAAGTATAACTATAAATAGAGCAGCGGTGGCCCAGTGTTGGCGGCCCCACCTTCCGAGCAGTAAATCGTGGATTCGAACCCACTTTGTGTAATATCACCACTGCTCTCAAAGACGGTGAAGGAAAACATCGTGAGGAATCCGGCATGTCCTTCAACCAAAAATTCGAAGACATTGTGATATCTGCCAACCTGCACTGGGCACGGTGCACGGCCCATCCCTTTCCTAGAGAGGAGGCCTGAGTCTCTGAAGTGGGAACATTATAGGCGATGATGATTAAAGGATTTATCAGTAACAGCTGGTTATTGGCAATATACTAAGTTAGCTTCCTGTCACAGACACAGACTGCCCCGTTGATGTCGCGTCATTCGATTCTCGGGTTGGCAAAAGTCCTATTGGGGTTTTCTATTATGAATTTCTCAGTAGTAAGCCTTTTTTTTGCAGGTTGGGAAATCAGAAAATGACTCCTTACGCTCACGGTAGGGAGTGTCAGACTTCTACTGACTAAAAACCACCCATGTTCCTTCTTAGCCCTTTGTGTAGAGACCACGGTATCTCTTTTGAACAACCCGCAGCCCCGACGGGACCCCCAGCCCTGACGGGCTCAGTAGCCTAGAGTTTTGAAGTTGGTGGTATGTTTCCCCCGTACCCAGGAAAACACGTTAGTCCTGCGCCTGATTTATCTCCGGTCGTGTCGGATTCCCTTCTCGAATTTTTTAAAATTATCTTCTTTATAATAATAATATGGGACATCCAAAATACTCTTGGTAGCAAAATGTCATTTAGATGTTTTTTAAAGGCTTGACAAAACGTTGTGGTGTATACAACATTTAAAGGTCTTTTGGGGGGGGGGGGGGGCACCTCCCGCTCTTGGGAAAAGTGAAAGGGAGTGTCAGACTTCTACTGACTAAAAACCACCCATGTTCCTTCTTAGCCCTATATGTCGAGGCCACGGTAACTTGTGAATAACCCATGAATGAATGAATACAAAATACTGTTACCACTTAACCGTTAATTTGATCAGAAATCAAAGTGGAAAGTAAACACCATAGAACCACGGCTATTTATATTATACGATAGCATATAGCCTGTATTTCCAAAAGGTATAAAGAGGTCTATTCTATTATTATTCGTCGTGATTTCACCAATAATAAATCCCATGTAACAAGCAGTGAATCTATTGCTAATAAGTCAAACACTTAACTAGATTCGTAACTGAGAAATTCACACATATCATCTCGTTTGTAATCCACAAAGGGTTAGGCAGAGGTGTACCTACCTCGGGCTTGTGCCGTCCGTCTTATGATGACGACAGGCCGTGTCAACGTTTCACGCGCGCCTCTAACTGCCGCACTCAGAGAGATTTAATGATTACTTAGGCCATCACTTAGTAATGCTTTTGACAGTTTTCTCACACAAAAATATGTCAAACCTTTACTAAGTGACGGCTTAAGTAATCATTAAAACTCTCTGAGTACGGCAGTAAGAGATGTCAGCTACATGGAAGGGACGCCGACGCCGGCCGGCCTTGGCACAAGGGCTAAGAAAGTTACATGGGTAGTTTTTAGTCATTAGAAGTCTGAGTCACCCTTTCCGCGGGATGTTGGTATTTGATGACTCCCCCCCCCCTCAAGTACCCCATATTCAGCTATAAGGATTACAAACAACTAGATTGACGTGGAAATCACGTCTAGTATTATCTTACAATCACTTAAGAAATCAATTAGTAACAATTAAACTCCACTTGAAAACTAGTGACAATCAGTCGAAGATATTGCCTAACATTTATAAGGACGCAAGTTAGAAATTAAACTGTGCTTAGAATGTAAGTGTTAGTTCCTTAATTACATACCTACGTGATTAAACGTACTTAGAAATTGGGTAAAAGGAGAAATTGGCTTCTTGCCAACGTTAACTTGAGACTAAATTTGGAAAAACCAGCCTAGTGCGAGTCGAATTCGCTCATGTAGAGTTCCGTACCATTATTATCTATAAAAACGGCAAAAAATCATGTCTGTTGTATGGGAGCCTCCCTTAAATATTTATTTTATTATTAAAATAAAAATACAACTAACTATTTTGTGAATACTTCTCCTCCTCCTACTTCTTCTTTGCATTTCTTGAGATACTGCCTGGTGATAGACAGACGGACGGACAGACAGCAAAGTCTAAGTAATAGGGTCCCGTTTTTACCCTTTTGTAGGGAACCCTAAAATGGGGGCTTTAAAAATAACAAGTCATTGGCCGTGTCGATGATTTGCGGGTTTTCATTATATTAGGGTCGTCGTGTTTTTTTGGCTAGTGCCTTTCTGATTTTAATTGGAGATTATTGATCCTGTTAAAGATTTTACCAATCGTTTGGGCAGAGATGTTCCCAATAGTATAACTACATTTCGGCAGTTATGTTCAAGTACCGTGTAACAGGGGTCGAGTCTGTTGCCATCAATTGGGCCCTAAACCAGACTCAGTGGCTGTTACTGAGAAATTCCTGATAGAAATACCCGACCTGCGAATGAAACCCAGAAGCTCATGCACGGTATTCAGACTTGCGACTACTACACCAATGGGGCAGTTAGTTGTAAATTTATTTTGAGTGATATTAATACTTGAAATGTAACAGAAGACTATGATTTTGCTAAATAAACAATAGTTTTTGGAGGGTAGAAAGTCATCAAATGACTTGTATGCTCTGGGCAGAGCGGTAGGGAGTGTCAGACTTCTACTGACTAAAAACCACCCATGTTCCTTTTTAGCCCTATGGGTCGAGACTGTGGTATCTCTTTCGAACAACTTGCAGCTTTAAGTTTAAAGATAAATGTTTTTCTCTACTTATGTGCCCATAAACTAAATGTAACAGAACTTAGGCGGAGAGATATTTATATTGATGCGAATTGCGTCTACGTTTTATTTGGTTTCAAGTTAAAAACTAGGGAGAAAAATCTTTTTAATGAAAAAACACAGCTAATCACGCCTGTAATTAATCGATGAAAGGAATTGGTAGTTATAACACACATAGACCATTTTTGTTTACGTTCCATATCATCATCAGCCAATAATAATAATGTTCCCACTGCAGGGACTCAGGCCTCCTCTCTATGAGAGGGATGGGTTCAAAGCGGATTGATTCTATAATAGAGACATATTTCCGTCAACCGGCAAAACCAACAAATGTCGATTTTGGACTGCAATTAAGAAAGTTTAGACAATTTATTATTAGACAGGAAAAAGATTACTCCTTTTGTAATTTTGTAATTGACTTAGCTAGCTGTTATTTGTATTTGTATAACATCATAAATTCATGGTTGTAATTAAATTTCTCTCGATAAAGTTAGCAGTCCACTCAGCAATCTTTAATGCCATGGTCCCACACGTTATTAAAATTACCCATGGACTCGGTGGACATTGACATGGATCAATGGCCTTCATCAGAAAGCTCAAAGTCACCCAAAGGGCAATGGGGAGGGCTATGCTCCCGGAGTTTCCTTGCGTGATCGAATCAGAAATGAGGATATCCGCATGAGAGCCAAGGTTACCGAAGAATTGCCAGACTTAAGTGGCAATGGGCAGGCCACGTTGCTCGCAGAACGGATGACTAATGGGGCTGAAAAGTTCTGGAGTAGCGACCGCAAACTGGAAGACGATGCGTTGGAAGGCCTCCCACTAGGTGGACCGATGACCTGGTAAAGGTTGCGGGGACCCGCTGAATGCGAGACGCACGGGATCGGTCAATGTGGTGACACCTAGGGAAGGCCTATGTCCAGCAGTGGACGTCTTTTGACTGAAATGATGATGATGTGGGTCCATCTACCGGGACTACGGGTAATGAGTGATATTTTTTCCATCACTACGACTTGATCAACCGTAACGAGACATGTTACACAAAACCGTATCAATCTTTTAACCAATTACTGTTTTTCCAAGGTCTTATCAATCGCTCCAACATAATGCCGACTCCAGACCTCTGTGTCATCAACAACCGCGCGTTCTGGATCTTCGGTTCGCTGGTTGCCTTCTACATTCCTATGCTGACTATGGTGGTCTCTTTCGCGCTGACTGTACAGCTACTGAAGAGTCAGGCTCGGCTTGCGGCCACTCCTGTACCTGGAGGCACTCAGAGAAGGTAAGATTTTCAATTAATTGTTCGCTGAAGTACCAATTACTGGGGGTTAAAAGGACTCATCTTATAGCCATCAATTAAGCAACAAACTCAAACCATGTGTTAAGCCATGTTTCAAAGTACTACCTCTTAATGACTTTATGTGTATATGTATGTATCTGTTCCTCTTGAACATTTTGATAACAGGGATATTCAGATTCCAGTCGGTTAGGACGTGAATACGCGACAAGCTAAATCGAAGTATTATCAAGTGCCACGCAAAAATAACTGTAATGGCAGGCGTACCGCTTGCTTTGCAATACTGAACTTACTAAGCCAGAAACCTGTAGATATCGGATTCAATGAATAATAAGAACGTAAAGCGTAAGCTGAAAGAATATAACATTTACTCTATTATAAACTAACTGTTAGTAGCGCGATGATCGAATTTCAGGCCATGGGATGCTAAGACAGACCCCAGAGGTTTGTTTGTGTGCTTTGTTTTAATATAAGAAACATATTTTTTTATTAAACATATAAATACAAACAGTACTTTTTATCAAAAGTTTTTTTGTGGTGTGGTGGTTTTATAACTTATTTTACGTTTTATTAACCTGTAGCTGAACATTATTGTACATTATTGTTCAATCGATGTTGTTATTAAAATTATCTTCATAGTAAGATCTACTCGTCACTTCAGCAGTCACTTTCTTTCTTCCCATTTTAATTTCATCCTTCACAGAGTCCATCCATCGTTTATTTTGTACGCCTCTGTTTGCGTGTAACTCAAAAGTAATTTTATGTCGACTGCTTGGGGCAAGATGATGAGTTTCCTAACTCTAATTTAGCAGGTCACTTGGCTAAGTTCTCGCCGAGTTTTGTAAGTAAACTCCTTGGCAAGAGTTTTTTGCCTTTAGTAATTTATAAGGCAGTCTAGCCAAGTCATTCTGTTGGAGAAATATTGAAATTTGCTGCTTAACTGTGGCTGTGACTTTGCATAATTTTTCCAGGAAAAACGTTATTATTTTTAAGCAACAATGCCTTGTAGTACTTACCTTGTTAATAGTCATACATTAATTTGCGCTTTTAATCGTCAAAGGGTTAGACAGAGGTGTGCTTCGATGACAACATCCACAATTTGATAATTTGTAACGCGGGGCAAGTCAATTGATTTAAATCAGACACAAATCCAGACTCCGGGTCGGTACTAAAACATTACAAAACAATGAGGAAACCTAATGACGCCGTGCACCACCTGAGTTCATTCATTTTGTTGCAACACCTACATAGTACAGATACCAGCAAATCAAAGCTACCCGATACTACTTTCCCATCAACCTTGAACCTAATGCTTTAGCGATAAACTTTTTTTTTAAAAACGTTGCCCCACACTAGGAATTTCTCCTGTATCGTGGGTGCGTTCACAAACATTTAAACTCACATACACAAATACCCAGACCCGGAACAACTATCTGTAGGTCATACAAATAATTGTTCCGTACGGGGATCGAATCCACGACACGCAGCGCAGCAGTCCATTGCTTGAGCCACTGCACCAACGGTGTCGTCAAAACTTGTCACTTTGTAAACCTATTAAAGAAATTAGACATCTCGTTATTTAAACGAAAGCACGAGTAATCCTTCTACTATGGCGGCCCTGTCTCTTTTACCTGTAAACAATATTTTTTCCGATTAAACAGCTATGCAAGCCGAATAACAACACATTATTCACCTCGCATTGCACACGTTGGAAATAAAGATCAAAACAAAATTGAGTATTTGTGTTGTGGGCGGCGGGACCTGTCACAACACGTTACTGAAGCTAAAAGCATCGAACGTTGTGGTTTTAAAATAATACAGGTATTGTCAATGTCCTGATTTAGTTAGATGACTGTTTAACGTGACATTGAGTTGATGATTTACACGATATATGTGACAATGTATCAAGGATAGAATTTG
Source organism: Diarsia rubi (assembly GCA_932274075.1). NCBI lineage: Eukaryota > Metazoa > Arthropoda > Insecta > Lepidoptera > Noctuidae > Diarsia > Diarsia rubi. Next base: position 6,276,118 of record OW026414.1, read on the forward strand.
TATCCTGTAAAAGTACATATTATTTTGAGCTTCCACTTGTACAGTGAGGATACAGGCATGACCAATTCCAACCAACCGGTACTGGCCCACCGCGATGCATTGCGGCCCACTCCCTTTCATAGGGTTAAATTTTCCCATTAGTGGGAATGGTGATTATGACGTATGTTTTTTTTTTATTATTATTATGCGTTCCACATAAAAAATCAAGTCCCACAGGAAATTTTGAAATAATAAAACTGCCTGTATTTGCTAACTTAACATCGTTATATTCTATCATGGAGTTGGAGAGGTATGTCTTCTACTTCATGCTTTTATTTTACTCGTCTGACATTTGTTTCCAAACTATATTAAACTTTTTAAGCTTCTCGTATAGCCATATTCAACCTTTTTTTTTTGGTGGGTGTTAAATCATCGAATAACCCCTCCCGCTCTTGGGCAGAGCGAAAGGGAGTGTCAGACTTCTACTGACTAAAAACCACCCATGTTCCTTCTTCGCCCTCTATGTCGAGGCCGCGATAACCAGAGGACTACCCGCAGCCCCGACATTTTCAACCTTATCTGAAGTTAACATACAACTCGAAATAGCCAATTTAAATTCATCAATAAACTAACCCTCTAAAAGTAAATGCAACCGCAAATCGACAAACCTCACTTGAGTCTTCTCCTGGTCGAAAGCTCTAAACCCACTTTCAGAGCCACTAAAGCTTTGACCCGAACAGGTATCGAAATAAATACGTATTGAAAAGGGACTATCCAACAAGGATGTGAAGTTTTAAGAATAGTGAAAACAAGAATTTTACCTAAGACTGCTTGTCATTTAGTCAGGACGAACCGCTGGTGTCCTTATCTAGATTTCAAGTCGTCTCATTTTTTTTTATTAGACGATACTCGGTTCAGAAATTTTCTCGTGATGAGGAGGCACAAATCAGGTCTTCGCCAAAATGCAACAAGCTACTTCGCGTCAATTGGTGTAATGATTAATGAGTTACACGACTACGACTTTTAAACAAGTTATACGGTAAAATCGGTGCGACCGAATTGCGTACAAGCCACACAGCATTCCAGACCAGAGCTTTATTTTAATACGAGAAGTGTGATGTTTACTCAGTGAATATAGCTGATCATTGTGTGTGTGTATGTTGTTTTTAAGGTTCCAAACAAAAATAAAACCTTTGTACCTATCACTTTCTTATCAATCCCACACACACACAGGTTTTATCTCAAGATCTATGCAAAATAGGAATAATATTATTAACATAATGTGCAGGGTTAAACCTGCTGCACATTGCTACTGTTAGTAGGAACAGTGTTCAAAAGTCTGGAAGCATTGTATGGCAATGCTGATACTTTGGCCAAAAAAGGCCCAGCAGGAAGAGTCCACAATAAATAAAATAAATACTTTGTCAACACTCGGTATTTTTTTTGCACCTCATTACGGATTCGCTGCCCTCAATTCCGTGTGGCGTCGTACAAAAACCGCATGTCATTTGGACCGTGTCTTGTGCAGATGTGTGCAGTCAGCCGTGATAGGTGCACAATTAAGGTCAAAACATACTATGTACACGCGACGCGAATTGGAAATTCGGACGAATTTATTTGGAAGGGAAAAGTTTATGTTTTATTGAAGCTAGTTAGTCCGTGAAAACAATAAAGCTAACATTCGGTAAGACGAACGACTCCAAGATATTTGAAAAAATGCTGGGCAGACTTACCAAAAATCGGGTGTGAAAAGCATCAAGTCCGATGGGTTTTATGTCTGCTTTCCAACGCCACAACGGTTCCAACGGTTTGTCAACGGTTCGAAAGGAAAGTTTTGAAATTAATAATAAATTAATAATTTTTAATCCTTTAATTAAATTTAATACAGCTCAGAGGACATTCATAACTGAGATAGGTAGTAGCTCTATGTAAAATACTGCTTTTCAGCAACACCAGGATAAACTGGAAGTTCACTATAACTCAAAGGCTTGGCGGATACTACGTAAAACTTTAGATACCAAATACCTTATCTTAAACGTTTTCATACTTTAGTTATTATTCAATATATTAAGATCACAACAAAACTGAAGGTTAGGCAACCCTTGATGGGCTAGCCCGCCGTCCGTCCGTCTTACGACGACAACAGGCCGTGTCCGCGGCGCGTTCGTGTTCCACGCGCGCCTAAAAGAGATGTCAGCAACATGGGATGGGCCCGAAAGGGCCGACGCCCGTCGGGGCTGCGGGTTGTACACTAGTCACCGCGGCCTCGACATATAGGGCTAAGAAAGAACATGGGTGGTTTTTAGTCAATAGAAGTCTGACACTCCCTTTCGCTCTGCCCAAGAGCGGGAGGGGTTATTTGATGATTTACCAAACCCCAAAAACCAAAAAAGGCAACCCTTTACTTTACAGAAATCACCTAACCGCGGACAATTTGTTCCAAGTTCCACGGGATTATTTTGGGGAAACATTTTCTACGTGTTCTTTATGAACATGCTTGGCATTCCATGGTGGTTTTACTGCCAATGGGACCTATTTTTGTTTTGTAAAATCTAATTTTAAAACGGAATCAACTCAATGCCAGGACCCAATAGGGTAGTTAACAAAAAAACTCTAATTAGTCCGTCAGATAGATTTCCAAAAAATATTGGACATGTATTTTTTTCTTTTTTCACGTAAACAAAAAATGAAGACGATACAGTGGTTTTGCAAACTCGTGTGACGTCACGTTAGAAGTAACACAAAAGTATTACCTACTCAAGCCGGCTTACGGCATTCTTTTTATGTCACTTCTAAAAAATGCGCAAAACGCAAAAACTAACGATTTAATAAATCTTGAGCTACCTATATAATTTTTACATCCCGCGTTTGAGATGAAATATATTGTATAGCACAGTGTGAACGGTCAAGTACAAAATGTATGACGAGCGATAAAATATTATATATCAAGATGTAATATAATTTATCCCACAGTCAAATGCCGGCTTTATCCTTTTCACCAATAGTAATATTCCTATTATCGGTAGCTCCTTAGCTGCCAAACCGTCCATCATGCCTTCAAGACGAGGAAAACGAGATCCGAATCAAACAAAGGTTACTCTGCTAGGGTCATTTGGGGGAGCGATCATCATTGTCTATAGATTTGTCATTATTAGGGGATCTTTTTGTGGTTAAGCTCCTTGGTCAAAATATTTTGCTGGCAAACTAGTTTTAGGAAGGATTTCGATTACGTCATTCATTTTAGCGTTCTTGTGATTTGGCTGATATTGAAATACCTACCTGGGATTGCTTAAAGCAGCGGCGCAAGGTTGATTGGAAAATAAATACAGTTTTCGGTAGCATGATGTGCTGGTGTCGGTTTTAAAGCCTTTCAAGAAACAGTTTTAAACACACAACACAACGAACATAACGTTTCTAAAGCATAATTATTTCAATTCAATATTCTTTTTAACCGACTTCAAATAGGAGGACGTTCTCAATTCGACGAAACTTTTTTTGTATGTTCTCCGCTAACCAGTGGCTGGACGGATTTAGTTTTTTTTTTGTTTTGTTTGAACGGGTATACTTCCCAGATGGTCCTATGATCAGTCAGGATCTGATGATGGAATCCTGGAGAATTAGAGAGATCTTGTATTGGCACACTTGAAGTGGTCCGATTTGAATTTGATGAAGATCTGATGAAGAACTTCGGAGATACGCAACGGAACTCCTCAATAAATGATAGCAAATGAACTGGGATTGCTGAAATCTCATGTCTGTATTTTGTTTACAACAGTTCATGACATAAAATCACGCCAGTACGCTGTGAAGGGATAAAAGCACATGTGAACCACTAAAAGTGAAAAATAAAAACTTTTAAACAAAATATGAAACCTACTTCAACAAAAACTTTAGGAGACAAATCACGTTTTTGTGTTTTAATTTTTGTTGAAGCCGGTTTTATTATTTTGGTTTATTTATTTGTCTTTTTCGAATGTCACTTTGAATGATGTATGCTATTCAAAAGTTGCAGCGTGATAGTACATTTTATTAAGCACTTTATACCCACCCTTTTTGCAAAAGAAAGTAATTTCGTTTACGGTTGAATACACAACCGATGAAACCACTTTCAATGCAAAAACGATTGTTTACCCAAAGAAAACTCGATAAACAAACTCGCTTTGATCTACCGCGTGAAAACAAGAACTCTCTAAAGGAATTCTTGATAATCAAAGACTTTGAACTTAAAAAGCAAAGAAAAGTTTAGAACTGTTCGCGCCTTTCACTTTGGGGAGCTTAGTTTCGTTTACATGTTTTTAATTAAGCCTGGAGGAATGCTTTTCTTAATTAATTGAGCGTACTTTATTTTAAACAAGATGTTTTTGAAGAATTTCTGTGTTTTCAAATATATTTTTCAGTGAGTTGGAACTAATGGTTGAAAGTTGGTATGATTTCATTGGGTTTGTGTGACCAAATAGGCATGAATTTAGGAATAAAATATACATTTTTTTTTCTCAATACCTGATATAATTCAATAATTAAATCATACAAATTTTTTTAACGCCCCATTCTTGAAATTTCTCCTGTATCGTGGATGCGTTTACATACATTTAAACCCACATACATAAAAACACCCAGACTCAAAACAACTATCTGTAGGCCATACAAATATTTGTTTCATGCGGGGATCGAACCCTCGACACGCAGCGCAGCAGTCCAATCGCTCAGTCACTGCACCAACCGTGCCATCGTGCCGTATTAGATAAAGAATTCGCTTCAATCATATTCATTTTTGCTGTTGTTTATTAATTTTCATGTATTTAAAATTATCTTCACAGATTTTAGTATTGTCCCGTTGAAGGTCTATTTTCTATCAATTCTTTACTTATTTTTGTCTCCTTTACATAATATATGTACACAAAATTGAATAGCGAACTTAGGATCACAAATTCTATGCTCCGCTCTATGGGAAATACGGGTTCAAATCCTATTTATCAAATAATAATGGACTCTCGTGGGGAGCCACATCTGCGTATATTGATGGGTTCAAAGGACTAGTAGCGTGTTAGACGGTCAAATAAGCATTAAAGTACAGTATTCAATCAGTTTGTAACGACATACTACCTAAATTATACTTATTCCCTAGGCACAGCCAGCATTATATGAGCCCTCGTATATAGATGAAGAGGGTAAGTTTTGCGAGAAGAGGGGTCAGGTAATACTGAATACTGATTGTGGGTACTAGTACCTAATTTAGTAGCGAAATAATGTCTTTTACTTTTGGAAACACGCTGATAAACTCGTGACTATTGGGTTGATATTCAAGATTAGCAACGCTTTCCTAAGTTAGTCCGTGGATGGGTGACCCATAACATATCGAGTTTCCTACGTGCTTCAAAAAGCATGCTAAGCCGTCTTTGTTGTCATTGATAGAGCTTTGACAGTCGTTATAGGTAGTCAGTGGCCTACAAGCCTAACAACCAGTCTTAACGAAGGGTCTTTTACTAAATGGGTTGTGGAGGACAGACACCCAGTAGCTCCATCCTACTTCACTACATAATATAAAACAAAGTCGCTTTCTCTGTCTCTATATCCCTATGTATGCTTAAATCTTTAAAACTACGCAACGGATTTTGATGCGGTTTTTTTAACAGATAGAGAAATTCAAGAGAAAGGTTTTAGTATCTTTTGCACCCGTGCGAAGCCGGGGCGGGTCACTAGTAATATATATATTTCTTCTGTACGTGTGTTTGTCACTGAACTCCTCCTGAACGGCTGTACCTATTTATATGAAACTTTTCTTATGTGTTCAAGTGGATTTGAGAATGGTTTAGATTCACAATTTGACCCGACAGGTGGCGCTGCTGTCCGGACGGGGCAACGTCTTCCAGGTCTGCTAGTAATATTATAAACGCGAAAGTTAATAAGTATGGATGGATAGATGGATGCTTGTTACTCTTTGAAGCAAAAACTACTGAACGGATTTGTATAAAATTTGGTACAAAGATAGTTTATAACCTGGATTAACACATAGAATAGTTTATATGCCGATTTAATCTTTCCGTGGGATAATTTCTGAGTTGTAGCGGGCGAACCCGCTGGAAAAAGCTAGTGTAAAATACACATAATCAACTGCATCCAGTCAGAGTAGAAGCCAACCCCAACATGGTTGAGAAAAGGGTAAGCAGATAAAAGGAAGTTTGGATAAGCTGTAGATCTGTTGAAAAAATAACATAGTTAAACTATTTACGTAAAATCACGTACCAAATGTACTCTTACTACACTCATTTTCCTAGTAAAACTTTCAACAAAGCTTTTCATCATAACATCAATCAACTAATAAATGATCACACCTGCTAACAATGTAACATTCTCAGAACAACAAGTATGTACCCTCGACCTGTTGAACCAATAAACACGTTATCAGATGCTCATAGATCAAAAGCAAATTTTTAATCTAAGAAAACTTTGTTTATTTCAGGAGTTGAGGAATTTGCCCTTTTTTGGGAAGGTTCAAAAACAAACCGGTTCCTCGTTCATTATTATCGATGGTATAACCCGGCCCTCTTTGTAAACCGTTTGGCAGTCAGCCAAAGGAAATTAGCACAATAGAGATATAGGTACCGAAAGTCAGTTCCAATTTGTACTCCATACATTGAGTGAAAACGCACGCACATTTACAATTTAACTAAAAACTAAAATGTTCAAGTGACTCGTGTCTTGCGATGACGACTGCGACTGTGTAATTGTATACAGGGGGTAAATTAACCCTTCACACAAACGTAAACCAAGCATTCTGTACATCAAACTAGATACCCCTACGAAAAAAGATTTGCTGGGAAACGAAATTTTTCACATTTTACGTTAAAACTCAATGAAGCACTCTTAAAACATTGTGCTAATGGATGCTTTGAATAGTAAACGGGTCATGAAGGTAATTTAAGTAAAGTTATAACCTGAAAAACTAGTATCCACCAAAAACAAAACTTGTAAAAAAGGCCAAGCCGAGCAACGCACTTTTACCGTAAAAAGTAGTGAGATCCATGTAATACCAAGTCAGTTAATATATTTAATACCTACTTAAAAACCTTTGATGTTTTAAATACAAGATTGACTTGGCCACTGCATCACATTGGCAAATGCCATGGCGATTAGCTATTACAATGGCCTGTTTAACATTGGCGAATGCGATGCGATGGCCAAGTCAATCTTGTACTAAAAATTCAGCTTCTAGTTTTATCCACAACGAAGTTATAGGATGTCGAAAATGGCCTGAACTGGTTCGAGAAAAGGATGGTACGGCCGTGCCGCTTTATTGCTCGACTTGGCGGGGGCACTGCCGTGCCCCCAGATTTATCGAAACACCTGTGAAAAATTAGGAACTTTGACCTGGTCTTTGGTATGGTCTAGAACAAAAAATGTTCGCAGTGGTGGGGAGAAAAACTGCCCTTCGTTTGCGTTAAGGGTGCTTTTACACCCTTCACACAGTTGTGTCATAAATCGCCGACTTACAAAGCGAGCGACTGTTATAAAAACTGCCTATAACTCAGAACTAACTGGTCTGTGGAGGTCAATTAATGTCACTCCATGTAAATTACTGGTATTGAGGTCCATTCAGTTGGACTAGAACCCAACCCCAAAATAGGAAAATGCTAGGCCGATGATGATGTGACGTTTGACAGAAATAGGGTTTTACTGACTTAAAAAAATAGATTCTAATTAATCCGTCTGTTAGATTATCGAAAAATATTGGATATAATACGTATTTTTTGTTTTTATCAAATCAATAAAAATTGACGAAGATAAAACGCGTCAAAGATTTGAGTTGGGGTTGGTAACGTCACTGGCTGCAAAAAATGTCATACTAATGTCTTAGAGTATGACGTCACACAAGTTTTCAAAGCACTGTATCGTCTTCATTGTTTGTTTGCGTGAAAAAGAAAAAATACGTGTCCAATATTTTTTTGTAATCTATATGACGAACTAATTATATTTTTTAGTTAACTACCCTATTGCATCATCGATACGTCGGTGCAAGCGCTTTCACGTTTGATTTTTTTTATCTCGCCCTAATGTACGCGTTCATCTGTGTGAAGAGAGATTTTCTCCGGACTACGGAAAAGCGAAGAGAAACCGTTTTACGGTCATTGGGCAAAGTGCCTAAAGAAGGTTGACCCTAGGTCAACTTTCTTTTGGCACTTTGCTGTAGAATAGGGGATAGGACAAAACAAAAACTAATTAGTCCGTCAGATAGATCTCCAAAAATTATTAGAGACGTATTTTTATTTTTTCACATAAACAAAAATTGAAGTCAATACAGTGCTTCGAAAACTCGTTAACTCGTCGAAAACGTTATATGATAGTACATTTTTTAACTACAAATGACGTCACAACCACATCTTATCTTCGTCAATTTTGATTAATTTGTTAAAACAAAAAACACGTATCCAATATTTTTCGATAATCTAACTGACGGACATTAGTCCGTCAGTTAGAAAAAACAATCCGTGTAAAAAACAATGATTCTAATTATAGAATCATTGTTTTTTGACTCAGTCCGATCCCCTATCAGATCGTGGATATACGGAAGACTTCTGGTAGCGGGCGCGATGTTCCTCAGTTATGTGAATTAGTGGGTGCCGACTTGTGGCGACTTGGTCTTGCACTTATGTGGTTTAAAGGTTGCAACCTGAGTGCAGGTAAGACGTTTGTAGTATTTGTTTAGCACAGGAGAAATCTCATCTATGAACTGGTTTACTGACTGAAAGAAAAAAACGACTGTAGAAATATTTGGGTAGGAATTTTGATAAACTGCATAACCTTTAAGTACTGATGTGTCGTCTGACAGACACCTCGAGAAGTGAAGTTACAGGCCTATGTTGGCGAAGTAGTATACCCTAGCGCTTCCCCTTACGCCTCGGGCAGTCGCACAACAGCATTCGATGAGGGTGGCATTGTCGGCGCGTGTAATTTCAGTAAGTTTTTGTTATTTTAAGATCGCGAGAGTAAGATAACTCGTCTACATCATGCACTCTTTACACTCATTATGGAGATAGATCAAGACCTATGCAAAACATGTGATTTATATTAAAATTTATGTGTAATATCCAATGATATATTAAAACTATAGATACGTTGTTCGCCCTCAAAAATGACAACATGAAATGAAGCCAATTGGCCACGCACGCTAGTTACGCACCAACCTCTCGCGCGATGCCACGTTTGTTCTTAATTTAAATCGTGTGTGTAAACCTGCGCAAAACATAAAGAAAACCGGCATCAAAAGGCATCCCGCTGTACGGTGTCATATTTTATTTCCCTTTCTTTACGCGTAAAAGTAGTTATAAAGGGTGTAAATGTACCCTTAACGCAAACGAAGGACACTTATTCTCCCCACCACTGCGATAATTTTTTGGTCCTAGACTACTTGGGAACCCCTTAGTTACGGAGATATTGGGGGTCAAAGTTCCAAATTTTGCACAGCTGTTTTTGTAAATACCAGTTTTTCAGTTTATAACTTTACTTAAATTACTTCCACAGCCCCTTTACTATTCAAAGCACCCACTATCACAATGTTTCAAGAGTGCAACATAGAGTTTTACCGTAAAATGTGATTTTTGACCCCAAAAAAAAAGTCGTTTCCCAGCAAAAAATTTTGCGTGGGGGTACTTAGTTTGATGTACAGAATGCTTGGTTGACGTATGTGTGAAGGGTTACTTTACACCCTGTATAATATTTTCGCCGTTTTGAAGCGCCGCCATGTTAGTTCATGACGTGTCTATATATAATACGTCATTGGTAATATCTATGTTTCTAAAGAGATACGACAGTAAACGGTAATGGGAAAGAAACTACCACTAATTAGCACAAGCCCCCTTAGTCAATACACGATTTATTACAATCATGTTGTGACAAGGTCGACCACGAACAATATTAATTTACGATATCGCCAAAGGTGTATAAAAAATCTTACTATGCCAGTAAGATTTTTATTTTTAATAAGTATGATTATTATCTACATTACGCTTCTAAGAAACACATCAATTGATTTTTACCTTCTGTAGTTAAAAGGCATGCAGATTTCATTTGGATTTACTCCAAGATTTATATCGAAATGAACAAGAAAGGTATTCACGAAACAGATTTGAATTTTCGATCTCATTCCTAAGGGATTAGGTGTTCAAAGGAACCTTTATCTAAACGGGGTTAAAATACATGCCAAGTGCGAGGCCAACTTGTAGACGAAAGGTTCGGTATCCCTGTACAATATTCAACAATGCATTTTTATTTATAGTTTTAAAAAGTATGTTCAGATTATGGGAACCATTGTTAACTTTATTTTCATAATTGTTTTGTCGTCCAGCCAACAAAGAATTGATTTTACAGTTCTGCGAAATTCAGCGCTGTAGCAGATATACGGACGAACAGACAGCGGAGTAATTAGTAATATGATTCCACACATAACATCACGCCTGCAATACCCGAAGAGTTAGGCAGAGGTGTACCTACCTTACAGTACACCCACATTTCACAAGTTGTGTTTTTAAGACCCTCGTAATGGTGAGCCAGCCTATTACCATCAACGGGGCACAAATCTTGACTTCGTGGTCCAAATTCCAATAATAGTGTGCCCAACCCGGGAATCAAACCTCATGCTCAGGAGTCGCTCTTGCATCTACTAGCCCAAGCAAACAATAAGGTTAAGCCAGTAATAAGGATTTTTTGGCCTATTTTCGGTACGGAACCCCAGAAATGGATTCGATTGAACCTAGGTAACATAATCTTCCGAGTCAATGAGCAGGATATCGATAGCCGGTATCGATATCGATATAATATGTGTTATCGGAAAAGTTTTGAAGGACGGTAAGTATATCGTAAAGAGCTACTCGCCTATTTTAAATTGGTCTAAAAGTACATAAGTATATTATGTACTTTGAGTGTACTTGAAAACTTGAAAGGGAGAAAGTGCTTGATGATACGTCAGATATGATTTTAGGCTTTTGAAATGTTATAGTTTGGTAACAAATTTTAGGTTTGGGTTCAAGTTTCTAGATAATTATGAAAACAAAGCAAAAGTTTGTGAAAATGGATATCTGATGATATCAAGCCTCTTCTTGATTAAAACGATTAAAATGTATTGCTGTAGATTCAACCATTCCACCTACGTAAAAAAGTCAAAATGACATTCATAAATCAATTTAAATTACAAAAAACTTACAACTTGCAAATACAGTAAGCTTTCAAATGCGTTTTGTAAAGTTAAAAGCTGTTATTTGGAATTAAAATTTATTTATGAACGTCATTTTGACTTGATTCTAATAAACCTACGGTAATTATTACAAAAAAAACTTTTGTTTTTATTTTGTCTGTCTTTATTTTGTTCCGGTTAATCTCCAATGAGCTTTAACGACTTTAACGGGTCTTTTTCTGGCAGACAACTGATTGTACTTGTAATTAGTGTAATTCAAACTACTTATTTTAAAATGAGAGTTAGGCAAAGCAAATCGTTGTTTGCACGCTCGTTTGTTTGCACGGGTTGTATGCTGTATTAACGTAACTGCGTAATGACTTAGATAGCTTAAAATTAGAAATACTTTGACTTATGCGGTATTCCCCCCAGGGTAATATGGATAAGTTAAGAGATATCATGCTTCACGTTTAATATATCAATAGTTTCCATAAGAATAGAAATTAATTGATTTTGATATAGAGTTACACACAGTTTGAGCACCTTTAAAATAAATTATAGCCATTGGAGTTTTTAACAAAATCCGATTGAAATAGCGAATTAATATTTTTATAATCATTTCACAAGAGGCAAAGCTTAGTTCTCATTTATTCGCATGTAATGTCACCGTCCTTTCCATGGAGTCTTCGACCCTAAATCGCAAATATTATTTCAATACACATACTCAGTGACTGCAAACTATCTGTCCACAAAGACATTATTGTAAACAAGATCATAACAAATTGCTGCCATAAAATGAGCCAAATGTTGGCTATAAATATCGATACATGAAATAGCGGCTATGCTATAATAGGCCGTAAAAGCTTTAATGTAATTGTTTGTCTGGGCTTGTTTGGCTGAGCTCGTGACTTAATACCACTCAGGTCAATCTTTAGGTTAAAGGTTGGTCGTGGGGTATATTACATACCGAGTTGCCTCCGTGCATCGAAAAGCATGTTAAGCTGTTGGTCCCGGCTGCCATATATAGATCTTTAGCAGCTGCTGGTTAGACTGGAAGCCGACCACCAACATAGTTGGGTAAAGGCTAAGCAACAATGATGTTCGCCTCGGTTTATGACCAACATTGGCTATAGTGCGATTTATGTGAAGTCAGCAATAAACGCATCATTGATTTCAAGCCGTTTGGTTTTACTGTGCATTATTCCTGGAATTTATGACGTGTTGCAAATAGCTTCTGAGATACTTAGTCAGCTTCTTGTTAACGCGCTCATGGCCTCATGGATCTAAACCGAGTCGGTCAAGAACTAGGCTAGGAGTGTGGGGCCTTAAGTTCCTATAGCATCCGATATTGAGAACTCGAAGGACTTAATATATGGGGCAGTCTCATTTGTTAAACATATACTTTATAATTATATACAATGTGGAGCAGGACGATTGACATTCCTCTAAACCACGTAAAGAAAGGCATGCTCTTGACCCGTATACAAAAAATCAATCAAATCCAATGACTACTTTAGCCACAGGAAATTATTTTTCATTTTCTTATTTTTCAACATGATGTAGATCGGAGTCCGTAATAATAGGTAAACATTGTAAGGTCAGGAACCTGTGCAAAAACCTACGATTCTATTCTCAACGTCTCAATACGCTTGAAAGACAGAGAAAGGTGTCATACGATCCCACTCTGACGCGCCCCGCACACTCCCACAAAATACTACAATTATAAAGAAAAAGTAATATTACTTACGCAAATAATGCATTAGTGGTGCATAGAAAATTGCGAGTGTGTGTGTGAGCGGAATTTTTTTCGGCAAAAAGTCCTTGACTCGGTAACTATGTCAGTCAGTGCATAGCGGCGCCCTTTGAGGAGAGCACACGCCTACTTTTTTTATCACAAGACGAGCCGCGCGCGCATTGTCGTGATTTTATGAAAAGTTTGTTGTTATTGTGATTAAAGACGATTTATGATATTTGAATTAGTGCATAGGTTACTGTGACTTATTGGTGTTAGTGTAATATTAGTTATTTAGGCATTTATTAGGTAGCTAGTTTTGTGATTTAGGTTAAGTTAGTAAGTTTTTTAGTTTAATTATGCCTCAAATAAGGTTTTAAGTGATTAATTATTCAATCAGTGATCTTTTATTAATTAACAACTCGCAACTTAGTGAGTTTATGCCGCTGATTTGTTGTTCTCCGATAAAAAGTACCTACGCCCAACATCGCCGCCGCTCGCTGCACCCCGCGCACTAGGTCAGTGACTTTTCGTAGTTAAAGCGTGTTTACTTTTTATGCAGTTGATTCTGCTATTTATTTTGTTTGAAAATTGCAATTTTTAAATTTTCCACTAACTACTAATCTTCGTGTTTTAAAATGTTTCGATGGACTAGTACAGTGCTAGTTTTAATTTAATGTCGTAGTTCCAGATCCACATTGTATATTAAATGGTATTTTTAAGTAAAATCTTGCAGCTGAATGAAGGGTACTTCACCAAAAAACTAATTAGTCCGTCTGTTAGATTATCGAAAAATATTGTATACATGTTTTTTGTTTAATCAATACAATAAAAATTGACGAAAATCAAACGTGTCAAAGTTGATGAGTGGGGGCTTTTGACGTCACTTTGTGGGTAAAAAAGTACTAACCTTGTGACGTCACACGACTTGACGCGATTTTACGAAGCACTGTAACGTCTTCATGTTTTGTTTAAGTGAAAAAAGAAAAAATACGTGATCATTAGTTTTTGAAAATCTATCTGACGGACTAATTAGATTTTTTTTGTTGAAATACCCTATTACAAACCAGCTCCCTCAAACCGATTGAGCTGTTTGGCCTTTACCTTTGATTCTGGTCACTTATAAAGTGTGAAAGTCAGACAGGCAGTAGTTAAAATACTAGTATTCAGTTTCATCGAGTCACACTGGAAACTGATCCCAGTAGAGTTGGTTAAGTGGATTAAATGTAGTTATAACTGCGAAACGGTAGATGTCGCTTTGAATAACTTGCCACATACCTATCTCATTTTGCATGGACGGCGTGCAAACTGTCAGCATCTATCAACGCAGAGAATTTGATCGGCGATTTGTCGATTCGTTGAGCTTATGGCATTCGCTGCGTGTCTGTACGGGGCTTTACATCTGGCGTAGATTCAGTTTCTGCTCTAATTTAAGAGTTAAAGGCATCTGTGTTATGTGTGTTGGTTGTTTATGGGACTATGAATTTAGGGATAAAGTACATACACACAACACAAGAGGCATTTGGTGATTTTCTACCGAGTTTTCGAAATCACAGTTAATACTGGATCCATCGGTTTCTTAACATTTTTTTTTTGGAAGTTGGGAAATCATCAAAATGAGTCCTTTTGTTCTGGGCAGAGCGGTAGGGGGTATCAGACTTCTACTGACTAAATATCACCCATGTACCTTCTTAGCCCTTTGTGTTGAGGCCGCGGCATCTCTTAGGAACAACCCGCAGCCTAACAACCCACAGCCTAACGTATTGGCCCTTAGGCTTAATTTACAGTACCGTGGAATAGAAGGGAAGCGATTAAAAAATTAAAAAATGTTACAAGGCATAATAAACTTTATTATCGATTCAGTAACGAACATAATATTAGATGATAGCTATCTGAATTCCTAAAAAAGCGCAAAATTTCTCTTAAAGTCACGCGACACGTTTTTAGCCTTGCACGTTTTTCGCCGCGATCTATTCAGTACGTAACTCAATTAACACAAAGTTCAGAATGCTTTGTAAGGTTTCTTTTCCATTTCATTTAACGACAATGTAAAATGAGCCTTATTGGCTCCAAGTATTGCACTTGTTTATCATAGTAAGTACAATGTGCTGCCAAGATATATTTTCCTAATAGAGTTATTTCGGAATAACTCAATTTTCATGCGCCAGTCTTATTGCTTCTGACACGTGCAAGAAATATTGAGTTATACAGTATAGCTGTTGTAAACAATTATGATTTTGAATGTGTAATAAACTTGGAGGTTCTTGGCTACAAAGGCAAATTTAATGTAATATCTATGAAGACCTTACTCTAGGCGTGTACCTACTGTGGTGAGACGATTTAATTGGTTTAGGGCTCTGCGACTTTGAATATTCCTAAAGTATTTGAATGAATAATGTTGTCCTAGTTGGATAATTACTAGGCTATTACAAACTCCAGTTTTTGGAGGAATTGATTTTCATATAATTCATTTTGTTCATGAGCGATCAGAAAAGTATCAGTTTCTTATCTTGAACGACGAAGAATCCTTACAATCCGCATTTTATTGTGAAGAGGTGAAAAAAAGTCCTAAAAATCTTTAAAGTGCGATTTCTTAAAAACAACCTACTTTGAACTCTAACTTATCGGGTTCTAATTATTGTAAATAAGGTGTTGTATCTGCAACTGCTATCTAATTAGTCCGTCAGATAGATGTCCAAAAAATATTAGACACTTTTTTTTTTTCTTCTTTCAGGTAAACAATAAATAAAGACGATACAGTGCTTCGAAAAGTCGCGCGGCGTCACAGTTTGGTCCATTTTTTACCAGAAAAACACGTCACCTGCCCCCACACACGATCTTTGACACGTTTTATTTTCATAAATTATTAATTTGATAAATGATCTTACAGACGGACTGAACAGAACCATATTTTTTTAGTCAGTCATCTACCCTATTGACGAAGATATGCGCGGACATACATAATAAAACAAATACATAAAAACGAACGGAGAAATTCACTGTTACACTTTATTGGCAGGCAATGCGGAGGTTTTGACAATGGTCCAAATGGTCAAGGCATGCGGCGGGTGGGCGTGAGGAGTTCTCCAGACCTGTCTCCGAACAGGACTGTGAGCAGACAGCTCACTTGGAGGATTACTAGTGCTACCAGGTAATAATCTATGGTGGTTTTTTTAATAGATACATACATTAACTTACACAGGTTTATAGCTGAGAAAAGACACAAAAGTGTTGCGCCAACACCGAGTAATAGAGTTTTGTAGTTAAATTTCTAATGAAGATCTTAGTTTGGTCTACTAAGCAAATTCATGATATAAATAGACAACGAAAAATAACTTACGGGTTTAGGGGCTGGAAGAGGATGACAAATATAAAATCACGCTTTTTGTCATGGGGGAACTACAGAAATCCAACTCCGATGATACCCACATAGAGCCTTTGATTGCTGTTACAAGTGTTTTTCATGTGGAAAATACTTATCATGTTTAGAAAGGGCAAGGCAGGATAAGTTTTAAAGAATATAAAATTATTTTGTTATTACTAGGACCGCCTGGGCAGATCCGAGCAGAAAGCTCGTAAGCAAATGGGTTTTAAAACATGAATCCTGTCCAGGGTTTTTACAGCATACTAGCGGACTTGGCAGACGCCATCATGCCCGGACAGCAGCCCCACCTACCGGGTCTACTTGTAAATCTAAACCATTCTCGAAACCACTCGAACAAAATGAAATGACAGAAATTAATGACATAACAACATGCTTGTACTGTCAACACTGAAAAAAGTTAAAATTTGACAGCAAAATCCCCATTAACCAAAAGATCAGCCATTTTTTGAATTCATTTGTTACAAAACATGTTTTATGTGAAGAACCGCTTAACCAATTTTGTGCAAACTTCACATAAACCATCTACTAAATAGTCCAAACAAACCCTAAACATTTGGTTTGGATAAGTGAGCCCGTTCTTGAGTTATAAAATTACAACGAAAAGTGGCATTATATAGATTATTATCGGCAAAAGAAACATAAATAACAAAGCAATCAATATTATTTAAATGGAAATCAGCAAAATAAGCGTCTTTCCCACACATATATCTGAAACTACCAAAAATATGAATAACAAGCAATACAACCCTTTTCTTGCCTTTGACCGAAACCAAAAAATAAAAGATTTGTCACATAATAAATTCAATCAAACCGAACTTCAAAGAGCTGGCTGGTTACCAACAATTGGTGTCGAAAAGGCAAGTAAAAACGTATGCAATAAAATATTGTTAAATTCGAAACTCTAACCGATTATTGATCGGGGACCACATAATGGTACTAATACAGAAGGTTAATATCACACAACGTGCGAAAACTGGTGCAGGTTGAAGACCACCACCAACTCAAATAAAAATGTTATAGTAGTTATTTTTATATTTTTTTACGATATTAAGCGGCTGGGATTTGATTTATGAATGGGGAATTTAATTTAAAGTATAAAAGTATGGATATTGTTTTACCCCCTATGCATGGCGTCCACACAACCAGTTCAAAAGTCTTTCTGTTAGATCTGTCAGTTGATTTTGACAGTTCAGCTGACTTCACATCGTAGAGTTTTCCCTACAATATCTACTTCCCAGGTTTTGAGGTTATTTTTGATTTTATAATGTTACTCCTAAACTCGGATTTAGTTTACAAAAAGAACTTTTGTAGGAGTTAAAATGATATGTTGACAATAAAAAACAAAGTTTGATGTTGATGCAGTTTGGTTCGGGATTCCTTATATTCATGAATACGACACACACCGAATAAATCAACTTTAAATAATAGCTTTTCCCTTGTAATTTTCACGTCCTGCCATGTGGGTTCACATAACCAACATTTCCCGGCGTTTCCGTGCCGAAATGGTTAGGAACTCAACCGAAATGCTTAATCACAGCCTCGTCGGGCCGAAGTGGTCGTGTTTTGCTAAATTAAGTCGTGCGGAGCCGTGTCGCCTGTATTAGGTATTTGAAATATGGTGTGGCTCTGGTCGAAAATGACGGGCGATGGTTTTGGTAGAACAGTTTGACCTATTCTGAATTTAGCATCGAGTATCAGTATAAAATTCCACTTGGATTTTGATATTTGAGTCCAGTTAAATTTTTCTTTTGCTACAATTTCTTCCATTAATGGTCTTTAAAGAATTAAGAAGTCATTAATCGACTTTATGTAAAAATAGATTGACAGCATACAGGTATTCATTATCATACTGAAAAAATTAGGCGTTTCATAGTATGCTTATTTTTTCTTACTTTATTTTTTCTGATATAATATAGTCACCAAAACCATCAAATTTTGAGGATCAAAGAGGTGTTGAGGTTATTATTTTGCCCCACACTAGGAATTTCTCCTGTTTCGTGGGTGCGCTTACAAAGATTTAAACTCACATACACAAATACCCAAACCCAGAACAACTATCTGCAGGCCATACAAATATTTGTTCCGTGCGGGGATCAAACTGCGACACAGCAGCAGAGGTATAAACTTGCACAGTTAAATTGGGTCAAAGTCCTAATTTTAAATTATCTTCTTTCAATACAGAGCACAACGCAACAAAGTAGGCATGAGCGTCTCCCACCCTCAGCTCTCCTACATGAACGGCTGCGGAGGTACCGGCTCCTCAGGCCAAAGAAGGGGACGGGACGTGGCCACGCAGACACCTCCGAGCATAGCTGCTGAAACTAGGAGAGCGAGGCTGAGGCCTCTCTCGAAGCTGACACTTGCTGCTCCTAATGCTCTAACACTTAGGTAAGTGTTGTGAAGACAAGTGGTAATAGGTTTTTAAGGGTTACATAATTCAACAAAGATTTTCAACAAAATTGACATAAATTAGTTTTTCGGTTGCATAATTTTGTCAATTCAACCAGTCGTACCAAGGAGTATTATATGACTCAATGCTGATTGGATTATGGAGCTTATATAGGCTGTTGCTCCATGTAAAGTACAGGTATTCAGCTGCAACCAGTTAGACTGGAAGCCGACTCAGTTGGGAATGGTAAGGCACATTAAGCCCTCCATTATAGCCCATCACTCTCCTAGAGAGGCCTGAGACCCTCTTTTTTTTTGGCGGGTGGAAAATCATCGAATAACCCCTCCCGCTCTTGGGCAGAGCAAAAGGGAGTGTCAGACTTCTACTGACTAAAAACCACCCATGTTCCTTCTTAGCCCTCTATGTCGAGGCCGCGATTACTAGTGTACAACCCGCGGCCCCAGGCCTGAAACCCTGCTGTGGGAAATTTTAGGCTGATGGTGATAAATAAATAAATTAATTGAAATTAATTTAATTCAATTCTCATGTGTTGTCTAATACTTTGTACATAAATAGTAAAATAAATAAATAAATTTTGTCATTCTAAAGCACTTTAACCATGGTAATTACGGTTTTGTGTATAAAATATCACCTAATCTAAGCCTTCTGATATCATTCGTGTTTGGTAGTAAGATAAGGACGCATTTTTGGCATGTTAAAATTACAGATAGTTATACTAAAGCTTGATCTCTGCGACATACGTTAAACTGACATTCCTAGGGTTGTCAGGATGTAAAAAAAATATCGATGGAAATTATCGATGTGTCTTACTATTATCGATGCTAATGTAACAAATAATTGGGTTTAATTTAATTACAAACGTTACTAAATTAAACAAATATTTTAAAATAAAATTCATTTATTTTCTTAAAGGGGTACACCCCAAATCCATATCTAAATCAGTTTTTGAATAGCTAGAAAGATCTTGTAATTTTTTTATAAACTCTTGTTCGCAAATATTATCAAATCGGACGTTAAGTTTAAACATTAAGTTTTATTTCAATATCGATAGTTTGTAGTCTGCGGTCACGATGATTCTTCGCCCATCACTAATTAGGTCGGCATGCCCATAAAGTATGACATTGACAGGTACTGTCTGTACTATTATCAAATTCAGGACTTCATAGGCGTGATTTTACTGACAGCTATCGCTGAGATCAAGCTATCTTTTATGAAGTATAAGTTTTATTTCTAAAGAAAACAATCAAAATTAGTAACATGAAAAAACTTGCAGACAATTTTATTAGTTTAACTTTTCTTACAATCAATTAAAAGTAGGTCCCTGAAATTCTCTTTTGTTCAAACAATAAATATAACACCTAAAACAATTAAAACCTACATCTAATATAATAATAATAATAATATAGCCTTTTATTCAGATCTCTTTACAAATTTAAACTTAAAAACTAACACTGAACTTGTAAACTATTTATACTAGTATCTGTTGTTTTGTTATCTTGCCTAGATCTGTTTGCCAGTCGGCAAAGGCCTCCTCCAACCTTTTCCATTCTTTTCTTTCTTCTGCTACTCTGTTCCACATGACTCCTGCTACTTGTCTGATGTCATCATCCCACCTTTTATGCGGTCTGCCTCTTTTTCTTTTGCCTTCTCTGGGGTAAATCATCATCATCATGGGGTAAACATCTAAACAATCTCTATATGTACTTCCTGCTTCCTCAATATCGATGTCTCCTGAGTACAATTCTTTAAATCAAAACAGAACTGTCTTTGCCCCTTAGCAACTAAACAATTATTATTATCCGGAAAAACAATTGAATCGTATATATGCGATCGAGGATCAAAAATATGTAATCAACAGGATTTCTTTTCATTCTTAGACACAATTTTTTTGTTTGCTTCTTATCGTGTGAGCAGTCAAGTCTAATTCTGGACGACAGTACCTACAACTAGACTGGCTTATTGGCCTAGTGGTCACGAGCGCGATTGCTTAGGATGAGGTCCTGAGTACTATCGATTACCAGGTCAGTCAAAGTTTTATTCGGTATTCGGAATTATACGTTGTGAAACAGTTTAAAAAAAAAATACAAAACGATCGTAAAACCGAAACCAATCACATCACACTAATAACCTATTATAAAGGCGAAAGTTTGTAAGTGTGTATGTTTGTTCCTTCTTCACGCAAAAACTACTGAACGGATTTAGATAAAATTTGGTTAGTTTTTATCCCGATTTTATCTTCCTTAATTTTCGAGCGGGTGAAGCCGCTGGCAACAGCTAGTTTATAATAAAAGTCAGTTGTAGTTGTCAAAATACTCAAATATATTATACTTCTCCTGAAACACGAGACACCTTTCAACCCACTACAAGTATCGATACAACCGAAAAAGAAATCGATACTTGTCATCATCGAGAAGACGCAAGGATACTCGGGAGGAAAAGTGCTCAATCACGGAATTTCCGTCGTGTCTTTCCGGAACCCTTCGGCCAGTTACGTCAAGTAATTGCCATTTATGACATTCGATTCCAAGCCGTCAGGTTACCAAAGATTTGATGGAGTGTAGTGAAAGAAATTGGGAAAAATGGCACGTTCATGCGTGACAGCTGGATTTATGGCTTCTCGTGGGAGTAATGCGAATTCAATGCTCATCTGTACGCGTAATGCTCGCTGTGACTTTTTTCTTACATGTTACGTAACCATGCTGAGATGCCCTTTTGGTCCTGTACAGGATCAATTTCGTTATTTTGCTTTTGTTTACTTTTGAAATTATTTTATTTTTCCTTAATTCATCTATTTACATATAATTTCTATTTTCAAATATTCCTATACAACATAATATATAGTAGCCCACATTCTTTGGGAACAGGGTCCGAGCTACCGGTGGTCAGGGCTCTTGAGAGAGGAACCTCCTGACAAACTTATTTTATTTTATTGTTAACTTTACTGTTTTGACGAAAACATTGCGAGGAAGAAGAACCAAAAATATCGAAGACATGTGTCATCTTCCCTAACCCGCACTGGGCCCGCGTGGTGGATTCCATCCCTCCCTAGAGAGGAGGCCTGAATCCCTGTAAGGGTTACGTTTTTGTTTGTCCTGTCCGATACTAATGAATACCTTTTCATAGACGAACTTATTCCACGAACGAAAATACAAAAGAACTTACATGTCAGTCAATATTAATGACGAAAAGTTTTTTCATACATTTTTACCGTGATAATATTGCACTGTTAATTGACTTAAAAAAAAAAAACAATGCTGGTAGAGCGATAATCTTACTGAATCCTTTATTAGGTTATTACAAGCTTTTGATTCGAACATTCGTCGCATATACTGTTCATGTTTTGATAAGAACACTAATCTTTTAAAATTATTATCGATTTTCGAAAATTAGACCATTACAATAATATGACCTTTATGAAGACAGAGATTTAAAACAACAATCACGGAGATAACATTATTCAAAAGGGCATTAACTCATTTATTATTCAGCTAAAAGTGCAAACCAGTACTAAATCACACAAATACAAAGCCAAGTTAACAATCGTTACCAAAGGACAATGTAAGCTATATCCTAGATTCTCAGGTCTTTAACAATAAAAATAAATCACGTACAGATATTTTGAATCCAATTTAAGCAATAAAAGGTTACAATCCCTTTTAAAGCCAGTTTTAGATAAGATCCGCTATTGTAAAGTATGGCTATAAAACTTTCAGTGGCCTTTGAGACTGCGGTGTTCAAAGTTTGACTGACTTTTTTTAGGAGTTTGGTTAATGGCAGGAACATCAAAATAATATTTAGATTCTTCGAGTTAAATATGTTTTCAGTTTTGATTTTTATTAATTTTACTTTTTTTATAGATTTTCATTATGATATTTAAATTTACGTCAATGTCAATGAAAAACCGACGAAACAAAACATCGTGATAAAATCAGATGTTTTAAAGCCGAAAGTTTGACAGATACCTACATCCAATAAACTGCACTAGTTCAGGGGGTCTAAAATGGCCACTTTAGCAGATCATATATGAATTGCGTTAAAAGGCGTAAAATAGATCTATCATAATCACTAATTCCACGTAGATAGTTTTTTAGCGAGCTATTTTTTTTAAATTGTATTTTTTTTATATAAGGCTTTTTTTTGTGCTCACACCATAAATAATTTTATTATTATAAGTCTATACGTGAGGACTTGTAATTGGCTTTCTGGTGACTACGATTTCTTCTTTTCTTTGTATTTATTAGCTGTAAGTTCTCCATGTACTAAATAAATAAATAATAGTAATGCGTCTGTGAACATTAAGAAAAATATATTATAATAGGAAAATAATATGAATTCTGTTTAAATTCGTAAAATGTTCACAGACGCAGTTACTAAGATAAAAAGTCTTTTACGATTTTTAACGCAATTCATATTATGATCTGCTAAAGTGGCCATTTTAACCCTCCAGGTCAGGTATTTTAAAACAGCAGGAAAAACATTAAATAAATTATTATGTTATTTATTTATTGACCATTTTTCAGATAAGTACAATAATAAACTAACAAGTTTTCCTTAAGAAAACCAACCTACATCTGACACCACACTTGAAATTGCTATAATATTTCATTCAAGTTCGCCAAAGATTGTCAGACTCTTCAATTATTACCGGCGAGCAAGGAGCTACTTCCACACTGGAAAACTTTGAGTTCCACTTGCAAAGAAAATTTGCTCTTACATTTTCAATGAAAGCTCGGATAAAACTTGCCTGAAGTTTGTAAAAGCGATCCCAACACTTGTTTTAATTTATCAAAATAAATGTTTTAAACGATGAGAGATATTTTCGGTCGGGATCGTCAGATGTTTTAACCACAAAATCGTACAGTTAATGTTGAAGTTCTGTGATGAATACCATTTTTTAAAATGAAAATATATTAAAATGGAAACTGGTGGTGCTTTTACCGGATGTGTATTTTTAAATAGCATTCTGTGCATTTAAATAACAGACAAATAATATCCGTGTGAAAAATAACTTAACATTTGTTATTGGAGTAAATATTATACTGTTGTTGTGTGCTCTTTCGTGAGATATTGTTGAATAACCAGGCATGTTATTGTTTTAGTTTTGTTGCATTTTACACTACGTTTAACCTTTTTTTTTGGGCAGAGCATAAGGTAGTGTCAGACTTCTACTGACTAAATACCACCCATGTTCCTCCTTAGCCTTTGTGCCGAGGCCGCGGTATCTCTTTCAAACAACCCGCAGCCCCGACGGGTCTACCTTAAACCTTTAAATGCATGTTTATATGCACAGTTCTCTATGCATATAAAGATGCATTTAAAGGAGACATTGATAGATGAGGTTTTTTTATCGCGTGGTTAGTGTTCAACCCTCTGT
Organism: Diarsia rubi; assembly: GCA_932274075.1. Taxonomy (NCBI): domain Eukaryota; kingdom Metazoa; phylum Arthropoda; class Insecta; order Lepidoptera; family Noctuidae; genus Diarsia; species Diarsia rubi. The sequence continues at coordinate 6,300,165 of OW026414.1, forward strand.
GGGATTTTTATGCAACCTAATCCTCAAGTATGCTGGTTCATTTCCTCACGATGTTTACTAGTTTCTTCACTGAAGAAACTAGTATTAAAACATGAATCTTCTTGGATCACACCACTCTGGACGATTCACTTCATGAGTCTGGGTGAGTTTAAATGTTTGTAAACGCACCTACGATACAGGAGAAATTCCTAGTGAAGGGCAAAGTTTAAAAAAAAAAAAGAAACCTGTTACTATTATACTCCACTACTCTATTTATTTTTTCTTTTCTTTTTACTTTATAATTCTTTACTACATTTCAAATCAAAAATCAATTCAAAAGTCATTTATTCAAATTAGGCTGATAATCAGCACTTTTCGAATGTCAAAATTTACTTTACTTATTTACAAGAGACAGTCCCCCAAAACGCCCACCCTTCGGCACTTCCTAGTGTTTAGCTGGAAAGAAGAAGTGACGGAACAAACTCCCCAGCAACACATTCTGTCTGTTATGTTGGTTAGAAGAACCAGACTCGATACAATAGTAAGGTGTAAGTTCATTTTAGAGTTACTACAGACACAAATCAATAATAAAAATTTATATAATTATAAGCAATGTAAAAATAAAAAAGTACATAACATATCAAATCAATCATTATTAATTTTCTATAGTCACGCATTATTCAGTAGCATCTTGGAGTCTGAATTTCTGACCAGTTGATGGCACCTCGAGAGAACTCTATATTTTAGTAGTTGTGCATTCGCACTTGTATTTTAGTTTCGTGCATTCGTTGTAGCGGTGTGCGTCGCTTCGTGCTTTCGTGCTCGCAGTGCTCGTTGTTGCTGGCATTCGGTGGCGTGTGATTCGGCGTGGTGGCTTTCGGAATGACGTATTGCACACGTAGTTTTGTTTTTATGAATTGTTCTTCTGACATTCAAAAGTGCCTATTAGATAAAGGTTTAATTGAAATAAATGCTTTGAGTTGAGTTTGAGTTGTTGCAAAGTTAACTGATATAATGTAGATGTACTACCTACACCTGACCCTTCAAGGATCCCAGGCGTGAAGTTTTAAATGTAATGTACTGAACCACAACTTTATTAATGCGACAGATTACGACGTGGCGTAAAGTAAACCACGACGACACGTTTTATTTCAAATCATAATTCTTCTCTCAGATTAAAATGTCAGATTTGTGAACGTGATGAGTTCTACTAATTACTGTGTTTCAAAATGTCCTCATTTTATGTCAGGACAGTTAAAATTGTCTAAAATGTTTGCTGTTTTCAGTACCAATCTGTTATGCAGTGGATTCTACATTAAAACACAAATTGCTACGCTTTGAGCTAACAAAATGAGAAAAGTGGTCGTTTGTCCGTGGGTTATTTTAATTTGAAACTGGTTTTCCTGGGTCAAACAAGGTTTTGACTGCATTTTTTGTAAAGAAAATCTGTAAAGGAATTTAGTCAGTAGCTTGAATACTTTTTATGGTTTTAATGTATGTTTCTTCCTGTCCCTGTGATGACTGTAAAAGCCATAATATAATTACCTACCTATTGTTGCTGGAAAACAGCATACAACTGCTACATACGACTTTTATTAACATAAATGTATAAAAGATATGCTGTACACAGAAGCTGTTGGTAAACCTATTAATATAATAATTATTATAATCTTTATTAACACTATTATAATTGCGATACATTGTAAGGATGAATGTAGATACTCTTTCACGCAAAATTACAGAACAAATTATTTATTTTATTTCTATTTTTTGAAAAAACGGTGCCCCACACTAGAAATTTCTCCTGTATCGTGGGTGCGTTCACAAACATTTAAACTCACATAAACAAATACCCAGACCCGGAACAACTATCAGTAGGTCATACAAATATATGTTCCAAGAACAAATTTGGATGATATTTGGCACATAGATATAAAACGCGAAATAGCACATACAATACATTTCATTCGGATCCCGTGAGGTTAATACCTAACTGCAAACGGGCCAAGTCGCGGGCATCAGCTGAAAATAATTGATAAATTAACACTTACATAAGGATAAAGACCGCTAACAGATATGACACTTTTTACCTTCTTAAATGTTGGTCTTCTATATCGTTCTATTTTGCTTAACACAGCATTCCATAACACTAAACTTTGCTTTGCACTATTGCTAGATGGGTGGTGGGGTTCGAACTCAAGAAATTCTATGTTCCAGAAACTACAAAAAAATCTCCCACTTAGCCTTCCGATTAGCATAAAACCTTTTTTTATATTAAATCTTCATGCGAAATAAGGCCAAAATCTTCCGCCATTTCCATTGTAGCATTTTAAAATTAATTTCTGTTTGTATCTCATTGTTTTAGTGGCTCATGGCTCGTGGCTTCTGCATTGTATTTCCATCTTCATGTATATTTATAGGGCCAGATGTTATATTGTTGGCAACTTGTTCTAACCTGTCGGAACATGATTTATTCAGTTAACTGCTAGTGTCAAGATTAGCATTTTTGAGTGTTTTCAGGATTTTTATGAGGTCAAGCGGTTCACAAATATGAAATGATGGAGTCAAGACGTAAAATAATGAGTGTAGTCTTCATTTTAATCGTGTGGTCATTACCTAACATGGTGCTAGAGTTTTTATACAAAGTTCCATATAAAGAATCAAGAAAATTACTGGCAAAAATAAGCCTAAAGTCCCCCCTCGGCCTGACTTTATATAAAAAATGGTAGTAACTTACAAAAACAGTGCCTCTGTTTTTGTAACTTACCACTGTTTTTCTCCTCAACTATCAGTCATAGGATATTTTTGCATAGTTATTTATGAAGTTTAAATTTAATTTTTAATTAAAGAGGACATGCTCTAAATTGTGTAGATTAAAATATATATATATTTTTTAAATCCGGTGATGGTTTCTAAAAAGAAAGGTTCTAATGTATCCTAAAAAAGGCCAATTCACGTATATCTACGCCATAAAACTAGCTACAGTTTTTAAATATTCAAAATACGTAACGTAATTTCATCATCGTTCATTTAATTTTTTTTTTATTTTTTTTTATAAAAAACGTTATTAATTAATAGTTAGTTAGTTTATCGTAATTATTTGGCAGTCAACAGTTGGCCCATCATTTCAATCGTAGCAATTCGACTATTACAAACAACCTACCGCTTGGTGAAAATCATTGTTCCACCTGGTCTGACAGTAAAGGTACCTAATGTCTTACAAGAACGCAATTCGCAAGTTTGATTTCGTTCATTAAAATGAAACTTGAATCACTTAGGTAGTCTGTAATGAGTTTCCAATTAATACTAAATTGTAAGCTGACTCTCGAAGGTCCTGATTACGTGTCGAGATTTTATACTTTAATTAAGACATGATTCAGTCCAGGCTATACCTATATTCTTCATAAAAGATTTTGAAAAAGAAACGATAATAATGTTTCTACTGATTGGTTTCTGTACCGACTTCATAAAAGGAAGAGGTTCTTAATTCGGCGGTTTTTGATGCATCGTATGATATAAGTGTGATTATTTTTATTTAATTTGGAATAGAAAGCTTATAATTTTATTCAATTGCTTTATATATTTTTCTTCTATGTCTATGTGAAAGATTTTATAACTTTTAGTAACATTAAAAAATGAATACTTGACAAGAATATGTATGAGATATCAGCATATCACAACTTAAAAAGGCTGAAATAAAAAAAAATGGAAAAAAAAATAAGCAACAACAGGAAAAAGTCAATAAAACAAAAAAAAAACTACGACTTCGGGTAAAGCCACATACCACTTTTTTGTGTATTTTTGGAAGTCGTTTATCTAATAATCTTAATAAGTTCTAGGTAGATCAAAATACCTAATATTATACTCGGTTCTCTCTGTTATCTTAAACTTCGTCTTTACCTCTTAACCACTCTCCTACCCACCCCATTTTTTTGGGGCCGGCGCAGCAGGTCTTTTTACATTCTTCTCTATTAAACATCATCAGAAGTTTCATTATCTCTCTGACACTATAAACAGCTGAATGATAATTCATATATGCATGTATTTCCGAAAGAAAACAAATGTGCCTTAATAACTCCTTACCTTGCTCATGAAGACTACAATAGCCAAAACCAATTTTGAAGTGAAGCTTCAGCTGCACTGTTATAAGCCTCATAATTCCACGGTCGAGACAACTACATATTTATAAACTTGCAACTGAATAAAATGTCCGACAACTTTATTTTAACTTTAGTATTGAACCAATAAAGCGTGTAGTTATGGTTTCCATCATAATGTTGAACCTTGAGCAATAATTTAGGTACTAATGATTTATAGTGGCGCACGGGACCGGTCAATGTGGCGACACCTGGGGAGGCCTATGTCCAGCAGTGGATGTCTTTTGGCTGAAATGATGATGATGATGATGATCTGGGGGCACGGCAGTGCCCCCGCCAAGTCGAGCAATAAAGCGGCACGGCCGTACCATCCTTTTCTCGAACCAGTTCAGGCCATTTTCGACCTCATATGACATCGTTGTGGATAAAACTAGACACCTGATTTTTTAGTAATCAATTAGGCATTGTATAGAAACGGTATATTTTGTCACTCACTCACTGACTGACTGACTGACTGACCGATCACATAGAAGATTGACTTGGCCACTGCATCACATTGGCCAATGCGATGGCGATTAGCTATTACAATGGCCTGTTTAATATTGGCGAATGCGATGCGATGGCCAAGTTAATCTTTTATTTAAAACATCAAAGGTTTTTAAGTAAGGATTAAATATATTAACTGACTTGGTATAACATGGATATCACTACTTTTTACGGTAAAAGAACTGAGTTGCGCGGCTTGGCATTTTTACAAGTTTTATTTTTGGTGGGATAATTATTATTTCAACACAATTTAAATACATTAATGATATCACGCCTGTAATTCTCGCGGGTTTAGGCAGAGATATACCTAATGGTAGCATGCTGCTTTCACACTGCCTCACGCTATTTAATCATAATTATGTAAATGTATGATCTCATTGGACATGGAGTCAGGATTTGTGCCTGATTGAAGGTAAACTCTATTGCGTGAGATATAAATTAACTACTGCTGAAATCTGAGTGTACTATTAAGTACACCTCTGCTTGATCTTTACATACGCTATGTTATATTTTTACTAGCACCAAGTTAGAACTGTTGTAATTGTAATCTGAGTTTCTAAATAAATATTGAGGAAAAGCGTAAATGAAAAACGTAGACGTGAGCAATGGTTGCTATTCAAACTTGGAAGAGAATTTTTATTGACATTAAAAAAATACATTTAAAACCTAACACAAAATAACTTAGAAAGTAGGTTTTACAACAAGAACCTTGCCTGATTTTAGTTATTATTAGTGGTATATACAGGGTGTAAATTACCCCTTCACACATACGTCAACCAAGCATTCTGTACATCAAACTATGTACCCCTACGCATTTTTTTTTGCTGGGAAACGACTTTTTGTTTTGGGGTCAAAAAACACATTTTACGGTAAAACTCAATGTCTCTCTCATAAAACATTGTGCTAGTAGATGCTTTGAATAGTAAAAGGGTCATGGAGGTAATTTAAGTAAAGTTATAACCTGAAAAACTAGTATTTACAAAAACAGTTGTGCAAAATTTGGAACTTTGACCCCCAATATCTCCGTAACTAGGGGGTTCCCAGGTATGGTCTAGAACCTAAAAATGATAGCAGTGGTGGGGAGAACAAGTGCCCTTCGTTTGCGTTAAGGGTACTTTTACACCCTTTATAGGCTTCATACTTATTGTGGCAAGACTGTTTTGATCCACATTGTGAAAATATTTAGGTATTTTTACATTGTCTACAAAATATATAACGGATCATTTTTTTAAAAACCCGTTTTTTTTTGTAAATACGGCAAACTGTGAAGTTTGGTTAAAGTTAAAAAGTACTACTAAGCATTTACTCGTAGCACACTAGGTATTTAGTAACTAAGTATAAAACACTTATAGGGTAAATTATAATACCAAAAATATTTAAAAAAAAACGTACATTTTAGCCAACCCCAAAATAATCCCTTCAAACACCGAATAGAAAGTGCCAATCAAACCAATCTGTCAGGCTTAAAATATCAAAAGGTAAATAGGGATTTATCGATCAATGGGACAAAAAAGCTTTAAAAGATTGCGCCTTCTAAAGGGACCTTATTATGCCTTCATTTGTACGGAACCCGTTGAGCCACTTGACGTTTATTCGGCTGACATTTCTAAGACCGGAACATTGATAAACTTGAGTAAAATAAATTGTGAGACTTTTGGGATTACTAAGGAAAGGCGAATACTTACTTACCGTAATTTTGTTCACGTAGCTCAATAACTCTGAGATTGAACGGTAAAGTAACTTTGTTACAGTTGATGATGATTTTTTTTGGCGCTTTTCCATAATTTATTTTGGGTTTTGAATGTAATTTTCTGAAAAACTTGTACTCACAATAAATGTTTACCCACAAGGCCCCCTTGAAAAGTGCTAAAATATCCTTACCAAAGTAGACTGGTCTGAAGTAAATGACTTCTTTAATAATAATAATAATAATATTCCACAACTATCACACAACGCCATCTAGTCCCAAGCTAAGCAGAGCTTGTGTTATAGGTACTAGACAACTGATAAACATACTTATATATTTCTAAATACATACATATTATAGATAAATTACACCCAGACACAGAACAAATGATCGTGCTCATCACACAAACATTTGTCCTGGGTGGGAATCGAACCCACGACCTCCGGCATAGCAGTTAGGGTCACTAACCACTAGACCAACAGGCCAGTCAAATCTTTGTCAAGTCAAAAAGTCAGTCTTTGATTTAACAATATCCGTTTACAGTATTAAAATAATATTAGGTACTATAGTCTGAAATGACACTGAACCACTATTTAACGGCAAACCTACCAAATACATTATCCATAGTTCTACAATTCCTATGAAATATAAATTATCGGTATGATTAATACATTTCACTGCTTAGCAAAGGTTTTCTCCTTCCATCGGTCGTGGTTCCACGCCACTTTTAGTAAATACTTATAAAAAATCTTTGTTCCAGATTCCTAGCAAATCGCAAAAAAGGACGTTCGCTCTCAGCAAACGCGGTGGCAAACGAACAGAAAGCGACCAAGGTCCTTGGCCTGGTCTTCTTCACATTCGTGCTATGCTGGGCTCCATTCTTCCTACTCAATATTCTGTTCGCAGCGTGTCCAGCCTGCATAGTCCCAGGTAAGTTATGGCCGCGGTTAGATTTGATTTATAGTTGGCAGTTGGGCAGTTAACCGTTTGTGAATGGAGAGCGGAATTGTGGCTGTTTTGAATAGAGTTTTGGTTGCTGATTTGGCTGTTTGTAATGTAGATGAGGAAGCAAAGGTTGCAATGGCCAAATTATATTACTGGAGGTTAATGGCCTCTGAACGGGTTAGTTGCTAAGGTGATGATGATGACTGCATTCGGCTTTCTAGTGTGGTTATTGAGAAAGTTTAGTGTGTTGCTCTTTTATGTATTCTCAAGGAGCTTGCTTGGCTGAAAAATTTCGAGGTCATTGTAGGGAGATTAGCTTCAAGGTTATCATTTTTTATGACTAACTGCGACTTCCTACTCAATTCTCAATTCTATCCAATCAAAAATAATCTATCATCTCAATTTTATCTATTCTATTCTCTTCAATATCGTGCATATGAATTAGAATGGCAGACGTGCTTTGCCAGTCTGTCTTCGTGCATATAATGATGATGTTTAGGAAACATAGACTTTACTTCAATTTAGTTTTCAAAACACTCAAATAGATTTACTGGTAAAGTAAATAGATTGAAGAAGTCTCAAACTAATTTATGGTTACACCTATCCCTAGAGATAAATTTTATTTTGTAATAAGGATGCGACAGTCGAGTTCTAAGCAATGTTAGCAGTGGTAGTACTAAAAATTGTTTTATAGAGCATAAAGCATTCCAAGTTCAAAATAAAATGACCTTGGAACGAACATGTGACATAATTTGAAAATATACATCTGCAAAATTTTCCATTGGGCGAATGCTCATGAAACCCGTGTATTGCAGACAGAATGGAGTTTCGTGCCAAGAGATATGGCAACATCGAACGGTTTTTGTTTCTTAATGCTTCCGCATGCCTTACATGATAGGTGCATTATTGCAAATCACACACATCGTCACAACTAGTACACTACTAACGCTACAATTTCTAAACACTTTCTTTGAGGTTCTCCAAATAGAACTCTAATCTAGACTTTGTATTTCTTTGCACAAAATACTGCACAAAGATTAATGGATATTGTAGATCATTTATTTAACTTAGAGTTGATATTAGAATTAAGTACAGATGCAGTAGGCCGCATGTCAGTGGTAATATTTTAACTTTGAGCTGGCTTACCGTAATCTAGTTTATATATTTATAGAATTAGCTTGTGTCTTGAAGGATGATATGGCTAGGAAGGAGGTGACTACTGACATGACGAGAAATAGAGAAGTATGGAAGAAAAGAGACACGTTGCGCCGACCCCAAATAAATTGGGATAAGGGCAGGAGAATGATGATATTTATAGAATTAGCTTAGTTTATGCCTGTGGTTTGGCTCACCTTTTAGTTAAAAATTATTCAAAGGTAACGTTTTAAATATTATTATAGCCCATGATACTTGGGGATAATGTAATGTTCGGATTTAAAAGAGTGTTCTTGGAATATCTTATACGCTCTTCTACGTAGAAATCTACGCTTTGGAATGGGTGACTACAGTAATTTCGTAGTTTTATGCCTTGTGACTTGAACTGTAGCTACATTCAGTTCTTATTTTACAATTATTTACAATTATATCTTATTTTTTCGACAATACAAAAGTGCCTGTCACCGGCCTAATTTAAATGAATGTTTTGATTTTGATTTTATAGCATCCCATTAGTGACAGAATTATCGAAATTAGATCTAAAGATAAGCCTCTACATCCAAAAGAAATACTATCTACAATACGATGATGATTTGGACTTGACTAATAATATCTATGCTTTGTAACTTCAAGGTACTAAAAATAGTCTCGTTGTCCACAGAGCACGTGGTGGACATCTGCTTATGGCTGGGCTACGTGTCTTCCACCATCAACCCCATCATATACACCGTGTTCAACAGGACCTTCAGAGCCGCCTTCCTTAGGCTGCTGAGGTGTCATTGTACTAGGTAAGAGAGGAGTTTATTCAGGGTCTCATTGACGCCGCGCGTGATCTAGTGGTCGTAAACTGACTGCGGAGCCTGCGGCACTGGGGTTTGGATTTCTCTTTTCTTTCGTATCGACATTTCGTAGGTCAACCTATGAGGGTGGTTTATGCTAAGCCAGGTAAGTCCTTTGAATGACTTGTTCTAGTCCAAAGATTACGCCCCACAAACAAATACCACTTTATATTTGAGTATGAGACCCGTCAAATCAAAACATTATTTTGCTACGATCAATATACGAAACAAAATTAAACGAATGTTTGTAATAAAAACAGATTATGTACGAAACAAATTAGTGTAACGGTTCAAACCTTTTAGTATTAATGAACAGTTACAGGCTGAATAGGAATATTAAAAAAAATACGCCGTTTATGATTTGTTATGAACTAAACGATAATTTTTTGATTATTTATTTATTGGATCGAACGCTTTTGGCCAAATAAAATAAATTCTGGAAGTACTGCAGTAATAAAGGTATATCTCTGTATTCGTTTAACTATAATTAGGGTTATAATATTCTAATAATATACCTACAAATCAAAGCAGCATAGAATTTTAACTTTATGGTTGTTTATATATTATTTATATATGGCAATTTTAGTTTTTTTCATAATTTGATAGGCCAGGCAGAGATGAGGTTGACATCGAATACCAAACTCTGGATGCTGTCATTTAGAAAAAAATGTTTTTTTAGATAAAAAACAGCTGAAAAACCTCACAAAAGCAACTTCTACTTCATCGATTTTTCAAATTGTTTTTGCTGGCGTGTATCCAAAACAGTTTGTGATCCGACGACGTAACTTTGTTGTTCGGTTTCCTGAAATTTATATCTGTGGACACTTGCAAGTTCAAGTTTCTTGTCGTTTTCCCGAATGGTCCAAGATAGAAAATGAAGACGATTCTATTTTACTAGACAAAGAAATTTAATTTTCACCATTTGCAATGTTATGTTTGAAATAACTCACTAAAAATTAATGATTACAAGAAAAAAACAATACTTAAATATTTAAGAACGTAGATAATTTTATAACTGTTTAATATTCGCATGCTGAATATTTGTATGGCCTACAGATAGTTGTTTCGGGTCTGGGTATTTGTGTATGTGAGTTTGTGAACAAACCCACGATACAAGAGAAATTCCTAGTGTGGGGCAAAGCTTTTCTTAAAAAAAATGCTCAAACACCATAAAACCTGGTAGCATTTGCACCTGTAAGAGTGCAATGCTTATATTGTGCATATTATACCCACGGCTGTCTAGCAGCAATGTCAAATAGGTACTCTGCGTAAATTATCATATTCTACAGTTCGTAAGCGACCCACTGCCACTTTCTTCCACTTAATCAATAAGAAATGATATTGTAATATGACAAAAAGTAAGTAAATCACCGTCCATACATACCTTAACAGATACTTAATTAAGAACCAAAAGAACCTTTCACTAAAAAAACAAACAAAGCAAAAATGTTTTAGAAAACAGCGCACGTTTAGCAACAAGAGACATTAATTCTTGCGTGAACCCTCTACGATTTTAATTAAGAAAACAATAAGTCTGTGCATGATTAAAACCACACAGAATATGAATACAAAGATGCTTTAGGCTTTATTAATGTTTGTTTTATGAAAATAACACTTGTGCTATAAAGTTAGTCATGTTAGTTTGTAATTAACAAACTGTTGCGAAACTTTGAAAATAATTATGTTGCGGTACATTCTGATGCTTTCGTAGTCGTTAGAAAGTTCTGTAGAGGTTCTAATAAAGAGAGACTTGTATATTTTTTATGGAGTTTGAAGTGGTTTGCTGTATGCTGTAATCAGTGAAACTGTCAGTGAATTCAAAAACAACAATTTATAGTTACATCTTACTACCTGAAAATGGGTTTAAAAATTGGTAAGCTTAGGTGTTAAACACAATATTTGCATGTGAGGAAAAACATGAGTCTGATATAAGACACGCAATGAATAAGAACACATCATATTATTAGAATCCCGTGTCCTAACCAGAGTGACCGGACGACCGAATACGTGATCATCACGGTCATAATATTATTATGTCATTCAGTTGTTCAGAAAACAAGACAGCGAGAACACGCGTCCTCCGAACATAATTAATGCGTCGATTGCTATTTTGGAACTCATAGGGTTTTAACGGTTTTTGTAGTCTAACTACCTCACCTTCTGTAAAATTGACTTGATATTTGGTTTTCAAAACCCAAGAATATAAATTCTAACATAATTTAGTGATTCTAAGACATTCTTTACTAAGTCTAACATAATATTAATTAACCACTTTTTTCCTCAGACGCGGCCGCTGCACCCGCTACCGATCAACCGGTTCAACCCGAGGAGCGTCCCAACTTTGTGCCCGATCAGCTTTACCTCTAGCCATATCATTACGACCATCAGCTCTAGCATCCGCGTCACCAGCAGCACCGGACACCACCGAAACAGTATTAATAGAACAACCTATAGGAGATTTTAATATTAGGTATTAATTAAGTAAGCTATAGTTGTTCCAATTTACGAACGCTCTTGACCAAAGAGATCATCGCATGAACTCGCAACCATCGCGGTTATTTTGTTCGTCAAACTTGAACGCGTCGTTTGACAGTTCTAGTCTTCCAGTTTGCCGAACACACTGACATTTGTGAATGTGACAGTCGTGACATCGCGCGACCAATCGCTTCAGTTAGGTTGCAGGATGCTTCAATCAAATAAAAATATATTGACCCGCGTTCGTGAATATGCAACGACTTGAACGAATGTTCGTGAAAATAATATGTTTTTATTTAATTATGATAGATTTTGAACCAATGTCTATATGATTTTGTTTAAATTGTAAATCTACTGCCAAAGTAAGGAATGTACGAGTATTAGATAATATGAAGTCTGATGTAATTGTGTTTTATATCTAGAATGTAATTGACTATCTGATTAGTGCCAAAGTATAAATTAGTTATTGAATCGTATTCTTCCATTTTCATTCTAAAGCTCTGGCCAGACTTAAGCGAATTCCGCTCAAGAAGCTGATTGAACTTGCAGAGTGCCGCGTGGAATTTACCTCAGTATGATCAAAGCTTTATGTACATATTTACCTGTTGTATTCTAAAAGACTTGAGTACCTTCCAGCAATTGAAATCAATTCAGAAAGTAATACAAATAATTGCCTATCTTTTATAACAATTTCTGATATTTCTATTGTCATTGTTAAAGTGACAATAATGATAGAATTTTTTTTTTTCATTTCAATTTCATTTTTATTTTAGACAATATTTTTGACGACAATATCGCAAAATTCATTCAATGATTGACGAACAGTGTTTGTTGATGAAAGATGAAAAGAAAAGTTTTAACTTGATGAGGATAGAAATATATTTTTCTGTTTAAATAATATTTATTTCCAAAAGCGTCGTTGCCAATATTTCATTGTAAAGTCAATTGAACCGATACACGAAACTGTTATGAAATAGGGCCACTAAATTAGCGATTGCCATGATGAGAAAAAGAGATTCGTAACAGCAGTGATCACAAACGTTTGAGTAGAAAAAAAGGCACAATACTGATTATCAATCTTGAGCTTACGATTGTTTTTCTTTTCTACAAAATAATCATTATTACAGCAAAAAGACTTCCTCTGCTGGACATAAGCCTCCCCCAGGTGTCGCCACATTGACTGGTCCAGTGCGTCTCGCATCGCATTGTCACCGCAACCATCAGCCAGGTCATCGGTCAAACATTCTAAACTTGTCAATCACCTTTATAAATCTGTTCGGTTCTAGTATCCACTCTCAGCAGTTGATCTGCAATCTAGATGGATTTTGGATATACCAAATATTAAGCTATGAGTCACAGTTTTAGTGGCCATACGCTGGCGCTTACTGCATCACTCCCACTAATGACCAGATAAAGCCTTGCCAAATAAAATGCCAATATGTTTCACAGAAATTCTGCTCAAATATTAATATTTTTTGTGATTTGTACGACAATTCGAATCATTGTATCAGGTGATTTTTTGCTGACTATTGAATTGAGTGGATTAATTAGACTTGGTTTCTACCAATCCCAACTTGATTGGAAAATAATGATGATTAATAAATCATCAAAGATTTTTAGATGACGATATTGAGCGTACGTCAGAACAAAAAATACATCGTGTCAAAAAATATATATTTTGGTCAATTCCAATTATATAATTGTGTGATTTATAAATAATTAGCAACGAAAATTGTATACCAAAATAATTTTGATGGAAAAACCCACGTATATTACTTGACCAATAACGCAATGAAACCCACTTTAGCGTATAATTCGGTAATATATTTTAAATTAAACTGAACAAGGTATATATACCTACAGGTTTAGCCTTAGCACGAACGATCGACTAAAGGGTCAATTCACATGGACTGGCTCGGAGAGGAGAGCAGATTTTTTATCACGTTGAAAACAGAATTTTGAATCATTGTAATAAGATTTACATGTCACTAGTTGTGTTCTATATAGCAAATTGATATTTTGTTCTTGAGCGTAGTGACATATCAATATAAATCTTATTAAAATGATTCAAAATTCTGTTTCTTCGTGTTTTGTTTGTTCTCTGTTTTATCCCAGCCAGTTGGTGTGAACGGACCCTATAAGTGATTTTGAAATCGATATGTCTATATGGATATAAGAATGGATTTCAAAATCACTTATAGGGTCCGGGTAAATATTAACCAAAATGCTATAAGTATGGAAGAGTATAATTATACTCTTCTATAGCATTTTGGTATTTTTTTTTGCGAAAAACACAATGAAATATTAGTTAGTGTCTAAATATTATGATTGAGAGGAGTCCGTACCGAAATAATAACAGCCACTCTTCAGGTTAAGCTGCACTTGGGTGTTCCCCATTACATACCGAGTTTCTTCCATACCTCGGAAGACACATTGAGCCGTTGGTCCCGGCTATAATTTGAATATCTTTGACATTCGTTACAGGTACCTACTCAAGAGGGGAAAAAAGATCTGTCAGAAAGATTTCCAAAAAATATTGGACACGTATTTTTTCTTTTTTCATATAAACAAAAAATTAAGACGATACAGTGCTTCAAAAACAAAAAAGGAACTCACACATGTTAGTACATTTTTTACCTACAAATGACGTCGCAACCCAATAGAACAATGATGTCGACATTCTACGTGAAGTTTACACCGTGCGTTCGTACTAGGCCCGCTCATTCATCTGTCGTCATCGTGTCGCCGGGAAATCCATCTGTTACTACGGAAATTAATTTCGAATTCAAATCCGAAACAGGCCTTAAAACATTTAATTTCGAGACATATTTGGCTAGTTACGTGCTTTATAGGATTTCAAACGAAAATATTGATGTTGGAAACTACAGAAGAATCTGTGATAAGTTAAGAGACTCATTTTCAAATAAAACATTATCACGACTTATTTTCTGAAGGTTAAGGCAGAGAAACCGAAGGGCATTTGTTCTTCCCGTCTGTGCGAAAATATTTTGTTTTAGACTACACCTGAGAACGAAGATATTGGGGGTCGAAGTTTCAACTTCTTCCCAAGTTTATTTTGAAAATTAAGTGTTTTAACTTTACTTCAAATATCTCCACCAACCCTTGTAGTCTCAATGCATACAGCGTTACACCGAGTACTACCAAAAAACTAGATTTTCACCTCAAAAATAAAATCGTTTCAGAGAATCATTTTTGCGTAGAATTACTTTGATGTACTTAGTTGACTGCTCCGTGAAGGCCCCGTTTACAACTTGTATGTCTCAAAATAAGTCACAATATCAGGGAATTTAGTCTCTTTGCTCGCTTACACCTTCATATTAACAACAACAACAATTTCCACAGCAGCTGTTTAAAAAAAAATTGAAATAAATAGTTCGACGTTGAAATGTTCCAGCAAGTCTGAAGAATCATTAATCGCCTAATTACTTCAGTTTTTTCTCTCTGTACAAGATTAATGAATCGGTCACTCTTACTACAAACTTTCACTGCCCTTCTTTGTTGTTTACGGGGATAGTTTCAAGCTGAAAGAATTCATGAGTTACTTTTTTTCTTGAAAATACATGGTCTATGGGACAGCTTTCCGCAAAATCGTTTGGAACCACAACCACTGACGGCAAATTAAGAAAATTCTGCCAGAAAAAGTTAATTTTGTTCTCATTTCTACTCAAGAAGAACAAGGAAACTTGCAACAATTATTCTACTAAAAAAACTGTTCTTTGTTTGTGTAATGTAAGAAAAAAGTAAATTACAAAACCTACACCTACAATTTGTACGCCTTATGGGTGAAACATGTACGTACAAAAAATCTATTTTAACATCTTACATGCCTCATTTGCATGTATACGCATGTTTTGACAAATAAAATGATCTTTATCTTTATCTTTATCTTTATCTTTATCTTTATCTTTATCTTTACAATTTGTAACTAATTTTTGTAAAAAAAAAAAAAACTAAATAAGTGTATAAGTGTAAGAATACACTCTAACTGCGGTACTCAGAGATATTTAATGATTACCTAATCCAAAACAAAGAAAACAGTCAAAACTGTCAAAACTTTTACTAAGTAATGGCCTAAGTAATCATTAAAGTTCTCTGAGTGCGGCAGTTACACTGATACACTTTTTTTCGTTTTTTACAAAAATAGTTACGCACTGATGCGCAAAACACCTGAATGGGGGACGTACAGGCCCGATTGGCTGAAAAAAGGGAGGTCTATACCTAGCAGTGGGTATCTATGGGCTGATATGACATGATCATAATTATAATCATCATCATCTTCCATTCTATTTGGGGTCGGCGCAACACGTTTTCTTTTTCCATTCTTCCCTGTAACACGTCACGGTGGCATTATTATTAGGTACCCATTATTTAGCATCATCTTAATATATTATAAGTAGGTACGTAAAAGTGTAATACCTATTTTTTACATTGATTTTCGTTTTTCTTTAGAATCACTGGCAAATGATTTACTTTGTTAATCTTAGAAGTTCATAAAATATTACTTTCTAATTTGGTTGGTTGTAACACATGTTGTATCTATCTACTCCGAAGTAATGAAGACATAAATAAAATTATATGAATGAATAAACTAATTAACTATGTGTACCGTTAATGCAGGCTTGTGATTAATTTACGAGTTACTGAAAAATTGTATTTGGAATTTTGTGATCGTTCATGATTTTTTTACGCACAAGTGCATAATTGTAATTTATATTTTATGAATCATAGCTAAAATGCTGTGTTTGCAAACTGTACAAAATAAGTTTATTTTGTTTATGGCCGTTTTATTTTTTTTATTATAAATTGAAATGACTTCGCAAGTGATAAATTACAATTCCATAGTATGTTTTATTGCGATTTGTAATATTTATTTGACAATAGAAATTCCGAACACACTTGAATCATAAATCTCAAGACTTTCTTTTATCTCGTGTACATTCTGTTCGAAACGTAGGTCTTACATTTTATTTCCGACTGAAACCGAAATTATATTCGATTTTCAAACCGTGAGTCGAAATCGTAATTCTCGATTATTGGAATTGAAATTACTTTTTACAAATTCAAAGTCGTTTCTGAATCACTTTCCTAACGCGATAATCGAAAGGCCATTTGGGGATTACTTAAGAAAATGTCTAGAATAAGTGTGTTTTTAAAACAAATTCTGTGAATTTATAAGTAATAGCAATGATTTTATTCTACTTAAGTAATATAGATAAGTAAGTGTATAGAATTATTTTATTTCTCAAAAGATGTTCAATTACATATTTTTGTGGATACATAAAATAAAATAAATGTAATTATGTAGAAATAAACGTTATTTTCGAATTAAAATGTGTTTTATTGTTTTCTTTCTTGTCTAGATCTAGATTAGGCAGGTACACAATATAATAAATCAATATTGATAGTTTCATTTGAATATGAACCTTACTTTTGTGCTGTAAAACAAATTCCAAAATCTAACAAACCTGAATTAATATTTTTCTTTTAAAAGAAATCTCGTGAAAAATGATTCCTTTTGTCAAAAACGAACAAACTTGGTTTCTAAACATTTTCACAACACCAAAACATTTCCCGAGTAGGAACAATGGGGAGTATTCACAATGTAACCGACACAAGGCACCCTTCATAATATTTATTACAAAAAATTGCGTGTTTTCATTAATACCTAAACGTCTGTATCACTAAACACTTGTTGTTAAATTAGTTGTTATTTTTTTCTGTACACATTAATTACATTTTTAAATATTTCAAATTAAAATAAAGTTTAGAGAAAGCATTTCAAAATGTATGAAAAAAACAGTAGTCCACCGGTATCGGGAACAGGTCTAAGCTACTGGTCAGGGCTCCAGCGAAAAGACACTTCCTAACAACACGAGTCGTGTCTAGGAGTACCGCTTTCTCAATGAAGCCCTTGAGCCAGCTGCCTAATGAGACCTTCCTTCGACATTGGTCTAGCCTCTTTGCAATTAAGCCATTGGCTGAAACGGCTATCGCCACACTATTCTATTGATATTAATTACTTTTTCGTTCGAATATATATTTATATATTTTTTTTTTTTTTGTTTGCTTATCATGCAATCAGTCTCCTGACTATGAGCAGATGTGTTGCCAGATACAGTGTCGTGCAGAGTCTGTTCCCCATTGGGATTGACTCTTTGTGCTTGGTAGCTATTTATATGCTATCCAGGTTGAGGATTTTGCGTCTCTTTAGGCGATTCAGAGTGTCAGGAATAGTAAGCTGGAGCGCTAGTGGGTTTGTATGTCGTTGTAGACGTTTTTTGTAAGCTTTTGCGTTAGATCTTATTTCTTCTTTCACTGTGCTCAATTTTAGGTGAAGATGAACCTCTGAGTTCCTTATAAACCAGGGTGCATTGCTTATACGTTGCGTTCAAATATAAATAAAACAGGAAGGGAAACGCTACAATTTTCATATCTTAATCGTAACATAATTATAACTAATATTTAAAAAAAAACAAACTCGTTTAATAGTATAACTACTATTCATATTTTTTTTAGTTCTGCGGTTTTCCACCTGCAGTGATAAGTTGGTTGCAATGAAAAACTACCATTGCTTCCTAAATACCTGTCTGTCATTCTCTGTGTAAAGCTCAATGTATTACATATCCGCCTGTACATTCATTGCGAAGGTTAGCTGACGCAAAAGTTAGGGGATAACAAGTTTATCCTCAAAGTTTTATCGTGTTTCATTATAAGGGCAGCTCCATAACGTAACTAAGGCCTCGGTTTGACTAACTCGCCGTCCGTCCGCTAACTCGCCGTCCGTCCGTCTCACGACGAAAACAGGCCGTGTCGACGGCGCGTTCGTGTTCCACGCGCGCCTCAAAGAGATGTCAGCAACATGGGAGGGGCCCGAAAGGGCCGACGCCTGTCGGGGCCGCGGGTAGTCCAACGGTTATCGCGGCCTCGACATAGAGGGCGAAGAAGGAACATGGGTGGTTTTTAGTCAGTAGAAGTCTGACACTCCCTTTCGCTCTGCCCAAGAGCGGGAGGGGTTATTCGATGATTTTACACCCACCAAAAAAAAAAAAAAAAAAAAAAAGGCCTCGGTTTGAATGGGACAGGGTAAATACTTAATTTAGTTAAGGACACAAATGATACTGTAGTTTTATGATTGTTTAATTTAGTATCGTTGCATAGAGAAAATAGGAAGGGAAGGGCCATAATTTAAGAAGCATTAAAGAAAAAAAAAGTACGTATTTGTAATTGTATTTGGAAGAGTTTATTATTAAGGGGTTATTATGGATAACAATTTAGTGAGAGCAGTGGTGGCTCAGTGGTAGCGCCCCCGACTTACGAACAGTGAGTCGTGGGTTCGAACCCAGTCAGGCGCATTACTTTGTGTAATTCATTTAATCACCACTGCTCTCATAACGGTGAAGGAAAACATCGTGAGGAAACCGGCCTGTCTTAGAACCAAAAATTCGAAGACATAAACCCCTCATGATCTTTGACGCGTCTTATCTTCGTCAATTTTTATTAATTTGATAAATCAAAAACCACGAATCCAATATGTTTTGATAATCTAACTGACGAACTAATTTGAATCATATTTTTTGACTCAGTCCGATCCCCTATTGTAAACCTTTATTTAACAGCATTTAAAATTGTATAGTTTGTAAAATTTTTACTTGTAGATTTCTTGCAATTTATAAGTTTTATTAAACAGGGCCCTGATGTATGTAACTTGGCCGTGGGCGAGCCAGGCAAAAGGAGTAAGTAAGGATAGTACCAGATGGCATTATGTCGTTTCTGCCTACCTCCATGAGGAAAGGGCGTAAGTTTATGCATGTATGTATTTAAGGTGGACAGTAAAACAATAAAAAAAAATCATGGTATCCACCCCGTAATGGATAGCAAAAATTCTGTTACAAAATGATGGACACCGGTACTGACATAAATGTAGGGCTACATACATAAGTTAAGGGGTTACATAAAAATTGGGAGGTCAAGTATAGGTCAATTTCACACACGAGCGGTAAGGTTAGTTTAGTGGGGCCCGCAAATCAACTTCTGGGGTTCTGATTTGCAGCGGTCCCTATTTGCTGTAGGTTTGGTTATTCATATGGGAATGACCACCGTAGTTACTTTGGAGCTTGGGCTAAATAATAACCACCGTGTTGGACGGTCTTTCAAGTTAAGCAGCGCTTGCCACGGTCGATCTATGAATCAAGATCAATTCTAAACTGAATTGAACTTTCATTATCTCCATGTTCCATTGACTATATTTAAAACGTTCCCGTGGGATAGTTTACGACTGCAATGCGAGCAAAGCCAGGTATAAAAGCTTGTAACATATCGTCCTCACCTGTCTCGTCTTTTCCAAACTATTTTGGGGTCGTAGTCCAAGCTAACCGAATGCAGCTGAACTGCTGACTACTGCTGACTGCCTATCTGACCTCCACAACCCAATTAATATTGGGTAATATGATATCTAAAGATAGAGCAGCGGTGGCCCAGTAGTGTCGGCCCTGTCTTACGAACAGTAGGTCGTGGGTTCGAACACAGGCAGGCACATTACTTTGTGTAATTTATTTCATAACCGCTGCTCTGAAAACGGCGAAGGAAAACATCGTGAGGAAACCGACATATCTTAGAACAAAAGAATTCGAAGTCATGTGACATCTGCCAACCCGCACTTGGCCTGCGTGGTGGATTATAGCCCATCCCTCTCCTAGAGAGGAGGCCTGAGTCCCTGCAGTGGGAACATTATAGGACAATGATACTGGTTGTCAGACTTTCGAGACCTTTTTATACCTGAAATGACTGTCGAAGATATTCAAATGACAGCTGGACTTACTGGCTTACCGTGCTATCAGAGGCACGGAGGAAACTCTGTATGTAATGTGTGCTCACGTCGATGGGATTATGGGTCGATCCTCAAGTTAAGCCGCGCTTGCCTAACCGCGGCTTAACTTGAGGATCGACCCAAGCGCGTATTAGTCTTTAAAAATGAGCTCTTCTCCATGGGCAAAAGCTAGTAACATAATGAAATAAAAAATAATAATAATAATACGTGTAAACTCGTACTATCAGTGCTTATTAAAAATACATCGAAATTGACTTCGCACTGCAGATTCGCATTGGAAAGCTTTTAAACTGATTCAAATTAATTCGTGAGCCCTCGAGCGAGTAAAATTGCCGCCGTATTGAGAGACTTCGTCCGGAGATTCAGAAAATTAGGTTAATAGTGGTGACCCGTTGGCCGAGTGGAAACGCGCGGATTTAAGGTAATGCACATTTGAACGATTTTTAAATTGTAAATCACTGTTTCGTGGTTTATACAGGGTGTTACTGATAGCCATCCACAGAGTTATGAGGGGAATAGCCGCGTACTGACTGAGCGCGCAGCCTCGCGAGGCATGCGCGCGAGGCAATTCATGCGGTCGGTCAGGACGTGCCTCACTCGAGAAAAACAATAAAAAAATGAATACATACGCCCGAGGATGCCGCGCTCAGCCAGTACGTGGCTAATTCAGTATATAACACTTTGATGACTGATACAAGAAATTAATTCAGGCAAGTTGTGGAAATTCAATAACTTTGATTTGTTTTGTTTCCTCAGGCAATGTATCGTTATCATAGCAAACTCTAGCGAACGGTAAGTGCGACCACGAGTTCGATGAACTCTGTGGCTAGGCAGGAAGTGAAGATCTGATTTTCGTGACCGTAACCTTAGTGGGAAAATATGGGTTAGCTATAATAACTCGTGCATACGTAACTGTCATTTAATTTCGGAATCCTTCGTTTAGCCGAAGATAGCCGAAGCTGAAAATTCAATCAGACACTAGGAACAATATTGACAAATCCTCCTGTCATTTGTCCTCCACAAGTCACGTCTCATGTTGTGGAGAGAGCCTTGCGTCTTACGTTCGTGCTAGACCCATACTACTGGCCGGCACAGGAACGAATTGCATGTAATTAAGTCTCTGTGAGCGATAGTAACTAATGCATTTCTACAAAAGGACAAATGAGGTGTATTAATAATAGAATAGTTAGATTTCTGTGTCCGTAATCTTACTTCGTAATGGAATAGAGTTTTCTGATAAATATTAATCAGGGACCAGGGAAGCATGGCGATAAAGAGAGGAAGCACAGTAGTGAGTGTAACAACACTGCGAATGATGATTAACGTATTGTATGTAACCATTTCAAAAAGCTGAAAAAATGAACTTCCAGATGTATAAAGCCAATAACACCGCCCATCGAACATACAACAGCAGCAAGAGAAGGCATGATTTGAATTATGATTTTCTATAACAACAAACTACAAAACCTGAAAATTAATAAAACAATCTTAAGGCAGTCACGGCGACAAACAAGCAAATGTACACAAAGGGATGCTGGAAGCATAATCTCAGAACAAAAACAATTCTTCATGAAAATAGGATCATTCTTCCAAGATTATTGTACCACTTTTGTGCTAGAAAATGCTAACAAGGAAACGCAAGAAAAATGTTGCCAAGAAAAGCAGTCATTTTAACTCAACGTTGTCTGGGAACAAGTTCGCTCGTTATGGGAATTTATGTGCTTTTGAAATTAAAACTACAGTCAAAAATATACGCTCCTTAAGTTTTATTACCTGCCCGCTTTGAATTTGTAGGTTCACAAGAGATACCTGTGTCATCTGAAGATTTAGGACTAATTTAAAAAAAGATCTACGTGCGTGCTAAAAGATTCCTAAGAAGGTAATTAAATAAGCTGAAAGGGGTTGACGTGAATGAAAAAGACAAGGTTAAGAGCAGTGGTGGACCAATGGTGGCGGCCCCGATTTGCGAACAGTAAGTCGTGGGTGCGAACCCAGGCAGGTTCATTACTTTGTGTAATTTATTTTATCACCACTGCTCTCAAACCGGTGAAGGAAAACGTAGTGAGGGAACCAGCATGTCTTAAAACCAAACATTCGAAGACATGTGACATCTATCAACCCGCACTTGGCACACGTGGTGGATTATAGCCCATCCCTCCCCTAGAGACGAGGCCTGAGTCCCTGCAGTGGCGACATTATATATTGCTGATGATGATGACTAAACTGTTGATCGATACAGGTTTTATGCATCCATGGGATATAAAATAAAAGTTATGCTGTTTTTGCCATCAGTGAATAGATTCTTACTTTGAAAGATTTTATCTCTGAAAAGTGACTCCGTTCCCGTGTAAAAAATCCCGTAGAAATAGTAAAATAGAAAGATGCCCCTACAGTGGGACACAACGAGCTCACAATCAGAAACTCTCATCAATAATAGTTGGCGCAGTGGCTGAGTGATTGACTGCTGCGCTGCGTGCCTTGCGGTCTGTTAGGACTGATTCCTATATTGTACTGATCTCATAATAACCTTTTCCCAAAATGACTGATTTTCTAAATGTCTTTGTTTTAGAATGTCGGAAACTCTTATCGTCTGACAGAAAAGGTACATTCGTAATAATAAATCAAAAATAAGTATATGCGTTTGAAAGTTTGTAAGCGCACCTATGATACAGGTGTGTTAAAAAAACAGGTTTAATTGTTAATTTCCTATGAATCCGATCCTAGTACAATTATTTTAAAATACATGTTATTCACAACATTCAACACAATGTTGGTCTGGCAAGCCATTAAACAGTTATTATTGTTCGGCTCGATCTCTCATGATTGATAACTATGAATCGGACGATCGGATCGCGTGTTGTTGTTTTGCAAATAGTTCTGGACTGGTATGATTTGGTCCCCGTATTTAATACTCACTGTGTTTTGTATTAATTTAATAATTGATTATTTGTTATTTGTAGGAAACATTGTTACAATCAAATAACGACATGGTCAAATTTGACACTGACTAAATTGTCCGGGGCTTGGGCCCGGCCGCGTAGGGCTTTAATACCAACTCCTTGTTTCAAAAAAGGTCTTTGACAAAACAGTATTGTTATGGTGGTCTTATTAAATAATCTCAAAATATAACATTAAAAAAAGGTTACACGATTTCAACCCGTTAAAATAAAATCTACATAAGGTGCGTAAACAAAGACGCTGATTTAATACCTATTCTACGGAAATCAAAAGTATATATATCGCTCTATACTATAAACAAGCACCCTGTATTGGAGCTCAACGAAAACTGGTCGGTTCCAATAATCGGTTTGCAAATAGAAAAAAACAAGGTATCTACACAATCAACAACATTTTTTACACGAAAACTTTTTACTGCTATTGAAATAAACTTATGTGTACAGCTAAGTGATTTCTAATTTATACGTTTTGAAATGTCCAATACGGATTTTAGTCAGTTTTTGCGAAATAATAAGTTACTTTTGCCTCAGCAGCCGAATCATGATGTAAGTGTATACTTGTCAATTGTTACAGTCAATATCAAGTCTTATCAAAGGGTAGGTATCTAGTATAATCCAGTAGGTACGATCTTGGATGTGGAGGTCAGATAGGAAGTCGTTCTATGTAAAATACTAGTATTCAGCTGCATGCGGTAAGACGTGAAGCCAACCCTAATAAATTTAGAAATATGCTAGGTAGATGATAAATATGCTCTCACCACTGGGACACAGCCCTCACGCATGTGAGAGTGGGCTGTACCTAAATGCTCTATCTAATCCACCAAGTGGGCCAAGATCGGGTTACTGGAGGACACAGTCATGCCTTTGATTTCTGGTTCGATTTTGTCTTTTGCTGTTTTGAGAGCAATGGTCATATACTTAACTTACACATAGTTACTGTCTTGCTTAGGTTCAATATTACGCCCTAAACTGTTAAGCTTCTCTATCGTAATACTAAAACTCTGATGTGAAGTGAGACGTTACCCTTTCTATTAGTGTGTTTTAGCAGTAGAATCAGTATTATAGGCTCATTCTGTTTGAATCTTAAGTAAAACAATTTTGTCCATACTTTTTAAGAACTTCCTAACAGTAATGGAGAACGTATTCAAATGGTCTTGTCTGATCGGCGTACTGGGGTCGAAAAGATACATGTGCTACTTCTGGAGTGCATTCTTAATGAGTGTGCTGCTTTTCATGGAGATTCAAGCTATTTGGAAGGTTATCAAGGCACTGGCTGGTTGGGCTATAGATACTGCTGGGCAGAGTGAGTTGGTTTTATTTATGGTTATTATAACGAGAAACAAAAGGGTCTAAAATTGCCATATTTATTAATTAATTTGAACTGTTTTCATTTTAATAACAGTAGTTTACCAATGAAATATCGCAAACAGTACAGAATATCCAGAAAAATTACTTTAAGGTGAATGCAACAAGGTAGCCCGTCTACCATTGTGTAAGTCTCACTTATATGAACTGAGAAGGTTGTATTGGTGATTTTAATCATTATTAATCAGTAAAGTCACATTTGTTACGGTCGCGAATTCTCTTGTCTCTTGTGTTTAACATACAACCTGACACTCGTAAATTGCTCATAAGTTGCAAAAAAAAAACGTAGGAAAAACGAATTTCCCGGGCTAACTTGTCGCATTCACCTCATCTTTTGTAACTTAAACAGGCGTTGCACACAATTAGAGATTTTAAAAAATACTTCTAATTAATGACTTAGCCAATAAATAATACCAAGTTTTTTTACAGGAAGCGTCACAGCGCGATTATCTGGCACAATCTACTACACGATAGCAATCCTGTCCCTGATCCAAGCATCAAAACTATTCAGGTCATGGGGAGACGTATCAGCATTGTGGGCCAGGGTTGAAAGGATCATGGCCGTCAAAGTACCCGCAGATAAAACTCTGAAGATGAGAATATATTTTGTAATTGGTTTCATGATAGTCTGCACACTGTGTAAGTTTCAGGAAAACATCGATGGATATAAATTTTGATGGATGGAGAGGCAGAGGAAGGCCAAAGAAAAGATGGATGGATTGTGTGAGGAATGATGGGAAACAGAAAGTAGTAAATGCCACATCTAAAGACATCAAGAAGTGACATCTAATGCACCTACCACACGCTCACACTTCTGTGCAAACTGGCTTGAACACGGAACACCGTGCCTGTGGTTGGGAAAACTATATCACGCGCAAACCCCATGGCGTGGCCTGCGCAATTTTCAACTTGCTTGAATTTTTACCTGCGCAAGCCCGGCCTGCGCGTACGAGGCTAGTCGTCGGCCGATGGGGTACGTTTTGTCATAGCGGTCGTCCGTCATTTAAAAATGGCAGACCTACGTACGTATGATCGCGACTTTTTAACTAATTTTTTAATTTTCCAAATTGCAGAATTTGAAAAATTAAATCGAAGGATTAAAGAAATTTTAATTCACCGGTAAACATTGTTGACACGTCGACGGTTTCGACAAATATGAGGCCTGCGCGTACTTAAGTGAGCGTGTGGTAGCGCCGTCCGCGTTCAGTTTTTTCGTGCGGGTAGCTTGCGCAGGCCGGGACTGTGGTGAAGTGTGAACGTGTGGTAGGCCCATAACAGGGAAGAATGGAGAAAGAAAACGTGTTGCACCGACCCCAAATGGGATGAGAGTAGAAAGATGAGGGGTCTACTCTTTATAATAATAGTCCTCCTGACCGTTTTCGGTCACGGCGGCCAATCTAAGTGGAGATTAGCCATCGGCGCGGGAGATATTATAGTGCACAAGTGTGTGCGCAGGCACAAGTGCACTCTCTGTTCCTTTTTCTCTCATATTCCGATGGGACGGCAATCCGACACGACCGGAGAGAGATCAGGCGCAGGACCAACGGCTTAACGTGCTTTCCGAGGCACGGGGGTATAATACCGCCAACTTCCAAACTCCGGACTACTACTGGGAAATTTCTAATGAAAAACCCAATAGCACTTTTTGTCCGACCCGGGAATCCAACCCAGGACCGCATGCATGTGTCGCGGGTTCGATCCCCGCACGGAACAAATATTTGTATGGCCTACAGATAGTTGCTTCGGGTCTGGGTATTTGTGTATGTTGATTTAGTAATAAAAAGTGTTTATTTCAGACTACCTATTGTCCATAATTTTGTTAGTAACAAATTAACTAAACTTAAAACCAAGTTAGTATTAATAGCGTAGATGGTCCACATTTGTATACTAATTAAAATTAAAAATTACTTTATTGAAAATTAATTAAATTGAAATAGACAATATTAAGAAATGCATAATAAATAAAAATTGAATTTAAACAAATTATGTCAAGTTATATACAACGAAATGTCTGTGAACACACCCACGATACAGGAGGAATTCCTAAGGTTTATTTTTGTCTCTTAGTTGAAAACATTCCCAGTGTCCCACTTAAAAAAAAATAGTCAAGCAAGTCCGCTTTTGCACAGTTTTTACTTGTGCATGTGCATAAAGTTTTAATAAACGAATACTGTTTATGCACTTGAATATGCACGAACGACAACAACATTTAACCAATTCGACGTGTACCAAGATACACAAGCCCCGGAGCGATGTCGCGACTGTAACAATGCTTTGCATACGTAAATATGACAAATACGCCCCGTAAGCAAGCAGATGGACCGTTTGTATCGATTAATATATTTATGTATGGTTTCAACCTTTATATAACTTACTTGCGATCGATTATCCGGATTTTCTACTATACGGAATACCTCTGGTTTTAATTGATCCGGATAATTGGGATTCCACTGTATAAACCTTTCGTGCCCTTAAAGCAAAAACCAACTTAAGTCACTTATGGGCAAAAATGAGTTACGTAGAGATACCGTTAGAGCCTTCTTTTCAAGATCTACATACTGGTAAAACCCATAATCCACTAAGACGCTCCGTTCTGAAATTAGTTTTTAGCTATAGTAACTTAGCAGGAGATTTTTAAAATATAGAACAGACAAAACCCAATAAATGTCGGTTATAGCAATGTTTTTGCTTTTTAAGCAATGTTTTTCGCCGGAAAAAACATTTAATCGCCGTTTAACTGGTTTTAGCACGATTCAAGTTAGATGAACAAGAACAATAAGATAACTATATCGCACACCCGGTGCAATAACGTCACAAATAACTAAAATGAGTTATTGATCACAAATGATGTCAAACATGCGTCATCATCCGGTGCAGCAATAGCATAAATGTACGTTATTTGTTACTTATGACGTTGTTGCACCCGGTGTACGATATAATAACGGGGTAAACTGACTAAACATTTCTACTTAGTTTTAGCAATTACCTATTTGGTAGACATACCAGTTTGTTATCATTTTTTTAACTGCTGTCCAAACTCTTTTCTCTAAAAGATAAGAAAACATTGCGGCTACAGGAAAAAAAACCCTTATCTGCATCACTTATCAAGCCACTCCTTAATGTTTCCTACTTGTTTTGAGAAATAAGTTCTATTTTCTCTTCCACCCGAATAATTAATACAATAAAAAATACACGAACTCTCCTCATTATTAGTTGTTTTTAAATAAATTTCACGATTCGAACCTTTAAACACTATTTTCTGTAAACTAAATATTGTACAGTTAGTTGGGTTTTGCAGTAAGGGGACGCTTTGTCCTGATTCGGTCTATCTGTTGCTAAAACTGCATGGAGATCTGTTGTGAAGCTTAAAAGATCTAAGTGTACAATCAGCAGGAGTGATTTTATTACACGACTACCCAAAACAGGAGTGTTATGTTATTAGCGTTTATGTATGTGTCTGTGAGCTCGTGACTTAATATTAATAACTGCCACTCCGTGTAGGATAAAAGAAATGAAAAAGGAATAACTTGTTGAAAATATATTAGGAGATAATTTTATCAGAAAGCACACACAAAAAGTATCAAAGTAATGTAATAGTTGACACAAGTATCTTAGAACGTACTACTTTTTTAATTCAAATTTACACCATAAACACAATCACAGAAAGTTTGTATATCCAATACTCTGGACAATTTTTAGGATAAGCCGCGCCCATTACATACCGAGTTTCCTCTGTGTGTCCCGGCTGCCATTTAAAGATCTTTGGTAGTCGTTACAGGTAGTCAGTGACCCGAAAGTCTGACAACCAGTCTTACCAAAATGGTGCCGTATTACTAAATATTAACTGGGTTTTGGAGGTCAGATAGGCAGTCGCTCCATGTAAAATACTGATATTCAGCTGCATCCGGTTAGACTGGAAGTACACTGTGCGTATGTGTGTTTCTTTATGCTAAGATAAAGATGTTGTTTGCTTTTCAGTGGAGCACCTTATGAGTATAATATCGGCAATTGGACTCGACTGTCCATCGTCTTTGATTTTAAAGCGATATGTTCTTATTTCACATGGATTTATGATATTGAGGCGTAAGTAACTATTCATATCTAGTCTGAGTATTTCCAAATACAGGATGATATCATAGTGATAATGTTTTATAATTATGTATAAGTTTGTGAATTATAAGATTAGTTTTGTGTATTTTATCTATGGGCATTAGTAGTCTGACATTAAAGGAATTTCTATTATCTATACAAATGATCGGACTGAGTTAAAAAAATATGATTTTAATTAGTCCATCAGTTAGATTATCGAAGAATATTAGATACGTGTTTTTTGTTTTATAAAATTAATAAAAATTGACGAAGACAAAACGCGTCGAAGATCATGTGACGTTTTCGAGGAGATCACGAGTTTTCGAAGCGCTGTATCGTCTTCATTTTTTGTTAATGTGAAAAAAGAAAAAAATATGTGTTCAATATTTTTTTGGAAATCTATCTGACGGACTAATTAGTTTTTTTTTTGTCCGATCCCCTATTGAATACGAAAGTATATTAATTATGGTAGGTACTAACAAAACCGTCTGTTTGTTCCAGCCAATCTCCGAAACGGCTGGACTGACTTTTATGAGTCTTTTACTCACAGTCAGCTGTAAGGAGCAACTTAGGCTACTTTTATTAATAAAAAAATTAGGGTATTTTTGCAAGAAAATTAAAACTTTTCCTAACAAAATCCGATTCATAATTTCATTGAAAGTCGCAGGACACATCTAGTGATCATATTAGATATTATAATAAAATTATCAACTTAAAGCCTGTGACATCTACCAACCCGCACCGGACCCGCGTGGTGGATTATAGCCCATCCCTCTCCTAGAGAGGAGGCCTGAGGCCCTGCAGTTGGAACATTATAGGCTGATGATGGTGATGATTATAGCTAGCCTATTTTTTCCCACTGCTGGGCCTCCCGCCATTGCCTTCAACAGTCACGATTCTATATTTCTTTATCTTCTTCTATGATGTAAGTTTATGTTTTTTTTTTCAGATGAGTATTCAGATTGGTATGCCTTTCCCCTGGTCTTTATGAGCACCGTGGCTACTTTGCTTTGGAATTTCCAAGACCTACTCATAGTCGTTATCAGTATGGGTTTAACGTCAAGATACCATAGGTTGAATCAATGTCTAGCCAAGATATGTGCACTGGAGAAGAAGCAGGTGGATTCTGATCAAGTAACTATATTTGTAACTTTTTTTACTCTTTGTCTAACGGGACACAGCTGTAAAATGATTTTGATAAAACACTGGTAGTATTTTATCAAAATCATTTTCATTCAAACTAGGCTGATAATCAGCACTTTTCGAACGTCGAAATTTACTTTACTTATTTACAAGAGACAGTCCGCCAAAACGCCCACCCTTCATCACTTCCTAGTGTTTTAGCTGGAAAGAAGAAGTGGCGGAACAAACTCCCCAGCAACACATGTGTCTGTTAGGTTGGTTAGAAGAACCAGACCTAATACAATAGTATTATATAAAGCTATACTGCCTATCTGACCGCCACGATGCAGACAGTACCGAGCATTTCTGGCCTCTCATGGTCATGTTATGACTGTCAAAGATTTACGAACAAAAGCCGGGTACAATAGAGTAGTTAACAAAAAAAATCTAATTAGTCCGCCATGT
Source organism: Diarsia rubi (assembly GCA_932274075.1). Classification (NCBI taxonomy): domain Eukaryota; kingdom Metazoa; phylum Arthropoda; class Insecta; order Lepidoptera; family Noctuidae; genus Diarsia; species Diarsia rubi. Next base: position 6,330,734 of record OW026414.1, read on the forward strand.
AGATTACCAAAAAATATTGGTCACGTATTTTTTATTTTTTCACGTAAACAAACAATGAAGACCATACAGTGCTTTGCAAACTCGTGTGACGTCATACTCTAAGACATTAGTATGGCATTTTTTGCGGTCAGTGACGTCACCAACCCCCACTCAAATCTTGGACGCGTTTTATCTTCGTCAATTTTTATTGATTTGATAAAACAAAAAATACGTATTCAATATTTTTCGTTAATCTAACAGACCGATTAATTAGAATCACATTTTTTTAAGTCTGTAAACATCCCTATAAAAAGTGCTTTACGAAGCATGGAGGAAACTCAAATTTTAATGGATGGTTACTCATTAACATACAAACGTAGGTAAACGCGGCTTGACCTGGTGACTGATCCGAGCGCCTGTTATTTTTTAACAACGAGCTCCTTCTCTTACTTTTGTGCTACTGAGAATTTGTAACGAATATACATCATCATCAGCCTATAATGTTTCCACTGCATGAATGGGCTATAATCCACCACACGGGCCCAGTGCGGGTTGATAGATGACACGTGTCGTCGATTTTTTCGGTTCTAAGACAAGGTTTCCTCACGATGTGTTCCTTCACCGTTTTGAGAGCCGTGGTGATGAAATAAATTACACAAAGCAATGCGCCTGAAGTGTTCGAACCCACAACTTACTGTTCGTAAGTCAGGGAGATGTCAGCGTGCCTCAAAGATAAGTCAGCAACAGAGAAGGAGCCCGCAAGGGCCGACGCCCTTTGTGACTACGGGTTGTTCGGCACAAGAGCTAAGAAGGAACCTGGGTGGTTTTTAGTTAGTAGAGGTCTGACACTCCCTTTGGCTCTGCCCAAGAGCGGGACCCCGTTATTTGATGATTTCCCACCACACAAAAAAGATAATCTTCGCAACCACTGGGCCACCAGTGCTCTCCGAATACTAAATATTTTTAAATGATAGCAATAGTCAACGGCGGTCAAAGGTCAAAGTTTTAAAACTCACATGTTCACAAAGGTCCACGAGTGGGAGCTTTATGACCACGGTGATTTACGTTGACCTAAAAAAGTGGCGCATTATCGTAATTACCATTCATATAGCAACAGTTTTCCTTTATTTACGCTATTCCTTTTAGTTTTGCGTAAGTTTTGTGTAAGTAAACCTTTCCAACAAATCTAATAACGTCAGCGACCCATCTTCTACCTACGCGTTTATTGTATGTTGGTAACAGTCACCTTATTGTTTTTCTCACAATAAGGACCACCTATTGTGGTGAAACCTCCTCCAAATGTCTATCCTAACCTATCTACTATCAATAGTATCTAATTAAATGTCTTATGTTCGGTAGACCATTTCATTCAGATTCGCAGCTAAAATTAGTTTATGAATGTATTCAGAGATTCATTTTGGTATTTGTGAAACTTACTCAAGCATAGGAATAGGCATTTAGTCTTCATAGAGGTCAGCGTAAATTGTAGTGAACTAAGCGTTGATTTTGTTCTAGTAGAATAAGAGTTTGACAAACTTGTACTGAATACAGGGGTTATTATGATGAATACATACACTAATAACACACCCACACTAAACACACACTAACATTAACACACGCACACACACTACACACACACACACACTACACACACACACACACACTACACACACACACTAATATTATAAAGGCGAAAGTTTGTGAGTGTGTACGTATTTTACTCTTTCACGCAAAAACTACTAAACAGATTTAGAAAAGTATGCAACACAGATAGTTTATAACCTGGAATAACACCATAGGATAGTTTTCATCCCGATATTATCTTACCGTGGGATACCGAAGCCATGGCAACAGCTAGTTACTTTCATGCTCTGTTCTTTACGCATTGACGATTACAATTCGAACTAATTACGACCATTTGATAGCTACAAACAAATAACCGATCAATTTCGCCTCAAACAGCGCTTTGAATTTATAACCTGGATTTTAGTAATGAATGTTGCTACTTATCAGCCGGCGACGGTAATGGAGCGATCTGTGAATAATACGTCACTGAGCTTAGGTCTTTACATTTTGAAAGAGTAGAGACTGATGCTGAATAAATCGTTGAATTAAATTATACTGTTGTTTTGGTTTGACTTGACAATGTCATCATTCTCCTGCCTAGTGGCTAAAGAATAACAACCACACGTGTCGATCTTCAAGGTTAAGCCACTCTTACTTAGGTTGGTCAGTGGATGGGCGACCATCCTATACATGTATCGTTTTCTCCATGCCTCAGAAAGTACGTTAAGCCATATTGTTATGTTCGGCCAGAAATAGATCTTATTATTGTAATATCTGTTGCCAGCGGCTTTGCCCGTTACAACTCGAAAATTATCCCACGGAATCATAAAATCGAGATAAAAACTACTCAATGTGCTAATCCAGGTTATAAACTATCTGTGTATCAAATTTTATACAAATCCGTTCAGTAGTTTTTGCGTGAAAGAGTAACAAACATCCATACTTACAAACTTTCGCGTTTATAATATTAGTAGGAAGTAGAATTTATTTAAATGACACGACTACACATTAAAACTAACCAATTCAATAAAATAGTTACAAGTTTAGTCGTCAGTGGCCCGAAAATCTGCCATCCAGTCATACCAAGGGACATTAGCCGGTTAGAACTGGATTTTGTGACTTATTTATTATAATTAGTATCATCTTGGATGAGTCTTTAGTGACTGAGCGATTGGACTGCTGCGCTCTGTGTCGCGGGTTCAATCTCCGCAAGGAAAAAATAATTGTATGGCCTACAGATAGTTGTTTCGGATCTAGGTTTTTGGTTTGTGTGCGTGAGTTTAATTAAATGTTTGTAAACGCACCCAATAAACAGAAGAAATTTCTAGTGGGGCAATGTTTTTTTAAAGATAAAAAAGACAATATAATTCATCTGAAACAAGTTTTTAATGCATTTCTACAATTGTCTATTATAGCACAACAAATCTATCTTCAAGTCTCATGTGAACTATGCCATATTGAAACTTATCGCGCTCTTGGGAAATCATGTTATCTGCGGGTAGATCGAACTTGTTCTAGTTCTTTATTAGTGTACCTATTGCCTTATTGGTTAGCTAGACTTTAAACTTTAAAGAAGTCGTTGTCTTTTAGCTTAGCGACTAGCAACGCCATTAGCTGTTTTGATTGCAGATTAATGCCATTTTACTTTGACTTCAATCAAAGTGTGTTTTTTTTATAACGTGTAGTTGAGCAATTTTAAACTTTTTGACTTTGAATATCTCAATTTGACCACGCCCTAAATAGTCACATTAGTAAGGCCCCTAGCACACGTAGTATTTTAAAGGTGAAGACGACGCACAAATGAACTGAACACGGAGCGGTTGTTAAACGCGCTTCTACTGCGCTTATACGCGCAGATACAACGATCTCAAACGGACCCCCTTTGTTTTCCCTTTTCTTCGGGGGAATCATTAAAGTGATTCCTCCCGCTCTGAGCAAAACGGTAAGGAGTGTCAGACTTCTACTGACTAAAAACCACCCATGTTTCTTCTTAGCCCTTTGTGTCGAGGCCGCGGTATCTCTTTCTAACAACCCGCAGCCTGGACGGGGCAAGCCGATCCCGTGTACACGCTTCATACGAGTTTCAAACGCGCTTCGCACGCGCGTTCTATCACGTTTCACGCGTGATGTTATCGAGCAGGCGGAGTTTCTGGGCGTTTAAAATACGCCATGTGGTAGGGGCCTAACTTTAGTTTTTTTTCAACACGCTTATTTAAAATGGGTGTTACAGTAATGGCTGACCTACCATTACTCGGTATGAACTTCCTCCGTACCTCGAAAAGTACGTTAAGCCGCAGGGAGGAACTCAGATTGTAATGGATCGTCACCAATCCACAAGTGAACCTAAACAAACAGGGTTTAAACTAAAGATCAGCCCGAGCTGCTACTATTCAGCAATGAGCTCCTTATGATGACATGATATTACATAACACATGCCTTTAATCCCCGAAGGGTTAGGCAGAGTTGTACCTAAGAGCCCACATTTCGCCAGTTATATTGAAGTCCCATGTAATTGGGGGCGAGCCTATTGCCATCAACTGAGCACAAATCCCAACTCCGTGGCGGCTACTGAGAAATCCGTGATGAAACAACTCAACAACACATTGCTCGACCCGATTCAAACTCGATAATAATAATTTTCAATATTTCACAATTAGATGTCTTTAAGACTGCATCACTAGTCTAGTGGTCGCAAGCACACATATCAAGCCTAGCGGTTAGGCTAAGTTCAGCCGCAGAAAAGTAAGACAATACACTGACGTTGATACAGCACGGTTAGTCTACTTTAGTTATTTTCACAGCGTTATGTCCTACGGTATTATGCTGTGGGGCAAAGCTGCAGATATTCAAAATAAATTTGTACTGCAAAAGCGAGCGGTTCATGTAATTTATCAGATGAGTGCCCGAGCTTCTCTAAGAGATATTTTTCAGAAAATATTATCAATTCTCACGGTTGCTTCTGACTCTGAGTTCATATTTGCCAACATTTTATATATTAGACAAAATATCCACCTGTACACTAAAAACAGTGATATTCACAACTTTAACCCTAGAAATAAGCATAAACTACACGCTCGTTTTCACCGGCGGTGGTTTTAGGGCTCGGTATAACATTTTATAACAAACTGTCATCTTTTTTTCTAGACTTGCCATTTAATGCGTTTAAAGCCAAAGTAGAATCTAAGCTTACTATTCCATTAACGATTACTTAAATGATAAGAATAGTAACAGTTGGTTGCTGAGTTGAACACAAGACTGTTGTTGTTTATGTTTGTTATTTTATGTTCTTTCTTCAAAATTAGTTTCCAGATGTATTATTATGTCTTTTTTATATTATTAGTTAATTTTTTATTATTGATTTGTGTCTGTAGTCAATCGTAATAGTAACTTGCACCTTACTATTGTATTGAGTCTGGTTCTTTGAACCTAACAGACAGATGTGCTGGGGAGTTTGTTCCACCCCTTCTTCTTTCCAGCTAAAACACTAGAAAGTGTCGAAGGGTAGCAGCAGGATAGGCTAGACACGATATCAAGTGCCCCATAGTTTGTGGGGCATGACCACATTTGCACTCCATGGCAGAGTCATCTATGAATCTCCACCTGAACAGGCCTACATATGTCCGGAGCCTATTTAGAGACTTCCAGCAGGGCTATTTCGTATCTTTTAAATGACAGTGGCTATCATATAGTGTCCATCAAGTAATTGTCAAATGGTTCCATTTTGTACTAAACCATAACCAATTTGACAGTTAATCCATGGACAATATGATAAAGATACGCAAACGCCCTGCTGGTCAGCCATGGCATCGTGTCAAGATGGAAGATTTTCGGCAAGTGGCACAAACCCAACCCGGTAGGGAAATGCAATCTCGCTACAGTTTAAGTCTTTCCTTAGAGCGTTCGCCGGTTTTTTTAATTTTAAGATTTCTTTGTTTCAGAAGAACGGAGCAATAAAAGTGTACACGTGGCGCAGGTTAAGAGAAGCTTACGTCAAACAAGCAATGTTGGTCCGTAAAGTAGACGGGTCTATTGGAGGCATTATCATACTATCCTGCTTATGTAATTTTTACTTTATATGCTTGCAACTCTTCTTAGGAATCACGTAAGTTGAATTTCTGGATTGTTTTACTGGTCTTGGGATCGCAATTGCGACCGTTGCACATGAGGTCATGAGTTCGATTCTCAAGTTCGGCAAGTTTAGTGATATGAGGTTTTCCCATCAGGATTTTTCAGTACCAGGCACGTAGTCTATACGTGTGCCCTGTTGATGGCAAAAGGCTCGACTACTATTATACCTCTGCTTAACTCTTCGGGGGTTACAAGCGTTATGTGAGATCCTCAAACAAATTAACACAGAAGCCTTTGAAGGCCTATAATACTTTGTCATTTCTCCTAACAAACACAAACAAAACTTTTATCGAAGTACTAAGCACATAGTAAGAATAAGAAAGTTTCTTCAGCTACAAACATTTCGTCGGCACTTAATCCATCATTAGGACCGAACGGTGTAAGAAAAACATCGTAAGTGCCCTCATACGTTGTAATGGAACCTTACGTGTGTAATGCTTAGAACAGCTGTAGACATTCATCACGTTTGATATATACCGAGTAATGTCGGTACTTTGGGCACCGGCTTTTACTAGGTACCTACTGCTTATTAGGTAACTAGGTAGGAACAAGGGTGCTTGTTTAAAGAGTGGGGAAGAAGACGCAGGGTTCGGAAAAACAGTTTCTTTTAAACCTGTTTCAAATCACCATCATCATCATTTCAGCCTAAACACGTCCACCGCTAGATATAGGCCACTATATTGACCGGTACCATGCGCCTCGCATCCAGTGGATCCCTGCTACTTTCAGCAAGTCATCTGTCCACCTAGTGGTCGGCCTTCCACCGCAACGTCTTCCGGTCACCACTCCAGAACTTTTCGTCCCCATCGGCCATTCGTTCTGCGAGCAATATGCCCTGCCCACTACCACTTAAATTTCGTAATTTTTCGGGCTATGTCGGTAACCGCGGTTCTCTTGAGGATGTCAAATACAGCAGAGTTTTACTGCTTCGATGGTCTAATGGTTCACGAATAATGAGCTTGAGGTTCTAGGGTCAACTCCCGGGTAGGGCAATGTGATATTGGGTTTTTTCCATCAGGGATTTCTTAATAGCAGGAGGACTACTTCATAGGACTACATAGGACTTACGCAGAACTGGTGTAATGTGGGTGCAGTACTATATGAGATATGTTTCTATAAGTCTTATATGGAGCGCTGATGTTCGCAGGGTGACTGTATGAGAGTTGCTGAGAATCGAGTGCAGTGGCGTACATTTGAAGAGTAGGTCCAACAGTGGACTTTTGTAGGCTGATGATGATGTATCTTATGCAAGATAATATGTTTCTTTATATTTCTGAGAATATGTTGCATGCAACAAACAGAAAGTACGGGATTATTTGACCCGCACCGATCCATTTTGATGCCTGATACTAATCCACACTGAAACCCTTGTATGTATCTTTATGCAAGCATCCATAGAACACATTTACTATCAAACTTCGTATTGTCCGTTTGGGTTTTGTGCCCATCCCGGGACGGGACAGTGTTGAAATTAACTCGTAAAATATGATATTTTTGTTATATAAATGAATACTAGCTGATGCCTGCCATCTTTATCCATGGGAAATTATAATAATATTACTTTCCTGCTTGAACAAAAATATAATTTCATGCAATCACAATTCCAACAGACAAACAGACAAACTTATAAGTACCGCTTAATACTTTTACGATATCTATTAAGTAGAAAACTGTTATTTGAAATTACAAATGGACACTTCAAAATAATGTATTTGCATAAATATTATAGACGTAGAGATGGGTTTTCTAGGTAACCTTAATAAAGTGAAGATTAAGCTCGATTCACATTATTTACTAATACAAGCTGTGTAATAGCATAATATTGTGTAGGTATGTCAGTCTGTAAGGTATTTATCTATGAGACCAAGTAGCCTTTTTTTATTTTGGACGGTGAGAAATCATCAAATGACTCCTCCCGCTCTTGGCAGAGCGGTGGGGAGTGTCAGACTTCTTATGACTTCGACTGGCCTGTTGGTCTAGTGGTTAGTGACCCTAACTGCTATGCCGGAGGTCGTGGGTTCGATTCCCACCCAGGACAAATGTTTGTGTGATGAGCACGATCATTTGTTCTGTGTCTGGGTGTAATTTATCTATAATATGTATGTATTTAGAAATATATAAGTATGTTTATCAGTTGTCTAGTACCCATAACACAAGCTCTGCTTAGCTTGGGACTAGATGGCGTTGTGTGATAGTTGTGGAATATTATATTATGACGAGAAATCACCCATGCTTCTTCTTAGCCCTTTGTGTCGTAGCCGCGGTATCTCTTTTGAACAACCCGCAGCGCTGACAGGCGTCGGCCTTTGCTGACATATCAATGTTGCTGATATCTCTAGCCAACCAGCCTGAAAATAAATAAGTGTTTTGTTATATTATGTTTTAACTTATTAAATTTTATTTTATATTATCCTCAGTCAAAACAAGACGAACGAGCCAATTAGGACAGCCTACTACTTCGTGTCATTAGGTTGGTTATGCATCAGAGTCACCAGCGTCGTGCTAGCAGCCTCTGACATCAACACCCACTCCCGAATTGCCCTCAAGCATATCTACACTCACGATAGTCGCTGGTATAATGTCGAGGTAATATTCGTTCTCTTGATGTAGAAGGAAGATGAAAAATGGGTTGCGGGTTGTTTGAAAGAAATACTGCGACCCCGGCCATAAAGGGCTAAGAATAATCATGGGTGGTTTTTAGTCAGTAGAAGTCTGACGCTCCCTTTCCGCTTCGCTTAGAGCGGGTGGAGTAGTTTGATGATTTCCCACCCTCAAAATAAAAACACTAATTAATGCTGAATGTCGGCACGGTTGGCATAGTGGCTTAAGCAATAATCGACTGCTGTGCTTAGTGCCGTGGGTTCGATCCTCGAACGCAACAAATATTTGAATGGCCTACAATAAATTATTGTTGTTTCGGGTGTTTGTGTATGTGAGTTTAAATTGTTGTGAACGCATTTTTTTTACAGGTGTGCCGTCTTCAAGATCAACTCTCTAAGGACTACATCGCTCTCAGTGGACAGGGATTCTTTTATTTGAGTAAAAGTATTTTACTGCAGGTCAAGTATCGTATTGATTTCAAGTGTGTTTCGACAGCTACCTTTTCAACTTATTTTTACAAGAAGTTTTAGAATTATTCATTATAATTTTATTATTTCATATTTCTAGAAGTTAGCCAAGTCTTGAATTGCTATAATTGTCTTAAAATAATATAGTGAGGTAAAAAAACATAAATAAATAAATAGGTAGGTAAAATTTGTGTGTTTGTGAGTTAAGATCTAGGGGCTAATCTTCGGGATAGGTGTTCCGATTCTGAAATTTCTTTTACTACGAGTACTAGGAACCCAAATTGCGTATTGTGTAAGAAATGTGCATCCTTGGTATGCAGGGTGCGGAGCAGCACCAACGGCATCCTAAAAATATGTAGCCTCTCTGGTTGACTGGATCGAGGCGTGAATATACGTTTTTTAGAATACATTAGAACCTTTTTTTCAAAAAAATATATATTAATCTACACAATTTAGAGCATGTCCTCTTCACTTCAAAAAAATTAAAAAGTAAATTTAAACATCATAAATAAATATGCAAAGTAGCCTCTGTTTTTGTAACTTACTATACCATTTTTCTCCCAATCTATCAATCATAGGATCTTTTTATTGCCATCAATATAATTATAATAACTAAAACTATTCACAAACGAAAACATGGCGTCGAGAAATTCATCCGCAGTGCTGTCTACTGCTAATGGTGATAATGTACCCAAGAGGCTGGCGGCATTTGTCACGTTTGTAAGATAACGTTGTTAGGATAATTATGTAATAACATAAAAAATTAAGGTGCAAAATTTTAAATTATGTAAGGGCGAGTTGCGAGTTGGCTTCGGCCCCTCGTACGCCTTCCAAAGGTCCGGGACCCCAGGGTCCCGAGATTATGTCAACATTTTAAAGTAATGGTAATGGTAGTGGTAACATAAAGTAAGTAAGTAATGACATACATCTTACTATTGTGTTATTGCTAGTATTACATAATTGTTTAAAATTGTTGTTAAGTTGCCGTGCCCTAAACGGGTTTCATGTTGGAACTATTTTAATTGTACCTAACAACTAACTACACATGAATGCAATAAAGAGTTTGAGTTTGAGTTTGAGTTTAATATAAAGTCATGCCAATGTGACCTTCAGCTTAGTTTTGCCAATAACTTTTTTGATTCTTTATATGGATCTTTTTACGCAATCGCTACTAGCAAATCGCGTAGCTACTACCTCTCTGGCGCCCAATAAATCGGTTGAGGGAGGGTGAAATGTCAGTGGCGTATATCCAGCTCTTAACCGGCGACGGTGCTGCAGAATCTCTGCTGGGCCTGTATCATAATAACGATTCACCCCATTATTTTGATTTGATTTGATTCATGTTTGTTTTGATTTCATGTTTTGATTTGTTTGTTTTCATTTGTGTTTAGTTTACTAACATAGATATAAGGGAAATTGTTACTAACAGTAAGAAATAAATTATTTATTGAAGTAACTGACTTCAATAAATAATTTATTTATTAATCCCTACCTATACACAAATATAACTTCACGCCTGTTATTCAGTAGAATAACAGGCGTGAAGTACAAATAACGAAATACAAGAGGTCTAATCTAACTTACCTCCACAGATGGCAACTACGATAATCACTTACGAACTCGTTCTAATCCAGTTTGATGACAAAGGCACAGATCCTGTTCAGCTGAATTTGACTAAGATTGCTATTGGATTATAGATTTTAACTCAATTTGTGTTTTATTTCAAATCCAGATTTCCCTCCCTCAATCTTTTCATTACCTTCCAATACAAATGAGAAAACGTTGGATAGAGAAAGAAATAAGTCCTATTGGAAGTTTGAAAGTGAAGATTGTTAGAAATTAATATCAAACTGAATGGTATGTAGGGAGGACTTTCCCTAAAAGGGCCATGGCAAAACTATAATATTAATAGAACATAGATATTTAAGACTCCCCATAAAATAAAGCAAAATGTACGGATAAAAACAAGCCAAAAGCAAGTTGGACTCAGACATAAGCGCGCAAGGGTTCCGTACCGTCGCGCGTCGTAGTAGAGCAGCCACGACTTCTGGATCTGTGCCTGGTTGACGTCAATAGGCACGCTCCTTATTTCTTGGGACTGAATCATACTTGCAAAATTTGAGTGTACTGTTATGCGCCTACCACACGCTCATGCTTCACCATGGTCAAGCCAGTTTGCGCACGCAAGGCTGCCTGCGACAACTGGCTTGAACATGGAACACCGTGCGTGTGGTTGGGTAACCTGTATCACGCGCAAATCCCATGGTGCGGCCTGCGCAATATTCGACTTGCTAGAATTTTTTTTCTGGCCTTCGCGTACTTGTCTGTGCGTGTGCTTGGGCGTTCAGTGTTCACACCGTGGTCAAGGCTAGTCGTCGGCCGATGAGGTACGTTTTCTCGTAGTGGTCGTCGGCATTTAAAAATGGCAGACCTACGTACGTATGATCGCGACTTTTCAACTGATTGTTGAAGTCTATATAAATATCTGCCTGCAATTTGGAAAATTAAATCTAAGGATTAAAGAAATAGGTAGTTCTTCACTGGGAAACATTGTTTTCAAGTCGACGATTTCGACAAAAATGAGGCCTGCGCATACTTACTGATCGGGTAAGAAGCTCGCACAGGCCCCTGACTGTGGTGAAGCATAAGCGTGTGGTAGGCCCATTAGGTACACCTCTGCTTAACCCTGCGGCGATTACAGACATGATGTTATGTTATTTTTAATGAGTTCGTCTTTCAAATTACGTGCCAAATAAACCTCTGCATAACAGTCTATATTCAGAAGTAGAAACAGTCGACAACACCAATATGTACACTCAGCAACATCTACGTTTCTTGAAAACAATTTTCGCCTACTGTATTGATTTAATTTTCATGTAATGTTACATTTACAAATAAAATAATATTTTGAGACCCATCCTATCCTACTTCCTACTAATATTATAAATGTGAAAGTTTGTGAGAATGGATGTGTGGATGTTTGTTACTCTTTCACGCATAAACGACTGGACCAATTTGGTTGAAATTTGGTATGTAGATAGGTTATACCCTGGATTAACATATAGGATAGTTTTTATCCCAATTTTATGATCATTTTCGAGTTGTAGCGGGTGAAGCCGCTGGCAGCAGCTAGTATTGTCATAAAACAAAGTTGCAATATTGTTATTTTACGAGAAATACGCGTCTGGACTTTTCCAAGTGTACCTTTTTTTGGTAGGTGGGGAATAATCAAATAACTCCTCGTGCTCTGGGTGGAGCAGAAGAGAGAGTCAGACTTCTACTGACTAAAACCACCCATGTTCCTTCTTAACCCTTTGTGTCCGGGGCCGCGGTATCTCTTTCGAACAACCCGCAGCCCCGAAAGACGTCGGCCCTTGCAAGCCTCTGTAATGTTGCTGACACGTCTTTGAGGCGCGCGTGGAACACGAACGCGTCGTCGACACGGCCTGTCATCGTCATAGGACGGACAGACGGTGATCCACCCCATCACCGTCCACAGTCCCGCGCCTACGGTGGCCGGAAGCTACCACGTGACCCCGACGCCCGGAACGTCCCGCGGCGGCGGCTGGGACGAGAGGTTAGGCCTAGTGTACCTATACATAATTATTGTTTGCGACTGTATATTCTGTTGGAATGTTCTAGAATTTTCTAGTCATTATAATTTTTGACCTGTGTCAACTATAAGTAACAAAAGGTAGTAGGTAAACAAATAGTCAGCAAGTCATTAGATTGTGAATTAATCTGCACGATTTCACATGATTGAAAGAAATTGAATGATCAAATCGCGTGTGTTTTGTTTCGCAAATAGTCAGTGACCAGTTTTAATTGGTCTTTGAACAGTGAGTTGCGACTGAGTAAAATTTTCCGTGTCGTTTCATTGGGTGATAAAAATAAAACTTATGATTGACATGATGATTTAATAATATTATTTTTGGAAAGACCGTTATAAAACTTGAAGCATTTAAGAGAAAAAGACGTAGGAAATCAACTGAAAAAGGTAGGTATAGTATCTAACAATCTGAAATCATCCCACAACGCAAAAGAAACCCATTCATTTATATGCTAGAGTTCAAACTTAACTGGTCGTTATTTAAAACCGTTAGTTTTCACCCTAATAAGTACCTTCCGTGATGTTATTGAAATATGGTAATAGAGAAGGTAATGATTGTTTTATAAACACAATGCAAAATTGATGAATGTGTCAAGTGCTCCTCTCCTTGAATAATGTCTGGTCAAGAATTTAACCCGATTTTAAGTAAAACTTCGTTGATTTTACCAGAACAACCCATTCATGATGTAAGTTTTTAAACGTTTCTTAGATTAAAAAGAAGTGTGACTAAAAGAATGTTCTTTTTCAAAAATGTATATTATATTTTTTTTATTTTTTTTTCTAACTGGATCGACTGTAATTATCCACCAGCGTCTTTAGAGCCCAGCCCAAAGGCCCTGATGATAACACTAAATTTGGCAGAGTGAAGGACTATTATGTATTCTGTGGCTTCAGTAGGCTTATAGATGATTCTTTATTTGTGTTAACAAATAAAGAATCATCGTCACGTCGAAGAAAAAACAGCATCTACTATTTTAACATAATTTAAAATACATTGTAATCCAGTAATTTTTAAGATAAAAAAATCGGTTGTCTGCAAAGTCGGTTTAAAAATTTAAAAAAAAATATAATCAATTTTAAATAGTCACAAAAATCAAATTACTACTTCAGGACTTCTTGGATATCATGGAGGAGGTGTTCTTCTGGTCTTCCCTGTTCGGAGTGTTTGGTTCGAGGAAATATATCAGTTTTATGTGGAGTACATTGATCCTGGGATCCTTAATCATCATAGAATTCTTGGCAATCTGGAAGGTTATAAGAGCTGTTGCGGGAATTGCTAGAGATACGAGTGGCCATCGTAAGTACATTGCATAATTTGAAATAGAATATTTCGCTAAAAGTGTCTATGCATTTGGAGCGTGATGGAGTATGCTTGTCTAGATGAAACAGGTTCACTCGAACTTTGAATAGATCTAGATGATTATGATCACATAACAGATCAACTGGCAGTGAATACAACGACGGACGGATTGCACAATAAAGGAAGAGGCAAGCAGAAGGAAGAAAGCATAGCGGAGAAGGGACAAAGAGGAGAAGGAAGCATAGCGTTGTAGCTTCCACAACGCACTTTGAGCGGTCACCTACGCTACTCTTTTTCTGACATTCTTCAAAGATTGAATCAAATCGAGACAAAGAAAAACACAGACTACTAAACTTTTTAAATATTTGAGAGGAGGGAGGGACGGAGGAGTCATTTTGTAATTAGAAAACATCCCAAAAACAGTGGAACAACAATCGGCAATCATTCCATTAAGTGATGATAAAAATTACAATGAATGGACATTTTCTTTCAGGTAGCATAACAGCTCGCCTAGCAGGAACCATCTTTTATTCAATAACAATAATTTCGCTGATCTTGGCCTCAAAACTATGCTACCATTGGAGAAGGAGTATTTCTGTACTTTGGGCCAAAGTAGAACGGTCTGTTGGAGTGAAGATCCCACATGATGACACTTTGAAAAGGCGGATGCATCTGGTGGTCGGATTTATGACATTCTGCTCAATTTGTGAGTTAAATGAATTATTAGTGTTCCGTAGCCAAATGGCAAAAAACGGAAAACTTATAGATTCGTCATGTCTGTCTGTCTGTCCGTCTGTGTGTCCGTCCGTATGTCACAACAACAAGTCAATCGTTTAAAAGATATACACTTCTTTATTATAGAAGTGTATATCTTTTAAACGATTGACTATTAGAAAAAATGGTTTTAAAAACCTCAATGTAATTTTTAAAGACCTGTCTACAGACACCCCACAAGTATAGATTTGATGAAAAAAGTTTTTATTAGTTTCAGTTCCATGTATGGGAAGCCCCTTAACCTTTTATTTTTTTTTATTTTTGTGTAAAAATCGCAAAGCGGCTCACAGAATACACCTACGTACCAAGTTCCAACTGTGTAGTATTTTGTGTTGTATATTATATCTCGTGGCAATTGATTTCTGAGCTCTGAGTTTTATCTGAAGTTGGTATAAGTCCAGAAGAGGTCCCATTCTTGAATCTGGCAAAATTTTGTTTAATGATTCCATTACGTGCTGTATGTGCATTGTTGCAGAAAAATGTTATTGAACTTATTCAGATGATTACTCCTTTCAATTTAGCCGTAACATTCAGATTTCACAACACAGACTTCTCTAATGTTTTTTTATCTTTAAGAATTTAATCTTGCTTTAAGATAATTTCCTTTATATTCTTTCAGTTGAACATGCTATTAGTATAGTTGCATCAGTAGGACTGGACTGTCCGCCATCATTAATACGGAAACGATATGTGCTTGTTTCACATGGATTTATTTTTATGGGACGTAAGTAAAGCCACAGATTTTAAGTTGTGTATATGGCTAGGCGCTGACCCATAGTGGAACAAGGATAGTAAGTAAGATAATCTTTGTTCCACACAAGCTCGAAACACTAGGTATGGGGCGCAATAAAAAATACTTTTCAATGTCATCAAAAAACGTAATTCTGGCGATATTGTTCTCATTTTTGGTCTATGCCTGGCCCTTTTCTAGCCATCTCTTTTTAAGAACTAAACCAATTTCAAAACATAAAAGATTTTGAACTTCTTAAAATTCCAGAGGATTATTCTGAGTGGTTTGCGATGCCACTAATAGCGGTCAGTACTATAGCCAGTCTGCTGTGGAACTTCCAGGACCAACTGATAGTCCTGATAAGTATGGGTCTGACGTCAAGGTATTGTAGACTCAACAAGTATCTCGCCAAAACATGTGCATTGGATATGTTGCAGATGGATAATGATGAGGTAAAGATTGAATTTATTGTAAGAACTAGCTTGTGCCAGTGGCTTCGCCCGCGTGAAGTTCGATACTATAATTGTCCCATGGGATCATACCACTGGGATAAAAAGTATCCTATATGTTAATCCAAGTTATAAACTATCTGAGTTCTAAATTTCATCCACATCCGTGCAGTAGTTTTTGCGTGAAGGAGTAACAAACCTCCATCCATCCATCCATACATCCTTACAAACTTTCGCATTTATAATATTTACTGCGGTACTCAGAGATATTTAATGATTACTTAAGTCGTCACTTAGTATGGGTTTGACATATTTTTGTATGACAAAATTGTCAATACCATTACTAAGTGGTGGCTTAAGTAATCATTAACGCTCTCTGAGTGCGGCAGTAAGTAGGATTAGTAGCTTGATACTTCTACTAGGATCTTATAAGTTCGGTTTGAAACAAAATCCTGCGATCCAAAACAAAAAAATGTTGACGTGGCTCAAAAGACTGCCTAACTCAAATAGGACTGAGTAGAACATGGTCTGCCACAAGGCGAACCAACTGTGGGCCAAAATAGTAGGAAACTCATAGTCAGGAAGTCTGACACTCCCTTTCGCTCTTAGGCAGAGCGATAGGGAGTGTCAGACTTCTACTGACTAAAAACCAATGAGGGAAGCCCTCAGTTTAGCTTATTATGTAAACCTAACCTAGACTAACAAAATTATACAAAAGCATTAAAGATTGAAATATGATTAGAATAGTATAAGCGTATTTTTTTATTGCAAAATATTTTTTATAGCCTGACCCTTTTGTAGTAATTTTTGCAATTATTTTATATTAAGAGAAACTAATAAAAAAAGTTAATTACACCACAGAAGACCGAAGCAGTCAGAGTGTACACCTGGCGCAAACTCAGAGAGGCATACATACGTGAAGCAAGCGATGCTTGTACGCAGAATAGACGTTGCTCTTGGAGGCATTGTCATTCTGTCCTGCTCTTGTAACTTCTATTTTATAGTCTTGCAGATGTTTTTGGGGCTAACGTAAGTTATTTAACTTTTGTTTAGTGCTATATTTTTTTAAACTCTATTTTTCTCTTACTTCTCACTTTTTGTCTATCTCCTCTCTTCCATCTTCTCTTTAAACTATGTTGGTTTGCTTACAAATAATTGCTTTATTGCTGGGTGTATAAGTTTCGATGACAGGAAGGTGTAGTTATTTAACCAAAAAAGCTCACATCATCAGTATTGAGGAAGATGTTCTTCTGAATAGTTTTAATTGATTGACTTATATTTATTATTTACTAACATTTTTTTATATTTTTTATTTTGCTCTTCCTCGCTCACTTTCTCTCTATTTTCTTTTTTCTCATTTCTGTCCTATCTTTAAAAAAAATATTTAAAATAGGTACCATTTTCTCTGAAGTCTGTTATTCTTGTTTAATTTTTGTTTATTTTTAGCCAAGGATTTTCAACAGATACAATAACAGGAATCTACTACATGGTATCATTAGCTTGGCTCTGTATCAGAGTGGTGAGTGTGGTGTTAGCAGCAGCCGATGTCAATACTCACTCAAAAATAGCCCTTAAATACCTTTACACTTATGAAACACATTGTTATAATATTGAGGCAAGTATTTGCCGTATCTTATAATCTAATTTAGAATACATTTATTTCCCCCTTTTATCACAAAGCTTTTCTTGGGAAAGTTGTTCGTCTCATCATGATTTTTTTTATTGTACTTTTTTTAACGGGTAACATGCATCAGAAGTTGGTATAGACAATTATGACCAATACCCAATAATCAAATTAATAACGAAATGATCAAACTCTTATCGAAGGACCAAAGTTTTAATTTTGACTTTTAATAAATGTAATAATATAATTTATGTCTCTCTTCCTCTGCATTCACCTAAATTTAAAATCATCTCTTATCACCTCACATCATATGCACAGACCAAGCTAAACCAGCAGTTCTTCCATCATAGGTGTTACATTCTCACTCCATCTTAGGAAGAAATAATATACAAGGAGGAAGGGACATCGACGCCTTAACGGTGTTCAGTACCTACATCATTCCGAACCATACATCGAAATATTTCATTGGTTAAATTTTAAAAAATACGCTGTTCCCTTCATTTAGACGGTGTAGTTATTGCAGTTTTCTAGGAAGAGGATCGATTTTTTAACCAACGAATAAAAGGGTATTACACTAAAAAAATCTAATAAGTCCGTCAGATAGATTTTCAAAAACTAATGGACACGTATTTCATTTTTCACTTAAACTTTTACTTCAAAATACTCCGAAAAGTCGCGTCAAGACGTGTGACGTGGCTGCGGGTTGTTCACAAGTTACCGCGGCTTCGACTTCGACTTCGATTTATGGCTAAGAAGAAATATGGGTGGTTTTTAGTCAGTAGAAGTCTGACACTCCCATTTCGCTTTGCCCAAGAGCAAGAGGGGTTGATGATTTTCCATCCGCCAAAAAAAAAAAAAGACGTGTGACGTGACAAGGTTAGTACTTTTTTACCCACAAAATGACGTCAAAAGCCCCCACTCATGATCTTTGACATGTTTTATTTTCGTATTTTTTTATTAATTTGATAAAACAAAAACCTTGTAACCAATCTTTTCCGATAATCTAACAGACGGACTAAATAGATTTTTTTGTTTTTTTATTAGATAATTTTGGCGTTCCGAATGATGTACTGAACAGTTTTAGCGTAATTTCTTCTTATATCAATTCTAACTATTTCCATTTCACCATTTACACCCAAAACACACCGTACCCACAAATCACATACTCCAAAACTATCCTAACCCAACAAGAAACACGATCTAAACAAAAAACATCACTATAAATGTTTGCAAACGTACAAACTTCTAGCTCGTTAGCTCTGCCGTCTATTTGGCGCACGTAACCGCAATTAGGACTCCGTTTTGCAGGTGAAGCGACTCCAAGACCAGCTAACTAAGGATTACATCGCACTGAGTGGAATGGGCTTCTTCTATCTTGACAAAGCTCTTCTGTTACAGGTTGTATAATCTTTTATCTATATAAAAATCAATGCTACTTTTAGTTGTAATTTTATAACTCAAGAACGGGCTCACCTATTCAAACCAAATGTTTAGGCTTTGTTTGGACTATTTAGTAGATGGTGTATGTGAAGTTTGCACAAAATCGGTAGAGTAGTTCTTCATTCATCACATTTTTTGTAACAAATGAATTCAATAAATCGCGCGATTACTTAGGCCATCACTTAGTAAAGTAATCATAAATAATAATTTAAGTAATCATTAAATATCTCTGAGTACCGCAGTTAGTGTTTTTTTGTTCTAGAATCACATTTACGTTAGTCTGACGCAGTTGAAGTAAAAGTGGAATATTATTTGTATTTCGTTGTTATCAACTTTTTAGTATACAGAGTGTAAATTAACCCTTCACACATAAGTCAACCAAGCATTCTGTACGTCAAACTAAGTACCCCTTGGCAAAAGACTTTTTTATTTATATTTTTTGGGGTCAAAAATCTTATTTTACGGTAAAACTTAATTTAGCACTCTTAAAACATTGTGCTAGTGGATGCTTTGAGTAGTAAAAGGGTCATGGAGGTAATTTCAGTAAAGTATAATTATAACCTGAAACTAGTATTTACAAAAACAGCTTTGACCAGTTGAGCAGTTTGGAACTTTGACCCCCAATATCTCCGTAACTAGGGGGTTCCTAGGTATGGTTTAGAACAAAAAATGATGGCAGTGGTGGGGAGAATACGTGTCCTTCGTTTGCGTGAGGGTACTTTTGCACCCTTCATATATTATTTACCTTTTTATCTATTTACACATTAAAAGCCTATTGTTTTCGTAGACCAACAACCTAAACACAGCTTTGATAGGTCCACTTACCCTGCGTACCGTCGCTGAAAGAGCTCTTTTGGCGATGTCAAGGTTGTTTCGTGAAACAAACTCAACATTACTTTGGAAATCATACAACCTGACAAAATACAAACAGATAGAATTTGTAACAATTTTTTGTTTTTCAAGAGTATCCATGGAGTTTCTTGCCTACATAGAGATCTAAGCTTTGGAATAGGCAATTACAGTTCATTAATACATTATTTACCTTGTGATGGTGACTGTAGCATTTTTTTGGGTTTATAGGTTCTTTATCTTTATGTAAATTTAATTCTTCTGCACGTGTGTTTGCCACTGAACTCCTCCTAAACAGCTGGACCGATTTTGATGAAAATTTTTGTATGTGTTGAAGTGGATTCGAGAATGGTATTGATTTACGGTTGGACTCGGTAGGTGGCGCTGCTGCCCGCGCAGGACGACGTCTACCAGGTCCGCTGGTTTGTTCTAAAAGAACATACATTGTTCACTTATCGAATACTTTTGACATTCAAAAGTGACTGTGGTCTCATTGAAATAAAAGCTTTGAGTTTGAGTTAGTTTTGTTTAAGTGAGTCTTGGTGAGGTAATTAATACATTTATTTATCAGGTAATATGACTATACTTAACATAACAAAAAAATACTCGTATATAACTAGATTAACAACAAACTATAAAAGAGCATCAAAAAACTCCTCTTCAACGCTGTCAGTAGGTAAAGGGCCTAGAGACTGGCAGCGTTGCCACGTTGTATGGCAACAGTCAGCCTCTGCCCAAAGAAAAGGTTAGCTCTTGGGTCACAGGAACCGTCAATAAGGCGTTTTGAAAATAATTAATAATTACTAGCTGTTGCCTGCGGCTTCCCCGCTACAACTCGAAAATTATCCCACGGGAAGATGAAATCGGGATAAAAACTATTCTATGTGTTAAGCCGGGTTATAATATATCTGTGTACCAAATTTTGTCGAAATCCGTTCAGTAGTTCTTGCGTGAAAGAGTAACAAACATACACACTCATACACTCACAAACTTTCGCCTTTATAATATTAGGTGATTTGATTAGTGTGACAGTGTGATGCGTGAAATAACAACAAACATACACACTCACACACTCACAAACTTTTGCCTTTATAATATTAGTGTGATGTGATAGTGTGATGATTATTGTATTGTCCCACTGCAGGGCAAAGGCCTCCCTTCCCTCCTTCCACTTTTCGCGATCTATTGCGACTGTAAGCCGATTCTTTGGCAAGAAGTCCAGCTCATTCCGCCATCTCCTTCTGGGCCTGCCGCAAATTAATTATTAATTAATTAATCGAATTTATATTTGCAGATGGCGGCTGCTATAATCACTTACGAACTAGTATTGATCGAGTTCGACGAACAGGGCAGTGATGACGTTCACTTAAACATAACATCTAATATTTAAATATCTTTTTTAGGGTTCCGTACCTCAAAAGGATAAAACGGAACCCTTATAGGATCACTCGTGTGTCTGTCTGTCCGACCATTCCGCCCCTTATCTCCGAAACTACTGAGTCTAAAATAAAAAAAGCAGAAATTTGTTTAACTCAGTCATATAGATTCGTATATAGAAGTCATGGTACGGAACCCTTCTTAAGCAAGTACGACTTGCACTTGGCCAATTTTTCTTTTATTTTTATTCTTTTGGGAAACCAAATGACAATCATGTTTGGTCCTAAATAGTCAACGAATCAAAACTAGCTATTTATCAACATTTTGGACCTACTTACAAAAAAAAATAGGTAGGTACTCAGCGAAAGATACGTAGATTACAGGGTTTCGGAATAATATTCAAGAAAGCAAGGAGTTGGAATTTTCCACTAGCTAAATTAAAACTACTAAAAATGCAACCAACAACTAATAATTAAACTTCTATGTAGGTACTAAATCGACGGATTTCTCACGATATCACCTCCCACAGTAAATATGCGTAAATATAGCGTTGTTGAAAAATAGTTGATAAATTAAGGTGTGATCATAAATTAATCACTAATTGAGTTGTGTCTAAAAAAAACTATAATATTCCGTCAATAAAACCATAAATTTTCTGAGTAATTTTATCAATGACCTTACTGCAGTAAAAAAATAGCATGCAAGTATGATTTTATGTAAATAAGTAGGTTTGTATTTAACTGTACGTAATTACATACATTCAAACCTGTGTAAACATGAATTAAAGATAAAATCAACTAAATAAATCACAATAATTGTGTCTATACAAATTGTGACTTGACATTTATACTAAATTGTTTCAAAGTAGCATTTTATGTTAAAAACTAAACGTTAAGTCCTTCACCCACACAAAAAATACTTTTATTCAGAAGACGTAACGTTTGAAATGGTGTGTACTTTTATTATGTAGACATTTTTGTCAGACATATCAATAATGGCGCCCGACATGCGATTTGGATGTGTAAAACAATAATTTTCATAATAAATACGGGCTCTTTGGGACAAAGTAAGTACAAAATGTTTTATTGATACGACATAGTAATGGTGAAAATAAAATGGCTCAGGGTATCAATAATTTATATGGGGACCAAACGCTGACTGAATCACTAGTTCCAACTCAAGATACCTATGTGTTTTGCTGTAAGTATTTATTTAATGTTTATATACATTTTATTTTACGTTTCTGGAGCAAAAATTAAGTTTCAGTTTACCTCTTCTCTGTTGTTAAATCTAAGACCTTTAACCAATAACTGCATCCATATTTAGTAAACGGCAAGTGAAAGGTACAGAATTATATTGTTGGTATCTTTTAGTTCCTACTGTATCAGAGTATGATCTGATCTGGATCGAGTGCTAATCCCGCCGACAAACTGTAACGTAGTTGGGGGTGCATAAAATGTTAAAAATGTTTGGTCCTGAATAAATTTTTCAACCCATTAATAAATGACTATTTTTTATGTTTCAATAATTTAATTAATAATAATCCCTAAGTCAAGTTTTTTTTGTGCTTTGGAAAGAGTTCTAATAGGGGTTTTTACTGACTTAAAAAACTATGATTCGAATTAGTCCGTCTGTTAGATTATCGAAAAATATTGGATACATATTTTTTGTTTGATCAAATCAATAAAAATTGACGAAGATAAAACGCGTCAAAGATTTGAGTGGGGGTTTATGACGTCACTGACCGCAAACAAAGTCATACTAATGTCTTAAGACTATGACGAAACACGAGTTTTCATAGCACTGTATCGTCTTTATTGTTTGCTTACGTTAAAAACGAAAAAATACGTGTCCACATTTTTTGGAAATCTATTTGACGGACCAATTAGATTTTTTTAGTTAACTACCCAATTCAGTAGAATATAATAAAATATTTTTTACAATGTACAGCCCCGACCACTAATAAATGTTCTTAAGAATTTCGAGAAAGATTTTCTAGCATACTAATGCAACTTTGCTTATAATACATAGATCAAATTCATAATTATATCGGATCCAAAATATGTAAGTAGTATGTTCGTAACTACGTGAATACAATGTTAGTGCTCTTGACTGCACACCATACAAGTAACATTCATAAAAGAAAAAATAAACCGAGTGTTGGGGATGGGCTATGGGCAGTTTTATTGCTAAAAGTGTACTTATAAAGTGCTAACTAAACTCTTAACTACTAAAAATTTTAGTGTCCGTTTTCCCAACATAAACTTTTACTACTTCGTACTCAATAGAATTCTAATTAAAAATTTAATTTTCAGTGTGACTTATTTAAATGTTGAAGGAATAAGTGACGAAAGTGAAGTACATAACATGAAACGGAATTTAGTGAAGACATTAAACAAGAAGAAATATGATGTGAGACCATTTTTAATATTTTTTTTTATTATAAGTTAAATGGGAGAGGTTTATTACACAACGTGCACAACAATCTAATTATTTTCAATACACTTGCTTATAAAATGGCTCTAATTTCACTGCAATTAGGCACATAATGACACCTGTAATCAAACTTTTACTTTTCATTCCTGTTATTCACAAGTGAGTTATAAGTTTTTTTTTATTTGAGTTGTTTATTTTTTTTTAAAGTTTCAATACAAAAAAGATCGCTTTCAATAGTACAAATAATTTATTGTACCTATTGCTTGCTCATTTCATGCAACTTTGAATTTAAATACATAATTTCAACTTGTACGTTTTAAATAATAACATGAGACTTTCACTCAAAAATTTATTTTTGTTTTCCCTGTAATAAAGAAAACTTTGAACTCCCTATTTTGTACGTGGCTAAAACACTATCCGCGAAAAGCCAAAAAAAAGAAAACTCATTATTTTAGCCTATGGCCGATCGCCATTATTAGATGCATTATTATATTCATAGGAAAACTGATTAATTATTCCCACGATTGCGAAAATTTCACAACTCGTTTTATCTGTAGTTGAAAATGATTTTTTAGTATTCTTTCCTTCACAAGTGTGTTGAACAACGTCGTATGATGCAGTCCTCGGCTCTCTCGGGTCTCAATGACGCTTCAGCAGTAATCACCAACATTACATACTTGTACCATAATGTACTATTATATCTAGCTACAAATTAATTTCATAATCATCATTCAGTTGCCCTTATCCCAACTAATTTGGGGTCGGCGAAGCATGACGTCTTCTCCTTCCATACTTCCATAATACTCGTCATTTTATCATACACGTCCTTTGATTTCGCGTCACGTGCTATTTTATTAATTTACTGAGAGGCGGTCCCACCGCAACTGACGCTGCATTTTAAACTAACGAGCGAAAAATTAGCTTCTCGTAAATTCTCCGATTGAAATCGTTTTCATACATCGCCATGTGCTTGAATTATAAACGCACAACGCGCCGCGAGTCGCCCCGCGTCTCCATAAATGATGCCTAAGCTTTACTATCGCTTCGCCACGACCAAAGTCACAAAAACGCTTTTAAAAAACCAAGTTAACTAAAACTGTCTTTCATTTCAGGATTTCCTTCCAATGCTAAACAGTGTGTTCTTAATGGCTCGCTACTTCGGCATCTCAGGGTTTGGCCTGACCCTGGCTTTCGGCTGGTGTCTGGTTCTGTTTCTGATGTTGGTAGTCACAGAATGTGTGGCCATCTGGAGAATTGTGACACTTCTCGGAGGTTGGCTGAAGAAATCTTCTGATAGTGAGTATTGTTGACATTGTTTGAAGATAAGATTTTTATAGAAATAACTTGGACCTTCGACATCTATCATAACTATAGTCAACCATAATGGGCAATGGGCAACCATAAAAAGACACTTACAGAAACATTGTATTCTCCATGATTTCTCAAATTTTATAGATAGGTACTAGAGAATCTTCTCATTCCGGAGATATTGGAGATTCTAACTTTAAAACAAAACCAGTTTTTAATGTTGTAACTTTACATAGAAAACCTGGATGGCCCATGTACAATAAATACATTACAGAACGTTTTGAATGCGTTACGTTAATCCAACCATAAAACGTGATTTTTTGAAAGGGTGAAAAGGTCACGTTTCCCAGCAAAATTTTTCTGTACTTGGTTGACATGACATGTTGAAACAGCTGTTGACCCCTCTACAGATTCGCAGTGCAAAACCATCTAGTACCATTATGAAATCGTCCCCAGAGACTTCGGTTCCCATTAAACACTACGTGCCACCACATCCCCAGGGACTGACAAGCTACCGAAAACATAACCTTACGTAGGCACCGTCAAGCCAATGTCATCCTTATAAAAATGACAATAAATTCTATTTCCAGATGGTTTGATCGGTCGCCTTTCAGGAGCCATATTCTATGCGAACGCATTAATGTCTCTGTTACTCTCGTCCAAATTCATGCATTCATGGCGGAAGCTTTCATCATTCTGGTTGAGTGTGGAAACCAATACAGCGCTTGACGTCCCTCCAGATGTCAAAATAAAGAAGAGGACTATTTTTATCTCAGTTTTTGTTGCCAGTATTGCTGTTGGTTAGTAGGTATAGTTTTATTATTCACTATGAATTTATGAACTTACTTGGGTATTGGGAATTTTCAATAATAGCTCAGTCTGGATTAGTATCCCTTTTTTTTTGGGGGTGGGAAATCATCAAATAGCCCCTCACGCTCGTAGAGCGGAAGGTAGTGTCAGACTTCATCTGACTAAAAACCACCCATGTTCATTAATTTGCAGATAATTAGTTTACAGAGAAGCTGGATGGGCCTACAATGGGGAGGTTTATCAAGCTACATGTTGGCAACAAAGCTTGTTAAACCTTCCCGTGTTTGTGTTTGTTATTTGTATTTTTAAGTAATGTTCCTGTATCTTACTAACATAGCTTTTAAGTGAGTTGTATTACTAACACCCTATGGGCCTTGATGCCTGATAATAAAATATTTTTATTATATTTATTATTATTAATTCATCGTAGCCCTTGTGCCGAGGCCGCGGCATCTCTGTCGAACAACCCGCAGCCCCTACGAGTGGATTAGTATCCCTGTTCTGTGCCTGCGTACCATTTTAATTTAATAGTTACCACTTCTACTTATCGTGTAATTCTTGAATTGCATTAATCAGATCCTTTTTATGGGTAAGGGAATACCAGACTCACTCACTAATACCCACCCATGGTCATTCTTAGCCCTTTGTGCTCCGGCTCCGCGGTATATCTTTAAACAGTCCCGCAGCCCCGGATTAATCAGATGCTAAACCCATTCCGTTCCATATTTGTTTGTTTTTAAATGACTTCCTTTTCAGTTGAACACGCACTGAGCATGGTGTCTGCAACGGGTATTAATTTCCCTCCAGAGGAATTCTTTTATAGATACGTTACTATTTCACACGAGTTCATCATCA
This sequence comes from Diarsia rubi, assembly GCA_932274075.1. Classification (NCBI taxonomy): domain Eukaryota; kingdom Metazoa; phylum Arthropoda; class Insecta; order Lepidoptera; family Noctuidae; genus Diarsia; species Diarsia rubi. The sequence continues at coordinate 6,357,037 of OW026414.1, forward strand.
CAAAACGTAAGTAACAGTTTTTAAGAATCCTCCATATACAAGGTGTAATATAATAAACGTACAAAATCTCGTGTGGTGACTACTCAATCATGATATAGAACCGCTTTTGTTACTTTAATTTACTTTTTGAAAATGCATAAGTTTTTTTTAAGTGAAAACTTTTTTAGCGGCCTTGTTGAACCACTTTTTTTGGGATCGGTAAAAATGTTAAAAATGGGTATTAATGTAAAAACTCGGGTCAGGAGTCTGACTCAGAACACGTGACCTGATCCAAAATTCGTATGACATGACGGTGCAATTCGCTTGCACGAAAGTGCGTGTGTGTCAAATGTCAATAAAAAAGTAGTTATAAAACTAAAAAACCCGACTGAAAAGGAGGAAGTTCATTTATGCACGTTCATTTATGACGGTTTCACTTTTGTATGGTACGGCCGCTTTTACGTGACCTTTCAATTTGGTCGGGTTATTAGAGAATTGCTGACATATTCTTGTTTTCGATAGAACTTTCGTTGTAGCCGTAATTGAATGCTGAAATTTACAGGAACGAAGGTTCATAAATTGTTTAAATTTGTTTAAGGTATGCCATGTTTCTCGTTGTTATGGGAACTGCGTATTCGGTCGCTCAAGTACGACTAACCTAAAATTGAACAAATTTGTTGTTATTCTCCATATCGTGTTAAGTTACACAATCTAAAATTCTTGACGTTATAAGCGTCTACCAAGGGCATATTTTACAGCTGTTTGATTGGTTATAAGTGTAATGGTTTGCTAACAAATTCGATTTTTTCTAATTTTTGAAACCATTTAATTACTTTGATTCACGACAACCAAATCAAATAAAAGTAGTTAAAAACTGGGTGGGTCCATTCTATTTTCATTTCATAATTTAATATTCAAATGAACCCCGCCTGCTTCCAAGTTTTGTTTAATTTAAAATGTGCTTGTTTTTTGCTTTTCAGTTTTTTCAGTCGGGTTTTATAGTTTTTCAACTACTTTTTTTATTTCTAACTTTTTAGTTCTTTAGTGTTTGTTCTTTCGTTGGTCGCGTAAAATACTTCGCAGATGATTTAACTTTTGTGTTTGTTTAGAGAACTTGTGACTTTGAATTTATTTTAAACATATAAGTGTCATATATTTTTGTAATATCCTTTTAAAACCCTTCATTTTGATACCCTACTCGATGGTAATGGATTTTTTTTATTTTTTCAAATCCACGATTTGGCCCCAAAACCAGCAATTATCTTCGTTTTTTTAATTTTAATGTAGCCAGTAACACTCGCGCTATCAAGACGAATCTAACGATGTATATTTCATTCAAATCCCTTCATCCGTTTAGGAGTTATGAGGGAACAAAGAAACGGACATCCATACATACATACATACATACACGCCAAACACATAACCCTCCTTTTGGGCTTCGCCGCAGTCGGGTAAAAACCGAATTGTCATCTTTGTGTACGATAGCGCAATAAATGAATATTGTATTTAACCACATAAATGGCAGTACTTTTATGCTGATAAATAAAGCAATTTGTGCGAAATTATTCCCTAACCTTTCCAAAATATTTAAAAATGCACAATGTTAATGTTCAAGTTTTCACTTCTGCCGGCACTACCGGAGTGCAACGCGACGTTTTTTTTTTAATTTATCGAGGTTTTTTTTTGTAAGCTAATCGGCCGTTTGCGTCATAAATGTAAATTCAATTAAAACATTCCAGACATCTTAATCTCTGTTGGAACGTCATTTTGTCTAAGCTCCAAGATACAAAAATGTCTAGGATGTGTCGTAGCCTGTCTACGAGATTGGATTCAATTCGTGATGCATGTCACCGCGTGACAGGCTTTCTTTGCTCTACCTACTCTTAAAATTGCATTTTTCTTTAATTTATTTTCATTTTCTTTTCTATTTAAGTTTTTTAACCGACTTTTTTTTTAAAACACAACTAAAAACTGAAAAATTCGTTTAGCTTCGCGGCAGCAAGTCGGATCGCGTTTTAGCAAAAAAGTATTTACTTTTTATTATTTTGAACTACTGGGTTTGGTTGCTGGCTACTATAACTATTCTGAACACCAGCAATTTTTGACTAAAACTAGAATTAATAAATTGATTTGTAATTGACACGAATTTTCTAGTTCTCCTATACAACAGATAGGTACTCAAATATTAAATTCTTGAATATTTTTCAGAGGACTACAACTTATGGAATGCTATACCGATCTTCGTAGTCAGCAAACTGGCGACAGCACTTTGGAACTTCCAAGACCTGATCATCATCCTCATCAGCATGGGTCTTAGCTCGCGGTACCATAGACTCAACCTGTATGTGAGCCGCGTGGTTACCATAGAGAAACGGTTAGAGGTCAAACAGAGGGTGGGTTTGTATTTTTGCCTTTGTTATTTTGTGCTTAGGTTTTTTGAAACGCACACACGTTACAATGTTCTTCTTTTTAACATGCTTTTGATTTCTAATAAAAATAAATTACTACAGCAATTTAGGTTCCCTTTCGGAAACGCAACTTAGGTCACTGTTTTAAACTTTCACGGTTTCTTCCGTCTTCTATTTTTCATAATTATTGATTATTATGAGCTCCTAATACAGGGTGTAAATTAACCCTTCACACATAAGTCAACCAAGTATTCTGTACATCAAACTAAGTACCCCTACGCAAAAATGTTTGCTGGGAAACCACTTTTTTGTTGGGGTCAAAAATCACATTTTACGGTAAAACTCAATGTAGCACTCTTAAAACATTGTGCTAGTGGATGCTTTTAATAGTAAACGGGTCATAGAGGTAATTTAAGTAAAGTTATAACCTAAAAAACTAGTATTTACAAAAACAGCTGTGCAAAATTTGGGAATTTGACCCCCAATATCTCCGTAACTCCCCCTAGTTACGGAGATATTGGGGGTCAAATTCGTATTCCCAGGTATGGTCTAGAACCAAAAAATTATCGCAGTGGTGGGGAGAACAAGTGCCCTTCGTTTGCGTTAAAGGTACTTTTACACCCTTTATATTGCGACACTGTTGCAAGCGCCAAGGTCGCGCTATGACTGGAGAATGTGGATGTATGGTAATCAAATCACTTTTATTTGTTAACAAAGTAAATAAATGGTTTCTTTTTTCTCCTTATTTTTTTGCTACGCTACACCTGGAACTCAACATAAATACGTACAATATCGGGAACTCATAACAATGCGTTATCACAGAAGACATCGCGTAACTTAAGTTTTCCTACAAGGGGACGCTCCTGCGAGCCACCCTTGAATTATATTTTTATTTTTTAATGAGTAAATGAATATATTTAAACCGATAATTATAATTATAACGAGAACTCTTAGGGAAAGCTTCTAGTTCTTCTTGTTGTCCCTACTAACCTAGCCAAGCTCACTTCTCGCCAATCGCTAGCGGTAGGACTGGTGCCAAACAGCTCCATTCATTCACTTATTAACTTCGCGAAGGCGATGAGCAACACACAGGCAGATTCTCATTAACGTTTTGTATACGGAAACAATTAATATCGTTTGTGTATTATGTTGTTAACACTCCTACTGTGCTGCTCCTCATTCTGAGTTAGAAAATAATATCATTATGTGACGTGTTTGGGGACAATAAATGTTTTTGTGATAGTGGCCAAAGTTAGAACTAGGTAACTTCAGCTTTTGTATTTTTTTTTAATTTTCTCAATTTTTGCCCAAAGCTGTGTATATATTATTCCTTTACTACACTTTTAGTACCAATTCCTAATTATTACAAACTTTAGTTAAATTGAAACACAATCTGTCACATACAGTTTTAAACCATAAGACCTGGATAAGAACGTGATCTCTTTTAAACCTTCATGTGACAATAGAACTGTATTACATTATTATATTGGTACTATTTTTATCACAGTTCTAAAGGGAGAACAGGTCAAACGATACTGAACAATTAAATAGGGGACCTCAATACGTATCTACCTATTCAAACGCTATGCGTCATCATATTTAACTATTTGAGGTCAAATGAAAGTAGCTAGTGCAACTTCAAAGACGAATCTTTAATTATTACAGCTACAGCAATCCATATCGTACCTCCCGTATTCGTTATTCCATAGATGAAATATAGCACAAGGAATAAGTGGTCTATGAAATTAATGTGATCGAGTGGGACAGGAATTAGTCTTCATTCATTGCGTTTAAGTGCATTTTGAGTAGTGACACAAAAATGCGCTTATACTACTTCGCTCCACTAATTTTCCAATTATTTTGTCCTTTCAGTTTGGCACCGAACTATACTTACAAATCCAAGTATGGCGACGCCTCCGAGAGGCGTACGTGTGTCAATCGACACTGGTGCGTATGGTGGACCGCCATCTTGGATCCCTGGTGCTGCTATCCAACGTCAATAACCTGTACTTTATCTGTCTTCAGATCTATCTTGGGATACAGTAAGTTAGTTTTACGTTAAGAACTTCTTCACTGATATAAAATGTAAAGAGACTTCACGAGTCAACCAAGCATCAAACCATGCAACTGTACGCAAAAATTAAACAACGAATCCCTTGTCAATTATTTGATTAGTTGATTTAGTTTACAGTCAAACTAAGATTTTGAACACAGAATTTCGGTTTTTTGAAGTGGTCCAAAGTTGCTTTTCGGAATCCTTCCTAAGTTGTCGTAATATCACGGTAGACCCAAATAAATAGCTTATACCCTTTTTTAGTTTTGAGGGGTGGGAAATCATCTAATAACCCCTCCCGCTCTTGGGCAGAGCAAAAGGGAGTGTCAGACTTCTACTGACTTTAAACCACCCATGTTCCTTCTTAGCCCTTGTGCCGAGGCCGCGGCATCTTTAGAGGCGCGCGTGGAACACGAACGCGCCGTCGACGCGACCTATCGTCGTCCTAAGACGGACGGACAGCGAGCTAGCCCATTACTCAACGTCCACAGGATAGCTTATAGCCTTTATACTTACTTTACAAATTCATGTGCCTAGTCCAGTAAGGTGTGGTCTACACATAAGTGACAAATCCAGCAATAGCGTCTCATAGTCTATTGAAACAGCATGCTCCAACTTATTCTAGTTCCAACTCACGTGCATCCTACTGTACATTCAAGAGCACCTGTATGTATAAACGAAGCAACTTTTTAAAGTATTTTTACTGTATTGAGTAACGTTTTAAGTTTTCACGAACCAAGTATTTTCAAAAATAAAGGGTGTAAAAGTTCCCTTAACGCAAACGATGGACACTTATTCTCCTCACCACTGCGATCATGTTTTTTGTTCTAGACTTTACCTGGGAACCCCCTAGTTTCTCAGCAAATTGTTTGCGTAGGGGTACTTAGTTTGATGTACAGAATACTTGGTTGACGTTTGCGTGAAGGGTTCATTTACACCCTGTATACTATTACGAAATCGGTCTCATCTCAAAGTAGAAATCTTTGTATCTGGTCGCTTTTGAATTTCGTTCTGTGTATACGTATTAGTGCTCGCGACTGTCACAAAATCTTGCTACTAATATTATTTTCATATTTCTCACTCGACTGAACTAAACGATAACAAAAGTTATTGACATAATAGCTATTGTAATAGTTATTATTTTCCTATTATTCTCGACTCATTATCGATTACTACCTCGGTTTGTGTAATACAGTTTCTGAATTTTTTGTGGTATTTGTAATTGAAAAACCGTGCAACCGAAGGAAAAACCTACGTGCAGACTTTCAATGCTTTTAGGGTATGAATTTTTTGAAATCTTTTTTATTAGTGTTACTTTCGTTTTATAAAGATTTTTGTGCATTCCCTGCTTCTAATATTTGTATATCCTGAATTGAATATTTCTATTAATGACGCCAGCACAACAAGGTACCCGAATCTATCAAATTTTCCCAATCAATCATGAACTTAATGTTTTAGCGACAAAGTTGAAAATCTATTAACCCTTGCAATAATTATGACAGATCACAGTAGCTTTATGAGCTGGCTACATTACTCTAGTTTAGTAACTTCCCTTTCAGTGATTTTCAGAATTCAAATATGTTTTTTTTTATTAGAACTACCTATTAACTACTATTAGAACACTATGCTCAAAAACAAAAGCACAAATTGCTTGAAAGAACAAAAGAAGTGACATGTAAAAATAAATCTTTTTACAATGATTCAAAACTCTGTTTCACGTTTAAACGTGGTAAAAATGTGCTCTCGCCTCCGAGCCGGTTTGTGTGAACGGATTCTTAGAATAGTTTAAGGCACGGGATCACAAATCCGACTTATGCGAATCTTATTAGAAAACTAATTATATAGGAGAAATAATCATAAAAATCGTCTTAGAAATCTGGTCATTCACCGGTCAGACACTATTATGGATTTTTCTGGCCATTTTAAATAATAAATGAACTGATAATTTAATATTATGATGAGAAATCATTTATGCAAAAATTTAATGCGATTTGTAGTCGAAATCGTTTGGGTTATTAATTTATTCAAAAAAATAAGAGTTCTGTTCAGAAATATCATAATGTAATGTAATGCCGTAGACATATTTTAGCGGCTCACTTAGTTTTCTTCAAGTGTCCCCTCCGCCTGACTATCTCTCTGAACGTGATAAACTCATAAACTAACGATGGAATTTTAAACAGTTTTCACATGGTTTTTACAATGGACGGAGTGATTCATAAAGAAGGTTATGTATATTTATTGCATTAAGGTTTATATAATATAATTATGTATTTCGCTAAAATATGAAATTATTGATGAAGTCGATAAAAATCATGCCGACTTAGAGATTTTTACTGGAATGCACTACGTAATCTTCCGGCTTGACAGATAGAATTACTATGGACCCCACAGATGGGTGCTGTGGGTCATTGTACCGTGTAAAGCTGGGCGGCCGTTATAAACGGAAGCCAGAATTCCACGAAAGGATGAAAAATATACAAACAGAGGTCGAGTTCGAAAACAGTTTTGCTATTCGTGGAAAAGATTGTTAAATATTAAGCTTATTTAGTAAATCTGAGTGGTTCAAAATGAATAGCCTGAATATCAAGTCATGAATGAATGATTCGCCAGTACAAATAACAACCAAACAAATAACCTTATTTACAATTATGTCAATCTAATATAATGAGGCTGTCACGAATGACATCAAACAAAATGAGGATCAGCAATGAAGGCTAATTTAAGAAGGCTTAGAACACGACTAAAACTAAGGAAATATTCCCAAACAAAGTATTGTTTTAGGATGAAGATTGAACAAAATAAAATTGAATTAAATACAACTATAATAATATTATAAAGGCGAAAGTGTGTTAGTGTGTGAGTGTGTACCTATGTTTGTTACTCTTTCACGCAAAAACTACTGAACAGATTTGGTTACGATTTGGTTCACACCTGGATTAACACATAGGATTTCTTTTTGCGATTTTATCTTCCTGTGAGATAATTTTCGAGTCGTAGCGGGCGAAGCCGCTGGCAACAGGTAGTTAAATGTACAGCTTGTGAAAGGTGGATATATCTAAGGTTATACTTCAGCCTAACCCTTTGGGGATTTCAGGCGTGATGTAAAGTTAAGTATAATCATAATTATAACGTAAAAAAACAAATATTCTAAAAAAAAAAAATATTTTTTTTGTTTTTTTTTAGTAACAATTGTGTGAAACAAGTATTTACATTTTTTAATGCACGCGATTGTACTAGGCTCACAGAAAAAAATAACGACTACACCGAATTTTCTCACAATAATGACCCAATCCAACAGATAAGAAAATAATAAAGACAAACTTTCCAACATTACATGTTAATTAAGCTATCTTAATTAGGGTCGACACTAAAGGGCCTTTGGAGCTAAACAGAACGAACTTAATAGTAGCTCCTTCTCAAATAATTAAACCTAGTTTTGAAAGTCAAGAAAGCCAAAATAAGGTTATCGCACACGTGTTTCTAGGTTCTGTATAGGATCAGTATCAACTACACCCATCGGTTCATGTTAACTCAATGAAATGTCAACTCAACATAATGAGCTGTTCGTACAACTTATCACCTCGGAAGCAACACAGCGGCCCCTGATCACAGCTGGTAGAAGGTGACAACAACCTTACCTACGCATCCGAGGCGAGTCTCGTTGTAAGCGGGGCTGCGGCTAGCTGATATCGGGTGGTCGGCTCGCCGTAAATAATAATAATAATAATATTCCACAACTATCACACAACGCCATCTAGTCCCCAGCTAAGCAGAGCTTGTGTTATGGGTACTAGACAACTGATAAACATACTTATATATTTCTAAATACATGCATATTATAGATAAATTACACCCAGACACAGAACAAATGATCGTGCTCATCACACAAACATTTGTCCTGGGTGGGAATCGAACCCACGACCTCCGGCATAGCAGTTAGGGTCACTAACCACTAGACCAACAGGCCAGTCGTAAATGGGGTATCAGTCCGCACAACGCTTAGAGATCATCACCAGCCTACTAGCAGTTCATTATTTGAAATAAGACTCCTCAATTCCAAGCCACTCAACTCGATTTTTACGAACTCTCATCCAACTACTACCAGCCACCCTGCACCAGGCGCTTAGTTTGTGTAATTAATTTTATTTCATCACCACTGCTCTCAAAAACGGTGATGAAAAACTGCGTGAGGAATAACCAGCACGTCTTAGAACCAATCATTCGAAGACATGTGACATCTACCAACCCGCACTGGGTTCGCGTGGTAGCCCATTCCCTCTCACAGAGAGGAGGCCTGTGTCCCAGCAGTGGAGACAATTATAGACTAATGATGATGACCCTGCGAAGATCTTCGCTCCACTACGCTTGCCGATTCGCGGCCTCCGCAGTCTCTACGCAAGGGCACAAAATCAGGGCCGCGGGTTGTCCACAGGTTATCGCGGCCTCGACATAGAGGGCGAAGAAGGAACATGGGTGGTTTTTAGTCAGTAGAAGTCTGACACTCCCTTTCGCTCTGCCCAAGAGCGGAAGGGGTTATTCGATGCTTTTACACCCGCCAAAAAAAAATAAAAGGGCACAAAATCAGCTGTTTATTAGCTACTACCGAGCCACGAACAAAGCAATATGTGACAGCGTGTGTGTAGTATTGAGTTTCATGACCCTGAACTACTTGAATAGCGATGTTTACAAACTAAAAAAAATATATTCTAATTAGTCCATCTGTTAGATTATCGAAAAATATTGGATACGTATTTTTTGTTTTATCAAATCAATTAAAATTTACGAAGATAAAACGCGTCAAAGATTTGAATTGGGGTTTGTCACGTCACTGACCTCACACGAGTTTCCAAAGCATTATTTCGTCTTCATTGTTTGTTTACCTGAAAAAAGAAAAAATACGTAATATTTTTTGAAAATCTATCTGACAGACTTATTAGATTTTTTTTGTTAACTACCCAATTTGGGCGATGCTGATCCCATGCATTCCTTTTAAGTGTGCGTTAACCTTTAAGTATACTTCGCCGAGTCAGCTCGGCAAAGAGGATCTTGCGTCCTTCAGTTAAGGTAAAGCGGTACTTCTAGCAATTTTGGTTCTTTGTCTGAGCAGTCCCTACCGAAAGAACCTTGATTTGCAAGGTTTTTCAAAAGGCGGTTGGGGCTTTACAATCTTCAAGTCTCTTGATTCAAGTATATTAAGGGCTACTTGTTCAGCCCACTTAATAGGATCTTTTTATATTTATCCATAGACCTACCTATGGTTACGTGCAGCCGTAAAAATTGCTACATACAAATTGTACAGTACAGTACAGTAAATATAAATGTCAGTTTAAGTATAGTATGATTTGAAACGTTTACCACATAATTATTCAGGTCATTATTCTGAGTATAGTAACATGACATAAGTACAATATCACTACATATTATAGAACAAAGTCCTCCGCCGCGTCTGTCTATCTGTCTGTTCGCGATAAACTCGAAAAGTAATGCACCGATTTTCATGCTGTTTTCACCAATAGGTAAATTGGTTCTCGAGGAGGTGCCCTTTCCACCTCGTAAATATAATATTCTCTTAATATACAAAGTTACGGACGGACAAGAACGTTGGCAAGAAGGCTGCTAGGCTAAAATGGGATTGGGCGGGTCACGTCAGCCGCATGCACGATGACCGCTGGGCAAAAGCCTCAACACGATGGTTGCCGAAAGACGGACGGCGCCGCCGAGGCCGACCCAGAAAGAGGTGGCTAGACGATCTGGAGGCGCACCACGAGGGTTGGTTTGTGGTGACTCAGGAAAAGAGCACTTGGAAGGATTTGGGGGAGGCCTTTGCCCGGCAGTGGGACAGTAAACGCTATTAAAAACATATGTACGAAGTGACGCGAACTGTATTCTACTTAAAGACAGTCTAAGATTACCTACATACATTACCAACATACTTCGTATTTTTCGTAGCAAGAGCAGCGGAGGCACAATCAGCCGCTGTTATTTTCTCTTCTCACTGGGCTGGCTAATATTCCGAGCCTGCAGCGTCGTGCTAGCTGCCTCAGACGTCCACCTACACTCGCAGAGGGCTCTGAAGTGTCTGCACTCCTGTCCTAGTGCTTCCTATAATGTCGAGGTAAGTATGGCTGCCTCCTTGGTCTATGGGACGTCTATCTGTTAGTGAAAGTCTTTAATCGATAGTTGTACTATGAATATTTTCATCTTTTGTCTTTGTCGTTTGAATGTCTCTCGGATCTGTGTCAAAAGTTGTTTGCATTACAAGGATTTGTGAGAAGTAGTTCACCTCTGAGACCAATAAATGTTGTATCTTTTAAACACCTAGTTGCAGTAATTCTTCAAGGCCAGTAATATCAATTCTAGGTGGCAAAATTATACTAAAATAGAGATGTTAACAAAAAATCTAATTATTCTGTCATATAGATTATAAAAATTATTGGACACGTATTTTTTATTTTTACACGTAAACAAACAATGAAGACAATACAGTGCTTTGAAAACTCGTGTGACGTCATACTCTAAGACATTAGTATGACATTTTTTTGCGGTCAGTGACGTCAGCAACCCCCACTGAAATCTTTGACGCGTTTTATCTTCTTCAATTTTAATAAAACAAAAAATACGTTTCCAATATTTTTCGATAATCTAACAGACGGACTAATTAGAATCACACTTTTTTAAATCAGTAAAAATCCCTATTGTTACTGGATTTTTCTATTACGAATGTCTCAGTAGTAACCACTGAGTCTAAATTTGTGCCCATTTGTTGGCAATAGGTATGCCCCCTATTTAATGAGACTTATACATAACTGGCAAAATATGTGTGTATTAGGCACACCTGTTAACCCCTCTGGGATCACAGGCGTGATGTTGTGTATGGAGGTTTACACCAGACACCGTAATTGCGTAACACTCGAAGTTCCACAATGCCAAGAATTTAAAAGTAAAATCGTGAAGCATTGATATGTTATCATATGCCTAGCGTATTCTTCTTTTAACTGGTAGATAGATAAATACTTGTAGTTTTCATAATACGACTGCTTATCTGATCCCCACAGCCTAGCTTAATTAGAAATCACTGATGAAATAATCCTATAACACTTGACCCGACCCGGGAATATTATGGGTCGGGTTTTACCCATATTATTGAACTTAGGAGCTCATGCTCAGAAGTCGTTCTTGCGGCCACTAGACTAACGAGGTTGTCCAGTCCAACAGTATTATAGTTTTTTTTTTTATATAGTTTACGTAATAACTATTCGCCACTGCTCTCAAAACGGTGAAGGAAAACATCGAGAGGAAACCGGCATGTGTCAGAACCAAAAAATTCGAAAACATGTGACATCTACCAACCCGCACTGGGCCCGCGTGTTGGATTATAGCCCATCCCTCTCCTAGAGAGGAGGCCTGAGTCCCTGCAGTGGGAACATTATAGGCTGATGATGATGATGATGCCTAACTATCCACCACTCGGTACATAAGAATTTTTATTTATTGATCATTTTATTAACAGATGAAACGGCTTCAGTACCAGTTAGCCCATGACTTCGTTGCGTTAACCGGAATGGGATTCTTTTCACTGCGGAGGGAACTTTTGCTTGAAGTAAGTATGATTTTTACCCGACTACGGCGAAGCCAAAAGGAAAGGTAATGATTTGACAGTCTAAATATGTACGTATGTATGTATATACGTATGTTTGTATGTTCCACCGTAGCGCCTAGACTACTGAACGTATTTTAATAAATGATGTGTCAATAGATTTATAAGAATAGCCCGGCTGCCATAGTCTATATAAATTTTAACTATTCTTTTTATGACTGAATTAAAATAATAATAATAATAACTATTTACTCAGTCCCTAATAAAATACGTTTAGATCGCGGTCAAACAGTTTTCGCGGTCTAGTCTGTGTTATTTACTCGTATTATGTAAATAACAAACCTACATTAAGTAGTGTATTACATTATGAAAGAAACATATTTTTGAAACATTTTTTTTTTAAATTGTTTTCTGTTCATTCGACATTGGTATGAACACGTCACAGTGACTTTACTTGAGTACCGACGCTTTATTTACTTTTTTATATTTTCTTTGTTATATTTTAGTGTGTATTTGCACGTATTTTTACGTACTGTCAAAATTATCACGATTTATGTCTCATGTCACTGTCAACGGCGTGTATCAGTTTCGTTCGGAAACGCTTTTTTATTTTGTTTTAGATCTTTTTTGTGAACAGTCTGCCGGCAGGTTATGCAATTAATTCTTACGTGAATTTTATTTCTAATCCATTTAATATATTATTTATTATATTTTACTATATTTATATTAAATTTATTTACTTAATTTGGTAATAATTATGTCTGACGATGACTCTTTTTATTCTTGTTCTTCCACGTCTTTTTCAAGTCTTGATGATCCTTTGTCGGTGAATAGTTTTCTTAATAATGAGTTCCAGCGATTTAACAAATGTTTTAATGTATGCCATGTCAATGCCCAGAGCATTCCTCAGCACCACTCTGAGATATTGGATTTATTTTCTGACATCTCTTTACATGCTGTTTTGGTGTCTGAAAGTTGGTTAAAACCCGAGCTTCTCTCACATTTTTACGAGCTACCTGGTTTTACTTTAATTCGAAACGATCGTATTGGGAAAAGAGCCGGGGGTGTTGCCATTTATCTGCGAAGTGAGATCTCCTACAAAATTTTACATTCCTCGTCTCCAATGTATAATGGCAACCCTGAGTATTTATTTCTGGAAATCGTTGTTGCAGGGGTTAAAGCCGTTCTAGGAGTAGTTTACTGCCCTCCTACTATAGATTACTTCTCCACTTTGGAATCTCTCTTCGAATCTATTTCCTCAGAACACAAACATCTCATAGTCATGGGTGATTTTAACACAGACCTTTTGAAGGATAACCCTAGATCACGTAGGCTGAGTGCGATCCTGGAGTCGTTGAGTCTGTCACTCCTTAAACTTAGTCCAACTCATCATAATGTTGGCTCAAGCGATTCCTGGCTCGACCTTATGCTTGCTTCTTCTGCGGATCTCGTTGTCAACCATGGTCAGATCGCTGCGCCTGGTTTATCCAGACACGATCTGATCTATTTATCTTACAAAATTAAACCCCCTAAGCAGCGGCCTGCCATTATTTTTCTCCGTAATTTCGCAAGATTGGACAAAGATCTACTCAATAGTGATGCACAAGCCCTTGATTGGGTTAATATCGCCCAGTCGTCTTCGGTAGATCAGAAAGTGGATATTTTTAATAGATATGTGCTCCAACTCATTGACACGCACGCGCCACTGAAGGCTGTTCGTGTCAAGCGCCCCCCTGCCCCATGGATAACCCCTGGGGTTCGTATGGCGATGAGGCGACGTGACCGGGCTTTTAGAAAATATAGGCGGGACCGCAGTGGGGAGAACTGGGACCTGTATAGGTTGAACAGAAACCGCTGCAACCAGATGGTAAGAGCATCTAAACGCCGATACATTTGTGAAAATGTCCTCAATTCTTCTCCGGCCGATATTTGGAAGTTTCTCAAGTCACTTGGTATAGCGAAATCTCCCTCCAGTGTTGTATCTCTTAATCTGCCTTTAAATGATCTTAATAAACACTTTTCAACATCATCTACACTTGCGGTTGGCGTTAAGAATACAACTATCCTTGATATTACTTCCAAGCCAACGTTTCCTCCCGACTCTTTTTCATTCTCCTCCGTGACTAACGCTGAGATCCTTAAATATTTTAATTCAATTAAATCTAAAGCGGTGGGTTGTGATGGTGTCGGTCGTACCATGTTATCGTATATGATTGAGAACTTGATTCCAATTATTACCCACATCGTCAATTCATCTCTAGAGACTGGTGTATTTCCTGCAATTTGGCGTAAGGCTTACATTATTCCTCTTCCTAAAATTTCCAGTCCTACTTTAGCCAATCACTTCAGGCCAATCTCCATTCTCCCTTTCCTTTCCAAAATCCTAGAAGCAGTTGCCCTTAATCAAATATCCTCCTACGTTTTTAAAAATAACCTATTGTCCAATTTCCAATCCGGGTTTCGGCCTGGTCACAGCACAGCCACAGCTCTACTTAAAGTCACTGAAGATATTAGAGATGGTTTGGAGAATTCGAGGTTAACGGTGTTGGTTTTAATAGACTTCTCCAATGCTTTTAATACCGTTGATCACGACATTCTTCTGGCCATTCTGTCGCAAATTGGGGTCTCATCGTTGTCACGGGATTGGTTTTCAATTTATCTTCGTGGTCGCCAGCAGGCAGTACGTGCTGATCAGAATTGCTCTGATTGGTGCGACCTGGTAGCTGGTGTACCACAAGGCGGTATACTCTCTCCTCAAATGCTCTTACCATCTGTACGCTGATGACTTGCAACTGTACGCTCAATCAGACATTGCCAACCTTGATAATTGCATTACAACACTCAATGCTGATCTTCGCACTATCAAGGAATGGTCTGACAAATTTGGGGTGTCTGTTAACGTCGAAAAATGCCAGGCCATCCTCATTGGTAGCTCGTACTATTTGAGGAATGTGAGCACTAGCCAACTTGTGCCACTGATGTACGAGAACTCCGTCATTTCTCTTTCGCCCCACGTAAAGGACTTGGGTCTGTACATTGACAACAGTTTGAGTTGGGATAAACACGTCGCTCAGGTAAGTCAGAAAGTCACGTTCTCACTGCGGGCTCTCTATAGATTCAAGCATTTTCTCCCATCCAGCACGAAACTCACTTTGGTTCAGTCCCTTGTGCTCTCCATTATTGACTATGCTGATGTTTGTTATTCTGATATTTCCCAAGAACTTCTAAATAAATTGGATCGACTTCTCAATAATTGTATTCGTTTTGTTTTTGGCCTTCGTAAATACGATCATATTTCTTCCTTCCGTTCTCAGCTTAAATGGCTGCCTATCCGACTCAGGAGGTCCCTCAGATCTCTCTGCATGCTCTTCTCGATTATGAACGATCCACGAGCTCCCGATTATTTAAAAAGTTATTTCAAAGTGTTGGGCAGTTGTCATAGTCGTAATCTTCGAGCTTCCAAAAATCTTATTCTCCAAATTCCTTCACACCGCACCTGTTTTTTGTCAAATTCTTACACTATCTCATCTATTAAACTCTGGAACGCGCTACCCCTGGGAATTAAAAAAGCTGAAAGCAAATTCACTTTTAAAAGGAAAGTACGTTCCCACTATTTAAATCAGACCTAATAGATATTTTACAAGTTAGTCATGGTAATTACCAGTTATGTTTTATTTTGGTATTTCTTGCAATATTTATTAGTTTATGTTATTTTTATATGTGTATTAGTATTAATATATGTATACAGTGTGATTCTTTATAATGTGCACATATCGAAATGAGGGAATCTATGCTTAATTTTATCGATGGAAAAAATATTTAAAAAAATCTAAATATTTTTTAATATTTTTTATGGAATTTTCAAAAATGTTGTCCGCTGTTGTGACCCCAATGTAAACAAAACGGTGTAACTTTTAAACTAAATTATCTATCGCGATGAAACAATTTTATGTAAAAAGTTATGAAAAAAAAAAGTTTTTTTGATCAAAAAACGTGTTTATTTTCAATTGAGGGTAGTTTTTTTCCACAATTTTCATTTTACGAGGACGCCTAATTGCTTCCAATCATTATGGAGTTTGTTTCATCGCGATAGATAATTTAGTTTAAAAGTTACACCGTTTTGTTTACACTGGGGTCACAGTAGCAGACAAAATTTTTAAAAATTCATTATAAAATATTAAAAAATATTTAATTTTTTTTTAATAATTTTTCCGTCGATAAAATTAAGCATAGATTCCCCCATTTCGATATGTGCACATTATAAAGAATCACACTGTATATATATTTTAATTGATACTGTATTTTTTTTTTTCTAGTTAGTTTGTAGCCTACCACAATGTTGTCTTGTTTGACCCTAAGGTTGACTGGTAGAGAATGCCTTGTGGCATTAAGTCCGCCTATGTATCACTATTGTGCATAAAGTTTAAATAAATAAATAAATATTACTACGTATTTATTGAATAACACACAAAAATAAAATTCAAATAAACAAAAAGTTTAAAAAAATATATAAGCTTTAAAACTAAAACCCGACTACAAACTACAACGACTTAAAAGTAGAAAACAAGAAAATTATTCTTTACTGATATTCATTTATTGAATTTGTATATTTCTTTTTAAATATAAGTAAAATTATTATAGAGGTCAGTCGTAGTCAAAATCTTAAACAAGAAGATTATTTGATTATTAGTCTGCGTTTTTTTTTTAGTAGTCGGGTTTTAGTTTTTAAACTTATTTTTTACACTGATACCTGATGCTCCTTCATGGCGTTCTCACTGACACAGAAGTCAGCTGCTAGTTGCCACTAGCAAGGT
This sequence comes from Diarsia rubi, assembly GCA_932274075.1. Classification (NCBI taxonomy): domain Eukaryota; kingdom Metazoa; phylum Arthropoda; class Insecta; order Lepidoptera; family Noctuidae; genus Diarsia; species Diarsia rubi. Next base: position 6,373,888 of record OW026414.1, read on the forward strand.
GGCATGCGACTACGACTGTCCTCTATAAAAGTTATCAAATTATCTACTTATTAGACGATTTTTCTTGTTTAATACTTTTAAGACCGTGGTTTTATTAGTCTGCGTTTTTTTTCGTAGTCGGGTTTTAGTTTTTAAACTTATTTTTTTATTTTAACATAAACTTTTCCTTCGCATCACCTGCTTAGAATTTTTACAAGTATCTTGGGGTCGGAAAAACTGATATTTTACATAATGCATTGTAACCTAGTTGTTAGAATTTTAACCCGACTACGGCAAAGTCAAAAGAAAGGGTGATGACTTGGCAGTCTATGTATGTGTTTGTGTGATCCACCTTTGTGCCTAGACTACTAAACGGATTTTAATAAATGAGGTGTCAATAGATTCGTAAGAATAGCCCGGGTGACATAGGCTATATAAATTTATACAATTATTTTTATGACGTAATTAAATTCGTATGAGACGCAGAAATGTCTAATTTGTAATCAACATTCTCGGCGTCATCCTTAGATTAAGGTATATGGCAGGACTTTCTCTGGATACCCCTTTATCCCATATATACCCATAATAGTCTTGATATTTTTATGATTGCTAAGATGTTGTTCATTCCTTTCTTTGGTTTCAGGTAGCGGCTGCTATTTTAAAATATGAGTTAGTTTTGATACAGTATGATAAGTAGTCTCACAAAACTAATGTTAAGTAACTTAAATGTTTTAGTAAATCATAAACAAATAAATTATGTAAATATATTATAAAGTTTTGGTTGTACTTAGACAGACTTGGAAAATTAAACAAAAACAACTATTTAAACTTTGTTTTTCTTCTTAAAAATATTATCCAAATGTATTTGAATTTCAAAACATCTGTAGTTATTTCCAAATAACTTTATTTTTAAGGACCAAGAGAAAATGTTGAAATCGAGAAAAGTGCAAGGAATTGGGGAGTCTCTTCAACAGGAGTGGGAACAAATAAAAAACGAAACCAATGCTTGTAAATTTTCCATGACTCGTTTTCCAGAAAATGTCATACAAAGTTTATTGAAACACGACAAACAATGTTCCTACGTTGTGTATGAACAAACAAACAATATGGGTATTGTGTTAAAAACAAAAAATATCCGATTCTCGTACCATCCATTTCACAGCAACAAAGCTTCAGGTGAAAATATTTGAAGCACTTCGAAATAAATGTATCCCACTAAAAACAAAACTTGTGAAAAAAACCAAGTCGCGCAAGTCAGTTCTTCTACCGTAAAAAACATACAGACGAATTGAGAACCTCCTCCTTTTTGGAAGTCAGTTAAAAAGTAGTGCAATTCATGTAATACCAAGTCAGTTAATTCATTCAGTCCCTAATTAAAAATATTTGATGTTTTAAATAAAGAGATTGACTTAGCCATCGCATAGCATTCGCCAATGTTAAACAGGCCATTCTAATGGTAATCGCCATCGCATGGCCAATGTGATGTAGTGGTCAAGTTAATCTATTTATTTAAAACATCAAAGATTTTTTAATTCGGGACTGAATAAATTAACTGACTTGGTATTACATGAATCGCACTACTTTTTAACCGACTTCCAAACTTCTTGATATTATATATGTCAGTTTGTCGAGCGGATGGAGACATCACGTGTCGCTGTTTATCTGTCATCTTTTGGTCCTCCATTATGGGCGTGTAGTTGCAGGTAGTTGAAAAATAATATTCACACAATATCTCATGATTAAATAACGAAAGGAACATAATTAAACTTTACTTTAGAGCCTATCGGCCTTATTATAAAAGTCGTTAAACCTGGGTTTAACTTAAACTTGGTTTATCTCGCATGCCGTCACTTTCTTTTGAATATTATCGAAGTGAGACGGCATGCGAGATAAACCAAGTCTAAGTTAAACCCAGGTTTAAGCACTTTTGTAATAAGGCCGAATGGGTTTGTGCATGTGCCTCGACTGACGGTCGCATCGAAAAGTAACCGTCACCGCCGCCATGACATTCACAACTCCATTAGGTGTTAACCGCTCTATATTAAAATGTCCATTAAAGAAATAATTCTTACACCACAGAGTAAAAATAATCGATTACAACTTATAAAAAATGTAAAAATAAATTAACTAAATTATCGCGCGCCGTTATATACATGGATCTCACTACTTTTTACCCGACTACGATGAAGCCAAAAGGAAGGGTAATGATTTTGGCAGTCTATTTACGGTATAAGAACTGAGTTGCGCGACTTGACTTTTTTTACAACTTGGTTTTGTTTTTAATGAGATTTCATTTCTTTTTGTAGCGTCTCTCATTCTATCTATTTCTTTTAATGAATCTGTTGATTCATTAAACATAGGTTTATTCGAACATGGAGCAGAATTCATCGATTTGAAGAACTGCTTAAGTACCTACCCGACAAGCTTAATCAAACGAGATCAAACTCGACAAGGTTGTGTCGTTCTACATATATTGTTTATTTCCAAACACATTATCGAAAATCGTAGCGTATTACGAGAAGCTAATTCATGAACCATAAACTAAGTTTTTACTTCTTAATTTTTTTTTTAACTGCTCTTCTCGACTATGGCGCTATATAATGGAGTTCTTATGGCCACCTTCCAGCTCCATCATCAAACCCTGGTTACCATACAAAGACAGAGTACTCATCAAGATAAATCAAATGAGCTTAAACTCGATGGGGTTATGTCGTTTCATAACGGAATTCCTATGGCCACCTTCCAGCTCCATCAACTAACCCTAGACACCATCTAAAGACAAACTACTCGACAAGACGAATCAAACGAGTCCAAACTCGATGGGGTTATGACATTCTAAAATGGAATTCCTATGGCCAACTTCCAGCTTCATAATCAGATCAGTTCCATGTCATCATAATATTGCATTGGTAGGCTATATACATATACGTGCAAAATTTCAGATCAATCGGAAACCAGGAAGTGTGTTTTTAACTCGTAATTAATATTATTATATTATTATTATTATTATTATTTATATGGGATTACAAAGTTATTTATGCCGTTGATGTATTTAGAAAACTAGCCTGGAATTGCAAAATATTTTAGTTATTCCTTGATTGATACACCAAACACTAATAGTATTCAAAATTTTAAGGCTTCTATGTCTGCTAGAAGTGCCTTAGAGTTCTGATGATCGGCCAGTCAGTCAGTGACAAAATTAAGAAACTTCAACTAGCAATAATTCTTAAACTACTTGTTCAAATAGAATGAAATTTGAAACATACAGTGTTTATACAATGCCTAGGTAACTGAAAATTTAGGTTTCTAGGTTTATTCACAACGAAGTTATAGGAGGTCGAAAATGGCCTGAACTGCTTCGAGAAAATGATGGTACGCCCGTGTCGCTTTATTGCTCGACTTGGCGGGAGCACTGCCATGTCCCCAGATTAAACTGTATATCGGTAGCTGTAATTTAAGCTATTTAAAAAAAAATCAGCAACTCGATTAAAAAAGGTACTAGAAATACAGAATTAAATAATCCATACAAAGCATCGCTATTAAATAAATATGTTTTAATAATGGATGCAAGACGCACAGGAGCGGTCAATCTGGGGGAGGCCTATGTCCAGGCAGTGAACGCCTTTCGGCTGAAATTATGATTTCGACAATAATTATCTTTATAACTAAATACAAAAAACGTTGACAATACAAAACCCTTACAATACAATACAATACTTCCCTCCGCGGCTTGACAGCGAGCGTTGATCCGGTTTTCGCTGCTGCTTTTTAATTACGATTGTTGTGTTTTGCGTTCAATTTGCGGCTCGTGATTTGTTTCAGGTTGTGTGATTTTGTGTTGGGTGTTTGTGTAGTAAGTTTTTCTGGCATTTTAACGTCGGTTTTATTGGTAATTACTTAATTTCGTTGGCACTCGGTGAGTACATTTATTTTTTTGGGTGTGTGGGTACCTCGTTATAAACTTGTCGCCTGTTTTTTAGTCTTTGTTTTTTTTTTCTTTTTTTTCTTAAACTGTTGACGATCTAATTACGTTTTAGGTTCAATTTAATAATTTATAATATGTCGACTACAAACGACGAACCTCCGGATCGCGGGAGAGAAATAATGCGCCGGAATGATAAAACACCCACCTCCGGTAATTCTAAGCGTTTGTTTAGCGAAATGTCTCTTAAGTACATTTCGCCCGACGATAGATCAAAACGGCTTCAAACATCCAATTCACTTGAAAAGTCTTCGCCGTTATTAAGTGCCAGTCCAAGTGCGAGCCATGACGATTATTACGATTTAGTTTCTCAGGCGTCTGCATATTTGTCTAAAATTAATGAACTTGTTAATGACCAAGGTTCCCGCATTAATGTTGCGAATAAATCTGCCATCATGGACATGACTCAGCGCATAACGTCCATTGTTTCTTTGCTAGCCATAAAGTCATCCTCTAATGAAACGAAATTGGCCAATACGGAACGCGAATTGGATAAAATTAAATCAAATACCAATGTCAATACAAGTAACTGTAACAAACTTTCGTATGCGGATTCCCTAAAACTTCGACTACCTAAAACCAAACTTGCACCGGTTGTCGACTCGCGCGCACCCAAACCTTGTGTCGTGGCTTACCCCACCGCTGAGCGATTAGCTGATTACACATCCTCCTCTGCTACTAAACAAGCACTCATGAAGGCGATCAAGCCCAGTGATGACGGGTTTCAAATTGTAGGCGTTCGAAAAACCGCTAAATCTGGCGTAGTATTACGTGTCGCTAATGATAGCCAAATTAAAAAATTGCAATCGGTCGACGCTATTAGGTCCGCCGGCCTGCGACTTGAAAAACCAAAAGGCCGAAAGCCTCGTATATTAGTTAGGGACGTGCCATCCGCAATGGAAGACAATGCTTTTTTGCACGCGTTGTACTGTCAAAATATTCAAGATGAACTGCCAATACGAGAGGATGATTTTATTAAATCAACTAAAATCTACCGTCGGCGTTCCTTAGATAACGGTCGCATGTGGATAGGCATTGAAATCGAGTCCAACGTGCGTAAACATTTAGTGTCCACTAAGGAAAAAATATTTATTGACTGGGCGACTTGCCGGTTCAATGACGACGTTGATATAGTCCGTTGTCTACATTGTCAACAGTTCGGTCACGTTAAGAAATACTGCGTTAACAAGTCACCTACCTGTGCAAATTGCTCCGAATCACATGAAACCAACGACTGCCCGCATAAGGACAATTTAAATTTTATACCAACTTGCGTGGCGTGTAAACGTTTTAAAAAACCGTTTGACCATCGTTGCGGGTCATCAGAGTGTACAACCTACAAACTTAAGCTCGAACAGTTAATCCTCAACACAAACTACTAAAATAATGGATAGTTTAAATATAGGACAATTAAATCTCCACAACGACAGGGTAGCGACTTCTGAACTAGACAAATTAATTATCGATTACAGCTTGGACATAGTGCTTGTTCAAGAGCAATATCAAAACTCACACTTACGACATAGAGTAGTTCAGCTGGATTCAAAGTCACGAGCCGGAATTTACGTAGCGCGTTCTTCTAACTTTACAGTAACGTCTTTGCGTAACCTCATGACACCGCACTGTGCCGTTGCGGAAGTCTCTTCGGCTTCCTATAAAGTTTACGTTGTGAGCTGTTACTTTCAATATTCAGACCCTGTTGGTCCTCACATACATAACCTCCGTCATGTCTTGCGGTCACTCGCTGGCTGTAAAGTTATCGTTGGCGCGGATGTTAACGCGTCCTCGTCTCTGTGGTATGGCAAGGTTCGGTGTACGGATTCCGACCGACGTTCCGCTGTTGAAGATTTCATTGCTGAAATGAACCTATCGATTCATAATACCCCAGATGCACCACCTACTTTTTGCAGCCAAATGGGCGAATCTTGTTTTGACGTCACACTTTCTAGTGCAGACGTTCGTTTGGATAGGTGGCGTGTCCTTCCGGATGCGTCATGTAGCGATCATCGGCTTATCGTGTACGAATTTGTTCCGATGTCTACTCAAGGTCCGTCACATATCATTGGTAACTTTAGGTATAAAAGTAAAGGCGCGAATTGGGAATTCTTTAGCTTGCTTTTTGCGTCTCACACCAAAGACTTCACTCGAGACGGGCTGTCAGCTGAAGAAAGTGCTGAAATTATGTCAGACACCTTCACTTACTGTGCTGACATCGCCATTGGTCGCGGATCTATGACCAATATTCGTAGATGTGATTGGTGGTGTGACTACTTAATTGAACAACGTAAAAGTTATCGCCGAGCGCGTAGACATTTAAACAAGCTTAAAAAACGAAAGGTCACCGGAGACCCCCTTATCTCTGCTTTAAATGCGTTTAGAGTTGCCAAGTCCCGCTACAGAGCATCGGTAGAAAAATCTAAAGGTAACTTACTGCGGAAAATAGTAGAAAAGTTAGATAAAGAAGGTCCGTGGTCTCCATTGTATCACGAGTTCAAAGCAAACCGATCAGTGGATCTTGCGTTCGTCGAAAACATTAAAGTAAACAACAAACACACCACCGGTATTGAGGAGACAACCGAAGCTCTATTAAATACTTTGATACCTGATGATTTGCCTGATAATGACAATGATTACCACAAGCAGATCAGGGCGTGGGCGGCTGTGCCACCTGAATCACCAGCGTCAGACCTTCCAACCATTGACGAATTAATTAAAGTTGTCAAGAAACTCCCACTTAACAAATCGTCAGGTGAAGATAAAATATCTAATCGGATGATAATAGAAGCATGTAAAACAGCGGCCGACGCAATTTTAAGTGTTTACAACCGTTGCATTGCAGAAGGCGTTTTTCCTCGTATATGGCGCCGCGGCTTTATACGAATAATTCCGAAAAGTGGCGACAAGCCACCGGACGACCCTAAGTCTTACCGCCCTATAACACTACTACCATCTTTGGGGAAACTCCTGGAGCGTCTTATCGTTCCACGTTTACTACCAGACGGACCGAAATTTCACAACAACCAATTCGGTTTTACCGTGGGAAAATCTACCGTAGACGCGGCACTTTCTGTCCGGAAAATTGTCAATACATCCGAACATAAGTACGTAGTTGGGATCTTTCTAGATATTTCTGGGGCTTTTGATAACGCATGGTGGCCGATGCTACTCCTTAAACTGAAAATTCGTGGTTGCCCTAAAAACATATACAATCTTGTATACTCGTACTTCTTAAATGGTTCCGCGAAACTCAAACTCGGACATCATTCTATGTCAAAGTCCCTCACCATGGGATGCCCTCAGGGTTCGGTTATGGGTCCGTATGTATGGAACGTAGGCTTTGATGACTTCCTCGCGATTCCACTTCCATGCGGCTGTTCATTAACCGGTTACGCGGACGACGGCCTGCTGCTCATTCAGTCAAGTACTCGGGCTGGACTCGAAAATTTGGCTGACACTTGCCTAAAATTAATATCCCAGTGGGGTGATCGTAACCGTCTGACCTTTGCACCACATAAAACTTATCAACTTCTTTTAAAAGGTAATCTTAAATCATGCCCCAGTATAAAATTTAATAACGTTCCCGTGAAAAAGAAGGAGTCCGTGTGCTACCTTGGGTTTGTCTTAGAGAGGAATTTTTCATTCATTGAACATATAAAAACCGTCGGTGAAAAAGCTAAAAAGAACTTTTATGCCTTAACGAGAATATCTAAATCTACGTGGGGTTTATCATTTGTAACTCTGAAGACGATCTATGGGGCTACTTACTTGGGGTGTATGTGCTACGGGGCACCAGTTTGGGCCGATAGGGCCACCATAGGAGCGGCACGACGTAAATTACTTCAAAGCCAGCGGTTGGCCTTGATTTTCTTATGTAAAGCGTATAGGACGGTTAGTACTGAAGCCTTACCGGTACTGGCAGGGGTACTTCCAGTCGATCTCGAAGTGCAGCGCCGTGCTTCAATGTACTATTGCGCACGAGAGACCGCGGACGCAGACTTTTTAACACAACGTGACCGTACTAAAATAGCTAGATTACTTAAACCACAGACTGACGTCTGGGAGGATCTTTTGTCAGAATGGCAATGTAGGTGGGATAATTCCATCAAAGGCCGACACCTCCACCAGTTCTTTCCATCCGTTCGTGAGCGGCTGGCCAGGACATGGCTGGAGGTGGATCACTGTGTTGCCCAATTTCTCACTGGTCATGGTAACTTTAAGAGTAAATTATTTTCCTTCAAGCTTGTTGCGTCGCCTTTTTGTCAATGTTCTACATCTGACTGCGAGTATGAACAATCTGCACATCACATTTTATGGGAGTGTAGTCTTTGGCAGAATGAACGCAATATTATGTTGGATAGTGTACAGGTTACATCCGGAGTTATTTACTATACGGACCTTGTAGAAACTAGAACAAATTTCCGTGCGTTCAAGCATTTTTGTCATACCTATTATTGGAATCAGATATAACAGCTCACAACTTAGGACCCAGTAATATTAATGACAACAATATCCGTGGTGCTAGGCAACTGGGCTTATCCCAGTTGTATGCGTCCCTGTGTGCCTATTGGCCTTGTTCTTTTCTGTCTCCTGCTGATATGGAGGGAAGTGGAAATTTCTGTTTTTCCTACTCCTCCGCTATTCTTTTCTGATTAATTTCGTTGCGGGATCCAAGACAGTCAAATCATTTCTCTGGGACTTCGTCGAGCTTCATTGTCTCGGCGCTTTTCTTGTGGTCGCCACTGTTGATTCTGGCTTACAGAAGTTACAGTGGTTTGGGAATAGTGAGGCGGGCTTGTCCCAATAAAAAAAAAAAAAAAATACAAAACCCTTAATTATTACGCTATGACAGATCTTCACAATTAAGACTCTCAGCACGTAACCGGGCGGTGGAAAATATCGGCACTTTCAATATTTTCTTCACATGATATGTAATCCTTTTGGGATTTCTCCGCGAATTCGTACTCCCCTCACGTTTCGTACGTACTCCTTGAGGAGGCGTTTACGAGTCATTATTGATATAAGTGCCTATAACTGTATAGTCAGTAAGACAGCGCTCACACTTAACTGCTTGACGCAGATTGGTATCCCCGTGGATTGAGCAGTTTCGTTTTGAGGGGCTCGTGGCTACACAGACAGATATTTAAAGTGAAGTAACCCCTTTTGAGGTCGTTCCTTAGTTGGGTCATTTATCACATTGTGCCTTGGGAAGAACTTTAAATCATACATTATATTGATTTCTGTAAATTAGTTTATTTTATTCTCTTTGGAAAACTTAAAACGCAATACAGACAATGTACGTAAACAATAAACATTTGACAGCCAATTACAGATACCCACAGTTAAAAAAAAATATAGTTATGGATAATACTTTTACACGTCACATCATTGTTAAGTTTTAAAACTAGATGGGGCCAGTGTCTCGTAACTAAATACTATAGGAAAAAGACAGCCGAAACAAAGTCAGAGGTCACTGTCTCTTTTAAACTCCAGACATTGGTTAAGTGTTAATCAGGACCATACAGATTAGTGTCTGAAATAGTAATTTGAAGAAAGAACCACCCAGATTCGAGTAGGACAGTCAGTGCAGGCATTTGTCAGTGATCGTGCAGCTTGACTCATAACATAAAGAACTCAACGATACGTCGAGATACAATATCAAAAGGACTGTACTTAAACGTACTCAAACTGCTACTAATCAATCGTTAAACTCAATTAAACTAAACTTATCTTTATAAAAAAAACTAGCGGTCGTCACGCGGTTTCACCCGCGTAGTTCGCGTTCCCGTGGGAGTCCAGGGATACAAAGTAGTATGTCACCCGGGGATAGCGTAGCTTTCCAACGGTGAAAGAATTTTTCAAATCGGTCCAGTAGTTTCGGAGCCTATTCGTTACAAACAAACAAACAAATCTTTCCTCTTTATAATATTAGTGTAGATAGTCGTATGACAATATGTATGTTAAATAGATGATCCCAGTCGTCATTCATGAATTTTTGACTGTCTTTATGGGGTAGTTTAAAACCAAAAAGTCTGACAGCCAGGGTCACTAAGGGTCGTCGTGTTTCCCACTGACTGGGCTATGTGTATTTTGTGTATTGCTGTAGTGTTTGTTGTTATTTTGTGTATTGCTGTAGTGTTTGTTGTTTTGTGTAGGATCATTTTAAACTTATAATCTGTAACACATCTGTGTACTGTCATGTATATGTACTGTGTGTCTTTATATCTGCCTTTATGTGTACTTACATCAAGGACTATTCTATTGTATTTCTGAAAACTTTCAATATACTTGCGTGTGTGAAATTGTTTACAAAATAATCCTAATTGTCTGATACACAATTTTCATTCAGTTTGAGCAGAGCCTAAGGATAATACAAAGTTTTCTTTGGTGTAATCATGTCGTATTCAAGACTGTTTGGTTATGGCTTTACTTTTATTTGAAAGTATTCATAATGTAGCTGGCAAAATGACGCTGAAAATACAGCTTTACCTTAACCCCTTTGGAAATGGCGTGTTGATGCTTATTATACAGCGTAATTTTAAAAAACCAAAACAAATACTGATGGGAATTCCAACAGACATAAGCACACAGCAGGCGCAGGCGACGTGATCCTGCGCAGCAAGCGAGCTGAGGTGCGGGGCGCCCACCCGACCGCCCCGGCCACTCGCTCCCTCGGAGCCTACCGCGACGGATGACACTCTTAACGTTTATTTACTTTTATTATATGTTTTGTCCAGGCGGTTATAATTTTTGTAAACTAGTCGGCAATATACCAAGCCTTATAAAACAGTCCACTATTCTTTTATTTACCACGTGCAAGTCGAACAAACACTATTTCAAGTAAGCCAGTACAAAAATATATGAAGCATTGTAACTAGGAAGTTACAATGTCAAATAACAGAACCTAGTAAATAAATAATTTATAATATTATTTATAAATTTTTAAGTTGCTCAAAGTCATTTTGGTAAACATAGAGAAAATTCACAAACTAAGCTCACATATTTATCTAATCTACAAATCCTTAATTAAATCACAGAATATTATGATAACAGTTATTTATATTAGGTATTATAATATAATACAGTAAATATTCCCACAATAATATTAGTAATTGTAAGACGCATTAAGAAGCTAGATCCCTTTGTTCAATCTGTGGACCTGTTGGATTCATAGTATATTACCTCGAATACTGTACAGGGCTGAACTTGAGAAGGGGTGCAAAGACTCCTTGTAAATTTGGCCTAATATTCCTGGGTGTTTATTGTTATATATATTTATTTAGGGTTCAAGGGTATTACAGTATCAGGAATGTACGCTACGGATATTTGAACAAGTTGTATGCAATGTAGAGGAATCGAATGGTTTGTATAACAAAACCCTATAAGAATTTAAACTTGCCCTATTCCACAAAGTCTGAAAATTTTAATCCAGAAAAGAAACAAAAGCTTACAATTCCCAATAATAATTAACACATTGTTTCATGGGTACAATTTCAATTTGAACTTTAAATTAAAAGTTAAAAGTTAAAGTTATTATTAAAAGTTTTTCACAGTCACAAACTGTTACAATACCACAGTAACCCAGTATGTAAGGATCATAACAGAACTGTTCCGTGGTGTTTGCTTACCACCATGGGAAAACGTTGTGAGTATGTATATATATGTATGTAATTAATCCAGCTACCCATCAACAAACAACAACGAATCCAGCCCTGTAAATCCAATACCATACGATATCAAAGTACTCATAGGTAAATCATTTTCCCATTATATGGCTCCGATAGATGGGATTAGTCCTAATAACCTTCAAAGGGCTGGAAATATTGCTGGCGTTTGGGATCTACAAGATGGAAGGGTTTATTGAAGTAAGTTAAATACATGAAATAATACACGAACAAATACAGTCATGTTTAAGTTAAAATCTAACCTCCTTTTCGAGAACTACTCTTAACTTGTTGTATGCCGAGTAATTAGACACAGTTAAAAAGTCATTGTGTCTTGCGTGGATCTACGTGGGCCGGAACGAAGGGTTAAACGCGGTTTTGAATTGATGTATCCGCTCTGTTCCATATGTGTAATTAGCCTTTAAAGAGTGTCCTTTTAGAGTGTCTTATTATATATTAAGTTTAGAATTAAAATAAAACACAAAATATTAAAGAAACTACATAATACACCATTTAATTCTAATGATTTGGGAACTTCATTCTTCATTAATAAAACAGTTATATTTTTATTCTGCTCCAAAATGTAATCTTAAAGTGCCGTCTCTCCAATAGTTTTAGGTATTTTACTGACAGGCAATTAATTAAACTAAACTTAAGCAAATATTTTTGGTAAATTGCTAGAAATTTGCTTATTTTTCAACATTTTGTGAACTTAATTAATCATCAGGGTCTGGCAAAGTAGGCGTGATTCCTGTAAACTGCATCAGCACCAATTCATAGGTGATTATAGTTCCCGCAATCTGAAACAAGAAGAAACGGAAGATTTTAACGAATACTGAAGAATATTAAGACTGCAGATTTGAGGAAAAGCGATTTTAAAAGAAAAAAAAATAATAGTAATTGGTATCACACAGAAAAAAATAAAGATTTTTTTTAAGTATTTAACATAATTAAACACTTAAAAATAAGACATACGTCATCATCTGCCTAGCCTTTACGCAATTATGTTAGGGTCGGCTTCCAGTCTAACCGGATGCAGCTGAATACCAGTATTTTACATGGAGCGCCTGCCCAACTGAACTCCACAACCCAATTCATCATCATCATTTCAGCCCGTAATCACCCACTGTTGGGTATAGGCCTCCCCTTTACTCTGCCACTCCTCTCTGTTCTGTGCGTTTCTCATTCATCCGTATCCCGAGCTCCTGACGATGTCATCCACCCAGCGTGCTTTAGGACGGCCCTGGTTTCTCATGCCCAACCTTGGCCACCATTCGGTCAAAATTTTACTCCATCGGCCAATTAATACTAGGTAATACGATACTCTTTGGAAAGACTGGATGTCTGAATTTCAGGTCACTGACTACCTGTAATGACTGCCAAAGATCTATATATGGCACCCGGGACCAACAGCTTAACGTGCTTTCCGAGGCACGGAGGAAACTCGGTATGTCAGGCGGTCAAAACTAAGACATACCTACGAGGAAAAAGGCCACTATTTCAGCATGATGCTGTAACATTCATGACAAATGTCGCAGCGCTGGTATTCTGATTTTTCATGTCTACTCGTTACAATTTAATTAAAGCTTCGGTAAAATTTAAGACAAGATATCGGATATTAGCAAGTACATATTCATTTGTATACGGGTAGCAATTTGTACAAATGGCGACACATCTAACCATCTATTTCGTATATAACATGGCCTGGTTTTGTACAAATGCGTAAACAATAGCCACCCATATGCCAGTTTTGGGAGTCTAAAATTGCCACTTTAGCAGATCATTATATGAATTGAGTTAAAAAGCATAAAATGGACCTTTCATAATAGTAACTGTATCTGTGACAATAGGATTTCACCAAAAATCTAATTAGTCCGTCAGATAGATTTTCAAAAACTAATGGACACGTATTTTTTCTTTTTTCAGTTAAACAAAAGATGAAGACGATATATTGCTTCAAAAAATGCGTCAAGTCGTGTGACGTCACAAGGTTAGTACTTTTTTACCCACAAAGTGACGTCAAAAGCACCCACTTCACACCTCACACCACCTTCACATCTTTGACGCGTTTTATTTTCGTCAATTTTTATTAATTTGATAATCTAACAGACGGATTAATTAGATTTTTGTTTTTTTTTTGGTGAAATACCCTATTTAGGAAAATATATCTTAATAGGAAAATAATATTAATTTCGTTAAAAAAGTGGCCGTTTTAGGCCCCCTGGCATGCACCGTTGAACCTTCCTCACAGAACGACAAGCACTAAAGAATTACCACGAGCTACAAAACGCGAAATTACACCAAAACTCACACAAATATGATTACTAAAACAACAGTTTAATGACAAGTTAGCTACTGTCATAACTATTATTTCGCTTCGAATTAATATTATAAGCATATTCATTATTGTTATATCTCTTCCTGCGCTGGTTCAAGACAAAGGAATCTCATAATAGTAAAACCGCACGTTGTATAACTGTACTGTATTTTGAATCTTAAGGGTGGTTCAGATCAAGAGTTTCAGACGTAGCGACACGCAAGCTGTGTGTCGCAAAACATGAATAGATTTTTTACGACAAAGCTAAAAAATATATAAACAAACCCTTCATTAAGCCGTCAACCCAGCATTATGTACACCAAACTAAGTAATTCCCTTCGCAAAAAATATTGCTGGAAAATTACTTATCTTTTTTTGGTAAATAATCACGTTTTACATTAAAACTCAATGTAACACACTTAAAACATTGTGCTGATTTCAAAGCTTTGAGTAGTAAATGGATCATGGAGGTAATTAAAGTAAAGTAATCTTTAAAAACCGTGCGAAAATTTTTGAATGTTGACCTTTAATATCTTCGTATATACAATGTGGATCTGGAACTACGACATTAAATTAAAACTAGCACTGTACTAGTCCATCGAAACATTTTAAAACACGAAGATTAGTAGTTAGTGGAAAATTTAAAAATTGCAATTTTCAAACAAAATAAATAGCAGAATCAACTGCATAAAAAGTAAACACGCTTTAACTACGAAAAGTCACTGACCTAGTGCGCGGGGTGCAGCGAGCGGCGGCGATGTTGGGCGTAGGTACTTTTTATCGGAGAACAACAAATCAGCGGCATAAACTCACTAAGTTGCGAGTTGTTAATTAATAAAAGATCACTGATTGAATAATTAATCACTTAAAACCTTATTTGAGGCATAATTAAACTAAAAAACTTACTAACTTAACCTAAATCACAAAACTAGCTACCTAATAAATGCCTAAATAACTAATATTACACTAACACCAATAAGTCACAGTAACCTATGCACTAATCCAAATATCATAAATCGTCTTTAATCACAATAACAACAAACTTTTCATAAAATCACGACAATGCGCGCGCGGCTCGTCTTGTGATAAAAAAAGTAGGCGTGTGCTCTCCTCAAAGGGCGCCGCTATGCACTGACTGACATAGTTACCGAGTCAAGGACTTTTTGCCGAAAAAAATTCCGCTCACACACACACTCGCAATTTTCTATGCACCACTAATGCATTATTTGCGTAAGTAATATTACTTTTTCTTTATAATTGTAGTATTTTGTGGGAGTGTGCGGGGCGCGTCAGAGTGGGATCGTATGACACCTTTCTCTGTCTTTCAAGCGTATTGAGACGTTGAGAATAGAATCGTAGGTTTTTGCACAGGTTCCTGACCTTACAATGTTTACCTATTATTACGGACTCCGATCTACATCATGTTGAAAAATAAGAAAATGAAAAATAATTTCCTGTGGCTAAAGTAGTCATTGGATTTGATTGATTTTTTGTATACGGGTCAAGAGCATGCCTTTCTTTACGTGGTTTAGAGGAATGTCAATCGTCCTGCTCCACATTGTATAAGGTTCCTAGGTATGGTCAAGAACAAAAAAATATCGCTGTGATTGGGAAAGGTATATTAGTTTCGTTCAGGATATTTTTACACCCTATAGATGTAGTGGTTTTTGGTGTATAAGAGCGTTAGTGATGAGAAGTGACTGTCTCTCTGGTCACCAAAACCCAGTTAGTACTGCGTACTCTAATACTACACCCTTTAGTAAGACTGGTGGTCAGACTTTCAGACTATAAGGCAGTCAGGACTCCTTATCGTGCTTTCCAAGGCACGGAGAAAAATGGTCATGCAATTGGTGTTCACCCATCCGCGGACCAACCTAGGCTAGCTACCTTAAGATTGTCCCGAGCAGTTAATATTATATTATCCTACTAATATTAGAAACGAAAGTTTAAAACTTCTAAACGGATTTAGATAAAGTTTGGTACACAGACTGATAGGTTGTAACCTGGATTAGCACAAAGGATAGTTTTTATCCCGATTTTATCTTCCCGTGGGATAATTTTCGAGTTGTAGCGGGCGAAGCTGCAGGCAACACCTAGTTAAAACATAAACCGTTCTTAACGCCTCAATCTGCAAAAACAGTCAACGTGAACAACCCTACGTCCCAAGTCAGTACAAGCTGAGAGAGACGCAGCGAAGCATCGCAAATCCTCTGTTATTATTTAATTACCAACTCCCTTGGAGAACTGAAGACGGTAACTTGTGGGAAATGAACAAGTGATAAGAGAAATAGGTAAGTAGAACTTCTGTTACTGAAAGTCTTTAATCGATAGTTGTACTATGAATATTTTCATCCTTGGTCTTTGTCGTTTGAATGTGTCTGTGATCTGTGTCAAAAGTTGTTTGCATTACAAGGATTTGTGGGAAGTAGTTCACCTCTGAGACCAATAAATGTTGTATTTTTTAAACACCTAGTTGCAGTAATTATTCATGGCCAGTAATATCAATTCTAGGTAGCAAAATTATAGTAAAATAGGGATGTCAACAAAAAAAATTTAATTAGTCCGCCATATAGATACCAAAAAACATTGGACACGTATTTTTTCTTTTTTTCACGTAAGCAAACAATGAAGACGATACAGTGCTTTGAAAGCTCGTGTGACGTCATACTCTAAGACGTTAGTATGACATTTTTAGCGGTCAGTGACGTCACCTACCCCCACTCAAATCTTTGACGCGTTTTATCTTCAGCAATTTGATAAAACAAAAAATACGTATCCAATATTTTTCGATAATCTAACAGACGGACTAATTAGAATCACACTTTTTTAAATCAGTAAACATCCCTATTAAAGATAACGCTGTTTTACAGTTATGGGGACAAGACTTCCTCGATCAGTAATCCAGTACCTAGGAAGAATTTGAGGATTAGCTGCGGACATATTCATATGCCTAGCCTTTTCCCAACTATGTAGGGGTCTGCTTCCAATCCAACCGTCTAAGTAGTCGCTAGCGACTACAGATGAATACTAGTGTCATCATCTGTATCCGAGCTCCATGTTAAATACTGATTCAATATTGACGGCACGGTTGGCGCAGTGGCTCAAGCAAAGGACTGCTGCGCTGCGTGTCGCGGGTTCGATTCCCGCACGGAACAAATATTTGTATGACCTACAGATAGGTAGTTGTTCCGAGTCTAGGCATTTATGTATGTGAGTTAAAATGTTTGTGAGCGCACCCACGATACAGGAGAAATTCATAGTGTGGGGCAAAGTTTAAAAAAAAAAAAAATTGAGCGACTAGGTACCTGACCTCCAAAACACTGTTAGTATTTGGTAAAACGATACCTCTTGGTGAACTTGTTGTCAGACTTTCATACCACTGTATCAACTGCTCACGACTGTGACTGGATTAACTATACGGACATATTATCAGGTTTCAAAAATGCCCTAAGAAAATTCATGACATGTTTATCTGGATCATTCCCACTGATTCTACTGCACAGTCCTACGATAGAACTTGCTATATTTAGAAGTCTATTGACTTTTACAGCTTTTATCTCATAACTTACGCCCAATAAAGAACAACGTTATATCACTCAGTACAAGTCCGGAGACGCCTCAACAAGTTCATTTGATATCTAATATTACACGAACGCGAGGTGTAGAGTTACACTTTATAATTACTAAAGTCTTAACTTAATAGGTAAACAGAGCTTCTTGAAATTAATACTATTTGTGAATGTAATACTCGTAGTTTCAAACTTAATGTATAATATAAATAGTTTAAAATAAATAAACAGATTGAAATACAGTGTGTAAACGAACCCTGCAGGATGCCGCCAACCAATCTTTATGTTCATCAAACTAAAATCAACCGCAAACGTGCTAAAAAATATTGCTAGAAATCGACTTTTTTTACTCTTAAAACATTGTGCTAGTGGATGCTTTTAATAGTAAACGGACCATGGAGGTAATTTGAGCAAAGTTACTGCCTGAAAAACTAGTATTAGAAACAACAGTTGTGTGAAATATTTGGATCTTTGACACACACACACACTTATTATAATTTCAATATGTACACTCTTTCCTTGGTTACAAGTTATTTAAAAAAATCAAAATTTGTAAGAATTAGATTGTGAAATGAGGACGACAGCCGACAAACTGTTTTTTAGTTTGGCAGACTTTTTATACATAAATATGTTACTATTGTACAGATTTTGAATAAAGATAAAAAAAAAATTTGAATATAAAGATAATAATTAACTCCATAACTAGGTTCCCGGGTAAGCTTTAGAACAAAAAAAAGTTTGCAGGGAGAACAAGTACTTTACGGCTTCATTAAGGGTAGGTACTTTTACACCCTTTATTAGATTTTTTCTACCAGAGCCGATCATACGAGTAAGTGCATTGGAGTGAGAGATACGACTGGTTTATATGTGGAAGCATGCAATTCAATAATAACCCTCCTTTTGGGCTTCGCCGCAGTCGGGTAAAAATATAACAGGTGGCAATGGCTATGTTGTCACGTACGAAAGCGTTTTCAAATTGGAATTGACTTAACATAAAAGTGTATAAATTACAATTCATTTTTTTTAAACCAATCAAAATAACAAATGATGCGTAAATAACAAAGACGATTGAATTCAGTATTAGTTAGAATAAAAGTAAAAATAAACATTGTCAGTGAAACCGTGTTCACTTAACATTTTAAGTCAACATTAAGTTATGTAGCTAACTGCCGCACTCAGAGAGCTTTAATGATTACTTAGGCCATCACTAAGTAAGTACACCTATAGTTGAGACTATTGCACCATACTTAGCTTCAATATTTAATTTGTGTGTAGACCGAGGGGTTTTCCCAGATTTAATGAAACACAGTAAGGTCATACCTCTTTTCAAATCTGGTGACAGTAAAGATACTAATAATTATAGACCTGTATCGGTGTTGCCAGCTATTAGCAAGGTTTTTGAAAAAGTTATGCTTAACCAAATGCTCAATCATTTTAACACCAACAGAATCTTACACGATCAACAGTACGGTTTCACTAAAGGACGTTGCACAACTGACGCCGGTGTAACTTTAGCACATATTTAATGCGTGGGAACAGTCCCAAGATGCTGTAGGAATATTTTTTTTTGATTGCGTGAATCACGACACATTACTTTTGAAACTTGAGCATTATGGACTAGGTAAACTTGCACTTAGTTTAGTAAAATCTTATTTGAGTGAAAGGCAATAACATGTTCAAATAAATGGTGTTCATTCACAGGGTTTAAAAGTAAAAATGGGGGTTCCGCAAGGCTCAATATTGGGCCCTTTCCTTTTTCTGGTATATATTAATGATCTACCCTATTTATTAAAAAACCAACCTCAGAATATGGTGTTATTTGCTGATGACACTTCCCTAATTTTTAAGATAAATAGACGGGCTCAAAAGCTAGATGACGTGAATAAAGCCCTACTTCAGATTCATAATTGGTTCACAGCAAACAATTTAGTATTAAATGAAAAAAAGACAAAATGCATAAGATTTGCTTTACCGAATGTTAAAAGTAGTGATTGTGATATTCTATTAAATAACGAGAAACTAGAATTCGTAGATGAAACGGTTTTCTTGGGGATTACGCTTGATTCACGGCTACAATGGGGTGCTCATTTAACATCCCTTGCAGGGCGGCTAAGTTCAGCAGCATATGCCATTAGAAAAATTCGTCAGTTTACTGATGTAGATACCGCTAGGCTGGTCTATTTTAGTTACTTTCATAGCCTAATGTCTTATGGCATTTTGTTATGGGGACGAGCTGCAGACATTGAATCTATTTTTATTCTGCAAAAACGAGCCATCAGAGCAATATATGGTCTTCGTAGGCGCGATTCTCTGAGAGAACTATTTAAGAACATTAACATTATGATGGTGCATTGTCAGTACATCTACGAAAACATAATGTATGTGAGAAAAAATCTGCATCTTTTTAGTAAAAGAGGTGACAGACACAATTATATTACTAGGAATAGGGACCAGTTAGTGCAGCCAGGCTTCAGACTCGCTAAGGTAGACTCATCTTTCATGGGGGACTGTTTGAGATGCTATAACAAAATTCCACAAAGCATTCATGAACTGAATGAGACGAAATTTAAAACATGTATCAAACGCACACTATGCAAGCAAGCATATTACAAGTTAGACGATTATATCGCTGATAAAAATGCTTGGCTCAATGCCGGTCCTGCTCCACAAGGACAGGACGCTTAAATTAATAGCATTTAATTGGAAGAAGAAAGAAGAAGAAGAAGATTGTACAACTATCTTTGCAATGTATAAATTCAATCTCTTTAGTATTATATAGTCGCATAGCACATATTGTGTGAGTACTATGTACTAGAAAGCTGTCATTCTCTGGAAACCTACATTTATTTTTCTATTTTTTATTTGACTTGGATATGCCCTGGCGATTAAGAGTGTGTCATGCTCACTTAAATGTCTCGCTGATGGTGGCGTTTGTGTCGGGTCATTTCGCACCCTTTAAAATGGTTGAGTGGAATGGTGGCTGATCCATGCGTCATGCTCGTGAACGGGTGCTGTCAGTTGTGACTGGTCACCTCTTAGTTGCCACGGCTTGTTTGAATTATTATATTATTTTTAAATCGTCGTTTTGGCTTTACTGTCGACACTTATCGTGCACAACTTGCTACATCGTTCTCACATGATAATATACCAATCTCGATATGAATGATGTAACCAAAGTTTTGTAACAATATTATGATTTAAAAGAGTATCCATGAAGTTTCTTGCCATTCTTCTCATGAGACCAACGCTTTGGAATCGGCAACTACAGTACACTGACAGTTATTATGCCTTGTGAGTGGGACTGTAGCTTAGTTTATTAGCTTATTAAAATTTAGTATTTGTTCGACTATTCAAAAGAGCCTGTAACTGGCCAACTTGAAATAAATGATTTTGATTTTGATTTTTAAAAGGTTTTGACAGTTTTGTCATACAAAAATATGTCAAACCTTTAATAAGTGACGGCTTAGGTAATCATTAAATATATCTGAGTACCGCAGTAACCAATATAGACGTTAGAAATAACCCACCCTTTGCAGCTGCACGAGCACCTTTTAAAACAAATACATGAGAATCTAAAAATGACTAATAATTACGTACATAGCATTACTCACAAACAAAAGTAAAAATAAACATTGTTTTTACATCAGCGAAGCCCTGTTAAGTCGACAAACTTTAAGAAAAAATTTACAAAAAATATTGAGTAACGTAGCTAACCAATATAGACTTGTCGAAATAACCCACCGCGTGACTACCAAAACAAATAATTTAGATTCTCAAAATAAGAAATGATTGCGTACTCGTAAATAACAGCGATAAGTAATTAAAATCAGTATTCGTCACACAAAAAAGTAAAAATAAACATTGTTTATTTATCAGTGAAGCCTTTAGGGTGACGGAGTTTACGAAACATTCAACGTGCACATTCAGCAACGTGACTAACCAATATAGATGTTTTGAAATAACCTACCCTTGGCACCACGTGTTTTTGTAAATGGAAAAACGGTCCATTGTCAATGTTGAAAAGAGTTGCGTAAAGTGTGTTTAGCGTGAAGAACAATAGACTGTAAAGTACTTTATTAGTCATAGAAAACGGAAGATCTTCCAACCAGATGGGTATTGTGTCTAGTGGGCCAACAATTAATGGTTAGTTACTTATGTCGCTGTAAACTATAAAAGCGCGATACAAGATTTTTAAACTGACATTGTCACTAAGGCCCCTAGCACACGGTGTATTTGCAACGCGCAGACGACGCGCAGATGAAGCGCGTATTTGAACGCAACCTTGTAACTTAGCACCCGGGGCGATAGTGAAACGTGCATCTACTGCGCGTACACGCAGATACAGCGATCCCAAGCCGATCCTTTGTACGCGCTTCAATCTAGTTTCAAACGCGCTTCCCACGCGCTTTCTATCGCGTTTTACGCTTGTTTGAATCATCTGCGCATTCAAAATAAGCCGTGTGATAGGGGCCTAACTGTATCCATTACACACGTTTTCCTGAGTACACACTCACTTATACAGGAAAAATAATTTAATAATTATGCCAAACAGAATATTAAAACCTAGTTAGCTAGAACATAAAATGTTCTTACCGTCAATACTAATCCTCGTTTGACATGGAAGAACTGAAGGCCTGTCAGCCCGACCGTGTCTCCGTGTATCTGATCAAGAAACCTCTCCACCTGCAATAATAACTAACATTAATAACAGCGTGACCACTAAATGAAAGGCACAGAAGGTCAAACTCGAAAATTGAAACGGAGAATGGGTTGTGTGACGAACCGAAGAAAGAAAAGAGTGCATGATAGCCCCAATTGGCTATTTGACTACTATTAAAAATTCAGGAAAATGTTATGTTATGTCAAAGAAGGTACTCGTAAATAACACGATGAGTGAAAAAATCATACCACTTGATTAGTACAGCTTATTATTGAGGCAAATATCTCATTGGCTTCATTGCATATAGTATGAAATTCTTTGTCATTTTATTGCTTATCTACTATTGGCTATTTGACTACTGGTAAAAAAATCACGAAAATGTTATGTTATTTCAAAGAACTAAAAGAAATAACATGATTAGTTATTAAAACAGTAATAATCGATCAAAAAATGGAGTAGGCTAATCAAGTGGTATGACCGTCGAATTGCCAAGTTATAGATCTCGTGTTCGAACCCAAGGCACGATATTTCAAATTGATGTGTGTATTGCATAGGTATCACTTGCTTCGGTAAAGGAAAACATCGCAACGAAACGAAATATTTCTCGAGGTAATGTCATGTAAGGCTAAACCAGAGGCCCTTTTTTTGGGTGTGGGAAAACATCAAATAACCCCTCCCGCTCTTGGGCAGAGCAAAAGGGAGTGTCAGACTTCTACTGACTAAAACCCACCCATGTTCCTTCTTAGTCCTATATGTAGAGGCCGCGGTATCTCTTACAAAATCCCGCAGCTCCGACGGGCGTCGGCCCCTGCCATGTTGGCTGGAAGCCGTCACGTGGCCCCCGACGCCCGGAGCGTCTCCCGCGGCGGCTGGGACGAGAGGTTCTCTTCCTCTCACGTTCCGCCACCTCCTTCGCTAGCATCACTGCATCGCAGGAGGCGACGTCGTCCCATTCCTCCTCGCCCCGGACCATGGCTTGCACCAGGGCCGGACACGAGAGGTCGCTGCCGCCGATCGCCGCTACCAGAACACGGCTGGGCTTCGCCCAAGCGGGGCAGACCTCCACGTTGTGCTCCGGCTGATCCTGACAGTGGTGACACCCGGGCGTTTCCTCCAGCCTGATTCGGTGCAGGTACCTCCCGAAACAACCGTGTCCGGTGAGGACCTGCGTCAAACGGAAGGTGAGGGTGCCGTGGCGCCTCTCCAGCCACTCCTCAATAGGGGACTTAGGGGGGTCGCTCTCTCCATGTCGCCATGAGATCTCACCGGGCGGAGGTCTGTCCGCTGCGCAGCAATTTGCCGCGGTAACGGAGTGACCCCCCGGTGCAGCGACTCCGCGCGCTATTCATGCAGCCGCGCGAGGACTGTCGCCTCCAGATCCCATGGCGAAACCAGAGCCCTATGGGTATCTTAAAATTCTGACACCAGGTTAGGCACTAACCACACGTAGAAAGGAGGAGGAGTAAATAATCGGTGGTCCTTCGGTACATTTTTGTATTGTGCCTTAAGCTTCTTACTTAATAGTTTACCAGTTTGGCAAAGTTTGGTAAGTACATGTTTGTTTGCTGTAGGTACTTTTCTGTGGTGGAATGAATTTGGTAAAAATAAACAAGTTTGTCGTAGTTAGAGATTTGGGAAGTTTCGTCAGAGTTCTAGTTGGCTTTTATACAATTTTATTTACTGAAAGACTCTTTAAATAAACATCCTTAAGTTGGCTGAAGCTGTTCACTGTGCATGCACTTTAAACTTGGATTTTCGTATTTTCCAGTTTTTTTTTATGATAATAATACTTTTGATATCAATGCTTCGTTGGTCTAGTAGTAGCAAGCACTATGACTGAGCATAAGGTTTTGGATTGGATTCTCAGGTCAGGCAGTGTTGTGCCCGAGGTATGTATTTGTGCCCATTAGGTTATTTAACCAAAAATAAATAATTAGTCCGCCTGTTAGATTAGGTATCGAAAAATATTAAATACGTGTTTTTTGTTTTATCAAATCAATAAAAAAACACTTTCTGGGTAAAAAAGTACTAATCTTGTGACGTCA
This sequence comes from Diarsia rubi, assembly GCA_932274075.1. Classification (NCBI taxonomy): domain Eukaryota; kingdom Metazoa; phylum Arthropoda; class Insecta; order Lepidoptera; family Noctuidae; genus Diarsia; species Diarsia rubi. The sequence continues at coordinate 6,398,101 of OW026414.1, forward strand.
AACGACTTGATACGACTTTTCGAAGCACTGTAAAGTATCGTCTTCATTTTTTGTTTACGTGATAAAAGAAAAAATATGTGTCCAACGTTTTTGGAAATCTATCTGACGTACTAATTAGATTTTTTTGGTCAAATACCCTATTAATAGCAATAAACTCGCCCTCTATTATTTGGAAGTTAAACATTTGCGACAACATTTGCGTTTTTTTTGTTTTTTTTCAAACAAGTTCCTTCTGGTGCAAAATCTTTTATTTCCAAATGACAATTAACTCTCACCTCCATACAATAATTAGTAGAAGACACATCATACAGTGAATGTGCCGGCTCCAAGCTGGCAGCGTGTACCTTAGCCGCAGTCAATGAAACCGCTAGTGACCTGACTACCAGGAACGCAAAGGAAAACACGAAGTACACCGAATGCTCGTAACCACCGAATAACCTGCAATTTCATACGTAATAAGTAATGGACAGCATAATTATGATCAATTGAATCACTAATATAATTTGGTGATACCTCTTGTCTGGCGATGCATCAGGTCTGCATCTTGGTGTTGCTTTTATTCCTCCTCTGTAAAAACCAGATATTATTTTCATGAAGAGTTTTTTTAATAATTAGAATAGTTACCAGACCGATTGACTGACTTTTATACCGCCCTTGCACGGTGGCGTCACTTGACTATTGCTTGCAAGCTAATACTACCGGCAGGAAAGCTTTAAGCAAGAAGCTAGCTAACGTGTGTCTGACGTGAAGCATGAAACTCACAGAAATTACAACACATTAATAATAACAACGTTAATGCTAACATTATTACTTCTTGCAATATGCAATATTGCAAGAAGTAATATGCAAGGGAAGCTACCAATTAAATAATAGTTATTTGTTATACAAGAGTGCAAAGTTGCTTTTTAACCGCGTGCTCAATTTTGATGACCGAGCAAGCGAAGGATTCTAAAATTGAATCGCGAGCGTAGCGAGTGATTCAAGAAATAGAATCCTGAGCGATAGCGAGGGAATCAAAAGAGCACGAGGTGAAAAATCTTTGCACTCGAGTGCACGTAACTTTTCATCCCACCTCAACGAGGAAATGACTAAATGCAAAAAAAAACATTTACAATCACAAGATACTTTTATTTCAGTTTAGGTATTAACTACCATATTATGATAGATGCTGTGAAAACCTTCGACTTTTTTGGTTGATGACCAGATGACGCTCTTTTTATAACTGCCACTAATTGAGGATAGGTGTCGATATGTTTGTCTTTTTTCATCTTTATTGTTGCTTTTAGCATTGAATATGTACTCCATAGAGTGCTTGATTTCTTCGTCTCGGATAATTCAATAAAATATGCCAGCAAAACGGTTTCTAATAAAGTTTTGGCTCCTTTATCAAGTCGCCACGTGTTAAACATATCGTACTGTTTCAAATACACACATCAAAAGTGTCTAGGGATCAACATATATTTTTGCAATAACTTTTCTCCTGATTGATATTAATTAAAATTTTCTTTAAGGATTCATCAAATAAAGTGTTTTCGTTTGTCACAGTAACGATAAACCAAGTCACCTTTGCATTAATAAAGAAATTTGCCATTTTCCTAATAAAGGGATTTTTGACATTTGAACCACTAACATTAAAGTTCGAAAAAAAGACTGAAATAACAGTTTTCTTTAAAATTTTATTGGGTAACTTAAACAATTAATAATCCGTGTTTCTACCGCGAACACTAACAACACAAGAACATCGGTTTGGCATACTCAAAATGAGTTCATCCAAATCACGCTGTGGAATGGCCGCCCATGTTCGTTGCAACAACAAAAAAAGGTCTTCTTGCGACTGGATACCCTCCATATTCGGCAGAGCTCTTCTCTGTAGCATATCCCATGCATGCTCAATCGGGTTCAAGTCTGGCGACTGAGCAGGCCAGGGCAGGACATTGATGTTAGCTGCGGCGAGAGTCTGTCTTACAACTCTTGCGGTGTGCGGTCGTGCATTATCATGCATTAACTGAAATAAGGGACCGATTTGCACTTGTAGAGGAACGATGACGTCTGATACAATCGTCTCAGCATAAATTTGAGCGTTGAGGTTGCCTCTGATCCAAATCAACTCAGTTCTTCCGCCGATCCAAATACCCGCCCATACCATGATGGTTCCACCACTATAAGGATGGACTTCCTGGCAGGATTTTAATCGCTGTTGGCGTCCAGGGGTTCTCCAGTGTCGTATACGTCTTGTATCCGGTCTCATACCAAAACGAGACTCATCAGAAAAGCACACGAAACGCCATTGTTCTTCTGCCCAATTTCTGTGTTCAAGAGCCCATTGATATCGAATCCTACGATTGTGCATTGCTATAGGTGGTACCCGTAGCGGTCTTCGGGAATGAAGGTTCACTTCATGCAAGCGGTTTCTGACTGTTTGGTCGCTAATTAAGTTCCCTGAAGAGTGATGAAGCCTCACGGCTAACATCATGGCGGTTATTGTTGGAGCTCTTCGAGTTAAGATTTGAATGTATCGGTCTTGTCTCCGTGTGGTGCAGCGATACCGTCCTCCATGGCGCTCAGCCACGGTACCAGTGCTTCGGTAACGTGTCCAAAGTCGACTGATAACACTCTGACTTGTATTCAGAGCTAAAGCCACAGTACGTTGCCGGGAACCAGCTTCTATCATTCCCACGGCTCTGAGCAATTCTTCCCTGCTTAAATGACGTCGCCGCTCCATAATAACGTTGGTTTTAATCAGTAGTAGGGAAACAGTAGCACTAATAATGTCTTCAATGCGTTGTATGTTTTTATAGGGAAAATATTGACAGCTGATTTTCATCTTTTACTCGAATTTGATTCACAGTTCCTGATTCAAATTATGAAATGCACCAAAAAGGATCCATATAAATTTATAAAATCATAAATTTATTACAAAGCCACATCTCAATCTCAAGAAATCCGCATAAAAATGCTTGATCCCTAGACACTTTTGATGTGTGTATTTCTCGCGTGATTGTTGAGGGAGAAAGCTCATTTGCGCATTTTTAATAGTTTCAGTCAATTCTGTTGACGTCAAATAAACTTCCTCGTCACCTGATTCACTAATTTCAGGTTTTTCACTTGTTTAGAAGTTTCTTGTTTTTATTTTTAACCTAAGGTTTTAACAATATGATGTGAAAAAAAAAATTGCGCGTGCAAAGCAAATTAAAAAAAAATACACTAAGAAGGTTCCAAGTCTGAGTTCCTAACAAATTAAAAAAAAGTTGATGATGATGATAAATTCGGCACCATGGAGGTAAAAGTAAATAGGTTTAATAATGTTTTGAATTCACAAACTTAGTGCACACTATGTTCTAAATTCAATTTACTTTATCCTCTAGCGGATAAAAACAGCTTTTGCACTCAGATATCGAAGAGCAAAAATACTCTTTCCGAGATGGGGGGATGAAAAATAAATTGAAGCCTCACTTAGGGCACAAAACTGTAAAGAGACGGACTCACGCTAGAGTATGTAGCAACTGCGAACAAACGAAGAACAGGTTGCTGGCGAAGGATATGAAAACCACGCCACCAATGATTTTGTCAACTTGACGCACCAAGTGGACGGACCTGTTGTAGTCTTCACGCATTGTGCGCCAGAATGATGAAGGTGAGTTCTGTAAAAAAAAAAAATTGGCGATGAACTTGGTGTTACAAAAAGCTGAATTGCCAACTACAGTAGTCTAAAGTACGTTAGTGGTAAAAAACAAGTATAAGCTGACCTCTTATTCTAATTAAACGTAAAAAACTAAACTAGGTCAACGTAATGCCGAAGAGTTCCACCCTGACGGACGCTGACGTGACTGTGAGCCGCTATTATTATCACCTAGCATCTTACAATCTTTTAAATAATATTTGCGTCCTTTAAACTCCATCAGCGATGACGGGTTAACCTTATACAATTTTATCATGGATACAAGATAATACTTAAGTGTGCGTTTAACATTATATTTATTTATTTCATTTGGGAAAACAAACAGTAGTATATTGTGTATACACAAACTTAAAACTTCTTAAAATTAAAATTAACAAATAGGTATACTACCCACAACATTCACCCACAAATAAAAAACAAACTGTTAACAAACGTAAACTGTAGCAGGGCTACCTCAAAGAAAAATAAATAAAAATAAAAATGAAGATAACAATATTTTATAAAAGATGAGACAAACTAAAAAAAATACATATTCTTTTTTTTTAATTTTTTATTTATCATACAAGACCATATAAAAAGTGATATCCATATTGTGGAATATGGAGCCTACTGCTGATCCGTTAAAGCGGTAATCACATGATTAAATTTATATTGGTTCAGGAACAATATGTCTATTCCATCAAAACGCGAATTGTATGTGTCGACCAAACGGTATAGCGGTGAGCGCACACCAGCATTGGATGTAGCAGTCACCTGGCGCGTACCTCCCGTCCATGCACTGTTCGAGGCACCAGGTAACACAAACCAGACACCAGACACCATTATATTCTTGAATGTAATGTTTTGAAGGCCTATGTAAAATCAATAACCCGCGTAGAACTTTTCAGTAGATCTAAAGACTCATGATATTATGATAATGTTACGCAAACCTTATCTTTTGCAGCAATAATCCTTTGATTGACCTGGTTGAACCTCGACGTCAGGTACATACTCATGCAGATGACGAACACATCGGTGAAGTTCCAGTTGAATGTGCATTGTAGGTTGAAAAACTGAAACAAATACAAAGGTCACAATTAAATGTACTGCTACCATTATTCACTTGAGATCACATGGTTTCATGGTAAATTCTTTTTTCGATGTTCGGTGTCGGAGTCACTAAAGTTAGTGTGTGATTTTATACTTAAGTAGGAAAAAGATCACCACTGAGGATCGTGATCACCTATAAGCGGACAATCTGCCTCCATCGACAGCCGCCCAAAGTTGCCATCACCTCCTGTTCAAATATGCTTGCTATTTTTGCTTAGTCGGACCATCAAGTTGGATCTGGCCTCGTACTCTCTTGCCTTCGATATTGCCAAAAAACCAAACTCAAAACAACAATTTAATTAAATATACGGGTTAGAGCATACGATAATTTTTTGCTAAACTTAACCCAACTCTGGAAGGACGTTCCCATGGAATAATTCCTGACCTCTGAATTCTCCGACAAAAGCTATATTGATCTTATCAACTTACGTGAGACAGAAATCCAACAAAGTCATTGTATGGTATATAAAGGTAGAGCCATGCAAAACTATGCTTCATGAAACTCTCATACAGTGGACTGTTAGGGTCACAGTCCAGGGCCACTGAGAAGCCAGCGAACTCTGATAAGCCATGCTCCACTGAAATTGTTAAAAAAAATAGATAATAAGATAATTTTATTTCATTTAATTTATTTGCGTAAAACATGGTATACATAGGTGTTATTATAGTATAATATCATACATGATTTGATTAAATGCATGCAAACTTAGAGAATTAACGATATTTAGAATTACAAGCATTATAATTTAAATTCAAAAAAGTCATTAACTACTATAGAAATTATTTTCATTCAGCCATCTATACCATTTCATTTTAAATAATCTGCATTTTTTTATTTTAAATTCATTTTGTAACTTATTATAAACACGTACACACATAGCGAGGCAGCTTTTGGCAGACTAAAATTCGGAATTCGTTCAAGATGACTCGATAGTCTTGTGCTCGAGGGCTACTGCTGAACACGGTGTCCTGAGTTGGATTCCCAGGTAAGGCCAAGAGACCCGTCGAGGTCGCGGGTCGTACACTAGTTATCGTGGCCTCGACATAGAGGGCTAAGAAGGAACATGGGTGGTTTTTAGTCAGTAGAAGTCTGACACTCCCTTTCGCTCTGCCCAAGAGCGGGAGTTATTCGATGATTTTTCACCCGCCAAAAAAAAAAAAAGGCCAAGAGTTATTTTGTTTTTCCACCGTTTCCGCCAAGTATTACCCGGTAGATCCAGAGTATGGATTTGTAACCGGTTGTTGGCAGGAGTAGGCTCGGACGGAACACAAATTCAGGATATAAACCAACTAATCACGAAGCCGTCAACCAAACATTACGAGTATGTACCTCAATCTAAGTACTCCTACGCAAAAAATATTGCCGCCTCGTTTTTGGGGGGTGGGAAATCATCAAATAACTCCTCCCGCTCTTGGGCAGAGCGAAAGGGAGTGTCAGACTTCTACCGATTTTATTTTATTTATTTTATGTTACATTTTAGCCCTTTATGTCAAGGTCGCGGTATCTCTTATAACATCCCGCAGCCCCGACGGGCGTCGGCCCTTCCACGTTGCTGACATCTCTTTGAGGCGCTCGTGGAACACGAACGCGCCGTCGACACGGCCTGTCGTCTTCATAATAGGGACGGACGGCGAACTAGCCCATTACTCACCGTCCACAAGCCCGAGTAGGTCTACAGTGGCCGGAAGCCGTCACGTGGCCCTCGACGCACAAATTATTGCTGCCTCATAACTAGTATCACGTTATTAATATTAAATAATGTTAACTTACAAAGAGCTAAAGACAGCACCACGATACACGCTATATTGAACTTCTTTGCTAATTTAGTGTCGGTATTAGGATCCACCGACTCCACCTTAGCGATTTGCACACATAGCCTCGGCCATTTCATTGCAATTTGAAAGAATAATATCGATGTCCCAAACCCGAAACTGTAGAATAACAGCGAACCTGGAAAAATAAAACAAACGTTTGAAATACGATGTAAAACAAATTTTATTTATCTTTTTAATTTTCAGTAGGTAATGCTTACTTAAGTAATGTTTTTTAAAGTAAAGATTACCACAAACTTACAAAACTTTATTAGTACAGACAAACTCAAAGTATTTTCTTGCCTGTTACGAACTGTCAAATAACGGCTGTGACATACGGACGGATCGGACGTGCAGACAGACAGACATGACGAATCTTTAAGGGGTCCGTTATTTGCCATTTGGCTACGCAACCCTAAAACTTTTTTTTTACTTACTGGCTGTATCCACTGTAGACGAAGATGCAAATAAGCTCATAAAGAGCACAAAAGCCATAGTGAACTGTCCCAACATAGATATGTAAGTGTATAGACACCGCCATGATATGAATTTGAACCTGGAACAAAAAAAAACGTATCTTAATATCTTCTGTGGTTCTGGGATACGAGTTACACCTATCGCTGCATCGTACCCAAAAGGAAGTTTAGTTCAACTGCGTTTAAATCAAGGGTGTCAGCCATTCCCGTCGGAGCTGCGGGTTGTTCACAAGTTACCGCGACCTCGACTGATAGGACTAAGAAGGAATATGGGTGGTTTTTAGTCAGTAGAAGTCTGACACTCCCTTTCGCTCTGCCCAAGAGCGGGAGGGGAATAATTTACCAACCCACAAAACAAAAGGAAGTTTACGAAATAAAATATTGAATGAATTAGCACTACGCCCGCGACTTCGACCGCGTTTAAATAACGAGTATATTCTAAAACTTTCGTCGAGAACCACTCTATTAATTGATAAAAACAGCTTGAAAATCAGTGCAGTAGTTTTTTTAGGTTTATCGCGAACAGGCAGACAGACGCGGCGGAGGACTTTGTTTTATATATTTGTGTAGTGAACGTATAATGCAATTTAATTTTGATTTAATCAAGTTGGCCTATCAAAATGTACAGCTACATTATAGGGTGTAGGTTTACATGATTGTCTTGAAAATATTGTGATTAAATCATTATTTTTAACTACCTGAGCCCCGCGACTTTCGCCCAAGGTAATATTCATAATTATACTAATTCCATTTTTTTATAATTCGAAAGACACGTGGCGCCGTCTATTATCATAATAACGTTACGGTTGCTTTTCTCGGGAACAGTACCTTTTTCAAGATAAACGGTGCCCATGTCCGTTTCTGTACACCGTACATGCAAAATTTCAGAACGATAAGATCAGTGCTTTAGGCATGAAAAGGTAACAAACAAACTTACTCTTCCTTTTATAATAGGGATGTTTTCTGAATAAAAAAATGTGATTCTAGTCCGTCGTAAATTGACGAAAATAAAACGCGTCGAAGATTTGAATGGGGGTTACTGAAAGTGACGTTACTGACTGGTAAAAAATGCCATACTAATGTCTTTTTTGTGGGTGTAAAATCATCGAATAACCCCTCCCGCTCTTGGGCAGAGCGAAAGGGAGTGTCAGACTTCTACTGACTAAAAACCACCCATGTTCCTTCTTCGCCCTCTATGTCGAGGCCGCGATAACCAGAGGACTACCCGCAGCCCCGACAGGCGTCAGCCCTTTCGGGCCCCTTCCATGTTGCTGACATCTCTTTGAGGCGCGCGTGGAACACGAACGCGCCGTCGACACGGCCTGTTTTCGTCGTGAGACGGACGGACGGCGAGTTAGCCCATCACTCACCGTCCACAGGCCCGCGTCTACGGTGGCCGGAGGTCATCGCGGGACCCCCGACGCCCGGAGCGCCTCCCGCGGCGGCTGGGGCGAGAGGTTCTCTCCCTCTCGCGTTCCGCCACCTCCTTCGCCAGCATCACTGCTTCGCAGAAGGAGGCGACGGCGTCCCATTCCTCCTCGCCCCGGACCATGGCTTGCACCAGGGCCGGGCGCGAGAGGTCGCCGCCGCCGATCGCCGCTACGAGAACACGGCGGGGCTCCGCCCAAGCGGGGCACACCTCCACTGTGTGCTCCACCGTGTCCTCCGGCCGATCCTCACAATGGTGGCATCCGGGCGTTTCTTCCCGCCTGATTCGGTGCAGGTACCTCCCGAAACAACCGTGTCCGGTGAGGACCTGCGTCAGACCGAAGGTGAGGGCGCCGTGGCGCCTCTCAAACCACTCCTCAAGCCATACTAATGTCTAAGAATATGACGTCACACGAGTTTTCAAAGCACTGTATCGTCTTCATTACGCACAGATACAGTCTATTCGAAGTATTCCAAGCACAACATAAAACTAAGTTAAATTATAATAAAACTACACTAGGTACTGGAAAAATCTAAGGGATCAATTTTTTTTTCCAAAGTTTTGAGAAATTTTCAACAGGCTGAGATAGCAGAGACAAAAGGATCCTTTTCTATTTAAAAACCAATATCTCGGCGATAAGTGAACGTATCAAGGTCTATAACCTAAATTAACAAAGTATACGATCCTTATAGTGGTTAAGCAAAAAAAAAAGCCTCTCCCGTAGACCACAAAAATACATTTTTTTTTTTTAATTTTGTTGTTGCTGGTTTTTCTAAGATTACCGAAAAACCACTGAAGCAACAAAATTTTAGCTACGATTTTCATTTTTTTTTTATATTTTGTGCGACCATTTCTCTCGAAGTTACGGCCTGCAGAAAATTGTCCAAAATTTTCTTTTTTTTTTATCCCTTGATTTATTCCATTAGTTTATTTGTGAATCAAATGAAATCATAAAACTCAGCAAAGTTTCAGTTGGCATCAACAGAAACTTAAAAACTGTATCCCACTGAAATGAACTATATTTTTACGCAAAGTTAGTATCGTGTAGAACTTTATAAAGATTTATTAGGAAGCTCGATGGACTGCAGGACTGTAGAATAAACACGCATACTATACCAAACCTAACGACACCATAACTTTACGTTTCTGTCAGTTATTTACGTTCTAGGAACGTATGAAGTACTAAATAACAAAAAAACAAATGCTCACAGTAAAAATCTGTCAAATAGATACGGGCTCAAACTCAGACTCAAAGCATTTATTTCAATTAAACCATTACTGGCACTTTTGAATGTCATAAGAACAATTCATAAAACAAAACTACGAAAAACTACGAGTGCAATACGTCAATCCGAAAGCCACCACGCCGAACCACACGCCGCCGAATGCCCGCAACGACAAACACTGCAAGAAAAAAAGCACGCAGCGACGCACACCGCAACAACGAATGCACGAGACCTCGAATCACGGAACAACGAATGCACGCCGCAACGCGCAACCGCCGCCCCGCGACCCGGAGCCCCGCGCACCCACCACCACGGCACGCGCCGCCGCGCGCCCCCGCACCCACAGCACTCGCCGCCGGTAACATCCGGCGCCGCGCAACCCGACGCAGCAACCCCCGAAACAACGTATTGCACTCCTAAGCTACAGTCACAGTCGCAAGGCATAATAACTTGTGAAAGTACTGTAGTTGCCAGTTCCCTAGCGTAGATCTCTATGGAGAAGAACGGGCAAGAAATTCCATGGACACTCTTATAAATCAAAATATTGTTACAAAATCTTGGTACATTACATCATTCATGTTGAGATGGTATATTATGTGAGAACTATGTAGCAAGACGTGCAAGTTAAGAGCGTCCGGAGTAAAAAGGTATAATAAACAAATCAAAAAAATATGTATATATTTATAAACCATGGCAACTAAGAGATGACCAGTCTCCACTGACAGCGCCCGTTCACGAACATGACGCATGGATCGGCACCATTCAACTCAACCATTTTGAAGGGAACTAAATGATCCGACACACGCGCCACTATCAGCGAGACATTTGAGTGAGCATGACATTCTCTCAGCCACCAGGGCAACGTCATTAAAAATAATATATCTAAATGTAAAAAGTGGCTATAAAGTACATAGTACTCACACATGTGCCATGCAATTATATAATATTAAGATATTGAATCTATACAATGCAAAGAAATAATTACAATCTTCTGCAGCCTCTACAATAACTTCACATGAGATATTCTAATAAAATATAAAATAAGGTAGTTAGATCGGATAGTCGATTTATCGAGAAAGGTTGTAAGCTACATTTATGTGACGCAGACGAAGTTGCGTGGGTCAGCTAGTAAAAAAAAAAAAATGTACCATGGCAACTAAGAGATGACCAGTCTCTACTGACAGCGACCGTTCACGAACATGACGCACGGATCAGCACCATTCAGCTCAACCATTTTGAAGGGAGCTAAATGATCCGACACGCACGCCACCATCAGCGAGACATTTGAGTGAGCATGACATTCTCTCAGCCACTAGGGCAGTCACTAAAAAAAAAATAACTAAATGTAAAAAGTGGCTTTATAGTATATAGTACTCACTTTATAGTTATAGTACGGCTCTTTTTAGGGTACTGTAGACGAATGGCTAAAAACGGAATCCTTATAGATTCGTCATGTCTGTCCGTATGTCACAGCCACTTTATTCGGAAACTATAAACACTACACAGTTGAAACATCTACTGACGTAAATGTATTCTGTTTACAACGAGCGTATAAAAAGAAAAATTGCGACTGCTGATGAGATACTGTTTTATTAACTTGAGGGGTTAATTTCAAACAAAATTTTAAACTTTATTTATTTATTTAAACTTTATGCACAATAGTGATACATAGGCGGACTTAATGCACAGCACACAAGGCATTCTCTACCAGTCAACCTTAGGGTCAAACAAGACAACATTGTGGTAGGCTACAAACTAACTAGAAAAAAAAAACAATTAAAATATATTATATTAATACTAATACACATATAAAAATAACATAAAATAAAAATAATTTTGATTAATATTAAAATTTTATTTGTTACTGGTTCAGTGATGCGTCCATACAATGCTAACGATATTGCACCCGTAGTTTGTGTTAGCAATTACAACATTATAATTTAAATTAAATGCATGTTTTTGTCTTGTTTAGACAAAACAAATGTGGTTAGATGAAATTATTAAACAAATCTTTCCTCATTATAATTTGTTTGTTTGTAACTAAAAGGCTCCAAAACTACTGGACCGATTTGAAAAATTCTTTCACCGTCGGGAAGCTACACTATCCCCGGGTGACTTATCCCTATATTCCCACGTTTTAGTCTCTGTTTTTAGTATTTGTTGTTATAGTGGCAACAGAAATACATTAATTTGTGAAAATTTCAACTGTCTAGCTATCGCGGTTCTTGAGATACAGCAAGGTGACGGACAGAGGGACGGACAGACTGATGGACAGACAGCGAAGTCTTAGTAATAGAGTCCCGTTTTTATCCTGCCTTAAACGAAAGAAATTAATGTATCACAATGTTTATAATTATGATGTGTTGATCACCTTAGTTTTGAGGCATCATTCTCATAGATGCCCTGAACTGGGTTCAGTCCAAAGCACTGCCCAACAGTCAAGGTCACTTTCATAGCAGATTGGAAGGTGGCACGCGGTTTCTCTGTCTCTGGAACAACCTGCGCCTGGTAGCGAACTTGGACAGGGTCTGAAAAGAACAGTACATTAATAGATCTTTCGAAAACATGTGTCGCTTTTGGACAAATAGCAATGGCTTCCTCACGTTGTGTTCTGCTGAGACGACTTTTATCAAGCCGTTCTGCTAAGCTAAGCTTATATCCTTATAATTATCAATCCAATTTTTATTTATAGGCGTATATTTAACTTGTTAGTTAGATGTATATGAACTAAAGGAGAAAGAGCAAAATGGTCTATGAGCGGCCAACAACGAAATAGGTATTAAATGAAAGTACTATTACTAAGGACTAACTTTTACTATGAACGTAACATTGCAGCTCATTTAGAAAAAAAAATACATATAGGTAAAATACTTAGATAATAAGTGCAAGAAAATGTGCAAACCCATTTTATAAAATACTTATTAACATTAGTTTATGTCTTCAAAAGTATTTCAAAACGTTGTCAGCATACCGTTTACAAGACTCAGCTCAACAATGGGTTTACTACATGGACTACCTGAGTTCGAACGGCCCAATCAGCTTCGAGTGCAAACAAAAGAGCCGAGGTGTGGGGTGCGTGTGCGTCACTCGGCGCAGTCCTTGGCTTACCCTTGTGACGTTGTGTACTGTGCGCTCATCTACGGATTCTTTTTCAAACGTTTTGACCCTGGCTACCCTCTGGACTGTGTTTCTTCCTAACCTGATAACCTGGCTATTAACTCTGAACTTCTGTACGTTTGTGCTTGTGTACTTGGACTCTGGACTTGTGTACGCCAACGGAACATTATTGAAAAATGGCAGAAAATCGACCTATATGTGTTTTGTGCAATCGATCAGTATATATCTACTATATATATATATATATATATATACTATATATATATATATACTATATATCTACTATCTATATATATATATCTACCGACTCAGATGCCAGTATTTTGGAAAGAATTATAAATGACGAAGAAGGCACATTTCACTGGTTTTACCGGGCTGGCGACATATTCATTTTAGATCGTGGGTTTAGAGACGTCTGTGGCGATTTGGAGCGATGCAACTACATTGCCTATATGCCAGAAACCAAAGACCGCGGTGCAGACCAGCTTACTACTGAACAGGCCAATAGAACTAGGCTGGTAACTCTATGCCGCTGGGTAGTGGAAGTTATAAATGGCAGGTTCAAGCGAGATTTCAAATTGTTTAGGCAAGAATATTTTAATCGCGCCTTAAGTCACATGTTTGAGGACTTTCAAAACGCAGCGGCACTCATCAATGCGTTCCAAACACCAATACAAGATAGTATTCATGCATCATCGTTCGTAAATATAATTAATGAACGTTTTGAAATACCGAACCTCTTAGCGGACTATGTTATCCGTCATAACATAAATAGACAGAGAACATCATTTGAAAGACTCAGCAGCGACCAACCTATTTTTGAAGACTTTCCGGTTTTTTCTGAAGAAGACCTAATTCTGTTTGCACTTGGCACATACCAAATCAAGTTGGCTCGCAGCTACTACGCTGAACACTTAATTGAAGGCTTATACAATATCGAAGTATACCGGGAGCGACAAATAAGTCAGCTCAGAGATTTTATTAAAGAAGAAGATATTTGGTTATTACGTGTGCGAATACAATCTAGACATGTAAGGTCCAGAATATATTATTCTTATATTGTAATTAACCGACAAAGACAAAATAGAGAAGCAATTGCTCATTATTATTGCAGTTGTTTGAGTGGAAGGCGCACAATCGGTTGTTGCGCACAAGTTATGTGTGTAGTGTGGTATCTGGCATGGGCTAGACATCAAGACGAGGATATTTTATTACCGGCATCAGAACTCAGTGCTATTATTGTACATTAAATGTATGAATGTGGATGAGGCAAAAGGAGTATGTAAGGATCGTAGCAAGTGGCGTTCTGTGGTTTCTGCCTACCCCCATGGGAAAAGGGCGTGAGTTTATGTATGTAAATGTATGTAAAATAAATGTATTGAAGTAAACAAGTCATTTTATTTTATTTCCTTATTTTTAAGACTAAATCTTAGTAATTAATACGCTAAATCACAGGCTTACATATCTAAAATAAAAATGTATTTAGTTCCATTAATAATGACACTACAGATATAAAACTTCTTGAACCCGTTATTGTAGGGTGATATTAAACCAAAAAAAAATAAAATGTTCCTGGCCGCTGATAGACCAAGTGCCGTACGATTTTGCCCATTCTCCTTTCAAACTAGTTCCATTTGACGGGCCTGTTGGTCTAGTGGTTAGTGACCCTAACTGCTATGCCGGAGGTCGTGGGTTCGATTCCCACCCAGGACATATGTTTGTGTGATGAGCACGATCATTTGTTCTGTGTCTGGGTGTAATTTATCTATAATATGTATGTATTTAGAAATATATAAGTATGTTTATCAGTTGTCTAGTACCCATAACACAAGCTCTGCTTAGCTTGGGACTAGATGGCGTTGTGTGATAGTTGTGGAATATTATTATTATTATTATTATTATTGAGCTAATGTTTAACCGACTTCCAAAAAGGAGGAGGTTCTCAATTCGTCTGTACGTTTTTTTATGTTTGTGTTGTTTCCGGACATCTCCGTCAAGAACCGTCACCAAGTCAGGATCTGATGATGAGATCCGGGAAATCGAGAGCAACCCTCAAAGCACTTGTTACGATTTCCAAAAGCTTTTCATGTATTTGAAGTCGGTTTTCTTTTTTTTCGCACAGCTTTGGTTCTGGTGACAATACATTTTTGTGACAGGCGTGGCCTGATCCTACAGTCAGGTTCTCCTCCTCACAAGAGAACTCCACGACGCGCGACGTTTAATATTACAGACACAAAACTGTGTATACACGTTTAACGTTGATGGATAAATCTCATCATCATCATCACTAACCGAAAGACGTCTACTGCTGGACATAGGCCTCCCCTAAGTGTCGCCACATTGAACCGGTCGTGTGTGTCTCGCATCCAGCGGAGTCTAACTAGGATCCGACTAGGATCAAAAGCTTTTATTGAAACTTTAATAAAAACTTTGATTTTTACCCGATTACGGCGAAGCCAAAAGGAAGAGTAATGATTTTGGCAGTCTATGTATGTATGTATAAAAGTATGTATCTATGTACGTATGTTTGTATGTTCCACCGTAGCGCCCAGACTACTGAACGTATGTTAATAAATGAGGTGTCAATAGATTCGTGAGAATAGCGCGGGTGACATAGGCTATATAAATTTTAACAATTATTTTTTTGACAGTACTTAAATGTCAAATTCTAAGCTCGAAATAAAATTAATTGAGGTTATTATAACATGTTTGGTATCAAATGAAAGGTCTTGCAATGGCGAGTACATCACAAGTATGCATATATATTATAGTTTTTTTTTTTTTTTTTTTTCGTTGCCCCACACTAGGAATTTCTCCTGTATCGTGGGTGCGTTCACAAACATTTAAACTCACATACACAAATACCCAGACCCGGAACAACTATCTGTAGGCCATACAAATATTTGTTCCGTGCGGGGATCGAACCCGCGACACGCAGCGCAGCAGTCCATTGCCTAGTTCAAGTCAACATATACGTTTAGATTGCGGTCAAACAGTTCTCGCGGTTTATTCTGTGTTATTTACTCGTACCTAAATAACAAACCAACATTAAGTAAAATAATACATTATGAAAGTAACATATTATTACGTATTTATTAAATAACACACAAAAATAAAATTCGTACGTATAAAAACGCAGACTATTTAAAACTGCGGTCTTAAAAGTAGAAAACAAGAAAAATCGTTTTTTATGAAATTAATTTGATAATTATTATAGAGGCCCGTCGTAGTCGCATGTCACCTTGCTAATGGCAACTAGCAGCTGACTTCTGTATCAATGAGAACGCCATGAAGGAGCATTAGGTATCAGTGGCATGCGTTTTTATTCGTAGCCGGGTTTAAGTTTTTGAACTTAATTTTTATTATTTAAACTTTCATAATTTTTTTTTATGTTTTTAAAATAGTTATATTGTTGATAGAATGATATATTCACAATGTTTTACATTTGATGTTTCTACTATCGCATCGCCCAACTGTAAAAACGCTTTGTAAGGTTGTACACAGTTTTATGGTTTTCTTCTAGGGTACGTTCCGGGATTGCCCAAATAGTTTCTTAATGCATACTAATGTAGGGAGGTGTTGTCGGGTTAAAGCCAGATCAGCGTAATGTTAACAAGTCTCTGTCATGTTGAAGTAGTAAAACAAATTTGTATCTATACGCCTGCATAAGCATTTCTTCATCACCAGGTGTCACCAGGGCAGACTAGCAGAATTTAGTAGTTACCTCTCAATTTTTACTTCACTATAATTTTAAGGATACTATTGGGAACATGAGGAACAGGGTATAGAAAGGGAAAATCCTCCATCCAGACGGATATTGTGTCTGATGGGCTACTGCCCAACTGTTGTTGTCAGGTTTTCCCATTTCGGTTCCATTTAGGTTGGCCAAGAAGGAATATGGGTGGTTTTTAGTCAGTAGAAGTCTGACACTCCCTTTCGCTCTGCCCAAGAGTGGGAGGGGTTATTTGATGATTTCCCACTATCAAAAAAAAAAAACCCATTTATAGACTTCCTGATTACTTTTGATTTTTGGTTTTCATTTGTATTATTCATGGCGCTTTTTGTACTATGTAACTGTAGTACTGTACTGTGTCGCTATAAACTTAAGAATCGATACGTGATTTAAAAGGTGGTAGGTTAGTCATTAAATTGTGTGCACTGATGGTACTTATAGGTTAACTAGAGGCAATGTTTTTTCTACATAGACCTTCGATAGGATCGACCTTAGGTATAATATGTATTTTTAAACTCACATACACAAATACCCAGACCCGGAACAACTATCTATAGGTCATACAAATATTTAATCCGTGCAGGGATCGAACCCGCGACACGCAGCGCAGCAGGCATGAGCCACTGCGCCAACAGTGCCATCATATGAAGTCAATATAATGCATTTTTCAACTTTCTCACCATCGTTATTGCCAATAAAATGTTACCTTTGTCTATAACCTCTAGTATTTAAGAATACCTACAGACATATGAAAAACAATCTACCTACTAATTAAGATTGCTTATTACTCAATCAACTGAATCCGGTTCTAAAGAAGCTTAATTTACTTGTTCGCTTTAATCCTTTACTTTAGTATTTAAGCTCGGTGGAACAATAGATCGCTTATACGAAGCCCTGGATTAGTTGAAACTGGATATGAAGTAAGTTGAAGTTTACTAATTATGTGGAGTGAAGTTTTGTTTGTTGGAACATAAATAATATTATCTCGAACATAACTGTGATATTTCGACATTTTGGTAGACATAACTTTGAATACGCGGAAATATTAAAATTTGTGTAAAACTAACGTAATATTAATCTCTCAAAATTCTAACAAAATTTAATTTGGTGTTCGCGGCGCGCCGTCTATCTTTTTTTCTTGGTCTAAAATCACAATAGACAATTTTCTCAAAATTGTTTTAAAATAACCAAGACTTCACTTGCGGAGAGAAGAGTTAGATTAATAATAATTGAGACACAGGCCATCGCACTATTCCTAAACCACTTTTACTCCTTTTTTTTGTGAGGGTGGGAAATCATTGAATGAGTCCTCCCGCTCTGGGCAGAGGGTACGAAGTGTCAGACTTCTACGACTAAAAACCACCCATGTTCCTTCTTAGCCCCTTGTGTCAAGGCTGCAGTATCTCTTTCCAACAACCCGCAGCCCCGACAGGCGAACAACCCACAGCCCCGACGGGCGAACAACCCGCAGCCCCGACGCGAACCACTTTAACTCCTGAGAGCAAGAATTGATAGTGGCGACCACCAGAAAATTGTCGACACAATGAGGAACGTTTATTTTACCAATGCATTAGGTCTGATCCTATGCATAGAAAACATCCCAACCACAAAGTCCCTCGTATGTCCCAAAATCGGTTGATAAGCTAATTCACACTAATTCTAATCCATAGTTAACACATCTTGAACTAAAAGTAAAGTAGCTAAACTTTTGCAGGTAAAGTCCCATTATTTCGTTTAATATTCTTGTTGTCGTCTTGAAGTAAAAGTTTTTATAAGGGAAATAAACTTAACTGATTATTTCGGTCCAGACAAAATAAAATTGAAATCAAAAAGTTTCGGTAATTGTACAGATTTATTACTGTCTCCTTGACCAACTTTAAGATGAAATATTCTATATGTAAGTATATCTTGTAAATTCTTACCAATATAAATAATAGTTTGTTTTAATTTGATTAGAACTTTCAATCTTTTTATTGCATTTTACGTTATTATGAAGCTCAGGCACAAAGTTCTTTTAAACGATATTTCCGAAGCAGCTTTTCTTTTTCCAATAAATAACAATGTGCAAACAGCAAACTTGTAAGTACATACAGCCAAAGCTCAGGAAATAATCGAATAATAAAAAAGATAATTAGCTTCACGGACTGACGGATGACCGGATGATAGTGCGGAAAGTGATGTTAACTAGGACTTAGAAGTTATTGCAGTGCAACGTTGACTACCAGATCTTGTGGTGGGTCAAGACCTGCTAAGGAAAAAGGGCAAAAGTTACTTAGGCAATCTTGGCCCAGTATCAGATGACATAACTTAGCAGACCTTCAACTTTACAGAATATCTAGACCTAGACGTGTCTAGACCGGACGTTATAAAGTCGTTCGTTCATATTTGGATAAAAATCAGACCTTAAAGAACGTTAAAATGTCACTACGAATAATCATTAACACTAAAAACGGGATATTTTTCAAGTTTTCAGTACCAAGTGATCATGTTAGAACACAATAGAAATAAAATATAACATAACTGCCACACTCAGAGAGCTTTAGTGATTGCTTAAGCCATCACTAGGTAAAGGTTTTAACAGTTACGTCATACAAAAGTATGTCATACCTTTACTAAATGACAACTTAAGTAATCATTAAATATCTCTGAGTACCGCAGTAAAGATGTTTATTAGCATGCAAAATCCTCACAAAATAGTAATAAAAAGTCGCAAAAATACTCACAGCTCCAATCGCTTTTATACTTTTTAAACTTATCCAGAGAGTAGAGATCCATCGTGCAGGTCGGTGCAATCCTGCCCCATGTTTTGTACAAGTAATTGACCGTATTCACACCGCCAACGCCGATGTTTGAGATAACGGTAGTCCATCCATTTTGCATTAGGGTTCTGTGAAGTTAATAACTATTTATTGTTGCAATACTGAGGGTTATTAAGTTTTAAGTGGAAACTTGTAATCTTTGTTATTGAGTGAGGTTAGTAATCTATCGTGGTATAGCGTGACTTTTTTGTTATTCAACAATTCCTGTAATAATCATAGTTTATTTTTACAGGCATCAAATCCCAATTTACATAAAAATAAAAAAATTACATTACATTAGATTAATTATATAAGATTTTTGATACAGTGTATTCAAAATCGGTTGGTTAAGATCGACATAGTACATTTTAATACTATAGTTTGGAAACTTTATTATTGCAGTTGAGACGGAATCCAGACCCGAGCCGCAGGCGAGGGTGTTATGGAGCCGAAATTTGCAGTACACCATTCATCAGTCATCAACATATTCAATGGATCGTGTAAAATAATACAACAAAATGAGACAAAAAATAATTTGTCTACCTGAGTCTACTTTTGAACACACTGGACTAGACTAAGCAATCTTACTAATATTATAAATGTTGTAGTTTGTAAGTATGTACGAGTATGTATGGATGAATGGATGGATGGATGTTTGTTTGTTACTCTTTCACGCAAAAACTACTAAACAGATTTGGATAAAATTTGGTACACAGATAGTTTATAACCTTATTCCGATTTCATGTTCTCGTGGGATAATTTTCGAGTTGTAGCAGGCAAAGCCGCTGGCAACACCTAGTTATACTAATAAAAAAATGTAAATTCAAAAACTGTTTTTCTTTACACATACATACTGTTTGTTTTAATAATTATGTTCAAATATTTTGAAGCAATAACTTGCGAAAAGTAGGAGTGCTTTATAAGTGTGTACCTGTGTTTAAAGATCCGCGTGTTATTTATTGTTATATTGGTTTCAAATACCCACAAAATGAGACTATAATAACATTGATCAAAGCTTTTGATTCGAGGAATAAATATCAATAACAGAAAGGATCTTCTTGTCAGCACTTTAAATAGGTCAGTCTCACACTCAGAACCTCATTGTTGACTTAAAACAACCAAGTCTTAATCGAGATCTTTGAACTTGATTAAAGGTATCTTTAAACAACAAAGTACAGACATTGTCAAGATTTTGGCTTCACTTCAACATTTATTTTCCTGACAAAAACACTTCTCACGATACACAAAAAGGTAGATTTCTCTCAGTATGTAAAACCAGGATTTTTTATCCCTCTTGACCTCTTACTTTGATCAAGTAAGCTCAAAGCACGCCCTGTATATGAAACAAAAACACTTGAGTTTTACAATTTCCCTACAACAGATTGAAGAGTTGTTTTTCCCTTCTACTATTAATATCTGGAAGGTGTTGTGCAAACTGTGAAGGCTATTTTAATATTAAAAAAGAAGATACATTGAATTCTATAATAAAGACAACTTAAGAGGAAGGTCAGTTGGAATATTTAATTAATACAATTAACAGGCAGGGCATCGGATATTGACAGACAATGAGAGATTTTATGGAGTTTTTTGCCCATTTTTCTCTATTTAGATCTACGTTTTGGCAATCCAAAACGAACGAACTAAATAGAGATAAAAGGGCAAAAAACTCCATGAACTCTCTCATTGTCTGTGGCCTAATGGCCAGTACAGTATTTTCACTGTTATGTTATGACTAGGATAGTAGCAATATTTTTTTTAAGTAATATTTGACTATCCAAAGTGCCTGTTACTGGCCAACTTGATTTCGATTTTAATGTGCTGTAAAGTTGGTATCTGTGACTATATGGTGTACGGTTCAGTCCGTACCGGTTTAAACCTCGGTCTGAAACGTCTACTGGGGGTCCTTCTTTGATAATGAATTTAGCATGTTTTCTATGTCTTTCCACGAGCGTCATTGAAATAGAAAATGCTTTGAATTAACTGCGTTTTGGACAAAGATATTATAAGAGAAAATATCACCGAATAAAACGAAAATTACGAGGCAACCCTGCTCTGATACAATGAAGTTCCAATTACTTCAAAAAATAAAAACTATCGAAAATAAGCATTAAAAATATTGGTTAAAAAAAAGCAATATTTGGCCTATCTGTGATTCAAAAGCGATCGTTGCAGATTAAAATACAGGCAATTAAATCGAATATTGCGATAGTGTTTTGTTTCGAAAACTATGATTTATTTAAGGCTATCGAGCACTAATGGTTTTTAAATGTTCGGCAAATTTAATCGAACTACAATTTTATGTTGTTGTTTTTTGTTTTTTACTATACTTAAAAGCATTCGTGGTTCTGATTGAAAGTAGGTATGATGTTTTAAAATAACAACTGGCTGGAATTATGGTCTCATTTCAACTATGAAAAAAAAAATATAAACATCCGAATTGAGAACCTCCTTCTTTTTTTAGAAGTCGGTTAAAAATGAGCTGGGCCAAACTGATATGGAGAGGTCTCTGTAACAGTCACCCATATACAAATCACCCTCGTCTTTTTTTATTACTAAGATCCTTACCTATGTTTTTTTTATAAAACAGATGTTTCAAAATATTAATATTTCTCAGACATTGATAAGCCTAATAGGTTCCTAGATTATCCAAAAATTTCAAAGCCTAGCTAGAGTTTTACATAAAAGACTATTTCAGCAATACGGAGCCGTAAAACATTTTCCAAGATACCTATATAAATTATTATAATTGAACAATTCTAATATTCGTCCATAAAGTTATTCCATGGTTAAACTTCTCAGGTACGAAATTGAGTAATAAAACCAAATTATAGACAGCACTCAACTTTTTTATAACTTTAATGTTGGGACTTGTTATAAATTAGGGAGGCGGCCTAAACTAATCATAATAAGAAATATTTAAGTTTTATTCACGACTCGATACACAAGTTGTAAAAAAATAGCTATTATGCTATGTATAAATATATTACAAAGCTAACTAACTAACATAAATAACCTATGCGAGAAATAATCAGTGATTTTTTCTTGGAAGGTAAGAAATAATCAAATGACACTTCCCGCTCTGGGCGAAGCGGTAGGGAGTGTCAGACTTCTACTGACTAACCTTTGTATACTCGCACCCATCGGCACACTTATACTCAGACCGCGATTTGATATCGTCTATATTATTCTATGCATGTGCTTTTTTAAATATGTTTGGTATCTATTGTATAAAAGAGTGTATGATTGAAAAAGAAATACATAAAAAATATCAGAATTATAACTTAATTTAGTAGAAACAGGCTCCTGATACAACCTCTATTAAAATACCATATAATATTTGGCATTCTAACTTTAATAGCAAAAATAATCATCACCAAAATAACCCTTATAATATCTAATATAAATGGATATCATGAATAATCGAATAATAAGTACTAATCAATTATATTTTGATATCTTTTCTGACAGTAGGCGACGTAGAATATTTTTTCCCCACCTAAAATAGTTCTACATATTATACGCGCGCCGGTTCCACGGACCGAAAAAGTCATAAAGTGTCACGTGTCCACTCCGCACCAGCGTTTGAACCACACTAAACAATGCATAAAAACAACTTAGGAAGCTACTAAAGACCGCAAAGTCCCAGCTTTTTTGAATTCTGAGAAAACATCGAAATATTGACTTGTCGGTCTGTGAGATCAATGCGCGAGTATACGAAAAACCACCCCTAGCATGTATCTCTTCCTCCTTTATGTCCGGGGCTGCGGTATATCTTTCCAACAACCCGCAGCCCCGGCAGGACAAATCGATGCTGGTGTTGCATTGTCACTAGGTACTCACAGAATAATGACATTTATTCTAGTAGATGATACATTTGTACGATTCACTGTTAATACCATTTTAATTTCACAAGAAACTGACGGCGGAATTTTTAAAGATACTACAGTTTTAACCTAAACTTACTACGTACAAATTAAGGTTTTCAGGACATTTGTTGTAAAAAAGCATGAAAGTATAGAAACCAGAAAAAATGTGTCGAAACCAAGAAAACTAAGAAATCTACAAGGTGCCGTTTCAGAGGGTCATTGTACTTTAATATCACTATGATAGTTGCTTACATTTCGCATGGGACTAAACGGGACTAAAATTACGAAAAACAAACTGTTGTCCCATACATTTTGACGATATTATTGTCGGTACATTTGTACACTTATTAAGTTAATATTATAAAGCTGAAGAGTTTTTTGGTTAAACGCGCTAATCTCAGAAACTACTTGTTCGAATTGAAATTTTGGTGTTTATACTCAATTTAAAAAAAGAAAAAAACGAAACAAAAAAAAACGAAACGAATTTATTGAGGAGAGCTATAGTCTATGCAACATCACGGTACAACCAAAAGAAGCGGAGCATCAATGAAAAATGTTGCAAAAACGGGGCAAATGTATTCCTTTTGAGAGCATCCTTTGTGTACGCTGCGTAAACGGTTAATGATAGGCAACAATAATATATGAGGGAATTAATTCTCTAAAAAAGCTATATATTATCTTGGGAGAAATTACAGTTTTCTCTCATATGCGACGCAGACGAAGTTGCACGGATTAGGTAGTAGAATACAGTATGTTAGTTTAAACGAGGGACATATTGAAACCAGCTATGGGGGCAGGGCATGCTTGCATGATACTAATAAAAATATGAACAAAAAAAAACACTGTTATATAACAGACAAAACTATACCAAATACTTCGGAATAGTCTCGCAAACCCTTGCGTTTATCACAGACAATGTGCGCGCATCAATGACTTTTAGGTATAATCCATTTTCCCTTCATATTTTAAAACTGACGAAGGACATTGGCAAAAATTAAACGTCTAGTAAAGTGAGATCTGGAAATCGTGCCCCATGGCACAATAACGTCACAAATTAAGGTTGTAATTTTTTTACATATTTGGGACGAGAATTGGATACTGAATACCCTCCTTCAATATGTCTCTAGTTTAACCTAAAACCCTGTATAAAGTTATCAACGAACATGACAATAATAATAATCATATGAAACCTTTGTAACATCATCAGCATCTTACTCATTTCCTAGTATTTGCTAGCTTCCAACCTGAACAACTGAATATAGACAATGTTTCTGTATCTTGAGCATTTTAATTGAATAGTTAATCTTGAGACGAATAGTGTGGAATTATAATGGGAATACACGCAAGAGTACACACAAGCCGATCCAGACTAACACCGTTGTTACTGATAAGATGTTCCTTGTGATTATTTTCTACATACTCTTCACGAAGTCTCCAACCAAAAATTCCGTACGTCAAACTAGGTAACTCTACAAACTCAATTCTGGGAAACGACTCATTTGCGGTTTACGGTGAGACTCAATGTACTCAAGACATGTGTTTTGAGTATGACATGTCTTAAAACACTCAAACACTTGGGCTGCACAAAAATGCACCCACATTTAATAGTAAAAGGGTCTTCTTCTTACCTTAGTGTTAGCATGGAGATTTTTAAAATAAAGTTATAACATTGAATACTTGCATTTTTTGCCTTTTGAAATAGCCGGAACTTTGACCTCTAAAACTTCCATAATTCAAGGTTCCCAAACAAAAAGAATATAGCAATGAAGGGGAAGAACAAGCATCGTCGGGGCTGCGGGTTATTCGAAAGAGATACCGCGGCCTCGGCACAAAAGGCTAAGAAGGAATATCGGTGGTTTTTAAGTCTGACACTCCCTTCCGCTCTGCCCAGAGCGAAAGGGAGGACTCATTTGATGATGAACCCACAAAAAAAGGGGAGAACAAGTGCCTCAAAAATTTGTTATAATTATGGTCTTTTACAGCTGTTATGCCCAACAAATAATCACACTGTTTTATTATTAAAAAACGTACGTTTAAAACACAGCTGGCAGCAATAACATCAACACGATTACTGCTTTACAATATGCGGTTAGCGATAGCTATGGAAATTGCCATGTTGTTGCTGTCTATAATTTGTTTAGCATGCCACGTGTCTATTGGATAAACTTTGTTTTACATGGAAAAGGCCGTTGCTAGTTTGTTTTTCCCTCATTTGTTTGTTTAGTCAAAGGTCACAAGACACACATCGGCAGGGGCTTGGTAAAAAAACATGTCGGGTAGTTAAGTCTGAGCTTCTTGTAAGAAACAGTCTAGCTACCCTAGATAGCGTTCCTATTTCATAGGGTGTAAGTGTCTTTAAAATAATACGCACACTATGCCTATGCATACTGTTTACTGAAACAATACGGCCATCGAAGTTAATGAAGTGATTTGACAATACAAGTACTTCCCCTCCGGGCAACTAGTTGCCACCGGTTAATCAGGCAATAATACCAATAAACGGTCCATGAGCAATTTACACCCGGAAAACGTTTAAGACCAATTTTCTGGAATACAATTCCAAAAGTTCTTCAAAGCAATTTAGTTTAGTGCCAGAGCCAACGGAGAAATACTTTTGTTGTTGAAATGAATGATGTTGTTGATAAATAGCTCCGCGTTCCTTTAGCTGGTTGAGCTGGCTCTCTGCCCGGTGAAATGTGAAATAATAAACGGTTGGTTTCATGACATTGTTAATAATAATATGTACTAGACTTTCTTTGGTGTGTGGTAATGGACCGTGATTGTGAATGGGATGTGGGATTTTTAATAGACTTCAAAGTCTGTAGTTTGAACCACTGTCTTGTCTGGTAGTTTGAGCCACGAAAGTTATTATGTTATCCAGTAACCGGGTTTCTAATGTGGTGTCCAGAAAGTATATTAAGACACAATCTCGTCGTAAATCAATTATTATTGCACAGCCTTGCTAATTGTGGGTACATAAGAATCAATTCAAATAATTTATTTCTTTGCACGAACATGGGCATAACACATAGGTGTTTTTTAACAAAGTTCTCCATATTGTATTACCGTCACATGGGCATGCAAACTGTTTACAATTCTAAATTTAAATTAAGTGGGAGAGATCATTGGAATTATTAAAGTTGTCAGCTTAGTCACAACGGCTCAGTCGCAAAATGTCTCTTTCGCAAAATGTATACTTCCAAACCAAGAGATAGAATACTGTTTCTAAGCCGACACTGTTGCAAGGTCGCATTTATTAAAACCAGTTCCAAATGGCAGAAGTTTACATCGATGTGCAATTTGAACAACTGCAATGAACTCGCCAAAGTTTATAACCATAAAATATTTTAGTCTTAACTCTCACTTGACCTCGTTCGTAACGGCCCTAAAATATTTTATCGAGACATTTGGCAAATTTTCTAGCATAAAGCAGATTGTAAAGTTTAACTTTATTGCGTCGTAGTAATATAACTATCGTACTAGAAATAAATAACCTTCTCTTGTCCCTTAGCCACAGCCTCAGGTAGCTCTGAATGAAAGAATGCTTTTAAAATATTGTGTAATTGGCATTCGTTCTTGACAACTTTTCATTTTTATTTTACAAATAAACATGTCTTTAAATTGTAATCGTATATAAACAAAGACGAGCTTCACCCAGAATTCATTATTTTTCTTTAATATCTTATAGTAAAATAATTCAAAAATATCTTCAGGTTTTTGGGGGGGGGAAATCATGTTCTTTCTTAGCCCTTTGTGTCGAGGCCGCGGTATCTCTTTCGAAACAACCCGTGGCCACGACGGGTCATATCTTAGGCCTTACCTGGGGTCAAAGTCAATCACTGCGTCTATAAGGCGGGTAGATAAACTCTCTATTATAGGTAGTATATATATATATATATATATATATCAGAATCTCATAAACTTGATCAATATTTTCATATTTCGTTCGGCCTACGGAATTGTGAAATTGTGTCCTGTTGATGGCAATAGTGCCAAGCTTACTATAAAGGGCTGAAACTAAAACAAAAATCAGGTATCCTGTATGTAGTACATCTATGTTAAACTTTGTGATGCTATGTCAGTCACATATATCATAATATTTAAGTCTATGTCAACATTCTAACGAAAACATATTAATTTGTCACCCACCTGACATATATAATTATATAACTATGTCTGGCGGGTAAACTAACAAAACATCTAAACTCCACACCAAATAGACAGTAGACACCCGAAATCATTAAAGTATTTATGTGCCCTTCAAACTAAATTATTTTAACTAAACCGTTAACCACTGGTTTAGTCGGAATTACACTAAAAACACAAGATTAACATCTATGTTTGACATTGAGTTATTTATTTGTAACAATCGAATTTAGCTTCATTTAGGTCTTGTAGACTCTTTATACTCATGGCAGACACTAAACGAAACAGTCGTTGAATATAATAAGACATATTGAATAAGAAGTTTACTTAATTTATTTTCGAAGGGATTAAAGTATAAGCAATTGTATTACATTTCGTTCCTTATTTTTATTCAACATCAGATGATGTCGAATAAAAATAAGAAACATGCAATAAGGATGGGAAGATTATCAAATAAACCCTCCCGCTCTTGGATAGGCCGAATAGGAGATGACAAACTTCTATTGACTTAAAACCACCCATGTTCGGTATCTCTTACAACATCCCGCAGCCCCGACGGGGTCAGTAGACGTCTGACACTCCCTTTTGCTCTACCCAAGAGATTTTCAATCCGTCAAAAAAAAAGACTTCTACTGACTAAAAACACTCATGTTCCCTCTTAGCCCTGTATGTCGAGGCCTCGGTTTCTTTGCAGCCCGAACAACCCGCAGCCCAAGATTCCCATCCTTGTGCCATGTTTCTTGGGGGTCGGCGCACTACGTTTTTTTCTTCAATTGACATCTGTCAACCGTCACGCGATCCTTTAGTCCTTTTTCTTTCATCTCATTCCTCATACCATTCATCCATTGACATCGTTTCCATTGTATTCGTCTCCCTCTCCATCAATCCCCATTTATATTCTTTTAAGTCTCATCTCCGCTAATATCCATATCTATTCTTTTTTCATCCTGTAATATTATAGATTCGTTGAGTACCTCACCGAAAATTGCTCGACTGTACATGATTCGGTCTCCAAACCGACATGAACCAACTCCGGCGGACATTTTCAACAAAAGTATTCCAACATGATTTGGATACTCAAGTTCGTGAATACTGGTACGAAAACAGCCCCCCCTTCCCCAAAAAATGTTCAGAAACAAAAGAATTAAAACCCTATTCCTTTCAGCCGAACGATGAAAGTCTATGAGCTGGCGGTTCAAAAAACTGATCAAGCTTGTGGTCTGCACGCATGCTTACGTCACGCGATGCGTCTGGCCAGATGGACAGGGTTCTTTCCAGTTCAAGGTCTAGGACAGGCAAGTGCTGATGGGACGAGGTAGGTAAAACTTCCAGTATGGGAGTCTACATTAGTTTGATATATTGAAGTACGGTAAAGCCACCGAAATCCAGAGACGCACGAAGGTACTTAATATCGGAAATCGGTGTTAGGGAACTTAAATGGAATTGGGCAGAACACCTAGCAAGGCACGATGATGGCTATCCGTCTTACCATGGCCCGTCGAGGCTTCGGGTTCTTCGAAAGAGATACCGCGACCTCGGCACAAAAGGCTAAGAAGGAACATGTGTGGTTTTTAGTCAGTAAAAGTTTGACACTACCTACCGCTCTGCCCAGAGCAAGTGGTGTAAAGCTATGACCGAGTGACTATTATTGCCATCGTGGGAATATCCTGGATGAGGTTGGCACAAGATCGTGGAGCTTGGTTGAAGCAAAGAAAGGCCTATGCCCAGCGGTGGGTGAAGTCGGAAGTATGTGAGCGAACAATTCTCGTCGTGGACCGCCTTCATCGCCTTTTGTGTGCATGGTTTTATGTGGAAAACGTTGACAAGATGTCTCCTGTGGCAGATTAATTTAAGACTGTACAAGACAAGCTAAAGTTGACGATACCGCCTTTTATTGATATTAAAAATCTTGTTCTTCTCGCTTATTTTTCTTCGATAGTACAAATCCTCAGCATCTTGCTTTTTCATCTTTGTAAACAACTCAAACTTGTTGTTTATATTTTCAGGTTTAAAATAAAGAGTTTTTACTGCAGCTATTATGTTGCTACAATGATAGGACAAATTGTGATGTCCTGCTTTAGCATACTGTATTTCTTTCAAACGGATGTCGATTTGAGTACTATTTGTAAGTATGATATTCTTTAGAGCACTTTAAGACGAAAAGAGGAAACACGGCGAGATGGTGCGATTCTCCATATTTCATGGTAAAAAATAATTGATTTGGTGCATTTGGTATTCGAAGAGATAATAAGAGAATACGACACATCGATTTCGTATTTTTTTTTTCTACGGGGGCGGGCTTGACGCAGCGCGACGGCAATAGTTTCTTCAAATGCCTAGTTTTGGCCCTCCTCATAAGCATAAGAAAAAACATTTTTTCGTAGAACTTGGTAAGAGGGAATATATAAAATAACATTTAATCAGCGGCAACAATAATAATTATGCAAAGTTCGAGTGTGTTGAATTGATCATTACAAACTTAAAAATTATACCGTAAACTGTAAAATTTTTAGTTTTGTTTAGTTTGATTTACTTTAGTTAAAGTAAACTTAATTAAATCAAATCCAATTGACAGTCGTCGTATCGAAACGCTTCACAGGATTAAAGTTTTTATACACAGCAAGAAGTCTCCTTTTGACATATTTCTACCATAAAAGTAATATCTAACATTGTTAACCCTATAAGTTCTTAGAAGAAGGTTCTAGAAAAGCAACTTGTTTACATTACGTAACCCTTAAAAAAATTCCAGCCAACATCATATTTTACGTAACCGGCCTCATTTCGGCAATCTTACTTCTTAAATTGTCACAACAATGGCCAGTATTGATGACGAAAGCGACTGAAACCGAACAAACTTTGACTGAATTGAAATTGGAACACAAGACGGTTGTGAAAACCACAGTGATTGCTTACGTGTTCATGGCGGTCGCTTTAGGTACGTACGTCGAAATTATTTTTGTTTTTATTTACTTATTGTGTTATTTTCTTACCAAATGATGCAATTTTATTTGAAAATAAGCACGTTTTATCAGGTGTTTCTTAAATGCTCTACTTTTCATTGATCTAGTGATTGGTGTTCAATTCCCAGGGCGAACAAAAAAACAGGAGTTACTCCGCCTCTGATAGTGTTATGAATGTCCGCCATTGGATATGACGAAAGTAAATACGAAGTCAATAGGGATGTTTACTGGCAAAAAAAATATGATTCTAATAAGTCCGTCTGTTAGATTATCGAAAAATGTTGGACACGTATTTTTTACCCGACTGCGGCGAAGCCCAAAAGGAGGGTTAGGTATGTGTTTGGCCTAGCTCGCTGTCCGTCCGTCTTATGACGACAACAGGCCGTGTCGACGGCGCGTTCGTGTTCCACGCGCGCCTCAAAGAGATGTCAGCAACATGGAAGGGGCCCGCAAGGGCCGACGACCGTTGGGGCTGCGGAATGTTGTAAGAGATCCCGCACCCTTGACATATAGGGCTAAGAAGGAACATGGGTGGTTTTTAGTCAATAAAAGTCTGACACTCCCTTTCGCTCTGGCCAAGAGCGGGAGGGGTATTTGATGATTTCCCACCCGCCACAAAAAAGAAAAAAAAAAAAACAAAAAGGTATGTGTTTGGCGTCTCATAACTCCTAAACGGATGAAAGGATTTGAATAAAATATACGTCGTTAGATTCGTCTTCATGGCGCGAGTATCACTGGCTACATTAAAATTAAAAAAAAAAAAAAAAAACAAATAAATTTGCTGATTTGGGGGGCCATAACGCGGATTTCCAAAAACATTTTTATTCCTTTACCATCGAGTAGGGTAACAAAATGAAGGGTTTTAAAAGGAGATTACAAAAATATATAACTTTATGCGTTAAAAATAAATGCAAAGTCACAAATCCTATAAACAAACACAAAAGTTAAATCATCTGCGAAGAATTTTACGAAAGAACTAAAAAGTTGTAAATAAAACTTGGAAGCAGGTGGGGTTCATTTTTTGAATAATAAATTAAGAAATGAAAATAGAATGGACCCTGCCTGCTTTCAAGTTTTGTTTAATTTAAAATGTGCTTGTTTTTGCTTTTCTGTATTTTCAGTCGGGTTTTTTGTTTTATCAAATCAATAAATAAAAAATTAAAAAAAAACGAAGATAAAACACATCAAAAATATGAGTGGAGGTTTGTGGCGTCACTGACCGTTAAAAAATGCCATACTAATGTCTTAGGATATGACGTCACACGAGTTTTCAAAGCACTGTATCAACTTCATTGTTTGTTTACGTAAAAAAATAAAAAATACGTGTCCAATATTTTTTGAAAATCTATCTGACGGACTAACGAGATTTTATTTGTTTACTGCCCTATTATTGAATGCCTTTTTATGCTCTAGTCAGTCTATTTCAGTATATTCCATCACCATAGAAACTAAAATTATTTGTCATCACTTCTTGGGAAATATCATTATTTCCCAAACCATCATCATCATCATTGTCCTGCTCTCATCCTAATTTATTTAATTTTCGTTCCTAATTCTTAATTACTCGTCATCTTTTATTTTATTTATCAATTTTATTTCCTTTACAGTTGAGCATATCCTCTGCACGAACTTCAACATCAAGTTCGTGATGAACTGCCTAGAAGAAGCTGGTATCACTTCCAACGTAATGGAGAACTACGTTGTTCATAGGATGCCTTATATTTTTAACTACGTACCTTACAGTATGTTCAGTGCTCTTGCGTTCGAGGTGTTCATTCAAATATATTTTTTATTTAAATAATATTACTATCTTCGCTCACCGCTATATAATTATCTTTGATTTTCAGTACTTGTGCCTTCAAGCCACTTTTCTTTGGAGTTTTAACGATGTCATGATCACCTGTTTCAGTATCTACATTACAGCATACTTTCGGAACCTAAATGCAATTATAGCAGCCAACTCTAAAAAGACTAAGGCGAGTATGAATCACTATCTTCAAATTTGTGCCTATTTCGTTTAATTTCTTTCACATGATGTGTCATTATCATCGCCTATCTCATCATCATCATCCGCAACGCAAATTTACTCACTGCTTATTCAGGTTTTTCTCATTTTTTTAGTTCCATTCAACTATGAGTACAGATCTACTTCCATATGTGCCACCCTTTCCTGATCTCTGATATCTTAAGCTAAGGTATAAGAGCGGTTCATGGCGACATGGAGAGAGCGACTGTCGCAACCCCGTGCAGAGTACGCCACGTTAGTGGCGGTAAGTCCCCTCTTTGAGGAGTGACTAGAGAGGCGCCACGCCTTGTCGACGGCGTACGTTTGCTCATGCAAGGTCTCGACTCAAAACTACGCCTCCCAATGACCGTTCTATGGCTAATCGTCTATAGCACAATTCAACTGATCCAGCTGGTTCAAATTGCTTATTTTTTATTTTATTTTCACAGGATGGAATTCCTTGGTCAGTTCTTCGAGTACACTACTCAAACTTAGTGAAACTAGTAAAAGAGATAGATATTCAGATCAGCTCGTTCATTCTGATGTCATTCTTTACTGACCTCTTCTACATCTGCTTGCAGCTGTTTAACTCTTTGCAGTAAGTCATACGAATCTATGTTTTGACATAGAAAACGCACTTTTCCGTTATTATTCTACTTATATTGTTAAAAACCTTTGAATACTTAGATCTGTCTTATTATGAACAATGTTTGTCATTATAACTTAAACTCAAACAATTTTATTTCTTTTTCAGTCGAAATCATGTCAGTTTCAAATATTGTAACGAAGCACAAACCAGGCAGTAAGTATAAAGTTAAATAGAGTTAATCAAGTAATACTGGTATAAAAAAATTTAATCTAAGTAGTTTTCTGAACATTTTGGAGGAAAATAAAGATTTCTTCGCAAAATTACACGTGCGTGATACCCATTTCCGGTTGAATGGATAAATTAAAAGAGATAAATCATCGAAGATGGTAAAATTACAATGTGCTTTAATCGATTTTGACTTTAACTTTTTTACTTTTACGGCTGACCCTCTGTTTATGGAAGATAGCAGCTTTGACCACACATTTTATTCATACTCAGACAAATTATGGCATTTGTGTTGTGTTGTCATAAGATACTTTTATCACAGTAATTCGCCACTTGAACTCATTTCCGAAATCACGAGGAGCTACGCAAAATATGTAGTACTACATCAATTACACTATATCACAAATATAATTATTATTATATTTACCATATTTTTCAGGGCATTATCATCTCCTTACTATCTCCTATACTACTTGTACTCATTCATCTTTTTGGTCCTTCGAGCTCTGATGCTGTGCCTCTTTGCTTCCGACGTGCATTGCGCTGGACTAGAGCCTGTATACTCCGTATATGATGTACCATCTTCAGTATATGATATAGAGGTAAGATTCTAAATTTACTTTATTTGCAAGGTAAGTTATTAAAAGTCACTCATTACACATCATCAACAGCCTATTAATGTTCCCACTACTGGGACACTGGCCTCCTCTCTTTGAGAGTGTACCATGCGGGCCCAGTGCGAATTGTTAGATGTCAAAAGTCTTGGGTTTTTTGGTTTTAGGACATGCCGGTTTTCTCACGTTGTTTTCGTTGTTATGATGAAGAAATAAATTACACAAAGAAATGCGCCTGCCCGGGTTCGAACCCACGACTTACTGTAAGTCGTGGTTGCCACCACTTGGCCACTACTGCTCTCACAGCATCATCCATCAAAATAAATTTGGTCTTATGAGCCTTCATCCGGCTCGAAGGACCAGGAATTAGTTAGAAAATTAATCTGATCATGAACATTCAATCTTGAGTTGGTGCACATTGTTTATTAACCTTTGTAATTAATTGACAGTAGTAGTAGAATTAGAAGTTATTACTCACTCTAAAGTAAATCAATTAGATAGGTATTGGTAAAATGATAAACTTATCTTTCTTCTTAGGTTCGTCGTTTTCAGCTGCAACTACATCACACTAACGTTGGATTAAGCGGAAAATTCTTTTACGTTACTAGGAATATGATCCTAAAAGTAAGTTAAACCCCACAGTCATAGAATTCCTCAAAAACTTTTATCGCAAGAACCTGAATATGTCATCTAGAATTAACAAACATCTGGCGGCCCCGGCCATATTATCCAGTGTTCCATGTAAAGTTCTTGTATTCAGCTACATCCAAATAGATGGAGACAATCCGAACATATTTGGGAAATGGCTAGGCTGATGCATGACTCGCTATGTTTCTGGGTCTTTGGATCAGTTGAGTTAAAGCTTGCAAAAGTCCTATACCGCAATCAGGTGGTTTCTTTTCTATAAGGATAATAAAGACAACCCAAAAAACTTTTTCTAAATTTTCAGGTAGTAGGGACCATTATCACGTACGAGATAGTGTTACTGCAGTACTCTATTACGCCAGATCCGTACTACAACGGTACCACCGTGGCCACGATTATTGAAAATACTACCAGTTCACACGGAGAGATTTAATAAAAGTCAAAAAATTAAATAAAAATGTTGTGTACCTACTTTTATTGTTGTTTTTTTTTGTTTATCGTTAGTTTTAGTAAACCTCCAAAAATTTGAATTATTATATACACACTACCGTTTTGTTTTTTGATAGTACGAAAACTTGGTACGTCCATGAAGAAGGGCCCAGTTTTATATAATTTTGTTCAGTAAACACCGACAAAACGGCACTTACGGTACCGGGCCATAAACATTCCACGACGAGAGTCTCCTCAATCTGCCATACTTCTCTAACGGTTATTTTCTAAACTCGCTGTGCCGGATAGACAATGCGTCCATGGTTACGCAACTACGGCGTAAGCCGAATGCTAAAAACATTCTCCAGAACAGTGGTTCTTAACCGGTGGTCCGCGGACCACTAGTGGTCCCTGGAGGCATTCCAAGTGGTCCGCGAAGCCATCCTAATAATATGTGGCGTTACGTAATGAGTCGAGACGACACAACGCGAGCCGCGAGCG
The DNA here is from genome assembly GCA_932274075.1 of Diarsia rubi. NCBI lineage: Eukaryota > Metazoa > Arthropoda > Insecta > Lepidoptera > Noctuidae > Diarsia > Diarsia rubi. The sequence continues at coordinate 6,433,440 of OW026414.1, forward strand.
CGAAGTTTCCGAAGTCTCTGATGAAATTCAAGAAGAAGTGATTGAAACGCAACACGACACGAACTTAAAAGATACATTCGAATCAGGAATAAATCTTGATGAATTTTGGAGCCAAAAAGCAATTTCTTTTCCAAAGCTTCGAGACATTGCTATGCGTTACCTAACTTTATTTTCATCGACGTATCTATACGAGCAGGGGTTTTCGACGCTTCTGGTGATTTAAAACAAGCATCGAAAATTCGAAATCGGTTGGATGCCACTGCCGACATGCGTTTAGCTTTGAGTAGCACTGAACCAAGAAATCAGAAGTTAGTAAAGAGTATGCAGTCGTAAAAATCACATTAAATTAAAATCTGTCACTTTTACATTTTTGCTAAATAGTAAATAAATGAGTGCTAATTACAAAATTGTGCTTGTTTTCTTTATCAAACAATCCTTAATTTAGGAAAACCAACTGGGTGGTCCCCAGCAAGACAAACATTTGGTAAAATGGTCCCTCATGACTAAAAGGTTAAGAACCACTGCTCCAGAACAACGGTTTACGGTAAGACTCAATATGACACTCAAAATTTTGTACTTACATGTTTTAAACAGTCACCTGCAAAAATGCATGGACAATAGGGATGTTTACTAACTTAAAAAAATATGATTCTAATTAGTCCGTCTGTTAGATTATCGAAAAATACTGGATACATATTTTTTGTTTTATCAAATCAATAAAAATTGACGAAGATAAAACGCGTCAAAGATTTGAGTGCGGGGTTGTGACATCACTGACCGCTAAAGAATGTCATACTAATATCTCAGAAAATGTCGTCACACGAGTGTTTTCGTCAAAGCACTATATCGTCTTCATTATTTGTTTACGTGAAAAAAGAAAAAATACGCGTCCAATATTTTTTGGAAATCTATCTGACGGACTAATTAGATTTTTTTGTTAGCTACCCTATTCAGAAATAAAATCGTGTGAAGCGAGAAATGACGCCACCTAGCGTAAACTAGCTACCGACTATGAACGTTTACAGGAAAATAGACACTAAATGGAATCCATGCAATTTTGCAGATGACTGTACATGAATTGAATAGTACAGGGGTCATGGAGGTATTTACAGACTGGACTAAACCAAAATACACACGTGTATTTGTAACATGACTACTACCCATACACACATAGCTGTAGTTGTTTGTTTATCCAAGAATAATCCTATATCTAATAATACTGCTCCTAGAAACGCAATACTAACACGTGAAGCTACATTGCTGTCTATAATTGGTGTAAGTCGACGTCATACACGAGTAATGAACCAGTACAAGCAGTGACGACTAACTTCAGATGCATTTTGATTAAACCTGCAGGTTTAGGTACACCAGGCAAAACAATTTGGTATGCAAGCATGACTTGTCTCAGTTGCACTTCGCAGGCCCTTTTCTTTTGGCTAGCCTTTGGCTTATTATGTTGGGGTCTTGTTCGTGTTTAACAGGGTGCAACTAAACACCAGTATTACTTTTAAGCAGTTAGCAGGTAGTAGTCATTCCCGTCAGGGCTGCGGGTTGTTCAAAAAAGATACCGCGGCGTCAACAGAAAGGGCTAAGAAGGAACATCGGTGGTTTTTAGTCGGTAGAAGTCTGATACTTCCTACCTGCTCTGCCCAGAGCGGGAGGAGTACTTGGGTGATTTCAAAAACAAAAAAATAGGTGAAAGAGTTGACTGTGTACCTACATGAAGATGAGGATGTAAACCGTAACTTACCAACTATTCTGTTTTCAATTCCGATTTAAAAATATGATGTCTTTAGTAATCTATCCATCTACACTAATCTACATCTACACTTATATCTACACTAATATTATAAAGAGGACAGATTTGTTTGTTTGTTTGTAACGAATAGGCTCCGAAACTACTAGACCGATTTGAAAAATTCTTTCACCGTTGGGAAGCTACACTATCCCCGGGTGTCATAGGCTACTTTTTATCCCTGTATTCCCACGGGAACGGGAAATACGCGGGTGAAACCGCGTGACGTCCGGTAGTATAACATAAAAGGCAAAGCTGATAGACTGAGAATCAATGTACAGGCTATATCAAATTTCGCACACATATTTCCCTTATGACGTAGGCATCCACTAAGGAAGTATTTTTTTAAATTCAACGGCCAAGTGGGTGAAAAAGGGGAATAAAAGTATGGAAAATCGTCATTTTATATATTTCCGACATCCACGTGAACGAAGCCACGGGCAAAAGCTATCAATACGGTAGCATAAATCATTTTACACTTACTTGTATACGATCTCTTTTGCTAACTGTACACAACCGCAGGTGGGAGTATTATTATACCGCGTGACGTTTAATATATCTGGTATGAAACTAGTAGTTATTCAACTTGGAGCTTCTACGCTTACCTAATGACTTTTTGGGCGTTAATTAATTTAGCTACATCAAATGAGTAGGAAATGGAATTCAGTAGCTTTATTTGTTAGTTTGAGTTGTTGTTTGAGCAAGTTTGAGCATTCAAGATAAACTCCTAGTTGTATTATTATGATTTAAAAACAAAACAAAAAGTAAATACACCTAACATTTTTTTTTAAGTCATTATAGTTAAATAAGTTTATTATTTTTCGATATATTCATGATTACGTGAAAAAGCAATAAACAACTTAACGAAAAGCAACTTAAATTCTGTTTGATGCAAAGCATATAATAGTTTGCATATCCGAGCTATTCCTTATTTAGTCAGAGACTAGAACATTTGATGAAGATGTGTACATTTTTACCAACCCGCACTGGGCCCGCGTGGTGGATTATAGCCCATCCCTCTCCAAGAGAGGAAGGAGGCCTGAGTTCCTTTTTTTTTTTTTTTTTTTTTTTGTGGGTTTAAAATCATCGAATAACCCCTCCCGCTCTTGGGCAGAGCGAAAGGGAGTGTCAGACTTCTACTGACTAAAAACCACCCATGTTCCTTCTTCGCCCTCTATGTCGAGGCCGCGATAACCGTTGGACTACCCGCGGCCCCGACAGGCGTCGGCCCTTTCGGGCCCCTCCCATGTTGCTGACATCTCTTTGAGGCGCGCGTGGAACACGAACGCGCCGTCGACACGGCCTGTTTTCGTCGTGAGACGGACGGACGGCGAGTTAGCCCGTCACTCACCGTCCACAGGCCCGCGTCTACGGTGGCCGTAGGTCATCGCGGGACCCCCGACGCCCGGAGCGCCTCCCGCGGCGGCTGGGACGAGAGGTTCTCTCCCTCTCGCGTTCCGCCACCTCCTTCGCCAGCATCACTGCTTCGCAGAAGGAGGCGACGGCGTCCCATAGGCCTGAGTCCCTGCAGTAGGAACATTATAGGCTGATGACGATGAGTATTACATTTTTGAGAATTTCATATATATTAAATGATCCTACTTCCCAATACCGTAACACATTTTTTTTCATAATCCGTATGTGAATGGAGCTCATGGCTCCGTTTACAGTTGTAACAGTTAGTCACTGGTCAGAGACTTTGACAACCGACTGGTTGACCAGTTTACTTTCATGATACCCTGTGGTAGGACTCTACCACAGGGTATCATATGACGCAGTACTAAAAGGGTTGCAGAGGTTATATAAACAGTTTCTCCATGTTAAATACTGTGCCCCATGTTAATATTCTTTCTGTTAACAGTTGAGAGAAGGCTTGGTAGATGACGACAACATAAAAGAATATTCATAATAAATAACCTTTTACTTACAATATTTATGACATTCTCTTCCTTTAGAACGTCAAGCGCGATGCGACATTAAGATAAAATCTGCAGTATGTACGATGAATTTTGGTAAAGTTCAATGTTCACTTTATTGCCGCTCATTTCTCATTCAGCACACATTAAAGCTCGTATATTTTATGCAGTATCCCTCTTTATTACAATTACGTAATAAAATACAATTTTTCATAGACTCCGCCGGTTTATAGTCCGGAGTTAGTGTCGCAACAAATAAGTTGGTAAAGTTACAATGTTTCGCTAAGTAACAGTGATTATCAAACTTTGGCTAGTGGGCTTATTTCTACATGACGATTTTTATTTTCGAGACCATAGTTTTAACGGGCGATTTTTTTAAGCAGAAAACTTTAATTTATAAAATAAAAAACATGAAAAAGATTTAATATTTATGAAATTGGCTTTATATGACTTAATTTTATGCCATTGATATTTGAATATTTTATCAGACATTAGGCCGCGGAGGCCAAAAGCATTATAAAGGACATACCTACATTACAAGTGTAATAAAGCCATTTTTATAGAAATCAAAACCATTTTGAACCTTTTTTTTGCAATTACAGTTCTTCGCTTTTTTTAGCTTGCAGTTTGAGAAGGTAGATAACCTGATTAATAAGGCATTTAAAAGTGATTTTATACATTCTTCTTTCCGGTTCTCTTGCAAGTATCGTTACAAACATTACAATTCCATAATTTGTGTACTAGAATGTTTTTGATGACTGACAAATATGTAGCTGCAACACTAGCTTCCACTTTAAAACGTAAAAGTTTCAAAGTATTCATAAGACTCGTCTGTTCAAGAAAGGCAAAAGTAGATGTGTCTTCGAAAAGATTTAGCACCACTGGTAACGTAAAAATGCTGTAAAAATGCTGCCATTGTTATCTACAAGGTAATTCATCTTCTGGCTCTTTTTACATTAGAGGGTGTATACAGTTGGAAACTAAGTACAATGTTGACGGATGACGAGATGAGAGTAGATACCACAAACAAACCACCTAGAATTCGTTATTACAGTTCTTGTCTTCGCTTAGGTTTAGTGGGAACAGTTGAGCAGATAATCGTAGAAGAGAAGATGTATCATATTCCTTTTCTGCCCTCGTAACAGCAAATGCAGAAGGTACTTGCATAATAGCGGTGTCGATAAAAACGTGCTTAAGCAATAATTTCACGCAAAATGCTACATTTTTTAGGGTTCCGTAGTCAATATGGAACCCTTACAGTTTGGACATGTCCTTCTATCTGTCCGTCCGCACTATATCTCAAAGACGCTAGTACTAGAAAGCTGTAATTTGGCATGGACATACAAATGAGTTACGCCGATTAAGTGCTAAAGTAAAATATTGCTTCTTTCGGTATGGAGATACACATAAAAGTGGGGATGATTATTTTTTCTTCCAAAGTCCATTGTGTGGGATGTCGTTGATAGGTCTTCGTTTTTCGATTAAAGGATTCGTTTGTGAAATATTAAGATTTTAAGTGCAAATTTTTGTTAGACTCAAGTGTGCCAACCTACACCACCTACGTGTTATGTTTGGGCGTGTGAAAAAAATCATGGTAGTAGCATATATAACGAAAATAATAGAAAAACTATCACAGCTAAGTACCTACCAGCTTTACAAGTTTACGAGTAATAGTCGACCAACTTATAAAATGTACTTGTATGAAACAACCTGACCGTAATTTGTTTATTTAATACTTGTTTCTGCAGGTGCACTAGAGGGACCAAATCTACTTATATCGTGCACATAGCTACACACATTGGTTAGCAGTACAACCGCAGTTCTGACATCAGAAAGGCAGGTCTTCCTAATTTTTAAAATATCTTTATACGGGTGTAGGTACACAGATTTTCAGAAGAGGTACGTAAATGTACACAGAAGATACCAAATAACTGTAATAAATTTAGGCAGATCTGAAAAATACACCCGTGATCCTGATGTATATAATATTTTCCTGTACATAGTGTATGGGAGCGCAAGATTTCAAAACTGCAAATCTAAGTTTGTTTTATTTTTACAATAAAAATGATCGTTCGAAGCCAGGTAGGCAGGGTGGTTAATCAGTTTAGTACCTGTAGGTAGAGATATATTTATAATTCTATTACACTGAAAATATTGGTTGCATTTTTGTTTTATAAAGTGGTTCGCACTAAGCTACTGATGTCAAACGATGTATCGTTTGACATCTGTTTCTAAATTTATAAGTATGGTCTTAAAAGTAAATACAAGTTAGCTGGCTATATACCTACTTATTAGCTTGTTCAACTGTACATTGTGGGTAGTCCGACATGCACTTGCACCACTATTATATTCTTAAGTGGCAGCAACTACAGCCAGTACGCATATCTGTACAGCTTCGGTGGATATGCCCAAGCTCCTTTTCGTTTTACACATCTTTGTACGTCTCAGCTTTGATACAAATAATTAAAGCTTGCGCATGAAGCTTGATGCAAGTAGCGTCGAAGCTACACGACGAAAACTGTAGAAGAGATAACCTCATTATTTGAAGAACTTGGCTGTTTTTATTAAAAAAGTTGAAAAGAATAAACAGTCTACAAAAGTAACGAAAAAAGTACTATTCAATTATTTAATGAGACAATTTATCAACTGGTTTATCAATGGACTCATCAATTTTGAACTTGAAAATTATCATGTTTACAACTCAATCTTGTAGCCTAATATTAAAAGTCGATCAATCAAATTGTTGACACAGACTAACATAATTATATTTTAGAAGCTAAATTAATAGAGTTGAACTATTTGTAAACAACTTTCATAAACTTGACATAATAATATGATTTATAAAACAAAAAGGTCTGAAGCTTTTTGTTTCTATTAGTTTTTATAATATTATATAAATTTCGAGGGCATCGGTGGCCCAGTGGTGGCGGCCCAGTCAGTTGCATTACTTTGTGTAATTGATTTCATCACCATTGCTCTCGAAACGGTGAAAACCGGTATGTCTTAGAACCAAAAAATTCGAAGACATGTGGACATCTTTCAATCCGCACTGGGCCCGCTTGGTGGATTATAGCCCATCCCTCTCCTAGAGAGGAGGCCTGAGTCCCTTTAGTGGAAACATTATAGGCTGATGATGATAATGAATCTTTTATTTAACTTCCCTTGTGAGTTGGTATATGTTGGTCAAATTTTCCAACTGAACTTCAAACCAATTTCCCCCAACCGATTGAACCAAAACTTTGCATACACCATTGGTTCTGATAATAATCAGTTTACATAATTCAATTTGACGGCACGTATGGCGCAGTGGCTCAAGCAATGGACTGCTGCGCTGCGTGTCGTGGGTTCGATTCCCGCACGGAACAAATATTTGTATGACCTATAGATAGTTGTTCTGGGTCTGAGTATTTGTGTATGTGAGTTTAAATGTTTGTGACCGCACCCACGATACAGGAGAAATTCCTAGTGTGGGGCAACGTTGTCTAAAAAAAAAACATAAAACATAACGTTTCATATTTTCCTCTATCCATATTTTCTTTGGCTTTCCTCTCCCTCTCCAACCATCAATGTTTATAATTATCCAGTTGTAGGTACCATAGAGTAATAATAATTATTGCTCCACTTAACTTTAATTAAACGTTGCAACAACTACGTTCTTCAACAGCATGCCTTAAATGACAATCTTTTTATATACAATTCCATTTCATTCTGAAAAAAATTTGCTTGCTGCTTGCTTGCTTCTGTTTGCTACTTACTTGCTTGCTGCTGCTTTTAAAAAATAACTGCTGTCTAGGCAGCAATTAAAAACTCGTTGTTCGTTTTAGTACAGTTTGGAAAATGCTTGGATGTAAATATTTCAGGCAGCAAAATTCCTTCCAAGCCTCTTAAACTAAGTCGCAAATTACAACGGAAAAAACAAGGCTGCAATTTCCAGACTAATATAATAAATTCGTAATTTTGATGAGTTCAATATAGCTGATGTTTATTAGGGTATTTCACCAAGAAAATCTAACAAGTCCAACAGATAGATTTCCAAAAAATAATGGACACGTATTTTTTCTTTTTTCACTTAAACAAAAGATGACGACGATACAGTGCTTCGAAAACTCGCGTCAAGTCGTGTGACGTCACAAGGTTAGTACTTTTTTACCCACAAAGTGACGTCAAAAGCACCCACTCATGATCTTTGACAAGTTTTATTTTCGTCAGTTTTTATTAATTTGATAAAACAAAAAACACGTATCCAATATTTTTCGAATATCTCACAGATGGACTATTTAGATTTTTTTGGTGAAATACTCTATTAAGTATAGGTGACATTGTGATGTTTGGTCAGTTTGGTATGGATAGAGATTGAGACAAGGTTCTAACACTCGTATCTACAGCGTTACTCGATGGATTGTAGCAGACCTTTGCTAATAATGAAAAGTTCTAAAATGCCTAAAACTTTTGCTAGTAAAAGTCTGGGTCTGAGTATCCTTTTCTATGAGGGATGAATAACGTTATACCCTATCCTTCAATCCTACTCTCGTTTCATAAGTCTTGTTTAACTACTTGAGCACCTTATTTAAGACACAATTAAAAAGCATTTTTTTTTTGTACAGTTGGTGTTCGTATGGCGCGCGAGGAGTTAAGGGGCGTGCATATTGTTTTCAGCGGTCACCAAGTGACATAACAAAAAACACAAACACACACAACACAAAACACTTTCATATTTTTTTTTCTTGTCTTGTCGTCTCCTCTGGCCATCTCCTATAATTACTTTGTTCTTTTGCTTACCTTTCCTCTGCCCTTAATAAATATTCGTCCGTCATTTACAAAGCGTAAGGGAATGAATATTATATTGTTTGATATATCGTTATGTTTGTGTCGCAAACAAAACAAATCGAGAGTGACGGGTTCTGTGATGCGGGAATATTTTCCCGTTTTCCCCTCATATGTAATGTATGTAAGCTAGGCAACTGGGCTTATCCCAGTTGTATACGTCCCTGTGTGCCTATTGGCCTTGTTCTGTTCTGTCTCCTGCTGATATGGAGGGAAGTGGAAATTATGTTTGTCCTACTCCTCCGCTATTCTTTTCTGATTAATTTCGTTGCGGGATCCAAGACAGTTAAATAGTTTCTTTGGGACTTCGTCGAGCTTCATTGTCTCGGCGCTTTTCTTGTGGTCGCCACTGTTGATTCTGGCTTACAGGAGTTACAGTGGTTTGGCGATGTGGCGGGCTTGTCCCAATTAAAAATTAATATATATAATGTAAGTTTTTTTATTGACGGTGAATGGAAGGCTGCATACTCGTACAGTGTGAAATGCTAATCTGAAATAAACTGTATGAAAAACGTAAAACTTAAGTATGTAATTTTGTTTACTATGGATAAAGTTCTTCTGCTGTTAGATTAATGTAATGAAAATATAAAACTTAATAATAAAATTAAAAAAATTTATTTTGACGGTTCCGTTGCATAAATAACGAAAATCTATCACATTCACCTGTCCAACTACCTATCAGTCCGTATGTCACAGCAGTTTTCTCCGATGTATCTATCACACAGTTAGAATTTGGATAATAGTTGTTTACTTTAAAACGTAACATAAAAGTGATGTAAAATTTATGAAAAAGTAGGGACGTTCTCCAGAAGTCGATTTAGTGAAAGACCACAATATCTTTGAGAACCTTGTCCTGATTAATCGCTTTGGTTCAGAGACGAAAATCAACATTACTGACGACCACAACTTAAATAACTAACCCTCAGAAACTACAAAAAATTCACTACTATCCTCTACATAAAAATGAACGCCGACTACATCAATATGGGCCAAAGTCCAAAGTCCGGCCACCATTTACATTTCAATATCAAACGGTACAGTTTATGCAAATATTCGTAACTGGACCTTGTATAGACCTCGAATATTTCCATGAACTCCAGGGCACGTAATGACACTTCTAGTTTATATTGGGGTAGGTAAAGCAACGGAAGCCATATATTTTACGTAGAAATTAGCATGATTTTGGAGTTGGTGCATTAAAGTAGGAGAATTTCGGGTCGTTTGTGGATGTACTACTGCCAATTGTCTACCTTATACCCCATGTTATAAGGTTGAAAAGTTGTCGACCGTCAGTGAACTCGGTGGTACATAAGGGCTTTTACGAATAGACCTTGTCGACCTTTTGGATGTAACCCAGAACAAATAATTCCATTATAATCAAAAGAGTTACACAAGGCTGATCAAAGGAGTTCATTTCAACATAAAAATATTAATCCCAGCTTATAAGTGTCTAATTGCATAGCACCAGCAACTGCAGGGAGGAGGCTGCTGGATTTTATCATGGAAAAAGGCTTGCCCCCTATAACATAGGACTTAAACAAAACTGGCAAAATGTAGGTGTACCATGGGGCATGGCGTGGTGTATGGAAGTATGAAATAGTACATTGTTATCCGAGGGGCGAAAGTTACTTATTTAGTCCCAAGACGGGGTTTGGCGCCCGTAACGTAGTGCGCTAATAGTTTGAGTGACTAAATAAATAATTTACCCGAGGTAAAGACTGTACTTTTCATTACGACTACGAGGAAAATAAAAACATAAATTATTAATTAAAGAAAAAATGTGATCGGATGTTGTCGCTTTCTCGCTTATTTTGTTTTTTTTTTGTCCTCTGGTCTTCCAACTATACAGCCGAAATTTTTCATGTTCATCATAAAAAAAAATGGCAAATAATTTGTCGAAATCTATGTAATTTTAGAGAAATAGTTAAAACTAAAGTATATTATAGTCATAGTATAATTTTATTCATAAGAACTTTGTTATTTTAATTTTAAATCGCGCTGTAATTGAATGGCTGTATAAAAAGTTGGAACATGGTTCAATAAAAATGTGAATATAGACCAATTTTTTTTTAATTATTTGACAGCTGTCAGTTGAAAGTGATTCTCCCTAAGGCTGAAAAGTAGTACTTTTTAACCCGCTCCGCAGGCATGTTATGACCTACTTTCAGAGTATGAGTAATGGAAAAGCATTTTTTCGTACCAAACTTGCTCAAGGTGGAATTTCATTTTCTCCAGATTTTCTCACCCAGTTGAACTGTCCCTGTATTTCATGACAGTGACTATAATAAAAAAAACTTAGGTAGTTCTGAACTACATAATATTATAAATTAAAATTCACTTTTCAAAGCACAAGTGAAATTAAGGAGAACAAATGAAACAAATAACAGAATTGAATATTAGACCTACAAACACATTATTTCTATACAGCCAATCTTAGACCACAGATTAAAAAAAATAGGTACTGACAAGAGTGGCATCAATTTGTTTGGTCACACAACAGTTAGATCCAGACCAAAAGAAAACAAAAACAGCTGACCGAACACGTTTTGTTTTTCAAGATTTTCCCTTATTTTGAGACCAACACCATAGGCTGACAATTTATGGAATGTTAACTTGACATACTGGTACGAAATGATTACACTTGTTAGTAACATTCTTGCTCTGTGGCATTTTTGGGTGAAGGTCTCAATTGTTAGATAGAATATTTTTCGTCGTATTATTTTCATTTCGTGGGTAAACTACGAAGGGATGTTTCGATTGCTGAAGATCGTGTTTATATTCGCTGAATAAGGGTGTTATTGGGTATCGTGAAAAGACCTACTTTGTGTAGTTTACCCCTTTTTTATTTAGGTTGTGGGTGGGCAGTAACGCTGGTAGAATGAGAGATACTTTTCTATGTAGGTTTGGTTTACGATGATATATTTTGGGGTCTTTTTTGCAAAGGAATATAAAATCGATTATATAATTCAAGTTTTGTTGAATAGCACACTGTGCAGAGAATTATAAGTTATGATAAATAAGGGAGTTTTTACGCTGCCCACTGCTGGGCATAGGCCTCGTGGCTTTCCAAGTTGGAATTTAATTTTTTTTAAAAACAAACAAACAAACAATTGCGTTCTTCATCCAATATGTTGAGAATGAGTCCAAATCGTCACACCAGCGTTTATTAGGCCTGCCTCCGTTATGACGGCGTCCATCCACTGTGTGATCTTCACACATTAGTCCTGCTTCATCCTAGAAATTGTGAACCGCCGAGTTCCATTTTAAAATGGCAGATTTTGTGCAGTTATTCAAGCAAAATTACTTTCTACAACACAGCACGCAATATACTTTAACCCAACATTTAAACAAAAACAAAATCACACTGATATTATAAAGGCGAAAGTTTGTGAGTGTGTATGTTTGTTACTTCTTCACGTAAAAACTACTGAACGGATTTGGTTCAAATTTAGTACACAAATAGTTTATAACCTGGATTAACACATAGTAGGTATAGTTTTAATCGCGATTTTATCTTCCCATGGGATAATATTCGAGTTGTAGCGGGTGAAGCCGCTGGCAACAGCTAGTTTAATATAAATGTAACAAAAGACTGAAAAACAATACATTTCTCACAATCACCGGAACACAAGTAACACATACCAATCATTTCAAAAACGAGTGTTGCATTCATCGGTAGAAACAAGTTCTCAATTAATAAATCGATATTCGTATATGTAATACTATTCGACTATTCGCATCCCGTATTCGATTGTCGATCATCGAGTGTTTTTGTGAATATTTTAACGTCATGCCCTTTATTTCACGCTTGGATGTTCATGGTCTGATGCGTGCACTGTTCAATACAAATAATAAATTGCTTGGGAAAATACTATTGACATTAATTTTGTAAGGAACTTATAGTGATTGCTGATATTAATACTTATCATAACATCACACCTGTAATCCCCGAAGGGCTAAGCAGAGGTGTAGGTACCTGACAACACACCCATTTTTCGCCAGTTATAATTTAAATCCCATAAAATGTTAGGCTGCTTTCTTCTTTACTAAGTTCTTTGTTACTTAAGTGTAGGTAGATACAATATATTTTTTAAGTTAATTTGTAAAACTGGAAATATATGGCTTTTTTTATTTATTTCTTTATAAAATGTTAGGCTATTAGGTACACCTCTGCTTAACCTTTCGGGAATTACAGATTTATGATTTACTAGCTGTTGCCAGCGGCTTCACCCGCTACAACTCGAAAATTATCCCACGGGAAGATAAAATCGGGATAAAAACTATCCTATGTGTTAATCCAGGTATACTATCTGCGTAGTAAATTTTATCCAAACCCGTTCATTAGTTTTTGCGTGAAGAAGTAACAAACATATACACTCACAAACTTTCGCCTTTATAATATTAGTGTGATTTTAAGTAACAAAAGCTAACTTATTTGAGAAGCTAATATTCATCTGTTCATTAAACCACCTTCAAATCACCCTTTACTTGACGGATCCCAAAACTGAAACTAAAACATCATGCGTGTGTTATATTAGAAGTAACAGCATAATAAAATATTCAAATTGTGTTAACACGCATTAATCATTTGAGTAAAGTGACATGAGAACATAAGGGGTTGAAATTGTAGGGTTAGGTTCAAGTTAAACAGTTGTACTAACTTTGTTTTGTCAGTAAGTAACAAGGTACTTAACATGAAAGCTACTGATTTTGGTGGACGGCGTTTTGGTATGATATTTATTTTTGTTGTAAATTGAATAAATTCTTTTTCATTTTTTTTTTATTTCTGCCTCGTTGGTCCAAGGTTGGTTGGTTGATTGCAAGTGCGTCTGCTGTGCAAAGCGTTATTAGGTTTTTCTATGAAGAGATTTCGCAGTAACGGTTTTATTAATGTGGGGGCTCAGAATGATGTAGGTACTGATTACGTAGTAAACATTTTCGCGTCGGTGTTACCTTCTCTCTGATTACATTTTTGTAAATATGTACGGGGAGCAGTGTAATAAGCTTTAAATGAGAAAACAGTATGAAAACTAAGTAAATTATGTGTGACACAAATATTTTCAATTCAACATTTTTCGAATTAACGTCACGTATATACCCCGCGCGTTTATTTCTTGTCTCAAAAATTGAAGAAGTAATATAATTACTAAAGTAATGTAATGTAATGACTTATAAAGTTCAAATGGCAACACTATACAAATCGAGATCACAAATTGTGGTCGGCTCTCAAAAACATACTGAAACCCGTGCCCAAACATAATCAAAATAAAGATATTTTCGGACCAAACCAGGCTAATTCAAATCTTACAAATGATAATTTATTTACAGAACTATCAAAGGAATTAGAAATTATCAATTTTAGAGTGTTGCAAGAAAAACAGTCGGGCGAGTAAGCATGCAAGCGGTTCGTTATATTGTTTTTATGCTTGAAGTTTTTTCTGACTGATTTTCTTTTGTGGGTTTTTCAGTGAAGCAAAAGAGCGGAGCGCGAAGCATTGGATTTCAGATGATAGTAAGTTATTTATTTTAGTGATCTTTTATTCGAAAATATTATCTGTAGTAGAATTTGAATCTGATTGAAGATTTTAAAGAATAATAGTAAACTCCTAAGTTCACGGCAAAGTTGTAAGATTTGATAGATTTCTATAAAATTTACTTTAGTTACTAATTTTTGCCAACGTTTATGTTTACACAGTAATAGGGGATCGGACAAAAAAAGAACTAATTAGTCCGTCAGATAGATTTCCAAAAATATTGCAACATATTTTTTCTTATTTCACATAAACAAAAAATTAAGACGATACAGTGTTTCGAAAATTCGTGAACCCCTCAAAAACGTCACATGTCAGAACATTTTTTACCTACAAATTACGTCACAACCCCACACTCATGATCTTTGATGCTTTTTATCTTCGTCACTTTTTTATTAATTTGATAAAACAAAAAACACATATCCAATATTTTTCGTTAATCTAACTGACGGACTAATTAGAATCATCTTTTTTTGACTCAGTCCGATCCCCTATTCTTAGTACTATTTAGCGTGCCCATGCACTTGTCTTGCCTTACTGTACGTACACAGTAAGGCAAGACAAGTGCATGGGCACGCTAAGGATTGTATTTCTGTGAACGCACGGGCGAGCGTCCATACTATTGTGTGTGTAAGTGGTCTGGCGCTATACAGTACGCACACCACAGCCACAGAGATCCCCTGCTATCGTATCATGTCGTCGTCGGCGTGGTCGCGTCGGGCGTCGCACTCCACGAAATAGCACAACAAAATATATTTCCGTCTCTTTCGTTATAATCGCAGCAAACGCATTATAATCAATTGCTAAAATTCGCGTTTAACTTACAAGTGTCGATAGCTGTTTGGGCTAAGCAATGGATTTATGATCAATGAGGTCCGAGTTCAAATCTCACACATCACAAGATAGTGCTATTTGTTTCTTTGCAAACATTTTTTTCTTTTTGTAATTGTAAATCCATTATAATACTTATTTTATTTAAGAAGTTAAATTTCTTTTTTGGTTAGCCTATTTTGTCCCACTGCTGGGCAAAGGCCTCCCCATTTCTTTCCAGCTCTCTCGGTGTTAAAGAACTTAAATATATAGGATAAAAACCCAACGCATTATTATTTAACTATTTAAGTGATTGTGATTATGTTATCATTTCGGTGTTGGGTGGTAAGGTAGAAAAAAGTCGTGTTTAATGACAAGACAACGTTTCATTCGTCATAATTATTTATAAAATTGTCTAATTAACAATCATGAGAATTGTGACGTCAAATCCTACCTAAATAAAAACAGTTCTCTTGTAATCGTTCATAACATTTTTTATTGTATACCCACTAAGTCAATTCTTAACAAGGAAAAGATAATTTTATCACAGAAATATAATTGATGATACCCACTTATTATAGATATTAGCAGAGTTTATTGACAACTAATATGATTCAGACTTTAGGAACCTGTTTTTTTGTAACGTCACAATGAATGTCGTTTTGAGGTTATAGCTTAATTGATCATTTTCTTGAAGAAAAGAAGATTGAAACTAAACCTCAACTTAAAATTAGTAAATAATTACGGATAACTTATTATCATCAAATATGTTATACACGTTTAATTATTAAAACCAAAACATTTACGCATTTTAATATTTTGTAGAACCCCCATTATTTTTAATGCAGTCATGTAGACGTTTGCGCATAGAACTCATAATATTATGAGTGTGTATAAAGGATAGGTAACGTTTTTATCAGGGCAGTGGGTGTTATCTTTGCGCCGTAATTGTAAAAAGTCTTGTCATCTGAAAATATGGTAGTATTCCAGTAAAAATCTAAATAAACCCGTGCGAAACGTTATCATTCTTGATTTTATCTATTTGTCAGGAAGGGATTTTTAGCTGGTCTTCTGTGATGCAAGCCTTTAGCTTGGAGGGCACGGAGAACAGTTTGAGATGAGGTGTCGAATAATTACGCGAGGCGTCCCGTAGGTGTGAAACCATTTATTTGACCATAATTATATTATTATGTCGTCACCGCCGTCGCTGCGTTTCACTAATAAGCGACGGCCTTCCACTTCGCTGTCGATTAGCAAGGCGACCCTCTTCCTCGTATCTTTTGATTCAGAGACTAACAGTATTCTTCTAAAACAAAACAAAAGTGGTATTAGGCGGTTATAATAAAATACTAAAGACTTCATTCGCTCTGCATTTATGAATCCAATAACAAACACTAATTATTTATCTTTTAAGCCTCATGATGAATTTAAAAAACAATTAATGAATTCATTATGTCACCAAACGGTATTATGTCTTTATTTCTACTAACAGTTTAAGTTACAATTCTTAAATATAATACTCACATTCATTCCAGTTTTTTTCTGATATTTGTAATTCTATAAACATCACTTTTATGCGGAGCAATAATAGTCGCCCTCTCCTCATATGTGCCTGCATATTGACAAATATCAACAACAATACTGCTATCTAATAAACCACACGTCACTAATCAACAACTATAACCCAATCGACAACGTTCATCCAGTAACATATTCATAAAACTCATGTCTACCTCACATAAATTATAATTCTTGACTTATTTTTTCTATGATCTACCTTTCAAACTTTACGAAATGTGTGAACAAAGCGAACAAGTAAGAAGTTCGTAAAGAAATATTATTATAAATAGAATTTATAGAAATATAATGTTCTTTATCTTAATAAAGAATATAATATTTCTGTCTCATTATTTCCAATCAAGTAAATACTTACAAAAAGTGTAAAACTATCTGCGTGAGATTAGAACGCACGACTTACTGATTCGCGATAGATCTATCCGAACGCGCTGAACCGCTAGGCCATCGTGACTTATATTACAGTGTTGAAATTATGAACGACAATCATTTGGTGACGACAATATTTGTCTTGAAAGTAAAAGGTCGTAAGTCAAAACTAAACGTCAAGCTATTGCTTTGTGCGGTCGCTTATCCACTTTAGTAACCGACCGTACATACATCATCATCATTATCATTATACTGTCCTTATCCTAATTTATTTGTGGTCAGCGCAGCAGGTCTTCATAGAAAGCAAAAGTAAAAAAAAATATTCCATACTTCTCTATTACCCGTCGTCTCAGCAGTCACCTGTTTGCTAGAACGTATACACATCATATTTTTTCATTACTCATACTCTGAAAGTAGGTCATCATAAAATGCATGCGGAGCGGGTTGAAAGTACTACTTTTCAGCCCAAGGGAGAATCACTTTCAACTGACAGCTGTCAAATAATTTAAAAAAAATGGTCTATTTTCACATTTTTACTGAACCATGTTCCAACTTTTTATACAGCCACTCACTTACAGCGCCATTTAAAATTAAAATAACATAAAATAAACTTAAGATTAAAAGACTTTAATATGATTAAGTTTTAACTGTTTCTCTAAAATAACATAGATTTCGGCAAAATCTTTGCCATTTTCTTAAATTATGAACATGAAAAATACTGGCTGTATAGCTCCAAAAAAAAAACAAATTAAGTGGGAAAGCGACAATCTGACCAACACCCTTTTTTTCCTTAGTTATTTTTTTTTTTTTTAATTTTTACTTTTCACGTATTCCTAATGAAAAGCACAGTGTTTACCTCGGGTAAATTACTTATTTAGTCCCTCGAACTATTAGCGCCCTCACCCCTTGTATAACAACGTACTATTATAAATTAAGTTTTTGGTTAATAAATCATTGTTTTTAGCCAAACCTGGTGATGAAGGAAAAAACAAAGCAAAAGACCAATTCAATTCATTCCAAAACGCAATGAAAGTGCTTATAATATGGGGCCAATGTATCGGAGTCAACCCCGTGATGGGAATATTACAAAAAGATTTGTCGAAAATAAGGTATTGTACACGTTAAAGAATAAATTAATAAATCAACGTTGTGTCTCGAATCAGGAGATATGATGATGATGATGATAAAATTGTATATTTCAGATTTACGAGGTATTCATGGAAGTATTTGTTTGCCTTTACTATGGCTATCGCTCACACTATTGTCACAATGTTGTGTCTCTATAAACTGTTCAGAAATCCGTCTTCTATAAGTGCACTGGGTAAATGTTTCCTTTTTTAATTTTTGTCCAATAATATGTTAATCCAATGAGGGTAAGTATGTATGAACTCTATCTCTCTATATCTTATTTCATTATAAATATAACTTTTTATTTTAAATCATTTCCATAACCGTCGTCGTTCATTATCAAATCTTCAACAACGTAACAGATTTTCAAGCAGTTTTGTTATTATCTTATCAACATATTTTTTAAGCATGACCGCAACTTTAAAATTTAACCTAATTAATCAACTAGGTTAAATTAATTTAATTGCTAATTACAATAATTTTTTACTTAATTGTAATGGCTAAGTCACAAAAACATTGCAGTTGTTTACAAAGAAAATGATTACGTACTTTACGAAAAGATCAGAATTATTGACTATGACTTTTTTAAGTAACTGTCCCGTAAATAACTTGTAGTAAATGCGTGACTCTTACCTGATGAATTATTTCTCCATTATTCCTTAGCCTTTGTCACATTCTTTTCGACGGCTTGTCTGAATACCATCTTGTTCCTCCGGATCGCTCCAAAATGGCCGGCTTTGCTGAAAGAACTCATCAACTCTAGACTCGATGAATATATTCATCCTAGAATTGTTAAGAGATGCAATATAGCCTGTTATGTATTTATGGGAATGGCTGTCAGTGAGTACTTTTACAGGCTTTATTAAAATTGCAATGTTTCTATATCGAGCAAAAAAAACACCTGTTGCAAGATTTGACCTATACACACATACACATGTTTGTATAGGTCAAATCTTGCACTGATTTTTGAAACAGCCAATCGCTACTGAAATGTTTCCCACACGTTTAGTTTGGATGACAATGCATGATTAGCTTAGTGACCTTATTCTGCAAAGCCGTGTACTGACTGAGCTTGCAGCCTCACGAGGCATGCGCGCGAGGTTATTCATGCGGTCGGTCAGGACGTGCTTTGCCCGAGGAAAACAATGAGAAAATGAAAATGATCGTGTCGCGCGGCATACGCCCGAGGCTGCCTCGCGAGGCTGTGTGCTCAGTCAGTCCACGGCTAATCAGACATGCATGCCTTGAGTTCGAACTTGAGACCTTTTAATTGACAGACCAACTATCACACCACTTAGCTATCACTGCTGTTTTTTTAATAAAATCTAAATTTTCAGCTGAACACGTTATGGCGATAATATCAAGAATCGCAAGGATACTTGCATGTTCTTCGGAGGGACACGATATTGGCGAAGTATTTGTGAAGGTCACAGCTCCTTGGCTTTATGACTTGAATGTACCATACGGTGAAGCATTAGGGGTTATTGTTCAGGTATGTCTTCTGCCGTAAACTCTGTACTATATCGTGTATCTTAATTCTTCTTTTTATTGTCGATGGAAAGACTTATCTTCTTGGGCACAGACCTTTGGCCATATTATTGACCACGTGTAGCTTTGGTAATTTCCAAGAAGAGGTCCAGGGCCTGGTCGTGAGGACCACTTTCATACGAAAGTGGGAAGATCTCAAATCCATTATTTTCCAAGTGTCTTTGCAGCGGCCGACGACTTACGACTGTCTTACGACCAACGTGGCAGCAAGTCCTTTCAAAATATTTTTTATTAATCATGTATTGTTTCAGTACCTGAATTTAGTAGCAACAGCCGCTTGGAACTACGGAGACGTTTTCATTGTCTGCATGAGTTTGTATTTGTCTTCTATATTGGAGCAAATCAATAAGAGGATTGTGTTGACGGCCAGCAAGGTTTGATCAGTTACTTTAAATTCATCATCATCATCAGCCTATAATGTTCCCACTACAGGGACTCAGGCTTTCACTCTAGGAGAGGCATGGGCTTATAATCAACCACGCGGGTCCAGTGCGGATTGCTAGATGTCACATATCTTCGAATTTTTTGGTTCTATGACATGCCGGTTTCCGAAGTTTTCCTTCACAAACAAAAAAAATTTCTAGTGAAAGTAACTGTATGAAAATATAAAAATTAATGTGTAACCGTGCTTGATTCCAGCTCAAAACATCAGTTCATTTTACTGTGTACAGCTACTATGATTACCCGTGTACAATGTAGTTATGTATAATAACTAGCCTGTACATTTATTGCCTATGTCCAGCAGTGGACGTCTTTCGGCTGAAATGATGATGATGATGATGATATTTGGCTAATTAGTACTATGTTACTATTTAAGCCCAAATATCGGTATATCTTAAGTTGCATTATAGTAAATTATAGGATTTTTGTAAGGTCTGTGGGTCTTTTAAAATTACAGTTTGGAAAATGCTTGATTTGCATTTACCAATGACAACTTTGAATGGTGTTGGTTTTGGGAATAAAACAGACTGTTTTTTTTTATAAATATCTGGCAGATCATCTAAAAATTGACATTAAATTGTCATTGCTAGGGAATGGGCAACTACATTACACTGACAATTATTATGCTTTGTGACTGGGACTGCAGCTTAGTTTATTTTGTATTTAAAAGTGCCTATAACTGGCCTACTTGAAATAAATGTTCTGATTTTGAAGAAATAGTTATTACAGTGTGGTATTCTTATAAATACATATTCTTAATTTCTCTGAGTTTGTCTGTTTCATTTCAGAGCACAACATTCCTTTAATCATTATTTTAGTCTTTTTATTTTAAAATTTTTCCTTTTTTTAATTTTATCACATACATAAAAGGTCGTTAATATTTACGAAAAACTGGTCAATAATAATTGTCTATGTATTGATTGTGTCAGTAACAGGTGGCATTTTATTTTAGAACTATGTGCCAGCAACGACATGGGGTGAATTAAGGGAGGATTACACGCGTGCCACGAACCTTGTCAAATTATTCGATGACGTGTTCAGTGGCATTGTGTTGGTAACGTTCGCCAATGACCTGTTTTTCATATGTATGCAGCTTTACAATGTACTTGCGTAAGTATGTGTGCCGAGAGTTTATTATCATACTCACTTACTGCATGTAAAGTCAAACGTAACACGATCACCAACAAATGCTTGACACCGGCCCCATCTTGTTTTAGAACATAACACGGGTTGACATGTAAGTGTTGTGTAAAACCAAATTTAGAGAAATAAATATGGTTTTTGATTTAAGGCCCTAGCACGAAGTCACAGTGTTTTGTAACGTTGCTCTCGAGTTTCGGCATCTGTATTAAGAAGATTTCAATTTATATCTTTTTTTTGACGACACGGTTGGCGCAGTGGTTGAGCGATTGACTGCTGCGCAGCATGTCGCGGGTTCGATTCCCGCACGGAACAAATATTTGTACGACCTACAAGTATTTGTTCCGAGTCTGGGTGTTTTTCTATCTATAATATGTATGTATTTACAAAAAAAAAATGTATATAAGTAGTTTATCAGCCATCTCGATACCATAACACAAGCATTAGGTTGCTTAGCTTGGGACTAGATGGCGTTGTATGAAATGTCCAAGGATATTTATCTTACTACCTAAGAAACATGAAAATAGAACTCTCATTTTATTTTTTTCCTAGCCTGGTCTGTCCCAGTCCCACTACTGTGCAAAGGCCTTCCTCCACTGTTTATTTCTCGCAAACTCGCAATATAGATTCAATTCAGTTGATTTTAGTCAGTAGAAGTCTGACACTCCCTACCGCTCTGCCCAGAGCGGGAGGAGTCATTTGATGATTTCTCAACCCTCAGAAGAAAAAAAAGGTATATTTTAAAGCAAGATGGAGAAGAGTTATGGAATACTTGTATGTTACATACGATTTATGTTACATACGATTTATGTTACATACGATTTATGTTACATACGATTTATGTTACATACGATTTATGTTACATACGATTTATGTTACATACGATTTATGTTACATACGATTTATGTTACATACGATTTATGTTATAGGAATGGTATCAGATCAGCAAATCCTGTCAATCGACTCTGCCCAGGACGTCTGACCACCAGGTGGGTTTTATTTCGTACAAGCTTCATAGTGAAGGCCGGGTTTTTATTAAACGATAAATTTCGCATTTTTTCTTTACTGTAAGATATTGCTTTATTATACAAAATGTTTTTTTAGTAACCGTCCAAATTCTGATATAAATATTAATCTTCGGCGAAAATCATTGAACACGTGTTTTTTCTTTTAATATCACTCAATACAAAAATATTGAGATCTTACATCACAAAGTTTTAACGTCTCAAGGAGAGCGGATAATTCTTTCGAGAAAATGATTCATGATTGATGATATATTCGTAACGATTTCAAAAATCGTGTTAGAGAATGTTACCTAATGCATAGAAAAAAATATGGACGGTGACTAAAAACATCTTTCTTTTGTGCGCTCGATGTGCTAACGCATCTTGTGTGATGCGTTCATAGCCAATCAAGACGCATGTTCTCTGGTTTGGATCTACCTTATATATTACAGCTGTACCTCAGGTCCCAGAGCAACTGTAGCTCGGCGCTTTTGCCTTAATGTTTTCCTAACTGACTCGTACGTCTAGTCATCCCCCGTCGGGGCTGCGGGTTGTTCACAAATAAACCGCAGCCCCGACATGCAGGGCTAAGAAGAATGGGTGGTTTTTAGTTAGTAGAAGTCTGACACTTCCTTTCGCTCTGCCCAAGAGCGGGAGGGGTTATTTGATGATTCACCGCCAAAAAAAAGGTCTAGTCATCTAGTTAAGTGGCCGCATGACGTTGAACCCATGAGGTTCGATTCCTGGGTTGGGCAAAGTGATAACTATATTACTTTCTAAAAAAAAAATTCTTCAAAGAAAAAAAATTTAAAAAGTCTCAGTGGTAACGACAGAGTCTGAGTTTGTGACCGGTTGATCGCAATATGCTCGCCATTTATTAAATTGGACTGGCGAAATGGGTACTATTAGGTACATCATCATCATCATCATCATCAGCTTATATTGTCCCCACTGCAGGGACTCAGGCCTCCTCTCTAGGAGAGGAATGGGCTATATATGTATAATCCAACACGCGGGCCCAATGTGGATTTGTAGATGTCACACATCTGCGAATTTTTGGTTCTAAGATAGTTTCCTCATGGTGTTTTCCTTCACCGTTTTAAGAGCAGTGATGATTAAATACAATTACACAAAGTAATGCCCACGACCAACTGTTCGTAAGTTGGGGCCGACACCACTGGGCCGCCATTGCTCAATTCTGCTATAAGGTACACCTCGGGCTATTCCTGCAGGGATTACAGGTGTGATGTTTTGTTATGTTTTCCTAACCCCTACATGCACTGCTCCAAATTACAAGAAACCTTAATCTACATAAAACCATCAGTTATTTCAGTGTAATCCGGAACTACCTGTACTCTGCCTACCTAACTTACTCGGTAGTTTACCTGTGCGTCCGTTTCCTCACCGTGGCGCTAGTGGCATCAGGTGTTAACGCATCCTCGTTGCTGCCTCTACCGGTGCTGTATTCTGTGCCTACGACTTCGTATAGTAAAGAGGTTAGTTTATTATTTTTATAATCCGAGGCCTTTGCATGAACGCACACTGTCAAATTCGAACACAACTTGTGTTCTTTTTTTGAAATAAAGATGACTAATATGTTTAACTATTTCTATCTTATTTTTTTTTTTTTTTTTTTTTTATTCGGGAAAATAAACAGTTATACATTAAAATCTTACACTAAGTTATAAATACATCTTGTTACAAAGAAAGTTATTATTTTTTATTTTTTTCGACCGAAACTACGATGGTAACTTGAGGCCGGGACGGAGTAAGCGTTACTTTAAATAATACTTTTAAATATGTTATTATTAACCTACAAAATATAAAAATTATTTTCAAACAATCGCAATGAGTTAATACAGTGTTTCATTTTTTTTTAAACGTATTCTAAAACTATAATTATAAGTTGTATAAATCAGAAGCTCATTTAATTTTTTAAAAAGCAAAAACAATTTAGAACTATTTATTTTTAAATAACAAATCACCAAATCGACACAATTAAAAAAAAACACCGAAATAATTTAAAAACTACAGCGCGCACTCAACGTCCGTCGCATCCGAGCTTCCGAGCCAAAAGTGAACACGCGCCGAGAGCGCACCGCTTATATTGTGTCGCCCCCTCCATTAGCTGCGTCACCACGATCGTGCGATATCCCTGCTCTTTATGCCGATGAATCCTCTAAGACGGCCGTTCCTGACAGCTGAACGACCTCGTCAGCTTGGCTCTCTGACATCTCTTGCTGCATTGGTCCCTCCTCTACAGATAAGTTCTGTGCCTGGTCTTAACCGGGTTGGTCCTTATTGGTAGCCTCGTCATCTAAAACATAAAGCCAAGACTTGTATGAGGTATTCTGAAAGTTTGATCTTTTAACTGCCTATTGTAGTGAAATTACTAGCAATTGTACCAAAATAGGCAGTAGTTGGTAAATTGTATCACCAATGAAAGAGTTCCGGACCTCAATCATTACTGAAACAACTACAACATCGCCTGGCAACCACTATCGGGGTTCCAGTTGGCCATAATGTCGAGGCCATTGCCACAATGTCGGGGCAAACAGGTAGCCAAATGTCGAGGCTATAAAACAAAATTGCCACAATGTCGGGGCAAATAGTCACATTGTCGGGACTGTGAGTAATAACGCTGCCACAATCTCGGGGCCGCACTATGGGAAAATCGCGTATGTTTCGTCTCAAAACTCCGTATCTCAGTTATTTCAAAACTAAATCTGTAATTAATTAATTAATTAACTAGATCTGTAATTTTGCACACATATACGTGAAAGTATAAGGCTTAAAAGAAAAAATAATAATTTTGAAAATTATGTTTATTAATTTAATTAAAAAATAAAACTTAAAAAAATACATGCATTTATAAGAAAAAATACTTTTTTTTTTAATTTACTTACATAAAATAGAATTAAATATCATTGTATAAACAGTGTCTAACGAGAAAAAAATAATGTACAAAATTCAACAAGCTCCTACAGATTTTCGTTGACAGCAAGAAGGGACTTGGCTTCATCGAAAAGTTCTTTCGATATTGTTTCTGAGGTATTTCTCAAACTTGATATATATGGATCAGAAGTGTACAATAAGGTATGGAACACGTCTGTATTGGTAGCCGCTCTTGAACACTTTCTAGAATGATGAAGTCTAAACTTTTTGTAATCCTTGTTGCGGAATTCTTGAGCGTCTTCGGACAATTGTCCGATAGGTAAAATAGCATAGTACTCAATGATTTTTTCTCCGTGAATAAGTATTTTATGTACGGAGGAAGGCATATAATACCAATTATAAATATTTACGTACAGTTGGGCGGTACTATATGCGTATTCACCGAACTTTTTTGAATCAATAGCCATTCCAGATGACATAGTTTGTAGTATAATGTACATTCGTTTTATAAGTTCTACGTCTACACCTGTAATGTCTGCAGAGCAAGAGTAATTCTGAAAAAATCTCCGAGCTGTGTTTCCGTCATTACTATTTCCAGTGCCTTGTCGAGGTTTATCGATATGCAGTCCCATTTCCTCCCTAAACCGCTTTTGTACCAGTTTTTTCTTTTCGTCTTTGTTTTTTTTATTTTCTGGTGTAGTGGCTGACCACTTTTGGAAAGACAAATTATAGGAAATGTGTAAAATCATCTCCATACTTCTAATCCAAGCGTGTAGTGTTGACAGTCCATATTGAAATGAACTTTCATTCACATCTCGTGTCCTAACTGCCTCTAAGTTATTCATTTGCCGAGGAGTAGCACCACAAATTGTACAAGAAGCGCTCGAAGGAGTTTCAGTTAAAACTTGTGCTACTTTACCATCAATCATGGTTAAAAATAGGTTATGAGTAATTTCAATTACTTCACCATTCTTATTTATCACGGAAGGAGACAGGTTTTTAATTTGATTTTTGATATCAGCCACAACAGAAGCGGTTTTTTCAGGAGTTTCTTTGGCAAATTCTATCAATATAGGTCTGCAATATCTTACGGATGAGCAAGTTTCATTTTTCCAAATAACAATATTAGTTGTCTCATCTATAAGTTTAATGGGTACAAGTGAAGCAATAAAAAGGTTCGCATCTGATGTGAAATCGCTTTCTTCGGTCAAAACTTGCTTGTATTCACTTTGCCCTGATGACCCATCACAACCCCATTTGCAGAATAGTTTCAACTGTCTTAAACCGTTTTTGTAAACTGAACCAATTAGTAATATACGTGCCACAGTATGATCCAATAAGTCCTGCAGATTGACTTTTGCACTTATGTTAGTAATGGTTATGCTCGAATCTGGTGGGTAACACATCTTCTTCGCTTCGGCTAAAGTTGGATAAGAAGGAAACACTGAGCAGTTTTTGTCCGCCAAACAAATTCGAAGTTTTCCATACTGTTCTTTGTTAAGGTCTAAGTCAATAAATGTCCGTAGTGCTTCTTCCTTTGTAAAAGGTGTAACGTCTTCAGGGTTCTCAGTTATGAATTTAAGAAACTTTTTCTTATCATTTTTTGACGCAGTTCGTATAATATTAACAATTGTGGCCTCCTCCGTCTCACCCATAGACCGCAACTCCTGAGTATATGCATTGAGCACACAGTCCAATCCGTACTCTTGTATTAATTGCATGTTTTTTCGTTTCTTTGTTTTTTCTGAAGATGCTTCGTATGGTTTCGATGGTCTGCCACCTGCACTGCTTCCAGACGTATTAGGGTCATTAACTGTGACTCGACACTCCAGTGGAACACGAAATTCACCATTTAACCAGTCGACGTTCTTACTTTCAAAGCGTTCTCTTTTTCGGGATGCATTTCTCCAGCGTTCGTTACATTTAGATACCAAGTTTCTTTGAATGTAGGAGACCACAGTAGCCATATCCTCTGGTGTCAAATTGAAATTTTCTTGCAAGTAGTCTTCTATATTATTCCCATTTATCAACAAATTGCACAACTCTCGTTTACTACAAACAAATTCACCCATTATTTTCAAATCAGATAACTTCTGTGAATATTTGAAAATAGGTATTAACTGCTTTTTTAAGGCAACTGAATTTCTGACGAACAACTGTGGATGTTTCAGGGTTCGCCTTTCTTTTATAGGCCAATGAATTAGTGCTATGTGCAAAAAGATAAACTAATATTTGCACTCTTCCCATAACCAACCTGTTTTTAATTTGACCCTAATAGATAAAGTGACCATATTTTATCAAATATGGTGGTCAAAACTATATCAAAACCACAAATAACTATTAATAATACTCATTACTGTAATGACCATTTTATCAATTTGACCTTAAAAGATAACAGATGATTATGTGAGAAGTAAAAAGATATTGGAAAAAAATAAAATTTTTATCTCGCGATATGTTTTGGCACCGTGTCAGAAAATGCGCAAGTATGCGCAACTTTTTTTTTTCTCCTTGTGTAAACTAATGTATAAAGATCGTAATACAACAAATATCTCGACATCGACAAACAGCGGCAAACGGGTAAGTCTCGTTAAAAAAAAAGTAACCCGAAAATTATACCATCTTAAACTACATTGGTTAATTTTAATTTATTTATTTATTATACATAATATTATTTAAGAAACGTTATGAGGAGATTATAAGCATTTCAAAAATGTATAATACTTATACATTTCTATCAAAAACTTTCGAGTAATGTGGCGTTGAATTGTAGTAATGTATTGTGCCAAGATCACATCATTGAACATGAGTTAGCTTTGATGCCTTTTTATATACATTATGGTTAGCAAAAAATAATTAAAGAAATATAGAAAAGAAAGCTTATTTATAAGACTAAATTAATTAATTAGTTTTACTCCATAACAACGACTTTCACGTGAAACGGTTTTGAGACGGCCTTGTATGGGGCTTTCCCATAGTGGGCCGCTTAAATTACTCACCAATACCAAAGAACGCTTCACACGCCTCCGGGGTCCACTCACCACGCCACTGAACCATGTGTTCTGCGGCAGTCTGAGTCTTCTTTCCGTACGAACCAGCCATTAGCTCAAGCTCGTATCGGTGATGCGGCAACGCTTGCACAACCTTATAGGGGCCGCGCATTCCGGAGTCCAGCTTTCCAGTGCTTTGCGATCCCTTGCTAACAAACACAAAGCTGCCCACAGCAAATGTTCGTGGCTGTCGACGACGCTCATTGACATACGCATCTTGTCGCTGCTGATTTTCAGCAAGCAACTCAGATGCCCTCTGTCTCCTCAACGTAAGGAGCGCTTCTCGGTTAGAATGAGAGCCGTTCAGAGCGACGTCTCGCACCAATGATCTCAGGACTGGGGTCGTGCCTTCGACACCAGTCAGCAACTGTAGAGGCGAGGTGCGGGTCGTAGCTTGCTTTGTTATGTTCAGGGTTAGTTGTACCTTCCATAACGCGTCGGACCACTGAGCACCCTTATTATTCACCTCGATACGCAACATATTGAGGACCGTCCGGCAGTAACGCTCGACTTGCCCGTTCTCGCGGTGCATTTCCGGCGTGATAAAATGTATGTCACAGCCTAACTCCGCAACCCAGTCTTTAAAGGACGCGCTGTCAAACATCCTGCCACGGTCACAAACGATTGTTGACGGCGTACCAAAGAGTGAGATGGTATTTGAAAATACGCGTTTCAATTCGGCAGTATCTTGCCTATATAGGGCGTACAAGAGGCAGTATTTGGAGAAAGAATCTGTTACGAGGAGTATATACCGCAACCCGTTTGACTCCGTTAGGGGGCCAAGAACGTCGGTGTGGATCACTGAAAACGGTATTTCAGGCTTTGTCCACGATTCTATCGGTTGGCTAGGAGTTCGAGGTACTTTCTTGTGGGACAAACAAACAATACAGTGACCGACATATTTCTTAATGAAAGGTCTTAGACCGGGGAACCAAAAATGACGCAATATAAGCTCCGTAGTTTTATCTATTCCAATATGATCGTGCTCATCGTGAAAGACTCTTAACAAACTAAGTCTATGACCTTTAGGAATAAAACAAAGGTAGCGAGAATCTTCACCAGTAGCCGCATACTTATAGTACAACAAATCGTTTTTAATTAAAAACCGTGTGGAATCTAACTGACCATCTCTCAGCTTTTGCATCAAGCTTTGAGTTTCAGCGTCAGCCGTCTGAGCAATCTTCGCCCAATTTCGCGGATTTTGTATTTGGAGAACAGTAACGGGTTGTCGGCTCAAAAAGTCTGCATGTTGCATGAGGCAACCCTTTCGGTATTCCAACGTGAACTGGAAGTCCTGCATGTAGATCCACCAGCGTGCCACACGTGGCAACAGGTCCCTTTTACGCTCGGTCAACTTTAAAGAGTTGCAATCGGTTACTATTTTAAATTTAACACCGATTAAATAGTGCCGAAAATGTTGTAACGCGCGAACAATTGCCAAAGTCTCGAGTTCGTAACTGTGATAACGGGACTCTGCACCCTGTGTGGATTTACTGAAATAGCCGACAACTCGCTTCCGTTTTCTCTCATGCTCCTGCATTAAAATCGCACCGTAACCGATAGCACTGGCGTCGGTATGGAGCTCAGTAGGCAGATTGGGATCGAAAATTGCTAAAACGGGTTCTTCGGTTAGACTTTTAATGACATAGTCACGTGCCAAGTCTTGTTCCGCACCCCATTTGAAAGGTTCGCCTTTCCTGAGCAACTTTGCGATACAAGCGGTTTTTGAGGCATAGCCTGCTATGTACCTGCGAAAATAGCCGGCCAATCCCAGGAACTGGCGAACCTCTCTTACATTAGAGGGTTTCGGTGACTTAACTAGAGCTTCAGTTTTACTTGGGCTCGGCCGTACCTGACCATGCCCAATAAGTCGACCAAGGTATTCGAGCTCTGTGTCCAAAAACGTACATTTTTTGAGGTTTACTGAAAATCCAGCGTCGGTTAGTGTTTTTAATACCTCACGCAAAGTTTTTAGGCCTTCACTGACAGAATTGGACATGATAAGCACATCATCTATGAAAACCAACACTTTTCCAGTATCCATAAGTTGCTTCAGAGTTTTGGAGATGACTCTCTGATAAACGATAGGGGCATTAGCGAGCCCATAAGGCATCTTTAAATATTCGTAATGCCCTTCAGGCGTTACGAATGCTGTTTTACTAATAGAGTCATCATCCTTCATTGGCAACTGATGGAAACCTGTGGCCATGTCAAGACTGGTGAAATATCTAAAACTGCCCAATCTGTCAATGTGGTCGTCAATCAGCGGTAACGGAAATCGCTCTTTAATAGTGACAGCGTTTAAAGCCCGGTAATCGACGCACATCCTATCAGCCCCGTCCTTTTTCTTCACAAGGATTATAGGACTCGCGTAATCGGACTGCGACTCACGGATCACGCCTTTACTTAACAGATCATTTATTATCTCGCGAACGCGGCGTTTTTCATCTGCAGCGAGTTTATAAGGTCGATAGTTGATAGGAATATCACTGCTCAGCTTAATTTCCATACTACCCGTGTTAACTGTAGATGTCGCTGTCCCAGTGGTAAAAGTATCGGGAAATTCATTTAGCAGAGCCATCAAACACTCTTTTTCATCGCCAACCAAAGGCGTTCTTATCTTAGCGAACTCTACAGTTGACACATTATGTATATGTGAGACCCTAATCAAGCGTTGAGAATCATTCGTTCGAATGTATGTAACCCCGCTGCGATTTAAAACATCTGTGCCTATCAAAATCGGTGCTTGAATGCAATCCGGGGAGACCACATACAAATCTATTTCCAAAGAAAGTTCTGGAAACTCGATAATTGTATTAATAAATGAAGTGGATTCTATATCCTGACTTCCAATACCTCGCATACGGCGATAGGTAGGGATTTTATTAAAACTAAAATGCTTCAACACGGAATCAGATATAAGCGAAATATCAGAACCGGAATCAACTAAGACATCAACAGGTACATTTTGAATAACTGCGGACATCACGTTGCTTTGTCCGGAGGTGACTCTGAGCAAAAATTTACGTTACTTGTTTTATTTTTAACATTTGATTTTGTTTCCGCACGTTCTTTATTAAAGCAAGTCTCAACAGAATGCCCAGTCTTTTTACAATAACTGCAAGTTTTAGCGGGTTTAGAAACCGATTTTGTTGTTTGTGAGTTTGCATCGGTTTTCGATTGAGAATTTGCACCATTTGTTCCGGTCTTAGCCGACTTTTTTGGACAGTGAACCTGTTTATGGCCTACATCTCCACACGAAAAACAAGTCAACCGATCATATAGCGCAGGTGCCTTGCGTTTACGCGGATCAGGGTTATTTTAGTTTGCCGTGCGAACAGGATTGTTTGCAGTAGTAGGTGCACTTTTAGGTTTCAAATATACTGACAAAAATTCTACCAGATCTTTTGACTGTAGTTTAGCGTTGGTTGTCGCGGCTTTTACTTGGGGATCAGAAATGCCACGAATCACTATGGCAGCTTTCAGTTCATCGGAAAGCCCCCTGACTATATTCAACCGCAACAAGGACTTTCGGGCATATTCTGCATACGTGGTGAATTTGTTCGAATTCGTATTCATCACGTCATATAGCACAGTGGCCATATCTACTTCACGCGGACACAATGACCGAAATTCAGCCTTAAAATTGGTCCACGTTCGGTCATTGGTCACCCAATCGTTAAGCCACGTTTTAGCATCACCACGTAAACAACCACCAATGCGTCCCAGGCATTCCCGATCGCCCCAGTGGCTTAATTCGCGCCCCTTATCTACCTCCGCACACCACACGTCAAAGTCATGGACACTGGGATCAAAATTCGAAATATAGTAATGGTTCGATCTTACTTGAATCAGGGATGAAAGTGCACCCACAATCCTGTAATCCTGTTGGAGTAGAGGTCTGTATCGCATTTGGAGCCAACCGTTCCTCCAAAGCGTTCAACCGATCAAGCACTTTATTTAAAGGGTTGCGGCGAGGGCTGTCCCGACGCCCATAAGAACAATCACGGCGCCTACTACGTGGACTTTCGAAACTTCCTGATCTATCGCGACGACGCCTAGAGGATCTGCTACGCGTTTCGCGATGACGGTCTCGACGCCTCGTATGATCATCGCGACGGCTACGCGACTCTTTACGACGGTGGTCGCGAGAATTACGCTTAGACGAATTTTCACGCGGCGTGCACTCGCGATCCGACATGATTAAAAAGCAGTTAGCACAATAACGTAAACTAAAAACAAACACACGTGGGCGTTAACCTAAAACGCACCAGAACCGATAAAATAATTAACACGTGGTGAGTTACTTTTAAATTGTGTTTAAACTATCCAAGACACGACTTCAAACACAACACGTGGTTGGAATTACTTTAAAACGAAACAACAAAATTATTTTAAAACACACACTAAAAAAATAGATGGCGAACGATCAAAGTCGCGTGTATTTTTAAACGAATCCCACTTCTGATCTTATAGATCAGAAGCTCATTTAATTTTTTAAAAAGCAAAAACAATTTAGAACTAATTATTTTTAAATAACAAATCACCAAATCGACACAATTAAAAAAAAACACCGAAATAATTTAAAAACTACAGCGCGCACTCAACGTCCGTCGCATCCGAGCTTCCGAGCCAAAAGTGAACACGCGCCGAGAGCGCACCGCTTATATTGTGTCGCCCCCTCCATTAGCTGCGTCACCACGATCGTGCGATATCCCTGCTCTTTATGCCGATGAATCCTCTAAGAATAGGTATTCTGCCACTGAAGTAATGTTTAGAGCAATTTTTAAATGTGCTAGCCAGTAAGGATGATCACCGGAAGTATATAATTATTTTGTTTGTACTTATTTTTACAGATTTTCGGAAATGGGGCATTTTTTCAACTTCTCCTTTTCAACCAAACATATTATTGTCTCCACAGAGGTTCGCACCAAATAGTTTGTAATAAGATTCCCTTTGGCTTGTCTCTTAGGTCGAGCGGTTCCAGAACCAAATAAACGGCGATACCGTAGCTCTCAGCGGTCTGCACTTCTTTTACATCACAAGAGACCTGGTACTTACTGTAAGTAGCTGCATATTCTGTTTTAAAATTTAGAGAATTCCAATAAACACTTTGCTTAATGTCATGCAAAAATCTAACTGTCCGAACTGTTAAGTGTTTGGAAAGACAAAAAGCTACCAGCTTTGGGTTATAAAAAAACAAATACAAAAATATTTGGAAAAATCAATCTAGAAAGAGACCATCTAACAACCATCCATCCAACCATCCATCTATCTATATTATAAAGAAGTAGGATTTACAGAACTACGGGCTGTCTAAAATGGCCGCTTTAGCAGAATCGTACCTAATATTCATCATGTTAAAAATTAAAATTCATAAAATGGGTTTTTATAGTTATAAACATAAAGTCCATTTTAAGAATTTTACATTTTAACGTGATTCATACTATGATTCTGCGTGGATTCTGATAAAGCGGCCATTTTAGACCCGCTGGCAAGATCACCGTTGACAAGATACATTATCCCCGAGTGACATAGGCTACTTTTTATCTCTGTATTCCCACGGGAATGGGAACTACGCGGGTGAAACCGCGTGATGTCCGCTAGTTTAGTCATAAAAAGTGTTATTTTCCGGTTTTCATTTGACGAAAACCATTTTGACGTCTACCAATAATTTATTTTTACTATAGTTTATTTCATAAAACAGTAATTATGATTGATTTTAGTCATACAATTAATTTTCATTAACCATAATTTCTATTAAAAAACTACACAAAAACTACAAAATTATAAAACAAAATGCATGCATCATCAATCTCAATAAACAGAATTTGAAACAAAACATTGATCTAATATCAAACTTCAGAATTCTTCATTTAAATTTAAGATAATTATGCAAATAAAATTAAATGATGCCAGTCTTATCTTTAAAGTGTAGGAAGCGAAGCGACAAAATTGTGAAGTATTTTAAGAACTGAAAATACCTACGGAATTTAATTATGTTCTTCAACAAAATAATTATTAGAAGACAAGAAATTAACTTGTTAAAATATTCTTAATTAATGAGATAATGTTATCTTGGGACATTCAATTTTTCATGGGCAATATAATACGTACCTACAAAAAATGCTCGAGACAGAATGATGTTTTCTGGTGTTTTTATCCATGCACGTTTTCCGTTGTCGTAAACTTAAGAGCGTCACAACCAATCCTATCCAATATCCTACTAATATGACACACGCGAAAGTAACAGTTTGTAAGTATGGATGGATTTAAGTATGGTGGATGGATGTTGTAAAATTTGGTACACAGATCTGATAACCTGGATTAGGTAACACAGGATAATTTTTTCCTCCCGCGGGATCATTTTTGAGTTGTAGCGTGCGAAGCCGCTGGCAAAAGCTAGTACTTTATAATTATCTGCCTAGCCTTTTTGAAACTATGTTGGGGTTGGCTTTCTGTCTAATTGAATACATCTAGTAACCGTATTTTTACATGAAGCGTATATAAATTGTGTATGCATTATTCTGTTAAAAAAAGTTAATCAGATAATAATTATAATAAAACGATCCTTTTCTCTTTGTTACAGGTCGCAGGAACCATAGTGACGTATGAATTGGTACTTCTACAATTTAGCACTGACGATAGCAAATCTTAGAATCAAACGTCAATCGTTTTAACAGAATTGATTAACATTTAACAAAGTCTTAAACTTTCAATAAAGTTACTCTTACAATAAGAAAACATTGTAATTAGTTCTTATTTTAAAACTCCATACAATTCTAATTTCAATTAAAAATTAAATAACTATAATAATAATATAGTGTGCTTGAAAATAGTTTATCCAATGATATGTTTCAAAGAAACCCGATAAGTTTTGCAAATAAAAAAGTTATTTTCATAAATAAAAAAAAGTAATAAAATAAAATTGAATTTCGAATTGAATGTTCGTGTTCTATTGTTGGCATGTTCTTTCCAACGACTTTCAGTTTATTTTGCATAATTGGTAAGATTTCACGTTTTGTTTTATACACGTTTTGCAGCAGACAGTTACAGTTCGAACAAATTATCTTGGCAGGTCCGAACTTCGTGCAGAACGCTGCGCAGTAACATTTATTAGGAACCAAATGGTGACATGAGGTGAAGTTCGGGGGGCGGAGTATAGGCTAGAGATGCACCTTACATAAACACAATCAATCCTCTATACGATCAAATATCGTAATCGATTAATTTTATTTGGAATACGTTATTATTAGTGTTTAGAAGATATTTAAGTGAATACATTAACTAATAAAGTGAATTTAATCATTAATAATTGAGTTTTCGTCTTTATTAAAAAAAAAATGTATAGTAACTTTATGTTTCCTCTGTTAAAAGACATGATTTACTTATATTTTAGAAATCTATTACAGACTTCTTGAATAACGAATGTTTACGAATATTTAAAACCTCAATATAAAATTAAATAGAAACATCTTTTTATTACTTAATTTCAATCGATTCGAAGAATAATCGATTAAACGACACCCATTGCACATGCACATGCACATCTCTTTTTGTTAACTTCGTGACCTTCGTGCAAGTTCGGCAATATTCGGTACGAGGTATTATATCTCAGTCACACGACAGCATTTTGTTTGGTGTTTGTGTTGCTATCTCTGTCTTGAGCACATTCGATTAGAAAAGTTTTCGTTGTGTTTTTGTTTGTTGTTTTTAATATTACTGTTATTTTTTATTATTTGTTAGAAAAGTTAGTGGGCACTTACTTCGTCAAATATGCCACCAAAGTATAGTAGTGTTTTAAATAGCAAGGCGTGAAAAAATATTTACGATTTAACTCAGTATATGAAAGGGGAAAAAGAAAATGGAGTTAAAAATGTAGACTAGGTATCTAAAAGTGTTTTGATATTTATTTCATTTGTATTTTCTCACTGTATTAGGTATTTTCTGATCGTATATGTGTTTATCAGGCAATAACAGTTTTCTTCGTGAGTATACATGCGCAAAAGTTCGCAGAGCCTATGTTCAGACCTGCCAAGATAATTTGATCGTACTGTAATTAGTGCCACACATACCTGCCACTTTTATCGTGGACAGCGATTTTGAAAAAAAAAAACAAATAGGCGTACAGGTTGATATGCCACATCGGTTCTATCCCCTTTACTTAGATTATCTCCATGATCCATTTACTATTCAAAGCACCAATTAGCACAATGTGTTGAGTGGGCTACATTGAGTACCTACCGTTAAACGTGATATTTCACCCAAAAAAAAAGTTAAACTCGTAGGTTTACTTAATTTGATGTAGAGGAAGCTTGTTTCACGGTTTCGTGGTGGGTTACGTTTACACCCTGTATGCGCACAGGAACACCTCAGCATCATAACCCTTTGGGATTTAAAAGCGTGCTGTTATGTTATCTTAAAATACAACTTTCCAAACAGCCTTAGTTTCGCCAGCCCCAAAGCTCGTGGTCCCCATAAACAATAAAGTTCGAAAGAATGCAGCATGTAACGAGGTGTGTAAAGACTTGCCTGAGACGGACCTAGAACCTGTCTGTATGATGTTTAGCCGATACAAGAAAGGGTTCCAGTTCTTTGTCAACATGTGCCACGCAAGGAGGGCCGTGTGTAAGGAGAATCTATGTAAGTACTGCGGGAGTCTTGATAAAATTTTAGTGGTGTTCTTGGCTTACTGAAATTAAACTCCGATAAAAATATTGGTTTTAGATTAATATTTGGAACATTAATATATTTAAGAGTCCTCCTGTTAGCCGTCGAGGCTGACTGATCTCGACATGGACATCGGTTTGCTAAATAGTCTATAGAATAATGCACCTAGAGGTAGCCTTTTGTTTTTTTTTGGTGGTTGTAAAATCATCGAATAACCCCTCCCGCTCTTGGGCAGAGCGAAAGGGAGTGTCAGACTTCTACTGACTAAAAACCACCCATGTTCCTTCTTAGCCCTCTATGTCGAGGCCGCGATAACTAGTGTAGCCTTATGTGTAAGCCACATAAAATGACCGACAATTCGATAATCTTCTTTGTTAGCGCACGTGTAAACAAGAAACAACAAAAGAATAAACCTCTTCAAAATTCCATTTGGTTTGAAACAATTTAAATCTTCAAAGCAACTCATAAGTAGGTGCCTATAGATACGTCGCTCTAAGTACTACTGTTCCGAGCTTAACTCGCAACCAAGTGGTTCTCATTGTGAGGCACTTAAAAATTCATTGTGTTAAGAAACTCGCACTGTTTGAGAGCTCGAGAACCCTTCAAAAGTCAAGTCAGCAAAACTTTACTCAGAACGAAAAGTTGAAAAGGTGAATTTGAAAAGAAAGGGGGAGAATTCGGAAAATTACCTTTCGTGGCGTTGATTCGGCAGAATTTTAAGTATAGATATTTAACTCAAATATTAATATTCAGAGTGGTTTTGTGGAAATATTAATTATTGCTCTTTGATTTATAGCGTTAAATGTACTTCTTTGGATTGATTAATAATTAAGTAGTCTTTGCCTAGATAGGTATAATAATATAGTATAATCCAGTCATCCATCCATAATTGATGCTTCAATTATTTTATAATACCTGATACTGGAAAATAGTTCGCGATTATTTTCATTAAGCATATTTCATCACATCACTTATTTATACATTACTAGCTACAACACGAAAATTATCCCACGGGAAGATAAAATCGGGATAAAACTATTCTATGTGTTAATCCGGGTTGTCAGCTAACTACATACCAAATTTTATTGAAATCGCTCCAGCCGTTTAGACGTGAAGAAGTAACAAACATACACACTCACACACTCACAAACTTTCGCCTTTATAATATTAGTGTGATGTGATAAATTGTGATGTGATAGTGTGATTAAGCGTCAATTCAGGAATCAATGAAGTTGTATGTAGGATGTGCCGTGCTATCATGTCCTAAACTGCTGCAACATTCGACGATGAGGTTAGCGTTGATATAAATTATTTAACAGCATGGATGTCGCCTAGTCTTATTCAAAAGCGAACATAAACCATCTAGATCCAGATATGATTAAAGCCGCTTTCACATTAGGACGTTGACAGCGCGTCAGTCGAGCGGCAGAAGCACATTCCTTGACATTTTATAAGAACAGCCGTGACAACCCGTTAGTATTTGCTTATAGTCGCGCGACTGTCCCACAGTTAAAGCGGTCTAAGACGTAATAGTGACAGCTACAGCACAGACCTATATCACAAGTTCTGACATCGACCTTTCGTATTCCCCCCTTTTTATTTCTCTTTGAAAACTGAACCGATTCAATTACTTTTGACATTAAAATTTTAAGTAACAGTATGTCTAGCTTCCTATTTATTTATTTTTTATTTTAAAAACTCTTCGAATTCGTCTGTTTGTACTCTAATTATACCTGCGAAAATGTTTCATTTCTTGTCATTTGAGGACGGTCTTATTTTTTTAACTTAAACTAACACGGACGCGTCTGCAGTAGACCTTGATATTTTTTTAAATATTTTTTTAATTAATGCTTCTATAATAGTCTCGAGACATTTAGGGGACCACAGTTACATATACAATCACAATCCCTATCCCCTATTAGCATACAACATGAAAAAGTAAAATCGAACCCAATTTAGCAACACAACTCACAACACATTAAGTAATATTGTAAGCCCAGTTTACACTCACGATACACGGTGTTAATGGATTAAGCCGTGTATTCACTAGGAGACATCCGCATGTGATTGTGTAGTGTAATCCAGGGGTTATAGGCTGTGCTTGCGTGTGTACCAGCCTTATTCGATCTTAAGAATGTTTGGTTTGAGGAGTGGGTTGATTATAATTATTGATTTATTTATTTAACATAAATGTAGAACAGTTTAAAGATGTGCTTGTAGTTTGTGTAATGTATAGTTTTATATGCTATTGTTTAGTATTATTATTATCAGTTTATAACGCTACGTAGGCTCTTTGCCTTCCTCCATGTGGGAAATATAATTAGTCTTTTTGTAAATGTGTTAAAAGATAATAAGTTAAACAACTTTATTTAATCATTCTTAGCGATATTTTCATTCTACCGATTTCACATATATTCTGCTACTATTCACTCTTATACTCAAATGAATAAGGTTGAAAAGTGGTCGACCGTCAGTGAACTCGGTAGTACACACGGCAACTCGGCAACGCATCAAACTATTATAACCCAGTATAACTTGGCTTCGTTTAGTATCAGCTTCCCGTACAGTGAGATATCAACTTAATTTGGTTTAACAGTTTAATTGATCATTGTGCATACGAGTACACTTAATTAAATGGGACAAAGACCTATGAGAGATTGTGTCAAAACTAAGTATCTTTTTTTTTACAGTGCTAAATATAGTGCATCCAAGCCGATGCATAAACAGCAACCAATTCTACTTACCAGTCATTTGAAGGATCGAACAATACCAATATCATCAAACCGGTACGGACAACTTGCGGACA
This sequence comes from Diarsia rubi, assembly GCA_932274075.1. Lineage (NCBI taxonomy): Eukaryota > Metazoa > Arthropoda > Insecta > Lepidoptera > Noctuidae > Diarsia > Diarsia rubi. Next base: position 6,472,942 of record OW026414.1, read on the forward strand.
CAGCTCCGGATATGTAAACTGCTACATTACGCTTTTTTTTATGGGACAAGCCCGCCACACTATTCCCAAACCACTGTAACTCCTGTAAGCCAGAATCAACAGTGGCGATCACAAGAAAAGCGCCGAGACAATGAAGCCCGACGAAGTCCCAGAGAAACGATTTAACTGTCTTGGATCCCGCAACGAAATTAATCAGAAAAGAATAGCGGAGGAGTAGGAAACGCATATGATTACGCATTTGTTTGATGCTCAAAGCCAAATCTAATTTGTCCGTAAGCGTCTGTCCCGTTTGTGCGGACAAGTCGCTAACCGTCTTTCATTGTCCGGAACCGCGTCCTTTATCTTTATTTTTAGACCAATCGTCAACAACACCCAACACGACTTGACCTTCAACGAAACAAAAAAACATCATGACCTCAACAATTCTTAACTTCCAAAAGAAATGAAATAAAGAATTAGTCAAATTGGGTAATGCATTTTCCTTTAAAAATCCCTTACAAAGAGTTTTCTACCCTTTTGCTCTTAATTGTCTGGTTAATGAGATCTCCGGCAAGAGTCCGGGCGAGGTAGATAGAATTTGAATTTGTTTTGCAGTTCTTAAATGCTTTGCTGTGCCTTTTCAAGATTCATAGGTCTTTTAGAAATCTTAAAGCTACATGCTAGGTACTTATTGTAAATAATTAAATAAAAGGTTTATTTTTCAAAAACTAATATTACTAACAGTTATGGATTATCACACTTCACACTAATAATATATTATAAAGGCGAAAGTTTGTGAGTGTGTCAGTGTTTGAGTGTGTATGTTTGTTACTTCTTCACGTAAAAACTACTTAACGGATTTGGATAAAATTTGGTACACAGATAGTTTATAACCTGGATTAACACATAGGATATGGTTTTAATCCTGATTTTATCTTCCCGTGGGATAAGTTTTGAGTTGTAGTGGGTGAAGCCGCTGGCGACAGATAGTTTGAAATAAATGCTATGAGTGTGAGTTTGATTCAGACTTATCAGTTACGCAGTAAAAATTCTGTAAGTTTTCGCAGTCTGAGATCTGAGTTATTAGAAGTTTAGTAAAAGTGAGGTTATGTTGTTGGGTCTCTATAAAAAAGCTGATAACTAAGTCCTTTGAGCATTAATGTATAATATTATATATTTGAGTGGAGAATGTTTGAAAAGGCATATTTGTTTTTTATTACTTGAAGCCTAACAGGAAAGGATTTATCGAAAAGGTGTCAATCACAGTTTCAACTGTGAATTAATTCACTATATTTTATACAAGTATATATTATAGCACATTTAAATACTTTGAGCGAATTCCCTAGTAATTCTCTAATTGATAAATTAAATCGATATTGTTATCTCCATCTACACTAATATTATAAAGAGGAAAGATATGTTTGTTTGTAACAAATAGGCCCCGAAACTACTGAACCAATTTGAAAAATTCTTTCACCGTTGGGAAGCTACACTATCCCCTGGTGACATAGGCTAGCTAGGCTTTTATCCCTGTATTTCCACGGGAACGGGAACTACGCGGGTGAAACCGCGTGACGTTTTTATCATTTTTCTCCGCTTCCAGATTGAGAATTGATTGCTGATTTTAGATATTTTAAAATTAAAATAAAACATTTTAGACCATATCAACTTATTACACTGGGGTCTACCATTTCCCGTCTCCTTTCTTTGTTAAGATTTTCCACTTGATCGCTAAAACATTAGGTTCAAGGTTGATTGGGGAAATTTGATAATTTTGGGTAGCTTGTTATAACTACTATTTTATTTTCTCTACACCACCTTTGGAGAAAAATTATGTCAAAAGGCAGCCTGCCTATATTCTAATATCCTTAAATCACTATGTGTTTCAAAACAGAGTGAGTGTTTCGTAGACAAAATCATAGAGCAAATATTCATCTATGGTAATTTCTTTTGACGTTTTCGAATTCTGTCCTTTCTATCAAGATGGAACCCGTATAATGTTAGAAGATAGAAGTAAATATTCAGGTTTTTAAAGTGGGACTTCAGGACTATAACTGTAACGTTAGTAAATAGAGTGAAGCGGACTTAATAAAACCGCTGTGCAACGGTCCAGTTATAAAACTTATACTAATTGTAAAACTATTTCGAGGAATAAGGTCTCTATTCACCCTGTCGGGGCTGCGGGTAGTCCTCTGGTTATCGCGGCCTCGACATAGAGGGCGAAGAAGGAACATGGGTGGTTTTTAGTCAGTAGAAGTCTGACACTCCCTTTCGCTCTGCCCAAGAGCGGGAGGGGTTATTCGATGATTTTACACCCACCAAAAAAAAAAAAAATAAATAAAGGTCTCTATTCATTTATTTCTCGTTAAAATTTTTAATTTTTTAATCCTTAAGGCGTTATCTCAAGAAGGAATATCGTGAAATATGCTTAAACCTGCGATCAGATAAAGATATGCCAAACGCGCGGTTCCCACATGTTTTCATGAACGCATCACTGCACCAGGCGTTGATTTATACCAAGATACCTTGTTTTCCTTTTGGCTTATAATTACTAGTTAACTTGTTGCCCTAAACGGGACACGGTTCTCGTATTAAGGTCTGGGCCCCTATTCATATTTATAAACGCATAATTATATTCTGCAAAGGGCACGTGCCATCCTGATGTGTAATATTCCCTGTGTGTTGCGCAGAAAAAGGGAAAATAATTAAGAAAATATTATAAGTAACACAATTTTTCGTGAAAATTCTCGGAAGGTTGGGATAATTAGATTGGCTGTTTTGTAAAGAAAATTATTAACGATTCGATTGTTTTATTTAGTTATTGCCATCGACATCCGAAAGTAATTTTTATTAAGTGTTTTTTTTAGTTGTATACACTCAATTTCTTCTCAGAACATGCTCATTTACAGAACCAATTTTAAGGAAATATCTATGGAACTAATCAAAAAGTATATCATTACAAAAAAAAAGGATTCAAATCGGTTCATAAATGTCGGAGTTATGAGGAAACAAACATAAAAAAACCTTTTTTTAAGTCGGTAAAAATAGACTTTATTACCTACATATTATACCTAATGTCACTATCATTACTGAGCCTCGCTTTAACCAATAGTACACGTGACTCTGACCCTATTCGCTCCAGCGAACTAAACCACTAATGCATCTTGGCATCTAATGCACCTTGATGCGGTAACTACATTATGTTACGATTGGCTAAGAAGGGGTAAGCCTATCATCCATTGATTCGTAGATTGCAGAGTAAATGTGGAGGGATAATGTGTGTGGGAAGAGGAGTAAGAATATAGCAATAAGAAGAGGATTTTTAGGCAACTGGCGGGTGGCTGGGTGTTGCGCGGTGTGCCTATTGGCCTTTTTTAGGCAACTGGCGGGTGGCTGGGTGTTGCGCGGTGTGCCTATTGGCCTTTTTTAGGCAACTGGCGGGTGGCTGGGTGTTGCGCGGTGTGCCTATTGGCCTTTTTTAGGCAACTGGCGGGTGGCTGGGTGTTGCGCGGTGTGCCTATTGGCCTTTTTTAGGCAACTGGCGGGTGGCTGGGTGTTGCGCGGTGTGCCTATTGGCCTTTTTTAGGCAACTGGCGGGTGGCTGGGTGTTGCGCGGTGTGCCTATTGGCCTTTTTTAGGCAACTGGCGGGTGGCTGGGTGTTGCGCGGTGTGCCTATTGGCCTTTTTTAGGCAACTGGCGGGTGGCTGGGTGTTGCGCGGTGTGCCTATTGGCCTTTTTCTGTTCTGTCTCCTGCTGATATGGAAGGCACTGGAAATGATGTTTTTCCTACTCCTTCGCTATTCTTTTCTGATTAATTTCGTTGCGGGATCAAAGACAGATAAATGGTTTCTCTGGGACTTCGTCGAGCTTCATTGTCTCGGCGCTTCTGTTGATTCTGGCTAACAGGAGTTACAGTGGTTTGGGAATAGTGTGGCGGGTTGGTACCAAATAAAAAAAAATAGACGAGGAGTGAGAAATACGAAAATGTAAGATAAAAAGCAGGTCTACCTTAGTTGGGAATAGATCAATGCGTATATAACATAGGAAAGACTTTCTTCTCTATCCTTCTGTCAACACGCCTAGCCTTTTCCAAACTATGTTGGGATCGGCTTCCAGTCCAACCAGATGCAGCTGAATACCAGTATTTTACAAGGAGCAACTGTCTACTGACCTCAACATCCCAGTTAATACTGGGTAATATGATAACCCTTGGTAGAACTGGTAGTCAGGCTTCGGGTTATTATCTTCCAGCAAAGCATGTCAAAGATCTACAAATGTCAGTCAGGACCCACCCCCAAGCTTTACGAGGCACGTAATAGGTGGTTACTGGCCACCCAATCGCAGACTAATCTAGGCAAGCGCGAATAAACCCGAAGATTGATTCGCGTGACTGTTATTATCGAACGACGAGTTCGAATTCTCTCGTAAAAATATATGCCTATCGGTAAAGCTGCACGATGCGAATTTTGAAATAACCAACAGCACAATGTGTGCACAGAATCGGAAACAGTTAAAATACAGAATCGAATCTGTCTGTAAGAACTTCAGGTTAAGACTGTTTCGATAGGTAGACCGAATCGCAAAACATAATAGCGGCTGCAAAAATACAGTAGTGAATCCGTCGTACGTGCGTTGCACTGTGGCCAGTTCAGTGGTATGGTCAGTTCTACGTATTCAAGTCCAGAGTATGTCTAAAACATAATCCTTCCTACTAATATTTTAAATGTGAAAGTTTGTGAGAATGGATGTGTGGATGTTTGTTACTCTTTCACGCATAAACGGCTGGACCGATTTGGTTGAAATTTGGTATGTAGATAGGTTATACCCTGGATTAACACATAGGATAGTTTTTATCCCGATTTTATCTTCCCTTGGGATAATTTACGAGTTGTAGCGGGTGAAGCCGCTGGCAACAGCTAGTAATCTATACAAATAAATAATATTGAAGTGTCGTTTTATAACATCAAAATAACAGCTTATTACTAAATCCTAATTAAAGTAACCTGGTACCTGGTGAAGATTGCAGGGATCCGCTGGATGCGAGACGCACGGGACCGGTCAATGTGGCGACACTTAAGGGAGGCCTATGTCCAGCAGTGGACGTCTTTCGGCTGAAATGATGATGATCATGATGAATTAAAGTAAATACATACGGCACTTATAACAAAGCCACCTTTTTTGTCTGTCTGTCTTAAGAATATGAGGTCTAACTTCAAAAGTATTTAAGCAAACCATCGAGAGGCTATACATTTGCCTACAATTGTTTTACAACAAACAGTTCTAGCCTCATCGAACATTCCTGACGCACTACCAAAGCGAGGCAGTCCTTAAAGCCAGCCCTCTTAGATTATCTCTAAATTAATTAAATTGTATCTACTGTTACTTTAAAACAACATTATCTGTACGCCAAACAAAATAATCGCCCACACGATTTCAACACTCTTATTGAAATTGTTGGGAACTTTCCGAACTGGGTCGTTGTAAAGGGAAAAGCTTCAACAAAACAAATATATGAATACTTAACAGATTAAAATTCTTTCTTTTGCGAAGTAAGCACCTATTTATTCTGTTTAGAGAAATGCTTATGTGGGCGCATTATATCAAAATGTGACGTCTTTTGATGTTTCTTTGAATTCAGACTGTATTTTTTGGAGAGCATCAACATTATACTGTGTTTTTTACCCACTAATCGTTTATTCTCTGTAAAGATAATCTAATAAAATTTCGTCTAACTGGGGTCTTTGAAAAAAAAAATCTGCAGCATTTATTTATTAGTAGTATTTATTACCTAGTTTGGAAGTCAATTGTTCATTTAATTAATGAACAATTGACTTCCAAACTAGGTAATAAATACAAATCAGGTAATAAAGACTTTTTTTCGACTTTTTTTTGTTTGTCGAATTGTTTAAATTAACGAAATTGGCGATTGAAAACAAAGAAGAAAATACTCATACCAAACGGAAGTCACAGATCATAAAGTAACAGTAAAACAAAATGAACCACAGTGTTTTCAAATGCGAGTAATGTAGAAGAGACATTAATATTCCATCGCTATCGCACTTCATGAAAAACACTGAAATTGTTCACAAGTACATACTCGTATGTACGTACTTTTAATGCTTATTTTTACATAAACGCGCTCACGTTTTATGTGAGTGATTAATGCAATGTAATGTTTTTTGACGGGTGCTCTTAAGGGGTTCGCTAAATCAAAACATTCTTCGGGACATTTTCAAGCTTGGTTTTAATGGTTTTCGGGTTGATAGGTGAAGAATAATTTTCATTACTTAATAAAAGAAAAGAGAACATTTTTTTCTTAAAAGTTCTTAAAGTTTGTATCACATAGTTAATATCAGAGGTGTGTATCTAAATGCAACGTATATAAGTACGTCAATTTTGATTGTTATATTGGGTTATTGACCCTAGAGCATTTTAGTTAAATTGTTAGCTTGTTGCTAACAATTTTCAGCATTATCTGTGTCATCCATGAATAGGAAAAAAGTATGAAAATATGATATTATTATGTGAAACGAGTATGTATATTTAACGATAAAATCGACGTACTTATTTTCGTTGCGTGTACACCACACACTTGTAAAGCCTAGGCTTATGGTATAAACAATCACACTCGTTACCAATGCCTTGCTGTGTCGCAACAAGTTTCCACTTAAGCTTCGATTTCCATGTTGGAAAAAACCTTATTGGGCTTTCAGAAATTACCTATACTGAAGTCGTGAATTTTGGCAGCCATCTGATAGCAATAGGCTCGCTCCTTATTAGACTGGATTGAAATATAATAATAATAATAAATTTATTTAATCAGGTATAACTGGTGAAATGTGGTTGTACTACAAGTTAGCCTCCTCTTATATTATTACTAGCAGTTGCCAGCGGCTTCGCCTGCTAAAACTCGTAAATTATTCCACGGGAAGATACAATCGGGATAAAAACCTATGTGTTAATCCAGGGTGTCAGCTAACTCCGTACCAAATTTTATTAAAATCCCTTCAACCGTTAAGAAGTAACAAACATACACACTCACAAACTTTCGCCTTTATAATATTAATGTAAATACAAAATGTCAACCCCTTAACATCAGCTATACCACAAATTACAACCCCATCATAGTTGGATCAGTAATGGAATCGCACAAAAGCACACCTCTGCTTATCTCCCTGGAGACAAACACCCACTATATTGAAGCGAAACATCCATTTAATAAATTGCTGGAATATTATTTATAATTTCACGCCTACGGCAGTGAGGAACACGCTTTTAAAATAATAACTTAATGTGGACAGCAAGAAATAATATTTAAAAAATTCGTTTTCATTCCATAACGTAGAAAATGTTTTAATAAAAAAATAATTTAATTTTATATCTGCGGACTTTTGAAATTATTAAAATTGAATCAAAAAGTCCGCATTATTACTAAAAGTAATTTGTAACTTCTTGGATAATCTTCAAAACTACTGGCCCACATCCGAGTCCAAGTGTTACAGAATATTTTTCTTCAGAATTTTTCCCTGAATTCACATTCGAACCTCGTTATAAAATTTCCAGAAAAACTTTCTTAAATTGACCTTCCCTTTCCTAAATATTGCGACTGGAAACATTTAAAGTGATCCCAAAAAAACCTTAATTTTCGTTGTAATTAGTAAAGTTTTCTGCATCTTGATTTACATGGCGTAATGATTGTGTTACGTGATTCGTTTTAGTATGGCGTTCTTTATTTGATCTATTTTGAGATCGCGTTAATACAAAACGGATGCGACACTCGCCGATTGATAACTAACAATGGTCAAGTCTTTTTGTTTTGTGACAACAGCCAGTCACACTTTACCCAAACTACTGCAACTATTGAGAGCTAGAATCAACAAAGACAGCTACCAGATAACCGCCGACTCAATGAAGCACGACGATGTCCCAGTGAAACAATTTGACCGTCATAAATCCCGCAATGAAATTAATCAAAAATAATATAATAATAAGGCAGAGGAGTAGTAAAAACATACAACACTATTATTAATATTAAAAACGGGATATTTACTATGTTTACTTTTAGCTTCCAATACTGGATGCAGCTGAATACCAGTATTTCACATAAAGCGACTGTCTATTCTATTAGATTATTATTTTCTATTCTGACCTCCACATCTCAGTTAGTGGCCTCCTTCTAGGTAATAGCATACCCCTTGGTAAGAATGAAATATTAGAATTTTAGACCACTGACACTTCTAACGACTATCAAAGGTCACACAGCCGGGGTCAACGACCTTACGTGCTTTCCGAGGCACAGAGGGAAGTCTGTATTAAGGGATTGTCGCCCACCCATGAACTAACCTAGACAAGCGCGGCTTAACCTACAGATCGACCTGAGTGGCAGTCACGAGCTCCTCAACCACGAACAGTATTCACCAATTAATGTATTATGTTTGCAAAATGGTATTATCCTTATTTTTATTGTTTTTGTACTCTACTACAGTGCTGTCCTTTTTAACCCAAAGATTGACTGGTAGCCTTTTGGCATTAAGTCCGCCTATGTACCACTCTTGTACATGAAGTTTAAGTAAATAAATAAAAACACATTACCAAAACTGACAAAATAAACAACTACGGTGCAAGTCACCAAGTCTTGCTCAATTTCATCAGCAGACTATGGATCCAGCCAGTCCGTCCCAAACAAAAGAGGTCAAACCTTGTTTCTTACAAAGAAGTTCCTATTATTGAGGATTTCTTGCTTTCAAAAGCGCTAGATAGGGCAAAGTAGTATAATTAGCGTATTCTCTGAGCAAAACTTTGCCAGGGAAACACTAACAAGTAACAGTGAATGCATTTCTGTTGTTGTAGTAAAGAAACTACGTCTTTTGTTAAGAACTTAAGTCGGATGTTTTTCTTATTTAGTTCTATACAAACGAACTTGAAGATTCAAGAACGCATTTAGGGTCAATTCATTTTTTTGATTTTTCTTATCTTGTCAGTAATACCAAAGACAAGTGCATAGTACTTGCAACCGGCGTGCTCGTATGCGCAGATGTATGAAGGTGGACGAAGCATAAGGAGTATGTGAGGATAAAGATATGTCAGCAACAAGGAAGGGGCCCGCAATGGCCGACGCCCGTCGAGGCTGCGGAATGTTGTAAGAGATCCCGCAGCCTTGATATATAGGGCTAAGAAGGAACATGGGTGATTTTTAGTCAGTAGAAGTCTGACACTCCCTTTCGCTCTGGCCAAGAGCGGGAGGGGTTATTTATTGATGATTTCCCACCCCCCAAAAAAAAAAAAAAATAGAAAAGGAGTATGTAAGGATCGTAGCAGGTGGCGTTCTGTGGTTTCTCTCTATGCTGATGGGAAAAAGGCATGAATTTAATGTTTGTTCTCATTCATCTCTGACTATATGATAAAATGTGTGGAAAGGCATAACATTTTTACAGAATCTCGACCAGTGTCCAAATCCTAGTTAACACATTCGACTCCACCCTCATTTCATAGAGCTTATGTGCTATCCTGTATATATATATATTGCAAGTGGTCCCCGTACGCAAAATACGCGCTTTAGGCGTGGAGTTGCGGACACTAGCCCGATGCATCTACCTACCTATCTAAGTGGGCCCTGCAGGTGGGTCACTGGCATTATGTTTGAGAAAATGTGAGCCCACGTGTTTCGCGAACAGACAGACTGACGCAGTCGAGGACTTTGTTTCATAATATGTAATGATAGTGATATTAGTGATGTAGTGAAGCTGCTTTGGCTCTTTAAAAATATCGGTATCACGGAACGAAAGTTCCGATATCACAATTCCGATATTGGGTCTTTAAAAAAAGCACTGGGCAACCGGCCTTACCCTCAACTACGGAGTTTTAAGCTAGACCTGCGGGTAGAAAGCTCTCCCCAACCCGTGTACCACTCAGAAAAACCACAATGCCCAGCGTGTTGTCAACGACTTTTTACCCGACTACGGCGAATCCAAAAGGAAGGGTAATGATTTTATAGGGTTATGTATGTATGTAAATTATAGAGTACAGTCGTAGTCGCATGGCCACCTTGCTAATGGCAAGTAGCGGCTGACTTTTGTATCAGTGAGAACGCCATGACGGAGCATCAGGTATTATAATTATCAAATTATCTACTTACTAGACGATTGTTGAATACTTTTAAGACCACGGTTTTATTAGTCTGCGTTTTTATTCGTAGTCGGGTTTTAGTTTTTAAACTTATTTGTTTATTACTATATTTGAAAGACATTTTTTGTAGGTACGTTAAGTGTGCTTTAAAATGTGTCTTGATTTATACAGGATCAAAGTATTTGAGAGAAAGTTCGATATCTAAACACGATGTAACGGCGAAATCTGATTTAACCACGGTCACTGATCTAAGTTCTAGAAAGTACGACTCTAATTTTTTTCTTACTACTCAAATCTAGAATATGTCACACATCTTTAAAGTGTTTCCTTTAATTTAGACCCTGAATATATGTAGGTACTGAAGACTATTATTTAAGGAATATTTTAAAGTTCCTTTAGCAATTTCACGAGTATGGTCATAGAACATTTTTATGAAGTAAAGAAAACTCTGTCCTCTCAGGACATGCATATACTTAGGAACGACTACCGCACAAAGGAACTGCGTCCGAACCTTATAAGCGCGCATTATGCAAATGAAATAACACGAGCTGCCCGAGTACTCTGCGCTGAGGGCGCATAATCTCGCGGACATGCTCCCGAGAAAGTAACTTAGACGTATTGCGCGCTGGAAAATAGTTGAGCCCTAAAGTAGGAAATATAATTCGGATGTGGTATAATTAGACAGTATTGTGAATACGTAAAGAGAGACCTGAGCCCTCCTGCACCTACACCTACAACTCTGCCGGTCAACTCTACTGCTTTAACTGTGACCGGGTATTTAAAAGCAAATTTGATCAGGCCAGCCCTATAAGGGCACACGCTACGAAATAGCTTGTAAGGATCGCCGTTACCGAAATTTATATATTGTTATTAAAGGCACACTGGTAGCCAATTTTATTGTAAGACGTTCACAGTAGTACATAAATAAATAAATAAATAAATATCCTTGGACATTTCACACAACGCCATCTAGTCCCAAGCTAAGCAACCTAATGCTTGTGTTATGGTAACGAGATGGCTGATAAACTACTTATATACATTTTTTTTTTGTAAATACATACATATTATAGATAGAAAAACACCCAGACTCGGAACAAATACTTGTAGGTCGTACAAATATTTGTTCCGTGCGGGAATCGAACCCGCGACATGCTGCGCAGCAGTCAATCGCTCAACCACTGCGCCAACCGTGTCGTACATACTACGCTACGGTGCTACGATATTTCATACTGATACGTATTGCTAAGCTGTACACCGCGTAGCTTTGCTACGACTCATTGCGACTCGTTGCCACGTTACATTCTGAAATTAAATTGTTGTATTGCGGCTACATTTTGTGACGTATTGTTATGATACTGACTGCCGCACTCAGTGAGCTTTAATGATCACTTAGGCCATCACTTAGTAAAGGTTTTGACCTGTTTTGTCATACAAAAATCTGTCAAATCTTTACTGAGTGACGGGTTAAGTAATCATTAAATATTTCTGGGTACCGCAGTAAGTACCACTTTTATACAACGCTTCGCTAGCTGACACACGACGCTACGCTCGCCGCTACGCACACACTTGGTCTTCAAGAAAAAAAATACGTGTCTCAAGATATATGAAAAGATATGAAAAACGTATACAAATGTGCCTTCTCCAATATCATATATTCAGCGATTTCAGGAGAAACCAAGCCAGAGCAGCTTTGAGGCAAGAGGCGAATGGAATTGGGAGCTTATCAGAGCTTGAACAGGACCCGATAGCGTGTGAACCGACACCTCGATGCGACTTGCTTATACTGTCTATAAAGGACTCTGAAATGGTAATCTTTGGTATGTCATATCTAGCTTAGTGTAGTAAACTGAACGTGAATAGCAATTTGCATTCAGTTTAAACTTTCAATCACTCTGCAATTTCCATAAGCAGCAAACAATAGGGAATTTCACCAAAAAAATCTAATTAGTCCGTCAGATAGATTTAGAGGTTTAAAAATTATATAAACGTAGTATTTTGCCAATGTGCTCAACCGTTTTACATGGGACCAGTGGTGTGCCTAGGGGCCAGCAATACAACAAGCTCATAAGATAAGCAGGCTGTTCAGAAATCATTATCATCGTTTCAAGGGTAAACAAATATTTGTTTACCATAGTAGTGGTACTTTCCTATAAGCCCATTAGGCAGTTTCGGGTTGATGTGGTGGCGTCTGTACAATAAAGTAAAGCACACCTCTGTCTAACCCTTAGGGGATTACAGACGAGATGCTATAAAACGTTTTGTTTGAGTAATTAATAAAAAAAACTTGATGATCAATACTGTCTTAAAAATTGTTCGTATTAGGACGTTTTTAAAAATCATACGGTTAAAATTATATGGTTTAAATTCAATTTAATTTTTATTTCAATCTAGATCTGATCTTCGAAAATTCAATCAATGCAACAATGTACTTGAAATTGATTCACTTACACAGACTGTTTCCTTGACCCCAACAAAATTGAAATTATATCAAGACAAAGAAAATCTTGATTAAATTGAAATTCCAAGCTCTGATTAAAGAGAACTTTTTCTCGAGATCGTATCAGACAAGTTTTAAAGTTGCCAGTTAACTCATTTGCAAATATTTCTTGAGATAAGTTTGACTTAAAGACAGCTTTACTGCAAATTGAAATAAAGACTTGATTGAGTTTAAGATTACATTGAAGAATTACTATTAATCTCACTTGATGCCCTTTTGTATTATATGTAAAAGACAAGTTAGGCAAGAATACTTATACTTATTTTACTTGCTAATACTTAGTTACGTTTAAACAAACATATACTACGACATGTCTTCATGCTGTGTTTATTTTTATTTTATTTTGTATGGTTGTTTTATATTATAATCCAAGAATTGTTTATTTCACTTTCTTAATTTATTTGCTTTACTGGGTGGATTTATTTCTAGGAGAAATTATGGTAGGTGTACATATTGTGTTACAACAAAATACAAAAAAATTAAATTACAAATTAAAACTAAAAGATAATATTTACATATATACAACGACTACTTAGGCGTCCTAGTACACCTCCGCATCGCTGACAACCGGGAAAGTGCCCAGAAGACTGGCAGCATTGTCACGTTGAATGGCAATGTTAATCCTTTGACCAAAGAAAGAGCCAGGCCTCTGATCGCGCGAAGTGTCGACTAGACGGCGAGAGATCTCCTTGAAAAGGAGACGCACACTCGGACCCCATGACCCGAGCGTTTCGACCCCAAACGGCTCAAAACTATAATTAACACTGAGGTATTTGCCGCTTGAGCGTCTCAGCAGCTGCAGCAGCAGCACCGCCTAGCAACGTGAGATGGCGCAAGGGTGTCGACACAGGTTCCAAGGCACCAACATCATGCCATCTGGTCTCTTCCCATCGTCACGTAGCAAGCCGTTAGGTTCTAAAACCGCTGGTACACCGGCGCAAGGTAAAAGGTAAAAGTAAAAAGAAAAAAGGTAAGGTAAAACTCAAAACATGAGTGATCAATTTCTACAATACAATAACCATCGACAGATGTACACTCCTATATAATTATAAAAGTTTTTACAAAAAGCCCTGACAAGGATGCTTGCTTTCTTTAAACATTTTTCCCTGTGAAGGGCTATTTTGTCCCACAGTTTGCAAATGTCAACCATAAATCTGTGGGAGGAAGATATAAATCTATTATTACAAACACTGAGTTGCACGGTGACCACACTTTGTGCTTTCAACAATCCGACCTAAAGGCACTTTTTTGTTACGAATGGCCAGCGATCTCCACGCATCCAAAACCTCTGGCAAAAGCTAAAGTTAGAATCCTCTGAACGAAAACCTTTGTAATTAAATTATTGTAATGAAATGATGTGAAGATATGTAATGATATAATTCATCATCATCATCATCAGCCTATAATGTTCCCACTGCAAGGACTCACGCCTCCTTTCCAGGAGAGGGATGGGCTATAATCCACCACGCGGGCCCAGTGCGCGTTGGTAGATGTGACATGTCTTCGAATTTTTTGATTCTAAGAGATGTTTCCTCACGATGATTTCCTTCACCTTATTGAGAGCAGCGGTGATTAAATAAATTACACAAAGTAATGTGCCTGCCTAGATTCGAACCCACGACCTACTGTTCGTAAGTCGGGGCCGAAACCACTGGGCCACCGCTGCTCTATGATATAATATAATGATATTATTGTAATTATATAAATATAATATGATGCAATTAATGAAATATCAAGAATGTAATTTTAATATTTTTTGTCATAATTATAATGAAAAAAGTTTAATATGTCTTTTGTATATTTTATGGTAGATTTAAAAAGTTAACATGTCATGTGTCAATCACACGTACTCAGAAGTACTATTTATAAAGTAGATTAATCTGTTATTAAGTTTTTAATAGTAGTAGTAAATAAAGGTTCTATTATTTAATTTAAACCCACATTATAAATTATAACACGTTAAAGAAAAAATCATGAATACCTAAAAACGTACATTTAAACGCAACGTTGAAAACTAGACCCTAATCGTAGTCTCGACCCAAATGTAGATTTGATTAATGTTCGTACTTAAATCTGTCTCCGAGGTAATAATGTCCCTCAATATTCTAGTCCCACTTAAATTGCTCAGATTACGTCACCAACCTGAGAACGATACCTGACATTGAACGATTTAATCTATATTAAATGACATTTGTGAGCAGTGATAACTTCTACAACAATCTCGTTGAGGATTGTGAATTCAAACTCAGCGCCTACAGGTGTAATTACCACGCTCTCATAAATGGTTCATAGATACACACAATTTTTTTTTAAATTTAAATTATTTCTTTTGCTTATCTAAACTGAAATTCTCAGCTTAGTTTTATGAAGGGTGCAAAATGTCCCTTAGCGAAGCCGAAAGGCACTTGTTCTCCCCGTCATTGGGATATTTATTTGTTCTGGCCCATACTTGGGAACCAAAGTAACAAAACAAAGTTTTTTCTTTAGACACTAGCTTTTTGCGTGACTACGCATAAGCGCGCTGCCTCCTTGGTGCGCAGTATACGAGCCAGCTCGAACACCATGCTTACGATGATTGGCGGAAAGACTGACTGTCATTTCCTCCGGCATTGCTACAACAGGAAAGTCGTTGCACCAAAGCCGCAGAATAGGTGCTAGTTTATTAAGTATTTGTATGTGAGTTTTAGTGTTATTGTATTAAGTACGAACATAGGCTAAGTTATATTGTTACTAACACAGTGGACTTCTTTGTAGTCTGATTAATAAATAATTATTATTCTTTCATTTTCATCTAATATGGCGGTATCCGAATGGCAGCTGATTATGCTACAATAAATTTAATAATGCTGAATAAATCTATCGGTAGGCTTTCATTGATGAAATTCTTGAACTGTTTGAATGTGTTTGGGTTTTTAATAAAGATAATTGCGAGTGGTTTAGCCAGGCGCTAAAGTTCACACCAGAGATATTATCAAGATATTGGAGGATTTATGTAACTATCAATAAATCGGGTTCATGATTATAATAGTGAGGATTTGACCTTACGCTTGATATTGATACAACCTCAAACGTGTTGTCTTTGAAGTGTTAGGCAGAAGTGTAGGTACTTTTGTTACAATTATATTTTGTCAGTTATGGATAATGTAACTAACATTTATGTAGTTTTGAGTATTATTTATTAACTTACTTAATAAACTTATAAGGTACTAGCGGATGTCACGCGGTTTCGGTGGGAATACAGGGATAAAAAGTAGCTTATGTCACCCGGGGATAGTGTAGCTTCCCAACGGTGAAATAATTTCTCAAATCGGTCCAGTAGAGCCTATTCGTTACAAACAAACAAACAAAACTTTCCTCTTTATAATATTAGTGTAGATTTCCTATTGATTTTATTAAAAACGATATGTTACGTTCACAAGTCCTGCGAAGTAAGTGGAAAGCATTTTGCCATCAAACAACCACAAATCTTGACTCCGGTCTACAAAATCCTTCTAGAATAACTCAATAACACCTAGTTCAACATGAGAATCGAACCAAAGACCTCATGCTGAATTAATGTTGTAAGAGATCCCGCACCCTTGACATATAGGGTTATGAAGGAACATGGGTGGTTTTTAGTCAGTAAAGTCAGTAAAAAAAAGTAGCGCTTGCGATTACTAGACAAACAAGGCAATCATGACATCAACATTAAAATATCCTTAATCACCGCTTCTGAATAAAAGATTCTTAAATCCTGTATGATTAAAAAAAAACGTTCCTAAAAATACTTTGGTATGGTAGAGATTGATCATAATCTGAACCCATAATTTAATAAAACAGCCATAAAAAAACAGAAGTCATTTTAAATTCAAACTCGGCTGATAATCACCACTTTTCGAACGTCAAATTTACAAGAGACAGTCCCCCAAAACGCCCACCCTTCGACACTTTCTAGTGTTTATCTGAGAAGAAGTGGCGGAACAAACTCCCCAGCAAACAGAAAATGTTACATTATACTTAAACCCCGATAAACTATTATTCATACAACAAATGCTTTGAAACATACGGGTCTCAAAAAAAGAGTATAAAACATTTTGACAAATTAAAATTCTCAAAATGAGTGACGGCGCGGGACGTCTATTGTCTAAACTACAGAATACAGCCTCCTGTGGGAGCTTTAACATGACAAAGTACAGTTTACGTTAGTTTACATAATTTGGTAACGAGGCTAACACAAATGTGAATAGTTGTAACTTGACTGGGGGAAATGATAGTTCGTATTTTTTAGCAATGTGTCTTACGACGAGTACCTACGAGTACATACCTACATCTAAAGGTTATTCGGTCAAACTCAAACCATTTATTTCAATTAGGCTATTAAGGCACTTTTGAATGTCAGAATAAAATAAATAAAACGAAGCTACAGTGATAATAACTTGTAAAGTACTGTAATTGTCCATTCCCTAGCGTAATTCTCTATGAAGAAAATCGGGCAAGAAACTCAATGGACACTCTTTTAAATCAGACCATTGTTACAAAACCAAAAACAATGTCAAAGAAAGTTAGTTGCCAGTATATTAGGTGTCCTGTTTGACCATAACTATGTATTCATTTTCATCAGCTTCATCATCAGCCTATAAAAAAAAAATAGAATGAAAAATAAATGAAATGAGAATGTTCCCACTGCAGGGACTCAGGCCTCCTCTCTAGGAGAGGAATGGTCTATAATCCACCACGCGGGCCCAGTGTGGATTGGTAGATGTCACACGTCTTCGAATTTTTAAGTTCTAAGACATGCCGGTTTCCTCACGATGTTTGGCTTAAGTTTTGAGAGCAGTGGTGATGAAATAAATTACACAAAGTAGCCTGGGCTCGTACTCATCATCATCATCACATTACAGTTAACCATTACTGGACATAGGCCTCTTCATTCGCACGCTTTCTTTTTTCACGTCAACAAACAATGAAGACGATACAGTGCTTTGAAAACTCGTGTGACGTCCGTTAACTGAAATATGGGTGTACTATTAAGTACACGTCAGCTGCTGAACCCTTCGAGCATTATGTTTATACTAGCTGATGCCCGCGGCTTCGTTTGTATGGATGGCGGTTATCGCGGCCAAAAGTAATCTTTTCACCCCCTTTTAAACTCTTACCACCATTTTCGTATTCTTCTTCTTCTTATCGTGTGGGCAGCAGTAAGATCTAACTCATAAAGGGGTAGAATTATACTTCTTTATATAATTACCTTTTCTCTTAGCTCTTAAGAAATCATGTCCAATCAATAAAACTGATAAAAAAAACTGCTAGCATTATATTAAAACATTCACAGTAGTAACATCTACGTATCAAAACCTACTAATACAAAATCACGGAAATCAGCCAAACCTACTAGCACCCTATTTAACTTATTCTTTCTCAATAACTTTATACAACACTGCTTGCTTTACTCTTCTGCAATAACTTCTGCCTTCATAATTTGAAACCAAACAGAAACATCTTTTTAAGTACCATAGACTTTAACCAGCCAGTAATTCATAGAATTCCCATATATCAACACCCCAAATACAACAAGTGTCAGACTTCTAACCAAACTGTCTTGTTACTTATCTCTAATAAGTACCTTTTTTACTCATAATTAGTAAGTAATTTAACAATTGAATTTAATAAAAGGATAAGGGGTAGAAAATACAGGGATATCTATAAAACACGGACCTACCTATCTCACGCTTTACAGAATATAACGTTAGAGGAAGTTTTACATGTACTTGTCAGTTCCAGTAAGGCCCCGAGACCTCTGACATGGTTTGACGACGGCCATTTAACGGCCGGGACCACCGGCTTATACGTGCCTTCCAAAGCACGTCATCATCTTTTACTACGTATTCCCGTGGGAATCTTACCCATTACCACCGGGTCTCAAGGCAAACCTTTAAACCACTCGACTACGGAGGCATTTAGTTTGTCGCATTAAAAAGCAGCTTATGTCCTATCTCAGGCTCTAGGTAGACTGTCTGTGTACCAAAGCTCATTAAAATCGGTTTAGTAGTTTTGGCGTGAAAGTGCGACAGACAAATAGACAGAGTTACTTTCGCATTTATAAGTTTAGTACTGTGATAAGTTTAGTACTATATTACAAACTTAACTGTACCCTATAATTATGCAAGCATGAGCTAACACTAATGTTTTAAAAAATAAAGTTTATTATTGGCTTTCTAGGTTTTTCACCTCCCAAAGCACTCATCAATTTGAAAAGAAGTTTTAGTGGGTTCTAAAACTATTGACATTGAAATAAAAATATAATCAAACATAATATACAAGTATCAAAAAGGGAAGAATTACAGGGCGTCAAAAAATTCGTCCATACCGCTGTCAACAGGAAACGTGCCCAGAAGTCTGGCAGCATTCCCACTTTGGATGGCAATGCTGATTCTTTGCCCAAAAAATATTCCAGGCCTCTGGTCACGTGAAGAGTCGACCAACCGCTTGGCAATTTAATGAAATATTAAGTGGGCACTCGGACCCCATACCCAATGTTTCAACCCCAAACGGTTTGAAACATATAACTACCAATTAGGTTATTGTATTTGTTATTCTCAGCACCTGCAGCAGCCGCCCCAGCACAGCTCACCGTGCTAGTAAGATGAGATGGCGCAAGGGTGTCGACACCAAGCCAGGGTGTCGGTTGCGTCCCACACCAAAGGCCTTCCCAACTTCCATGGCATTATGGTCATACCATCTGGTCTCTTCCCACCGACGCGTGCCAGCCCATTGGGTTCCAAACATCGGGCGGTGACCAGAGCACGACGGATAAGATTAATACTGGCGTGCCGCGCAATCCGACCTTTGACAATTGACATTTTAAAAAAAACTTTTATTTTATCTGTAGAAGTAATGGATTACACCTGGGGGCTATACCTCGGCTAAGACCTCTTGGTTTAAGTATCACTGACAACTATAAACTTTTCCAGCCTCTATACGTGACAAGAAAATCTAAAGGTAGATGTTTTCTCATGTAGATTACAATATTAGAGCAGAAAGGTCTAAAAGTATTCATCGGTACATTTGAAAAACCTTTGTGACAAACGGATAAAAAGGTTCTAATTCACTATTTAAACTCGGGACCCTTTAATAGTTATCCAAAAATAATAAATAAGGAAAACCTTGTAACAATAAACACATTTGTCATAAATGTTACAGCACCATGCTGAGATAGTGGCCTTTTGGCTTCTTACGACGCTAATTTAAATTTAATGTATGTATGTATGTCCTAATTTTAAGTGTTTCTCTTATGTTTACATTTTTTTACCTTTAATTTTAAGTCAATTTGTTTTATCAGCAGCTGAAATCAGCGTCAGGTGGTGCACTTTGTGTTGCCATCTGGCATTATTCTGAGCTGAGGCCCTTTTGGCATTATTATTTTTAATCATTTTCAATTTGTTTTGTTTTGATGATGATAATGAATTGTAAGGTTTTTTTTGCCAAATAAACATAATTTTCTTTCTTTCTTCCTTTATTTCACTATTTGATCTCCAATGTTAAGCCTTACTTGTCTAGGATGTAGATGGGACAACTTCATTAATCTGTTATTAAGTTTTTAATAGTAGTAGTAAATAAAGGTTCTATTATTTAATTTAAACCCACATTATAAATTATAACACGTTAAAGAAAAAATCATGAATACCTAAAAACGTACATTTAAACGCAACGTTGAAAACTAGACCCTAATCGTAGTCTCGACCCAAATGTAGATTTGATTAATGTTCGTACTTAAATCTGTCTCCGAGGTAATAATGTCCCTCAATATTCTAGTCCCACTTAAATTGCTCAGATTACGTCACCAACCTGAGAACGATACCTGACATTGAACGATTTAATCTATATTAAATGACATTTGTGAGCAGTGATAACTTCTACAACAATCTCGTTGAGGATTGTGAATTCAAACTCAGCGCCTACAGGTGTAATTACCACGCTCTCATAAATGGTTCATAGATACACACAATTTTTTTTTAAATTTAAATTATTTCTTTTGCTTATCTAAACTGAAATTCTCAGCTTAGTTTTATGAAGGGTGCAAAATGTCCCTTAGCGAAGCCGAAAGGCACTTGTTCTCCCCGTCATTGGGATATTTATTTGTTCTGGCCCATACTTGGGAACCAAAGTAACAAAACAAAGTTTTTTCTTTAGACACTAGCTTTTTGCGTGACTACGCATAAGCGCGCTGCCTCCTTGGTGCGCAGTATACGAGCCAGCTCGAACACCATGCTTACGATGATTGGCGGAAAGACTGACTGTCATTTCCTCCGGCATTGCTACAACAGGAAAGTCGTTGCACCAAAGCCGCAGAATAGGTGCTAGTTTATTAAGTATTTGTATGTGAGTTTTAGTGTTATTGTATTAAGTACGAACATAGGCTAAGTTATATTGTTACTAACACAGTGGACTTCTTTGTAGTCTGATTAATAAATAATTATTATTCTTTCATTTTCATCTAATATGGCGGTATCCGAATGGCAGCTGATTATGCTACAATAAATTTAATAATGCTGAATAAATCTATCGGTAGGCTTTCATTGATGAAATTCTTGAACTGTTTGAATGTGTTTGGGTTTTTAATAAAGATAATTGCGAGTGGTTTAGCCAGGCGCTAAAGTTCACACCAGAGATATTATCAAGATATTGGAGGATTTATGTAACTATCAATAAATCGGGTTCATGATTATAATAGTGAGGATTTGACCTTACGCTTGATATTGATACAACCTCAAACGTGTTGTCTTTGAAGTGTTAGGCAGAAGTGTAGGTACTTTTGTTACAATTATATTTTGTCAGTTATGGATAATGTAACTAACATTTATGTAGTTTTGAGTATTATTTATTAACTTACTTAATAAACTTATAAGGTACTAGCGGATGTCACGCGGTTTCGGTGGGAATACAGGGATAAAAAGTAGCTTATGTCACCCGGGGATAGTGTAGCTTCCCAACGGTGAAATAATTTCTCAAATCGGTCCAGTAGAGCCTATTCGTTACAAACAAACAAACAAAACTTTCCTCTTTATAATATTAGTGTAGATTTCCTATTGATTTTATTAAAAACGATATGTTACGTTCACAAGTCCTGCGAAGTAAGTGGAAAGCATTTTGCCATCAAACAACCACAAATCTTGACTCCGGTCTACAAAATCCTTCTAGAATAACTCAATAACACCTAGTTCAACATGAGAATCGAACCAAAGACCTCATGCTGAATTAATGTTGTAAGAGATCCCGCACCCTTGACATATAGGGTTATGAAGGAACATGGGTGGTTTTTAGTCAGTAAAGTCAGTAAAAAAAAGTAGCGCTTGCGATTACTAGACAAACAAGGCAATCATGACATCAACATTAAAATATCCTTAATCACCGCTTCTGAATAAAAGATTCTTAAATCCTGTATGATTAAAAAAAAACGTTCCTAAAAATACTTTGGTATGGTAGAGATTGATCATAATCTGAACCCATAATTTAATAAAACAGCCATAAAAAAACAGAAGTCATTTTAAATTCAAACTCGGCTGATAATCACCACTTTTCGAACGTCAAATTTACAAGAGACAGTCCCCCAAAACGCCCACCCTTCGACACTTTCTAGTGTTTATCTGAGAAGAAGTGGCGGAACAAACTCCCCAGCAAACAGAAAATGTTACATTATACTTAAACCCCGATAAACTATTATTCATACAACAAATGCTTTGAAACATACGGGTCTCAAAAAAAGAGTATAAAACATTTTGACAAATTAAAATTCTCAAAATGAGTGACGGCGCGGGACGTCTATTGTCTAAACTACAGAATACAGCCTCCTGTGGGAGCTTTAACATGACAAAGTACAGTTTACGTTAGTTTACATAATTTGGTAACGAGGCTAACACAAATGTGAATAGTTGTAACTTGACTGGGGGAAATGATAGTTCGTATTTTTTAGCAATGTGTCTTACGACGAGTACCTACGAGTACATACCTACATCTAAAGGTTATTCGGTCAAACTCAAACCATTTATTTCAATTAGGCTATTAAGGCACTTTTGAATGTCAGAATAAAATAAATAAAACGAAGCTACAGTGATAATAACTTGTAAAGTACTGTAATTGTCCATTCCCTAGCGTAATTCTCTATGAAGAAAATCGGGCAAGAAACTCAATGGACACTCTTTTAAATCAGACCATTGTTACAAAACCAAAAACAATGTCAAAGAAAGTTAGTTGCCAGTATATTAGGTGTCCTGTTTGACCATAACTATGTATTCATTTTCATCAGCTTCATCATCAGCCTATAAAAAAAAAATAGAATGAAAAATAAATGAAATGAGAATGTTCCCACTGCAGGGACTCAGGCCTCCTCTCTAGGAGAGGAATGGTCTATAATCCACCACGCGGGCCCAGTGTGGATTGGTAGATGTCACACGTCTTCGAATTTTTAAGTTCTAAGACATGCCGGTTTCCTCACGATGTTTGGCTTAAGTTTTGAGAGCAGTGGTGATGAAATAAATTACACAAAGTAGCCTGGGCTCGTACTCATCATCATCATCACATTACAGTTAACCATTACTGGACATAGGCCTCTTCATTCGCACGCTTTCTTTTTTCACGTCAACAAACAATGAAGACGATACAGTGCTTTGAAAACTCGTGTGACGTCCGTTAACTGAAATATGGGTGTACTATTAAGTACACGTCAGCTGCTGAACCCTTCGAGCATTATGTTTATACTAGCTGATGCCCGCGGCTTCGTTTGTATGGATGGCGGTTATCGCGGCCAAAAGTAATCTTTTCACCCCCTTTTAAACTCTTACCACCATTTTCGTATTCTTCTTCTTCTTATCGTGTGGGCAGCAGTAAGATCTAACTCATAAAGGGGTAGAATTATACTTCTTTATATAATTACCTTTTCTCTTAGCTCTTAAGAAATCATGTCCAATCAATAAAACTGATAAAAAAAACTGCTAGCATTATATTAAAACATTCACAGTAGTAACATCTACGTATCAAAACCTACTAATACAAAATCACGGAAATCAGCCAAACCTACTAGCACCCTATTTAACTTATTCTTTCTCAATAACTTTATACAACACTGCTTGCTTTACTCTTCTGCAATAACTTCTGCCTTCATAATTTGAAACCAAACAGAAACATCTTTTTAAGTACCATAGACTTTAACCAGCCAGTAATTCATAGAATTCCCATATATCAACACCCCAAATACAACAAGTGTCAGACTTCTAACCAAACTGTCTTGTTACTTATCTCTAATAAGTACCTTTTTTACTCATAATTAGTAAGTAATTTAACAATTGAATTTAATAAAAGGATAAGGGGTAGAAAATACAGGGATATCTATAAAACACGGACCTACCTATCTCACGCTTTACAGAATATAACGTTAGAGGAAGTTTTACATGTACTTGTCAGTTCCAGTAAGGCCCCGAGACCTCTGACATGGTTTGACGACGGCCATTTAACGGCCGGGACCACCGGCTTATACGTGCCTTCCAAAGCACGTCATCATCTTTTACTACGTATTCCCGTGGGAATCTTACCCATTACCACCGGGTCTCAAGGCAAACCTTTAAACCACTCGACTACGGAGGCATTTAGTTTGTCGCATTAAAAAGCAGCTTATGTCCTATCTCAGGCTCTAGGTAGACTGTCTGTGTACCAAAGCTCATTAAAATCGGTTTAGTAGTTTTGGCGTGAAAGTGCGACAGACAAATAGACAGAGTTACTTTCGCATTTATAAGTTTAGTACTGTGATAAGTTTAGTACTATATTACAAACTTAACTGTACCCTATAATTATGCAAGCATGAGCTAACACTAATGTTTTAAAAAATAAAGTTTATTATTGGCTTTCTAGGTTTTTCACCTCCCAAAGCACTCATCAATTTGAAAAGAAGTTTTAGTGGGTTCTAAAACTATTGACATTGAAATAAAAATATAATCAAACATAATATACAAGTATCAAAAAGGGAAGAATTACAGGGCGTCAAAAAATTCGTCCATACCGCTGTCAACAGGAAACGTGCCCAGAAGTCTGGCAGCATTCCCACTTTGGATGGCAATGCTGATTCTTTGCCCAAAAAATATTCCAGGCCTCTGGTCACGTGAAGAGTCGACCAACCGCTTGGCAATTTAATGAAATATTAAGTGGGCACTCGGACCCCATACCCAATGTTTCAACCCCAAACGGTTTGAAACATATAACTACCAATTAGGTTATTGTATTTGTTATTCTCAGCACCTGCAGCAGCCGCCCCAGCACAGCTCACCGTGCTAGTAAGATGAGATGGCGCAAGGGTGTCGACACCAAGCCAGGGTGTCGGTTGCGTCCCACACCAAAGGCCTTCCCAACTTCCATGGCATTATGGTCATACCATCTGGTCTCTTCCCACCGACGCGTGCCAGCCCATTGGGTTCCAAACATCGGGCGGTGACCAGAGCACGACGGATAAGATTAATACTGGCGTGCCGCGCAATCCGACCTTTGACAATTGACATTTTAAAAAAAACTTTTATTTTATCTGTAGAAGTAATGGATTACACCTGGGGGCTATACCTCGGCTAAGACCTCTTGGTTTAAGTATCACTGACAACTATAAACTTTTCCAGCCTCTATACGTGACAAGAAAATCTAAAGGTAGATGTTTTCTCATGTAGATTACAATATTAGAGCAGAAAGGTCTAAAAGTATTCATCGGTACATTTGAAAAACCTTTGTGACAAACGGATAAAAAGGTTCTAATTCACTATTTAAACTCGGGACCCTTTAATAGTTATCCAAAAATAATAAATAAGGAAAACCTTGTAACAATAAACACATTTGTCATAAATGTTACAGCACCATGCTGAGATAGTGGCCTTTTGGCTTCTTACGACGCTAATTTAAATTTAATGTATGTATGTATGTCCTAATTTTAAGTGTTTCTCTTATGTTTACATTTTTTTACCTTTAATTTTAAGTCAATTTGTTTTATCAGCAGCTGAAATCAGCGTCAGGTGGTGCACTTTGTGTTGCCATCTGGCATTATTCTGAGCTGAGGCCCTTTTGGCATTATTATTTTTAATCATTTTCAATTTGTTTTGTTTTGATGATGATAATGAATTGTAAGGTTTTTTTTGCCAAATAAACATAATTTTCTTTCTTTCTTCCTTTATTTCACTATTTGATCTCCAATGTTAAGCCTTACTTGTCTAGGATGTAGATGGGACAACTTCATTACGTTTCCTTATTTTAAGTGTTTCTCTTATGTTTAATTTTTTGTCAATTTGTTTTGTCCTGTGTGAAACCAATAAATACTTTTTCTTTCTTTCTTTTACACACTGAGTTTTCTCTGTGCCTCGGAAAGTAGGACGTATAAGTCATTTTGTTATCATCATTCGCCTGCTCTTATCCCAATTTATTTGGGGTCGGCTCAACATGACTTTTTCCATACTTCTCTATTTCTCGCCATGTCAGCAGTAACCTCCTTTCTAACCATATCATCCTTCACACTGTCCGTTCATCATTTTTTTCATTTAAATCGGCTATTATTTCAGAGAGTCAGACTATCGGACCACTCATTAGTGGTGAAAATCTGACAACCAATCTTACCCAGGGATATTTATTGTTATACCTACCCAGAATTAACTGGGTTGTGGAGGTCAGGTAGGCAGCCGCTGCATGTAAAATACCAGTATTTAGCTGCAAACTGGAAGAAACATAGTTGGGATTTTGAAAATATTTCACAACACCTCCAAATTACAGGAGGTATTTTTTACTTTGATAAGTATAGAATTAATATTGTATAACCTACACGAAATACATAATGGGTGTTAAAATATATTTAACAAAGCTGAAAGGTCCTTGTTCTTCCAGTAATTAAAGGTACTTGTTTTCACCCCGTGATAATAAGTCGTTTCGAGCAACAATTTTTACGTATATTTACTTTATTTGATGTACAAAACGCTTGGTTGCCTGCTTCGTGAACTGAACGGTCTGTCCGTTTACGAAGTGGGCAAACTTGTGCATTGACACTATTGTCCTTTCTACATTAAACGTTAACACTTATTCTTTGCCCAGAGAATAAGGCAGGACTTTAACATTCTAGCACGAATTAAATAGTTTTATCTTGAAGTATTGTCTTTGCGGTACAGTCAGCATCACAAAAGTTTTGGAAACAGTGCAAAATCATATTCGGTGAGAATAAGAAGATCCAATTTGATTTTATTTGAGTAAACAAATAAACATAAACACAGTTTTAAAACTATTATACATATAAGCATTCGTTTTCCAATGTCAACGTCGTTTTGTGTACCGATTCAAAACTTTAAAGGTCTCATATTTATCATCATTCATCAACGAAAACGGAAAACACTCTTTGAAAATCAGCTTACTCCCTTTAGATTTACAAAATAAAATATTCTGACTGTACGTCAACACGTTCAATCTCACAAATTTAAATAAAATGGCACCCGTCCGGACATTAAAACGGGAAATTATTTCAATAAAACGTGTCCCTTCACTTAGAAATTGCTATATTTTAACATTATTCACCAAATTGTTCTATTAAAACTTTCACACAGATGATAATTTTTAAAACCTGCATTAAAAGACAGTTTTAGTTAAAAAATCACATAAAATACTAATTTGATCCTTTGGGTCTAGAATATACTTCCCTTTTTTCTACATTTCAAAATCACACACCATATACTCATACTCGTACGTTCCGTTATACAAACCACAATTATTCCAGATTATCTCGTCATCTTATTGAACCAAGAAACTCACGTCATTACAGAAGTAAATTGGTTTTATTAATTCAGATGGTAGCAAGCTTTGAGCTTTCGGTACGTGGCCTTAATTACCACTTTGCAACGTCGCCTATGGCAGTCTTATGGGATGGTAACACCCTGGTAGGTAGGGCTTGATAGCCTAGGGCTTTGGGTCGGCTCTAGTTTCTGTTCGTGCATTGGCTCCAAAGACTTTCGGAAGTCGGTGACTTTGTTTGTTTGGCTTTTATGCCACTGAATTCCGAAACTAACTTCCACAGATTTCAGTCTTTTTGGAAGTCGTTTTAAAAAAAAATTATATAAGTTGTAGTTTACCTAAGAAATTATTGTCATGAATCAATTTTACAATGTAACTAACTATTAGTCATGACGTCAACATAGGACAAGAAGAAAAAAGACAAAAGACCGGACGGCATGTCCTTGTTTCCTTGGAAGATGGCCTATAGTGTGGGACACAAGTTGCGTCGATACTCTTGCGCCATCGCATCTTCCAAGCTCTTCGTGTTGTGCTGGTGCTGCCGCTGCGGCTGCGGAGAACCTCAAGCGGCGTAAATATAGTAACCTTCGTGGAAACTATATTTTCGAGCCGTTTGGGGTTGAAACTCTAGGGCCGTGGGGTCCTAGTGCCCACAGTCTTTTTAAAGGATATTTCCAAACGCCTTGTTGACGCTTCCTCTGACCCAAGGGCTGGCTTTTTCTTTGGCCAGAAGCTAAGTTTTGCCATACATCGCGGCAACGCTGCCAGTCTCTTGGGCACTTTACCTGCTGACAGCGTTGAGGAGGAGTTTTTCGATGCCCTTTTATAGTTAGTTTGTTTTTAGGTTAGTTAGTTTATATATTTAGTATAGTCTTACTTATATCTCAATAAAGAAGAAGAAAAATCAAACTAGGTACTGAACCGGTTTTTATGAAATTATGGTTTAAGTAATTGGGTTTTTTTTATATTTCTTCTAATAGCCTCTTTGCCTCAGTGTCTCCGATGGTAGTGTATGGCAATCGCCGCTCAATAAACAAACTGAAAATTTGCAAGGCCAATATTTTACTATTTCGGAAACGGGGCTGGAATTACTAAATGCGTGGTATCCGTCAAACTCGAATGTCATTACTATCGCAAGTTGAACTGTAAAATCGGTCGTAAATAAGTTTATTTTACAACACACGACTATAAACTGAGTTATCTATTTGAACGAGAACCGTACTAAATCAGTTTTCGTGTATGGCTTTGAGAGGATCTCGTGGCTAGACAATAACAGTAGCTAGGATCAATATTCAGGGTCTGTAGATGGGCGTGTGATGACCACCCATTTTCTTTCCCTTAGGCAGAGCGAAAGGGAGTGTCAGACTTGAACTGACTAAAAACCACCCATGTTCCTTCTTAGCCCCATATATCGAGGGCGCGGTAACTTCTGAACAACCCGCAGCCGGCGTCGGCCTTTGCCTTGATGTCAGCAACATGGAAGGGGCCCCTCCCATGTTGCTAACATCTCTTTGAGGCGCGCGTGGAACACGAACGCGCCATCGACACGGCCTGTTGTCGTCATAAGACGCACGGACGGTGAGCTAGCATATTACTCACCGTCCACAGGCCCGCGTCTACGGTAGCCGGAAGCCATCACGTGGTCCCCGACGCCCGGAGACGAGAGGTTCTCTCCCTCTCACGTTCCGCCACCTCCTTCGCTAGCATCAGTGCTTCGCAGAAGGAGGCGACGGCGTCCCATTCCTCCTCGCCCCGGACCATGTCTTACACCGGGGCCGGACGCGAGAGGTCGCCGCCGACGGTCGCCGCTACGAGGACACGGCGAGACTTCGCCCAAGCACGGAGTGACCCCCCGGTGTAGCGCCTCTGCGCGCCATTCGTGCAGGCGCGCGGGCGCTGACTATGGGTTGTGGAGTTCAGGTAGCCAATCGCTTTCTATAAAATACTGGTATTAAGCTGCATCAGATTAGACTAGAAGCCGACCAAAACATAGTTGAACAAGACTAGGCAGATGATGTGTCTGACTTCGAGACCACTTACAAAAACAAGACACTGTCTACATAGTTCTTCCTCGAAACTGTACAATTTTTTTAAGGCAGTCATTATCATTATCATTTAGTTCAGAACGTTTTGTTGAATTAAACTTTAAGCACTGAAACCTATCGAGATTTCAGTGCTTAAAGTTTCTCGTTTTTTTGTTCTCACCTGTCGCCATTGCACTTGAATGACCAGAAACAGCGCCAGTTATTATGATAACAACACGCCTGTAATCCCAGTAGGGCTATGCAGAGGTGTTCCTATTAGTATAGTACAATCGAACAAGCTAATAAGTTTAAAGGCAGCTAATTTACTTTTAAAATTTGACGGCAAAGGACTGCTGCGCTGCGTGTCGCGGGTTCGATCCCCGTACGGAACAAATATTTGTATGACCAACAGATAGTTGTTCCGGGTCTGGGTTTTTGTGTATGTGAGTTAAATGTTTGTGAACGCACCCACGATACAGGAGAAATTCCTAGAGTGGGGCAACGTATTAAAAAAAAAATATATATACATACAAATACATTCAGTCGCATAGTGCAAAACGTTTATAAAACAAAATTGAAATTCATATTTTCAGTGTACCTATAAATGGCACATACTAATACATATATAAATATATAGATGAAATTAAATAAACGAATATAAATTATTATAATAAACTATATCTGTTGCCAGCGGCTTCTTCTGCTACAACTCGAAAATTTTCCCAAGGGAAGATACAATCGGGATAAAAATATACTACTATCCTATGTGTTAATCCAGGTTATAAACTATCTATGTACCAAATTTTATCCAAATCCGTTCAGTAGTTTTAGCGTGAAGAAGTAACAAACATACACACTCACACACTCACAAACGTTCAGCTTTATAATATTAGTGTTATACGAATAGTCCAAAAAACGAGAAACCAAACAATAATTACCATGACTACCACACATTATGAGTATCTCAATCCGATTTCGAAACTTCTACTATAATTCAATTTACTTAGGTACATTTTATATTATAGTATAACTATTTTCGAACGCAGTATTGAATACATCGTCATTGACGCGAACGTGCGGCCACCATTAACCATGCTAATACAAATGGCCACTTTAATTGCCGCCGTCTTGTTTAAATTTCAGGTTGTGTCTCTTCACTCATCAATTATTTGGAGTTAATAATCTATTTAGAAAGGAATTGTACTTTAATTGCTCCTTTTCATTTTTAACTCCCGACGCAATAAGAAGGGTCTTAGAAGTTTGAACATGCGTGGCACTGTAGCTATTAAACGGGCGAATTGATCTTAGTGCGGTTTTTTTTATTCAAATATATTTATCCAAGTATACATTAAGTGTAATAGATTAAGATCTCAATATGATGTTCTATGGCAAGTTGCCTAACCAGCACAGCTTTTATGTTGCCCAAGGGCGTCTGATTTGGTTTAACACGCCATCAAGAATTATCTAAAACTCTGAAACCAGTTTATGCACTAACTACACGATCAAAGATCTTTTTCCATTTATGGCCAAACGCAAACACACTAGGTTTTGATTAAATTACTACACCATATAAAACACAACATACAAAAAAAAACAAACTTTCTAAAAACTAAATAACCAGAAACCAGAAGAAAAGTCCAGTCCAGTTTAAGTAAGAAACCAGTATCCTATATTGATCAGTTTACGGCTATTATTAAATGTGACAAGCCCGCCTCACTATTCCCAAACCACTGTAACTTCTGTAAGCCAGAATCAACAGTGGCGACCACAAGAAAAGCGCCGAGACAATGAAGCTCGACGAAGTCCCAGAGAAATGATTTGACTGTCTTGGATCCCGCAACGAAATTAATCAAAAAAGAATAGCGGAGGAGTAGGAAAAAACAGAAATTTCCACTTCCCTCCATATCAGCAGGAGACAGAAAAGAACAAGACCAATAGGCACACAGGGACGCATACAACTGGGATAAGCCCAGTTGCCTAGCACCACGGATATTGTTGTCATTAATATTACTGGGTCCTAAGTTGTGAGCTGTTATATTTGATTCCAATAATAGGTATGACAAAAATGCTTGAACGCACGGAAATTTGTTCTAGTTTCTACAAGGATACTGGATTGCACTAAACTTTGACTAGTCTAGACATTGTATAAAAGGATCAACTTGGACCCCCGCCTTATGAATATTGACCCTGCCCTTAATACCTACTGTTGTAAACAAAGAATTACTTGCTAACAACAACAAAAAAAAAGGGGCTTACTGAAGGAGAGAAAGCTGATAAGATAACTGATTGAACAAGCGTTCAAAAATCACGATCAAAATTCAGGATCTACATATTTTGATATCTTTGTGTAACAATAAAATCACCAGCGAAAAAGTACGTACACAATCGTTTTGCTTTATACAAAGAGACTTAAGGTTTGAAATATCTCCCGTCGGGGCTGCGGGTTGTTCGATAGAGATACCGCGGCACAAAAGGTCAAGAAGGAACATGGGTGGTTTTTAGTCAGTACAAGTCTGACACTCGCTACCACTCTGCCTAGAGCGGGGGTCATTTGATGATTTCCCAACCTCAAAAACAAAATGTTTGAAATATCTGGCACAATAATTATAAAATACATTCAAATTAGTTAAACACCATACATATACGATAATCAAATTGATATTGAATAAGCCCACTGGCATAATGCAAATCTATCCCCATATTTAGGATTTCTTTTGTTATTAAAAAAAACGTACACAATACATCAAACTAAGTACCCCTACGCAAAAAAAATAGCTGGGGAACCACCTTTTTTTGGGGTCGAAATCACATTTTACGGTAAAACTCAATGTAGCACTCTTAAAACATTGTGCTAGTGGATGCTTTGAATAATAAACGGGTCATGGAGGTAATTTAAGTTTAAGTTGTAAACTGAAAAACTAGTCTTTACAAAAACAGCTGTAAACATTTTTGAACTTTGACCCCCAATATCTCGGTAACTAGGGGGTTCCCAGTGTGTCTTGGTGGTCTTATACAAAAAAAATATCGCAGTGGTGGGGAGAGTAAGTGCCCTTCGTTTGCGTTAAGGGTACTTTTACACCCTTTATAACTGTTTTGGTACCGGTATTCATTTGCTTCCGGTTAGTCTGGAAGCCGATCATGATTGAGAAAAGGCTAGATAGAGGATAATTCATTTTAAAAATAATAATTAATACGCGCATACATAAGTGTTCGTTCCTGATATCTTACTTATTTTAATTTAAAGTCCTAATACTAATGTCTAAGAAAATACCAGGCGTATATGTTAGTCATTTCTTAATGTTTCCCCGTCAATCGAAAACTTCTAAATTTCGCTGAGTAAGTACATATTTTCGAACCCTCTCCTCAAGTTTATAGATAAAACATAAAAATACATGCACGGCGTACATTGCTCATGTAAATGACTTCCATTAGTACTACATACCTGCTCGTTATAGAAGTTTGTTACAATTTATTCCAGAACTTTCGAGGCTTCCACAGAACTTGTTTGCTTCGTATGAACGTCAATTGAGGTGAAAGTATATAGGGCACGCCACCATCGTGGCGGTAAGTCCCCTCTTTGAGGAGTGGCTTGAGAGGCGCCACGGCGCCCTCACCTTCCGTCAGACGTTGATCGCTGTCTCTTTCGTCTCCTTGCTTTTCGCTAACCGCTGACCTCCGCTGACATTGGAACAAAATTCTAAAATGTAAAACAAAGCACTTACTACATTACAATGCTTTTACTACCTAAGAGCAGCAAATCTACATTTCTTTTACTCAACCTTCCGCTCAATTTCAAGTGCTGCTCGTACATTTAAAGAGTAATTTATTCCTCTCACGAACAAAGCTTGGTGAATGCAACACTTGCTTAAGCTATTTGTTATTAAATTATGTGCTATGCACATAGCTAGCAGGCTAGAAAAAAATCCTGGGAGAATTTTCAAGATTTTGGCTCTTTTGAATCTGCTTGGTTTTGCCAACCTTTTTTGAAATTAATGTTCTAATTGCGTCGAGGTGTTGTTTCACACGCTATCGGGTCCTGTTCAAGCTCTGATAAGCTCCTAATTCCATTCGCCTCTTGCCTCAACGCGGCTCTGGCTTGGTTTCTCCTGAAATCGCAGAATATATGATATTGGAGAAGGCACATTGGTATACACCCAGTGTGTGCGTAGCGGCGAGCGTAGCGTCGTGTGTCAGCTAGCGTAGCGTTGTATAAAAGTGGTTTGTAAGAGATACCGCGGCGTCGACATAAAGAGCTGAGAAGGAACATGGGCGGTTTTTATTCAGTAGAAGTCTGATACTCCCTTTCGCTCTACCCATGAGCGAGGGGTTATTTGATGATTTACCCCCCCCCCCCCCCCAAAAGACTAATTTATGTTGGGTTTTTCAATTAGGATTTTCCCAAAGCAGATTTTGTCACTGGTTTTGGATAGTGCCAAAACCAGTCACAAAATCAGCTCAGTTTAATAATACATGTCGTATGGACACTCATGAGCACCAATATGTGCAAAGTTATCAACGTTTAGAAGCTATTTTTGCCTACTATTTTGATTTCATTTTCAAGTTACGTAACGACAACTTATATATTGGAACCCATATTAGGCCAAAGTAAAAAGAAAAGAGAAGTAAATTGGGTCATATCCCAAAGTTGCAATCGTTATTTCACAAGAAATTCGCGTTTAGACTTTGCTTATTGCACGCATTTTAGTGTTACGCTCGTGAGTGAACATAATTTCTGAAATATGTGTTCCCCTGTACACAACTATAATAATAATAAATGAATTTATTGACACACACCAGTTAGAACATACATAGAAGAAAACAAATACATTGAGCATATATAAAAACAGTACATCGATGGAAGTAGCCGTGGGCCCCAAACTAGGCATAGCCTGTATCTTGGTGACCCGATATTGAAAGTAAAGGCAAATTGAGTTGGCGACTGATCAGCGTGACATCACAAGACATCAGTAATAATTAGTTATAAGAGCAGTTATAATAAATCATACAGCAATAAAAAGATACATTAAGGAATAATCAATACATGATTAAGAAGAATTAACATAAAATCAAATAATTATTAAATTTGTAATAATACTCTTAAAGAAAAAGAGTAATCAATTAAATAAATGAATATTAGAAAACAAAATAAAATCAATAAAATAATTAATTCACACAGAAATAAATAACAATAAATTAACAAAAGTACTCAAAAGATAAATGTCAAAATCGCAATAAAATCAAAGTTTACCGCAGAGAATAAGAAAAGGCGGATTATCAGAGCAGCAACTCTTCTTTTCTTTGTTTTACAAACGTTGCGATTACAAACATATAAACTTAGTCATACACGAACAGCCTCACACTTTAGATTTTGTTCGTAATTGGTACATAGACTTCGAGTTCCTAATAAATAAGGAACATCGTAAAAGCAAGACGTTAACTCTTTTACGAGTAATGCTGAGACGTGCTTGTTTTTAAAAAGAGGTTTAATTCGATTTATTCAAACGACATTTTCGAAAAAATAAACAAAATTTTAAAATAAAGTCTTTCTTCGTTGATTGTCATGAGATGAATGTCGTCAAATTGCGTTGTCCAGCCTCCACCGCCTCTAAATTACAAAGATTTAATTATATAATCAATAGTTAAAAAAAAATAACATGGCAGCTAAGAGATGACCAGTTTCTACTGACAAGGTCCTTTTACGTACATGACGCATAAATCAGCACCATATTAATTATAATTTAGTATAAAAAATTAACCCCTACCTTACTAAACTAAAAACTGTTCACCACAGATACTTATCACAACAATCCAAGTATCGCGTGCTACGTCAACAGTTCGTGGTGTTTTAAATTTTTTTAAACTGCTGTTATTATAGAACTAACAACTATTAAACATGCTGTGTTTGTTAGACACATGCCATGTAACTTGTTCAGCTATTTATTACGTGTTTTAGTAGAATTTTATCTATTGTTTCTATGTTAGTGTTGGTCTGTTTTTAACCGACGAAAAAGAAGTGGTTGGTACTTATTTCGACACGGATATTTTCTTAACAGAATCGAATTTGGTCCCATTTACAATGTCAAAAATATTTTCCATCCTCACAGGTAGAAAAATCCCGCTGGATGTTCTTAATAAACGATCCCTAATAAATTGTGATGAGGGCACGAGAATTATGATGATGACGATGGGGCTCACAGTGACGACTGCGCTTAGACAAGCTGGAGACAGCAACAGAGTATCGTAAAAACAACTGCTTAGCTCTCTCACCCTTTAGGATGTGCAACGAGGAAAGTACCACCAACCCGCACTGGACCCGCGTGGTGGATTATATATAGCCCATCCCTCTCCTAGATAGGAGGCCTAAGTCATTGTAGTGGGAACATTTTAGGCTGATGATGATGAAGAAAGAAGAAAAATAAATCAAAAAATCAAAAAGTGACTTTTTATGTCCTTAAACTAAATAACAGAAGCAAACGTGATAATTTTAGGAAAGAAAATTGTGTACTTATTTTCCCAAAACCATTGAATTTATATAACAAAACATGAAAAATATAGTCGTAAAATATTTACAACTCTGTACAATAATAACGTACGTCGTAATATTCGAATAAACATTTTGCTGGCCAGATTATCAGTAGATTTAATATTACCCTTTCGAGTTTTCCGTCACCTTCATAGAAATACGTCTATATCGCATGATAGTTAATTTGTGTCTGACCAAATTCGTTCCAAATTCAAATAAGGCAAACCTTTATCACGTTCCATTTACAAAAATGGTTCATAGTTTTTTCTTTTGTGCTTATTTCACTGTACAGGTATCTATAGTTTATTCCCAGATGCAAGGTTTTTATTATAATGATAATAATCACATGGTAATCGGTAATATTAGACGGAGAGAAGTCAGACCACTGAATCCGTATTTTAGTCCATACAATAGAAGAAGGTACGGTGCGGATGCACAGACAAACTTGAACTATAGGAGAACCAAAGATATACGAGACAATGATGCTGATCGCAGGTTTGAGGTAAATGATAATTCTCATTAGTTCGTGCTTGAGCAAAACAATAGGTTAGTTGACAAAAAAATCCGTCAGATATATTTCCAAAAAATATTAGACACATATTTTTTCTTTTTGCACGTCAAACAAAAATTAAGACGATATAGTGCTTCGAAAACTCGTTTAACGTCAAATCGCACTACATTTTTTACCATGTCAAATCTTTGACGCGTTTTATCTTCGTCAATTTTTATTCATTTGATGAAACAAAAAACACGTTTCCAATATTTTTCGATAATCTACCCGACGGACTAAACGAAGTCATATTTTTTTACTCAGGACTCATCCTTATTGTAATAAAATATTAGATTAGCTAGATAGGTCTAGTGCAATAGTGTCTTATCACTCATTCTACTGCTCCTATCCCAATCTATTTGGGACAAGAGCAGGAGACTTATTATCACCCTTCGCAAGGTATATCTATCGTTCCTTTTTTTTTTTTTTTTTTCGAAATGGCATCTCGCAGTTCAGTCTAGGAGACTGTCTTCTGCTTAACCGGGCAAATCCCTGTGGTTGCCTTGAGTTTAAGGCCTCCAGGCAGGGCAAAAACTTACAAACTAAGTGAAAAATTGCTAAGGGCACCCCCTGTAGGGTACGGACATCGGCTTAGGACGTCCTATCGTTCCTTTGGTCTTCCCCTACTCTTATAGCCATCTACATTCACACTCGACATTTTCTTTACTAAATTTCGCCACTTTCAGACTAGTCTTATAATTACCCTAATTTGTTTGTATTTCTGGCTGACAGTGTTAAAAGTTTGAAATTACTGTCGATTACATAAACGAATAAATTACAAAATAAATCTTATTGGTTTATAAAAATTGTCATCATGTATTATTGTAAAAACTTTTTAACAAAAAAATAAAACCGACTTCAACAAAAATAATGAATGACTTTTTTTGTTTGATTTAATTTTTTATGCCACCAACTTCAGAAACAGATTTTTCTTCCAAAGTTTATTTTTCACTTTTTTGTTTTATTTTTCACTTTTTAGTGGTTCCCATGTGCTTACCCATTCACAGTGTACTGGCGTGATGTTATGTTATGAACTGGTGATAACAATAGACATACATGGGATTTCAGCAATCCCAATCCATTTGCTATCATTTATTGAGGAGTTCCGTTGTTATCTCCGAAGTTCTTCATCAGCTCTTCACCAAATTGAAGTGGGTCAACTGCGATAAGGTGCTCTTCCAAAAACTAATCAAATCATTTCAAGTGTGCCTATAAAATTTGAAGAGTTCTCTCTATTTCTCCAGGATCCCATCACCAGATCCAGATTTGGTCATGGGACCACCTGGGTAGTATACCCATTAAAAAAAAAACAAAAAAAATCGAATCGGTCCAGCCATCTTCGAGTAATCGGAGAACATACATAAAAAAAGAAAAATCGCCGACGAATTGATAACCACCTCCTTTTTGAAGTCGGTTAAAAAATTATAAACAAAACTATAGCAGAAAGCCTCTTCCAATAAACAGCCCCAAAAATACGCAAATGGGCAAAAAGCGCTTCCTAAAAGGACCCGAGGCAAAACATATTGTGCTACTTACTGTTAATAAATACGTTGTCATGAGGACCCACAAAAATAAATTGGGTTTAGTGTAAGAGACTGATGACGTTGTTAGTAAGTTTCAAGATTACTCACTTACTTTATCCGTTCTAAAAACTAATATAAATCTTTTAACTAATAGTTCTTCATTCAAGTAGTTTACAGCTACAATGGATTTTCACAGTCGTGAAATGGATAAGTAACTGAAAACAAGAAAGTTATTGCACTAAAAGCAAGTCATCTTATCTGATGAAAAACTCTCGACATTGATAAAACAATTGGATTACTACGACCCGCAATGGTTTACATGTTTTTTGGTCAAGGTATAACGATAATATTTGACACTAGATGTTGCCAGCGGCTTCACCCACTACAACTCGAAAATTATCCCACGGGAAGATAAAATCGGGATAGAAATGGAGTTTCTTTTATTGAGATATAAGTAAGACTATATATACTAAATATATAAACTAAACTAACCTAAAAACAAACTAACTATAAAAGGGCATCGAAAAACTCCTCAACGCTGTCAGCAGATAA
Organism: Diarsia rubi; assembly: GCA_932274075.1. Classification (NCBI taxonomy): domain Eukaryota; kingdom Metazoa; phylum Arthropoda; class Insecta; order Lepidoptera; family Noctuidae; genus Diarsia; species Diarsia rubi. The sequence goes on from OW026414.1 coordinate 6,511,485, forward strand.
AGTGCCCAAGAGACTGGCAGGGTTGCTGCGTTGTATGGCAACACTTAGCCTCTGGCCAAAGAAAAATCCAGCCCTTATAGAAATAGAAAATAAAACGAAATGATAGAAACTATGTATATATCCAGGTTCTAAACTATCTTTGTGCCAAATTTTATTCAAATCCGTTTAGTAGTTTTTACGTGAAGAAGTAACAAACATACACACTCACACACTTACAAACTTTCGGCTTTATAATATTAGTGTGATTACGAAATTATTTTTTAATTAATAGATAAGACCCCGTAAACAAATAAAGATTACAAAAAAATACATAACTAACTCGTCATGAAATCGATTTTACGGACAAGTTCGTGTGTGAAAAAGAAGTTCAGGGGAGAAAGTGCATATCCAGGTTCAAACTTCGAACTATTCAGGGTATAAATGAACCCTTCACGAAACGTCGTCAACTAAGCATTATGTACATCAAACTGAGTACCCCCTACGCAAAAAAAATCGATAGGAAACTTTTTTTAGGGTGAAAAATCTTATTTTATGGTTTATACCATAAAATGACCATTTATTATATTACCATATTGACTACGGAACCCTAAAAATGATCAATGATTATGTCTATAGCTTATTATCAAACTATTCCAGTTGTCAGAAGCGCAGCTAAGGGAAGAGAAATTGAATCATAACATAGACTTGGAAAATCTCCAAAACGAACTGAGATGGCTGAACTTAAATGAGGAGGATGGGATCGGTACAAAATGTTACAATAATTAGTAGACAGTACACTCTCTTTGTAGAATAGGTAGCACTACCGTTACGGGAGAACATGTATATGTAAGGCCTCAAGGTGGTTGGTGAGTGGAAGCAAGCACTTAGCACTGTTTTCTTCAAATGGTTATCAGACAGCGAGTTTGGTATCTCATGCGGCGAGAATTAATTCTCTTACGGCGTGTTTTTTTAAGTTTAAAGCTGCGTTTACACAATGTGTGTAAGGATGTGCAGAAAAACTAACCAATCACAATACAAGCTTAGTTGAAGCTTTGAAAAGAAATCTAAATTATTGGTTTAGTTCACACACATTACCCACTACTCATACTAGAACATGTCTGTGGGAACGTAGCCTAATAGTCAGAAGATTGGTTTTGTATGTACTCCTTTGAAGATAGGGAAAACATGTGCTGGAAGAGTAGCTCATGTCTTCCCTTCATGCTCAAACCACAAAACAGGTCAGCAGAAAGGTAATGCTTCTTCCGTTTACAGATCAGCAACGAAACTTGATGGTAATAGGGCAGCAATAATATAAAAGAGTACCTTTTTATACGAATAACATTCTTTGTTGCAATATTTCTGATTTTTATTTCGCCGTATATGTTCAACAGATCGGTACCACCTCTTATAGGATATGCAAGCCATAACGAAAGAGCATACGGATGCAGTTTACGAGACATAAAACGTTGACTCCAGCAAGTTCTACAACGTTCCCTAAGCTAACTATTACAATTCGTTTTTAGATTAATAGATTATAAGTCTTGAAGACTAACTGACAAAACTGTTTAGTCCGCAGGATCAGGTCTTCAAAAATAGGTATCTTTCACATATAATAATAAGATCAGATAGCTTCTGGTATAAACAAGAGGCTTCCATAAGTTATGACGAGTTAACTTCTGTGTGCACACAGGTTACTACAGACGTATTCTAGAAGTCAATCGCCATCACAAGCCAATCCGGCGGCGATCAGGCAGTCAGACCGGGCCGTTGAAGGCTTTTGACTTTATATCGCTTGAGCAAAACAAAACCAAGTAGTAGTTAGGTGAGGGAAAAATAAAAGCTGTAAATTGATGCTTAATAAAGATTTTAAAATTAAAAGTTTATAAATAAGTTCAGAGGGAAAAAAATGTATTCGCTGAATATTTGGTACTCACATTAAACAAGTTTTCACGATAAATGATTCTTATCCATATTATTGTAATAATCATATTTCCAGCCACTGAAAAAGCCACTTATAGGACTTGATTTGATTCATATTACATGTCTGTCTCCAGATAATATAGCTAGGTATCTGACAGATGATTGCATCTGATTTTTAGTTGCTGCACGACTGCTATACTCAATAAAAACGCTACATGATACCTACTGAAGGTTTTTATAAACACTTTTACACGTCATTTTTGTTAAACCGGGAGACCCGTTGCGGCCTGCCAGGGCTGCAGGTTGTCCGAAAGAGATACTGCGGCCCCGGGCACAAAGGGCTACGAAGTATGGGTAGTTTTTAGTCCGTAGAAGTCTAAAACTCTCTTCCGCTTCGCGAAAAGCGGGATAACCATTTGATGATTTCACACCATACAAGAAAAGGGGTCCCGGTGTTTCGTTTCTGACTACTCTAGGAAAAAACAGCCGAAACAAACTCACAGGACATAACCTTGATCAACTCACATAATTATGAACTATGCAGTTAAGTGTCTGAGTTGGTCTTTTGAAGAAAGAACCACACAGATTTGAGTGGACTCGTCCAGTCAATGCAAGCATTTATCGGTTATGGTGTATCTCGACTTGCAACCCAAAACTAAACGTCACTTCCGTAGTTGACGAAATGGTTGTCTTTGCCTTTTTAAGAGAGTTACGCAATTATACCTCGGGTTCATCATCTTCAGACCTTTAAAACATTGTTTCACAAAGAGGCATAGAATATTATTAATACTAAATCAATCTAAAATAATGTAAAGCAATGTATTATCCCAATACCTTAAAACTACGCTAAACGAGTATCCAGGATAGTAACTATCCTAGAGGAGTTTGGCATAAGCTTCGATGAGAGGATGCGAGCACGAATGCCATCTGCACGAGATTATTGGTTTAAAATATACTGGTTAAAATAGATCCTATAAGCTCAGTTTCGTACTAAAATCTCCTCTAAAAAGCTTGACTGGTGAATAGTTTTATCAAAAATAAATTATGTAGATAGACCACACAAAAAAATATGTTTTTGTTATTCGTTAATGAGAATGAGACGTGATGTTTAGTAGAGCATTCCATTAGCGGCAAAATATAATTAGATGTACAATCTGACTTGTTTTTATCAAGAGCTTCTGAACTTCTGAAACCGGATTTCCAAGATGGACAAACCATTCATACACAAGTTTGTACGGAACCCTCAGTGCGCTCTTTTATTGAATTCGCAATGTATGTATGTAATATGTTTGTTTGTATTTATCTATGTTCGGATGTTATCCTGAAACAATTTTTTTCCATTTTGTCATCAAAAAATAAAATATCTCCTAAACGCCGCAGTTAAACGTCCTACCGACCTATTTACTAGTTGATTAAAATGAAGGATTTTGTTTTCAAGAGTAGTTATGCTAAGTATGTACCTAAGTAAGTATTCAGTTTGAGTATCACTCTGAATTCAAACAAAACCTCAAATCAACTTCAATTACAATCAATCACTACAAACAAACAAATAATTCGATTGTTAACTAAATTTTTAAGTGTAAGTACTCAAGAATAAATGACATAGGCAACACCTCAACTATTTGATACAAAACAAACAGTCGTTATTTGAAGGTGAACCGATAATAATCCACTGTCGAATCTAGGGCGGGGGGAACTTAATTTATGGGACGATCACGCGATCACCAATAGTACTTAGAAATTGTAGGTAAATGGAAATGATAGAAAATCATAATAGAATTAAATTCAAAGGTAATTATTATTTAAATTAGGCTGTGTACGGATATGTAAGAAAGTTCAACACTAAAATCCGTTACGTGCACTATGGGCTCGTTTACGCGATAGGAGTAAGGGCTCGTTTACGGACACGCGGGGCGTCACGTGCAGTAGGCTCGTCGCATGCTTTTTATCCGACTGCGGCGAAGCCCAAAAGGAGGGTTATGCGTTTGGCGTGTATATCCGTTTCTTTGTTCCCTCATAACTCCTAAACGGATGAAGGGATTTGAATAAAATATACGTCGTTAGATTTGTCTTGATGACGTGAGTGTCACTGGCTACATTAAAATTAAAAAAAAGGAAATTTATGGATTTTGGGGGCCATATAGCGGATTCCAAAAAAAAATTTTCCATTACCATCGAGTAGGGTATCAAAATGAAGGGTTTTAAAAGGAGATAACAAAAATATATAACACTTGTATGTTTAAAAGAAATTCAAAGTCACGAATCATATTAACAAACACAAAAGTTAAATCATCTGCGAAGAATTTTACGCGACCAACGAAAGAACAAACACAAAAGAACTAAAAAGTTTTGAACATTAAATTATAAAATGAAATGAAAATAGAATGGACCCCGCCTTTTTTTTTTTTTTTTGGTGGGGTAAAATCATCGAATAACCCCTCCCGCTCTTGGGCAGAGCGAAAGGGAGTGTCAGACTTCTACTGACTAAAAACCACCCATGTTCCTTCTTCGCCCTCTATGTCGAGGCCGCGATAACCAGAGGACTACCCGCAGCCCCGACAGGCGTCGGCCCTTTCGGGCCCCTTCCATGTTGCTGACATCTCTTTGAGGCAATGGACCCCGCCTGCTTCCAAGTTTTGTTTAATTTAAAATGTGCTTGTTTTTAGCTTTTCAGCTTTTTCAGTCGGGTTTTTTAGTTTTTTAACAACTTTTTTTTATTCAGGCAGAGGCAGGTCCACCGCAACGAACGCTGCATTTTAAATTTACTAGCGAAAAATCGATCAAATGAGCCCTGGGCTCATTTACGGGGACGCGGGGCGTCGCTCGGCGCGTTGTGCGTTTTTAATTCACGCACATGGCGATGTATGAAAACGTTAACGATTTCAAACGACGATTTTATAACGACCGTTAGTCATCAACAGCCTATAAATGTTCCCACTGCTGGGATACAGGCCTCCTCTCTTTGAGAGGGGATGGGCTATAATCTACCACGCGTGCCCAGTGCGGATTGGTAAATGTCACATGTCTTCGATTTTTTTTTGGTTCTAAGACATGCCGGTTTCCTCACGATGTTTTCCTTCACCGTTTTGAGAGCAGCGGTGATGAATTAAATTACACAAAGTAATGTGCCTGCCTGGATTCGAACCCACGACCTACTGTTCGTAAGTCGGGGCCGCCACCACTGGGCCACCGCTGCTCCCACTCCCTACTACGACCGTTAGTACATACATAATACAGCGTTTTTTTGCGGTGGACCCGCCTCTCACTAAACGAATAAAATAGTACGCGACTAGCCTTCTGCACGCGACGCCCCTCGTGTCCGTAAACGAGCCCTTACTCCTATCGCTCTATGTTTATAGACCAACAAAACCGCTGGGTTAGAAACATAGAAATTCTGTAATAATTTTCTTTGTGTAATAAAGATGATTAATTTTTTTAACGTATAAATGATCATCATCATCGGCCTATAATGTTCCGACTGAAAGGACGGAGGCCTTTTTTTTTTTGGTGGGTGTAAAATCATCGAATAACCCCTTCCGCTCTTGGGCAGAGCGAAAGGGAGTGTCAGACTTCTACTGACTAAAAACCACACATGTTCCTTCTTCGCCCTCTATGTCGAGGCCGCGATAACTAGTGTACAACCCGCGGCCACGACGGGCGTCGTGAGGGGAGGTTCGGTTCGCCGGGACGAGAGGTTCTCTCCCTCTCGCGTTCCGCCACCTCCTTTGCTAGCAATACTGCTTCGCAGAAGGAGGAGACGGCGTCCCATTCCTCCTCGCCCCGGACCATGGCTTGCACCAGGGCCGGGCGCGAGAGGTCACCGCCGCCGATCGCCGCTACGAGAACACGGCGGGGCTCCGCCCAAGCGGGGCACACCTCCACTGTGTGCTCCACCGTGTCCTCCGGGCGTTTCCTCCCGCCTGATTCGGTGCAGGAACCTCCCGAAACAGCCGTGTCCGGTAAGGACCTGCGTCAGACGGAAGGTGAGGGCGCCGTGGCGCCTCTCTAGCCACTCCTCAAAGAGGGGACTTACCGCCACTGTCGTGGCGTGCCCTGGGGGACTGTAAACCAAAGTCGAATTTAATCATAAAGATTTTTATTTATACTTTCAACAGATGAGAGACAAGTTATATCCTTCAGAAAGATACCTTGGATATAAATGCCAAGATATAGAAAATTCATAGTTAGTACGTAAGACGTTGTTTGCTGCAATTGCTATGCATCGTATCCGCTTCAGTCCAATGCATTTATCAATTCCTAATAGGATGACTTAGTAAAAACCAAGATTTTAACCATTAGATTCCATCTATCGCGTCAACAACTCGTCACGTTTCTAATTCAATCTAAAGTAGGCTGAAATGGAAACGTGAGCGTTCCACTGTTAGTACACAGGGCTCCTCTATGAGGGAAGGGGTTACTATGTAGTCCACCACGCTAGAGATGGTAGATGTCACCATGTCTTCGATTATTTATTCCAGTACAAAGTAATGCTCATAAGGGTCAACAATGACATCCGTAAAGCTGTTCTCACTCTTACTTAAAACCGTGGGTAAGTACCGTTCTATGCGTAATGTGTGAGCCCACTCCTCTTAGTGCAGATACGTTTTCGCGCAATCTTAATACGGTGAGGGCACATCTAACTATTTAAATCTTCGGTAACAAGGTCGTCCTAAAGATTGTTTGTTTTTCTCAAAAGTGGCAAGCAACATGTACGTCAATAACGTTACTTGCAGTCGGAAAATTCTTGAAAGCGAAATACTTTATAAGATTTATAATAATACTTTGATGTTGTAACTAATACTTACTGATTACCTAGTTGCTTATCATTGTCAGATATATATTGTACGTACTCATTCTGAGTACGTATTCAAAATGAGTACGAACCATGGTCACGTGACCATGACTGTATTTGTTACAGCAGAAATAAGAAATCAATTAAGATTTCATCAAAGAGCCAACTTGAAATTAGGAAACTTATCATAATTTCATCAGAACAGAATATTTCCAATACCGATACTTAATTTAAAACTTTTTCATATCTTTTGATCTGCGGTCCGGCAACTCTGATTCAATCAAATCGATAACGTTTCAAAGTTGAAACACAAATCAACACAAACTTGCCATCGTTCCCATCTTAAGGGCGACGCACACCACTGTATGGGATCATCATGAACACAACAACCAGGCGCAGTTCAGCACCAACTGTCTCCGTGGTCAAGTGGTTTAGGTGTTTGTCTTGTGACCCGGTGATCGTTGGTTAGATTCCCACGGGAAGAATACATTGTAAAGTTGTTACTAGTTTACTAGGACATTGCAGGCTGGCAGGACATTCAGACAATCAGGTGATTCCCACCTGATTGTCTGAGAAAAAGATGATTCCATGCTTCGGAAGGCAAACCGGTGGTCCCGGCCTCCAAATGGCGGTTGTCAAACCATGTCGGAGGCTCTTGAGGCGGTTTAGAAACTCTGACACTAGGGTGCGTGGGGTCGTTAGACCTTACTGCCTTCACGATAAGAAGGAGAAGCTCAGCACCTTCGAGACGACATTCTGAACGTCCGGTTATGGCTAGTTGAAGGTGGTGGAGACCCTTCGAAATCAAGACTACGGCTTGCCATGATGAGAAGTTCCCCCATAGACTTTATGACTAGCTGCTGTTTACCGCGAGCCGAAGCGATGTCGTTACAAGCTTATAAATGAGGGTAGCCGTATGAAGTTTCATCCACTCAGATCCAGTCTGTCCTGATCCTTACTTTCTTCCTACAGCGACACAGACGGTGCCCTTAGCATGTGATCGCTTAGTTAGTAAGTTTTTTTTGCACTGGCCTTACACCACTAGCCCACAGTATAGTCCGGTTAAGCAATTGACAACCTCCTTAGTTAAACTGCGAGATGCCATTATAAAAAAATAAAATAAAAACATTGATTCAGAATAGCTCAAGTGCATTGCTTGCGCAGCAGGTGTGTGTACTCTCACCAAAAAAATACTATCAAATATAAATAATGTCAAATATTAAAAAATACAAACGAATTGGCCCGTAAAACAGGATGTGGTCATTGTGGGCACGGAATTTTGATTTTTAATACATAGAAGAACATTTTTTGCTGATATTTTGTACGCGTTGAGCTTTATCCGATAATTTTATAAAATCCAATTCCAACCGAAGGTTCTAATTTATTAACTCTAACTAATGTCCACACGGGTGAACAGTAACCTTAATACTTTCACGCAAAAGAGACCGATTAAACAACACTCGTATTAGTTAACCGGTAACTGGTGATCATAATCTGTTGTTAACTTGAATTACGTCACTTTCGCCGACTAAATTATTTTTGACTGGTTCCGTATGGTGATGACAAAAAGTGAATTTCACAGTTCACAACAAAACCTAAAATTAAATAAAAGCTTCTTGCCAGTAGTCAATACTTAGTCCAGCTCTTGGCGCTGAATTATATTGACAACTTTAAAGGGTTTTTAAAGAGTAATTTTCATTGGTATTAAATTCACTTTATTCACAGTTGTATTTACAACAATGATGTTGTACATTTGTACAACACAATAAAATTATGTTGTTTCAATAAAAAACTAATAACCTCATACTAATAAGTATCTGCGATATCTTAAACACCTTCTCTACTCCATTTCAGTGGAGTTTTTTATACATAAAACGGGGTAGAAAAACATCTCAAACATAAAAATATCATACGGATCCCTAACGCGTTGTCACGACAGCGGCAAATAAGCACGCCATTAGTGACCGTCGTATGATAGCAGTAAATACTAGTATTCATCAACACGAGGATCCATCCAGACCAGTAACAACTATGGGACAAACGAGCTTTAGAAGAAATATGACCTTTTGGATACCTGTTAAAAGTAAGTTCTTTTATTTTTAAAACATCCGATTTCCGTTCGGGATCTTTATGCGGTCGGGATCTTTAAGTAGCGAGGAAAGGAGGCAGAGACATAGTGTGGCCTCTTTACTCATCATGCAGCACGTCATGCTCCTCGTCCTGCCCATCCCGCTCCCTATGTTGTCGGTTTTTGGTTTTGTAGGAGCGTCGCGATTAATTGCGCGAGTAGAGCAATGTGAGCAGAGCGCGCAACATCGCGGCAAATAGCGGCAACGCGAGGAGCATAGAGATGAGCAGCGCGTGGAGCATACTGTGGCAGCCGCATTAGGCTAAGCTACTCTTGCCTACGCAGGTCCGTGGATAGGCCACCTCTAACATACAGAGTTACCTCCGTGCATCGGGAAACACGGCTGTCGTTGGTAGAACTTTGGCAGCCGTTACGTTCAGTCGTAAAAGTCTGACAGTGGGTATCGTATTATCTAGAAACAACTGAGTTGTGGAGGTCGTTAAGACTGTCACACCATGTAAAATGTATTCAGCTGGATCTAGTAAGACTGGAAGCCGACCCCAATAGGGTTGGGAAAAGGCTAGGCTGATGATTATGATACCCCTAAGGTTTCTGAGGAAAAAATGTACACGTGCATGTGGTACTGGTGAGACGCTAATGCTAAATGCAAGACACTTATGTTTTATGCCTTTGACCTTTGTCTACAAACAATATCGATACTTTTTTATTTAAGTTAGGACTTTTGGTGTGGAATGGTCTTAAAATACGTCTACTTTATACAATATGATGGTTGCGTTTCTTAACTTTTTAAATTTCAATTAAAATGGGCATTATATTCACAATATACCGTATATCTAACGTCACAAACAAAGTCATTAATCATAAGTACAAAAATAAAATTGAAGAATCATTAAAAAGGTATTTGTTAAACTGCTACTAGAATTGATAGACATCAAGACATGACATTTATAAATCAACAAAATATACAAAGGTTAAATCGACTAGTTTATTTAACTATAACAGACACGTCAACGATCAAAATACCAATATTTTCGTGCTTATCACGCTATTGTCACAACGTATTGTAATTCACAGTATATTAGCTCTTTGACCTTTTGACATTTAAATAAGGTCATTTTAAACGTCAAACTGTTGGTTGAACCCATAGCTGCAGGTGACACAGGGAAAATGCTACATGTGGGCATGCAAATCTTAAAAAGTGTTCCTGAAAAACTTCAGCAATGTTTGAAGAATACGCGACGCTACGTAAATAGTGAGTAGATTGTAACTAAGTTTTAATTGTGCTAAAAGTGAATTGTGATAAGCTAGTAATACTAAAATTGTCGAACCTTTTTTTTTGGAGGGAGTTAAATCATCACATGACTCCTCTGGGCGAAGCGGAAGGGAGTGTCAGACTTCTACTGACTAAAAACCACCCATATTCCTTCTTAACCCTTTGTGTCGAGGTCGCGGTATCTCTTTCGAAAAACCCGCAGCCCCGACGGGACGTTGTGGAGCCCTGACACACCTAAAAGGCAACGCGGTAGACCTTAGTCACATCAAGGATGTCGTAATACCCAACAGTAATAACTGGGTTGTGAAGATAAGACAAGCAATCGCTTCATGTATAATACCGGTATTCAGCTACATCCGAATGGACTGGAAGCCGACCCTTTCATAGTTGAGAAAAGGCTAAACAGATGATGAAAAACTCCTCCTGTTTATAAAACAGCTTTAATAGTTTCGGCTTCTAATAACAAGTAATAAAGATAACAGATTACCAGAACACTTAGCCTCGTGTTTACAAAAACAAAACATGTTTCCCAACCTTAAGTACATGAAGGTAACCGCTTCGGGTGTGGAATAACATTTCCATAATGTTTGGAGAATCTATTCTGGTGCTAAAATGTTATGACAGTCGTGGGTGGTTCGATATTAGGAAAGATTATCGAAGCGAGTACTTTGACAAACTGAGGCCCCAGCACGACTGTGCGATGTAAACCGTACGTAAATACTATATATATAAATATAAATAAAAAATATATAAATATATATATAAATACTAAATACGATTTTGAGTAATTTAGTTAAATTGTTAGCAAAACACAAAACAAAAATTAAATCAAATCGCGTGTGACTAAAAGTGTGATGAATGTAAATGGTGATGGATGGAGAGCGACAATAGGGAGAGATCAAAAAAACGATGGATAGATTGTGTGAGAAATGATATGATAGAAAAGAGAGAAAATGATAGCGTAACGGTTGACATAGCAGAATGGAAAAAAAACCGGCCAAGTGCATGTCGGACAACGCACAATGTAGGATTCCGCAGTAGCCCATCAAAATATGTAAACTTACTAAACTGATTATAACCACCCTGCCTACCTGCCTCCGAACGATGATTTTTATTGTAAAAATAAAACAAACTTACATTTGCAATTTTGAGACCTGCGCTCCCATACATTAGGAAAATATTTCATACAACTAACTACATGTTATATGTTGGTCGACTATTACTCGTAAACTTGTAAAGCCTACTTAGCTGTGATAGTTTCCCTTTTATTTTCGTTATATATGCTACTAACATGATTTTTTTTCACACTCCCAAACACAACCCGTATGAGTGGTTTAGGTTGACTGAAAAGTTGCACTCTAAAGCTTAATATTGCACAAACGAATCCCTTCATCGAAAGACTGTTTAAGCAAACTCACCGTATTTTTTAAAAACCTATTCGAGAAAAAAAGAATCATGACTTTAATATGAACTTTGGATACCACAAAAAATATTCAAATGTTTTACTTGAGCACTTTGTCGGCGTAACTCATTTGTATATTGATGCTAAATTACAGCTTACAGCTAAGAGTCTTTGAGATATAGTGGGGACGGACGGACGGACGAACAGACAGACGGACATGGCGAAACTGTAAGGGTTCCTTATTGACTACGGAACCCTAAAAACGTTTAGAGCCAAGTTACATGGGAGGGCAGGAAGATGATGTGTGCAACAAACACAATCACTAACATCCCACATTAATATTTAATTATGAATATACTGGCTGTTTCCAGCGGCTTCGCCAGCTACAAGTCGATAATTATCCCACGGGATGATAAAATTGGGATAACAACTATCCTATGTGTAAATCCAAGTTATAAACTATCTGTGAACCAAATTTTATCCAAATCCGTTTAGTAGTTTTTGCGTGAAAGAGTTACAAACATACACACTCACACACTCACAAACTTTCGCCTATAAAATATTAGTGTGAAGTGTGATTATGATATGCAAAACGGATCTTTATGTTTTAATCGACGTATTAATGTTACGTTTACTCCGCGCGCTCGTGAAAGGGCCACACGTAGCTACTCACAATTAACAGTGGACCCTTGATAGAGAAAAGCTTTCTCCACCTACAGTTTGACCTGGAGTATTGCAATGTGAAGGAATGCTCTGTGTTTTCCAGTATTCAACATGCCACTTCTGCTTTTGGTGGATAGTATGTACTTAATTTATTGCGATCATTGTTTGTTCTAGGTTTGATTTTGGTGTTATTGGCTTTTTCCGTCAGTAATTTGTCAGCAGTACATACAAAGTCTGGATTTGTGCTCGGTTGATGCCAATAAACTCGCCCTCTAGGACTTGGCGCAATGTGGGTGCAATAATGGGTACACCTCTCTCTCTCTCAGTGAATCTATGGGGCGGAGTCAATCGTGCTATCAAACGATATATCGTGCTTCTTTTTTGTGATCGAATTATAATAATAATATTTTCTACTTCCAGAGAACAAGGTAGACGTAGCTAGACCCAAGTCTCAGAAGTCCATCACAACGTTCTCGCAGGCACTGCGAGCTACCATCATCATCGGCCAGGTTTTCTCCTTGCTTCCATTTGTTGGCGTGTTCAGCAATATCGCCAGTAATGTCAAGTAAGTTAAAACCTTAATTTAGGTACTACAGTATTTTGGAAAGTGCACTGTGCATTATTATCTTAGGGGAATCTAAGGGGTGAAGGTCAAAAATAATGACATGAGAAGGTTGAAAGTGTTCGTTGAAATACCAAACAATTGACATCTGTCTAGAGACAAAGATTACAGTGATTACAGTCATCTTTCAGTGATTTACAAAATTCCGAGTATCACCAATTGTAGTAAGTTTTGATTCGCCAGGATATGTAATTCTCAAGACATTATAACATAAACATACCACCCGATGGATACTACAACACACATAAATACAGATAGCTGTCCTTTTGGGACTCGCCACAGTCGGTTAAAAAGGAGCATGTTTCATAGATCTGCGTCATTCTATAATTTTTGTTCTAGGTTCGTGAAAACGTCATGGAAGTGTGTATACTCGTTACTGTCGCTCATCGGTCAGATGTTCATGGCAGTGCTCTGTATCAACAAACTGGCTAACTCTCATGTCTCTCTCAACGGGACGTGTAAGTATTTTTTCTTCAGCATGGCATCTCGCAGGTCAAATTTTGAGAGTGACTTCAGCTTAACAGAACTGTGAGGACCTTGAGTGTAAGGCTCCCCAGCCAGGGTGTAAAAACTTATAGACTAAGTGATAGAATCCCATAAGCGGAGGCTCACTGCTCGGCTTAGGGCGACGATGGGGAAGGCAGCAAAGGGACAGACTGGATCTCAGTGAGATCATTATATCGGGGCTGGTGTAAAACAACTGGCTCAGCATCGCGAGCTGGCTCGAACAAGGGTCAGGGGGCGTTAACAGGGATGCCGCAATGGTCTGCAACGGTTCGGTCGGAGCGATGCGCTTAATAATATGGAACACACTGTTTTATACAACATCAATAGAATCTGAAATGTTGAACCTTTACAGAGGTTGGTTCGTGTATGGACCTCAAAGTAAAATACTAGTATTCAAACGGCTAGACTAGCGGCCGATCTCAACAAATTTGGGAAAAGGCAAGGTAGATAAAGTTCATGATGATTAATGAAGGTATTATTTTTCTCCCTCCAGCACCAGTAATCTTCTACGTGACTACCTGTGTGACAATGGTGTTGTTCTTCCAAGTGGCACGTCACTGGCCCCAACTGGTGCAGCACATAGCTAAGGCTGAAGACATGGACCCCAACTTCGATTGCAGTCTCACAAGGAAGTGCAATATCACCTGTGCTGTTGTGTTGGCGCTGGCTTTAAGTGAGTAGCTTTTTCAGCCAGATGAGTGATGATGAAGTAGCTTCGTCTTTTTCTAGTTCATTCATTTATATTTGAATTCAGTATGTACATTTTTAACATCATCATTTAAAATAATAATCAAAATGGAAAATAATTAAACAGCTGGGCTTCAAAAAATTCGTTCACATCGTTAACAATATGAAAAATGCCTAGAATGCTGGCGCTTCTTGAATCGCGCGGATACATTAACGTTTCATACAAACACCTGGTTCGTCATTAACTTTTTGATTAATTACTGAAGTAACCTTCCTTGAAAAGTAGTTAATTGCGTTTAAACGATTAATTTCTATAAATAATTATTGATCTCATCCCCAACAAACGTTCGAAATATCCCGCCGCTCTAGTTGATGAACTGATTATTTTCCCGTTTTTTATTGGAACTAAAGCCGTTTTATCCGGAGGGTTTTACTGCGAAGTTTTAACATCTTTATTTAATATTTCTGAAAATATTTTAAGTTAAATAATAAATATTTATATAAAATACACGGAGAAGTGGAAGGAATTGGGGATGCACCCTTAATCCAGGAGTGCGACTGTTATGGCATATGAAATTCAAAAATATCAGTGTAACATTCAATGGACCTAAGATCTGGCAACCAGTCTTACCAAGGTGGTGTCGTTTAATCCTATAGTCAGTAGACCTATGAAAAATACTAGTATTCAGCTGCATACGGTTAGACTGGAAGCTGTTCTCAACATAGTTGGACAAAAGCAGATGATGATTGTGTTTTTTTATTGCAGTGGAACACATACTGTCCCTTCTGTCAGCATTCGCAGGAGCTGCAGCCTGCTACTCGAGAATGGACACGTATCAAGGGTTCGTCACACACTTCTATCCGTGGGTCTTCAACTATCTGCCGTATACTCCCGTATTGGGAGTTATGACTCAGGTAAATAAACAAAAAAAATATATTACGTTTATTAATTGCTAATACATTCATATATTAAGAGAAGACGTATGAGGTTTATTCTGTGCTCATAGGTACCTACCGTCATAATGTCTCTGACTATAATTTCAGAGAGTTGATAAATGTTGCATATAAAATTCGCCAGTTATATTTAAGTTCCATGTCATAGATGGTGAGCCTAAGGGCTCGTTTACGGAGACGCGGGGCATCGGCGCGTGCAGAAGGCTCTCAGCTTTTTTTTCATTTACTGAAGGGCGGGTCTACAGCAACGAACGCTGCATGTTAAACTAACGAGCGTTTGAAATCGTTAACGATTTCATACATCGCCATGTGCTATTGAATTAAAAACGCACAACACGCCGCGCGACATCCCGCGTCTCCGTAAATGAGGCCTAATGCCACTAACCGGGCACCGATCTTAATTCCGGGAATCGATCCCAGGACCTCTTCACTGACTTTCTTTTGTAACTTTAAAGAGACGGCTGATAGCTGTCCGATGAGACATTGATGTATTGTAATTAATTATGGGACACCTCAGTTTATCCCTTCGGGAATGACAAGCGTGACGTTAAGTGTTCACAGTTTGAACAATTTTTATTTTCCCTTGTTTTCAGTTCCTCCACTTCCAATCTACATTCATTTGGAACTTCTCGGACCTGTTCGTGATCTGCATGAGCTACTACTTGAAGTCAAGACTGGATCAGGTTAACAAAAAGCTGCTGGCTGCACAAGGGAAGGTATGGTTTTACAACGATTTTATTATAGACTAGTGGAAATTATTGAAAATATATTAGGTACTTGTCCATTTGTGAACAACAACTGTGTTGAGTTTTTTTTAAAGTCGTTATCTTAATTTTATTCCTAAAATAAAAGCGTACGTTACTCCTAATAACATCAGCTATCTGCCAGCAAAGGTCTTTTCAAATTCAGTCTAGCCGTTTTGGACAGTAGCCGGTACAAATAAACAGACAGGCAGCAGCCAACAAAGAAAACAAACTCTTTTTCATTACAATTCCCGTACAGAAATATATTTTCAAATGCACAAATACACATTTCATTGCGTGATACTTCCTGGCCGCGCCACAGTCACATTTTGAATTGGTATTAAATAAGTAGACTACAGCTAAGGTGTCGACCACCTTACATTGTCGTTCAACGCACACATGAACTCTTTCTGTAATGGGCCTACCCACGCACAGGGTTCACCACAGTCTTGCCTTCGCGATTACACGGTGCACACGGTACCTACATTGCGCGTGTGGTTGGTAAAACTGTGTTACCAACCACACGCGCGATGTACAGTCAGCAGCACACGCGATGTACCTACACTTAGCAACGTTTAGAAGCAATTTTCTCGTACTGTGTTGATTTTGTATTCGTAAATACATAACTTAATAAATATTTTGGAACCCATGTTATCATAAGGTAGGTCTATCTCCAGTCGGGGCCGCGGGTTGTACACTAGTTATCGCGACCTCGACATAGAGGGCTAAGATGGAACATGGGTGGTTTTTAGTCAGTAGAAGTCTGACACTCCCTTTCGCTCTGCCCAAGAGCGGGAGGGGTTATTCGATGATTTTCCACCCCCCAAAAAAAAAATCCACTTTTATGCAAAAAACTAAATGGATTCATCAACATCTGTTTCGCTCGAAGTCTAAATCGTTTTAGGTATCCAAATTCAAACAAAAGGGAATTTTATATTAAAACCTTTTTACATTATTTTCAGTGTTCAAATTGTATTACCTGAAACATTTTGTGTAAAGGTACACATAGTTTGAACTGCAGCCGTGCAGCCGCTGGCACATTTCAGCAATAACGGCTAGGCCACGAGTTAGGTACATGTTCCAGCAACTGCGGAAATAGTTATACATCTTTGTTCGGCCGCGTTGCAGGAGTTGATTCTTAAATGACTGATGACTGATGATTCTTGAATTTCCCCGGAACTCTCCTGTATCGTGATTTTTGCTGAGAAGTCAAGTGGTCTGAGTTGTTAAGTTGCGCAGATGAATGGCAGGCATGCAGTTTGACTGTTGACACGTTCGTGTTTAGGAGAACTGCACCCAATCCTTGGAATGGTTATAGGTTTTGCTTCAGGTGACGATTTTTTTTTCTTGCAAGTCTATACATTGTCATTGTACAGGTAAAACTGCACATGCATCTTGTCGGTTAGGGCCGGTTTATGTCGCATGTTCCTGCGGTTGTGTCCGGGGCATAAGTGCAAACTTGGCATACCGAAATACGGACAATAATATAATTATGCGGGCCGCAGTGCATTAGTGTACTTTCTGAATAAAAGCAAATATGCAGCGCTGAAATTTGTGTAATTTACATAAAAAGAATGTTAAAGTTTGCGCTTCGTGCAGATGTTGATTCTGTGAATACAACGCAGCTTGTTTAATACGATTAGGTACTGGAATTGACTCGCGAAAGCGTTTACTTAAAAACTTCAATTTCCTGGCTGCATTAAGGATTGTTTTGATTAAAGTTCATAATATCCGTCTACAGTCTCGAGACAATTTCTATTTTCATCTTTAGTTGTGTAGATTAAGCAATGATGTCAGTCAATCACTTACCGATGAATTAAAAATTTCAGAATACCAATTTGTATACGCTTGTATCATCAAATTACCCCTTCCGCTCTTGGGCAGAGTGAAAGGGAGTGTTAGCCCTTTATGTCGGGGCCGCGGTATCTCTTACAGCAACCCGCAGCCCCGACGGGCGTCAGCAGGCCCGCGTCTGCGGTGGCCGGAATCCATCACGTGGCCCCCGACGCCGACGCCCTTACTGTCTCTCGCGGCGGCTGGGACGTGAGGTTCTCTCCCTCTCACGTTCCGCCACCTCCTTCGCTAGCATCACTGCTTCGCAGAAGGATGATACGATTGTACCCTTAACAAGCGTATCAAGAATTCCGTTGACTCTATAAGTAAATATACTTTTATTTGTATCGTAATCTTTTGCTAGTGTAAAAGCACTCTTCAATGTTATACCTATTTTCTTATATTTTAGATGTAATAACACCAAAAAATTGCATCTTAACTCCGAAACAGCATTATTTCTTCCAATTTAAGCTAACCGTAGTTTTCTCATAAACTACGATTTTTCGTCGCAAACTACGTACTGCTAAAACAAATAAAGCCGCACCCACACCGCACTAGTAAATTCCATTGGACTTGCCACTTAATAAAGCTGCAGTCAGACGCAGACGGTCTAATACTCTTATCAGGGGCTTAGCGAAGTTTCTCGGTGAACGTAAGTGAGTGGTTACCTCGCCAGGGGGCGCTGTTCTCACGGCAAGTAGTTTGACTAACAAAAGTTATTTGGTGTTTGTCTGACGTGAAAGAAATATATACAGGGTGTTTGGAAGGGAGCTGTACATACGCCTAGGGTAGAAACTAGGGATAGTCTGCTACCTACCCCCGCCCATTATATTGACCTTGGCCTCAAGGTTTTTTTTTAATTTAAAATTATTTCTTTACCTTACTACGGTACTTCAGGCCCCATAACTTTTCTTCTCCACAATTTTCTGGTGTAAAATAATTTTTTGCAGGACCCTAAGACTCTAACGATTAAAACAAGACCATTAGCCGACCGGTCCCATGGATAGATTTTGAGCTACAGGTAGTTTTAGTCAAAAAGTCAAATAAAAAATTATAATAAATTAAAAAAAAACCTTGAGGCCAAGGTCAATATAATGGGCGGGGTTAGGTAGCAGACTATCCCTAGTTTCTACCCTAGGCGTATGTACAGCTCCCTTCCAAACACCCTGTATATTTAATTTAAAATAAAATTTTATTTATTATATTTTTAATTAATTAAAATAAATTATCTATACATTTTTATCTCTTTTTGTGTTCATATTGTTGTATAAAAATCCTACCTGTATTGTAACACCCTGCATGGCAACATCTACTTCTAGCCTGAGTTTACATAGATTCCAATCAACGTAAACTTTGCCAGAAAGGATTTTATACTGTAAAAGATTATATAGAGGACAAAAAAGCTTAGGATTGAACTGCTCCAATTAGAATCAAAATTGAATTGACTTTATTTTAATTTTTTTCTTTTACAATTTGACATTTTATGTTTTTTTTTTATACACAGTGGCATTGTTTACTTTTTATCGACGTTTTATAATTGCTGATGTTAGCCTATGTGAAATAAAAATATTTTGATTTTGAATGAATCCATATAGTAAAGTAAACTTTCTTCTGTGATGTAGAAAATAATTTACGTTGACAGCACTACTAACATTATGATAGTGTCCACTATCACTATAAAAAGCCTAAACCAGGTGTGGGAACTTATTATAAGTACCTTCAAATTCCCTATGCAAAATTTATTGCTGAGAAACGATTTTTATTTGGGGTGATAAATCACATTTTAGGGTAAAACTCAACGTAGCACTCTTAGAACATTGTGATAACGGGTGCTTTGAATAGTAAATGGATCATGAATGTAAATTAAATAAAGTAATATCCTGAAAAACCAGTATTAAAAAAACAGCTGTGAAAAATTTGATACTTTGACCCCTGTAAGGTCTAGAACAAAAAAATATATCACAGTGACGGGGAGAACAATTGCCTTTCGGCTTTGTTAGAAGTAGACCCTTTATAATGATTAAGGCCTTTATGCTATTCCTTTTCCAGTATCTACCGGAGATCTTCTGGCGGGTTACTAGAGAGGACTACTGTCGAGCCACGCAAATCGTACGCAAGGTGGACGGCGTCATCAGCGGTGTAGTCTTCATATCCTTTGCTAACAACCTGTTCTTCATCTGTTTGCAGCTGTTCAATACTTTAGAGTAAGTATTTGTAGTTAGAAGATATTTAAATCATCGAATCACGAAACTTTTAGAACGCACCCACGATGCAGGAGTAGATCGGGGGGTCTAAAATGGCAAATTTTGCAGATCATAATAGGATCATAATATGAATTGCATTACAATTCGTAAAATGGTCACAGACGCAGTTACTATTATGAATAGTCCATATTACGAATTTTAGCCCCCAGACCTTGTCAATTCATGAGATAGGTCGTTTTATTTCAAATGCATAAAAAAAAATTAAAAGCAAAACCAAATTATCTTGTTTCAGAGATGGCTTGAAGGGTACTGGAGAATGCACTGGTAACAAAGCAAAAAAGTAAGTAAACATTTTAGTACCGTTAGTAGTTGTAGTAAACAATTTACTTGACTCTTATCAACTTCCAATATTCAATATTTCCACAAAGTCAAAGGTATAATTGTTGCGAATTCCACTTTTGTAACTCAATGTTTCGAAGGAAATCGCTGCGATATCCACAGCTCTTTTAAAAATCAGGAATACCACGAACTAAGTACATTTTATTATTAACAGAATCGTCGTCTCTAAAACCGGACCACTAGGCGGGCATGAAGCTGCGACATACTTCCTGTTCTCCCTGGTGTACCTGCTGTCACGGTCGGTGGCAGTGTCCCTGATAGCCTCTCAAGTGAACAGCGCGTCAGCTGTGCCAGCACCTGTGTTGTATGATGTGCCTTCACCTGTTTATTGTGTAGAGGTAAGAAAGAGAGATGATAGGAACAGAGTGGAAAGGCGAGAATAAAAAGGTCTAATTCGTTTCCTGATTTGTACTTACTGTGTATCGTCGCTGCATCACCCTAGGGTAGACTAATAGAAAATGCCATAGGCATTTAGTCCGCCTTTGTGCGGTTTTATATATTTTTGTGCTTTAAAACTTTGTTTAAATAAAAAGGGTGGATAGTGAGGATTCCAAAATACGCCAGAGGAAACTGAGGGGAGTAAATTTTGTGTGGTTTTGACTTGGACTTGTCCCAATTATTGGTAACTTGTGTGATCTAGAGCAGCAGTGGCCCAGTGCTGGCGGCCCCGTCTTACGAACAGTAGGTCGTGGATTCGAACCCAGGAAGGCACATTAATTGTGTAATTTATTTCATTACCGCTGCTCTCGAAACGGTGAAGAAAAACATCGTGGGGATGTTTTAGAACCAAAAAATTCGAAGACATGTGACATCTACCAATCCGCACTGGGCCCGCGTGGTAGATTATAGCCCATTCCCTCTCAAAAAGGAGAGGAGACCTGTGTCCCAGCAGTGGGAACATTAATAGGCTGTTGATGATGATGATGATGATGATGTGTGATCTTACGGATCAGCCCGTTAAGGACAGATTACGACGTTCAACGTTAGCTTGTAACAAATTGATTTTCTTAACAGGTCTACTGCTGTCATCGTCTGAAATTGCTAGTATTCTGTAGCCAATTATGCTGAAATTATAATATTTTCAATTCGACACAGTCACACCATTTAAAAATCAACTGCATGTTAAAATAACGATGACCTAGTGGATATGAAACTGGGTCGGTTGCTGTAAAGCGTTTACTTATCTGTGTTCATATCAGATACTTGGCTTGTCCGACAAAGAAACTGAAGGGTGAAAATATTGAGAGCCATGAACGTTCTACATACCTAAGTACCTGCCTTCCCAGATTGTGACGAGTTGCAGAAGCCTCTATAAGCCACAATAAAAAAGTACATTTCGACAGCTACAGTATTACGACACGGTTGGCGCAGTGGCTCAGGCAATGGGCTGCTGCACTGCGTGTCGAGGGTTCGATCCCCGCACGGAACAAATATTTGTATGGCCTACTGTTGGTTGTTTCGGGTCTGGGTATTTGTGTATGTGAGTTTAAATGTTTGTGAACGCACCCACGATACAGGAGAAATTCCTAGTGTGGGGCAACGTTTTAAAAAAAAAGAAAGAAGAAAGTGTTTGCATCATTCATGTTATATGGACCAAGCAACGACCAACTTAACTTTTATTAAAATATGGCGGTAGAATTTTATCAAGCATGTAATTTTCTATGTTGGGTTAGCTTCCAGTTTAACCAGATGCAGCTTAATACCTGTATTTTACCAGGATTGACTGCCACCACCACCCAGTTGGTACAGGGTAATACGATAGCTCTCGGTAAGTCGTTCAGGCAACTGACTGCCTGTAACGACTGTCAAAGATCTAGAATGACAGCCAGACCCAACGGCTTAAGGTGCTTTTCGAGGTACTGAGGAACCTCGGTATGACCAACCTAGCCCATCATGGCTAAACTTAAAAATCGACCCGAGTGGCTATTACTATTTAACCATAAGCTCCTCATTATCAAACATGTGGCGAACTTTTAAAAATGATAAACTAACGAAAACTGTTTTTCAGGTGCAAAGGTTTTTAGACCAGGTTAACGGAGACAAAGTGGCGTTAAGTGGCCTTCAGTTCTTCTCGGTAACTAGAGGATTACTTTTAACTGTGAGTTAAACTTTGTTGATACATTTTTGAGGCAGTTTCATAAAGCGAACGGTACGGTCTGTTAGGTTTCATAACACCGCAACTTTTGCTTTAAAACAGAATATGGTGAACTGTTTTTGTCAATGCGTCATGATTAGAATTATACTGATTGCTATTTTGCTTTTTAGAGCAGAATAATGCAATAAACATTTCATTGTCCGTTGTAACTACAACTTTTAATCATTTTCTACACAGATGAACGAACTCATCGACTTCTGTGCGGACATATCTACCCACTAGTACCCACCAAGTACCTGATAAATGGCCCATCGATTTTGTTCATCAGTGTAGCTAGAATATTGTTAGGAATAATGACAGCACATGGACTAACCATTGCTATTCTTTTAACCACAGGTAGCCGGCACTATAGTGACGTATGAGCTAGTGATGTTCCAGTTCAACTCATCGACACCAGCGCTGAACATCACTGCACCGACCCTGATACCTATTGGAGCTGCGCCACCAACCTTGACTGCTAGCTAGTACACTGACTTCTTGAGAATCTGTTTTTTATTATAATTGGCTATCTGACTACTGTTAAAAATTCACGAAAATGTTATGTAATTTCAAAAAAAAAAATAACACTATGTGAAAAGAGTAATAAAATCGATCAAGAAATGGCTTAGTTTTAACCTGTTTTTAAATTATGTGTTAGACAAAGACAGCGCTACAGAAACGTGACGTCATATTTCATACCGCCGTAGTTACGGAACTTAGCTAGTACAAATGACCGTTTCACGCGACAATGACAGAAAGCGCCCCCACCAAAAAATTGTAAAGCATGTAGCTGCTTTATTTTTATCGGTTTTATTACATTTTTCACACATCGTGTTATTTCTGTTAGTTCTTTGAAATAACATATCATTTTTGTGAATGTTTAACAGTAGTCAAAAAGCCACGTCCTAAAATTTCCCAAATGTAACGTTGCATCAAGTGTTATTTTACTTTTGACAGCAGAATAATATGTCGAGACAAAGATCACTTTGACTTTGACAGACTTATCATTGTAGCAACCAAGTCCTATTTTTTGACGAAAAATAAATCAGTTATACAAAATCAAAGATGAAAAATGTCCTATCCGCCTATTGATTATTATTTTCATCGTAAAAGTTTTCAAAGTGATAGCTGCTTTGCTCATAAATACAAACCCAAGAGAACAACTTTATTTAATAACTGTAACGACAGTGGTAAAAAATAGACAGGAACTGATTCATTATTTTATTTGGACAGAGTCTCGACTTACAGGTTTCACAATCGAGCGCGACAAGACCTCGAAACTGAGCTTACAGGGCATTATATAGACTGATATCCCCACCGGAGGCATCCGGTGGTTATGGCGGTGTCTTCGCTTGACTGTGATTGGCTCGCGAGTCGTTGCCCGTCATTGGCTGGCTAGAGTGGCATGGCTATGGTATGCTAGAGTGGCATGGCTTTGGTTTGCTAGAGTGGCATGGTTATGGTTAGCTGTCATTGGCTGGCTAGGGTGGCACGCTGTGAGCAGGCTGTTGTAACATTCGGCCGTCCTGGAACAATTGCTCCCGCAATGGAAACAAGAAAACAGTGATTACAAGTCAGCTCAGAAAAACCAAGTTAAAATGGGGCAATAGACCTCTCAGGAGATTTATGAAATCTTCGGTTTTCAATTATTCGTTCACACTACTGGTGCTATCAGACAAAAGCACTGCTACGATATGTGACAGCGGATACTAAACCTGTAAACCCGTTGTATCATATAATATGACCTTTCATACTTCTTAGTTTACGTCAATCATTACCTAACTCCTCAATATCACATAATATGGCCAGAAAACAAATCCTCTAACAAACAAGAGTTAACCTGGCTCGCCCCCTATAGCATGGAACTTTAAGCTGAAGGAAAAGGAATAAATGCATAAGAAAATTTGTAATAGGTACCCACTTGTACTAATTATTATGGACAAAGATGTAGGAAATGCTTAGTACCAACAATTTTAACGACATACCTTACGATTTAGAAAATAGCTGTACCACGAAAATGTCTTTTAAAAATAAATTAGGGAAGTTTGTCTTTAACACCTATGTAAAAACCTCATTACAAGAGATGTGTAGATTCCATTTATGATTATTTATTGTTGTATAAGTATATATTTATGCCATACTACCTTATGTTTGCGGCTTCACCGCTATTAATTGAAGTGTTTTAACGCAACTTAAATGTTATAGCATTACGTTATAGTCAACTTTTGTGTTCAATAAATGTGTTTAGTTGTAGGTAAAAGTGTCGTTGTTATTGATGGAAACGTACTAACAAGTTGTTACATTTAAATTAAATATAACTGTTTTACAGTATGGCAGAAGTAATATACCTTGTAACACGGATGTAACCATGAATAAGCACTTTTTAATTCATTTCAATTTACTAGCGAAATGTGTGTGTACTCATGAGTATACCTCTGCCTAACCCATTGGGTATTACATGCGTGATGTTAAAAGCATTTAAGCATTTAAGCCGCCGGGTAGTCATCGCCTGGCGCCAAAGTACATAATCATAGTTTTTTTTGTAAATCACATTATTAACATATTTCCTTTCCTTTTATTTTTTTTTGCCTTGTCACTAAGTTTACTAACCCTAGTCGTTAAGTTATTTTGTTGTTACTAACACTATGGACACTTGTCTGAATTAAAGAGTTTGAATTTGAATTATCATTTTTCACCTTGTATCTAAGTTACGTCCCATTTCTTTCCAGCTATTCTAATCTGAGATAACCCTACCGCGCCTAGATTGCACTGGTTTAGAAACCCGATCTGGGATAAATCGTAAGACTTATAGGTACCCGGTTGTAATATTAACAGTATTATAAGAACTCCTTAATATCTGCGATATTAGAAACATGAAACACTTTTCATGTAAGAAAAGATAAATAAACTGTTTTGCCAAACTATCGGATGAAGAAACGGAAGAACCAATTTAAGTTAATTACATCATACCATTAAACGCACGCACACACACATGCACTCACACATATATAATTCTTAGCGTGTCGATGGCAAAACTTCATTACTTATACACACTAACACACTACACACGAATACGTTTTTCTATTTTTCCAATATAATTTTATGTGTTTAAAGCTATTAAGTACTAATGTTATGATAATGCAACTCTGGCCCCCAAGATACCCACAGGCGCAGCCTCGTTTCAGGACATCATGATTGTATTATCAGAGCTAAGTTAGATTTAGAATTGGATGTCATAACCCTCTTTCCTACATTATTCCCTTTACAGTACGCACAATGTAAACATGACGTCACATAATAATATTTACTTATAAATCGGGTTATTTTTGGAAATCAGAAATTTTGTTGATATTTATAAAATTCAGAACTTCGTTATATTCCTTGTTATTGTCATGATGCATTTTGTAATATTTTCCATCGCGCGAAGTTTGTCACAACTCACACAACTAATCTGGTAACGTAAAGGTTTGTTTACGTTATAGCCTACCATCAACGATTACACAGTTACTCACTATAGGTATCTGTACATCCACTTCGCAGTAAAACAATACTACTTTTCGGCTTTTCATCTTGTCATTGCACAGCACTGAACTAATCGTTCACTTCTAAATAGTACACAATAAACGGCATCTATCGAACGATCTACTTACCTAAGGCAGAACCAAAGATAGGCATAGACTTTGACTTTGGCTTTAGTTTTAGCTTGCTTGGACTTTGGCTCATCGGTCACCATAGTGAATAGTACTAACGGGCAATACATGGCATAAGATCATGTTTAGTCATTGTATCGCGTACTGCAGTACATTCCTAATTACATGGACATTTTTACATAACACATAATACGAAATCTTAGCAACAATTTCATCACTGCAAGGGATTCAAGCCCAAAATCATGGTAAACACTCTTTCTGACTTGTAACGCGACTAAAGTAAAAGACAGGGCGCAAACTACCGTCAATCTACTTTATAAAAGATACCTGCAATACGTGTGTATTTCTGTTGGAAAACTAGGATTGTACCTAAATAATCACTAATACCGACCTATAACATTTTTTTTTTTATTTCCCTAACAAGATTTATGTTACTTGCCTCATACCCACATCGTATTTTTTTTTTGTTAGTTTGTTAAACGGGCGAGCTATTATTGCTAAGTTATGAATGGACTTTCTTTAATAACTAGATAGAATAAACTGACGCACTTCGTTTACATTACTCGGGATGAGAAATAAGACGATCAACTTAAATTAACCTGGTTGAATGCCATCACATGATGTTTTATACCCTAATTAAGAAATATGTAAAGATTAACAGTTCCTCATATTTAATTTTAAGTTCCTCGTTTTCAATTTGTCAAGAACTTTATCCAATAAGTCTAAAACTGTTTAAATATCGGCTGGCGGTAGCAAGAGATCGCCAAGGAATGCTATCTATATCTCTGTTATTAGTTTAATAAAATTATTGTAGCTATTTATAAGTATCTGATCTACATGATTTACTTTGAAATTGTTATTGTTGGATAATCTAATGCGCACTTGAACTAAATATGTACATCTTAAGTTCTTAACTCCTTAGTACACAACTAGTACCTACTCGTAAAACATTTTTTGTACCGAGATAATATACTGATAAACCGACTATGATTAGATTTACTTATCGGGCTTACCAAATTATTTTGTCTACGATTCGCATAATTATCAACTCATGGGGCACTCCATGGTAAAACAAATTTGGCTTATTTATTTGGCTAAAATGGCATTTGGCTAATTTGGCAAATATTGGCATGTTTACTGACCTTGTTAT
The DNA here is from genome assembly GCA_932274075.1 of Diarsia rubi. Lineage (NCBI taxonomy): Eukaryota > Metazoa > Arthropoda > Insecta > Lepidoptera > Noctuidae > Diarsia > Diarsia rubi. The sequence goes on from OW026414.1 coordinate 6,538,486, forward strand.
TTATGCATGGTTCCTGGCAGCTCTCAGCGTGAAGTAGAACGGTTCCTTCCTTCAATGTCCTTGGTTGCTGTTGACAACCTTTAGGTAGTCTTAATTTACCGTAGAACCGTTGCTGGCAGAGAGATGGATACTTCTTGAAACTCAAAGTGTCTCACAGGTGGTTACTGGCCGCAGTCTTCGTTTTCAAGGTCAAATTATGGAATGACCAATGCGATACTGAGGGTAGGCGCTTCGTGTTCCATCCAGATTGTGGCCTGCTTTTTCAATTTGTGCCCTGTGATACTGGGATGGGAGACAATATTTTCCTTGCAGGCGGTGTGCATCAACGTTCTTCGTTTGAATTTTCAGACCTCGTCCTCCACAGTAGGTGACCGTTGACTTTTAAGTAGCAGAGCGTCGTTTTATCGTAGGTTTTTTTTTTATTCGATACCACTTCTGACTGTAACGACAGTGGTAAAAAATAGACAGGAACTGATTCATTATTTTATTTGGACAGAGTCTCGACTTACAGGTTTCACAATCGAGCGCGACAAGACCTCGAAACTGAGCTTACAGGGCATTATATAGACTGATATCCCCACCGGAGGCATCCGGTGGTTATGGCGGTGTCTTCGCTTGACTGTGATTGGCTCGCGAGTCGTTGCCCGTCATTGGCTGGCTAGAGTGGCATGGCTATGGTATGCTAGAGTGGCATGGCTTTGGTTTGCTAGAGTGGCATGGTTATGGTTAGCTGTCATTGGCTGGCTAGGGTGGCACGCTGTGAGCAGGCTGTTGTAACATAACCTAACCTAAGATACAAACAGACATGTAGCAGAACAAAAGTATCAAATATTTCGGACTACAATTTTTATCAAGACAAAAAGAATTGTTATCATTTTCATTAAAAATACCTACAGTGCACGAAACAAAAAGATAAAAAAAAACAGATAATCTAATAGTAATTCTAAAGAAACCTCTACAGGCAGACCAGCGAGAGAATCGTAACAAAAAATAAAATGAAAAATGTTGATTCAATTTGCAATAGAATAGCCCTATCCAGACTAACCAGGCAAAAACAATAGGTACGGCTAGCAACAACAGGTGGTCTCATCAGCAAGATTTATTTTGCTACCATTACTTTTCACAAGTACCAGGCATTTATAAAGCAGGCGCAAGTAATCTTGATATTATTTATAGTGTACCATTACGTTTTCTGAGATAATATGTTTGGATTGCTCTATAAAATTGGGTCTAGACATGAGTAAGTAAGGTAGGTATTAGGCGGTTACCTGCAGCCTGTGTAATTTTTGGAGAAATTCTATGGACCTATTGCCATAATAATCACATTCCATCGTTATGAGCACAAAGGAGGATGTTTTTTTCACGACTGAAGAAAAAAAAAATTTTTTGTAGCGTATGGGAAATCATCAATTAATGACCTCTCCCGCTCTGTGTGGAGCGTAAAAGAATTTCAGACTTGTACTGACTACAACTCATTCATGTTTCTTCTTAGCCCTTTGTGTTCCGGAGCCGCCATATCTCCTTCGAACAGTTTCGCAGCCCCGGTAGGAGAAAAAGAATACCTATTGTTTTTTTTACAAAATAAAGATGCATGGACTTTACCACACGAGAGGTTCTGTGTTTATTATGTTACACCTTGTATAAATGATTCATGAAAACATTATAGTCCTCTCACATTTCAGGAATTATTCAAGAAGTAAAGGCAAACTCTTAAAGCAATACCTACACGACTGAAAGCTTAAAAACGTGTGCAAAACTTCTAACAATAATATTTCTTATAACAACGGCTTCATAAAGTGGTGTAGGTAATAGCTCGTCTTATTCCCATCCGCCATTAAGCGCCGCCTAAAATATATGAACAATAAAATTTACATTTAGCTGCCAACGGTGCTTACGTAAAGTGTGTTCAGAACAAATATTTTGCGATGTTCAGGCATTTCTCGGGGTTTACCTTTGTTTGAAAAAACATTTAGGATATTTTGGCACAGGTTTAACGGGTTTTGGGAAATGCAATGAATACAGTCTCAGCCAGGTTTATCAGTAACTGGATCATGGAGGTTTACGTAGGCAGTCGGTCCATGTAATAGTACATTGTTATCCAAGGGGTGGGTGAAAGTTACTTATTTAGTCCCGAGACGGGGTTTGGCTCCCGTAACGTAGTAAGGGCGCTAATAGTTCGAGGGACTGAATCAGTAATTTACTCGAGGTTAACTGTAACACTGTGCTTTTCTAAAAATAAGAACTTAAATTATTAGCTAAAGAAAAAAATTGTGTTGATCGGATTGTCTCTTCCCGCTTAATTTGTTTTTTTTTCCTCTGATCTTCCAGCTTATAGAATATACAGCCAGTATTTTTCATGTTTTTGTCTTTCTTCCAGCTATACAAGCACTATTTTTCATGTCCTTGTTTTAACTCAATATCCATGTCTTAACTCCCTCGCTTTGCTCGGGATTCAATACGTCGCCAGCTACATTAGACACTACTTTATCCCCTTGTTGCATAATCTACTATTTATTCAGTAACCTAGTTAGGCTTGTAGATGTTGGTCCGTGGATGAGTGACCACCCGTTACATAACCAGTTTTCCCTGTGCCTCGAAAAACACGTTAGCTGCAGTTGTTACCGGCTGTCTTAGTATCTGCTAAGACAACCGGGAACAACTGCAGCTAACGTGTTTTTCTTTGAAAGGCGTTACAGGTAGTCAGTGACCTGAAAGTTTGACAAGGTGTATCGAATTAACCAGTACTGAGTTGTGGAGGTCAGACAGGCAGTAGCTCCGTGTCATCATTCATCATCATTTCAGCCAAAAGACGTCCACTGCTGGACATAGGCTTCCCCCAGGTGTCGCCACATTGCCCGGCCACGTGCGTTTCGCATCCAGCAGGTCCCCGCAACCTTCACCAGGTCATCGGTCCACCTAGTCCTAGCTCCGTATAAAATACTGATTTTCAGCTGCATCCAGTTAGACTGGAAGCCGACCCCAGCAAAGCTGTAAAAATGCTGGACAGATGTTATAGAGATGTAATGAATAAATCAACTAAAACGTATTCTAGTGGTAGATTTAGTAAGAGAAGGAACTTTTATAATAACCTTTTATACGTATGAGTATTTTAGTAGAAATTAATACAGTTCAGATTGTCTGAAACCAATACGATACACAACTTTATTTTACCTCAACAAAAGCAGAACTAAAAGCAAGTTCTAACAACTAACAATACAAGCCTTCCCTGACCAGTAGGTAACTCGAGCTATTGGACTAATTGCTCCCACAACAGCAATTGAAAAGCCGCACTGGTTTCAAGTAAGGATGCTTTAAAGCTCGTCTACAAAGTGGTTCAATCGACATGGTTTGTTCAATTAAAGCAGTGCACTCACCTCAGTTCTTAGGGGTAGTGCTCGTGAGGTAATTTGCGATCATTGGAAAATGAAACATACATAGATACATGTACATATTATACTTGATTGCACCAAAGCGATATAAATGGTGTAAAAGTACCCTTAACGTAAACGAAAGGCACTTGTTCTCCCCACCACTGCGATATTTTTTTTGTTCTAGACCTTATCTGGGAACCCCCTAGTTACGGAGATATTGGGGGTCGAATTTCCAAATTTTTTACAGCTGTTTTTGTAAATACTAGTTTTTCAGGTTAAACTTTACTTAAATTACCTACATGACCCGTTTACTATTCAAAGCATCCACTAGCACAATGTTTTTAAGAGTGCTACATTGACTTTTACCGTTATTTGTGATTTTTGACCCATAAAAAAGTCCTTTCCCAGCTACTAAGTACCCCTACAAAAAAAAAAATGTAGGGGTACTTAGTTTGATGTACAGAATACTTGGTTAACGTTTGCGTGAAGGGTTCATTTACACCCTGTATGTACATAGCTATGGGTACAACGAGGTTATTGGAAGAGTTGATTTATGAAATCACCAAATATTATAAAACAACGTCCTCCGCCGCGTCTGTCTGTTCCCGATAAACTCAAAAACTGCTGCATCGATTCTCATGTTGTTTTCACCAATGGGTAGAGCGATTCTTGAAGAAGGTTTGAGTATATAATTTGACGCGAGCGAAGCTGCGGGCACTAGCTAGTCCTGATATAATTAAAAATTACGGACTAATCAAACTATACTTTGTTGGTTTATTTTGACATCATAGATACAGGGCTGTTGTAAATCGTCATCTTAAGTGATTACTATGATCGGACACTATGGAAAGGGCAAACCTTTTATACTGATAGGTTTCAATCTCAAGAGATGTTTTCAAACAACACCGTATTTGTATTTCTGAGTCTAAAGCCATTCTTTGATCTGTCTAATTGATTGGTGAACAAATCATAACCCTTCTTTTTGGCTTTGCTGTAGTCGGGTGAAAGCGAATAATGTTATTTATAGTGAATTCAAGAGTTCTTTTATGAGCTGGCTTTCCCGAATTAGGTATGGGTCGAGAATTTGGTATGGGCCGAAAATTAGGTATGGATCGAGAATTAGGTATGGGTCGAGAATTAGGTATGGGTCGACTACTAGCATATCCTCATGCACCTAAATACCATTAGTTTACATGGAGTGACTGCTAACTTGCAATGAATCTTCTGCTCACAATGAGGTACTACGTGATCCCCTTTGGGCATATATTTGTCTTTTCTTATGCCACTCTTCTCTGTTGTGTACGTCCCTTATCCATCCGTTTCCCGCGCACCTGACGATATCGTCAACCCAACGTGTGTTTGAGCAACCCTTGCTTCTAAGGTCTCATTTACGGAGACGCGGGGCACGGCGCGTGCAGAAGGCGCGTTGCGTGCTTTTTTATTCATTTACTGAGAGGCGGGTCCAACGCAACGAACGCTGGATTTAAAACTAACGAGCGAAAAATCGCTTCTTGTAAAATCGCCGTAAATGAGGCCATATGTCCAATCTTGACCACTATTTGGTCAAAACCGTTCTCCATAGGCCATCGTCGTGTCTAGTCACATGTCCTACCCAACTCCAGTTTAAGTGTGAATATCGCCCTGTCCCCGAAAGCTTTCTTCCGACGAAAAATTTTGGTGTTACGCACTCGGTGTTGTAGATTTATGCTCAGCTTAGCAAACTATGCAAAGTCACATTTGTGAGCGTCCATGTCTCGTATCCAAATGCAACACGTATTGGAATCGTTCAGTGCTGGCAGAACACATTATTTAAGACGGGTTTTTAGACATCAGGGTATCTTTTTAGACCTAGAAACATGTTGAGCTTACCAAATGCCGCCAACCCTAGCTTTACCCTCCTGGATAGTTCCATTTTCTTGACAAAAGATAGAACATGTCCAAGATAAACGTAATTGTGCAATTGTCAACTACGTGATAGATATATTTAATATTCAACCCTAATCTCTGATTCATACGGTTCAATAAAACCAAGCCATAACTCTTAAGGATGCGTAGGAACTCTTACCCATATACTAACAATAAAGAATTTTTATTTTCAGACTAACTTCACGTCTTCAAATTTAGGCTAAACGTTCTCTGTTTTATGACATTCCTGTGTTATACGCGAATTCTTTCAGCGTGCCCCCATTATTTAAGCGCTGAGTGCGCGACGAAGCAAAACCGTTTTGTTTTATTAAAATTATGCCTGACGTGAAAATGCTTTTGGGGTCCTTGAACATCAAAGAGACATTTTGTGTAATTTTCCTACAATTGTACAATACGCCAAAACAGCTAAATACTTACATCAAGTCTTTGCCCATTATAGGAAATCTTTTATTGTTTTTCCGTGTTTTTGGCGTTCGTGGTGCGAGTCCCAAATTGTTATCAGCCCCTGGTGGAAGAAGATTATGGCCGCAGCACGTGGTGTCGCTTCCGCTGATAACGTCCACTGGACATCCAGCACAAGTGAAGTTCCACTAACATAACAAATTTGCATTTGCTTTAATTATGATAGTTCATAAGGCCTATATATCTATGGGCCGTCCTTAACTAAAGTTCGTTGTGTCACTCATTTATTAGAAAAATACCAAAGAACCTCCTCCTTTTTAGGAAGTCGGTTAAAAATCGGGAGGCGACCTCAGTCGGCGCGACCACGCGTTAAAATTCGCCGCTCAGATTGCACGCGTCGAATTCTTTGTTTGCACAATGATCGCTCTAAATAAGAATTACACACGGTCTTACACCCACAACATTACTCCATCTTCACTCAATTCAGTTTAATCTACGAGTACGTACGACCCATCTCTTAATACCCTTATAAACACTTACATAATAGTCACCCTCCCGTATTTACGCGAATAAACTTAAGAATACCTATATGGTAGGATACCTTTGTAGTTTACGGTAACGGATACCAACAGTACTAACATTAGAATAACATAACAACAAACATACAACACACCTACATGAATATCCATTCAACAAGGAGGTATTGTAAGGTGAGAACAGGTAATTGTTACCTCAAGACAACACCTCGTCCACAATCTCGGGTGATGTGACTTGCGACGCGGAAATCGGGAAACGCAAGATAAGAATCTCAAAACAAAACCAAAATGTTTAACTTCACTGGAAACCTAGTTCTAGCCGATGATAAATAGGATACACTTAAGTTAAACCACCGGTGTGCGGCTGCACCTAGTTCTGGCCGCTATGATGAAGGCTAAACCTAGTTCTTACCGAAGAAAAGTAGGAAACAATTTAAGTTTAACCGCATGTGGCCGGCTTCACCTAGTTTTAGTCGGCTAAAACTAGGTGTAGCCGCACTTCCATTATTATAGCTGTAACATATGTCTCTAAGAGTTGCCACATGTAGGTAGTCAGTAACCTGAAAGTCTGACAGCCAGTCTAACCTAAGAGTATGGTATTACTCAGTACTAACTGGATTCTAGAGATCGGATAAGGCAGTCGCTCCATATCAATACTAATATTCAGCTAGATCTAGTTTCGAGTAAACTGAAAGTCAACCTCGACATAGTGAGGGAAAAGGTCAGACAGATGATGATGATGACGTCTTCAGAAGAAGAGCGGAATTAAATATTTTAAAATTATATCAGTCAGATAACATGGAATCCCCGATATTAATAAGATTCATGCGACTCACAGAAATCATTGTCCTTTAATATGATAAGCGAACTCGATCCAGAATATTGAAATGGAAACGTTGATATTATTCCGATGGCAGATCCAGAAATTTGCAAGCGTAACATTATGCAAATTATAATATTACATAGAGACATACGGGTCGGAATACGTACAAAGATATTTAGAAATAATTGAAAGTTCTTCATTATCATTGTACTGAAGTAGTACTTTCTTAAGATTCGTAAGACAATAAAGACTCAAGACTATAATCTGGAAACCGTAACTTTTACGCCTTTTTTTTTACCTGTATCAAAGATCTGTAAATTACAGCCCAGACGAACGGCTTAAGGTGTTTTTCGAGGCACGGAGGAAACTCAGAATATAATGATGGTCACCCACCCATAGACCGACCTTGGCAACTGCGACTTAACCTCGTAGTTCGACCCTAGCCACGAGCTCACCGAATCAGTTAATAAAATAAAAACGTTCGTCTTTATATGGTGCCGTATATTTTCGCTTCTTGATACCTTGATACCTTTCCCTGCAACCTTGAAGATCGTCAACCAACTGGTAACTGATTTAATAATGAATTGCCATGCAGCTCGTCTTTATTAATTTGGTTTCAAATAAAAATTACAGAAGAGATGGGCGCACTTATTAATTAGCGCAGCACGGATCAAGGTTAAGTAACGGTTTTTGAGGTCAGTGCAAGGGTGAGTTACCATCCATTACATACAGAAAAACTTCTGTGCCTCTGTAAGAAGGTTCAACGGTTGGTATTGGGTATCATTTTGTAGATATCTGACAGAAGAAGTCTTTTGTTCCCGTCATATGAAATACTGGAATCTAGCGGTTAGTCACAAAATGTACTTTTCACGAAATGCACCCCATACGCAAAACGTATATCTAATTCTACATCGAATCGTATTTACAAACTCTCTACAAATTACACAATGTCAAACTTTTCAATATAAACTTCACTACTTCTAAGAATTTTCTACCTCTCACCTTAATGTCCAATTAAGGCGGGTTTACTTCAATATTTTGCACCTTATTAAACTTTCTACTAAACGGATCAAAAGTAATTGAAGGTGTGGTGTAGGCTGGGGATATTTAGAGGAGCGATAATAACACGATTTGCTTTAAATACTGTAAGCTATTAGATTTTTTCTATAAAAATGTTCCGGGATTTATACCTTTTTTGTAAGTACAAACGCTAGCCGCACATCAAGCTTCTGCAATCTGTTTTTTTTTCAAGGTCAAGGTTGATTTGTAAAATTATTAGAAAAATTTACAGTATCGGCTAGCTCATATATTATTAAGCTGTTGGCCTCTGATTCTATTGGAACACCTCAAGGTAGCTGTTATGAGTGTCGTAACCGTCCGTCAGTCTTGTGACGTCGACAGGCCGTGTGGACGGCGCGTTATTGTTCTACGCGCGCCTCACAGAGATGTCAGCAACATTGCAGGTGCCCACCAAGGCCGACGTCTGCCGGGGCTGCGGGGTATTCGAAAGAGATACCGCGGCCCCGGACACAAAGGGCTAAGAAGGAACATGGGTGGGTTATAGCCAGTAGAAGTCTGACACTCCCTTCTGCTACGCAGTTGAATATGAGTATTTAACATGCAGCAACTACCTATCTGGCTTATAAAACATAGATAATACTGGGTAGTACAATACCCATTGGGAAGACTGGTACACAAACCTTCTAGACCACAGATTATAAAGGGTGTAAAAGTATCCTTAACGCAAACGAAGGGCACTTGTTCTCCTCGCCACTGCGATAATTTTATTGTTTTAGACCATACCTGGGAACCCTCTAGTTGCGGAGATGTTGTGGGTCAAAGTTCAAAATTTTGCGTAGCTGTTTTTGTAAATACTAGTTTTTCAGGTTGTAACTTTACTTAAATTACCTCCATGACCTTTTTACTATTCAAAGCATCCACTAGCACAATGTTTTAAGAGTGCTACATTGAGTTTTACCGTAAAATGAAATTTTTGACCCCAAAAAAAAAGTCGTTTCCCACCAAAAATTTTGCGTGGGATACTTAGTTTGATGTACAGAATGCTTGGTTGACGTATGTGTGAAGGGTTGATTTACACCCTGTATATTTTAATAAGATCGAAAACAATCTTCACATAGCTGGCCAAGTACTGAATCAGCTATCTAGACAACATCTAGCAAAGTTTTGATAAAAGGAAATACATGCTGATCTGTTACGTGTCTGAGTCAACACTCGACCTTGACCATGACCGTCTCTGATCGTAAAACGTCAACCTTCGAAAGTCTACAAAAGCCTGAACTTTGTCAACATCCTGTTCACTTCCTTTGAGCAAATTCAGGAAATAACTTTATTTTAGGGTTCTGTTTCTGTAGGTAAATATTTAACCCTTTACCTATTAATATCAAAATAAAATAAAATGTCTTCCAGTTCGTCTTTGCGCTTACTTAATAAATAGTCAACATTAACATACATACATAACATCACGCTTATAATACCCGAAGGGTTCCCGCAAGGTGTTCCAAAAACTTAGTGGTACACCCACATTTGAACAGTTTTACGTTTAAGCAACATGTGAATGGGGGTAGCCTATTGCCATCAGCCGGGCACAACTCTAGTCTCCGTGGCTGCTACTTAAAAACAATCTTGATGTAAAAGCCCAATAACACTTTGCCCGATTGCTACTCGTAGACCAACAAAAAAATAGTTGAAGTTCAAGAGAACGCTTCGATGGACTACGATCCTATGTAAGGACCGTAGCAGGTGGCATTCTGTGGTTACTGCCTACCTCATGGGGCAAGAGCGTGAGTTTGTGTAGAACACTAATTGGTCTACATAATCTTGGTTTGGCGAATTCAAAAACAGCTATATAGGTTGTGTCATATTGATGTTCATAAATTCGCTGTTTTATATCTCAAAACCTTGCAAGTTTACAAAAATAATTAAGTAATTTTTTATGCTAACTTGTACCCGTATCTCCTTAAATTAGGTGACACAAAAGATAATTAAAACGCACTGTCGAATATGTATACATCTTTACAGATGGGTCACAATTTGGTATAAATTGTGACCCATCTACTTCTTTATTGAACCACGGAACCCAAGATTTTATTCTGCAATAAATTGTACAGACAAGACGCGATCTTGGAGTATAGCCAGAATTACTATCGTTATGTTTGATCGTAATCATTATGGGTCTCGTAAGGGTCTATTAAATACAATAGTAAGGAATGGAGCTATAGTGGGCTATTGTTTACAGTGAGCTGGTAGCAAATAAAGTAGACTGTGATGCCTTTGTTGCGTGTCCTAAGAGTATTGCGTTCCTAGATTTTTTGGATTAGATTTTCTTGTTTTTATTTTTTCAAGATATCATATGATTTTTTAGTCACCGATTTGGTCGGTGACTAAAAAATCACCTTGTATATCTTGATAGATTAATCTTCGGCGAAAATCATTGAATGCTTGTTATTTCTTTTTAGTATCACTCAATACAATAATATTGAGACATCACAAAGTTATAACGTTTCACGGAGAGCGGGTAATTCTTTCGAGAATTTGATTTAATATGAAAATTGTACGTATCGATTTTTTTATAAATGGTGTTAGTGAATGATACCTAATGCCTAGAAAAATTTGGACGGTGACTAAAAAATCATTTTGTATAAATATAATTTTTGACGAGGAGATCGTGGTTAGTTTGCTCGCCACGGATTAACCTGATCCGTGAAGTCAATTAGTATTGGGTAATATGAATACCCCTTGATCATTGAGACATTCGATCTCAGTTTTTTTTGTTATTTCTTGGTAAGACTGGTATGCTGGTTTAACATGCTTTCGGGCTAATGCCTTGTGTAAAAACTGTCAAGTTTTGTCACCCACTGTAATAGAAACTAAATCGTTTTTGTATCGTAATAGTACCGTTTCAGTATCGTTTCAATGTCGTTCAGATGAAAATGTTAAATTATTTAAAAACTCGTTATCTTTGCATCGTCGGGCCGGATAATAATGGCTTAGCTCGGATTTTCAACTACTTGTCTAGATATTTTACGATAAGATGTATAAAAAAGTTGTTCATGAAGTATGACATCAGGGACCGATCTTACTGAGCGTCAGGTTTTTGATCGATTCGTAAGGAATAATAGTTTTGAGATTTCTTCACTGGCCCCGATTTATGCCCGGTTGATTGTAATAGGTAATGGATGTATGCACTATAGGCCTGCTTAATCTCTTAGAGATTACACGCATGTTATTAAGTAATTTTAATTTTAAACTCCAATTTAAAATCACCTCACACCAAAGACCCACCTCTGCCTAACCATTCTGTTATTACAGGCGTTGTTATGTTGTTTAAAACCATCTAACGGACCTAAAGAAACAGTCACATTAAAACCAATCTCAAAACATTTCACGAAATATTTACACACAAAATATAAACCCAAATATTATTCCTCCGCAGCACTTAATCTAATCCGTCATATAATATTATAACATACAATATAACATAACAAGCAGCATAAGCAAATATTCACAAAAACATTTTTAATTTACGCGAAGGAATCTGTCGCGTACTCGTATGATAAGCCGATTTCGAAACGAGCATTCCCGAGATCATTTTTATTTACATTTTTATGAAAATTGTTGACAAGACTTAAGGTGGTTTTCTGAGGACGACTACAGACTGCAAACAGTAGCAGCAATCGTGTCAATGGCAATGGTTAAAACTCATCTGTAAGCACGGAATCGCACTTTTCCACACTTCTATACCTACTCTTCTCGTCATTAATTGTTGGTGTGAAGACAGCGGAAATGCTATCTTTAAGCGGCAACATCGACGATGCGTTCGGCAAGACGCTAGCAAAAGACCTTCAGATAGACGAGGTTCATTCAACCTATATTGCAATGTCACAGCTGGTTTCTAACCAAAGGAAAAGGTTTACGTAGTACTATTATGTATTCTGTGGTAAAGGTTAAGTTAGCTAACCTCCATCGAAGGAATTGATATCCCCCGTCGGGGCCGCGGGTTATACACTAGTTATCGCGGCCTCGACATAGAGGGCGAAGAAGGAACATGGGTGGTTTTTCGTCAGTAGAAGTCTGACACTCCCTTTCGCTCTGCCCAAGTGCGGAAGGGGTTATTCGATGATTTTCCACCCGCCAAAAAAAAAAAAAGGGAATTGATATCAAAACACGATAAAATAAAATCAAACTGATTTCCTCAACTCATACGGGTCATGACTTCAAGTCGTTTTGTTAGTTATTAAATCCTTTTGTTTGGTCGTATTTCAATATTAATAATAATTATAATATTTTTTTTTATTAAAGAAAAAATAACACAAAAAAGGTGTACATTTAGGCACAGTAGTGTTGTTTCACATACAAAGTTATAATTAGTACATATAAGGTAACTATAACTATAATACATATATTTAAGAGTTACAAGTAGTGGTAATTTTAACTCCAAATGTTTGTATAGCGACCTGCCCGATCTAGGTTTATTTAAACCTGTGTTTCAGGCCATCACTTTACATAGTATAATTTAATTAGGACAACATAATTATAAAATAAAATAAAATACATCTAATAACAACTATAGGAACAAGCATAATGATACAAAAAAAACACTAAAACTAGCTTAACTATTAATATATATATACAATTAGATACGAAGTAAAACATAATCAAACGACAACTTCTAGAAGTTTTTCTGTGTCTGTGTAATTAAGTATCGCCAAATATTCCGATATCATGACACTACATTTTTTATAGCTTAAGCTATAGAAGTTTAGTATCTTGTTGAGTCTATTATACAGAAAAGGTCCTAAAAACACATAAAACCGCTCAGCAAACGCATGCTTAGTTTGAGGCTTAGTACAAACCAGGTCCTTCCTTCTCCTATCGGAAGGAATTGGGTCATAGGGAAGTGTAGCGTGCTGGTGTAGTATTAAATGAAGAATAAATAATTGCCGTACTGTTAGTACATTACATGCTTTGTAAAGCTGGTGTGTAGGGAATCTGAAAGGACGGAAGGTAGCAACCTTTAGAATTGCTCTTTGAGCTCGTTCTAGAGGGAGTAGAATTGAAATTCCCGCGCCACCCCAGGATGTTATACAATAGGTTAGGATCGACTGACACAAAGCCAAGTAAATCTGTTTTATTAATTTATAGTCGGCTATATTCCGTAAATTCTTAAAAACATATATTAGTTTGCGCACTCTAGTACATAGTAACTCGATATGTTTACGGAATTTTAGATTGGAGTCAATGGTGATACCTAGATATTTTAAATGGTCAGCTTTATCTAAAGAAGGGCAAGAACATGAAGAATCAGCGTACGTGTTACAGCTATGCGCGTAAATGTTAAGGTTAGTAAGCGGTGTGTTAGTATTCCTCATTGTAAATAAAATGTATTTCGTTTTATCAGCATTCAGTGTCAGAAGATTATTCTGGAGCCATTTTGACACAGTGTTGAAGCCATTCTGTGCAAGTTCATAGACCTCTGATCTTGATTTAGCTGCAAACAACAAAGCAGTATCATCCGCATAAGATATTATAACACCATTTTGGAGTGGCAAGCTGCACAGGTCATTAATATAGATCAAAAACAATGTAGGACCCAAGATACTGCCTTGTGGAATTCCAAAACAAGTATTAGCAAGATCAGAACTTGTATTTGGACCAATTTTTACACATTGTTGACGATCACTGAGATAATCAGAAAGTAGTAGAAGCTGTGCTCCTCTTATCCCAAGTGTTTCAAGCTTATGCAACAGAGAAGTGCAAGAAATAGTGTCGAAGGCTTTGGCGAGGTCTAGGAAAATCCCAGCTGTATGCATTCCACTATCCAAATTTGTGCTAATGTAGTTAGTAAGTTTATTTACTGCTTGGCTAGATGATTTTTTAGGCCGAAATCCAAATTGATTATCTGAAAGGAGTCTGTTATTTTCCAGATATTTTATTAGTCTACTGTTTATGATTTTTTCTAATATTTTTGAAAGCCCCGTTAGCACCGAAATGGGTCTGTAATTATTCACACTGAATTTGTCTCCAGACTTGAAAATAGGAGTGACCACAGACTTTTTTAGTAATTTTGGGAATATCCCTTTAGATAAACATAGTTGAAAGATGTGGGTTAGTGGAGGGGCAAGTAGGTGTTTAAATCTTTTAAGTACATTGTTGGGTATACCATCCCAGCCAGTTGCGCAGACATCTTTTAACCCGTTTATTATACTTATTACTTCATTGACGTCCGTATCTAATAAAACAAAAGAATTTAATGTGGAAAATGTCCTAATTGTGTTTTGAACGGGAGGGCAACCAATGTTTAAAGATTTTTCAGCCAAGTTTTTACCCACGTTGACAAAAAAGTGGTTTACTTTATTTATTGCTTCGGATGGGTTTATTTCTGTTGATAGCAAATCCAGCGGAGGTTCGGAACTTTTCGACCTCAATGTATAGGTTTTTATAAAATTCCACACAAGTTTACTATTTTTCCCCGCCTTCTGTAGTTCATTTTTATCGTACTGGTTTTTTAGCTTTTTCAAAAGATTATTACAGAAGTTTCTATATCGTTTATAGGTAACAGAAAGTATTGCGTCATCAGGTGCAAGTTTTAATTTTAGGTGAAGTTTGTCTCTGTGTCTTATACACCGAACGAGACCGGGTGTGATCCACGGTTTAATACAACTATACTTTCTAGGGACTATCTTAGTGAAAGTGTTTTTCCTTATTGCGTTTTGTACAGAATGTATAAAATATTGTAAGGAAGTATTCGCATCAACAGAATCGTAAATGAGGTCAAAATTAATGCCGCGAATGTCGCTTTCAAGGTTTGTCATATTAATTTTAGTATAGCTACGCTCGCAGTTTTTTCTAGGTGAACTTATTTGCATTGTTAGTAAAACTGCTTGATGATCGGTAAGCGAAGAGTTAGTAACCAATGTTTGGGACGGATTTTTTGATTTTAGAATGATATGATCTAGGCAAGAACCGCTTTGATGTGTGGGGTAATAGTGAGCTGGCAATAGTCCATGAAATGAGCAAATATTTAGATAATTATGTGTATGGGTATCGGGTTTCTCGGAGGCAATGTTAATGTTGATATCGCCCACAAGTATTATGTTTTTGAATGTGGTCAAGTTTTTTAAGTTTGTATCAAGGGAGTCTATAAAACTGTCAATATTGTGACAGGGAGGCCTATAAATAGCCACGACCACTGTATCGGGAATAATTTTAATGATTAAGCAATTACTATTCTGGAATATTGGTTCTTCTTTGATAGTTTGTAAATTATTTTTAACATAAACCACTACTCCGTCGTTTTGGTTGGTGTTTCTGTCTGTTTTGTACGAATAAAAACCGTTTAGAGATGGTAAGTTGACTGTTTGTTTTGACAACCAACATTCAGTTAATACTATAATATCACAGCTTATGTCAATACTTTGTAACAGAACTTGAAACCCGTCTATGTTACGGTTTATGCTGCGAATATTTTGTGTAAGCAAGGTAAGCGTTTTGTCACCAGAACGAAGAATGTGTTTACAGTCCTCAACATTACAAATTTCAGATTCAGACACAGTAAAACTATCTATGTCACTAATTAGCTGATTGCTCATGATAATTACAAAAAGAAGAGATACAAATAAGGGATGAGCTACCTGTTAAAGTGCCTACTAAATAGAATATTCTGTGGCGCTCTTAGGCGCCCTCATAGTCTATTGAATTAATGTAGTTCGTCTCTGCATATTTACGTGCCGGGCAACTTACATCACCAGTTGGATGGTCACATTTCCTATTGAACCTTTTGCACGTCGCACACTGGGGGGAAGAAGATTTGCTGCTGCATTCCTTTGAGGAGTGTCCAGTCTCTGCACAGTGGTTGCACGTAGGACTGGTTTCACGGCAAAACTTAGCTGCGTGGCCAAACTGCTGGCAATTGTAGCACCTGGTGACTATCGTAAAGTCTCTCACAGGGCATGAGGTCCAATTTATAAAGATTCTGCTTTGGTTTATAAGGACTTTTCTTATGCTAGCGGGTAGTTCCAAGATGAAGTTGCATGTAGCAAGACCTTTCTTACCCGATTTATGACTCAGTTTAATGTTCTCCAGGAAGGCTTCACGAGTTGTATTCAATTTGTCAGATAGGTTTTGCTCGTAAATACAATCCAATACCTCCTTATCAGTAAGGGCTACAGGAACACCAATGACAGTAACCCTCGGGCGCCGTTTTGATGGTTCTTCTATGGTTAGGCCTGAGGTGAATATTTTCTCCGAGTTTTTTAATTTTTCTATGTCGCCTTTATTTTCTGTGCTTATCAATACGCCCCCATTTTTAACTTTTTTCAGGCCACGGACATGGAGCTTGAGTTCTTCGGGAGATATGAGCTTTTGGACAAGTGACTTGGTGTCGTCACTTGTTTTGGACTTGTCGCTGGGATAAATTGCTATTGAACTCAGGTTTGCAGGACGTACGAAATGGTCGGAGCCTTTCTTTACCATGCTAGCATATGAATTATTCGTTATTGTTGGAGTCAGCTTAGATTCAATAACCTCTTTGAACTGGTCCAGAGAGTTCACCATATTTAGTTGAAGCTGTAGGTGCTGAACGGTACTATGGGACTGGATCGCTTTCTGCTTCAGGGATTGGTATAGAATGGCCATCTGAGAAGTCCCAGTTTGAACCTTCCGGCAAAGGGTTGAGACACGCTGTTTCTGGTCCGAGTTCATTTTTCCTTCATTGACTACATTGGAGAGTTCGCTTAGAATGCCATCTATGGACGTTACCCATTTCTGGATTTCTGAAGTGCTGATGACTTCACTCGGTAAAATATTTGCCGCAGGTGCCAAGTTCACAGGTGCTGCATTCGCCGCTGGTGCTGGTACTGGTGCTGGTGCTGGCGGTGGTATATTTGGTACACAGGGAGGCAATTGTTCGGTAGGCGTCGGTGGAGGACTTCGTCGTAGTATTTGGCTACGGCCAAACGGGCTCGATCCTGGGTTAGACATACTACCCGTAAAAATTTGTATTATAGTCAATAGAAACAATTGAATTAGTTCATTTTGCACATATAACTTTGTATTGCACTAGTCACAAGTGACACACTTTACTTCGTTAATATCTGACACTGCAAAAAGTTATTGATTTATTTTGTCGTAATTGTTTATAGATATTTCATTTTAGCAAGTAGGTACATAAAAACACGTCCGATTAGCCTCGCGTCACGTGAAATATTCAAAAATATTGAGATCTAGTAAGTCAGGCAGCGAGAAGTTTAGCTAGTTAGTTTAAATTGACCCTGTAATAATATGTGTTAATAAACCCGTGTATTATAAATACTGACCCCCGGCTGAAAGTCTCCACGCGTTGGCTGCCGGAAGACGGTCGGCGCCGCCAAAGCCTGGCTGGGGAATTGTTTGAAGAGGCACAGAAAAAAAGCAGTATTAATCTCATTTATAGCCGTTTCATAGAGTAACAAAGAAATCAGTTCTGTCACTGCGATATGCGGTGCAAACGGTACAAACGCCTCAGAAAAGCACCTTTCATGTTGTTGTAGGTACTTATTTAAAACGACTTATTCCGTCCAAGGCCTATTTATGAGATCTTGAATGAAGTCATGACAAGTTGAAATGAGAATGTAGCCATATGAAACTGAATTAAAGAATTATAATTTAGAAAGGTTATAAGTAAGTAGCTTTGAAAACCTGTAAGTATAATTATGTTGTAAGAAGTAAGTATAATAAATATGACAATCCATTATTTATTTAATTGTATATTTTTTTCGTATCTACTTTGTTGGTACAGCTAGTGAAGTATTTAAATATGAAGTACTCTTTAAAAGCACGAAGCTTACTTTAACATTTCAAATGAGTACAAAAATACAAATTGGTAAATCAGTAGGATATTTGGATTACTTTGCCTTATATTCTGAAAACCCTGCTCATCAGATAAAATTTAACACATAGAACTGGTCTCAACATTTAAATTTCAGACTAGCATTTCCACCATTTTTTCAACACTTACCACGGAATAAAAAATCAAGAAAAGGGGTCATGAAAGTATTTGAGCAGAAAAGCGTTGGTCTACAGCCCCAGTTATCTGGTTCATTAGTTAGCCGTGAATAATGTCTGCCATCTGCAATTCAGGGTTCAAGCATCAGGTGAAAAACTGCAGCACTATAGTTACTTTAATGATGTAACAGCGAACGAGGGTTTAAGTTTCTATAGTGAAGGAAAATCATGCAGAGGTTTCTTGCAGCTGTTATAAATTAAATTATCGTTTCACACTTTTAGCTGGAAATACAATTTTTTATTCTACTTCTTAGCGTTTAACTGCCGCACTCAGAGAGCTTTAATGATTACTTAGACTATCACTTAGTAAAGGTTTTGACAGTTTTGTCATACAAATAATGTCAAAACCTTTACTAAGTGATGGCCTAAGTAATCATTAAACCTTTCTGAGTGCGGCAGTTAATGGCAAATAAATAAATATATTTGGTCCAAAATCTTCAGCTATGCCAACTTAAAATAAACACATTTTATTAACATGGAAAGGAAAACTAAGTTTTAATCAACATTTATTTTATTTATAATATACAACACACTGTGCGTTTTGTTTGTGCGTTTTGTTTTAAAAGTCTCTATTACGAGATGGTCAAAGACTTTCTTTTATTATCGTAAAAAAACAGATTACATTGATTGTAATTAAACTAAGGATCAAGAAGAAGTCCAAGGCAATAAAACAAAACTATTATAATTTATATAAATAGCACATTCGCCATTTATTTACCGGTTGAACTGTAGCAATACTAACTCGTAGGTAACAATAGTGCCAAGAAGCTGAAAAAAACCATAGATAAATTAACATTTTGAGATCCATAACCCAAAAAGAACTTTTGATAGTACGAGTATTTGTGATGTGAGACTCGTCAAATTCGTTTTAGTTTTCGCGGGATAAGACATTTACTGGATAAAAGGTAGGTGGTTAAAAAAGTATAGTAAATAATTAATGTCAACAGGTGAGCGTGTCAATATTTCAATCTCTACAAATTATAATTATTTTTAAATAATGCTCTTAAATATAATGCTCTCAATATGATTTTTTCCAAGCACACTCACACACATACGCACACGAACACACTCTCTCACTGAACTCTTTGAAATTCACAAAATACAATTTATTAGATCTATTTTTACTAGAATAATACAATCTTCTTCATACTCACAGTTAAAATCATAGTCCTTGTAACATAAAAGAAGTCGAGTCCACTCATGGCGACTTTGAGGTTGTTTATCTGAGCTATAAATCGCTCCACCTGCAATAATATTGTCGAATGTCACACGAGTTTCGACAAATGTTCTATTTTGTGAACTTGGCGAAAGAGGGTTGACAAATGTCTATGTATTTCGCAAGATATATTTATATAGTTAAACTTC
Organism: Diarsia rubi; assembly: GCA_932274075.1. Classification (NCBI taxonomy): domain Eukaryota; kingdom Metazoa; phylum Arthropoda; class Insecta; order Lepidoptera; family Noctuidae; genus Diarsia; species Diarsia rubi. The sequence continues at coordinate 6,557,970 of OW026414.1, forward strand.
ATGCACAAACGTGGTACTTAGGCGAACTTAATGCCACAAGGCATTCTCTACCAGTCAACCTTAGGGTCAAATAGGACAGCTTTGTGTTAGAGTACAAAAATAAATAAATTAGGAGAATACCATTTTGTTAACATTTATTTAGTTAATATACCTACATACTAATACATAAAGGGTGTGAAAGTACCCTTAACGCAAACGAAGGGCATTCGTACCCCACCACTGCGATTATTTTTTTGTTCTAGACTATACCTGGGAACCCTATACTATATTGGGGGTCAAAATTTGTAAATACTAGTTTTTCGGGTTGTAACTTTATTTAAATTACCTCCATGTCCCTTATACTATTCAAAGCATCCACTAGCACAATGTTTAAAGAGTGCTCCATTGAGTTTTACCGTAAAATGAAATTCTTGACCCCAAAAAAAAAGACGTTTCCCAGCAAACATTTTGCGTAGGGGTACTTAGTTTGATGTACAGAATGCTTGGTTGACGTATGTGTGAAGGTTTAATTTACACCCTGTTTAAGTATAAATATGGAATTAAATAAACTAATTTATATATTTATTGTAATACCTGATACATACAAATAGTTAAAAAAACGAGAAACCAAATAATAACAACCATGACTACCACACATATACTTCCTAACCACTTTCTTTCTGGAGAAATGTACAACTATTTCATCTGCCTGGCCTTTTCCCAACTCTGCAGCTGAATGCCAGTATTTTTACATGGAGCGACTGCCAAAGATCTATATATGTATAGCAGCCGGGACCAACAGCGTAATATGCTATCGGGCACAGAGGAAACTCGATATGTAATGGGTGGTCACCAATCCACAGATCAACCTAAGCCCTCGCGGCTTAACCTAAAGGTTGGCCCGAGTGCCATTTATTATTAAGCAACGAGCTTCACTACTATTTAAACAACTTAATGGAACATGTTTACTAACTTACCATAAAAACATAATATCATGCTTGTAATTCCCGCAGGGTTCGTTGGAGGTACTTCACAAGTACACCTGCATTTTGCTAGATTTGTTTAAGTCCCGTGTAATACCCGCAAGTCAATTTGGCATCACCCGAACACAAATTAAGGCTCCGTGGCTATCAGTGACCTGAAAGTCCCCGTCGGGGCTGCGGGTTCTTCGCAAGAGATACCGCGGCCTCGACATAGAGGACTAAGAAGGAACATGGGTGGTTTTTAGTCAGTAGAAGTCCGATACTCCCATTTCGCTAACCCCAAAAAAAAAGGCTCCGTGGCTGTTACTAAAATATAACGCTTAGCCAGGCCTAGGGATCGAACTCAGGACCACACGCTCAGCGGTCGCGCTTACGTCCACTAGACCAAGGAGACAGTCAACACGACAGTACGGCTCAATACTACTAAGTACAGTCACGAGCAATAATATGTATACACTTGGCCAAATTCAAACGCGAATTTCTGGTGAAATAACGATTGCAACTTTGAAATATGACCTACTTTGTTATGGTATGGGTTCCAAAATATTAGTTTCGTTTCGTAACATGATAATGAAATTTACAGTAGGCGACAATTGCTTCTAAAGTTTGTTAAGTGTATTAAAAGGGAACTTAATTATAGGAAAAACTAAACTTGGATTCACTTTTAAGTATATTTGTAATATTAATTTACTTGGGAACAATACAGAGTAATTGACATATATTTTATAATTCGATCGAACAAAGAAAAAGCCATAGAGTAAGAAAAAGACGCATGTGTCTCCAATGAGGTCCGAGCACAGAGATTGTAGGTCACAGGGCACGCACTGCACTTACCGGAATCCTTACTTCCTTACAGTATACATATTGGAGCTACTGACTGTACCTACTACTGTACTATTTCCTTTTATCTGTAAGATTCCATTTAATCCCGCGTTGTGATTGGTTGTTATTTCAGACGATCAATCATTGTAGGAAACATTAATTTGACAGCTAATTTCCTGATCAACGCCATGATTAGGCGTCCAGATACTAAATGACAGCTTACTTAGAACTTGCCTAATGACTTCCATGATACGAATCCAATGGTCTAGCAGATTCTATAACGTAATAGGGCAGTTGGCAAAACAAAATAAGTCCATCAGACAGATTTACACAAAATATTGGACACATATTTTTTCTCTTTTCTCATACAAACAAAAAATTTACAATGCTTCGAAAGTCGTGTGACGTCACATTGCACTGCATTTTTTACCATGTAGTAATGTCAAAAGCCCCCACTTTACCTTTGACGCGTTTTATCTTATTCAATTTTTATTAATTTTATAAAACAAAAAACCCGTATCCAATATTTTTCGATAATGTAACTGACGGACTCATATTTTCTTTAGTCAGGAAACATTCCTATTATTTGACTTACATCAGTACAGTCAAACCTTATGCAAGCAGCTGTTATTCACCAGTATTTTACATGGAGCGACTGCCTATCTGACCTCTAAAACCCAGTTAATACTGAGCAATACGATACCCTTTGGTAAGACTGGTTGTCAGACTGTCAGGTCACTGACTACCTGTAACGACTGCCAAAGATAGATTATGACAGCCGTGACCAACAGCTTAACGTTCTTTCCGAGGCACGGAAGAAACTCGGTATGTAAGGGTTGGTCACCCATCGACAGTCCGACCTAGGCAAGCGCGGCTTAACCTGAATATCGACCCGTGTGACAGTATAATTATTTAACTTTCATCACATAATCACACTAATATTATAAAGGCGAAAGTTTGTAAGTGGGTGAGTGTGTATGTTTTTTTTATTTTTTATTATCTTTTTTTTCCAGAAAGGTAAGTAACTTATAAGCTAAGCCCCACAAAACCTTGTTTGTTACTTCTTCATTCTTCACCCAAAAACTACTGAACGGATTTGGATAAAATTTGGTACACAGATAGTTTATAACCTGGATTAACACATAGGATAGTTTTTGTCCCGATTTAATCTTCCCGTGGGATAATTAAGCTAGTATTATCATAAACACTGAAAACGGGATATTTACCATGTTAACGATTTGTTTCGAGTTCCCGATATTTCGACGCTGTTACAAGCACTATGATCACGGATAACTGAAGTTATTGCGGATTAAACTTATTGATGTTTATGAGCAAACAAATCGGTCTACCCTATTTATTGTCACAAATCACGTAGGTATTTTTTGATGGGCTAAGCAGATGTGTACCAATCTAAATAAAATAGGCTACTGGGCATGAGGTCTTGGATTCGAGTTCCAAGTCAAGGTTATTTGGCTTTGAAGCAGGCCAGAGTCTAAGTTTGTAGTCGGTTTTTTTTGTTGTATTTTAAAGGTAATAGTTTTGCAGCACATGGCTCAAACATAACCGGCCAAATGTGGGTGTATTCATTAAAATAAAGTTGGTCTTAAACCCCCCCTTTTTTAGAGGGTGAGAAATCATCAAATGACTCCTCCTGCTCCAGGCGCAGCTGAAGGGAGTATCACACTTCTACTGACTACAAATTACCCATGTTCCTTCTTAGCTCTTTGTGTCCGAGGCCGCGGTAGCTCTTTCAAACAACCCTTAACCCCGGCAGGGTCTTACCTGGCGGTCCCTGCCTACCCGTTCGCATGATGATGATGATTATCATACAGTTTTCGTTTGTATGTAGCCACTTACCTCTACATGAAACCTGGCGCTAGGGATCCCGTATAATATATACAAGGGAGCGACAGAGTTAGAGTGTATCCTGGCTGCCAATAGCAGTACGAGTAGAGTTCGTAGCAGTAAGAATGAGAAAGAGTAAGTGAAGTATATTGAATGTTCGACTCCATTCAAGGCCCTGTGGAAAAATAAAGTTTAAAGTTTCCTGGTTAAGGTGAATGCGACAAGGTAGCCCGTGAAATTATTTAAATCACCAATACAACCTTCTCAGTTTATATTACTTTTTTAAATGCCTTTTTTCATCAAATAGTCACTCAAGGAAAAAATATGAACTGAGAGGGTTGTGATTTTAACCATTAGGTAATAGTAATAATAATAGTAGCATTTAAGGTATTTAACAATAATTAGAAATTGTTTAATTTAGAAGTTCATTCAAATAAGCATGCAGCATGCGCATCCAGTCTTACCAAAAGGGTATCGTATTACCTAGTATTAACTGGGTTGTGGAGGTCAGATAGGCAGTCGCTCCATGTAAAATACTGGTATTCAGCTGCATCCGGTTAGACTGGAAGCCGACCCCAATATAGTTGGGTAAAGGCTAGGCAGATGATGATTCAAATAAGCATGCAATGTCACATAATAATTAAAAAACAAGAATTATGTAAAATAGTGAATAGAAGTCATGAAATAAAATAAAATTATAGTCAAATACATCATGTCATTAAAGAAATAATCAAACTAAGCAAAATACAATCATGTTCGAGATGTCAGCAAAATGTCAAATACAATAAAATGTCAATAAATAAAAACCAAAATTCAATAAATATGCAATAAAAGTTATGATGTCATCGTTCAACAAAAATTGTAGCCTTTATAACGATAATATAAACATTTATAACGGTCGACGGTCGCAAATCCTATTTTATCAGCAAATTGCAAAAAACGTATAAAAAACGGATTTCGCGGGCTAACTTGAAGGTTTCACCTGAAGGACTATTTTAGCTTGACTGAGATAACGTCATTGTGCAGGAATAGACCAACATCACATTTGAATTGTGCATTGACGCTTAAATATTCCAAGGTGGAAGGTACACTGACGCTAAAACACTTAACACGTACTCAATACACGCTTACATCATTCTAAACCAGAAACACCGAATAAAGCAGCTGTTTCGTAGAAAACTGCACGGTCAAAATGTATGAAACAACAGATTCTTTTTTTTTAATTATCGACGAATTTCTGTGTGAAGTTCAGAATCTGCCTAGCTCTCCCATCCATGTTGGGGTCGGCTTCCAGTCTAACCGGATGCAGCTGAATACCAGTATTTTACATGGCACGACTGCCTATCTGACCTCCACAACCCAGTTAATACTGAGTAATACGATACCTTTTGGTAAGACTAGTTGTTAGATTTCCAGGTCACTTACTACCTGTAACAACTGCTAAAGATATGTATATGGCAGTTGGAACCAACAGCTTAACGTGCTTTTTGAGGCACGGAGGAAACTCGGTATCCACAGACGAATCTAGGCAAGCGCGGCTTAGCCTTAAAATCGACCCGAGTGATAGTTATTGAATGACTAACTGTTGCCAGCGGCTTCACCCGCTACAACTCGAAAATTATCCCATGGGAAGATACAATCGGGATAAAAAGTAACCTATGTGTTAATCTAGGTTATAAACTATCTGTGGACCAAATGTTATCCAAAACCGTTCAGTAGTTTTTACGTGAAGAACGTGCGTGAGTACATTCACACTCACGCACTCACAAACTTTCGCTTTTATAATATAATATTAGTGTGATGTACTGAAGACATGGAAGCCGTTTTAGCGCCATTGTCCCTTAACCCCTGTATAAGTAGGTAGATCAAAACATCCTTTTACATACCTTTTTTCACTTAACATCCACATACAAAGGGGGTGATTTAGGTATTCTTTGTTGAGAGCCGCACTGAAATTGATAAAATGGAAAGATTTTGTACAATATATATGAGTCGCTCATCAACGGTTATACTTTGACCTTGAGCCAGGTTATACACCAGTATACGCTAAATAATCGTGTTACTGCTGAAATACGGTCAACAGTTCACATTTAAAAATTATATTTTTGACTCTTACATTTTTATATTTTACTATAGGGACTATTTTACTATAGACTGACATTATGAATGCGAGCGTTGACGTGTTTGTGAAAATGCATTTAACAACGAATCGAATTACTGTTCCGAAAAACTGTGACTTTCAATATACTATGCCGAGAAACGAATATCCTTTTGGCCGTGTACCAATTTCATTTGTATTTTTTTTAATTTTTGGATTTATACAATTTTGTTTGATTGTTAACCGTTTGCTTACGAGCAAGAATATTGCCTCGAACAAGACAAAAAAAAAGGTGGAGATTTTAAAGTTTTGTGCTGTGCGCGACAAATAAATACTTGCTCTTTCTTTCGATATTCTAGATTCTAGTGTAGTACACGCTCGCATTCAAACGCTAAATAGGGGTTTTCTAACAGAAAAAAAAAATTGACAGCTTAAAATATACTCACTTAACATCCTCAGAATCCATGAAGGTACAAGTAATAAAATGTCCGGTTTGTGTCCGGCTGCGGAAGAGACAACGTCAAATTAGGCCTACTGATGGCAAACATTAGGACGTTATTGGATTTGCTACGTTCGCCTCAGTATCTAAAGTTGGAAATTCAAGTGGCACTGAATGTCTGTTACGACATTGTTCCCGGTCACACCAAAGTGGACTAAACAAATATTATGGTCAGCACATTGATCACGCACTGTGCAAATTGGGTTACTGTTTGAAGATAGTTTACACACTATTCTAATGTTATTTTACTGTAATTTATTTAAATTAATTAAAAGAGGTCTGATACTGAGCCTTTTACACTTTCTCTTTGGTCAATGACAGTTTCTGAGTATTTGAATAGAGGACAAATCAAATTCTACTTAATTTAAGGTCCCATTAAATTAGATCGACAAACTTTTAGAAATCAGTCAGTCCACCAGAATAAAGACAATGGCAAAAAAATACGATTAATGCATTAGATACTTCTAAAAAAATAATTAAATTACACTAAAAACTACGGTTACATATGATCTCGAATTCAAATCTTGTATAGCCAGTAGTAGTAGTTGTTAGACGTACTGAACGCTGGGTAAAAGGGGATAGAACCGACGTGGCCATGATGTGGCATTTCAACCTGCCCGCCATTTTGTTTTTTTTTTAATTCGCGGCCCACGATTAAAGTGGTATATATGAGGAAGGTAAAGATCGACAAATGATTACAACGACAATCATTAAATATTTTTTTATAAATTTTAATTGTGTATAGGCGTTAAATTGTATCCAAATAATACACACATCAAAAGTGTCTAGGGATCAAGCATTTTTATGCGGATTTCTTGAGATTGAGATGTGGCTTTGTAATAAATTTATGATTTTATAAATTTATATGGATCCTTTTTGGTGCATTTCATAATTTGAATCAGGAACTGTGAATCAAATTCGAGTAAAAGTTGAAAATCAGCTGTCAATATTTTCCCTATAAAAACATACAACGCATTGAAGACATTATTAGTGCTACTGTTTCCCTACTACTGATTAAAACCAACGTTATTATGGAGCGGCGACGTCATTTAAGCAGGGACGAAATGCTCAGAGCCGTGGAAATGATAGAAGCTGGTTCCCGGCAACGTACTGTGCTTTAGCTCTGAATACAAGTCAGAGTGTTATCAGTCGACTTTGGACACGTTACCGAAGCACTGGTACCGTGGCTGAGCGCCATGGAGGACGGTATCGCTGCACCACACGGAGACAAGACCGATACATTCAAATCTTAACTCGAAGAGCTCCAACAATAACCGCCATGATGTTAGCCGTGAGGCTTCATAACTCTTCAGGGAACTTAATTAGCGACCAAACAGTCAGAAACCGCTTGCATGAAGTGAACCTTCATTCCCGAAGACCGCTACGGGTACCACCTATAGCAATGCACAATCGTAGGATTCGATATCAATGGGCTCTTGAACACAGAAATTGGGCAGAAGAACAATGGCGTTTCGTGTGCTTTTCTGATGAGTCTCGTTTTGGTATGAGACCGGATACAAGACGTATACGACACTGGAGAACCCCTGGACGCCAACAGCGATTAAAATCCTGCCAGGAAGTCCATCCTTATAGTGGTGGAACCATCATGGTATGGGCGGGTATTTGGATCGGCGGAAGAACTGAGTTGATTTGGATCAGAGGCAACCTCAACGCTCAAATTTATGCTGAGACGATTGTATCAGACGTCATCGTTCCTCTACAAGTGCAAATCGGTCCCTTATTTCAGTTAATGCATGATAATGCACGACCGCACACCGCAAGAGTTGTAAGACAGACTCTCGCCGCAGCTAACATCAATGTCCTGCCCTGGCCTGCTCAGTCGCCAGACTTGAACCCGATTTAGCATGCATGGGATATGCTACAGAGAAGAGCTCTGCCGAATATGGAGGGTATCCAGTCGCAAGAAGACCTTTTTTTGTTGTTGCAACGAACATGGGCGGCCATTCCACAGCGTGATTTGGATGAACTCATTTTGAGTATGCCAAACCGATGTTCTTGTGTTGTTAGTGTTCGCGGTAGAAACACGGATTATTAATTGTTTAAGTTACCCAATAAAATTTTAAAGAAAACTGTTATTTCAGTCTTTTTTTCGAACTTTAATGTTAGTGGTTCAAATGTCAAAAATCCCTTTATTAGGAAAATGGCAAATTTCTTTATTAATGCAAAGGTGACTTGGTTTATCGTTACTGTGACAAACGAAAACACTTTATTTGATGAATCCTTAAAGAAAATTTTAATTAATATCAATCAGGAGAAAAGTTATTGCAAAAATATATGTTGATCCCTAGACACTTTTGATGTGTGTAGTTCCCAGGTTTGCACGGGAAAATCGCTTAGCATCGCAATGAAACGCTAAGCTATGTCAAAAAATAGTTTTCTCGTACTACTCGTAGTATGTGATGTACTAAAAAAAAACTCTTTCAATAAACAGTAATAATTAAAATCAGTATGCCAGCTTTCATACAAAAAAGTTCGAACCCCTTTGTCCGTCTATTTTAATGGGACCTTATACAAGACGATTTTTTAGTCACCGTCAAAATTTTTTCTAGGCATTAGGTATTGTTAACTAACACCATTTTTGAAAAAAAATCGATACGTAAAATTTTCATATTAAATCATTTTCTCAAAATTATTATCCGCTTTCCATGAAACGTTAAAACTTTGTAATGTGATATCTCAATATTTTTGTATTGAGTGATATTAAAAGAAAAAACATATTCACTAAAAAAATCTAATTAGTCCGTCAGATAGATTTTCAAAAAATTATGAACACATTTTTTTTTCACGATAACTAAAGATAAAAACGGTACAGTGCTTCTAAAAGTCGTGTCAAGACGTGTGACGTCACAAGGAAAAGGAAGAAAGGCAAGGGAGGAAGGTTGGCGTCGTCGTTGGTTAGTACTTTTTTACCCACAAAATGACGTCAAAAACCCCCACTCATGATCTTGGACACGTTTTATTTTCGTATTTTTTTATTAATTTAATGAAACAAAAATCACGTATCCAATATTTTTCGAAAAATTAACAGACGGACTAATTAGATTTTTGTGGTGAATTACCCTATTACTTAAGGCCGTTAAATCTATAATATCTAATATTATGTAAACATTGTTTGGTGTAGGTGATGGGGTAATCTCCTGGTCGTTTAAATCGATTTAAAAAAAAGTGACTGAAAGATATATTGATAGTGGGTGCTTTATACTATGTATAAACTTTTGCATATCAGCCGAGCTTTCACAATTTTTGTAAACTGCTAGTTGCATAATAAATACAACCTGGGGGCCCTAAAATGACGTAATATGGTCACAGACGGTTACTATTAAGAATTGCCACTTTGTGACTACCTATTTTACGAATTTCATCGCAATTCATATTATTATCCTACTAGCTTTTGCCATCGGCTGCGCCCACGCGGAGTTCGATAACTGTTCCACGGGGATCATACTACCGGGATAAGAAATATCCTATAAAACTACTGAACGGATTTAGATGAGAACACAGATAGCTTATAAGCTATCTGTGTTCTAAATTTCATTGAAATCCGTTCAGTAGTTTTTGTGTAAAAGAGTCCTCAATATTTTGCATTTATAACATTAGTCGGATTATGATTCTGCTAAAGTGGCCATTTTAGATCCCGCTATGATTTCGTCTTCTATTTAATATTTTTAACTATTTCTCAATGTAAGTTTGGCATAACATTTAAACTGACCTCAAGCTATAGAACAGCTGTGTACAGATCCAGTAGAGGTTGCTGCCGAACGAGGTCAGTATATAGATGCCGAACTGACCATTAATCAGCTTCACTAGTCGTACTATCTTTAGGTACTGAGTGCGGAACTCGTGGCAGGAGAACTGCTCCTGTGGGAATAAACACAAAGTTATCTGTCAAGCATGTTAAATATAACATCACGCCTGTTATCCCTGAAGAGCTAGGCATAGGTGTACCTAGTAGAACACCTTTTTTCTTTTTTTGAAGATGTGAAATTTAATGTGTAATGTGTAAAAACCACCCATGTTCCTTCTTAGCCCTTTGTGCCGAGCCCTTTGTGCGGCGTCTCTTTTGAACAACCCGCAGATTCTCATTTCGTGGTTATTTATAGTGTGAGTTAGGGGGTGAGCATTTTGCCATCAACCGGACACAAATCCAGCACAGTTACTGCTACTGAGAGTAACGTAACAACTCAATAACACTTTGGCTGACCCAAGAATTGAGCCTAGAACCTGATGATAGTCAGTTGCGATTGTGTCCACTAACCCAACGAGGTAGTCAACAAACTAGCAGTCAGCATGGAAAAGTATACATGAATTCAATTCAATTCAATTGAATTTATGTATATTTTTCCATGCTGACTTTATACTGTAAAAAAACATTAAAATATCATATATCTAACAATAAACTAAAATATATTATATCTTATTAATCCTCTACAATGTTGTCAAATTATATAATATTACAAATCTGTAACTTTTTTTTTCATGTAACCTTGAATAAAGAATTTAATTTCAGGTAATGGATGAGAGAAAATTAAAACAGTAACAACCCAAATCCAATAACAGCCCCACTGTTCATTCAGTGAGCTTTTACAATAACAAAAAAAAGGAACGAGATTACCTTCAATTTGATTCTGACCAACAAAAAACTCAGCCCTTTTAAGCTTTTATCAGGTAAAGAAATAAAACTACTTTCTTAAGTTGTATGAAAAAGAAGAAAGAATTAGGTCAAACAGTGCCAAGGCTTAAAAGATCAAATCTGGAACGCCCATCTATGAAATCTAAGTCGTTATAAGCTCCTTTCCCACTGTCCTGCTAGAGGGCCAACGGCACATGGAGACCGGTGGTAAAGAATAGTAAATAGTAACCAGTTGTGCTCTGCATGCGTTGGATTGCGCCTTTTTCTAACTACCCTACCTTAGGGTGAGTTAAGAAGGGTGAAAATCACTTAACAAGCTATTCTCATACCTACTGAATCTACACAAAAAATTTCATAACAACGGCCAAGCCGAAGTTTCCGAAGAGTATGGCAACTAACACTGTGACACGAGAATTTTATAAACATTAACTAGCGGACCTTTTTTTTTTTTTTTTGGTGGGTGTAAAATCATCGAATAACCCCTCCCGCTCTTAAATAATAATAATAATAAATCAATTTATTGACACACACAAGTTACAAATTATACAAACAAGAAAACAAAAACAGTAAGCATAGTTAGAATAGTACAAAACTAGAAGAAGCCGTGGGCCCCAAACTAGGCACAGCCTGTATCTTGGTGGCCCAATATAGACAGTAAAGGCATATTGAATAACTGACTCAGCGTGACACAGCACTACAAGTTAAAAGAAACCAATAATAAAGAGAAAACAAACATGCGTAATTCAAAAAAAAAAAATCAAATTAAAGTCATCAGTAAGCATGATTGCAATCAAATAAATAAAAGTCATAAATACTTAAGAATAACAATCAATAAAATGAATATTCAAAACAAAAGAACCAAAATAAATTAAAGAAAAGATCAACATGCGTAATTATAAACATCATCAAATATGATAGCATCATTGAGGCAAAGTATGTCTTCGAGAGTGTGCGTGCGTGTGTGTGTGCATGTGTGTGTGTGTATGTGCATGTGTGTGAGTGTATGTTTGTTAGGGGCATATGAGTGTTGTTTGAGTGCTAGTTACTTCAAGGGGCACAAGAGATTTTCTGTCTCATCATAGGTCAGGTCCTGAAGCCATGTCTTTATAATAATCTTGGCTTCGAGTATATTACCAGGGATCTTTAGTGTGCATTTGTTGACTATGTTAAAGACTCGAATAGGCAGAAAGAGTGAAAATCGTGTAGCAAAAACCGTTCTAACTCTTGGGATTGGTAGTCTATCAGCTCCTATCCTACCTCTTTGGGTGTACGTGAATTTACTCCCTGACGCAGCAATCAGTTTAAGAAGGGACTTCTGGATATAAAGCTGTCGGACACGCATGACGCCTGCTTCTTTGTATAGTTTGTCTGTTGGATAACGGCGCAGAGCAGAGCGAAAGGGAGTGTCAGACTTCTACTGACTAAAAACTACCCATGTTCCTTCTTCGCCCTCTATGTCGAGGCCGCGATAACCGTTGGACTACCCGCGGCCCATTGGACTACCCGCGGCCCGAACTAGCGGACCTTGCAGACGTCTTCCTGCTCGGACAACAGCGCCACCTACCGGGTCCAATTGTGTTCTCAAACTATCCAAAAACCCATCGAAATATCCTCAGAAAGATTCATCCAAATCGGTCCAGCCGTTAACGAGGAGTTCAGTGACATACACACGTACAGTAGAATTATCATTTAGAGAAGATAAAACTTACTCATAACATTATCAGGCCAGTTATTCCCAACGGATTTGGCAGAATTACCTTAATTTCGCCAGGTATGTTTAAGTCCCGCGTTATTTCCCTATTGGGGACGACCTTATTGCCATCAACCGGGCACGAGTAGACAATTATCGCCATCAGGCCTCCTCTCTAAGAGAGGGATGGGGTTTAATTCACCACGCGTGCCCAGTGCGGGTTGGTAGATGTCACACGTTTTCGAATTTTTTGATTCTTAGATGTTTTCCTTCGACGTTTTAAGAGCAGTGGTGATGAAATAAATTACACAAAGTAATGCGCCTGCCTGGGTTCGAAGTGTTCGAACCCATAATTTAGGGCTCGTTTACGGAGACGCGGGGCGTCGCGCGGCGCTTGCGTTTTCATTCATTTACTGAGAGGCGGGTCCACCGCAACGAACGCTGCATTTTAAACTAACGAGTGAAAAATCGCTTCTCTGTAAATCGTTAACGTTTTCATACATCGCCATGTGCTTGAATTAAAAACACACAACGCTCCGCGCGACGCCCCGCGTCTCCGTAAATGAGGCCTTACTGTTCGTAAGTCGGGGCCGCCACCACTGGGCCACCGCTGCTCAGTTGTCACATATTTTCGCCCACTGTTTTCATTGTGACTATGTTATTTTACGAGTATTTTGGAACCCAAGTGATTTAAATATTTGTGTTTGTGAAAATTTTTACTGATTTACCAATACTCTACCGAATATCCAGTACCGGTTTGTCTGGCGTTGTCAAAGTGGCTAAAGATTTCAAGAGAAAAGAGAAATGTCTAGTTGATAGGCCAATGATAACGTTGGCGAGAGAAATTAGGATAACTGCCTATTTCTTAAGTAATTAGGTAGACTCAGTTTCCGAATTAATTTCGTCGTTGGTTTTCATCTGTCTACTGAAAATGGGGTAAAGGATTCTGATATTACTGTTATAGCTTTCATTTCTTTGATGATTCGACAAAATGATCCGTAGATAATTATAAATTAAGCTGATTGAATATAACTTTAATAAGTAATGAAAAGTAGGAACTCTTTTCAAATAAAAAAATACCAAATAATAAATACATAATATTTTACTTAGTACGTATAGGTTCCATTCATACAATAGATTTAGAATTATTAATTGTAACGAATTTTGTTTCTCAGTTAATAAAAGATTATAAAATGCATAAACATAATTTGATTCCATATTATTTTACGCTATGCTATACATTTTCGTCCTTGACATACCCAAAATATAAGTTAATTTTGTAGAACCTTAGAAACGTTTTTTGGCAAAATAAAAATAATACATATAACATAATAAGTGCACGAGACAGGAAGCGTAGCCGGTTCCGTTGGCAAGTCGCCATCTTGGAAACTATCTCTTGATTATTAGTTTCAAAAACAAAATTGGAGGGAGTTATTTTATTTTCTGGAATAAGTAGGAATTTCTGTCTCAGCCAACATAGCCTCACCATTTCACGCTTCTCGCATTCGATGTAATTTAATTGTGTTGGTAAATTTTATTAATTGAATATAACGTAAGTAATATCTCAAGCAAAACACTGAAAAACAGTGCAAGACAATTTGACAACTAGAAGAGTAATACTCTAAAACTAGTGGATAAGTAGGAAACGTAAGTAGTTATATAATGCCCGTCGGGGCTGCGGGATGTTGTAAAAGATACCGCGGCCTTGACATATAGGGCTAAGAAGGAACATGGGTGGTTTTTAGTCAGTAGAAGTCTGACACTCCCTTTCGGTCTGCCCAAGAGCGGGAGGGGTTATTTGATGATTTCATACCCCCAAAAAAAAAGTAGTTAATAAATTAAAGTACTTAACCCGAAGCCCCGGACAACCCGAAGCCCCGGAGGACACTCATGGCTTGTGGCAAGCTCATATCTTACAACATAATTGAGTAGTATTCTGCACTAGTTACTTTAAGCCACTACAAAATATAAAACTACCCTCTTTCTTACATATAATAACTCTAGCATAATGAGCTATGTACCTGTTCCGCAGCTTTCTTCAAGAGTTCGTTGTGGATAAGAAAATGTTCCGTTAAGTAAATACTAATAACCATTATGAGCAGGTCGTTGAGGCTCCATATAAACGTCGACTGGATGTTGAAAAGCTGCAACAGTATAAGATTAAAGCTGCGTGTTATTTTCTTTAAGAATAATTTTTTATGCAAGAAAATATTTGTGTCACTTGAAAATACTAGATATTGGTTGTAAAATACGTAATCCTAACTAATATTATAAACGCGATATTAACTCTCTGTCGCGCTTTCACGCCAAAACTGCTGAACCGATTTAACGCACGGTTGGCGCAGTGGCTAAGCGATTGGACTGCTGCGCTGCGTGTCGCGGGTTCGATCCCCGCACGAAACAAATATTTGTATGGCCTACAAATAGTTGTTTCGGGTCTGGGTGTGTTTGTGTATGTGAGTTTAAATATTTGTAAACGCACCCACGATACAGGAGAAATTCCTGGTGTGGGGCAACGTTTTACAAAAAAAAAAAAAAAAAGAGCGGAATGTGGTATACAGATAGTCTAGAGCCTGAGAAAGGACATAAGCTTCTTTTTTATGCGAAAAAAGGGGTTGAAAGCGGGGGATGAAAAGATTATTACTGGTCCCGATGACCGACATCCACGCGGACGAAGCCGCGGGCATCAGCTAGTTTTTAACAAGCCTAAGATTTTAAGCTTGACATAACATAATATAATATCACGCCTGTAATCACCGATAGCCGGAGCTGTACCGCACAAATACATCCACAGTTCACCTGAAATGTTTACATCCCACATAATAGGGGGCTTATAGCCTTTTGCTATCAACCAGGGACAAATCCAGACTCCGAGACTACTACTGAGTAATTCCTGAAGAAAAACCTTATTACAATATGCTCGAGCCGGGACTAGAACCCGATTCCTCATCCCCAGCTGTCAAACTTACGACAACAAGAGCTGCCCTACTCTCAAAAATACATGTACTTAGAAATAGGGGATCGGACTGGGACAAAAAATATGATTCTAATTAGTCCGTCAGTTAGATTATCGAAAAATATTGGATACGTGTTTTTTGTTTTATCAAATTAAATTGACGGAGATAAAACGCCTCAAAGATCATGAGGTTGTGACGTCATTCGTAGGTAAAAAATGTACTGACGTTTGTGTGTGACTTTTCGAGGAGTTCACGAGTTTTTGAAGCACTGTATCGTCTTCATTTTTTGTTTATGTGAAAAAAGAAAAAAATATGTGTGAAATATTTTTTGGAAATCTATCTGACGAATTAGTTTTTTTTTTTGTCCGATATTGATTGAGAATTTCATAACTTATTGTGAGTGGTTTTTTTTTTTAATTCTATATTAAGCTACGCAGTTAAAAGGTGCTCCTTTCTACACATTCCTTTCAGATATTATTATCGTGAACTTACTTTTATCAGATTACCGGTAACCCAAACGCGCTCGTGTTTCGTTTTGACACCATTGCAACCAGACCGTGGCCTATATTTTCGGCCAGACTCGGATGGCCATACAGAAATGACAATGAAAGATAACTTGACCTTCCGTAAAATATGATATCTGCTTCACTTTTTTAAAGGAACAAAAAATTATGTTATGGAAAACCAGGACAGAAACAATTTGGCAGGTTGGCAGTGACAATTTTTCAGTGCCATTTCCGTGTATTTTGTTTCATTAAAAAAATAAAAAGTGCCTTTGAAAGTGCTTGATTCGTATTAGTAAGTAACTTCGCCTGCGTAGAGTTCGGTAAATGTCCCACAGGATAGTATTACCGGTATAAAATAACTTATTATTCCATGTACTATATTCAACTATCTGAGTGTCAAATGTCATCCAATGTTAGTACTTTTTGTGTGAAAAAGTAACAACCATCCATCCATCTGCTTAAAATTTCGCATTTACAGTAGTAGTAAGATATCTAGTTAGAAAACCAAAATTGAAACCACCAAACCTAAAACACATAATTTATCAACATCAGTGATGATGATGATTTCAGGTAAAGACGTCCACTGCTGGACTTAGGCCTCCCCCAGGTGTCACCACATTGACCGGTCCCGTGCGTCTCGCATCCAGCGGGTCCCCGCAACCTTCACCAGGTCATCATTTCATCATCTTCAGCCTATAATGTTCTCACTGCATGAACTCAGGCCTCCTCTCTAGGAGAGATCCACCACGCGGGCCCAGTGCGGTTTCTGTGATGATTTCCTTCACCGTTTTGAGAGCAGTGGTGATGCAATAAATTACACAAAGTAATGAGGTCCTCCAGGTCATCGGTCCACAAAAAAAGCACACAGAAAACATTTAAAATCTATCTTTGTAAGAGCAATTTACCTCACTAAGAACTCCTTTCCACACAGTATAAGGGGTGTAGTCAAAGATCCAGGGCATGTTGAAGTGAAAGTAGTTCTCTGCGACATTATTGATATCACATGCGCAAGCCACTTTTAATCCGTAGAACACTGACAGAAGATGTTCCACTGAAAACAAAAAACAACTATTATTTTCACATACTTATATTAAACGTACGTTGTTTAAAGCGACGAGCTCGTGGATAAATGATAAGTTACTCGGGTCAATTTTCAGGTCAAGCCGCGCGTGCCTAGGCTTGTCCGTGGATGGGACCACCAATTACTGACCTAGTTTCCTCCGTGCCTCAGAAAATACGCTAAGCCGTCAGTACCGGTCGTCATTTGGTGATCTATGACAGTCGTTACAATAGGGATGTTTAATGACTTAAAAAAATATGATTCTAATTAGTCCGTCTATTAGATTATCGAAAAATATTGAATAAGTTTTTTTGTTTTATCAAATCAATAAAAATTGACGAAGATAAAACGCGTCGAAGATTTGAGTGGGGGTTTGAACGTCACTGACTGCTAAAGAATGTCATACTAATGTCTAAAAAAAGATGTCATACGAGTTTTCAAAGCACTGTATCTTCTTCATTGTTTGTTTACGTGAAAAAAGAAAAAATACGTGTCTAATATTTTTTGGAAATCTATCTGACGGACTAATTAGATTTTTTTTGGTAACTACCCTATTAGTAGTCAGTGCCTTGAAAATCTGACAGACGGTCTTACCAAGGGACATATCCCCAATGTATGGTCTATCACATTCATTACCCAATACTAACTGGGTTGTGGATGTCAGAGAGGTAGACGGGAAAAGATTAGGTAAATAATAAGTTTTAGTAAAAATAATCTCATTCTAAAAAAAGTGTAGACAACGAAATCGTAGCACCGCGCGTCGTAGCAAATAATGCTACGCCGTAGCACCGTGCGTAGCTTGTCGCGCCGCGACTTGCGACTTTTCCTGTTTTTGTTTTTTTATACGATGTAGATTTAGAATAGTGCTCCTTTTATGTATTTAATGATAAGCCATGAAAATTTAGTATATTATTATGATAATGACATGAAAACATCACAAAACAGTATTGGAGCCTAAACCATTACGGGTTAGTTTATGCCTTTACACACTAGTAACGAAAACTCATTATTATGATTCACACACAATATCGTGTGAGGACACAGGTGTGGTCCCCACATAAATCAAATTAGATGAGTGAGACAGATGAAAATCGCCCGTAAAGTAACAGTTGTTCTAAGATTTTTGTATTTTCGAAGTTTTAATTTATATCCTTAGAAAAAATATAAATCTATTGGTTGCAAGCGCTAACGTTGACCATGAGGTTCGTAGGTTGGATTCCCAGGTCGGGTAGAGTTTTTCTCATTAACAGGCTTTAGTCAGAAGCTGTGCCCAGTTAATAGCAATAAGCTCATTCCTTATTACTTAAGACTTAAAAACAGGCTTGACGATATGGTACTGGTACTTTAGATCTGTTAGCTTAGATTTCTATTTTAAAAATAACAAAAAGTTTTGACTTTAAATTTTGATTTTTATCTTTGTATTTAATTTTTGAAACCTATTATTATTTTGAATGGGAGATCAGACAAAAAAAAACTAATTTATCTGTTAGATAGATTTCCTAAAAATATTGAACGCATATTTTTTCTTTTTTCACTTGAACAAAAAATGAAGACGATACGATACAGTGCTTCGAAAACTCGTGAACTCCTCGAAAACGGCACATGTCAGTACATTTTTTACGTACAAATGACGTCACAACCCCCACTCATGATCTTTGACGCATTTCATCTTCGTTAATTTTTATTAATTTGATAAAATAAAAAACACGTATCCAATATTTTTCGATAATCTAACTGACGGACTAATTAGAATCATTTTTTTTTTACTTAGTCCGATCCCCTATTGTTAGCGCTGTTAGCTTAAAACAAATGATTGTGCATACTGTACTTTTGTCATCCACAAATAAATAAATAAGAATGGAATAGAATAAGTTAGATAATAAGATCATATGTATTCGTAAATGTTAAGTTCTAAGTTTCACATATTTTCATTTCTTTTTGAAAAATATATAAACTATACACATACATTTTTCGAAAACCTATACCAATACTACAAGTAATAACACATCTGTCTAACCATTCTGGTATAATAAGCGTGATACTTCGTAAATACAGAGTAAATACATACCAATAGCTGCAGCTAAAATGAAGATAGTAGTAACATTGCTCATGGCGCCAACGTTTCTGGTGAACGGCGGCAATTTGCTCTCAATAGCCTCGACCTTCGACACCAGCGTGGGCCAGGAACGACCAATATGCATCAGTATCAAGAACGATATTAAGCTAGACGTGTAGAATATTGAATTTGCTGAAAAAATCATGAGAGATGAGAACTAAAATAAATAATGGAAAAAATACTCATACATCACACACACACATAGGCACAGACACACACTGCTCCACACACACTCATACACATGTCTGCTCTACTCCATGCCCTGTCACTTTACTAGTCTCCACTCTGGAAATCAAATACCGCCATCAAGTTGCCTAACAGCCTAACTTGGGGCCTGAAGCCTAACAACCTAACTTGGGGCTCACAAGCAACAACACTACGATAACTAGTTTCAGATAATATTATTAAGACACTTGTAACATCTCAGGTAACATATTTTGTTTAGCCAGGATACATTCCTGGCTAAACAAAATATGATTCTGTTTTAGTCCGTCAGATTATTGAAAAATATACTGGCCAAGTGCAAGTCGGAGTTGCTTATGAAGGGTTCCGTACCATGACTTCTTATAGGTTTTCCTGTAATCTATAAGTGTTGAACTAATTTTTGTATTTTTGCAGAAGTTCGAGCTCAATAGTTTCACCGTCGGTTCGAGCTCAGTAGTTTCCTCGTCGATTGTTCTAAAAAGATACCGCGGCCTCAGCACAAGGGCTAAGAAGGAACATGGGTGGGTTTTAGTCAGTTGAATTAGTCTGACACTCCCTTTTGCTCTGCCCAAGAGAGGGAGAGGAAAAAAGGCTTAGCAGTTTCGGAGATTAGGGGGGGGGGAATGGTCGGACAGACAGAAAGACAGACATACGAGTGATCCTATACCTAAAAGTTCCGTTTTTCCTTTTGAGGTACGGAACTCTAAAAACCTACACTCTCTGGTCTTCTCCCCAAATATCGGTCGCCATTTGAAGGTTTCCTCCCGATAACAAAACGAAAGTAATCTGACCTCCTTGCTAATATTCACCTTCCAATTTCAAACCATAAAACAAAAGAATAACGACAACAATAACTCACTGATGTTAGCCAAGGAGATCCCGTTCATGATGAGCCAACAGAAAGTCATGATGAACATCAGTACCTGACCGAAGAGACTGATTGCGTAGAATATCGTGTACGGGGACCGGAGCGTGAATCTGTGAAGGTAATGGCTATTGTAACGGGGCACATTACTTTATGTCGTAGAGGTTTTTCCTGTTTTGATTCAAAGTCTGCGCTGGTATTTTTTATGTGAGAGAACATGTTTTGCATAAGTGGCACTTGCAAGAAGGATTGTGGATAATTCATTTTAAAAAAATACTGTGGAGTCGGTGAATATATAAACACTCACTCATACTTAAACGTACTTATAACAAACTATTATATTTTATAACTAGCACTTTAACACATTTTTAAATATTATCTTTTTAATTTACTTTTTAATCTATTTTTATTTGCTTCACTCCTTATGTCTACCGGCAGACTGTTCAGTAAATATGGTGTTCGTTTTTTGAGGGTTCTGTCACCAAAATATATGGTAATAATGTACCATTGATTCTGCCGAATACAGTGAGGTTTCCTCATGATGTAGTTACAAACTACGCAAACTCAATTAGGAATTATCTAATATCGAAAACCAGATATTAATCCGATATATTGACATAAGAGCTAATATAATTACCTGACTAATTACTGTAGGTGTAAGTCCCAACGGAATATCATCTTATGCTGCTATAATCACCTAGTACTAACTTCTGTCGAATTCGTCTGCATGGGATGATACACAAAGTATCCTATTATTCCAGAGATAAACTACATAACATAACATCACGCCTCTAATACCCGGAGAGTTAGGCAGAGGTGTACTTAATAGTACACCCACATTTCGCCAGTTATGTTTGAGTCTATCCCGTCGAGTCGCCCCGTTAGAAAGACATACCGCGACTTCGACACAAAGGGCTAAGAAGGAACATGGATGGGTTTTCGTCAGAATAATTCTGACACCCCGCTCTTCCCAGAGCGGGAGGAGTTATTTGATGATTACCCAACCCCCAAAAAAAAAGCCTATAGCGTAAAAGCGGATACAAAAAAAATCAGAATCCGTGGTCACTACTGAGAAATTGTTGATAGAAAAACCCAACGATACTTTGCCCGACTCAGGACTCGAACCCATGACCTTACACCCAGCAGTCGCAGATGAGGCAGTCTAATACATGTCATGTTGAGTGCCAATAATTTTTTTTTTTTAATAGAACCATGCCCCACACTAGGAATTTCTCCTGTATCGTGGATGCGTTCACAAACATTTAAACTCACATACCTACACAAATACCCAGACCCGGAACAACTATCTGTAGGTCATACAAATATTTGTTCCATGCGGGAATCGAACCCGTGACACGAAGCGCAGCAGTCTATTGCTTGAGCCACTACGCCAACCGTGCCGTCGAATTTGAAACAAAGAAAGAAATATGTCATTTAATAAAGCCATTACTTTCATAAAACCCTAAATAAGAAAACGGTCGAAATGCATAGAAAAGCCTTTTTACTTTTAATTATCAATGAATGTCGATGTGGGGGTTTTCAAAAAGATGTACCTACTGAATACGTGGTAACCATTTGGTGTTGTCCCTTTTAGCCTGTATGGTCAAAGAGTTAAAAGTGTTTTAGTCTTCAATTTAAATTCCCTTCTTAATCCTAAAACCTAGAACTACCGCAAAGCTTTTAAGATTATATTTTAGTCTTAGCCCGAAAACCCAACAAGTACTTCGATCCTGATTTGCATCATCCTAATGAGATTATCATGTACCAGCACATACCCGTCCTATACCAATCCCAAGTCTTTGTTTCCTTTTGTTCCACCGTTTGCCATTAAACAAAAATCAACTTTATTCTACAGAGCATTATGTACAGTTTACATTGACATCGTACTTCGTAAATTAACTTAAAAAATGAATGAGTTGTGGCGCAAACTGAATAATGTAGATTTTGAGTTATTAAGGAGCCAAAAAGTACCTCAAATTGACCTTTAGTATAAACACAAGGATGGTACGTTGCCAGGTCCTTAATTTTCGAAC
Source organism: Diarsia rubi (assembly GCA_932274075.1). NCBI lineage: Eukaryota > Metazoa > Arthropoda > Insecta > Lepidoptera > Noctuidae > Diarsia > Diarsia rubi. Next base: position 6,580,278 of record OW026414.1, read on the forward strand.
TTGGCTTGATACAGTGCCGTACTTATTATCTAGATTTAAGTTATTTTCCCAAAAATATTTATTAAAATGTTAGGTAACGAAATTTTAAACACAGAACAACATACATTTGGTAATTTATTTAATCACTCATGAAGCGTAATTAGAAGTCTCTCAGGTGCTGAAATTGTCATAGTGTAGCGAGGTATGTTAACTTGTTATATAGTAAATTCGCGAGATTGCGAAGTGTAATGTTATTAAAACAGTACGTCTTTGAGTGAGGCTGTTATGGCGTAATGTATATTTAGTTGCTGCGCGTTTTGGAAATGTGTTTCTTGTTGTACATACACCTTACAGATACAGACACCTTACTAGGTCAAATACGGTCTGAAACGGGGTAATCTAAGCCCTGCGATAAGTTATTTATCTAATATCGTTACTATAAACTGCCTCGTGGAACTAGTGAACAGTTTTACTGAGTTTTTTTATAACCAATTTATCTGTAGTCGCCAGGGTCATCTGGGTTTGTAACCGGGTGATTGCAATAGACCAGAGGCTGACCCTCTGGTCTGGTCAGGGTGGGTCTCTAGATACCCATTACCTACTTGGGACATTAACATAAGTAACAAGTGAAACGTAAATGTTACTCCTTAAAACTTTAGGGATTACACGCATGATCGTAACATTATTCATTATATCACCATAAACGATTTACTCTAACAATTTTTACTTTTTTCTTTATTTACGATTTTTGTTGTCACCATAAACAATTTATATTCTAGCTCTACAAAAGACTTGATAACAAGACAAGTTTTGAGAAACCAGACAGCAAATAACAAACAATAAAGTAAATTATTTCAATCATGCGCTGACTTCGATCTTATAAGGTGAACTAGAGTTTATAAATATCATTAATCACTACAAAAGTGGTTGCGTGTTTACTAAAGCCGAATTGTTTGAAACATTTGTGTAGTCAAGTCGTATATTTTCGTAGTACTTGATGGATTTACTATTTACTTATTCCCAGTAGTGAAAATATAAACTCATAAAATCCACTATGTTAATTGGTATTTTGTAAGTCTTGCAGGAAAGGATTTTTGTGGTTTACTGATTATTTTCATTTATTTTTTGGCAGTATGCCATTATAAGTTTCTCTTTTTACTCCAACTTACGACTAGAAGCTCGTAGAACTAGTCAGGGACTGTAGTTCCATGACACAGCTACCGAAAATAGACGCCGGTATCATCTTGTGGAAGCCAAATATCTCTGTGTTATTAATATGACTTTTTTGTTGAATATGTCATCTTCTTACCGTAACTTACGGCTTGTGAGACTGGTCAGCAGAACAGAGTCCTCGGTATCGTCCCGTGGAGGCCACACATTTTTTTTTTTGCGGTAGTGTTTGTATTGTATGGTTTTCTCCTTCTTACCTCAATTTACGACTCGTGGGACTGGTCAGGCCAGTGAGAGGCAGCAGTCCCATGACACGGCTGCAGAACAGAGTCCCACGTATCGTCCCGTGAAGGCCATTCATCTCTCTCTTATCGAGGTGATGTTTGTTCTCCATGTGGAACGTCCTCAGGAATAATTTGGAGCGCATTGTTTTTGTTGGGTAATCTGAAATGGAGTAAAACATTTTGATAGCAGGCAGTGACCACACTTATCAACGTGGATTTTTTGTCCAATAAATATTCTGCGTCGCTAAGTTCGCTGACTCCTGCTTAATCGTTCTTGATATTTATTTACCTTTGTGCTATGGAGAAAATAAATTACTTTATTATTATTTATGAATTACCTTGTTACCCTAATTGCAGGTGTTTCATGCGACCGGCAGTCGCACTTGTGACTCCATACAAACTAGTACACACTTTTAGAAAACTATTAATAAAGGAAGTAGTAGTATACTTACTTACAAACCAGCCAATCGGTAAATCACCTTTAAACTACAAACGCCACCAAATATCTACAAGCCTAGCACACAATATGTACCTTATACCCCCACACTTTGAATGTTTAAGCACTAACACAAACAAACACGGTACCTGTCAAATGTCTGACAGCGCGGGGAAAGTATTTTCATAGACAACATACAATATGCCTCATGTCAAGCCAAGCGTCGCTTGTTGAAGTGATTCGGATAAACATTTCATGGTGACATATTTCTTCGGGTTCTGATAATACGAACAGCATTGATATTAAAATAACCTTGATTCTTTGTGCCCTCGTAGGTTTTGTAGGCAATAAATGTGACTAGGTACTGATATTGTACAGTTTAAGTGAAGTGATTCACCTGACCTCTAGCCCAAACATAAAATTAAATAGTCAATTTATCAACTTAAAACAATCGTTAGTAAGTAACTACCTATGTCGACAACAACGTTATTCGTAACTGCCCATGTCTGTGGGAGCGTTGACCCAGTGGTAGCGGCACTGACTTACAATTGGTAGGACGTAGGTTCGCATCCAGTGCATTACTTTGTGTTATACAATGTGGAGCAGGACGATTGACATTCCTCTAAACCACGTAAAGAAAGGCATGCTCTTGACCCGTATACAAAAAATCAATCAAATCCAATGACTACTTTAGCCACAGGAAATTATTTTTCATTTTCTTATTTTTCAACATGATGTAGATCGGAGTCCGTAATAATAGGTAAACATTGTAAGGTCAGGAACCTGTGCAAAAACCTACGATTCTATTCTCAACGTCTCAATACGCTTGAAAGACAGAGAAAGGTGTCATACGATCCCACTCTGACGCGCCCCGCACACTCCCACAAAATACTACAATTATAAAGAAAAAGTAATATTACTTACGCAAATAATGCATTAGTGGTGCATAGAAAATTGCGAGTGTGTGTGTGAGCGGAATTTTTTTCGGCAAAAAGTCCTTGACTCGGTAACTATGTCAGTCAGTGCATAGCGGCGCCCTTTGAGGAGAGCACACGCCTACTTTTTTTATCACAAGACGAGCCGCGCGCGCATTGTCGTGATTTTATGAAAAGTTTGTTGTTATTGTGATTAAAGACGATTTATGATATTTGGATTAGTGCATAGGTTACTGTGACTTATTGGTGTTAGTGTAATATTAGTTATTTAGGCATTTATTAGGTAGCTAGTTTTGTGATTTTGGTTAAGTTAGTAAGTTTTTTAGTTTAATTATGCCTCAAATAAGGTACACAGCTGCCGAGTACACCGACATGGTACTTATGTACGGAGAATGTCAACAAAATGCGGCTTTAGCATTGCGTAGATATCGGGAGAGATATGGTAACACAAGAACGTGCCCTACCAACAGCCGTGTTTTTACCCTGGCCGTTCAGAGGTTACGAGAGAATCGGCCTTTGGTTCCTCAAGGAGAGGGCGTGTCTTCAAATTCAAGTATCGAGGACCGGGTATTACAACATTTTGAAAACAACCCGACTTGTAGCCTCCGGAGAGCAGCGCGGCGGTTTCAAGTGAGTCACAGAACTGTCCATAGAATTTTGAAACGGCATGCACGGCGACCTTACAAGTTCAGAAAAGTTCAACAACTGTTATCCAGAGATATGCCAGTCAGAGTGTTATTTTGCCGATGGCTTCTCGACAAAATATCAGACGACCCTGACTTCCTATTCAATATTATGTGGACAGATGAGAGCACTTTTACAAGAAATGGAGTTTGGAATAGACAAAACCTAAGATATTGGAGTAACGAAAACCCGCGCCTAAGTCGAGAGTCTTCATTCCAGTACCGGTTTTCACTAAACGTCTGGGCTGGAATTCATAGGAACAAAATAATAGGTCCAGTGTTTATTGATGGAACATTAAATGCAGAGAAATTTTTAGAACTTCTTAGTGGCCCAGTGTCAGACTATACGGACGATTTACCTTTGGACGTGTATGAACGACTGTGGTACCAATTGGACGGTGCGCCCGCCCATTCCGTAATGCCTGTTAGACAGCGACTAACGGATATGTTTGCGAGTCAGTGGATTGGCCGTTTTGGACCTATTCGATGGCCAGCACGGTCACCGGACCTGACGCCACTGGATTTCTTTTTGTGGGGGGCCGTAAAAAACAAGGTGTATGCACGAGAAGTGAACACTGTGGACGAGTTAAAAATTAAAATAATTAATGCCTTCGACGAACTTAAAAGAATGGCAGATGGGGACTTGTTAAGACGAGTCCGTGAAAATTTAATAAGACGATGTCGCTTGTGCATAATGAAAAACGGGGGACACTTTGAAAATTTAAAAATTTGACTGTTGATGATTTAAAATTCTGATTGTAATGTGATTTTAAGTGATTAATTATTCAATCAGTGATCTTTTATTAATTAACAACTCGCAACTTAGTGAGTTTATGCCGCTGATTTGTTGTTCTCCGATAAAAAGTACCTACGCCCAACATCGCCGCCGCTCGCTGCACCCCGCGCACTAGGTCAGTGACTTTTCGTAGTTAAAGCGTGTTTACTTTTTATGCAGTTGATTCTGCTATTTATTTTGTTTGAAAATTGCAATTTTTAAATTTTCCACTAACTACTAATCTTCGTGTTTTAAAATGTTTTGATGGACTAGTACAGTGCTAGTTTTAATTTAATGTCGTAGTTCCAGATCCACATTGTATATTTCATCATCATTGCTCTCAAAACTGTGAAGGAAAACTTCGTAATAGAGGGAAGCAAGTTATGTCCTAAAACCGCGTGGTTGATTACCTATTCTATAGCCCATTTCTTCGCATAGGGGGTTACCATAACCATATAACCAACCATATTACCTTTAACTTTGTCTTAACTTTTCCCAAAGCTCTTTTATATCAGTTACCAAAACTCGTATGTTCAGTGGCAAAATAATATCGTCATTCTCCACACAACATCAAAAGAGTTGGAGAACAAACGCGAGGTTAAGCCCGCTTTGTTTCAGTCTGCGGCGACATCATGCGTTCTGCCGGAAATAACGTAGATAAATAATCAAGTCACGGAGTCCACGTGGGGCTTGGTGAGGCGAGGTCTGACTGAAGGCGGAAGCGGCTTTATCTTTCTTTGCTACACTATCTTTACCTACGTCCATCCGATGACAGAGTTCGGTATCCTTAGGTCTGGTCCGCAATCTGGACCGACATAATATCGGTTTTGCAGGCAGCCGAATTCTTGCTACACAAAACATTTTCTAAAATTTTATTGAAGTAGGAATGCCATCTATCGTGTCATTTGCGCGAAACTGTCAAATTTTCCAAATCAACCTGAACACAAAGCGATATAATTTAAAATATAATTTTATAAATTTGATAGATTGTAGTAGCTTGATTATGAGATGGCGCAGTCACGAGCAATAATGTGTATACACTTGGCCAAATTCAAACGCCAATTTCTGGTGAAATAACGATTGCAACTTTGAAATATGAACTACTTTGTTATGGTATGGGTTCCAAAATATTAGTTTCGTTTCGTAACATGAAAATGATATCATTACAGTAGGCGAAAATTGCTTCTAAAGTTTGTTAAGTGTATACATATTGATGCTGCTGACTGTACATGTGCCATCCTATCTCTAGAATATAATCTTCGCACAAGTTTGAGAAAAGGTTCTTCTATCATCTATAAGGTTCACAACTAGGTCTAACTGTATAAATAGACTCTAAAGTTGACAGCAGTGCCTAAGTCCATCATGACATTGTACGTCGACTGCCTAAACCGCTAATCGCATTTAGTCGATCCTAACCCTGACCTCACAAGTACACTCCAGTGGGTCACGAGTTTGGGAGTAAAGTAATGCGTTGAATGCTACTTACGAGCATTTTATTTGCACCAGCAGCATCGCCGAACATCACTGAAGTATTTACAAGATCGCTATCATTAAATTGGTCATGACGGTACTGCCGCTGCGTAAATGTAACCTCTTTGTGAGTTAGGGGGTTATAAACTTTGGGAAATTATATGCGTATCGTGCGGCGTATTCTTTACCAAGCCATATTTGGGTTGTGTAAAATGGCACTTCGTAAGCTGAAAGCCTTGATCGGTTGCAAGGACTGCACCAAATATTTCTGGACCTACAAAGAATTTCAAGAACAGTAGCATATTAATGGGTTCCCTAAATAGATCCTGCAGCAGAAATGAACAGATACTCGAACCTGGTGGTTGAGACTGTCTACCTACAATGTTTGAGTAACTTCTGCTTTTCGATATGAAGACTAGGTATATATAATTTTGATTGGGTCACAAATTAGAAATGGCCTATGAATGCGCACGGTAAGTGACGGCGAGCGAGTGCCCCCCGATATGGTCAAGGGCCTAGCGGTAGGTGGGGCGCTGCGGTGACGTAGATGATCCGCAACTATCTAGGCCGTGCAAATCTCTAAAAATGTAGACCATCCAAATGCACGACCCATCCTCGAAGACCTACCTTTTTAAAATGTCTGTAAGTTTTATTTTAAAACTATTCCCAGTTTAACCTGTTCACCATTAGCGTAATCTTCTTTTAAGAGACGCATTAGTATTTCGTGAGCAGTGGCTAATAAAATGGCGGTTCGTTTGTTACATGCGGCTGATGCGGCGGTAAGCCTTGATGTTTAAGGAGTTTGCTGGGTCTTGCGGGACTATTTGCGTTTACATTCTTGGATTCCTTGGTTTTTGCCATCAGTAAATTCTCAGTAGCAGCCACGTGTTGTGCACAGGATTTGTGCCCGATTGATGACAATGGGGTCGCCCCCTATTGGATGGATGGACTGGAATACAGGTAGCTGGTACTCTATCCTTGCTAACTTCTGGCTCCTGAAATTGATGTCTCGGTTCTTTTTGTAATCTTAAAAAAGAATGCCAAAAGGATGGCAATTTATATAATTTATTATTAAGCCAAATAAAGAATTCATTAGCTACTGGATTCTTCATAGCCAGTTATGTTTAAGTCCACATGAGTTGGTACACCTGTGCCTAACTCTTCGGGGATTACAGGCGTGATGTTATGTTACCCTTGTAGATAATTAAGGTTTCAACTTAAAGGACGAATAAGAGCAAAGATTGTTGCAGTAGAAAATCCCAGTGTTTTCACAGATCTACGAATTCCTTGAGAAATACTGTCAATGCTAGGACCTTCAAGATAATATCGCAGCAAAGGTTAAACTCTGCAATGTACGAGTATTATGGAAATGAAAGATGAGACTTGGCTGTACAAACATATTGCACGATAAAGACAACCTCTAGCTTTCAAGGTGAATATTAATATGTCCCTACGTCTCTCTCTACAGATACCCGTAACTAAACTACTTTCTTGACATTTAAGTAGGTACACTAGTAGTGTAGTAGTGTAAAAAAATATTAAAAAGACGTTATAAATATTGCCTACATAATGAAGCTCCCAGTAGCTTACATTATAATTACTGTGTCTTAATTACTTGGCTATTTTTAGGTAATTTAATGCCTTCATAATTATACGTGGGTAGTTCATGTAAGTACGTTGAATAATGATTTAAACTTCCACGATTCTCGCCCCAAGCCAGCATGTGGCTCAATTGGGTCAATCAGGTTAATTTAAACGCGCTCCTACATTGCTGATTCCCTAATTGAATATCCTCAGGCGAAAATCTGGTAGAAGGATTATTTATGTACTGTTCGTTCGTTTTACAATACATGACGAATGTTTTGCTGCTTAGAGAGTAGGAAAGGACCATAAAACGATGAATGGACTGTTTGAAGGTAGGGCGCGTGAACTGGCCAAATTTGCTTGCTCGGATTTTCATTAACAATTATTAATAATAGAAACTATGAAAAAACACGATAAAACCGACCCTAAATAAAGGATAGTGGTATGATAAAATTGTATCGGACATTAATTTATTTAAATAGGATAATAATTTTATTCTAATTGCTGTAGTGCCTCAGTAAACCCAATACGTGTGTTGATGAATAATTAACTAATTAAATGGATGCAGTAATCAACGTAATTTTCATGTCGGTAGTGTAGGTACCGTTCATAATAAATAAAATGCGTATCAAATAATATTAGGGCAGACAGTAACACACCTCGCGTCATATTGTGACGATGTCCTAACCTGTGCCCTAGCTGTTAAATCAAAGAAGTTAGGTAGGGTCAGCAAAAACCAGTTAGTTTACCTGCGCTGTATTTCAGATCGAGAATTAACCATTACATTAACATCCCCGCACGGAACTAATATTTGTATGGCCTACAGATAGTTGTTTCGGGTCTGGGTATTTTTGTATGGGAGTTTAATGTCTGTAAACGCACCCACGATACAGGAGAAAGTCCTAGTGTGCGGCAACGTTTTAAAAAAAAAAACAAACAAAAAAAAATAACATACTTGGTTGTGGAGGTCAGATTATGCAGCCGCTCCAAGTAAAATACTGGTATTCAAACTCAAAGCAGGCACTTTTGAATGTCAGAAGAACAATTCATAAAACAAAACTACGTGTACAATACGTCATTCCGAAAGCCACCACGCCGAACCACACGCCGCCGGATGCCCGCAACAACGAACACTGAGAGCACGAAAGCACGCAGCGACGCACACCGCAACAACGAATGCACGAGACTTCAGCTACATCCGTTTAGACTGGGAGCCGATCCCAACGTGGTTGGTTATGAAAATAAGTTATCTATAGGCACTTATCTTCAAGAGATGATCTCTCCCTAGCTATTTCTCAACCACGTAGGGGTCGGCCTAATAAACAAATTCCCAAGTTGACTGTTGCAAAGAAACCTGGGTCAGCCTAAAGCTCTAGACTTGACATTTAATGCGTTTAAAGCCAACGTAAAATCTAATCTTTGTTTAAAGCTTACTATGTATTCCATTAACGACTACATAAATGATAAGAATAGTTGGTCGCTGAGTTGTACAGTGATAAGAATAGTTGGTCGCTGAGTTGTACAGTGATAAGAATAGTTGGTCGCTGAGTTGTACAGTGATAAGAATAGTTGGTCGCTGAGTTGTACACAAGACAATGATTGTTATTCAACCTATGTTCGTTTGTAGGTTCGTTTTTGGGGACTGTCTCTTGTATATAAGTAGGTAAAGGAAATTTTGATGTTCGAAAAGTGCTGATTAACAGCCTAGTTTGAATAAATGAATTTTGATTTTGCTCGTTGGGTTGACCATACGTCAAAGTCAACCGTAACATGTGGATAAGACACGCACAGAACCGGGAATCGTGGCAGAAATTAAAAAGGTGATTCCAGGTTGATATGGTCATGATGAAGTAAACAAATAAAAAACAAGGGTGTGAAATAAGGTATTTTCATTGTAATTCTCCACAATTACTGATGGTGACTTTACTAGACACGGCGCCGCCTTTGCTGCCGTACTTCTCCATCTTCTTCACCACGTCGAGCCCTGATATCACGTGACCGAATACAACGTGCTTACTGTCAAGCCAGTCTGTCCTGGAAAGAAATTATAGCTTTTAGTATACTTTACATCACGCGTGTGCTACTTTAAGAGGACGGCAGAAGGGTATTGCCCGTGGGGCTGCGGGTGCCCGCCGGGGCTGCGAGTTGTGCCCGTCGGGGCTGCGGGTTGTTGTAAGATACCGCGGCTTCGACATTAAGGGCTAAGAAGGAACATGGGTGGTTTTTAGTCAGTAAAAGTCTGACACTCCCTTTCGCTCTACCCAAGAGCGGGAGGGGTTATTTGATGATTACCCAACCACAAAAGAGAAAAAAAAAGGCAGAAGGGTACTTATAGACACATTGTTCGTTAGTTGTGTCAAAATGAACAACTAAGAGAACAGTTGAGATACTGTTCTCTTAGTTGTTCATTTTGACACAGTCTATTGACATCATTCTCTTCATCATCTCAGCCTAAAGACGTCCACTGCTGGACATGGCCTCCCCCAGGTGTCGCCACATTGACCGGTCCCGTGCGTCTCGCATCCAGCGGGTGCCCGCAACCTTCACCAGGTCATCGGTCCATCATTCTCTTATCCCAAGCTATATCGGGTCGGCGCGAGCATTTTTTTTCTTCAATGCTTTTCTATAACTCATTTCATCAAGCACCTACTTAATGGGCTTCCATCTGTCTGAATTTGTGCCTAGTCGATGGCAATAGGCTATTACATGGGTCTAAAAATAACTAGCAAAAAGTGGGGGAAGTAATGAGTAAAAATCTGCCTAATCTCGACGGCAGGCGTTAATTATGCTACAAAACTAAGTGACAAGTAACATCTTCAGTACATTCTCCTAGATGGCTCTGCAAGGGCTCTTGTAATTAGTTCCGACACTAACGAACAGATGGCGCTGTCTTCAAAAAACAAGCAAACCATCATTCACAATTATTTTTTCTTTAAAATTAAAATTTGAAATGCTTACTTAGCGGTACACAAGAAGAACTGGGACCCATTACTATTAGGCCCCGAGTTCGCCATGCTGAGTATACCGGGCCCCGTGTGTCGTAACGTAAAGTTCTCGTCCTCGAATTTGCGCCCGTATATCGACTTCCCGCCCGTTCCGTTGTGGTTTGTGAAATCTCCTCCTTGGCACATCTAGGTGGACATTAGTTAAGGACAACGCAGTTATAATAAACGATTTACAATTATTGTTTAACCCAATTAAACAATAAATCATAGCCCTAGAACAATGAATAGATTTAAAATGTTGCCCTTAGCCAACTTTAAAAATATTTCGGGATTAGGGACAACAGTCGAAGTTAAGTAAAACAAGCTTAAAGTAATAAAACACTCAAAAAAAGCTTTTAAATATTTAGTGACTTGTGAGAAAACCCTTATACTTGACACCCATATCATGGGGGTGCATAAGAAATAACTATTTCACCATCTATGGGAGTTCGCAATATTGGATTTTGAATAACAACACTTAGCTAACCTTGGATCGTCAGTTCGTCACCCAAACTAAACATTTATATGCATAATTTAAGCTTAATTAATGGGTTGGAGATAACTGTTTTGAATTCAGTTACAAGACATAGGTCAAACAAACATTGCACGTTAAATAAAAGATTGTAAAAAGGATACGAAGTCAGGAATGATCCGATGAAAACAGCTTCCCTGATAGCCAAACCCCTTTTCATGTGTACACAATGCTCTGAAGTTCTCCGCAGTCTTGGGCACGATGTCTGCCCGCAACATCATAATCACTCGGCCCAGTGACTGCTTGCCGACACTGACATCGAAGTATACTTGTGGGTTACGCTTTTCCGCAGGCTTGACAGGTAGCTGAAAAATTAAATTGAAGAAATCAACAATCATATTCAATAACATAAGTAATTTCCCAAAATGATGTATTTAACCATTTCATAATGTTCTGTTTAGGAATCTAAATTGGTGAACCAATTCCCCTGCAACACACAAGATGTCTCATTAAGTTTCATTAAGGTAAAAGAGCCAGGGTCGCCTAATTTGCTCGTCATAGTTTGGATGTATGCCGAATAAAATATGCTTCGCAACCATAACAAATATTCCATTCAATTACTATTTCATGAAAAAGTCATTTTATGGGATTAAATGAACTAAAATGACTGTTGATGATTTTTATGGTTTAACTCTGTAACTGCATACACATGTTAAGGTCACTAATCACATCTTATTTGGTCGCTGAGTTGAACACAAGACAATGTTTGTTATTTATTTATGTTCTTTCTCCAAGATTAGTTTACTGATATGTTATGTCTTTTTTTTATTATTATTATATACTTTTTTATACTTGCCTTGTACTATTGTATCGAGTCTGGTTCTTCTAACCAACCTAACAGACAGATGTGTGCTGGGGAGTTTGTTCCGCCACTTCTTCTTTCCAGCAAAAACACTAGGAAGTGTCGAAGGGGGGGCGTTTTGGGGGACTGTCTCTTGTAAATAAGTAAAGTAAAGTAAATTTTGACGTTCGAAAAGTGCTGATTATCAGCCTAGTTTGAATAAATGAGTTTTGATTTTGATTTTGATTTTGATTTTTGACACTGACTTGCGAATTGCAAAATCGTAAGATAATTTGAATTCCACGGCCTACCCTCTTCCCCCTTAAGAATCTAATTCACTGATCCTGAATCAAGGTATAAAAGAAAGAATAACTTTTTTCATGGTAAAATATTGTGCCTGGTACTGTTTACTAAGATGGATGATACATTAAAAAGCGTAATTTAAACACTGGACATTTACGGACTTTGGAAGATAGTGATATATGAATTTGTTAAGACATAGTCTAAAATATTTATGCATTGGAGTGGTGTTTAATTCACTATGTCACATTATTTATTTAGGCCTACTAGATTTATGTCCACTGTTTTACTCAAAATAACTTTTTAGTCTCACAATCATTTGCCTCGCTGTACATGTTTTAATTACAGCATCATCATCAGCCATAAGAAGTCCACTGCTGGACAAAGGCCTCCCTCATAGGACGCAACAACGAATGGCAACCTACAGTTTGCGCGACTCTCAAGTTTTAATACAATATTTTTTTTTAAATTGCCCATACTTCCTTTGTGCTCTAATAATAATACGTATTTTATTAATTATGTTCGTAGTAGATAATTATTTTAAGAAAAGGAACATTCTATAAGTTGTCAGAGAGTATTGGAGAATTGAATTTAGACTAGAGAAAGTTTTGGTTCAACTAGTTATAAACAAAATACTTACACTACTACTCTCAGTATTTTCTTTTGTACCATCCTCTTTCATGACCACATCTTTATCCTTATCTTTGACAACGGGCAATGTTTCTCCAGCATGTTTCTGTAGCCAGGTGTCCTCTGACCAGACCGGTCGAGTGGAACCTTCTTTGATACGCTGAGGAGCGGCTATGTTCACTCTTATAGTGCGACCAAACAGTTCCGAATCATTCTGTAATGTTTATGGAACAATATTAGGTTATGTTGACATTTAAGTGTGAATTGTTTTGATCTTAAACTCCTGTCTAAGTAGGTAGGTACTTACTTAAAATAATATACAGAAAAGTATGTCCTGTTTTATTAACAGGCTAAAGTGCAAATGACACAGAATCTTGCTATAACACGAAAAACATTCACATAGTGAGTAGACATTTGTTGGTAGTTTTCGATGGTTATATTTATCGTAAAGGAAACTAAAAATTACTCACCATATTGTCTATAGCCGCTGCTGCATCTTCAGCATTCTCAAACTCGATAAAGGCAAAGCCTCTGTGTTTTTCAGTCTCATAATCCAAAGGTATTTGAACATCAACTAAATCTCCGAACGGCACAAACGCGGCGTTTAGAACTTTCTCGTCTACTTCCTCTGCTAACCCACCGACGTATATTGTACGCTTAGAATTTGGTTTACTAGACATTATTTTAGAAATATACAACGATACCGGTAAAAAATATTGTTGTTTGTTTATAACCTCAAAACTAAACTTCAAAATGAATTTGACGTTCTTGACATGTTTGCTAGTGTTGTGTGTTGTATTCTATCTACAGTACCTACGATAACAAGTATTGTGTAACAAAATTATTATAATTATGTGGGTTATTTAAAATTTTGTAAAAACAAAACTTGTAAAAAAAATACAAGTCTGGCGAATCAGTTCATCAACCGTAAAAAGTCCGTGTTAATACCAAGTCAGTTTATGTATATTAAATAATAAATAGATTGACTTGTCCCCCGCATCAAATTGGCCAATGCGATGGCGATTAGCCACTAGGGCTTGTTTACGGAGACGCGGTACGTCGCGCGGCGCGAAGGCTCGTCGCATGCTATTTTATTCATTTACTGAGAGGCCACCGCAACAAACGCTGCATTTTAAACTAACGAGCAAAAAATCGCTTCTCGTAAAATCGTTACCGTTTTCATACATCGCCATGTGCTTGAATTAAAAACGCACAACGCGCCGCACGACGCACCGTGTCTCCGTAAATGAGGCCTTAGAATAGTCTAGGGCACGCCACGATAGTGGCGGTAAGTCCCCTCTTTGAGGAGTGGCTTGAGAGGCGCCACGGCGCCCTCACCTTCCGTCTGACGCAGGTCCTCACCGGACACGGTTGTTTCGGGAGGTACCTGCACCGAATCAGGCGGGAGGAAACGCCCGGATGCCACCATTGTGAGGATCGGCCGGAGGACACGGTGGAGCACACAGTGGAGGTGTGCCCCGCTTGGGCGGAGCCCCGCCGTGTTCTCGTAGCGGCGATCGGCGGCGGCGACCTCTCGCACCCGGCCCTGGTGCAAGCCATGGTCCGAGAGCGGGAGGGGTTATTCGATGATTTTACACCCACCAAAAAAAAAAAAAAAAAAAAAAAAAAAAGGCCTTAGAATAGTCTGGTTAACATTGACCAATGCGAGGCTTAGAGTTTTGATGATAGGTCAGTCAGTGAGTGAGTGACAAAATTAAGAAACTTTGACTAAGTAGTTATAATTCTTAGACTACCTGGTTCAAATTGAATGAAATTGAATAAATTCCGCGTTCGGATCGATTCGATGAGTAGAGCAGATTTTGAAGTACCTACGAGTAGTTTTCATGACTCTATTTCTATTTGATGTGGGTGATTAATCTAAATTTATTAAAACGTACGTAACGTACCGAGTTTAAAAAACAACTAGTGTACCTATGAAAAAGTCGTAGGTACTACTAATACTAAACTGCAGGGCTTTTTTACCTTGTCGTTATTACTTAACTGGTGTCAGAGTTTTATGGGCCTCTGTGACTTGGCTGTACACGCTTTTGAGAAATATTTCTCGTTTTCAGGCATGCTGGTTTCCTCACAATGTTTTCTGTCACCGAAGCAAGTGGTAATTATACCTTCAATACGCTCACGAATCCGAAAAAACAGAGGAGCGTGTCTTGGGTTTGATATCGAGAGCTATCCTATGCTAATGCTCTATCTAAGGTATCTATAGGTACCTATCTTGAAATCTTTATGCAACATAGTAAGTAAAGTAAGTTAGTAACCAGTTCGCATTTTTTCATGCTCCTATCCTTTTTGTCGTTCAGAACCGTCATTAGCTGACCTTACGCGTAACTAATTCACACCCTAACATCTAACTAACGAGTTTAGACGTAGCTGCGTGGCGTAGGTCCGTACCTTCAAGTATAGACTGTCAGACTATAGGTACTAAGCTATTCCAGCAAGAAACGCAGGTTTAAAAAAAAACACAAGACGTGCAAAGTTAAAAAAGAAATCATAGGACAGAAATAACTAGATAAATCCATCAGCAGAGTTGTAAAACGCTGATATAATTAAAGGGATGCGGGCGCTCGTAAATTAATATTCATGAGTGTCTGCAGATCAGAGATACTCACTGAACTAGTACCGATGGCCGCGTATTTGAAAATTCTACTTTACACATTCTGCTCTACAACCGTGACCTATTTTGTAAAAATGTGTAAGGAAAAGGTACCACAGCACTGCCAAAATTAGAGTTTTTTTTAACATGTTACATAAATCATCAAAAAATGTTCGTAGAGATATTATGTAAATGTTTTGAAAATAGGTAGGAATCCTTTATGAAACAGTAAGTTGATCCTTGGTTTGTCAGCGTTTTTAGCGCATTTCACGCATTTTATAATAACGCTTTGGAGAAATCGAAGTAATCTAACTTACGACTTCATAATTTCAGACTTTTCTTTTCAGTAGCAGCCACAGAATCAGAATTTGTGCCTGCTTGGGCAATAGGCACGCCCCTGTTACATGGGACGTAAAAACAACTAGGAAAATCTGTGTACCTACTTACTATTCGGTATTATGATATACCTATGTATAGTACGATATTACTATCCCTTTTGGGGGGGGGGGGATCATCAAATAACCCCTCTCACTTTTGGGCAGAGCGAAAGGGAGTGCCAGACTTCTACTGACTAAAAACCACCCATGTTCCTTCTTAGCCCTTTATGCCGAGGCCGCGGTATCTCTTACGAGCAACCCGCAGCCCTGACGGGATATTACTATCCCCTCTAACCTACCTCTATACTATTGCCTCTGCCTAATCCTTCGCGAATTACAGGTGTGATGTTAGATTAGATGCATCGGGCTAGTGTCCGCAACTCCACGCCTATAGCGCGTATTTTGCGTACGGGTGGGAATCTTTTTCGATCCATCCCAGCTCCCCGAGAATAGCCAGCAACCCCTTGGTGTTACCGGCAATCTCGCGGAGAGTACCTGCGTTACCGAAGTACTTTGCCCTGTATGGGGCAACCCCCGAACAGTGCAGGAGCACGTGGGCTGCTGTTTCTCTTCTCTCAGTTGTGAGGTTATGTTATGTTCTTTAGCGATAGCAAAAAAGAATTGAGTAACATTTGCAAATACGCGTGCGGTCGGAAGGACGAAGATTATTATAGTGGGAACTTGGGAAGACGACGGATGTCCAGGATAAGCTTTTTATTTTTTATTAATTGAATAATGGAACTTAATCGCTTATTCCTACGTGCCTACTGTGTCCTGTTGTAGGTAGTATCCTCATATAGTTTGATGTAAAATTGACGAGCAATTTGCGTAGATCTGAATCGATAGATATAGATAGCATTATTTATACAAAACCTAAATCAGTCTACAGACAGGGTTGCCATTTCTATAAAAAAAAAAAACCATCGGGGTTCCGGACTTTTGTGTGCAGTAACATTTTACTTAATTATTTTAAAAGATACAGTCGCACGGTTTGATTTTCAAGGTGAAACAATACTTGTCGAGGTTGCGCAGTAGCTTGATAGTCGTCTGGATAGCACGATGATCAGCTGTTTGTTATGTTTTTCTTTGTTTGTAAATTCCCGACGTTTCGATATTCCCCGGATTCCGGACACTGAGATAAAATTCCGGATCATACATCCAAGCCTGTCTGATCTACACTGGAGGCCAAGCTTTATTTGTGAAAGGAAGGGATTGGAATCGGAATATATTCCTGTAAGAAAATATAGGTAAAATATTCAAGATACTTACTATTATTTCTATCAAAACAAAATTGTAGAGCCCCAGATGTCTGAACTCAGAAACCATTCCCTACAAGTAAAGATACCCAGTAACTTACCCATAGCTAATTTAGATTTCCTTGACAAACTAAATTCCTATGTAATCGGGTACATAAAGTTTACTTGTAAATGGGCACAGATTGCAGTCTACTATTGGTAATGGCAGTGTTCGCAGACTGGTGATATTTACCCCGCTTTTAGGGACAAAAACGTTTAAAGGGACAATATTTGGAGATTCCCAAGAATAGATGAAATACCACTGAAAATATAAGAAATTATTTGACAATTTATAGCCAAACTTTGTATTAATAATTTGCGTGTAGGTATGCCGATTGCATAATTTAGTATTAATTGTCCGTTTTTATTTAATTTCCTGTTTGTAAAAAAAAATGGCCTACAGGCACATATTATTAAAAAAACTACACCTAGTTTAGGATTCAGAGTATTTAAATTATTGTGACCTAGTTTATAAGCCTTAGCTACATGCTCTTAATCTTCGGATCTTGTATTCTGATGGCTTTTGGTGAAATAAAGCATTTATTTATTTATTTAAAAAAATAAAGAATAGTTGCAATCGTATATTTTAGTGCAATCGTATATTTTAGTGGGAAAAATCAGAAAATTGATCTTGCAACCCTGGCTGGGTTACGGTAGCGATTGCTTCGCGGTCGCGATTGCTATGTAATGAATTATTTAACTTTGTAGTTTGTACATCTCGATTGCTAGTTTATTGTGTCTTATTATGTGGTCGACGGGTTTATTGCTTGCTTTCTATGGACTTGGCGATGCTGGATTCTGGAGTGATAGACTGTCTGGTAGAAATGTTGGCCTATTCAGGGCAGTTTTTTAAAATGTTTATCTCAGTCTGCTAATAATTACAAGTATTAGATATATATATATATTATATTTTGACTGGCCTGTTGGTCTAGTGGTTAGTGACCCTAACCGCTATGCCGGAGGTCGTGGGTTCGATTCCCACCCAGGACAAATGTTTGTGTGATGAGCACGATCATTTGTTCTGTGTCTGGGTGTAATTTATCTATAACATGTATGTATTTAGAAATATATAAGTATGTTTATCAGTTGTCTAGTACCCATAACACAAGCTCTGCTTAGCTTGGGACTAGATGGCGTTGTGTGATAGTTGTGGAATATTATTATTATTATATTATTATATAAGACTTTTCTAATGTGAATAAAGTGTTTTATAACATACAATCTCGCCTGTAATCCCCGAAGGGTTAGGCGGAGGTGTAAGTGCCTACCTAATAGGGAATTTCACCAAAAAATCTAATTAGTCCGTCAGATAGATTTCCAAAAAATAATGGACACGTATTTTTTTTTTATTCACGTAAACAAAGACGATACAGTGCTTCGAAAAGGCGTGTCAAGTCGTGTGACGTCAACAACAAAAAACACGTACCTAAACAATATTTTTCGATAATCTAACAGACGGACTCTTTAGATTTTTTTGGTGTGATACCCTATTGTACAAAAACATTTCGCTAGACATGTTTAATTTTCATTTAATAGGAGGCGAGTCTATAGCCACCGACCGGTATATCGCACACCAATATTTAAAAAGTTCCATTTTTAAATAAAACAGTTTTGCAGAACGTCGCCACCTCCAATCATGCTATTACGACTCATTTCACAGCTCGATGTGGCTTATTATCACCTACTTACCTAATAATTACATGTCGTTTTGTCCTCACTAAGGTGTCAACAAGTTATTATTTTCGTACTAGTTATAATTTTACATTACCTAAGAATAGAACTGGCTAGTAGCATAAACACACTCACAATACAATTCTCCTACATAGGTACAAGACCATGGAATATACCAAGATCATGTCTGGACCCTTGAACCACCATTGACCATGACCTTTTAGTTTGTTCCGTTCGACCATAGATATAACAGATAAGGTTTCGACTGAGTCTTTTCAGAGTAGAAACACCGGTACGAAACATCACCAGATTTAAAAAATAAGTTTATAAAAACCTATTTGCAAAATAAACACCAATCTAACATTCGTCTTAATTCTGTTCCAAGAATTATTAATAATATTAATTATTAATTTACATTAAGTACTTTAGTTTCAGACACAAGATAATACCGACTGAATTCAATTGTCGAGCTAATCTCTGTCTAAAAAATATTTAAAATTAAGTTGCCATACTTAATCAGGAAGTCTTTCCCTGAGCGAAAACGAGTCATAAACTCTGATGGGACCAATCTTATCGTCTTTCAAATCACCAAGTTAGCATTTAACATAATGATATACAGGCAGACAGACACAGCACAAATAGGTGTAAAAACTGCATCAAGCAAGTCTTTTTACGAAAAACGCAAGCAATTGCCCTGGCTTTACAGAGTAGATCTTCAAACTGGTTTGGTAGTGTAAAAAAAGAAAATTGTAAATATTTAAATGTAAGAAAGACATCTCGACATTTTTATGTTGAAGATCCTGTATAAGCGACGCGATAAATTCTTGATATTTATTGCCTGTAGGTACTGTTCGTTCGCTCTATTACTAGTTACCCACTTTAGTAGTTTAAGCAACCTCTTTGTGTCTTACTCTTACCAACAGGCACTAAAGTTTTAAAGGTGATATTAGTAACTTCCATGATTTGATTAGATGGTGCCTCATGGTGCATTATGTTTCAAATTGTTTCCAAAGTTACGACGCCCGGTAAAACAATGGCTTCATAATACTCACTTACTATCTAATAGTTTGACATATAAAGGGTGTAAAAGTATTCTTAACGCAAACGTAAGACACTTGTTCTCCCCACCACTGCGGTCAATTTTTGGGTCTAGACCATACCTGAGAACCCCCTAGTTACGGAGATATTGGGGGTCAAAGTTCCAAATTTTGCACATCTGTTTTTGTAATACTAGTTTTTCAGGTTATAACTTTACTTAAATTACCTCCATGACCCGTTTACTATTCAAAGCCTCTACAAGCATAATGTTTTAATAATGCTACGTTGAGTTTTACCGTAAAATGTGATTTTTGACCCCAAAAACAAAATCGTTTCCCAGCAAAAAAAAATTGCGTAGGGTACGTGCGTACTTAGTTTGATGTACAGAATGCCTAGAATGCCTGGTTGACGACTGTGTGAAGGTTTAATTTACACCCGGTACATCACTTACGTATTAGTGACGGACATTAAAAACCTCATAGACAGACAAATTAAAAAAAAAACATAAAATATCCATAAGGTATTACACCTATATCAAAACCCATATGACAGGAAATAATAATAAAGGTTCCGCATATATATTATTACTTTATGTGACAAACAGGCTAAAGTAAACCACGGGAAATGAGTTTAGATTAGTTTACCGCAAAAATAAAACGGTATTTTAATACACGGGATGTCCAAGAAACTTACATTGACACTAGAATTACCATTAGTCGCTCAACAATGCCTCATGAGTTTTTTAATGTACCTAAGTAATTTTTCAACTGCAGGGCAAAAGCCTCTCTCATTTCTTAGCAGATAATGTTTATGTAGGCCATCCATTCGTGGTTGAATATTATGACACTGAATAATTAACGTTGAAAATGTATTAAAAGATGCGATATTTTTTGATGTATTTTTTAAAATATTTTTTTTCCCCTAAATCGGAAAGACAGGACAAAAGACATGTCCTGACCAATTCTGAGAAATGTTAACCTTCATCATCAGCCTACAGCAGCCCACTGTAAGACAAAAGCCTCCTAAATCGGCACACGCCACTCAACTCGACTCTTTTCAACTCTCATCCAGTTGCTTCCAGCCACCCCATGAAGATCGTCACTCCACCGAGCTTGAGGGCGCCCCACCTTACGCTTGCCGGTTCGCGGTCTCCGCTCAAGAACAACTGTCATCGGTTTTACCAATCTTAATTGTGGCAAACCCGTATGCAAGACCAAGTCAAACGAATCTATCGCTTCGCTAGCAATGGCGCCGCGCCTTATTTCCCATGTTTGTTATCTATTTGTCATCTCTCTATTGATTTGACCCTCGTTGACCGTAAACAGCGAACGCACGTAAAAACTCCAATGATTGTTAAAACTTCTTACAAGCAAAAACGCGACAAAAAAAACTAAATGAACTGTTTCGTATTCAAGATGATTTCGAAATGGTAAAAACTCACAAGAACTTTGTTGATTTTGTTACAGTTAAACTTGGCTTGAATGTTTGCTTGTGTCACGACATTAATATTACGATTTCGATGACTACTTAGTCATAATTCTCTTGCCTTTATTCCAGTTTATTTGTAATCGGCAGCATGTCTCCATTTTCTTCTATACTTCGTCGATAGCTTATCATCTTCCTACCGTGTTTTCCCTCTTTTTCAGGGTTCCGCACCTACCTCAAAAGAAAAAAAACGGAATCCTTATAGGATCACTCGTGTGTCTGTATGTCTGTCAATCCGACATTCCCCCCCTCGTTATCTCTGAAGCTATTGAGCCTAAAATACAGAAATTAGTTCAACACTTATCATCATCATCATCGTTTCAGCCAAAAGACGTCCACTGCTGGACATAGGCCTCCAGGTGTCGCTACATTGACCGGTCCCGAGCGTCTCGCATCCAGGGGGCCCCGCAAGCTTCACCAGGTCATCGGTCCACCTAGTGGGAGGCCTTCCAACGCAACGTCTTCAAGGTCGCGGTCGCCACTCCAGAAATTTTCAGCCCCATCGGCCATCCGTTCTGCGAGCAATGTGCCCTGCGCATTGCCACTTAAGTCTGGCGATTCTTCGCCTTTCTATCTATCTATCTATTTCTATTCTATTCTTCATTATTTCTTTAGTTTGCTAAAATAACATGAAAATTTCTCAAGTTTTACTACAATGTTACGGAACCCTTCATGTGCAAGTCCGACTTGCACTTGGCCAGTTTTTTTTTTTGGAGGGTGAAGTTGATGAGGGTTTAAGCAGAGCGGTAGCTAGGTAATCAGGTTTCTAAAAACCAACCAAGTTCTTTTTTAGCCCTTTATGCCGAGGCCGCGGTATCTCTTTCGAGTAACCAACATCATCTACCTACCCTCGTTTCATGTTATTTGGTGTTGGCGCAGCACGCCATTCCTGCCATTCTCTTTCGTCAACGCTCATGCTATCATTTACTACTTTTTCTTTCATAATAATATCAATCTTGGATAAAACGCAGGCAACATCCAGCCGCAGTAGAACATGTAAGGTGAAGCTATTGTGCAAAGTATCTTTTTGCCCAAGACCCATTGGGTCCTGTCACCCATTGGGTTGTTCGTCAGAGATACCGTGGTCTCGAACACATGCAAGTGGCTAAGAAGGGTGGTTTTTAGTCAGTAGAAGTCTAACCGCTCCACTCAGAGCGGGTGGAGTCTTTCGATGAATTCCCAAACATCAAAAAAAAAAAAGAAGACCATTGTGTCTCAAAGTTTCCGTAACGAAAATAACTATTTTGGAAATTCAAAAGTATGAAAAACTGGCAGACGTCGTACTGCCCAGATAGTATCGCCACCTACCGGGTCCAAGATAGCAACATCCCCATTCACAAAATGATCCGCCATTTATTGAATTCATTTGTTACAAAAAATGTGATAAATGAAGAAGCGCTCGACCGATTTTGTGTGAACTATACCTACATAAACCATCTAGTCCGAACAAAGCCTATAGAGAGAGAGTTCGTTCTTGAGTTACAAAATTACAACGAAAAGTGGCATTGATTTTTATATAATATATTGATAACAAATAGGAAATGAATATTTTGCATCGTAGATAATAAGCCGATGGGAACTCCGAGAGCAACACCAGTACACGGCATTTATGAAGATAAGTTGTAACGTGTAGATATGCCACGAGATGTTGCAGCTTCAAAAGAAATGACATTCCAGCTAAGTCGTGACGACAGAACAGTGTTACGAAAATGAAAATCGCTCTTGTGAGGTGAGACGAAGTAACATTCTATCAGCGCTAATGATAATAGGAACGTTAAATATGTATCGGACTAAAAATATAAGCTACAGAACATTGTGCTGATGACTAAAACAGTAGGAGAGAAGGTAATATAATTCAGGGTTCTTGTATGTAATAGTATGTATGTTTGTTTCTTTATTAAACCATAACTTCTAAGCACTTAAAGACCGATGTATTTGGTATCGTGAAAATCTCTGAATCTTCGTGTTGTCCCGGACAACATAAATTCTACTACATCTATATTTCAGTTTTACCATCTGAATTTCTCAGTGACAGCCACGGAATCCAGACATATTTTGAGTTATTCTATGGGGCTTAAACATAATTGGTGAAACGTGCACCTCTGTCTGACACTTCGGGAATTACAGCCCTTTAATAGTTATTGTTATATATATATAATATATATAGTCCTCCTTACCAATTTCGGTAACGGCGACCCTTTTTATTAATTTTTTTTGGCGGGTGGAAAATCATCAAATAACCAAATAATAATAATAACCGCTCTTGGGCAGAGCGAAAGGGACTGTCAGACTTCTACTGACTAAAAACCACCCATGTTCCTTCTTAGCCCTCTATGTCGAGGCCGCGATAACTAGTGTACAACCCGCGGCCCCGACGGGGTAACGGCGACCCTTACAAGCTATTTCCTAGCGTGTGCTTTATGGCTGGCCAGACCGAATTTGTTTTTAAATACCCGGTCACAGTTTAAGCAATAGAGTTGACCGGCAGAGTTGTAGGTATAGGTGAAGGAGGGTTTAGGTCTCTCTTTACGTAATTGGCGCTTTTGTTTCAGTGTTTCGATTCGCTGTTTTACAAAAGATCTTGTTTTTTTTTTTATTGTTACAAGGGCTGTACTTATAACAATAAAAAAACAGCTTATCGCAGCTGCTGCTTTATGATACACGTGTAACTAGGCGTGCTATGTCCGCAGTCGTCTCTTTAACGCTTCGGGCCATATGACAAAATGTGAGGTGGTGGGTATGTACCCAATTAGCAATTCCTTTGAAAGTTGTTGTTAGAAAACTAAGCACTATGAAATTTATTGTCATTTTCTTGTCTAGGCCCTTAGGTCGCTACGTAGCGTAGGTATTGATCGCACTGACATTGCCATATTGACCAACGTTAATAGGGATGTTTACTGACTAAAAAAATGACGGACTAACTATGATTGTAGTCCGTCTGTTAGATTATCGAAAAATATTGGACACGTATTTTTTTGTTTTATCAAAATTGACGAAGATAAAACGCGTCATAGATTTGAGTGAGGGTTTGTAACGTTGCTCTCTGGTAAAAAATGTCAAACTAATGTCTTAGAAGATGAAGTCACACGAGTTTTCAAAGCACTGTATCGTCTTCATTGTTTGTTTACGTTAAAAAAGAAAAAATACGTGTCCAATATTTTTGGAAAGCTATCTGACGGACTAATTAGTTTTTTTTGTTAACTACCCTCTCTTAAAAGACTATATTACCGACCAGTTAGCTGGCTGATGTTTAGCTGGTAATATGGTGCAGCATAAATTGCAGGAAAACGAAAAGGCAATTACTAAGGGAAACAATTATCTGTGCTAAGGTCAAGCAACTATCGTTAACCGGAGTTTTAATCGTTGGTTATAATAAACCTTCAGTAGTTAGTTATCAAGAAGTGCGGAATTCTAAGCCAGGTTGGAAGATTAGAACTTAGGGTTGTTGGTATAAAAGTCATTATGGTTAGATTTGGTCTAGCAAATCTTAAGGTTATTGCATTAGTAGCTCTTGATTGAATTAGTGACTTAGAGGTTGAAAGTTGTCCCAAAAGAGCGTACTATTCAGATCAAAAAGTAGCCACTCTCCTGATTCGGTCAACCTGTGCCTTACGAAAACCTTTCCATTGGTATGGATACGAGACCTAACACGCGATGTTGTGTATATAATATACTAGCGGACCTGGCAGACGTTGTCCTGCCCAGACAGTAGCACCACCTACCGGGTCTGAGTGTAAATCTAAAAATCTAAACCATTCTCGAAACCACTTGAACAAAATGAAATGACAGAAATGACATAGCAACATTCTTGTACTGTCAACACTGAAAAAAGTTTTAATTTGACAGAATAATCCCCATCTGAAAAAAGTTTCAATTTGACAGCAAAATCCCCGCCATCAACAAAATGATCCGCCATTTATTGAATTTATTTGTTACAAAAAATGTGATAAATGGAGAACCGCTCGACCGATTTTGTGCAAACTTCACATAGACCATCTTCTAAGTAGTCCGAACAAAGTCTAAACATTTAGTTTAGATAGGTGAGCCCGTTCTCGAGTTATAAAATTACAACGAAAAGTGGCATTGATTTTTATATATATAGTTGTTTTGGTCGCATTATATAGTATGCTAGATGGACTTTGCCCATCCTGATGGCTAAATCGTGAGGAAACCAACATTCCTGAGATTTCTCGACGTCATGTACAGCCAAGTCAGAGGCCTGCAATAAAACTAGGACACCATATGCACTAACCATACAAAAAAAGGAAGACTCCTGTACTTTCCTTCAAGAATAACCTACCCAGCTTAATAGCATAACCTGACCTCCCATCGGGACAGGTACGACGCGTTACTACTACCCGTCGCCCCTTGCTGGTAATTTGTGTAATAACAGGCGCTAGGGCGTTAAGGCGCCTTCTTGTGTTATTATGAGAGCGTAGACTCCATACGACTAATTAATTTAAAGGCCGTTTTAGATAAATAAGAATTCATTATCGTTAAACATTTGTGTTTCTTAAATGCTAAATAGCCAAGTTAAAGAGCATGCAGTGAGTTCTGGATAGCTTTTTCTTCAGTTGAATTCAAATGCCACAGAGGAGCTTGTGGCTCAGAGTTATTTAATGATTACTTAAGCCTCACTTAGTAAAGGTTTAACATACTTTTGTATGACAAAACTGTCAAACTGTTTACTAAGTGATGGCCTAAGTAATCATTAAAGTTTTCTGAGTGCGGCAGTAACTGCGGTGCTCAGAGATATTTAATGATTACTTAAGCAGCCGCCTCTTAGTAAAGATTTGACATATTTTTGTATGACAAAACTGTCAAAACCTTTACTAAGTGATGGCCTAAGTAAATATTAAAGCTCTCTGAGTGCGGCAGTTGCAGAGTGCCGGCTGCCATTTATAGATCTTTGACAGTCTTGACAGGCAGTCAGTCGCTGGAAAGTCTCGGTAACTAATGGGCGGTCACCCATCCACTGACTAACATTATAGGCAAGTACAATTTAAGCAAAGGATCGACCCGAACAGCTGTTATTATTTAACCACGAGTTCCTTCTCGTGCCAGTAATTCTGATAACCTCATAAATTGAGTCTAAGTTTTGAAAGAGATCGTTTCTACCCACACCCTATCAAAGTTAGGAAGGTTAATTTATATCATAGGTCCATCGATAAACAATGGGCTACCAGAAAACATTGAATCAGGCTTTAAACAATGTTTTAAATAAGCCCTGTGCTATCCGAGGGGCATATAGGTTTACTTACCAATCGGCTGAAAGGTTGCCACCGGGGCGCCCCTGTGCTGCCATAAAAGTGTCCTTTTCCTAATAGGTACATTTTATTAATTTTTCATCGGGATAGGACTATTCTTAACCTAATCTCGATACCCTCACAGATCGGATTGGTTATGAATAAAAAGCTATTATTTTGATGTAACAAACAGACTTTTTAGGGTTCCGTAGTCAACATGGAACCCTTATAGTTTCGCCATGTCAGTCTGTCTGTGTGTCTGTCCATCCGACCGCACTATATCTCAAAGACACTTAATTCTAGAAAGCTGTAATTTGGCATGAATATACAAAATGAGTTACGCCGACAAAGTGGTAAAATAAATTTTTTAAAATGATTATTTTTTACGGTATCTCCAGTACTCATTACATGTTGTTTTTTTCTAAGACGAATTCCATTGTGTGGTATGTCACTAGATAGTACTTTAAAAAAATTGCGAGTTTATCCATTTTTTTCGATTAAGGGATTCGTTTGTGAAATATTAATATCCAAATCAATAAGGCTTTTGTTCGGGCGTTTGAAAAAAATCATGGAAGTAGATGTAGGATTCATAGAAGATCTCAGCTTTGTGAGCTTTACAGGTTTCCGAGTAATAATCGACTAACTGATAAAAAGTACTTGTAGAAAATATTTTGCTATACATAATGTATGGGATCGCAGGTCTTGAAACTGCAAACGTAAGTTTGTTATATTG
Source organism: Diarsia rubi (assembly GCA_932274075.1). NCBI lineage: Eukaryota > Metazoa > Arthropoda > Insecta > Lepidoptera > Noctuidae > Diarsia > Diarsia rubi. The sequence continues at coordinate 6,607,277 of OW026414.1, forward strand.
TTACAATAAAAAACATCGTTCGGAAGCAGGTAGACAGAGTGGCTAATCAGTTTAGTAAGTTCACATATTTTGATGGGCAACTACAGAACCCCTTATTGTGCGTGGTCCGACATGCACTTGGCCGGTTTTATCTATTTGTTGATAGACAAACTGAACTACAAAAAACCTTTTGGGAGGGATCTACAAAAGACTCTGGCCGCTCTGGGCAGAGCGATAGGGATATCGCTCTGCCCAGAGCGGCCAGAGTTCCCCCATGTTCCTTCTTAGCCCTTTCTGCCGAGGCCGCGGTATCTCTTTCGTACAACCCATAGCCCCGACGGGAACTACAAAAAACCTGGGGTTCTTTTTCACGATCAAAGCTAAACAAGCTTTTTTTTCTTAATTACTGAAACTTCTCTTATCCTTCAAAGTAAGAACAGATTAAAAAGTCGCTCTTGTCAAATCAACAAACACAGCTAGTTTCCTGTTACCTATTAACATAATTGACATCAATTAAGGAAACCTAATTAGCAATCTGTATCTGAACGTCCTGTATTTATAACATTAGTTTCATCCCGTAGTCGGTACTATAAAAATGTAACTAGTTAAGCTAGACACATGGGCTGGTTGCGTTTACTATGTAAAGAGGGTCTAAGTTAGCTGGAAGGTAAACTTGAGCTTTATACACACAGGCATTTTGTTCGGTAGTAATTCTTTTAGTTGCCACATTTGATGGAGGTAATGATAGTTTAATGATATGTAATGTTTTAATTATTTTTGATTAATTTAATTAGTATTGAGATACTGTTTATCTAATCTAGATGAATGAGCTGGGGTTGCGGGTTGTTCAAAAGAGATACCGAGGCCCTGGAACCTGGGTTTTATAGTCAGCAGAAGTCTGCCACTTCCTTCCGCTCCATAAACCATAAAAAAAAATGCCCTTCATTATGGCGGCATCATTGACAGCATCAAATGTCGTATCGTCAAGAACCATTTCATGAGATCGACTACCTACAGGAAAGGTAGGTATTTCAGGAAATCGCTAAGCGGTTGGTCGCCTCTACACGTTACCAGAGGGCTAGTCTTTTTTTAACCGACTTCCAAAAAGGAAGAGGTTGTCTATTCGTGTGTCATGTATTTTATTTTTTTAGCCAAAGAATCAGCTGCAACCTTTCTGGGCACTTTTCCTGTTGACAGCGATGCATATTAATTTTAAACGCCCTGTGTTTCTTCCCTATTTGATACTTATACATATTTTATTATAATTTTAGTTACGTTAACAAAATTGTAGTTTGTAAATAAAAATAATTTATGGGACATTATTTCATGAGTATAATTTTATTGAGAATATTGATTTGTTATCAGCTTTTATTTTTACTACCTACTGAGAAGGGTTATGCGTTTATCAGCATATTATAATTATGTGAGTATGTTTGTTCTTTTCTGGCACTCTAGAGAGCAAACGCATGGGCCGATTTTCATGATTCGTACGGCAATCGATTTGTTTTATATTGCAAGTGTGACTTAACATAATCTAACCGTAATCAAAATTCAATTTTTAAATTCAAAATTCATTTATATTCTTAACTTGAATTTCGTTGTTCCACTTTTTTCATTGCGATAAGTTACGTATCCTGATAATCATCATCATCATCATCATCAGCCATAAGACGTCCACTGCTGGACAAAGGCCTTCCCCATAGAACACCATAGCGAACGGCAACCTGCCGTTTTCATCCACCGCCGCGCCGGTTGCCCGCGACTCTCAAGATGGTAATACGTAATTTCAATGTTCCACACATTTGTAACACAATTTAAATTTTCTCTTGGGGTCACTTGGTTTTACCCTGAATGACTTTAGATTTTCTGTTTAGAAATGGATGCCGACAGAAAGCCAGTGAAGTATCATTCATCGTCGTCATCCGACGACTGACTTCAATGCAACTACGGAAAGCCTACGAGGCGTACAAGATACACACTCACAAGTAGGAACTACACCATCATCATCAGAGTACAACAGCCCTTTGCTGGACATACCTAGGCCTCTGCAAGCGCAAGCAACTTAACTTGATTTTCCACAATTCTCATCCAGCCGCTAACTGTGATTCAGCTTTTCCATGTGTGTCTTCTACACATGGAAGAGCTGCACTTCCAAGACCGATAATGTCGGGTTATGTAATGTGGAGTGCTGTGATTATACCCAGAATCAACTAGACAGGAGAAGAGGTAGTAGGAGAATTAGTAAAAAACATTTTTTTTTGGGGTTGGGTAATCATCAAATAACCCCTCCCGCTCTCCGAAACCGAACCTCTCGTCCTAGGCCGCCGCAGGAGACGCTCCGGACGTCGGGGGCCAAGTGATGGCTTCCGGCCACCGTAGACGCGGGCCTGTAGACGGTGAGTAATGGGCTAGCTCGCCGTCCGTCCGTCTTATGACGACGACAGCGTTCGTGTTCCACGCGGAAGGGAGTGACAGACTCCTACTGAGGCCGCGGTATCTCTCTCAAACAACCCGCAGTCCCGACGGGCGAAGTAGTAAAATACTCTTCTTTTCTCAGTTAAGCTTACAGAAATACATCACGCCTGTAATCCCCGAAGGCCTAACCCTTCGGCGAATACAGGCGTGATGTATTTGAGACTGCACCTGGTCACATTTCACCAGTTTTCTTCTCAGGTTGCAAACCTGTAAAAGCTTCTAAAAAGCTGCCCACCCATCCCAACAGTGTGTCTCTCCAAGAAAGCTAGTATAAAACGAGTACGGGTTGATGTTTCGCGTATACTCGCTCCCCGCAAGGTCAAGTGCGAGCGTCCGAGTCATTGCTCTTCGCGTGCGCATCGCATAGTTGCGCCTGCGCCCGCTATTAGTGCCCGGTGTTCCACGGAGCGAGGTGAGTCCCTGACTCGGCAGCTTACAAGCTTATTTATTTATAGATTTTTAGATGAGAATATTTGTTTTTGTTTTTGAGGTATGTACATTTATTTGTGTTTATCTAATATATTATATAGGGGTGAAATTAGGCGGTTTGAGTTTTTTAAAAATAAGCTCATTTTCATTTAAAATAAATTTCTAACAAGAAATATTGGATAGAATAAAGATATATAATCGCGTTTCATTGTTCAATAACAAAACAAAATACATTATCAATCGTTCACACTGAACTTTTAACACTTTCGATAAAAAAACATTAAGTAATCAAGCTTTTACTTAGATTCCTGCGTAGCTTTTAACACATAGATAACCAGTTTGAAACCTCATCAATACATGAATTTCATAAATAATTAACTCTTTCACATAAAAGAACCATATAAGATAACAAAAACAACTATAAATCATCACAATCTAGTCAAATCACTCAAACCACTAGTAGTTTTATCTTCAAAAAAATTCTAATTTTATTTTAAATGCGAAAGTTCGTGAGGATGTGTGAATGTTAATTATTCATTCAAGCCAAAACTTCTGAATGGATTTAGATGAATTTTAGCACACAAATAGTTTTTAACCTGGATAAAAAGATAGTATATTTTTTATCCCAGTAGTATGATTTCTTGGGACAATTATTATCGAACTCCACACGGGCATAAGCTAGTATTCGGTATATCAATGTTCAAAACCTTTTTATTTTGAAAAACAAAAGATTTCTTAAGCCATGCCTACTGCCTATATTTAACCCTCCCCCACCATCACCGCCAACATTAACAGAGTTAACCCTTGACTGATCCCTGTGGTACATTTAGAGTAACTTTATTGGTCCTTTATTTAGATTTTATTGTACCGCGTCGTACTACGGAGATTTATTAGTGTTGACGAACCATTAAACTGCTAGGCGTAACTATAAGATTTTAAAGTTAGACTATTACTTGTTCGAGTTAGTTTGTTTAGGTTCCAGTAGTTTTTGACATTCAAAAAGGCTGAAATGTGCTAAGGTAGGTAGATTCCTTGTTAAATCCGTTGAATTTATATAAAACAACATATTGTTTATCAATTAAACATATTTAATTATCGAGTGCTACCTATATAATATTTATGTCCCAGTTTAAAAATATCAGTCACAAACAAAACAGTTTTACAAAATACTTATTTTTCTAGACTTTTCCTCCTAAACAAGTCTACTTTTTTATTTTGTTTTGAATCATTTAATAAAAAAAGCAATTACTTTCTCAAATAAAAAAATAATGTACATTGAATCATTTACCTACACAACTTAATTAATATAATAAACTCACACCTCCCCAAGTAGGCAGACACTTCAAGCGCCAACTGCTACATTACTTATTTATTTTTATTTCTATAAAAATAAGCAAAGGCTCCTACGCATTGCTGTAACTTGTGATCACATTATTTTATGGTTTTTTTAACTGCGTTGAAGGCATGCAATTAAATCCTTCGATTAAAATCTAGTGTACCAACTACTTTTAATTCAATGATGAAGGATGATAAAGAATGGTTTGTGCTTCTGAATATAATAATTACCTACAATAATTCCTGTCTCTGCAGCCCTAACCACCGGTAGCTTGGACCCTGCACACCGACACCGGCGATTCACTATATACATATACACCAATATTATAAAGAGGAAAGATTTGTTTGTTTGTTTGTAACGAATAGGTTCCGAAACTACTGGACCAATTTGAAAAATTCTTTCACCGTTGGGAAGCTACTCTATCCCCGGGTGACATAGACTACTTTTTATCCCTGTATTCCCACGGGAACGGGAACTACGCGGATGGGACCGCATCCGCTAGTTTTTTTTATATATTTTTGTTGTTTTTTAAGAAATATTTAATATTACGTATAATGTAGAAAAAACTAATCAAGGGCATAACAATAGTAAAAAACATAATCACATGGACTATCTATTTAAAGTGGGAGCAACGGTATTTAGGATCATTTTTATAACCACGCGAAAGTGTTCATTCTTTTGGTATTAAAATAACTGTTCTTAAGTGAACAAAGAAACGTAATTTGACTGACGATAACTTTGTTTTTGTATGGAAAATGGAAAAAAAAAATATTGTATTAAATAGTACGAAAATTGTAGGTAGGTAGGTAGGTACTGTATGGGTGATGCTATACTAAAACATACCATACTTTTTTCGTACACTATATTTTACCATATTTACCATATTTTTCCATGTGAATAAAAAAAATATATTTGAATTCCAAAACACCTAAGTAGGAGTCGGAAAATTATTTTACTTTCCGAATTCGATTAATTGTTTGTTTCGTTGACTTTTTTGCCACCGACTTCCAAATTTAAAGTAATTTTGCTGTCGGTTGTTTTCTTTTCGTGTTATAAATATCTCTATGTTTTAATAAGTTTACTATTGAGTTCACGCTCGTTTAGATTTGAGCAGACAACAAAATTACCTTACAGTTAACTGGTCATATGATATACATTACTAACGACGTTATTTGCGGCACTTTATAAAAGTAGATAGTCTACTTTTATGATCAATGTACTAAATTCAGATATGTACCTACAGTCGAACAAGCCAACATCATAACTGTAGTGCGTTGAAAATATTGATTGCAATTTTCGTTACCCGACTGCGGCAAAGCCTAAAAGGAGGGTTATGTGTTTGGCGTGTATGTATGTATGTTTGTCCGTTTCTTTGTTCCCTCATAACACCTAAACGGATAAAGGGATTTGAATACAGTATACGTCGCTAGATTCGTCTTGATGGCGGAAGTGTCACTGGCTACATTAAAATTAAAAAACAAAAACCAAACCGCGGAACACTTTCGAAGAAATTAATAAAACGAGAAGTTTTTTGTCATAAATTTAAAGGCGACTTTGTTTTAATTTCCTTTTTTCCGCGGCTTGATATCGCCATGTTGAAGAAGAAGAAGAAGCAAAGGTATGAAGCCGCTAAACAGCCTCACAGGAAAAATATAAAATTTAAAAAAAAATAATTAAGAACACAAATAAATGTTTAGTTATGTTCATAAAAGTAAATAATTGTTTAAAATTTAATATTCAAAAATATTTATGCTAGACGCAAATCAAAATGACGAAATAAAAAAAGCACTACGACTCTATAGTCGGTGGTGATTTTAAAAAAGAAATCCTTTTAAAATCTATTTGAACTTAGTCTAGGGCAAAGTTATCTGTGGTAATTTTTCTCTCCCGCCCTTGGTTGCGGAAAAATAAAATCACCGCACGCGTGCGAAATACGTTGCATATCGAAACTATTTTTTTAAATTATTATTATTGTAGTGCAATAAGAGCCAGTTACCGAGGAAGTGTATTGAAAAGTACATATACTTAGGTAATTATTAAATAACAAAACAACAACAGTTGTTGTTTACAGAAAAATTATAACATATCAATTCAGTATCCTCAAATCAATGTGCAATTAACAATCCCAAAGTTCAGTAGAAACGAAAGTTCTTCGTTTTTCGTTCACTTGTTCACTCATTCGTCGTTCACACTATAAAGGTACGTGTACACCGGCCGGAAGCCGTCGCAGTAATTACGTAATTTTTTATCCGCCATCTTCAATTAAATGGATGCTTATCTTTAAGGAGTACCGTTTCTTATAATCGCAAAAAAACACAGTTCATAACATGAATGGTTCAAAGACACCACAGAGGCTTGAACGTTGTTTTTTTAAGTTTGTGTAAAGAACAAGGAGTGGTTTTAAAAGTGAATTTATTTGATGTGTTGTTTTGTGCAGTTACGTTTGGCTAATTAGCCGTAAGTAGAAACTATGTTTTTGCTACTTCTCCTCTATTTCGTTGCGGGATACAAGACAGTTCAATTGTTTTTCTGGGACTTCGTGGAGCTTCATTGTCTCGGCCAGAATCAGAAGTGGCGACCACCATTGTTAATTCTGGCTTCAGAAGTTGCAGTGGTTTGGGAATAGTGTGGCGAGGTGGCGAGCATGACCCAAATATTAACAAACGAATAATTATAATAATAATTACATTATTCCGTTGACATTAGGCCCCTTGAAAAGCAGTATCAGGCACTAATTGTCTGGTTTTGTTGAGCTGGACCATTTTGTCGTAGCTGCGAGGCACATAATAAATTTTCTTTCTATTGATTAGGAGGTGTCATCATCTTCATCATCATTTCAGCAAAAAGACGTCCACTGCTGGACATAGGCCTCACTAGGCGCCGCCACATTGACCGGTCCCATGCGTCTCTAATTTATACCGAGTTCTTCTTCTTTTCGAATCGACTATTCAAATATTATTTGACCAGCACGTAGCAAACTGGACAGCTCTGTCGTTTGCATCATGCAAGTCCTTGAGATGTAGGACGGGCAAGAGAGCAGATGTGGCAATTGGCATTCCTGTGTTGGAGTCCACACTCGCATTCTATCCGACATGGTTCGAAAAATACTGAATTAAATAATAGTTTTTCTTAGACAGACTCAACGCATATCATGTTTATGTCTTCCCTGAAAAGCATTGTATTTTAAATTGTGTATTGTGGTTTTATTTATTAGTAAAAGAGTTTCAGCTAAAGCTTTAATGCAAAATAACAAAGCTCTCCGTCTTTAGGTCAACTATTGTTCAAGGTACAGTTGCACACTCGTAAAATCTATTCTTTACAGGCAATTTATTTGACTGCAACCTGCTACAGTATTCATTTTGAATTCAGATCTGCAACAATGCCTAACAAAAAAAACCTAAAACAAAGTATTCTTCAATGATTAGGTCCAACAAAGCAGGCAATTTATAAAATTAACTTGTATATTCATTTGCCATTCTACAGCTAGATTACCGCCAATTGAGTTATTCGACTCATTTGCCATTTTGTGTGAAATGCATTTGTGGGTGTGAGTTTTATTGTGTTGATTATAAAATGTTAGGATAACATTAAATTCCCGAAGCAAGAAACATTTATACCGAAATAAAACGTGAGGTTATTAAAGGTTTTTAAGTGTCAAAAGGCAGTTTTCTGCATTCTTAATTACTTGTCTATCTAGCATTGTTTGTGTCTGAAAATAACAGCCGACAGCACCTCGCGATCGTGTTACCACAGTTATATAAATTCATATATTTTTGAGAAAAACAACTTTAACCATAATAATAATAATAATTTATTTCAAAAAACAACTTAGTACTAGTTTACAATTGAATATGGCTACAATTTCAGTTAGAGCAAAGAGATTAGCATCTGTAGCCGAACTAGGCATAGCCTGTATGTCGGCTATCAGTACCATTCCCCTCGAGTATTTATAATACCAGAATAGGTGCCAAGCAATGGAGGTATCATGTATAATTAATCAGTACTACAGAATAACAGTTTCAAGTACATTTTATAGTAAAAAATTGCAAAAAGGAAAGTACATAATTGTAATCGAAATATTAAATGGACTGGGTGTATGTGTGTTCGTGGGTGTGTGTATGTGTGTGTGTATGTGTGGTGTATGTGATATATGACATTATAGATAAGTGGAGGTGTATGTGATGTATGAATATATATAGGACTGTGTTTGAGGCTAGTTATGAGGCAAATGTGTGGATGTGAGTATGCGGGAGTGTATAGAGTGGTAAGAGTAGTTGTTCCGTCTGATCGTAGTTTAATCTCTGCAAATATTGGCTTACTTTTAATTTGTATTGTTTTTTAGTCAAGTGGTATATCTGAATAGTTTTGTTAAGCTTATTATAAAGGTAAGGGCCCAAATAACTTACAAATCTTTTGCCAAACGTTGTTTTAACAGTGATTAGATTGTCACATACGTGATGCTTGCGACGCCTCCGCAACAACATTGGATTGTAGGGCTGCTTACTATGTTCCAGCAGGATACTTTTAAGAATAAATAACTAGCTCAGATAAAGTTTATTTTGCTCTAAAATTTTGATAATTTTAACTCGGGTCGTGGGGCTTTCGGGACTGGGTCCACGGTCCAGGATTCCCCCTATAACAATAATAATTATGTTTTAGTGGTATATCGGCACCACAAATAAATAAACAAATTTATGCCTTTAAAAAGTACGGTCAACCTGTTCAAGGTATTAAATACAAATCTTATTTTATTAGATGATAAAATATTTGTTTTATTTCAAATAGTAGCCTGACTTAGAATAAAACATTTATAAAAATGAAATTTGCATACAAAAGTTTAATTGGAAAGCAGGAGCTAACAGGGGTAATGTATGTGTTATGAAGTACTAGGGTATCATAAGTTAATAGGAGATTAATCATTTATTTCGGGCTGTTACCAAATACAGGAGTTAACAGGAGTAATGTAATGGGTTATGTAGTTCTAGGGTATCATAAGTTAGAAGGAGATTAATCATTTCTTTCGGGCGGTCACCCCGTAGCTAATCTTCAACTGAATCATGACACCCTGGTACAAAGTTCAAAATGTAGTGCTTATAAATAAAATTTGTGCTTTTGTTCCATCAACTTGATTGATTGTCTTGTTTTTTTTTTTTAAATCTTGTAATAATTTAATCAACCGTTTACATAAGTAGGTACCTAAACATTAAAAATTCATGTAATTGTTGATCATAATATTATATCACTTTTTTCTAACTGTACTTTAACTTCGTTTTTCTTGTGGTCCCGATGTACTACTCCAAATTAATTAAAATATTACAGGTGGCCTTCGGGACCGCGGTCCCGGTCCCGAAAGCCCAACGACCCTTTAGCTAGTGCTAGTTCTTCTCTTACTAATTTAATTTATATGGGCATTAGGTTCATAATTGCGTTTTTTGGTAACAAAGAATAAAAAGTTTTTATTTTTTTTTATTCTTCACTCTGCCATTCTGGTTGATCTATCCAAATCCAATACTACGTATTTCTACATTACCGTCTGTCGATAAATAGGAGCTCCCAATCCTCGGAATGGAACTTTAACTCGTTAATCGAAAGACGATATGCAGTAACGTTTAGTATACGATAAATCAGTATAACAGTAAAATAACTCGCAATTCGAGTTACGAGTCAATGTTTTATCATTTACTTAATGTCAAGCATGGAAACATATAATGGTAAGCTATTTATTTTGATGTGTTTCCGTCGTTCTTACACAGATTAAATCCTAAACAAATATGTATTGATACAAAAATAAAACTGGTTTCATTATTTAATCAGGTAGAAGTTTTATTTCTAAAGTAAATAAATAAATAATAAAAATAATAATAAATCATAGTTTGATTAGATTATAATTAGGTCTAGTTGCAGTAGTCCGGTTGTTAGTCCCCTTGACCGAACTAGTGCAACTTTTCAGTTGCAGTAGTTCGTTTGAAATATAGCACCGAACGACTGATACTCTTAAGTGGCAACAGCTCGGTCAAAACAATTTTTTATTTTTTTATTTCGCAGTGTGTTAATTGAGACGGGTTTTATTCAGTTAGGTAAGAATAACTAGTGCAAAAAAAAGTGTTTGTGTTAATCTTAAAGTAACGGATAGCAACATTTGAAGTGTTACGTTATAAACAACGGTTAAAACCATTTGACTTGGGCCTACCGTTTCTCGCGTGTGAATAAGTAAACATTAAACTGTACTTAGCATAAAGTCAGGTCAAACAGAGTTGTTACTGTAAATATAATCTTTATATCTTGAGAAGGGAAACGCCATTCACGCCAAGCGTGTCGACGAGCTGTTCAATTAAAGCAAGTCTTTACCCACTCAACCATCCGATCGAATTACCCAATATTCCCATGACCGTCCGGTGGTCCAAGTTCAAAATACTGATGATGTTAGCCTGTATTCACCCCACTCCTGGGCAAAAGCCTCTCCATATGACTTCCAGTTGTTTCGATTCAAAGCCAGTGTGGGTCGCTAGTCTTGTCCAGATATTTTACGAGATGTACCAAGATGCTTTAATGCAACAAGCGACCTAATTCAGTTGCATGTGTATTTTTATGAAAATTGTGGACATTTATTTATTTTTTAAAACGATAGGTACTCAAAAAATTTTAAAATGCAGCTGAGGCAAAGACTGGCACATCTAATTACTGACTGCAAAATCTGCCCAAACCAACCTATAATTAACGTAACAGTATTCGCGAACTTAATTACTCGAATCGAATCATGCGATCGATAAAATTAAATGAAAGGATACAGTTACGTTCTGAACTCGTACAAATATGTTATTATGATACCTTTCACACGATAATGGTAACACATCGTACGCAGCCCCGATTCGATATGGGCTATAATTCTTAGATGAACTTTGATTATCGTGTTCCCATGTTTCTCATCTAGATTATGGCTGGTTATTGTAACTGTTGTTATTCTATCAAGGACACAGACCTTACCGTTATCCATCTATTTTTGACTTCCAATGAAATTAAAAAACACACTAGCTCTTGCTCCCGATTTTGCTCATGCTCCTGTTATGTACGGAAATTGATCCACGGGAACTATTTAAATGTACCTAATCTTTATCAGTCACAGATAATGTAGCAGCTCATCCCGTTATAGAAAAAAAATCGGAATCGGAGCAGTAGTTCTGAAGATTACCCTCTGCATATAAATTTACAATCCAATTTTACCTCCTCATAATATTATTAGTATTGATTTTTCTCTGAACTCTTCAGAGATTGCATATATTTCTTTCCTCCAAGAATTTTTCCTTAGAGAAAATTGACTCAAGCAAAACAACATAAAACATGCAACGTTCAGCAACTACGGTTGTGGCAACATGGGACATATTCCCCAAAATATCTTTACTCGACTGCTTGCTTGTCTGCTTGCTTGCCTGAGGTGCATAACAATGTCCAGCCATAAAAAATCCAAAATACATAAATCTCGGCCTTAAATTAGGATATTCACATCTTTTTAGACCATTATTAAGTATCTAACATTCGTCATATCAGCTCGGTCAAGTTCAAGCTCAGTCAAGTCAAACCAACAGTTCTCCGTCTAACCAGAATCCCTCTCACACAGACAGGAGATCTGTGTAGTGAACATTACACACAGATCCTCTGCACCATCCAACGGTACACCTCTTATCGCGTGTCATCCCCCTGACCTACAGAACTCATGGACTTGCCACCGTCAACTTGCGTGTTACGCTGTACCTCTTGTACAGTCAGCACAGCAATATGTATAAAGGGTGTAAAAGTACCCATAACGCTAACGAAGGGCACTTGTTCTCCCCACCACTGCGATCATTTTTTGGTTCTAGACCATACCTGGGAACCCCCTAGTTACTGAGATATTGGGGTTCAAAGTTATAAATTTTGCACAGATGTTTTTGTAAATACTAGTTTTTCAGGTTAGAACTTTACTTAAATTACCTCCATGACCCGTTTACTATTCAAAGCATCCACTAGCACATTGTTTTAAGAGTGCTACATTGAGTTTTACCGTAAAATCTGTTTTTTTACCCCAAAAAAAGTCTTTTTCCAGCAAAAAATTTTGCGTAGGGGTACTTAGTTTGATGTACAGAATGCTTGGTTGACGTATGTGTGGAGGGTTCATTTACAGCCTGTATACTTTACGTTTAGAATGATGGAACACGTGATAATAATGATGTGCTGCCTATCCTGTCGCTTGCACATTACAGGAGCTGATGGACGCTACTGAAGTGCCAAACTCGTCGCCTTTTGGGCCGACACAATTTAAATTGTCATCGACACGGTGAAAAGAAGAACGTTTAAAAGCAATTTTCGCATACGCAATATTTGGAACGCCATGTTACTTTACCGTAGGTCGTTATTATCTCAATGTTACAGTCGTTATTTCACAAGAAATTAGAGTTTGAACTTTGCCAAGTGTACACTATTGTTTGTGACGTTAACTCTTATACAGCGGCTATAAAAAGCTACATTATCAAAACAATGGGGCAACAGTTATGTAGCAGGTCAAGTCATTGTTAACTGGTGCTACACGGCCACTGAGACCGTTAGTGTGAACTTGGTGAACAGCTGATGTAACAATGATGAATTATGTGTTATTGTTAAAGTTATAAATGAGTTTAAAACCTCGTCTAGTCTGATTTTGTATGGATTTAATACATTACACCTAGGATTCAATACATCAATAAAAAATCAGCTGTTCTCTACAAACAAATCAAGACAAACACTGAAAATGTCATCATTGAATGGACTTTAAGTTAGGAAAACTCATATTTCGGAAACGTGACTCTTTAGAACCTTTTTAAAAATCTCATACAAAACTAGAGTTGATGGTTTGGATACAAGCTGGTTATTATATGCGCGTGGTTAATCAAATCAAAGTTGTGCTGGAGATGCCATCAGTTTCCTTTTGATAGCTCATATCTCGGAAACGTGACACTTAAGAAAATGTTGTCTCATACAACAATGATGCCAGTTGTCGCGTGCCAGGTTTTATAAGAGACTGCTGTATAAAAAAAAAATATGGTGAAGATAGGCCGGCCAAACATAAGCAGCCTATAATGTTCCCACTTCTGGGACTCCAGGCCTTGAGAGGAAATGGGCTAAAATCCACCACACGTGCCCATTGCTGGTCGGTAGTAGTTTGGTTCCAAGACATGCCAGTTTCCTCGCGATGCTCGCCGGTTAATCTTCATACTAAAATCTTTCAACCCCATTATTTAATCCCACCTTTATATCACTGTTAATCGCCAATAAATTATCCTCCCATAGTTCACCACCTATACCGCCAAACATGACTCATACCTGAAAGCAACACATAAACCTATTTACAGATTTACGAGTTCATTAATCATAATCTACAGATAACTGTTTAATGTAACCATCATCACGATTCGATTAAGATCCCGATTAGATTATTTACTGCCTTGGTCGCAGCCTCCCGCTAGGCTACGGGCTATGGGTTGCATTAAATGTTATTTATTAGACGAATGGTCGTAGTATTGTGGTGTGGTCTTTGGTTGGTAGTATTAAGAAGGGGTTTAATTTAGGTATGGTCATTAAAGTTGAGAAATTAGAAACATAAATGAGCAATGATTTATCATGTAGTTTTATCATTTATATTTTACTAGCGGACCTGGCAGACGTCGTCCTGCTCGGACAGCAGCGCCACCTACCGGGTCCAATTGTAAATCTAAACCATTCTCGAATCCACTTGAACACATACGAATTTTTTTATTAAAATCGGTCCAGCCGTTTAGGAGGACTTCAGTGACAAACATACGTACAATTTTATTATCACTTGCTTCGTGAGGAAACCAGTATAGCTGAGAATATTTCTCGAGTTAGCTTCAGTTGGTGCCTGTACTTGGTGTCAGAGTTCTATATCGCCCATGGGCCTTCTTTTTGGGGGTGGGAAATCATCAAATAACCCCTCCCGCTCTTGGGCAAAACGAAAGGGAGTGTCAGACTTCTACTACTGACTAAAAACCACCCATGTTTCTTCTTAGCCCTTTATGTCGAGGCCGCGATATCTCTGGCGAACAACCCGCAGCCCCCCGCCCTTGGGCAAAGGCCCATGACACAGTACTTACAGGCACTTACTGTCGAGAAATATCTCTCAAGCATGCTGGATTCCCGCCAGGGCTGCGTGTTGTTCGAAAGAAATACCGCAGCCTCGGCACAAGGGCTAAGAAGGAACATGGGTGGTTTAAAGTCAGCAGAAATGTGATTCTCGTGATTGTTTGATGATTTCCCACCCCCCAAAATGAAGGCGTGCTGGATTCCTTACGATGTTATCCTACATATCAGCAAGTAATAATAGGGATGTTTACTGACTTCAAAAAATATGATTCTAATTAGTCCGTCTGTTAGATTATCGATAAATATTGGATACGTATTTTTTGTTTTATCAAATCAATAAAAATTGACGAAGATAAAACGCGTCAAAGATTTGAGTGGGGGGTTATGACGTCACCGACCGCTAAAGAACGTCGCACTATTGGCTCAGATAATGACGTCACACGAGTTTCCAAAGCACTGTATCGTCTTCATTGTTTGTTTACATGAAAAAATTCAAAATATCTGTCCAATATTTGAAAATCTATCTGACGGACTAATTATATTTTTTTTGTTAACTAAACTATACAATACACACATGAATTCGAAAAATCAGAGGTAGTTATAGAAAGTGCCATGGGATCAAACAAGTCATAATACTATTAGGATTTAGTGACAAGCTTAATTTAAAGCTACTTTACTGTTATATACCCACACAAAGCGTCATTATTCCAAATCTGAAATGGCCGCTAGTTTATAAATAAATTGACAATGAATTATGAAATTATTGCAAACTTGGCACTAATGAGGGAAACTTAAAACAGCCACGAACACCGTTCTAACTCGGGAATCGAGGCCAGGAGCTCTCGCTACACAGCTGTGCTTACGCCCACTGAACCAAAGGGGCGGTTCTCTAACTGTTCCTAACAATAGCTCATAGTTAATAACCAGTTATTAAAAATAATAATAGTTTTTCAAAAAACAATCTCAAAACAATCTCACAAAAATTACCTATAAATTGTTCCCCAATAATTACTTTTTATGGTAATAATTATTATTTGATCAGCCAAACGGTTACTTTGTAATTTAGTTTGGTCTTTATCGTTTTAGTCGCCAATTTACGAAATGACGCGCAAAACAGCACAGCGCAGCGCACGCAATTCCACTTCACATTCGTTACAGAATAAAACTTTCTTTTCATTACTCATACTCTGAAAGTAGGTCATAACATGCCTGCGGAACGGGTTGAAAGTACTACTTTTCAACCCTAGGGAGAATCACTTTCAACTGACAGCTGTCAAATTATTAAAACAAAACTTGGTTTATTTTCACATTTTTATTGAACCATGTTCCAACTTTTTACACAGCCACTAAATTACATCGCTATTTAAAATTAAGATGACATAATGTTCTAAGAATAAAATTATATTATAACTTTAATTTACTTTAGTTTTAACTATTTCTCTGAAATAATAATAATAATAATAATAATAATCGTTTATTTATAAGAAGTGGCACATTTACAATAAAATAATAACTAGTTATAATAGAGCACAGTTTCTTTTTTGCCTGAACTAGGTTGAACCTGTGTTTCAGGCTACAAGGTGTATACTTAACTACTCTCTAAACAAATAAATTAACATTTAGTGTAAATATAATAAAATACTAAACTTATTAAAAACTTACATGTATTATATAAACTACAGATAGGAAAACGGTATAAGCAGTTTACTTGCAGACAACAAGTAGATCTTCTGTCTGTGCATAAGTTAAGGGTTGTAAAAAGGTAATTACTGATTGTTTACAGCTAAAATAGTTTAACTTATACATACTTAGTTTTCTGTTTAATCTATTGTACAAAAATGGGCCTAAAAATGAAAAGAATTTTTCGGCAAACGCCGAAAAATGACATAGATTTCGACAAAATCTTTGCCATTTTTTTAAATGATGAACATGAAAAATACTGGCTGTATAGCTGGACGACCGAAGGACAAAAAAAAACTAAATAAGCGGGAAAGCGACAACATTCGATTAACACTATTTTTTTCTTTCGTTAATAATTTATGTTCTTAATTTCCTCGTATTCGTAATGAAAAGCACAGTGTTTACCGCGGGTAAATTACTTATTTAGTCCCTCGAACTATTAGCGCCTTCACTACGTTACGGGCGCCAAACCCCGTCTCGGGAATAAATAAGTAATTTTCGCCCCTTGGATAACAATGTACTATCTACCTACATCTATATGTATATCTACCTACTAAAGTTAGAAAATTAAGTTACAATTTTATTAATTCATTCATCGAAAAAAGTTGTACTTGAACTTCATAATTACATCAACTACTTTTTCGTTTTCCATTCATTCGTTCATTGTCATTCATTGCTTTTGGTTTTGTATTCTAACATTGGAGAGTCGACAGATAACCTGTGAAGCAGTCCATCCAATATTTTATAATAATTATATTTTATTATTGTAGATTTTCTTTCTCATGTTGTAATTAACATGAAAAGAACAAAACTTAAAGTGTAAGTTTAGTTGGAAACTGTTACAGCTTAAAACAGTGTATAAAAAGAAATTTTTACAAACATCATCATCATCATCAAACATTTTCTAGTTCAATTTCTGTTCAAGATCTGCTAGTCTAACCGCACCTTTACCACGACAAACAAAGTGCTATACTCCTAGCTATTGCAATATACTAACTTCTTACGATAAGATGTGGTCTACATCTCCACTCCTAAAGATTATACTATCAGGTGAACACTATTTACAATTCACACCCATACAGTACCAGGATATCAGATTCCCCTAGGGTCTTGGAGGTCAGACAGCAGTTATAGGTAGGACACGCAAAGCACAGGTACCGTGTATTGTATGAAATTGTAACGTGATGTGACTGATCATGACTTTTTTTTAAATTTATTATAATTTAAATTTTTTATATTATTAAAGGAATTGCCTATATGGCAATTAATTTCAAGTAAGACTTTCCGTGTGTCTGTATGTTTGGTGCGTTTTCCTGGTAATTTAAGATTTATGGTTTCGTATCATTTTCTACCATAAGTTTAAGAATAAATCGCGAGTCCATGTCTTCTGTACCTATTTTATGTATCTCGATCCTACGAGTGTACATATCCAGGAATAACGAAACTTTGTGCCAAATGTGAGTGAATATAGCCGGGAGGCACGAAACTTGAAGCCGGTGAACCGATAAAACTTCCAGATAGCCATAAAATAAATAAAATTAACAACTCAATTATGTTTATTAATTAACTATACCATTAAACTAATATACAACTTCATAAAAAACTCAATCATTGACAGTACCATTAAATAAAACTCAATCAGATTAAAATTGAAAGAAAATAAAAATATAAAATTATATCTCATTCATACAATTCTTAATATGCAAGGAAATAGACGAAGTCGTCGTCGATTAATTATAATTGAAATCATCTCATGTAAGCTGGTAAAAAATACTAGCCAATCAGGTTTCGAACAAGCATCCTTCAACAAGCTTCCTTTGCATCTTTAAGGAAGCTTAGGTAAGTGCTTATATTATAGTATGCATCGTTGATAAGATAAGCATCATTGATTGAATCAAATGGCTGCGTTGATCAGATCGTATAATTTACAGGTTGTGTACCTGCATGTATAATCGTTAATCATTTTGCTTTTGTACAGCTCTATGTTTTTTTTTAGCTTAAGCATCCTTCTGTCGGATCTAGACTCTAGGCCGAAGTTTATTATCTGATTAAGTCTAGCTTTTTTATTATCTTATGGGCTAATTAGCTCAACCCTACTGCAGAAAAAGTACTAAGATGAAACGATGTGACCACATCAGAACCGGGGCTAAAAAACAGCTATAAATATATAGAGTGCACAACACGAGTATTCTACACTAATAATATTATATTTATATTCCACACTAATATTATAAAGAGGAAAGATTTGTTTGTTTGTTTGTAACGAATAGGCTCCGAAACTACTGGACCGATTTGAAAAATTCTTTTACCGTTGGGAAGCTACACTATCCCCGGGTGACATAGGCTACTTTTTATCTCTGTATTCCTACGGGAACGGGAACTACGCGGGTGAAACCGCGTGACGGCCGCTAGTAGAATATATATTATACAGCTATGCTTAATTGCTGTATTTGTTCATGGTTCTACTAGTTGTAGCCTTATGAATGATCATCTGCATAGCCTTTTCCCCACAATGTTGGGGGCAGCTTCCAGTCGAACCGTCAGAATCGAAGCCAACCAACCAAGGCCTTATGTTTCTTTACGATTATGCACATTTGCGTCCTTTCTTACGGTGGCAGCGCTATTATTTCAGGTCCAGAAGCGTACATCTCTTTAGATCACTAGGTTCAAATAATAGCTCTACTGTATCAGTTCTTAGTAGCACAGTTTAGATTTTTGTTTCACTAGCGGTGAGATAAGTGCTCTTATCTGAAGCTATTCAGTGTTATTATAGAGCCACGCCTTGGAATGAGGCCATAGATAGGTTTGAGGTTATGATATGGGCTATTGTTATAATATCAAACGAACGATCGACAAAGTATGCGAAGAAAGTAGCTTCCCAACATTGTCGTGAAAATGATAACCAGCAACCCCTCATCATCTGCAGAGGCAGGTGATGCGGGGTTCCTGGTTATTCTGTTTCACCGATTTTCAAAAATTTTCAAAAATGCATTTTCTACGTAGAGATTAGCTTAGCCAATTAGCATTCTCATCTTAGCCATACGCTTTATATTTTTTGCGTTACCTTCATTCATCCCTTTTGTGACCCAACATTTTTAGTTGACCTTATCAATAACAAACATTCAGATTGAAACCCACGTGGCTAACATTAAGACCTAACTTCAAACAAGCACCTTTCAACTAGTTTACAAATCACGTAGCCTCCCAATCCTCCCATATTTCGAACCATTGAACTGTGAAGTTACGATGGCTTTTTTGCGGTGTTTCGAAATTACGGCCAGACCGTCAAATTGGAGTGGGTGATTGTATGGTACGGGCATCCCCAGTAGACATGACTAGTGGAAATTATATAGTATGCTCTCCGTGATCTCGTTAAATGGGAATTTGCGAGTTTTTTCGTTCGTGATCGTTGCGTAAGTGGTGATTATAGTGATCTGTATGCGATGAATCTAATGTGCTTGTGAGTTAGATAGTTTAGAGTCGAAGATAAGTAGCTACTACTTAGATTCTAAAATTTTGTTCTGGTGAAATGAGGGTGTACCTAATAGGTACACCTCTGTCTGACATTTACGGGTTTTTATTCTGTAACTGTCTGATTCTCCCATATTCGTTTTCAAGTTATGCATTTTTTACATTTAATAATGACATGCCAAGTTAAAATTGACGACTTTTTCTATACCCAAGTTTCCGACGGTATTCAAATTGAAAATCAGTAGCCACATCGTTTTCAATATCGTTTTACAGTTACCCATAAAAAACTTCATCATCAATATATCAATTTAATATTCGCCACACCAAAAACTTAAATACACCTACATAATAATAATAATAGATAAAAATTCAAATTACGCCCGTCACAAAACAGGCGTAAGTACAAAAAATCGATGATTGCCCATCACATCACATTTTTTTTAAATTACATACTTGTGCTGGTTGTTAAGGTCGTTGCCCCGACGGCCTTGCTAGCAGGCACAACACAGAACTTGCGTAATGAGCATTTCCACTGGAAGTGAGATGGACGATTGGAATCTCACTTAAGTGCTCGATTAGCCGATGTAAATGGGGCTAGATAGATTAGTAGTGTACGCGTTTGTGAGGTACTCACGAGTTTTTATCGTGTACTTAGCTTGCTAATGAACTAATGAGTCCTCTTCTGGAAAGCTCAAATTCCTGAGCTAGTCGTCCGATCTTATACGTTAGGGCCTGATAATGGCTTTAAAAACATATTATAATAAGTACGAATTTTCTACATAGACTTTCGATAGGAATGATACTAATAAAATGTGTAGTACTGCGAAAGCTACAAGGTTTTGAACTTTATCACTAAAGCATTAGGTTCCAAGTTGATTGGGAAAATTTGACAATTTTAGGTAGATTAATGAGCTGGTTTGTGTACATTTTTGGATAACTTGATGTATTGGTGTGTGTACATTGTCTGCAGAGACTTTCGATGGGATTGCTACTAAGTTTTTTGATAGCTTCTGTCATTCCTACACATTCATGTCCATCCCAATAACGTTTATAATGTCATTTTGTCTACGCCCTTTTGTTTATGTGATTGTCAGTGAGTCTAAAAACTAACCTTCGTTTGATTGCCGTTTCGGGTTAGTTACGGTTGAGGTTAGTTAAAAAAACCATGCTTTGAGTGAGCTTGGCTGAGGACTCTTCTCATGACTTATAAATAACTTAAACTAAACAAAAACTGCCAAACACAGCAATGATTACCAATCAATGAAAATATTTCACAAGGACCATATCATCAGCTATTTAAGAGCTTTTTTATTAAAGGGATTATTCCATAACGGCTCCATAACCAGATACCATAAAGCCTAATGGCATAATCCCTTGCTAACCAACCAGCCCTCAGACGTATAATTTGACGCCTCAAACCAGTTATATGTTAAGAAGAAAAGTATGGCTTAGGTGCTCCAGTGTGAAGTCAAAGATAAGACTTGTTTGATCTTAAATGGTGATTAAGTGAGGTACGAGTGGACGACTAACTGTTCTTGCATAACATTCGCTTCGTAATCGAGTGTATGATAATATATGACCTGCTCTTAGCATGCATAGGTGTCGCCGAACAGCTATCTATTTGCGCATGCCTTTAGAATACGCTGATGGGCATGCTCTGCTGTTCTTGCGAATACAAATTCCCATTGATTATACATTTGGCAAAATTGGGTCAAACTACAAAATATCTCGCCTATAATCCAGAAAGGGGGAGGCAGAGGTGAACCTTGTACACCAACATATAGCCATGTTTAAAATCTATGTAATATAGGGCGAGCCTAATACCATCAACCGGGTACAAACCTAGACTCCGTGCCAGTTAATTTGAATGACCTGGAAATCGAACTCATGCTAAGCAGTCGCGATCGCAATCGCTGGAGTCTACAGTAATAAGATAAATATTTTTCATTACTCATACTCTGAAAGTAGGTCATAGTTGAAAGTACTACTTTTCAGCCCTAGTGAGAATCGCTTTCAACTGACAGCTGTCAAATAGTTAAAAAAAACTTGGTCTATTTTCACATTTTGATTGAACCATCTTTTTATACAGCCACTCAATTACAGCGCGATTTAAAATTAAAAAGACATTAAGTTTATTAGAATAAAATGATATAATGACTTTAATTTAGTTTAGTTTAAACTATTTCTCTAAAATAACGATTTCGACAAAATCTTTGCCATTTTTTTTTAGTCCCTCGAACTATTAGCGCCCTCACTACGTCACGGGCGCCAAACCCCGTCTCGGGACTAAATACTAAAAGTAATTTTCGCCCCTTGGATAACAATGTAGGTACTATAGTAATACTTATTTGCACTCGAAATATTGGAGAACACGCCCATTCCCACACATATCTAGCACAACTTGAAAACCCAACTCGTTTTACCTACATAAGAAAATCCATATCTGATACCGTCAGATCGATAAGACGATATCAGATGAAAAGTGAGCTTGCAACTTATGAACGAGGTGCGACTAACTGTATGCAGGATCATAAGCTTTGCACATTGATCGCATGCCCCGATAACAAGATCTGCATTTATTGAATTTTGGTATAACTAGCTGCATCACTTGGGTTGGTTCGTTAGTAAACTTCGTTATTTTGTTCGTGAATAAAATGGCTCATGGGAAGGAAGCACACAATGAGGGAGAGTGAGAGAAGTGAAGCTATTGCCGAGTTGGACAAATAAACTGTAAGAATGGAGGTCTATTATTGATTTTCGACAAATTCTCGGGATCTTCGTGATCATTGTGATCGTCAGTCAAGAATGCCGACTGCCAGTCTTCTTTTTTATTGTGTGATTAGTGCCTGTGATTAACCTAATATCAGAGCTTTAATGTCGCCCATAATCGCTTTATAATTCAAGCATTATTATTTTATTTTCTTATTTATATATCTATATAATATGAATGCTGTCTAAGCTGTCTTGACTTTCGTACGTTTTTTCACGGGTGACCACTGAAAACCAGCGCTGTGCTGTGGGTCCCCAAAGCACAGCACTATGCTGAGCGGTAACCTGCTTGTCGCATTCATGACGTGCAACTTTTTTTTTTCCCTGTTATTTGATTTTTTTTTTGTCTTTGTTTAATATTTGTAATGTGTTTTATGCGTATTGCTTTTTTTTTAATTTCTCATTGTATGCTCGTCATGTTACTGCGACAAATAAATATTTTTTCTTTCTTTCTTTCATAGACCTCTGACTTGGGTTTACATGAGGTCTAAAAAAGTATCTCTGAGGTATGCTGGTTTCCTCACGGTTGCAATAATATATAGCTTATTGCAATATGTTTCTAAACTCATTTAAATCATTGTTTTGTTTCTATGCGGAAATCTACCATGACCCGACCATACAAGTATTACTATTTCCATACCTACCGTTCCTCGCCATTTAAGCCACCAATAACTTGAACTCAAGAGTGCACTTTACCGTAATCGTCTTCAACGTTATTAGGAATACGGTTTAACGGTAAATTTCTATTAGTATCTATAGAAAATTCCCATTAGGAATTCCCATACAAGTCTGTGGAACTTTTTATGGTGGGAACGTCGAACCCAGTGCACCAGGATGTAAGACTTAACTGTCAAGTGTAATGACTAGAGATTCTGAAGTCAGTAATTTTATGTATAGTCCCATCAATAAATATGAAGGAGTGACGAGGAAGCGCGCCCATTGGCTAATGGTGTGCCCGATAAGAGAGATGGAATACCTATAGTATGTGCATTGTGTTATTCACAATTTGCCTTGCTTGGTCGGTTAGTAAACTTGTGTGGGCCGTGGTAGTTACAGTAAATTCTAGATAGTAATTGGTGTGTTTGAATTATGTTTATGAGTCAGAACCGGAAACAATGAAACATAAAATATTCTAGTTGCTTTTGCATTTAAAAAATATGTTTGATCAATGGCGGTTGCAAATAAGAGGGTTAAGTAATGAACGAGTTATTTTTCTGAGTTTGTTACTGGCATGAAAAAATATTAGATGACTAGCTGTTGCCAGCGGCTTTACCCGCTAAAATTCGAAAAATTATCCCCCAAGAAGATAAAATCGGGATAAATTCTATCCTATGTGTTAATCCAAGGTGTCAGCTAACTCCATACCAAATTTTATTAAAATCGCTCCAGCCGTTTAGACGTGAAGAAGTAACAAACATACACACTCACAAACTTTCGCCTTTATAATATTAGTGTGATGATTAAATCAATGTCAGTCGCTACAGGTAGTCAGTGACCCAAAAGTCTGACAACGAATCTTACAATGGGGCATCGTATTACCCTTGCTCGAGCTAGCCCGCGATGCTGAGCCAAATTTTAAACCAGCCCCTAAATATGTCATCATCATCATCATCATTTCAGCCGAAAGACGTTCACTGCTGGGCATAGACCTCCGCTAGGTCCATAGGCCTTGCCTAAATATGTATCTCACTTATAAAGCTGGTACCCCGCAGGGGATGCCCTTAGTGCGCTGTCACAGTCTATACGTTTTTACGCCCCTGTCTTTATTAATGCCTCCAGACGCAACGGGTTTGACGCATTTGGTGCACTTCTCAACTCGTACACCATGCTCAAATGGTGAACTTAGCAACTGGTGCACTTCTCATATGGCACACTTCGCAACTTGTGCGCTTCTCAATTGGTGCACTTCGCAAAAGGAACACTTTTTAAGATGAGTGGAGATTTGGAAAAATGGTCTAAAAATGAAAGAATCTTTGGTTTTGCGTAGGTAATTTTCTTAAAAATACAATCAAAATCAATTAAGGCACCCACAGTATAGTCCGGTAATGCAATGCACTGACTGAATAAACGAAGCCATTGAAGTGCATCCTATTACAAAAATAGGTTCCCCCATACTTGCTCATTTAGATTTTCTATAGTACTTAATGTAGTTATATTAATAGACTACTCAATAAAGGCACTTGCCTGTACTTCAAATAACTAACGTATAACGGTACCCATTCACTGTTGCTATTAAGTTGGCGCCTACAAAAAACGTTTGAATACCTCTCACTCTCAAGTGTAAGTATGTGTTAAACTGTTAAAGTGTGTTGTTTGTAAGATAGGCTTCATAAAATATACATTTACAGTTACCCGTTTAACACATTATAACTGTGAGTTGTGTGTTTTTGTTCGTAATCTCGAGATTGTAGAGGTAGTTAAATTACTTCTTGTAATAGACGTCAGTAGGTACCTACCTACCTAAATAACATAACATATTATCAAGCAGGCAGAGGTGCACTCACATTTCGGCAGTACTGTAGAACCACAGAACAAATAAAAGAGGTCCTCAATAAAAGAGAACCTCTTTTATCAGTTTTGTGTAAAACCATGTGATAGGGGGCGCGCCTATTGCCATCAACCGGGCCCAAATCCAGACATAGAGTATGGATTGGTGCCCGGCTGCTACTGTGAAATTCCATTTGGAAAAATCCACTGGATACACAAATTAATAACTTAACCCTAACGATCGATGCAATAAAAGTACAGGGTATAATTTTTTCAGATTTTAGCCGGTTCGATTCCCGGGTGTGGGAGAAGAGAATTTTCGAAAATCTTTGAATGCAGTTTGCTTTCTATTCAAAAATAAAGGAATGTTTCCTTTGAGTAAAATTTTCTATCTGCAATATTAAGAGTACTTTCCCTCCAGGTGGCATTACAAAATTCCACCCTGTACCTATAATATTATAAAGGCGAAAGTTTGTGAGTGTGTATGTTTGTTACTCTTTCACGCACAAACTACTGAATGCGCAGCTTAAATCTTTTTTTTTGTGTAATTACACATTCTTTTAATTATACTATTTAGATTATAATATACGTAAATGATAAGTAAAAATCTTCACATATATTATGTGCCCGACAGGGTTCATAATTGTCACTTTATTTAAAAATGTTTACCACGTAAGCCTACATTGTGGAATGCAACAAAGAATTGAGTATTAACTACTGAACGGATTTGGATAAATTATATTAATATAAAATTATGGTTTTTATCCCGATTTTATCTTCCGGTAGGATAATTTTCGAGCTGTAGCGGGCAAAGCCGCTGGCAACAGCTTGTAGTTCAAAACAAGCCTATTTCACATTTCAACAAGCAAGTTAACGGTTACTACCAAGAGTAGTAAGTTATGTTCACAGTTACCGATGGATTTATTAACTTAACGCCCACTTGCGTACTATGGCTAAGTTGGACATAAGAGAGTAGAATTCATTGACTCTATATAATACTGTTAAATCTTAGAGAGCAATAATATTAGCAATTTTCGCCTACGGTATTGATTTCATTTTATTTCCCGTAACGAAACTAATATTTTAGAACCCAAATTATCATAAATAATAATAATAATAATAATAATATAATAATATTCCACAACTATCACACAACGCCATCTAGTCCCAAGCTAAGCAGAGCTTGTGTTATGGGTACTAGACAACTGATAAACATACTTATATATTTCTAAATACATGCATATTATAGATAAATTACACCCAGACACAGAACAAATGATCGTGCTCATCACACAAACATTTGTCCTGGGTGGGAATCGAACCCACGACCTCCGGCATAGCAGTTAGGGTCACTAACCACTAGACCAACAGGCCAGTCATAAAGTAGGCGTATCCCAAAGTTACAATCGTTATTTCATGAAAAATCGTTTTTTCGTGACTGTGCTTAAATCAAATGATAATAAAATATGTAATGGTAATACTAATAAGTCAGTAGGAGCTACATAAACGGTATCACATAAAACTGCACCTACAGTCGTAATGCAATTATTAAAGGGGTACAAAAGTACGTGAACATTGTCATAGCCTCTTTAGCTCAGTGGAAGAGCACTGGTCTCGTAAACCAGGGGTCGTGAGTTCAATCCTCACAGGAGGCATTATAAGGTAGAACTAAAAATGTGTTTGTTTTTATGTTTTGACTTATGAGTTTCTCACAGATTGAAATTATTAATCAAAAAAATTGTTGTAGGAGTCATACGAACTGTGCATACGAATGACAGTTTACTTCAAAATCCGAGTTTTGATAGACTTTCATCTTTATTGCTAAAGCATTAGTATCCGTATCTACAATCAAATACTGATTTCTGAAATACTTCATCAGGGCGCATAATATAAAAACATACCAATTCATAGTTAATTCGCGTATTTTCTCACGACCAGGAAAGAGTTACGTCGCCTGCCGTAGCGGAAAATTATTTGCACAAAAACGTGTAACAGGTATACTTCTCTTCTAAGTTCAGCCGAGCGAGTCCGAATAACTTGACTTGTTTAATTATAAGACTACACTACGCGGCTCCGGGCACAAAGGGCTAAGACTGGCTAAGAGGGAACATGGGTGGTATTTAGTCAGTAGAAGCTGTAGAAGTCTGACACTCGCTTCCGCTCCCCCGTAACGGGAGGCGTCATTTGATGATTTCCCACTCTCCAACAATAAAAAGAACTGCTCTACACTTAAGTTAAAAAGTACTTTAAAAGACTAGCTGCGGTACTCAGAGATATTTAATGATTACTTAAGCCGTCACTTAGTAAAGCTTTGACATATATTTGTATGACAAAACTGTCAAAACCTTTTCTTAGTGAGGGCCTAAGTTATCACTATAGCTCTCTGAGTGCGGCAGTAAGTATACTCGTACATACATAGTACCTAAACACTTTAATCTTGCTCTATTTGCAGGCAAGGTTTCTATAACAATCAAAATGAACTACAGTACTTTTGGTTAAAATTATACTGTAGATCGCTACGTAAACTTTCAACCAAAATTTGTTTGAATGATATTTAGTAAATAGTTTCTGAAATATAGCACATTTAACAAACCGCAGATATAACTTTGTCATTCATACAAACATTATGAAAAACAAACTTATCAGAAAATATGTTTTACTGTTGCCGCTTTAACAAGAAATAATACAAATTAAAGGGGGGGTTCCCTACTACGATGATACGTAACCCTCCACTTATTTTTGTATAATAGGGATGTTTACTGGCTTAAAAAATGTGATTCTAATTAGTCCGTCTGTTAGATTTTCGAAAAATATTGGTAACGGATTTTTTGTTTTACCAAATCAATAAAAAATTTCGAAGAAAAAACGCGTCAAAGATTTGAGTCGGGGTTGGTGACGTCACTGGCCGTAAAAAATTACATACTAGACTAATGTCTTAGAGTATGACGTCACACGAGTTTTCAAAGCACTGTATCGTATTCATTGTTTGTTTACGTGAAAAAAGAAAAATACGTGTCAAAAATTTTATATTGCTATTTTTTTTTTATCTACCCTATTATTTTAAATGCAAAAAAACGTAAGATTTGAATTTAGCACCTTCCTTTTCCAATTGAATAAGATAAGAAGTCCCTTTAAAGTTTGTCCATTTTAGTCGTCAACCATTATTAGCGTGAGGTATACGTTATTAATAGTTTTTATTTAATATTGTTACAGGTACTACAAAATGCAGACTCAAATATTTTTAGGTTTCCTCATCTGGGCATCTGCCCAAGCTTTGGACAGCGGAGATAACAAATTCATGAAGGATTATGCCATGTTAAAGGTAATACATAAAATAACAAAAAAATAGAATCACATTTAATAATCAAAAACTAAAAAAAAAAAATTGTTACAAAACTATGTAGATATTTAAATTATAAAAATAAATCACAAAAAGAGTTCGCAGCCGGTAGGATTCGAACCTACGCTCCCAGAGGGAATCTGATTTCTAGTCAGACGCCTTAACCGCTCGGCCACGGCTGCTTATACTGGGTAGACGAAATTTACGTTGACGCACAACTGATTAGGCTTATCCAATTTAAAGTTGCTTTTGTTTTTTAAATTATCAGTATTTTCTTAAGATAAATAATTTGATTTCGATGGAAATAACCTGTGAATAAAGAACTATTTTTTAAGAAATAAATCATTTTCTAGCTGTTGAATAACGGGTTTGTATAATAATTATCATTTTAAATCACAGATCTACGAAAGCTGCTTCGGTACGCAACTTTTGAAACAAATAACCAAAGAGCTCAAGGATGCCTACGCCAAATGTTCGACAGCGCCACCTATGAAGGAACCGTTAAACTCGCACATACCACCACTGTTCCTCAGCAAATTACCGCCAGGTTTCTCTATGGACCCAAACTCGCAAACCATAACGAAGCCGCTAGATGGCGCTATGCACAATAAAGATGATGAAGGAAATATTCAAGATCAAGGACAACAACCACAAAAACAACCAATGGGTGGTGTTTTGACATTCAGACCACATGGAATAAATGTAAGTAAATTAAAATTTTTAATCAAAAACAAAAATGCAAAAAGTTATCGGATGCCTCCTGTGAGGATTGAACTCACGACCCCTGGTTTACGAGACCAGTGCTCTACCACTGAGCTAAAGAGGCTATGATGAAGGTCGCGAAATATTGCACCATAAGTCGGAATGTCGTAGACGTACAACTTTTTTTTAGAACTGGGACTTGGTCATCGCTACTACCAGCTTGGTTTGGAATTTAAAATAATACAACTGGTTTATGTTTTCATTATTTTTAACTACGTAAAGAGTACCTACTTGGGAAAATAAAGACAAAATACTATTTTAGTAGATAAATACTCTTGTATATATATTTTTTTTCTTGAAGTGCAACTCTAATATGTAATTGTGTAGAACATTCCAGTTTATAGAGTATGAACTATTCGTATCTTATCTTGTTCGAACAAAGATAACATAGCCATAACATAAATAAATATTTTGTTGTCAAACTGTAGTTAGTTAAAATCGTTAAAATGGCCTCTAGTAGTGTTGAATTATGTAAATATTGTGGGTCATATTGTTATGACTCTTAACTTTTAAGGATCGTCTGGTTAAGTAGGTAAGAAGATTGGTCTGTGTGATCACACTAATATTATAATAATAATAATAATTTATTTATTTCAGAAAACAATGTTCCATTATGGTTAGTAACAATTGAAAACTTATAAACTATGTTAGTAGGCACAAACAACACAAAAACAAGATTACAAAATAAAATTAAATCTGAAAATTAACATTAAATTAAATTATCTTTTCTATAAAATTGGAAATAAGAATTAAAATAATATTGTAATATTAGTCTGTAGGTGAACCATACAGCAGTGGTTCACGTACAGACAGTCGAAACGTTCTGAAATCTCTTTTAGGATACTATTGCGGCTGCCCCGCATCCTACGAACCAGGGATGTGCACCGCTTGCGCATGATTGTATGGAAACAATCCACACGCGCCTCGGCAAACATCCCCGACGCGCTACAGAAGCGAGGCAGCCCCAAGAGCACCCTGAACGCATTGTTGTACTGGACACGTAGAGCCCTGTACTGTTTCTGCGTGTAATCCAACCACAGACTGCCAGTATAAAAGGAGGTACAAAATGCCCTAAATAGGGCTATTTTGACGTCCCTTGAACACCTAGCAAATCTGCGAGCTATCATATTCGCACGAACAGACAGAGCCCTACGTTCCCTTTCGATGTCTGCATCGTCTTATATTATGAAGGCAAAAGTTTGTGTGTAGGTATGTTTGTTACTTCTTCACGTAAAAACTACTGAATGGATTTGGATAAAATTACAGACAGTATACAGATAGTTTATAACCTGGATTAACACAAAAGATAGATTATAACCCGATTTTATCTTCCCGTGGGATAATTTTCGAAGCCGCTGACAAGAGCTAGTCAGTACTCATGATCTATCAAACGAATCAGAATTTAATATAATTATGTACATGTATCTACAATGATACAACATGTATATGGATATATGTTCACGCCTCTTTCCTATGGGGGGTGAGCAAAAACATAGTATCAACATGTTTGTTTGTTAAATTATAAAATAA
Organism: Diarsia rubi; assembly: GCA_932274075.1. Lineage (NCBI taxonomy): Eukaryota > Metazoa > Arthropoda > Insecta > Lepidoptera > Noctuidae > Diarsia > Diarsia rubi. The sequence goes on from OW026414.1 coordinate 6,637,645, forward strand.
TACATAGAATAATCTATCAAAACTCGTACGTACCTAGAGTGAGGTACTATCCAACCGGTTTTTTTACAGGATTGTCCGATTTCTTGAATCTCCATCTGGACTGTCACTTCCCTGGACATTGCAACTTAATGTAATATTTTTTAAGTAAAAAAAAAATATTGTGTAGGTACCTACTTAACTCAAACCCGACGAATTGTAAAAATATGTATTACAACTTGTTTATTTATTATAAATTTCTTGTAAGAATAACTTGGAAATTACCGGATTTTTCTGCTAAATATTTGAATTTTTATTAGGTACAACTAAAAAACATAATTAGGTAATTACAGCTTTGATTAAATAAAATGATTAAAATAGGTAGGTTAGACATATTTTAATAATTATACCGGAATACCGTAATCATCCCGTTTAGCAGAGACAAAAGTCTTCAACGACCCCATACACACTTATCTATAGGGTACTTTCGCTCTTAAATCAACCTTTTAATCCCCCGCAGGGTCCATTCCCGCAGCCGCAGTCAGCCATCCCCCCGTACGTGATCCCCGCGCAGTTCCGCCCCTACAGCGCCAACCCTTACTACCAGATGCCCTACAGCGCGCCCGTGTTCTACCCCCCTAATGTCCCCTACAACCCCTACTTCGCCCAACAACAGTACCAGCAGCCCTTCTATCAACAACAACAGCAACCCTTCTTTGGGAACAATCGGATGTCGGTGAGTTTTTTTGTTGTTAAGTATATTTGTATCAAGCTTTATGAAACCAGTTTATGCGGATCTCTCATTGTACAGGAAAAATATTCAAAGCGAGGTCATGTTAAACCTATTGGAAATCTATAATTGATGTGTCGTCGTGAGTACAGGTGAAACTTACCTAGGTAGACCTACAACAAATGTTATATAATGTTTTTCTTCTCTTATTTCGGCGAGTTCAAACCTAGCAAGTACAAGTGTGACTTGTTTAAAGTCACACGTACTTTCTACGGTCTCGAGTTATAGCGTTATAACCTGTCATTTACGTGCAAAAAAATAAATAACAATCAACGGAAGTGAGTCGGCTGATAATTTAAGTTTATAAGTAAGCCACACATCGATCACTGTTTATAGTAACAAATAATTATACAAACTTAAAATGTGTTGCATGTAAGCAACACATTTTAAGTTTGTATAATTATTTGCTCGCCGAATTAAAAGCAAAAACTAACCCTTATTTCTTCTCAGCGCCACCTAGGCCTCCGTGCTCGTCTGGGCATAAACGCCCGCGCACAAGCCGGCCAGAACGTGACATGCGTGATGCAAGAACTAGGCTACATTGACAGCAACATGGAACCCAATTACGAACAGATCACGCAGAGGATCAACAACCTGCCCGTGTCCAGTGAGCTGAAGACCGACATACAAGAGGGCCTGCACTTCTGTCAGAAGTTTTCGGTGAGTGTCAAGAGCTAGGTTATAGGCAGCAACATGGAACCCAACTACTAACATATCAACGAACTGAAGTCTTGGACCTGAAGACCGTTGCGTTCAGAAACTTGTCAATAGGAAATACATAATTATTAGTAGGATTGTAGTGAAAAAATTGGTAGAAGTACTACTGAGGCGAACCTGGAAGATGATGCTGGAATAGGGGATCGGACAAAAAAAAACTAATTAGTTTAAACGTCTAAACCAAAAAATATTGGAGAAGTATTTTTTCTTTTTTCACATAAACATAAAATGAAGTCAATACAGTGCTTCGAAAACTCGTGAACTCTTCGAAAACGTCATATGATAGTACATTTTTTACCTTCAAATGACGTCACAACCACATCTTATCTTCGTCAATTTTGATTAATTTGATAAAACAAAAAACACGTATCCAATATTTTTCGATAATCTAACTGACGGACTAATTAGAATCATTGTTTTTTGACTCAGTCCGATCCCCTATTGACATGACATTTTTTTTTGTTACAAGGCCATGCTGATATAGGGCCTTTTGCCATTTCGCAAAGGACCAGTTTAGCTTGTCTCACTTTTAAATATAAAAAAGGTAAACGAGTCAATGGCTACTAGCCAAACAACCCGTAAGCCAAAATGCTAACTATTGAAACACCTTTTTTTTCAGCAATGTGTACCCGAAGACAAGCGTGACATCGTGCCGCGTCCTCAGGAACAAATCAGAGCCATCTTCTTCTTCCGTTGCTACAAGGTATTCCATTCAGCCTTTAACTCTAAATAGTATGAATGTGGATGGCTTTAAGAGTAGAGGATGACCAAAGAAACACTGTATGAACTACTAGCTTGTGTCAGCGGCTTCTCTCGCGTGAACTGTCTCAAGGGATCATACTACCGGGATAAGAAATATCCTATGTGTTAATCCAGGTTATAAACTATCTGTGTTCTAAATTTCATCCACATCCGTTCAGTAGTTTTTGCGTGAAAGAGTAACGAACATCCATCCATCCATACATCCTCACAAACTTTTGCATTTATAATATTAGTAGGATGTGAAGAATGGTGTTGCTAGACAGGAGGTGGACCACCAAGATAAAGAGCAATAGAGAAGTGTAGAAGAAGTAGATATTCTGGGTGGAATAAGTATTAAATTAATGGATGTGGCTATAAGAGTAGAGAAAGACATAAGAATCAATGGATGTACTGTGTAAATGATGATATGTGTGAGGTGACCGCTAAGATGACGAGTAGGTAATAGAGGATTGTGGATGAAGTAAATATGCTGGATGGAATGAATAGTATTTAATTAATGGATGTGGCTATAAGAGCAGAGAAAGACCAAAGAATCAATGAACGTACTGTATGAATTATGATAATTATGTGTAGAAAGGAGGTGACTGCTGAGATGGCAAGTATTATAGAAGTATGGAAGAAAATACATGCTGCATTGACCCCATATAAATTGGAATAAGCAGGGGAATGAAAATAACTCTCAATACTTCCCGTCTTCTTACTTGTTTGTCTTTCATGGAAGATTTATGCATTTGTTTCCAGCACAAGAAGTTGGAGGCTTGCATCATGAAGGATATCAATGAGCACTTCAACAAGGAGTACATGTTCGACTCAGACACCGATTTCGCGTAAGTACATCAATAATATTTTAGTTAGGCTATGCATAATCATAAAGAAATCATCACGAGAAACCAAAAAAATCGAAGACATGTGACATCTACCAATCCGCACTGGGCACGCATGGTGGATTATAGGCCATCCCTCTCCTAGAGAAGTGCCTGAGTCCATGCAGTGAGAACGTTAAAGGCTGGTGATGGTGGTGATGATGCATACTATTATAATCATCAGCTTTTATAATTCTGCATATTAAACAGTTATAAGTAAGTCTGAGACAAAAAATCTAAATATATCTCTAAAATAATCTCGTTTTCAACAAAATTGGAAGCGAGGAAAAATTTTCTGTCGCTATCATCTCGCTCATCGCTTTGCACAACGTTCGTACAAATGTTGTGATCAATGCTATAGGCTTTTCTGTATGAGTTGAGGTCTTTGCCAAGCAGTAAAACATAAATAGGCTGGTATTTATTACTCTGTGTTTCATATTTATAGTTCCAACAACTGAGAGACAGACATCCAGATTTAAAAAATCACTTGAAATACCATTCATCCCGATGCATACAACAGATTTACAGAATAACGGCTTTAAAACACTATGAGGTGTACACGAGAATAAAGCTATACAAAACCAGTTTATGCGGATCTCTCATTGTAGTCCAGTAATTTTAGGTTTATTTGCGGATAAATTCCTAGTGAGCTGAATTATGTAAAGATGAAATTATGAATTGTTATAGTAATTTTTGAATCACAAGTTATAGGGAATTTAATTCTCTACAATATTGAACACACCGACCTCAGACCAATAAAGAAGTAATACCGACATACAAATAGCTAGAAACCCTTAAGTCACGAAAGATTTGCAAATAAACGATTTTGTGACGTTTTGACCTAGATAACTTCTTTAGCCGGCACGATATCAATATAAATTTTTCACATCTTCATTACAACACCGTATAAAATAAAGGTGTAAACAAAAATTCAGCTAACGGGGTTTAAAATGCCTAAAATAACTGGAATATTGGACGAGAAAACTATACAAAGCGAGGCTACATTTTACTTACATATTCCTTTTTAATTTTTGTTTATATTGAAATGTATATGGATATGTGTCGCTGTATGTACTTACTTACTTTAATTTTTGTTTCCCCAGCCTTTCCCGATCTGCTCGCTCGATCCGCGACGTGCCTCTCCGGGACCCCAGTATCGAGGCCTTAGAGGAGATGGAAGTCTACCTCTATGACTACCTCAGTGGAGGAGGCGGCTTCGACTTCGACCTGTACATCTGAGACTGAGCCTTAGTATAATAGTCTAGTTCAGTCATTCCTAGTTCGTATGTAGGGTTAGATGTGACGTCATTTGTTCGGTTAGGATTTTAGGTTATTCAGTGATAGGTTATTCAATAGGTTGTATTTTGTATTTCTGAATTTGCTTGTCGGTTGTATCTTGAAGCTTCTTAGATAAACAATGAAGTGGGAATTTCGATAAAGTAGCTAAAACTACATTCACTATAAACGAATAAAAATGCGTACCTACTTAGTTTACTTACGAAATGAGTTTGAGTAGTTTTTTTTATTAATACATAAGTGCGACCAATCAAATTATACAGAACCAGTTTACGCGGATCTCTCATAGTACGGGAAATCCATACAATGCATTGCCATGTTATATTGGAAATGGATAGATTGATATGTCGCTACATGTACATTGTTGTCAGAAAATCATAAATGCAACATTGCTGCAATCGTGGTTTTTCGGTTGCCTACTTGAGTACTTTAAATCTATTTGCAAGTACTATTTATTGCGATGTATTTTTCGCTATTGTTAAACAATTCATTACAAATTCGTAGGTATGAAGTACGACTCTTTAACCTTTTTGTATTTAATTTTATATTGACGTCAAAGGAACTGGCCACTTAAAAATATATGAAATTCAAAAAGCCTAATTTATATTTCGCATGCAAGTATTCTAAATAAGGTTTGGGAAATTCATCAAAGAGTCACAATTTATTTTATTTTTAATTCTAAAAAAAATGGCGCTCAATAATGCTCATGAAAAATATTCATTTTCATTTTCTACATTAACAGAATAAAGTACATTATTATTATTTATTATTTTAAGAAAAAAGCTCAAATAAGGTTGCCCCTATATACGTATCAAGTATTTATTTAATATGTACTTACTTACAAAAAAGTTTGGTTATTTCTTGACAAAACTAACTAACACTTTTTTTCAACGAAAATATATCATTTTAAGCCCGGACTACATTTTCGGTATAATTTTTAATTTATTTAAGTAGTTTAATATTCGCCATCGAATGAATTTAAAATAAGTTTTTATTAGTTTTACTGCGGTACTCAGAGATATTTAATGATTTAAGCAGTCATTTAGTAAAGATTTGACATACTTTTGTATGACAAAACTGTCAAAAACTTTACTTAGTGATGGCCTAAGTAATCATTAAAGCTCTCTGAGTGCGGCAGTTAGTATCGTATATTTATGGCGTAGGGAAAAATCGGGCTGTTTGCTTCTTACATAACAATATTACAACGGATGTTTTGTGTCAAAAGAGTAATATAAATCATCATAATATTTCTGGAACAACTGTTGATATAGCACTTATAGCTACCGCAATCTGTCAAATTTCTTTATTTCTTTAATTAATTTTCAACTTAATTGCTAAAGTAAGGTTCAAGGTTGATTGGGAAAAAATTACAACCTACTTACTGCACTTTTAATCCTTAAAAATCTGGTTCGAAAAGTGACGTAGTTCGCACTACGACTTATCAAGTTATACAAATCCAGTTTATAAGGATCTCATAATGAACGGAAAACCTTTACAAAGCGAAGCCATGTTATACTGGAACTGTATAGCTTGATGTGTACAGTCAGGGCCCAGCATTATCTGACCCCTCGTATAAAGAAGAAGGCAATTTGTGTGAGAAGAGTGATTAGGTAATGCTGGGCACTGACTGTACACATCAAGCTAAAAGAGTCCCGTGTAACATGGCCTCGCTTTGTATAGGTTTCCCGTCCAATGAGAGATCCGTATAAACTGGTTGGGTTTTCTTTGAGTACGCGTACCTTTGCAAACATTGCAAATATAATAGATGTTCAGAATATACACGTAGCAGTAACTTAGACAATATTTATTCAGCCTATGTATCCTATATATCACTGTAATACATTAACTGTAATACATATCTGTATTATTCCCGTGTTTGTAAAGATGTTATGTTGGTAACAAACTAAGGTTCTTGTCAATTAGGCTCGCTAGTTCGAGCCTTTTAGATGACGACTGATTTAGGTTATAGGGTAAAAGAGACAGTGGCTGTCCTTTTGTAGTTAAATTAATTAGGTATTCATTTATGTTTTGATCTTACTTGAATTATATTTTTTTTCGGTGTATTTGACAAATACACGAGTAGTTAGCGTTTTTAAACGAAATTGTGTTTATTTTAATTTTTTTAACCTTAAGAGATTTTTTTGGCAAATTAATGATGCATTTACTAGTTTTAAGTGTTAGTATTAAGATAGAATAATTAAAGATAAGAAATGTAAAATTAAAATGACAACTGATTACACAAATAAAGAATAAAATGGTTTTAATTATTTCCTGTTGACATGACTTACGTCAACCCAAAACCATGAAGGTGTTAAAAATCTGGGTCTTAAATTATTTAAAATGCCATAGTAATTAGCCATACTATAATAAGTAGTTATCCCAATTATTTTATATCCTTAAAAAGTAACGTGTCTTTTGATTTTTTTTTAAACTTGCGAATTCAAAAAAACATCGTTGAAGTCCATTGCAAAAGCATTAACAAGACGTCAAATATTAATACCTACGGTGACATATAATTCGAACTGTCACCTATTTTTTTCGCATTTTGACGTAGACACGGCCAGTTATGAACTGGCAGACAAAAAGCATTATTGTATAAATATTATATGTGCCTTCTGAAAGGGCACGCGTGCAAAGTACAAAGGGCAACTAAAGGTGACTGTCTATCAAAATATCGAACCGACATGCACAATAATTTTCTTGTCAGCATTGCTTCAAGTTTTGTAAAATTGGCCTTTAATTTTTGATACTTCGATTCTTGTTAAGTATTGTTTTTTTTATAAGGAGCTATTTGTCGTGTTACTGGTATTGTTATTGTTAAACTATGAAAAATGATATTAACATTTTTTTAGCTAGGTAGATACTTGTCTGCCTGAGGCAGTTGATGCGAATGTCGATTATTATTATTATTTTTCTAGGAAAAAAATGCAAAATCGAAAGCGCTATAGGTGAGCATGTGGTCCTGAGGTGGGCAAATCGTTTTTGGGTTTTTATGGAATTAAACATAACTGGGATAGACAACCTAATGATAACAAAAACACGACTTTCATTCTGTTTGATATCACACAGGTAAAAGACACATAACATGCACATTTTTGACAGATGTCATACACAAAAATTACATCCTACACGAAAAAGAAATCACATCTGTTTGTGAAATCTAAAACCCTTTTGTGGTAACTATTGGTTTCGGAGAAAGGTCCGAGAATCAAAACGAAGATTTTTTGCAAATATATCTGTCGAGGTGTATAAAAAAGTAGCATTATATTTGTTCGTAAACGGATTTTTGTACGAAACTTTCACCGGGGGTCCATTATTGAAGTGCTCAATTTTTTTCCTAAGAAAAAATTGTTACCTGTCGCTTTTGAAAGAGGTTGATGGGAATATGGAGCAAGTTCGTTTAACCATGAACAACAATATAGTTTTTAGAGTGAGTCATTTATTTTGCGACAATTTTTAATAACTCAAGCTTAGATTTTCAATTTCCATATGAGGTGTATGCAACAAGTACGTGGGATATTATTAGGTTCACGAATTAATTATCCTCATCGTAGGTAGGTACAAATTGGTTCCTTTATTAAATAAGAAAAATAAGTGGTACTGATTTATTAACCATTGATATTATGCAGGAACTTAAATAGGTACACACTTTGTCCTTTTACGTTGTTGCTTTGTATTCATCTTAAAACATATTTTAGAACAATAATTTATATTTAACACTTAGGTACATACTACACTGATTACAATATAATATTATCCTCCTAACCGTATTTAGGTCGAATATGTATTACATTTAGTACTTACCTAACAGCATTAGCTCTGGTTTTCGCTTTTAATTTCAATTTTGTGACTGCTTCCAAAGTTCCAATAATAACCTTTTAATAGTAGTCGGCGGTAAAACAATTACCGAAACTGATTTATTACAGTATTAGCGGCCCTAGACACCCTTGACGGTTATTTTCTTTAAAGGACAAATACTATAATAGCCAAAACATTTGTTTACCGAAAATAGAGCAATATTTCGAAACTCAAGAAAGCTGTTACGCTTGTAAAGAGTTGGAGATAATATCTTGAAACAATAGGTTTGAACAGTTATTTTTCACTGTTTTTATTACCGTTTCGCTTATTTATGATCAGGATTATTTCTTTGGTAAATTTTATCATTTTTGGCTTTGATTTTGAATAACCGCTTACTGCTGTGAGATTATTTTGTTTCAGCATTTTTTTATATTTCATCCGTAAAAAAATAAAGTTAGAAATGATTGAAGTTTGCCAATTGCTAATTTGTGTTTAGAAATGTGTTGTGTTGGTCCACTTATGTACCGCTATTGTACATGCAGTTTAAATAAATGTTGCCGATAGCATACAATTTTCTAGTGTTAATTACCTTTCCTGTTCGATTGAACGACAAAAAAAAACAAATTATAGCTTATTAATTACCCATAAGTTTATCATAAGTATGTTATGGTCGCTGCTTTAACAGGCAAAAAAAACATGATTCGTGTACCTAATTCGTTATGCAGCCAGTACTAGAACTTTCTTTCCGTTTGACTCACAAATGCTAAATAAAACCACATTGTCACCTACTCTTCTTTAATAAAAATAAAATATCAACCCTCTCCAAAAACCTTCTTTGTGCAAAAATACCCTTTGATATTGTAAAATGTTGAGAATTCTATTTCATTTAAATTCTAAGTCAAAAACATACATATGTTCTGGCACAGATGTGTTCGCAAATAAACACTTATTTTATTAACAAAGCCATTTTGAAAGCACATACACTCAACCCGTCCGTGAAACGCACCTTTACCGATGGGGTAAAAGTGGACAATTGACAGGTTTCGGAGTAGAGATATATAGTTGATACTCATAATTATAACAAAAAATAATGAGGAGAATAGTCACAATTAAAATAGGTTAGAAAATAAGAATTCTATTACTTTCTTTGTACAGATTTTGTTTTTATTTATACTCGCCACTTAAATATGGAGCATATTTACGTCTCTACCAGTCTCTCTAGTATCTTTACTTTGTGTGTTTCTGGACTCAAATATTTGACCTGAATGTAGCCAGTCCAACTATATCACTGTCTTCGTTTAAGATCCTGGAAATAAAATTAACAAATAAAAACGTAAACCAAAAAAATTAAAACTTCTCAGTTTAATTCCAGCAACTTGTACATTCTCCCTCCGACAAAATATAGAACACCTTTCCAGGTAAACAAATAGTGAAAGATTTTTGTCAAATAATCGCCTGCGCAAGTGTTATGTCAGAATACAATGAGAGATTCGCAAAAAAAAAAACGAAAGATGGCAAGGATTGATGTAAACGGGGTTTTAGGCCAGTGGGCCTTATGATGATGTCGATTATCTATGCCAGAAATAACATCCGCAAATCTGCAAGGTGCATAAAATATCGAAAAAGATCTTTTTCCTGGTATGATAATAATTGGGACTTGAACCTCATTGTTCAATGTCTTATCATTTGGCATAATGCATAGATTATGCCAAATTAAGATATGTGATCTGTAAACTAAATTTAAAACATTTTTATCTTGTTTTAAATAAGATTAAAACTTTAACATCCTATGATAAAAATCAAGAGTTGTTAATTGTTAAAAACAACAGTAACTTGCGAGTTCTATAGTAGAAACATATAATATTTTAGAGAAGAGAAGTAGGTACTACTTCAAGTCCAAAGAAATTCTTAATAACAGAAATTCCTATATAAGAAAGCTACAAAAGTTTAAACAAAAAAAAACAAATCATTATGGTACAACTTCCTAAATCGTAACACACCGCGGATCTGACGATTTCATTTTAAAGTGCGAACAACATCCTATACGGAACTAACAAGAGTGTGAAACAGTGTCGCAAAAAGTTTCCAAGTTTCAAGTGTCCACGTGCTACGAGGTCCCACGGGTGCCTCCTGACGATGTTAGGCATTTCCTGAGGACCAGCACTAATTAGGACGGTTCACGACATTTGTATGACTGTAATGAATGGGGATGATCAATGATAGTGAGGTGAGCATCTGGGGTGAAGGGCAGATGGACTTTGAAGGTACGTAGGGTGGAAATTTTAATGAGAGCGATGGTGGTAAGTTCGCGTTTAATGACTTTTTTAAACAAACGGGTGAATTTTTGGTGTACATCTAAGCAACATTTAATAACCCTCCCTTCGGACTGCGCCGCAGTCAGTTAAAATTTATACGAGTTTTTCTTTTATACAGGGTGTTTGGAAGGGAGCTGTACATACGCCTAGGGTAGAAACTAGGGATAGTCTGCTACCTACCCCCGCCCATTATATTGACCTTGGCCTCAAGGTTTTTTTTTAATTTATTATTATTTTTTATTTGACTTTTTGACTAAAACTACCTGTAGCTCAAAATCTATCCATGGGACCGGTCGGCTAATGGTCTTGTTTTAATCGTTAGAGTCTTAGGGTCCTGCAAAAAATTATTTTACACCAGAAAATTGTGGAGAAGAAAAGTTATGGGGCCTGAAGTACCGTAGTAAGGTAAAGAAATAATTTTAAATTAAAAAAAAACCTTGAGGCCAAGGTCAATATAATGGGCGGGGGTAGGTAGCAGACTATCCCTAGTTTCTACCCTAGGCGTATGTACAGCTCCCTTCCAAACACCCTGTATAAAGAATACAAAAAGTCCTAGAATATGTGATAAAAAATGCATTTTTGAAAACATCGTAGTTTCTAAGTTTCAGATTCACCATCTGCATGATTCAGATGCACAGTGCCCATTTTTTTAAATGTTAGTGTAAGTATTTACATTATGCAATAAAAAAGCTACCAAGAAACAGCTGTTAATGTATTTCTATAGGAAACGAGAATCTATCATAGACAATTCTTTACACACCTATGAGACCTCACTTGCAAAACTAGAAACTCCACACAAACTTCCTTATAGTTCCGTGCCAAAAAACCCAAGACCTTTTTCTCAACATCCCACTTATATAAATCACGTCAACTTTTAATATGAGAAAACTATTGAAGTTCCGGGGACCTCTCCCAAGGGTCAAATAAGCCACTACATTATTTTAGGCCACTTGGCTTATTCCCAAAACAATCGTAATATTATACGCAATAAGAAAAACATAAGTTCCGCAGGAATAAGTTGTCATAAATGCTAACTAAATTGATGGCTGATTTATTTGTATGGAATTGGATTTTGTTACTGTTTATGGCCAGCAGGGCTATTGCGTATCTTTTAAATGACAGTGGCTATCATATTGTCTATGGATTAACTGTCAAATTGGTTATGGTTTAGTACAAAATGGAACCATTTGACTGTAATTGATAGGCACTATAGGTTAGCCACTGTCATTTAAAAGATACGCAATAGCCCTGCTGGTCTAGTCTTGTGGGCTCGTTTTTTATATCTTTTGGCCTTGTTTGTGTGGCCAGTAAGAATGTTCTTTTAATAACCTCAAATCGGTGATACAAGCTTATTGCGGATTACGGTTACTCAATCTCTTCTCTACTGCCATGTTTGTCTTGGTCGCAATAGGTTATTTCACCAAAAAAATGTAATTAGTCCGTCAGATAGATTTCCAAAATAATTATAGACACGTATTTTTTCACGTAAAAAAAGTTGAAGACTGAAGAAAGATACAGTGCTTCGAAAAGTCGTGTGACGTCAAAAGGTTAGTACTTTTTTTACCCACAAAGTGACGTCAAAAGCCACTCATGATCTTGGACACGTTTTATTTACGTATTTTTTTATTAATTTTATAAATAAAAAAACACGTATCCTATATTTTTCGATAATTTATCAGACGGATTAATTACTTATATTTTTTTTTGGTTGGTCATGGGTTCGGCAAATTTTTATTGAGTTTTCCATTAAGATTTTTAACTAGTAAAATGTGGCTGTTCTATTAGATACACCTCTGACTAACCCTTCGAAGATAACATGCGTGTTGTTATGTTATGTCAATCTCTTCTTAGGAGGGAAGGTGAGTTTTGACCATGCAGAGTAAGAGCTGGTCAGGAGATTGTATGGATTTTCTTCTAAAAAGTGTTTGTACCTATGTTTTCTGTCATGCTGAGAAATACGAGGAAGAAGACAGTGATGTGATAAGAATGTAATCAGGCCTTTTACTTAGGTATTCATTTGCCATTCCTGATTGCAATACTATAACATCACAAAAACAGCGGAAAACTGTTATCCCTGGCATGCAGATAAAAACAACTTTTTTTTACATATTTCTATCTACAAAAAAGTATACCAGATTTCCTAAAATTCATAAAACAAAATATACTGCTTCCACATTGTATCATTTTCAGCTAACTATAAAACTTTCTAGGACCCAAAAAATAAACGGACATCACAGCTTTAAGATGTCCCTAACCAAACAATCTTAAAAAAATGTCCCAAAACATTTGAAACCCGACACTTGCCGAACTTAGCCGAGCTCTACAAAAAGGTTCATCGGCAAAGAGGCGCGGTCATAGACTACATTTTCGATGATTTATGGTGCAAATTAACGAGTACGTATCCTCATTCCAGAGCGTCATTTCCTGGTAGAACGCACTGCTACTCAGCTGAACGCGGGAAAAAATAACAGCAAACATTCTTAGCGAAAGCTTTTTGCTTGTTTGTGAGATTTTTGGGCTTCTAGGTCCTCGTTTATCTTTTTGCGGGACTATTATTTGCGTTTGTTGTTTCCAGCAGCTTTTGCAGTCTTTGTATGTTCCAATTGTTTGTAAAGTATAAGTAGCTATAACATTCTTGAAGTTGTGTATTTGTTTAAATAATATTGATTTTATGAAATGTCTGGGCACTTAACTCCAGTAATACCAGTCTTTGGGGAAACTAAGACCCCCGAAGCTCTGTAAAAGACATCAGAACAACTAATTTGAAAAATAAAATAGTTTCCTATTGGAACAGTGACGAATCAGGAATAAACTCATCCTAAACCACAATAGGGGATCGGACTGAGTCAAAAACAATGATTCTAATTAGTCCGTCAGTTAGATTATCTAAAAATTATTGGATACGTGTTTTTTGTTTTATCAAATTAATCAAAATTCACGAAGATAAGATGTGGTTGTGACGTCATTTGAAGGTAAAAAATGTACCTACTATCATATGACGTTTTCGAAGAGTTCACGAGTTTGCGAAGCACTGTATTGACCTCATTTTTTGTTTATGTGAAAAAAGAAAAAATACGTCTCCAATATTTTTTGGAAATCTATCTGACGGACTAATTAGTTTTTTTTTGTCCGATCCCCTATTCTATACGTACCGTATGTAACAGAGAAGTGCAAAATAAAGGGTAAAAACAACACCGTTTCCGGGTTGGCAATAAAAGTTTATGAGGAATCTAACTTTGCATCATGGATATACCCACAGTTTTACAGTGCGGAAAACGTTTACTGAAAATCCTGATAAACAGGATAATTACTTATTTATAGCAGCCAAAAAACATGAAAATATAGTATTCATTGTTATTGTAAATGGTTATCTAAATTAATTGTTATAATTATTAGCTTTTCCATGATCATTATACATAGTTTGCTCGTACGCTCTCTCCCACTCTAGGGCTATCAGCCGTCGATCCTTCGACAGACATTCAGCTTGCTTACTCTCTAGTCTGTATATAAGCTAAGTCGGCAACTCTAATCCTTTTTAGGATAACTTTCTTTCAGATTTTATCCGTATCTGTAGTATACAAAGGTTCTAAACTGTTATGGTATAACTAAAATCTCTTCGCTCTCAAAAATAGAGGAGGCCTGTGTCCCAGCAGTGGGAAGATTAATAGGCTGTTGATGATGATGATGATGATGATGGTAACTAAAATTATCATTAACACTGAAAACGGAATACATAAGAGGAAGTCTGAAAGTGGCGCCGTTGAATGAAAAGTTGTGTGGTAATCGATTGGCGTGGTATGGACATGTGATGCGAAGGAATGAAGATAGTGTTGTGAGGTGATGGGTGGATGTAGATGGGTTTAAGAGTAGAGGAAGACCAAAGAAACGATGGATGGACTGTGTGAAGGATGATATGGCTAGGAAGGAGGTCACTACTGACATGACGAGAAATAGAGAAGTATGGAAGAAAAAGACATGTTGCGCCGACCCCAAATAAATTGGGATAAGGGCAGGAGAATGATGACTGAAAACGGAATGTTTACCATGCTTGTTTTGTTAATGTTCTTCAGTTTATCCGTGATCATGGTGCTTGCAACAGCGCTGAATTATCGGGAACTCGAAATACAAATGAATATGTATGAGCATATCTGATAAATAAAAATGTAAGAGCATATCTGATAGCCCGTCCTGTAACGCACAGAGCATTGAGTTATCCGCTTTCCACATCCAGTTTTTGTAAAGGTGAACCTAATACAAGAACCTAGAGAGCATGTAACCCTATGCAACTTCTTCGTCATCTCCATCTTAATCAACGGTAGATCTCTCCGACTCAACTAATTAACAATAACAAGCGAATCGGTACGGGCGGTGGCGGCATCCGCATACCGTTCGGCTCGTGTTACGATACTTTTTGTTACTAAATATAAAAAAAAACCTTCGGTAAAAAGTTGACTACATTCGGTAGAGGAACAAGTGCAACCGCCCTACGGCGTGGGCCAAAGACTAGGTAACGAAGATGTGACTGTATTTCAAAGTAGGTATATTAGGTCTCGTTAATTAATGGATCCCCGCAACCTTCACCAGGTCAACGCACGAGACAGATCAATGTGGCGACACTTTGATTTGTCCAGCAGTGACCGTCTTTCGGCTAAAATGATGATGATGATGGTTATAGGTGTAGGTAGTTGGAGTTGAGTTGACATTTAATCTGATTTAAAATTAGTCTTATAAAACATTAGATTCGTCCTGAAATTACTTTGTTAAGTATCGTGTTAATTAAATAATCAATCATTATCATCATTATATTTTTTTTTTATTTAGCCTATTTTGTCCCACTGCTGGGCAAAGGCCTCCCCCATTTCTTTCCAGCTCTCTCGGTGTTGTGCCTTCTCTGGCCAATCAGTCACGAATGAGTCCAAATCGTCACGCCATCGTTTTTTGGGTCTGCCTCGGTGACGACGACCGCCTTCAGGCACCCAGTGTGTGACGGTTTTGGCCCATCTGTCCTGACCTCTCCTGGAAATGTGACCCGCCCAGTCCCACTTTAACCTCGCAGACTTATCGCCAACATCGGCAATGTCTGTCTTGGAGCGTATTATGGTGTTACGAATTCGATCGGTGATTTTGATATTTAAAATGCTACGCTCCATCGCTCTTTGGCATCATTATTTAATAATCATTTTATTTATCATTATTTAATTGGTTCTATTTCGAATCTGCTGAAGCTTGTTGAAAACTCAGAGGTACAAGTATAAACAATAATACATTATTCAATAACCCACATTGCAGGAGTGTTACACAAACTGCATTACCAGTTTGTGTAGGCTGCAAAATCGCAAAAAGTATAATGTTTAAAATCGCTACACGAGCTGCCACGAAAGCGCTACGCCCACGCCGCGGCGTTTTCGTGAAACTTTTTTATTGCAACTTGCCGCAGCCTTAGGTCTTGCTATGCAGAATTATAAAAAATAACTTCCCAGAGCTAGGTGACAGTTAGGCACTAAACAAAGTACGTGCTCCACACAAAACAAGTCTATAGTCTATGAGCAAAGTGAAGTGATTCATTAGGCAGGTCGTTCGTCTTCATTGCGTGTGTCGGAGATAGTTTAACGTTTAAATGATTATTTGAGGCGGGAACTAAAAAGTCATACGTAATCTCACTCAGCTACTGGTTGTTTAAGTTGATTGTACTAAAGAAGTGATACGGGCGTTGAAGAAGGGGGATAAAAGTTGGTTGGTATATTAGTAGTAAAATTGTCAAAATAAACTAAGTAGACATATTCGCTTAGGTAGTTACATGAAACTGAAACTAGAAAGAAGTTTTTTCATCAAACCTATACGTGTTGGGTGTCTATAGGCACGTCTTTAACCATTTTTGCTCAAAGTCAATCGTTTAAACTTCAAAAGTGTCACTTCAAAAGTCACTTCCAAAGTGGTAAAATGTGTGTGTATGTTTTTCTGTTGCTGCTTTAACAAGAAATAATACAAATTAAAGGGGGCTTCCCTACAACGATGGTACGAAACCCTTAATGTGCAAGTCCGACTTGCACTTGGCTCTTCCTTACATCTTCCCATGTAATAGGGGTCGACTCCATCCATTGCCAACAACGGGGCATACATTCAGCCTACGTGGCTGATACTGATGACGGTTGGAAAAACCTAATGACAATTTGCCAACCCGGGATTCGCCAGGATGTCATGCTTAGCAGTAGCGAACAAAGGACCAACGATGCAGTCACTGAACCTATAATAGTGTAGTCTCACTCACATTATCATAGTATTTACTTTATTCGTATCTACATACTTATATATACATTGTGAAGATGTAGAATACCAATGTAACAATGAACTATTCTTTAATTAAACAATGAATATGTTATGTACCTATAAGACTAGTAATTCCCAAAGGAACATTCATACAAAACTCGAATAATTCCTTTGATCTAAACCGAATGATGTTAGTTTTAAAGCTAAAAATAATCAAAGCCAAAATCGTTTATCGTACATTTAACTTTAACTTAACAAAGAGAAGGTTTAAATTCAATTGGCTGTTATAAGTAACCATGCAGTATCGTCACTTGGATGAAGAAACGTTTTCGTACATCCCGACAGTGTAGTTTCAACCATAGTCTACAGGAAAATAGGTCTAATATCAATTGACTGGTATCACATGGTATCGTCAGTTGGTACAGTATGTGCCCAGTATTATCTGACCCCTCTTCTCACACCGTTTTCCCTTTCGACTACGGGTCAAGTAATGCTGGGCGTATATTTTACCACGTTGGAACTTTGGAACGTATGCAAGTGCAGACATGGTCTGTCAGCGTTCAGAGTGGTCTGACCCTCGTCAGACTTCGACGAGGTCTCACGTTTACACTCACTTGTCTTCACGCAGATGGAATGTTTTAAGAATCTGGTACGGAATGCCTATGTTGTGAGGACATCAGCACTTCTTGGGAACCTACTCGCCTTTAGTGAAGTTCCTCTTTTTGTTTTTGCAACTAAATAAACAGCTATTTTGTATTAGAAATGCTTGTTGAGTTACACCTCGTTTCGTCACTTATTTGATATTTCGGTACCTACATTCTTCTATTTCTTTACTTGCTTTTCAAGTAGTAAGAACATTAATCACTAAAGCCGGCAGAAACCAAAGCTATAATTTCATTACCATTAAAAAGAAGCGTTCCTAATTCGACAAACCGTCGGTGGTCTTAAAAAAGGCGGCGCTCTCTCTTTCCTCTTTGCTCAGAATTGGCATAGAGCATTGACAATAGTCGATTTTTTATCGCAACACATCTGCAACCGGACACCGAGGTCCAGTGGACGATAACATTCCACTATTTTTCACCACAATGACTACTAACTACATAAATCTTTCCACTGAATTTACAATTATTTTAGGACTGCTTTTTTTGTTTAGTCGATCATTGATCGTCCACCCTCGCATCAGAGCCCATTGTTGGTTAAAAAGAGTGAATTTTTTCTGGTCATTTTGGGGGCCATTGTAAAAAGATGTCTCTCAAATGTCCCCCTTATGTTTGATGGCGCAGCTGAGTTTATTTCTGATATTTTGAACGTTGGACATCGTAAAGAAAGTGTGGATTACACAGTAAAAATGAGATACTTAACTAGGCTTAATGGTGTGAGAGAATTAGGTGATTCATTAATTGTTGGTAGAATCACTAACGTAAGTAGTTATGTAGTCCTAAGTGAATTAGTTTTTTTATTGCGATTTTGAATTATATAAATTTAATTCTAGTAGAGGTAATAACCATCGGTAGGTAGTTAAAGTGTTTTTCGAAACCTGCTAAGGTAAAACACAAACAAAATAATGAGTTACTTCTCAGAAACTACATGTTTTGCAGTAAAAATAGGTAATAATAGAAATAATTACGTATGCAGGCTAAAAAGGGGCAGTTAGTGACACTTTCGAAATTCGGGTGGTCCGTCCGTCTCCACTGACCATCAACTAAAGTGCCCCATAAACAAAACTAACACATTTCTTAGCGGTAACTCGTAGGTGGCGAGATTCGGGCAAAGATATGCCAATTTGCAGCCAGCACAGATAACAAATTGCTAAATACTTTGACAGATAGAGATTAATAGGTGCGAAAACAATGCATCTGTTTTAGGAAGTTAAACACGTTAAGTTGATGAATTTATCTAAGTATTCGGTCTTTTAGCACGTGGTATTGTTGATACTGTAGTTGTATAGCATTTGTTTATCACCATGGCTTTCATTTACAATGAAACATACGCTAACTGTTCATTAGCAAATAAAGAATATATATTATCTACACTTAACACTATCAATAGAAAGCGAAAATCAAGTCATTATGATTGTTTTCAGTGCCAATAAATGTTTTTTTGTCTTTCGTGCTCCGACCAACAAAAAAAATCCACTCTTACCAAAGTTGCCAAAATACATTGGGGAGAGCAGCAGTCTATCATTATACAAATCTATAATTACAGTTACCCCAACAATTTGTTATCAAGAACCCAAATCACGACGTTATAAAAACTTCTGTTCACATCAATACTTAATTTAATTAACATTTGCCCGCATATTTTCTAAATGATGTCTGTATTGATGAAAAAATCATTTCTCACACATAATAACGTCAAATGTACAGAATGTATACATTATGTAGTTATTTAATAGTTCGTGGTGATTTAGTTACCTAGTCAGATTTTCTAAACGAGGTAGGTATGTAAGGGTTTTTCTTATGATTACAGAGTAAAACCGCAATTTTTACTGGTGAATGACGTGCTTTTACAATGCACTTTCCTTAATTGATCAATAGTCTTGGTTAAGATTTTTCAGTCACAGTACTTAGCTTATTAAACAGAGCAGCTTTCGAAGAAAAAACTAAAATAATCAAAGTTTTACAAAAAAAAAACACAATATGTCAGTATATAAATGACAGGTGTATCAAAACGCCTCCTTTTCTCTATGCCAGGTTTGTTTTTCAAAAACCACATGTCACTTCATGCCAATAGTAAAGGCGGTAACAACGTCGCATTCGAAATTCAAACAGCAGCTGAGGATCGAAATAAATAAGGCGGCAGTGACACGCGCGCTCTCCCTCCCTTTTATAATTATTACATTTTATTTTTAAATTGTTTTTTCTACTCCACAAGGATTCCCCTCCGTGTTCACGGTACCAAAACAATGTCCCCTCGTACCTAATGGCTCCATTCGGCCGTGCGTTGTTTTAAATTGGATACGGGTCCATAATAATAAATTGTCAGCCTCAACCCAGCTTTAGAGCGTGTGAGTAATGATAATTAAATTGATCCTTGCTTTTCTCTCTTTATGTTTTAGATTGATATTTACTTTTACATTCTTTCAACCTTAATTTCATGATTTACATGTATTTTAATGGATATCGATAAATATACAAGGCGTTTCTTTTCAGTCATCATTTAATACGCAAGAATGTTAATTGGGTACTTTAGTAAAGAATTTGTGTACAGACGATTCATTCAGCTATAATCAAACGAAAACTTACTGGAAACAGTAACAGTTCTTAATAAGCAACACTTCTATGTGTACATTTACATTGCTACTCGTATCTGACATAAGATCCATTTTTCCCAGTTTTATCCAGTAACCTATATTAGCGAATATCAGTCACAAGGCTCCCGTACTCGACAGAACGGAAGCCGGTAACTTGAACTCGTAACAGGTAAACAATATCTAGAAACTCGATACTTACCGCGGGGCGAGGACACGCGACCGACCTAAAATAGCGGCCACAGAACGCCACATTGACAAATCTTACGGCCTCGGTGAACTAACACACGCTGGGTGTTATTAAAATCCCCAGTAACTCCGTCAATATATCAACCGCGTTCACTCCCCTAAGTCGGAAGGGAGACCTCTCTATTTTTAAAATACTTCCCCACCGTTCATTTTATATTTTTTCCCTGAGCGCGCTTATTTTTACGCCAACCAACCATTTTAAAATGATACCTAATCCGCTGCACATGTAACCCGTATTTTCCTTTTTTATATTCTAAAGAGAGGGGCGCAAAGGATCGTTTTAAAATGGACGAAATTTTAATAATAAGTTGCAGCCGCTGCTGTATGTAACATACGGCGCGCGTGCGTTCCTTATTTGAATTTGAATGGTGGAACGCGTGCGCGCGCAGCACGCGTTTTTAACTTTTTTATTGGGGCGCTTAGCCAATCAGATGGGTTTTATTTGTAAAAAAGTAAGGGGAGTTTGTACATAGAATGTGTGCTAGTTTTTTAGAGGAAGGCGTGTATTTTGGGCGGTGTTATAGTCCATACGAGTTAGAAGAATTTAAAATTAGTTTCAAGATTACTACGTTAATGCGAATAATTTGTTACATACTTAGTCACATCAGGACAGGGACTTTTACGTTACTTCTCAATAACACATGAGGAATTCGGAAAATACTTAAAATACCAAACGTCTTCGTCTCAGAAATGTTTGGTGTTACTGAAACAAGATTTCAAAATTACCTGAAACAGTGCTAGAAATAAGGTCATTACGTGCCTATATTGTTACACTGTATAATAACTTCTAAACTCCGAGTTATAAAAGCTAAACAATCCCAACAACTCGACCAAGCCTCCTCCATTACGAATATATCATAGCAATCAGAAATATACGACATTATATTATTCCCTTAATCCAGTTATTTTCCGGCCAACAAATACTTCTTATGGATAATTGATTTCCAAATATTAAGTTACTGGCAGTATGTTTGCTTGTCTGTGCTTCTTCTTACAAAGAAAATGATATATTTTTGTGTTTGCCATAGATATGGCTGTGTTTATCCTCGTGTTTGGTAACTTAGCTAGATAAATTAGGTAGTTGTTGTGTTAGCAATTATGTTAACAGGTAAAGGTAAATCTTTTATTATAATGTTTGGTGGCAAAGTTACTGTTATATGCCGAGGCTTCATTAGCCTTTCCTTAACCTACTGTTTGATAAGGGGTATCCTAGTTCGGTTAACAAAAGAAATGATACCTATAGGTATTAATCACACATTTTGTTTTTACAAAAATACTAAATACATCATATTTGTTAATACATAATTTATTTTGATTCGTTTTACGAGGGTCTTTGGCACGTAAACGAAGCCCATAAAATCTAACTTGATTTAAATTACGGCTGCCAAACTTAAAGGTTTAGTAGCTTTGGTCATAACAAAATATATGATTATCGGCAATGATATATTAAAACTAATTATCGGATTAATTATTGACACCCTGACAGCTGTAACTTAAATCAAATTATATTTCATTTATTTTAAGTAAGTACCGAAAACATGGCCATTTTACCGCCTTTCTAAAATCGTAACGTACTCCGGCTATCTTGTTTTTCAATTCGATTTCATGACAAAAATCCTAAAAAAATATTCTCAACAGCGCAGCGTTGTCCTTGCGCTAAAAGATGCTCGTAGTAACATATAGTATGGACCACTTTTAGTGTGTAGTTCAAGGTAGCGTTGCTTGACAAGAAAACTTGCATCGATATGTCAAACGAGGTACATTTATTTTAGTTCTTGGTTTTCCCGCCTGCAGTTGGTTGGTTGAAGTGTACACTGAAAAAATACTTTTGTTGAATATACTAAATTCTCAGTATTTTTTGCAAAAGCCAAGTGTTAATATAGGTCCTACACACATTTTTGTTGATTTTACTAAACCCAAATAGTTAAACATTTACAAAACTGGTATGGTATTAATTACTCATTAGAATTGTAATAACGTTATTTTTACTACGTATCCGAATCGGTTAGACTTACAAACAAGTTTCGTAAAATCGATCGATTATACGATACGAGTCATGTAATATTCACCGTCATTATTTAATATAATTTAAGGATATTTTTGTATTTTTTATCAAACCTGTCTCGTATATTTTACCCTCTAATTAATTAAACATACGATACTAGTCTTGCAAAATTTACTCATTCTGTATCGTAGACTTAACGAGATAACTTAGTATTTTATTGCTAAATCGGCTTCGTATATTTTACCCTTCAGCTTTTGTAGACTTTAAGATACTAGTCTTGTAATATTCAAAAATTCTCTTTCGTATAATTTACGTGTCATATTTAGTATTATTCAGTAAAGTTGTTTAGTATATTTTACAACATTATTTACCTAAAATGTACGACACTAGTCTTGCAATATTTACTCATTCTGTTTCGTAAACTTAACGAGTTAACTTTAGTGTTTTTTTGCTAAATCGGCTTGGTATATTTTACCCTTCAGCTTTTGTAGACTATGCGATACTAGTCATGTAATATTCACTCATTCCGTTTCGTATAATTTAAGGGTTTTTTTTTAGTATTTTTGAATAAACCTGTTTTGTATACTTTACTGGTCATGTTATGTATTTTTACTAAATAAGTATCGTTTATATTATCATTATTGTATAGTGCGTTCTACGAAACTGGCTTTGCTAGGTTTACTCATTTACTTTCGTATATTGTGCAACTTTACTTCGGTTGAATCTACAAACAAATTTTAACAATATTGCTTTCGCAATATTTTCCTACACACAAAATTGTCATGATACTTACTTTCATGTTTTAGTTGTTTTTAAATTTCTTAGAATAACGTCATGTGAAACAAAATCGTTTCGTAGGAAGGTTAGGTACTCTAAAAGATTTAGAGACAACTTAAACCTGTAAGTAAATCAATCATGAAAACAAATACATGAAGCTTTTATAGCTAAGTAGTAAAATATTATGTAAAATACAATATCAAAGAAATCCAGATAAGTGCAATATTACTGGGTAAACACAAAAACAAAATACCGAGTAGAACGTTCCAAAGTAAAGTCGCAAACGAAAGTAGATGCTAGGTCAAAATAAATATAGCAAATATAACACAGGACCCCTTAAAAGTACACAAAAAATAATAAAATTTGGTGAAATTATCATAATTATACAAAAGAATGAATGATTAAATATTACAATTCCAAGATTTGGTCAGAAAGGGGACTAAAATAACAACAGAATGTAAAAAAAATAAGAACATTTTATTTAAAAAACAGGAACAATCGACATAGTTACTTATTTAAGTTATGTTATGTAAGTACCAACTTAATTTTACAATTCACATTTTAATAAAAAAATATAAATTTCTTAAAATTCGAAACCACTGTTTATTAGAGGATGCATTATTCCTAAGTTAATCTTAAAGTATGATATATTTATAAATGTAAACAATACAAAAACAGTTTATTTAAACAAACAACAGGAACAATTATTGATACTTATCTAAGTTATATAATGTAAGTAGCTACCTACCAACTTAGTTCTACAGTTCACATTAAGATATAATAAATAAATTACAAAACAATTAATTTCTTAATTCGAAAACGCTGTCTATAGTCTAGTGCAATTAGAGAAAAAATACTCAAAACGTAGAACAAAATTTGATTTTCATGGGACTTTTTTTAGTGAGTTCCTAGAGTGGAGAAGAAAGTTTAAAAAAAAAATTTCGCCGCTCGTGACTTTTTTTTTCACAATAAATTTAAAGATAAACAGAAAGCACGCCCTGAAACGAATGTTTACTTCTGTGTGACGTCACCAATATTTAACAAGTAGGTAGGATCTATAAATATTTTTCTAGTTATTATACCTCATTAGATAGCTAATAAAATGAGGATTTAGACATTAAAAGTTATTAAGACATTAAGACATTTAAAAGTTATTGAATTTTAAGTTACTGCAGTTATGAATGTGGTCTTCGTTAATATTTTCTTGTCCAGTTATCTGTGAAAAAGCATCAGTTACCAATTCTTTTTACCAAAAGGAATCTTAAAATTCTACATTTTTAGAAATAATTGCAGAAAAAAGGAAATTTTCAAAAAAAAAAATTACTTGAAATATGCATTACGTCAACAACAATATACAAAGAAACGGACCAAATCAGCGTTTAATGGATGCACGCAGGTCACAATATTACGCAACAATATGTATTCGTTATTCGTAAACGAAAACAAAAAAAAATCCAAAGAAAATAAAAAAAAAGTCGCGGGCGGGAATTTTTTTTTAACTTTCATCTCCACTCCTAGAACTCAATAAAAAAAGTCCCATGAAAGTTTGACCACTATCAACTTCGCTCCATCTTTATGTCTAATTGCACTCGACTATTATTAGGACATAGGATGCATTCTTCCCAAGTCAAGAAATATTGAAAATTGGTCTTAAATCCCGACCAATAGAGGGTCCCAAACGATCATTACACAAACATACCTACATTGGTACATGAATGAGCATTAACTTTTAAATTATTACACAAAATATTGCGAGAACATATTTGCCCATTACATTACCCTTTACACTATGACAAAAGAAATTGCAAGAACATTTTTGAGCATTCTCTTTTAAATTATCAAAATAGGCATTACCCTTTATTTTAACACATTTAGTTTTGGAAGACACTTATTACTAGAATTAGGAAATAAAGATTGTGGAGTAATATTATTATTAGCCCTTCGTATGGGACACGAAACACGGTTATCACTTTCACACGCATATTGTTATTGTTTTGAATAGAGTAAATAGAGTCAGATTGAAACAAAAACTTTGACCACTAGAAAGTTTATTATTCTCACCTGGACCAGGACTCTGCAACGCCTGTACCTAACTTACGGCAATGCTCCATGGAGTGGCCGAACTTCCTGCAGTAATCGCAGGTAGGCCGTAGCCTCCTTGTGGAGTCCTACTTGGGTGGAAAAGGCGCGGGGGACGCCGCTGGAACAAGCGCGAGCGGAGCGGGCGGGACCTGCACCGCGGCGCGGGCAGCTGGCGCACCGTAGATATGCGTACGTGCGAGGCCGCTAACGTGCGCGCGTGCCCGGCTGTTGTCACGACCGTTATCACTCGAAGCGGTTTGTGTAGCCGGCGTTGATGTTGGCGGCGGTTGTGTTCGTCGCTCACTCGCCGTGTGCTTCATGACAGTTTTCTCGCCGAAGAATCTTCTACCATTCGTGCCAGGCGGAGTAAACCATAGAAGGTATTGCACTCTTCTCGTCGTAAACTTTTTCTAATTGTACTATGTAGGAGACCGTAGGTCTACTTGAACTGACTCTGTTATGTCACCCTTAGGCAAGCGTGCGAAAAGGGCGCGAACGCGAATAAGTCGGTGTTTTCAATGTCCTGCAGCGTGGCAAATATATCCGATGAGGCGGTCGGCTATAATCACTTATCAAGTTATCCTCGGCTTCTCGCCATGAAGACACGGAGTATTTTATGCCTTGGAAGGAAGGTCTTAGATTGGAAGTAAAATTTATTCACGTATTGACACGATCACAATTATTATTTACAAGAGTTCGGAATGTTATTTGTGAACGACAGGTCTAGATGCGTGGCGTCGCGAATACACTTACGCGGGAAACTAGAGATTATGCGCACGCGGTACAATACAAGTGCTTTGCGCATAGGCAGCAGAGCGGACTGGCGAGCGCCGCGCACCGCTCGCAACGGCCACGTGGGAAAGAGATAGAGCGATACAAGTTATCCGGTGTATAGCTCGGGCACGCGACTGCGGGATCGTTGGGCTTTGGGTTGCTACAACTTTTAATAAAATGTTCCTGTTTAGTTTTTCTACATCTGTCATTTAAATCGTTACCCCTATAGTCAAATAATTGTATTCGGTCATGAAGTGTATTTAAATTAAACAATTTTATAGTTTCAGTGTAATGCAAAATAATATGAGCAAGGTCATAGTGAAAAACACCTTCGAAAATGTAATGCATAATATCGACACATAAGTTATCCAGTACGTGGTAAAACCGATGTTATTAAATACACATGCTCTTTTAATCCTGTCATTGTTACATTATTAATTCACGAATCACGGGCATAATTTTCTTGATTTCTGAGCTTGATTTGCTTGATCTTGATTGCATTGTTTTCTCAGTAGATAATATTTTATTACCATTACGATATGTAAAGGTACGATAAAAACTGCTAGAATATGATTTGGCAAAACCTAGAACAGTGTTATTAAGTCCCAAATTGTCACCAATGACCATTGCAAGTATAAATACATTCTGAATGTTCCTTCTGGTGTTTCTATTTCAATAACACTTTCTTCTAAATATTTTAACTCTGTAATAAGTTTGTGAAATACTTCGTAGTTCTACGTACGTTTTTTTAAGACATGAAGATGTGAATGTGAAAGTGTATAAAACGAATGTTTTGCTATACAATTTATTTAAATTATTCATTATCATCAGGCATATTAAATTTATACATACTGGGTGGAAGGTTCACTGACGCGAAAACGAAAACGGTTACCATGTATTCAGTACATCATTCTGAAGTAAACGTTATATTACACCTACGGGATATCTTCCGTGATCATTATTTGTTTTGAGCTCTAGATATTTCGACGTTGTTGCTAACGCCATGATCGCGGGCTGACTGGAGAATGCGGGAATATAACTAAAAACATATTGATGTTCGAAAAAGCAATACAAAATATCGAAAAAGTATTAAATTATACGTAAAATAGGATTTGAATCTGGTCACCCCGGGAGAGTTTACTGCCTACACGCATCGCGTTCCGTCCCTTCCCCTTACACCCCGCGTCCGACAAAACAAGCGTTGGCAAAACTGACAATAGTACGGTTTGATTTTACGAAATAAGTTTTGTAAAAGTACTTTGTACGTATTATGTATTTCATTTATTTATTTTGCGTTCCATATGGCGGACCCTGTAAGGGCACAGCAACGTAGGAGAGATCAATGATAGACCATTCTGACACTATTGAATAGCAGACTCGAGGCCCAGGTTATTTGACTTAATAGTTTTTTTGTCGTTGGGGAACCTTGCCCTAAAAGGTAGGTACAGTAGGTTGTAAGATTTTTTTTTGTTTTGATGGCTATCCATACCCTACTGGTAAGACTACTACTACCCTTGCTCACGAGGTCTACAGCTCACAGAGCCACTTAAATAGTTAAATATCGTCGCAATCGCAAAAACTTATCGCAAAAAAAATTATGAAGTGGGTCAACTCAACCCGAACCGTTAGAGAGAGACAAAATACCTTTGCTGACTTCTCAAAAATCAGAAGAGCTACAATTCTTAGATCATTTTTAAAAGTAGGTACCTACCTACTCACAAATTATGGTTTAGGTCCCGTAAGCCATGTAAATTTGTTTTTCTGGGACTTGGCTGCTTAATAGGTAGTGTATTTTTTCTCTTCATCATCATCATTTTAGCCGAAAGACGTCCACTGCTGGACATAGGCCTCCCCTAAGTGTCGCCACATTGACCGGTCCCGTGCGTCTCGCATCCAGCGGATCCCCGCAATCTTCACCAGGTCATCGGTCCATCTAGTGGGAGGCCTTCCAACGCAACGAAATTTTTTTCAGTTATGTAGGTACTTACATGAAAACTTAATTAGGTTCTATTTTACTAAACATTCGTGAAAAATTACTTAGTTAGTGGTACAAACCGCATCAAAATCCATTGCGTGATTTAGGAGTTAGTTGATTTAGAAACATCGTCAATGTTCAGATGTTCAGAGCTCTCAACCAGTGAACGAAAACATCACGAGGAAATGTTACTTACCTACCTATTTTAACTACGACGATGTGCCCGCAACCTGTGACGTATGGAATACCAACTACTGCAAAATGTATGTAGTTGGACGTACTTCTGACAACCACTACAGCCTCAAATAATCTTTAGTTGGTACTTGGCCTTGGTACTAAGAGACCTGTTTGGATTAGGATGGCTACTTTTTATCCCGAAGAACGAGCCCAAAACGTTAAAACGCCTAAAATGCTGATGTTAGCAGACAAAACTTACACGTATGCGCAGCCGCGGGAAGCCGCTAGGTCTGCAATAGTTATACATAGATTAACAACCAAATCATGTAGGTATATTAAATTGCCTTTGGCAAAATCAACATACAAGATCGTTAATTGTACATAGCACTTTAATAGCGAAGCATGTGCCATCTAATGTTACTTTTAGGAACCGTCTTACAAAACTAGAAAGTGTTTTTTACGGAAGTATAATGTCAATTTGTTTATTAATTCGACATCAAGTTATAGTTCATTATACTAAATCGTTGACGTTAAATTGCATTCAGCAAAAACAACATCCAAGATCGTTAATTTTACATAGAACTTTAGTAGCGAAGCATGCGCCATCTAATGTTACTTTTAGGAAGCTTCTTATAAAACGAGAATGTGTTTTTAACGAAAGTAAAATGTCAAATT
Organism: Diarsia rubi; assembly: GCA_932274075.1. Classification (NCBI taxonomy): domain Eukaryota; kingdom Metazoa; phylum Arthropoda; class Insecta; order Lepidoptera; family Noctuidae; genus Diarsia; species Diarsia rubi. Next base: position 6,666,393 of record OW026414.1, read on the forward strand.
GTTTAACAATTCAAAATCAAATTATAGTTGAATATACTAAATCGTGGATGTTGAATTGCGTATAGTAAAATAAACATCCAAGATCATTAATTTTACATGGAACTATAGTAGCGAAGCATACTTTTCTTGACAATGCTCCTGGCAACCATTTTACAAAACATAATTTTGTGTATTTAACACATAAATCTCTTAATTTTACTAAACAATAGATAGGTTAATGTTAACCTTTGATAGTTTAGTGAAATGAACAACGAGTATTTGTGAAATCAACGAGGAATTAGGTTGATATTACTAGTTGAAGCCTCAAACTACTCTTCTTTCGTAAATTTAACAATTCCATTTTTTCAGTGTAAATTCACACATATCTATACATAGACATATAATGTAATGATGATAATCATAAATTAATCTTTCACACGAACCACACCCAAACGTTGTAGTGACACATAAAAGTCATTACTTTTAATTCTAATGTCATACATTTACATATAATATGACGTAAAGAAAATCACGTAATACGGTCGATACATAGAAAACAAATGTCAATGTCAAATGCAAATTTTATGAAAATGAAGATACTCTCAGAGTAGTTTGAAGCGTGGTGTGTATGTTGGTAGTCGGTGTATAGCTTTATGGTCACCATCAAGTATGAAACGGATTGAAGATCGTAATATGATTAACTGCCGTACTCAGAGACGTTTAAGGATCACTTAAGCCGTCACTTATTTTTATTTTGCATGTCAAATCTTTTTATTAATTAATTAATTAAACATCCCTGAGTGCGGTAGTATGTAACACAATATCTAAACACTTACATATTTTTTTGAAAACTAAGCGTATAAAAAAATGTGAAAAAAATACAAAAATAGTATCCCGTTTTCCGCACTAACGACAGTTTTCAACACATTTTCGTCCGCAAGAAAATGGCCAAGTATGTAGCCCCCCCCCCCCCCCCTGCAGCACTCAGAATCTCAAAGCAATCCATATTTGTTCAAAGAAAATAAGTCTTAAAGAAACCTAAGATTCAAAAGCAAATATAGCTTTCGTTTCCCATAAAAATATTGATGCAGCTTTTAGCAGTGGTCGGGGAGAGGGCGGTCCCCGTTGCCATGGTAACCGGCGACCCTCCGAGGGGAAAAAACGGGTAAAAATTGCGGGAGCGAACGAACGCTGATTTTTTATGGCATCGTACATTTTTTCTCGGGAGCGCCGCGACGCCGAGCTCGGGCGTGTGGGCGTGAGGTGCAGTACAGGGTGCTGTAAAAATTAAACTGATAAGATTAATTTCATCTATTTTAAAAAAATGCCGCCCTTACTTTTTCTAGTCTTATCATAATCAGGTTATAATATTCTCACCTTGAGACACAGTTCTCTTCTCTACGTCTTTTTTTTCAGTCTCATCAAAATCAGCTTATAATGTCCACCCTGAAAACAGACCTCCTCTCTATGAGAGATAGTGGGTTGTTACTTGTAATCCACCACGCGGGCCTAGCACGGGTTGGTTGATGTCACATCATCTCACGTCTTTAAATTTTGGTAGCTATCCTCAAAACTTTTTCCTCAACCGTTTTTCTGTCTACAGAATTTTATTAAAATAATTTACAGTCTGTTATTCAGTGTTTCGTCAAAAAAAATGTTTTTCCTGCTTTGATTTTTCTTTTGACATTTTGGTCAATCTCCATAGAAGTTTTGTAGAGTTCATAAACCCTCCTTCAAAACATCATTATTTCGTGTTTTGCTTACCGTTTGTTTTATTCAATACCACAGGTGCGTATTGACGCAAGACACGCAAGGTTTTCTACGCATACCTACCTCCTACACTAAAACCTCGAAATAAACCCATGTAAATATTTAACAGTCACCCAAAAAAACACGTTGTCAATAAAACTCTTCAGTTTGTCCATTCATTGATTTTTGATCTATGTAAATTCGAATACTTAATTATTTCATATTGTTCTTCAATAGGTAATTTAAGCAGCACGTGTAATTTTCTTCCTGGTAAATATGCAAACAATTTGAATTTTTCGTTAGAAAATTGGTACGGAACGATTTTAAAAATGCCTACTTAATATTAATCTATACCCACGTGTTGACAGATCCGCGATTAATCGATTTTCTGTTTTTTTCGCATTTCCCGTCAAAACAGTATAAAAAATGGACAGTAGCCCGTCACACGTGGATAGCTGTACACAATGAGGCTGTGTATATAGGTTTGATTTGCACAAATCAGTATTGATTTTAATTTCGTAAAGAGACCGCCATGCTTACTAACAAAATATAAATAAAGTATAAGTACAGCGCGCAGGCTGTACTTGTACTGTGTACAAAGAACAACTTCTTAAATCAATCAACTAGCTCCATTCACAGTGCAGACCTTTTATTTACCTCTCCCAGCCGGCTTCATACAACTGCGTAAGTGTGAACGAAAACAGAAAAACATGAAAATATTTTGTTTCAAACATCCTGTACGCTGTCCGAAACTCTCCATGGAGTGCTAAATCGTGTTTCGTATGTGTGAGTGTTGAGAGTGGAGGCTGCAAATATTATAAGTATGGATTTTATACCCCTCTCGCTCGCACACACGCCGTCTCCCTCCCGCACCGAAGAAAAAAATATTCTCGGAGGGAATCTAAAATTATGAGCGCGAAGGAAAGTTTCATGCGTTTATATGAAAAGGGAATGTTAGAGCGAATCGGTTCATAAATCTTGTGATGTAGAAGGTAGTCGATCGTTATTTCGCTTCGGTGAAATTGTCGTAGCAAGCAGTTTTACTTTCGTTCGAGTTGATGAACGAGCGAGATAAATGATCTTTTAATGATTTATCATGTTTTTGTTGAGTTACTGCGTCTTTGCTACGAAGCTACGGCCTACGGCGTAGCAAGTGGAAGCAGTTTAGTTGAAATGTTCAGAGTGTTCCATAGGGAAAATATTTTATTTTATCTGTATATTATGTCCCACCTGGATACATTCAACAGTTATTGATACCATATATTATAAGTTCATTTAAAAAGTTGACAATCAAATTTTTTTGAGTTGGCTGTAACAGGGCTACGTAAGAAACCCATCCAAAATACAAATATAGTTTTTTGGATGGGTTTTTTACGTTACATTTATGCCCTAAAACTGAAATAAATATTTTGCAGATAGGTAGGTACCTACTAGGTACATAACAATAGCGAAATATTAAATTGCAGTTCACACGATACTTCTAGGGGTGATACACGTCTGTCAATAAAAGGGTGCAATTCCAAATGATAACTCTTTTGTCTGTCACCCCTTTCGCTAAGTCACTTTAGCAAATGAAAAAGCTTCCCCCTGTACATATAGTATTATGCGATAATAGTCATCTATAGTCGCTACAAGTATAGGAAAGCAAAATTCTGAATACAACTGGTCTACACGGGCAAAATATGCCCGTGTAGACCAGTTGTAATCAGAATTTGGCTTTATCAGCTATTAGCGCCTTTTGCTAGCAGTTTGGTCCGCGTGGAGGTCGTATTTCCGATATCAAAAGTATCCGTTCTAACTTAGCTTTTGATTGATTCTAACGCCAAATTTCATCCAGAGTTCGTTTGGTCGTTAAAACATATTTTGTCTGTTAGACAGAGTTACTGTCGTATTTTTAATATTCAAAAAAAAAGAATTCCAGCTTATTTACTGGAATAGCCACGAATTAATTGCATCTGATATCCAATCAATTACTGCCACAAGATTTAGATCTTTGGCAGTCGTTACAGGTAGTCAGTGACCTCAAAGTCTGACAGTCTTACCCATGGGTATCGTGTTAACTGTGTTCTGGAGTTCAGATCGCTCCATATAAAATACTGGTACGCAGCTGCATCTGGATAGACTGGAAACCGACCCCAATATAGTATGGAAATGGATTTAAGCAGATGATGATGATGCAATCAATTGATCAACGCTACGTCAACAGCTATCTACTGATACTAACATAGACATCACCCAGACCTCATCACAGTACCTCTGTCTTCAGCCTCCAGTCTGTTGAAACTACCTTTGTGATATCTGATTTTGATAGCAGGCATCGTCCATAGGCGATGTTAAAGATCGCAACAATTTTGAAAGACTTAATTTGGTGTTCAAGCGGCGCTTAGAGGTCTACGTCTAGCAGTGGACATTTTACAGCTGGTATGATGACTGTGGTAATGACAATGACCTAGAAGACTTATATCATGGGCTTCTAGCACTCTACTAGTGGTCCTAGCCTCTACAGTGGTACTACATTATACTCATCCACTCACATCGAGATGCATCGAGATTTGTAAATCATTTAAGAGCACCATCTTTACCACTCGATCATAACTTAATTAAACCTTAAAAAAAATTTGCGTTTCGTTCCAGTCAATATCCGAACGCGTTCATTAAGTAAATCTTCAGCTCCAATCGTGTTCCATCGAGTCCATTTACGCAAACAAAAGTTTCAAAATACCATAGAGAACATTTGCAATTCCAATCCAAATGGCAACTCCACCATTCGCCAAAAAAGTAAAAATCGATACTATCCTCAAAGTCCCGAACCCTTCGAGAGAACTGTCACAAAAAACCGAGGGGGGCAACATGGAGCACATTTAATAAATCGAGGGAAAGGGTTGCGTCCCACCACCCCCCCTGTCAAACACCCATGTTTTATTCATGACGCGTTCAAACCGAATCAGAATTGTATCGGAGATTGGGATCAAATCTTTTTGTTATTTACCCATTGATAGCTATTTACCATGGCTTGATTTGGGAGATGGTAGGTATATGGTAGTTAATTTAGACCTTGGGATTTGATTATGTATCGTAAGATTGGAATAGATTAATAACATTTTAATTATAATGGCATGGTGGAATGGTCTTTACCAAGGAGTTGATCAGAAAAAGAAATCACAAAAAAACCGTTTACACAGTGAATGCAAGTAAAACTAAAAGCAAAGAAATCCTATGTGATTCCAAGTTAGTAAAATAATAGAATATCTGCTTCTTTACAAAGTAGTGATTATAACCTTAACATTCATTGGTTGACATAAAACAAAGCGTTCTCCTTAGTGACGGTACTTCAAAGCCAAGCAGGGAGTTTTAAAACATTAGATAAATATAAGATTAAGTTTAGTACTTATGTTCTAGAAATATTCCAATGGTAAGTCCTATTGACATAAAATAGTTTAATTGGATAGTACTTTTCAAAATAAACACAACTAAAACGAAATTAATCTATTTATTTCCACTTGTGAATATGTCAACTGTCACGGTCACTGCATTATCAATTTAAATGTATGTAGAGAATGTAGAAAAACAGTGATAGGGTGGATTACTCGAAAACAACCACATAATAATCCATTTCATAAATGATACTTCGTAAAGACCAAGGAGATGATGGATGGATTGTGTGAGGAACGATAATAATATGAAAGAAAAGGAGTGGATGCTAGCGTGACGGTTGACGGAGGAGAATGGAGTTGGAGTTTCTTGCCGGTTCTTCTCCTTAGGAATCGACCAATGCATCGAACTGTGCACCTTTTTGTCGACGTTTTATAAGTGCCCATGTCGGCCTATGTGAAATAAAATATTTTGATTTTGAATGCAAGAAGGTGGTGATGATGACAAAATTGTATTATATAAAATTGTACTTTATATAAAAAGTTATTTACTGCGGAAAACTACTACACGCCCTCCCCCCTTCCAATGTTGCATTTATTTAGTTATAGTTTGTAACCTTCTAAAGTTATGTCACTGTTAAGTTAAAACATTAATTTAACTACACACTAAGTAGGTAATCGTTCATATTGAATAATAATGTACTTAGTTTCACATAAAACATGTAAATTTCTGATTGTGCCTGGTTTGCCGCGACAATCGGTTGTATGACAAATATTCGAGTAGTAGACAGAATACAAAAACTAATGCTTGTCGTTATTTAACGTTGTTTTTCTACGATCAATAGTTTCTTACAGTTTCTAAAGATAAATAACATTACTGTTTTTGTGTATTTCCTGTCATTGTAAAACCTCAACATGTGTGTGTGTTTTTAACTCTTCTCTTTTTTTTTGGGACAAGCCCGCCACACTTTTCCCAAACCACTGTAACACCTGAAAGCCAGAATCAACAGTGGCGACCACAAGACAAGCGCCGAGACAATGAAGCTCGCCGAAGTCCCAGAGAATCGATTTAACTGTCTTGGATCCCGCAACGAAATTAAACAGAAAAGAACAGCGGAGTAGTAGGAAAAACATAATTTCCACTTCCCTCCATACCAGTAAGAGACATAACAGAACAAGGCCAATAGGCACACAGAGACGTATACAACTGGGATAAGCCCAGTTGCCTAGCACCACGGATATTATTGTCATTAATATTACTGGGTCCTAAATTGTGAGCTGTTATATTTGATTCCAATAATAGGTATGACAAAAATGCTTGAATGCACGGAAATTTGTTCTAGTTTCTACAAGGTCCGTATAGTAAATAATTCCGGATGTAATCTGTACACTATTTAACGTAATATTACGTTCATTCTGCCAAAGACTACACTTCCATAAAATGTGATGTGCAGATTGTTCAAATTCGCAGACAGATGTAGAACATTGACAAAAAGGCGATTCAACAAGCTTGAAGGAAAATAATTTACTTTTAAAGGTACCATGACCTGTGAGAAATTGGGCAACATGGGGATCCACCTCCAGCCATGTCCTGGCCAGTCGCTCACGAACAGAACTAGTGGAGGTGTCGGCCTTTGATGGAATTATAGGTTTAAAGATATTTATTCTCAAAAAAGACACAAAGTCACTTACATGAGAACAGGTGTCCTTAAGCTAATATTAGTAGTAAAAAAGTTCGTCACTGCGTTACACATTATTCAGTAGTTATTATACATTATTCAGTAGTTCAGTAGTTGCACCCATTAAGTGCATTCAGTTTTTGAGAATTTGCGGTAAGGTATTCAGATAGTTGAGTCTTGAATGCATTGAATGAGTGCACACCCCGTATACAAGCTGGTAGTTTGTTGTATAACTGTGCCCCTTCAAACGTCAATTGTTTTTTGCCAAATTTTGTTCTAATTTTTGGTAAAATTAGAAAACTAGCTCTGCGAGTACTGCGTTGGGTTACTTTTTTTTACTTAAGTAAACGATAAATTGGTCTGTATACTTTTACTAAGAACCTTACGGATAAAGATACTTGTGTGATAAATATATAACTGTCTTATGTTCATTATTTTTGTTTCTTCATATATTGTGCTTGATGGTGTTAAATATGGGTACTTAAAAATCATTTTTATTATTTTGTTTTGTGCAACTTGAAAATTTGCTAGTTTTGTTTTGGCTGCACTGCCCCAAACTTCAACCAAATAAAGTAGGTGTGGTTTTATCAAAGCATTATAGATAGTGTGACGTAATCTATGTGGGATACATCGAACAATATTCCGGAGAGATCCAAGTAGTGACGAAAGTTTTGTTTTTATATGATCTAAGTGATCATTCCACGATAGAGAACTATCCAGTCTCAGGCCAAGATATTTTTCACAGGTTTTTTGATGTAAGGGTATTTTGTTTATGGTTAATGGTTCATGTGGAGGTATTTTTTTATTTTTGGCTTTGAACAAGATATAGCATGTTTTAGAAATATTAATTGTTAATAAATTATATTGTAACCAGGAAGACAGGATATTTAAATCATTTTGGGCTTGAGAAACTAAATTATGAATGGAATTTCCGAAGTAAAATAAACAAGTATCGTCAGCATATAGGGTGAGATGTCCATGTAGTTTAAGTTCTTGTATGTTATTGATATAAATTAAAAAGAGCAGAGGATTATCCCACCTACATTGCCATTCAGACAAAAGTTCCTCCCATAAGTCAGTCTGTGGACGGTGTATTTACGCACGGTCACGTTGTGTTAAAACGTCTGCGTCTGCGGTCTCTCGTGCGCAGTAGTACATTGAAGCACGGCGCTGCACTTCAAGATCGACCGGTAAGGCTTCAGTACTTACCGTCCTATACGCTTTACACAAGAAAGTCAAGGCCAACCGCTGGCTTTGAAGTACTAATTTACGTCGTACCGCTCCAATTGTGGCCCTATCGGCCCAAACTGGTGCCCCGTAGCACATACACCCCAAGTAAGTAGCCCCCTAGATCGTCTTAAGTGTTAAAAATGATAAACCCCACGCAGATTTGGATATTCTCGTCAAGGCATAAAAGTTCTTTTTTGCGTTTTCACCGACGGTTTTTATGTGTTCAATGTATGAAAAATTCATCTCTAAGACAAACCCAAGCTAGCACACGGACTCCTTCTTTTTCACGGGAAGTTTATAAAATTTAATACTAGGACATGATTTAAGATTACTTTTTGACAGAAGTTAATAAGTTTTTTGTGGTGCAAAGGTCAGTTGGTTACGATCACACCACTTGGATGTTAATTTTAGGCAAGTGTCAGCCATATTTTCGAGTCTGGCTCGAGTACTTGACTGAATGAGCAGCAGACCGTCGTCCGGCGTAACCGGTTAATGAACAGCCGCTTGGAAGTGGAATCGCGAGGAAGTCATCGAAGCCTACGTTCTATAGGTACATACGGACCCATCACCGAACCCTGAGGTCATCCCATGGTAAGGGACTTTGACATAGAATGATGTCCGAGTTTCAGTTTCGAAAAACCATTTAGGAAGTACGAGTAAACAAGATTGTATATGTTTTTAGAGCAACCTCAAAAGCCCCAGAAATATCTAGAAATATCTTAACTGCGTACTTATGTTCGGATGTATTGACTCTTACATAATATAAACAATTATTAACTCTTCTATTATTGTTAAACAATATTGAAAGAAAAATAGTCATTCACCGGCGCAGGGTCCAAGTTACCGATGGTTACGGTTCCGAAGAAGGAAACCTTCTTCCAACTGCCGTCTGAATCAAGAGGTCTCGATACAACCGCCTAGCAAGAGTTTCAAGAGATGTTCGTTAAAGCTCTTGGCTATCAGGACATTGGCCGAAACAATAAACGGCATAATAATAGCGAGCTCACCTTCCTCATGTCGACAACCTCGTGCGCCAAGTCGAAATATTCAAAAAAAAATTCAGCTTTCAAGAGGTACTCGCCATATAGGATAGTAACATCAGCCATCATTACGCGGCGCGCTAAACAGGCTATCACCACTAGGTCAGGCTTATGGGTAACCGTCTGAAATGATAGACCGATCAGTACAGCGCGCTGTACCTATCAGTGCAGCGTGCTAGACCGAATCTCTTGCTCGGTGGCATGCCTGACACACGACAACGGTCCTAGGTGCCAAAAATGACCATTTTAACAGAATCATAATAGAATAATATATTATGAATTATTTTGACAATTTATATGTGACGTATTAACTGCGTCTAATAAATACCATTTTGCGAATTTTAATGTGATTCATATTAAAATCCTTCCCATAATGTGTCCGGTAAAAACTGAATTGACGTCACCATTATACTCGTACATAGTACGTTAAGGTCAATGATATATTAAAACTATAGATACGTTGTTCGCCCTCAAAAATGACAATACATGAAATGAAGCCAATTGGCCACATCGCGCTTAGTTACGCACCGACCTCTCGCGCGACGCTACGTTTGTTCTTAATTTAAATCGTGTGTGTAAACCTGCGCAAAACATAAAGAAAACAGGCATCCCGCTGTACGGTGTCATATTTTCTTTCACTTTCTTTACGGGTAAAAGTAGATATCTAATATTTTCGCCGTTTTGAAGCGCCGCCATGTTAGTTCATGACGTGTCTATATATTTTGGTTATGGTACGTGTGTACTGTTGGTGATTACCGATAAGACGCCATTGAGACCCGAGCCGTTAGGTGAGGGTCTTAGGAGAGCCGAGGACGGTAATCATCAATACACACGTGTATCATACGACGTTTTTCAAGACACTAGTGAAGAAAATAATACTAAATAGTACATTGTTATCCAAGGGGCTAAAGTTACTTATTTAGTCCCGAGACGGGGTTTAGCGCCCGTAACGTAGTGAGGGCGCTAATAGTTCGAGGGACTAAATAAGTAATTTACCCGAGGTAAACACTGTGTTTTTCATTATGACTACGAGGAAAGTAAAAATAAGCACTTATATTATTAGCTAAAGAAAAAATGAGTGTTGATCGGACTGTCGCTGTCCAGCTTTTTTTTTGCTCTCTGGTCTTCCAGCTATACAGCCAGTATTTTTATGTACATCATAAAAAAAAAATGGCCAAGATTTTGCCGAAATCTATTATAGAGAACCAATTAAAGCTAAATTATATTAAAGTCATAATAAAATTATATTCTTAAGTTAACTTTAAGGTATTTTAATTTTACTGTGGCTGTATAAAAATGGTTCATTAAAAATGTGAAAATAGACATAGTTTTTTTTTTTAATAATTTGACAGCTCTCAGTTGAAAGTGATTCTCCCTAGGGCTGAAAAGTAGTACTTTCAACCTACTCCGCAGGCATGTTATGCCCTACTTTCAGAGCATGAGTAATGTAAAAACCATAATCAACATTGAAAACGAAACGTAATGGCGGAAAAAAATTATCTGTTTTCCTATGCGCGCGCATCTAACAATCACGAACGGCAAAGACTACAAGAATGAGGTTTTTTTTTTTTGCTTTTCGCGGATTGCGTTTTAGCCACGTACAAAATGGAGACTTCAAAGTTTTATTTATTATTACAAAGAAATAAAAGTTATATTTGAGTGTAAGATTTACTTATTACAAACGTACAAGTTGAAATTATCTATTTAAATACGAAGTTGCATGAAATGAGTAAGCAATAGTTACATTTATTAATTTGGACTATTAAACACGATCTTTTTTGTATCGGAACTTTTTTAAGAACAAAGCAAATCAGCCAAAAAATAACCTATATACCTCACTTGTGAATAATAGCAATGAAAAGTCACAGTTTGATTACAGGTGTCATTATGTGCCTAATTACAGTGAAATTAGAGCCATTTTATGAACAAGTGTGTTGAAAAAATACTTATTCTGTTACTATTACATAATCAATATATTTTAACTTTAAATTGGAGAAGGATATGCGTTCTAGTTTTTTTTTCCAATATGATAAAACTGTGCTTTTTTCCTATGATTTAATTTTCCTTTCCGGACGAGACAATGGTATAATTATGCATTTTAAATAGGTTACTATATTTTTTATAATTTAAAAATGTATTTTACCTAATACAAGACTGATGATGACAAATGGATACATTTTATGCATAAAAACAAAACTAAAATAACATTTTCCTTCAATTGTTGAACAAAGGACCCGGTACATAATTATATTTTGTGAAACAATATTGTTTCACAAAATATAATTATTTTCCGGAACCATGTGGTTCCGGAAAATTAACGATGTTCTTTATTTTTATAATTTTATTTTTAACATAACATAACAATATGTAACATCATTGTAATTTTGTAATCTACGAAGGGTTAGGCAAAAAAAGAGACAAACAAGGGCAGAGGTGTTATAATCATAAATCATAATCATAAATCATTTAATCATTTGTTAACACAGGTACAATAAATAGTTGTTATAAAAATTACAAGCTCGCCATGTTATACCCGGAGGTGTACAAATATTTGTAGAGGTCATTGACATCAAAATTCATAATAATTAAATTAATGGAATTAAAAATAGAAATAATATAAAAATGTCAAAAAGAAAATCTATGAAAAATGTCAAAAGAAAAAATATAAAATAATGTCCAAAATAAATCAAAAAATAAAAATAGAATAAACGACAAAATAGTAAAATAATAATTAAAATAATACAAAAATGTCACGTGGAATGTCAAACGGAATAGAATTTTATAACATACTAGGTCAAAATGAATACCAAAGTCAAAAAACACATTCATTCATTTCATTACAATTTGTCTGAGAAAAATTCCGAAATGTTGTAATACGCTTTAGTCAACAGCAAAGATTTAAGCCTTTTCTTAAATAAGGATACATTTAAATCTTTAATTGATTTTGGTATCTGGTTGTAAATTAATGGCGCCATACAAAAAACACTTTTTTTCATTAATGCTGTGTTGGACCTTCTTACGCACAAGTTATTATTTTGTGGTCGAGTTCGTGTGTTGTAAAATGTTAATTTGGTAAACAGATCTGGATTGGTCTTAACAAATACAGCTACCTCGAAAATATATAGGCACGGAAATGTCAATATTTTGTATTCGGTGAAAAATGGCTTACACGAATCTAAATAGTGGAGTCTAAACATTGACCTAATGCACCTTTTTTGCGCTTTAAAAACTATTTCTCTGTTGGTTGAGTTACCCCAGAAAATGATACCATACCTTAATGCTGAACTCACCAAACCATGATATGCAGCAACTAAAGCATCGACGTTAATCACTGAGGTCAGTTTAAATAGGGCATAGGCTGATTTGCTAATACGTTTAGTTAGCTCCTCCGTGTGTGCTTTCCAGTCTAATTTTTTGTCAATCGTTAAACCTAAGAATTTTGACGAGTCTACTTGTGTTATAATTTTATTGTTATGATATACTGTCATATTGGGATTCGCACGTTGGCTAAACATCATTAAATTCGTCTTATCAATATTTATTTTGAGATTATTATTATCTAACCATGTCACTATGGAGGTTATTGTCTGAGTAACAACGTCGTCGTGGTTGCGATCATCAGTACTTGAAATGGTCACAGTGCTGTCATCAGCAAACAGTGACATAGGGTGACTTGTTACTTTTGGAAGATCATTTATGTATAGTATAAATAATGGAGGCCCTAAGACGCTGCCCTGGGGTACACCATAAGCAACTGTGCGATGACTAGACTTATAACTTCGTTCGCATTTAGTCTTAGGATCTATGTCAGTTAATTCTACGTACTGTTTCCTGTTTTGCAAAAATGAATTTATCAAACTGAGTATATTCCCTCTAATACCATACGCATCCAGTTTATTGAGCAAGATATTGTGATCGACATAGTCGAACGCTTGAGTCATGTCACAATAAACGGAACAAACAGGTATTCTTTTGTCAACATTCGTAACGACATTGTTCAAAAAGTCATATATTGCCATATTAATGGTTTTATTTTTGCGGAAGCCTTTCTGTTCATCAGTTAATATATTATTTTTATCTAGATATTTAAAAATTTGACTATAAATATATTTTTCAAATATCTTTGATATCACTGGCACCAGCGCTATTGGTCTATAAGACTCGATACATTGCTTGTCGTTTTTTTTAAATAACGGTTTAATTACGGCTGTTTTTAGGTTGGTTGGGTAAGTACCATGTAATATGCAGAGATTAAGAATAAGGCTTAAATGTCCACTAATGCAATTTGCAACATGTTTAATTACTTTAGTACAGATGCCATCATTACCTGTACTGCCAGAGTTTTTCAAACTTTTTATTATTGCATTAATGTCAGTTTGATTGCTTGGTGCCATAAACATCGAGCTGCTAGTCTTTTCTATATTCGAAGTCACTTGTATGCCGCAGTTAGCAATAGGTTTTATTTTGTCAACAAAGAAGTCATTAAATGCGGTTGCTATATCAGTTGGATGTGTCACTATTTTATTTCCTATTTTAATGCTACGAATTAAGTTATTATTGGGTTTATTTAATTTACTTTGATTAATTATTTCCCACGTAGTTTTAGATTTGTTAGATGATGATTTGATCTTGAAGTTATTTTGAGCACGTTGCGTTAATTTAATTATTTTATTATGAACTGCTGCGTACTGTTTAAACGTTGTTTTGTCTTTTTCATTGTGAGACAATCTGTAACGCCACAGAAGAGTTCTTTTTTTCTTGCTGCATGTTTTGATACCTCGGGAGACCCATTGTGGTCTTTTGTGTAATCTTATCGTAACACGCTTAAAGGGAAAACATAGGTTATATAGAACACTAAATGTCTCTAAAAAGTTATCATAGGCTATGTTCGGGTCATCAACCTGATATATTTCTGAAAAGGCAACACTTTGCAAACACTCCCTAAATTTATTCATGTTAACTAGATTATAGTCACGGCGTTCGATATACCAATGCTTCATTACACATATTCTTTTGGTGGGAACCTTGAGTATTTGACAGGTGTGGTCAGAAAGAGCAAGATCAATTACGTCACAATCACATTTCTTAGTCAGATTATGTGCAAAAAGGTCTATGCATGTGCCACTGGAAAGTCTAGTCGGCTGATTAATAGCTAATTTGAAATTAAAATTGAGTAAAATACATTCTAGTTCTAAGGTGACCTTACTACGCTTCAAAATATTAATGTTCAAATCACCACATATTACAACATTTCGCTTATTTTTCTTTGTTATAAGTTGACATAATTTGTACAGTTGCTCAAAAAAACAGGTCAAATTGGTTGAATTTGGAACTCTGTAGATACAGATTACAATGGTACCAGCCTGAGTCAATTCTATAGCACAACATTCGAATGTGCTACTTATTGCTATGTTCCGAACTTCAGGAATTTCTTTCCAGAGGTGTCCCTTTTTTATCAATATACATGAACCTCCTCTTTTAGTATCTTTCCTGCTAAAGCAAGTAGCTAAATTAAAATTCGGGATTGAGAGATACTGCTCATAACCAGACATCATAAAATGTTCCGTTATGCAAATAACATCAACATCAATATTTTTGGCCAAGAGTTCCTCTAAACACACAGAGAATGCGTCAGCTTTACTTAAAAGTCCTGCAATGTTTTGATGTAAGATGTTTAAACAGGTATCATAGAAAAAACTGCGTGTCTAATTGTTGACTATCGGGTATTATGTCATCGTCTATCATCAATAAGTCATATTTGTTAATACCGTCGATCAACTCATCAATATCTTTGAAAATTGTCTGCATTCCATGATTATTTACTAGTCCTAGTTTGGTAAACATTGTTGAATCAAATGCTAGATTTTTGTTCGAGTCCAAAAGATATGCATGCTCATATGTTAATATGTCAAGATACAGTAAGTTATTTAAATGCTCTACTCTCCAATTATACATATTTCTTTGGTAACTACAGCTAAATGTCGGTGTGCAAACAATGATGTTTGTGAAGTTCACTTTTTGTAAAGTAGCTCGTAAGTGAATAGTCAGTTGAAGGTAGTCACATGTAGTCTTAAAATCTTCCTCTCCTATTAGAATTATGCAGAAGTCTTTCATTGTAAACGTTTCCAATTTAGTTTCGATGTCATGTACCAGTTGCTGTGTATTGCAGTGTGTCTTTATGTAATGACATATGTTTACCGAATGTTTGAGAAGGGTTTGTTCGGCAATATTTACAATGTCATTCCTGTTATTCGTGCTCAGGATACAGATCTTACTGTCATTTTTCTGTTGACGTTTTGTCTCAACACTGCTGATTTTATGTTGAATACAGTGTGAGGGTGCTGACTTTTCTTTTTCTATATTGGATACAAAGAAAGGTTCTGTTTGTGTGCTTTTGTTCTTATTTGAAGATTTCTTGATGGGAGTAGATTTTTTGTGTTTTTTAACTGGGCTGCTTAGTTTTGTGAAGAGATCATTTTTCCTTTGCAAGTCTAAGTTTGTATGCTTAAGGTTGCTATTCTCTAAAGAAAGAGACTCGATTTCCTGATGTGCGCTATTCAAATCTAACACAAGCTTGTCAATTTGTTCTTTTAACTTTGTAATTTGTTGTTGTTTTGCATCATCCATGTCATCATTGGTTAAGTCGGGTAGGCTGGAAACAGTATCTTCGAATGTACTATTATTTATTGTATCGTTAGTGACGGTGTTAGAATCCGATTTCGTACGCGTACGGCGCATAGTAATGTTCTCGAAGAAATTCATTTTGTCGTGATGTCGTTTCTCACACACTTTGGTTGAGTACAATTAGAATAAATTACGACAGACAATTTCTTGTATCACAAAAAGTGTAAATGGTGCAATGAGATTTGAACGTACGAACACTGTTTAGCAGTCGTAGCGTTATTCCTCCACGCCAAAGCGAGCACTACACAGCTAGCCGAAATTGATGGTCGCTATTTCCACCGAGTCATACTCACTCAGGTGATGGCGAGGAGTAGGGAGTCGAGCGCGCTCCGCACTGTCGTAGGTCAGTGACCCCGACGACGGCCGTTAGATTTTTTACGAAAGTTTAGTTTTTTCTCACTGTTTATAATCACTGTAACTTTGCTTCACTCAAACGTATCACAACAGAACTTGCACAGATCGATGCGGCAGTTCACTGGCTTTAAGTCAATAGTAATTTAATGTTATAAACTTCACTAATATAGCTTGTTATATTAAAAAATTGAGGAGCAAAAAATATGTCAACGTTCTGTGTCAACGAACCAAGTGAACGGGGAACGGGAAGTGACGGTGTTTTTAATCATCATCAGCCTGTAATGTTCCCAATGCTGGGAATGGGCTATGATCCACCACGCGGGCCCAGTGCGGATTGGTAGATGTCACATTATTCATGTCTTCGAATTTTTGGTTCTAGGATATGCCGGTTTCCTCACGATGTTTTCCTTTACCGTTTTGAGAGCAGTGGCGATGAAATAAATTACACAAAGTATAATGCGCCTGCCTGGGTTCCAGCCCACGACCTACTGTTTGTAAGTCGGGCCCGCCACCACTGGGCCACCGCAGCTCTCAGAAGGGTCTAATAGTACACCGAAATTTTGCCAGTTATGTTCAAGTCTCATGTTATAGGGGACGAGCCTTTTGCCATCAACCGGGTACAAATCCAGACCATGCGTGGCTGCTACTGAGAAATGCCAGTAAAATATAAAAACCCTATACCTTAGGACTTCATACTCAGCAGCGTCGCTTGCGAACACTAACCCAGCGAGGCAGTGTTAGTAGTTTTATTTTTAACTTACGTTATAACTCGATAAGATAATCAGTTAGTAAAACAAACTATCTAGCAGATTGTGCTGATCCAGGATTCCGGATACTGAGAAAATTCTTCAGTGCCGTATTGATGCCTCTGCCCTTTTTTTTTTTTTTTTGGTGGGTTTAAAATCATCGAATAACCCCTCCCGCTCTTGGGCAGAGCGAAAGGGAGTGTCAGACTTCTACTGACTAAAAACCACCCATGTTCCTTCTTCGCCCTCTATGTCGAGGCTGCGATAACCGTTGGACTACCCGCGGCCACGACAGGCGTCGGCCCTTTCGGGCCCCTCCCATGTTGCTGACATCTCTTTGAGGCGCGCGTGGAACACGAACGCGCCGTCGACACGGCCTGTTTTCGTCGTGAGACGGACAGACGGCGAGTTAGCCCATCACTCACCGTCCACAGGCCCGCGTCTACGGTGGCCGGAGGTCATCGCGGGACCCCCGACGCCCGGAGCGCCTCCCGCGGCGGCTGGGACGAGAGGTTCTCTCCCTCTCGCGTTCCGCCACCTCCTTCGCCAGCATCACTGCTTCGCAGAAGGAGGCGACGGCGTCCCATTCCTCCTCGCCCCGGACCATGGCTTGCACCAGGGCCGGGCGCGAGAGGTCGCCGCTGCCGATCGCCGCTACGAGAACACGGCGGGGCTCCGCCCAAGCGGGGCACACCTCCACTGTGTGCTCCACCGTGTCCTCCGGCGCGAGGACTATCGCCTCCAGATCCCACGGCGGCAATCCGGCAAGGAGGTTCGCCGCTTCGCGGGAGATCGTGCGGTACCCCCGTACCGTCCTTACGGCCATGACCTTTTGGGGCACGTTCAGGTAGTGGGCGGCCCGCTTCCTCAAAGCAGGCGCCCACACCGGTGCCCCATAAAGGGCCATGGACCGCACGATCCCCGCGTAGAGCCTCCGGCAGGAGGCGTTTGGCCCCCCCAGATTGGGCAAGAGCCACCTAAAGGCAGCCCCGGCCCGCTCCAGTCTGGGAGCCAAACGTCGGAAATGCTCCACGAAGTTCCACCGGCTGTCGAGGACGAGTCCTAGGTACTTCAAAGTACACTCGACGCCGATGGGAACCCCTCCCACCATTAACTGGGATCCCGACGGCAGCGCATTCCCACGTCCATGGAAGCCCATGGCCTCCGACTTGTGAGCGCCACCTCGAGACCCAGCTGCCGGATGATGCCTCTGCCCTTGGGTATAAATGTGGTACTGCCCCGCAAACAATTGGGCACGATTGTCCTGCCTGTCTGCTTTTTTGCACATCACCGGATTTGATGGAGGCTACTGAAAGTACCAAACTCGTTGCCAAATTTTGGGCCGACTCAATTTGAATTTTATCGACAAGAGAAGTGCCGTATTTAGCCGGAAAATATAATTTTGACCATTTAAAAAAAATCTACGCCGCACTAGTTTAATTCCCTCCATTTTAGTAACCTCCACCGAAACTGCATAGAAAACGACAAATCAATTGTAAGGTAACATGGAAAAAAATATTATCCGTCATTACTAGGTAATTCTCAAAATTGCAGGTGCTAACTTTGCCCATCGATCAAATGTGGCATTTACCGTCGATTTCTTTGCCAACGATAAAACGATACAAAATGGACATTCTTAATCTGCCTTGTCCTTTTTAAAAAATAACAAAGGAGTTTCATGTAAAAAGATTGCTTTTGTCAATTGGCAATACCAAGTATGCGATATTACGATCCAATAATTTGCAACATCCTTAAGTTCACTAGAAAAGGATTCAATATAGCTTGGCAATTGGTTTGTGAATGCTCAAAGCCTTCAGAAAGTACACTTGCCAACTAAAAAATGGGCCAAATATAAAAAAGAACATCGATCTTGCGTTTTGTGGCAGTAAAAGATTTCTTACTTATCATTTCTACGTGCTTTGTGCATTACGAGAAGTACCTATTGGTAGCTTTATTTATTACACGTTTAAGGTGACTTACTTTTTTATACGAAAAAAGGGAATGTAAAGGTAGGTGTCGTCAATGAATTGGAGTTTCATACCTATTTCATGCTTACTTGTATAATTTTATGATGTACCTTTTTCCTGAAAATATTAATCGTATCTAGTATAGTGTGTAACTTTCGATTACCTAACTCACGAATGTATGAATAAATGAATATTGAATTAAAGGTCACATTAATTCAATATTTATTTCTGCATAAGCACATGGATGTGCTTGAATGAAAATATGTATTGTGTTCGCAAGAGTCTTTACTTTCCATGACCTATATAAGGTTGGGACCTTAAAATAGATGGACAAATTTTTAACACAGCGTTCAGTTCGTCGAACCAAAGATATCTAAGCAAAAAAAACCTTGATTAAAGTGATTTTATTTTAACCTACTCGTAAAATAATGAATTGGCAACATTTTTAGTGTACCTTACATAGGTACACTAAAAATATTGCCAATTCATTTTTTTTTCTTGTTAGTTGTTTTCTTTCTAGTAACTAAATGCGTTTTCCTAATTATTTTTTATCATTGTTCTTATTTTGGTGGTCTGACTGATTTCTAAAAGCTTGTCCATCGTATTTTATTGGGACCTTATATATAATATTCTCACCAAAATGAGTATAGAGCGCAGCGTCGAAAAGAAAAATGGCTGTATGGACAGTCAATGCAACGGTTCAGTTCCGCACATTTTCCCGCCCGGAATGGACAAAATGTCGGAAACTTACACATATTGTGCAATAAATCGTGCCCGTCAAGGGGTATTTTTGAGCCATTTTTAATTTATCTGCCCCCGGCCATTATTTTACAGCGAGGGGTCAAGCACAATGACTTGCCATTTGGGTTTTCATTCCCTGAGTGCGTTTTATTGCCGTTTCTAAATTTCTGGATACATATTTTATTTATGTACCTACACAGAAAGTGTGCACTCAATGTTCCCTTTTAATAAAATGTTGCATCTGCGAAATTATTTTAAATTTTCCTCCTATCTGACACATTATTTGGTTGCCTAATACGAAACAGCTATTTAAACACCTTTGACGTGTAACACACTAAAAACAAATGTTCATTTAGGTCACTTTTTGCCAAAGTTTCATTATTATAAATGCAGAAGTCAACTAATTTGCATTAAATTAATGGTTTGAGCATTGAATATTGAAATTTAAATATACTTTGTTCAAACTATTTGTTTGTTGGAATAAAAAATACGTCCTCTAGACAGCCGTCCTCATAGTTTTTGTTTTGTGTAGGTATCTTGTTATTGTTGTTCCTACTAAGTATTTTGTAATTTAAACAACGTTCGTAACGTTCAAGGCTCAGGGACCTGAATAAATTATATCTAGAAAAAATCTAACAATGAATATTAGATAACACTTATCCTAAAAACAAGCAAAAATAGAAATATCCTAAATAATACATGCTTAGTAGCAGCATAGAAAATGTTTAGATAAATAATGATTTTGTGCGAAACTAATGACAATGGTGTCCGATGTTCGTTTATTTGGGTATTGGAAAAAAAATCTAGGATTCCATTATTGTAATGACATAGAATTGTAAATCTTTCGAAATCCACGTAGGACTGAGTCGATCACGAGTGAATCGGAGCGCTCGCAAATTGGTGCTAAGCCCGCTAGGGTCACGGACAAAGGCACGGTCACACATATTGACACCCCAACAATGCCCAGGGGTCACTTTTATTTGTTGCAGAAACTTAATTTATAATCTTTTCACACACGCCATTAAGAAGATTACCAAAATCTACCCTTTTTCCTTAATAACAATTGTACATTGTTACATTTTGTGAAATAAAATAAAATAAATGTAACCGTAGGACCCATTGTCCGTTGACCGTTGGTGTTCGATTTTTGACACATTTTCGAATTTGGAAAGAACTCCTTATTTTCGATCGTTTGATTTATGTTGTAAAGTGAGAATTATTTGAAATTGTATCGTTAAGGATTTGGAAGACTGTATAGGCCATGGGTCAATGATGTCGATTATGTTGAGACATAAATTGTATAACGGTCACAAGGTCGCACACTTCTTAAGTTCACAAAGGTTAACGGTTAAGATGCTGGCCTGTCTCTCTTTACCCGACTGCGGCGAAGCCCAAAAGGAGGGTTATTTTACTTCTTCTTCTTTTGTAGTTTTTCTTTCATTGTACCTATTCTGTTTTTAAATCTTCTCCAGAATCTTTTTTCTGACTTTTTTACTACTCAATCCGGTTTTATTTCAATAATAAAATTCGCTTGATTCTAATTTATCGACATGTAATTTTCATCAATTAAAAATAATTTTAAAATAGCTACAGATCCAAATAACGATACGCAGGATTTATTTAAAATATCTGGCTAATGTGCATACCAACAATCAGTTGCAGAAAAAGAAAGCTATAATTTTAATGTAATGCTTTCGTGGGTGACCATTGCCTTTCGTTCGATAATATAAATGATTATTATTTTGAACCTGTTGACTATTAATCTTTATTTTAATAGTGCTGAGAATAAATCAATGACCCAAAAATTAATACAAAAGGAGACACATCACTGATGCTTTCATTTTACATTTTGACAACAATGTCAAGGGTGTTACATTTCTGCAAAAATTCAATAAACAGTTTGACCCTCGACCATTTTGACCCCATGGTCCATGGACAATGGCGGTTGGCGTCTTGGGGCGGCTGATCCGTAATAATAACTCCAATTACAATGGTTATTGAGATAACATAAATTATAAATTACGGCAAATTTTACAATAGTATTGCACAAAGGTCACAGAAATAAATCGTTCATGGCCCAACGGTCAAATTAGTATGTATCTGTGTACTTTACGTATATATATAATATTTTGTTAGGGGTTTAGCAAGATAATGGATTAGTTATATTATTTTAACAAATCTTGTGCAGTTTTGTTCTAATTTTGCCCTAGCCTGGCGCTAACTATTCTTGTTGCGTATTTTTTTTCTTAAACGAAAATAGTGATTTTGTTACAAAATACGTACTTAATTATAATAATTATCTCTCAAAAAGTATAAGTAACTACATTTTCCTCCCTACACGTATAAAAAATATAAGAACGTACGATAACGACCCCATAAAAAGTCGACACGCGTAAACATCCCCTAATCAATTGGTATTAACGCGATACATGAATAAAAACGTTTTAAAAAACGTGAGAGAGATCGGTATCTTTACAAAAACCAACCCTCATTTTACCGAGGTGGGTAAAAAGTACCCCAGCGTTCGCATCAAAACGGTTTAGGGTAAAAAACCTGCTGCTGTTTTTTTACAAACCTGATCTTACAAGCCACCCTTATATTTAACGTGAATCGGCTTTTTTCATTCATAGATAGAAGTGTTTTTATCGGCTAATTGTATTTTTGTGCTTTTTTTATTACAATACGTTTGACTTTAGGGTGTTGTACCTATGTGTTGGTTTTGTGTAAGGTTAACTAGCTGATGATTTCGACACCTAAGTCTTTTTTTTTTCTTTGCTTTAAAAATATCAATATTATGTAAGTACTATTGAATATTTCTAACCATATCTGAATAATTCATTTGAACCTGGAAAAAATAAAAATACCATCTCTAATATTTTAATTCGGTTTCATTATTTAAATAAACGGAAAGTTTTTGTTACTTTGTAGTAACAAAAACTTTCCGTTTCTTCTTTTAACACAAAAGATATTTAGCATTCACTTTCGTATTGTTTTGTGCAAAGTCCTTCTAGGAACTCCGGCAAATCTGCTACCGGGTTTGCGAAATCGTTGTTAAACAAAAATATTAAATAATAAGAATCCCAGACTGTATCGAATACTCAGGGTAAAAAATAACTAAAGCTTTTACTTTTATGTTACGCAAAAAAACATTTTTGTTTCGGCAAGCTACTGGAGTTTTTACTAAACAGACAGGCGAATTTGAATTTGCATACTGTCTGCCATTCATAAGAAAAAAGAAACAAAAATAAAAAAGATCGTTTCAAGTTTTTAATCTTACACTTTTACATAAACAGTCTCCAAAAATATCAGATTCCAAAAACGTTGATTTCTTCGGTGACAGCTTTCAAGAACCAATACTTTTGCGTTTTTTTTTTCCACATTCGGAAGAGGAAGCACGGCAGCTGCGTCTCGTGCCGGCTAGGACTTGCGCCTGCGCCAGTTTTTGCACGCTCAACTAACACGATGATTTTTTTCGTTTTTTTTTTGTTTTGCGATCGTTACTGGTACCTATTTTTTTAATCTCCGAAAGAAGACGTTACAACTCAGATCCTTACTAAGAAAATATTCGATATTTACTTCTTTTCTGTAACATGTGTTATCGATATGGAATCTACTACCTTGTGTTGATTGATTCAAGCTTTTTAAATAAAATACTTAATAAATATTTATATTAAGTCTTTAAATTAATTTAAGTTTTATTTAAAACTTAAATTATTTTTTTGTTATTGGTATTCTTAAAAAACAGGGTGTCATCAACGATAACTTAAAAAGTGAAACCTTAAAGTACAAAAAATTCAAATGAAACAATAAAATTTCACCAAAGGTGCAAATGACGCCACACTGCATCGCCAATTTGGGCTACTGAATGGGCAAGCCATTGATTTATGGATGACCGGCAGCTGAGTTCACCATTCGCCATACTTTTGAAGCAAAAAATTGCAGTAAAACGACATTCGCTTTCATAGGTCAGTTTGTTAGGACAATATACAGGGCGGCCGTTTTGAAAAATAGCTCTAGGCGAAACAGCTTAACCAGTAACTCATAAAAGTAAATCATGTTGTTTTAGTAACTATGATCTTAAGTAGTTATGTTTTACGATTTAAATAACACAATTTACAATAAAAAGCTTAAAATACTTCAAATACATAACTAAAATAAAAATCCGCAACATAACATACAAAAAACGTTTTCTAATCCGTTCACCGATCAGTAATCCACGTAAGCCTACTAATTTTACCTCTACCTACAGTTTTATGGCCCGTCTCATAAACATCAGCCTATAGCGAATAAAACGCGAACAATACCGGTGGTTTGCAAACCGGTGCGTTCCAAAAGACCGGGACCCGCTGGTCGCTGTCCGAAACAATTGCGCTCATTGTAGGGTTGCAATAAATTATTTGATTTTAGCACAAAACGCTTTTACGGCCACTCTCGCTTTTTGCTACTAGTTTTTTGCTTCCGGGTCGATGTGGAGCGAATAAGGACACGTGGCTGTTGTTAACTTTAAACTTAGGTTTAGTGTAGGTAGCGTTCATAATAAGCAGTTAGTGAGGTCTCGTTTTTTGGAGAGTTTTTAATTTTATGCATACGTTTTGGCTGAGTTTCTTTGGGGTTCGGATCAGGGAGCTTTCTTTGGTAAAAATACACAGAACTAGATAAATAAAATATCAGTAATTGGTAGTAAGTCCTAAGATAATAATGAATAAGTAAGTAAAAACTAGCGGTACTCCTGGACACGGGACGTATTGTTAGGAGGTTCCTTACTCTGGAGCTGGTGGGCTACAATTTTATATTTTAAAATGTTGAAATAATGTATGAAATTTGTTGAAAAATGAATAAATGAGATAATAAGTAAGTCCTTCAGAAACGTGAGATATGATAGAGAAGAAGAAAAGCCTAGCAGTCCGTGAGTCCGTCCTGAAATGATGATCATTCTGTAGGTATGTAATGACTAGTATAAGGACCATGATATAAATAAATAAATAAAATAGATACTCAATTACTCATATTATCAAACATGAACCGACATCCACTAAATTGTGGCGGAAAGTATCAAAATTTCCGGAACGTTTACAGTTTTTATGATATTTTTCCTCATAGGAGTGTGTCCATCTATCACTGATATGGTTGGTTGATGTCGGTCGTTAGGAGACCAGAGGCATTGGAAAAAGTTCGAAGTATGATAAATACAACCTTTTTTGACAAGTTAGTTCTGATCAACCCTCACTAAAAAGTTATTTTAGTTGCCTGTGTGGATACCTACTACCTTTCTCCTCCCTTTCTGGGCGGAGCGGTAGGGAGTGTCAGTCTTCTACTGACTAAAAACCACCCATGTTCCTTCTTAGCCCTTTGTGTCCGAGGCTGCGGTATCTCTTTCAAAACACCCGCAGCCCCGAAAGGATACCTAGGTATCTTACTGTCTGATGTAAAACCATCCCCCATATTTTTCTAACATTCTTACAGAAAGAGGAAAAAACGTAGCCTCAGTAATGATTCGTAAAGTGCTCATAGCTAGTAACTAAACGCAATCTACTACATTATTAAACAGTCTGCCTTAGATAATGTGCGTAAATAACACAAATTACTGTCTGTAGATTATTTTGCCGGCTTAGGTATATGTTAAAATTGAAGTAAATTAAACTTGAAGTAATTGTGTGGTATACTGCAATAAGTCACGCTACACCTATGAAAAATGCGTAGAAATACTTAGTTTGATCTACAGCGATGCTTGATTGAAAGCTTCGTTAAGGGCCCGTTTACACCTTGAATTTCAATCCTGTTGAAAATAGTTGTAGCAATACGAAACTCTTTGATAATGATTGCCATTTCTCTAGACCTTCTAGAATAGTTGGTTGCATGAAACGTCGCCGAAGATTGATCGTCAAGAATTACACAAAATCTTACTATTTTTTTGTGGTCGTCATAATCTGAAACCAATGACTTAATAACAGTACTATCGTAAATTAGGTTTGGAAGTCTGATTTATAATTATTTAAGGAAATAATAAGTCCACATTAGTAGCGCTGACATAAAAGAGCCTGGACATAATCCATTGGTTAACTTATAATATATCTTCAAATGCAAACACATATATTTCTCTTTACAGAACCACCAATGCCTTTAAGAAAAAAGTTATAAACACATGTCAAAATCTTTCATAAATATTATTAATGACTCAATCTTTTCTTCAAAGCTACGAAATCTTGACAAAAGCACTCAAAAGATTCATTTTACGGTGGTATAGTTCAAGTCATTCATATAGGTTGGGCAGAGAGGACATTAGGAGGGAGGGAGGCAGCCTGAGGGAGCGGCCCTCCGCCCGGGATAGATTTGAAGGTACAATCATTTTTTATGCGAGGGGAAATAATGCTGGACAGGGCGGAGACACACTCAGGCTGATCGGAATACACAAAGGTTTATTATGTTAAGTAAATACTGCTAGATAAATGCAGTTGCCATGGTCGACCTGGAAATCTTTAAATAGACTCTGAACCTAGGTTGGTCACAGCAAAGACAACCTACTGAGGTGGAGATTCATAAATGTAATGCCGTGGAAATGTGATTCTGATCTACAGACAATAGGGGATCGGACAAAAAAAAACTAATTAGTCCGTCAGATAGATTTCCAAAAAATATTCTACACGATTTTTTTCATTTTTCACATAAACAAAAAATGAAGACAATACAGTGCTTCGAAAACTCGTGAACTCTTCGAAAACGTCATATGATAGTACATTTTTACCTACAAATGACGTCACGTCACATCTTATCTTCTATTAATTTGCTAAAACAAAAAACACGTATCCAATATTTTTCGATAATCTAACTGACGGACTAATTCAAATCATATTTTTTTTAATCAGTCCGATCCCCTATTGGGCACTTGACCACATGCCCTGTTTACTACAGGAACTGCTGGACACTGCCTAAAGTGCCGAACTAACTAGCTTAGTTCTAGGCCAACACAACTTAGATTTGCCATCGACAAGCCTAGAAGAAGAATTGTAATTTTTTTCGATGAAATCTCAAATAACCCTGAATACATCAAACTCTTGGAAGTTAGTAAAAGTGTAACCAAAGTATCTACATAAAAAATACATTAGTTACTTAATAATTGCATTTGCATTTAACCACAAAAATGCTAACCCATTTTAAATGAACCCGAATATGTTTTACCGTCATTAAAAATAACTGGTATTTAGCCCAGTCAAAATAAACATAAAAAGGTGTGTGCTAACCAGTTATTCAAGGTCAATGGTCAAAGATATGTATATTTTGACTGGACTATATTTAGGTTGACAGGCCTTTTTCCTGTTTGTCCATTATAAGAAATAGATGTCAGAAGGGAAGGGGCACTAATGAATCCCGATTATCCGTACCTATAAATTAAAACCATGTGTATTTCGTATATGTGATCGAAAATTCGGATAATCGGGATTGTAGTGTATTCAGTAGGTACATCATTCTGAACCTGACTATGTGGTAACTGGGCCTGCAGTCTCGACAAAGATAGCGATCGCTTTACTTTAATTCGGTCGCAAAGCTATAACGATGCGGATTTAAGGTGGACGTGAGCCGGACGCGACCCGCCGGTATTAGCTACCAACTTAAATCCGCATCGTTATAGCTTTGCGACCGAATTTTGTCGTAAAGCGATCGCTATCTTTGTCGAGACTGCAGGCCCTGGTTGTACGTCGGTAGCCCGTCCATCCAGTATGGTTTCGATTTTATCAGTTTACAAATAAATAATGGCACATAACCTATCTCACTCTAGGCGCCTCATTATTAAGTCCTTGCGTTATCAATCATTAGATGATAATACAGCGAACTCATGGTTTTAATCACGTAGCATCCAATTTTGATCATTACATGACATTTAGAAAAACTATTTTTAATTTATCTATTCCAATTTGAATTAAGCTAACTGGTGATAAAAATCATTATCAAGCACATTTTCCATTGCATGTAACATTACCAATTGATTTAATCAGCGAATTGATATTCATTTTCTAAGTAGGTTTCATGTGGTATAATACTGTTTTCAATATTATAGGAAATGATTTTATCAGTAATTAAAATGACACAATTTCATGATGATGTAATTGCTCTACGATTTCGAAAGAATGTAATTTATTTATTAAGAGAATAGAATTCTGACTAATTAAGTAGGTACTAAGCAAACTGAAAGGTGTAATGACTATTTCCGAATGCAGCATCTGTACCAAGAAGGTACCGAATCATTTTGTTAGGATTCTCATAACATAACATAACACCTCTGACCCTGGAAAAGTTTGGCGGAGATGCACAATTTAGTACACCACATGTCTCCTACTGTTTGGCACTGATCTTTGCAATTATCTGGCCTTGTTCGTCCCGAAGACAGGATCAGATAGGATATTTTTCTTATTTGACATTATGCTTATATTTAGAATCATCGGCCATTACTTTTAAAATCTTTTCACAGTATATTTAAAACTGTTTGATACTGAATTAATTGCATGTAAACCTAAATATTCAACACAACGTGATTATGATTGACAATGAAAACGGGGTATTAATAATCATGTTTAAGATTTATTTATTTCAGTATTAATGAGATAATGTTAGTGACCATGCCAGATTAAAACCTTAAAATGTTATTTAAGTATTTAAAACATGAAGTGGAAATGATTGAAATTATTGTCCCTTTTCTTTAGAATAAGAATAATTAATTAAATAAGAATTATTCTTATTCTTATAAAGAAAATTTCCTATCTATTTCCCTAAGTCCTCAGTGTACCTCCATCCTGGCACAAAGCCCTGCCCTCCGTAATAAAGAGTGTGTCTCGAAACTGCCATAAAGGCTGGACGCATTACTTTTTACTCGCTACGATAAGAACGTTCGGACTTGGACATACGAGCGGACGCGTATGTGGAGCTAACGGCTATGTAGAGGTAGGTATATAACGGTCGATGTTTTTTGTCGACAGGGGTGGTTTTTGGAATAAAATTATTGATTTACAAGGCTCGTGAGGTCTGTCGAAAATACCAATTATTGGAGAATTTGATATACAAAATTAAATTATAAGTTAAAGTAAGCTACGATTGTTCATGTCTAACAGCAAAGCCTATTAATGAACCTGAGCAAAATATGAGTTTCTCAGAGAATTTTCTCTTAGAAACCGTATTTGACTCAATCAGTTATGTAAAAGTTAGGTATCATAATCGCATATTCGAACGTATGACACTCATGGGCTGCAGTATAAACGTCAGGTGGGTACCTTCTAATGTCATCCAGCATTAAACTTAGCTGGAGCCGTTTTCTTACCACACACTAAATTGTTTTATAATCTTAAATTTAAAACATACATAGCTTGGTTCTTCTCAATCTATCATCGTATTGCTTGCTATTTTCCTACAAGACCACAAAGACCAAGGCGTAGTATGCACACAGCCTTCCCACTCAGTAGAGTAGCGCATA
The DNA here is from genome assembly GCA_932274075.1 of Diarsia rubi. Classification (NCBI taxonomy): domain Eukaryota; kingdom Metazoa; phylum Arthropoda; class Insecta; order Lepidoptera; family Noctuidae; genus Diarsia; species Diarsia rubi. The sequence continues at coordinate 6,695,393 of OW026414.1, forward strand.
TCTGCGCGAGTGTACTGACCGGAAAATGGGCATTTTCTTCTAGCCACGATCAAGGGTAGTTATTGCCAAAATATTGGATACCGCGCTCCAACGCGAACCGGTATCCGAATTTTAGTGGCACTCTTTTTCCTTGTACGGGAACAAGCTGATACGTTTTTACTAACCAGGTTTTCGTGTAAGAAGAGTTACATTAACCTTAAAATTTACAGGGTATACTCGGTGAATAAAGCTATCATTATTTGGCCGTTCTGTCAGTTGTCAGTAAAGCATGAAAAGTCTTATTTTTCATGCTTCACTGACAACTGACAGAACGAGAATTTATTGTAAACATTCAAAGGCCTTTAAAACTTCTCCCAGCAATTCATAATTGACACTAAAAGTGCTGTATCAAGCAGACTATCTATATATAAGTACGGAGTAATAGTCAAAGATGAGGTATGGAGTCGGTCCGCTACTTATACCTCAGTTTTGGGTAATTATACCCTTTGGTTGCCAGACTTTCAGATGTAGATAAATGTGTGTTTGAGACAAGTACCAAAGTAGCGTGCCTAGAGCCCAACAATAAGGCCATAAGCCTAGCTTATAAGGCTAGCAGACTGTCCGGAAACCCTTACATCATGAAGAGTAGTAGGTTATAAGGGCAAGGTTTGTATCAAAGTACTGCCACTTAAAGATGTTTAACTCTTAGATGTACCTAAGTAGGTAGGTTTGTATAATCACAAATGGTGGGAAGCAATCAGTAACACAAATAGGAACAATCTAGAGGTAGGTACCCATTTTTCTTAGTATTAATATAATAAATAACAAAACAGTGTAACCGTTAATTATGTTGATTTAAAATTATTGACTTTAGTTGACGCCATCGCTATCAAAGTCAAACATTAATGTTTTTACTGTTTAATATTTAAATGGTGATGAGTAAATAAAAAAATGGGTTAAAATTGATTATGTATTTCAATTTCTGTCGGAAGCGATAGAGACATTTGTTGTTGTATTATGAATTTATGACCTACCTGTATGCTTAATTTTTTTTTACTTAGCTATCAAAATTTCATGCGGTAACCATGACCATGCCCTAGAGATATTTCTCGACGACATGTAAAGCCAAGTTAGAGACCTGTAGATGATATAAAAACTCTGACACTAGGTTAGGCTCTAACCACATAAAAAATAAGAAAAAATTTTAGTAGGTATTTGTTTTATTGCTGAAAGTAGGATTAAAAAAACACACTATCACGACACAGATCGGTGTTTCTCTAAAAAAAAACACTGTAAAATTCCGCATAAAATTTATTGCTATAGCAATGACGCAGAATATTATTTCTAAAAGCTCCAAAATCAACAATAGAGTTCCTAGAGCGTCTCGAAATGGTCTTAGGTAAGCATAACTAGATTCAGAACTCGTGTAACTTCTACCTAATGAGTAAAGTGCCTGAGCAAAATATTTTTCTGTAAAAGTTAAAAGTCCAAATGTTAAAAAAATGCAGATCAACCCAGTGACTACCATATTTTTTGTGACTAAAAGTACTTAACTATATTTTTGCTGGAGGCATCTTAAATAAATGATCATCTAGTATCCTCTGATAATTACCAACATAGCCTTATTCCCAACTATGTTAGGGTCAGATTCCAATCTGATGCAGCTGAATACTATTATTTTATATATTTATACATAGCAATAGGGTCATTGACAAAAAAAAATCTAATCAGTGTGGCAGATAGGTTTCCTAAAAATCTTCTTTTTTTTACATAAGTAAACAAAAAACGAAGAAATTTTGGTACATTTTTTACCATAAAGTGACGTCACAAATCCCCACTCATGATCTTTGACACGTTATATTTTCGTCAATCTTTATTAATTTAATAAAAACAAAAATACATGTCCGATATTTTTCGAAAATCTAACAGACGGACTAAACCGAATCAAATTTTGTTTAGCCAGGAAACATCTCTATTACAGTTACTGGGTACTACGATACCCTTGGTAGAACTAAAATTGACTTACTAAGACTTACCTATTCTTTACCGGATACAAAACATGAAAAGTTCCTTTTACAAATATCTAGAATAATTACCAAATCACATACGTATAACGTGATAACACAGTTACCATTATTTTGTAATTAACTGAGGTTTGTTTAAGATACCGTTGTTTGTCGGTGTCGCCAACTCTGACTCACATTAAAAACAACTAAGTATAACCATTAACCCTTTCGATAAAGAACATGTTATGTAAAAATAAAAAATATGTTTTTTAGATTTGTTTTTGATTGGGCCTTTCTTTTAGTGCAAATGAGTATCATAACTCATTCTGGAATGCAATTTGATGCGAAATTTGACTTAGATAAGGACCAAATAAAAGGCAAAGAGCCAAATTAGTTGGAAAAAAGGGTTTATTACATTCTCCACACTGGTGGTAATTGCAACTATCTGTCCCATCTATCACCACTATTACTAGTGGTTGCGTCTGAGTCAGTCGCAGTTGCTCCTCTGTGCCCACTGTGTGGTGGCAGATGACACCTTAATTAGACCCTTGAACCTGAAACTTTCAGTCTGGAAGTTACTACATACATAAAAATAAGCCACATCAAAATTGCTTAATTTTTAGATAATTAACATGAGTCCTCTGAATGTTCTCCAGATGTGAAGATTTACCTTTTACTAGGTTTTATCTAATATATTCCAGTAGTCGACGTATATAGAGACGTCTAATGGTAGGTAGAAAAAGGTATACAAGTCCAGTTTTGATTAAATAACTTTCGTTTTAATAACTTTCTTGATTCTTGCTAAGGATCTATTTTACGCAATCGCTACTCGCAAATCGCGTAGCTACTACCCCTCTGGTGCTCAATAAATGCCGGTTGCGGGAGGGTGAAATGTCAGTGGCGTATATCCAGCTCTTAATAAACAAAATTTAAGTACGTAGATTACTAAATGCACAAGAAGAATGGCATGTGATTCAGAATATGGATGATAATGATAAGGAATTCATTAGCAGGCACCGTAATATAATCTATAAATTAACTATAATAAAGTTAAATATATACGTTCACAATCATACCGGGATGTGTCGGGTTAGCTAATAAACACTAACGACAGAGGTTATTATTTTTTTAATAACGACTTTTTCTTTTATTTTACCGACGTCACTTTAATATCGCTTACCCCATTATTGTCTATTATCATTAACATTAATTTGCCGCCAAATAAAAACCCGTTGATAATGAGATTTTTAAGAAAAACAATTAAAATAACAAAAAAATGTTGTTAGTTTATGAAAGAAATCGTTTATAGTGCCGAAGTGGGTTTAATTTAAATATTGTCGCTAATTAGAGGCACTTAATCCGCCCTAATCTGCTTGTCGGTATTCTTAAGCTGAGTTTTGAAAACAATAATGTCACGTCAGGGTGTACACTTATGCTAGTTTTTACTGTGTATTCATCCTTAATTTTTGGCTAGATGAATAAACATCTTAATTATAATATTTGTGTACTGTTTTTCTGCCAAGGTTGCTGATTTTAACACAGGTGCACTCCTACTACTCAATGCCAAATACAGATGAGATTATCGTCTCATGTGATTTCACTCAGTAGGAGTCCTCCGTATTACGTTGATTATGTATGAAACAATTACAAATTACAAAATATTTTTTTCTGATGTTTCCTTTTTTACTTTACTTCACGACCTATTTGATGATTGCAAGTTGTGTAACATAAAATATTAATGTACTTAGAAATAACTAAGAGTTTTGTAGAACCCAACGGGTGGCAACCACTAAGCCATATTAGAAATCGTTTTAGTGCGCTACTTTTGCTCAAATTTTGATGCGAAATCCTAGGAAATCATTAAAAATCTCATAAACAGACATTTGCAATATAATTGTAGGTACCTAAAAAAATCCTGCCAGAACATAACAGTAAATGTTTTAAAATAGGGCTCAACCGCAATTCAGTATCCAATACTTTAATGTAAAACTATCTAACCACGAATAAGGTACCCAGAAGCGCTTTGAATTTAGGATTGTTACATGGATATGCTAGGTAAAACGAAGAATAATGTAGATGTTTTTTTTTTTTAAATTGCGGTATGTAAAAGGAAAAACTGACTTATAACCAGTACTTTTATTAGTATTTAGCTAGATGTATTGTAAGTATTTAATATGTTGGTTTATGCAATTCAAGTAGGAATATAAATAACAAAATAATTACTTAAAATACTACAGCAAAACATAAAACACAAGAAACCTCTTTAGTTTATGTTTTTGATTGATTAATGCTTGAAACAACAGATAAACCTGTTTATAAATGCAATTTAATCAATTTAAATGGAAAATAAGACTATTGTAAAAGTAATTCCTTACAATTTAAAATTCTTATTATAAATTATAAGTTATTTAGTTGTATTATCTTTCTATGTCACCCTCCTATCTCCAAATTAAAAAAAAAAAACCCCGTTTAACAAATATAGAAAACAGTTTTTAATTGGTTGCTCGATGCAGAAAAAAGTGAACGGCGTTCCTTTTTTAATCTGCTCTCTGCTATTGGCTGGTGGGTGATGTAAAAAGCTCAACGCCCCTTCACGTAGCGACCGCGAGAGTTTTTTATGTTCTACTTTTTACGATATTAAAAGCGGGAGATATTTAGGAGCTGGGGGAACGATAGATAATATTATATTACATAGGGGTTTGTGTTTTTTAAATGATATTTATGTACTGTCCTTAAAGTAGGTGTGTTAGCTTTAAAAGTACACAATCAACATTTTGTGATTTTACGACTAATGAACGCTAAACAAATAATCCATTTGTTTTAACACTGGCCGTCAATATTTTATTGTCTTACTTAATAAATGGGGTAAACATACATAAAATTCACATTATAACCGTAAACATTAAGTGATACAATACCAAAACAATCTAATTTCCCTACACGCAATTTTATCGGGCAATAATACGCGATATAATACGGCCAGGCTTTATTACAATAACAACTGGCAAAATACGCGGGGTTGCTTATTTTTTATTATTAATATCGCATAAACAATAACTTAATAACTTGATCCCCACCCACAGAAGCTCGCGCCCTATTGGTGGAGTGAAATAGGCTGTGGGGGCTTGAAAGGGACGAACGTATCTATCGCGTGTTGCCGTCCTCCTCCCACTTAAACACGTCGCCTTCAAACATAGAATACATTTATCGATGTTTGGAGCATAAAAATTGACAGATTTTTTTCAGTTCATTGTGAGTAGAGGCGTCGGGCAGACGTGTCCCGACCGTCGCATCGAAGGGTTGTCTCAAAAAACGCTCAAGGTTTTGTCGTGTGTATCTAAATTTATTTATCAGTGATTTTAAGGACTAAAGTGAACTTTATGGGATTCTATTAATGAAATATTTGTTGTGCTGTGTGTTCTGAAACTTTCTAAGTTACGAGTTAAGGTGAGTTTCATTATTTTTGTTTATTTATATTTTAGATTTTCATTTTAACGTTCTTTGGTATTGACTTGATCGTGTACGGCTATGGTGCTGACCTGAATCATATTATTCGTCAATTATGTATTTTGAGTAAGTTAGATACTTTAGATTCATCACCTACGTACTTTACCTTTTCTAAATCAAGTCAATCGGATCGAGCTGAGTTTTTTTCGAGTTGAGTATTTTACATGGACCGTCTGACCTCCGAAACCCATTTAGTACTGGATACTTACTACTTATGTACCACTAATAAACTAAATACCTTTTAGCTTTTTGTGAAATTAGTCCTTAATTTTAAGCTTTACTAGTTCACATTCAGAACACCGATCCGGCCTACCTTAACCTAGTCGCTAAAGCAACAATAATTATGTTACCCGGGCTTAATAAACGTTGTTTTCAGGATTTATTCAACTGAAATACAATCACAGACTTCCTTTATTTGATAACTCACTATTATATCCGTGTGGTAGCGCTAAATCAGGGATAATCAAAAAGGCTTCATAAATCAATTCCTAGTACAATTATCCTTATATAATTATAAAATACTTAGTGAACTGTCATGCCTATCTACTAGCATGTTTTGCGGAATATTTTAGGAAACTCAAAACGGCAAATAATGCCACAATTTTCCTTCATTTGCAAGACGGATAATGAGGTTTTGTTTAAATTAAGGAAAATTCAGCAATTATTTGCAGTAAATGTTCATTACTTATGCTGTACATTCGTCATTCTTATTGTATGTACTGTCAAAAATGCATTAGACAATGCTATTAGCATTATCCTCTACATGACCTTAGAACAAAACTCTAGTTTTTATCATAGTCAAAAAGGAGGTGCTCGTAAGTGTTTAATTTTAGCTACAAAAAGTTCAAACCGCAATCTTTCAGCTATTATGGTAACAATAAAAGCCATATTTCCTTGATAAACAATTAATAGTATATATTTTGTATACCTAATAATGAACATAGTAACAGAATAGTTCTATGTTTACAAACAAATATTATGTAGGTATACGTAACAGTGGAAATTGTAATTACGACGTTCACTATATAGAAAGGACTCATCATTACTACATCATAATAGCCGATCTCGGCAAAAGTTTGCAAATACGTATTCTAAAAATTAATTGTGCCAACGAACGTGACTGTTCGTTCCGCATTTTTTTACATTACTCACTCATTTGCTTGCGAAGCGGTTTCCTGTGTACTTTAGTTACTTCGCAATTAGGTAATATCGCAAAAATTGAAAGTTGCATTTTTATAAGTAATGTATTGCTTTATCCCCCAGATATGATCAGTTGCGCATCCCCCGCTGGCATGCCGCCCGCGCATCACTCCGCGCATCCCCAGGCTTGGGGGTCACTGCTACAGCCTCCCACAGTGGTATGTATCGTAAACATTTCATTACTTTTAAGTACAATCACCAGTTACCTACAGTAGTTTATAACTACTTTTACAGCTTTTAACGCAATGTTCTACAATAAGATCCTTCTTTTTAGAAATCTGAACCAATGGAAGACGGAAGTTTTCTTAAAGACCAAACCAGCGGCTTCTACTCGGAGGGCTTCCACAGCGCCTCACCCTCCTCCTCCAGCAAGGACTCGAACGGGCACTCCCCGCGCAGCGTCGGAAGTTCCGGAGAGCCTTCCCCGTTCTACGACACAATGTCCCTTAAAGCTAAAGCCAATCTCGGCATGCATTTGGACGCATTCCGCAATAGTTTGCCGTACAGCCTGCTCACTCCACCCGGCTTCGAACCACGCAACAATGACGGCCGCGAGCCGTCACCCGGCTATGAAACATCTTACTCGCCGAGGAACATAGCGCCCCCTGCGCACGTGTCCACACCCCTAGCACGTGCCGACGCTACCCCACCGAAGTCGCCTCCAAGAACACCATCATCTCCCGATAGGGATCATGATAGAAGATCGTTTGAACGCTACCATGACTCTGGCTACGATGTCGGACAGAAAACCGACGGTGACGACGGCCGCGATGTCTCCGGTGATGAAGACTTCGACGACGAGCCAGGGCTCCGCGTGCCCGCCGTCAACTCACACGGTAAAGTTAAAACATTCAAATGTAAACAATGCGAGTTCGTAGCCGTCACCAAACTCAGCTTCTGGGAACATAGCAAAGAACACATCAAGCCTGAGAAGATGCTGTGTTGTAGAAAGTGCCCATTCGTAACAGAGTACAAGCATCATCTAGAATACCACATGAGGAATCATTTAGGATCCAAGCCGTTCCAGTGCACTCAGTGCTCCTACTCGTGCGTCAACAAGTCGATGCTCAACTCTCACCTGAAGTCTCACTCCAACGTGTATCAGTACCGCTGCGCTGACTGCAACTACGCGACCAAGTACTGCCACTCTCTGAAGTTACACTTGCGCAAGTACCAGCACAGCCCTGCTATGGTGCTAAACCCCGACGGCACACCTAATCCATTGCCTATCATTGACGTCTACGGAACGCGGCGCGGACCTAAACAAAAGCCGCTGTCTAAGATGTTTGATCATCATTCCCCGATGAATAACAATAACCAACCGCAACCTCCCCCACCGTCTCATCCGATCTTCGGCAATCACTTCCCGGTCAACCTCCCCTACCTTCCACCACTCTTACCTCACTCATTCTTATTCCCTCCGAACAACAACTATGAACAACGTACCTCACCCAAACTACCTGAAATGCCGTCTGAGAGAAGTCAGACACTTTCCCCTCCGCCTTCGCTGCTGCACCAGCGCCTCGCGTACTCTGAGAGGCCTCTCGACAGTGGCACCACGTCTCCACCTGCTAAGTCACCTGCGAGCTTGCCACAAACACCGACCACTCCTCGAGAAGTGCCGGCGGCGACGGGCAACGACGCGCTCGACCTCACGAACACCAAGACCAGCGAGGCAGGTACGCCACCTCCCAGTACAGAGCGAGCGACGCCTGTCACTCCGACCACTGCCCTTAAAAACCGGAGAAAAGGTCGCGCCTTCAAACTCCAACCAGCAGCGTTGCTACTTCAGCACGAGGATGAGAAGACCAAGGACATGGAAATTTCCGATTCTGAGTCGGAAGGTTCAGTGGAAGCTCCTGCCGCCACTCAGTCATACTCGTGCCAGTATTGTGACATTACATTCGGAGATCTGACAATGCACACTATTCATATGGGTTTCCATGGTTACAATGATCCGTTTATGTGTAACAAGTGTGGGGAGCGTAGTGCTGATCGCGTCGCGTTCTTTATCCACCTAGGCAGGGCACAACACGCTTAGCTTGCACCCGCGGCAGACAAGCGACGCTTATAGGATACGCTTTGTGTTAGAGACAAGTAAATTATTGTAGACTATTTTATTAAGGCCAAAGACTTTGTATTGTATCTGTAATATCAGCAAAAGTTTATCGGAGAAGATTTTCCGTGATCAATCTTTTCGCGATTCACTTTTGTCTCTACCAAACTTGTTGAAATCGTGTTAACTTTAATTTTGTCTTAAAATGTAAATATTTATATTTATGCTTATTGCTTACCCACACGTTTTAGTCATAGATATAATGTATTTAGCAAGGTTGTATGGTGCCCTGTGTTTGAGTAGATTTAGATGAGACGTAGTTGCGAGTGACCAATGTATAAACAAGACTGTATCTCTCGATTAAGTACAAAAAGTTCATTATACGTGTTTTAGTTTAGTTTAGTTTTTAGTAACTACGATTTATAGTTAAATAGGTCTTACTTAAGTGGAGTTAGTCTACAATTACTCTAAGTAAGGCCTAGCTTCTCTCATATTTGTATCTAAATGTAACAACTTCGTAAATACAGAAAGGGTTAGATGAAAAAATTAATAACATTTTCAACCTTAGCTTTACATAACAATCCAATGTTATTTTTAGCCTGTAAATTACTGTCTTTATTTGTGAAGTGTTACATATAGAAAATCATTTAGTTTAATATTCTGTACATTATTGAAAACAACGGTGAAGTTACCTATTAGTCATAGCGTTAAACTAGTGTAAAACATAAAAAATAACAATAACAATTTAATGTAAATTATAATTAAATCAGAGTGTATTTATAATGTACGAAGAAAGATTTTATTTTATTTATTTATCCTTATTGTGTATGTAGTTTGTATGGGCGTCGTAATTTGGTATATTGTCACATATTCATTGCAATATTGTTTCGTAATTCCGTTAAAACTTATGTTGTAATCTGACCTTGATTGGTAAAGACAATTCTGTTGATTCAATAAAAAAGTATGTTCCAACAGTCGTTGACCTGTGTCTGCAACTTGTATTAAAAACTGCAAGCAAATATTTTCAAGGTTTTATTACAAAAAAATATTACATAGCATATACCTACATAACATGTAGTTACTGTTTTTCCATATTCATTGTTTTCAGTCACAAAACTGCTTACAAAACTATTGAAAGCTGTACGGTATAGTTTCCAGAACCTTTACCTTTATTTGTAAGAAAACGAAAACTAATCTATGAAAATAATATCGAGTGTAAATTATTGTTGAATAATTTTGTGTGCTGGATACATAATAAAATTGGAAGTTTTATCTTAATATCTTTGTTTTAATTGATTTTATCATCGTCACCCTGTCTTCAAATGGATTTTTTTCAAACATTCCAATGGCATGCCTTTACTCATCAGATCCTTATACATACCTCCCTAAAGCACGAGCAAAGTACATAATATGTAAACACTTAGCAAAGTTCAAATGAGAATTTCTCGTGATATAACCATATTGCCATATTGAGATATGACCTACATAATCAATATGATAATATGGGTTCCAAAATGTTAGTTTTGTTACGTAAGATAAAAGTGAACTCGAGTTTACACAGCCAAATCTCGCAAGCGTCTCCGTAAATTATTTGTATGAAATATCGTACAGCGCCTCTAGCGGGCACGGAAAGAATTACAATCCGTAACATGAGCACTATATAGATGACGATAGGTTAAAAACCTAACGTAATCTATTCTATAGTTACTAGCGTTTTTCAGCTGTCACCATACAAAACGGTACCATAGTCACTAATTTCACTGAACCTATCGAATAATTCGCTTACTATAGTGGTTACGTAGCTCACTAGCATTTTGGCGTGAGAAACATATGTTTACAACAAAATTATGTACGTTTTTGAGTCTAATGCAGTCAAAATAATGTCTGCAAACCTTATTTGGTATGAAATATGTTAGTGGCCGCTAAATTTGAAAACCAACGACGTGAATAACGTGAATTTCGAGAAATGATTTTCCGAAATGAGAATTCATGTTAGACACCAATTGCAAAATATAAATGAATGAAAGTTTATTAAACTTTATAGACTATCTAAGGAATACTTTAAAGGTTTGTGCATATGTATGAATAATGTTACGGATTTGATGTCAACACAACGAGTTTCATTAGAACTAAAGGTACCATACAGTTCTCTCAAAACAAAACACAATCATTTTGAAGAAAGTTGAAACATACCTTTCTATGAACTCTACCAACAATTGAAACTGAGGCACAGGGTCCTCATTGTTTTAAATAATCTGTTTGAATCTACTAATGTAAACTGTTAAAACACACAACACAGCTCTGTGACACAAGGTCAATCATCGGCAGCGGCAATTTTTTATTATTTTTGGGATAGGACGTACCGTTTTCGAGATACTCTATAAATCGATTAGATGGTCGGTCGAGAAATGATGTTTCAAGATAATGAGCGTTCGCGCTGCCGATGATTCGAGCTTATAGTTATGCGAGATTTTGATGCATCGAGGGAGTGAACTGTCGAGCTCATAATTTATCGATTTCAAGTACTATCGAGTAAACGTTTTCGAGGAAGTGTTATTCGATTTCGCGTCATTCGATTTCAAGTAGGGAACCCATCCTATAGGTGCATACGATTCGATCTGAATCGAAGGTCGCATCCTGTTGAATCGATTAAAAAGACCTGTAGATCGTATGGCCGTACAGATCAGGCATCCCTAACAAGCACCCTTTCTGCAACCGGCTCAGTCGCAAAATATCGTTTTCGCTTCGCTCGCTTCTATTCTTTAATGTCCCTTCGTTATTCTGGAACTTCTACGCGAAAATCAATAAAAGAAAATGTTAATAAATAGTTGCAACTAAAATCTCTTCAACATTTTATTTACTTGATGGCCCGCTGGTTGATGCAGCGATAATGAGCGAGATAAGTTGAGTAGCCGAGTTATTATTGATAGTAGCCGAGTTAAATGATATTCTTTTTTACCGTTTTGAGAGCAATGTTGACATAAAATACACAGCCTAAGTTCAAAACCACGACCTACGACAACATAGATTGATTAAATAATTATCACTTACTTATTTCTACTAGAAGACTGCCTCGTTGCTCTAGAGCGTAAGTGCGATCGCTGAGCAAGAGGTCCCGGGTTCGATTCCCAGGGAGGCCAAAGGATTATAAGGATTTTCCATTAGGAATTTCTCAGTATTAGTTACGGAGTCGGTATATACAGGGTGTAAATTAACCCTTCATAAATATGTCAACCAAGCATTCTGTACATCAAACTACCCCTAAGCAAAAATTTTTGCTGGGAAACGACTTTTTTTTTGGGGTCAAAAAACACATTTTACGGTAAAACTCAATGTAGCACTCTTAAAACATTGTGCTAGTGGATGCTTTGAATAGTAAACGGGTCATGGAGGTAATTTAGGTAAAGTTATAACCAGAAAAACTAGTATTTACAAAAACAGCTGTGCAAAATTTGGAACTTTGACCCCCAATATCTCCGTAACTACAGGGTTCCCAGGTATGGTCTAGAACCAAAAAATGATCGCAGTGGTGGGGAGAACAAATGCCGTTCGTTTGCGTTAAGGGTACTTTTACACCCTTTATACCCGCTTGATGGCAATAGGGTTGGCCTCTTTAACCAACTTCCAAAATGGAAGAGGTTCTCTTTACATAGGGCTTTAATTTAACTTTCGAAATGTGGGTACTACAACTAGGTAATAGTTTACCTAGTTCTAGTAGCAGAACTAGCAGAAGGCTAAGGGCTCGTTTACGGAGACGCGGGGCGTCGCGCAGCGCGTGCAGAAGACTAGTCGAGTGCTATTTTATTCACTTACTGAGAGGCGGGTCCACCACAACAAACGCTGTATTTTAAACTAACGGGTAAAAAATCGCTTCTCGTAAAAACGTCGTTTGAAATCGTTACCGTTTTCATACATCGCCATGTGCTTGAATTAAAAACGCACAACGAGCCGCGCGACACTCCGTGTCTCCGTAAATGAGGCCTTAGGCAGAGTTAGTACCTTGCTCTGCCTAAGCCTTCGGCGATTACAGGCGTGATTTTATGTTATTAGAACAAATTCTTCTCATCGTAGAGTCTGTGTGAGTTTCAGTTTCAAGTGTTTGTGAACACGCAGAGGTGGCGATTGGTCTTTTTATCAATTTATCGTCTTGAGAATGTAAACAGTTCAAGTATTTCACGGATGTTTGTCGGAATAGAACACCAAAGGTATCGTTGATTATAATTTATTTATTTATGTAGTTCAACCGGGGTCTACTATTAGGTATACCTCAGCCTAACCCTTCAGATATTGCAGTCGTGATGTTTATCAACAAAAAACTAGCAGCAGTAATAGGGACTACAACTGACTCAAAAAATATAATTAAGTACGAGTATGTTTAATCCGTCAGTTAGATTATCGAAAAATATTGGATACGTGTTTTTTGTTTTATCAAATTAATAAAAATTGACGAAGATAAAACGCGTCAAAGATCATGAGTGGGGGGGGCTTGTGACGTCACTTGTAGATAAAAAATGTATTGACATGTGGCGTCACACGAGTTTTGGAAGCACTGTATCTTAATTTTTTGTTTACGTGAAAAAAGATAAAGTATATTGTGTTCAATATTTTTGGGTTTTCATATTTTCGACAGAACTTCTACTAACTAAAAACCACCCATGTTCCTTCTTAGCCCTTTATGTCGAGGCCGCGGTATCTCTTACAACAACCCGCAGTCAACGTTCTGGGCCTTGGTAACCCTCCCGAAAATATTCCGCAACCTTGGTAGAACAGCTATAGCCACTGGTTTTTTTGGTTTTATTTGCGTACTGTATAATTATCACTTGCTTCGGTGAAGGAAAAAGTCGTGAGAAAATCAGCATATCTGAGAGATATTTCTTGACTGGCGTAAACAGGTCGCGATTGTGAGCAAGAAAGTCACCGAACGTTGCGGTCTCTATATCGGTTGAAAAATGTACTCCCAGCTCACATCAAGGCAATGCTTGGTCAGTCCCTAACCTTCCCCATTATTGACAATTGTGATATGTGCTACTATGACCTGAATGCAGATCTCCTCAATAAACTTGACCGACTTCTAAATAACTGCATTCGATTCGTCTTCAATCTTCGCAAGTACGATCATGTGTCTGAGCAGCGATCGCTACTAAAGTGGTTACCTATCCGAGAGCGCAGAGCTTTGAGGGCCTTGACAACCCTGTTATCCCTTCTTCACAAACCCACTTCCCCTTCTTACCTCACTTCCCTTTGTCAATATTTATGCACTGCTCACAGCAAGACTATACTCGTCTTCTACGTTATCCTTCTCATCGTACTGGCTTTATATAATCGTCATTCTTTGTCCAGGCAGTCTTCCTCTGGAATGAACTCCCTCAAGAGATCAGTAGGGCTATTGCGTATCTTTTAAATGACAGTGGCTAACCTATAGTGCCTATCAATTACTGTCAAATGGTTCCATTTTGTACTAAACCATAAACAATTTGATAGTTTATCCATGGACAAAATGATAGCCACTGACATTTAAAAGATACGCAATAGCCCTACAGGACAGTAAACGGTCAGTTCACATTCAAAATGAAAGCTCGCGAGCACATCCGCAAGAAGTTGGCAGCTTCGTCTCACAACTAAGTTGTTCTTGTTATCTTTCAAAACTTTATATATTTTATGGATAGGTATATGTATATATGTATTTATCCTTATTTGTTAGGTATATATATTTTCTATTTTTTTTTCCGTTTCGCACCTACTGTGTAAAGTCTCTGCATTACCCTAAAGTAGACTGGTAGATAATGCCCAAGGCATTAAGTCCGCCTTTGTACGGTTTTATTACTTGTGCATAAAGTTTTAATAAATAAATAAATATTTCTTGACGGCTCGAACGACGTCATATTGCAGTACATTTTTACCGGCCAGTGACGTCAAAAGATGACTCATGATCTTTTACGCGTTTTAACTTCGTTTTTTTTTCCTATCCCTATTACTTACCTAGTCAGAAGGAAAACATTTCAACAATTTATTTTTTATTGATTTGGCCAAAATTTTCAATATACTCCGTCGGTTTGGCATGCTTCAGACATGTAATCGTATTATCTACCTTATTACTAGCGACGCTGGTGATAACATTTTTATATTCAGAAAAAAAAGATAAAGCTTTTTATAGAGGTTTCCCATTAGGATTGTCTCAGTTGTAGCCACGTAGTCTAGATTTATTTATGTCTATATGTCCATGCCCATTTATGACATGGGTCTTAATTAAACATAACTCTCGAAATGAGGGTGTACTAATGAGTACATCTCAACCTAACCCTTCAGGAGTTACAGGCGTGATGTTATCTTATAAGGAGTTAATTTCAAGTTTTCCCAAGAGACTATAGATCCTTGACACGGTTATTGTAGATTTGCCACAAAGTTAAGCATATAGCAAACTAAGTTATATAGTATTATAGGAAAACCAGGGTCCGAAATGCAAAATATAATTAAAGAATGGTTTCTAGTGTATGAAGTACTAGGGTATCATAAGTTAATAGGAGATTAACCATTTCTTTCGGGCGGTCCATGGTAAAGTCCCACAAACTACCAGAAGTAAGAAGGAGGTTTTGGAATCTTTAAATCAAATCCAAATTATGCCTTTCTAATACCATGCACTTTTTTGTTGGAGATAAGAAACCAGGATAGTAAAGCCCTACAAACTACCAGGCGGTTTTAAAGGGAAATTATTAGAGTCACCATTGCATAGTGTATGTTATTATTTCTCATCTCCAACAATAAAATTGCATAGTATTACAAAGGTATATAGATTTGATTATAAGATTCCTATTTCCAATAATACAATACCTCCTTCCTACTTCTGATCTCCTGGTAGTTTATGGGACTTTACTGTCCATTTTTCTTCCTACTTGTCCTTGCTCATTACAAATAAGCTAAAAAAATACTGGGTCATTTCGGTTTTATTCTACTTATTGTTTGATTTTTCTGCTATGCTATGGCGGATTTTTCTTCATGAAAATAGAGCTGTGGCGAGTTTACACATACTTTTTTTCGTGGCAAATTTACTTTGTGACGAATGTACAATAACCCTTTGACACTTATGCTATTTTGCCAAAGAAGCGAGATAAAATTACGGGGAGGAAAGCTAATATATTTATTAATGAAAAACCTAATAGGCTTCGCCGTAACTGCGTGAAAAAACTGTTTAAAAAACTGATAACACGCACTATAAAAGTAAGTGACTATAAAGGTATGTTGATTCCCCAATACTCGGCTTCGTCACACTTAATTTACAATCAATACAATATTTTTACCCCATATATTTAAATACAGGAAGGTTTCCTACATTTTCAATAATAATCATATATCCACTATTTTCCTTTTAGTATAAAATTGGCATGACTAATTTATTTTTTGAACTGAAAAAGGTTTCGATAACCAAAAATCTAATTGGGGAAAACAATGAAGGTTACTGACACAGTGTGATCTAGGTAACTAAACTAAGTTTTTCTATCGTATCACAAAAAGTAGACTAATGGCAAGCACAGAATTCCTACTCCTTTTCAGCACAGAACTCCTATTATTATACGACTTCTTTCTGAATAATTTCGTTTCAGGATCCAAGTATAAAGTTAAATTGTTTCTTTGGAACTTTGTCGAGCTTCACTGTCTCGGCGCTTTTCTGGTTGTCGCCACCGCACCGTGGTCAAGAGTAACAATGGTTTTGGAATAGCACAGCGGGCTGGTCCCAAAAAAAAATTGCCTCTCTAATTTCACAGCACAGCTCAGCTCAGCTTCTAAGCTGGATTCTCAGCAACCCTGATCCAGCTGCTACCAGCTACCCTGCGGAGAGCCGCACTCCACCTAGGTGGATGGCGTCCCGCCTTACGCTTGATATGTCTCGATCTCCACTCAAGATTACAATGACATCTATCTCAACGGTCAGCAAATCGGTCAATCGGGCAATCGGTCGGTCGGTTATACGGCAAATATGGCCGGCCCTTGCCATTCCAGCTAGCTTATTCTGTGAGCTATGTTAAGCACAATCATAATTGTCCCTATATTAGGCGCTAATAATATGTTTTTTCAATATTACAAAAAGTCAAGCAAATACTTATAATAACGCAGTTACCTAAATGTTCGGATTATGTAGGCATTTCATAAATTGTAGCTCAATTGTAAAAATATGGTCATTATGCACTATACTAGCACGTGGGTGGCACGCGACTGACCATTTTATTATATACATAATATGAAGGTATTCACAATTATTTTATGGATAAATAGAACACTTGGTTTTACCACGTGGAAATCAAACCTCTTCACCAAATCTATACTTCTATACTAATATTAAAAACCTGAAGAGTTTGTTTGTTTGAACGCTATAAACTCAGGTTCTACTGGTTGTAATTTAAAAATTATTATTGTGTTCGATAGTCCATTTATCGTGGAAGGCTTTAGGCTATATAACATCACGCTACGACTAATAGGAGTGGAGCATAAATGAAAAATGTTGCAAAAACGGGAAACGATATTCCTTATTGAGAGCTTCCGTTGCGTGCGCTTCGAAAATGGTTTAAGTTTGCAAATATCATGTACGAAAGAAATGTTTCTCTTTAAAAGTTCTACAAAAAAGTCCGCGACAGCATATCTATCTATTAAGATTGACTCACTGTAACCATTTTTTACTGTTGAATTGTTAGGTTAACTAGAATTATTTCTTGCGAAGCTTATGTAACCCATTTGGTATTAATCTATATCTAAATAAATGTATTTGTTAGCACGGAAATTTATTATAAAGCATATGTTCCGTTCACTTTATATAGTTTAAACAAATATCTTAGAAGCTATCGCAATGATAAAATGTCCGCGCGACAAAATAATCGCGTCCCAATGTAGATACGTGGAGTTTCTGGCCTCCGGGAAATTCAAATTATTTATTGCACCCATCGATCACTTAGTGATCGATGATTGCACCATAATATTTACAAGGTGTTATTGTAGGTATTTATTTATTTTACTATTTATGTACACACAGTAGACAACACAGGAAAATAACAAAATATAACATTTGAGTACAAAGGTACTGCTTATTTCTTAAGAAATTTCTGCCGGCAGACCTGCAAAAGGAGAAATGAAAAAAGAAATGTAGACAATAGTGTGTGAGAGGCGTAAAAGAATTCCGTGTGTATGTGCCTTATCTAACTTAACCTATATAATAATAAATATACATATAAATATATTACAGTATATTGTTTTGTGAGCAGTGGTGGCCCAGTGGTGGCGGCCCCGACTGACGAACAGTTGGTCGTGTGTTCGAACCCAGGCCGACGCAATACTTTGTGTAATTTATTTCATCACCACCGCTCTCAAAACGGTGAAGAAAAACATCTTAGGGAAACCGGCATATCTTAGAACCAAAAATTCGAAGATATGTGACATCTACCAATCCGCACTGGACCGCGTGGTGGATAAGCCTATCCCACTTCTTTATTTTTTCCAGTGGGAACAATATAGGCTGATGATGATGATGATTGTATATGTAACAGTAAGAGATAGGTACCTATAGTAATTCTCACTTTAATAATGTAATCTATGGTTCCATCTAATATTATAGAGAGGAGAGATTAGATTTTTTATTTGTTACGATTTAACTCAAAATTTACTCAGGCGACTTTGAAAATTCTTCCAACATTAGAAAGCTAATTGAAAAAATATTACTACGTTGGATAGTCGATCTATCGAGGAAGGTTGTAAGTTCTATATTATTGTGACGCAGACGAAGTTGCGTGGGTCAGCTAGTATTCTATAAAGTCACTGCCCTGTGCTAAGAGGAAATCGTGAAATACAATCAGCTGCTCACACATCTAAGACCTGAACATTGTAATTTTGAATAGTTCTAATGTTTTTTTGAGGGATTATGATATGATATCCTGGAGAAAGTGGTTCAATTGTTCAGCTGATGCCCGCGGTATCGCCCGTGTGGATGTCGGTCAAATTATATACTAAAATCTTCCTCGAGAACCACTCTATCCTTTGGTGAATACAACATGAAAATCGGTGCGTTACTTTTTAAGTTTATCGCGAACAGACAGACAGACAGATGTGTTGCAGGACTTTGTTTCATGTGTAGCACAGTGATGCACACATTTCTGAACCATACCGTACCTACTTGTTTTACATTGTTAAGACCAGTCTTTTTGATCAATTAAAATAACAAATACGAGTACATTAGTAGCACAAACAGCTTACACAATAAGTTATTTTTACTCTTTACGTATGGCTTTTTAACAATGGGTACAATATACAAAAATATCTGTCGGTACTAAATTGAACCCACGTGAAGGTAAAAGGAAAAACGTTACTGTTTTAATAAATTATAATTATTATTTAATAAGGTAGGTTAGTAGCGATTTTATTTTTTTAGAATGAAGTGTAACATGTCCACTTACCCACACACAAACGTGACATACTAATGAACGTAGCATACGTAACATAGCGTACGTTTCTTGTTAGTTTATTTAATAGTTTTTAATTAATGTACTCACTGATTAAAGAAATACATAATATTACTAGCTTTTGCCCGCGGCTTCGCCCGCGTTGATGTCGGAATTTATCCTACGGGAACGTACTACCGTGATTAAAAGTACCCCATTTGTTAATCTAGGTAAAAGTGACAAACTTTATGATTTACTAGCTGACCCACGCAACTTCGTATGCGTCACAATAATACTTACAACCTTCCTCGATAGATCGACTATCCAACGTAGTAATATTTTTTCAATTAGTTTTCTAATGTTGAAAGAATTTTCCAAGGCGTCTGAGTTTTGATTTAAATCGTAACAAACAAAAAAGCTAATCTTTCCTCTCTATAATATTTGATAGAACCTTAGATTACATTATTAAATTGAGAATTACAATAGGTACCTACCTATCTCTTACTGTTAAATATACAATCATCATCATCATCATCAGCCTATATTGTTCCCACTGAACGAACTCCGGCCTCCTCTCTAGGAGCGGGATGGGCTATAATCCACCACGCGGGCCCAGTGCGGATTGGTAGATGTCACAATCTTAAAATTTTTGGTTCTAAGATATACCGGTTTCCTTACGATGTTTATCTTCACCGTTTTGAGAGCAGTGGTGATGAAATAAATTACACAAAGTAATACGCCTGTCTGGGTTCGAACCCACGACCAACTGTTCGTAAGTCGGAGCCGCCACCACTGGGCCACTACTGCTCACAAAACAATATACAATAACACCTTGTAAATATTATGGTGCAATAAATATTTTGAATTTGAATTTCCCGGAGGCCAGAATCTCCACGTAT
Source organism: Diarsia rubi (assembly GCA_932274075.1). NCBI lineage: Eukaryota > Metazoa > Arthropoda > Insecta > Lepidoptera > Noctuidae > Diarsia > Diarsia rubi. The sequence continues at coordinate 6,715,458 of OW026414.1, forward strand.
CTACATCGACCGCGTAATTATTTTGTCGCGCGTACATTTTAACATTGCGATATCTTCTAAGATATTTGGTTAAACTATACAGAGTAAAAGAAACAAATATTCTATAATAAATTTCCTTTCTAAAAAACATATTTATTTAGATATAGATTTATACCATATGGGTTAAATAAGCTTCGCAAAAAATAATTCTATTTAACCTAACATTTCGATAGTAAAAAATGGTTACAGTGAGTAAATCTTAGTAGATAGATATATGCTGTCTCGGACTTATTTGTAGAACTTCTAAAAAGGAACATTTCTTTCATACATAATATTTGCATATCTTAAACCATTTTCACAGCGCACGCAACGGAAGCTCTCAATAAGGAATATCGTTTCCCGTTTTTGCAACATTTTTCATTTATGCTCCACTCCTATTGATCGTAGCGTGATGTTATATAGCCTAAAGCCTTTCTCGATAAATGGACTATCTAACACAAAAAGACTTTTTCAATTCCAACCAGTAGATCCTGAGATCTTAGCGTTCAAACAAACAAACAAACAAACTCTTTAGCTTTATAATATTAGTATAGATTTGTGCCAAGTTTCAAGTATATTAAGTCAAGGAATAAGATTTTTCATACAAACTTTCATCCCCTATTTAACTCCCTTAGGTGTTCAATTTCAAAAAATCCTTTCTTATTCCTTGTCTACATTATAAAGGGAACGTCAGTGCAAAATTTTAGCTTTCTAGGTCCAAGGGTTTGGGCTGGGCGTTGATGAGTCAGTCAGTCATTTAGGACTTCTCTTTTTTATAGATAGATAGCATAAGCTAAACTGCCTCGTTGGTCTAGTGACCGCAAGTGCGACAGCTGACCATGAGGTCCTGGATTCGATTCCCAGGTCAGCCAAAGTATTATGAAGTTTTTCCATCTCAGTGTCAATTACGGAGTATGTACCCTTTTGATGGCAATAGGGCCTCTTTTACATAGGACTTTAACTCTACTGTCGAAATGTGTAACGAAGGTGTACTATAATTAATGAATGTAGGTCCTGGGATTATGTATCTTTTTAAATGACAGTTGCTATCATAGTGTCCATCAGTTAATTGTCAAATGGTTCCATTTTGTACTAAACCATAACCAATTTGACAGTTAATCGATAGCCACTGACATTTAGAAAGATACGCCATAGCCCTGCTGGTTGAGAAAAGTTTTATTGGGTTTACCCATCAGGCAGTTTTCATTAGCAGCCACAGTCTAAGTTACTTGATGTTCGTGTGTGAAAATGGCAGGACAAGGTTATGTATGCAAGGCGAATTTAATGAACCATAAGAATACGACGCCGCAGTTCAGTCTCCCGAAATGTTTCACTAACATTGAGCACGAGTTCTTTCATAAAAAATATTTTCGGAATTTTCTTCTTTTCCATTCACCTATATTTCTTTGTTTTTATTAGTTTATTTATTAGACTTTATGCACAAAAATCGTACAAAGGCGGACTTAATGAATTTTGCATTTTCTACCAGTCTACCTGTCTGTTTTTCGCTCATCATCTTAATAATAAAAGATAATTATCATCACTGGTTGCAAAAAAATAACACTTTTTTTCAAACGGTAACTCATATGGGCCACAATCGGCCACATGTGACAAACAAAGGTACCCACGTCTCAAGTAGAAAATAAGACAAAACGTATTCTTTTGTTTCTAACTTAATTGTTATTTATGAAGCGACTATTTTTTACGAAACAATGCTATTTTTATGTCACCGTTACGGGTAAAAACTGCACATGAATATTTATACGGTGTATCTACGTAACGAGAATACCATCGACTTGTACTAAAGGTGTGTAATATGCCCAATTCTTTGAGTCAAAAACACATGAAAGACGCAAGTTCTGTTAGGAATTTGTCTCTGGTTGTTTCTCTATAACCATTAAGACGCTATTTTTGGAGTCTTGAATGTTTTGTAGCTTAAAATAAGAATGAATGAGCTATTTATTATCTTTTATTCGCGGAGGAAGCAAAAGGAATTTTGCGGATCACACTCGATAAAAGGCTACAATGGGATCCTCATTTAACAACTCTAGCAGGACGGTTGAGTTCAGTAGCATACCTATGATTTGAATGTAGCAACAATATTGATGAGTAAAATTCCTTTATGAAGATGTGGAACTGCTCAATTCTTTGAGGAAAAAAGTTATTTTCAAGTTCAGTTTGGATATATAAACTCCCGTCTTTTTGGCAGAGACCACAGAACGCCATCTGCTACGATACTTACCGACTCCTTTTTCCTCGTCCACGTTCATACATCTGGTCATTCACGTTCGCCGGTTGAGAGTACTACGCACCTGTCCTTTCTGAAGATTAAAGAATCACATCAATAAGGTCAGTAAGGTGTTTCTAGGGCATCCGGGGTCCCAGGGCAGTGGTAGCCCTGGGACCCCGGATGCGTTAGATGTTAAATAATATCCATAGTTAATTGTTTGTTTGTAAAAAGAATGTGTATACCCCACTTTCTATTGTCCTAATGTTACACGTAACAATTCAAATTCAGGTTATAACTTTACTTAAATTACCTCCATGACTCGTTTACTATTCAAAGCATCCACTAGCACAATGTTTTAAGAGTGCTACATTGAGTTTTACCGTAAAATGTGATATTTGAACACAAAAAAAAAAATTCCCCAGCATTATATTGTGTAGGGGTTTTAAGTAGAGTCAGTCAAATTAATTGCTCATCAACTCGGCACAATATGCCAATTACTCAAATAATGCTAATCAAAGAATTTTGTCTTTCCTTCCTGTTTTCGTATTAATTACCTACCGCGAAAATGAATAAATAAATTGAAATTTTTGACGCGAGAGGCATGTTGGTTATGTAGCATCTCTGTGTTCCACTTGATTTCCATGACGTTGTGGCATTTCTATGTGTTTTGTGTCAACTGTGACCACGTTTATTGTTGCGTCATTAGAGGCGTTGTTGAAATCGCCAAGGGTTCAAAACAGAAGGACACTCCAGCAGATTGGACATGATATCACATTCAGAGATAAATACATGAACAGTTTAAGTTGGTAGTCAATTTGTAAAACAGCTCAGGCGACAATGATCTGGTGGCTAGATAATAACAGCCGCTCGGATTAATCTTCAGGTTAAACCGCGCTTGCCTTGTCTGTGGATGGGTAACCACCTATTACATCCCGAGTTTCCTAGTTGCCTCGGAAACCACTGTCATTTGTAGATCTTTGGCAATCGTTACAGACAGTCAGTGTCCCGAAAGTCTGACTGCCAGTCTTCCCAAGGGGTATTATAATACCTAGTACTAACTGGGCGGTGGTTGTCAGGCAGACAGTCGCTCCATGTTGAAAATTGGTATTTAGCAGCATACGGTTAGACTGGAAGCCGACCCCACACCACGCAGTTCAGAAATGATTAGGCAGATGATGATGATGATGATGAGTCAATTTGGTTTTACTTTACTTTAACACTCAATAAAATTACTAAAACAACTTGTGTAACTTCGAGAACAAATACATGTTTCTATCATATCTTATAATTATGTTCGCTCGTCATACTCATTTATTTAAAAAAAAAACATCGTGTTTTAATTTACTCAAATGGTATTTTTATTAAGTACACACCTGTTTTTTTTTTTTGTTGTTTTAAACATGACTGTATTATTCTAGTTGTTTCAAAAAGGTTTTTCACGCTATTTCAATTTTTACAATGACTTGCCAAAATTAGTCTGGAATGTCAAAAGCACTTTTTTTTTTACTCTGCACACTTGTTTTTCCAATTCACTGGACATTGGCAGAATAGTCGACATGGCTTTAATTGCCATTAAACAAAAATAGAATAGAATAGAAAAGCATTTTTTTTCTTTGACGAGGTTCGACGGCTTGCGATGGGAGTTAAACATAACTGAGCAAAATATGGGTGTAGGTACTTTAGATACAGCTATTGCATGTGACTGAAATGAAAATGCTGAGTGTGATGTGTGGTGTAACGCGAATGGATAAAATAAGAAATGAGTACCTACATAAGAGGAAGTCTAAAAGTGGCGAATATAACTGAAACGTTGCGTGGTAATAGGGATGTTTACTGATTTAAAAAAATGTGATTCGAATTAGTCCGGCTGTTAGATTATCGAAACATATTGGATTCGTATTTTTTTTTATCAAATCAATAAAAATTGACGAAGATAAATCGCATCAAAGATTTGAGTGGGGGTTAGTGACGTCACTGACCGCTAAAAAATGTCATACTAATGTCTTAAAGTATGACGTCACACGAGTTTTCAAAGCACTGTATCGTCTTCATTGTTTGTTTACGTGAAAAAAGAAAAATACGTGTCCAATATTTTTTGGTAATCCATATGACGGACTAATTAGATATTTTTGTTAACAACCATAATGATTGATGCCCGATGCGGAGGAAAGAGGAAAATGTCGTGAGGGAAGTTTGGGGTATGAACGTGGATAGGTATAAGAGTAGAGGAAGACCAAAGAAAGGATGGATGGACTGTGTGGAGGATGATATCGCAAAAAAGGAGGTCTAATGTGATGACGAGTCTTACAGAAGGTTGGAAGAAGGAGACATGATGCTGCGCCGACCCCAAGTGATGGTAAAAGTGAGAAGTAAGTCTTACTTTTTTTTCTTCTTACTTTGCTGACCCCATGTGAATTGGGAAAAGGGCAAGCTGATGGTATTAGATACAGCTCTGCCTAACCCTTCAGGTATTACAGGCGTAGTGTTACATTATAAAACGAAGGTGTTAACCGGTTCCGCACCGCCACACTTATCGGCAAGCTATTTATAACCGTCTTAATTTAGACTCGCTGTAATTATCGTGTTTTGTTCCAAAACGGTCCAATGTCTTTTGTGTTTTAACATTATATGATTCAATAGGTATAATGACGGTTTTTACCGGTTATTATGCCATTTATATTCGAATTAATTTAGATTATATTCATGCGGCATGCACGGTACTGTTAACTTTTAGACTATTGCGTGGCTAAAGTTTACTTTTGTTGCGATTAACAATCTTCATCATTGTCCTGGCTCTGCTTCCAATAGGCAATATATTTCCCATGCGTATGCACATAACATACATTGAGAAATACAGGTGGATTTCTTGCACCTCTGCAACCCATTTTTTTTTTTTGGCGGGTAGAAAGTCATCAAGTAACCCCTCACGCGCTTGGGTAGAGCGAAAGGGAGTGTCAGACTTCTACTGACTAAAAACCACCCATGTTCCTTCTTAGCCCTATATGTCGAGGCCGCGGTAACTTGTGAACAACCCGCAGCCCCGACGGGAACCTCTGCAACCCTTCAAGGATTGTCGTGATGTTATCTGATTGCATCTAGGTATTAATAATGCGCATGCTATATGATTTTCTATTTGATTTTCCTAGGGTGACCGATGGTATAAATATAAATTTGACCAAACTTAAAACAAAACGCTGGCAAGCTTTGCCTCTCTGTTGAGGTCTCTTCAACCGAATAATCTCCGCAGGTGGGAAAACACAGAACTAAATTAAATGTACCAAGTTTAACATAATGATGCCAATTTTCTAAACTAGCAACGCCACCTTGAACTTGAACGATTTGTATTTGTTATTACATTAAAACCATTTTATGTGTAAAATGGTTTTAATATAATGACAAATACAAATCGTTTACCAATCGACATCGAATGACGTTTATAAAATAAAAAAATTCAAATTCTAACTTTGACACCGCGAAAAATTGTTCGTGAGATTGACGTCATTGTCAAGTGTTATAGCTATATATAATTATAATTTGTTAAAGTAAAGAGAAAACCGATATATCACCTTCGAACTGGCTGTATGAAATTATTCTAACACATGTGTCCCCAAAAAACAAATCGGTACGTGCGTAGGGGGCTGCCTAGTTTTTTTTTGTAAAGCAATTGTTTTACGCACGTATATAGGTGTCATGCAGATTTGTGTGTTTAGAAACAAAACAGGTGAAGGATTTAAAAAACATTCCGATATGTGAATCATTATTATCAGAACGTGATATTTATCGAATTCTTTTTATTTTGCGCTAAATTTTTTAACCCTTAAAATGACAAATCTTTTACATCTATATTGTAACAAAATTGTGGTACAAAACGATCATATTTATGACCTTCAGTTGATTTTTCGGAACAACTATCTGTAGGTCGTACAAATATTTGTTCCTAGCGGGAGCAATGATTACTTCTTTTATAATGGTAATTACGTACTTTATAAAACAGCTAGATAAGTTTATGAAAACGTAATACAGTATCAATGGACGATTTTGCGCTGTTTTTTTTACACTTAAAATAAAAAAATTCTTTACATCTATATTGTAACAAAATAGTGGTACACAACGATCATATTTATGGCCTTTAGTTGATTTTTTATTTAATCTTTAGCAGAATCGTAATATGAATCATGTTAAAAAAAATTAAATTCTTAAAATAGCCTTTATAGTTATAGACATGAAGTCCATTTTAAGAATTTGAAATTTTAACGTGATTCATACATTCATTCTGCGCGGATTCTGATAAAGCGGCCAATTAGACCCGCTGACTACAGATGCATTGGACATCTAAAATCGAATCTTGCAGCCTTTTTTTGTAGACCCTCAGATACACGAAATCATATAAAACCATATTTTATTGATAAAAATAAACTATTTCTATCATTATCTATGAACTCTACAACTTCTGAACTTTATTTTTCGAGCTGGAAACTACCTATAATTGCCTTCACGACTGCACCAACGAAATCAACAATCTAATCCTAACACCAACTTGTACATTTTTAACTTGCACACTTGCATATCGTCTCAGTAAGCTCTACATTATAATCTTTGCAATATGGAGAAGAGTAGCGTCACCCACATTGTCGCCTGACCCAAATCCAGCGGATGTTGCAGTTTTCACAATGAAAAGACCGTTTTTAGAAAAAAATGCGCTTAAAAAGAATTCGGCTTAACTCCATACGAGTGGTATGAGAACAAAAATCTGTGGAGCTTATCTATGTTTGTTTAACTTTAATACCAGTACTTTTGAGATGGTGTTGAAAAAATTCGGTGGTGTAATTCGTGTATTTAATATCAGAATATTGGGAAGGGGAAAATGCGAGAAGTTTTTTATTGCGAAAAAATTATTCACTCGAGTTAAATAAAACGAACATAAAGGTATAAATAGGTGACTTCATCACGTTTTTAAACGTTTACACCTATAAAAAAACCTGAAACCCATTTAAAACAAACTAAAAACTAGTTATTCATTCTAAAACGGTGTCTCGATAACATAAAGAACCAAAAGCATCAGCATACAGCGATAAAAGCTGTAAGTATGTGTACAATTCGTCTCTCCATATTTTCTATTCCAAAATCGTTTCTCAATAAATCCATGAATCGGTGTGTGGATGGAATAATGTGGTGCTTTTTTGCCAGGTTCGTGCCATGCAGGTGCTGGCAACCCGTAAAAAAACCCTAAAGGACCTGCGTAAAACGCACTTCTATGGTATAATGGTCTTTTAGTACAATACATTTTGATAACTTATGTGTAACGTATCGGACTGTACCATTCAGTATTTTTGAAGTAGGTAGGTACCCCATGCATTGAAATTCATCTGTCCGCGAATTTGACCGCCCCTTATTCCTGTCTAGTGCCCGCATATTTTTTAAATCCGACCGAGTCGGGAATGCGGTTCATTCCTAACGTTTTTCGGGTTCCGTACCTCAAAAGAAAAAAACGGAATGCTTGTAGGATCACTCGTGTGTCTGTCTGTCTGTAAAACTTCTGAGCCTAAAATTCTGAAAAAAATACAGAAATCAGTTCAACACATATAGATTTCAGGAAAACCTATAAGAAGTCATGATATGGAACCTTCCATGTACAATTCCGACTTGCACTTGGCTAGTTTTATTTTGTAAAAAAGCTAATTATACACATAACATAACATCACGCCTGTAATTCCCAAATCGCTAGGCAGAGGTCTATCTAATCTAGACTCCTTTGCTACTAAAATATCTGATGGAGAAACTCGATAACATATTGCCTTACCCGGGAAGCCAGACCCTCAGCTCAACAGCCGCGCTTGCGAACACTAGACCAAGGAGGCAGTCTGTCCTGTACAATTCCTGTCCAGTGCCCGAATATTTTCAAACCCAAGCGGACTAATTAGATTTTTGAAATCTAATTAGTCCGTCAGATAGATTTCCTTTTTTCACGTAAGCAAACAATGAAGACAATACAGTGCTTTGAAAACTCGTGTGACGTCATTATCTGAGACATTAGTATGACATTCTTTAGCGGTCAGTGACGTCAAAACACCTCAAATCTTTGACGCGTTTTATCTTCGTATTATTTTATTGATTTGATAAAACAAAAAATACGTATCCAATATTTTTCGATAATCTAACAGACTGACTAATTAGAATCATATTTTTTTAAGTCAGTAAACATCCCTATTCCCGAATTCCCAGCACTAAAAAACTGCTAATCATTGGTTGAAAAAAGTGTTTTTAAAAAAGAGCTCCCTAAAATATAATTTAATAAGTCCATTAATCTTCGATGCCATTTATCTTGACTTCAAGAGGCGGCGCGCGGCGCCACAGTTTCTATGGATACCTTTTAAGCTTACAATCGACCTCTAATTTGTGATTTTTCACACACACCCTAACAATTTTCGCATTCAATCTAAAAAATGGGGTTTCAGTGATTGATCGAGTTCTTTTTTCTGTGAGTTTATAGGTAGGTTATAAGGTTAGTATTAAAATTTCATTGTTAGTTCTTTTTTAGTTTTTTTTTCCTGTTTATATTATGCTCCTAAATTACAACGCGAAATTCAAACGCATTTTTTTCCCCAATCATCATCACAATAATAAAGATATACAATAGTGACTAAACATTTTGGCGTAAAAACTTAGCATCCTATTTAAATACATTAGGTAAATCATCACAATTCAGGTACCCTACATTAATCTAAGTATATTCTACAATTCAAGCTAAATGTCGTTTTTAATACAAACTCCTCCAGTAAGTAGAGGGAACTCGCAAACTTTAGTACATTTGTACTTTCAACAGTCGAATAAATTCAATGATTACATCTTTTATAATGGTAATTACGTACTTTATAAAACAGCTAGATAAGTTTATGAAAACTTATTACAGTATCAAAGGACGATTTTTCATTATTATTATTTTTACCAAATTTAAAAGAGACCATATGGCAAGTGACCACATACGGACCGCACAACCCACTAACCTTCTTGCTTAAAAATAAAAAGTAAAATTGAAGTTAAAACTGCAATGGGGGCGTCACTGGGGCGGCACGCTCCCTAACCTCAAAACGCGCGATTTTTTCCACAAGGACCAATCTTTTTTCTTCTAAATCTATCTTTTTCAAAGAAGCCAGCTGTTGTTTGATGACCACTCGTACTGTCCGATTTTTTGTTCATATGGAACGGTCCCTGTTAAACGATACTATGATTGGAGTGGATTGAACGTATAAAGACTGTACCACATGCCTTTGGAAGTCTTGCCGTTACTTGAGATTAGAGAATAAACTGACCTATTTTATTTCTTGCTTATAATAGTTCAGTTCGGTAAGTTTCGTGCTGGTTTAGGGAATTAACGAGAAGAGAGAAGCAACTCAGCTGCCAGATGATACCAAAACATTATAGATACAAAGTTGATCATAATACTTACATGTTTTTTATTTTAATGACTTCGGTCTTAGGTCAGAAAGCTCCAATTTTATCTCAACTGTTGGACGACAGTGTTATTTTCCCAAGAAAACTTTTAATTTTTTTATAAGTCGGTGATCAAAGTGTTGCAATACCATCATTAAAGGACTAGGGAATTGCCCATTACCCATAATAGTAACATGATCTATCTATTTATTTTGTTAATTAAACACTCTTACCCTTTTTTAATCCTTGTTTTAAGACCACGAAAAACTTCCATAGTCCTAATTCCTCCCATCATGTGGCCACAGGCCAGGTGCGCTTTTATAAAACTCCTTATTCAAAGTAACTAAAAATAGTTCGAACAGCATGCAAAAATACATTTTTTGTCACAAAGCTTATAAAAACGGGGTCTTAATCCCCAAAACAAGAGGAACGAATGCGTTGGGGATGAATGTTATTAGAATTAAAATCGATTTGCCGTTTCTTAGAAGCGAAGGCACTTGCTTAATCTGTGTCGACTGTCGTGCAAGACAGCATTATTTTGTCACGACACGTGTTCCGTGTTCGCTCTTCCATTTTTTTTATGTTTTTAGGAAATTAATTCGTGTCCTCGGACTTGAGTACGACAGTTACTCGATTGAATATCGCCATGTGTCTTTAGACCCTTCTCAACCGCAATAAGTTTAGTTTTCTTTTGGAAAATTGCATTTCCCGGTCGCTGAAACGTCTGAATATTTTAAAAGTTATGCAGGACAGGATTTAGTATAAACCATAGCAAGCAAATTTTACGATCGAGTTCAAGCAAGAGATTTCACAAAATCAACGACCCGTAGTACCGACTGACATCAGTTTCTTACTACGTTTCGTACCGAAGTTCCAACATATCTATCTCGCAATCGACACCCGCCACAAAGCTTCACCACTAGGGATTAAAGGAATTACGATTTTAACAATAAAACACTGCAACAACTGCTTAACTTTGATATTATCGACTCATAACTGATTCCAGATGACAGGTAACAAAATTTTGTCAGAACTGACTGAATCACAGATAAGAGAACTTTTCTCTGATTTTATCAGTTTTTTAAAGATTTTTAATCCTTGGGTGTTATTTTGAGTCCTTATGCAAACTGTGGATACTATTTTAAGTCACTTTGGTCATTGCATTTGTCATTCCAGGAAAAGTCGATCCTCAAGGCTACACTCGTCGACGTCGGTCTGTGCATGGGGAACCGACGAAACAGAAGTAAGTATGAAGTTTATTATTAGTTCTTAAAGGTAGTCAGAAGGTCGAACGTCTGACAATACACACACCTCACTACACACTAGTAATAATACTTACTAGTCTTATCAAGGGATATTACCCGTAGTGTGGCGGTCTGGGGTTTAAATCAAATCCTAAAATTAGAAACAGGGTGGGCGATTCTAAGATCGCGGAGCAACGTACTCGGTATCATAATTGAATATTCAATTATGATACCGAGTACGTTGCTCCGGATAAACACTGAATACTTTTTCATGAATATAGCCTTCAGGGGTAAGACAGAATTCCTCAGAAACAAAACATATTAGTTTATCTACACAACATCCAATAAAAAATGTTTCAGTAAATGTATTTCGTACCACATAGCCTTATATTCTCCCGTCCCTATCGCCCCTAGCCTTAGTAGCGGTAATAGATGCACTGATTGGAAATTCAAATGAGACTGGCCGAATTTATGGCCCTCCGCCCTCGCAGTGAGGGAGAGCCCTCTTTTTACTTACTCCGAAACACGAGGATCGATGTTAGAGGAACTTTTATGAGTAACCTTTGCTTTGCTTTGGAGGAAAATTTGGATCATTCATGACGGAAGAAAAGTTTTCCTTTTAATATGAAATAAACTGGAGAACTACAGCTGTAGTTGGCTGTTGGTCCCGGGTGCCATATATAGATCTTTGGCAGTCGTTACGGAGAGTCAGTGACCTGAAAGTCTGTCCAGTCTTACCAAAGGGTATCGTATTACCTAGTATTAACTGGGTTGTGGAGGTCAGATAGGCAGTCGCTCCATGTAAAATACTGGTATTCAGCTGCATCCGGTTAGACTGGAAGCCGACCCCAATATAGTTGGGTAAAGGCTAGGCAGATGATGATGATGAAACTGGATAACTACTTTGCGTGATCGAATAAAAAATGAGGACATCCGCATGAGAACCAAGGTTACCGACATTGCCTGAAGAATTGCCAAACTTAAGTGGCAGTGGGCAGGGCACATTGCTCGCAGAACGGATGGCCGATGGGGTCGAAAAGTCCTGGAGTGGCGACCGCGAACTGGAAGCCGTTGCGTTGGACGGCCTCCCACTAGATGGACCGATGACCTGGTGAAGGCTGCAAGGATCCGCTGGATGCGAGACGCACGGAACCGGTCAATGTGACGACACTTAGGGGAGGCCTATGTCCAGCAGTGGACGTCTTTCGGCTGAAATGATATGATGATGATGATGATGATGAAACTGGAGAAAATACAGAACAATCACACACCTAGTTTTTGAAATTGATACATTTCGGAATTCCCGTAGAATTCATATGTAGGTAAATAATGGCTGAGAGAGAAGCCTAACGTCCTTCAATTTTCGGATTAAAAAAAACAGTGGTAACAATTATTATTTTTAGATGAATCCCTGTCAAGCGATGTCGGGATTATTTATTTAAAAGAAAGTTTTTATTGTAAAAAGCTAGGAAAGGAAATGCAAAAACGCGAGTACCTGCCCCGCACTGTCCCTTTACAGCCACATGCACATTCCATTTTTAAATGTTATTCCAGTGATTGCCACATAAAAAAAATATATCTTTCATAAACTATCCATCTCTGCCATGCGAAAAAATCCTTTGTCATATCACAAACTTCTTTGTACAGTTATAGGGAAGAACGCGAAATATGCTCCAAATTTTAATCCTTTTATGTTACGCTCGTATTTTAATTTTGTTATACTTAACTTTATGATTTCTATGGGCCGCTTGCTTGATTAAACAAAGTAAATGTGACAACTTTGTACAACATTTAGCATTGGTAACAAAATTGTATCGACTAAGTATTGCATACTTTCCCGCTCTTCTTTTATTATATTTAGGTACCTATTATAGTAAACAGTATATAAGCAATGACACATGGCAGCTGCACGTTTCCTGAATTCAGCTGACCCTGTCAAAAAGTTAAGAAAACACTAAAATGAATGAAAAAGTATGTTTTCACAAAATAAATGTTAAATAGGTAAGGTAAGTCTTGTGCATGTTCCAACAATATTTAAACATCGTTGCAGACGGCAACTGGTCCAAATTAAACAATGCTTTAAAACAGTAAAAGACTCCATCCATTTTCTATTGATTTGCATTTTATTATTTCAACTCTTTGTCATTTAGTGGACGTGGACGAAATATAACGTAGTTAACCCGTCAATAGCTGCGGGAACTAAATGCAAATCTTCATGTTTGAATATGCAAATATATTACTTTACATCTTACAACAAAAGACGGCACCCGACGTTGTGGACCGTCGTAAAAAGCTTAGAAAATACACAAAGGATCGTTCTAAATATTGCCCAGCTAACGGTACGGACGACTGGCATCGATAAAAAAAGGGTTGGACATCAAAAGCGGACAGTTTTTGCGATAGAAAATCCTTTTAGCTTGATTAATGGACAATGGAATTAATTTTTCAAGACTTTGTTTAGTTAGGCCGTGTATTTGGAATAACGGCGAAGGAAACAGTGACTTTCATGTGCCCGACCGGTATTTTGGCAAAAAGTCCAACGTGGATTAAATGGACGGAGTTTAACTGTTTTGCTGGCAAATTAAAGTTTGCCGCCCTGTAAGCTTATTTTTTAACGAGATAATCCTATTAGTGTTCTTACCGATGTCTATGCTATGGACGACATTGTTTTAAAACACCGTTCTGAAGCCGACAACTGTATCTCTTTTCGAAGTAAGGACTTCTAAGCAATCTTGTGAGCATGTTGCAGCAACAGACTGCACTGTAGGTATATTGGAAACACACAAACACTATCAGTTTACAAAAAAAGACTCTCTCTAAGGATAAAAAATACAATAATTTGTCATCATTCATCGATTCTAATTATATGCAATTATGCATGTGATACCGAATACATCGACTAAGTATTTCAAACTACTTACAAACTTCAAAGAGCATCTTCATTTAGGTATATGCATACGTCAGCAGCAACACTAGCCCCTTCAGGTCCCTTCAGGTTTTGGCAGAGGTGTACCTAATAACCGCAACATTTCGCTAGTTATATTTTTAACACCACACTAGAATATAATATGACCTACCTAATATACAAATTTTAAATTTTAAAAAGTGTCAGTAAAACACGCGTCTTCCTTACCGTAAATACCGTAACACCCAAAGCCGTGACCCTAAGAATTTCCAAATTAAAGAGGGTCGCACACAATACCGGAAGCGTGCACACTTGACATTTACGCCTCGCGGTTAAAAACGCGCACGCGAACGTCAAAAAACGCTCCATTGTTTATTTATAACTTTTTAAACGCACCTCGCGCCCCTAATATGAGGTGTGTGAGGTTCCCTTTTGCGGTTTTTTCTATTTTTTGTTGAAAAAAAAACGCGCTCACGTGTAATTGTAATTTGATGACGTGATTAGTGACTTGAGTCGTTGTTGTGGTTTTTTATGTAGGCTTTTTAAAACGAGGGTGATAATGATAAGTAGTGGCGTGTGTTGTTTTGAGTTTTTTTTAGTAAATTGCTTTTTTAAACGTCATTAGCAAGTGAATAATGACATCGTTAAAAAAGGTGTTGATGTTTTATTTTTTGTATGTTTTAATTGTTCAAATCGTACTTATATTAATAATTGCCACTAGCCCGAGTTTCTGTTCAAAAGTAGGAATTCCTTTAAATAAATGCATCGTTTTCATGTTTTTTCATTAAAAGTTGCTTTTCTGCTAGATTCGTAATTTAATTAATAATACATTTTAAAACGAAACACAATACCAACTTACATTACTCTCAATATTAATTTACTTGGTACTACGCCTCTAGAAGCACGCTGGACCAAAATACATTTTATTTTCTGGAATTATTCTTATGTATGTAAGTTTAAAACCACCATTAATGTTTTCTGGGTGGCATTACCGCTCTACAATAACGATACTACCATAAACTTGTGGTGCCGACCTTATAATATCGGTTTTTTACCGAAACCCTTAAAAAAATATTTATGGTAAGGTGAGGGCACTTTTTTACACAGTGCCCTTACTTCCGTCAACAGTAATCTCTGAGGCGTAAAAAAGCTCCCCTTGTAAAACTAAAAGTAATTGAGATTATATTAATAACAGGGGACTTTTTACAACTTTTTTTATAAAACCGTGTCGAAAGGTATATTTATATAACATAATTACGTATATTTCTACTTTTTTTTGTCTGGGGGAAATATTCGAACTGAAAAGTAAATACAAAAAATGTGTTCATGGCATGTTTCTCCGTTTCTCGAACCTTGTTTCTATAACCTTGTGCTAAATATCATGTAAATTCCTTAATAGGAACAAAACTGCTCTGAACAAGACTGCTCTTAGAGAAGCTATTAAAAGCCGGAATACATGGAGATCTGTATCGTTGGTTCTCGTCTTATATTGATAATAGAACGCAGGCTGTGGTGCTTCAGGGGTACACATCTGGATGGAATTCTGTCCCCTCTGGAGTTCCTCAAGGTTCAATTTTGGGATCCCTTTTATTTACTCTCTTTATTGCTGACGTAAAACACTGTTTTGAGAATTCTTATATATTACTTTATGCTGACGATATGAAAGTTCATAAAATCATCCGAAACGTATCTGATACAAACCTGTTACAAAGTGATTTGAATAGATTTGAAGAATACTGTAGGCGTAACAGGCTTGAGCTGAATGTCACAAAATGTTTCCACATGACTTTTACTCGTCAGAAGTCTATAATTGATTCCACATACAAGCTTTACAATATTAATATTAGCAAAGTCAATAGCATTAGAGATCTTGGTATTATACAAGACAGCAAGTTACTCTTTGATCATCATATTGAGAGTATAGTGAATAAGGCGTCAAGAGCGCTAGGTTTCATAATGAGAACCTCAGCATGTTTCCGATCACTAAAACCGATCAAAGTGTTATATTGTTCGTTCGTACGCAGCCACCTTGAGTATGCATCACAAGTCTGGAACCCTCAATACGGGATCTACAAGTCTCGTATTGAGGGCATCCAGAGAAAATTTTTAAGGTATCTTGATTATAGGGCAAAGCAGGTATCAGTCAATTATACTCACCGCTGCCGAAGGTATCATTTTCTACCACTTGACCGTAGACGCCATATTAATGACGTATGCTACATGGTTAATGTCGCTAATAATACTATCGACTGTCCTGAACTTGTCTCGAAATTAACGTTACGTACTAACCAGATGGGATTGCGTCAGCGACCACTTCTACATATTCCTTATGCAATCACAAATTACAGGCGTAATGCATACTTTTCGAGGGCCAGTCGCAGCTTTAACGAAATTTCTTGCGAACCTGACATTGATCTTTTCTGCACCAAAGCAAGCACAGTCAGGAAACTATTAGCAAAGCCATTTTTTGAACAGGAGGCACCTACTAACACATAAATCTTGTTGTGTTAAAAGTTGGTAGTTTTTATATTGTTTATATTGTTTTATATATTGTAATTTTGGAAGTATATATTTTTGTAGTTATCTGTGGAAGCTTGTTATTAGCAATTTAGAATTATATTGTTGTTATAATTATAGTTATTAGACTGTAAGCTTTCCTAAAAATAAATAAATAAATAAAAAGGTTTTCGAATTGATAATATTTGTATGGATTACGCAATAATAGACATACACTAAGTACATACAATTTACTAATGAACCCAATAAAAAGAGAAAACTAGCATTAAGTGTATGTAGTAATCTTTTAACCCAATTATATGTGTCATTAAAAACTTGAAGTACAACCTCAGGCATGTTTCGGTCATGTTGATAGTTAGGTTATCTTTTTTTTTTTAATTGTCGTTAGTTATAAACCCGCTCTTCGCGTTTATTTACAAATTATTTGATATCGTTGCAACTATTACGGTGGAAATTATAATTAGAGTAATAATGGTTAGCAAGCCATCAACACTTGGAGATTGAGCCAATGGTCAGATAAGGCCACACACCATCAAATACCCCTCCCGCTCTTGGGCAGAGCGAAAGGGAGTGTCAGTCTTCTACTGACTAAAAACTACCCATGTTCTTTCTTAGCCCTATATGTCACAACTTGTGAACAACCCGCAGCCCCAACAACCCGCAGCCCCAAAAATCCGCAGCCCCAACGGTCCGCAGCCCCAACAACGCGGAGCCGCATACCTTCAGGCCTTCACTGGTTTTCATTTTTTAGTGTTTTTCTAGAAGAAGTCAGTCTAGTTAGGCCTAGCGAAAAGAAATGACATCATCATTATCTGTCCAGCCTATACCCAACTGTATTGGGATCAGCGTCCAGTCTAGACGGATACTGCATGTTAGTAAGTAAGTCATGGAATTCGAACCCTAAAAGTAATGCTACTTTGTGTAATTTATTGCATCACCGCTGCTCTCAAAACGGTGAAGGTCTTAGAATTAAAAAAGTTCGAAGACATTATGTGACATCTGGGTGATCGATTATACCCCATCCCCCTCCTAGAGAGGAGGCCTCAGTCCCTGCCGTGGGAACACTATAGGCTGATGATGGTGATCATGATGACTGTCTATCGGATATACCTACATCTACAACCAAGTTAGTACTAAGTAATACGATACCACTTACTCACTTAGTAACAGTGGCTGTCACACTTTAGGGTCAGTCACTACCAGCAACGACTGACAAAGATCTACAAATGTAACGGGTGGATACCCATCCAGCGACCAACCTAATATTTCGGTTTTTGATAGACTATGGCATTTACATGATAGCCATTAGGAGATTAAGATTCGTTATTTGAACATTTTAACTTGTTAAATAAATGAGATACCTAATTTATTTATTACTGAAAAAATTCCATTAAAAAACATTACAACAAATCGAAATAAATTAACCGATAAAAGAAACGACCAGGGGGCCAATTCTCGATTTTAGAGATGGTGTCGAACTCGACCAAAATTTCTAATGACGTCATTTTTTCGACAAATTTTAAAAGTTGCTATTCTGGGGATGTCGAATTCGACATTTGTCGAAAGCTAACGTTAGAGTTCATGTCGAGTGCTTCTGAGCAGTAGAGATGTCATGTCGATTGTAGAGATACGTCATTTCTGAGTGAATTCTGTACACTGTGTTTTCTTTTCTTTAATTTTTAAATAAAATACGGCTTGGCATCTCATACTTACTGGAAATTCGATTTATACTCTTTGATTTGTGCATTGTGTTTTCTTGAAACGACGACCTTCGCGCAAATAACAGACTCTGTAATTTGTGTACCCACGATTGGACTTTAAACCACTGAAAGATGGACGAGTTTATTAGCATTTTTATCTCGGAGTTGTTGGAAAGTGGCGAGCAACTGGCCAAATTATTATGTTAGTACGAACATACATCCTTTGAGAATGAAATCATATACAAAGATAAATACCTAAATGACTGAGAAGTAGAGAATTGGAAAACACTGCGGTGATTGTAAGTAATGAAAACAACGAACGATGAAGTATAAAAACGGTTGAGTCACAGAAAGGTAGATAAGTGCATCGGTAACCATTGTACCTACTTACTTTGCGCCAACCATCCTAAGATTGTTGGCTCCGGCCACAGCATTCAATTGTTGAGCGATGGCTTGCCATCTTCTCTCTGCTTCCTTTCTAGAAAAACTGGAGGAGAATTTACCTCCCCTCAATTCCGGGTCTGCTTCAACGTGTTGAATCAGTAAATGTTTTTGTAGTGAACTGGGGTATTTTTTCCCCTCCATGTTAAAATAAAACTTTTAAAATGTAAAACAGCACCCAATAATGATGTAAACACAGTACGTGTAAACATAACAAAAGTTTTGAAGGAACCGCAAAAAGGCGCAAATTCTGACACTGACAGACAGTCAACTGTCAATTTGTTTTCTTTATTTCACGAAGAGCATACGAAAATCTTGAAACACACTAAACGTTTCGTTTTATACTTAAATAATTAGGTTTAGTCAAAGTTTTAAAACAAAATCATTCATTAACTCATAGCTACCTAAAACAGAACGTGCGATTCTTCATAATGGTAACATTATCTTCACTCGACTCGACATTTTCGTGACATTTATTTCTATTTTGACTGAGAATACGGAATTCTGCTCAATTCGACATTTTTTGGTAGAGATAGAGATATTTTTAATAGACATAGAGATAGACTTAAGATCTCGAACTCGAGATAAATGGCGAAAATCGAGCCCCCTGCTGTTCAAACGTCTGCGTAAATACGAATCGCTTACATAATTGAGCCTTCCATTTTTTATTTCAGGAGATAATCTAAAGGCAATTTTACGAGTAATAAAATATCTTCATCTGTAGATCTGTATCTTCACTGCACATTTTCCGGGCACTCGACACAAAACCAAAATCAAGATGTAACTATGTAACCGATCCTCAAATTGTAATCCGCCGTTACTTTTATCCGTTCGTTCACAAACGGTCGGTCAGTCAACAGTGCCTCTTGGCTCTTTGTCCCAATTTTTCGACTTCAGCCCACAATGCGCAATAATCTCCAAAAAGTGACCCCAAAGAGTACTCAGGATTGTGCCCCTGAATGCGGACCATAGCCCCGACACAGCAGCGGTGTGCGCAAAAAAATATAATCGTCTATTTGTACAGAATTTTGAAACACGTGAATATACAGCGTGTTGTTTTTCCACTGATTCATACGCATAATAAAATTCAAAAGTATGTTTTTTTTCTGTGAGGTGGTTTGTTCGCTGTGTCAAGATTTTAAAACAAATCTTGAAAAAATAAACAAAACTATTCGATTTTATTCCGGTATATTATATTAAAGTGAAAAACCTGAGCCGCGTCACAGAACTGAACACTTGTTTCAATAAATCTTGAAAAGGTTATTGTTAAATTATAATGTAACACGTAAAGTTTATAATAAATGTGCTATTTATAAACACTTCAGTATTCAAAGTGTACATTATGGCGTACTAAATGTAGCACAAAATAGCTTTGATACGCTTGCATTAATCAGAATATTAAACATACAAGGAACTCGGTTGACTAAAATAACTTTCACAAATACTTTCCGTGATATAAGAGTAGTCCTTCCAGATCTTTCCGACACTACTGAAAAGTACTCAAAACTTAATTATCTTATAGAAAAAACGTATGAATCCTAGACACGACAAACTATTTATTTTTTTTAATTACCTGATAATAAAGTTTCCTATAATTTCCGGATTGAGGTCTTCTTTCAAAACCAACATACTTAACTAGTATCTCATAATTTGAATCATCAACGTTATATGTTTGAATAACAAACATAATCATCCTGTAGAGTGACATGTGCCCATCGTGCTCTATGGCTAGCAGCTTGTCCCATCACATAATAGCATAAAGGATGGACGCACGCCGGCCGCGCGCCAATCTAGCACCTGCTTGTGGACTGAACTGCAACCGAATAACGAACCACGACAGTAGCACCAATGTGGCAAAGAGAAGGTACCTAAAAGCCTAAATAGCTAAATCGATTTATGAACAAAAAACAGATGACAGATGACTATTAAAAAAAACATCTCATTAGAAATTAGAACAAGGTAAAGGCAAAAAATTATTTGTTAGGTTTTCAATGTTTTTAAACGTAGAAGTTTAAACGTAGAAGTTTAAACGTAGAAGTTTAAACGTAGAAGTTTAAACGTAGAAGTTTAAACGTAGAAGTTTAAACGTAGAAGTTTAAACGTAGAAGTTTAAAAACATTGAAAACCTACCTAATCTCTTTCATTTAAATCGATTACAGGCGACATGATTCTGTACCTTCAGCAAAACTTAAAATTAATTTAAAACTCAGCCTTTGAACCATGCTTCAGTCAAATTGAATAAGTAAACGTTTTCAGAACTAGGTGAACTGAAAACCGAAATCTTGGGTGGTCATGTTATTTTTAAACTTATTATTAATCTTAGTCGATAATATATAAGTAATCGACCGTTGCTATTTCCAAGTTTATGATCTCCATTACATACGTCTACTAATTAATCAAATTGTTTACTTGTCTACGCTCATAGAATACCTTTTTCTTGCTGAAGGTATGAAGCCTTATGTACTACATAAAAAAATTTCTTTTTGAAACCATAGAAAATGATTTTAAAAACATACGTGAGGGCCGATATTCCAATATAATAAAATATGTACCTACGAAAAGTAAAAGCCCATGAAGCAAAGTCAGCGAATTACTTTTTTTCTACTACTACTTCATCTCTCTAATTACAACCGTCAGCAAAAATAAGTCTTGAGCCAAAAACTTAATGAGAATCCAACATAGTGCAGAAAATATCAAGGGTATGTGAGAGCAGCAAGCTTATAACATCTAACGCGAGGTGGATCAATATCGCGCGCCGTTTCATCACGTCAATGGGAAAAAAGAGGAAAAAAAATACATAACTTTTTAGGGGCGGCAGTCCCCCCGTCTGCCGCCGACCCGCCCGCTTCGGAGCCACACGGTGCCACCTACCGAAATATATAAAAAAATATCGACGCGAGCTCCAGCGCGTGCTTACAATATCTATAAAATATCGTATCAAATTTATATAATGGGAAGTGCCTTTGTTGGCACGGGGAAAGAGGAAAAAAACTTATTCGGAATAAAGGAGCCGGACATTAGGGCTGTTTTGATGGATTTAGGGAAGTGAACCGCGGATATTACTTAACGATCTGCGGGGATGTGTGGACTCCTAGTTCCTATTATGTGTAGCCAAAGTGTTGAGATGGGGTTGATTTCTTTCTTTTTTGATTGAATCAACAAAGGCTTTTGTTTCTTTATAATTTCTTGTAATATCTGGGAAATGATTTCTAATGATGACAAAACCATTAAAAAATCCAAAAGTAATGATGATTATTTACGTGAAAGAAATGTGGCGGAGCAGAATTTAAATAGCATTCACCAAAAAAATCGCTTTAGTCCGTCAGACAGATTTCCAAAAAATAATGTACACGGATTTTTATTTTTTCACGTAAACAAAAGATGAAGACGAAACAGTGCTTCGAAAAGTCGTGTCAAGTCGTATAACGTCACAAGGTTAGTACTCTTTTAAGTGACGTCAAAAGCATCCCACTCATGATCTTTGACACTTTTTTTTCGTCAATTTTTATTAATTTGATAAAACAAAAAACACTTAATAAAGTATCCAAAATATTTCGATAATCTAGACTTTTTTTTTGGTGGAACCACAATAGGGTATCTATTGTGGTTCTACTAATAACGAAGGATAGGTGTAGGTTAATATTGTGTAAAGTCATTATTTTTAAGATTAAAGATAATTAGAATTGGTCTAAAATATGAGTCCACACGACACACACAGGTGGCATGTAAGATGTTACATTATGTTATATTATAAGCCCAGTTTTACTATCTACTTGCAACAGCTAAATATACTTTACTTATAGATTACTTATAAGCACTAATTATACAATTGTTTAGAAATAACACTACTGCACCTAAATGTACATTTTTGTAATACCTACTTTTTTAGGAATAAATTATTCTTATTCTTATTATTCTAATTATTCTAGTTTTGGAAATATAAAGGAATGATGTTATAATAGGGCAATAAAAAAACATCCGTTACACAAACCTAGTTAGAACTAAACTAATTAAAAGTTTATAGAGAAATAGGTATATAGGTTAGCTTTTCAACACCCCTAAAACAATAGAATTCCTACGTTTTCAAAGTACAGAAAATGCTAGAACAAAAGTTATTAAAACGTTAAACTTCTTCTCGAAATGACCTTTCAAAGTCATAAAGCAAAGAGAAACACGTAAGTGCTTATATTTTCAGTATTTTATTGTACCTTAGTGTGCGATACGTAAGTATTAGATTTCTAGCTTCTCTTTGAACGCAGCGCAACGTTCGCGTTAGAAGGTTTCATAACAGGCGCTGTAAAAGTTTGTATTTCGAACGTTGCGCGTTGGAGGGAAGCCAGCCACTGAGATTAACTTTGATGTAATTATTTCTCACTGAAGTATAAGCCATAGATTAGACAGTTTTTATATCTGAGTATATTTACTCGTAGCCATTAATCTTTTGGTTGCCGCGTCATGGGATATTGGGTTGTGATAGCATGGAAAAAACCGCGCCATTTTGTGATCAGCGATTTTGTTGAAATATTTTTCAGAAAATTAACAGACCCAATATAATGTATAAAAATATAGACCAGGTACGAGGACATTACATAAGGATGTCAGAAATTATGAAACACAATTAATTTTAAATCAATAATAGGTAGGTAGGTATGTGCTCTTAGAGGAAGGAAAACCTCAGCCGTGATTTACTGATTTTGGGTAATTATAGCAAATCATCAATCCTAAATTAGCATTTGGTTGCTCGCATACAGCTCAATACATATATAGAAGGTACTATTAATCATTTTATTACTAAGGTAAGCCTACCTACCTATTTAAATAAATGAAACATTTTCGTTAGAAACTAAACAACATTACCTATTTATTATGTACTGATATGACCTTTTATTTTAATTAAAATAGAGCTATCTTTAATTTGAGGAAAATAGGTAATAAGTAAGTCCTACATTGTAGAGGAAATTTTACAAAATAATTTAGCCAAAAAGAGGATACCTACCTACGTGTAGATAAATATTTATTTTTATGGGTTACTCACCTACCTCTACTTAGATCCTACTTCACCTAAATAATTTATACCTTCATATAAGGTAACCAGGTACAAACTATTTCATATGTATCAAAGTACATAATGAACTTAGTATGGATTTTCTTATTATTTATTCATTCATTCAACTAATTTTTTTTTTATAAATAAATGTCTTTTAAAAAAAAACTTATCAAACACATCAATAAAAAGATAATGGTAGCTAACGGTGGTTACGGCTCCAGAGATTGGAGCCTCCTCCCTAACAAAGCGGCCGTATCGAGAAGAACTTCTTTCGAATTACCCCCCTTTTTTTGGCGGGTGGAAAATCATCAAAAAACCCTTCCCGCTCTTGGGCAGAGCGAAAGGGAGTGTCAGACTTCTACTGACTAAAAACCACCCACGTTCCTTCTTAGCCCTGTACTTCGAGGCCGCGGTATCTTTTGTGAACAACCCACAGCCCCGACGACCTGAAAGATGCTTTTCGAGCTTGAAAGATGTTCTTCGAGCCTCTTGGCCTAGCCTAGCCTAGGATCTAAGTAGGTACCGTCCGTAAAAAAAATCAAACTGTTTTCATGGAACTGAAGGTGCACTTCCCTGTAACAACTCCTGCCATGCATTGCAGGATCTATACCTCCTTGCATTTCTTCCTCCTGTGTGGTTGTTTTGTTTGACGTTCATTTATTTGTTAGTGAACTCTTGCGCAAATAAGTTTATGGCAAACTATAACCTAATAGATGTCTATAGTAAACATTTGTAGTAAGTGCTGTATATAAAACAAGAGATAAGATTCAGCCTATTCATTCTTGTCAAACGTACCTACCTAATCTATCTTTACCTTAATAATGTTAGTACCTCATGTCATAGGTTCTACTTTTACGACACTCTGTTACTCTACGAAATAAAACGGCGCACCACTTCTCATTTTAGTTTGTAAACAATAAAGGTCATAGGATTCCTGAAACTACTTTTTCATTGTATTTCCAGCTTATCAGAACCAGATACCAGACTTCAGGATAGAAATCGTATTTTACTAGGCGATTGTGCTTACTTTCTTACTTTTCTAGGAAACGTTGTCTAGCATCGGAAAATTCGGTAACATCCAGCATAGCAAAACCATAATGACATGAATTAAGGAAGTTAGAGGAAGCCCTCGATACGGTTCGAAGTATTCGAACAGTAAGTACCTATAAATTAAGCGATTATTGTAAAGGTCTGAAATAGGTAGGTATATCGTATAGGCTTTTTCATTTATTCATTTTGGGATTTAGCAGTAAGTTTGTTTTTCGTTCATACTATGAATAACAAATTTAGTTTTGCCATTTAATGCCAAACTACACACAGCATAATTATTTTATACTGTGCTACGGATGCGAGTCCAACCCGCAATCGCCCGGTTTTTTTTTAATAAAATAACACCTAAGTACTCAAAACATCACTAGGAAGTAATTATGTATAATAACATTGACTTTTTGCAGTGGAGTATTTTGTTTAAAACACTTGTTGCAATAATTATGTACCTAAGTACCTATAATACATAATAATTATGACGAGTACAACCCATATTATAAACAGTTTGAAAGTACCCGAAGTACCCTTAACAAAGCTGAAAGGTACCCACTTGTTCTCCCCGTCATTGGCAATATCTTGATTTGTTCTTGGTCGTTCCTGTGAACCTCCTAGTAAATAGAGATATTGGAGATCCGGTTTTATTTTTTTCAATATTTTTTTTTTTTATTAAGTCATTTTATTTAAGTTGCCTCCATCACCCGTTTAGTATTCACTAGTTTGCTTCATTGAGTTTCACCGTTACAAGTAATTTTATACCCCAAAAAATAAATTAGATTTTCAGGAATATTTTTTGCGTAGGGTTACTAAGTTAGACGTACATGATGCTTGGTTGACGACTTCGTGAAGGGTACCTACGTTTACAACCTGTAATTATGAAGGTACCAAAAACTTGAAAATGTTGCTTATGTCCACACTTCCACAGACATTTTGTGAATAAATTGTCGAACATTATTGAAGATGTAAGTTTAATGAATCGAGTGAACTTTAACAGGGAATGACTGACAATTCAGCTGACTGGCAACCGAGGGTCTAACGGAAACAGGCATCACACGACAATGGCTATCGAAACTTAAAATACATTGTAATGTCGAAAAAAATATCAACATCTGGCCATTGTGCGGGTCGCGGAACTCGCGGGGGAGTCTCTATGAAATAAATAAATAAATAACAAAACGTCGCCACCGCACGCGTCATTATTCAAGTGCGATTGACAGCCACTTCCATGGCACAGGCGCGGGGTCGCGCGGCCTCAATAATACGCCTACTTATTGCTGCCGAGCAATGCGTGGCTACTGCGCGCAACGTAGTTGATACTTTTGTAAAATTATAAATTGCGATAAGCTTAAAACAGAGAAGTAAACTGCAATTTAAAACCTTGACTTGGTTCGCAAGACTTCAGTCTTCGTTGTTCGTCGCTTCACTTGTAATCGAATAATGTAAAGCTCTCAATGTATAAACCATGTTTACTTTGTTGGCATTGAAAGGTAAACAAGACAAGTCCCTATCTAAGTCCCTGCATTACTGAGACATCAGAATGTTGCTGGCTTACTCGGCTTAGACAGAAAAATAAAAACTTTTTAACAAAAAATTAAACCGACTTCGAATTAACACACATTATAGTGAAAAATAAACTTTAGAACAAAAATTAGTTTCTGAAGTCGGTGACTTTGTTTGTTTGATTTATTTTTTGCCACCGCCTTCAGAAACAAATTTTGGTATAAATATACATAAACATCCGAATTGAGAACCTCCTTCTTTTTTTAGAAGTCGGTTAAAAATACACGTGTGCCGTAAGGCTAGCCGCTAGGCTTTGAGGCTGCGGGTTGTTCGAAAGAGATACCGCGGCTCTGGACACAAAGGGCTAAGAAGGAACATAGATGGATTTTAGTCGGTAGAAGTCTTACACTCCCTTACGCACTGTCCAGAGCGGGAGGAATTATTTGATGATTTCTCACCCTCCAAAAAAAATATCGACATCCATTAATTTGAAATACTGAAATAGAAATGTCGCTGGGTAGGTAGCAGTAGCTGCAGTAGTTTCTAAAAGCTCCTCTCACTTGTCTTGATGGCTAGGTATGGTTTTCTTGACCAACCTAACCCCTTAAATTTCAAAAACTATTATACAAGTATCAAGATTGAGTACCTATACCATTACATTGAGTAAGGATTTTTCTAAGACGTGAGCTATCGTATTGAACAACGGTGGCGAATCGCAAACTTCATGAATAAATATTAAATTCGATATTCTTTTTGAATGAAAACATCGAATAAAAAGGTGATTTATCATAAACGTCGCGATCATTCAATAGAAGATGGTCTTTTATAACTTTTAAATAAACATCGTTTTTGGGATGACGTACAAAATGGCGCGTAGCGAATTTTTTTTTGCTTTTTTCAAAGTGTCTTTTTAGTGGGACAAGGGTTGCTAATGAGTGGAGGACACCCACGCTATGATGACGAAGCGTTTTCTTTTCAAAATGTAGACAATGTTTGCGAATCTTCTACGCCGTGTGGAGTTTGGTTACTCCTATTTGTTATTCTGTAACCGATTTTCACTACCTAGTTTGTGGAAGAGTAAACTAGGTTAAAAAATATTAGGTTAAGAAACCTACAATATCGCAATTCGGGTTACGATAGGAACGATGATACATCGGGTCAGGTTAGGAACAGGGGGTTACGTTCGCGAGGAACAAATGTTTTGTTTTTTTCAAGTTCCTAACCTAACCCGCGACAGGGTTAGGTTTTCTGGTCAGGTTCGGAATAATCCGATACTACTGGGTTCACTGACCGTCACTTTTCGCTTTTTCACAACCCCTCCCGCTCTTGGGCAGAGCGAAAGGGAGTGTCAGACTTCTACTGACTAAAAACCACCCATATTCCTTCTTAGCTCTTAATGTCGAGGCTGGGGTATCTCTTACAAAATCCCGCAGCCCCGACGGGCACCTCAACGTACCCTTAATGCAAAAACCAACTAAATCACAGCTTCCAGCGGGCAAAAGTTAGTTACAAATACTGTTAGAATTAGAACCATTGATCACTTTCTATTAGTGATCGATGGTTATTACCTCCTTTTGCAGATCTACATACCTACTGGTAAAACACGTTTTCAGAGATGACGCTCCGTTCTTACCTAGCTTTTAGCTAAAGTAACTAAACAGGATATTTTTGAAATAAAGAAACTAAACATATATTTCTACTTATTTTCAGCAAGCACCCATTAGGTGAACATGCAAAGTCTAAACTACTGTCCAAACCTTTTACTTCAAAATATAAGTAAAAATTACGCCTACAGGAAAAACCAAAAATCTGCAGCACTTATCAAGTCAATCCCTAATTTATAATACTTGTTTTGAGAATTAAGTTATTTTTCCCTTATTTTAAACGCGAAAGTTTGTAAGTATGAATGGATGTTTGTTACTCTTTCACGCAAAAACTACTGTACGGATTTGGATAAAATTGAGATAGTTTACACCTGAATAAACACACAAGATAGTTTTTATTTCGATTTTATCTTCCTGCGAGATAGTTTTCAACAGCTAGTAATGAATTAAATAAGAAATCAAAACACACAAATATCCTCCTCATTATCAGATTTTTTAATGGTTTCACGATTCGAACCTTTAAACGATTTTCTCGAAACTACATTTTGTGCAGTTAGTTGGGTTTTGCAATAAAACTTATGTTAGGAGGGTAAAAAGTGGCCGTTTTGCTTCCTTGTCTAGTGGCAGGGAAATATAAAACCGGCCAAGTGCGAGTCAGACTCGCCCATGAAGGGTTCCGTAGCAGCAAGTAACATAATGTTAACATAATTTTTATAATTGAGTTGATTGAATGAACGGTAAATTGCGATTTACGATTTATGACGTATTAAAAAAAATATACTTACCTACTAGTCTCTCGGTTGGTAGTTTTTGTTGAGATCTACATTATATTTTTTTAGAATTGTCACTCTCTTACTTTAAAAGTTAGAGGGGGGGACACACATTTTACCACTTTGGATGTGTCTATCTTTGAAACGATTGACTTTGAGAAAAAATGATTTTAAGAACCTCAATGTCATTTTTGAAGACCTATCCATAGATACCCCTCATGTGTAGGTTTGATGAAAAAAAGTTTTTTTAGTTTCAATTCCATGTATGGAGACCCCCTCTAGCACATATTGTGTGAGTACTATGTACTAGAAAGCTGTCATTCTCTGGAAACCTACATTTATTTTTCTATTTTTTATTTGACTTGGATGTGCCCTGGCGATTGAGAGTGTGTCATGCTCACTTAAATGTCTCGCTGATGGTGGCGGGTGTGTCGGGTCATTTCGTTCCCTTTAAAATGGTTGAGTGGAATGGTGGCTGATCCATGCGTCATGCTCGTGAACGGGTGCTGTCAGTTGTGACTGGTCACCTCTTAGTTGCCACGGCTTGTTTGAATTATTATATTATTTTTAAATCGTCGTTTTGGCTTTACTGTCGACACTTATCGTGCACAACTTGCTACATCGTTCTCACATGATAATATACCAATCTCGATATGAATGATGTAACCAAAGTTTTGTAACAATATTATGATTGAAAAGAGTATCCATGAAGTTTCTTGCCATTCTTCTCATGAGACCAACGCTTTGGAATCGGCAACTACAGTACACTGACAGTTATTATGCCTTGTGAGTGGGACTGTAGCTTAGTTTATTAGCTTATTAAAATTTAGTATTTGTTCGACTATTCAAAAGAGCCTGTAACTGGCCAACTTGAAATAAATGATTTTGATTTGATTGATTGATTTGATTTGATCTTAATCTTAATTTTTTTTATTTTTTTATAAAAATCAAAAAGCGGTTTACAGAATAGTACATCTAAATGCCAAATTTCAACTGTGTAAGTAATCCTTATAGTCTCGGAATAAAATGGCTGTGACATACGGACGGACAGACGGACAGACAGACAGACAGACAGACAGACAGACAGACAGACAGACAGACAGACATGACGAATCTATAAGGGTTCCGTTATTTGCCATTTGGCTACGGAACCCTAAAAAGGACCAATCATAGACTAATATTGGGACCAATTCAATAGTTGTGTCAACGTTCTGGGGGTAGATTAGTACTCTCTAAAACAGGGGATCGGACTGGGTCAAAAAAATATGATTTTAATTAGTCCGGCAGTTAGATTGTTGATAAATATTGGATAGGTATGTGTTTTTGTTTTATCAAATTAATGAAAATTGACGGAGGTAAAACGCCTCGAAGATCATGATTTTTTTTTTTTTTTTTTTTTTTATTAAAAAAAAAAGATCATGAATGGGGGGTTGTGACGTCATTTGTATTGTAGGTAAAAATTGTACTGCCACGTGACGTTTTCGAGGAGTTCGCGAGTTTTAGAAGCACTGTATCGTTTTAATTTTTTGTTTAAATGAAAAAAGGAAAAATATGTTAATTGAGACCAATAAACGATTATTATTTATTATTATAAGTTCAATATTTTTGGAAATCTATCTGTCGGTCTTATTAGTTTTTTTTTATCCGATCCCTACTGCAGCTATACATGTATTGTTTATATTGCATAGGTACCTACTGCATGTATGGGATGCATGCCAGTGCGAGTTGGCCCAAAAACCATGTCTTATGTTTTAAGAAAAGTGGTTCTTTAAATTATATATTATATTAATTAGATTCAAAACATGTTAACTGCCTATCTGAGTTAGAACAAGTTGCGGCCGTAACCACTACTCTTAAAAACACGTCTGTTAAAAAAAAGACGGTTAAAATTATTTATTTGCTGTAGGTTTGAACACATACGTACATGTATTTAATGAGCTGAATTTAAAGTTATTTGACAAGAAAAAAGAAATAAGGGATGCATACATTATATAAAACTTTAATGTTTTACTTCCTATAGTCAAAACTTCGTAAAATGAAACGTAATTTCAGTTTCGTTTCGTTAGACGGGAAAAAGGCACAAAAGTTGGGAGAGTTATTTAAGTTTTAAAAACTCAGTTTTCCTTATGTAAAATCAAGCAGGTTTCTATATAAATACGTCTTTATTATCTTAACTCAAATAATCAAAACACTAAGTTGTTTAAGTCTTTACGAAATACTGCGTGTTGCGAAGCGGGATGCATGAGTTGAAAGTTTCAATGACGTTCCAATTTTGACAGTGACATCTATCCGCCGCACTCAAACCAGTCAAACCGTGACTCTCAAAAATTGCTTCAGCGAAATAATTTAGTTACTACTACAAAATATTGTAAGTATTATTTGGCACTTGCTTTTTTTAACTGCATTATTTACATCAGGTACTGTTACTAACTTTTTACTAGGATAACTTTTCCAGAATGGCGCTACAACAAACAATTGAAAATCCTATTCACAATACACGCTATCAACATTCATCATTATTAATTGAACCTGGTCATCTGTAAAGCACTCTAATAAAGTCTTTGATAGCCCTTTTTCAGAAACATGGCGGCATCAGTAGTCAACGCTTACAATGATCCCTGCATTTCGGAATGGATGAATGCCCCACACAGTACTGGTACTTCGATCATGGCTTGCGAGTTCAACGGCGGTGTGGTGATCGGCGCCGACTCGCGCACCACCACGGGCGCCTACATCGCCAACAGAGTGACGGACAAACTGACGAGGATCACTGATCACATCTACTGCTGCAGATCTGGATCGGCGGCAGATACGCAAGCAATTGCTGATATTGTTACTTATCATTTAAGTGAGTATACCACTATCTTATTTAACTATTATAAGAAATTCAATGGGAAAGCTACTTTAATAGCCTTCGTTTACTGTCTTTTTAAAACCATGTTAAAAAGTATGAAGGAAGCCTGAACAAAGCGCTAGGTGTCTTTAACTAAAATCCTAGAGATAAAGAAAATGTGTGTAAAAAAATATGACTGCACATTGGTCATGTAAAGCAAAGTCAGTTGGGCAACCTTTTTTACTTGCATTTACTTGAGAACATCTCATGCATGCATGCTATTGGCAAAATTAATTATGAATCAAAAACTTTTGTATTATTTTTTTTCTGAAATAAAATGTGGGTTGTGGAGGTCAGGAATTAGTTGCTCTCAAGTAGCTCTACAGTAGAATGCAGCTATATCCAGCTGGAATAAAAATCGTCACAAAAAGGCTTGTATGTTACAAGTTGCATCAATATTTTCCCTAATGCAAATGCTCTTCTTTAAAGATTTCCACAAGATGGAGCTGGGTGAGCCCCCACTAGTTCACACTGCTGCGGCCATTTTCCGTGAGCTTTGCTACAACTACCGCGACTCATTGGTTGCTGGTATCCTGGTGGCAGGCTGGGATAAGAAGAATGGAGGTAAGATGTATACTTGTATAGCTCATACCAATGTTATATGTTCTTGTTTGTTAATGCTCAATAACTAAGTGTGTTTTTTATGTAAACTAACTCATTTTCATAACTGGAAGGCAACAGCACTGGTTCTGGAGTTTGTCTCTACTCTCAACAAAATAAACTAACCATGACACCTCAACTCTCAGTTGTGTATGTTTTTAGGGTTCCATACCTCAAAACGAAAGCCAAGGGTATTTTAGGGACAGTCACATGTATGTTTAGAAAGTTATTACTCCAACCAATGCCTTTCTCCATCCATATTTTTTATTTTTATTAATGCCATATCGGAAAGTAAACCTGTGAGCAGGGGTCGGAGCAACTTGGGCTTTCATGAGTCAGTTTAAATCTAGACTAGAATGACTCTTATTTCCACACAACAGATAAAAGAGGTTAGAAAAGAAATAGTTCCTGATTTGTACCCGTGTCGCCGCTTGTCTCCCACTCTCTATATCCACTACAAGCAAGAGGCTAATACGTACGCGCATTACGCACACATATAAACCACACTCAAAAAGATCGCGAGTTTGCTACTGGTTGTCACACGCGTATATTTCTCATACGCGTATATTTCTCATACGCGTATCATGGTAGCCGTAACATACGGCTACCAAAAGGTCGATAAGTTATTTCGATAAAATTACTTTAGTTTTGTAACTTTAAGTTTTGCAATATTTTGCTTTAATTTCGGGATGGGATAGAAAGAAAGAAAGAAAAAGTATTTATATCTCACATAGATAAAAAAATAAAGATTCAAAATAAAAAGTAAACGCTATTCATGCATAGTGCATAAAACTAGTAAGTAAATAAATGACAGAAGTAAATAATAAAATTTTTCATTAGGTAGTAATTTTCTGCAAAATGTTGTGAACAAATAACATTTTGTAGTTATCCATTCAATTCTACCGGTTGCCTCTATCCATAGTTTTCTCGTATCTGGATCTGTTGGAAAACGTAAAAATTAAAGAACAATGGCAGCCACCAATACATTAAATTAGCTGAGATTAAATTCATGCGTCTTTAATTGAAAAATATCTTGTTTAACGCAGTGTCAATTTCTGAATTACTTTGTGCAAGAATATTTGTTCGAGAATTCCGAGAATAATAGAAATTCAGTCGTGAACTATTGTAGGTTATGTTTATGGTAATTCCTATTCGGAGAAGTAAATGGGCAATAATGCATTGGTGCATGCATTTTCCTTACCCAGTTATTTCAGAATGCAATTTCTTGTAAAATGTAGGTAGGTAATCCCTTTGTAATCCACATTGTAATCACAATCACCAACCTATCAACAGTTGTCATACCAAGTTATATTTTTTAGATTTGGGATAATAGTCTTTTTGCCAGTCATTAATTGAAAGTAATTCATTTATTTTTAACATTTTTACCTCCTTGCAAGGAACACTTCCAATTACAAATAAACATTATTGTTGATTAATTTCACTCTTATTTTTATAATGACAAACTAAAACTGATTATAATACAATAATGCTACACTTACTGTCACTTGGCAACACTAAATATCAATGAAAAAATCAAATATCTTTTCATTAATTTAATTAATAGTTATTATTATTATTTAATTATTTTTTTATCCGTAGTTAATTAATTAAAATAATAGAACTGCTTTCGTATATTATATAAGTTACATTTAGGGCCGGTTTTTCAATCACCAGTTAACTTTTATCTGACGAATAAGTTTGTCATTTTGAAAGTTTTTGTATAGACAATCTGTCAAAACATCACATTTATTCCTCAGTTAAAAGTTAACTGGCGATTGAAAATCCGGCCCTTAGACGCTTAAATTAAATCCAGCTAAGATTTCGCCATTGTTCTTTTAAATGTAATGGAAACATCCACTCGATCATGGAAATTTGAAATAACGTAAGGGACTTTGAGCATGTGTACAATTTTTGACTTTCGGCGCTGATGCGAGTGTTGCAAATACAACAGAAAGCTCATGTCCCTTACGTTATTTCATATTTCCAGTATCGCACTATATAATTGGCTAACCTCAAAACAAATTTTAGACGAAAAATAAATTAATAACCCACAATAAACAATAAAACAAAGTTATTTTAATCATTTGAAAACATTCAGACATACAAAATATCGACATTGTTTATAACTTGGTACAACACTATCGAAACGCATAGATTCCGCAGAACTCAAGCTTTGACTCGTTGCACGCGACGTTCGCAGAGCGAAAAAAAAAACGAAATACATCGCGCAATCGCGTAATAGATGGTGCCCACGTATTGCAAGCAATGTACATAATTTTGTATAATTATGTTGCGGCAGTATCATTTTTGTCTACTAACTACATAATAATACTGTAATAATTACAAATATCACTTGTATTTTAAGGTTTTTGGACTTACCAGTGAAAAGAAATCCCTTGTCGAGGCACAATACACACCTGCAGGGCTATTGCGTATCTTTTAAATGTCAGTGGCTATCATATTGTCCATGGATGAACTATCAAATTGGTTATGGTTTAGTACAAAATTGACAGTAATTGATAGGCACTATATGTTAGCCACTGTCATTTAAAAGATACGCAATAGCCCTGCTGGTTTCTTTTCCGACACGTAATAATAGCGCAAGACGTCAAAATTCTTTTTTTTCGCGGGTCACAATATGAGCGCGATTGTTGACCGGTAAAACTAATTTTGTGGACATATAAGCGTCTGTTCATAAGCGCGGCGCGCCTGCCCCACCCACAAGGCCCTTCTTACCTCGTTTACTTGTGTGCTTATTTCCATAAAACTGTTTTTTTTTTTATTTTAGTGAGAATTACTTTTCTTAACAAATATGTTTCATTTTCCAGGACAAATCTATTCAGTCCCAATCGGCGGTATGGTGCAACGCCAAGCGGTGTCCATCGGTGGGTCAGGTTCGACCTACGTGTACGGTTACGTCGACGCTAACTTCAAGCCCAACATGAGCAAGGAGGAAGCCATCAAGTTCGTCACCAACACTCTCACGCTGGCCATCCTTCGTGACGGCTCGTCCGGTGGTGTGGTCAGACTCGGTGTTATCACGGAAGCCGGTGTTGAACGCTCGGTCATTCTTGGAGACCAGCTGCCGAAATTCTATGAGGGCTAGTTTTCTTTTTGGATTCTATTTTGTAAGGCAATAAAATTTTGAAAAAAGGTTGAGCGTTTTATTTGAAGTGACTATAGTATATAATGGTACAAGTGTGTAATGTTGGTAATTACTGCTGAGGCGCCATTGAGACCCGAGCTGTCAGGTGGGGAAAAGAGCCGAGGACGGTAATCATCAATACACACGTGTATCATACGACGTTTTTCAACACAGTACACACTAGTGAAGAAAATAATACTAAAAATATATTTTAAACAGTGAAAACGTTAAAAAAACGTAAACATTTTCGTAATGGCGGGAAAAAACATTCAGTTGTCATATGCGCGCGCATCTAACCAATGGCGATCGGTCATAGAATAAAATAATGTAAATAAAATTATTATTTTTTGGCTTTTCGCGGATAGCATTTTCCCACATAAAAATGAGAATTCAAAATTTGCTTTATTACAAAGAAAACAACAGTTATATTTGAGTAACTGCGGTACTCAGAGATATTTAATGATTTAGGTAATCATTAAATATCTCTGAATACCGCAGTTACAGCCGTAAAGGTTTGACATACTTTTGTATGACAAAACTGTCAGAACCTGTACTAAGTGATGACTTAAGTAATCAATAAAGCTGTCTGAGATTGCGGCAGTAAGTTTTATTGATTAAAAACGTACAAGTTGAAATTATCTGTTTAAATACGAAATTGCATGAAATAAGCAAATAATAGGTACATTAATTTATTTGTACTATTGAATGCTAAAAATATTGATATATAAATAATATAATATATTATTATTTGTATCGAAACTTTTTTAAGAACAAAGCAAATCAACCAATAAAACTAAAAAAAAACCTATCAACTCACTAGTGAATAATAGTAATGAAAAAGTTTACAGGTGTCATTATGTGCCCATTTGCGGCGAAATTATAGCCATTTTATGAGCAAGAGTGTTGAAAAAACTTTTATTTGAAGGAGGTGGGATTCAGAAGATAAATGGAATCTCTATTAGGGATAAACAACCATGAGAACCAAAGACATTCAAATATTTTACTAGCTAATGTCATATATCTTTTTGATGAAAACAGAATCATTAAAATACAAACAACTATTTCAGGTTTAATACACTTTATTTCTTACTTTGGTATATCCGAGTTTACATATTATGAAACAGGAATAATAAAGGTAATCACATATCTGTATCACTACTTCAAGTTTACATTGATTTAGCAATGTATGCATAAGGGTAAGGTCGAAATAGGAAAATCCTAGAGCACACTCGTGCCTCCTCTGGTCGCACAGAATATAATAAAGTATAAAATATACTTTCATTTACGATACTTTTTAAGCAACATCACAAAAGTATTTTTTATGATTAAAACTTCTAGGGTGTGTCCACAATAGATGTGTTAACCCATCTATGGGCCAAAATTGCAATCAATGAATGTTATGTTAATATTATAGGGTGTATGCAGTGAGTAATATCAGGGACTGCGACACCTTTTAGTTATGATTATGGCTATGTTCGAAAAAGAGTCATTTTGAGAGCTTCGAAGGCATGCGTGCGCTGCGTGAATAATTCAAGTTACAAGAAAATAATGTATGGCTAATTCATTCCTCGTATTTCGTCACTGCTTTGCTTCCCAGCATGTCATTACATTCTAGAATTAGATTGGTGTAATACATAGTACGTGTTTTTTTTTTTTTTTAAACAAATCAACGATAATGGTTTTAAACAAAACATGACCTTTTCACACACCAAGTTATCCCAGCTATACCGCTGCTACCCGTGTGAAGCCGGAATCGAGTGCTAATATTATATAAACAGGAATATAATTCATATAACTGCATCTCAAATATCCCATTAAACATTGATTTATCAATGCAAAACACGATAAAATATTTGAATTACTATCAATTTTTTTTATAATAGAAAAATATGTGCTTATCACATCTATGAGCTATCCTAGGGTAATTCCATGGTGGGTGTGAGTTTAAGTGATAGATCCCAGCTCTTCCATGGTTTCCAGATCTCGTAACAGCATCTCTACTGTCTGTTTGGTGCGCGGGAAGTAGTCCGCTGTCTCGTCGTCCTCTAAGGATGGGTCCTGAGATTCTAATTCTAAAAAAAAAAAAAAAATGGCAGTGATATAATTCAGAAAATAACGCTAGAATTCCCAAGGGAGTAAGGTTAGACTGGCGACAACAATATAGCAAAGGAAAATCTGCTGTAGCTGACAAAGGGGCTCTTTGACTGCCACATTTTTATAATAGACTAGCTGATGCCCGCGACATCGCACGCGTGGACTTTGTTTTATAATATGTAGTGATATTTAGTAGTGTTCTGCTCTCAAAACGGTGAAGGAAAACATCGTGAGGAAACCGGCATGGCTTAGAACCAAACATTCGCAGACATGTGACATCTACCAATCCGCACTGGGCCCGCGTGGTAGATTATATCCCATTCCCTCTCAAAGAGAGAGGAGGCCTGTGTCCCAGCGGTGGGAACATTAATAGGCTGTTGATGATGATGATTTAGTAGTGTACCTGCAACTTGTGCCTCGATGGAGTCGAGCCTAGCGTCGATGAGCGCCTGGCAGCGCTGCACGTGCTTCAGCAGCTGCCGGCGACACGCCGCGTTCTCTATGGGCGCCTCGGGCTGCGGGGCCGCTATCACGGTGCGCTGGGGCTCTTGTTCTGGAAAATTAGTCAGGGTTATGAGACATTTGATAACACTAACACGAGATTTATAGCAGCGAGTACACTACAGGGTAGTCCCATTTTTTACAGATCAAATGTAAATCATCAAGTGACTCTTTGAGTTCTCGATCTGGGTGGAGCGGAAGGGAGTGTCAAACTTGTACTAACTAAAATTCACCCATGTTCCTTGAGTTTGTGTCCCACGGCCGCAGTATTTATTATTTATTTATTTAAGCAGGTACTTGCTACACTTGTAGTTTGCACCAACGGGTGCAGCAAGTCAGCATCACACACTAACTTAAAAATTGTATGCAATGATTGAGCATAGCTTGTATGCGGGTATGCCCAAACATATTGCTGCCTGGCTTTTGAAATAAATCCTCACCACAGAATTAGGTATTCTTTAATACTGCAGCCTGGCCAGGCGTTCTATCTCCACTCCTCTGGAACATAGTAGTAGACAGCCTCATAAAGAAGCTGAATGACAGAGGATACACCACTATTGGTTATGCAGACGACCTTGCTATACTGATAAACGGGAATGCTGAAGATATGCTGTGCAAAGTGATGCGCTCTGCACTGCAAATAGTAGAGGAGTGGTGTGAAGAACAAGAACTCTCAGTAAATCCCAATAAAACAGAACTTATCCTTTTTACCAACAAAAGGAAGTTACCAGAATTACAACTACCAAAGCTTTTCAACACCAGACTCTCCCTATCAACACAAGTGAAATATCTGGGCATAATTCTTGATAACAAATTGAACTGGGCGAGTCACTTAGAGGCTAAAATAAAGAAGGCCTGTATAGCTTTTAATCAGTGCAGAAGACTAGTCGGTAAAAGATGGGGTCTTAACCCAAAGATCACACTCTGGCTATACACGTCAGTCATCAGACCTTCTATTACCTACGGATCAGTTGTATGGTGGCCTAGAACTCAGCTGACCACAATGAAAACGAAACTCCAGAGCCTGCAACGCTTAGCTAGTGTAGCAGCTACTGGATGCATGAGAACAACTCCATCAGCAGCGTTAGAGTTTCTTTTAAATTTAAGACCTCTGGGTCTGGTCATAAAAGAGGAAGCTCAGGCATCGGCCTTAAGACTAAGATCAAACGGACTATGGAAAGTAAATACAGAAACAACACACTCAAAAGTTTTGCAGGGGATTTTCAAGGAAATACCACTCCTTGAGGCGCCCATGGATAAAACTTTATGTCACCATGTGTTCGATAGAAGTTACAACATCCAACTCACTGCGGAAGTAGAAGATAGCTCTGGTATCAATGAAGTTAGGATATATACGGACGGCTCCAAGACCTCACATGGTACAGGAGCCGGCGTCTTCTCGAATGATCTTAACATTTCAATATCAAATACCCTAG
Source organism: Diarsia rubi (assembly GCA_932274075.1). Lineage (NCBI taxonomy): Eukaryota > Metazoa > Arthropoda > Insecta > Lepidoptera > Noctuidae > Diarsia > Diarsia rubi. The sequence continues at coordinate 6,754,578 of OW026414.1, forward strand.
ATAAATTAAACACAATCTTCCAAGCCGAATGTATCGGTATCACCAGAGCGGCACAAGCAGTTGCAGCCAGAGACGTCAGAGACTTTAAAATAAAGATCATCTCAGACAGTGCATCGGTGCTTCAAGCCCTGAAAAACAACACAATTACCTCTGTCCTAATACTGGAATGCCATAATGCACTTCAATTCATTGCAACCACGAATAGTGTAACCCTGCAATGGATAAAAGGACACAGCAACTCGTTGGGTAACGACGCAGCAGACGAGCTGGCCAAGAGAGGCTCGAGCGATACAGTATTTGGACCGGAACCACTACTGCCTATACCTCAGGCCCAAATAAAAACATGGCTGCGTTCACAAACCACCGAAAAACACCTCGCCGAATGGAGAAACATTGAAGGATGCAGGCAAACAAAAGATGCAGTTCCGGACGCGTCAATGAAGTTTACTCGCAATCTCATTAAACTCAAAAGAGACAAACTCCGTAAAATCATAGGAATTTTAACGGGTCACTGTTCCTTAAACAAACATCTACATAACATAGGTGTAACTGATAGCCCATTGTGCAGAGGATGCATGGAGGCGGAAGAAACGCCACGGCACTTACTCCTAGAGTGCAGGAGCGTGGCAGATCACCGGGCACAAACTTTACGATCCCCATTAACTCTCCCGGAAGCCTGCAGTAGTCTGGGAAGGCTGCTACAATTCTGGGACGACCTATGTTGGTTGGAGTAGGTATTTTCTAAACATCACGCACAATGGCCCAATCAAGAGGCTAAGTGCGGATAAAAGCCCAGTTAAACTAAACTAAACTATACTGCAGCCTGATACCGAAGAAGATAATAGATAAACATACCTTGCACAGACTTGGCAAGTCGTTCCAACTCAGACGTACTGATAGGCAGGTCCAGTGACGCCCCACCGGGACTTGACAGCAGACCACTCGGAAGGGACTGAGAACCCAGCGGAGCCTCCCTTTGTGTGTACCTGAGAAGAGAAAAAAAAGTAGAAGTTACCAAGTTAGAAACTTGGAAAATCGTTCGACTTCTGGAGATACCATTTCTACGGAACTTGCAGTACCGTTTTTATAAAAACACCCATTTTTCGTTTATCCCTGAAAAGCGACCACTATTAAAGAACTGGTCGGATTAACCTGTACCGGCCAGCTTGTTACTTTGGTCCTTCCGTACCTTGCGTCCCAGCCGCCGCGGGAGGCGCTCCGGGCGTCGGGGGCCACGTGACGGCTTCCGGCAACCGTAGGCGCGGGCCTGTGGACGGTGAGTGATGGGCTAGCTCGCCGTCCGTGCGTCTTACGACAACAGGCCGTGTCGACGGCGCGTTCGGGTTCCACGCGCGCCTTAAATTTTCTAATATCACCTTAGGTTTACCAGTCTTACCAAAGAGTATCGTATTACCCAGTATTAACAGGGTTGTGGAGGTCAGATAGGCAGTCGCTTCATGTAAAATACTGATATTCAGCTGCATCTGAGACTGTAAGCCGACTATAACCTAGTTGGAAAAAAGCTAGGTAGATCAGCTGCACAACTAGCAAAAATGCACCTACCTCTCATGCTCCTGCTGTTCGTCAAAGGTAGGAGTGCGAATGTCCATCGGCAAGTCTTTCACGTCATCTGGGTGGAGAGGCTCGTTCTCTTTGTTCATGTTGATCATGATGTTCAGGTCAGAGTAGTCCGAATTCAGCTGCTCCTGCGTGTTCTGGATCTCTACCTGTTCCCAGTCTTTGGCCCACAGGTACAGCTTTGGATGGTCTTTTTTGCTGTGGATGGTTGTATAAAAATATATAATTGTAAATATGTGCTGGCTGGGCTTTGAATGTTTGGTTCTTTATGGTATTATTTACAAATAGTTCAGTTCTAGGGGTGTTTTAGGACAATAATGTACGCGAATGCCTCTAAAAGAAATTTAAAAACTGACAAGCTAAGATTCGTGAATCTTATATTTCAATACTCACCTAGCCACGTAACACTTGACTTTGAGCGCATGGATAGCATCCTGGATTCTCAGCAAGTTCCCGGTCAGCTCGTGCGAGCGACGCAGAACCTCGCAGGGCTTGCTGTTCGGCAGCAGACCCTCGTACATGCGATCCTGGTCATGCAGGAACCGCTGAGACCGACGACCGCGGCGAGGGTTCAGGCAAATGCTGCATGTGTATTTTTCTGGCACCTGGGTAGTATGACATTATTACTTCAACAACAGCGAGAACATAAATTGGAAGAGGTCGCTGGACAGGTATGGAATTTTCTTTAAAAATTGAACTTTTAAGCAGGTTAAGCAGAGGCAACTCGCTGCCCTTATTGTGGACTATCACGTAAAATAACAGTCAATTTCGTAATAGCCGCCATGTGTCAAATCGCGTTGAAATTCATTCTCGGATTGTTGTTAGCGTTTCTTCACTTCTCTCATAGAACACTTACGTCACACTCGCGCTGTATGTTGTGGCACATGGCGTGTTGCCAGCACAGACACAGCTCGCACTGCACCATGAGCCCGTCCTCTTCGCGGAACCCGCAGTGGCAGTTGATGATCTCTTCGCGTTTCATATGCACTATCTTGATCCTCTCGCCATCTGTAAATACGGATAATTGATTAGATTTATTTATTCAAGGTTAAATTAACTACATTTAGGTCAGTTTATAAGTACAACGTATAAGTACAACGGGCTGGTATCCACAACTCCACGTCTAATGCGCGTATTTTGCGTACGGGTGGGAATATCACTCTATCCACCCCAGCAAAAATCTCGCGACTGGCAATCTCGCGGAGAGTACCTGGGTCACCAAAGTACTTGGCCCTGTATGGGGCAACCCCCGGACAGGTCAGGTCAGGTTTTTTTAGGTCAGTTTAATCAGACATTAAAATGACATATAATAATTCAACTTACTTTCATTAAACATGTACATATTAGCAGCATCCTTGTGCTCTTCATTAGACTCTGAAGACGCGGCCGCCAATTTGGAATCAATCTTCGAGTCCGGGGTTCCAGACCTGGGGAAGCTAGACCGGGTTTCAAAATCCGAGTTGACCCCGTACCAGTCCTCTTCTTCGCTAACTGGCCTTTTAGCAGCCACCGCGAAGGTTTTACGCCGCTTCTCGCATTTACGTTTCTTTTCAAACATAGGTTTGCTAACTGTATGCGTTGATATGGCACTCTCGAAGTCCAAAGGCATGTCTAAAGGTGGTATTTCAATGATGGGCTCGATGGTGTCTGTCTCCTCCACATCTATGTCTTCGTTCATAGGGTCTTCGGGTTCCGGTCTTCTAACAGGTAATAGCACTCTTGGTCGTTTCTTCACAGGCTTGTTGATGAGAGCCTGCCGAAGTTTGGGCGAGTCCTGACTCCTGGGAACAGGTATACCGACGCCATCTCTAACAGGCGTAACGGATCTGGTGTCTACTTGTAATTCAGTTTCAATATCTTTTACTTCTGGCTCTTTTAAAGGTAGTTTGGGCTCTTCACGTTTTGGTGGTCGAGGAATTTTAACCTTGATGATCTTACTGTCTTCTTTAGAGCGAGGAGTTTCCATCCCTACTGGCAGAGTCCTAGCATATGCTAGATCCAGCACCTTGGGGGTCGCTCCCATCATCCGTCTGAGATCACTGTGGTAGTGATTTATGTGCATCTGTAGTAGCGTGTTGTTTCTGAAGTTCTTGAAGCAACCTTCGGCTGGGCATCGAAGGAGGTTATCGATTATTTGTACTTTGAGGGCGCCCACATACACTGAAAACGAGAAAAAGTCATTAAATAAAGACTTGAAAAAATACACTGAAACTAATAGCGTTGATTTCAATTAAAAGATTTACGGGTGCACTTTTGAATTGTCTAAGAATGAGGAGGTGGTAAAAAGTCAACTTTTCTATCGAGAAAAGTAGGTAAGGACTGAAGAAATCCTAAGCACTAACTATATAAAAGAGAAAGTTTGTTGGGTACATAATCAAAATCAAAATCAAAATATTTTTATTTCACATAGGCCTACATGGGCACTTATAAAACGTCGGTAAAAAGGGGCACGGTTCGGTGCATTGGTCGATTCCTAAGGAGAAGAACCGGCAAGAAACTCCAAAGGTTACTCTTTTAATCTTTTAAAATCGTTTGGGTTAACAATAAGGTATAATACACACATGAAGACCATGCAGATTAATGTCTGAGATGGTCTTTTGAAGAAAGCACCACACAGATTTGAGTGGACCCGTCCAGTCAGTGCAAGCATTTGTCAATTATCGTGGAGCTCTACTTATAACTCAAAATGATACGTACCATAACCATCTTCTAATGGCGGCACATCGATAAATTCAGCATGAATACTGTCAGTGACGCTGGAAGCACTTGGAGACGGCATAGAGTCTTCTGGCGGCACGTACTGTGGCAAAACAACAATAAAATTTATTAGTGTATTTGCGATGAACACAAAAACAAATGGGGATCGTAAGGCTCACACCCGGTTCTCAGCACACATTGGACAGCACGGTTGGCGCAGTAGCTGTTGACTGCTGCGCTGCGTGTCGCGGGTTAGATCCCCGCACGGAACAAATAAATATTTATATGGCCTACAGATAGTTGTTTCTGGTCTGGGTATTTGAGTATGTGAGTTTAAATAAGTGTGAACGCAGCCACGATACAGGAGAAAGTGTGGGGCAACATTTTATAAAAAAAAAGGTATTTGTAAAACCAGGTGCATGTCCAACTCCTAAGTCATGCTTCAACTGCTTTCTACATATTTGACGTTATATGATCTTATAAATCTACGAGAAGAGAACAAAAAACAAACAAATACAAAAATGTATTATCTTTTTTATTTGCTTTTTGTTCTCTTACTTCTTTGTACTCTTACAGCAACAAAACAACCTGCATTTAGTGCAACGACAATGACAAGCTCAGTCCCGTATACACTGAAGCACAAGAAAATTTACTTTCACCAAAAAAACCAACACTTACATCTTTTGGGACCTTCATCTTAATAGTTATCTTAGGTACCCTCTTCTGTTCTTTTCTCTCTCTTTCCTTTCTGGTCTTCTTGAGACTCAGCTTCCTTCGCTTGAAGAGTGGCGAGGTGGTGCTGAGCGTGCCGGGCGCGAGAGGGGCGGCGCCCGGGGCTCCGTCGGGCGTGTTAATGATCCAGCCGAGACGCCGCGCCATCTTCAGGTGTACGCCGAAGTCTGTGAGCGCGTGTTCGTAGCCTTGCTCGATAAGCTCTGGTTTGTTCTCCAAGTATAGGCGCATTTCGTGCTTAGTGTGGAACCTTCGGTTGTCGGGGCTACAGATCAAAGAGATAAAGGTTAAAAAATCACAAAGTAAGAATGTCAATAAAGGAGATGGCAGGATTTGTTGAAATTAATTCTGAGATGACTGATTAAAGAAAAGAAATGTGTGATGCGCGAATAAGTTGGGGCTTCGGATGGGGTGTTTATTTTATTGAATTAAAAATATCGTACCTGACTAACACGACGTCCCACTTGCCCGCAGAATGTCCTAAGCTCCTTCGAACCATGTGTTTGGTCCAGTTATCTGGTAACCTTTTGTCTTCGACCTAGAACACAAAGAGAGACAACTGACATACATAATATAAAAAAGCGTAATCAGGCAGTTACACTGACGTCCACCAGCTGTAAATAATTAGGCTTCATGTTACCCGTGCGAAGTCGGAGCGGAGTGCTGGTCTACACATAGAAAGATGCCAATAATACAATTTCCAGTCTAACAAATAATAATCCTGAAAAAAAAATCCCAATAATATACTTTTTTTATTAAAGTTGATATTGTTTTTTAGTTATTTTGTACCCTGCCACAATGTTGTTTTGATCAACCCTAAGGTTGACTGGTAGAGAATGCCTTGTGGCATTAAGTCCGTTTATGTATCACTATTGTGCATAAAGTTTAAATAAATAATAAGCTCCCGTCGTCGAGGCTGCGGGTTGTTCACAAGTTACCGCGGCCTCGACATATAGGGCAAAGAAAGAACATGGGTGGTTTTTAGTCAGTAGAAGTCTGACTCTCCCTTTCGCTCTGCCCAAGAGCGGGAGGGGTTATTTGATAATTTTAAAAAAGCTAAAAAAAAGGGGAGCAAGCAGCTGGAGGTCGAAAACATATTTTGAGACGATAGTAATCGTCGGCTAACCTCAGTAGGATCGCATCTTATTAACTTCAGGAGTATTGTACTAATTAAAAAGTACGAGTTCATACCTGCACACTCCTCCTAGGCAGCGGCACTTGTCCCCCTGGCTCTCCCCGCAGCTCGCACTCGATCTCGCTGACGGCGCCCACGGGCTGGCCATTCACCCAGCGGCAACACCACTCGCCGGGCAGAAGGAAGCTCTCCGGCATCGAAGCACCTTTGCTCATTTCCTGCCCCTTTAGCATCTGCTGCCGCATTTCCTCCATCTGCTTCCTCATCTTGTCCAGCTCATTTTGCACCTTCTTCGCTTGCATTTTCGCCTTCTTCTCCCGCAACATCCGCAACTTCTTACCCTTCTTTATCTTTTGCAACTTCTTCCTTTTCTCCTTCACTTCTACGAAATGTTCTAACTCTTCTTTATCTTCTACTGGTACCTCAGGGTTTACTTCCGGAGCCATTAGTATTTCTTGCTTCGGCACCAGCATGGGTGAGCCGATATTTTCGTTGTGCAAACCATCTTCTAGTTTATTGATAGCCTCTTTTATTCTGTCAATGACTTCCTCGTGTCTACTGCCGTCTGTTTTCTCGAACTGTTCGAGTTTCACTTCCTCTTCAACCTAATTATGAAATATAATATATAAATTATAACCAGTAAAAAAGCAATTAACTATAGCTAAAAGTTTAACAACCACTCACTTTCGCAATACCAAGGGCCGGCTTTAAAAGGAATGTACAGTTTAATATGAGATACTATATAACATACATCATTGAATTTGAATTATCGGAAACCAAAACTTCACTTACCGGGTCCAGATCACCTCTCAAGTCTGCCAATTGAATTAGGTCCTCATTATCTATTGAAATGCGAAGTTCTTCAGGTTCTTTCAAATTCGCTTTTTCATCGTTGACTTCAGAGATTTCTTGTTCAACTTCCTCCTTTATGTCTTGTTGAACTTTCTCCTTTATTTCTTGATGGTATTCGTCCTTTATATCTTGATGGACTTCATTTTTTATGTCTTCACGGACTTCTTCTGCTTTGTCGTCTTCCTTCACTTCCGGAGGTGATAGTTCGTCTTGTTTAACAGTTCCAATGATCGAAGCTACGGCATCTAAGGCTAGGATTTATAATTAGAAATCAACAAAACTTCAGAAATAATAAGGTAGAAACTAAGCAGAACTCACCAGGCATTTCAGTCTTTATCTCAGTCTTCACTTCACTTGCAAGCTTCAACTTGACCACCTTCTCTCTTCTCTTCTTCAGAATCCTTGGTTTTCTGGGTTCTGTCTTCAGGGTCGTCTCAATCTTCTGCTTACGGGATTTCTTCTGTCCTATGTTGAATATTTCTTTGATGTTAAGTTTACGTTTCATTTCGCGGCGTTCGCTTTTGGATCCTAAGTAGTCTCGCGTCGGGTCGAAAAGGTGTGTGTGGAAAGCTGGTGAAGGGAACTGTGTGTTTGTTTGTGGGGTCGTGTTGCTAGGTCCCGACCCGTACGTGAGGGGGGCCGACGTCGCGCCTAATTCGCCGGATTTTGTACGCAGTTTGTGCAGTCTAGTTGCGTTACACGTCCAATGGCAACCATCGTCGAATATGATTTCGTAATTGTCTGTCAAAAAAAAAAACAAAATGTAATAAACAACAAAAAAACTAAGAAAAATTGTTTTAAAATGGTCAACTTATTTTTTTATCTGGTGTAAACAAAATCGACATAAAAGGCGTTTCAAAATCTATGTTAGAACTCACCATCCCCCAAATCCCTGAGAATAGTGGCTATAAACCGTCTATTATCACGCCACCTCGCGAGGCATCGCTCGCCCGTTGCATAGCTCAGCTTACATTTCTCTTCCACCTTTACATCTTTAGGTTCTTCTTTGAGATTGGCTATAGGAATAGCATCAGTGCTGCTCTCCTCGGAACTAGGGCCCGGCTTCACCGTGGATGTAGTCGTACTATTGGCGCTAGACAGAATGGCTGGTCGTAAACGTGGGCTGCCCACGCTTATCCATTCGTCATGTCTGCAAATATTTGTTGTTATGGTTATTGTTGTTGGTATGGCCCATTTTTTTTACAATAAAATTGTTGTTTAATTAATACAACTTGAGAGTACGTTACTAGCGGACTAACTGCTAAATAGTGTTTGGCTTTCTAGTTTATCATCAATTATTATGTTAATTTAGTTTTATTTTTAATCGTAGCCCTCTTTTATTTCATTTTTACAATAACATTGTTGTAAGATAGTAAATGCAACTTGAGATATATGACGTTATTAGCCGACAACTGCTGAATAGTCTTTGGCTTTCTAATTAATCATTAATTATTATGTTAATTTAGTTAATTATTGTGTCATCTTATTTAACAAAAAAATGTCATCTTATTAAAAAACCGTAAGTATTTACAATTACAACAAAAGATGAACTTATAAAGGTTCCTTTTTCCTTATAGGCCACAAACCTCAGTAAAAAACATTATCAGATCTAGAATAACCTAAGATTTTTTCACGAAATCGAAAGAATTGTTTTGAAATAGCAAATGTAATAACATACCTGCGTTTTTCCCGCAATGTTTTATTGCGTGTATTGTACGGGAACGACATTTTAATTACGAAAAATAATGAATAGTATTGTCATATTTTGTTTTTAAATTTAGATTTTTTTCAAGTGGCCAGCTTTATAAAAAAAAGTATTTATGGTAATGACTTTTTTCTGCAATTTTATTTTTATTACCTATAACGAGGATATCGCCTTTTTTTTTTTTTTTTTTGGTGGGTGTAAAATCATCGAATAACCCCTCCCGCTCTTGGGCAGAGCGAAAGGGAGTGTCAGACTTCTACTGACTAAAAACCACCCATGTTCCTTCTTCGCCCTCTATGTCGAGGCTGCGATAACCGTTGGACTACCCGCGGCCCCGACAGGCGTCGGCCCTTTCGGGCCCCTCCCATGTTGCTGACATCTCTTTGAGGCGCGCGTGGAACACGAACGCGCCGTCGACACGGCCTGTTTTCGTCGTGAGACAGACGGACGGCGAGTTAGCCCATCACTCACCGTCCACAGGCCCGCGTCTACGGTGGCCGGAGGTCATCGCGGGACCCCCGACGCCCGGAGCGCCTCCCGCGGCGGCTGGGACGAGAGGTTCTCTCCCTCTCGCGTTCCGCCATGCACCTCCTTCGCTAGCATCACTGCTTCGCAGAAGGAGGCGTCGGCGTCCCATTCCTCCTCGCCCCGGACCATGGCTTGCACCAGGGCCGGGCGCGAGAGGTCGCCGCCGCCGATCGCCGCTACGAGAACACGGCGGGGCTCCGCCCAAGCGGGGCACACCTCCACTGTGTGCTCCACCGTGTCCTCCGGTCGATCCTCACAATGGTGGCATCCGGGCGTTTCCTCCCGCCTGATTCGGTGCAGGTACCTCCCGAAACAACCGTGTCCGGTGAGGACCTGCGTCAGACGGAAGGTGAGGGCGCCGTGGCGCCTCTCAAGCCACTCCTCAAAGAGGGGACTTACCGCCACTATCGTGGCGTGCCCATCGAGGATATCGCCTTACGTGAAATATAACAATTCTTCTGAAAATGTGATTTAGCAGAGATGCTTCACTAATGTACCTACATAATGTCGATGTCGACATGCTACAGCTTCTCTCAGTACCTATAAGTATTTGACTATGTCGTCAAATACTATGCCTGCTGAGTGAAGCTGTAGGATGCCGAATGCTGTTTATTAGGGCTGATACTCATGTTCGAGATAATCAATACACAAATATAAGTACTCACATTTTTGAATCAATATAATGCACAAGCACCTCCATATCTTCATAGTCAACTTCTATAATTTCTGCAGAGTGCCATTCTTCTTCGAAGTCTTTAACCTCGACCTTAGAGCCAACAGACAGTGCCATACTGGTGTTTCCTATGTGAGACAACAGAAGTATATTTTACCAAAAGGATGAGTGTTTGAATAAATTCAATTTTGTTCAGGCTCTTGCTTTCTCAGGTCCTTACATAGGCTATTTTTAATGCGAAAAAGGGTTGTAGAGGGTTAAAAGGGGGGGGAGATTACTTTTGATCGCGATAACCGACATCCACCGGGCGAAACCGCGGGCAACAGCTAGTTAAGGGGCGCTCTCACCCCGGGGCGCTGCCGCTGGTAGTACTAAAACCGACACTGCACCTAAGCTACCAGCATGTGGGCAACTTAAGTTCGTGTTCAGCTGACATGACAACTTCGGTGTGTAGGCTCCATAGAGATTGCCGATTTGTTATTTTGCAGATTTGGGATGGTTCGTTTTTTTTTCTTACCTTTCAATTCCATAGGACTAAAAGACTCCTTACTAACAACATCTTTCTTCTTAGCAATCTCTATCTCAGACTTATCGAGAATCATATCTATTACACTGCTGGCCACACAAAGTGTCTCTTCCTGACTCGGTTTATTGTCTTCATTGTCAGAGTTAGTACTTTTTTTTGTAACCTTAACATTATCTGCTTCTTTCTGGTCTTGTATCTCTTTCTCCTGAGCTTCAATAAACTTCTTTATAGCATCTACATTCTCAACTTCACAATCTTTGCTAAAACCTTCCACTGGGGCAATTATGTCTTCCATATCTTCGTCAGTGTCAGAATCCCATGGAAATATTGATGGGATCGCCTCTGTAATCAACTGTGTAATCAATAACTGTGTTTTATCTAAATCTTGAACATGCAATGATGTGCAGTGGTTTCTACAAGTGCATCTTGGAAGAATAAATTTATTAATGATTGTAACATTTTCATACTTTAACATTTCGTATTTCTTGTCTACTGACAGTGATAACAAACCTATGACAGAAAATCAAAAAAATCTAATAATAAGCAACTTTTACTAAACTAAAAATAAGTTTTACATTCAAATGCTGCAGTCTTTAGCAAGTGTACCTTTAGCCATTATAAAGAGATAGACAGGAGTCATAGATACACTGCCCCTAGAGTGCTTTGCAACCAAAACTACAGTATCATTCAATACAGAAAATAAGAAAAATACATCTAAATGGCTACATAAAAAAAAAAAGAATAAAATCATACTCAACATAAACCATTTATAATAAAAATAACCCATTCAAGCAATACGGACATTCTATGAAATACCTGTTTTCAATTTGAATTTAGAGTCCTTGAAAGTTTCAAAATCATTTTTACGGAAATGCCGTGAGCACACAAACTGGGACAAGTCTGTGTCTGTGTGTTTGTTATGTGTTACATTTATCCAAAGGTTACGTATTGCAACATCTTTTGGGAACTTGTGGTATGTTACACCTTTGTCCTCCTTTCTTGTAGAACATGACTTACAGTCGGCAATGCAACACTTTTTAACAGCCATCCTAATGTTAATATATCATGTTTTAACAATGTCATTAATGCTTATTGGTGAAAGTCAATAGTTTCAGAGAGAGATATAATATTGTATGAAAGTGTTTATGTCCAAATTGATTTGTAACCCAAGTCCGTAATACTAAGCATAATTTCATACTATTTTGCTTTTATCAGTAACACTACACTTCTATCAAGACACATTTCACAGGTTAATTATAACTCAAACTACTTCCATGACTTTAGTTAGATTTCTCTACTAGTGACAGTAGTGTTGAGTTTCCTTTACTAAATTGAAGTGATAAAAACAGGGCGGAAGGAACACCAACACTGAACCAGGGACTTCAGAATGATGTACTGATTAGGTAGCCCTTTTAGCATTGGTATCCCTTCAACTGTGAATTTACATTGATATCAGAGGTCTAGTGGTACAGTTCGCGAGGCCTAAGCCGAGCTTTGCATTGGTTGAGTGATTAGTTGATTACCAAAAGTAGAATCAGGAAAAATCTTTTTTGGTAGGTACTTAATTAACATAATTAATTATGTGGGAGAGGTATTCTAGTTAAAAAAAAATAAAACTGGCTATGCAAAACTTTTTAAAATAAAGGCCAGCTATGATATGTATGACTGATGAGTACAAATCTGTATGTATGTAAGTGTCTGAGAAATCGGTTTTTTTTAAATCAGAAGTGCATCTACCATCTGAATAAGATTTCGCAGAAGTGCGATTCGTGTCTTTCAATGTGTTTCGTCGTTCTAAACGTCTGGCCAGCCCAGAACTTGATATTCGATTTAATAAAATATATAAATATACACCGTGTTCTTCACGATAACCATAAACTTTAGCAAACGCTTCTATAGCTTTAACAAATCAAATCTAACAAAGGAAGTAGTACTTAAAAAGGCTTCGTTACAAAGATATTTGTAATTTCATTTAATGAAGTTTAATCGAGCTATGCAGTATGAAAGGGTCTTAATTTGGCCTATGTTGCCGCTCAGTGCAATTAAAATGACAAATCTATCAAATACTACTTGCATTTCATTTGCACGTACGAGAGGAACCCGAGAGATAGCGAAGAAGTAAAAAAAAAAAAAAAAGTAAAAAAAAAAAAATAAGAATTCATTAATGTGTCCATAATGATAAATGCTTATTTCCGTGGTCTGAATATGAGGTCAAAGTTTATGTATATCGTCCGGAACACGGTGTATATACAACTAAACAACTAAATAAATAATTATACAACCTAGATTACGTTTCTCATGTTTTTCCATTAGATTTTTTCTATTATCTTCGGTCCTTTTCCATTTAAATTGAACCTGGATAGTTTATTTCTGTATGCAACTAAAAAAAAAAAACTTTCCATGTATTTGTTTCATAGTTGGCAACTTGGCGCCTCTTTATCAGTATAGTTCTTCGGATTACCGCTTTATCTAAATGGTCAATGATAATGATATTTTTCCTGCGTCTAGTCTTTTTCGGAGATTTTTTGCTTCCATCTTCCAAAAGACGTTTACATTCCAATCAAACTTGAGCAGCGGTGGCCCAGTGGTGGAGGCCCCGACTTACGAACAGTAAGTCGTGGGTTCGAATCCCGGCAGGCACATTACTTTGTGTAATTTATTTCATCACCGCTGCTCTCAAAACGGTGAAGGAAAACATCCTGAGGAAACCGGCATGTCTTAGAACCAAAAAATTCAAAGACATGTGACATCTACCAATCCGCACTGGGCCCGCGTGGTAGATTATACCCCATTCGCTCTTAAAGGGAGGAGGCCTGTGTCCCAGTCGTGGGAAAATTAATAGGCTGTTGATGATTGATTGATGATGAAAACTCTTTTGATGGTTGAATTGTCAATTGTTTATGCTGGGAATTATCCCATCATTGTCGCTACCAATTGGGCTGATGTAGTGTCGATTACATCAGCCCAATTCGATCTTGATATGACGTCTTTATCATTCATGTCTTTTTACCCGACTTCGGCGAAGCCCAAAAGGAGGGTTATGTGTTTGTTAATAACTATTTAAATAACACAATTTACTTGACAATTTAAAGGTTTTCGTATTCTTCGTTTATGTTTTAGCAGCCATTTCATATTAAGAACTAAACTATCATCTAGGGCATGCAAACCGGATACCCGGATAACCGACTGATTTGAATGAAGCCCCGTTGTTCAGAGGCTATCAAAACCGGATTTTTCGCTTTTGTTTCTCCAATGTTATTGATAATAGAAATAATATATAATATAATATAATATAATATTCCACAACTATCACACAACGCCATCTAGTCCCAAGCTAAGCAGAGCTTGTGTTATGGGTACTAGACAACTGATAAACATACTTATATATTTCTAAATACATACATATTATAGATAAATTACACCCAGACACAGAACAAATGATCGTGCTCATCACACAAACATTTGTCCTGGGTGGGAATCGAACCCACGACCTCCGGCATAGCAGTTAGGGTCACTAACCACTAGACCAACAGGCCAGTAAAGTTGATCTAATAACACTTTAATTTTCCCGCACAAAATATTAAATTTATCACTGTTAGGTAGTTTCATAGCCTATCCGTTATTGTCAGACTTTTTACACCTGCAGCCTGTGGGTCAAGTATACGCAGAAAGCATACTGCGCTCTGCGTGTCCAATATAATAATGCCTTCAGAATGCTTGTGGGGCTGCCGCGTTTTTGTAGCGCTTCGGGTATGTTTGCCGATGCGCGGGTAGATGATTTTTATGCCATCATTCGTAAACGATGCGCTTCCCTCCGACGCAGAACAGATGTCAGCTCCCACAGCATGTTGAGGGCATTGAGTGACCGGTGGGACTGCCCGAGGCTTGGCCGATGGATGAGACTGCACACACAGGTCGACTCAAAGTGGCTACTTTGAGTCGACCTGTGTCGCGTATCTAAGGTGAACGTCAGTTATGTACTTTTGTGTTCTGTATTCTACATTGTGTTGTATATTATTGTCTGTTGTTATTTGTATTGTACTTGTTGATTAAGTGTGTTACTAATATTAGTTAAGTAAGTATGTTTCATGTATTACTAACATTATGGACCGAGGTCTGCAATAAAGTTTTATTATTATTATTATTGTTACAAACGAACAAACAAATCTTTCCTCTTTATAATATTAGTGTAGACAAACGTGAACAAGACAGCGAGCAGGCAGCGTTAGTTTCCTTTTCGGCCACGTTAATTTAGATCCTTGTCTTCTTCTAAGACAAAATAAATAATAATTCTATTATTATTATTTAATTTTATTTATTTTTATTTACTATAATTATTAATTATTTAAATAATTATTTTGATCTCTTTTTACGTAAGTACCTACTGTTGATTTTGCCTTTTACTTTTTTTTTTTTGGCAGGTGGAAAATCATGAAATAACCCCTCCCGCTCTTGGGCAGAGCTAAAGGGAGTGTCAGACTTCTTGTCAGGTGCAGGTTCCTCCCGAAACAACCGTGTCCGGTGAGGACCTGCGTCAGACGGAAGGTGAGGGCACCGTGGCGCCTCTCAAGCCACTCCTCAAAGAGGGGACTTAACGTCACTATCGTGGCGTGCCCTGCACGGGGTTGCGACAGTCGTCTGTCGCAACCCCGTGACAGTCATCTCATGGCGGCATGGAGAGACCATGCCGCCATGAGATCGCACCGGAGGTTCGTCCGCTGAACGTCAATTTGCCGCGGCAACGGAGTAGCCCCATGTAGCGCTTCCGCGCGCCATTCATGCAATCGCGCGAGGACTATCGCCTCCAGATCCCGTGGCGGCAATCCGGCAAGGAGGTTTGCCGCCTCGCGGAAGATCGTGCGGTACCCACGGGCTAGCCTTACGGCCTTATGACGGCCCGCTTCCTCAAAGCACGCGCGCACACCGTGGCCCCATAAAGGGCCATGTACCGCACGATCACCGCAAAGCGCCTCCGGCAGGAGGGGTTTGTCCCCCTCAGATTAGGCAAGAGCCACCTGAAGGCAGCCCCAGCCCGCTCCAGTCTGGGTGACAAACGTCGGAAATGCTCCACGAAGTTCCACTGGCTGCCGAGGACCAGTCCGCCGCTGGAAATCCCTCCCACCGTTAGCTGCGATCCTGATGGTGGCGCATTCCCACGCCCATAGAAGCACATGGCCTCGGACTTGTGAAGTGCCACCTCGAGACCCAGCTGCCGAATCCTCTCAACGACTACCGCAACACCGCGTGTCATATTGTCGGCCGCCGCCTCACCCGACCACGCCGACCCCCCCTGTGCCAGCACCCGTGTATCAGCAGCGTAGCACACTACGCTGTGAGTATTTTATGACAGTTAAATTTTTAATTAATATTCTGTGATTTTAGACCTTTGCGTAACTACCAATTTTTATTTTTTATTTTTATATTACTAATTAATAAGCTTTATTCTATGTTAATTGTTATGTATAAAGAAAAGAAACTTTTAGTAGTATAATAACTTAGTAGTTTGTAGCTTATTTCAGTCCAAAATAATTTTCAATATTATAAAAATAAGTAAGATTAATGTTTAAAAATCGACCCGGTTTTTGCATGCCCTACTATCATCATCAGGAAAAAGGTGGCATTGCTTGTGAGGAAGATTCAAAGAAGTAGCAATATTAGCATCCTGAAATTCATGGCTGAGGACCCTAGCGCTCCTGTGCTGAGGCATCTCATGTGCAATCACATAACTATATGTCTCATTTATTACTAATCCTAGTGTAAAAATTGTGTACTAACAAAGACTAGAAAAAGGTTGATGTCCCAAATAAAAGGGTTTATTATTATTAAACATGTCACACTGATACCAGTACAAGAGGTAAAGCGTGGAAGTTGCCCGGCGGATTTGCGTCAAGCAAGGGCCTGTTATAAACCAGTTTAAACCAAGCAAAGGGTGCATTGTGGTCTATGTCGATATCACATCTACACTATCTATGTACACTCACAAAATACAAATAGCTAGCTAGCGGACTGTATGGCACTAGATACTGAACAGCTGATATTAATGTTAACTCACTACTAAAATAAAGCTCTGTGCTCATAAGTTTTTAGTTTTACTTTTTATTATTCTTGTCCACCATTGTTGTCTTATTCTTTTACATAGACCAGTTTAGTAGTAAATTACAGTGAGAAGTGAAACTGAAAAGATTTCATGCAAAACATTTATACAAGAATTTAAAAAATACATTATTTTATGTACAACTTTACTTTGGTTCTATTGCTGGCAAGAATCCTGGATCCCATCAAAATATTTCAGAAACATTTATTTTACTTATTATTATTTCTAAATTGTGCACCCTCCAACTTAGGGCACCCAAGGGTTAGGAATACCAAACCATCAAGTCTAAGCAAGCTTGCAGAACTACTCTAAATATTATTTTCGTTATATGAGCAAAGTGAACAATGTATTTTAATGATCTAATATATGAACCTAACGCCATATAAGAATAATTAATTTATTAGTAGTATTTCCTTTTTTTATATTACTTTGTACAGATGATAATGGTAAACACAATCGAAATTTTAAATAAACCGAGTGTACAAACCTGATAGTCACAGTTAGTAGTTAAAATCAACACAGTGTTATTATTTGCACCTAAATTGTTGTACTTAAAAACATAATTAATTAATTAATTTCAGAAATTTAGTTTAGAACACTCATCCAATAAATCCTGGATTGAAATTGATTGAATTATTACCACAGAATATAATTATATACTCTAGCGATTATTACACAGAGTACTAGAATCACAGAACATATACTCACCTACGGGAGGACTAGAATTTTGAAAGAAATTTATTTTTGACATAGTCGAGTGCCAATTCCAAAGAGTTAAATTCAATTTTTTTATTAGGAAATTAGGGTAGAGTTCTGCAGTTGTCTCTTAGAAATGATTGATATCCGACTGATCCGAATCTGCGTTTTAGCCATCTTGCTATTTAACAATTTCTCCATTAATCTTAACTTATATTTTTCTTGAAATATTCATTTCTAACTTATACGTAGACTCGGACGACGGAGACGATCCGTGAATTTTCATTATTTTACCGATTTTAAACTGAACTTTACGTAATTATTATTCTGCTTAAAATTAGTATGTATATAAAAATTGTTTTTTGTATATAAAATTACACTGTTCACTTACAATCTAATTATTGTTTCAACATTATTATCATCACATCACATCATCTTAGAACTTGGTTGTCTTTTTGTCTCTGGACCAATAGGAAATCGATAACTCGCAACAAAACCAAATTATTTTTGCAATACTTACCTTTACCATCTTAGCATCACTGTTCTGTCAGAAAGAGATATGAAAGAAGATTTCTCTACAAGCGTGACAAGGAAAACGTTACTTTACAGTTACACGCAGTAGTTATTCAACGATATATAATAACTTTGTCCTCAAATCGGGTCTGACGTTTGACCTTTATTTATTTTGACGTTTGATATCTACAAACAAGAGTGTACCTACGTGAAACTGATTTAAAGAAAGGCTAACAAATTGCACCAATAATATTGATAAATAAAGTGCAGACCACTAAGATAAAATGGATTTAGCAAAATCTCTGTTTAGTTCACGCGATCATGAGGGTTATGTGGGACGTGAAGACCATGAACGTAAAATAAGTGCTGCATTAGCTGATGACGACCCAGAAGATATGATCGATGCGATACGAGGATTAAATATTGCTGATGAACTTCTTCCGGCACCTGGTGGACCATTTTCAGCACTTACGCCTAGCATGGTACCTCAAGATATAATGGCTAAATTGGCGCAACCTGAATCTGAAGGTCACGGTGGTGGACTTCCGGACTACAGATTTGACGAGTTTGGATTTTGTGTTGACGAAGAAGATGGACCAGAACCAACTTCCAATATACTATTAGCAGACGCATTTGTAGAAGATGATCAACATCGTCTTCAGTGGGAATTTTACAGTAAAGAAATAAACTTTTCTGAAGGAGAAGGAAAACTTGAAAAAACTGATAAACTCCAAAAAATGGTGAAAGATGGTGTACCACACTCATTCCGCCCTCAGGTATGGATGCATTTATGTGGAGCAAATAAAAAAAGAGCTTCTACTGAAATAACTTACCATGAGATTGTACGAGCGTCAAGCGATGATGGATTGGTAACAAGTAAACAAATCGAAAAGGACTTGGTGCAGATATTACCTAATAATGTTTGCTTCTCACACCCAACCAGCACTGGGGTACCAAGATTGCGAAGAATACTGAGATCACTGGCATGGCTTTACCCTGACATTGGATACTGTCAGGGCACTGGAATGATTGCAGCATCCCTACTGTTGTTAATGGAAGAAGAAGATGCATTTTGGATTATGTGTACAACAGTAGAAGACTTGCTACCAGCATCTTATTACTCTTCTACTTTAATAGGAATTCAAGCAGACCAAAAAGTATTAAGAAGCCTAATATCAACATATTTGCCAGGGATTGATCAGGTTTTAAATGCACATGACATTGAACTCTCTCTGATAACAATGCATTGGTTTTTGACATTGTATGCCAATGTTGTTCATATGAAGATTCTACTCAGAATTTGGGATTTGTTCTTTTTAGACGGCTCTTTAGTCCTATTTAAGGTCACATTGGCTATGCTGAAAATTAGAGAGAATAGATTCACAGAAATATCTAATTCCGCACAAATTTTTAATGCTCTCTCTGACATTCCTGGTGAAATTGATGATGTTGAACTTCTAATCAAAACAATTGATGAAGTTTGTGGAGACACTTTAAGTCCCACGTTGATTGATACTCATAGAAGAAGACATCTAGCATACCTGATGGCTGATCAGGGAGCTCTAGTAGGTAATCCTAGTGCTGTACCCAACTTACCTAAGCAACAACTGCAGAGGCGCCAGATAAAGAAAAGTAAGTCAGTGATTCAAACAATACTTTTTGGGGAAGATAGTAATAATGAAGACGCCGTTTCGAAGAATGTGAAGCAGACAGAAATTTTAGTTGATCTCAGAGAAGCAATATTGCAGGTTGCTCGTCACTTCTTAGCTCTTGAACCACAACTAGCCTCTGAGGTTCAGTTGACTGCAGACTACACAATGCAAAGTCATGCTGCTGATAGAGAAAGATATGTCAATGTGTCAAGGAGTAAAAGGAGGCGAGCTAAAGCACTCTTAGATTTTGAGAGAAGGGATGGAGATGAATTAGGTTTTAGGAAAAATGATGTTATTGAAGTGATCAGTTCAAGAGATGAACACTGTTGGATTGGCGAGTTAAATGGTCTAAGAGGTTGGTTTCCAGCAAGATTTGTTAAGTTGCTAGACGAAAAAGGTGTTAAGTACAGCAGGGCTGGAGATGACTCTGTCACAGAAAAAGCTGCACATCTAGTCAGAGGAGTTTTAGCTCCAGCTTTTAAAAGAGTACTCCTACATGGTATAAAACGTCCCAGTTTTTTGGACGGCCCGTGCCACCCGTGGCTTTTCATTGAAGAAGCATCATCACGAGAGGTGGAAAAAGACTTTAATTCCGTCTATAGCCGTTTAGTACTATGCAAGACCTATCGTTTGGATGAAGATGGTAAAGTTCTGACCCCTGAAGAATTATTATACAGATGTGTTCAAGCCATCAACTTGTCGCACGATAATGCTCACGCTCAAATGGACGTTAAACTACGTACATTGATTTGTATGGGCTTAAATGAAGAAGCTTTGCATCTATGGCTGGAAGTATTGTGCTCTTGCGTAGATGTGGTCCAGAAATGGTACCACCCCTGGTCGTTTATTAATTCTCCAGGATGGGTGCAAATCAAATGTGAATTAAGAATTCTTTCGCAATTCGGATTCAATTTAAATCCGGATTGGGAGCTTCCATTAAAGAAGGACACGCAAAATCAGCCTTTAAAAGAAGGAGTGAGAGATATGCTTGTAAAGCATCATTTATTTTCATGGGACTTGTAATTAATAATGATTGCGTAGTTTTAAAGCATAAATAATTGTAATTTCTTGTACTGCTATCAAAATTATAAAATATTTAAATAATTTCTTGTACCTGTGCACTGTTTGCCTAATCTATCCATTTTAAAATTATCGCTTATTTCAAGAGCTAAATAAAATATATCCATATGTGTCTATTTAATTTCACCATTTACAAATTATTTATTTAGATAGGTAACGGCCTGGCCACGGAATATTCGCCATAGCGAATATTCGCGTGGTGCGAACGTCGAGGCTTTAACGACAGAAACAAACGCATATAAATGTACTTATCAAGCCAGCGGAGCGGCGAACGGCAAAATGTACCGAGCGAACGGCTCGGGTGACTGGCGACGCGACCGGTGAGAGAAACAAATTCATAAATCAGTAGAAGCGAGCCACGGCGTCGAGCGGCATATTTTTCATAATTATTTTACGGGAACGAAGATCGTGTGACGTATATGATGATCTTCGTTCGCTAGCAAAAACAAAAAACTCTAAGGTGTAGCATGCCCCTTTTTCGGAGCTCATGGTGGTCCTTCAGAAGGACCACCAATTGAGTAAGTACTAATAATTTACCGAAAAATAAGTGATTGGCGTTGCTAGTCAAAGACATAATGATAAAAAGTCAAAGTCCCATGGGCAGCATGAAAATGACGACCAGCCAGGTTAGGCACTAAACACGTTGTTAAAGAAAAGGACCTGTTGACAGGGTGAAGGCGACGAGGTAGCCCGAGAAATTCGAATTTCCCTACGTTTTTGCAATTTCTATTTTATTTATTTAAAATTAGGACGTCTATTTACTGAGTAATAATTACTAAAACCACCAAAAGAACCGTCTCAGTTAATACAGGTGTCAAGAATGCCTATTTCATCAAATAATCACTCCGGGAAATTGCAAAAAACGTAAGGAAATTCAATTTTCGCGGGCTTCCTCGTCGCCTTCACCCTGTCAACCAGGTCCTTTTCTTTATCAACGTTAGCCTGCCCATGAAGGGCGAAGGAAATAAAAAAAAAAAACTTTATCAACGTGTTTAGTGCCTAACCTGGCTGGGTGGCCTTTGACTTTTTATCATTATGTCTTTGACTAGCAACGCCAATCACTTATTTTTCAGTAAATTATTATTACTTATTCAATTGGTGGTCCTTCTGAAGGACCACCATGAGCTCCGAAAAAGGGCGCATGTATACGAATAATTAGTAGCCATATGTCATTAGAAAACCCAATAGCGATTTACTTAACCAGGGTATCGAACCCGACATGCTCAGCAGTCGCGACTAACATCAGTTATTTCTCGTTTTTACAAATACTTAAGAGTTTCGATGTCTCGATTGTGTGCGAAGTGGAGGGTTAAGTTTTTATTTGGTGGTAACACTGCCTGATTGCGTTGCAGCTAGAATAATGAAATTTTGTTTTTTATTTCCCTTTCACTCGTGTCTAAGAGCTACGCATTGGTCTAAGCGAGATGCAAGATATTTCATGCCACAATTATCAAAAATTAACTCTGTGTTTGCCTTTACAAGATTTGACAGATCTAAGCCTTTGACAGGCCGCTACCTTTCTGTAATTCTGTTTCTCTTCCAAATCTAGAAGTCAAACGTGCTTGTTCTCTGAGAGCTAAGGCCTGTTGGCGACTTGCACGTCTTATAATTAAAAATGGCATCAAAGGCTGAATTAGCTTGCGTTTACTCCGCACTCATCCTTGTTGATGATGACGTTGCCGTAACTGTAAGTATTTACATGTTTTAACTATTTTTGTGCTAGGTTAGAATCTCGTCGTGCGATTATCCACTTTCATCGAGTCCGTTTCTATGTAAACATGGCATGAAACCATTGGAAACGTTTGTTTAAATGTTACTCTATCTGTGAACATTCATATTTTAGCCAAACTCATTGTAAAAGTCATGGCGCGAATACCCATACTGACTGGTGTTTTTGTTTTGTAGGGTGAGAAGATCTCCACCATCCTGAAGGCGGCCAACGTTGATGTTGAGCCCTACTGGCCTGGTCTGTTCGCGAAGGCGCTCGAAGGCATCAACGTGCGCGACCTGATCACGAACATCGGATCTGGCGTGGGAGCCGCGCCGTCTGCTGGCGCTGCGCCCGCCTCCGCCGCCGCAGCCCCCGCTGCCGAAGCTAAGGAGGAGAAGAAGGAGGAAGAACCTGAGGAGTCTGACGACGACATGGGCTTCGGTAAGATTCTATCAAAATTATTAATTGTGGTGAATGTAGGTTCCAAATACAGGGTGTAAATTAACCCTTCACACATACGTCAACCAAGCATTCTGTATATCAATCTAAGTAACCCTACACAAAAATATTTGCTGGGATACGACTTTTTTTTTGGGTCAAAATTCTTATTTTACGGTAAAACTCAATGTAGCACTCTTAAAACATTGTGCTAGTGGATGCTTTGAATAGTAAAAGGGTCATGGAGCTAATTTAAGTTAAGTTTTAATCTGAAAAACTAGTATTTACAAAAACAGCTGTGCAAAATTAGGAATTTTGACCCCCAATATATCCGTAACTAAGGGGTTCCCAGGCATGGTCTAGAACAAAAAAAATATCGCATTGGTGGCGAGAACAAGTGCCCTTCGTTTGCGTTAAGAGTACTTTTACACCCTTTATTTCCCCAAACTGCGTGTACACTGCTGAAACTTTAATTTTGACACTTATGTTGTCTTATAGTGAGATACCTTGATCTACAAAAGTAGGTTATGAAGGAATTGAAATATGGCATTATGTTAAAAGTGAATGATAGGTTACAAAAATGCAATACGGTAACAGTAAACAGTGACAAATTCCTCAACATGCTTCAGCATGGCATTATTTATAGCCGTCTTAGTTACCATATCAATGATGTTTGCATGTATTAGCTTCAGAATCTAATGATTGAGAAGAATAACCCTGAGATAATGGTCTCACTATCAAAACTAAATGTGAAGTTTTAAACCCACCCTAATTCCGTTTTTGTCTTGTTTCAGGTCTCTTTGACTAAAAAGCTTTATATATCGAAGCTGCGATATTCCATTGTAAGCTTTATGAAGCTTATTTAGTTGTAAGGATTAAATGACTTTATAATAAAGTTTTTTCAAACTTAAGCTTGGTTTTGTTTATTACGACTACTTACACATTGATGACCTTCCAACCCTACCTTTTATTTCAATTTAATATTACATGTCATAAGTGGTGGGCAAAGTTTAGTTACTAACTAACTACTTTTAATAGTCTTTATTATACTTACTACAAGAGTACAGCAGTTTTGATAAGTTGAAATAATGTTTGAAATCTAATTATGTAAAGATAAATCCTGACTGACTCATCAACGCCCAGCCTTAACCCTGTAACCTATATAGCTGAAATTTTGTACAGAGGTTCTGGTAGAAAATGCCCAAGGCATTAAGTCCGCCTTTGTACGGTTTTATTACTTGTGCATAAAATTTTAATAAATAATGTTGACATGGACTAGGGGTTTTTAGAAATTCCACCCATAGAGTTAATTAAGAGATCGATGCGGAATCCACACGTAGCTTTTGAACGACATTCACGCGCGCAAAAGCTAGATTACAATAAAACTTGCAGTGATGTGATTGAACTGAATTTCGAGTATTCATCATGGAGGTTGCAGTGGTGTAAATTATATACCTAGTTTTGCCCACTAGCAAAATCCATGGGGCGCCTGCTGCAGGTGCCGAAAACCCCAAACGACGCAACTTAATTGGCAGTTATTGTGTTTAAGAGCCATTTGGGGTTGAAACACTGGGCCTTGGGGTCCAAGGTCCAAGTGCTCACACCTAATATTTAAGGAAATCTTCGTGACCAGAGGGCTTGCCTATTCTTTGGCTAAAGAATCAGCATCTGGGTACTGCTCCTGTTGACAGCAATGTGGACGAAATTTTTGACGCCCTGTAATCCTTCTCTTTTTGATATTTGTTTAATTATATTTTATTATAATTTTAGTTCTGTAAATTGTAGAGATATGCGTGTGCGTTACCCTAGCAAAATGTTGTGCTCTAGAGAGATGAGACTAAAAAAAAATAGTGTCATGAGGAGAAATTTGTTTAATAATAGCAAAATTTGTGTGAATTGTAGTTTTAGAGTTTTTTGAGAAAACAACATTTTGCTGGGGTAACGTTTTAAACGATACCACAGCAAATACTTTTTCAAAAATAGTTTCAGCCCGGAACCAAATACATGAATAGATAGCTCTAGTTGCGTACTAAATGTGTGTAAATAGCAAAATTTGTGTGTGCTATGGTTTTGAAGTTATTCAAGATTTTGCTGCGGTAATGTTTCGTGATTTCCCAGATCTCGAGAACGGCTCAACGAAGAAGGTTGAAAAAAATACCAATAAGAGACCTGAATTTGTTTAAATTTGTTTAATTGTTAGTTTTTGATTTGGTTGACGTGAACCAAAGTAATTAAATGGTTTCAAAAATCAGAAAAAATCGAATTTGCCAGCAAACCATTACACTTTTATCCAAACAAACAGCTGTAAAATATGCCCGTGGTAGACGTTTATAACGTCAGGAATTGTAGATTATGAAACAACACGATACGGAGATAACAACAAATTTGTTCAATTTTAGTTTAGTCGTACTTGAGCGACCGAATACGCAGTTCCCATAACAACGGGAAACATGGCATACCTTAAACAATTTATGAACCTTCGTTCCTGTAAATTTCAGCATTCAATTACGGTTACAACGAAAGTTCTATCGAAAACAAGAATGTGTCAGCAATTCTCTAATAACCCGACCAAATTGAAAGGTCACGTAAAAGCGGCCGTACCATCGTACCATACGTAGGTACGCTCTTCTTCGCAAATTATCTTGGCAGGTCCGAACTTCGTGCAGAACGCTGCGCAGTAACATTTTTAGGAACCAATACCAAATGGTGACATGAGGCGAAGTTCGGGGGGCGGTAGTCTAGGCTAGAGATGCACCTTACATAAACACAATCAATCCTTTATACGATCAAATATCGTAATCGATTAGTTTTATTTGGAATACGTTATTATTAGTGTTTAGAAGATATTAAAATGAATACATTAACTAATAAAGTGAATTTAATCATTAATAAATGATTTTTCGTCTTTATTACAAAAAAAATGTGTAGTAACATTATGTTTCCTCTGTTAAAAGACATGATTTACTTATATTTTAGAAATCTATTACATACTTCTTGAATAACGAATGTTTACGAACATTAAAAACCTCAATATAAAATTGAAAAGAAACATCTTTTTATTACTTAATTTCAATCGATTTGAAGAATAATCGAATAAACGACACCCATTGCACATGCACATGCACATCTCTTTTTGGTAACTTCGTGACCTTCGTGCAAGTTCGGCAATATTTGACGACACGTTTGGCGCAGTGGCTGAGCGATTGGACTGCTGCGTTGCGTGTCGCGGGTTCGATCCCCGCACGGAACAATTATTTGTAAGGCCTACAGATAATTGTTTCGGGTCTGGGTGTCTGTGTTTGTGGGTTTAAATGTTTGTAAACGCACCCGCGATACAGGAGAAATTCCTAGTGTGGGGCAACGTTTTTTTAAAAAAGAAAGAAAGAAAGAAAAAGAAATATTCGGTACGACGTATTATATCTCAGTCACACGACAGCATTTGTTTGGTGTTTGTGTTGCTATCTCTGTCTTGAGCACATTCGATTAGAAAAGTTTTCGTTGTGTTTTTAATATTACTTTTATTTGTTATTATTGGTTAGAAAAGTTAGTGGGCACTTATTTCGTCAAATATGCCACCAAAGTATAGTAGTGTTTTAAATCGCCAGGCGAGAAAAAATATTTACGAATTAACTCAGTATATGAAAGCGGAAAAAGAAAATGGAGTTAAAAATGTAGATTACGTATCTAAAAGTGTTTTGATATTTTTTTCATTTGTATTTTCTCACTGTATTAGATATTTTCTGATCGTATATTGGTTTATCTGGCAATAACAGTTTTCTTCACAAGTATACATGCGTAAAAGTTCGCAGAGCCTATGTTCAGAGCTGTCAAGATAATTTGATCGTACTGTATCTAATGTTTTGTACAGTTAAACAGAAAAACGTTATTCGAGAAGCCGGGTTTAAATATCTTTAAGTACAGGTACCATCCATTACCTATAAATTTCTACTATTAAAGTTTCACATTTTATAAATGAAAATCATGTTGATTAATTATTGTTTTAAACAATTTCAATCATAATTCTGAATTATTTCAAGTCAAAGTAATTTTAAAAAGGTAATTATTATATATGATTTGAAATCAATACAAATATATTGTTTCTGCTTGGTAAAACTAAATATTTTATTTTTAAAATAATCGCAATGCAATGCTAAGCTAATAAGGCACTTCACACGGCTACACGTCTCAAGGCTAAAGAAAAAGGGTATCGTTATGTTTGGATCAGGGGAGGACGTATCTATGTCAAAAAATCTGATGATTCCGATACCAAGATTATGAAAGACATGGATTCGTTACACTCAATTATATAATGTTAAATATTCAACCATAAGCTGTTATTATTAAGGCTATTCTCAGTTAAATTCGCTAACTTTACTATATATTACCAAAACACTCGTGGATTAAGATCTAAAACTCAAGAATTTTATTGTAATTTAGTATGTTCAAATTTGGACGCAATAGTATTAACAGAAACCTGGCTCAATAATTGTATTCATAGCAGCGAACTTTTTGATAAAAGGTACATAGTTTTCAGACGTGATAGAGAAACGTCGAGTTTTCATGCTAAAAAGAACGGAGGAGGTGTCGTGGTCGCCGTATCGAGAAAGTACGCTGCTAACAGACAATGTTCATGGGAAAGTGGATGCGAGGACTTATGGGTCACTGTGAATGTTGCAGCTGGCTTCAAAATAGCTATTTGTGCTTTTTACTTGCCACCACCTGTACATTATTCTATTTTGGAGCACTTTTTGGATAGCTGTAATGCTGTAGCTGAAAGAAATGATTGTTGTACTATTCTTATTGGTGACTTCAACATGAGCAATATAGATTGGAATCATAACATTAGCAGCGGCACTTCTCACACCTCCCCCGCTTACCCAAGAACTACTTCCAAACTTAATCAGGCCCTTCTTGACTTTATCCATGTAAATAACCTCATACAATTTAACAATGTTCGTAATGTAAAGGATGGAATCCTGGACTTGGTTCTTGTAGACCGACTTGAATGTACGGTGTCTGAAGCCCTTAATAGTCTGACAAAGATCGATCCATATCACCCTCCTTTTGAAATCTCCTTGCACCTCAAAGTAAATCATTGTTTAAAACCAGCACCTAACATTAGATTAAACTTCAAAAAAGCTAACTACTCTGCTATTAAATCGGAACTGGAGAATATCGATTGGTATTCATTATTCTTGGACACAGGCGACCCCAATATAATGTTGGAACGTTTCTATACGGTACTTTATCAAATCATTGACCAATTTGTCCCATCTACCTTAGTTAAAAGCAACTTGCTACCGCCATGGTACACAAAAAGGCTGGAAAGATTGCTGCGAGAAAGAAATAACATAAGAAGAAGGTATGGTACGTACAAAAACCCTATGGATAAGATATCCCTTCGTTGGTGTAGTAAGCGATGTGACAGAATGGCAAGAGAATGTTAAAACTCCTACATAAATAGCATAGAACAAAAAATTACAACAAATCCCAAGTTTTTCTGGTCCTTCATAAAGTCTAAGCGGGGTGTTGCTAATGCCTATCCAGCCACAATGACAAATGGCGTCAGCAAAACTTGTAATGGCAATGAGATGTGCAACATGTTCGGGACCTATTTTGCTTCAATGTACAGTCCTGCCACCCATGCCAACTTAGTTCAAACTTCGCCTTTCTTTGAAAACCTTCTCTGCAACTCCGATAACTTTTCCTTGATACAGATTCCAGAAGATAAAATAGCTAAGCATCTCAAACGCTTAGACATATCCAAAGGTTCCGGCAGTGATGAAATTCCCCCCAACTTTGTCGTGACTTGCGCTGACCAACTTGCAACCCCATTATGCTTGATTTTTAATAAATCTCTTAGCGCTGGTATTTTCCCTAAAAAATGGAAGCTGGCCAAAGTGGTACCGATTCATAAATCAGGCGCCGTTGATTTGGTAGGAAACTATCGTCCTATATCCATCCTTCCGACATTTGCCAAGGTTTTTGAAGCAATAGTATGCCCTGACATACAAAACTATTTCAGGAAATACCTGTCGGACCACCAGCATGGTTTTACTGCTGCAAGATCCACCTGCAGTAATTTAGTAGCTTTCGTTGAGGTTATTGCAGCTTCACTTGATTCGAACCGGCAAGTCGACGCCATATACACTGATTTTAGCAAAGCTTTTGACAAAGTTTGCCATGAAGTGCTCATTCAAAAGCTTGCTGCGTACGGCTTTGCTGGTTCACTTCTTAACTGGCTTCACTCCTACCTTACGGATAGATCCTTTTATGTCGTAGCCGATGGCTATAAATCTGAAACCATGATCATAACCTCCGGAGTTCCGCAGGGTTCCCACCTTGGCCCCGTAATATTTATTATTTTTGTAAACGACCTTCCTTATTGCTTCCTTAACTCCACGCCATTCCTATTCGCCGATGATTTGAAAATAGTCCGCTCTATTGATTCTTTAGCCGATTCAGCATTACTTCAAGATGACCTGGACAGACTCTTAAACTGGTGTAAGGATAATATTATGCAACTTAATGTTGAAAAATGTTCTCAAATTACGTTTACCCGCAAAGCTAACTTCATTGATTTTAATTACAGCATGAATGGAATGAACCTTCGTAAAGTTGACGAGATCAAAGATTTGGGAGTCGTAGTTGATCGTAAATTAACATTTATTCCTCACATAGACAATATTATTAAAAAAGCTTCAAAGACACTCGGTTTTGTGTTACGTAACGCTAAATGTTTTCGCAAGCCTAAAACTAAGATTTATCTTTTCAACTGTCTCGTTCGTACTATATTGGAATACTGCGCAGTTGCGTGGCGTCCCCACTATGCAACACATAGTCTTAGGTTAGAGAGGATTCAGAAAAGATTTTTAAACCATCTTGCTTATTCTGCGGGAATAAACAAAAAAATTCGGAGCTATGCAAAACGTCTTCAAAAATTCAGCATGACTTCACTCGAAAAACGAAGAAATAATAATGATTTAATTTTTCTTTTTAAAATACCTCAGAGTAAAATCGACTGCCCGCAGTTGTTAAGCAAGTTTAATTTTAACTTACCTCACAACTATCCGCGTCACCCTATAAAACTATTACGTCCCCCATTCCGAAAAACTGTTTCAGGATTCAACTCCCCCATTCCCAGAATTTGCAGACTTCTGAATAATTGCGATGAATCAATAGATATTTTTTCCACAACACTTCACAAATTCAAGCGCCAAGTCCATCAAAACTAACTTCTTTTTTCTTTTTTTTTAACTTTTGCCATCTTTGTATTTACTGTACTTATTCCTAAAGCTACCCACTATTGTTAAAAGTGTTATTTCTGCACGAGTATTGTAATTTTTAAGTTATATTTTAGTTTTTTCTTTTACTTTGCATGCTGTGTCTATCGCACCATATTGTACACTATGCTTGTATCTTATTGTTTGTATTATTAGGATAAACAGTGTAACAATTGTAGATATGCCAATAAATAAATAAATAAGCTAAACTTTCTAAGGTACTCGATGCCAGCCAGAGTTTCCCACACACCAAAAAAAAAAACATAAACACGCTACTCATCGCAGCGCGTGTAGCTGCGTGAGATGCAACGACTAGGTATATGCGTTGTCTTCCTTATTATTTAGCTATAAGTAGTTTATTACACTATGGGCTCAAACAAATGAAACAATCAGTCGTGAAACAAGTGTTTTGGAAAGAAGTGCTTGCTTGTGATTTATGTGCGATAACGTCTGTGAGCGATGTGAGTTTATGTTTTTATTTTGTTCGTTAAACCAGTATAAAATAGTCATTCAGGTCAAAATAAGGTACTTACGTTTTTTAATGTGTATTATACTTAATACTGCTTGTCCTTTATTTTTAAATAGTGACATAAATATAAAACTTATTTATTTAACAATATAAGATTTACGGGAAAACGATTTTATGGCATTTTAATGGGAAAAGGGCGTGAGTTTATGTATGTACGTAGGTATGTGTATAAGATTTTAACTAAATTTTTATTATCACATGTAAATGGCCGAACAAAACATTGTTGGATTAATGATCAGTGATTATTAGTGATATTAGTAGGTTATAATGATGGCCACAACAACATCATTGAGAACAACAATAAAATCATTAATCATGAGTTTAAGTTTAAAGATTATATTAAACATATATTATAATGGCAAGAAAGATACACAAACGGGTAATACCTATTTTGTTATTTTTTTTGTTGTATGTGCTTTTACACATTACCTACTTAGACGCGAGGTCGACTCCATTCAAACTCAACTCACACTGCAAATTGCAAGCTTTATGTCGTGTTACTTAAATTGGATATTTCAATTTGTACGAGACTGATTTTTAAATAAAAATAGTGATTGCGACCTTTTTTATTTTTTACTATCCGGTCCAAAAACTTTTTTATGCAACTGTACTAACAAAACATCCATATTATCCCGTTCATTTATGACGGTTTCACTTTTGTATGGTACGGCCGCTTTTACGTGACCTTTCAATTTAGTCGGGTTATTAGAGAATTGCTGACATATTCTTGTTTTCGATAGAACTTTCGTTGTAGCCGTATTTGAATGCTGAAATTTACAGGAACGAAGGTTCATAAATTGTTTAAATTTGTTTAAGGTATGCAATGTTTCTCGTTGTTATGGGAACTGCGTATTCGGTCGCTCAAGTACGACTAACCTAAAATTGAACAAATTTGTTGTTATTCTCCATATCGTGTTAAGTTACACAATCTAAAATTCTTGACGTTATAAGCGTCTACCACGGGCATATTTTACAGCTGTTTGATTGGTTATAAGTGTAATGGCATTTTTTTCTGATTTTTGAAACCATTTAATTACTTTGGTTCACGACAACCAAATCAAAAACTAACATTTAAACAAATTCAGGTCTCTTATTGGTATCTTTAACAAACTTCTACGTTGAGCGTTCTCGAGATCTGGGAAATCACGAAACATTACCGCAGCAAAATCTTGAATAACTTCAGAACCGCACACACAAATTTTGCTATTCCAACACATTTACTACGCAACTAGAGCTATCTATTCATGTATTTGGTTCCAGGCTAAAACGATTTTGCTGCGGTATCGTTTAAAACGTTACCCCAGCAAAATGTTGTTTTCTCAAAAAACTCGATAACTGTAGTTCACACAAATTTTGCTATTAAATTTCCCCTCATGACATGAGCACAACATTTTGCTAGGGTAACACACACGAGATATGCTGGGCTAGGCTGGTAATGTTGAATTTATGAGGATCCATTTTAATCATGGTTTTTATTCTACTGAAGTCGATAAGTAGGCGATTCAGGTGTGTATATCGTACAGCCCACTGGTGGTGGGCTAGCTTGGTTTCTACATCAAATAGGTACGTAGTTAGTAATCTTGCGTAAATCTTAAACTAACTGCCGCACTCAAGATACCTTTAGTCATAGTTCAAAATTATTATATCTATGCCTATAATCAATGTACTCTGTGGCTTTATTGAGTGTCACTGACTCTGGCAGGTGGCAGGGCCACCATCAGGGATTTTAATTTTGATACCACAAAAATTTTGTCGTTAATTTGGTCACCAAATAGGTACCAGAATTTGTCGTTCACTGGTTCAAAAGGTGTCACTGACTCTGACAGGGCCACAAAAAATGATTTTAATTTTGAAAACACAAAAATGTTGTCGTAAATGTCACCAAATATCAGAATTTGTCGTTCACTGGTTCAAAAAATATAAAAGGTTATAGGCCCTGCTGGGGAGACTCCACTATGGCCTATAAACTTTTTTTTTTTAAGGTAACTTTTAATTTTAAGGTACCTACCTACCTATTAAATCATTTTATATTTCGACAAAAGTTTTATCATTCTAACCTAAATTAAGATAAAATATGTAGAAACTCAACCTATCCTCAACTCACAACATATCACTCACAATCACCTCAAAATACACACATAAACATCACACACGAACTTTTTGGAAATTAATTTTTATTTATAAAATAAAATTTGATTATCTTCGCTAGGTGCTCTAGTTTTTGAGATATAAATTTGGCCCTGCTGGGGAGACTCCGAATCAGTGAACGACAAATTCTAATATTTGGTGAGTTGGACAAATTAACGACAATTTTTTTGTGTTTTCAAAATTAAAATCCCTGATGGTGGCCCTGCCAGTCAGTGACGTGATACCTTGATTACTTAGGTACTTATCCCAGTCACGCCACAGTCACAGTCGTAAGCGACAAAAAAGTAGTTAGGTACTTCCTGATTTAAAATATTGCTGTAATTGTGTTGACTTGATTTTATCGATTGATGTTTTTAATTGTGGATTTAAATGATTAAGGGCGTCGAAACATTGACACTGATCATAACACAGTGGGCTAAAATAAAACTCCTGTATATTAAAATTATAATATGCGGTATTTTTCCGTTTATTGAAAAAAAAATGTTCAAAAATAGTTTTTTTTTTTTTTTAAAACGTTGCCCCACACTAGGAATTTCTCCTGTATCGTGGGTGCGTTCACAAACATTTAAACTCACATACACAAATACCCAGACCAGTAACAACTATCTGTAGGTCATACAAATATTTGTTCCGAGAAAACAAAGAGAACAAAGTGCGAGTGTTTGTTATTTGTTGATGTTTTGTTGGTGAGTTAGTAATTTTATCGATATGATTCCGAACTCACTACTATTTTGTAGGTATCTAGGGATGAATTCTTAGCTTGGCGCTGAGGGCATGTTTTTGTTCTTTTTTGACGGGGCGGTCAAAAGATTAAAAGGGTTTGTTTGCTGATCCCTTCTCTTAGAAGACCGATTGATTCCCTTTGTAGAGTTCCTTTACTTCGAAGGTGAGTCTATTGGTCTTGTAAAATCTTGGTATTTTAGGCATGCTAATAAGTACGTCGACTTTGGTTAATAGGTAGGTACCTACAGTGAGAACATAAATTAAAAGCCAGTATCTTTTGCGATTTATTTATTATCAAGATAGCTTAGTTTTTATTGACACATAGGGCTACTTTTGACCCGTGGGATGAACAAATAACTCAAATATGGTTTTAACCCAATTACCTACCAGGACAACATGAAAATAAATGTTGATAATTTGATTTCATTCTTATTTCGCAGTTTCAGGGCAACTTACCTAATCAAAGCAATTATATACAGGGTGGCTGCATCTATTGAGTAGTGGTGTTCAAAGTTGCTTTAAGGCAATCACTTGCTTAATGCTGTATATATTAAGCACGTGATTTTATATGCTTTATTAAAGAACGTGATTTTTAAACGCGTAGGCATATCATGATGCCACTCACCGCGCTTGCTTTAAGTCAAGTGACTTAAAGCAAGCGCGGTGAGTGGCAGCATGCATGAGTGCGATGTAAAAGCAATAAGCAAATAGCAACTTGTGAGAGCCATGATAGCATTTGCTTTATGTTATGTGTATTAAGCACGGTGCTTTATTTTGCTATATGATATATTAACCACCACTACTATTGAGTGACGTTCAGTTGTTCAGGCAACTTCAAACCGAGCAAACGGCTATTTGGAACCTATGCACAATGTCAACGGAGCTAACAGCCAGGCGGTTGTGTGACCGCTCGCTCTGCAATCTGTTAGTCGCAAGTTAGCCACACGTATTACTTTTTGTGATTTGTTTTAATGTTTTTTTGATGCCCTTTGCATTTCTTTTTCCATTTTTTTTCTATATATTTAATCAGATCCACAACAAATATACAAAATAATAGAAAATAAGTTGATTTTTAAAGTGTTTTATAAAAACTTATCATCATTGCAGAAGATCATGCAGCGACATCTATTGAACAAAAATGTTACTAATAAATAAATGTTCCCACAAGTTAACTTTTGAATCGAGTTTTTCAAAATGTTATAATAGCTAAGAGCCGGTGAAGATGAGACGTATTTCTTATCAAATATAATTTATCATCACTACATTACTACATAGTACAAAACAAAGTCGCTTTCTCTGTCCCTATATCCCTTTGGATGCCTAAATCTTTAAAACTATGCAACGGATTTTGTTCCTTTTTTTTAATAGATAGACTGATTCAAGAGGAAGGTTTCAGTATCTTTCTTGCACCCTTGCGAAGCCGGGGCGGGTCACTAGTAATTTATAAACAAATTGCCTATCAAAAACTGGCCAAGTGCAAGTCGAACTTGCACATGAAGGGTTCCGTACCATCGTAGTAGGGTATATAAAAAGGAGTACAGCACAGCTAGTTACAAATAGTAATGTTTTTTGTTATTATTACATACTAGCGGACGTCACGCGGTTTCACCCGCCTAGTTCCCGTGGGAATATAAGGATAAAATGCAGCCTAATGTCACCCGGGGTATTGTTGCTTCCCAAAGGTAAATGAATTTTGTCAAATCGGTCCAGTAGTTTTTAAGTTTTCATTACAAACATAACCACACACAAAAATACAAATCTTTCCTCTTTATAATATTAGTGTAGACATACAAGACTTACATAAATATTGATTATTTTTTTAATTATTTCTTACAAAAACATATATATAGAAACATTTAAAAAATATAAAAAATAGTAGCCCACCGGCATTGGGAACAGGGTGCGAGCTACCGGTGGTCAGGGCTCTTGAGAGTGGAACCTCCTGACAATACGCGCCGTGTCTAGACTGCCTTCTGAATCAAGCCATTGATCCAGCTACCAAGCGAGAGCCTTCTTAGATCTTCGTAGAGGCTTTTGGCTATTAAGCCATTGGCAGACATGACTATCGGCACAATGACTACTGTACTCACATGCTATATGTCGCCAACCTCGCGAGCCAGATCTCGATACTTGAATTGCGTATCTTTCTCTGCTTTCACGAGGTTCTCGTCATGAGGGACCGTTATATCAACAATCATTGCTCGACGAGATCTATCACCACAAATCCACAATGTCAGGTTTATTGGCAAATCTCATTAAAGTAGGTATAAAAATTGACATATCTCCCAAACTTTAAAACTTTAGTTAGGGAAATTAGAAAATAATTACCTCCTCTATATGCAAATCTGGCGGGTCCAGTTCCAGTCACCCTGTGCCATATAAATAATTACTTTGTTAAGGTAAACTTCGAACATCACAGTGACAGCTATCGTATAAATGCAACATTTTTCAACGTACCTATTTTGATCCATATTTATCCTAATTATATCATAAGGCGAAAAATATTTTATTTGTAAAGAAATGTTTCACTTACGATAATTATTAAAATGTTGTGTTGGTAATAACTTAAAATTATAAACTTGTATTACGTTCCAGAAACCAGACGTAAGTTACGCTTGCGTTTTCAGTTGGGTTGAATTTTCACCATTCGAATTTATTCAGAGGTTCATCTTGAGTATTCATTCTTTTAATTACAGCTAGAATTTCATCATCCGACTCTATTTCTGCGCTCTGGTAATTGTTACTTCCTTGTTCAACGTTAATATCACTCAGAATTTCGATAACATTTTCTTTTTTTTTGTGAGCTTTTTGCGTTCGCTTTCGTTTCATAGAAACATTTTGATGCTTAGCACGAATGTGAATACTTCTGTTTCCGCTGTGTGCAAATCCATCTCCGCAAATATGACATTTGAATGGTTTACTTCCAGTATGAATCTGGAAATGTTTAAAACGTTAAGTTAAACTATTATTGAATATATTAAAAATATGTTATTCTATAAAATTCTAGGTGTTTCTGACAACATGGACATAAGGGACATAACATAGTTTTTACACAATACAATTTATATCACTAGCACTCGTTGCTTTGCGCTGCGCAGTTTCATCCGCTATTCTGCAGTTTCAAACGTTGCAGCAAGATTTTGATTTTTTAGAAAAGAAATGGGTTATCAAATACAAAAATAAATTTGCTAATCCGATTACAAGTTCCAAGGCGAAGATGTTCAAACAAACAAACTCTTCAGCTTAATATATTAGGAATATATTTTATTGCACTCACCCGTAAGTGTCGTGTTATATCCCCCTTTGTCTTGAATATTTTGGAGCAGTAATCGCAGGTGAAGGTTCTCTTTGGGTGAACACTTCCCATATGCCTTTGCCTTCTTATTTTATTGGAAAATACTTTTGGACATAAGGAACACTTAAGTTTCTGATTAGTATGACCAGCTTCATGTGAACCAATTCTATTCTTTGTCTGTTAATAACATAGTGCGTGAGATATTATGGCATTAGGTAAATATATGTATAGGGAAATGTAATTTTGGGTAAAACTAAATGCATTGATACTCAAAAAATACATCATCAAGGTTGACCGTTGACATGGGCTATGTATGCTAAGTGGGGGCCGCCACCGCTGGGCCATTGCTAACAGGCCTAGGGGAAGTTGATAGAACACAGACTGGTTTTAGTGAAATGAACGTCTCCGGAGGATTTCTTATTACAATAAGGTAAACAATCACCACAAAATCAATCAATAGGTACTTACGTAAAGTTTGCCGCAAATCGAACAAGCATAATCCTTTAGAGCTTTATATGGAAACTCGATATTGGGATGCATATATTGGTAATGGCGATAGTGAAAACATTTTTTCAGCACATCGAAATTACACTGAAAAGTTAAATCGACATTACTAAACATTAAAATCGACTACAACCGTTTGGTTTACGAATGAACAAGGTGAATCAGGAAATATTTCTTGTATGACTGCGTAATAGGCATGTAATCATCAACAGCTTATTAATGTTCCCACTGCTGGGACACAGGCCTCCTCTCTTTTTGCGAGGAAATGGGCTATAATCTACCACGAGGGCCCAGTGTAGGTTGGTAGATGTCACGAATGAATTTTTTGGTTCTAAGACATGCCGGTTTCCTCACGATGTTTTCCTTCACCGTTTTGAGAGCAGCGGTGATGAAATTAATTACACAAAGTAATGTGCCTGCCTGGGTTCGAACCCACGACCTACTGTTCGTAAGATGGAGCCGCTACCACTGGGCTACCGCTGCTCCTCCTCCGGCATGTAATAATAACTTTACTTTTTTTTGGAGTTTGGAAAATCATGAAATGTCGTTTCAATCCATCCCGTTCGGACGGAGCGGAACGGAGTGTCAGACTTCTACTGACTAAAAACCACCCGTGTTCCTTCTTGGCCCTTTGTGTCCGGGGCCGCGGTATCTCTTTCGAACAACATGCAGCCCTATATTTATAGTTACACTCAGAGGACATTCGTCTGACCCCCTGAACCCAGGTCAAAAGTCGCATATTCGAAATACTACTTTAAAAAACTATGCTACATGGCCAACAGGTATGTTCACATACCTGTTGGCCATGTAGCATAGTTTTTACTATCAAGGATCCACAAGGACACTCATCCTATCACGGTCTGTCCCTAATATTTTGCTGTAACATACCTGAATAGCTGTATGGTGGGGAAGACGTGTTGATACCCTTAAAAAATTGAATGAGTAACATTTCACTTCAGACACTGCCTCAGTTAAGCATGTGTTAAGATTATAGTTACACTCAGTGAAAAAAATAAAACCATGCACCATTTTACACATATCTGAATCAAAATTAACAAAAACTTATTTGTGTTTACACCTACATGATCACACTGCATTGGATAAACTCGATTATCTTTTGGTCTTATCATTCGTTTTCCTTCATCATCATATGAGTCATAATCTGAGTCTTCCGAGTGACTTGTTGAGTCAGGTTGGTAATCATCATCAATATCTTCTTTCACATATTTTCTTTTTTTTTCATTAGAAGAGGCGTTCTTAGACTTAACATGATGCCTTGAGTCAGGTTGGTAATCATCATCAATATCTTCTTCCACATATTTTCTTTTTTTTTTATTAGAAGTGGAGTTCTTAGACTTAACTTGATGGGAGTGAGGTTTCTTTTTAGTGACTGACCTTTTTTTCTTTGGTATTGGTTCATCACATGTATCTGTATTTAATTCTTCTGTGAGTGGATCACTAGTTTCGGCTTTGGTGCCATCTATGTCAAAGTTGTTGCATATTTCTACTTCTATTTCATCTAGATTACATTTGTCTGATTCTTCGTTTTTAACACTGTTACTTAAAATGAAGTTTATTTCATTTGAGGGATTTGGTTTTAAATCCTCGTAATTACTTAAAACTGTTTTTTTTATCTCTGATATTGGTTCATCTGTGTTAAATTCTATCATGGATGGATCACTTCTTTCTGCTTCAATGAAATTTATTTCATAGTCGTTGCATTTTTCTTCTTTAATTTCATCTATATTACATTTTTCTGATTCTTCGTCTTCATCACTGATCCTTACAATTTGCCTATTTTCATTTGTAGAATGATAGTTAATTTTGTTCATGTCAGGGTTCTTTTGGTTTTTCGGTTCTTTTTTAATTAAAATGTCAAGATCTAGTTTTTCTATATCTGTACTTGTATTGCTATCACTAGGCATATTATTAGAGTTGTCACAAAAAGTTATAACTGAAGTGAGAGTTATAGGATTTAGTCCAGTACTGTGTCTATCTATGCAATAAAGCAGTTGCTTGGTAATCTGAAAAGAACAAGGAAGTTTTAGCTTTTATATGCTTAGCGTATTACAGTATTGGATGTTTCAATCTTGAAACATCCAATAGTGGCATATTTAAATTAATACATTTTGTGCTTATTTTAGAACTTATTCAAATTCAAATTATTTATTGCAATTCATAATGAAAATTTTTACAGGTGATAGGTAAAATAATAAGGAACGAGCTTATAACTATCAAGCGGGCACAAATCCAGACTCCGTGGTCGGGTGGAAAAATCCAATAACACTTTGGCAGACCTAGGAATCGGACCTAGGACCTCATTCACAGTAGTCGCGCTTGGGAAGCCCCAAGCGCGACTACTGTGAATGAGGCTCTAATAACGTTTTTCTGTTTAACTGTACAAAACATTAGATACTACGCTGCTAATTTGCGAAGAAGAGCGTACGTATGGTATGGCCGCTTTTACATGACCTTTCAATTTGGTCGGGTTATTAGAGAATTGCTGACATATTCTTGTTTTCGATAGAACTTTCGTTGTAGCCGTATTTGAATGCTGAAATTTACAGGAACGAAGGTTCATAAATTGTTTAAATTTGTTTAAGGTATGCAATGTTTCTCGTTGTTATGGGAACTGCGTATTCGGTCGCTCAAGTACGACTAACCTAAAATTGAACAAATTTGTTGTTATTCTCCATATCGTGTTAAGTTACACAATCTAAAATTCTTGACGTATATTATAAGCGTCTACCACGGGCATATTTTACAGCTGTTTGATTGGTTATAAGTGTAATGGTTTGCTTACAAATTCGATTTTTTCTGATTTTTGAAACCATTTAATTACTTTGGACAACCAAATCAAAAACTAACATTTAAACAAATTCAGGTCTCTTATTGGTATCTTTAACAAACTTCTACGTTGTGCGTTCTCGAGATCTGGGAAATCACGAAACATTACCGCAGCAAAATCTTGAATAACTTCAGAACCATAAGCACACACAAATTTTGCTATTCACATATATTTACTACGCAACTAGAGCTATCTATTCATGTATTTGGTGTCGGGCTGAAACGATTTTTGAAAAAAGATTTTGCTGCGGTATCGTTTGAAACGTTACCCTAGCAAAATGTTGTTTTCTCAAAAAACTCTAAAACTACAATGGGCATTGTTCATATTTTTTTAAATGTTGTAATTGAAAAACCATGTCGAGGAATAGCGTTACTGATCATTACGGACTAATTAATCATGAAAAATATTCATATCTTACTGATGTTTTTAATAAAAGGGTATCATTTAAGCTATCGCCAATTTAATAAGTATTGTGTTTCTTAAGTAATAGGGTTTGTCCCCAAAATAGTAGGTTTGTCATCAAAACGTAGTCTCCAAACAGTATAAAATCAATTCCACAATAAATCACCTAAAATCATGGAGATATAGGCTCTAGTAGCAAATAAATGTTTTTGTATGTATTATAATAGTTCAGTGGTCTGTCTGCAGGGATTAAAGGAACCTAACTAACCGAACCTCGGGGTGACCTTGACGTCGACCCTCTAGGGTTAGGGTTTCTTTCAGCATTATTTGGTGACAGATCTACCATTCTGGGCACAAAACTATTGTTTATGTAATAAAACTATTATTATAAGAACGAAGTTTATATTCATCTAATGCACTACCTTTTTGTTGCTCTTATTTTACACATAATTATATTAACATTAATTTGATAATTCATTTCTGGAAACACTTTTTGTTTATCTGAGAACGAAAATATTTAGTGGTGACGTTTCTATATATTAGGTGATACAACTTGGTGACAAGAAATATAGTAGATGTGGCAGCCACAACCTGGTTAATGATGATTTAAGATGATAGATTCTAAGGCGTGCGCTTGACTTGATGGTATTAATATATAAACGATACATGATAGAGATTATCCCAAAGAGGCCAGGAGATGTTATGACTTATCACACAAATTTTGCTATAAGTAAACAAATTTCTCCTCATGACACACTATTTTTCTTTTAGTCTCATCTCTCTAGAGCACAACATTTTGCTAGGGTAACGTACACATCATCAGCCTATATTGTTCCCACTGCAGGGACTCAGGCCTCCTCTCTAGGAGAGGGACGGGCTATAATCCACCACGCGGGCCCAGTGCGGGTTGGTAGATGTCACATATCTTCGAATTTTTGGTTCTAAGATATGCCGGTTTCCTCACGATGTTTTCCTTCACCGTTTTGAGAGCAGTGGTGATGAAATAAATTACCCAAAGTAATGCGCCTGCCCGGGTTCGAACCCACGACCAACTGTTCGTAAGTCGGGGCCGCAACCACTGGGCCACCACTGCTCTAGGGGTAACGTACACAAAGCGGCAATGCTCGGAAACATCCTCTTTAGGAAAGATATTGTACGATTCTCGAATACTGCAGACAAATAGCATTTAAGATATGCGATAGAACTAAAAGATCTAGTTAAGTTTTACTAATAATAACCTTCATGTTTCTTTGAAAGGGGTTTGGACTTTTTTGTGTGGAAGCTGGCATATCGACTGACGACCCACTGCCATTTTGTTTTTTTTTTAAGAAATCACGGCTCACGATGATATTGGTTGGTACACAAAAAAAACTATTTTCGACGACACGGTTGGCGCAGTGGCTCAGGCAATGGACTGCTGCGCTGCGTGTCGCGGGTTCGATCCCCGCACGGAACAAATATTTGTATGGCCTACAGATAAAAGTTGTTTCGGGTCTGGGTATTTGTGTATGTGAGTTTAAATGTTTGACTTCATTTGAAATAGGGACTGTAAGGGTGGAGTGACGGTTATAGTGGGCTCCGTAGTTTAAAATTAAATTTAATTATTAATTATGTTAAAATAAGGTGTAATCTAATGTATAATCATATTATAAATGCATAAATACATAGTAAAAGTGTTTTCCTGCTATGGGAACGTGTAAATAAAGTTTTCGGGAACATACGGTTACCGGTAACCTTAAACAACAGCTGACGTTTGGAACTTTGGAGTTTCAAACTGCGGACTTAGATCACAAGGGGAGTATCATTTGTTTTAATCTTATTAATGAACACACAAACATCACTTTTACCTCTGTAACACGGATGTACTAAATACAAGTTAAACATTTATTGCTTAGTCAGTACCCTGTATTGTTTCTGCACTTTTTAAACAAAGAGTGATCGTATGAATGAAAGCTATATGATAAATTCAATAATTCTAGTTTATTCGATCTTTTCCCTTTATATAGATAACTAGCTGAACCCGCATGCCTTGCAATGCCCTTTTTCCTACCTACTACCTGCCTACTACCTGCCTACTACCTACCTACTACTTACCTACCTACCTACTAAATACATACCTACCTACCTACCTACTACCTACCTACTACCTACCTACTACCTACCTACTACCTACCTACTACCTACCTACTACCTACCTACTACCTACCTACCTACTACCTACCTACTACCTACCTACTACCTACCTACTACCTACCTACTACCTACCTACTACCTACCTACTACCTACCTACTACCTACCTACTACCTACCTACTACCTACCTACTACCTACCTACTACCTACCTACTACCTACCTACTACCTACCTACTACCTACCTACTACCTACCTACTACCTACCTACTACCTACCTACTACCTACCTACTACCTACCTACTACCTACCTACTACCTACCTACTACCTACCTACTACCTACCTACTACCTACCTACTACCTACCTACTACCTACCTACTACCTACCTACTACCTACCTACTACCTACCTACTACCTACCTACTACCTACCTACTACCTACCTACTACCTACCTACTACCTACCTACTACCTACCTACTACCTACCTACTACCTACCTACTACCTACCTACTACCTACCTACTACCTACCTACTACCTACCTACTACCTACCTACTACCTACCTACTACCTACCTACTACCTACCTACTACCTACCTACTACCTACCTACTACCTACCTACTACCTACCTACTACCTACCTACTACCTACCTACTACCTACCTACTACCTACCTACTACCTACCTACTACCTACCTACTACCTACCTAAATACTACCTACCTACCTATCTACCTACCTACAACCTAACTATCTACTTACCCAAAAAAAAAAGAACAAAAACTATCCTATGTCCTTCTCCTGGCTCTAAACTACCTCCCTGCCAATTTTCAGCTAAATCGGTTCAGCCGTTCTCGAGTTATAAGTGAAGTAACTAACACGACTTTCTTTAATATTTTTGATTCTTCGCACAAGCTCTAGGTAGGTTCTTAATTTTAAGGCAAAATGATGAGAGAGAGGGATAGTGTAGTGAATAAAAGTCAGATAGAGAAATAACATTTTTTATTACAATAAATGTTCAAATTGTTTACCATCAGCCTCAATACAAGCCCTACATCTTCTTAAAAAAGATCTACTTATTAGTCGGGCATATCTTCGAGAGTTAATCTCCTCAGCTGCTTGAGAAATGCGTTCACGCAGGTCGGCTACGTCCTCAATGGGCTTTGAGTAAACTTTTTCTTTCAAAAC
The DNA here is from genome assembly GCA_932274075.1 of Diarsia rubi. NCBI lineage: Eukaryota > Metazoa > Arthropoda > Insecta > Lepidoptera > Noctuidae > Diarsia > Diarsia rubi. The sequence goes on from OW026414.1 coordinate 6,798,237, forward strand.
TCCCCAATAGAAAAAATCCAGGGGATTTAAATCTGGTGACTTTTATTCCAACAAACCTAAATTAAACTAGATCAAGATTTTTCAATATTTTACTAATTTTACTAACTTTTTTTTCACTTTGGTAAAAGTGGCGTCACTATCTGTCTCGCTCACTCATGGCAAACATACCCACTATCCCTCTCTCCCATCATTTTGCCTTAAAATTAAGAACCTACCTAGAGCTTGTGCGAATCAAAAATATTTTAACTGAGATAGCAAAAATCGGGTTACTTGAGGTTTTAATTTTTTTACTCTTTTTTATTGTATGGAAACGCGTAACATTATCTTCACTCGACTCGACATTTTCGTGACATTTATTTCTATTTTGACTGAGAATACGGAATTCTGCTCAATTCGACATTTTTTGGTAGAGATAGAGATATTTTTAATAGACATAGAGATAGACTTAAGATCTCGAACTCGAGATAAATGGCGAAAATCGAGCCCCCTGCTGTTCAAACGTCTGCGTAAATACGAATCGCTTACATAATTGAGCCTTCCATTTTTTATTTCAGGAGATAATCTAAAGGCAATTTTACGAGTAATAAAATATCTTCATCTGTAGATCTGTATCTTCACTGCACATTTTCCGGGCACTCGACACAAAACCAAAATCAAGATGTAACTATGTAACCGATCCTCAAATTGTAATCCGCCGTTACTTTTATCCGTTCGTTCACAAACGGTCGGTCAGTCAACAGTGCCTCTTGGCTCTTTGTCCCAATTTTTCGACTTCAGCCCACAATGCGCAATAATCTCCAAAAAGTGACCCCAAAGAGTACTCAGGATTGTGCCCCTGAATGCGGACCATAGCCCCGACACAGCAGCGGTGTGCGCAAAAAAATATAATCGTCTATTTGTACAGAATTTTGAAACACGTGAATATACAGCGTGTTGTTTTTCCACTGATTCATACGCATAATAAAATTCAAAAGTATGTTTTTTTTCTGTGAGGTGGTTTGTTCGCTGTGTCAAGATTTTAAAACAAATCTTGAAAAAATAAACAAAACTATTCGATTTTATTCCGGTATATTATATTAAAGTGAAAAACCTGAGCCGCGTCACAGAACTGAACACTTGTTTCAATAAATCTTGAAAAGGTTATTGTTAAATTATAATGTAACACGTAAAGTTTATAATAAATGTGCTATTTATAAACACTTCAGTATTCAAAGTGTACATTATGGCGTACTAAATGTAGCACAAAATAGCTTTGATACGCTTGCATTAATCAGAATATTAAACATACAAGGAACTCGGTTGACTAAAATAACTTTCACAAATACTTTCCGTGATATAAGAGTAGTCCTTCCAGATCTTTCCGACACTACTGAAAAGTACTCAAAACTTAATTATCTTATAGAAAAAACGTATGAATCCTAGACACGACAAACTATTTATTTTTTTTAATTACCTGATAATAAAGTTTCCTATAATTTCCGGATTGAGGTCTTCTTTCAAAACCAACATACTTAACTAGTATCTCATAATTTGAATCATCAACGTTATATGTTTGAATAACAAACATAATCATCCTGTAGAGTGACATGTGCCCATCGTGCTCTATGGCTAGCAGCTTGTCCCATCACATAATAGCATAAAGGATGGACGCACGCCGGCCGCGCGCCAATCTAGCACCTGCTTGTGGACTGAACTGCAACCGAATAACGAACCACGACAGTAGCACCAATGTGGCAAAGAGAAGGTACCTAAAAGCCTAAATAGCTAAATCGATTTATGAACAAAAAACAGATGACAGATGACTATTAAAAAAAACATCTCATTAGAAATTAGAACAAGGTAAAGGCAAAAAATTATTTGTTAGGTTTTCAATGTTTTTAAACGTAGAAGTTTAAACGTAGAAGTTTAAACGTAGAAGTTTAAACGTAGAAGTTTAAACGTAGAAGTTTAAACGTAGAAGTTTAAACGTAGAAGTTTAAACGTAGAAGTTTAAAAACATTGAAAACCTACCTAATCTCTTTCATTTAAATCGATTACAGGCGACATGATTCTGTACCTTCAGCAAAACTTAAAATTAATTTAAAACTCAGCCTTTGAACCATGCTTCAGTCAAATTGAATAAGTAAACGTTTTCAGAACTAGGTGAACTGAAAACCGAAATCTTGGGTGGTCATGTTATTTTTAAACTTATTATTAATCTTAGTCGATAATATATAAGTAATCGACCGTTGCTATTTCCAAGTTTATGATCTCCATTACATACGTCTACTAATTAATCAAATTGTTTACTTGTCTACGCTCATAGAATACCTTTTTCTTGCTGAAGGTATGAAGCCTTATGTACTACATAAAAAAATTTCTTTTTGAAACCATAGAAAATGATTTTAAAAACATACGTGAGGGCCGATATTCCAATATAATAAAATATGTACCTACGAAAAGTAAAAGCCCATGAAGCAAAGTCAGCGAATTACTTTTTTTCTACTACTACTTCATCTCTCTAATTACAACCGTCAGCAAAAATAAGTCTTGAGCCAAAAACTTAATGAGAATCCAACATAGTGCAGAAAATATCAAGGGTATGTGAGAGCAGCAAGCTTATAACATCTAACGCGAGGTGGATCAATATCGCGCGCCGTTTCATCACGTCAATGGGAAAAAAGAGGAAAAAAAATACATAACTTTTTAGGGGCGGCAGTCCCCCCGTCTGCCGCCGACCCGCCCGCTTCGGAGCCACACGGTGCCACCTACCGAAATATATAAAAAAATATCGACGCGAGCTCCAGCGCGTGCTTACAATATCTATAAAATATCGTATCAAATTTATATAATGGGAAGTGCCTTTGTTGGCACGGGGAAAGAGGAAAAAAACTTATTCGGAATAAAGGAGCCGGACATTAGGGCTGTTTTGATGGATTTAGGGAAGTGAACCGCGGATATTACTTAACGATCTGCGGGGATGTGTGGACTCCTAGTTCCTATTATGTGTAGCCAAAGTGTTGAGATGGGGTTGATTTCTTTCTTTTTTGATTGAATCAACAAAGGCTTTTGTTTCTTTATAATTTCTTGTAATATCTGGGAAATGATTTCTAATGATGACAAAACCATTAAAAAATCCAAAAGTAATGATGATTATTTACGTGAAAGAAATGTGGCGGAGCAGAATTTAAATAGCATTCACCAAAAAAATCGCTTTAGTCCGTCAGACAGATTTCCAAAAAATAATGTACACGGATTTTTATTTTTTCACGTAAACAAAAGATGAAGACGAAACAGTGCTTCGAAAAGTCGTGTCAAGTCGTATAACGTCACAAGGTTAGTACTCTTTTAAGTGACGTCAAAAGCATCCCACTCATGATCTTTGACACTTTTTTTTCGTCAATTTTTATTAATTTGATAAAACAAAAAACACTTAATAAAGTATCCAAAATATTTCGATAATCTAGACTTTTTTTTTGGTGGAACCACAATAGGGTATCTATTGTGGTTCTACTAATAACGAAGGATAGGTGTAGGTTAATATTGTGTAAAGTCATTATTTTTAAGATTAAAGATAATTAGAATTGGTCTAAAATATGAGTCCACACGACACACACAGGTGGCATGTAAGATGTTACATTATGTTATATTATAAGCCCAGTTTTACTATCTACTTGCAACAGCTAAATATACTTTACTTATAGATTACTTATAAGCACTAATTATACAATTGTTTAGAAATAACACTACTGCACCTAAATGTACATTTTTGTAATACCTACTTTTTTAGGAATAAATTATTCTTATTCTTATTATTCTAATTATTCTAGTTTTGGAAATATAAAGGAATGATGTTATAATAGGGCAATAAAAAAACATCCGTTACACAAACCTAGTTAGAACTAAACTAATTAAAAGTTTATAGAGAAATAGGTATATAGGTTAGCTTTTCAACACCCCTAAAACAATAGAATTCCTACGTTTTCAAAGTACAGAAAATGCTAGAACAAAAGTTATTAAAACGTTAAACTTCTTCTCGAAATGACCTTTCAAAGTCATAAAGCAAAGAGAAACACGTAAGTGCTTATATTTTCAGTATTTTATTGTACCTTAGTGTGCGATACGTAAGTATTAGATTTCTAGCTTCTCTTTGAACGCAGCGCAACGTTCGCGTTAGAAGGTTTCATAACAGGCGCTGTAAAAGTTTGTATTTCGAACGTTGCGCGTTGGAGGGAAGCCAGCCACTGAGATTAACTTTGATGTAATTATTTCTCACTGAAGTATAAGCCATAGATTAGACAGTTTTTATATCTGAGTATATTTACTCGTAGCCATTAATCTTTTGGTTGCCGCGTCATGGGATATTGGGTTGTGATAGCATGGAAAAAACCGCGCCATTTTGTGATCAGCGATTTTGTTGAAATATTTTTCAGAAAATTAACAGACCCAATATAATGTATAAAAATATAGACCAGGTACGAGGACATTACATAAGGATGTCAGAAATTATGAAACACAATTAATTTTAAATCAATAATAGGTAGGTAGGTATGTGCTCTTAGAGGAAGGAAAACCTCAGCCGTGATTTACTGATTTTGGGTAATTATAGCAAATCATCAATCCTAAATTAGCATTTGGTTGCTCGCATACAGCTCAATACATATATAGAAGGTACTATTAATCATTTTATTACTAAGGTAAGCCTACCTACCTATTTAAATAAATGAAACATTTTCGTTAGAAACTAAACAACATTACCTATTTATTATGTACTGATATGACCTTTTATTTTAATTAAAATAGAGCTATCTTTAATTTGAGGAAAATAGGTAATAAGTAAGTCCTACATTGTAGAGGAAATTTTACAAAATAATTTAGCCAAAAAGAGGATACCTACCTACGTGTAGATAAATATTTATTTTTATGGGTTACTCACCTACCTCTACTTAGATCCTACTTCACCTAAATAATTTATACCTTCATATAAGGTAACCAGGTACAAACTATTTCATATGTATCAAAGTACATAATGAACTTAGTATGGATTTTCTTATTATTTATTCATTCATTCAACTAATTTTTTTTTTATAAATAAATGTCTTTTAAAAAAAAACTTATCAAACACATCAATAAAAAGATAATGGTAGCTAACGGTGGTTACGGCTCCAGAGATTGGAGCCTCCTCCCTAACAAAGCGGCCGTATCGAGAAGAACTTCTTTCGAATTACCCCCCTTTTTTTGGCGGGTGGAAAATCATCAAAAAACCCTTCCCGCTCTTGGGCAGAGCGAAAGGGAGTGTCAGACTTCTACTGACTAAAAACCACCCACGTTCCTTCTTAGCCCTGTACTTCGAGGCCGCGGTATCTTTTGTGAACAACCCACAGCCCCGACGACCTGAAAGATGCTTTTCGAGCTTGAAAGATGTTCTTCGAGCCTCTTGGCCTAGCCTAGCCTAGGATCTAAGTAGGTACCGTCCGTAAAAAAAATCAAACTGTTTTCATGGAACTGAAGGTGCACTTCCCTGTAACAACTCCTGCCATGCATTGCAGGATCTATACCTCCTTGCATTTCTTCCTCCTGTGTGGTTGTTTTGTTTGACGTTCATTTATTTGTTAGTGAACTCTTGCGCAAATAAGTTTATGGCAAACTATAACCTAATAGATGTCTATAGTAAACATTTGTAGTAAGTGCTGTATATAAAACAAGAGATAAGATTCAGCCTATTCATTCTTGTCAAACGTACCTACCTAATCTATCTTTACCTTAATAATGTTAGTACCTCATGTCATAGGTTCTACTTTTACGACACTCTGTTACTCTACGAAATAAAACGGCGCACCACTTCTCATTTTAGTTTGTAAACAATAAAGGTCATAGGATTCCTGAAACTACTTTTTCATTGTATTTCCAGCTTATCAGAACCAGATACCAGACTTCAGGATAGAAATCGTATTTTACTAGGCGATTGTGCTTACTTTCTTACTTTTCTAGGAAACGTTGTCTAGCATCGGAAAATTCGGTAACATCCAGCATAGCAAAACCATAATGACATGAATTAAGGAAGTTAGAGGAAGCCCTCGATACGGTTCGAAGTATTCGAACAGTAAGTACCTATAAATTAAGCGATTATTGTAAAGGTCTGAAATAGGTAGGTATATCGTATAGGCTTTTTCATTTATTCATTTTGGGATTTAGCAGTAAGTTTGTTTTTCGTTCATACTATGAATAACAAATTTAGTTTTGCCATTTAATGCCAAACTACACACAGCATAATTATTTTATACTGTGCTACGGATGCGAGTCCAACCCGCAATCGCCCGGTTTTTTTTTAATAAAATAACACCTAAGTACTCAAAACATCACTAGGAAGTAATTATGTATAATAACATTGACTTTTTGCAGTGGAGTATTTTGTTTAAAACACTTGTTGCAATAATTATGTACCTAAGTACCTATAATACATAATAATTATGACGAGTACAACCCATATTATAAACAGTTTGAAAGTACCCGAAGTACCCTTAACAAAGCTGAAAGGTACCCACTTGTTCTCCCCGTCATTGGCAATATCTTGATTTGTTCTTGGTCGTTCCTGTGAACCTCCTAGTAAATAGAGATATTGGAGATCCGGTTTTATTTTTTTCAATATTTTTTTTTTTTATTAAGTCATTTTATTTAAGTTGCCTCCATCACCCGTTTAGTATTCACTAGTTTGCTTCATTGAGTTTCACCGTTACAAGTAATTTTATACCCCAAAAAATAAATTAGATTTTCAGGAATATTTTTTGCGTAGGGTTACTAAGTTAGACGTACATGATGCTTGGTTGACGACTTCGTGAAGGGTACCTACGTTTACAACCTGTAATTATGAAGGTACCAAAAACTTGAAAATGTTGCTTATGTCCACACTTCCACAGACATTTTGTGAATAAATTGTCGAACATTATTGAAGATGTAAGTTTAATGAATCGAGTGAACTTTAACAGGGAATGACTGACAATTCAGCTGACTGGCAACCGAGGGTCTAACGGAAACAGGCATCACACGACAATGGCTATCGAAACTTAAAATACATTGTAATGTCGAAAAAAATATCAACATCTGGCCATTGTGCGGGTCGCGGAACTCGCGGGGGAGTCTCTATGAAATAAATAAATAAATAACAAAACGTCGCCACCGCACGCGTCATTATTCAAGTGCGATTGACAGCCACTTCCATGGCACAGGCGCGGGGTCGCGCGGCCTCAATAATACGCCTACTTATTGCTGCCGAGCAATGCGTGGCTACTGCGCGCAACGTAGTTGATACTTTTGTAAAATTATAAATTGCGATAAGCTTAAAACAGAGAAGTAAACTGCAATTTAAAACCTTGACTTGGTTCGCAAGACTTCAGTCTTCGTTGTTCGTCGCTTCACTTGTAATCGAATAATGTAAAGCTCTCAATGTATAAACCATGTTTACTTTGTTGGCATTGAAAGGTAAACAAGACAAGTCCCTATCTAAGTCCCTGCATTACTGAGACATCAGAATGTTGCTGGCTTACTCGGCTTAGACAGAAAAATAAAAACTTTTTAACAAAAAATTAAACCGACTTCGAATTAACACACATTATAGTGAAAAATAAACTTTAGAACAAAAATTAGTTTCTGAAGTCGGTGACTTTGTTTGTTTGATTTATTTTTTGCCACCGCCTTCAGAAACAAATTTTGGTATAAATATACATAAACATCCGAATTGAGAACCTCCTTCTTTTTTTAGAAGTCGGTTAAAAATACACGTGTGCCGTAAGGCTAGCCGCTAGGCTTTGAGGCTGCGGGTTGTTCGAAAGAGATACCGCGGCTCTGGACACAAAGGGCTAAGAAGGAACATAGATGGATTTTAGTCGGTAGAAGTCTTACACTCCCTTACGCACTGTCCAGAGCGGGAGGAATTATTTGATGATTTCTCACCCTCCAAAAAAAATATCGACATCCATTAATTTGAAATACTGAAATAGAAATGTCGCTGGGTAGGTAGCAGTAGCTGCAGTAGTTTCTAAAAGCTCCTCTCACTTGTCTTGATGGCTAGGTATGGTTTTCTTGACCAACCTAACCCCTTAAATTTCAAAAACTATTATACAAGTATCAAGATTGAGTACCTATACCATTACATTGAGTAAGGATTTTTCTAAGACGTGAGCTATCGTATTGAACAACGGTGGCGAATCGCAAACTTCATGAATAAATATTAAATTCGATATTCTTTTTGAATGAAAACATCGAATAAAAAGGTGATTTATCATAAACGTCGCGATCATTCAATAGAAGATGGTCTTTTATAACTTTTAAATAAACATCGTTTTTGGGATGACGTACAAAATGGCGCGTAGCGAATTTTTTTTTGCTTTTTTCAAAGTGTCTTTTTAGTGGGACAAGGGTTGCTAATGAGTGGAGGACACCCACGCTATGATGACGAAGCGTTTTCTTTTCAAAATGTAGACAATGTTTGCGAATCTTCTACGCCGTGTGGAGTTTGGTTACTCCTATTTGTTATTCTGTAACCGATTTTCACTACCTAGTTTGTGGAAGAGTAAACTAGGTTAAAAAATATTAGGTTAAGAAACCTACAATATCGCAATTCGGGTTACGATAGGAACGATGATACATCGGGTCAGGTTAGGAACAGGGGGTTACGTTCGCGAGGAACAAATGTTTTGTTTTTTTCAAGTTCCTAACCTAACCCGCGACAGGGTTAGGTTTTCTGGTCAGGTTCGGAATAATCCGATACTACTGGGTTCACTGACCGTCACTTTTCGCTTTTTCACAACCCCTCCCGCTCTTGGGCAGAGCGAAAGGGAGTGTCAGACTTCTACTGACTAAAAACCACCCATATTCCTTCTTAGCTCTTAATGTCGAGGCTGGGGTATCTCTTACAAAATCCCGCAGCCCCGACGGGCACCTCAACGTACCCTTAATGCAAAAACCAACTAAATCACAGCTTCCAGCGGGCAAAAGTTAGTTACAAATACTGTTAGAATTAGAACCATTGATCACTTTCTATTAGTGATCGATGGTTATTACCTCCTTTTGCAGATCTACATACCTACTGGTAAAACACGTTTTCAGAGATGACGCTCCGTTCTTACCTAGCTTTTAGCTAAAGTAACTAAACAGGATATTTTTGAAATAAAGAAACTAAACATATATTTCTACTTATTTTCAGCAAGCACCCATTAGGTGAACATGCAAAGTCTAAACTACTGTCCAAACCTTTTACTTCAAAATATAAGTAAAAATTACGCCTACAGGAAAAACCAAAAATCTGCAGCACTTATCAAGTCAATCCCTAATTTATAATACTTGTTTTGAGAATTAAGTTATTTTTCCCTTATTTTAAACGCGAAAGTTTGTAAGTATGAATGGATGTTTGTTACTCTTTCACGCAAAAACTACTGTACGGATTTGGATAAAATTGAGATAGTTTACACCTGAATAAACACACAAGATAGTTTTTATTTCGATTTTATCTTCCTGCGAGATAGTTTTCAACAGCTAGTAATGAATTAAATAAGAAATCAAAACACACAAATATCCTCCTCATTATCAGATTTTTTAATGGTTTCACGATTCGAACCTTTAAACGATTTTCTCGAAACTACATTTTGTGCAGTTAGTTGGGTTTTGCAATAAAACTTATGTTAGGAGGGTAAAAAGTGGCCGTTTTGCTTCCTTGTCTAGTGGCAGGGAAATATAAAACCGGCCAAGTGCGAGTCAGACTCGCCCATGAAGGGTTCCGTAGCAGCAAGTAACATAATGTTAACATAATTTTTATAATTGAGTTGATTGAATGAACGGTAAATTGCGATTTACGATTTATGACGTATTAAAAAAAATATACTTACCTACTAGTCTCTCGGTTGGTAGTTTTTGTTGAGATCTACATTATATTTTTTTAGAATTGTCACTCTCTTACTTTAAAAGTTAGAGGGGGGGACACACATTTTACCACTTTGGATGTGTCTATCTTTGAAACGATTGACTTTGAGAAAAAATGATTTTAAGAACCTCAATGTCATTTTTGAAGACCTATCCATAGATACCCCTCATGTGTAGGTTTGATGAAAAAAAGTTTTTTTAGTTTCAATTCCATGTATGGAGACCCCCTCTAGCACATATTGTGTGAGTACTATGTACTAGAAAGCTGTCATTCTCTGGAAACCTACATTTATTTTTCTATTTTTTATTTGACTTGGATGTGCCCTGGCGATTGAGAGTGTGTCATGCTCACTTAAATGTCTCGCTGATGGTGGCGGGTGTGTCGGGTCATTTCGTTCCCTTTAAAATGGTTGAGTGGAATGGTGGCTGATCCATGCGTCATGCTCGTGAACGGGTGCTGTCAGTTGTGACTGGTCACCTCTTAGTTGCCACGGCTTGTTTGAATTATTATATTATTTTTAAATCGTCGTTTTGGCTTTACTGTCGACACTTATCGTGCACAACTTGCTACATCGTTCTCACATGATAATATACCAATCTCGATATGAATGATGTAACCAAAGTTTTGTAACAATATTATGATTGAAAAGAGTATCCATGAAGTTTCTTGCCATTCTTCTCATGAGACCAACGCTTTGGAATCGGCAACTACAGTACACTGACAGTTATTATGCCTTGTGAGTGGGACTGTAGCTTAGTTTATTAGCTTATTAAAATTTAGTATTTGTTCGACTATTCAAAAGAGCCTGTAACTGGCCAACTTGAAATAAATGATTTTGATTTGATTGATTGATTTGATTTGATCTTAATCTTAATTTTTTTTATTTTTTTATAAAAATCAAAAAGCGGTTTACAGAATAGTACATCTAAATGCCAAATTTCAACTGTGTAAGTAATCCTTATAGTCTCGGAATAAAATGGCTGTGACATACGGACGGACAGACGGACAGACAGACAGACAGACAGACAGACAGACAGACAGACAGACAGACAGACATGACGAATCTATAAGGGTTCCGTTATTTGCCATTTGGCTACGGAACCCTAAAAAGGACCAATCATAGACTAATATTGGGACCAATTCAATAGTTGTGTCAACGTTCTGGGGGTAGATTAGTACTCTCTAAAACAGGGGATCGGACTGGGTCAAAAAAATATGATTTTAATTAGTCCGGCAGTTAGATTGTTGATAAATATTGGATAGGTATGTGTTTTTGTTTTATCAAATTAATGAAAATTGACGGAGGTAAAACGCCTCGAAGATCATGATTTTTTTTTTTTTTTTTTTTTTTATTAAAAAAAAAAGATCATGAATGGGGGGTTGTGACGTCATTTGTATTGTAGGTAAAAATTGTACTGCCACGTGACGTTTTCGAGGAGTTCGCGAGTTTTAGAAGCACTGTATCGTTTTAATTTTTTGTTTAAATGAAAAAAGGAAAAATATGTTAATTGAGACCAATAAACGATTATTATTTATTATTATAAGTTCAATATTTTTGGAAATCTATCTGTCGGTCTTATTAGTTTTTTTTTATCCGATCCCTACTGCAGCTATACATGTATTGTTTATATTGCATAGGTACCTACTGCATGTATGGGATGCATGCCAGTGCGAGTTGGCCCAAAAACCATGTCTTATGTTTTAAGAAAAGTGGTTCTTTAAATTATATATTATATTAATTAGATTCAAAACATGTTAACTGCCTATCTGAGTTAGAACAAGTTGCGGCCGTAACCACTACTCTTAAAAACACGTCTGTTAAAAAAAAGACGGTTAAAATTATTTATTTGCTGTAGGTTTGAACACATACGTACATGTATTTAATGAGCTGAATTTAAAGTTATTTGACAAGAAAAAAGAAATAAGGGATGCATACATTATATAAAACTTTAATGTTTTACTTCCTATAGTCAAAACTTCGTAAAATGAAACGTAATTTCAGTTTCGTTTCGTTAGACGGGAAAAAGGCACAAAAGTTGGGAGAGTTATTTAAGTTTTAAAAACTCAGTTTTCCTTATGTAAAATCAAGCAGGTTTCTATATAAATACGTCTTTATTATCTTAACTCAAATAATCAAAACACTAAGTTGTTTAAGTCTTTACGAAATACTGCGTGTTGCGAAGCGGGATGCATGAGTTGAAAGTTTCAATGACGTTCCAATTTTGACAGTGACATCTATCCGCCGCACTCAAACCAGTCAAACCGTGACTCTCAAAAATTGCTTCAGCGAAATAATTTAGTTACTACTACAAAATATTGTAAGTATTATTTGGCACTTGCTTTTTTTAACTGCATTATTTACATCAGGTACTGTTACTAACTTTTTACTAGGATAACTTTTCCAGAATGGCGCTACAACAAACAATTGAAAATCCTATTCACAATACACGCTATCAACATTCATCATTATTAATTGAACCTGGTCATCTGTAAAGCACTCTAATAAAGTCTTTGATAGCCCTTTTTCAGAAACATGGCGGCATCAGTAGTCAACGCTTACAATGATCCCTGCATTTCGGAATGGATGAATGCCCCACACAGTACTGGTACTTCGATCATGGCTTGCGAGTTCAACGGCGGTGTGGTGATCGGCGCCGACTCGCGCACCACCACGGGCGCCTACATCGCCAACAGAGTGACGGACAAACTGACGAGGATCACTGATCACATCTACTGCTGCAGATCTGGATCGGCGGCAGATACGCAAGCAATTGCTGATATTGTTACTTATCATTTAAGTGAGTATACCACTATCTTATTTAACTATTATAAGAAATTCAATGGGAAAGCTACTTTAATAGCCTTCGTTTACTGTCTTTTTAAAACCATGTTAAAAAGTATGAAGGAAGCCTGAACAAAGCGCTAGGTGTCTTTAACTAAAATCCTAGAGATAAAGAAAATGTGTGTAAAAAAATATGACTGCACATTGGTCATGTAAAGCAAAGTCAGTTGGGCAACCTTTTTTACTTGCATTTACTTGAGAACATCTCATGCATGCATGCTATTGGCAAAATTAATTATGAATCAAAAACTTTTGTATTATTTTTTTTCTGAAATAAAATGTGGGTTGTGGAGGTCAGGAATTAGTTGCTCTCAAGTAGCTCTACAGTAGAATGCAGCTATATCCAGCTGGAATAAAAATCGTCACAAAAAGGCTTGTATGTTACAAGTTGCATCAATATTTTCCCTAATGCAAATGCTCTTCTTTAAAGATTTCCACAAGATGGAGCTGGGTGAGCCCCCACTAGTTCACACTGCTGCGGCCATTTTCCGTGAGCTTTGCTACAACTACCGCGACTCATTGGTTGCTGGTATCCTGGTGGCAGGCTGGGATAAGAAGAATGGAGGTAAGATGTATACTTGTATAGCTCATACCAATGTTATATGTTCTTGTTTGTTAATGCTCAATAACTAAGTGTGTTTTTTATGTAAACTAACTCATTTTCATAACTGGAAGGCAACAGCACTGGTTCTGGAGTTTGTCTCTACTCTCAACAAAATAAACTAACCATGACACCTCAACTCTCAGTTGTGTATGTTTTTAGGGTTCCATACCTCAAAACGAAAGCCAAGGGTATTTTAGGGACAGTCACATGTATGTTTAGAAAGTTATTACTCCAACCAATGCCTTTCTCCATCCATATTTTTTATTTTTATTAATGCCATATCGGAAAGTAAACCTGTGAGCAGGGGTCGGAGCAACTTGGGCTTTCATGAGTCAGTTTAAATCTAGACTAGAATGACTCTTATTTCCACACAACAGATAAAAGAGGTTAGAAAAGAAATAGTTCCTGATTTGTACCCGTGTCGCCGCTTGTCTCCCACTCTCTATATCCACTACAAGCAAGAGGCTAATACGTACGCGCATTACGCACACATATAAACCACACTCAAAAAGATCGCGAGTTTGCTACTGGTTGTCACACGCGTATATTTCTCATACGCGTATATTTCTCATACGCGTATCATGGTAGCCGTAACATACGGCTACCAAAAGGTCGATAAGTTATTTCGATAAAATTACTTTAGTTTTGTAACTTTAAGTTTTGCAATATTTTGCTTTAATTTCGGGATGGGATAGAAAGAAAGAAAGAAAAAGTATTTATATCTCACATAGATAAAAAAATAAAGATTCAAAATAAAAAGTAAACGCTATTCATGCATAGTGCATAAAACTAGTAAGTAAATAAATGACAGAAGTAAATAATAAAATTTTTCATTAGGTAGTAATTTTCTGCAAAATGTTGTGAACAAATAACATTTTGTAGTTATCCATTCAATTCTACCGGTTGCCTCTATCCATAGTTTTCTCGTATCTGGATCTGTTGGAAAACGTAAAAATTAAAGAACAATGGCAGCCACCAATACATTAAATTAGCTGAGATTAAATTCATGCGTCTTTAATTGAAAAATATCTTGTTTAACGCAGTGTCAATTTCTGAATTACTTTGTGCAAGAATATTTGTTCGAGAATTCCGAGAATAATAGAAATTCAGTCGTGAACTATTGTAGGTTATGTTTATGGTAATTCCTATTCGGAGAAGTAAATGGGCAATAATGCATTGGTGCATGCATTTTCCTTACCCAGTTATTTCAGAATGCAATTTCTTGTAAAATGTAGGTAGGTAATCCCTTTGTAATCCACATTGTAATCACAATCACCAACCTATCAACAGTTGTCATACCAAGTTATATTTTTTAGATTTGGGATAATAGTCTTTTTGCCAGTCATTAATTGAAAGTAATTCATTTATTTTTAACATTTTTACCTCCTTGCAAGGAACACTTCCAATTACAAATAAACATTATTGTTGATTAATTTCACTCTTATTTTTATAATGACAAACTAAAACTGATTATAATACAATAATGCTACACTTACTGTCACTTGGCAACACTAAATATCAATGAAAAAATCAAATATCTTTTCATTAATTTAATTAATAGTTATTATTATTATTTAATTATTTTTTTATCCGTAGTTAATTAATTAAAATAATAGAACTGCTTTCGTATATTATATAAGTTACATTTAGGGCCGGTTTTTCAATCACCAGTTAACTTTTATCTGACGAATAAGTTTGTCATTTTGAAAGTTTTTGTATAGACAATCTGTCAAAACATCACATTTATTCCTCAGTTAAAAGTTAACTGGCGATTGAAAATCCGGCCCTTAGACGCTTAAATTAAATCCAGCTAAGATTTCGCCATTGTTCTTTTAAATGTAATGGAAACATCCACTCGATCATGGAAATTTGAAATAACGTAAGGGACTTTGAGCATGTGTACAATTTTTGACTTTCGGCGCTGATGCGAGTGTTGCAAATACAACAGAAAGCTCATGTCCCTTACGTTATTTCATATTTCCAGTATCGCACTATATAATTGGCTAACCTCAAAACAAATTTTAGACGAAAAATAAATTAATAACCCACAATAAACAATAAAACAAAGTTATTTTAATCATTTGAAAACATTCAGACATACAAAATATCGACATTGTTTATAACTTGGTACAACACTATCGAAACGCATAGATTCCGCAGAACTCAAGCTTTGACTCGTTGCACGCGACGTTCGCAGAGCGAAAAAAAAAACGAAATACATCGCGCAATCGCGTAATAGATGGTGCCCACGTATTGCAAGCAATGTACATAATTTTGTATAATTATGTTGCGGCAGTATCATTTTTGTCTACTAACTACATAATAATACTGTAATAATTACAAATATCACTTGTATTTTAAGGTTTTTGGACTTACCAGTGAAAAGAAATCCCTTGTCGAGGCACAATACACACCTGCAGGGCTATTGCGTATCTTTTAAATGTCAGTGGCTATCATATTGTCCATGGATGAACTATCAAATTGGTTATGGTTTAGTACAAAATTGACAGTAATTGATAGGCACTATATGTTAGCCACTGTCATTTAAAAGATACGCAATAGCCCTGCTGGTTTCTTTTCCGACACGTAATAATAGCGCAAGACGTCAAAATTCTTTTTTTTCGCGGGTCACAATATGAGCGCGATTGTTGACCGGTAAAACTAATTTTGTGGACATATAAGCGTCTGTTCATAAGCGCGGCGCGCCTGCCCCACCCACAAGGCCCTTCTTACCTCGTTTACTTGTGTGCTTATTTCCATAAAACTGTTTTTTTTTTTATTTTAGTGAGAATTACTTTTCTTAACAAATATGTTTCATTTTCCAGGACAAATCTATTCAGTCCCAATCGGCGGTATGGTGCAACGCCAAGCGGTGTCCATCGGTGGGTCAGGTTCGACCTACGTGTACGGTTACGTCGACGCTAACTTCAAGCCCAACATGAGCAAGGAGGAAGCCATCAAGTTCGTCACCAACACTCTCACGCTGGCCATCCTTCGTGACGGCTCGTCCGGTGGTGTGGTCAGACTCGGTGTTATCACGGAAGCCGGTGTTGAACGCTCGGTCATTCTTGGAGACCAGCTGCCGAAATTCTATGAGGGCTAGTTTTCTTTTTGGATTCTATTTTGTAAGGCAATAAAATTTTGAAAAAAGGTTGAGCGTTTTATTTGAAGTGACTATAGTATATAATGGTACAAGTGTGTAATGTTGGTAATTACTGCTGAGGCGCCATTGAGACCCGAGCTGTCAGGTGGGGAAAAGAGCCGAGGACGGTAATCATCAATACACACGTGTATCATACGACGTTTTTCAACACAGTACACACTAGTGAAGAAAATAATACTAAAAATATATTTTAAACAGTGAAAACGTTAAAAAAACGTAAACATTTTCGTAATGGCGGGAAAAAACATTCAGTTGTCATATGCGCGCGCATCTAACCAATGGCGATCGGTCATAGAATAAAATAATGTAAATAAAATTATTATTTTTTGGCTTTTCGCGGATAGCATTTTCCCACATAAAAATGAGAATTCAAAATTTGCTTTATTACAAAGAAAACAACAGTTATATTTGAGTAACTGCGGTACTCAGAGATATTTAATGATTTAGGTAATCATTAAATATCTCTGAATACCGCAGTTACAGCCGTAAAGGTTTGACATACTTTTGTATGACAAAACTGTCAGAACCTGTACTAAGTGATGACTTAAGTAATCAATAAAGCTGTCTGAGATTGCGGCAGTAAGTTTTATTGATTAAAAACGTACAAGTTGAAATTATCTGTTTAAATACGAAATTGCATGAAATAAGCAAATAATAGGTACATTAATTTATTTGTACTATTGAATGCTAAAAATATTGATATATAAATAATATAATATATTATTATTTGTATCGAAACTTTTTTAAGAACAAAGCAAATCAACCAATAAAACTAAAAAAAAACCTATCAACTCACTAGTGAATAATAGTAATGAAAAAGTTTACAGGTGTCATTATGTGCCCATTTGCGGCGAAATTATAGCCATTTTATGAGCAAGAGTGTTGAAAAAACTTTTATTTGAAGGAGGTGGGATTCAGAAGATAAATGGAATCTCTATTAGGGATAAACAACCATGAGAACCAAAGACATTCAAATATTTTACTAGCTAATGTCATATATCTTTTTGATGAAAACAGAATCATTAAAATACAAACAACTATTTCAGGTTTAATACACTTTATTTCTTACTTTGGTATATCCGAGTTTACATATTATGAAACAGGAATAATAAAGGTAATCACATATCTGTATCACTACTTCAAGTTTACATTGATTTAGCAATGTATGCATAAGGGTAAGGTCGAAATAGGAAAATCCTAGAGCACACTCGTGCCTCCTCTGGTCGCACAGAATATAATAAAGTATAAAATATACTTTCATTTACGATACTTTTTAAGCAACATCACAAAAGTATTTTTTATGATTAAAACTTCTAGGGTGTGTCCACAATAGATGTGTTAACCCATCTATGGGCCAAAATTGCAATCAATGAATGTTATGTTAATATTATAGGGTGTATGCAGTGAGTAATATCAGGGACTGCGACACCTTTTAGTTATGATTATGGCTATGTTCGAAAAAGAGTCATTTTGAGAGCTTCGAAGGCATGCGTGCGCTGCGTGAATAATTCAAGTTACAAGAAAATAATGTATGGCTAATTCATTCCTCGTATTTCGTCACTGCTTTGCTTCCCAGCATGTCATTACATTCTAGAATTAGATTGGTGTAATACATAGTACGTGTTTTTTTTTTTTTTTAAACAAATCAACGATAATGGTTTTAAACAAAACATGACCTTTTCACACACCAAGTTATCCCAGCTATACCGCTGCTACCCGTGTGAAGCCGGAATCGAGTGCTAATATTATATAAACAGGAATATAATTCATATAACTGCATCTCAAATATCCCATTAAACATTGATTTATCAATGCAAAACACGATAAAATATTTGAATTACTATCAATTTTTTTTATAATAGAAAAATATGTGCTTATCACATCTATGAGCTATCCTAGGGTAATTCCATGGTGGGTGTGAGTTTAAGTGATAGATCCCAGCTCTTCCATGGTTTCCAGATCTCGTAACAGCATCTCTACTGTCTGTTTGGTGCGCGGGAAGTAGTCCGCTGTCTCGTCGTCCTCTAAGGATGGGTCCTGAGATTCTAATTCTAAAAAAAAAAAAAAAATGGCAGTGATATAATTCAGAAAATAACGCTAGAATTCCCAAGGGAGTAAGGTTAGACTGGCGACAACAATATAGCAAAGGAAAATCTGCTGTAGCTGACAAAGGGGCTCTTTGACTGCCACATTTTTATAATAGACTAGCTGATGCCCGCGACATCGCACGCGTGGACTTTGTTTTATAATATGTAGTGATATTTAGTAGTGTTCTGCTCTCAAAACGGTGAAGGAAAACATCGTGAGGAAACCGGCATGGCTTAGAACCAAACATTCGCAGACATGTGACATCTACCAATCCGCACTGGGCCCGCGTGGTAGATTATATCCCATTCCCTCTCAAAGAGAGAGGAGGCCTGTGTCCCAGCGGTGGGAACATTAATAGGCTGTTGATGATGATGATTTAGTAGTGTACCTGCAACTTGTGCCTCGATGGAGTCGAGCCTAGCGTCGATGAGCGCCTGGCAGCGCTGCACGTGCTTCAGCAGCTGCCGGCGACACGCCGCGTTCTCTATGGGCGCCTCGGGCTGCGGGGCCGCTATCACGGTGCGCTGGGGCTCTTGTTCTGGAAAATTAGTCAGGGTTATGAGACATTTGATAACACTAACACGAGATTTATAGCAGCGAGTACACTACAGGGTAGTCCCATTTTTTACAGATCAAATGTAAATCATCAAGTGACTCTTTGAGTTCTCGATCTGGGTGGAGCGGAAGGGAGTGTCAAACTTGTACTAACTAAAATTCACCCATGTTCCTTGAGTTTGTGTCCCACGGCCGCAGTATTTATTATTTATTTATTTAAGCAGGTACTTGCTACACTTGTAGTTTGCACCAACGGGTGCAGCAAGTCAGCATCACACACTAACTTAAAAATTGTATGCAATGATTGAGCATAGCTTGTATGCGGGTATGCCCAAACATATTGCTGCCTGGCTTTTGAAATAAATCCTCACCACAGAATTAGGTATTCTTTAATACTGCAGCCTGGCCAGGCGTTCTATCTCCACTCCTC
This sequence comes from Diarsia rubi, assembly GCA_932274075.1. Lineage (NCBI taxonomy): Eukaryota > Metazoa > Arthropoda > Insecta > Lepidoptera > Noctuidae > Diarsia > Diarsia rubi. Next base: position 6,817,814 of record OW026414.1, read on the forward strand.
TGGAACATAGTAGTAGACAGCCTCATAAAGAAGCTGAATGACAGAGGATACACCACTATTGGTTATGCAGACGACCTTGCTATACTGATAAACGGGAATGCTGAAGATATGCTGTGCAAAGTGATGCGCTCTGCACTGCAAATAGTAGAGGAGTGGTGTGAAGAACAAGAACTCTCAGTAAATCCCAATAAAACAGAACTTATCCTTTTTACCAACAAAAGGAAGTTACCAGAATTACAACTACCAAAGCTTTTCAACACCAGACTCTCCCTATCAACACAAGTGAAATATCTGGGCATAATTCTTGATAACAAATTGAACTGGGCGAGTCACTTAGAGGCTAAAATAAAGAAGGCCTGTATAGCTTTTAATCAGTGCAGAAGACTAGTCGGTAAAAGATGGGGTCTTAACCCAAAGATCACACTCTGGCTATACACGTCAGTCATCAGACCTTCTATTACCTACGGATCAGTTGTATGGTGGCCTAGAACTCAGCTGACCACAATGAAAACGAAACTCCAGAGCCTGCAACGCTTAGCTAGTGTAGCAGCTACTGGATGCATGAGAACAACTCCATCAGCAGCGTTAGAGTTTCTTTTAAATTTAAGACCTCTGGGTCTGGTCATAAAAGAGGAAGCTCAGGCATCGGCCTTAAGACTAAGATCAAACGGACTATGGAAAGTAAATACAGAAACAACACACTCAAAAGTTTTGCAGGGGATTTTCAAGGAAATACCACTCCTTGAGGCGCCCATGGATAAAACTTTATGTCACCATGTGTTCGATAGAAGTTACAACATCCAACTCACTGCGGAAGTAGAAGATAGCTCTGGTATCAATGAAGTTAGGATATATACGGACGGCTCCAAGACCTCACATGGTACAGGAGCCGGCGTCTTCTCGAATGATCTTAACATTTCAATATCAAATACCCTAGATAAATTAAACACAATCTTCCAAGCCGAATGTATCGGTATCACCAGAGCGGCACAAGCAGTTGCAGCCAGAGACGTCAGAGACTTTAAAATAAAGATCATCTCAGACAGTGCATCGGTGCTTCAAGCCCTGAAAAACAACACAATTACCTCTGTCCTAATACTGGAATGCCATAATGCACTTCAATTCATTGCAACCACGAATAGTGTAACCCTGCAATGGATAAAAGGACACAGCAACTCGTTGGGTAACGACGCAGCAGACGAGCTGGCCAAGAGAGGCTCGAGCGATACAGTATTTGGACCGGAACCACTACTGCCTATACCTCAGGCCCAAATAAAAACATGGCTGCGTTCACAAACCACCGAAAAACACCTCGCCGAATGGAGAAACATTGAAGGATGCAGGCAAACAAAAGATGCAGTTCCGGACGCGTCAATGAAGTTTACTCGCAATCTCATTAAACTCAAAAGAGACAAACTCCGTAAAATCATAGGAATTTTAACGGGTCACTGTTCCTTAAACAAACATCTACATAACATAGGTGTAACTGATAGCCCATTGTGCAGAGGATGCATGGAGGCGGAAGAAACGCCACGGCACTTACTCCTAGAGTGCAGGAGCGTGGCAGATCACCGGGCACAAACTTTACGATCCCCATTAACTCTCCCGGAAGCCTGCAGTAGTCTGGGAAGGCTGCTACAATTCTGGGACGACCTATGTTGGTTGGAGTAGGTATTTTCTAAACATCACGCACAATGGCCCAATCAAGAGGCTAAGTGCGGATAAAAGCCCAGTTAAACTAAACTAAACTATACTGCAGCCTGATACCGAAGAAGATAATAGATAAACATACCTTGCACAGACTTGGCAAGTCGTTCCAACTCAGACGTACTGATAGGCAGGTCCAGTGACGCCCCACCGGGACTTGACAGCAGACCACTCGGAAGGGACTGAGAACCCAGCGGAGCCTCCCTTTGTGTGTACCTGAGAAGAGAAAAAAAAGTAGAAGTTACCAAGTTAGAAACTTGGAAAATCGTTCGACTTCTGGAGATACCATTTCTACGGAACTTGCAGTACCGTTTTTATAAAAACACCCATTTTTCGTTTATCCCTGAAAAGCGACCACTATTAAAGAACTGGTCGGATTAACCTGTACCGGCCAGCTTGTTACTTTGGTCCTTCCGTACCTTGCGTCCCAGCCGCCGCGGGAGGCGCTCCGGGCGTCGGGGGCCACGTGACGGCTTCCGGCAACCGTAGGCGCGGGCCTGTGGACGGTGAGTGATGGGCTAGCTCGCCGTCCGTGCGTCTTACGACAACAGGCCGTGTCGACGGCGCGTTCGGGTTCCACGCGCGCCTTAAATTTTCTAATATCACCTTAGGTTTACCAGTCTTACCAAAGAGTATCGTATTACCCAGTATTAACAGGGTTGTGGAGGTCAGATAGGCAGTCGCTTCATGTAAAATACTGATATTCAGCTGCATCTGAGACTGTAAGCCGACTATAACCTAGTTGGAAAAAAGCTAGGTAGATCAGCTGCACAACTAGCAAAAATGCACCTACCTCTCATGCTCCTGCTGTTCGTCAAAGGTAGGAGTGCGAATGTCCATCGGCAAGTCTTTCACGTCATCTGGGTGGAGAGGCTCGTTCTCTTTGTTCATGTTGATCATGATGTTCAGGTCAGAGTAGTCCGAATTCAGCTGCTCCTGCGTGTTCTGGATCTCTACCTGTTCCCAGTCTTTGGCCCACAGGTACAGCTTTGGATGGTCTTTTTTGCTGTGGATGGTTGTATAAAAATATATAATTGTAAATATGTGCTGGCTGGGCTTTGAATGTTTGGTTCTTTATGGTATTATTTACAAATAGTTCAGTTCTAGGGGTGTTTTAGGACAATAATGTACGCGAATGCCTCTAAAAGAAATTTAAAAACTGACAAGCTAAGATTCGTGAATCTTATATTTCAATACTCACCTAGCCACGTAACACTTGACTTTGAGCGCATGGATAGCATCCTGGATTCTCAGCAAGTTCCCGGTCAGCTCGTGCGAGCGACGCAGAACCTCGCAGGGCTTGCTGTTCGGCAGCAGACCCTCGTACATGCGATCCTGGTCATGCAGGAACCGCTGAGACCGACGACCGCGGCGAGGGTTCAGGCAAATGCTGCATGTGTATTTTTCTGGCACCTGGGTAGTATGACATTATTACTTCAACAACAGCGAGAACATAAATTGGAAGAGGTCGCTGGACAGGTATGGAATTTTCTTTAAAAATTGAACTTTTAAGCAGGTTAAGCAGAGGCAACTCGCTGCCCTTATTGTGGACTATCACGTAAAATAACAGTCAATTTCGTAATAGCCGCCATGTGTCAAATCGCGTTGAAATTCATTCTCGGATTGTTGTTAGCGTTTCTTCACTTCTCTCATAGAACACTTACGTCACACTCGCGCTGTATGTTGTGGCACATGGCGTGTTGCCAGCACAGACACAGCTCGCACTGCACCATGAGCCCGTCCTCTTCGCGGAACCCGCAGTGGCAGTTGATGATCTCTTCGCGTTTCATATGCACTATCTTGATCCTCTCGCCATCTGTAAATACGGATAATTGATTAGATTTATTTATTCAAGGTTAAATTAACTACATTTAGGTCAGTTTATAAGTACAACGTATAAGTACAACGGGCTGGTATCCACAACTCCACGTCTAATGCGCGTATTTTGCGTACGGGTGGGAATATCACTCTATCCACCCCAGCAAAAATCTCGCGACTGGCAATCTCGCGGAGAGTACCTGGGTCACCAAAGTACTTGGCCCTGTATGGGGCAACCCCCGGACAGGTCAGGTCAGGTTTTTTTAGGTCAGTTTAATCAGACATTAAAATGACATATAATAATTCAACTTACTTTCATTAAACATGTACATATTAGCAGCATCCTTGTGCTCTTCATTAGACTCTGAAGACGCGGCCGCCAATTTGGAATCAATCTTCGAGTCCGGGGTTCCAGACCTGGGGAAGCTAGACCGGGTTTCAAAATCCGAGTTGACCCCGTACCAGTCCTCTTCTTCGCTAACTGGCCTTTTAGCAGCCACCGCGAAGGTTTTACGCCGCTTCTCGCATTTACGTTTCTTTTCAAACATAGGTTTGCTAACTGTATGCGTTGATATGGCACTCTCGAAGTCCAAAGGCATGTCTAAAGGTGGTATTTCAATGATGGGCTCGATGGTGTCTGTCTCCTCCACATCTATGTCTTCGTTCATAGGGTCTTCGGGTTCCGGTCTTCTAACAGGTAATAGCACTCTTGGTCGTTTCTTCACAGGCTTGTTGATGAGAGCCTGCCGAAGTTTGGGCGAGTCCTGACTCCTGGGAACAGGTATACCGACGCCATCTCTAACAGGCGTAACGGATCTGGTGTCTACTTGTAATTCAGTTTCAATATCTTTTACTTCTGGCTCTTTTAAAGGTAGTTTGGGCTCTTCACGTTTTGGTGGTCGAGGAATTTTAACCTTGATGATCTTACTGTCTTCTTTAGAGCGAGGAGTTTCCATCCCTACTGGCAGAGTCCTAGCATATGCTAGATCCAGCACCTTGGGGGTCGCTCCCATCATCCGTCTGAGATCACTGTGGTAGTGATTTATGTGCATCTGTAGTAGCGTGTTGTTTCTGAAGTTCTTGAAGCAACCTTCGGCTGGGCATCGAAGGAGGTTATCGATTATTTGTACTTTGAGGGCGCCCACATACACTGAAAACGAGAAAAAGTCATTAAATAAAGACTTGAAAAAATACACTGAAACTAATAGCGTTGATTTCAATTAAAAGATTTACGGGTGCACTTTTGAATTGTCTAAGAATGAGGAGGTGGTAAAAAGTCAACTTTTCTATCGAGAAAAGTAGGTAAGGACTGAAGAAATCCTAAGCACTAACTATATAAAAGAGAAAGTTTGTTGGGTACATAATCAAAATCAAAATCAAAATATTTTTATTTCACATAGGCCTACATGGGCACTTATAAAACGTCGGTAAAAAGGGGCACGGTTCGGTGCATTGGTCGATTCCTAAGGAGAAGAACCGGCAAGAAACTCCAAAGGTTACTCTTTTAATCTTTTAAAATCGTTTGGGTTAACAATAAGGTATAATACACACATGAAGACCATGCAGATTAATGTCTGAGATGGTCTTTTGAAGAAAGCACCACACAGATTTGAGTGGACCCGTCCAGTCAGTGCAAGCATTTGTCAATTATCGTGGAGCTCTACTTATAACTCAAAATGATACGTACCATAACCATCTTCTAATGGCGGCACATCGATAAATTCAGCATGAATACTGTCAGTGACGCTGGAAGCACTTGGAGACGGCATAGAGTCTTCTGGCGGCACGTACTGTGGCAAAACAACAATAAAATTTATTAGTGTATTTGCGATGAACACAAAAACAAATGGGGATCGTAAGGCTCACACCCGGTTCTCAGCACACATTGGACAGCACGGTTGGCGCAGTAGCTGTTGACTGCTGCGCTGCGTGTCGCGGGTTAGATCCCCGCACGGAACAAATAAATATTTATATGGCCTACAGATAGTTGTTTCTGGTCTGGGTATTTGAGTATGTGAGTTTAAATAAGTGTGAACGCAGCCACGATACAGGAGAAAGTGTGGGGCAACATTTTATAAAAAAAAAGGTATTTGTAAAACCAGGTGCATGTCCAACTCCTAAGTCATGCTTCAACTGCTTTCTACATATTTGACGTTATATGATCTTATAAATCTACGAGAAGAGAACAAAAAACAAACAAATACAAAAATGTATTATCTTTTTTATTTGCTTTTTGTTCTCTTACTTCTTTGTACTCTTACAGCAACAAAACAACCTGCATTTAGTGCAACGACAATGACAAGCTCAGTCCCGTATACACTGAAGCACAAGAAAATTTACTTTCACCAAAAAAACCAACACTTACATCTTTTGGGACCTTCATCTTAATAGTTATCTTAGGTACCCTCTTCTGTTCTTTTCTCTCTCTTTCCTTTCTGGTCTTCTTGAGACTCAGCTTCCTTCGCTTGAAGAGTGGCGAGGTGGTGCTGAGCGTGCCGGGCGCGAGAGGGGCGGCGCCCGGGGCTCCGTCGGGCGTGTTAATGATCCAGCCGAGACGCCGCGCCATCTTCAGGTGTACGCCGAAGTCTGTGAGCGCGTGTTCGTAGCCTTGCTCGATAAGCTCTGGTTTGTTCTCCAAGTATAGGCGCATTTCGTGCTTAGTGTGGAACCTTCGGTTGTCGGGGCTACAGATCAAAGAGATAAAGGTTAAAAAATCACAAAGTAAGAATGTCAATAAAGGAGATGGCAGGATTTGTTGAAATTAATTCTGAGATGACTGATTAAAGAAAAGAAATGTGTGATGCGCGAATAAGTTGGGGCTTCGGATGGGGTGTTTATTTTATTGAATTAAAAATATCGTACCTGACTAACACGACGTCCCACTTGCCCGCAGAATGTCCTAAGCTCCTTCGAACCATGTGTTTGGTCCAGTTATCTGGTAACCTTTTGTCTTCGACCTAGAACACAAAGAGAGACAACTGACATACATAATATAAAAAAGCGTAATCAGGCAGTTACACTGACGTCCACCAGCTGTAAATAATTAGGCTTCATGTTACCCGTGCGAAGTCGGAGCGGAGTGCTGGTCTACACATAGAAAGATGCCAATAATACAATTTCCAGTCTAACAAATAATAATCCTGAAAAAAAAATCCCAATAATATACTTTTTTTATTAAAGTTGATATTGTTTTTTAGTTATTTTGTACCCTGCCACAATGTTGTTTTGATCAACCCTAAGGTTGACTGGTAGAGAATGCCTTGTGGCATTAAGTCCGTTTATGTATCACTATTGTGCATAAAGTTTAAATAAATAATAAGCTCCCGTCGTCGAGGCTGCGGGTTGTTCACAAGTTACCGCGGCCTCGACATATAGGGCAAAGAAAGAACATGGGTGGTTTTTAGTCAGTAGAAGTCTGACTCTCCCTTTCGCTCTGCCCAAGAGCGGGAGGGGTTATTTGATAATTTTAAAAAAGCTAAAAAAAAGGGGAGCAAGCAGCTGGAGGTCGAAAACATATTTTGAGACGATAGTAATCGTCGGCTAACCTCAGTAGGATCGCATCTTATTAACTTCAGGAGTATTGTACTAATTAAAAAGTACGAGTTCATACCTGCACACTCCTCCTAGGCAGCGGCACTTGTCCCCCTGGCTCTCCCCGCAGCTCGCACTCGATCTCGCTGACGGCGCCCACGGGCTGGCCATTCACCCAGCGGCAACACCACTCGCCGGGCAGAAGGAAGCTCTCCGGCATCGAAGCACCTTTGCTCATTTCCTGCCCCTTTAGCATCTGCTGCCGCATTTCCTCCATCTGCTTCCTCATCTTGTCCAGCTCATTTTGCACCTTCTTCGCTTGCATTTTCGCCTTCTTCTCCCGCAACATCCGCAACTTCTTACCCTTCTTTATCTTTTGCAACTTCTTCCTTTTCTCCTTCACTTCTACGAAATGTTCTAACTCTTCTTTATCTTCTACTGGTACCTCAGGGTTTACTTCCGGAGCCATTAGTATTTCTTGCTTCGGCACCAGCATGGGTGAGCCGATATTTTCGTTGTGCAAACCATCTTCTAGTTTATTGATAGCCTCTTTTATTCTGTCAATGACTTCCTCGTGTCTACTGCCGTCTGTTTTCTCGAACTGTTCGAGTTTCACTTCCTCTTCAACCTAATTATGAAATATAATATATAAATTATAACCAGTAAAAAAGCAATTAACTATAGCTAAAAGTTTAACAACCACTCACTTTCGCAATACCAAGGGCCGGCTTTAAAAGGAATGTACAGTTTAATATGAGATACTATATAACATACATCATTGAATTTGAATTATCGGAAACCAAAACTTCACTTACCGGGTCCAGATCACCTCTCAAGTCTGCCAATTGAATTAGGTCCTCATTATCTATTGAAATGCGAAGTTCTTCAGGTTCTTTCAAATTCGCTTTTTCATCGTTGACTTCAGAGATTTCTTGTTCAACTTCCTCCTTTATGTCTTGTTGAACTTTCTCCTTTATTTCTTGATGGTATTCGTCCTTTATATCTTGATGGACTTCATTTTTTATGTCTTCACGGACTTCTTCTGCTTTGTCGTCTTCCTTCACTTCCGGAGGTGATAGTTCGTCTTGTTTAACAGTTCCAATGATCGAAGCTACGGCATCTAAGGCTAGGATTTATAATTAGAAATCAACAAAACTTCAGAAATAATAAGGTAGAAACTAAGCAGAACTCACCAGGCATTTCAGTCTTTATCTCAGTCTTCACTTCACTTGCAAGCTTCAACTTGACCACCTTCTCTCTTCTCTTCTTCAGAATCCTTGGTTTTCTGGGTTCTGTCTTCAGGGTCGTCTCAATCTTCTGCTTACGGGATTTCTTCTGTCCTATGTTGAATATTTCTTTGATGTTAAGTTTACGTTTCATTTCGCGGCGTTCGCTTTTGGATCCTAAGTAGTCTCGCGTCGGGTCGAAAAGGTGTGTGTGGAAAGCTGGTGAAGGGAACTGTGTGTTTGTTTGTGGGGTCGTGTTGCTAGGTCCCGACCCGTACGTGAGGGGGGCCGACGTCGCGCCTAATTCGCCGGATTTTGTACGCAGTTTGTGCAGTCTAGTTGCGTTACACGTCCAATGGCAACCATCGTCGAATATGATTTCGTAATTGTCTGTCAAAAAAAAAAACAAAATGTAATAAACAACAAAAAAACTAAGAAAAATTGTTTTAAAATGGTCAACTTATTTTTTTATCTGGTGTAAACAAAATCGACATAAAAGGCGTTTCAAAATCTATGTTAGAACTCACCATCCCCCAAATCCCTGAGAATAGTGGCTATAAACCGTCTATTATCACGCCACCTCGCGAGGCATCGCTCGCCCGTTGCATAGCTCAGCTTACATTTCTCTTCCACCTTTACATCTTTAGGTTCTTCTTTGAGATTGGCTATAGGAATAGCATCAGTGCTGCTCTCCTCGGAACTAGGGCCCGGCTTCACCGTGGATGTAGTCGTACTATTGGCGCTAGACAGAATGGCTGGTCGTAAACGTGGGCTGCCCACGCTTATCCATTCGTCATGTCTGCAAATATTTGTTGTTATGGTTATTGTTGTTGGTATGGCCCATTTTTTTTACAATAAAATTGTTGTTTAATTAATACAACTTGAGAGTACGTTACTAGCGGACTAACTGCTAAATAGTGTTTGGCTTTCTAGTTTATCATCAATTATTATGTTAATTTAGTTTTATTTTTAATCGTAGCCCTCTTTTATTTCATTTTTACAATAACATTGTTGTAAGATAGTAAATGCAACTTGAGATATATGACGTTATTAGCCGACAACTGCTGAATAGTCTTTGGCTTTCTAATTAATCATTAATTATTATGTTAATTTAGTTAATTATTGTGTCATCTTATTTAACAAAAAAATGTCATCTTATTAAAAAACCGTAAGTATTTACAATTACAACAAAAGATGAACTTATAAAGGTTCCTTTTTCCTTATAGGCCACAAACCTCAGTAAAAAACATTATCAGATCTAGAATAACCTAAGATTTTTTCACGAAATCGAAAGAATTGTTTTGAAATAGCAAATGTAATAACATACCTGCGTTTTTCCCGCAATGTTTTATTGCGTGTATTGTACGGGAACGACATTTTAATTACGAAAAATAATGAATAGTATTGTCATATTTTGTTTTTAAATTTAGATTTTTTTCAAGTGGCCAGCTTTATAAAAAAAAGTATTTATGGTAATGACTTTTTTCTGCAATTTTATTTTTATTACCTATAACGAGGATATCGCCTTTTTTTTTTTTTTTTTTGGTGGGTGTAAAATCATCGAATAACCCCTCCCGCTCTTGGGCAGAGCGAAAGGGAGTGTCAGACTTCTACTGACTAAAAACCACCCATGTTCCTTCTTCGCCCTCTATGTCGAGGCTGCGATAACCGTTGGACTACCCGCGGCCCCGACAGGCGTCGGCCCTTTCGGGCCCCTCCCATGTTGCTGACATCTCTTTGAGGCGCGCGTGGAACACGAACGCGCCGTCGACACGGCCTGTTTTCGTCGTGAGACAGACGGACGGCGAGTTAGCCCATCACTCACCGTCCACAGGCCCGCGTCTACGGTGGCCGGAGGTCATCGCGGGACCCCCGACGCCCGGAGCGCCTCCCGCGGCGGCTGGGACGAGAGGTTCTCTCCCTCTCGCGTTCCGCCATGCACCTCCTTCGCTAGCATCACTGCTTCGCAGAAGGAGGCGTCGGCGTCCCATTCCTCCTCGCCCCGGACCATGGCTTGCACCAGGGCCGGGCGCGAGAGGTCGCCGCCGCCGATCGCCGCTACGAGAACACGGCGGGGCTCCGCCCAAGCGGGGCACACCTCCACTGTGTGCTCCACCGTGTCCTCCGGTCGATCCTCACAATGGTGGCATCCGGGCGTTTCCTCCCGCCTGATTCGGTGCAGGTACCTCCCGAAACAACCGTGTCCGGTGAGGACCTGCGTCAGACGGAAGGTGAGGGCGCCGTGGCGCCTCTCAAGCCACTCCTCAAAGAGGGGACTTACCGCCACTATCGTGGCGTGCCCATCGAGGATATCGCCTTACGTGAAATATAACAATTCTTCTGAAAATGTGATTTAGCAGAGATGCTTCACTAATGTACCTACATAATGTCGATGTCGACATGCTACAGCTTCTCTCAGTACCTATAAGTATTTGACTATGTCGTCAAATACTATGCCTGCTGAGTGAAGCTGTAGGATGCCGAATGCTGTTTATTAGGGCTGATACTCATGTTCGAGATAATCAATACACAAATATAAGTACTCACATTTTTGAATCAATATAATGCACAAGCACCTCCATATCTTCATAGTCAACTTCTATAATTTCTGCAGAGTGCCATTCTTCTTCGAAGTCTTTAACCTCGACCTTAGAGCCAACAGACAGTGCCATACTGGTGTTTCCTATGTGAGACAACAGAAGTATATTTTACCAAAAGGATGAGTGTTTGAATAAATTCAATTTTGTTCAGGCTCTTGCTTTCTCAGGTCCTTACATAGGCTATTTTTAATGCGAAAAAGGGTTGTAGAGGGTTAAAAGGGGGGGGAGATTACTTTTGATCGCGATAACCGACATCCACCGGGCGAAACCGCGGGCAACAGCTAGTTAAGGGGCGCTCTCACCCCGGGGCGCTGCCGCTGGTAGTACTAAAACCGACACTGCACCTAAGCTACCAGCATGTGGGCAACTTAAGTTCGTGTTCAGCTGACATGACAACTTCGGTGTGTAGGCTCCATAGAGATTGCCGATTTGTTATTTTGCAGATTTGGGATGGTTCGTTTTTTTTTCTTACCTTTCAATTCCATAGGACTAAAAGACTCCTTACTAACAACATCTTTCTTCTTAGCAATCTCTATCTCAGACTTATCGAGAATCATATCTATTACACTGCTGGCCACACAAAGTGTCTCTTCCTGACTCGGTTTATTGTCTTCATTGTCAGAGTTAGTACTTTTTTTTGTAACCTTAACATTATCTGCTTCTTTCTGGTCTTGTATCTCTTTCTCCTGAGCTTCAATAAACTTCTTTATAGCATCTACATTCTCAACTTCACAATCTTTGCTAAAACCTTCCACTGGGGCAATTATGTCTTCCATATCTTCGTCAGTGTCAGAATCCCATGGAAATATTGATGGGATCGCCTCTGTAATCAACTGTGTAATCAATAACTGTGTTTTATCTAAATCTTGAACATGCAATGATGTGCAGTGGTTTCTACAAGTGCATCTTGGAAGAATAAATTTATTAATGATTGTAACATTTTCATACTTTAACATTTCGTATTTCTTGTCTACTGACAGTGATAACAAACCTATGACAGAAAATCAAAAAAATCTAATAATAAGCAACTTTTACTAAACTAAAAATAAGTTTTACATTCAAATGCTGCAGTCTTTAGCAAGTGTACCTTTAGCCATTATAAAGAGATAGACAGGAGTCATAGATACACTGCCCCTAGAGTGCTTTGCAACCAAAACTACAGTATCATTCAATACAGAAAATAAGAAAAATACATCTAAATGGCTACATAAAAAAAAAAAAGAATAAAATCATACTCAACATAAACCATTTATAATAAAAATAACCCATTCAAGCAATACGGACATTCTATGAAATACCTGTTTTCAATTTGAATTTAGAGTCCTTGAAAGTTTCAAAATCATTTTTACGGAAATGCCGTGAGCACACAAACTGGGACAAGTCTGTGTCTGTGTGTTTGTTATGTGTTACATTTATCCAAAGGTTACGTATTGCAACATCTTTTGGGAACTTGTGGTATGTTACACCTTTGTCCTCCTTTCTTGTAGAACATGACTTACAGTCGGCAATGCAACACTTTTTAACAGCCATCCTAATGTTAATATATCATGTTTTAACAATGTCATTAATGCTTATTGGTGAAAGTCAATAGTTTCAGAGAGAGATATAATATTGTATGAAAGTGTTTATGTCCAAATTGATTTGTAACCCAAGTCCGTAATACTAAGCATAATTTCATACTATTTTGCTTTTATCAGTAACACTACACTTCTATCAAGACACATTTCACAGGTTAATTATAACTCAAACTACTTCCATGACTTTAGTTAGATTTCTCTACTAGTGACAGTAGTGTTGAGTTTCCTTTACTAAATTGAAGTGATAAAAACAGGGCGGAAGGAACACCAACACTGAACCAGGGACTTCAGAATGATGTACTGATTAGGTAGCCCTTTTAGCATTGGTATCCCTTCAACTGTGAATTTACATTGATATCAGAGGTCTAGTGGTACAGTTCGCGAGGCCTAAGCCGAGCTTTGCATTGGTTGAGTGATTAGTTGATTACCAAAAGTAGAATCAGGAAAAATCTTTTTTGGTAGGTACTTAATTAACATAATTAATTATGTGGGAGAGGTATTCTAGTTAAAAAAAAATAAAACTGGCTATGCAAAACTTTTTAAAATAAAGGCCAGCTATGATATGTATGACTGATGAGTACAAATCTGTATGTATGTAAGTGTCTGAGAAATCGGTTTTTTTTAAATCAGAAGTGCATCTACCATCTGAATAAGATTTCGCAGAAGTGCGATTCGTGTCTTTCAATGTGTTTCGTCGTTCTAAACGTCTGGCCAGCCCAGAACTTGATATTCGATTTAATAAAATATATAAATATACACCGTGTTCTTCACGATAACCATAAACTTTAGCAAACGCTTCTATAGCTTTAACAAATCAAATCTAACAAAGGAAGTAGTACTTAAAAAGGCTTCGTTACAAAGATATTTGTAATTTCATTTAATGAAGTTTAATCGAGCTATGCAGTATGAAAGGGTCTTAATTTGGCCTATGTTGCCGCTCAGTGCAATTAAAATGACAAATCTATCAAATACTACTTGCATTTCATTTGCACGTACGAGAGGAACCCGAGAGATAGCGAAGAAGTAAAAAAAAAAAAAAAAGTAAAAAAAAAAAAATAAGAATTCATTAATGTGTCCATAATGATAAATGCTTATTTCCGTGGTCTGAATATGAGGTCAAAGTTTATGTATATCGTCCGGAACACGGTGTATATACAACTAAACAACTAAATAAATAATTATACAACCTAGATTACGTTTCTCATGTTTTTCCATTAGATTTTTTCTATTATCTTCGGTCCTTTTCCATTTAAATTGAACCTGGATAGTTTATTTCTGTATGCAACTAAAAAAAAAAAACTTTCCATGTATTTGTTTCATAGTTGGCAACTTGGCGCCTCTTTATCAGTATAGTTCTTCGGATTACCGCTTTATCTAAATGGTCAATGATAATGATATTTTTCCTGCGTCTAGTCTTTTTCGGAGATTTTTTGCTTCCATCTTCCAAAAGACGTTTACATTCCAATCAAACTTGAGCAGCGGTGGCCCAGTGGTGGAGGCCCCGACTTACGAACAGTAAGTCGTGGGTTCGAATCCCGGCAGGCACATTACTTTGTGTAATTTATTTCATCACCGCTGCTCTCAAAACGGTGAAGGAAAACATCCTGAGGAAACCGGCATGTCTTAGAACCAAAAAATTCAAAGACATGTGACATCTACCAATCCGCACTGGGCCCGCGTGGTAGATTATACCCCATTCGCTCTTAAAGGGAGGAGGCCTGTGTCCCAGTCGTGGGAAAATTAATAGGCTGTTGATGATTGATTGATGATGAAAACTCTTTTGATGGTTGAATTGTCAATTGTTTATGCTGGGAATTATCCCATCATTGTCGCTACCAATTGGGCTGATGTAGTGTCGATTACATCAGCCCAATTCGATCTTGATATGACGTCTTTATCATTCATGTCTTTTTACCCGACTTCGGCGAAGCCCAAAAGGAGGGTTATGTGTTTGTTAATAACTATTTAAATAACACAATTTACTTGACAATTTAAAGGTTTTCGTATTCTTCGTTTATGTTTTAGCAGCCATTTCATATTAAGAACTAAACTATCATCTAGGGCATGCAAACCGGATACCCGGATAACCGACTGATTTGAATGAAGCCCCGTTGTTCAGAGGCTATCAAAACCGGATTTTTCGCTTTTGTTTCTCCAATGTTATTGATAATAGAAATAATATATAATATAATATAATATAATATTCCACAACTATCACACAACGCCATCTAGTCCCAAGCTAAGCAGAGCTTGTGTTATGGGTACTAGACAACTGATAAACATACTTATATATTTCTAAATACATACATATTATAGATAAATTACACCCAGACACAGAACAAATGATCGTGCTCATCACACAAACATTTGTCCTGGGTGGGAATCGAACCCACGACCTCCGGCATAGCAGTTAGGGTCACTAACCACTAGACCAACAGGCCAGTAAAGTTGATCTAATAACACTTTAATTTTCCCGCACAAAATATTAAATTTATCACTGTTAGGTAGTTTCATAGCCTATCCGTTATTGTCAGACTTTTTACACCTGCAGCCTGTGGGTCAAGTATACGCAGAAAGCATACTGCGCTCTGCGTGTCCAATATAATAATGCCTTCAGAATGCTTGTGGGGCTGCCGCGTTTTTGTAGCGCTTCGGGTATGTTTGCCGATGCGCGGGTAGATGATTTTTATGCCATCATTCGTAAACGATGCGCTTCCCTCCGACGCAGAACAGATGTCAGCTCCCACAGCATGTTGAGGGCATTGAGTGACCGGTGGGACTGCCCGAGGCTTGGCCGATGGATGAGACTGCACACACAGGTCGACTCAAAGTGGCTACTTTGAGTCGACCTGTGTCGCGTATCTAAGGTGAACGTCAGTTATGTACTTTTGTGTTCTGTATTCTACATTGTGTTGTATATTATTGTCTGTTGTTATTTGTATTGTACTTGTTGATTAAGTGTGTTACTAATATTAGTTAAGTAAGTATGTTTCATGTATTACTAACATTATGGACCGAGGTCTGCAATAAAGTTTTATTATTATTATTATTGTTACAAACGAACAAACAAATCTTTCCTCTTTATAATATTAGTGTAGACAAACGTGAACAAGACAGCGAGCAGGCAGCGTTAGTTTCCTTTTCGGCCACGTTAATTTAGATCCTTGTCTTCTTCTAAGACAAAATAAATAATAATTCTATTATTATTATTTAATTTTATTTATTTTTATTTACTATAATTATTAATTATTTAAATAATTATTTTGATCTCTTTTTACGTAAGTACCTACTGTTGATTTTGCCTTTTACTTTTTTTTTTTTTGGCAGGTGGAAAATCATGAAATAACCCCTCCCGCTCTTGGGCAGAGCTAAAGGGAGTGTCAGACTTCTTGTCAGGTGCAGGTTCCTCCCGAAACAACCGTGTCCGGTGAGGACCTGCGTCAGACGGAAGGTGAGGGCACCGTGGCGCCTCTCAAGCCACTCCTCAAAGAGGGGACTTAACGTCACTATCGTGGCGTGCCCTGCACGGGGTTGCGACAGTCGTCTGTCGCAACCCCGTGACAGTCATCTCATGGCGGCATGGAGAGACCATGCCGCCATGAGATCGCACCGGAGGTTCGTCCGCTGAACGTCAATTTGCCGCGGCAACGGAGTAGCCCCATGTAGCGCTTCCGCGCGCCATTCATGCAATCGCGCGAGGACTATCGCCTCCAGATCCCGTGGCGGCAATCCGGCAAGGAGGTTTGCCGCCTCGCGGAAGATCGTGCGGTACCCACGGGCTAGCCTTACGGCCTTATGACGGCCCGCTTCCTCAAAGCACGCGCGCACACCGTGGCCCCATAAAGGGCCATGTACCGCACGATCACCGCAAAGCGCCTCCGGCAGGAGGGGTTTGTCCCCCTCAGATTAGGCAAGAGCCACCTGAAGGCAGCCCCAGCCCGCTCCAGTCTGGGTGACAAACGTCGGAAATGCTCCACGAAGTTCCACTGGCTGCCGAGGACCAGTCCGCCGCTGGAAATCCCTCCCACCGTTAGCTGCGATCCTGATGGTGGCGCATTCCCACGCCCATAGAAGCACATGGCCTCGGACTTGTGAAGTGCCACCTCGAGACCCAGCTGCCGAATCCTCTCAACGACTACCGCAACACCGCGTGTCATATTGTCGGCCGCCGCCTCACCCGACCACGCCGACCCCCCCTGTGCCAGCACCCGTGTATCAGCAGCGTAGCACACTACGCTGTGAGTATTTTATGACAGTTAAATTTTTAATTAATATTCTGTGATTTTAGACCTTTGCGTAACTACCAATTTTTATTTTTTATTTTTATATTACTAATTAATAAGCTTTATTCTATGTTAATTGTTATGTATAAAGAAAAGAAACTTTTAGTAGTATAATAACTTAGTAGTTTGTAGCTTATTTCAGTCCAAAATAATTTTCAATATTATAAAAATAAGTAAGATTAATGTTTAAAAATCGACCCGGTTTTTGCATGCCCTACTATCATCATCAGGAAAAAGGTGGCATTGCTTGTGAGGAAGATTCAAAGAAGTAGCAATATTAGCATCCTGAAATTCATGGCTGAGGACCCTAGCGCTCCTGTGCTGAGGCATCTCATGTGCAATCACATAACTATATGTCTCATTTATTACTAATCCTAGTGTAAAAATTGTGTACTAACAAAGACTAGAAAAAGGTTGATGTCCCAAATAAAAGGGTTTATTATTATTAAACATGTCACACTGATACCAGTACAAGAGGTAAAGCGTGGAAGTTGCCCGGCGGATTTGCGTCAAGCAAGGGCCTGTTATAAACCAGTTTAAACCAAGCAAAGGGTGCATTGTGGTCTATGTCGATATCACATCTACACTATCTATGTACACTCACAAAATACAAATAGCTAGCTAGCGGACTGTATGGCACTAGATACTGAACAGCTGATATTAATGTTAACTCACTACTAAAATAAAGCTCTGTGCTCATAAGTTTTTAGTTTTACTTTTTATTATTCTTGTCCACCATTGTTGTCTTATTCTTTTACATAGACCAGTTTAGTAGTAAATTACAGTGAGAAGTGAAACTGAAAAGATTTCATGCAAAACATTTATACAAGAATTTAAAAAATACATTATTTTATGTACAACTTTACTTTGGTTCTATTGCTGGCAAGAATCCTGGATCCCATCAAAATATTTCAGAAACATTTATTTTACTTATTATTATTTCTAAATTGTGCACCCTCCAACTTAGGGCACCCAAGGGTTAGGAATACCAAACCATCAAGTCTAAGCAAGCTTGCAGAACTACTCTAAATATTATTTTCGTTATATGAGCAAAGTGAACAATGTATTTTAATGATCTAATATATGAACCTAACGCCATATAAGAATAATTAATTTATTAGTAGTATTTCCTTTTTTTATATTACTTTGTACAGATGATAATGGTAAACACAATCGAAATTTTAAATAAACCGAGTGTACAAACCTGATAGTCACAGTTAGTAGTTAAAATCAACACAGTGTTATTATTTGCACCTAAATTGTTGTACTTAAAAACATAATTAATTAATTAATTTCAGAAATTTAGTTTAGAACACTCATCCAATAAATCCTGGATTGAAATTGATTGAATTATTACCACAGAATATAATTATATACTCTAGCGATTATTACACAGAGTACTAGAATCACAGAACATATACTCACCTACGGGAGGACTAGAATTTTGAAAGAAATTTATTTTTGACATAGTCGAGTGCCAATTCCAAAGAGTTAAATTCAATTTTTTTATTAGGAAATTAGGGTAGAGTTCTGCAGTTGTCTCTTAGAAATGATTGATATCCGACTGATCCGAATCTGCGTTTTAGCCATCTTGCTATTTAACAATTTCTCCATTAATCTTAACTTATATTTTTCTTGAAATATTCATTTCTAACTTATACGTAGACTCGGACGACGGAGACGATCCGTGAATTTTCATTATTTTACCGATTTTAAACTGAACTTTACGTAATTATTATTCTGCTTAAAATTAGTATGTATATAAAAATTGTTTTTTGTATATAAAATTACACTGTTCACTTACAATCTAATTATTGTTTCAACATTATTATCATCACATCACATCATCTTAGAACTTGGTTGTCTTTTTGTCTCTGGACCAATAGGAAATCGATAACTCGCAACAAAACCAAATTATTTTTGCAATACTTACCTTTACCATCTTAGCATCACTGTTCTGTCAGAAAGAGATATGAAAGAAGATTTCTCTACAAGCGTGACAAGGAAAACGTTACTTTACAGTTACACGCAGTAGTTATTCAACGATATATAATAACTTTGTCCTCAAATCGGGTCTGACGTTTGACCTTTATTTATTTTGACGTTTGATATCTACAAACAAGAGTGTACCTACGTGAAACTGATTTAAAGAAAGGCTAACAAATTGCACCAATAATATTGATAAATAAAGTGCAGACCACTAAGATAAAATGGATTTAGCAAAATCTCTGTTTAGTTCACGCGATCATGAGGGTTATGTGGGACGTGAAGACCATGAACGTAAAATAAGTGCTGCATTAGCTGATGACGACCCAGAAGATATGATCGATGCGATACGAGGATTAAATATTGCTGATGAACTTCTTCCGGCACCTGGTGGACCATTTTCAGCACTTACGCCTAGCATGGTACCTCAAGATATAATGGCTAAATTGGCGCAACCTGAATCTGAAGGTCACGGTGGTGGACTTCCGGACTACAGATTTGACGAGTTTGGATTTTGTGTTGACGAAGAAGATGGACCAGAACCAACTTCCAATATACTATTAGCAGACGCATTTGTAGAAGATGATCAACATCGTCTTCAGTGGGAATTTTACAGTAAAGAAATAAACTTTTCTGAAGGAGAAGGAAAACTTGAAAAAACTGATAAACTCCAAAAAATGGTGAAAGATGGTGTACCACACTCATTCCGCCCTCAGGTATGGATGCATTTATGTGGAGCAAATAAAAAAAGAGCTTCTACTGAAATAACTTACCATGAGATTGTACGAGCGTCAAGCGATGATGGATTGGTAACAAGTAAACAAATCGAAAAGGACTTGGTGCAGATATTACCTAATAATGTTTGCTTCTCACACCCAACCAGCACTGGGGTACCAAGATTGCGAAGAATACTGAGATCACTGGCATGGCTTTACCCTGACATTGGATACTGTCAGGGCACTGGAATGATTGCAGCATCCCTACTGTTGTTAATGGAAGAAGAAGATGCATTTTGGATTATGTGTACAACAGTAGAAGACTTGCTACCAGCATCTTATTACTCTTCTACTTTAATAGGAATTCAAGCAGACCAAAAAGTATTAAGAAGCCTAATATCAACATATTTGCCAGGGATTGATCAGGTTTTAAATGCACATGACATTGAACTCTCTCTGATAACAATGCATTGGTTTTTGACATTGTATGCCAATGTTGTTCATATGAAGATTCTACTCAGAATTTGGGATTTGTTCTTTTTAGACGGCTCTTTAGTCCTATTTAAGGTCACATTGGCTATGCTGAAAATTAGAGAGAATAGATTCACAGAAATATCTAATTCCGCACAAATTTTTAATGCTCTCTCTGACATTCCTGGTGAAATTGATGATGTTGAACTTCTAATCAAAACAATTGATGAAGTTTGTGGAGACACTTTAAGTCCCACGTTGATTGATACTCATAGAAGAAGACATCTAGCATACCTGATGGCTGATCAGGGAGCTCTAGTAGGTAATCCTAGTGCTGTACCCAACTTACCTAAGCAACAACTGCAGAGGCGCCAGATAAAGAAAAGTAAGTCAGTGATTCAAACAATACTTTTTGGGGAAGATAGTAATAATGAAGACGCCGTTTCGAAGAATGTGAAGCAGACAGAAATTTTAGTTGATCTCAGAGAAGCAATATTGCAGGTTGCTCGTCACTTCTTAGCTCTTGAACCACAACTAGCCTCTGAGGTTCAGTTGACTGCAGACTACACAATGCAAAGTCATGCTGCTGATAGAGAAAGATATGTCAATGTGTCAAGGAGTAAAAGGAGGCGAGCTAAAGCACTCTTAGATTTTGAGAGAAGGGATGGAGATGAATTAGGTTTTAGGAAAAATGATGTTATTGAAGTGATCAGTTCAAGAGATGAACACTGTTGGATTGGCGAGTTAAATGGTCTAAGAGGTTGGTTTCCAGCAAGATTTGTTAAGTTGCTAGACGAAAAAGGTGTTAAGTACAGCAGGGCTGGAGATGACTCTGTCACAGAAAAAGCTGCACATCTAGTCAGAGGAGTTTTAGCTCCAGCTTTTAAAAGAGTACTCCTACATGGTATAAAACGTCCCAGTTTTTTGGACGGCCCGTGCCACCCGTGGCTTTTCATTGAAGAAGCATCATCACGAGAGGTGGAAAAAGACTTTAATTCCGTCTATAGCCGTTTAGTACTATGCAAGACCTATCGTTTGGATGAAGATGGTAAAGTTCTGACCCCTGAAGAATTATTATACAGATGTGTTCAAGCCATCAACTTGTCGCACGATAATGCTCACGCTCAAATGGACGTTAAACTACGTACATTGATTTGTATGGGCTTAAATGAAGAAGCTTTGCATCTATGGCTGGAAGTATTGTGCTCTTGCGTAGATGTGGTCCAGAAATGGTACCACCCCTGGTCGTTTATTAATTCTCCAGGATGGGTGCAAATCAAATGTGAATTAAGAATTCTTTCGCAATTCGGATTCAATTTAAATCCGGATTGGGAGCTTCCATTAAAGAAGGACACGCAAAATCAGCCTTTAAAAGAAGGAGTGAGAGATATGCTTGTAAAGCATCATTTATTTTCATGGGACTTGTAATTAATAATGATTGCGTAGTTTTAAAGCATAAATAATTGTAATTTCTTGTACTGCTATCAAAATTATAAAATATTTAAATAATTTCTTGTACCTGTGCACTGTTTGCCTAATCTATCCATTTTAAAATTATCGCTTATTTCAAGAGCTAAATAAAATATATCCATATGTGTCTATTTAATTTCACCATTTACAAATTATTTATTTAGATAGGTAACGGCCTGGCCACGGAATATTCGCCATAGCGAATATTCGCGTGGTGCGAACGTCGAGGCTTTAACGACAGAAACAAACGCATATAAATGTACTTATCAAGCCAGCGGAGCGGCGAACGGCAAAATGTACCGAGCGAACGGCTCGGGTGACTGGCGACGCGACCGGTGAGAGAAACAAATTCATAAATCAGTAGAAGCGAGCCACGGCGTCGAGCGGCATATTTTTCATAATTATTTTACGGGAACGAAGATCGTGTGACGTATATGATGATCTTCGTTCGCTAGCAAAAACAAAAAACTCTAAGGTGTAGCATGCCCCTTTTTCGGAGCTCATGGTGGTCCTTCAGAAGGACCACCAATTGAGTAAGTACTAATAATTTACCGAAAAATAAGTGATTGGCGTTGCTAGTCAAAGACATAATGATAAAAAGTCAAAGTCCCATGGGCAGCATGAAAATGACGACCAGCCAGGTTAGGCACTAAACACGTTGTTAAAGAAAAGGACCTGTTGACAGGGTGAAGGCGACGAGGTAGCCCGAGAAATTCGAATTTCCCTACGTTTTTGCAATTTCTATTTTATTTATTTAAAATTAGGACGTCTATTTACTGAGTAATAATTACTAAAACCACCAAAAGAACCGTCTCAGTTAATACAGGTGTCAAGAATGCCTATTTCATCAAATAATCACTCCGGGAAATTGCAAAAAACGTAAGGAAATTCAATTTTCGCGGGCTTCCTCGTCGCCTTCACCCTGTCAACCAGGTCCTTTTCTTTATCAACGTTAGCCTGCCCATGAAGGGCGAAGGAAATAAAAAAAAAAAACTTTATCAACGTGTTTAGTGCCTAACCTGGCTGGGTGGCCTTTGACTTTTTATCATTATGTCTTTGACTAGCAACGCCAATCACTTATTTTTCAGTAAATTATTATTACTTATTCAATTGGTGGTCCTTCTGAAGGACCACCATGAGCTCCGAAAAAGGGCGCATGTATACGAATAATTAGTAGCCATATGTCATTAGAAAACCCAATAGCGATTTACTTAACCAGGGTATCGAACCCGACATGCTCAGCAGTCGCGACTAACATCAGTTATTTCTCGTTTTTACAAATACTTAAGAGTTTCGATGTCTCGATTGTGTGCGAAGTGGAGGGTTAAGTTTTTATTTGGTGGTAACACTGCCTGATTGCGTTGCAGCTAGAATAATGAAATTTTGTTTTTTATTTCCCTTTCACTCGTGTCTAAGAGCTACGCATTGGTCTAAGCGAGATGCAAGATATTTCATGCCACAATTATCAAAAATTAACTCTGTGTTTGCCTTTACAAGATTTGACAGATCTAAGCCTTTGACAGGCCGCTACCTTTCTGTAATTCTGTTTCTCTTCCAAATCTAGAAGTCAAACGTGCTTGTTCTCTGAGAGCTAAGGCCTGTTGGCGACTTGCACGTCTTATAATTAAAAATGGCATCAAAGGCTGAATTAGCTTGCGTTTACTCCGCACTCATCCTTGTTGATGATGACGTTGCCGTAACTGTAAGTATTTACATGTTTTAACTATTTTTGTGCTAGGTTAGAATCTCGTCGTGCGATTATCCACTTTCATCGAGTCCGTTTCTATGTAAACATGGCATGAAACCATTGGAAACGTTTGTTTAAATGTTACTCTATCTGTGAACATTCATATTTTAGCCAAACTCATTGTAAAAGTCATGGCGCGAATACCCATACTGACTGGTGTTTTTGTTTTGTAGGGTGAGAAGATCTCCACCATCCTGAAGGCGGCCAACGTTGATGTTGAGCCCTACTGGCCTGGTCTGTTCGCGAAGGCGCTCGAAGGCATCAACGTGCGCGACCTGATCACGAACATCGGATCTGGCGTGGGAGCCGCGCCGTCTGCTGGCGCTGCGCCCGCCTCCGCCGCCGCAGCCCCCGCTGCCGAAGCTAAGGAGGAGAAGAAGGAGGAAGAACCTGAGGAGTCTGACGACGACATGGGCTTCGGTAAGATTCTATCAAAATTATTAATTGTGGTGAATGTAGGTTCCAAATACAGGGTGTAAATTAACCCTTCACACATACGTCAACCAAGCATTCTGTATATCAATCTAAGTAACCCTACACAAAAATATTTGCTGGGATACGACTTTTTTTTTGGGTCAAAATTCTTATTTTACGGTAAAACTCAATGTAGCACTCTTAAAACATTGTGCTAGTGGATGCTTTGAATAGTAAAAGGGTCATGGAGCTAATTTAAGTTAAGTTTTAATCTGAAAAACTAGTATTTACAAAAACAGCTGTGCAAAATTAGGAATTTTGACCCCCAATATATCCGTAACTAAGGGGTTCCCAGGCATGGTCTAGAACAAAAAAAATATCGCATTGGTGGCGAGAACAAGTGCCCTTCGTTTGCGTTAAGAGTACTTTTACACCCTTTATTTCCCCAAACTGCGTGTACACTGCTGAAACTTTAATTTTGACACTTATGTTGTCTTATAGTGAGATACCTTGATCTACAAAAGTAGGTTATGAAGGAATTGAAATATGGCATTATGTTAAAAGTGAATGATAGGTTACAAAAATGCAATACGGTAACAGTAAACAGTGACAAATTCCTCAACATGCTTCAGCATGGCATTATTTATAGCCGTCTTAGTTACCATATCAATGATGTTTGCATGTATTAGCTTCAGAATCTAATGATTGAGAAGAATAACCCTGAGATAATGGTCTCACTATCAAAACTAAATGTGAAGTTTTAAACCCACCCTAATTCCGTTTTTGTCTTGTTTCAGGTCTCTTTGACTAAAAAGCTTTATATATCGAAGCTGCGATATTCCATTGTAAGCTTTATGAAGCTTATTTAGTTGTAAGGATTAAATGACTTTATAATAAAGTTTTTTCAAACTTAAGCTTGGTTTTGTTTATTACGACTACTTACACATTGATGACCTTCCAACCCTACCTTTTATTTCAATTTAATATTACATGTCATAAGTGGTGGGCAAAGTTTAGTTACTAACTAACTACTTTTAATAGTCTTTATTATACTTACTACAAGAGTACAGCAGTTTTGATAAGTTGAAATAATGTTTGAAATCTAATTATGTAAAGATAAATCCTGACTGACTCATCAACGCCCAGCCTTAACCCTGTAACCTATATAGCTGAAATTTTGTACAGAGGTTCTGGTAGAAAATGCCCAAGGCATTAAGTCCGCCTTTGTACGGTTTTATTACTTGTGCATAAAATTTTAATAAATAATGTTGACATGGACTAGGGGTTTTTAGAAATTCCACCCATAGAGTTAATTAAGAGATCGATGCGGAATCCACACGTAGCTTTTGAACGACATTCACGCGCGCAAAAGCTAGATTACAATAAAACTTGCAGTGATGTGATTGAACTGAATTTCGAGTATTCATCATGGAGGTTGCAGTGGTGTAAATTATATACCTAGTTTTGCCCACTAGCAAAATCCATGGGGCGCCTGCTGCAGGTGCCGAAAACCCCAAACGACGCAACTTAATTGGCAGTTATTGTGTTTAAGAGCCATTTGGGGTTGAAACACTGGGCCTTGGGGTCCAAGGTCCAAGTGCTCACACCTAATATTTAAGGAAATCTTCGTGACCAGAGGGCTTGCCTATTCTTTGGCTAAAGAATCAGCATCTGGGTACTGCTCCTGTTGACAGCAATGTGGACGAAATTTTTGACGCCCTGTAATCCTTCTCTTTTTGATATTTGTTTAATTATATTTTATTATAATTTTAGTTCTGTAAATTGTAGAGATATGCGTGTGCGTTACCCTAGCAAAATGTTGTGCTCTAGAGAGATGAGACTAAAAAAAAATAGTGTCATGAGGAGAAATTTGTTTAATAATAGCAAAATTTGTGTGAATTGTAGTTTTAGAGTTTTTTGAGAAAACAACATTTTGCTGGGGTAACGTTTTAAACGATACCACAGCAAATACTTTTTCAAAAATAGTTTCAGCCCGGAACCAAATACATGAATAGATAGCTCTAGTTGCGTACTAAATGTGTGTAAATAGCAAAATTTGTGTGTGCTATGGTTTTGAAGTTATTCAAGATTTTGCTGCGGTAATGTTTCGTGATTTCCCAGATCTCGAGAACGGCTCAACGAAGAAGGTTGAAAAAAATACCAATAAGAGACCTGAATTTGTTTAAATTTGTTTAATTGTTAGTTTTTGATTTGGTTGACGTGAACCAAAGTAATTAAATGGTTTCAAAAATCAGAAAAAATCGAATTTGCCAGCAAACCATTACACTTTTATCCAAACAAACAGCTGTAAAATATGCCCGTGGTAGACGTTTATAACGTCAGGAATTGTAGATTATGAAACAACACGATACGGAGATAACAACAAATTTGTTCAATTTTAGTTTAGTCGTACTTGAGCGACCGAATACGCAGTTCCCATAACAACGGGAAACATGGCATACCTTAAACAATTTATGAACCTTCGTTCCTGTAAATTTCAGCATTCAATTACGGTTACAACGAAAGTTCTATCGAAAACAAGAATGTGTCAGCAATTCTCTAATAACCCGACCAAATTGAAAGGTCACGTAAAAGCGGCCGTACCATCGTACCATACGTAGGTACGCTCTTCTTCGCAAATTATCTTGGCAGGTCCGAACTTCGTGCAGAACGCTGCGCAGTAACATTTTTAGGAACCAATACCAAATGGTGACATGAGGCGAAGTTCGGGGGGCGGTAGTCTAGGCTAGAGATGCACCTTACATAAACACAATCAATCCTTTATACGATCAAATATCGTAATCGATTAGTTTTATTTGGAATACGTTATTATTAGTGTTTAGAAGATATTAAAATGAATACATTAACTAATAAAGTGAATTTAATCATTAATAAATGATTTTTCGTCTTTATTACAAAAAAAATGTGTAGTAACATTATGTTTCCTCTGTTAAAAGACATGATTTACTTATATTTTAGAAATCTATTACATACTTCTTGAATAACGAATGTTTACGAACATTAAAAACCTCAATATAAAATTGAAAAGAAACATCTTTTTATTACTTAATTTCAATCGATTTGAAGAATAATCGAATAAACGACACCCATTGCACATGCACATGCACATCTCTTTTTGGTAACTTCGTGACCTTCGTGCAAGTTCGGCAATATTTGACGACACGTTTGGCGCAGTGGCTGAGCGATTGGACTGCTGCGTTGCGTGTCGCGGGTTCGATCCCCGCACGGAACAATTATTTGTAAGGCCTACAGATAATTGTTTCGGGTCTGGGTGTCTGTGTTTGTGGGTTTAAATGTTTGTAAACGCACCCGCGATACAGGAGAAATTCCTAGTGTGGGGCAACGTTTTTTTAAAAAAGAAAGAAAGAAAGAAAAAGAAATATTCGGTACGACGTATTATATCTCAGTCACACGACAGCATTTGTTTGGTGTTTGTGTTGCTATCTCTGTCTTGAGCACATTCGATTAGAAAAGTTTTCGTTGTGTTTTTAATATTACTTTTATTTGTTATTATTGGTTAGAAAAGTTAGTGGGCACTTATTTCGTCAAATATGCCACCAAAGTATAGTAGTGTTTTAAATCGCCAGGCGAGAAAAAATATTTACGAATTAACTCAGTATATGAAAGCGGAAAAAGAAAATGGAGTTAAAAATGTAGATTACGTATCTAAAAGTGTTTTGATATTTTTTTCATTTGTATTTTCTCACTGTATTAGATATTTTCTGATCGTATATTGGTTTATCTGGCAATAACAGTTTTCTTCACAAGTATACATGCGTAAAAGTTCGCAGAGCCTATGTTCAGAGCTGTCAAGATAATTTGATCGTACTGTATCTAATGTTTTGTACAGTTAAACAGAAAAACGTTATTCGAGAAGCCGGGTTTAAATATCTTTAAGTACAGGTACCATCCATTACCTATAAATTTCTACTATTAAAGTTTCACATTTTATAAATGAAAATCATGTTGATTAATTATTGTTTTAAACAATTTCAATCATAATTCTGAATTATTTCAAGTCAAAGTAATTTTAAAAAGGTAATTATTATATATGATTTGAAATCAATACAAATATATTGTTTCTGCTTGGTAAAACTAAATATTTTATTTTTAAAATAATCGCAATGCAATGCTAAGCTAATAAGGCACTTCACACGGCTACACGTCTCAAGGCTAAAGAAAAAGGGTATCGTTATGTTTGGATCAGGGGAGGACGTATCTATGTCAAAAAATCTGATGATTCCGATACCAAGATTATGAAAGACATGGATTCGTTACACTCAATTATATAATGTTAAATATTCAACCATAAGCTGTTATTATTAAGGCTATTCTCAGTTAAATTCGCTAACTTTACTATATATTACCAAAACACTCGTGGATTAAGATCTAAAACTCAAGAATTTTATTGTAATTTAGTATGTTCAAATTTGGACGCAATAGTATTAACAGAAACCTGGCTCAATAATTGTATTCATAGCAGCGAACTTTTTGATAAAAGGTACATAGTTTTCAGACGTGATAGAGAAACGTCGAGTTTTCATGCTAAAAAGAACGGAGGAGGTGTCGTGGTCGCCGTATCGAGAAAGTACGCTGCTAACAGACAATGTTCATGGGAAAGTGGATGCGAGGACTTATGGGTCACTGTGAATGTTGCAGCTGGCTTCAAAATAGCTATTTGTGCTTTTTACTTGCCACCACCTGTACATTATTCTATTTTGGAGCACTTTTTGGATAGCTGTAATGCTGTAGCTGAAAGAAATGATTGTTGTACTATTCTTATTGGTGACTTCAACATGAGCAATATAGATTGGAATCATAACATTAGCAGCGGCACTTCTCACACCTCCCCCGCTTACCCAAGAACTACTTCCAAACTTAATCAGGCCCTTCTTGACTTTATCCATGTAAATAACCTCATACAATTTAACAATGTTCGTAATGTAAAGGATGGAATCCTGGACTTGGTTCTTGTAGACCGACTTGAATGTACGGTGTCTGAAGCCCTTAATAGTCTGACAAAGATCGATCCATATCACCCTCCTTTTGAAATCTCCTTGCACCTCAAAGTAAATCATTGTTTAAAACCAGCACCTAACATTAGATTAAACTTCAAAAAAGCTAACTACTCTGCTATTAAATCGGAACTGGAGAATATCGATTGGTATTCATTATTCTTGGACACAGGCGACCCCAATATAATGTTGGAACGTTTCTATACGGTACTTTATCAAATCATTGACCAATTTGTCCCATCTACCTTAGTTAAAAGCAACTTGCTACCGCCATGGTACACAAAAAGGCTGGAAAGATTGCTGCGAGAAAGAAATAACATAAGAAGAAGGTATGGTACGTACAAAAACCCTATGGATAAGATATCCCTTCGTTGGTGTAGTAAGCGATGTGACAGAATGGCAAGAGAATGTTAAAACTCCTACATAAATAGCATAGAACAAAAAATTACAACAAATCCCAAGTTTTTCTGGTCCTTCATAAAGTCTAAGCGGGGTGTTGCTAATGCCTATCCAGCCACAATGACAAATGGCGTCAGCAAAACTTGTAATGGCAATGAGATGTGCAACATGTTCGGGACCTATTTTGCTTCAATGTACAGTCCTGCCACCCATGCCAACTTAGTTCAAACTTCGCCTTTCTTTGAAAACCTTCTCTGCAACTCCGATAACTTTTCCTTGATACAGATTCCAGAAGATAAAATAGCTAAGCATCTCAAACGCTTAGACATATCCAAAGGTTCCGGCAGTGATGAAATTCCCCCCAACTTTGTCGTGACTTGCGCTGACCAACTTGCAACCCCATTATGCTTGATTTTTAATAAATCTCTTAGCGCTGGTATTTTCCCTAAAAAATGGAAGCTGGCCAAAGTGGTACCGATTCATAAATCAGGCGCCGTTGATTTGGTAGGAAACTATCGTCCTATATCCATCCTTCCGACATTTGCCAAGGTTTTTGAAGCAATAGTATGCCCTGACATACAAAACTATTTCAGGAAATACCTGTCGGACCACCAGCATGGTTTTACTGCTGCAAGATCCACCTGCAGTAATTTAGTAGCTTTCGTTGAGGTTATTGCAGCTTCACTTGATTCGAACCGGCAAGTCGACGCCATATACACTGATTTTAGCAAAGCTTTTGACAAAGTTTGCCATGAAGTGCTCATTCAAAAGCTTGCTGCGTACGGCTTTGCTGGTTCACTTCTTAACTGGCTTCACTCCTACCTTACGGATAGATCCTTTTATGTCGTAGCCGATGGCTATAAATCTGAAACCATGATCATAACCTCCGGAGTTCCGCAGGGTTCCCACCTTGGCCCCGTAATATTTATTATTTTTGTAAACGACCTTCCTTATTGCTTCCTTAACTCCACGCCATTCCTATTCGCCGATGATTTGAAAATAGTCCGCTCTATTGATTCTTTAGCCGATTCAGCATTACTTCAAGATGACCTGGACAGACTCTTAAACTGGTGTAAGGATAATATTATGCAACTTAATGTTGAAAAATGTTCTCAAATTACGTTTACCCGCAAAGCTAACTTCATTGATTTTAATTACAGCATGAATGGAATGAACCTTCGTAAAGTTGACGAGATCAAAGATTTGGGAGTCGTAGTTGATCGTAAATTAACATTTATTCCTCACATAGACAATATTATTAAAAAAGCTTCAAAGACACTCGGTTTTGTGTTACGTAACGCTAAATGTTTTCGCAAGCCTAAAACTAAGATTTATCTTTTCAACTGTCTCGTTCGTACTATATTGGAATACTGCGCAGTTGCGTGGCGTCCCCACTATGCAACACATAGTCTTAGGTTAGAGAGGATTCAGAAAAGATTTTTAAACCATCTTGCTTATTCTGCGGGAATAAACAAAAAAATTCGGAGCTATGCAAAACGTCTTCAAAAATTCAGCATGACTTCACTCGAAAAACGAAGAAATAATAATGATTTAATTTTTCTTTTTAAAATACCTCAGAGTAAAATCGACTGCCCGCAGTTGTTAAGCAAGTTTAATTTTAACTTACCTCACAACTATCCGCGTCACCCTATAAAACTATTACGTCCCCCATTCCGAAAAACTGTTTCAGGATTCAACTCCCCCATTCCCAGAATTTGCAGACTTCTGAATAATTGCGATGAATCAATAGATATTTTTTCCACAACACTTCACAAATTCAAGCGCCAAGTCCATCAAAACTAACTTCTTTTTTCTTTTTTTTTAACTTTTGCCATCTTTGTATTTACTGTACTTATTCCTAAAGCTACCCACTATTGTTAAAAGTGTTATTTCTGCACGAGTATTGTAATTTTTAAGTTATATTTTAGTTTTTTCTTTTACTTTGCATGCTGTGTCTATCGCACCATATTGTACACTATGCTTGTATCTTATTGTTTGTATTATTAGGATAAACAGTGTAACAATTGTAGATATGCCAATAAATAAATAAATAAGCTAAACTTTCTAAGGTACTCGATGCCAGCCAGAGTTTCCCACACACCAAAAAAAAAAACATAAACACGCTACTCATCGCAGCGCGTGTAGCTGCGTGAGATGCAACGACTAGGTATATGCGTTGTCTTCCTTATTATTTAGCTATAAGTAGTTTATTACACTATGGGCTCAAACAAATGAAACAATCAGTCGTGAAACAAGTGTTTTGGAAAGAAGTGCTTGCTTGTGATTTATGTGCGATAACGTCTGTGAGCGATGTGAGTTTATGTTTTTATTTTGTTCGTTAAACCAGTATAAAATAGTCATTCAGGTCAAAATAAGGTACTTACGTTTTTTAATGTGTATTATACTTAATACTGCTTGTCCTTTATTTTTAAATAGTGACATAAATATAAAACTTATTTATTTAACAATATAAGATTTACGGGAAAACGATTTTATGGCATTTTAATGGGAAAAGGGCGTGAGTTTATGTATGTACGTAGGTATGTGTATAAGATTTTAACTAAATTTTTATTATCACATGTAAATGGCCGAACAAAACATTGTTGGATTAATGATCAGTGATTATTAGTGATATTAGTAGGTTATAATGATGGCCACAACAACATCATTGAGAACAACAATAAAATCATTAATCATGAGTTTAAGTTTAAAGATTATATTAAACATATATTATAATGGCAAGAAAGATACACAAACGGGTAATACCTATTTTGTTATTTTTTTTGTTGTATGTGCTTTTACACATTACCTACTTAGACGCGAGGTCGACTCCATTCAAACTCAACTCACACTGCAAATTGCAAGCTTTATGTCGTGTTACTTAAATTGGATATTTCAATTTGTACGAGACTGATTTTTAAATAAAAATAGTGATTGCGACCTTTTTTATTTTTTACTATCCGGTCCAAAAACTTTTTTATGCAACTGTACTAACAAAACATCCATATTATCCCGTTCATTTATGACGGTTTCACTTTTGTATGGTACGGCCGCTTTTACGTGACCTTTCAATTTAGTCGGGTTATTAGAGAATTGCTGACATATTCTTGTTTTCGATAGAACTTTCGTTGTAGCCGTATTTGAATGCTGAAATTTACAGGAACGAAGGTTCATAAATTGTTTAAATTTGTTTAAGGTATGCAATGTTTCTCGTTGTTATGGGAACTGCGTATTCGGTCGCTCAAGTACGACTAACCTAAAATTGAACAAATTTGTTGTTATTCTCCATATCGTGTTAAGTTACACAATCTAAAATTCTTGACGTTATAAGCGTCTACCACGGGCATATTTTACAGCTGTTTGATTGGTTATAAGTGTAATGGCATTTTTTTCTGATTTTTGAAACCATTTAATTACTTTGGTTCACGACAACCAAATCAAAAACTAACATTTAAACAAATTCAGGTCTCTTATTGGTATCTTTAACAAACTTCTACGTTGAGCGTTCTCGAGATCTGGGAAATCACGAAACATTACCGCAGCAAAATCTTGAATAACTTCAGAACCGCACACACAAATTTTGCTATTCCAACACATTTACTACGCAACTAGAGCTATCTATTCATGTATTTGGTTCCAGGCTAAAACGATTTTGCTGCGGTATCGTTTAAAACGTTACCCCAGCAAAATGTTGTTTTCTCAAAAAACTCGATAACTGTAGTTCACACAAATTTTGCTATTAAATTTCCCCTCATGACATGAGCACAACATTTTGCTAGGGTAACACACACGAGATATGCTGGGCTAGGCTGGTAATGTTGAATTTATGAGGATCCATTTTAATCATGGTTTTTATTCTACTGAAGTCGATAAGTAGGCGATTCAGGTGTGTATATCGTACAGCCCACTGGTGGTGGGCTAGCTTGGTTTCTACATCAAATAGGTACGTAGTTAGTAATCTTGCGTAAATCTTAAACTAACTGCCGCACTCAAGATACCTTTAGTCATAGTTCAAAATTATTATATCTATGCCTATAATCAATGTACTCTGTGGCTTTATTGAGTGTCACTGACTCTGGCAGGTGGCAGGGCCACCATCAGGGATTTTAATTTTGATACCACAAAAATTTTGTCGTTAATTTGGTCACCAAATAGGTACCAGAATTTGTCGTTCACTGGTTCAAAAGGTGTCACTGACTCTGACAGGGCCACAAAAAATGATTTTAATTTTGAAAACACAAAAATGTTGTCGTAAATGTCACCAAATATCAGAATTTGTCGTTCACTGGTTCAAAAAATATAAAAGGTTATAGGCCCTGCTGGGGAGACTCCACTATGGCCTATAAACTTTTTTTTTTTAAGGTAACTTTTAATTTTAAGGTACCTACCTACCTATTAAATCATTTTATATTTCGACAAAAGTTTTATCATTCTAACCTAAATTAAGATAAAATATGTAGAAACTCAACCTATCCTCAACTCACAACATATCACTCACAATCACCTCAAAATACACACATAAACATCACACACGAACTTTTTGGAAATTAATTTTTATTTATAAAATAAAATTTGATTATCTTCGCTAGGTGCTCTAGTTTTTGAGATATAAATTTGGCCCTGCTGGGGAGACTCCGAATCAGTGAACGACAAATTCTAATATTTGGTGAGTTGGACAAATTAACGACAATTTTTTTGTGTTTTCAAAATTAAAATCCCTGATGGTGGCCCTGCCAGTCAGTGACGTGATACCTTGATTACTTAGGTACTTATCCCAGTCACGCCACAGTCACAGTCGTAAGCGACAAAAAAGTAGTTAGGTACTTCCTGATTTAAAATATTGCTGTAATTGTGTTGACTTGATTTTATCGATTGATGTTTTTAATTGTGGATTTAAATGATTAAGGGCGTCGAAACATTGACACTGATCATAACACAGTGGGCTAAAATAAAACTCCTGTATATTAAAATTATAATATGCGGTATTTTTCCGTTTATTGAAAAAAAAATGTTCAAAAATAGTTTTTTTTTTTTTTTAAAACGTTGCCCCACACTAGGAATTTCTCCTGTATCGTGGGTGCGTTCACAAACATTTAAACTCACATACACAAATACCCAGACCAGTAACAACTATCTGTAGGTCATACAAATATTTGTTCCGAGAAAACAAAGAGAACAAAGTGCGAGTGTTTGTTATTTGTTGATGTTTTGTTGGTGAGTTAGTAATTTTATCGATATGATTCCGAACTCACTACTATTTTGTAGGTATCTAGGGATGAATTCTTAGCTTGGCGCTGAGGGCATGTTTTTGTTCTTTTTTGACGGGGCGGTCAAAAGATTAAAAGGGTTTGTTTGCTGATCCCTTCTCTTAGAAGACCGATTGATTCCCTTTGTAGAGTTCCTTTACTTCGAAGGTGAGTCTATTGGTCTTGTAAAATCTTGGTATTTTAGGCATGCTAATAAGTACGTCGACTTTGGTTAATAGGTAGGTACCTACAGTGAGAACATAAATTAAAAGCCAGTATCTTTTGCGATTTATTTATTATCAAGATAGCTTAGTTTTTATTGACACATAGGGCTACTTTTGACCCGTGGGATGAACAAATAACTCAAATATGGTTTTAACCCAATTACCTACCAGGACAACATGAAAATAAATGTTGATAATTTGATTTCATTCTTATTTCGCAGTTTCAGGGCAACTTACCTAATCAAAGCAATTATATACAGGGTGGCTGCATCTATTGAGTAGTGGTGTTCAAAGTTGCTTTAAGGCAATCACTTGCTTAATGCTGTATATATTAAGCACGTGATTTTATATGCTTTATTAAAGAACGTGATTTTTAAACGCGTAGGCATATCATGATGCCACTCACCGCGCTTGCTTTAAGTCAAGTGACTTAAAGCAAGCGCGGTGAGTGGCAGCATGCATGAGTGCGATGTAAAAGCAATAAGCAAATAGCAACTTGTGAGAGCCATGATAGCATTTGCTTTATGTTATGTGTATTAAGCACGGTGCTTTATTTTGCTATATGATATATTAACCACCACTACTATTGAGTGACGTTCAGTTGTTCAGGCAACTTCAAACCGAGCAAACGGCTATTTGGAACCTATGCACAATGTCAACGGAGCTAACAGCCAGGCGGTTGTGTGACCGCTCGCTCTGCAATCTGTTAGTCGCAAGTTAGCCACACGTATTACTTTTTGTGATTTGTTTTAATGTTTTTTTGATGCCCTTTGCATTTCTTTTTCCATTTTTTTTCTATATATTTAATCAGATCCACAACAAATATACAAAATAATAGAAAATAAGTTGATTTTTAAAGTGTTTTATAAAAACTTATCATCATTGCAGAAGATCATGCAGCGACATCTATTGAACAAAAATGTTACTAATAAATAAATGTTCCCACAAGTTAACTTTTGAATCGAGTTTTTCAAAATGTTATAATAGCTAAGAGCCGGTGAAGATGAGACGTATTTCTTATCAAATATAATTTATCATCACTACATTACTACATAGTACAAAACAAAGTCGCTTTCTCTGTCCCTATATCCCTTTGGATGCCTAAATCTTTAAAACTATGCAACGGATTTTGTTCCTTTTTTTTAATAGATAGACTGATTCAAGAGGAAGGTTTCAGTATCTTTCTTGCACCCTTGCGAAGCCGGGGCGGGTCACTAGTAATTTATAAACAAATTGCCTATCAAAAACTGGCCAAGTGCAAGTCGAACTTGCACATGAAGGGTTCCGTACCATCGTAGTAGGGTATATAAAAAGGAGTACAGCACAGCTAGTTACAAATAGTAATGTTTTTTGTTATTATTACATACTAGCGGACGTCACGCGGTTTCACCCGCCTAGTTCCCGTGGGAATATAAGGATAAAATGCAGCCTAATGTCACCCGGGGTATTGTTGCTTCCCAAAGGTAAATGAATTTTGTCAAATCGGTCCAGTAGTTTTTAAGTTTTCATTACAAACATAACCACACACAAAAATACAAATCTTTCCTCTTTATAATATTAGTGTAGACATACAAGACTTACATAAATATTGATTATTTTTTTAATTATTTCTTACAAAAACATATATATAGAAACATTTAAAAAATATAAAAAATAGTAGCCCACCGGCATTGGGAACAGGGTGCGAGCTACCGGTGGTCAGGGCTCTTGAGAGTGGAACCTCCTGACAATACGCGCCGTGTCTAGACTGCCTTCTGAATCAAGCCATTGATCCAGCTACCAAGCGAGAGCCTTCTTAGATCTTCGTAGAGGCTTTTGGCTATTAAGCCATTGGCAGACATGACTATCGGCACAATGACTACTGTACTCACATGCTATATGTCGCCAACCTCGCGAGCCAGATCTCGATACTTGAATTGCGTATCTTTCTCTGCTTTCACGAGGTTCTCGTCATGAGGGACCGTTATATCAACAATCATTGCTCGACGAGATCTATCACCACAAATCCACAATGTCAGGTTTATTGGCAAATCTCATTAAAGTAGGTATAAAAATTGACATATCTCCCAAACTTTAAAACTTTAGTTAGGGAAATTAGAAAATAATTACCTCCTCTATATGCAAATCTGGCGGGTCCAGTTCCAGTCACCCTGTGCCATATAAATAATTACTTTGTTAAGGTAAACTTCGAACATCACAGTGACAGCTATCGTATAAATGCAACATTTTTCAACGTACCTATTTTGATCCATATTTATCCTAATTATATCATAAGGCGAAAAATATTTTATTTGTAAAGAAATGTTTCACTTACGATAATTATTAAAATGTTGTGTTGGTAATAACTTAAAATTATAAACTTGTATTACGTTCCAGAAACCAGACGTAAGTTACGCTTGCGTTTTCAGTTGGGTTGAATTTTCACCATTCGAATTTATTCAGAGGTTCATCTTGAGTATTCATTCTTTTAATTACAGCTAGAATTTCATCATCCGACTCTATTTCTGCGCTCTGGTAATTGTTACTTCCTTGTTCAACGTTAATATCACTCAGAATTTCGATAACATTTTCTTTTTTTTTGTGAGCTTTTTGCGTTCGCTTTCGTTTCATAGAAACATTTTGATGCTTAGCACGAATGTGAATACTTCTGTTTCCGCTGTGTGCAAATCCATCTCCGCAAATATGACATTTGAATGGTTTACTTCCAGTATGAATCTGGAAATGTTTAAAACGTTAAGTTAAACTATTATTGAATATATTAAAAATATGTTATTCTATAAAATTCTAGGTGTTTCTGACAACATGGACATAAGGGACATAACATAGTTTTTACACAATACAATTTATATCACTAGCACTCGTTGCTTTGCGCTGCGCAGTTTCATCCGCTATTCTGCAGTTTCAAACGTTGCAGCAAGATTTTGATTTTTTAGAAAAGAAATGGGTTATCAAATACAAAAATAAATTTGCTAATCCGATTACAAGTTCCAAGGCGAAGATGTTCAAACAAACAAACTCTTCAGCTTAATATATTAGGAATATATTTTATTGCACTCACCCGTAAGTGTCGTGTTATATCCCCCTTTGTCTTGAATATTTTGGAGCAGTAATCGCAGGTGAAGGTTCTCTTTGGGTGAACACTTCCCATATGCCTTTGCCTTCTTATTTTATTGGAAAATACTTTTGGACATAAGGAACACTTAAGTTTCTGATTAGTATGACCAGCTTCATGTGAACCAATTCTATTCTTTGTCTGTTAATAACATAGTGCGTGAGATATTATGGCATTAGGTAAATATATGTATAGGGAAATGTAATTTTGGGTAAAACTAAATGCATTGATACTCAAAAAATACATCATCAAGGTTGACCGTTGACATGGGCTATGTATGCTAAGTGGGGGCCGCCACCGCTGGGCCATTGCTAACAGGCCTAGGGGAAGTTGATAGAACACAGACTGGTTTTAGTGAAATGAACGTCTCCGGAGGATTTCTTATTACAATAAGGTAAACAATCACCACAAAATCAATCAATAGGTACTTACGTAAAGTTTGCCGCAAATCGAACAAGCATAATCCTTTAGAGCTTTATATGGAAACTCGATATTGGGATGCATATATTGGTAATGGCGATAGTGAAAACATTTTTTCAGCACATCGAAATTACACTGAAAAGTTAAATCGACATTACTAAACATTAAAATCGACTACAACCGTTTGGTTTACGAATGAACAAGGTGAATCAGGAAATATTTCTTGTATGACTGCGTAATAGGCATGTAATCATCAACAGCTTATTAATGTTCCCACTGCTGGGACACAGGCCTCCTCTCTTTTTGCGAGGAAATGGGCTATAATCTACCACGAGGGCCCAGTGTAGGTTGGTAGATGTCACGAATGAATTTTTTGGTTCTAAGACATGCCGGTTTCCTCACGATGTTTTCCTTCACCGTTTTGAGAGCAGCGGTGATGAAATTAATTACACAAAGTAATGTGCCTGCCTGGGTTCGAACCCACGACCTACTGTTCGTAAGATGGAGCCGCTACCACTGGGCTACCGCTGCTCCTCCTCCGGCATGTAATAATAACTTTACTTTTTTTTGGAGTTTGGAAAATCATGAAATGTCGTTTCAATCCATCCCGTTCGGACGGAGCGGAACGGAGTGTCAGACTTCTACTGACTAAAAACCACCCGTGTTCCTTCTTGGCCCTTTGTGTCCGGGGCCGCGGTATCTCTTTCGAACAACATGCAGCCCTATATTTATAGTTACACTCAGAGGACATTCGTCTGACCCCCTGAACCCAGGTCAAAAGTCGCATATTCGAAATACTACTTTAAAAAACTATGCTACATGGCCAACAGGTATGTTCACATACCTGTTGGCCATGTAGCATAGTTTTTACTATCAAGGATCCACAAGGACACTCATCCTATCACGGTCTGTCCCTAATATTTTGCTGTAACATACCTGAATAGCTGTATGGTGGGGAAGACGTGTTGATACCCTTAAAAAATTGAATGAGTAACATTTCACTTCAGACACTGCCTCAGTTAAGCATGTGTTAAGATTATAGTTACACTCAGTGAAAAAAATAAAACCATGCACCATTTTACACATATCTGAATCAAAATTAACAAAAACTTATTTGTGTTTACACCTACATGATCACACTGCATTGGATAAACTCGATTATCTTTTGGTCTTATCATTCGTTTTCCTTCATCATCATATGAGTCATAATCTGAGTCTTCCGAGTGACTTGTTGAGTCAGGTTGGTAATCATCATCAATATCTTCTTTCACATATTTTCTTTTTTTTTCATTAGAAGAGGCGTTCTTAGACTTAACATGATGCCTTGAGTCAGGTTGGTAATCATCATCAATATCTTCTTCCACATATTTTCTTTTTTTTTTATTAGAAGTGGAGTTCTTAGACTTAACTTGATGGGAGTGAGGTTTCTTTTTAGTGACTGACCTTTTTTTCTTTGGTATTGGTTCATCACATGTATCTGTATTTAATTCTTCTGTGAGTGGATCACTAGTTTCGGCTTTGGTGCCATCTATGTCAAAGTTGTTGCATATTTCTACTTCTATTTCATCTAGATTACATTTGTCTGATTCTTCGTTTTTAACACTGTTACTTAAAATGAAGTTTATTTCATTTGAGGGATTTGGTTTTAAATCCTCGTAATTACTTAAAACTGTTTTTTTTATCTCTGATATTGGTTCATCTGTGTTAAATTCTATCATGGATGGATCACTTCTTTCTGCTTCAATGAAATTTATTTCATAGTCGTTGCATTTTTCTTCTTTAATTTCATCTATATTACATTTTTCTGATTCTTCGTCTTCATCACTGATCCTTACAATTTGCCTATTTTCATTTGTAGAATGATAGTTAATTTTGTTCATGTCAGGGTTCTTTTGGTTTTTCGGTTCTTTTTTAATTAAAATGTCAAGATCTAGTTTTTCTATATCTGTACTTGTATTGCTATCACTAGGCATATTATTAGAGTTGTCACAAAAAGTTATAACTGAAGTGAGAGTTATAGGATTTAGTCCAGTACTGTGTCTATCTATGCAATAAAGCAGTTGCTTGGTAATCTGAAAAGAACAAGGAAGTTTTAGCTTTTATATGCTTAGCGTATTACAGTATTGGATGTTTCAATCTTGAAACATCCAATAGTGGCATATTTAAATTAATACATTTTGTGCTTATTTTAGAACTTATTCAAATTCAAATTATTTATTGCAATTCATAATGAAAATTTTTACAGGTGATAGGTAAAATAATAAGGAACGAGCTTATAACTATCAAGCGGGCACAAATCCAGACTCCGTGGTCGGGTGGAAAAATCCAATAACACTTTGGCAGACCTAGGAATCGGACCTAGGACCTCATTCACAGTAGTCGCGCTTGGGAAGCCCCAAGCGCGACTACTGTGAATGAGGCTCTAATAACGTTTTTCTGTTTAACTGTACAAAACATTAGATACTACGCTGCTAATTTGCGAAGAAGAGCGTACGTATGGTATGGCCGCTTTTACATGACCTTTCAATTTGGTCGGGTTATTAGAGAATTGCTGACATATTCTTGTTTTCGATAGAACTTTCGTTGTAGCCGTATTTGAATGCTGAAATTTACAGGAACGAAGGTTCATAAATTGTTTAAATTTGTTTAAGGTATGCAATGTTTCTCGTTGTTATGGGAACTGCGTATTCGGTCGCTCAAGTACGACTAACCTAAAATTGAACAAATTTGTTGTTATTCTCCATATCGTGTTAAGTTACACAATCTAAAATTCTTGACGTATATTATAAGCGTCTACCACGGGCATATTTTACAGCTGTTTGATTGGTTATAAGTGTAATGGTTTGCTTACAAATTCGATTTTTTCTGATTTTTGA
This sequence comes from Diarsia rubi, assembly GCA_932274075.1. Lineage (NCBI taxonomy): Eukaryota > Metazoa > Arthropoda > Insecta > Lepidoptera > Noctuidae > Diarsia > Diarsia rubi. The sequence goes on from OW026414.1 coordinate 6,858,673, forward strand.
AACCATTTAATTACTTTGGACAACCAAATCAAAAACTAACATTTAAACAAATTCAGGTCTCTTATTGGTATCTTTAACAAACTTCTACGTTGTGCGTTCTCGAGATCTGGGAAATCACGAAACATTACCGCAGCAAAATCTTGAATAACTTCAGAACCATAAGCACACACAAATTTTGCTATTCACATATATTTACTACGCAACTAGAGCTATCTATTCATGTATTTGGTGTCGGGCTGAAACGATTTTTGAAAAAAGATTTTGCTGCGGTATCGTTTGAAACGTTACCCTAGCAAAATGTTGTTTTCTCAAAAAACTCTAAAACTACAATGGGCATTGTTCATATTTTTTTAAATGTTGTAATTGAAAAACCATGTCGAGGAATAGCGTTACTGATCATTACGGACTAATTAATCATGAAAAATATTCATATCTTACTGATGTTTTTAATAAAAGGGTATCATTTAAGCTATCGCCAATTTAATAAGTATTGTGTTTCTTAAGTAATAGGGTTTGTCCCCAAAATAGTAGGTTTGTCATCAAAACGTAGTCTCCAAACAGTATAAAATCAATTCCACAATAAATCACCTAAAATCATGGAGATATAGGCTCTAGTAGCAAATAAATGTTTTTGTATGTATTATAATAGTTCAGTGGTCTGTCTGCAGGGATTAAAGGAACCTAACTAACCGAACCTCGGGGTGACCTTGACGTCGACCCTCTAGGGTTAGGGTTTCTTTCAGCATTATTTGGTGACAGATCTACCATTCTGGGCACAAAACTATTGTTTATGTAATAAAACTATTATTATAAGAACGAAGTTTATATTCATCTAATGCACTACCTTTTTGTTGCTCTTATTTTACACATAATTATATTAACATTAATTTGATAATTCATTTCTGGAAACACTTTTTGTTTATCTGAGAACGAAAATATTTAGTGGTGACGTTTCTATATATTAGGTGATACAACTTGGTGACAAGAAATATAGTAGATGTGGCAGCCACAACCTGGTTAATGATGATTTAAGATGATAGATTCTAAGGCGTGCGCTTGACTTGATGGTATTAATATATAAACGATACATGATAGAGATTATCCCAAAGAGGCCAGGAGATGTTATGACTTATCACACAAATTTTGCTATAAGTAAACAAATTTCTCCTCATGACACACTATTTTTCTTTTAGTCTCATCTCTCTAGAGCACAACATTTTGCTAGGGTAACGTACACATCATCAGCCTATATTGTTCCCACTGCAGGGACTCAGGCCTCCTCTCTAGGAGAGGGACGGGCTATAATCCACCACGCGGGCCCAGTGCGGGTTGGTAGATGTCACATATCTTCGAATTTTTGGTTCTAAGATATGCCGGTTTCCTCACGATGTTTTCCTTCACCGTTTTGAGAGCAGTGGTGATGAAATAAATTACCCAAAGTAATGCGCCTGCCCGGGTTCGAACCCACGACCAACTGTTCGTAAGTCGGGGCCGCAACCACTGGGCCACCACTGCTCTAGGGGTAACGTACACAAAGCGGCAATGCTCGGAAACATCCTCTTTAGGAAAGATATTGTACGATTCTCGAATACTGCAGACAAATAGCATTTAAGATATGCGATAGAACTAAAAGATCTAGTTAAGTTTTACTAATAATAACCTTCATGTTTCTTTGAAAGGGGTTTGGACTTTTTTGTGTGGAAGCTGGCATATCGACTGACGACCCACTGCCATTTTGTTTTTTTTTTAAGAAATCACGGCTCACGATGATATTGGTTGGTACACAAAAAAAACTATTTTCGACGACACGGTTGGCGCAGTGGCTCAGGCAATGGACTGCTGCGCTGCGTGTCGCGGGTTCGATCCCCGCACGGAACAAATATTTGTATGGCCTACAGATAAAAGTTGTTTCGGGTCTGGGTATTTGTGTATGTGAGTTTAAATGTTTGACTTCATTTGAAATAGGGACTGTAAGGGTGGAGTGACGGTTATAGTGGGCTCCGTAGTTTAAAATTAAATTTAATTATTAATTATGTTAAAATAAGGTGTAATCTAATGTATAATCATATTATAAATGCATAAATACATAGTAAAAGTGTTTTCCTGCTATGGGAACGTGTAAATAAAGTTTTCGGGAACATACGGTTACCGGTAACCTTAAACAACAGCTGACGTTTGGAACTTTGGAGTTTCAAACTGCGGACTTAGATCACAAGGGGAGTATCATTTGTTTTAATCTTATTAATGAACACACAAACATCACTTTTACCTCTGTAACACGGATGTACTAAATACAAGTTAAACATTTATTGCTTAGTCAGTACCCTGTATTGTTTCTGCACTTTTTAAACAAAGAGTGATCGTATGAATGAAAGCTATATGATAAATTCAATAATTCTAGTTTATTCGATCTTTTCCCTTTATATAGATAACTAGCTGAACCCGCATGCCTTGCAATGCCCTTTTTCCTACCTACTACCTGCCTACTACCTGCCTACTACCTACCTACTACTTACCTACCTACCTACTAAATACATACCTACCTACCTACCTACTACCTACCTACTACCTACCTACTACCTACCTACTACCTACCTACTACCTACCTACTACCTACCTACTACCTACCTACCTACTACCTACCTACTACCTACCTACTACCTACCTACTACCTACCTACTACCTACCTACTACCTACCTACTACCTACCTACTACCTACCTACTACCTACCTACTACCTACCTACTACCTACCTACTACCTACCTACTACCTACCTACTACCTACCTACTACCTACCTACTACCTACCTACTACCTACCTACTACCTACCTACTACCTACCTACTACCTACCTACTACCTACCTACTACCTACCTACTACCTACCTACTACCTACCTACTACCTACCTACTACCTACCTACTACCTACCTACTACCTACCTACTACCTACCTACTACCTACCTACTACCTACCTACTACCTACCTACTACCTACCTACTACCTACCTACTACCTACCTACTACCTACCTACTACCTACCTACTACCTACCTACTACCTACCTACTACCTACCTACTACCTACCTACTACCTACCTACTACCTACCTACTACCTACCTACTACCTACCTACTACCTACCTACTACCTACCTACTACCTACCTACTACCTACCTACTACCTACCTACTACCTACCTACTACCTACCTACTACCTACCTACTACCTACCTACTACCTACCTACTACCTACCTAAATACTACCTACCTACCTATCTACCTACCTACAACCTAACTATCTACTTACCCAAAAAAAAAAGAACAAAAACTATCCTATGTCCTTCTCCTGGCTCTAAACTACCTCCCTGCCAATTTTCAGCTAAATCGGTTCAGCCGTTCTCGAGTTATAAGTGAAGTAACTAACACGACTTTCTTTAATATTTTTGATTCTTCGCACAAGCTCTAGGTAGGTTCTTAATTTTAAGGCAAAATGATGAGAGAGAGGGATAGTGTAGTGAATAAAAGTCAGATAGAGAAATAACATTTTTTATTACAATAAATGTTCAAATTGTTTACCATCAGCCTCAATACAAGCCCTACATCTTCTTAAAAAAGATCTACTTATTAGTCGGGCATATCTTCGAGAGTTAATCTCCTCAGCTGCTTGAGAAATGCGTTCACGCAGGTCGGCTACGTCCTCAATGGGCTTTGAGTAAACTTTTTCTTTCAAAACTCCCCAATAGAAAAAATCCAGGGGATTTAAATCTGGTGACTTTTATTCCAACAAACCTAAATTAAACTAGATCAAGATTTTTCAATATTTTACTAATTTTACTAACTTTTTTTTCACTTTGGTAAAAGTGGCGTCACTATCTGTCTCGCTCACTCATGGCAAACATACCCACTATCCCTCTCTCCCATCATTTTGCCTTAAAATTAAGAACCTACCTAGAGCTTGTGCGAATCAAAAATATTTTAACTGAGATAGCAAAAATCGGGTTACTTGAGGTTTTAATTTTTTTACTCTTTTTTATTGTATGGAACTAACAAGTATTGTACCATTTTAGAATTCTGATTAAATGCGCCAACTTTTAATGCCACTTGCCAAGGCACTTTAGTACATTTTTTTTAAAGGAGGGCCTGTCAAAGTCGACGAATCTTCAAAATTTTAAATTCGTAGTTTAACAAAAAGTCTCAATTCTCGGAAACTTGAGGCAATTGTGTCATTATTTTTTATTGGAATTCTAGAAATGTTATTTAGGATTACGCTTCCAAAGTTCAAATGAACAAAAATAAAAAAGAATAACCACAATAACCGAAAAATGGTACAGTTTGATCAAATTTCTAGGTTTTTCTTAAAATGCCTATAATTTTCAAACTGCATGGGATAGATTTTTTTTCAGATTTTTCTCGTGATGGTTATGATCAATCCTGTCACCCCGTTTCGGCTTGACGTTGAGTTCTGGGACACCCTGTATATAGATAAAATAACGTTCATAATAGTTATTTTGTTTTTGTCTTGAGTTAATTTTTCTTTTTTCTAGCCACCTACACCTACCCACTCAAGACTGACTAAAATTCTAATACAATAAAAATAATCAAAAATATTAATCCTTTTGAGCTAATATAGCAGCCTACCTCACTTGTTTGAGTAACACTATCTTTTTTCTCATTTTTTTCTCCCCTTACAACGCTAAACTTTCTTTGTTGGTCTAGCCTTTTAGTTCTCACCGTTTCTTTATTTTTAATTTTCAGTAACCTATCCGGAAACCATGCCTGTAATGACTCGTAAGGCCACTGCTTTAGATATGGAACAAAAATTAAGAGCGGCCCTCCAAGAGCTGAAGGATTCCAAACTCCAATGCCAACAACTTTTACAGGAAAGAGAAGACAGTGAGGAGGAGGTCATTAACGTTAATAGTAAAAACTCAAGCTTAAAACGGGAGCTAGTAGACCTTCATCAGGAATACATGAATGTTGTCAGTGAACGGGATAAACTAAGGGTGGTCACGGATGGGTTCAACCACTGTAGTAACTTATATGAGGAGGCTTTGTGTAAAATTAGGGACCTAGAGGATGAATTAATCCATGCTAATGCTAAACTTTTAAATTTGAAAAGGGAAAACGATCACACTCAGGCTATAGAGACTGACCATTTATATAATGAATTAGTAAATAAAAATTCTAACCCTCATTCCATCATTACAATTGACCTTACAGAAGATTCCATATTGAATCATAATTGCCATAAAATAAGTAAGAAAAAAATTAAGAAATATGCACGACTAAATAGAATCATTAAAAAAATTAATAAATTTAAGAAAAACCAAAAACATTATTCCAAAAACATTCAATTAAGGAAAGAACGTGTTTCTCTTGTTAATACTTTAAATAACTATCAGATTAAATTAGAAGATAGTATAAATATTTATGAAATGGATACTCAGCGCTTACAATCAGAAATACAGGCCCTGAATATGTCATTAAACTCTATATCTTTTAAATATGATCGCTCAAAAAACCAAATTAAAGAGCATATTCTTGCTACAAATGAATTAGTTGACAAAGTGGACTTGCTGACTGTCAGTAATACTCTCTGTACTTGTCAGAGGAGCCCTGATGCCCTCCAGCCAGTGGGAACGGAGGACTTGTCCCTGGCTGTACGCACTCAGGACTGTATCATCAGTCAAGAGGCACAAGTAGCGCACCCTCAGATTGGCAGTTTTGTATTTCCTAATGGTTATGATTGTAATCATTCAGTTTTGTTTTCTGATGGTTTAGGTAGAGGGCTAGGAAAATTAATTAGTAATAACTTGAGTTATTGTACACAAAATTATTGTATGCCGGGGTCAACCTTCAAACAGATTATGGCATCAGCTTCAAAAACTGTTTGTGGTCCTGACACAACCATTACTATATGTGTTGGTAACAGTTCTAAAATTAAAAAGGAAGACATCACTGACTGTGTATCAGAGTTGTTAAAGTTAGATTGTAGTAAAATTATATTGTGTGCTTTTCCGTATTTTGAAAGACTTAGTGATAGGAAAAACAATTATATACACATGTTAAACAAACATGTGCATTTCTTAGTAGGTCACTATTGTGACAAGCTTGTATATCTGGATACCAACACTTTTGTTGATAAGCTTAAGTCGACACCAGGTAATGTGTATCTACCTCTTAGATTTAGACACAAAATAGCTAGGCTATTAGCTTTTAATATTCACACAGACATATGTAGTATGTCAAAGTTTTCTTACATTGTTAACACTGCGACTATTAGTCATGGTACTTATGTACAGGAGGTGACTTCAAATAAATATAGCACTAGTGCTATAAATGTTTACAAACATTGTACGGAGGATGTTCCATATGTCACCGTGGAAAATTCTCAATTAGGAGTTTTTAGTGATGGAATCTTGTTGTCTGGTGATAGCACAGGAGACTCTGGGCTGACTCCAGATATTAGTTTAAACTAGGAAGTAAGAAAACAGAAGGTACCATTAACAATATTGTTAAACCTACCAACAGAAAGGTATCTTCTTGCACTAAATTAGTTAGTAAAAAAGGGCCTCAGCAGAACACTTTGAATTTATTCCACCAAAATATCCAAGGCATTTCTTCCAAATTATTAGAAATAGAATTGTTTTTAGAGAAAAGTATGTTTGACATTATTTGTTTTACTGAACATTGGCTCAAAGATTACCAAATGCTTATTAATTATGAAAACTATACGGTGGGTAGCTGTTTTAACCGTAAATCAATGCTGCGTGGAGGTTCCCTAATATTATTAAAAAATTGTGTTAAATATAAGCAACGTAATGACATTGTAGGTCTTTCGGTTGAACATTGCGTCGAACTGTCCTGTGTTGAGCTAGATAAGCATGTAATTGTGTGTGTGTACAGACCCCCAAACAATCAAAACTTTTCCTTGTTTGAATCAATAGTAGAAGATGTCCTGGCAAAACTTGCTGCCAGTAATAAATCTGTAATTATTTGTGGCGATTTCAATGTCAATATTTTAGAAGAAAATTCAATTAGCAGTAGGTTATTAAATCTTTTTAAGTCATTTAATTTAACCAACATTTTTATAGAACCTACTAGGGTCACCTCATTTTCTGCTACTTGTATAGACAATGTTTTCTGCGATTGTGATTACATAGATAAAGCCATAGTAAATTGCCTGCCGTCTGATCATAGCGGACAAACCGTAACTTTTAAGTGTAACACACCATTACAAAAAGTTCAGATTACATTTAGACCTTTAACAACTAGCAAATTAAATAAATATAATATATTCCTACAGAACAAGTTATGTGAAATGAACCATCATGTGGATGATATTAATATAAATAAATTGTACGATAACTTCTTTTCAATAGTTCACACAGAATTCAATAAAACTTTTGAGAAGAAGATTAAAAGTGTTAGCCCTAAATTTATATTTAGTGATTGGGCAACTAGAGGTATCAGAAAAAGTAGGGAAAGACTTTTTGAACTGTATGGCCTTAAGCCTTATATAAACTCTGAAACTTTTAACAAGTATGTTGCAAATTATTCAAAAATATTTCGAAATACTTGCAAGGTTGCTAAAGCCCTTCACATAAGCAAAAAGATCAAAACAGCAGAAAATAAAATAAAAACAGTTTGGAAAGTCATAAATAACGAGACTAACAGGAAAAAAATACGTACCACACACACATTAAATACAGCATGTGGTCCTAAAAGCGATAATCAGGAAGTAGCTCAAGAATTTGTAAATTTCTTTACTGATATTCCTTTAAAAACAACGGAGGCTCTTAATTCCTCACCTGAAGTCTCAATTGGTTTATTGAAGGCGAACGTGCCTGGTTGCCTGGCTGAATTTAAATTTAAACATATAAACCCTACGGAGGTAATTAAAGCTTTCCGGCAAATAAAAATTAAACTGACCGAAGATCTATGGGGAATGTCTATCAAAGTTTGTACATCCATAGTTGAGACTATTGCACCATACTTAGCTTCAATATTTAATTTGTGTGTAGACCGAGGGGTTTTCCCAGATTTAATGAAACACAGTAAGGTCATACCTCTTTTCAAATCTGGTGACAGTAAAGATACTAATAATTATAGACCTGTATCGGTGTTGCCAGCTTTTAGCAAGGTTTTTGAAAAAGTTATGCTTAACCAAATGCTCAATCATTTTAACACCAACAGAATCTTACACGATCAACAGTACGGTTTCACTAAAGGACGTTGCACAACTGACGCCGGTGTAACTTTATTAAAGCACATATTTAATGCGTGGGAACAGTCCCAAGATGCTGTAGGAATATTTTGTGACCTCTCAAAAGCATTTGATTGCGTGAATCACGACACATTGCTTTTGAAACTTGAGCATTATGGACTAGGTAAACTTGCACTTAGTTTAGTAAAATCTTATTTGAGTGAAAGGCAACAACATGTTCAAATAAATGGTGTTAATTCACAGGGTTTAAAAGTAAAAATGGGGGTTCCGCAAGGCTCAATATTGGGCCCTTTCCTTTTTCTGGTATATATTAATGATCTACCCTATTTATTGAAAAACCAACCTCAGAATATGGTGTTATTTGCTGATGACACTTCCCTAATTTTTAAGATAAATAGACGGGCTCAAAAGCTAGATGATGTGAATAAAGCCCTACTTCAGATTCATAATTGGTTCACAGCAAACAATTTAGTATTAAATGAAAAAAAGACAAAATGCATAAGATTTGCTTTACCGAATGTTAAAAGTAGTGATTGTGATATTCTATTAAATAACGAGAAACTAGAATTCGTAGATGAAACGGTTTTCTTGGGGATTACGCTTGATTCACGGCTACAATGGGGTGCTCATTTAACATCTCTTGCAGGGCGGCTAAGTTCAGCAGCATATGCCATTAGAAAAATTCGTCAGTTTACTGATGTAGATACCGCTAGGCTGGTCTATTTTAGTTACTTTCATAGCCTAATGTCTTATGGCATTTTGTTATGGGGACGAGCTGCAGACATTGAATCTATTTTTATTCTGCAAAAACGAGCCATCAGAGCAATATATGGTCTTCGTAGGCGCGATTCTCTGAGAGAACTATTTAAGAACATTAACATTATGACGGTGCATTGTCAGTACATCTACGAAAACATAATGTATGTGAGAAAAAATCTGCATCTTTTTAGTAAAAGAGGTGACAGACACAATTATATTACTAGGAATAGGGACCAGTTAGTGCAGCCAGGCTTCAGACTCGCTAAGGTAGACTCATCTTTCATGGGGTACTGTTTGAGATGCTATAACAAAATTCCACAAAGCATTCTTGAACTGAATGAGACGAAATTTAAAACATGTATCAAACGCACACTATGCAAGCAAGCATATTACAAGTTAGACGATTATATCGCTGATAAAAATGCTTGGCTCAATGCCGGTCCTGCTCCACAAGGACAGGACGCTTAAATAAATAGCATTTAATAGGAAGAAGAAAGAAGAAGAAGATTGTACAACTATCTTTGCAATGTATAAATTCAATCTCTTTAGTATTATATAGTCGCATAGCACATATTGTGTGAGTACTATGTACTAGAAAGCTGTCATTCTCTGGAAACCTACATTTATTTTTCTATTTTTTATTTGACTTAGATATGCCCTGGCGATTAAGAGTGTGTCATGCTCACTTAAATGTCTCGCTGATGGTGGCGGGTGTGTCGGGTCATTTCGTTCCCTTTAAAATGGTTGAGTGGAATGGTGGCTGATCCATGCGTCATGCTCGTGAACGGGTGCTGTCAGTTGTGACTGGTCACCTCTTAGTTGCCACGGCTTGTTTGAATTATTATATTATTTTTAAATCGTCGTTTTGGCTTTACTGTCGACATTTATCGTGCATAACTTGCTACATCGTTCTCACATGATAATATACCAATCTCGATATGAATGATGTAACCAAAGTTTTGTAACAATATTATGATTTAAAAGAGTATCCATGAAGTTTCTTGCCATTGTTCTCATGAGACCAACGCTTTGGAATCGGCAACTACAGTACACTGACAGTTATTATGCCTTGTGAGTGGGACTGTAGCTTAGTTTATTAGCTTATTAAAATTTAGTATTTGTTCGACTATTCAAAAGAGCCTGTAACTGGCCAACTTGAAATAAATGATTTTGATTTTGATTTTGTGAACGCACCCACGATACAGGAGAAATTCCTAGTGTGGGGCAACGTTTTTTTAAAAAGAAAAAAAGAAAATGATTGTCGTTGTACCTACTCATTTGTCGATCTTTACCTTCAAATATCTCGGTAACGCGTCACTTTTGGGTACCGTGTTACTGGACATTTTTTGTTTGTCTATAATGCCTTCTATACAATACATACCACTTTGATCGTGGGCCGAGTTTTAGAAAAAAAAAACAAAATGGCGGACAGGTTGATATGCCACATCGGTTCTATCCCCATTGACCCCAAGTTTTAATACAAATACTCGTAACTCACTATGGAAGGCAACACAGAAATTAAAAAAATATCTATTTATCAGATCCCTCCTATCAGACTAAGAAACTGGAGTTGGGCCAGCAGGGCTATTGCGTATCTTTTAAATGATAGCCACTGTCATTTAAAAGATACGCAATAGCCCTGCAGGTCAGGCATGGAGAATGATACATTTAAAAAAAATCATAATTTCTTAGTATGCGTAATAAAATTTATGTACATTTTGCCAATTTCCTTTGATTCAATTCAGTGTTTGCAGGTGATTATATTTTACAGATATTTTCATAAGTGTAAGTATTGATTTTGTACATTGATATTATAACAATTAAAATTATAAATTTTTGAGAAAATGGTCAGCCTAACACCTATTTTGATAATAGTTATTATATGTTTTCACTAGGATATGTTGCCGACCCCAAATAATAAAAAAAATAAATTGGGATAAGGGCAGGAGAATGATGATGACATGTTTTCACTAGCATTATTTTGGTCCACTTTAAACTCATATATTTTTTGATAGAGAGTATAGTTGGCGCCACATAAAATAAACGGTAAGGGAAGGGGAAAGAGGGGGGGGGGGTGTTCGCGCATGGGTACACGCGCGCCATACTAGGCTACTATTGTGTGTTTTATTATCGTACTAGCTTACCGTTTGCGGCTTCGTATATCATACAACATCGAAAAATATATTAAACTAGCGGACCTGGCAGGCGTCGTCCTGCCCGGACAGCAGCGCCACCTACCGGGTCCAATTGTGAATCTAAACCATTCTCGAATCCACTTGAACAAACACAAAATGACACTAAAAATGTGATAAATGAAGAACCGCTCAACCGATTTTGTGCAAACTTCACATAAACCATCTACTAAATAGTCCGAACAAAGCCTAAACATTTGGTTTGGATAGGTGAGCCCGTTCTTGAGTTATAAAATTACAACGAAAAGTGGCATTGATTTTTATACAGGCTGAAATTCAAACCCTTCACACATACGTCAACCAAGCATCCTGTACAGCAAACTAATAATAATAATAATAATAAGATAATAATAATTCCTCTCTCAAGAGCCCTGACCACCGGTAGTTCGGACTCTGTTCCCAATACTAGTGGACCACTATTTTTTATATTTTTAAATGTTTTTTATATACCTTTTTGTAATTAATATTTAAAAATGTATTTAATATGTTATGAAATGAATAAAGGAGATAATAATAATAATAATATTCCACAACTATCACACAACGCCATCTAGTCCCAAGCTAAGCAGAGCTTGTGTTATGGGTACTAGACAACTGATAAACATACTTATATATTTCTAAATACATACATATTATAGATAAATTACACCCAGACACAGAACAAATGATCGTGCTCATCACACAAACATTTGTCCTGGGTGGGAATCGAACCCACGACCTCCGGCATAGCAGTTAGGGTCACTAACCACTAGTCCAACAGGCCAGTCAAACTAAGTACCCCTATGCAAAAAAAAAGCATAGGGGTACTTAGTTTGATGTACAGAAGGCTTGGTTTACGTAAGTGTGAAGGGTTAATTTACAGCCTGTATGTGTGTGTTGTAAATGTGTTCAATTTAAAACACAATTCTTCTCACTGTAGACTCGCAACATTTTGTTGCCTCTGCGGTCTATTTCATACATTGTTTTAAATTATCAATAATATTATTTTCAGCCTCTCTTTTCATAAAAACAATGCACGTCATAAAAATGCACGTAATAATAATTTAAATGATAAATTAATATTTCTTTTATTTCAGAAATAGTAGCCCGACTTAGAATGAAACACAAAAAAATATGTAAGATATTATGAAATTTGCATACAAAAGTTTAATTGAAAAATTCCAGGAGTTAACAGAGGTAATTTAGGTTCATAAGCCTCATTACATTATCATAAGTTAATAGGAGACTTATTATTTATTTCGGGCTGTCACCAAATACAGGAGTTAATAGGAGTAATGTAATGTGTTATGTAGTACTAGGGTATCATAAGATATTAGGACTAGGGAGATTAATCATTTCTTTTGGGCGGTCACCACATAGCAAATCTTCAACTGAATCACGACACCTTGGTACTAAGTTCAACATGCAGTACTTATAAATAAGTTCTTGAAGAAAACAAATACAATTTGTTCTTCGAAGACAATGACCAAAATTTGTAAATGAAGGAATTTAATTTAAAGTATAAAAGTATCAATATTGTTATACGCCCTATGGCGTTCACACAACCAGTTCAAAAGTCGTTCTGTTAGATCTGTCAGTTGATTTTGACAGTTTAACTGACTTCACATCGTCACAGAATACATTATAGTACTACGTATCTTGGCATCGTAGAGGTTTACCTGCAATACCTACTTGTCTGGTTTTGAGGTTATTTTCGATTTTATAAAATGACTCCGAAACTCAATTTAGTTTACAAAAATAACTTTTGTAGGAGTTAATAAATGATAAATGTAGACAATAAAAAACAAAGTTTGATGTTGGCATAGTTTGGTACGGGATTCCATATATCCATGAACAAGATCTTTTGCACTTTGTACCATCAACATGATTGATTGTCTTAACATTAAGAAAATCTTTTAATAATATAATCAACAGTACATAAGTAAACATTAAATATTCATGTAATTGTTGATCATAATCCTCAATAACTTTTTTGCTAACTGTACTTTAACTTCGTTTTTTTGTGGTCCCGATGTACTACTCCAAATTAATTAAAATAATACAGGTGGCTTTCGGGACTAGAACTGCGGTCCCGAAAGCCACCTGTTCAATAGCCCCATGACCCTCTAAGTTATCTACAATATTATTTCGTGCAATGGATTGGAGCTGATCAAATTGTTTTTGTAATTTTCATAAGATGATGTCACAGACAAACATAGATGTACAGACAGACGCACCATCATGCGAGATTGTCACTAATAAAGTTGGTACTTACCATATTGGTATTTTTTAATATAGCACATACAATTTTTTGAGCTCTCCAAATTGTCTGAATAAAATTGAAACTCTTTGTCAGAAGAGCACTACAGATGTAACATATGTAAAGATCATCAGTTGGGACCTGAAAATAAGTAAATAAATTACTATAGCTATTCTTCTTTATTGTATGGTTAGTGCCTAACCTGCTGTCAGTTATCTATTATTTCTTTAAAATAGCTATCTATTAACTAGAGTCTGATGTCCAGCCGGTGTAGTGTACTTTAGTGCAGTGGATGTAACTTGTACCTCATCTAAGTAAGATTATACCGACTACCTAATTAAAACCTTGCGTAGTAACATGATCAAATTAATGGTAAACGAGTTTTGTTAAATTGTGGTGTACAATATAGCATAATATTATTAGTACATCAATCTATGGATGTATAAAGTAAAATTTAATAATTCCTTACATAATTATCTTGTTTTAGTTTGATAATGCTTTCGATGAAAACTTTCTGATCTGTGTTGTTTAATCTATTAACTTTTTCGTCAGCACTAAGGCATAGTCTGCAAATTGTATCCACTTCGAATGAACGCATCATTTTTAGACTTGAACCTTGACTATGGCAGCTGGATGAAGAAACTTCTATTGACCACCCCTTTGGGACTGGCTTGTGGACGGGTTATTTAATTATTTTATTTTCACTGCTGAGATTGTGGCTGAGATTCACTGTTTGAAGTTTTGAACTCTCAAGGTTACCCACGTGTCGCAGAGAAAGTTTAGTAAATGAAATCTGAACGTTGTAATAAACTGAATGACTACAGTTTTTTAATTAAATCCCTGTTATTGATCTGAGATTATAACAAATAACATTATTATCAAAGAATAAAAATTATTTCGAATCTCAATCTGACAAGCAAGACAACTCAAAACCAAATCAAAACCAAAACCAATCGAGATGAAGAAACTATAGAGACGGCGTTGCTGGTAGACCACAGAGTACTTTTATATGTTACTGTTTAATACGTCACGCGGTTTCACCCGCGTAGTTCCCGTTCCCGTAGGAATACAGGGATAAAAAGTAGCCTATGTCTCTCGGGGATAGTGTAGCTTCCCAACGGTGAAAGAATTTTTCAAATCAGTCCAATAGTTTCGGAGCCTTTTCGTTACAAACAAACAAACAAATCTTTCCTCTATAAAATATTATATTATAGTGTAGATTATGTGGTAGACTTTCAAAACAGTAAAATGTACTCTGTGTGGTAGACTTAGTGTTACTTACAGTGTTCAATTCCGCTATCACACTAATATTATAAAGGCGAAAGTTTGTGAGTGCGTGAGTGTGTGTATGTTTGTTACTTCTTCACGCAAAAACTACTGTACAGATTTGGTCGAAATTTGGTACACAGATAGTTTGTAACCTGAAGTAACTAATAGGATAGTTTTAATTCCGATTTTATATTCCCGTGGGTTGTAGCGGGCGAAGCCGCTGGCAACAGCTAGTTTTCTATAATTATATATATAAATACCTGGGAACAATTTTTGTTTATCTGAGAACGAAAATATTTCGTGGCGATAGATCTATTTATTAGGTGATACAACTTGATGACAAATATAAATTTTGGTGATAGAAAATATAGTTCCCTATTTTTTTTGCGAAGCTTATTTAAACCTTAAGGTATTAATCTATTTATAGATAAATGTGTTTGTTAGAACAGAAATTGAATATAGAATATTTGTGGAATTGTGCCCTTTACTCTAAATAGTTATCTAAGATATCGCAATGTAAAAATATCCGCGTGGCAAAATAATTACGCGGTCCGCCCGGCCGTTGCCATCGTACTATTACTATTATGTATTCTGTGCCGTTGCGTCCCAATGTAGACACGTGGAGATTCTAGCCTCTAGAAATTCGACTTCAAAATATTGATTGCACCATAATGTTTACAAGGTGTTATTGTAGATTTAACAGTAATAGATAATATGGTAATACAATCTAATCTACGAATAAAATTTTATGCTGATTTGTTTGTTTGGTTAATATTTCTATGTTGGATAGTCGATTTATCGAGGAAGGTTATATATTGTGATGCAAACGAATTGGCGTGGGTCAGCAAGCCGTTGCCTTGAAATATAAACTTGTGGAGTCGGAGGTACCGTACTACAAGTATGTGCCCGACCCAGTTCTCAAAAAAGACCATGTAACGTTGTACTGGGATCGGACTATCATCACTGACAGGACTATTGTTGCCAATAAGCCTGATATAATGGTGATAGACCGATCAGTACGCCGCGCAATGATAATCGATGTTACCACTCCGCATGACGAGAACCTCGTGAAAGCTGAAAAGGAAAAACAAATAAAATATCTTGATTTAGCACACGAGGTTGTCGATATGTGGAATGTGAGCTCGGCTATCATTGTGCCGATAGTCGTAACGGCCAATGGCCTTATAGCCAAGAGTCTGGACGACCACCTGTCCAAACTCTCGCTTGGCGGTTGGATCAAGAGCTTGATCCAGAAGGCAGTACTCCTTGATACGGCTCGCATTGTGAGGAGGTTCCTGTCTCGGGAACCCTAACCACCGGTAGCTTGGACCCTGCTCCCGTCACCGGTGGACGACTATTTTTTATATTTTTTTAATGTTCTTTTAGGAGTTTTATATGAAATATTTAAAAATGAAAATTTAATGTGAATGAATAAATAAAGGACATAATAATATTAATTATTATTTAGATTTTATTATAGCTTATAAATTAATAATACTATTCAAGTATCAAGATCAGCTAAGTCGTACTAACTGGGTTGCCACCTGAGCGATGGTGGCGCCCTCATTTATTTTCTACCCTTTTAAGTCGCTTTTATTTCGCTCTTTTACGTTGACTTGAACTATAATATAATATCATATAATATACATACTGGTGATTGTACTCGCCAAGACCTTTCATTTGGTACCAAACATGTTATGATTACCTTTTAATTTAATTTTTTTCGAGCTTAGAATTTGACAAATTCCGTCATTTAAAGAGTTGTTAAAATTTATATAGCCTATGTCACCCGCGCTATAATCTTACGAATCTATTGACTCATTTATTAAAATACGTTCAGCAGTCTAAGCGCTACGGTGGAACATACAAACATACATAATACATACATAGACTGCCAAAATCATTACCCTTCCTTTTGGCTTCGCCGTAGTTGGGTAAAAATAAAGGACACGTATTTTTTTCTTTTTTCACATACTGAAAAGATGAAGACGATACAGTGCTTCGAAAAGTCGCGTCAAGTCGTGTGACGTCCCGCAATGACCTCCGGCCACCGTAGACGCGGGCCTGTGGACGGTGATCAGTGATGGGCTAACTCGCCGTCCGTCCGTCTCACGACGAAAACAGGCCGTGTCGACGGCGCGTTCTTGTTCCACGCGCGCCTCAAAGAGATGACAGCAACATGGGAGGGGCCCGAAAGGGCCGACGCCTGTCGGGGCCGTGGGTAGTCCACCGGTTATCGCGGCCTCGACATAGAGGGCGAAGAAGGAACATGGGTGGTTTTTAGTCAGTAGAAGTCTGACACTCCCTTTCGCTCTGCCCAAGAGCGGGAGGGGTTATTCGATGATTTTACACCCACCAAAAAAAAAAAGTCGTGTGACGTCACAAGTGTAGTACTTTTTTAACCACAAAGTTACGTCAAAAGCCCCCACTCATGATCTTCGACCCTTTTTATTTTCGTCAATTTTTATTAATTTGATAAAACAAAATACACGTATCCAATATTTTTCAATATTCTAACAGACGGACATAGTAATTTTTTTGGTGGAATACCTTATTGAAAAAATATGTTTTTGTAGAGTAGTCGATCTATCGAGGAAGGCTTTAGTTTATGCAAAGTTGATACGATAGAGAGGCTTTCCTTTAAACAGCATAAACTAGGTACCAATTTCAAGCTCTGTACCAAAAATCAATTATATAGGAGCAGTAGTATAATCGTAAATGATTTTTTAAGTTTTAGCCCCGTTTGAACACGATGTATCCTTCCTAACAGCTGATTATGTCTATACGTATTCGCTTAGGTCATGCACCGTAAAACGATAAATCTGAGATGCGTTGTTGCCGCTCTGACACGCCGCCCGACCGTTTTGACACGACGCGCGCGTGCGATGTTGCCAATTTGTTACCTTGTTATCTAAGGTCAGGGTGTTAGCGTTTTGCTCTGATTTGTAAGCCATTTAATTTATACGAAAAAAAACATCATTATTTTTGGTGCTTTTTATTTTTGTACCTACCGTATCGAATTACTAAACACGTATAATATACGTAGTGTAATTTAATGCCCCTATCTAATATCAACTCGGTATGTTTAAAAGAAATTCAAAGTCACATTTGAATATTAAATTAAGAAATGAAAATAGAATGGACCCCGCCTGCTTCCAAGTTTTGTTTAATTTAAAATGAGCTTGTTTTTTGCTTTTCAGCTTTTTCAGTCGGGTTTTTTAGTTTTTTAACTACTTTACACACAAAAACTGCTAGATATTAATTTTATTTTATAACTAAAATTAATCAGATTGTAAAAATTTTAGTCGTAACATGTCTTTAGCAGAAACAGCGATAAATGTGAAGGTGGGGAAAAGGATTCATGATCATTTATTGCCTGAATGCTACAGGACTAACATTTCTATTGAAATCAAATATCTACCTATTCATAATTTCAACAGGTACATCAGTACATTAGCAGTTGTTGACTAGTTCAACATCAGCGCTTAGTCAAAAAAACACACAAGAAAGGTAACAACATAATTTATTTATTATAACCTACTGTACAGTATCTAAGCACAAATCTCATTCTATCCCCACATAGCTCTCTGGACTCCAGACAGTTTGTTATAGTCGGCCAGGTGTCTCCACACTATACGGCTCATCCGCCATTCCTTCACTATACCTCTGGGCCTGAAAATTTAAAAAATAACATCATTATTTAGCCTGTGGATCTTCATAAGTTAAATAACTTCATTATACGTAGGTGAACAGTGAAGTATTTGATCAATTGATCATCATTTAACAGTTTTTAACAGAACAAGATGCAAATAAATGATTCATTAGCTTCCAGCAGTTTCGCCTGTGTAACTAGTTTTTTCCCAGCATTATATCTTAATAAATTGTGGCTTGTGTTATTCGAAGACACGCTAAAATTCATTCAGTAAACTTGTTTATGTAAGAAATGTCCATACTTTCTCACAAATTTTCGTGTTTATAATTTATTGTAATAATGGGATGATACAGGCTGGCTAACAGTATCAGTATCAGTAATTTATTGTAAGATTTCACAAACCTTGATGTGACAACGCATCTGTTGTTTATTCTGAGGGGGATGGCATTCATTTCAAACTTGTTTATGTCTTTGTCAGCAAGTTCTCTAATCTCCAAAGGCAGGATATCATTTTTCCTCATGGCATTGATTCGAGTTCTTTCAAGAAAGTTCTCCGCGCTCATTCGCCTCCTTTTCACGTCTCGGATCATAAGCCAGTTTGCCCATTTATTTCTCACTTGTTGGAACTGTAAGAAGTTAAGTATTTGTAAATTCTATGTGAAAATTTGGAGAAGAATGGTTTCGTGAGATATTTGAAAAACTATGCAATTTTAATGAAGATGATGGATTTCAACTATGTAATATTGTAATGAGAATGATTAACGAACCCCGAAGCCAGCGACAGTTTGAGATTTCCAGACATATTTTGCAAGTCCAGATATATTTAAATTCATGTTTAATTTGCTTATTTAGATTTTTGTGTTAATAAAGAAATTTATTTTAGGTTACATCAATTTTTTTGACATTGCTACCTTGCTAGGCTCATAGACGTATAAGTGTGGACTGGAAATACCTACAAAAAAGGCGCATACCTACAACCAAGAATGGAACATAAAATGGCTGCCAATGCTAGGGTTGTATCAATCAGGAACATAGTATTACTGTAACAAGTATCGACACTAATACTACTTAATAGTAATGCGAGTATTATTAGATATCACGGTTGAACTATATTTAACAGCCCGTTATTACTAAAAAACATCAATAAATTTACTTAGCTTCTGATACCTGAGCATAATAACAAAAGTATTAAAGAACGCTTTTTACGTTTGCACTTTCGGTTATATCTGCAGGGCTATTGAAAACAATCCTCTTCCTATTAGAAAAAAAATGTTTTTTACTAGGATCTGGATAACCACCAGAATTTACAAGTCAGCAGGGCTATTGCGTATCTTTTTAAATGTCAGTAGCTATCTTCGTATTAATGTTAGTGTCTCTTAAAAAAGTCCAGACATAATCTTAGAATACACACATGAAGACTATGTAGATTAGTGTATGAGATGGTCTTTTGAAGAAAGCACCACACAGATTTAAGTGGACCCATGTAGGCAGTTTCAAGCATTTATCAGTCATCGTGAAACTCGACTTGTAACTGAAGGAGCTCAACGCCACTACGAACAATACCAAAGAAAAGACTTGGGTGGGTCTATTTTATTTATTTATTTTTATTTAACTATTTATATAGGTACACACAGTAGACAACACAGGAAAATTATAAAATATAATTTTAATATATTATTAAATGTCAAAATACACAAAACTGAATAAAAACGGGCGGGTTGTTCACATGTTACAGCGACCTCGACATGTAGGGCTAAAAAGGAACAAGGGTGGTTTTTAGTCAGTAGAAGTCTGGCTCTCCCTTTTGCTCTGCCCAGGAGCGGGAGGGGTTATTTGATGATTTACCACCCGCCAAAAAAAGGTAAAAATTCATCAAAAACAAATAATGTCACTGTCGAAGGAAAATAAATTCCATTTAATTTCAATTCAAATGAAAGCAGTTCAATCCCAAGCTTTTTGCCCTCTATTAAGGGTGTAAAAGTACCTTAACGCAAACGAAGGGCACTTGTTCTGCAACACCTGGCACCCCCCCTAGTTACAGAGATACTGCGGGTTAGAGTTCCAAATTTTGCACAGCTGTTTTTTCTATATACTAGTTTTGCAAGTTATAACTTTACTTAAATTACCTCCATGACCCTTTTACTAGTCAAAGCACCCACATTCAAAATGTAAGCCTTAAAAAATTATAATCTTCTTAGCACTCTTAAAACATTGTGCTAGTATGTTTTAAGAGTGCTAAGAAGATTATAATTTATTAATGCTTACATTTTGAATGTGGCTTGGTAGTTTATTATAAAAACGAATCCATAGGCATCTAAATGATTCACCTATTTTCTTGAGCCTTGTTGTGGGTACAATATGCTTATTTCTTGTATTAATTTGTACTATGAGTATCACTATAATTTCCTAAACATCTTTATATTTTTGTGAGCATACATATTTTTTTTATAAATATACTGCTAAGGAACAGTCACTAAATTCATTTCCTTAAACTTTTTTCTAAGAGAGTGTCTCAGACTCTATTAATAAATTAATATAACTGCCCGTTTCTGCAAAACGAAGATGGTCTGAATATTGGCGGTATTCCCCCATAACAAAAAATACTGTACTACATTACGCTATGAAAAAAACTGAAGAACACAAATCAGGCTGTCTCTACATCGGTTAAGTATTAGTATATTTTCGGATCACGGTTCTGTGAACCACGGGCCGGAACACGGTCACTTGAACAGATATCGTTTCAGCGCAGCGAAGGAACTAGTATCGGAAACTATTACGGCAACGGTACAACACTATTCATGTTTGTAAACAAACGAATTAAATTATGAATTAACAAAAAGGTTTCTGCGACGGAAATAAACCCAAATATTAACAATAAATTAATGATCACGAAACATTTTTTCATCGAAAGTGTATTACTCCTAAATACTATTGCATGAAAACGGCTACTAACCTGTGTAAAGTTAATTAAGGTTGATTTTCCTTCTTTCTCTCTTCATACTTCACAATACAACACGTGCCTGTACATTGTTTTGCTGTTTTCTAACAAAAACATGCAGTTTTAAAGGTAAACTCTTCGTAATTTTCTCACAAATCGCAATAAAACAAAAAGTCAACCATTTGACAGCAGAACTACCACGAAACTTGTCGCATAGTATGGCGAATATGGCACCTATTGTGTATTTAACTCGTAACACCAAATGTTGACATTATGAGCAACAACTGAAATATTGTTGTCTCCTTCATCAAATACGATTACTGCATTATAAAGAACGAAACAAAACGATATTTCACATTCTGTATCCTATTTCACTCATAATTGTATAAACAAATATATCTATAGAATGCCGCGGCGCTTCTATGTTTTCCTACCTCAATGGCTAGGCTTCTCATCAGTGTTGCCAACAGGATTTTTAAAAATCCGCCAAGTTCGTAGTGTATATATTTCCGTCCAAAACCTGTTGAAAATATTTATTTATTCGTCAATAGTAGCCGTTAAACTAAAGTTAAATATTATTACAGTTTCATTACAATTTAAATTATATGTACCAAGCGTAGTTGGATAATAACTAATAATAACACGTCTTTGACCTACCTTATTGCCATCATACAAAATTATTCATATAACAACATTTGGCTGAAGAAAGTTTTTGTCCTTAAGGTGGAAGCTCACATCTGGCCCGCGAAATTCTAATTTTCTTACGTTTTTGGCAATTTGCAGGCCAGTGCTTGGTTGTATGTTTATGAAAATTTGATTTGCGACTGTAAGACGTATGAAGTTACCGAATTATAACCATCAAAATTATCAATACAACCCTCCAAGTTCATTTTCATGTCAAGATTGATTTTTGCATGTAAAAGTCATTCTTTAGTAATTTAGTCGTCGTTCTTTAGTAGTTAGTAATTTTGATGGTTATAATTCGGTAACTTCATACGTCTTACAGTCGCAAATCAAATTTTCATAAACATACAACCAAGCACTGGCCTGCAAATTGCCAAAAACGTAAGAAAATTAGAATTTCGCGGGCCAGATGTGAGCTTCCACCTTAACAGTGTTATCGTCAGCAGTTATAAAGATTTTTTCTCGTTTGCAACGTAAGTAGGTACCCAAATTCGCTAGATAGATAGGACGGGAAAGCCGTTATGTTGGCAACGCTGCTCCTCCTGTCAAAACTTTCAAAAGTACATTTTTTTTTTTTTTTTTTTTCGTTCGCCTATTTAAAAGGCAGGCATCGATCTATAGACCATTCAGCCTCGTCATATTTTCATATTCTTCTATAAAATTAAAGTAAGGCCAAAGCCAAGTCATCAGTAAATTCTTATCCTCGTATCCTTTAATCAAGGCATATGCCATGTCTTCTTTTTTTTTTTTCATAATTAAATGTTTCGTCAATCCAATTTTCTTTTTTGTCAAATCCAGTTTCATCGTCATTTCCGTGTGGTCATTTCCATTTCCAAGAGTTAGGTCAAATGTCCTATCCATGTTTATAAGTCCCGATCAAATTTTACACCCACTAGATGTAATAAAATTAAATAAGGGAATATAGGAAGAAAAATTCTCCAGCAATCCTTGAATGTCGCGCGGGAGGTTTGCCGGTGTTTTGTAAATCTCAAGCAATTTGTCAATCAATATTATACGATTCACATTGTGCGCTGGGCATTCAAAAATAATGTGATCAAGGGTCTGATCTTTATCGAGGTTGCAATCAGTGCATTTAGGGGAAGCTATTATCTTCATTCTGGCCAGATGAGTATTAAAACGTCCATGTCCAAATCTTAGCCGACATAGTAAAGAATAAAACAATTTGCTTCTGTGAGATTGTGCCTTCGTAAACCAAGGAGCTAAGCCAATAGCTGTATTGATTTTTGCATACCAAGTGCCTTTTATTTGCAGAGTCTCCTGCCAATCTTCAAGCCAACATCGAATATTATCTTCCTTGATCATATGTAATAAGTCTGAACAAGGTATGGCAACACTTTGAATTTCTGTATTTCCTAGGTCAGCAATGGCTCTCGCTATAGTGTCTGACCTGCGTTTTCATTGCCACCACAGACTATATAGAGAACAGGTTCAGATGCACAACTCCCATAGAAAAAATATTGGACACAGCGACTCGTTTCTGATTGGTTAGGGGAAAATGATGTTTGACAGCTGTTGTTATTTTTTATTGTTTCCTGTACTTAGGCAAAGACATGCATTATACAGCATATAATAGATGTATTAATACAGCTACGTACGTATAGCTATAGAAACCACCCAGACCATTTTCATTCAAATTTTCATCATACTTCAAGGAAAAGGCGATGGTAAATGAAAATACTAGATGTTTTGCAATAAATAATATTATTTATTGGGATTTTTTTTAAGTTTTTTCTTAAATTTCCTTAAAGCTTTTGCTTGCATAACTGGCTTGCTACTCATGCTTTCTAGTCTAACAATGTCTGTACCTTTTAATATTTTATTAATTATATTGCACCAATTATGAATGGCTAATTTTGTTGTTAGAGAAATGAATGCCTGAATGATGTCATTTTTATGTTTTTGGCACGTAATGAACTCAAATGCACACTTGCTTTGTATTATATTATAAATTTTGGTCGCAAGATTGTACTTGTGTGCATTTGAGTCCAAAAACAGATTTGTTTCTTGAAAAATTGTGCCAAAAAGCATAATAAAATGTTCGGATGCATATAGTAAACCCCTTTTGCTCTTATACTCTTTTTGAGACACCCACTTATGTACACCCGACTCATTAGACGTTAAGTCTTTCTTACACTGCCGACACTGCGATTTTTTTAACATTTTTCTTATTACCCAGCCGGCAGTGTAAGCCCTTGAATGAACATTCAAGCGTTCACGTCTCGCCGTAGTGCAAAGGTTTACAGAGTCATTGTTAGGACTACTTGATTGTAAATCATTATCATTGTCTACAATTTCACTAACTGTTTCAAAATCACTTGTTTGAAACAGTGATTTCATTTTTAATAACTGATAACAGGATTCATCTTCACAATTAAATGAATTGTAATGAAATTTTATGAATCCTGTTATCAGCAATGATTTAAAGGTATTTGTGAAACTGTGGCAATCTGGGTTATTATTCCTTGAATTATATGCCCTAACCCTTCCAAAAAAAATTTCTAGACCATCCGAATTAAAATATCTAGGACGCATTATTTCTAATTTTTTTTCTTCAAAAAATTGCCACAGTCTCTGTAAACTTCTAAGAGTTACAAGCCAGTTTCTTAAGCTAGGTACAGTAACTTCCTTAGAATTTTTATCAATAAATTTCATTTCTTCGAATTTTGTAATAGCTTCTCGCCAAAATTGATGGTGAGGTGACGTTTTCGTTACAGTGCACCGTAATTCTTTGCCTTTATTTTTCTTTGAGAAAGTGCTGGCTCCATTCACACTGTCGAATAGTTGGTCGAGGAAGGTCACTACTTGGGACGTATTTCCCAATGTAGTACTCACTGCTTTGCCATCTGCATAGTGTGCTGAAAAAAGGCAAGTATTACTTCATATAATTTTTTTCAGTAAAAATAAATTTTATTTTATAAAGCAAAAGTTTTTGCTGTAAGGTAGTTTAATCCCTGACAAATCAGTTATGCTTTTTAAGATTTCAATATATATTTTTTTGTTTTTCTATATAAATCTTGTAAGCCATTGCAGTGGCAGTTATATCTTGTCTGATAAACATAGAATTCATATTTTTTAGTCTATCAGACAAGATATAACTGCCACTGCAAGGGCTTACAAGATATAAATGCAAAAACAAAAAAAGAATATATTGAAATCCTAATAACTGCTTTGTCAGGGATTAAACTAGGTAACTTTATTATAGAGGGAGAGAGAGTGAATAAATACTTACAAAATGAAGTAGTGTATTTCAAAGCACTGGCCATAGTGTGACTAAAAACTTGTGCACAATTTCTAACCTGAAAAGTTAACACAATAACTTTAAAAATATAATAGAATAATTATGGATTATAATTAGAACAATTATTTTACTACAAGCATTAATATTGTAACATTTGTCTGCATTAGATATTGAAGTATAACTTAAATAGCTAGTAGATTTTTTGCCACATTATGAGCGTTTATTCCGCGCGGCCTGACAACGTCGCATTTTGGAAGCTTTTCGTGATTATTTCAATAAATTTATATAACATTACATTTTTTTAAACTAGATCGTTGGACTGATAAAACAGCATACATACTTGTAAATGCCAACAATCTAGATGACAAAAAATTGCGATTTTATTTAAATTTATTCAAAATAATCACGAAAAACCTGCAGAAATGCGACGTTGCCAGCCCGCACGGAATAAACGCTCTTAAAGACTAAGCGCATTTAATGGCTTGATAAGTACTAGTGTAGCCACAAGTCGTATTCCTTAATGTTGAATGCCATAATAATGGTGCAATCAGATACTGATAGAAGCATGAAAACAATTATATGCCTGATAAACAGTAATGATTCTTTACATTTATAATTTAAATGAATAACCTACCTTCATTTTCTTTATTTTCTCTGGTATAACATGCTCATCAGTAAGCTTATGAAGCAAGCGTGATTCAGCATGTAGGCAGTCAGTTTTGTAAACATCAACAATGTCTGACCATCTTGCTATGCTCCCATTTAGTAGAATATTTTTGTTCAAAAAATTATTTCGTATGCCCTTTATCAGATGTGGTGGGTCAAATATAATGTTTAATTGATAACCATCAATGTGGATTGTATCATCTGAAATCCAAAAAAATGGTTTGAGAAACAAAATAGTAAATAAAATCTTATAATAAGTACTTCTATGATGAGGAAGTGATGTCACAAATAATAAACAAATGCATCTGTACAGTATGAGGCCGCTAATGTGGCACATGGAGTTGCAAATATTTGTTACACCACTATGAAGGAGATGTGCTAAATTTATCCAAGATTGCATTAGTTCAGGAGCATTTAAATAAAAACAAATTACCAATGTGTTCTTTTGCAAGTATTTGCTCCCTTCTAGTGTCCTGTTGAAGACTTTTCAAGGCCGACTGGAATGCTGCACCCTGGTCTGATATCAATGCAATTGGAATGAGACCAGTCTCTCCAACTGCCTCCACAACTAGTTGCAGTATTGATTTAAGCTCAATTGCTTTAGTAGCACCTTCACAGAAATAATAAGCTATTGCTTGCTGCCATTTATATACAGCTCCTTTTATCATGAAACATAATACATGATCTGCAAAGTCATTGCTACGTTCTGTGAGGTCAACAAAACCATTAATAAAATCTTTCTGTAGATATGTAACGGCTGTATCTAGTGCCATTTCGTCAAATAAAATTGAACAATACTTTTTTTCTTCTTTCCAATTGGATACCTGAAAATATTAAAGTATATTATTTTTTATTTGGTATTCACTGCAATCTGATAAAACATACAGATGATCTTATTGGTCAGATATTAATAAATGGTGTGATTAGGTACCTCTTCTTTTATTGATGAAAATATCTGTGAATTTATGCCAGGTCCAATGACTAATTTAGCTAGCATTTTTTTTAATGTAGTTTCAGATGGCAATATAAATATTTTTTGTAAAAATTTATAGGCTTTAGGGCTTTGCTTCTGAATTGCCAGTGACACTATTTTTTCTTCCTGCGTGAATCTTCTACCTTTTTTGTTTTTTGT
The DNA here is from genome assembly GCA_932274075.1 of Diarsia rubi. Lineage (NCBI taxonomy): Eukaryota > Metazoa > Arthropoda > Insecta > Lepidoptera > Noctuidae > Diarsia > Diarsia rubi. The sequence goes on from OW026414.1 coordinate 6,885,685, forward strand.
ACATTGTTTTATTTGCATCCACATTATGGCTTTTGCTGCAGGATTCATTTTGGCAGTCAGTTTCTGAAATTGTTGCTCCTTTGAAAATTTAAGAGCTTTTTTGGCTCTACGATGAAAACTAAGTAGTTTTCTTGAGTTTCTGTACTCCATGTAAAGCTTCTTGCAAGTTGGACTAAGGTACTTGGCGGTCAATCTTTTCTTCTTTGGAGTTTGCTGCCCCAACTTAGTTATTGAAACGGTAGCTAATGAAACATCGTTTGAAAACTTTTCTCGAGTGTTGCAGAACTCAATGGGTGCCTTTGATGTCGAAGGAACAGGGTCTGAAACGTGCATGCAAAATATTTAATGGAGTTTTAAAGTTTCTTGTTTAATTGCTATGTTAAGCGCTTTCGTCCCAGACTAACCGTATTGGGTCAAGAACAACATAATTAATTGTGTCTTACTTGGGATTTTATGTGTTAAGTCATAATAAAATATCATTTAGAAATTTTAATGAAACTTAAAATCTTTTTTAACTTACACATTTCAATAGCTGATGAATAAGCAAGAGCTTGTTGCATAACATTGATGTTAGCGCTTGCAAGTGGTGCCCTTGAAGGAACTGATTCTGAAAGAGAAACAACATACATTAAAATTAATTTAAAAGTCGGCTTTAACTTTTTTTCAAGTTTCTTTGTATTGTGCCCGTCAAAGCCACCAACAGTATCATTGTGATGACTAAACACTAAGATTGTTACTTGCTAGACACAATTTGTCTTGTCATCATTTGTGACTGGCGTGATTAATTATTCAACCTTTTAAGGTTGAATAATTAATCACAAATATAAACAAACAAAACAAAATAAGTTACACCTACACCAACCTTTTGTGGGCCTCGAAGCAGCGTAGTTGTGATCTACATGTAGAGTGCGGCAATAATTGTGTTCTAATTCAGAGCTTGGGTTCTGATTTTCTGGAAAAATATATAATTCAAGTTATTTATTATTTTTAAGTTATTTGGGTTGATGTCAGCAAAACACACATGTGGATTGTGTGAAAGATGATATGGCTACAAAGGTGTGAATACTGAGACAATGGCTGGTAGAGATGTATGAAAGAAGACTTGCTGCACTGACCAGTGTGACCGTTTCTAATTGTATAAACCTACGTATTTTCCTTTTCAGCTATTGCCAGGTGAGTATACCAAAACAATACCATGACAGTTGAAATTGTACCAATGTTATACCGATACTTAGTCTACTAAAAATATGCTTATGCTCGTCATTCTTCGGAGCCTCAAATATACCAAAAACGGTCACACTGACGCTGACCCCAAATAAATTGTAATAAGGGCAGGAGAATAATTATGTTAATTTGGTAAGTTACATAAATCACAAAACAAATCTTCAGTTTATGTAATAAGGTAACAGTTAGCAGTAACTACAGCTAGTAATAAAACAATTGCCTGAGTTAGAATGTGTTGGAACTCCAGTAGAGGTTTCATGTTCAGTGAACAAAGTAGGATAGGCTTGCATCAAAAGACGTGACTTCTGCGTAAGAAACCTCGCCTCAAAATGTTTATGACACACACATTGTTTACCCAATTCAACCACACTCAAAGCACGCAGGGAAGCACAGTTTATAGAATCTAACCACTTATTGCGTCTATTTTCACAAGCTGGGAACTTGTGTAATAATAAAGCGTCCTGTCGCGTATTACTACAGCCCGGTACACAACACTTGTTATAGCGCATTATGAAAGTCTCGACGCTAATACGGAGGAACTAGGGCTCAACTCAACGTAATTAGCGGAGAAATCAAAAATAATGAGTAATAAACGGAATCACTATGACGAAAAACAATGTGTTTACCGCGAATGATGCCGACATTGCCGACATACAACAAACAATCAAACAAGCAACAAGATGGCGGAGGAGGAGGCGGACGGACGGCCGGGGTAGCCGCAGGCGTCACAGGGGCATGAAGGAGTTGCAGGGGGGGTACAAACGTCATATATCATTTTCCCGCTGTCATTCGTGTGTCTCTGTTTTTTGCCTAGAACATTACGGGACCAGATTGCCACTGACTCCTATGTGCGAAGGGGTCCACAAAAATTTGATGTCAAAGCCTCTTGATTGAAGTGTGAAATACTTTTCTTTGATGCGATATATGATGTAGTTTGTAGAAGCATCCAGTTTGTTGTTATCTAATGCCTTAAGAACACTCATGCTGTCCGTTACAATAAGCCAAGAAATGATGCCAGAGTTCTCTTCACTTATGAAATCCAAAGCAGCTGAAATAGCCATCGCTTCAGCAGAAAATATAGTTAAAACATCAGGCAACCTTACACCATGACCAGTCTTATTAAAAGGTATGTAAATAGCCATTGCAACATTTGTACTGCTCTTAGAAGCATCAGTGAATATACATCGATAGCCAGAATGTTCATGCAATAACTGGTACACCTCTTCCTTGGTTTTCAAATCATGCTTTATAACAATATTCATGTCTATAAATTTACTATTGTACTTGCCAGAATAACATGTCCAAGTGTCATTACATTTGTAAAGTTCATGTTGCTGATTAAGTGTAATTGTAGTAGAAAAGTCATGAAGTAAATAGGGAATGTTAACATTATTTGAAGGGTTATAAACTGTATAATAAAATGAAAGTTTTCTATAAAGAGGGTGTCTATTATAAGACAAAAGCCTTAAGAGGAATTTAGATTTTAAGTCCTGAAATCTAATTTTCAGTGGAGGAATATTACACTCTACTTGTAAGGAGTTGATAGGTGTTGTTTTCATGGCACCTGTAATGCAACGCAAGTTATGATTTTGTAAGACATCAAGTTTACGGATAAGTCTCTGATCAGACCCAAAACACAAAAAGCCGTATTCAAAATGACTACGGACTAAAGATTTGTATAACATTAACAAAATTTTAGGATCGGCGTGTATTGACACAGATTTTATAAAATTATATGCTTTATTTGCTTTACCAAGTATGTAATCAACATATTTATTCCATGTAAGATTGGCAGAAAAAATTACTCCTAAGTACTTAAATTCATTAACAATGGGAAGTTCAAAATTATCATAAAACATTTCTAAATCAAAATCATTTTCAGCAAAAACAACAACTTTTGATTTATCTGGACTAATTTCTAAGTTTAAATAATGAAAATATTTACTCATATTTTTCAAAGCCCCATTAATATTACTCTTAATCTCATCCATATCCGGACCAGATGTATAAATAACCAAATCATCAGCAAATTGTAAATTTAGTACTTTGCTACCCAAAACCATATTAAGCTTATGCATATAAAGCACATAAATCAATGGACTCATAATACCACCTTGACACACCCCTTTATATGAAAAACGAGGTCCAATTAATTGCTTATCTACTTTGACATAAACTTCTCTACCATGCAAAAAATTAAAAACCCATGAAACTATTTTTTCAGGTATTCCAAGTGAACGGAGTTCAAGTGACAAAATATGATGATTGACGTTATTGAAAGCACCAACTATGTCGACAAAGACAGCAACACATTCATGATCCATTTTTCGAGCATTAAAAATATCAAGATACAAATGAGAAATACTTTCATGTGTTGACCTTCCTCTACGAAATCCAAGCTGATTAGAAGGTAATAAATTATTACTTTCTATGTAAAACTCTATTCTTTGCTTCAACAATTGCTCAAAAATCTTTCCTATACAAGAGGTCAAAGCTATAGGTCTATAAGAATCAGGTTTGTTTTTATCTTTATTAGGTTTTAAAATTGGAATAAGACAGTCCATTTTCCAGTCTAAAGGTATGATATCATTAAGCCAAAGTAAGTTAAAAACTTTTAAAACCAAAAATAAGGCTTGCAATGAAACATTCTTAAGCATTTTATATGGCATACAATCGAGGCCAAAAGCTGTATCACGCCTGGAGAAAATTGCAGCTTTCAATTCTTGCATAGTAAATGGATCTGTTAAATAATTTGAGCATGCTGCTGTTGGTAAATGATCATGTGAACGAAAGGGGGCCTCTACAGTATCAGGTGTGAATTTCTTGAGAAAATCAAATATCCATGGATATACATTATTGCAAGATGGTACATATGTTCTATTAAACTTTCTAGAAATACCCCAAATTTTACTTAAAGGAGTTGTTCTGCTAAAAGACTCACAAAAAGCTACCCAACTCAAATACCTCTCTCTTTTTAAAGTCAATTTTTTAACAGCTTGTCGCCTTTTAAATTCAATATAGTTTTCTTGTGAGGGGTCTTGTTTAAACTGTATATAGGCATTCTTAGCATCTTCTACAGCCCTAGTACAGTTGTTATTCCACCATGGAAGTGGACTGCGTTTTTTCTTTTTAGAAGTTCTAAATGTATTGAGTGAGGCACTAGAAGTAATTTGCTGAGAAATACCAGAGCATGGAAGAGAATTCTGTATAGCTTTATTTAAGATAAGAATAAGTTCATTATAAGTTTGTAACGGGTTTTGATGATTAACCACAAAATTTTGTAATAGATTTTCTACTTGAGCTGTGTAAAGTTCCCAATTAACTAGTTTAAAATTTACGTGAACAGGCAGATTTGAAAGATCATTAGATGAAGAAATAAAATTATTAAATACTATTTTTGTAATTACAGGCAAATGATATCCACCTAAAGGAACATCATGCACTGACCAGCCACAAGACAAAGCTAATGATGGTGACACTAAGGTTAAATCAAGGGCATTTCTCTGCCACCTATCTGAGCCTACTGTAGTCATATCTCCGTTATTCAGCAACACAAGATTGTTATCATTGATGCTTTCAAGAACGTCAACACCTCGACTGCACTGTGCACTACAGCCCCAGGCCGAATGATGGGCATTGAAATCCCCACCAATCAAAACTGGACCAGGAATACTTTTGATTAAATTATCCAGCTTTGATTTAGAAAAGAATGGATTACAATTACCAGGACTATAAAATGACACCAAAGAAAGCTCCTTAGCACCATATTTTAAACGTATTGCAATATTTTGTATAGAGTCATCATATGAAGTATCAATTTTTTTGAACTGTAATGAATTATGTACTAATATAGCTACACCATTATGACTATTACCAGAATCTAATCTAACAGTATTATAATCTTTTATATTAAAACGCATCTCAGGCTTAAGCCAAGTTTCACAAAGTAAAGCTACATGAATATTGTTCTCAATTAAAAAATGAGAAAAAATATGTTGATTACTACGAATACTCTGAGCATTCCACTGTGCAATATTTAACCGATCCATAATTAAGATTGCTTAATGTTATTATCACTCTGTATTGTTGCTAAGAGAACTTTTTTAATGTTTTCATTTGTAATGGAACTTTCTTTGTTCCTATTTTGTGAAATTAAAGTAAGAAGGGTCTGAATTAAAATGTTTTGTATTTGATCTGTTTGTATTAGAAATTTAAGTTGTTCAGCAGGGTTTTTAGTTTTAGTTAAAGGAGGGAATGACTTATCATTAAATACATCAGCATATGATCTTTTCTGAATTTTGTTTTTATTTTCTTCTATCTTAGCTTTTTTGACAGGACATTCTGCAGAAATAGCAATATGGTTTCCTTTACATTGGCAGCATGTAGCTTCTGTTGGGGCAATCGTACATTCTTTATACCTGTGATCTTTTCCGCATATGGAACACCTGATGCTGTTTTTGCAAAATTTTGCAATATGTCCATACCTCAGACACTGCAGACACTGCTTTACCGGCGGGATATACGGCCGTACCTCAAACCGCCAGCTGTTCAAGTCCACGCTGTCAGGCAAGGAAGCGCACGAAAAGGTGATGCTCACTGTCTTCATTGGTTCAAAAGTGACTTTATTTTCTGTAATAATTCGACGCATAAATCGTTTGACTGAGATTATATTTTTGGAGCTGGATATAGCTGAATAAATTTGCTCATTCGACAGATCAATCGGGACATGTTGTATGATTCCAGTAATTTCTGTAGCTGAGGCTGGAATGCTGGCTTTGAGTTTAAAATTGTCCAAAAACTTTTTGTTTACGAGCGCAGCATTGGCAAATGTCGGACGCTCGAAAATAACGCCAACTTTGTGCCGATTCATTCGAATTAATTGTTTAACCCCTTTATTATACCTCTTAAAGTTAGTGGCTAACGACATCATATCGCGGTCACCGATCGGGACTTGGTTCTGACTTTCGATGAAAACAATATACTCATAATTTCCACCAGACTCTGGATAGGACCGGGTGTAATCAGATACTCTATATTCAAGGTACTTATCCGTATCCTTTTCCTTTTCAGCATCTGATGTGGCCGACTGCATGGAGCGCAACGACCCAGTGTCAGCATCATCTTCGAGGGGATCCCCAGGGGGATCCGTTCCACTTTTCTTCCTCTTCTTAACCCTCCCCATCACAACAAACTACAATTATGTAGTTGTGTAAAAGAAATGTTAAAAATAAAATAAATTTGAAAAATTTACAAAAATCGCGCCTACTTTTTTTTTTTTTTTTTTTTTTTTGGTGTGGCACTAGTTATACTTTGTGCCATTTTCAGGTAAAAATTTGGGAAACAGGGAATTAAAAAACGGAACGGAAAGGATTACAATGATAGGAAATATGGATCAGGCAAGTCATTAATATAATATATTATGTACAATATAATAAATAAACTAAAGTTTAATATCATTTATATACAGAAAGGAGGCAATTATATCATAATAAATTATTGGGTTATATAATAAACAAATCATACGAGTGGGGAAAGGGGTTTTTAAACTAATAAGGGAATTAAGGAAATCAGAACGGTCATGACGAGAACATGAAAAAAATATATGGTCCAAGGTACCAACATCTTCCCCACATTCACACATGTTATCCTCTACAATACGGAGCTTGGCAAGATGGTAAGGAGTACATACATGACCCAAACGCATACGAATGATTTGACTAACAACCAATTTGGAGCACTTAGCCTTGAAAAACCACGGCTTAATAGGAACATGAGGTTGAATAAAGTAAAAATATTTTCCTTTTGTTTGTGCACTCTCTCCCCATGATATATTCCAGGCATCGCGAAGGTATGACTTAGGTAAATTCATGATATCATGGGAAAAGTTTATATAAGGAAAAGTGTCTCCATCATTGGCAGCCTCCTTGGCTAAACCATCCGCCTTGTCATTTCCCTTTATGCCACAGTGGCTAGGAATCCAAACAAAATGTACAGATTGGCCCTTCAACCTTAGTTTATATAATACATTTTTAATATCAAATACAACAGGATAGAAAGCCTTCATTTTAAATGGGAACTTCTCAATTGCCTGTAACGCACTCTTAGAGTCGGAAAATATAACAGTATTTTTTAACTTAGCTAACAAAACATATTCTAGTGCCTTAAATATTCCAAAGCACTCCCCTGTAAAAACGGAAGACTCCGGAGGAAGTTTTATTTTTTGAATAAGCTTATACTGTGTATGATAAACTCCTACACCTACACAACTATCCAGCGTTTTAGAAGAATCTGTAAATATTAAGTGCCAGTCTTTCCATTTATCATCAATATTACTGATAAATTTAGAATTCGCTCCAGAATCAGTTTTGACGATACCCATATCATATGTTATTTCAGGCTCTAAAAGTAGAGAGTCAAAAACGTTATCATTAAATATTGCTAGCTTTGGTGCATTATGCACAGGCGATTCAAGTAGCCTAAACTTCCTGTAACTAGTAATTAAACAAGGAATAGATTTGCATCTCCAATAGTTGGAGCTTTCAATCAAAGAATTTAGATTATCTAGCCTAATGATCAATGGATGGTTGGAAAATTGCATGATTTTAAATACAAACCTATCAGCTAACAGTTGTCTTCTCAAATATAAAGGAGGTTCACCACACTCTACTTGCAACGCATTTAAAGGACTCGAACGCATTGCTCCCGAAATGATTCTGAGGGCTTTAGATTGAATATTGTCTAACTTTTTGAACCATTTTTTACTACCACCTTCTAATAAAAAGGTACCATAATCCAAAATACTACGAATTATAGCATTGTATAACAATTTCTGGTTAAAAGGGTGAGCACCCCACCACACACCCGAGAGGCATCTCATAATATTCAACTGTTTTTCACATCTATCCACTATACAGCATAAGTGAGATTTACCTGTCATTTTCTTATCCAAAATTAAACCCAAGAATTTAGCTTCCTCCCCAACATTTAGAGTATGATTGCAATAAGAAACTTTAGGTGGCGGAAAATCCCGTTTTCTAGAAAAAACTACTACAGAACTTTTGTTAGCTGATAAATCCAGTCCATTATTATCAAGCCAAACCTTTAATGGCGTGAGGGATTCTGTTAATGAATTACATGCAGTTGAGATAGACATGTTTATTGAATAAATAAGTAGGTCGTCAGCGTATTGTAAAACATTAACGATACCACATAAGGACGCCTCAAGATCATGTGTATAAATATTGTAAAGTAACGGGCTAAGTACAGACCCTTGAGGTAATCCCTTATAAACAGTTCGTGAAAGTCTTGAACCTTGGTTTGTTATTACAAATATAAAGCGAACAGATAAGATATTAATAATAAAATTAACTAAAATTGACGGCACCTGCAATTTCATTAGTTTATTTTTGAGCACTGATATGATTACATTGTCATAGGCTGCCGAAACGTCTAAAAATGCAGCAACCACCGATAAATTATTAGAAAAGGCCAAATTGATGTCTGTGGTAAAGATACTTAAACTGTCCATGGTACTTTTAGATTTACGAAAGCCGTATTGAGAAATTGAAAGCAAATTATTTCTTTCGATATGCCATTCAAGACGGTTCTTAACCAGGTGTTCTGCAATTTTAGCAATAACCAAAGATAAGGCTATAGGTCGATAAGCAGCCGGTTCATCTGGAGATTTTTTAGGCTTTATTAAAGGAACTATTTCTTGAGTTCTCCAAGAGGTAGGAATGTTCCCAGAAATCATTACGGAATTAATTATTTCTAAATAATATAAAAGTGAGGAATCTCCCATATTTGAAAAGAAAGCATAGGGTATTCCATCTTCTCCAGGACAAGAATCTCTAACACTCGACAATACCCCTTTAAGCTCGTATAAAGAAAAAGGCAAGTTTAAACTATCCGATTCTTTTAATCCAGGATATAATGCGCAACAAGGCATCAAAGAATTTTTTTCAGGAGCAGTTGCAGGGGCCAATCTGTCAAGAAAATCGTCAGCTAAAGCAGGAGACAACTGAACACCACAACGGTTTTGATTAAAAGCATTTCTAAAACGCTTTATGTTACTCCAGACCTCCGAAGGACAAGTTCTAGGAGAAAGGGAGGCACAAAATGATCTCCATCCCTCAAATTTCCTTTCCCTCAAAAAATCTCTAGTCTCATTATTTATACCAGTCAGTTTATTTAAATTTTCTTCCGACATATCCTCACTATACTCTCTTTCCGCTTCCTTTCTTCTTCGTACTGCATTTGAACATTCAGTATTCCACCAAGGAGGCATAGGTAAATTGGTTGTGCGGGAACTTTTTACAGGGAAAATCTCATCCGCTACTTCAAGCATGCAAAGAGCTAAGGCTCGAGAGCAATCATCTTCTCCTCCATGAAGTATTTCAGGTAACTGTGACATTTTAACTTCAAGGACCTGTTTAAATTTTTCCCAATCAGCTTTACCTAATCTGTACTTTAGTCGAGGGGGACGCTTTTCACTGATGGGATATTTGTCGGGGGATGCTATAACTAGGGGAAAATGATCACTGCCTAGTGTAGAAGAAGAGAAGACCGACCAAGTGAGTGATAAGGCCAAACTAGGGGAACAAATCGACAAGTCCACAGCACTCGGCAATTCATTGGGCTTGGTACGTCTAGTCGGTGACCCAGTATTTAATACACATAAATTATTGTCATCTAATATTTGTAGCAAACGTACACCATCACTTTTATTATCACCGCATCCCCATGTCTGATGATGACAATTAAAATCTCCCATTATCAAGACAGGGCTTTTCAATGAACAAAAAATATCACTCATCTCTTGTAGAGCAGCAGAGGAAGGCTTTGGAATATATACAGAGGCATAAGATACATTATTTACACGTACAGCAACGAAATCGACTAAAGAATACTGATTGGGTAATGTAATTTGAGAAAATGCAACATTGTTTTTGATTAAGATGGCAACACCACCGTAGCCATCAGTTCTGTCATTACGAATGCAAACATAACCTGGAATACCAAATATTCGACCGTGTTTAAGCCATGTTTCACTCAATGCAACAATAAGTGGTTTATACTTGTTAACTAAATAGAAAAGATCAGTTTTTTTATTAGTCACTGACCTGACGTTCCATTGAATAATCAAATCCATTATCGTATTTGTCTGTCAGTAATTTACAAATCAGGTCAGCGTTGTTCGGTTTTAAATATTTTTTATTTTGTAACATCTTAATAAGACTGTTAATTAAATCCATAATCTGTTCATGATCTTCTTTTTGTTCGGGTTTATTCTGTAGTGCACACCCATTACTGGGACTTGGTAAACTGAACTCATTTATTAATGCATTGTGTGCTGCTCTGTCATATCCAGACGCAGATTTAGGAGGCGAACGTGGTTTTTTAAATACTGCTTTTTTATATGAAGTTGTCCTAGGACCATTATTCACATTATTATTAGTGTGGAAGTATGTGGATTTGGAATCTGATTGAGAAATTTTACTACCTGAAACAACTTTATCTGCATAAGACATAGAGGAAGATGGATGCAACTTACTAGCCTCCAAATAAGAAATACATGAATGAGCCATAGTGTTTTTGATATCTCTTTGTCTCTTAAACTCAGGGCATGCTTTATTTATAGCAAAGTGAAAACCAGAACAATTTATACAAGATGCACAATCCTCCTCAATGCTACAAGATTCAGCTGAATGATTTTGTCCGCATTTAAAACATCTTGGCTCTGCAGCCCTACATTGTAATTTTGTATGTCCGTACCTACAGCATCTGAAACACTGAATGGTGGGGTACACATATATATCAACATTTAATGCATTATAGCACATGAATATTCTCTTTGGTAGAATCTGTCCATCAAAAGTTATAACAATGGATTCTGAAGGTTTCCAAACTGGACTACCGTTAATCTGCACTTTATAATTTAACCTCCGAATTTTAATGACCTTTCCACACCCAACAGGTGTAGAAATATTTGCTTCAATTTCATCAAATGACCATTCTGAAGGAACACCACGCACAATACCTATTCTAGTTACATTGAATGTCGGGATAAAGGCTTTGAATCCATTAGTACTTAATAAGTTAGAATTTAAAAAATCATTTGCATCATGGAAAGTTGAAAATGCAACTGCACACTTATTGCGGCCTATCCTTTTAATGCTTCCATTTATTATATTTTTAAATCCTCCCCGTTTCATAAAGTTTCCAAATGCAATGGGATGTAATACAGTTCCACTATTAGGTAAGTCGGTGATGCGCTGTACATGTATCAAATAAGGAGATACATCGGTATGTATGTACTCCTTCCTACCAACCGGCTCAAAACTTGCTTGAGTAGGCTTTGACTGTGACTCAAGTTGGGACGACGCTTGGTTACCATGGGTATTTTCAAGAACAGTCTCTTGGTGATTACAATTACAATCCGTGATACCGAGTTCATTCTGGCCATGACCTTTTCTGCTGCGTTTGCGTATTTTACATGTTTTACAGATTCTCCTGCGTTTTCTAGAAGATTTTTCGCTACTGTCAGTGGCCACTGAACCATCAGTGTCCATACCACTTTTATCTACAATATTAACATTTCGTGACATGATAGTCACATAGTTTGCGACATCCTCGGGGGGATTTAGGCCGCCGCCTAAATCCCCCTGCAAGTTATTAGGGGGGTCGTTCATACGACCCGGACTTAGGGACTAATCATACAATAAAAAAACTTACCAAATATTCACCTACGAACACTACTTTATATATATACAATTATTATACAAGATTATATACAAAGATAAGACTCAACTGATCCGTTTTACAACAAAAATTAAATTTCAAGAATTTGAAACAACCGCGCGCAACCGAAGTTTCCCGCCTTTTTTCTCGCGCCTACTTTCCTTGACTTTCCCGCGCTTTTTTTTTTTTTTCTTTCAAAAGTACATCACTTCTTCTTTTTGACAGCAGGATTATAGAGTCGACCTGTAATAATTTTTCCCTTTTTTGATACTTTTGTTTAAAATCTATTATAATTTTAATTCTGTAAATATTAGTTTGTAAATAAAGTACAAAACGTTGCTTGAGAATTTTCACGAAACATGAAATCCTATATTAGTCGAGTTGTGCAAGTAAATCACTACTAGGAAAATAGACAAAAAAACATTATCTGTCCTTCGATGACATCACAATCATCATGTTTGTGTTTGACAATTTGACATGTTAAGACAAGTTTTAATTTAAATATGCGGTCACCCGCCGCAGTTTCGAAGTTAAAAATAAACAAAGTGAAAAGACAAAAGAATGAGTTCTAAAAGACTTTTATCTCAACGAAGCAATGTCAGTCAAAGCAAGAAATCTAAAGTATCGGACATTAACACTACGTATCTCCGCGTCTCCCTACGAGATAGTGGGCTTATTTTGAAGCAGCCACCGGAAAAGTGCATCGCTTCTCATGAAATAATTCACACTGTTCGTAATATTAAGAAAAACTTAGAAAAGCATTTTGACTATCCACGTAACTTATCTGATCTTTTCTCAAATTTGGAGAATGAATGCAAAGATTTGGATGTTTTCAAACATTACCTGTTTCCAAATATTGTGAGGATATCTGAAGATAGCAGCGAAGAGTTCCCAGTGGGCGACAGTGTTGTAAAAATACTGTTGGGTGTTCCAGTTCTTCAAAATAAACTAACAGATTATGTGTTTGAAAAAGCTATTGATTTAGCAGCTGAATCAAAATGCGGGCCATGGATCCAAATGATACTCAAATGTTTCTCGTCTTTAGACAGTATAGTCAATACAGACAAGATGTCTACAAATTTAATAAACCTTTTAGATGTTGCATCTGAAAAAATGGTCAAATTGGAAATAATAACCGCTATTCCAGACATAATTGGAGATCAAGAGCATGATAACATTGCCACAGAAATGAGCAGAATTCTAAGTGAAGATCATGATTTAATTCCTGCCATACTAGACTGTCTATCTTACCTGTGCTTATCTGATGATCAGTATGAGCAATTACAGAAAAAAACACTTAATCTCCTAACGAGTCTCTCCAAGTGTAATTATTTCTCAAATTTTGTTAAATTTCTGTTAATACCGGGAAGAATGAGTGACAATGCTTACTTAGAAGCCGTTCAAGGTTTGAGGAATGCTCTAGGATGGTCCTCATCAGTTGCCCAAGCTCAGGAAGTAGCAACAAGTCAGGTGCTCACTGCCACAGCTATAAGAAATTCTATGGTGTCATCAAAGGTTATTGGCAATTCATGGTTAAAGGCAATATCTTTATGCAAAGTCCACACAGATCATAAGCCAATTGATTTCATTTTACTTCTAATTGCATATTCAACTTCAGAAGAAAAACAGAGACAAGTAGAAAATTTGATTAGAAAGCAAATCAAACTTAATATTCTAAAAGAAGAGTTACTAGAAGATGTATTTAAGAAATTCAAACCAATATTGAAAGAATATTTAAGACATTTCATTGATCTTTCCAATTCCCTGTTGAAGAGCAAAGTGGACCCATCTGTAGAATCATTTGCTTTTCATATTTACTCTCTGATGTTTGCAGAACTAGAGGAATGTTGTCCCACAATTGTTGCCGAACTGTTACAGTTGGGTTTGGATTCAAAACAGTGTGTTATGAGTATTTTGGTTGTCTTAAACAATGTTTCATCAAAAGATATGTCCCTTTTAAAACCACAGAGTGTTCAAATGCTTACACTATTGGATAGAATGGATGATATGCCTCTAGATGAAGTAAGAGCTGTTATGAATTTGCTTTGTGGCTTGGCCTACAGTTATGAAAACTCAGTTATAAGAGATGATCTTCATATGATAATAAGAAAAGAATTAGGTTCATCTAACCCAAGAATCAAAGTTCAAGGTATTCTAGCTGCAATTCATGCTGTCAAATATCTGATGGTTGCAACTTCCGAAGATGATCAAACCAGGGAAATGCCAGATGATGTGAGTTATGGATCTGTTACTCATTTATCAGAAGGGGATCTTCGTGAAGCAGCCCAAATTATAGAACTAATAAGCCGGAGTACTAGACAATTTCCAGATATGATTGCATTCTTCTATGATGAATTGTCTAAAGTAATATATTCTGCATCATTTATCAATAAACATTTTTTGTCATGGCTCACTGATGCAGTGACTAATGACCTGCAACAAAACTTTATTGTAGATTCAATAGAAGTGAACAGGATTGGTGAAATAAAACTGTCCATGCAGTATTGTCAAAATGCAGAAAGTGAAATGGATGAAGTTATTGCCATAAACATTGCAAGCATGACTTTGGATTCAAGTTCTGAAGTGTATATTGGCATTTTATCTCCTCTCTTTCAACTTGTTCAGACTTTGCATTTTAAGCAGCATGAAGGGAACTTATCTAGCATAGATGCACTTTTAGGATGTCCAGTTGTGATGCCCAAGTTTGACATAGATATAATTGAAGACATGGATTCAATGACAATAAGTAATATATTAGATTGTTTAGTCCATTGCATTAATTGGTTCAGGGAATTACTCAATGCTTTTGCTACTCAAGATGATGATGATTTGAAGACTAAAACACTAAAAAGGGTGTTACAGATTGAGGAGTTAGAAACCTTTGTCAAAGAAATCCTCATTAAAACGAAGATCCCATACAAACCACCAGTTTGTACATTCAATGTTAACAAGTACACTGGTGAACAACTTGAAAGAAAGCATGTAAAAGTACAAACTGCTAAACAAAAAGTTCCAAAGAAGCCAGCACCAGATGAAACAGTGCTTCCTGAAACAGCGCGCTCTCAAGCAACTCAGAGCAATGTCTCTGTAAAAAGCAGCCTTGAAATCAGTCACAATATGCCCCTGAGACAGTTAAGTTTAAACTTACTCCATCTAATTAAAACAGAAATGACTGAAGACAAGGAGTCAGAAACAGAGCTAACAGTGAAAACGTTAACCTTCTTACTTAGGTGTGTTAACAGTAATATTGAGAATGTTTTAATTTCTAAAATTAAAAGGATAACCTTTCTAACTAAACAGGAGAGTGCTGTGTATGATGCTACTAAAGCGGAACAATGTGCTAAGGCAGTCGGTGAAGTATTACCACAACTGGTGGAGCATTTGAAATTCGTTACATTGTGCATAGAAAAGTTAAAAACTGAGAACACACAAGTAGACAATGAAATTATGTACACATCAGATTTGATTAATCTCCTTACATGCCTGGACTGCATCTACAACTTATTCACCATATATTTCAAATGGATAGGTTTTAAGAATCAACAGCACAGTGCCTTGCTAAAGAGTTCACTGAGAACTTTAGCAAATACAAATGCAACTACAGTATCACTGAAAGACCTACTGGTAGCTGCTGCCCAGTACATAGAGAAACATGAAAAATATTGTTTTCAATTATCAACCGCAGCATCGCTTATAGAATTCCTGAAAAGCATTCAAAGCTTCTCTGATAACAGAGTAATACTTAAAATTTTAAAAACATTGGCTCAAAACTTTTTGTCACGACAGTGGAAAACTCCAGAAGGAATATTAGAAAAGGGGCTACTCTTTAATCAAAGTGTTGATCGATTGACTTCTATTTATTTCATAAATAACGAAATGCTAGCACTGAAAAACTTGACTTTGCAACTTACGGAAGATATAAAGTTGCTGCAAACAAGCAAAAACACACTACGTACATTTAAGTGCATAACCAAGAGTAATTTCCCAATCTTATATAGAAATTTAGGTACAGCAGTTCATGAAGCAACCAAAGCACGCTTAGAAAAAGGAATGACAAACTCAGAACATTTGGATCTGTGGAAAGACGTAGCTACAATAATGAAGAATATGTCTGAAATTGCGAAAACTCTCGAGAACAGAAATAACTTGGCAGCATTTTTCAAGAAATCCATTCCAGTCCTCAAACTATTTATGTCGCAAGGAATCCCTATTTTGGAATTGCAGTTCAAAACTGAAAATCAAGATGTTTTGGAAATTTTGAAAATTCTTCAGCAATCCACTCGATTCTTGCAGACATTATGTTGCCATTCAAGATTGAAGAAAGATACTGTTCTGATGAGCAAGGTTCCACACATGAGACAGCTACTGGAAACATTGATTTACAAAGTGAAAGCTGTCTTAGCTGCAAATAATTGTTCAGAGGCATTTTGGATGGGTAATCTCAAGAATAAGGATATTCATGGCGAAGTGATTGCTTCTCAACAGAGCATTGAAAGTGAAGAATCCGTTGCAGATTGTGATGAGCACTTGCCAGAAGACGAAGACAGTGACGATACAGACGATGAAATGCTTAATCCTGATTCTAGAAGTCTCAGTGACATTGTTTGAATTATTATTATTTCAATATATTAATTTGCTGATAAAAGACTTTTATTGTACCCAGTACCTAAACAGTTTTTCAGACCAGTGCGCATAGTTGTACAGGTAAACCAATGGACTGCACACCAAAACTATGAATGCACGAGTTTAGATAACATGTCGGGTTTGGTTTGAAGAGTTCACTAATATTATAAACCCCAAGGCTCTTAGTCATGATGTTGAGTCAGGAGAGAGGAACATCAAAGGTGCGGAATTCTTAGAGCAGTGATTCCCAACCTGGGGGTAAGACAGCTATTTTCTGCGGGGTAGCAACGAATCTAATAAAATACATAGCTAAATAATAATATAAAATTGTAGATCGCCACGTAGTACCTCTACTCTCTTCATAGCTTCTATCAAAAATAAATCAATTATAAAAATTACCTTTCGGAGGCGGGGGGTTAAAATTTTCGAGTTCGCTTCGCTCGCTCTGTACCTATGTATTTCAGTGTTCTCTTAGCTGAAGCTTCATGCATAAATCGTTAAAAAAACTTCTCTATTTAATTTCAGAATTGTTGCAACGAAATATAATTTAACCGATTATGTGCGAAGTCTATCATTCTCAAATACCTAATATAAAACTGGACTTTGTGCTAGCTTTCTTGATTATTAAAGTAAATAGAGGGAGCGGCCGAATCAGAGTGGGCCCCCCCGGTGGCTAAAATACTCGCTACGCTATTACTTTTACTAACGATTTTATAACCAGTTCTTGTTCTTGGGCATTTGATACAATACTTTAAAAAAAATAAAAGTTTTATTGACACAATTTCTGCACCACAAGAGAAAGCAATTTTTAATCATTCCTAGGCAGAATGCAAAAATAATTCAAGCACGCTTGGGTCGCTCTTTAAATCTCGTTTCTTCAATTTTTTTCAGGGTTTTAAAAATAATTTTGGGAATTCCACAGCGATTCTTGTGCACTTTAACGATAAAAATTGGACGAAATGAGGACGGTAATACACATATTAAAAAAATACAATTTCACTGACAAAAAAAAAACAAAATATGACAATAAAGCCACTGGCAATTTGTGATTTATTAAAATATTTTGTATTTGCTAGTTTTGTTTGTATTGATAACATTTGATCGGTAACTATTGGCCGGGGTAAAATTGGTTTTTAGGGTTCCGTAGTCAATTAAGTCAAAAAATATAACATATAATATATAACACTTATAGTTTCGCCATGTCCGTCCGCACTATATCTCAGAGACTCTTAGTACTAGAAAGCTGTTATGTGGCATGAATATACAAATGAATTACGCCGACAAAGAGCAAATGTAAAATATTGAAACATTTTTTTTAGGTTACCTCCAGTAGGTAGGTACACATTCAAGTGGGGATGATTTTTTTTGTAGCGATGTCCATGTGGCATGTCGTTGGATAGGTCTGAAAAATATTGCAAGTTTGCTGAAGTTGAGTTTATGAAATATTAAACTTTAAAATGCAATTTTTTGTTAGACTTCTTGTAGCCACCACCGATCAGATGCAAAAGAACGCATTTACTTAACAAAAATCAACGCATAACATAATTATATAAATTTTAGCAAAAACTCTAGGAACTTTAAAAATCTGTGATCTGAGTAGGAAATTTCACTATACAGTGTGATTCTTTATAATGTGCACATATCGAAATGGGGGAATCTATGCTTAATTTTATCGACGGAAAAATTATTAAAAAAAATCTAAATATTTTTTAATATTTTATATGGAATTTTTAAAAAAATTGTCTGCTACTGTGACCCCAGTGTAAACAAAACGGTGTAACTTTTAAACTAAATTATCTATCGCGATGAAACAAACTCCATAATGATTGGAAGCAATTAGGCGTCCTCGTAAAATGAAAATTGTGGAAAAAAACTACCCTCAATTGAAAATAAACACGTTTTTTGATCAAAAAAACTTTTTTTTTTCATAACTTTTTACATAAAATTGTTTCATCGCGATAGATAATTTAGTTTAAAAGTTACACCGTTTTGTTTACATTGGGGTCACAACAGCGGACAACATTTTTGAAAATTCCATAAAAAATATTAAAAAATATTTAGATTTTTTTAAATATTTTTTCCATCGATAAAATTAAGCATAGATTCCCTCATTTCGATATGTGCACATTATAAAGAATCACACTGTATAAGTAACTCAATAATTTTTACTTATTTACGACCAGTTCGATATATGATCTCTAACTTAAAATATTTTTTGGTACGATTAGGGCACAAATATATAAAGTTTGTGGGTTGTGATTTTGTATCACAACCCACAAACTTTCACAATTTGCGACGACAAATTAAAGCACATGTTTTGGCTGCATTCAATGCAAATCGGATTCTTACAAGCAAAACACATGTACTTAAGGTGAAAGCGTCAGGCCTCCAGTTCATATAATTCGAGGAATGACTTTGACCTCGAAAAAGTCGTTCCTCGAATTATATGAACTTGGAGGGTTGTATTGATGATTTTGATGATTATAATTCTGTAACTACATACGTCTTACACTCGCGTCCAACATTTTAATCAACATACAACCTAGCACTGGCCTGCAAATTGCAAAAAACGTAAGAAAATTTGAATTTCGCGGCTATCCTGACGCTTTCACCTTAAGCTGTTTTGCGTTTGTGTTGTTGAAATGCTGGGTATCTCATCAATTTTAAGGTGGAAGCTCACATCTGGCCCGCGAAATTCTAATTTTCTTACGTTTTTGGCAATTTGCAGGCCAGTGCTTGGTTGTATTATGTTTATGAAAATTTGATTTGCGACTGTAAGACGTATGAAGTTACCGAATTATAACCATCAAAATTACTAACTACTAAATAACGACGACTAAATTACTAAAGAATGACTTTTACATGCAAAAATCAATCTTGACATGAAAATGAACTTGGAGGGTTGTATTGATAATTTTGATGGTTATAATTCGGTAACTTCATACGTCTTACAGTCGCAAATCAAATTTTCATAAACATACAACCAAGCACTGGCCTGCAAATTGCCAAAAACGTAAGAAAATTAGAATTTCGCGGGCCAGATGTGAGCTTCCACCTTAAGGATTCGACGAATGGTGCACTGAAGTTCCCTTTGCAAACACAGCTGTGCATGCGGCGCTCCAGGTGAGGCCTTTTTTTATTTTTTTGGCGGGTGGAAAATCATCGAATAACCCCTCCCGCGAAATCCCAGTGTCAGACTTCTACTGTATAAAAACCACCCATGTTCCTTCTTCGCCCTCTATGTCGAGGCCGCGATAACTAGTGTACAACCCGCGGCCCCGACGGGCGTCGGCCCTTTCGGGCCCCTCCCAAGCAATCTCTTTAAGGCGCGCGTGGAACACGAACGCGCCGTCGACACGGCCTGTTTTTGTCGTAAGACGGACGGATGGCGAGTTAGCCCATCACTCACTGTCCACAGGCCCGTGTCTACGGTGGCCGGAGGTCATCGCGTGACCCCCGACGCCCGGAGCGCCTCCCACGGCGGCTGGGACGAGAGGTTCTCTCCCTCTCGCGTTCCGCCACCTCCTTCGCTAGCATCACTGCTTCGCAGAAGGAGGCGACGGCGTCCCATTCCTCCTAGCCCCGGACCATGGCTTGCACAGGGCCGGGCGCGAGAGGTCGCCGCCGCCGATCGCCACTACGAGCTCCAGGTGAGGCCTTAAAAGGTCTTCTGTCAATTTTTTTTTATAAAGTTTGGTTTCAGACCGGGTGGTTGCTGAATGATGTTATGCCGCATAGTTCTCGACCTTGAAACTGGAGGATGGGCTGACCAACGAAATCGGTTTTTACCAAAGTAGTTTCTGTACCTTTCCAATGGAACATCGTCGTCAGAAGATGAATCTTCCATCGATGGCATGGTGTTGTCTTCATTTTCAATAGGTTGAAGCTTAGACCCGTCACCTTCAACTTCTGATTCAGACTGACACTCGCCTTCAATGATGTGATCCACTGCAACATCTTCTACGTCACTGCAATCTTTATTTGGAAGCCATCGTAGTACATTTGATTTAGACATTAAAAACCTATAAAAACAAAAAATATACAGTATAACCAAACTAACGTAACTACCTGACGTCGGTCTCACGCGAAATATAAATTACCTGTAATGCTCAATGCGCGCACGTCTAAAGCTGCCGAGCACACGGAGCACACGGAGCGTACTGGACACAGAACATATACTCACCTTGGTACTGGACGGGGGAGGGGAAAAACTACATGGACACTAGTGGTGGTTAATATATCATATAGCAAAATAAAGCACCGTGCTTAATACACATATCATAAAGCAAATGCTATCGTGGCTCCGGACCACAAGTTGCTATTTGCGTATTGCTTTTACATCGCACTCTCTGTCTCTGTCGGTCGCACGAAAAGCAACGTTGTGTGCGTAATCGTTATGAGCACCGCGGACGATTTTGCGATCTCGGGCGGCTCACATAAATAAATACATAATATAGTTACAGTTTTGCTTCGTGCATTTTAAGTGTAAATACGCCTATAATCGCTTTAAATACTAACTTATTTTATTTCATAATAACATTTGCTCAATTATAGACAGTCCTAAGCCTGAAAAGTATGAAGGAAAGTTCATTGTATTTTTAACGGTTCTGTTTTATCGTAATTCATAAACGCGATGTAATATTCTTTTAAAGCATGCTGCAAAAAGTGACATAAGTGACAAAGTGGCATATGCATCAAAAATCACGTGCTTTAATAAAGCATATAAATCACGTGCTTAATATATAAATCATTAAGCATTAAGCAAGTGATTGCCGTAAAGCAACTTTGAACACCACTAATGGACACACAATTGCGTCGCGAGCACAAAGTTGAAAAATCCCTGATGGTGGCCCAGCCAGTCGGTGACCCGTTTCATAGACCCTGCTCGAGTCTCCCCAGCAGGGCCATATTTATATCTCAAAAACTAGGGGGCACCTAGCGAAAATGTGTTTTCTCCCATATTTAGTTAGGTAGTAACAAAACCACAAATAGTGTTAAGTCATATTTATTGAATTAGGCTTAGTACAATCTCTGGGGTGGGCCCATCGTGGACTTCATATGAAGCGAGCGCACATTCTGCCAGTGCTTCTTGAGCAGAGACACCAGGAAGTTGATGGACAAGTGCACGTTCTGCGCGAGCTCATCCGGGGTCATGTCCACGTGGCCTACCGCCACTGACAGGCACAAAACCTAGAATGTACAAAAGGAAATGATTATGGGATTGTTTTAGTCAAGATTTAGGCCAAATTAGTTTTTTAAAGTTTGTTCATTACAGCATTTTTTTTCAACTGCAGGGCTATTGCGTATCTTTTAAATGACAGTGGCTAACATATTGTCCATGGACTAACTATCAAATTGGTTATGGTTTAGTACAAAATGGAACCATTTGAGTAATTGATAGGCACTATGGGTTAGCCACTGTAATTTAAAAGATATGCAATAGCCCTGCTGTTCCTACAAGAAATTTCTCCTGTATGATGGGTGCATTTACCAATATTTATATTCATATAAACAAACACCTGACGAATAACTGTAGGTCATACTAATACTTGTTGCTTAGTCAATTTGTACCATCAAAAGACTTTAACAAAAAATAAAGCTCATAACAGTGAAGTCTGTGATTTTTTTTGTTTGTTTTAATTTTTTGCCACAAACTAAAGAAACAGATCTAAAGTTTATTTTTTACTTTTTTGTGCTTTGTTGAAGTAAGTTTTCAGTGGTTCACTTGTGCTTCCCCCTTCAAAGTGTACCGGCGTGATGTTATGTTATGAACTGGTGTAAACAATAGACAGACATAAGATTTCAGCAATCCCAGTCCATTTGCTATCATTTATGGAGGAGTTCCGTTGCCTAACCGAAGTTCTTCATTAGATATTCACCAAGGTAAAATGGGATCACTCCAAGAAGGAACTCTTCCAAAAAATACTCAAATCACTTCAAGAGCAAATAAAATTTGAAGAGTTCTCTCTATTTCTCCAGGATCCCATCATCAGATTCGGACTTGATGATCATGGGACCACCTGGGAAATATTGAAATCGGTCCAGCCATCTTCGAGTATAATGGGGGAGGAACATACATCAAATAAAACAAACTTGCGACAAATTGAGCACCTCCTCCTTTTGGAAGTCGGTAAAAAATAGACCTGTTTTTTTTAATGAGAACTGAGCATTTACCTTCTTCATCTGGAACTTGATGGTAGCTTTGACTTCATCAATCTTCTGTGTCATGGACTCCTGGTGGGAGAGGAGACCAGGGAACTTGCCAGCCTTGTTGAGACCGGGACCCAGCAGACGTGGGATCTGCTTGATGAGGGATTCTGATGCAAGAAAGGCATCATATCTGAAAAAGAGGTTGATTGTTGAAATGTTATTTTGAATAGATTTTGTTAGTCATAAAGTTCAGTGGCATAAAAAGAAGAATAGATTAACTGCCGTACTCGAGAGATATTTAATGAATATTTAGACCATCACTTAGTCAAGGTTTTGTTTTTTAAGACAGTTTTGTCATACCAATCTATGTCAAATCCTAACTAAGTAACTGTTTAAGTAATCATTAAATATCTCCGAGTACTTCAGTGCCCCGTCCTCTAGTAAAGATTTGACATACAAAACCTTAACTGTCAAAATCTTTTTAAGTGATGGTGTAATCAATAAACCTCTCTCGAGTGCAGCAGTAAAACCTACAAGATGAGGCAAGTGATTTTAGCAAGCTTGAAAATAAGGACAGTTTTGCCTAATACATACTTTGGTAAATTATAATCTCCTTAACTTTAAAGAGAATCATAAATTATTTGATTTGCCGTTACAAACCGCAGAGGAAACAAACCCAAGTACGATTTGTAGTATTAGTGAATTAGGATTATTTAACAAGTTTTTTAAAAACAATAGTAGGTGAAACATAATAATGGATTTATCAGATGAAGAAATGAAAAATCCAACCCACACAATGTGCTATATGTGTTTAGAAAAATAAATAGGTAAAGAATACTCACTTCTTTGCTAGTTTCTTAACAAGTTTCTTGTTCTTGTTAAGTTTTTTGAGTGCCTCAGCATCCATGCAGGGTACATTCAGCGTCTTCGACTCGTCGCAGTGCTGTTGATCTCCGAGCACACACACCTGCATCTTGGGGCGGGGAATGTACTTCAGCCTGCAGGGTTTTATTATGGTCAATATTTGAACACTTGGGGGTAATGTTGAAGTAAATAGAAAGAGTGCATCAGTAGTAAAATTTTCATCAATATCAACAGATAATACATGCAATTTTTAACATCATTTGAATAAATTAGCACCATTTTCAGTTGGGGAGTCATAAATAAGCACGTCGATTCAACATGTGGTTTTTACAATTTAACTTAATCACACTACAATTTTACCACTTACACATTTAGTGAGGCATACCTGAACCCGTGTTTTCAACATCCAAAGCTAATACGGTAAGCCGAGGCTTATCTACCCGATATTTTAAGACTCTGGGTGGAGTCCCGTCAGTTTTCACCGACTCCCTGTCCAGATTCATCTTGGTGGAACTTAAAAAAAATATGTACCACTAAAATGCTCTTTCCAGGTAAACGTACTTGACGGTGCCTGAGAAACGCTTGTCCTTCTGGGGGTCATAGTTCTTCAGACCAATTTGAAGCTCGACAGTCTCCAAAAAGTTACGTTTTTTGTCCTTCGAAGACTGGAGGACGGCATTTACGCACTCGTAAAGCGTATCACGCGATACTTTAGACCTAAAATAATAAAATAACACAATATCACAATCACATTATCACTCAGAGGTTATAATATAAAATATTAAAAAATCAATAGTTAAACAAATAATATTACATGATAAATGGCGATCGCAATAGAGAAGTTTATGTAAGAACTATTGATTTATAATAAATTCACAGATTACTTACGACATTGTGGAAAAGTTGTCTTCCGTTCACGTTGTCAACGAATTGAAAGAAGGATTTCGACTTTGACGTTTGTGTTAATTTTTTTTTTTTTTTTTAATATTTTGTGGCTATGCCACTGGCTTGGTTACAAGACCTTTAAGCCAAGTCTTTATTTCAATCCGTTTGTGTTAATAGACAATACTACAATAGTGTAAGAAAAGTGTTGCCATCTGATTGTAAAAAATCCGAAGACACAAAATTATCGAATGATCAATGGCATAGAAAAATCTACGGACATTTTTATATATTATATTAAGACAAAGAAATAAATAATAGAAGCTTAATTTATTACTCAATATTATTGTTATTATAGCTAGCCCATATTGGCCCATGGCAGGGCAAAGGCCTCCCTGCAGGGCTATTGCGTATCTCTGTTGACAGCAGGGTTGGACTGTACGTTGAAAAAGATAGCACAAAAAAATTAAAAGGATAGTATATATAAAAGAATAAAGTACACTTTAATTATTTTCTAATTTAACTTTTTAGTTATTAAAATCAACACCGATTATGGCAAAATTTACTGCTCTTCTAAGTTTATCAGTTTATTACTATTAGTTATTTGTGTTGCCAGTTTGTTTCGTATTTTAGTCTTGTTGAGGTTCACTGAATATTCGTTCGCAGTAGTCATTTGCATGTGGAATTACTAAACAATCTGGGACAAATTTTGATATTACTTTAAACGGCAGATCGTCGATCGACGGATGTTGAGCAGATCTAACTAAAAACTCTTTGCATCTGCTAAAAAATTCTTTACGAAGTATTCATATGGCGTAAGACTAAGCATTCGAGAGCAAACTTTAATTATAGTATTTTAGCGTACCTAGTATCCTTAAATGTGGATAGTTGAAAGTACAATAATCCAACCCTGGTTGACAGATATATTGATTATCACTTTGGCTCTATGTGCTTTGGTTAACTGTCAAATGGTTCAATTTTGTACTAAACCATAGCCAATTTGATAGTTAATCCATGGACAATATGATAGCCACTGTCATAAAGAGAAGATACGCTATAGCCCTGCTGCAGGGCTATTGCGTATCTTTTAAATGACAGTGGCTATCATATTGTCTATGGATTAACTGTCAAATTGGTTATGGTTTAGTACAAAATGGAACCATTTGACAGTAATTGAAAGGCACTATAGGTTAGCCACTGTCATTTAAGACCAGCAGGGCTATTGCGTATCTTTTAAATGACAGTGGCTTTCATATTGTCTATGGATTAACTGGCAAATGGTTCCATTTTGTACTAAACCATAACCAATTTGACAGTTAATCCATAGACAATATGATAGCCACTGTCATTTAAAAGATACGCAATAGCCCTGCAGGCACTCTAAAATAATTTCCACGCAAGCTCCGCCCTATTCACCCCGCCACTCCGCGCGATGTGCTAGACGCTAGCACATCAGTAATAAAGTCGAATACCGCGTGCGCTCTTTGATCGCGTTCGAGCACGAAACTAAATGTCGTAAGTCTCAATTCTTATTTCGTTTATAACTAAACTAGTAATTGATCTGGAGAAAAAATATCTTGTGGCTGGATAGTAAACTATATTTTCTTACAGTGAACATTTATTTTAGACATAAAGGCGGAGCAATCTTGAGGAAAAATGTAATAATCGTTAAAAAAGACATGATTTTCGAATAAAAAATGAATCGAGCGAATATGCTACAATTATGTAACTGTCTTGTACATGGAAAGAAAAAGATTCAATAAATCATATACTAAAGTTCCATTTTGATTGTATGTACGACTGTTTCAGCAAATTAACATAAATTTAGCTGTTTGAATGCAAATTAACATAAATTTAGGGAGCCTCCTCTTAAAAGATACGCAATAGGCCTGCTGATACTTCTAGAGAAGGGCTTAAACGTTAAAAAATAATAACACTGCTAAATGCTAATGCTAAAAATAATTTACACTTAAATTAGCAGTTATTTTTAGCAATTACTTTTACATTTAGTCACAGACAGATTTTTAACATAATTAATTCTCATTTCTTTCATACTTTTCACAGGCTTAAAGTTCCATATTTCAATATTTTTTTGGCGCTGTTTATCCATTTTAGTTGTTTTCTTCCAATTTGTAAGTATTCTTTTCCAAACGTAAACAACACTACACAAACAGTCAAACAATTAAAATTTTCAGTCACTACACTACAACAAACAAACCCGCGTAAACCTTCGTAACAAAGATCAGTCTTTATTTAACACTAGTTAAATGTAATATTTACCAATTTAGCAGTTAGCACTTATATATATATATATATATTTAGCCTATTTTGTCCCACTGCTGGGCAAAGGCCTCCCCCATTTCTTTCCAGCTCTCTCGGTGTTGTGCCTTCTCTGGCCAATCAGTCACGAATGAGTCCAAATCGTCACGCCATCAATCAACTCGCTCGACCTTAACAATCTAACTGTCACTGAACACTAAATTCAAAATTAGTAGTTAAGTTGTTGCTAATTGCTAAATAACTCGCTATTATTTTTTGTTGTCAACTTGTCAGTTGTGACTGCTATATCTAACAGCTATTCTAGAACTTATTTAACAGGTGTCGACAGTAATAAAAATTAGCAGTGGTAATTTAGCAGCTTAATAATTTTAGACCCATCCCTAGATCCCTCCATTCTTTCCAGTCTTGTACATAAATGCACTCAGGGTCTCGCGTCGTACATAAATAAATTAGAAGGCCCTTATTCAAAACAAATATTGAATGTACCAGGTAAACTACGTAGAGTGACTGGTAATAATCAACACGTGTTTGTACTCATGATAACAAACAAGTTTTACTATGGGAGGGACCAAACCAGAAATCGCGCAAAAAAAAAACAGCAGTTCAGTTCTTTGACCAGTTAGAACATATAAATCGGTCACTAATAATTATTACCAGTCCCCGGTCGAACTATTACAGGATGTAAATTGAACCCTTCACGCAAACATTAACGAAGTATTCTGTACCTACATCAAATTAGGTACCACTACGCAAAAATTTTTGCTGGGAAACGACTTTGTTTTTGGGGTCAAAAATCTCATTTTACGGTAAAACTCAATGTAGCACTCTTAAAACATTGTGCTAGTGGATGTTTTGAATAGTAAAAGGGTCATGGAGGTAATTTAAGTAAAGCTAAAACCTGAAAAACTAGTATTTACAAAAAAGGGTTGATTAACACCCTGTATACGTACTTAATATAATACCAGATAGGTATTAAGGTGGAAGCTCACATCTGGCCCGCGAAATTCTAATTTTCTTACGTTTTTGGCAATTTGCAGGCCAGTGCTTGGTTGTATGTTTATGAAAATTTGATTTGCGACTGTAAGACGTATGAAGTTACCGAATTATAACCATCAAAATTACTAACTACTAAAGAACGACGACTAAATTACTAAAGAATGACTTTTACATGCAAAAATCAATCTTGACATGAAAATGAACTTGGAGGGTTGTATTGATAATTTTGATGGTTATAATTCGGTAACTTCATACGTCTTACAGTCGCAAATCAAATTTTCATAAAGTGGCGGTTTCATAAGTGGCTGGTCCGAGTGGACTGAATCGCAAGCGAGATCGAAGTAGTAGCAGCAGCAGTAGTGCTACAAGGTGTTAGTTCTTCAAGTACGTCTACTTCGGGCAGCAAACAAGCGCGATCCAAAAATCGCCGCCGCCGCCATAAGAAAAGTAAACGTGCTCGACGTTTCAGTCAGATGGACAAGCTTTTTAAGGAAATCAGTGAGCTTCGCAAACAAATTAATACTGCAAGCAACATTGATACAGCTTGTAACGCTTCTGTTTTTTCTGGAATTAGTGGTCAACTTTATGAACAAATTAGTGACGAGGATTGTTCAAATCAAGAACATCAAAATACAAGTTTAGATTTCACTTTTGACATTGATACTAAGCTTAAAGAACCATTAGTTCCAAAAACCCCTGAGAGTTTTTTGAAGAAGTTGGTAGTTATCCAGCGTTTTGGTAGTACTTCTTGGTCAGAAGTGAGATACGCCGATACGCAAAAATTATATAACCATACTCCTGGCTTTATAGACCTGGAAACAAATGAGGAGGTAAAAGCATATGACACCATAAGCCATCTGGCACATGCTGACAAATCGTACGCAGCCTTAACCTACTGCATATTAAAACAAAGACAATCATTACAGGAAGGTATTCGTGATCTTCTTTCATGGGCAAAAAATACTGAATGTATCAGTTTTGATAATTTAAATGGGAAGATTGACGAATTATTTCAGAAGGGCGAATTTCATAAAATATCCTCAGACCTTTTGCAATTAGCCTGCGGCCGAAAGTATTGAAATGCGTAGGGAAACTATAACGAGTCAAGTTAGAGATCCATTAGTGCCTTTACCTCTACTCTAGATAAGGCTGGCGGGGTCCGTAAGGCTTTTTGGCCTCCAAAAACTGAAAGGTCTTCGCAAAAGGCTTACCAACCTAGTAGCCGCCCCTCGCGGGGGCAAGGCGCACGAAAATCAACAATTCCATCGCGTGGAACTCCATCTCACGAACCAGGATCGCATACGCATACCTGTCATAACCCACCCTCGCGGGGTGATTACCATGGTCAGTGCCAACATACACATACCTCTTCCAGAGGTAACTACTCCAGTCATTATGATCACTTCAATACCAGAAGTTTATTTCGAAACCGAGGCTCGCGGCCCGAACATGGAAGTACACGAGGACGTGCAAACTCCTCAAAAAGTTCCAGGGGAAAAAGGTATAAACAATGACAAGACACCGTTTCGGGCAGGTCGGTTGATAGACTACCAATCACAATGGGTGGAAATGGGAGCAACAGAAATAGTTCTAAAATTAATTCAAGGGTATCGCATTCCTTTCTTTCAAAAGCCCCCACTTATCTATCCAGATGTAACGAAGGGACCATTTCAAACTCCTGTTTCAGAACAAATGTCTTTAATTGTAGACAAAATGAAACGGCAGGGAATTCTAAGGAAAGCGCTACCCTCGCCAAGCTTCATTTCCCCTCTATTTCTGGTTCCAAAATCCGACGGATCTGCCCGTCCCATATTCAATCTAAAATCACTGAACAAATATGTGAGGAATGCGGTACATGTTTATTAAATGAAACGGTTCGGTCATTTAATAAACATGTACCGCATTCCGGACTTCCTACAATCTCAGGACTGGATGTGCAAAATAGATTTGTCCCAAGCATATTTTCATATAAGCGTAAACAAATTACACAGACGCTTTCTGCGCCTAATATACAACCAGGCATTGCTAGAAATGACTTGTCTTCCATTCGGTCTGAGCACTGCTCCAAAAACCTTTTCCATGCTCACGAACTGGCTGGCCCAAACATTACGGAAAAAATGGAACATGAGGATCCTGGTATACCTGGACGATTATTTGCTAGTACACCAAAATGTTCACACGCTTCGCGAGCATGTCAAGTTAACTGTACATACATTACAGAAACTGGGGTGGCAAATAAATTTCGAAAAATCAATTCTTTCTCCTCAAAAGAGTATAATTTGTTTAGGGATACTATTTATGCCATGGGAAAATCAAAAATCCCTTCCAAAAGAAAAGGCTCAGGGCATCATCACAAAGATAAATCAGGCTCTCGAACAAGAGCAGTTAACCTTGAAGGAGTTTCAGAAAATAGTAGGTCTTCTAAATTTTGCCAGTTTTCTTGTCCCTCGGGGTCGGCTGAATCATCGACAGTTATTAATGTTAATGAATTCGCTGCCAGTTCTGCCACCAAAGTCCTACCCACTACCACAAGGTGTCTTAGAGGAACTAAACTGGTGGGCCCAAAATTGACAAAAGTCAACACCTCTTCAGTACCCTCCACCAATAAACTTTCTGACTACAGATGCGTCGGATCAAGCGTGGGGGGCACAACTGAACAATTTCGCTCTGTCAGGAACTTGGTCGCAAGAAGAGAAAACGCTGCATTGCAATCAAAAAGAAATGCTAGCAATATTATACGCTCTTCAGAACCAAGTTCATTGGCTCCATCAAAGTTCGCTCCTCATTCAAAGCGACAACAGAACAGCGGTCACCTACCTGCGAAAGGAAGGAGGTAAGAGGACATTATCCCTGTTGGAAATAACCTATCGAATTCTGAATTTGATAGACCAACATCAGATACATTTCAGCATACACTACATTCCGGGCAAATACAACAATCATGCGGACCACTTATCGCGCCTTCGCCAGCCTCCAGAATGGCACTTACTACTGACTTGTGTAGAAATAGTGTTTGCAAAATGGGGAACCCCAGTAATAGATTTATTTGCCTCGGCGACTGCTCACGTAGTATACAATTATGTGTCTCTAGATCAAAGAGATCCTCAAGCTCTGTTCCACGATGCCTTCAGTGTCCCATGGAATTACCAGCTCGCATGGATATTTCCACCACCATTCCTAGTCCCCAAAGTCTTGTCTCACTTAAACCAGTCGACAGGAATATTCCTAATAGTAGTACCTCGATGGGAGAGGGATTCTGGCGTGCGGATCTCAAAGCCCGAGCGGTCGCGGCCCCATTAACTCTGAAAAACCTGTACAGATACCTAATAGACACGTTGACGGGACTCCCACCACCGAAGGTCGAGAACATTGTTCTCGAGGTTTGGAAATGTGGGGGTGGTCCGATGCGATAAAGACGTGGAACCCTCAACAACTATCACTGCTTAAAAATTCTTGGCGAAAATCGACTCTAAAAACCTACGAGGTAGCCTGGAAGCGCTGGACGTCGTGGTGTCGCAATAAAAACCTGGACATAATGAATCCCTCTGGTTCACAATTAGCGCAGTTTTTATGTGACTTATACTTAATTGATAAGTTGTCGTATAAATCAATACTTTTGCATAAATCTGTAATATCTACATTATGTAACGCTGAAACTTCAAGTCAGTTAAGTTCACACGTTCTAGATAGTTAGACATGTTTTAAAATCAATTGCCCTAAAGAATCCAAAGGTCACTAAACCTCTAATTTGGGATGTTGGTAATTTAAAGATCTGATAACAATATAATATTTTGGCCACGGTTTGGCTCCAAAACTGACGGCAGTAATTACAGGCAGTCCGGCTGGAAATTGCTTTTAAATACCAATAGTTCTAGCCTTGACCCAATATTCTGGATAGAAAGAACTATAGCATTATTAAACGACAGACGTAATGAGACAAAATCAACTAATTTGTTTATTACGGTAAGAGGTGTGGCTAAACCTGCTTCACGTACAGTCATTGCAGGGTGGGTAAAGACCCTGTTTGGGGAAGCTGGCATTGCAGCCACTCCAGGTAGCACCCGGTCTGCTGTAGCCTCCAAAAGCTGGTTTCAAAATCATCCCCTCGACGAAATCTTGGCTCGTGGAAATGGTACTCTCATTGAATTGTTAGGAACATTTATTTAAATAAATGCATACTTATTAATTACACTTTTGTTTAATTTCATGCCTTATCACATTGGCCTATTATATAATACTAACTTTTGCCCGCGGCTTCGCTCGCGCAAAATTTGATTTTGATTGAGAAGTTTTAGTTGTAGCCTTTTAGTTTTAGCGTTTTGATTTTAGGTTCAAAGAATAAAGTAATAGGTACTAATAGAAAAAAGGTATCTACAAAACTTCTTTATAGACAATATTCTTCACTTCTAATCTATTAGTTGGTGCCAAAATTACCAAACTACTGGGCGAGCTTACGCGTGAGCAAGCTACGTAGAATTGCCCGTGTGAGAAACAGTTTTCTCTCAAGTCTATTCCCGCAAATTTTTCTGCCCTTGAAAGGAATTCGTGGTACAAATACAGTTTTCCCTTTCGCACACTCAGTTAAAATGGTGGCTTCAACTAAGCATATTGCGCCTTGATTTTCAGTCTGGTCCCGTTGCACAGTTTAGGTGGTTTCAAATTTCGCAACAACATAACAGGAGTGCCCACGCGCAGAATAAGCCTATGATATGGAAGACCCGGTGGTTTCAATGAATTGAGAAATTCGACGGAATAATTGATAGCGTCATCTGTGTTGACCACCGTGTCTATCGAAGTATATACCATTTCTTCCCCGTCAAAAGACATCAGCAGTGTGTTATTGATAGCTTCAGCTTGGTCGTTTTTCGGGGTAAGTATGGCACGTTTACACAACCATTCCATAGTCATATCGTGAATATGAGAATATCTGGATAAATTTTTGATATTAACTCCTGAACCGTAGTTACAACTGGGCACAAATTTTCTGGGATAGTTATCATTCCGTCAACAGTCGGGTAGTCACCGTTGCCGATTTCAAGTAGGAGTTTTGCAAAACTACCAGCAGACTCTTTACCTCCCAAGTGTACCCTCATATTTTTCGAGAGCTTGAGGACGTTAACCTGAGGCCATAAAATAGATCTCTTAAGACATGACCTAACTTCATCGGCTCTAGTTCCTTTTAGCACTACTGGTAGAGTTTGCCTGAAATCGTCAGCCAGCAATACTGTTACACCACCCATTAACTTTTTATTATACAGGGTGTTTGGAAGGGAGCTGTACATACGCCTAGGGTAGAAACTAGGGATAGTCTGCTACCTACCCCCGCCCATTATATTGACCTTGGCCTCAAGGTTTTTTTTTAATTTAAAATTATTTCTTTACCTTACTACGGTACTTCAGGCCCCATAACTTTTCTTCTCCACAATTTTCTGGTGTAAAATAATTTTTTGCAGGACCCTAAGACTCTAACGATTAAAACAAGACCATTAGCCGACCGGTCCCATGGATAGATTTTGAGCTACAGGTAGTTTTAGTCAAAAAATCAAATAAAAAATAATAATAAATTAAAAAAAAACCTTGAGGCCAAGGTCAATATAATGGGCGGGGGTAGGTAGCAGACTATCCCTAGTTTCTACCCTAGGCGTATGTACAGCTCCCTACCAAACACCCTGTATACTTATATCTTGAAGAGATCTGTTCAACGCCTCAATGCCACTCTTATGAGCCATTGTAATTTCGTCCCACACTATCATTTTTGTATTCTTTCATACTTCAGCAAGATTACTTTGTTAACGTCATGTTTACTATATTTATTACAGGAGTAATCCTGCAAATATTCGAATTACATGAGGGCTAAAGTGTCTTAAAGTTCAGTCATAATCTTGGTCAGATCTTGTGAGGATCATGTAGATTAGCGTCTGATATAGTCTTTTTAGAAAATAATCATACAGATTTGAACCTGTCCAGCTACTGTAAGCATTTGTCAGTAATCGTATAAAAACAAACAATCGTATCAATCGTAAGTAATCGTAATCGTAGTCGTCGTATCGTGTATCGTAGCAATGCAGTACCTAAGAAACTCAAAGACTCGACGAACAATATCAAAGAAAGGACATTTGTGTAACGTAGGCCACTCAAAGTACTCAAACTGCCAGACTCTATTAGTATTGAATTTAAAAAAAATCCTTACTCACTTTGACACCCCTTAAATCCTCTTTGAGGGGTTGTTTTACCGCTGGGGTGGCGGGTTCTTCGAAAGAGATACCGTGGCCCTGGCACAGGCAACTGAAGGAACACGGGGGGGTTGTAGTCAGTGAAAGTCTGACACGCCCTCCTACTTCACCCAGAGCGGGAGAAGTCATTCGATAATTTCCCATTCACAAAAAAAAGGTGGTTTTAAAAAACAAAAGTGCCTATCATTATTATTTACTGAGGCAAATAGGATTAACCAAATGAATAACATTTTTCATGTAAATTGTATTCCCTGTTTTCACCCCCACAGGGGTGGAATTTAAAAAAAAGGTTTGAGATATTGCCATAGCTTGACTCAAAGATTATTTACACCAATTTTCGAGTTAATCAAGCCACGCAGTAAAATCCTCCCCTTTGAAATTGACTACCCCTTTTCACCCCGATATAGGTAGATTTTCGAAAAACCCTGTTACACATTATTCTTTATTTTTGGTTTTAAGTATAAATACTGAGTTTTGAGTTAATCGGATTGCGCGTTAAAATTTTTTCATACAATCTTTGAGACCCCCCAATTCCCCTTTAGGGGGTGGTTTAGAAAAACAAAAAATCACAAAAATCATAATTTACTAAGATAAATATTCGTGTAAAGTTTCAAGTTTATTACCTCAAGAAATAAGATTTTACATACAAACAATATCCCCCCTTTTTACCCCCTTAAAAGTCGAACTTCCAAAAACCCTTTCTTAACGGATGCCTAGGTCATAATAGCTACCTGTGTTCCAAATTTCAGCCCAATCCGTTTAGTGGTTTCAGCTGTGTGTTGATAGATCAGTCAGTCAGTCAGTAACGCTTTCCGTTTATATATGTATATATAAGAATAAGATATAAGATTACATACTTCCAAGTATAATATACATACATCAAAGTGGCGAGGCGATAACAAACAGATCTCCTAATAAAGCTTCCAGTGACGGTCAAGTAGTTTAATAGCAGCGTTTTACCTGAAATAAAACGCATATTAAAATACTTACCTCACTGGAAGCTTTCACTTTATTTCTGCCTGGTTTTATGAGACAATGAACAAAAATAGCGGGCCACTTTTTACGAAACCTAAAAACTGCCCGCAACCACCAGGTGGCGCCACTGAGCCGGAAGTATAGAGGGGATAAAAGTACAAAAACTGGTAAGAAATCGGCGGGAAACGGAAATGCCATCTCATAATAAAGCTTCCAGTGAGGTAAGTATTTTAATATGCGTTTTATTTCAGGTAAAATGCTGCTATTTATATTAGTCAAGTCATTGTTCATTTATATTAGTCGAGTCATTGTTTATTTATGTATATTAGTCAAGTCATTGTTTTTTTTGACGGGACGGTTGGCGCAGTGGCTGAGCGATTGGACTGCTGCGCAGTGTGCCGCGGGTTCGATCCCCGCACGCAACAAAATTTGTATGGCCTACAGATAGTTGTTTCGGGTATTTGTGTATGTGAGTTTAAATGTTTGTGAGCGTACCCACGATAAGGAGACATTCCTAGTGAGAGGAAACGTTTTTATATATAAAAAAATCATTTAATAATTTTAACATGATACAGTAAATTAGAATAGAGTTGCATATTTATTGTTTTTCCGCACTTTGTCTAGAATTAATGTATTCGGCGAAGATGGTTGTGGTAATCTTGGGTTGGTTATGTACCAATCTGATTTCAATAATTCCGGGTCATGTTGCCACCAGCCATACTAAAGTGATAAGGATATTATTTAATTTACACGTTACAAAAACAAAATGTGTACCTATGTCAATGATATTTTAAATAAAAAGAGGTAGATATCGCATTAGCACGCACAAATTGTTGATTTGTTGAGGACAAATTAAGGCAATTGTTGCAGTTTGAAAACTAGCTTTCCCACTAAAAACATAACTTGTAAAAAAGCCAAGTCGCGCAAGTCAGTTCTTTTACCGTAAAAAGTAGTGCAGTGCCGGATTAACCTTATAGCAAGAGTAGCAATTGCTACGGGCCCCGCGCAAACTGGGGCCCCGCGTATCCAACCTCCACCTGGGCTTAATTTTAAGTGAAACTTACATGACTTTTTTTTTGGCAGGTGGAAAATCATCAAATAACCCCTCTCGCTCTTGGGCAGAGCGAAAGGGAGTGTCAGACTTCTACTGACTATAAACCACTCATGATCCTTCTATAGGGCTATATGCCGAGGCCGCGGTAACATGTAAACAACCCGCAGCAGCTTACATGACCTTACCTGGTATATTGAATTAACTTGATGTCACAACACTGTTAAACATTACACCATTTCCGGTCAGTGGGTCATCTTAGGTTCCGAGGTTAGGTTAGGTTGTGGGTTCGATCCCCGCACGGAACAAATACTTTTAAGGCCTACAGATAGTTGGTCCGGGTTTGTGTATGTGAGTTTAAATGTTTGTAAACGCACTCACGATACAGGAGAAATTCCTAATGTGGGTCAACGTTTTTGTAATAAGAAAGAAACACTCCACGTCAGACAATTAAGTACTTCAATTTTTGAGCTCGCTTCGCTCGCTAATACATCCTAACACAACACCGGATGGCATGTCTTTGTTTCCTTGGAAGATGGGTAGGCCTTCAGTGTGTCCAAACTCATCGTGCTATGCTGGCGCTGCCGCTGCGGCTACAGAGAACCTCAAGCGGTGTAAATATAGTACAATACCTTTGTGGAAACTATATTTTCGAGCCTTTTGAGCGCATTCTCTTGTTTTAGGAAACTTCTCTGCATTTTCCAACAAAGTATCTCATAACTCTTAGTGCAGTATGAATGGTCAGAAGAAAATATAGCCTACCCACACGGTGGCGAGTAAACCGCCAGCAACCGCATTCCCAAGGAGGTTTTGTGTCTGGCAGGCAGGCGACAGACTGTAAAACCCAAGTCAAAACCCTTTGCAACATGAGTTGAAATAAAATTCTCTTTGGCAGCCCTTCGATAGAATTTTTGCTACGGGCCCCGCGCTTGCTTAATCCGGCACTGAAGTAGTGAGATCCATGTAATACCAAGTCAGTTAATTAATATTTTCAGTCCCTACTTAAAAATCTTTGGGGTAAATCTTGAGATTGAGAATATTCAGTTGATTCCCGTGGCGCATTTTTATTATTATTATTTTTTATAATTTATAGTTTGGTATGATTTTTAGCCGAATTATAAATACATTTATCAAATAGGGGTCAGTTTTGAACGACGCATTACAAAGATATTTAAAAACATATTTTTTGGGCCAGGGGAATCAAAATACTATGACAAGGGAATCAAAATTAAATCAAAGGTAAGTAATAAAACATACTATTTATTTAATAATCAGTCTCTTGTTCTCAGTTATTGGCACTTTTTCACCTAATTATCAATCACTTTATTCACAAGTATGTAATAATGATAAAATAAAAATTACATAAGTACTAAATAATAAAAATTGAAAACAAAACTTTTCTTTTGAAACATAATATTTTTTTTTACAAAAATTAGGAACCTTTCTTTGGTTGACACAATTTAAACAATATATACGTGATTAGCAGTACAGTTCGAGTACCGGTACTCGAACCACTAGACCACAGAGTGAGGTCGTCAAATCTTATTAACAGGAAATCTGGGGCCACGGCACAAGTATGTCCTTTTTGGTAATCTCTGCATGCAATAGGTATAAATCGCATAAAGATGCGATACAAACGGATTATAACTTATTTGAATAAATACTTAGATAACCCGGCAAAACAAAACACTCAATACTGTCTGAGCAAATCGTGCAATTTGGAATTAACAAATTAATGTACTAGACGAACTAGAAAAACGCCATTACCCTGGCAAAAACGCCAAGGGAATCAACACCAAGGTAATCAATAAAAGTTTGTTTTTTATCGATTACGTAAAAAGTTTAAAGTTCTAAGCAATAATAATAAGATTAGTAAATCAATAATAACAAGATTAGTAATAATAATAAAAAAGATTAGTAAAGATACATCCGAGAAAAATCTTATACAGTTTCTTACGACGTCAGGGTAATCAATGACCTAGTGAAACAAAACCAGGGGAATCAAATATTTGCCTTCGTAATTTCGTCCACAGGCAAAGTGAGACGCGACCTTCCACCACGGCGTTTTAAGCGCGACTAGAGCTAGCACGAGAACGAATGACTGCGCTTCCCGACCGCTCCACAAGCGATCTATGCCTAGTTATGTAGCGCGCCACAGGAATCGCTGTTTAGCTCTGGACAAAACTTTAAATCTATTTCTATGTAAAGCTATGGGATAAAATAAAAACTGTAAATTTTTATTTTCAACACATACTAATCTTGTTATAGAAAAACTACAGAAATTGATCATTTTACAATTATAAATTGGCGACTTCGGGTTTCTTTCATTATAAAATGTGTAAAGGACGCGCCAGGGTTATCAATTTTTGTGACGTTTCGTTTTTTTTTTCGATAATTACACCCAAATTAAAAAGCGTAACTATTGTGCATCAATTAGATACTATAGTGATAAGACGTAAAAAAAATACTTTGGGTCTTTATTTCAATGTTGCTGGTACTTTATACCTCCGGACATCATAAATTGAGCCTCTCAAGATTCACCCTTTGATGTTTTAAATAAATAGATTGACTTGGCCATCGCATCGCATTCTGGTTCAAATAGAATGAAATTTGAAATATACCGTGTTTATACAATGCCTAATGGGTGTATCGCTCTCTCGCAAAAAATAAATACGAAAAAAGATTCAGTGTAGGTACGGTCGGTTACTAAAGTGGATAAGCGACCGCACAAAGCAATAGCTTGACGTTTAGTTTTGACTTACGACCTTTTACTTTCAAGACAAATATTGTCGTCACCAAATGATTGTCGTTCATAATTTCAACACTGTAATATAAGTCACGATGGCCTAGCGGTTCAGCGCGTTCGGATAGATCTATCGCGAATCAGTAAGTCGTGCGTTCTAATCTCACGCAGATAGTTTTACACTTTTTGTAAGTATTTACTTGATTGGAAATAATGAGACAGAAATATTATATTCTTTATTAAGATAAAGAACATTATATTTCTATATATTCTATTTATAATAATATTTCTTTACGAACTTCTTACTTGTTCGCTTTGTTCACACATTTCGTAAAGTTTGAAAGGTAGATCATAGAAAAAATAAGTCAAGAATTATAATTTATGTGAGGTAGACATGAGTTTTATGAATATGTTACTGGATGAACGTTGTCGATTGGGTTATAGTTGTTGATTAGTGACGTGTGGTTTATTAGATAGCAGTATTGTTGTTGATATTTGTCAATATGCAGGCACATATGAGGAGAGGGCGACTATTATTGCTCCGCATAAAAGTGATGTTAATAGAATTACAAATATCAGAAAAAAAACTGGAATGAATGTGAGTATTATATTTAAGAATTGTAACTTAAACTGTTAGTAGAAATAAAGACATAATACCGTTTGGTGACATAATGAATTCATTAATTGTTTTTTAAATTCATCATGAGGCTTAAAAGATAAATAATTAGTGTTTGTTATTGGATTCATAAATGCAGAGCGAATGAAGTCTTTAGTATTTTATTATAACCGCCTAATACCACTTTTGTTTTGTTTTAGAAGAATACTGTTAGTCTCTGAATCAAAAGATACGAGGAAGAGGGTCGCCTTGCTAATCGACAGCGAAGTGGAAGGCCGTCGCTTATTAGTGAAACGCAGCGACGGCGGTGACGACATAATAATATAATTATGGTCAAATAAATGGTTTCACACCTACGGGACGCCTCGCGTAATTATTCGACACCTCATCTCAAACTGTTCTCCGTGCCCTCCAAGCTAAAGGCTTGCATCACAGAAGACCAGCTAAAAATCCCTTCCTGACAAATAGATAAAATCAAGAATGATAACGTTTCGCACGGGTTTATTTAGATTTTTACTGGAATACTACCATATTTTCAGATGACAAGACTTTTTACAATTACGGCGCAAAGATAACACCCACTGCCCTGATAAAAACGTTACCTATCCTTTATACACACTCATAATATTATGAGTTCTATGCGCAAACGTCTACATGACTGCATTAAAAATAATGGGGGTTCTACAAAATATTAAAATGCGTAAATGTTTTGGTTTTAATAATTAAACGTGTATAACATATTTGATGATAATAAGTTATCCGTAATTATTTACTAATTTTAAGTTGAGGTTTAGTTTCAATCTTCTTTTCTTCAAGAAAATGATCAATTAAGCTATAACCTCAAAACGACATTCATTGTGACGTTACAAAAAAACAGGTTCCTAAAGTCTGAATCATATTAGTTGTCAATAAACTCTGCTAATATCTATAATAAGTGGGTATCATCAATTATATTTCTGTGATAAAATTATCTTTTCCTTGTTAAGAATTGACTTAGTGGGTATACAATAAAAAATGTTATGAACGATTACAAGAGAACTGTTTTTATTTAGGTAGGATTTGACGTCACAATTCTCATGATTGTTAATTAGACAATTTTATAAATTGAACATGACGAATGAAACGTTGTCTTGTCATTAAACACGACTTTTTTCTACCTTACCACCCAACACCGAAATGATAACATAATCACAATCACTTAAATAGTTAAATAATAATGCGTTGGGTTTTTATCCTATATATTTAAGTTCTTTAACACCGAGAGAGCTGGAAAGAAATGGGGAGGCCTTTGCCCAGCAGTGGGACAAAATAGGCTAACCAAAAAAGAAATTTAACTTCTTAAATAAAATAAGTATTATAATGGATTTACAATTACAAAAAGAAAAAAATGTTTGCAAAGAAACAAATAGCACTATCTTGTGATGTGTGAGATTTGAACTCGGACCTCATTGATCATAAATCCATTGCTTAGCCCAAACAGCTATCGACACTTGTAAGTTAAACGCGAATTTTAGCAATTGATTATAATGCGTTTGCTGCGATTATAACGAAAGAGACGGAAATATATTTTGTTGTGCTATTTCGTGGAGTGCGACGCCCGACGCGACCACGCCGACGACGACATGATACGATAGCAGGGGATCTCTGTGGCTGTGGTGTGCGTACTGTATAGCGCCAGACCACTTACACACACAATAGTATGGACGCTCGCCCGTGCGTTCACAGAAATACAATCCTTAGCGTGCCCATGCACTTGTCTTGCCTTACTGTACGTACCGGAAGGAGTTGATACTTTTTAGGACTGAGATAAAAGTTCATGCTTTTATTAGTAGAATGTGATTTAGAAATTATGTTGGGCAAGACAGGGATTTAAATGGGTGGAGTTAAGCAGTTGTTGACAAGGTTCAGAAATGGATGGCTTGACCTTAGTCAAGCTATCGTCACTGAAAAGGCAAAATTACTTAACCGCCAAATTAGGCATATTGAGTTACATACATATTCGGAATCAGCGATTTTTTGCATCGATCTGTATAAGTAGCATTGCAATCGAATCACTTTTGTGGCGCTTCAGTAACCCGTAAAAAGGCTTTTTTTTATATAAACAGCCAAAATCTGATTCCGAATATGTATGTAACTCAAAATGCCTAATTTGGCGGTTAAATAATTTTGCCTTTCCAGTGATTATATACACTCGAGAGCAATGAATCCGGGTCACTTAAAGAATCCTAAAAATCTCGGAAACTAAAAATGCTAGGTTAATGCAATAAATTGTATTTAATAGACAATGTAATACTCCTTAAATGAAGGTATTAAAACTTCTTAGTTATTGTAAAGTTATATCATAAAAAAATCAAATTTGAAAAAGGGCCACTTTCGAAGATGGAACTACGAAATTACAGCATTTGGTTTTGCTTTTGTTTGTAATCTGTCATTTATGTGGGTACATAAACCATGTTGATAGTGCTCTATATTCATTATTCAAGCTGAAATTATGTCGCTTTCGCCTGAAGAATGCACCAGAATACTTACAATGCTGGAAACCGGCCGGAGTCAGCGCGATACAGCCAGGACTGTCGGTGTGTCGCTGTCAACAGTACAAAGAGTTCTCCGACGTTACGAAGAAACTGGTTCTAACCTACGCAGACCAGGAACGGGCAGAACCAGGTGTACCACAGCACGAGAAGACCGATACTTGGTGAACACCATGCTTCGAAATCGCTTTCTCACAGGAACTGAACTCACAAATCAGTTTCGACGCCTCGGAGGAAGTAACCCAAGTGCATGGACAGTAAGACGTCGGCATGCTGAATCTAACTTAAAACCCCTTAGACCTGCAAACGGCCCTAAACTGGAGCGTGGGCATCGTATTTCAAGACTAAGATATTAAGAGCCACGTAAATTGGAGTATTGAAGATTGGTCAAAAGTTATGTTCTTCGACGAATCAAAATTTATGCTCTACAAGCACGATGGAAGACACAGAGTGTATCGAAGACCAGGGGAAAGATTCAAGCAAGCATGCATCGAAGAAAAAGTAGCCTACGGTGGTGGGTCTGTACTTGTGTGGGCCGGAATTTCTTCTGAAAGTCGCACAGAGCTGGTGATCATAGAAAACGGCTCTTTAACTAGCGTAAGATATGTGGAAGAAATTCTCAATGATCACGTTGGTCCATTTATGGTCAATTTAGGTGAGGATGCTATATTTATGCATGACAATGCCCGACCTCATACAGGTAGGATTGTGAATGACTACCTTCAAGAGATGAACATTACTCGTATGGAGTGGCCAGCGCGCAGCCCGGATATCAACCCGATCGAGCATGCTTGGGACGAGCTAGGCAGATGCGTAAAACAACGAAACCCTCCCCCAATCACGCTTCGTGAGCTCAAAATTGGTCTCACAGAGGAATGGAAGAATATTCCCCAAAATCGTATAAGGAACTTGGTGTACAGCATGCCAAACCGCGTAAACGCAGTAATGAAAGCACGAGGAGGCAATACGAAGTATTAAAATTCAAGAAAATCGTAATAAAGTTCAAAAATTTCATGTTTCCTATTTTTGTTTTAAGGAGAGATCAGCAGTTTTTTTCTTTATGTAATTTTGTGTTAATAAAATGTATGGTGACTCATATTTTTTTTACTTTCATTTAAGGAGTATTACATTGTCTATTAAATACAATTTATTGCATTAACCTATCATTTTTAGTTTCCGAGATTTTTAACATTCTTTAAGTGACCCGGATTCATTGCTCTCGAATGTATATAAGCTAGCTAGAGGTTTGGAAGTGGATGGGTAAGGTCAAGCTATCGGCGGTGAGGTTTAGCAATAGATGGGTAAGGCCAAGCTGTCAGCGATGAGGATTAGAAGAGGATGGGTGGAACGGATGGGGCCCAATTTTATTGCAGTATCGTGTTAATTTTGGCCATATACACCATTAAGGGTCCGACAAGCATGGTCCTAAGATGCACCGTTTCCGAGTTATGGGAGTTTAAAAATATTGTCCCAAAAAAAGTTAAATTCATATATCTCGAAAACGGAGTGTCGAAAAATGACCGAAATATGAACCCCCCTTGTTACCCCGTGATATTATGAGTTTATCACACAAAATTAATTTGAACTAATTTGATGTCCTTTTACATTTTTTTTTTCTAAATTTTTGTCTGGCGGATGTTTGTCGGGTACGCGTACATTCTCTTTCAAACCAACACTGACTTACACGCGTTTCAAAGAGAATTGCATTTTATTCAATAACTAGCTGTACCCGGCAAGCGTTGCAATGCCCTTTTACCTACCTGCCTACTACCCTACATACTACACTACCTACTACCCTACCTACTACCCTGCCTACCTTCCTACTACTTTCTCACCGTTTAAACTTTCCCTGGACCACCACAAATAAATCAAAACCAAAATTAGCCAAATCGGTCCAGCCGTTCT
The DNA here is from genome assembly GCA_932274075.1 of Diarsia rubi. Lineage (NCBI taxonomy): Eukaryota > Metazoa > Arthropoda > Insecta > Lepidoptera > Noctuidae > Diarsia > Diarsia rubi. The sequence goes on from OW026414.1 coordinate 6,929,498, forward strand.
CGAGTTTTAGCGAGACTAACGAACAGCAATTCATTTTTAAATATATAGATAGATAGATAGGGGATCGGACGAATAAGTCCGTCAGTAAGATTATCGAAAAATGGTGGATACGTGTTTATTATTTCATCAAATTAATAAAAATTGGCGAAGATAAAACGCGTTAAAGATCAAGAGTGGGGGGGGGGAATGGGCCCACACCCCACTCGCCCCACTCTTTATCTTTTGACAGATAATCATAATAAATAGCCTGGGGGCTATCATATTGTCCATGGATTAACTGTCAAATTGTTATGGTTAAGCTTACTTAGTATAGTTCTGGAAGGAAAAATGGAACAATAATAATAAACAATAATAATAATAATTTAATGGCTTTTTCACAGTTACTGTGTTTTGAACTAAGCATCTTATCTTTAATGTTTGCATGCCAACTTAATGGCGAAATGTGTCATTGCACTACATAATTATTATTTTACCATCTTTTGTACCACATTGTTGCAAATAAATAATTTTGACTTTGAAATTTTGACTTTGACTAAAATTTTACTAAATGTTCTTCCATTTTTCCTTCCAGAACTATACTAAGTAATGGTACGATTTACAGTTAGATAGTTTTCAAAAATCTGCTACGGAATAAAAACTATGTGAAATAAGCCACTTTTTCAATACTTTGCAGAATAACCTGTACGGAAGATCAGAAATCAGAAACTTTGGTAGAGAGTTATAGATAAGTGGAGCCATATAAACACAATTACGTCTGAATAATGCAATCCTAGGTACTGGCATTGTTATTAAATACTGTGTAACTGTACGTTTATTGATATTGTTTTTAGGTTCAAAAAGTGAAGAATTAGTTTTGACAAATTTAGCTATTTCATATAAATAAATACAAGGAACTGTCAGAAAATTGTGTGATTTATACACTGGTCTGCAAGAATCAGTCCAGTCCATATTAAAAATTGTGCGTAATTTTAAGGTGTAGATATTTACTTTTCTGTGTTTTAAAATTTAATATTTTAGTTTTTTCTAAATTAATTTTTAGGGCATTTAAATCTAACCATGTAATAATTCTATTCTAGCTGTTGTTTATATTACACTCATGTGATTCAACATTTTTACAATCGTAAATAACAAGAAACGTTTACAAGAAAAGTTTACTTCCCGAACTGGTGGACTAAACTAAACTGTTTACCATTAACATGTATTAAGTATATACTAAATAAATTTTAAAAGCAACATTTCTACACAGGCAAAAAACTTTTACAACAAATCTGACGTCAACAAAATATGTCTACAAATACATCTCGTAATTTGACACATTAATATAATAATATTGGTATACCTATCTATAAAGGGTGTAAAAGTACCCTTAACGCAAACGAAGGGCACTTGTTCTCCCCATCACTGCGATTTTTTTTTTGTTTTAGACCATACCTGGGAACCCCCTAGTTACGAAGATATTGGGGGTCAAAGTTCAAATTTTGTACAGCTGTTTTTGTAAATACTAGTTTTTCAGGTTGTAACTTTACTTAAATTACCTCCATGACCCTTTTACTATTCAAAGCATTCACTAGCACAATGTTTTAAGAGTGCTACATTGAGTTTTACCGTAAAATGAAATTTATGACCCCAAAAAAAAAGTCGTTTCCCAGCAAAAAATTTTGCGTAACTAAGTACCCCTAGTACTTAGTTTGATGTACAGAATGCTTGGTTGACGTATGTGTGAAGGGTTGATTTACACCCTGTATATAAACAAAGACGGGTTTGTTACAACACTTATAGCTCGAGATCTGCTGGATTAATTGTCATGGTTTTTGTTTCGTTGGATTTGTCTCCACCCTGAATAGCAGAATACATTTTAAAAACAATGAAATCTTGACGAATACATAATTATGAAAATGAATCATTTTCCATAAAATGTTCCTTTGTTTCGTACCTGTCAAACATTTTTGTTTTCCTCATCGAGGTAGAAAGACTAATGTCTATGGTTTTCCTCCTGTCATCCTGTCAAATACTGTGATTGACATTTATGCATGCGTTCAGAAATGTATTTTGTGTAAACTATTTAAAAAGGGTGAGTAAAATTGTGTCTGTATTTTTTTTTAATCAATTATAAAGGTTGAAAAGTGTATTAGGCAGATCCTCAAATATTTATGCGTGCGTTCAGAAATAATATTATAATAAGGTAGTAGGTAGGTAGCTGGTAGGTAGTAGGTAGGTAGGTAGTAGGTAGGTAGGTAGTAGATAAGTAGGTAGTAGGTACGTAGTACGTAGGTAGTAGGCAGGTAGCAGGTAGGAAAAAGCGCATTGCAAGGCATTCAGCTAGTTAATATACAGGGTGTTTGGAAGGGAGCTGTACACACGCCTAGGGTAGAAACTAGGGATAGTCTGCTACCTACCCCCGCCCATTATATTGACCTTGGCCTCAAGGTTTTTTTTTAATTTAAAATTATTTCTTTACCTTACTACGGTACTTCAGGCCCCATAACTTTTCTTCTCCACAATTTTCTGGTGTAAAATAATTTTTTGCAGGACCCTAAGACTCTAACGATTAAAACAAGACCATTAGCCGACCGGTCCCATGGATAGATTTTGAGCTACAGGTAGTTTTAGTCAAAAAATCAAATAAAAAATAATAATAAATTAAAAAAAACCTTGAGGCCAAGGTCAATATAATGGGCGGGGGTAGGTAGCAGACTATCCCTAGTTTCTACCCTAGGCGTATGTACAGCTCCCTACCAAACACCCTGTATATTTTGAGGATACGGAATGTTCCATTTATTCACCGAACGAACCCAACGCCTGCTGAACTGTTCTGTAGTAATACCAAAAGCATTACTTTTGGTATTACTACAGAACAGATAAAAGATCTTATCTGTTCTGTGGGTATAACCGTATCGCATTTTATTAACCGACTTCCCAAAAAGAGGAGGTTCTCAATTTGATCGTTTTTTTTTTAATGTATGGACACCGATAACGCTGTGTTTATGTTCCGATTTACGTGATTCTTTTTAATTTTGATGCGGAATAGTTGCTAGTTGGTCCCATAAAAATTTAACATAAGTAGTTTGGCTGAGTACTTTTCATTTTGTGAACATTTTTTTGATTTATGAACATTTTTCGTTTATGTGTGTCCGCAAATAACTTCGACGTCTATGAACCAATTCTGATGATTCCTTTTTTTATTGGAAAGGAAATATTTCAAGAGTTTTCAAGATGATATGGAATCCAGGACCTGGTGATGGGATCCCAGGGAATTGAGGGCAACCCTCAAATTTCATAGGCACGTCACGTATTATGTGTTTCGTGCTTTTTCTTTCTGACGCCATTCAAGTACGACTGTTACTATGCGAAGTAACAGTCGTCACTCCATGTTGATGAGCTGATGATGGAAGGAACTACTCCTCAAAAGGTTAGGAATTGAAAGCAATAAGAAGGGAATCTTGAATGTTAAGGGTTTCGTTTCTTGGTTGAATGTTAAAAACAGGCTTAAAAAAAAAAAACAAAAAGAGGTTTTTCTCTTTTGGTTTTTTTGAAGTCGGTTGTTTTTTTTGCGGATAAGTTTTTTATTAATCTTTTTTCATTCCTGAAGATCGATAAATGCAGATCTTAAACTTCTAAAATATTGTGCTAATTAATTCGATGGAAAATCATGACACAAAAATTAAACTCGCTACGAGTTCTCTTTTGTGTTTTAAGCGACTCTACCCAGATGGTTCTATTTTTCGTTCCTGATAAGTAATTATTATATTTAAATTTGATCTAAATATAGTGCTCTTGTCAAATTCATTTACCTAGATTCGTAGTTCTGATTATAGTGTTATTTTATCATTTGAACATCCTGTACAGAAAATTAGGTTTAAAACCGTGCAAAGGACGACCGCTGACCGATCAGTGAGGGCAAAATATATATTATAGTATACAAACGGGATGTGTGATAGCTTGCTATGCTTTAATATATATCTCGATTATTAATATATCGAAAACATCCCGCATGTCAGCCTGTACGAGATTAGGATGGCTCTGAAACAGCTAAAGAACAACAAGGCACCGGGTGATGACGGAATTACGGCCGAACTCCTGAAGGCAGGTGGCAAACCGGTCCTTAAGGCCCTTCAGAAGCTGTTTGGTTCCGTCATACTCGAGGGAAAAACGCCGCGCCGCAGGCATGGTGCAGAGGTGTGGTGGTACTCTTCTTCAAGAAGGGCGACAATGCCCGACTGAAGAATTATAGGCCCATGTCACTTCTGAGTCATGTCTACAAGTTGTTTTCAGGAGTCATAACGAATCGTCTCGCGCGCAGGTTTGACGACTTTCAACCTCCCGAACAAGCCGGATTCCGAAAAGGCTTTAGCACCGTAGACCACATACATACGCTGCGGCAGGTTATACAGAAGACCGAGGAGTATAATCTGCCTCTCTGTTTAGCGTTTGTGGACTACGAGAAAGCCTTCGATTCGATCGAGACCTGAACTGTACTACAGTCTCTCCAAAGGTGCCAAATCGACTACCGCTACATCGAGGTGTTGAAGTGTTTGTACAAAAACGCCACCATGTCAGTCCGACTTCAGGATTAGACTTCGGAACCTATCCTTCTGCAGCGAGGTGTGAGACAGGGAGACGTCATATCTCCGAACCTGTTCACCGCTGTACTGGAGGATGTTTTCAAGGTTCTGGACTGGAGAGGACTAGGCATCAACATCAATGGCGAGTACATCACTCACCTTCGGTTTGCCGATGATATAGTGGTCATTGCTGAGACCATGGAGGACCTCAGTAAGATGCTCGATGACCTCGGTAGAGCTTCCGAAAGAGTGGGTCTTAAAATGAACATGGACAAAACCAAGGTCATGTTGAATGTCCATGTAACACCCACTCCTATCAAGATCGGACACTCTACACTCGAAGTTGTAGACGATTATGTCTACCTGGGACAAACGGTCCAGTTAGGTAGGTCCAACTTTGAGAAAGAGGTCAATCGTCGAATCCGACTCGGCTGGGCAGCGTTTGGGAAGCTGAGTAGTATCTTCTCATCCAACTTACCACAGTGTCTCAAGACGAAAGTCTATGACCAGTGTGTGTTGCCAGCCTAGTGATTACATACGGGACCGAAACGTGGTCGCTCACAATGGGCCTCATCAGAAAGCTCAAAGTCACCTAAAGGGCAATGGAGAGAGCTATGCTCGGAGTTACTTTGCGTGAAAGAATCAAAAATGAGGACATCCGCATGAGAACCAAGGTTACCGACATAGCCCGAAGAATTGCCAAACTTAAGTGGCAGTGGGCAGGGCACATTGCTCGCAGAACGCATGGCCGATGGGGTCGAAAAGTTCTGGAGTGGCGACCGCGAACTGGAAGACGTTGCGTTGGAAGGCCTCCCACTAGGTGGACCGATGACCTGGTGAAGGTTGCGGGGATCCGCTGGATGCGAGACGCACGGGACCGGTCAATGTGGCGACACTTAGGGGAGGCCTATGTCCAGCAGTGGACGTCTTTCGGCTAAAATGATGATGATGATGATTAATATATATTATAGCTACGCCTGTGACGGGCTTAAGTAAGTACTTTTAGAAACAACGCAACGATATCTGAACGCCATTCACTATGGAACATGGCGTATCTTTCTTTACAATATCATTGACCTATGTAGGTAAGTCAATAGACAAAAAAAATGTCGCAAGTCAAAAGAGGTTATATACAGCGTGAATTATTCGGCAATAGGTAGGTCGGTATGTAGCAGTAGTGTTAACGTGGTTTTTAGCTGAATTCATTAATAATGTATTGTTTACCTACCTCTAAATAAGTGGTAGGCGGGAACCTGTACATGTCACAAGGAAAAGGAGGTAACATAACTCCTTTACGTTTCATCTTTTTAAATCTTTCCCATGAGCCGTAAGCAAATCCATTAACTCTTCCTATGTAAACATCAATAACTCTAATCACATCAACGTCCGGACGTTCTATCTGTAGGTACAATAAAAAAGTACTTAGAGCTTGTGATTTCTAATAAATATGGTTAAAGTTAGCCTGTACCCGCGCGCCGTACCGTTTTCGGTAAGCCCGGAATTCGAGAGGTTATGAGTGCGGTGCGGACCCAACCTCATTCTCCATCAATTCTATGGCCAGCTGATTCACACTTTTCTGATTCATACTTTATAAGGTTCTTATCCATTCCGGTGCCACGGAAAAATTATGCCTCAATTGCGGCTATAAACAATCCGAATGGATAGGGACAAATAACATAATAATAGAATATAAAAATGAGTTACCCTTGCTGGTATAGTTGAATATTCCTTGACTCCTTCCATCAAAGGTTTAACAGCTTTAATACTTCTAGGGTCTTTGTACTTTTCTATCATTATATCTTCGATATAATTCTGAGGACCGAACGTAGTTAAACCAAAAAACTCCATGATAGAAAAAATATTTTTTGTTCGTTATAGGACTAAAAATACTATGTTAATTTTTTTAACAAGATTTGTAAAAGATTACGATATTTTTAATTTATTTAATTGTGTCAACCAATGACTGTGATGAGGTGACATATGAAGACAAGATCAACAAAAGAGGTCTTGTCTCAAACTCATATATCTATGGATACCAAATCAGCAGGGCTGTTGCGTATCTTTTAAATGACATTGGCTATCATATTGTCCATGAATTAACTGTCAAATTGGTTATGGTTTAGTACAAAATGGAACCATTTGACAGTAATTGATGGGCACTATGGGTTAGCCACTGTCATTTAGAAGATACGCAATAGCCCTGCAGCAGGGCTATTGCGTATCTTTTAAATGACAGTGGCTATCATATTGTCTATGGATTAACTGTCAAATTGGTTATGGTTTAGTACAAAATTGAACCATTTGACAGTAATTGATAGGCACTATAGGTTAGCCACTGTCATTAAAAAGATACGCAATAGCCCTGCTGGACCTGAGAAAACTGGCTTAGCAGAATAGGAACAGTCGCCGTCAGATATATTGTAGCAGACAAGGTGACAAATACTTCGGAACAATTTAAAAAGTCAATAAGTTCTATACACTACACGTTCCATTAATATCTGAACATTTATAAGTTCACTAATATCTGAGCAGATGCTTGTCAATATTTTATTTATGTACACACAACTAACCAAAAATATCTGAGCACTTACTTACTCTTTATACCTAGAACAGTAATTTGGTGTTAAAAAAAAAAAGTAGTTAAAAAGTAAAAAACCCGACTGAAAAAACTGAAAAGCAAACAACAAGAACATTTTAAATTAAACAAAACCTGGAAGCAGGCGGGGGTTCATTTGAATATTGATATATAATCTCCTTACTTTTTAATTAACTATTATATCTAATATGTCGAAGAAAAATGCAGAATGTGAAGAAGAGCTACGAAACAAAAGCTATCTAGCCAGATACCTTCGCCCGGAAAAAAATTACGTCGAGACTAATGCTTCAGGAGCTGGTGAAAAATGGCGACACTGGTTTCATACTTGTACAAATTTTCTGGCAGAAGAAATTCCGCACGGAACAACCAATTTAATAAAGCTTAAACTACTAGCAAACCACCTCACTGCTAATATCTTTACTCATATACGAGACTGCGAGTCTTACGATGATGCCGTATCTATTTTAAACAAAGCTTACATTACGCCCCAGAATGAGACCCACCCGCTATTTTGACTCTCACGATATTAGCCCGTCACATTCTTGCTACACGACAACAGAAGAGTGATGAGACGATTTCTGATTACTGCCGTAATTTAAAACTACTGGCATATGACTGCAACTTCCAATCAGTCTCGGCACTAAAACATAGAAATCAAGCGATACGTTGCGCCTTTGAGCAGGTATTCTATCACCTAAAATAAAAGAACGCCTATTAGAAAATACCTCTTTACCTTTGGATGAAGTTCTCAAGCAGGCCGTGACCATTGAAACAGCTGAGAAAGTATCCGCTACAATGAGGGTTAGTATCCCCACTACACTAAACGCTCTGTCGACGCCTGCTTTACTGAAAGAAACCTTACAACCGCAATTTATACCAAGTTCTAGCGCTGCTGTATCAGTTCCTCTGACAAGACATCAATCAATAAAGCGCTGTTTCTTTTGCGGTGGGAATCTTCATCAGAGGTTTAAGTGTCCTGCTTTCCATGTTTCATGTCAGTTATGTTCCAAATAACACACTTTGCGCCGTATCCACTCCTATAAACTGTACTGTATCCCAACCAGAGTCTATCAGCACTGTATTTTCCGTCTACTTTAAAACAAGCAACAGTTGCTATTACAGTAAATGATATCCTAGTAGACGCTCTCATAGATACAGGAAGTTCTGTGAGTTTCATCGAGAAAAATATAGCTAATATGATGAAATTGAAACAAAGGCAATATAAACAGACCATTAATCTGGCATCGCTTAGCCACACATCATATGTCGATAGAATGTGTTTTGCTACTCTTATTATCAGCAAACATAAATATGTAAATCGTCCTCTTTTAATAGTGAACAACTTATGCGCAGATGTTATAATTGGGCATTATATTTTGAAAGATCATTCCTGTCTGAAGACTTAACTCCTGTCGCTATTAAATCTAGACGCCATAACAAAGAAGATGAAGAATTTATTAAGATAGAAATAGCAAAACTCTTAAAAGATGGTATAATAAAACCAAGTATATCTCCATGGCGCGCTCAGGTAGTTTAAGCTTTATTAAATTGGTTGTTCCGTGCGGAATTTCTTCTGCCAGAAAATTTGTAGAAGTATGAAACCAGTGTCGCCATTTTTCACCAGCTCCTGAAGCATTAGTCTCGACGTAATTTTTTTCCGGGCGAAGGTATCTGGCTAGATAGCTTTTGTTTCGTAGCTCTTCTTCACATTCTGCATTTTTCTTCGACATATTAGATATAATAGTTAATTTAAAAGTAAGGAGATTATATATCAATATTCAAATGAACCCCCGCCTGCTTCCAGGTTTTGTTTAATTTAAAATGTTCTTGTTGTTTGCTTTTCAGTTTTTTCAGTCGGGTTTTTTAGTTTTTTAACTACTTTTTTTTTAACACCAAATTACTGTTCTAGGTATAAAGAGTAAGTAAGTGCCTCTTTTAGTGCTTGGGTGTCTTTAGTTCTGGCACGATTAACGACTACTGTCACGCGATGGATGACAGAAGGCGCTGTCAGCGTCAGGATGACTGGACCAAACGAGCTATGAACATGGGACCCTGTGAACTATTTATTACCTATTTGCTACTATTTACTACCTATAATGAAATATTTGCTACCTCTACGTTAAGAAATATATCAAAGAAATAAAGTGGCCAGCCATTCTGACGTCAGGTTGGCTGACCAGTTCCAAGTTCTCATAGTTCTAGCGTTGTATTCACCTCATTGTTAATGTAAATATATTCATTACCTATTTGCTACCTTAACATATATTTTGAACACAACTTTATGAAGCTCCTATAAAAAGTTATTAACAAAAGTAACTGAAACGCCTATACATAAATTATTTACAACTTTGCTTATCAGAATAATTGCAAACAATGTTTTTGCAGGCGCTTAGTGCGTTATGAACATCTTGTTTCTAGATATCAATAGTAAAGTTTTATCCATTTATAACATTTTATAACTATTTATATATAGCATTTACTGTTAGGATGTATGAACTAATGTTAAGTAAGAAAGTGCCTGCAAAACCATGAATTAGATGTGGCGTAAATAATTTATGTGCAGGCGTTTTAATGTCTTCAATTAATAACTTTCCGTGTGTAAATATTTCCACCCCTCTCCCCGGCCCTCGTAGTTATCATTGAAACTACTGAGGTTGCAATTTTTAGGCATTCTTGTGTATTTGAAAGGCTTTGAAAATAGAAAAACAACAAGATATTCGAAATTATATCACGTTTCATTTTAATTTTAATTCAAAAATTGGTGTCAGATATATCTACACTATAATATACAGGGTAAATTAATCCTTCACACATACGTCAACCAAGCATTCTGTACATCAAACTAAGTACCCCCACGCAAAAAAAAATTGCTGGGAAACGACTTTTTTATTTGGGGTCAAAAATTACATTTTACGGTAAAACTCAATGAAGCACTTAGGTACTTAGTTTGATGTACAGAATTCCTGACACAGTCATCCTGACGCTGACAAGGCGCTGCGTCAATTTAGAGGGGTCGGAGCAAAGAATATAATAATAATATGGGAGGTCGGAGCCAGCGGAGGCTTCCATGGCGGACGGCGCTGCGGGTTGGTCGTGGTCGTGTTTCCTACTAATCTCACTGCATTCCATGTGGTTGATTTGATAGTTTGTCATGAGCATCCGTTATTGTTTTGTAACCGAGGTGTGATTAACTGATTACCAATGTAGACCGTTGTTTGAAGAACCACTGAGTAATATTTTGAGATATCCATCCTGTCTTGTCATCAACATGATCATGAAGAATACCGTCTTCTCCGACATCAAAGTGGGATAGAATCATATCCACGTGCTTGGTGCTCAACTGCCGACATATGTTTGACCGAGCAGCCATTGGAAGGCGGAGCCCTAATCATTGCCCTAAGAAAGGTGCTGAAAGGTATCGCATCGACCTGGTTGTCACAAGTATCGTGCGGAACAAATATCGGCCGGTATCGTACGTACGTGCCCATACATCTCAATGTGATGTGATACGCGATTATATCGTCTCGCCTTCACCACTGAGTTTCTTGATTCGAACAAGTTGCTGCACTGCAAGAGGTGAAGTCATTGATCTACTTGACACGAAAGCACACGGAAGATCATCACACTAATTCAAAAGTGAAACGCTTTAAGCCTACACAATCAAATCCATTGTTGGATTTAATTGAGTACCTAATAAAAAAAACAACCAAGTTTTGTATATGATACGTTATTGTTATAAATACCTTAATATTCTTGTTGGAAGATCATTTTAAAGAGAAGTTTACCATTTTTTTTGTATCGAGAAATCTTTCAAAAACGTTTTTTCAATACAACAGGGTTCTCAGAAATATGTTCAAGATTAACATTTTTTTTTTTGTCATATATCTCGTTCAAACCAATTTTGGTGCAAAGTTTTCATTGCGATATTAGCATATTTTTTTTAGATTTTACCACGGAGCAAATACAAAGTATATTGTATTGTGTATTTGTATTTGCTCCGTGGATTTTACACTGCTAGTTTAAAAGTTAGAGGGGGGGGGGGGGGGCTTATTTTACCACTTTGGAAGTGTCTTAATGAGTCACCACATACAATGATAATCTTGTGCTTATAACAAATCTTGAGTAAGAGAACATTTAATTTTTTAATGAAATATATCAAATGTAAGACTAGTTAATTTATGAGGGAAATAAAAGGCTTTTATTTGAATAGCTAGGGATGATTTATTAACTGAGACAGACCATCAGAATGACTACAACATTACATTTATAATTTAAATTATTAAAATTCAAAAAATTTTAATAATATAAATTACACAGGTATAATTATCTACTTATTGTTGTGGGTATTACGGAGCTATTACACTTGTAAAACTGTTAAATTGGCGGTGCCGCGTAACTTTTGAAATCCCTCATCTTTACTAGACTCAGAACGCTTTAATGATTACTTAGGTTATCACTTAGTAAAGGTTCTGACAGTTTTGTCATGCAAAAGTATGGTAAATCTTTTCTAAGTGACGGCTTAAGTCTTCATTAAATGTCTCTGAGTACCGCAGTAAAATAGCCAGATGGCAAGATCCGTTAGCCCCATTTTAACAGTTTAAATAACTTACAAATTTTATCTGATACAATCTCAAACCAAGAAAAAAAGGAAGACGGCGCGCCGCGCACACCAACAGTGAATCCACAAAACCACGCTTCTACAAGTAAACATACACGCTCGCTCACGTACACTACAACCACACTCAGTTCTCCTAGTACGTCTCGAGACATCGTCTAGATAACAACGTTAAAAAATATAGAATTATGCCGTGCAGTGAAAACTTGCAATAACAACACTAAAATAAATCAAAAATTTCGCGAAATAACATTCCACTTGTAACTACTAATATCGTTTTATAATTAAGGTGGAAGCTCACATCTGGCCCGCGAAATTCTAATTTTCTTACGTTTTTGGCAATTTGCAGGCCAGTGCTTGGTTGTATGTTTATGAAAATTTGATTTGCGACTGTAAGACGTATGAAGTTACCGAATTATAACCATCAAAATTACTAACTACTAAAGAACGACGACTAAATTACTAAAGAATGACTTTTACATGCAAAAATCAATCTTGACATGAAAATGAACTTGGAGGGTTGTATTGATAATTTTGATGGTTATAATTCGGTAACTTCATACGTCTTACAGTCGCAAATCAAATTTTCATAAACATACAACCAAGCACTGGCCTGCAAATTGCCAAAAACGTAAGAAAATTAGAATTTCGCGGGCCAGATGTGAGCTTCCACCTTAATGAATTTTGTAAGTTGGCACAAAAAACATCAACAAACGAAAGCAATGACGTGCAGTGCGAGGATTGCCATAATATGATTTCAAATTTCCCCATTCATAAAGTCATTTCTTACTTCGATTTTCCTTTGTTCTTTTTATTGTTTTATACAGTGTGATTCTTTATAATGTGCACATATCGAAATGGGGGAATCTATGCTTAATTTTATCGACGGAAAAATTATTAAAAAAAATCTAAATATTTTTTAATATTTTATATGGAATTTATAAAAATTTTGTCTGCTACTGTGACCCCAGTGTAAACAAAACGGTGTAACTTTTAAACTAAATTATCTATCGCGATGAAACAAACTCCATAATGATTGGAAGCAATTAGGCGTCCTCGTAAAATGAAAATTGTGGAAAAAAACTACCCTCAATTGAAAATAAACACGTTTTTTGATCAAAAAAACTTTTTTTTTTCATAACTTTTTACATAAAATTGTTTCATCGCGATAGATAATTTAGTTTAAAAGTTACACCGTTTTGTTTACATTGGGGTCACAACAGCGGACAACATTTTTGAAAATTCCATAAAAAATATTAAAAAATATTTAGATTTTTTTAAATGTTTTTTCCATCGATAAAATTAAGCATAGATTCCCTCATTTCGATATGTGCACATTATAAAGAATCACACTGTATATTTTATATTTCTTGTAAATACTGAATTAAGGGATAGGAGCTGTTAGAAATAGTCGGAATAATCCAGCAAGGTGAAAGCATTCAAGGGACCTTTATGAACTGAGAGGGTTGTATTGGTGATTTTAATCATTATTATTCAATAAAGTCACAATTGTTACGGTTGCGAATCTTATTTTATCATACAACCTGCCACTGACCAAATTGCAAAAAACGTAAAAATAATGAATTTCGCGGGCTACCCTTACTTTGTTAGAAATATTTAACATGGAAGCGATCTAATTTTTTTTTCATTGATTTAATAGTAATGTTTTAGGTGTAAGCGACCTCACAATTGTTTTTTTAATTTGATAGAACACAAGGTAGCCCACGAAATTCGAAGTTTCTTACGTTTTTTGCAATTTGCCGGTCGTGTCAGGTTGTATATTAAATAAAACGAGATTCGCGACCGTAACAAATGTGACTTTACCGAACAATAATGATTAAAATCACCAATATAACCCTATTTTATTTAACATAAAACCTGACACTGGCCGGCAATTGCTATTAACGTACGAGAATTCGAATTTCGCGGCCAACCTTGAAGGATTCATCCTAAGACGGAAGCAATCTTATAAGTTTAATTTTTGTTAATAAAAGTACATCTTTTTATACTTTATTGTATTTTTCACGGAAGTAGTTTTCCCGAGAACTTGCAACTTTTTTAAAGAGGTTCAAAAACACTGCCCTACAATAATATTCTACCCATACAATGATATTCCCCGATTTATAGGGAAAAACTTTAACAAATGGCAACCCTTCGTCACACCATAGACAAAAAGTTGGGTCTCTTCAGATATTCGTGGCGCGCCGTCTTCCTTTTTTTCTTGGTCTGAGGATACAATTATGTAATTTCAAAAATACACACATCAAAAGTGTCTAGGGATCAAGCATTTTTATGCGGATTTCTTGAGATTGAGATGTGGCTTTGTAATAAATTTATGATTTTATACATTTATATGGATCCTTTTTGGTGCATTTCATAATTTGAATCAGGAACTGTGAATCAAATTCGAGTAAAAGATGAAAATCAACTGTCAATATTTTCCCTATAAAAACATACAACGCATTGAAGACATTATTAGTGCTACTGTTTCCCTACTACTGATTAAAACCAACGTTATTATGGAGCGGCGACGTCATTTAAGCAGGGAAGAAATGCTCAGAGCCGTGGGAATGATAGAAGCTGGTTCCCGGCAACGTACTGTGGCTTTAGCTCTGAATACAAGTCAGAGTGTTATCAGTCGACTTTGGACACGTTACCGAAGCACTGGTACCGTGGCTGAGCGCCATGGAGGACGGTATCGCTGCACCACACGGAGACAAGACCGATACATTCAAATCTTAACTCGAAGAGCTCCAACAATAACCGCCATGATGTTGGCCGTGAGGCTTCATCACTCTTCAGGGAACTTAATTAGCGACCAAACAGTCAGAAACCGCTTGCATGAAGTGAACCTTCATTCCCGAAGACCGCTACGGGTACCACCTATAGCAATGCACAATCGTAGGATTCGATATCAATGGGCTCTTGAACACAGAAATTGGGCAGAAGAACAATGGCGTTTCGTGTGCTTTTCTGATGAGTCTCGTTTTGGTATGGGACCGGATACAAGACGTATACGACACTGGAGAACCCCTGGACGCCAACAGCGATTAAAATCCTGCCAGGAAGTCCATCCTTATAGTGGTGGAACCATCATGGTATGGGCGGGTATTTGGATCGGCGGAAGAACTGAGTTGATTTGGATCAGAGGCAACCTCAACGCTCAAATTTATGCTGAGACGATTGTATCAGACGTCATCGTTCCTCTACAAGTGCAAATCGGTCCCTTATTTCAGTTAATGCATGATAATGCACGACCGCACACCGCAAGAGTTGTAAGACAGACTCTCGCCGCAGCTAACATCAATGTCCTGCCCTGGCCTGCTCAGTCGCCAGACTTGAACCCGATTGAGCATGCATGGGATATGCTACAGAGAAGAGCTCTGCCGAATATGGAGGGTATCCAGTCGCAAGAAGACCTTTTTTTGTTGTTGCAACGAACATGGGCGGCCATTCCACAGCGTGATTTGGATGAACTCATTTTGAGTATGCCAAACCGATGTTCTTGTGTTGTTAGTGTTCGTGGTAGAAACACGGATTATTAATTGTTTAAGTTACCCAATAAAATTTTAAAGAAAACTGTTATTTCAGTCTTTTTTTCGAACTTTAATGTTAGTGGTTCAAATGTCAAAAATCCCTTTATTAGGAAAATGGCAAATTTCTTTATTAATGCAAAGGTGACTTGGTTTATCGTTACTGTGACAAACGAAAACACTTTATTTGATGAATCCTTAAAGAAAATTTTAATTAATATCAATCAGGAGAAAAGTTATTGCAAAAATATATGTTGATCCCTAGACACTTTTGATGTGTGTATTAAAATACCTTAAAACTAGATACATAATAATATGAATTTAAACAGTTAATAATACATTCGGCTATAAAAACCTCGAAGTTCTCGTACGGTGCAAAATATTTTTAAACTATGTAGGTAGGTACTTACCTATGTATCAATAATGAAATACTAACCCTAAAATATTAGTTATAAAAGTTTATTTTCATATTATTTGTTTTTTTTTTACTTTAGCATAAAACATTTAGTATTACACAAGTCCTTTTTGGGTACCTACCTACTTACACTCATTATTACAAAATTATTAGGTATAAAACTATACTTATTTACAACAATGTTGAAAATTGTAGGTATATTATTTTTTTACTGTATTTATTATTTTATAAAAAGTCCTCATTATTTTATAGTAAATTAGAGTAAAGTATCTAATCATAAAAGTTTGATCCCGTCCAACAAATATCATTATTTTTTGCCAATGTAAGTATACATAACCTTGACAAATCTATATGAGTAAAAATGAATAGCAATTTCACCAAAAAATCTAATATAATCGTTTTTATTATTTTTGTTTTAACCCACCCATGTTCCTTCTTAGCCCTCTATGTCGAGGCCGCGATAACTAGTGTACAACCCGCGGCCCCGACGGGCATCTAATATAACCGTCAGATAGATTTCCAAAAAATAATGGGACACATTTTTTCATTTTTTACGTAAATAAAAGGTGTGCGTTTCGACCGCTCGGCCACGACGTTTTTTTTTTAAAAAAACTGTACCAAGTTTATGTAAAAGTTTGTAAAAGTTGATTCCCAAAACCATAAATTTGTCAAAGTTATGGTTACAAAGTTATAAGGGTTTGAACGTGGCCGCGCCATCGACTCGCGGAGAACCGCGCGGCCACGAAGATCTTTAAAACTAAGCGTTGCAGAGACCTGCAAACAACTGCAAAAAACTTTTACAAACTTTTACATAAACTTGGTACAGTTTTTAAAAAAAAAAAACGTCGTGGCCGCGCGGTCGAAACGCACACAAATAAAAGATGAAGACGATACAGTGCTTCGAAAAGTCGTGCCAAGTCGTGTGACGTCACAAGGTTAGTACCTACGTTCGTACCCACAAGTCACAAGCCCCCACTCTTGAACTTTGACACGTTTTATTTTCGTCAATTTTTATTAATTTAAAACTAGAAAAAAGATAAAACACGTATCTAATATTTTTAGATAATGTAACAGACGGACTTTTTAGATTTTTTTAGTGAAATACCCTATTCTGTTAGTCTCGCTAAAACTCGAGAACGGCTGAATCGATTTGGCTAATTTTAGTCTTGAAATATTCGTGGAAGTCCAAGGAAGGTTTAAACGGTGAGAAAGTGGTAGGTAGTAGTAGGAGTAGGAAGGTAGGTAGTAGGTAGGTAGGGTAGTAAGAAGGTAGGGTAGTAGGTAGGTAGGGTAGTAGGTAGGTAGGTAGGTAGATAGGTAGGGTGGTAGGTAGGTAGGGTGGTAGGTAGGTAGGGTGGTAGGTAGGTAGGGTGGTAGGTAGGTAGGGTGGTAGGTAGGTAGGGTGGTAGGTAGGTAGGGTAGTAAGTAGGTAGGTAGGGTAGTAAGTAGGTAGGTAGGGTAGTAAGTAGGTAGGTAGGGTAGTAGGTAGGTAGGTAGGGTAGTAGGTAGGTAGGTAGGTAGGAAAAAGAGCTAAGTATCTTATTTTTTTTTTCATCCTGCTTACCTTGTTCACACCCCATTGCACATCTAACAAATGATTGTCCGATTTATTGTCAGCCTACACATTTTGTAGTGGGGGCGGGCGTCTACAATACATTGTTTGTTGCCCGTTTGATCTAAGGGTGGCTACACCATTGGGCTTCCGGATGGTGTAAGAGATACCGCGGCCTCAAAAAAAAAAAGGGTGGCTACACCATTCAATGTATTTAATACATTTTACTCTATTCATCGTCATCATCATTTCAGCCAAAAGACGTCCACTGCTGAACATAGGCCTCCCCCAGGTGTCACCACATTGACAGGTCCCGTGCGTCTCGCATCCAGCGGGTCCCCGCAACCTTCACCAGGTCTGAGGTCATCCGTCCACCTAGTGGGAGTCCTTGCAACGCAACGTCTTCAAGTTCGCGGTCGCCACTCCAGAACTTTTTGGCCCCATCGGCTATCAATTCTGCGAGCAATGTGCCCATTGCCACTTAAGTCTGTCGATTCTTCAGGCTACGTCGGTAACCTTGGTTCTCATGCGGATGTCTTCATTTCTGATTCGATCACGCAAGGAAACTCCGAGCATAGCCTTCTCTATTGCCCTTTGAGTGACTTTGAGCTTTCTGATGAGGCCCATTGTGAGCGACCACGTTTCGGTCCCTTATGTAATCACTGGCAACACACACTGGTCATAGACTTTCGTCTTGAGACGCTGTGGTAAGTTCGACGAGGAGATACCGTGCAACTTCCCGAACGCTGCTCAGCCGAGTCGGATTCGACGATTGACCTCTTTCTCGAAGTTAGACCTACTGGGTAGGTCCTGGACCGTTTGTCCCAGGTAGACATAATCGTTCACAACTTCGTGTGTAGAGTCCCCGATCTTGATAGAAGCGGGTGTTACATAAACATTCAACATAACTGGAGCGTATAACCTGCAGAAGTTGTAAATTTCTGCTAAAATCACACGCGGATGGAGCCTAGGTTATTAGAGCAACCTAGGCTATAATTGCTGATTCTGTCGCCAGAAGTTGAAGGCAAAAAATACGCAATCGGGAAGAAAGGCACAGGAGATCGTTCAATTCATTAATTGTACCACATACCTTGACCAGCGATTCCACGCTCGCGCGCAGGCGACGGCCACGTATCCGCTTTCGGGAGGAGCAGCTTACAGGTCTTTTCTGGATACACTAGGCTGGCCAGCAGTACACAACACACTAACATAGGTCTGGAGTAGGTTGATAACAGTTCGTATAGGTTCAGTTCAGGGGGTTTTAGGGCGCGATGGGACTAGTTAGTGTCACACATAGCATGCGCATCCACACGATCCCAAGGTTAGAGCGAGACTAACGCGTCGGTGCGGCGCGGCATGGCGCGCGCGCTGCTCGGCGCGAGCAAATCACCCAATCACGATATGGGGCACATATTCAATAAATTAGACGAAAACCAATGCCTTTCAATCGCCATAGGTGATGTAGAAAAATATAAAAACTATAAGTTACGAAGCGTAACCAATAACCTTGGGTTTTTCCATGTTCATTTTAAGACCCAGTTTTTAGGAAGCTCTACTGAGGTCATCGAGCATTTCCGGCCACCGTAGACGCGGCCTGTGGACGGTGAGTGATGGGCTAGCTCGTCGCTCGCTCGTTCGTGTTTCATGCGCGCCTCAGAGATGTCAGCAACATGCAAAGGCCGACGCCCGTCGGGGCTGCGGGTTGTTCACAAGTTACCGCGGCCTCGACATATAGGGCTAAGAAGGAACATGGGTGGTTTTTAGTCAGTAGAAGTCTGACACTCCCTTTCGCTCTGCCCAAGAGCGGGAGGGGTTCTAGATTGGAGAGGACTTGGCATCAACGTCAATGGCGAGTATATTCTCACCTTCGGTTTGCCGACGATATAGTGGTCATGGCTGAGACCATGGAAGACCTCAGTACAATGCTGGATGACCATTTTTTTTTTGGCGGGTGGAAGATATTCAAATAACCCCTCCCGCTCTTGGGCAGAGCGAAAGGGAGTGTCAGACTTCTACTGACTAAAAACCACCCATGTTCCTTCTTAGCTCTATGTGTCGAGGCCGCGGTAACACAACTTGTGTACAACCCGCAGCCCCGACGGGCGTCGGCCCTTGCGGGCTCCTCCCATGTTGCTGACATATCTTTGAGGCGCGCGTGGGCCTGTCGTCGTCGTAAGACGGACGGACGGCGAGCTAGCCCATCGCTTTCCGTCCACAGGCCCGCGTCTACGGTGGCCGGAAGCCATCACGTGGCCCCCGACGCCCGGAGCGCCTCCCGCGGCGGCTGGGACGTGAGGTCCTCTCGCTCTCGCGTTCCGCCACCCCCTCCGCTAGCATCACTGCTTCGCAGAAGGAGGCGACGGCGTTCCTCCATTCGACCATGGCTTACACCAGGTCCGGGCGCGAGAGTTCGCCGCCGCGCGCCGCCGAGAGGTCGCCGCCGCCGTAACTTTCACCCCTTGGATAACAATGTACTATTACTACTTATACGGTCCTACATGGTCTACAATTCTACATGTTTTGTATCAAAATCAGTAGACTTTATCAATTGGTTGTGGTTTTTTTCTACCCATAGATTTTGATAAAGTAATAACATGTAAAATAAAGTACTTGAACGAGAATTGCTTAATTATTTTAAAAACGACGTTTTTTTAAAAAATGAAACTTAGCTAGATCGATTTATACGAGAGGTATAAATCAATCTAGCTAAGTTTTATTTTTACCCGACTACGGCGAAGCTAAAAGGAAGGGTAATGATTTTGGCAGTCTATGTATGTATGTTTGTATGTTCCACCGTAGCGCCTAGACTACTGAAGGGATTTTTATAAATGAGGTATCAATAGATTTGTAAGAATAGCCCGGAATATATAAATTTCTGCCTGCAGTTTGGAAATTAAATCGAAGGATTAAAGAAATTTTATTTCACTGGGAAACATTGTTTACACGTCGACAATTTCGACAAAAATGAGGCCTGCGCGTACTTAACCACAGAATACATAATAGTACTAGGTATCTACTTAACTGAGCGTGTTTTAGCGCCGTCTGTGTTCAGTTTTTTCGTGCGAGAAGCTCGCTCGTGCCGGGACTGTGGTGAAGCATGAGTGTGTGGTAGGCCCATAAGAGTTATTACGCCGCTCACCCATGGGCCTGTGACTTGGCTTTACATGCCGTGGAGGAATACTCATCTCTCAGGCATGCTGGTTTCCTCACGATGTTATCCTTTACTAAAGTAAGTTATAATTTAACAATACGAGCATGACTCCGAAAAACAGAGGTGCGTGCGATTGAACAAAACTTAAACTTTGGTTTGTTCCCGTTGAGTCACACCATGTTGTGTTACACTGTTATCCATTGGAAGAAAAAAAAATGCTATTACGTGGTATTAGAAGGTATTTAGGTTTGATGATGTGATTCTTATTAATAATATACAATACGAAATACCAGCTTGCTACTCGTATTTCATTACTGTATACTTATTTTTTTATAATAATTATTCATACATGCAACGCTCAACACACATCCACACACTTTTACCTACTCAAAAGCATACCAAAAACACTCATTTCACACATAAATACACAAAAAAAACACGGTTTCAAATGTTGTATAAAACTAAGGAAATCCATTATATTCTTACACTATTAATAACACACCCTGATAGCACGTCCTTTGTATTGGAAAATTTGTTTAATGGGTGACAAATTGCAAACCCTTAATGAGATTGATAGCATTGAAATTGCGCGCAGTATTGAATGTGACTGTTCAGAGTTATCTAAGCGCATAAACATAAAAAGAAACGACTTCACTGTTGTCGCTCAAAACATAAGGAGTATTTCTTGTAACTTTGACGATTTCATACTTACTCTTTCGAATTTTAAGTTTGAAACCGATGTTATTATACTAACTGAATGTCGACTAACTTCTGGGAAAATTATCCCTCATCTCAATAATTACTCGTCCTACAGCACGTCTCACCGGTTGAACCAAAACGATGGGGTAGTTGTCTACATAAAAAATAATCTAAAATCCAAGGTTAAGGAAATAAAAATGTCTCAAGCGTCTTGTCTGCAGCTGGAAGTATTAAATAACATTTTACTTTGCATTTATAGATCCCCTTCAAACAGGAACACTGAAGCTTTTATCAGCTCCTTAAGTTCCCATCTAGAGACTCTATCAACCCAGAAAAATATTATCATAGCTGGAGACATCAATATAAACATTAGATCTAAAGATGTAGAATCATCTCTTGAACACAAAAACAAAACTAATTACCTTGACGCTCTATCCCTGTACGGAATATTACCTGGACATACTTTACCTACCAGAAATGAAAACTGTTTAGATCATTTTATGATAAAATTGAACAAACAAAAGATCTCGGCATCCATCGCTATATTACACACCAGTATTACAGACCATTACACCACACTTCTATGCTTATCAAAAATAAAAAATACTTTAATTGTTAACAAAACTAAATCCACTGTGAATTTCGAGCAAGCACTTATGTACATACAAAAAAGTAATATATCAGATTTACTATTCTGTAATGATCCTGAAACTATAACTAAACTGTTGGTAAACAAACTAGCTGAATCTCTAAATAAAAATACTATCATTACTAAAATCCCCAATAGCATGCGCATTATAAAACCATGGATAACCCCAGGAATTTTACGTTGTATTAAAAACCGTAACAAGCTTCAAAAAGATAATAAAAGAGATCCATTCAACGACATATTAAAAATCACGTATATAAGATATAGAAATCACTGTAATAATCTTGTAAAAAAAATTAAAAGGAAATACGAAAGAGAATTAATTACAAAATCAGTCACTAACAATAAATTACTTTGGAAGAACATTAAAACCATAACTTTTACAAATAAACCCAACAATTGTAACTCAGACCTACTTAGTATAAAATCGACTCCTTCAGAATCCGTTAACTATATTAACGAATATTTCGCAAATATAGGTAAGACCCTTGCTCAAAAAATTCAGCCAACTTTGGTCAATGATCACGATGACCAACCCAACTCCTCTACACAACCCAACTCCTTCGTTATGTTGGACACTGACGATGTTGAAGTGAATCATATCCTAATGAGTCTTAAATCGGACAGTGCGTCCGGTTGGGATAATGTTTCTACTGCGTTTTTGAAATACATAAAAAAAGAGATTGTTCCAATCATCACACACCTTGCAAATCTTTGTTTTGGTAAAGGCATCTTCCCGACTTCCTTGAAACTGGCCATTATTACGCCAGTGCACAAGGGTGGGGACAGAGACGATGTCTCTAACTTCAGACCCATTTCTGTATTACCTTCTATATCCAAAGTATTGGAAAAACTTATAAATATAAGGCTTTTGACATACCTGAATGACTTCAACATAGTTTCTGAATCACAATTTGGCTTTCGTCGAAGTATTTCTACTGAGGATGCAGTTACTGCTCTAAGCACTCATATTACCGAAATACTTGATAAAGGTAAAAAGTGCATAACTGCATTCCTAGATTTAAAAAAAGCATTTGATACCGTCTCTGTCCCAATCCTTGTAAGAAAGCTGGAAGATATCGGTGTTCGCGGAATGCCTCTAAGCCTTTTCAAGGACTATCTAACAAGCAGGAAACAGAGGGTTAGAGTGGGTCAGTACACTAGTGAGGATGTTAGCATGACATACGGCGTCCCTCAAGGAAGCGTATTGGGGCCAACACTGTTCCTTATTTACGTCAATAAACTCTGTAACATTAATATCTCAAACGCGAAAGTCTTTTCTTACGCTGATGATACTGCTGTCGTCTTCACTGGTGATACTTGGAAGGATGTTAAGCTTGGTGCTGAGAGAGGCCTGACTAGAATCGCGAGGTGGTTAACACTTAATTTGCTTACGTTAAACATCACAAAAACAAATTACATCTGTTTCAGTGTCTGCCAACGTACTCAACCAGAGAAAGATTTTAATATAAGAATACATACTTGCAATAATGATAATAGCAAAAGTTGCGGTTGCTCGACAATCAACAAAGTGCCTTATATTAAGTACCTAGGTGTAATCGTGGACCAGAGACTAACTTGGTACCCACACATTGAGCAAGTTGCAGATAGAGTCAGGAAGCTAACCTGGATTTTCAAAACTCTTAGATACGTCGTACCTAAAACCACCGCTAATCATTCAGGCCACCAAAAAGACTTCCTTAAAATTATTTATGTCGCGCTAGTCCAGTCTGTGCTTTCATATTGTATACCTGTCTGGGGTGGCGCGGCAAAAACGAAATTTCTAGTGGTGGAAAGGGCACAACGCGCTCTTATAAAGTGCATGCATTTTAAAAGACGGAGATATCCTACTGAAGACCTGTTTCGACTTAGCAACCTGCTCTCAGTAAGAAAACTTTACATTACACTAATAATATTAAAGAAACATAAGTCTCTTACCTATGATTCTAGCATACAGTTAAAAAGAAGGAAAGATCTGATACTTAACATCCCCAGGACAAGGACTTTACTTGCCAGTATGCAATTTAGTAAACGATCTGCTGCGTTGTACAATAAAATCAATAAATATATTTATATCTATCCCAAAAACTCCTATGACACTAAAAAAACAATAATGAAATGGATACAAACCCTTAATTACAATGATACCGAAACATTTCTGAAACCTTGACACATCCACACACTCACACTCACACTCATGCACTACTTACACTACTCTACAGGCTACACACTCTATTACTTACATATACTTACACACACATACATACAACATACCCAGACCCAGTCACTCGTCCTACTTTTGATTTTAAGAAAAGAGATTTAATGTTTATTTCGTGTTTTTAATTTAATTTATTAGTCTTAATTTTTATTAAATAAGCTTTATAAAATTATATTTATGTTTTTGCTATTTGTATTTCACGTCTTGAAATGGAAGAGCGGACTCTCCTAACACAGGCATTATCTGCCTAAAAGGAGGGTCCAATCACAAAATTTTGTTTAGACCTAAACTTGTTTTACCAATAAACTATTTTATTATTATTATTATTATTATTATTACCTACTCCAAGTTTCTAGCCTCCTGGTAGGTAGTTAAATTTTTTTTTCTATGTGGATTTGTTTAGCCATTTTGTACTTTGAGAACTATCTTGAGAATTTACTTTTGATCACAGCAAGACTTGCATCATTCGTCGTTCAATGTTTCGCTCACTATTTCGGTTTTCTTATTCTACTTATTTGCGTTTCTGGATTTGCTTTCCGTTTTCAGACACCATAGCTGTAATTTTTGAATCCTTGTTTCGTTCTTTACTTTTTCAGTATAACTTCAGTATTTTCGGACTGATTCTTACTTTAGCGTTTGATTTTTTTATTAGTCCTTTGCACTGTTTTCTCATTGTTGGACGAGATATCTGTATCGGTTGAAGTGTTTATTATTTAATAGGGAATATGCATGTTTTTTCTTTACTTAATCAATAAAATACAGTATCATAAACCCAAGGAAATAATTAAAAGTTAAGTTCAACTACTGCTTGTTGCTCAAAATACAAATTAAACTAGACAATTTTTATATTTAAACTTTATGCACAATAGTGATACATAGGCGGACTTAATGCCACAAGGCCTTCTCTACCAGTCAACCTTAGGGTCAAACAAGACAACATTGTGGTAGGGTACGAAATAATTTAAAAACCAATATCTATTAAATATATACTTACCTACTTTACTATAACAAATACCAAAATAAACAAAACGAAAAACTGCAATTAATATAACTCGACTTGTTATAATTAAGAGCTATTTAGTCTGATTTAAATAGTGGCTACGTAGCTTCCTTTTAAAAGTGAATTTGATTTCAGCTTTTTTAATTCCAAGGGGTAGCGCGTTCCAGAGTTTTATACATGAGATAGCGTAAGAATTTGACAAAAAACAGTTGCGGTGTGGAGGAATTTGGAGAATGAGATTTTTGGAAGCTCGAAGACTACGCGGCGACTATGACAACTGCACAACACTTTGAAATAAGTTTTTAAATAATCGGGAGCACGTGGATCGTTCATAATCGAGAAGAGCATGCAGAGAGATCCGAGGGACCTCCTGAGTTGGATAAGCAGCCATTTAAGCTGAGAACAGAAGGAATAAATATGATCGTATTTACGAAGGCCAAAAATAAAACGAATACAATTATTGAGAAGTCGATCCAATTTATTCAGAAGTTCTTGGGATATACATATTAGAATAACAAACATCAGCAT
Source organism: Diarsia rubi (assembly GCA_932274075.1). Lineage (NCBI taxonomy): Eukaryota > Metazoa > Arthropoda > Insecta > Lepidoptera > Noctuidae > Diarsia > Diarsia rubi. The sequence goes on from OW026414.1 coordinate 6,955,016, forward strand.
AGTTAATAATGGGAAGCACAAGGGACTGAACCAAAGTGAGTTTCGTGCTAGATGGGATAAAATGCTTGAATCTAAGTATAAAGAGACCGCAGCGAGAACGTGACTTTCTAACTCACCTAAGCGATGTGTTTATCCCAACTCAAACTGCTGTCAATGTAAAGACCCAAGTACTTTACGTGGGGTGAAAGAGAAATGACGGAGTTCTCGTACATCAGTGGCACAAGTTGGCTAGTGTTATGACGTCATTTATCATTTTTTTTTGCCCTATTTGCAGAAGCAATATTCTAATAAATTCTTGTACTTTTCAAATAAAAGCTTTTCTTTGACACAGATTTGACGTCACTACAGGCGTTACCCCGGACGATGCGTTTTGAGTTTGGGTTCCGCTCACGTTACACAAAATAGTAAATCGTAAAGTAAGTGATGTTTGTATTAGAAAATTAAGTAAGTGCATCACAATGTCTGTATGGGCCAATACAAGGCATTTTTAAGTTTATTTTTTCTGTGTGTCTTGCATATTCCCTATTAATAATAAATTAATTTATTGACACACACAAGTTCAATCAAAAAGAAGACAATAACAATGAGCATAGTTAGATGAGTGCATAAGTAGAAATAGCCGTGGGCCCCAAACTAGGCACAGCCTGTATCTTGGTGGCCCAACATAGACAGCAAAGGCAGATTGAATAATCGCAAATGAGCAAGACACAAGTAGGTAACAATTAACTATGAAAAAAGTAGTTATTTAATAAATCATTCAGAAGTCAAAAATTAAATAATAATAATAATCAATAAAATGAGTGTAAAAAGTAAAAGTAAATCGTAGTATACATTTGCGAAGATGCGTAATTTCAAAAGATCAGTCAACATGCTGGCCTTGGCATCATTACGTGGAAGGGTGGAAGAGTGTGTATGCAAGAGCGAGTGCGGGTGTACGCGCGTGTGTGTGTGTGTGTGGGGTTTCGCGAGACTTAGAAAGTTTAAGACAGGGTGCAGGGTAAGGTCTTGACCATATTATAATGAGTGTCGTCTTAGTTTAGTTATTTCAAGAAATAACTAGCACTCTCATAGTCAAGACGACACTCATCAAGAAAAAACAAAACACAAGAAACAAGAAACAAAAAAATCAAGGAGATTTTCTGTTTCTTTATGGGCCAGGTCCTGAAGCCATGTATTTAGGTATAACAATCTCGATTTCCAGTATATTTCCAGGAATCAATAGAGTGGAGTTTCTCTAATTTTCATACTTGCGCGTTTTCGCGGTTTTGGCACTTTCTTTACAGTTGAATGCAAAGCACGCATGTGTTTAGTTCTATGTCCAGAGTGCCCAAATTTCGCTCCGCAAATATGGCAACCGTATGGTCTATATCCAATATGAGTCTGAAACGTTTAAAACGTATTATAAATCTGTTTTTGTATGCAGGTGCAACTGAATTGGAGGTGTTAATCTCTCCCAAAAGTAGATGGGACAGAATGGGCCAGCACACTGTAGCACTTCCAATTCCAAACCTATATCAAAATGAAGATCTGATAAATCCCAATTTCTTTTTTCTTTTTATATAACTTTGCCCACACTAGGAATTTCTCTTGAATCGTGGGTGCGTTCACAGACATTTAAATTCACATACCTAAACAAATACCCAGACCAGAAACAACTATCTGTAGGCTTTACAAATATTTGTTCGGTGCCGGGATCGAACCCGCGACACGTACCGCAGCAGTCAACTGATTGAGTCACTGCGCCAACCGTGCCGTCTTTATTTTATGACAGCATGTCGAACAACAACATTCAAATTATTATTATTAATACGATCATTTAATTGTGTCCAACTTTCACAATAGGTAAGAATAATTTTGTTTGTATGGACATTCTTAAGTAACAATAATTATGACCACTTTTAGAGTTTGCTTTGCAAAATTAAGCAGCCAAGATCACCTTCACATGAAGCACTCCCCAATGGTACTGACTAATTGCCAGTTGGTATACAAATTCAGAGCTTCATCACTAATAGGGTAGTTAACAACAACAAAAAAATCTAATTAGTCCGTCATATAGATTACCAAAAAATATTGGACACGTATTTTTTCTTTTTTCACGTAAACAAACAATGAAGACGATACAGTAATTTTTTATTGATTTGATAAAACAAAAAATACGTATCCTATATTTTTCGATTATCTAACAGGCGGACTAATTAGAATCACATTTTTTGAAGTCAGTAAACATCCCTATTATTCTCACACACATTTAAATACAAGTTCAAACATTCTGATGAACTTGTACAATAACTTTTACACCATGTTATACCAAAAAATATTAAAAAACAAACTGTTACAATTTGGACACCGAGCGACTCAAGTATCTACTCGCAGTTATACTAGCATATTGGCACTAGTCACGGGCACACCGCTGCGCTGGGCCGAGGTAAAATTATCCCTTCGCCGGGACCTCGACCCAGGAGAAATTCCTAGTGTGGGGTAACGTTTTAATTAAAAGAAGAAAAGAAAGAAAACATTTTTATGGGATAATTTTTTGGAACTCACCCGTATGTGTCTTATGAAACTTTCTCTTGTCTTGTACTCTTTCGCACAGTAGTCACATTTTAACGTGTTCTTTGGGTGAACGTTTGCCATATGCCTCGATTGTTTTTTCCTATCGGAAAATACTTTTGGGCAGTGTGGACATTTAAGTTCCTGTGAAGCCTCATGAGTAGCCTCATGTATCTTTATTTTCGTTGCAGTCTGTAAATAACATACACATACTTTGTTACATTGTTATAGATAGAATAGATGTAATTTTAACTCAAACTAAATTATTATTATTAAAGCTAGCCCATATTGTCCCACATCTGAGCAAATACATCCCTCCATTCCTTCCACCGGTCACGATTCTGTGCAACGTCTTTCCGATTCTCAAGGAAGACATTCAGTTCGTCCGGCCATCTCCTTCGTGGTCTGACGCGACCCCGTGTAATGACACGGGGTCGCGTTTCAGGGCACCAATCCTGAGCTTTATGGTCAACCAGGACTGTCTGTTATATGCCGAATATATCCCCATTTAAGTATTGAAGTGCAGTGTAGTGTTTCGAACGCGATCGGTTAATTTTACACTTAAGTTTGGACTTTTAGATGATGAAACCAAGTTTGTGCACCCTAGGGCAAGATGGGGAGAAAACACATGTCCATGTTCGCTTCAGAGACATCGGCAGTGTGTCCATAAAATACTCTATCATGGACCTGTACCTATTCCAGGCACTCTTTCATTAAATTATTCAGGGTTTATGTATTTAAGCACTCCCAAAAATAGCGGTTGCGAATGGATCATCAAGATCCACGGGTGTCACCCAGGTCACCCCAGGCAAATTGTTTGGATGAGTGCCCCGACTAAGTGGTGAACATATCGCAGCTCGCAGCGGTCGGTGCCGCGGGAACCTCCCGCATCGAGTGTTACATTCCGTGATCGGAAGCGAGAGAACCTCAGGGAGAGTAAGAGAAGGTAGCAGGGGTAGTCGGTCGGCTGCCGAGGCTGCGGGACTGTTCGAGAGATACCGCGGCCCCGGAACATAAAAGGTTAATTTATAAGGTACATGGGTGGGTTTTAGTCAGTAGAAGTCTACTCGCTTCCGTTCCGCCCAGAGCAGGAGGGATCTTTCGATGATTTCGCATACAAAATAAAAAATAGGCAATTGCTAGAACATGAGCTACTTTGTGTGTAATGGCGCCCCTGCTCCAAGGCCAGGCCATGTCGGTGGATGATTTATATTACACAATGTAACACCATAAAATCAATCAATAGGTACTTACGCAAAGTTTGCCGCATATCCAACACTTGTAATTCTTCTCAACTTTATATGGATACTCGGTATTGGGATGCATATGTTGATAATGACGATAGTGATTTTTTCTTTGCAGAACTAGAAAATCACACTGTAAAGAATAGAATAGAATCCATTTATTCTCAGGTAACAAAGTCCCATAGATAAATATTTTAATCGAAATATACTTAGGACTAATACTTAACAATAATTGTGTTGTACCTACTTTTAAATAAACTTAAAACTATGTAAGAAGCACCAGATAGCACTTCATTTGCACGATGCTTTGTGCGTTCTTGTGAAATTTCTCCGCGGAAGCGACGGACCAACTTTCTGAGATACCACGTAGGTTTACTAGGTATGCGCCCCACAAACGCTTTGAAATTCACATTGCGGCACAACTCCAGCAGCTGCACTCTTAACGTAGGTATACTTTAGTCTATGGTGCAAGAACAGAAAAAAAAAATAAACAAAAAAAGAAGAAAAAACAATAAAATTACTTTTTTTTGTGTATGTTACCTCATAACTCCGTCATTTATGAACCAATTGAAAAAAAAAAACTTTATTTATCGATATGCTTTTCGATTGGTCCCATAGAACTTCCATCAAATACTTCAGTTCAGTGCTTTAGTTTTTGTCCTTAATAAATTCTAGTAACAAGGTAAAATTGATTCGTGATGACCAGATTTTGTGCGGTCTACAAAAAAAAAAGAAAAAAATAAGAAAAAACATAACAAAAAAACAGTCGCATTGAGAACCTCCAACCAAATATTTAGGAATTAAAAACATGAAATTACAGTTTTTTTTTTGTATGACTGTGTGGAATAAGGGTTACAGACGACAAAGAAACCTAATTAGTCCGTCAAATTGATTTCCAAAAAATATTGGTCAAATATTTTTTCTTTTTTCACGTAAACAAAAAGTTAAGACGATAGGTACAGTGCCTCGAAAACTCGTGGGACGTCAGTACATCTTTTATCTAAAAGTGATGTCGATCACAAGCCACACTCATGATTTTTGACGCGTTTTATCTTCGGCAATTTTCATTAATTTGATAGAACAAAAACACGTAGGTAACCAATATTTTTCGATAATCTTATTGACGGATTAAACAGTATCATATAATATTTTTTTTAGTCAGTCGACATCCCTATTGTGCATGCTCTACAAGTGAACACATTCGCAAGCAATAACTATATCTACATATTCACACTAATGAACAGAAAACGCCCCCTCCACCCGCACGGTGCCTTCTCGACTCTCGAAAATGTACCATCGAATAGTATTTGAACATAAATGAACTTAGTTTACTTATTACTGCTAAGTTCTCACACACATCTACAAAAGGCTTAACTCTGTGGATTAGGTACCTCATATAGCGCGTGATAAACTGATAACCTGCACTGTGGGCTCAACAATTTAATGACCAAGTGAATTGACACAACTATCACCCTTACTGCACCGCGCAGCTACCTCAGTCAGACACCGTATCAGTTGAGTAGTATGCCTAGCAATTCCTTCTCATGAAAGCATGCAGCAAAAACAAAAAATTAAAAATCTTATTTGTGTTTGTACCCACATGGTCGCATTTCATTGGATAAACTCGCAAATCTTTTTTCTGTTGCCTGTTGTCATCATCTTCACCAATTACTACAACATCATCATCTGCATCACTAATTACAATTCCATCACCATCATCTGCATGACCATTTTCAATTCCTTCACCATCAACTGCATTACCATTTACAATTTCCACATCATCACCTGCATCACGATTTTCAGTATCGACATCCATGTCTGCATCGCCATTTTCAGTTTCTACGTCATCACCATTTTCAGTATCTACATCAACACCTGCTTCACCATTTTTAGTTTCTACATCATCACCCGCATCATCATTATCAATTTCTACATCATCACCTGCATCACTATTTTCAATTTCTAAATCATCACGTGCTTTACCATTTTCAATTTCAACATCATCATCTGCTTCACCATTTTCAGTTTCTTCATTAACATCCGCATCAAGATTTCCAATTTCTACGTATTTTCTTTTCTTTCCTGTAGAAGTCATGTGACCAGACAAGAGATCCATTCTCCACATTGGATCCAAACCAGCGGCAGTCATGTGTAGAGGGGTTTGCGCAGGACTAGGTAAAATCATGTGGAGAGGTGTTTGCGAAGGACCAGGTAAAATCATGTCGAGAGGCGTTTGCCCAGGACTCGCTAAAGACATGTGGAGAGGGGTTTGCCCAGGACTGGGTAAAAACATGTGGAGAGGCGTTTGCCCAGGACTGGGTAAAGACATGTGTAGAGGCGTTAGCGCAGGACTGGGTAAAATCATGTGTAGAGGTGTTTGCGAAGGACCGGGTGAACTCATGTCGAGAGGTGTTTGCCCAGGAGTGGGTAAAGTCATGTGGAGAGGCGTTTGCCCAGGACTGGGTAACGACATGTGGAGAGGCGTTTGCCCAGGAGTGAGTAAAGACATGTGGAGAGGCGTTTGCTCAGGACTGGGTAAATTCAAGTAGACAGGCGTTTGCCCTGGACTGGGAAAATTCATGTAGACAGGCGTTTGCCTAGGACTGGGTGAAGACGTGTGGAGAGGCGTTTGCTTAGGACTGGGTGAAGACATGTGGAGAGGCGTTTGCTTAGGACTGGGTGAAGACATGTGAAGAGGCGTTTGCCCTGGACTGGGTAAATTCATGTAGACAGGCGTTTGCCCTGGACTGGGAAAATTCATGTAGACAGGCGTTTGCCCAGGACTGGGTAAATTCATGTAGAGAGGCGTTTGCCCAGGACTGGGTAAAGGCATGTAGAGAGGCGTTTGCCCAGGACTGGCTAAATTCACGTAGAAAGGAGTTTGCCCAGGAGTGGGTAAAATCATATGGAGAGGCGTTTCCTCAGGACTGGGTGAAGTCATGTGGTGAGGCGTTTGTTCAGGACTGCGTAAAGACATGTGGAGAGGCGTTTTCTCAGGACTGGGTGAAGACAGGCGGAGAGGCGTTTGCTCAGGATTGGATGAAGACATGTGGAGAGGCGTTTTCTCAGGATTGGGTGAAGACATGTGAGGTGTTTGCTCAGGATTGGGTGAAGACATGTGGAGAGGCGTTTGTCCGGGATTGGGTGAAGACATGTGGAGAGGCGTTTGCCCTGGACTGGGTAAATTTATGTAGACAGGCGTTTGCCCAGGACTGGGTAAATTCATGTAGAGTGGCGTTTGCCCAGGACTGGGTAAAGGCATGTAGAGAGGCGTTTGCCCAGGACTGGCTAAATTCACGTAGAGAGGCGTTTGCCCAGGACTGGGTAAAATCATATGGAGAGGCGTTTCCTCAGGACTGGGTGAAGTCATGTGGTGAGGCGTTTGCTCAGGACTGTGTAAAGTCATGTGGAGAGGCGGGCTAACAGTATCAGAAGTAGAAGTAGTACGAAATGAGGGTGCCATATGTATGTCTGTATTTGTACTGTTATCACTATAGGTAACTTCAGAGCAGTCGCCATCCACACCTCCACAGTCAGTTACAACTAAACTGAGAGTTATAGGATTTAGTCCAGTTATTTCTCTATCTATAGTTAGAAGAAGTTGCTTGGTAATCTAAAAATAATAAGGCAGTTTTAGTTTTTGTAGACATAGTTGCCTGGTTGCAGAATTTATTTATATTCGAAAGACTGAGACTCACTCCTGCTCCCCCTAGAGCGGGACTTTTACCCATCGTTAAAAAAAAGACTTAATTGCCACTTAAAACATCCAGTACTTATTAATTTTGTGCTTAATTACTTATTTAAATTGTTGGTTTAAAATGAAAATAATCAAAGAGAATTAAAGTAGCTAATCTTTGTACGTTATTGTATAATATACTAGCGGACCTGGCAGACGTTTTACTGCCCGAACAGCAGCGCCATCTACCGGGTCCAACACAGCAAAATCCCCATTAACAAAATGATCCGCCATTTATTGAATTCATTTGTTACAAAAAATGTGATATATGAGGAACCGCTCGACCGATTTTGTGCAAACTTCACATAAACCATCTACTAAATAGTCGGAACAAAGCCTAAACATTAGGTTTGGATAGGTAAGCCCTTTCTTGAGTTTTAAATTTACAACGAAAAGTGGCATTGATTTTTATATATTTTTTAACATGCTGGCCCGCAGGTTTGCACGATGTACAGAGGCGGCCAAGATTACTTTGTTTAAATCTTTTTGTTCGTCTTTTTACACGTGCAGCCTGTGGACTAGTTATACTTTGCGTGCATACAGCGATCTACGTGTCCAGTGTAATAACGCGCTCAGGATATTGTTGGGGCTGCCATGGCGATGTAGTGCGTCAGGGGCATCCCTGACGCACTACATCGCCATGGCAGCCCATTTTACGTATGATGGCCGCATGGCCATCATACGTAAAATAAGCGCTTCCCTAGTTGCTCGTCTTCGTGGCAGTACCAACACTATCTTGAGTTTATTAGCAGATAGATGGGAGTCTCCAATGCTGCGTCATTGGATGAAACTCCATACTGTTTAATTTGTGTATTATGTCTACTAACACTAGTATTAAGATCATCGATACTAACACTATGGGCGCAGCCCGAAATAAATGCAATTATTATTATTATATCACTACTTATTATGTATAAAAACAAAGTCGCTATCTCTGTCTCTATATCCCTTTGTATGCTTAAATCTTTAAAACTACGCAACGAATTTGGTGCGGTTTTTAATAGATAGAGTGATTCAAGAGGAAGTTTTTAGTATCTTTTTTGCACCCGTGCGAAGCCGGGGCGGGTCACTAGTATATGGATAAAATATAAAAACTGTGGAATTAAAAGCCTATACATACAGTGCGTTGCGGGAACGTCAAACTGTAACTGGATTCAGAATCCAGATAATTATAATGAAAAAACCGGCCAAGTGCATGTCGGACCACGCACAATGTAGGGTTCCGCAGTTGCCCATCAAAATATGTAAACTTACTAAACTGATTAACCACCCTGCCTACTTGCCTCCAAACGATGATTTTTATTGTAAAATAAAACAAACTTACATTTGCAGTTTTGAGACCGCTCCCATAGATTATGTATAAGAAAATAAAATATTTCATACAACTACATTTTATAAGTTGGTCGATTATTACTCGTAAACTTGTAAAGCGTACTTAGCTGTGATAGTTTTTCTTTTATTTTCGTTATACATACAGGGTGTCCAGTAAATAGCACGACATACTACAGGGGGCTTCTCTGGAACTAAAATAGCATTTTTTTTGGATTATTTTAATGCAAAAGCCACTAGTATTGTATCTTTCCTAAATCACCATTAAACAAGCTATTTTTTAAGTTTGTTGTACAAAACTGCCACATACATTTTTTTTTCACCACTGTAGGTTAAACTTAAGTGATAAGAAAATAGTTCTGTGCAAATTTAAACAAAAAATATTATTTCTTGAAAACATTCTTGTCTTTGATAGAAAAAAGACTTATCAATGAGTAAAGTAACTATTCACGAATAATTTGATGTAAAAAAAAGTACTAGAAAAGGATTATTTCATTACGAGATGCTTAAAAATCTGTTTCAAGGTAGAGATTTTTCGGTATTTCGGAAAATTTTAAAAAACTGTAAATCCGTAAGATTTTGCTGAAGATATATTGTGTTGTATTGATAGGTAGTGACCCTAGCTATCACCCCCTGCAGTATGTCGTGCTATTTACTGGACACCCTGTATATGCTACTACCATGAATAACACGCCCAAACACAACCCGTATAAGTGGTTTAGGTTGGCACACTTGAGTCTAACATAAATTTGCACTTTAAAGCTTAATATTCCACAAACGAATCCAAGCAAACTCGAAATATAAAAATATTTTTTAAAGACCTATCCAACTACATCCCACACAATGGATTTGGCGAGAAAAAAAATCATTCCCAGTTTAATGGATATCTACCTACTGAAAATACCCTAAAAAAAAAACATTATTTTACTTTAGCACTTTGTCGGCGTTAGTCATTTGTATAATTATTATGGCGAACTACACTTCTGGACACATCTATTGGCCCACCTTGTATTTTCAGTTTCGTTTGGTCCTAGCTAAAATTTTATATTAGGTCGAGCAAAAAGTTTTTATGCAGTTTTGAACCTGGCACATTCACAATTTCATTCAATAGTCTTTTTTTGAATTTCGAACACAGAATTTAAAGAAACAAAAGACAATTTGGAGCCTGTTTGTTGACATCAAACAATCGAATTGGTTTTATTGGTTTATTTGGATTTAATTCTTGAAAAAGTGATTGATATCTTTGGTTTTGCAACAAACATTACTTATTCTTAACATTAAGGTGAGGTTCTATCAATAATCTATGGATACTTCACCTGAAGTCGCCGCCCAAGCTGTGGCACTTATTCAGGCCGGACACAGCCAAAGAAACGTGAGTGCTCAACTTAATTTAAGTCGATCTGCGGTCCGAAATGTTTATCGGAGGTACCTAGAGACTGGCGGCTTTGTTCGTCGCCAAGGAAGGCCACGATCTCGGGTCACAACTGAAAGGCAGGATCGATTCATCGTGACGACCAGCTTGAGAAATCGTCACCTTACCTCCATTGAGATACAAAACCAACTTCGCGACTTCCACGGAGTATCTGTGAGCGCTCGAACTGTTCGGAGAAGGTTAAAAGAACGCGATATGGTACCACACAAGCCAGCTAATGGGCCCAAACTAACGCGAGCCCACCGAACAGCGCGCCTTCATTTCGCACGCAGTCATTTAAATTCGACACAGCAAGATTGGAGCCGTGTACTCTTTTCTGACGAGTCTAAAATTGTGTTACATGGCAATGATGGAAGGAAGAAGGTCTACCAACGTAAGGGAGAGCGTTTCGCACAATGCTGCTTTGAAGAGGGGGTTGCTTATGGCGGTGACTCATGGACTGTCTGGGGCGGTATATCCGCGAGCGGCAAAACTCAACTTGAGGTTGTTACAGGAACTGTCGGGGCCGCGGGTAGTCGAACGGTTATCGCGGCCTCGACATAGAGGGCGAAGAAGGAACATGGGTGGTTTTTAGTCAGTAGAAGTCTGACACTCCCTTTCGCTCTGCCCAAGAGCGGGAGGGGTTATTCGATGATTTTACACCCACCAAAAAAAAAAAAAAAAGGTTGTTACAGGACCACGGCTGCCAACATTAAATGCTGAAAGGTACATTCGTGAGTGCTTAGAACCTCACGTGATACCATACGCGGACTATGTGGGCCCAAATTTCCTTTTTATGCATGATAATGCAAGAGCCCATGCGGCCGGCATCGTCAGGGAATATCTTCGGGATGTGAACATCACAGTTATGGACTGGCCAGCCAGAAGCCCAGACATGAACCCCATTGAGCACATGTGGGACGAGCTAAAAAGACGTGTTAGGGCTCGTCAGCCAGTTGCCCAGACGATGCAGGAGTTGAAAACTGCCATAGAAGAGGAATGGGAGATGATCCCTCAAAATTTCATAGAGCGGTTGATAAACTCTATGCCTAATCGTATGAGAGCTGTGGTAGATGCCCATGGAGGCAACACGCGTTATTAAATTAAACCTTTATTTGATAAAACATGTTTTTTATTCAAAAATCAATTGCCTTTAACAAGGCGCATATCCGACTTGTTAGGCGTAGCTCCATGTCGTATGGTATTCTGAATTCAAATTTAAAACAATACGATCGAAAAGATGGTAAAATGTATCAGGTTTAAAACTGCATCAACAGTTTTTGTTCAATCTAGCAATCATATTTCGGTAGGGGCCATCGAAACAACCTAAACTCTAAGGTGGGCCAATAGATGTGTCCAGAAGTGTAGCTGACTCACGCAACTTCGCCTGCGTCACAATAATATACATATAGCTTACAACCTTCCTCGATAGATCGACTATCCAACTTAGTAATATTTTTTCAATTAGTTTTCTAATGTGGAAAGAATTTTCAAAGTCGTCAGAGTAATTTGAGTTGAATCGCAAGAAACAAAAAATCTAATCTTTCCTCTCTATAATATTAGTTTAGATTACCTTAGAATATGTTATTAAAGTGAGAATTACTATAGGTATATATCATCATCATCATCATCATCATCATCATCAGCCTTACATTGGTCCCACTGTAGGGACTCAGGCCTCCTCTCTAGGAGAGGGATGGGCTATAATCCACCACGCGGGCCCAGTGCGGATTGGTAGATGTCACATATCTTCGAATTTTTGGTTCTAAGATATGCCGGTTTCCTCACGAAGTTTTCCTTCACCGTTTTAAGAGCAGTGGCACGTGATGAAATAAATTACACAAAGTAATGCGCCTGCCTGGGTTCGAACCCACAACCAACTGTTCGTAAGTCGGGGCCGCCACCACTGGGCCACCACTGCTCACACAACAATATACAATAACACCTTGTAAATATTATGGTGCAATAAATAATTTGAATTTCCCGGAGCCCAGAATCTCCACGTATCTACATTGGGACGCGAGGGCCGGCGCAACGAACCGCGTAATTATTTTGTCGCGCGGACATTTTTACATTGCGATAATTATCTTCTAAGATATTTGTTTAAACTATTTAGAGTAAAAAGCACAAATATTCTATATTAAATTTCCGTTCTAACAAACCCATTTATTTAGATATACAGGGTGTCCAAGAACCTGGCGTCCAACTGGATTCCCACGATGCCCCAAGTTCTAACAGTACTCAGAAAAATATTTTAAAAAATCCACCCCATGTACTTACAGAATTATACTGATTTCAAAAAAAAAGGGGAAATGAGCACCCTGTGACATACTTTTGAATGCTGTGACTGCTAATGCTGATAATTTCGATATTTCTTGGAGGTTTTGTAATCTAGGGTATTGCTGTGTCTAAATAGAATGTAAAAATAAAGTACTTATTGTACCATTTTAAAATAAAATATTATTTTAACTAAAGGTGATATGGAAAACTATTGAATTTCGCAACTTTGACCGACTGTAGTGTAAAAAAAATGTACCAAAATAGTATGGCAAGTGACGTCAAATTTTGACGCGTTTATTCCTCTTTTTAAAAAGGTATAATACTTACACATTAATTTGAAAAAAAAATTTTTTGATAATATTTTTACTCAACAACCCAATTTTTACGATGTCTTACAGAATTCTTAGAAAGAAAAATTTACGACGAATTGAATCTAACCTCTAAAGAATTACTATTGTATGCTCATAAAAATAACAACAGGCCTCTCAAAAAACAGGTTAGACCGTAAGGGACGGTATGTGCATGCATCTCACCATAGTGATTCGTTATTACAACAGGAGGGAGCAAGACAGAAACTATCTTTGCGATTTGCTGGTTCTTCTTTATGGTACCCCATTATTCAGGTAAGAGTGAGGGAGAAAAAGGTTAGAGGTGCGAGTGAGATAGATAGTGACGCTATCTGGGATCGTGCTATTTAGGATAACAGTACGGTCAGTACGCGTCACTGCCTCCTGCCGTTACTACGCACCTCTCTCTTATTGTTACCATTGATCACGTACTACGATTTAAAGCTTTGTTTATTGGACTCGATTACTCTTTGTGCTCTGGACTTTGAAACGAACTCTTTACGACGACCTTTGCCTGTGTTTGGACAGTTTGTGTTTTGTGTGTGCTACCATGGCGACCTACACTCCGCAAGAATACGCAAATATGCACTACATTTATGGAGAATGTAGAGGTAATGGACGAGCTGCAGCGAGACTTTACAGAGAAAGGTATCCGAGGGCTACGCGATATCCCGACCATCGAGTTTTCATTAATGTGCACAGATCACTATGTGACGGGCGGTTCCCCAATCAAGTAGCTGGTGAAGGACGACCCGTAAATGACTTCATACGCGATGAAGTTTTAGAGGCGGTGTCGGCAAATCCAAGCATCTCTGTGCGAGGAATAGAAGCTGATACGGGGATACCGAAGAGCACAGCACACAGTATTCTCCAAAAAGAAGAATATCATCCGTACCACGTACAGCGAGTGCAAAGTCTTTTACCTCGAGACTATCCGAGCCGAGTCGCGTTTTGTGAAACAATCCTGCAAAAACATCGAGAAGACGAAAACTTTATCGACAAAATTTTGTGGTCAGATGAATCAACATTTAAGAAGGATGGCTACATGAACCTACACAACTTGCACGAGTGGCATGTGGAAAATCCGCACTTGATGCGAGAAGATAGATCCCAGTACCGGTTCAAAGTGAACATGTGGACCGGTATTCTCTGTGGGAATATTATTGGTCCATTTGAGATGCCCGAGAATTTGACTGGCGAATCATATTTAAATTTTCTTCAAAATGATTTGCCAAACTTACTAGAAGAGACCCCACCAGATATGTGGTTCCAACACGACGGCTGTCCAGCACATTTTCGCGTATCCGTTAGAGAGTTTTTGGACGAGCAATACCCGAACAGGTGGATTGGGCGATCAGGAACAATCCCGTGGCCAGCCCGCTCACCTGACTTAAATCCGCTGGATTTTTTTTTCTGGGGAACTATGAAGGAGCTCGTTTATGCGAAGCCCATTAATGACATCGCTGACCTTCGTGAGAAGATAACACAAGCAGTGCAGGTGATACGTCAAAAAAGTTACTCGCGAAACATAAAGCGGTCCTTTTTAAGGAGAGTGAGAGCTTGTATTGCCGCGGGTGGTCAACATTTTGAACATTTATTGTAATAAAATATCTTTAAACTAACATTCTTTGCTTTTATTCTACTGGGAACCCATCTACCTGTGTGTATTTCCTTCTTGCTCACTCTTGGAACCGAAGTAAATAATAGTAGTAACATAACAGTTTCTAAGATAAGAAAGGGTCCGACAGTTACCGTTAGTAGGTAGGCACTTCGTAAAAATTGGGTTGTTGAGTAAAAATATTATCAAAAATTTTTTTTTTCAAATTAATGTGTAAGTATTATACCTTTTTAAAAAGAGGAATAAACGCGTCAAAATTTGACGTCACTTGCCATACTATTTTGGTACATTTTTTTTACACTACAGTCGGTCAAAGTTGCGAAATTCAATAGTTTTCCATATCACCTTTAGTTAAAATAATATTTTATTTTAAAATGGTACAATAAGTACTTTATTTTTACATTCTATTTAGACACAGCAATACCCTAGATTACAAAACCTCCAAGAAATATCGAAATTATCAGCATTAGCAGTCACAGCATTCAAAAGTATGTCACAGGGTGCTCATTTCCCCTTTTTTTTTGAAATCAGTATAATTCTGTAAGTACATGGGGTGGATTTTTTAAAATATTTTTCTGAGTACTGTTAGAACTTGGGGCATCGTGGGAATCCAGTTGGACGCCAGGTTCTTGGACACCCTGTAGATTAATACCACATGGGTTAAATAAGCTTCGCAAAAAATAACTCTATTGAACCTAACATTTCTATGGTAAAAAATGGTTACAGTGAGTTAATCTTAATAGATAGATATATGCTGTCGTGGACTTTTTTGTAGAAATTTTAAAGAGGAACTTTTCTTTTTTACATCATATTTGCATAACTTAAACAATTTTCGCAGCGCACGCAACGAAGCTCTTAATAAGGAATATCGCTTCCCGTTTGTGCAACATTTTTCATTTATGCTCCACTTTTGGTCCTAGCGTGATGTTATATAGCCTAAAGCCTTCCTCGATAAATGGACTATCTAACACAAAAATAATTTTTCATTTCCAACCAGTTGATCCTGAGATCTTAGCGTTCAAACAAACAAACAAACAAACTCTTCAGCTTTATAATATTAGTATAGATTACAGTTTTCTAGTAATAAGAGTCTGCGATATAGTGCGGACGGACGGACGGACATGGCGAAACTATAAGGGGAACCCTTATAGTTTCGCTATATATTGATTACGGAACCCTAAAAAAGAAGTGGAATCGCTGATATTACTACACCATCGCCGAATTCGCCAGAGAAGCACATGACGATATTTGATAAGTCCGTTAATGCAATTAAGAAACCGTGATCATCGTAATCACAATTCCTTCACAGAGACTATAAACTGTCACTGAGAGAAAAACAGATGTTTTGGCGGTTCGGCGTCGCAAGTTACGCATACACTTTTCCGCGGCTTGTAGCGATGGGCGTTGAATCAACGAACTAGTTGAATCAACGTTGATGTCTCTTCAACGGAATTAACGTTGACCGTGTACAAATCAACTCGTTGAATTCGTCAACGAGTTACGAAACAACGCCGTTTATGAATTCAACTCGTTTCACCGGTTGACGAATTTAACGAGTTGATTTGTACACGGTCAAGGTTTTGTTACTTTCAACGTACGTAAATTGTATTTCTTTAAGAATAAAACTCCCGCTACGACGCGATAGTCATGACAAGAATTTGAACTCTAAATAACGAATACAAGATTTTCTATTAATTTAATCATTTGATAAATGTCAATATTTTTTAAAGAAAGTAAACGATGACATTATTGTATATTCGTGCGCGGAATGAAAGGTTTCGGCGCCGGCGGGCCTGTGTCTAGTTGAAGCGGCTGATTGGCCGGACAGTGGACACCTCGTTCGACTCGCGCGCCCTGGCCATGATAAACAGGTTAGATACGCCTGAGTGTTTTATAGCAAATTAATCAGTCAGTCCTAAGCCTGAAAAAAGTGTGAAGGAAAGATCATCTAGAACCCTAGGTAGGTAGTAGGTAAAGTCATCATAAAATGTTATCCAATTTCATTAGGTAAACTGCATCAAATTGTTCGTAAATTAACATTACAACAGCATACGTTAATAAAAGCGTTGAGGCGTTTATCGTTCATGCAAGTTGACGTTCGTAACACGTTAACTCGTTGACGAAATTAACTAGTTGATCAACTAGTTGACAAACGCAATTCAACGTTAACGTTTCGTTGACGGAAAAACCTTCAACGACCCATCGCTAGCGGCTTGTTTTCTGGGTTGCATGTCCAGTGTGCGTGCGGCGCAGCACCGCGTTGGAGCGCGTCTTGCGGCGACATACCATGCATTTTTGTATGCAGTAGGTCTCCACTGGGACACCGCGCTCCGGCGGCGCAACGTACCGTGATCATAGGCTTAGCATATAGCTTCAACTCAATATAGTACATCAGATGTCCACTGGTGGACATAGGTTCTCCCCATTTGCTTTTCACTCAGCTATATTCTCCATCCAGCTGCTACTTGTTAAAACGTGGAGATTGTTACTAATAAATAACTTACCATATTGGTCGTTTTTAACATAGCACAAACCACTCGTTGTGCACTCCAAACAGTCTGTATAAAATTATAACTCTTATGTAGAAGAGTATTACAGGAGCAACATACATACATTTCAGCAGTTGGGACCTGAAACCAAGTACATTTCTAGTGTAGGCTTACATTCTTAAAAAAATAAGAAAGAGTGTAGAGGATATCAACTTGATTCTTATGACCAGCGCTAATAGTGGCCATAATAATTTTATGTATCGCTGTATATCCGTCAATAACTTCACTCAATTTTGGAAAAGTACAAAAAAACTTTATTTCAAACCAGATCATAATATGAATTGAGTTAAATAGCGTCAAATGGATATATCATTATAGTAAACTGCGTCTGTGACCATTTTACGAAATTTAACGCAATTCATATTATTTTAAGAATAAGAATAAGAATAAGAATTTTTTATTTGTAAACATAGGTGTGTGGGATGTTACAATATGCGTAGCTAGATTCTTCTATGTTTTGCCGTGAAGCGTACAAATATATATGAACAAACAGATGTATTCATGTAAAAAACAATTTATCAGTAAATGTCCCATGCAATCGTTCTTAGGGAAGAAGAGCTGTACATTTTTTATTACCACTTTGACTGTTACATATATTCCAGTAATTCATAAAAACATCAAGTGCAGAAATATATTTTCCTACTAGGATCTATTTTCTTAAATAGTCACAGACGCAGTTACTACTATGAAAGTTCCATTTTACGAATTTTAACGCAATTTGTATTATGATCTGCTAAAGTGGCCATTTTAGACCCCCTGGTCTCATTGGGAACATCTATAAGCCAAACAGAACCTAAGGACATTGCGAACTCATTTAAAAACAACTTTCAAATTAAACCGCCTGTAGCTCTACCATGAGTTATCATCAAAAAACTCGCTAGCGTTGAACTCGTGCTAACGTGGATCAAATAGATTTCGATTATGCTTGCACCATGAAATTAAGGCCCGGTTTCCACCAAAGCGGAGACGCGCAGAGCGGAGAGGAGATGTGTCAAATTTGACGTGAAAAGTACGTGTTTTTTGTTTTATCAAATGAATATAAATTTAAGAAAATAAAATGTGTGAAAGATTGAATGTCACCAGCCCCCGCTGGTGAAGTGAAAAGTGGAAACAGATGGAGGAGGCCTTTACCTGTAATGGGACGACAAATCAACTACAACTAGGATAAGGTAAAGACTAACATAACTAACATTAATTCAATATGTTCTAGCTTTAGATAAGTGTAAATTGTATCCGAGATGAGAAAATTACAAAGGCTTTTTATTTTTTATTTTAGTATATCCACTCAAACTAATTATTAAACACTAAACTCTATAGAACCTTATGGTTGTTAAATATTAGCACCTACGGGCCACTGCGGCTCCCACGTTAGTGTTTACGTGAAATTAAATCCACCTCAGTAGCTAAAGGTTAATGGAAATTCTATCCTTGGTAATGAATGTACCTACATAGTTACTTTACTCATATCAATACAAAACCAATAATGCCTAAAATTCTACATTGTTAAAATTTTCGTAGGTACTTACATAGTTGGATTGTGTTATTTTGATAATGCATTCGATGAAAGCCTTGTGATGTGATTTGTTCATTTTATAAACCTGTACGTCAAATCTAAGGCATAGCCTGCAAATTGTATCATCTTCGAATAAATGCTTCATTGTAGACTTGTAACTTGTACAAATAAATGATAGAAATTTACGTGGGCAGCCCCTAGTTTTCTTGTTACTCCGACTGGTGGATTTCCGTAACGTACGTCACAGGTTTAAGCAAGTGATCTCTGAACATCGTAACACAAATCTGTGTATCATAAAATAATTGTTAGAATTTAATCATTTCAAAAATTTCAATAGTGATTTCAATGTTGTATTGTTTGTATTTGTAATCGTCAACAATGACACAGCACGGCACGCACAGTGAGTAATAGTATGAGTCTGATAGGGATGGGTAAAAATATCGATATATCAAAATATCGATATTTTTTCAGAAAAATATCGATACTAATTAGCGATATTTTTTCCCGCGATATATCAATTTTCGATATTTATTTTCAGTTAACAAAATCGATATATTTTTAATGCTCTGCTGTCTGCTCATTTTTTTTTTTTTTTGTTTTATCCTTTATTAAAAAGAACCAGGTTCTTAATAATTAATTACAATCTAGCCTACAAGACTAATAAGCAATTTTAACCTAACTTAACTTTTTACGTGGTAATTATTTTAAAACAGAATAGTGCTGATTGTACTATAAACAAGTCCGTTCCACTTTCTTAGAGTCTAATATTATAATATAAACACTTTGTTCATGTGTTATATGAGTGTCATTGTCACTATTATTTCTACATTATTTACACTACACTAATTCAAAAGGTTTTGTTCGTTTTAGCCTTCGCACTATATTTGTCTGGTCTAGCAGCTGAATTGCCTCGATGTTCACATGTTGGTGGAGTCGGTGTTCATGGGCCTCAGCAAATTTTTGGATTATTTTGGTGACGGGTTCCACTTTTAGGTCACGATGGAGGTTGTCATTTCTTATATACCAGGGCGCATTAACAATACTCCTAAGTACCTTATTCTGGAATGTTTGTATAATTTTGATGTTGGTCGGTTTAGTACAGCCCCACAGTTGAATGCCATATGTCCATATTGGCATGAGAATATGCTTATATAATAATATTTTATTATGTATCGATAGGCAGGAATTTCGTCCAATCAACCAATACATGTTTTTAAAACGCATGTCCAGTTCCTGTCTTTTCTTTTTAACGTGCGCTTTCCAGCGCAATTTCGCATCAAGCGTTATGCCAAGATATTTGGCTGTATTTGCGTATGGCACTTGTTGGCCATTTATGAAAATTGGGTGGTGATCACAATTCCTGTTGTTAAAATCAATGTGAACTGACTTTGATTCATTCAATTTGATTTTCCATTTTTGTGCCCAGTCATGAACTTCATTTACAGCAATTTGTACCTTTCTAATTGCTTCCGCATGGCATGACCCTGTAGCCATAATGGCAGTGTCGTCCGCAAAGGTTGCAATGGTATTATTTTCCAACTCTGGTATATCATACGTGTACAATAGGTAGAGGATTGGACCTAGCACGCTTCCTTGAGGGACGCCAGCTTTAATATTTTTTAACTCAGAAAAGGCTCCCTCGTGCCTTACTCGAAACATTCTATCTGTAATATATGATTGCAAGATATCGGCAAAATCATTGGGCAGCATTAGTCTTAGCTTGTATATCAAACCCTTATGCCAAACTTTATCAAAAGCTTGTGCTACATCTAAAAAAACGGTGGAGCAGACTTTTTTATCCTCAAGCGTTCTCTCGATGATGTTGGTAATTCTGTGTACTTGGTCTATTGTTGAGTGTTTCTCTCTGAAACCAAACTGATGGTCAGGGATCAGGTTTTTCTCGTTTATGATTGGTTTTAGGCGTTTTAAAAACAATTTTTCAAACAGCTTTGAAAGTATAGGCAACAGGGAAATGGGTCTGTATGATGATGCTTCGTGAGGTGGTTTACCAGGCTTTGCAATCATTATCACTTCAGCAACTTTCCATGGCTCAGGAACATGCTTAAGCACGAATGCAGCATTTATGAGCCTAGTAAGCTTAATTATGGCTTTACGCGGGAGCTGTTTCAGGATTTCTCCCGTAATAAGGTCATATCCTGGCGATTTCTTTAGGCTAATGATTTGAATTTCCTTTGCAACTTCTTTCGGGGTCACAAGCTTAATTCTTTGATCTTGCAGAATATTGGCAAACTGTAGGTTGTCCACAGACTCGTCATTTGGCTGAAAGGTTTCTTCCAAGTGATGTGCAAATCTTTGAGCTTTCTGGTCATTGCTTATGGCCCACTTTCCGTTATCATCTCTGATAGGAGGAATTGGTACAATTGGCCTTTTGAGTGACTTTGTCGCTTTCCAAAGAGAGTATTGGGTTGTATGGTCGCTGGTTAACTGACGCAGGTTAGTATCTAAAGCCTCATCTTGAAAGGTTTGTATCTTTCTCTTCAGTCTTTTGGTAAGGTTATTCAATACAGTTTTATCTTGCGGGAATCTAGTTAGCTGCCACCGTTTTCTTTGAGTCCTTTTTTCATATAAAAGGTCTATTATTTCTTTTGGGTAGGTATTTCCTTTAAACTTGTTTAAAAGCTGTGGTGTGTTGTTCCATGCACATTGTTGGATATTGCTGTTAAACTGGTCTACTTCAAAATCGAGCTGATCTTTGCTTTTTAATGAAGTTTTTAGGTCAATAATATTTTGTAGCTCTAACCTAAACCTTTCCCAATCTGTATACTTGTTAACTAACGTCAGGTGGTTTTCTCTTAGTAATATTTTGTGACTTAATTGTAATAATATCGGAGAGTGATCGGAGTTCATATGGTACCCCTCTTCCACATTCAGATAGTTGGTTGATATATTTTTGACTATGAAAAAGTCGATAAGGTCTGGTAGTTTCTGGTGGTCAGTCGGCCAGTAAGTAGGTTTTCCAGTACTTATGACCTCACAATGCATGTCTTTCACTGCGCTTAGAAGCTGTCTGCCCTTAGTTGAAGTTAATCTCGATCCCCAATGAGTGTTCTTAGCGTTAAAGTCACCGCCTAGTATAAATCTCTGTCCGAGGAGTCTGAATAAGTGTATGTATTGTTCTTTGTTTATCTTGTGTCTTGGGGGACAGTATACGGCCTGCTGTCTGCTCATGCGTCACATCATGATTTTGACCAATCCGATTTCTTAAATTTAGAAAATATGCAGTAGGCTGTATAGGTTTAGTTTCTTTGCTTCAAACACAAACAAAAATTACTCTCTAATTGCTTGTCTATGACAATGACATTGCTTGTTGGTTTGGTTGGTATCACTGCACTGGACTGACTGTATTGTATTTTAGAGTGTTGGTACGACGAACGTTGTTTTGTTGTGTTGTCACAAGTAAACAAAGCATGGCTCATTGTTATTTTTTTTTTAAACGTCATGGCTGCTTTATGGAAGTTCTTTAAAAAAAGTGGGAACAAAGAACCTGTTTCTTTCAACTCGTGCGGTAAAACGTATAAAACTTGTGGAAACACTACAATTTAAATCATTGGGCA
Organism: Diarsia rubi; assembly: GCA_932274075.1. Lineage (NCBI taxonomy): Eukaryota > Metazoa > Arthropoda > Insecta > Lepidoptera > Noctuidae > Diarsia > Diarsia rubi. The sequence continues at coordinate 6,977,168 of OW026414.1, forward strand.
AAAACTATAGATATATCAAAATATCGATATTTCTTGGGTGATAAATATCGATATTTTTTTCAATTTGCCCATCCCTTGAGTCATAGAGTATAGTACAGTGTTGCCAGTCGGGTCTTGTCAGAAATAACCTGAAATATAAAAAAAAATATTATTTTGTAAAAAAAAATAACTTTCATATTTTTTTACCAGAAAGGTATTAAAATATGTAAGAATAGAATAATTAGTTGTATTGACTTTGTATTGAAATTCGACCCTGAAGCGTTCTCCATCTTACACTGGTATGGTAGTCAGTTGGAGAGACAAGCCTCTTGGTTTAATCTCAGTAACTTCTTGTACTGTACTATTACCAACTGACTTGAACCTACTTACTGTTATATTGTCTAATTAAAACCAAGTTAAAAAAAAACAAAGCATTCATGGTGTGTAATAGGTACCTACATAATGGTCAGATTCAAATTCAACGTTTAATTATAACCCTAGCATAGAAAAAGTACAAAGTCAAACACACACAAAAATGCACTGTAATTTGTAGAGACAGGTAGTAACCCTTCTACCTGGGCCTCCAGACACTTACCAAGTTTCCAGTAAATGTCCGGTAAGAAATTATGTTGTATTGTAATTAATAATCTCAAAATACAAACACTAAACGGTGACAACAAATTAAAGTGGCGGTGGCGGCAACGTGCAGGCACGACACGACGGCAAACGAACAACAACGAATGAATCCGATCCAAATCCGACTGATCGAGCGAGTGACCGAGATACAAGTGGTGCAAGTGTAAAAGAGTACCACGTGTTGTTCCAATAGAGACAGCTATGATATGTGGTTTTAGTTCTACTGCTAACGAAGCTTACCAACATGAAAAATTCTAAAAAGAGCGTTACGTTTCAAGTTGATTTTATGTTAGAAATTAAAAGTTAATCCTACAAATTCCGAAAAATCACCTTAAAGTAACCTTTTCACGGCAGAATTCTAAAGAGCAGAGCGCAATCCGTAACGGGAATACGTATTTGGTGATCCTGAAAAAAAACTCTTGCTTACCTATTGAAATAGTTTAATGTATTTGCATTTGCTCAGAAAGATTTTCTCCTTTCACAAACCACCCACCATAGTACCTTTTAGTTCCATACACTAGTTCCTTGGCTACGTGCGTAACGTGCAACTTGCCACTCTTGGGTCTCTTGCCGAAAAAGCGCGTGAAACTCGTAACGAATGGACGCCTTTTTTAAAACAAATTTTCAATTAATTGTTTTATTAATTCTTAAGTTCATTTGCTTGCTTTTCTCACGATGGGGAAGAAAGGGAATCCCAAGAAAAGAAAAAAATAAAATAGTTCGTCTTCTGCTCCACCATTGGTGTCCTCTGAAGACGACGGTGGAGCCTCAAGCTCTTCAGAGGAATCTGTATCAATTGAAAAGGATAAGTATCGGGAATTCAGGATTCCTGACTACATTAGGTCATATCCTGAAACCGGAGGCAATTTTGAATATGTTGTATTTTTAGAAAGTATTGAATCAGTCCCGATTGGTGATAGAGACATGATGTCCCTTTCAACCAGTATAAAAAAATACAATAAGGGCGTAAAACAATTATTACGCATGATCCGTTACAAAATTGGTGTTATTTTTGAACGTCCTGGTTTAGCCAATGCAGCGTTAATGAATCGAAAATTTCTGGATAGTTATAAATTAAAAGCCAGTATTCTCGCAGCCGCTACGGAAAATACGGGTGTTATTATGCATGTTCCAATTGACCTGAGCAACGAACACATTTATAACGCACAAAGAGTATTATTTCTATCAGAAGATTTATGCGTCGCACTATTTCAGCCTACGAAGACGGTGTCCATCACATTCTCGTGTGCAGCGATACCCGATAGTGTTGACCTGAATAGCTGGCGATTCGAAGTACGTCCGTACATTCCGCCGGTAAAACAATGCCTGAAGTGTCTAAGGTATGGTCATATAGCAAAATTTTGTAAGAACTCCCAAAGATGTTCCATATGTACAAAGGACCATAATTATAAAGAATGCCAAATACCTTCAACTGAGGCAACATGTTGCCACTGTCAAGGTAAACACGTGGCTATTTCGTCGCAGTTCCCTCTCAAAATAAAAATAACGAAAAGAGTATTTGCACTCTAAGCTTAAAAGATGTTCTATTATCAAAAATTCAGAATAATATAAATAAACCTTAATTTTATGGATCAGCTAAATATTGTACAGTGGAATGCCCAGAGCATCAATAGTAACAATTGTAACAAACATGCTTTTTCGTATTTTTTATAAGAGAATAACATACATGTAGCTTTATTGTGTGAGACTTGGCTCAAGCCTCACATGAGATTTAGTATTAAAGGATATAATATATAAAGATTAGATTAAGGTAATACACACAATGGTGTAGGTAGCCATTTTAATACATAACAGTTTACAATTTAGTAAAATAGATACTTTCTATGACGATTCCATACAAAATATAGCGATTCGTTTAAAATATGGCAATAATAAAGAAATTTCATCGGTCAGTTTTTATAGTCCTGGAAGCGCTTCATTTACTAAATTTAAGTTTGATAATTTAATTCGCAGTATTCCAACAGGGCTATTGCGTATCTTTTAAATGACAGTGGCTAACCTATAGTGCCTATCAATTACTGTCAAATGGTTCCATTTTGTACTAAACCATAACCAATTTGACAGTTAATGCATAGACAATATGATAGCCACTGTCATTTAAAAGATACGCAATAGCCCTGCTGGTCCTCTCTTGGTGGGTGGAGATTTCAATGCACATCATTCGGCTTGGGGATGTAACAGTGTGAACATTCGAGGTCGAGAGGTGCTTGAAATCATTAATAACTATAATTTGGTTCTATTAAATGATGGAGAAATGACTACTGTAGGCTCTGCAGGGCTATTGCGTATCTTTTAAATGACAGTGGCTAACCTATAGTGCCTATCAATTACTGTCAAATGGTTCCATTTTGTACTAAACCATAACCAATTTGACAGTTAATCCATAGACAATATGATAGCCACTGTCATTTATAAGTAAATAATAATCGTAAAAAACGCATCCCATTACCAAATTTATATAGAAAGTAATAGTTTATTACCATCCAATCAATTTGGCTTTCGGCGTGGTTGCTCCACTCGAGATAGTATTTCTCATTTGCAATTAGATATATACAATTCTAATAAAATTGACAATCATTTTGTTGCAGTCTTCTTTGATGTAGTGGGTGCATTCAACAACATCAATCTGCACATTTTGTGTAGTGAACTTCGTGCCCTTGGTATTCCTGAAAAAGTTACAATATGGATTTTTAACTTTTTACATGGTAGAGAAGTATAATAATATGTCAAAGTGAATAAACGTTTAATAGGGCCACGTTTTTCATATATAGGTGTATGTCAAGGTGGCATCCTTAGTCCATTGATTTATCTTCTTTATTTACATAGACTAAACATTGTTCTTGGTCTTGATGTGGCAAATTTGCAGTTTGCAGATGATTTGGTTATCTATGCTTCAGGTTCAGATATAAGTTCTGTTGAAAGTGTTTTAAATACAGCTTTAACTCAGTTAAAGAAGTATTTTCATTATCTAAACTTGGATATTAGTCCAGAAAAATCTAAAGTTATTGTATTTGGAGAGTGTGAAACAGACCTACATATTTATTACAACAACAGTGTTCTTCCAATAGTGAATGAAGTGAAGTTTCTGGCTATAATTTTTACAAGCAACCTCTCATGGACTAAGTATGTCGATTATCTGTTATCGCAATAAGGCGGCCGCCGACAATACGACACGCGGGGTTGCGGTAGTCGTTGAGAGGATTCGGCAGCTGGGTCTCGAGGTGGCACTTCACAAGTCTGGTAGAGCTATTATGGCATTTAATTTTGTAAAGTCACTGTCAATTGCAGCTGATCCTAAAATTTTGCTTAAGCTATATAAATCTTTAGTCTGTAGTCATTTTGAATATGGATTTCTATGCTTTGGGTCTGATCAGAGATTGATTCACAAATTGGAGATTCTTCAAAACCACAATCTTAGATGTGTAACTGGTGCAATGAAGACAACTCCAATTAATTCACTTCAAATTGAGTGTTCACGCCTTACGATTGGATTTCAAATTAATGCTTCATAACCAAGGTAAGTAATACATACTAGTTACTGTCGTAATACTTTTTCATTTTTTAGTAAACCTAGTTTTGGAATTTTTAGGGAAATGCAATAGGTGGAAAGTTTTCTGTAAACACAAAGTCATGGTCACCCTATCGAAACAACAAAGGTTCTAAACGATATCATACTACAGCTGCTGATACATAAACCTAGGATTATTTAGTGTATTTAAAAAAAAAATGCTTAACTCAAATCTTGGTTTTACAAGAAACTTCAGACCTCTACGATGCTTTTTCAGCGAGATATCGGCGATAACGTGATTTTAACCGTTTCGGTCATGGGGTTTTAGCCTTACTGCTCCTAAAATATTAACCTAGAATTTTATTGTGTATTTTTCCAATTTTTGACAAATTCAAATCATTGTTTTACAAACAACTTCAGCCCTCTGCGATGCTTTTTCAGCGAGATATCGGCGATAACGTGGTTTTCACCGTTTCAATGGCGCGGCCATGGGGTTTTAGTGTTACAGCTCTTAAAATATAAACCTAGGATTTTTTTCTATATTTTTACAAATTTTGTACATCTGGAATCTGTTATTTACCTAAATTGCAGGTCTCTGCAACGCTTAGTTTTAAAGATCTCCGTGGCCGCGCGGTTCTCCGCGTTTCGATGGCGCGGCCACGTTCAAACCCTTATAACTTTGTAACCATAACTTTGACAAATTTATGGTTTTGGGAATCAACTTTTACAAACTTTTACATAAACTTGGTACAGTTTTTTTTAAAAAAAAAACGTCGTGGCCGCGCGGTCGAAACGCACACTATTGTTGACATTGACATCCCAGAATTCCCAGTGACGAGAAATGTTGCCATACCAAGTTCCGACGCTTACCAAATTACATGAACAAAACATCTGTATTTGGCATGAGAACTGGCAAGAAACACTAAGAACTAAAGGAAAATGGTATGCGAAAATAAATCAAAACATTGGTTCTGCGCCATGGTTCGATCTGTTCTTCATAGGAGCAGAAAATTTTATACTACATTAAATCGACTTAGATTTGGACATGGAATATTCAATGCACATTTAGCCAGAATGAAAATTATAACATCGTCTGTTTGTATCAATTGTGACTTAGGAAGTGATCAGACTCTAGATCATGTAATTTTTGAATGCCCTGCATATGACTTACAAAGAATTCCTTTATTTGATAAATTATTGTAAATATATAACACGCCAGCAAGCATCCCGCGCGACACTCAAGGTTTGCTGGAAAACTACAGTACATACATATCACTGTATAAATTTATTGACAGCACTGGTTGGGCATTTTGCCGATTGGGGGATGAATATGATATAGAATATTAGAAGAATATGACCCGGATATGACTACTTCACAACATAATGTTAACCGATGAACACACGGATATTACACCCAATTATAATGAAAACTGAAGACGTGGCTCAGGCCTAAAATAAATTCTAAACAAGATTCAAGCTACTGAAGACGAGGCTTTGGCCTTACATAAAAACATGCAAGAAGACGAGGCGGTATGGTCCAAGACTTTAGCCTGCCCGAGTAGTGCGAAGGAAAAAAAAAAAAACATTCAACTGTCAAAATTGCTGTGTCAGTCATTCTGACTTTCTGAGTTGACTTTGAGTCCTTTGAGTTCAATCAAGAAGAGTTGGACTAATCATTTTTTGGGATAAAAATTAATGCAATTGTACACTTTAGTATCAAGTAAGAAATTTTATCTTTTGTGTGTAGATACATTATGAACTAAACACATCCATTTACCGTAATTAATGTTTGTTTTAACATCCTTATAACTTTTATTGTAGTTTTATGTTTGTACAGGTTTATTCACTTGTTGAAAATATCTGCATAGATCACGGCTAGGCAGCATGGAAGAGGTAAGCTACACCTGATACCTACTAACTCATAATTATTCAATTTGTACAAAGATCATTTAATTTTTCATTTTATACTGCAAATCTTGTGTCCATCTTTGCGCAATTGCGCACATCTGGGATACCGGCTTTGTTCGTTCGTAATGCAATAAGCCAACATCAGAGTTTAACTAAATGTCACTACTTGTTTGTGCCAATATTAACCATATAGGTAGTTTTCTTTCTAGAAAATGCATATGCTCTAGATTACAAATAGTTCTAGTATTCATGCATAATCATTCTCTTGTCATTATCCTAATTCATGTCAGGGTAGCATTTCTTCTTCTTAAATCGTTTTCATGCATACAGAATACAAACTTTTGTGTGTTTTCTGCAAGACACAGTGTAGTCATCATCATTTCAGCCCGTAATCACCCACTGTTGGGTATAGGCCTCCCCTTTACTGCGCCACTCCTCTCTGTTCTGTGCGTTTCTCATCCATCCGTATCCCGAGCTCCTGACGATGTCATCCACCCAACGTGCTTTAGGACGGCCCTGGTTTCTCATGCCCAACCTTGGCCACCATTCGGTCAAAATTTTACTCCATTGGCCATCTCCACATCTAGCCAAATGTCCTGCCCAACTCCACTTTAGGCGTATTGCCCTGTCCCCGACAGCGAACACTTTCGTCTGACTACGGATCTCGGTGTTGCGCACTCGGTCTAGTAGGGTTATTCCCAGCATAGCTCGCTCCATGGCCCTTTGTGCAACTCGTATTTGGTGCACAGTCTCCTTTGTGAGCGTCCATGTCTCGGCACCGTAGGTCATCGTTGGCAGGACACATTGGTTGAAAAGGCGGGTTTTTAGACACTGGGGTATCCTCTTACACCGGAGAACATGTTCGAGCTTTCCAAACGCCGCCCACCCTAGTTGTATCCTTCTGGAGAGTTCTTTGTTTGAATGCTCCTTGTCAAAAGATAGAACAGTGTAGTACAGTAGTAAAATACTCTATTTTCCAAATCTTGATACATTGCTGGATAATGTGTCCAGAAATAAAGTAAAATTCACTTAGTATGGTTTCAATGTGTTATTACTATGTTTTCTTTTAAATAGATGACAAAACAAAACTTATAAATATAGAACATTTGATTTCCAGTTAATAGGACGAGAACAGACAAAGCGTCAAGTACCTACAATGTTGAAGAAGTTATTACATCAAGATGTACAGGTCACAAAGAGTTTTGTGGAACTGGGCTTGAGAACTACCTGGACAAGATCCCTACGCAATAATTACAGACTATTTGAGGTACGTAGCTAGCTTATACTCATCTATACATATAATACCTGACCTGTGCATGATAAGTTGGGACCCAAGAGTGGTGTCGTCACAGTGGCGAGTTTGTACTGCGCTGTACAATATAAGCACCATCAGGGAAGCAGGTTGGGGAATCGCTTTCTTAGAAAATCCCAACTTGTCGGGCATGGGCAGTACACATTTTCATTGTTTCTAAACTAGGAAGCGAAATCAATGGTCTTAAATACATATGTACACTCATGATACTGATACTCATACTGTTGTCCTGTATCATCCCACTGCATGGCAAAGGCCTCTCCCCACAACTTCCAGTTATTTCGATCTAAGGCCAATGTGGACCCTGTTGGGGCCGCGGGTAGTCCAACGGTTATCGCGGCCTCGACATAGAGGGCGAAGAAGGAACATGGGTGGTTTTTAGTCAGTAGAAGTCTGACACTTCCTTTCGCTCTGCCCAAGAGCGGGAGGGGTTATTCGATGATTTTACACCGACCAAAAAAAAAAAAAAAAAGGCCAATGTGGACCACTGGTCGTTGGTCTTGTCCAGATCATCTCGCCATCTTCTACGAGGTCTAGCACGACGCCTTTTGACTGTGTCAGGGATCCAGATAGTGGCTATTTTGGCTCACACCTCATTGGTCATGCGTCAGACGTGCCGTGTCCAGTCCCACTTAAGCTTAGGGGCTTTTTGAGCAATGTCAGCAATTTGTGTTTTGGAGCGAATGGAAAGAATTCACATGTCCATGAAGGTCTCCTTTTATGAGTTCTTTCATGCATCAGTAGCTCTTCCAGGTATTTTCAGTTCGTCTTGTGTCATCTTTGTCTTGTCTGGACGGGAAAGAGCCTAACTGGCCCAAATAGATGTATTCATGGACATATTGCAATTCTTCACCATTCACGCTGATCCTATGCTTAGTGGTGTTTGACATCAGTTTGGTCTTCGACATGTTCATCGCCAGTCCAACATCAAGGCTTGCATCACTGAGTTGGTTTAACATTAGCTCTAGTTCTGCCGCTGTGGAAGAGAATACGACAATGTCGTCATCGAAGCAAAGGTTTGTTAACCCAGCCCCTCCGATTTCGATACCCCTTCTATCCCAACTAGCCGTTAGCTTCTTGAAAACTTCTTCAAGAGCTCTGTTAAAAGCTTAGGTGAGAGCGGATCTCCTTGCTTTACGTCTTTTTCTAAGTGGAATGATGGTCGGGCTGTCACATAAAAAAATATGTTCTAGCGGAACATTGTGTGGCTTTAAGAATATTCTGTTGTAGATACTATTAATCAAATCACTGTTTAAATAAATGTAGGTAAAAGAATAAAGGTATTGTTATCTATTCTTGTTTGCAGGTATCTTGTCATGGGATTGTCTGGTTGGCTGGCTGGCTCACGTTTATCTGGCTGTTCAACAACAAGGATCTTTATCAATTGCAAGTGAACACACTCATAGGTATGACACGTTTATGATAGGCATAACCCACCAAAACAGTACTAACTAGAGATTAGTTAGCATAATTCTTAACAAATTGAAAATGGCCACATTACAGATATGGCTTAACTCAACTGGTTACATAGATTGTTGCTATGCTGTCTTGTTGACGATAGTCTTGTTAATATTATAAAAAAACTTTTTAACAAAAAATAAAACCGACTTTGACAAAAAATAAAACACAAAAAAGTGAAAAATAAACTTTAGAAGAAAAATTAGTTTCTGAAGTCGGTGAGTTTTGTTTGTTTGATTTTAATAGGTCTTTACCTATGAAATTGCCGTTTTGTATGAAAAAATTTAAACGAATTTTTTTCATGTATTTTTTATTTGTATTAATCGAAGTAATCACCATTTTGTACTGCCTCTCGGGTATTGAATTTTTTTCCCGCCAAGAAGTTATCCAAATTCTGGAAAAAGTAGTAGTCTGTAGGCGCAAGGTCTGGTGAGTAGGGCGGATGACGGAGAGCTTAAAACCCTAGTTCTTGCAACTTGGAGACCGTCTGCTGTGCAGTATGAGGTCGCGCGTTGTCGTGCAGGAGCAGCGGAGACGAGCGATTGACCAATGCTGGTTGGAGATGTGCCAGCTTCTCCATCATTGTGTTCAGTTCTTCACAGTACACATCTGCAGTAATGGTCACCCCGTTTGGTAAGAAGCTGTGATGAATCACACCGGCGCTAGACCACCAAACAGTGACCATCACTTTTCTAGGGGTAAGTTTTCGTTTAGGGCATTGTTTAGGTGCTGAACCAGGATCCAACCAACTTGCTGAGCGCTTGCGGTTATCAAACAGAATCCATTTTTCATCGCAGGTAACAATGCGGTTCAAAATTCCTTCATTTGTGTGTATGTTGAGCAGTGCAAGGCACGTCTCGACGCGTACTTCGCGCTGGCGATCATTGAGTTCGTGGGGCACCCATTTGTCGAGCTTTTTTACCTTGCCAATTTGACGCAAATGGACCAATATTGTTTTGAAGCTAACGTCGAAAGCTGCTGCTAATTCAGCCGTAGATTGTGTATCATCAGCTTCCACAATCGCCTTTAATTCGTAATTGTCGACCAAAGTCTTCGGACGACCGCGAGGTTCATTTTTCAGGTCAAAAGTTCCAGAACGGAAGCGAGCATACCAATAACAGGTGGTGCGTTGGTTTGTAGTGTTAGCTCCGTAAACGTTGTTGATATTGCGTGCCGCTTGTGCCGCGTTGTTGCCACGACGGTACTCATATTCCATAATTACTCGAATTTTTAACGTATCCATGATGACGAAAAAGATTGAAATGCGATGAAAATGTAACACTAATCAATAAACAAATGACTACTTTTGGAAAAAAAAACATGTTTTTAAAATAAAATTAATTTGAAATTAGAATTCTTAGCCAAACAAAAATTACATTGATTTGAAATGGCCAGTACTGCAGAACGGCAATTTCATAGGTAAAGACCTAATATTTATTTGCCACCTTCAGAAACGAATTTTTCTTCTAAAGTTTATTTTTTGTCGAAGTCGGTTTTATTTTATATTAAAAAGTTTTTATTTTTCACTTTTTAAATCTAAAAATCTAAATCGGTTGGTAACCGACGGAGACGAAAAGATCGTTAATGTAGACAATGCATATTTTTTTTGAGTTTTGTTGATTTTTCAAAAACCGCTTGTCTGATTTGGATAAAAAATGTATGGGACCATTTGGGAAGTATCCCTTTCCAACAAAAAAATATATTTTTTCAAATCGGTTAGCAAGCGACGAGGTTATGCCACACATAAAACACAAGAAAAATAAACTTTAGAAGAAAAATTGATTTCTGAAGGTGGTGGCAAATATATTAAATCAAAACTTACCGACTTCAGAAACTAATTTTTCTTCTAAAGTTTATTTTTCTCTTTTTTGTGTTTTATTTTTTGTCGAAGTCGGTTTTATTTTATATTAAAAAGATTTTATTTTTCACTTTTTAGTGATTCACATGTGCTTACTCCTTCACAACGTACCAACGTGATCTTATGTTATGAACTGGTGTAAACAATAGACAGACATGGGATTTCAGCAATTCCAATCCATATGGATTGGAATTGCTGAAATCCCATGTCTGTATGCTATCATTTAGACATCAACACGACCTCGCAAAGTTTTGTGTTTATTAGCAGACTAACAAAACATCACGGTGGTCGTATTGATATCGGTTACATAAGAACCATTCTACCATCAGATCAGCTTGTTATAGAGAAAATACCAAAATCGCTGTACATTTTTCTGAGCTCTCTCTCGATTTCGCCAAGATTCCATCCTCAGATCCCGACATGTGATAAACATAGGCTTTCGAATAAAAGAAGAATTTTCTAAATTGGTTGATAACCGACGGAGACGAAAAGATCGTTAATGTAGACAGTGTATTTTTTTTTTGAGTTTTGTTGATTTTTCAAAAACAACTTGTCCGATTTGGATAAAAAATGTATGGGACCATTTGGGAAGTATCCCTTTCCAACAAAAAAAATATATTTTTTCAAATCGGTTAGCAAGCGACGAAGTTATGCCCGAACAAACATAAAAAAATATATTTATAAACATCCGAATTGAGAACCTCCTTCTTTTTTTAGAAGTCAGTTAAAAAGCAAACTTTTTGGGAAATGAGAGATTTGGATGATAGTTTATAACTTGGATTAACACTGGATAATTTTTATCGTTACTTTCTAATAGTATGATCCTGTGGCATGGTAGGCGAAATATAATCTGAGATAATAAATTAGGTACACATAGATCTCATATCCATTATATCCAATGAAGATATTACTAGCATGATTTTGTGATGATGTCACTACAGTCGACAGTCTGTAATGAACTCTAAGCTTATCACTTTGTCTTGATTACTTGAGTCAGTAAAACAATGCAAAGTAAATTAGACTGGTGGATATATTTTTCTAGAACTTACTTTGTCAAGAAATTAATTGTGTTACACCTATAGAATATTGATTTGTATTATTAACTAAGGTGTCAATGACCGCCAATGTCGCCAATAGCGCATCGGCAATCGTCGATATATACTAAGTGTGGGTAGGTACTTCCATTTCAAAGCAGATTGTAATCTTAATTTATGAAAATCACGTAGTGTGTCATCTTCGTTCACGCTTACCTCCGTTCACGCTTATCTCGGAAACCACCAGACCAATTTCAATGAAATTTTATGAATGTGTATGGATGGTTGATTTCAGCATAAAAATACATATTGCACCATGGCAGGTAGCACTGTTGTAAGCAAATACAAAACAACAATTCGGTTCTCCTCATTAATTCCCCGTGGAAAGAGACAGATATATTAATGTTATTTTGTAATTTCCGCAGCACTGATCTTGGATATCATCGTGATAGCTGTGATAAAGGCGGTCGTGCGCCGACGTCGACCGGTCCCGATGAACAAGTTGCTAGAAGTAGGCCCGGACAAGTTCTCCTTCCCATCTGGCCACTCGAGCCGCGCGGCTATGATCGTGTCCATACTATTGCTGAACGAAGTCCCTTTGTACTTCGTCCCGCCGCTCCTGGCCTGGTTGAGTGCGGTGTGCCTAACGAGAGTACTAGCCGAAAGACACTACATCTTGGATGTAGCATGTGGAGTTATGATTGGAATTCTAGAAGGTTTTTTTATGTATTTAATATGGCTTTCGCAAGGCACCTGTGCGTCTATCGTTGCGTCGTTGTCTGATGAGAAAGTTGAAGGAGGGGAATATCATGTTTAAATTATTATATTTTATTACCAAATAATATTTCCGGAAATCTCTATATATTTGATACTTACTATGGCTATTAATCAGTCAGCGAATTCTAACATGCGATGGACTTCAAAAAAAAAAAAAAATTAACATCAAGACTATTATCTTCTTCGTGTCTACTATTATAACAGATTAATGAAAGGCCGAACGTATTTTTACCTAAATATTAATTAAGATGCAATTGTGCTGCAAACCCGAAACATCTCGAGTTCTGTGATGAGGTACCTAATTTACTAAGTAAGTAGTCAACTAACAAATACAAAAAAAAATTGTGGTATGCTAATGAACTTATAATATATTCATGTGATAAATAAATAGTTAGAAAATAATGATGGTTATGTATTATGTGTATTTAAACCAAGCGGCTAATGCGTCCATCCTAGGATACGAGTAAACAGTCTGCAATCCCAGTGCCTGATTAACCATATAGCAAGAGTAGCAAATGCTACGGGCCCCGCGTATCCAACCTCCACCTGGGTTTAATTTTTGAGTTAAACATGACCTTTGTTTTTTTTTTCGGCGGATGGAAAATTATCAAATAACCCCGGAGTGTCAGACTTCTACTGACTAAAAACCACCCATGTTCCTTCTTAGCCCTATAATATATCGAGGCCGCGGTAACTTGTGAACAACCCGCAGGCACTTGCATGACCTTACGTGGTCTATTGAATTAACTTGATGTCACAACACTGTTAAACATTACACCATTTCCGGTCAGTGGGTCATCTTAGGTTCCGAGGTTAGGTTAGGTTGCGGGTTCGAACCCCGCACGGAACAAATATTTGTATGGCCTACAGATAGTTGTTCCGAGTCTGGGTGTTTGTGTATGTGAGTTTAAATGTTTGTAAACGCACCCACGATACAGGAGAAATTCCTAGTGTGAGGCAACGTTTTTGTAATAAGAAAGAAACACACTCCACGTCAGACATCTAAGTACTTCAATTTTCGAGCTCGCTTCGCTCGCTAATACATCCTAACAGCACACCGGACAGCATGTCTTTGTTTCCTTGGAAGATGGGTAGAGGCCTTAAGTGTGGGACGCAATATGTGTCCCAGCTCATCGTGCTGTGCTGGCGATGCCGCTGCGGCTGCAGAGAACCTCAAACAGCGTAAATATGGTATAATACCTTTGTGGAAACTATATTTTCGAGCCTTTTGAGTGCATTCTCTTGTTTTAGGAAACTTCTCTGCATTTGCCAACAAAGTATCTCATTACTCCTATTACAGTATGAATGGTCAGAAGAAAATATAGCCTACCCGCACGGTGGCGAGTAAACCGCCAGCAACCGCATTCCCAAGGAGGTTTTGTGTCTGGCAGGCAGCAGGCAGGCGACCGACTGTAAAACCCAAGTCAAAACCCTTTGCAACATGAGTTGTAATGAAATTCTCTCTGGCAGATCAAGAGCCCTTCGATAGAATTTTTGCTAAAGGCCCCGCGCTTGCTTAATCCGGCATTGATACCACATGACGTTTGGTTTCCCCAAATATGCAGATTTGATACAAGCAGTGCTCATTTATATGTCTGGCAGCTACAAAAAAACACGTACGTACGTATATGAGTTCCACTTAATTAAATAGTAAAACTCAGATATTATTACTCTCATCAAGTCATCTGCTGCAAGTCGTCGTGCAGTGATTCATTCAGTATGACGATGTCATTTGCAAATCTCGAATGTGACTCGCCATTTATGTTCCCAGTTCAGCGTCTTATCGCATTTCACACCACACCTCGACTAGTTTATTGATAAACAATTTCGGGTAAATTATGACCCCTTGCTTCACCACCATAAGCAATACGATATAATCTGTTAGCTGGTTTCGAGTTTAGACGGTTATTGTGTCGTTATCATGTTTACTTCTCAGCGCTGTAGTAATCTGTGACTGTAGCATGTATCGACATGGCATCGCTGCAGAACTTACTAGTCACGACACAGTCAAAAGCCTTCGCGTAGTTCACAAAAAGGTAGTTAACAAAAAAATAACTAATTAGTCCCCGTCATATAGATTACCAAAAAATATTGGACACGTATTTTTTCTTTTTTCACGTAAACAAACAATGAAGACGATACAGTACTTTTGAACACTCGTGTGACGTCATACTCTAAAACATTAGTATGACATTTTTTAGCGGTCAGTGACGTCAACCCCAACTCAAATCTTTGACGCGTTTTATCCTCGTCAATTTTTATTGATTTGATAAAACAAAAAATACGTACCTATCCAATATTTTTAGATAATCTAACAGACGGACTAATTAGAATCATATTTTTTTTTAATCAGTATAAACATCCCTAATGCAAGACATAAGCTGAATATACTCTTCAGATTTCTGTATAACCTGCCACACTGTGTTGGTGGTGGTCTATGGTGCTGTATAATATTTTAAACCCGGCCTGCACCGGTGGCTGAAAGTCGTAGTTTTTGTGCTAGGTATCTAGGGACGACTGTTAAAAACAGCTTATAAGCTGTTAATGAAGCCACGTGCCACGTGTATAAATACACGTGGCTAATAGCTTCCTGATTTTTCGCGGATATCGTATTGACGAAATCCCTTCGTAAGACTGGTTGTCAGACATTCAGATCATTGACCACCCAAAGTTCCGTGGTCGAGTGGTTTAGGCGTTCGCCTTGTGACCCGGTGGTTGTGGGTTCGATTCCCATGGGAAGCATACTTTGTAAAGTTGTTTCCAGTTTGGTTAGGACACTGAATCACCTGATTGTCTGATAAAAAGATGATTCCGTGCTTCGGAAGACATGTATAGGTCGGTGGTCCCGGCCGTCAAATGGCGGTCGTTAGAGGCCCTTGAGGCGGTTCAGAAACTTTGACACTAGGGTATGTGGGGTTGTTAGACCTTACTATACTACCCACACGATAAGAAGAAGCAGAAGTACCCAAGGAAATTATTTCATTGGTAATAGGTACCACAAAACCTGTAACGACTATAAAATATCTACAAATGACAGTCGGGCGGGACTAACGCAATTGTTAATGTGCTATACTTTCCGACACGGAGGAAACGTATGTAGGCAAACTCGGTTTAACCTAAATATTGACCCGAGCGGCTGTTTTTATTTAGCCACAAAAAAGCCATATTTACCAATGACTTTATAAACTATCTGGACTAAGTACGAATAAAATCTTGATCTATCCCGTTAAAAAATAAACTTTATGTCAAACCAATAGAGTTTGTATTACTTTACTTTCCAAACGTCTTTGAAGGAGAAAAATACTTCAGAGCGAGACAAAAATATTCTGTCCCCGTCGAGGCTGCGGGTTGTTTGAAAGAGATACCTCGGCACAAGGGCTGAGAAGGAACATGTGTGGTTTTTAAAATCAGTAGAAGTCTGACACTCCCTTTCATTTTGCCCAAGAGCGGGAGGGGTTATTCGATGATTTGTCGCGGCCCCCCAAATAAAAAGGGGTATTCTGTCCTTGTCTTGCAATTACCAGTGCGAAAAAAAAGGAAAAATATAGTAATCGAAAATCACTTAGATAGCCAACTAGCACATGAAATGTAACGGTATTAATTTTATCATTAGCCTATTGCAATCCACTGCTGGATATAGGTCTCTTTAATCTTGCGCCGCTCAACTCTCATCCAGTTGTTACCAGCCACTCTGTGAAGATCATTCTTCACCGAGCCTAAGGGTGAGACCGCCAATCGGCAAGCGTAAGGTGCCGCTTGCCGATTTGCGGTCTCCACTCAAGATCATGTCTACTCCATTGGTCATCGGTTCTGCGGCTAACATGACCGGATTCAGAAACTAAATATTACAATAAAAAAAAACATAAAAACTGTATAGCCATATTAAAAAAACACATAAAAAACATGGCGGAAACATTATCGTGATGAACTCGTATTTTTGTATTCTCAAGTGCTTTTTATTGTATTTAAGTGAAATATTTCTCATATACAGGGTGTTTGGTAGGGAGCTGTACATACGCCTAGGGTAGAAACTAGGGATAGTCTGCTACCTACCCCCGCCCATTATATTGACCTTGGCCTCAAGGTTTTTTTTTAATTTATTATTATTTTTTATTTGATTTTTTGACTAAAACTACCTGTAGCTCAAAATCTATCCATGGGACCGGTCGGCTAATGGTCTTGTTTTAATCGTTAGAGTCTTAGGGTCCTGCAAAAAATTATTTTACACCAGAAAATTGTGGAGAAGAAAAGTTATGGGGCCTGAAGTACCGTAGTAAGGTAAAGAAATAATTTTAAATTAAAAAAAAACCTTGAGGCCAAGGTCAATATAATGGGCGGGGGTAGGTAGCAGACTATCCCTAGTTTCTACCCTAGGCGTATGTACAGCTCCCTTCCAAACACCCTGTATAATATGGTAAAATCGTGTTTCGTGAAAGGGTGTAATAGTGAGGGGTTTCCTGGATGTGGAATTTCTCTTCTTAGGTTAGTTTTTTAAACTTTGTTTACAAACAACGACTATGTTCTAGATATAAACGGGAATATGAAATGATTGGAAAGAATACGCCTTATCTATTATCAATATCAGTATGACTTGCACATGAAAGGTTCCGTACCATCGTAGCAGTGGCGTAGCGTGCCTTTGCGGGGCCCCGTATAAAAAATTGTTTGGGGATTTCTCACAAAAGGTAAAAAAATATTTGCATAAAATTAAAGGCAATATTTATTCATCATAATAATCTGTCAATTTTTTATGTATTTCTGAAATATAAAAAAATTTGGGCAGTTTTTATTGATCTTTGACTACGCACGTCGGGGGCCCCTGTGGCCCGGGGGCCCCGTATAATTGATACGGCAGATACGGCGGTAGCTACGCCCCTGCATCGTAGTAGGGAGCCCCCTTTAATTTGTATTATTTCTTGCTATAGCGGAAACAGAAAACATTTTCTAATAAGTTTTTTTTTCATAGTGTTTGTATGAATGACAAAGTTATACCAAGTGGAGATGATAATACGACAATAAATAAAAATACAGACCATATTAGTTCGAATAATTGCAAACTATTAAAGAAATCCTAACAACAAATATAAAAAAAAATAATTTCAAACAAACCTAAATGGCACAAAACTGGTAACAAACAAAATAGAACGCCATTTATAAACATTGGTTCACTAACCTCTGTTGTAGGAGCGGCAACAGTGCGGTCGTGTAGCGACATGATCTTTTGGCGCCATTATTATTAAGGTCAGTGGGTTGTCTTATGGGTAATTATTGCCCAGTAAAAATATTAATACTGAATCACAGATTATTAACCGAATAATCAGGCACTCCTCACCCACGTGTTATTTATTCATCACTATCAGGATCACTGTTTAATCACTTACTAAGTACCTACTTAGCTAAGTTAAATACACGAACACAATAAAAACTAAGTGCCTAAATTCGCACAGTTCACTGAACTATTTAATTAAACTAGATACATATTAATATTCTGTTACTAAAATAATGCGTCCAATTATACACTTAACTGTTTCAACTACTTGAACGTCCCGGTACCTCCGGCGACGTTTTTCACTTAGGTTACAAACACACGATGGCACGAGTGGCCGGTGAGGGGTAGGTACATTGAAGTGGCGCGTGGGCTCCGCTTGCACTCGTGCGTTTATAAAGCGATGACGCGTGCACCGTCACAGTACTGAGAAGACTGAACGGTGACCGTGACCTAGCTTCGTAGTTCTTTGCAGAAACAAACGAAACTAGATTTTTCCGCAAGCGAACTACTGGATATTATTCAAATATTTTTTGTGTATACACTGGGGAACATCATAAGGTATACAAAGTTTAATTTATTGTCGTATCGTCGGCACCAAATACAGGGTGTATTTTCGGTTTTTTAAATGTGCCATAATATCTCAAAAACTGTTGACTTTATATCGTTCAAACCCATTTTGGTTGAAAGTTCACATTGCGATCTACAGCATATACAGGGTGTAAATGAACCCTTCACATAGCCGTTAACCAAGCATTCTTTACATTAAATTAAGTACCCCTTCGCAATTTTTTTTGCTGGGAAACGACTTTTTTTTGGGGTCAAGAATCATATTTTACGGTAAAACTCAATGAAGCACTTAAAACATTGTGCTAGTGGATGCTTTGAATAGTAAAAGGGTCATGGAGGAAATTTATGTAAAGTTATAACCTGAAAAACTAGTATTTACAAAAACAGCTGAGCAAAATTTGGAACTTTGACTCCCAATATCTCCGTAACTAGCGGCTTCCCAGGTATGGTCTAGAACAAAAAAATGATCGCAGTGGTGGGGAGAACAAGTGCCTTTCGTATGCGTTAAGGGTACTTTTACACCCTTTAATTTTTTTAGATTTTTCACTCTTTTAGTTTAAAAGTTAGAGGAGGGTGGAATTTGGATGATAGACACTTCCAAAGTGTTAAAAGGTTCCCCCTTTTAACACTTTGGAAGTGTCTATCGTCCAAACTATTGACTTGGAGAAAAAAATTGGTGGAACCTTAATGTCACTTTTAAAGACCTGTCTATCCCTCACATCTTAGTTTGTTGAAAAAAGTTTTTTTTTAGTTTCATTTCCATATATGGGTGACCCCCTTAATATTTTATTTTTGTATAGAAATCATAAAGAGGTTCACAGAA
Source organism: Diarsia rubi (assembly GCA_932274075.1). NCBI lineage: Eukaryota > Metazoa > Arthropoda > Insecta > Lepidoptera > Noctuidae > Diarsia > Diarsia rubi. The sequence goes on from OW026414.1 coordinate 6,996,318, forward strand.
TACATCTACCTAACAAGTTTTAACTGTGTAGTCTTAATAGTTTCCGAATAAAGTGGCTTGACATACGGACGGACAGACAGACTTGACGAATTTATAAGGGTTCCATTTTTTGCCATTCGGCTACGGAACCCTAATTAAATGTGTAAAAATATCGTTTAGCAGGAGAATGGAGACGGGCCTGCCTCCTGTGCTCTGGCATGCACCATTCTTGAGAAAAACAATTTATTGCAACCTAACCCCAAAATATGGCGAAGGCGAAGGACGTTTTTTTTATTTATTTGAAATGAGCTTACTCTTGACTTCTGCCCTATTGACCTGATTTGAGGTCGACGTTGGAACGAGCTTACCCAGAAGAAGCCTGTTTACTCGCGACTTAAATAGATTGGGGTTAATATATAATTCGGGAAAACCGACGCAGGTAGGGAGTTCCATTCATTGGCTGTGCGAATATTAAAAGAATTAGCAAAGCGCTTCGTTCGAATGTGTGGAACATCGACAAGGTACCAATTTGATGCATAGCGAGAAGCTGGGTGTAAAGTTAAAATATAATGATTGTCCCAAAAGTAAGTACAAACATTTTGAACACCCTATTAGAAAGAGATGACATCCACTTTCGAGGTAATCTCGCTCAGAACGCTTTGAGTTGCACGTGAACATTCCAGATAGTATATAATTTCCTTGTTCTGTATCTCACCTTTGCTTCTGTCAGTGTCAAAACAGCCGGTGGCTGTCAGTTGAGGAGTTGTCAACTGCCCTTGTCGAATCAACACCAAACGTCTCAGTCTACTACTAACCCAACAAGTCGCAACTGTATCAACCGAAGATTTTTTTATTTATTTTTACAGTTTTTATTGATTTTTATTCCTTATAACACTCACTTGCCGTTCCATTTCACTTTCGACATTGGCAGAATAGTCGACATCGGCTTCAATTGCCATTCGTTAAAAATAGAATAGAACACCAAACGTCAATAACGTCAATTCAATTGACGTTGTTTGTTGACGTTTGGTGTTGTGAGTTTGTGATTGTGACGTGTGTAATTTTGGCTAAAACTATCCAGAATTTCTCTAGAAATAAATTCAAATAATAAAATAAACAGTCAAGTGCCTGCATTTGAAGGTATGAAATGTATTTTAAATAATTTGTTTTATGTTTGCTAACACGGAAATGTTTCAGTCTCTGATAATATGTAGTCTGATAAGAATATTGAGTGTTTTGGACGTGGCATAGTTCAAGACTTTAATATTCACGATAATTCTAAGCGAGTTTATTTTTCAGCATCGCTATGAGGAAACTAAAAGGAGCAGTAAAAGAAACCGCGAGACAGAAGCGTGAGAGAAAACAAGAGTTCGCTCAAAGTCGGCAACAACTCCATACAGTTGTTTTACCTACATTCGCAGTAATATTTCTGTTAATCTGCGTATACGTGTACCTAAAAACCAGACCGACGTCGATGCAGTACGCATAACATAAATAGCTCTAAGGTGTGTGAAAATTGTACATAGCAAATTATAGATAGCTTACCATAAATTTATAATGGTTGGGGAATTATTATTTAAAATATTTATAAGGTTGTGAGCCCAAGAAATGCAATGTATTATTATATTATGATACTGAGTACATATTGACACAGTATTTCTATTTTTAATAAAAGTGTGTTAGGATGCATTCCACATTTATATTCGTCCACATATCAACATTAATATCTTGTTCTAAAAGTGACAAAATTAATGTAAATATTAAAATAAAGTTATAAAATTAAAAGTCTTGTCTGTTTTAATGCACCCAATTCACATTTGAGTCTTGAGGATGCGGGAGCCATGCTCAGTGTGACTTAATTTAGCAAATTCATAAGTTAAAATAATAAATGCCTTCTTTGTTTGTGCAACAAACATAAAACTAAATAAATAAAAATGATACTAGTCAATTTTATCAATAATTTATTATAAATAACATTTTATAGACTGGTCCAAAAGTCTTCTATTTAAATTACTTTAGAATAAAATTATTGTGACTTAAATATTTATATTATTACATGCTAAAAAGAATAAGTTTACTTTTTTTATTTCAATACCAACATAAATCTGAGCTAAATACATTTTCCACTAAAACTATACCTAATTCACATTCAAACAATTCTGTGCAAAGCTGTCTTATACGAAATATTCAATAAACTCTCAAGTACAATAAAAGTGCATTTACACTACTACACTGTACTATATTAAATCAACCTTAAAGGAACAGATCAGTTGTGTAAACTAAGTGTTTGTGCCATGAAATTACTATAATAACCTTGAACAACTTTTCATTTGTTTAAATAAATATCTTTAAAACAATTACATTATTTCCTTTATTTAACTTTATACATATAAATTATATTTTTAAATATTCCTATACAAAATAATATAAAAATCATTTAGAAATATAAAAATTACAAATTACAAACAATTTCATTTATTATTCGTAAAATGTTTATAGACCATATTATTCCCTTTTATAATTTATTATAAGTTAACAATTACAAGGGTTTTTTTTGCATGGCAGGCACCTTAATCAATTTTCTAAAATTAAAGTAGTCTTAGTTACTCCTTTTATCAGCAGCTATCTGCCAGTACGGTTAAGTTGTGAAGTTCCGTCAAAATCGGTCCAGTTGTTTTGGTGATCAGGCGGAACAAGAACACAGAGAGATATGCAAAAATTAAAAGAAAGTTTTTTGTCTAAGTACTTCCCCTTGGTTAAAAACTTTGTTTTAAGTTATAAATATTATTACCATACTTATCTAAGTGATATTTCTCCATGGCATGAAAAGTCAAGTCAGAAGCCAATAGGCAGCATAGATACCAGGTTAGCAACTAACCACACAATAAAGAAGATTACCTTATAAGCATTCAGTAGAAAGTTGATATTTTGAAACAGTTCAAAGGTCTGTTTGTAACTTCAAAATAGCAGCATTTTTATTTATTTATAAAATATTGTTTCATAAATAAGTAATAAATAAAATAAAATAAATGAATATAAATAAATTTTAAGAATTCCCTTTTTGAACTGCTTTAATATTTTTTTAAAATAAAAGTTACTTAAGTTAGGCCTTATACAATCAGCTATCAGCCCGCTAAAAGCCCCAGAGATAAGCCAGAACAAACGGATGGACAAAAAAAATGTGGTATTGTTATAAGTACTGTACTTACTTTCATATGCATTCGGTAAAACGCTGTTATTTTGATATTAACAACAGTTACAGATACTTCAATTTTATTTATTTGTATGTAGATGATTTGTATTGCTTAAAGTTGACAATAAATATGAACCAATAGACTGACGGTATTTGTTAGCAATAATAATAATAAAGATGGATGGACTATGGATCTTGCAGTGCGATTTCCGTTTGTCATTTTATAAATCAATATTATGTATCATTAGTGGTCACACCTGTTTCAGAGTACGTTTTGTTGAATACCTATTACCTACACTCTGAGCCTACTCTATATACCCACTACTCTAATAATTATAACAACCAAAGGTAGTATTGTACTTTTGCAGTAATATTGAGTATCTTAAACTCTCATGTGCGTCCTTGTACAAGTATAATCTAAGATTGTAGATGCTTAAAAATATCTAGATTGCACATCAGATTGAGATAACATGTGTTTAACATTCACAAACTCACAGCCTTTGTTAAAAGTAAAGTTGCGCCTATCTATATTAATATACAGGGTGTTTGGTAGGGAGCTGTACATACGCCTAGGGTAGAAACTAGGGATAGTCTGCTACCTACCCCCGCCCATTATATTGACCTTGGCCTCAAGGTTTTTTTTTAATTTATTATTATTTTTTATTTGATTTTTTGACTAAAACTACCTGTAGCTCAAAATCTATCCATGGGACCGGTCGGCTAATGGTCTTGTTTTAATCGTTAGAGTCTTAGGGTCCTGCAAAAAATTATTTTACACCAGAAAATTGTGGAGAAGAAAAGTTATGGGGCCTGAAGTACCGTAGTAAGGTAAAGAAATAATTTTAAATTAAAAAAAAACCTTGAGGCCAAGGTCAATATAATGGGCGGGGGTAGGTAGCAGACTATCCCTAGTTTCTACCCTAGGCGTATGTACAGCTCCCTTCCAAACACCCTGTATATTCTACATACATAACACCACGCCTGTAATCCCCGAAGGGTTAGGCAGAGTTGTACCTAATATGTAGTACACGAACATTCCGCCAGTTATGTTAGGTCCCATGTAATAGGGCCAGCCTATTGCCACAGAATACATAATAGTACTACGTACAGAAGAGACACTCCCTTCCTCGCGCTCATATTGAATACCACACCTCACCCCGCACTTCGAGGTACTCTGACATTCAAAATTGCCTATAAAGGTTTAATCGAAATAAATGCTTTGAGTTTGAGTTTGAGTCGTCGCCGACTCTTTAGCAAGGCGCTCGTAATCGTAAGAACCGCAGCGCTGCACTACTAACGAATTCACAATCTAATTTAAAAGTTTTATATGAGTTTTAAACGATGGTTGGATATTGTACTTTATTTGGATGCTTATAACTTCATCGAGGAACGATAAAGACGGGAGTTTTTTTCGATTTACATAAACTGTTTTAAGATTTCGCATTTTTAATACCATGCAATTTAATAACCGTTTATTTAGAGATGTCATCTTACGAAAATATTTTAGTGGGACCAATATTTAGTTAGGTCGGTACCTTATTTTGTCATTAGGTACTGATTTAATAAATAAATATCTTTTACATAATAACTATCATAATATTTTTATTTAATTATGAACCCGACTATATACAGGGTGGAATTTTGTAATGCCACCTGCAGGGCTATTGCGTATCTTTTAAATCACAGTGGCTATCATATTGTCTATGGATTAACTGTCAAATTGGTTATGGTTTAGTACAAAATGGAACCATTTGACAGTATTTGAAAGGCACTATCTATAGGTTAGCCACTGTCATTTGCTTTCAGAATCAGAATCAGAATCATTTATTCGTAAACATAGGTAATAATTACATTTAAGCTCTTAAAAATAGGGTGGGCTTTCTATTCAAAAATAAAGGAATGTTTCCTTTGAGTAAAATTTTCTATCTGCAGTATTAAGAGTACTTTCCCTCCAGGTGGCATTACAAAATTCCATACTGTATAAATAATTGAACGGTCACTTCATAATAATGTGCGTGCGTTCGGGCAGCGCCGGCCGCCGCCCGAGCCGTTTGGTTATCGCGACGCAGACCGTTGCACTTTCCGCGCCATTTTTTACGCTACGACAACCCTACTAGAGTTTACGCACACATTTGCACGTGTACAAACGTTGTTTGATTATGTAGTAGTAATAGGCAATTATTTTGCGAACGTTGTATGGAGTGTCCGAGGTGTGCTATTGGTACCATCTGAGCACAAATTTAGACTCCGTGACTGATGCTGAGAAATTCTTGATGGAACCAGCCAATGGAACTCAAGACCTCAAGCTCCGCAGATGCGCCTGCGACCACTGGGTCAACGAGGCTGTCATTTTACATACATTCATATTAAACTGAGGTCTTTTACCCACGGGGGTAGGCAGAAACTACAGAAGTCACCTGCTACGATCCAAAATAGATAGTAATTATTGCCAAAAGATTCTACAAGGTGCAGTTTTAATTTGCATATCACTAGCTGATGTCCGCGACTTCGCCCGCGTTAAACTATATACTTAAACGTTTCTCGAGAACCGCTCTATTCATTGGTGAAAACAGCATGAAAATCGGTGCAGTAGTTTTTGAGTTTATCGCGAGCACAGATAGACAGACGCGGCGGAGGACTGTTTTATAATATGTAGTGATAGTTATTCTATTTTCCTATTGCTGGGTAAAGGGCCTTACATATTGTGAAGATTTATATTTTAAACTTTGTTACCCTACAAGTGCTACAGGTTCAAACTTATAAGTTCCTATACATAAGCTCACGCCTTTTTCTCACCGGGGTACGCAGAACACCACCTAATATGATCTGTAGTTTAGTTGATAAGTTTTAATTGATAAATTCACATATCACTGGAATATAATACACTTAAAATAAGTAAATACAAAGTAGTACTGGCCACACCACATAATAATATGTTCTATGTCAGGGATTTCGTTTCCACTCAGGTGTACAGATTTTGACAGTTATGTGATTATCTGCTGTACTCAGAGATATTTAATGATTACTTAAGCCGTCACTTAGTAAAGGTTTTTGTATGACAAAACTGTCAAAACCTTTACTAAGTGATCATTAAAGCTCTCTGAGTGCGGCAGTATGTCATACAAAAGTATGTCAAATCTTTACTAAGTGACGGGCTAAGTAATCATTAAATATCTCTAAGCACCGCAGTTATTACTCCTTAGATGAGGATGTTTCCTGACAAAAAAAAATATTTTGTTTACTCCGTCACACAGAGGCGAAATATCACAAAAAGTTGGCAAAAATCCAAATTGCAGTTTTTTGAACGAGTTTTACAATAATAATTAAATAAATAAAAATAATATGAAAAAATAATATGAAATAATATGAAATAATATGAATATGAATGAATAATAATAATTGAATGTTATAGAAGCGTTAACGGTAAAAAATACTCATAACATAGGATTGTAAATGATATGCAAAATAAATAAAAAAAACTATTTATTAATATAATCATCATGGATTAAACATGTTTCACTGGCACTTATAGTTACACGCTTTTTTGGCGGTAATTTCCTTAACCCAGTAATGTATGGGTCTGAAGATACCATTAATCTGTTGAAAGTGTCTTCCATTGTTAATTTTCTCGAGAATTTTCTTGAATAGTTTTGTCTGTATTTTCTAAGATCTTTATTCCTACTTTCTTGAGCTAATATAAATCTCTTCAGAGTTTGATCCTGGAAAAAGAGAAAATAAATGTTAAATTATTAAAATTCTACCTTAGTACTAAAATTCATAAAGTTTGTTCAAGGTGCGCAAAAACGAGCATCTCATTGTAAATGTTTATAAAATAAGAATATGTAATGCTCAATTTAAAGTACATTTGAGGGCTTGACTCCACTGGTTAAGATACTTTTATACAAAGAGAAGTTTGATCACACTAAAAATTGCGGCAGATTTTACAAGAAATACGCAAAACCATAGAAATACAGCTAAAAAATAATGCTTTAACAGATATAATAATAGTTCCTTACCTCCAGGAGTAGAATCCATCATTACAACATTTAAATCCACCGAAAAACTTAATACAATTTACAGTTGAATTTAAAAAATAAATGAAACAAAACACGCCCGCTGCTTAACAAGTTGAACTTTGGACTAAGATACTAGGTAACAAAGAATCAAAGGGGACGGGTCGCTTACGGAGGTAACTACCCTGTTTTACTAAGAATGTTGTTTAAACAATAGAAACCAGTTAGCGTGAAATTTGTACATTTTAGTTTTTGCCAACTTTTTACGATATTTCGCCTGCGTGCGTCAGTGAGATTATTAAAATCCGAAAAATATTGGATACGTGTTTTTTGTTTTATCAAATTAATAAAAATTGCCGAAGATAAAACGCGTCAAAGATAATGAGTGTTGGCTTTTGACGTCACTAACTGGTAAAAAATGTACTGCAATGTGACGTCACACGAGTTTTCGAAGCACTGTACTGCACTACATTTTATGTTTAGGTACGTGATAAAAGAATAAAATGTGTCCAATATTTTTTGGAAATCTATCTGACGGACTATTTTTTTTCTCAACTACCCTATTATACCATTGCATTCATTCTTTGTTCTGTAAATGGCTGATGACTGTGAATTGGAAAGTTCTTGGGACGCGATAGCTTTGAAGCGACGTTTGTTGTTTGGCACTACTCATGCGGTTGGCATACTTTATTTAACATTAAGTACCCATTACATACAGGTTTTATTTTTTCCCTTTTTTATGGCCTACAAATTTACTAAAAATGCGCCGTATTTTGACTTTACTAACTCAGTACCGAACTACCGAGTACAATACAATACATCAACTGGATCATATTAATTTTGAAGAAATATTTAATTGGAATATACAACAATTCACCAGGTTATTGGTCACCTATCGGTTGCGGAGATCCGCTGGATGCGAGACGAACGCGTGGGACCGGTTAATGTGGCGACACTTGGCGGACGCCTTTGTCCAGCAGTGGACGTCTTTCGCCTGAAATGATGATGATACAACAAATGTGTTTTTAAGTTACTAATTCCTTTTTAAGTGTAGCAACATTTAAGTACGTTGACAGAGGAATCGTCAAAATAAAGAATTTAACAAACGATGTGTTTATAACAACACTTAGCTGCTAACTAGTCTAAGAATTTCAACCAATCGATTGAAATCCTTACCATTTTCATAAAAAAACACAATACCACTAAGTACATTTTTTTAGCAGTAGCAAAATTCTATAAATACTGATTATTAACACTAATACTTCGTTTCTGGCGACACATGTTGACCATCCAGCCGAGTAGCCACACCGATGCCAGCAGTAGGAACAGTCCACTGATGGCGAAGTACTGGGACGCTATAGGCAGCATGAGGGTCTGGATCAGGACCAGTGTCAGGATGGACTGCAGTCCTGTGCCGACCAACGTGTTGATACCGAAGATCAAGCCGAAGCAACTCTCGTCACTTAACTGACCTGCTATTTTTGCACTGAAATTATGGAAAAGTAAAGCTTTAAATTAATTATTTTTAAAATTACATTGTTTTTAAAATAGGTCAAGCCCGCCACACTATTCCCAAACTACTGTAACTCCTGTAAGCCAGAATCAACAGTGGCGACCACAAGAAAGGCGCCGAGACAATGAAGCTCGACGAAGTCCCAGAGAAACAATTTAAATTTCCACTTCCCTCCATTTCAGCAGGAGACAGAACAGAACAAAGCCAGTAATAGGCACACAGGGACATATAATACAATGTTTTAGAGGTTTTATTTACTAGGGTTTTCAAATTTCTGAGTAAGTTTCCGACAATACAAGAACATATCCACTATGGATCACCCTGGAGGGGTAACTTGATGATGATGACGAAGATGAAAGTGTACTCACCTAGCTAAAGTGATAGTATAATGGAACAGCATGCCCATGACGATGTAGCCCGCGTAGGACACGAACACGTTGTTGACGTAGGTGCCCACGAACACCGCCACGCCTTGCACAGCGGCTGCGGGCGCGGGGATGCCGGACGACGCGTATATCGACGCTAGGAACGCGCCGCCTGCGCCCAGCAGCGTTTGTGCCGCTTCTACAGCCCCGTTGTATGCTACCTGAAAAAGGGAAAATTCGATTAGTTACCTTTTTTTTTGGAGGGTGGGAAATCCTCTGTGCGGAGCGAAGGGAGTGTCAGACTTCTACTGACTAAAAGCCACCCATGTTCCTTCTTAGCCCTTGTGCCGAGGCCGCGGTATCTCTTTCGAACAACCCGCAGCCCCACGCTGCAGTAACTACTTTTTGCACTATACCGCTAGTCTAGTTGCCAGTAGAAAACTTTAATTCGTCAACAACCGTCGCTTGCACCTTTTTGTCGACGTTTTATAAGTGCCCATGCAGACCTACGTGAAATAAAAATATTTTGATTTTGCTTCTCATTACTTACTAGCAGGTCATTTACTTCCTAACAGACACAAATCACAATTTAAATATTAGTTAAGAAAACAGCAATGAAATGTTTAACTTTACTACGCACTAAAACTTGAAGATTGCATTGTATGCTGAGTGAAAACATTGGTCATAAGCTCTATTTGACTAGTTTAAGATAAACTGTGACGAGACTAAAGTGTTTGCCAGACTTGGAAAGAAATAGATCTAAAACAAGACAAGTAAAACATGGAACCACCTTTGTTAAGATAGGGCCATCCTGCAAGTATTTATTTATGCATGATACTGATTATATGTATTTATAACATGTATGAGAAGAAATTTATTAGGTATAGTTTTCTAGTTGAAGAGGTTTGAAGTTGTAAAATTATAAAACAAACCTCCCATTTCCAATTACGATATATCGTAATAAACGAATAAATATAATCACTTCAGTAAGCCTTTAAAAGTGTACTTAGTAGGTACACCTACATTTTGCTACATTGTTTGAGTCCAAAGTAGTAGACGGAAGTTCTGCCTTCAGAATGCTACTGAGAAATTCGTATTTGATAGAAAAATGCAAGACCTCCTTCATTTCCCATTTAAATAAATGGCAATGCCCAACGACTCTATATTTTGATTTATTAATACATTACGTACTTTATATGACTTGCTCTTCTACCAAGAAGTAACGTCACAGTAACGTCATGATTCCCACTGTGCCGTTGCGGAGGTCTCATTGGCCTAGGGCAAGATTGAGTTCAAGAGTACGCCCATTTCATATAAAAAAAAGATAGGTGGACTTAATATCATTCCTTGACCCGCCAGGGTAGCCCGCAAAATTTGAATTCGCGAACTTCTCTGGCGGTTCCACTATAAAATAAATGCCATCGACTGTCTTGCTGTATTAGAGCTACCAGTTTTAAGCTACTCTTGTTAAGTAGACAGAGTTGCTTTATTAGCATATTTTGTATATTATGTTTAATGGGTGTGGTTGTGTTATTTAGAGAAAACTAATTATGTTGTGCTACCTGTACCTAATCATCAAATGCCTTTTCCCAACTATGTTGGGGCCGCCTTCCAGTCTAACCGGATGCAGCTGAATAGTCTTGATCGTATTGGCTTATCATTTACATTAGCATATTTAACAACATTTCATACTCCATATCTTTTGAAAACAATTTTTGTATTGAGATAATGAATCTTAATTCGTAAGTGATTGCTTATAATTGCACTTAAAACAAGGACATTCAGCTTATGTCGTATTGTAATAATTAAGATTACGTGAAACACGTAATGTTCCTATTTATTACTGATATGAGAAGAATTAACATTGACGCGACAGATTATGAATAAAACTATTTATAAACAAAACACCCAGACATTCTACCAGACTTATCAGATTTATATAGGTACCTTCTTTATGCATTTCACGATGGCATATCGTGTGGAATTTGTTGCATTGACATAGGGTTCAAATTAAGTAATTATTTTTGGATTATCTTTTAATGAGTGCATGTTATGTGCTATTATTATTTCTGCGCTGTTTGACTTCAAATGCCTGTTACCAAAAAAGTCTCGAGAGAGGGTAGTACCTAAATATTAAGTCACACGTTTTAATAAATCGCGGTACAATAAAAATACAAATGTTGCGGGCCATTAATTAAATGATCGGATGTTGGGAGGCCCGATACAAAAAGGTTATATTGATAAATCTTTGATGACTTTCATGTGAATACAATCTGAACAAGTATACTTTAAGGGTTTCGTTTTTTTCCTTTTGAGGTACAGAACCCTAAAAACGGGAGTGTTTGCCGAGCAGAGGCAATCAATACGCTAAGGTAGGCATTTATATACATTTATAGAGTAGTCTAGTGATATGACCGTTGGACTGCCAAGTCTAGTTCGAGCCGAAGATGCGCAACTCCGATTTTTCATTGTTTATTTTTTTTTTCAAACGTTTCCCCACTCTAGGAATTTCTCGGGTGCGATTTCAAACATTTAAACTCAAATAAACAATCCAAACAAACAGACCCGAAACAACTATCTGTAGGCCATACAAATATTTATTCCGTGCGGGGATCCAACTCGCGACACGCAACATAGCACTCCAATCGCTCAGCCACTGCGCCAACCGTGCGGTCACTCAAAGTCAAAGCATTTATTTCAATTAAGCCATTACAGGCACTTTTTAAATGTCAGAAGAACAATTCATAAAACAAAACTACGAGTACAATACGTCATTCCGAAAGCCACCACGCCGCCGAATGCCCGCAACAACGAACACTGCGAGCACGAAAGCACGCAGCGACGCACACCGCAACAACGAAGCACTGCTTCAGTGAAGGAAAATCAGCATGCCTGAGAGATATTTCTCGACCGTATGTTAAGCTAAGTCAGATACTCATGGGTGGGATAAAAACTCTGACACCAGTTAAGGCACTAACCAGACCATAAAGAATTGTCATACAGTAGAATCCCGTATCATCGAAAATCCGGATAATCGATTTCTAAGTAAAATCAAACAACATGAATTAATAACTTTTTATTACAGGTCTCGATAGTGTTTCACATACGTCATTAAGACGGGATAGACGGGAGGATATAGAAATATGGTAAAAATAAAGCCGTGAACAATAAGTCCGAATAATCGGATAATCGAGGTTCGAATAATCGGGATTCTACTGTATAAGTTACTCACGGGAGAGTTACTCTCGTCCTGGATCTGCTTCCACAGTAGCTGCTGGTAGGTCTGAGCCTGCACGAAGAGAGCCAGTGCCACGGCGTACAACGCCGACCAGGCTAGCACCTTGGGCCGCGTGTACGCCGCCCGGGCGTGCCGCGCGATCAGCGTTGAGGCCTCCACTACATTGGAGCGAATACTGTTCTGTAATGTAGAGGAGATAGCTTTGTTAATTGGATAAAAGTAAAAGAGAACAATAAGGGTCTAAGTTCAAGGACACCTCTTAGATATGAAATGGTGGTGCAGTTTTGCAGTGGTGGTGTAATTTTCTTTATTAAACCTTTTATTTGAAGTGCCAACTATGTCTGCCGCCAAACTTGCTAGAATAAGTACAGCTTATAAAATCAATAAGGCAAACGTTACAAAAACAAACCATATCTGAACGTCCTGATAGATTGTAATAGGACATCGATCTAAGTGTTTTTTGATGATGATAGATGAAGCACTTCCAATTCATATTTCATTTATGTGAAAGCTTACCCCACTAGACGCCTGATGCAATTCTTTGTCGAGCGGTGGAGCTATGACGGATGTCCTCCGGTGGAAGTAGATGCCGTACTGCACGGTCGGCAGCCAGAACGCCCAGAATGTCGCCAGGATCTGAGCTGATACATTTTAGTGTTACTCACGGCACAAGCTTCAAGTAAATCTATCATAGTTTTGAATTTCTTGCCGGGAGGGACATTTAGGGTTAAGTTTGGACCTAAGAGTGCTTGCGAGTACCTGGGTCTTCGCATCGCTTCTTTCTGAGAGAAATAAGCTTCACCAGAGATAAAGAAAATAAAGGAGCGAGAGGATTTTAGGCGGACAAGTCTATCAGTCAGCCATTATACTTCCACGATTGTGATATTCTAAAAAACTTGGAAATATTCAAAATAGGTTTCTTTGGTTGGAAAAACTTGAGTGTTGCCCATCGATAGTAAGTTAGTAACCTCCGTAACTAATGTTAATAGGCACTTAAATGCTAGATAGCCATTATTGCTTTTAAACGTTTTTTTAATGGGGATTAAAAAAAAAAGGTAAATGGACTTGTAATAAAAATACTGTTATTATTCCACCTGAATTGTGGAACTATTTATTACTAAATATGGACAAGTTTATTAGGGGCACAAAGGCATGATACGAAGTGGAACAAAGTTTGCGGCACAGCTCTACATTCACACCCAGGGGGCCAATTCTCAGGGCACGCCACGATAGTGGCGGTAAGTCCCCTCTTTGAGGAGTGGCTTGAGAGGCGCCACGGCGCCCTCACCTTCCGTCTGACGCAGGTCCTCACCGGACACGGTTGTTTCGGGAGGTACCTGCACCGAATCAGGCGGGAGGAAACGCCCGGATGCCACCATTGTGAGGATCGGCCGGAGGACACGGTGGAGCACACAGTGGAGGTGTGCCCCGCTTGGGCGGAGCCCCGCCGTGTTCTCGTAGCGGCGATCGGCGGCGGCGACCTCTCGCGCCCGGCCCTGGTGCAAGCCATGGTCCGGGGCGAGGAGGAATGGGACGCCGTCGCCTCCTTCTGCGAAGCAGTGATGCTGGCGAAGGAGGTGGCGGAACGCGAGAGGGAGAGAACCTCTCGTCCCAGCCGCCGCGGGAGGCGCTCCGGGCGTCGGGGGTCCCGCGATGACCTCCGGCCACCGTAGACGCGGGCCTGTGGACGGTGAGTGATGGGCTAACTCGCCGTCCGTCCGTCTCACGACGAAAACAGGCCGTGTCGACGGCGCGTTCGTGTTCCACGCGCACCTCAAAGAGATGTCAGCAACATGGAAGGGGCCCGAAAGGGCTGACGCCTGTCGGGGCTGCGGGTAGTCCTCTGGTTATCGCGGCCTCGACATAGAGGGCGAAGAAGGAACATGGGTGGTTTTTAGTCAGTAGAAGTCTGACACTCCCTTTCGCTCTGCCCAAGAGCGGGAGGGGTTATTCGATGATTTTACACCCACCAGAAAAAAAAAAAAAAAAAAGGGGGCCAATTCTCGATTTTAGAGATGGTGTCGAACTCGACAAAAATTTCTAATGACGTCATTTGTTCGACAAATTTTAAAAGTTGCTATTCTGGAGATGTCGAATTCGACATTTGTCGAATTCGACATTTGTCGAAAGCTAACGTTAGAGTTCATGTCGAGTGCTTCTGAGCAGTAGAGATGTCATGTCGATTGTAGAGATACATCATTTCTGAGTGAATTCGTTGAGTTTTGGATTGTACACTGTGTTTTCTTTTCTTTAATTTTTAAATAAAATACGGCTTGGCATCTAATACCTACTGGAAATTTGATTTACACTCTTTGATTTGTGCCCTTGCCTTGTTTGATTTTTCCCCTCCATGTTAAAATAAAACTTTTAAAATGTAAAACAGCACCCAATAATGATGTAAACACACAGTACATGTAAACATAACAAAAGTTTTGAAGGAACCGCAAAAAGGCGCAAATTCTGACACTGACAGACAGTCAACTGTCAATTTGTTTTCTTTATTTCACGAAGAGCATACGAAAATCTTGAAACACACTAAACGTTTCGTTTTATACTTAAATAAGTAGGTTTAGTCAGCGTTTTAAAACAAAATCATTCATTAACTCATACCTACCTAAAACAGAACGTGCGATTCTTCATAATGGTAACATTATCTTCACTCGACTCGACATTTTCGTGACATTTATTTCTATTTTGACTGAGAATACTGCTCAATTCGACATTTTTTGGTAGAGATAGAGATATTTTTAATAGACATAGAGATAGACTTACGATCTCGAACTCGAGATAAATGGCGAAAATCGAGAATAGGCCCCCTGCTGTTCTGCCGAGGTAATTTGTGGGCTAAAATGCATAGTCACAGTCAGCTGAAGGACACCGGTATACCTGTGAACGTGATATAGTTGAGCTCCCGATAGTCCATGACGTCGAAGTGTGTCAGCAGTTGTGAGCTGACGCCTGACAGGAACCGGCCCGACAGCGCCGCGATACGAGTGTACGATGACACGCGCGGGTACTTCGCCGGGTCCACCTGGAGAACGACGCATTTTTTTAATATGTTTGTCTGGATAGGTTTGGCGAGATCTTTGCCCAGAAGTGGGATTTCCTTGTTAGCGTATCGATGGCAATCTAAATTGTATCGACCGAGAACTGAGCTACTAGTTTGCCGCTTTCGGTAGCATCCATCATTTCCTGTAGTGCAGCAACAGGACAGGTGTTTGTGGAATAGCATTTTACACTCCAGGGCAGAGTCTTTTATGAATCTCGACCTCAGCAGGTTTGCCTAGCTGCGACCAACCAGGGTCCGGAGTCTATTTAAATACTTTCAGATCGACCATGACATTTTATGTCCAGGTGGGAGGGAGATGATAGGCTGTTAATAACAAAGCTGGTAAAGGCAACAGCAGAAGTTGAAGAGCATAAATTAAAAGATCGATTTTTCATGAAAACCTATCATGAAACCCGATGCGTATTTTCCTGTTCCTTACCTACATACCTAGTTATTTTATCTTTCAATCTTATCTATAATTATTATGTTATTAATACGTAGGTACGCAATACATAAACATCGCTTAATACTATCGTGCTTTTTTTTTGTCTACTCAAAGTCGATATCAGGTTTTAGACTCGTGCTTTTGTCTTTAAATATACCTCTACACTGACATGGCTGGAGGGTACAGACAGCAGTCCTGGCACTAACGGTTTGGCTACAAAGTCGATGAATATCGAATGACCGCAGTTATTCTGAAGCGCACAAGTTATGTTTTTTTTGTATCGTCTGAGAATGCATTGGAACAGCAGCGTATAAATAGCTTACTTTCGCGTAAATATAGGTGTAATAGGCGACTTCTGTGGCGATGTAGAGGCCATAGAAGAACTGCGATGCTTGCACCCATTCTAGACTTGTAGTCCATAGCAGAATAGCGTATACAGCTATGCCGCTCAGTCCTGTAAAAAATATGAGATCTTATGTAATCATTTACTGAAGAATGCTTAGCGGTAAATCAATAGCATATAGCTTTCGCCTGCTCCTCATCAACGATAAGACCTCCTGACGTAGGAGTCAGGAGTACCGTATTTCTAAATATCAATTATGCATTCCTTGCAATAGTCTCTACTTGTGTAAATTAGTGCTGATCCGACAATATGCACAGTTATAAATGCTGCCGGTTTCTAATGATCATGTATTGCCATTCATCACTCACAAGCGTGTTATAGTCAATAACAATACTCAGGTCTTTATTACGAGATCTAGAATGATTACACAA
Organism: Diarsia rubi; assembly: GCA_932274075.1. Lineage (NCBI taxonomy): Eukaryota > Metazoa > Arthropoda > Insecta > Lepidoptera > Noctuidae > Diarsia > Diarsia rubi. The sequence goes on from OW026414.1 coordinate 7,012,887, forward strand.
ACATTAATTGGAAAGTGCGTCGCATCTATCTGCGAGTGTGGACGCTATAAGGTTTCCATCTACGGTTTGCTTTCGTAATTAATTTAGCGTTGTTCTTATCTTGTGTTGGGCATGGCGATGATTTAAACTTACATTGAATCTATGGCATGTGAAATTGATGGTCGAAGGCTTCACAACATTTTTGACAAAAGAAATGGAAATTGATCATGCGGTAGATGGGTCTAAAAGATCGGCTATGGACACGATTTTTTTAGGAGTTAAAATTCGTTACTTGTGTGTTTCTTGACAACGTTTAATCAGTAAGCATTGTGTCCACCTCATAATTAACGTAATTCCAAAACAATGATGTCGTTCTCACATTGATTTGACGAAAGGCAATGGACTTGTACCATGCATGTCATGAGTTACAAACATTAATAAATTGAACTCTATTAGCTGACTATTAAGACCAATTACCGACAAACGTGCATGGGTGTTGACTTTGAGTTTTTCTTAATGCATAAAAGAAACGAAATGAGATAACTAGTATAATTATTCAAGGCCGATCTGGTAAAAGTTTTTGGTTAAATTTAATTATTACTAGCTGTTGCCAGCGGCTTCACCCGCTACAACTCCAAAATTATCCCACGGGCAGCTTAAATAGGGATAAAAACTATTCTATGTGTTAATCCAGGTTATAAACTATCTGTGTACTAAATTTTATCCAAATCCGTTCAGTAGTTTTTGCGTGAAGTAACAAACATACACATTCACCCCCACTCACACACTCACAAACTTTTTGCCTTTCTTTGAGTTTAAGTTTACCTGTAGATATAATCTTACCGATTCCTAACCAGTTCATTGTCCGTGATCTTCGTGGACACGTGCATTCAAGCAGATTAGTGTAAACATAGGTACCTAGACTATAACTTTTATTTTTATGATGACTTTAACGACACTGATGTTATTGTAGTGTTTGTGACACCTCCCACAAATGCTACTAAAATACTTGGGTAGGTAGAAGTACCTAATTACATAGTAAGTATTATTTAGAAATTGGTGTTGCAAAGATGAAAAAAAGATCTTGCCTGATGGAGCCATGAGTCATCCATTGCACGGATATTGGCTGGATTATGCATGCATGCATGTCCAGCAGTGACGACTTTTAGCTGATGATGATGATGACGCCCATGTGAGCCATGAATCCATAAACCAAGGACCATATGGTACCTATTTATCAACCTATTTTTGTTTAATAGCTACCTACATCAGTTTGAAAAAAAGTCTATCACTAACTGCAGAAAATATACAGTTGCATTATAGTCTTTGAGAGGGTCGCCCGAATGTCACCTTAATACTTGGCACCTTTTTTATAAACACCTAAACGCATTCAGATTTTTTTTTAAATCTCCTTACAAACTGTGACGTATTGCAACTCGTGCTTTTGTCTTATGACCTGCATAATACGTGTGATGTAATAAACAACGTCTAAATATACCTACCTACCTACCGTGATGCCCGTTGGATTTTAAAAGTCTAATTTTTGCTGATAGATTTACAGCAATGGGCTTAGTAGTATTGCGCTTTTATTTAGGTGTCAACTAGAGTTATAATGAATAAAAAACAAACATTTATTAAAATGAAAAGATATAATTACATAGATTAGGTTTAAGTATCTATCGAAATCATTCTCTTGCCCTTATCCCAATTTATTTGGGGTCGGCGCAGCATATTTCTCTTCCATACCTCTCCGTTCTCGTTGTCTCATGAAGTCATGACACACCTCTGTTACATAATTATCATTATTTATTTTCAGTCCATTCATAGTTTCTTTGGTCTTACTCTACTAACTTTTTTTCTAATTTTCCTCATACAAGTTTCTTATCATCCTATTTATCGTTGAGAAGTTCTCTCGTGAGGAGACAATCTTGGCGCCAGGATTACGTCATTTCTATTAAAATGTATTGTCACCAAAAAGATATGTGCAACATTTCAGCTTAATCGGCTCAAGATCCCACCAATGCATGCAAACTTATGTGGCAAAAAGAAAGAACAAAATATATTTTATTATTAAAGCTTTTTAAATAAAAAAAGAATCATTCAAATCGGACTTATCAGTAATAGTCGATTGAGAAGCTCCTTTTTTCGATTTTGTTACGTTAGTGAAAAAGTATTCTGATGACACACCAGCAAAAGGTCAATACCACATAAGTGCGGCAGAATTATAGTATGATTTTTGGACTACATTATAACATCAAAAGTGACAAGTGTGTGATTTAGATAGCGTACTGCATATTTGTTTTTTTTTATCAAGGTGTGATCTAATCTCAAAGCTCGTAGAGTAGAACTACAAACGAGGAAGAGGTACAAAAATACTATTTATAATGAATATTTCATTAGATTGCATCATCTTGCTGGAGATTATTGTAGCTTTAAAAAATAATGTTTCAAGAAATTATACATTGAGATAGGTCAATTAAAGGTACACATTCAAAGACTTAATAAGTGTGGTCTTCAGTCAGCCTCTGCAGGACTGGGAAAACCCTTTAATACAAACTAGACATTTTGTAAAAAAAAAATACCAGATGACATATAAAAATCTGTACCAACTCATAAATCATCATCTCTTAGAACAGTTTAAGAACAGTTGAAATGCATTTCTCCAGAAATGTGCAATTTTTTCAAAATTAAGCACAAGGTCCATCATATTTGTGTAGCTATAAAGATCGAACAAACAGAGTTCTGTAATCAGTTGAGGACTGATAACATTGATCCCTCATTGCATTTGATTCTTATCATGGAGTTGAGGATCAAATTATCACAGAGTCAATTTTATTTTTAGTAGCACAGTCTGTTGTAATCTTCATCTTGTTAATCTTTTCAAAGTGACATTTTAGAATGTTTCCTTAGCTTGAATAAATATTATTTATTTGCAACCAGGCAATATCAAAGTATACATTTGTTCTACTTTTATTATTTCTTCTACCTTTATTTACTTCATAAAACATTCTAATGAACTGTCTGCAACTCTAAAACAATCATAAATTTATTATTGTATGGAATTTAGTTGCTATCAAGCTATCTCAGGCTAATTTGTTGACACAAAAATATATTGCTTCTTGTTTTTAGTAGTTTAGAAGACCTTGGTTGGTTTCTGTGCATATATTTGTTTTGTCAGCAATCTATTCAAGAATTTCAACGATTTCATAATATAACTGTACTGTTTAATTCAAGAGCATGCTTGCATCAAGCATACCTATATTTTCTATAGTAAGTATATTGATAATTTACAATGGTCTGTTACGAATTAAGAAAAATATTTATGTGCATGCTCTAATTATGAATAACTTAAATATAATCAGAAACATAATGCATTTACCTACTGATAACCATGATAACTCTACATAATTAAGTAAATGACATTGAATTATTGTAAAATAATAAAACAAAAACCATCACAAACTTGTTACTGGAGTATGTGGAGATATTGGCAGAAGCAAAGGGAGTCCTACATCTTGCTAGGAGGTTTTGAGTTGTGGATGCTCATGCGGTACAAGATTATATAAAACTTCCGTTAAATATTTATGTTAAAAACATGTTTCAGCAGCAGAATGAAGAAAGAATAAAATATTTGTCAATTTTCAACATTAACCATGTCATGGTTATCTTGTTAGCATTATAAATACCTCACAGTCAACAAATCAAAAAACTTACCTGATAGGATAATAACAGGCTTGAATCTCAGGAAATCTGTTACCAGGAACACAACAACCAGCAGACCAAGGTAGGAGTACGTTCCAATAGGGTACACATCTCTGTTCAGTTGCTCTTCAGTTATATTCCTCCATTCTCCAAGGAGGAACTCTGATACGAAAGGTTCCGAGGGCCGTATCTCTCGCAGTAGCCCGAAGAGGCATAAAATGAGCGTCACTTGAATCCACGGCAGCATTGTAGATCGCAACTTTATGTAATAAATGTTGAAAAAATTGTTCGTACAACTTTGCCCTTGGCGCTCACTAGCGGCCGTGCAAGGTGCTCACGTGCCGCGTGCCGACTGAAGAGAGTCAAGAGACGGCGCCGCGCTCTCCTCGCTCTACGCATCTCTCACCGTGAGCTCGCCAGAACCAGTCTTTCGCGCCAAAACTTACGTAAAACATTACGATCGAAGAACTATTTCCGCCCTTTTTTTTTCGAATTGGAGACGTGTTGAAATGTTATACGTCACAAACCGCCCCTATGATAACGCTCGGAACCTACCTATCTACTTTTGTAGACACAGTTTTATTTTATTTATGAAATCTTCGCGTAATATCAAATTTAATTCACTACAGTTTACTTATATTTTATCAGGAAATCGACCGGCCTTATCCGAACACAAACATGATGAAACGTCACAACACCGTCACGTCAACGTCATCGTCGTTTCACATTTGTCAAGTAAGCCATAAAGTAAGCACTGAAGACGAGGCGGTATGGTCCAAGACCTTAGCCTGCCCATGAAGGGCGAAGGAAAAAAAAAAAAAAAAAAATTGTCAAGTAAAATGTCATTGTACGCACATAAAACAGTGCTTCTAAGTTCTTTTTGGTGTGTGTCAATACTCAGAACTAATGATACTATCTTATATCTCTGAGTACTGCAGTACTCAGAGATATTTAATGATTACATAAGCCGTCACTTAGTAAAGATTTGAGACTTTTGTGGTGTGTCCTAAGTAATGGTGTGTCCTAAGTAATCATTAAAGCTCTCTGAATACGGCAGTTAGTTGTTTGATACTCTCTAATCTCTATCATCTATAGAACTATACATAGATACGCAATGTCCACAACAGTCTTCCTGACAATGACTTTCAGCGTAGCGTCAAAAGAACCATGCAATATTTTACTTTTCCCCATTAGTGAATGGTTGACATTGCATTGTACTACAATGTTAAAGCCACTTTCGTGACAAGGAGAAACAGAGACGTATGGAAGAAGAAATGTTGCGCCGACCCCAAATGAATGGGGGTAAGTCAAATCTGTAAATAATTTGCGACAACCGTGAGTCTTGAAGTTGAGCAATTATACAATTATAATTAGGCAACTTAGTACAACCAAATTCTATTGGAAATGTCTTTGTTCATGTATTAATAAGATTAACCAATTTTTTTTATTTAAGTATCGGAATATCCAAATCTATCGATTTTGCATGGTTTAAGTCATGACTTCATGAGACAAACATTTTGTGCATGGGCTCTCGTACTAACATGTCATGCACTGCGCGTCAATAAAAGTTACACACTGCCATAGTATTAAATGTTCTTTGGCACAGAGTACTTTAATATAAAATGCTTTTTGGTTACACACGTGCAGCTTTTCTGGTCGAATCAGACGGATTATTTCAGCTCAATACAAACAATTTTTTATTGGTGCAATCGCACTATTACAATAACTGAAATGAATTTATTGTGTGTACTCAATAAAATATTCTGAACGATTATCAGCTGATTGCTGCATTTGACAATTGACGGCCAGCTGACACGTCCCTGTCAAGTCAATGTCAATTCTTGTGTTTTGATTTGCTTCAACTTTGTGGTTTGTGTTAGATTGGACAAAATGTTTTAAAATTATCGATCTATCGATTTGCTTTGCATCTCATTACTCCTAATTAAATATTAATTGCAAGTGTTATTTGAAAAAGTGTAATATTTGTTTAGTATCTGTTTGTAAAAAAATATTGATTTACGAGGAGAGAAAAAATAAGTTCTTCAGTTTACAATGCCTGATAAGAAAACCATACTGAAATGTCGTCACTGTACCAAAAGCTTTAAATACGACAGTGAAAGAAGGCGGCATGAGCAGAGCCATAGTCCTCAGTTCCAGTGCAAAGTCTGCAGCAAAAACTTTAGTTTCATGTGAGTTAGCACATATTGTTCTCTTATCTCAGGTACCTACTTGTGAACAGTCAATAAATCTATCGTCTCTATGACTCAAATTATTATCTTGTGCTGACCTGAGGTGATAACAGTAACTAATTGTGTATTACACAATATTTTAGTAAATATTATTACATGCATTGATTATGACTTGGGCATATTTTGTAATATCTAACAGGACACTGAGATTAGTTAAATTAGACCTTTCATTTAATATTATACAATATTAAAAAATATTTCTAGATCTGCTCTGCGACGCCATGAGAAACAACATGAGAGGACTGGCAGTGTTCAGTGTTCTGAGTGCGGCAGAGAGTTTCGTGACAACATACTTCTAAAGCGACACACAAAATATGCACATGGAGGTAAACTATTCTAATGTTCACAAATACTTATTTGTTTAAATCAAACAAGTAATCATGCCAAAGGTCACATCTCAACTAATATAATAAAGAGGAAAGATTTGTTTGTTTGTTTGTAAGGAATAGGCTCCGACTCTACTGGACCGTTTTGAAAAAATCTTTCACCGCTGGGAAGCTACACTATCCCCGGGTGCCATAGACTACTTTTTTCCCTGTATTCCCATGGGAACGGGAACTACATGGGTGAAACTGCGTGATGTCCGCTAGTAATCTATAAATGTAAAGTAGAGGCGAAAAATAGTTTTGGTAAGAGCAGAATAGAATTTGACGTCAAGTTACGCTTAACCACACGAAATAGAAAGAATATTCGCAAAAACCGAGGGCTTAAATGGAAAGAGCCACTGCTCTCAAGATATTGGCATTAATGGCATATCCTGGAACCAAAAATTTTAAGACATTGGACTTGTGATGTTCCTGCCAATTTACTTTTTAAAAGAAGAAACCTGTCTTGTCTGTAGTGGGAGAAGTAGTAGCAGTCTGCAACTCCACGCCTTAATCGCGTATTTTGCGTATGGGTGGGAAGAATCTTATTCGATCCATCCCAGCTCCCTGAGAAAAGCTAGCAACCCCTTGGTGTTACCAGCAAACTCGCGGAAAGTAAGTACCTGGGTTACCAAAATACTTTGCCCTGTATGGGGCAACCCCTGGACAGTGCTGGAGCACGTAGGCTGCTGTTTCTTCTTCTTCCATGCAGGCTCGACACAGAGGACTATCTGTGACACCTATAACAAAGAGGTGTTTGTTAAAAGTACCGTGTCCAGTGACGGCGGCCGTCACTGTGCGTAGCTGCAGCTTAGTCAGCCGTAGCGCTTGTTTGGTGAGGCGAGCGTCGATGGCGGGAAGCACCTCCTTGGCCTGCCTGCACTCGCCGTGATCTTGCCACAGTTTGGCATGAAGTTCTCTGGTACGTTTCCTTACCAGCGTGCGAAGATAAACGAAAGGGAGCGGCACGCTGACCCACCGCCGTCATGCTTGAGCCCCTTCGAGCAAGCTCGACCGTTGCATCGTTGCCTCGGGAGTCGCTAAGTCCTTTAATCCATTGAATGGTTATAGTATTGAGGTTACCCACCTGGTTCAGGCGTTGGTGGCACGCGTGTATCAGCCCGGAATTTACCGTGTGGCTCCTTAATGCCAGCAGCACCGCCATGCTGTCAGAGAGTATACGGATGGATTGATCATTTACCTCCCGAGACAAGATGCCTGTTGCCGCCAGGGAGATGCCCATGTATTCTGCCTGAGAGACAGTGTTGTGGGCCCCCAAAGGTCCTCCGAGAAGACTCCGGCTCCAGTGCCAGTACCTGTTTTGGATACATCCGTGAAGATCCGCAATTCTGAAGGGCGGAGTCCCTCGCAGCGGTGGTCCTGATGGAGTTGGGTTTTGTATTTCTTATCGAATACGTACTGTTTGGGTAGAAAGAAATAAAAAGTATTTATTGGTTTCACACAGGACAGAACAAATGGAATACTCGAAATAATGGGTACTCGATCGTTAACAGCTTTCACCAGGGGGAACTCGCTTTGGACTTCCTCTAGTGCCGCTGTATGTTGCGTGTACTTCTCACCCCAGAGTTGTAGCGTATTGAGGCGCACCGCCGTCATCGTTCCTTCCTGCTGAATGATCAGGTGGAGCGGCGGAAGCCCAGTATGGCTTCAAGGGCTGCAGTCTGAGTTGTCCTCATGCAGCCTGTAAACGCCATGCAGGTCTTTGCATATGTTGCAGCTTGCTTATGGCTGTTATTAATTTGGTGCGGGCCAACCAGACCACTGCAGTAGTATGTATTGTTATATATACAGGGTCGAAATATTGATCTAGCTAGGTCTCATACTGAGAAAATATATTTTCACCGGAGCAGAGTTCAGCTGCCCACATTATTCATAAATGTTTAACAACCTGCAATAACCTTTCCTTTACAGGAACGTATACGTGCACAAAATGCAGTTCAGTCTTCAGCAGCGAGCCCGCACTCGGCACACACATGAAGACGCACAAGTCACAGACCGAGAGACGATATCAATGCAGCTTCACCGGCTGCTCCAAGAAGTTTAACTTCCCTCATCATCTTAAACACCATGAGCTGACGCATACTAATACTAAGCAACACTTTTGTACAATTTGTAATAAGGGTGAGTAATATTTAGACAAATCCAGCTTTAAACTACCAAGTAATTCTTGATGGAGCACTCCGACCTGTCTTGGGAGTCAAACCCAGGCACCTTATATTCAGCAGCAGCAATTGGCTATTTGACTACTGTTAAAAACCACGAAAATTTTATGTTATTTCAAAGAACTAATAGAAATAACACGATATTTGAAAAAAGTAATAAAGTCGATCTTCGTCTTATTTACAAGAGACCGTCCCCCAAAACGCCCACCCTTCGGCACTTCCTAGTGTTTTAGCTGGAAAGAAGAAGTGGCGGAACAAACTCCTCAGTAACACATCTGTCTGTTATGTTGGTTAGAAGAACCAGACTCGATACAATAGCAAGGCGTAAGTTCAATTTAGTTTTACTACAGGCACAAATCAATAATAAAAAAGTAAATAATTATAAACAATGTAAAAATAAAAAGTACATAACATAATCAGTTAACAAATTTTTGTAATTTACATTACAAAAATTTGTAAGTTAACAAATTTTTGTAATTTACATTACAAAAATTTGTTAATTGACTATGTTACAAACATGTTGCTACGTAAGGTACAAATGTTGATATCAGTGCTGTAACTATTCGTACCAAAGGGCGATGATTAAAAAGCATTGTAAAAGAGAGTTATTATAGGAAGAGAAAAAATAAATAATAAAATTGAGAATTGTTAGAGACGTCCACAAATTTTAATCAACGTTTGCTGCCGATCCCCACAGCAGAATGCCATAGGACATAATACTGTGGAAATAAGCATAGTATACTAACCTAGCTGTGGCTACATCAGTTAACTGCCTTATTTGCCTTACTGCGTATGCAGCTGAGCTTAACCTAACCGAAAGAGTTCTTATGTGTGCGCCCCACTGCAATTTCGAATCGATAGTAATCCCTAAGAATACCGTTTCCGCTATAACTTCAAGTATTCTTTAGATCACGTTGTGGTACATTTGGTAAAGAGAACTTTAGACATTTAGTTTTGTTCGCATTCAGTAAAAGATTGTTAGCTGCGAACCATTTCGAGAGAACAGTTAGAGTTTCGTTGACCAGTAAGACATCCGTATCTTTCCTAGCAAACGTTATTTCACCAAAAATTCGCGGTTGAACATGACCAAGTGTATACATATTATTACTTATGACTGTACACTCTACCCATCAGGTGTTATGCTATTATTAACTCAATATAGTGCAGGATAGCAACTTTTTGTGCAATAATAATTTCAACTGCTATATAATATTTTTCTACCTGCAGGGTTCATACAATCCCACCACTTGAAGTCTCACCTGAAGACGCACACTGCTGATACTTCACTATACTGCACATTTGCTGACTGCGGTAAGAAGTTTGCCACTGTCTACGCGAAGAAGAGACATCTGTCTAAACATCGTAAGTATTTCCTGTCTCTGCTTTTATTAAATGAATGATAATACCTTATTCTGCTTACTCTGTATTGGGATATCTTTGGTGGTGTATTTGTTACAGCCAACGACATCCCACTATCTACACTAATCTATACTAATATTTACAAGGTACACCATAATATTTACAAGGTGTTATTGTATATTGTTTTGTGAGCAGTGGTGGCCCAGTGGTGGCGGCCCCGACTTACGAACAGTTGGTCATGGGTTCGAACCCAGGCATTACTTTGTGTAATTTATTTCATCACCACTGCTCTCAAAACGGTGAAGGAAAACATCGTGAGGAAACCTTTTTTTTTTGGACCAAAAATTCGAAGATATGTGACATACGCACTGGGCCCGAGTGGTGGATTATAGCCCATCCCTCTCCTAGAGAGGAGGCCTGAGTCCCTACAGTGGGACCAATATAAGGCTGATGATGATGATGATGATCATATGTACCTATAGTATTTCTCACTTTAATACTATATTCTAAGGTAATCTAAACTAATATTATAGAGAGGAAAGATTAGATTTTTTGTTTGTTACGATTTAACTCAAAAATTACTCTGACGATTTTGAAAATTCTTTCCACATTAGAAAGCTAATTGAAAAAATATTACTATGTTGGAAAGTCGATCTATCGAGGAAGGCTGTAAGTTATTTATTATTGTGACGCAGACGAAGTTGCGTAGGTCAGCTAGAAATATTATAAAGAGGAAAGGTTTGTTTGTTTGTAACGGATAGGCTCCGAAACTACTGGACAGATTTGAAAAATTCTTTCGCTTTGGGAAGCTACACTATCCCCGGGTGACACAGGCTACTTTTTATCCCTGTATTCCCACGGAAACGGGAACTAAGCGGGTGAAACCGCGTGACGTCCGATAGTATATTATATACAGCTGTGCATGCTTCTTGCATTCAGTTGCAAAGACCTAGTGCAATTTAAAAGCATGAATCGTGATAAGAGTTTCGTATTGAATGAAACTATTACTCATATTCTGTTTGAAACCTTTCAGCAGTAGATAACCATGTGAGTGTGTATTTCTTGCCCATTCTTCTTCATACAGATCTACGCTTTTGACAGTTATGCGTAGTGACTGGGCCTGTAACTTTATTAATTGTTGTTTGTTTCGACCATTCAAAGGTGCTTGTAACCGGCCTACATAAAATAAATGCTTTGGTTTTGATTGTGTAATTTTCATTTTATTTCAGATATTAAAGCCGATAGTGGAATATCATCCGACTCTAATTCAACATGTGACTTGTCGTGTTTGAACAGAAAGAAAACTGAAAATGGTAATATTAATTTAGGAATATCAAAAGTTTTTTTTTTCAAAATAGAAATTTAACTGCTTGAATAATTTTATCTATTTTACGAAAGACTTAGACAAAACATTTAATTATGTGCTGTTTGAAACTTACAGATGTTAGGTTTAGTTCTTGATAAATAATTTCCAAAAATTGTAAATTTTCAAAATATCATGTTTTCCGTTTTTATTTTCAGATGTCATAACTTGCTCTTCATGTGGACTAACAGTACTTAAGTCTCAATATGTAAAACACACATTTAATTGTACACAAAGCGTAAAAGAAGAAAGCACATCTGAAGATGTTGCTCTTGTTGCTATTGAAAACAGTGGGATTGAAGATAATTTCGTAGACACGCCAAACGAGAATATTGATGATGATGAGGAAGTTCGCAATTGTAAATTACTATTAGGTGGTTGTATTATGATGGAGAAAGGCGAAAAATGCGTTTGTTCACAAATATCAAAGACTGTCGATGAAGACTACGATTTTACACCTATTGATAATGAACCCATAAACATGAGTATAGCTGATAATAATGTGAGCAACTTCTGTGAAGGCTGCGAATGTTCTGATCGATGCAATGTTCCAAATGGAAGTACTGGTGACTATCGGGACAATACGCCAGTAGTAGAGTATAAGGCTGATGGCACTGTCAAATTAAAGGATATATTTGAAATGGATATTCCTCCAGCTAAACCTGTTAAAGTAGAAGTTGATAGTGTAAACAATGATGTCAAATTCTTTCCATACAACAGTTGCAAGGCTGTATTGGGTAACTGCATCGTGAGTGAGAACGGAATGATGGGTGACGGGTGTCTATGCGCGAGGATGATTCTCGACGAGCAAGCAACTGCTCAAGAGATTGATGATATCACGCCGCAACCAAAAGATGAAATGTTCTGTGATTAAATACAAAAAGCTATCAGAAATTGAAAGTTGTTGTCTATTTAAGAGTTATTAGTTCGTTGGTACTTAATAAAGTCTATGTATATACCTATTTTAAAATAATTATGTTTATTTTTTCTAACTTATTTTTTACCTTTTATAATATTCCTACATAATTAATTTCATTTCATTTATTTCAGTAACAACTTTAACAGAGTCCATTCCAAGCTACCTACAGACAGGGCTCCAGAGGCTCAAGGAACCTAACAATACGAGCCGTGTCCAGGATCGCTTTCTGAATCAAGCCTTTGATCCAGCTGCTTTACGAGAGCCTCCTAAGTTACCTATTGGTCGAGGCTCTTGCACGTACCTACCTATAGAACGGCACCTTCGATTCTACAAGGCTATAATTATAGAAACTTACTGATAAATAACCCTAGCTACAAGATTATCTCTTTGCAAGTAGGTACTCGTAAGTACATACCTACGTAAGTTAAATCTTTGTTTTGAGGGAACAAGAAACACACAGATACAATTATTATTAACTTTATATTTATTTACAACATAATTCAATTATTTTACAAATCAACCATTTATACAAAATATTTATCTTAGTTAACAAGTACTACATTAATTATTATTTTACAATCAGACCTCACTTCTGTGTAATATCACTAAGTTATTAAGTACGAACGGAATGTAGTTTTTCATCTGCGAGTTATCACATACGGCATGGCAGACAATCACGAGAACATAATATAACAAACGCCGTCTAACGGTTACGCCATTTTATTTCAAACTCGTTATAGCGCGCGATTCAAGAGTAATTTATTTAAAATAATAATAATATACATTTAGCTATGGTAACAATTACAAGATAGGATTGTCAGGTAATCCTCTAAGAGCGAGGGCGTAATATTACAAGATCCAAGGCTTTTGTGTACCTTTATCTAGCATGAATCGCATGAAATACTTAAAGTACATACGTTTTACCAGTTATTATTTATACATTTTTACGCAATTCACATAATTTTTATATAGACAAAGCAATAAATAAATCTAAATCTTTCTTTCAAGACAATGACTGTTCCTAGTTTGACTAGTCTAATGAATAAAATTGTTCACGATATCGATATGTATACAGGACGACACAATTAAATGTAGGTACTGCAAAATTTCTGAGGACAGAAATTCAGTACATTGGATTAGTTAATCATATAATAATATTGCATTTACATTGGTATAAAAGTCTGTTTAGAATATTTTTTTCGACGGAATCACGGGAAGTGAAATAGCAACGTTAAAACTAATTGTGTGTTGAGTTAAAATTGAGCGGCGCGTACTACGCTTCATTATTAATTACTGAATCAAATTTGGTTTCTTCTAATGTCCTTTTATCACTTTTTGGCAAATCACTAATGTCATTAAGCTCGGCATTGTTTTCACTTTTATGCTGCTCCAGCAAATCTTTTTGTTCTTCAATGGGAACAACACTGAGGAACCCGTCATAGTTGGTCACTGGTGCAGAAGTAGTATCTACTTTGTTGCCACTTATCGTTGTTGTTGTTACACTTTGTAGGTCATCGGTGTCCAACAAGAACGTGGAAATGGGTACAGACTCGGGTTTGGACACTTTTGTTTCATTGTCGCTAGTTTTATTTAGCGTCGCTGAAGTCGTGGTTGCTGTTGTATTCCCGTTCATGAGCAATTCATTAAATAAAGTATCGTCTTCTGAGGCTGTCGGACTAAGGATGATTGTCTCCGTTGGTTTCGCTACAGTAGCTAAAGTATCGTTAGTAGAAGATATTTGCCCCTCCGATTGATTTATGACCTCAGTGTTCTCGTTTTGGGTCTCAGTAAGGTTATTCGGTTCGAGGTCATGACCTTCTTGAAGTTTTTTGACTAAACTTTTATTGTTCTCAACCTCTGGTAAGAAAGGATTCATTTCAGTTTCATGATCATCGTACTCTGTTACTTGAGTATTTACGGGTTTGGCTAATAGGACTGTGTTATTACCGCTATGACTAGAAATCTCATAAATAGTTACGTTTAGATTACTTAATTGTGTCGAATTTTGCGAGAGACCCGAAAGGTCTGAAGTTTCTGTTCTAGTCATTGTAATATTTTTGGCGGTTTCGTTAATTGGCACCATAGTGGTCGGCGCATCAACTGAAGATGGCATTTGTTGTTCATCGATTGTAACTGGTTGCTGGTTTTCAGTAGTCACTTCAAGTTTTTTGGGCAATTCCTTGACAGTCAAATATTTATCAGAGTCTGACTCTTCCCAAACGGGGGCTGGTTCAGCCTTAGTGGTTGGTTCTTCAGTGATTAGGTCATTCAGATTGATTGCTGCTGGCTTATCTCCTATCACTGAAGACGAGTTATTGGCTTCCATTTCGTTGTGCTCCTCTTTAATAAACTTTTCAGCTACTTTATAAATATATTCGCTGACAGTGGTGGTTTCAACTGATACATTTTTGCTAGCTATCGCTCCAGAACTGTTTTTTTCGGCATCTCCAGCGTTTGTGGTGGCATTACCTGCTGCTCCAGTTGTTACTTCATTGTTAACTCTTTTATATCGAGTATCTTCGTTGTCATAGTCCTGCACCATTCCGTATAAAGGTTCGTCCTGTTCCTGCTTGTTACTATTGGAACCCATGTTATTCAAGTAATCGGGTTCAAAATCATCTTTTACCTGGCCATGGTTCATAATTTCATCTATTTTGGTTATACTAGTTTCTGTTGTTTCATGTTTTCCCATTTTGTTCATAGCTTCATCGTAGTTTATTACAGCAACCGATTCTGACAGCCAATCAGAATCAGTAGAACTTTCTGTGGTGGTACTCGCCGTTTCAAACTGTATGCCATTGTAATTGATGGGTGTTTTAGATTTATCTTCAATCGACTTAGAAGAACGGTTGTAAAGCATGTTTATTGCATCAAAAGTGATATCCATAGCTTCTTCAGGTTCGTGTCCGGTTGATGTTTCGATAATCTCAGTATGAGGTTTTTTCTCTAAGACTTGTAATAAATTATCTCCATCTGCAGAGTCTTGATAGTGTTTATTAATTGAATATTCGGGAATTGTTTCAGGCACAGAGGTTGTTGTTTCAATTGGTACGGATTTGTTGGTTTCTAATGACTTGGCCTCCTCAAGAATAGAACTTATCATAGATCCCGTTTTAGATTCTGACGATTCTCCATTTTCTATTTGAGTTTCACCCGTGGATGTTTCCAATTCGACGGTTGCCATTGTGTTGACAGTTTTTATAGTTGTTTCTGTATTGCTAATTTCTCCTTCGGATGTTTCTTGGTTTACGGGTAAAATTGAAACTGGCACGTTAGTTTCTTCCTCCATTGTTTTTGTTATTTCGGTACTCGGGTTCACAGTATCTTTGCTGAGTACGTCGAGAGAATCGTTTTCGTTTACAGGGTTTGTTCTTGCGGTAGTCGGTTCAAACAAGAAATCTTCATCAAAAGTTTTGAATGCCCTTTGTTCGGATTCGTGCATGACTTTGTTAACGTTATTATTCAAAAGCTCTTCAAACTCTGTTTGGTTATTGTCGCCCGATTTTGCCAAATCATGAGATTGTTGTTCGAGCCAATCGGAAATTTCAGTGGTCGTGAGAATTTCTTCGTCTGTGTTACTCTGATTTGCCGGGTTGTTCTCATGTTTAGCACTTAAAATAGAAATAATTTCAGGTTTTGGTTCGTAAGAGGGCTCATTTATAAGGTTTGGTTCAGATAAAGAAATTCTACTGGTCGTCGTTTCTTGAGTTTCTGTATCTTCAAAAGGTTTATATTCAAATTTCCCTTCATTAGTGTATAAAATAGATTTTTCGTCGGTGTTGTCTGATTGATCAGTGTGATGTTCAGATTGCTCATTGTTATCTGTGACTGTGCTGATACTGGGTACTTCTGAAACCGCAGGAGGATCGCGTCTAGCTTCATGTTCTAGTGTTCGAGTTATTTCCTTTGTGAAAACTTGTATGTTAGATTCGGAAGAAGCTTCTACCATTGGTACGCTCGTCGGCTCGGGTTCAGACTTGGGTTCCGCTGTCATTTCGGATTGCTGTTCATCCCGGAACATAAAGGCAGGGTTCAATGCGACATACTCCGGTGATGACGTAGTGGAGGTAGTTTCTGACTCTTGTGCTGGTTCTGGCTCAGGTTGCGGTTCTGGAGAGGGTTCTGGTTCTGAGGTCGGTTCTGGTACTGCTACAAGTTCTGGTATAGTTTTAGGTTCTGATTCTGGTTCTTGCTTTTGTTCTGCTTCTGTAGTTGGTTCGGGTGCTGGCTCGGCAGTTGGTTTGAGTTCTGCTTCAGCAGCTGATTGGGGTTCTGGCTCAGAAGTTGTTTGGGGTACTGGCTCATCAGCTGGCTGGGGTTCTGGCTCTGCAGAGGGTTGAGGCACCGGCTCAGCAGCGGGTTGAGGCTCTGGCTCAGCAGCGGGTTGAGGCTCTGGCTCAGCAGTTGTTTGGGGCTCTGACTCAGCGGTAGGTTGAGGTTCTGGCTCAGCCGTAGGTTCAGGTTCTGGCTCGGCAGTTGATTGGGGCTCTGGCTCAGACTTCGGTACAGGCTCAGATTTAGGTTCTGGCTCGGGTGTGGGTTCAGCCCCCACTTTTGGTTCAAGTGCGGGTGTGGGTTCAGGCTCGGATGTGGGCTCAGGCTCGGATGTGGGCTCAGGTTCTGGTTCTGGATTCTCTTCACTTGAATTAGTTTTAGTTGTGTCTGGCTCTTCAACCTTATTGGTTGAGTGGCCAAAAATGTGCGAAAAGTTAACTTCAGTTTCAGTTTCGGTGGTCGTCTCAGGCATTCTGTGATGAGTTTCGGTCCAGTCGAAAGTGTGATCGGAATGGTCAACCGCTTCAGTGGTGGGGTTTTCTTCCTCTAAAACCATTTTAGTAGTGACCGGACTGGCGTTTACTGTAAGAATCGTAGTGTCTCTCTCTTTCGTGTCTTTAGGGCTCTTTTCATTTTCTGTGCCTAATAACGCTATACAACGTTTAGGGTTAGCCATGTCTAATATTTCTCCGTATGGACAGGTGCATGTGAATTCAAGCGTTGTTTCATCGAATTCGCAGCCGTGTTCACAACCATTCTTGTTTATCTGACAGAAATCTAGGACGGGTCTAGCGGACAGCTTATCTTCGGCAATATGGTAGACGTTAATCATTCTGTTGTTTCTTGCAAGGTAGGCATCGAGACCTTCTTCAAGTTTTTTGACGTTTAACAAGTCCTCTGTCGGCTCATTGTTCACCTTGGGCTTCCAGTGAATTCTATAGGTGACGATGACTGAGCCTTTTCTGTAAATAAAACATAATAATATTGTAGTCATTGTAGTATAATAATTGTTAAATTCTTCTTCGTGTCGATGGTTCCCATTGTTATTTCGGTATTGACATTCAGAATTACTTAATCACACTATTATTATGAAGGCGAAAGTTGTGAGTGTGTATGTTTGTTACTTCTTTACGTAAAAACTACTGAACGGATTTGGATAAAATTTGGTACACAGATAGTTTATAACCTGGATTAACATATAGGATAGTTTTTATCCCGATTTTATCTTTCCGTGGGATAATTTTCGAGTTGCAGCGGGTGAAGCCGCTGGCAACAGCTAGTTATAAATATAGTTAGATTGTTGATTGTTCTAAATAAAGATATAGTCTTACTTGAGCTGTATGATTTCCACTGAGATCTCATTGTCTCCATTCTCCAGACTGTTCCTATCGAAGAGAGCTCGTTTGATGCCATCAGCGAAGTTGTTGACGAACTCTTTGTATTCGTTGCTCTCGGGGTCTTCGAGCGCGGGAGAAAATTCTTCGTTATCAATCTTCAGCTCACCTTCCACTGTTCTAGGCACTGTGAAATTACAATGAGCACAAGTTACTTACGAGTTAAGTGAGTAAAGATTCTTCAAATGTTCCTGTTGCTTTGATTGTAGTGTGAATTTGTTTACATCTGAAATCATGCAATCATATTGAAACTAGCTGTTTTTTATTGCATGTTTTGGATAGGTTTCTTTACATTAGATATCCCACTTCTAGTAGGAGCAATATATAGTCAAACCTTCACGCTAAGAAATATTTTTTCAGTACACTCCCTCGAAAACTGACGCTTATCGACAGAAAAATCTGCTTCTGAAGTCGATGGCAAAAAAACGAAATCAAACAAATAAATGTCACAGACTTCACAAGCTGATTTTTCTTCTGAAGTTTATTTTACACTTTTTCGTTTTTTTTTGTACTTTTGAAGTCGTTTTTTTTTTATTGAATGCATTTGAAAGCATACACAATACTTAAAACAAAAAAAAAACTTATGTTATGACTGCCTATCTGTCTGTTGGTTCTCTAGCTTTGATCTGATGAACTTTTACTAGCAGATAGGGATAGAAAACTAAGGTTACTTTAATTTTAGAATAAGAACTAGGTTACCGGAAACAGAAACCCTATCATCAAAATTTACTTACCATACATAGAAGAATCGGCGGTTTCGTCCGAAATGATGGAAGGTTCGTGGCCCTCATCACTCTGGAGTTCTGGTCCGTGTTGATGCTCCGTCGTCTCCATGCTGTGGTCATGTTCGGCGCTGTGGTCATGATCGACACTGTGGTCATGATCGACACTGTGGTCATGATCGGCGGCACTGTGGTCATGATCGTGGTCCGTGCTGGTGTTGTGGTCGTGATCGTGGTCATGTTCATGGTCGTGGTGGACGTGACCGATGCCGCCTAACGCACGCGCCGAGCTGACTGATGTGTTATACTGCTCCAGAGGAGTTGGCGAGTTTGTGAACAGGACACCGGCTGGAAATTGATTTAGGGAAATTTAGTTATAGTAAAGGCTATTTTGTACGTATTTTTTATGCTGATTGAAAATCAAACTTTGTTATTTATTGTCTACACTTATCATATTAACTCCTACAAATGTTATTTTTGTAAACCATTTCCAGGTTTCAGGGTATTTTAATGATATATTTAATTAAACATAACCTCAAAACCAGGCGAGTAGCTATATTTCTGATAAGTTTAGGGATGGGATCGATAAATCGAAATCTTCAGTAAGAAAATAGATTGTACCATTTTTATTT
The DNA here is from genome assembly GCA_932274075.1 of Diarsia rubi. Classification (NCBI taxonomy): domain Eukaryota; kingdom Metazoa; phylum Arthropoda; class Insecta; order Lepidoptera; family Noctuidae; genus Diarsia; species Diarsia rubi. Next base: position 7,032,029 of record OW026414.1, read on the forward strand.
TTTAAACGTTGCCCAGATTTCTCCTAGATCGTGGGTGCATTTACAAACATTTAAACTCGCATACAAATATCAAACACCCAGACCCGGAACAACTATCTGAAGGATATGCTTTACCTCATGCTATGTTATCTTAGAACATTACAGCCTGCTTGAAACTTTTGTAAGGAAACTAGCTCCATCTTACCCGCATGAGGTAAACTACTAGCTCGTTAACCCGTTGGGTTACCACTTTATAACAGTGTTATAATTTAATCGAAAATAATAATATTGATAAATATATAAGCTAGTAAACCGTATTATTTTAATTCACACTAGTTTATTCAAGTAAATTGAAAAATTGAAATAACGAATTTAATGAACATTGCAAAAAGGTTTTTGTCTTGGTTACACCAAGTAGCTAAGTGACATAGGATGTCACTAAAAAAAAATATGCGGTAATTTGATTTAATTCGAAATATCGGTTTCGGGTGAGATATAGTTGGAAAAACGTTTTCGACTTCGAGTTGAGTTGCTGACCCTGGTTTTCAACTTCGAGTTGAGCCGCTGCTTTTCCGTACTGGCGTGACCAGGTCACAAGTGCTCTTGTTTTGTGAGATAGGACTCTGTGTGAGAAATTGACTCTTGTTTGGTTTGAGACAGGACTCGTAGGTAGTTAGTGATAAGTGTGAGAAATTGACTCTTGTTTGGTTTGAGACAGGACTCGTAGATACAAGCGAGATTTGTATTAATTGAATACCTACTACTTGTTATGTATTTATTAAGAAAATTCATTGTAAACCCAAAGACTACAATATATGTAAACCTGTGTTATCTAAGTTCGAAAATAAAAATAAAAGTGTGTAAGTAATTTACGTTTTTTTATAACAGACAATAAAATCGTTACATCGACTCTTTCCTGTAAATAGATTTTTGACAATAATTTTAAAGAGATAAGTCAAAAATCTGTATGGGAAAATGTCGATATATACCTATTTAACAGAATGTATTGAAGAGGCCATAGCTATAGGTGTACGTGGCTATTCTTATAGATGTAACCCACGGCGGATAGATGGCGCTGCTTGTATGATAACAGAATCACTGTCGAGAGTACCGTCTATCTCCTTATATATATATTGTAGTCTTTGCTTTACCTATTTACTATACAAAAGAAACAATTATTGTCATGACTGTTTAGTCAATTCATCAAAATAGTATCTATTGCATTCTACATCTCTATGACTGGTTGTGTGAATGTCATGATTGACATTTAAAGGGATTAAAACTTAAAACAACATTCATACTTTTATACTTACTTTTAATTAAATTCCCTATCTAGAAATCAAATCCCTGACGCATAATATCGTAAAAAAATACGAAAATAATTACTATAATATTTTGATCTTGAACCATGACACTTCTTGGTACTGCTGTTGGTTATTCTCAATTGAGAAGAACAGAAACCAGCACATCAAGCTAGTACAATCTGTCAAAGGTCATTGGGCATATCTGACCCGCTTTGCGAAGAGTGGCGGACATTAACCAAAATAGTTTTAAACTAAGGGTAATAATATGACCTTTCACTGCATTTAATTATTTTATTAAAAATCGATGGAGAAAAATGTACAGGACCGTTTAAAAAAAAAAAAAAAAACAGTTTCAGACGATTTTTTTTCATCTTATAACCATACAGCATTTTGCACGGTTGAGCCAATGTTCAGAAGCATGTATACGCTGTCTCTTTCGCACATTAAACAAGTTTAGTAGAAAAGGTTTCGTTGCGCTCGCGCACTGACTCACCGCCCCCCGCGCAGTCCTTCGTTAGCTACCGTTGCGATCTGTACGTTTACCTGGTTTGTTTTATCTATTGTTTTAACGACTACTATTAGCGTGTTTCATGGACTCTGGTTATTTGCTTTTGGATTGGATTTTCGTCGATATGGAAAGACAAAACAGTTGTGTGTCGTGCAATCGATCTGTGTTACGTCGAAGAAAACACAGTCTTAATGCAATCTTTCTCGAAAGGTACCGGGATCTCGTAGTGTTGTTATTACAAGAAATCATACCACGCGAGGTAAGTACTCTGTCTGTACACCATCTATCTATCTATTTACTAAGAAAACAAAGCGCAAGAAGCGAGTCTTTGTCGACCAATCTATTGTTTTTATTTATGTTTTATTTTACACAATCTTAACTATTATTGTACAAAAGCAACCGTAATGCTAAGCATTTTACCTGTATCAGTTAACCTTAGAGATGTTTTGAGAACTTATTGTTTATGCATAAAGAACAGCCATAAAGGATTATAGTGAAATAAAAGATTATTTTTCGAAACTACTATAAAATATTTATTAGATATTTTATGTTTTTATACAAATGTACAGAATGTTATATCTTGTTTCAGATTTCTTTTGACGGCACAAGATCTATATGCCACCCTTGCTGGCAAAGATATGATCGAGCATTGCATAACCAGCTATCAGATGATATGCCACCCCAGCCAGTACAAGAAGGTGCAAATCAAGAAGAAGTTGGAGAGGCGGTGGCGGTCCAACAAATAGAAGTCGGGGATCAACAAAGTCCTGGTTTTATTTCTGTTACTGGATATAGACGTGTATCAAATACAGCGAGACGCTGTTTATTTCTAAACTGCAGAGGTATGACTACTCATCGTGTGCCAACCTACGCCAAGTTCTACCTGTTGCACAATCACAATTTGTATATACCGGAACTTGCTAGAGTTTGCCACCCTCATTTAGTTCAAAATGATTGGGAAGAACTTGTGAATGCCCCGACGACACATGAAAGCTTTAATAATGCTCATGTACTTGACATAATCAACTTGTATAAATGGGGATTAGAAAGCAGGTCTGAAATGGATTTTGAAAATATTGAAGCAATTGATGACAACCACTTCCATTTTTGGACAGCTTTAACTAAAAATCAGTTTATGACTATTTTAGAACAAACACCGTCTCTTCGTAACAGGTCTGATCGTCCTGCTACCACTTTAGGAATTTATTTGACTAAAGTAAGAACTGGTCAATCTGATGAGCGCTTAGCTACGAAATTCCAAATATCTAGAAGAACATTAGAGAGGAAGTTAAAAATAGCGAGAGAATGCTTAACTGAAGATTTTGTTCCACGTTACCTGGGTTTAAATCATATAACCAGAGAAGAAGTGGTGGCAAGAAATCTTCGTATCCCAACCCATATTTTTGGTGGTAGCCGAAATGAACCGGCAGCCATTCTGGTATTCGACGGAACATATATTTACCTTCAGAAGAGTGCGAATTTCCTATTCCAAAGAAAAACCTACAGCCTTCACAAATTCCGCAACCTGGTAAAACCTTTTCTAATCGTATGTACAGACGGCTATATAATAGAAGTCGTAGGACCGTATTCAGCAACTACTTCGGATGCAACTATTATGCGCAGCCTGATGCAAGAAAGCTCAGCTTGGCATTGGTATCTTAGACCTAACGACGTGTTTCTACTGGACCGTGGCTTTCGGGATTCTATCCCTGCTATTGAAGAACGTGGATATAATCCCTACATGCCGCCAACTAGAGGAAGAGGAGAACAGTTATCTACACCTGACGCTAATAAATCTCGGTTAATTACAATGTGCCGTTGGGTGATTGAAACAATTAATGGACGATTTAAGAAAGATTTTAAAATATTTCGACATACATATTTTAATGTTGCGATGCGAAATATGATGACTGATTTTAAAATAACCGCGGCAATTATCAACGCTACTCGGCGGCCATACGAAGACAATATATACGCCGAGCAGTTTGTGGATATTATAAATCAAAATATAAACAGAGAAAATGAGTTGGCAGAATACGTATCAACAAATAACTTGAACAGACAAAGAGTAGCATTTGTGCCTCTAGATGGAAACAGTCCAGACTTTGAGGATTTTCCACAGCTGAGCTTTGAAGATTTAATCTTATTCACGTTGGGCTCATACCATTTGAGAATCGCAAGGTCTTATTGTCACGAGCACATACGACCAAACGGGGATTATATCATAGAAATGTATCGACACCAACATTTAATTGATAATAAAATATTGATCAGAGGGCGAATCCAGTCACGTCATATTCGAATGAAACAGTACTATACATATATTTTGTTAAACCCAACACAACACGGAAGACAAAGAATAGAAGAATACTACTGCTCATGTATACACGGCCGCCGCACTGTCGGGAGCTGCGCCCATATCGCTAGCATAGTTTATTATCTGTCTTGGGCCAGACATCAGGAAGCAACAGACGCACCTGCTGCTTTTTTAAATGATTTGATGCTTGATTTGGATCAAATTGAATAAAAAATACATGAATATTAGCGTTTTATTCATCTTCCCTTTACCAGTTTCTAACACTTGAATTTTTCGAGATTCCCGTGGCTCACATTAATGCGACTAATTCCATAGTAAATCAAAGCCTTAAAACAATATATTCTGCTATATTTCGTTTGTGTCCGCCATGGGTATGGTTTCCATACTAAGGTGCCCAATGACCTTTCTTTAGTCACCTAAATCACGCCCTGTATAATAATCCCCGAAAAGTTGGGCTCCTAATAGTACACCGGACCAAAACTGCGGGTCTCGTCGGGGCTGCGGGTTGTTCGCAAGAGATACCGCGGCTTCGACACAAAGGGCTAAGAAGGAACATGGGTGGTTTTTAGTCAGTAGAAGTCTACCACTCGGGGTCATTTGATGATTTCCCACCCACAAAAAAGGGCCCTACCACGAGCATGCGGTGTCCCTACCTGAACAAGCGTAACGTAAATACATCGATATTAAAATTAAAAAAATAATCGTTACACTTAAAAGGTTAATAAAAATTAACTCTGAAACGATATTTCTCTTTATTATTTATTCATCAAATTTAAATAAGTACTTTATAATACACTTGTATCATATACAATACACTAAACTATGTAAATTAACAACAAACCATAAAAGGCACCGCAAAATTCCTCTTCAACCATTGAGATAGTTCTCAACGCTATCAATCTTGTTTTCATTTTGTGGATGATTGATACGATCTAACTAAAACGCTTTAGGATAATTTGTATTTTTGATTAAACAGTTTACGTAGGGTATAAACATAACGTCACCTCGTCTTAGGTCACGGGCTCTGTATAGTCTTAATACACTTTACGTTTAAAATTTGTCGTAAAGATACCCCAGAAAAGGAAAAAAATCACGCTTGTACATTTCGCCAGTTGTTTAAGTCAAGTCCCATCCCATGTAATAGCGGGCGAGCCTATTGCCGTCAACTGGGCACAGATCCAGACTCAGTGGCTGCTACTGGAAAATAACTTATTAACACTGCCCGACCCGGTAATCGAGACCAGCAGGGCTATTGCGTATCTTTTAAATGACAGTGGCTAACCTATAGTGTCTATCAATTGTCTGTCAAATGGTTCCATTTTGTACTAAACCATAACCAATTTGACAGTTAATCCATAGACAATATGATAGCCACTGTCAAATTGGTTAAGGTTTAGTACAAAATGGAACCATTTGACAGTTAATTGTTGGACACTATATGATATCCACTGGCATTTAAAAGATACGCAATAGCCCTGCAGGACGTTGTGGTCAGCAGTCGTGCTTGATTTCACAAATTCATATATGTAATTCTTACAAGCAAAAATCATTAATAATCGGCAAGTCTTTCCGAAGATATACGAAAAGTATTCGAAAGTAGGAGACGGTTAGCAACCTTATGGGGGGGGGGGGACACCCAAGATCATCAACTTGCATCCCCAACCAACACTTCACTATTCGTGAGCATTCCCGTCTATAGTCAGACTGAATAGATTGGTTGACTTACTGGCTGCTAGTACAATGATGGCGACGATGGCTGCGACGACCAGACCAAGGAGAGTCCAGCAGAGAGGTCGCTTGCAGCCTCCCTTGTCACCACGTTTGTCAGCCGTCACATAGAGCTTTTCACCTCTGTAAACAACGAAAAGTTGCAAAATAAGAAAAATAAAATGCAGTTTAAGATTAATTTTAAAGAAGTTTTTTTTTATTGAGGGTATACGGAATTGAACAGATATGCAAACATGTAATTAAGGGCAACATGTTTTCCGTAGGTACTAGAACTTCTACCGGGACTACGAGACTGTTCGAAAGAGATACCGCAGCCCTGGAACACAAATGGCTAAGAGGGAACATAGGTGGTTTTTAGTCAGTAGAAGTGACACTCCCTTCCGGTTTGCCCAGAATGGAAGGAGTAATTTAATGATTTACGACACACCTTAAAACAAGCACTAGAACTTTTCTTCAACAATTACAAGTAATTAATTGAAGCAAAGTTCCACCAACCACTTAAAATCTTCATAAAATTACTGACGTTACAAGAACACAAAACGTCTCGACCATCATGGCCGTTTTCATCAAAATTTTGAGCAAGACTTGCTTCACCGAGCATTTAACTAAACAAATAATTACCACCGCTTCTACAAGACAAAAAACTATCAATAATTATTCAATTACGAAATAGATTGCGTAATTACACGGTGGGCAAGATCACCCACCGTATCACAGGAGGTCAGGAACAAAACATGGCTGATTTGCATAAAAATTGCTAAAATTAATTATACGCACTCTTCAACGTCTGAGTTTTCTTCGCGAGAGGTTAAAAGCCTTTCTGAGAGATTTTCCATGGTTGCCATCGCCACTAAAACTAGATGAAAAGTGGTTCACTCTTGCCCGGCCACACGATGACACGACAGATGAATCGACACTTACTAACTTTTTCTAAATTTTTCGATACTAGACATAGTTATCGATCTACCCACATTTAATAATTTATTGGTAAAAGTGAATGTTGCCACTTTATGGTAGTTAAATTTAGCTAGCGTAATTGCAAATAATAATTCGTCCCAAGTTATGTGTTTTTAGTGAACAAGATACTCTTACTCCACTTGTGGAAAGTTAACGATTTGGCTACGTTTTAAATGTTAAACGGTTTATATAATTATAATTCGAGTACCTACCCAAGCTTTCTAGTGATAGCACTCAGCAGGTGAAAATAAATTGGTCATCTGTAATAGTTAAAATAATGAAAGGAGAAATGTGTAACAACGTAATTAACGTCAATCTCTGTTGTAATGTCTGATTTTGATTTAATTTCTATAGGAATTTAATATGACAGATCGTTTTAAGAATAGAATCAAATGTTAACAAATCAACTATAATAACTTGTAATAACTTAGTCGGTGCAGAGTTCAAAATTCAATGACTTAATATTCAAAGAGCTACGAAGAGCTTTTAAGACTAATTTCTGATGCACCTATGCAAATACACGGCTTGAGCTATTTGAAGGTCGGAAGCCAAGAGTCAGGGTGTGTCGCATTCCTGTCACGAAGTGTCCCCTTATGGAAGAATCGAATAGCTAACATAATTCAAACTAAGCAGGTAAAGTAAACGTCTTTGCCCATGTTAGATTTTAAGAAAATGTATGAGCTCGCTAACATAATTTAAACCGTTTCTACATATCTAAAAACTGTTGAAATGTACCTATATCTACGTATCCTCATATGATTGCGGTACTTATTAAAATAACGAGTTCAAAATCAATGTAAAATAGTCTAGCAAAAACATTCATTTAACTGCATTCTACTCAATTTAGTTAGAACTGTCATCACTAATCATGCAAATTTTATGTGAAAACTCATTTCACAGACTTTGATTTATTTTATTCAACTCTTTTTCTCTTTTCTTTTCTTTTCGTTTGGGCACAACAATTATATACATTATAGAATAAAAATAATTAAAAGTAACTAGAAATTAATTAATTATTTCCTTTAAATAAGTAGGTACGAGTAATCCATCCACCGAGCGTAACCAGAGACATGTTCAAAAGTAGGGCTACGATTGGTGATTGTTTGGTTGGTGATTGGAATTACCTAAATGTTTTTATTATTATTATTTTTTTATAAACCTGCGTGGACTAATTACTTATGGTTATATACACCCTCTGTTTACAGAGGTTATAAATGGCAACACCTAGTGCATAAATACTAATAAATAGTGCCAGGTGCTAGTCTCTAAGCACAACTTGTTTTCTCCAAGGACCACTGTGATATAAACACGCGGTGTGATACTTTTTTTTTCTAAAGCCATCATGAAAGAATTCTCATTTCTTGTTTTGTAAAGTGAAGTAGGTACCTACCCGCCATTGTTTTGATATTTCAAAATCCTGCTGTGATCATTCTACATTATGATTTGGCTTCAAACATTATCTTCTGGAACTGTGCAACTTTCTACCTACTTAGTTTAATGCACTTTAGTTTTTTATAATTTGGCAACCCTGCCGGATGTTGCGCTTCGTTAGCATAACAGAAAAGATCTACCAATATACCCTTCATTATAATCATAATATCCCATTTTAATCAATTTTTTTTTAAAGCTTGATGTTGCGACAGGACTAAAGTTTTTACGACTATGCAAAAGCTAACTTCACCTTTTTCTAATAAAAAATTAGTCTTGGACGTCATGAAGCACATGCACTGTGCACTTCTCGCTTACACACCTCGACCGGCGAGCATGCCCGGCGTGGACCATAGACATGTTATAGAACAGTGAGACATGTCGGTTATTATAAAATCCGCCGGTGGTCGCCGTGGTCGCGAGGTGAGCGCGGTCGACGGGTCGTCGCCCTGCGCTTTGTTCCCCGCGCCTGCGCCCGCGACCCGCGCACCTCGACCGTAGCGCTCCTGCCGGAACACCGAGTCCTGCTCTGCACCTTATGTCCCTTCGGCCTTTAGCGTTTGAAGTGAGACTCCTTAGCACGATTTGACACTTTCTAGCTAAGTTTTGACGTCCTGTGCTGACACGATAGTTGTTCTATTATTAGTGGGATGAGTGGATCGAAAGCAGTACGGTCTACCTACTGTTAGCTCTCGATCCATTTAGGCATGGGGCATTTGAGCAATGATGCTTACCAAAAGTAATAACGAATTAAGGCTAAATCCACACTGTAATGTAACAGTACCAACGATAGAGTTGATAATTATCGTTTAATTTTCCAATTTTGGAGAGTCCAAGTAATTTGGCCGTAATTGGCGAATAAGGCAGTAAGCATCTTAAAAAGTCTAATGAGGCCAATTTTAATTACGCGCAGACTTGTCAACGATTGCGTAACTCAAAATATTACTCCATATTCAAATGCGATTTTAAACAGCAATTAGCTAGTGCGAAACCCGTTTTGTCTCAGCCAAAAAGCCGTGAACATTGGTGACTAGTGACCCACATTCAGAGCGTGTATGATCATGATCACCGATCAATCAGAGCACGAGCCATTGAGCAAGCCTCTGTCTATTCAGATCATGAATGGGCTCAAATATCAGTGTGTCGTTTGGAATTGCGTAACTTGGGAGAAAACCGTGTCGTATTGCTTGTTTTGGTGATTCTTTAACGTTAAGAGGAAATGCGGGAGGAGGTCCTTTCTCCAAAGAAACGCTCTCGCCTGTTTTCTTTTTTGTTAATGACTATAAAGCTATGGTTTTTACAGAATAATAAATATTAACTACTTGTACGCCCCTATGTTTTACTTTTTGATGATACATTATTTTTCTAAGCACTAGAACCCTCTAAAAATGCACAAAATTGCTCTGTCAACAGAGGCCTAGTGTAAAAATTTGACAACTATTAACGAAAAAAGAAAAACATTGGTACAGAATACATCCTTCTTATTTAGTGTCTAAACTATCTTATAAAATGGTACAGTATTGGAGTACAGTACTGGAAATATGATTTTTTACTTAAGCTATTGAGTCGGATCTGCAGTTGTCCTAACCTGCCGCCCGGGCGGGGCGCCTAGCTCTCGCAGAGCGACAGCGACAGTTTCTTCAGATAAACTTTTTCAAAGTCTTCCTAAAATTTCCTTTTAACGGCTCTAAAAATCAAGAAACATGAAAAGTAATAAGTGATTCGAATCTCGGGTATTGGGTTATTGTAGTACGACAAACCACTGAATTACTTAAATAGAGAAACAGAGAGTCCATATTTCCATATTTCTCTCTCGAGTAACAGAGAAATATGGAATAAGAAGACATGCTTCGCTGACCCCAAATTAATTAGGAAAGGATAAGAATGATGATGTTGACGATGATGATGATGAAAACAGTGAATCAAATACATTAAACTAATAACTTAAATTCTTCTATGCACCGTGTTTCTCAACACTATTAAACCACTGCTATTGGTGTCCAACTGTCTGTGTTTCGTTGTTCTGCAATGCAAATTGCAAGGTTCAATGGAAGTTCTTGGAGACTATAGTCTGGTTTTACAATACTTGGTTGTCTACCACCGCATCTCATTTGAGTACCGTTTTACACGACTAAAGGGCGAGCGACGTTGTAAATGAAGCGATTTACATTTGACTAGGTGTTCCGTTATTTTTTGTCCTGACTTCGTTTTCATAACTAAGATAATGATGCACAGAAAATAAGTAACTGTTAACCTTTCTCAATTTTCTGTTTGATTTTTGAATGGCATCACGTGTTATCTCTTAAACCTTCGCTGGTTCAAGAACTAGTAACAGATGATAGCCTGGGAGTCTTGGGAGCCCCGCCTAACCAAATGGCTTAATTACTGACTTGTAAGTCCCTGAAGAATGAATAAAGCAATATCAACATTAATTTGTGCGATTTTTTTTTATGTTAATTTCTTAAACTTTTCAAGTACCTATTTTAAGTGTGGTATAGAAGTTAGTGTAAACCGATTCCAATCGTCGTCGCGAGCATTTGTCTTCAAATAGGCCAGCGAGGTAACCGATCCTCTTTTGTTTTTCATAATAATAGGCTTACCAGTACAAGTGAGTATTTTGTGTTTTATAAACCACATGATCTATACTACTTATCTATTATCCTAAAAAAATCAACAGTTAGTAAGCATTGCGCGATTCCTTTTGTGTATTCGCATCTGATCGAAACTATCTTAGATTTTCTCTTAGGTTGTAAATTGCCAAGAACTCGACTTTTCCTAAGAATATTCAAAGCCGGTTAAACTCTAAAATAGTCTACAGAATCAAGTACATTATGTCAATGTTAAGTGGTCTAACTGGTTCGCATCAATTTCCGACAAATATACCGACATTATACTTAAAAACAAGCCACGGGCGCCATGTGAGGTCTACTTTATATTCCCCAAGGCGACGCAGGCGCAGTTTCGGCCTCTCTGCTCCCATACCCACGAACGCGGGCTGAATCGGTTATAGAAACTATAATGAGCATCTGAGGTGAAAATAATTAAATATTTAACACATATCACTTGTTTTTACAGCTCATTTGTAAGTAAGAATCGATTTTTAAGTTAACAGGCGTGCAAGAGCGTCTTTACTGTATTTTTACTAAACCACCCAAATCGTTTATATACTTACTTTTAAATTGAAACGAGGAGAGATTTTAGATTTTAGGGCATTGTAGAAATAAAACGAAAACATTAAATTAGTTCTTAAATTGGGAAGAAATTATTAACCTTTATTTCGCTGAAAAACGTTTTAATAGATTACGTTGTTACAGTGCAGTTTTTTTTCCAAAGCTCGAACGTCAAAACTATTAGGTCTGGTTGTTACACTTTTTTCTAGTACCTATACATCGTGAGTCACGAACTAATCGACTAAACAATCGACTTCTAGCAGATCTAAATTTAATTACTAAGTTAGTTACACTACTCAATAGTGAAGCGAAGGCTTTGAAATGCAATGCGCCAATGTTTTCGTCATGGCCTAAGTCCGGAGCGAGCTCCATTTCGTATTGTTATGAATTTCTTTCAGCCAACGACACACTCTTTGGGAAACAAGCTTGAATATGCAACGGCTTTCTACGAACAATGACAGATAGTTACAGCTAACTTGTTATTTTTTTCTTTACAGCTAGTCCAGGTTGTTTGGTAGTTTTAAAAACTTTCTGCCGGATTTTAGTTTGTTACAAAAACAACGGCTGTGCAACCTGAAATCGCTGTGTAGGCACGTCATTTTAAAGTCATGGAAACTAATCGAGCTTACAGGGTTTTGTTAAAATATAATGCTAGGTCGGTAGGTAGGTACTGGTCAGTAGGTAACTCACTAGATATTCATATAGGTATCAAATTAGTATTGTTTTATTATTTGTGTCAAACAATGTCAATAGTCTTATTTGCTAGCCTAATCTAAATTGACGTGGACTAATTTGCATACAAGATTATCATTAAATCTTTATGATAATCACCCATCTGCTGTCTCCTCTCATACCCCACCGAGGAAAGTGTAAACTACAACAATTGGAAAGTAGCGTGTTATTAATTCAATCTCTGGGTAAACTTTCTAATTAACGATTAAATATCTGGACACTGGACTCTCGGGTACATTATCTTAGCGAGATTAATGAAGAAGCTTGCAGTGTAGTCAATTTCGAGTTAGTCTAAGTAAAAGTGATTAGAGCTGCGTCGTTAGTCGATTGCTTAATCGATTTTTCATTGACACAATGATTAGCTTATACTTAAAATTTCAAAATCTTCAAAAGAAAATTTATTTTATTTTATTTTTATTTATTAAACTTTATGCACAAGCAAAAAACTGTACAAAGGCGGACCTAATGCCTTGGGCATTTTCTACCGGTCTACCTTAGGGTGATGCAGAGACAATATTCAGTAGGTGCAACAACAGAAAAAAAGACAAGAAATATTTATAAATAAAACATATAAGAATAAATACATATATACATACATATAACAAAATATATAAACTTAAGAGAGATCAACAAGAAAAACTACAACAACTTAGTCTTGAGACGAATCTGCCAACTTCTATTCTCTATGAATTTTTTGCAAACAGGCAAAAGTGCATTGCTCTAAAACTTCGGTAATACAAGTAAAGTGCAGCATGAGGTTCTATTGGCGCTTGAAAGATGTTGCTAGAATAGCTTTGGATATCGCATTGAAAACCAAAATGGCGGTGATAATTCTGCGTGAAAACATCCATGTAGCACTATAACAAAGAAAGTTTAATATCAAAATAACTGAACATCCTTATGGCTCGTCCGTGAGTGCCCGGCGACTGATGACAGAGAACATGTTGCATAATGGAACAAGTCGTGATGTGCACTTCCTGGCTTCCGGCCTCCCAACAATACCTACTCACCTGTCGTGGGATTAACATGTTCCGTTTAATATTTTGCCATTATTTCGACGGTGAAAGTAAACTTCGAGTGTAAAACACATTGTTTTGAAATAAAATTATTTAAAAGATGTATTATGGGAAGTAGGAAGATCTAATTGATCTAGGTAATCGCCTGTAAGCGGCCATTAGGTTAAGATTACCTGATTATCTTATATCATCACTACTTGAACTGATTAAAACTCTGAAGATACGAATTCAAAATGTGAAATAATTATTTGCCTTGTTAATTTTTTGATAAACAAATGGTAAGTTAATATTTTATGTCCATAAAACTGCAACTAGTCTGGGATTGGCGCCAATGAGTCAGTAATCCTAATCTGTTTCTTTTCATTTCAATAAATGCCAACAGGCTTGTGTGTCACATGAAAAATTACGCATTTAAATAGTTTAGATTATATTAGCTTTGTGTACGTAACACGCGTAGGAGGGACAAAGGTTGCTTATCAAAGGTATTTCGATCAGCTATGACAAAGCTTTACTAAAGAGACTACTCTATTGGAAGTTTGGAACATAGACGGCATTTTTTTTTGTTTGTTAATGGGAATATCTACCCATTTCAAAATGGGTAAATATGCCTTTTAAACAAAACTTCTTTAGGATCTACAAAAGAATATTCTATTAAAAGAAGATTTCATGATAATAATCAAGTAAAACCAGATCTAAAAATAAAAAATTGTTTGTTCGCTTATCGCTATTTCAAAAGAGCAAACTGTTACTACTTTGCATAATCGCAAATAGTATTAAAACTAGATGCTTATTGCTGCGATAGCCAAGCTGTATTCATTTTTTTTTAAATTAAATCAAATTTTTATTATACTTGTGCTGAGAGCTTAAGCTTCAGTTAATGGTAGAATTAGATAACTTTACTACTTACCACAATCATGTATTCAATGAGTTTATACGTATAAGTAAAGTTGCACCTGTCCAATATCACAAGCGGCATAGCTTTAGATAATAGGTATACCTAAGCTAGCTACCCTACATATCCTGCTATAGTACTTTTCAGGTAGGTACTTAAGGATTAAGAACACAATAATGTACCGCATTTTAACGGCAAAGAAGATCAAAGCTGAAGACCTCTTTACAAAGTTATGCGAGTAACTAGTCGAGGAAATTGCTCATTGATTATGATAACTTGTTCCAATTTGCAGCTAAATACGGGTTTCCGTTATAGGTTGCGCGTACGATTTAATAAGGCACAATAATTTTCAAATACATTTTCGTTAAGTTTTTTTAACAAGTAATCAAACGATACCAACGTTCCAATTATGACATTACGACATGTAAACCGCGAAGGGTTAGGTAAAGATGTACCTATTAGTACTACCACATTTCGCCAGTTACGTTTAAGTCCAATGCAATGGGGCGAGCCTATTGCCATCAACTGGGCATAATTCCAGACTCCGTGGCTGTTACTGAGAAATTCTTGAAAAACCCCCGACCCCGACTCGTACCCAGCACCTCATGCTCAGCATTCGAGCTTTCGACCACTACACCAACAAGACAGTTATATCCAATTATAAAGGAACCAATCCATTCAAGTAAACACGCTCGTAATTTTTAGAATGTCAATTGTGAAGTAGACGACCTTGGATCTTTTGATATAAAACAACTCGGTATCGAAGTAAAGAAATTTACCGAGTTTAATCACCATGTGACGAATTTCACATTCAAATCTTTGACATAATCGTGTCCTTGAAAGCTAGTTTATGCTAAATGTGCCATAAAACGTAAGCGCCATTAAAAGCCAGAACATTATTTCCATAACCCAATCTAAGTATGTTATGTTATTTGTTTTTGCATAACTGGAAATGTACGAGTATGCTACACTTAACACAGGAAATATTGTTTTGTTGACAGCTTATAAAATACATAACATTATGCCTATGTCCAGGAGGATAAGACAAAGGTAACACCACCAACCACATTTCGCGAATTATGTTTTAAAAGTCTTGTATTCAATCGGGCACAAATCTGTAATGCTACTGAGATATTACAGATAGAAAAACTCAATTACTTATTATTAAAGTTTGCCCAAACTGGTAATCAAACTCAGATCCTCATGGTCAGTAGATACACTCGCGACCACTGCACTAACGAAGCAGTCATACACAGGACGACTGATAATAAATCATTCATACGGTACTCAACAATGTCTGGACACATTAATCATAGATTTCTCAAAAGCTACCAGATTTCTTTAACTGCGTGTCGATTTCAGGAAAAGGATATTGGTCGTTACGGAGTTTCCTAGAGAATTTCCTTCGCAATGGGAAATGCCAATTAACGTGTTAATATTTTGAGCTATGAAAACGAATGTTCGCGGAAGTTACACACAATCCCTTTGTTTCTTTATAACTTTATAAGGCACTCAACTTAAGATAAGTCATGTACCTACTTGGGTGCGTAAGTAAAATAATAATTATTGTTTGACTACAAGATACGATTAGACTCTGCAGTCCAAACGCCAGCACATCAAACGACCCGAACCCTTTAGTACTTATAGTAGAAGCCTTCTGTGCATTTGTACTCACATAATTAGACTTAAATATGACAAATAAAAAATCGTGCTATATAATTAGAACCTTTAGGTGATACCTGATACTGTTAGCCTGTAATGATACAGGCTAACAGTATCAGGTATCACCCTCTGCAGGGCAAAGGCCTCTCCCCATGACTTCCAGGTGATACCTACTTGAAGTAATATAATTAAATTAATCTGAAAAAATGTACGAGTATATTCATAATTCTACCCTAATACCCCCATAAAATTGGCAATGTAATGAATAAACAACATTCATCTGTGGTTTTTTATAAATTTTGATTTGACATATTTACATCAATAGATTAATTTTATACGTTACTAATTTGCAATTCTGAGGAGTGCTTTAATACGTGACGATTATTCGTGTTGGAATCCTGTCAAGGTCAGATCTTATTAACAAATTGAATGGTTCTTATGTATTCAACGGCTTTTATCATACTAAACTTGATTTTATCAAAAATAACGCGATTGAGGAATTTATACCTATGAATTTCGACATTCTGTTGTGTTTTGTAGCAAAATCTGTGTGACGATTGTCCTTTATAAGGCTTTGCTAATAAAATTATTCTGAAGCAGATGGATCAATGTCAAAATTAAATAGCATTAAGATTCGATCATCGACAGGCAAGGACAATAATTACTAATGCGATCAAAAAATAACTTAGTTTTATGATCATGAGACATACCTGCAATCCATCCACGTAAGTCTGATATTTCAAACATCTGTCCCGCTATTTACAATTACAAGTAATAATATGTATTAACTTAAAAATAACTAAATAAGTTTCCATTTTAATTATTGTTTTGTTCGGTAATTCATTACGAAAACCCGGTCCAGTTTAGTATCGGTGTCTGATCACTGCCAGACAATAGAAAACACGAATTCTGTCGAAGTAAATCAATACAGACTGTATTTTATTTATTGAGTGATTGAGTGACGTTTCGGTTCATTGAGCACTATTGCATAACGCTGACCGCATCGGACCGCGTTTTGCGACTGGGTACAAATTATTCTGGCTACGTCACTAATGAGTATAAGTATTTACAGTGGGATCTTTTAGGGACATCTTTTTTCATAATTAAGAAAATCTGAAGAAAATACGTTGCTTCTGCTAGATAGCGCTTTACTTTGTTGATTCAAGGATATACGTTTCTGTCCACAACGTAACTTACTGTTAGTGAAATGCGACCACTCTGGGCTCTTATTTACATGCAAGAAAATCATGCATGACACAAACGCTTATAATACTTCTTCTTCTTCTTAACGAAAAGATAGAAGCCTGGAGATTCAGGTAATAATATGATTGAAATTGCCACCTAACTATTCTAAATTGCAATATGAATATGTCATTGTGTTTGACATATTAAAGGTTGTGTTTACAATTCCACAGAGGTCGCGGAGTGTGAACGTTTTTGCTGAGTTGCGCAAGCGCAGCGCATCGACACGAACGCGTAATTGAACGGTTCATCGGGTGTTGTAATGATGAATTACTTCATTAATTTGTTTGTTTTTTTTTTCTAATATGTCTATTAGCATATCTGTTTTAGCAGGTCTTTGAAACGGTAAAATGGAAAAGTTTTGGTCTCTGTTTACTTAGATATTTACTGCAATTGCATTTTTATGAAATAAAAAGGTGACTGATTTTAAAATGTGAAATAATCAGCATGCATCAGTTTTTGATTACAATTCTTTGAACCATAATGTGTCTAATATAGTTTATAGGGAAATAATTATATCAGTCACAATCGCAACACGAAACTGAACTACTGCACGTAAATAAACGTTATAGATTATATTAATGCGATTAGATTTTGTGCTAAAAATAACAATGAAATAATAAATTAGATACCTACCAACATTACATACAGAAGAAAAACAAGTACATATCACTTATCAGTCAGCTAAAGATTGGCATTTTGTAAGAAATTAAAAAAGAAACAATATCCCAACTACAAAAAACAAACAGTTCTCCTGATGCCATGTTGAGACTAGAAAATTCACGGGCTTTTAAAACAAGCAAATGCTAATTCCAATTTCATAGTTCGGTCGTGAACCCCTGGACTAACTCAGATCTATTCAGGAGTCGTTTGGTGGTACTGATGCGGAAAGTAAGCCTGTGACCAATCAGAGACACGCTCCGTGAATCTTAAATTTCAAGTCCTTTGTCAAACAGCTTTGTAAAAAAATATGGCGAATTGTGATGTGGCATACCGAATTTCGGTAGATGTCTTTTGTAATTAACTAACTTCTTCGGTGGCACAGTGGTGGCGGCCCCGACTTAGGAACAGTAAGTCGTCAGTTCGAACCCAGACAGGCCTATTATTTTGTGTAATTTATTTCATCACCGCTGCTCTCAAAACGGTGAAGGAAAACATCGTGAGGAAACCGCGCCCGCGTGGTGGATTATAGCCCATCCCTCTCCTAGTGAGGAGGCCTGAGTCCCTGCAGTGGAAACATTATATAGGCTGATGATGAGTCTTCTTATATTGAGGAATTTATATTTGAAGGTAAAAAGAAGCAATGTACATTCCACACCAATTCTGGTAAGTAAACCCTCCACACTTTTATCTGTTAGCTAATTTGATGTTATTGCTAGAACTCGTCCTGATTTGTTTATCTAAAATTGCTACTACTATATCTGACCCTATGGGTTATATTCCCATTGAGCAATAATCCAACCTTATCGAATAGGTGATCGGACTGACTCAAAAAATATGATTTTGTTTAGTCCGTCTTCGTCAGCGAAAAATATTGGATACGTGTTTTTCTGTTTTATCAAATTAATAACGAAATGACAAAGATAAAACGCGTCAAAGATCATGAGTGGGAGCTTGTGGCGTCACTTGTAGGTAAAAAATGATGTACTGAAATTAGACGTCACACGAGTTTTGGAAGCACTGTATCGTCTTCATTTTTTGTTTGCGTGAAAAAATAAAAATATGTGTTCAATATTTGCTGGAAATCTATCTGACGGACTAATTAGATTTTTTTGTCCGATTACCTATTGAACTGCTGGTTGTCATATCAAAAAAATTAAATAATAAAAACCCAATGAGCTGAAAGTAGGGATTGCAACACTTACGTTGTGAGAGACCCTTTTCACACGTTATATTTTTTCAAGTTTTGACATAAGTTGTACAATTAGTTGCACGATTGCCGAAAACAATATATTAATTTATTAAGTACTTTTCCGGACAGAGATTTTATGCAATTCTTTTGTGATATAAATATACATTTAGTGACTTGTTTGGTGTCAATTGTGTTTCATATTCTGTCACATTCATTCCGTGCTGTAAGTATACTTTATTTTAATTGATTGTCTTGTGTCAGTGTTTTGCAACCTTTCCTTTTATAATGATATTATTATTGGATTTGTACGTATCTCTATTCAATACCTATATGTTGAAACCTTTATTTTATGTAATCACTCCTAGTGATTGTTGACCTACACGTGTTTTTGACAAATAAATTGAATTGAATTGAATTCAAGATCTGTTTCTGCGACAGTCAAATATCGTTCTAACGTTGCCAATTAATCTTAACAAACCATTGTCATAAGTATCCACATGCAGTCATTAATTAATTACAAATGTACGCCTCGCGACACTTTGTCTATTTTATTTAAAATGAGAGATCCGCTTTTACTGGTTCTGTAGGTATAGCTTGATTGGTCTAAAGTTTTTATCGTTCTCGTGAACTGTAGTCAAAGACACGAAATTCGCGACGAAAAACCTGAAAAATGGAGTGTGTATAAAGATCAAAATAAACATAATGTTTTGCTTTCAAAGTGCGGGTCTGGCCGCACTTTGAAAACAACCAAGTCTCGATAATTATTGTACAATAAAATTGCAGAGGCACACAACCATTAGCCGTGACATTAAAGCAACCGCAAAACATTTTACAGTCATCATTTAATTGAGTACGTTTAGGACCATAAGCTATTAGAATGATCGTTTTTTTTACCTAGTGCAAAGTTGCCTAGTGCCTAGTGAAAGGGACATTAAATATTGTTATCTGATTAATATTGCTACCACTAAAGTCGAGAAACACCTGGAGATGAACCCTAAAGAATGGCAGAAAGGCAAGGACGTTTATATAATTCTCTTCTTTAATTTTCTTTTTTTCTTCCAGGTCTTTTTTGCAGCCTAACAGCACTAGACAGACACAGATAATGATGGTGATAAATAGACTGAATTCTAATATAGTCAAAGCTTGTTTTTTTCAAGGAGTACTGAATTTAAATAAAAACTGTTTGAGTAAACTGTTGGTCTTCATCTCAGTTCGAAACCATCTTCACCGGTAATCATGCAATAGTTCGTTCGGTGTTCGATCCGTCGAGGTCACTAATTCGCACCGGGTCCGAGTTTCTACGACTTGGATCCATGCTTAGCGGTACTCACTGATAACCATCTTTTCTTTTGCTGTTAGTGAGTCAATACACCAGGGCGACCTAACTGTTAGGCCGAAATTAAGCCGAGTTCCTTACAAAGACTTCGCTGTACCTAAATCTCTAATACAACGTTTTATCCTTTTTTCCGAAATCAGCTGGACTAAAACTAAAATCCCTGACAAAAGCTTACTAGATATAGTATGAGAAACATCCTTTTTTAAAGCCAGTTTTGTTTTGCACGTGTATTCTTCACTATGCGTAATCAAAACCGCCATTCATACACGTACTAGTAATGTAACGGACCAGAGACAAAAAAGGTTGAGTACCGCTGCAGTTCATCCACGGGCTGCAGTTGTTTATTTCTTGTTGTTAGAGATAGTCGGCTTTTAGTGGCCAGTATTATTATGTTACGCTTAATTGTTTGCTCTTGTTATTTTTCTTTGGAATATGTCGACCGTGGAGAGGTGGAATGATTGTAATATAACTGGAGCTTCCACGTTTTTGCAAAAAGCTATCTTTATATGGTAAGACTTTAGATAGCTTTATAATAACAGGTTGTATTAATATGACACTTGTTTCCAGTAATGTTAGTCTACATTTGTAGACAGAGGACTGTGGAAAGGTCTGTGGAGAGATTAAATATGGTTTGTTAAAGATTTTAGCCATCATAAAATGTGAGGTTCACATAAATTGGCCTCAAATAAAATGAATGAAGAATGCGCACATTCTACGACATAATGAGAAAAAAGATCAAGCGGAGGCTCGCCCGATAGCGAATAAATTAGGTATAGTCGATAAAAAACGGCATGGTACGACTGTTCGAGTAACAGTTATAAGGCGAGTGGAAAAAGATTTGCATACAAGTTCATCAGTGATAGTAACCATCTGATCAAAATCTACAATCTGTTTTAATCAAGATCTGCCAACTATTTTATTCTAATTATTTAGTGACAAACAAATCTCATTGGTTCATCTATTTTGTCTAATGATAGTATTCACAGCCAATGATTTGTCTTATCTGTAATATTTCTTTAAATTGATAATAATCGGAATCTGTTACCGCAAAATGTGATTACAGAAATGAAACCATAACCAATACAACTATCGATTCTGCTCGTGTGGTATTCTAGAACAAAACATCCACTAACCTCATATATTTCCTATGCTCATTGACAGGCACGAAGTACTCGTCGTACGGGTTGGTGGTGTTCATATCCACCTCCACGTCTTTCTTCTTCGCATTACCATTCTTCGGGGTGAGGTTGATCAGTTCTAAGTTCACTGCTTCCAGGGTTTTTGTCTCTCCATTCGGCTCTTTAGTGTGCCCATTCTGCTGCTGTGTTCCATTCGAGGTGAAGGACTCGTTGTGGTTGGGGTCTGATTCATCGTGTTGGTAGGCCTGGTTGTCGAAGGCACCAGGAGAGGATGGGGGCGAAGGAGGTCGGTGCTGCGGCCGCATGGGCTCGCGCGGCGACGCCGATCTGCTGTGACTATCCATTACTTTCGGAGCGGACTGACATCTGCAAACAAATGAACACTGTTAGTCAAGCGAACCTATTCCGATATGTGTGATTATCTAATTTGTACTTAAGTGGGTGCAATTTGCATAATACATATGTGGGTCATTTATGCGGTCATTATGTGTGTTGAGTTGATGTCTTCGGAATTACCTTAAGTATTGTATTGGCTATTATTTTAGCACAAACTGTAGATATTGTTCAGTAAACGTTTTCTTTGTATTGTGTTTGAGTGCAGCTAACATTTTTAAATTGTTTGTGATTTGTGAGATGATATCATGATGTATGATGTTTGCATAACTGATAATCGTGTGAAAGGTCATAGGCTATATTATAATAAAAAAAATTGTTTTGCCATCATTGTAGTAATTGGCGTTCACTTATGTTAAATGAACAATTGGAAGTTTTAAGGGCATTAAAGTTCAAGAACGTTGCCGATATTTATAAGTAGGTACCCATATTGGGACATGACATGTGTGTGACAAATGTAACATGACGTGACATTTTGGTGATATTGCTCAAGTTATTCAAATGGATGCGGAAGTGGCTCTAATAAAAACCTCCGGCGTGCCAAATTAGAATGTTACAAATAACGTGGAACCACTCGGTCACGGTCCACTGTGCGATACAATAATAACCCTGGCGCTGGTTGGCAACTGCAACCAACCACATTCCTGGACATTCAAATATATTAACTATAGCAAAACTATGCTATCTATTCGAAGACACTGACTTCGATCTTCGGAGAATTTATTAAAAACATTCTTACATCTGATTTATGTAATAATCTCTCTTAATCTATGTTATTGTCTATTCAATATTTAAGTGAACTTAATAATGATTAAAGTTAATAGGCATTATCCGCTATTAACACCATGTAGCAATTAGCGGTTTTGTTGTAAGCATGGTGATTGTGAGCATGAGATGTTATCGTAACGATGAACTTTTTGCATCAAACTTTCAGGTTTCTTTCAGAGCAGTAGGGCATATCCCTAAACACAGATCATATCTTACGTTAAATAACTTAAAACACGAAATTCTGCCGAAAATAACTTCCGCGCTAAGAACCAAATCCAATACTAATTCAAGTTTCGCACAAAATTGAGCGTTCGAAATTATACCGCTATTGTGATTACAGCGCTTCGTGTAATCAAAATGCCGTAGGCTTTCCCCACCTTTGATCCTAGGCTGAACTGGTATGCAATCTAGACTACAATGACAGCTTAATTTGGCTATGTGAAGCTTAGTATACACTATATAGAGTGACTAGATATATTGGATTGGTATAAAAGATCATCAAGATGTACCTGTTTTTATGGGGCTATCTTTAAATGATTTCTCAGATAACTGAAGTCAAAGGGCCCATCATCCCCGTAATCCCGTAATCCCCTAAGGGTTAGGCAGAGGGGTCTCTAATAAGACACTCGACTATTTCGCCAGTTATGTTTTAGTACCAGATAATAGGAGGCGAGCCCCTTTTTTTTTTGCTGGTGGAAAATCATCAAATTACCCCTCCCGCTCTTGGGCAGAGCGAAAGGGAGTGTCAGATTTCTACTGACTAAAAACCACACATGTTCCTTCTTAGCCCTTTATGTCGAGGCCGCGGTAACTTTTGAACAACCCACAGCCTACCCCTTAACCCTTAACCAAAGTGGTCATCATACGTGTCAAGTGTTTAAGGATATTCCTCAAGCCTATCAAATTCGGAGTCGTTAGTTTTCTTTAGAGGAGACTTTTTTCGTTTATTGGAATAGCGAAGTTTGTCACATCGGTTTTGAATCACTATTTTATAGCTGCTAAGTCAAGTGCAAGTACCGAGAAGATGCATGAATGTGACAACGTGGGCTTCAAAATAACGAGCCCACGATCAATGGTAGCTGAGAACAAGGCGTTTGTCCTTAGTCCCAATACGCAAGTCGTCGAGGTTAGCCACCTCTTACTGAACCGCGTGTGTTCCTCTGCGATAATTGTACCAGTTAGAGGTCGGGGTTCAGCTATGTTGGGAAAGGAGATAAATGTTTATATAACCTTTTGGATTCGCTGAGAAGTGAACAGTAGTGGTATTTGTCTAAATTCGGAAGCGTTGTGATGTCGTCATGGCAGCAATGTTATTAAATGTTTTTTACACTTTGTTTTTACAAACCAATGTTTTGAATATAATTGATTTGAATTAATTGTTTACAGGATTGTTACTTCTCAAATAGGGCCTAGCCTATAAAGGTGTTTTAAAACTTTACTTTCCTAAGACCTATCTTAGGGTTTTAAAAGACGTGATCCTAATAATAAACCTGTAGTCATGTCATGGCAGGCTGTGCAAGGCGGATAAAGAACGAAAAAAGACTTAATCGTTTTAAGAGTCATCATGATAATGTAACATGACATAAGGAACCGATGGTCCACACGTGTAGTATTTTGATCAAGGTGCATATTTTGACGGTTAGGTCGCCACTTCGCCAGACAAAAGCGCAGTTGTGGAACGGTCGAAAACAATAGTTGTTTACAAATAGCTGTTGATGTTGATGTTCGTTAAAATAAACTGAACATACTTGGTTACGTAGGTAACCGAGTAAATACGAGAATATTTCGTTCGAGTAGCAATACAATAATAAAATTAAAGATAGACGGAGAAAGGATTAAACAAATTCAGATTTTGATTAGATTTTTGAAAACTTAATAGGTTGTCCTGCAGTTGGGATTTATGCGATGGTAATAAATACCTATAAGTATGGTGTCGAATTGATGCCGTCAGACCCGAAATACCACAAGAGACCTGTGGCAGCTGGTACCGGGAGGTCTAGCACAAATTCGTGACCGTTGGGAGGAATAGAGGGTGATGGCATGATGACCCAGGGATGGAACAGAACAAACTGATAATCACTATTATCTGCAGCCAATAATCTAATTTATTTAGGTTCGGTTCAGCATGTCTTCTTCTTCTGGTCATCTCAGAAAAAAATGGCAAGAAGAATAATGCATGAAGAAGAAGAATGAGGAATAATGGTGTTAGAGTCCATTTTACTATTTGTTAAGTTCTACGTGGCTATAGTAAACCTCTAAGGTAGGATTATGGAGGATTTAAAAAGGTCTGAACTGACTGTAATCCTATTTTTTTCAACCGTTTTAGTGTGTGATAAATGTGATAATCTTACTGTTTGGAATTGTTAAAATCTTCTAACTCCAAACACCTAGATTATCACACTGTAGTCTAGAATTTCAATCTGTGGTTTTAACTCGAATGATGACCTGATAGTAATAACCAGTCATGATTCCGTAGTTCAAAGTAACCTTTACAATAAGGTATGTTTTGCTGCCATCTTCTGCAGTGTCGAAACTGTTAAACGGGTGACTTTAGGCAAGAGAATGCTCGATTAGATTGAATTGCCCAAACCTTTACATGTGAGGTGAGTTGCATTTATTATACTTTATGTAAGTCACCTATGTTGGCGTCTGGTTTTAAAACAAAGCTATTTAGAAATCTGTTAAAGTCCAAATTAACCTATGCTGATTTTGAAATCTATTTGATATTTTAGGTTCCTGAACATTATTATGTTATTTCGAGTTCTTAAAATAATAAGATGGCACAAACGCCTTTATTTCATCAAAACTTCCTGAAGCCACTTGACTTTCATGTCACACTCCAAAACGTTACTACTTACAATTTAAACTTATTCACCAAAATAAGAACACTTTAGAGTTCAAGCATTTTTGCTGTCCTCAAGTTACTCATCTAGACTACATGGCTGGTCTCAACATTTTCTGCTCACCTTGTTCTAGGCGTATTAGGCCTCCTCTTAATTTGAGAATCTAATACCAAAGATCTGGTATAGTAGTACCGCGCATGCGCACTGCGAGGTGTCCGCGGTGCCTTGCGAAACCTCTCGGGCCTCACCAGGTTCCCTCCACCAGGCATCCTTCACTCACATCATACTACCCTTCACGAATAATAAACATTTTGTACTTTTACACTCAAAAATGTGGTTGTATGGTCGATTCTGTTGTCAAACTGACGTCCGCGCGGCTCGTGGTGCGTCCGTATTCAGTTGACGGAGAAAACAATCTTGTAAACAATAATATTGTGCTGTTTCGCGACGTACGGGATGTTCTAGATTTTGTTTATTAATTTTGTGTATCTTCAAGCAGCATAATTTGCCACAAGACGGCGACATTTTAACCAAATTTAGTTAAATTCATTGGTGGTGTTTTTCAAGTGTCAATATTAGGTCTCATTAAGATTATCATGTAAATGTATAGCTATAAATTGTAAATCCATAATTGGCTTTAGGATAAGTATATATTTTAAAGATACAATTTTAAAGAGCTGTGTATTTTGTGAATAATAAATAAATAATAAATGATAAAACCAACTAGCTAATGTATTTAAAACTAGCAGTACAAATGTCTAAGTATATTCTGTCAAAGCGCCTGAGTATTTTAGAACGTGTTCTATATCAATGTCAAGGTAAAGCGGCTTCGAATGAACCGCAACCACTGACTCACACGTAACTTAAGTGAAGTTTGCAACAATTTAAAGCCAAGATACGGATTTTCACTGCAACGAGCAACTAACTGTCGTACAAGGTGTTTCAAAGAGATGTCAGCAACATGGAAGGGGCCCGCAAGGGCCGACGCCCGTCGGGGCTGCGGAATGCTGTAAGTGATACCGCGGCCTTGACATATAGGGCTAAGAAGGAAAATGGGTGGTTTTTAGTCAGTACAAGCCTGACACTCCCTTTCGCTCTGCCCAAGAGCGGGAGGGGTTATTTGTTGAGTTCCCACCCCCTCAAAAAAAAAAAAACGCTGTGACAGAAAAGGAATAATGCTTTAAAAAATAGCTACTACTATTGGACCACCCAAGTTTGACCAGCCTTTTGACAACTATGCCAGGGTCAGTTTCCAGTCTAACCGGATCACAACCCTTAGTCGAACTGAAATACGTAAAAAGCCGACCAGACATCGACCTGATGAGACTAAACTGCACGATATTATAATAATAATAATATTCCACAACTATCACACAACGCCATCTAGTCCCAAGCTAAGCAGATATCCCCTTCCGCTCTTGGGCAGAGCGAAAGGGAGTGTCAGACTTCTACTGACATTTTCCTTCTTAGCTCTTTATGTCGAGGCCGCTTGTGTTATGGGTACTAGACAACTGATAAACATACTTATATATTTCTAAATACATACATATTATAGATAAATTACACCCAGACACAGAACAAATCACCCTCTCAGTTTGGCTTTAGACAGGGCAAGTCTACAGAAGACGCAGTCATGGCGCTTGCCTCCATTGTCACTGAAAAAGTAGACCGTGGAAGTAAGTGCTTGGCAGTTTTTCTAGATCTCAAAAAAGCCTTCGACACAGTCTCTGTTCCCACACTTTTACACAGGTTAGAAGACATAGGCGTGAGAGGGGTACCACTTAAGCTGTTTCAGGAATACCTTAGCGAACGCAGATATGTGGTAAAAATAGGAGAAGCCACCAGTTCTGAAGAAATTGTGACTTACGGAGTAGGGCAAGGTAGTGTGCTGGGGCCAACACTGTTCCTTATTTACATAAACAACTTATGCAATATGTCTTTAGAAGATGCTCACATATTCTCCTACGCTGACGATACAGCAATAGTTTTCTCGGGAGAATCATGGGACAGCGTTGGCCGTACTGCCGAACGTGGTTTGTCTACGATAGCTTCTTGGCTCGATGTCAACCTTTTAACTTTAAATATCTCAAAGACTAATTACATCTGTTTCTCCATTTACAATCGTTCCCAGCCATCACAAGACTTCCATATTAAAATTCATACATGCTCTGACTCCTCCAACAACATCTGCACTTGTCTCAAAATTAACAAAGTCAGTAACACTAAATACCTTGGTGTTATGCTCGACCAAAGACTATCTTGGCACTTGCATTTAGAATTAATAATGAGTAGAGTTAGGAAACTTATATTATGGACCTTCAAGTCACTTCGTCATGTGGCTACGAAAGACCTTATCAGGCAAGTTTATATCTCCTTGGGTCAGTCTATAATAATGTACTGTTTGCCAATCTGGGGCGGTGCGACAAAAACAAAGTTTTTAGAACTGGAAAGAGCGCAGAGAGCACTACTGAAGGTCATGTTCTTCAAACCACTGAGGTTCCCTACTGAAAGCCTATACTTAACCGCCAACCTATTATCGGTTAGGAAGCTATACATCCTTCAGATAGTTTTAAAAAAACACAAATCCCTTCCCTTCATCCCTTCCAGGACACAAACTAGGCGGAAGAATAATATTGCTCCAGAAATTACAGTCAAAACTACATTTGCTACGAGACAATATACAAAACAATCGTCACACATATACAATATTCTTAATAAAGAAAGTAACATATATTCTATGACATACCATGACTGCAAAAAAACACTCACTCAATGGCTGACAAACAAAAGTTACGACGAAATCGAGTCGATCCTATATGCGTTCAAATAATTCGTAGTTCCACTCACCCACACACCATCCCACACACACACGCACACACACACACACACACCCAGTGCGCGAACTGAGCTTAACTTTGTTTATTTTAAATATTTTTTACTGAAGTTTGGCTTATTTTAGATAGTTTTTTATGTATTATTATTATTTTTTTTTTTTTTTTTTTCTTTTATTACTAAGTTTAAAATTGTCACTAGTCTTAAAATTTATGTACCGTTACTACCGTAAACAAGAGGAGCGGAAGTACCTACTACAAGCAATTTTTTGCTTAAAAGGTAGTTCCTAATTTTGTAATGTTATGTACATAAGTTGATGAAATAAACATTTTTATTTTTTTTATTATTATATAAATGATCGTGCTCATCACACAAACATTTGTCCTGGGTGGGAATCGAACCCACGACCTCCGGCATAGCAGTTAGGGTCACTAACCACTAGACCAACAGGTCAGTCAATCAAATATTGGAAGCAGAAGGTGGAGGACAATCTTTGTGCGCATCATGGGAGAGGCCTACGTCCAGTAGTGGATTGTGATAGCCTGATTTGATTGATGAATTGGAAAGACGCGTAAATCCCAACACCCTGTATGGAAATATTTTCAACATCAATGACTTCATGCTAAAAGAATACACGATGCGCGTACAATGCGCTATCATTCAAAGAATAGGTTGATCACTGAAAATTGACGTACAATAGCTTATTTACGATAGGACAGATATATCTTTACGTTATTTTTAGTAGTTTGTGTTGATCATCATCATTTCGAACATTGGTGCTCTAAGCATTCCTTCGTTTCAATTGTGTGTAGCGTTTTTATTTAAATGTTCAAGCATTTGACCTAGCATGGACATAATAGTCTGGTAGATATTATAGTATACTAATTTACATTTCCTTCATTTTGATTTCAAATTTTCATGTGCATCCGAACATTTCTTAAAACCATAAGCATCGAAATCCGTCTAATCGTTTTGAAGAAAAATGGGAACAATCGTTCGGATTCAATCAATACAAACAAACTCTCAACCTAAACGTATACACCTCCGTTCCGTCGTGGGTAGTTATTAAATGAATGACGTCATTCATCAAAATTATGAGTACCTACAAATCTAGGACCACCAAGCAGTATTACTATGAGCACGCAAGTAAAGTAAAACATGTCGGTACAGCGTCGCAGGCGCAGGCGCGGCTGTTTTGCTGCATTGCAGGAATGTTAAGCACGCCCGCGCCGTTGTGAAAGGCCCAGCAGCCTTAGCAAATACTAGACTAACTGCATTTCAATGTATGACGTACGATGGCACCTGTTCACTTGCGCTAATTACTGTTGAAGATATGTACTTGTCAAGTTGTCAAGATTGGTTGTATTTGGTTTCAATATGTTCAAATGCTGTAGGTAGCCCTGGGAGTCGTTTTTCAGTTTGATACTTTTCGGTGTAGGTACTATAAGTTTGCTAGATCATTTACAGCCTCGACTCAACGGCGCCTGCCGACAAACTGTCCTGCAGTTTGGCAGAAGATTTGAATTTAACCCACTCGTGTAACTTTGTTGAAATAAATAAATTAAAAAAGGCCTCTATTCCCAATTTAAGTTTCTGACTAATATTTTCTCGATTTTTGATTTAGTTCTGAACTTTTATGAGCACAAAGTACTGGATTTGATGTGCTAAGTTTTATCCCCTCCACTTACAGCTATCGTTTCGTGTTATTCAGCCGTTTCGAAACTTTTGGCACGATATTCATTAACAACGTCTTGGCATAGACTATGGAGAGGAACGCTTTGGTATGCAGCACCAACAGATGCAGCCTTATTCCGCTACCTCCAAACAATCAGGGCAAATCTGTTGCAACCTCATGTCTTATTCAAACGTCCCAGTTTTTCATTCTTACGATTGAATCAATACGTATGTATACGAATCACGTTAGCTAGTACTGTTCTACCTACGTCAGGGACACGAGTCGTTGCAACTTGCACTTTCACGCATGCAACCGGTGGATTAGTCTCGCTATTTCAATGTTAAAAGCCCGTGTTGAATTTTGAATAACGAGTCTTGGATCACTTTTATCAACAAAGCGGTCGTGATAACCTTCATTGTTGAAGATTTGTGTTGCTCTTATGAGAAAATTGTGATGTTTGATGCTTGGAAAGGGAGAGTGGGACCCTATTGTTTTTTATACTATTTATTACTGTCATAAAGAGTGAGGTAAGAACTTTCTGTTTTGTTTTGTTATGTGGTATTATCTAATAATGCGTAAAAGTTTTCTTATTTCTTAACCTTATAAATATAAACGTTATCTTTAAATTAATAGCTTGCCTGTTCGCTTGTGTCGCATCTGCGTTTAATATTCTATGCAATTTTAACTTTTGCAATTACATCCAAATTAATTCAAGGCACGATTCGTTTTCATCTATCCATTAAATGTCTGTCTTGACGCTTTTAAAATATAACTTAATTACGTTTTTTCAGTCATGCTGCTTTTTGTACAGCCGAATTTTAAGCTCAATTTATTTAAGTGGTTTCCTAATGTTTTTTAGAATAAAGTGTATGTTTTATGGAAGAATATACGACTATTAAGATCAATTGCAAATATGTCGATGGCCAACCTTTAGTAGTCGGAGAGGCACCAGAAGAAGAATTAAAGCTTGTAAGAAGATTCAGTGCTCGGGTAAAATTGTCATACTGTTTTAATAACTGGGTAGAGAATTTAATATTGTGTCATGTTTTGTTCGTTACAGGAACATGGATGCTACTGAAGTGCTTCAAACTAGCAACCAAATTCTGGGTCGACTCAATCAAGATGACCATTATGCTAAGGACGAGAAAAAAAATATATGACCACCCTTATCATAATCTGCCTACACTTTTCCCGAATATCTTAGGGTCGCGACACGCAGCGCAGCAGTCCATTGCTTGAGGCACTGCGCCAACCGTGCCGTCATTGACTACTAAACGGCTGTCAAAGATCCAAAATTGACAGCCGAGACGATAGGCTTATGATCACCATATATGTATATATTTCTAAATAAGAAGTGCATTGTAATAACAATTGTAACAAATGAAGAAGAAACTGAAATATTCTCCAAATATTTAATGAAACAAGTCCTTGAAATCGATACGGTAAATAATAGTAGATTTCCAATTTGTTTTACTAGTTTCCTCATAGCCTAGGTGTTACAATTTGAGTTTAGTAATAATCACCTAGACGAATCAAAATCAAGGTTCTAAGTTCTTCTGTTTCGTTAGGTCTTTTTACCTGAATAAAACGGTGTTCTTAGTTTTTTTCAAGAAGAAGGCAGTTTCTTAAAAAGATTTACGACGTGATTATTTAATTATTAAATAATTGTTTTACTAATTAATTAGCTATTATTTATTTAACGATGTGAACCACCGTTTGTTTAGTAAATAATGAAATTATTTGAGTTCAATAACCTACTCGTAAAATGCATGATCTAACGCAAAGCAAAACAAATTACTTATAATGACATAGGTAATTATGTTAATGAAAAACAATCAGAAAATTAGTCTACGGTGACGGAACCCATCGAATTAGAAACTTATGAACTAGATGAGGTAAGGCACTAGGTTCCAAATCTAAAATATCATCGGTTTCAATATTAATTTGTCAATCGTTCACCGTTCATCGCTAGAATTGGCAACCGTTGCCCAACACCACCTAATTATAAAGCATGAAATTTACACCCTGTTTAACAAAAGGTACTGCATACTGGTGTCTTTACGAAATATCGACTTAAAATTATATTATGATACGGTTCTTTTTGACTTATCAACGGTAATTAGTTTTGGTAATAACTCTTTGTTGTTGTGGTGCATGCTTACGTCAGAAGTTTGAAGATGGTGATATGCTCTTCATGGCTATGTTGACCATAAATCGTAATAATCGAGGCAATACGATTCTTATCCGCCATGAAAACTGGCAATAGAGATCATTACTGCTCCCGCAAAGTAAAAAAAAAAACCTTGCGATCAAATTAGTATTCCAAAATTAGAATAAGAAACACATTCTCTCGTTAAATTACTGAAGTTCGCGAATAATAGAAGGTTGCATCTCCAATACAGTTAAGTTATCCACGGACGCAAAAGATCTTGATAAGCATCGATCTAATGATCATGACTAATCTCACTACAAATTACATAAAGGTCCATGTCCTCGTTTACATGATCTTAGGTCGTTGAACGGGCAGTAAAAACTGAATCGTTCTTCGTATATTTCAGTGCATTTTTATTTTCTGATTATATTTAGCAATACGTAGTTTTAATTGAGTTAAATACAGTCTTAAGGTATTAAGAAACTCTGTGTTAACATTTGTACCTGTAATCTGGTTTTATCTTTTTTTATTTTTCGTGTTTATACTTTGTTGGATCGCATATCAATATCATTTTCTAAGCTGGACTAGCTAAGGATTTTAGTTCGTTGAAACATAATACAATTTGCATAATAGATTAGAGAATTTAAAGCGGTTTCAAATTGTAATTGCAATTGCATCTGATGCTACGTAATGACATACTTATCACCTTACCTTACCTTCCTACCTCCTTCCTCCTTCCTTTCCTTTCCTACCTTACCTTATTACTGCATCCATAACTTGGCATTAGATCTTGACTTGATGAAAGATAGTAATCACATCTTCAAGATGTTTTGATACTATGGTTATATTCATCCATCGAATGCCTATGTTTTTATTGACCATCTTCATCTCAATGCCTTAGATTCTTAAGTTGTTTTTTTAAAATTGCGTTTCAAATGCAGCGCAAAGATTTAGAGATGCGAGATTAAGATAAAACTAGACGTTAGACATTTTATCATTTTCAGTATAATAATATATGTTTGTATCTTGATCGTTTGCAGTAATAACATACTCAGTGTCTGCTCATCTTCACATTTAGTCAGTATTATTAATTCGGCGTTGGAACCTTAGGAGTAACGGCCTGTTTACCTACCTTTATCTGTTATTACCTAAGTATTTCTCTCCATTAAGTTTTTCAGGATTTATTCACACAGATTCGGATTTACAATCAGTATTTCTAAAAAGTCTGGGTGACAATTAGGTACAGGGTCATCGCTATCAGCCTTGATTTGATTCCTTATTGTTCAAGAAATAAGGAAAGATATTTCCAGCTTCCAGATATTTACCGAAATCGCTGAAAATAACATTTCAATACACTGCATAATAACATAGACCCCATAATAAGTTGTTTTCGAATCTAGTGCATAAGTAGTATTTTCACTGTGTAGTTCCTTTGTGTCGGTGAAGTGAACCGTTCAGTATTATTTGCAGCCAGTGAAAGGTATGAGGTCACGAGACTTCGCCTAGCTGCTATAGCGCTCAATATTTTGTGGAAGAAATAGTTTTAATAGATTTTTGGATGCTGGAAGTGTAGACATGCTACTGCTGTACATTTTCCTGTCATTATTTGTGGTATTGAATGCATTATTTAATCGGTCGCTGTAGTTTAAGTATTTTTACAAAAAATCTTCAAACTGAATTTGCATCACAAATTGTGCTTCACTTCAACGAAGTTATGTGTGCTGTCGGGAAAATTCATAACTAAAATTAATGTAAGTAATGTAATAAATATAAGACATGTCGATGTAATTTTTTGGCGAGCATCGCCAAGTTCAACTGCAAACGTGTGGTCATAATAATTATTGTATACAGGGCTGATTTTGGCAAAAGTTGACAAAAAAAAACAAAACACTAACTCGACTTTCGAACAAGATTCTTTTGAATAACACCTCAAATAGAATATTGCCCACAAAACAGAATCTTAGCTAAACTCACACTTGTCAGGTAATAAAACGCTTCTCAATGAACGCTTACCTGTCTATGGATTGTAAAAAAGCTCGATAGTGTGCGTCTGCGCATCCGGGTGTGACCGGAATCTTTAGAGGTGACATCAGTGGCAAGTCGCAATGTACACAGGATTCCTTTGTGAAAGTTCGAAGTGTGATACGATATTTATATTATTTTCTTGTTATGTTGCAAAATAAAAGAACTTGAACGATAAACAATGTTTTTTTTGTTACATTATGGCTGTCTTAAAATAACAAGTAACTAAAGATTTATAACTAAGTACAATTAATTTATTTATAGCATTGCTGGCCTTTTCAGGCAATTAAAAAAGTCTCACAATGAACTCATTCATATAAATCGCTCAATAAAACTCCCTGACATTGAAAAATTGCAATCTCATTTATATTTTTCCCAAGAATCATTGAGGTTTTACTATTACCATTCCAAAGATCGGGAAATACCAACCAAGTTTAAAATGTAACAAAGGCAGGAGGAAAACCCGTTTATGTTATGAGTCAAATAATTAAAAGCCACGACAACCGGAAGGCATTGAAAAAATCTCGTGTATAAAGATATTTTTCCTGATCTTGATAATGTCCTAGACTTTGAGGGTGAGGCAATTAACATGTAAGCGAAGTACGACAGCCTGTGAGTGATAAGCAAATATGTATCGTTTTACTGGTTTTTGGGGCAATTGCAGTAGTTCTGGAGGCATATGTCCAGCAGTGTACGTCTTTTGGCTGAAATGATGGTGATGATGGAGTAATTCTGACGTGAAGATAGATACGGCCTTAATGTAAAGGTCGGTGAAAGAGCTTCAGAAGTTTGTGGGGAAGATCTCTTGAAACTCGCATAGACCAGGGATGCATAGTAAAATAAGGAAAGAAAGTAAGGAAGACGAGGTTATCAAATGGGATGACTTCTTTTATGAGAAAAGTATGAGTGGAGGAAGAACAATCAGTCGATAAACACAAAACATGAATACCGTCCGTCTAGTAGAATATCTAATGATAAACAAACATAGCTTTTAATTAAAATGATTAAACCACAAATGAAAACATGTGTATTCAAATTAGATAACCACTATTATAATTAACGCGGTACGAATTATACATTCAGTTAATGATGGCTTATATGGTAATAGCAGTATTTATTGCGGCATGTAAAGTTGAAACTTGGTTCATGTCGAGATTGGCTTTTATCCATAAGTTTATTGTTATTTAAGTGTGCCTACTCTTAAAAGAAGCAAACTATAACTACATACTTTTATTCTCGTTTAATTTTATGAAACATGGCTTCGAAAGCATCAACTATCTTTTTACCTGACTTCCATTCTCTTAAACTTTTATAAGTCACATATTTGAGAGTCTATAAACTCAGTCATTAATAAACTAGTTAAGCACGAATTAATCGAAAAAACCCAAAGCCGATGACATTTACGTCTTCGGATCAAAACACCAATATTAAGGATACACTCAGCAATTTACCCAATCGCCCTTAAACACAGCCTTCGAACAACAATCGAAATTCCGCGCATGCTTCCCCAAGGCCGTAAGGTCTATATTGCCATGTCTTGTTTACAAATTGGCCCCATCAAAGATTCACAGTGCGGCAGTCACTCGGCAATATTAGGCAATTCCGATCATGTCTTGCGACATCACATCTACATACAATCGTGAATAGCAGGCAACCACTTCTATTACCTATGTTTGGTTCGATTTGCAAGCTCGTATTTTGAACTTAGTTTTCCCTTTTAGGGCGGTTTAGGGCATGGATTATTTAGAGCAGATCATGGCACAGAAACAAAAATATTCGCAGAATTTTATGCACAAGACTGACACAGACTTACGTTTACGCTAAAAGGAGGTAGTCAATGGGCCAGGGGAATTATCTAGATAAGTTGAATATAATGATCGTCATAATTAACGGATAGATGCAATAGCTGACATGCAATAGCGTGGCGTGCTGTTGATCTATAAAACTTATTAGATGAAGAACGCATGAAAACGAAAGTAACTAACGTGGTCGCTCATTAGTAGTTTAACGTTATATTAGTGTCTCCGACATATTTATACACATAAAAAAAAATTGCAAAATAATTCTACTGGTATTTACTACCCACAATCAGTAACATAAATATTAATATGAAATTAATGGCATAGACGTGTCCGTACAAAACTTTTAATTGTTCACTTCAGAACCTCCCCATTTGCGCTAATTAATTCCGTATCTGTGCACCTATCAAACTATTTTGGCAAATGAATTGTTCACCGACCTTTACTCTTAATGATGATAATTGTTCCAAGCTAACGGTGGCAGTTAGTTTCCCAGGAGTGCGTGGGAGACCACAATTGTTCACAATCACTGCCCTCTAGCGGGGCAAAAGCGAAGCTGACGTACGACGCTTGCGCAATAAGTTGAATTAAAGATTAGATGAGCTAAGGTTGCATATTTATGTGGTTAGCTGATGATTTTCCTGTGTATTCCGGGGCAGATGTAATTGAAAATGTTTCTTGTCAGTTCCGGTTGAATAAAACGAGATAGACTGTAGTTTTTAATTCAAGACTTTAGGCTCTAGTTAGACGAAGAAATATTCTATCTCCCGAAACGATGAATCAATTAAATTACGTACGCTCTGGATAGCTGATGACAATTCAGTTAACATTCGTTATGGAAATAAGAAACTCTTTGAAAACTATTGCGATTAGTTCAAGCTCATTTGTTTAATAACCAGCGGTAAAATAATGGAAGGCCTGAAAGGACCCACTTATCTCCAAGATGACGCATCAGACACATTAAAAACGCTATCTAAATACTCAAATACCAAGAGATGTAGATAATTATTAGCTTTACAGTTGCCTACAGTCGCAGGCGCAGCTAAGAAAGCCACTTATCTAAATCCATCAAACAATAGAGCTTTAGCATGAGGCCGTACGTTCTGTGAGTCACGAGTAAATTCACTATTCTTACATACCGTTCCATGAATGTTTCATTATGATGGATTTTATTTGTGTTTTATGCATTTAGTATTTGTTATCAGAATTCTGGGATTACTGGTTAGGTTAGCGGTAGTACCGAATAGCCCAGATAATCCAGTTAAATATAAATGGAATCAGGTGTTCCTTTGTGGAAATATATCTGTTCACCCAGGAGTAAAACGGCTTCATATTGTTGTAAAATATTATGGCTCAACCATTGTTGTTTGCAGCTTTTTTTTTCGATTTAATTGTAGACTGTTTCTTTATAACATTTTGTTTGTTTATTATTATAGTGTGCTGCGAAGGTTCATTAACAAAAAAAAATGCAGTCATCTTCAGCGTTCCTGCAGACGTCACTCACAGGAATCCTACATTCACTACTGAAATAATACTAGCAATTGCGGATGTCTGCGGTTCTTACGCATGCATACGTAAGTCGATCAGACAAATAACTGCGCGAACTTTACGCAAAGGTCGGGTGAGTCAGAATCAGCAGCTATTCACCACTCTCGCCTACCTTCGTCAAGGCAGTCTCTAACATTCCAAGTATTTCCTTTTCGATATCCAACGCTATATTACAATATCAAATGTAATGGCTACTAGAAAACCTATTTAAATTTACTAATTCCTGATCGTTCTCATTTGATATTACTTCCTGAGTGTTTTAATTAAACGGTTCAATATAAATGTGCGTTTCCTTTGCTTAAACTCTGGTGATATCATCGTTATATTTCTATTTGTCATCTTTCATTTCTTTAGTTACTCGCCTATATTAATTGCCATTTACTGCTGGCTACGGTTCATCTTGCGTTATAGTTTCACAGCCACTTCAGTGTCTGTATTATCATGTAATTACCATATTTTGTATTCGTTGGTGAAATGTTTCTGTTTTCTTACTTGGCATTGAAGTCGGTTTCTTATTGCTGATTTTATGCTTTCAAGAAATTTTACAACACAGTTAAACTTGAATTCAATCGATTCCTTTGTTAAAAATGTTTCAAGGTGTCACAACTCTAAAGCCAGGTTAGCCGTTAATCCCAAAGCTTATAATTCTCATTTAAATGCATCGTGATTCGTGAGTAGCTCTAGTCTTATCCAATGTTATTTCAACAGCATCTTAAAGATATAAAGTAGGAGCAAAAAATATAGCAAAACGTTTGTCGCCAAAATGTATTCTTATTCTTAGCCTTGCATAAAACATTTCTTGCGCCGCGCCGCCGAGCTTTATAAAGAAAAAAGAATAAGTACGTTGAAAAACGAAGCTGACCTAAAATTGGAAGCGTTCGACGCCACGTGTATATCTACGTGCTAGGCTAAAGATGAACTTGTGATAGATTCCATGTGCTCATTGTATTTGAAAAGTGGTGGCCCAGTGATATCAGCCTGCAGTTACGAGTTGTAGATCGTGGCCTCGTGGGTTTGGACACAGGCAGGATATTACTTTGTGTTATTTATTTAATCTCCACGAAAACATCGTGAGGAAATAAGAATATTCTAGAACCTAAAATTCAAAATTATGTGACACGCACTGAGCTCGTATGGTGCGTAACACTCCGAAGTGGACTGTAACCCACCACAACGGAAAAATAATTTAGGTTGATTGTGCATTGCATTTGTAGTATTAAGTACAAGTGTACCGATGGACAGAAATAGCTCGATTTTGTGCAAGGCATGTTTTTGGAGTGGCGTTTCGCAAGCGCGTCAAGTGTCGTGACACCGGTCGACCTCGCCGCGACTTTGGACAACCACTCGAAATTATACGAGTAGAACCTGAAATTAGGTTTACTTATGTTATGTGGAGAGTAGGTAAGTGCATTTGCCGATTCAAGTCTGTATTATTTATAAAGGTATCGGTAAATTCATGGGTCAATAATATTTTGAGCTGTAATCATTATGACGAAATCAAGCTTTCAGTGCTAGTTTTCATGACTTCTTAACATAAGCGAAAGAAAATCTTTACTGGATCATCTTATCTGCTTTTAGATAATTTATATAATCCGGAACAGGATAAGTATTCAATGAATCTAACTATTAGTAGAGAAAGTAACCGAAAGTTTTCAGGTAATGTTTCACACCCTAATCTAAAGTCGCACTCGTTGTATCAAATTTTTTATTTTGTTTTATTTTTTTTAAAAAAAACGTTGTCCCACACTAGGAATTCCTCCTGTATCGTGGGTGCGTTCACAAACATTTAATCTCACATACACAAATACTCGGACCCGGAACAACTATCTGTAGGTCATACAAATATTTTTTCCGTGCGGGGATCGAACCCGCGACACGCGGCGCAGCAGTCTGGTGTCTTGACCATAGACAGGAATACAGGGTGTAAACGCGAAGCCGTCAACCAAGCATTATATGTACATCAAACTACCCCTACGCAAAAATTATTCCTGAGAAAGGAGAATGAGCAAAATGGTACCCGGCTCCAATAGATATGATTGTAGTGTCGTTTAAAAGGTCTTACCAAGAGGAACAATTTTTACTATAGCCGCCACTCTCAAATCTGATTGCGTTTGAAGATAAACGACAGTCTTACTAACTAATAAAAACCCTGTTCCTTCAGTTTCCCTTTGCTTTCCAGGGCCACAGTAACCTGTTTAGACAGTCTCGTGGCCCCGGCGATAAACATACATATACGAGTATATTAGTTACCACTTATTTATGTAAGAAAATGAGTACCAAGGTAATATTTTCGGCATTTCCGTTCATGTTTTCTATTAATAACGTTTTTACGTAAGACTTTGCCATGCACTCCTCATTTTAACTCGAGTCCCGTTGCTCCTGAGCGCGGGGTGTGCGCAAGAGCAGCGGGGGAGGGAGAGGAGGGGATCGACTGACACCAGACGTGTTCGCGTCCTGCGTCAGTCGCTCGTTCGTTTTGCGCTCGTGACGACGTTTAGCTGCTGTTTGAGTTTCTTTTGTGCTTTCATAACTCGGTTTTATTAACTACTGACCCCTGCGCTCCTACTGGACTTGTTACCCGCTCTAATTAACGCTGACCTGTGCTAGTGTTGTGGACTATACTGATTTGCTTTTACAATCCAACGAAGCTCGATCGGTAACGCTATGCCGGTGGGTTGTGGAAGTGGCAAATGGCCGGTTTAAACGTGATTTTAAGCTCTTGCGGCAAAAATATTTTAATAAGTCACTGCCCAATATGTTCACTGATTTTAAGATTGCCGCAGCTATCACGAATCACTTCCACCAACCCATCGTGGATAGCGTACACGCAGACGAATTCGTCCATATAATAAGGCAGAAAATAGATACCCCGAATCTTCTGCATATGTATGTAGAGAGAAAACGGCTTAACCACAGAAGAGTAGATTTTCAGAGGATGGAAGCGAGCCAGATTGAAAACTTCCCTTCAATGACGGAGGAGGATATAATTCTATTAGCGCTAGGTACATACCAACTCAAGCTGGCAAGATCTTACTGTGCCGAGCATTTATCAAATGGTCTATATACAGGGTGTCCAAGAACCTGGCGTCCAACTGGATTCCCACGATGCCCCAAGTTCTAACAGTACTCAGAAAAATATTTTAAAAAATCCACCCCATGTACTTACAGAATTATACTGATTTCAAAAAAAAAGGGGAAATGAGCACCCTGTGACATACTTTTGAATGCTGTGACTGCTAATGCTGATAATTTCGATATTTCTTGGAGGTTTTGTAATCTAGGGTATTGCTGTGTCTAAATAGAATGTAAAAATAAAGTACTTATTGTACCATTTTAAAATAAAATATTATTTTAACTAAAGGTGATATGGAAAACTATTGAATTTCGCAACTTTGACCGACTGTAGTGTAAAAAAAATGTACCAAAATAGTATGGCAAGTGACGTCAAATTTTGACGCGTTTATTCCTCTTTTTAAAAAGGTATAATACTTACACATTAATTTAAAAAAAAAAAAATTTGATAATATTTTTACTCAACAACCCAATTTTTACGAAGTGCCTACCTACTAACGGTAACTGTCGGACCCTTTCTTATCTTAGAAACTGTTATGTTACTACTATTATTTACTTCGGTTCCAAGAGTGAGCAAGAAGGAAATACACACAGGTAGATGGGTTCCCAGTAGAATAAAAGCAAAGAATGTTAGTTTAAAGATATTTTATTACAATAAATGTTCAAAATGTTGACCACCCGCGGCAATACAAGCTCTCACTCTCCTTAAAAAGGACCGCTTTATGTTTCGCGAGTAACTTTTTTGACGTATCACCTGCACTGCTTGTGTTATCTTCTCACGAAGGTCAGCGATGTCATTAATGGGCTTCGCATAAACGAGCTCCTTCATAGTTCCCCAGAAAAAAAAATCCAGCGGATTTAAGTCAGGTGAGCGGGCTGGCCACGGGATTGTTCCTGATCGCCCAATCCACCTGTTCGGGTATTGCTCGTCCAAAAACTCTCTAACGGATACGCGAAAATGTGCTGGACAGCCGTCGTGTTGGAACCACATATCTGGTGGGGTCTCTTCTAGTAAGTTTGGCAAATCATTTTGAAGAAAATTTAAATATGATTCGCCAGTCAAATTCTCGGGCATCTCAAATGGACCAATAATATTCCCACAGAGAATACCGGTCCACATGTTCACTTTGAACCGGTACTGGGATCTATCTTCTCGCATCAAGTGCGGATTTTCCACATGCCACTCGTGCAAGTTGTGTAGGTTCATGTAGCCATCCTTCTTAAATGTTGATTCATCTGACCACAAAATTTTGTCGATAAAGTTTTCGTCTTCTCGATGTTTTTGCAGGATTGTTTCACAAAACGCGACTCGGCTCGGATAGTCTCGAGGTAAAAGACTTTGCACTCGCTGTACGTGGTACGGATGATATTCTTCTTTTTGGAGAATACTGTGTGCTGTGCTCTTCGGTATCCCCGTATCAGCTTCTATTCCTCGCACAGAGATGCTTGGATCTGCCGACACCGCCTCTAAAACTTCATCGCGTATGAAGTCATTTACGGGTCGTCCTTCACCAGCTACTTGATTGGGGAACCGCCCGTCACATAGTGATCTGTGCACATTAATGAAAACTCGATGGTCGGGATATCGCGTAGCCCTCGGATACCTTTCTCTGTAAAGTCTCGCTGCAGCTCGTCCATTACCTCTACATTCTCCATAAATGTAGTGCATATTTGCGTATTCTTGCGGAGTGTAGGTCGCCATGGTAGCACACACAAAACACAAACTGTCCAAACACAGGCAAAGGTCGTCGTAAAGAGTTCGTTTCAAAGTCCAGAGCACAAAGAGTAATCGAGTCCAATAAACAAAGCTTTAAATCGTAGTACGTGATCAATGGTAACAATAAGAGAGAGGTGCGTAGTAACGGCAGGAGGCAGTGACGCGTACTGACCGTACTGTTATCCTAAATAGCACGATCCCAGATAGCGTCACTATCTATCTCACTCGCACCTCTAACCTTTTTCTCCCTCACTCTTACCTGAATAATGGGGTACCATAAAGAAGAACCAGCAAATCGCAAAGATAGTTTCTGTCTTGCTCCCTCCTGTTGTAATAACGAATCACTATGGTGAGATGCATGCACATACCGTCCCTTACGGTCTAACCTGTTTTTTGAGAGGCCTGTTGTTATTTTTATGAGCATACAATAGTAATTCTTTAGAGGTTAGATTCAATTCGTCGTAAATTTTTCTTTCTAAGAATTCTGTAAGACATCGTAAAAATTGGGTTGTTGAATAAAAATATTATCAAAAATTTTTTTTTTCAAATTAATGTGTAAGTATTATACCTTTTTAAAAAGAGGAATAAACGCGTCAAAATTTGACGTCACTTGCCATACTATTTTGGTACATTTTTTTTACACTACAGTCGGTCAAAGTTGCGAAATTCAATAGTTTTCCATATCACCTTTAGTTAAAATAATATTTTATTTTAAAATGGTACAATAAGTACTTTATTTTTACATTCTATTTAGACACAGCAATACCCTAGATTACAAAACCTCCAAGAAATATCGAAATTATCAGCATTAGCAGTCACAGCATTCAAAAGTATGTCACAGGGTGCTCATTTCCCCTTTTTTTTTGAAATCAGTATAATTCTGTAAGTACATGGGGTGGATTTTTTAAAATATTTTTCTGAGTACTGTTAGAACTTGGGGCATCGTGGGAATCCAGTTGGACGCCAGGTTCTTGGACACCCTGTATAATTGAAACGTACAGAGAGGGAGCACTTGATGATCTGCCAGACTATGGCATACACGAAGATGCCTGGCTTTTGCGTGGACGAATCCAGTCGCGACATGTCCGTGTAAAAACATATTTTTGTTATATATTAATCAGCAGTGCAAATAATATTGTCCAACAGTATTGCACATGTTTAACCGGGCGACGAACGATCGGCACTTGTGCACATATAGTGTCCATCGTATGGTACTTAGGCTATGCGAGGCATACGGGATTTACTGCTCCGGCATCTTTCCTCAATGCTGTTATAGTTGATACCGATATGTAATGTTTTAAATCTACTCACTTATTGATAAAACATATGTTTTGTATTTAAAGAATGCTTGTTTTCTTACTTCTTTTAATAATAGAATCCTAAATGTGTTATATCATGTTATTCTAGCTTTATTTTACTTATATAAGTAGTTTGTAATAAATTCTTCATCATTTATAAAACACAAGCTGTTCCCCGTGGTTTCACCCCTGCTGCTCGGCTCCTTTTAGTCGTAGCGTAGCGATAATATATAGCTTATAGCCTTCCTCAATAAATGGGCTATCTAACACTGAAAGAATTTTTTAAATCGGACTAGCAGTTCCTGAGATTAAAGCTTTATAATAATAAGTATAGATAGTGAGATTACTGCTTTCCAAACGTGAATAGGGACAGGCGCCATGGTAGACGTTTTTCTGCATCAAAATGTCTATTCAATGATATATTAATGAGGACTATTGGAGCGGGTACCACGTTCCATACATTTTTGCCCATTGTCCTTACTTTTTTTTTTATGAAAAATCACATTTTTGGGCAAAACTCAATGTAGCATTTTTATTGGGGGGTGGGAAATCATCAAATAACTCCCGCTCTTGGGCAGAGTGAAAGGGATTGTCAGACTTCTACTGACTAAAAACCACCCATGTTTCTTCTTAGCTCTTTATGTCGAGGCCGCGGTATCTCTTACAACATCCCGCAGCCTCAATGTTTAGAACTTTTCTCTAACTGTTCCCTTAAAATTAAAATTATTGTGCTAGTGTATGGTTTGAATTTTACTATTCAAACCGGGGCATGGTGGTAATTTAAGTAAAGTTATAATCTGAAAAAATTGTATTAAAAAACAGCTGTAAAAAATTTGGAACTCTAACCCTCAATATCTCCGTAGCTAGCGCCCTACTTACGGAGATATTGGGGGTTAAAGTTTCGAAATATGGTCTAAAAAAAAACAACAAGTACCGATCGGTTTCGTTTAGGGTACTTGTAAATGTACCCTTAACGAAGCCGAAAGGTACGTAGAAGTCTTTAGTCATAGAGGGTCCCCCGTCTTAGTCATGGGAAAAGCGTGACTTATACGTTTCCCAACATAACTACGTCAAAATGTTGTCGTGCAGCTGGCAACCTTGCCTCAACGTTGAAATGTAGTGTAGAACTGTTCTGTAAGTGGAAACAAAAATGGACCTGAATCATAGCCATTGTATGGGGTAAGACTTCTGAAGTCTCCACGATAATCTCGAGGCTGACTGCCCTACTCAACATTATTAAGAACTCGAGTTAGTATAGGCAGAAGATATTTAGAAAACTTGGTGAAAAGCTCATCGCTTGGTTTAGTTTTGATCATTCATCAGATCACTGACAATATTTTGGTTCATTAATGTGTTTTCTTTTGATTTATTTTGTCATATTATGTACGGTGTTGTATGCGACAGCTTTCATAACTTTAAAATAATTCTGAAAATAAAGTGATGCCTAATAAAATAGTATGTTTTACTAAGTATTAAAAGTGCGTGTTGTGGAATAGATGTGAACGTTCAGGTACTCGTCGTTAACAAATCTTAGTTGTGCTTGTGTGTAATTGTTGGTGTGATCA
Source organism: Diarsia rubi (assembly GCA_932274075.1). Classification (NCBI taxonomy): domain Eukaryota; kingdom Metazoa; phylum Arthropoda; class Insecta; order Lepidoptera; family Noctuidae; genus Diarsia; species Diarsia rubi. The sequence continues at coordinate 7,076,975 of OW026414.1, forward strand.
TATTGTGTTTGTTAACAAACAGAACTTACTTTTGTCTGTGAATATATAATGCCTAGGCACCTTATTCTAAAATAAAGAAAGAAACAGAAATATTCGCAGTTTATTGCCAACCTACGGTTATTAGAGAGGTGAAAAATAATAAGAAAGATTAAATCGGTTTAAATTGTTTTAAAACGCAATTAAACTTAGTCTATGTTGGCTCTATGCAATTCCATATTTTCCATAATTCCAGATTACAAAGTAATTAGTGAAATGAGTCTAATGAGGTACTTACGTCAGAAGTCTTCTACAGGTTAGACGTTTTAACGAAATAACAATACACTATATATACTTAATAAGTATACAATTACAAGAAATAATTGCATTGCGTGGTGAAGTACTTAGTTCAGAAGGCAAATATTTGTCCATTAGGTACAGTAACATTATGTACGGCTAACCGTGTATTACCATACATAGGTTACCAGTTGTCGACGAACACTCCTAATTACTTTATATAATTGCTAGTAGTTCCGTTAATTGAGTTTGTACTATTAACGATTAGCTCCTTTTAAGATTACCGTGCGTTAATGACGTACGTAGGTACATCTTAATAATGATGCCCATTTTTGGCGGTGTGAGAATCTAACTATATTATTTTATTATCATGCTGGATATGGGCAATTGGGCATCGCAATTATCTACTGTTACTGTTATTTGTCATCATCATCATCATCAGCCTATTACAATCCACTGCTGGATATAGGCCTCTTTAACCTTGCGACACTCAACTCGACTGTTATTTGTAATTTGTATTAATGGAAACAAATTAGGCGTAAAAATAGCAGTCTTGGAAAATAAAATAATCAATATTTCTTCAACTATTTATTTATTTATCCATAAACACATACAATTGTTTTAATCGGCAAGACCCAAGTTAACAAAAGTGGTCATACAATTCTAGTTGTCCAGTCACTAGACAATTAGAATTTTATAAATTATATTAAACGCTTAGTTGACGCTTCTCGTGACCCAAGGGCTGCCTTATATCTTCAGCCAGTCTTTTGCATGGCCACATTACCAGCTAACAGCGTTGAGGAGCAGTATTTCGATGCATGTTTATAGTTTCTTATTAGTTTATTTTATAGTTTTTTTTTAATGTACATAGTCTTTATTATATTCTACCACAAATAATCAAAAACCCAATGCAAAAAATACTCTATAGTTACACTCAAAATTAACTATTTGAAAAATATGACATTTTTTTTTTTCATTTATCACCATTCCATTTTCAAATTAACAACATCTGAGTGGTACACCGAGTGCGAAAACGTTATAAGGTTTCTTATGGTTTTATTGCAGTGCCTTTACTTCGTGCCAAAAACTACAGTTAAGTATCTAGAAATATCCGGTGTCTATGGTTGTGAATCGAATTACGCGGTATTTATTCGGACGGCTGTCTGATTGATCACCGCCATTACGGAGTGGTCACGTAGTCGGAAACGATTCCGTGTCTCGGCTCGTTTCGGGCGTAACTGTAGTGTGTGGTCACTGACCACAGGGCTGCCAGGGCGATATGAAGACCTTTTAACGGCACGGTTGGCGCAGTGGCTCAAGCAATGGACTGCCGCGCTGCGTGTCGCGGGTTCGATCCCCGCACGGTACAAATATTTGTATGACCTACAGATAGTTGTTCCGGGTCTGGGTATTTGTGTATGTGAGTTTAAATGTTTGTGAACGCACCCACGATACAGGAGAAATTCCTAGTGTAGGGCAACGTCTCCTTAAAAAAAAAAAAGTACTGTCTACTAGGGAGTACCCGAGTACGCATGAGGGAAATGACATGACAGACCAACTGTAAACAAAAAGTGGTATCCCTAATATTGTCTTCTTATCTTATAGTACCTACTTAGCAAACTTCAGTCTTAACTCAGACCAAATAAAAAGTATAGACGGAACGGCAGTTGTCTTGCTAAGGAAAGTCGTTTTATAGAAATTCCCGTTCCACCAGCCAGGCTTTGCATTTACTATTTTTTATACGTCGTGTTTTTTTTGCAAGCGAAAAATCTAGGTAACTTACCCTAATGAATTTGTACGAATTCTGACAGTAGTGTTGTATGGATTTTTATTTTTATAGGCCGGAAGTTAATTCCTCACTATTTCAAACCAACCCAGATTTCCTTATACCTTGTAGGTCCCAGCGATTACTTGTCTACAAGCTTTTAATTTCCTCATTCAATTAATGTCTCTTAGACAGTACTGACAACCATAGACGTCCAGCGACAGACAGTAATGAGGAGACCAGAGGTAATCGAACCTTCTTGTGTGGGAGTGGTTCGAAATCGCGTCTGTTTAGACGCAATCATGTTTTATTGGGAAGTTAAAATGTGTTTCATCCAGTTTTACGACGGTACTCGACAGATAGAAGCAGATTTTATGACTTCAGACTGGTAAATGGACCTGGAGAAATATAGGTTCAATTTTCGATCGATATTTAAATTGATGGAGTAGGTACAGACGAACAAGCTAATAAGTATACAGGTAGATCTTTATAATTCTAGTATACTGAAAATATTGATTGTAATTTTGTTTTATAAAGCGTTTCGCATTTAGCGACTGATGTCGTACGCTGTATCATTTCACATCAGTCTCTAAATGTATCTGTATAAACTTAAAAGTATATGCAAGTTAGCTGGCTGTATACTTATTAGCTTGTTCGACTGTACCTAATCCATCAATTTAAATATCGATCGAAAATTGAACCTATATTTACCTACCATGGATATGTTTAACACTGTTTTGTTGTTTCTCTTGCAAATGTTTAGAAAAAAATACCGTGAACATAAGTGCCCCATAAGTGCAACATAAGTTTATTAATGAATGCTGATGTTTACTAAACACAATTAATATTCTCAGATCTTTAAAAAATCGATCGGCCGCACAGGAATCAAAATCTAAACCATGATCAGTGAACGTTGTTGCGCCAAACTAATAACAAACGTGCACTGATTGTGTTCCTGGTTTTACTTTTAATGGAAAAACACGTCAGATTCATAAAAAAAAACATTTATTTTTATAATTTTATTAATGGCGTTGATGCAATTTTCTATATTTCTTAGTACAATGCTTGGTTACGCCTTGTTTAACTGTAATGATAATTGAAATCAATTGGAAGTTGCAATCTAAAATGGGCATAATTATGGTACTGTTATGGTAGGTCGCAACCGTCTGAACTTATAGGTGAATAAGGAAGCTTAGATAAGGTATGTTGCTTTATTGATTGTATTGTTGTTAAGTGAATAATAGCATAACATTATAAAATCAATCAGAACTTGCGGGTTTATTTAATTGTAGGCAGGTCCTTAAGTAAAGTACAGGGCAGTTGAATAATAAACAAATTCAACTTTATTTCTGAAGGACCGCGTGCGTTTTTGTTAATGCTCATGTGTTATTTTAATAATTACTTTAATATTACTGTAAAGTTTCATTAAAATCCGTTTCGTAGTTTTGGCGTGAAAAAGTAACAAACCACCACATGTCCACGAGCTTTTTGCGGTTATTTAGGTGTAATTTTATAATCCACCCGGAACTTTTCCCACGTAAATATACTGGCCACATAAGCAGTATCTACTTAGAATTAGTTTACGTAATCTGTGGTAGCACTTACAAAGATAAAGCAAAACCAAAGGGGTTGTGGGGGTCATATGGAGTTGCTGCGTGAAAACCAGAAACAAGCTTTATCATATCCGTAAGTACAGACACAAAGTAGCTTTTCATAAATAAGTAGGTACCCATACAGGTATGTAGATATTCAGATGTGAATTTCAAAGCATGTTTACATACTTAGACTATACAGGGTGTAAATTAACCCTTCACACAGCCGTCAACCCAGCATTCTGTACATCAAACTATGCTCAACCCATATGCAAAAAAATTTGTAGTAGGTATTACTAGTATTTACAAAAACAGCTGGGAAAACTTTGGAACTTTAACTCCCAATATCTCCGTAACTAGTAAGTTTCCAGGCATAGTCTTAAAAAAAAATTGTCACTGTGGTGGGGAGAACAAATGCCCTTTGTTTGCGTTAAGGGTACTTTTACACCCTTTATATACGGATAATCCTGTGTGTGTTATATCCTGGTTATTCATATTGGTACAAAGTAGGTAATGTCTAATGTTGTTCAGGGTCATCAAGTAACAACAATAATCAGTAGATACCATAGTTACTGTTAGGACAAGAAACTTGTCGCATAGGTACCAAGACATATCACGATATCGAACTAACGCAATCTCGTTAGCAAAGAAACCAAGAAACAAAGAGACAGCTGAATCAAATCCTTTGTTAGACACCGGAAAAATATTTCCTTGTCATAACTAATAGTGACCGGTGTAGCGGTGCAGCGGGGTTCTATTCTGAAAGCAGTCGGCACAAGGCCGCACCCGCATGCCTGTCGAGCGATGTAATAAATCTGTCGGTTCGTTATCGATCGTGACGATTGTCGAGTGCAATGAGACTTGTTGGCGGTAGCACGACAGGTAAGGGAAGAAGTGCTACTTGATACAATGGTTATGTTTGGAAAATTTGTAGTTATATTAGACCAATATAGTTTGAACTAGATTTAGAGCGCCTTTTCATTCATTCATTGGGTTATGTGTTTTTCTGTATCATGGACAAGGGTCCATGATACAGAAAAACACATAACCCTCTTTTTGGGTTACACCGCTGTCGGGTGAAAACAAATACACAACACAAATAGGTTTCGCTTTGTCAATTTTTTTGCCAACACTGACTGGTCTTGAAATTTAGATGTGTTGGTCGAGTTCAATTTCATTGAAATACGTTCTTCGCTCTCTATTTTGGAAAAGACTTCCTGCGCCGCACCGTTTGAATGGGTGGGCCTTTTGAATGGTTTCTGTGGTAGCTAGCAATTGCGACTGGCGCTACGCGGAAATGTAAGAAAGATATCGATTGATTTGATAATAATCGACACGAAATATTTGTTACGGATTTTATAATAACTAGTTACATTTTCTTAATAGGATAAAGACGACAATACTGTTGAACAAGTAATGATTGATTAATAGATGATAATAATGAGGAAATATTTTTAAACGAATCAGATTATTTATGGACACTGATATACATTGACTCTTTACTGATGATGAAAAGAAATCAACACCAATATTTTAAGAGGTAAAGTTTAGATGTAAATGATGGTGATGATGGTAATCCTGAAAACTACTGATTTGACTCCAAAACTTATTAATTACACATTACCTCCGAGTGTCACAAAAAAAAAATAGGACGGTCCTATTTTATAATTTAAGACTATGAGGATAACGAAGCCGCAGACAAAAGCGAGGAAACTGTAATGTTGGATTTATGATATCATTCGAAAACCAACAAATCTCTCTTAATGCAAATGGAAACTGTAACACCAACCCACACTCGACAACATCACAACTACCAAATTGCTTACCCACACTACAAGTATCAGCCCAGCTAATAAACCGCCCCGCACTGCATGACTAAACACCACCTCTCGATTATGACACTTGCCCGTAAGCTGTCAGTACGCAAGAATTCGGGCGCAGGCGCAGGCACCAGGCCACGCCCCCTCACACAATGGAACTGAGCTGAATGAGCCTCGCTGATTAGCATCGAAAGAAACGCGTGGAGGAATGGCGAAGTTGTTGCTAAGAGACGGTGTGGTAATCCGATGTATTGCAATAAATAAGTACTTAGGATCAGAATATTTATTTGTAAAACATAGGTATTTACATAAAGGTCTTAAAGTAACATAATTGAGCGCTATGATTTGCCGTGAAGGCATACAAATGTTACAATAAATTTTAATTAAAATACTAAATTACTTAAAAACGAAGTAATACAAACAATGAAAAAAAAACAAAAATTCTCTAAAAATTATTAAAAATTATAAGTTATAAAATCTGGGACAGTATAATAACATTTTTCTATTAGCAAAGAGGTGCGAGCTTTCTTAAACTTTGATATTGGATTTCAAAGTTAGGCAAGTATCGAAATTAGGATCGATGTTAGGTATGTAAACAACTCAGGGCTGAGTCTCCGGCTTACAAAAACATTATTAATACACACATTACAAGTTTCTGTGACATTTAATTTAATGCCGTACTTTAATTTCTTAATAACATACTAAATATTTCACAAACACGCTTTTGCAAAACTGCTTTGTTCAATGTAAATAAGTGTAATTGCTCATAAATTCACACAATATTCTTTCTATTTCAGTGTTCAAAGGACTGCTGGTGATCATTTGTGAAAACAAACAAGATGACGACATTAGTACCAATCTTGACCACGCGCCAAAAATCCTTGCACAGCTTATTAGAACTTGGCTGGTCAACAGTCAAGTAGTATTGCGTAAGTAAGCATGTAGTAGCACAACTTTTACTTGACAATGAACCGATATAATGCGCCTACCGACCTCGTGGGCAGATCTTATTGATCTATATTCTGTGTCATAGGGCTATCTGTGGAGATTAATGAATTAAAAGTTATATTTCGTGTAGACAGAATGCTCATTAATAAGAGACTATTGATTATGGTTAGTAATCTGTGTATGAACCCCATGTGGTTAAAGCTCATTATGTATATTGTTCATTCCTAAGGGCATTATCGTCAACACTTTTCATGAAAACTGCTGTTCATTTAAGTTCCCGTTTCTTAAATGTCTTTGACAAACCTTTACATGAACACGGACAGGCGCAAAGCTAATTCATTCTCATTTTCAGTTTACCATTTCGTTCTTCTCTTTGTTTTAAAGATATTGTTATTATAATTGATATCTATTAATAAGAGTCTCCAACCCTAGAGTTGCGCACGCGACGTGTGCACCGTTACTTCCGCTGCAACCGGACGTACAAATGTGAACGGCTTTGTAACCATCGCCACCGGCCATCGAAAGCCACCTTCGATTATAATTTTATTACTTCTTAAACCACGAGTAATCTTAAAAATATAGGTATTATATTTCAGTTCTTTAGTGTGTAACCATAATTACTCATAAAATTATGAAGGTTTACTTTCAGATGTAATGTTGCAAACTTGCATGATTGTTGCAACTGTTATGCTTGTTAGGCAAACAAGTCTGAGCATATTATGAGCCTGTTCTACTGGCCAACATGCTGAATTTGTTTATAATAACATGCATATGTCAGCTGTGAAATTATTAAAGCTCTTGTCACACTCTAAAACTTCGTAAAAGCCTACAATTTTAATAATAACCTCTACCTACTTTTCTAAGTGTCATTCAAAACTACTTGATCTACTTATTCATCAGACATCTACATAAAAAGTTTACATCACGAACTTTTACTATCATTGAACGTTTCGACTCTTACGCATGTGGTGTTGAAAACGAGAGTGATGCGTAGGCGCTGGCCCTGAGTGACGCCTCACACGAGGTTACAGAGAATGTACATTGTTCAGGAATTAATCATACGTGAATAATTAAAGTTAACAGGTCAACTGTGGGCTGGGATGAGTCGTCTAGTCTTGAGCATGATCATCTTTTACCGATCATCAACGTTTAAAAACGACCCATTCACAAGTTTTCTTGTCAAAAGATTTAAACTATGTTTTCGAGCACGTAGAAAATCTTATCGTGATTTGTGACCAAGATGGAGAGAAATAGAGAAGGGATGAAACAGTCTTTACTAAATACAGAAGACAGCTTCTTGCTTTCTGAGGTAGGACAGTAAAAATCTAAAGCTGCACCAAATTGGACAAATTACCTTGTCGTAGGGGGTATCTATAGGAGGCTGGCAGACGGCCTCAATGTGCCTCACATGGACAGTTTGCATATGTCCCTTTAGGCAGAGAATGTGAAAGTTTGTATGTTTAAGTAAATAAGCTTGTTGTTGACCGAAGGTAAATGGAAACTGGGAAATAGCAAAGGTGATAACTACTCTTACTTATTTGTACAGTTTAATGTCGTCTTAGATATGTCATGCTTTTACCAAAACAACCGTATTTTTTATCTATGGTAAACATCTTATTGACCGATATTCTGTTCATATCGATATCTTTGTCGTAATTTTTCATATTCATAGCCTCATAACTTTGCTCTTGATGGAGTGAGCGGTCTACTTATACCACATTAATATACGGATCAAGCAAGGTTAGATATCTCTGGCCCTGATCACTACTGCATTTCTCGTTTCCAATCAATGTCACCGGTGCAAATGTTTGTGGAACTTCCAATAATGCTAAATAGGGAAAAGATTGGGCAAACATTTCTAGAATTTCCCCTGAATGTTTGTCACACTTAAACCTAAGGTGTGGTCAACTTAATGAGCCAACGAGTAAGCCAACACCATTTCATTTTGGTCGCGTGTCGAAACTGCATAATTTATTATCTTCTTAGCATTTTAGTAAATTGAATAACATAGTTATGATCTTTGACTGCAAATAAGCGAGAGATAAGAGTTTAAAAACAGCCTTAACAAGAGTGGTGATAGGTTAACTACAGATATATTTTTCTTTATAATAGCAGGGAAGTAATAGCACTTTACGGATACGAATTTAGAAAGCATGCATTTGACCCCTGAGGTCACACAATACAAAGATATTGGAGATGTCTGGAGAGATGCTCATGAAGTAAACGACATTCAGAATGAGAATGATGCTGTCTTAGTTCTTTCTAGTGCTATTTGTTGGCTCAATCTTAGCAAGATCAATAGTAAATAAATAAAACCGTTTAAAAAAGAGCTTGCTTTCAATGATACGTAGCATGTTGTGAACAACTGTTAGTAATTTGAATGTCCCTACAAAATATCTCAATTACGCTTTACCTAACGTAACAATCGACATCCAAGTCTATGACCATTCTCCCAGTGCGTAGCTCACGTATGTCAACAGTAAGAGGATAATTGATAGAAATGACTTTACATTATGTATCTAGGTCCGTAATTACGTATGTATTATGTGTGTTATGTACTCGTTGTCCAATGTTTGTTTGTGGTGGGTTTATTTGACTGACATCAATTGCTTTAGTCGTGTCTCGTTGTGATAAGTGAAAGTTTATTTCGATGATCTTATGTGTATTCCGATTTGGTAGCGATTTGGATAAGTCATGTAATGGTCTTCTTCATTCGTTAATGTGAAATCATTTTTGAGTTTTATATTTACGAGTATAACATAACATACCTATACAATACAGGTTTTAAGTTTGCACTGCTTGAAACGAAAACCTCCTCTCTGTGAGAGGAACTGGGCAGTACCTAACTCAACTGGAGTGAAGGTTTGTGCTTACGTGGTTTATTAGAGTTCTCCATATTGTTATGCAGACTTTTCATTTATTCATCTTTCAGTCTTTTACTGTGGAAGAATTTCATTATGTAGTTGACTTTTTTATTGAATTGTGTGCAGAGGACCTAAACTTATCTATCATCTGTAATTCATGCCACATCATCCTTACCTTGTAAACAAAATTACGAATTTCATCAATGCCATCTACAATGACAAACCATGTCCTGTCTTAAGACCACAAGTAGGTAATTTGTACTCGTATAGGCATAAGTTGGTCTCAGGAAGGAAATAGTTTTTATATACATGTTCATTTATCTGATCGTTCCGTTCTTCATGTGTTTGTATGTACGTGAAGGTTAATTCTTTCTTATGTTTGTTTAATGATAGGTTTATTTTAAACTTTTTATGTAACCTCGTAAGAGAACAGACCGGTAACTTTGATTGCACTGTTTTTATTTACCGAACAAACATTTTCAGTTCTTTTGTAATATCTCTCGTTAATCCTATTGCATTTTTTTGACTTTTTGTTATTGTACTTTCCTACTTATTTTTGAGAATGTTGGTTAACCTGTATAAGCCCAACACTATTTGTTTCCTTTTCTTGAGATATTTTGTATAGGTGCAGAAACTGATAGTGACCGTTATTAAACAAATAAATGTCCCCACTGTCCATGTCTCTGTAACCTACCACCAATGTTCATATTCTAGAATGCAATAAATATATTGAGTTAAACACGCTCTTGCAACTCACCTAAGACCTCGACAAACAAGTAAGCTAATAACTTAGAACAAAACAAACACTTCATTTGCATTACCTAGCCCACCTAGGTGACCAGTGTGACCACAGACTGCAGTGAAGCGCTAAATTGATTGTATAATGTACTGTAAACTGAAATGTTTGTCTTCGTTACGTCACGAGCTGACTTTCTACATGAGAAGACGCCTCGAGAACTGGCTGGTAATGATGGAAAGTATTGAACACTCCACGTCGCGTCGTTACTACACCTGTTTGAGTTGTACGCTCCTTTTCATTTTGTGAAGCTTTATTTTTATGTTGATAAGTAAAACATATTGACAGGTTGAATGTGAAGACGAGTTACATACTTTAATAATTAAAATATGCAGATTAAATGAATGTTATTATAAGCTTCTTTTTTGTGCAATTTATTATTGTTTTTGTACAAGTAAATAAGTGTTTTTTGTCATATAGAGACCAAAAACAACTTTTTTATTTAAATACTGCCGTCTAACAAAAAGTAACGTCAATAACATTGTAAAAAGTAAAGTTAGCGTAATAAATGTCCAATAAAATAGGATCTAGATCGATATAAACATTAATTGACTTTTAGATTGCTATACGTGATCTTATATTGCATGCTACAGATGACATAAGATGGGTGCATTGAAGACCGCCGTATTTGCGTGTAAGTCATAAAAACTTCATAAATACGAAAGTTAAAGTTTGTTACCCAACCGCTCGCAACTGGGCGAAAGACAATACAAAGAATTTCAGTGAAAAGCCGGAACTATTCGTCTGGCCAACGTACGTGTATCTACCAAATAAGGAGTTAACAAACCATGCATCAGGAAGCAGAAAGATATTGATAGAGTATAAAACTTGCTCTTTGTTCTAATATTATTAAGAGCTAAAATTTAAGCTTGTATGTAGAGAAAATCTCCGGAACTAATGATCTTTATCTAAAAAATATTTCACTGGCAGAAAGCTATATTATTCGTAGATAGTTTAGGCTATACATGATATTGTGTATATTAGCTGAGTTTGCATATCTGTTGCAGAAGAAGTTGCAAAAAAAAAAGTAGTTAAAAAACTAAAAAACCCGACTGAAAAGACCGAAAAGCGAATAACAAGCACATTTTAAATTAAACAAAACTTGGAAGCAGGCGGGGTCCATCCTATTTTCATTTCATAATTTAATATTCAAATGAACCCCGGCTGCTTCCAAGTTTTGTTTAATTTAAAATGTGCTTGTTATTCGCTTTTCAGTCTTTTCAGTCGGGTTTTTTAGTTTTTTAACTACTTTTTTTATTTCTGACTTTTTAGTTCTTTTGTGTGTGTTCTTTCGTTGGTCGTGTAAAATACTTTGCAGATAATTTAACTTTTCAAAATCAAAATCAAAATATTTTTTATTTCACATAGGCCTACATGGGCACTTATAAAACGTCGGTAAAAAGGGGCACGGTTCGGTGCATTCGATTTTGTGTTTGTTTATGGAATTTGTGACTTTAAATTTATTTTAAACATAAGTGTCAAATATTTTTGTAATCTCCTTTTAAAACCCTTCATTTTGATACCCTACTCGATGGTAATGGTTTTTTTTTATTTTTTCAAAGCCACGATATGGCCCCCAAAACCAGCAATTTTTCTTTGTTTTTTTTTTAATTTTAATGTAGCCAGTGACACTCGCGCCATCAAGACGAATCTAACGACGTATATTTCATTTAAATCCCTTCACCCGTTTAGGAGTTATGAGGGAACAAAGAAACGGACATACATACATACAGACATACACGTCAAACACATAACCCTCTTTTTGGGCTTCGCCGCAGTCGGGTAAAAAAAGAACAAAAAAAAAATACAAATATTTATTTTTATTTTTAAATATTTCTTCAAGGAACAACTAAGAACTGACCAAGGGCGAAAAGATGTGAAACACAATTCAATATGTACTTTTTCATTTTGTTGTTCTTGAAGTGTGGTATTACTTAACGTGGTCATTAAAACCTAAATCATTTATCATAGCAACATATACCACATATACGTAAATACATAGCTACAATAAGAAACAGACTCTTTTCTCTGCCACATCATTTAGATTCAATTACTTTTGTGGTCGATATCTATCTATAATAACCATTTTAAACGACGATGTATGTGCGTATACACTTGTATCCATTAGTACTTACTAGTTAACAAATGTAACAGTAGAACAAGCTGTACGATCAAAACAAAACAATGCTTTATAGAAAGCTCCACTATCAGCGAATGGATCTGTTTCTAGTTTTTACTAGGAACTTGTTACGGTAATACCTAGCACCCGGCGGAGTATTAGCAGCTTTACATACAACACCAATTATATTGTTTGTTGGATCTTTTTACTATGTGGTTCTGGCTTTTAATAGGTCAACTTATTGGTTCTCGAGAAGAACGGGTCTATGTATAATTATGTCAGTGAAATTGTGATTTTCTCTAAAAGATAATGGCGGGAAGATAATGCTGTGGATCTTGCAGGAGATTCTTTTATAACATCAAAACGAAAGAAGTCTAAATTCTAACAAGAAATATTCATACGAAACCACAAGGTGGAAATAAAAATGAACTATAAATAAAATGATTACGTATTAATATGATTTAACTACGAGTATGACGATGATATTACTACATGACATTCGATTTGAATAATCTAAAACAAGAACAATTTACATATTTATTAGTTATAAAATATTCTAAACCAATATATTACGAAGAGTAGTAGACTCCATTACTCACTAGCAGCAAAAGTACAAGATTTCGTGAATTTCTGTATAATTTTACGAGATCAAAAGGCTGCTAAGAGACGCTAGTATCTATCAAATTAACTCTCTGACTGATCTTATAAGATTTGGTGATAAGAATTTCATGATATTTGAAATATTAATTTGTTTTGCCCGTCGTCATCGCCCACTACTGCGGTATACCAGGCTTGAGTCTTGCAGGTAATAAACAGTTAATAGTCAAGACCACATTTGATTGATGACTACGCTTCGGGCGACTGAATGAACTCAATACCAATGAACTAAGATTCATCTACCTCCTCTAATGGTAGTTTAAAAGAGAATCTATTAAAAAGTTTCCATGCAAGCTCTGGCCGAGTTCAATCAACTCCAGCTGGCCAGTAATACGTTGATCAGCCATTAGTTGTTTGAGTAAAAGCGAGTCTGCTAATAAGAGATAACAGTTCACTTTCGCACCGTGTATGGCGTTGCCTCATCACTTGCGATACTTGAAATACCGCTACACGTCAAGTAGGTATCGGTTTTGAATAGGCAGTTGACTTTACTGGGTAGGGCTACCTCATTCCTCACAGTTTATGGTTCTGTGTTGGTATAATTAATAATGACTGTAACATTCCTAAAGTTTAATATCATCGTCATGAGGTGCTGATGGTAACTACAGTTGTTCGGCGGTATAGATATCGGCACAAATTCACCAGTATGTTCTTTTTAATCTTCCGTTATCGCTGAATCAGAGTTCTGTGTGACTAGTACAAACACAGAAAACTGGCCCCACCAGACAACACAAGATGAGAGATTTTGCGAAGTACAAGACCTGTAATTTGAGTACAAGCTATCGTATTGTTGCTCTATGATCCAAGTGCAACTTTATCAGCAATCTTTCATAATCTTGAGATGATTGGGTGCATATCTCTTTGCATAGTTCACCTACAGTAGGTATACTAATGAGCACATCACATTCCTACGTAAGCCACTTATTGGCACGTAAATGAAGTTTCGACACCAGATGAACGAATCACGAGGTGCCCGCCCGGCACGACCTATGTTATGTTTGCGATTTCACTATCTTCTAAACATTTGCAACCTTCCTTAGTGTTTATTTGAGATGCTAAAGATGTATTCACGACGTTTTCAAGTGACGAAAATGATAAGATTTATATAATACTCGTAAATCACGAAATCACGTGTATGGTTAAGGCCTTACCTGGTCACTTTCGATTTTCAAAAAATAGTCAAAACAGAAATGAACTTAGTAAGTTTCCACAGGTAAACTGTTTTGGATTTGTATGGCAGAGAACTGACCAAATTCATGTCGGTATAACAGCCAATAGGCAGAATTAAATAAAGTGACAAAAGAAACCGCAGGCATACTGAAGGATTAGCAATAACTTAGCCTGAAGGTTTATACGCTAACCAGATGTGGTGTGGCACTATCATATGATTTAATGGGCGTGCAGTGTACCGGTCATTAGGAGGCCTATGTTCAGTGGTGCCGTTTGTTTTCATGTATTATAAGAACATGGAGTGATGTTGCCTCTGTAAATACTTGTGCTATTTATGTCTTTTCGTTTCTGCATATGCACCATTACACAGTGAGTACGAGTAGGTATTACAATAAACTAATTTTAGGAAATGTTGACTAAATCAATTCGACATTCCTCGCTAAATTCGCTTTGTGATTCAGTGTTGAGATTTGCACAGATGTTCAAATAATACATAATAATGGCGGCTACTGCTTACTGATGCAAGGTGTTGGACAAAGCATATTACTTTAAAGTGATTACTTTTTGTATGTTGGTAACTGGCAATGGACAAATCGCTTGCAATTCTAATTATTTATTTTTTATTATAGTAAATATATCCAGCATAAGAAATTATAGAGTAGAGGAAGACCAAAGAAACGATGGATGGAAATAATGATATGGTAAGAAAGGAGGTGTCATAAGATGATGAGAAACAGAAGTATGGAAGAAGAAGACATGCTGAGCCGACCCCAAATGAATTGGGATTAGAGTAAGAGAATCATGATAATCTCCAACAAAAGAAATATTATACACTCAACATATTACATTTAGATAATGGACAACTAAAAGTATTTCGTAGGTAGGCAGTAGGTAGACAATAGAGAATAAAAGTTGATATAAGCAAGATGCACTAAATCAGTTTGACTAAAATAACAATATTGTAAGTTGTATGTTTAATAACATGGTCTCATAACCATGACATATATGTTTTGCTTATAAGCAATAAAATGTAGTGGAATGCAAATCAGCGATTTTGTTCAATGCGTTTGTTAATAATTTTGATATGCATGTGCATTTAAACTATAGACATAAACAAGTTATTAAATAGCAACATAAAAGGGTACTTAGTTATATTAATAATGCTGGGTTAGAAGTCACAACATGTAATCGAACTTTTAATTGACTCGACTATAACTATTGGCACTCATGCACGCTCGTAAAACACATACTTAATGTAATTTTGTGGTACTCGGAATAAGGCTAGAAAGTGAACATCACATTATCTTATAGTCGCTTAATACTCAACTTAGTGTTGTAATAAAGATTTAATAGTCTTCCAGTGCAGACTGCGATAGCAGTACCTCCATATTGGGAAAACGGTGAACTGTAAGAACTTTCTGTTGTCCTGGTAACAGTAACAACAGGTGGGGCAATCAAACTTTTTCACATTTTCGCTTTAATTGACCGCTCAAGTCCATAGCAATTTGCAAATTCTGGTCGATTTCTGAAAAGTTGTTTTCTCAGACATTTAGTCACGCTTGTTCTGATGATTTAGTATTACTATTCGAAGAGATTTAATAACCACAGATAGCTTAAAAGTTGTTGTACGAATTCAATAGGTATGTTTTTCATTCGGCTTAAGCTATTTACCGGTTTCGTCGCAAAACCCTGAAAAGTTGGTAAAAGTATTGACTATAAATGCAGACTGAAAGAAGCAGTTCTGAACAGCTAGGTATTTAATCTATTTTTGTGACAACGAGAACTAGCCGACTAAGTGACTAGTCTCTAGTAAACTAGACTTTGTTATAAAATAGGTACCAATTCATTCACTTTCGTTTACAGTTTGTTTTATTTCAACTCCATTACAGAATACTGTTATTCGTTATTAGATAGTTCTTAGTTCAGTTACCTTTGTTGTTGACAAAAAAAGCTAAATGGCGAAACTTATCTAGCGGTCTCGCTGTGATAAATATTTATTTCGTTTGGTGCTGTGGCAGTCACCAAATTTGACGCGATTGCAGTTTTACGAATACGTATTTTTATGTTAAAAGTAGTTCGAGGTCGGCTGCTTAGTTTTTTTTTATCTGAACTAGGTTTCGTATAGTATTGATTTGAATACTTGAACGTGAACGTATTAGTTACTATCAGTAACGGTCTAGATGCTAATTGAAACCAGCACAATGAATAGTTCGGTTCAAGAATTGCAAAGATTGCAATAGTAGCAAAAGTAGTTTGATTGAATCTGGCAAGTTGCAAAGTGTGATAAAAAACACATT
Source organism: Diarsia rubi (assembly GCA_932274075.1). Classification (NCBI taxonomy): domain Eukaryota; kingdom Metazoa; phylum Arthropoda; class Insecta; order Lepidoptera; family Noctuidae; genus Diarsia; species Diarsia rubi. The sequence goes on from OW026414.1 coordinate 7,093,276, forward strand.
CTATTTCTCGTTGTAATTACTAAGATCAGGTTCATAAGGCACGCTCTACGTGCTTCGATTGACTTCAAATAAATATCAAAGGTTGTTTTATATGAAAATCCTTAAGACTAAAAATTGTAAGTAGGTTAGGTCGTCTACAATGCTGGCAACGCTATTTTTACCACGAAATATTGTCGTACATGTAATAACGAATAATTTCATCGTGTGTTTTTTTTTAAATCTGCTTTCGATCGCCTTTCGAATTATGTAAGATGCACTTAACCCGTGAATGTGCACTGTTCAGGCGTACCTGTGGGTGCTTGTCAACCGGTTCGAGAAGCCATCTTTAACAGTAATTCGGAAATATTTGTGTGTGATAAAGGTAGTAGCGAGAGTTGGAATTATGTAAAAGCGTTGGAACGGGTTCCGTTGCTGTAAGTGGGTCGGTGAGCTTTCTGCGCACGGTCCCTGCCCTCGCGCGGAACTGGTGCTGGATACTTTACGACCCTGTGCGTGGCACACGAACAGCAATGTTGCAGGCCTAGGTGTTCACGTAATACTCTTGTTTAAAGCGTTTCAATATGTGTTTAGCGTTATGTTGCTTGCTTGAATAAGCAATGATTGATAAGTTAATGTCATGGAAAGCATTCTAGAGGAGGGTATAAAGTTCAATTTTCGGCATTTTGATACGGGTTTGGTTTTTTAGGAATGCCAAATCTTCTTAAAACAATTTCTAACGAATTGATGGAAGCCTGTGCAACCTCTACCTTCCCACTGAACAGACAGCCTTCATAAGGAAACAGCAAATGAAACATATGCAGTCACACCCAGAATTATCTCAAATTCATCTATCACGCGGAAGTTAATCATAAACATAAAATTATGTAAACGTAGTCATGATAATCACAGGTGGTTCTGATCACACCCCACACCAGTTTCGTGGTACTATTCCATAGCAGTGGACACACCACTTACTGTACTTTCCCTGCGATCCCACGGTACATAGCGCTGATGTAAGTAGTTAGTGATCATTTGCACATACGTGATCAAAGGCGTTTTGCCTGCGGGAGTAGGTAAGTATATGTGGGACCCACTGTGGGACCACACGCATTGTTGACGATGCTGACGTCATGGGATTTGGGACTTTGAGACACAGTGGCATTGTAGGGTAAAAAATTCCGGGCTTGATTTGCTGGGTGAACCTTTTTCTTAATTTATATTGGCTGACATGTCAGCTTTTTTCGGTTTAAGATGTGTGAGCGTGTGTTATGATGATTTGAGATGTCATATTTTTAGGCAATTTGGAATTTATTGCACCGATGACCTGAGTAGTATTTGATTGGATTTAAATAACCATTTGAGTCTTGGATGAATACTTTCATCCGACACTAAGTATTTCTTGATGTGAATGTGTGGAAAATGCGGAAAGAAACTTTCCTAGAGAAGCATAAAAGCTATAGGTCAAGTTATAAATATGTATGAATATCTTTCAAAGTCGGATACAATGAAGAGTGGTTCAATGATGATTGTATGCAAGTACCTACAGACTGTTTCGAATCATCAAACACAGAGCGGCCGACCCAAATCACGCGAACAATTTCTCATGGAAAATATAAATTGTCACGCGTCCGCGACCTTGGCCATTGTAGTCAAGGACGGTAATCACATCACTCGGCGGAATCATTGCCGGAACAGCCCCATCACGCTGCTGACAGCTCCGCCGCCATATTGCCCGCTATAATTGCAAAAAACGCGGGAAATAGTGCTGTCAACGAACCGAGTTTCATAATCGATTCTTAGTAACTGTAATCTGTTAATTGCTGTTTTGTAATGAATCGCAGTTACAATAAAATGTGTTGTTGTATGATTGGTATGAATATTTGCCGTGAAGTAAGGATTTTAGCAATTTGCGTTTCGTCATTTGGTGAATTTTATTAGGCTATGCTAGTTTGTTAATTAAATAATTTAATGGTGTTTGCGCATTCATGATGAAGTTACTTTTAAGATTTTTTCCTTACTTTATTGCTAAAATGCAACAAAAAGACCGCGTTAATGGTACAGAGCATAGTATCATCCAAAAAGCGGTCGAGTAAAAAGTTGTACAAGTTCAAACGAAGCCGGATGTGTGAACCGGTATAGTAGAGGCCTTCAGCCACCAACTGTTATGCATAGTGACATTACATAATTTGGATGAACTTATTGGAGAACATCTCAACGTATTTCAGAGGTAACTTTCAAATAAGGTATTTTTGTTCTGAGCAATCTACTGATACTGCTGGTTTAACTGAAACCTTGTCAATTTTCCCCCTACTGAAGCCGAAAAGTGTCAGTACTTTTATTATTCTTTAAGACTTTAACAAAACTAATTTTAAAACTCTTGGTACCAGTTTGTTTTCAATCTATCTGGCAGCTATTGCAAACGCTTGGATTCTATGCTATCTAGGTTAACGAATTCCGAAGTATGTAGTATAGTATACATGTACATTAGACCTACACGACAACTGTATAATATGTTTTTATGTAAATCCAACTTTGCGAATATTTTTTGCACATCACTACCATAATTATCATTATATCATTATAAAACTAGATTATTTTTTATATAATACGTGCTTAGTCGAAGGTAAATCCCTGATCACGTTTATGCAAATTTCATAAAAAATATTCGTCAAAATATATTAAATATTTTTAAAGTTTTTAAGTAAAAAAAAATATGGGGACACTTACCAAGGCAGAACAGCCTAGTAGAAAAGTGTGGTCCAATGTATCCGGGACACAGAGCACGGCACTTTAGTCGATTATCACGATTGTTACTAACACGATGTTACTAACAGATACACTCTTAACATTTCACTGTCTGCGACAATTCCTTTGAGTTCTGGAACAAAGAAAAAAAATATAAATAAAGGAGTTGTGAAAAGTAAAAGTTGTTTAATGTGGTATCAAGTTTCTCAAAAACCATTATTTTTAACACAGTTCCTAGATTTAGTGGCTAATATTTAGGCACAACGAATATGAAACTGAACAACAAGTAGTAACTGGTAACCGAAAAACATGAAATAGTAGTTTAACAGCATTCCAAAGAGACATAAATGTAAAGTACTCAAGGAAGAAACAAGTATTAAACTATACAATGAAGTAATAATTCATTTGCAATAACAAGTAAAGGCAACCTAGCCTTATTTACAATAAGTGTACAAGTAAACTCCATAAAGATCATACAAACGAGACATATAGCTATGGTCTCCATTGAAGTATTGACCACAACGTCTGTGCCAACAAAGTTATCATTAGCTGGTCCTTACTGATTTTTCAGTTCACTTTCTTTTGAATGTTTTCTAATTCTCGTAGATATTAGTAACTAAAAAAATAACGGGTAACAGAGTAAAAGTAAGTATTTTAAGTATTTAGCATAGTTTATTAGCGATGGTAAGACTGCTCAAAAACATCCACTCGTAATGACTTTAGTTTGACGTGACATCAGCTTGTAACGGCGCCGAAATATCGGGAACTCGAAACAATAAGTAAACATGGTAAATATCCCGTTTCCAGTATTAATAATAGTCTATTAGCGTTTACTCGGTTAAACGATCCTGTTTTTTCTGGAGTTCTGAAAACCACACATTAAGTACCAAAGACTACTCTATCAAGGGGACACAAATCACTCACGGAATCTGCTATTCAAATCATGTTTGTGGTGGAAGTCTCTTGGTCAAAAAGTTTTAATGTAAATAGCCGCATTGCCGATCTTTCTGCCGGATAAGCAGGTGACACCAACGGTACTACCAGAGTGATAGCAGTAAAAATTTCAGAACATAAATGTACCTACTTCGTCCATCTTGACTAAAAAACAAAAAAGGTCTAGGAGCGTGGTATTTCCCACCATTTCCCGGATTTGATGACAAAACAAATGCAAAATGAATCACACCAAGGTCGATGCATGACAAGAAATGATTAGTACTAGGTTTTACGACCTCAGATCAAGTTACAAGTATGCAAAACAATCGGCGACTGCGCAAAATATTTACTGGCGCAGTGCTCATGACAAAGCGCATTTATTTGTTCGATTTTACTATGCCATTGTTGTTTTAAAAATGGGTGATTTATATTATAATTTAGTGCAAGGCCTGCCTGCATTTGAATTATTTTGGTGAGCAACGATTTTTACCTGACTACTTTACTCGCGACTCGCGAAGCCCAAAAGGAGGGTTATTTCTAGAGGTTATTAAAAAAGTTTTAAGTTAATATTATTACAGTTTTGCATAATGGGGTACCTATATAATATCATCACGAAATCTCAGTTGACAGACAAGATGTGTTACAAAAAATGCTTATTTCAAAAAACGCTAAAAATCAGTTTGTGGAACGATTCTAATGGTCAAGGTTATGATGCTAGGATTCGTTCTGCCATCACGTATTCACGTGTTTCGAATTATCTAATCACTCTCCAAAATGTTATGGATAGCTCTATACGGCTCTATACGGGGCCCTTTCCAATTTCGGACATGAAAATATTAAAGTAACCTCTTCTTATCGAACTCTTTAATGTGATGAATCCATGTAAACTTGCAATGCTTTTTAGCTTTACCTCCTGTATTTAAGTTTAATATTTAATTTTACACTCAACACGTGGAAAAACCGCCATATCGATAATTGTTTGCAACAATATCGATCGACATCCTCATCATCGTGGCGTAAATAACAAACCTTTGGATTATAGTGTCATCTTGCTAACTCGTTTTATTTGTTCTGGTTTGCTCGGCCCCTGGCTCGGGCTAAAAATAAGCTACTTTATGGTAAACTTCACGGCATGAATATATTTATGCTTTATGGACAGGTTTACCTTTTAGCGCGTTATGAGTATGTGGGCGATGGGCAAGCAATTTGTTGCTATTATTTTGTCGACAATTTTGATCTATTAAGCCGACTATACCTCCATGAAATTTGTAAGCTCGTATCTCCATTATTTTCGGCCATTAAAATACGATTTTTAACTGTAAAAATAAATTTAATAATTATGCCGAATTGTACAATTTTCATTATTCTAGTCTGTTCTTTCCAAAAAAAGTATGACAAGTTCATACTAAATATAAAATATGCATAAAGTTTATAGCAGTATATTTTTCGATTGAGAAGCACTATTGTTTGACCTCAAAAAGCTTTAGAGGATCCATATTTTACCAGAAATAAAAACTCCACTATAACGCCTCAAACGCATCTTATTAAACTTTTAAGAAAAGAAGTAGTTTTGTAACCTAGTGGCTTTGTCTGTTCGTTTTCCTTTTATGGTAACTAGTGTTTGATTTATTCTTTTTTTAGCACAAGATTTAACGTGATGATTATGCGGTCAATGTACTGAGACGCTTAACTTTTTGTTTACTGCCCACAGTTGATATTAATGCGACCTTATTTGGAAGAGATAATATTGTTTTAGGATTGTAAGTTCTTGGGTGATTTCAATTGGCTTCTTTGTTCATACTTCTCACTTAGTGACATTCAGGTGTTTGTTTGTTTAGTTTAGTTTTATTCATCTGTTAAACTCAATTTCAAATATTTTAATAACCTTTGCCTTGAATATACTCGTATATATTTAAATTATTTATGTAGGAAAGGTCTTCGTAAAAACTAGTGTAGTTAATAATGAGCTTAGCTGTATTTCCTTAGTCTCTCAAGTTTATTTTTGTACTTAGTTGTGTAGACAAGTGGACTCGCCAAATAATTACTTAACACTTAAGACATCAGTAAGTGGCTCAGCGCGTGTAATAGCTCTACTTTTAGCTAAGTAAACATAACGTTTGCTAGATTTGAAAACCAGAAATACGAGTAAGATGTACAAAGGAGGTCTGTATGTACAGCCAGTGCCCAGTATTATCTGAACCCTAATCTCACACAACTTGCTCTCTTCTTCTTTATACGAGGGACCAGATAATGTTGGTCTCTGAGTGTACCTACTACTGGAAATTTGTGATGTTGGACACGATATACTTAGGTATAGCCAAGTTGTTTACTAAGTAGCGTGAAGAGGTTGGCGAAGATGCCACAGAATACATTAATACAAGATAATTGTGTACATTATTTATAACCACAATAATAATACATTTTAACTCGTATGTAAACTCGGAAATTTTCCAAATAGCTTGTGTTATTATCCTAGTTATTACATGAATACTTAGGATTCGTGTTAATGCGCATTCATACATAAGAAGTAATTAGGGTTGATGTACTAGTCTGGTAATTATGGATAATTATTGGGCATGAATAATTCGGGTCAACCAGGCGCTTCGTTTTCAAGTGGTGGTGCGAGTCGATCGGTTGTTTGATAAAAATAATCGAATCGTGATTTGAAAGAAATCGATAGCAATTATTTTGATACAAGGGTCTTATTGTTTGGTGAGTTTTGAAATATATTTCATGATAGCTGCTTCAAGATTCTTTCCACATTTTTAGCGCTTGCAAAGGGTATAAAAATAAATAAAAATACAACTTGGACATTGCGTATCGATGTTTTACACCCATTCACATAAAATCACCGCATCGATAATATTTATAATCGATTATTAAGGCACACCAACACAGAACGTTCCGAAACGCACGACTGACCACGAATTCCATGTCGCAAACATCATGCGAAGCAATCGGTTGCGTTTGAACTAGATGCATGAGCTTATAAATCCGCTGATGCGTCGAAATTGCAGCTGTTGCGAAGGTACCAAGCAATTGATTGGTAAATTGCTGGAATTAATGATTTTTACATGATAATTGTATTAATGGGGACGCGAAATTGGTAAGTTACTGTAATGGAGTGCTGTGGAACTTGGGCAAATGAATTGTTCACACGTTTGGGCAATGAATAATTTTGTTAATATTTTAGATTGTGATTTCAGTCTAGTTCTAAGTAAAAATAATAATTACAGTGAAACTTGACCATTGGAAATACGAAAGTATTTACACTATGTCTATTTGTAGATTTTGGGAGCAGAATAGCCTCTATCGACTGGTCTACGCCAAACGCCGTAATAAAAACTAACATACAGCTATACCGATGCTTTTAAACAAATCTTCCTTATTCCAAAAAATAACAACTTTCTATCACACAAGTACCTACGAGTAAAAATCGCAAGTCGCAAGGTCGTCTGTCTATCAACTCAACTCACCTTACGTCACTAACTGCCGTACACGGCTAGACTACAATCCGACGAATTCCAAATTTAAAATGTCAAACGGCTACTCGACGTCCTCGTCACGATACTGTTGACCCACTGCTGCCACCTGTCGGTATTTACTAACTTTACGTAATTTATAAAACATACGTAATATGTAGAGTGTGGACATGGCTTAAGAAATGAGAAAAGTGATAAGCTTTGGGTATTACTCGCGTGCCGTATCTTTAAGTTATGTATTTATATTTTTGATAATTAGTAATATTTTAGTTATCTTGATCTGTGATAAAATTGATTTGTCGTTTATTCCCTTTATTTTTATATCTTGACACTTGATTGAGAAAGGTCTATAATTATAATATGAACTTTTTAATATTGATGTTATTCATGTCATTTTAAAATATTTTTGTCAAGTGAATAAGTTACTTACCTTCTACATTTGAATAAATATTAAACAAAAAGGTATCACGATGTCGCTTCATTTAAAATACTGGTATTCAGCTAATTCCGGTTAGACTGGAAGCTAAAAAAATATAAAATAAAAATTATTTAAATATACATTTAGGAGAGTTACCCAAATGCATTTATTTCTTGTTTTTATAGGTACTATAGAATTCTAGAGGCTTTTTTTTGTAATAACAAGTTCCTGAAACCAGTAAATATTGTGTGTTGAAATATTAGTTTGTTTCTAATTAAACTTGCTCAATTTGTCAAAGTTATAGGTAATGGAAAACTACGTTTAGTAAAAACAGCTAGTTTAGTTAACAAATTGAAAATACTTATTTTAAGTAAACCAAGAAGTAAGTTTTCCTGTAACGTAATTATTACGTGAAATCTAACAAATGTAGTAATGATCACGTAATTTATTATGGGATTTTTATTTATTAGACTAGACATAAGTTGATATAATAGACGTACTAAAATATAATAAATAACGAACAATCATTATTTCCGTATCGAATAATAAATTATAAAGTATAATTATTAATGTAACAACTGTCATGTCTGCAATTGCCATAGACTATAAACTTTACCACAAGGAAATATCTACAGAAGTAAGAGAGACGTAGCAATATTTGGCCGCGGGTAGTCCAACGGTTATCGCGGCCTCGACATAGAGGGGCGAAGAAGGAACATGGGTGGTTTTTAGTCAGTAGAAGTCTGACACTCCCTTTCGCTCTGCCCAAGAGCGGGAGGGGTTATTCGACGATTTTACACCCACCAAAAAAAAAAAAAAAACGTAGCAATATTTACCGTCGTTGCCGTTACCGTCATAAGATGTATGCTAAAGCTGCATAATAAATTTTATTTTTTTTAGTTAGCAAATGCAAGCATTGCAACTGAGATGCTGAGTTTCAATGAAATTTTACGAATGTTGGCCCTTTATGTAAATATTGTGAGATTAGCAGAAACTAACAAACAACTAATTGATTACGACGGAATTGCTTTTCATGAGAAAAGTCGTTGCTCACGTCCGGATCACGTGTATCTACTGCATTTGTGCACCAACACAATTCATCGAGTCCTACAGGATTTAGTTAGTTACATATTTTTAAATAGGTTTTGCAGTTATTGGCGCAATTTGGGGAAGTAGTGCCTTTTTTTTCTTTGGGACAAGCCCGCCACACTATTCCCAAACCTTGTTAACTCCTGTAAGCCACTAGCCAGAATCAACAGTGGCGACCACAAGAAAAGCGAGACAATGAAGCCCGACGAAGTCCCAGAGAAACGATTTAACTGTCTTGGAACGAAATTAATCAGAAAAGAAAAGCGGAGGAGTAGCAAAAACAATTTAAAAGTAAGGAAGTAGTGACCTCCTCAAATGCCGACAACCGTGGACTCTGCCAATCCGCCGCTTTCAGTCCGACCCAGTAACCTTTCATCTAGCTGTGGGGCGGCATCCCAACAATTCCAACCTGCTCTTGCCTATACGAAAATTGGGATTACCAAATATCGATACACGTCAGAATCCCAAGTAAAATCAAAATGAAAATAACATTATTATGTCTCTGTAAGGAATATTTAATTTTTATCTTATCATAAGTCATAAAACATTCTTGTTTGTGACTGCAGTCTTACGTGGTGCCGTATAAAAATAAAGGTTTCAGATAACCATGGTCTTTTAAATTAATGGTTTATAGGTAGGGTCCTCAGAATACCTCATTTTGATCATAAACCACTTAAGAGTAAATTTTTAGCATTTAAATACCTGAGACAAAGATTGTTTGCGTTAGAATTTGATGAGAATTACGGGTTTGAGCATTTTTTAACAACAGAGCAGAGCAACTGGTTTGTAAATCAATGTATCAATACCATTATCAATACAAATAGGTTTGAGTGTTCATACAAATACAAGGCGCTAACAGCTAAAAACTGGAGCTGTTGCGCAAGACAAGGCGAACTCGACATGATTCAATCAGTAAACTTGTTGTTACGACCGCGAGGCAAAGGCAGTCCACATTCAGCCTGTATTTTGGAATAATATTTTTTTAACTGTCGAGTACTAGCGAGGCTGAAATGAATGCTAGCGTTTGCCACATCCATTACAACTTGATAACTTCTCACGAGAACTTCTTTAAATACCTAAATTAAAGGTAGCTAAATTCACATGTTTATATATTTACGTAACGAAAATCCCCGATACCAATAAACGGAGTCATCAGTGATTGTAAAATATAATATGACCAGTAATTACTTCTTATTCCATATTCACATAAAGTTATTTATCATATATTCTAAAAAGGATGGCTGGATGAGTTCTAGCAATTGAATTTTCCCTTGACAGATCATCAATCAGCATTAAGTTCATGATATTGCGGTCTCGGTCACGGCTTTTGTAATTAAATTTCTGAGGTATAATTGTCTATTAAAGTTGATGGCTAAGGCACGCTTGTCTGAAGAATAAAACCGTTTTTTTCATAGATCTTTCAAATGCCGTCAATATATCTTTTGATAACAAAATGTATTTTTGTGTAAATCTTAACACATTCCCTCTCATGGAGAGGCCATTTATAATAAATGTAATAATAATAATGGGTTTTGTCCCAGCTCCCAGTGCTGGGACAAAACCCTTTCTAGGCTGATTAAACTTATTCTATGTGTATGTTGTTTAATGTGACCTAAGATGTGAGGAATATTGAAAATGCTTTTCTTGATTGTAAACAGTTTTTGTCGTATCATGATCTCTGAACCACCTCGTTACAGGCATAAAATCATTTCAAAAATATTTTTAAAGTAACCAAAGTTAATTATTTTCTTTCTTTCTTTCACACTACTTAGTAATTTCTCCTGTATCGTGGATGCGTTCACAAACATTTCAACTCACATATACAAATACCCAGACCCGAAGCAACTATCTGTAGGCCGGCCATACAAATATTTGTTCCATGTGGGGATCGAGCCCGCGATACGCAGCGCAGCAATCCCATCGCTCAGCCACTGCGCACAAAGCCACAAAGTTGATTGCCCTTAGCATGACTAACATTAGAAGATTCTAAAATACATAATTATAATTAATCTTTATAATTTCTTGAGTCATCTAACATGAGGAACTGTTAAAAATAATGGATTTCGCAAAAAAAAACTGGGATTCGCCATGACTCATTGAAATCTTGTCAGAAATCTTCAAAGGTCCAAGTCATCCGAATGAATTTGGGAGTGACGTCAGTGTCGAAATCATTCAGTTTGGTTTATTGATGACCCCTGTATATGTATTACAGTAGGTACTTGTGTTACGTATGGTCGGTATTATAACTACTGAATGATATCGTTGAAAAATTATAAGCACAGAGGTAGACTTGCGGGGTTAACGGACATTCTCAATGTTGTTTCTAATTAATTTTGACAAATCTTGAAGAGAAGAAGAGATTTTAGTGTCTTCGAGCTGAGATTTTTTTTTCAACTTATGAAGCCCGAATTCCGACTGAATTTCTTCAATGTCCTTCAAATGGACTACAAAAGTATGCTACGAATGGGGTGCTGTATTTATTATCTGTAATAATATGCCAAGACATACACTTCTACTCGCCTATCTACGTTATCTTAGAAGCAGCCAGGCGAACTGTGCACAAAATTTCTTAACCCCCTAACTCTCCGTCATTCTACTTCCTACCTGTAATTCGCAGTTATGCACTTAAAATCAGGTAAGCGACGCCAGAGTTATCTGCGAGCGATTTGGAGCAATAATTGAATAGTGCGGCTTGGCGGCTGCAATACGAAAGTAAGCGGCCGGCAACCGGTCGCCCGAAGGCCGACCGCCCGCTTTTGTCTAATGCAAGTGAGTAAGGCAAGGGAGGTAGCGGGAGCGGGGTAGCACTTCCTGATGCTGATTCATTTACAGTTTCTGAAAGAGTAGTCAGATCACTACAGACAGTTTAACAGCCTTTGTTTTTGGAGCAAACTGAGGGAGTCCCCTGTGAAAGAACGCAGTTTGGCAAACGTATATAGCGTATGTACGCCACAATGGATTGAGTATGTACCCCGCTCAATGGCGAACGCTCTATGGAAAGAGTTAACGAGATAGCGTTTTCCTACCAAACCCATTTGTGTCACTTGCTGAAAATCTTCCACCTGGACACGACTTGCCATGGCAGACCTAGGAGGTCTTAAATAGACTCCGGACACAGGTAGGCCGAAGCAAGGAAAACCTGTTTAGATGGAGATTCATAGATGATTCTGCCCTGGAGTGTAAATGTGGACTTGCCCCACAAACTATGAGGCACTTGATATCGTGCCCAGCCTGTCTTGTTACTTGCACATCACAGAAGCTGATGCAGGCTACTGAAAGTGCCAAACTCGTCGCCGAATTTTGGGCCGACTCAATTTAAACTGTCATCGACACGCTCGGAAGTAAAATCGATTGACAGACTCAGATCAACAGCGTCGGGGTCAAACTCAATGTTGAAGGCAGAGAACAAGGTGTTATGGTTTAATTTGAGAGAGTGTAATGTCCAGCAGTTGATTATGGTAGGTGGGGGTATAGAACAGTACAGGTACAAACAAGAAATGTGAGCAGCAAATAATAACTTATGACCTCGGCACCAGTTTTCACAAGATGGTTTGGTTTACACAGCCTAGAAATCACAAGTGCAACAACACATAACTCTTCAAATTCTAACCAACAGTCCTCTTTCACCTTACACCACGCGCAAAATTGCAGAAATGCAGCCGCAAAAACGCATAGTGCACGCTTGCAAGTCGCACTACAGCCGAAACATGCTGCGTCTCACTCGCAAATTGTGCCCGTTCTTGTCGCACCCCGTGACGAGAGCACGGTGTTTGTAAATACAGCATTGGGAATAAGGAATATGGCAAGCTTGAGACCGAGGCTTGCAAAAAGGGACGCAATGAAAAAGAATTGTAGCCAAGGACCAATGGTTGACTTGCGGGAAAGTCAAGTCTCGAATTGCGTACGATTATGAAAAAGGTAATTCGAGATACATGAGTATGATGGACATTATTTTCAGAAACCATTTTGTAACAATAACTGTAATAACTACTTAAATTGATAGTTTCGCTACTTAGAGTTTACATAATGCAGACTCAAGTGAAATATAACTCAAGTGAAAGATAAGGCGTTGACGATAAAATAAACAGTAACACTAATGAATTCACACATAAAGAGCAAAATAGCTCACGTAATCATTATCATAATGAAAAAGCTACAATAGTAAAGGGAGATCAAATAATATGCAAACGTGAGTAGGGAGAGAAAAGGTGATGAATTTTACCAGTTGTTACATCAATACAGGAAATGAGACATTATGGGGTGGGTGTGCACAATGTTACTATGGGGGTGTGATTAGACGCCATTATACTTGTTGTTTAAGCTTTTAAACGAATTAAAACTAAACAGGTGGTAAGTAACAGTATTTTTGGAATTATTCAAACCAGTTAGGTAACTAGGTAAGACGGCGTTGAACGTTTTTAAACTAATCAAGCTGAACACGTACATAAACAAATAATTTAGTATGCTGCATCTTTAAAAAGACACAGCACGTGACGCGGTATACCTCGCAGGAGATGGCGGAACGAGTTGAACTACAACAACCAGTAGTCCACAGTGGTGTATCGAAATATTTGGAGGGCATAGATAGAAGGAGGCCTTTACTACTGTTACTGGTTGTAATAGTAATTTTCAAAAATATGAGTCTCAATGAATGTTTATACACGATATCTGTGAACATAATTGACAATTTCGACATTTGACCATCATAATGTTTTTCTGCACTAACCTTGGTTTGTAGCAGAAAAAGATCAAAGCTAACACTAATGAGGTAAGGTCATTGATTCTATCTTTTTTGGGCGCTCTTTTGATCGAAAGATAAATTTGAGGAGTAGTTGCGGTTGTGGTGTCCAGTTTACTATCAAAGTAGAGCGATAAAGACCATGAACATAGTCAAGCCCATAGAATTTATTATATCTATGGTCAAGCCGAAGAACCACTTTTTTTAAAGAATAAGGCCGGATTTCTCCAATGAAAATAAATGATCAACACATCTGAATCTAAGCTGTCAATGTCAAGATTCCATAGTAATGATGACAGCTCTTGTAAGCAGTTTGGATTTGTGTTTTTCGACTTTGTTGTTTTCCAAATCAATTTTGTCCTTAATCCTTTTAATTCACTTGGGAATGAATGTTTAGGTAGTAGTAGAGCTTTATAAATATCTATTTAGAATTCATTTGTTTCTTTTCATAAAAAAAACTACGTGAATTGGTACTGGTTTACTATCGCGAATATGAACTGCATTCGCAGGTAAAAAGCCACTTTTTATAACATCTAATTATTATTTTTTATTTTTGTTTAGCTTATGCAGTTCTTAATTAATTCAGTTTGGTTCATATACACTTCTTTATATCGCAATCAATATTTTTTTCTTTTAAATTTATCACAAGTTTCGTTCCAGACGTGATTTTGCAAGAAATGGAAATGTTTGCATCAAAACATGGAACTGGTTTTTGAAGTTCAAACTCTGTTGAGGTCTGACCTTCATTTTATGGTGGTTGCTGTGTAATAAATATTATATCAATAGTCACATCCTTATTAGGTATTTTTTGTTAATTTTGTGTAATTTGTGTTATGAGAAAATTAAACTACTTACCTACTTAACTATTACTTCTATGAGAACTCGAAAATTAAAGCAATCAAAGACTGGTAACATTTCATCGTTTTCATCAACTTTTATTGATGCCAAAACGACATAAAGTATTTTTTCTGCATTAATCTTTACCTTGTTAATTTTATTAGCACTCACACTTATCTCACAAATCTTTGCCAAATCATCGTATTACCTATGACTGACACTCACTAGTGGTTTGCGTACATACTTATTAACTGTGATGCAACCACTCTCACCCAAACTTGTCAAATGTGAGTCGACGAACAAATTGATTTGCCTTTCCCTCCGTATTATATCCGTCTTAATGATTTAAATCGTTAATCATTTCGAAAATGAATCTGCTGTGTTTGTGGCTTTGTTATTGGTTACCAGTATTGCGTGATATTTATGGTTTATATTTATGGTTCTAAAAACAGCTGCGTTTGTTTTATTCATTGCAGTATCGTGTTCACTGAGCTCATTCTTCAAAGGTTCAGCATCATCATTTTCAAGACTGTCAAGTAATTCCTATTTGAGTAAGGTTTCCGTCTTAACGTGCATGTGAGTTCTATTTTTCTTCGAATATTTCATCCATGGTTACAAATGGATAATGCGAGATGATTACTTACATAGTTATTTCGTACGGATTGACATTTTGCTTTTGAGTAGAAGTTGCACCATCGACATAACCAAATACTTTAAGCCGAACGTGCCGACTTATTCCAAAACCGTTAGGTTAATGACGAAATGATTAGACTTATAAGAACTTTAAGGCTGTGTTTTTTGTTGTCGAAATAATTTCATATTTTCAATATTTCCTAGGAGTTCTTAAGAATGTGATTGTACAATTTTTCTAGTTAACATTATCTAATTACAGTCGCAACATAAAATGTTATCATATTTATATTATTTCCTAATACGTTACTAAATTCGTGCTACCATTTATTACATAAGTACATAATATACGTAAATATTGTAATTATTACTTATATAAATAGTAAATAACGAGTGCCTTGTGTGCAAGCGTGATCTTCGGTCACGGCTTAGCGTTTATCGTCCTAAAAACGTTAATCTTGTTATTTTGTATTAATGAACACAGGAGACGTATGTAGGTATGTAAAAAATCCTTTTGAAAATTTTCTTAGGAGTTGATATGTTTCCGGATCTATTTTTAACTTCAAAAAATTCCAAGTTCCTGGAACTCTAATTACTTACCGTCCCAAATTCATACATTCTCAGAAGTACACCCTTGTAAATCTCGATATCCAGGATTACTTTTTTCCCGCAAATCCCTAAAACAATTTACAACTACCAAGAACGTCCTTTTCAATCTAAATAGGTAATTCTCCGTTGAAACACCTCGACAAAGTAGAAATAATAACCAGACGTGAACACTTGAATACATTACAGGCAACTACAGTCCTGCGCCGAAGGCATTGACCAGCGATCAAATGGTCACGGGTTCAAGTTCTGTCCCGTTTAACCATTTGTTGTGAACCCTTTCCGTATGCACGCATTTCTACTTAGCTTAGTAAGCTTGCTAGAAAGGGTTACCCTCAGTAAGAGTTTTTGAAAACCATTGTGTCTAAAACATTTTTGGGAGAAAACCAAGAACTAAAATAAATTAGGCACTTACACTAAGACAATACTTTATCTTCAAAAATATTTAGTACCTATATGTAATAAAATCTCGAATAAAAATCACTCTACAGTCTTATTCGTTAAGTAAAAGGTTGAAGAAACATCGTGGTATCCAATTCATGAGCTTGTCTACTTAACCCGAACGTTACATAACAGTGTAATAATAACAATTTGACTATAAATCCGTCGTTATCGCTCGAATAATCCACCCATTAGATACTTAAGTATTGTTATTAGAACGTTTCTGTTTCCGTTGGCGAACGTCTCCGGCAAAGCTTAATGCAGCTTACGATGCTTGCTCGTTGAAATCTTTTCTTAAGGAATTCTGGTGCTTTGAGAAAAAATACTTCCAAGATGTTTTTCTCTTAGGTTTTTCATATTTTTAAGAGGGATTCATTCATTTAAACATTAAAATATGGTTATTAATTTCAAACTTTATGAAAAAAAAATAACAAAAAGTATAAAAAAAAACGACAAACCTGTACAAAAAGAGTACCACACAAAATAATAAAACACTGCCACAAAATCCTCAGTGAAATGTTCGTTGCACAGCACTTCGAAATTTAAATATTTAAAAAATAACGGTCGGACGTTCCGCGTTCGATTTTCGAAGCGGCGGCTATGGCGGCGCGCGCGCGAATGGCGGCGTGTCACGTGCACGGCGCAGGCGCAGAGCGGCACCTGTTACCCAACCAAGTTGTATAGCCTGCGCCCCAAGTTCCCAACAATTGGTTTTTTCCCTTTTCCGCTTCCTTTTTAATGACGAGATTATGTTGACTTCTTAGGGGACAGGTTTCATTGTTTTGTTGAAATAGGGCACGCGAGTAAGGGGACGTTTTGTTGTTAGTTTTTGTTTTGTAGAATAAGAAGAGCTGGAGGATGGCTTGAAGGATGAGCTGGTGGTGTTTACTAATATAGTGTCAGCCCAAATCCTAAAAAGTATTTGTAATGTTCTCGACAGGACACATGCATAATATAAATATTGGGATTTTTTTTCATAAAACCACTGAATACTTTTGGTTTTATTGTCACTTCGATTTTTGCTGTTAACTAATCTTTGCCTTAAAATAGTTTTGTCATAGCAAAACCTAGTGCTTCAAAGTATAGCTAGATCTAGAAAATGACAAACCCACTTATTCCATAATTAGGGATTGTTTCACGGTTCAACGGACTTAGAAAGAGATTATATTCTAAATCTGTAGGTACAGTTTATTGAAACAAATATAGCCTCCAAACAAATCCTTTCTAATTAGTTAAAATTAAGGCGATACAAAAAACTGCAAGGTCGCTGCAAGCCAAACTTTCAATAAGTTTTTAATACGGAAAAACTATATCCGTTACAGGTATATTAACTTCTCTTTAATTAATTCTGGTGCTATTGTAATTTATACGTCCTTAATTTTGGATTTCGTGATTAAACGATTTCTGGACTGAAAAAAAAATTGAATTTTAAATGAAAACAATTTCCTTATGTTTCTTTTAACCTCGTGTCGTTGTTCAAGTGTCAAACAGTATTAAATTATGGTGTTCGGGAGCCACCTGTCTTATCATAACAGCATATTGCGTGGTCACTTTCCGGCTCAAAAGTGCATATAAGTTTGCGCCCCATTAACTTAGGATACGGAAGTTACGATGCTTAACAGGATAAGATTACGGTAAGTTTAAATATTTCTTGGATGTGTAATTATGAGAAATATTTTAGTTAAGTACTTTGTACTTTTGTTGTCAACTGTGAGTAACTTGTATTTTTATTTTGAGATAAGCATAGTTTTTAATTTTCTTCATGGGACTGTCTTAATTCAACGAAAAATAAAGGCTTATAATTTTTTTTTTAATAGGATACCTTATTATTATCTAAATTAAATAAGTAATGTAAGTACAGATTTTTTCAATAACTTAAACTATCGCAACATAATCCCGAAACAAACTCAATTCAAAACAATACAGTGAGACAGAACTAGCAGATCAAAACTCGGAGCTTTTCAATTCGTCCGGCTAGCAGTGTGGTTGCAAAAGCTCGCTCAGGTATGAGCTTATCGCTCGCAAAGTCTCGGAAATACTCGGAACTGAGGTATTACGTCGCGCAGTGCTTACCGACGAAGCGTTGCACGTAGCTTCCTTTGGCTTCATGATATCATAAGATCACAATTTTCAGCTTTTTTTGAGCATGTTTAACGTTTGTTTGTTATTCGTTTTTAACTATTTGATATCCATTATTGTTTTGTGAGATATAGGGAAGGGAAATAAGTTTAATTTTCAAAAACAGAAAGTATAGACACACATGTATCACTCTTATGAAGAATAACCGCATCTACCTACACACAGCGTACATTTTTATGAACCAGAATATACTAATTTAAAAACTGCTAGATAGGTCTTATATAAAGTGTCAAGTTTCAGAATTTCTAAGAGAATGTTTACAATTGACTAGACAGGTGATT
This sequence comes from Diarsia rubi, assembly GCA_932274075.1. Taxonomy (NCBI): domain Eukaryota; kingdom Metazoa; phylum Arthropoda; class Insecta; order Lepidoptera; family Noctuidae; genus Diarsia; species Diarsia rubi. The sequence continues at coordinate 7,111,594 of OW026414.1, forward strand.
TTCAACTCATTTTAAAATATATCCATTATTAGTATAATTCATGTAACTGGAAAGGTCTTTCCACTAAAGGAATTGTTTGCATTATTTTTAGACACGTGTCGACCAACCGTTATATCACTCATGGCGCTTTACATCGGAATCCGCCATTATTAAAATTAACTAACTTCTATATCTGTTTTCAGTAGAACCATTGTACCTAATAAGCAGACATTTTCTTTGTTTTCGATGCGATAAATCACAATGATAACGAAAAACTTAACAATGGACAACAATTTGTTGGACAAAAGAAAATATTTTTGTTTTGATGATAAACAATCTGGATATTTCACAGATAATATGTATGTCGAATTCTTTTGTGGTTCTAACTAGTATAGTACCAGACTGACTCGTCTTCTTATTATTACCTTGCTCTTGTCCCGTACTACTGTATTATTAAACCATAAACGGTAGCATAAAAAAGTTATTACTCTATACAGGTAACACACAAGCTAAAAAAAAAACCTAAGTCAGCACTATTATTTAAGCATACACCATAAAGTTGGCTAGACTAGCTGTCATAAAAAGGTTTACAGCGTATGGTCGATGTGTTCAATTACAGTAATTGGTTGCCGAGCCAGTCATGCCAAACGATGGAAAGCTTTCAGATACCCCATCAGTTGTAATACACCGTAATCATGATAGAGTGCCGAAGTATAATTGAAAATTTTGATGGAATGAATGATGATATTGTGATTTGATTTTGAGCTAGGTATTAGACAGCATGTCTGTAGATAAATTAAGTAAAATGTGCTAGGTAGTGTAATGTAGTTGCATCTTATGTGTTTTTTCAATTTTTGGGATAATTGTAACTTGCTTGATTTGTTTGTGGGTGTGGCTTCATTATTAATGAAAACTGACAACTAGATGTGTAGCTCCGCGCTGACGGTTTACCTAGTTCATTTTAATTACTGCTCTATCGTATTTGCATTACGAAAATCATCTTCATCAACACCATCCACAGCCTGACTTCACTCACTGCTGGGTATAAACCTCCTTTTGCTGTGCCAGCCTCATTTAGGGTACCTATTCCTGCAATATGGTCTTAACTGCAACGATATAAAGCACTACCAATTAAAATTATTATCGCTAATGCGAGACTATTTCCCGTTTTTCCAAATTATTCTTCTTTCTCCCATTCTCACCTAGCACTACCACGTTTGTCAATGAACTCTCAATTCCTCATATAATGTTCAACTAAAGTATCAGGTGTAAGTAGGGCGCACACATGACAATCAGTCCCTTCGGCCCTCGCGTCAAGTCGCTCGCAGGAAGTGTGTCGAGACGATGCGCCGGCGCACTCAGCCGGCACGACCACTCAACCTGCTACCCCACTTCTTATAACCTTGGTGTGATTTAATGTACTGGTCAGTAGAAAGACAAGCTATATTTTCGAGAACAATTTTTAAGTTGGTGGTACAACTGTGTGGAAACCCAAAACAGTTTATCCGTAATCGGTGATCCGCACCGAAAAATCCGGAACTCGAAACAAAAAGTAAACATACTAAATAATCCGTTTTAAAGTAATTTAATTTCGACGCGAAATAATCACCTAAGTATTCCCATATGAACCGAGATCAAAATATACAAGTTCGGGGTTGCTCCTGAAAAAAATCTAAAGAAATATGATAATATATATAATAATTATGCTCTTTTACAGTTAGTTTGTTTTTAGGTTAGTTTAGTTTATATATTTAGTATAGTCTTATATACTTTGACAATGATAATTACAATAAAAAATTAATTTCTTTCAAAGAAATATTCATTAACACTATGCCCAAACATTCAAACCAAAGACTACTTACAGAAAGTTTTAAAATTTTGCTTGTTTGAATTTAATACAGTCTTCTCTACCAGGTTTCTTTTCGTGAAAAAAGCCAGAGGATGTTACGATAATCAAATTATTTGTTTCCTGGTACTGAAAAGGAACTTATGTAATATTGCATGAAGGTTTCTTTTAATTACTTACTAATTAGAAGTAACAGTTAATTAGGTAGTTACTTAATTAATAGCTTTGATTGGCTATCGGATTTCACACGCTGAACGATTGTGATTATTGTAGGATGCCATTTTGGTCTCTAGCGCTATTGCTAAGCATGAATCATGGGTTCGATTCCATTACAGTACAAGGAACTTCACCGTAAAATAGAGTGGAAATTAAAGATATACTAAACACATCGGAATAATACACAGAGCCACAGAAAAAAAATTAGAAAGAGAGAAGGCTTTGCTCTACAGTGAGACAAATCCTTTGTAGTGTTACCTACAAAAAGGATTTCCGCCTAAAAAACTAAAAAGAATACCTACCACAGCTTCAGCCTCACCTTAAACCCTATAAATCAATAAAAGAACCTATCAATGTTAGTCAAATCATTTCAGCCCGTCAGTCTTCATTTGCCATCTCCTGAATACTAATAAAACGCTTAGTTTCAAACATGTCAAGAACAAATATTAGTGGTGCTACTAAATTATACAGTTTGACCTCATATAAAGGTGAGAGTACACTACCCAAGCCTGCCTCACGCGAGGTAAGGCGGAGAGGAGACTTATGCCTCGGGCCAAACACTTGCAAGATGTGTCTCACGAAACACTTTAATATGCTGCTGCGAATTTTTAATAATATCTGCTACGGTGAAAAATAGAATGTTTGCCCACATACCTAGTTATTTAAAGGCAATTTTGCTGTTAAATTATAAAGTGGCGTTGAAACCATGTTAATGTGTACAGTTTGGAATTTATTACACGCTTTTTATATTGTGTGCTTTTACAATCAAGATTTTTTACCATGGAAAAAACCAACGTTTTAAAGAATTTTTCAGGTATAAAATAATGGCATCAATTCCATAAATGGTTGAAAGTTTTTCCTACTTACTTAACTTTCTGGTAAGTCAAAGTTATAGTCATGCAACATTATTATCGTAAACGTTCAATCCAATTCCGAGTAGGCAAAATTCCACGAAAGGATAGTTACCAGTTACTATTTTTTACAATACATACTCTAATATTCTCACGCAATCTTAAGACGCCGACTCTATTGATGGTCAAGTTTAAGCTCGCGTGTTCTGACCGGGTAACAAAAGGCGTAGGGGTAGTGTAGACGGGCCTTAAGGCTACCTGCAAAGGAACAATAAACTCTCGCATATCCGACATATCCATCTACCTGGCTTGAATGAGAGGATGTGTGCAGGGGAGCGAGTCCTCAGCCTCAATGATATCACCACTCAACCGTACTGATGCTACTTTGTTTAAAAACAAATGAAAAAAGTTCTTCGTTAGGAATTGGGATCATTGTCGTAGTATTGTTAGAAATTAAAGGTTCCACAATTTTTAATGATGACAAGGTTTACAATTTTTAATGATCACAAGAGTTGTATGATTCCACCGCGCAGGAATAAAATACTGACAGTCGACAATCTGTAACAGCGCTTATCCCAGTGGTATAAGCCTCTTTGTGCCTTTTGGCCCTATTCTGTTCTGTCTCCTGCTGATATGGAGGGAAGTGGAAATTTTGTTTTTCCTACTCTTTTCTGATAAGTTTCGATGGGGGATTCAAGACAGTTAAATTGCTTCTCTAGGAATTCGTCGAGCTTCATTATTACTACGCTTTTCTGGTGGTGGCCTCGGTTGATTCTGGCTTTCAGTAGTTTGGGAATAGTGTGCCTTGTTCCGAAAATTAAAAACCTACAAGTTGCAACGTCATAATACAATTATCTAGGTATGCATACAGACATGTTGTGGTTTACAAAGCTTATAATTATTAATTCATAAATCATGACGTAAGCAGAGACTGGTATCATTGACGATGGTCCTCCAAACACATAACGTGCGGTGTTTTCAAAACTGGTATACAGATACTTAGGTTTTTCAAAGGAAGAAACCCAAGCCTGTTTATTCAAAATTTGCATATCAAGAATAGCACTGGGTTTCTTCAATTAACAAAACGCGATCAAAGCTTTTCAAAACCATTAGGTAACTTACATTTTAAATCTTTCCTTCGTTAATGACAGTTTTCCTACCGATACTAAAGAGTCTTTATTATTTTACGAGAGTAGAGAAAATCGTTTTCAATAGCCTTCTACTAAATACCGACAAAATCCCGTGTGAACTGTGATTCGCTCCCGTTTACAGCACAACTAAAAAAAACATCGTGGGATTTTGTCCGTCGGAATTCCGGGCAGCTTTAGGGAGTAGTAAGTATTTTACTAGTGTTTGACGTACTTTGAAGAATAAGACCTAAATATACCTAAATGTTTGATCTACCCTTTCGATCCCTTTTTTTTTCAGCTTCCCGCTCTTGGGCATAGCGAAAGGGAGTGTCAGACTTCTACTGACTAAAAACCACCCATGTTCCTTCTTAGCACTTTATGTCGATGCCGCGGTATCTCTTGTGAAGAACAACCCGCAGCCCCGACAGGATGCTTTCAATTCCTTACGTACCTACTCGAAATTTCAAATCTATCTTTGCATACTTTATCCATCTAGATTGACCTATGGGCTTCATAAAAACTCTGACACTAGTAACCACACGATAAAAAAGAAATATAATATACCTATTGAGACGCATATCGTGATGACATTCTAATTATATAGATACGTGTATCAAGTTTGTGATAAAGTTGTATACAAAAGAAAGCTCTATATAATTCTCCATTCCTTAACTCTACAAAAGATAAAACAAGAATGCAGTGTCTACACTTCCGTAGCGATACACCAGACATGCAAAGTCGGCTGTATCGCGAGTGCAGACAAAAAACATGTCGGTTATCGGGTGTTCCCAACCGTTGAACGGTTGAGCCTCGCGTTCAGCGATGACTCATCGTCTCATCGCAGTTAAGGTTCTGAAGCTACCATTGGAACTCTCTGGTTCGTCACCATTTTGGTAAATGGATTTTTTTTCTAATATATTTATTAAAGTTTGGTTTTTGACCGATTTTGGTTTTAAATGAATTCACGAAAGGTTGTGAAATCGTAGAGGGCAGAGAACAAAGGAATTAGTGGTGTGTTTAACGCAATTGTGCCATGTGAATTTCAAGAACGGGATGGCAAATATTCCAAAACGCAGTACTAGTAGGAGGTAAACAAGAATTCAGGCGTATCTCAGGCAATTGGTTTGGTTTGGATTCTTTTTAAAAGTGAAAAAAAAAAGGTTTCGTGCCAGTAATTTATTGAAAAGTTTAGAAGTCTAGCGCCTTTTAAGGGGGTGTTGCAGTGGGGGAATATAACATATTCCCCCACTGCAACACCCCCGTAAAAGGCGGTTCAAATACTTATTTTGTTTCTTTTACAACTTAAACTTATAGTATTTAACCCGTTTTTATTCAACCAGTGGTGTTGCGTAGTTATCAGGCAGTAGATTGAATACGCATACATTATCATATTATTATTATTTAAAACTATACCGATAGGTACCTTTTTTATAAAAGTAAAAGGAAAAATAATCCAGTATCTTCCCATTGTTTGAAAAATGGGAAATCAAAGATGGAAAGACGTAACAACGTATTTTGGAAGAGTAACAAACATCCATTCAAACAAATTACCATCCTCACAAATTTTCCGCTTATAATACCGCTTATAATAATAATATAATACTTAATAGTTAGTAGACAAGATGTTTCAGTAAAGATCTGAATAATACACACACAGATAGGTTATACTAGTTGCCTACATGAAGTCAAGTAAGTATAGCTTGCAGGTCCTGAGTCCACTCACAATTTGGTTACACGGATCTTTCTATAAGACGAACATTCTCACGGATTCACGCCTTCTATTAAGCCCGAATGATTCACTTGAAGGCTCAAGGTAAAGGCTGTATATTTGATTGCAATGCCTATTAACTAAAACTTCAAGAAGATTTCTTGGAATCAACTCAACTGTACTCACTCAGGTTTAAACGTGTCTTCGATTATGACGTCAATTACGTATATGATTTAGATGGGAGAGGGTCTTCCCATTTGCCACCTCGAGACGCTACAAATCATAAAAAGCTTGTAACTGTTTTCTTGTTATAATATGATGTAGATCTTTGAAAAGTAGTGGTCTTCCACCAGAATAATAATAATAATAATAATAATATTCCACAACTATCACACAACGCCATCTAGTCCCAAGCTAAGCAGAGCTTGTGTTATGGGTACTAGACAACTGATAAACATACTTATATATTTCTAAATACATGCATATTATAGATAAATTACACCCAGACACAGAACAAATGATCGTGCTCATCACACAAACATTTGTCCTGGGTGGGAATCGAACCCACGACCTCCGGCATAGCAGTTAGGGTCACTAACCACTAGACCAACAGGCCAGTCAGAATATGGGATGGCAGAATGTAATAGATATAGCCGGAATTCGACTGTTGTAGCAACAACATTGCAAGAGCCGGTATATACCTGGGAACCGTATAGTTAGTAGAGATGATAAGTTCCGGCTCTTTCACAAGTCTTTTTTAAGGGTTCTGTACCTCAATAGGAAAAAACGGAACCCTTATAGGATCACTCGTGTGTCTGTCTGTCCTACCATCCCCCCCCTCCTTATCTCCGAAACTACTGAGACAAATTTTGAAAAAAATACAGATAATAGTTCCACACTTATAGATTACAGGAAAACCTATAAGAAGTATATGGTGCTAAAAACATGGCAAATCTCTCAATATCTACTACAATGGTACAGAACCTTTCATGTGCAAGTCCGATTTGCACTTGGCCAGATTTTTTTTCTACCATGATGCATTTATCAGCACATTGTTTTGAGTGGATTCCACGACTCCTACCATTCCATGCAATATAAGTGCGTTACTTAGTTTGATGTACATAATAACTTGGCTGACAGCTTTGAGAAGTGTCCTTTTTATTATTTATTTTCTGATGGCTGGGCGATGTTTGAAGGCCACATATATTGCCCAAGTTGAGGGTCAATAACCATTAACTTCCTTTATATGACACATTAATACCTACTCGCACAGTTCTTATTATTTTGGCCTTACTCCTCGAGCAAGGTTACTGGTTAATAAATAAAAAAGTTTAAAATAGAGTAAATAACCTATGTAAGTGGTTTTGTTGCATTGCTTCCGGTCATATGCTTTCCGTTAAGTTACTGAATGGAAATAAATAATAAAAAAGACGCAAAGACACGAGTGTGCCTTGAACTCAGATTTCTTAAACTTTTTTCTGCGTTTAGATTAAACAAATTTCATAGGATAATCAAAGCCTATAACTTGCCTTTTCACTCTCTGTGAGAAACAGTGGACGGTAGATCAACCATCAGTGCATCTTGGTGGATTTCACATTTTCCAAGTTTTCAGTTCTATCCCCTTAACGGGGCAGACTGCTCTCGTGCTGGATATATTGTTCACCAAAATTTCATTCTTGTGACTTTTAAGTCTTTTAAATAATATCATGGTATAATACAGAAAGTCCTGTAGACTTTGTTTTGTGTGGGCTTATCCAGTACTTCAGGTCAAAAATAAACCATCACAACATTCTCTTCAGATAATGCTCATACAACAAAGAGGTTCCTAAAGGTCCAAGATCATAACTTCTCATAGGTGAAGATAAAAAGGCCGGCAATAAATACGAAAGACTTATGATATTAATGTTATACTATCAACTTCGTTAACCACTGTCGCCGTGTCTCTAAGCAAACGTTATGAATGCAGATATTATGGACCGTCATTATTACATAAATAAAAGTCAATTTAATAGATGAAAGGATTCACGTTTTAGAAAGCTTCGTCCATATTTCCCTGAGGGATAAAAGACTCATCCCATGATCTATGACGGGTATAGCGATATGCTGTGACATGCCTTGAGTTACTTGAACCTCTCTAAAAAGGAGAGGGGTAAGATATTCCTGAACACTCTAACTAAACTTTAGTTTATGAATGAAGAGGACAGGCACCAATATCGTCCTGACTAAACTGAGGTCATCAATTCGTTTGAAAACGAATATTATAACAATCTCGCGCACGTGCTGTTATTTGGTATAGTCCTTATTCAATATAAATAGTGTATACTGTGGAAGTGGAAAGAATATTAACAGATCGATGTTAAGTTGAACATTCATTTTAAAACAGATGAATATATTCGATCCGTAGGCATTAACATTTTACCTTGTGTACATAATAATAATAATAAAATATACACACATCAAAAGTGTCTAGGGATCAACATATATTTTTGCAATAACTTTTCTCCTGATTGATATTAATTAAAATTTTCTTTAAGGATTCATCAAATAAAGTGTTTTCGTTTGTCACAGCAACGATAAACCAAGTCACCTTTGCATTAATAAAGAAATTTGCCATTTTCCTAATTGAACCACTAACATTAAAGTTCGAAAAAAAGACTGAAATAACAGTTTTCTTTAAAATTTTATTGGGTAACTTAAACAATTAATAATCCGTGTTTCTACCGCGAACACTAACAACACAAGAACATCGGTTTGGCATACTCAAAATGAGTTCATCCAAATCACGCTGTGGAATGGCCGCCCATGTTCGTTGCAACAACAAAAAAAGGTCTTCTTGCGACTGGATACCCTCCATATTCGGCAGAGCTCTTCTCTGTAGCATATCCCATGCATGCTCAATCGGGTTCAAGTCTGGCGACTGAGCAGGCCAGGGCAGGACATTGATGCTAGCTGCGGCGAGAGTCTGTCTTACAACTCTTGCGGTGTGCGGTCGTGCATTATCATGCATTAACTGAAATAAGGGACCGATTTGCACTTGTAGAGGAATGATGACGTCTGATACAATCGTCTCAGCATAAATTTGAGCGTTGAGGTTGCCTCTGATCCAAATCAACTCAGTTCTTCCGCCGATCCAAATACCCGCCCATACCATGATGGTTCCACCACTATAAGGATGGACTTCCTGGCAGGATTTTAATCGCTGTTGGCGTCCAGGGGTTCTCCAGTGTCGTATACGTCTTGTATCCGGTCTCATACCAAAACGAGACTCATCAGAAAAGCACACGAAACGCCATTGTTCTTCTGCCCAATTTCTGTGTTCAAGAGCCCATTGATATCGAATCCTACGATTGTGCATTGCTATAGGTGGTACCCGTAGCGGTCTTCGGGAATGAAGGTTCACTTCATGCAAGCGGTTTCTGACTGTTTGGTCGCTAATTAAGTTCCCTGAAGAGTGATGAAGCCTCACGGCTAACATCATGGCGGTTATTGTTGGAGCTCTTCGAGTTAAGATTTGAATGTATCGGTCTTGTCTCCGTGTGGTGCAGCGATACCGTCCTCCATGGCGCTCAGCCACGGTACCAGTGCTTCGGTAACGTGTCCAAAGTCGACTGATAACACTCTGACTTGTATTTAGAGCTAAAGCCACAGTACGTTGCCGGGAACCAGCTTCTATCATTCCCACGGCTCTGAGCATTTCTTCCCTGCTTAAATGACGTCGCCGCTCCATAATAACGTTGGTTTTAATCAGTAGTAGGGAAACAGTAGCACTAATAATGTCTTCAATGCGTTGTATGTTTTTATAGGGAAAATATTGACAGCTGATTTTCATCTTTTACTCGAATTTGATTCACAGTTCCTGATTCAAATTATGAAATGCACCAAAAAGGATCCATATAAATTTATAAAATCATAAATTTATTACAAAGCCACATCTCAATCTCAAGAAATCCGCATAAAAATGCTTGATCCCTAGACACTTTTGATGTGTGTATTATGACCGTGCTATAGTTACAGATCACACTATATATAATAACAGACCCGACATAACACTTGTAGACAAAGAAAACAAACACACATACATAATTGATATTGCAGTCCCTAATACTAATAACATACAAAAAACAATCTCAGAGAAAATCAGGAAATATACAGAGTTACAAGAGGAAATTAGGCGAGTTTGGAAAATGAATAGAGTCACTATAGTTCCAATTGTTATATCAACCACAGGTGTTATCCCAAAACAAATATTTAACAGTTTTAGCGTACTCAATCTATCTAAATACACATATCTAACACTACAAAAAGCGGCCATACTGAACACTTGCCGAATAGTTAGAAAATTTTTACAATTAGACTTAGATAATAATTTTGCTGATATACAGAATAATTTGAATGCACAGACAAATAACTAGAATCTCGCCCTGGTTCACGCCCGTGAGATTCTTAAAATACCAGGTTTAACCTGAGAAAACGAAAGTTTAAAACCATAATAATAATAATAATAATATAGCCTTTTATTCAGATCAGTGTAACAATGAAAAGATAAATACATGAAAAAACTTAAATCTAAATCTTAATCTATTCTATTATTTGAAATTTATTTATTCTCTGTAGATCTGTTTGCCCGTCGGCAAAGGCCTCCTCCAATCTTTTCCACTCATATCTTTCTTGAGCCACCCTGTTCCATGTAACGCCTGCTACTTGTCATAAGTCATCGTCCCATCTTTTTGGTGGTCTACCTCTTTTCCTTTTACCTCCAAGAATACCTTGTGTACATATTTACTGATAAATCAACAAACCTATGTACTGAATACTTACTTATGCATGACATTTAACGTATTCTTGTAATGTACATGACATAGTAGTACTTACAGGTCGTGTCAGCTGACAAGCGGTAACCTATGGCCGATCACAGTCACTAAACATGTATGTAATTTGTAATGTATGTGAGGATTTCCCTATCATTTGCCTTTATCGCTTGCACGAGCTAAACGGATGCTTAATCGATTTAACATAACATCACGCTTGTTATCCACGAACGGGTATAACCATGACAGAGGTGTACTCTGAAGTAAAACTTACTTTTAGTTTTGTTTATGTACCTACTTCGTAAAAGGGACGACAAATTAAGACAAATTAAAAGTTCGGTCTGCTACCGAGAAATTTCTGGTAAATAAACCAAGTTACACGCCCAACTGGGAATCAAACCCAGCTCCTCATAGTAGGCAGTAACCGACCGCCAACCGTTAACACTATAGGTTTGTCTGATTCCTTTTAGTGGCTAACACCCAGCTAGCACATAATAAAATGATTATTCTACGTAGCTGAAAATCCAAATGTAGAAACGCTTGCAATAACACATTCAAATATTGGCTTTAAATGTAAATCATATAGGGTTGACATTGAGTTGAAGTGTTTATTCGAAAGCAACAATGAGACCGTTTGGTGTATCTAAATATAACGTAATGGTAAATAATAAACCATATTCTCATGTTGGTGCTAATTTGGAAACCATGTTGGATAATAATAACGATCAGGTTACTTCGTGTGAAATAAACACATGTTTTTTGTTAGCCAGATCTGAGGCAGAGGAATCCCTCCATTCTATCTGTTTCTAGCGAATTCACGAAGGCGTCCCGTCACTTACGTGTCATCTTGGTGTCATCGTGTGGTGTTTAGTACTCAACAATTGAAAAGAAGAAGTACCTAAGTTTAGTGCTGGTAATACCCAAACATCGCTATTCTCCAGTAAGTGCAGGAGTCATTTGGCCAACTTTCAGTAGGCCAAAACTCCCGGTCATGGACTAAGTCTGTAAGTTGTGACGGAAAAGGGGTGCGTGGCGCAGGTTATAATAAATAAGACCACGCAACCAGTCTACATAAAATATATTAATTAAAAAAATGGGTGTGGGAAGGTCTACGGACACAAACTCTTAAGGCCCCCTTGTGGGTTGAGCTGTACTGCCCTGATGGCCGGCGTGGCAATAACCGCAGCGAGGTGCCACGCTGGATGCGTAGGGGTGATGGCCAGCTCTTCTTTACGTCGGCCCGGCTCGGCCCACGTGGCAAGTATGGCCAACAGGTGGGAAGTCCGATGCCGGCCCGTTATTCGCACGCACGACGGAACCAGCCGCGTAGTGTAGCGAAAGTGCTGCCGTAAGCTGAAGGTGTTCTAACCGGAACCTTGGACCCTGGAACATGACGTCCAGCGTGTCACGAGATGACCAAAGGCCAACTCCGCTGACTGCGACACCAAACCAAGCAGAGCGAACAGCAATAATAGTGCACTAATGAAGGTGTTGGTGGATTGTCATTACATGTGGGAAGAGTGAAAATAAGGCATGATAGCACATTTTGAGTGTGAAGCACGAAAAAATCAAAATGCATTGAGCTGAAGGCATTAAATTGAAATGAAATACATGAATTAGCGTACAATAAAATAGATAAAATTAAGCATACATGCCAAGTTAACCTATAAGGACAAAGAACACAAAATATACACATATCATGCTGTCCAACACTTACCCAGTATGGGGGTTTCAAAGACACCGAATTTAATTGCTCGATGGCGGAGAATTATGTTGATTAGGTAATTGTTTTAGGCCCGGATAATGGCGAGTTAAGACACGTGTGAAATCACATATAATTTAGTTATGGTGAGACGTGTGACCGCTTCGGGAAAAACCAAAATTCCTAATGTCAAACGAAAAGATCGCGTTGGCAGCGTTGGATAGAGATGGGACATACGCGAGCCCATAGATAAATCCTCACTCGCGCGCCCGATAGTTGATGCATCTTGTGCTTTTAGTAATTACTATTTGCTACCGCACTACTTGTAATTTTCTATGGTTATTATATTTTGACGTCTGCGGTTCCTTGACAGTTGGATGAAAGTAAACATTGGAATGTTGCTGTTTTTGTTGTTAATTTAGTTTATATGTTTTGTTTTGTGCAAAATGTAACGTGCGACGTTACAAAGTGCACACGGCAACGTATCAAACTGTACATTTTCAGTATAGCATGGCCTCGCTGAAATGATGATGATAATGGCCTTGCCTTATATAGATTTTCAGTACAATGACAAATCCGCTTAAACTGTATTTGCATAGCTTGATTGGTGACGAGGCGAACTGATTTTTTTTTTCAATATTAAACAAATGATTTATTGATACTAAGCGGCATTTTATCTTTTCTTTAGTTATTTTTTCGCTTACTCAAATTCATACCGCTCAAGTTATTAAAAAAAAATCTGTAATTAAAAAAAACAGTAGGTATCTCATCAGCAGTCGCTTATTTTTTTTTATTCGTTTGTTTTATAATTCCCCGTCCGATAATCGTTACCAGGATCCGTAGTAGGTAACGATTTTAAGAATTGATTTGCCTTTGATTTAAATCTTTGTTTGTAAGAACAAATCGGTACTCGACCCTCGACATGCTACACAAGAGCGCCGCCAATGCATTGACTTGTAACTTGCGTGGGATTATGGAACAGCTGACGCGTCCGTTCGACTTTGGCTTCATTCTCTCAGTTCTTGAGAATATTATTCCTAAAGCCATTCGTGACTGGTGAAAAAGTAAGAGCTTTAAGGTGGAAGCTCACATCTGGCCCGCGAAATTCTAATTTTCTTACGTTTTTGGCAATTTGCAGGCCAGTGCTTGGTTGTATGTTTATGAAAATTTGATTTGCGACTGTAAGACGTATGAAGTTACCGAATTATAACCATCAAAATTACTAACTACTAAAGAACGACGACTAAATTACTAAAGAATGACTTTTACATGCAAAAATCAATCTTGACATGAAAATGAACTTGGAGGGTTGTATTGATAATTTTGATGGTTATAATTCGGTAACTTCATACGTCTTACAGTCGCAAATCAAATTTTCATAAACATACAACCAAGCACTGGCCTGCAAATTGCCCAAAACGTAAGAAAATTAGAATTTCGCGGGCCAGATGTGAGCTTCCACCTTAATGTACCGTGTGGCTTTAATTGACAAACATTAGGAAGACAGGTGGGAAGACAAAAGCTTTCTTCTTAAATTATTTGACAATCAATGAAAACCAATGGACTTATTGTAACCAATGAGTTTCGTGCTTGTTCTCTCCATAGGAAACGATCAACCCGAACCGTAAACCTTTTTTTGAAATTTTTTAAGTGTGAAATAAAATATTTTGATTTCGAAAGCATTTCGCTTGTTCCTTTTCTTTTTAAACCACGAAGTTATTACAATCTTAGCTTAGGATAATGCTGATTGGGCCGACGCCCGTCGGGGCTGCGGGATGTTGTAAGAGATACCGCGGCCTCGACATAAAGGGCTAAGAAGGAACATGGGTGGTTTTTAGAATTAGAATTCTGACACTCCCTTTTGCTCTGCCCAAGAGCGGGAGGGGTTGTTTGATGATTTCCTACCCAAAAAAAAGGATAATGATGATGTTTGTCTTTGTGCATCATATTAACGACAACAATAATTAAGTAGTGTTTGTTGTAAAGTACTCAATATCATCATCATCTTCCTGTCCTTGACATCTCATTCTACTTGGGGTCGGCGCAACACTTTTTAAACTCGATATATTATTGTCCAAACCCAAATTTACCCTTCTGCACCTTGTCTGTCCCCCTGTAGTCCTTGAATCGTTGATTACGTCATTCCCTTTCCAAGACTCAAAAAAACATAAAAAAGTTGCAAATATCGACAGAGGTATTCAACATTTTCTTTATTTTTAACATGCCGTGGCGAAAACATAACAGAGTTCTTCTTTTTTTAAACGAGCATTAAGTAAAATTTTTCTTGAAAAGTGAATTTTGAAAACTAACAATATCTGTGTCCTGTTTTAGCTATTTTATTATATGTTTAGCCAGGATTAAGGCGCAATATCACAGCAGGAAACAACAATGATTTCACATGTTGTTTCCTAATGAATGTATTAAAACCTAATCAGACCAACCACTGGGAAGCCACGTGCTGGCGTTTTCTATGTTAATGCTAGTGTTTATTTACACATTAATAAATACATGGTTCTTTGCTTTGATTTTCTTGCACGTGATTACAACGTTTTAAGTAGATAGCGGATATTTAAGGCACAAAAAAGAGTCTACAAGTTTTTATATCCATAAAATGAACGTACATACACATTTGTATGTATAGATCACTAACAGATCTATTTTTGTTTGAATCGAAGGTCCTTGTAACGGTTTCAACGATCGTTATAGAGTTAATTATAATTCATAGTATCAAAAGAACTATAAAGAACATAATCATTTTATCATTTTAATCCTATAACTTAATTTGGGCACTTTTTTAACACATTTTCTGATTATAAAAAGGTGTGTAAAATTGACAATCAACCTCATTGGTACAACACAGTTACACAAATCAATAAGTTTCCATGTAATCAAGGCATCATTACAATATTTCAACTATCAGAAAATAAATATAGTATCACTCCCACCTAGCGTCAATTATTTCTGTTAAAACTCCAAACAGTTTTGTTACAATAGCGAACCTGACATTTGCGAGAGGTGTCAAGGTGAAGCGATCTTCTCTAGGTCCGTTAAACCGGTTCAGGGGTCCTCTGAGCTATATGACGTACTTATTATAGTTTTTGTATAGGAGTTAACGCGTGTCTGATCTTAATCTTTTAATAGTGTTGACACGCTGCTTGTAACAATAACTGTAGTTACGATTATTGTGGAATTTGTTTTGAAATCAAGTTTATGTTCTTTTCGCTCAATGCATCACATCACAATGATTTCTTTGATGTCTTTGTAGGTCTAGAAAAAGACTACGGTACATTTGTTACTACTTCTGTAAGGATCAATTTCACCTACACACATCAAAAGTGTCTAGGGATCAAGCATTTTTATGCGGATTTCTTGAGATTGAGATGTGGCTTTGTAATAAATTTATGATTTTATAAATTTATATGGATCCTTTTTGGTGCATTTCATAATTTGAATCAGGAACTGTGAATCAAATTCGAGTAAAAGATGAAAATCAGCTGTCAATGTTTTCCCTATAAAAACATACAACGCATTGAAGACATTATTAGTGCTACTGTTTCCCTACTACTGATTAAAACCAACGTTATTATGGAGCGGCGACGTCATTTAAGCAGGGAAGAAATGCTCAGAGCCGTGGGAATGATAGAAGCTGGTTCCCGGCAACGTACTGTGGCTTTAGCTCTGAATACAAGTCAGAGTGTTATCAGTCGACTTTGGACACGTTACCGAAGCACTGGTACCGTGGCTGAGCGCCATGGAGGACGGTATCGCTGCACCACACGGAGACAAGACCGATACATTCAAATCTTAACTCGAAGAGCTCCAACAATAACCGCCATGATGTTAGCCGTGAGGCTTCATCACTCATCAAACAGTCAGAAACCGCTTGCATGAAGTGAACCTTCATTCCCGAAGACCGCTACGGGTACCACCTATAGCAATGCACAATCGTAGGATTCGATATCAATGGGCTCTTGAACACAGAAATTGGGCAGAAGAACAATGGCGTTTCGTGTGCTTTTCTGATGAGTCTCGTTTTGGTATGAGACCGGATACAAGACTTATACGACACTGGAGAACCCCTGGACGCCAACAGCGATTAAAATCCTGCCAGGAAGTCCATCCTTATAGTGGTGGAACCATCATGGTATGGGCGGGTATTTTGATCGGCGGAAGAACTGAGTTGATTTGGATCAGAGGCAACCTCAACGCTCAAATTTATGCTGAGACGATTGTATCAGACGTCATCGTTCCTCTACAAGTGCAAATCGGTCCCTTATTTCAGTTAATGCATGATAATGGACGACCGCACACCGCAAGAGTTGTAAGACAGACTCTCGCCGCAGCTAACATCAATGTCCTGCCCTGGCCTGCTCAGTCGCCAGACTTGAACCCGATTGAGCATGCATGGGATATGCTACAGAGAAGAGCTCTGCCGAATATGGAGGGTATCCAGTCGCAAGAAGACCTTTTTTTGTTGTTGCAACGAACATGGGCGGCCATTCCACAGCGTGATTTGGATGAACTCATTTTGAGTATGCCAAACCGATGTTCTTGTGTTGTTAGTGTTCGCGGTAGAAACACGGATTATTAATTGTTTAAGTTACCCAATAAAATTTTAAAGAAAACTGTTATTTCAGTCTTTTTTTCGAACTTTAATGTTAGTGGTTCAAATGTCAAAAATCCCTTTATTAGGAAAATGGCAAATTTCTTTATTAATGCAAAGGTGACTTGGTTTATCGTTACTGTGACAAACGAAAACACTTTATTTGATGAATCCTTAAAGAAAATTTTAATTAATATCAATCAGGAGAAAAGTTATTGCAAAAATATATGTTGATCCCTAGACACTTTTGATGTGTGTATTTGTAGTCATAATCAGAACAACGGTGGCTCAGTGATAGTGCCTCCAACTTACGGGCATTTAGAGGACTAAATGCCCGTAAGTCGGAGGCACTACCACTACCCAAGAGGGTTCTAGACTAAATGCCCGTAAGGCTACCCAGGCAGGCGCATTCGGCATTACGTTGATACCGCTCGCAAAATGGAGCGTATAACCTGCAGAAGTTGTAAATTTCTGCTAAAATCTCACGCGGATGGAGCCTAGGTTATTAGAGAAACCTAGGCTATAATTGCTGATTCTGTCGCCAGAAGTTGAAGGCAAAAAATACGCAATCGGGAAGAAAGGCACAGGAGAACGTTCAATTCATTAATTGTACCACATACCTTGACCAGCGATTCCACGCGTGCGCGCAGGCGACGGCCACGTGTCCGCTTTCGGGAGGAGCAGCTTACAGGTCTTTCTGGATACACTAGGCTGGCCAGCAGTACACAACACACTAACATGGTCTGGAGTAGGTTGATAACAGTTCGTATAGGTTCAGTTCAGGGGGTTTTAGGGCGCGATGGGACTAGTTAGTGTCACACATAGCATGCGCATCCACACGATCCCAAGGTTAGAGCGATACAACGCAACCGGCATCACCACTGCTCTCAAAACGGTACAGGAAAACATCGTGATAAAAATTTGGAGACATGTTACATCTACCAAAGTACCAACCCAGACTGGGTCCGCGTGGTGGTTTATCGTGTCATAGAGAGGAGACCTGTGTCCCAGACGTGGAAACATTGTAGACTGATTATTATGCTTAAAGCATAATCACACTAACCCGCCAAATTTAGCCGCCTTGAGCAAGCATGGCGATAAATTTTTCTTGTCGTCTCAACATGAGAATAACCCCTTGTGCGACACTATCATGAAGAATAAAACTTCAATCCTGGTTAGTAAAATGAGCATGTAACAACACTTATGTGATACAATAACCTGTTAATATACTAACTACGTAATCATGGATCTTGAATAAACATGATATGAAATGCAAGACTCGTTTTAATTTGCAACTTCTTAGTACTTGTCTATTATAGTGCTTAGATAATAAATCAACGATTTAACATACATTATTTATGTAATTTGTTTGTGATCAACATGTTTAATAGCATTGATTTAGGATGAATTAACTTCTGTTGTCTGTGAGTATTGTTTTCTGGAGGGATTTGGTAATTTCGTGTTTAGTTAGTACACTTATAATAATAGGTTGGGTAAAAAGTTTATTCGCATTTTTTTTAGAAAATTCAAAACATTTCTAATATCGTTTATTTACATTTAACTAAAGTATGTAGGTACCATTTTGTTTGATAACTTTTTGCCATCTTGTAGGTAGGGACATGATCCCATTGATATAGAAATTTTGGGACTTCTGATCAAAATACCGCGACAAGTGGTTTTGGCAGTCCTCTCGTGATGTGAACCAGACAGTGTCTAAAGAATTCTGAAGAGACCGAAACAGGTGGAAATCTGAAGGTGCAAGGTCAGGACTATACGGCGGATGCATTAACACCTCCCAGCCAAACTATCTTATTTTTGCTGAGGGGCTAAAGATGTGTGAGGTCTAGCGTTATCATGATGAAAAACCACACCCCTTCTGTTTATTAATTCCGGCAGCTTTCTCTCAACTTCTTGCTTTAATCTCATCAGTTGTTCGCAGTAGAGTTCAGAATCGATGGTCCTGTCTGGTGGTCCCACCACACACACAGCATCACCTTGATGCGAGTTAACCCGGGTTTTGCCACAGTCTGTGAAGCCTGACCGGCCTTTGAACACAATTTTTTTCGCACGTTCTTGTCGTACGTGATCCACTTTTCATCACCAGTTATCAGCTTCTTCTAAAATGGTTCGGTTTCATTACGTCGTAATAAAGAATCACAAATGAGTACACGGTTCATTAGGTTTCATTCAGTAGGGTCGTGAGGTACCCAAATATCGAGCTTTTTTGTGTACCCAGTTTTTTCAAATGCGCCAAAACTGTTTTGTGGTCAATTCCTAGTTCTTCAGCTACGTCGTAACTACTGATGTGCCGATCTTGCTCCACTTTTCAAAAATGGCATCCATTTTATCCGTAATAACGTGACCAGAGCGACGTGCATCTTTGACATCAAAATTTCCGAATTGAAAACGCTTAAACCAAATTTGTGCTACCCTCACAGACACTGCACTAGGTCCATAAACATCGCAAATTTTTTCGCGGTTTGCGTTGCGTTTTTACCTTTTTTGTAGTTAAATTTTAAAATGTATCGAATTTCTTCATTAGATTCACTCATCTTGACGGTACGAAAAACAAATGAAAATCACATATTTTCCTAATTTGTATTTGGAATTATGTTCTTTAAAATTAAAACTTTTAATGAAACCAAAACCAGCCAGATACAAATAGTATAGCCAAAGAGATTTAATTACAAGTTCATACATACTATATTGCAAAAAGACTTTTTCCCCATCCAGATTATTTGTATGAGATAATTTGTGTGTTAATTCAAAACTTACCAACCCTTTAGTGTATAGCTAATCTCTAAATGCTCTCGCAAAGTACAGGTTTCAGCTCAAATACTTGTAAAAAAGTAGTAACTTTTTCACAAGTATTTGAGCTGAAACCTGTGCTTTGCGTTTTGGATGAAATTTGTAATGAACCAAAAGTTGCGAACCCCTGCAAGAGGAAAGTTACTAAAGGGTCACAACATGTCAGGTGTGGACTTATTACTCACACTTGACTCTCGATCACTGGCTGACGGACACTCGATAAAATACTCCACTGTACTGACCTCCTTACAATGTTTTTAGAATAACCAAGTTAACTTGACACACGGCAATAAAAGGAACTAATTCAAAATTTACTCAATTTGACAGATAGTTTTCTTTTTCCATGGCAAGCAACGCCATCTTAAACTTTCAAGTAATACTGGCTGTTCTCAAAGTATCTCTCTTGTTTTTATTCTGGCGTACGTTCAAGAATTCACTTTTGTTTAAGGCTGATAAAATAGTAATGGTCGGCTTTTGTTTGTTATTATTAATTAGAGAAAAGACAGCACTCCTGAGGACTTTCCTTGATATTGGCATTATCATCTCAAGTCTGTTAGAAAACGGCGTAATACAAAGTAAGTTTGCGCTGCACCTGCAAGCCTTTCTCTGCTTTCCGACTGCAAAAGGGATTGTTATTTCACAATTGTTATTTTTTGACTTCTCCTTGGACTTATTATAAATGTATGCAATATTTCAAGAAACTTTCATCGCTTGACAACAACCGAGTAGCCTTCCATATTTTAAAGCAACCACTAAAGAAAGTCAACAATAATCACTATTCCGAACTTTTATTACCAGTTTAACCAATATAAGTCCAAGTTTTACTACTGTATTTAATCCTAAGGTGCTTTAAACAACCTCAACTGTTTTACCTCTTTGCACGTTTCGCGGTTTATTTAGTCTTAGGGTCGAAACGGTTCGAAATTTGAACCCAAACTCGTGACTCAGGGCCCGTCAGACGGGTTCCAGTATGGCGGACACAGTTGTAAGGTGAACTGCAATAATGTCGGTACTGTAATTGATTGGTCGAGAATTTTAATGGCACGGTCAATCGGACCTTGCGTTTTCAACAAGATCAGCAAATTTGTATGTTTTTATGCAGTTTTATGTGGCTGTTGCTGCTTCTGAATTAATGTGCGCTTTATAAGCAGGTTCGAAATTTTGCGTGTTTTTTGAGGTCATAGCCGAAGCTTCGGTTCATTTTAGCAAAATTATATTTTTTTTCATTTGTTTACTACCGGTCGTTGTTCTTCCCAGGTTTATTCGTTCCTTCTTGTGCATTTTGTGCTCAATTGACCATGAAGACAAACTTCAAATGATTGATGTTCTTATTTCATTTTGGTATAAATTGATACTCACAATCTAGTTGAATGTAGCGCCAAAGATGTGGTGCCTCCACCCCACATAGCGGGTCTTCCTTCACTGATGGTATCTTGCCTCTTCCTATTGACCTGGTACTCGCGACTTTTGCGAAGCCCCCGTTTTTGCCACTCTACCTTTACACTAGCTCGGGATGCCCCATTTCTTTCTTAGTACGGAGGAACCCTAGTAGGTGAAGGCAAGGTAAGACATCTGTTGGCAAGTGCTGGTGACTTAAACTCTGTTAATAAATATTAAAATGATGTTGACATGCATTTGCTATTTTCAGTACATTGCTAGGTAAACCTAAAAATATTTAGTAAAAAAATTGTTTTTTTTTTTTGTTTAGATTCAACACTTTAAAATCATATTTGTTATTTATTTAATTAAAATTTATGGATTGTTGCTAACTTGAGATGACGCCCTATTTACGCGTGTAAATGCTTAGTACGTAAGTAATTATAAATATGAATAGTTAGCTGATGAGTTTTTGTTAGTGGTGTCTAGTAAACATACTTTTTACACGCATTAAATATGATGTGAATAACTAGGTTCAAAATAAGCTATTAAGATTTTAACATCTTGTTAATTGAATCTTTTTGCAAAAAATACTGTTGAGTTCTATGATATGAGCCAATATGGTAGATCTATGTATCTATCATATAAACAGAAAATAGGGTGAGGAAACCGAACTGAAAATTTGAAAATGGTCTATTACGGCCCTCTTTTTCCCACGGCAAGAAGGCCAACGTTCCAGCCGTGTAATCATTTTCACTAACTACTTACTGTGTACACGTAGGTACTTTCATATAAAATGCAATTGCATTTGCAATAAGATATTTTTTTTTTTAAGAAATGTAGCTCTTTGGGCATTTATGCGATGCGATGAGAACGAGACAAGACGGACTAAAGAACAGATAAACAGAAAGGCTAAACCGAGTACTTACTGACTTATCTTAAAATATATTACTACAAAAGTAAGACAACATTATTTACCTTCCGTCCACTTCATATTTACCTCGCACACACAAGTACTAAACTACCAACAGCGATTACAACTTGAATCCAGCTCAAAACAAATTCTCACAAGTCTGATTCAGCTGTAAGCTTAGCTGATGACGTAGTGATAGAGGAACAAGTTTTGAAGAAACCGTTGTTAATTGTTATCAGTTATAGTCAATTTATGTTTCTTTATTGGCTAGAAAGGGTTAGCTGCTGATTACGAGTATGGAAGAATAAGGCTGTTGCGTACCCTAAATAAATTGGGATAGCGGTGATGGTGATCCTAGTGAGTGATCAGAGTGAGTCCCAAACAGTAGGAACGACAGCACCAGGGAGATGAAGATGGAAAAAACTTACCTCATTCTCATCATTGATCACAGTCAGCAATATATTTAGGTGAAGGGAAGATGGGTGAAAGCCATTCAAGTTCCACTAAAGACTAGAATTAAATGGGCCGGAATAAAGAAATGGGACCAATCTGGAAGTATGTATATTCTTTAAAAAAAAAGATTTATTTAAATCGATCTAAAATATTTATTTTAAATACAGTCGCATTATGAACCATCTCCTTTTTTGGAGTCGGTTCAAAAGGTGTTTGGGACAAGTTGAATTTCGTAAAAAAATGCGAACTCTACAAAAACGAAAAAACCGGATCATTCCCACTAATTCTACTGCACAGTTCGGCCAAGTACATGTCGGACCACGCACAATGTAGGGTTCCGTAGTTGCCCATCAAAATAATGGAAACTTACTAAACTGATTAACCAGAGTAGGCCTACCTGCCTCCGAACGATGATTTTTATTGTAAAAATAAAACAAACTTACATTTGCAGTTTAGACCCGCGCTCCCATGCATTATGTTTAGGAAAATATTTCATACAAGTCGACTATTACTCGTGAAGTTGTAAAGCCTACTTGGCTGTGTTGGTTTTTCTTTTATTTTCGTTAAATATGCTACTACCATGAATTTTTTCACACGCCCAAACACAACCCGTATAGGTGGTTTAGGTTGCCACACTTGAGTCTAACAAACATTTTCACTTTAAAGCTTAATATTTCACAAATTAATCTCTTAATGGTAAAAGTGTTTGAGCAAACTCACAATATTTTTTAAAGAGCTATCCAACGACATCCCACACAAATACACAATGGACTTCGAGAGAAAAAAGAATCATCCCCACTTTAATATGTACTGGAGGTTCCCTAAAAAAAAAAATTTTCTATATTTTGCTTTAGCACTTTGTCGGCGTAACTCATTTGTATATTCATGCCAAATTACAGCTTTCTAGTACAAATAGTCTCTGAGATATAGTGTGGACGGATGGACGGATGGACGGACGTAGACAGACAGACAGACAGACGGATAGGGCGAAACAATAAGGGTTCCATATTGACTACGGAACCCTAAAAACGAGTATCTCGAAATTAGCAGAGTTTATATGAGTAAAGGTTTACTCATCTCGAAGTTACTTTATAAACAGACACCTACTTTAAGTTTCAGTTATTTTCTTTATTCCACACGGTGTAAAACTGATTTCAAGGTCATAGCAATGACTAATCAATCCGCAATGTCATGTCCTTGCAACGAAATTTAATAATATTCTTTAATTCGTTTTGGAGGATTATCTCTAACAAAATATTTAGATGGATGCGTCATGTTTGTGTTGATTAAATCCTTCATCGAATGAAATACTTCATCATTATATTTATAAAATGGATTTTTTGAGTAATCTCTGTTTTTTGACATGTTTTGTAAGCTAGTCTAGGCCACCTTGATTATTTACCCTTCCGTGTTTAATATTATTGTGTAATAATATGCCACTGTTGATTGATCATTAAGTTAAAATGCTAGCTTTAAAAACAGATAAATTTTCCTTGATATTTCGCGGGCATTTTAATTGTTTTAATTAATTAAAGTTGTTTAGTTCTCATTTTTTTATTTTTTTTTATTTAGCCCGTATTGTCCCACTCTTGAGCAAAGGCCTCCCCCCATTCCTTCCACTTCTTACGATGGTGTGCTTCATCTTGCCAGTTGGTGAGAAAGCCATCCAAGGCGTCCCGCCATCTTCTCCTCGGTCTACCGCGACCCCGTCTAGCTGTGTTAGGGCTCCATTCTTGCGATATTCGGGCCCACAGCTGCGGCGGCATCCTCATTAAACGGCAAAATGCATCCTGAACACATTGAAATTGATTGCATTTAGAATAAAATAATTATGCAGATTGGCCTTTTGATAATTCTCGCTAATAATTGTTTAATGAAAAGTAAATAGGTAAAATACAGAGAAGAGCTCGTGAACTCGGGAGCTCGTAGCTAAATAATAACAGCCACTTACGTCGATCTTCAGCAGGCGTTGAACCTGGCGGCTGCTTTAACAGGATGCCTGAAATTCTGACAAGCAGTCTTACCAAGGGATATCGTATTATCTGATACTAACTGGGCTGTGGAGGTCAGGGCAATCGCTCCATATTAAA
Organism: Diarsia rubi; assembly: GCA_932274075.1. Taxonomy (NCBI): domain Eukaryota; kingdom Metazoa; phylum Arthropoda; class Insecta; order Lepidoptera; family Noctuidae; genus Diarsia; species Diarsia rubi. The sequence continues at coordinate 7,136,078 of OW026414.1, forward strand.
TACAGGTATTCAGCTGCATCCGGTTAGACTGTAAGCCGAACTACATAGTTGGGGAAAGGCCAGGCAGATGACAAACAAAACACAGACAAATCTGGAAGGGAGACATGACCATCAAATATACCTAATTTATATCATTTTATAGCAGAACCAGATAACATCATCATAGGTAGGTACTTATACTTAAACTCAACTTGGAATATAAGTATCTCCAAGTTAATTTTTACTCAGTCTTGCAACCAACTTTGGTATAACTTTCTCAACCAACCCATCCTATTATTATGAAGGTATATTCTCAGTTAGCAGTCTATCGAGCTTCATGTCAAGTGGGCCGCGACCTTTAGGCCGACACGGTGGGTATCTGACCTTTACGCCTGGGAACTTTGGAGCTTCTCTTGAATATAAGGTAGTGGATGATGTACAATGCTGGTTTTGTTCTTAACGGAGGTTAAGAGGGATGTATAAGGCCAGCAGTGGATGTAGTTCAAAGATTTGAGTTTGGGGAGGTCTGTTAGATTCGCTTTATTGTGATAGTATCTATTGTTGGTAGCTATGTGTAGTTTTTATGGGTTGTTGTGTAAGCTTTAATATTTATAGCATAATGAAACACTTTACCTAGTTATTATATGCATTCATTTAATTTAATGCAACGGTTTTTATGAAAAAAAAAACAATAATTTTAATTAAAACGACCTACATTTTAATGTCACAGCCTTTTAAACACATTCATTTTAGGTAGGTAAAACTGGTAACTGTAGAATCTTAAATAGGATATTAATTTAATTAGTTATCTATCGTAAACGAAGTGTTACTCGAATACATAATTCTGTACCCGTCTTTAATATTACTAGACCTTCCTCATTACATAATCATCTAACTAACATAACTTATGTATGATGTTAATGTATGACACTATAATAAGCTTTGAACCTAGGTAATTTGTCATTCTAAAAACGTATCTAATAAATGTACCTACTACCTACACTAGAATTAAGTTTTTTCTAAGACTAGAGTTTTGTAACTTGAACTAAATAAATGACTTGATACGATAATTATTCTTTGTCAAGAACTGGAAGGAGGACGCGCGGGTTCGAGAGAAGTGGAAAGAGTGGAGGGAGGCCTTTGCCCTGGAGTGGGACAGAGCAGGCTAAAAAAAAAAAAAAAAGAACCACGACTCACTTTCAGTTACGTTGCCTTACTATTTCTTCATCACTGCTCTTAAAACGGTAAAGGAAAATATGCATGCCTAAAGCCGAAAAAATTTGGTTGTGGCATCTAACGTTCTGCAGTGTGGTGGAGAAAAATCATACTACCGTTTACAGAGAGCATCTAAAAAGAAGGGTCTAAAATATCTGCTTTAGAAGAATGGGAATAGGATAATATTAAATGAATTGTGTGAATATCTTTATACCACTAATGATATTATGAATCGTCACTTTGCAACCATTTTTAACCGACTTCCTAAAAAGGAGGAGGCTCTCAATTCGATTGGTGTGCTTTTTTTTAATCTTCAACTACAGCCCGACTCCATCCACTGCCTCTCATAGGCCTCTCATTGCTTGTGCCAAGCTCCATGCTCTTGTGCCAGTCTCATCCAGGATATTCCCGCAATAGCAACCATACGGACGGCCAACACTACTCTTTAATTCCTTGGACGCCACCATCAATATTGTTATACTCTTTGGACCCCACTCTATCACAGCTTTACTCCATCTGCCATCACTTCGCTTTGGGTATATAGGTGACCAGCCTAACTCAATTTGAGTTCCATAACTTAAATAACGCGATTTTCAAGCAATGGGAAAATTATAGGTCGATTGTGGAGGAGGTCGATTGTGGTAGGAGAATAGTATCTACATTTTGATACAAGAGCGGAAAGCTTGTTTATGCGTTCGAGGCGGAATGAACACCCAAGTCATACGGCAAGGGTGTTCATGGGGTTGAGAAGTGCAATAACAAATTCCCAAGTGTTTCAAACGACGTTTTTCAATACACTTTCGAAAAAAATAACTAATAATGATAAGTATTTTTGTCATTAATTTATGACTATGTTTTAATTTGCTTTTTTTTCGCGGTTTAATTTTGCCAGGTTGAAGAAGAAGCAAAGGTATGAAGCCGCTAAACAACCTCACAGGTAAAATATAAAATTCAAACATTTTTAAATTAAGAACTCAAATAAATGTTTAAGTATATTTTGTTCATTAATTGTGCAATAAAAAAAAACGCACGTGCCACGTGTCGGAATATATTGCATGGCGAACCTAATCATATTGCAATAAGAGCTAGTTTTCGTGGAAGTGTATTTATCAAATAAATATGTAACATACCAGATTTTGACAAGATTCTTAAATACGCACAATACGAACCTTTATAAACTTATAAGGCAATAAGCACCTGGTTTCGTCACCAGGCACAAGATCGTAGGTAGGTACTAACTCCAAGCTAGAAACTAGTGAAAACACAAACAATACCAGAGTTTATTAACCTATCCGAGAGAAACTTCAGCTTGTAAATAACTCTAGTTTACCAATACCGGCAACGTCCTTGCTTTCAAAAAATTCTGCACGACTTTTACCTATGTTGCTTGCAATTCTCTGATATTCGCTTGTTTTTATGCACCGATGGTTTGCACAGTCGTTGGAAATGTAGGAATGTTTTGGTGCAGTAATGGAACGCGTTTTATTTGTTTACATCGTGTATTGGCTGTTGGAAAGTAACTCCTTTTTAAGGTAGCTAACTAAATCTATTGACATGATATGAGTGGTTCAGTTTTGTTTGCATTATTTCTGTTTGATTAGGCTAAGGGCAAGTTCAGGTGGCTGCGGGTTGTTCACAAGTTACCGTGGTACCTCGACATAGGTATATAACAGGGCTCAGAAGGAACATGGGTGGTTTTTAGTCAGTAGAAGTCTGACACTCTCTTTCGCTCTGCCCAAGAGCGGTAAGGGTTATTTGATGATTTTCCACCCGCCAAAAAAAGGGGCAAATTCAGGTCATTACAAGTATACGAAAATGTAAATTAATCGGAAATATTTACAAACAGTTAAAATTATTGTATGTATTGGTTTAGCGGTAGTCGGCTAAAAAAGAGCAAAGGAAGAATAAACCTCCATCTCAAATAATATCGTATTACGAAACAAGAACTCTTGTTATTGTTGCTTATGTGAATAGAATAAATAAAAAAACACAAATGCGACTCCATTTTGATTCTTATTTTTTAAGTTTTAACTGATAATATATTGTCTTGATTCATTATAAAAACAAACCATTTAAATAAAAAGAAGTCGTTCGAAATATTTAGCGGCGAGTTTATGACATAAAAACTTTTTTTTATATTGTACTCGTATTTATTTTATTATTCAAACATTTCAGAACACATAAAATATTATAAGTATTTTATTTACAAAATAAAACTACTGACATAATTGATGTTTAAAATATTTAGCTTACCACTATATCTAAACTAATCATTACACACTTTTTATATCTATATAATTAAATAGTACGCGGAGTTTACTCAAATAACTATAAATAAATATAACTTAAATATAAGACAAGAAAATGCGAAGTTATTAAAACTAAGACTTTTAAGCAAAATACACAGTTGAACAAAATTTTCAACTCAGCAAAAATTACATTTGAAAAAAAAAGTACATTTGAGCAAAAATTATATTTGAGCAAAAAATAAATTTGAGCAAAAATTACACAAGAGCAAAAATCACATTAAGAACAAAAGTAAATTAGACCAAAATAATTACAGTTACATAATTATAATCAAAACTTACATTGTGTACAAAAAGAGATGGTGATTTCTTATAATCATCTATATATTGGGCCGAAGAATTACTAAGATTAAACAAAGAGGCCACATTGCAAAACTAAATAGTAAAACACACATCAGCCAACCTAACAGACACACAGCATAAAAATATTCCTACCCTACTTCCACCATCATTCCTACGTATTATAAGCTCCTCTATACCTGTGGTCGAGGCTGCCGTACGTAGGGCGGTAACGCGGGGTGCGCTGACTCCAGGGGCTGCGCCGGTTCTTGTAGCTGGAGCACGCGATGAGGCTGTTCATTGCCGGGGGGCGGGACTGTTCCACACTGATGCCGCAGCGACGACTGGAAGGGGTTAGAGAATTAGAGATGTAGCTGGTGAATCTGTTTCAGGTTTGAATAATTCGCATGGGCAGTTATTGACTGGGTGTCTTTTTAGATTTCTTGAAGCCGGTTGTGAACTGGTAAGAAGAAATTGATGAGACGAGGTATATAAATCGTATCAGACAATAAGCACTTCGGTAATTCTGTCTTCAGAAGCATTCACTTAGCCAAAGCACCACTACCCACTGCTGGGTCATAGATTTCTTCTCTGGGAGAAGAAGTGGATCGTAATGGACCATGTGGGCCCAGTGCGCGTCAGATTGTAAAGTCTTGCTAGTCACTCGCTAGTCTTACGTATCCAAGACAAACAATTGTAGACTTATGACAAACTACGCTATTCGACATACCTTCTAGTCCTGTCTCCTTGTAGTCTGTCTCCGATGACCATGTTTTCTACCAGTGGGTCATCCACCGTGCACCGGCTCGAAAATCTTTGACATACAATAAATATTTAAATAGGTAACCATCCCACTGGGAGTCCCAAGGGCAGTCCGAGAGATAGCTTTGTATCCCAAATGCACGCCAATGCTGATGTCTATGCGCTGATGATACTTGATGATGATAGTTTAGACAAATGATGCTGTCTTACCTTGAGCTGAAAGTTCGTTTCCCCATAGCACGGTATGAGATGATCGGCAAACATGACATAGTACTATGACTGCTTTTTTGATGATCATGAATAATTATGTTAAACGGTTCTATGTTAACTTGAATCAGGCCATCAGTAGCCTGTTCCAAGTTGAGCTCTGGTTTCTTAAAATACAACGTCATCCAAACACTGTTTTGGGGACCTAAAGGCATGATGGTTGGTCTAGTGATATTTAACTCAGAATTATGTTACCTGTGTTGTGGGGTCGGCATGATACGATAAGCATGAACCATGATTTAGCATCTGACAATCCTGCGTTCTTAATGAAGAGGGCGAATAAAACCGGAGTAATTACCTCTTAGTCCTGGTAGGAGGTAGGAACTTGTCCCCAATGAGAACGCTCTCGTCCAAGGTGCCATCGATTTGAAGCAAGTCTCCAGCGGACACTGATACATCCATTTTGGAAGAGCGGTCGCAGGTCCAGGTGAACATTAGCATCATCACCATCTAGCAGCATAGGCAGAGATTATATGACTAAAGAATGGTTTGGATAAGTACTAATTTAAATCTAAGCTGTCGTCAATCTCATTAGTAAAGGACGAAGGGAAATAAAGGTCCATTAGTAGCAGCGTAGCTACAGAGCAGAATTATGATGTTCCAAAATTGTACTACCAAAATATGTCAATTTAAGCAATTTTGAAATATGTCAATGAAACACTAATGTTACACTGACCAACAGTTAATCTATGATACCAACAATCAACAATACATACCACAAGAACATGCAGTATGAACACGAAGAGCGTGGAGCTTCTGAAGCCGATGGAGTCGAACAGGAGCCCCGACACCGTGGGGCCGATGAACGCTCCCAGAGCAAACGTCGATGTCCACATGCCTGACACCAGTCCGTACGTCTCTATGGAGTTCGGGAGACCGCTTGCACTGCGGAAAAAAGGGGTCGAAAATAAAACTGTTTTCTTATTCGTTTGATTTAGAGAGAGAGATTTTTATACCGCATATGGCCCTATGGCTTGTTTAACATACCGTCGAGAAATATCTCTCAGACACGCTGTTTTCTTTACCATGTTTTTCATCACCGAAAAGCAAGTGATAATTTTACAATACGTCCCTAAGAGACTAGACCAGACTATGACTGCTAACCATAAAAATAACCTAAAATATCTCTGGTAGAACCTGGATGAAACCGTAGTCGATAGATTGTGCCAACAAATTAAGACGAGCCTATGAAGTCGTTCTGTGGATGATGACGATACTTAATCCTATGTCTGTAGACGCATCCATTATACAACCAACACTATAGGACTTTTCATAGGCTTTTGACAGGCATCCAATCTCTCCAGTATGCGCTTAAGATTCAGATTCCGACAACTTTAACAAGTTTATCTTTTTGTACAAAACCTGCGGTAGTGTAACTAAAGCGAGTACAACTTTTGGTGAATATTCCGTGGGAAAATGTGAATAGTTTATTCCTTGGTCATTATATTTCGATTGGAGAGGAAATTTCTTTTGATACTGATTAGTTTTTTTGTTTCTTTTGTCTGGTTTTGAATTCTTAATTTGCCAAATATGATATTTTTTCAAATCTCAAAAAATACACTGCCTTTTTGGTGTTGGTCTCTTTTGCTCATATTTTATGGTAAATTAGAGGTCGTAAGAAGCCTTGACGGTTAACCAGGAGATAGGGGAAGATCAACAGGGACAGACTATCGGTGGGTAGTGAAAGGTGTGACACCAGTTATACCTAAGAGCGATATGAGAAATAGATTACTGTTAGATACTTACATGGCTGTTCCTAGTGCGTCAGAGAAGGAGGCGACGAGCTGACTGCCCATACCTAATCCGTGGAGCATCAGGCCGACTATCACAGCCCACATTTGTCTGTAATCACACATTATGGACAGATATAATTTTGTAAAGGTGTCATTGAATAGAATGCAGAGACGTAAAAACTCCAAATATTGCCACAACAATCTGACAGGCGTGGTATGAGAGAACTGTATTAATTTAAACCATTTTGAAACTTTACTCTCGAACTCATGCTGTATTTGCACAAGATTTCTACCACACTGTGTCTAGATTGTTTGTTAACTTTGAACATCTGGGGGTCCAAAATGACCGCTAGCAGAATAGCAGAATCAATATAGGATACGAATTACATTAAAATTCTTAAAATGAAATACTCTTCTCTACTCTTCTCTTTTTCTCTTTTTCTTTTGTGGAGAATGTTGCTGGTAATACATTTGCTCATACTTCTCTATATTGTTATTTTATATTTAATGTAATGTGTCACTGTTTATTTTCCCCAATAAATAAAATAAAATAAATAAAATGGTCACAGACGTTACTTCATATTTCCAGAACTGTACATGCCTTATCCAGTAAGTACCTACCCCAAAAATAACCAGTAAGACATAATCAAGTCAAAGCAATAAGACTCACGTCTGCATATCAAAGAAAGGTGCAGGTCCAATCAGCAGGAACCCTCCGGCCACGAAGGCGCACCCGCACGCGATGACATACTTGGGGCGTACAACAGGGTGGTCGCACAGCCACCCCCAGCCAGGAGCTGATACCGCGTACACCCCGCCGTTGATCACGAACATTAGACCGAGGATCATGGATGAGAACTGGAACTATGGGACAGATGTGAGTTTAGTGAAATCAAAGCATTTATTTCAAGTAGGCCTGTTACAGGCACTTGTTGCATTAAGTACAATTATTTTGTATTGCCTATCGTAAACTTATCGCCTGACCGATATAAAATGAACTAGATTACATGCGAGTACACTGTCCATATTAACCCGTTAGTGGTACTACAGCTACATGAAGTGATTAAGACGAACACGTCGATACAGCCATGAAAGAAAATTGATACATGTCCGTCAGTTGTCTCCTGCCCTAATTATAGAACACGTTTATTTTAATTATTTGTTTCACACAAAATGTGTGGAGGGGCTGATTTGTCTTGGAAATAGATTGACCTTCGATGTGTTACACTGTGTATGAAATGCTAGTACGGTTCCTAAACAATCTCACCAGGAAAGAACATCTTAATTGGTATTTATTGTGGCATGAAGCCGAATTCTGAAGCTGAGTGCTTCTTTTAGTTTTGTTAGTCAAAGACGTGTGCATGTGCTTATGAAATATTTGTCAATAACGTAGTTATCTACGAGAATATAATAGTGAAATACTTACTTGACGTAGATGTGGTTCGAGCGTCGCCTGTAGAAACCCTATGCTCATACTGGTGACCATGATACTGAGTGCGGACAGCACCACTCCAGGCACTTTAAGCAGAGATATCATTGACGCTGCAAAGAAAATAATAATCAATGTGTGTTGTTACTTGTTTTCATTATCAACCTGGGAGGACTTGCAGCCAAAGTACCTAATTTTCACATTAAGGAAGCTAATCAACATTTGGAACTCACTAATATTATGGCACTTGTAGCATAATTTAAAAGTGCCTGACAAAAAATGGTTAGCTGTGGTTGACTAAAAAGTGTTGCTCCCATGAATTCACTGTCATTTCGTTCACATCATATCAACATTTTATTAAAAGTTAATGCAATACAAGTCTCTACTCACGTCCACTAGGCTTCAGATCTTCATCATCATGGTTCTTTGGCAGCACCAGACAGCTCATGACAGCTGCACAGAACAGAGCAAATCCGAGAACAGCGAACGGCAGGGAGTATCCTCCGAAGTCGTATAGGGCTCCTCCCAGGGTTGGTCCGACGATCAAACCCAGACCGAAGAACGTTTCTAAGGATGCCTGAAAATTTCAGTTAAGGTTTAGACGTATATAACAGTTTAGGCATAGAAAAAATATATCTGTCCTAAGTGCGCGTTACTAAAATAACAACTAAAGCTGACAATTTGTATTTCAGTGCTTTTACGAAATATTTTCACAAATGTATCCTAATAACACTTTCTCTCAAAGACATTCGGACGCTAAAATATTCTTGTACTAAAGCCTGATTGAATGCGAGTTTGGCGCCTGCGTGATTATGATGGCATTTTTTTGACAATTGACATTGCTATGTACGCTTCATGATGTTCTTTCCAAGATTACGATAAGAGTACAACTTTATCTTAGCCTGATTTTGTTTTACAAAAGCGTGTATCTGAACACGAGAACTACCTGAATAGCCGTCCACAAAATTATTTTGTACATTTATTTTCCACTATCGTTATCATTAGAGTAGGTTCCATTAGCACCGATTTTCATCTTCTGGTGCAAAAGTCACAATGGCCACGTTTTCAATTATCACTATACGTCGTACTTAGGTCAATGGCACGCTATCTCCTCTGCTCGAGATCAATGTTTAGTCTCACAATCACGCGACCCTCAGTTGAACCCATCGCGTGGCTAATCTCAGCTAGTGTTACGTCCAATGACATTCATCTGATGTAATGTTGGTCAAGATTTGTGTTAAGCATTTTGGATGGTTTTCTATCTCTTTTGATTGGTGGCTGGATGTTGGTCCCTCAAGACATGGAATTTGTACCTGTTTCCAGTCCTAACTAGCTTACGAATAGGAAGATGCTGTTATTTTGATTCTTTCTTATTAACACTCTTCAACACAGGTGCGAGAGGTACAAACAGTTAATGTTTTTTAGGAAATCGTTTAAATTGAATTCTCGTTTCGAAAGCTCTGGAATTAAACTTGAACACATAAACTTTTTTCTATCATAAAATAAGAAATAATCTTCTGAAAGGAAAAACTTACAAACATAGTAGCCACGTTATTAGGGAACTCCTTGGCGATGATTGCGAAGGAGGCAGTGAGGAAGGCGGCGTTGCCCATCGCCTCCACGATGCGGATGATGAAACTCAGTGTGATGAACGGCACGTGACCCTCCACTTTATCCAGCATCCTAGAAAAACCAAAATTGTAAACTTATTATTAATTTAGATCAATAAATAAAAATTATAATGAAACCACCCCTATTGAACGATCACGAATAAGAAGGTTGGTCGTGATAGTACAACCTTGTTGGTGAAGCTTATTATAGAATTGAAAGTCCCTGGACATTTGCGATAAGCAATTGTGTGATGCCATTAAAGTTTTTTCTTAATTATTTCTGCTTTGGAAAAGTAAATGGCTGGGCTTTATTTTTTCAAGCACATCAGCCACTTGAGGAATTTTAATATAATGGAAACTTTAAATTAATTATACTTTTACAACCTAGACTGACTAGAATATTGACTCAGTTAGGTTAGTTATTTGTGGATTCTTCAGTGTTTTGCAAAACAAAAACTGTGTCTGGCCATAACTGGCGTCAAAAGTTGTGGGATACCATTTAAGTTTTTTCTTAATTATTTCTTCTTCGGAAAAGTAAATGGCTGATCTTTGTTTTTTTAAAGCAAATCAGCCAGTTAAATAAATATTAAAATAATGGAAACTTTATAGTGTTCATATTATTATTCTATTAATTATTTTAGTCGGCACGAAATATTTAAAAAAAAAAATATTTTGCCTCAAATACGACTTTAAGACTGACTTTATAATTTTGATTTAGATTATGTTATATTTGTGTATTCTACAGTGTTTCCTAATGCTTAATAAGAAATGTAACTGGTCAATAACCGTCAAAAAATTGTGGGATGCCATTAAAGTTTTTTCTTAATTATTTTTGTTCGGAAAAGCAAATGGCTGATCTTAGTTCTTATCAACCACATCAGCCAGTTGAAAGACAATGAATAAATTCATGTTTGGACTTTTTGCTTAAAAAACAACAGTTGTAAAACAGATTTTTAATGAAAGTTTTGAATTTTAATAAATCATTAGGTATCATTATTTTGCAACGAAAATAAACATCGTGTAAGTATTACCCAGATACATTTTTTATTACGTTATTTTACATACCTAGACATAGATTAGCTAGACCTATAATAACAAAGAAACCCTAACTCACCCGAAGAAGATAGCGCATGTGCCTGTTGTAAGTATACCCCCATTGAAGAGCAGCTTCGGTCCCAGCCTGTTCAAGTGGGCGCCGTAGATCGGACTAACCAGGAATACCACCAGCTCGAACACGCCGAAGACCAGCCCATACTCCGTGGCTGTACAGCCTTTTTTCTCTGCCTGGAATTCAAAAAGTTTTAGGTGAGTGAAATTACTAATATCATTGAGAAATGGACCTGTTAGTGCTCGAACGATTGACGTCTACTGAGAGGAGCGGTTAATAAACATTTCCTGTGGAGAAAATTGTCATGAGAATCTTAAAATTAACGAATTTTAAAACCCTTTTAGAGTTTTTGAATTCAATAAACGTTATGGTATCATTCTTACAAGAAGTAAAAGGAAATGGCTCAATTTTGCGGTGTGCACACAAAAATCGTAGTTTTATCTATCTACTCATAGATCTTTACAATAAATCGTGATTTCCCGTAAAGTTCAAGACCCTAAAGATACATGTAATATAGTTAATAATTGCAATCACATGACTTGATTAATTAATTCAATTATCTACTGATATTATGATACAATATCACGGATTAGAGAGAAATTGACCTGTTGCAGTAGGATTATGTAATCAGCTGATCACAGTATTTGCTGTAGTCAAGGATCAAACATGTTAGACAAAATCGCCCAAGTCACCGTTCAAGTTAAAAATTTCGAACCTTATAACTTTAGAATGGGCCAAAGCTGATGTTTAAAAAAACATGGCTGTTTTTAATCATGAAATAAATAAATAAATTGTTTATTTCAATAACAATAGGCATTTCGATATATAATATTTGGAGATTACCTTATAAGCAATGAATTGCTTGTGTTAGGAAAACTCCGCACTTCCACTTATAATTTTCTATGTAATTGAAATGTACACATGCAAAAAATTAATAAAAGGGTAGCTTAAAATTATACAACAGCCTATAACGACCCCACTGCTGGGTCATTGGACTGTCAGAAATAGTAGGCCGTAATGCACAACCCGGGTGTTTGAGCACAATATTGGAATTTCTTTAAGTGAAACTCATGAATAACTTGATGATTATATAATATCGAATAATTTAGAATTTTACATTAGCGGAGCCAAAAATGATGCGTACAAGTTTTTTTCTGATCTACTACCTCACAAAGTGAATGTAACAATTAAACAAAAAATATAAAATGCTGTAGACGCAAAACACAAATCTGATGAATTGCTCTAAAAATATGAGCAGGCGCGAACATAAGCTCCCCCGTTGAAGGATGGACAGCTTCAACCTTGAAAATCTTCACTAGTAGGAAGAGGGCACAGGCGAACTAGAGATCGACGCACGCAGCCTCTTGCTGTGTTGACATCTGCGACTCGAGGTATGCCGTCTGGTCCAGGGAAAAGTCTGACAACACGTCCGAGGCGCCAGTTGAGTGGTGGTGTATTGTCTTCTTGTAAAATGACAAGATCTCCGATGCTTAACTTCTTAGCGTCAGTCTTCCATTTGGTGCGTTGATGAAGCTCGGAGATATATTCCCTTTGCCAGCGCTTCCAGAAGTCTTGCCTTAGTTGCTCAAGGCGAGCGTACCGGTTTCGATGGGTGGTTTTCCAATCGTCTTGAACTGGTGTTGGCAACGCATTGAGTGGTCTGCCAATCAGGAAGTGCCCTGGGGATAAGGATAGGAAATCGTCAGGGGATGAAGACATTGGGCACAAAGGGCGACTATTGAGAACTGCCTCTACTTGTGCGAATAAAGTACCTATTTCTTCGAAAGAAAGATGGGAATTTCCCATGACTCTTTTGACATGGTATTTGGCAGCCTTGATTCCAGCCTCCCAAACTCCACCGAAGTGAGGGCTGTAAGCAGGTATAAATGAAAATTTTATTCCTTCTCCTGTTGCAAACTGAGAAAGAGATTCACTATTTAATTTTAGAAAATTGCTTAGTTCCTTAGCAGCGGCAACGAAATTTCGTCCGTTGTCAGAGCAAACCTCCGCTGGTCTGCCACGGCGGGCCACAAAACGACGAAATGTCATAATAAAAGCTTCCTTAGTCAAGTCACTGACCGGTTCTAAATGAACGCATTTAAAACGCAAACAAATAAATAGACATAAGTAGCATTTTACTAATCTAGCACCACGTCCCTTGCGATTTAATATAAGAAAGGGACCGGCATAGTCTATTCCAACAGATTTGAACGGAAAATCAACGGAGATACGATTTGTTGGTAGGTTACCCATTTTTGGGGATAGGGTTTGCCCACGAACACGCACGCAAGTAACACATTGCTTTACAACGCTTCTAGCTAACCTCCTTCCGTTTAAAGGCCACACAGATTCTCTAATCGATGCCAGCAATAACTGCGGACCAGCATGTAAATTTCGTAAGTGTTCGTGTACAAAATAAAGTTTTGTTACATAATGAGAAGAATCCAAAAGTATTGGATGTTTTTTATTAAATGAATAATTAGAATTATGTAGTCTCCCCCCAACTCTTATTAGATTAGTTGTTTGCTCAAAGAAAGGAGATAAGCATAATAATTTTGATTTAGGCAATAGTGATAATTTTGATTGAATTCTTTTATATTCAAGAGGAAAAGATTGTTTTTGTGCAACTCGACAAATAAAAATAAAGGAATTATTTAATTCATGCACTGATAAAGGGCCAAATAAGCGATTGAGTGTATTTGATGGATTTGAATTATGTAAAAAACGTAAAACATATGCAAATGTTCTTTGTAATTTAGAAAAATATGAAAATACCTTGAAATCAAATGTAGATTCAGGTAAATTAATAGAGTGACATTTTACCTCAGGTAGTTCAATGTTTTGTATTTGACGCAGTTTTGGCCATTTTGTTTCATCATTGTATAGAAATGAGGGGCCGTGCCACCACATCAAATTATCGTGAAGGTGATTAGCGTTTACGCCTCGAGAAATTAAGTCAGCGGGATTACTGTCAGTGGGAACATGACGCCAATCCTTGCGATTAGTAAGCTCTAAAATTTCACCTATTCTATTCGCCACAAATGTTTTTAGTTTACTTGGATCATTGTTTATCCAGCATAACACGATATTAGCATCGCACCAGTGCGTAATTTTTGTGGGACTAAGCCTTAAGGAGTCGGTAACAGATCGACATAGTTTAGCTGATAACAACGCTGCGCAAAGCTCGAGGCGAGGTATGGTGATGGGCTTTATAGGAGCAACCTTGGATTTCGAGCATAATAACCTCACTGTCACCTCGTCGTTTTCGTTCAGCGTTCTCATGTAGATACAAGCTCCGTAGGCAACTTGAGAGGCGTCGCTGAACGAATGCAGTTCTATGGATCTTGGTGAGTCACCAATTACCTTACGTGGAATATGAAGATCTGCAAGTAATGGTAAGTTAATTGAGATTTCATTCCAGTTTTCCTGTATATCTTCAGGTACAGGTTGATCCCAATCAATTCCCTTGATCCACAACCTTTGAATTAATATTTTAGATTGAATTATGCATGGGCTTAATAACCCAAGTGGATCAAAAATACGAAGTGATTGCGACATTATAAATCTTTTTGTAATTGTGTTATTTGTATTGATATTTTTTACAGGAAAATTGAACGTGTCATCACTTGGATCCCACCCTAGACCAAGCGTACTGGAGGATTCATTCAAGGTAAGTTTTTCACTTGTGTTCATTTCTATATTATGGCATAATGTAGGTAAATTCGTTTTGTATTTTCGCAGGGGAAGACAAGCTGCATTTAGAGCAGTAGACAGTGCCTGTTGGATGTATATTAGTTGATCTTCATCATCTGAGCCTGTAATGACGTCGTCGACGAAGAAATCATTTTGTATTATAGTTTTAATTAATTTGTCATCACACTCTTCTCCTACCTGCCACAGACATCTAGTGCTAAGATAGCTGGCACTTGCAGTACCGTAAGTGACAGTATCTAAACGCAAAGTTTGGATAGGATGTGACTCGTCTTCTCTCCATAATATTAGTTGAAGATCACAATCGTTTGGATCCATAGCAATTTGTCTATACATTTTAGCTATATCTCCAGTCAAAATGTACTTATATTGACGTGCTCTAATTAAAATGGAGAATAGAGAATTCTGCAGATTAGGCCCAACCATTAGGATGTCATTTAGAGAGTAGCCAGAGGTTGTAGGAGTTGAGCCGTCAAAGACTACGCGAATCTTGGTGGACTCACTGTCCTCTTTGAAAACGGCATGATGACATAAAAAGTATGAGGGATTTGGTATTGCAATAGGTGACTCTGAAAGATGTCCTAGGTTTGAATATTCACGTATAAATTCTACGTAATGTGACTTTAGTGTCGGATTTTTTCTAAATCTTTTTTCGAGATTTTTGAAACGTTTTTTAGCTTGGTTATAAGAATCACCGAGGCAGTCAGGTGAATCCTTTAGTGGCAGCTTCACTCTAAATCTGCCATTACTTAATCGAGTTGTGGTTTGGTGAAAATGTTTTTCACATGCTATTTCGTTGGGACTGAGAATCTTTCTTTGGGGAGGATTCTCGAGTTCCCAGAATTTAGTGAGCATTTCATCCAAGTTGTTGTTTGAAACAATTGCATGATTGCATTGAATATTTTGATTGTATTTTTGTACATTGATAGGACCGGCTACAAGCCAGCCTAATTTAGAATTTTGTAATTTAGGATTATTTGGGCCTAGAGAGCGTTGTCCGCTGACTAGTATATCCCAGAAGATATCTGCACCAATAAGCATCTCAATGGACGCAGGTTCATTGAATTTAGGATCAGCTAATATAATACCCTTTGGTATTTTCAGATGATGTATGTCGACTGAAACCTTTGGAATGTCTCCGGTAAGTTGGTTGAGAATATAGCAAGACAACTTTACTTGGTAAGTACCATGGATCGACTTTAGGTGAGTAACACAACTTTCTAATACTGTGTCACATTGATTGTTTCCTATTCCTATAACGTTTAATGCATTTAACGTATTACACATTAAACCTAATTTTTGTTGCAGGGATTTTGTGATGAAAGTAGATTGGCTGCCACTATCTAACAGCGCGCGAACCCTTTCGGTTTTATTATTTAAAGGATTGTACACTTCTACAATAGCCGTAGACAAAAATACATGACCATTATTTTGTTGAGAGAAAGCCACTACGGTCTCCCCGTTAATATCATTTTTTGCGTTTGTTATGTTACAGTTAGCTGATAGGCTAGGATCGTGAAGAAGAGTATTATGCTTTTGGTTGCAATGCCGACACGAACCCATGCCGCACTCAGACGCAGGATGACCTTGGCGCAGGCAATTAGTACATAATTTATATTGGGATATGCATGACCTTTTCTCTTGAATGGATTTTGACTTAAAGGTTGGACAGTCATAAATCCTATGATTTCCATTGCATACTACACATAAATAAACAGTTGAAGAATTATTACGAACCTGTGTAGTGGAGGCCAAGACATTGGTATTTTGATTACGGCTTGATTTATTAGAAGAAGATTTATTGTGATTTGATTGATTAGCCGAGGGACGAGAGGGTTGTTGTGATTTAGAATGATTGTTATTTAGAGATTTATTTTGATTAAATGATTCTAGTACATTAGCGCGGTCAATTAAAAACTTATTAAATTGCTCCAAAGTGGGCACGTCATTCACGCAATCTATTGTGTTGCGATATTCTTCCCATTTTAGTATGGTACGACTATCCAATTTAAGCAATAAAATAAATATAAGCAACATGTCCCAGTGGTCTGTAGGCAGACCTAAACTCGATAAAGCTCTTAGATTTTTAGTGACGTTATCAACTAAACACCGAAGAGACTTATCTGACTCACGCGTTATTGGTTGAATATTTATTAAAGAGTCTAGGTGATGATTCATGAGAATCCTTTTGTTATCGTATCGCTCACAAACCTGTTTCCAAGCCTCTTGGTAATTAGCCGAAGACACTTCGAGGTTTGATAAAACGCGCGCAGCGTCGCCATCCAGATAAGAAACTAAATAATGAAACTTATGTATATCTTGAATGCGCTCATTTTTATGAATCAAACTAAGAAATGTGTCCCGAAATTCAAGCCAACGGAAGTGTGATCCATCGAACTTGGAAATTTGTATTTGAGGCAATCTAAAACTCAAGTTTTGATGATCCGAGTCCGCATTTACAAGGATAGACTGACGACGCTTACCATCATCATCACAACTATATTGTTGTAGTTTCGTCTTAGCTATGGCTATATTTTGAACTATGTCTTGTTCTATGCGTTCTCGCTCATCAAGTTCTACTTCAATATTTGGAGCATTTAAAACTTCAATCTCTGTCTGCAAATCATCAAACCTTGTCGATAATCCTTGAAATTTATTTAATCTTAAATTCAACTCCGCCAGGTCTATATTTGATAACTCAGGTAGTTTACTCATTTTATCTAAATAGTTTCTAAATTTAGTAATTTGCCCTTTGATTGAGCTACGTTTAACTAGTAGTTCTCTGAGAGATACCGTTGCAGAGGATTTATCGCCACCCTCATACGTCATTTTGAATAGCAATCAAATATAAACTAAGCTAAAGTAAGTGAATCAAATGTTCAGTACTAGACTCAAACCCAATGGAGTTTGAATGTATCGACAATGTCTAAACTGATTCGGAAAAGAAATAAAATAATGATACTCTCACGCTCCTCCTTTCGGTGGAATCCCCTGGGAGCCTGGTTTCAGCTGGCTGCGGTGCCTCACTCAGCACACGTTGGTGTGCTGGTGACTGATGGCTGCAGACTTAGTCGTGCGAGTTGGCCACAGGAAAACGCCTGAAAATTTCGGCAAATCGCTTAAATATGGGGAAAATACCGAATATATCGGGGTGAGAGTATGACAATTAAGATAAAGATTTATTAACTTATGTGTAAGTATGTTGTTTTGCAAATGAAGTCAATCAACAAGTATGTGAAATTGGAAAAAATGAAATATGATTTTATAGTGGACGGTACATGTAGGTACTTTTACCTATGTACTTATTTAGTAAGATAAAACCTATAAAATTATGGAATATAGCACTAATAGGGGCTAGTTAATGGAATAGAGGTAATTTAGAACAGATTATGTATGGAATTTGGAAATTGGTTGTAGGTACTTTGGTGAGGTAGAACGGAACAAAGGAAGGCACTTAACTTGTGATATTGATGTCTTGATGGATTTCCGATACGATCTTTAGCTGAATCGTTGGCACGGAAGACCAGGCTGACAGCTTGTACTATTGTAGCCTCCAAGTTTCGTTCTTCTTGTAACCTTCGTCTCGCTGAGTATGACTAAACTCGCGTACTAAGTTACCGAATTTCTTGAAATGTCCTGTCACGGTCGCCAATTTTTATTGTTTGAGCACAATATTGGAATTTCTTTAAGTGAAACTCATGAATAACTTGATGATTATATAATATCGAATAATTTAGAATTTTACATTAGCGGAGCCAAAAATGATGCGTACAAGTTTTTTTCTGATCTACTACCTCACAAAGTGAATGTAACAATTAAACAAAAAATAAAAAATGCTGTAGACGCAAAACACAAATCTGATGAATTGCTCTAAAAATATGAGCAGGCGCGAACACCGGGCCTAAATATTGCGGGTTTGTAAATAACGTATAGGTATTAGTTTTATAAGTCAAATACAAAACTCATTTCTTTTAGTTTTTTTAAGAAAATGTCTGCCAATGTGTGTTCTTTTGTATTATGGTAATATTGTAAATACAAAATGTTTTATTTCTGTAATCTTAATGTTTATTTGTCAATGTAAATCCGTTATCAATGAAGTACGTGCTCTGCCCTAACTGTTCTAATTAGTTAATTCCAGAATTTACGATCGATAAGGTACAATCGTGCCTAATCATTTCTCGGTTTATTTACGCTCATTACAATCATAATTATTATCTAGAGAACAAAATTCGAACATTAGATGTTAATTATTAGGTATGTCCGTTATAGTGTACGATATTTACGAGTGTGCTATGTTGATGCAATGGTCTTACAAACAGTATTATGGTCACGGTTGTAAATGTTAAAAGTCTGACACTCCCTTTCGCTCTGCCCAAGAGCGGGAGGGGTTATTTGATGATTTCCCACCACAAAAAAAGGGTTAATAACACCCCTTGAAGGATAAAGTATTTTTTTTACACCTACATTGCACTAGTTATTTTCGAGTCAACTGCCAAGGAGTATGACCATAAACCGGGGAAAATTTCTGCCTCCAGGCTACGACTGAGAATTTCCTGATTGAAAAAAGCTATATCACACTGTCCGCCCTTTTTTATTTTTTGGGATTGGGAAATCCTCAAATAAGGTCCCCCTCTTGGGCAGAGCAGAAGTGGCGGAAGGGAGGATCAGACTTCTACTGACTAAAAACCACCCATGTTCCTTCTTAGCCCTTGTGCCGAGGCCGCGGTATCTCTTGCGAACAATCCGCAGTCCGACCTGGGATGAGAACCAGCGACCTCAAGCTCAGCAGTAGCGTTTGCGATTACTAGTCAAACAAGGCTATCCATTCATCTTTTGTAATAACAATTATAAAATAGAGTGTATGGAAAGATGAAAGCCAATTCATGGTACTGTCTCAAACACAGTTAAGTCAAGAAACTATAAAAGCAGCGCTAAGGTTCGTGAATAGTTGAGGTTTTATACATAACATGCTCTTGAAGAGAATATTAATTCATGCACTGCAGGTAGATAGCTACTTAATTAACGTAAATACATAGAAATTGGGGTATCTTTCGACTCACTACGCATAACGGATTTAATCTTATTCTTACAAAATTCTAAAACTTTTGATATCTTTTGACGAAATAGTAGTGTTAGACATAGTTATATAAGTTCTTCGCACATGGACGTATGTGCGAGCGCCTAGTGATTGTATTGTGACGATAAGAGCCGACTTTTTGCTCGAAGGTTATCGCACGGATGGAAATACTTAAGTACTTACCTCAGTACTTACAGACAATACCTACTAACGGAATTATGAGTTGCTGTGATTTGTACGACCATTCTTGAGAGAAATGGGTTACTATGCTGTTCAGACGAATCTTCATTGCTCTTGCTCTTACCCCAATTTGTCATTTCCTTTCAGGCCATATCATCATTCACTCAGGCCATAGGTTTCGTAGGTATTCCCTTCTCAACACTTTCCTTACAGTTTTTCTTTCTTTACCAAGTATGGGACCATTTAAACAGGATTGATATAAACATTTTGGCAACATTTCAGAACCACCCATTCCTGACTTATCTATCATTTTTGTCGCTGATAGCATGTCACATTATCCCCTCAGAGTCTTCGACCCTTAAAATTAGACTCTACTGACGATAACACCAGTAGGTACAGCAATTCACAATTTGGGGCCTACCATCAGTTGTTATAGCTGCAGTATTATTTTAATTACTTGAGTGTGTACAAGAGATGGAATTAGTATATCCATAAAGGTAATAATAATAATAATAATAATAATATTCCACAACTATCACACAACGCCATCTAGTCCCAAGCTAAGCAGAGCTTGTGTTATGGGTACTGGACAACTGATAAACATACTTATATATTTCTAAATACATACATATCATAGATAAATTAAACCCAGACACAGAACAAATGATCGTGCTCATCACACAAACATTTGTCCTGGGTGGGAATCGAACCCACGACCTCCGGCATAGCAGTTAGGGTCACTAACCACTAGACCAACAGGCCAGTCATAAAGGTCCATCTCTTTCACTCAGACTGAAGTAACATTAAGGAAATACTAATGTACAATTGTATTTCCTACTTCAATGAATATCAATGAGACGCAGTAGATTCCAGACAGGGCATCGCAGAGTTCAAATTAGCCTATTAATCTAAAATTATTGTGTGCAATGAGCTATTTAAATTTCGAATATTGCTCGGAAACGACTTTTTTTATTGGGGCAAAAAACACATTTTACGGTAAAACTCAATGTTGTGCTAATGGATGTACTCAATAGTAAACGGCTCATAGAGGTAATTTAAGTAAAATTACATGAAAATCCAGTATTTAAAAAAACAGCTGTGAAAAGTTTGGAACTTAGACCCCTAATATCTCCTTAACTAGTGGGTTACCTGTTAAGGTCTAGAACAAAAAAAAATATCACAGTGACGAGGAGAACAAGTGCATTTCGGCTTCGTTAAGGGTAGGTACTTTTACACCCTTTTATAACTTTACGATCCTTAATAATGTTTAGCACCTGAATAACCTGTATTTTACGAAGACTGACTACGTATCTAGTATGTCTGGTTGTCAGACTTTCTGGTTTTTGCCTCCGTATGAAGTGACCAAATTATGACCCTCAACCTCAACACATTTTATCTGGCTGTACACAGTAAACTGCATCCAACTTAAATGTGCAAGCGGAAAGACACAGAGCTAAAATAACAACTTACCAACTTTGACATATCGATGCTTTCTTGATAAGCAACGCCTACTTGAACTCCACAATTTAAAGTGGTCATACTACATTATAATGAGTCATGTGAAGCTGTTCATTTTATGTGACCAACACCCAGGACCAATACCTTAAAGTGTTCTTGCAAGACCCCTTCAGGTCCTTTTGCTTAAATGATAAACCAACGTTAACTGATGGAAGTGTGGCTTGACCTTAAAATATAATTAATTGTTCAACTGACCAACTCATTTAATGAAATAAGTCAGACTTATTTAAATAAATGAATTTGTCGTGTACGTAACTTTTTTGTACTGAATTTATGAGATCATAACATTTACATATTATTAAAAATGTAGATCGGTTAATATTTAACTACCTATAACAATTATTTTACATATTTTAAAAACCCCTCGCTATAATGTTGAAATATTAGAGAGTGACTCGACCGCACGATAATACTGCCAAGGACGAAAAGTGGATACACGCCTCTATGTAATTTTGAAAAACT
This sequence comes from Diarsia rubi, assembly GCA_932274075.1. Classification (NCBI taxonomy): domain Eukaryota; kingdom Metazoa; phylum Arthropoda; class Insecta; order Lepidoptera; family Noctuidae; genus Diarsia; species Diarsia rubi. The sequence goes on from OW026414.1 coordinate 7,157,714, forward strand.
TATGTAAAGACTACTATGTATGTTTATTTACCTTTGGAGCGATTACCAATCGATTTAAAATCCGTACAGACGTAAATCATGTATTATGCACAATGTATGATTTTTGTAGTCAATATGCAATGGTTAGCACTGAAACGTCTAGCAGAAATGAACGATTTAATTTCTGTTTTGGTTAAATTAAAATATGCCCCAAAATCTTAAATGGTTATTTTTTGCACGCGGCGAAGGACTTTGTTTTATAATATGTGGTTGTGGCGATGCTGATGAGATTTAAAAATACCTATAGTCAAAGTTTACAATGTATGTTTTAAGAAAGTTTAACTTGAAAACTATTAACAACTGCAGAACATCCCTGGGGTTTCACCTCTGGGTTGTATTTTATTGTCATTTTTTATACTTTACATTTCAAAATAACACTTATTTCTTTTTATCCAGGAAAACTACAAGATATACGTGCTTCTTTTGCTAGCACACTGAAATCCTCGTTTTATTTATCTTGGTTATAAAAATTCCGAAAAAAAACACTAAAACGTTCCATAACTACGTACAACCAAAGGAAAAAACCTCATATTTTCCTCAAAAAATAACTTAGGATTCTAAGTGGGAAACTCTGAGGTAAGTCTTAGAGTAAAAATGGTGAACCCACCTCTTGAGGATAAAATGGCGCTTGCAGGGCAACACAGATAGCGTTGCAGAAGTCAGCTATTGATATGACGACTATCGTCAGCCATTGTCTTCGGGAAAAGTCGAAACCCATTTTAACAAAATTATTATTATCAGTCTTATAAAATTAATATATTGTTTACAAGAAAAAAGTTTCTAAATGACGCACTAAAACACTATTATTAAAAATAGGAAACTTTTACACAACCTAATATTATCGTCAATTTAATTATAACTAAATTAAAATCACAGCCACTATAATTAAGTCGCACATTAAATGAGCTTTTATTTCGAAAGCGGGACCGAGACTAAGTCAAGACATATATATCGTTTTCTGGATAACAAGTAAATTATTGCTATAATAATATTAGTATTAAGTTATCATTACGGTCTGGTGGACTTTAATCATTGTTGTATAAACAAAGATACATTGTTCGCTTGTTCTAACTCTATCTCCTATTTTCCTGAAGAAATTCATCGATGTACATCAAATTCTAGATGATTCCTCCCGTACCGCGGGCAGTTAACGTATAGAGGTGGTAAGTGAAGAAGTAATGACCGCACTTACGATAAACGAGACTAAAATATCAGCAGCAGATAACATACTCATTAATATTTTACTGTTAATTAGACTTCTTGTAAACAATCGACTTGATTTTTATTAAGTGAGGAAAATTAAGACGTATAAAACGACTATTTGTAGTATTGGCCACGTGATGTGGGATAATTAAGAATAAGTGAGGATATAAAAGGCAGTCTGAAAGTGGTACAATGGTGGACTGAAAAATGATAGCAATGGATTGTCATTGTAATGGTAGGTGAGCAAGGTAAACTAGAAAAACGTCTTGAAGAAATCATTAAGTACGAATCCGGATAAAAAACGATTGTTGGTCTGTGTGAAAATATAAGGATGGAGAGAGTGTGACTGTTGAGATAATGACTAAAAGAGAAACATGAAAATCGCAGGCATACATACGTCGACCAAAATTTAATTGAGGATATTAAGGGCCGTATTTAAACGATGATGACCACGATGAGGGGTAATTATAATAGTAAGATGGATGAATGTATAGAACAGGAGAACTAAAAGAGACAGAAACACTTGAAGACTGTTGTTTACTGACAGATGCAGATATAATCAATAAAGCATGTACTGCATAAATCCGAAATTAAACGAAATAGACGTACCAGTAAAAAATCACAATCCTTTCACTCTTTTAGAATCAGAGAAACCGCAAGTCGTGTACTAATTAAGTGAAATTGATTCGAAGGAACTGAAACTAAAAAATCCAAGCGTCCTGCACTGATAATCTAGTTATTTCGGCCTTCTTGGAGCTGCAGTGGGTAAACCAAGCTCGTAACAGTCCAGATTATAATAATAGCCATAATAACATTTAATCATAAATTGATTTTCAGGCAAATTTGGTCGTGCATAGTAAAGCTTACAGATTAACATAAATGTGATAACTTAAATTATGTGCTAGTTAAAATATCAATTAAACTGTTTTACTGCGGTACTTATAGATATTTAATGATTACTTAAGCAATCACTTAGTAAAGGTTTGACATATTTTTGTATGAGAAAAGTGTCAAAACCATTACTCAGTGATGGCCTAAATAATCATTTAAGCTCTCTGAGTGCGGCAGTTAGTATTGTCAAGTAAGAAAAGTAGAATATTTAATGAGTAGGTATAGCAATTATGTGGAACATGAGTGTGAAGTTCTTTATCCTCCACTGACAACGGAGGAACCTCCGACTACACAGGTGTTGGTATAAGTTAGACTGCTGCGAGGGTTGGGGGTTTCTGTATAGTCACGAGCAAAAATTCGTACACTTGGCCAAGTTCAAACGCGAATTTCTGGTGAAATAACGATTGCAACTTTGAAATATGAACTACTTTATGATGATATGGGTTCCAAAATATTAGTTTCGTTTCGTAACATGAAAATGAAATCATTACAGTAGGCGAAAATTGCTTTTAAAATTTGTAAAGTGTATTCATATTGTGCTGCTGACTGTACCTATAATGTTTGTCATAGGGCTAAGAAGGAACATAGGTGGTTTTTAGTCAGTTGAAGTCGGACACTACCTTTCGCTCTGCCCAAGAGCAGAACCTTTAAAAAAAAAGTAGTGGGTAGTTAGTGTATGGCGTTGTTTATCTGTCGCCGCTAAAGATCCGTTTTCTTGAATTAAAAACATCGTAGTAGTTCACTATCACAATCACGTGTGACCGAATGTGTACTTTTGTAATTTTTGTTGTATAAACATCTGAATACGTCTTAATATCGACGGATTGGTAAGGGTAAGTACACCATGGCATGGCGCCAACTAATATACTGTTTAGGTAATGCTGTTATCCTTACTAATATTATAAATGCGAAAGTAACTCTGTCTGTCTGTCTGTCGCGCTTTCACGCGAAAACTACTGAACGGATTTAAATTAAATTTGGCTCACAGATAGTTGAAAGGGGGGGATGAAAAGATTACTTTTAGTCCCAATAATCACGCGGACGAAGCCGTGGGCATCAGCTATGCTTACCTACATATTTGTAAGTGATCGTTAGTGTTTTCTGTATAATAAAATTGTCATAGTATCTCAAACATACTTGAAATACATCAAAGAAGACTCGAAAGTGTAGTAAGATCAAATCTAGCGTAAAGTACTCCTGTCAGCGTTGGTTTACAAAGTTGTAATCAAAATCTGGTAACACATGTCACATGACATACTGGCAACGCGTTGGAAGATCTCTTACATTTCATGATAAATCTAATGACAGGAATAGGTCATGGGAATCCACTGCAAGAGAGAAGCACGGAACCAGTCGATGATACCTGGAGTAGTCCTACGTCCAGCAGTGGACCTCCTCCGCATGATTTGGTGTTGGCAATAATACTAAGGATCACATTTATGGTTGAACACTAAATCGCTTCTTACTTAACAGACATATGTGTTGCTGGGGAGTTTGTTCCACGACTTCTTCTTTGATAGCAGGCGGTAGTTTTCTGGGACTGTCTGATGTTTGACGTCCAAAAAGAGCTGGTTTATCTGCCTAATTTGCATAACTTTTTGTATGTATGTATGTATGTCCGTTTCTTTGTTCCCTCATAACTCCTAAACGGATGAAGGGATTTAATGAAATATACGTCGGTAGATTCGTCTTGATGGCGCGAGTGTCACTGGCTACATAAAAATTAAAAAAAAAAACAAAGATAATTGCTGGTTTTGGGGGCCAAATCGTGGATTTTGAAAAATCCATTACCATCGAGTAGGGTATCAAAGTGAAGGGTTTGATCACAAAAATATATGACACCTATATGTTTAAAATAAATTGAAAGTCACAAATTCTATAAACAAACATAAAAGCTAAATCATCTGCGAAGTATTTTACGCGACCAACGAAAGAACAAACACTATAGAACTAAAAAGTTAGAAATAAAAAAAGTAGTTAAAAAACTAAAAAACCCGACTGAAGAGACTGAAAAGCAAAAAACAAGCACATTTTAAATTAAACAAAACTTGGAAGCAGGCGGGGTTCATTTGAATATTAAATTATGAAATGAAAATAGAATGGACCCCGCCTGCTTCCAAGTTTTGTTTAATTTTTACTAGAGTATAACGCTTCTTAATTGTTTCCAAGATAAATTAACAAGTAGTTCGTCGCGTGACTCGCAAAACGGGAGAGGTCGTGGTTGTGACCCTCGTGACGTTCCTACGTCTCATTTTTAACGAGTTTCGTATCATAATTAACTAAAATTTTATAGATAAGATACTGACCTACAAATCTTTTAAAAAAACTGGCCAAGTGCAAGTCGGATTTGCACTTGAAGGGTTCTGTACCATGCTGCGTGCCCTAGCGGCGTCAGCGTAGTGTGCTACGCTGATGATACGCTGGTGCTGGCACAGGGGGGGTCGCATGAAGCGGCGGCCGACAATATGACACGCGGGGTTGCGGTAGTCGTTGAAAGGATTTGGCACGGGGCGGGCGTGGGAATGTGCCACCGTCGGGGTCGCAGCTAACGGTGGGAGGGGTTTCTATCGGCGTCAAGTGGGCTAGTGACCTGGTGGTCGTAGGTTCGATGTCCACGAGAAGCATGCTTTGTAACGTTGTTTCCAGTTTGGCTAGGACATTACAGTCTTGAATCACCTGATTGTCTTATAAAAAGATAATTCCGTGCTTCGGAAGGCACGTAATATTACTAAGCCGGTGGTCCCGGCCGCCAAATAGCGGTCGTCAAACCATGTCAGAGGCCCTTGAGGCGACTTAGATACTCTGACTCTAGAGTGTGGGGTCGTTAGACCTGCCCCCACGATAATAAGAAGAAGTATGAACGACAATAGTTAATTTTGATACGAGTGCGCTAAGTTCGTGTAATCGAGGCGGAATGAACACCCGAGCCGTACAGCGAAGGTGTTCATAGGGTCGAGAAGTACAATAACAAATTCCCACTTACATCAAACGACGTTTTCAGTACACTTTCGATGAAATAAACTAATAAAACGATAAGCATTATTGTTAAAGATTTTTAGGAGACTATGATTTAATTTGGAGGAGAAGCAAAGGTATGAAGTCGCGAAACTGCTTCACAGGCAAAATATAAAATGCAATTTTATGTAACGACAGTGGTAAAAAAATAGACAGGAACTGATTAATTATTTTATTCGGGCAGAGTCTCGACTTACAGGTTTCACAATCGAGCGCGACAAGACCTCGAAACTGAGCTTACAGGGCATTATATAGACTGATATCCCCACCGGAGGCATCCGGTAGTTATGGCGGTGTCTTCGCTTGACTGTGATTGGCTCGCGAGTCGTTGCCTGTCATTGGCTGGCTAGAGTGGCATGGCTATAGTATGCTAGAGTGGCATGGCTATGGGTTGCTAGAGTGGCATGGCTATGGTTAGCTGTCATTGGCTGGCTAGGGTGGCACGCTGTGAGCAGGCTGTTGTAACATTCGGCCGTCCTGGAACAATTGCTCCCGCAATGGAAACAAGAAAACAGTAATTACAAGTCAGCTCAGAAAAACCAAGTTAAAATGGGGCAATAGACCTCTCAGGAGATTTATGAAATCTTCGGTTTTCAATTGTTCGTTCACACTACTGGTGCTATCAGACAAAAGCACTGCTACGATATGTTACAGCGGATACTAAACCTGTAAACCCGTTGTATCATATAATATGACCTTTCACACTTCTAAGTTTATGTCAATCATTACCTAACTCCTCAATATCACTTAATATGGGCCAGAAAACCAATCTTCTAACAAACAAGAGTTAACCTGGCTCGCCCCCTATAGCATGGGACTTTAAGCTGAAGTAAAAGGAATAAATGCATAAGAAGATTTGTAGTAGGTACCCACTTGTACTAATTATTATGGACAAAGATGTAGGAAATGCTTAGTACCTACCAACAATTTTTAACGAAATACCTTTCGATTTAGAAAATAGCTGTACCACGAAAATGTCTTTTAAAAATAAATTATCGAAGTTTGTTTTTAACACCTATGTAAAAACCTCATTACAAGAGATGTGTAGATTCCATTTATGATTATTTATTGTTGTATAAGTAGATATTTATGCCATACTAGCTTATGTTTTCGGCTTCACCGCTATTAATTGAAGTGTTTTAACGCAATTTAAATGTTATAGCATTACGTTATAGTCAACTTTTGTGTTCAATAAATGTGTTTAGTTGTAGGTAAAAGTGTCGTTGTTAGTGATGGAAACGTACTAACAAGTTGTTACATTTAAATTAAATATAACTGTTTTACAGTATGGCAGAAGTAATATACCTTGTAACACGGATGTAACCATGAATAAACACTTTTTAATTATTTCAATTTACTAGCGAAATGTGTGTGTACTCATGAGTATACCTCTGCCTAACCCACTGGGCACCACATGCGTGATGTTAAAAGCATTAAACCTTGCTGCCGCCAGTAGTCATCGCCTGGCGCCAAAGTACATAATCATAGTTTTTTTTTTGTAAATCACCCGATATTCTCATATTTCCTTTCCTTTTTTTTTTTTTGCCTTATTACTAAGTTTACTAACCCTAGTCGTTAAGTTATTTTGTTGTTACTAACAATATGGACACTTGTCTGAATTAAAGAGTTTGAATTTGAATTATCATTTTTCACCTTGTATCTAAGTTACGTCCCATTTCTGAGATAACCCTACCGCGCCTAGATTGCCCTGGTTGCCTGGAGCAACCCGATCTGGGATAAATCGTAAGGCTTATAGGTACCCGGTTGTAATATTAACAGTATTATAAGAACTCCATATTATCTGCGACATTAAAAAATGAAACATTTTTCATGTAAGAAAATATAAATAAACTGTTTTGCCAAACTATCGTTTGAAGAAACGGAAGAAACAATTTAAGTTAATTACATCATACCATTAAGACGCACGCACACATACATGTACATATTCACACACATAATTCTTAGCGTGTCGATGGCAAAACTTCAGTACTTATACACACTACACAAGAATACGTTTTTCTATTTTTCCAATTTAATTTTATGTGTTTAAAGCTATTAAGTACTAAAGTTAAGTTAATGCAACTCTGGCCCCCAAGATACCCACAGGCGCAGCCTCGTTTAAGGACATCAGTTTTATCAGCCTTTTAAAATTAAAATTTAGCTTGCTACTGTCATGTATTATCAGAGCTAAGTTAGATTTAGAATTGGATGTCATTAACCCTCTTTCCTACATTATCCCCTTTACAGTACGCACAATGTAAACATGACGTCACATAGTAATATTTACTTATAAATCGGGTTATTTTTGGAAATCACAAATTTTGTTGATATTTATAAAATTCAGAACTTCGTTTTACTCCTTGTTATTGTCATGATGCATTTTGTAATATTTTCCATCGCGCGAAGTTTGTCACAACTCACACAACTAATCTGGTACCCTAAAGGTTTGTTTACGTTATAGCCTACCATCAACGATTACACAATTACTCACTATAGGTATCTGTACATCCACATCTGTTCATCCAATCTGTGTACATCCACTTCGCAGTCAAACAATACTACTTTTCGGCTTTTCATCTTGTCATTGCACAGTACTGAACAAATCGTTCACGTCTAAATGGTACACAATAAACGGCATCTATCGAACGATCTACTTACCTAAGATAGGCATAGACTTTGACTTTTGGTTTTAGCTTGCTTGGGCTTTGGCTCATCGGTCACCATAGTGAAAAGTAATATCGGGCAATACATGGCATAAGATCATGATTAGTCATTGTATCGCGTACTGCAGTACAGTCCGAATTACATGGTCATTTTTACATAACACGTCATAATACGAAATCTTGGCAACAATTTTATCACTGCAAGGGATTCAAGCCCAAAATCATGATAAACACTATCTGACTTGTAACGCGACTAAACTAAAAGACAGGGCGCAAACTACCGTCAATCTGCTTTATAAAAGATACGTGCAATACCTGCAATACGTGTGAATTTCTGTTGGAAACTAGGATCGTACCTACATAATCACTAATACCGACCTATAACATTTTTTTTTTCATAACAAGATTTATGTGACTTGCCTCATACCCACATCATACTTTTTTTTTTTGTAAGTTTGTTATACGGGCGAGCTATTATTGCTAAGTTATGAATGGCCTTTCTTTAGTAACTAGGTAGAACTAGATAGAATAAACTGACGCACTTCGTTTACATTACTCGGGATGAGAAATTAAGACGATCAACTTAAATTCACCTGGTTGAATGCCATCACGTCATGATGTTTTATACCCTAATTAAGAAATATGTAAAAATTAGCAGTTCCTCTTATTTAATATTAAGTTCCTCGTTTTCAATTTGTCAAGAACTTTATCCAATAAGTCTAAAACTGTTTGAATATCGGTTGGCGGTAGCAAGAGATCGCCAAGGAATGCTATCTATATCTCTGATAATAGTTTAATAAAATTATTGTAGCTATTTATAAGTATCTGATCTACATGATTTACTTTGCAATTGTTATTGTTGGATAATCTAATGCGCACTTGAACTAAATATGTACATCTTAAGTTCTCAACTCCTTAGTACACAAGTAGTACCTACTCGTAAAACATTTTTGTACCGGGATAATATTATACAGATTAACTGACTATGATTAGATTTACTTAACGGGCTTACCAAATTATTTTGTCTACGATTCGCATAATTATCAACTCATGGGGCACTCCATGGTAAAACACATTTGGCTTATATATTTGGCTAATGGCATTTGGCTAATTTGGCAAATATTGGAATGTTTACTGACCTTGTCATTTATGCATGGTTCCTGGCAGCTCTCAGCGTGAAGTAGGACGGTTCCTTCCTTTCATGTCCTTGGTTGCTGTTGACAATCTTTAGGTAGTCTTAATTTACCGTAGAACCGTTGCTGGCAGAGAGATGGATACTTCTTGTAACTCAAAGTGTCTCACAGGTGGTTACTGGCCGCAGTCTTCGTTTTCAAGGTCAAATTATGGAATGAAAGATGCGATACTGAGGTTAGGCGCTTCGTGTTCCATCCAGATTGTGGCCTGCTTTTTCAATTTATGCCCTGTGATACTGGGATTGGAGACAATATTTTCCTTGCAGGCGGTGTGCATCAACGTTCTTCGTTTGAATTTTCAGACCTCGTCCTCCACAGTAGGTGACCGTTGACTTTTAAATGTAGCAGAGCATCGTTTGTTCGTAGGTTTTTTTATTCGATACCACTTCTGACTGTAACGACAGTGGTAAAAAAATAGACAGGAACTGATTAATTATTTTATTCGGGCAGAGTCTCGACTTACAGGTTTCACAATCGAGCGCGACAAGACCTCGAAACTGAGCTTACAGGGCATTATATAGACTGATATCCTCACCGGAGGCATCCGGTAGTTATGGCGGTGTCTTCGCTTGACTGTGATTGGCTCGCGAGTCGTTGCCTGTCATTGGCTGGCTAGAGTGGCATGGCTATGGTATGCTAGAGTGGCATGGCTATGGTTTGCTAGAGTGGCATGGCTATGGTTAGCTGTCATTGGCTGGCTAGGGTGGCACGCTGTGAGCAGGCTGTTGTAACATTTATTAAAATTAAGAACAAAAATAAATCCCACCAAAAACAAAACTTGTAAAAAAAGCCAAGCCGAGCAACTCACTTTTACCGTAAAAAGTAGTGAGATCCATGTAATACCAAGTCAGTTAATATATTTAATCCCTACTTAAAAACCTTTGATGTTTTAAATAAAAGATTGACTTGGCCATCGCGTCGCATTCGCCAATGTTAAACAGGCCATTGTAATAGCTAATCGCCATCGCATTCATCTCAAAAGCGTTCCAAGCGAGTTTACCTCCAAAGTGGATGTCATCTCTTTCTAATAGGGTGTCCAAAATTTTTGTAATAAGTTTTGGGACAGTTATTATTATGTTTTAACTTTTTAGCACCCAGCTGAGGCGCTGCTGGTGTGCTAGAAAGCTTTGCATTGGTTACAATAAAAAATAAACTGCAATGGGATAGGTTTACGATGAAAAAGACAAATAAATTTATTGGTTGGATACGTTAGGTAGATGGTACAAATAACTTGATACTTCAAAATAAACATTTCAATTTAGTATCTTAATTTTAGTTATTTTTGTTTGCACATATTATACCGATTAGGTACATGTGCATACAAAAATAACTAAAATAATTGACATACACTCTAATGAAAGTAATAGTCTAATGAAATAAAACAACAAAACTAAAATGTGTAAACTACATTATGTCTGTATAACACTATTAACTCTATATGTAAAACACAACTTTACCATTAAACTTACCTAATAAAAATATAAAGTGTATAATAGAAAGCAATTTTTTAATTTACGGGTCTATGAAAACTTAGATGCAACAGCGAGCAAATCGAGCTCAGGACTTATTTTTTATAAACCACTCAATAGAAAAAGCCCTCACTCAAGAGTAGGGTCCATCGACCGGACCCTCCTTCGCCTTCGCCATATTTTGAGGTTTGGTTACAATAATTGGTATTTCTCAAGAATGGTGCGTCGCCTTCATAATTATGGGAGTGGTGCCAGGGCACAGAGGGCAGGCCCCTCTGCCTTCTCCCGCCAAACGATACTATATTTTTACACGTTTAATTCCAATAGCGTTATTCTAACCTAAGAACTTTAACCATGAATATCTCTAGGACCATGGGGTCCCGAGGGGTGGGGATGGTACAGGGGTGTAGCTCCCCTTACCTTACCCTCTCTCCCCCTCATCCCTTCTGCCTCATAAATCAGTTGTCCGTAATTGCGCTCTGAAGCATTTTTAACCCTTCCAAAAGACATTTGGAAAGTAAAGTAACAAAAACTCTATTGGTTTATTTTTAAACGGCATTTTCATCTACAGATTATGTTCGTACTTCGTCTAGATATTTATATCCCACTAAAAACAAAACTTGTAAAAAAACCCAAGTCGCGCCATTTAGTTCTTTTACCGTAAAATGTGGTGAGTTAATATATTCAGTCCCTACTTAAAAATCTTTGAAGTTTTAAATAAATAGATTGACTTGGCCACTGCATCACATTGGCCAATGCGATAAAGAAAAAAATGCAATGGCCTGTTTAAAATTGGCGAATGCGATGTGATGGCCAAAGATTTTTAAGTCGGGACTAAATATATTAACTGACACTGACACATGGATCTTACTACATTTTACGGTAAAAGAACTAAATGGCGTGACTTGGGTTTTTTTACAAGTTTTGTTTTTAGTGGGATCTCATTCATTTTTGTATCGTCTCTCATTCTATTTATTTTGTTTAATAAATCAACAATACATAGGTTTATTCGAACTTGGAGCAGTCTTATTCATCCATTTGAAGCTCTGCAAGGTATCTACTGGACAAGCTGAATCAAACGAGTAAAAACTCGACAAGGTCAAGCCGTTTTATAACGGAATTTCTATGGCCACCTTCAATCCCCATCAACAGACCTTGGAGACCATCTAAAGACAAAGTACTCGTCAAGACAAATCAAACGAGTCTAAACTCGATGGGTTATGTCATTCTATAACGGAGTTCCTATGGCCACCTTCCAGCTCCATCATCAGATTCTGGTTACTAAATAAAGACAGAGTACTCATCGAGACAAATCAAATGAGCTCAAATTCGATGGGGTTATGTGGTTTTATAACGGAATTCCTATGGCCAACTTCCAGCTCCATCAACAGACCCTGGACACCATCTTAAGACAAACTACTGGACAAGACAAATCAAACGAGTCCAAACTCGATGGGGGTTATGACGTTCTAAAATGGAGTTCCTATGGCCAACTTCCAGCTCCATCATCACATCAGTTCCATGTTATCATAATATTATATCAATAGGCGATATGCAAATACATGCAAAATTTCAGATCAATCAGAAACCAGGAAGTGTGTTAGATTTAACTCGTAAAATTCACATTCACTGAAAATTTGATATTAACTTTGTAATCTAAAAAAAAATATTTATACTGTAAAGGCGTGAGTCGGTGGGGCGTTCGGGACCGGGATCGCGGTTCAGGTTTCCATCTAAAACTACAATAATTATTTTTGAGTATTTCGTGACCACAAGAGGAATTAAATACTTAAAGTACAATTAACAAAACACAAAAATTTAAAAAAAAATCTTCGAGAGAAAAATCGGCTTCTGAAGTCGATGACATTTGTTTGTTTGATTTTGTTTTTTTTTGCCACCGACTTCAGAAGCTGATTTTTCTCTTGAAGTTTATTTTTCACTTTTTGTGTTTTTGAAGTCGTTTTCTTTTGCAAAAAAGTTTTATTATTTTTTCATTTTTAGTTGTAATATCCTATGCAAATATTTACGATGTATTTAACATTTAACCAAGAAACTTAACCCTTAACCTTAAAGATTCTCTTATTATTGCTTTCATCTCCTAATCGTTGAGGAGTAGTACCTACCTTCATAATCAGCTCACCTAGATAACCTGAAAGAATACAACCATAACTAAATGCGTCCCTATAATATTTTATCCAAGAATTATCCTCAACTCCTATTCGTTTAGGAGTTGTACCTTCCATCATCAGCGCAGCCACATGAGATTATGATTATCAGACGCAATTACTTAACAGCTTTAGAAATAAATAAAAAACGTTATACGTGCCTATAAAATTTGAGGGTTGCCCTCAATTTCTCAGATCCCGTCATCAGATCCTGACTTGGTGACAATCGCGAACAAACATAATATATATATACAATATATATAAGTACGGTTGAATTGAGAAACCTCCTCCTCTTTTGGAAAATCTGTTAAAATAAGCTGATATAATATTTTGATCAATAATTACTTACCTGACTTTTTAGTACCTGTACAAAATGAAGGGGTTTAGTCGCCTGTGTTCACCTGGGTAATATCACCCACTATTATTATTATTAGTTGATTGATATAGTTAATTATGCAACTACTACAGGCATTTGTATTATTTTAGGAAGACAAGAACAAGTAGGAGATCAGAAACAAGTACAGTAAAAAATCACAAACTACCAGGAGTCCAGAAACATGAAGGAGGTATTGTATATTGTCAATAGGAGTCTTATAATCAATTCTATATACATTTCTAGGAACTTGCAGTCTGCATGGACAATACAATGGGAAAAAATATTGAAAAAGCATAAATCCCATTTAAAGGTGAATGTGCAAACAAATCTAAAAATAGCAACTCGGTAATCAAATTATGTACTTCACTGTGTCATCAACTTTTTTTTAAATTACCGAAAGTGGGAAGATGAGCAGGTGCTACGAAAACAAAGCAAGGACTTCGCCATACAAGCCACCTTAAAGGTCACCTCATTATAGAACCATGAGATTGATCGATATTTATAAAAAAATATTTTTATGTTCATGGTCCGTCCAAATAAATAAAGAGATTATGTAAATACGTAGAATGGTACAGTCAAAAACTACTAACACAGGCTCAAAAAGCTGTGAAATCTCCCTGGAAAATTGATCCTCAAAATTTCACTACAGTTTTCCCTAAGTTCTGCACGTATAACATTAGGGATGTAATAAATCGCAATCTATGCTCAAATATAAATTCGTCGAATGATATCGAACAATCGGTCATTAAAATAGCGAGCGAATTGTCGATGTTTGTCTTTTGTGTGCACTTTTAGGGCATGACCAACTGTAGGAAGCGAGTACTATTAGCCAAGACGTGTCCTCTTTGTTCAAGCACTAGCTCACATGACATAACCGTAATTACTCATCAAGTCATCAGCTTGCTCGTACACCATACAAAACCTAAGAAATCCTATAATTTCTTCGTCCTGGCGGACTGAGCTAGTAAATAGTTCGCAAGCGGTGGGGAGGGAGTCCACTCAGGGATGTCGAAAATCTTGAGCGAATAAAACACATAGCTCCTTGCTTTCACCTCAAACAAAATGAGTCGTGCGCCCGTCCGCCTACCATCCAAGCGCCAGCCTATTGCCAACTAAAACCGCCGAACAACGGACGCGGGCTAATTTAAAAAATCGAACGTCCAAAAAAAACCATTTTAATTTAAAAAAAATATACGAATCTGAATAAAAAGAAAAATAAAGACAGTGCTTTTCGAAAATCGAACGTTCAGTGAAAAATGGATTGTTTAAAACATTGAAAAAGTTTTAATCTTTTTTTATATAATAATCATTTTGTTAGTTATTAAAATTCTAATTAATTTTTAACAAAAATGAAAATGGCCGACCGTTGTGTTTTGTCGTTGTTGATGTTATGTTTGACTGTTATATGCCACACCGGCGAAGCTGCGGAAAATGGGAAAGCAGCCAATATACGTAAGTCTTTTATTTTGTTTTCATTTAACATTTTAACAGAATAACATTTTATGTTCTACAGTTCAAGCATGTATTTTCTATAAGATACGTCGACTCTCCTGAAAGATTTATTCAACCGATTTTAGTTTTTCTGAAATCATTAAATAGTTAATTCTAATCTTCTCTTCAAAAGTAATGGTTACATCTCTAGTATTGCCATCAATTAAGTGTAACGACCCTCAAAAGTGGGCAAAGTCAGGCTATGAATGATGATGCCTATACCCACAAAGAATAAAACCATTTCGTTGCAGTACAAACAAAATAAAATGAACACCCATTAGCATCTGTTGACAAGCCTCAGCGTGACATAACACAAATGTCAAAATTAGCCTAGTTAGTTCCGCGGCGTTGTCCGAAATTTTATTAACATATTACTCTCAACTACAGCAGGCCTGCGTAATAATTGCGTGTGTGGTAATCATAGATTTAATACTCTCTTGTATTTGATTGCGACTAACAAATATCAATATTGGTAACTATAGTCGATTGTAAAGTTAGAATGTAAGAAAAAGTATGAATAGCGACATTGGTTGCGAAACATGTTATTGAACTACAACAATTCGATGTAGCAAACGAATTATGCGATAAATTAACACGTTTTGCATGCAATTGTGAAACTTATTTTAAGATTGTGATTAAAAGATGCTAGCATGAAAGTGCAAGGATTTTTTGATTATACATGCTAAAAAGGCAAGTTGTGACCTCACAGTGGTAATTAGAAGGATAAATGATATAATGACAGTCAGATAATAATGACTTTTGGACGAGTAGTAAAAGATATGATTCAATGCAAAACATAGAAACACAAATTATTGATAGAATTTCCATGACAGCTAAATTTGTAAAATAAAAACATGGTCAACTACTCTACATTAACGCTTTTAATATTTATCTTAAGGTGACGCACGAGCACCAGACTATACAGCCATGGGCTGTATTCAAATATTGTATTATGAAATGGCGTGGATCAGATTTGGTCTGCGTGCCCAACTATGTTGAAACAAATATGTTGCAAGTTAACTTTTCGAAAAAAATCGACCTTTAGCTGCACTGGCATTCAATATTAAAACATTCAACATCAAATAAATAGATTTTTTTGAAACTATTTCTGAAGGTTTGCATGTTTTTGAAAGATAATTGTATGTGTCCGTATGATTTTATTAAGAAACGCTGAATGCATAATATTATGCTTGAAAATTGTGAATAATTGATTTAATGCCCTCATCAAATATTTATTATGTGTTTTGTCGCCTTTAACTCAATGATAAGTTTAATTAATTAAATCAATCAGAAAATAAACATTTTGTTAATATAATATACCCCTTTTTTTTTGGCGGGTGGAAAATCATCGAATAACCCCTCCCGCTCTTGGGCAGGGCGAAAGGGAGTGTCAGACTTCTACTGACTAAAAACCACCCATGTTCCTTCTTCGCCCTCTATGTCGAGGCCGCGATAACCAGTGGACTACCCGCGGCCCATATAATATACCCCTCAAAACAGCATCTAAAAGTAATAAATTATCTTGTTACTGCACTCTGTAACCAATTAAGTTATTCAACAACATTGAATGAATGCAACATGCAAAAAACTTCGTTAAATAAAACAGACAGCATCATAATTGAATGAATGCAAAAGATAACATCAACAAAAATAGTCATTATCAGAATGTAATCAAAAAAATATGAATGACAATAATATAGAATGGTGGCTTGCGCATACTCTACGGGTTTCTATTCACATCTGAAACAAATTCCATTCATAAAAACCGATGATTTAAAATTACAATTTTCAATATGGGCCAATACAATAATTGAAAACCATCAATTAATTTTATGAAAAAGAAACAACGTCAGTTTATGTCATAGTTTACTAAAGATCTGAATTTGTTGGAATTGAAATATTTAATGTCATAGCAAAATTAGGTTTTACAAAAATAGTGCACTTACGGTTCATCGTTCCTTTGTACACTTTGGCCAGTGCAATTAAGTATAAATAAAGCATTTATTTTTATATTCTTTTCAAGTACCTATTTAAATTATCAGTTAAGATTATAAGTAAGAACTTTTCCATTAGTAGAGACCGTGACTTCAAAACATGCATGACAAAGTTATGTAGGACAAGGGATCGACATTATTTCCCTTTTTTTTGTAATCTATAATCTTATATGATAGCCAAAAGTCCTTTATCCTATGATAATCAACATTTGTTTGACTTTCTTCTTTACTCTTTGTTTATTATATTCTCACTTTAAGCACGCCCTTTCAAATCTAATAATTTGAGTAGGTAACTCGTTTTACGTGGCGTATCTAAAGATCAATCATTATAAACCTGTTCCAATCACCAAAGCAGTTTCATGAAATTTGTTCAAAAATATCCAAAAATCCTTGTACATTTCGAATTATGGATTCAAAAAGTCATTCAACTAATGATGCTCGTTCACCTATAGTTAAAAGTGTGATTTTACCGAGTGATGTATGTCAAGGCCGTTGTTGGTGTCCGCTGTCGAAACCGACAAAGGTGTACAATTAGCAAACAAGTTAATACCTACGTCCGTTGATTTTGATACTCTCATGTTTGCTGAAAAGCCGGTGTTTACGTTGACATATGTTATGAGAAATGTTAAAGGGCTTTTTAAGGGAAAATTCTTTGACATAAACCATGATTGTCGTGAGAAAAGTCTTGAATATGAATGTGAATGAAAGGACAAGAGATGGGGAAGGCTGAAAAAACAATAGTTGGAATATCGATATTTTTAGAAAGGGAGTAATTACTGTGATGATGATTAATAAAAATATGAAAGAAGAAGATATGATGTGTCTACCCTACATAAATTGAAATGAGAGATGATTAAAGATGAATGATGACTGTCATTGTATAATATTCTTTGAATATCAATCAAGCTATTGATGTTCTTCCAAAGCTACAAAACTTGTGACCAATGAAAATAATCTTTAAGCGATTGTCACCATGTTAACAAGGAAATGGTTTCCGTTAAACTACAAATATCCATTGACCAAAATTGGACCAGTCTGAATATTCCACAGAGAAAACAAGTGATCTTGCGTGACATTCCTGGTAAGTCATCGTGTTCCTACCTTCCTAGATCAAAACCGGCCAAGTGCATGTCGGACCACGCACAATGTAGGGTTCCGTAGTTGCCCATTAAAATATTTGAACATACTAAACTGATTAACCACCCTGCGTACCTGCCTCCGAACGATGATTTTTATTGTAAAAGTAAAACAAACTTACATTTGCAGTTTTGAGAACTACTCCCATACATTATGTATAGGAAAATAACAATAACGCACAAGCACATTTTATGAGTTGGTCGACTATTACTCAAAATCTTGTAAAGCCTGCTTCGCTGTGATAGTTTTCCTTTTATTTTCGTTATATATGCTACTACCGTGATTTTTTTCACACGCCCAAACACAACCCGTATAGGTGGTTTAGGTTGCCACTCTTGAGTCTAATCTTAAAAAATGATTTAAAAAATGTATCAAAAATTGGCACTTTAAAGCTTAATATTTCACAAACGAATCCCTTAATCTAAAAAGTGTTTAAACAAAGTCTCAATATTTTAAAGACCTATCCAACGACATCTCACACAATGGACTTGGCAAAAAAAAAACAACACAACTTTGATGAGTAAGTACCTACTGGAGGAGATAGATATAATTTTTTTAAATAATATTTTACGTTAGCACTTTTTCGGCGTAACTCATTTCTATATTCATTCCAAATTACAGCTTCCCAGTACTAAGAGTCTTTGAGATATAAGTAGAGCGGACGGACGGACAGACGGACATACAGACGGAAATGGCGAAACTATAAGGGTTCCATATTGATTACGGAACCCTAAAAACCATCATCTATCTGCCCTTGTACTATCTTACTTAGGGTCAACCGTCAAACTATCATTTGTTCCTTTTTCTTTCATATCATTCAATATATCCATCATTTCCTTAGTCTTTCTTTAAAAAAAACAGAAACCTCACCGACTTACCGATTCAAATAATAATCAATTACCAATAATTGTCACGTAGGTTACAAGGAAATCGTTCCGAGCAAGCTTGTAAAATGGTTTAGTCTGAATATTTCGCAGTGATATAACGTGATCTCGCGTGACATCAGTTGGTAAGTCATCGTCTTCCTACCTTCCTAGTTATCTAATGGTGGTGGTCACGGCCTGCCTGCGGTGCTTGCACTACCTAGGTTGCCCAAGGCCTCTTGGGTAACTGTATTCTTATCTTACACCGCGTTAATTCAATTTAGTTTGTAAATCGGAGTTCTGATTTGCAGATTAATTCAATAAAAGAATGGGTGCTTAACAAGGTGTGATTTTGAGTCAAGGCTAATGACATAGGCCTCAATATTTCGTGCATTTTATTTTGAGACTGAATCCGCTACATTTTCTTATCATGTGTTTGAAGTAAAACGTAAAAAAGAACGTAGCGGACCCTACGTTTATGCTTTTTCATAATTTACAAACATCCTGCGTCTTGATTGTAATCTCACTGTATAAGCAAGCTAGTAATGTACAGTTCTACCTTCATACAATCCAAAAAAAACAATGTTAACATTAATCAATTCGAAAAAAATCCAAAAAATATTTATCTAACACTGCGTAATACAACGTTACATGATGTACGTTATCAGGTCAATGTCACAGTTCATGTATTTTATCAGTTACGTTTTATTTTTGTAAGATTTTCACGTAGTTTTGTTACAACTGCGCATTTAAACAATTAAAGTAATCAAATACGTGTCATCTTAATTTTTTTTCTTTTATTCATTAATGATTTTGGTACTCACCTGATATCGACGCTTTGCATTCCTAAAACTGAACCAATTGAATTTGTGTGGTAGTCTTCCAATCATTGCTGTAAATTGAGCCATTTTCAGTCATATTTGGAGGGTCCTACTACTTTTTTTGTTTACGTATTAGTTGCTGAAAAAAGTAAAGAGATAGATAAGAGGCTCTACAGTAGCTTGATTTTATGAATAATAAAATTATTCTATAGCCGTTATTCAGGAAGAAAAAAGCGGAATATATTTGTTTGGAGAATCACATTCCCAAGTTCCGATTTTATTACTTGTAACAAATAAGTAAATAGGAGGGTTGTCGAATGTCAGCCTTCAGCAAATTTCTTCAACCGTAAAATATTTCTCAGGTACTATGTATATATAAAAGCTAGTAAGAAATATTTTACATCGCTTCCGCGAATGTCGAAAATATTCCAATAAATTTCCATCCCCTATTTCACTCCCTTATGGGTTTAATTTCGAAAACCACACCATTCATTGGTGAAAACAACATAAAAATCGGTGCAGTAGTTTTTGAGTTTATCACAAACAAACAGACAGACAGACGCGCCGGAGGACTTTGTTTTATAATATGTAGTGATCAGATGCTGCTAATAGGATTGGTCAGCAATATTCAGCAGTCAGTGACTGTCACATACCTAAGGGTTAGTTATCAAGTACTAGTTGTCAAGCACATTCAACCCTCATGCGGTTATTTTAATGCGGGTAACCCATGGGGTTATTTTTCTGTTTCGTCGAGTAACCTCATCATTCTCCTGCCTTTATCCCAATTTATTTATTTATTTCTGATTTTTCCATTCTTCTCTATTGCTCTCCTTTCTTGTCATTTCATTCTTCACTCAGTCCGCCCATCGTTTCTTTTTTATTATGGGAAACATATAAACCTAAATTGTCTTTAACATCATTATTCTGTGACTCTAGAATGCCCTGGATACAAAGACGGGTAACAAAAACTAATTAATTACAATAGGGTATTTTTTTGTACATTCCACCCGCCATTCCACTGTCACGTGGCCAACGACGCTATGTTTTTTTCATTTTGGTGCCCATCTATCGACATTTAATTAAACTTTTAGTCAAATTCGTTTCATGCATTTAATTTGCGACGAGGTTCAAATCTAACTTGCCTAGATAATAATTGATGCGTGATTAGTTAAAGGTCAATAGCCTACGAGACATTGGAGCTAATAATAACTTTGTTCCAGATGTGGAACAGTTTTGTCCTACGAACAAACTAAATGTAACATTTGAAGTTACATTTTAAATATATTATGTTAAATTTCGATTAGTTTTAGAAAATAATGTAATTGGTGTTTGATATAATTACTAAATGATGAAATAAATCATGTTTGCTACTCTATTCTAAAGTAGAAAATTAAGTAATACCATCAGAGAAAAACTTTAATCAAGCTTAAAAGCTCGTCATGTTAACAAAGTTGTTTTGCTTCACGAGAGAAGTACCACAAAACAAGTTTCAGAGAAGACGAATAAATTCAGTTGCCACAAACGATAAACAAACAACAGGAAAATAGAAAACACTACAAACAAATCAATTACAGAAGATCTAAAAATAATACAATAGCAAATAATCCGTGCTTCAAGCGAACGATCCTTGAAATATAAACTGACAATGAAAGATTGCTGCGACTGTCCATGCAGCGCCTGACCAGCATAATATATCGATATAATTATGCCCGGCGAAGATAGTCAGGTACAGCCTTCGTACACCTTTTGTGATACATATAACATTTTAATGGTTAAGCCATACGTGGGGAGAATGGACGCAGATTGGGCAATGGAGCTTGATTAGTGAGCTGACTCAGGGGGATTGAGGATAGAAGGTTCAGGGAATTCGTAGTGATTCATTGCATGTCAGTAGAGTTAGAGGTGACAGGATGAATAAAGATTTTGACAAATATAGTGGTGAACAATCAAAGAATAATGATGACGAGATTGACATTACATTAAATTGACAAGTATCCTAAAGAAAGAATTAACGAAAGATTCTGACTTATGCAGCTACTAAACGTAAAGTATCATGCCAGATGATCAAAATACAACTGGGCGCTGAAGAATCAATTAAACATAATTCTTTAATTTTTATTACGTATTGATTACACGAAATAATCTATTTACATTTAAATCAAAGAATGTAAGACACTTACGTAACTACTTTTATTTTTTATTTTTACAAAAAGCCCTACTAATGCTTTGGATTTGCAGTGCCTGATTTAAATGAAATCTCTATACATATACTCTTTGACTGTGTCTATATTTAACAGGCTAAATTATGAGTATGTGGCCGAAACTGTTGATAGTAATCGTTTTACCTAACTTCATTGACATCACTGATTGTCGCAAGCATTGCTGTCAAATAAGATAAATCTTTAGGAACAGGCTACAGCATAACAATACCACAATCAATACACATCTTCAATTCAATAGCGAGTCATCGCCACAACATTGCAAAGGTGACGTATTTTCGAAATCCAAAATTCACGCAGAGTAACCGGTCAGTGTGGCCGGCGAGTTCAGCCTTGACATCGGAGTTGCATCACATGTTGCGCCAACCTGTCACAAGTCACCTCACGATCTCCCTGCTTTATCAACAACCTTGGATTTCTGATATGATATAATGAAGTGGGTAGCGTAAATGTCAAGCTTAATACAATTCAAATTTTAGAAGCTAAAAGTAGGTTAATCGTTTTTAAAGACAATGCATTTTTATAAGATTGTTATCCTGATTGTTTCTTCATGGCTTCGAACTGTTCGGTCAAAGGTCATAATGTATTGAGTTCGTGTACATGTTGCATTTATTTAAACTACGGCGTGCTTACAAATGAGGGTTGCACCATTGAAGACAAGTCTTTAGTGCATCGTCAGTCATATACAGACCTAATGGTCGAAACATAAATACTTAGATATATTGTGTTGAATGTGAGCTTGCAGTTGAGACATCTTAGTCAATACAGTCTTACTCTTAAATGCTTTGTTGCCTCTTCCTTTCAAAGTTGCGTCATTTTTCTGTAGGGTAATTAATAATAATAATAATAATAAATGATTTATTTTCTCCCACAAAGTACAAAATACAAATATACAGGAGTTCCAAATATTGGAGGTACAAAAGTTTGTGGGAGTCAGGAATCCAAACTAGGATACCCTGTGCTATGGACTCCTGGCCCCCCTCGCCGAGATTGAGATCATAACAATTGCTGTTTTACCTAAATATTTTGAACAACAGCTATGTCGAAGACAAAGAGTTGTCTGGCAATTATTGTCTATTGAGCATTATTTTGTGGCTGAAAGCTGGTTTACGGTCTAACCTAGTTTACCAGCTCTCACAGAAGTACTAATGCAACCGCAAATTCATTAATCAAACGTTCTTTATCCATTGCAGCAGGACATGCAAGCCCAATCATTTAGATGGGTTCCCTGCCTTCATTACACATAATGGCATTACTGCTGTAACCTAGCTTTTGCGAAACATTGCTGGAAATTTTGTTCTCTTCTCTCGAAACAGTTTCGACAGCTTGTAGAAAGTAGCACGCGGTTTTAATGCGTTGGAAAGAGGAATGCAATCATTTTATTACACCAGCATGCGTGGTTTTGGTAAAACTATCTTAGCACGAGGGGACGGGATGCAATGCAAGAAAATATGAATCATTGAATTGGTGTGGTACTGCTAACTTCGTGATTGGACTTATGTCCAGCTTTACTGTACTTGTATGTGGTTGTTAAAAATATACTGTGATAGACTTTTGTGGTCTGATTCATAAATGATACAGATATGCATCTATATTAAATCATTGTCCATCCTCGTCGCATTTTTCTCCTTTCTCTTAAGCGAAATAATGGACACGTTTTTTTTCTTTTTTCACGTGAACAAAAGATGAAGACGATACAGTGTTTCGAAAAGTCGTGTCAAGTCGTGTGACGTCACAAGGTTAGTACTTTTTACCCACAAAGTGACGTCAAAAGCCCCCACTCGTGATCTTTGACACGTTTTATGTTCGTATTTTTTTATTAATTTGATAAAACAAAAAACCGGCCAAGTGCGAGTCCTACTCGCACATGAAGGGTTCCGTACCATCGTAGTAGGGGAGTCGCTTTTTATTTTTTTTTTTAAATTATTAAAAATATTTTTATTATATGATGTAACTAAAAATTTATGCTTTTCGCAATTTTTCCTTTATCTGTGTTATAAGACGTTGCTTCGTACCAAATTTCAAGATTCTGAGTTCACGGGAAGTACCCTGTAGGTTTTGATTCCCTTGCGAGTGTCGAAAATTTGCGGCATAAACGGGAGTATCTTTTGATCGCGTTGACTTAGAAGTTTGATTTTTTCACAGCTCCAAGAGACCATAGACTTGAGTATTTGATATGAATTTCAGCTTGATACCTCCACGCGTTCCTGAGAAAAAAGGTCTTGACAGACAGACAGACAGACAGACAGACAGACGGACAACAAAGTGATCCTATAAGGGTTCCGTTTTTACCTTTTGAGGTACGGAACCCTAAAAAACACGTATCAAATATATTTCGATAATCTGACAGATGGACTAATTAGATATTTTTGGGATTTTTTTGGTTAACAAACGAAAATGACGCATTTTGAAATACTTTGACTGTTCTCTCTTGTTTTGTGTAGAACAACGATAGTGTAATTATCTTCTTGCATATATTTAATCAAGAGGAGGAGCTTGTGGTTTAACAATAACTGCCACTCGGGTCGATCTTTAGGTTAAGCCGCACTTGCCTAGATTGGTCTGCGGATGGGTGACCACCCATTACATACCGAGTTTCCTCCGTGCCTCGGAAAGCACGTTAAGCTGTTGATCCTGACTGCCATATATAATTCTTTGGCAGTCGTTACAGGTATTCACTTAGTCAGTGACCTGAAAGTCTGACAACCAGTCTTACCAAATTGTATCGTATTACCCTGTATTGACTGAGTTGTGGAGGTCAGATAGACAGTCGCTCCATGTATAATACTAGTACTCAGCTGCATACGGTTAGACTGGAAGCCGACCCCAACATAGTTAGGAAAAGCCTAGGCAGATAATGATAAATTTAATCAAGAAATAAAAAGGACAAAAATATAAAATATAATACGAGACATAATACGAGTAAAAAACACAGACTAGACCGCGAGAACTGTTTGACTGCAATCTAAACGTATATGTTGACTTGAACTATGATATAACATACATATTTGTGATGTACGCGCCAAGACCTTTCATTTGATACCAAACATGATAAGATTATCTCAATTTAATTTTATTCGAGCTTAGAATTTGACATTTAAATTCTGTCATAACAAGAATTGTTAAAATGTATATAGCCTATGTTACCCGGGCTATTCTTACGAATCTATTGACACCTCATTTATTAAAATACGTTCAGGAGTCTAGGCACTACACCGTAGTCGGGTAAAAACCAATCAGTGATGCGTTTTTTGTCCTTAAATGGCCTTATTGTTTTAAGACTCTTGATAGGCCCGAGAATTACTTCTGAAAAGTATACCAAGAATAATAACAACATTAACGTGAAACCATCTTGATAGATCGAACCTGCTGTTTAGGTTTACCCCCAGAAAGCCTGTTGTTTTAAAGCAATAAAATTAAGCATAATTATTATAGCGGATATATAATAATTATGCTATATACGGATATCTGTCAGTTTAATACCAGTTTTTTACAAGGAGCGATTGTCTACCTGATCTAGAGCACACCCAGCTGTTATTTGCTTAGTGTTAGCATTGCTTCTACAAAAGTTACAGTCATTATATGTCAGATTGCACCAAAATACAAAAAAACACTGTGGGCTGTTGTGCGTTTCACAAGAGCAGAGAGGAACCGTGTACTGTTACATTAGGTACCATTACATTGGATACTGCGTTACGTTGTTACGTGACCGATACAGTTTCGTTGCAACACACCTGTTTTGACCGACAGATGATAGATCAGCTGGTAACAGGAAAAGTACGAAAATGGAACTAGAAAGTAACAGTACTTTGAAGGGTATTCTAGTAACAAGTACCTCCTATAGGTAGGTTTGCAAAAACTACTTCTACGGGTCCAAACTTTTAGACTTATAATTAAAGTAAAATTTAGTAGCGCGTACCGAAAGCCCAAGGTTAAAAATAATTATATTTTTTATTAAAAAAAAAATGGTTTATACATCTATCACAGTTTTTCACATTCATTAAGGCTGTCTTAGGAGTATAATTAAGTTGATACATTCTATTATAACGAATTTTACGTTCTATTGTAATGTGGATTTTACATGTGCAAGATTAAAAGTTATAAATTCGGTATGAATGATATATAAAAAAGATAGATATGTAAAATCCACATTACGACAATTAACGACGACATAAAAAAATTGGGAACACTTGACACAATATTATATTTTTTCAAGGTGTCAATCAATGTCATTGATAATTTCGGTGACCGGTCAAAATGTATTATTGCTTTATAAATAAATAATGTAATGACTTTAAATACCGTACTTCCGTCTTGAATGGTCAAGAAGATGATAATAAAGGGACTCATTAATATTCGACAATACTTAAAATTATGAAGGTTACCTCCATACTCGAAACAAGGTAAACTTCATTGTTTCTTAAGGACTCCCGAAAAATTATCTGTGGCTTTAAATTATCATAATTCTAGCATCGATAAACTCCTCGGAAAAAGTAATGCAGAATCTTGGTATGACAGCTACTTGTAGTGTACTATCTAGAATTGAAGCCATTATTTATATTTTTAAGGGCAGTCACCTCAGTTACAAAAGCGATATACACGTTACCTAATGTATACGCCTATAAACCAAAACCGGTCTATTGAAAAACGAAAAGCAGGCGATGATAAATTACAAGACCACAAACAAGACATATTAAATGAAACAGAACCAAATGACGTTGAGAGGCTATCATAATAAAATTATCAAAATAAATCATAATCCAATCAACACGGTTCAAATATCCTGACGCAACGGAAAATACACAAAAATCACCCAATTTGATTATGTACATATTCTGAATTCCATCATAATTTCTACCATGGGTATTACTCAAAATATACCTACGCTATTGTACCAAGTGGGTTAGCAGGTCGGCAATCAGTTGTATAAGACTTATGTAACGAATGACCTTGTGAAACAGCAAGCAACGCGTTCAAGTTCATCATGGATTTTTATTGTATTTGTATTCATATTTGTGGTGAATGATTGCGCCTTTTTTTTGGATTTCTATCGGTTAGTCAATTGTTTTTTGGGTTGAGCAAATATTTGTAGATTTAAAGTTTTATCTTTGTTGACCAAAGTTTTTTGACACTGCATGGTTTGTCTATAGTACTTTAACTTCTAGAAATATGGGACATTCTGTAGCCGTTCTGTAACCGACAGCTGAAACTATCACTTCCCGATCTTTTCCTATTACATACACTCTCCTAATTATATTTTTCTTTAGTCGTATCTTTCAAGCAACTGAACTGTTCAGTATATTGAGGCATACATCGATATCTGCTGGATATATTTTGGCATTATTTGCTTTATTTAACTTAGTCATCATTATTATTTCTGTCATATTATTTAAATGCAGTTATATGTATATTAATATTATAATATATACAAAGGGTCTTGCTAGGCATCCGTTTCAATATTCAGAAGACATGACTTCCGCGTTGAAACATTCTTCGATCACGTTCGTATGCCATTGCAATACCTTGCCAAGAATGGCTTGATTAGGAATCATTTACTCCGCTACGCATTATGAACGTGATGAGCATTGCTCCTAAAATTACCATAATTACATATATTACTTTATGTTTCTACACACATTATGCATCATGGTGTGATTTTAATGGAAAAATGTCTGCTGTTGCTTCAACTGTATTGAATTAAAAAAATAATCTGCCTTACCGTTTAATAAATTTGGTCTCGCGTTTATAGACTTAATGGTAACAAGTGACATTTTAGCGTTTTTTATATTTATTCATCTTTGATTCAGGCGAATTTCCTGTTAGTTAATCATAATTTTAGTACAATCAACTAAGACACGGACAGTGGAGTCGGCGGACAGTGACTATTTCTCACAGCTACTGCTGATGATGATGCTACTGCAATAGAGAACAGAGACCATTTTCAACTTTAAATTCAGAGCATTAATGTTCGTGTTAAATTTTGCACGTATATGTATCAATCGCTAAACAATGCAATATTATGATGACATGGAGCTGGTGTTGGATGGAGTTGGAAGATGGCAAAAGGAACCCTGTTATAAAACGTTGCAAACCCAGCGAGTTTGAACTCGTTTGATTCGCCTTGACGAGTATTTTGTCTTTTTATGGTTTTCAGGGTTTTTTGATGGAGGTGGAAAGTGGCCATAAGAATTTCGTTGTAAAACGACCTAACCCCATCGACTTTGTACTCAATTTTTTTCGTCTTGTCGAGTATTTTGTCTTTAGATTGTCTCCAGGTCTATTGATGGAGCTGGAACGTGGCCATAAAATTTCCGTTATAAAACGACTTAACCCCATCGATCGATTTGGGCTCCTTTGATTCGTCTTGACGAGTACTCTGTCTATAGTTGGACTCCAGGGTTTGATGATGGAGCTGGAAATTGGCCATAGGAATTCCATTATAAAACGACTTAATCCCGTCGAGTTTGGACTCATTTGATTTGGCTTGTCGAGTACTTTGTCTTTAGATGGTATCCAGGGTCTAACGATGGAGCTGGTATGGAGCTGGTAGATATAGGAACCCCGTCATAAAGCGACGCAACCCCATCCAGTTTGGACTCGTTTGATTCGTCTGGTCGAGTACTTTAGCATTTCTTGAATCGATGTATAAGACTGCTCCAAGTTTTAATAAACCAAGTGTTGTTGATTCATTATAAATGTCTACAAAAAGAAATGCCACTAAAAACAAAACTTGTAAAAAAAACCAAGTCGCGCAACTTTCGTCTACCGTAAAAAGTAGTGAGATCCATGTAATACCAAGTCAGGTAATTTATTCAGTCCCTACTTAAGGGACCTTCTATCTTAAGTTATTTCGTAATAAGCTAACCTAACAACATCTTATATTATAGTGAATATCAATATTAAAAATCTTTGATGTTTTAAATAAAAGATTGACTTGGCCATCGCATCATATGGCCAATGCGATGGCAATTAGCCATAAGTATTGTCTGTTTAACATTAGCGAATGCGATGCGATACTCAAGTCAATCTTTTATTTAAAACGTCAAAGATTCGATGGGTGACTTTAATACTTGCTTGATTAAAAACGGCGCTCACTCTTTCAAGCTCCTCTCCGTATTGTCTTCTTTTAATCTTCAAGTATTGCCTGCCTCTCCCCAACTCACTATTTACCTAATTGCTCACCTTCTTTTCTAGACCTTATGATTGTTTCTTCTCCTAATAATGTTAAAAATCATGGCCAACTCACTGCTACTTTCTCCTACCACGATCTTATTTATTTGTCGTATCGCACCTGTGTTCCTAATCCTATGCGTATGCTCCAGTCAATAATCTCGAATGTCCCTCTCTGGTCTTAGCGAAAAGTATCGAAGAGAAGGTAAGCCATTTTAAAACTAAAGTTCTCGACTTGTTTTACCAACATGCTCCTATCCGACGTGTCAAAGTGAGACATAACCCTGCTGTATACCACACAAATTAAAGAGCTTATGGCATGAAGGGATACAGCTAAGAGTAGATATAAGCGCAGACCATCAGAGCTGAATCTCTCTTATTACAAATCGCTGCAGTTGTCTGTATCAAGATGCCAAAAGACGCTATTTCCACGGCCAAATTAACAACCGTAGTTTTTCAAGTCTGTAGCCTATAGGCAAGTCACCTTTCAATCAGTGCAAATATGTGAATTTCAACGACCTCAATAAACATTTCTCTTTCCTTCCTTTTTCTCTCGATTTGTCTGTGAAAGCTGTGACTCTGGCAAGCTTTTCAGATTGCCGTTGCTACAATCTAATATTTTTAACCTTAGCGATGTTTCTAAGAAATCTGTTCTTGCGATTACATCTTCTGCAGTTGGTAATGATAAACTGCCATATGTTCAAGATTGGTTTCTCTTATCCTTCCCTCTTTACTTCCTGTTCTTACTCACATCTTATCATTTCTTTTCCTCTAGCTCTTTTCCTTTAGTTTGGAAGCAGGCTCACATTATACTCTTACCTAAAACTAACAATCCATCTTCGCTATCCCACTTTAGACCTATTTCTATTCTCTCATTTCCTTCTAAAGTTTTTGAGTATATATTTCATAAACAATTAGCATGTTTCTGGTCGTCCAACTCTTTAATATCCCCCCTTTTCAATGTGGTTTCTGCTCGGATTATAGTACTGTCACTGCACTCTTGAAAGTGACCGACGATATCCTCTGGGCAATGAAGAGTAAGTCACTTACCGTTCTTGTACTTCTTGACTTCAGCAGTGCCTTCAAGTTAGTGGATTTCGACATTCTGCTTGGTATCCTCAAATCTTTAAATGTCTCATCTTTTGCTTTAGCCTGGTTCACTTCATATCTTCGGGGACGCTCTCAGTGTGTTCTCCTTAATGACACTTTCTCTGATTGGTCCAGCCTAACCGAGGGTGTTCCTCAGGGTAGCGTCCTCTCTCCTCTTCTTTTTTCAATTTTATAAACACGGTTAGCAATGTTATCTCTTCCAATTTCCATCTGTATGCAGATGACTTGCAGCTCTACCGGCACTTCACTGCACTGATGCGGATTCCGCCATTGCTGCTAAGAATCATGACCTTGCTTGTATTAGCGCCTGGGCCAAGTAATTTGGATTGCAGATTAACGCAACCAAATTTTAGGGCATGGTCATAGGCAGCTTATTTGTTCATGGTGCGGCTGTTGTTGCATCCTTGATGCCTTTGTACCTCGATGGTGTTTGCATCGACTAAACAGATACCGCCAAAGATCTGGGTGTAACTATTGATTCCAATCTACCGTGGCAAGCTCAGTTCATTAGGTCGGTCGTAAAGCACACTTTTCCTTTTATTTACTTAAATCCTTTCAGTCTCGTGACTTTGAAGACTAAAATTAACCTGGCTCAAACGCTTATTTAGCCGATAGTAAATTACGCTGACGCCTGCTACCTAGATGCAATTGAGGAGGTATTAAATAAGCTTGAGCGCAAGCAAAATTTATGTATTCAATTTATTTATGGTCTCCGTAAATATGACCAAATGTCTGACCTTCGCAAAGAACCCAAGTGGCTTCCAATCCGCCTTCGCATGAACACTAGGATCGTATGTCTCCTCTTCAATATCCTACACAACCCGTCCTATCCTTCTTAACTGCGTGAGCGTTTTTCTTATGCCCGCTCCACTGACGCTCCGTGTTGATCTCACCTTAGATCCATACATAAATATCCTCCTCATGTATCCAGCTATTACTCTTATTCCTTCTCTGTCCATGCTGTAAGGTTATGGAACTCACTTCCGCCTAGCATTCGGGACCTGCAGACCATTTGACTGTTAAAAACCAGAGCGAAATAATATTACCTTTCCTCTCCATTAGCTAATAAGTATACAGCCAGCTAACTTGCATTTACTTTTAAGATTTTACAGAAACATTTAGAGACATATGCCAAACGATACAGCGTTTGACATCAATCGCTTAATACGAAACGCTTTTTAAAACAAAATTGCAATCAATATTTTCAGTGTACTCGAATTATAATAAACTCTACCTGTATACTTATTAGCTTGTTCGACTGTACATTTATATAAATATTACTTATTTATGTATATTAGCATTGTGTATTTATATAAGTATATGTTATTATTTTCTTAAGCAATACCTTTGTACTCAAATGTTATATTATGTTCATTTCCTGTGTTGTCTACTTTGTGTACATCATCATCATCATCATCAGCCTATAATGTTCCCACTGCAGGGACTCAGGCCTCCTCTCTAGGAGAAGGATGGGCTATAATCCACCACGCGGGCCCAGTGCGGATTGGTAGATGTCACATATCTTCGAAGTTTTGGTTCTAAAACATGCTGGTTTCCTCTAGATGTTTTCTTGTTGAGAGCAGCGAAGATGAAATAAATTACACAAAGTAATGCGCCTGCCTGGGTTCGAACCCACAACCTACTGTTCGTAAGTCAGGGCCGACACCACTGGGCCAACGCTGCTCTCGTGTACATAATAAGTAAAATAAGACACATATCAATAGGGACAATTCACTTTAACAGTAATTCTTAAATATGTATGTCATGTTCTGGACACATCTGGTAACAGTACCTACGTGCACAATTTTGCTGACAAAGACGCTCTGATGTCCCGCATCCGACGCAGTGCAGATGCAAACGCAGATCTGATACTGAACTTTTGCGCGTTTTTAAAGTTGCTTGTTTCTGTGGTTACATTGCAAAAAATATGCTGATTGATATAATTGTTACCAATATTACACCATATTATTATGACAAAGATGTTTCTTTTTCTTCATTATTTTAGGAATGTATTGCAAGTTCGCGAGCGCAACTCCAGCGACCGGAATATAGGAAAGTTCGGTGATCGGTCAGCCTCACCTTGTATACTTTACGTAACCGTTACTTGCCATATGTGCGCATTGTTTATATTTGTATGCAAATATTCTGTTTTGAAACTTACCTACAATTTGGGTGGCATGCGGTCGAGAGTCGCGTGTTGTCATTATATTAGACATTCATGACCTGCACTGTGTCTGTTTTAATGGTGACTTTATATGAATATCTATGAAGACAATATTCAGTCTTGGTATATGCATTTCTAATGCTTAGATAGTCATGTTCACATTATGAAGATCATAAAACAGTGCTTGATGCTATTCCAGTATAAATTGTATCTTTAAAAATATATATTTGTGAAACAGGTAGTTAATTTGTAAATCTTCTCTTTCTTTTTAGCGGCGTACATCCAACCATGCAGTCAACAAGATACAGAATTAGATACCTGTATAAAGAACTCCTTCAACCACTTGCGACCATACCTCTCCAGAGGTATCCCTGAACTGGGAGTTCCTCCTGTGGAGCCCCTCTTCATCGACAGACTGGTCATGGCCAACGATGCTGGTCCCGTCAGAGTCACCGCAGCATTCAGTAACATCACCGTTATCGGACCTAGTAATTATACCATTACTAAAATCAGGTAAGACTATCGTTTGGCTTCGAAAGGCCGGTCGCTATTCTTCCTCTTCGTGCACCTATGTTAAGAAATCATTCATCTGGCTCGATAAGGCTTGCTGGTCTACAGTTGGTAGCAGTGCTCAACAAAGCGTTAAGAATTACGTAGGTATGTTTCAGGTGTTCGTTTTATTGTTTTAAACTAAGTAAGTAGCCATTGATAAAATAGTGACTAAGCAGTTTTAGGAACACCAAATTATGATAAATAAAAAGTCATGCCAAAGTAATTTAAAAAGGCTATTCAAAACTTATTTACTAATCTAGATCTCTGGGTCAACTACAAGGCGTTATTTCGAAACCACTAATTAGAAACATTAATCTGTGTTAAACGGAAAATCTTAAGAGTAAGGAAACGAGGTCAAGTCTGTGTTGTCGCTATTGCAAACGGATAAGTATAAAAATTGCCGAAATGTTGAAAGAGACACCAACCCGATTCATAACCAAGTCACCACAAAAGTTGCCAAAACTTTTTGCAACATGTCACACACATTTCACTTGATGTTACTAAAATGTTGAATTATAAATATGATATTTTGTTTGAAAAAAAAAACTACACCAGAAAGAATGAGGTTATACTGGTTCACCTTTTTATTAGAAGAAAATAATCGCGGTAGTACATATATTGCAATTATAATTCCACAGTCCTCAAAAAAAAAATGGATAAGTATCGAATCCTCTGCAATCTATGCAATCATATTCGGACGTAGAGATAATACTCGTAAAACCTCTTTGAAAAGGCAGACAGTAATAAAATAGCACTAACTGCAGTACTCAGAGACATTTAATGATTACTTAAGGCGTCACTTAGTAAAGATTTGACACACTTTTGTATGAAAAAACAGTCAAAACCTTTACTAAGTGATGGCCTGAGTAATCATTAAACTCTCCGAGTGCGGCAGTAAGGATACGTACAGATCGGTCACTAACCTCTTGCACACATATATGCGCATCATTAAACCTTTCTCGCAGATATCTTAAAGTATTTACCTAAACCAAAACAGTTAATGTAATAGAAGGTAAATCTCAAAGCTGTCAATTTGGGTAGCTTTTGGAATATTTCATAAATTAATAAAATCGTGTACATACTAAGTCAGAATTTCATTCTAAGTTTTCGGCCTTAATCTGCACGTGCATGCAAATAAAACATTAAGTCCCGATAAACTACTTTTATATAATTGTTTCTCACAATAATATTTAATTACTGCACAGACAAAAATACAGGTATGTTCAATAATAAATGTAGATTAGCATTATTATAAATAGTAGTCAATATCGACCCCAAATCGGTGGAAGGGTTAGTCTATAGTAATTTTATAAACCAATTATAAAGGTTTAAAGTTTGTATGTCTATAAGTTTTGATGAAGAGGGTAATACAACCTTCATTAATGGGAAGTAACAGTATCTCCGATTGCTATATGAAATATTTAATACCTATTACGATAACATCCGATCATAATGTGAGAATGGCCGCAGGCAAAATTTTGTAAAAAAATAATTATAATTTCATTCATTCATTCTTAGATTTATATGGTTAATTCAAATCCAGGTAAGAAACTTCACGACTCATTCAAACTTTATCAAATGTCTTTTTTCTCAACAATTTTCAATAGGAAACAGACAGAAAAGTAAGTAGGTAAGTATGACAATAACAGTTATTCTGGCCTGTTTATCGTTTTGAAATGCTTATTCTTGCATTAGATCACCAAAACGGTGGGAAGCTGGTATAATGACAGAATTAGGAGCACAAAACATTTCACAAGCCTAAGTTACTGTGGGACAATTCGAGCGTAAAGGCCGAATTTTGTAACTTAACACTTGAAGGTTTACAAAGGGACTGACGAATATTTTTTGTGGCAATGCTATAATAACCATTTTATCTTAGTAGTACATCCTAATAGTCGCAAATTATCTTCTAACAAGTATTTATGCTTAATATGAAGTGAATTATAATATATGAAGACAGTGACAAACAAAGAGAATGCGAAAACCATTGAATAATATTACAATATCGCAAATGAAGAAATTAATCATCAGAAGTGGGAGACAATTGTATAAACCTTGATAAAACACTCCCAAAAGTACACAAGCCTCCTCTATTTCCTTCATCTGTGTGAGGCACCCAAAAGTGGGTTATATTCCCGACCCAATACTGTCCGTAAACTGACCCGATGTCATATGTACGCAGGTCTGATTTGAAGAAACTCCGCATTGACATGGGACTGGTTCTACCCCGTATCGAAATCACTGGAAGGTATGAGGTCTCTGGACAAGTACTGCTGTTCCCCGTCAGATCACAGGGAGACTTCTGGGCGTCATTCGGTAAGCCAAAACTCTTAACACACGTATTTTGCTTGATTTTTTAAAGTGACCGTGACTCCTTGTGCTTTTCTCCTAATGTACCTGAACAGCGGATTACTAAAATCTTCAAATGTCTGGCTAACGGTCTCCTTGGTTTTTTGGAGAGTAAGTGGTAAGAAAGTTATTATTGTTGTTGATTTTATTTGTTGCTAGCAGATAGACAAAGATATCTAAACATGAATTTCAACACTTGAAATTCTTGTAGGTATCATTTATTGATTTTTCAATAACCGCAAAGAGAAGGTTCACGCAAGGCTGAAATTAAACGCACAAAAGTGCTTTAAACGCAAAAAAACAATGATAAATACTTCATTCAAAAATAATACAGGGTCACATTTTAGATTTCCGGGTGGGATAAATATTTATATGGCTTACCTATATTTGTTCTGAATAAGTATATTTGTACGAATAATGGCATAGAGTATGAAAGTTCAATGTGGAGGTAATTTTTTTGTTCACGGGGTTAAATTTTTTTATACTCATTAGGTATTACTCATGACTTTATTTGCTTCATTATGTTAACAAGATCTTTCAACAAGTGTTTGGAGCTATACATATATTATGCTTCCTGTATGCCGATAACTAGGTATGTTGAGGCTGCCTTATTGACTTTGCCCGCATTTTGTTTGTATACTAGTGTAGTTAAACCACTGATTACTTGAATCCATATTTGCTATCTTCCTTGTTGGATTTCCATCGTGTTTTTGTGTTAGATCATAAATACAGCTTCCAGAACAGCATCCAATCCTATTTGACATGATTTTTCCTTCACATTTCAAGGTGATGTGGTGGCTATCGCTAAGATTTTCGGCAAGGAAATTACTCGGGACAACGTCAAGTACATGTTGGCTGACCGAATGCTGGTGGACTTCAAGCTGAGGACCTCTCGGTTCAAGGTTAAGGACACTGTCAACCATGGAAGCGTTATTGGTGAGTTTGAACTTCACTTCATTGTTTTCAATATTTAATCATGAACGTACCCGTGTATGCTATGCGTTCTATCGTCAGCACATTCAACATTTTACATTTTTTTCGTTAACTACGATAAAAGTCACTCGTTACAAGTAATGTTTCTTCACAACCAATCAGGTGTTTTTGATGGGCTCAAAATCTTTGAACATTAAGTGAACTTCAGCACTTTGTCCACACACGACAAACATTATGTTTATTCGTGAAATATTATGAAACAGTGTATCTGACATTCAACAGCCGCCAGCATTAGGCCCGCGTAGTCGATTACGCTATGGCGAAATCCCTGAAAGTGAAGGAAGCCCACAGGCTTACCTCACTGTGTATAGCGTTCCAACTGCTGGGAGCCTTGGACACATCCCAGACTCCCAGATAAAAAAAAAAAAGAGTAACCTTTGGAGTTTCTTGCCGGTTCTTCTCCTTAGGAATCGACCAATGCACCGAACCGTGCCCCTTTTTTATGTCGACGTTTTACAAGTCCCATGTAGGTCTATGTGAAATAAAATATTTTGACTTTGACTTTGACTTTGACTTTGACTTTGACTTTGACTTTCCCAGCAGTGGGAACGCTATACGCTGATTTTGTGTTTTCAAATATTAACGTCTACCGTTCTCCAAAATTCCAGGTGAAGCGATGAACCAGTTCTTAAACAACAACGCGGCTGAGATCATCGAAGAGATGAGGCCAGCTGCGTCCGCGTCCATCGCAAAACATTTCCAGGCGTTCGTGAACGCTGCCTTCTCGAAGATCCCCATCGATGTGTGGCTAACGCCTTAAACCTGTGAGTGAACTTGTGGACAGTCAGTATAATTGTGTATGTTTCTAGAAGTATTTCACTGATTTATAGTCTTTATTTCAAGTGATAGAAGTTTGTTTGAATGGATACTACAAAGGAATTAGTTCTGCCAAATTAAGCCATTTCATAATTATTTAGTAAGACAGATTTAAAACATGAATAATCTTACATTGCAGATGCGTGTTTATTACAATCCTCACTCGATTGTCTCTCAGTCTAACATACATCCAAAACGTATTATTGCATCAGATTTTTAATTAATCATCGTTAACTAAACAAAAAAAATCTGTTAAAATGGAAAAAAAAATGTTGGTTGGTACATTTTGGCAGAATTAAGCTCAAAAAGTAAAAGTGAATTTGTGGAAAGCTGAAGTGAAATGTACATTTTTTTAGGTAGTTCCCATGCGTTGATGTCTTTTCTTACGACAGTTTTTGAGTACCCATGACTTGCTTATTCATAATATATTTTGAAAATATTTTTCTTAACTACCACGGTTTTTCATTTGTATTTGCTGTATTCAAAGATCTCAAGACTTTTTAATTTTTTAAATTAAATAAAATAATCCAACAACATCATTTTAAAAAGTGTGTGAATTCCAAATGATTTTATTGTGATCTTCATTGAACTTTTTGCAATTAAAGACAATTCTTTTTAATAGTTTTCAAAAGAATCGTGTGAACGTGTGTTAAAATTGGGACAGTATTGTGACAGTCCTAAGCACCGAATAATTTTATACACCTCTGTATACAATGGTCTAATGTTGGCACATATTTGTCTCACAAGACCAACTGATTTTCTGCACTTGTATGAAACAAATGAAGTCAAACTTAGGGTCCATATATACATTGCAGGGGCCCGCAAGGGCCGACGCCTGCCGGGGCTGCGGGTTGTTTGAAAGAGATACCGCGGACCCGGACGCAAAGGACTAAGAAAGAAATAATAAAAAAAGATCCAAGTATAGTTTCATCTTGGGCCAGTATGTACAGAGGTATTTAGCCATTCATAAGGCATAAGTAAGCTTTATTTATTTAAGTAACTAAGTGATCACCCGATACTATAGATATACTTAGACTATGTACTTAAGACACTAGGATAACATATTTGTAATAACGATTGTGATGACTATAATGTACTTAGTTGTAAAAATATATTATTATTTACAACTTGATTTTGTTTTTATTACATTTACTTTTTCACCCCCTTGGTGGTTGAATTTTGAAATTCTTTTCTTAAAACTTCTAGCCCTAAGGGTTTGGACTGTGCGTTGATCCTCAGTCAGTCTTCTATGAAAATAGGTATCACAATTTCGCTGAGATTTTCCTTAGTAGAAAAAAACTCGACGTGAACAACAATCTCTGCTAAGCATAGCTAACTCGACGTGAACAGCAATCTCTGCTTAGCATAGCTAACTCGACGTAAACAACAATCTCTGCTCAGCATAGCTAACTCGACGTAAACAACAATCTCTGCTCAGCATAGCTAACTCGACGTGAACAACAATCTCTGCTAAGCATAGCTAACTCGACGTGAACAGCAATCTCTGCTTAGCATAGCTAACTCGACGTGAACAACAATCTCTGCTAAGGATAGCCTGAAATAAAATGATTGATTGATTGATAAAGGAAGTATATAAAATTAAGGTATAATTTTTAAGGGTTTTTATAATTGCTTAAATAAAAATAAACACAACACATTTTTCATAAATTAATGACATAAATAACCATTTAAATAGCACATTCAAACCACAATCATGTTTTTACGCCCTGACAGTTCTTAAATGTAGTTTAGATACTCTAAATGACGTCGATTTCCCACTTTGATTAGTCTTTAGACAATATATCATCAGCATTGAGAGTAGAGAAGGCGTGGTCTGCAAGCGGCTTCAAGAAATCTTTCAGAGCTTCTTCCATAGGCGCCTGTAGCTCTTCAATCAGCTTCTGCCAGTTCTCATTGAGAAACTGGTTCATGGTGTTACCTAGAAGTAAACATTATGTTAGTACGGGTTATCATCACCATTAGCATATTATTATTCCCACTGCTGGGACACAGGCCTCCTCGTTTTGAGAAGGAACTTAGTACGGTTACTTTAATAATTTTCAAGTAGATCTCGAAATATTGGTCGAAAGGTCAATTTGAAGGCTTTTTTCCAAGACACTTTTGCTACTGTGGGTCAATTTACAAGTTGACATTTTGTTTAATTATTTGACGGCACGGTTGGCGCAGTGGCTTGAACAATTGACTGCTGCGCTGTGTGTCCCGGGTTCGATCCCCGCCCGGAACAAATATTTGTATGGCCTACAGATAGTTGTTTCGGGTCTGGGTATATGTGTATGTGAGTTTAAATGTTTCTGAACGTACCCACAATACAGGAGAAGTTGCTAGTGTGGGGCACGATAAAATAAAAATAGTTTTGTAAAATACTGTTATGATGATGAGATAGAACTAGAAGCTGACTCTTACATAGTACGAACGCTTAGTAAATGTTTCTCATATTGATGATAATAAAACATAAATGGTAAATATATAATTAGTCTGAAGCGCCATTACAAAAAGTACTACAGCGTTATACATATGACACTTTATCCGGACATGAGCTCAATTTTGTTTATTTTTTAGCGTGTGGAAAATCATCGAATAACCCCTTCCGCTCTTGGGCAGAGCAAAAGGGAGTGTCAGACTTCTACTGACTAAAACCACCCATGTTCCTTCTTAGCCCTTTATGTCGAGGCCGCGGTATCTCTTACAACATCCTGCAGCCAAACATCCCGCAGCCGCAGAGCTCCTGAGTTCGATTCCCGGGTCGGGTAAAGTTTTATTGCATTTTTGCACAAGGAATTTCTCAGTAGCAGGTTTTGTGACCGGTTGATAGCAATAGGCAATAACTAACACATAACGGGCGAAAATGTAGATCGACTATAGGTAAACCTACTGTGACTTGTACTGTGCCCTTGGGAGATATTATGATGTTATGTACATTCTTGACTGATTAGATCAGAAATATTTTAGCATTTTCCTTTCTACTTGACTAACGTGTTGCGGCAAAACATAAAATAAATTAACAAATGAAGAAATTCTCTCATTCCGTTGGCACATTGCTAATTTCTTGAAGCTTATTATTTCCTAACTAGCACGCTCATAATAATTCTTAGCAAATGCGATACAATATCTATATACACGTGTTTTATGTATTATTAGTATTTATTACAAAAGGAATACGTCAAGTCTTTGGCAACGCACTGCAAAAGGCATCATCTATGCGTTGATTCTGTAAAAGGTAAATGAAAGCTGTATTATTTTAATTATGTAGATTAGCGTTGCTGACAGAAACGGCCAAATTTATTATTTTTTATTAGCAGCCTCTTTGTCTACATTTAATTCTATCTTCGATCGAACCTTTTTATTACATGCTTATAATTTTCACACTACTGGGGCACAGGCCCTCTTCTCTGTGAAACATCATCAGCCTACAGTTTACCCTACTACGTTGGGGATTAAGCTGCATCCAGCATCCTGCACCAGTATTATACACGGAGCAATTGAGAGATAAGCAAATGGTAAATGGATTATGAAATGGTTCCAAACTCGATCCCGTGGTACCGAACCATATACTGCCCATGCCTAAGGCCTCATTTACGGAGACGCGGGGCGTCGCGCGGCGCGTCGTGCGTTTTTAATTCAAGCCCATGGCGATGTATGAACGCGTTAACGATTTCAAACGACGATTATACGAGAAGCGATTTTTCGCTCGTAAGTTTAAATTGCAGTGTTCGTTGCGGTGGACCCGCCTCTCAGTAAATAAATAAAATAGCACGCGACGAGCCTTCTGCATGCGCCGCACGACGACGCCCCGCGTCTCCGTAAACGAGCCCTAATGCATTTTTATCTGTAGACCTGCGTATGTAGCTCCCGACTCGACAGTAACGTCCTAGTAAGAAGTAGATAGAAGAAGACAGTATACTTACTCAAGTCCCCATCACCACCGAACAGATTCTCCAGCTTCATGGAAGCGTACCCCACGTGGAAGGACACGTCCAGTTCCTTACACTTGAGGGAATCTACATCGTTGTGGCGAGGCTGACGACCCAGGACTATGGTCACTGTCGCATCGATGTCACCTGGAGAAAAGCAAAGCAAAAAAAGAAGTTTTAAAACACGTAGCTTAATTAGCTTATTTTATTGATTGACAATGTATTATTGAATGTCGTTCCTGTAACCTTTTATTTGTTTGTTAAAGTACAGGAGAACCAATTGATGAACTCGCATTATAAATGCCTTGGTTTTTTTTTCCATCGGTGTTGAAAAAACGTATTAGATATTAAAAACAAAATGTATAGTGTGTCTACACAGATTCTTTTTTTATATGAAATGGAAACTCTTAACCTCAATCTTGTCCTAAGGACAGATATGAGGACGATGATGGAAGGAGCTAACCCAGAAGAAGCCACCAACTACTAGTTACTTTAAATAAAATCAAGCAGGTCGTATTTACCATACTTAGCTGAGAACTGTCCCTCTCCATCGATGGGTAACATCAACAGCTGTCCCTCCAGTCTGTAGTTGCCCTTCATCCTGAGCTCAGGGATGTACAGCCTGGCTACCACACCGTGCTGGTGGGTATCCACACTGAAACGATAACACCATAATTGGGTTAATATCGCTACATAGCCATATTAGGAACCAAACAAGTAACCTGAGAAATTATATTGAAAACTAGCTTTTGTCCGCAGCTTCACCCGCGTGGATGTCGGAAATATAAAAAGTTACGGTTTTCGATACAAAGTTTCATCCCCCATTTCAGCACCTTGGGGGTTTATTTCTACAAATACTGGATACATACTAATACAAACACTCTATGACCAAAACGAGACAGACTGACAATGGACTTACGTCTCGTAGTCTCGAAATTCGTTGTGACATTACAATAGTAGTTCCTAAGCGGCCTTAATGCCACAAGGCATTCTCTACCAGCTAACCTTTGGGTCAAATAGGACAGCATTGTGACAGGTTCTGGTAGTCCAGAGATCATGCTTCAGACAGGAGGAAAATCTATAAAAACAATCCATCGTTCGTAGTAGGCTGGACTTAGTTATAAGTCGTTGAGCTCCTTGAGTTTTAAGTCGAGCGCCACGATAACTGACAAATGCTTGCACTGACTGGACGGTTCACTGAAATCTGTATGGTGCTTTCTTCAAAAGACCATTTAGGACATGAATCTGCATAGTGTTCATGTGTGTATTATACCAAGATTATGTCTGGACCTTAAACTTATTGTTAACCCAACGATTTTAAAAGATTGAAAGAGTAGCCTTTGGAGTTTCTTGCCGGTTCTTCTCCTTAGGAATCGACCAATGCACCGAACAGTGCACCTTTTTGTCGAAGTTTTATAAGTGCCCATGTGGGCCCATGTGAAATAAAATATTTTGATTTTTAACAAAAATACTTGGACGATAATACCTATTGCATCATACTTTTACATCAGTGACGCTGCCATTAAAGTAGCCACCTACGGGGTCCTCAAGTGTATTGGTTAAGGTATTTGTGGAATTATATTTATGGAAACTTTGGACATTCCATGTAAGGTCATGTTTTGGACTGTATTACGCTCACATGACAGCCACTCATAATCAGGAGACCTAGACAAAGATTAAGGATAGTGGCCAAGTCAGAAATGTATCGGATTGACATACGCTGCAGAAAAAAAATGGAGTCAAATCAATCCTATTTAAAGATTTTTGATACTCACTCGACGTCTTTGACGCGCATATTCGAGGGGCCCCTGACGGTGACATCGGAGTAACTGGACGTGATTGAGATGGGACCTGTGGACTGCTGAATCGAAATCGCCGGCACTACCATGGGCTCGCATGGTGGTACACCGTATTCTGGTACTCCTGTGTGTAATAGTAAAGTGGGTTATATTCCTTCTTCTTCGTCTTCTTATCGTGTGGTCAGTAAGGTCGAACGACCCACACACGTTCTTTATTTTTAAGCTATTGCATAG
Organism: Diarsia rubi; assembly: GCA_932274075.1. Classification (NCBI taxonomy): domain Eukaryota; kingdom Metazoa; phylum Arthropoda; class Insecta; order Lepidoptera; family Noctuidae; genus Diarsia; species Diarsia rubi. The sequence goes on from OW026414.1 coordinate 7,200,372, forward strand.
CTTCTATCGCGGGCCTTGAGCGTGGAGACCGAATCCAGAAATTCCGTAACGAAAATAACCTAACACCCGACTCCGACCGGCACAACGGTGATACTTTTTAGTTTTTAGTTTTGCCATCTATCGATGAATAGCAGAACTTTTAATGACTTTTTGTTATATTTATTATGCAAAATAATAATAATAATATAAATAATTATAATTACATAAGTTGATAAAAAATGCTATGCAATAGCTTTACGGCGGCAGTCTCCGAGTGCCACACGTCTTTTTTTGGTTTTTGTGTAATCAACAAATGACTCCCCCCGCTGTGGGCGGAGCGGTAGGTAGTGTCAAATTTCTACTGACTAAAAACCACCCATGTTCCTTCTTAGCCCCTTTGTGTTCGAGGCCGCGGTATCTCTTTCTGCTGTGGTTGCGGACATCTCTTTGAGGACTGTCATCGTCATAAGGCGGACGAACGGTGAGCTAACCATCCCCCAACACACCCCCGTGTCAGAGTTACTAAGCAGCCTCAATGGCCTCTGACATGGTGTGACGACCGCTATTTGGCGGCCGCGACTACTATTTTATGCGTGCCTTCCGAAGCACAGAATCATCTTTTTTCAGACAATCCGGTGATTTAAGCCTGTTATATTCCTGTTCTAGCTGAATAAATTAGTTTACCTCTCTTAAAAATAAATGAGGTAGTAAACAGCTTCGAGAGTCAATTAGAGGAATTTTAATGCATCCAAAAATTAATTTATGTTAGGAAACCAATAAGACAGCAATAACAATTTCAGTAGCAACATAGCGAATACATTGATCTTGCTGTTTAATTTAAAAAAAAAACTCTTTACTTAGAATTTTTATAGCTCGTCTGCAGCTACACTTTTGCACGTAATGATCAAAGCAAAATACACTGTCAACATGAATACTTTTGATGTAAATTATTGTTAAACTTGCGTGAAACATGTCACGATCCACCTACCTGTTGCTAGTTGTGGTATGTAGGCGTTCAGGGCATCTCGGAGACACCTGCCCAGCGCTTTTTCTTCTCTGGGACATATGAAGCCACCGACTTAAACAAATAATAAGACATTTTTATTATGTTATAGCTAAAAAATGTGAAGGAAGTGTTAGTAATCTCAAACAAAGAGTTTTAATAGCTCGGTCTAGAATTCTAGAGCACGTAAAAGTTAGATATCTAGAACACTTTAAAGTTCGAACTCTAAAAAATGTTATGTATGTAGTTTATGCTTTAAATATCTCATAGATAAGTGTTCAGACCGACGAACACTCATGAAAACTCTATCTTACGTTAAGTTACTTTTAATTAAGGTATGAAAGAGTTTTAACATTTTAGAAAAACTTATGGGATTTAAAGATACTCACAATTGATAAAGCTCTTATCAAACCCAGCAGCCAAATGCACCACAGACAGACACAACAATACTGACCACATCTTCGTCCTATTAACTCAACTACTACAAGAACAGTTCCATTCTTCTAATTTAAATAAAAAGAAACGTGATGATAACAAATCAACATCATTTTATCGTCATCTTGTGGATAGATAATGCGTGATTAATTACGAAATCATTCATCAATCACGCTGTTTGATTGGGCTCGTGAGAAATTAGGTTAGGCAATAGTTTTCTTATCCAGACATCCTCCCGAGGTCTAAGATCGGTGGAACGTCTTTTCAATTGACGGCACAGTTGGCGCAGTGGCTCAGTCAGTTGACTGGTTTTCTTGGACTTCTTGTCGCGGTTTCGATCCCCGCACAGAACAAATATTTGTATGGCCTACAGATAGTTGTTTCGGGTATAAGAGTTTAAACGTCTGTGAATGCACCCACGATACGATTTAAAAAAAAAATTGTTCTCCGTCAAAATTGACTGTAAAATCGAAGTATTTCTTTTATTTTCTATCATCATCCCTCAAGTCATTCAAAAATCCTATGTTTTTACTCCTGTATTCTTTTCGTTGCGGGATCCAAGACTTTAGTGTAAGCAGTTTAAATAAAAATATTTATCGTATCATTATAGAATTTCGTCCCAGAGCAAGAATAATTAGTAGTTTCCGTAGCTGCCAAACATAAATGTAAAAGTGGTTCATCAAATCGTTTGTCTTACAAAATTACCATTCTAAGCATTATTCTAAAACCTACTTAGCTATAAAGATCAATTCCCATAATAGAACTAATGACTGCATTCAAGCATTCCAAACATTAAATAATCCACCATCACAAACAAAAGTGAAATTATGTGACAATGCAACTTGCATTTTAGCATCGTCATGATAGGTCTTTGACCTAAAAAGCCATCTATAAACTCTACTAAAACTACAACCTTCTTTCTCCAAAGTTAGAGTTGATATTAACTCAGCCGGCAGTCGTTTTAATGTTGTAAGTATTGTCTGATGTAATTGTTAGTAGGCCTGACCGCGTGGCCCAGTCGGCACATTGGCACACTTAAGGCACATTACACAATAACCTTTTTGTTGAACAAACTTTGTTGAAAAGGTATCGCATCGTGAACTATCATGATGATACAGAATAGTGCGGTCGTAATTGAAACTGAATTTAATAACACTGTAATTTTTGACTTATCTATTGTCTATCACGAGAATTCGTTAAACTGTAGTAGGAAATATTCCAAACCATAGTGGAAAAAGAAACGTTTTCCTTTCTTTTTTAATAAATGTTGCCCCATACTAAGAATATCACAGATCATTTAACTTTCATTGTCATTTAACAGATCCGGGTTTGCTCCGGAACCTGCTGTTAAATGATATTAATTAACTGAATTGCTCAGAACTGAAACTGGGATGTTTCATAGCAGAGGGAGCCAATCTAATCTTCATGCTTAATCCTATTTAATTGTATTTTTGCTCCATTTTCCTCTTTAAGACATCACTGTCTCATTTACTTCTTAACATCGTAAAATTATCACCTAATATTGAATGAAATAACTGCGGACATACACGAAACTGCATCCGGTATTTCTCAAGAAACTAAAAACAAAGCGAAACAAGAAATAATTTGATAGTTTACTAAATATTTATTAGAACGTGAAGACAAGTGGGTACTATACTAGGTACCTATCTATATTATTTGCTGTTTTAGCAACCATTACTTATGTAATATAATATACCTACCTTCCTATACATACAATTAACATTACCAACGAAATGTGAGTGTACTATTAGTACCTCTGCCTAACTCTTCGGGGATTGGAGGCGTGAAGTTTTCTTATGTTATATGTGCAATAAAAGACCATGTGTAATTACAAAGTTTATTTACTATCACAACACATGAAATAAATTACAATAATAAGTTACTATAAAATAACACTGTAATAATATTACTTAAAATTAATCGATCAGGATGAGGAGATCTCAAAGTACTACTTAACACTTAAGATCAATTGGTACCAAAATATCACTTTGAAAGGGTACAAAATTTACGGAAATTGATTATGTTTTGTCCTTCCTAAATACCTAATGCAATTACATTAAATAACAAATGCGACGAGACATCATACTAACACCGTTTTACCAACGCGCGATCATGGCGCTTGTCAGAATATTTAATGATTACTTAAGCCCTCACTTAGTAAAGATTTGACATACTTTTGTATGACAAAACTGTCAAAACCTTTACTAAGTGATGGCCTAAGTAATCATTAAAGCTCTCTGAGTGCGGCAGTTAGTAACAGTAAACGCAATAAAATGTTTCTGCAGTATTCTAGAACTATTAAGAATCACAATAAGTATGTAACCAGGGAAAATAGGGTTTCCTTTCGTATTCGATCCGAGACTAGTGACGCCTAGGTGCATTTTGCGTTTAAATCTTCTGTATCAATCCATTGAAAGTACGTATTACAGTCGATCGTTCAGATTTTCTGTATGATCTTTAGTTCGGGAAGACCATGTCTTGTGGGATGTGCTTGAGGAACTTGTTGGCTATGTCCTCGAGGACCATGCCAAGGGCTGTCTCCACAGCCGGCTGGACCTCCTTCGCGATGTCAGTTGAGTGCATGTGTGCGATGTGGTCGGTTATCATTTCTGTAAATAAAATAATACATTAATGCTCCGCAATTTTAAATTCTTCAGCCAAGTTCTATGCTACACAATTGGCTGCAAAGTAGGAAGTTTGAGATTATCTTACTGCTAATGAGTTTAGATAACTTATTTTAGATCTCTTATTAACTTGATGTTCATAACAAAACAACCATCCAAGCTAATCTATCAGAGTTACATCACATCATCAATCAACTTTGAAAATTTTACATGCATAGTTTACTAGGCACCTAAACTTCTTTTTTGGAAAACTTTTATCTTCGTGTAACTTAGAAATGTAATAGGGTTGTTAACAAAAATAACCTTAAGTCCGTCATATAGATTACCAAAAAATATTGGACACGTATTTTTTCTTTTATCACGGAAACAAACAATGAAGACGAAGACGATACAGTACTTTAAAAACTCGTGTGACGTCATATTCTACCTATATTTTTCGATAATTTAACAGACGGACTAATTAGAATTACATTTTTTTGTCAGCTTAAACATCCCTATTGATTGCTCAATATGAATATTTAAATAGTGAATAATTGTCATATTGTAAGATAATGCAACATTACTGACCCATTTCTCCGGTAGTAGAGTGAGCTTCCATAAGGCTAGCTTTCAGTGGTCCAGTGCATCGCAGATGTACAGTTGCATCACGGATCACCATCCTCTTATGTACTTTGGCACCCAACGCTTCCAGTGCTGCCGTGCATTGTGCTGTGAGATATATATCATAAATGTTGTCATGTTTTTTTATATAGTGATTCTGCGATATAAAGGTTAACTGTATGTGGAAGGTGTAGGACAGGGCCTTGTGGAGCAGTGTGGGAAACGCCAACGTCCAGCAATGGACTGCGACTTGATAGTGCCATCGATTTTAATTTTTTAATCAGTAAGCCTATTTAAAAATTAAATGTATCCAGGTCAAAAATTGATAGTCTGGTTGGATTAGCATTGAATGATCAAAATCTCATCTGTAATTATTGCCACTAAAAGACCTTATCCACGACAATATACGTCAGATTGAGATATAACTATGCTGACTTACGTAAGTGAAAAGAAAACAATCATTGACCTGATGAAAATTTAAACATAAATTCGTAATATTTAAAATCAATCACACGGTTCAATCATCAATCACAGATCCTACGTACGAAGGACTTCTTCATTTCAAAACCAGACGGATAATTCAGGGCTCTACCATCAGTTTATTCCTAAAACATAGGTAACTACTTACTGAAGTTGGCAGCCATTTTGCCGGTGGACTCGACAGGCAGCATTTGGAAGTCTCCGAGCACAACGTAGTCTCCTGACATCATCAGGTGTGGCAGACTGATGTTAGCTGTCACCTTCAAATCCTCAGGGAATACGCTGCAATAAAGTGATACAGACGCTCAGAATTCATATCAAAATTGCAACGTTACTGTTGAAAAAAGATCTGACGAATTGAGAACCTCCTTTTTTTGGAAGTCGGTTAAAGAGGATGTCACTTCTGCCTTTCCCTTCGAGGACTACAGGTGTGAAAATACGTCACGTTACTTAAAATCTACGGATGTTTGGAATGTAGAACTTTCTAGTTCAGTGTACTACATAAGTTCATGGTGATTTTAACGTTTCCGCATGGTTTTTTAGTATGCCTACAGTGAGTACGTTAGCAATGATTCTCTTGTTCATTTTTGAATCAACACTGTCGGAGAAGGCGTAGGCTTGGTCACGATTTTGTTCAGTGGCAAGTGTGGCAACTGATATTTGAAAAACAGGTTGACTAACTTTAAAACTGATAAAATAAATAAATAAAATAAAATTCATTTATTTCAGGTCGTTGACCCATATTAGACAAAAAACAACAACAACAATCCACATGGCCAATTTTACAAGCTTCACTATTTGTGCAATAAATAATAACTGACTGATTAAAAAATAAAGTTAATTAAATTACATTAAAATATTTTTTCATAAAAATGTGAGAAACCAATAAATGTCTGATAAAATCAAATAATGTCAAAAGTACAAAGCAAAATAAAATAATTGAACAAAATAAAATAATTAAATAACAATGAATCAAATAAATTAAGAAATTAAGTTAATATGTCAGAAGCGAAAATTATAATACAAGTCATGAAAGCCATAAAAAAGGGAAATCAAATCCCAACAATATGCCTGCTACAACAATGCCCAAAGTAGGGGCAATCCAGTCGCTGAGCAATCATCGCCAGGACAGTGTTGGAGCTAGCCCACACCCTGCGCACCAAGGACGCGCACCGCTTGCGCATGGTGGCGTGGAAACAGTCGGTGCGCGCTTCCGCAAACATGCCCGAGGCGCTGCAGAAACGGGGCAGCCGCAACACTGCCCTGAACGCATTGTTGTATTGAACACGAAAGGCACTGTAAGCAGCTTGTGAGTAAGATGCCCATAGGCTGCACGTGTATAAGGAGGTGCAGAAAGCTTTGAAAAGCGTGATTTTAACCTGATTTGAACAACGTGCAAACCTACGGGCTATCATATTTGCTCTCTTAAACAGTGCCCTCCGCTCCCGTTCAATGTCGACATGGTCTTTCAGATCGGCTGTTACCCAGTGCCCAAGTATTTAAATTGATCCACCCGTTCCAACGGTACATCATTCAAGCGAATAGGGGGTACTTGCTGTGGGCATTTGGCGCCTCCCTGAAACACCATGAATTGACTCTTCGCGACATTATACATAAGACCATGGCTGCCCGAGTACTCCTCACAGATATTCAGCAGCTTGCGTAATCCACAAACCGACGCGCTCAAAAGAGCTAAAAAGAGTTTAAAAAAAAGGATAGCCCAAACAGGTGACTCCGCAAAACTTACTTAAGGTCAGCAGCGAATTACAACAGAATTTACATTTAGGTATTATAGTTACAAATCTTTTGATTAATCATTGTTAAAATTTAAATAATGTCATACATCTTAACTCTCTCTGACCCTTCCTATACACGCCTGTGATCCTAGAGGAATCCTAGGCAGAGGTGTACCTGGACCAACGAGGCAGTCTAGTCCTATCTTTAATTTGGCCAAAAGCCCTTGATAAGATATGATAAGATTGGTTTTACTCACTCCAACTTATTAAAGGTATAATTGGTAAGTCCTTCCAGCATGACATCAGACAGCCAGGCGTCGTATTTGAAGCTGTTCTTAGGCATGTTGTGCTGCCTCAGCCGGATGCTGGGGATCTTCAGCGGCTCCAGTGGCTGGATATTCCACGATGGAACTCCTTGGGCCAGGAGATGTCGAGCTTGTTCAGCGATACGCTGGATGCAGTCAGCTACATTTGGGTCTGTGTAGTGGCATATTGTTTTGGCTGAAAAATGTGGAAAGTCTTCAGAATCATTGAAATAACACTGGTGAAACCAACCGCGATCTTTAAATGAAATACTAGGCTAGGAATATTTTCTTTGCCGGGGATGACCAAAAGGCGCCTGATTGTTTCTACTGCCATCATAATATTATAGTTAGTTTTATGAAGCTTTGGCTTATATTAAAGCTACTTTATTATGCAAGATGGTGGATGGTGATACAATATTGGTGTGCGAAAATATAGGTACCTATCCTAAACTATTAAATATTTGAACATATAATTGTTATCACGGTCCTAAAACAGGGGTTTACGGGGGCGAAACATCGACCTAGCTAGATTTCTCCCGTTTTCTTTATTTTCAGCCCAGCTGAACTTAGTCACCCAGTTACTATATCATAATTTAAATAACTATTAGAAATGGATTACAACTTACTTATATCGGAGCTACTATTACTATTATGATAATCATCATAATCCGTCCCATTTCTGCTGACCCGTCTACCAAACACACAATTCACGTAAAAAAGTACCAAAATTAACGTTAAATAATTCATATTGACTCCTTTCTGGTTCAGAATTATACTACATCTAAGAGTCTGAGTGAGGAATAGTCCCTTTTATTAGTTCTGATGTTACGACTAGTTACCTTATGTGGTAAAAAACCTCGAATAAGGTCGCAAGGGCTACATTGCAAATATCTTATAGTTATATAAAAATTTAAATGATGTACCTACATGTGCATTAAGCCGACTTTTGACTATGGGTAATATTATAACATTTTAGTTAGAATATGCAGTGTGAGTCTTTATAATGTGCACATATCAAAATGAGGGAATCTATGCTTAATTTTATCGATGGAAAAAATATTTAAAAAAATCTAAATATTTTTTAATATTTTTTATGGAATTTTCAAAAATGTTGTCCGCTGTTGTGACCCCAATGTAAACAAAACGGTGTAACTTTTAAACTAAATTATCTATCGCGATGAAACAAACTCCATAATGATTGGAAGCAATTAGGCGTCCTCGTAAAATGAAAATTGTGGAAAAAAACTACCCTCAATTGAAAATAAACCTGTTTTTTGATCAAAAAAACTTTTTTTTTTTATAACTTTTTACAATAATCGTAAAATTTCTCAATAAGACGCCCCCATTACCTACCTTTTTTATTACTTTAACGTATTTTTCATCGTATTAGCTACCCAATACTAAAAATGGCATGTTTATAACTCAAACATAACATTTTCTATCAAATGTTAAAAGATGGCACTCTGAAAGCGCCATTTATTATTCTCTTAAGGATGGTTTATTTGGAATGTTAATTAATACAAAAGAGTTCAATTAAAACCATTTAATGAGGACGCCTAATTGCTTCCAATCATTATGGAGTTTGTTTCATCGCGATAGATAATTTAGTTTAAAAGTTACACCGTTTTGTTTACACTGGGGTCACAGTAGCAGACAAAATTTTTAAAAATTCTATATAAAATATTTAGATTTTTTTTAATAATTTTTCCGTCGATAAAATTAAGCATAGATTCCCCCATTTCGATATGTGCACATTATAAAGAATCACACTGTATTTTCTGATACCCATAATTATCAACAAGGTGTAGTGCTATTTAGGTAGGACAAAGTTTCAACGGGATTTTGAATCAGAAACTTCCCAGTAGCAACTACTTACTGCCGCACTCAGAGAGCTTTGATGATTACATAAGCCATCACTTAGGTTTTGACAGTTTTGTCATACAAAAGCATGTCAAATCTTTACTAAGTGAAGGCTTAAGTAATCATTAAATATCTTCGAGTACCGCAGTTAGTCTGGATTTGTGATAGATTGATGGCTATACAAGTAGGCTCGCGCGCTAATACATGGTAGTTTAACATAATGGGCGAAATGTGTGTCAACCACATTTATAGCACACTTTTGCCTAACCCTTTGGTGATTATAATAATAATAAAAATAATAATAATAATATTCCACAACTATCACACAACGCCATCTAGTCCCAAGCTAAGCAGAGCTTGTGTTTTGGGTACTAGACAACTGATAAACATACTTATATATTTCTAAATACATACATATTATAGATAAATTACACCCAGACACAGAACAAATGATTACAGTTCTGTTGTTGTGTTTTATTTTATAAACATTTATTTTAAAAGTAAGAAGGCATCCATTCAATTCATATTCCAGGGACAAATCGAAGCTAATTTAGAAAAAGCATCCATGCATACGTATTACCAAGGTACTCGTATCTACTCTTGTATTTACCTATATTTGTTTTCTCCTTCAGAATCAGTGTTTCATGAGTTTTTTATTTGTATTTTTTATGAAAAATATGTGCGAGTTATGGTAACAATAGCTCAGATCTTATTATAAATTTTAATTGTAGTGTGTTTCTCAGTAAGTGAATTATCTATGTAATTCTTATGAGAAATAAAGTTGTCCTTAAACCTAGATTACTTCATAGAGCCAGTACTAAAATCGACCACGCTAAAAAACAGCAAAACCAAAATAAATACACCGCATTGTAAATTGTCTCGAACAACTATTATCTGGTCTTCGATTCTGCTCCACATATGTAAATTACATCAGGAAGTAGTGCAATACCAGTGCAAATGAAATAAGGAAGGAGTGCATGCAGTGTGACCCCGACCTTACACGAGATTGCCGTGCTCTTGACGTCTGTTTACATCCTTATTTTAATGCATTTGTCTGTGAATTAATAGGTTGCAGAATAACTTTACGATTTTTTTAGTTATATAGTTATATCAATTTGCCTTTTTTTTGGCGGGTGGAAAATCATCGAATTACCCCTCCCGCTCTTGGGCAGAGCGAAAGGGAGTGTCAGACTTCTACTGACTAAAAACCACCCATGTTCCTTCTTAGCCCTTTATGTCGAGGCCGCAGTATCTCTTACAACAACCCGCAGCCCCGACGGGATTCCACTTCGTTTGAGATTGGCACAGTATGTCCTCCTCTTCCATACTTCTGAATTACTTATCATCTCGGCTGTCTTCTTTAAAAGATAAGACAATATGGCTTTGGCTACTAAAGCCATAATATTATCTTTTAATCAGTCCATCCATTTTATAGTATTAACCTCACCGATAATTGCGAGGGAACTCGACCTAAAGCATAAGGAGTAAAACCATATTACGTTCTGACTGCTTGAATACAGGACTCTCAAAACGTGGGACGTGGTTATGGATGAGACGTAGTGTGGCGTACACGTCACGAAATTTTGGTCCTAGCACATTGTAGGCGGCGTTCCCTCACGATGTTTTGTTAGCAGTGGTGATGAAATAAAAAAATATACAAAGTAATAACTTGTCTGGGTTTGAACGCACACACACACCCATATTTAGCTAGAGGGAATGTTAATCGGTCACAAATAATCTCAGAGGTAGCTTTAGGATGATTGTCTTCCCAGCATGTGCCTACATTTGGTATCCATGATTTCACGAAAGAATAAACGAACTCCAGTGCCGCAAGGAAAAAGAAGAGGTTTTAAAGAATTATGAACACAACAATTTAAGAGAAGGTTTGAAATAAAACACTTTTATATAGCTAATGATAAAGTTTAATTTATTTACAATCTTAACCTAATTGACAGCCTTGATCAAATCAAGCAGACCAGGTACGAGACATTTGATGCCCTAAGGAGCATTTTATTTCAATATTAAACTTAGTTTTAGTGTACACTCATGTCATAAGGATCATTATTAATATTAGTTGACAATAATTCATTATTATAAACAACTTTTACTACGGGACCAACCTTGAAAACGACAAAAAGAAATTTGCGCTCACATGAATCGTGAAATACATACATTTTGATGTATGTATTTAGAACAACTGCGGGTCTAAAATGGCCGCTTAATCAGAATCCACGCAGAATCTTAGTATGAATCACGTTAAAATTTCAAATTCCTAAAATGGACTACTAACTATAAAGTCCATTTTAAGAATTTTAAATTTTTAATATGATTCATATTACGATTCTGCTAAAGCGGCCATTTTAGATACCCTGATTTCTATCGCCGTTTTGGGGTTCGTCCCCATAGTAAAGCTCTACTGATACCAAAACCTAAGCTAAGACATGGTTTAGACCAAGCTCTCTTGTTTTCATAAATTGTACATAAACAGTTCTTTCTTTACTCAAATTAGATTTTGAATTGATTATCACATAATTCCTTACTCACCGCGTAAGTACGTAAAATAAAAATTTCCCAATGAAAATTGACAATTTGGTATGTCTTCGTCTCCTCTAAAAACTTAAATACACGTAAGAAGTTAAAGTCCTTGACCAGTTGACAATATGTTTTGTAATTAATAAATATTCTACCTAGTGGTTCTTACTTAACTTATCATGTGAGAGGATTTAAGAGCATAATTAGTCAATATGGATTAATTAATCGATGTCCTAAAATAGTAAGTTGGTCAATAATGACGATAAAAATGGTAATTAATTTGTAATTTTATCAGTGGCTTGACTTAACATTGTATTTCATTATTTGACTTTCTCAAAAGTGGTGGTTACTATGCTACTGACAATTTCAAGCTTTGACTTTAATTTTCAAACTACTGTGACACATGGCGCAAAATTCAAACGAATAATCATTTTTTTTTTATATTTTTAAAACTGCCTCTCACACACTAGCTATTTATTACAGTATTGATATAAAACCTACAAATCCTAACCTACTTATCGTCGGAAAGTACTTCAGTGATGGGTATGCTGCCCAAGATTTTGTTGACGAATGCCTTGATGACTGCTGCAGCGGTCTCGTCGATGAGAGGACCCAGGATATCCAGGACTACGTTGGGGCTGGCGTTGAAGAATGATGCTGCTGATTGCGCTGTATACCACAAAAAAATATTAAACTATTAAGATTTTAAGTCGGTTGATAAAAATATTTTGAGAAACGAAGGAAGTAGATCACAAATGTGCAATAAGAGGTATTCAATGGTCAATGTGAGTTAAAAATTACTGTTATTGATTTTCATAGGTATATTCTAACTGTGACTTTTTGTGTGCGTGTACTAGTTGTGCCATCCAAATGGTCGGCGGGGAAGCAGATTTGAAGATGAATCAAGGTGTTATGTAACATTTGATCAGATTAAATATTTTATATGATACGCATATATTCAAAACTGACTCGTGTTTAGGAACTGATAAACTACGACACATGGAGATCTCAAAATCCTCGTGATTTAAAAAAAACGTTACAATATTTACCTGCTACGGGCCTCTCAGTTTCATCGATTGCGATTTGTGCGTGGTTGATCCTGACTTTGGAGACGAGCTTGTCAACTTGCAGGTACTCCACACCGTCCCTGGCGATTGGTTTCGCGAAGCCTTTTGCTACGACAGTGATCCCGCCTGTAAACGAAATAATAAAACATGGTTTTGAATGTCAATATATTTGTACAACGATCTATTGCTGAAGAACAAAATGTGCGTGGACTGCTATATCGCTATCATCTCGTTATTCAAGACCTAGTTAAAATCTAGTTACACGGTATTTTTTTCAGGAATTGGTAGTAACTTGTGAACGGTTTAATTTGTAAAAGAAATATTGTGTTTCGCCAATAGATGTTAGTATACCCAAATTCAATTAATTCGTTCTTAATTTAAGTCAGTCTTCGTAAACAACTTCATAAAAGTGTGTTTATATTATTGTATATCTATTATTCCACACTTGTCAACATAAAACAATGGGGTTTTTAACGATACATGTTGATAGGTAATGCCTATTGAATAATAATGGACATGTAACTTCATAAATGAACGAAATGGACGTGCTTGTTTTTCTTATAACGTGTTGACATTACAATGCGCTAAATTCAGTTTTTTTTTCTTGTATCATATTTCCTTCTGTTCTGTCAATCTTGATCATGATGGGACGTTGCAAAAAAAAAAACAGTTTTTTATAACGATCATCGATGTAAAGGCAAGTTACGCAAAAAAATAAATTAACGTACCTACACTTATATACTGCATAATTTAGTTTTACTTTATCTACGATTGGTATTGGGAAATACATAAAGGGTGTAAAAGTTCCTTTAACGCAAACGAAGGGCACTTGTTTTCCCCACCACTGCGAACATTTTTTTGTTCTAGACCATATGTACCTGGGAACCCCCTAGTTACGGAGATATTGGGGGTCAAAGTTCCAAATTTTTCACAGCTGTTTTGTTAATACTAGTTTTGCAGGTTATAACTTTACTTAAATTACCTCCATGACCCGTTTACTATTTAAAGCATCCACTAGCACAATGTTTTAAGAGTGCTACATTAAGTTTTACTGTAAATTGTGATTTTTGACCCCAAAAAAAATGGTTTCCCAGCAAATTTTTTTGTGTAGGGGTACTTAGTTTGATGTACAGAATACTCGGTTGACGTTTGCGTGAAGGGTTAATTTACATCCTGTATACCTCGTACGTATTTCCCAATTTGCAAAAACTTTTCAGAATAGTGCTTTTATGTCAAAAAGAATAAAAATAGATAAATTCGACCAATTACGATTTTCCACTCGATTGGGTTACAACATTAAAATTTTTAACTAGCTATCGTTGTTGTATCGCATGTATTGGTGCAATTCGTTAAATAATGCATTGAGGTAGTTGGTAACACCTGGTGTCTATTGCCTAGCCTCTGACTAGGTAACATGCATGATTTACATTGCACTCTTACATCACTATCAAACAACTGAGGGTCTAAAATGGCCGTTTTAGAATCAAATTAGGAACATAATATGAATCACGTTAAAAAATTTAGCAACGTTTATTCGATAGCGGTCATTTTAGTCTTTTGAACTGTGACATTTCGAACTATTACTGACTTTAATAATAATATAATATAATAATATTCCACAACTATCACACAATACAATAAACCTTTTACTGCAACAATAATCAATACTATACTATAATACTCTTCAGAAAACATTCAAGTTTTCTATATTTTCTGTCCATTAAATCTTTTTTTTTTTTTTTTTTTTTTTTTTAAATCTTTGTCCCTTTAACCTTGAAAACGGCAATACTAATCCTAAACAACCTGCGACTAAAACTTGTTGTTTACCTAATCTAAGCTGTTTATAATTGTTGTAGTTTTGTGAATCACAGGTTAAAATGATTCAAATCCGGTGTTACTGCAGAATTAGATAAATTGTTCACGATAAGGTAATTCAATCTAGAAGTTTCTAAAAATTGCCTCAAGTCAATCGCATTTCAAATAGATCTGCATTTTAATTCGTGATTTTTTCTATCGTTTCAAACTAACGACTCCTAGCAGGCTTTTGATAGCAGCAGTCAAAAGTTATGTTACAAAAAAAACATTTAGCCTACACGTTCATTCTGGGTAGGCACCCAGATGCATAGAATTCATAGACATGAACTCTGTGCGAGAGCAGTGGTGGCCAATGGTGGCGGCCCCGACTTAAGAATAGTTTGTCGTGGGTTCGAACCCGCGCAGGCTAATTTATTTCATCACCACTGCTCTCAAAAACGGTGAAGGAAAACATCGTGAGGAAACCGGCATGTCCTAGAACCAAAAATTCGAAGATATGTGACATCTACCAATCCGCACTCGGCCCGCGTGGTGAATTATATATAGCCCATCCCACTCCTAGAGAGGAGGCCTAAGACCCTGCAGTGGGAACAATATAGACTGATGATGATGATGAACTCTGTGCGTCAACGTCAACGGCGTGACCTTTTCCATACTATATTATCTGTCAGTCTAAATGGGTGCAGCTGAATACCAGCTACATAGATTTTTTTTTAATTTATCCTTTATTGCAATGGAGCCACTTACTGAAGTTTCCTCGAAGGCGTCCCTTGCCGTTGATGTCGAGAGCGAGGAGTCTGGATCCCTTCACGTCATAGTTGGCCACCACCATCAGCTTCGGCAGCGTCAGCTTCAGCTCTCCGGCGTATTTGTTGTTCAGGTTCAGTCTGGAAGTCAAAGAATGAACTGTTAAAATCGTGGAAACTGATAAAGATAAAATAAAAAATAAATATATTTATTTTAAAAAAATATATAAAAATAAAAAAAATATATATATATTAAAATAAATATATATTTTACGACACGGAAATGCTGTTGTTCTGCCTGGGAAAGTTTTAGTACAGAGATATTGGAGGTCAAAGTTCCAACTTTTTTTCACAAGTTTTTAATCACACTAATATTTAACACTAGCTGTTGCCAGCGGCTTCACCCGCTACAACTCGAAAATTATCCCACGAGAATATAAAATCGGGATCCAGATTATAAACTATCTGTGTACCAAATTTTATCCAAATCCGTTCAGTATATTTTGCGTGAAGAAGTAACAAACATACACACTCACAAACTTTTGGCTTTATAATATAATATTAGTGTGATTACTTTAAATATCTCCATGAAATATGGCCCGTTTACTATTCAATGTCTTTATTAGCTCAATGTTTAGAATAATGTATTTTTTTCGTAAAGTTACTCAATTTGACGTACTGAATACTTTGTTGACGACTTCGTAAAGGGTACATAGACCTTATTTTATGAGTAACTACTTCAATTTAAGACGTTGTATCCTCCATCTGACAGCATTTGAGGTATCGCTCTATTTCTTTAGCGCTGCTTTATGAGATGTTTTGTAATTGACGCTACATACACTTAATTTGTGATGCAACCGGACTTTATCTTAAACTCTAAAGTTTTCTACTAAAGCTGCAAGTCATTCTCAAGCTAACTGGTAACATAATAATATGTAGGTAATTTACTAGTTATTTCATTCGTAAATGGCCTGTTACCGCATATCATTTACGAATTTCGTAAGAAAACACAGCGGAGACAGCAGCGGTGGCCCCGACTTATGAGCAGGCGTGGGTTCAAACCCAGGCAGCCGCATTATTTTGTGGTATGTGCAAAACCGCTGATGGAAACCTGCACAAGCCCGTGTCCTATCAGTGGGGACATTATAGGCTGATTTTGTTATGCTGTACGTAGTAGGATTGTTCACAAAAGTTACCGCGGCTTCGACATAAAGGGCTACGAAGGGACATGGTGGTTTTTAGTCAGTAGAGCGGGAGGGTTATTTGATGATTTTCCATCCACCAAAAAAACAAGGAGGATGAAGTTCCTTTTTTCTCATGAAGCCAAGATTTCAACTGCCGTTGAGAAAAAGTTTTTTTTTATTTAATAAATTCAAATACTTTCTTACTTCAGTTTCTCGATCTTGAAGTCGCTGCCTCCATACGCCTTCCCCTGTTTAACGGTAGCTTTGATCCTCAGGTTGGGGGCTGTTCTGTCAAGCTTCAGGGTCGGCACGGTGAAGGGGTCTAGAGGAGGGATGTTGACCTCAGCTATGCCCTCTTTGAGGTGTGGCCTCATCGCCTCCAGACCGTTCAGGACGCATTTCTCTATTTGAGGATCGCTCCTTTTGCATGATGGGAAGTAGTCAGCTGTGGATGAAGGAACGGTTTAAATTAGTTTTAATGTTTATTGAGAGAAAGAACGTTCATTACTACAAGTAGGTAATGAGAAAATCTAATTAGTCCGTCATATAGATTACCAAAAAATATTGGACACGTATTTTTTTTTTCACGTAAACAAACAATGACGACGATACAGAGCTTTGAAAACTCGTGTGACGTCATACTCTAAGACATTGTATGACATTTTTTGCGGTCAGTGACGTCACCAACCCCCACTCAAATCTTTGATGCGTTTTATTTTCGTAAATTTGTATTGATTTGATACAACAAAAAATACGTTTCCAATATTTTTCGATAATCTAACAGACAGACTAATTAGAATCACATTTTTTTAAGTCAGTAAACATCCCTATTATAAAAATATTAAAACGTCACATTTCGCCGGATATGTTTTAGTATCCTTTAACAAGAGGCGAACATATTGCCACCAACTGGGTATAAATACAGTATCCGTGGAAAAACCCAAAAACACAATGCCCGAGCCGGAAATCGAACCCCGGATCTAACGGTCAGTAGTAGAGATTTCGACCGCTAGACCAACATTCACATTCAAATACAACTAGAATTCTATTGAAGTAAAAATCCTCACATCATTAGTTTATTGTCTGAATCTTTTAATATTTTTATAAATACTTCATTCTGTACATCGGTTTCTTGTTGCTACACTCGTAAAAACTTGACCTAACCAAGTCACGAACAACGGAAAACCCACATCAAAATTAGATTATACCAACTAAGCAACGGAAGAAGAATATTATATAATTAAGACAATAGCACCCTAGCAACATTACAAGCACGTTATTTAGACGTGCGGGATGCACGCAAGCGAACAAGATTCCTGTCATCATATGTCAGTACTTGGAGACATAATCAGTAAGTTCACCCAAAACTTGAACGCCACGGTGAACGGATAAGCCTTGTACTAGATGCATTTCCTTTGCGGTAAGGCCTAATTCATGCCTGTGATTTTATGCATGACCTGTGCTATGACCGAGTTCAAGACGATAATTTATTTATTTACAGCCAGTATTTTTTTGGGAAACATAACTTTCACGACGCGTTATCGTTTTCAATGATGTAGGTTTAGTTTTACTTTTAACGAGTGGCGGCTACTGGTATAAAAAGTATCCTATGTCCTCATCCAGGTCTTGGTCTATTCGTTAAAGGCGCAAAAAGATAGACAAAAAGTCAAACTTATTATTACTACGGAAAATTCCATATTATGTATTTACAACAAATTATAGATAACCGCAAGAGTTATGATGAGTGGCAAAAAGCTCTTTAAACATAGTTCCGGGTCCAGAGTCTCTTACGTTAAGGCTCGACCGGGTTAGTTTATTTGTAAATTCTGAAAATGCTTTGAAACACTATCAGGACCAGCTAAATTCCACCCAAAACAAAGTAAATATTTAAATATCTGCATTGGGCCATGAACTATCCTATTATTTTTCTAACCAAAACCATTTTGTAAATAAAGATGAGAATGCATATATTCTTGATTAAATAACCAGAAGGTAAGTACACTACACACTAAATAATATGTTGAAGCATTGTAAATATAAGGAGTTCTTATTAAACATTCACGGACAGCTCCTCATAGTTACCAAATTGTCCTTGAATTTATCACGGGTGGTCAATTACAACAACATTTAAATTCAAACAATTCCAGTTCAATAATCAATAAAATAATACCGTACAGGCATACACATAAAGACTACCTTAATTTTACATACATTATGTATTAAGCCTTAAGCACATACTCCATATGGCTAAGCACGTAACGATTGATACATGTTACTGGCCCAGATTGACGGTAATCCTTGAAATTATGAAGGCATTATAGCTGTATACTTAGTACAGTTAACTATGTAACATATACAATCGAAAGTACTTTCAATTTTATGTTTTGTAATCATGCCACCACGTGTAGTCGGACATTAAGCTTTGTTGTAAAAATATCTATCTAGAATTTTAAGTGTATCAAAAAAAACATAAGAGGCCGGCTTAAATAGTGGACTGATATAATTCTTGCAGTCATCGAAAATAACCCAAGTTGGGGCATGAATCTAAAAGGCACAGTGACCAAGTTTAACAAAAAGGGGTTTACAGATTGCTTCTTTGAAGAGATGCTGTAAACCAATGCTTCTTGTCATATTTCATGATTCTAGGTCAACGGGAAGGGTAGGTTTTGATTCTCTTGTGAAATCGCAAACTACGCGAAAATATGTGACATAAACGGTCATATCCTTTGATCACATTAATATACGAGTTTGATACATATTTTCACAGCTCAGCAGCGCAGTAAACCCGAGTAATTTAATATACATTAATTTCAGCTTGATATCACTACACATTCCTGGTAAAGAGAGATTTTGACTGATGGATAACATGCTGATCCTATAGGGGTTCGGTTTTTGCCGACTGAGGTTCGGAACCTTCGAAAGCTTGCAAAGAAAACCGTTAGGTGATTTTCGATTACGGTGATGTCAAATTCATTTTAATTTTAAAACAACCTTCGTAAATTAATGACTTCCCCTAGCTGGACCAAGTCGAGCATCTGGTTCTGAGTTCGATCACAAAGTGTTATTGGATTTTGCCATTGGAAATATCTCAATCGACTGCCTTGTTCTAGTGGTCGTAAGCGCGACTGCTGAGCGTGATTCCCGGGTCCGGCAAACTGTTTTTGGGTTATCAGGAATATCTCAGAAGAAGAAGAGGCGGTTGATGGCAATAGGCTCGCTCCTCAATACTTGGGTGACGGTGTACTATTAGGTAAACTTCTGCCTAACCCACCTGGGATTACAGGCGTGATGTTATGTAAATATCGCAGTTCTACTTTACTTAACACTTATCAGGCGAACACAAAGATCTCTCTGAAGAACATTCTGTTACTTTATTCTCGTCTAATGTTGACCATTTAGCATTATTCACCGTCCAAATAAACATTAAAAAATACCTAATGCCGAATGTCTAATGCAACCACTAATAATACTATAGATAGATACTGTCTAGTTTTCACAAATAACAGCGGCTAACAAGATGTCGTAACAAGGACAATGCAATCTTTGAATTTGAGCCGAACAAATAGAGCAAAACAATAATCTAGTAACTGATATAGAAATCATGTCTTGAGACACTAGTTTAGATAAATACTTTAGAAAATACTAGTTTTTTAGTCCATTGCATCATTGGTTTACAAGGCTGTTCTTTAAACGAACAATATGCCGAAAATTGTAATGAATAGATAATTAATTATGATAAGAACAAAAAACTAACGCCACAACTGTAATTAAAAATAAAAACAAGCAATACTTACGCATTAATGTAATCACGATAACGCATTTAGCATAAAAACTAGAGTAACAGTTAATATAAACTGAATATATTAAGCCTCTTTGCATAACAACGATTTAGTAAACAAATGTGAAGGACATACTGCTTAATCCAATTGCTTTATAATTAGCACAAAACTTCTATAATTAACTAACCAATTAAAAATGCCTAATTCATTGTAACATCATTAAAAATCCCCGAAATCTTTAGCAAACTGCAAAATTCACTGAAAAATATAATCACTTAATTCCAATCCTGGCAAAATTCAAAAAGAGAATACTTACGCGTCACTTTAGCCTGAGCACAGACAACACAGAACAAAAAAACTAAAATCACTTTCATTTTGTCTTTGTCCGGTAAAACTTTACAGGGTGCAGTTATTGGTGAGGTTGCAACGGCAAGTTGATCGCGAATGTGCGCCCGCGCCGTATAAACTGATATTTGTAGTAGCGTGAATGCCGCCCCGAGGTAGCAAGCTTGGGCAACCTAGGGAAAATACTTCGGGGAAATACCACCTTTTATTGGGGCTGTGTAAATATTAAATAAACCATTAAAACACTTGTTTTTACCTATCTTCATTAAAACAAGGACATTTCTGTACCTGAAAATAAGAGACCTGAATGTTAATATAGATTATAATAAAGATTAAGCTGGTATTGAAGGTTAGTTGACCCAGGTTGTTGTTTGAAACGAAAACGGGTTGTTTTGGCTTCTGTTCATGATATAATAATAATCTTTGATTTGTATCTTAGATACAAATCATAATTCGAAGACTATAACAGGTACATACTAATCTTGAATTTTCATTTTTATTGTGGTGATTTTTGACATGAATAACGTAATATCACGCCTGTAATCTCTAAAGGGTTGGGCAGAGGTGTAAGTACCTAATGGAACACTCATATTTCACTAAGTATGTTTTAAATCCGATGTTTTATTTGGGCCTACCCATCGCTGCATGTGTTGGTCCATACGTTTCAATTATTCGTCATCTCATCAGAAACCTTACTTGTGAAATTATCCTTCACAAAGTCCATCAAAATAAAAATTATCCTTCACACAGTTCATCAAAATTAAAATTATCCTTCACACAGTCCATCAAAATCAAATTTTTAAGTCGAAGAAACGGAAAGATGCTTTCGGTGATTAAGATTATTTAGTTCAAGTATGTTCCGGCATGGTTCCGGCAAACCAAGAAATCTGCAAATCTTACGTACGGGACTCCTTTTCTAAACCCGGGAACCGAAACCAGGACCTTGCCACCACTCGACCAATGAAGCAAGCAAACATGAATACTTCAAAGGAAATATTGTAACCGTTTCGTAAAACTCTTTCTAGAAACTATGATGACCTTTAAAAACTATCTATAACATTTTCTATAATTAAATAATTAACTAAACAACTAAGATACTTAATATAAATCTTGTCGAAACTTATTACACATTTCCTATCATTTAAACTATTGCAATATTGAATAAATTAGATTAAACTTCCAATATTATTTAAATAACTCTCAGCAACATGAATAGTTTAAGGTGTAAGTTATTCCAAGACTAAACTTCTAAAAAAAGTAGCAAAGAGTTGAATAAATTGGAATTGTAAATTGGTACCTACAACAATACTCTTATTATGAGCCTTTAAAAGATATAAGTGTAAATGGATCCAAACAAATAAAAAATAAAACCTATGGCTACAACTAATCTAAAAAATCTTATGGAAAATTGGAACTTTGACCCCCATATCATCGTTCCCAGGTATGGTAAAGAACAAAAAAATATCGCAGTTACGGCAAGAAGCCTATCTGCTCGTTAATAATTCACCCTAGCTGTATTGTCCCAAATGCATGGCAAAGACTTCCTATCTTAATCTAGTTTAGACAATCCGTTCTTGTCCTTCAAGTCCAGTTTATCCCACTTTTGCCTTCTGAACCTTTTTTTTTTTTTTTTGGCGGGTGTAAAATCGTCGAATAACCCCTTCCGCTCTTGGGCAGAGCGAAAGGGAGTGTCAGACTTCTACTGACTAAAAACCACTTGGAAATAACAAGCATTGTTATTAATATAAAGAAAACAATCACTTTTCTTAATTTAATTCATGAAACAATAATAAAGGATGTATGCCCTTCGATATGGTTTGGTAGCTCAAGGGCATTCGAACGTCTTTGGGTGTCTTTAAAATATCTTTCACAGTTAACTGGTTACCTACGAACAACAACAGCAATAAAAAATCTGATTGAACTTTTTTTTTGTGGTACGGGCAATCATCAGATAACCCCCTCCCGCTCTGGGCAGAGCGGAATGGCGTGTCAGACTTCTACTGACTAAAAACTGACTGACTGACGGTTCGTTCTTAGTAATTTGTGTCGAGGTCGCGGTATCTCTTTGGAACAACCCGCAGTCCCGACGGGGGCTGATTGAGCTTTAGTTAATATTCTTTCGTTGTGTAAAAGAAGTTGTGTTACAGTATCCGATGACCCATGGAAACCAATTTATTATAAAAGTAAACAAAAGGGCTGGAGACACCAGATGTCTCCAGGCCCCAGAAGATCCTGTTAGTTAAAATCCTCCATCAGCTAAAAGACTCAATAAAAAAAATTAAACCCGTCCCTCAGTCTGACCTCACTGCTCCAATATTAATTTGACTTGCAGTCGCTTGAGTAAACATGCTGCCATACACTAGCTTCTGCTTCGGTTTCGATCGCGTTATAGTCAGAAATTATCCTTTGGGAACGTTTTTTAAATATAACCTATGCTACTCTAGGCTTTCTTTGAACGGTGGGAAATCATCAAATAACTCCTCCCACTCTGGACAGATCGGTAGAGACTGTAAGATTTCTACTGACTAAAAACCACCCATGTTCATTTTTAGCTGTTTGTGTCCAGCGGAAGGGAGTGTGAGACTGACTACAAACCACCCATGTTCCTTCCTAGGCCTTTATGTCCAAGGACGAGGTATCTCTTTCGAACATCCCGCAGTAACGGCAGGCGTCGCCGTCGGCCTGACGCGAGAGGTCGCGAGGTTCCAATGGTAAAATAATTTCGAAATTGGATCTGTAGTTCTAAATATTACGCTTTACAACCAAACTTACAAACTTTACTTTCTTATAATTTTATAGTTGAGATAATATCCACGTGTATTTCCCTGGAGGAAGGATTAGGACTGCCTAATCATTAAAATCTTTACTTAACCTTGTAACATGTGATTGGGGACAAACCTCTTGCCTTTCTTGACAAACTGCAAAGAAAAACATCGTGAGGAAACCGGCACCAAACAACCGGAGACATGTGACATCTACCAACCCGCCCATTCCCTCTCATTGAGAGGAGGCCAGTGTCTCAGCAATGGCATCATTATAGGCTGATTATTTTTTGAGTTATTGTAATTTTTTTTTTAATTTGTTTCGTCTTGTCGTCAATCAATACTTTTTTTTTCTTTCTACAAACACCCAAACCCAGACCACAAACTGCAACTGTTTAACTTTTATTTACAAATAAAATGCTTAACTCGCATTACAATACTGTCATGGTTAACCAGATTTAACTAGGCTTCTATTAGGTCAGTTATTTAACACATAACTATATTATATCATGCAGTTAACGAATGTCATTTGAGGAAAACCAGGCGTTTAATGTTGTTATTTGACCTGGTTGAGGACCAGTTAGTTCTAGCCTTTAGTTAGGTGGTAATCACTATATAGAGAGGATTGAAGTTTTCACCAAACAAGGGTAAATAAATAATTTTAACGTTTTGCTGCCACCGTTACGAAACTTTTAGGGTTCATCTCGCGTCTTAATAAAATAATTAAGGGCTTGCTTCATCAATTACGTTCAGTTCCCGTTAACTTTCTTGGCAGTTCATTTTATACAAATTCTGTTCCATTCAGAATTTATTCGGAAAGTGGTGGCGCATCGGAAATAGGCCCTTAAACTTGAACAACGCGCACCCACAGCGTGTCTCTAATGTCAGTCACGGTTGCTTAGCATCTTTTTTTTTTAAGGTTTAGTAGTCATCAAATGACTCCTCCCGCTCTGGGCAGAACGATAGGGAGTGTCAGACTTCTACTGACTAAAAACCACCCATGTTCCATCTTAGAAGGGCTAAGAAGGAACATGGTTTTTAGTTTGCGTCGAGGCCGCGGACTACCCGCAGTCCCGAATTATTGCTCAGCCTTAAAAACTGATGACAGGATTTCGTTTTAATAAGTTTGAACAAGTTTTATTTTTATTTTAATAATAAAGGGAACAGATGTCTGTAAGTAGATAGATGATATTTTATGTAAAGTTTCAATCTTAAACATACGACTCTATAACACGTTGTCTATGTGATCCTCTTTTTCCGTCAGTCATTAAGGGATCGGACTGAGTCAAAAAAATATGATTAAAAATGAGTCCGTCAGTTAAATTATCGAAAAATATTATTATGTATTGGATACGTGTTTTTTGTTTTATCAAATTAATAAAAACATACGAAGATAAAACCCGCAAAAGATCATGAGTGGGGGGTTGTGACGTCATTTGTAGGTGAAAAATGTACTAACATGTAACGTTTTCGAGGAATTCACGACTTTTCGAAGCACTGTATCGTCTTCATTTTTTGTTTATGTGAAAAAAGAAAAAATACGTGTCCAATATTTTTTGGAAATCTATCTGACGGACTAATTGTTATTTTTTGTCCGATCCCATAATCGGGTAGAGCTGGCTGCTCTCATGCCTTTTGATCTAGTCTTGAGCTTCTCGCTTTGTAAACGAATAGTATGTGTGTATAGACAGACATAGTAACAGTTTACTCTTCTATTGTTATATTTAGCTAGCTGATGCCCGCGGCTTCGCCCGCGTGTTTGTCAAAACCTTTACAAATTATATACTAAAACCTTCCTCGAGAATCACTCTATCCATAGCTGAGGAAAACAGCATGAAAATCGGTGCAGTACTCTTTCAGTTTATCGCGAACAGACAGGCAGACAGACGCGGTGGAGAATTTTGTTTTATATATTTTGTAGTAATATACGTAACAGCTCATAACTTAGGACCCAGTAATATTGATGACAACAATATCCGTCCCTTTGTGCCTATTGGCCTTGTTCCGTTCTGTCTCCTGCTGATATGTAGGGAAGTGGAAATTATGTTTTTTCTACACCTCCGCTATTCTTTTCTGATTAATTTCGTTGCGGGATCCAAGACAGTTAAATCGTTTCTCTGGGACTACGTCGAGCTTCATTGTCTCGGCGCTTTTCTTGTGGTCACCACTGTTGATTCTGGCTAAGAGGAGTTACAGTGGTTTGGGAATAGTGTGGTGGACTTGCCCCAAATAAAAAAAAAAAGTAGTGATGAAGCTCTTAAGGGTTCCAGTTTGGCTTAGCCAGCTACTTTGTCTTCGGCTCTGTACAGTAATAATACACCTTTAAAGTAAAAATCAGGTAATTAATACGATTACATGACACTTTACTTGTATTACAAAGGCGATAATATCACACTTTTAATAACTTCACGTCAGAACTAGCGGTTATAAGAAGTATAAACTTTTCACATAGCAAACAAACTAGTTGCGTTTTGGTATGACACGTGGAAAAGTTCAAAAGATGTCCTAAAACTCAACGTCCACTTCTTTCTAAATGACCTGACAGAAAAGGAAGCCGAGTAGCTTACAAGCGGAGGAAATCTGCTGGCTGATAATTCTGTTGAAGGGAGGTTAGCGATCTCTTCGGGGCTGCGGTCCCCGTCGGGGCTGCGGGTTGTTCGAAAGAGACACCGCGGCCTTGACACAAAACAAAAAAAAAAAACGGAGGTTAGCGCTTTTCCGCGGTTATAAACAGATAAGCATGACATGACATGACGAATCTTTATGGGCTCCGTTTTTTGCCATTCGGCTACGGAACCCTAAAAAAATAACAAAGTTAAAGCACCAAAAAGCCATAACTAACTAATAAACCCGTGGATGTTTTTTTTTATTTTTCTGTAGTTAAGGAATGTAAGGAATTAAATAAAAGTATTCGAATGCCTGGGCAGCATTGGGTCCAAAACAGTTTTGGACCAAATGCTGCCAAGGCATGGGAATACAATCTCCACAAGAACTTTTCTAAATAGAAGTTCCTCCGTTTGTAGTTTTAGTTACTAAACAAGTTTTAACTAACTACATTTAGCGCCAAAAATGCCACCACAATGACCCTTTTTTTCATGGTTGGGAAATCATCAAATGACTCCTCCCGCTCTGGACAGATAAGGTAGTGACTGTCAGATTTCTACTGACTAAAAACCACCCATTTTCATTTTTAGCTGTTTGTGTCGAGGTCGCGGTATATCTTTCGAACAACCCGCAGCCTCGGGCAAAAATTACCCTTGAATCACAATTATCACTATCAAATCATAGTTGGAGAACATCTTACCCCACACAATAGCTGACAACCACCAGGAAACGCGCTTACCCTTATGCAAGCGCTACCTATCTACTAATTAGTACATGCTACACGGATACGGATGTACTCGTAGATAGATATGTTTACATCTTTTATTTTAATCGACGTCCATGTGTGATTAAAAGTCGCTTCATTTTACTCTGTTTAGCATACTAGACGAAGAGGACAATAAACTGTGTTGTGAGTAAGCATCGATTTAAATACGTAAGCGATGCTTATTGTTTTCTAAGTGATGAGGAACACAATAAAACCGGTACAACTAGGATCAATTGTCACATATAAGCGCTAATTACGAGTAAAATGACATATCCTTGTGGAAGAGTTTGTATGTGAAAATGTCAGGGGAGACAGGAAGAACGCAAATCATCACATCATCGTCTCGATGCACTTGCAAGAAGACGATGATTTCCATAAAAGATAGCGCATCTTTCTTCCCGTTAAGGATTATAGCACTAAAAGATATCCTTATAAAATTGGATTCCCATTTCTAAAATGGATAGCCGAATGGAAATGCATGGACCCAAGAATTTTCCAAGTATACACAAACAGGCCCAGTTACAACTAGTATCGGATATTACAGCATGAGCACTTGACCAGTACTTCCCAATCTGTTTACGGTGACGGTGAGATAACCGTTGTGTAATAGTAATTGGCCACGCTAACCAGCGGTGGCTGCGGTCACACCTTTATGCAACAGATCGCGGAACTACGGACCGATACTGTTACGGTCGATCATGGACTGGTAAAAGCACAAACGGGAGATGAATGAGTCATCAGATGTTTGGCCGGGTTATGAATATGGGTGCAACGAACATGGACTGACTACAGATTGGCAGAAAACGACAGTGCGGCAGGCCTGTAACGTTGTTGGAGATTTTAATTCTTATTTTGCAACACCAACATTAAATGTAAATCCTCATATAAAAAGTGGCAACACTAATACCTTCCATCTGCGACCATGGTCCAATACAGACGTACATTTTATTATTTGCTATGTTTTATTGAATCTTCCCCGGCACCAACGTACCAGCGCCTCATCAGCTACCCAACACTTAATACAAGCTACACAAACGTTGTGGTAGTACCTAGTTACAAACATGTCAATTTGTACAAGGGTCTATTCTGCACGAGCCTAAACCACTGCAAATAGGGATAAGAGAGTGGGTAGGCTTTTTCCCTACAGTTAGGCACTAAATAGTGTCATTAAGAGTTTCGGGTTTAGGTTTTTGGGGTATGTGCCTGTAAAACGAGTGCAATACGTCATTACGAAAGTTACAACGTCGAATCACAAGGCGCCGAATGTTTGTGACAACGAATACTGTGAGTACGAAAGCACGCAGCGACGCATATCGTTACAACGAATGCACGAGACTTCGAATCACGGAACAACGAATGCACGTTACAACGAAAATCGTCATACCGAGTCACGAGACCCCGAAATAACGTAAACGATCGTATCACCGACAGTAAAACAAAATCAAATATCTTTTACTACCTTTTTTACATTGAGTGACTTTGTGATTGTTCAAACGTATCTTCCTTAACTTAGTGGTGTCTACAATATCACAGGAGGCGGTCTATTCTTTTCCTTTCTCGTGTTTTTTTCTGAAGGAAAACACAGAAGCATATAAACGAGAAAGAAAATATTCATGAAAACACCCTTTGTCGTACACGAGATCCTAAATGACATCCCCGCTACTGAAAATTCTCAACCAGCTCTGAATTTACATCGTTATTTTCGAGTGGTGTATACCGATACTTTCCTAAATTACATACTAACTCAAATTCTCGAATTCCGTCATCATGTCGCTAATGGTATATAAGTAGCAATTTAATTAACCATTTTTAACCCTGAATCAACAAACCGAATCCGGCTGTCGCAACCGACACGCCTCCTATCCTATCTGAACATTAGTTTCAAAATTTAGTCGTCAGCTCGTCGCTACGTCAGCGTCAGCTGGGTCGCACGGTTTCGTTATCAGGAACCGACGACCTCTTGGTGTTCCTCGAATTGTGTAATGAAGAAACAAAATACAGTCTTGTTGTCTCTCATTATTTTTTTACAGGAAAAAATAAAACTTTAAACCTTACCAGTTGGTGTAGGCTGTGGATGGTAAGTATATTAGCCATACTTCATTTTCTTTCCTGTCAATCCTACGACTAGTTTCAAACTATGGTATCATGATTTTGGGCCGCGGGTTGTGAGAAGGAACATGGGTGGTTTTTAGTCAGTAGAAGTCTGACACTCCATTTCGCTCTGCCCAAGAGCGGGATGGGTAATTCGATGATTTTCCACCCGCCAAAATAAAATAAAAAAGGGTATCATGATTTTCTTCAAACATACTTTGTTGCCGATGCACTATTGGACTAAAATATTCGTTATTTTAAGTTTTAACTAACCGAAAGCTCATTTTACAAATATTGCTTTTCGTCGTTTCTTTATGCAGTCAAATACTTAAACTAGTTTTCAGTCTAAACCAAACATCCACAGCATTAGGTATTGCAGGGGGACGGCTTGTATTTATGCTTTTGCGGTTGCACAACGACACGCTTTGCTTATGCTTTGCTTGGTAGTATAGATGCAGGTCTGCCTTACTGCCTCCCTCAGAGGCGGTAAGGTGGCGGGGTCTTGAGGGAGAGCGCTACGGTCGTGTAGATCCTCAAGGCAAGTCTGGTGAGTTCGCCTTCACGCGGTTGCCACCCCGTTCTTGGTCTAATTCCATAAGAAATAGACGTAACAAAAACCACCAGGCGCGTTCCACCCTACCTCACCGCCACCATCCGTGACTGAATGGTGGTGGGCTTGGTTGCCGCTCAAAGCGGCATCGAGCAGGTACAAACAGTCACCTGCGCTAGGACCTGCGCAGTTGAGCGCCGTAAGCGGGGATGAAGGAGTCCTGGGGGGTTGAACCGAGCGGCGCTGGCGGTAATGTGTCCGCAAGGCAACACGCCCTCTTTGGTCCGGATTTCAAGCGAAACGGTGGCCCTGCCCAATAGCCGGGGGCAGGGAAATGGCCATAGTGTCCCGTCAGAGGGTCACGGTGAGGAGTGGGAGGTCCGCGGAGGTTGTCTTAGGATGGCCAAAGCGGTGGTGAAGGTCATGCTGACGGTGTAAGTGAGGGTTGATCAGTTCAGAAGGGATTAGTCAGTCCCCTATGCCAACCCGATCAAGCACCCGATGTCGCACTGTGAACCAGCCTCACGCTCCTATATCTCGATGGTAGTCCTAACGTTCGAGCTAGCTTGTAGCGAGACGTTCCCTGGTGCGGGCTCCAAGGAGGGTGGGAAGCCAAAGAGACGAATTACATCACACTATACTATGGACAACAAACAATCTGACGCCACTAACACACACACAAACACACCATCCACTCACACACATACAAAAACTACGGACACAAACACTCACAATGCACACACACACACCGGAGCGAAGGCGAAAGCCAAAACTCCGAAGAAGGGTGCTCCTAGCACCTCTTCGGCCCCCGGGAGTTCGGCTGCAAACGCGGCGGGCTCCAGTGCGGGCACTGGTCCGGCTACGGCGAATACCGCGGCCAAGACCAACAAGTCCCACAATAAGGGTAGGACATCGGAGCTGCATGGGACCAGTACCGATCCTTCCCCCCTTCAGGGTGCTCAGCCCCCCGCGACGGTTAACGCCGGTGGTCGGGCTCTGCTGCCAAATCCTCCCCCGCCCATTGCTCCTCTAGTCGCCACTCCCCCGCCGGCCGACACTGGTCGTTCGGTGGAGCTCTGCACCCCTGACGACGTGTTCGCACGTAACTGGCAGGTGCAGAAGGGCAGGAACAAAGGTAAGAAGAAGGGTAATGCTCCGGCATCACGTCGCCAATGTGCGGACCCCGCAGTGCAAGCTGCTCAGGCCCCCTTGGCTAGTGGTGCTAAGAGAAGGAATAGGCCGAACAAAAAACAACGGCTAGCAGCTCAAGGGAAGGGTAAGTCCCGTCAACTAATGCTGGCGAATGCCGCAGGTCAGGCACAACCGACCGTAGCTAACGTCAACTTTTCCGCAGGCAAGCGGTTGCAGGCAGAGGACGGCAATAGCCAACCAGGACCTAGTCAACCACCAGCCGGCGCAGTGGAAGGACCAGCTAAGGCGGTTACGGAGCGACCTGTTCGGAATGATCAGGCCGCGGCTAAGCGAGCTCTCAACGAGACCTCGTCGCCTCGAGGGGAGCGCAAGCGGCCGCGGCTTGATAAGTCCAAGCGGGTCGCTAATCGGAGCTATGCCCAAGCTGCAGGATCTGACCTAGACGTCGCAGTCACATGCGGCCAGACAGGTCAGATCAACAAGGAGGTGGCGGACCAGATCCTCGAAGCTCTTCAGAGGAAGATGCTCGCCGAAGCTTGTTCTCCTGACGCGGAGGAATTGCCGGTGCCCGTCTTCAATGCGAGGCCAGCGTTTGCAGATGGGGCCCTCAGGCTGTGGTGTGATAGCGAGGTCACCCTAAACTGGCTGAGAACGCTCATCGCCGAGATGCCTCCTCCCATTGGTGCTTTACTCGTGATCAGGAGGCAGGCTGACATAAGGCGCCGCGTACGTTGCGGCATACTCATCCCGGACGACCAGGGTGTTTTTACGGACCCGCACAACATCGGGCGCCTCCTATGCCACCAGAATCGGTGGCTGGACATAAGGAGGTGGACTATGCTGCAAGCCAAGAAGCAGGAGAAGGCTTGCTTCATGGTAGTTGGGATCCCTGAAAACCAGATCCCAACATTAATGGACGCCGGACGACGACTCTCTTTCTGTGCCGGGAGGGTTTACGTCATGTTCCAGACGCCGAACGGCAAGTTTGTCCATGTCCCTCAGGGATATCCGGCTGCAGAAGCTACCACATCGGGGGTAACACGGGTGGAGGAGGCAGCTCCCTCCACGAGCACAACGGTGCTACCTATGGACGTGCCTGCGGGAGCAGCGCCAGTGGCCCCAACAGTTGCCGGTGTGGAGACCGTCCTTTCGTCGGGTGGGGAGCTCGATGACAATATATTGTCATCGGCTTCTGACCTGGAGGAGGGCGGCTTCGACCCCGACTTTCTGTTTGCTGGGCTGCGGCTCGAGGGAGACGAGGAAGGATCGACCAGTGATGGCGTCCCCTTCGCTAACCTGTAAAGTCCTGCAGGCAAACCTCCACCACAGTCAGACCGCAACGGCTCAGCTACGGAAGTGGCTGGAGGTTCAACACACGGCCATAGTCCTGATCCAGGAGCCGTGGATCAGGGCGGGACGAATACAAGGACTTTCCAATCTTGGGGGTAAGCTTCTATTTAGCTCAGAGCACGATAATCCAAGATCGTGCATCTATACGACGCGTAACATAAAAGCACAGCCACTTACGGAATTCTGTTGCAGGGATATCTCTGCAGCCAGGCTGCTATTACAGCGCGGGGACACGGAAGTAGAGGTGGCCTTCGTCTCGGCATATATGCCTGAGGCTGAGGAGCCACCCCCGCATGACCTCGCCCGCCTCGTAAGACACTGTGAGTGCACACGCTTGGAGGTGGTCATAGGGGCCGACGCAAACGCTCATCACCCTCTGTGGGGCATGAACACGCAGAACGAAAGAGGTAAGGCTTTAGTTGACTATATGTTTACGACAAACCTAACCCTACTAAATACAGGTTCTGAACCAACCTTCGTCACCAGACGCAGTCGAACGATTATTGATCTAACTCTGGCATCGGAAGGCGCAGCGGCCATCATAACCGGGTGGCAGGTCTCGAAAGAGGCCTCCTGCTCTGATCACAGGTGGATCCGCTTTGACATCCCAGTCTGTGTGACACCTGTACTGCCACGCCGCAACCCACGCAACACGGACCGAGCTGCCTACACTCGTATCCTTGAAACCAAGCTTGCGCCAACAAAGCACTGGTCGACCCTTGAGAACTCGAGCCAGATCGAAGAACAGGTAAGTTACCTGTCGAAATCACTGTTAGACAGTTATCATTCATCCTGCCCTGAAACCACTGCGCCCACAACACCAGGCAAGCAACCATGGTGGGGACCTGAGTTGGAACGCAAGCGCAGGAAGGTAAGGTCAGCCCTAAACAGAGCCATGAACACCTGTGCTGACGAGGATTGGGACGTCTACAGGGCGGCCAAATCCAGCTACAAAAAATGCATCCGGCAGAAAAAATCTACTGGCTGGAGGAAATTCTGCGGGAAAATAGAATCCTGCCAACAAGCAAACAGGGTAAGGAAAATACTAGCACAGCAGAACTCTGCTGGACCTGTAGTGCTCCGAAAACCTGACAACACGCTTACCACTACTCCAGATGAGGCGATGCGCGTCCTCACTGAAACTCACTTCCCAGGTTGCGTCTTCACGCCCACAATTGACTGGACTGAGGTAAACCAAACTCCAACAGGAAACGACTGGAAATATGCTCACATGATGATCACGCTGGAGAAAATCCAGTGGGCGATCGGGTGCTTCCATCCTTTCAAGGCGTCCGGTCCGGACGGGGTGTTCCCTGCACTACTGCAATGGGGTGGACCCTCCATAGCTGAAAGACTGGTGCCCATATTACGGGCGTGCTTAGCCTTTCGGTACATCCCAAAAGGATGGAGGGACTATAGTAGTAGTAGAATATTGTGTATAGTAGTAGAAGAGTGACTATAGTAACGCCAAATCCTACCGGCCGATCAGCCTGACCTCCTTTCTCCTGAAAACCATGGAGAAGATATGCGAGAGAGAGCTGAGGGATGGCGTTCTAAAAGCAATACCTCTTCACGCAAATCAACACGCATACAGCGCGGGTAAGTCCACTGAATCCGCTCTGCATCTAGTGGTTGGCCGGATAGAGGAAGCGATCCATCAGAAGGGTATCTGCCTGGGTACTTTCATAGATATCGAAGGAGCCTTCGACAAAACAAACTTCTCCAGCATCAGCGCCGCTCTTTCCCGACACGGGGTGGAACAGGTACTGATAGACTGGATTACCAATATGCTTAGCAAACGAGTCGTCCGCCTTGGTGCAGAGCAGCAGTCAGCAGTGATAGCCAGGGGCTGTCCCCAAGGAGGAGTAATGTCGCCCCTCCTCTGGAATCTGGTGATTAATGACCTCATCGCGAAGCTCAATGCTAACCACTTTTACACTATTGGGTACGCAGACGATCTCGCCATCCTCATCTCGGGGAAGGTGACAGGGACATTCTGCAACCTCACTCAGCAGGCATTACGCATAGTTGAGCGATGGTGTGCTGAGTTCGACCTCTCAGTGAACCCCACAAAAACTGAACTTGTCATGTTTACCCAAAAACGAACGCTAGGCCCTCATCGCCTACCTAAGCTATTCGATACTGAGCTCCAGGTAACCAACGAGGTCAAATACCTGGGAGTTATCCTGGACAGTAAGTTAAATTGGAGCAGTCATCTTGACAACAAGCTTAACAGGGCCTGCATCACCTTTTGGCAATGCAGGAGGATGATAGGTAAGAAGTGGGGCCTATCCCCTAAAATTATACTTTGGCTTTACTGCGCGGTAATCCGACCCATGATCACCTACGGGGCAGTGGTCTGGTGGCCCCGAACCAAATTAATCACAGCGATAAGCAAGCTGCAACGTATGCAAAGGCTCGCCTGCATGGCGATCACAGGCTGCATGAGGACAACTCCGACCGCAGCTCTCGAAGCGATACTGGGGCTTCCGCCGCTCCACCTGTTCATTCAGCAGGAAGCAACGATGACGGCGTTGCGCCTCAATACGCTACAACTCTGGGGTAAGAAGTGCACGCAGCATACTGCGGCACTAGAGGGAATCCAAAGTGAGTTCCCCCTGGTGAAAGCTGTTAACGATCGAGTACCCAAACAGTACGTATTCGATAAGAAATACAAAATCCAACTCCATGAGGACCACCGCTGCGAGGGACTTAACCCTGCAGAATTAAGGATCTTCACGGACGGATCTAAAACAGGTACTGGTACTGGAGCCGGGGTCTTCTCGGAGGACCTCAACATCCACATAGCCGTACGTTTGGGGGCCCACAACACTGTCTTTCAGGCAGAATGCATGGGCATCTCCCTGGCGGCATCTGCCATCTTGGCTCGGGAGGTAAAGGAACACTCCATCCGCATACTCTCAGACAGCATGGCAGTGCTGCTGGCATTAAGGAGCCACACGGTGAATTCCGGGCTAATACACGAGAGACTAGAACAAATTTCCGTGCGTTCAAGCATTTTTGTCATACCTATTATTGGAATCAAATATAACAGCTCACAACTTAGGACCCAGTAATATTAATGACAATAATATCCGTGGTGGTAGGCAACTGGGCTTATCCCAGTTGTATACGTCCCTGTGTGCCTATTGGCCTTGTTCAGTTCTGTCTCCTGCTGATATGGAGGGAAGTGAAAATTATGTTTTTCCTACTCCTCCGCTATTCTTTTCTGATTAATTTCGTTGCGGGATCCAAGACAGTTAA
This sequence comes from Diarsia rubi, assembly GCA_932274075.1. Lineage (NCBI taxonomy): Eukaryota > Metazoa > Arthropoda > Insecta > Lepidoptera > Noctuidae > Diarsia > Diarsia rubi. The sequence goes on from OW026414.1 coordinate 7,235,422, forward strand.
ATCATTTCTCTGGGACTTCGTCGGGCTTCATTGTCTCGGCGCTTTTCTTGTGGTCGCCACTGTTGATTCTGGCTTACAGGAGTTACAGTGGTTTGGGAATAGTGCGGCGGGCTTGTCCCATGAATATATATAATACACGAGTGCCACCAACGCCTGAACCAGGTTGGTAACCTCAATAATATAACCATTCAATGGATCAAAGGACATAGCGACTCCCGAGGCAACGATGCAGCGGACGAACTCGCTCGAAGGGGCTCGAGCATGGCGGCGGTGGGCCCAGAACCCATCGTGCCGCTACCTTTCGGCTATCTTCGCACGCTGGTAAGGAAACGTACCAAAGAACTTCACGCCAAGCTGTGGCTAGACCACGGCGAGTGTAGGCAGGCCAAGAAGGCGCTTCCCGCCATCGACGCTCGCCTCACCAAACAAGCGCTCCGGCTAACTAAACTGCAGCTACGCACAGTAACGGCTGCCATCACTGGACACGGTACTTTTAACAAGCACCTCTTTGTTATAGGAGTCACAGATAGTCCTCTGTGTCGAGCCTGCATGGAGGAAGAAGAAACAGCAGCCCACGTGCTCCTGCACTGTCCGGGGGTTGCCCCATACAGGGCCAAATACTTCGGTGACCCAGGTACTCTCCGCGAGATTGCCAGTAACACCAAGGGGTTGCTGGCTTTTCTCGGGGAGCTGGGGTGGATCGAGTGATATTCCCACCCGCACGTAAAATACGCGCATTGAGCGTGGAGTTGCGGACACCAGCCCGTTATACTTATACTTACTTTTACTTATAGGTATTGCAGGTTTTTGAGCAAATATTGGCAGCAACAACAAATGTTGCTTTTGCTTACCATAACACGAGGTTTGGAACTTCGAATTACCAGCTTAGTATTCGTAAAGAAAAACATTGATTTATTTATTTCTAGAATAAGTGTCATTATTTGATCATTTCGCGGCTTCTTCTTGAGGCTTGAAATGTCAAACTCGCGAATTAGTCAAGCCATGACCGCTCAACACTGTCGACATTAATCTTTTACTAAATATTAATAAAAAAAGTCTCGCTATATTTTTTCCTCTTACAAAACGGACATGTTCATTCAAAAGAACTGTGTACGCAATATTTGGTCGGCAGTTTATTATGAAACTTGCTTCGGTCTTGAATTCTATGTATTCAGGATTAATGTTTTTGTTTGTACTACTAAATGTTCTTTGTTTATTATTTGCTTATTTTATCACTAGCTTTGTCTCGCAGCTTCGCTCGCGTTTAGGTCAGAAATTGTTCCATGGGAACATACAACCGGGACTCAAAGTATTCTTTGTTTCAACATGGTTTCAACCAAGGTGATCCAAATGTGCCAAATTTTATCGAAATTCGTTCAGGTTTTTTTGGAACGAAGTTCCTTATCGCGCGTTGTGAAAGGGGGCTAGACGGAAAAAATTCTTACGAAAAGTTGTCACGACACTTTTTGCTATAGTAAGCTATTGTAAGCTGTGCGGCGTCGCATGTTTCTCTGTCTGTCTCTCTCTCTCTTATAGAAAGCAAGCCAGATATTTTATATTTTAAATTTATATAAAAAATAATAATTATAATAATATAATAAAAATATATACATATATATATATATATTTTTTTTTTTATTATTATTAATTCTTTTGGTCATTCTTGTGCTGTTTGCGATAGACTTTAACTTCGATCCATCCGGGTGTCGCTTGACACCTCTCAAGTTTTTTATTTATTTATTAACACATACAGTCTTAAACAGTTTTACATTAATTTCGTACTAGATGGTTTGTATTGGTACTCACATTCGCTATAACAACACAAAAAAGACAATCACTAAAAATAAATATAAGTAAAGATGTAGGTAGGTACATTAATAGTATTTTGCACGCAACTACCCGTAAACATTATATCTATTTTGTGGCGTCAAAATGTAACAGACAGACAGATTTTGTAGGTATATTAGGTAATTAGGTATAAATGTTTTCCAGCAAATCAATAAAGTTATTGACTTTGTTTTATTAAACAAGTTGGGCAACCTAAACCTTCAGTTTTGTTTCGCTGTTCATTCATTTAGGTTAAGTAATTAAAAGTCTAGACGATGGCTCAGTCCTTGTTTGTTGAAACATTGCAACTAAACTGTCTCATTCAGTGACAATTCCGTAAATGCAAAGCATTCTGAACGTTCGGTCCAAGACAGAGTAACATTATATCAGGTGATTACTTCTCCGTGGGCCCAATGTGGGTTATAAGCAATGATATATTAAAACTATAGATACGTTGTCCGCCCTCAAAAATGGCAACATGAAATGAAGCCAATTAGCCACATCGCGCTTAGTTACGCACCAACCTCTCCCGCGACGCTACGTTTGTGTGTGTAAACCTGCGCAAAACATAAAAAACATGCCGTCGTGTGTTTTCTTACGATGTACAAATTATACTCCAAAAATTGTAGATAAAAATGTGTCATTTCATGCGTAAGTTCACAAAACTACCTATTTTTATTTTATTTTGTTCGAGGCCGCCGCCGTGTAGTGACGGCCGGCGCATGAAGTTACGTTAGCTACGTCACTCACGCGCTCGACCAATGAGCAAGTAATTAGACTATTACTTATCCTGTGACGTAACTGAAGATGTATATTTATCTCTCTCTAGCAACAGGCATCCCGCTGTTCGGTGTCATATTTTCTTTCCCTTTCTTTACGCGTATAAGTAGTTATCTAATATTTTCGCCGTTTTTAAGCCCCGCGATGTTAGTACGTGACGTGTCTATATATAATACTTCATTGGTTTTATGTAGATGCACAATGCACATGTCTTCAATTTTTGGGATCTAGGACATGACTATTTCCCCACGATGTTTTTCTTCGCTGGTTTGAAACTAGTGGTGAACTTTTGTTTCCTTTAGGTACATTTGTAGATAATCTTTAAGATATGTGTCGAGTAGCATAGTGTATCATTTATTCACAAAACGTCACGCCTGTAATCAACAAAGGGTTACGCAGAGGTGTAGGTACCCAAAGTCTCTTGTAATAGCGGGTGAGCTTATTGGCCCAACCGTTCACATATCTGTATCTGTGTACCAACTAAACCAATAATTAACCTTAATTAACCTACAACTTACAGTCACATCATACACATAGGTACACACTTACATGCACACATGCTCAAACACTCACGCGCAAGCACACTCACACTTTCACACACACATGAACCTACACCACATTGGTATTTTTTACTTTTTATTTCTTATATTTTAATTTGCAGTGGGGGTCCCCGTCCTAAATTTTGCTTTTATTTATTAAATATTTTAATTTGTACGTTACAATGATACTGTAAACCCTTTTTGAGTTGAAATCTGGTGACATGCGTCTCACTACCTACCACAGGCACCAGTGATTCACAACCACGTAATTTACTTGATTATGCCAATAATGAAAATTATTATTATTATTAAATCCAGACTTCGTGGCTACTACCGAGACATTCCTGACGGAATACCCAATTACTCTTTATTCGAACTAGGATTCAAACGGAGAACCTAATGCACAGCAATCGCGCTAGCAACCACTAGATCAACACAACGAGGCCGTTCTGAGAAAACCAAGAAGCGCAAGTTGGTTAATATTCGTAAAGAACATAATATCACTCGACTACTTCTGCTTACTACGCTTATGAAGGGTTATTTCATTACCGCTCACTAACGCCACCTAGCGGCGGCAGGCTACACTTCGAAAGCAATTGTTGTAACTGCAACACATCACCTGACCAGTAACAACTTCGTAGGCAGGAATATAATATTTTGCTTAAAAACTTTTTGATTTTTCCGCTAGGGCCTCTACAATCGGCTATCGGCGGCGGCGACCTCTCGCGTCCGGCCCTGGTGGAAGCCTGGGACACCGTCGCGCAGCAGTGATGCTAGCGAAGGAGGTGGCGGAACGTGAGAGGGAGCGAAACTCTTGTCCCAGCCGCCGCGGGAGACGCTCCGACGAAACTATAAGGTTTTCATATGGACTACAGAACCCTTAAAAGGGAGATCGGTGTTGAGGGCTGATAAAACAGTTTACGCCTAGATAGGCGTAAACTTAACCTACCTATGCTTCCCGAACGCTAATAATTAAGAAATAAGTTATTACAAGTTTAGTGTATATTCTACTGTCTTGTAATATTAAAGAATGAATAAAAAAACAACAATGATAATTTCACTGACGAAAATTTATTTTTACATTATTTCCTGATATCACAAGTCAATGATATAATAATGACAATCACAAGCGTAGTTCTAAACGTTTTAGGTCATAAAATAAGTCATATAAGAAACGGACAAACTTTGAAATAAATGATGAAATAATGATAAATGTAACGAATATTGTAATGAAACATTCAAATTACATGAATATGACATACACTGAAGGATATTAATATAGCATTGTGGTTCAGTTTGTTAAAGAGCCACATTGATCTTGGAAAAGGTTAAAGAAAGCAGAGTTCTTTTAGATAATAATGAAATATGAGAAAATAATACAAGCATAAAAAAATGGAATTGTTGTATCAATTTGATTGATCGAATAAAGATGAATATTTAAAAATAAGCACTTGAAATAATAGATGAATTATGAGCACAAAAATATATAGAAATAAATGAAAGTCAATATAGATGAAAAATACATGTATAAATAAAATACGTGTGAAATTTTAAAAATTTTCACATTTATTTTGTGATACACAAAAATAAATGTCAAAAACTGCATATAATTCGAGTATAAAAAAGTTCTGTTATTTTTTAGTTCAAATTAATGTGATTCGTCAGTTTCCAAGAAGAATTTATTTACCCAATCTTATGTACGTCAGACGGCACATGTAATGTTAAATATATTACTAAACTATTTATTTACAATCTTATTTTACCACTTAAATAACCAATACCTTAAAACTAGTATCTGTGTTAACACTTTGAATCTAATCAATGCTCAAACTATTCTGCAGGGTTGGTATGAAATATGAAAAATGATAAAATTACAGAAATTATTAATGGTGAAAATGATACAGTTAGTTACACTAGGTAATGAAAATGGAATGTGGCGGATAGTAACGATCCAACCCTAACATTATTTTTGAATTTCCAGAGGCCTTCGACACTTTTAAAGACCGACAAATTCAGAGACATACGTACATACAACATTACAAACAACTTAATACTACACAATACCCTTAAATTACCACAAATCACGGGAACAGTTCTTTATACGTAAACTTTGATGTTATTTTATTCGCCATTTCAGTGAAGAGGTCCGCAAGGCTTTTTTCTAGGACCGGACTTATTTCTTGAAGGAATACTTGTGAGTTTTCGTTGATGACCCTGTTGGTGGCAGGTCCGAGAACTGGATCGCCGTCGAACAAGTTGGTCAGGTAGATGGAGGACTGACCAACACGGAGCCTCACTTTGAAGGGATCGAACTGTAGGTATTCTTCCTCACCGATCATTTCTTTGTGTCCTCTCATTGTGACATTGCAAGCGTAGTCCCCTGAAAAGTGATAAATTCAAATGATTAATAGTTTGCCTTGTATCATTAAGCCCGCTCCTGTTCCACTATTGTACATGAACTTTAAATCAATAAATTTGTTATGTCAAAATATATATAATGTTTGGAAGAAATGTTGGATAAGAAAACTGCATTGATTTTTAATTTAAATTTAAAAACAGCGATGAAACGACATAGAAAGATACAGCAAGCCTAATCATTGTGGACTAATAACATTAACGTTCATAATACAGGCTCGCTATAATGTTCTAGGTACCTATCTCTACACTAACCAATAACTACGTTGCATATTTAAGTAATTTGAGCCATATCCCAAGCTTTATACGTACAATGTAGGAAGTGGCCGTTAGATAAGTGTAGTCAAGTTTCGCCTTCGCAACGATAATTCCTGATTTACTTGATCTTGTCTTCCTCTGCAGGTACCCAAGTAAGAAGATTGATATTAGATAATGTTGTGTATTATAATTTTATGATAATTTTACATTTACTTGTGAAATGCCTGCGGCTATTTGAAAGTACAAGAAAACAAAACGCCAAATCCATAATTAAAGCCTAATTCAACGTCGTTGGATAGGTACCAGCTAAGTAATTTAATGAAAAAAACACACGACTGCATTCAGACAACAACCTAAATCAATAATCAATCAGGTCCTCAGTAATGAATTCATCAGAACCAGTGATTAAGATTACATAAAGCGACATGATAACACAGTAAGAACGCACGTGTATGCTTGTAACGTTAACACCTATGCTAAACATTGCATGGCGCATTAGTAAACGGTGGCAGCGGTGCAAGCGACAAACGTGTTGCTAAGGCGCATTACATATTGGTTTATATTCTACACCCTTTTTTTTTTTTTTTTGGTGGGTGTAAAATCATCGAATAACCCCTCCCGCTCTTGGGCAGAGCGAAAGGGAGTGTCAGACTTCTACTGACTAAAAACCACCCATGTTCCTTCTTCGCCCTCTATGTCGAGGCCGCGATAACCAGTGGACTACCCGCGGCCATATTCTACACCCTTGCATAGTAATGATCTCCTCGAAATATTATAATATTTTGTCCTAAAAGACAAAAAAAAACTTCGCAAAAAAGAATTCGCTTCGCTTCGCTTCTTCGCTTCGATGAATACATCATCAGCATCTGCGAAGTCTTTTCTTAATTATTTTGAGGTAGGTTTCCAGTCATACCGAATGCAGTTGAATACTAGTATTTCACGTGGAGCGATTGCCTATCTGATCTCCACAACCCAGTTGTTAAAAGGCTTTTCTACACACTGTATCTATATTTCTTACACAAACGTTCCTCTCGCAGCTCTGCTGGAACAAATTTCTTGTGAAATAAGCAGTACCTTTGTGCTCTTCTACTTTTTTAAATGTATTTTTTCCATTTTCTGTATTTTATGTGTACATAAATAAATAACAATTAATAAATAATACGATATCCCTTGATAAGACGAATTAATGAATCCCTAACACGTTGTCGAAACAGACGAAAAGGCTTCAGTTGAACCCTGTTCAAATTTAATTTCGTTTATACGACTTGCTTCATCAAATGCTTTTTTTACCTTTGAAACTTGTTCATATTTTTTATTGCATCAGCTTCTTGTAGCTATGTTTATTTTTTAGATTTATTTTATTGTTATCCTAGACATTGAGAGTATTTATTCAAATGGTTAAACAAATACTTTTAGTTTTATTATTAGCAAGCAGCAGCAAGGCCAAGGTAAAATTGCTCGTTTCGCAAAGATGTTACAGCTAATATCAATATTTTAGTATTGTCTAAGTCAACTACTCCTACTTATGTGGGTAATTTTTATATATTTGGCAAATATATATGCTATTGACTTTAGTTTACAGAAGACACATGACCTTAAAGCTCAAGGTTTATTTATTCAGTAGGATTGAGTAGCTTTGAAATGCTGTAGTCTAATTGAAAGTTGTAGATGTATGACTACGTGGAATTAATGTTTACATTCTTAATGTCAAGCTTGGTGAACAATCTAGCTATCAGGACGCTTATCTTCCAGCTAAATATCCACATAATTTCGATTCATATGTCATGATCCATGAAGTCACTAAAATTCATACCAAAAGTATAAATGCAAAAGTAACTGTGTCTGTCCACCTGTCCGTCAGTTGGCCACTGTAACATTGGTCTGGATCGACAATGGAAAGATTTGTGTGATGGCAGATCATCGAAATCAAGAATTTTAATAACTTGAAGATCGCTGTAACATTTGTCTGGATCTGCATCGACAGTGGAAAGATTTTTGTGATGACATATCAGTCGAATTGTAAAATTTGAAGAAGTTATAGATAATGGTTGTTGTTTTTTGGAGGTTCATTTTGATTTCCGAAGCTGTTTCTCTCTACCTTCTCTCCCTTGGGCCCTGTGTGACCGCAATGCAAGCACGTGTCGCCACAGATGGCTGCAACCGGTGCAACAGCGAGTACATACGTCATCCTATGCAACGCGGGTCAACAAACTTTGCCATTACGCTATTTACTAGTGCACTTACTTATGAAATCTCAATTTGTTGTGCGATTCGAAGAATAATAGTCATTAATGGTGGATTATTGAATTCTGAGATATTGATGACTTGGAAATCTGCGATTGTTTGATTTTAATTTAAGAACATCGGCAATACAAATAAAGCCTGTTAGCCATTAGAAAACTAAGTTTGTTTTTGACATTTTACGAACTAAAATGAATCTTATCTTGTTTCCCATTAACTTTCTTTTCAACCATTTAAGTAAAAGTACTATCACAAAAGTACCATTGCTCACATAACATACGGACAAAGAATAAATAAGGTTTAATTAGTTTCTTGGAATGTCACGCATCGCCTACATTTAGACCGCTACGTTACGTCTTCATGTGAAGGCAGCCAAGGAGAACATAATAATATGAGTTACGAGAAAATATTAAGATAACAAAGTAAAAGTGCAATGGACTTCCTGAAACCCGATTCATTTCTGGAACGAACAGCAATTGTCTTTGAATTACCCGATCTGTTTTAAATTGATTAAGTATTTTCGTGTCTGCACGACATTCATTGCTTTTAAAAGCAGGAAAGTTCCACACCCTGTGCCTAGTGTGTGCCTAGTTATGTTACTACGGACAATTATTATCGTCCCTCGAGGGAACTTCTAGAACTTCTTCTTCCATAAAATCGCGTTTGTTGTATGGGAGCTCCCCTAAATATTTATTTATTTTGTTTTTAGTATTTGTTGTTATACTCGTAGCGGCAACAAAAATACATAATTTGTGAAAATTTCAACTGTCCAGTTATCGCGGTTGTTCTCCGTCCGTCTGGACGGACAGCGAAGTCTTCGTAATAGGGTCTAGGACTCTATTACGAAGACTTCGCCGTCCGTTTTTACCCTTTGGGTAAGGAACCCTAAAAATGAAAATTCATGTGGAATATGGTTCCGAAAAAGGTACTGAATGCCAGTTTGCAAGGGGCTGTCCCTTGCACCCTGTATACAACGCACCTCATTTAGAATGTGTATATTCAGTCATCTGTCAGGAATTACCTGTTTGACTGGCCTGTTGGTCTAGTGGTTAGTGACCCTAACCGCTATGCCGGAGGTCGTGGGTTCGATTCCCACCCAGGACAAATGATTGTGTGATGAGCACGATCATTTGTTCTGTGTCTGGGTGTAATTTATCTATAACATGTATGTATTTAGAAATATATAAGTATGTTTATCAGTTGTCTAGTACCCATAACACAAGCTCTGCTTAGCTTGGGACTAGATGGCGTTGTGTGATAGTTGTGGAATATTATTATTATTATTATTATTATTATTAGGTAATGTTATGAATGCCGCGCATGTTTCGTGATCATTTATTAACTACTTACTTATTTTATTCGTAACAACTTAATTGTATTATATCACTTCTCTAATTACAATCGTAAAGAACAACGGTTGATCTTGACATAGAAATGTGATTGTATAATAACATTCGCAATCGATTCATGCGATCAAACCGTTTTATAACTTTCTTTCATGATCGAGTTTCGTTAAACTGGTTTTAGTTGTTATGCAGGAACTACAATATATTTGGAATAAGAGATAACCGGTGTTGTTAACGAAAATATTTCCATTTTCAGGTATGGCATAGTTTTAACGTGCAGCAGAGATGTAACTATTGAACAAAACAAGGATCTAACTATTGATTTAAAATCACACCTTTGCTGTTGTGCTTATTTTCAATTACTAATTTACGTAAGTGAATAATTAAGATATAATAATTAAGATCCGAAAATTCTCAAGGGTGGTTAGGTAGGAACACAATCACATACATAGCGTGAAGCACGCACTACATACCTACATTCCTACGTAGCCGTCAATTTGTCTAATTCTTTTTCGGGTGAGATAAGAGAGAGAGAGAGAGAGAGAGAGAGAGAGAGAGATGAAAATATTGAATATATACGGATAATAAATATCTGATTATAAACAATAAAGGGTGTAAAAGTACCCTAAACGAAGCCGAGAGGCACGTGTTGTCCTCGTCACTGCGATTTTTTTTTGTTCTAGACCATACCTGGGAACCCCGTAGTTACAGAGATATAGGGGGTCAAAGTTCCAAATTTTGCACAGCTGTTTTTTTTAGTACTTGTTTTTCAGGTTTTAACTTTACTTAAATTACCTCCATGACCCATTTACTATTCAAAGCATGCACTAGCACAATGTTTTAAGAGTGCTACATGGAGTTTTATCTTAAAATGTGATTTTGATCCCATAAAAAAGTAGTATGATGTTCACAATGCTTGCTTGACGGCTTCGTTCGTTTACACTCTGTATTTCAAAAAGATACTAACTGAAAGTCCCAGTGATGTTTCCTCTTCCCTGCAGCCGCAGCAGCAACACCTGGATATCCATCTTGTACTTGCCGGCGAAGTCCAGCTTCGGGAGCAGCAACTTGAAGTCAAACCTGTTGTTGTCTAGGTCAGACCTGGAATTTAACAACGAAATATTGTTAGTCCTTACAAATAAATTTTAAAAAAATGTAAGAATGTCGCAGGATAAGTGGATAATTTTTGTTCTTGAAATCTTACATAATTCAAGCTAACAGCAAATTAGTAGTTAATTTTCTGCCATTAGGAACGGAATCATGTAAAATATTGGTATTCAACTGCATCCAGTTAGACTGCATAGTTGGGAAAAAGCTTCGCCGATGATGATGTGAATGGTTCCTTTCCATAACTCGAAGAATGAAACTAAATTTTAAATAAGACCACATAAAAAATTGCCGGAAGTTGAGGGAGTATCCTAGGGCACAGGCAATACGAAATAGGTATAATATACGGAATCCTTATAAGTTTACTAGGAAATTGGTACACGGTAGATGATACTTTTCAAAAAGGACAGACGTGCTCATATGTACTGCGGGGCACGTGAAAGTAACCAAAACAAAACTAGCGATTACGACAAGCTTAATTTAAGATACACCATTACACAGCCAATCCCAAACCTCGTTCATTAACCTCGAACATATTTGCTTTCTCGAAACCACAAATAAATTATAGTGTTTAAACTATTCGGAAGGTTGGTCTACAATGGAGTTTATTGTTGAAGTAAGTTAATCATGAGGGATTTCATGACGGCAAAGCTCAGGATTGGTGCCCTGAAACAGTGACACAGGGTCGTGGCAGACCACGCAGGTGATGGCCATGGCGGGACGAACTGGATGTCTTCCTTGAGAATTGGGGAAAAGTTGCACAGAATCACGACCGTTGGAAGGAATAGCCCAGCAGTGGGACAATATGGGCTCGCTATAATAAAAATAACTCTTGCTAGTGGTACGCGTTAGCTATGTATCGAAAAAAAACTAGAAGTCATAGGGAAATTTGCCCTTTGCCCCCCGCCAGTGCTGCGGGTTGATCGAAAGATATACCGCGGCACAAAGGGCTAAGAAGGAACATGGGTGGTTTTTAGTCAGTAGAAGTCTGACATTCTCTGTCGCTCTGCCCAAGAGCGAGAGGGGTTATTTGATGATTTCCCAACCCCAAAAAAAAAGATGGCTTTGCCTAGATGTGACACGACCTAACAGCATCATTAAGCTCTTGCTATAGAAGAATGGTCGGCAGGTTCATGAAAAGCAAGTTTTGATATCATCTAACCTAACCTTTTCAAACTTAACTAGGATTGACTTCTAGTCTTACCGGATGCAGTTAAATACTAGTATTTTACATGGCGCTACTGACTGTCTGACCTCCACAACCCAGTAGCCCATGAGTAGTATTAAAACTCTGACATCAGATGAGGCACTAACATATTATGGTTCCGATGGCCTTGCTGCATTGTAATTAGAAAAATAGGGTATTTTCTCAAAAAATATCTAGTTAGTCCGTTAGATAAGTTTGTAAAAAATATTGAACACGTATTTTTTCTTTTTTCACGTATAAAAACAATGAAGACGATACAGTGCTTTAAAAATTCCTGTGACATCATAATCTAAGACATTAGTATGAATTTTACCGGTGAGTGACGTCACAAACTCCCACCCAAATCTTTGACGCGTTTAAACGTCGTCAATTTTTATTGATTTGATAAAACAAAAAATACATGTCCAATATTTTTCGATAATCTAACAGACGGACTAATTAGAATCAATTTTTTTTAAGTCAAGAAACATCCATATTTAGCTTTTGCGACAACCAACGGCATAATTGCTGTAGATCTTGTAAACCTAAATAACTGTTGGTTTTTATCAGACAATAAATACCAATCGTTTCGTAAGAGAACTTAATTGATCGAACTTTCTCTCAAGTCCTGGCCTTCATTAATGACGAATTAATCAATTAATCCATTAACTATCGGAAATGTTAACAGATCCTTTGGCAGGACTACGGCGGGAAACGTTTATATAAGCTGCTGAAATACGGAGTAATTTCCTGTTATATATGTGTAATACAAACACATTTCATAGGGGAAACGGTTGTATGTTTTTCAATTAAGGGTAAGAATTAACATACTATTAAAATGCGGAAGTAAACACTAAACGTATAAACTATGCACATATATTCTTTTACACAACATCCTTTATCTGTGCGTGTGATTTTATCGTCCTTTATACTTTTCCAAAAGCGTTATTTTTCTATCATTATGCAAAGTACTGTTTGCAAAGCTACGAGAATAACATAACATCACGCCTGTAATTCCAGAAGGGTAACCTAAGTCAAATGCCTCAAACAATATAACTTTATGCGACCTTCTACTTTAAATGTGCTCACATCAGTTAGTCTTGTCATCATGAATCAATAGCCTATATTGATGCCAAGCACGAGCTGCATAAAATAACGCATTTTTTAATATGACTTTATCCATAACGTCATGATGAATTAATCATGAGTTGAGGTTGACACCAAAATGTAGGTAAGTATGTAGATCTTTTTCTAGAACCAATAAAGCTGTGAAAATTCTAGCAATGCTGCAAACATTTGCCTAAAATAAAATCATGTTTCTCGAAACGTGCATAAATAAGAAATATCTATTTTTCACTTTAAATAAACATTAATCACTAAAATTCTCATCATACTCACTTGAGTTCTTCAATGATGAAGTTACTAGGTCCTCGCACTTTGACATCATTTACGACGGCTGTCAGCTTGGCACCTTGAGGTCCTCGAGCCAAGGCGATCTGGCCCAGGCTTAGAGGTTCGATTCCTGGGACGTTCAGCTCTGGGATACCCTGGAATTTAAAGATTTCTTATTAGTTTACAAAAGAAGCAAGACAGTTCTACACAAAGTCGACGTTAAAACTATTAGGCTAACAAAATAATAAAAATGTTTTATAATCAGAAGTCATTATTTAAATTAGGCTATGAAACAGCTCTTCTAAAATGAAATTTCTCAAATTGCTAGCCACTCTACCTGTTAATCCCATCCTAGTGTTTTACAAGAAGCGGCAGACCAGACTTTTAATCAAAAAGTCCGAGTTCAAATCCAACACTCAACGAAAGCCAAAAAATTAATATAAATGTAATAGTACAAACGACACAACTAAAGACGACAGTTGCAAAACATTTGCATTCGTTGACCTTCCGAAAAACGATGATGGACTACAAACGATAATTAATTACATGCAGACCAAGACAATTAACTCTTTAAACCTACATAAGCCCTATAAGGCCAATACTGTTTCCAGAATACAAAATAGATAAGACCCTGGCTCGTAGTTATCAGGCTATGTATATTCAGTGCGTATCAAAGCAAACATAGCAAGAATCTTAATGAACTCTTCATTCATACATATTTCTTTGTTAATTACAATCTCTGAGAACAGCCAAGATCACACGCATTGCATCAGATCAGATCTTGCAAGAACATCAATTAAAATTACAGGCGGATCCCAAACAGAACCCTGATGAGAGAATAATAATACATTATGAGTTGTTGCTTCACCGTTCACAATGATTGAAACCTTCAACGAATCCATATGTACCATAAACCTAACATCACGACTGCTTCCCCTTGAAGGCAAGGCAGAGGTGTGCTAATGTTATGCGAACAACCACGACAGTTTGTCATTTATCTTTCAAGTCCTGTGTTTACAAGGAGCGAACCTATACACCTATACCTTCAGGATGCAACTAATTTATGATGGAAAAACCCAATAAAACTTTACCGTTCCCGACGTAGAAGAATAGGATTAGGATAGTGTAATTTTCTGGTAACTATAGTTTTCTTTTGTTCTGTTTTCAACAGCTTTACAGCTGATGAAGGACTAACGTCCTCCCGTTGGGGCTGTGGGTCGTTAGAAAGATATACCGCGGCTTCGACACAAAGGGCTAAGAAATAACATGTGTGGTTTTTAGTCAGTAGAAGTCTGACACTCCCTACCGCTCTGCCCAGAGTGGGAGGGAGGAGTCATTTGAAGATTTCCCAACCCCACAAAAAAAAGACTTACATCCTCCATCTACTTAAATAAATAAAAGTGAAGCAATTGTAAAAGAAAATGAAGATGCTATTGGTAATAGAAATAATGGTTGGTGGTATCCACACACATTACTTTCTATTTTGAGATCAGATTTTTACAATTCTCAACCACTATTATTTTATTTACTAAGCACTTAACATAAAATGGCTCACACAGTGATAAATCAACAAATCAAACACGATGCAGGTTGCTTAGGTTACATTTTTCACCCACCATCCTCTTGACACACTTCATTTTATTTTGAAACTACTACTACTGACAATGGAATTATTGATTAAACTGACAATGACATACTTTCAAATTCTCTATGAAGCTAAAAAAACATTTTTCTCCCTGATTGCGGTGTAGCCAAGGTCACGGCAATATTTTTTTCTAGCTATGGAACATTCTGAGAGCTTGTAAGGTAATTCTCATTTTTCTCTTCACTTTTCTCTTTTTTTAAACAATCGTTGCCCCGAACTAGGAATTTCTTTAAAAAAAAGACGATTTTTTTTTTTGCCAATAATGTATCAATACGCAATAGTGATGACATGCCGAAGCGGGCATTGAACCTTAATTAAATACAGCACACATTAAGCTTCGTGCCTAAATTCGATCAGAATCGTACGAAAAGCATGGTACTTGCTTCTTTAGGTGTATGACAACATAGTCAGGCAACCAACATGCCTAGGAGATATTTTTCGACGGTTAATTTACACCCTGTATAGTCATAATATCCTCTACAATCACAACTAAAATACTGGTATTCAGCTGGATCGGGTTAGACTGAAAGCTGACTCCAACATAGTTGAGTAAAGCCTAGGCAGATGATGATGAACAAGAACAAATCATAATTATGCATTTGTAAGAACGAAGTAGGTACCTTTTTTTTTGGGGAAATCATCAAATAACCCCTCCCGCTCTTGGGCAGAGCGAAAGGGAGTGTCAGACTACTACTGACTAAAAACCACCCATGTTCCTTTCTAGCCCTATATGTTGAGGCCGCGGTATCTCTTACAACATCCCGCAGCCCCGACGAGTAGGTACCTCAAATTCCAGTCAGTAACAAAATCCGCGCAGAGTAAGCTATCAAATTAACAATTTATTAGTGTTAGATGTTTCCCAACGAACCGGTCTAGCCGTTCACCCTAATTCAATGCCCAAGGATATGTGCCTACTTGTATTTGCACAACTCTTAGTACCTCAGCAGTGTGTTGTCCCTTCGCTTTTGCAACGTGTTTACTTTCATAAAATCAATTGGTTTTGTTTACTTTGCGCGCTTTTAGAGTAATAAATATTCATATATTTACCTAAATGAGCCCTTTATAGGCAGTGTTTCGGAAAGGTCAATCAACTATAAATATCAGAACGTGTACTGTATAAACACGTGCAAGCCGTTGAAAAGAATAACAAAAAATAACGGGCGATTGTTTTATTTAAGAATCAATGAGTCTAATGAACGAAAGCCTAGCTTCTGGAATTCAATCTATCTACGTAGAAAACTGTCAGCAACCTGGTCTGATCTTCCCGCTTCGAGGTTTTAAGCGTTAGGAGTCAGACAGACAGACTTGTCACTTATTATTACCGAAACAATACTGTGATTGCTTTTTGGCACTAGTTGAGTGCCAAAACGCAATGACAAGTGTGAGTGAGTGAGTGTGTTTGTTTGTGTGAGTTCATGCTGAAACGTGTTGGCATACCAGCACAAGCTGCCTGCTTTCTACGTAGATGCAACTTTAGTCACGAGCACGACTGATACTTTGACACGTTTATTATTGCGACGTGCCCTCTAGACTCCTTTTGCCTCGTGTAAATAGTTCGAAACTAGAGCAATTTAAACGTATTGACACCACTATCGGAATTGGGAATTCGACCTAATGACGCTGCTACTCATGAAGTATTTATTAAACACCTGACATTGTTATCTATTTTAAGTAGAATACAAATGATTCCTACGTGCTTTTAGCTTCCGATTTGACACCAATAATGACCAAAGTTTGTGGCATATGCGTCAATTTTAGTT
Source organism: Diarsia rubi (assembly GCA_932274075.1). Classification (NCBI taxonomy): domain Eukaryota; kingdom Metazoa; phylum Arthropoda; class Insecta; order Lepidoptera; family Noctuidae; genus Diarsia; species Diarsia rubi. The sequence goes on from OW026414.1 coordinate 7,251,918, forward strand.
ATCAGCTCTGTTCCGAAGGTATATAAGCTTGTTTGTATATGTGATTCCTTTCATATGTCCGAAATGGGGTGGTGTGGTGCGATAGTGTTGGTGGCCTATATAGGAATATTACAAGTAAGTCACAAAGAATAAGATTCTAATAGTAATTTCACAGTTTTTTTCATTTGTTTTATTGTATTTTTTTATTCTTACTTACATTATTTTCTTTAAATAGCGCTTTCGTATGCACTTTATTAGGTACACTAAACATAATAGAGTAACAAGTTAATAAATTGCATAATGTAGCACATAAAATGTATAATAGGTGATGGTTGTAATATTATTTAGTGTGTACAGCATTATTTTTATTTGTTGTTACAGTGCGATCTATCTCAGTCTGCAAGATGTAATTGCAACAATCGCAGACCGACAACATTACAATTTAGGATTCCAAACTTAGATACTCCACGTAATCTTCCTTTCTACTACCCCTTGCCTTACCCATACATTAATGCCAACAACCAGCAGAAATGTAATACACCAAAATGTAAACTTCAACCAACCGCGGTCAAAATATCAATTCCAACTGCTACTCGATCAGGCTACACCACCATAATGATTGATACTAGGAAAAATCCTAATGTTACAACTGAAATAAGACCGAGAAGTCAAAAAAAAACAAATGTGAATGTAATAGTACAGGTTGGCAATACGAATAAGGGAAAAGAGGATAATAGTACTGAGCCAGCAGCTACTGCTCAAACTGACGTGTCTGCAACAAAAGATAAAGACGGAAATCGTGTGACGAGTAAATCTTCAGCCCAAGAAAATGGTAATAAAGTCGATGTTACCGTAGATGTTGAAGAAACGGGAACCGATGAGTATGGAGATGATGAAGGTGAAGGTGATGAAATTGTTGTGACAAGTGTTGCATCAGCAGGTGATGGTAAAGGCAATGATGCGGAGGCAGAAAGTGCAGTTGAACTTGGTGGCAAAGAAGAAGAGGAACCAAACAAGGAACCTAAACCTGCTGACAAACCGAAACCTAAATCTACGGACAAACCTGCTGACAAACCTGAGGAAAAACCTGCTGAAAAACCTGCTGCGAAACCTGACGAAAAGCCTACTGACAAACCCAAGGACAAACCTGAGGATAAACCTGAGGACAAACCGGCTGACAAACCTAAGGACAAACCTGAGGATAAACCTGCTGAGAAACCTGAGGACAAACCGGCTGACAAACCTAAGGATAAACCTGACGAGAAACCTGAAGAAAAACCTGCTGACAAACCTAAGGACAAACCTGAGGACAAACCTGACGAGAAACCTGAAGAAAAACCTAAGGACAAACCTAAGGACAAATCTGAGGACAAACCTGACGAGAAACCTGAAGAAAAACCTAAGGACAAACCTAAGGACAAACCTAAGGACAAACCTGAGGAAAAACCTGCTGAGAAACCTAAGGAAAAACCTGCTGACAAACCTGAGGATAAACCTAGTGAGGAACCTGAGGAAAAACCTGCTGACAAGCTCAAGGACAAACCTGCCGACAAACCTGAGGAAAAACCAGCTGATAAACCCAAAGACAAACCTGAGGAAAAACCTGCCGACAACCCTGAGGAAAAACCCAAGGACAAACCTGAGGAAAAACCTGTTGACAAGCCCAAGGACAAACCTGAGGAAAAACCCAAGGACAAACCTGAGGAAAAACCAGCTGACAAACCCAAGGACAAACCTGAGGAAAATCCCAAGGACAAACCTGAGGAAAATCCTGCCGACAAACCTGAGGAAAAACCTGCTGACAAACCTGAGGATAAACCTGCGGACGGTGATTCAGCTGCGTCAGCTACTTCAGCTGCGGCAGCTACTTCAGCTGATTCTGGCAAAAAAGAAGACGTCGAAACGAAAGCCCAGTCTTAAGTTTTTTTACAATAAGATACAAGTATGTAAGTACTCCATTAATTTATAAACTGTATATTATGTAGAAATAATGCCAGTAATAGAAATTGTAGCTGTAGCTAAATAATAAAAATAATGTTTAAAATCAACGTTATATTTAGTTGTCTATTGTTTGTCTAATTTCAGGCATTTTCCCCAAAATCTCATTTTTTAACACGGCCTTATTAATTATACCTGAGTTAAACTTAGACTTGGTTTACCTCGCATGCCGTCTCACTACGATAATATTCAAAAGAAAGTGACGGCATGCGAGATAAACCAAGCCTAAGTTAAACCCAGATTTAATCACTTTATTGATAAGGCCGAAAGAGCTTGAATCAACCGTTTTTTTTTTTTCGTTTTAACATATGCATAAAAAGAAAAATAAATTTTAAAATGATAAAATAGCATTAAAAATATAACGCAAACGAATATTTAAAATACACCAAGTCGGAACAACAAAAGAAAAAGTAAACAGCGACAAGCAGGTTTACCATTCAGCATGATGCTGTACTGCGACCCACAGCACTGCGCTGGTTTTCAGCGTTCACCCAAATCTCCTGGTTAGGTCTCAGTGTACCGAAGCAGGTTGTTCGAAAGACATACCGCGGCCTCGGAAACAAAGGGGTAAGAAGGAACATGGGTGGTTTTTAGTCGTAGAAGTCCGCCGTCCAGAGCGGGAGGAGTCATTTGATGATAGCCTAGACTCAAAAAAAAAAATCTCTCAGTATCCTTCTTTCCTTCTTTATTATGATGCTAACTTACTTCGATCATTTTCGGCCGTAGCAAATCCACGGAGTTCATGATGCATTTGTCAACTTGGGGGTCGTTCCGCTGACATACTTTGATATATGATGCTGCAACAAAAATAGTAATTTAACATCACGCTTACAATGCTTGAAGGGTTTGGCAAAGTTGCACCTAACAGCACACTCACATAATATATTCCTACAGTTATGTTTAAATCTCATATTTACGGGGGCTAATCAACCACCACCAGCCAGGCACAAGTCTTTTACTTACTGTGAAATTCCCGACGGAAACACTGCGTGATCTGGGGATCGAACCCAGGTACCTTCTAGCTTCTATCAGCTTCTATGCCTTCTATCTACCCAGGTTTCTTCAGTAGTAGCGCTTCTGACCACGAGGCCGACATATATTAATGCAGTTGAAACTTGCAAGATTAACCATTGCAATACATATATTTTAAGATAGAATAAAATGAATCAAAATACAGACAAGTATGTTTGTCTTGAGTTGAGGTAATCATTTGAATATGCATTTTCGAATTGCCATATTTCCAATATACTAAAGTAAAAGGTTGTCTGCAATGATGCCATACATTGGAAAACTACACTATTTGTGCCCCGCGTTCTAATAGAAACAATCAGTTGCGGGTTTTCATGATCGTCGATGTCACTCGTTTGCTCGGAAAAGTGGAAGGAGCTCTATAACAAAGTGATCACGCGTTCGGGTTCGCCGAAGGAAAGTAAACAACAGTCACGTGTTTGTGCGACGATTGCATTGGTAGAACGCATCCTCAGATTTAAGCTATGTTTTCTATTTATTAGATACAACTTAAATTATGTAGTTTTATGAAATACGAAGCTTCCTGTCGTTATTTTTATCCCGTTATTGTTTACAAAAACCATTTGTTTGTCTAAGCACCGTCAGTTTAGAATGTAACATAAAATCACGCCAGTTGTTCCCGGGTAGGCAGAGGTGCAGGTACCTAATAGTTCACTCACATTTCACAATAAGTAATGTTTACATTCCATGTAATAGAGATCGAGCATGTTTCCATCAACCGGTCACAAATCTAAACACTGTGACTGTTACTGAGATGGTCCTACATATACCAATTTACAAACAATCGAATCGAATACCTATATCTTTTTTTGGCATTACGAGAGCGAGAGTACATATTCGATTCGATTTCGATTCGATTGTTTGTGAACAGATAAATGCTGATGGAAAAACTCAATAAAGTTCAATACGGGACCTTTTTGTTATCATTAAGTACATCATTTGATACATTACAGTTTATTAATTTTTATATAAAAAAAAATGTATTTCTGTATTAATTTTGATTTAGAATAGGTACTGTCAAAAAAACTATCATTTTTTTTAGTTTTGCTTGTAGTTGTAGTACTCAAAATATGAAGTTTTCAGCTTGCCTCAAATACCTACCCAATAATTGGTGCCAGCTCTCGGACTATCAAGCGCGCGCACGTTATTTTGTCTGAAATAGCTTCTCCAGTACGTAGTACATTATACCTCAATGACGTTATATTAATTATAACTCATTATCAATAGAACAAACACACATTTGCAGTATGTATCGTCATCAATAGTATAAACAATAAACGTACAAATTTTTACCATTGAGTTTGTATATAAATATCCTATTTATTGCAGTGTACGCAGTGGCGCGGCCTGGAAGCATGCTTCCTGTGTGTGGAAGCATGTTTCCACCGAATTTGTTAAATGCCTCGAGAAGTTTTAATTTTTTTTTTTTTAATTTTTGAACAATAATGAACATTATTGCAAACAAATTTTTCGCATTAACCCCGATTCAAAATGCGACTGTGGCGCGGCCGGGAAGTATCACGCCAGTATTGAACATTATTGTAAAACTTAGAATCTTATTTGTAAAACTTAGTAAATTATAAACAGTAGTGTGAAGTCTAGATATCCCGTTTACACTGATTGAGAACTGGTATAACATACTCGTGCTGCAGTTATGTCACAGAGTTACATCGTTCCTCGTAAACAGTTAAACAGCGCGAGGCTCCGAAATCAGCACACGCGCATTTTAGTATAGCTACAACATTTGCTTCCCTTGCGTAAAAATCACACTAATATTATAAAGGCGAAAGTTTGTAAGTGTGTGAGTGTGTATGTTTGTTACTTCTTCACGTTAAAACTACTGAACGGATTTGGATAAAATTTGGAATACAGATAGTTTATAACCTGGATTAACACATAGGTTCCGATTTTATCTTCCTGTGGGATAATTTTCGAGTTGTAGCGGGTGAACCCGCTGGCAACAGCTAGTATATTTATTTATATCTTTAAGGTAAGGGTACACCCATTGTTGTACTCCCTATACTAAAGATTGTTTATGACGTCTCATGAAAAAGATGCGGGCTTATTTCTATCAACCGAGTCATCACAGTATAAAGGTATTTAATTACGATCTGACAGCTTTTTAAACCTCTAATTAGGATTTGAAAAGATTTAAGTCATCACTGAAGTCTGACAACAAAGTCTTCAATAATCTTTTTCCTATTTTATTCAGTTAGGAGTAAAGTCACCTATACCTTATTGTTGGTTTTATTTACAGTTAGTATTACAGTATTTTGTGGTGAACTAAGTTATTATTAGACATAGGAAAATTACAGATAATGTAAGTTCATAAGATCATATTACATTTAATATGATCTTAGGAACTTCCATTACCTGTCATTTACAGTTGTCTGAGGTACAATGTACGACAAAAACTATACTACATACATTCATTATTATCTACACTAAAATATTATAAAGAGGAAAGATTTGTTTGTTTGTAACGAATAAGCTCCGAAACTACTGGACCGATTTGAATAATTCTACTTTTTATCCCTGTACTCCCACGGAAACGGGAACTACGCGGGTGAAACAGCGTGACGTCTGCTAGTCAGAAATAATCTTGCTTGCGTCTCTTGAAACCTTTATACAGCCTTGGCTTGACAGGTACTTTTAACCGATTTCAAAAAGGATCGAGGAGGTTCTGGTTTGTTGGTTCTCTATTGTAGACCGATTTTCAAAATTCTTATTAATATTCTAACATCTACAATCCAACAGAATCATTATCATCTGTCTCGCTTTTTCCCGAACATGTTGGGGCGGCTTACTGTGTAACCAGATGCAGTTGAATACCAGTATTTTACATGGAGCGACTGCATATCTGATCTCTACTAGCTAGTTACCACGTAGCTCTATGGGAAGACTGGTGGTCAAACTATTGAGATTCAGAGCGCCTTTTAGAAAAGACAAATAAAAAAAACGTCTAAGAAAATGAAAAGATTTAAAGATCTAAATAAGAACCGGGACCAACTACTTAGCGTGCTTACCAAGATACAGAGGGAGCTGTCAACTTTTGAGTCTAATAAAAGTAGAAATTGCATATAAGCTGGCAATACAACGTAAATTGACCACTTTGCTTCAAGGTTGGGGGAATATATTTATGTTGAAAACATAGGATTAGTGCTCAAAATGATTACCTAATTATGCAAAACGAAAACATATTTCTCAGTTACAATGAACCAACCGATAAATGCGTGTCATCACAAATGTTAAGAAATTGCGGTTTCAGAAACTGGTCACAAATGTGTCATACAAAATAACATATACTTTGATATGTTTCGCAAAAATAATCTATGTACTATGTAGTAAAACTATCACATGCCCGCGACTTCGTACGCAAGAATTGTGATAGCTAATATGAAAGTAAATTTAAAAAATAATGTAGCAAATAGCACCCACAAATAATTACGATTATTTGTGGGCAGTGTGGCATGCCCGGAGAAAGAGATTTTAGGGTTAGATCATTCGTTCCGGAGATTACTCTCTATAAGAAAACTAACATAGGTACTTCATCCACATCCACAGCCTATTAAAGTTCCCACTACTGGTGTCCCAGGCCTCCTCTCTTTGAGAGGTAATGGGCTATAATCTACCACGCGGGCCCAGTGCGGATTGGTAGATGTCACATGTCTTGGTTCAATCATATGGATCAAAATACGGAATAGATGTTTTTCCGGTTCTAAAATATTCGAATTTACTTTACACTTTCGTCACGTATACATCTCAGCTTAAATGGAGGAGCTCGTGACTTAATAATAACTGCCACTCGGGTCGATCTTTAGGTTAAGCCGCGATTGCCTAGGTTAGTCTGTGGATAGGTTACCAGTTTAACACCCATTACATACCGAGTTTCATCCATGTCTCGATAAACACGCTAAGCTGTTGGTCCCGGCTGCCATATAAAGATCTTTGGCAGTCGTTACAAGTAGTCAGTGACCTAAAAGTCTGACAAAATATTCTTACCAAAGGGTATCGTATTACCCACTATAAACTGGGTTGTGGAGGTTAGACAGGCAGTGGCTCCATGTAAAATACTGGAATTTGGTTACATCCGGTTAGACTGGTAGCCGACCCTAAAATAGTTGAGAAAAGGCTAAGCAGATGACGCCTCTGCTTAAACCTTCTTGACTGGTTTATCTATTCATCATAATAAAGAACATTGCCCCACACTAGGAATTTCTTCTGTATCGCGGGAGCGTTTACGAACATTCAAACTCACATACACAAACACACCTAGACCCGAAACAACTATCTGTAGACCACACAAATATTTGTTTCGTGCGGGAATCGAAACTACGACACGCAGTGCAGCAGTCCAATCGCTGAGCCTCTGCGCCAACCGTGTCATCAATTAATTAAATATAGTTCCATCCAAACTCCGGACACTTGCGTATGAAGACTAAAGTTGGAACGGCTCTATTATATGATTATAATGGGAACTACCTGTCACAATTAAAAACAATGGTATCTGTTCAAGACTTATCGGGAATCCATAGTATATAGTCAGGTAGTAAAATGACGCATAAATCAGTGCCAAAACAATGACAAGAACGAGGTGATGTGTTTTATCAACACGCTTGGTCATGTTGCATTGATAATACCAATAAGAATCAATATTACTTATTCTATACGTAAGAAATGGAGTCGTTCCTAATGCCTTACCATGCCAGGGAATGGGAAGCTCCTTTCGGAGCTGCGGGTTGTACGAAAGAGATGCCGCGGCCTCGGACAAAGGGCTAAGAAGGAACATGGGTGGTTATTAGTCAGTAGAAGCTCCGCCCAGAGCAGGAATATTAATAAAAAAGGGAATGAAAAACTGCGGTTTATGATTGGGGTTTTCAAAACAATCGTATCGAGAAAATAAGAAAAAACAAGTTTTTAAAAACGTCGAGAAGTAAGGCACAAAACAGTCTTAGAACATATTGCAAGAGACTGCAATATACCAAGTTCTAACCGAATAATTGCGCAAAACCTATTAAAATACGTGCTAAACATAACATAACGTAATAACACGTAGGAAAATCGAGTGATTCTGAACTAAATCATTGGTAAGTTGTTTTTACCCGAGCAGCATCTATGTCAGTCGTATAACGGTCGTTTATCGCAACCGCGTTCTGCAATAATGTCCCAACGCGGCCGGACTCGATGTACGACAGACCGACGCACTTTTAACTATATAATGTAGTTTTAATATTACTTGTTTTTGCTTAAATAGCCAATGAAAATGAGGACGATAGTGTTTTCATTGCAACAGAAGAAATGGGAAAATAAATACGTGATTGGAATTGTTTTGTAATTGAAATTCCAATGCGTTGGATGACTTATTGCAGATAGTAAATTATCTAGGCCAATTAAGCAAATTGTTTTGCATGAATAAGTAAAACTTAAGAAGGAAAAATAATTTTCAACGCACCTTTTACTAACAATTTGCAGTTGTAGCGTTCTTAATTTTACGACCGAACGCAATTATTTACGACCGAACGTCCCAATTTGCATCAAAGTTGCAGTTATATTAATTATCATAAATTCATAGGGAATTTCATTATTTAAAAAAAAACATCCCAAAAATTAGCCACCATTTTTTCGAAAAATCAATTCAAACTTACGAATATCAGCGGCGACGAAATGCAGCACAAACAGGAGTACCGTGGTAGGCAACATTTCGATAGAGCTTGCACAATGTACGTGGAATTATGTCTCAATTCTCACAGATGTGGAAACCGATCGAGGAGCCGTGGAATCGGCCAGCCGGGTCGATTGGTCGGCCGGCACTGAAGAGAAACGGCCACTCCACCACCACGCACTAACTTAAGGACATGTGAGCGTGCATCAGCCCTAGTCTGAACTATATGTATACTATATTACTTGTCCTTCTGATGTTTATCATTAATTCTTGTCAACGCCTCTGTAAGCTTCCTTGTCGGAGTGTAGTGTGAGTGAGGGACTCGATATGACCTTCAATTTTACTTTGTCAATAACTGGGAGACATTTCTGTTATACGAGTAATACTGGTATTAATTGTATGTTTATAGTGCATGCGGCACTTTATTGAAGAATAAGGAAGCCTTGCAGTGAGTTTCTTGAAAACATAACGTTGCCTTTTTGAAGTCGGTTTAAAATAAACTGAAAATGGAATCCTTTTTTTTTTTAAAAGCATAAAAAGAAACATTTAATAACCTAGGTTTACTGTTGTATTGAAACAAATTGTAATAAATATGAATGTGCAGGGTGAGGAGGACCAAGGATAGGGCCCCATCGGCCGTTCTGTTCCGTTCCGTTGTGCGAGCAATGTACGAAATCGAAAGTAATATCGTAGTAATATTGATACTAATAGGGATAATTAACTCAATATGACCAATATATTGATAAAACATCGACTAACCAGCAGTGGCCCTCCTGGAGGATTTTAGTAAACAGAGGCCAGACAAATGTGGGAAACTAACTTTGATTTTTCCAAAAAGCAAAAGAATAATATTGCAAAGCCAAATATCTGCGACTTGTGTTTCGGTTATCATAATATTGTTTCACACTGTCTTTTCTCTGGGACAAAAATCCTGTAAAACCTTTCAATAAAAACTGGAGCATAGTTTTTAGTTGAGTTCACAATGGTTGAAGGTGTTAATGTGTGCAAACGGAAGCCTGCGCGTACGTATCCAGGATAGCGAGCGTGCCCGAGTTTCCCCGAACGTGGTGCAACGCGACGGAACTCGGTTATCATGTTGTGTTGTTACTGTAAACGATTATTGTTTTGTACATAATGTTTGTTATTTTTTGCTGGATTACTTAGTTTGTTTTACCTACAGAGTCCAGTGTGTGTTCATCACATGATTTGCATTTTACGAGTATTCGCAGTGCGTTTACAAACAATCAAACTTAGATAGGTACCCAAACGACCGGACCCGGAACAACTACCTGTAGTTGTTCTGTGCGTGGTCCAAACCCGCGACGCGCATCACAGCGGCCAATCGCTCAGCCACTGCGCCAACCGTGTAGCATTGGGTCATTGTTGTCCTTCATTGTCTATTTGGTAGCAAAGATTTTTTCACAAATATTGTTAAGTAAGTAGTAGTACTATTCATTGTTGTTGATTGTTTACCTTCTAAAGCAATGTAAAACAAAAACAAATATCTAAATTCATTAATTAAAGTAAAAAAAAAACTTTCGTAACACAAAATGTTGATGTAGCAATATTTTAATTACCGAAATTACAAAGCGTAAAAACGAAAACATTGAATGAACAACGGCGTTGCAACATGAACAAAAATAAACACTAACTAACATTTTTTATTTATAGATATTTAAAGTGCTGCTATTTGTAAAAGGTTAGTCAGTTATTTTAAACATTATTTAAATATTGCAACAATATTGGCTCAATGTCTCAATACTCCATTCCAGTGGAGATTACTATCATACATCGATAGTAATCGAAGTGCAAAGTATTTTTATCAACTTGCTGCTTTTCATGTTCACAAATTATCTGGTATATTATTAAAGCATAAAATCACGCCTGTAATGCCTGAAGGGTTAGGCATAGGTGTACCCGAAAGAAAGAAAGAAAAAGAAACCTGAGCCTGTTACCATCAACCGGGCACAAATCCAGACTTCATGAATTCCTGATGCAAAAAAACCCAATAACACTTTGCCCGACCTAGAAATCAGAAAACAAGACACCAACAACATTAACAACAACACCACCACAACAACAACACCTACAACGCAACAACAACAACATTGCGCATTGCGACAACTTCACCAATAAACCAGTCTTATTATTAATCTTTCAGATTATATTTCCGCCATCCTCTAGAGAAAATGGAACCATGGCCAACCAAACACGAAAATGATTATAACTACAATATATGTATACACAATTATACATACGTCTATAAACTCACATCTTTTCCTAATCAAAATCGATCTTAACATACTCCATTTACTTCGGCACATCTTATATGGTCATACTTGCATGTAACATACAATTTGTGGCCTGTGTAATGTAACTGCAATAATACCGAATAGTTATATGTCCTTGACCCAGAGTGCGCTGTCATAACATGAGTGAGTAAGCACATTCTTTATTATAATACTAAGGAACCTATCGCAACTCAACTCATGTTAAATTTCAGCTTTTAATGATGACTCCGCGTGCTAGTCAAAGCGATTAATCGCGTGCAAATGCTATCGTTGCGTAATCTTTTTAGCCCTAGATAAATAACTTACGTCGCAGAGAAACATTACTAGGTATAGTTTTTTATCCGACGCGTGTATTTGTTTTTGTTTTTTCATAAAATGAAGCGCATTCGTTCCAAAAACCGAAAGGCACAGTTGGTCAAATGCTGGGGTTTGCACGACTATTGCACTTTGGTTAGGTCCCGGTGTTAGAGGTGAAATCGGCTTTATTTTCAAGACATCGTTCTTTTCCGTCGGGACAGCGGGTTGTTCGCAAGAGATACCGCGGCCTCGACATAAAGGGCTATGAAGGAACATGGGTAGTTTTTAGTCAGTAGAAGTCTGACACTCCCTTTCGCTCTGCCCAAGATCGGGAGGGGTTATTTGATGATTTCCCAACCCCCCCAAAAATGAAAAAAAAGACATCGTTCTTTTTGGGAAGTACTAGTATCAGAGTAAGTGGTTTAAGAATACTTTATCTGCTAATTTATTCAAAGTTGTAAGACCGAATACTCTGTGAGAACAAGTGGGTCGAAAGACGTTCTGTTGATGTTCTAAGCTCTAACAGTGTAGATTTAGCTGAGCTTTAAATTAATATCCATGGTTACCCAGCTATTTAATACGAGTACAACTGTAGAGACGCTGTGGTCTTTCAGCTATAAATCATCATTTGACCTTTTACACTGTCTCCGCATGACTACACCCTTATAAGTTAAAGTTGAAAAAAAAGTCGGAAGAACTGAGCAAGGCTAACCGGAAGAACTGAGCAAGGCTAACCGGAAGAAAGCTTAATACCTTTATAGTCTTGGGCCTGCAGTCTCTACAAAGATAGCGATCGCTTTACGACAAAATTCGGTCGCAAAGCTAGCTAGCTAATACCGGCGGGTCGCGTCCGGCTCACGTCCACCTAAAATCCGCATCGTTATAGCTTTGCGACCGAATTTTGTCGTAAAGCGATCGCTATCTTTGTAGAGACTGCAGGCCCTGTATGGTTATTTAAAAGAATTCAAGCTGTCATTTAACGGCGGAATATTTAATTAAGTTCAGTACTTGTGTTTTTTTTTTTAAACGGTCCTCTTTAAATAAATGTTTTGTTTAAACAAAGCACATTTATTAAAATTGTTGTGACTCAAAATGTATTCGCAAAAATCAGGAAACCGTATATGTTGAAAAAACGTCGCGACTTAATATTTTACCCGACTACGGCAAAGCCAAAGGAGGGTTATGATTTTGACTGTATGTAGTAAGAGTATGTTCAACCGGTCCCCTAATAGCTCCTAATCTACTTATCGGAACTCGACATAATTATGAGGTATCATTACAACCGTCTTAATTGTCCGGTGAACATAGGCTACGTGACGTGTCACAAAAATCAATACGGCGCCCTCTAGCGGACAAAACGTATTGTGTTAAAAATATAAATGGAGATAAATACGTCGTGTTTGGTATCATTTGAAAGGGCTTCACTTGTTTTACAAAATATTGCTCAAATTTAAAGCGACGCCCTCTAGCGGACAAAAAGTTATGTGTTAAAAAAATATTTTAGACCAAAATTGTTTAAAAAAAAGTTAAAAACCAAAACTCGACAACGACAAAAAGAAACGACGCTGAAAAAGTATGAAACAAGAGTTTCAGGATGCTGAAAAAGAAAAGCCGCCGTTAAACGGATATACAGGGTGTTTGGTAGGGAGCTGTACATACGCCTAGGGTAGAAACTAGGGATAGTCTGCTACCTACCCCCGCCCATTATATTGACCTTGGCCTCAAGGTTTTTTTTTAATTTATTATTATTTTTTATTTGATTTTTTGACTAAAACTACCTGTAGCTCAAAATCTATCCATGGGACCGGTCGGCTAATGGTCTTGTTTTAATCGTTAGAGTCTTAGGGTCCTGCAAAAAATTATTTTACACCAGAAAATTGTGGAGAAGAAAAGTTATGGGGCCTGAAGTACCGTAGTAAGGTAAAGAAATAATTTTAAATTAAAAAAAAACCTTGAGGCCAAGGTCAATATAATGGGCGGGGGTAGGTAGCAGACTATCCCTAGTTTCTACCCTAGGCGTATGTACAGCTCCCTTCCAAACACCCTGTATATGTATAGGTAACAACCTAAACACTTTAATAACGTCTGAAAATCTTGTTTCATTAGTTTTTTAGCGTCGTTTTTTTTTGTCGTTGTCGGGTTTTTAATCTCTCTTCTCCACACTTCTAGGACCTCAATAAATAAGTCCTATAAAAATCGGACCATTATAACCTTTGTTCCACTCTTGTGTCTTATTGAACTCCACTATACGCATACATTTTAAATAGAGCTTGTTTTTACCACCAGCGCTTTAAGAAACGGTATTACTTACCCTTTTTATTCACAATTATAAATAACTCATTCATCATTTAACAATCATGTGGCATTACTGCATTATTGCAAGATGGTTGGATCATTTAATAATGACACGTTATCTTAAAACCTCGTGCCAGAGTAATTGCAACTCAATCAAATGGAACAATAATATAATAATTGTACGATACTGGACGATCGCCCGGTTTTTTTTTTCACATACTTATATGGAAAAAAAACGAACGCATTTTTACCAACCTTTATGATACTAACAGCAATTCTTAAACATGTACTTGTACGAATATACAATATTTTTAATTTTAATGACTACGTTTTATTTTCGTCTTTGAGTTCAAAAGACATCAACGCACTGTTTTTCGCGAATGCTCAAAAAGAAACTGTAATATTTTACTACCTAACTAGAAAATTCTTTCTTCCACAAAATTACGAGTTTAAGTTTACAAATCCTTGAGAAATTAATCGAGAATATCTTGGGTTCCAAACTGGTTAATTATGATGTGCCTTCTCTCCACCAATTTTCCCAGGGACGGTGATATGAGCCGCTTTGCAGAGTAGTACAGTTCTGTACTACTACAGTTTAGTGAACGCGTCTGCTACTACTGCTGAGCGTGCGTGCCTGCTGGCTGTGGGTGAATGGGAATCGGGCTTCACAACACACTGCCATCGTCGAGCATAGGCACTTTGTTCGATGACACGATATTTTTTCATGAATGTACACAGTTAGATTACTCTTATAAACAGAAAACCCTTTTAATTTGACGTTACCTTAGCTAAGGCAAATAATTTTATATGCTACCATAGCAAACAGCCAGAGCTGAGAAAGGCGTAGGGGCGCTGCGCGCGCGCTGGTGAAGCAACCTCTTTGGTCAAGGCGATCTGCACCTCTTGACATATCATATGCATTGCAACGCTCAAATATCTATGAACAGATCCATTTGCGAAACGAGACATCGCCCTCTTATATATCTGATGGATATTTTTTTGTGAAATACGTTGTCAAAGTTTAGGTATTTTGCGTAAAAAAAATTCAAGACGTACTCTGCTATTTAAGTCTCAAACTAACGATTTATAAGTTCGATAGCCTAAATGAATGTAGGTTTTGGCAAAAAGATCAGACGACCAGTATTACGGATAGTGAAATTGCCAAGAAGTTGCCGGTTTTTAGCAGGGGCATATTTCACAAAACTTCTCTTAAATTTAACCATTAAATACGAGAACCGGTAAATAAGATGATGGTGGTATACATAACCTCCTTCTTTTTTAGAACTCGGTATATAAGCCGACGCAATAATCCTACCGAACTCTCGTGGGCTGCAGTTGCACTTCCGATCACTAGACCAAGGAGGCAGTTAATTTGTAATTATCTTATAATTTACCTCGCTATACAGGGTGTAAATTAACCCTTCACACAAACATAAACCAAGCATTCTGTACATCAAACTAAGTACCCCTACGCAAAAATTTTTGCTGGGAAACGACTTAATTTTTGGGGTCAAAAATCACATTTTACGGTAAAAATCAATGTATATAATAATGCACTCTTAAAACATTGTGCTAATGGATGCTTTGAATAGTAAACGGGTCATGAGGGTAATTTAAATAAAGCTATAACCTGAAAAATTAGTACTTACAAAAACAGCTGTGAACATTTTGGAACTTTGACCCTTAATATCTCCGTAGCTAGGGGGTTCCCAGGTATGATCTAGAACAAAACAATGGTCGCAGTTGTGGGGAGAACAAGTGACCTTCGTTTGCGTTAAGGGTACTTTTACACCCTTTATGTAAATATTTCTCGTCAATCAATGAAATAAAGAACAACACACAACACATGCCACACGTGCACAATAAAAATGCACTTTTACTCGAGCAACAAATACCCGACACTGGTTTGCAACCGAACCTGGATTACAGAGATTACGGCTGTAAATCATTTTTATATGTTAATCAATACAGCAATGTATATTCCGCTATATGCCAAGCACGTCCCATACCCAAGGACTCAAGGGCTAGAAAAATATTTCGTCAAACCAATAAAATACGTGATTGTTTTTCTGATTGCAATCTTAAATAACTTCCTTTTAATTCGGCGATACCTTGAGGTGTGCTGACCCCAAAAGAAATAGAGCGTGTACATAAATTATATTAGTAATATAAATAAAAGTGGCCTTCGACAGGTCGTTGACCTATCGGTGTGTTACATTAAAACGGCAGTAGGCGATAGAATAATTAGCTAAAATTGCCATTCCGTTTTGATAATTATTCCGTCAAGACCAACTCTGTATAATACTTTCTCTGGACTGTTTCTCGCTCTATCTTCATCATCGGCCTAGCCATTTCTTTTGGCTTTGAGTACAGCTAAATGCAGCTGAATACACGTATTTTTCATGGAGTCAGTCTGGACCCAGGCGCATTTTTTTTTTAGACTATGTAGTTCTCTTCCCTCTGTGTGGTTTTCTCCGTCCAATTCGTCACGAACGCTTCTATGTCGTCACGCCAGCGTTTTCTAGGCCTCCCTCGGCGGCGACGCCCGTCTTCTGGCAACCACTGCGTGACGACTCTGGCCCATCGATTCTGATCCATCCTGCAGACATGGCCCGTCCAATCCCACTTCAAGCCTTATTTCCTACATCAGCGATTCCAGTTTTTGAGCGTATTGTGGTATAACGTATACTGTCGCTGAGCTTTATACCCCATACGCTTCGTTCCATCCACAAGGCGCATTACTTTGTGTAATTCTTATTTAATCACCACTGCTCTCGAAACGGTAAAGGAAAACATCACGAGGAAACCCAGCTTGTCTAAGAACTAAAAAATTCGAAGACATGACTGTGACATCTACCAACCCGCACTGGGCCCGCGTGGTGAATTACAGCCCATTCCTCTCCTAGAGAGGAGGCCTGAGTCTCTGCAGTGGGAACATTATAGGCTGATCATGATTATGATGATGGACTGCCTATCTGACTTCCACAACCCAGTTAGTACTATGTAATATGATACCCCTGGGTAAGAATGGTAGTCACACTTTCAGGCTACTGACAGCTAGGTAACAAGCTGTCACGACTGTTAAAGTCCTAAACATGGCAGCCGAGACCAAAGGTTTCACGAGTTTTCCGAGGTGCGGAGGAATCTCGGTACGTCATGGGTAGTCACCGACCAACATAAACAGTTAACCTGAAGGTTAATACGAGTAGCTGTTATCTAGCCACGAAAATCAAGACATAGCTTCTCAATCTACGAATCATCATCATCACCCTATAATGTTCCCATTGCAGGGATTCAGGCCTTCTCTCTCAAATACGATTGGTAAGTACTAATTCACAATTACAACGAACGCCTGTTTGAATTAGATTATCGCTTGCTAATAGCGGAAGGTAGAAACTAGTATAATGGTAGGTTGCGCACACGCAGTTCCTAGATATTCGCTGTTTGCTGGCATCCTCTGTCCGGCGGCGAGCGTCACGCCTTGGGCGAACGACCTGAACCATTGACCTTCAATTTATTTGACCTGCAACTAAAAGATACAACAACAATCTGTCACACCTGTTACTCTGAAGGGTTAGGCAGTGGTGTACAGACAGCATTCACTCCTAGGTAGGATGGTTTGTAAGTGAATGGTCACCCACCATTTATTACATATCGAGTTTGTGCCTCGATAAGGCACGTTAAGCCGTTGGTCTCGGCTGTCTTATGTGGAGCTTTGACAGTCGTAACAGTTAGACAGTAACTCGAACGTCTGGCAGCAGTCTTACAAAAAGGGATCGTATTACCCAGTACCAACTGGGTTACGAATGTCAGACAGGCAGTCTCTCTATATGTATAAAACAGTGATATTCAGCTGAATCCGTCCGGTTACCATGGAAACCGAACCCAACAAAAGTTTGTCAAAGGCTTGCAGATGGTGGCTTACTTTACAACCTTGTTATTACAGAAAATTTCAAAATATGAATTCCAATAATATCATTGCAACCATTGCACAAATACTACTATCTAGATCGAAACAAAATGTGCAACCATTAAAATGATGTAAATCCATTGTATAACATGTCCCCACGATACATAGCCACCATTGTGTCTAAATTATATAAAACATGTAACGCTAATCGCCTATGTCACGCACACGCTTGCGAGAACTCGGGCAAACTTAATAACTCAAATATACCATAGATATTAACTATGCTTCTTGTAGCATCCACTTGTAGCTGACCTAATAGGATGATAACACAATTAACTAACTATATCACAGGCGCACACCAGACTACTAAGCCTCAGTCCGATCACTTCACTTCCAACTTCCCGCCATCATGTAATTGACAGATGTCATTAGTGACAGCTCTCCTGACTCCTTGTGGCTGTGAGACATTACATATATCTATTATATAGATATACACTACACTACTAAATAACATAACATCACGCCTGTTATCCCCGAATGGTTAGGCAGAGTAGTACCCATTAGTGCTGGGTTCGAATCCCAGGTCAGGCAAAGTGTTATCCCGTCGGGGCTGCAGGATGTTGTAAGAGATACCACAGACATACAGGGTTAAGAAGGAAACATAGGTGATTTTTAGTCGGTGAAGTCTGACACTCCCTTTCGCTCTGTCCAAGAGCGGGATGGGTTATTTGATGATTTCCCAACCGCCAAAAAAAAAAGGGGAAAGTGAAACTATTGCGGACTCCCGAGTCACAGGGTCCCCCTAGTTTAGGATGCAGGCTTTTCACTATCTGCGCAGCCTTTTTATAAAAACCAATGTTCCTGTGTGTAAAATTGTGTGTGTGTGTTTTGTATCAATAAACCTATTTTTTTATTTTTTTTTACTAGCTGTTGCCAGCGGCTTCACCCGCTACAACTCGAAACTGATCCCACGGGAAGATAAAATCGGGATGAAAACTATCCTATGTGTTAATCCAGGTTATAAACTATCTGTGTACTAAATTTTATTTAAATCCGTTCAGTAGTTTTTGCGTGAAGAAGTAACAAACACTCACACTCACACACTCACAAACTTTCGCCTTTATAATATTAGTGTGATTGGGTTTTGTCATCTGGAGATTTTCAGTAGTAGCCAGTGTGGAGTCTGGAATCGTCCCCGGTTGATGGCCAGAGGCTCAACCCCTATTCCATGGGACTCGTAACTGGCGACATTTGGGTGTACTATTAGGTACACCTTGGCCAATCCTTGCTCCCCCAAGGATTAGGCGGGATTTTATGTTTACATGTTTCTTTCTAGAAATTCATAAATCAAATCTAATCAGTTTATTGCATTCATGTTGTACATGAGTTGGAATAGTTTTAGAGGTATCAAACATGCACCCTGTGAGGGCACTGCAAAACAAATACAAATAAAATCGAATCACTCCAGACCCGATAAGATGCACACACATTCCAGACACTAAGCTAAAACTCCCGATTTGTCCGGAAAAAATTCTGGACGTATGGCAAAAAATAAAAGGTAGGTATGTTTAACATATTTCTAACCGACCAAAACGAGGAGATTATCAAGTCGACTAATTTTTTTAGTGGATTAGTTACGCCTTTTTTCGCCGATTAGAAACCGATTTTCACAAAAGTCATATCTTTAATAATATAGTCAAGGGAGTTCAAGAGTTAAAATAAGTGCTTTTAGAGGTCGAACATCCAACAATACATGCTGATAATATACCACATTGACATATCTAGGTTAATAACAAGATATTAAACCATAGAGCTCGCCTTGTCATAGTTTAAAATAATAATGAAAAGAGGCCAAACCACCAGTTAGTTAATAAACAAATGAGTTCATGCAAGCAGTATCACGATAGGACCCAGATAGAATTGTGGTTACCCGGGCGAGGGTAAGGCCCGGTATCCACCAAAGCTGAGACGAGCCGAGCGTAGCGGAAATGTGCCAAATTCGACCAATCACAGGAAGGGTGAAAGTCTAGATGAAAATTTTAACAAATGTAATTGGCCGGTTTCCGTGCATCTTCTTTCGTCTCCGCTCCTCTCCGCTTTGGTGGAAACCGGGCCTCAAACAAGCGATAGCATAGCCATATTATCCTGATATTGTTGCGATACTTAATTAATCACTGTACAAAGTTGACGTGGGCACTGTTTGTTTCTTTTTCGCACATATTTTACATTCCCCATATTAAGGTATAACTTTGCTTCATAGATTCTCCTTATGCATCAGTTGATAATAGGCGAATAAATAGAAATAAAATTAAATTTTTCTTCAAATATAATTTAATCTTCATTAAAATATAAAAAGAATTACAAATTACAACCACTTAAAAAAAACTCTCTTTACTCCAAACTTGTCATTTTAAGTTACTTTTGTTTGCCCTTCAAAGATTGATTACAATCTACAAGGTCAGATAATATAAAAGTAGTTTTGAATCACTAGTTTAAATCAAATTAAGAGTAATAGTACAACTATTCCAACGAATTAAAATCACAGCGAGCTTTAAACGTATAGCTAAAAGTAGGCCTAAACAGGGAACTATATCTAGGGCTTAGGCAGCACCTGGTCCAGTGTGAGACCATCCACGATGTTGTTGGCTACGACCAGGAGGTGCTTCTCCACCGTCTTCTCCAGGTGAGGTTTGGTGGCACGCAAGAACTCACCTTTGTTCTGGTTTATGAGATCGTTTGCAGCTTTACCTGTGGCATAACGTGAATTGTAAGTTTTAAGGTTAACAAGATTCTAGACTAGGACTTCTCATTCTTCGTGTTGCTGGCAATTTTTATATTTTATTAGCCCAGTGGTGCCCAGTTAGTCGGTGGCAGCGTAAAGGTCACTTTGGTATGTCCTTGAGCTAAGAGGGCATTATAGGAGGTGCATGCACAACTTTCCAGTATAACATGGACTCGGTTTGTATAGATTTTCCATACAGTGTGAGATCCGCTTATAGTGCTTTGTATAACTGGACTAGTCGTCGTGTGTACATAATAAACCAGCACTGATGATAAAATATTTAGGTACTAGCTTTTGCCCAAGGCTTCGCCCGCACAAAAATTAAGAATTTCCATACAAAATTTCATCCCCTATTTAATGCCTTTAGGAGTTGAATTTCAAAAAAATCTTTTCTTTTTCCTTGTCTACATTATAAAGGGATTAAATATTTCAGCTTTCTAGGTTCAAGGGTTTGGACTGGGCGTTGATGAGTCAGTCAAGACTTTTCCCTTTATTTGTATAGATTAAAATAAACTAACCTAAAACCTTGTCGTCGTTGAAGAGTCCTTTGAGCTCGACTTTGTAGTCCTTGATGCTAATGTCGGCGTCAATGCTCTTGAACTTCATGTAATCCTTGCCATCTTTACTGAACATCTGCGGGTGAATCGTCATGTCCGCCGTGCATTTAACTGTAAAGTACATACATAACATAATACAACTATAATCGTAATACTATAGTGTCAGGAAACCTCACAATGGAAGGTATCGATATACCTAACAATAATTTAGGGGTATGAAGAAGGCCTCGACGCAAAGGGCTAAGATGGAACATGGGTGGTTTTGAGTCAGTAGAAGTCTGACACTCACGCCCGCTCTGCCCTGAGGGGGGAGGAGTCATTTGCAACTCAAAAAAAAGGAGTATGAACTACAGGGTAAAACGTATTTTTTATTAGAAATAGGCTTGCTCTTGACCTCAACCTTGCCCTAAGGGCAGAAATGAGGTCGACAATATAACGAGTTTACCCAGAAGAAATCAATATTCCATTGAAATGGGAGGAGCGAAGTTGTGTCTGGTCTACTGCCCGACAGTTGTTGTCTGGGTCCTTTATATGTTATAGGGTGTAAGAGATATTGGCGTTCACGGTTACCACATATTCAATACATCGTTCCCATGGAATCAAACCCGAGACCCCAACCCGAGCCTTTTTTTGTTGGGATCGTCTTCCAAACTGAATGGAGCTGATTAACAGTATTCTACATGGAGCGACTGCTTATTGTACCAGCCCAGTAAGTACTGTCTAATGCGATACCCCTTGGTAAGACTGATTGTCAGTTTCGGGCCACTGTAATTATCAATGTCAAAAATCTACAAATAACGTGCTTTAACGTGCCTTCCATGACACGGAGGAATCGCGGCAATGTAAAGGATGATCACCCATCTGGACGACCTTGACAAGCACAGCTTTATCTCAAGATTTACTCATTTCACTGTTATTCATCATGAGTAATGTATAAACTATTTATTATAATGAAACTCACCAGCATCAGCGACCATTGTTCCGTTTCCGCTGAAGGGCACGACTATTTTGACATCCATTTTGTATTCGCCCTCTAAGTGAAGCTTCGGGAAATGCACGATCACATTAATCTTCAATGTGTCTGGGTCTACCCTGGAGCAATTGTAGAAAAATATTAGAATCTACCAACCAGGAACCGAATAATAGGGAGCAGGTTAACCGGCTGCTCTTATCCATATTTTTCTTATATCGCTATGCAGGAAAACCCTTATAATTTAAGTGTTACCCATCAAAATATTGTTCTTATGCTTCAGACTTTCTTCGAGAATAAGCAAAAGAAACACTTTCTAGCATGTTTTATGTACAAATACGAAATCTGGTATTTGTTAATTAACTCTACATACAGTGTGATTCTTTATAATGTGCACATATCGAAATGAGGGAATCTATGCTTAATTTTATCGATGGAAAAAATATTTAAAAAACACTAAATATTTTTTAATATTTTTTATGGAATTTTCAAAAATGTTGTCCGCTGTTGTGACCCCAATGTAAACAAAACGGTGTAACTTTTAAACTAAATTATCTATCGCGATGAAACAATTTTATGTAAAAAGTTATGAAAAAAAAAAGTTTTTTTGATAAAAAAACGTGTTTATTTTCAATTGAGGGTAGTTTTTTTCCACAATTTTCATTTTACGAGGACGCCTAATTGCTTCCAATCATTATGGAGTTTGTTTCATCGCGATAGATAATTTAGTTTAAAAGTTACACCGTTTTGTTTACACTGGGGTCACAGTAGCAGACAAAATTATTAAAAATTCCATATAAAATATTAAAAAATATTTAGATTTTTTTTAATAATTTTTCCGTCGATAAAATTAAGCATAGATTCCCCCATTTCGATATGTGCACATTATAAAGAATCACACTGTATAATACGGGTTAACCTTTGCTTTAGGGGTTTGCACCTCATCTTACCCTTGCGCTATACGGGTAACCAATTCGGACCCAGTCGAAGAAAAATATCAGAATCAAACTGTAAATGTCCCAAAAATTAAAGCGACCAGAAAGTTACTACCTCATGGGGTCTTGTTAGTAAACCCAACTCAGCTTAGGTGTAAAACCTCAAAAAGAAACATTAAAAAATTAATGACAAATAACAACAGAGTGACTAGCGCCACTTCCACTACGCATGTTGCATAACAAACTGTATAGTGAACGTTACATGTTGCTATAAGAACTTATGAAAACCGTACATAGATGGCGTTACACATGCCACCTTGTATGTCCTTGTTGCCAAAGAAATAATCGGCCCAATGGAGAGACCTTGATCCATCCTAAACGTAGTGCCAGTGTGAAGTCCAAAAACACTTTTTAGAGCCCTCGCTTCAAGTCTTAACAAGGTGACATTGCTATTAATACCACTTAAGGTAGACTGTTTGTACATTAAAAAAAAAAGTATTTAAAAAACTAAAACACCCGACGGAACAAACTGCAGAGCAAAGAACAAGCACTTTTTAAATAAAAAAAAACTTGGAAGCAGGTGGGGTCCATTTGAATATTAATTTATGAAAATGGAATGGACCCCACTTTTTGTAATCTCCTTTTAATAACGGAAGAAAGAAAAACGAACTCCACTATATGGCCCCCAAAATCTGCAATTTTGTTTATTTCTTAATTTTGATATAGCCAGTGACACTCACGCGCCACCAAGATAAATCTATAATCATTTATTTTATCTAATTCCGATCATCCGTTTAGGAGTTAAGAGGGAACAAAGAAATGAATAACATGCATACATACATTATTTACATACATGTCAAACATATAACCCTCCTTTTAAAAAGACAAGTAGGTACACTACTAGTACAATGTATGTTAACAACTCCTCTCTTCTTTTAGGTTTGAACAAGAACTATGTATCTTCTATCTATCTACAAATAACTAACTAAATTACAAAATAATTGCCACATAGATGACAAAGCGTTGCTAGACGAAGACTCGTCCGTTTTTTTTGTTGTGTTCCTAATTACCAGGGCAAGGTTTCTTCAGGAAAAGAAAAGGTGTCGGTATGGTAGACAATCGTCATATATATCAGTAGAAAACTTCAGTCATGCCAAACGCTAGCTTTTTTTAATTCCATTTAATAGCATGTATGATTCACCATAGTGTCATCTATGCTATGAAGCGAAACTTGTATAGTAAACTACAAAATTAAAGCCTTGCCTACTCAATCGCAGGCGGGTACAGTCAGTCTTGAGTAGTTATTATAGTTGTGGATAGATGGCGCCTGCTGTTCACTTCTCGTCATCTGTGACACTTGTCCAATCATCATCCTATAATGTTCCCACTGCAGGGACTCAGGCTTCCTCTCTATGAGAGTAAATGGGCTATAATCCACCACGAGGGCCCAGTGCGGGTTGGTGGACTGGGGGGTTAAAATGGCCACTTTAGCAGATCATAATATGAATTGCGTTAAAAATCGTAAAATGGACTTTTTATCATAGTAACTGCGTCTATGAACATTTTCCGAATTTAAACAGAATTCATATTATTTTCCTATTATAATCTATTTTTATAAATGTTCACAGACGCATTACTATTATGATATATTTTACGCTTTTTAACGCAATTCATATTATGATCTGCTAAAGTGGCCATTTTAGATCCCCAGGTCCAATACAGACGTAAATTATACTTGTCCACCGATTTATTTTATCTTACTCGGCACCCACGTACCACCACCCACCCTCATCAACACAAACCCCCTAAATCACAAGCTTCACAACATCAATTGATAAGCAACACTTACGAGAGTTTCTTGATGACGAAGCCGCTGGCGCCGGTGACCTTAATGTTGCGACCTACCGCGTGGATAGGCGTGTTGTCAGCTGCCTGAGCTTTGATCTGAAACGTCATGAGCAGCCATTTTAAAATGGTTTAACTTCTTTTTAACCGACTTCTTCAAAAAAGGAAGAGGTATCTCAATTCGACCGTATATACATATTTTTTTATGTTTGTTCGCGCATATCTCCGTCAATTGGATACCGATTTTTAAAATACTTTCTGTGTTTGAAAGGGTATACTCCCGAGGTGGTCTCATTGTCACCAAGTCGGGATCAGATTATGGGATCCTAGAGAAATCGAGAGCAACCCTCAAATTTTATAGGCACACATAACGTTTTTCATATTTATTTTCTGAAGCTGCTCAAGTATTTGCGTCTGATAATCTTATTCTAATGTTCTCAATGGTGCGGAGTTGAAAGAAAATTCCTTCAAAATTATACGTACATATAGATCGATAGTTGTATTCTTTCAGGCTATTAGGTTGACCTAGTGATAGAAGGTAAATCTTTAAAAAAACGAGGTTCTCAATTCGTCGGAATCTTTTATGTACGTATATTAACCTATTACTCGAGGACGCCAGAACCGATATTTTTTAATTCTTTTTTTGTTAAAAACCTAGCATGAAGGAAATCAGGAGCTGGTGATGGCGTCCCAGAGAAATCGAGGGCAACCCTCAAATTTTTTAGGCACTTATTACGTGTTTCGTGCTTTTTCTAAAGCTTTTTAAGCATTTGCATCAAGCAGTCATCACTTCATGTTGATGAGCTGATGATGGAAGGTATAACTCCTCAACGGTTAGAAGCTGGAGGATAATTCTTTAATAAAATATTATGGGGACGTATATGTATATGGTTGTATTATTTCAGGTTATCTAAGTGAGCTGATTGTAGAAGGTCCTCAACGGTTAGGAGTTGAAAGCAATCATAAGAGAATCTTGAAGGTTAAGGTATCTTGGTTGAATGTTAAAAGCATAGTAAATAAAAAATAAAAAGCATAGCATAGTAAAAAAAGAAAACACGAATTCAAAAACACAAAAACGAAAGACACAAAAAAGTGAAAAATAAACTTCACAAGAAAAATCTGCTTCTGAAGTCAGTAGCAAAAAAATGAAATCAAACAAACGAATGTCACCGACTTTTTATCGACTCTATTTTTGTTTTGTTTATTTGTGTTACCATTTATTGACATGCTTTATTTTTATATTTAGCCACTGTTGATTCTGGCTTACAGGAGTTACGGTGGTTTGGGAATTGTGTGGCGGGTTTTTACCCTTGTCTTATACTACCTACTTGGGGTCGGCCATTGTCAACCGCCTCGGTATTATTTACTTCTTTCTCTTTCATATATTTGCTTTTTTGGACTCACTCTTCGTCCATCAAGATTTGTATTTATCACTGTTTGAGTCACATGTGGTTCATCATACCATTATAACTACTTAAGATCAAGAAATCCGGGCCCTGGGCCTGCGACCCTTAACGACGCCGAGAGACACTTTGATCTCTTCGTCACGTTATTCTGATGGTTTTTTTTGTTCCAGACCTTAGAAACTTTTTAAGTAGTTACAGATCGAGAGAATATTGGGTGTAAAAATAATTTTATACAGATTTTTTTAAAACACTATTTGTTAGTTGTTGGTTTATACACTACTGCCCTAAAAAAGAGTTTTATGTTTTTAGGGTTCATGTGTGTGTGTTTATTTATTCCACCATAACTTCTAAATGCAAGAACCGTTTTTGATTAATGTTTTACGTTTTAAAAAAATATAATAGTATAGTTTAAAAAATTCAATTTTTGTTAACCGACTTCTAAAAAGCAGGAGGTTCTCAATTCGTCTGTATGTTTTTTTTTGTATGTTTGTTTTCAGATATCTCCGTCATTAATAAACCGATTTTCAAAATTGTTTTTGTATTCGAAAGAGTATACTCCCGAGGTGGCCCTATTGGCAAGTCAAGGTCTGATGCTGGGATCTCTGGGAATTCGGGGGAACCCTCAAATTATATAGGCACTTGTTACGTTTTCAATATCTTTCTAAAGCTGTTCATGTTTTTGCGTCTGATAATCATAATCTCATGTGAATGCGCTGATGATGGAAGGTCCAACTCCTCAACGGTTCGGAGTTGAAAGCTATAATAAAAATCTTGAAGGTTAAGGGTAAGGTTTCTTGTTTGAATGTTAAATGCTTAGTAAAGATTTGTATTTTATACTACAACTAAAAATGGAAAAATAATAATAAAACCTTTTTGCATAAAAAAAACACAAAACTCACTTTGTGTTTTTGAAGTCGGTTTTTTTTATAAAAGTTGATGTTGTCTTTACTAACCTCCTTAATAAATAAGGGATCCAAGCTTGGCACGCCGAGCTCTGTGATGCCAGTAGACATTTTGTCACGGAGAGAATTGATCGAGTCGATGACACAATCGTTTAGTGTGACCGGGTCCCACTTGCATATGTGAATGTAGCTCGCTGGAAGAGACCAAATTAGATATAAGTGATTAATAATAATAATTAATTAATATTACCTCCTTAGTATTACATTATACCGCGTTTATATTTTTTAAAAGACAATCAGGAGCAGAAACAAGTCGATTCAGCACCAATATGAGTACACAAAGTTACTTTTTAAAGTTATTTTCTGCTACTGTGTTCATTAAAGCTTGTGACTCGACTGGCCCGCATTTGGCCCGTTGTGTTTTAAGTTCTCGTACTTCGTCACTTTGCCCAGAGGCACTAGGCACGGGCTTTTGGACGGTGAGTAATAGGCTAGCTCACCGTCCATCCACCGGCCGACGCCTGTCGGGGCTGCGGGTTGTTCGAAAGATATACTGCGGCCCCGGACACAAAGGGCTAAGAAGGAACATGGGTGATTTTAGTCAGTAGAAGTCTGACACTCCCTTCTGCTCCGCCCAGAATGGGAGGAGCCACTTGATGATATTCCACGATCCAAAAAAAAAAGGAACAAGAGGCAGTCACGTGCTGAAAAACCGTTAAAAAATTAACACAGATGTACGTTGTTACATAATTGCACCACAATGATGGCCCATGGACCTTAAACTTGATCATAACATTGCAACGTACTTATGACACATACAATAAAATTACTTATGAAGTAATTGCACTTCACGGCACCTAATGCCTTGTAATTCGCGTCAGAAACCGCACATTATATACGACAATGCCTTATTATTATAAGTAGATAAGTATGACATGAACTATCCGTGCTTGTTGTCCGGGCTGTCAGTAGAGCTCACTTGTATTTATAACGCTGGGTCCCAGATTATACAAAATCAAGCCTAACTATACACAAACACAACAACAAAAAAATAGCTTTAGTGAAATTTGACAGTGAATAACGCAAAGATTACTTTATACGAATACCTACCTATTCTAGAATACAAATAACATAACATTTATTTAATTACAGGCTACTTTTACAGACACACACACACACTACTACTTATACAAAGCAAAATGTAAATGAAGTAATGGTTTTAAATCCTACTAGCTATTGCGGCATTCGTTCGTGTAAATTATTGAAAAAAAGATATTACTTATCTACTTCCCTTTTACATCGAATTTTGTTAACAATTTCAAGGGTTCTAATTTTTTGGCGCGGGATCCTAATTAGTTTTCGAAAATAAAAGTAACCTACTTTATAACATTAGCTATCTGTCATTATAAAGTCTCATCAAAATCGGTTCACTAGTTACGGCGATTAGCCGGAACAAACACACAGACAGAAAAACAGAAATACAGACAGAGAACAATTTTTCATTAAAGTATTATATTTGTTTTCGTTTCAAATGCCTTATATTTACTTTCAAATGCTTTTATTAAATGGCTGTTATTTTCATATTACAGACATCGTGTTTAGATGCATGATAACATCGTGAAGAAACCGGTATGTCTTAGAACCAAAAAATTCGAATACATGTAACATCTACCAATTAACACTGGGCCCGCGTGGTGGATTATAGCCCCCCCTATATAGCCTCTCCTAGAGAGAAAGTTTGAGTTTGATGATGATCCGGCAGCCCTACTAGTCGGTAAGCTAAGACCTCTGTGGCTAATACTAGCTACTATGCAACTAAGTGAGTACTAAACAGTGGTATTAAATACGCTACAGTCTGTGACACTTGAATTCTGTTGTACAATCTAATAATGTTTACATTAGGTATTATGCAAGAAAAAGTTTAAATATTAAACAAACAAGAAACGAATTGTTAATTCTTAATACTATTGATCTTGAACTTAATAATGCGAATATATTAATGTCGTGGAGCTTCTTATTAATCTAGATGTTTCTTATTGTGAATGTATTAATTATTGTTTGTTTTAACATTGTACAGGTGTTGTTTAAATTTTTTATAACACTCTCGGGCCGCATTTTGTAAAATTAGTCTGGATTGTTAATTATTTTTGATGAATTATTATTGATGTTTATAGGCTGTTAATCTAGAATACAAGATTGTTTAGATTGTTAATTGTAAATCTCTTGTGTAAACTTTAATTTTATCTACACTGTTGTATTAGGTTAGCCTGTACTAATAGTGTGTATGTTTTTTTTTCACTAACATAACACAACTTCAAGCCTGTAATCCCCGAAGTGTTCGGCAAAGTTCACCCACGCTACTAAAATTACAACCACATTTCTACAGTGGGTCTAAAATGGCAACTTTAGCAGATCATAATATGAATTGAGTTTAAAAGCGAAAAATAGACCTATCATAATAGTAATGCGTCTGTGAACATTTAGAAAAATAGATCTTAATTAGAAAAATAATATTAGTTGCAATTATTATGATAAAAAGTTCATGTTACGATTTTTAACGCAATTCACATTATGATCTGCTAAAGTGGCCATTTTAGATCCCCTGGTCTGTGTAAGTCCTATATAAAAGGGTACAAGTCTTTCATCATTAACCGTGCACAAATCCACACTCCATGACTGCTACTGAGAAATACTTTCAGAAAAACCCAATAACACTTTGACCAACCCGGGAATTAAATTCAGTACCTCAAGCCCAACAGCTGCGTGTGTAAAAACTAGACCAAGAAGGCAGTAAATTCAGTCAGTTTCACAAACACTTTTTGTTCAATTAGGTATTTCTGTATGTGAGTTTAAATGTTTGTAAATGCATTCACGATACAGGATAACAGGTGTAGGGCAACGTCTTAAATAAAAAAAATGATGAATTGAGGCATGTAAGAATAACACACTATTTTTTATAAAATGCAGAGGTTCTCGAGTATTAATATTTATTTTGTTTCATAAATTTAAAAGGATTTGCAATTATGCATGTAATTTATTGTTTTTCCATTTAACACGGATATATTTAAAACGTGTATTTTCTATAATTCCAACGTAATTTATTTAAATAACACTTGCTTACTATAAAATATCTCAGAATAGGTGTTTGATAAATATACATATAAACATGAGGTTTTGTAGTGTTTTTACAAACACACTCCGAGCAAACAACGTTATAAACATAAAACACAGCACACAACATACTAACATATGCAGCTTAAAGGCTCTATTTACTAACACAAATTGTTTTATCATTACGTATGTCTGTAAGATATCATATGGGCCAAAGTTTCCCAAAAATAAATGAGTGTTGTAGTTTTTGTTATTAGGTACTAATGTTTTCCTTTTCTTAAGGTAGGCATTCCCATTTATTAATTGCTTTGATGCCAAAAATGTAGCTGAATCCATTTTCTAGCCAACTTTGACTAGGTACAGTCGCCACCACGACAAGTTGCCACAAACTGTGAAATTACTCCAAAGGATTTTAAACCGTAAATTACTAAAATTTAGGTCCAAAATCGAATGAGAAAATTTGACAGTTTATGGTAATTTAACCCTCTGGCTACTATATTTGGGGCGAATTTCATCGACAAACACTACAGTCACTGATGAGATCTTCAGTGACGCAATTTCTATGGAATATTTTGAATCACAGATGTAAAATCTGTTCTGGTATCAAAAAAAAAAAAAAACGAATCTACATTATTTATAAACATGTATGGGTAAATTAAAAGTTGTATTTAATTATTTAACCTTATCCAGTGTCGTATTCGTAATTAAGACCTTGAAAATAATTAAATTATTAAAATAACCTAGACAAAGCTAGGACGTTGTATAATCTTAATATTTAAATTAGATAAGGCCTACGAAGCCTTTTCCCCAACTGCTTAGGGATCGGCTTCGAGTATAACTCGATGCAACTGAATAACAGTATTTTACATGAATTGGTTGCCTATTTGACTTCCATAACCCAGTTAGTCTACAATATATAATCTACACTAATATTATACAGAGGAAATATTTGTTTGTTTGTTTGTAACGAATAGGCTCCGAAACGACCGGACCGATTTGAAAAATTTTTTCAGCGTTGTGAAGCTACACTTTACATATAATAGCCAGTGCGAACAAACTCGGAATGTAATGGGCGGTAACCCATCCACAGACCAACCCTAGGCAAGCGCGGCTTAACCTGAAGATTGATCTGAAGCAGCTTTTATTATCTAGCCACGAATAACTTTCATATGTTATTTAATCCCCCAATTAAATCGATAATCACAGTTTATTAATAGACGCTATTATTATTATTAAATAATGACTCTTGTTTTCATTTAGCTAGGTTTTGATTGACGCTAATTTGTTGAGTGGTGAACAAAATAAGGAAGTTTGAATACCTATTAACCGTGATCTTCTATGAAGAATCTCGCAGGAAGGTGAATTAAAATAACAAAACAACTATAGGTCTTGTTATTTTAATTCACTTAACAAAACCTATTCTTGTTTTGTTATTTTCGTCTTAATAGATCTTAATTGGAAGCACTTTAGTTCTGTATCATTCAGCGTAGATTACACGTTTCAAAAATTTCAGGCTTAACAAGTTTATTATGCCATAAGTTATGTAATAGTTGGCATTACCATAGACTATTTTAGAAGTATTATTAATATAATAAATAATAATATGTTTAAGCTTATTTAGTGAAGAACTGGGAGTGTTAAATAAATTAAGAATTTTTATTATATTCTCGATTCTGTAAAAACAACTAGTTTATACCTTTAGAAAATATAAATACTCACGTAAATTTTTAAGTAAACCGCCATTGAAGACACAAAAGAAAACAAAGGAGGAAATTAAAAATCTTTGTAAAGACAACATTTTTCACTACAGGACGATTTACACGCAACGATCTATGTACTTAGTGTGTCCGTCAAAGGCTCGCTCGCAACTATTCTGCGATTTGAGACCAAAGTATATTATATACTAAGCGGCATCCACTGCGAAAATCAAGGTGACCAGAGTTAGAACACAATTTTTATAAAAAAAAACACACACAAGTACAAAAATATCAAAAAAGTTACAACCTTACAAAAAGTCTTCACGTTTGTCGATGGAACTTTGGTCGATTGGTTCTTCCAGAGAAGTTGTGACGTTTAAATGGTACCTATACCTATCTAAGTATAGTTTATGAAGAATTTTGTTGGTAAGCATTTGTAAAATAGTATTTTAATTTCAGGCAATACGCGCCTTTCATGTACAACTAGAATAGATGAAAGAAAACTTAAAAAATGAACACTCATATGCGATGCAAGGTTTGAATTTGGAATAAAAGCATATAGTTATAGTTTCTTTGTTTTTTTTTACAAATGCTCTCATAATATAGGGAAGTCTTTTGAGAAGGAGGATAACTGCATAAGGATAGCGGGTCCCCTCTGTTCCTATGTTATGCTGTAGCAGCTGATTTTTGAATAATTATTTTGGAAACAATGTAGCAAAAATTTACACAGGTTACAGGAAAAAAATATTAGTTTTCGTTTTCCGACACAATATTTTAATGGTTTTTTTTTTTTAATTTAGACTTACCAGACATGTTTGCTTTGGTATTACAGGCGTGTTGACATGTTATGTATTGTATTTAATCATATCTATGTTAGTCTTTATCTTTGCTCAAAGTTGTCTGAAAATAAATGAATATTGATGTTGTTGTAAAGTAATCATATAGTGTGTTTGGTGCAACGTGTGCCAAATTGAGATGGTCGACTTCAAAATTAGTGACATTAGCCGTCTAGTATGAAAAAAAAAGAAAAAAAACCACAGGGCATGAGAAGTGTTTAGAAGTCTGAAAGGATAGTAGATTCCCTTTCCAGTCGACCATTTCAACTTGCACACGACGCACCAAAAACCCTGTATATGATATACCACCAACCCATAGCAACTGGACTGAGTCCCAGTCATTGGCAATTAATTACAATTAAAAAATAACGTGTTATCTACTCTATTCTTGGGTAATTGGTCGGAAAAGTATAGTAATCATGTTCATGACGATTGCGGGGTTAGAACATTACCAGCGTAACTCATAGGTCAGAGCTAGTTGCAGTCGATTCTTTATCTATATTGTAGTATAGCCAGAACCGTACCTGTAGGGCAGGGTGTGCGTTGCACCCAGGCGCAGCGGTCCTAGGGGGCTGCGATCGCCACTCGAGTGGAGTCCCAAGTATGGACTAGAAGAAAATTTAAGACATGGGACATCTGCCAACCCACACTGGCCCGCGTGGTGAATTATTATTTTATTTATTCCATGGCCCAAGGCGGTTTCAGGAGGCTGCAGAGAGCGGAGACAAGCGGCAGCGTCAGGTCATGGTTATCAGATCACATCATTACTATTGTCAACGTGACTTGTGTAAAGACTAAGGATAACCAAGTAGTGGCGTATCTTCCTTAGTATAAGCCGCTGCCCTGGGGCGGTTATGCCAACTTGCCTTACTATATATATTCTTCTAACCTATCTAAGTGATGGGTCCACAGAGGCGTCTCTAGCCCATGTAGCGCCCGTGTGCAAATTTAACCCTAGCGCCCCCTAGTAAGCACACGGTCAAAATAGAATGAGTACAAAGGACAAGTAACAGCACATTAAGTTGCCACAAACTGTCAAACCCCAATCTGTGGCGTTGCGTGAGTTGTTGCCGCTGCGGGCCAACTCTTATTTGGCCGCGCCCTCTGTTTTCATAATTAGGCATAAAGTCCAAATACTTTTTTTTGGGTTTTAATACTTTAAAGTCAAAATACTTTTTAATAGGTACAATTGCAAAATAGCTAAAATAGCTAATAGTGTATTAAGATTTGCCGTTCCGAAAATCTAAAACAACAGCGGGCGGGGTTTTTTTTTACTTAATATTAGAATTTCCCACCCATCCATATTCATATTATGATCCATTTTATGATTCATGTGACAAAAGAAAGAAACGTTTTTATTGGTTTCACACAGAACAAGATCCTAGAACCTTCTGGGATTTTATCAAAGTTCGGCAGGCTCATTGGCATACGTGTACATCTGAGTTTGAGTATGATGGACTGATCGTGGTTGGAGAGAAAGCAGCAAATTCTTTAACTAATTTCTTTAGTTCAGTGTTTTGCCGTGCCCGTCCCAGCTAGCAACTAATCCTCACGTATCGGTATCGGTCGGTATCGGATGGGTTCCCAGGAATTCTTTGTCTACTAGAAATGTGCTTCGTTGTAGTCGTCGTAGATTTATGGTTATTTAAATATTTCATTACCAACTTGTCATAATTTATTTCCTTTACAAAACTAGGTAGATCTTTTGGTAGAGGCATCATCGTGTCGTAATGAAAACCTAGGCTATATTATTATTATATTATAGGCTTATTTTAGAATAGAATAGAATCCATTTATTTTTAGGTAACAAACGGGTTCATAAATAAATACCTCAACCTAAATGCACACACATACACACAGGTACCTACATCAACTCACGCCTTTTTCCCATCGGGGTCAGCAGAGAATCCACAGAACGCCACCTGCTACGATCCTTACATACTTCTTTCGCCTCATCCACATTCATACATGTATCA
Source organism: Diarsia rubi (assembly GCA_932274075.1). NCBI lineage: Eukaryota > Metazoa > Arthropoda > Insecta > Lepidoptera > Noctuidae > Diarsia > Diarsia rubi. Next base: position 7,286,396 of record OW026414.1, read on the forward strand.
GCAGGGTTATTGCGTATCTTTTAAATGACAGTGGCTATCAAGTAGTGTCCATCAATTAACTGTCAAATGTTTCCATTTTGTACTAAACCATAACCCATTTGACAGTTAATCCATGGACAATATGATAGCCACTGACATTTAATAGATACGCAATAGCCCTGCTGGTCATAGTGGTCATACATGCACGCCGGTTGCGAGTGCAACACAGCTGTCTTTTCTGAAGAACATTACCAGTAACCAAACATACTAATAACATTAATGTTTTAAGTAACTTATGTTAGAAGCACTTGACTTGGAGGATATTTAGCGCGTTCTTGTTTAATTTTATTTATTTATTTAATTCAGACCAAAGATCCATAAAGTGCCATCCACTAACTCGTCGTCTCGTGTCCATTAACTTAACCTATTGTTAGTAAATAATAAATTACAAATTATATTAATTGGCGACATGGACGTCTGCGCGACATGACGCGCGGCGGGTAGACATGTGTCTACCCGCCAAGTGCCTAATAAATGGCCCATCAATGTTGTCCGCCAATGTAGCTAGAACCGGATTAAGCCGGATAGATTATATCCATGATTTCTTTATCCGGTATCTCTTTCGAACAACCCGCAACCCGTACAGGACCCAAATACAGTCTCTAATAATAATATATTAATAAAATGGTTCAAGAGTACATTTGTATGTAGTAAAGCAATTTCTAAACGTATTAGCTCAGGCTTAATACTGACATTATTGTGGCAGGCCAGTTACGTTTAGTATGAACCGACTTAAAAAAAAGGAGGTCTGCCTCGTTGGTTAGTGGTTTCAACCTAGACTGCTGTGCATCAGGACCTCGGTTTGATTATCAGTTCGGACAAAATTTTGTTTGACTTTTATATCAGGATTAGGGATTACAGGCGTGATGTTAAGATCTAATTTGGTAAGTACTTTAACTCCTTACCAACACCATCTGTACATAAAACAATGGCTTTTTAATTGTGTCTATAATAAGGTGCTCAATTAGTTAATCATCGCATCACACATGAAAAAATATAGGTATTATTAGTAATAAGTACACCATAAGTAAAAACAATTCTTTAAGGCAGAAAAACAATACTAAAACCACGGTTGAATCGTTTCTTACTACATCTTCTTTTTGCTGAGTTTATTTTTTTTATCATTTTGTATGTAATACCTACCGTCAAGCAGGGTTGTCTCAGGGGTGGATGAAATGGCACGTTCATAGGGGACGATGACATTTATCATCGTCGTCATTTGCCGAAGTTTCATAATAATTAATAATTTTAATTTAACCATTTGTTTAATTTAATCATGGAGTTTTTTGCAGGTTCTTCTCCATACGAAACACCCAACCTGAACCGTGCTCTTTTTCTCGACATTCTATAAGCGCCAATGCAGACCTTTTTTTTTAATGGGACAAGCCCGCCTCACTAATAAAATATTTTGGTTTTTACACAACATTTTAACGATCTAATGACCCACTTTAAGGAAGGAAAGACGTTTCAAAAATCCTTCCCTAGTACTTCCCTTCGATGAGGAAGAAAGTTTCGTTCAAACAAAGCGTGTTTCTTGTTCTAACGTTATTTGTCCATCAGTTAAATACAGGGTGTAAATTAACCCTTCACACATACGTCAACCAAGCATTCTGTACATCAAACTAAGTACTCCTACTCTAATTTTTTTGCTGGGAAACGACTTTTTTTTGGGGCAAAAATAACATTTTACGGTAAAACTCAATGTAGCACTCTTAAAACATTGTGCTAGTGGATGCTTTGAATAGTAAAAGGGTCATGGAGGTAATTTAAGTAAAGTTTCAACCTGAAAAACTAGTATTTACAAAAACAGCTGTGGAAAATTTGGAACTCTGACCCCAATATCTACGTAACTAGGGGGTTCCCAGGTATGGTATAGAACCAAAAAAATATCGCATTGGGGAGAACAAGTGCCCTTCGTTTGCGTTAAGGGTACTTTTACACCCTTTATTTTAAGATGATAAGCAGATTATTTATTAGAGACCTACATATTGTGACCTAAAATAGGACGCGCGAAAAAAAAACTATCACTGGTCACTGATCTACACAAAAAGAAATATCTTGTGCTAAAATATTTTATCTCTAAGTCACAACACAATAAAAAAAGTAAGTAACTAGGTATTTATTTAAAAACCGGCCAGGTGGTAAATGACTCAAGCTCCGTCCATATGAAAAACTCCTTGATTTGCTTGTTTCATTTTTGAGTGGTTAATACATATAACCTTGAAAATATTTTCTGTCAATAGATACAATATTTTCTGTTTTATTTCATCGACGCAAGTGTTAATGAAAACATTGATTTACTTAAAAAGAAGACACGCGTTATTTTTTTGTTGGCGTGTTGAAAATCATCAAGTAACCCCTCCCGCTCTTGCATGGGCAGAGCGAAAGGGAGTGTCAGACTTCTACCGACTAAAAACCACCCATGTTCCTTCTTAGCCTTTTATGTCGAGGCCGCGGTATCTCTTACAACATCCCGCAGCCCCGACGGGAAGAAGACACGCCTTAAATCTAAAACCATCATCATCATCGTCCTGCCTTTATCCCATTCTAACTCGTAATTGTGGAAATGATCCTAATTTTGTAGGTACGTAGCTAATTCAGTCGCGTACTCGTATCAAGCCGTATCAATGAGTATCGTATCAGTTTCGTAACACGCAAATATGACACTACATAAAAATATTTGTTAGGGCTTTTAATTGATAGATTAAACACTAAACTATTTGACAACACCAGTTAGAAGATTGGCATGATGTATAATAATTATTATATTCGTTGATAGTGTAGGCGGAGGAAAGAAATAAAGTACTAAAACAACGCGCCTGTAAACCCCGCAGGTTAGAAACACACTGCGCCAGTTAGGTTAGAGGGTGAGCTAAAAGAGCTTGAAGCCCGGAGGCGGGCTGCGCTGGATGGGTCGCGAACGTCATGCGTAGCAGTTCTCGTGGCCCATCCAACAAGGCGACAGTAGGTTCAAGGCAGTGCTTTTTAGTGGGTGCAAGCCCTACATAACCACGCCGTCTCCCTGGACGGTGCGGTATGTGTTAAGCATTTTTCACCGTTAAAAAAAACAAGAGGGGGTGAGCTTGGTGCCATCAACTGGGCACAAATCCAGACACCGTGGCTGCTAATGGGGAATTCCTAATGGGAAAACCTAATAACAATTTGCCCGATCCCGCATAGCAGTCACAATCGCGACCATCAAATCTAAGATACAGTTTTTGCGAATACTCGTAATCCACGATGTCCATTTAAGAATTATCCATGATAAAACTGCAAATGGCGTTTTATTTTTATTTGAAATCGAACTGGTTTTATGCTCCTTAGGTTACTTCTAGACAAATGTCCCTGCGCCGTATCATTGACCCAATAATTAATTGCTTTATGTTGATGATGACACAGAGGACATCAACGTAAAAAAGAAGCAAAGGTGTGTGGAGCCTGTTTACTTAATCTTAGGTGCATTATTATTATTGTGCTATAAACTTGCTTTGCGGTGCAGACGACTTAGGTCAATACTAATTTTGCTCAGTCTCTGAAACAATAATTAAACTTGACTTAAACAGTGAAGAAGTTTTCAAAAGTTTACAAAGTTGTCGAAAATAATATTTACTGTTTTCAATTTTATAGTTGACTAAAATTGGATGATACCCAGTGTCCACCACTAGTGAATACCGGGAATCATCGCTTAAATCTCCTTAGTTCAAAGTCAAAGTCAAAATATATTATTTCACATAGGCCTACATGGGCACTTGTAAAACGAAGTTGATGTAGTCCTGTAGACACGAAGGAAAACTATATACTTAACTTTGCTCTATAGCTTCAATGCCACGTCTATAGTAGGAATCGTCGAACTCTTCAAAATAGCCATTAACCAAAGACTCAACCTCTATGTTGCTTAAAAATCTTTTCCCGCCGATCCATTTTTTTTAGTTTGGGAACAGAAAATAATCTGACGGGGCCAAATCTGGTGAATAAGGTGCATGGGGAAGCAATTAAAATTTTATTTTTTCGATTTTAGCCTTTGCAATGCCGGATGTGTGGACTGGAGCGTTGTCTTGATGAAACAAAACTTTTTTTTTTGACAAGTTAAGGCCGTTTTTTTTTATTTCTTCACTCAAACGCTGCAATAAGTTCGCATAATACTCGCCATTAATGGTTTTTCCTTTGGGAAGATAATCTATAAAAATTATGCCACGCGGGTCCCATAAAACTGAAGCCATAACTTTTTCTGCCGATGGAACTGTTTTTGCCTTCTTTGGAGCTGATTCTTCTCTTTCAGTCCATTGTTTTGACTGCGTTTTGAGTCTCAGGTGTAGAGTGATGAACCTATGTTTCATCCATGGTGATAAATCGACGCAAAAACTCCTTTGTTGCTGCGAAATTTTGCTAAACATTCGACTGACACATCCTCACGACGCTGCTTTTGTTCTACTGTGAGTAATCGCGGCACCCATATTGCGCACAGCTTTCTCATTTCCAATTTTTATGATAAAATACGATGGACTGCACTTTTTGAAATGCCTACCATATCTGCTATCTCGCGCACTTTCAGTCGACGGTCATCCAGTACCGTTTTGTGGGTTTTTTAGCTATTTTTGGATTAGTCACCTCATTTGGTCGTCCACTGCGATGTTCATCTTGGCAGCTCGAGCGACCGCGCTTGACCTCTGCCACCCAATATTTTATAGTTGTAAATGAAGGAGCAGACTTCCCTAAAGTAGAATCTAGCTCCACTTTGATATTACTCGGGCTGAGACCTTTCAAATAAAAGTATTGAATTACGGAACGACTACACAATCAATACCTCCTTCATGTTTCTGTTCTCCTGGTAGTTAGTGGAACTTTACTAAAATTATTATCGATTACTTTTATTATACACCCCATCACTAGCAGCTACCAAATTATTATTGTACCTAGTCCACAAATGCCAAATAACTTCTTTCCATACTCATTGATTATTTGAATGATTTGTTAGGATTTGTTTTACTACATGAATATGGTCCATTGTTGAGAAATCGCTTCGGAATCCCGCTTGTTTTCTTGGCTGATTCTCGTGTAATACTGAGCTAATTCTAATATTTTATAAAGATTGGAGATGAGGCTGATCGGTCTGTAGTTGTTTATTTCTGCTTTATCACCTTTCTTATGGAACAATATGATAGTTGATGATGTCAATTGTTGTGGTATCTTTTCCTCAGTTAGAATATTGTTAAACAAATTAGTGATGGTCTCGGGGACATGGTCAAGGCAGCCTTTCAGGATTTCATTTGTTATGACATCGTGCCCGGGGACCTTGTAGTTTCCCCGGGACAGTATATCTTACCGTACTTCGGTTTTAGAAAAAGGCTATTTGTAAAAAAAAAATATCTCCCTATATTGTGTGTGTGGACTGATGATGAGCAACCAAATCTCGGTCATGGATCGGTAAGCAGTTCTTTTTGATAAAAATAGACAAAAGGATAGCGTAACGCTAGAACAAACTTCTATAATGATATCTGCATGTAATCAAAATAATAGCTTATTAATACAATAAAAACAGTTCGGGAGTAAAAACCACCATTACACAGCATGTTAGTTATAAAATACTGGCCAAGTGCGAGTCGGACTCGCCCATGAAGGGTTCCGTATCGTCGTAGTAGGAACCCCCTTTAATTTGTATTATTTGTTGTTATAGCGGCAACAGAAATACGCATTATTATTTTCATAGTATTTGTATGAATGACAAAGTTATATTTGCGGTTTTTAAATATTCGCACGCTTAAAGACAAACTATTACTAAACGAAAATATAAAATTTCACGAAAACAAAAAAATGCACGGGTTTTTCGCAAATGAATTTAAGATCATGGTGCTTTGAGCCATCTTTTGCTGTCATAATGATGGATATATAAACACTATAATGTGACATTCAGAAAAGCGTTTTTTTTTAATTGAACAGTGTTAATTATGATTTTTAATTTTTATAGTAACACTTTACCGTTAATTTTTTTTTCAGTCAAACTCCCATATAAATAACGTAAATAACCAAAAATCTAATTAAAAACCCATTTTACCAATGATTTAACAATAGGTACCTACTACCAAATTGAAAATTATATTTTTAGGATTCCTTTTAATTATAACTGGACAGACAAATAAAATAACACGTCGTAATCAATGTCTTATTCTCATTAAAAAAGTCTTTGACTTAATGGGACTAACATTTTTAAGATTACAGTAAAGATAAACTGTGACTAAACCAATAATTCCTTTTGAGAGGTAAATAATCATTGCAAAAATATCTCAATACTTAGAAGGAAACTGTAACTATACCAAATGTATCATTTTACCAATCAAGTTTTACATTATAAAGAAAATAATGTGGTATAAGTAAACTGTGACTATACAAAATGTTACACTATACCAATTTAAGTGAATAAACAAAATATTTTTATTTTGACATGTAACCGGGGTTATCCAAATAGTCACACCTTTCCGTTAAACTTTCCTCATCACTCTTCAACAAACAAATCACAATTAGTATAAACACGTTATTGCATTTAGCAAGCTGATCTTGTTTCGTTTTGTAACGGTCAAATTTTTCACCATCTACCTCTAAAAGTCATATTTTTAAGAAAGTGTCAAATTCATTGTATATTTTACGTAATTCTAAAATAGATGGCATTAATAACTCAATTCTTCAAAAAAACGTTTAGTAACGTTTTATGTTTAAAGGTGCGAATGCTATATATCAAAAACTGCTAAATATATCTCGTCAGTTTCATTTTAAGGAGTGATTCCATATATTATTTATTATATAATAAAAAAAAAAAAAAAAAAAAAAAACGAAAGTAATAAAAAACAATAAAAAAAAGTTAAATCGTAAGAGGTTCACAGTATACATCAACCTAAGAAGTTTTAACTGTGTAGTCTTAATACTAACCTAACCTAATTTTGTGTAACATTCAGGAATATTTGGTGCACGATCAGTATTTTTCGGGGATGTAGTTTCCAAATAAAGTGGCTGCGACATGACATACGGACGGACAGACAGACATGACGAACCTATAAGGGTTCCGGTTTTTTGCCATTCGGCTACGAAACCCTTCTTTTTTTTTCGTGTGGAAAATCATCAAATAACCCCTGGGAGGGGTTATTTGATGTATTATTGTTTCGAAATAAATTACTTATGACTTACTTACGTATAGTGCTAAGTAAATAAAATAATAGTGGTTGAGAATTGTAAAAATCAGATCTCAAAATAGAAAGTAATGTTGAGTGTGGATACCACCAACCATTATTTCTATTACCAATAGAATCTTCATCTTCTTTTACAATTGCTTCACTTTTATTTATTTAAGTAGATGGAGGATGTACTTAAGTCTTTTTTTTGTGGGGTTGGGAAATCTTCAAATGACTCCTCCCTCCCACTCTGGGCAGAGCGAAAGGGAGTGTCAGACTTCTACTGACTAAAAACCACCCATGTTCCTTCTTAGCCCTATAAAGCGTGTAAAAGTACCCTTAATGCAAACGAAGGGCACTTGTTCTCCCCACCACTGCGATATTTTTTTTGTTCTAGACCATACCTGGGAAAGGGAAACCCCTAGTTACAGAGATTTTAGGGGTCATAGTTCCAAATTTTGCACAGCTGTTTTTGTAAATACTAGTTTTTCAGGTTGAAACTTTACTTAAATTACCTCCATGACCCTTTTACTATTCAGAGCATCCACTAGCACAATGTTTTAAGAGTGCTACATTGAGTTTTACCGTAAAATGAAATATTTACCCCAAAAAAAAAAGTCCTCTGTTTCCCAGCAAACATTTTTGCGTAGGTACCCCTACTATGTATGATGTACAGAACGCTTGGTTGACGTATGCGTGAAGGGTTGATTTACACCCTGTATGTCGAGGCCGCGGTAACTTGTGAACAACCCGCAGCCCAGACGGGCGTCGGCCCTTGCAGGCCCCTCCCATGTTGCTGACATCTCTTAGAGGCGCGGGTGGAACACGAACGCGCCGTCGACACGGCCTGTCGTCGTCGTTAGACGGTCAGACGGCTACGGAACCCAAACAAAGATTCACACGCACACGGATTGCTCCGCAATTATTTGATAAAAACGCAATTGCTATGTTGTAAGGTATGGTTTTTACGCAAACTTGAAGAAAACAAGTGGATCTGTCCATGGTACCCTTACCTTACTTAAATATTATTCAATATCACAAAGAAATATTATTAAACAAAACTTGGAAGCAGGGTGGGTTCATCTGAATATTAAATTATGAAATGAAAATAGAATGGACCCCGCCTGTTTCCAAGTTTTGTTTAATTTAAAATGTGCTTGTTTTTTGCTTTTCAGTTTTTTCAGTCGGGTTTTTTTAGTTTTTCAACTACTTTTTTTATTTATTTGTTACTGCAGTTTTTGACTCTATAACAACCTCGCCTGAGCTCGGATGTGGCCCCAAAGAGATGTCAGCAACGACATAAAGGGCTAAGAAGGAACATGGGTGGTTTTTAGTCAGTAGAAGTCTGACACTCCCTTTCGCTCTGCCCAAGAGCGGGAGGAGTTATTTGATGATTTCCCATGCCCCAATAAAAAAAAGCTCTGGTGTGAACTCCACACCTCGGATGCAATAACAAACCCTACTTACGAGTACCTATATCTTAATACACCATATTAGATGTCTTAACAGCATGTAGGTAATAAATGCACTATTATATTTATAGTCTTTTACTGCAGTACTTCCGTAAATGTTAGCTTATGAATAAATTTAATTTAAATGTGATTCGCCTATTTAATGTAAATCAAGCTAAATTTTCCACTAGGTAAATCCAATATTTACACTAAAAAATATCTGGCGTCTTTATGAGAAAAACTTATTGTTTTGCATCCAGTTGTGAAATCAATAACACAATAACAATCACGTATGTTTCTCGAGCTAGTTTGATATTTAGAAAAGAAAATGAGTGACCCTAAAAGAAATATTTATTCCAAAATTCTGACGATTTTGACATAACGCTACTATTAAGCTCCCCTATAACACCCCTACTAGTGCGATATCTAAGGACATTTACATGGTCTAGGCGACACGGTTCTCTTGAACTTGTACGTCGGCTCTGAATTACAAATGTGAAGGTTATATTTATACTAGCTTTTGCCAGCGGCTTCATCCGCTGCAAGTCGAAAATTTTCCGGAAAGATAAAATTGGGATAAAAACTATCCTATGTGTTAATCCAGGTTATAAACTATCTGTGCACCAAATTTTATCCAAATCCGTTCAGAAGTTTTACGTGAAGAAGTAACAAACATACACGCTCACAAACTTTCGCCTTTATAATATTAGTGTGATGATAGTGTGCTATAGTGTAATTATCAGATTAAACACAAAGGGTATTTTCCTCTACATTTAGGGTATTTTTTTCATGTTCAGAGATAGGTTTACAAACAGCATTCGGGCATGATTGATTATTCATGGAATACTGACAATATTAATACAAGTTAAATGAATTTTAAGATGTCTTTCAAGACTGTATAAGACATTATTTCTTATTCACTATAAGCTTTTTTTAGCATAGGAAAAAAAATAAAGATTTGGTATTGTTCAATCACAAACAAAGCGTTTTAAGAGTATTTTTGTAAAATCTCGAACGAAATGTCAATCTACAATGTCGCAATCTTAATTAACATAGTGCAAATAGTACCTCAAATCAACGAACCTTTGTCTTTTATTGACTTACGATTATTTATATAACCTCAAAATTGCCAAAATCACCATAAACAACATTAGGCCATAAATTCAATAAAGATTAAAACATAAAGTAAAAATATTAAACCTATGAAGTATTGTGCCTTCGAACCCTGCAATGTCAGGCATAAATTACAATTAACCTTAATAATAATAAAATATAATCGAACAAGGACATTAATTTAGTTGTCAATAAACAAGTTCTCATAAAAAAACATGAACCTTTTTAAATTTAATAGCTGCAGTAATAGATGCTAACTAGATAAGTATTGCGCTTCATAAATTTTCGAGTTACCACAATTGGCGCTGTTGTATTTGGGTTTTAACCTACTTCCCTGACCCGACTACGGCGCCAAAAGGAATGGTAATGACAATGTATGTATGTTAGCCGTAGCGCCTAAATTACTGAACAGATTTTTTATGAATATATAATTAATGATTAATGAGGTGTCAATAGATTTGTAAGAATAGCCCGAGTGACATAGGTTATATAAATTTTAACAATTCTTTATAAGACGGATTTTGAATGTCAAATTCTAAGCTCGAATAAAACTAAATTGAGATGTGATCATCTCAATTTAGTTTTTTTCGAGCTTAGAATGCATGTTTGGTACCAAATGAAAGGTCTAGGCGAGAACATCACAAATATGTACATCAATAATATATTATATTATAGTTTAGGTCAACATATACGTTTAGATCGCGGTCAAACAGTTTTCGCGGTCTAGTCTGTGTTATTTACTCGTATTATGTAAATAACAAGCCAACATTAAGTAGAATATTACATTATGAAAGTAACTTATTATTACGTATTTATTGAATAACACAAAAATAAAATTCCAATAAAAAAAAGTCGTTAAAAAACTAAAAAACCCGACTGAATAAACTGAAAAGCAAAAAAACAAGCACATTTTAAATTCAACAAAATTTGGAAGCAGGCGGGGTCCATTTTATTTTCATTTCATTTCATAATTTAATATTCAAATGAATTAGTTTTTTAACAACTATTTTATTAAAGAACACACACAAAAGAACTAAAAAGTTTAGTTCTTTTGTGTGTGTTCTTTCATTGGTCGCGTAAAATTCTTCGCAGATGATTTAACTTTTGTGTTTGTTTGTAGGATTTGTGACTTTGAATTTCTTTTAAACATATAAGTGTCATATATTTTTGTAATCTCCTTTTAAAACCCTTTATTTTGATATCCTACTCGATGGTTATTGAAAAAGTTTTTTTTTTTAATCCGCGATGTGGCCCCCAAAATCCGCAAGTGTCTTTGTTTTTTTTTAATTTTAATGTAGCCAGTGACACTCGCGCCATCAAGACAAATCTAACGACGTATATTTTATTCAAATCCCTTCATCCGTTTAGGAGGTATGAGAGAACAAAGAAACGGACATACTACATACATACATACACGCCAAACACATAACCCTCCTTTTGGGCTTCGCTGCAGTCGGGTAAAAACTAAAACCCGACTACGAATAAAAACCGTGGTCTTAAAAGTCGAAAACAAGAAAAATCGTATAATAAGTAGATAATTTGATAATTATTATAGAGGATAGTCGTAGTCGCATGCCACCTTGCTAATGGCAACTAGCAGCTGACTTTTGTATCAATGAGAAAGCCATGAAGGATCATCAGGTATCAGTAGCATGCGACTACGGCGGCGGTCTACTTTTAAGACCGCGGTTTTATTAGTCGGCGTTTTTAGTAGTCGGGTTTTAGTTTTTGAACTTATTATTTTTGTGCGTCGTATATTCAGTTTCCCCAAGTATGATCCGATTTTACGTAAGATTCTCTGTCAGGTTACCTATTTTGGTCGTGGTTCGTAGTCTGTAACTCAATAACCCTTATTTTGGGCTTCGCCGTAGTAGGGTTAAAAGTTATGAACAGTTATTTAGATAGATAAATCTATAACATAACTTTTTTTTCTCTCTCCCTTTCGCTCCTGGGCAGAGCGAAAGGGAGTGTCAGACTCCTACTGACTAAAAACCACCCATGTTCCTTCTTAGCCCTTTATGTCGAGGCCGCTGTATATCTTACAACATCCCGCAGCCCCAACGGGAAGTTCAACGGGAAGATTTTAATCATTTAAGTATAATAATACTTATAACACATTAAATAATACATTCATCATTCATTTCATAATACTTAATAATACATTTTTAGATCTCATAATTTGAGCGTTAAGATTTCCAAAAGAACACAATTAAGAGCATTATTTTCCTCGGAGAGCTGTACCTAATAATCTTTAACGTACCCACCCACTAGAATTAAAACCTGATTTGCATGTTCGCATTATCGATTAGCGTCAGTAATTTGCGGCAGGTAGGTGTCATGTTTTTATATAGTCCTAAGACAACAATAGGTATGTTATCATATTAATTTTATGAAAATTAGTATTACCTACTGTTCAGCGATGGTTATCAATGCTAATAGGTTTACTGACTTCAAAAAATATGATTCTAATTAGTCCGTCTTCTAGATTATCGAAAAATATTGGAAACCTAATTTTTGTTTTTTTTTTTTATGGTTATCAATGCTAATAGGTTTACTGACTTCAAAAAATATGATTCTAATTAGTACGTCTTCTAGATTATCGAAAAATATTGGAAACCAATTTTTTGTTTTTTTTTTTTATGGTTATCAATGCTAATAGGTTTACTGACTTCAAAAAATATGATTCTAATTAGTCCGTCTTCTAGATTATCGAAAAATATTGGAAACCTATATTTTTTTTTTTTATGGCAATGCTAATAGGTTTACTGACTTCAAAAAATATGATTCTAATTAGTCCGTCTTCTAGATTATCGAAAAATATTGGATACCTATTTTTTGTTTTATCAAATCAATAAAAATTGACGAAGATAAAACGCGTCAAAGATTTGAGTGGGGGGATACGACGTCACTCACCGGTAAATAATGTCTTACAAATGTCTTGGGATTTGACGTCACTCGAGTTTTCAAAGCACTGTATCATCTTCATTGTTTGTTTACGTGAAAAAAGAAAAAATCTGTGTCCAGTATTTTTGGAAATCTATCTGACGGACAATTTTTTTTTTTTTTGTTAACTACCCTATTCGTAACTTTTTAGGGTTCCGTAGCCAAATGGCAAAAAACGGAACCCTTATAGATTCGTCATGTCTGTCTGTCTGTCTGTCTGTCTGTCTGTCCGTCTGTCCGTCTGTCCGTCTGTCCGTCTGTCCGTCCGTATGTCACAGCCATTTTATTCCGAGACTATAAGGATTAAACAGTTGAAATTTGGCAGGTAGATGTATTCTGTAAACCGCTTTTTGATTTTTATATAAAAATAAAAAAATATGTATAAGATTAAGAGGGGGCTCTCCATACATGGAATTGAAACTAAAAAAACGTTTTTTCATCAAACCTACACATGAGGGGTATCTATGGATAGGTCTTCAAAAATGACATTGAGGTTCTTAAAATCATTTTTTCTCAAAGTCAATCGTTTCAAAGATAGACACATCCAAAGTGGTAAAATGCCCCCCCCCCCCCCCTCTAACTTTTAAAATAAGAGAGTGACAATTCTAAAAAAAATATATAATGTAGATCTTAACAAAAACTACCAACCAAAATTGGTTTGAACGAGATCTAGTAAGTATTTTTTTTTAATACGTCATAAATCGTAAATCGCAATAACTTTTTTTTAAAAATACGCTGTTATTAAAACATCGTCAAAGTTACAACGAACTACAATAACTTTTATTTATGTTACTTGCTGCTACGGAACCCTTCATGGGCGAGTCTGACTCGCACTTGGCCGGTTTTTTTATTTACTTATGATAACTTTGTTACTTAAATATTATGTAAAGAAAGACTTCCATAATTAGTTATATCAAATTGTTTTATTGTTTAGTTTTCACTCAAATGTACTGAAAATTCTGTATGTTGATTAATTTATTTTTGCTGCTGTTGCATGACTGCGGCGAAGCCGGAAACTCCTTTTGGTCTTCGTCGCAGTTAAGCAACAGCAACAAAAATGGGTCCGGTCCGGTCCCAAGTCCCTGCAGTGGGAACATTATAGGCTGATGATGATGATTGGATTTACCTAAGGCGGAATGCATGCCTTGCCACCTAAAGTTCAGTTGAGTGTATTGACGTCATATTTTATCGTGAAGATGATACCAACACATTAAGCGTTTGCGGTTGTAGCAACGTAGATTGGCTATAGGTATAGTCACGAACATAAATATTTTACAACGTATCATACATACCTTATTTGCCTATATTTTAGAATAATTCAAAAGCGGTTTCCTTCTCAAGTGTTGCCTGTATCTATGCATGATGTAACGATCAAAGCATTTAAAAACCATACAAACTTCAATAGTCAACAGTCTTTTCTAAAAAGTTTCAATCGATATTTTAGGAAAAAATGAATTTCGCGTAATTATCAGATATCTATAGTCGTGACTGTACCCATGAATTATTTATAGAAACACGTGATTTTGTATAAAACATTAATTTATCTAAGTATGGTCATTTTAAGTGTTCATGTGGCAACCCCACACCTTTTGGTGTCCGGCTCTGTCAAAACTTCTAATCAAAACAATTTCAATAGTTTACCCACAGCAATTTTATTTACCTTTTGACCTTTATTGTGTTATTCAGTTTTAAGTTAATTTATGTTTTGATAGTTTGTATCAATATAATGCACGTGCTCATTCACGAAATTGATACACGTTGAGCAACAATTATTGGAGATGCTCACAGTACCTATTCTTATTTATTGTATTTTTTTGCTTTTATTTTTTTTAATTGAACACAAGTGATCCATATTGCAACTTTTCTGATTAAAATAAAGTAATATAATACTACAAAGAGCCCAGCGGTAGCGGCCCTGACTTACAGACAGTAAGTCGTGGGTTCGAACCCAGGGGGTCTAAAATGGCCACTATAGCAGATCATAATATGAATTGCGTTAAAAAGCGTAAAATAGATCTATCATAATAGTAATGCGTCTGTGAACATTTAAAAAATAGATTATAACAGGAAAATAATATGAATTCTGTTTAAATTCGTAAAATGTTCACAGACGCAGTTACTATGATAAAAAGTCCATTTTACGATTTTTAACGCAATTCATATTATGATCTGCTAAAGTGGCCATTTTAACCCCCCAGGCAGGCGTATTACTTTGTGTAATTATTTCGACACCACTGGTCTCAAAACGGTGAAGGAAACATGGAAAGGAAACCGGGTAAGGAAATCTTAGAACCAAAATATTCGAAGATAATTATGTGACATCTACCAACCGGCACTGGGCCCGCGTGGGGGATTATAGCCCATCCCTTTCCTAAAGAGGAGGCCTGAGTCCCTGCAGTGCGAACATTAAAGGCTAATGATGATGATGATGAATACTACAACAGGAAACATTTAAGTGTTTTTGTTAATAATGCCAAATAAACATAATTTTCTTTTTTTTTTCTAATTAAAAAACCACTATCTATATCTGCTTGGATCCCGGTCTACATCCATCATACAACTTATCCAAAGAAACTTATATCCGATTCAAGAAAAGCTTCATTAATTTTTTTCATTAATCGGATATGAGTGGCCACTGCACTGTTGTATAGGAATTCGTCTCACCCCATTGAAGGATGCATGTAACCAAATCGCCATCCTTTACAAAAGTAGTCTACTGTTCCATTCAAAACTGCAAAAGGTCTGTGCAACTTATGTTAGTTATTTACGTACATGAAACAATCTTTTTTTTTAAAGTACTGCTAAAGTACTGTTACTTTTCTACTTCTCTTTTTTATGCTTTAACATAGTGTGATGCCATGGTAAAAGTAGACTATGATGTAAAAGAACCGCTTATACGTAGCATTTACAAAACACGTGCTCAATTTGAACTACAGTTACGTAACAATTTTTTAAGTCAGTGAAAAATCAAACCACGTATGATCATTGATTTATGCACGAGTAGAATGAATTGCTTTTAAACAAAAACAACCTACTGTGTTTTTGTTACGTGTTCTGAAAAAATACCTATGTAGCTACTAGATCTACGTTCAATTTTAATGTTAAGTGGGTTATTTGTAACTAAAGTGAGGTGAAGTCAGGCTGTAGATCAGCAGGGCTATTGCGTATCTTTTAAATGTCATTGGCTATCATATTGTCCATGGACTAACTGTCAAATTGGTTATGGTTTAGTACAAATCGGAACTAAACCATAACCAATTTGACAGTTAATCCATGGACAATATGATGGCTAATGACATTTAAAAGATACGCAATAGCCCTGCAGATGATGATACTCGTAACGATGTCAACGATGTGCTCAGTCAACATCCTTTTTTTTTCTTTTATTGTAGGGTGGGATATCATCGGCGGCGGCGACCTCTCGCGCCCGGCCCTGGTGCAAGCCATGGTCCGGGGCGAGGAGGAATGGGACGCCGTCGCCTCCTTCTGCGAAGCAGTGATGCTGGCGAAGGAGGTGGCGGAACGCGAGAGGGAGAGAACCTCTCGTCCCAGCCGCCGCGGGAGGCGCTCCGGGCGTCGGGGGTCCCGCGATGACCTCCGGCCACCGTAGACGCGGGCCTGTGGACGGTGAGTGATGGGCTAACTCGCCGTCCGTCCGTCTCACGACGAAAACAGGCCGTGTCGACGGCGCGTTCGTGTTCCACGCGCGCCTCAAAGAGATGTCAGCAACATGGAAGGGGCCCGAAAGGGCCGACGCCTGTCGGGGCCGCGGGTAGTCCTCTGGTTATCGCGGCCTCGACATAGAGGGCGAAGAAGGAACATGGGTGGTTTTTAGTCAGTAGAAGTCTGACACTCCCTTTCGCTCTGCCCAAGAGCGGGAGGGGTTATTCGATGATTTTACACCCACCAAAAAAAAAAAAAAAAAAGGGTGGGATATCATTAAATGTCTCAGACCAAGAAAAAAAATATATGGCGCGCCGCGAACACCAAAAGTGAAGCCACAAAAACCACGCTACTACAAGTAAATACACATTTTTACTTGTAGTATCTTTTTTTCTTGGTCTGAGTTAAATGTCTCCTCCGGCTCTGGGCAGAGCGGTATAGGGATTGTCAGACCCTACTGACTTAAAACCACCCTTAGCCCTTTGTGTCGAGGCCGCGGTATATCTTTCGAATAACCCGCAGCACAGTCAATATCCTTCCTCAAGATTTCAGATGGGATATCAAATCCAAAAATAATGTTCCTAAAACGTCGTTTACATCTTAGCTCGCCTTTTTTTCAGGTAGCACTAGCTTGTGCCAGCGGCTTCGCCCGCGTGGAGTTTGATAATTGACCCACGGGATCATACTACCGGGATAAGAAGTATCTTATGTGTTATTCCAGGTTTTATACAATCTGTGTTCTAAATTTCATCCACATCCGTTCAATGGTTTTTGCGTGAAAGAGTAACAAACATCCATCGATCCATCCATAACATACATCCTCACAAACTGTGGCATATATAATATTAATAGGATTAATATCTAGATTAACGGCCTCGTTGATCTAGTGATCGACTGCTGATTCCGGTTCGACCTCTAAGTCGGGAAGTTTATTTGAGGTTGTCCATCAGGAATTTCTCCGTTGCAGCAACGAAATCTGGATCTGTGTCCGATTGTCAGCAATATGGTGATAATGTTTACTGACTAAACAACCCTCCTTTTGGGCTTCGCCGCAGTTAGCTACAAAAATGAGATTCTAATTAGACCGTCTGTTAGATCATCAAAAATAATTGGAAACGTATTTTTTGTTTAAACAAATCAATAAAAATTGACGAAGATAAAACGCATCAAAGTTTTGAGTGGCGGTTTGTGACGTCATACAAATGTCTTAGAATATGACGTCACACGAGTTTTCAAAGCACTGTATCGTCTTCATTGTTTGTTTACTTAAAAGAAAAAAAATACGTGACCAATATTTTTGGGAAATCTATCAGACAGACTAATTTTTGTTTTTAGTTAACTACCCAATTAGTGTGGTAGCGAACTTAACTGCTTTGCCTATGAAATATTTTTTGATGAACCAAAAACAACTCCCTACCTTTTCCAACTATGTTGGGGTCAGCAAATAACCCCTCCCGTTCTTGGGCAGAGCGAGCGGAGTGTCAGACTTCTACTGACTAAAAACCACCCATGTTCCTCCAATAGCACTACTTGACCTGGAAATCTAACCCATTACCTCATGCTGAGCTGCAACAAATTGAACAAAAAGACTATGGAAGCAGTCACACTTTCAAGGAAAACTACATCGGCAACCTTTCGCGCTAGTTTCCTAAAATAGAACTGTCTGACGGTTTTAGATGATCACTTTAATTTTAATTAGTCAAGTTTTTATTAATAGTTTATTCAAAGTATGATAACTTTTTATAAACTTGTTGTTGTTCCTACATACTCATGACGCATCTTAAGATTTAGAAAATTAATCGCTTGTTTATGGTGATAACCAGTGCCACGGAAAACACGACACGCCCCCCCCCCCGGTCCCGGTTAGGTTTTTGGGAAGAGGCTAGGCCGATGATAAAATATATAACAAATGTATTTTTTCACTTGCCTTTGACAGCAGAAATGACTGGAAATACCTGACACGATTATACTCATCATAAATCTGACATCCTTCTGCCAGTTAAATATGCGAATACGTGAAGACGTAAGACAAACCCAAAGTCATGGTGGCGCCAAGAGAGGACGTCTTCCAATTTTCAAACAAAAGAATAGTTAAGTGACATAACTACGTCACGCGACCAACCGCTTTTCTTATTACACGGGGTTCTACACTTACCAAAAGAAGCTTGTTAAACAAGTACCTATCAGCAACAATGAAGCTACTTCCTGTACATAAACGCCGTATATCGCTCACAATCCTCTTCTTCCTAGTTGCCTTTTTTTTTTTTGGTGGGTGTAAAATCATCGAATAACCCCTCCCGCTCTTGGGCAGAGAGAAAGGGAGTGTCAGACTTCTACTGACTAAAAACCACCCATGTTCCTTCTTCGCCCTCTATGTCGAGGCCGCGATAACCGGTGGACTACCCGCGGCCCTCTTCCTAGTTGCCTTGGTTTAGACATTGACATAATGAAAACTGGTCACGTCCAAGTGCTAATTGTCTCATTAAAAAATGAAGGTTGACGAAAAATGTGTGTTAGCATATTGTTTAAATCTGTTACAATCAAGTTCATTAACGAAACATTTTACGCCGCTACATTATTCCCAATCACTACAACTCCTGATAGCCAGAAGCCAACAGCGGTGACCGCTAGAAAAGCACCGTGGAAATGAAGCTCTAGGTACGAAGTGCCGATGCCGCCCGTCGAGGCTGCGGGTTGTTGGAAAGAGATATTGCGACCTCGGCACAAGGGCTCAGAAGGAATAAGGGTGGTTTTTAGCATTTACAACCCGTCCGAATTAACTGTGCACCTGGCGCTGTGTCGTCACTCTATCGGTACTGTTAGCGAATGGTAACAAATATGGAGAACGCGCAGGGAAGCGGGAGGCGGGTCGCATTCCAGCGAGCGGGTTGCAGGTGCTGGCTGTTAATGGAGACACAAGAGAATCCTAGAATGGCAACGCATCCACTACATCTATAACCTGCCCCTTGGAAATGTCATCAGCTTGTCAACTATTGGTGCATCAGCAGCCTGAGGCTTGGGACCACTGAAATAAGGACTGAAACATTAAAAGACTATTTTACACCTGTTCTTTTTTCTATCTTTTTGTATTATTCAAAATTAAGTGTTTGGTCGTGCATTATAAAAGAAATAAGAATGAATTGCGTCTCAGCGGCATACTGCCGCTAGGCATGTCCTATTAAGGAAAATTTTGATACTTTAAAACGAGTGTTTGGACAAATTGTGCAAAAAAATATGAAAATAAAACGTGTCAAAGATCATGAGTGGGCGCTTGTGACGTCCTTCGTGGTAAAAAAATTATCACGTTTCATTCTTCATGTTTTGCACATAAATAAAAAAATAGTGTCCGTTATTTTTTGGAAATCTATCTGATGAACTAGTTAGATGTGTCTACTACCCTATTGCAATCACTCGATACATGTTTGTGGGTAACGACCCCGTGGGCACATAGTTACTATGCTTTATAATCATATTTTTTCTTTTTGTGGTTCTGGCCCATGCTCTCCACAGATGACATAATCGAAGCCCTGAAGTCACTTGACTACGAGAAAGGTGTCCAGCAGGGCTATTGCGTATCTTTTGAATGACAGTGGCTAACCTATAGTGCCTATCAATTACTGTCAAATGGTTCCATTTTGTACTAAACAATAACCAATTTGACAGTTAATCCATAGACAAATTATGATAGCCACTGTCATTTAAAAGATACGCAATAGCCCTGCAGCATGGCTATTGTGTATCTTTTAAATGACAGTGGCTATCACATAGTGTTCATCGATTAACTGTCAAATTGGTTATGGTTTAGTACAAAATGGAACCATTTGACAGTTAATTGATAGGGCAATTACTAGGGTGGGTTGCACCACATTACTATATCGATAACCACACCGTAACAAGCCCTCAAATTCCCGGTTAAGCAACATTTGCGTTGCACCATTTTAACAATGGTTGTAACGATCATTGTTCTGTGTCTGGGTGTAATTTATCTATAATATGTATGTATTTAGAAATATATAAGTATGTTTATCAGTTGTCTAGTACCCATAACACAAGCTCTGCTTAGCTTGAGACTAGATGGCGTTGTGTGATAGTTGTGGAATATTATTATTATTAATGACGTCATAACTTAACGATAACGATAACTGCTCGATTTTGGCTGGTTTTTGCTATTGTTACGGTCAAGTCTCAAGTCAACTGTCAAGTTTACGTCAGGTAACCTACGAATTTTCAAGCTTTCATTTACAAGCTTTCGACTATGTCGATCACAATATCTTGCTTGATAAATTAGAAGCCTACGGAATAAGAGGAAACGTCCTACTCCTAATCGAATCGTTTCTAAAAAACCGAAAACAATATGTAGAAATTTCACAGGTAGATCCGAAAACAAAATACGAAAGGGTCTATAGGTCGCGTGACAGATCAAACTTATATGGTGTGCCACAGGGAAGTGTGCTTGGCCCTCCTCTTTTTATACTTTATATAAATGACTTGCCCAAAGTGACGAAACACCACATGACCCTTTTTGCTGACGACAGTACAATTACCATTGACTGTACAAACAAACTAAATTATAATAATGACGTAACTAATACTATTAATTCAATAATAAAATGGCTCGACAATAATAATCTCAAAATAAATATTGACAAAACCAAAATAATGGCTTTCAGTCAACGCAAAAATATAACGATGAATATTCACTACGATAATAATAAAATAAATCAAGTAAGCACTTCCAATTTCTTAGGCTTAACAATAGACCAACGCTTGGACTGGAAAGCACACACAGAAGAATTGGCAAAGCGACTTAGTAAATCGACGTATGCGTTATATAAGCTCGCTCCAGTCATAGGAACGGATGCTATTGTGACAGCATACCATGGAATAGTGGGGTCAATATTGAGGTATGGCGTTATGTTCTGGGGGAACTCAACCAATAATGAACTAATATTTAAATGTCAAAAAAAGTGTATTAGGGTAATGTTCGGTTTGAAATGCATAGACACATGTAAACCATTTTTTATTCGGTATAACATATTGACACTGCCCTCTCTGTACATATTTGAGGTTGCAGTATTTGTGAAAACCAATCCAAAAATATTTCCCAAGTTATCAGATTTAAATAACCGATGTAGACGACACGCCAACATGTTATGTGCAAGACAGTCTAAGACAGCTCTGATGCATAAAAGTGTTTTCTGCATGGCACCAATTATATACGATCACATACCAGAGTCAATTAAAGCCTTAAATGTAAATTTATTTAAAAGCCACCTGAAAAAGTTTCTGATCTGTAAATCATATTATAATATTTCGGAGTTCCTATCGGAAAAAAAACTGTGGGACTTAGGTGGGATCTAATATCTATGTTTTGTCGCAAAATTGTAATGGATTTTGATTTTATGTTTCACTTTTTGGTATTATTTTTATTATTCAGTATCTTCTGACATAATTATACACATAAAAATTAAAATGTAAATTGATTGACCAAATTAATTATTTCTTTACTTGTTATTTTTTATATTTAAATTGACATGCTTGTATTGACATATTTAATATTGTAACCAGTGACACAATTTGATGTAATATTATGACTTTTTTCTTTTTCGTATTTTCTATTTGTTGTGTTTCAAATGTTTTGACATGTAATTTTGTAATAATGTAATTCTATAATTTTTCTAACACTATTGATTGTTAAAAAAACTAATATTTTAATTGATTATGTTTTGCATGCCCATGTGACGGCAGAACATGGAGAGCTAACTTATCAGACAACATCTATATACCAAATTTACCTATGTTTGCGAACTAATAAACGATTTGATTTGATTTGATTTGAATTGTGTGCAAGAGATAATTGTTTATTTTATAAAAACGTATCATGGCTTTAATTCGAGTAATTCTGTGGGAATCCAGTTCTTCTGATGACGAGAATGATAACAATATACTTATCTGAATTGCGAAAGGTATAATTATCAACCTCGCATTGATCGATTTCGAAAATGGGATGATTTTGTATTGTTAGACAGATTTCGGATTTCCAGGGCGCTTTTAGGGCGCTGGCTACTCATTTAGCGCCCTTGCTTAAGACTAGGACCATGAGGCAAGTTACTATTGTAGATACCTACTATAATACCCTATACCTTCCATATTAAACTGATGTGTGAAAACTTGATAAGCGCAGCTTTGTAATAATAAAATAATCAACTAGGTACCTAATTGAATTATTATCATAAACCTGTATTGTTATGCTACTGCTGTTGATACTTTGATATTTTCTTTATTAGATTTGTTTTTTTTTTAGGAACTTCGCAATGACTCAAGAACAACAGATAAAGATGGCTCTAGAGGTCTACGCATAAGGTGGTTCATTCCAACGTTGCATCGGGGATGCTGCAATTGTCCATAAATCCAGTGTTTCGAATAATAATACCTACAGCGAGTGAGCAGAGCTATTGCCGGGTCAAGGTGTGTTAATGCCTCAAAATATAGAAGAAATGGAAGCAGAGGCGATTTTTTTTAATGAAATAAATGCCTTTCCTAAGGTAATTGGAACTATAGACTGCACTAATATTCCAATAAAATCTCCAGGTGGGACAGATGCTGAAACATAATTATTGAAATAGGAAACAGGTTTTCTCACTTTTTAATGGTTTTTGTGTGTTGTTTTTTAATGTGCAGGCAATAACAAGTGCAGAGATATGTAGCACGATGGCCAGCAAGGAAGCAGTCACGACAGCCATATTTTGAATAGCAGTGTAATTAAAGGATGATTGTGAGTTTGCAGGTTTCTGGTCACTGGGGGAAAAAGGCTGTGAAACCATAATATCTACTCACACCTTTGCGTATTGCTGTCACAGAAGCAGAACACCTCTACAATGAAAGCCATATACCAACTAGAAATACCCAAGAAGGTCTCAATGTGCTATCGTTGCAATGGCAGTGCTCCAGAATTTGACTAAGAAAATCAGAGACCCAATGGCATCACCACCCAATGATACCGATGATTCCTCAGATTCATCTTCATCTGATGATGAATTGTAAATGTTTAGGACAAAGAGGACAAACAACGAGCATAATAGCTGAATTAATAACTATTTCAGTGGATTGCAGTAAAAATAAGTGGCATTATTTTATGCTTGCGTTCGTACTACAGTAGGTATACAATTTCTTCTGAAGATGAAACCAAGAATACAAGACACAAAATTGCTAACATTAGTACATATAAAGTGCATGTAAATGAATAAATAAACACCCAATTTTGTAAAAAAAAATGTTTTATTTTAAAAATTCGTACATAGCTCGTAATGTGCACTCGTACGACATGTACTTGACCCCTTTTATTTTCTTCGAGTAAATCGATTTCTAGCTGTATTTTTTTCATCTTGAGCTTATGTTTTTCTTCATTGTGTCGCATAAGCTGTTTGTTAAGTTCTGTTTGTTGCCTCATGGTCTGTTTTATTTTGATAAATATAAAGAAGAAACAAGCTTTATTTATTACCAAAACACTATAAAGTAGCCTCACAATCTTTTCGTCAATCTAAAACGTCAGACATGTATACAGCTAGCTATACGTTTTGCCATATCAAAATATGTTACCTATATATTTTAAGGGAAAATAGGTATCCATAAATTTGCAACCCTATTAACATTGACGATGACTTGACGATGACAAATAACGTCATAGTGCTACCATAATTTTATAAATACTACGGTCACCATTATTGTTACCGCTAAAGTTAACTTTGACAAAAACTATAACCAAGTCTACGGTGCAACTCATCCTAAACTTGTGTAGTAGTCATTGTAGTTGAGTAACAAAAATCGTATCATATATTATTACTTTTACTCAAGTTATCAAACTTTGACTTGTTTCTATATACGGGGGCGGGGGTATACCTAATGTATGTAAACGCACCCACGATACTAAATAAATAAATAAAAAATAAAAAATTCTACTTTTAAACAATATTTAAAAAAAAGCTGATTTGGCATAAATTGGAATGTGACGTGCGTATACGGATGACAAGTGGTGGCCCAGTGGTTGCGGCCCGGGTTCGAACCCAGGCAGGCGCATTACTTTGTGTAATTTATTTCATCACCACTGCTCTCAAAACGGTGAAGGAAAACATCGTGAGGAAACCGGCATTTCATAGAACCAAAAATTCGAAGATATGTGTGTGACATCTACCAACCCGCACTGGGCCCGCGCCCATCATAGCCCATCCCTCTCCTAGAGAGGAGGCCTGAGTCCCTGCAGTGGGAGCAATATAGGCTGATGATGATGATGATATACCTATACAAAAAGCAATAGGCTCAGCTCCGAATATATGGAACTGAAACATTACAAATTGCGAGTGTATTAATAGGTAACTCTTACCCTTCCGGTATTGCAGGCGTGATGATTTAAGGTGACTGATGAGATAACCCAACGGACAGTGACGAATGCTCTGATGTTAGACAGACAATGCAATTATAATGTAACTTGACAACCACATTTACGTCGCAATCAATTCTATTCTGTTCTAACAATTAGCATAATGATCTTATCATTAAATAAGTATATGGATTAATTCTAAGAAATGTGCTTCTTAAGACAACTTTATTGTATGGATATTTCAATCAAGGGTCTTTTAAGGATAGGCTGGGGGATGTTGTAAGAGATACCGCGGAATTGACATATAGGGCTAAGAAGGAACATGAGTGGTTTTTAGTCAGTAGAAGTCTGATACTCACTTTCGCTCTGCCCAAGAGCGGGACCCCTATTTGATGATTTCCCAACCCCCAAAAAAAAAGGGTTTATAAGGGTTTCCCATTTAGCACTTGAGCAATAGTTTCCTTTCTGTCTCAACGATTTTCCTTCCTAACGGTTTTCCTTACTTCTTTGTATTATTATTTGTTTCTCACGATACTGGGAATCCCTGTGTAAGTTTCAGGAATCAAGGCAATGACAGGTCTACAAAAAATTATAAAGTTTTTTGCTGACTATCCTATAATGATTTGATGATAAGTCGGAAAAAAATACCGATTTTATTAAGTATGTTTATTTTTGTCTCGTTTATTTATTTACTTATAGCTTTGTCATACTAACTTCTACCGGCGACTTAGGCCGCGTGAAATGTTTTTTTAACCGACTTCTCAAAAAGGAGGAGGTTCTCAATTCGATTGGTATGTTTTCTTTTTTATTTTAATCGGTTGAGTAGTTTCAGGGATTATCACGTGCATCCCAACGTTAATAAAACTTTACCTCTGTATAATTTATAGTGTAGAATGGACTTAATACTTTGTTATATCGGCATTCCTTAGAGTCTTGCCAAGAAGTTTTGCGTTATGTTAACTCATTAAGTAATTGATACACAAACAAGCATAAAAAGTGGAAGTGTAACTGCGGTACTCAGAGATGTTTAATGATTACTTAAGCCGTCATTTAGTAAAGATTTGACATACTTTTGCATGACAAAACTGTCTGAACTAAGTAATGGCCTAAGTAATCATTAAAGCTCTCTGAGTGAAGCAGTCAGATAATAAAGGTACCTATACAGGTTGGTGAAGCACATAATATAGCTTTAATATAATATACTTGAGAAGGAAACAGCTCTTGCAGTTGGCTAATTATATTAACATAACTGTACCTACAGTTGATGTGAGGAAAATGCTACATCGCGCAAGCGGAAACCCCAAAATGACCGTTGTGTAGTACCCAGCCCACCAGACAAACAACTCAAATGGGGGATTAAAATAGTTACTTTAGCAGATCATAATAGGATCATAATATGAATTGGGTTAACATTCGTAAATTGGTCACAGACGCACTTCCTATTATGAACACAGTCCATTTGACAAATTTTAACGCAATTAATACTATGATCCTATTGTGATCTGCTAAAGTTACCATTTTAGTTCACCTGGTCGGAGGTTTCTTCCTTTTCCTTGTACTTCTTATAGCCATGTCGGCCATTTCTTCTATATTTAGAAATCACCTTACATAGGTTGGGAACAGACCCTCCACGAACCCGTCAACCAAGCATTGTGAGAATGTGAACGTCGATCAACGCTCAACTCAACGCTAAAATGATTGCTGGCAAACGACTTTTTTTTCAATGAAAATTCGCGTTTTACCGTAGAACTCAATGTAACGCACTCTAAACGTTGTTCTCTTAGGTAGATTGAATAGTACAGGGGTCATGGGGGTCTGCGAGTTGTTTGAAAGAGTTACCGCGGCACCAGACACAAAAGGCTCTTCCCTCCGAGCGGGAGGAGTGATTTGATGCTTCCCCGGGAACCCGCCAAAAAAAATTAAAAAATCGTCAAAGGGTCATCGTAACTAAAAAGTTCCCAGATATGATTCAAAACAAAAAAAAAGTCCCATTTGACAAGGGATAGGGGGGGGGGATTATATCTTTAAGTAGTAGGTAAAGTGTAATTCAAGTAGGTAACTAGGTACCTATTGCAAATTAACTTGACCTACATCAAATGATACGGATCTCAAAGGATTTATTATAATCTTATTGAATTAGAATAGAAAACCTTCAAGTGTCAGAAATGATCGACAGGAAAATGATTTCTTGGGTAAAGCTAGGTCAAGTACTTAGAAAAACATACAAAGCTACGCATTATAATAATAATAATAATCATTTATTTATTTAGACAACTAAGATCCATTGGGTTAGTAACAATATTCCTAAAACCTATGTTAGTACTTAAACTAAGATCCTTGGGTTAGTAACAATATTCTTAAACCTATGTTAGTACTTCACTAAAAACAAAGACAGAGTACAGGTGACTAATGACCTCACCAACGGGCTGTCATGCCTCCCGACTATAGCTCTCAGAATGCTGTTAGGGCTGCCACGGATGCTGTTTAGCAGCGAGGCCACTTTCTTACGCCGTACCGCATTGAAGCAAAACGCGTTGTTGTAAGCTAAGTAGGCTTTACAAGTTTACGAGTAATAGTCAATCAAATTAAAAAATGTACTTGTATGAAATGTTTTCCTATACATAATGTATGGGAGCGCCAGATCTTAAAACTGCAAATGTAAGTTTGTTTTATTTTTACAACAACAATTATCGGAGGCAGGTAGGCAGGGTGGTTCAGATTAGTAAGTTCACGTAATATTTTGATGGGCAACTACGGAACCCTACATTGTGAAAATAACCTAACACCCGACTCCGACCGGCACAACGGTAATACTTTTTAGTTTTTAGTTTTGCCATCTATCGATGAATAGCAGAACTTTTAATGACTTTTTGTTATCTTTATTATGCAAAAATATAATAATAATAATGAGGAGGAGGAGGAGGCTCTCGTTAGGCAGCTGGATCAAGGGCTTGATGCAGAGAATGGTACTCCTGGACACGGCTCGAATTGTTAGGAGGTTCCTTTCTAATATTTTTTTATTATTATTATATAATAATAATAATAAGAATTAAAATAATAATAATATAAATCGTCGCCCCCAGAGGATGAAGTGCTACGCACCGTGGGGGAGAATGTTAGCGACGATACGTAAATACTGTGATGTCATTTCGATTAGGATAGATTTAGTTATTATTACGATGTTTTTAAGTGTTTCTTAAATTAGCTACAGCTCTGCTTAAACCCTTCGGGTACGATGTTATAAGTGTTGTGCATTCCTACCGCCTGGCGGCGCTAGCTGTAGGTTAAGTACTACGGAACGTTACCATGACGGGAGCCGTTTCGCAGCTTAACCCCCTAAGGATTACAGGCGTAATGTTAAGTGTTGTGCATTCCTGCCGCCTAGCGGCGCTAGTCGTAGGTTTAAGTATTGTAAGGTCAGGTACCATGGAACATTACCATAACGAGAGCCGTTTCAGTATTTTTGTAATTTTGCAAGTCTAACTTCACGTCCGGCTATAACACCTAAGCCACGTGGGGGGCGGACATCAGCGCTTTTGAGCAAAATTGACTTACTGATGGCAAACGAGGCACTAGCACACCTTCACTATGGAGAGACAAAGAAATAGTATACGTATAGGACCGCTTCCCGGGGGTGACCGTCGGGGCACGACTGGAGCTGACGCTGGACGTGACAGCATACGGACCGTCAGCGGCTCTTTGCTGAGCAGGCGGGCAAGAGTCGGGGGACCCGAAGGGACTACAGCCGAACAACGGGGTGGGGTAGATACAGATGATGCTTTGCGGAGTAGGGCTACCACGCCTATTGACCACTCCGCCGGCTCATCTAGGGAGACCATTCAAGAGTTAAATGAAGATAGAAGGAAAAAATGGTCGACAGAAGAAATGAAGGAGTTAATGTATTGTTTCTATAAAGCTCAATCTCAAGGGCCTGGCTATATTAATAGATTAATTACATTATTTAGAGATAGAAACCCAACTAATCCAAAAATTCATAAATTTAACGGCAACACACTCTCAAACCAGGCCCGTAGAATTATTAAACAAAATGTTATATCTCAAGAACTTCTAAGCCGCATAAAACATGAGGCTGAAGGGAGAGAAACAGAAAACACACAAATATCAAGCAACATGGCAGAACCAATTCCAGCATCAGACACATCCAACACACACCATGACACGTATACAAATACACCACATGACACTCACACAAACACACAACCCCCACTGGTACAAACGGAATTACTAGACCAACTAACTAGAAATGTAACAGTTACTGAGGACCAAGACCCGTTAATATTGAACTTTTTACAAGTATTAGCTGAAACTAAGGAAACTCTTATAAATGACAGACTCTTATTACCCAAAGCAAAAATAAACAAACATTTTTTACAAAACCTACATGGTATATAGAAGTTTAGGAAACAATAGTACCACTAATGAGATAAAATTACCCAGAAAAGAGAACCTAGAAGAGTTTTGGAAGTCAATTCTGTCTAAACCTATACAATACAATAAAGACGCAAAGTGGATAAACGAACTAGAAAGGTCATCAGACAGAATAGATACAATAGAATCACAAGAAATCACAGAAGAACAAGTTAAAATAGCCATTAGGAAATTGCACAATTGGAAGACTCCGGGGATTGATAAAATACAGAACTATTATTTAAAATATCTTACTAGTACACATAAATATTTTGCTACAGTATTCACTAACATTATAGGTGGTAGACAGCAGGTAGAAGAATGGTTTACTACAGGACAGGTTATTTTGATACCAAAGAATGAAAACACCGAAGATGCTAAAAACTGGAGACCAATTGCTTGTTTGCCTAGCAGTTACAAATTACTGACATCCATACTAGCCAACCAATTGTACGACCATTGCCAGGAGAACAGCATCATGGCAATAGAACAAAGAGGCTGCCGCCGTGGAGCTCGGGGCTGTAAAGACCACCTGATGGTCAACAAGGCAATTTTGGAGGACGCACATCAGTCCCAGAAAAATTTGAGTATGGCGTGGATAGATTATCAGAAGGCGTTCGATAGTGTATCACACGAATGGCTTCTGAGAATCCTTGATATTTACAAATGCCCGCCCATGATCAAGGCTTTCCTTAAAATTGCAATGCCTACATGGAAAGTGATCATGACAGCCCGTGGAACCACCGAGTCTTTAACTACTGAACCCATTTACATCAAGCGTGGCATATTCCAGGGAGACTCCCTGTCACCGTTGTTGTTCTGTCTGGCAATTAACCCAATCTCATTAATCCTAAACAAATATGAAATGAAAGGATACAAACTTAAAGATAGCTTCTGGGTAAATCACTTACTGTACATGGATGACTTAAAAGTATACGCCAACAATAAAAACAATTTAAAAGTTTTGTTAGATAGTGTTGAAATATTCACAAACGATATAGGTATGAGTTTCGGTTTAAGTAAATGTAATACTATACACATTAAATCAGGACACAGGAATAATACAATAGGTGAGGGACATATACTACTGAGTGGAGATACATTTAAACAACTAGGAATAGATAAAACATATAAATATTTAGGAATACACGAATCTGGTAAGATAGAGCATAGTCAAATTAGGGAACAGGTAACAAAAGAATATTTTAAGAGGACTAAAAAGCTACTAAACACACATCTAAGCGCACGAAATATCATAAAAGGCATAAATACTTTTGCAATACCAGTCCTACTGTACTCATTTGGAATTATAAATTATAAGAATAGTGATTTAAAAGCTATAGATATAAAGACTAGGAAATTATTAGCAATTAAAAAAGCACAGAGACAAAAAGCAGACGTAGAAAGATTATACTTACCAATAAAAGAAGGGGGTAGGGGGTTAATAAATACACACAATATGTATAAAACACAGATACTGAAATATAAACATTATTTGGAAAGAGAGAAAGACGATTTAATAAAGGTGATAGTTCAACATGATAAAACTAGAGATAAATATTCAATAATAAAAGAAGCACGGGAAATAGAAAGAGAACTTCAACTACCACAAAGTAATGAACATACAGACGCAGAAATAAAACAAGCAATAATCAAGAAGCAAAACGATAAGTGGAGAAATAAGCAATTACATGGACAGTTTCCTAAAGCAGTTTTGGACCAAGCTAATATAGACAAAGAGAATTCATTCAAATGGATAAAAAAGCAACAAATTTCACCCTCCATAGAATCAGCAATATTTGCCATACAGGACCAGGCTGTTGTGACGCGTCAACATCAACGCGACATTTTAAAAATAGATATAGATGGTAAGTGTCGCCTATGCGCCAGCAAAGACGAAACGACGCAGCACATCATCTCAGGATGCGAAAAGTTAGCAGGCACGTATTATGTCAAGAGGCACAACAACTTGGTTCAGTATGTCCACTGGTGTCTGGCAAGAAAACACAATATCGAGGTGGCGGGTCTTTGGTGGAAAGAAGCGTTGACAGAGCCGCAAGTTAAAGAAAATGTACAGGCTAAAATCATGTGGGAAATACCTATACAGACTGATATTACTGTAACACATAACAGACCAGATTTAATATATGTAGACAAGACCAACAATAACACATTTCTAATAGATATAGCGGTACCTTCCGACTACAACATAGGCGCTAAAGAAATAGAAAAATTAAGCAAATACCACCTTTTGAAGACAGAAATTCGGCGCTTATGGAATACTCAAACCACAGTTATCCCAATAGTAGTAGGAGCTACAGGCGTTATTAGTAAAAGTTTACAAAGATACATAGACCAGCTGAATACAACAATAGACATAACAATCCTACAAAAGCAAGCATCCTTACACACAACCACCATACTCAGTAAAGTATTGGGAGACACTGTGTTTGTTAATAGTACACCTCACCCACAAGAGACCACACCAGACACACAACAATCAACACACACAGTAGACTCTTTGCAATTATCCGGCAGTACCTCACACACACCAAATACACAAAGTACAATCCGCACACGAAGAAGGAGATAGGGGGAAATAGATATCTTTTTTCCTGCGGGATGCAAGACGGGATATCTATTCCAAAACCGACGTAAGGTCGAGTATCGGAAAACCGAAACAGAAAATAATATAAATAATTATAATTACATAAGTTGATAAAAAATGTTATGCAATAGCTTTACCGCGGCAGTCTCCGAGTGCCACACGTATTTTTTTTTACTAGCGGTCGTCACGCAGATTCACCCGCGTAGTTCCCTTTCCAGTGGGAATACAGGAATAAAAAGTAGCCTATGTTACCCGGGGATAATGTAGCATCCCAACGGTGAAAGAATTTTTCAAATCGTACCAGTAGTTTTAAGTTTATTCATTACAAACATACACACACACACACAAAACAACAAATCTTTTCTCTTTATATTATTAGTGTAGATGTAGATTTCTTTTACTAGCGTTATTTTTAAGTAGACCTACTAACAAACTTATGGATCACATGGTTATCTGAATTATTTTTTACTAGCGGACGATTTCACCCGCGTAGTAACCGTTCCCGTGGGAATACAGGGATAAAAATTAGCCTATGTCACCCAGGGATAGTGTAGCTTTCCAACGGTAAATCCCGTTTTATTTAACATATAACCTGACACTGATCGGCAACTTGCAAAAAACTTAAAAAAAAAATACGAATTTCGCGTACTACACTGAAGGATTCACCTTAAGAACCTATGTTAACTACCTTTAAGCTTGCATATAAATTTAATTAAATGTATAATTCATGAATTCAACCAAACTTCACTTTTTATGAGTTTCCCATACAAATAAATAGAGATCAGTCTAATTTGTTTTAGGGGGCTTGATTGGTCGCGTATCGACTTATATCTATTATTTCTAAATTAATAATCAATAATATCAACCAGGCACAAATTCGGACTTCCATTCAGAAAGATTTACCCCTTTTTCCTTTTTTACATGGAACTTAAACATAAGTTGCTTAATGTGGCTTGACTATTGGTAACCCTGCCTAACCCTTGAGGTATCACAGCCGTGATGATTTTGTCGATTGTAACGACATCTATACTCGTTTAATAAAAACATATTGAATCATACACCAAACAACAGACTACGCAGCAAAACTCTTCGTGCTATTAAAGTCTTGTTTATCGTTAAAAAAACATAGATGGCGTTGACCCTATCGATGTCATTAAAAATTCAGCCAAGTGCGATTCGGCAACGCGCAAGAAGGGTTCCGTACCGTTATCTATAAAAAAATCGCGCTTGTTGTTTGGAAGTCCAATTTAAATATTTATTTTATTTTGTTTTTAGTATTTGTTTTAAAAATACATAATTTATGAAGATTTCAACTGTCTTGCTGTCACGGCTCTTGACAGAACCCTAAAAAGGAATACTTAAAAGTTTAACATAATATTACGTTACTAAAAAGGAATGCCTAAAAGTTTAACATAATATTACGTTACTAAAAAGTAATACTTAACAGTTTAACA
Organism: Diarsia rubi; assembly: GCA_932274075.1. NCBI lineage: Eukaryota > Metazoa > Arthropoda > Insecta > Lepidoptera > Noctuidae > Diarsia > Diarsia rubi. Next base: position 7,319,632 of record OW026414.1, read on the forward strand.
TAATATCACGTTACTAAAAAGGAATACTTAAAAATTTAACATAATATTACGTTACTCTACACTGAAGGGTTTGGCAGAGGTGTTTCAAAAGTAAGGACCAACGGACAGTGACGAATGCTCTGATGTTAGACAGACAATGCAATTATAATGTAACTTGACAACCACATTTACGTCGCAATCAATTCTATTCTGTTCTAACAATAAGCATAATGATCTTATCATTAAATAAGCATATGGAATTTTTCTAAGAAATGTGCTTCTTAAGACAACTTTATTGTATGGATATTTCAATCAAGGGTCTATTAAGGATAGGCTGGGGAATGTTGTAAGAGATACCGCGGAATTGACATATAGGGCTAAGAAGGAACATGGGTGGTTTTTAGTCAGTAGAAGTCTGACACTCCCTTTCGCTCTGCCCAAGAGCGGGGTTTATATTAAGTTCAAATAAGTTATATTTTAATAGGTACTAACCTATCTGACATAGATCGACGACTGGCAAAGGTTGATCTATTAGACAAAAGTCTTAGATCAAAAAATCTATCTAGGTCACTAGATTAACAGATAGTGTAGCACCCAGCACTGTGCAGCCCAGCACTTGATAAATTTTAACATGCTCGTAAAACTAAATGATTTATCTTATTCGTAAATCGAAACTATCTTTTCCCCCAGAATCGTCCGACACCCGTTATGATCAAAAATCATCCGGCGGGAACGTCGTAAATATAGTCTATAAATATGCATACACTATATTAACGACGTTTGGGAAGATTTTGTGGACCCCCCAATCGTGTTTTGCTGTAATTTCCCATCAGCGAAGGAATTTTTGGAATCTTAACAGTAGTTCCCAAGATTACTCCCCAAATACGGACTTACCAACTAGACTAAATAAAAAGCACTGTCCACCGTCGTCGTAATAGGTTTTAACTGTAATACGGTATGTAAGAATAAATATTTTTTTCAGATTATTGTCTGTCTGTCTTCTTTTTATTCTGGCTAATCTCCGAAATGACTAGACTGATTTTTACGCGACTTTTACTGGCTAGGCTACTTACCGTGCAAAACATCAAAATTCTTGAAATTGTTAAAAAAAAACGATTCAAATTGTCATATTTTTTATAATAGTTTCAGGCAAATAAATTATTTTGTTTACAAATTGGCCCTCAATCCTAATTAGCATGCAAATGCATTTATTACGACATACCCTAATCACCTACTAACCGTATTCATTGAAACGACAAACAAACAAAGATAACGAATAAAATGCACTGTGCACTGATAATTTGTGACCCCTGGCACGGGAGCGTAGAACAGGAACCATTCATTACTCTACTCAGTCGAACTTCTACCATCTTGTTATCGAGATGTGGTTACACAAACTGATATTCCTCTCTTTATTCCTTGCGGTTTCCTGTGAAGGTGTGTGTTCATATAATGTTTTCTTTATCGATTTTTTCAAATTTATTAATACTTAACTGTATCTTCGGTTGCGTCTGCAGTGATATGTGTCTCGTTTTGTTTGTGTGTGATACCAAAATTTGGGTGTATTTCTCTTTGTTTTGGTGTTTCTATTTGTATCCTTTTATGGTGAAGAATTTGATTCCATTTGTGTTTAATTTAAAGTCGATATTGTGGTGTTTAATGAGCTACATAAACCAACACGTGCATTTGTAACTTGAGTCGTAGTCATACGTGAAGCGTTTGGTCAGCCCTTATTAGCATCTACTCCGCTATGGTTGCATAATAAATATTACGAATTACTTACAGATTTATCATTATTTCTACGATTTGTGGAAAGTATTAAATTATTTAATAACTAAACTGATAATGTAGAATCGTCACAGTACTTTAGAAGTTTGGACACAGTTTTTGAGTCTAGCATTAGATATGTACCAAACTGTTCGGTTGTATTACTTATATTGACACTACTATTAAGAACCCTTAAAGAAATATACACAAGTTCAGCTATGAGACCAAACTAAAGAGACTAACTCAGAATGCAATGTCGAACACAAAGAATAACTACATGCTTATCAAATTTCAGATGCAGATACGGAGGAAGACACTAGTGACACAGACATCAAACTGGCGGAGGGAGAGAAGAAGCTCAGTGGAAACATTCTCCAAATGTTGGAACACTTCAAGCAGCCAGATCCCATAGGTCTGCCAGGAGCCGAGATCCCGGACCCATACCCTGTGCCGGACATGAAGCAATCCCTGCAGCTTGGCACGCTGTACTTCAAGAATACTGCTGTGCACGGAATTAGCAAGTTTCGCATCTTGTACGTGAATGCTGAAATTGGAGCAATGGAGGTAACTATACAAAATTTTTGTTTTATACCTCCATCCTAAAACTCAAGGACATAGAAGGGTATAGGTATACTCTTACATTTGTAGGCTAACACTCTTGGCAGCAAAACAACTACAACATAACTAATCATAAACATGCAAACAGAAATTAAAATACATTTTCCCAGTCAACAATGTAATCTGATATCTTTTTATACTATAATACAATGGAAGAAACCAAATAAAGTTTATTCGGTTTACTGAATATTCAGTTTCATCAAAAAATTTAATTGGCCATTCAACTGTGTTCCAGGTTCATGCAGCGATGACAATAGATGTCTTACAAGCTCGCGGTAATTACACATTGTCAACCTTCTTTAACAGAGCACAAGGCCCATTCACAGTCAATGTCACCGGCCTGAAGATCACAACGAGAGCTACCCTTGGCGTAGAGCGAGATGGAAAACTCCGAGCACAAGACATCGAGATAGATCTAGGCTTTAACACCATCGCTGTCAACTTTGAAAACTTGGGTTTCTTTGGCGGAATGTTCCAAGGAATTATTAACACTGTCGGTAATTTCCTCTTTGACTCCATCAAGCCATACGTTCTTAAGGAAGCCTATACAAAAGCCAGAATTGAAATCAACACTAAACTAGATGAAGTCGCTGGTGACATGCAGTTCCCTAACTCTATTTCGCCATTAGATATGGTGATCATTGATGTCCGGAAAAAAGTACGTGATATGCAACTGGATCCGTACCAAATCAAGGATTATAACGCTACTGTGAGCATATTCACTGTATCCCTGACCAGAACCTGGGTACTTGGAATTTCCTCTTTCCAAAGAGTTGGCAACATAACTATGAAGATGGAAAACAATACGGCAGTAGCAGACTTTGACATCGGCACTCAAAAACTGGAAGGAAGAACTCAGTGGGATATTTCAGCAATAGGTGGTCTTGTATCGAGAGCTGGTACTGCATCGTTCTCAGTAGAATATATTAGTGCAAGGATAATCGTGGCACAACCACTCGACACTAGAAATAAACCAAAATTCAGGGGCATAGATCTCGAGGTTGGCAATATTCAAGTTCGATGCAACGGTGCGGGGACGATAGATTACGTCTTAGAATTCGTTGTCAACATTTTACCAAATCTTCTAAGGTACCAGATTATGGATGCTTTGGAAGGTCCTCTGAAGGAAAGAGTACAACAGGAGTTAGATAAACTCAATGTCGAAGAGATGATAGTAGAGAAACTACCAACAATAGATCAAATGCAAGCAACAGGATTTAAATTATCAGATCTTAAAGATTCTGTGGCAGAAACAGGACCGTTTGATGAAGATGAATTTTTCAACTTTTAATTAGTAATTAGTTATTGTTTATAAAACAAAAAACCTTTATCTTTGTAATAAGCTCGTCTACTTATTTATTCAATAATATATTGTTAATTCGGTTTTATTCTTTTATTTCCTGTGTTGTGTATACCACAATCTATTATTAGAATAAAAATAAAAAAATGCCTATAAATAACAACAGATTGTCTGTTGATATTTTTGTTTCTGTTAGGTACCCGTATGGCAGAGGCCGGTTTTTCTCTTTTTGTCCCGCATCACTGAATATTAACTTGATTGATAGTATACAAGGTGGAGGGACACCGACGCTAAAATAGTTACTACGTACATATGTATTAATACATCGCCCTGATAGTCCACTTAGAAATCCATCAAACTATTTTTCTCTGTTCCCCGTTCATTTTGACCGTATAAGTATTGCAGTTTTGTAGGAAACAACTGTTTTTTAATAACCAACGAAATATTTCTCAGAATGATGTAAGCTGTGTCACGACATCTGTTGTATTTCATACTCATTGATTTGTTTTCAACAGCAACTTGATAACTATATAGTACTATATACCCTGTAAGTATCTTGCTTCATCGACAGATGGCGCTAACTTAACCCTAAGCATTGCATAGTTTGCATAGTTTAACGTTAGGAATACTAAATCGAACAAAACTCAAAGCAAAGCAAGAGGCAGAAAAGATACGACTATATATTTTATTTATGTTTACAATATTAATTCAAAATAAGTTGCTTAAATCACAGAACCTACAAAGAAAGTAAAGTCTTAAGAGTCCAGTCATAACTCAATAGTAGGTAAAGAAACACCACAGGTGCCTGTTCGATTACTCATAGCATTTAAAAAAGACGTACAACTTAAAATACCGATGGAGCTCAAATGATAATTAACTCACTTGATAACAAAATCTTAATTTAATCTCGTCATTTAAGGATACGGCGTACCGTACCCTTATATCCGTACACCCTTTCCCCCTGTACCCGATGGGGTATAGAGGGAAGGCTGATACTTCTGAGAGTATGAGTGAAATACCTTACGCTCATGGAACAAATCATGAAAGGTGTGGATGAAAAGGACGGTCAGTAATTTAAAGGGGAAAAAGTGTTTTAAGGAGGATTGTATTATTGCCAATGCTGAGTTGCTGACACAAAGATGCGCAAATCAAATCACACCACAATGTTCATGAACTTAAGTGCCTGGAAAACTTGTGGATACAAAAGATTAAGTCCAACTAATAAGAATAACAAATGGCACAACAACGACGATACTACTCATTAATGAACACAACACGCGATGTATGTTCTGCTAATGGCAATTTCTAAGAAAAAGCTTGTAAACATCAATCAAGCCAGTTCTGCCGAGATGCCAATAATTGTAACTATACAAATCACTTAGCAAGAATCCCAAATTATTAAACAGGAAATCCCTGGCACTATTGATAAAGCCATTGTATCCACTGATAAATTGTGACCCCTGACTCGTACGACTGCCAAACAATATATTTGGCTCTTTTTAGTCACTGTTAACACAAACCAAAGAGAGGATGTGGTTAGAAAAAATAATATTCTTCTTTGTACTTCTGACGGTGAATGCCCAAGGTGTGTTTTGATTAGGTTACGACAATGTGTGCATCAAAATATTTATCTGTGGACCTTATATTTTGGGTTTGTGCTTAATTAGCGTGTCGTTTTTTCGTGTTCTCTCAATAATATTTGGTTTTAGTGCCCTTGTTGTGATGATTTAATTCATGTGTGATGAGTCAATATCAGACCTTTATGCGTATTCGTCTGACGTAGGTACAAGTTTGTAACGGTTAGTTTGATAAGCAAGCCCAAAATTCTGATCGTGACAATTTTATTGTGTATTTAATTAGAAGTGTAATGTTCAGATTATCGTCACATGTTCGGAGATATCGAAATGTTCCATATTATTTATGTAGAGCATTGCGAATTAATTTAATATTGAAAAGATGTACAACAGTCAGCTCCTTATTATAATCTTGAATTCTAATTACACTACCTAAGTGTGTATTTTTAATTTAATAGATGAATCATTTAAAATCCGTGCCCATAACTTTTCAGAATATGAGTCAGATGAAGATACGACGGAGAGAGTTCTTTCTGAAGGAGAGCAAAAGCTGAGTGACAACATAATGCTAATGCTAAACCACTTCAGGCAGCCTGACCCAGTGGGCCTACCTGGAGATGTGATCCCCGACCCTTGCCCCGTGGCAGATATGAAGCAGTCCCTGTCACTCGGCACTCTATATCTGACCAACACACAAGTTTACGGCATCAGTAAGCTTCGGATCTTGTATGTGAATGCTGAAGTTAAAGATCTAGAGGTAATTTTTGTGATGCAATTCTAATGACTTGACTTGACTGGCCTGTTGGTCTAGTGGTTAGTGACCCTGACTGCTAGGCCGGAGGTCGTGGGTTCGATTCCCACCCAGGACAAATGTTTGTGTGATGAGCACGATCATTTGTTCTGTGTCTGGGTGTAATTTATCTATAATATGTATGTATTTAGAAATATATAAGTATGTTTATCAGTTGTCTAGTACCCATAACACAAGCTCTGCTTAGCTTGGGACTAGATGGCGTTGTGTGATAGTTGTGGAATATTGTGGAATATTAATGTTAAGAGTAAAATTCCATATCTATACTAAACTAATATACCTACTTACACATACATTATTGTAAGTTTGGATGTAGGAGGTAATATCTAAAACTAATCATCCCATTCTAAAAATTCGGTCAGTGACATAATCTGCTTGCCACTGAACTTTTTATCCGAAGGGGTGAAGTCGCTGTCAGAAGTTTAGAACCTAATAGGTTCTAACAGCAACTTCATCCACTTACTAGGTTTAATCTAGTAAAGAATCATTCTAAAGTCAAAATATCATAAATAGATCTTATTATTGATACCACCTAATCATTTTTTCAGGTAACAGCAGCACTTCGTATAGACGCATTGCAAGCTCGAGGCAACTACTCGATATCGTCGTGGTTCAGTTCCACGAAGGGACCGTTCACCGTCGACATCACTGGCTTGAAGATAATAGCAAGGGCCAATGTTGGCGTCGAGCGTGACGGAAAACTAAAAGCACAAGACATACACGTCGATCTTAGCTTCAGCACCATTGCCACCAACTTTCAAAACTTAGGGTTTGTTGGAGGCATGGTGCAGAGCCTTATCAACAACGGAGGAGCAGCAATTTTTGACTCCAGTTTACCAGCGATCCTCAAGGAAGTCTACCCTAAAGCCAGAAACGAAATAAACAAAAAACTGGAAGAAGTAGCTGGCGATTTACAGTTTCCTAACTCAATTTCTCCTCTAGACATGGTGATCTGTGACCTCAGGAAGAAAGTAAGCGATATGAAGCTAGATCCATACCATGTCCAAGATTACAATACTTCTGTGAGCGTGTTCACGGTCACTTTGATCAACACCTGGATTATCGGCATATCTTCTTTCCAACGAGTTGGTAACATTACTTTGAAAATGGAAAACAATACGGCAGTGGCAGACTTTGAAATTGGTACTCAAAAACTTGAAGGACAAACCCAGTGGGAAGTTGGAGCATTAGGCCTTATGTCGAGAGCTGGTACCGCATCTTTTACGATAGAATACCTAAGTGCTAGAATAATAGTGGCACAGCCGCTCGATACGAGCAAAACTCCTGTATTTAGGGACATAGATTTTGATATCGGCAATATTCAAATTCGGTGGAACGGCGCTGGTACCATAGATTACGTCATCGAATTTGCAGTGAACGTCATTCCGAATCTGCTGAGGTACCAGATAATGGATGGTTTGGAAGGTCCTCTGAGGGAGAGAATACAACAAGAGTTCGATAAGCTGAATGTAGACGCGCTGATTAAGCAAGAGTTGCCTAAAGTTGATCAAATTCAGGAGACGGGTTTCAAATTATCTTCTCTCAAAACTCCGTTGGCTACTAAAGGGCAGTATGATGAAGATGAATTCTTTAATTTTTAAATATTGTGTGTTTGTAATAAGCAATATGTGTATATAAGAATACACTAAGAAAATAATATGTTGTAATTAATTTTATTCTTCAAATATTGTAGTTGTTGTATTCTAAGTTGCTCAGTGAAGATGACACAGCCGAAAGGAATCCTGTACGTCCCTACTTATTCAATTTCCATTGTTTTTATAATGATTCATCGTCTTGGTGATAAAGTATAGAAGGAATTACATAATAATTAGTTAATTAATTAATTTTTCATTAAACAAAGAACTAACGGCAAATGGAATTTTTTCTTTGAAAATAATTGAATATTATTTGATTTGACACCATACTCATTTATATAGCCCATAGTAATTACTCATTTAGATCGTGGCGTATGAGACAATGGTAGGGAAACGGCAATTTATGAATACTATAATATTTATAACGAAAATTTTGATTTTGATGCCGAACCCGACATAGTTGGATGTAGACGCGCTACCCATTGGGATTAAAAAACCGAAAGCAAAATGGCTTTCAAAAGAACAGTTCGAAAGTACTTTTTAAAATCGGACCTAAATTGCTCATAATCGAATCTCTGGTCACAATGATTATTATAATTAAGATTTCTCGTGTTTTAGACTGTTGAGTATTTATTATAATATATCAGTTTATTATAATTCTATCTGTATATGTATTTATTAGTATGTACCTATTTATGTATGTATATCAATTTATATAACAAAATGGTTTTCTACTTAAAATTAAGTATTTTCTTATTATCTACCACAGTGCTGTCCTATTTGACCCTTTTTTTGGGCGCGTGGGAAATCATCAAATAACCCCTCCCGCTCTTGGGCGGAACGAAAGGGAGTGTCAGACTTCTACTGACTAAAAACCACCCATGTTCCTTCTTAGCCCTTTATGTCGAGGCTGCGGTATCTCTTACAACATCCCGCAGCCCCGACGGGCGTCCTACGACCGTTAGGTTGACCGCCTATGTACCACTCTTGTGCATGAAGTATAAATAAATAAATGGATGGTGATGATTTATAACGAAAATGAGGCACTGTTTTTTTTTACTTTCATGCAGCGTTTTAATGTGGTGCCAACCATTACTATTAAACTCTTTATTCGGAAATTCAGCCTCAAAATTGCAGAAATAACGAGAAAATACCTAAGTGTATGTAGAGCCTCACATAAAAAACATGACCGACATTGCTCGTCACGAATGCATTCAAACCGGTAGTAACGGTACAGAGATTCGATTTGGCTGTATCGAGAATCGTTTTGGAAAATCATTAAAGCGAAATATCGATTAATTCAGATCGGACATGCAATGTGTAGGTAATGTGTTTTTGTATCATTTTCCATGCTGTTTCCCATTTACTTGAAGATTAATAGGTATGTACATAACATGAAATGTATGGATTTCTGAAACATTCTAGTATAAAATTAACCTACTAAACCTTTAATTTCAGTTTGTGATAGCTTTTTGTTAGTCTCTCTTTTTGTTCATTTATTGTCTCTTGTGTCTATCTTTTCTTACCATCATCTATTCCTATCTTATAGACTCAATAAATTAACTCGGAAGGTACTAAAATAAGAACAAAATTGGCTTTGACAGCCAGATACAATTCACAAAATGGCACCAGTAGGGCTATTGCGTATCTTTTAAATGTCAGTGGCTATCATATTGTCCATGGATAAACTATCAAATTGGTTATGGTTTAGTACAAAATTGAACCATTTGACAGTAGTTGATAGGCACTATAGGTTAGCCACTGTCATTTAAAAGATACGCAATAGCCCTACAGGTCAATATTCCCTTCTTATCTTGATCTCATCAAAAGCATAGGAGGATTTATTAAACAAAATAAATGCGTAACATTGACAATAAAAACCTCATTAGAATGTTTTATTTTTTATTGTAAGGATTCTTATCGCTCGATTATTCTGAAAGTGTCCGAGCTTTTGCTTAAATTAACGATCGAATAATTCTCCTTCCATTCAAATTCATCACACGACGATGAAGTTATGGCGTGAACGATGGCGTGTGTGTGATGTATTCAGCTAAGTAATAAATATAATATAGGAAGGCACCTACCTACACATCAATTAAATTGTCCTAATACCATTTCAGTGACAAGAAGTTCACAAGAACTTATACTATACTATATTTTCAAAATTTCTTTCTGTCTCACTAGCCTTTCCGAAATTTTAAACAGGAAGAAAATAGAATGCTGCGTGAAGCAAAATTGATTTATCCTATTAGTAACCGAATTATAAAAAGGAAGATATTCTCAATTCGTATGCATGATTTTTTAAATGTTTGTTTCTGCTCTGTCATAATTACGAATCGATTTGATCTCATGATGGGTCCGCAGGGCAATCGACGGCAACCCTAAAATTGTACAGACACTTGTTACGTTTTTCATGTATTTTCTAAAGCTGCTCATCTTATGAGGATGAGCTGATGATGAAAGGTACAACTCCCCAACGGTTAGGAGTTGAAAGAATATTATTTCAAATTTATTCGCCAATAATATGGATCGATAGTTGATGTCTTTCCGGTTATTGGTGGTACATGTTAACCTGATAATGAAAGGTAAATCTAATTAACCGACTTCAAAAAAGACACAAAAAAGTAAAATAGCTTGTGGAAGTCACTTAGGTACTTCTGAAGCTTATTACGTTTATTTTTCCCCTTTTTATGTTTTTTTTATATCTATTTCCCTTTTTGTGTTTTTGAAGTCGGTTTTATTTCTTAGGAATGAAGGATCGAAGATTCTTTTAATTTTGTACGCGCTCTACCTTTTTTCCGAAACCCTATAATTTAAAAAAAATTCAACAAACGAAAGCCTCGTTCGTTGATGTTTTTTCTAAAATTATAATTTAAATCATAGCTATGGTTATTAGAGAAAACTTAGAACTATTTTTTTGCACAATTGATAATTTGAAACACTTAATAGTTACATAAGTGAAATAATTGTAATAACAAAGATCTACTACCAACATACCTATTATAGTTTCTTTTTCCCGCGCCCACCACGCCGACTGCAGCGGCGCCGCCCATATTATTTCCTAGATCAGATAACTCATGACAGTCATGACAAGGCAAGGATAACAATGAAAATAATTGTAATTTTTACACAAACAAAAGAAAGTGAAATGATGTGAGAAGTTCATCGTTGATTCTCAAACATCTAAGGAGACAAAAGGAAAAAAACATCATCCGCAAAAATAAATAGAAAACCTTTGCTGCGGTCAACGCATCTTATACCTTGGAGAGGGTTCAGCCTACGACACCATTGCTCCCGCCGAGGCAGCACGCGCCGGACGCTTGCCGGCTTTGAAAAAAACTGAATTGTCAATTCCAAAAATTCAAACGAGGAATACTCCGTAAGCGCGTTGCTTTACGTTTAATTTTAATGTTTATTTAATTTATTTTAAAAAATGGCGCAATACCAAGTGTTAGTATTATTCTTCGCTGCTGTGATAGCATCGGGAACTTCAAATACACGTAAGTAGATGGAAGAAAGTGGACGGACGAGTGTTACTAACTGTGTCATTTTATTTTATTGTCTCTGAACATAATATAGCAACATGACGGTTGCTTTTCGGAATGAAATATGCAAACGCTTAGGGACTTAAACTTAAAAAAACAAAGTCAGTATTTTCACTGCTTTACTAGCAATTTATGATAACGCATAAAAACAATTAAGTAATCAGGTACCTAAATATTTATTTGTAACTGCGGATTTAATATTATACAATTTAACTAGTTGAAATATTTTGACTTATTTTTTTTTTTTATTGAGTTCTCAAGGCAAATTGATTTTATTTTGTTGGTATTAATATACCAACAAAAAATATTTTTAACTAGCAAACCGCTTTTGCACCGCATTTGACCCGGCTTTCCACGGATGCAAAAAGACATTATAAACTTTCCTCTTGAAGCACTCTATCTATTACTGAAAACTGTATTACAATCCGTAGAGTAGTTTAAAAGATCTAAGCGTGCAAACAACGGGAGCGACTTTGTTTTATACTATGTAAAGAAGTTAAATAATGTGTTTAATCCATTATTATTATATTCAGTTTATAATGAAATTAGGTATTCACCTCATCCTCTATAAAAAGAAGTATAGAAGAAGACATTGAACCTTAATAAATTGGGATAAGGGCAGTAATAGAATATGATGATGACTAAGTAAACTAAGTTACTGATAATTTAAAATTACATTGTCAAGTTTCTACCTACCATAATAATAATTCGCATTTAACATGCCTGTCTAATTTATAATTACCAACAGGCATTCTTCAAACCTTGTCACATTTTTTTTTATTTCGAAGAAACTTTTTGGTTAAAATTTAGTAAAGTGCTGCACGCGGAGGGGGTTGGGGGGGAGGGGGGGGGAGGGGGCGGGTCCCCCCTTCCCCCTGGTACCACTCCCATTACAAGGTAATGCACCATTCCTGAGAAAAACCGATTAATGTAACCTTACCTCAAAACACTTAATAGTCGCTTAAAAGGCGTAGTAGGGATAAAATATATGGTATACCACTCACCGAGGCGCGGTTGAGGGTGGGACGGTCGACGGAGCCCCGCTTCGCGGGGCTCCTACTTCTGAATGGTTTAAAAAAAAATAACCACGAAGGGTATGGCGGGGTCTATTCGCTCGCTTCGCTCGCTCATTCGACCCCGCCATACCCTTCTAACCTAATCTAACCTAATAGTAGGCAGAAAATCGGTGTCCGGTGTACAAAAGCGTAGGTTATTCGTGAGGGCAAACAATTCGAGTCCAGAGGGAAAGCCAAAGTCGTCAAATATAGACACAACGAAACAGGGAACACATTCACGCAACTCGAGGAGAAACGGAATGAACACACGAATGACAGTATTGACAGTGTCACTTAACAAACAATTTTTTTTTTTTTTACGTTCCGTTTTGCACATTTTTCACGTAATTTTGCACCATAGACAATTCGTGGAACAGATTTGGTTGTCAATCGTCCATTTTAACGTTCCGTTTTCCTTAAAAAACTGATTTGAGACACACGAGTGATCCTTTAAGGGTTCTGTTTTTTCCTTTTGAGGTACGGAACCCTAAAAAAAAACTATGATATTCACCATCCTAGTTTTTTTTTTACCTTTATTCCCTCGAACCTATCTCTGCGTACTAACCACGAACCTGCTCCTGTAATGTTAGCACGACACACTAGAATCTCCTAGATTAAAGCGAGTTTCGCTACAAAATATCAAGAGATATTTTTATCCAACTGGTTTCTTAATGCTCGATTACTTTTATCTCGTTTTGTGCATAGCTGACAGGATAAGCTACTCCTTGGTACAAATGAAAGTGTCAGAAAAAGGCACTAGTGAAAGTGTTTTTACTTTCTCGTTATGGTTACTTTTATTAAGTAAATATCAAATATAGACTTGTAATTTTGGTACTTGATATTAAGGGCAAGTAATGTTCGAAATTGGAATTTAAACTTGGGGGTCTTTAACGACAATAACATTGACATTTAAGTACATATTTATTTACTAAACAGTTTTTCTGAAGTAGGTACCTACTTTAGTAACTGCAACTACATTATTTACCACTTAGTCTAAATGTATTTTTTTAAAAGGGATTTGTATTCTACATTTGTTAGGAACGTGTTTCTTCTCGGTTTCCTCAACAAGATAGTGTTTAACCGTTATTATCTAATTTAACCGTGCTTTGTTCTAAATCTCACTCCAATTTCTCGGATCTTATTAACATTTGCATAACATGCTTTTGACCTCAAAGGAGGTCAAATATTAGCGTTAAAAAACCGGTACAAGCTGTTGGTATTTTTATTTTTGGAACTGGTCCGTCCCTTGAAAAAGTTGGGTTGGCTTTAGAGACGTGCTGCCCGCGGAGGGAGGAAAAAGTGGTTAAAGCCGGTAGGGAATGGGTCCCCGGTTATTACTAGACCACTCTTCATACAAGGTAATGCATATTTTTCGAGAAATTAATGAAAACTGTTTCTAACCTCAAATCAGTTTTTTAAGGAAAACGGAACGTTAAAATGGACGATTGACAACCAAATCTGTTCCACGAATTGTCTATGGTGCAAAATTACGTGAAAAATGTGCAAAACGGAACGTAAAAAAAAAAAAAATTGTTTGTTAAGTGACACTGTCAATACTGTCATTCGTGTGTTCATTCCGTTTCTCCGTTTCTTCTTCTATTCGCTCGCTTCGCTCGCTCATTCGACCCCGCCATACCCTTCTAACCTAATCTAACCTAATAGTAGGCAGAAAATCGGTGTCCGGTGTACAAAAGCGTAGGTTATTCGTGAGGGCAAACAATTCGAGTCCAGAGGGAAAGCCAAAGTCGTCAAATATAGACACAACGAAACAGGGAACACATTCACGCAACTCGAGGAGAAACGGAATGAACACACGAATGACAGTATTGACAGTGTCACTTAACAAACAATTTTTTTTTTTTTTACGTTCCGTTTTGCACATTTTTCACGTAATTTTGCACCATAGACAATTCGTGGAACAGATTTGGTTGTCAATCGTCCATTTTAACGTTCCGTTTTCCTTAAAAAACTGATTTGAGGTTAGAAACAGTTTTCATTAATTTCTCGAAAAATATGCATTACCTTGTATGAAGAGTGGTCTAGTAATAACCGGGGACCCATTCCCTACCGGCTTTAACCACTTTTTCCTCCCTCCGCGGGCAGCACGTCTCTAAAGCCAACCCAACTTTTTCAAGGGACGGACCAGTTCCAAAAATAAAAATACCAACAGCTTGTACCGGTTTTTTAACGCTAATATTTGACCTCCTTTGAGGTCAAAAGCATGTTATGCAAATGTTAATAAGATCCGAGAAATTGGAGTGAGATTTAGAACAAAGCACGGTTAAATTAGATAATAACGGTTAAACACTATCTTGTTGAGGAAACCGAGAAGAAACACGTTCCTAACAAATGTAGAATACAAATCCCTTTTAAAAAAATACATTTAGACTAAGTGGTAAATAATGTAGTTGCAGTTACTAAAGTAGGTACCTACTTCAGAAAAACTGTTTAGTAAATAAATATGTACTTAAATGTCAATGTTATTGTCGTTAAAGACCCCCAAGTTTAAATTCCAATTTCGAACATTACTTGCCCTTAATATCAAGTACCAAAATTACAAGTCTATATTTGATATTTACTTAATAAAAGTAACCATAACGAGAAAGTAAAAACACTTTCACTAGTGCCTTTTTCTGACACTTTCATTTGTACCAAGGAGTAGCTTATCCTGTCAGCTATGCACAAAACGAGATAAAAGTAATCGAGCATTAAGAAACCAGTTGGATAAAAATATCTCTTGATATTTTGTAGCGAAACTCGCTTTAATCTAGGAGATTCTAGTGTGTCGTGCTAACATTACAGGAGCAGGTTCGTGGTTAGTACGCAGAGATAGGTTCGAGGGAATAAAGGTAAAAAAAAACTAGGATGGTGAATATCATAGTTTTTTTTTAGGGTTCCGTACCTCAAAAGGAAAAAACGGAACCCTTAAAGGATCACTCGTGTGTCTGTCTGTCAGTCTGTCCGTCTGTCACAGCCAATTTGCTCCGAATCTAATGGACCGATTAAGTTGTAATTTGGTATACATATGGATTTTTGTGACCCAAACATGTACGGCTAAAGTAAATAAATGAATTTTGAATATGGGGGTCGCTTTTACGGGGCAAATAAGAAAATTTAAAAAAAAGTCTAAAAATTACATGGTGAATTTATATATATAAAATTCAAAGTCCTGACTGACTCAATGACTGATATGACTGAACGCACAGCCCTAACCGCTGGACCTTTTTTAGTTACCACAAACAAATTTGGGTCAGATTTAAAAAAACATGGTAGATATATTATATTCATCGTACGGAACCCTCTTCACGCGACTTCAACTCGCACTTGACCTGTTTTTTTTTTTCAAAAAAAGTATGGACTGGCTGCAATGACTTCAAAAATCATTAGTTTATCTATTGGTTCAGGCGGGACCGTAATACCGTAACAAATAAGAGATCACGCTTGAGTTTCTGAATTAGCATAATCGTTAAATGTAACAATGCAACAAAACGTTTGCACTGAAAATCTAATACGTGAGCAAGGTTACCTACATTTATTTGTTTATACACAGAAATACAGTACCTAGTAGTAGATAATTTTACAAAATGTCAAACTTAACAAAAGGCTAGCGCGGTTTTTTTTTACAATTTGTCTACAACAACATCAGAAAAGTAAAGTTAAAATACTTTACAAAAATTCATGGTACGATAAACACAACAAACATACAGCACAAAAAGACGATGAAGTAACAACAGTAGGTAATGACTTAATAATTATATGACCACAAATTATTCATTACGTAAACTGTCAGTTAAATACGGAAGGCTAGGAAAGTAGGAGAAATGTGTATTATAGTGGTTGAGTAATAGGGATGCCAGTGCACGAACAGACGCCATGACAGTGCTATGCGATGGCAATGCTAATGTCAGGACGGCTGTCTACGAAACTAAACATGCAATTCAAATAGTTGACGAGTAAAGCCTGTTAAAATATCGTCACCAGTCGATAACTGAAAAAGAGTTCTGCCTCTTCGTGATTTCCAATAAGACAAATGTCGTGATATGCAAAGATACATTCGGATATCCTATTTTAATTCTTCAAAAATTACAATAAGATGTTTTTCTCATAAGAACAGCGAATCAATTCGGGTTTTCGCTCAACGCTTCAGTATAATTGTATTCGTCAATATTTTGTATATTTAAAATTAAAATTAACACACAAAGCTATATTATTATAATGCTAGGTCTATTTGAGTATCTATACATTATCATTATTTATCATATTCATTGTAATAATTTAACTCTGGTGCACCATTGATCATAAATGCATGTCGGCATGTGGTTTCCTCTGTGTCACGGGTCTCAATGAATTCTGCCGTCGCCAAGTATTTCTTAATATTATGTATTTGGTTTCTTCTGCTGTTATACAATAGGGGATAGGACAAAAAAAAACTAATTAGTAAAAAATATTAGACACCTATTTTTTCTTTTTTCACAGAAACAAAAAATGAAGAAGATACAGTGCTTCGAAAACTCGTAAACTCCTCGAAAACGTCACATGTTAGAACATTTTTTACCTACAAATGACGTCACAACCCCCCCTCAAGATCTTTGACGCGTCTTATCTTCGTCATTTCTTATTGATTTGATAAAACAAAACACGTTTCCAATATTTTTCGACAATCTAACTGACGGACTAATTGGAATCATATTTTTTTGACTCAGTCCGATCCCCTATTACAGCGACCGTTCCGGTACCCTCTTTCTAGCCTTTTTTTTGTTTATTTGGTCGGCCTCCTGGTCCTAGCTTCTTTAGATCTTCAATCTTGGCTCTGGTTGCTTGTAATGTATCTTTTGCAACTCTTTCGCCTTTTGATGTAGCAAACATATTTTTCACCATCATTTACTCTAATAAAGAAATTGCTCAACAAACGTACTTGTTAGTAATTTTGTGTCTTGATCTATCGTTAGCACTGTTGAAAGCATACTTGTACCGTAGGCACATTCTTGTGACATGGATTATATTGCTAAACTGTCGAAACATAAATGACTATTGCTTTCGACAAAAACTTCACGATTGTGGTCGTTACTGCTTGGTATTAGAGTAGTGTATGACTCAAATGTCATGTCAATTATGTTGTGAAAGGAAAGATTCAATACATTCATTGAATTGGCCAAGAGACTACGGGAAAGAATCTGCGATCAGCTTCTTCGACTTGTTAATCCATTGCCATTTTTTACGTTTGACATAAGTCCAGTTCATGAGTATCATTTATACTAATATTATAAAGCTGAAGAGTTTGTTTGTTTGTTTGAACGCTAAGAACTCAGGATCTACTGGTTGGAATTGAATAATTCTTTTTGTGTTGGATAGTTTATTTATCGAGGAAGGCTTTAGGCTATATAACATCACGCTACGACTAATGGAAGTGGAGCATAAATGAAAATTGTTGCAAAAACGGGAAACGATATTCCTTATTGAGAGCTTCTGTTGCGTGTGCTGCAAAAATGGTTTAATTGATGCAAATATGTATGAAAGAAATGTTCCTCTTTAAAAGTTCTACAAAAAAAAGTCCTCGGCAGCATAAATCTATCTAGTAAGATTGACTCACTGTAACCATTTTTTACTATTGAAATGTTAGGTTCAATAGAATTATTTTTTGAGAAGCTTATTTAACCCATATGGTATTAATCTATATCTAAATAAATGTGTTTGTTAGAACGGAAATTTAATATAGAATTGTTCCTTTTACTTGATTTAGTATAAACAAATATCTTAGAAGATTTCGCAATGTTAAAATGTCCGCGCGACAAAATAATTACGCGGTCGATACGTGGAGATTCTGGCCTACGGGAAATTCAAATTCAAATTATTTACTGCACCATAATATTTACAAGGTGTTATTGTATATTGTTTTGTGAGCAGTGGTGGCGCAGTGGTGGCGGCCCCGACTTTTCGGTTTCCTCACGATGTTTGAGAGCAGCGGTGATGAAATAAATTACACAAAGTAATGTACCTGCCTGGGTTCAAACCCACGACCTACTGTTCGTAAGTCGGGGCCACCACCACTGGGCCACCGCTGCTCCCAAGCGGTAAATCACTAATACTTCACGTTAATTTATCCTTTCAACGGAAAACGTCCAACCAAATAATTAGGTTTTATAAAAAGATGGGAAGCTTTGACCGCTAAACCCTTTTTTACCAACGAAGTTTAATTTTTCTTTATCCCTGTAAAGTAAATTCTCATGTCAACAAGATTCATATCCTAAGTTTTATTATTTTAAATGCGTTGGATGGAATAACATAACCATAAACAGCTAAAGTTATATCTGCATCTGTAGCATAAATATCTTTAAGGTGCCATTAATTAAAGGCATACCAAGTAGTATGTCGCTTGTTAACTTGTCATTTACTTGCATCGCCATATCCGTCCTAAATATGTAAGTACACCAGTTTGTCCTTGCTGGTTATATAATCAAGTACATATCAGTTTATAATACCTTGGTATTACTGCGTCAACTTGTACCTACATTAGGTTTTGTTAACACGCAACGATATAATTTTAGGCTTCTATTAGGGTCACTGGACCTACTCTGAACGATTCAGTGCTTCTGAGGCTACTATTATCAGCTAACCTTTGTCTCAGTTCTTCATAAGTATTTATACCTTGACCTGAGGTAGATACAAAAAAAAACTTATATGAAATGGGCCTACTCTTGACCTGAATCGTGTGGGCCAGGCTATGAAGCATGGCCACTAGCTTATCGTTACCAATGAGGTGCTGGGCTCTGCACTGAAGAGAGTCGAGTGCGGCTAGTTTTTCAACGTCGTGCCAAGAAGCTCGAGGCTGTCAGTAACAGCTACAGATGTACCCCGGAAAGTAGAAGCCATATTGAAAGGACTCCTTTTGGATGTGAACAGGCACACTTGTGTTTTGTCTGAGTGAATGATCACCAAGTTTAGTCAAACCAGTTGACTATACGGCTATTTATCTTTGAAGACACGGTAGGTTCAATGAAATGTACGCCAATCAAGCATCGAAAATAAAAGTAATTAGGATAAAATCACATGTAGTTTGACTTCTAGATTATCAACACCAACCAAGGTGTTTAAGTTCAGACCTTTTCGAATTCAAAACCAATCTTTGTATAAATCCTACTAAATACCTTGCTAAACCTTACTAGTCATGACGAGTTTACAAATACGGACTCTAAAATAACCCTGGCCCAAGCTGATTACATTGAAGCAACATGGCTCTAAGCTTATGATGATGCA
Source organism: Diarsia rubi (assembly GCA_932274075.1). NCBI lineage: Eukaryota > Metazoa > Arthropoda > Insecta > Lepidoptera > Noctuidae > Diarsia > Diarsia rubi. The sequence goes on from OW026414.1 coordinate 7,339,130, forward strand.
CTCTATATGTGGACACTATTAAAGTGTACCAGAGCTAACAGTAAATGGTTTTTGCGAGATCGAGTTTCGCGGACAAGGTCCCGCGGCGGGTCATCGACCGCGGCAGGTGCATTACAGTGATCCGTTACTTCACAACCAGTTAAAAAACATAATTATTTCTGACACGTTCAGCCGTTGGCTATAGGCCCTTCGTTGGGCAGTTTATAGATTTGACCGACTCTAAAATGGTGATGGCGAAAGTTTTTATGTTAGGCTCTAAGCTAAAGGTGCACAGCAATAAAAAAAAATAATTAACTTTTCTATGAATGTAGCCTCTTAGTTTAAACAGTAATGCTACGACTATTGACAGTTAAACATAATGATGACAAAGTGAAAGGAGTTTCAATTTTAACTTTCATTTGTTTGTGTGTCTCATTTCTTTTATTAAAACCACATCACTGAGCCATCGTGTAATCAAAAATGATTCTATTGACAGTTGTAACCAGTTGTAACGTTGTAACAGAAACCCAAATAAGCATGTGTCAGTACATGAGGAGCAATGTCTATGAAAGTAGTGATTTTCAATTATTATTGTATTCTGTTTTATTTGTTTTTACTCTTTGCTATGCAGTCAATTTATAGAAAGGATAATTTCCTGTCATTGAGCTTAAGTATCAATTCATACTGCAATCGTACGATGTTTCAATTTAATCCTATAACTGAATTGCTTTGTCATTCATCTTTCATTTCCATTAAAGAAAGCTGATGAATACATCCTTTCTCAGAACGAGACGGATCATTCTGCAATATTGTCATATCTGCGGTTATCAAACGGTCATTCATCATTAATACCGCAAATAAAATATTGAACAAAGAAACTCTCAGAAGCATCATTGCTAAAACATTGTTAATCGCACGATCGCTCCCAAGGCTTCACTGATGTCTATCTATCAGTTCCTATTGTTTTCACCGCGTCGATGCCTGGCTACCGTTAGCTGGTGCCAGTAGCATACTAATCAATATGATAGTCACCATATTACTAACGAAAGCCTGATTAGCATAACAGCTGACAAATAAAATAACGTGAAACATTGTTTATGGAATGTTCGTTATGATAACTGTTGCCGCGTTGGTGTAGAAGTTGGTGACGCATTCATTATGAATGCTCTGCAGATGATCTCTGATCAAAATACAAGTTCTACAAAAAGAAAAACTCTCTTTTGACTTCTCCTATAAAGTATAGGAGGACTTTCTAACTAAACACAAAGTTTTTGGAAATTCTGATTTATAATATTGAAGGTTCTTGACCAATAGTGGTACATAGGCACTTAGGCGGTCTTAATGGCCGAAGGCATTTTCTATCAGACACTTCTTGTGATATTGATAATGTTTTAAGAAACCAGAACCAGTGTGATAAAAGATTGTTCTTAACTTTAAACTAACCTTGTTCAGACATATTCGGCGGGCGGTGTTCCCGGCGGGACCCCAACGTGGATGCTTGCCTACTTCGCAGCTTCAACTCGCTCATCGAATACATGAAGGGTGGAGCACCCGAACTGGGCCTTGAAGAGGTACCTAATGTTTATTTCTTATTTACAATCAATCCCGAATTACCGAATCCCTATGTACACTGACTAGATTGAGCTGGAAGTAAGAATAGGGTTAGGTTTACTTTTGTAAATGTGAGACTACGGAGAGACAGGTACCTAAACTAAAAGAAATCTACAGTCCTATTAATTTCAGTGTAATGTTTTAGCTTACTCCATCGATAGCTTCTGACAAATCTCTTTCAACTTTCCAGTCGGAACCCATAGTGATTGATGAGCTGTCGATCGCGCTGGGAGGTGGACCTGATGGCTACCGTGCCAGTTTCAAGGACATACACGCCACTGGTGCGTCCAACATGACCATCACTAATGTCAGGTAAGACTTCAGTTGACTACTGAATGAGCTAAGTAAAATAACTTTGGGTGAACTGCTCCATCGTCTTCCTTATTCTTCCTCTATAACAGTGAGAACGCGTTTAAATTCATTGTAAATTTCTGTGGCGACCATCAAAAGTCATGTTGTCATCATTGTCGTCGTCAATACCCATTTCACACCCACATTTTCCTGTTCCTTTTTCCTGGAATGGATATCATTTCATCGAAACAATTTACTTGTTTTTTTTTAACCTTCCTCAAGTCTATAAAGAAAATATCGATAAAAATGTTTGGCAAATATTTAGTGCTTCATTTGAAAAGCCAGACGCGTGAAATGCATTTTCTGCACACCTCAACTTTTCAATGAAAAAGGTGGTAAACCGTAACACCAAACTACAAAGTCAATGAAAATAAATAAGAAATATGACCGTTACCCCAACACTAGCTAAAGAGCTATGCATATTTACGTAGCCTTCTAATATTTGTTCCGTGACTAAACATACGTCGGTATGTATTAGCACGCATAACGTATAGGACCCTAGTTGAGTTAAAATTGACCGTAAAAATTATGTACAGGTAAAAAGTTGCGCCACACTAACACCTCATGTCCTTTGTCATGTAATTCCTTACAAAAGAAGCGTTCCCACATGAAAAACTCAACAAAGAGCAAGAGCAATTATACTAATTAGGCAAGTATTTGTGTTTTTGCAACGCTATTGTTGTAATGTGAATTATGAGCGTCCTTTCCCCAACCATCAGCACTGGCCAACTTTTAATCAGTTTCACTCGCCTTTCCCTATACATTATACAGCTAACATTGAAATAGTATTTTATAGGGTAAATTATATTTGTCGAAATGTAAGTAATTAGCTGATGAATTCTGAAATCTCCTATGTCTTTTGTCGTCTTTCTTCTTCATCCTTGCATGACCCCGTGGTAAGGTTTGTCTCAGAAAATGCTCTTTCCTTTTGCATGTTACCTCTAAAGCTATTGAAAAGCTTATAGAGACTTTCGGATTTAGTCAAATGTTTATCCTATCTTAGAAGAATGTCTTACTGCCGTACTCAGAGATATTTAATGATTACTTAAGCCGTCACTTAGTAAAGGTTTGACATATGTTTGTATGAGAAAACTGTCAAAACCATTACTAAGTGATGGCCTAAGTAATCACTAAAGCTCTCTGAATGCGGCAGTTAATCTATTAGGTACCTACACAGCTAGCCGTAACCTTTATATCTCAACGACTAACTGGTATTTGACTAGCCTACCTTGCCTACCTTATTGTAATTAATTCCAAGACCGAAAAATTTAAACCACCGTTGTTTTTAAAAGCCACAAACACGTTGACAGTCAATATTGGAATGTTAGGAAAAGAAAATAATCAGTTAATATATTCTGTTCACGCCGCAGACATGTCCATACAAGTTTTACTAGCGGGGTCGAAGGGGACAAAGTCTTGACGACTCATAAACGTCAATAACACAGGGTTAACGTTTTGAATTTTTGAGATAAGACCTTTGTTCAACAATAGGGTTAAATGTTTATTTTGTATTCCAAGGTTTTGAAATAAAGTAGTGTGAAGATGCAACTTCTTGCTACCGACTATTGTATCTTGCGTCTTTCACGGTCCTTAAAAGCTTGCAAAGCTTAATAATGAGAAGTCCAGAGACAATCACTTAAAAAACCACCGAAATCGTGAGCCGAATTGATGTCTTTCTGCCCTTGTCCCTGTCCCATGTTACATTCACCCCAGTTATCCTGTACGATATCATTGACTGGGTTTCTATAGTTTTTATTAAACGCAAATTTTAAATTTACGAACATTATTCATGAACGTTTAGTATTCTTAGTACCATGTTTATTTCTGGCAATATGTACTAGAGATAAATCGTGAGAAAATGATCAAAACCTCCGACAATATTTAATTTCATTTACTTATAAACACGGAACGGTGTTCATAAAACAAATATCTGTGGGTCTAAAATGGCCGATTTATCAGAATCCACGCAGAATCTTAGTATGAATAACTATAAAGTTCATAATAAGAATTTTTAAATTTTTAACTTGATTAATATTACGATTCTGCTAAAGCGGCCATTTTAGACACCCTGATCTATGAGGAACAATACTGTTAGTAGTTTTTATAAAACTGCTGTAGTAAGTACCCATCCATTCCACCCATTTACTTACATTACATAATCTACTGCTATTTTACTCTTCATCTTTAATTTAAATTATCTTTAATGTTATCGCTTTACTCACCTAAGTGTATGTAAATTTGCTTAATATTCATAGCGGCAAATCAAAACATCGGGACGTCTGCACTAAATCTAAGTTAAGAAAGTCTGGACAGAAACGGAAAGCCACTCTGTTTTGTTTTATGTTAAGAGTGTAAAGAATAATAAACTACACACATTCACACTTCACCTGCGTTTCTCATCAAATGTGGATTGTCACTATTCGATTATTAAACTTCACTACGATTTATGTTTTCACCATCACTAAGCTTGTTTTCTATATACCTAATGTTCGAACATCTCCTTTTTATTTTGTTCAGTTTCTTCTCAAAATGCTATCCATGCTTCAAAGTTTGTCTACAGTAACTCTTGGAAAATTTTAGTGTTACTGCTTATGATGTCCAACTATTTAAATTCAGGGTTACCAATTTCTCGACAAGTAGCCTACTTCCTGATGCATGCCTTCTTACTATTCTTTTCGCATCGATCGACTACTAATTACTCTGTCCAACCAGCATTTAGCTGCCTGGACAGCTCTGTCATTCGCCTCGTTCAAATCCTGGACTGGAAGGCACCAAACTCAAAATATATACCTAGTTCACGAACGTTCACGTTCACGAACATTTTAACAAAACCCATTATTGCACTACCAAATGCCTGATAACTATTTTCATCTTCCACACAGATCAGACCTAGAGACGCACCAGTTCCAGCTGACGCTGTTCGGACCTCACATCAGCGCGCGCGCTCGCTACCGTTCCTCAGGAGTTCTGCTGCTCGTGCGTGCTTCTGGAGGGGGCGAGTATTGGGGAGAATACGGTGAGTTCTTAAATAGCCTTTGTCTCATGTTTCTTGGGATCGCTGTAAATCGCTTTTTTTTTACTTTCTTTTTTGACGAACAGGTTATTTTCATCGCTAGTTCGTCTTGTCTACTACATACTTTAGTTACCTAATCATTGTGTTCCCAAGCCGTATACCTTATGAATACCTGATTGTGAGTCAGCGTTGAGAGAGAAAGTTTTTGAAACTTCCTCTCCTTCTTCTTCTTCCTCTTTTTCTTCTTCTTCCTTCCTCTAATGTTAGTAAAACCATCAATCAATTTAAAATCTAACAAAGAATAAAATAAATTATTTATATACTGGCATACTCAGACTTCTTTAAAAACGTTAGAACCCTTTTTTTTTGGCGGGTGGAATTCATCACATAACCCTTCCCGCTCTTGGGCAGAGCGAAAGGTAGTGCCAGACTTCTACTGACTAAACACCACCCATGTTCCTTCTTAGCCCTTTATGTCGAGGCCGCGGTATTTCTTACAACATCCCGCAGCCCCGACGCTAGAACCCTTAAAAAGACTACTCAATATGCTCAACACTCTAAAAATATGTTCTTCACCTTGTTTTATTTGCAGAGGGTGTGAAAGCGAAGGTGTACTTCCGCGGCGAGCCGTTCACACGCGACGGCCGCACCTTCCTGCGTCTGCAGCAACTCAAACTAGACTTCTCCGTCAAGGACATCCAGATGGGCGTCGAAAATTTGCAGAATAGCAACGCTGTGCTCGGTTAGTATATTACAATGACCAGCTAGGTGGCCTACCACGACGTCTAAAACAGAATTAATTGTTTTGAACATTTGATTGTGTGGAAAAGAAATGGCGCTAGATCCCCTGTATAGCTCTGTCGGTTCCCAACACTGGAATGACAATAAACAATACTGCTAATGGTAACTCTAGTTAAGGTATATCTTAACTATGCCAGCAGTTTTGTCTCATTTAATGTAGTCAGTTAAAGAGCATTGAGAACCTACTGAGCTTGTTTTAATTAGATGGAATTCTGGAATAATTTCTCTCCTCTAGGATTCAAGCTTTTTAGCAAATGGTCCAACTGCAGTGCAATATAATGTAGTATAATATAGCAATGACCTCGGTGTTAAAAAAGACCAAAAAAAAAAGTTTTCTTCATATTTCTTACCCTTGAATTTCAAGAGTAATATAAGTCTGGAACTGAAATATGAACTCGCCTTTTTTTTAGGGTTGGTAAATCATCAAATAACCCCTCCTGAAAGGGAGTGTCAGACTTCTACTGACTAAAAACCACCCATGTTCCTTCTTAGCCCTTTGTGTCGAGGCCGCGGTATCTCTTACAACAATCAGCAGCTTCGATGGGTATATGAACTCGCTTGACTTTGATAACTTTGGTTAATTTTAAGAAATCTAAATTCTTCAGCATTCCAGCTTTAGGACCCTACCCTTATCTTAATAGCACAATACTTCAATTTAATAAAAAACACCACGTTTTTCCATCAACAGAGGCTGCCCTGAACCTGTTCATCAACACAAACGCACAAGAACTCCTCAAAGAAATGAAACCCGAGCTGAAGAGAGACCTCGCTGAGAAGATGTCCCGCTTTCTGGACAACATCCTGCAGAAGATACCCTACGACGACTGGATTGTGGACTAGACCATTAGGACTAGGTTAGATTAGGTGATAGGGAAGAATACAGTGAGAGATAATAATGGTTGGTTGCTATCGTTAAAAATAAAGACTTCTTACTAATAACTGATGAAAATGAAATTGAGATAGGTGCAAATCAGTAGGCAGCTACACACACTAAACACACTACATATATAGATGAAGGTATGCCCGTAAATGTCAGGGCAACCTTCAGACAGTTCATTTCTGATGTAAAAGTAGAAAAACATGGCATCTAGGTTTCTAATAAAGTTACTAATAAAATACCAACGGAAGTAAGTTCTCGAATACCAAGAAAAACGAATTTGATTTGGAAACATGGCAAGAACAATTTAGACCATATCTAGCGGACGTCACGCGGTTTCGCCAGCGTAGTTCCCGTTCCCGTGGGAATACAGGGATAAAAAGTAGCCTATGTCACCCGGGGATAGTGTAGCTTCCCAACAGTGAAAGAATTCGAATCGATCCAGTAGTTTCAGAGCCTATTTGTTACAAACAAACAAACAAATCTTTCCTCTTTATAATATTAGTGTAGATAAAGAAGGCAACTGAACTATTGCTTAAAACCACGAAATGACAAAATAAAATTAGTTATAGCTACGTATGGATCCAAGAATTACATATCTGGCAGATTTCATAAGTCTAGTTCTATAGATGTTTGCACTAATTTAGTATGCGAAACAAATAGTTATGTATCTTGGACAAGCTTTTCTCTTGTAAAATGTAGATGTTAAGATATTTATTTAGAACTTCCAGGATACATTCGATACGACCGCGATGGTCTCTTTTGTATTATTAGTTTTACGTTAATTTGTACAACTGTAATAAAGTATTTAATTAATGGAGTTATTTTATTCGTTTGATTAGAGGATTCTTCCTCTAAATAACCGAAAGATGAACTTCGATAACCGCCGAAATATGGGTTTCTAGTGATTCAACTGTGTAAAAAAGTGCTGAAAAAGTCCGCGAGTGGAGACTGTGAGTTACATGTATCTGAAAAATCGAGTAGTGACAGTTTTTGCCGTTATCAATGTGCAAATATCCCGTTTTCAGTGTCGTGTAGGTATAGCACTTACATAGGAAACAGCATTTGACGCTAGAGTTGGAAAGGAATGGACTCCCCCATTCATTTCCAACTCAAGCAGCCTGCTTGATTTGGAAATGATGAATGAATGAATGAATGTGGAAATGGGCTGATAAAAATAAAATAGTAGGAACGGCAAAACAAAACCTTAAATTCTCGCAGTTCACGTGGTTGTATTTAATTTACGTGAGTTCTTCTAGCGCACCTAAACCGCTGAGACGATTTCGATGAATGAGGTTTTAAGCGATTCGATAATAGTAGGCGCTATTTATCCAAGATGGGTTTTACTCTATTTGTATTTCAAGTACATAGGTAATTTGAAGTTAGGTGTCATTGAGTGTAGGTTTAACATTTGAAATTTGTTTTTATATAACATTCTTTGATTTTTCCATCAAGATGTGCTTTGTAGCACGGTTGATTGCAATAGGAGCGCCCCCTACTACATGGGACTTAAACTGGCTATATGTGGGTATAATATTGAGTACACCATTGCCTAACCCTTCGGGGATCACAGACGTGATGTTATGTTATGTATATTTCATTCAAAATGTGTTTGTGTTTTCATCGTTTCCTGATACTGTATACATTTATCGATAGATGGCGCTCACAGACTCGTGCATTATCTAATTCTACATTACGTTACGAATATTTGTTCGTATCTCCGGCAACATCTTCATCTAAAGTCGACCATAAAAACAGACTTATGACGACAGCCAAAGCTTTTCTTCCCGATGTTCTCTTTCTGACATAAGTCATAACCTCCCGGACGCACAGATCATGTCGCATCAACACATTAGTTGCGCAAGAGTCTCTAGTGAGATGTGCATTATGTACGTGTCCAGCTGTACATATTATGTATATTGTAAAGAATAATGGTATTAAGCCATATTGTGTTGCATAAGATGGCAGATGGCTGCAATGGCAACGAATACCATCTGAGGAATTCATTTCGTTACTATTGTGGCGCCTATGAAGCTGCAAGATATGGTGTGAAGCGACCTTTTAAGTACCTCATCAAATGCTAATAATTTTTAAATTAAATGTGTTTTGCCAAATCTGGGATCCAGTCATCATCAAAAATGTCTAGTTTCGCTTCAGATAACCTATGTAACGCTTGCTTTTTTCTGGCAACTTACTTTTAAACTTTCAAGGCTCTATTTTCAGGAATGTTCTTTTCTTTGATTGCTTCGTTGGTGTAGTAGTTGCATGCGCGACAGGTGACCATGAGGTCCTGCGTTCGATCCCCAGTACCCATTCGATTTTTCCGTTAGGATACTCTCAGTAGTAGTCACATGGTCTGAATTTTGTGCCCGGTTGATATCTAGAGCTGACGAAATGCGGGAGTAAGATTAGATACACCGCTGCCCTTTGAATTTTGCAGGCGTAATATTGGGTTGCGGGATGTTGTAAGAGATACCGCGGCCTTGACATATAGGGCTAAGAAGGAACATGGGTGGTTTTTAGTCAGTAGAAGTCTGACACTCCCTTTCGCTCTGCCCAAGAGCCGGAGGGAGGGTTGTTTGATAATTTTCCACACCCCAAAAAAAAAGGCATGATATTGGGGAATGTTCTTTAGGTAATACTTATTGTGGTGGACCTTTGACTGCTGGACATAGGCCTCTACATCTACCATAGACCCACTTCACGGGGGCACGTGCAGGGGGCACGCCCCCAGACGGTTAAAGAGTTCCCATCACAGTTTATATTTACAAATCAAATGTTGATGTTTTTGTTTGTTTTATTGACTTTTTGCCACCGACTTCCGAAAGTAAAGTTATACTATACTTTTTCTTTTAATTTTGAAGTTGGTTATTTACAATGCCGGCCTGCGCAATGTGACCCCACCCCCAGAAAAATATCCTGGATCCGCCCTTGCTGATAGACCTGTAGCTGACCTGGTGTATGGTACTTAGACATAGAGGAGATAATGTAATATAATATGTTAGTCTGCATGCAACTTTATTGTATACCTTAGAATACAATATCTATGGGCCAAAGTTGCCTGAAAATAAATAAATGTTATGTTATGTTAGACAGTGATCTAACAGACATTTCGATCTTCTTTATAATCGTAGAGTCTACAACAACAAAACCTAGTGTCCCAACAAATAGTTGACATAAACTAAGTCAGTGTCTATAAGCACTTTGCAACAGCTCGGATAGTTCAGTGACAAGATGTTGCAAGCGCTCAACGGCGCCTTGGTAGGAGTGTGCACTTTCGCAGACGCACTCAGATTGTGCTTGACCATAGCTCGTGAGCCCACAATAAAATATATTTGCAAACGGTTATAAATGAACTTAATTACCTAAAAATAACCACATTCTATCATTAATTATTTTATAATTCTGTTTTAAATACATTAGTAGTTGATAAATGTAACTTAATAACAAAATAGTCTAATTTATTATAAATTCGGGAATACTCAGTCGTAGAGATGCGTTCGTTAAGATTGCTTATCAGTATTAGTGCGATGGTGGTGTTCTGCTCTCAAGTGACGAAGACTGAACGGGAGGTTTTTGAGATTGGTAAGTCAATAGGCTATTTCACCAAAAAAATCTAATTAGTCCGTCTGCTAAATTATCGAAAAAATTTGGATACGTGTTTTTTGTGTTATCAAATTAATAAAAAATGACGAAAATAAAACGTGTCAAAGATCATGAAGCCCCGGGGCTTTTGACGTCACTTTGTGGATAAAAAAAGTACTAACCTTGTGACTTGGCTGGAGAAAACCACACAGAGAGAAGACTATGGGGGAGGCCTTTGCCCAGCTGTGGGACAATATAGGTTAATAAAAAAAAACCTTGAGACATCACACGACTTGACACGATTTTTCGAAGCAAATCTTCATCTTTTGTTTACGTGAAAAAAGAAAAAAATACGTGCATTATTTTTTGGAAATCTTTCTGACGGACTAATTAGTTAGTTTTGGTGAAATACCCTAATAATTATTGGTATTTGATTTTACTTCGCTGGTACAGTAGTTGCAAGCGCGACTGCTGCGTACGAGCTCTTGGATACGATTCCCAGGTCATTTAGTTTTTCCATTAGGAATTTCTTAGTATCAGCTACAGTGTTTGGGTTTCTTCCCAGTTGATGGTAATAATATCTATTTGAGCCAAACATAACTGGCAAAATGTGAAGGTAGGTACTATTGGGTACACATGTACCTAACCCATTGGGGATGTGTTATGTTGGGCAGGAGAATGGTGATGATGATGATGACATCCCAATTCTAAACAACGCATCTTCTTCGCGCTTCATCTCGTGTAATCACTATTGTTTTTTTATAAAATTGAAGTAAAATACTCGTGCTTTTAATCGTAGAAGTTCCCGGTTTTTATCCGAGTGCACCAGAAAGACGATATTCAAGGTACTCTATGCATGTTCTCTTGTTAGAGAACGATACGCTTTCTCCAATTCATGACACATGGCTATTTTTATAATCTTTTCTTTAGTATTAACATCACGCCTGTAATCACCGAAGGGTTAGGACTAGGTAGAGGTGTACAGCAATATATGAAATGAAATGCCACCAAATGTAAACGGTATTTATAAAATAGATGCATAATGCTTTACGTACGTAGTAATATCCAAGCTTTTTAACCGCATAATAACGCAATAAGTCGACTTAAATTGTTTAATAAAAAAGGTTCTTTAAAACTGGTTAAATAGACAAAATTCAACATGATGTCAGTACCAAATCACATAATTGAGGAAAATGCAAGAGCTTGCACAAGTGAGCTTCGAGTGGATTAAGTAAATGCGTCTAAATCGTCCGGTTGGTTAACTAGAGCGATGGTGAATTCTGCCAAGGTGAACCGTGCGATATGAGATTTTACAATATTGGTCAAGTTTACACAATGTAGTAAACTGCCTTGTTTTAAATATCAAAAGTACAAAGCCGCAATAATTTACCAGATATTGTCGAAATCAAAAATATCTTAAAATCAAGGTGGCATAGCTCTACAATAAGGATGACCCCTTAAGTCAAACATTTCGGTGATGAAGCAAACAAAGGTTATGCTTCAGGGATAGCCTCGCCAGTAGAGAAAGACGAAAAAGCCACACGACTGGTTCATCAATTAAGTATATCGTAGTACACGTGGACATAATCTACTCCCTGCGCCATAACACCCAGTCCTCCGCCAACCGCATTCAGTTTTCAAGACCCTCAAGACGAGATTTTAGCTACAAACTTCGTTGACTTCCGCTATTTATTTGAATCTCATACAATTCCAATAAATATTCTTCATGCTAATATTTGATTTAGCTCGACCTTCATAGCTTAATTACCAATACAAACAATCATTCATCAATACATCATACATCGTGGAAAGATTCATTCGATATGATCTCTCGAATATTCGATTTTTGGTGCTAACAGAGGGATTTTAAAAACTTATTCTTTTTGAATGCCTTGCATACTAATTGCGTATGTGTATGTTAAGGAATGACACTCTTATCTACATACATATTATATAATGATCATCGACTCAATTAATGTCTTAATTGATTTGAATTGTATGTTACTGATATTCAATGCCAGCAATAATTTTTTTGAATGTTTTATTGCAACATACTTACTGTATTTTTTTGTTATGAAACTATGACTTGCGAATGGTGTTGTGATCTTTTGTGATACTAGGTGTTGCCAGCGGCTTCGCCCGCTACAACTCGAAAATTATCCTACAGGAAGATAAAATTGGGATAAAAACTATCCTATGTGTTAATCCAGGTTATAAACTATCTGTGTACCAAATTTTGTCCAAGTCTGTTCAGTAGTTTTTGCGTGAAAGAGTAACAAACATCCATCCATACATACATACAGACTTATAAACTTTCACGTTTATAATGGACTAGCTGTTGTCAGCGGCTTCACCCGCTACAACTCGAAAATTATCCCACGTGAAGATGAAATCGAGATAAAAACTATCCTATGTGTTAATCCAGGTCCTAAACTATCTGTGTACCAAGTTTTATCCCAATCCGTTCAGTCGTTTTTGCGTGAAGAAGTAACAAACATACACACTCTCACACTCACAAACTTTCGCCTTTATAATATTAGTGTGATGATGATGTTCACTAAATAAGTTAGAGCTATCAATGAAAAGCCTCAAATATCCTTTTTTTTTTTTTTTTTGGTGTGTGGAAAATCATCGAATAACCCCTTCCGCTCTTGGGCAGAGCGAAAGGGAGTGTCAGACTTCTACTGACTAAAAACCACCCATGTTCCTTCTTAACCCTCTATGTCGAGGCCGCGATAACTAGTGTACAACCCGCGGCCCCGACGGGGCCTCAAATATCCTGCCAACTCAATTGCTATTTGACCAATCTGTTTATTATAGACTGTGCGACGGTAAATACAGGGTTGATGGCTAGGAGAAGATATAAACCGGAAACAAACACAAACGCTAGTTTCCCCTTAATAACCGAAGTTATAACTATAAGTCCATACTGTCTTACCCGTGGTGCAAAGGCCCCCTTAATTTCTTTTTTTATAAATCTTAACTTCCCTTCTCCTACTTTTCGTGATTTAGTGCGATTGTAGTTTTACAGAAGTTACCGCATCTCATTGTCTCTGCATCAAACCGCCTTATATTCGAAATAACCTTAATTAAATTATGAAAATAAATTCCGTTTCATAAAATGAAGTATTGAAATTTTCCGAAGCTCCGTCTTCGGCAACCTTCGGCCCAACGAACCACCTTCAACTTCAACACTTGGGACTTGGCAAATATCTCGTTTTTTTTGTTAATGATGGTGTTAGTGATCGTGTCACTTTACAAACTTGCACTTACAACTTCGGCCAAGTTAGGCCGAAGTTTGGAATCCGAAGTAGAACAGGGTGTCTAAAATGGCCGCTTTAGCAGAATCGTAATATTAATCATGTTAAAAGTTTAAAAATTTTAAAATGGACTTTATAGTTATAGACATAAATTCCATTTTAAGAATTTGAAATTTTTACGTGATTCATATTCAGATTCTGCGTGGATTCTGATAAAGCGGCCATTTTAGACCCGCTGATTGCACCGTGCGAGAGGTCGATGGAAGAGGTGACGCTCGAGTGTCAGGGGTCACACAATGACATTTTAAGTCATTGTGTGACCTAGACAAAGCTTAATCATTTCGTTGTGCTTTATTATACACAGTCAACATGGACTTTAAACCGAAAAGTTTAAAGCCAATCTTGAATTTAATTTCTTTGGTTTTGGTCTCGGCTTCAGCCAAAGGTTGGCTTCAACAGAAATCCACGTCCAGGTGGACATAAAAGTTTTTGGATATAACTAAACTTCACATAACAAAACATACATTCGTCTTTTTTAGTGATAGGTCATCCTGTAGTATCACCATTTATAGCTATGAGCTATCAAAAGTCTAGATTTTTTATTTGTGTAACATTCTGTAACGCAGTTGAATAACGCAGCTGGCTTACTTTTGGCAAACGTTATGCAATTTTATTTGAATTGATAAATATTTCTTAGGTATTTCTTTAATTGATCTCACAACACCATTAACTTTTTTCGCAAGTCTGTTCTCAAATTCGCTTAGTCAACTTATAAGTATTTACACAAGACTACCAAGTTTTATAATAACCTTTTCATTACCTACTCATACTCTGAAAGTAGGTCATAACATGCCTGCGGAGTGGGTTTAAAGTATCTACTACTTGTTCAGCCCTAGGGAGAATCACTTTCAACTGACAGCTGTCAAATTATTAAAAAAAAACTTGGTCTATTTTCACATTTTTATTGAACCACGTTCCAACTTTTGATACAGCCATTAAATTACAGCGGGATTTAAAATCAAAACAACATAAAGTTCATAAGAATAAAATTATATAATGATATAAATATAGTTTACTTAGTTTTAATTATTTCTCTAAAATGACATAGATTTCGACAAAATATTTGCCATTTTTTTAATGATGAACATGAAAAATACTGGCTGTATAGTTGGACGACCAGAGGAGAAAAAAAAACAAAATAAGCGGGAAAGCGATAACATTCGATCAACACCAATGATCAACACTCATTTTAGTTATTAATTTATGTTCTTATTTTCCTCGTATTTGTAAAAGCACAGTGGTTACCTCGGGTAAATTACTTATTTAGTCCCTCGAACTATTAGCGCCATCACTACGTTACGGGCGCCAAATCGGGTACGGTACGGCGACTAAATAAGTAATTTTCGCCCCTTGGATAACAATGTACTATTTCAACATTTGAGAGTAAGAGTGTAAATAAATCCATATTTTTACTAATATAAAAACAACAACAAGGGACCGTGTTTCCGACATTACCGTAGGCACAAAAACAAAACTTTTAGACCTTTGTACCACATGGCGCCCAAACAATTAAGCAACAGACCGTATATTCATTCCTCGTTGCCGAAGACTCCTTGACATAGAAGCAGGTGCACCATTAATGGCTTCCTAATGGTACGGCAGCCATAACAGTGAGTACGGATACATTGCCGGTTACGTGAGAATTGAGCAATATTGCAGAATATCGCCGCGGGCAATAAAAGTTTAATGACTGGTGTTTATAGATACCATACTATTAGAACGATCGTTTCGATAAGAATGAGTGTCTTTAGGCAGTTGATTTTTCCTGTTGATGACAAACTTGGTAAAGGGCATTCGACAAGTCGGTTAGAAACAGAAAATTGTTAACCCAATCATTACCATAAGAATACAATTTTATACATAACTGGAATAGGAACACATGACTGCATCGTTGGTCTAGTGGTCCTCTAGGTTCGATTACAGGTCGGGAAATTTGTTTTTGGGTTTTCGTATCTGCAATTTCTTAGTAGCCACAGAGCCTGAATTTGGGCCACGGTTGATGGCAATAGGCTCAACCTCTTTTTCACAGGACTTAAATACAGGGTGTAAAGTAACCCTTCACACATACGTCAACCAAGCATTCTGTACTTACATCAAACTAAGTACCCCTACGCAATTTTTTTTGCTGCGAAATGACTTTTTTATGGAGTCAAAAATCACATTTTACGGTAAAACTCAATTTAGCACTCTTAAAACATTGTGCTAGTAGATGATTTAAATAGTAAACGGGTCATGGAAGTAATTTAAGTAAAGTTTCAACCTGAAAAACTAGTATTTACAAAAACAGCTGTAAAAAATTGTAACTTCGACCCCCAATATCTCCGTAACTAGTGGGTTCCCAGGTATGGTCTAAAACCAAAACTTGATCGCAGTGGCCCTTCGTTTGCGTTAAGGGTACTTTTACACCCTTTTTGTCTGTCGAAATATGGGTGTAGGTACCTACTTTAAATTATGTACACCCTTCATACCCTTCGGGGCTTGCAGGCGTGATGTTATGTATTCAGAAAAACATACCACACGTTGAATTAAGCGTGCATTATTGTCGTTTGTCTTGTGTCCAATTCCTGTACCTACCTCACTTGTAGGAGTTTTATTCTAATCTAACTAAAAAAAACACGAACATCGGATCATAAATCTCGATCCGATTCGATCTTGATCCGACTAAGCCGAGACTCGTACATAGAAAAAAATAAAATAACATACCAATCGAATTGAGAACCTCCTCCTTTTTGGGAAGTCGTTTAAAAACCACTTAGTGAATCAGGATTTACATTTTGGGAAAATGTTGGTACTTAGTTGTACGGCGCGCGGCGTCGTAAAAAAAAACTTACATTGTACCCTATCATCTGGCGTACAAATATCATGTACTAAGTGCTACAGTTTTGAAATGAACTACAATTAACCATAAAATAATAGAAACATTTAACGGAATGTCAAAATGAATATAAAAATTGAAATTGTAAAAATTGAAAAATCATCCCCACTTTAATGTGTTCTGGAATACAAATAAAAAATGTTTTCAGTATTATACTTTAGCCCTTTGTCAACGTATCTCATTTGTATATTGATTATGCTAAATTACAGCTTTCTTGTACTAAGAGTTTTTTTTTTTAGATATAGTTTGGACGGACAGTCAGACAGACAGACAGACAAACATGGCATGGCGA
The DNA here is from genome assembly GCA_932274075.1 of Diarsia rubi. Classification (NCBI taxonomy): domain Eukaryota; kingdom Metazoa; phylum Arthropoda; class Insecta; order Lepidoptera; family Noctuidae; genus Diarsia; species Diarsia rubi. Next base: position 7,355,834 of record OW026414.1, read on the forward strand.
AACTACTCGTATAAGGGATCCATATTGGCTACGGAACCCTAAAAATTTAATGCCGTAATGAATTTAAGAATATGAAGTTTATGTCATACTCGTAATTATTTTATTAAAAGTATCATGATTTTTTACCGAGTGCAGTCTTTGTTTACTTTTTTTCCTTTTTAGTTTACTTTGGTAGATATTTACGACAACCGATCCATTTGTAGACATATCTTCAAGTGTTAAGTGCTTCCAAAACTGTCTGATTTTGTCATCACATTTATCTCAATCAATAACACCGATACTGCTCGAGTCAAAGGTCATAACATAGAATCTTAGTATCATGTCGACAGATATATGAAACCATATTGAAACGTCGAAATTTTCGTAACAGATGCATTGAGCAAGATCAGCATGCGTTGCTCAGTGAGCATCCTACATCTACAAACAGTGACGCAAAGAAGAACCAAGGTGAGATGAACGTTTGGCTAACACTGCGGTGTTCCTTCTGGGCCAAGGGCTTGACCAGTTCAGCTTAGATTAGGAAAATATATGGTTTAATCCACATGGTCATCAGCAAATATTAAAGAGAGTGTTCTTCGCTTTTGCGAGCAGTAAGATCCTCCAAGCCAGTAGATTTCTCGTGTATCTAAATATGAAGGTACTAGTTCACCTATACAGGTGCTCTCAAGAGTGTAAGTAAATAACTCAGCAAAACATAATAGGTATCACTGGTAGGTTGATTGGCCTGTTGGTCTAGTGGTTAGTGACCCTAACTGCTATGCCGGAGGTCGTGGGTTCGATTCCCACCCAGGACAAATGTTTGTGTGATGAGCACGATCATTTGTTCTGTGTCTGGGTGTAATTTATCTATAATATGTATGTATTTAGAAATATATAAGTATGTTTATCAGTTGTCTAGTACCCATAACACAAGCTCTGCTTAGCTTGGGACTAGATGGCGTTGTGTGATAGTTGTGGAATATTATTATTATTATCACACCTGCAATCCCCGACGAGTTGTCAGTCAGAGGTAGGTATTCCTAAGTGGTCGGCAATAAAGACAAGATTTTTTTTTTACTTTTTTTAATTAAAGTTACAATAAAAAAAAAAAAAAAGCACACGCCGGAATTTTGCCAATTATGTTTAAGTTACGTGAGAGTCCATTGCCACAGATTACCATTGCCATTAAGTCAATAAATAACTCAAACATCTATTTAACGCATTGGACATGATTAATACAGTAATATTATAAATCATACGCAAGGTTATCCACGAAGCACGTCTACTTTTGTTTCAAAACTTTACGATCGGACTTTGTTATTTTAGTACCACTCGGTACTTGCTAGATGTGTTTAAGTACCTACTTACCTGATAAAAAGGCTTTTGTTGTGAACAATGAAAATGAATAGGTAGTTTATTCACACGGACTTCGTTTGCCGCAAAATTCAAGCGTTTTGTTGATATTGGCAACATCGCAACCAGCTGCGACACCGCACTGATCACATCGCAAACACAACGTTGCGTCGACTCGCGCAACAAGCGCGCGTACGACTGTGCCTGGAATTTTTACCCGGCTGCGGCGAAGCCCAAAAGGAGGGTTATGTGTTTAGGATCGTTATGAGGGATCAAAGAAAAGGACATAGGTACATACATACATACCAAACACATAAGTCTCCTATTGGGCTTCGCCGCAGTCGGGTAAAAATAGAATGGACCCCGCCTGCTTCCAAGTTTATGTGAATGTGTTTTGCTTTTCAGTTTTTTCAGTCAGGTTTTTTAAATTTTTCATCTAGGTACTTTTTTTTTGTCTATCTGCAAACATAAGACACAACACAACGACATTTTGGTTGCGTTCTAGTACTTAAATACTTAACAAATGACTTGATAAGTACGATAGTTGTGCCATAGTCAAGAACAAGGTTGGCGATGTCTCAGACAAAGATAACTATGGGCTAATACAAATATATCATAATTGGCCACTGTAACAGCAATGGTCTCTTTATCTAAGTCCTAAGGGATCTAAAGAGCTGGTGGTGCGGGTTGTACGAAAGAGGTACCGCGGCCCGGAACACAAAGAGCTAAGAAGGAACACGGGTGGTTATTAGTCAGTAGAAGTCTGACACTCTCATCCGCTCCGCCCAGACCGGTAGGAGTCATTTAATGATATCCCACCTATCTAGAGAGTGGAAAGATTATTTAAATAGTTTTCAGTTCACTCAGTGCTGACTCTACTCTCATCATGCCCCACCAGGATAGATGCTCCACATCCTTACCAAAGTTATCAGTCGTGCGAATACGCGATCGTAGCATTCTTAATATTTCGCTAAATATTGTTGGGATAACAAAGCACAACAGGGTCCGTCGAAAAAAGTGAACTCGACTACACGCGACTGTCGTATGCTCGCGCGACTATTGCTCTGGTTGGGACGCGGACTTTCAGTCTGATCTCATTATCATGCAATTCCATTGCAATCATAATTGACTTTCTTTAAAACCAAACAAGTTTTGGAGTGTTCGTAATTTAAAACAGGTCAGTAAGTGGTGTGTCCCCGTTTTGTTGCGACACTGTAGCAACATATTCTGAAGCTTCAACAAAGTATTATACTTTAGATATAATTACTTATGAAAGAAAACATTGGCATACTCGTATGGTCTGGAATGTTAGTAATAACATTTACTTAAAAAACCCACATTTCATTCGTTTTGTGTATTGCCATCAATCGGCCACTAATTAAAAAAAACACCAAGTATCGAATCCACATGCTCAGAGTTCCGCCAACAGTAGCGCCTGCTTCCACTAGTCTAGTGACCTACCTATGTTGGTCTTGTGACTAGATCAACGTGAAATTCAGCAAAATAATAATTCAGTTAGCTAAGTTATAAGTAGAGCTCACATTTGAGAGGTGTCGACTTCGAGTTTGTGTAAATGTGCGAAGACCTTAGTCAGGTATGTTAATTAAAATCTTGTTAAATCACTCTCGCAGATTGTTTCTCGTGATGGTAACTGCAATCTGTGCCATTTCTGCATTTAGCAATGATTCGGTTTGGTTTCGAATTTTTTGATAAAGAATGTTGTTTGGGTTCCGTTGTGCAATGCGTCTATACAAGTATTGTAAGTAATATAGATATGAGGAAATAATTTGTAATTTTCATGTGTTATCTCCTTTTACTGAATCGTATTATTTCTTTTATGGAACCATTTAGGTTTTTCGTCAAACCTACCAAAATCCAAATATTTGCAACCTGACTTTACCTTTATGGAAAGGCAGAGTCGGGGTGCAGTCGTGGCCAACGATATCAGCCAAAGGCTATATAACCACTATTCTCTATGTTATCAGCCTTTTTGTTTTTGGGGGGGTGGGAAATCATCAAATACGTTAGATACGTTAAACGTACGTACGTACGTTATGCGTACCTGCTAAATTATTTCAACTGCCAATTGTCAGATATTAGGTGCTATCGCGTTCTTATCTTCTTTAAATCTAAGAACTGATGCAGAGAATATTGTTAAAAACCGGCCAAGTGCATGTTGGACCACGCACAATGTAGGGTTCCGTAGTTGCCCATCAAAATATTATGTGAACTGTGAACTAAACTGATAACCCACCCTGCCTACCTGCCTCCGAACGATGATTTTTATTGTAAAAATAAAACAAACATACATTTGCAGTTTTGAGATCTTGCGCTCCCATACATTATGTAGGTATAGTAAAATATTTTATACAAGTACATTTTATAAGTTGGTCGACTATTACTAGTAAATTTGTAAAGCCTACTTAGCTGTGATAGTTTTCCTTTTATTTTCGTTATAAAGGGTGTAAAAGAACCCTTAAAGCAAACGAAGGGCACTTGTTCTTCCCACCACTGCGAGCATTTATTTGTTCTAGACCATACCTGGGAACCAGATATATTGGGGGTCAAAGTTCCAAATTTTTCACAGCTGTTTTAGTAAATACTAGTTTTTCAGATTGTAACTTTACTTAAATTACCTCCATGACCCTTTTACTATTCAAAGCATCCACTAGCACCAATTTTTTAAGAGTGCTACATTGAGTTTTATCGTAAAATGAAATTTTTGACCCCAAAAAAAAAGTCTTTTCCCAGCAAATATTTTTGCGTAGGGTTATTTAGTTTTATGTACAGAATGCTTTGTTTACTTATGTGTGAAGGGTTGATTTACACCCTGTATATGCTACTACCATAAATTTTTTCACATGCCCAAACTCAACCCGTATAGGTGGTTTAGGTTGGCACACTTGAGTCTAACAAAAAATTCCATAATATTTCACAAACGAATCCCGTTTGAGCAAACTCGCAATGTTTTTTAAAGACCTATCCAACGACATCCCACACAATGGTTTTTGGGAGAAAAAAAATCATCCCCACGTTATGTGTACTGGAGATATGACCCTGAAAAAAAATCTGTATTTAACTTTAGCACTTTGTACGCGTAACCTATTTGTATTTTCATGCCACACGTTCATTCATGCACCTACGAAGCGTCCTTGAGATATAGTGCGGACGGACAGACAGACGGACATGTTATTGACTACGGAACCCTTAACATTTGCAACACTGACAGACACTTCTTTTATTTTCGAGCGTATGGCACTCGTGGGCAGCAGCTGAAAATCAGCGTCAGGTGGTGCACTTTGTGTTGCCATCTGGCATTATGCTGAGCTGAGGCCCTTTTGACATTATTAGTCTCAATCATTTTGAATTTGGTTTTGTTTATTTTTTAAGTTTTTATTGCCAAATAAACACAATTTTCTTTCTTTCTTTCTTTCTTTCTTGTGGGCGGTAACTACCAGATGCATTAAAGCTCCGAAAAACATAACGCGATTTTACAAAATCTTTAATCTCTTTCTCTCTCTCTTTTATCTTTTATACATACTTACATTACATAAAAATCTCTGATAGGTACTCTTTTTTTCCCAATGGTTCACTCGAATCTGACCAAGGCAGTGGTTGAATTCCCAAGGTTAAACGTATCAAAACTGTCTTGCGGTTATGTGGTCAAAACCTCGGGTATAATAAGTGTAGTAACCAAAGGTTTATATTTCGAAGTAAAAACTGTAGTTATAGAAGGACTGTGCTTAGGTAGGTATAACGTGTTTAGATATATGTTTTTGAGCTACTCTTATAATTCATTTTAAATCAGATGAGTTCTTCCGAAGATTAACTTTCAAACCACTATTGCATGCATGTTGTTAGCTAACATAACATCGAGGCATACCCCAGCTAGGGTCTATATTATAGTAGACTACGCTACACCCTGTATTTAATGCCCTACACTTATCATGTTTCAGAAAGAATATTTGCAGCGTGTAAGAAAACCTCCCCAGACTTCGATGGCTGTATTAAGAGAGCATTTAACAAGGTGCGACCCTATTTCAAAATCGGTAAGTAAGACGCTCTCCTTTGTATTGTACCTTTTTATTGAATTACATAGGGCTCTAAAGGTGTTATTATGATGTATTTTGTGAAACATGCACTTATTCAATCTATGAGCTTGCACACTAACTACTCGAACTTTCAAGATTGGCCGCTACACTATACATAAGGTAAGTTTTAGTAATGACCATTTACAGGATTAAAAGTATTGAATATTTTTATTTCCATATGACTTACCAACAAAAATAGTCTGAATCTAAAATGGAAAATTCTGATAAGTTAATTATTTTCCATTCACTTTTCTCATATAATACCTACTACTATGGGTCAACTGCGCATAAGGTCCTTTTTGGCGGGGGGGCTGGTAAATCATCAAATAAGTCCCGCTCTGGGCAGAGCGAAAGGGAGTGTCAAGCGTCTACTGACTAAAAACCACGCATGTTCCTTCTTAGCCCTTTGCGTCGAGGCCGCGGTATCTGTTCGATACCCAGTCGGGCAAATAGTTATTGAATTTTTCCATCACTTTCTGCTAGGTGCGCCTCTGTCTACCCTGCGGGAATTACAGGCGTGATGTTTATTGAAATTATTCAGCAACAGCCACATAGTCTGGAATTGTGTTGTTTAATGCCAATAGGCTTTGCCCCCTATTTCATGAGACTAAAAATAACTGGCGAAATGTGGGTCTACTATTAGGTAGACCTCTGCCTAACCCCTCGGGGATTACCTGCGTGATATTGTAATATGTATGAATACTTACATAGGCATCGTCCTACTCAAAGCGAGTGACAATCTCTTGATCGTGTGATCGGTTTCGTTACAGACGGGCTTAGTAATCAGTAAACAGCGATCACAATATCTTAACACATTTTTCAGGCATCCCAGAGATGGGCGTGGCTCCATTTGACCCTCACTTCGCGCCAGAGGTGAAACAGGCGCGCGCCATCAACGGGATCGGATACACGCTCACACTGACCAGTGTGTACGAAAGAGGATGGTCGCACTCCACTGTCACTAAATACAAGTGAGTTTCGAAGTCCTGTCTCCATAAGGAGGCTCGCATAGTCTTGGCTAATGCTCGTTTTACAATACAATTTCCACAGGCAATTTTACAAATGTTTACCAACAGTACCTTCGTGCCAAGTCAAACGTAGAGGCAGCATTTTATCAACATAGTAAGGCAATAATATAGTGGTGTATATATTTTTTAACCAGCAACGCAAAAGGGGGTGTTTTAAATAAGTTTCATCGCTATGTGCTTGTCTCAGGCCCGGACTGGCCATAGAGCAATTCGGGCAAATGCTCGAAGGGCCGAATGCTCGACTTTATTTGCTAATTTAAAAAAAATTCATCGTTTAAAAAAAAAGTTTAAAAAAGTTCTTTTTAGTTCTTTTGGGTCTGTTCTTTCGTTGGTCGCGTAAAAATCTTCTTCGTATTTGTGACTTTGAATTTATTTTAAACAAGTGTAGTATATTTTTGTAATATCCTTTTAAAACCCTTCATTTTGATACCCTACTCGATAGTAATGGATTTTTTTTATTTTTTGAAATACGCTTTAATGGCCCAAAATCCGCAATTTTCTTTTCTTGTTTAATTTTAATATAGCCAGTGACACTCGCGCCATCAAGACAAATCTAACGACGTATATTTTATTCAAATCCCTTCATCCGTTTAGGAGTTATGAGGGAACATAGAAACGGACATACATACATACATACACGCCAAACACATAACCCTCCTTTTAGGCTTCGCCGCAGTCGGGTAATAAGTTAGTAGTAAAGTAAAATATTTTAGAGGCTAATAAAAATGAGCCTCTGAGAACTGTAACTGCCGCTAGCAACTTACTTTAGTTTCTTTAAACTATCGCGCCCTTATCTTGAAACATGCGAGAATTTTTTTAACACTAAGGCTCATCCTTTCTGCCTCTGAATTGTCACTCCTATTGCAGCTTTGCATAATCGACCGGTAAAGACAGAGGCTCAACTAATTAGGAGTCCTATTCCCCAAGGTAAGGCAAGTAAGGTAGGATAGGGAGGGGGGATAGGGGGGGCAGGGTGGGTAGGTGGTAAGTAATTCTAACATGCAAATAAAAGGATGCAAAAAAATAAAACATATAAACTTTTTGGCCTCAAATTACATATCATTAATAATTCTGAATTTATTCAAAGCTATCTGATTTTTTTTCTGGCTCGCTTCGCTCGCTCTTGCAGCCTACTTTCTCTTGTAACTTTACATTGTAGAAATCGATCAAGTAACTCCAATGGGTTGAAACAATTATAACCTGTCCGGAACACGGTGGCAAAAAAACATCCGAGCTCGCTTCGCTCGCTCTTGCTGCCTACTGGGTTCTGTGAGTGTGTGGGTACTCTTGAATAGCTCTAGAATCTTGGCTTTGTCTGACGACTATGTAACCCTTGTATAAGGGTTGGGATTCTCGAGTTCACTTCGTTCGCTCTTTGATTCCTAGTTCGTTTATAGTCGCTGTTTAGCATTTCAGCCTAACATTCTATTCTGAATGTTTTCTGCGGTTGATTATATTTTGTGTAAGAACAATAAGAAGTTGTTCTTACTCTTGAGAGTGGAGGGCCGACCATCTCTAAAATGCCCGGGCCGGTTTCGGATCCCAGTCCCGGCACTGGATTGTCTGTCTGTTGCATTGTTGCTCTTAAAAGGGTGAGGTGACTTAGGTTGCGATGTTTTTTTATTTGATTACTTACAAAAGAATGAATACATAAATGGAAAACGGCGCCGCACTAGTAAAATAAATGGCTCCGAAAAGTTCTGCTAGGTATACGGGAAAACTTTCGGAGCCACATGTTAGATCAATTCGTTCTACGGTACGTTACATATTAGTTAATTGTTAACTAGGAATTGAAACTTGTTACAGAACCGACTGGGACAACCAACGTATAGTCTACTCTCAGTATTTCCCAGAAAAATGGCTGAACGGTGACTACGAGTTCAAGGTAAATTACAGACAACATGTCATAATAAATTAAAGTTAGAGGCCTGATCCACCTTTGGCCCGAGGGCACCATCCCATCCTAGGTCAACCATCTCGGATCTAGCCAAGGTTTACCTCTAAATCTAAATAATTAGCGGATACAATTCGGCGTAATCGAATCGACCTTCATATGATACATAATTTTGTGTATGCGCTATTACCTAAGCTTCACACGATTACAGATATTTATTACTCAGTTTATTGAAGGCACTGTGATTTATTTGTGTACCTACCTATAAAATTATAAACTACATTACAACAATACCAAATACAAAAGTCGATAACACTGCATCAAAGCACAGATGTGCGGACATTTGCGAAGCAGCAGACAGGTTAGGAAATGCTTAGGAGCTAGGGTGAAGAAACATATAAATACACTGAAGCTATGCGAAGACGGGAAATATAAATGTATACCTATTACTCGTCTCCACTACTCCGTACTAAATGATTTTGCAAATCATTTAGTGGTTTACATATAACATCACCTGTCCTCTCGTCTCCGGTTCAGTGGAGTCCAGGGCTAAAGGGGCCCTCTCAGTTTATTTACGGACTAACTATAATGGTAAAACAAACGTAAAGCTCGAATGATTGTGTATTTTTGCGACGGAGTGTATGGTTACACCAGGGCGGCAAAATATACACTGGATTTTGTGACTAAAGTCCGACCCGATAATCTAAATACTTAAAACACTTTCATTTTTCAGGGTGACGCATTCGGCCTAGGCGTCCTTCGCTCCGGTACCTGGAACATGACACTCCGGGACTATTCCCAGACGACGCGCATCAAACGTAACGGTACTGGAGTAGATGTACATGTTGAAGTCGATCACATCGGGGACATGGAGATCCACGTCGGCAACTTGGTCAGGGGCAACGGAATACTCGGTACTTATATGCGTAAGATAATTTTAGACACGACTGTGTCATTTTAGGGTTTGCAGTTTTGCACCTCGCATGATTTTAGTTTGCACTGTAATGTAGTCTGTGGAGGAATGGTAATTGAGTGCTTAGAACTTGGTCGCGGCACCATTGCTTATTTTATTACATGTACATTTATTTTCGTCTTGTCTAAAGCATAGGATTACTCCGCTTTGTCATTGTCACACCAATTTTTCCCACCAATGCCATTAATATAAAAAGCAAAATGTTAAAATTTTAATGACCAGTTAGCTGCTCTGTGACGTCCCAATATAGAAATTAAGCACACAGGGGATGTTATTTTCAGAGCGTATGCTGGACCGCCTCATCAATGCCACCTGGAAGCCAGGCTTCGCAGTCATCAGACCGCTCATCAACGACCTGGTCAGCACAGCCTTCACAGACATCTGGAGTCATTCCTTCAAGGACTTCCCCATTGACAACTTTATAAGAGACTGACGTGGTCGTCTTACTATTTAAGTATAATATGAAGTGATAAGTGTTGAATTTTCTAGGTGCCAGTTTGTAAATATGAAAGTTTTTGTAAGATAGAATAATCATCACCTTAAATTAAGGGTCAACTCATTATAGTCATAATCAGAACACTTGGCATTCATGTTTTCATAGAGAAACATTATAAAATAAACTAGTCATCAATGTTCAACTCAGAAATTTAGTTTCGTTTTTGGGTTCAGGACAAGCCGAAAGAAAAGACCGAAATATATTACATATCTCAATATTATATTTATTAAAAAATATAACCTAACTATATATATGACTTTATATTTAAATTCAATCAACAAATAACTCGCACGTTCGTCGAAACTGGAATAATCAACCTCAGTCTTTCAACACAAATGAATATAAATCAAACAGGCCTCACACACCAACAACAAATGGCGCAAACAAGCGTATCGTTATTCCGAGCGTCCCTCCGCTCCCCCCGCCAACGTCTCACACATACTATAAATACATATTTATAACATTGCACCTTCAATTTGTTACATTAAAAACCAGATAAAGTATTACACAAAAACATGCCGTCGAAAAATCTCGATTTCATATAACAGCGCTCGTTTGCATCTAAGAGCAAACAGAAACTTGTCTAGTTACAACCCGTTCATCGACAATGTTCACACTAGGCTACTTCGCAGATTTATACATTAAAATAAGTACACCTACAGACAGAAATTAAGATAGAATACTACCAATGATATCTGTTTATCCCCGGCGCGCGTCGCTCCTCAATGTGAAGTTCCAATAAACTTTAATATTGTCTGTATTGAAATACTACATTAGGACCCTGTGGACCGTCGAGCTGACGTCATTTTGTACGGACTAAATCGTTGTAACAGTAGCGCCCCACGTCGATAGTCCCACACATAACTTACACAAACAATACCAACAATTAACTTGAGATCTCATCAAACTATCGACGCGGAGTACAAACAAGTGTGGACTATATTCCAATGTATTGAATCGTCTATAAAAATACTGACAGCTATTGTATAAGCGTAATTAACATTATGAGGTTATCTTAACAAATTACCACATTTAAGCGGCAGTCTACCAGGGGCAAGTATGAAGTGTCTCGTTTTACGGAAGTCAATTACAATGGTGGTTAAATGTATGTACCCTTGTGACCTACATCTTGGTATATTTAGTAATTTGAACGAATTCTATTGCAACACGGACGCTAAATACATAGACACTTGAGACTCCCTTAATTACAAAAGTAACATAATATCAAAATAATATAGATTTACTGATTTCAGACATACGCGACTACAATAAATAATTCGAATAAGTTACAAAGCTCTGTATGAAAAATGAAGAGTCAAACCTGAGCTGACATTACACCAAGTAATGCGTGTTCATTAAAATGGCTACTTATGATTTTACTAAATCATTCATTTGAGAACAAAACATCCATCGATGTCAACAATAGAAGTAGCGTTAATCCTTAACTAAATTACGAGAAACTTTTTGTTTATAATTTGTACTTCTCTTCCTCGTACATTTTGGCCCCAGAATTTGTGGTAAACAATTTAATTTAAAATTAACACACCGCGTGCAGTGTTATGCCGAACAAAATATTTATATAGGCGACTTGCAACCTACATATTGTTTGCACGTGTTCCTTAAAAATCGACACTCAGGTACCGATGCTCAGCGACTACCAGGGGATAGTTTGCTGCGCAGTAGCAAAATGGTATATCAACGAACGGATAATTTTACATTACTAGCGATATCAACGATGTTTAAAGAACATGACATGAGGTAACTAAAGTATCCTGCAGTAATCAAATTTCGCTTAAGAATAAGGTACTTCACGAGCGCCGCCAAAAGCAAATTCTGTTTCAATGGTATGATTTTAAAAAGGTATTTAACAGAGTTCGCTTTGGAAACAATAATAAAACGAAAAAATAAAATCCTATCAAACTGAAATAAAACTTAATGATAACGATCTGGAAAAGAAAAATGTTAAAAATTCATTTGTATTAAGATTTCAGTTCATTAAAAACGATTTAGCACAACAGAGCTGATACGTCAGCTCTGTTTCATTCGTCATTTTATTTCACCACATCAGAACGGTGTTCTGATGTGGTGAAATAAAATGGTATCGCGGAACATAGGCTTACCCTTTACGCAAATAATGATATAAATAAACATATTAGTGATTTAATACTATTAGCGGGTAGTCTGGCGGACGTGTTCACACTCGGTAGCGAGTAGTTCCGCGCCCTTGTGGAGAACATCTCTGACGCGGGGTCTGCGTACAGCGACGTGCAGTTATTGTTGTTGATCGAGTAACGTGATATTTAAAATTCACGTTCTCAGTCTAATATCGTGAATGCATCAAATCTAAATATGTACAAATGTCTGGAAGACGCGGGATCTTGTGTTTGTTGTTCAAGGGCACGGAATGTAATTAAAGTAAAGTGAAAAGGAAACGTTAAAAGTTAATTTCACCCTCGTTCGTACTACGTGCATTAGTATTGCAACCAGGTTCCGCCTGCCTGTGTCTGACACTCCGCGCCTCCCTCACTCAAGCCGCTCACACACTTCTCCAAATTAAGTCTAACATTAAAATTATTTTGATATGCACTTATTAATAGGTTTTTTTACAATGACATTTTGTGCTGTACACTATTCAAAAACAGCAGAGCGGAGGCGTGTTAACGAGTTCGAGTAATGTACTTACATTACGGTAAGACGGCTATCGCGGTATCGCACTTTGTACTTAATCATTCAAAATTATATTTATCGAAATCATAATGTTGACGTTCGCCACGCGCCCGCCCTGCCTCCACTATTTACAATGACAACTAAACGAACCCATAAAGAAACTAAAATGACAAACTCAGGTAGTTACTAAATATTTGGCAAATCAGTTATATTGATAACGGAACAACGTGCAATACGCAAACGACAGCCCTAACGTGAACGTATGACGTATGGAACACTAGTGCTAGCTTTACAAGTAAAATCGAAGGCCGCTAAGATATCACCGTTCATTAGTGTGTAATATGTACACGGCGCGCCCGCTCGCGCTCCTCTGATTTGAGCGACTCTATGTACACGAGCGGCAGCGGGCGCGTCCGTCAGCGTGCGAGCACGACACAACCTATACTATGTGTGCACGGACGCATACTGCAAATTCTAATTTTTGCTCCTACGTACACGTGAAAACCAAACAATGGAGATCGCATAAAAAACCTGGCATGTGTAATATTTACAAAGTTGTATTAAGTCTTAAGGCATGGTATCTGTAGTATGCGCCCATATCGGATACAGACCACGTGACCGCAGACAGTGCTACACAAGCAGTGGTCGTCGACACTCAACGCAACATGCCAAATAACATAAACAAATCAATTAGACAACTTCAAGGAACATTTTCAGTATAAGCGTTCAGTTTATTAAACAGTAATGTGGGACTGTAGCCGACGTGTATATACATGAAGAAATGAAATTAGCACCATTTTTTCAGATTGGGTTGTTTTTGAGGCTGTCTTGGCAACAGTGTTTAGTAAACTGATGTGTCTATAAACCTGGCGATAACTGAGAATGTTACAACACACCGGTCAAATTAGTAGATATTTGGTACACTTACAGGTCGCGCCACGTAAGATGAACGCTGGTGGTCAAGCTGCGCATTAGGCGATTTATCGGTCTATTTGGTGGTATGAGGTAGGGACGGGGGGGGGGGGCGTCCCTACCTCCGCAGACGGACCAATAGCGTACCGGAAAAAATGCGCTGACTTTTGGCGGTACGCTATTGGTCCGTCGTTCTCAAAATACTATACTATCGCGCACAGTTTTACGAAATGGTTTTACATAACAATTTAGAAAAATGATTTGTGACGATAATTGTTTTTTGAATATTATTGATAATTTAAAACAATGCATCGAACGGGCGCAGAGGCAACAAAATGTTGCGAGTCTACAGTAAGAAGAATTGTGTTTTAAATTGAACACATTTACAACACAAATAATTCCATATAATGATATTTTATTTAATATATTTTTCGATGTCAACCTACTAATAAGTAATATAGTTTGAAAATAAAACTATAGGCCTAGTAGTTTTGTGCGCGAGCATACCCATGCGCGAACACTCCCCCCGCTTTCCCCTCATCGTTGATTTTAAGTGGCGCCAACTATGCCTGTGATTTTTTTTCAAAAAATTGTTATAAAGAGATATTCTGCATAAAACTTCTTGTCTTGAGGAACATTCTCAGTTATAACCGGAACCTCAGTGATCTGCTTTAAACTATCGTATCATAACAGCACGCCGGCTGCAGTAGCACAGTACGAGCATTAGTTAAATATTCGACATCTACGTCACAAATAATCCAACTAAATAATTTACGTTGCAATAAATTTTCAACAACTAAGAGCCCGATGTTCAATGTCCATAACCACACATTATTGCGCTTACAGAACACTCTCATATTTTACTTGACTTTAGTAAAGGTACAAGTTAGTGTACTAACCAGTGTCAGTTTATTTATATTGCTGGTAGCTTGCACACAAAGAATATTTACTATTCGCATCGTGATCCAACTCCGAAAAATGAATAAAACCCACAGAACTCAAGAATGCAGTCTGTGTAGACAAGCTACTCATTACTTATAATTTATTGCAAGACATATTTCATGTCTTAAGTCCCACAAGTATCAATAAACGTGCTCAACGTCACACATGCCTCATACATATTTTCACATGATCGCATGGCGAGCCTTTGAGCGCGTTCGTTTACATCGAGACAAATATCTAAACACAATGATTTCCTAGTCTAGTCGAAAACAGTGTTCGGATAAACAAAACAAGTCCAACATGATGATAGTGTTATACCCGTAAATAAAATGGCATCATTATCATACGCGACGTAACGAAATAAACTTTAAAAATATTTATCAAAAACACTAGTTTAGTAAATGGCATTAGGTATTGCTCAAGTTATGTTAGCGCTGCCCTGGCCAGTCTATCGACCTACGTAGTTGTAGCAATAGTGCATGCCTGTACTAGGTATTGTTGTACCTACATTAAAAGCTAAATGCTCAACACAATGTTGCCCGCAACACAATCAGAAGCACAACGTATGTAAATCGTGAGAGTGTTCTGTAAACAAGACAGCAGTCGTCTCATCCTCACGTCAAACGTTCAAGGGTTGGAAACAGGTCGCACCGTCCCAACACCTGGAGCGGTTGTCACAACTCGCCCGCGGCTGTCATTCGGTAACCTAAACAGATGCAGTGAGGTGGAGACGAGTGCAATGTCCGCACTGGTCGCACGGCGGTGCGGGCGCGGCACGGTCGCACGGCGGTGCGGGCGCGGCACGGTCGCACGGCGGTGCGGGCGCGGCACGGTCGCACGGCGGTGCGGGCGCGGCACGGCCCCGCAGGCGCGCGCCACTAGAACTCGAAGTCGAACAGCTCCGAGAGGCCCTCGTCGTGGTCGAGACAGAACCCGTAGTCTGTGGCCGACATGGGCGGCTCCAGCGCCAGGAACGGCTCCAACTCCAACGGTTCTGAAATGCCACGGAACAACATCCATGTCAGTATAGTGTCATTATATTGCGATTACGTTGTTATTTTCATAATATCGCAAATGCGGTGTGGATTTGCGATATTATAGTAAAACTAAAAGATTAAACACAATCATGATTACAGTTTGTATAAATTGACAATGATTAACATTAATATAAAAATCACATGATGAATGTCGAACAAAAAATGTATATCAGTATGGGTAGTAGGCGCTCACATACTCCATCAACCGATCATCCGTCAGCTAAATAGAAGGTTTATTGGTGATAAACCGGACTAGACAATGGATGACCTGAGCGCGCCTAATACATTTCATACTCTTTATGCAAGAATATCATGTGTGGCTCACGTCAGCATCAAACAAAAAATAGTATACAAATTAATTATTACAAAATTAGTTTCAAACACGACCCCCACCCCGACATCACCTGCAAAATCTGTACAAACAGTCACACGGACATAAAGAGCAAGCATTATTGGATTTTGACAGGCGAAGCAGAGGCGAAGGAAAATATGCAATACTTCCTACAACGCGCACGCATTCTTTGAACGATGGCTTTAAGTTCGACTCACACTCAGACAAATACCCTGTGTATCTCAGTGTGAGGCCCGCGTTCGAAACGGATTCTCACCAATGTGAGTCCAACATAAGGCCTGTCCCGTATCGCCCGCGGGATTCGCCTCAGATTGTTTAAAGCTTTAGAAACAATACAAGTGGTGAAAAGCGAGCGCGTTGCATAAATATTCCGTGTAAGTAATAGTTTTCAAACGAAAATAGGTCAAGTGTGCCTATTTTTGCTTGTAATTTTAGAATTGAGACACCCAATCTGAAGGTCTAAACAGAAATCAAGTTTAAAATTGACTAAAACGGTGGTGTTTTTATTCAAAATGAGTATGTAAGGTCTTCGAAAAATGTCGTTTGAATTATCTTGTGACTGGTAAAGTTTAGTGGAAGCGTAACCCAATAACCTAATGAAATGACTCAGCTGTAAGAGATGAATGAATGAAACGACGTTTTCCGAAGGTTAGAACACACAGTGCAAACATAGTTAGACATGAGAGCGTTGTTACATTGGCGATGGTTGTCTGTGGAGTTAGTAGATGAGTTGGCTGTTAGTGGCGAGCGTCCGTGAGCTGAATCCCATGGTGCTACACATACACGGAGCACTGAAGCCACACAGGATACAGCTCGCGGCCGCCCTCCCGTCTCCCGAAACACCGCGACCGACGAGCCCGCTGAACCGAACATGAACCGCTGTAAGCTCTCCGCTGGGGAATGCTCAGATCGTCATCTACGAGCTAACGATACTGTTACAATAATAATATGTTATTGACTAGTGGGTGTAAACTTTAGTTCTCCACAGCCAAATCTCTTCAAAGAAGTCATTTTTATAAATAAAAACTTTCAATCTGACCTTAGTATAGAAACTCGACCACTTTTTGTCTTTCTTCACATGAAAACGCGTGCCAACTTTTAGCAGATTGCCCGTGACGCGATGTGAGCATGCACCAAGTAGACATATTTACATTAAAAAAAAACTTAAAAAGATATTTGTGCTTTTATACAAACACTTCATTATTGATGTTTTAAAAATCTGTGGGAATGTTAATAGGAACAGCAGCAAATTATTTACACAATACAAAACCGATTTAATCCACATCCGAGATAAAACATTATTTACATAAATTCAACAATTAGTTACAGTGACACTGTAACAGAAATGAAAAACTAAGCATCATAATGTCCTTTCGACGAAGAAATCACATTGCATAAAAACATTTCTGTAACAGTGTTAATAATAATGACTTTGTCGAACATCAGCTAAAGTAAACGAAACTTTTGCTACCTTTCACTAACAGGCCGAAATAGCTGTAGAAACTTGTGAGGTTTTGTACAAGTTACGTGTAAAACTTATTAAGCGTGTTTCTATGGGTTAGTACGACCACATATTTTTTCTTTTTTTCACGTAAACAACACGATACAGTGCTTCGAAAAGTCGTGTCAAGTCGTGTGACGTCACAAAGTTAGTATTTTTACCCACAAAGTGACGTCACAAGCCCCCACTCATGATCTTTGACACGTTTTATTTTCGTCAACCTTTATTAATTCGATAAAACAAAAAACACGCATCCAATATTTTTCTATAATCTAACAGACGAAATAATTAGATTTTTTTGGTGAAATACCCTATTCAACAACCCGAGTTTTCTATCGTTTATTCCTTTTGTACCTGCACTTAAAAGATATCAACTAGCTCGGATTTAGTCTAGTCAATGCTTGACAGAGCCTGTTTTAATACAGATTAAAAAACCACATACACAATTCGAGAGGCAGGAAGATGTAAGACAATTCCTTCCTCTCACTGTCACGGAATCATGGTATCGAGACAGGTATTACAGTTAGTAAAGCGTTCGTGATGATGACGTGAGCACCTTGATGGAAGCATGCATGTCGACGGTGTGATACATGATGACACGTATTCGTACCTGGATTTATATTATGCGACAATATTCGGAAACACGATTGACTAGTGGTAACTGGCATAACGTAGAAAATGCCGTGATTACTTTCAGTCTTTTCTTCTAGCTATTCCTAGTATACAGACAAAGACTGAATTGAAAATGTCTATCTATATATAACTTCAGTCTATCGTGTTTCCGTACACAATGAAACAGCTGGCCGACACACAAAAGCATTGCGACGTTGAACATAAAAACTGTGGATATTTCCTCAGTTTTAGCTTACATATTAGTTTCGCACCGTTTTAGGTGCGTCGGCACTTATTTATACAACCAACCTAGTGAATCCCGCTGCCGTATGACTTATATCTAATGTGGTGAGTCCTCGCGCCGGTGTGCCACGGCCGCGTAGCTAGAACTCTGACTGTGATGTGACTACGACACACTTCACAGCCAAAGTACTAGCCACGAGACGTGCGCTCTCGATGACCCCGCCTGCCTATAGCGTGACTTAGCGTACCCATGACTTGGTGAAATATAAATTCAAAGTTAGACTGTCATTGAAAATGATTATTTTAGTTTGGTTAGATTGATACCTTAATATTGAATTGGCAAAAAAAAAACGTATTGTTAATATATTGCTGTAAAATCTCAATGACAATTAACTTATGTAGTTGTATTTTTCATTATGTTGAGCTCTCAATTTTTTATGTTAGTTCTTGTGATTCATTCACCAAAATAGTCATCAAAATGTCTTGTTGACATAACGACGCAAGATTAGACAACATTGTATTGAATTTAACGTGGGTTACTGTTATCGGTTCTAACATTTGATTAAAAGTTATCTTATAGAATAATACAGATAATAATGCAAATGACACCAATTGTTTATAATACCAAATTTCTGTTGTGATGAGTGTTCAATTTAAAGTATCAACCTAACATCAAATACTACATACATAAACATTTAACACTCAGTTCCTCTTCATAAAATGAAATCTATCTCCATCCATTTGAAAAATGTTTGAATTGATAGAAGTTGTATTTTATTATTATAATCCTGTTACTGTTACTTTGTTGATGTAATAATCAACAAGTAAAAACCTTCATTGAATGGTCTCAATAAGGATATTAATTTTAACTGTAAACCAAAGTGATAGGAACTGAGCAAACCTTTTGACCACCACAATCTAAAATAGAAGACAAGTCAGTCTGCGTCCAGCACAGTGCAATCTCTATCTTATTATGGTAAGCAGGATGGGACCCGTCTTCTGTTTGTGGCTCTGGCGAGTGGCGACCAAATAAGTTTTTTTTACCAGGGATTGTACTACCACTACAGCAGTATTATCAAGATACAGAGTGTAAGGGATAATCCTCTGTAGACTGATATGGTGAATTCAGTATATAATACTAAGATGACCGATGCAAGATATTATTTCCGAAGTGAGAGACCTGTATGACCACCACATCCAGCTAGTTTGCAGAAGTCTGTCTCTTACAGCCTGTATAAGATTTATGAGCCCATCTCTTTCACCTAAGAGATATTAAAATAATACTGCTATAAGAAGTGGCAGTAACCTCCCTGATACAAAGTGTGGTCAAAGTGTGGTCAAACAGAGCAAACTGGGCAAGCTGGCTGCGGATACCGAAGTTTGACATCATCAGCCTATAATGTTCCCTCCCACTGCATGGAGTTTGACATATCAGTATTTTATCTGTCAACATCCGTTCGCCAGTCTGCTCGGCATGACAGCACCTTCAAATGATTTTGTTGAGTGAGTATAAGTGTGAGCTGCTTGCCGTACCTGACTCCTGGTCCTCTGTCTGCAGCTGGAACCGTCCGCCACCCATGATGGGCGCGAAGTCGTCGCTGTCTGCTATCAACGCGTTCCGCAGACGACCCCGCGCTCCGCCACCTGTGGATTAAGTATTACTTTAAGTTGGAGAACTGCACTGCACATACTGAGAAAACTGTCGAGGTTGATGATCGCCACCCACCATACAGGAGAAATACCTAATTTTGGGCAAGTTTTTTTTTAAACAAAAAAAAATGATGTACTCGACATATTTCATCATCCATTACAATCAACCTAATCATCATCATCATCTGCCTACCCTTTTCTCAACTATGTTGGGGTCAGCTTCCAGTCTAACCGAAAGCAGCTGAAAATGTTTTATTATCATTTCTCTTTTTATTGACATGTGACGACACAAAACGATTGCTTCTAAGTCAACATTGTATGTTTCTGACAATCAAAACAGCCTTGATGAGGTGATCCAAATTTATCGCTAGCTAATCATAATAGTAGAGAAAGATACTGACTGTCAGGAGTGTGGAGCGCGTCGTGATGGCTGCTGTGTGCCGTATGCGGGGTGTGCGGCGTATGTGGCGTGTGGCTCGTGTGTGGCGTATGGCTCGTGTGTGGCGTGTGGCTGGAGTGTGGCGTGTGGCTGGACTGTGGCGTGTGGCTGGAGTGGCTCGCTTGTGGCGTGTTGAGTGCCGCGCCCAGTGGCAGCGTGGGGTCCGTGACGCACGGACTGCACACCGCCATGGATGACGACGACGACGACGACGAACACGAGCTTATTGGCTCCCGCTTTATTGGCGTCCTGCACAGGAAAAAAACATACATTAAGATTATTCTATTTTTTCATACTTCGACAAACACAAGTCTCCAGGATATACAGTTTTCTGCAGTGTGGACTGCTAGGTTTTTTTCATTTTGGAGCTTCAGCCATCAAAACTGAATGTTGAGCAGGTTCTGCAAAATGGGTTGCATAATGCGAACACACTGTGTCCTGTGATACAGGAAACTCGATTCTATGACAAAACAGTATTACTCTGTTTAAGTAAGACTCGTGTTTTCTTGCTTTCTTTTATAGGTTTTATAATGAAGTAGGGTAATCTCGAAATAAACAGCAATAAACTCTATAAGGTGTGGCGTAGACAGCTACAGTCCCGAGTAAAACTTTGGATGGGCTGTTTCTTCTAACATCTTTTATTTTTTCTTAACATTATAAAGTAAGATAGCACAAACTTACGTGAAGTCAGCAGTGATGGAGGTGGAGGGTTTGGACTGCAGCAGCGCTATGAGCGGTGCCAGCAGAGCCTTGTTGTCTTCCAGCAGCGGGTCCGCCGGTAATTGACCGGTCGCTACAAACATATAGTTCGTGTCAAATAACTGTGCCCCTTTGAAGTTGCCTACGAGTGGCTGCGCAACAGTCAAAATTACGAACAAAACTGCAACTGCGCATGCGCGAGACATGTGGGCGGGCATTATGGCGGCGCGATTTTATGTCTCACTCACTCGTTTACTTTTGATGCATGCTTGCGTCCCGCTTGCTCCGTACGATAGACATTCGATGCCACAAGTGTTGCGTTATTGTACATGTTGTTATTTGTTTTATGGTGGGTATGAAAACCCTACTTGATGCGGAAAGTGTCCAGCAGTGTAGGTCTGTCAGCTGAATGATGGCAAACAGGCGCAGACAAAGGTCGTGGTCTCTGCTAAATTGGTAGCTCAATTATAGATAATTTCGAGAAATAGCTCTTTCACGGCTTGGTACTTTACTCAAGTAGCTAGGCTCTCTCCTCATCTTTTAGTCTGTAGCTGTACTACAAAAAGTACGATAGCGCCATCTAAAATACAATACAAATAGTATCTTCTCCAATGCGGTACCTTTGAGGACATCCTTTGTATTTAACACATTCTAAAATTTTAAGTATTTGAATTGAACTTACACGACGCAGGCGAAGGCGGACGTTCTTTTGGACAGAGGTAGACTTCGATTTCTCCCGACATAGATTTTAAATGTATCATGAAACCTTTCTCGTCAGGATGGGGCACCTGTAAAGATGGTAAATAATATTATATGCATTTAGTATTACAGTAATTTTGAACTTATAAAAAAAGGTAAATATAATAGAAGTGAGGCAACTTAGAGGTTCTGTATTATTAAATCCAGGCGTGTTTTTGAGAACTTTCTCGGGTCATACGATGACGTTATTAGAACTTCGTCGAGAGCTATATCAAAAAGCGAGGGGGCGTAAGAAAGATAAGTACAAAGAAGTGAACTAACGCTGAGCCGGGTGTCAGGCGGCGCCTTGATGGGTATGACGGTCTGGTTGCGGAAGTCCCGGATGGAGCGCAGGTCGGCGTAGGTGATGTAGGCGCGCGCGCCGTGGCCGGCCGACAGCGCGCTCAGCGCCTGCTCCGCCACGCCCACCGCGCGGCACACGCGCGCCTCGTGCGC
Organism: Diarsia rubi; assembly: GCA_932274075.1. Classification (NCBI taxonomy): domain Eukaryota; kingdom Metazoa; phylum Arthropoda; class Insecta; order Lepidoptera; family Noctuidae; genus Diarsia; species Diarsia rubi. Next base: position 7,377,896 of record OW026414.1, read on the forward strand.
CGCCAGCCCGCGCACCTCGCGCCGCAGCCGCCGCGCCGCGCCGCCCTCCGCGCCCTCCGCGCCCTCCGCGCCCTCCGCGCCTGCCACACAACCGGCCCGTGAGTCGCAGCACATACTCACCGCGTGGAACCCACTGATGCTCCGATACCTCCGATGCGCCTTACGACCGCCAACCGAACCGTGCCTTGTTGATTGCCGAGGTTTTTATCACAGAGTAAATTAGGTATTGCTAACCCGTTCTGGACCTTCATGGTGGAAAAAGAGCCCACTCCCACTCACATGAAGATGAGTGAAAGTTATGTTGTGATTTATTATCGCACGAAATTTTCGCGAACAGTTCGTGATAAAATATGTCAATGAAGACAAGATCAACAATGAAAGTACTCAAGGCTTCTGTAGGTGCAAAAGCTCTAAATAAACTGCTACTTAGAGCGTCGTAACAAAAAAAAACTGTTGTGTGCCCTGAGAATCGAACTCAGGTTTCTCAAACTTTAACTTCCATTTTCTGTGTGTAGTCACAATATTAAAAATATAGCATCAACACACTTGTTGCATGCCACCATCTGGATCTCAAAACGGTCAAAAATCTGCAATTTTGATAACTAAATTACCTTCAAATCTGTTGGTCTATAACAATGACTTCTCACCCGACGCACAAAAAACTATTAATTGGTAAGAAATGAATACTCCAGCTTCCGTAATTCATGCTTATCCAACACATTCTGCTGGAACGACCAACAGGTGGCACAATAACCAAACAACGTGCATGTTCCGAACAAAGCTTACATTCTTAGACAATAATGTCTTGTACTTTGAAAACACCCTGTGGTAACCATTACGCAGGTCCATAAGCCTCCTCTTTTTAACAGTTGATTGAGTCAACAATATAAACAGCTGGCGATTCGAACGCTAGGAATGAAAATAACTGTATAATACAAATTATTAAGAGCAATCTGTTCATGTTTCTTGTTTTCCGAGATTCATATCAACATATAGTAAGTCTTGCACTAGTGATTGAACTCCTGTAAAGCATATTTCGTCAACGTTTTTAGCCTCTTTTACAGAACACTCCAAGCACCACGATTAAATTGGATATGTCGTCGATCTGTATGTTGTTCCTATTTCATAAAACTCTTTTAGGCAAAAGCATATTTAAAACAGATGAAATCTGCTGTCGTTGATTTCAAGATCAGCAATTGAATGCTTTTATTCACCTTGTCGAAAAACGCTCATAAAGTAAAAGTTTTTTTAACATAATGGATAAAATCTATTTCCAAATTTCTAAAATCAACACAACAAAATATAACCTTTTTTATTTATTTGTTGAAAGTTCAAACTTACCATATTTCCATTGTATATTATTCTTAGATCTCTTCTCTAATATTCCTATACCCTCTAAAACGTTTGTGATATCGTAGATACGACGTTTTTGGACCGATAAGTGTTCTGCCGCGATGTTCAAGTCGAGCACGCCATTGGGCGAAGACTTCAGCAACGCAACGAACTTTTTTGTGAGTAAACCTAATGATGTGTCAAACCTGAAACAAACAACATAAGGTTTAGATAGAATGTAGATGTTTAAAGAAAATAAACTAGTTTTTCTTTCATCAAAGTAGCTTGAAGTCAATCCTCTGATTTCCTTCTGGTCTCATCTTTGCAAGAGCGTAAGTAGGAAGTAAGTTTGGTGCTATGTGCGGGAGAGTGGTCGTCTTCCGGCTGATTTCCTGAAGCCTCGGAACTAATTGCTTGGACAGATCGGTTGTTGCGAAACGACTGATGGTTTCCATTTCGCCGATGTGAAGAGAAGGTGGGCCGTTTCAGTTTTGCTTGTTTACTAAGTTTTTCAGTATAGTTTGCGATTTTCCTTGAGGTCTATAGTTGGACTGCAGTTTCGTAAGGAGTTTGTATGTTGTTAATTTCCTTCGTCTTCTATTTTCAGGGCCACTTCTATAACGTTTTCGACTACGCCTATAAAGTTCTGTAGCCACCAGTAGCTTGCAACAGCTGCCCGGCCGATTTCAGCACTATTTCCACGGCAATTCGGACCGGCTTTACTCGGGCGGGCCGCTATAACTACAGAAAAGCTACTCTCTAAACTGGAAATTTACCTCTCACTGAGACAAGTACCTGGAACGTTCGGTGTACTTTTTCATGGAACTGGACGGTCGACTGTAGGGCGTGAGAACTTTCACGCGTTTCTGTTTAGGCGTCTTGAAGTCGGCTTTCATGGGCACCACGTGACCCTGGCTGCCGGAACTGCTCTCACTCAGATTCAGTCTTCTTTTCACTGCCTGGAGACAAGCGAAATCACGACGGTGTTAGAAAGTATGGAACCTTTGATAAGATATTCAAGCTACTATGTTGCGATTGGTACACTACTTATTTTAGTAACATGGTTTCCTTTTACGTTTCAACAAGGGAGCACTGCAAGGACTTAGGCTTTCAGTGTGTGAGCGGTAGTGGCCAGTAATCCAAATATACACCATTTCGAAGCAGTAGTTAAGTATACAACCTAGAATGTCACAAGGTAAGCGACATGTCGCACTTAGCCACTGATTGATCGAGGTAGGCAAGCAACATTTACACGTCAACTTCACATGGGCGAACCCAAAGCTCAGAAACTGTCATAATATCATAGCAGTATAGATATCAAGCGCTCAAGGTGTCAGCAAAGTATTGGAGAGACGAGTTTAAGCGCCTACGGTTCAAGGGTGCCGATTCTGCGATTGATCTTTTAAGCTTCTTCTCCATGACCACACGGTCATGGAGAAGAAGCTTGGTACTTATATAGACCCGAGGTTGTCTCGCCTGGTCTGCAAGTCTTTAAACAGACTACAGCCTTAAAAGTAACAGGCGGAGCTCAAACGGCAACTGTTGTGCAAACGATAGGTCACTATGTCTGTTTTACGCTATGCGTATTCACATTATGAATTTACACATAAAATCTTCATTACCGCGAATGAACACAAATAGAAACGTGAGTATTGTCGAAGGAGGCTGAAGTCTGAATCACTCGATAGTATTTGGGGCAGATCGCAGATAACCACGCACTGCTTAAGACAAGTACGAATACCAGTCCATCTATCATACCGACGAAACAAAACGCTGGTTTAAGTGTGGATGTAGGTTTTAGGTGTTTGCGCGTCTCATCCGCCGTAATAAAACTACAAATCACACTAATATTATAAAGGCGAAAGTTTGTGTGTATGTTTGTTAGGTAAGTACTTCTTCACGCAAAAACTATTGAACGGATTTGGATAAAATTTAGTACACAGATAGTTTATAACCTGGATTAACACATAGGATAGTTTTTATCTCGATTTTATCTTCCCGTGGGATAATTTTCGAGTTGTAGCGGGTGAAGCTAGTTTATAGCATAATAATATATGCTTTTAGTATTTGCCGGGAACTTGACGTGCAAGGAAGTCATTCGAATTGCATAAAGCATGCTTCTAACATTCACGTTTTGCAAAATTCATTGCATATTTTATGGAAATTTCGTTATCCTTCTCGGGTTTAAAACCTTTTTGACACGTAGTTTTTGGCGCAACCTCAAATGACAACCGCAAATAAAAAATGCGGTAGACGGTTAAATTAGAAATGCTTTGTGATTTATATTTGCACAAGTTTTTGCAATGCATTAGCAAACACGTTTTTAATGCATTCCGTGAATTAAACTGGCAGCTTTTGCTGACGGCTTCCCTATTAGTTCTTGCCATGCAATCATGAAACTGCAGAGTGGATGGATGAATTTGAAGGTTCTATTTTGACTAAATAGCGTTCAAGAAATAACAAAAACCAATAAACCGTTGCATAAACCTCTCAGGAAATGGATAGACAAGATATGGCAATGTATCAAAGATAATGTGGATCGGCTAACATTGTTTTATTAAAATAAACGTTGTTACATTGCAGGAACCTTTGATAAAAAAGTTTAAAGTAAACGTACTTATTACCAATAACAATTTAATTTAGAACACGGAATTCATGGAATATTGCGGTACGTTTATAGATTAAAAATACGTAGAAACAAGTTAACGAACAATATTGTGTGATGTAGCTAGCTTTGATGACATCAGCGAACAAGAAACGGACGAGATTCGATATCTATTTACATTATTGTAGATAGGCACTTCATTACATACACGTCTGCACCTGATAATTAGATAAATATAAATATAAACGTTTTCTCAAGTACAGCCTGCCTTAAACTAGACATTTGTATGCTAATCTATTTTATTGTTTAGTATCATCACGCTATTGACAGTATTTAGTTGAGGTTATGGCTACCATTAACATTGACCATTTATCCATTAACTCACCCCCATGACTTTCACTTTGCACTTAAAAGTCACTAAAAGCTTCACTGTGTCGTCACCTGATTTGAGGTAAATAAGACACTCATATGACACAATGTTGTTATAACGTACACCCACCCTACCCACTTTTAAGCTAAGTTCAGACTAGCTGAACGCAAATGGTTGGTCTCACTAAAAGAAACATGTAAGCCGGGATACACATCACTAGTCATGATAAACTACTACTCACTCTTAACACAAAGTAAGTCATTGTTAATCTCTTCAATTGAGCATCACTTACTACACCAGAAGCACTAAAGAGCCTAACTTCACAATCCTAACCACTTCAACGGAACATTTTATGACAACTGTTCTCATTTCTAAACTGTACGTTGACTCCGTGTTAATTAATAGCGACAATGATTATTATCGGTAAATTATGACAAAGCGACTGATTAATTTATTTTTACGAAAGTAAAAGAACAGCACACCGAAATAGTCACGGAGAGCAAAGTGGAAGATGCACGAGGCATTTTCAATGAGCTCATGCAACAAATTCAATTTCGACAGGCAACGGGGCCAAAGCCCCTAAAAGGAAGTGTGGGGAGGGTACGCGTAGCAACAATACATAACATAAATTAGAATCAACACAAAAGCGGAGCTCTCAGAAGGGACCTCTGGCGAAAGAATGGCAATTTCTTATCTCGAAATATTTGTGTTATTATTAATAGAGAAGTAGACGCTATTGTTAATTTGCCGGATTTGTGGGTCCCGCGCGTCTTTGTGCCACTGCGCAGCGCAAGTAAACCGGAGCAGATGTGACACGGGGCTCGCCATCTATGCAGACAAAACATCCCTTCTGTCCGCACAATACCGCTCGCATCATCAATACAGCCCTAAACGTTACACCGCGTAATAATAATTATGCAACCGGTACGGATCGAATAAATTACATTAACTTGATACAAGCAAAAAATCTATTATCCCGTTTGATAAATTAAATCATCCCAAATCTTTATAAAAGGGATGCCCTTATTATTGGCGAAAGATCAAAGTTCGCTGGAGACGTTAAGGACAATGACCGAAAATGTGCAATACAAATGTGATGACAGGAAGTTAGTACCTGGCCACGTGACCTCCTAGTGCTGAAGCCACATGCGGGTGAACGCCACTTCACATGATATACTGCGAACATATGTGCCTCCCGTACACTTGCCACCCGCTATTCTTGTGTTCGCTCCACACGTAACGGCCAAGTTTAAGGTTATACCTCCAGCTGACTTTCATGAAAAATGTAGTAAGTGTATCATGTCTGCATGTAACGTACCGCCTTAAACATAAATCATGCATGCCTCATAAATTTTCTATTAGTTCTCTTAGTCTAGGAAACGAATAAAACAATAACGGTCATCCGGAGCATAACGTAATAGAACGTCTCCTAATGCGCATCATCCTTTGTACAGCCATAATATTCAAGAACGTAAAAAATGGTTCACAAATAAAAATCATGGGTGGTCTATACGCGCGATTTGAAACCGTCTTCTTTCAATGGAACACAAAATATGGGGTGTATTTAGAACTTAAATCAATTAAATTCAAATTTGGAATATCTAGAACCCGTCGAATCAATAAACTCAGCATTGCCGATCGGTCGGACCTAATGGTTGACACCTACCTACATTATTGAAATTTTTGACTGGGGTTGAGAGATTCTCAAATGGTTTTTTTTAATATCTTTTGCGATCACAAGCATTTAAGGTTTATGAATGGCGATTACGATAGTTTGGCTATGTTATTTATTAGGCATCGTTGAAATTTGGCGTGAAGCGTCCGCCATTTTGTTTTTTTTTTTGCTTCAAATAGCCGACACGTTTATTTAATGGGCAGTACAGGCGCTGTACAAACCGCCCAATATGTTGTAAAGCGTGCTCGACGTATTATGTTTAAGTCACAGTCAAAACTGATAAGTCAAAACTATTTTATGAAATGATTAGGTGGTTTTTCAATTATTTCTCTACTGATTTATAATAACGTAAAGGTCTTAAAACTTATTAGGTTGTTAGGTTTTTTTTTTACCATTTCAAAACCTTGTGCGATACCTAGTTAATATTTAACAGTTAATAAGGGTTTTGACTGAAGCCAGTCAAAAGTAGTTTTAACCTATTAGGAGTTTTGACTGTAACATATAAAAGTTTTTTCTGGTTTCGAATGTAAAACCATTTTAGAATAACGAAATCAAAGACACGGAAAACTGAAAATTGAAAATCATATTCGTTTATAATCGCTAACCTACCAAGCTAAACTAGTCGAATAGAATAGGTACCGTTAAAAATCAAGTGACTTATCGAGACTACGCTATCTAAAAAAAAATGAGGCACCAGACCACCAGACTAACGTACTTTTTCCTGAATGAAATGTGTGAACCAAACGCCTATCAAAGCAATTAAATCGTATTCCTATAAACTATTATTTCATGTGAATTAGGCCTTATCTTCAATGACACGGTCCAGTGTTACTAGTTCACTCACTCGATCCAACAGCATAAAAAAGCCGCGAAAATTTACGTGTTAATTTTGAAGACTGAAATAATATAACACAAAACAAATAAATAATTACATTAATCAGTTTGAAAGATAAGATAGTAAACTTTCGATGATGCGACTAATGTGAGTCCGTTGAGTGACTGGGTCGGAGAAATTCATGCAGTCGAAAGCGTCGTCGCTCCCGCGATTGTTCCGAACCCCGTGCCCCGGTCCCGAGTAGGGGTCCCACCGACTAAACACTTTTCTGTGTACCGCTACCGTTACACACTCGAAAATATGTCGTCTAGGATCCGCCATTTTGATTCGTCATAATGATTACGAATTGCGGAATGTTACGTTATGTTCCTGCATCATTTTTGACCGTACCTATATTGTTTTCGATTTCATAGAACTATTCTTTTAACTATTATTTTTATTTAATTAAATATGTTGCACGATATGTTAGATAATTTTCAATGCATTTTGAATGATTAGTTGCAATGTGGATTAATTATAAAATATTACGATAAAATGTAGTAGAGTAGTATTACTTTCATTCAATATGTTATCTTCGTCATGATAATTATTGTATTAATCAATAAGCCTCTATGCATTAAAATAAAATTAATTCGTAATTATCCATCAGTTAGGTTGGAGTTCCTAGAAAAATCGCAAAAATTACCTTAACAATAAAGTACATAAAAGTAGTAGCAAAATTGCTGTCAACCCTTTACACTGCAATTTAAATTCAGTCAAAGATTCTGGCCTATATCATCCTCTTTTTGAACCTCCAGAATTCTGTTGGCCCAGTTCAATGACCCCACAGAGCAATGACCTCATTATTATTATTTTAGAGCTCATCTAAGTTCAGTTCTGTTTCTAAAACCATGCTCTTATTAATACTAACAAGCTATGGCAGATTTAATAAAAATGATGTAACATAATCATAAACATAAGTTTATAATGTATAAAATATTAAGGAAAATGTGCAATGAATACAATAAATCATTGAATTGTTATACCATTGTTGTTTGACCATGGCTTATAGCAAATATTGCACCCATAATTGTCAGTTTCCTATATTATATCTCTAATGAAATAATAATTTCAATTAGTGAAAGATACTAAATCAGTCCTCCCATTACCCTTGCAAGTTAAATCTTTTACTTCTATTTTCCTAACCTTAAAGTATAAGCTCTTACATGCTTTTTATGAGTCAATGGCTCATATAATAGTCTGGTATATATTTGAGAATGTTCAAATGATTGCAGAATATAATAAGTAAATAAGTATTTGATATTTTTGTAATTTGGGTATGTTGTCAACATTCTTTGAAGCGCTGAAGTCACAAGATCATTATCAACTTTACTGCAACAGGAGCCCATGAGATGTCAACAGATAGTCTATTTCAGAATACCAATAGCAAATAGAAGTTTCTCTCTTTGAGATCTAAGTAAAAATATTATGGTTGAGAGTAAACTCCAAAATAATGCATGTTTTAGAATAAAAGATTTTTCCAACTCACTGACTAAACATTTTCATTCATATTATTGTTACATAATGTAGGTACCTAAATAAATTTATTGGAAAGTAACTTGCCTTCATAGACAAGTATCTTTCAAATCACATACAGGAACTCCTAATGATGTAATACTAAGTCCAATGTACAATTAGCATAAAATTGACAATGATGATGACTTTTGTAATTTGAAGTTGAATATTTTAAATCACATAAATAGAACCAGTGCAGTCTACACTAGTTAAAAGTACCTGATTACTGAACCTGTTAGCAAGCTCGACTTTACTAATCAGTTCAATAGAAATGAGTGCAAAGACTTGCATGTTTTCAATTCCAAAAAATACAAATTAGATACTACAAACAAATAAAACTGATGGTCTAATTTACATGTGGTATTTTATAAAATTAATTATAGCTGAATTGAATACTGCAATAATATGTGATATCAGCATTGCCACATAAACCACAACTCTTGCTTACAACACCCTCCCGATTGCCACATCATGACATCACAGACAATCAGCATCTTTAGCAAGAGTAACCAACGAACTAACTTAAAAGCATATTTTAAGTTATGAAACCATTGGGGTTTAAGTAAGTAGGAGAATACCTTAGTTCAGTTTAGAAATGAATTACCATTACATGCCATGTTTCAGTCTTTTGTATTTTGCTACGGGCCATTAGTAAACCCGCTACTTCAAAATCATTCCTAATACTTTCACAATTAAAGTAAACCTGATGAAATTGAATATATATGAGCACTCTCATTTAAACCATTAACTGTCTAATAACACCAACCATTTATGCTCTTCACCAACTATTTATCTTTGATGTACCAATCTAAACTGAATAGGAAACTTACTTCAGACGTCTTCGGCGGTGCCGTTGGCGCCTCGCGCCGTATCTGATGCTGTGGCGTGGCGCCATAGCCGTGGTCGAGCAGATGATAGCTGATGGGCTGGCTAGGGCTGTCATCCAAAAGCGTGGTATGCGAAGGAGAGGCAGCAGCGCGTACCACCACCTCGGCCTCGCCCTCCGCCGGCCCTCGCTTCACCCCTCTCGGCATCGCTGTTAATTAACACAAATAACATGTTAGAACCATTGACAACACATCAACATCTAGTATTCCTACAGTAACGCATCTTAATCATCACAATTCAATTAGTGAAGAGGTTAGGGGTGCCGCGCGCGCGGAAATCACGAACGTGAAGCCTCCGAAGCGGAGTGGGTCGATAGCAAGTTTAGCAGTCTGGATGTATTATCTAAGGTCCAAGGCAACACTTCCAGCTGTCCAGTTTTGCTTACGTCACTTTTTTCAACGACATTTTCCCCAAAATATCGACAACCTAGCGGTGATACCTGCATAACCGCTTCTAAACCTAAGTGTACACTTTCAAGGATTACGCACAAAATACCCACTATGAAATAACAATACTTACAAAAGGTGCAAGCGAACGATATCCGAATTTATAACCATAAAACGACATTAATGTTTTCGACGCGAACGCTACATTATCGAGTACTCAAAATAAAATGTCCGCCGCTTTGTTGGTCCCGAGTGAACTCGTGGACATCGAGACGCTCGATAATTTTAAGTTACTACGCACAGTTTATCAAATACACATGATATTTATTCACTGATTACTTCACTCATAAAAGAAAATAACAAAAAGGTCTTAGTCCACATTTTACAATAACTTATTAGATAAAAATGCGGAGCATTGAAACGGCGACAGGAAGCTTTTCAGAACATCTGGCTTGCAAGCGACGTAGCAGTGGCGCGAACTACGTGCGCAGGCGCGAAGCGACCGAGCGAGCAACCCCTAGCGGACGCCGCTTCGCGATCCAAATTCCTCCCCTCGTTGAAGAAGCCATAAAAAATATAACGAATTTTTGAATTTCCATTGTTCGACCGGTTTAGAGAAGCGATGCGTCTCCATAGCCATTTGTTAGCATTTTGTAGCGGCGCGAGTAAAGTAATTTTATTTGAAAAGTTGCTATTGTTGATCATGTTTTGTAATACCTACTTTACAGAATATTTTTCACTGTTTTATTTTATGAATAGTTGCTTCTAAAACCTTTAATTTTATAAAATAAATTAGGGATTTGCTTTTTCCAAATGGAGCGAGAAACTAAATTTAAAACAATATTTTTTTAACAAGCGAGACCTATCATTAACTATAACATTTTTTAAGTCAACCAGATTTTTATATAGGCCTAATTTATATTAAAGCCATACAATTAATGAATTAAATAATAAAATTGTTCAATGCAAATGCTTTCGTGTCTGCATGCAAAGATCTGCATGTAATAATATTATTGACGCATGAACGAACCTCCCCATTTTTTTTAAAATAATAACAGTAAGTACAATAGGTTCATTGAAATTAAACGAATAAGACAACTAAACAATCATTAGTATCGTCGGTATTTTAATCGATAAAGCGTATGGAAAATGAATAATTAAAATAATATTTTTTACTTGCTAGAAATTGTATCGGGTTGTATTGTTCAGTCAAACTTCTCGATACGTACACAGTATTACGGTAAACTAATGAGCTAACGAAAACGAACTAATCAGAACTAATGATTTTTTACTGCAGAAATCAGTTTCCCGGAATTCGGCACAATCGGCACCAAATAAACCTTCATCGTTTACTTGAAAAATATGAAAATAATTTCAAGAGAATTCAGTACAAATTTTAAATTTTAAATAATAAAACAATTTATTATTCTTAATTTATTTTTTAAATAAATTTATTTAATTGGGTTGGATTTTAAAAGTTATTCAAGCATCCTTAATAAAGGATACGGATATCAGTGAAACCGCGAACAAAGCGGAAATTACTATACATATAGTGAAAGATAAATGTCTATCATAGACAAGAATCGTTCAGAAATACATTTTAATCGTGATAAAATGAACAGATAGGGAAATATTTTTATAATTTAGTGTTATAAATATAGTAATAAGAATAAAGTAGATCATTTTGTTTTGGGAATGTTTATTTATTTTATTATTAAATAAATGATACAAAGACGGTTGTAATTTCAAAAACGGAGTGGAAGTAATCGGTCGAAAATTTATTAGTTTTTAATTTTTTTAAACATAGCTATTTTTAGGGGACCACCTACTTTCTCTTTTACATCAACTAAAATAACATGCGGGGTAATTATTACTTACGTCCGTTGAACGCTCGCATTTAGGTACAGTGCTAGGTTAAGAGGAGTAAGCTCAGTTGTAAGAGATACCGCGGCCTCGACATAGAAGGAACATGGGTGGTTTTTAGTCAGTAGAAGTCTGACACTCCCTTTCGCTCTGCCCAAGAGCGGGAGGGGTTATTTGAAGATTTCCAACCCCAAAAAAAAAAAGACCTACGAATGCCCCCTAAGATATAGGAGGAAATATACAAGGTCGTAAATTAGACTTGTCGTACCTACTGTATGAATCAGAATACTGGGCTATGAAAAAGAGGGATGTAAAACGATTGCATGTAGCAGAGATGAGAAGAAAGTGCGCCTGTTACGGAAAATTTTAAAAGAAGTCATCTATCTTGGCATGGTCATGTACCTATCGAAGAGGGTTAAAACGCAAATGACTTAAAAAGTGATGGATATTAATGCTGATGAATGGAGAGGAAGAAGAAGGCTAAAGAAAAGAGGGATGGATTTTTTATGAGAAATTATATGAAAGAGAAAGTAGTAAATGATGGCCTGAACAGACACTGACTGACAGGGAAGAATGGAAGAAGAAAACGTGTTATGCCGACCCCAAGTAGAATAGAACTAGGGCAGGAAGATGATGATAATGGTATTTCTCAGCCTCTCAGGAGTCTGTATGAAGATAGTAGATTCTAAATCAAACAGTCTTCCAGTGTGTAGTTCTTCTGTAGTCAACTCTGTACGTTCTAACTTCTACCGATGGCTTCTGAATATAGTAAAGTTTAAGATTGGACTTGCACTTTTGGGGAGTATACAGGGTGTCCAAGAACCTGGCGTCCAACTGGATTCCCACGATGCCCCAAGTTCTAACAGTACTCAGAAAAATATTTTAAAAAATCCACCCCATGTACTTACAGAATTATACTGATTTCAAAAAAAAAGGGGAAATGAGCACCCTGTGACATACTTTTGAATGCTGTGACTGCTAATGCTGATAATTTCGATATTTCTTGGAGGTTTTGTAATCTAGGGTATTGCTGTGTCTAAATAGAATGTAAAAATAAAGTACTTATTGTACCATTTTAAAATAAAATATTATTTTAACTAAAGGTGATATGGAAAACTATTGAATTTCGCAACTTTGACCGACTGTAGTGTAAAAAAAATGTACCAAAATAGTATGGCAAGTGACGTCAAATTTTGACGCGTTTATTCCTCTTTTTAAAAAGGTATAATACTTACACATTAATTTGAAAAAAAAAATTTTTGATAATATTTTTACTCAACAACCCAATTTTTACGAAGTGCCTACCTACTAACGGTAACTGTCGGACCCTTTCTTATCTTAGAAACTGTTATGTTACTACTATTATTTACTTCGGTTCCAAGAGTGAGCAAGAAGGAAATACACACAGGTAGATATGTTCCCAGTAGAATAAAAGCAAAGAATGTTAGTTTAAAGATATTTTATTACAATAAATGTTCAAAATGTTGACCACCCGCGGCAATACAAGCTCTCACTCTCCTTAAAAAGGACCGCTTTATGTTTCGCGAGTAACTTTTTTGACGTATCACCTGCACTGCTTGTGTTATCTTCTCACGAAGGTCAGCGATGTCATTAATGGGCTTCGCATAAACGAGCTCCTTCATAGTTCCCCAGAAAAAAAAATCCAGCGGATTTAAGTCAGGTGAGCGGGCTGGCCACGGGATTGTTCCTGATCGCCCAATCCACCTGTTCGGGTATTGCTCGTCCAAAAACTCTCTAACGGATACGCGAAAATGTGCTGGACAGCCGTCGTGTTGGAACCACATATCTGGTGGGGTCTCTTCTAGTAAGTTTGGCAAATCATTTTGAAGAAAATTTAAATATGATTCGCCAGTCAAATTCTCGGGCATCTCAAATGGACCAATAATATTCCCACAGAGAATACCGGTCCACATGTTCACTTTGAACCGGTACTGGGATCTATCTTCTCGCATCAAGTGCGGATTTTCCACATGCCACTCGTGCAAGTTGTGTAGGTTCATGTAGCCATCCTTCTTAAATGTTGATTCATCTGACCACAAAATTTTGTCGATAAAGTTTTCGTCTTCTCGATGTTTTTGCAGGATTGTTTCACAAAACGCGACTCGGCTCGGATAGTCTCGAGGTAAAAGACTTTGCACTCGCTGTACGTGGTACGGATGATATTCTTCTTTTTCGAGAATACTGTGTGCTGTGCTCTTCGGTATCCCCGTATCAGCTTCTATTCCTCGCACAGAGATGCTTGGATTTGCCGACACCGCCTCTAAAACTTCATCGCGTATGAAGTCATTTACGGGTCGTCCTTCACCAGCTACTTGATTGGGGAACCGCCCGTCACATAGTGATCTGTGCACATTAATGAAAACTCGATGGTCGGGATATCGCGTAGCCCTCGGATACCTTTCTCTGTAAAGTCTCGCTGCAGCTCGTCCATTACCTCTACATTCTCCATAAATGTAGTGCATATTTGCGTATTCTTGCGGAGTGTAGGTCGCCATGGTAGCACACACAAAACACAAACTGTCCAAACACAGGCAAAGGTCGTCGTAAAGAGTTCGTTTCAAAGTCCAGAGCACAAAGAGTAATCGAGTCCAATAAACAAAGCTTTAAATCGTAGTACGTGATCAATGGTAACAATAAGAGAGAGGTGCGTAGTAACGGCAGGAGGCAGTGACGCGTACTGACCGTACTGTTATCCTAAATAGCACGATCCCAGATAGCGTCACTATCTATCTCACTCGCACCTCTAACCTTTTTCTCCCTCACTCTTACCTGAATAATGGGGTACCATAAAGAAGAACCAGCAAATCGCAAAGATAGTTTCTGTCTTGCTCCCTCCTGTTGTAATAACGAATCACTATGGTGAGATGCATGCACATACCGTCCCTTACGGTCTAACCTGTTTTTTGAGAGGCCTGTTGTTATTTTTATGAGCATACAATAGTAATTCTTTAGAGGTTAGATTCAATTCGTCGTAAATTTTTCTTTCTAAGAATTCTGTAAGACATCGTAAAAATTGGGTTGTTGAGTAAAAATATTATCAAAATTTTTTTTTTTCTAATTAATGTGTAAGTATTATACCTTTTTAAAAAGAGGAATAAACGCGTCAAAATTTGACGTCACTTGCCATACTATTTTGGTACATTTTTTTTACACTACAGTCGGTCAAAGTTGCGAAATTCAATAGTTTTCCATATCACCTTTAGTTAAAATAATATTTTATTTTAAAATGGTACAATAAGTACTTTATTTTTACATTCTATTTAGACACAGCAATACCCTAGATTACAAAACCTCCAAGAAATATCGAAATTATCAGCATTAGCAGTCACAGCATTCAAAAGTATGTCACAGGGTGCTCATTTCCCCTTTTTTTTTGAAATCAGTATAATTCTGTAAGTACATGGGGTGGATTTTTTAAAATATTTTTCTGAGTACTGTTAGAACTTGGGGCATCGTGGGAATCCAGTTGGACGCCAGGTTCTTGGACACCCTGTATATGAGGAACAGGGTGTAAAGTTCCTTATCCCCCATATAAAAGGGAGGATTCTCCGACCAAACGGGTGTTGTCTGGTGGGCTAACTGCCCGACATAATGTTTAGGTAAGTCGGGATTTTCTTTATGAGCAAATGTCGCGGATAACTTTAGTAGCGCGATGTAGGAATTGCTCATTACTTCTCATGTGTTGCGATAGATGTCGCTGTCGCCACACACTTTTGGTACTGTCGCTTTTTTTACGAAACAATCATTTATTTATTCCATGAGAGCGTGGTATATATCACTTTGGTAAATCTTTAATGGTTCGCTGCTTTAGGCCTACAAAACATCTTCATTACTCTATAAACCGGAGTAGAGATATGCCGTTGCGGGCAATATTGCCGGTAGTGGAAATATTTAGAAATATTGCTTAATTGTAAGTCAAATTGTTCGAAAACAATATATAAAAAAATGTGCCTTGCATATGCAGTGCGAAAGAGATGGAACATAGGTACATTGATATTTATTCATATAATTTTGTCCTATCTGTTTGCACGACACGCTTGTGCGTATTTCAAATATTTTATGATCGATATACGTACCTACCGTTACCGTTTGGGAAAAGTGAGGCGGGCTTGTCCCATAAAAAAAAAACGTACCTACTACAAAAAACCGACTTCAAAACCACAAAAAGTGAAAAATAAACTTCACAACAAAAGTCAGCTTCTAAAGTTGGTGACATTTGTTTGTTTTTTTTGTTTGTTTCAATTTGGTTTTTTTGCCACCGACTTCAGAAGCTGATTTTCCTTTCTAATTTTCCGTTTTAGTTGTTATATCCATTACAAATATTTACTATGCATTTAACATTCAACCAATATGACGACACGGTTGGCGCAGTGGCTCAGGCAATGGACTGCTGCGCTGCGTGTCGCGGGTTCGATCCCCGCACGGAACAAATATGTGTATGGCCTACAGATAGTTGTTTCGGGTCTGGGTATTTGTGTATGTGAGTTTAAATGTTTGTGAACGCACCCACGATACAGGAGAAATTCCTAGTGTGGGGCAACGTTTTTTGGAAAAAAAAGAAAAGAAAAGAATAAACCTAACCGTTAACCTTCAAGATTCCTTTCAGCTTTCAACTCCTAACCGTTGAGGAGTAGTAGTACCTTCCATAATCAGCTCACCTAGATAACCTGAAAGAATACAACCATATACACGTCCCCATAATATTATTTTATTAAAGAATTATCCTCCAACTTTTATCCGTTAAGGATTTATACCTTCCATCATCAGCGCATCTACATGTGATTGTGATTATCAGACGCAAATACTTGAACAGCTTCAGAAAATATATGGAAAACGTAATCAGTGCCTATAAAATTTGAGCGTTGCCCTCGATTACTCATCTGATGGTGGGGACCATCAGATCCTGATTTGGTGGCAATAGGACCACCTCGGGAGTATACCCTTTCAAACATATAAAGATTTTTGTAAATCGGTTTAAGTAAACGATGATTACACTTGCAGGTAATAAAATATATTGGTATTATTTGACCAGCACCATTGGCAATATTGTCAATGCTGCTGGCAATTAATTATCGGGTAGTGGCAAAATTGGGATTATTGCCGGCCACCAGGCACATCACTAAGCCAGAGTAACTCACAGAGTACAATAAATACTGTATTGAAAGAGTAACTTTTACGCATTCCTACTTTATGAGGTTCGAAGAACCTTCGATCGATTTTGTTTATTTCCAAAGCTACTTATATATATACCTACCATGCACTGCAAGGTATATAATATATAAATAGCTTTGGAAGTAATTAGGTTGAGGGGTTTAGATGCTGCAAGGCTTGCAGCATCTAAACCCCTCAACCTAATTACTTGTGCTTTCTCTTCAAAGCCGAAGATACCTCAAGTTTTTTTCCCACATTCTATGACCCTAATTTTAATCTCGGCGTCGGTAAAACTATCCCCAGCGACCCCTTGTTATGCAGGTAGGTATTTTTTTCGTCGAGGTATTCTTGTTTTGAAGGTGTTAAGTTCATTTGGGTAGGTACCTACGTCTGTCATCAATTGATTATATTTCGCCCATTTCTTTGTACCAACTGTAAATGCACAATGCGGGCCACTGATACCGATACAAGCTCATCTAATTACTCAGGTAGTAATCGTGTTGACAAAAATTTGGCAATGCTAGCAAGACAGTGACGTTGTTACAGAATTGGCACAATTTTAAAAACATTTTGTAGATGAATCATTTAATTTTATGTTACAACATTTAAGCAGCCAGGCGCAATTGATTATTAAAATGATAAAGAAAAAAAACATTTAAAGGATTAAGGTACATCTGCAACATTAGTAGACGGGCACGCTTGAGTCAATCTTTAATTAACGTGATACGAATACTTAAGTGTGACCGATGAGCCAGAGTCGTTACGCAGTGGATGCCAGAAGACGAGCGTCTTTTCCAAAGAAGGCCTAGAAAACGCTGGCGTGAGAACTTAGAGGCTTTTGTGCGAGATTGGCAGGAGAAAACTGCACAGAGAGAAGAGTGGAAGGCTATGGGAGAGGCCTTTGCCAAGCAGTGAGACAATATAGGCTAAAGAATGACGAAAATACCCTCTTACTTAAGTAGGCATCTACTCAGGTAGGTACGCAGTACGCTACTCTTAGTAAGTAAATTAAAGGGTTGTTAACAAAAAAAATCTAATTAGTCAATCTTATAAAATACTAGTACCAAAAATAATTGGACACGTATTTCTTTTTCACGTGCTTTGAAAACTCGTGTGACGTCATACTCTAAGACATTTGTATGACATTTTTTAGCGGTCAGTGACGTCACCAACCCCCACTCAAATCTTTGACGCGTTTTATCTTCGTCAATTTTTATTGATTTGTTAAAACAAAAAATACGTTTCCAATATTTTTGAATAATCTAACAGACGGAGGGAGGGCAGCAAAAGGACAGGCTGGATCCGAGTGAGATCGTTATTTAAGGGCCGATTTAAAACTAGTGGCTCAGCATCGCGATGTGCCTCGAGCTCTTTCGCTGGGGGTAAGATGACGCACATTTTAAAAAAACTATCCTTATTGATCTTCTTCTGTATCAATCACTGAAATAGCTATAATAGAACGTTGTTATACAGTACAGCTTTATCGTTTGCCTTATTTACCAAAGTCCTGGAGCTTGCAGCGACCTGTAAATGATGGGCAGGTCAAAAGATGCAGCCTATCCTGTGACGTTCCCACATTCATACTGACTTTGGGATGCTGCAGCGTGCGAAAGCACTCCCCTGGTTTCTTACCCTGTAGCAAGCGACAGTCTTGAACGATGCTTAGAGTTAGAAGCATGGAAAAATCCGATTCCGCCGTTAGATGAAGCCCTAAATGTAAACTATGATTTCAAAGATAGCTAATCATTAGGGATGTTTACTAACTAAAAAAATATGATTCTAATTAGTCCGTCTGTAAGATTATCGAAAAATATTGGATACGTATTTTTTGTTTTATCGAATATAATAATTGACGAAGATAAAACGCGTCAAAGATTTGAGTTGGGGTTTGTGACGTCACTCACCGGTAAAAAATGTCATACTAATGTCTTAGAAAATGACGTCACACGAGTTTTCAAAGCACTGTATCGTGTTAATTGTTTGTTTCCGTGAAACAAGGAAAAATTGCGTGTCCAATATTTTTTGAAAATTAATCTATGGACTTCATAAAACATCGGTAACCAGGGGTTTTTTTTAAAGCATTTATTTAAAAGTGTGCCCAAAGCCCAGTGTACACCACACTGGGCTGCAGGATGTTTGGGCTGCGGGATGTTGTAAGAGATACCGCGGCCTTGACATATAGGGCTAAGAAGGAACATGGGTGTTTTTTAGTCAGTAGAAGTCTTACACTCCCTTTTGCTCTGCCCAAAAGCGGGAGGGGTAATTTGATGATTTTCAACCCAACAAAAAAAAGGGTGTACTTAGTTTTAGGTACAGAATGCGTGGTTGCTTTGGGTTAATTTACACCCTATAAAGGTGGCGAGAGAGCAGCGGTGGCGGCCCCGACTTACGAACAGTAGGTCATGGGTTCGAACCCAGGAAGGCACATTACTTTGTGTAATTTATTTCATTACCGCTGCTCTCAAAACGATGAAGGAAAACATTGTGAGAAAACATATCTTAGAACCAATAAATTCGAAGACATGTGACCTCCACCAATCCGCAATGGGCCCGCGTGGTAGATATAGCCCATTTCCCTCTCAAAGAGAGGAGGCCTGTGTCCCAGCAGTGGTAAATAGGCTGTTGATGATGATGATAGCTGGCGAACCTATTACCATCATCCGGGTCAGACTCCGTGGCTGCTACTGAGACATTCCTGACGGAAAAAATCAGTAACACTTTGCCCGATCCGGGAATCGGACCCAGGACCTCATACTCAGCCGTCGCGTTTATGACCACTAGACTATATAAATAGTTATAACAAGCTGTTTTTCGTATAATGATTCCACCAATGTGCTACGGGCTACGCCAAAATCTCGTAGCATCGTAGTTTTTGGCGTAGCACGTAGCCAGCATCGACAGATTTACTGTCTCTCTTCTCAGTTTTCCTCTCGCTGGACCTGTCAAACTGTCGACTGTCAAAAATCTACAACTGACAGCCAGGACTAACAGCTTTTAACGTGCTTCCCGAGGCACGGAGGAAACTCGGTGGTATGAAATGGGTGGTCACCCATCCACGCACTTTTTTTTTTTGGGGTGTGAGAAATCTTCAAATAACCCCTCCCGCTCTTGGGCAGAGCGGAAGGGAGTGTCAGACTTCTACTGACTAAAACCCACCCATGTTCCTGCTTAGCCCTAGTGACGAGGCCGCGGTATCTCTTTCGAACAACTCGCAGCTCCGACGGGATCCACGGACATCCATCCTGAACGACGACCAGAGCAGCTGTTTTTATTTAGCCACGAGGTCTTTACTTAGTGTACCTAGCTACTGAACGTACAGTATTTAGTTTTGTAACTCTGCGTTCTCAAGGCATCTGTTTTTTTTATTTACTAACTTATAACATAAATGTGTTTTTTTATATAATATAAATGTGATTTGAGGAGCTCGTGGCTTAATAAGAACCGCCACTCGGGTCGATCTTTAGGTTAAGCTGCGCTTGCCTAGGTCGATCTGTGGATGGGTGACCGCCCATTACATACCGAGTTTCCTCCGTGCCTCGGAAAGCACGTTAAGCTGTTGGTCCCGGGTGCCATATATAGATCTTTAGCAGTCGTTACGGGTAGTCAGTGACCTGAAAGTCTGACATCCAGTCTTACCAAAGGGTATCGTATTACCTAGTATTAACTGGGTTGTGGAGGTCAGATAGGCAGTCGCTCCATGTAAAATACTGGTATTCAGCTGCATCCGGTTAGACTGGAAGCCGACCCCAATATAGTTGGGAAAAGGCTAGGCAGATGATGAATTTAAATGTGATTTATCATCTTCTCCGTTCAAGTATGGAAGACGTATAAAAGTGACTGAAGGAGTGATTTCAAATTTTGAATTCAGTGAGTGTAGTCGTTTTTTACCCGACTGTCAAGGAAGAGTTATACAACAGGGTATTTCACCAAAAAAATCGAATTACTCCGTCAGATACATTTCCAAAAAATAATGGACACGTATTTTTTTCGTTTTTCACGTAAACAAAAGATAAAGACGATACAGTGCTTCAAAAAGTCGTGTGATGTTACAAGGTTAGTACTTTTTTATCTACAAAGTGACGTCAAAAGCCCCCACTCATGATCTTTGACACGTTTTATTTTCGTCAATTTTTATTAATTTGATAAAACAAAATACGGGTATCCAATATTTTCCGACAATCTAACAGACGGTCTAATTAGATTGTTTTTTTTGGAATATTCGCCTTATCCGTCCACTCCGTTAAGAATGAGTCCAGATCGTCACACCAGCGTTTCTTGGGCCTGCCTCGGTTACGTTGGCCGTCTTCCGTCGACTATCTTCGCCCATGTCCTTCAAAAATTAAAATAATCGACCCCTCAGAAGTGTGATTGAAGGGAGTGAGAGGGTATCACCCCTCTATGAAGGTAGAGTAGCACCATAATGCCCATGATCCAATTACATTTTGTAACAAAAGGTAGAGCCGATATTTCATAATACCACGGTGAGTATCAGAACTTGGGGAACTTTGATGTTATTTTTCTACGATTTTGTAAAGACGATGATAACATTGGTTGCCACGTTCGTTATTTCACTAGGCTATTTCGTTGTACTGATTAAGGTATGTTGGGCTATCGTGATCTGGATTCTTTCAATTTATACTTACGCTACACCCCGCAACTACCTCGTTAGCTGGCTTATTTATTATTATTTTCTGGTTTAGTGAGCGAAGTATACTGGGTGTCAAAATTACGAACCGCGTCAGAAACAAAATACTTCGCTCTAAAACCCAAATAGCTGGTGCTGGCCTAACAGCCGCTAGGTTACAATGGATCTGGGCTGGGCACAATTACCGCATATCGGAGGAGCAATGGGCAAAAGTGGATACCACAGAGCAGGAAACGACAACGCGGCAGGCCCAAAAGAAGATGGCCGGATGAGCTGGACTCTTTCTCTAAGGATTGGCCTATTTATCGCACTAGATCGCGAAAAGTGGAAGGAGGGAAGGGAGGCCTTTGCCCTGCAGTAGGACAGTATAGGCTTATAATATAATAATAATATATTGGAAACCGTTTCCTGACTGGAATGGAGGGGGGGGGGGGGGGGTTGGGATTAAGTATTCTGTATGTCTGTGTCGACTATCTATCTCGAAATTTAAGACACGGATGTCAGTCAAAATCACGAACACGTAAGCATGAGTTGAAAATCGCGCGGATCATGCAAAAACAAAATGAAACTGACATGGTTACTAACGCCACTACGTGATTAACCTAGACTGGTAAGAGAAAAGAAAACTGTGTGTAAATTCTGTGTAAATGGTTCATAAAAAAATACGTTTCAAAAAGAAGAAGTAATATTAAGAAAATATAGGTGGTCGTGGGTTCGATTCCCACGGGAACCATACTTTGTTTTGTTTCGAGTTGGGCTAGGACATTGCAGGCTTAAATCACCTGATTATCTGATGAAAAGATGATTCCGTGCTTCGGAAGGCACGTATAAGCCGGTGGCCGGTGGTCCCAACGGTGGTCCAAACATGTCAGACGGCCTTGAGGCGGTTTAGAAAGTGACACTAGGTGGTGTGGGTTCGTTAGACCTTACTGCCCATACGATAAGATTAAGAAAAAAAAAATACGCGAACGAAGGCAGCGGCAACATCTAGTATGAAACAAATTGCCTCAATTACTGGATAACGAATCAGTACCTATCTACGCAAAGGCAATACCTACGAGTATTTGATGAAATGGTTCGACAATTTGGACGCCGACAGTAGATTATAAGTGGAGCACCGAGCAAGGACACTAATTCTGACGACTACGTTTTCAATAACGTAAGTTGCATAACGTTAGGACCAAATCTGACTAGTGCTGTTTACGCCCGCCTTGGGCGTCGAACACAGAACATCACATTTGCGACCGCTAGACCGACGAGACAGTCAAACATAAAGACAAAAGTTAAATATAATTTATTAAATAAATAGTTGAGCTACAAAGAAAAGGAGAGATTGTTTAAATAATCCAAAAATATGTTTTTCATTGGATTTAATCCTTAAGACCTAAACCTGATTTTGAAAGAAAATATTATAGAGAGCCTAGAGGGTTTGTACGCACAGACAAACTTTAAAGATATGAAGGAAATATATACCAGCAAGTATAGTTGAGAGGAAGTTAAGTTAGGCACAATGGTACAGAAATTCCATTTCAATAGAGTTCATGAGGGTTAAATATTATTTGTAGGATTATGAGGAATATGAGGGTAGCTTCATGTGCGTGCTTAGCGTTTAACCTTTCCGGTAAATCCGAGAAATAGTATCAGTTATGGAACTAATACAACCAAACAGGTTGTTATGGATTTTATAAACATTGATATTCTTTTAACCCAAAGATAATGATGATATCATAATAACAGCATAATTATAACTTCATAATAAGTATGTGACTTTATAATATAAATATGCACCAGTTTGTTTAACAGAAAACCATGGAAATATTCAACAAAAATATAATTATCAAATATCAATAATAACAAATACTTCATACTTATTATCCTTAGGTTCATCTACAATCTGCATGGCTGAATAAGTGATAGCCTTTACTTCGGTACCCTGCGGATGCTTGCCCAGTTGAAACTCTTCACCGTAACATTTGCAAATTATCCTGAATTCTTGCGTATTAAACTCTGTGATCACTAACTTCTTACAGATTAGGAATGGTTCAACAGAGAATAGAAACAATAGCTCATCGAGGAAGTGGTACAGGAGGCCCATGAGATCATCAGCGTTTGCTTCTATTGTATGCACTTCTTCGATCTGGACATAAGGCATTTCTGTCATGTATGCAAACATAGCCATGCCGCACTGCTCAAATGCTTCCTTCAGGGTGTTGCCCCATGCGTGTAGCCTGAAATTGTTAATATGTATGTGTTTATTTCGATTTTATTTTGTTAATATTGAATATCCTTAGAACATAACATAGAATGACGCCTGTAATCCCCCCAGGGTTAGGCAAAGGTGTACCTAATTAATTAATAATACACCCACATTTCTTTCGATATTCTTAGAATTAAAAAAATAAAGTATACCCCATACTTTATTTTTTTTAATTGAATTGTTTTTATTCTCATTAAATATTTTTCTGTACATTTTTTTATTTATTTAAAAAATAGTAGCCCACCGGCATCAGGAATAAGGTCCAGGATGCCAGTGGTCAGGGCTCCAGACAGAGGAAAGCTCCTCGCTGTGCGTGACGTTTGTGAGGAGAGCTGCTTTCTGAATCAAGCCATTAATCCAGCCGCCAGATACTTGGTGATAAGTTGTTTTCAATACAATGTGATACGAGCATTCTCGAGAGCTGGGTCAGTAATGCTCACATGCTTACTTGTAGTATACTTGTAGGTCCATCATAATCTACAAGGTTGTACGTCAAGGCAAGTTGCTCGTGGATTATCCTAACTATTAGATTGTGTCTGTGCAACATCTCGCCGTTAGCAAGATGAGAACTGCAACCGAAATCATTATTTCGTTACGAATCACCGGGTCGGTGGCAGGCCTGACAAATTTCATCATGATAACTCAATTCATAATAGCACAAAAAAAATCTTTGGTCTCCCCAAAGAGGTCACCGAAAGGCCTGACGCGACAGACGCCAAGAGATATACAACAGACATGTGAAGGGCTCGGAAAAAGCGCCCGTGACGTTTCTTGCACTGTCATAACTCTCTGCGGAGTTTAGTTTCCAATACTAAAGATTAAACTGCCACTCTGGTCGATCTTTAGGTTAAGCTACGCTTGCCTAGGTCGATCGGTGGATGGGTGACCGCCCATTACATACCGAGTTTCCTCCGTGCCTCGGAAAGCACGTTAAGCTGTTGGTCCCGGGTGCCATATATAATTCTTTGGCAGTCGTTACGGGTAGTCAGTGACCTGAAAGTCTGACATCCAGTCTTACCAAATCGTATTACCTAATATTAACTGGGTTGTGGAGGTCAGATAGGCAGTCGCTCCATGTAAAATACTGGTATTCAGCTGCATCCGGTTAGACTGGAAGCCGACCCCAATATAGTTGGGAAAAGGCTAGGCAGATGACTAAAGATTTGCCCCGAAGTATTCCCAGAGAGACACACACGCCCAGCGGTTGTACAAGACGACTTTACACTTCCGCGGGATATAAAATCTCATCAGCGATGATCGTGAGTGGCGCATACGATTTGCGGTCAGCAGTTAGCAGATCCGCCTATTTGGGGCGTCGAGTTCTGTCTAAATCCATTTGGATGTGCCGAAAGAACACTCAAAACCAGCATGACCCAACCATTCAAGGCACGCACCTTATTTTAGCCTGATCAAATAATATTTAGAAGCGTTAATTCAAAGATTGCTTCATAGTGTAAGGAATATGGAATCTGAAAGTTGAATTCCTAAGGATTCTATAATCACCCCTCGCTTTGAATGCAAGACCGCACATTTGTCCACGACAAATTCTATCTTGATGTGCTACTAAAATTTTCAGTTAGCTTGAGTTCGAGTCGCCAATTGTTGGGGGCAAAGATTTTTACACATCCATATAAAAAAGGAAGTGAGATATAACCTGATCACCCTCAACCGGTGCATAGACCTGAATCCTCCAGCAGTGCCTTGAGAGAATTCAAGGCCAAACAAACCAAAGGTGACTCAAACTATCACCTGAAATATTTCTCGCTCAATCCGGCACTGAGTCATATCATCATCGTCAGCCCATAATGTTCCCACTGCAGGGACTCAGGCCTCCTCTCTGGGAGAGCGATGGGCTATAATTAACCACGTGTGCGGGTTGGTAGATGTCACATGTCTTCGATTTTTTTCGTTCTAAGACGAATTGTCTTGAGAGCATCCGAGTCATATGCCTTCTTAAAATCTATCCAACAACACAAGTGGACAGAACTGTTGGCTTACGCCCGCTTCGATAAGAAGCATGCAGTTCCTTAGTACCTACCGTGGGATCCATTCCTACATTAATTCTATAAGAGAGAGACAGTGAGTTGTTAGACACATTGCATTGCTTTCAATATGATTGTCATTTTTTGTTCTTAGAATATAATATAACAAGTTATGGAGCAGGTGGATCCATTCCAACGGGAGCTCCGTTGGAAAGAACGGTGGTGGCGAACCAGTTGCTAAGGATGACTGAAATTGAGAGAGGAGTGGAAATCTCTTCTCTCAATTTCAGTCATTCTTAGTTATAGTTTTGTAATGGTCGGAAAGTACGGGCCACGTCCACTTCATTCATCTCTGGGTATAGTTACTCACACCACACTCAGAATGACTGGCGGAACTTGGCCAAAAAGCACTCAGGGCTTCGGTATCAGGCAGATGCGCGTCAGTCAGTCCTTGAAAGAGAACGGGCCGCTGTCATGTTCTGTATACCTTTTGTCACTCTGGAATACCGAACCATACCGTCTGAGTGTATCGATCCACTCTTCGCCTATACCGACAGATACGGTTGGCCCATGAATAAACTTTGTACTTCAGGAATTTGATGCACTCTGTGACACGTGACATGGATTTTTGAGGGCGGATGACACTCCTTGAGAATACCCGCATCATAAAGTGCATCACCCTTGGGCGTGTATTGCCCTCCCTGAAGCAGAAGAACTTCTCGTAGAGGTACCCTAGCCTCATTACTAAGGCGCCCAATGCTGCATTGCCAGGCTGGCACGTCAGGTTTCGTTAGAGAAGTACTGTTGTTTCCGAAATTTGAAATTGGCTACACAACATAGCGCAACAGCCAGGCAACACAAGATAGAGTGTGCAAAGGTTTGTGCTACTTGTAATATAGTTTAGTAACAGCGCATCCAGGCGAGACACCAGTGCCTTGTTTTTTAATTCATGGGCAAATGTGGTAACAGCAGCCAAAGGTCAGGCAATGTGAACCAATACTCACAATTAGCATCCTCCAGAGTGCTCCTCAATTCCATATTGCACAGGTTATCTGTAGATATAGCCTTGTCATCCTTTATTATTATTATTAACCTCTTCCTACATGCTTATATGCCCGCATTGGTAAAGCAGTAGACATGGTGTCCTGCCTTTTCGCCGAAAATTGATTGGCAGATTACCACTTGCCAACCAACGTTTCGCCGATGTTTGACTATGACAACTAACGATTACCAAATTTTTATACATATGACAATGTTTAATTTGGTAGAACTATTGTTAAGCTGATTATTATAATGACACAAAACGTTTGGCACATATCATTTGCCCAACATTTTACTTGGCCACACAACTGTTAGACGAATGACGTTTTGTCAGTGAAACAGTTCCCTTTTCATAAATTGATAATTATAATGATAATAAGTAACCAATACTTAGATGCAAGAGCGAGCGAAGCGAGCTCAGGACTAGGGCCACCCCAACTCGGACAGGTTAGGTTAGATGGGAATGGCTGTGTCATGTAAGCGAGCGAATAGACCCCACCATCACCTTAGTGGTTATTTTTGCTTCAACCACCCAGAAGTAGGAGCCCCGCGTAGCGGGCCTCCTTCGGCTGGGCCTGGAGGGGTTAGGTTTTAATCATTTGATTTGATAACAATAAACAAATAAATACAATTTCGTAATATTCCTATTAAAAAATAATAACCGGAAGATTATGAAAAAACTATGAATCACCAAAATACTTGTGCAATAAAATAACCTATCAGGAAAAATATTTTTCTATAGGAAAACTGGGTATGTTGAAGTCTGCTAACTTTGAAGAGTATTTGTCCGCGGTAGGTACGCAATCCAAAATCAAGTTCCAATTTCAAGTAGATATTTTAACAGATAACGTCAAAAAGTTAATTGTTAATTGCATCATGTTCTAAATCAAATAACATAATAAGCATAATGTTTAGTACTATACTTACTGCACATCAGCTGTGTGGTCCAAATCTGTAATAGAACAAAATTCCATAAATATACACGAATTTACTTGATTAATAATTTATCTTAAATCTTTTGTACATGTGTGTTACAATAAATACTATTTTGTGTAACTTGGTTGCTTCAAAACAAATACTGACATTCATATTTAACTGGTGGTATCACGAAATCGTCTTCCGTCAGTCCACCTAACTCTTCATCCATATTTAACAATTATTTCGTTCGAAATAAAATAAATTGTACATTTAATAATAAACACAGTACAACAGTTAACGGCAGCAGGTACACCAAACCAAGTGACAGCAGTAGTGTCACTGATGAAAATATTTTTTTATTGTTTTGGCAGACATTGTTTCGTTTGGAAAAGAAAAAAGGAAAAGGAAAAAATCGTTCCTACTTTCGCTTGCTTTTGACTCAATTCAAGAAGTAGGGCTCCAAGTAAAAACTATTATAATACTGAAGTAAAGCATAATAAATAAATTATGAAAGTTGTTTTCAATTCAAACTGTTCCACTTTCCACTCAAAACAACAAAAAAAAACAACAATACTTTTGAGTCCACTGGAACGGTCGTGCCTGTCTCTGTCCTGAAAAAAAAAAAAGCGCGGGAAACGGTACAAACAAGGCGCCAAAATTGATATCGATTCAAATTAAATTGTTAATATTGTATTTCCTTTGTATATTTTGGGAAGAATTAGAAATATTAAATCTATAGTTAGTGTCAATAGTTATTTGAAGATGGGGGGAAACAAGAAACGGAAAAAGGAGGAGCCCCCCGACGGACGAGCATCAGATAAGGATACTTCTTCTGACTCTGATGAAGACTGCAGCAAGAAGTACAGTATATTTAAAGTCCCAGGGTATTCAAGGAAGTATCCTGAAAACAGTAAAAAATCCGAGTACATCGTGTTCTTATCTCATCAGAATGAGAGCAAAACATTTACAGACAAGGATAGGCTGGCCATATCCCATGCCATACGGAAATATTGTGTGACTGGGATACTTCATTTGAGGTCAATAAATAAATATAAAATTGGTATCACTTTCGATCTCTCTAATAATGCAAATGTTTTCTTGCAAAATAAAAAACTTTTAGAAGAAATGGGCTTCAAAGCTACGATACCTGCTGTCGACACCGAAGTGACAGGGGTTCTTACCTCAGTCCCTACGGACTTATCTAATAAAAGAATTTTTGCGCTAATTGGAAGTTCCAGGAATGTAATACAGGTGAGGCGCTTCATGCGCAGAGTGCAGAGTCAGAGTGAGGGTGGTGCGGTCACGTATCAGCCCACTCAAACTGTCGCGGTGACTTTTGCGTCAACAGAGTTGCCTCAGTATGTTTATCTCGACTCTTGGAGGCATGAGGTAAGCGTATACGTTCCTCCTGTAAAACAGTGCCTTCAATGCATGAAGTTTGGTCATATTGCAAAATATTGTAAAAATGATTTAGTATGCTCTGTTTGTACGTACAACCATAGTTTTAAGATATGCAAAGAAGACCCTAAAAACGCTAAATGCGCCAATTGTGGTGGTAATCATGTCGCCATTTCAAACACTTGTCCCCAAAAGAAACAAAAAATTGAGGAAAGTAAAATTAAATCCAGAGCCGTCAAGTATTCAGATTTATTCAATGAAAATTCATTTCCACAAATTACACAAAAATATTGAAACTCAGATTATTAACCTAACTAAGTCAGATTTTTTCATGAATACTCTAACAAATGCAATAACAAAAATTATAGTAAGCCAAAAAAATAACCCCATAAATTCTACATCTATAAAAGAAATTCTTCAGCGCACATTCAGAAATAGTACTTCCTCTTAAAGCAATGGATCTTAATGTCATACATTGGAACGCACAAAGTATTTTAAGTAATAAGCTGTTATTAACCCGATTTCTTTATGATCATAATATACATGTAGCAATTATATCAGAAACTTGGTTGACACCTATTAAACATTTTAACATTAGAGGATACAGAATAGAAAGAAATGATATTGGTAACAAACATAATGGTGTAGCTATTTTAATTCACAATAGTATAGATTACAGAAACATAAATACATATTCTGACAATTCTTTACAAAATATTTGTATAAGAATTAATGTAAATAATACAGAAATAAGTATTGTACGTTTTTATTGTCCAACAAATTGCACTCCTTCTTTTAACAAACATAAGTTTGAATCTTTAATAAAATCAGTGCCTGAACCGATGATATTTGCTGGTGATTTCAATGCCCATCACACATCATGGGGATGTAATTCTACAAATCCAAGAGGTAGGGATATTTTAGAGATTATTGATGATAATAATTTAATTTTATTAAATACTGGTGAAGTGACAACAGTCGGTTCTTTGACGTGGCGTCCAAATGCTTTAGATTTGTCCTTGGTGTCCCCATCACTGGCTCTTTCTTGTGATTGGTCTGTACATAATGATCCACTCGGCAGCTACCACCTTCCTGTAATTATTAAAGTTTTTGTAAATAATAGTAATTTAGCAAACACTAGTAGCAACACACATTTGCCCTTATATCCTAACTTTAAATTGGTTGATTGGAAGTTGTATGAACAAAATGTAGATTTAGAATTATCTAATTTTCAGGACCAAAACTTTGCTCCATTGGAAAATTATACTGCGTTTTGTAAAATTTTGCATTCTGCAATTGATAAGTGTCTTCCTTACAATACGACAGTTTCTTTTCATACTGATTCTTTCATGAATAACTCATCTCATAGGAATTTGGTTAAATACCCTCCTCTTCCTTGGTGGAATAAAAAATGCTCAGAAGCAGTTGAAAAATCTAAGTTGGCTTATATTAATTTTAAAAACAATCCTTCAGATGACACATTTATACAGTTTAAAAGATTACAAGCCCTCAAAAAACTTACTTTGAAAACAGAAAGATCAAATAGTTGGGTTGAACTTTGCAGCTCCTTTAATCGATGTACGCCTCTGTCGAGAATCTGGAAATATATGCGCAAATTTAATAAAACATATTCTTGCCACAATAATGATGATAGTTGGATTCAAGATTTTCTGCAAAAATATACCCCAGACTATGTAAATAGTAAATCAAATTTTCCTCTTGCAAGTGAGACAAATTCTGTAAATTTTCCTCTTGCAAATGAGACAAATTCTGTAAATATCTTCTTAGTAAAACCATTTTTAATTCAGGAGCTCATGGCTGCTATCTATTCTAGAAAAGATAGTGCTTTTGGACTGGATGGTATTCCATATATTATGTTGAAAAAGCTCAGTGATAGAGGTTTGCACATTTTTCTCAAAATATTAAATAACCTGTGGTTGAACAACGATATATATACCTCACTCTTGGAAGTCTGACTGTTTGGTACCTATTTTGAAGCCCAATAAAATTCAGTCAAACCCTGATTCCTATCGACCTATTGCTCTTACATCATGTGTTGGTAAAATTTTTGAACAATTAATAAAACAAAGGTTGGAATTTTACATAGAACAAAACAATATTTTACCTGCTAATCAATTTGGTTTTCGTAGGGGAACATCGGCTCGTGAAAGTATTTGTCAGTTACAGCTTGATATACAAAATAGTTATATTAATAAGAATTGTTTAGTGTCAGTATTTTTTGATGTTGCTGGAGCTTTTAATAGTGTCAACATTGATGTACTCTGTTCTGAATTGCTTCTCATTGGAATTCCAAACAAAATAGTTCACTGGGTTCGTGAATTCTTGACTGAAAGGAAAGTTTATGTTAAGTATAATGATAAATTATATGGGCCAAGATTTGCTTCTGTTGGAGTTTGTCAAGGAGGAATACTTTCTCCATTAATATTCATTTTGTATATTCGTCGTTTGAATTTGATTCTGGGTTCTGAGGTCAAAAATCTTCAATTTGCTGATGATTTGGTTGTATATTTGTCTGGGAAAAATCTAACAAATATAACAAATAGTCTAAATAAGGCTTTGGATGGATTATCTAAATACTTTTCTTATTTAAATCTAGATATAAATGCACTTAAGTCTAAACTAGTAGTCTTTGGCAAAGCTAGCAACTATAGTCCTTCTGTGTATTACAATCAAGTTTCTATTCCTATTTTTCATGAAGCTAAGTTTTTAGGTGTCACTTTTACTCATAATTTTTCATGGAAAAAATATGTTGAATTGGAAAGTTCAAGAGCTAACAGAGCTTTCAATATCTTGAAATCTTTATGTAGAACCTCCTGGGGTGCTGATCCAAAAATATTGTTGCTTTTGTACAAATCTCTGATCCGTAGTCATTTTGAATATGGTTTTCTCTGTTTTGCTGGTGATAAAAGGATAGTAGATATCTTTGATAAAATACAAAATAAAAGCTTGAGACTTATTACTGGAGCATTTAAAAGCACTCCAATCAATGCAATGCAAGTTGAATGTAATCTTCCTCCATTAAGTATAAGATTCTCTTACTTGAAAGAAAGGTTTTTATTAAAACTGTATAGTAAAAATAATAACCACCTGTTTTCAAATTTGATACAATCTAGTACACCATCTATTTGTAACTCTCTTTATATACTTCAGGGTTTACCTCAATATGTAAATTTTCTTGAAACTCTGCAAATTCATCAGTCATCTTGTAACGAGTCTTTTAAGCCTGTTACATGATACGTATTGTTTGATTTAATTTGTAGGCACCACGGTGGTGTTCCCATATAAGAATTCATTTTTTGGTTGATTTAGAATCGTGAAGTGGTCACACTGGCTTTCTCTTTTTGAGGCTGGCAAGTTGACTTTGACATTTGTCACTTTTCGACCTATAGCTTTTGGACAGAATGGCGTAATTTCAGCGCCGATATAAATCTTGAAGTTTTACTTTTACTTCAGATGGGCGGCATCTAATCCCAAATATGTGGTAGCCGATTGCCCTTGTCAGCATCCTAATTGGATAGCTCATATTTTTTATGGTAAGTGAAATTTTTTCGTGATTTCGATCCGTTCCGCGTTGTCATGGCTATATTGATAGCAGACGCTAATAGTTTCGATATTTAATTGTTTCAGGATCTTTTAACTTGATAAAGTACTTATTTGTCTGGATTCATTCATCTACTGATGACCACATTTTGATATTTTTGGAAGAAACGGTGAGTTTTATTGCATTTGGTCACAACCGGCTCGGTCGCCATTGTCTTTACCAACGCTGAATATCAGCTAACGATTATTCATGTTTGTTTTCAGCCACAAGGCGTTTTTTTCTACTACTAAAAATTTTAAAAGCTCGCCCCTACCAAAACATATCATGGACCGCCTTTGGCATCCCAGCGGAAGTGCATATCACTAGGATGAGCATTAATCTTTTGGTCTATAATATAATCGACGGAATTTGGTATGGTTTGTAATACTTATAACGTAGATCATCTATTTAAAAAGTGCAATAATGACAGGTATTAAAAGATTGTTCCATTTTAGTTTTAGTTATATATAAAAGAAAGGAATTCTCTTGTATATTTCTGCCAGCAGCCTTCGGGTAATAAAATCGCTCTATAATTTTCATGCTCGATTTTTATTGATACCTTCCCGCTTGAAGATTAAAAGTCTCAAGCTCCCACAGGTAAGTCTATCTCTGGCATAGTTTTGTGTGCACTCCAGGCGCCCGAATTTTTTACATCAACTTATATTTTTATATGGAGTACAACACATTTATAAATAATATCACTCACACTCTTACATACATTAAATAATTTATTTTTTAATATTACAATTGTCGCTCAGCGAACAGGGACTTGAAGTAGGTTTGTCTGGTACCTATATACTGTCATTATTGCACTATTCATTAATTAGCCTTTTAACTGATGAGTCTATTGTTTACAATGATTTGTTTGAGCATTGTTAATTTCATGACTTTGTTTTTTTGTAACTTAATTGTTTGACTCATAAGTTAATTTACTTTGGTTGATCTTTTGTAAACAATGTCTAGTTTTTACAATTGATAATTTTGTTTTTTGACCTGTTTGTTTTAATAACATGTTTTTTTCCTTAGCAAAACCAACAGAAATGTATAGCATTGACCGCGTTTTGTTGTTCTCAACAGAAAAGTTATTTTGAAAACTAAGTTAAACTGTTTAAGTAAATAATTTAATCTAATTGTTAAGTACAATAATGTACATTTAGTTTATCTAGATTTAAGCTGCTTGTAAGTGATTATTGCACTTTTAAAACGTTTAAATCAACTTAGTAATTCTTCACAAAAATACCACATTGGCTTATATACTTAACCTCAAACTTTGAATTTATTTTCAAACTTTTAACTTTTTGAAGTTTAGTTTTTGCTTTTCGTTTGCTATTCGCCTTGCTGTTTGTTAAGCATGAACAAGGGAGTTCAGTTTCCGCCGCTTCAGGATTCGGGTGATGTCGATACCTGTACTGCTGTTGATGCTTATGCTCTCAGTTGATACCATAGGAATTCTACCTTAAACTTATTCTGGTATACATACTTTCGGTCGTAGACGTTTTTACTAAATATTGCTGGATCTTTCCAATGATTAATGCCACCACTAGAGTAATCTGTAAACATTTTGAAAAGGAAATATTTCTAAAATTTGGTTGTCCAAAAATAGTAGTTTGTGACAATGGAACTCAATTTACTTCAAAACATTTTGTAGATTTTTTGAAAGGTTTTAATATAACCAAAATACTTTATAATACTTTGTATACACCTCAAAATAATCCTGTTGAGAGATATAATAAAACGGTCGAAACCTGCATATCGTGTTTTGTTAAAGATGATCATAGAACTTGGTCTAGTTATTTACCCAATGTTCAATT
Organism: Diarsia rubi; assembly: GCA_932274075.1. Taxonomy (NCBI): domain Eukaryota; kingdom Metazoa; phylum Arthropoda; class Insecta; order Lepidoptera; family Noctuidae; genus Diarsia; species Diarsia rubi. Next base: position 7,412,229 of record OW026414.1, read on the forward strand.
AGCTTTAAATAGTAGTGTAAACCTCGCTACAGAGTTTACACCTAACTTTCTTATGTTTGGTAGGGAGCTTATTCTTGATGCGTCATTACATCACTTTAGTAGTTCTGTTGATAACTTATCTCAACTAGAAATTTCAAATAGAAACGCTTATGCAGTTTCTCTTAATTCACTTAGTGATATTTTTGTTAAAGTTCAAGCTTACTTGTTAAAGGGGTATAAGCGAAATGCCGCTTATTATAATAAGGGTCGGAAAGTCATTTCTTTTGGTGTGGGTGATATGGTGTGGAGAAGAAGTTTCGTTCAATCTCATGCTCCTGCTTATTTTTCGGCTAAACTTGCACCTAAGTTTTTAAAGTGTAGAATAACTGAAAAAGTTTCTGATAACGTTTATGTTTTGAAAGAATTAAATAAGGGTACAGTAGGGCGTTATCATGTTAAAGATATTATAAAATTTTAATTTGGTTTCCAAGTGTTAGTTTTGATTTTGATAATTTTGTTTGAAGGCTGCTTTTGACAGTGTGATGTATGAGGGGATGGATGGTAGGTTATCGGCAGTTTGAAAGATGTATGTCAGGTAACTTCTTATTAATTTATTGAATTTGAAAACACTCTAAAATAAAACTTAGGTCATTCTGGTTAATTTAATACAATTTTTTCACACCAAATGTTTTTCACATCGAAGGATCTTATTTAATGTTTTGTTTGTTTTTGTTGGATTGTATAAGATCTTATTTTTCTTTTTAAGGGTAACCTTTTACCTGTTTATATTTTATTAGGATCTTATATAACCCTACAGTTCAGGTAATTTCTACCTAGAGAATTAAAAACTTAAATTCAATTTCAAGTTTTTGTAATTTTTTTTTCTCATAGTTTAAAATCATTCTATTTTCTCTTCGTCATAAATAGTAATCGATTTTTAAATCTATTTTGTGCTGTTCTTTGACAGAATTGTTTCTCATTTTTACTAGAGTTTCATTCTGTTTTATTGATCGGATTTGACTTTGTTAGTAACGAGTTCATTCTGGATTTTTGTTTTTAGGGTCATTCTGTAACCTTTGTTACAAAATGCCTTATTATTTTTTGGATCTTGGTGTAGCTTTTGACCTTGATTTCGACTCTTTTTCCATTGTGCTCGGAAAGTCGGTGGTGTAGTGCCGATCACAATGTGGGATTTTGGCCCCGGCCATATTTTTTCCCATTGTGTTGGACATTTTTGTTCCAATCACAATGCGGGATTTTTTGACTTTCGTCATTCTTTTTTCTTTGCGTTCGGAAGTTCGGTGGTGATGTGCCGATCGCATTGTGAAACTTTGGCTTTCGCCTTTTTTGTTATTGAGATTTCTCATTGGAGATCTCAATACTTTTTTTTTGTGTCTGTCTGTGTTTGGGAGATTGGTAGTGTTGAGCCAGTCACAGCATTCACATTCTTTTACAGCTATTGTGATCGGTTGTGCCTGTAACAATATTTTAAATAAGGTCTTTCAGCTTTATTTAAAAACTTTTGTTTGGAGTTTAAAATTTTTTTTGATTGTTGGATACGGAGTTAGTCAGTGGCGATAGAGCCTAACTGCACTCATAGAGATAGAGATGGTAGAGTTGGAAGCGGTTGACGTGGTAGTCAGTGGCGATAGTGCCTAACTGCACTCAAGGTTACTGTTCCAAGTGGTTTGAAATTTTTAGTCAGTGGCGATGGTGCCTAACTGCACTAAAAATTGAGATTTGTATTGGTAAATTGTTCGAATTTGTTTGAAATTTTTAGTCAGTGGCTATAGTGCCTAACTGTACTGTTTTGGAGTTTGGGAGCGCTAAGAGATTTCTCTCTTTGTTTCATTTAACGAGTTTTTATAACTTATATTTTTTTGTTTTTCACAGATTTCGTTTTTGACTTTTTGTCATTTGCATTTTTTTTTAATTCTTGAGACTTTGTCGTTTGACATTTTCAGAATTCATTTACACTTTGAATCTTTTATGATTCTTTTCTTTTTTTTGGAATTAGAAAGTTGTTAAGACTGGTTTATTTGGTTGAAGATTTCTTTCTAATAAAAGAAAGTTCCTTTCTTTTATTTTCGGGAGGGGATGTAATGTAACGAGTCTTTTAAGCCTGTTACATGATACGTATTGTTTGATTTAATTTGTAGGCACCACGGTGGTGTTCCCATATAAGAATTCATTTTTTGGTTGATTTAGAATCGTGAAGTGGTCACACTGGCTTTCTCTTTTTGAGGCTGGCAAGTTGACTTTGACATTTGTCACTTTTCGACCTATAGCTTTTGGACAGAATGGCGTAATTTCAGCGCCGATATAAATCTTGAAGTTTTACTTCAGATGGGCGGCATCTAATCCCAAATATGTGGTAGCCGATTGCCCTTGTCAGCATCCTAATTGGATAGCTCATATTTTTTATGGTAAGTGAAATTTTTTCGTGATTTCGATCCGTTCCGCGTTGTCATGGCTATATTGATAGCAGACGCTAATAGTTTCGATATTTAATTGTTTCAGGATCTTTTAACTTGATAAAGTACTTATTTGTCTGGATTCATTCATCTACTGATGACCACATTTTGATATTTTTGGAAGAAACGGTGAGTTTTATTGCATTTGGTCACAACCGGCTCGGTCGCCATTGTCTTTACCAACGCTGAATATCAGCTAACGATTATTCATGTTTGTTTTCAGCCACAAGGCGTTTTTTTCTACTACTAAAAATTTTAAAAGCTCGCCCCTACCAAAACATATCATGGACCGCCTTTGGCATCCCAGCGGAAGTGCATATCACTAGGATGAGCATTAATCTTTTGGTCTATAATATAATCGACGGAATTTGGTATGGTTTGTAATACATATAACGTAGATCATCTATTTAAAAAGTGCAATAATGACAGGTATTAAAAGATTGTTCCATTTTAGTTTTAGTTATATATAAAAGAAAGGAATTCTCTTGTATATTTCTGCCAGCAGCCTTCGGGTAATAAAATCGCTCTATAATTTTCATGCTCGATTTTTATTGATACCTTCCCGCTTGAAGATTAAAAGTCTCAAGCTCCCACAGGTAAGTCTATCTCTGGCATAGTTTTGTGTGCACTCCAGGCGCCCGAATTTTTTACATCAACTTATATTTTTATATGGAGTACAACACATTTATAAATAATATCACTCACACTCTTACATACATTAAATAATTTATTTTTTAATATTACAATCTCTTCTTCCATGTTATCAAGGGGATTTTAACAGCAAATTTCCTGCAATTGACATCATCATTGACCATAATTTATCTACCAAGGAAGATGTGCAAAGTAAACTACTTGAGTTTACTGATTATAGATTTGTGTATACTGATGGGTCCAAAACTGAGTCTGCAGTCTCATTTGCTATTTACGATGGGCTATTGAATACTGGTATTGGTTATAAAATAAACTCAAACCTAAGTATATTCACAGCCGAGGCTGTGGCTATTCTTGCTGCCTTAAAACACATTAAACATAAAAATGATGGATGTTGTGAATGGATAATAGTTAGTGACAGCATGAGTGTTCTTGAAAATCTCAAAAACAATAGGTTGAATGCTAATACAAACTATCTAATTTCATTAATAAAAGAGTCTTGGCTGCATCTGTCTTCTCATAATATTAAAGTTTTGTTCATGTGGGTCCCTTCACATGTTGGTGTGTTGGGAAATGAAAGGGCTGACATTTTAGCCAGAACTATAACAAATACTGATGATATCCCTGATTCTAGTAGTTTCCTCAACATATCTGTTCCATGCACAGATATAGTCCCTCTGTTGAAAAAAAGGTCCACTGGTATATGGAAAAGGCATTGGAACCACACAGTCCAAATTGAAAATAAAGGTTTATGGTATGCTGTTTATAATGTTCCCATAGGAACCATGCCGTGGTTCTGTAAAGTTCTTATAATTCTTGACATTGTATTTAGTAATTCTTGACATTGTAACTAATAATCCTGACATTGTATTTAATTATTCTTACCATTATAATTTGATAGTAGTTAACGAATTCCTTATTCTTGACATTTTATGGTTCATTTGTATTAATTATATTGTATGTCAATTTTAGTGTTAAATTTATTCTTTATTATAAATTCATTACCATTCACCATGCTTCATTATTCTTTAAAATATTTGTACGCTGGAAACAGCAGAATATTATGGACATCAAATTATGTGTAACACCTATAGCAACAATATTCTGACAAATAAATTTATTATTATTATTATTATTATCAATACTTACATGAACAGGAAGTTTTACTCCACCATACTCAGGCTTCGTTTTGGTCATTGTCGTCTAAATTATCATCTGTTTCGTCTGAAAATTGTGCATAGTCCTCTTTGTGATCATTGTAATTCCCAAGTTGAGCAATCTCTAGCTCACATTTTCTTTGATTGCTTATCTTTTGGCATCCAGCGCCTTGTGCTAATGGATGAGCTTATTGAAATATATGGTAGTCCAGATTTGGTACCGCGCTCCATCCAGGCTCTCCTTGTAAATAGTTGCACGTATTTACATTTGTTTAATTTCATTAATAATACAGTTGGGCAAATTTAATTCTTCTATAATTTCTTTTGTATATATATAGATACCTGTTTTGTGTATATAATATTTCGCAATACTTATTTCGTTTTGTACTGCTGAAAAAAAATGTTAGTGATAGGGTGAACTGATAAAATAGGACGTGAGGTTAAGATAACACCATTATTACCTCAAACCCCGTACCTAAAAAAAAAAAAAATAAAGGACTTGACACATGGCTCTTACAAAAATAACTTTTTATTAAAAATAAATGATTGACTCTTATTTTGAATTTTACCTAAGATTTTGTTGAAAAAAAGTCTTACACATGGATTATAGTGAAATAAATATACATCATAAATATACAACACTGATGACTGAACTCGGATTTACTTTACTAAGGAAAAATAAGAAACTGATGACTTAACCTGGATTTACTTACTTATGGACAAATATCAAACTAATGACTACTACTGGATCATACTAATTATCAAAAAATAAACTGATGAATGTAACTGAATTTACAAAAAAAATATATAAACTAACTGATGACTAGGCAGCATGGTCTCTGACCCTAGCCTGTTCCTTATGGAACAAAAGGAAAAAAAAAAAAAAAAATGTCTCTGTCCTATTCAAACAATGACATAAAATTTTATGTCAATGTATTCAAACCAAACCAAAGAGATTTTGACATTTTGACTCGCTTTGTTGACGTAACGTAATGTCAAACGAAATTAAAATAAATATCACTCGTATTCGAAAACTGCGATATTCATTTATTTTATTAAATCTGGATAGTTTTCTAGATTAGTTTTATTTTATTTACTTTTAATCAGTGTCTGCTGCCTACTGAAAAATGGACCCCATTTCAATTTTACAGAACAGAATTGAACAATTGGAAGCTAAACTTGGTCTGGCAGCGAATGCCCCAATTGATGGGCAACAAGGAGACACTGCAACCGCCAATTTGTTGAATACTGCTCAAGCTATTAACAATGCAACTGCTGGACATGAGAAGCTTAATGAAGCCATGCATCTGGCTTCTGAATTGAACAACTACACTGACCCGAACTTTGTTGAAAATGTAAGACACACATTTCAACCTATTTCAATAATAACTTTCGTACTAAATTAAATAATTGGATGTGAAAGTGGTGGCAGTTTAAAGTTTTCTATTATAACGCACATACTTTTTATGCATAAATCCTGGTGTTGAAACCAGAAAGTGGATGGCTCATATTGATTATCATTTACTTTTGCATTAGAGACATGAAGCCTACTTGTTTATTTATTATCATCTATGCATCATGAGTCCAATGTTTGAGTATAAAATATTTGTCATGAATATTGTGGCAGAAAAACTGATTTCTTACTCATGCTCTAATGAAAAATACACAGTATATAAAAGTTATGCTGGAATTACCATTTTTAAATAATTATTTTGATAATAATATATAGTAATTTGTAATACAGAGTATAAATATAATCAGTCTTTGATTTTCAGATGCAACAGAATGAAATGCACATGCATGAAATTGCTGCTGCAGAGCCTGTCCTAAAACATCACTGCCAGTGCATGCAACGCTGCAAACAGGTAACCATAGAGATTTAATAGGGATAGAGTTATAGAGCTAGCATAATATAATAATATATTCCCAATTATCAAAATCGGACTGTTTTAAGTATTGAATTATGATGTTTTATAATAGGTCTTGACCAGTCCGCTGCTCATAAATATATACTTGAATGTCTTTGTGTGATGGTTCAGAATGATGTACTGAATATGTAACGACAAGTCAACAATTGCAACATGTTATTGATATTCACATGAGCAGGCGTGCTGTGTGGTCACCCTAGTGTACTATGTTATTTTGTGTTAGTGTCTCTTCCACCCTGTAGAGTTTAATTAATATACTCTGAAATATAATATAACATGTCTGTCTGTTTGGAAAGTTAAGGGTGAAGGTAACATGTGACTGAGAGCAGTGGTGGCGGCCCCGACTTACAAACAGTTGGTTGTCGGTTTAAACCCAGTCCCGCACATTACTTTGTGTAATTTATTTCATCACCACTGCTCTCAAAACGGTGAAGGAAAACATCATGAGGAAACCGGCATATGGTGAATTATAGCTCATTACTCTCCTAGAGAGGAGGCCTGAGTCCCTGCAGTGGGAACAATGCAGGCTGATGATGATATCGCAATTGTAATGAAATATGTCAATCACAATTAATATTAATTGTGATTTTAATTTAATTAATTTTGATTTTTTATTTGGATTCTAATTTTGCTATTACATACTGTTTCGATTTGTTTCTGTTTGCTTTTCCTAGCTCCTACTGTAAATGATGGTTTATAATAATGTAGATAGTTTTATATCCCAGCACAGCACAGAAGGCTTGTTAAACATATTAATTTTAGTTAAGTACTCACTGGAGTACTCAGAGATGTTTAATGATTACTTAGCCGTCACTTAGTAAAGATTTCACATACAAAACGTTCATTTTAGTGTCAAAATCTTTACTAAGAGATGGCTTAAGTAATTATTAAACGTCTTTGAGTTTGGCAGTCAAATATTAATCTGTAATTATAGTTTAGTGCTTGTGGCACATTTAATCTGTTTATGGGGCATGCGGTGCTAACCTGTATCAAGTTAGTTGACAAAAAAAAAATCGTCTAATTTGTCCGTCCGATAGATTTCCAAAAAAATATTGGACACATTTTTTCTTTTTACACGTAAACAATAAATGAAGACGTCGTCACAGTTTATTACGTTTTTTTTTACCAGAAAGTGAAGTCACCAGCCCCACTCATGATCTTTGACACGTTTTATTTTCGTCAATTTTTATGCATTTGATAATAGTAAAACACGTATCCAATATTATTCGATAATCTAACAGACGGACTAAACAGAATCATAGTTTTTTTGTCACTCGACTACCCTTTTAATTGTTACACTAACCTTAGATGTTATATACATAGTTACTTTATTAAATGCTATCAGCGTAAACAATTGTTGGTTGGTCAATAAAGAAAAGAAAAGTAATTTTCTTATATTTCAGGCAGGTCCAGTGCTCGAGTCTGAACCTATTCAGCACGCAGCCCAGATGCAAGAAGTAGTGAACAATATGCAAGCTGCCGCCGCTGAAGTGAAGGTCGAAGCTGACGCTGTAAGCATTACCGTTTGCTTTATTAATTATCCCATATTTTTTATTTTATGGAAGAGGCGTACGTGTATTGTAGTGCCCGGAACCTCTTGCAGTTTGTATGTTATTCCACAAAATTATCGGGATGCTTAGTTAGTTGCGGACAAAGAATAAAAATTCCTCATTCGCAACTGGTTGCGAACAAAGAATAAATATTCTTAGATCTCAACTGGTTACGAAGCGCAGTAGCGTAAATGGCCGGAAGGGGAAATACATATAAATGTCCTGAAAGGATAGTTTTTTTCCCCCATAATGAATTTAATTTGGCTATTATAACAAGCTTATTACTACAGTACCATTAGTAATTGGCCACACTGGCAGCGCGGGTCGCGCGCGATTGTGCCTGTCCGCGTTCGACCGCGGCTTCGTTCCGAGCGTTTGTCGTGTCCAGTGTTTGTCAAAATATTATGGATGAAGAAGTCTTGTTTTTACTGGAAAATTCTTACTTTAAATGGCAAATGCTAAAAGTGAAAAATGGAATTAATAAAATTAATTAAACCAGAGAAAAAAAAGAAAAAAATAAGGAGTACCTATTTCATACAGTATGAAAGATTGTGAGAGCATGTTTGTATTGACGATGTTTCGACAATCGACATCCACAGACTCTAAAGTGCGCTGTGGATTCTGTGGTCGTGCTTGAATAGCACTTATTAATTCTCCAACATTATTAATAAAATTGTGACGACGCCATCACAACAACGCGCGTGGTCAGCTCGAACTAGTTTAAGATCCCCGCTCCCGCGCGGGTTGCCGCTCGCTTGTCGCCCGCGCACTACTTACTGCGGCCACTTGTATGAACGAGCTATGGCGCGAGTTGCCCGCGCGTTCCCCGCGCAAAGTAGCCCGCGCCGCTCCCCGTGTCCGCGTCCTATTATGGACGCTCAAAGAAAGTTCTTTTGGCGCTAACAGCACCGAAACTAGCGCCACCCACATCATATTTCTTTTACTCTAAAATCACATCAAATTTGAAAAATCTAAAACACTAAGTATCATGTAATAAACAACCTGTAGTATTTTTAAAATCACAAGGGGTTTGAACTATTTTGTGTGGGAGCTGGCATATCGACCCACCGCCCCATTTTGATTTTTCATTCAATGAAAGTGGTTTAAATGGAAAGAGGACGTACAGACGAACAAAAAATGCCCAAAAATACAGTACCCCAAAGTGTCACGTTGTCGAGATATTTGAAGGTAAAGGTCGACATTATGAGTACAATGACCACACATAAAATAGACCTTTTACGTGTCTATACCTAGGCGTTGATTATTATTATTACAGTTTATCAAAAGAGAGTAGGGATGTCACATACTACTAGGAACACGAAAAAACTATTTTTTGCCATAAAATAGCGTTTCAGTGCGATACAAAGTGATTTTCTCGTCCGCATATTAATAATCAACCTGGGAACGATTATTTACAAACAATTTAACGCCTATACACGTAATAAGTCGATCTTTACCTTCAAATATCTCGGTAACGTGATACTTTGAGGTACCATGGTACTGGTCATTTTTCGTTCGTCTATATCTGATTGGCCTGTTGGTCTAGTGGTTAGTGACCCTAACTGCTATGCCGGAGGTCGTGGGTTCGATTCCCACCCAGGACAAATGTTTGTGTGATGAGCACGATCATTTGTTCTGTGTCTGGGTGTAATTTATCTATAATATGTATGTATTTAGAAATATATAAGTATGTTTATCAGTTGTCTGGTACCCAGAACACAAGCTCTGCTTAGCTTGGGACTAGATGGCGTTGTGTGATAGTTGTGGAATATTATTATATGTCCTCTACTATTCATACATACTACTTTTATCGTGGGCCACCATTTAAAATAAAAAATCAAAATGGCGGGTAGGTTGATAAGCCACATCGGTTCTACCCCCTTAAAGAATTACTTATTACCATAGAGTATTAAAGCTAAATAGTCTTTGCTTAATACCAATGACGTATTATAATATAGACAAGTCATGAACTAACATGGCGGGGTTTCAAAACGGCGAAAATATTACTTAACTACTTTTACGCGTAAAGAAAGGGAAAGAAAATATGACACCGTACAGCGGGATGCCGCCCTGTTTCCTTTATGTTTCGCGCAGGTTTACACACACGATTTAAATTATTAACAAACGTAGCGTCGCGCGTGAGGTTGGTGCGTATAAGTGCGATGTGGCCAATTGGCTTTATTTCATGTTGTCATTTTTGAGGGCGGACAACGTATATATAGTTTTAATATATCATTGCTTAATACCGCCAAAAGTGGCCACTTTTATCCGTAATCAGTAATATCCTGAACTTAATTTATCAAGTCTACAGTCATGAAAAGTGATTTAAAAATACTACAGGTCTAGTAAATAACCTGTAGTATTTTTAAATCACTTTTCATGACTGTAGACTTGATAAATTAAGTTCAGGATATTACTGATTACGGATAAAAGTGGCCACGGTAGTATTTTGGATTTTTCAAATTTGATGTGATTTTAGAGTAAAAGAAACAAGATGTGGGTGGCGCTAGTTTTGGTGCTGTTAGCACCATATGTTTGATCAGTCACGCCGCGACCGCCCCGCGGCTTGCGTTTGCAGTCTGGCCTCACACTAACAGTTAACTTGATCAACAGGTATCTCAAGGTGTCCAAGAACTGGCAGAAACGTGCGGCGCAGCGGCTTCCGATGCGTCTGAACAACTGGCCAACGTGGCCCAGAAAGTGGAACAGGCTGAACAAAAGCTGTTCCCACGAAGACGGAATGGACTTGACTAATAATGGTCCATGGAAAATTAGTGTTTGTGTTGCTTAATTATATTTCATATAAATCATTTATTTATTCAAAGCTGCTGAAATTAAAAAGTATTGTTTTATAATGTGTATTGTTTTTATTGCGTACTAGCTGTACCCGGCATGCGTTGCAATGCCCTTTTACCTACCTGCCTACTACCTTATCTACTACCCTACCTACTACCCTACCTACTACCCTACCTACTACCCCTACCTACTACCCTACCTACTACCCTACCTACTACCCTACCTACCACCCTACCTACTACCCTACCTACTACCCTGCCTACCTTCCTACTACTTTCTCACCGTTTACACCTTCCCTGGACTACCACAAATAATTCAAAACCAAAATGAGCCAAATCGGTCCAGCCGTTCTCGAGTTTTAGCGAGACACGAACAGCAATTCATTTTTATATATACAGTGTGTCCGGACATGGACTAGCGATATTCTAAATACTTAAATATAAGCTATTTTAAAGTACTATTACACTATAGGCTTGGGTCCAATACACTTCCCCGCTATGTGGCAGCCATTTTGTTTTTTTTGTTGAAATATGCTCTATGCGAGTACAAAAAAAATCATATATCTCAAAGTTTTAGTCATACTGAGATAAAAATAGGCTTATTCGGAAGGCAATAATATTGTCTACCGTCTGCATTACAAAGCAATGTGTTCACAATTCCATAACTTTTGAAAAAAAATGTGAAAGTCGAAAAAAAAAACAAAAAATTATGCAATTCAACCAATAATGGTTAATTACTACAAAAACAACCCCGAGAACTTTTTTATTTTTTATACTAGATCGACAGTTTTTGAGCTAAGCTACAATGCAACATAAAATTCACAACTGTATGTTTAATACTTTAAGAGTTATTGTTGTATTATTGTAATCTTCATTTAATATTGGAAAAAACATTAAATAAAATTCAATATGAATGTTATGTTTTTTTAATGATTTCCTGTTTAGGGTTCCGACAAAGGCCTTTTGTGCTTGCGCATACGCTATGTTCATACAACAATAACTCTTAAAGTATTAGACATACAGTTGTGAATTTTATGTTGTATTGTAGCTTAGCTCAAAAACTGTCGATCTAGTATAAAAAATAAAAAGCTCTCGGGGTTGTTTTTGTAGTAATTAACCATTATTGGTTGAATTGCATAATTTTTTGTTTTTTTTTTCGACTTTCACATTTTTTTTCAAAAGTTATGGAATTGTGAACATATTGCTTTGTAGTGCAGACGGTAGACAATATTATTGCCTTTCGAATAAGCCTATTTTTATCTCAGTATGACTAAAACTTTGAGATATATGATTTTTTTTGTACTCGCATAGAGCATACTTCAACAAAAAAAACAAAATGGCTGCCACATAGCGGGGAAGTATATTGGACCTAAGCCTATAGTGTAATTGTACTTTAAAATAGCTTATATTTAAGTATTTAGAATATCGCTAGTCCATGTCCGGACACACTGTATATAGATTATGTATACACCTGTGGTTTTAGTCAGTGTTGCCTAAATACTTATTTCCCATGAGGGAATGAGATCCGCTAAGAAGAAGATCATCATCTCCGGCCCTTGTCCCATGTGCCTTGGCGCGCGCCGGCGCAAGTCCTCTGTCAAGTGTCACGCTAGCTTTAGGGCCGGCGCACATATCGCGCAGTGCAAGCGCTGAGCATGCCCGCGAAGTTTTGTATATGCGTGACACAAAACACTAAGGCGAAATTGTAACCGAGAACACAGACTATATAGAGAACAGACCGAGAATGCGCGAGTCGCTAGACTGCGCATAATCAACACACCGTCGTCATTCTGGTCACTCGTTTCGCATTTCATTTTTCGAGAGTGCAAACGTGTACAATCGTGAATAACGAGGAATGAAGTCGTGCCGCGCGAGTGTCAGGTGACCAGAAGCGGAGTAGCACGTAGTCGCGTTCGAGCGCGCTATCTTTCGCATGTGGTCGCTTCGATGCTCTTCAGGAATTATTTGTCGTGTTAATTGATTTTAGATATCATTTCAATGAGGACAATGTCGATAATATGTAGTTTGACAGTAAAACACACTCTGTGCGCCGGCCCTTTACTTACTCCTTTTTTTCACACACGTTTGCTTCGTCTTCCTCTCCACCCATCACTCAAGAATAATTATGATTTGAACAACAGTTATTAGGTCGATCAAAGGTCTCCAAACCATGAAAATTTGTGATATTTCAGAAACGTTATTCCAAATGTACATGAATTCTGCTACCATAATTCGTTACTGCTGTTTCGACCCAAAATACATACACCTATCATTTCCTTCGTGCTTTGCCTTTATGGAAGAACACACAACTCAGGGACAAAACGTTTTGCGCGGCACGCGAATGTTCTTTCTGTTCTGTTTTCGGACCCATGGGACTCACCTCTTTTACGTAAGTGGATAAGCGTTCAGACACACTTATCCAAATAAACTTGTAATGCAGTGTTGTTTATTATTGTAAATTTAATTTAATAATAATAATAATAAATTAAATTAATTAATTTAATTTAATTTTTTTTTTATTAAGCAAAGTTATTTTTTATTGTCACTACCCAAATAAGGATTGAATTCTAAAATAAATTGTTTATTATTTGAATAAACGACATATCATCGGACGAGCTCTTGTTACAGTCGATCAGACAGTTCCATTACGAATTCTCAGCAGTCTGAATGTCCGGTTGATGATAATAGGCAGAGGCTCACCCCCAATTACTTTAAACATATTACATAACTGGTGAAATGTGCGTGTACTAATAAGTACACCTCTCTGTGGTCTGCCTAACCAAGTCTTTGGCCGAACCCTATAATTAGTAGCTAAAACTATTTGATTGTGAACGCCTCTTGGCTATAAGATAGATAAGATCAGTATTGTCCCACAGGGTACCTATTGTTAAAAAAAACTCGGAACGCTCTCGATATTGTCATCGATATTTCCATGCGGTCACAGTGATAAGGGCCATGGACAGTACTGTATTGTATTGAATAACGGGCTGCGCAGGATGGCGCTGATAGTGACATCATGCAGGACTTCAAGAAATCAGTGATGGTCGCGCTTCGCGATTTTGATGTGACTCGGAACGCACCATTATACAGTGTGTCCGGACATGGACTAGCGATATTCTAAATACTTAAATATAAGCTATTTTAAAGTACTATTACACTATAGGCTTGGGTCCAATACACTTCCCCGCTATGTGGCAGCCATTTTGTTTTTTTTGTTGAAATATGCTCTATGCGAGTACAAAAAAAATCATATATCTCAAAGTTTTAGTCATACTGAGATAAAAATAGGCTTATTCGGAAGGCAATAATATTGTCTACCGTCTGCATTACAAAGCAATGTGTTCACAATTCCATAACTTTTGAAAAAAAATGTGAAAGTCGAAAAAAAAAACAAAAAATTATGCAATTCAACCAATAATGGTTAATTACTACAAAAACAACCCCGAGAACTTTTTTATTTTTTATACTAGATCGACAGTTTTTGAGCTAAGCTACAATGCAACATAAAATTCACAACTGTATGTTTAATACTTTAAGAGTTATTGTTGTTTGAACATAGCGTATGCGCAAGCACAAAAGGCCTTTGTCGGAACCCTAAACAGGAAATCATTAAAAAAACATAACATTCATATTGAATTTTAATCTTCATTTAATATTGGAAAAAACATTAAATAAAATTCAATATGAATGTTATGTTTTTTTAATGATTTCCTGTTTAGGGTTCCGACAAAGGCCTTTTGTGCTTGCGCATACGCTATGTTCATACAACAATAACTCTTAAAGTATTAGACATACAGTTGTGAATTTTATGTTGTATTGTAGCTTAGCTCAAAAACTGTCGATCTAGTATAAAAAATAAAAAAGCTCTCGGGGTTGTTTTTGTAGTAATTAACCATTATTGGTTGAATTGCATAATTTTTTGTTTTTTTTTTCGACTTTCACATTTTTTTTCAAAAGTTATGGAATTGTGAACATATTGCTTTGTAGTGCAGACGGTAGACAATATTATTGCCTTTCGAATAAGCCTATTTTTATCTCAGTATGACTAAAACTTTGAGATATATGATTTTTTTTGTACTCGCATAGAGCATACTTCAACAAAAAAAACAAAATGGCTGCCACATAGCGGGGAAGTATATTGGACCTAAGCCTATAGTGTAATTGTACTTTAAAATAGCTTATATTTAAGTATTTAGAATATCGCTAGTCCATGTCCGGACACACTGTATACAATGTCGCCCATGCGCATGTGACCGCCCGTAATATTCTGAATATTCATGAAAAAATATCGAAAATAAACTTCAAAAGGGGGGGTCTATCTGTAACATTTATCATGTTATTCAATTTTGAATTTTTTAAGTAGAGTTTGTAGACTTGCTTTCTATTTTTTGACACATCTCCGAAGTTTATGGGTCGATTTGTATTTTGTTTATTATTTCCAAAAGCTTATGAGTTATTTTAACAGGTTCATTAACATTTTACTAAAACTTATCGACTACGAAAAAAAAAAACGGAATCGAAGTAATTTTTTCGGTAAAAAATTGTGTATTTATTTTAAAAAAACTAGTGTAAGTCCATAAATTATCCCCATAGGACCACTTTTTTAATCATTATTTGTAATCTACTACATAACAGCTAAAAATTTACAGAACATTATTAAACCAAACTGTAACTAAATCCAAAGTAAAACTCTAAAACTCTAAGAGTCAAATTTAGGAAAAGAAAATGTGAAAGTCAATTAAATGTCCCCGCTTTTAGCAGTGAGTACTAAAAGGTTAAACTAATAAGGAGGATGATAATGGAAATAAAAACAAACAAGCAATAGCCAGATTTTTACTTAAAAAATAAAAAATACAAGAATTTTAATTAATTAGATTTTCGAAATGGTCCCCACCCTCCTGTAAACAAACTAAAGCTCTCATGGCAACACTTTTTATTGTACGACGTAATTCTTCACGGTTTTCTTTAAATTCCGCAGCAGCAGCAAAAATCCTAGCCGTTAATTGCTCGCGGCTTTCAATGGGCACGGCATACACTTTTTGTTTCATGTTGCCCCAAAGATAAAAATCTAAGGGTGTAAGGTCGGGAGATCGCGGCGGCCAAGCAATGGGACCTCCTCTGCCAATCCATCGCGGATAATTTTGATTTAAATAATCACGAACTAGTCGTGCGAAGTGTGCTGGAGCTCCATCTAATTGCAGATACATCCGCCTTCTTGTTTCCAGCGGTACTTCCTCCAAAAGCAACGGCAACGTATTGACTATAAAATCTAAAAATGCGTGTTGATCTAGTCTGTTTGGTAACACGAAAGGGCCAATAAGTTCACCGTCAATCATTCCAGCCCATACATTTATGGAAAATTGAGTCTGGAAAGTTGTTTCTCTAATGACGTGTGGATTTTCAGTGGCCCACACATGAAGATTGCGATGATTTGTTATACCCGCCCTTGTAAACGTGGCTTCATCTGTCCACAAAATCTTCCTCATAAAATTGAGATTAGCTCTTTGCTGTGCAATTATCCAATTACAAAAAACAGATCTCGCACCGTAATCGACATTTTCCAAATGTTGTGCACGTCGGAAATGATAAGGATGCAGGCCTTCTTTTTTGAGAATTCTCCAAACTCTTATTCTTGGTATACCTACTCTTATCGATAGGAGACGAATACTTAGCATAGGGTTAGCGCGCACTAATCGTAACACATCCTCTTCCACGTCTACATCAACAATCACGCCGGGCTCATTTTGTTGCGGAAATAATCCTCTTTCGCAAAAAAGACGATGTACGGCAATGAAGGATCGGTACCCAAGTACTGGTCTACTTGGATATCGACGTCTGTACTCTTCGACAGCAGCGCGTGCATTTCCATTACAAACACCGTAAATGAAATGCATGTCAGCCACATGAGACGGCGCGGCGGCGGTAGATCACGCAATCGTACCATTGCAATGATACGAGTAGTTAACAAACTTTCCTCACAAGATTAAGTAGTGCACAAATCACAAAACACGTAGCGTCACGGGGTCAGTAATCAAGCGACTGAATGAAGTAACGCTAGCCGATAAGGGTGTGCACGTGGTAGGGACGCAATTGTTAAAAAGCTGTTTCTAGGAACCTGTTTCTACCTGAGCGACCCTTTTTATTTGAATAGTTGCAAATGTTCAACAAGTTGTTTGCTGGTTTTTTTTTTAGAGATAGGTATTAGTAATGTTCTGTGAATTTTTAGCTGTTATGTAGTAGATTACAAATAATGATTAAAAAAGTGGTCCTATGGGGATAATTTATGGACTTACACTAGTTTTTTTTAAAATAAATACACAATTTTTTACCGAAAAAATTACTTCGATTCCGTTTTTTTTTTTAGTAGTCGATAATTTTTAGTAAAATGTTAATTAACCTGTTAAAATAACTCATAAGCTTTTGGAAATAATAAACAAAATACAAATCGACCCATAAACTTCGGAGATGTGTCAAAAAATAGAAAGCAAGTCTACAAACTCTACTTAAAAAATTCAAAATTGAATAACATGATAAATGTTACAGATAGACCCCCCCTTTTGAAGTTTATTTTCGATATTTTTTCATGAATATTCAGAATATTACGGGCGGTCACATGCGCATGGGCGACATTGTATATATTAGTCTATGGAACGCACCCGTTTGTCAACTCATTCAATCAAGCGTCGTCTGTCAAACTAAATTTTAGCAAAATAAAAATGGCAGACGCGGCCGTAGAAACGGCGCCCGGAGATGAAAATGACGATAGTTGGTTGTATGGAGAAACAAATCCAGATCAGGCATTAGATAAACCTACCGAAGATACCGAAAAAGAACAGCAAGAGACTAATACAGGCGACGCTGCAACAGTAAGTATAACATAACCTATAACAATGTTTGATCGAAAGTTTACGTGTGGAATGCGAATATTTAAATATTTTTAACTGTATTTGTTAACAATCGTAATTAAACAATACGAAATAACCTTGATAAATGGCTGAATTATTATATTAAAATTAGTATTCTAGAACAACTGTTTACTAGCTTGTCACTTGCAGGAAGGCGATGAAAAAGATCAGGAGGATAACGAGGCGACTAATGATGACTCTCACTTCAACGACGAGCATTTCGCTGAGGTTGCGCGCGATGGCGATGACCAGAACGGAGACGCCGACAGTCAGAACAACGGAGAGTCTGATTCGGATGACAGTGATGACATCAAAGTCACTATTGGGGAGATCAAATCGGGACCACAATCTTACGCTAGTCTAGCCATAAAAGTAAGTAGGCTAATCTTCTTGCTAAGCTTACAACAATCACGAAGGGCAACATAAAGAAACTTGAAATGCAGGTGATCAGATAGCAGATGTCCTTAATATGTTAACAACTTTCATCAATTATCAAAATAATACTTACCTGATAGCTTGTGATTATTCAGCTGGGATGAGTAACAAAATGCTCATTGCTTTCTACCTTCTTCAAGGAGGTTGAAAATCAATGAGTGATTTTTCTAAACTACTCTTTTCAGCGTGGTGTAGGTTTAGTAGCAGCTGGTGCTGCAGAAAAACCACGCAGTGGCACCACCACTGCTGGAAAAGTAACATTAGAAGACTTGGATGGACCAGGGAGCATCAATGGAGTGCCTGCACTCGAGTTTAACATTGACACCATTGAAGATAAACCATGGAACAAGCCTGGCGCTGACATATCTGGTACATATACTACTACTAATAAGCCCTACTATTTTTTTTAAATGTTGTTAACTAAATTAAAATACAAATATTTATGAACTTTGTCAAGTTCTAAAAATTCTGCAGTACATTCTTTCGCCTGCCAGAACTATGGGTTGTTCCAAAGTGGTTTTTAGTCAGTAGAAGTCTGACACCCCCTTTCGCTCCGCCCATACTGAGAGGAGTCATTTAATGATTTCTCTGACAAAAGGCAATGTGCCAAAAAAATTTAAAAAAAAAACATATTTATTTCCTAACATTTTTCATAATCATGAATTGATTATAAGTAAGCATGTGTCAGGCTCAGGACAGGCTTTGGCCTATCATGGTGCCCAAGTATTTTGGATACTGGAATTTGTCTATCTTTGTACAAGAGCAATCAAAAATGGGGGGGTTAGCACAGCAGTGGATCTTAATTGGGTATTTGAGAGGTGGATCAGTATACACTTCATCATCATCATCAGCCTATAATGTTCCCACTGCAGGGACTCAGGCCTCCTCTCTAGAAGTGGGATGGGCTATACATGCCGGTTTCCTCACGATGTTTTCCTTCACCGTTTTGAGAGCAGTGGTGTTGAAATAAATTACACAAAGTAATGCGCCTGACTGGATTCGAACCCACGACTCACAGTTCGTAAGTCGAGGCCGCCACCACTGGGCCACCACTGCTAGTATACACTTGGTGAAGCATAATTATATAGTTGGACTTGGAGTGTTTTATTCCAACTGCCGCATAATCAATTTCTTTGCAGGATCCAAGACAGTGAAATCGTTTCTCTGGGATTTCGTCGAGCTTCATTGTCTCGGCGCTTTTCTTGTGGTCGCCACTTGATTCTGGTTAGCAGGAGTTACAGTGGTTAGGTAATAGTGTGGCGGGCTTGCCGCCTAATTTTAAAATAGTTGCTGCCAAAAATAAATAAAATAAATCAAGTTATCTCACTAACTGGCTTGATATTTTCAGATTATTTCAACTATGGTTTCAACGAAGTGACGTGGAGCGCGTACTGCGAGCGACAGCGGCGCATGCGAGTAAACGAGGCAGGCGTGGGCCTGCACCCAGGAGCGCCACCCCGCATGCCACCGCCCGACATCCGGAGACCACCTGGTAATCAACTATTCTGTAGTCTGTACCTACATGCAAAATCTGTCTCATTTTCCCATTGTGGTGACATACTGCCGCACTCAGAGAGCTTTAATAATTACTGAGGCCATCACTTAGTAAAGGTTTTGACAGTTTTTTTTTACAAAACAAAAGTATGTCAAATCTTTACTAAGTGACTGCCTAAGTAATCCTTAAATATCTCTGAGTACTGCAGTTGGGTTTCTTCCTCTTAGAAGATCGTGGGATATAAATTCCATAATCTACTATGCAAAAAATCAAGCAACTTTTTAAAGTAATTAGAAATTACAAAATGTGTTAAAATATAATTCATCCGTGAAACTTTTAACATTACCAAACATCAAATAAAATCAAAAATCAAAAATGTTTATTTCATATTATCACGTTGTACATTATACAGTTGGTGGCGTCTCCTTTTAAGCATATAAATGCCTGTGCCAGGAGGCGCCGCTCTTTTATATCTTAACATTTGCGTAACATGTTACTGAGAGAGAAAAAAAAGGTTTAAAAAGTTTATATTTAAAAATAAAGTTTAAGTTTAATTAAAGTAAACGTTTAGAAAATGTTTATATTAAATTTTTTTTTTTAGTGTCATTAGTCTGTTGGTGCGTGTTTGTATATGTGTGCGTGCGTGTGTATATGTGTGTGTGTGTAATGCGTGTTTGAGTGTGTGTGTATGCGTGTGTGTGTTTTATACGGAAACGCATTTACCTTATATTTAATAAAAGATTCTCTACTTCATCGTAGCACAACTTGTTGATCCAGGTAATCAACAACGATTTGCATTCTTTATTTGGTTTACTGTGTATGTATATTTGTTTATTTATTGTATTATATAAGTAAGACGAGCGTTTTTGGTACTGGATATTAGCAAATTCTGTTTTTACATAAGGGGTGGAAGCAATGTCATGTTTCCTTCTTCTAGCTTCTTCTTATTTTTTTAATACAATGTGTATAATATATAATTTTCGAACTGATAACAAATTGCTTATTTGGTATAGCTCGAACGTGGGAAAGATACTTTTTTTGAAGTACATAACATTTATTAATGTTCGTTGAGCTCTTTCAACATCCAAGAAACGTGTTTTACGCGCGCCCCCCCAAATGGAGATACAATATACAGTGTGTCCGGACATGGACTAGCGATATTCTAAATACTTAAATATAAGCTATTTTAAAGTACTATTACACTATAGGCTTGGGTCCAATACACTTCCCCGCTATGTGGCAGCCATTTTGTTTTTTTTGTTGAAATATGCTCTATGCGAGTACAAAAAAAATCATATATCTCAAAGTTTTAGTCATACTGAGATAAAAATAGGCTTATTCGGAAGGCAATTATATTGTCTACCGTCTGCATTACAAAGCAATGTGTTCACAATTCCATAACTTTTGAAAAAAAATGTTAAAGTCGAAAAAAAAAACAAAAAATTATGCAATTCAACCAATAATGGTTAATTACTACAAAAACAACCCCGAGAACTTTTTTATTTTTTATACTAGATCGACAGTTTTTGAGCTAAGCTACAATGCAACATAAAATTCACAACTGTATGTTTAATACTTTAATCTTCATTTAATATTGGAAAAAACATTAAATAAAATTCAATATGAATGTTATGTTTTTTTAATGATTTCCTGTTTAGGGTTCCGACAAAGGCCTTTTGTGCTTGCGCATACGCTATGTTCATACAACAATAACTCTTAAAGTATTAGACATACAGTTGTGAATTTTATGTTGTATTGTAGCTTAGCTCAAAAACTGTCGATCTAGTATAAAAAATAAAAAAGCTCTCGGGGTTGTTTTTGTAGTAATTAACCATTATTGGTTGAATTGCATAATTTTTTGTTTTTTTTTTCGACTTTCACATTTTTTTTCAAAAGTTATGGAATTGTGAACATATTGCTTTGTAGTGCAGACGGTAGACAATATTATTGCCTTTCGAATAAGCCTATTTTTATCTCAGTATGACTAAAACTTTGAGATATATGATTTTTTTTGTACTCGCATAGAGCATACTTCAACAAAAAAAACAAAATGGCTGCCACATAGCGGGGAAGTATATTGGACCTAAGCCTATAGTGTAATTGTACTTTAAAATAGCTTATATTTAAGTATTTAGAATATCGCTAGTCCATGTCCGGACACACTGTATTATAACAGATTGAACTAACGAGGTATAAACCTCATTTAAAAGATTTTTTGCTATGCCACTCCTAGGGACTATGTGTCGTAATGTTTTAAACATCCAAATGAATTTTCGTATTCTCGCAGTAATTTGATCGATTTGAGGATACCAAGAGAAGAGTACTTGACGTGGTTAACTTTACTGATGGCTGGACAGTTGCAGTCGTAATCAAGTGTTCTCCTACACTCATGTATTTTAATGTTGAAATTAAGATCTGGTTGAACATTTCACATCTTATATATTGAAAAGCAGATGTAGTTGGTTTTGTTCGTGTTCAACGTAAGGAGATTTGTTTTTAACCATGAAGCCACTTGTAACATGCCTTTTTCTGTATTGGTTTTGGTTTCAGCCCAGGTTGAGCCTGTGAAGATGATTGCGGTGTCATCGGCATACGAAAATACTTTTGCTTTATCGATTGTCATATTGCACAAGTCGTTTATATATATCAAAAATAGGGTAGGACCTAGAACGCTTCCCTGAGGTACGCCACATGTTACATCAGCGTCCTCGCTGACACAATTGTCTAGCTTAACCTTCTGTTTTCTATTTGTCAAATAATCGGTGAATATAGATAGTTGTGTATCTCTAATACCAATTTTTTCCCATTTTTTGACGAGGATGGGAATAGAAACCGTATCGAAGGCCTTTTTTAGGTCTATAAAAACTGATAAGCACCTAGTTCCTTTGTCGAGTTCTTTAGTTAATAATGTAGTTAAAGAAGTGATAGCATCTTCCGTAGAAATACCGCGTCTAAAGCCAAATTGAGAAGGAGATAAAATGTTGTTGGTTTGAAGATAGTTTATTAATCTGGAATTTAAAAGTTTTTCTAATATTTTTGCTATAACAGGAATGACAGAAATTGGTCTATATAAACATAAAAACATGAATAGATTTTTGTGTGATTATGATATTGGTCCCATAGAAAAAGTTGTTTGGCTTGATAGTCTTTATCACCCTTAAATATCACCAATTGACCACACCATACTGATACATGCTATCGCTGGAAAACTGACTCTAAATTAAGGCAAAATTTTTCTTTAACAATTTATCCTGTTTTTTTTTCTTATTATCCTTTACTAAAATGCGGCGATTTTTTATTTAGGTCCGAGAAATGAAGAAATGATGCCACCACCAATGTCAAATAATTATAATCAAGCGAGAGAAAACACTATACAGGTGAGTTATTTAAATCAGTATCCAAATTTAGATTATTAACTTTGTCATTAGCACAAATAAGTATAATTGGGCATGCCTAATTTATTTTTTCAAGCGCTGTCTTAAAACCATTTCGAGGGTTAGCTTAGGTGAATTCATGCCTGTGACCAGATTTGAAAAATACATACTATTTCAAAAGTTATAGGTGTTTTAACGAATGACTTTCATTTGACCTTTCAGACCCTCCAACAAAGCATAATAGAACATTCCTTTGTCATTCTATCATTCTTGAAAAAAAAAACATTCGGTTGCGAGACTGTATGTCAACATTTTGTAGGTTATGTTTAGCCAGCTTTGTTGAAGTTTGTTTTTGTGAAATATTGTGAAGTGTTGTAATGGCTTCTTTAAATTATACTAAGGCGGATTCCCGTAACACACCTACGGTCAATAATGCTATGATTGTTGAGTATATGATGTTGTCCACTCAACACAATATAGCGGAAATACGAGGAGCAAAGGCTCTAATGTAAGTATTCTATATCATTGTTTTGATTTATATAAGATTGGTTTATCTCTTGTCATTAATGAACTTATTATATACTAGCGACCCGCCCCGGCTTCGCACAGGTGTTTTTCTCTACTATATTATGCATGTATACATAAAACCTTCCTCTTGAAGCACTGTATCAATCTCAACTGTCAAGGATATGTCACTGGATTTGGATTGACATTGTATTCTTTTTAAATTTGTCTGTGGCACAACACCGCACTACATACAGCCTCATAGCGATATTGAGAGCACCTCGAATTTAAAAAATCCTAAAAAAATGTACAACCCTTAAAAAAATAAAATAAGCAAATTAGTGCCTTGAAATGGTCTATATTTTGTAAAAAAAAAATTAAAAAAAAATCAAGTCATGGCCAATTCTATCAATGGTCCTCCACTACTGTATAACCTAGCTAGGACACCAGTTTTACACCTTTACTTTCACTATAAATCGCTAAACTAAAGCCATGCCTATTGTATAGTTCGTGTCAAATAACTGTGCCCCTCTGAAGTTGCCTACGAGTGGCTGCGCAGCAGTCAAAATTACGAACAAAACTGCAACTGCGCATGCGCGAGACATGTGGGCGGGCATTATGGCGGCGCGATTTTATGTCTCACTCACTCGTTTACTTTTGATGCATGCTTGCGTCCCGCTTGCTCCGTACGATAGACATTCGATGCCACAAGTGTTGCGTTATTGTACATGTTGTTATTTGTTTTTGTTATTACTTAGTCGTTTTTGATTTGTTATCTTGTTATTTCTTGTTAACATTGTTACTTAGTTTTGTGTATTAATTTTTTGGCTAAAATGCCTAAACGGAATACGCCGTCAGGCGAGATAAATAATTTACAATGTGGTGAATTATATGAAAAAGGAGAAAGACGAAGGCGTGCATAATGTTGCACAGGTGGAATTGATAATTTTCCTCTTTCTTTCAATTCACCTGAGTTAAAAACTACGTTATCTTTTAAAAATATATATTTATTGTGTTTAAACACTTTTCTACGTAACTGCACCTGCGCGATCTATGCTAATGGCTAACTTCAGAGGGGCAAAGTTATTTGACGGGAACTTGTAACAGACTACCTGTTTTTGGGACATAAATGAATAATGAAATAAATGTTTCGGTTGGTTTTCAGGTGATGACTGCTGAACGGCGCGAGTACGGGCGCAGCGGTCACCAGCGTGAGATGGGAGCACCGGACTACTTCGGTCCCCCGCCCGGTGAACACTACTACCCTCCACCGCCTCATGCTCCTTATGAAGAACCTTGGGGTAAGTTAAACAATAAACAACGGATACCGTGAAGAGTGATCGCGGCTTCAAACTGATCCGATTGTTTGGCAGAAGCGGAGTTGTTCTTAGTAGCAATTTGCTTGCAGTAATAGTAGTAGTCAATCGATCTTGAGGCCGTAGCGCCCACACACATTACGGATTTTGGTCTGATCAGATCACGCAGTATGAAATCATTGATGAATCATGACAATACCCGTTACACATTTAAAAAAATTGACATTTGATATTGTGAGAAGTATGGATTTTGCGGCCGGTTGTCATTTTGAGAAGTTGACATTATAAACTGTTACGGAAAATGCATATTACTTTTTGCAGGTCACCCTGAACCGACTGGTTGGGCGCCAAGTGAAATAAAGGAGCTAACCCCAGGGCCGATGGGCCCGCCCGTGGGTCCACCGATGAGCTTAGGGCCGCCACTGGGCCCGCCGCACATCGCGCCGCCGCACATGATGCCGGCGCCGCCCTACGTGTCGCCGTACCGGCCGCACCCGCCGCCGCACGTGCACGAGCGGGACCGGGACCGGGACCGCGACAGAGACCGCATGCGGGAGAGAGACGACCGCGACCGGAGAGACCGCGATAGAAGGGATGAGGTCAGAACTCTACATGCTTTATGTTTTTTTTTTTTTGTATGATCTTTACGTGTTGATGAACTTAAATTTTGTTACATCAGTATGTAGCTGCACAGCTCTCTCTCTCTTTTCTCTATTTGCTTCGAGTTAATCTTGAATGGTCAAATGGTTGTGCAGGATGAGCAAGAGGTGGCGGATATCCTGCAGACATACACTGGCAATTTGTTTGGGATGGATCGAGGATACTCCATTTGCCCAGATTATATCTACAGCGGCCAACCTGGGGTCGCAGTCGGTTAAGTTTAGTAAAGTTGGCATGATTGAGTGGTAGCGATGTCTCGAGTGAGCCCGGCCATCACCAAAGGAGCTTGGAGCCCGGAGGCGGGCTGCGCTGGATAGGTCGCGAACGTCATGCGTAGCAGTTCTCGTGACCCATCGTGGCAGTGTTTTATGTGGGTGCAAGCCCCACATAATCGCGCCACATTTTACACCGCCAAAAAAAAAATTGTATGATTTAGTAATGTTGTTTTTTGTTTCGCAGGAGGAAAGAGATAGAGACAGGGAACGTGATCGGTCTCGTTCTATAAAACCCGACAGGATAAGAGAAAAGTAAGTGCGCAAACCTCGACTTCATCTACTATTTTTTTAATACAACTCAAGTGTTATTGTTTCTAGAAAGCGATACAATATTATTATTGGCGTATTAAATATAAAAATATATTTATACTGTTATTTACAGATCATATAGACGGGAGCGATCTCGTTCGAGGTCTCGTCGTCACAAATCGCGGTCCCGTTCGCCGCGCCAGACTGAACGTTCGCGGGACCGGGAGCGCTCCCCGCGGGAACGTGAGCGGGACCGCTCCCGAGAACGCGAGCGAACATCGCGCGATCGTGAACGTAGTGTCAAACCTAAGACCAAGGACAAGGAGAAAGCTGATGATAAATAGATGTTAGCTATATTTTATGAAATTATTTTTGTTTTATAGCATGCGATTTAGCTGTAACGATCTTCAATAAAGTATAAGCATACCTACCATAAACGTTTCATGTGTTTGATTTTGTTAATGATATACCTAAATCCGGCTCGATTTTGTAATAGTAAACTAGACTACAGTCGATCGAACGTCGATTAGGTTCTATTAGCTGTACTGTAGCCTCAAAAAAAATCCATCAGCAACTTGCTCTAAAATACAGCCTTGTAGAATCGGAAGTGCCGTAAGCATGTGCCAGACTCAGTTCACGAAAATGGCAATATCACAGTTCTGGAATCAATCCGTCATCACAGTTATGACTATCGTAAGAAAGAAAGAAAATATATTTATTGGTCTCACACAGGGCAACACAAATTGATAAAAAAAAAAACAAAAAACATATTATACAGTAAACCTTAAAACATAATAAATTAAACTATAATTATGAATGTAGCCAATAAACCTAAATAGTGGTGTTGGTGGATCGATCAGAGAGTAGTGCAGTTGGCTATTTGACTACTGTTAAAAATTCTTTCAGGAAAAATTGTTTCTTTATTTCAAGGAACTAACAAAAAAAAAATTAAAACACGCCTGTCATGACAAAAACTCAACTAAAAATAAAATAATCCTCCTTTTGGGCTTCGCCGCAGTCGGGTAATAAAACAAGTCGATTGATTTCCGTGATAAATGAGAACAAGGTACCGTGCAATGATACATATATTAAAACTATAGATACGTTGTCCGCCCACAAAAATGGCAACATGAAAGGAAGCCAATTAGCCACATCGCGCTTAGTTACGCACCAACCTCTCCCGCGACGCTACGTTTGATCCTTGGAAGCAGGCGGGGTCCATTCTATTTTCGTTTCAAAATTTAATATTCAAATGAACCCCGCCGCTGTTTTTTGCTTTTCAGTTTTTTCAGTCGAGTTGTTAAGTTAAGTACTTTTTTTTATTTCCAACTTTTTAGCTCTTTTGTGTTTGTTCTTTCGTTGGTCGCTTAAATTTTTCGCAGATGATTTAACTTTTGTGTTTGTTTAAAGCATTTGTGACTTTGAATTTCTTTTAAACATATAAGTGTCATATATGTTTGTAATCTCCTTTTAAAACCCTTAATTTTGATATCCTACGGTAATCAGCAGTTTTTTTTAAATCAGCGATATACTCCCAAAATCAGGAAGTTTCTTCGTTTTTTTTAATTTTAATGTATTCAGTGACACTCGCGCCATCAAGACGAATCTAACGACGTATATTTTATTCAAATCCCTTCATTCGTTTACGAATTATGAGAGAACAAAGAAACGGACATACATACACATACATCCATACACGCCAAACACATAACTCTCCTTTTGGGCTTCGCCGCAGTCGGGTAATAAAGTGTCCCATTATTTTTTGGAAATCTATCTGACGGACAACTTGATCTTTTTTTTGTCTACTACCCTATTCCATTGCCGACTCGTAGTCGCACCAGATTGTCTCACCAGTGTGACTAACAGGAATTTTATTCTCGTTTGTCACACCACTGATTTTTCCACACAATTTATACCTAACTAATATAATAATAATACAATATGCATGATGACTAAACCGGGAAAACCGCCAACTGAACCCAGCTCGTACAGACCTATAAGCGTACTCCCAGTTTTATCAAAGCTATTTGAAAAAATATTATTGTTCAGACTTAAACCAGTTTTGGACGAGAACAAGATAATCCCAGATCATCAGTTTGGATTCCGGGAGAAACATGCTACAGTCGAGCAAGTGCACAGAGTAGTTCATAAAATCAGACAATCCCTCGAGAAAAAAGAGTACTGCTCTGCTGTATTCATAGACATCCAGCAAGCATTTGACAAAGTCTGGCATAAGGGACTTCTATATAAACTTAAAACTCTGCTTCCAAACTCATTTTACATGATTCTAAAATCATACCTGGAACAAAGATGGTTTCAAGTGAAATATGGAGAAGAATTCTCAAAGCTGCATCAAATTAAAGCCTCAGTACCACAAGGATCAGTGCTAGGCCCTGTACTTTACTCCATATATACGGCAGACCTGCCTGAGACTGCTGATGTAGTTACAGCGACCTATGCAGATGACACAGCGTGTCTCGCAAGCGACACCGACCCCGTAAAGGCATCCGCCAAACTGCAGGCACAGCTAGATAAGATCGACAAGTGGCTTCAAAAATGGAGAATCAAGCCCAGCGTAACAAAGTCCACGCATGTCACATTCTCACTCAGGAAGGGGGATTGCGCACCTGTTTGCATGGAACGAGGAACCCTGCCAACCAGCAGCACGGTGAAATACCTAGGCCTGCATCTGGATAGACGATTGACATGGGGAAACCACATTAAAGCCAAGAGAACAGAAGCAAATTTGCAATTCAAGAACTTCTTATGGCTATTAGGCCGAAAATCACAAGTTTCTATCAGCAATAAATTGCTGGTCTACAAGGCCATCATTAAACCAATTTGGACCTATGGGGTAGAACTCTGGGGATCTGCTAGCAATTCGAACCTAGAGATACTTCAGCGATTCCAAAATGTTGCATTAAGAACGGTCTCCAGCGCACACTGGTTTGTACGGAACTCTGAAGTACATGAATACTTAGAAATGCCAACCATAAGAGAAGAAGTAAACAAATACAGCAAAAAGTACAAAGAACGACTAAACAGCCACAGCAACACATTAGCTAGAGAACTACTTCAAGATAAAGACCACATAAAACGCCTTAAAAGATGGCACATACTGGAACTCGACCAAAGGAACTGAAGTGTTCCCACATGTAATTGGTGCTGTTCACTGGAATGGCAACCAAACTAAAATCCACCCCAGACCACATCTAATTATGGCTAAACAGCCGATTGTAGATACGAAAGGGAAAAAAAAAAAAAAAAAAAAAAATTATACCTAACTAGTGTTGTCCAAGTTACACTACTAGTGAAATTAAAAAACCCTTACTACGATTTTCTATTAAATTAAAAACTATCAAATAACGGTTTTACTCGACTGCGGCGAAGCCCAAAAGGAACGTGTGTTTGACCTGTATGTATGTATGTCCATTTTTGTTCTCTCATAACCCCTGTTTTATGAAAAGGAAGGGTTTTAATAGGAGATTACAATAAAATGTAAATAAAAAAAAAATATTACCATAGGAACTACTGGGCAATGGCATTCACAGCTGAATATAGGCCAAAGCTTGCACTACTTACTTAGGTCTTCTGAGCGTGTGTTTATAACTAAACGGCTGGACCGATTTTGATGTTTTTTTTTGTTTTTGACCACACACATCGTATATTCGAGAACGGTTGCCGGGACGTGCCGCTTGTACTTATAATATAAATCTTAGAGCTTCTTGAAGTGTGTACCCCCCCCCCCCCCCCCCGCTCACTGGTGAACGCTCTAAGGAAAGACTTAAGCTGTGGCGAGATAGCCTTTCCCTACCCAACCCAATTGTGTCACTTGCCGAAAATCTTTCGCCTGGACACGAGTTGCCATGGCTGACCTGGAAGTCTCTTAATAGTCTAAATAATAGACTCCGGATACAGGTAGGCTGAAGCAAGGAAAATCTGTTCAGGTCTCCACCTGAACAGATTTTATTTTATATTCATAGACGACTAAGACGACTCTACCCTGTAGTGTAAATGTGGTCTTGCCCCACTTATTATGGGGCACTTGATATCGAGTGCCAAACTCGTCGCCAATTATAAATTTTCATCAACACGCTAAGAAGAAGAATCATCATCACCTGCCTAGCCTTTTCCCAACTATTTTGGGGTCGGCTTCCAGTCGAAGAAAAATAATGTAAATAATATATAATTCCATTTGTATTAGTTTTATTATTTGAACTAAGAACTGAAAACCCTAACCCAAAATATGAAAAAGTCGTTTATGTATCACCCTAAGTTTGACTGGTAGAAAATTCCTCAGAAAATAAGTTCGATTTTTTTTTGCGATTTGTATTTAATCATCAGGTCAACCTTGTAGCCTTTGAAATAATTATCTTTCAACTCCTAACCGTTGAGGAGTTGTACCTTCCATCATCAGCGCATCCTCATGAGATTATAATCATCAGACGCAAATACTTAAACAGCTTTAGAACGTATCTATATGGAAAACGTGCCTATAAAATTTGAGGGTTGTCCTCGATCTCTCAGGGATCCAATCATCAGATCCTGATTTGGTGACAATGTAGCAATGGGACCACCTCGGGAGTACAGCCGTTCAAACAAAAAAGAATTTTGAAAATCAACCATCAATTTGACGGAGATATGCGCGGACATACATACACATAAATAGAGAACCTCCTCCTTTTTGGAAGCCGGTTAAAAAGTAGAAAAATCGAAACAGTCGGTAAGCGCCGCCAATCAGCAGATCGAGTTTAGTAGAATTTAAAGGTACTGCACTAGCAATATCGTATACATGGTGTAGAAAAATCAGTGGTGTGACAATCGAGAAAAAAAATCCTAAAAATCAGTGGTGTGACAATCGAGAAAAAAAATCCTGTTTGTCATAGTCGGTAACGCCCTATTCAGTGATGACGCTGCCAACATTTCTGCCAAACCTTCATCCGTTTAGGAATTATGAGGGAACGAAGAAACGGACATACATACTACACATACATCCATACACATAACCCTCCTTTTGGGCTTCGCCGCAGTCGGGTAATAATGTGTCCCAATAGTTTTTGGAAATCTTATCTGACGGACAACTAGCTTTTTTTTGTCAACTACCCTATTTAGTGATGACGCTGCCAACGTTCTTGTCGAGAAAATCCTTTGGTCTCGAGCTGATCCTGACGTGACAGTGTTGCTCTGTGCTCGCCCTCCAGGAGCAGTAGATAATTTAGCGAAGGTTACCAAGTTCTTCAAAACAAAGTGTATGTATATGTATGTGTGTGTGTGTGTGTGTGTGTGGTTAGTAATAATTGAAACAACATACTCTTTGTAATATTATTACAGAAATGCTTTATTATAATTAATGTCTAAATAGATGGATCATCATATAAATGTTATCTAGTACAACCTACAAGACGCGACGTACAGAGCCGCGATCAGTCACACGTCGCCGCTCTCGACGCCTCGACTTATTCCATCACATACGGGTTTTACAAATCATTTTGTTAACATTTTTGTACAGCCATATACAATAATTTTATTTTCAATTACATCTAAACGTAAAAAATCTTGAGGTGACGTAGGAAACTACGCTTCCTATAAAAATTAATTACACAGGGGGAATGAGGAGTAGCTACGCTTGTGACGTGCAACCGGCAAGGTAGACCTCGGGACTACAACTATCAGTACAGGACTTTACAATCATCACTATAACCTATGCGCAGCGCGGGACACTTGCTGCGCCTACACACTAACATAAGCATCGCCCACTCGTAAGCGTTCGCTCCGATCATTTTCGGAGACTCATTAACTAAATAACTTAAATTAATTACATAAAAAATATACAAAAATATCATTTTCACAAAATTATAATCGACGAACTATACACTCCGGCACTAAACGAGATAAGCTATGTACGATTTTAAAGCCGGTTTATAACTTAAACGAGAGCTTGACTTGAAGAATAGTACAAAATAATAATATAATAATCACGACTATAGTGCCGATTGTCCAGAACTGCCTGCGGCATCTCTTTATCGCTTTAGAAGATTCAAGGTCCCCTAGCCCAGCTAATAGTAAATCTACAACAAGCTAAAATTATGGAAACGCCGGGGTCCATTAAACCGCCGCTTTCCTTCGATTCATAAATTACACGAGAATGAGAGACGTTCAAATATTTATACATAGATTCATACGAACAACGAATAATACTAGAACACTCAAGAGCTAGAAACGCAATAAACGCTACGCCGCGGTGACGCGACGGCCGAGCACCGGAGTCGGCGTCGACGCTGTACAACTATTGTTACAGTATACAGTAAATCGTATCGTTCTGTACATCAGTCTGCCGCTACGTATGTACAGGGGCCGCGCCCGCCAGCCGGCCGCGCGAAACGGGCCGAGCGGCGAGCTCTATAGTTACAAATGTACAATCGCAAATATTCACAAAATTTATAATAGGCGGGCGATACCCGCGCCGTCGCATCAGCCTACACCCGCGGACGTTTAATACTTTACACAGACTACAGCACAGGGTTAGGAGGCGGAGGGCCGATAGGCCCCAGCTCCGGCGCTTTCATGAAGAACTTCTCGAGCTTCGCGATTATGTGCTTGCCGTACGTGTACTTGCGGAGCGAGCCGATGTGCGGTCGGATCTTGTGCATCAGAACCTTGCGCTGCGTCGGCTCCGCCACGTCTATCATCTTCTGAACCACGTAGTTGGCGTACTGGTCCTTCATCATCACATGGAGAGCACTGTGAACACGAACACGGTATATTTAGTAATAGCAGCTAAGGAGAAGTTGAAACGTAATGAAACGATGAGGTAGTTAGGTGTACGCACTTGTCGTTGAAGCCGCACAGCTCGTCGATGAGCAGCGCGCGCTCGTTGCGCGTGGCGTGGCTGACGCACTTCTCCACGACGTTGGACGCGAACTTGTGCTGCGACAGCTGCAGCACCTTGCCGCGCACGCCCGCCACCAGCCGCGAGCGGTCCTCGGCCGCGCCGTGCTCCAGCACATGCTGCACCACGTAGTTGCCGTACTGGTCCTGCAGATTACAAAACATCTCATACCTGCTTCCTTTGTCACATAAACCTAATTTATAGCTTATTTTTCAAGAATATAGTGTCTTTTTTATAATGATTTTCAGATAAATAAGGGTGGTCTGTTACTACGATAACGTAAGATTATCATCACTGGGAAAAGTTCGATTTCCAGCTGTTCCGAGAAGTTCCAATAAGTGGATCATTAGTGTTACCTGTATGAGTTGGTCGGTGTGCGCGTGTAGCTCGGAGAGCACGGGCGAGGTCTGCTCGGCCGTGCAGTGCTCCAAGATGCGCTGGATGACGCGGCAGCCGTACGGGTGCGTCGACAGCGCATACACTTGGCCCGCGAACGCATTTATTATGAACTGCAGGGCATTGGGCTCCACGCATTCGATACATTTTTGTACCTGAAAATAAAATTTATATTTTATTATATTGTGTACGGGACGGCTCGTTATTTATCTAATATTTCAATAAAGCGAGTGCTATGATTTAAGACGTATACGCAAGTATATACCCTAAAAGACAATAAGGAATTCATTTGATATAAAATATATTTGGAACTGCCTTGCTTGATTGTGGGTTTGCTCTAGAGACAGGTTTAATGGTTACTTTTCAAAGGACGTCGATTTAGCGGATGGTCATTAGAAGAGCACAAGCATACTAACCACGTGGTTCCCGTTCTGGTCCTTGACGCACTTGAGCACATGTCCGTCGAGCTCTCGCACCACCTCTTGCTGCTGCTCGGCCGGGATGGACTCCAGCGCCTTCTGAATAACGCGGCAGCCGTACATCTGTAGCGCCAGGTTCAGGACGTGCCCGCGCACCTGCATGTAATCACCGCGTTATACGCACCACTCATATTCAATTACAAATTCAAACAACAATGATTAACATCCACTGATCACAATTCCGAGGAGAAGTAATATCAGCCGTGCGTGGAATATAATTATCAGTATTTACAACGTGTCCCAAAATTCAACGATAAGCCGGCACCAGAGGATGGACCTACTCGAGAAAAAAAAAGAAAACAAAAATACCTCTACTTTTTTTTAAAATTACTTGAAAAAATGGAAATTCTTCGAAAATGTATACCCCTTATGACACTTTTAACTACCATGACCACAATTTTGGAAATATTTCAGTTTTTTTGTTTGTATCGGCAACGTAGTACTACTATTCACCTTAATCTTTGAAAATTACAGAATTTTCGTAGTTTTATACAAAAAAACAACCAAAAAAAATGATTTCCCTAAAATTATGAAAGATTTTTACGTACAGTACAGTACGATCAAATTATCTTGGCAGGTCTGAACATAGGCTCTGCGAACTTTTGCGCATGTGTACTCGCGAAGAAAACTGTTATTGCCAGATAAACACATATACGATCAGAAAATACCTAATACAGTGAGAAAATACAAATGAAATACATATCAAAACACTTTTAGATACCTAGTCTACATTTTTAACTCCATTTTCTTTTTCCCCTTTCATATACTGAGTTAAATCGTAAATAATTTTTCTCGCCTGGCGATTTAAAATACTCCTATACTTTGGTGGCATATTTGACGAAATAAGTGCCCACTAACTTATCTAACAAATAATAAAAAATAACAGTAATATTAAAAACATCAAACAAAAACACAACGAAAACTTTTCTAATCGAATGTGCTCAAGACAGAGATAGCAACACAAACACCAAACAAATGCTGTCGTGTGACTGAGATATAATACCTCGTACCGAATATTGCCGAACTTGCACGAAGGTCACGAAGTTAACAAAAAGAGATGTGCATGTGCATGTGCAATGGGTGTCGTTTAATCGATTATTCTTCGAATCGATTGAAATTAAGTAATAAAAAGATGTTTCTATTTAATTTTATATTGAGGTTTTAAATATTCGTAAACATTCGTTATTCAAGAAGTCTGTAATAGATTTCTAAAATATAAGTAAATCATGTCTTTTAACAGAGGAAACATAAAGTTACTATACATTTTTTTTTAATAAAGACGAAAACTCAATTATTAATGATTAAATTCACTTTATTAGTTAATGTATTCACTTAAATATCTTCTAAACACTAATAATAACGTATTCCAAATAAAATTAATCGATTACGATATTTGATCGTATAAAGGATTGATTGTGTTTATGTAAGGTGCATCTCTAGCCTATACTCCGCCCCCCGAACTTCACCTCATGTCACCATTTGGTTCCTAATAAATGTTACTGCGCAGCGTTCTGCACGAAGTTCGGACCTGCCAAGATAATTTGTTCGAACTGTACACTTTAAGTCATCGTAGTGTAAAAAAAAATTATGGACACTACTATGGCAAGTTTTTTTAAAAATTAGCGCAACTAACCTAGATTTTAAAATGGTATAATACTTTAGGAAAACTAGCCACAAAAAAAAAATAATGACACTTTTTCTAATCAAGAACCAAATTTCATAAGTTGTTGTTAATAGTAATCACTTCTACTATGTGCCCAAAATTGGTTTTTGTTGTTGGAAAATGTTGAATGAATGAAACAAATGGTGTCAATAAATGTAAATTTATTGCATTATTAATAATTCGAACTGTTCGAACTGTTTACCACCGGCATTAATACAGGCACGACATCGCCTTAAAAAAGATCGTTTTATTCGTCGTGCATATCTTCTACTATTGATAATTATGATCCGCAGCCTGAGTGATTTTTTGGCGAAGGTCGTTCAGTGTTGCAATGGGTTTCGAGTAGACTCTGTCTTTGAGACAACCCCAATAGAAGAAGTCCAGGGGGCCAATTCTCGATTTTAGAGATGGTGTCGAACTCGACAAAAATTTCTAATGACGTCATTTTTTCGACAAATTTTAAAAGTTGCTATTCTGGGGATGTCGAATTCGACATTTGTCGAAAGCTAACGTTAGAGTTCATGTCGAGTGATTCTGAGCAGTAGAGATGTCATGTCGATTGTAGAGATACGTCATTTCTGAGTGAATTCGTTGAGTTTTGGATTGTACACTGTGTTTTCTTTTCTTTAATTTTTAAATAAAATACGGCTTGGCATCTCATACTTACTGGAAATTCGATTTATACTCTTTGATTTGTGCCCTTGCCTTGTTTGATTTTTCCCCTCCATGTTAAAATAAAACTTTTAAAATGTAAAACAGTACCCAATAATGATGTAAACACAGTACATGTAAACATAACAAAAGTTTTGAAGGAACCGCAAAAAGGCGCAAATTCTGACACTGACAGACAGTCAACTGTCAATTTGTTTTCTTTATTTCACGAAGAGCATACGAAAATCTTGAAACACACTAAACGTTTCGTTTTATACTTAAATAATTAAGTTTAGTCAGCGTTTTAAAACAAAATCATTCATTAACTCATAGCTACCTAAAACAGAACTTGCGATTCTTCATAATGGTAACATTATCTTCACTCGACTCGACATTTTCGTGACATTTATTTCTATTTTGACTGAGAATACGGAATTCTGCTCAATTCGACATTTTTTGGTAGAGATAGAGATATTTTTAATAGACATAGAGATAGACTTACGATCTCTAACTCGAGATAAATGGCGAAAATCGAGAATTGGCCCCCAGGGGGTTTAGATCGGGTGAACGGGGTGGCCATAAAATAGGACCAAGTCGCCCTATCCAACGCCCTGGATACTCTTGGTTTAAGTATTCTCGCACAGGACGGGCATAGTGAGCTGGGCAACCATCATTTTGAAACCATATGTTTTGTGAATCACTAATGGGCATGTCTTCTAATAATACTGGCAAGTCATTTTGTAAAAAGTTCACATAACTATTGCCATCCAAGTTTCCTTGTAATTCAAAAGGCCCAATCACTTTTCCGTTTAATATACCCGTCCATAGGTTAACCTTGAATTGATATTGGGATTTGTCTTGTCTCATCAGGTGCGGATTTTCATTGCTCCAGAGAGGTGGCTATTTAAATCTTCACAACCTACATAGGGTTGTGAAGATTTAAATAGCCACCTCTCTTGCAGGTTGATTCATCCGACCATAGAATATTATCCAAGAATTGGGGATCTTCTCTGTGCTTTTACAGCATCACACGGCAAAATGCGACTCGTAGTGGATAGTCCCGCGGTAATAACGTCTGCACACGCCTGTAGTGATATGGATGAAGTCTGTGACGTTTTAGGATTCGATGTGCAGTACTTTTTGGGATTCCCGTAGCTATTTCTATGGCACGTACCGAGGTAGTTGAATCATTTTCAATTTCATTGGCAACTTCTTCGTCGCGTTCCGATATAGGTCTTCCAGCATTTCTCCTGTCAGATGGTAAACGGCCCTCCGAAAACGCTTGATGCACATTAATAAATACTCGATAATTCGGGTATCTTTGAGCATTTGGGTACCTTTCTCGATATAATCTGCTAGCAGCGCTACCATTACATCGGCACTCTCCATAAATGAGGTGCATATTAGCGTATTCCAACGGTGTGTATGGTAGCGGCATGATAAACGCTAAACAGTCCAAAATACGCCAAAAGTCCAATTCACAAAACACAGTCCAGTTCAAAGTAATGCCAGGTTAGTACAGTTTGCAGATCACTTAATCCAGTCCAAAAAGCCAAGCCAAAAGTCGTTAGTACGAGAGTCACATCAATTGAATACGAAACGGTGCACAGTAAACAAAGAAGCAGAGCGTACTGACTTTGTACTTTGTAGAGAACAGCAACATTCCTACCTGCCCTATTGTTATTTAACAACAAACATCTATCTATCTCTCTCTAACGTATAATGGCTCTATCTATCTCTCCCTAACGTATAATCGCTCTCTATCTATCTCTCTCTAACGTATACTATCTATCTCTTTCTGACTTCTGAACTTCACTGACTACGCACATGTCCCTTCCAAACTCTAAGAATTTGCGAAAGAAATCTATTTTGGGCACATAGTAGAAGTGATTACTATTAACAACAACTTATGAAATTTGGTTCTTGATTAGAAAAAGTGTCATTATTTTTTTTTTGTGGCTAGTTTTCCTAAAGTATTACACCATTTTAAAATCTAGGTTAGTTGCGCTAATTTTTAAAAAAACTTTCAAAATATTATGAGAATAATTTTCTTTGGTTGTTTTTTTGTATAAAACTACGAAAATTCTGTAATTTTCAAAGATTATGGTGAATAGTAGTACTACGTTGCCGATACAAACAAAAAAACTAAAATATTTGAAAAATTGTGGTCATGGTAGTAAGTGTCGGGGTATACATTTTCGAAGAATTTCCATTTTCTTAAGTAATTTAAAAAAAAGTAGAGGTATTTTTTTTTTCTTTTTTTTTCTCGAGTAGTCCTTAGTAGGTCCATCCTATGGTGCCGGCTTATCGTTGAATTTTGGGACACGTTGTATAAAAGGCAAAACTGACTGACTGAGGATCAGCGCACACGTATTCCTCTTATGACAAAGGCATAAACTTAGGAAGAATTTTTCAAAATTCAACCCCCAAAAGGGTGAAATGAACGATGTGGGTTTGTGTGGAAAACCATCATTTTTGATATTTCCGACATCCACGCGGGCGAAGCCGCGGACAAAAGTTAGTTTATTTATAAAATTGATGCACATTAGAATACAATTCTAAACAAGGGTAGACTTATTGCAGAAATTTTGAGTGATAAAGAAATAAATGAATATCCATAATTCCTAACCACCCATCAATTAACTCCTAATATTAACTTGTACTTAAAACGACTTAAGTTAACTTTTCGGTTGTAGCTGTGGGTGAATTAATAGATAGTCTTACCTTTTGTGCCAATGTGGTTTTCTGTTCGGTAGTTCCAAACTCAAAGAATTTTTGTATAACATAGTTTCCGAAAACATCTGTCATTAGACTATACGCAGCGCCGATAATTTCATTAAACACCATTTGTTTTTCTTGAACTGTGGCCCTTTCTAATTTCTGTTGAATAAACCTGGGAAAGTAACAAAAATGACTACTTATTAACATGAAACAATAACGATATGTGGTTGGTGCAGGGGTGAAGTCTATCTAGAACTGAAGTGAAGGAAGTTAATAAGTGTCTTTCATGTGTAGAACACCAATTATCTATTACTAGCGGACGTCACGCGGTTTCACCCGCGTATTTCCCGTTCCCGTCGGAATAAATGGATAAAAAGTAGACTATGCCACCCGGGGATAGTGTAGCTTCTCAACGGTGAAAGAATTTTTCAATTCGGTCCAGTAGTTTCGGAGCCTACTCGTTACAAACAAACAAATCTTTCCTCTTTATAATATTACTAGCTGACCCACGCAACTTCGTCTGCGTCACAATAATATGTAACTTATAACCTTCCTCGATAGATCGACTATCCAACATAGTAATATTTTTCAATTAGCTTTCTAATGTGGAAATAATTTTCCAAGTCGTCTGAGTAATTTTTGAGTTTAATCGTAACAAACAAAAAACTAATCTTTCCTCTCTATGGTATTTGATAGAACCTTAGATTACATTATTAAAGTGAGAATTACTATAGGTGCCTATCTCTTACTATTAAATATACGATCATCATCATCAGCCTATATTGTTACCACTGCAGGGGTACAGGCCTCCTCTCTAGGAGTGAGATGGGCTAATCCACCACGCGGGCCCAGTGCGGATTGGTAGATGTCACAATCTTCAAATTTTTGGTTCTAAGATATGCTGCTTTCCTCACGATGTTTTCCTTCACCGTTTTAAGAGCAGTGGCAAGTGATGAAATAAATTACACAAAGTAATGCGCCTGCCTGGGTTCGAACCCACGACCTACTGTTCGTAAGTCGGAGCTGCCACCACTGGGCTGCTAGTGCTCACAAAACAACATACAATAACACCTTGTAAATATTAAGGTGCCATAAATATTTTGAATTTGAATTTCCCGGAGGCCAGAATCTCCACGTACTCGTATCTACATCGGGACGCGAGGGCCGGCGCGGCGGACCGCGTAATTATTTTGTCGCGCGTACATTTTAACATTGCGATATCTTCTAAGGTATTTGTTTAAACTATATAGAGTAAAAGGAACAAATATTCTATATTAAATTTCCTTTCTACATATCATCTTTCTTAACATATTTATTTAGATATAGATTAATACCATATGGGTTAAATAAGCTTCGCAAAAAATAATTCTATTTAACCTGACATTTTGATAGTAAAAATGGTTACAGTGACTCAATCTTAGTAGATATGTAGATACATGCTGTCGCGGACTTTTTTGTAGAACTTTTAAAGAGGAAAATTTCTTTAATACATCATATTTGCATAACTTAAACCATTTTCGTAGCGCACGCAACGGAAGCTCTCAATAAAGAATATCGTTTCCCATTTCTGCAACACTTTTCATTTATGCTCCACTCCTATTGGTCGTAGCGTGATGTTATATAACCTAAAGCCTTCCTCGATAAATGGACTATCCAACACAAAAATAATCTTTCAAGTCCAACCAGTAGATCCTGAGATCTTAGCGTTCAAACAAACAAACAAACTCTTCAGCTTTATATTAGAATAGATTTTTATAGTGTAGAACACATTTGGTTTATCTGTTTTTTTATTAGGAACATGTGTTACCTAGAGCCATGTTGATCCTGTGAAAATTCTACAATGTGGTTGGCGAGTTCTCTCAACTGCAGGTTAGGGAAGCGGTTGTTGCGGAAATCTTCGAGCAGGCGCGAGCGGCCAGCGGGCGGCTTCTCGCCCACCAGCGCGCCCACACCCACGCCGCCCACGCCTACGTTCACGCCGCCCACGCCCACACCACCGCCCACCAACTCTGTAAACATAAAACACACATTTGATTAAACTTATCCCGATTGAGTAATTCCTACGGGTACACATCATCAGCCTATATTGTTCCCACTGCAGGGACTCAGGCCTCCTCTCTAGGAGAGGGACTTTAAAACTAACGAAACGTGTTTTGTTGATATTTTATCACTCGTGCGCTAACGTAACGCAGAGCCATACCGAACTTAGTATCCTTATTATATCGACCGTTACCCATTCATATTTATTTCACCCATGTCTTGCTAGAAACACCGCCGTAAAAATAAGTTATGTGTTAAACAGTATTAATTATTATATTATACATAAAATACAAACTATTTACAAAATGTACAAGTTTTTGTGAATGATAATGGCGCGAAGTACAGACCTGATATAGTTCCTACTCCGCTGAGTTTGCTGAGGAGTGATGAGGATGATCCAAACATGCCATTTGATGTCAGACCTTGCGCTAAACTGCTCACAGCTCTGAAAGAAAAATATATCGCTATTCAAGGAAACGGCCACTCTCAAGGGGGCAAGAGTTTTAAGTAATTAAACGAACATGCTTAAAATGCCGCCATCGGCACATCTGTACAAAATTAAAGACTGCGGTGTCATATAAACAACGATGGCATACAATTATTTACAATATACAAGTGTCCCGCTCAAAGCGTCATCGTGCACCCAATCGCGTCGCGTCTATTCTCGTTCCGGCTGCATCATAAAGCACGACTAACATCTTTGCTCTGATTGTGAACGCGTGAGCGTATCGCGTTCTAGAATATCGGATTTTAGTCCATCTGGTATTATTCATCGGCGATAAGATAGTTCTGCAGAAACAACAGTATGACGCGCGATCGTGCGCTCTCGAAGCTATCAGCTTTAATTTGAGATTGAATAGCGTTATTCATACAGCACAACGAAAAAACAGTGTTCGGAAAAATATGAATAATTGCCGATTGAATTTGCGAGGGAGATGAAGTTGCGACGAGAAAGGGTGCGACTAGAGCCTTGCGAGCGGGGCGGGTAGTTCGGGCACCTGTACTTGGCGGTCTCGGCGCCGGGCGCGGCCGACACGGGCCGCAGCCCCACGGGCCCCAGCGCGGCGCCCAGCGGCGGCGACAGCGGCGAGGGCCCCCACTTGCGCGCCGCGTACTCCTGCAGCGCCGCGGCCGGCCCGCCGCCGCCGAACTCCAGCGAGTCGCGCCGAGCCGAAGTGGCGCCGCCTGCAACAGGACATACCTCCGCGCTCCAGTCTCCGGGCCTACCGCGTGCGGCAACACCGGGCGCGACGGCAAGGCACGTCCGCGCTGTCGGCGCGCCCCACACGCATCTAGTGCTTCCGAGCCGAATTACTTATAAACGAGGTGACATAATAGTGTGTAAGATATAAACTCGACCCTGTCACTCATACGATAAAACCTGTTTTCTGTTAAAGAACAACCACTACTGTGGCCAATGTAAGTGATGCAATTTAATAGTTAATCATCGAAATTTTCAAAGACAACCAGTTAAAATTTAATAATATTAAAAAATAACTCAGTAGATATATTTACACCAAACCTTAGTAAAATCGTGTTAGAAAACACAACTTTTTGTAAATGATGATAGACCATGTGTTCCAGTTAAGAACAGCTTATTTTTGAGTATGATACATGAAATGCAGTTTAACATCTTCAAGATGGCGCAATAGGTATTTATTTTAAATATGAGGAATTAAAATATTTTAAAGCCAACAGTCACCTAATGAAAACATTTACATATCAATTTTATCAATTCTTGAACGATACCTGGACGATGTTGTATTATATTTGTCAGGTGTAGAAATCTGAGCTAAAATTCACCAACGAGAGCAAAATAAGGAAAAGAGATGGCACATTATTATCGTGCACTATTACCTCTACCTTGAAGCATTCGAACAGTAAGTAATTACAATTACCACGAGTATCAATAGCTGTACAAAAAACGTACGTCTTAAACATAGAAAGTATGTATTACATATATACAGTTAGTAGCCAATGCCAATTTTAATCGAAAATCGACTTAATTAAATACACTAGATAAACAGATAAATAATGTTACAAGTTCAGCAGGCAAAAACTTCATCAAGCAACAAACTGACATTATATTCTAAAATAAGATTATATTCTAAGATAAGATGTGTGTTTTTGTTTGAAGACGTCAGTGTTTATCTACATTATTACTTTATTAATACAGTAGCAACTATTTAAAAAAAACTACAGGTTACTGAAAGTAAAATAATTATTAAGATGAATCAATTTCTGTTGGTTCTACAAAATGTAATTAAAGATCTTCATACTCATCATCTGCCATAATTCATAATCTATTATTTATAAAATTTGTCTATTTGTCTACAGAGAATGTATCGTATCACGCCATGCGCAATGTATTAGTATTACGATGTTATTGAATGTAAATAATGTGAGTTTATGTACATACACAAATGTCTTGACCAACTCACTGTTACAGTTTTTTTTAATAACTTTTCATATTTATGCGATAAATGCGAGTGACACTACCACGATAATATGGGTGGTCACCAGAGTTGTTCATTAACTGATGCATTTAACGACCGAAATTAAAATCAGTCAAATTCAATTGCAAACATCTAAAGTTATAAGCGTCATCATCACTCATTACTTCATTAGGATAAAAATCACTATGATACAGTACAGTACTGTTCGATGGTCAGGTTATTCGGATTACTTTTAAATTCGTCGTTGCTATTAGTCTTGGTTAACGCTTCTTTTTTTTTTGGGGGGTTGGGAAATCATCAAATAACCCCCCCTCCCGCTCTTGGGCAGAGCGAAAGGGAGTGTCAGACTTCTACTAAAAACCACCCATGTTCCTTCTTAGCCCTACATGTCAAGGCCGCGGTATCTCTCTTACAACATCCCGCAGCCCGTCTTGGTTAACGCTTGACGTGACATTTTTTTTAAGGGTTTAATTAATAGTTGCCAAATTAGTTTTATCAATTTGAAATACAGATAACCTAAAAATTCTCGGATCCTGTTGATTATTATTTTGACCTACGCAGAATTTAATTTAATTTGTTAATTATTATGGTCCACATGAACTTGCTCTGGTGAACTTTCCAATTACTGTTCCAAACATGGTTGTTTAATGGTAGGAAAAGACTACAGCCACTTTTGCACCATTTATGTTGTTGGTAAGGGGCATTTAGTAGAACATTGACGCAGGAATACGTACTACTAGTCGAAAAGTAAATATTAGGCAACATTAATAAACAAGGATTATATACTTCAGCATATTAAATAAAAAGCTGCAACAGTGAGTGTCAAGTGCGCTTTGAAATAAGTAACGGGTGCTGTTCTTACCAGGCTGCTGCTGCTGCGGCTGCGCGGCCTGCGGCGGCGCGGCGGAGGCGGCGGGGTGCGCTGGCGCGGGCTGATACTGGCGCGGCGCCAGCACGCCACCCGGCGACACGAGCCGCAGGGGGGTACCGTTACGGCCGCCCATCACTAGCGAGCCGGGGTCGTAGTAGGGGATCACATACTGTCCCTGGCCGTTCACTTGCTGCTCTCCTTGCTGCGGAGTGAGCGGCCGGCGCGGCTGTTGCGCCTGCTGCTGTGCGGGCTGCGCCACGAGCCCGGGGTACACGCCCCACGGCGCGGCAACTCCGTAATACGGTGGTACGCCCGCTATTAATGCGCTCACATATGGTGCACCCTCCTGGCCCGCGTTGATAACGTACGGCGCTTGTGTGAAAGCCTGCTGGGCGGCTAGCTGTTGTTGCAGTTGGAACTGCTGTTGTTGTTGTTGTTGCAGGAGCTGCAGCTGCGCCGCCGCCGCCTGGCCGCCCGCTGCCGCTGCTTGCTGAGACCGGAACAATTGCTGTAACAAAAAGAAAATCATTGTAAACAAGGGGTGAAAACTTTGAAACTAAATTGAATCTCATGTAACATTAAATAACGCGTATTTTTGAATGTCGTATTTAAATCAAGGAGAATGGGCCTTCGAAAGGATTATCAAAGAGTCCTCTGAGCAATACTGAGTTTTCTTATATTATCATTCTGATGATGATACAAGTGTATTGAATAATCATGATATTGTGAGCAAAAGATTTGGTATTTATTATACTCTGCAGTTTGCCCTGGGCACA
Organism: Diarsia rubi; assembly: GCA_932274075.1. Taxonomy (NCBI): domain Eukaryota; kingdom Metazoa; phylum Arthropoda; class Insecta; order Lepidoptera; family Noctuidae; genus Diarsia; species Diarsia rubi. The sequence continues at coordinate 7,456,918 of OW026414.1, forward strand.
TAAAGATATATTTCTTTTCGCATGAATACTTATTTTTAACAGGGGTTTTTTTTAAATACGCGTTTTAAATTAACCCATCACACAGCCGTCAACCATGCATTCTGTACATCAAACTAAGTACGCATACGCAAAAATTTTTGCTGAAAGAAACTTCGCGTAGGGGTACTTCCCTACGCAAAGTTTCTTGCTGTGAAACGATTTTTTTTTGTTGGGGCCAAAAATCACATTTTACGGTAAAACGCAATGTAGCAGTTGTGCTAGTGGATGCTTTGAATAGTAAACGGGTCATGGAGGTAATTTAAGTAAAGTTATAACCCGAAAAACTATTATTTACACTAACAGCTATGAAAAATTTTCAACTTTGACCCCCAATATCTCCGTAACTAGGTGGTTTTCCCAGGTATCCAGGAAAAAAAAAAAAATTGCAGTGGTGGGGAGAACAAGTGCCCTTAGTTTGTGATAAGGGTTCTTTTATTTACACCCTTTTTTAGAAACAGTATTAAAAAAATGTTACATAATTCATAAAACTTTCAGGCCCACTTGTACCAAAACTTTGAGTTAAATAAATAACTCGAGGTTTACTAACTCAGTGTTAGGCCCACTTGCGCCAGGCTGGGTTAACACGGTTAACCCAGAGGTAAACACTACTTTGGAGTTAAATTCTAATTATGTCTTGCACCATCAAGAGTTAACGCTTAACCATGAGTTAAACTTTTAAAAATTTAACCCACTGATGTGGGAGGGTTAAGTCAACTAACTCTGGGTTAGTAATGTTAAAATTGAGATATTTTAGGCTAAGTACGCTTTGGTTGTGTCTCGTGTTTGTTGCATTCAGTGATATCGGTTTTATTTTGTCCTGAAAATGATTAACGAATGGTTGTTGTCTGATGATGATGAAGAGATCATCGACTTCTAATAAAGTCTAGTGAAAGTGAATTAATATTCACTTTTATAACAGAAGAATTGCAGAACGGACTGATCATTTTTACTCACAAAGAGACAAAGGTTTTCATAGATGATTTCGTCTACAAAAAGAAACTGTTCTCTATAAATATTAGATAAAATTGAAAATAGACTGCAATATACAATTGCGAATAAAAAGTAATGTAGGTAGGTCACATGTAGGCATGTGACCTACATTACATTTTCAGTGATTAGTGCCTCTTCAGTGAACTCCTTTTACAATAGTCTGAATAGAATTCAATTCTTTTATTACTTCCAACCAAGCTTTTTGATTTTGTAGAATGTTGGCTCCATCAGTTTTTTTGTTTTCTACAATGTGTTTATATTTTTCTACTATATCGCACAGTAACAAATTGTCGCTATTTGTGAAATTTAGGCCACGTAACCGAGGTTTCTTTTCCATATTGAAGATCTTCCGCGTCCGTCTGCCTACATTATTTCGCAAAATAATAACTGTAAACGACAATGCAAGTGCAACACGCTCAAGTCACAACAGTCAATATAACGCGACAAAGAACAACGTGTATTTTTTTAATCTGACATAAAGAAATAGACTTATTCAAAGTACTGTGGAGCGAGAGAGAGAGAGATATTTTGCCAGATGTTAAAAGAATGAATGAACATGACAAGACTAGGGTTAGTTTTGGTACAAGTGGGCCTTAGGCCCACTTGTACCAAAACTTTGAGTTAAATAAATAACTCGAGGTTTACTAACTCAGTGTTAATGTTCTAAATTTTTAACTCGCATTTAAAGTTGCACCAGTAAAAATTAACCCAGAGTCAACTAACCCTAGCCTTGTCATGTTCATTCATTCTTTTAACATCTGGCAAAATATTTCTCTCTCTCTCGCTCCACGGTACTTTGAATAAGTCTATTTCTTTATGTCAGATTAACACGTTGTTCTTTGTCGCGTTATATTGACTGTTGTGACTTGAGCGTGTTGCACTTGCATTGTCGTTTACAGTTATTATTTTGCGAAATAATTTAGGCAGACAGACGCGGAAGATCTTAAAAATGGTAAAGAAACCTCGGTTACGTGGCCTAAATTTCATAAATAGCGACAATTTGTTACTGTGCGATATAGTAGAAAAATCACATTGTAGAAAACAAAAAACTGATGGCGCCAACATTCTACAAAAACAAAAAGCTTGGTTGGAAGTAATAAAAGAATTTAATTCTATTCAGTCTATTGTAAAAGGAGTTCACTGAAGAGGCACTAATCACTGAAAATGTAATGTAGGTCACATGCCTACATGTGACCTACCAACATTACTTTTTATTCGTATTTGTATATTGCAATCTATTTTCAATTTTATCTAATATTTATAGAGAACAGTTTATTTTTGTAGATAAAATCTCCTATGAAAACCTTTGTCTCTTTGTGAGTAAAAATGATCAATCCGTTCTGCAATTCTTCTGTTATAAAAGTGAACTAATGTAGTCGATGATCTTTTCATCATCATCAGACAACAACCATTCGTTTATCATTTTCAGGACAAAATAAAACCGATATCACTGAATGCAACAAACACGAGACACAACCAAAGCGTACTTAGCCTAAAATATCTCAATTTTGACATTACTAACCCAGAGTTAGGTGACTTAACCCTCCCACATCAGTGGGTTAAATAATTAAAAATTTAACTCATGGTTAAGCCTTAACTCTTGATGGTGCAAGACATAATTAGAATTTAACTCCAAAGTAGTGTTTACCTCTGAGTTAACCGTGTTAACCCAGCGTGGCGCAAGTGGGCCTTAATGTTCTAAATTTTTAACTCGCATATTAAGATGCACCAGTAAAAATTAACCCAGAGTCAACTAACCCTAGCCTTGTCATGTTCATTCATTCTTTTAACATCTGGCAAAATATTTCTCTCTCTCTCGCTCCACGGTACTTTGAATAAGTAAGTTCTTTATGTCAGATTAACACGTTGTTCTTTGTCGCGTTATATTGACTGTTGTGACTTGAGCGTGTTGCACTTGCATTGTCGTTTACAGTTATTATTTTGCGAAATAATTTAGGCAGACGGACGCGGAAGATCTTCAAAATGGAAAAGAAACTTCGGTTACGTGGCCTAAATTTCACAAATAGCGACAATTTGTTACTGTGCGATATAGTAGAAAAATCACATTGTAGAAAACAAAAAAACTGATGGAGCCAACATTCTACAAAAACAAAAAGCTTGGTTGGAAGTAATAAAAGAATTTAATTTTCAGTCTATTGTAAAAAGAGTTCACTGAAGAGGCACTAATCACTGAAAATGTAATGTAGGTCACATGCCTACATGTGACCTACCAACATTACTTTTTATTCGTATTTGTATATTGCAATCTATTTTCAATTTTATCTAATATTTATAGAGAACAGTTTCTTTTTGTAGATAAAATCTCCTATGAAAACCTTTGTCTCTTTGTGAGTAAAAATGATCAATCCGTTCTGCAATTCTTCTGTTATAAAAGTGAACTTATGTAGTCGATGATCTTTTCATCATCATCAGACAACAACCATTCGTTTATCATTTTCAGGACAAAATAAAACCGATATCACTGAATGCAACAAACACGAGACACAACCAAAGCGTACTTAGCCTAAAATATCTCAATTTTGACATTACTAACCTAGAGTTAGGTGACATAACCCTCCCACATCAGTGGGTTAAATAATTAAAAATTTAACTCATGGTTAAGCCTTAACTCTTGATGGTGCAAGACATAATTAGAATTTAACTCCAAAGTAGTGTTTACCTCTGAGTTAACCGTGTTAACCCAGCGTGGCGCAAGTGGGCCTTAATGTAATTAATAATTAAAAAAGCTTAATTGATATGGGATTAATGAATTGACAAGATATAGCTTCTGTGCTGCGTGCTTTTACACTCGCGTCACACGCCGATCGTCATAGAAGTACTACCCGCACTGATCTCCACAACAACAATAAACTAATAACAGATGCGATTTTCCATTTGGCACCATGTTTGCGTTGACTACAGTTTACAGATAAACTTTAATTAGCGATGGTACTCCTCAAAACCGATATTTTAATTGCATTTGCCTGTACAGCACGGTTATTGGTGAAGCAATCTTGCATCGTATAGCGGTTTAATTAATAGCGTAACGTATCGTTTATTGTTTTTTGCTCGGCAAAACGCGGTTCAGCGCTCGAGGGCGACTCCTCGTGAAGTGCGCTAATTAACACAATCGTTTAAAAAGTTAATAACAGGCTGTGTGCTGTCCAATGCACGTGGCCGCTGGTGCCCATAGCATTCTTAATCTAATCCAGTAATTAAAAATATGCTTAAACATAATGAGTGATTTTAAAATCTTTTAATCGGCTGCTGGTTTTGGCCAGCCGGTACAATATTAATTATGGAGCATTTTCAAACAGTTTTCCATTCATCATACAGTAGTTAACAAAAATCTAGTTAGTCTGTCAGATATTTCCAAAAAATATTGGACACGTATTTTTTCTTTTTTCACGTAAAAAACATCGAAGACGATACAGTGCTTTGAAAACTCGTGTGACGTCATTTTCTAAGACATTATATGACATTTCTTACCGATCAGTGACGTTACAAACCCCCACTCAAATCTTTGACGCGTTTTATCTTCGTCAATTTTTATTGATTTGATAAAACATAAGATACGTAAGTATCCAATATTTTTCGATAATCTAACATATGGACTAATTACAATCATATTTTTTTTAGTAAGTAAACATCCCTATGATAACTTTTACTATGGAATACATTTTGAAATTATTTGGCCGTAAAGCTTTTCCTAAATGTTGTCGAGTGGCATTAACTTAAACGTATGAAGCACATGATTATTTCATGAAGTACTATGGTACGCGACAAGTTTTTTTTTTTGCGATTTATGACTATTTTAGTACTTTATGCTCATGTTGGTCGTGCGTTTACAGGACTGCATAAATTGAAGCCATTAAAATGTTTTGTAGGTTGACTCTACCATTTTTGCCTCCAAAATGCGTTAATTAGCTAGCAATTACTCATCAAGCTTATTAAGCTTAGGATTGTCCTTTAAGAAAGTTTCATGCAGTTACAAAGATAAAGAGTTACATGCCCTTGCCTTCATCGCCATCTTAAAAAATCCGGCTTTTATGTGTGTCAATGACTCATGAATTGATCTAATATAGGGATAGTTATAGAAAATGTATTTATGTTGCACTGCTATGCATTGCTGCTATTTAAATAACGGTATTTAGGTAATGCACCTAGTCGTAATATTTTGAATGAAGTGAATCAGAGTGAAATAGATCCAGAGTGTGGTGTCATTAGGAACGTGCGGACTCTTGTCTACCTGTTGAGATTAGTTGGCGCTGTTCCAGGCTTTTCTGACTGAGTGTGATCGGTGTAAACACAGTGAGCGGAGCGCACCGCGTTCGCACGCACCCGTGCAGCCGCCCGCATCCACGTTTTACTTACGTTCGATATTCATTGAGATTTTAAAATATCAACAGCAGCTTTAAGTTACAGTAAAACCAATCATGTGGTAGTGCGCAGAATAATATCATATATTATATATCAGGTGTTTTCTTGAAGGTGAAATGGTCGTACATACACAGCTTCCAGAAAATAAGTTATAGATAATTCTACTAATGACAGCCGGTCATACGGTCAACTAGCGGCCTAATACCCGGCTTAACGCCCTTTCTGAGGCACGGATGAAGCTCGAGATAATGATGGTCACCTATCCAGACGACCTTGGCAAGCAGCAGAGGCTTAACCTTGAAGATCGAACCGTGCGGCTGTTATTGTTTAGCCACGAGCTCCGAGCACTAACTTATTATACGGATATCAAGGATGAATTGTTAGACATTTCTTAAAAAATTAACCATTTCATGTACAGTTTGATTAAATGTAGACAAATCGTTTTCATTCCTCAGATCTTCATTGATCAGGTATAGCGCGCTAATACGTTTTAATTAAATTGCATTAATTAATGAAGATACATACTAAATACTTAAAACAGATGCCAACGAGTCATCACCATAATTTTAATTACGGTGCTAGTACATTAACCAAGCCTATTTTATTTTTCATTAGCTAATTGACATGAAATGATTATCTAACGTCGTAAAGTTTGCGTAGCCGTCACGGGTAGATCTAAAGTCTTATTCGTCGGGGGGAGTAACGTTTGATCTCCTGATGCGGCTTCGTCCCGATTCCACGGCAATTTAATTCCCTGAGACGCTGTAATTGAACGGTGGGCGAGACGATAAGCGCGGCCTGTACACGTGCGCAAAACAGACTAACTTGACCGCAACAAAATGAAATCGTACCAACGACTGTGTCACTGCAAGGTGGCACTGGTGGCAGTGGAGGAGGCGGTGCGGGCGGCGAGTAAGCGTCTCGCATTCAATTAGACGTTCAGTAATCCGGCTGCGGCGAGCTTCGATACCAATTACGGGGTTATTAGTGAGGGAACGCGCGATCGTGCTCAGCTCAACCCGGACGCCCAGTGCGGCTCTGCCCGCCACGACGTTGCGATACGCTATTTGATTTTTACAAAACTAGCACTGTAATGCACCGTGTGACTCTTTTTTTCCTCGGAGCAGAATTATTTAAATAGCAATCCAATGTAATTAATTAATTGCATTTGAATTAATAGTAAAATGATATATTATGTGTTTAGTACGGGACCTGGGGTAAAGTGAAGCGATTCATCAACGGTACAGAGACATGTGGGTGCTGAGTCACGGAGTGGGCACGCGAGTGGTGGCGTAGTGGCGCGGAGGCTCTTAGGCGATAGGCACACGGCGGGCGGTTGCCACCGTCGTCGTCGTTTGCCATTTATTATTTACGAGTAAGATGACGAGAGGACGAGCGCCTCAGTGCTCCCGTGAGAATCGCACGCTCCGCCCGGCAGCGTCGACAAACAAATTACGCGACAAAGCAATCAATTACAAGGACAAGACGTAGTTCATGCCTCTTGAATCGAACGCTACGTCAACAAGAAGCTTTTAGCGGCGTCGTCGTGGTGCTACGTGCTTCATGCAAACCCAACACCTCCCAGTTTAATGTCTTGGTAGATACTGCCATTGTTTTCCAAATAGCGAAGAGCATCGTAAATTGAGAGAAAAGCGTTTTATGTTGTAACGAATTAGATTGTCGATCAAGAGAGAAGAAAAGGTAATTTGGGGAAGGAATCGGAAACTCCGGGGTCGGGAGTGTACAACAAGATTACAGGGATACCGTGGGCCCTGGCGTGCGGCTGCCACCGCCGCGCTGTAATGCCGTCGGTGGCGTATCTTGCTGTAACGAGTTTATCTGCCCCGCGGGCTGCGACCCCGACAACGTTCATTTCTTTTCTTATCAACAGCCGAATGTAATCAATTTTCATCGCATTGATGCTATAATTTTTTTGGCAACGACGTGAGTGATTCGTCCGACTGCTAAAACAGGTTTGGATATGTCCCAATTACGAATTCCTAATAAATTAATTGTTTACTTCTAATAATACCAACGCTATTTGAATGTGTACACAATACATTTTCGTAGCAAAAAATTCTGGCGCTTGAATGATGCACCCGTTTTGTGCATTCTTTTTTTAAATATAGAGCTTCATATTTGTTGTATTTTTTTTTTACTGTTGAATTCAAGTCGGAACCCACATTGGACGTTTGCGGTTTGAACGAGTGAGTGTATGCCAAAAACAAAGGTTCCATTTTAATCCTGATTACTTAGTTGATTGAATACCTACACGAAACAGCGCTTTCAGATTTTCAGCGAAAAGGTGGCAAAGGGCGAGGGCGTGGCTCGACTGGGCGGAGCATAGACACGCCCACATCGTCGCCGCCCTACCCAAATTTCTCCTTGGGATTTTTTTATTGATATTATATTAAATTCTAATTATTTTCAAAGAAACTCTTAACAAGAAAAACAAACAATATAAACTGGTACGTAGTCTATAAATTTCCCACTTGCTACACAGTGCTTAAACCTTAATCTATTATATTCCTTATTAATAAGTCTGACAATTTAAAACAGCGCTATTGTATAACATACTTCCACTCACAAACTGAAACATTTTCAAGAACATTGCTAATACATTGCTTTACTATTGTATTGTCGTCATAATTTGTTTATTGATGATTTACGTGGGTCCTACTTGTTAAAACAATTTATGTGTTTACATACAATTGTTTTAACAAGTAGGACCCACGTAACAAAAATAGTCATTGAATGCTAATTAAAATTAAATTAAACAAGTTACACAGTGGACAACATACTAAGTGTCCCTCTCTGGAATTGAATTGGTAAGTACTTATTCCGAATAAGTTACGCAATTAACCCGCTACATGTTTACGAACATCCATTTTCCTTAGTTTTTATGTTGGAAGTTTAGAGTTGGTTGCTAAATAATAACAGCCGCTCGGATCAACCTTCAGGTTAATCCATGCTTACCTAAGTTGGTCTGTAAATGTGTTGCATTACATACAGAGTTTACTCTGTGCTTCGGGAAGCACGTTAAGCCAAGCCTTTGGGTCCGGCTAGCAATGACAATCTTTGACAGTCGTTACAGGTTTTTCAGTGGCCCGAAAGTCTGACAACAAGTTTTACCAAAGGGGTATAGTATTACCCAGTCCTAACTGGGTTGTAGAAGTTACGATAGGCGGTCGTTCCATATATAATACTGGTATTCAGCTGCATTCGCTTAGACTGGAAGCCGAGCCAAACATTGTTAGGAAAAGGCCGAGCAGATGATGATGTTGAAAGTCACGTAGGCCATGTTTCAAAGGACCTTAAAAAATACGTAACGCGATCACTAGTTGGGCCATCACACTACCGTGCGTTAATTTCAAACTCTAGCTTTATTGGTCTACGGAATGCTTAAAGAAAGTATTGGTACTTACGTAATTAGAGAAGTAAGCAATCTTTTGTTTGGAGAGTTCATATAGAATAAGGATGAAATCGACAACCTGCCACCAGTTCACCACGTGCTAGTAGGTAGGTGAAAACCAGATAGAATTTAGATGATTATAAAGTCTGTTACGTACACGCGTGCTCACTTAAGAAGTTCAGTCTTTGCAGTGTTCAAAAAATAAGGCGGCATCAGCAGAGATAGGTACCGGTACAACACGGTTTGGTGTCAAAACATTCAAGTTGGAAAACAACACAACTATGGTTGCAAAACGTTCTGATCTCATCATAACCAAATCTCGAAACTTACAAGATATCTACCCTACATATCAAAACGATCAAGTTGCACGGGCATGATCTGTCACAAATGTCAATTTGTCTGTTGAAAATTAAGTTTAGTTAAAAATTGTCGTACCATAATTAATTATAGGTACATTTAGTGAGGAAAGTCAGCAAGAGATGCGGGCCACCAGTGCGAGTTGCATTCAGAAAGAAATTAACACCTCTCAAGCAATATTATTTATTATGACGCAGAAAAGCCTGTCACACAAGGCCTTGAGGACTCGCAACTAAATCTTACAAAGAGTTAAAGTTTTTATTTTTATACTCGTAGATAGTGTTACCACAGTTTACGTGTTAGGTTAGGTGTTAGGTTACATGAAAATTAAAAAAAAAACTAAGTACAAATTAATATTATTGTTTTATAGGTTAATTTGCCATGTTTTTTTTATTTCGTCAGAAACTATCTAAAACCAGTATCGTCTTTATTCACTGCTTCCTTTTATCTCTTATCTATCTGAAACTCACGTATTACCACAACGCAACAAAAATCACAAGTCACCTGTCAACATTCGAAACATTATCCAACCGCCAATATTAAATCAACCATTTCCGGCCAAAATTCGGGACTACATCGTTTTGCAACAATCAATCATGTAACGTGGGACTAACTGCATACAGTATGGTGTAGATTAAACAATATGGTAGTACTTACATATTATATTATTTTATTCTACAAAATAAAATGACCTTTATTTTTTTAAGATAGGCCAAGCGATACAACAGTAAAAAAAACAGGGTAAGTAGTTATCCAAAAATGTCCAAGGCGTAATGAAATGAAAACTTAAAATAGTTATCCTTACTAATATTATAAACGCTAAATTAACTCTGTCTGTCAGTCGCGCTTTCACGCCAAAACTACTGAACCGATTTAAATGAAATTTACACCGATAGTCTAGTAGACCCCGAGCAAGGGCATAGGCTGAAGGGTTGTAAGGGGTTGACAGGGGGGGATGGAAAGATTACTTTTGGTCGCGATAGCCGACATCCACGTGGATTTTTGCCCTTCTAGACGTCGATTTCGATGACCACCATTTTCTTTATTTCTCCTAATTATTTGACCAAGTTCCAAAAACTTTTTTTTTATTAACGAAAATCACTCGGATGTAATTTTTTGATACTTAAAAAGAATACATTGTCAAAATGTCAATGACTGCATTTGCATCTCGACTCGATTTTAATCATTATTACTCAGTCAAGTCACATTTGTTACATACAACCTGACACTGACCGGCAAGTTGCAAAAACGTAAGAAAATTCGAATTTCGCATTCACCTTAAGCAGTTACTGTTAATAATTTTATTTTTTATTTTCAATCCATTTTATATTTGTGGGCGGTCAGATCAATAAGAAACTCTAGTATCTGCACTACACGTCTATAAATATACGTTTGCGGTTATGGACGGGTATTTATTGGTCGCAGTGGTGACGACGGACGGTAGCCGGGTGCGGTCGAACGGAGCTTTTATCAAAATTAGCAGGCGCGCCCACGCCACGGCGCACCCCAATCGTAAAAACACCATCACCGGCATCGCATCGACGACGGCTCCGGAGCCACACCTAGCTGTCGCTCCCTAACAACTCACCCTATACAAGTTATTATCTGTATCACACATTTATATTTATGTTACAACAAAAAAAAAAACATTTTACTCCATTTAAAGCCAGACCCGCTATTTAAGGGATAAGAGAACGCAACCCAGCCTTTTGAAGATGATATAAGTTTTAGCGGAATTCTTAAAGGCAGATTTCAAGACGAATAACAGCTTGAGGACTTAAAGGGATCAGTTGGCCACAGTAAAAGTAAGTCAGACACGTCCTCGGGGCCGAGCTCGGTTAAGTCACTCACAAGCTACGAGTGTTTGTAAAATAAGCTTGTCACATAAATAAGTAACATAAATTCTTAGCACATCGACACTATTACCCCACTATTACACCTGTTTTTTGTCCAATTCTTACACTATCTCATCTATTAAACTCTGGAACACGCTACCCCTGGGAATTAAAAAAGCTGAAAGCAAATTCACTTTTAAAAGGAAAGTACGTTCCCACTATTTAAATCAGACCAAATAGCTATTTTACAAGTTAGTCATGGTAATTACCAGTTATGTTTTATTTTGGTATTTGTTGCAATATTTATTAGTTTATGTTATTTTTATATGTGTATTAGTATTAATATAAGTAATATATTTTAATTGATATTGTTTTTTTTTTTTTTTTTTTCTAGTTAGTTTGTAGCCTACCACAATATTGTCTTGTTTGACCCTAAGGTTGACTGGTAGAGAATGCCTTGTGGCATTAAGTCCGCCTATGTATCACTATTGTGCATAAAGTTTAAATAAATAAATAAATATTAAAGAAAGTAGAATTGAGATCTGCTTAAACTAGCAAGCAAAAAGGGTTAAGGGATTTTGTTTTCGTTTCTCAAGTAACATGCATGACCACTTTGCGGTAACTTTCTCTTTTACAAGCAGTATTCTTGGGAGTGTACAAGAAATCAGGGCAGTTTAGTTTAATGCACACAAGTCCGATGAAGGCAATTATTAAAATAATATTGTTTACGTCAGGAATCCAGGATACGTATCATAGGAAAGTACAGGTTGCAATGCGATTTGTTGCAATGCAATTTATTATCGTAGTAAGGAGTTATAAATTTCGTAATAACAGCGTGATTCTAATTTCAGGTGAACAATTGCCACTAGATGATCTGAATGGTAATGGTCCTAAATCAATGACCGAAATGCACGTGTGATACAGTAAGTTGGTCATGCGGCCGAGGTAAGGCTTGCACTACACGCGTTGATTACAGCGTAATCTGTATGCGCAGCGTTTCACATCGACAGACTCTTTTATTTCCCCGCTTAGGTTTGTTAATCGACAATTATTTTGCTCTTCATTTGTCAATGACTCCAGAAGTAAAGCACGAAGACAGTGGGAACAAACGTTGATTTGAGCTTATCTTGATTTGTAAATAAACACGTAATAATTAGGTTGCTAGAGGTAATTTATGTATGCAATTCGTTGGCAAAATCCCAAAGAAATCCGTTGGTAAATGACACACGATGGCGATTTGGCAGACGAGTTAAGTAGCGGAGTCGTTTCGCCAGCTCATAGGCCGTACCGTGCACGAAAATCCGGAAAGTGTATATGGGTTATCTTACACCGAGTAGATAAAGTATTACGTTATTTTACTCTATTTAGACTACTGAAATACTAAATAATATATAACAATATGTTTACAGCGCAATTTTACACTACACACAAAGAAATTAAATAGCAGCAGCGCAATGGAACACTGTAAACAAAGAAGGAAACGAAACATTAAGGATGCGAAGGTGGTGAAAATGTGAATATATTACACGGCAATGTAATCACACGCACGCAACAAGCGGGCGGCGTTTTATAACTGTGCAGGAATTATTCTCCTAAAACCAATAATTCACCTTTATACACTTTCATTTTGAGCCATTCATACCTATAGGAAAAGTATGTTTCTTCGTGAGTAATAACAGAACGTAGTAAGTATCCTTAATTCAACAGCTATATTATGTGTGTTAAAGAACACCTATGACTTTTATAAAACCTTAGATAATGTTTGGTTTATGTACTTAAAATATATCGGTATTATGTTAAATGGTATAGGTATCCGATGCAGGGTAAACGGCAAGTGTTTAGTACTGTGGTATATCGCTAGGCATATCACATGGGAGTGATGGTATGGACATAGGCGGGCAACGAGGCCACATAATGAAGTGGCACGTTAGGACATGGGTCGCACCTTCACTCCAATTTCGCGCTAACTGAACCCTTAACGAAACGACCTCCGGGCTTTTACTGCTACCCACTTGCTTAGCAAACTACGGAAGTGGCTCTAAACTAATTCGCGTGAGAAATTTAGGAGATATTAATTTATATTATGAAAAGGTACTATACATATTTGGTGTATATTTTGCATAAGATGCCTCAACACTGATTACTTTGCTTAAAACGAATATCGCCAGATTTTAAAGTTAGTTCACGAATAAGCAAAACAAAATTTTCCTAAGATATTAAAACAGAAAGCTCATTTTCAGAAAATAAACGAAAGGAGAGTGAGCAAAGTCAATCTAATTATGCCGCTTGACGTGGTAGAGGGACAGCGAAATAGCTTCCTAATTCTCCTGTTATCACAGTTAGGTAACTTTTATTTTAGAAAGGGCTTAGTGATTGTGGACTTAGTATTACTTTGTTGGAGAAATTGGTAGCAGATACTATTATTTTGTAATGTTTAGGTAAATGATAAATAATTGCAGTATCAGGTAAGAGCATTATTTTCGAACTAGGCTGCTTTTCAGACCGGGTTTTGTATGTATTCCAGTGTACAACTAAGGAATACATCAGGAACACAACTCGGCCTTATCAGAAACTGTACGCGGACGCAAGGTTGGCAGTGAGATACCTGATTTTTAATATACACTAGCCGATGCCCACGGCTTCGACCGCGCGGATATCGGTTACGGCGACCAAAAGTAATCATGACATTTTAATCCCGTTCCCCAAATCTATTTCAGGAATAAATTTTAGTCTAAAACATACCACAAGAACCCTTTTATCAATTACTAAAAACAGCATGAAAATTGGTGCAGTAGTTTTTGAGTTTATCGCGAACAGATAGACAAGACGTGGCGGAGGACTTTGTTTTATAATATGTAGTGATAGTGATATATCGAATTAGTAAAGATTTAGGTTATTAAACTATATGGATACAATTATTGCCACTATTTAACAGTCGGTATTAATTAGGTAAAAAAAATGTTACGATGATTAAGTGCAGAAATTTGTCTGGTAGAGCAAGACTCAATAGTCACAGTAATTAGCTAATTAACTCAAATATGTAATCTGCCGCTGTATAAAACGGTACCTTCCGAAAGTTTAAGAGGTTCCCAGTTTTAATAAATTCTCAGTTGATAGGTTTGTTTTTATTCGTCAAGCGCATAAAGTTCGACAACCTCTACTAACGGTATTCAGATCCAAATTCATTAGTAAAGCTAGCTTGACGCTAGAAAAACCTTTTTGTTACGGATACATAAGCACGAATGAGAAATAATTGGCCAGCTAATTGTACAGTATCTCAAGTAAGGCTATTACGTCCTCTGCAGTTTGTTTTTCATGTTATATTTGAGAAATGAATAATTATTTCCAGCCAGTTATTGTTATCCCAAAACTTAATATTTATTATGGTTTAATATAATATTTAATAAAAATATAATAAGAATGTTATCGTAGCGATTAATGAAGGAGTCAAGGATAGTGCCGTTACGCAGGCCATGCAGAGACAGCGAGATGGGCGAGGTGAATGTACGCATGAAGTGTGCCACGCGCCGAGAAACACTCCGGAGTGAGTACCGTTAGTGGAACGCGGTCAAGCCAGGCAGCGGTACCCGTGTCCGACACTGCCACCTCGTCACCTTTCATTCAGCTATAACCTACATTGATTTTATTACAGAATCTTACGCTTAAACTGTTATTGTGAATTCAGGATTTAGTTAAATCCATGCTATGTTGACAAATCCCGGAATGTGGTGTGTCTGTGTGTGTGCGAAAATATAAATTGTTTCGCGTAATGGGATTCGTCAACGTAACTTAACGAAGTCGCTTAGTCGCCAAGTGTATGTATATGACCAATGGAGTGCGGCACAGGGAAGCGAATTTCTGGGCAAACCGGGTGAAATCTGCAGGTAGGTACCTACAAGTGAAAGTTTTACTATTTATCCATACACTGTGCCACAGCAAGCGCCTCCTGGCTACTCGGTGGCGCGCGGCGGAGCGTTTGAAAATGAAAAAAATCGCAGTCAAAATCGTCATCGTCAAAAACAGTTTTTCATAAGAAAATCAAACCAAAATGACCAGAATGAAATCAATGGGGCCGTTTGGGATTAACAATGCCACAGACATCTAAATATTATCTAATACATACCAGTATGTATAAATAAAGGCTTTAAACTTTAAAATCTCTCACATTCCTTGGAAGTCAAATATTGTGCATCGCAAATTAATGATTGTGTTTAGTTTTTTTTGCTTACATTACGGTTCTAACCGCGAATCCAAACGGCTTAAGACATGAAGAACAAGAAATAAGGTCTTTTTTTTTAACTAAAGAAAGAAGACCGTCATCAGGATCAAGGAAAGAGCGCATTATGTAAACTCGGTCTAGTTCCCACTGCGTTGATTCAAGCCTTTTTGGAGAGGAACGCATCGAGTTGAGCATCGAGTTGAGTTGGCATCGAGTTATAACGTAACTCGATGCCAACTTGCGGAGCGCCCTACACTCTAAAAAATTGAAGCCAACTAAGAGGGATTTTTTCTTAGTTGACGTTAAATTGAATAAAACTACCATGATATTAGGCAACTCAACGATAGCTAATTAGTTACAACAGCAAGTTCATTTGTGATTGAACGAACAATGTAGGTATGTTTATTAATTCTAACATGTATAATTGTTGATTGCATCACAATTTTCTTCTTTGCATGACTTAATCATTTTTATTTAGTTAACTTAAACAAATACGTCTGTTGAATCAATTCAGAATAAAATAGTAAAAGCAATCAAATCAAGTAATCGTTTCGATAAGTTTTATTTATAAAATTAACAAACATGTCTTAGTTGATTTAACTAAGATCTGATAATTACATCAACTAAAATTTATTGTTACATTCTACTAAAAGTAAAACGTTGTATCGACTTTCATATTTGTTGAATTGATCATTCGATTGATCGATTTATTCAAGAGATCCGCCCTTCCCTATTCCTCCCTAGTCCGGGTACCACACCCCGCACACCACCAGCGCGCGGCACGCGCCGCGCGCTGGTCGTTTGTCGTCTCTGCAAGCGAGTCAAAACCAGTTTAAATCTAATCTAATAATCGGAAAATTTAAAAAAACGAAACGAAGTTGGACTTCAGCTGTGCTCCAAGTGCTCCTTTTCTTAGAAACTTTGTAGTATCAAGTATCAAGTAATTTCAGTGTTTAGCAGTGTCTTCAAAGATTATTTGGTGGAACCGTCGATTAGACTATACCTACCTACAAGTGCAGTGATCCTGTCCTTTGACATTGAAAGTGTAACATATTATAAATCTATGAATTGAAATGGAAGACGTTACCGAACTCCTCAAGACATGGAAGTTAGAGGCTCTAATACCAGTATTCACCCGTACCTACCTACTTATCGCACTCGCTAGTTTGTTGTATGGTGTTGATTGAAAATGTAATAAACCCGGAGGCCCCTTCCCTTAAGACGACCCACTGACCCCCGGGTGATATGAATCCATGTTGAGTAAGGAAATAGGTAGGTACCCTATCACATTTACTGTTTCGAGTTTGCTTTTTAAATTATCGAGCGAGCATTACGAGAAAAGTGGATGTGGGCACGATTTCTCTCCTATTTTCACGTTCGTTTTCACGAATTAAATATAACCCATATTTATGTATGTATAGATAAACCATATTTGTGTCAGTCACTAAATCTGATAATCCGTAATATTGTATATAAGCATTCCCAATTATAATTCATTGAAATTGAAACAGTATTGTTTTGGCATGAGATCTGGCAGTAAATTAATAACCCTCCTTTTGGGCTTCGCCGCAGTCGGGTAAAAATAAAAGTGTCTTGACTCTCATTTTTTCTATTATTGTTTATTGTAACTAATAAAGATATGCATTTTTATTTTCCAGATGCATATAGACTTTGATGCTGTACATGGTATTTAAAAAGACAATTTGTTTATTCATTTTCCATTATTGAAAATCAGGATATAGGAACTGTAAAAGAAAAAAACAACAGAACCATTTTTTCATGAACTGGTCACTCTTACCAATTGTAAGTATGAAAGGAATATCTAAATATAAATATACAGGGTGGAAACGGTTAACGCTAAGACCATATCAATATCAATTATTATTATTAGATATCAATTTTCTTGCTAACTGTATTTTTTTTTTTAAATTGTAATTAGGAATCATAGGTACTTACTGTCCCGCTGAAAGTTATTTATTGCATTTTCTGACTTTTTGAGTACTGCAACTTGGGTCGGTCTACAAAAACTTTTTGATCAGTATTAGAAACAGGATAGATTGGCATCAAAAAACTGTTTTGTGTACTTAAAATGGCAATTATATATAAATAAATTCTCTTGCTAACTGTACATTTTTTTTTAAATCTGTGAATTGGGATCAAAATTTTACAGAAAGTTAATGATAGTTTCCTAAGACCATTTTCATGTAGCTGCAACGGTTAATGTAGCTCCCCTTACTGCCCCGTTTACCGTTTCCAACCTGTATATTTCGGTGGTTTACTGCTCATATAATATAACAATACAAAGGTTTTATTTTATTTATTACTTATTATAATAAAATTTGTTGCTTACTTCTTCTATTTTTTTCAGCATCAAATGAAGATTCATCAAATTTAGCCGCATACCACCATACCGTTTTTTTTAAACACTGCGGCTGTTAAACAAAAGAAGAAACGCAGTTCGGATGCAGGTCAAAGCTGGAAACCAAGTAAAGTTGAAGCCCGGGAAGGCTTTATAAAGCACGTGAAATCTAGTGCAGAAATCCGTCAAGCAATAGAACTCCGCCTTTCAACCCTTCTCCAAAAAGGAGCGACATCCCAACCTTATATTATTGTAGTGGGTGAGTCGCTAGACAAAATAAATACCTTCCTTATTGTTGCGAATAGATCGGTCATCTATGAGGGAATGTCTGTTATGCACGCAGTTGATACGTGTTACAAAATAATATGGGAACTTAATGCAGAGTATGGTATCGACACATACCCTGTGTGGTATTTTATACAAAAAGCGTTTTATAAAATGTCATCTGCATTTGATAAAGGATCAACTGCTGCCGGCCGGGTCTCTTCTCGCGGATTGCCATATATAATACTTTTTGTATACTTATTTCTTTTTTAACTCATTTATCGGTGTGGTTTTGAAATTTTCAAATTTGTATGTCTAAACTTCTTCTGGAAGAATACGCGCCGATGAACGCATTAAGTAATAAAAAAAAGCATTTTTTTTAATTTAATTTGCTGCCATTCTGCTGGCTGTTGCTAAATGACTGATAATTAATAACTTTTTTTATGACATTATTTATGTTGCTATTTTAAAATTCCCTTTATTACTCATAATTAAGTATTTAGTATTATACATATCTACTTAGCTAGGTACTCGTACTTAATAAGCAAATTGTTGCAACGAGATTTTCATAGTTTAGTTGGTTTTGGTTGTTATAATTCCAGACCACTGTTAAAATATTTTATTTTGTGTCAGAAACAAATAATAATGTGACTGATTATTCATAATTGATTAAGAAATAAGCTGTGTTGTTTTCTCTGTTAAATATTGTTGTTATAAAAGTGTATTCTAAGGTAGATAGTTATTAGGACAAAATGTTAACATGTTTTATAAGTCACTAATAACAATTATACAATTTTTGTAATTATATTTTTCGTTTCATTTTGACCAAATTTTTGTAGGTATCTAACCTGTCAGCTACTTAAAAAAATGTTGTTAGACAAAATAGTTTACCTATCGATACAGTTTAAATATCTAAATAGGTAGGACTTACTTGAGAAAAAACGATCATATTTTGATATCATACTTTCAATAATAAATTGCTCTCAATCCAGACAGCATTCTGGGTATGATCTTGAGGTGCTAGGTTCATTAATTGGAACAGCATTTCAAATGCGTAATTAAGAGCACTCAGTGCGATTTATAAATACAACCCTTAACACCCCCCCCCCTCTTATCTGAGATGCAGGTAAAATTTTGATAAATGTTTAATCTTATGTCAAGTGGATTGGTTGTCATTTTGATCATCGTTAAAATTAACCAATCACAAGAGGTGATATAAGTATAACAAATAGGTATATTTTGACCGGGATTTTAAGAAACTGGGGTAAGGGTTGTAATTTATAAATAATAAAATAGCAATACTGAGAGTGCTCTTAAATACGCATTTGAAGTGCTGAGCCAATTCATAGATTGGTGTTAGTTAATGAGATAAAGTGTCTCAGTACATTCGATTAAGAGTAACTTGGTTGGCATAATAATGTTTTATAATAGTAACGAACAAGATTAGTAGCTTATTCAAATAAACAAATTGATTGTTGTGAATATTATGAGATTTAAATTGAACAAGGTCATAGTTGAATTTATTAAGCTAAAATAGTCGAATAAAAATTAAAATAATTTAAATAATCAAGGTCCTAATTAGGTTTACGAAGATGATTATGTTAAAATGACCAAGTTCTTAGTCGAATCTAAAAAGATGAATTAGTTAAAATGACCAAGTTCTTGGTCGAATCTACGAAGATGAATTAGTTATAATGACCAAGTTCTTAGTCGAATTTAAAAAGATGAATTAGTTTTAATGACCAAGATCTTGATCGAATCTTAAAAGATGAATTAGTTATAATGAACAAGTTCTTGGTTGAATCTACGAAGATGAATTTGTTGCAATGACCAAGTCCTTAGTCAAATTTATTAATGATAAGTAGTTATAGTAGTCATTTACATATTTATATTGAACAAGATTATAGATGAATCTATTTAGTTGAATTCGTCTTATTGATCAATTTCATGTTGACTTCGACTAAGGTTCTAATTGTTCTAGTTAAGAAGCAGATAGTAAGAGCAACAAAAATCACCTTATTTGATCTATCTAACGTCTTGTTAGGCTCGTATGGAATCAAGATGCTTGATTGCAATAATCACAATCTTGTTAGGAGCAATCATTTTTTTTTTAGAGTGTAGTATAGTGCGGGTGGGTGAAATGCGTCTTCGAATTTTTGTGCATAAGGCATGCTAGTTTTCTCAAGATATTTGCTTTTACCGTATTGAAAGCAGCAGACCTAGACGGTATGAAATAATTTATAGTCAAGTGCTTGCCCAGGGTCAAAAATACGACATACAACTTTTAATAAGTTGCGCTAATTTCTACTGGACAACTATTACAGCGAATTTAATTTTCGGACTATTTTGATAAGTCACGCCAAAGCAACAAGTCCCTTGTGTTTGGTATAACAATGAAAGATGCTATTCAAGCCCTCCCGACTCACGGAGGGACGTGGCGGCTGTGGCAGCGTCTTGTCTCAGCGTGGTAATCGGAGCGTTTCTAATACCCACGCTTTGACTCGGTTTCACCGCACGCTTCTTGCCTCCGTTCTTATTTATTCGTTTTGCGAAACCGTTTGAAATATGATAACGTTCATTCGATTGCCGAGCTGCTCTAGGTTCTCACGAAACTTCACACGAAGTTCTTGCAGCCAGTTCAGTTAGCTATTGAATTCCCGCGATTATAGCTAACGGGTTCGACGGTACACACAAGTATCAGTTTACAAAAGAAATAATAAGGATAGAACCACCGATGCATAGATATGAGAATAGGATAGGCAAATAGCGAAAAGCAGTTTAAAGTCATATTAACAAAATGCGGCATTATGATAATGAGGGTCTAAAAGCGACAAATGAATATTTTTCACAATAATTACAGTGGTTGCAGCAGGTAAGGTGCGAAGCACAGGCGCTGCGGCGGGCGCAACAATTTGCATCACAAATGCGGGTGGCAGTCGCGATGCGCCACGCCGCCGGCCCGTGCAGCGCGGGCGGTACGAGCGTACGGGCGCCCCACCCGTATCAGACAATGTCACAATCAACACCGCGTGGCCGCTTTTTGGTCACCATGTGATTGCCGATTGTGGACCACCATAATCACCAAGAATGTATGCATTTTACTTTTAATATTGTTAATAGAACCCGCTGCAATTATCAAGAGACGCAGTCGATTCAATACTATAAACCATTATGCATTTTTATTTGTATCGAATACTTGATAGAAAAAGTTTAAGACCTGTTACAAAACACAACTATGCAAAAATTAAAAAATTAAAACAATAACCTTACGGAGTAAGGTACGGAGGTACGGAGTAAGGTTATTGTTTTTATAATAGAAGAAGCAGCATTCATATGTAATAAGGATATTCTGTCGAGTAGCATATATATAATCAGCTGACGTGCGACTTGACGCGACACACGCTCAAGTTTCTGTTGGAGCCTATCATCCTCGAAAAGTAAAGCTTTAAGCGAGTAAAAGTGTCCGAGTTGAAAGGCGATGAATTAATAACGAACTTCTCCCGCGACGCGTGATGACGGCCAACACGAGTAGCGCATTAGATGCCAACAGAAGAAATTTGCAAAATTCGGGCTAATTACATCTTTTTTATACTTTTTCCGTTCACAAAATAAACGTCAAGTGCGAGTCCGTCTCGAGCACATGGGGTCCATGGAATGGAACGTTATCAAATAATCTCGTTTGTCAATAAAAACCATCTTTTTCACCCGGCGTTGGCTGACTCGTAGCAAATTAAAATTTTTGATATAGGTACAACATTATTATAACTTTACTAATACCTGGTGGTATTAGTAAAATTACAATTATTTCAGCTTTTCAGTTCTCTCAAGTTGATCTAATAGTAAAAGCTTTTTATTTTCATGACCACCTGGGTAGTAGTGAGTCACTACTACAGCTTAAAATAAAAAAAAGTTGTTAAAAACTAAAAAACCCGGCAACAAAAACTGAAAAGCAAAAAACAAGCACATTTTAAAGTAAACAAAACTTGGAAGCAAGCAGGATATTCAAATGAACCCCGCCTGATTCCTTGTTTTGTTTAATTTGAAACGTGCTTGTTTTTTTGCTTTTCATTTTTTTCAGTGGGGTTTTTTAGTTACTAACTAACTAACTACTTTTTTTATTTCCAACTTTTTAGTTCTTTTGTGTTTGTTCTTTCGTTGGTCGCGTAAAATTCTTCGCAGATGATTTATGTGTTTGTTTATAGGATTTGTGACTTTGAATTTATTTTAAACATAATTTGTAATCTCCTTTTAAAACCCTTCATTTTGATATCCTACTCTAAATCCGCGATATGGCCCCCAAAATCCGCAGTTTTTCTTTGTTTTTTTTTTAATTTGAATGTAGCCAGTGACACTCGCGCCATCAAGACGAATCTTACGACGTATATTTTATTCAAATCTCTTAATCCGTTTACGAGTTATGAGGGAACAAAGAAACGGACATACATACACGCCAAACACATAACCCTCCTTTTGGGCTTCGCCGCAGTCGGGTAAAAAACTACAGTATTTTTCAAAATATATCCATATTTACTTATATGTATGTGTATTTATTATTATAGGTTAAGTTAGCTAAAGCACATAAAACTCATTGTTCATTTCGTTTTTAAGGTTCCGTAGTAGCCGAATGGCAAAAAACGGAACCCTTATAGATTTGTCATGTCTATCTGTTCACAAAGTGGCCTTTGTTCGGAAACTATTTAGACAAACTTGGTAAGTAGATGTTTTCTGTGAACCGCTTAACGATTCTTATACAACAAAAAAAAAAGATTAATGGGGGTCTCCCCACACATGGAACTGAAACTAAAAAAAAAAACGTAGAACGAGAAACGTATAGACAGGTATTTTAAAATGACATCGAGGTTCCTAAAACCATTTTTTCAATCGTTTGGAAGATAGACGCTTCCAAAGTGGTAACATGTGCCCCCCTCTCCTCGAACTTTTAAACTACGAGAGTGAAAAATCTAAAAAATATATATATATTATGCTGTAGATCGCAACGTAAACTTTCAACCAAAAAAAACAAAATTGGTTTGAACGATATTTACTTACAGTAAATAGTTTTTGAGATATAGCACATTTAAAAAACCGCAAATATAACTTTGTCATTCACAAACACTATGAAAAACAAACTTATCACAAAATATGTTTTTCTGTTGCCGCTTTAACAAGAAAAAATACAAATTAAAGAGGGCTTCTGTACTACGATGACACGGAACCCTTCATGTGCAAGTCCGACTTGCACTTGGCCAGTTTTATTCACACACTATCGTCTACATTTCTTTTTAATTTCTCCTTTTGCAGGTCTGCTGGCAGAAATTTCTTTAGAAATAAGCAGTACCTTTTGTATTACATATTGTATTATAATATTTCCCTGTGCTATCTACTGTGTGTACATAAATAGAAAAAATAAATAGCCGTGGTAGGGAATAAGAAATGTCGAATAATCGTTTTGCGTTTGTTTTTTGTGAGAGAGTAAGCGCGGTTATAGGGCGAGAATCGGCCCGGCAGCGTTTTTAACACAGGTGGTGTATTTACAATGACCGATTTTCGTAAATAAGAAAAAGAATGGACCCCCCCATTTAGTTATTGATTCGGGTCGAGAATCACGAGGATGCAAAACGACTATACTACTATTATGTGGATGGTTAAGGTTAATGGGTAAGTACCCCTTACGGTCCACGGAACCCCAAATAACTTAACTTTTTTATTTAGTACCGCTAAACTTAACTTTCTACTTAAGATTTACCTTTAATTTAAGACCGCGATAAAATACTTAACGCAAATAAGATGCAAAAAAGTGTCATTTTCACCATAAAACAACATTAAAGTAAAATTTGTGAAAATGAATAATGCCTTTTATAAAGAGAAAGTGGCATGTTTGATTTAATACTACCTTATGGTGTACAGGGTGTACGGATAGAGGCACAGTCAAGTAAATTGAAGAAAAAAAGTAAAGTAAGTGAAATTAGTGCTCATGAAATTGAACTAATTCGTGTGGGATAAACTCAGAAAATATTAAAAAGAAAGATAAAGTGCTTTTGGCTCAGTTTTCCATTGACGTCGGTGGAGTTGGAGGTTGATATTTTTTTTACAGAAAGGTTATATTATTTTAAGCACACACGCAAAGTTTCAACATGCGGAGACACGTACTTTTTGAGAAAAAAATTATTGAAAATCAAATATTTTTGCACTATTTTTCCATTGACGTCGGTGGAGTTGGAGGTTGATATTTTTTTTACAGAAAGGTTATATTATTTTAAGCACACACTCAAAGTTTCAACATGCGGAGACACGTACTTTTTGAGAAAAAAAATATTGAAAATCAAATATTTTTGCACTATTTATATCAGTTCCCACCACAGATTAAATAGAATTCTCGCCAATGAACGTTTCGTTTTACCTACGGTTAAGTTTTCATACGTTCGGTAACATTTTATTTTAATTTACGTAAATAATTATATTTTGTACTCATTTCATTAGTTTTCATGCACACATAATTATATTGAACAGTTTATGTTTAAATTATAGCAATAATTTCATTATTTTTATGCTTTAGTACAGTTTTTTCGACCCCGAAGCGGGGGGAGTGGGGGGGCGCAGCCCCCCCCACTAGAGGGGGTTCGGGGGGCGCAGCCCCCCGTATTAAAAAAACTACTAGAGCAAAACCGACTCAGTAGGTTAGGTTAGGTTAGAACTGTGACCAACTACGCGCGAGCCGAGCGAGCGGAGCGAGCCGAGCGAGCGGAGCGAGCGGTGCCGCGGCAGCGGCCGGCGAGCGCCACCTCGAAATTGGTTACGAAATTTTTTTCATAGTCTCTGAACCTACTTGGGGCATCCCAATCACAGTTGGGTACAAAAATACACCAACCTAACCTCAAACTTAAAAAAATCATATCTCAAAAACGGGGGGCGTCCGCAACTTTTCCTTCACAGGGGGGGGTAGTACCCCTCCCCCCACCCCCTCCCCCCTAAATTCGACCGACGTCATTGGAAATTCGTACCGTGCTTTTTAATTTCAGTGGGCCTTTGGTTTTAGTTGTTCATTTTCATGTATATGCCATAAGCTCCTTTAAATAGTTTGTGGTATATACTGAAATCAAAACTTACAAATGGGTAATTTTTACCCGACTGCGGCGAAGCCCAAAAGGAGGGTTATTAAAGACTGTTTATTTTAACTAAGTACCATAACTAAAACGAAAAATCTAAAACTATATCCATAACAGAAAAGAGATACGAAGTGAAAACACGGGGTCCAGCATACAAATTGACTCCATTTATTAAATTGTAAGTCAGAGATTCTGAGTTGAAATACGAGGACTATTTGGACTAAACGATGCAATCACTAGCGGATTTACGAGATTCCACCTTTCGTTAGTCATTGTACCCTTTTTCTTGTTATCTGATACAAGTAAAAAAGGAAAAAATAAATAACCTCGTTAAAAGTAAAATGTACAGAAAAACTTGTATTAATTACGTTTTCTTTTAATTAAATATTACGACGTAAAAAGTGGCATTGCAAGTGGATACTAGCGACGCGACGGTAAGACGTGTTCAATATTGAAATAAATCTCTAGCAGAATGACTCTGTTCGAAATTAACCGGGGCGCCGTATAAAGCTTTAGCTTGGAGGAACGGGCGGTAAAGCGGCTCTTAATTAAATCAAGTGACACGTCTCGTCGCAGGTTACCTCAATCACACGACCCCAATAAACCCATGTGCCAAATGGAAATGTTTTATATCATGTCATATTACCTATGGCAGAAATGGGCTCCTTAGGCGCTTGACTGCTTGTGAAATTCATTTCTTGTGTTTTCTTTCGTTGAACCACTTAATTGAGAAAGTTGTCAGATAGAAAATAACAAATAATATTAAGTCTTCTGAGAAGCTCGAAGATACTTGGGACCATGGATGCTTGCCTGCAGGGAACAAAAATATACGGCTTATGCTTTACTCTGCAATACTCCCTGAATGTGTTTGGTTGATACGTAAACATCTACAATGCCAACACTATAAGCATAACTTAATAAGCCTCGTGTATGCAACCCCACGGCTCGCCATAACGTTTCACGTCTCATTTTCACGGGTATTTTTATTATTTTAGCTATAAGAGTCGGAGCTTTAGATTTCTAAATGTGTGAAAAGCAACCACATAATAAATTTTAATCTTCTTTTTATTTAAGACTACGAACTTATTTAGTTCATGGAAAAATTATCATTTATAGCTCGGTGAAATTATTAGGTGGGTTTTATAGAGCTTCACTGCAATGAATACCTGGAACTATGATTTTGGTTTTCAGTTCAATCGGGCTTAATGTGGTCACAAATTAAACACTTATGTTAGTAAGCCGCCATGAAATTAAATTAAAACACGTTAAGATATGAAATATATCCAGATAAAATGCAGTTGTGGTAAACACGGGCAATAATTCCGCGCAGTCGGAGAAACTCGTAAAACATCTAGGATCCGATGGTAACAATAAAAGTGGAGGTAGGCTCGGAAGCGGGTAGCGCCGAGCAACTTGTGCAGAGGCGGGTGGCTGGCTGCGCAGCGGTCGCACTCATTATTTTCATAACAAGCTCGCGACGACCGCCGCTCGCTCCCGCTCCAGAGTCCCGGTCACGGCAATTAATTAACTGGCTAAACGGTATCGTGTTTTACATTCTGATGTTTACGTAACTCTCCAGCGATAATGTCGCTGGTTATCGAAATGACAGCGCCGACGGTACTCATATTAATTAATTAATTATTAACTTGGCCTACCTCACTAAAAAATTAAAGAGTTTCATTATTGAGCTCGTTATGGGCACTAACGTTCTGTGCATATAGATTGCTTATTTAAATGAGGAAAAGTAAGAAAACTTTAATCAAAGAAGTAGACTGTCACATTTATTGCTCATAAGTTTAATATGGAACACTTTAATACGCAAATTGTAACGGAATGGCTACGTATAAAATACATTTTTGGTAAGCATGAGGAAGCAATAAAACCAGTCAAAAATTCACCGTTACCGAGGCTCGTGAATCATGAACATTGGACTCGGTATGTAACTTTAATGTTAGCTGTTTATGGTTAAATATGTTTTGTTACTAATAACTGTGATGATTAGCCAAAAAGATGATTAAAGTTCGGCCGTTCAGAGAATGCGTTCCTGACACGTCGCGATTGAACTGACGACGTAACTTTGTAATGGCGTTGCAGTTACGATAAAAATATTTTTGCTGGTTGTTTACCGTTTTAACAATTGATGAGCATTAAAACAACATTATTATATCAATAATCAATGAATGTTATAATTTTGTGCCAAACTGAGTGTCAAATAACTTGGTAAACAATATTTTTCTAAATCTATACTGCGCTATTACAAGGTTATGTCAGCGCTTTATATTTGTAGTGCTGTGCTAAAAATAACAGGCAAGTATCGTAATCTGTTATTATACAGTTATACTTATATTTTAATATAAAATAATACGCTTTGTTTTTCTTTTTAAGAATTACAGCTTGGTTACAAGCAAAAGGCATTGACGCAAATATGCAGATGCTAAAAGCAGAGCTAATTAAATTAGTTAAAGAAAATAAAGCGGCAAATGTGCGATACGAAATCGATGAACTGGCTCTGGAGTACGGTCATCGCGTTCTAAGAATTCCACCGTATCATTGCCAATATAACGCGATCGAGCTAATCTGGGCTCAAATAAAAGGTTACGCCGCCCGCCACAATACTTCCCCGCCATTCAGCACGAAAAAGATGATGACCCTATTAAAAGAAGCCTGCGGGGAAGTCACAAGAGATGACTGGGCAAAGGTTGTTGAGGAGACTAAAAACCTGATTTTGGAACATTATGACCGAGATATGAGGATTGATTCTGTTATTGATAATAATATAATTATACATGTAGGCGAAGATGATGAAGACACCACCTCCTCATGCGAATCGGAGTCTGATTAATATTCTGTACGCACATTCAATTCAATGTGCTTACTTTATTGCATAGAAATACAGATTGTAACTTTGTAACAAAGAATAAATAAAACAATTTTATTATATGAATATTACCTTTTTTTGGTTTCCACTTAAATAACTAAAATTTTAAATGATTCCGCCAATTTAAAACGAAAATAATCTTAAAATAATGCGGCGGTTCATTTTGGAGGAACGGTAACGAACTCAGTGTTATGTTGTGCCCATCACTAGTCGTGACTAACTGATAGGTGTCAGGAACGCATTCTCTGAACGGCCGTAGTATAGTGTCAGAATCACAAGGTGATTAATAAGCATGTCGAAGTTCGTCTGTGAACCGCATCTACACATCGGTGTCGTAACAGCTGGCAGTGGTTGTTACTTAAATTAGTTAACAATGACACATTTCGCTGGCAAACAAACAGAGAGGAGTCCTAAATAGACCGCACGCTATTCTCGACCTGCTGCCGTCACACCGGTGCGATCGTGCCGTCTGCTGACTCACGCACACCTCAAGGTAATGCTTGCGGGAGCTCCAATCATATGTGGACTATTGTGCAGGCCATTCTGGCTCACAGGAATCATGTGTCAATGATATTATAAATACATCAGTGGTTTTATTTTAGATTCATAGTTTTCAAGGTTTCGAGAGCTTCATAACATGAATTCAAGACACGAAATTATTACTCCTGAAATGAAAAGATAAAAGACTAGGTACCGTACCTACTTTAAAAAATCCAGCACTAGTAGTGAATCTAGTATGTAAAACCGATCAACCTAATGTAAATGAGTGAACAAGTTTGTTCGATAGCAAGTCAAACAGCGAGAAGCGACGGAGGCTCACGCACGAAGCATGCATGCGCGTCGATCGCGGCCTAGTTGCGTTACGCAACCGGGCCGCGACGCCGACACAGCAGGACGTTGATCTCGTGCTTGAACTTGAAACACCGATCACACATTTTATTATTTAAGTTTAACATTAACACTCCTTTTTAGGAACATTTTATGCAAACATAATTTTGTAAATATTTGTAAAACTCAACGTGAATCCCGCCGCCTATACTTTTATCATGCGCCGAGTGTAGGCACAAGCAAGATTTACATGAAAATAATTTTCCAGCACATCAACGTACCAAACGCTGTCCGGAAATTGTAGGAAATTGCAAGAGAAAATGAATCCGACGGTTTGAGAGGTCCGGTTGAAGTAAAGGCTTATACGAGAGGTATTTAGGATTCGCATGCATGGAATGTAAGTTACATGACGTGTTTATTTTACCAACACAAGCTGAATGAAGGAGCACTCCCGAATTGACGTCAAAATTTAATTTTGTGACGTAGTTAATCGATTTTCTCGCTGTTTAAACAATAGCTTTGGTATAGAACAACGGCTGTAATACCCTGCTGTCAAAAGATGAAACAAGCGCGCAACTTATTGTTTACGAACAAACACTGCATTAAACACAAAAAGACTAAAAATAAAGAAGTCTCCATCAATCACACGAACAGAGCCGGCGCTTCCGGACGCGACCTGGTCGAGCGAAACATTTCTTTGAATAATGAATGTAGTTAGGTATCGTGGCCCGTAACTGGACGTGATATACGCCGTCGTCGGCCGCATGCATAATTTCACTTATTTTATGTGGTTAATTGTCGAAAATGACCGCTAGTGAAATACCGCTGGTGGCGGCTAATGTATTCCGCAGCTCGTGCTCCGCCCGCCCTCGCGTTCGCTACACCGTCTTTGTGTACTTCGTAGCGCCTGCACATATGTATGTACACATACACTACACACGCTAAACACTAAGCCTAATGTAAATTAACTCTATCCAACTTTACACGGTAAAGAACGAAATTGTGTTACTTATCGGGATCGGGATTTATTGATGATAATGTTATTTGATTCAAGGTGGGAAACGAGTTTGTTATGCAAATAAGCATGTAATTAATTTGTACTTGATACGCATATATTTTAGTCATCATCATGATCAGCCATAAGATGTCCATTGCTGGACAAAGGCCTCCCCCATAGAACGCCATACATAACGGCAGCCTGCCGTTTGCATCCACCGGTTGCCCGCAACTCTCATAAAATCTCTCTCTCTAAATCTTTTTAGTCTCATAATTTAGTATTGACTGCTTATTTATACTCGCCAATATATGTATTAAATACAGGGTGTAAATTAACCCTTCACACATACGTCGACCAAGCATTCTGTACATCAAATTAAGTACCCCTACGCAAAAATTTTTGCGGGGACGCGATTTTTTTTTTGGGGTCAAAAATCACATTTTACGGTAAAACTCAATGTAGTACTCTTTAAACATTGTGCTAGAGGATGCTTTGAATAGTAAATTGGGTCATGGAGGTAATTTAAGTTATAATAAGTTATAATGTGAAAAACTAGTATTTACAAAATCAGCTGTGCAAAATTTGGAACTTTGACCCCCAATATCTCCATAACTAGGGGGTTCCCAGGTATGGCCTAGAACCAAAAATGATCGCAGTGGTGGGGAGAACAAATGCCCTTCGTTTGCGTTAAGGGTACTTTTACACCCTTTATATTAGCAAAAGACGCTTTTTTGAAAGCTTTAAAAAAATACTGAATGTTTGTTTTGTAGCCGACGGATAAGTTCCATTAACCCGATCTGCCAAATGGTCCTAGGTTTTTGTTTCAGGTAAATATTTATCCCTAGAGATTAGTCTGCTGGACATTGTAACAATATTGACTAGTTTATTTTACTAAGTGTATCTTTTTGTTTAATACACGGTGTAAATGACATGAACGTGAAACCTGTTACCATGAATTCAATAGGTTAATAGTTCTAGACGTTAAGTTATTCATCTGTAATTAACAAAATATCAGTCGTTTTATTTATTATATTCTTAGTAAACATTTATTTACTTGCACAAAATTAAATCACACAAAGGTATATTTTCACACTTGCAATAGTAAGTGGAGCTTTGCATTGTGTGTCGCCGTTGCAAGTCTCTTCTATCCTTTTTCTACTCTTTGAAATATTTTTTTGAATTAACTAGGCTTAAACATTTCGTTGCAAAAGTTTTTTCTACCTATTGGATGTCAAAAATGACAAAAAAAGAATGAAATAATCGTAATGTGTGTGGAGGGAGACAAAGTGAGTATTAGTATTTACTCACTCTGTCTCGACACATTTCATTTCACATTACATAATTATTATTAGTTCACCAAAAAACTACATAAACTAATTTTGTTGTAATAAGTGTACTACTAGTACGTGTATATTTATTAAATTAATAATAATGAATAGTCTACAAGGCCCAGTGTACTCACACGAAGCTAACGGCATTAAATCGTGTAAAGTTTAGATCACAGTGATTCCCTAGAACATAAATTTGAGGTTGTGGTATAAGTAGGTAGGTCGTCGTTTACGTGCACAATCGCAGCAGCTCGCTTCTACAATGCGGCTGCATTACAATTTTTCAAAGCAGACAAGCGACAGAGCATAACAAAAGAGCTAGGAAGTCGCGAATAAACGAGCGCTGCGGAGAACAAACTTGTACGCACACCCTGCCTACGCCGTAGCCGTACAATCGTAGACAAGCTACACTGAACACGTGATCTTCTCGAACGCGTTTCATGAAATAATTTGTATCTTACATCTCGAGTTATCTATTAGTCGAATTTTACTTGAGCGGTGTTCTTACAAGATACCCGCAATGAATAACATTGAAATACAAAGACTATCCAATTTGTGTAATGTAAGTTTTCCACGGTAAATGTGAACTTTCAAAAAGCTACGAGGTAAGGCGGTTGGTCGGAGTATCTCTACATTTAGCGATTTCCGGGCGCAGCGATGAATACGGAGAGATCGGGCGTTGCGATATAACCGGCGGCGGCCGGCCCACCGCGTCTGCGTTCAACGCACGGGAATCGCGGCTACATCAACCGTGTCTAGTTGGCTACACTGGCAACTATTTCTCTTTTTTTTAAATCCTGGTACACATCACATCACCTAAAAGTACTTTTTACTTTCAATAAATACATAATTATAATCCTCAAAATGTATTTTGTTAACAAGGCTGAGTTATTTAACCTTTGCATAGGTACAACTAGTTTCCAAAACCCTTTACGACATGCCAAGATTTAAGAAAATATTACTAAGTTATAAAGAATGAGTTAATTAAGAAGTTCTCAATATTGTCTTGATGTGTGAAGTTTTTTTACAAGTGCCACTTATTCAAAGCTTTTCCTAAATAATGAATACAAACGTATGTGAGTCTCAATACCTCTACGTTTGGTTACTACGTTTAGCGACATACTCGCAGTCTACGCGCTACGGCGGCGGCGCTACGGAGCTACGAACTGACCATAAAAACAGGCGTTCCAAAAACTTACTTTCTTCTTACTGCTACTACAGATATGAATTTTTGAAAATATTTTTTGGCTCTGGAGAAAAGCTAAATTTTTTGAAAGGCTTGTTTGTTTTCGCGATGATTCATAATTGTTACACAAAAATTTTGTGTGTAACCAATTTAGCATGTTGTGTATTTAAAGTGTTAACTTAGCTATTAATAGCAGTAAAATACACCTGTACATCGCAGTGGACTGCATTCAACCGGCCACTGAACACGAGAGGCCACCTACTAGACTAAATTATTATTAGTCAATAATAATTTGTTTGCAGAACTACTGTATTACGGATCACAAGGACTCTTCTGTTTAATTTTTAATCGATCAGTTCTTATAAACGCCATTAAAACGAGACGGAGATGAATTACTTTTTAGCCGACGAATAAAAGGAGGAGGTTCTCAATTCGACGCGTATATTTTCACACAACTTTTTTACAGTCAAATTTGGAACAAAAAAAATAATACTTGAGTTTCACGATTCGATTTTGTAGCGACTAAAAATACAGAACCTGTCAATTGAAATACTAGAGATTATTATTTTTCTCCAGTAGTAGCAAAGAGGTGAGAGATGCATTTCCATATTTCGGTCATCGATCATTTAAATTATTAACATGTGAAAACCTGTGTAGATGAAGTTTTATGAAAATGATTTATTAGCCGCGACTGCAACCGGACATGTGACTAACTATAAAACTGGCTTTACGATGACAATCGCATTAAAGAAGTGATATTCCGAACAACGGAACAATTAATTAGTTGGACTAATTTAAGTCTTTGGAATTAATCAGACGATGAGAATCTTATTCACTATACAAATTAAAATAAGTATCTTTGGTTTACACCCCTATTTATTAAGTCAGAATGTTTTAATAAAACTAGTCATTTCTGTTTTACTCATCTTTCACTCTAGAAACAAACCTACAATACACATATTTTATTTTAAGAATGCCAGATTTGTCGCGATTCCGACCATACACTCTATTAGTTTCTTGTCTTGTTTGTTTGAATTAATCTTAAGAACCCTGTGTCTTCTACAACTTACGACGGAAATTAACTTTGTTTACAAACAAGGTTATCTACAGACACTTTTAAATCGGCACTAGGATAAAACTTAAGCTTGGTATAAAATAAAATAAATATTTGGTTAGATTAAAAGGATAAGTAAAAGAAAATCTGGACTAACAACACTAACTGATGATCATTAATAAAACATGTAAACAAACTACGACTCTACAAATATTCAGGTAATGTAAGATTTTTTACAATCCTGTACTATCCCACGGGTGGGCAAAGACCTCCACCAATTTCTTCTATGTGCTCTATTCTCGATTTGTGTTGTAATATTCATATAGATTATGTCTATAGAAAAAAACTAGCCAACTCAAAACTGATCATTTCCTTGTATTGAAAGCTCACACCTTCTGAATGTCAAAGGTCACCGTGCAAAAATTATTGCGCGTTTGAACACAAAGTAGTCTATAACATCGGGGTTTTGGTACACCAAATGAACGAACACCTTCCTGATAGTAAATAAACAATGTCGTACATACTGTATTGGTAAATAAACAATGACACATTAATAACTTAAAGGAAAATCTCTTACAATTTGCAGTTTAAGATCTTTTCCAGCAGCAGCGGCGGCTGTGACAGACGTGGTCACTGGCGATAACCACTGGTGTAAATTGATATATCGTTTAGGTAAAAGTTTTAGCGAAACATCCGCTTGTGCATAGGCGCGCTCTAGGCATGCGGCGGCTGCACCGTCCAGTGCGAGCGCCGGCTCGAGCAGGGCCCCACCGCCTTCTAACACCACCATAGTACTAACAGTATTTTCACTTCAAGTTTCAAAACACAACACTGAAGTCACTTCACAGCCGGCAAGCACGGATCGGAGCTACATGTCTCTCACAAGGTACGTGGCATCCGAGCGGCGAGAGTCGCGGAACTGGCGCGGCGCGCACCTGCCGCGGGCCGCGCCACCCGCGCCCCGCTCGTGCCGCCCACAGACTCGTCAACAAACACCGTTGCTGCAGCGGTCGCCCTGCATCTACAAAGCTTTGCAAACTACTTTCGTCCCACTTTTCCAACTCTCAAATATAGTGACAACCGGATCCAGTTCCCACATAAAAATATACAGATGTATATTGGAAAAGATTACTTAAATATAGGCGATACCAATAAAAACGAACATTCTCCTGAAATACTAGCTGTGCAAAAAACAGTCGTTAAATCGTAAGCAATTAAGGCAAGACAATAGAAACCATTGAATAAGGTCCTGAAAATTAGTTCCAAGCGAGTTAGCGATGCACGAGGCGTCGTTCTATTCGCCACGTGACCAATATTCTAAAGCCCCTCCTTCTTTCAATAATTCAAACATTCCGGCTCTAAACAACAACGACTTCCAAACAATTAACGAACTCTCAATAATTAACGGTCCATAGGCAACTTGGTTTGAACTCGCAGAAACAAACCTTGGCGATAATTAGGATATACAATTCTATAAATAACTTTTCTCAAAACTAAAACTCGCCGAAAACAAAATGTCATCGAAGTGCGTGATTCAAAGTTGAATCCAATTTATAAGACTGTTCCCTAGAGATATTTCGAACCAATGATAAAACTTCGAAAAATATTTCGATTATATCGCCCCTATGCGCGTTTGGCAAAGTGTTACACTTAAAAATATTATTTTACCCAAAGAATAAAACTCACAAAAGTAAATAAGGATGAAATTGTAAAGAAAGACGAGTCAAGAGTGAGGGAAAAAGAATCGCAATAACCTCTATTATTAGTTGAGGCAACGGCACATCTAAGAAGTAGAATGTGTACCTATGCCGCAGAAATTAATTTGCCATAAACACTGGTATTAATAGACGCGAGACAATAAGCCAGCCCCCCGTGAACTCCTAGTCAGCGACCTAATGTTTTACAGCACGCAAGCCACGTCGTCGTCGCACCCCCGACCTCGAAAACGCGGTTTTCATTTACATACAACGCTTACAAACAAGATGATGTTACAAATCAGCAAAAAGTGTGTGGAAAAAGCTCACTTTCTTTGTTATGCCTAAATTGAGCTTGGATTGGATTCGGACAATAATGAATACTATTTTTGAGAACTTAGAAAATGTTTTTTTTATATAATATGTTTGTTAATGTTAATTATTTACAACCTTGCTTCTGGCAATCAGCAAATAAATTGAGAAAAACATTCAGAACAAGACCAGTGATTCTTTTTGACAAGTATCTTCATGCCAGTTTGTAAAAAGTATCACTTTATATTTAGTTAAAAAAACCTTTCGTTTCTACTACAATTTTTATTCTTGCATGTAATAACTAAAATAAATTTAAAAGAAAGCAACAAGAAGTAGTAGAAAATAAGCACAAACACAAATGGAAGAAACCTGCATCATCAATTAATATACAATTCAAAGGATTTTAGGAAGAAGTCCATCGGGACAGCGACTGTCATACTAGCAAACGTAATTAACTTTCTTTTGCTCTGCATTTTCAAATGAAACCTTTTAAATGAACTTTGTAATTCTTTGGTTCTACATTTGAAATTCCATTTATGATACAGTATCTAGTAAGAAAGATAAATACTATTATAAGGAAGGGTCTAAAATAAAAAAATGCTGTTTCCTCCTAAAGCGCATTAAAGCACAGCTGTTATTAAAGAAACTTACAAACAAACATACATAGATGAAAGCAAAAAACATAACACTCTTTTTTTGGGGCAGTTGTGTAAAAAATAAGATTTAATATGTGGGAGGGCAAGGGTTCAGTTCAGGATGATGTACTGAACACGTGGTAACCGTTTGTACATCGATGTGTCTGTACAAAAAGTAACATATATATTTTTTTAATTTATCGCTTTTACTAGAAGTTTTTTATGTGATGCAATGAAGAAAAGATTATACTTTAGTGCAAAAGTAGCAATGGACATTATACAATCGTAATGATTAATCAATATTAATTCAATTTATCAACTAAAACTCAGTTTTCATACCAATCAGGCTTGATCAGAGGTCAGGAGCAAAATTGCATTATTATCATTATCTTTAGGAACCTTAATTAAAAAAATAGACATTCGACGTTTGCCAATTTTTGATCATTTGTTGAAGATTTCTGCTATCTGCTTATCTTCAATAAAAAATATTCATATTTAATACACATAAACATAACATACATAAACTCACGCCCTTTTCCCATGGGGGTAGGCAGAAACCACAGAATGCCACTTGCTACGATCCTTCCATACTCCTTTTGCCTCGTCCACAGACACACAAACACTTACATATTTAATGTGTGTCAAATTAATTGTTTAATTAGGTACTTATCTGAAATATTTCCTTTGACATATCATGTTATTCCCATCAGCATCACGTAACTTAACAGAAAAAACTTCCAAAAGACAATAGTAATAATTATATGGAATCCCGTACCAAGCTGCGTCAAAATTAAACTTTTGTTTTTTATTGTCTGCACTTATCATAATTGACAACATTTCAAAACTGACACCACCTTAAAATAAAAATACCATTTCTGTATTTTCGTATCCTGAGTTCATACATGTATTTTATTTATTTTTTGATTCCTTTATTTCTGAGAAAAAAAATGGAAACCAAAAAACATGTGATGACGTCATATATACGGCAGAATGATGTAGTTATCTTTGCCTAAGCATTCAATATTTTTATGAAAACAATAATGTCAAACAAGACGTCAATTTGTCAATGTTGAATGTCACTGAAGTTTACATTTTTCATAAAATTGAACAATTTATTTTTCAAACTCGACGCTTTACGCTTACTGTTAGTATTATCAACTTTTGATTGATATTTCCCCAATAAAATGGATCCCAAAGAAACATATACGCCAATAAAGGAACCAAAATATTGTTTTGTACCAGCCTGCGCCAACGAGTATGACAAGCTGCCAAAGTGACAACGACAAGACAAGTGTGACAATTTTCAATTTTTTTTGTCGTGTCACAGTAAAGCAAAGGTTATATCGCCATTCCACCGTAAGAATGACGTCATTTGGCGCTTACGTCTTTTTAGAACGCGCCGAATTTGAAAATTAAAATTATGAATGAAAAGTACATAATTTCGAAAAACAAAAAAATATGGGTTTCCTAGTTTTGGATTTGCTTTTATATTACTTAATAATACTCACAAGTTAAAAATATGAAATGTTGTCAATTATCATATTAACACCTACAAGTTCTTTTTGTAAACCAAAATTTCGGAGTAATTTTATAAAATCGACAATAACCTCAAAACCAGGGAAGTAGGTATTGTAAGGAAACCTCCACGATGTGAAGTCAGCCGAACTGTCACAATCCACTGATATATCAAACAGAACGATTTTTAAACCGTTTTGTAAACGCCATTTAAAGGGAGTAAAAAGTACTTCTATATTTTAAACTAAATTCCCTATTCAAAAATCAAATCCCTGGCGCATGACGTAAAAAAAACATGAAAATAATTACTATACAATTTTGATCTTGACGCATGGGATTTCTTGGTACGAATTTTTAGTTGTAACTAGCTGTTGCCAGCGGCTTCACCCGCTACAACCCACGGGAATATAAAATTGGGATAAAAATTATCCTATTTGTTAATCCAGGTTATAAACTATCTGTGTACCAAATTTCATCCAAATCCGTGCAGCAGTTTTTGCGTGAAGAAGTAACAAACATACACGAGCTCACAAACTTTCGCCTTTATAATATTAGTGTGATATCCTGTACAAAATTTACTATGCATTTAACATTCAACCAAAGAAACCTAACCCTTAACCTTCAAGATTCCCTTATTTTTGCTTTCAACTCTTAACCGTTGAGGAGTAGTAGCTTCCATTATCAGCTCATCAACATGCAGTGATGATTGCTAGATGCGAATACTTGAATAGCGTCAGAAAAAGCACGAAACACGCAATACAATAGAAATCGATGGCAACCCTCAGCTTTCATAGGCGCTATGAAATTTGAGGGTTGCCATCGATATCTCTGGGATCCCATCACCAGGTCCAGGTTTCCATATCATGGTACCACCCTTGAAATATTTCTTTCCAATAAAAAAATAATCATCAGAAAAATTTCATAA
Source organism: Diarsia rubi (assembly GCA_932274075.1). Classification (NCBI taxonomy): domain Eukaryota; kingdom Metazoa; phylum Arthropoda; class Insecta; order Lepidoptera; family Noctuidae; genus Diarsia; species Diarsia rubi. The sequence continues at coordinate 7,495,231 of OW026414.1, forward strand.
ATTATAAAAAATGTTCATAAAATGAAAAGTAGTTGGCCAAACTATGTTAAATGTTTATGGGACCAAATGGCAACTATTCCGCATCAAACTAAAAAATAATCACGTAAATCTGATCATAAATCTCGGCGTAATCGGTGTACATGACATACATAAAAAAAAACATACCAATGGAACTGAGAACCTCCTCCTTTTTGGGAAGTCGGTTAAAAAATAAAAGCTTATATTAGGTAAAAAAAATAAAAGCTTTTGATTGGCCTGTTGGTCTAGTGGTTAGTGACCCTAACTGCTATGCCGGAGGTCGTGGGTTCGATTCCCACCCAGGACAAATGTTTGTGTGATGAGCATGATCATTTGTTCTGTGTCTGGGTGTAATTTATCTATAATATGTATGTATTTAGAAATATATAAGTATGTTTATCAGTTGTCTAGTACCCATAACACAAGCTCTGCTTAGCTTGGGACTAGATGGCGTTGTGTGATAGTTGTGGAATATTATTATTATATTATTATTATAATAGGTGACTGGTAAGATAATGATACAAATGATGCTCCGACGCCGAATTCAGTGGCATGGGTTGTGTAGAACGAACCATTAGACCTTAACATTTAGAACCAGCTATTAGAAATATGTAATGACATTTTTAAATTTTGTTATTTGGACAATGTGAAATATTGTCAATTTGTGTCACGTTTACAATGACTTACGGCCGCGACCGGGCCACCTCCGCCGAGTGCACGGACGGTCCGACACTCGACTCTGTGTCGGCTCAATTATTCACACGACACGCCCCCACCCACCGCATCATCCGCTTGCTGCCAAATTAAAAGTAAATAACGAAATGAAAACAAGCGGGCCCGCGCCGCGAGGGACTCGCAAACCTTTTACCGCTGTCGAGTAAACAACTAGATACAGCTAAACACACTATATCATTCTATCGGCTATCTATTTGCGAATGATAAAAGTGCTGATCGCGAAATATGCACTTTATAACATGTAAAACAAATACTGAAAACGTATTCATTACTTTAAGAATAAAGGTATGAATTCACCTATTGCTTGTGTACTACATTTTTCATAAAATGTGTAATTAAGTACTAAGAACACATTTTTTTATTTTTGAACAAAATTACTTAAAGCTTTGTTTTTGCCTCGACTTTTTGGAGGTAAAGGTAACCCTTACGCAAACAAAGGGCATTTGTTTTCTTCACCACTGCGATCATTTTTTGGTTCTAGTCCATACCGGGGAAAACCCCCTAGTTACGGATATATTGGGGGTCAAAGCTCCAACTTTTGCACAGCTGTTTTTTGTAAATACTAGTTTTTCAGGTTATAACTTCACTTAAATTACCTCAATGACCCGTTGACTATTTAAAGCATCCACTAGCACATTGTTCTAAGATTGCTGAGTTTTACCGTTAAATGTATATTTGACCCTAAATAAAAGGTCGTTTCCCGGAAAAAAAATTGCGTAGGGGTACTTAGTTTGATGTACAGAATGCTTGGTTGACGTATGTGTGAAGGGTTAATTTACACCCTGTATTAGCATGTAATATATGTACCAGATATAATATCAACGAGGAAAAGGAAGAGGATCACGGCACGTGGGCTTCTCTTGTTCTGCCTTCACAATTAAAAAAACAATTGTGAATCACATAAAATTCGTGTCAGTGACTGAACACAACACTGGTAGTATTGTTAAATGCATGGACATGTATTAGAAACAGCATTACTCTATCCATAATCTCACGAAGTATATTAAAGACCACGCAGTGAAAATTTCTTTAGATTGTTTAGGTACACACATTGTCGGTGAAAAAAGGCAACTAGCAGCTAGACCCAAAAGCACTATTCTCAGCGGAGAGCAATTTCGAAGAACAATGAACTGGGATGAATAGTGGCGCCGAAGTAAAAAGTCTATTTACATCATATGCATATTTGCTACCACAATGTAAAAATAAAGCTGCAGATACTGTGTTGTTGCGTGCTTACAGAGGCGGCTAAGTAATTAGTCGCTAAGCATTACGTTACAGGATTAGATTGCTAAACAGAAAAAGCTTATATTTTGCAAGGCAAGGTTTATTAAAAAAAATATGTTGACACGAGATCATTAGTGGAAACATCAAGCCTGTGTGGGGGATGTTTCGTGTAGGACAGGTGAGACAGTAACGAGCGGTCGCCGAGTCATCGTGAGCTAGAGAACAACCCCTTATGGCGAAAATTGTCACACAGCAAAGTATGTCACGGGGCTATATCATTATTTGGCTAGGTGCGACGTCTCTAACAGTTTTGATTTCGACTTGTTTCTTCCTTTAAAAATAAGGACTTACAATGGAAAAAACCTGCCAAGTGCATGTCGGACGACGCACAAAGTAGAGTTCCGTAGTGACCCATTAAAATATGTAAACTTACTCAACTGATTAACCACCTTGCCTACCTGCCGCCGAACGATGATTTAGATTGTAAAAATAAAACAAACTTACATTTGCAGTTTTGAGACCTGCGCTACCATACATTATGTATAGCAAAATATTTCATACAAAGTTGTTCGGCTACTACTGCTGTAAAGCCTACTTAGCTGTGATAGTTTTCCTTTTATTTTCGTTGTAGGGTGTAAAAGTACCCTTAACGCAAACGAAGGGCACTTGTTCTACCCACCACTGAGATATTTTTTTTTGTTCTAGACCAGCGGTCGTCACACTTTTTTGGTCAAGGGCCACATAGGACAATGTGAGATAGTACTGAGGGCCGCAAGCTTGTGAATTGTACCTATGTGTAAACTAGCAACGCGGGAGCAAGTGAATGTAAATAAAAACAGAAATGTTTATTTCAGATTTTTATTAGAAAGAAAAACATACATTTAAGTTGCTTAATAATTAAACAATAAAAAAAAATATTAACACTTTACGAATTATGATGTTGTATTTTTTTATTATTTCTTCTATGTTAGCGTCTTTAGGACTACATGCAATCCTCATGGTGTCTTCTAAGTGAGTGGAAAGGCGATTGCGATATTTATTTAAAAAAAATGTAATTTTCGAAAATGAAGCCTCACAGAGGTATGTCGAAGGGAATATAGTCAGACTAAATTGTGCGCAGTCTCGTAAACATTTATAGTTGCTAGGCACATTTCTCCAAAACTCAATGTACTAATCCTTTTCACGATGTTCGATGAAGTGAGCTTTAAGTTGTGTGTCGTATTTTAGTTCGATAATTTCGTTCAACAATTGTGGTTTCGGAAATCCAAACTGGCTGAATAAGTTCACGTCACCATTTTCAAAATGCCAAGGGTTTTCTACAAGAATGAAACAGTTTCTAATATTTCTCACGTCATTAAATCTTTTTTGAATTTCCAAATATTCCTTCAAAAAGGAGACCATATCTTGATAGACACTTAGGTCCGTGCAATTCTAAATTAAGATAGTTAAACTTCAGTGTAATATCGGTCAAAAAAGGCGTAAGTGCCCACCATTCATCATTTTGAAGTTGGGTATAGATATTCTTTACCACTTTGCTATAAAAATATAATTATTTCAACCTTCAAATTAAAAAATCGTTCTAGCACTTTTCCTTTGCTTAACCATCTGACGGCAGTATGCAGGACAACGTCGCCATAATTAGCTTGTAACTCTTCAAGAAGTTCTTTAAATTTTCGATGGTTAAGTTCACGCGCTTGAATGAAATTTATAATATTTATGACGGTTTTCATCACATCCTTCAATTTGTTATTTGAGATTTGACATGCCAAAGTTTCTAACTTAATCGTATGTATAATTTATTAGTATTATTTGTCAAATTATTTGGTTTTGTCGCGGGCCGCACAAATACCAGCGGCGGGCCGCAAGCGGCCCCGGGCCGCAGTTTGAAGACCACTGTTCTAGACCATAGCTGGGAACCCCGTAGTTACGGAGATATTGGGGGTCAAAGTTACAATTTTGTCGGCGTAACTCATTTGTATATTTATGCCAAATTACAGCTTTCTAGAATGCGGACGGACGGACGGGCAGACAGACAGACAGACGGACATGGCGAAACTATAAGGGTTCCATGTTGACTACGGAACCCTAAAAATACAAAAAAAAACTGAAATCATAAGGGTTACTTATTAATAACAAAACCCTTCTATTTTCTTCATGTCTTGCATTTTAATTGCAACCAGATCTTCAGAAGATATTTTTGTTGGGAAATACATGTCGCCCCTTACACACACGCAGGCAACGTAGTCAAGAGATATTTTGGTGCCCTTCATAAACAAAGTTGTTTGTGATTCCATACCGGTCATCACCAACAGGGCAACATATATTATAATACAACGTTTGTAGGCACGAATCAAGTTCATTAATATGACCGTAATATTAATGCCAGATTTCTCCTTTCTCTGACTTGAGAGAAATTAACAATTATCTTGAAGTAGATACTGTTATGAGTATGAGTAGCAACATGTGTTGTTAGAGGAATGTAGGAAGTGATGGTTCTCGAGCAGCAAACTGCGAACCGAGCACAACAGCAAGTTGAACGGCCGGGGACGCAGCCGAGCGAGGCGAGTACGGCTTCGCACGTATCACATAATATACTTGAGCTAACTCAAGCTGTCATGACAACCAACTACTGTCTTTATTAATTTGTCTGTGCAAAAACAAATCTTATTTCTTTATCGAATTCTTTAATTTATTTTCTAAAGAAGAAAATAAGACGACTCATTGCTAAATCGATACAACGGCATGCTAATGAATGTGGATTATTAACAATGAAACCGTAGTACATACCGCCTATTAAGGGCAACTTAACAGATTTATGTGACAAAGCATTTTATACACAACAAAACCACCGATTCGAAAGAACAATTACGCGAGTCAAAGCAGGTATATCTCGGAAAAGCGCGGCGAGATATAACAAATCGCTAGCGTAACAAAAGAGGCTTTCTCGGGGCCATTACGACGCGGCACACAGAGGAAAGCGAGGCGCGAGCACAGGCGGTGGCGGCGCGGCGGGTGGTCGCCTACGATTAGCGTATGCGGCACTGGAGGCGGCCGTGGCGTACCCCGGGGACCTGCCCAATTTACGATTGCTGCAAAGAATATCTTCGACATGGCATTTTTGCGAGCCGCTAGTGACCGCTGCTAGCTATTTGGAGGAAGGCTATGTAGCACTATCGCTACTTATTTGAGTAAGAAAACAAAACTCGAATATTTATTTGGATCGATGGAATAAATAAAATTTCAGAGAGAAGTACGAATGCACGGTATAGACTACAGGCCTGGTAACCGTAATAAGGGCCACCATAAAACGTTACATTAGGTAACAGCGGCTTCTGGGGCGGCTATAAATATCTCCGTTCGGAAGTAAGGCCAGTGTCCCGTGGGAGGACGACACATCGTCGAGACGAGCGGCCGTGGACGTGTCGGACGAATAAAAACATCTCTCTCACCTCGCGTGCTCTTCGGAAGAGCGAACGCGCGACCTCACCACCGCCAATCAATATCACTTAGCAATAACTACGACCTCTCCATATGTGACCATTATTTTTATATGCCGCGTTACTAAAATTACGACTGCTGCTACTTCATATAAAATTCATCTTTCATTTTTATTGACTTATTTCTTAAAGCTTTTGTCTTATTGGACTGTACTTACTATACTTTTTAAAACATAATACTTGGGCTAATCGTTTTAACTAAGTGGTCCAATCTGTCATGGATTATCAATATGGGAAAAATTATACTATGGTAATACACTGCACAAATTCAAAGTCATGGTTTTTAAGGTTATGTTTTTACACATCTAATTAAATGACTATACAGGACTATATATAAATTAACCCTTTACACAGCCGTCAACCAAGCATTCTGTACATCAAACTAAGTACCCCTACGCAAATTTTTTTGCTGGGAAACAACTTTTTTTTTGGGTTCAAAAATCACATTTTACGGTAAAACTCTACTTTCGGTAAACTCTTAAAACATTGTGCTAGTGGATGCTTTGAATAGTAAACGGGTCATGGAGGTAATTTAAGTTAAGTTATAACCTGAAAAACTAGTAGGTATTTACAAAAACAGCTGTGAAAAAATTGTAACTTTGACCCCCAATATTTCCATAATTAGGGTGTTCCCAGGTATGGTCTAACTCTAAAACAATAAAATGATCGCATTGGTGTGGAGAACAAGTGCCCTTTGTTTGCGTTAAGGGTACTTTTACAACCTATATGAATGCAACTGCAGCTGTAACAGTTATTTTACTTATCGCGGTTCTCGCATAGCAGAGTGGTAACGTAGCTTTCGCCAGAGAAATGTTCTTAGTTTCACTAGATGGCAGTGAAACCGAGCTTTAATATCGGCAAAATGAAGCCGTTGCCCGTTCATTCAAGATTCTTATTAGAGTTTTCTATCTTTGAAAATAGACCAGAGAAACTTTTAAAGAAATAAATATTTTGCGCTAAGGTAGGCCGCCCGCCGCACTAGGGTTGCTTTAAAATTGTATGAAAGAAGCTGTGCAAATGTTACAATCTGGATGTAAGTCATTAATAATTCTTGGAAGCGGAGTCGACTGTTCCACTAGGGTCAACACAATCCCAACAAGTTGAATAAGTCAAAATCATCAAATCACCTTAGTAGGTAAAGCAAGAATGCAAACAAGGGGAGACCCACAAATTGCTTGCGTTATTAGAAGTACCTTTAAAAGTTTAGGGCGGGCTTAGTTTACAGAGGTAAGCATGACGGTAGGTTAGGTTAGTTTGTTTTGTGGCCATGTCAATAACACTACCTAAGTACATATGGACCAATCATTTAATAAAATCAAGAAATCCAAATTATTTTATGTAAATAAACACTTTTTATTGTTCAACTTTTACCAGTGAACAAACCCATACCAGATGTTTGATCATATGGTTTTAGTACACTTTTATAGCAAGAATGCTGTTCTTCAACCATTTATATTTACCTGCATACTCGTAATAATTAGACAGCCCACATCTATAGAAGCTTCGTATATAACGTGCATGTGGAGTCGATGTTAGTTAAATGTAGTCCCTAGAGGCTCAGTTTCGCTTGGTGTATGTCCATCAAATGTCACAATCAATTACCGCGACTACCCACGCCGCCTCTCCTACGTGAATGTTTACCAAGGTAATCAGACTGTTCTGTGTTTTGGCTTTAAGTACTAGCCTATCGAATGCGCCATGGCAAGAAAAACATTTTAACGGACCGTTGTTGTAATAATTGTTTAAAGTTATACTTAAAATAGGAATGTAATTAAGTTTATTCTTGTTCTCATAACGTCTGACGGAACTTTGCTGAATAACAATCTGCGAGGCGGGTAAGTGAATTTTAAATAAAAGAGCGAGACGTCGAGGGTCGGCGACGGCCGAAGCGGTCCTAAGTTTTGTCATTGTTTCTATATTGCGCGGGGCAATTAGCGCAACTCGGACGCGCCACGAGTCCCGCTCGGCCCGCCCGCGCTCGCTACCCCGCCAATCAAAATGCGAGAAAACCGCACTCCCAAACTTAAAAAACGTTTAAATTATGTCGCTACATCGACACTTCAATTAATGATCGACCGGAAAACCAAAAAAATTACAACTATTTTCGTTCGAAAGGCTGTTTTATGTATTTTTCTTTCTGGAGCTAGATTTTTAATATTGAAAGCTTTTGACATTACAACTGGTTACAATATTTTAGCAGGTGCCATATGATAGGCCTTATTGGGTCTACAGATCTAAGCAAGCAAATCAAATATTAATTTTTGAATAACTTGCTTCTGTTGGTCGTGGCCAGTATCTTCGAGATTCTGAATGTTAGGTCCCATGTCCCATTTTTATGAATACCCGCGTTTGTCTTCGATGACATAACACAGGAAATGTTTCTATGAACGCGATACAGTTTAAAAAGACGCAGAAAAGAGTCGCTTTTATCGATAAACTTCGATTTTCTATAAGCAACTAGAGCCGATGTCAAGTTAAAAACTTGAAACGTGACGTTCAATTCCTTTGGTAAAGATGATCTGATACTACAGCACGTTGTCTTAACACGTCTTTTGTCTACTATGCCTGTGCCTAATTGCAGGGCTTGTGCTGACAGAGTATATCTTTAATTGTTGCACATGTTAAGACCCTTCTTTGGAGACTCATTTCTAAGTGGAATAACTATAATTACACTACATGTCCCAGAGTTTGGCAGATAATTGTGTTATGAAGTCAAGAACGTAGTGCGAATATGGTTACATCGTAGGCGGTAATTACCGGGTGGTATCCAGGAGCGCGCGCGACATCGCCGCTGCACACGGCTGTGGGGCGGTAATTACCACAATCGAAGGGGTTGGGGCACGGACGCTCTCCTGTCAAAAGGATCGCGTGCCTAGCGGCGGACGCCCGTATTAAACGCTAGCGAAGAACCCGTGCCCCATCAGATAACATGCAATCAATTTCGCGATCTACATGCCTCTACGTCGGCACCGCCCCTGGACTGACGTCACGCCGATAAGCTCATAGTGCCAGCTAACCACTTGGTACCACCTGCTCTGGCACACTTAGGTACGATTCACGACTTCAATGCAGCTTACAGATTACGTCCTTCTAACATCTGTAATCACATCAATATGCTTTCAATAGCAGTAAGCTCGAGTCAATCGAAAAAAGACATCAGTTTTAACTGTTGTTTTTATATTTTGTTGTCTCGTCTAATCAAGGCATTCACAGACGCTCCCGGCACGAGACTAAGTCACGCGATCGTTTTATCGCACACCTTCTTTCTGTTTTATAGTCAGATAAAGTTTGTTTAAAAAGCTCGCATGTCTTTACTATATTGACGTCCTTGTCGTGACAAGTGGTGTAACCCTCGACATCCTAATATGAACAAAACAGGGCTTTTTAACTCCTCGCGCGCCTTACGAACACCATCTGTACATAAAACAATGGCTTTTTAATTGTGTCTATAGTAAGGCGTTCAATCAGTTAAACTGAAATAATCAATAATTTAATGAAGCATTATTTTATTTTCCCCATAATACAGGCGCAGTCTAGTTTGTGGACCTCTTTAGGTAACGATGGTAAATTTTATTTGTTACGTTTATTATTAGTGCTAGTTAAAATAAGAAAGTATTGTAACTATGACTTAATAAATTAATCATTATCATGGAAAACCGTGTTTACTGTTTGTTTTGAGTTCCTTATATTTACTTTGGTACTTGCAACAGCTCCAGTGGTAATGATCATACTTAATTGATAGGCAACAAGTTGACTCCAACAACGTATTTTTTATTGCCTAACTGATTGAGCGCCATAATAGACACAATTAAAAAGCCATTGTTTTTTTTTGTACAGATCGATGGTGTTCGTAAGGCGCGCGAAAAGTTAAAGCAGAGTCAACGAAAATAAGCAATAAGGAAGCATAACATTATAATCATATCGTTGTATATAGAAGGTCCTCAATTATACAAGATTTCATGCCAGTTGTTCAAAAGGCGACTTTATTTTAGTGTTAGATAGGCGAAATAGGCGAAAACTTGTGTACTGGAGAAGTTCTTCCTTATTTAATAAGCTGACAATCGGATCGGTGATGTAGTCTGACATGGTAAAACAAAACATTCTAAATTTTTTTTTTTTTTTTTGGAACCTAAGCTAACAAACAAATTCTCTTTTTCTTTTAGATCTCAAAAATAATCTGAACTTTCCCACTTTTAAGATCTACGTAGGATAAAATACAAACATCTAAAACAATCCTGGTAATTTTATAAAACGAAACTGGTTTGGATCAAAAATTCTAAGTTTGATAGGAGAAGACTTAAAACCTAGCCTATCCGGTTACAAGCCAAAGTTTAAAATCTTCGAACTTTCTTCTTCCTTAGAGAATTCTACTGCAACCAATATCTTAACAAATAAATACAACTGCGCAGAGAAACAAAAGCCAGAGGATGAGGCAAAAATCCTCGCAAGTCAATTTGATATTATGAGGTAATGGAGAGTAACGGGCATGATTTACGCGGCATCGAGAAGGTTCAGGCGCGGTCGGTTCGCGCGAGCACAATTATCGGCCCGCGGGCGCTCTCAATTACGAAGAGGCGCGCCCGTGGGAACACCTCAGAACCGTCCGGGTCCAACCACAAATCTCTTAGTCTTACTGTCTTACGCCCAACCCAACAAGTTGCTATATACAGCCTCGTTCGGAAAGATAGTGCTTCTATTTAATTATGTATTTAGTTTGTCGAACCAATTATACAAATAGGACAGTAAAGATTATTTATCTACAAATTGGATTAGTTTTTATCATAATTTAAGCTTTTGAAATTGTTCACAGATTATTATGACGACAATCAAACAAATACAAAGTTTAATGGTTTTCATCATATAAGTATCAATGAATTTAACCCACATAAAGACCTGTTTAGCATTTAGTTCAAGCCTTATTAGTTCTTTAGTGAAGAAGCAAGTTTCACAATGACCTGCCAAGCCCTTTTCTAATCTCTAATACCACTTTACATGGTGTGACAGTCTCACTGACCACCGCGAACATGTAAGACGGTAAGACACGTCAGATTTTCGCGCTTCTGATTATCCGTAACGACAGACTGTCAATGATAGTAGAAAGACGTTAACAAATGTTCAGCTGAAAAAGTCATTTGTCTGATTAATTCATGAAATACGATACCGTTAACTACAAACGAATTGTTTTTTACTTAGTTGTTTAAACGATTCATTCGATAAACGAATTGCAGTTTGAGGACGCGATCGGGTCGAGTGTCGCGTTTTAATTTGCGCGACGACACACGAGTGGACTCCGTGCCATGGTTTGCGGGGAACGCGTCGAGTGCCCTGCTAATTGCAACGCCACGTTATTCCTCGACCGACACCATCCGCATCGCTTCAGCTGATCATGAAATATGTATGTACATTCATATTTGCGCATCTACATTAACATTAAACTGCGAACGCTTTATTTATTAACCGCTCCACATACCTACGCCTGCAATGAAATGAATAAGCGAAGTTCCATTATCTGTACACCGCGGCGTGAGCATCTCCCAACGGGCGTCCTGATAAGCCCCTGACCAACCGCAATCATATCGGTGTGAACATTAATTACCTGATTTGACACTAGCAGCGAGTGCGACAATAATCTTAGCTAATTATAACGTTATGGTGCCTGTTGGAAGTGAGTCGTTTCACTTTCTACAAAGGGACTCGTTTTGCGCTGTGTGAGACGGCGGCGGTCTGAAGTAATTTCTGAAGAAACAAATGAAACTGCTCCCCTCGCGTAGGAAAACGCTTTGCAAACCGCGCGGCCCATGTAATCGGATAATAAAAAGGGCAAACGCGGTAAATATAAGATGAGGAAGACAGTTTTACGAGCAGCACCTAATTAAGTGGTGAACCCGGCAAGACGAAATAAATGTTTACAGTGAAATAAGCAGCGGTACCTAATACGTTCAGGAATTAAATACATATATTTAGATCCAACTGATGATTTAATAAGTATTCACCAAAATTCAAATGAAAGTAGCGTTTAAACTACAAGCATTGACTAAGAATTTTCTTTTTATCATCATCTGCATTGCCTTTTCCCAGCTATGTACGGGTCGGCCTCTAGTCTTAACTGGATGCAGCTGAATACCAGTATTTAACAAGGAGCGACTGCCTATCTGACCTCTAAAACCCAGTTAGTACTGGATAATACGATGCCCCTTGGTAAGACTGGATTTCCGACTTTTCTTCACATAATTTAAAAAACGGTGAAAACTGTGTAAGGCCCTCAAAGGAAAATAATGCGATCCGAGTATTTTCATATATCAATCCCTAATTAAAATCGTTTAAATAATAACTACTTTTGGAGCACACGTGATTGTATGTCAGATTATTTAATTACCTTCATGTTGTGTCAAGGTCGACTGCATTTCAAGAACAAGAAACACTAACATATTCAATTTGACGCTGACGATGGGCAATACATTTTAAATAATTATGTAATGTTATAGTTTCCGCAATAACAAAAGCTATCAAATCCAGGAATGCTTGTGCAAATAGCGAGTGTCTGCCGAAAATAAAATGAGTAGCAGTGTTGGTTCGGGCGGGCGGTGCGCGGGAGTATTTCTGGCGCGCAGGTAGGGCGGCGCGCGCCGGAATGCGACCTCACCTGAGCGATGCTGATTCACTCGCGCTAAATCAGTGAGCTCAACATATTTATTAGACATCACCTACTTTTGATGCCACATTTAAACCGAGTATGTCTGTCGAAATACAGAGAGGCTGAATTGCTTTCATGATACATGCAGTACTCGTCAGTCAATTTACAATACATGATACATGATCTTAGAGATCCTCGTAAATTATTTATTGTAAATTAATACTTCACACAGATGTATTTGATGTTATTTGCTTTAAGAAAGGTTGACAATTGCTATTTTGTATTATGTTAATGGGTAGTTTAATAGTAATATTAAAATCATGTTTTGATTTCATTATCACTGCTGGGTCTGTTTTTTAACTTATGACAATCTTCGCGATTCTGCACCAATCACACAATGATTGGTTCGTAAATTAGAAATAAAATGATCGTTGGGACAACAACAAAATCTTAGCAATGAATATCAAATAGCGTGATTAACGATTTATTTACAGGTCCGTACCAATTTAAGGGTGTAAACGTTTAATTCAGAGCGGGTCGCGCGTGGACACGGGTCCAGCTTGGGGCGATTCATTAGCCCGACCGCGTCAGAACAAACAAATTAACGCGACGGGCGTGTTTTACTCGGTGATAAAAGGGCGCGAGGGCGATGGGCAATGCGCCAGCTGCGTGCGGCCGCGCGATAAATCTCGCTGGCGGCGTCGAGCGGCCCGCGACGCTCCCGCTCCGTGTCGGCCCGCGGCCGCTGCAGAAGCCCCACCGACGCCGATCCCGTCACTAGCGCTGCCTGACCCCCTAACTTTCCAACTCCCTAGGTGAGTCCGACCTGGATACATTCGTAATGAACTAAAAGGTGTTTTAACAACAAAAATGAATCGGTGGACGGTACCTATACGCTTGTTTGCATATTGGCATGGTGAACAACAAGGTTGACAAACATATTAATTGGCTTGACATTATAGTTAGCTGTTGTTACATTAATAATACAGGAGGAACAGTTTGTAAGTGATGTCAGTGACCGATGCCTTACATTGCGTTGCGTTGGGTGGCGTTAACGCAAGCGTCGCGGCGACACGCACGGCATGACGTGTGACGGTGGGAGCACGACGCGCCCTATCCCCACCGCGTGTAAATGGCTTCAGTTAATTAAGTTTAATCAGTGCCATTATGCCTGTTCTACGGCCGGCGACCATCTGCCGGCCTGTTTACGCCCCCATATTATGTTACAACAGCAAACCACATGTGGTTACATTTATTTATCAATGAAGCTAAAAAAAGGATAAGTAATTCACTCTACGCCCTTCCTTATAACTGTATGATTTCAGTTTATAAGTTTTATTTCAGTGATTTCAAGATAATATTTATGTTAATGTCGAAGCCTTTGCTTTTACATTCGGTTTTATTTCAAGTTAAAAACAAAATTTTCCTATTATTCATAATAATACCATACCATATTATGGTATTTAGTAGACAATTATAATATCATTCAATATGTGTGTTACACGATAAGTTGTCGTAGTAAAATCAGATAACATTGTACTTGTTTTCCAAAATTTGGTTATATGATCGACAAAGGATACCATAAAGTATGAATTACGACTGAATATAATATATGAGACTGGCCTGTTGGTCTAGTGGTTAGTGACCCTAACTGCTATGCCGGAGGTCGTGGGTTCGATTCCCACCCAGGACAAATGTTTGTGTGATGAGCACGATCATTTGTTCTGTGTCTGGGTGTAATTTATCTATAATATGTATGTATTTAGAAATATATAAGTATGTTTATCAGTTGTCTAGTACCCATAACACAAGCTCTGCTTAGCTTGGGACTAGATGGCGTTGTGTGATAGTTGTGGAATATTATTATTATATTATTATTATTATTAATACTTACTGAAACTGAAACCAATTATAAATGTAACAAAAAAAAGTCCCTAGTTCAAACAGTAAGAATGTTTTGACCCTAGAGATCTTTTTAAAACGTAAACCAGCGAGTGAATTTCTTACAAAAAATATGTAGAGACACTTACGTTTCAAGTGTTTTTTTACTGAAACGCTTGGATATAGCTGAGCTTGTAGCCTACATCGTTGCAAGATTGGTTTGTGTAAAATTGTAATACATTTCGTTTACACAAAATTAAATGCACTTGCACCGTGCTAGCGGTAAACTAGTTTACCATGTTAAGATTCGATTAAAATTTAGGTACTAAACTTTTTCAGTTCAGTTTTGTAAACTTTTTGCAATAGGTATTACAATTAGTTACAATAAATCGTTTTTAGTGTGCATTGTCTGTTACGAATCGATAACTAGAACGAAAATAGCGGTGCAAGCAGATAGTCAAGTGTGGCGTGCTGCGCGACCATTAACGCAGCGTGACGAATCGTCCAGCAGAGAGTGGCGCGAGCCCAGGGTTGCCGTGAAACTACGTCAAACCTCAAAACCTGGACTAGTGACCCAAAATTCCAGCGCAGTCTGTCTGTGATTTTATTTGGGTAAGTTGGTAATTCTACGTCTATTTAGGGTACGTCGGAGGACTGCGAATGTATGTATGACTAAATGATTGCTAAGTTAATTGTGATCGTCTTTCCTAAAACGGTTGTCGACAGATTCGACTAGGTTATTAAAAGAAAATTTCAGAGTTGTGAAATTGGACTCTTTTGTATTTGCAATATCTTCAGCTTCTTGATATTTATTAGGCAACCCTGTTTGTAGGGCGGCGCGCCAGAGCGTACCCGCGTGCCCGCCTCTCACGCGATCTTATCGCGCCTTCCGCGAACATCGCATCGCACTGCCCGCTTGTGTCTGTTCCGTGACTACCTTGCCCTAGCCAAGTTTTCTTTTGCCATAAATTAAATTTGATTCTAAAACTTTTACAAAACTTTAATTCGGGCCGAAAACTCTTTATAAAACACAGTTAGTTAAAAGCAGAGACAGTTTCAGGTTGACCCGATGTTGGCTACGCGCGTAATGAGCGGCGAATCCTTTGACCGGCTGTACGGGAGTCGCGCAAACGCTCAGCTAATTAGGCGGCGCAGATCTGAAGCCGCGACTGAATTAGTGCGATTGTATTCCGTGGCTTAACGGACTGCAAGCCTTTAACCAAACCTAACAAGTGCGCATTTTGCAGTTGGTAAAATGTTCATTGTTAACGCTAATGATATACAAACAACCAAATAAATCGTAACAAAAAATAAGTCCATCGACGTCATGGATCGACGAGAGGGCTTCAACCCCATTGCAAATATCAGTGTGATCTTTAAATGTCACAATCGGTGATTCGTGTCGTCTAACTACCCAAAACGAAACGCCTTGAAGGGGGGGAATAAATCCGCACAATGGTTACAGTGAAGCCCTAAAAAAAAAAAGCTTTGTGAAATGTATCACAAAAAAACTACCGTCTAAGGAACTCAGCAAATCCTGTCCTTCCTTGAACGATTTTACTGGAACCAAAGTCGCAGTCAACGCCTAGTATTACTAACGTAATAGACACAAATCTACGATGCAATACTAACACTCAGTGTCGAAAACGACGTTATGTACGTGGAATGAAGTCACTTAAATCATGAATAATTTCATTTTCACATATTGGGGAAAGATTGTGTAGGATATTGAAACACATGCATTGACCAAAAACCATTGTCAAAAAACAAACAATTTTGAATCTACATTAGGTATCAGTATCACATAATCTATACTAATATTATAAAGCTGAAGAGTTTGTTTGAACGCTAAGAACTTAGGATGTACTGGTTGGAATTGAAAAATTATTTTTGTGTTGGATATTCCATTTATCGAGGAATGCTTTAGGCTATACAACATCACGCTACGACCAATAGGAGTGGAGCATAAATAAAGAATGTTGCAAAAACGGGAAACGATATTCCTTATTGAGAGCTTCCGTTGCGTGCGCTGCAAAAATGGTTTAAGTAATGCAAATATCATGTATGAAAGAAATGTTCCTCTTTAAAAGTTCTACAAATAAGTCCGCGACAGCATACATATATCTATCAATTAAGATTGACTCACTGTAACCATTTTTTACTATTGAAATGTTAGGTTAAATAGAATTATTTTTTGCGAAGCTTATTTAATCCATTTGGTATTAATCTATATCTTTAAAAATGTGTTTGTTAGAACGGAAATTTAATACAGTATATTTGTTTCTTCTAATCTATATAGTTTAAACAAATAACTTATAAGATATCGCAATGTTAACATGTCCGCGCGACAAAATAATTACGCGGTCCGCCGCGCCGGCCCTCGCGTCCCGATGTAGATACGTGGAGATTCTGGCCTCCGGGAAATTCAAATTTAAATTATTTACTGCACCATAATATTTACAAGGTGTTATTGTTTATTGTTTTGTAAGTAGTGGTGGCCCAGTGGTGGCAGCCCCGACTTACGAACAGCTGGTCGTGGGTTCGAACCCAGGCAGGTACTTAGTGTAATTTATTTCATCACCACTGTTCTCAAAACGGCGAAGGAAAACATTACAAGGAAACCAGCATATCTTAGAACCAAAAAATCGAAGATATGTGACATCTCCCAATCAGCAATGGGCCCGCGTGATGGATTACAGCCCATCCCACTCCTAGAGAGGTGGCCTGAGTCCCTGCAGTGGGAACAATATACGCTGATGATGATGATGATGATTGTATATTTAACAGTAAGAGATAAGTAGGCACATATAGTAATTCTCACTTTAATAATGTCATCATCTAATATTATAGAGAGGAAAGATTAGATTTTTTGTTTGTGACGATTTAACTCAATAATTATTGAGACGACTTTGAAAATTCTTTCAACACAGTAATATTTTTTCAATTAGCTTTCTATAATTGAAAAAATATTACTATGGATAGTCGATCTATCGAGGAAGGTTGTAAGTTATATATGTATTATTGTGACGCAGACGAAGTTGCGTGGGTCAGCTAGTAGATAATATAGTGGATGGAACACGGCTATGTTTGTTAAATTATGGAAACCTTGACCGTTTAGATATAATGATTATATCTCATTTAATAAACATGTTCGAACCTTAGTATTTGATTTACCTATACTTGCCCTGCCTTGGAATAATCCAAAGTATAGGTAAAACTACCATCAACAGACTTCAATTAATACGGAACCACTTACGGTTCATTAAATTGTGTCCATAAATTTTGTAATATCTTGGAAATATTCCCTTTTAAAGAAGACGGCATCTGCTAATTAATTGGAAAAAGGGAAACAAATCAATGTGAATAAATAGTTAATTTTGGCCTTTAATTACAACAAAGACGTATCAAATTGGTATTTATTATATACTTTACCCTGATAGGTTAGTTTAAAAGTCGACAGGGGAGGGATATCGATGAAAGCCTACCCTAAATAATTCGATCCTTCAATCCAGTTTAATACAACACGTGAATTGAAACGTGTTAAATCTGTACGTGCCTATTGAAAACTTCCGTCCCCAATTCTGTTAACAACTAACTTGTTCACAAATGGTCATATATACAAAAACAGCAACTTGAACACGCAAGTTACGTGCAAATAACTTGGACAGTACGGCTTCTCCCTGGCTAAACGTGGCTGCGTTGAAAACTACTTAATATCTAGAATAATCATTTCACTCAAACACGCAATGTATTTAATGATTTTCAACAAAACAGAGGTAAGGCGGAAATTATGCAACAGTTATTCGTTTAAAATTTAGACACGAGTAGATAGTTCATGGCTCTCTTTATCGTCAAACAAAACGCATAGTCATTCATAAAATGTAAGTCGAGAGACAGGCACAGGGTAGCGGGCAGAGCAAGGCTCATCTCATTAATCTGGGTTTGTACATTAAGCCGGGATGTGCCAATGGTGACAACGAAAAGCCTGGCTGTGGCCGCGGGTTGGCGGCTACAAATCCTTTTGTGAAATCTGCTACAAATATGTACAAAGAGGTTTCTAGACGATATTGGTCGTTTCAGAAGCTCACTCGATTTTGTTGGTGCCTGGACAATTAACAACTGTTAGGAAAAAATATATATCATCCTCACCCTATCATTGGTCACGAATGAAGGGATTTTAATTTTGTTGAAACAAAAGTAGGAAATTCTCTGAAGACTTGATATAGTCAATTCTTTTGCAACAGGAGAAAGTGAATAAGGATTGTTTCATTTACCAGAACATTGAGATGAAATGAAACAATTGTTAACAGAGGAATTAATATGAGTTAGCATAAATAGGCAACGGCTCAGTAAACACGCATAAAATATTGATGTCGCTGTAAATTTAATCACGTTTCTGACCACAACACTAGGTGGCGATCGCTCATGGCTATACCAAAACGACACAACAGCACAACACGGCCGAGGCGAGCAAACATAGTGGCCATTGTGCGTGTTGCTACCTTGACGGTGGAGTCAATGTTTCACCGGAGTTTGCGACTCACCCCTGAGTCAACAGCCCGTGCTGTGAGACCGCCTCGTTATTAATTATAATAAAATTATATTTTACTACCACGCGCAAATGAAGTACGCCGCTTATGTCAGGGACAAAATATACTGACTCTAGCAGAGTATAAGATCGAAAGTCAAAATAACAAACAACGGAGTGAATTATCAAAAGGGGTAGTAACATGAAATAAAACAATAGATAGCGGAGACCGCACTGTGCACGTCGTCGGTCGCGTGACTGTCTCGCGGGCGGTTAAATGACTTCCTTTGTTTCTTCACATAGCTCGCATCGTACACTTTCAAAGCCGAACATAAATCACAACTTTTGTAAAGTGGCAATTTACCTGGCGCGAACAATATCACTTATACCATAAAACCTAATGGTCGATACTACTCCACATGTCACAATTAAATGATAGATGCCGTTATCATGGTTTTTGCATGAATGACTGTTAAACTGTCAGAGTACTATTTAAATAGTAAACAACATCAGGAATATAAGTCACTGAAGTGGTTTTTGTACGACGTTACTTTGTAATGATGATTTAAGAGGCAAATTATTTGATGACCCAAAAGAAAGTAAAAATGCCCTTACCGAAGCTAAAGGGTTCTCTCTGTCATTGCGATTATCTTTTTTGGCCTGGAACGTACCTGGGAACCTCCTAGTTATTGAGATATGAAGGCGGTATGGTGGTGTTCCAAAAAAATCCCAAGTTTCTTTTAATACAGGTTATAAAGTTAGAACTTTACATTAATGACCTGCATGACCCGTTTTTAATTGAAAGCATTCATCAGCACAATGGTTGAGTGTGCTTGAATTTTCACCAAAAACAAAGTAGTTTTTCAGCAATAATTTTGCGTAGATAATTTTGCTCAACCTGAACATTGAAATAGCAGGTGTCGCTTTAAAAGTAACCAATGAAACATGATACTTCCGCATTCGAAGTAATACACTGAGAAAAACGGGCTACTTAAAATTGGCAAATTTGTAATGTACCGGCAGCCAGATACGTATAATGTGCTTTTCACATGAAAATTATAAGAGCCATACTTATAATGAAACGACACCATGTTAAGTAAGTATGCGGCATAATGCTCTGTAAAGACCATGTAAACAAGGTACTTGTAATGAGGCCGCATCATGAAATTACTGTGCCCGCATTATTAACGTTTACGTATGCGGTTTAATGATGCCGCATATGTATTAACAGAGCAGCATACGTAATTTACTTACCCGGAACTAGGAAAAATGTATGCGCTATACGAACGAAGTTATACAGCCGCATTATTTCAGTATCTAGGCTCTTTACAACAGTAACTGGTTGCCAAATCATTGTACTGACTCCGACTCATTAAGTAATGGTTCCGGTTACGTACATATTGTACGAGCATGCGTCGGGATATGCCGATACATTTTACGCACACTGGATAATTAATAATGTCTCCGCCTACATCATCATTTACGTATCCTGGCTCATTTTACGAACTCCGTTTACTTACTGACTGTGTTCGGTGCGTGTAATCTTTATGACGTCAGCCGCATCATGAAATTACTGTGGCGCACTCTTACCATTTACGTATGCGGTTTAATGATTCCGCACAGAGCAGCATACGTAATTTACTTAACCCGTAACATAAAATATGTATGCGATATACGTATGACGTTATACAGCCGCCTTATTTCAGTATCCAGGCTCTTTAAAACAGTAACTGGTTGCTAAATCATTGTACTGAATCCGTCTCACTAGGTAATGGTCCCGGTTACGTACGAGCAGAGTAGAGGATATGCCGATACATTTTACGCACACTGGATAATTAATAATGTCTCCGCCTACATCATCAGTTATTACGTATCCTGGCTCATTTTACGAACTCCGTTTACTTACTGACTGTGTTCGGTGCGTATAATCTTTATGACGTCAGCCGCATCATGAAATTACTGTGGCGCACTCTTCACATTCACGTATGCGGTTCATTGATTCCGCACAGAGCAGCATACGTAATTTACTTAACCCGTAACATAAAATATGTATGCGCTATACGTACGACGTTATACAGCCGCCTTATTTCAGTATCCAGGCTCTTTAAAACAGTAACTGCTTGCCAAATCATTGTACTGAATCCGACTCATTAAGTAATGGTTCCGGTTACGTACATAATGTACGAGTAGATTAGGGGATATGCCGCTACATTTTACGCACACTGGATAATTAATAATGTCTCCGCCTACATCATCAGTTATTACGTATCCTGGCTCATTTTACGAACTCCGGTTACTTACTGACTGTGTTCGGTGCGTATAATCTTTATGACGTCAGCCGCATCATGAAATTACTGTGGCGCACTCTTCACATTCACGTATGCGGTTCATTGATTCCGCACAGAGCAGCATACGTAATTTACTTAACCCGTAACATAAAATATGTATGCGCTATACGTACGAAGTTATACAGCCGCCTTATTTCAGTATCCAGGCTCTTTAAAACAGTAACTGCTTGCCAAATCATTGTACTGAATCCGACTCATTAAGTAATGGTTCCGGTTACGTACATAATGTACGAGTAGATTAGGGGATATGCCGCTACATTTTACGCACACTGGATAATTAATAATGTCTCCGCCTACATCATCAGTTATTACGTATCCTGGCTCATTTTACGAACTCCGTTTACTTACTGACTGTGTTCGGTGCGTATAATCTTTATGACGTCAGCCGCATCATGAAATTACTGTGGCGCACTCTTAACATTTACGTATGCGGTTCATTGATTCCGCAACGAGCAGCACGTATGCTGCTCGTTGCGGGTTAAGTAAATTACGTATAATTTACTTAACCCGTAACATAAAATATGTATGCGCTATACGTACGACGTTATACAGCCGCCTTATTTCAGTATCCAGGCTCTTTAAAACAGTAACTGGTGGCCAAATCCACTGGGCTCATTATAATACTTCATGCTGAAAAGAGCTTATGCTTTAAATAATGTTTTTTTTTCATGAAATAACCTCCATCCTTTGAGTTTTCATTCATATTTTAAGGATAAGTATGCCCTTTTTCTTGACACAGGTAAAAACTATCCAAAGGCGTGGAAGATCGAATAAACATAATATTTATTGTGTAATTACCTTGCTGCTTTCACTCCTTTTATTTCAGTAGACGTAAAATCCGAATTTGATGCGAAATACGTGGCCATCATAAACACATCAATTTTCGGAAGATTGTCCGATTGTGCCTTGACCGTAACCGATATCAGTCATTTTCGTGTGAATCTTCTACTACTCTATTATAAAACGTGGTCATGGGCGTCATGACCACCCCGCCCTGGGCTGGGTCCAGGCTATCCGATCATTTTTCTGACCTCTTTGACTAAAAAAAATACATGGCGTGATGGCAAACGACTACTGTGTGTAATCGTGTTTCTGTATGAAAGCACCATAAGACCCTAACGTAATCGAAGGCCAGCTCACTTCGCTCGCTATTGCATTATCTTCATTTAGAGCTTGAAATCAAACTCATCTCGGGAAACCTCCTCCCCCCTCGCCCCGAAATTGAAGCGATCATCGTATCCGAGGTGAATGAATGAAAAGAATCAAATTTATCCGAGGATGTTAAAATGTTTAAATACTGGGTGCTCGACAAAGTAGGTACTCCTTGCATGCATCGACACACAAAACCATAGGATGATCATCTGCACGTTTGCATAAATAAACTTTTGGTTTTCATAAGTTCGGCTCTTTGTGACCCCCCCTCAAATCATAGGCTGGGACCGCCCCTGTGTATGGCCCACATCAGTTCTATTTTTCTTCCAAAATATTAGATAATTAATTGTTCCACCAACTAGCACAGGGCGCAGAAAAGGCTATATAAGGCACTGCAGGCACATTTAGTCGTTTTATTTTCCTGAACCCCCCCCCCCCGAATCTAAAACCTGGCTACGCCCGTGGTATGGACCACCGTGGCCTGATGTGTCTGGAATGATCAGAATGAATATATTTTTGTTTTATCTCATGAGTTTTAAACAGCTCGTTAGAGAAGTTAAACAATAAAATAATTTATTATTTTTCTTTTATTGACAAAATCATAAATAACGATATCTTTAAAAGTTCGTCTCTAAGACGTAAAAAAAACGTGTAAATAAAAGACTTTTCATTTTGCCTTTGATTACAAAATATTTTAATCAATAACATAAGATCAGGCTGCATGTGCTTTACCTTTGCCTTCCCGCAAGGGTAAGAAAAAAAAAAAGAATAATAGAAACATCGCGAGACTCGCGAAACGTTTACCACCAAATATGGTAATGTGTTGCATCAGCCGGACGCCCGCGCCGGTGACGCCCGGCATTGTGTGATTTGTGTGTGCACTTGCAGCGCGGCGGTCGCCCGTACGTACTACGTAGCGGCAGTTTTATCCTGCAGTCTTCTGAGTGATTTTGTGCTAAAACGCGTCGGAGCGTAGCCATCATGGAATTTATGGAAGAGATATTAAACGCCGGTTTAGATGAAATTTTAATAATACCATTCCTTGAAGGTAGGTAAGCCAGTTGCTTGGTTTTATATAGTCAAGATTTTTTTTTCTCTGGTGTGGCATGTTTGAACTTGTTTGATAGCTTTTTCACCCACAAACAACAGACAGACGTATTTTTGACAAGTAGGTACAAGTAGGTTTTGTTTTTATTGATTATTGATAATTTTATTAATTTACTAAATTTTCAATTGTGAACCGATTCTGTTGAAATTAACCAAACATTTATGATGTATGATGACACCACAACTCACGGATCTGATGATGGCGTCTCCATCATTAGATCAACTCCAGATCCCTGTTATGTTGTAATGAAGTCAGTTCCAAGAGGTCCTTAACAGTCTAAGACATTCATCAACAGTGTTCAGGCGGCGCCATACAAACTTTGACGCCAACTCGAAATTAATGGAGCTTAGCTGGACTAAAACGTTAATTTTTTATTTTTTGCTTTGGTAGGTACCTACTTTACATAACAAGTTTTGTACATGTTTGTATTTGTATTTTTCAGACAATCATATAACAACGCTTGAAACTGCCATTCTGTTAAACGATGAAGATTTGAAAGAACTGATTCCAAAGATTGGCCCCAGAATAAAATTTAAAAATTGGCTACTACAACATCAAAAAGCGACCGGTGTCAATGTACGTACCTACTTGTTTACTTGTATTTTAGCTATGTTTTACATTATAATGTTTTCTTTGTTTTTTTCTCTTGGACCGAAGCCGCATACTTTTGTAATGCATTGTAATAAAGCTTTTAAATTATTTTTCTAGAACATTGAAATAAAGAATGCTGAGCTACTAAACAACTCGACCCAAAACGCTGTACGGGACACTGATGTCAGTGATAATGCAAAAATCTCTACAGATTGTACTATTGCAGTCATTGCAGATAATAACACTGTGAGTTACTCATAATCATAACATTACTCAGCTTGATAACAAAACGTATTTCGTCGGCCTAATTCGTTAACCTGCTAAGTCCATTTTTGCATAGTTTACAGTAATTGTAATACAATACTGACAGGCGGCCCTACCCTTTTTTGGTACTCACTTAATTTTTCATTTTGTTTGGTAGGTACTTAATGTTTGTGATATGGACCAAAAGCATTGTTTACACAAGGCCATCGCTGGCTGCCAGTCTCACTGGCTTGAAAAATAGATGGGCGCTCTATTCTCACCAGCGTTTTGGCCTGGCTTGAAAAACCGGCCAAGTGGGAGTCGGACTCGTGCATGAAGGGTTCCGCACCATCGTAGTAGGCGATCCCCTTTATTTTTTTTTCTTATAGGTTTTCCTGTAATCTATTAGGTAAAGAACTATTTATTGTATTTTCTTGAAAAGTTTAGGCCTTGTACAGTACAATCAATTTCAACTCGATAGGTCCAGTATTTTCAGAGTAAATGTCTGTGACAGACGGACAGACAGACTGACACTCGAGTGATCCTATAAGGGGTTCCGTTTTTCCTTTTGAGGTATACGGAACCCGTACCTGTGTATGTTTGTAATAATTCTAAGATTACGTTTTTTTTTTGTTTCAGGTATTGAAACTATTAAATGTAATTTTATTTTATTTAGTAGATTTTATGAGTATTTAGAAGGCACTAGTCAAAGTTAGTGTGCTAGGCTATACGTAGTTTAGGTATATTGTTTAACCAGCAAAAATGTTATTAAAACCCGTATTATTACAACTCGTATAGTTATGCAGGCCATACACCATCAATTCGATTGTCCAATGGGCATGACACTGCCGATGCCGATTGGATTCAATCAAATTGACCGTATGTGGCCGTGGATCGGCAGGCAGGACAGATTGAATTGACAGAACTATCAAAATTCAATTCTTTTGGCTGGATCATGCCGATTGGACCGTGTATGGCAGTGGGCGATCGATCGTATGATTTTCTTAACCGACTTCAAAAAAGAAGGAGTTTCTTAATTAGATTGTATACCTATATTTTGTTTTATCAATGTTTGCGCGTATCTTCGATATTTAAAGACCGATTTTGTTTTTTCTTTTTTATTTATTTGTCCGATTGGACAGTTAGAATTAATCGTGTGGTGTAGGTATATGGACGAACTGCAAGATTGGATCCAATCAGCAGTATCATGCTAATTGAACGATCGAATTGAACGTGTATGGCCTGCATTACTAAGTAGACATATATTTAGTATTCAATAGTATTTAGTATTTATCATTAGCCAGCTTAACTCGATAACTGCGCGGCATTTAACCGACTTTAAAAAGGAGGACGTTCTCAATTCGTCGGAATCAGTTGGAGTGTTGCCTTTAGGGCGCTATGGGAAAAAAGACTTAGAAACTTTTTGATGACTTTTTTCCTCTTATTCGATTTAGGGCACATTTAGGAACATGTTTAAACTTATGTTTTTTTTTTTCGTTAAATGCATATTTAGGTACTGAGTTATATCGTTTTTCGATCATTGTCCCCATTAATTTATGTTATGGGCATGATGTGTCCCCGACTCACAGTTATTTAGTTATTATCACGATATATTTTATTATTTTAAAAAAAGTAGTGGCGAAATGTGGGTGTACTATTAGGTACACCGCTGCCTAACCCTTCGGGGATTACAGGCGTGATGTTTTAAAAAAAAAAGTAAAAAAATCTTCAAAGTTAAATTACTTGAAAAATATGCATTTTACGAAAAAAGTGTACAAAGCCTAAATTGTTTTTACGGGTATCCCTAATTAAATAAGAGCAAAAAAGGAGGGATCATCGGTAATCGAACAAAATATTTTACAATTCTATTTTTTTTTTTTGTTTATTGACTGCTCATAGAACCCCGAAGGCTATACTCCAACTGGACCATTTACTCATTCATTTATCAATTTGTTCAACAACTTATTGTGTTTGTGTTTTACATACAGGAAAGTTTAGACGGCAGAGCAATACTCAAAGAGGGAAAAGGAGGCTTACTCACGGAGGGTTCCCGAAGGAAATTGAGCCAGCTGCTAATACACCACCAACTTGAAAACAATTGTGCGAAGAAAATTTCCAGTGAAGAGTTTTATAAACTAGCTACCGAAATTGTGGAAATATTCCACAAGGAACGCGTTGTGGTGTATTATTCTGCATATTTATCAGCTACAAATTATTAAACACGATTTATTAACTTCAAGGATTTATTGTACAATCATAAAAACTCTTCGCGAACATCGTTCAGCATTCTTTCAGCGCGGGGATTCCCACCAGCAAACCGACTGTCAAACGCCGTAGGGATGTCCCCATGACGCGAGACAATTAGTGTTGTTCCATGTAGATCCGATTTTCTTCGTCTAATAGCTCGGCCATCCTGCAATCCTTCGGTCCCCGAAGGAGACAGTCCTCAGTTTGGCACGCCAGATCAGCCGTGTACTGGCTGCAGGGTTCAACCGGCGATCTTCACCATTTCAGCAAGAGTTGTTAGCGCTGTGAGGCCCCGAAGGCAAGCGTAACATAAAATATAGCCCCAAAGGCAGAGACTGAGGCCCCGTAGGCAAGTCTTGGGTATAATGATTTAGGCCCCGTAGGCAATAGGCAATCGCCTGGTGGCTCTGAAAGCAAGCACGTTAGTAAACGCTGTGTTGGCCCCGCTAGGCAAGCGTTTGTTTGTTGACGTGCAGAGGAATGTGTTATAAGGCTCCATAAGCAAACACTTCAATAAACGCTGTTTAGGCCCCTTAGGCAAGCGTGATGATAAAGCAATTGACCATTTGTGCTGTAAGGCTCTGGAAGCAAGCACTTAAGTGAACACTGTGAAGGCCCCATAGGCAAGTGTAATGGTAGAATTATTAGAGAAGATTTGTGCTGTAAGGCTCCGGAAGCAAGCACTTAAGTGAACACTATGTAGGCCCCATAGGCAAGTGTGATAGTAGAGTTAGTAGAGAAGATTTATGCTGTAAGGCTCCGGAAGCAAGCACTTAAATGAACACTATGTAGGCCCCATAGGCAAGTGTGATAGTAGCGTGATATTGGTTAAGCCCCCGAGGCATACGTATCGTACGTCATGAAATATAAGAAATAAAAATTAATTACATGGTAATCGATAAAAGAGCACCTTACGACTGCTCTGTCGAATCCTCATCAGACGAGGAGTCTCGACTTCTGTGATGCCAGATCTTAATCCTATCACGGGCAACTATATTTTTATACGCTCTTTTGCCTTTCGTGTACGATGTGACCTCATAGCGATCATTGGGTAACACAGCTGTAATTTTGTATGGTCCCGCGTATCGCTGAACGAGTTTTCCGCTTGTTAGACCAGGACGTAATATTTTTCGCTCTACCATAACCAGCTGACCTATAAGTAGCGGTCCTACAACTCGCCGATCTTTATCGTAACGCTTTTTCATCTGAACTGCATTTTTTTCAATAGTTTGGGCAGCCTCGTCTCGTGAAGTTGATATGTCTTCATTGTAGACTGCCCCATGCAAATCATTAGGCAAACGGGGTCTTAAGCCGCACAGCAACTCTAAAGGTGACTTGCCTGTCCCTTGACTTACCGTTGAATTTAAACCTAATTGAACCTTTGGTAAATAGGCATCCCATCCTTTATGATCATCACCCATGTGAGCGGTCAGAGAATTTAGAATTGTTCGGTTCAGACGTTCGACCTGTCCATTCGACCTAGGTGACGCCACTGCGTTTAAAATATGTTTTATGGCGTTGTTGTCGCAAAATTGTTTAAATTCTTTACCCGTGAATGCTGAACCTTGGTCACTAACAATTCGTTCGGGGTAACCAAATGTGTGGCTCAGTTTACTTAATGCAGTAATTACTCCTTTAGCATTGGCTGTAGCAACGGCTTCTAACCACACGAACTTAGTGAATCCGTCGATAACCGCAAAAATATATGTTTTCCCATTGCTCTTACAAAAAGGGCCCAGGTGGTCCACATGTAAGGTGTGGAAGGGCACGGCAACCTTCGGTATAGGGTGTAGTAAACCCGGTTGTCTCCCAGTTGGTTTCTTCGTGAATTGGCATCCAAGACAGCTTGCCACATATTTTGTCACATATTTTCTCATTTTCGGAAACCAATATTTAGTTCGTATTGCTTCAAGACACTTTTCGATTCCCAGATGCCCATGTTCGTCATGATAAATCTTCATAATGTGGAATCTTGAACTCTTAGGTAAAACCGATCTAAACTCATTGTCTATTATACGACATAGCCGTCCGTCTACGACTCTATAGTCTTTCGATAGTCCCTCCTTTTTTTTCTTGTTAGCTTCTTGTTCTAGTTTTAAATTCAGCAGCAATGCTTGAATTTCCTTATCGTCATCCTGTAACGCATCAATTAGATTTTTTTCCTGTATATGGTGCACCGTCACAGGGTTTCTGCTTAGGGCGTCTACGTGTACCATAGAAGTCCCGGGTCGATGGTCGACTTCAAAATCGTACTCTTGTAAATCGAGCCACCAACGGGCGATCCGTGGTGACAAGTCGCGTTTTAGCCAAGCCATCCTCAAGGCTGAACAATCAGTCACGACCCGAAATTTAACGCCGGAAAGGTATACTTTGAAGCGATTGACAGCAAACACCACAGCAAGAGCTTCCAATTCAAAACTGTGATATCTTTGTTCCGTTTCTGCTGTTTGACGGCTAGCATAAGCGACAACTTTCATTTCACCATTCAGCTGTCGTTGAAAGAGAACACCACCAAGTCCTGCTTTTGATGCATCAGTGTGCACTTGGGTTTCCCTGTCAGGGTGATAAATTGCCAGCACTGGATCAGAGGTAAGAATATCCTTTAAGGTGTTTAAGGCTTGATCTTGTTCTGGGCCCCAACGCCACTCCACGGCTTTTTTGGTGAGTAGGGTGAGCGGTCGTGCAATACTCGCAAAATTCCTTATAAATTTCCGGAAGTAACTGGCGAGTCCGAGGAACTGCCGCAACTCATGCACATTTCTAGGTTTCTTAAAATCGGAGACAGCCATGATTTTTTGAGGTGAAGGTCTTATTTCGCCACCCGATATCTCATGTCCCAGGTATTCAATGCTGTGCGTTAGAAATGAGCATTTCGTTTTCTTGAGCTTGACACCTGCCTTTGAAATTAATGTAAGCACCTTCTCCAAATTTGCCATACAATGCTCGGTGTCCTCGCCCCAGACAACGACATCGTCAATATAAACCTCACAGCATTCATGGATAACTGGCTCGAGTATGTGGTTCATGGCTCTCTGGAAGACAGCTGGGGCATTGCAGAGGCCAAAACTCATCATTCTGTACTGGTAATGACCATCCGGCGTCACAAATGCAGTTAGTGGTCTTGACTCCTCCGCAATTTTGATTTGGTGATAGCCATTTGCCAGATCTAAACAACAGAATACCGACTGGCCCACCAACCTGTCTAATAGGTCTTGTATAACTGGTAATGGGTATCGTTCCTTTTCGGTGATCTTGTTAAGTGCTCTATAGTCTATGCACAGGCGACGTCCTCCATCTTTCTTTTTCACGAGCAAGACAGGGCTTGCA
This sequence comes from Diarsia rubi, assembly GCA_932274075.1. Classification (NCBI taxonomy): domain Eukaryota; kingdom Metazoa; phylum Arthropoda; class Insecta; order Lepidoptera; family Noctuidae; genus Diarsia; species Diarsia rubi. Next base: position 7,524,764 of record OW026414.1, read on the forward strand.
AAAGGGGATTTTGAGTTTTCGATGATCCCTGCCTTGAGAAGTTCGACGATGATATTCCTAATAATTTCTCTTTCATGGAATGACACTCGGTAAGGCTTGTAATTTATAATTCTGTCTTCTGTTAGCTTTATGTTCATTTCTACACTGCAATTCCCTAAGGCCATTCCATTACCAGAAAAGCAGTGCTCATACTTGGTAAGGAGTTTGTCCAAGAATGCCTTCTGGTCTTCATTTAAATGATCACCCACTTTAATATTATCACAGCATTGGTCTTCCAATTCTGCTCTGGCCACACAGTCATTTTCTTTTAATTCCAGGGTCCGGTTCGTCTTGTTGATAAGTTTTATAAAAGCCCGACCCTCATGTAATTCGACACTATCACCTATAACATCCTTTTCGCATAATGGTTTTCTTTGTTCACTCAGCCTGATAAGCATAACACCTTCAACAATGGGATCTGGTCTCACCAACAGTTTGTTGACTCCAGGGGTAATTTTTGTATCAGCTTGAGGATACAACCTTATCTTGCCAAAAGAATCACACAAGTCAGTCACTTGCAATGCCATTTGATCTTCATATATGTTGAGCTCAGTCGAGGTTTTTACAATCACAACGTTTGGTTGCTCTGTAAAAGGCTGTCCTATGAGAACATCAACTTCTTGTAGGTCATCATGCACAACATAAAATTCATTCACCTTCTCCACACCATCAACTACAAGAGAAGCTGAAACAATACCCAAAGGTGTTGTTAGTGCATCTCCATATCCTTTTATAATAGTGTCATTGTTGGGTTTCAGTTCCAAGTCCTGTGTCTCAAAGAAACTGTGTTTCATGGTGTTACACGAGCTGCCGAAATCTATAAGCATTTGCCGGACCTCCATTAACAATCACACCTTTGAAGTACTTCCTGTCTGAGGAGTCACAGCATACAGTTTGAACCTTTTGTACTGAACGGTTTTGTGTACTGGTTTTGGACTTCCTCCTGCACTCTTCGAATGTGTGACCATCAATATTACAGAAAGAGCAATGTTTGCTCTGATTTTTCTTTTTGAAACACTCAGCTTCAGTGTGACCCGGTCTTTTACAAAATGAGCATTTTCTGTTATCCTTTTCATTTTTGCGACACCTACTTGCTTTGTGACCAGGTTTGCCACAAGAGAAACACTTTGTCACCCTCTCTGGTCCATGATGACTTTTCACTGAAGTTTCAGGTTTGTCTTGCTCTTTGACAGCAACAGAAGTGTTGATACTAGCCAAGTACTGAAGTAAGGAATTGGTGTCCCGGCATCCAGCTGATTTAGCACCAATCTCTAATAGTTGGTTCCCAAGTGTACCTATGATAGCTTCAGTTATGATCTCATCACTCAAATGGCATGACGTTCCAATCCCGAGTTTAGCATAATAAAATTCAATAGGGTCTTCATTAGGCTTCCTGACTCGGTTCACTAATTCTCTTATTTGTGTTAGTTTATTTTTAGTGAAAGGGAATGCTTTAATTAACTTTACCTTCCACTCAGTCCAACTCATTTCATAGGATGCTTGGTGTTCATACCAGCTTTTCGCATAGCCACCAAGTTTAGCAGTACAGTTACATATTAGTGTGCGTTCGTCCCAACCATGCATATTGGCAATTCCTTCCAAGTTCCGGATCCAATGATCAACAGAGACCGGGGATGACTGTGGGTCAAACACTGGTATAAAATCATTGCGACCCACGTAGCGTACTACAGAGAGCTGGGATGTATTTCCAGTATGATAGTCAGTCTTCTTTCTTAATTCTCTTATCAGCCCCTCTAAGGCTTCTATTCTACTGTTTTTCTTCTTTAAATCCTTCTTGTAATGAGATTTCTTCCCAATAATCTTTTCCCCATCGCTTAAACTTGAAGAGGTAGAACTAGGAGACCTATGCCTCTTCTTATGACGACCCATGGTTATAATTAAAGTAAGGTCTAAACAACACAATAAATAATACAATACTAAACACACACAACAAAACAGTTTATGTTACACTTGTCCCTTTAAAAGTTTAAACACTTCACACCAAAACAATAGAAATTTAATAAAATATATAAAGTCTGTTAGCAATTATTTTATTTTAATTTGTCCCTTGATTATCACTGTAATTAGTTTAAGCTTGCTTTGTTACACCTTTATAATGTCTCATGATAATAATGGAGGCAAAATCAGTCTAATAACTACATAAAAGTATGGATGGATCTCACCAAATAATTGAAGGATTTTGAGATTTCAAGCAGGTAAAGTCACAATTCCTGGCTTAGGGGAACCAGGGCCAGGCGAGCGCTACTTCATACAATTTGTAAATGTTTAACACCACACAAAATGTTTGAAAAATATGATATACTGAGCACTAAAAAGTTAGTTACACACATGCACAATTAAGAGCATCCATTTTTGCAATCCGAAATCAACGTTTTTCCACTTTTTATCAAAAATGTAAAAGTATGAACGAAAGTAGGTACTTAGTTTTTTTTTTTTTTCCTACAAGAATCACTCCAAAGTTTATTGTTACTTTGTAAGCATAGGTAAATCGCACTTCTGAATACTATTAAACACGATTTATTAACTTCAAGGATTTATTGTACAATCATAAAAACTCTTCGCGAACATCGTTCAACATTCTTTCAGCGCGGGGATTCCCACCAGCAAACCGACTGTCAAACGCCGTAGGGATGTCCCCATGACGCGAGACAATTAGTGTTGTTCCATGTAGATCCGATTTTCTTCGTCTAATAAAATAAAGTAGCTAAAAAAAATACTAGCGGAAAGCTCTACGAGAGCTATATAGCTCGAAGAAGAAAGTTGCGAGAAAGTGGACAGTTGCCGAGAACTAGCCGTTCATCCTCGAAGTCGTCCAGATCATCGCTCAGATCCACGCCAACTCTCACAGATGATGACATTTATAGCCTGGAATTTGTGGAAAGTGGTAAGCAAATAATCGCTAGTCACCTTTTTCGTGATTTAAATGTACCACGGGCGACTGTACTATGGTGCCCTTCCTCTTGTTGACTCATCCCACCATACACATATAAATTACAGGTGTTGTCTATGAAGAAACATTACTATGGCTGAAAAACAATGTTGATCCATGGAAATCTGTTGAAGAAAAGTGGGCAGAAACTGCAGATCTCCGCCTAAATCGCATCCAATGTGGAAAAGATGATATAGCGGATTACTTCAAGGATTTCCCAGCCTTAAAACAATCGCAAGGCTATACCTTGGTAAGCATACACCGCAGCCGCTTATTTTTTACATAATCCTTGGGGTTTTTCTATAAAAATCCACAAGGATTATGTAAAGAAAAAAGTTGTAGAATACTCTTGTCAAAACTCTGCCACGATTCTTCTGATTTCTTCTCTTTTCGCACAGACTCTAGTCACTTGCAACACTCGCGCGCTGCCAACCTATCAGAACGAGATAATATTGTGCAGGCACTAAAAGAGACCAGCTATTCTAGTTCTCGCTCAACAACCCAATAACCTCTGTGGTAGCGATCCGGACCTTTCTCACCAGTGGAAATAACGTACCGTACATTTATTGTATTCTTTTTTTCAGCTAATGAACGATTTTAGTCGTCTGTATCCGGGAAAGGAAAACAAATTATTTTCCTCCATCACCCTCAAAAAAGAAGAAATTATAAAATATGCTTCATTAAAATTACGAAAAATTAGAGACCAAGACACGAGAACAAAAATAGCAGATATTATAAACAGCACTGATTGACGGTAAGAAGTTTTGCTCTAATATTAGTTCTTATTATTAACCTTTAACTATGGAGTGGAGTCTCAGTCCCCGCCCATTCTAGAAATCGCACAGATTTGTGACTTCCCCCTTCCCCTCAGCACTGAACCGCTAAGTTAGTGTATTGAAAAAATGACGTCCAGAGTTTTTTTTTTATTTTAGTTGAAGGTTATATCTTCGTAAAATTAAGTCTCAAAAATTAACCGAATCCTTTTTTTTCTTTGAATACAGAAGATGAACCAGAGACATCTAGCAATGTTGCTTTGATGTTGCTGGCTTATGTCATCAACATTTCACCTGCACGGAAAATGAAAGGAAAGCCAGCGTGGAAGCCATCCAGAGCAGAGGTATGCGACGGCTATATATCGCAAGCTGCTTCTGAAGCCGACGTTACCAACTAGATCATTCAAAAAAAGGAGAACCTGCAGAGGCTAGGCCGCACAGTTCAACCCTATGTAATTTTTGTTGGCCCTACCGTTACTGAGGTAAAAGTAGCATATGTGGTAATAAATGACACATTGTATAGTTTCAACAAATTAGTAACAGCTGTAGACTGTGCATTTAAAATATTTCAATCGTTAGGAGCTTGCTACCCGGAGGAAGCTGGAGACATATGGCTTTTTATTCAATTGGGTTTCTACGATATTAAAACTGAATTTGACAGGCCCACACAGGCTGTGAATAGTCTTTTAACTGATCTAGAGTTAATACTTTAAAAATGTTTACCTGTTACTATTGCAAAAAAGCCAGTGTGTCTCCGAGTTTACTTGTAACTCATGTGCGAACTTTCTGTAAATTAACGGTAGGATTTTCCGGATTTCGGTGTGGTGAACAAGGGTGTTATCGTCATTATATTTCCTCTGCATCTTTCAAAAAGCATTTAGTTAGAGACCACCAGTCATACACACTTACACGGTATTGTAGAATACCGGTTATAGTTTAAAGTCGGGCCTTGCGACATAGGTTCCGCAACTAGTTAGGTTTATGCGCGGACTCCATTGATGCCAAGGTACCCTTAGAGCCAGTCCACATGACGACGCAGTAATAACGTTCCGACATCGCAGCGGCGACGCACAGTTGCGGCAAGCATTTTATTTACCCACCATACCTTACCATTTTCGACGCAGCGCACCGTGTGTAAATTATGATTATTAGTATGTAAAATGACGCAACGGCAGCGCTGCGTCGACGCAACGGAGACGCAACGCGTCGTGTGGACTGGCTCTTACTAGTGACATTGTTTATAGAGACATTGTTTATACTACCATGTAATTCTAGAATAGTATGATTAATTAATAATAAATTGTTTATTGAGCCACACACGTAACAGTATACTTGCGCAAGTCTTGATTTGCGCAAGTATACTTGTACCGTGTATGGTCGGCATTAGATTTACATAACAAATGTGATTGAAACAGCCCCAGTAAGTAGTTAATAACACTTGTGTTGGGGTTGTCTCGCTCCTCCCCTGAATTGCTAAACAGCATTGAGACCGACAATTAATTATGTGACTGACAATCATTAAGCTTGTTTTTTTTTGTATGTCTCAATTTTACGATTGAAAATAAATAATATGAATCTTTTATGTCTATTTACTTAAAATTGCCCTTTACACTATTTCTTTCCTTGCCCCGCCCATCCCCTCTGCCCCGCTTCGCTCGACCGCCTGCTCAAGAACGTACTGTGGCGGACACAGTATAGCACGGTGAGCCGTACGTGTGTACCACGGCGGATGTGACTTTCGAGTGTTTAATATTCAAAATAAGTATCTGAACACATTTGTATGTACCATGCGCCAGCATAAGGAAAGATACTCGCACCTGTATTTTTACCGTACGTATGCCGCCGTGGTACACACGTACGGCTCATCATGATTTACTGTGTCCGCCACAGTATCGTACGTATGCCACCGCGGTGCACACATATAGCTCATCATTATTTACTATGCCCGCTACAGTATCGTACGTATGCCGCCGTGGTACACACGTACGGCTCATCGTGATTTACTGTGTCCGCCACAGTATCGTACGTATGCCGCCGTGGTACACACGTACGGCTCATCGTGATTTACTGTGTCCGCCACAGTATTGTACGTATGCCACCGCGGTACACACATACGGCTCATCGTGATTTACTGTGTCCGCCACAGTATTGTACATATGCCGTCGCGGTGCACACATATGGCTCATCATTATTTACTATGCCCGCTACAGTATCGTACGTATGCCACCGCGGTGCACACATACGGCTCATCGTGATTTACTGTGTCCGCCACAGTATTGTACATATGCCGTCGCGGTGCACACATATGGCTCATCATTATTTACTATGCCCGCTACAGTATCGTACGTATGCCGCCGTGGTACACACGTACGGCTCATCGTGATTTACTGTGTCCGCCACAGTATCGTACGTATGCCACCGCGGTGCACACATATAGCTCATCATTATTTACTATGCCCGCTACAGTATCGTACGTATGCCGCCGTGGTACACACGTACGGCTCATCGTGATTTACTGTGTCCGCCACAGTATCGTACGTATGCCGCCGTGGTACACACGTACGGCTCATCGTGATTTACTGTGTCCGCCACAGTATTGTACGTATGCCACCGCGGTGCACACATACGGCTCATCGTGATTTACTGTGTCCGCCACAGTATTGTACATATGCCGTCGCGGTGCACACATATGGCTCATCATTATTTACTATGCCCGCCACAGTATCGTACGTATGCCGCCGTGGTACACACGTACGGCTCACCGTGTTTTACTGTGTCCGCCACAGTATAGTGCGTATGCCACCGCGGTGCACACATATGGCTCATCATTATTTACTATGCCCGCTACAGTATCGTACGTAAGACGCCATGGTACACACGTAAGGTTCACCGCGTTCTACTGTGCCCGCAACAATAGTATACGGGTGTTGCAGTCGTAGTTTCAGGAGTATTCAGTGCGACTTGCGCACTACGTATTACGTAGCCGGATGTCGGGCTACGTACGTACGTACAAAAATCAACCACGAGTAAATTACGTAACCCGCTCCATGATGAGCGTCAGTATGCCGACTACGTATGACTGACTACTTACGCGTAATGGACCGGGTTACACACGTCATGGTGGTCGATTTTTGTCCTTATTTTACGTAGTGCGGCAGAGGAAATTTTTCTCAGTGTAGGAATGAAAAACAAACGTCTTAATTTTTCTTTACGTTCCACTCAAATGATTATCGAATGAAATCCATCGCTCATCAGATCGATTCAAAATTCTTTTTTTATTGTTTGTTAAAGCAAAAACTGCAGTTTCGTATTGACGAAGTTGTGCAAAATGGTTCTACTAAGTGCAACAAAGGGTTCAAGAAACGAGAGCATCATGACTTTATGAGTGATGATTCAATAAGCTTTTCACTCGTCAGACTTCTAGGTTAAGGTTATTGCAATCGGAAAGCGCTGACTCTAGACAGATTTCCTATACTCCTGGACGAGGAGTCCCTATTATGCCCCTGGGTAGAACTATCCATCGCTAACCCACACATGCGTGATCCTGGGCGGTCAAATGACGATCTTTTGCTGTTTCGATCATAGTTGATAGATATTTATACTAGTGTGTAGTGTTGGTGAAATTAGAAAATCTTGTATTTAAATTGACATTCGCGGAACACGATTCGATCGCAAATTTCCAACGAGCTGGTTGTTTATATGATAATCTATTTCACCATTCGCTCCTTGCACGTAAAGCCAAAATGTGTACGTAATACGACGTTACGTGCTGTAAGTATATTCACTGCGTTAGCATTAAGTCAATAGATCTGTTTTATTGTAAGTCTAGATTTATTAAGCGGTTTGATGTTTTAGATTATGTTAACAAAATTTAAAGCAAGGAAGAAAAAAGAGTAGCTACTTTTTATTCACTAAGATAAATAGCTGTACGTGCGAGGCCAGGCGAACGATTAATCTAAGTTTAGAGAGTAAACAAGAAGGTGAAGTGATCAGCGGGAGCGTTGTTGAAGTTTAATAAGCGTTAGTTAGCGGGCGGAGGCGCGGCGCCGGCAATAAGGCGACTGTTATCTCCGGTGTGGCGGTGCTCAACAAATTATCGCTCTCGCTTCAAGCTCCGCATCGCTAATCGTTCACTTTTGTTATTTATTACTTTCCACGATTAGGTACTATTGCTTGCTATACAAATAAATAAAATGACCAGATGAATTGACGCGTATTTGTTTTGTTTGTTTGTTCCGGATGATCTCCGAAACACCTGGACCAATTTTCACAGGACTTAACTGGCAGATCGCTGGTGTTGTAAGGAGTAACTTACTTTTATTTCAGCAAAAACAATTACAGTCTTATTACAAAACGTGGTTTAAAAAAAGTACCGGGTTTAGTATAAGCTTTAATCCATGACCTTGACTAAACCGTATTACAAAACGAAGTTTATCGCTAGTCCTAGAACAATCTATGGTCCCAAAATACGTCAAATTTAAACCATCGTGACCCCTAGTTTAACTATGGTACTTAATTGTCAAAAGATGGTTTTCGTTGATTTATCTTAGTATTTTAGCCGAACTGTAGGTTATATTGCATCAACTTTAACTTGTACATAGTTTAGTGCATCAAATATGTCAGTTTTATCCATCACTAACCTTTTCTTCTGACATCCAATTATTTACACTCCTTTTTTTCTTTGGTTAATCCATTAAAAAAAAAACATTAATGCACACGCCACACACTATCTCACCACAAAAGAATACTGTTCTTTTACTTGTATTTAATTAATAATCTTGAAGTGACACCGGATATTTTAGTTTACTTTAAGTTGTAACATAAATATTTCGATAACATTACTCGTATTACGCGCGCCGCTCAGTTCAGTTCACTCCGTTATACGCTCTAGATCAATAGTTGTTACAAAACAGAAAAATAATTATTGAATTGTGAACATGCATTTAAAAAAACACAAGTCTGAATATTTAAATACCTTTAAATAACAATACGTTATATTTTACCACTACAAATAACAATTTAGAAAATATTTTTTCTTTACATTACGTAACAACATTTTGTAAAACGGAACAGCGCATAGAACATTGAACGAGCGAATGAATGAAATCTTTAGTCCAGTGACGATTTTTGGTACTAAATAGTCCTTTGTTGGTCTACGATTTGTAATACGATTTGCTAGTACGGTAACAAACCTAGATCTTTTAGTTCTGGTTTAAACCTTGTACTTATGGAAGTTTTTATAATAAGATGGTTAGGGTTTAATCATATTATTTACATTAATGTTGTATTGGACTATTATTAACAATTATTATTCACTTGCGCTGACCTGTTAGATTCAATTATATCTCTATAACGAGAAAATTCAAAGAAGCGTAAGTCATGAAATAGCTAATTAGGTTTTTAAATGTAAGCTAGGCGAGTAGTACGTAAAAGCGCAACCCGGTGCATGCGGAGTGCGGACGAGGCGGCCCGTCAAAGCGAGAATAATCTCATAACCGCGGCCCGGACGACACGGCCAGCTTATGCCGAGCGCCCTCAGGCTTACTGAGATCGTTCTTTGTACAAACACCACCGCGTTCGCCTCGACTACATATAACAAAGCTCATTACTTATTAACTTTTAAAATTATGTAATTATTCGGTCGCTCTCCACTCGACGAGTATTCGTGCGCATCGAAGTTAACGTTACGATGAATTCCCGCAATTTTGGCTTAGCAAGTGCGGGACAATTAAGCGGCGAGAAGTTTCGCAAGTGGTTACTAGCCGAGGTGGGTATTCTAGCGGTCCGTATACTTCAATTTCTCCGCGGTCGGTGATGCGTGGCGGCGCAATCGGGCGCGGCTGAGCGATTCCGATCCGATTCGCGGCGGCAGTTTACCTCATTGCAACATTCAACTGCGTGCCTTCCGACAACACAAGGCAAATGAAAGCGTCGTCACGATAACACTCAATAAAACACGATTTCAATTGCAACGCTTATTAACAAAAATACAGTTGTATATTATGCCAGTTCTAGCGTTTCAACTAGTCCAGTTAGTCACATTAGATTCTTAGATAGATAGAATAGAACTGTTTGGTTGTACAGGACGAACATTTGTGTTAATCAGACACACAGGTCTATTCATGTGCAAAGTTTTGGAATGTAGTTATAGTAATTAAGTTAACAAACACTTTTGCATGTTTAGTTAATAATCGCTAGGGTGTACTTGTACAACACGCATTTTAGGTTATTTAGCTAAAAAAAAGTTGCGCCAATTACAGTAATGTTAAAAGGGAATCGACATTCATGGTATTGTCCATGTGTTGAGAAGGGATGAATCGCATGTGACTAAAAAAGTGATGAATATAAAAACGTTGCCCCACGCTATAATTTATCAATTTCTCCTGTATCGTGGGTGCGTTCACAAACATTTAAACTCACATACACAAATACCCGGAACAAATATCTGTAGGTCATACAAATATTTTTTCCGTGCGGGAATCGAACCCGCGACACGCAGCGCAGCAGTCCATTGCTTGAGCCATTGCGCCAACCGTGTCGTCAATGTGGATGGGTGGAGAGGGAGAGGAAGACCAAAGAAAAGATGCGATGGAATGTGTGTATATGAAGGAAAAAGGAATAAATGATAACGTGACGACTGACAGGGCAGGGGGGTTCAAATGGCCACTTAAGCAGATCATAAATGCGTCTGTGAACATTTAGAAAAATAGGTTATAATAGGAAAATAATATGAATTCTGTTTAAATTCGTAAAATGGTCTGTGAACATTTTACGAATTTAAACAGAATTCATATTATTTTCCTTAGCATTACTAATAAGATAGATCTATTTTACGCTTTTTAACGCAATTCATATTATGATCTGCTAAAGTGGCCATTTTAGACCGACCAAATGACATGGGATAAGGGTAGGAAGATGATGATGAACTTTATTTTATTAAACTTGTTCCGTTTGCAGTTTGCTTTTAAAATACATAATGTATAATTATTGAAAGTTAATTTACCGACAAGAATTTGATTCTTATTAGGGACTTAAGGTGGAAGCTTACATCTGGCCCGCGAAATTCTAATTTTCTTACGTTTTTGGCAATTTGCAGGCCAGTGCTTGGTTGTATGTTTATGAAAATTTGATTTGCGACTGTAAGACGTATGAAGTTACCGAATTATAACCATCAAAATTATCAATACAACCCTCCAAGTTCATTTTCATGTCAAGATTGATTTTTGCATGTAAAAGTCATTCTTTAGTAATTTAGTCGTCGTTCTTTAGTAGTTAGTAATTTTGATGGTTATAATTCGGTAACTTCATACGTCTTACAGTCGCAAATCAAATTTTCATAAACATACAACCAAGCACTGGCCTGCAAATTGCCAAAAACGTAAGAAAATTAGAATTTCGCGGGCCAGATGTGAGCTTCCACCTTAATCGGAAAGTGAAAAAATATTCAGCCCATAGTAGGCTAAAATTTTATAAGCTAATAATAGGGATGTTTCCTGATTAAACAAAATATGATTCTGCTTAGTCCGTTAGTTAGATTATCGAAAAATATTGGATATTATATGTATATGATATTTTTTGTTTTATCAAATTAATAAGATAAAATGCGTCAAAGATCGTGAGTGGGGGCTTTTGACGTCACTACGAGCTACGTGGTAAAAAATGCAGTGCGATGTGACGTCATACGAATTTTCGAAGCACTGTATCGTCTTATTTTTTTGTTTGTGTGAAAAAACAAAAAAGATGTGTCCAATATTTTTTGAAAATCTTTCTGAAGGACTAATTAGATTTTTTTGTCAACTACCCTATTACGTGCTAAGATATTTTTTCTTTACTAGCGATTTCTTTCTCTATTTCTTATTATATACATTCGGCCATCCACGCAAACTTGATTCACCCTAAAGGTGTTGGTTAGAAAATGGGGAGGATGTATCAAAAACAGTACAATGAACGTGCGGTTGCGAGGCAGAGGTGCGAGGCAGAGGTGCGAGGTACGAGGACTCTACGAGCACCACACTGATTACAGCTCCATATTTAATGAGCCACTCACATGGGCTCGCAACTAGCAACGAGCCAGCTAACTAATTTCAATACGTGTCTACATATTTGATGGCCTACATACCCATTCACTGAAAAACTGTTGTAATCTAAGAACGTGAAGTATAAGTACAATTTTCTCGTAGGTTCTAAGACAATAGAAAATATTATGACTTAGTCCATTAGTTCATTATGTTGAAAGCGCTTGCTTCCACCGACGTTAAGTGCACGTGGAAAAATCGGGAAATCAGCAAGAGAAAGTGTTCATATGTGGAGTAGGGGCGGCGAGGCCGAGCAAGAGGCGGCGGGCGGCAGAAGACGGGCCCGTGCACAGTTTAATTTCCCACGAGGTCGATCTCAGCGCCGCGGAGTACAACCCGCGGGAATTAATTGCCAGTAATGAATAGTCAAGTGAACGTCCGTTAATTATGTACATCTATACTGAAATTTTAAGATATCATCAACATCTTCAAGCCAAGTGGATACATTTATTTAAAAATGATGTAAATTGGCGTCTTTTTAAAGAGCTGAAAGTGACATGAGTTCAACAAGACTTTGCACAATGTCTCACAAAGTCGTGTGGTCGTGCTATAACCCACATTGCAGTTTTCACACGGATTGCAAACTTGGAACAATACAGGTAGCTGCTGCTAGGTTCTAAATTGTCGCCAGCAGTTCAATGACCCTGGACTCTTGTTTAGAAGTGGAAATTGTGTCGTTAACAAACCAATTTTAAAATACTGAAAGTTTGAAGAAGTTTACGATCGAATTCATTTGAAACAGTTTCATTTAACTTGTAATCCGTGAAATTGAATGTTTCACGACATTGTGAGCTCATCGAACTATCACTGATGCACTTTTGTAATATTAAAATGACAATTAAGACCAAAAAGAACGCAGTGGTTCTAGCTAACCTTTCATTAATTGCTATTACAACAGAAGAAAAACAGCTGAATCTTTTAACTGTTTTCATTTTAAATAAAACTGAAGGATACATACTCATTAGTACACGTTGGAGTGATTCGCTCATTAGCCCGTGTCATAATTATATTGAAGAGGACTTTAATTTCTCTGAGAACCATATTTGTATGAAATAAACTGGGCCGACTTGAAAATTCCTCATAAAATTGCCGGTCATGGAATTTGGATACTTATGTTTTGGACAAGCAAGGTGAAGTTTGGATATGTTTTTGCATGGATATATTTATAACCCGAACTTTTCTCAAGCTTGCTCATTCAATACCAATGGATGTAAAAATTTGTAGCATGCCATAAGGCGGTTATGATAGGAGTCCCCAGGCGCGTGACGGCACGCCAATTCGATAACACATTATTGATACATCGCATTGTCGGTCGATGGCACAGCGTGATCGTGAAGATTCTATCACACATGTGAGCCGTTACAATCGGTAATGGTGTGTGCAGTTAAGGTGTAGGTTTATTACTTCCTCGTCGTCTAGCGGCGGCGGCGTGGGAACAGGGCCGGAGATAGGCGCTCGTTAGCGGGGCACGCGTCGCGACGCTCCACGGACTAACGGTAACCGCGCCACCTATCTACACTCAGCTACATAGCCAAGCGCGTATGCGACAATGCAATGCACCAAACGTAGCGTAATATCACGCTGCCTTACACAACACCTGTTATGGTAATACAGCAACTGCAGTCCACCATGAATAATAATTGTGTGGACAATTATTTCTAACGACGTCATTATTGTTGTGGGAGTAAATACGCATTTTATGTTGCTAATATGCTACCGACGGAAAATCCCAAATACTCAATGCTTAAAACGAAATATATATTATATAAATATTTCTTGGCGATGTTAGTATAGAGAAAAAACCGTATAAAATAAAAAAGTGTGTTTATTTGACTTACAATAAAGTGCTTGGTGAGGCAATAACCCCAACAATACCGTTTAATCTGCTGGCGTCCGCTGTCTTGAAAAAATACGAGATTTTACGATGGTCATTTTCTAAATTATTTGATGGTACACGTATGATTGTTTTTACTAATAACTGTGGAGTACTTTTGCGAACAATAAATGATAAATATGAAGAGAATCGATTATTAGTTTAAAAAATTACCAATCCAAAAATTTAATCGGATGCAATTTGTACACACATTTTTAAACGGTTTTTATTTAGCTCACCTCGTTTGACTTTTGTGTGGGTCATTGAATCCTCATTTTTATTATTAAGCTTTTTATTGATTACCCCGATTACTATCGGAAATTAAATTAAAGAAAATTGTAACGCTTCGGCTCAAAATTTAGATAAAAAAAAAACGAAAATCATCGTGGAAAATCATCAATAACCCCTCCCGCTCTTGGGCAGAGCGAAAAGGAGTGTCAGACTTCTACTGACTTAAAACCACCCCTGTTCCTTCTTAGCCCTTTATGTCGAGGCCGCGGTATCTTTTACAACATCCCGAAGACAGGCGTCCCGCAGGTCCGACGGGCATGAGAATTACACCCTAAGAGGTATTTCTCATCTGGTGGAAACGAAGTTAGGCGAATGTGAAATTAGCGGAGCAGCTAGGATTCTCAGCGATGTCGTGGCACCGTGCTCTCCAGAAACACTTGCGGCTCTGGAGACCAAACACCCTGCCCCAGCCGATGGCCTTTCCTTTCCCGACCCACCTGATTCGGACTTACATTCCCTCACTATTACAGGTCGAGAGTTGGTCACAGCTGTATGCTCCTTCCGGAGTGGATCCGCCAGCGGCCCCGACGGTCTAAGTCCTCAACATCTAAAGGACCTAATTTGTTCGGGCGCCGGGGAAGCTGGTGTGTTGCTTTTGAAGGAGCTTACGGCTCTGATTAATCTTTTGCTCTCCGGCAAGGCATAGACATTCTGCACGGTGCCAGTTTATGTGCCTTGTGCAAAAGGGATGGCGACTTTCGTCCCATTGCTGTAGGAACCACCTGCCATCGTATGGCAGCCAAGATTTGCTGTTAATTTTATGGTTAGGCTTTTTGGGAAAAATTTCAGCCCCTGCATCTAGGGTACGGATCTAAGGGGAGCTGCGAGGCCCGTCGGGGCTGCGGGATGTTGTAAGAGATACCGCCGCCTCGACAAAGGGCTAAGTAGGATCATGGGTGGTTTTTAGTCAGTAAAACTCTGACACTCCCTTTCGCTCTGCCCAAGAGCGGGAGGGATTATTTGATGCTATCCCACCCCACAAAAAAGGGGGGGGCTGCGAGGCTGCCGTACACGATTTTTCGACCTACCTAAATTCTGGTAAAGGTAAAGGTTGATATAAAGAACGCCTTCAATTCAGTGAACAAGGACACCTTGCTGACAGAAGCTAAAAATAATTACCTCAAATTTAAAGTTTTCTCGGGACCAACTTTTGGAATCTGCTGTTGGCTGTCAACAAGGTGACCTCATTGGGTCAGTCATGTTTAGTTTAGCCATCCACCCAATTATTTGACAGCTAAATTCAAAATTTAACTTTTGGCATCTTCATGACGGAACCATGGGAGACGATGTAGATTCTGTTTTACAAGGCCCAAATTTCTTAAAAAATTAACTACATTACGTTAACGTTCAAAAAAACATCCTATATTACCAACCTACATCAGCGATAATGAAGAAGATGAAACTAGCCAACTGGTGGCAATTATGGTTTATCCCATTAGACTATAAATCGCCAAGTAAATACATAGAATGGCGAGGACTTTCCGCAATTGTCGACATTGCCAATGTCAAACACTTCATAATTTTGCTATAAGTACGTTGTATAATTTATTTCTTGTTAGTGTTTTGTATTACGATGTCCGGATGTATACATCCTATCTGTCAGACAAGTTATAAACGGAACTTATGCTAAGGTGGTGAATCAGGCCATTAAAGTTCCGTAAGTGCGGGACGAAAGGTCTTATGAATAAGACTATATTCCAATCATTTGCCTGAACGGACGCACCGTTAAACATAATATTTTCCCATTATTACATAAATCTTAGAACATTAATTATAGCATATAATTATGTTGTGTCTGCATTATGTATCTTTAGTCTCGATCAAATGACAGCCTTCCATGTGTTTGTTAAAACAAGGCTCAACTAATAAGCAAGCCGCAATACGTGGTTTTCGTTTGGTATTGAGTAATTGTAGATTTAGCCATTTTGAACGACTGAAAATAATCACACTATCATAGATTTCCCATGGTTCTATGAATAAGGCGCGTCTATAAAAAGTCAACGCGTTCTTTACTATTGTCAGCCTTCTCTCACGGTACGACATGTGACCTGAGATACACTATTTTTTTATACTGAGGTGTAATATTGCCAAGTGCTCTGTGAATTTTCTTTATATATTAGAAACCTCACACACAAGAATCCCAAGTGAAAACAGGTAGGTTCTTGGTATTTAAGAAAATATTCAGATTAATTTAAATAGAGGCTGTGTTAAGGTCTGTTTAAGCTATTAGACCAAAGTGTTACCCCATAACTAAAAAAATTACATGAATATCTTTAATACATATTATGGAGTAATATATGAGCTGCAGAATGTATTCAGTGGCTGCCTCAGTTTGATTGTAGAAAACTCGGAATGCTGTTCAACACTGGAGGAAGTAGTTACTGCGTTAATCAACATGTGACCGCTACAACGAGTCACAGGAGCGCAAATAGGTAACCAGCTAACTGGAAAATTCCTTAATGTGAGATAATGACATTGTGTCTATGTAGTCGTATCTCACACACACACATCGTGGACATCGTGGGTACATCGTACCCTTTTACGTAATTTTTAAAGTTGTCAAGTCTGTAATAGTAGTGCCTATGCCACTGTATATGAAACAAAAGGAAATCATCTCAGTTAATTCACCCCATTGCGCATACTAGAACCCTTTCTACTCCGTTTCACCTACTAAGGGGGTGATTTCTAACCCCTATACATACACCCTGCAGGGCTCGTAACTGTCTTTTTTCAATCATGTTTTCATCTTGAGTTGAATCGTTAATAGCAGCAGTGTTAAGTGTGTGTACTGATATAAAAACAAACAGAAAATTGCACTAATTGTATTACGCTTACACAGTGTTATAAGGAAAATACATCCCAACCACTAAGATTAAACATAGCAAGCATAATTTAATAGACTCACGAGGTATCGGTTTCGACATGCACTTGGATAAAGCCAAGGCCTAGTTTAATGAACATGCGGCAGCCGAGACCGGTCCACGACTAAGGAATGGCCCTCAAGTGAAGTTACGCAAGAATATATATATTTATCTAAACAGAGGTCAGATATATTTGGAAGGTATACTGGTTAGAAAGCGAAGTTTACAATGGAATAGGACAAGCACGACTGATACTTCCTAATCTAACTAAAAATATACAGACTTGGAAAACGGCTGAGAATGCAAACCGGAGCGGTAAAGCTACCCCCCAATCGCTTTGACAGATCGTACTTACATGACGGGTTTCCATTATATAGGTATGTTGCTCTATGTCCTATGTCCTTCTAAAGCAACGTCTCCCGTTTCGCGGTCGCCACTCCAGAACTTTTCGGCGCCATCGGCCATCTGTTCTGCGAGCAATGTGACCTGCCCATTGCCACTTAAATCTGGCAATTATTCGGGATATATCGGTAAACTTGGTTCTCATGCGGATGTTTTCATTACTGATTCGATTACGCAAGGAAACTCCTAGCATAGCCCTCTCTATTGCCCTTTGGGTGACTTTGAGCCTTCTGATGAGGTCCATTGTGAGCGACCTCGTTTCGGTCCCGTATGTTATCACTGGCAACATACACTGGGGGCCAATTCTCGATTTTAGAGATGGTGTCGAACTCGACAAAAATTTCTAATGACGTCATTTTTTCGACAAATTTTAAAAGTTGCTATTCTGGGGATGTCGAATTCGACATTTGTCGAAAGCTAACGTTAGAGCTCATGTCTAGTGCTTCTGAGCAGTAGAGATGTCATGTCGATTGTAGAGATACGTCATTTCTGAGTGAATTCGTTGAGTTTTGGATTGTACACTGTGTTTTCTTTTCTTTAATTTTTAAATAAAATACGGCTTGGCATCTCATACCTACTGGAAATTTGATTTATACTCTTTGATTTGTGCCCTTGCCTTGTTTGATTTTTCCCCTCCATGTTAAAATAAAACTTTTAAAATGTAAAACAGCACCCAATAATGATGTAAACACAGTACATGTAAACATAACAAAAGTTTTGAAGGAACCGCAAAAAGGCGCAAATTCTGACACTGACAGACAGTCAACTGTCAATTTGTTTTCTTTATTTCACGAAGAGCATACGAAAATCTTGAAACACACTAAACGTTTCGTTTTATACTTAAATAAGTAGGTTTAGTCAGCGTTTTAAAACAAAATCATTCATTAACTCATAGCTACCTAAAACAGAACGTGCGATTCTTCATAATGGTAACATTATCTTCACTCGACTCGACATTTTCGTGACATTTATTTCTATTTTGACTGAGAATACGGAATTCTGCTCGATTCGACATTTTTTGGTAGAGATAGAGATATTTTTAATAGACATAGAGATAGACTTACGATCTCGAACTCGAGATAAATGGCGAAAATCGAGAATTGGCCCCCTGGTCTTAGACTTTCGTCTTGTGACACTGTGGTAAGAAGATACTACTCAGCTTCTCAAACGCTGCCCAGTCGAGACGGCTTCGGCGATTGAACTCTTTCTCAAAGTTGGACCTACCTAACTAGACCGTTTGTCCCAGGTAGACATAATCGTCTACAACTTCGAGTTTAGAGTCTCCGATCTTAATAGGAGTGGGTGTTACATGGGGATTAAACATGACCTTGGATTTGTTCATGTTCATTTTAAGACCCACTCTTTCGGAAGCTCTACTGAGGTCGAGCATTGTACTGAGGTCCTCCATGGTCTCAGCCAGAACCACTATATCGTCGGCGAATCGAAGGTGATGTGACAGTATGAACACTTAAAAATGCCTGGAATTATCAGGATATTATAGTAGTACCCTAAAGTGTCAGAGAGCCCACCCAAGAAAATGATACTCATTAAAGATTATTGGGTAATATCACATAATTGATAAATAATAGTGATCTTTACTTCCAAATAATAGTATAAATTGAGCATTTCATTTAAATTAATTTTATTTCTCTTCACACTTAAGTAATCACGTATATAGGATGTAAAAGTACCCTTAACACAAACGAAGGTCATTTGTTCTCCGCACCACTGCGATATTTTTTTTGTTCTGACCGGTTTACTATTCAAAGCATCCACTAGCACAATGTTTTAAGAGTGCTACATTGAGTTTTACCGTAAAATGTGATTTTTGACCCCGTAAATTAAAGTCGTTTCGCAGCAAAAAAATTTGCGTAGGGGTACTTAGTTTGATGTACAGAATGCTGGGTTGACGGCTGTGTGAAGGGTTAATTTACACCCTGTATAAACTTACGAGCTTAAAATCACATGACACATAAGTTTGTGAGAGACTGGTGTCTACAGATCACCAGGATCCCACCACACAGTAATTAGAACACAATAATTATAATCATATAAAGCATAATTATGTAG
Source organism: Diarsia rubi (assembly GCA_932274075.1). Lineage (NCBI taxonomy): Eukaryota > Metazoa > Arthropoda > Insecta > Lepidoptera > Noctuidae > Diarsia > Diarsia rubi. The sequence continues at coordinate 7,544,098 of OW026414.1, forward strand.
ATCACGGTTTTAAAATGTGAAAAGAATGCATTAAAGATAGGAAACAACGTTTAGAAACAAAGTTTAAATAAATATTATGTTGGGGAAAAAGTCTTTTCGCATTATAGTATGTATGAACTTGTAATAAAATCTCTTTGGCTATACTATTTGTATCTGGCTGGTTTTGGTATCATTGAAAGTTTAAATTTTAAAGAACATAATTCCAAATTCAAATTAGGAAAATGTGTGATTTTCATTTGTTTTTCGTACCGTCAAGATGAGTGAATCTAATGAAGAAATTCGATACATTTAAAAATTTTACTACAAAAAAGGCAACACTGCAACGCAAGCCGCGAAAAAAATTTGCGATGTTTATAGACCTAGTGCAGAGTCTGTGAGGGTAGCACAAATTTGGTTTAAGCGTTTTCAATCTGAAAATTTTGATGTCAAAGGTGCACGTCGCTCTAGTCGCCCTATTACGGATAAAATTAATGCCATTCTTGAAAAAGTGGAGCAAGATCGGCGCATATCAGTAGTTACGACGTAGCTGAAGAACTAGGAATTGACCACAAAACAGTTTTGGCGCATTTGAAAAAAACTGGGTACACAAAAAAGCTCGATATTTGGGTACCTCACGAGCTCACTGAAAGAAATCTAATGAACCGTGTACTCATTTGTGATTCTCTATTACGACGTAATGAAACCGAACGATTTTTGAAGAAGCTGATAATTGGTGTTGAAAAGTGGATTACGTACGACAAGAATGTGCGAAAAAGGTCGTGGTCAAAGGCCGGTCAGGCTTCAAAGACTGTGGCGAAACCCGGGTTAACTCGCAACAAGGTCATACTGTGTGTGTGGTGGGATTGGAAGGGCATTATTCATTATGAGCTGTTACCACAAGGCAGGACCATCGATTCTGAACTCTACTGCAAACAACTGATGAGATTATGATGACTGATGTTTGTTTAACTGATGTTTTATGATTATGTTTCTGCGACAAATATATAAATTTTCTTTCTTTCTTCTTCTTTCTATTAAAGCAAAAAGTTGACAGAAAGCGGCCGGAATTAATCAACAGAAGGGTTGTGGTTTTTCAGCATGATAACGCTATCCCTCACACATCTTTAGCCACTCAGCAAAAATTAAGAGTGTTTGGCTGGGAGGTGTTAATGCATCCGCCGTATAGTCCTGACCTTGCACCTTCAGATTTACATCTGTTTCGGTCTCTTCAGAATTCTTTAGGCAGTGTCAGGTTAACATCACGAGAGGACTGCCAAAACCACTTGTCGCGGTATTTTGATCAGAAGTCCCAAAATTTCTAGAGCAAAGGGATCATATCCCTACCTACAAGATGGCAAAAAGTTATCGAACAAAATGGTACCAACATATTTTAGTTAATTGTAAATAAACTATATTAAAAGATGTTTTGAATTTTCTTAAAAAATGCGAAGAAACTTTTTCCCCAACCTATTAAAATAAAAACAATGATTTGGGAAAGTAACTTCTCAGTAGACGCATAATCCTTTAAGGTGCTACTCTACTACCTCTCGCGCCCGGCCCTGGTGCAAGCCATGGTCCGGGGCGAGGAGGAATGGGACGCCGTCGCCACCTTCTGCGAAGCAGTGATGCTAGCGAAGGAGGTGGCGGAACGCGAGAGGGAGAGAACCTCTCGTCCCAGCCGCCGCGGGAGGCGCTCCGGGCGTCGGGGGCAACGTGACGGCTTCCGGCCACCGTAGACGCGGACCTCTGGACGGTAAGTGATGGGCTAGCTCGCCGTCCGCCCGTCTTGCGACGAAAACAGGCCGTGTCGACGGCGCGTTCGTGTTCCATGCGCGCCTCAAAGAGATGTCAGAACATGGGAGGGGCCCGAAAGGGCCGACGCCCGTCGGGGCCGCGGATTGTTCACAAGTTACCGCGGCCTCGACATATAGAGCTAAGAAGTAACATGGGTGGTTTTTAGTCAGTAGAAGTCTGACACTCTCTTTCGCTCTGCCCAAGAACGGGAGGGGTTATTTGATGATTTTCCAACCACCGAAAACTGCCTTCTTTGGCAGGTGATAGATTGCGGTGCACTCATAAATCTTGCTATACAAATGTGAGCCTAGGTATGTATAAAATCTTTGAGAGAAGCTCGTTCTTAAAACCTTAGCTGTAGTGCAAACAGCATGCTTTCAACGTTTAACCTGACAAAGAAAGGGGATCAAAAACTGTAGAAGCATGCTGCAACACACTTTATACAATAAAGAGCTGTCTCACTATCAGAACTTTAAATTGTTTGTACAGGTCCACAGTAGGATATTGGTATGGGAGAAAGCAGACCACCTTACCGTTCTGGGCTCTTTCCAATTTCAAAATGTTTGATTTCGCTTACACATTCTCTAACAAAGAAGTGTTTTATTTTGATATATTTGGTGCGCTTGTTGTATTCGTATTTTGGATTGTGCGCTAAGAACACTGCCGGCTTTTTGTCTATGTTTAGGACTGGCTTTTCTGTTTTTGATAGATCGCTAAACAATTGGTTCTGCTAATGATTCCTAAATACTTTATAGAAGTAGTATTTTGATGGTAAACAGCAGTCTATGAGTCCGCTGTAAACAGAAGAGCTGTGTCATCCGCAAATTAGCAGAGATCATTTATGTAGGCAAAGAAAAGAGAAGGACCGAGCACACTGTCTTGTGGTACTCCTTAAGTGACTGGGATCATCACTTAGGAGATTTTCAATTTGGACCCTCTGAAACGGATTAGATAGATAGTCCCGGAAGAGCTTTAGTGGTTGACCCCTGATATCCATATTTTCAAGCTTGTGTAAGAGGTTTAATAATGATTGAGGAGCGCCGAGTATTACAGTGTATTTGTGGCAATCATTTGTTTCTGAGCAACATCGAGTCTTGATTTGTTACATTACAGGCGAATGCTTCGGGTTCAAGGAACGCCTTTAATTACGTTGTGTTATAAAGGGTGTAAAAATACCCTTATCGAAACCGAAAGGCACTTGTTGCACCCATCATTGCGACTTTATTTTGTCCTGGAAACCTACCTGGGAACTTTCTGGTTACGGAGATATTGGAGGTGAGTTTTTAGGGTTCCGTACTTCAAAAGGAAAATACCCGGAACCCTTATAGGATCACTCGTGTCTGTCTGGCTATCCGTCTGTCCGACAATTCCCCCCTCCCCCTTATCCCAGAAACTACTGAGCCTACAATTTGGAAAAAAATACAGAAATTGGTTCAACACTTATAGATTACAGGAAAACCTATAAAAAGTCTATGGTGCTAAATAACATGGAAAATCTCTCAATATATCTACTATAATGGTACTGAACCCTTTTTTGGGGGAAATCATCAATTAACGCCTCTCGCTCTTGGGCAGAGCGAAAGGGAGTATCAGACTTCTACTTACTAAAAACCTTTCATTCTTAGCCCTTTATGTCGAGGCCGCGGTATCTTACTTTACAACAACCCGCAGCCATGGTACAGAACCCTTCATGTGCAAGTCCGACTTGCACTTGGCCAGATTTTTTATTAGATACTAGTTGTTAAGGTATAACTTTACTTTAATCATCCATCATTTATCAGTCAGTACAATGTTCAGTGTGCTTCGTTGAGTTTTACCGTGAAACGTGATTTTTTAACACAAAAAAGTCGTTTTACAGCACTAACTTTTACATGGTGTCACTTAGTTTTATGTGATGTTGATGATGCCATCTAGCCGATTTCGGCCATAGCGACTGCATTCGCTGTTTTTCTATTGTTAGTCAAGAGCTTCGTTGTACTGCTCCTTCGTGTGATACTAAAAGGCTAGCATATCCAACTTTGGCCGAAAAAGTACGAGCACAAAGCGGACATGTTTTATGTACATAATGCTTGGTTGATAGCTTCGTAAACGGTCCGTTTACACCCTGTATGAATGGTCGGGTAATTGACTGACCTGTACATCGAAAGGCTGGTGGTGCTGGTTGTTGTCGGGCGCCTGCTGCACGACTGCGGCGCCGTTGACGAGCCCGCCGGCCTGCCCCGCCACGCCGCCGCCGGCCCCCACGCCGCCAGAAGAGCCGCCACCGACACCGCCAACGCCGCCGACGCCACCTCCGTACTGCGCAACGTATGCTTATTAGTTACACTGACTTTAAAACACTTACAAATTAAAATGGTAAAATATTACTGTATTGGAAGATTTGGGGAATCAGGATCCACATTTTCTACTTTCAGTCCATTGTATAGACGCTGTTGCTTAGTTGCATAATAACTACTCCGGACACCACTCCGATATACATCATCCTCTGGTTTCCTGCGTGCCTTTTTTTTTTTTGGCTGGTGAAAATCATCGAATAACCCCTCCCGCTCTTGGGAAGAGCGAAAGGGAGTGTCAGACTTCTACTGACTAAAAACCACCCATGTTCCTTCTTTGCCCTCTATGTCGAGGCCGCGATAACTAGTGTACAACCCGCGGCCTTTCCTCCGTGCCTCGGAAAGCCATTGGTCCCGGCTGTTAAGTATAATTACATGAACAGTCGCTATAGATAGTCAGTGGCACGAAAGTCTAGAACTAGGTAGTCGAACCAAGAATGGGATATATCGTATTACCCATTACTATAACTGGGTTGTAGAGGTCAGATTTGCCAGTCAATGTCTGTAAAATGTATTCACACGCATCCGGTTTGACTGGAGGCCGATCCCAACATACGTGGAGAAAAGGCAGATGATGAGTTTATAGCTAGTTACCCGACTGTGGCGAAGTCCAAAAGGAGGGTTATGTGTTTGGCCTGTATGTATTTTTGTATGTATGTCTGTTTCTTTGTTCCCTCATAACTCCACGGATGAACGGATTTGGGTAAAATATACGTCGTTATATTTGTCTTGGTGGCGCGAGTGTCACTGTCACAGTCAGAAATTTTGATTTTGGGGGCCATAACGTGGAGTTCGTATTTATATTTTTTTCCATTACGAGTATCGAGTAGGGTATCAACATGAAGAGTTTTAAATGGATATTACAAAAATATATAACACTTTTAATTATGTTTAAAAGAAAATGAAAAATCGTATAAAATAGTACCTACATTGTTACCCAAGGGGTAAAAGTTACTTATTTAGTCCCGAGACGGGGTTTGGACGTAACGTAGTTACAGTACGATCAAATTATCTTGACAGGTCTGAACATAGGCTCTGCGAACTTTTGCGCATGTATACTCGCGAAGAAAACTGTTATTGCCAGATAAACAAATATACGATCAAAAAATACCTAATACAGTGAGAAAATACAAATGAAATAAATATCAAAACACTTTTAGATACCTAGTCTACATTTTTAACTCCATTTTCTTTTTCCCCTTTCATATACTGAGTTAAATCGTAAATAATTTTTCTCGCCTGGCGATTTAAAATACTCCTATACTTTGGTGGCAAATTTGACGAAATAAGTGCCCACTAACTTATCTAACAAATAATAAAAAATAACAGTAATATTAAAAACAACAAACAAAAACAACGAAAACTTTTCTAATCGAATGTGCTCAAGACAGAGATAGCAACACAAACACCAAACAAATGCTGTCGTGTGACTAAGATATAATACCTCGTACCGAATATTGCCGAACTTGCACGAAGGTCACGAAGTTAACAAAAAGAGATGTGCATGTGCAATGGGTGTCGTTTAATCGATTATTCTTCGAATCGATTGAAATTAAGTAATAAAAAGATGTTTCTATTTAATTTTATATTGAGGTTTTAAATATTCGTAAACATTCGTTATTCAAGAAGTCTGTTATAGATTTCTAAAATATAAGTAAATCATGTCTTTTAACAGAGGAAACATAAAGTTACTATACATTTTTTTTTTTAATAAAGACGAAAACTCAATTATTAATGATTAAATTCACTTTATTAGTTAATGTATTCACTTAAATATCTTCTAAACACTAATAATAACGTATTCCAAATAAAATTAATCGATTACGATATTTGATCGTATAAAGGATTGATTGTGTTTATGTAAGGTGCATCTCTAGCCTATACTACCGCCCCCCGAACTTCACCTCATGTCACCATTTGGTTCCTAATAAATGTTACTGCGCAGCGTTCTGCACGAAGTTCGGACCTGCCAAGATAATTTGTTCGAACTGTACGGCGCTAATAGTTCGAGGGACTAAATAATAATTTACCCGAGGCAAACACTGTGCTTTTCATTACCAATACGAGGAAAGTAAAATAAGAACATAAATTATTAGCTAAAGAAAAAATTGGTGTTGATCGGATTGTTGTTTTCCCGCTTATATTGTTTGTTTTTGTCCTCTGGTCGTTCAGCTATACAGCCAGTATTTTTCATGATCATCTTTAAAAAAAATAGCAAATATTTTGCCGAAATTTGTTATTTTAGAGAAATAGTTAAATATTCTTAAGTTAACTTTATGTTATTTTAGTTTTAAATCGCGCTGTAATTTAGTGGCTGTATAAAAAGTTTGAAAATGGTTTAGTAAAATGTGAAAATAGACCAAGTTTTTTTTAAATAATTTGACAGCTGTCAGTTGAAAGCGATTCTCCCTAGGGCTGAAAAGTAGTACTTTCAACCCGCTCCGCAGGCATGTTATGACCTACTTTCAAAGTATGAGTAATGAAAAAGTTAAATCATCTGCGAAAAATTTTACGCGACCAACGAAAGAATAAACTAAAAAAAAACGGACTGAAAAGCAAAAATAAAGCACATTTCAATTTTTTTTCCGATGGTATTGTCTGTGTCTGTGCAAGTATTCACTGTGTCCATGGCTCTCGCGTCAAATTATATACTAAATTCTTTCTCGAGAACCACTCTATCCATTGGTGAAAACAGCGTAAAAATCGGTGCAGTAGTTTTTGAGTTTACCAACAGACAGACAGACGCGGCGGAAGACTTTGTTTTATATTTATAATATGTAGTGATATATATTTTTCCTACCATTTTATTGGTACGATAAAGTACTTTTCGTATCGATCTCTTCTCTCTATTTACAATCTTGACCAGATTATTTTGATTTGTATGCAATATTTTTATGTGTTAAGTTCTTCAGAAATACGTTAAAACTAACCTGTTGTGTGCTTGCAAAACTGTTGTTATCGAATTGTGGATGCTGCTCCATTTGTAAAACGAGTTCAATGTGTTGATTCATAGAGTCGTTCAATGTCATACCTGAAATAAAATAATTGTGTTATTTACGCAAAATACGCGCTTTGGGCGTGGAGTTGTACCAGCTCGTTAGACATTACTACACTAGTGTTTTTTTTCCTCTGTTTATCATAGTGCACATGCAAATAATATTCATATCAATTTGTTACTAACCAGGGTGTATTTGTGGGTGTTGTGGGTGTGGGAGACCCTGCAGAGGGGCAACACCTAACATCCCTGGATGATGCTGAAATAGACATATTAAAAAAATGAGATTATCAACAAAGTCCCAATATCAAATTATAAGGTCCCAATCATATCTATACTCTACGGCTAAAATCTGAAGCTATAATTTGTGTAAAGAACTTTATGTAACGTAGCGACAACTAAATCAACTACAAATTATTTCGTAATTTAGTAGAAGTTCATTGTTTACAAAAATTATAGCTTCTCGAGGCGGAGAGTACAGTCAAGACATTGCAATAGCAACATTTAAATTTCAGTTAGAACATTCGTTGTTCGAAAAAACGAATTACACAGAGGTGAATTTATAATAATGTAATTAGCCCCTTTTATTATAATTAGTTTTATTCATAAAAACATAATGTATAAAATAGCTAATAAAGAAAACCGTTAATAGGCGGAATGTTCTCCGCCTTTTAACGGTTTTTTTGGGTGTTTCATATAACCCAAAAAAAGAAACAAGAGAATACATAAGTAATAAGTAAGCAGCTAGTTACCTGTGGATGCGAGAGATGCGGCAAGTGGTGCATCTGCTGCGGCTGCGGCTGCGGCATGGCGTGCGGCGGCAACAGCGGGAAGGCTTGCGCGTCGCCGTTGCGCGGGCCCTCCTCCTCCGCCGGCGACGGCTGGCGCGAGCCCGGCGTGCGGCTGCGGAACCAGACCACCGCACTATAATATACCACAAACAATAGCCACGTGGTACACACAAACTATACAACAATCCTTACGTACTCCTTTTACTTCGATTCATTACGAGCGATCTTCATAATGTATTCGACATTATAAGGATCGCTCCTAAATCACAACAAATTCAGCAAAAGTATAATTAAAAAAAAAAAACAATACTAAAAATGGGTCCTGGTGGGATCAAGGAAATATGAAACCAGCAAATGTCCTGGTTAGCGATTACTATATTATCCACCAATCCGTACTGGGTTATTGCAGGGACATTCATCAACAAATTAGCTTTACATCGTTTAATTATATTTCTGCTAATTGGAAGGCTATAGTTGAAAAAAGGCGAGAAATTATGAATTCTTTTTCTGCTAGTACGTCTTTGTATATCTCCAACTGAATCGCCTTTGGTCATACCTCATGATTATGCATGCTATGAACAATGTTAGTGTATATGTCTTAGTCAAAACTACTTTTGACCGGTCAAAACTATGATTTCAGTTTTATTACTTGATAAATTAAAGTAACCTTAAGTTTATAAGGTTTTTTTTGTGACCCTTTGGACAATTATTAGATAAAACTAGTTTTAACTTAATAAGGGTTTTGACTGACACCAGTCAAAAGCAGTTTTGACCGATTAACAGTTTTGATTGTAACATTTACCTACAAATTTATTTATAGGCGACAGTTTCCAACCTGTAATTTTCTCCTATTTTAACGTTTTCACGAACATGGTGTTTTAACTACTATAACGAAATAGGACTAATATCTAAACTTCAGTACTAAATAAACCTCTGATCGCTTCTGAAACGCAACAGCTTTATCAGAGGAAATGAATTTACCGTGTGAATCATAATATCTCGCGGGGCGCTCGATATTACATGGAGTGTCCCGACCGTGCGGCCGCGCACTCGCGCAGGTTGTGCGGCGTGCGGCGAGTGGCATTGACAGAGGCCATGATCCACGCGCGCGGTTATTGCCCGCCAGAGCCGCCGCCGCACGCACACCCGCTGTCGCTACCGAAGTACCGAGCTAACTCCGAGCTTCGTCATGCGCCGAACGGTTTCGCTCTCGCCACTTGATGGCCTTCGCGACGATCTTACGTATCGACGACTCGTAGTAATTTGTGTAATGATTTCGATTTAATTTGACATTTGAACGGCATTGTCGTTATTGGTGTATGTTTGAGAATTAAATATAATATATTTTTAATTCGATTGCAGATTAAACAAACTAACCCGTGTTTGCGGCTTCTGATGGAGTTTTACTAACAGACTTCTACATCTCGACCATCAGCTCTTTTGTATACTAATATCACTAATCGATAAATTACGACACTCGTAAAGTAAGTGCCTGTGAATAAGATTTATAAATTGTCTTTTTGATTCAACAGCTGACATTAAAATAAAAACTTTAAAATTATGATTAGTTTTCCTGGCAAATAAGCAAGAAGAAACCTACATACAATACGTTTTTTATTGCAGTTGCTTTACATGTCTATAATACTGCCCACTTATTTGAATAGCATTTACTTAGCGTCTTTGCGGTAGTCATTATAAAATACACTCACCGGCACGGAAACTTGGCCACATGTAATTTTCACGATATTTCGCACTTAAAATAAATGTATCTTTGACATTGAAATAAGGATAGATGCACTCAGTAAGTGTTTCTTAAGCTTTTAGAACTTGAAATTGAAAACTTCACAACACGAATAAGTTTATTTATTAAATTGGGCACTTTTGCAGAAACAAAGAATTTTACACTATCAATTTTAAAACACTATAGAATAAAAAAAACCTAAATTTGGTTCATTGTCTAAACGTTTTAGTATCGGGTGTTTCCTCCTCTAGCCCTAATAACGGCCCGCATTCGATCTGGCATGCTTTGAATGATGTTTCTAACATCAACTTGCGGTATGCTTTCCCAAGCAGTCAGTGCTGCAATTCGAAGTTGGTTAAGAGTTTCTGGCGGGTCGGAGGTGGACTTTATCTTTCTTTTGAGCATGTCCCAGATATGCTCAATCGGGTTTAAGTCCGGACTACGAGCTGGCCACTGCAATTTTTGAATACCAACTTCTTGAAGGTATTCTTCAACGCAGTGTGCAACGTGTGGGCGTGCATTATCGTGCATTAGGAGGAATTGGTCGTGCCCAATGTATCCCTCCCGAATATACCAAACATGTTCCTGGAGGACCTCTTCGATGTATCGGGCCGCAGTTAGCCGGTTATCGACGATAACCAACTCCGTACGACCATCAAAATCAAAAAATCAAAATCAAAATCAAAAGTCATTTATTCAAATTAGGCTGATAATCAGCACTTTTCGAACGTCAAAATTTACTTTACTCTACTTATTTACAAGAGACAGTCCCCCAAAACGCCCACCCTTCGGCACTTCCTAGTGTTTAGCTGGAAAGAAGAAGTGACGGAACAAACTCCCCAGCAACACATTCTGTCTGTTTTGTTGGTTAGAAGAACCAGACTCGATACAATAGTAAGGTGTACGTTCATTTTAGAGTTACTACAGACACAAATCAATAATAAAAAATTATATAATTACAAACAATGTAAAAATAAAAAAGTACATAACATATCAATTAACAAATTTTTGTAATGAAGGTAAGGCACAAATGTTGATATCAGTGCTGTAACTATTCGTACCAAAGGGCGTCTGGATGATTAAAAACCACTGTAAAAGAGAGAATTTAATGGAAGAGAAAAAATAAATAATAAAATTGAGAATAGTTAGAGACATCCACAACTTTGTACCGGCTAAGAGTTACCAGGGAAGCCGCATGCGCAGAAGCTAAAGCCAAACTTTTTTATCTTCGACGTGGTCCTTGATTTTATAATATGCTTTTTGAATAAGGACACGTTTAATGTAGTTTTTAAACTTTCCATCGGTCAGTTCTATAACTGACTTAGGCAACTTGTTATAAAAGCGTATACTGTTTATAAGAAAAGACTTGCTAGTTTTCGTTAATCTGAATTTGGGTATTACTATTTCGTGTTTACTGCGAGTATTTAAATTATGAAAATCGCTTCTAGTTTTGAAAAGCCCTCGGTTTTTGCGGACATACAAAATACACTCTAAGATATAAAGTGAAGGCAGAGTCAGGATATCAATCTCTTTAAATTTTTCTCTGAGAGACTCGCGAGGGCCCATCTTATAGATCGCGCGGACTGCCCTCTTCTGTAAAATGAAAATTGAATCAACGTCCGCTGCCGATCCCCACAGCAGAATGCCGTAGGACATAATACTGTGGAAATAAGCATAGTATACTAACCTAGCTGTGGCTACATCAGTTAACTGCCTTATTTTCCTTACTGCGTATGCAGCTGAGCTTAACCTACCCGAAAGAGTTCTTATGTGTGCGCCCCACTGCAATTTTGAATCGATAGTAATCCCTAAGAATACCGTTTCCGCTATAACTTCAAGTTTTTTGCCGTCAAGAGTCAAATTTAGGTCACGTTGTGGTACATTTGGTAAAGAGAACTTTAGACATTTTGTTTTGTTCGCATTCAGTAAAAGATTGTTAGCTGCAAACCATTTCGAGAGAACAGTTAGACTTTCGTTGACCAGTAAGACATCCGTATCTTTCCTATCTATTTTAAAAATTAGTGAAGTATCATCAGCAAATAGAATTATATCCGAGAATTTAGCCATCATATATGGGAGATCATTAATATAAACAAGAAAGAGGAAGGGGCCGAGAATCGAACCTTGAGGCACGCCCATCTTGACTAGTGACCCGGAGGACGTCGCCCCATTAACATTTACTTTTTGCTGCCTGTTCGATAAATAGGACAGCACAAGATCAGCAGCCTGACCACGAATTCCGTAGTAGTGTAATTTACGGATCAATGTGTTGTGGTCGACGCAGTCGAACGCTTTTGAGAGATCACAGAAAATGCCAATGGCATCCTTGGACTTCTCCCAAGATTCTAAAATGTGACTGATAAGTTTTACTCCCGCGTCCGTTGTCGACCTACCCTTCGTGAAACCGAACTGCTGACTATGCAGAATCCCATTTGAATTGAAGTGAGACAACATCTGGTCCAGCATTATTTTTTCATAGATTTTACTCATTGCTGGAAGCACGGATATAGGTCTATAATTAGAGGGGTCACTCTTACAGCCTGATTTGAAAATTGGTACTACTTTACTATGTTTCATTAAGTCGGGAAACTTGCCACTGTCCAAACATTGATTGAATATGCCTGTTAAGATAGGAGCAATTGAGTCAATAATATCTCCAAGAACCCTAACGGATATCCCCCATAAGTCTTCAGTATTTTTTAAATTGAGACTTTTGAACGCGTTTATAATTGTAGCAATGCTTATTGGTTTAAATTTAAAGTTTGGTATGTCCTTTGTAAAGTTTTCTTTAAGAAGAGCTTCAGCTAATTTAGGTGAAGAGGGGAGAAACTTCGTAACCTCTAACGGAATGTTGGTAAAGAAATTTTCTAGCGCCTCGGCGACTTCTTGCTTATCAGATATGGTTTGATTAACTATTTTCAAAGACAAGTCATTCTGATCGCGTTTTTGTGTCTTTCCAGTTTCTTTGTTAATTACTTGCCACACAGTTTTTATTTTATTATTAGAAATACCAATTTTGTTAATTATTATTTGCGATTTTGCTTGAGCGCAGACTCTTTTGAATATCTTAGAGTATTTCCTAACATAACTGTGAAAGACTTGATCTGAAGTCAAAGATTTTTCGTAATATAAATTATACAAGACATCTCTGCTTTTTCTTATCCCTGCAGTGGCCCATTCACTAAATTTTGATTTGGAATTATTGACTTTAACTGTCTTTACAGGACACGATTTATTGAATTCTTGGCAAACTGTTGAAAATAAGGTGCCATAGTTTATATTTGGATCTTTGGAATCAAAACTGGCGTTATAAAGATTGCTAAAAACATTATTATTAAAAGATTTTAACTTATTTTTAGTAAGAGGTCTAAATTGTATTGATTTAGCTAAGTGACAATTTTTGTCTAACTCAAAAGATACAAGTTGACCAGTATGATCTGACCTAACGCCACTAATCAAAAACGAATCTTTTACTTTACAATTCGTGAATACATTATCTATGCATGAAGCTGAAGTTGCAGTTATTCTAGTTGCTTCATTAAATAAATATTTTAAGTTAAATGATTTAAACAATGAGATGAGCTTACATTTTTCAGGTGAATTGACTAACAGATCAATATTTAAGTCACCACAAACAAAAACTAATTTATTATCTCTGAAAAGTTTACTTAATATTTCTTCCATTGTGACTAAAAACAACGACAAGTTTGACGCTGGTGGTCTATAGACACATAAGAAAGCATGGCCCTCAACCTCCGCACATGCTACCTCACATAAGCGATCAACAGAGTAAGCAGTGATATCCTTCCTTTCCTTATACCTGAGGCGGCTATTACAAAGAATCATGGTACCACCACCCACTGTGGATCTGTTGAACGCGCTGGCAACTGAAAAATTATTTACATGAAACAACATCCTATCAGGTTTTAACCAAGTTTCACAAAAACATAAAATATCTATATGGTATTTATCTACTAACAATTCTACGTCTAAAATTTTGCCAGAGAAGCGATTTATATTCTGGTGGTAAAGTAAAATATTACTATTCGTCTTCTCTTTTGTCGGCTCTAAAAGTTTAAAGAATGAACTGAAGATTCTATAGTATTATCAGAAAAACTGGATAATACTGTTACATCACTTAACCTAGTCTCAGTTAAGTCATCAATAACTGCGTGTATATTAAAAGCTAACAATGTAGCTAATAAATGTCGGCTATTTTTGGGAAGAAACATATGATCCCGAATCAAAACAAAATCTCTAACAAAATTGTTAGTATCAAAAAACAATAAACGGTCACTATGACGACATGATAAAATATGCATTAAATTATTTAAACTATATATATAATCATTTTCTTCAACAGCTAACCTGTCAGAATAGGGCAATGCACACAATATTAATTTGCCTAATTTTAACTTAAGCAGGGTGTCAATACCATTAACTACGTCCCTTTTTGTTATACTAAGGCTATTTCCTACAAGAAGAACTACAGTAGATTGTTCATTCAATTGCGTTTGTTGAATTTTTTGAATGAGCTCATTAAAATGCAACTTATGGTAACAGTGGTTCACTATTGCATGTTTAGAGCGGTTATTTAATAGTGATCCAAAACCAGTGCCTAATCTATCAGAATACACTAAGACATTACTTTGGGTGGGGTTCAAAGTTGTTGCAGTATGATCTAAAATTGGTAGAGTTGAAGGAGCAACATGTTGTGATATGAGAGGTGGTGGAGCGGTAGCACAACTACAGGTTAGGTTATTAGTCAAAGACTCATACCTCTCTGCGTTATACTTCACCAGGTCCACCAGCTCACATGCCTCCTGCATGCGCTCACTTAACATCTGTTGACTACATTCATATTTATAAAATATTTCTTTCAATGCATTTTCCCTACTCAGTAATTCCATTTGAAGGTTCTGAATGTCAACATCATACATTTGTGTACTACTTTCTAACTTACTGTTACATATATTAAACTGGTTTTTTAAGTTTCTGAAATCTCTTCTGAGGTAAACATTACATTTGTAAACACTTTGTGTTTTTAAAAGTTTCTTATACTTCTTTATACTTTTGTTGATTTTAATATACTTCTTAATTTTATTATGACTGCTTAAAACTGGACACTTAGCTATGGTATCATCTCCTGTAAGGTCTATGGTAACGGTGGGCTGCTCACACTCCAGTCCTGGTGCATTATCCATCAGCTCATTGTACAGGTTATTGGTATAAGTAACCTCTTTGCTGACTTTCAGCGAGTCAATGGAGGTAATGGTATTATGAGCCTTGCACAATTCTGCTTCTAGTATAGATATACGTTTTAGTGCCTGGTCATGAGTGTCATGGCATTGCTGAAAGTCTGACACTAGTTGGCGGAGGTGGTGATGCTGGTCGAGTATATCTGTATGCTGGGTGTGAAGTTCTGCAAGCTCGTTCTTTAGTTGAGTGTTTTTGTTCACTATTAACTCAATTTCTACTTCACTTTCTTCTCGTTCCCGCAGCAGTTTGGAGCACTCATTTCTAGAAGCATCAGAACTTATTCCTCCCCAAACCATTACAGAGCCTCCATGGAAACTCACAGTTTGTGTGGTGGTAATGGGTAGAAATCTCTCTCCTCTTCTTCTCCACACTCGCTCTCGACCGTCTGGGGCACGCAAAGCTATTCGACACTCATCTGTGAACAGCACTCGAGCCCATTGCTCGTGGGTCCAGCCGGCGTGTTCACGTGCGAATTGAAGTCGAGCTACTCGGTGATGTCTGAGGAGTTCTGGACCGCGTGCTGGTCTACGGGCTTTTAAATTCACTTCCTCCATTCGTCTTCTCACTGTACGCTCACTAACATTCACGCCTCTTGCAATTTGGAGCTGCTGGCGTATCTCAACAGCGGTCAGGTAGCGGTTTCTTAAAATTTCCAGGACAATAAAACGGTCGTCCCGGGCCGATGTGCATCTGACGCCTCCACTGCCTGGTCTACGGTAATAGTGGCCTGTCTCCTGGTATCGTTTTAGGGCATACTGCATCGATGCACGTGGTACATTAAGCACCACAGCAACTTCACGCTGTGTCAACCCTTGGTCGATTAATGCTACAGCCTGTGCAACCTGTGCTGGTGTTAATGGCATTTTGATTGGTGTTAAAGCACCTTCGGTTAATCAATAAAAAGCACAAAACCACAATAATTCAATAAATTAACCGTAAACTTTTACAACCCACAAATTTAAACTTGCAACTCAGTCGCTCAAGAGACACGAATCAACTAAAAATTAAAAGTTGCACCATAGTACACTCAAACATAATGAATTACCCTCTTGAACTAAGAGTAAACATGTTTTTGACCTACCCTCATAAGAAACAGTCATTGGAAACACTTAAAGTTTTTGTTATTGCGAGTATTTGCGAGATAAGCTCTTGGCCAAGATTCCGTGCCGCTGAGTGTATATGAGTTGAAATGGGGAAGTTAGTATCACATACTTAAACCTACATTGTACTACAAACTAAAGGAAGAATGTTACATTTCCAATCAAATACTTACTTGAAAGCTTTGTCATCTTCTTGTCCATTATGTAGTCCATTAGGTAGAGATCCATGTTCATGCATTTCGTGCAAGTCCTTTTCGAATGGTGAGGCTGACTTGTCCTCAGGACGCTCCTCAAGGACCATGCCTCGTAATCCAGCGACCACACCGGGTACCTTTTCACCACCAGTAGCTACGCCACCTGCTTCTACGAGATGTGAATAATTAATTCTTGATGAAACTGTAACAAAGTGGTATACAATGGATATTATTATCTTTTATAGTAAGTAAAATCATAATTAAGTTCGCAAAAAATTGTATCAATAATGTACATTTTAATGTTTTTTTCTTCTTCTATATTATGATCTACTACTACGATACTGTAAGGTAAGGTATAGTTACATAGAAATTAAATTTTGGCGTAGATCATACCTGTAGGAGATCCTCCAAGTACATATTCGACCATTTTGACGCCGAGTCCGGCGGAGTCACGGGGCGACAGAATGCTGCCGGCATCGCCGCCGGGGAACGCGACACCGCGTCGCGTGCCCATCATTGGCACGCCCACATTGTGTTCCACAGCTATAATAATACCAATTTTGTCAAACAAATAACCAAGGTTTCTAGTGACCCGTAAAATAAGAGACTTCTGACGCAATGAATTTAATATTTGATTATTTTCTCAAGGATGTGCTAAAATAATTGGTTACAAACAGATGTTTTTGCAAGGGTTATTAAAGAACAAATATACGTAAACTCATATCTTTCCGCAGGACTGCTGGCAGGTATTTCTTAAGAAATAAGCAGTAACTATGTTCTTAAATATTGTAATAACATTATTTTCCTGTGTTGATTACCATAACAGTGTCGTCATACCTTCAGATGATATAAAAGTGTGGAAGAGTAACGAACCTTGTGCGGACCAGGTCGGATCACGCCACATCTGCTCAGGGTTCAACTGTAGCGGCGGCAGGTGGGGAGGGCCCTTGCTGTCGCCGCCAGCACCGGGGCCTTTGTCCCATAGTTTTTTTGCAGCAGGTGCAATCTAAAAACGATAAAACAGTTTCTAAAAATTCATAAACCGAAACAATAAAGACAGTAAATTATAAATTTTATGCTTAAATACAATAGGAATAAAATACTGGAAAGCTGATTATAGTTTGAAACATTGCAGATTTTTGTAGACTAAAAAATTTAAGAATGATACAGATAAGTATTGTAAAGTAATTAAAAGTATATTTGTGTTACTTTGGCATGCATATTAGCTTATATAAGGTTATTCATTTTTCAATTGCTTTTTTTAACATAAATGATTTAATAGTAGCAATGATGCCGAAATAGTTGTTTGTTGTTTCAACAAACTTTTTCATTTACACATGGTAGTTACTTGTTAATCCAAAATCCATAGGTATCCAAATGCAGGTGAATGATCAAAAGTAATTGTGTCATATTGTTAACTTTGCAATTACAGTAAGATTGTACTTAACTAAAGGATGATTATGAGAATTTTAAGAATTATTGATTATGGGATGTAAATAGGGTACATGTACCACCAATTTTATTTCAATTCTAAACAAATTTCAAAGATCTTTCTGTTAAGTATTTAAAGAGTGTATAGCCCACACAGAATGATGTTTAAATTGTCTAGTATTATATGCAATTGGTGTTTTTTAAAGTTCCAGTGGAACTTGATCTTCTAAAACATGCAGATTCACATCAAGAGATAAAAAATACAAGTAGGCAATCTAATGTTAAGACTTGTTGGCCAGACATCAATGCAAGGGTCAGCATAGGTACAACACACTACCATTGGCAGAACAAACTTAAACATTTATTTTACAACACCTACACTGCCTATACTCAGTATAATTCTAATACAGCCTGTATTAGAATTATACTGAGTACTAAGCTTCTCAGTCTAGGGATACACAGATAAGAAACAGCATCTAACACATGTATCTTGCACAAAGTTTTACTTGTAGCATGCATGCCTTTGGGACATTTACTCAAAAGTAGTCATAGCAATCAAGCTACTTCCATACTTTTGTGCATGTGTATTAGCTTTATCACAGAAACTTTGTTTTTTTATTCCATATAAAAAAGTTTTGGTTACTGAGCTTACATGCCGACGAAACCCTAATAAATTGACAATGTTTTAGGACATGTAGTCTCATTACTGTTTTGTTTAGAGCTTGTTTCAGTGTTACAATTTGAGCTTGTTTCAATTTGTTTTCATAAAATCTAATACTATTAGTATGCAAAAGATACAAGTAAGTATAAGCAGGTGACAAACCTAAAATATTTCAAAAATGGAATTTGTATCAGGATTGCAATTCATAGGTACATTGTGATAATTATTAGGTAGTAGAATTCATTATAGCAAGTCCTATGCATGCCCAACTTTGACAATTTTTTGAAAAACCCACGAAAAGGTTTGCATATTTATTACTCTAAAGAATAAAAATAAATAGCTGTGCTTTACATCCTGGTTGACTTATAGTTATAACCAAGATATCAAACAAACAGCCTTTTGACCACTACACTTTGTTAATAACATTAAATGATATAAAACATGAGTGCACTCTGCATAGTCAACTTGAATACTTCTTCATGAAACTGAAGTTGGGATTGTTTTGTTTATATGTTTAGTCTAACTATGCACTTGCTTGTTTTGCCGGTTGATGAACGGTTAGCCCTGCTCTAAGCCACAGCTCCAAAGAATTCATGTTAAGTTAGTTTGTCATTTCTATTAACTTTAAAATAATATGTACTTTATTTTGATTCCTATTTTTTTCATGTATGTACACACCCATCCCATATATAATACAGATTATGTATGCTGTAATATCTATTAGTGTTATTATTTGTGTTTTAAATAAAGGAGAAGGAAGTTATAATAATATGATACAGTGAAGCTATCAAGATGTAACCTGACCTGACTGTTACTTAAGTATGTATTGATAGGCTTCAGTATTAATTTATGCAAGTGTTGTCACTTATTATTATCATCACATGTAGTGAAGGAATGGAACACAAGATGGATAGGTGATATAATATACTGCGAAGAATTAACATTGTTAAAAGTTAATTCAAGCGTTGTGATTGTGGAAGTAATGTTCACCTAAAACAACAAGCAAGATTATAATTTCCAAAATATTATACATTTTCAGATATAGGTACTTACCATGAGCATACAAGTGCAGATTTAAATGTGCAATGCAACACATTATATTTTAACCTTGAGCAACATAGTTAGAATCAGTTAATCAGTTATATTTTCAATCAATTTGTTACATAAATGAGTAGGAAATCTTAACTTTAGTTTGTCATTCTCTAGTTGAATTAGTTTGTTCACAAAACTAAATATTGCATCTTCATTCAAGCATCCTGCCAAATATGTTAGAATTTGTTGGATCTATCAACAAAATAATATTGTTTGAAAAGAACACAAAGTTGATGTTAATTTGAGCGCTTTACATGCATAGGTATCTACAGTTACATTATGCTGAGCTGGATCCATGGTCTACACCTCAACCTAAGGATTATGGATGTTTTAAGACAGTTTGATTACTTACTGCCGCACTCAGAGAGATTTAATGATTACTTAGGCCATCACTGAGTAATGGTTTTACTCAGTGATCAGGACAGTTTTTTCATACAAAAATATGTCAAACCTTTACTAAGTGAAAGCTTAAGTAATCATTAAATATCTCTGAGTAGAGCAGTTAGATAGTTGAAAATCAATTTTCATTGTTGATTGAGAAACAGTTCAATGTCAAGTTAGTTTTCTAACAATGCAATTTTTCATATTTATTATGTTTTCTATTGTCATTGAAAACCTGAAAGTGTTTACAAAATGTACAGAATTTCATCAAGAGAATCGAATATGTACCTAGCCAACACTGTAAATAACTAAAAAAGAGCAGTACAATTATATATGGGTAATATGGTATATATAATTAATGGGTAATTAATTGGTCACACAGTTGTCGCTTCAATGGCGACAATAACAGACCGAACTTGTGAAACCATACGAACATTTTTACAAAATCGATGACTGGAAGATATCATTATGATAGCATCCACGTAATACTTCATAGAAGTTCGACTTCCCACGCTACATCCCCAAAAAAAACTAAGTATTTAAACCGGTGAACAAATTCTGAATCAGAAATGGCGGACGCCGGTGACAAGTAAACAAAACAAAAACGAACCTGTTGCGCGAAAAAACCAAGAATTCAGTAACTTCATGACTTAAAACTGGAACCAACTTGTATATTCTACAATATAAAACCATAAAACTTACCATGTCGGGGCCCATATCCTTAACATCAGATTCGAAAAAAAAGTCGCTCAAGGGTTTCATGCGTACAATCCGCCTAAAGCTCAGTCATGTACTACAACGAAAGCTTATCGTGAGAAAATAACACTTTTTACGTGAAACACTAGTTCTATTTATCATATACACTAACCACAACAATTAAAAAGCACATTTCTTACACTAAAATGTTCTTAGGCTGCGAAATAACACTAGAAAGATCCAAACTCAAATAATACAATGTTGACTTGTTTCCGAACAAAGGACGTACGCCGACCACAGCCGACAGCGCCTGCGTTAAAATTCCCCATACAAGGGAGCGTCGCACGGAGCAAAGTTTAGTGTTCACTTCTGATAGATGGCGTGCAAACCAAAACTGGATAACCATAGAACCTAAACGTCTGGAGGCGCGTTCTTTTATTTTGAGGAACGATTTTAGTCTATGGCCTACCGGAAGTGCTCAAAGTAATAAAAATCCTCAAAGCGGTAATGATTTTGTATTAATAATCGACGTCTTTGAAGCGGAATAAAGGAATTATGAAAATAAGGAATACTGTGGTGGTTTTTAAAAATATGTTTTTGAAAGATAATACACAAGAATATTGCACAAGAATATTAATTTGGTACCAATAATAATACATGGTCGTTCAATATGATGTTGTGTACTTATTATCTACATTTAAATTAGTCATTTATCTAAGAAGAGAGGGAGAGGAAGACCAAAGAAAAGATGGATGGAGTGTTTGAGGAAAAATTTAACGGCTGACAGTGCAGAATGGAAGAAAAAATCATGATGTGCCAACCCCAAATAACATGGGATAAGGTCAGAAAAACGATGATGATCTAAGAACGAAACCACAAGTAACCTAATTATTTTACGGATGTGCCCTTCGGAACATTCGATACCAACTTAAATGGTTGATGCAGAAAATGAAAAAAAAAAAAACATTCCGTCAATCCAACCCCTAGCAAGTAGGTAAGGATCTTAGACAGATTTGCTTAGCTTGACAATCTATGTTTATGATGTTATCTGATAACAAAATATGATAAAGCTTTCGAATTTGAGCTTTCGCGGAATATCCGTCATCCTCATCAGTATAGTTTCCGGCAAGTAAATTAACAACAGACCATGCACGCGCATTCGAGCAACGTATGAGGGGCGCGGGAACCGCATTTCTATACAACAGAGGTAAGACAGGGGGGCCCTGCGCAGTGGACAAAGTGCCATATTCATTGAAGGTTAAAGATCGGTACAGTAGTCAGTAACTTTTGTACCGATCTTTTTTCACGCTCTGTACTGCCCAGGCAGTGAGAGGGCGCGACCTTAGGAGCATTTTGTACATAATTATGCTAGGTTAGTATGAAAGTTTTGACACGAGTACTGACGAGTAGTTTCTTGACAAAGCATACTCGAATAAAGACAATTAGACAGTTTCATACTGTCAGGTGCTTATGTCTAGTACAGACCTTTACTAGAATCGGAATCCAATGGGTTCCTCAACAAGCATACCAAGCATACAAAGCACAAAAACTTGTTACCCGCCGTTGCAGGGCGCCATGTGAGAACACCAAAACTATATTTGAAATTTCAGACTGGTCCACTTCCGGATGTCTAACAAACAACACAACATGGTAAAGCTTTATCAAAATAAAGCTTTAACATGTTTTTGCACTATTTTCCACCGGGTACATCGAGTCATCGACTAGACTTAAATCAGACTATTCGGCAACAGGATCGGGTCAAAAACTAACAACGTTCCACGATACTTCCTTACCACTTTTAAAGTCGTATGAATGGATTTGTGAAGCTCACTTTGACGATGGTACAAGATTACAAGAACAGTTGTCGAAAGTTCTTTCAGAAAATTGTTTAGTTAAAATATGGTGTAGTTATTCCTTAATTTCCCTTATTCCTACATTCGTTTTCTGCAAGCTTAGTCGGCGGCATGCACGGTTTTGGGTTTGCCGGATTGACCAAGATCGGACTTGAGTGTTCGAGGAATTGTTTATCATAAATTATTTCTCAGTAGCACCCGGGTCCTATTGCAAGTTTACAAGTCAAGGTTTGTCTGACACAGTCAAATACCAGGGCTCTTGCAATAGGTTCGCCACCTTTTACTTGTGTACATGAGATACTCGACGACTGAAATATTGGTCTTGCCGCTCTTATTCCAATTTGTTTGGCGTCGACGAAGAATCTTTTTTCTTAATATTTATCGTCTTTCACACAGCACATGCCATATTTTATTTGGTCTGCCTCTATATTTACATTCTCATTCAACACTTTTCTTCCCGCAACTGCATGCTCTTACTTTCGAATCACATGTTGTTGTTACAATTTGTCACCATGTTCCTGCCTTATTATATGGTAAATAAAATACTGTTATTTTATAACCATCAACAGAACCAGCATCACCGATTCTTTCACAATAGGGTATCGGACAAAAAATATCTATTTAGTTCGTCAGATAGATTTCCAGAAAATATTGTACACTTATTATTTATTTTTTTACGTAAACAAAAAATTAGGAGACGATACAGTCCTTCGAAAACTCGCGTGACGTCACATGTCAGTACATTTTTTACCTACAAGTCACGTCACAAGCCCCCACCATGATCTTTGACGCGTTTTATCTTCGTCAATTCGTTTTAATTTGATAAAGCAAAAAACACATATTTTTCGATAGTATAGTGTTTTGTGATAGTTTTAGTCTAACGGACTAAACAGAATCACATTCTTTTGAGTCAGTCCGATCCCCTATTCTTTAGATTTTGGATTTATTTCTGTGGGTGACTGAGCGTTGAAATGTCACATTAATTCTGCATTCAGGATTTTCAGAGCGACATTTATATCACCGTATGCATTTATTTCGCTATCTAGTTTTGTTCCTGCCCTTTTTTTGGTAGGAGGGAATTATCAAATGTCTGACACTCGCGAAAGGGACTGAGTGTCCGACTTCTACTGACTAAAAACCACCTCTGTTCCTTCTTAGCCCTTTGTGTTCCGAGGTCGCGGTATCTCTTTCGAACAATTCCGCAGTTCCGGCAGGCGTCGGCTCTTGTGAACCCTTTCCGTGGTGCTGATGTCTCTTTGAGGCGCGCGTGGTACACGGGCGCGCTGTCGACACGACCTGTAGTCATCAAGACAGACGGACGGTGAGCTAGCCCATTACTCACCATCCACATGCCCGCGCCTACAGTGGCTGAAAGCCATCACGTGGCCCTCGGTGCCTGGGGTGTCTCCCGCGGCGGCTGGTTCTCTCTCTCTCTCTCATGTTCCGCCCCCTCCTTCGCCAACATGATTGCCTCGAAAGAGGTAACGGCGTCTTATGTCTTTCAGCTCCGGACTATGATTGAACCAGGGCCGGACGCGGTCGCGACCGCCAATCGCGCTACGACTACACAGCGGGGCACCGCCCAAGCAGAGCAGACCTCCACTGTATGCTCTACCGTGTCCTCCGGCCGGTCGACCCAGTGGTAACACCCAGACGTTTTCGGAGTATCTTCCTGCCCTTGTCCTGTGTTACTTGGGGCCGGCGCAACACGTTTCTTTTTCCATTTTCGTCTGTTAACCGTCACACATATAATTTACTTTATTTTCTTTCATATCATTCCTCCCACAATCCATCCATCGATTCCTTGGTCTTCCTCTCCCTCTCTAACCATCATCCCTTATATTAATCACTCTTTAAGACACATGCGACTCCACTTTTCAGCTGATTCAGATAATGCATGATAATGATAACACTCAAACAAATGTCGCAGTAGCAGTTAGCCACAGAGTATTGAACTATTATCCTGTTGAACATTAAACTAAACTGTGGATTGGGGTTAAGCTTTCTGGGAAACATAAGTAGTTTAAGGATCCCCCACTGAGTTCATCCTACTCAACAGAGAATTGACAAAAACAAATATGAATGTTGTTGCGCAAAACCTACAACAAATTCACTTTATCTGGGTTATTTGTATTTACACTCGTATTCCCGTGACGATTGTGATGATAGACTTCTATGCGACTGTGTTCCAACAGATAAATCATGCAAAAACATAACGACTTCCAAAAAAACCGAAAATAAGTTGAAATATAGCATTGTGGCCTTTTCACTAGAGCTTGACAGCGCTCTGCGAGGTTCTGGTGGCTTTAAGCTTGTCAATGGATACAAGATCTCTATCGGAGTCGGTTTGAGACTACAGAATTGTTCGTAAAGATACCGCCGTTTTTAAAAATCTACTAATAAACCAGAGCCATTAACAGATTTGTTCTCTTTGAAAATGCTGAAATGTCACATTTACTTGTTATTACTGTTACGCCGGTCATCTAGAATCTTCGAGAAACCTCGCTTAATAACTGAGAAGCACGCGTGAATTCTAGTAGTTACCTATTTCCATTCTGTAGGTATAACTACGGCGCCCGGCTTTGGTGGTACTTGCATTTTAATTTCGACCGTATACCTGCGGCGTAAAGTAACTTCTTCTTTGTTGGTTATTTTATCTTTAAGTTTATTTTTTTGTTGATGTTTTTCTGGATGCTTTATGGAATAATAGCGAACTTTCTTGAATATCTATTGTGTGTTTGAGGTATAAAAGGACCGAGAGAGGACGCAGCGGGTCAGTCTACTTTTAAGCAAGATAACGGAAGGTTCGAAGAGATATCTAGTGAGATAAAGTGCTCAGTAGTGATTTGCGATTGTGTGTAGTTATTTCGTGTGTTCAATTGGTAGTGCTTTTATTTATCCCATACCCAGCTCGTAACAATTTGGTGTCAGAAGTGGGATAAATAATGCCGATTCTACCCAAGGACGACACGGATAGTATCCGTACGAGGAGTCAGCGACAACAGGGTATGGACCAAAGGCGATTTGGTGACTCTCCGACACAGACAACAGGCGGTGTCCAGCCTACGTCAGAGCCAGTCGCTGGCCCATCCGGAGCTACTCCAGCATTAGCGGCGCCTGACTTGTCTGCCTTAATGGCGCTGCTGCAAGACCAGGCACGTCGTCAGGAGGAGCAGGCACGTCGTCAGGAGGAGCAGGCTCGACGTCAAGAGGAGCAAGCTCGACAGTTGTAGGAACAGATGCAACGGGACAAGGAGGAACAAGCTCGCCGTCAAGAGGAGCAGGCTCGCCGCCAAGAGGAGCAGGCCCGCCGGTTGGAAGAAAAGCTGCAACGGGATAAAGACGAGCAGGCTCGCCGTCAAAAGGAACAGGCCCGGCGCCAAGAAGAACAGATGCTCCTGATAAAGGATCTTCACGCATCAGTTGGCAAGGAGCTGAGCGTGATGAAGGAGCAGGTACAGCAGCACGACAACCGTATCGCAAAGGCCGAAATTCAGATCGCCGATGTGTAGAAGGCCTTTAGTGAAATTAAGGTTGGAGATGGGGTTGTGACGTCAGTGATTGCTGCACCTTCGGTGCGCGGGTTTAAAGTGCCGCCATTCGACGGAACATCTTCGTGGTCGGCCTATAAAATCCAATTTGAGGCCGTTATGAAGGCGAATGGGTGGACCAAAGCGCAAGCCATGACAGCGCTCACCTTGGGTCTCCGAGACCAAGCCCTTACCATTCTTGAGGCACTCGGCAAGGATGTGACCTACGAACAGCTGCTGGAGGCGTTAGAGTCTAGATACGGCGACGCGCACCTGGAGCACGTCTTTCGTGCCAAATTAAAGGATCGTGTTCAACGCAGTGCCGAGAACCTACAGCAGTGGGCCCTGGAAGTTGGAAAGCTGGTTCGGAAAGCATACCAGTCCATTCCTGCACTCATCGACGGAAATCTAGTACAGGCGTTCGTAGATGGAATTCGCGACTTGGAAGTTCGAGCTGTTGTAAGACTTGGCCACCACGAGACGCTGAAAGACGCCTTAGCCCATGCTTTAGAAGTGGAAGCAGTGAGGCAGGACCACCGTACGCACCGCGTCAGGGAGGTTGTCGCATCACCCGTACGCGACCGCCCGCAAGGATACAGCCCTAGGTGCTTTACTTGTGGAGAAAAGGGTCATCTTCGGTCAAGCTGCCCTAAGCGCAGCTCAGCAAGAGAAGATCATCCCGAACAGGGAAAGGCGGCTGAAATTACTGCCCAGCACCAGTGGAGAACTCGCGGTAACGACGTACTGTCAAGACCTTGGCGTGAAGACTGTAGGCAGGGTTCCAGGCAAGTAACTAAGGAAGTTGAGTCTGTGAGAAGGCTAAGAACCGATCTCAGCGATGAATGGAAGGAGACCCCACAACAGGCACAACAAAATGACTCTGACATCAAACCGATCTTCGAGTGGATCAAAGCTGGTGCTCCGAAGCCCAAGTGGAGTGATGTGGCTGCGATGAGTTCCATCACAAAGAGTTATTGGGCACAATGTAACAGTTTGGAGATCCAGGATGGAGTCTTGTGCCGTAAATGGGAAAACGCTCGAGGAGACAGCTGTCATCTGCAAATGGTGGTGCCTAAAGCTAAGGTACCGGATGTTTTACGGTTGTACCATGATGGATGCTCAGGAGGACATATGGGGGTAAAAAGGACTCTACTGAAAATCAGAGAGCGCTTTTACTGGATCCACTGTCGAGATGATGTGGAGGACTGGTGTCGCAAATGTACCAGCTGTGCGGCTGTGAAGGGACCTCACACACGAAGTAGAGGTGCATTAAAAGTGTACAACGTTGGAGCCCCCTGGGAACGGATAGCACTGGACGTTGCGGGACCATTTCCAGAAAGTGACAGCGGAAACAAGTACTTCATGGTTGTCATGGACTACTTCACAAAGTGGCCAGAAGTCTTCGCCATTCCCAACCAAGAAGCTACAACAGTCGCAGATAAACTGGTTCAGGAAGTTTTCTGTCGTTTTGGAGTACCCTTAGAAATTCACAGCGATCAAGGGAGGAATTTTGAATCACAAGTTTTTCAGGAGACATGTGATTGATGGGTACACACAAAACCAGAACCACTTCTTACCACCCACAATCTGATGGAATGGTGGAAAGATTCAACCAGACGTTGGAGAGATATCTGGCAAAAGTTGTGGAAAGCAGGCAAAAGGATTGGGACAAGCACATACAGCCGTTTCTTCTGTCCTATCGGAGTGCAGTTCACGAAAGTACGACTGTAACTCCAGCCTTCGCGAACTTTGGAAGGGAACTACGGTTGCCTGCAGATTTAATCACTGGAACTCCACCTGATGTCCCACGCAGTGTAACGGATTACGCGAATGACCTGCGTAACAAGTTAAATGATGTGTATGAGCATATCAGACAATCCGGACAACAGATGTCTGAGAAGATGAAGACCCGTTATGATCGGAAGGCAAACAGTAGGGGTTTCGATGAAAGTTCTCTGGTGTGGTTGCATAACCCAGTGCGGAGCAAAGGAAAGTCCCCGAAATTGCAAGCAAAATGGGATGGACCATACCGAGTTGTGACCAGGATCAACGATGTCACCTACCGAATACAGAAGGGTCCGCGAGGTGTGCCTAAGGTTGTGCATGTAGACCGATTGGCGCGATATCACGGGACTAATGATGCTCGGGACGAGCATGTCTAAGGAGGGGGCAGTGTTACGCCGGTCATCTAGAATCTTCAAGAAACCTCGCTTAATAACTGAGAAGCACGCGTGAATTCTAGTAGTTACCTATTTCCATTCTGTAGGTATAACTACGGCGCCCGGCTTTAGTGGTACTTGCATTTTAATTTCGACCGTATACCTACGGCGTAAAGTAACTTCTTATTTGTTGGTTATTTTATCTTTAAGTTTATTTTTTTGTTGATGTTTTTTCTGGTTGCTTTATGGAATAATAGCGAACTTTCTCGAATATCTATTGTGTGTTTGAGGTATAAAAGGACCGAGAGAGGACGCAGCGGGTCAGTCTACTTTTAAGCAAGATAACGGAAGGTTCGAAGGGATATCTAGTGCGATAAAGTGCTCAGTAGTGATTTGCGATTGTGTGTAGTTATTTCGTGTGTTCAATTGGTAGTGCTTTTATTTATCCCATACCCAGCTCGTAACATTACTAAGTGTGATGAAATGAGATGAGTGCTACAACGCGAGCATTTTTTCATGACGTAATTAAGACATTGAGGAATATGTAATTTGTATCGTGACTGAACTCGAGAAGCCTTAATGCACACACTATAGGGTAACTGTATGCACCTATAAGAATAGGTGCTTTTATAATTACCATGGCATGGCATGGCAAATTAAATATACAGCAGAAATGTATTTATTTCAAAGCATGTCTTTTTATAACAACAATGGCAGTTATTTAGAAAGGAAGGTGACCCAAAGGCTCGTTTGAATGCCTCATTGAATCATCTTCTCCTAATAGGCGTGACGACATAGTCAAAGAATTAATGATTTAATGATATTAGGGGAAATTACATACGAGAAGGATTTAAAACACTGATTTAGTTTTATTTAAAAAATTAAGATTAGTAAGATTTTTAATAAAATAAAAGATTAAAATACTGATATCGGCCATTTTGATTGAAACACCAATCATAGCGCACTACGTCACGCCTATGTAAACATCACTAGCTGTCACTAGCTCACTGTGTTGTTTTGTTGCCGATTACGCATTTGGATATTTTTTTTGTTACTACAATACTTTTTGAACATCTTTAGCAATGGAATCAGGCTTTGTAAAAGCAAACAGTTCAAATTTGCCCAGGGCCTGCAGTCTGTACAATAATAGCGATCGCTTTACGACAAAATTCGGTCGCAAAGCTATAACGATGCGGATTTAAGGTGGACGTGAGCCGGACGCGACCCGCCGGTATTAGCTACCAACTTAAATCCGCATCGTTATAGCTTTGCGACCGAATTTTGTCGTACAGCGCTATCTTCGCTATCTTTGTACAGACTGCAGGCCCAGGATAGATTTACTGATGTTGGGCGATTTCCTTGGGTCAAATAAAGAATTTTGCTCGTCCGAGTTCCGAAATGTGAAAACCTCCCTGTAAGTAAATTTTGTAAGTATCTAACACTATAAAAATACAACAAACTCGTTTTGAGCTTGTAGGAGTTTAGTTTATTTTCACTTTCATATGTTATTTTTACAATAAACTTGTCAGTTTATTTTTGAGGTTAGCTCCTTCGCAACTTGTAATAAAAGTTTGCTACTGAGTTAATAACCAACAAAAGGAGTAAATTTCTGTAACTACAAAGCATGTACTAGTATCTTTTCTCATAGTAACAACCTACTATCATAATCACCGGGTCAGCTATGCAGGTCCAGAGGACAACATTTTTGGCATTCAATGTAATGCTAAAACTATTGCTATTGATGTGTTTTTACACTGAGGCACCG
Source organism: Diarsia rubi (assembly GCA_932274075.1). Taxonomy (NCBI): domain Eukaryota; kingdom Metazoa; phylum Arthropoda; class Insecta; order Lepidoptera; family Noctuidae; genus Diarsia; species Diarsia rubi. The sequence goes on from OW026414.1 coordinate 7,573,852, forward strand.
CACACCACTTATAAACTTTGTTATTCATTTTTAACACACGAATTATGGTAATGTTTGTTTTAGTTTCCTCTAGCTGCGCTTTGACATTTCCATGTTTACATAGGCGTGACGTCAGACCCGACGCCATGACACTGCGAGCTGTTTTCGCGCTCTATTTAATTTTTTTTTCAAAAATGGCTTATATCTTCGTTAAACTTTACTTTATTACTGAAATAAAGGTTTTTTCGTAAATAAAAAAGATGTACCCACATTACGGAAGGGGATTTCAAAATCTTTCGTCATGCCTATTCTCTTTGGAGTAATATTGTATCACCTTAATTTGTTATTTTCTGTTATGTTTACAAGCTTTGGCCTAACTAATTTGTTGTTTTGTTTATATAATAAATTCAAATAATGAATCTCATGATTCAATTTCTATTTAGTGGAATTACTTCTTGATCTAGGGTAATTCATTTCGGATTTGCGGCCTCGACATATGGGGCTAAGAAGGAACATGGGTGGTTTTTTAGTCAGTAGAAGTCTGACACTCCCTTTCGCTCTGCCCAAGAGCGGAAGGGGTTATTTGATGATTTTCCGCCCACCCAAAAAAAAAGAAAAAGGGTATTTCATTTGTGTGTGACACATGTGGGTCAGATGTATTTAATTGTGATTTGATGAGTCAAATTTAACCCTTTACATCTACCCACACTTTTTAATTCATATTTAGCTTAGGTGGAGGTTTACAGAAATACTGATGGGAAAACTGTATACACATAAACAATATAAAACATATAACTGGAATATAACAAAAAAATTAGTATTCACAATGATGTTTTTTTATCTAAATCTTGTGACAATTTACAAAAATGCATCTGGTGATTTATTAACAACATGAAAATATAACCATAGCAAGACAGCTACATTTTCATACTGTAATTGCTTCAGATTGTAAATGTAAGTCTAGTATTTTGTACTTGTAACCTTTGAGTTTAGACTATTTTCTAACATAATGCTTACATCTTTATGTATATGAAGATGAAGTGCACATTCAAATTTGACGCCTCTCGTGGTCGCAGTGTGTTAACCTTCACTTGCAATGTGTGTGCAAAACAGTAAACATTCACTTATTTTGAACATAGATCCAAGCCAACTCAATAATAATTAAACAATATACTTCCTTCTCATATAGGTAAACTGCCCAACAAAAGCCTTTTATTTCTAATCTCCAGTAATTATTACTTATTTGCAAAACTAATCAAACTACAAAACCAAAACATGGGAAATATCAATATGCAGTACATATAGATCATTCTTTGAATCAAGCATTTTCATAATAGACGGTGTAGCAAAATAATATTAAGTGTCATAGCCTAGTGATTAATACTCCCCATCCTAGGCTGAAATTCTACTTTTACAATTGTACATTATTGAAAATAAAAATTATTATTTTAGGCTATATGACTTTACGCAAGAGAAATATTTGAAATATGCATTATCCTATTTACTGACAAAATTTTCTGCAAAATGCATGGAGACCATTATCATGAACTAAAGAATAATAAACATAAAACAAACATTTACCAAATTATAGTGAAACTGGTATAATTTGGTAAATGTTTGTTAGCCCAAGACAATTTTACAAATTCAGTAACCAAAATAATGTTTAAGCCTCAATAATGTTAGCTTTTCTTCGAATTTATAACTTTGTTATGCCTAACCCTTCGGGACTTACAGGCATAATGTGGTTACTTTTGTATGGAAAAAGTTAATGAATCATTTTATCCAATGCATCCAACATCTTTCCATTTTAAGAGAATATCACGACATCTGTACCATTCAACTAATCACATTCTAATAAATACTTAACATGAAAAATCATTTTTTAAATACAAAGTACTTTTAACCTAATGTCTACTCTCTATGGTTGAATAACTTTTCTGTATATTTTATATACTAATCATGCAAATTCTTAAAGTTACTAGAACTAAAGAGAGATATTACTGCACATAGCTTCATGCAAAACAACATGCTGTCTAACTAGAAAACAATAATAAAGCACTTGTTACCTGGTTCCTGATAGCAGCAACTGGTGTCAGACCAAGTTGGTTTTGTCCTTGTTGAAGATACTGATTGGTACCAGGGGCCAGCATGCCAGCTTGGCTCAAATACATGAGGTGTTCTGTGTTCTTTCCAATACCATTCATAGCTTGCATAGGATTGCCATGATGCTGATGAATATCATACAATCCTTGTTGCCCCAACTGAGGAGCATTTTGCATGCCTTGCAACTGTGGCATCATCACTGCACTATTCTGGATCAAATTATTTCCAAGTGTAGGATTTTGCAATGGAGCCAACTGGGTATGTACCATGTTGGTGGTCAAATGAGCCGGGTGACTGCCAATCACTGAGGGATTCATAGCTAGTGTTCCAACGGATGAAGCAATAGCCTGGTTAATGTACTGCTGTTGACTTGCTTGCGGATTTTTAAGTTGCACTTGAGCTTGCTGATGCATATTGTTCATGGTCATAGGATTGGTATTCTTCCATTTATCTTGGTTCTGAAATAATAGTAAATAAACATGGAATAAGAATACATTTCTCTAATATTAACATAAAAACATTAGTTACTCAACAAGTCTTCGGATTATCAAAAAAATTAACATGTAATTGGAAATTTTAGGTTAAGTATATTGTTTCAAAGTTAAATGACTAATGATCTATATGTCAACGAACCTCAACAATAGTATCGTCTCCAACGGCCCAACGCTGCTTGGGCGCTAGCGAGGGCAGCTCGGCCTCCAGTGGTTCTCTTTGGAACACGTAATGCACTGTAGCATCGTCCTGGGTTCGGGCCTGGGAAGCACGCGTGCCTTGCAAAGCTGCTTCGCCCGCGTCTTCTTCTCCCGTTCCCGGCCACTTCATTGGGCTACCGTGGGGTTCGAGCATTCAGTTTCACAACACTTCGATCCTTCGTAAACGTAAACACAAAATGTCTCGCGATCTACTCTGTAGATATTATGGAGCTATTTCCAATAATAATAATACAGCCAGATGTGCAAGTAAACCGATTTACATGATCAAATGACTAAATACAACAACCAGATCTCGATATTGAATACATTTGGCGTCTAAATCTGTCTTTTTGTCTTTGTAATGACAGTAGTTTAATCAAAGCGCGATGACAGCCGCTAAGGGAAACCAAAATATTGCACCTACTGCAACGGTCTCCTTGACGGATCGAAACAAAGACAAGAAGTGAAATCAATGATTTCTAGGATACAAAATTACTAGATTGACGAATTTAGAACTTATATGGGTTTTACTATTGTACTAACGTTATGATATAGCTATTAGTCGGCGTCGAAAACTGAACTGAATAAACACTCAAAATAATACACTATTCACAGAATTTCTAAACAAAACGAGCACAAATATAATTACTATATGTACACAGAACTATTTACAATGTACAATTTTTACAAAAAACCCGGTTTATGCCATTGGCTGCTGTCGATACTTTCTGATTTAGAAAAGACGACAAACATTCTTCACTGCCTGTCCGCCATAATCGGTCGGTCGGGCAGATGCGATGCGCGCGCAACGCGCAAAACTATATTATAAACATAAATACATAATGCCAGACACGTTCCTCTACAAGGATTTAATAAAATAAAAAACTAATTATGATGCTAATTAACATGAGATTTTAGCAGTACGTCAGGAATTTTAAAGCAAATGACTAATTTTTCAAAATAATCTATAGTTTAAATATTATTTTGGGAGACTAAGCAGTGTTAACTCTTAAAAGTAATTTGGAAACTTAAGAAATAGATAATGAGAACGTCTTGTGTTAAACTCGAATCCAGTAAATTATATTTCTATTTAAATTTTATCCTTCCCTTTTGATTTTTATACATATTTTTTTTGGATTTGTGTTTGTTATGCCAATTGTTTTTTAAAATGGAACGCAATTTAGTTGTCAAATAACCACAGAAAGTAAACATTTCAACTTTCAGTTGTTATTTTTTGTCTGGGTCTGTGTCTTGCCAGCGTAAAATAATTTTGTACGCCTGTTCACGGACTTTCTGGATATAAAATAAAACTAGTAATTTTCTGTCTTACAGAATGTGTCTTTGAAAAAAACTACAAACCGATTATGGCTGATTTTCAACCAGAGATGCGCTATGCAGCTATGCTGCGAGGATGTAATAGCTAAGCTGTAAAACTATGTGACCGTTTCCACTGATCTAAGTTATGTAGCAGTGCGAGTAAGATGTGCCATGAAGATGCGCCGCCGCAAGGAAGGTAGCTGAGCGAGGAAAATGCGCAGCTCGAGCTATGCGATGTATCGATAGTAGTGAAGCGGCGAGAGCGAGCCTACTCCAGGTACTCTGCTCTACACAAATAGCTACACCACTCGCGACGACCCATAGCATTATCATGCATCCTTCCATATAAATAACATAATCTTATCTTAGTTGAATCTATTTCCACCAGTGCTAAGCTATATGCACCAATGAATATGATTAGTGGATATCAAACGCATCCATAGCAACGTAGCATAGCACATCTCTGATGGAAAAGCAAAAGCCTACCTGCCGATAAAATTGTAAGGTTCTGCGGGTGACCAGTTTGCTGCGGTTTTACCAGTGGTTGGCTACTGGTAGCCATGTCGATACGATGGCGGTAACTAGTGACAAACTGCCGTACTCAGAGACGTTTAATGATTACTTAAGCCATCACTTAGTACAGGTTTTGACAGTTTTGTCATACATAGTATGTCAAATCTTTACTAAGCGACGGCTTATGTAATCATTAAAGCTCTCCGAGTGCGGCAGTTAGACTGAGGCCACAAGGTGCGACACATATTATTTTGTCATTAGTGATTTATATGTAGGATGACGTTGCGACACCGCAACCGCACCCTGTGGCCTCACTAATGTGGTACCGCCCGTCCACCCGTCCCATTGGTCAGAAGCTACGGCTATCGGAATTGTGTGTGATAATAAATCAACTTTTTGTAAATAAAAAGTAATTTTATTAACCCACATGATGAACCAATCATCATACTGGCGCTATAAAAGCACAGGTTGATCTTTTTTGCATTAGTTAGTTAGGTTCCTCGTTTGATTCAGCAAAGTTGCTTGTTTACCCATATAATTTTCATATTTGATTGACAACCTACATCTTAATTTTTTCTACAAACAGAATTGTAATGCTAGAACACTTTTCAACAATTTTTTAAGGAGGTGCCACTGTTTGTGAATGTTGGCTTGTTCCTTAAACCATTTACTAAAATCTGGCAAAAAAAAACAAAATTTTGATGTTTTCCCAGTGAAGCATCAAATAATATGAATTAAAACAGCAAAATTCTTACAATTTTTTATTTCACTTAGAATACATTAGATATAGTGCTTATATTGGTTTGATCTTAAAGTGGAGACCGATGAGGGAGAATACCAGGCATTTGAGATCTTGAACTAAGTAGTAGAAACCACGGAGTCCTTCAGGATCACGAGACTGATTCACATCCACTAGTGATCCAGTTTTAGATGTGGTGAAGGAAATATGTTCTTCTCCTATTACTATCTCCAACTCCTGTAGGAAAAATAAACACAAATAGGTATGAATAGGCTAGGCAAATGATGATAGACTAATGAGAAAAATAAGGGATTTTTTGTTGTATTGTCCAATGATGATTAGTCCCACCCGACCCAGAATCACCATACAATATAGTCATATGAATAAATCAAAAATAAATAAATTGCTATGAACTTATTGAAGCTAGTTGATGAATTTAACAAGATATTATTCGAGTATGCATATTATGCTTCTACAAAATAAACAAATCATAGAATACTGCCAACAAAATTATAACCTAAGTTAATGTAATGGACATTTAGCTGGCTTGTATATGACAATATTTCAGGGAATACAATAAATTACTAACTAAAACTTCTTTTGCAAATCCTAAGAAATAGTTGTTTACTCAAAACGTAATAAAATTGATTTTACTTAGTACTTCTAATAGGTATGTACCTGTCTTCCCACTCTGTCTGGTTGTGGCCACAAACGGTCGTCTTCATGCATTATTTCCGAATCAACAATTATTCTTTTTAGCTCTTCCATTACACAAGGGTGTACGTATGCTTCTTTACGAATCATTGTATCATTTTTATAGTTGGAATTATTTGCATACCGGAGTTTGCCATCAGGGCGGAATTCGAATTCTAAAAATTCATGGCCAAATTTACCCTTATGACCAACATAGTAACGTATATAAAAATCTGAAGACATTATTGAAGATAAATCTTGCTGGCAAACACTTTCATTAACTCAAAATCACGCCAACCGTGCAGTTACACAAAAAGTAATCAAGCAGCAAAGAGAAACTATGCGATTCCGGCAAAATAATGCTTGCTTTCGTTTCGTTCATTCGTTATTCGTTGGTTGACCGCGTTGACGGGATGAATGAAGTTGAAGTGAATTTGAATGATCCGAAACGTAGATAGACCATAAACAACTGACAGATTTTGTTGTTCAATTTATTGTTGACGTTGGATAGTGATGTGCCAAACTTTTGTATTTTTCAACTAAAAGCGAATGAAACTCGGTTTTTATTATATAAGTGTGGGAACAACTTCCTTCCGATGATGCAGACAAAGAGAGTGCTTCGTTCGCTCTTGCCTACTGTTACTCAGAAAACTCTGCCTCATCTATATATCTGTTTATAAATATAAAAAGCAAAACTGACTGAGGATCAACGTACTGGCCAAACGTTTAGGGATTGTTTACGGAGACGCTGGGCGCGAGCGGAAGGCTCGTCGCGTGCTATTTTATTCATTTATTGAGAGGTGGGTCCACCGCAACAAACGCTGCATTTTTTATTTCATTTGAGACATCAATTCATCATCATAAACCTTAATGTTCCCACAGCTGGGACACAGGCCTCCTCTCCTTTGAGAGGGAATGGGCTATAATCTACCACGCATGCCCATTGTGGATTGGTAAATGTGGCAAATCTTCGAATTATTGGTTCTAGGACGTGTCGGTTTCCTCACGATGTTTTCAGGCTGCGCATTAGGTGATTTATCGGTCTAAATGATGGTATGAGGTAGAGGGGGGGGGGGGGGGGCTCGCGATCCATGTGAAAATATTTATGATGTTTATACATCATTTTTTATGAAAAGAGAGATAATAAAATTGTTGATAATTTAAAACAAGTCATGAAACAGACCGCAGCACAGAGGCAACAAAATGTTCTTAGTCTACAGTGAGAAGAATAATAATTGTGTTTATAATTGAACACATTTACGATACACACACAAAACATGTTTTAATTCTATTTAATGATGATATTCAATACATTTTTCAAAGTCAGCCTATTATTAAGCAATATACGAAGACGCAAATGAAAAGTTAGTTCGAAATTAAAACAATAGGCCTAATTCTTTCGTGCGAGAGTATACCCATGCGCGAACACATACCCCCGCTTTCCCCTCATCGTTCTTTTTATTTTATGTGGCGCGAACTATACCTACACGTCACTAGACTTATTCGATTTGTTTTGACCTTTCAAAGATAGACTCAGGCGAGATAAATCAATAATTATGTTACTTACGTTTTGTTCATTAACTGCGGTACTCAAAAATATTTAATGATTACATAATTATGCCGTCACTTAGCAAAGATTTGACATACTTTTGTATGACAATACTGTCAAAACCTTTACTAAGTGATGGCCTAAGTAATCATTATAGCTCTCTGAAAGTCCCCCAAATTCCAGCAACAGCAGTGAGTGTTACAGATAAATTATCGAGAAAAATGCCTACCCTTTCTTTTTTTGTTTGAAGGTGGGAAATCACCAAATAACTCCTCCCGCTCTTGGGCAGAGCGAAAAGGAGTGTCAGACTTCTACTGACTAAAAACCACCCATGTTCCTTCGTAGCCCTTTGTGTCGAGGCCGCGGTATCTCCTATAATATATGTATATAACAACCCGCAGTCCAAAAGGTCCACCCCTTTTTTTTTTTTTTTTTTTGGTGGGTGTAAAATCATCGAATAACCCCTCCCGCTCTTGGGCAGAGCGAAAGGGAGTGTCAGACTTCTACTGACTAAAAACCACCCATGTTCCTTCTTCGCCCTCTATGTCGAGGCCGCGATAACCGTTGGACTACCCGCGGCCCCGACAGGCGTCGGCCCTTTCGGGCCCCTCCCATGTTGCTGACATCTCTTTGAGGCGCGCGTGGAACACGAACGCGCCGTCGACACGGCCTGTTTTCGTCGTGAGACGGACGGACGGCGAGTTAGCCCATCACTCACCGTCCACAGGCCCGCGTCTACGGTGGCCGGAGGTCATCGCAGGACCCCCGACGCCCGGAGCGCCTCCCGCGGCGGCTGGGACGAGAGGTTCTCTCCCTCTCGCGTTCCGCCACCTCCTTCGCCAGCATCACTGCTTCGCAGAAGGAGGCGACGGCGTCCCATTCCTCCTCGCCCCGGACCATGGCTTGCACCAGGACCGGCCGCGAGAGGTCGCCGCCGCCGATCGCCGCTACGAGAACACGGCGGGGCTCCGCCCAAGCGGGGCACACCTCCACTGTGTGCTCCACCGTGTCCTCCGGCCGATCCTCGCAATGGTGGCATCCGGGCGTTTCCTCCCGCCTGATTCGGTGCAGGTACCTCCCGAAACAACCGTGTCCGGTGAGGACCTGCGTCAGACGGAAGGTGATTGTGCCGTGGCGCCTCTCAAGCCACTCCTCAAAGAGGGGACTTACCGCCACTATCGTGGCGTGCCCTAAAGGTCCACCCCTTCCGACCGATTCAAACTTTATATTTTTGTCTCATAAAAATGAGAGTGCATTTTATTGACTGCAAGTATTTAAACTTAAAAAACAGATTATAAATATAAACAGTTAATCAAATTCTTAATTCAAATAGCTGACATTGGAATTATTTTGTATTGCATTTGTTTTTCGCCGTGATTGAACGTTTGCGAACTGTGTCTGGTTTATTTTATGGAGTAATTTAAGTAAAATTTTAGATAATAGTTAGATAATTATGTTTTGCGTTAATATCTAAGTTGAAATTTTGCTTTAAGTGAAGTTTATAACTAATTCAAAGGGGCGCCGTGTGGACGCAGTCCTTTATATAACGACTCTAAAGAATAGTTTAATGTCTTCGAAAGATTATTTCTTCGTAACAATTTACTACAAGAACTTTCGAAGAAAACATAATATTAATCTTTTTCGTCTTTGTAATATAATATCGGAGTGTACTAAAAAGCCTGTCTGAAACCGATTTTCACGTCGCTAAAGACCATAGACTACGGAGTAGTGGAGGTATAGAAGTTCCGTCTGTCAAACAATCTTTTCTTTTCCGACCCAGCCAAGATGGGTGAGTAACTTTAGTTTGTGAAAAATAAAATCTATCTGAAAATATCTACATCATGGTTTCTCTTTCGTATTAATCATGTTACTCACAATATTGTGAATTAATCAGTGAACAAAGTTCTGTTTATATTTCGTGTATACACTGTGAAATCGCTAGGTTGTGATCTTTAGAATGGGTTGTCGGTGAAGTGTTGTATGTCAGAAATGATATTGTTTGTGTGGCACAGGTATCAGTCGTGATCATTGGCATAAACGGAGAGCTACGGGCGGCAAGCGTGCGCCCATTCGTAAGAAGAGGAAGTATGAGTTGGGTCGCCCTGCTGCCAACACAAAGGTGAGGACCTCGAAACATAACCTATTTTGACAAGTTTTATTATTTATTTCCACCATGTGTTGGATGTAGTATCAATCACTCCTTCAATTACATTATTTGTTATAAAATTCTTTCATTCTCTACTTATCGGTGTAAACTTGAATTTTGAGGTCTATGTCATAATAATTCTACGATTGTTTTTCAGCTTGGCCCCCAGCGCATTCACTTGGTGCGCTCTCGCGGTGGCAACGCAAAATATCGTGCACTGCGTTTAGACACTGGAAATTTCTCATGGGGATCAGAATGTGAGTATTTATTTTCATTCATGTGCCAGTAGTTTCATGTTTAATGTATAGTGCAAGGAATAATGTTGTCCTGATTTTATTGCAGGCTCGACCCGCAAGTCCCGTATCATTGATGTGGTGTACAATGCGTCCAACAATGAGTTGGTGCGTACCAAGACACTGGTCAAGAACGCCATTGTTGTGGTGGATGCCACCCCCTTCAGGCAGTGGTTTGAGTCCCACTACCTGTTGCCACTTGGAAGGAGGAAGGGTGCCAAACTGGTAAGCATAAAATACTCCTTTTATCCACTTCTGTTATCAACTGTTAGGGTTGTAAAGAGACTTCACAGAAACCTAGTTACATTGGACACATTTTTGTAGCTGGTTGCTTTCAATCTAAAAAAAATAAAGCATAGAAAACAGAAATATTGGTTTGTGATAAAGTATGAGCTTGAAGTGCACTATCAGGACAGATTCCCAATACTAGCCTTGGTTGTGTAGTTTTCTCTATCGAGTTATTTTTTTGCATAGCCAAATGATGATAGTTTGCGTGTCAGATGACTGATTAGTGATTGTTGCATAAACTGAAGTGCACCATCATTGTATTAAACATATTATTTTTTTTTTAGTAAACTTATGATATTTTATGGTTATAGACCGAGGCAGAAGATGCCATCATCAACAAGAAACGCAGCCAGAAGACCGCCAAGAAGTACCTGGCAAGGCAACGTGTCTCCAAGGTTGAGGGTGCATTAGAAGAGCAGTTTCATACTGGACGTTTGTTAGGTAAGATTAATTTATATTTTAATTACATTAGTTAAAAAGTAATTAGTTAAAGGGAACATATCATTATTCTAAACCAAAACATCTTTAGTAGTTTTATTGTAGTTTAAGTTTCTAAAAACAGTTAATAATTTTCTACCTCAATGATGTGAACAAGAAGTTTTGAGACTGCATCATGGACTGGTACCGTTTTGGGAACAGTCTAGCAATTGTATGATCTATTCTGTCATAGTTACTCTGAGAATATCATACATTCAATAAATGCTTCCTCGTAACAAGAGTATGCTTATTAAGATATTTATGATTTTTGTAGCATGTGTGGCCAGTCGGCCTGGCCAGTGTGGCCGTGCTGATGGTTACATCCTGGAAGGCAAGGAACTCGAGTTCTACTTAAGAAAGATCAAATCCAAGAAGGCAAAGTGAGATGTGTGAGATAGAAATAAATGTAAAAAAATATTTCATTTTTTATTTCATAGTATTCCCCTCTTCCTGCCATCTTTTATACAATGCTCATATCATCAATTCAAATAGTGACTCGTAGGACATTGAATGACATGGGCTGTGGTAACTGGTTTCACTAAAGGAACCTGGTTCCCCTGCATGCCCTACCTGTGATATTTAGCAAAAACTGGCTGAACCCGGCATGCCTTGCAATGCCCTTTTTCCTATCTACTACCTACCACCTAACTACCTACATAAAAAAAAGTATCTTATGTCTGTCTCCTGGTTCTAAGCTACCTCCCCACCAATTTTCAGCCAAATCGGTTTAAAATAGTGTAATAGCATGATTTTCTTTTAGATATTATACAGGTGTAAATTAATGTTTCACACATACGTAAACCAAGCATTCTGTATATCGTGAAAAGAAGGTGACTGCTGAGATGGTACTCGCCATCTCAGCAGTCACCTAGGGGAATGTTGTGGAAGAAGACATGCTGCGCCGATCCCAAAGGTGTGGGCACCCGACATTCTGACACACAATAAGTTGGGATAATGACTGGAAGATGATGATGCAAGCATGTAGTATCTGTATCCGCTTTGTATAAGGGTGGCGAGCACTGTTAGGGCTTGTTAGTTGCATGTTAGGGTGAGGCCAAACAAGCGTAATTTTGTGTCGTGAGTCGCAGAAATTGTGTGTTGCGTTGTGTGAGTTGGCAGACAATTCATTTTGCGTCGCCGTGTGAATCATCTTAGGAAACCTATATTGCAGCAGAATCTCTGCGACTCACGACCTCACCTTTAGGGTGAGCCCGTCGCCCGTCGGGGCTGCGGGATGTTGTAAGAGATACTGCGGCCTCGACATAAAGGGCTAAGAAGGAACATAGGTGGTTTTCAGTCAGTAGAAGTCTGATATTCGATGATTTTCCACACGCCAAAAAAAAAGGGTGAGGCCAAACGAGCGTTATTTTGTGAGTCGGTGAGTCGCAGAAATTGTGTTTTGTGAGTCGGCAGACATCTCACACAATTTCTGCGACTCACCGACTCACAAAATTCTCGTATGTCACACCACTGATTTTTCCACACCATTTATACCTAACTAGTGTTGTCCAAGTTACACTACTAGTAAAATTAAAAAAACCTACAATTTTCTATTAAAATAAAAACTTTCAAATAACGGTTTTACCCGACTGCGGCGAAGCCCAAAAGGAGCGTGTGTTTGACCTGTATGTATGTATGTCCATTTTTTTGTTCTCTCATAACCCCTGTTTTATGAAAAGGAAGGGTTTTAAAAGGAGATTACAATAAAAATGTAAATTAAAAAAAAAATGTATTACCATAGGAACTACTGGGCATTCACAGCTGAATATAGGCTAAAGCTTGCACTACTTACTTAATTCTTCTGAGCGTGTGTTTATAACTAACTAAACGGCTGGACCGATTTTGATGTTTTTTTTGTGTTTTTGACCACACACCGTATATTCGAGAACGGTTGCCGGGACGTGCCGCTTGTACTTATAATATAAATCTTAGTGCCGCATAGGCTGAAAACCCGCAACAGCTTCTTGAAGTGTGTCACTTGCCGAAAATCTTCCGCCTGGATACGAGTTGCAATGGCTGATCTGGAAGTCTCTTAATAGTCTAAATAGACTCCGGATACAGGTAGGCTGAAGCAATGAAAATCTGTTCAGGTCTCCACCTGAGATTTTATTTTATATTCATAGCCGACTCTACCCTGTAGTGTAAATTTGGTCTTGCCCCACAAATTATGGGGCACTTGATATCGAGTGCCAAACTCGTCGCCAATGATGTGCCGACTCAATTTAAATTTTCATCAACACGCTAAGAAGAAGAATCAACATCACCTGCCTAGCCTTTTCCCAACTATGTTGGGGTCGGCTTCCAGTCGAAGAAAAAGAATATAAATAATATATAATTCCATTTGTATTAGTTTTATTATTTGAACTATAAATAAATATCCTTGGACATTTCACACAACGCCATCTAGTCCCAAGCTAAGCAACCTAATGCTTGTGTTATGGTAACGAGATGGCTGATAAACTACTTATATACATTTTTTTTTGTAAATACATACATATTATAGATAGAAAAACACCCAGACTCGGAACAAATACTTGTAACTAAGAACTGAAAACCCTAACCCAAAATATGAAAAAGTCGTTTATGTATCACCCTAAGTTTGACTGGTAGAAAATTCCTCAGGAATTAAGTTCGATTATTTTTTGAGATTTATATTCAATCATCAGGTCAACCTTGTAGCCTTTGAAATAATTATCTTTCAACTCCTAACCGTTGAGGAGTTGTACCTTCCATCATCAGCGCATCCTCATGAGATTATAATCATCAGACGCAAATACTTAAACAGCTTTAGAACGTATCTATATGAAAAACGTTATCATTGCCTATAAAATTTGAGGTTTGTCCTCGATTTCTCAGGGATCCCATCATCAGATCCTGATTTGGTGGCAATGCAGCAATGGGACCACCTCGGGAGTACAGCCGTTAAAACAAAAAAGAATTTTGAAAATCAACCATCAATTGACGGAAATATGCGCGGACATACATACAAAAAATACATACACATAAATAGCCCAGGTAGCATTTCGACGTGATTATGACGTCCATTCGCAGTCATTTTCGACGTAACTGACGTCATTTTATGACGTCACACGTCCCTGGAATATGACGTACATATGTCACAGCCTCACGACGTCATTTTATGACGTATTGGCTGGTCACCTCAGGACTAATATATGACGTAACGTAGACGTCATTAATAACGGCATTAAGACGTCATATAGTGACCTACTGTGGACGTAATTAATAACGGCACTAAGACGTCTTAAAGTGACCCACTGTGGACGTCATTAATAACGGCATTAGGACGTCATATAGTGGCCTACTGTGGACGTCATTAATAACGGCACTAAGACGTCATATAGTGACCTAGTGTGGACGTCATTAATAACGGCATTAAGACGTCATATAGTGGCCTACTGTGGACGTCATTAATAACGGCACTAAGAGTTCATATAGTGACCTACTGTGGACGTCATTGTTAACGGCATTATGACGTCATATAGTGATCTACTGTGGACGTCATTAATAACGGCATAAAGACGTTATGTCATCACTAAATTATGACGCAACTTAGACAACGTCATTAAGTGTCCTTAAGGACGTACCTTGGTAAACAATTGTCGATAAGACGTTTTAATGTAATGATTAATGACGGCCACCAGTAGGTTTTATATTGGTCCTGAGATGACGTGTTGAAGTGTCTAAGTTGCGTCATACTTTAGTGATGAGATGATGCGTTGAAGCTGCAAAAAAATATAACTACTTATTAGTCATTTAAAAGCCTACAGTGCATATAAAATTAATATGGATAGGTACCATGAAATAAAAAACTTTTCATTTTCTACAAAAATCACTATCAATTTATTATTCAATCATGGTAATAGCGTCGTTAAAGTTTGTGCAATTTTGAACTAATACCACATAACACAATCATTATTTGCCTAGATAGAGTAGGTACCTACCAAAAACAATTTAGAGGTTTTCTACTCAAAATTAAACACTTATCAAAACACTGTTACGAATTAAACAAAAATGTAATCCTTTGTGGTGATTTCAACATTAATATTTTAAAACAATATATCTCTTGAATTTACTAGTTTCATAATGAAGTAAAATACAGATATACATAATATGTCGGATCACACCGCACAAACTTTAAAACTTCCAGTAAAAAAGACGTTTAATCAAAAGTTGGAATATAAAGGTGCGTAACTTTATTAATGGAAATTTGATGAAATTCAAAGACTGTTTGAAATCAATTTCTTTTTCTGATGTCTACCTCATTAAAGACCCTAATGTAGCATACAAAAACTTTTTCGAACTATTCCAATTATTTTATAATCTATGTTTTCCGATTACGTTCAAAAAAAGAAAATTAATAATGAATCCAAATTGGCTAACTTTTGGTAATAGACGGTGTAGCCAAATAATAAAAAGACTCATGTTGTGGCACCATAGATTAAATCCATCTAAGGTAAATGTGACGAAACTTAAAAGTTATTCAAACAGACAAGAAAATTATCAAATTGACACTAATTGACACAAAGAATTATTATAAAATAGAGACATATTATTATAATAAATCGAAAATGACGTGGAAAATAATAAATGGAAATAGAAGCGTATTCTTACCTAAAAATAGAACACAACGTACAGAAATAAAACATTTCTAACTTTTTCTGCCCCAAGGCAGTGTGCTAGGGACTTTATTATTCCTTATACATATAAATGACTTTCCTCAGAATATACCCTATCCCGTGACATTGTTTGCCTATGAGAGTACTATCATTGTTAAACTTGACAAAAATAATAAAGACAAGCTGACACAATCAATGCTTTACAACAAGCCGTTAACTGGTTAGAACATAACAACTTAATAATTATAAATTTAAAGAAAACAAAAATTATGAATTTTCGTCTAAGAGTAGCCAATGCAAAACGAAATGTAAGCTACAGTGCTGGGGACGTAACTTGGCAAGGTTTTAGCGTAGTGGGGGTAAGTTCGCGCATCTGGAACAAAAAAGCAGGCGCGATCGGAATGTAGACGCGGCGCGGGAGGCAGGGGTCGACTGACGGAATGTAGACGCGGTGCGGGAGGCAGGAGTCGACTGACGGAATGTAGACGCGGTGCGGGAGGCAGGGGTCGACTGACGGAATGTAGACGCGGTGCGGGAGGCAGGGGTCGACTGACGGAATGTAGACGCGTTGCGGGAGGCAGGGGTCGACTGACGCGACCAATCAGGCGCTCGGATCGGCGCTACCTCGTACCCCGCGTCCCACTTGATACCAAAGAGACCTCAAATTCGAGTTCTGCGCATCTAACGACTCTTGCCAACTTACGTGCCCATAACTGTATAATAATGAAAAAATTGAAGTTACAAATACAAAATTTTTGGGTTAACAATGCAATCTTCGATATCTTTTTCAGTTGTTCCTAAAGTAGATTTCTTTACAGCCTCTGTAATCAAATACATGTAAAAGTGGTTAGTTAATAAGCCCACAATAAAATAAGGCAGGCCATGTCAGACTCTACTGGACATGGCAAAAATTAACGAGATCTCGTTACTGACGGGAACTACTTTGTGCGGCTGATTTTATAGTTCACTTTGCCTTTAATTTACGAAATGAAGTAATTGTTTATTTATAAATTAAAATTCAGATTCTATTAAAGGGTTACCTTGAGATTAATAGGTAGTTTTGAAATTTTCTTTGAAGTATTTCTAAGGTATATAAAAAAATACTTGTTTGTCCCGACGTTTTGCATAAATTACGTTTTTTCAATATTTTTTTTCTGTTATATTTCGTATTGAAATCAATAATGTTTTCAACGATGTGACGAGTAGACTATAAATGATGATATTATTCATATTTTTTAATGGTCAGAATATTTCGCAGTTTTTTGTTCAGTGAACTACAAACATCACTCGGTCGTTACTTTTGCGGAAAAGGGCTTTTGAATATGGGTGAATGCCATTAATATATTCTCTATTTTCAAAATTCTTTCAAGCAGTTGACCTCGAATAAGAACTCGACTCTTATAATAATCAAAAAGAAGGTTCAAATTCTTCTTGACTTTCCCACAACAAGTGATCAAAATTGTCCTAAATGAGTTAATTTCGTGCACGGACTCATAAGGAGCGTGTAGGTGTCGAAATTACAAAAGGTATAATATTCTAATGCAGCCCAAATCACTTTTACTTCTCAATGGGAAAGAGTTAAATTATGATTAACTTACTTTTCGGTGTTGATGAGTATGCCTGCCGATAACTTGCTGGTTTTACTGTACAACAAGTTTTTATTTTAATATTGTGCAACTATGGTCAGTAACTGTATCATCAGATGAATAATCAGTTGGTATGGCTTTACGCTTATGTTTTTCTTGTGCTTCAATTTCCTTTACTAATCCTGAGGGCTCTTGACACATACTGTTTATTTCGTAGTACTGTAAATAAAGATATGTACCGTTTATATTTTTTTATGATACATAACCGTAAAAAAATAATTCTGTTCTTTTATTCAGACCAATTGCTGACGCGCGTTTAGCACTAATTTCCACACTGTTAAATAAATAAATATTTACACATTCCACACAACACTATCTAGCCCCAAACTAAGCAGAGCTTGTAATAACCAGAAAGGAACCAAATAAGCTGATATAATACTTATATAATGTTTTTATTATTTGTAAATACATACTTAGAATACAATATAACACCCAGGCAGAGAACAAAACATGTGTTCGTCACACAAACATTTGTTCTCGGCGGGGATCGAACCCGCGCCCTCCAGCGCAGAAGGTAAAGATACTACCAACTGAGCTTCAAAGGTTGAAAAGTTGTTTATTATATTGATGGGTACTTAAACTCCCCGAAGTTTTACGGGAGTGGTCTTTTTACATCCTGTATATTGAATTTGGTAATTACATCATACAATAATTTAACAAACAATCATCCAAAGCAAGCTAAATAAAATCCCCTGTTTATTATATTTTTGGTAAATTACATTATACAATAGAACAATACCTACACGATAAGCTGAATAAAAATCTTGTAATAACATGTTCACACAATAATCTTGAAATTTTGAAAATCTTACCATCTATGTATTGTTTTTTTAGTGGTGGTGGGCGTCTATGGCTGTCATTATTGTCCTCATCGCTTAGGCCTTAGTTGCTTTAGTTCAGTATCCTCTGCTTCTGTCTGTACGTCAGACGTTACCTCTGCCAATTTCAGTTTTTCCTTAGCTTTTTCTAAACAGTCTAAAGAACAAAAATCCACCCAAAATAACCATGCCATGCACATGAACAAACAGTAGTAGACATACAACAGTAAAGGGGCACACTCATAAACCCAATTCAAATTTAATCTTTGTATGTTAGCCCCTTTTTTTTAGCTATAAATTTGTTTGTAACCTGGTATCTAGTTAGGCTTTTACATTGATCTTTATTTTGTGGCAAATTATAGTATTGTATTATATAAAGTGAACACTGAAATTCGGTGTTTAGTCACACATTCAAATTAAAATGTCAATGTTATTTTCGCTATTAATCCACAGTTTTCTCTAACCAAATATAATTTGTCACAAATACTGACCAAAATAAAAACTGACACAGTTATTTCAGTATACACAAACATACTAGCCCTTAGCCCTTAGATGGTAAAAGCAATTTGTATGAAAATCGTTCCACCTTGAATGTTACAATACATAACACACCTGAATTTGCATAGGTACACTCCACCACCCTACACCATGTTCCCTTGTCCTTGTAGATCCTAGTGTCAGGAGTTCCCAATTATGAATTTGACTGCGGGTGTTATCATCAGTTAATTTTTAGGTATTGTAACATTGAAATGTTGTGTTTGCAGTTTTACAAGCACAAGAATCATAGTTTGAAAAAAGAATAGATACAAAAAAGTTTTCATTCAACAACTTTTGAAACCAAGCCGGGTTAACATTTACCTCTTCCTAATACATAACAAAAGAAATTACCCAACAGGAGCTTTTCTGTCGCTGCAATGCTCTAACAGTGCGTTCGTCACTCTGGGAGTGGGGCATATTCCAATTAATTGTAGGTGATTACGAATATGTTTAATTTAAGCAGTTTAGGTAACAAGTGATTATAGTAGAATAGAAGCTGTGTAACTATACCTATCACGAATGAAAAGTGACGTTGGTAAGGCATGTCAAAATTGCCAATTGATAACTCACAGGAAGAACAAGTATTGTAAAGATGAGAAAACCGCAGCTTCCTTGACCGAAATTTCATGCAGACAGATACGACCATTAAACGTAGTTAATACCATGTAGTACTTACCAGTCTCATAAAAAAACTCTCCGGACACCATATAGCTTCCATGTATCCAAGTCAGGTTCCGCATGTTCTATATCATAATATCATATCTTCTTATAACTAACCGATTAACGGCCTTGGATTCCCGTACAGGGGGCCAATACACTTCACATTTATGTGGTGTCATCCACTGGCGATTTACTTACAATTGACACACTTCTTTCGGCACCAGTAGAAGGATCAGAAAACTGAATGACTGAATACATATTGTCTACTGAGAGAGAGTATGATGCACAGAACTTAGAAATTTTATTTAGAACAAAGATAATTCAATCAATTTGTACAAAACGAGCAAGTTATCGACTGCAGGGATACTATAAAGACCGTTGTTGTACAAAACAAAATGTCATTGTCAGCGCGTCTGTGGCGCGAACCCGCGAACCAGTGTTGCCAACTTTATTTTTTAGAAGATCGTAACGTATCAAGGAAAAACATAGTACGTAATGAAATTTCAATAAAACAATGTAAATAATTTTAAAACAGAATCTAATTTTTAATTGATATTTATCATTTAAGGGACATGAATCAACATTTAGTATTAAAATTTAACAGAATTTTTATATTTTTAGATATGAGAAAAGTACCTAAGTATATTCTAAAACTCAGATGAAACCGTGATTATGGTGTCATTTCCATATATACAGGTTTAAAATCTCGAATTTGTATACGGATAAAAGTTGTCCTCTACCTTGATTATGTAAGCTCTGATGCTACCAATTCTCGATTTCAGTTGACTGAAATCGTAACTTTTGCTTATTATGTGTGTACAATTTGACAGTTTCAGTTGCTTACAGCAATGACAATAACACATTGATAGTAATTGTTTAGCTCGTTCAAGTCTTCTACTTGTTTTTTTTTATAATATCAAAAATTAATTTAATATGTCATCTAGTTTTACTTCGTTATGATGATGGGTATAAATTTGAAAAGATCGTATATTTTGCGTACGACTTCGATTACTCGATCGTACATCGTGCTAGTGCCAAAAAAGTCGCATAAATACGATTTAAATCGTACGGTTGGCAACACTGACGCAAACTAGCATAACTTCACTTTTTTTTGTAAATAAATAAATTAATTCCTGACGGAACAGGCTAAGGTCTGAGACCATGCTGCCTAGTCATCAGTTAGCATTTTTCTTGAGTAGGGTAGATCCAGTTTGAACTAGTTTATATTATCTAAATAAATTATCAGTGCCAGGCGAGTGAAAATAATGCCAAAATCTAAAACTAGTTGGAAGCACTGACTTAGCAGCGCCCAGCCGGAGTATTTTTATTTATTTCGGGCTTCTTCGAGCATTAGACCAATGGAGATGTTAACGCGGGGCGTACCCCTGTTGGTCATTTGGCGCTACTTGGCCATTAAAAGTATAAAACTGAAGTGGCCTTAATTTACATGACTATGATTTTGATGTCACAATAGACCCTAAATAGACGTCAACACGACGTACCATTCATGATCAACACGGGCTGAAATAAATCAGACACAGAACTTCTCACTGATGACCCTAAATAGACGTCCTCAGGACGTACCATGCGTGCTAATACCGGACGTCACATAATGATCTTAAATAGACGTTGCTTGGACGCACCATTCGTGACCAGCACGGGCCGAAATAAATCGGACACAAAACGTCACACTGGTGACCCTAAATAGACGTCATCAGGACGTACCATTCGTGACTAATACGGGACGTCACAGAATGATCTTAAATAGACGTAGCTAGGACGTACCATTCGTGACTAACACGGACTGAAATAAATCAGACACAAAACGTCGCACTAGTGTCCCTGAATAGACGTCATCAGGACGTACCATTCATGACTAATACCGGACGTCACAGAATGATTTTAAATAGACGTAGCTAGGACGTACCATTCATGACCAACACGGGCTGAAATAAATGGGACACAGAACGTCACCCTGGTGACCCTAACTAGACGTCATCAAGACGTACCATTCGTGACTAATACCGGACGTCACACTGGTGACCCTAAATAGACGTCATCAGGACGTACCATTCGTGACTAATACGGGACGTCACAGAATGATCTTAAATAGACGTAGCTAGGACGTACCATTCATGACCAACATGGGCTGAAATAAATCGGACACAGAATGTCTCACTGGTGACCCTAAATAGACGTCATCAGGACGTACCATTCGTGACTAACACGGACTGAAATAAATCAGACACAAAACGTCGCACTAGTGTCCCTGAATAGACGTCATCAGGACGTACCATTCATGACTAATACCGGACGTCACAGAATGATTTTAAATAGACGTAGCTAGGACGTACCATTCATGACCAACACGGGCTGAAATAAATGGGACACAGAACGTCACCCTGGTGACCCTAACTAGACGTCATCAAGACGTACCATTCGTGACTAATACCGGACGTCACACTGGTGACCCTAAATAGACGTCATCAGAACGTACCATTCGTGACTATTACCGGACGTCACAAAATTGACCTTAAATAGACGTTGCTACGACGTATCATTTATGACTAACACGGGTTGGTTATGAATCTACCCTAAAATAACGTCATTTTTACGTACACGTTCGACGAATAAAGGACGGACCCTAAAATGACTAAAGTGGGACGTCATTATTTCGTCACAGACGTCATCTTGCTACCTGGGAGAGAACCTCCTCCTTTTTGGAAGCCGGTTAAAAAGTAGAAAAATCGAAACAGTCTGTAAACGCCGCCGATCAGCAGATCGAGTTTAGTAGAATATAAAGGTACTGCACTAGCAATATCGTATACATGGTGAAAAATCAGTGGTGTGACAATCGAGAAAAAAAATCCTGTTTGTCATACTGGTGTGACAATCTGGTGTGACTACGAGTCGGTAACGAAAATTACACCTACACCACCTTGCACCTTTGGGTTTTGCACCTACTGTGTAATGTCTCTGCATCACCCTAAGGTAGACTGGTAAAAAATGCCCAAGGCATTAAGTCCGCCTTTGTACGGTTTTATTACTTGTGCATAAAGTTTTAATATACATATAAATAAATGAATAAAATTACGCTCGTTTGGCCTCACTATTAGGGTGCGGCCGTGAGTCGTAGAAATTCTGCTGCTAAAAGTGCTTCCTCCTCCGGAAGCACAGAACAGAAAGAACAGTCCGGAAGCATTCGCCTGCAGGTACAGACCAAAAAGGTTTTGTACAGACGGGTAAACATTGGTGAAACGTAAACTGAAATGTTTCACACGCTGAAACAAATTCCCCTTGTAGGTAGTGAGTATCCGGAATTGTTATGCCGGATACTCACTGGTGTAACGCAACGAGAAATGTAGCACGAATGGCAACGCAACAAGAAATATAATACAAGGGGAATTTGTTGCAACCCTGTTGGTTGCGCCACATTATCAGCATGGTGGAGTCGTAATTTTCAGTCACTCAGAACCTCATAATTTCTAAATCTACTTAGATGATTTGCTCGAAAGCTTCAGAAATGAAAGAAGTAAATGTTTGAGCATGACTATAATATCCTAGAATTGAGCGGGTCCACCATTTTGCCGGCCATGAGCGCTACGTGTATACTGGCGTCCATCACGAAGTACAGGAACGGGTAGGTGGCCGAGAATACGACAGGATCACGACTTGACACATACCCTGAAACAATAGCAAAAGCTACGTGAGACCATCATGCTACAATGCAACCAGCAGTGGTAAAAGTAAAATTTGCACAACAATAGTATAACAAGGGATGGAAGTTACTTATTTAATCCCGAGACGGGGTTTGGCGCCCGTAACGTAGAGAGGGCGCTAATAGTTCGAGGGACTAAATAAGTAATTTACCCGAGGTAAACACTGCGCTTTTCATGAGGAATAAATGTAATGTTTTGACAGATTGTCTATACAAAAACTGTCAAAATGACAAACTTATTCGTCAGATAAAAGTTAACTGGCGATTGAAAAACCGGCCCTAAAGAAAAAAATTGTGCTGATCAAATAATGTCACTTTCTCGCTTTTTTTTTTGTCCTCTGGTTCAACTCTGCTGGGCTATTGCGTATCTTTTAAATGACAGTGGCTAACCTATAGTGCAATTACTGTCAACTCAAATGGTTCCATTTTGTACTAAACCATAACCAATTTGACAGTTAATCCATAGACAATATGATAGCCACTGTCATTTAAAAGATACGCAATAGCCCTGCAGGTCGTTTAGCTATACAGCCAGTATTTTCGTGTTCATCATTAAAAAAAAGGCAATTTTGTTGAAATCTATATTATTTTAGAGAAATTTAAAACCAAAATAGATAAAGTCATAATAATAATTATATTCTAAAGTTAACTTTATGTTATTTTAATTTTAAATATGGCTGTATAAAAAGTTGGAACCTAGGGATGGAAAGTAGTACCTTCAACCCGCTCCGCAGGCATGTTATGACCTATGAAAAATCCTTTCCTGAGCGGTCAGTGTCAATATCAAATAGTTATCTCAGGCGCGCAGTCCAGTTCAACGCATACTGTCCTCGAAGATGGGTAAGCCGGTCTTCCCAGGTGGCCACGCCAACAGCAGCGTCAGATTTAGTAACGTTCATTTGGTTCTCAAATGTGCGGTTTTATGGACACTCAGTAACGGCCCTTTCTGTGATAACATGGTAACGGGTAGCGGAATAGGGCAACAGACTGGCGCGATGGCGGCTGGAGAGCCTACAGGCCCATCGTGATGATGGCTAGACTCTAGAGAGTAGGAGAGTAATTAACAAAAGCCACACGCCAATCTGCAGTGGCAGCAACGAACACTAAGCCTGCGGGCACGAAACTTGCGACGGCCGAGCGATGGCGGCAGCGACGCGACGTGACTCGATCAGGTAGCTATATCTTGTGCGGGCACGAAACAAACCGTAAAATAATAATTCGTAGTACCCGCGCAAGAGACAAAACCAAACTATTTTGTTCTCGACGCTTCTGCGTCGCCGTCGCCGTCGTCGCTCCACCCGCGCCGCGCGACGCCCGTGCAACGCTCGTTCGCCCCGCTCTGCCGTCGCGCGTCGCCCGTTTCGTGCCCGTCACTTTATTGTGCAATACTTTTCTAAACATCGCCGTCGCGTCGCCATCGCTCGGCCGTCACAAGTTTCGTGCCCGTAGACAAATCATTTACAAGTAATTATTGCAAAAACGGGAAACCATATTCCTTATTGAGAGCTTCCGTTGCGTGCGCTGCGAAAATGGTTTAAGTTATGCAAATATTGTGTATTAAATAAATGTTCCTCTATAAAAGTTCTACAAAAAAGTCCGCGACAGCATATGTCTATCTACTAAGATTGACTCACTGTAACCATTTTTTACTATCGAAATGTTAGGTTCAATAGAATTATTTTTTGCGAAGCTTATTTAACCCATATGATATTAATCTATATCTAAATAAATATGTTAAGAAAGAGGATATGTAGAAAGGAAATTTAATATAGAATATTTGTTCCTTTTACTCTATATAGTTTAAACAAATACCTTAGAAGATATCGCAATGTTAAAATGTACGCGCGACAAAATAATTACGCGGTCCGCCGGCCCTCGCGTCCCGATGTAGATACGAGTACGTGGAGATTTTGGCCTCCGGGAAATTCAAATTCAAAATATTTATGGCACCATAATATTTATAAGGTGTTATTGTATATTGTTTTGTGAGCACTAGCGGCCCAGTGGTGGCGGCTCCGACTTACGAACAGTTGGACGTGGGTACGAACCCAGGCAGGCGCATTACTTTGTGTAATTTATTTCATCACGTGCCACTGCTCTTAAAACGGTGAAGGAAAACATCGTGAGGAAAGCGGCATATCTTAGAACCAAAAATTTGAAGATTGTGACATGTACCAATCCGCACTGGGCCCGCGCGCGTGGTGGATTAGCCCATCCTACTCCTAGAGAGGAGGCCTGAGTCCCTGCAGTGGGAACAATTAATATAGGCTAATGATGATGATCGTATATTTAACAGTAAGAGATAGGCACCTATAGTAATTCTAACTTTAATAATGTAATCTAAGGTTCTATCAAATACTATAGAGAGGAAAGATTAGTTTTTTGTTTGTTACGATTTAACTCACTTGGACTTGGAAAATTCTTTCCACATTAGAAAGCTCATTGAAAAATATTACTATGTTGGATACTCGATCTATCGAGGAAGGTTGTAAGTTACATAGTATTATAATAAGTACAGAAAGAGTATAATATGTCTAGGTTCCTATCAATTTCTTATTTGGAATTAGTCTGTTAGTCTCTAATCACGGCCGGCTGTAAGAATATAACCCTTCCTTGGCAGTCAGGTAAAAATGGGTCTTTAGTTCGTAAAAATGGAAATGACGGGGACGTGTCTACTATTATTTTAGGAGATTTTGATTTTATGGAAACAAATGATTTTTTAAGACGCAATATTCGGGAAGAAAAAAGGGAATCCATAAATTATGTTTGGAGAATCGGCACCTGTTCCCTCTTATTAACCTGTTAACTCTACCCTCCTAGAAACCTACCTAGGTTTATCTTTAGAAGTCATAAACGTGCCTGCTATCTGCTGAAATAATGTTTTTTATGTTTCGTAATAACCGTCCTTGTAATGCAAATACGGGGCTCTTAACATAACAATCGAAACAGAATAAGCCAACTGTAGCCACCGGAAGTAATCATCTCGTGATTTTTTCAGTTAAACTCATTTATGTAATTGAAATGGCGGACTATCTGCAAATCATCATTTTCATCTCGCGATTAAGCATTGAGGTCGCATTGATGTTGCAGCGGGTTATTTCCCTAATTGTCGATGGCGTACGGAGAGCAGTGCGCCCGCGCATCAATGGACGCAAATGCGCGTGTCGCCGCGTTGCGCCACCACCGCGAGACAATGGATGCGGCCGGCTGGCCTGCTCTCGCCACTTGACACCTCAGCTTCGCACTCTTTTGGTAACAATTATCTCAGTCCCTGCGCCGGAAAACGAGGACACGAAATTTGTCTTCGCGCGTTGTAAGCATTTAAGAATGGTATATAGAGCGCCGATTATAATACTGCAACGGTTTCGTAAAAATAGTTTAAGTGGCCCTGCTGTCGTTGGTGGGATTAAAGCTTAGATTTCCATACAATATGAGGATGAATATGTGTTATGCACGGTTGTCAGTTTAATTAAACGTGGAAAATCAATTAAGTAGATTTTAGGAGCACATCAATGTCACTCAAGGATTTTCCGGCGGCGGGCGTATGGGCGCGTCGGGCCGTGACGGCGATGAGTGACCCCAGTCTTGCGGGTGACCACACGCACACATGGCCACGGCATGTCCAGCCGACTAGCCAATTAAATGGATCAAGCCGGAACGGCGTTGGTGGGTCCGGGCCTCGTTACCACGCCTCCGTTTAAACATATAATCAGGCATATTATTCATACAGAGGTCTATCGAGGGGTTTAAAAACTACGCAGGACCTTTGTTAGCTGTTGGATACTTACTATTTTTCTTCTGGTCGTCAGGCCGGTACTTGCGTATAGCGACGGACACTGCCTGTTCAATACTACGCACGTACACGCCCGGCTGCCTCGTCATGAGTGTGAAGTCGCGCTGGCGGGGCTCAAAAACGTCTCTAATACCAAGCTGCAATTAGATACTCATCTAGCTAAACAAGTCTATTGTCAAAAAAACCTTCAGATGGCTTGAGTGACAAAAATTAAGCAGGCAACGTTATATTATGTGATCTTATCGCAATGAAGCTGTACAAAATGCAAAAGCATTGTTAAAATCATAGGTACCTATCCAGATAGGTAGCTAGGTACCTAAGTATATTATTTTAACATTCTCAGGGATTATACAGGATGGCCGGAACATTGACGTCCAAAAATAAAATTTAGGTCCCTCGTATCGTGGGGTATCCGAATCACCCCCATGTATGTTCCGCGACTTTTCATAGTTTTCGAGTTACGAATTTTTTTCTGATTTTTTGAGAATGATCGACCTGAGCAATCTAAAAAAATATAAAAAAAAAAAGTACATGGCTTTGTCGAGATTTTTTTTTTGCAACTGAATCTTCGTGAGTAGTACTTTTATGCATAAAATAATGAGCTTCGTAACTGTGATGAAAGTTATGAAAAAGTTGGTCTAAAGCGAAAAAATTACGTTCGGTAAATTATGACTTAGCTTTTCAACTTTAAATAAAAAATTAAAACAGTTGACTTCATGGTTCCTAAGTAGGCTTCAAGAATGCGCCAGACTCTCAGTTTCATAATCATAAAAAAATTAGTACTTACTTTTTTACCGAACGTAATTTTTTCACTTTAGACCAACTTTTTCATAACTTTCATCACAGTTACGAAGCTGATTATTTTATGCATAAAAGTACTACTCACGAAGATTCAGTTGCAAAAAAAAAATCTCGACAAAGCCATGTACTTTTTTTTTTAATTTTTTTTAGATTGGTCAGGTCGATCATTCTCAAAAAATCAGAAAAAAATTCGTAACTCGAAAACTATGAAAAGTCGCGGAACATACATGGGGGTGATTCAGATACCCCACGATACGAGGGACCTAAATTTTATTTTTGGACGTCAATGTTCCGGCCACCCTGTATAGCGTAGCTTTCATTGCTCAAAAACCAAAAACACCGATCACAAATAATTCGTATTGTTTAAAATTTTTATAAATGTTCTCCTTATTAAAAAAAAATCGTAGTTGTAAGGACTACGATTTTCTTCTTAACCTAAATCGAATTTTGTCTCTGTACCGGTTGAATAGTACTGGATTTGTTATGTATTATTTCCACGAGAAACTTTTGGACTATGTATTCTGTGCTTTTAGTGTGATTCATCGTGCCATCGTGCGTAGGTATAGCCGTATAGGTGTACCTACTTATGTCAATACTAGCACAATTATTATGATAATAGAGCGCGCACTAATCTCGTTTTTTTTGTTACACTAAAGCCGAAACTAGGTCAAAAACTAATCGTTTTGCTTTCGTACCTCAAAGTGCATTAGAAAAATTAGAAAATCTAAGTGGGTGGAAGGATACTCTAATAATATTAGTGAATTCCTGTTTTTGATAACACTTCTAAAATACCACAAATTGATTTGTTACGATCTCCGGTAAAACTTTGTTGTTACCTTCTGTAAATCTGTGGTTAAGGTCACATGACCTTTAACAGTGAAGCTCGGCACGATGCCCTTCACACGACGCGGCCGCAACACCGAGTAGATGTCCGACAAGTCGGATTCTCGCGCCATTCGGGACAGCAACCGCCCAAGCTCCGGCGAGCCACCCCGAGTTGGCAGCACCACCAGCAAGTAGTAACGATCGCTGTCTAAAGGCAGTCTTAAGGCCGAGGCCTCTAAATGTGGCAGATAAGCGTGCTCCAACACTGTATCGTATCGCATATACGTGACCTGTTGAAAATAATTGACTCATCATCAATTATTTGAATAATGAAAAGCAATGCTGTGGCGAATTCATAATGCAAATTGTGTTGTTACGCTAACCATTATAACAAGGGTATTTACAATGTCGCTAGGATGTGCGATTCACGAGCTTGCGCATTAAATGGCATGGCGCAAGAGCGCGCAAGCATCTCCAGAGCGTACCAAATTGTGCTAAATCAGAGAGCTTTTTCATTTAAATATCATATTATTTTAAATAAATGAGTAGTTTATTCTCAACAATATTCAAACTTCTGTCAGTTGTGCTATTAGGTATGGTACTTAGTACTACATAAATAGGTACATAACGTAACAATTTGAGGACTCACCTGAACGCTTCTCAATCCGTTCGCTAAGAACATTTGGTCGTCAAAGCTCGGATTAGACGCATCCGAACCAATATCGTAAGCTCTGTAATACAAATAGTCGTCTATGTACGGAGGATTTGTGAATATAAAATCCACTATCGACTTCTTCTTTCGTTCAAGAGTCTCAAGCGTAGATTCATTAGCTGGTGTAACAGAATTTAATGTGGTCGTCATGTCATCCAAAGACATTTGTTCTGTTTGTTGTGTTTCAGTCATTGTAGTCATCATACTCTCGGTTGGGGTGTTCTCTGTCAACGTTGATGTTATTGTAGAACTATCGATGGTTGATAATAGTGTTTGCGTCATGTCAGTCAGAGTTGTTTGTGCTGTGTTAGTTGCATCAGGCGTGCTTGACTGGGCTGTAGAGGATGTGCCATCAAGAGTAGTCGCAGGCACTGTGCTGGTTTCAAGATTTGAAGACGAATCCACTTCGTTGTTTGTGGTCGGCTCAATTGTTAAGGCATTTGTGACTTGGGAACTCATCGAAACTGGTTCCGTTTCAGCCGCCGTGCTTGGCGTTACTGCCGTAGTGGTCGGTTCTGTCTCAGGGGATGGAGCCTTCGTGGTGGTCTCCGGCACCGGCGATGTAGTTGTTATTTGTGTCGTTGTTTCTGTAATTCTTTCGGTGGTAATTGTTTCTGTTGTTGTGACAGTGCTCATGGGCGTGCTCTCTGCGTTTGGGGCGGCTGATGGGTTCGCAGTGGTCGATGTTGCACCTTTTATGTCTATCGTGCTTATCGTTTCCGCATTTGGATTGATAGTGCTGGTAGTTTCTTCTCTGTTCGGGGGAGTAGTACTAGCATCTTCTCGAGCTGGTTTACTTTCTGCCGTCATTGCTACAGTTACTGTGGTAGCATCACTAGACCCTGCTGCTGCTGGACTAATGGTTGTCGTCGCAGAGCTAGTGTCACTTGAAGTGCTGTTGGTTTCAGGTGCAAGTGGTGGCAACTGATCGTTATCTAAATCGAAACCATAAAACCGTAGAATCTTTTTGTATGGCTCGTTGAAAGTGACATTTTCATTGTTCAACGCTAACCCCGCCAGGAATCCTTCTTCCGGTACGAAATAAGTCTGAAATTGTTAAAATAACTTTTTCATTTCTTTTCATTTAACTTTTTCATTACTTTTCATTGGACTTTTTCATTTAACTCATACTCTAAAAGTAGATCATAACATGCCTGCGTAGCGGGTTGAAAGTACTACTTTTCAGCTTTAGGGAGAATCGCTTTCAACTGACAGCTGTCAAATTATTTTTAAAAAGTAGGTCTATTTACACATTTTTAATGTAATTTAGTGGCTGTATAAAAAGTTAGAACATAACTTTTTTTTCGTACTTCTTGCTCAAAAAAGTGACATTCTATGCCACAAAAAGCGAACATAACAATAGTCATTTTTAATCTGTTAAAAACAGGGAAAAAAAATTGTACTGAATTTCATTCACCCTCTATGGGGAGAATGTGATTTAAAATACTGAACTACATCTGTGTTGACACCATTGAGTTTGTATATAAAGCATTATACTGTTATACATCTTTTTGAAAGGAATACACATTTATTATGCAGTTATACGAAAACCGAC
This sequence comes from Diarsia rubi, assembly GCA_932274075.1. NCBI lineage: Eukaryota > Metazoa > Arthropoda > Insecta > Lepidoptera > Noctuidae > Diarsia > Diarsia rubi. Next base: position 7,604,343 of record OW026414.1, read on the forward strand.
GAGGCCGTATGAGTTTGATGCCTTTGCTTTTCCGACAAAAAAATATTAGTCTAGGAATTTGCCGCGTTTTTGTTTTCTTCAAATACATAAACTTTAAGTTTATTTTACTTTTAATTGTCATTAATTTTAATAAATGCTTGTCTCATATTATTATTGTGTTATTTTTTTCGCAAATGATACGAAAACTGAGTATTTTCCTCGGTGATAAAGCTGTCTTAGTCTTGGGTGAACTTCAATCACGAGCGAAGCGAGCTTCTCTCGTGATTTAAGTTTTTAATACCCTCGCTACGCTCGGTAGTAAACCACGAGTCCTTCATTACGCTCGCGATTTAAATCGTCACCCGCGATAGAAGACACTGCTTTATCCCCTTGGTTAATTATCTACTAATACAGCCGCTAAATTACAGCGCGATTTAAAATTAAAATAACATAAAGGTTACTTCAGAATATAATTATATTATGACTTTAATATAATTTAGTTTTAACTATTTCTCTAAAATAACATAGACTTCAGCAAAATCTTTCTAATTTTTTTTAAAGATGAACATGATAAATACCTACTGGCTGTATGTAGCTGAACGACCAGAGGACAAAAAAAACATTAAGGTGGAAGCTCACATCCGGCCCGCGAAATTCCAATTTTCTTACGTTTTTGGCAATTTGCAGGCCAGTGCTTGGTTGTATGTTTATGAAAATTTGATTTGCGACTGTAAGACGTATGAAGTTACCGAATTATAACCATCAAAATTATCAATACAACCCTCCAAGTTCATTTTCATGTCAAGATTGATTTTTGCATGTAAAAGTCATTCTTTAGTAATTTAGTCGTCGTTCTTTAGTAGTTAGTAATTTTGATGGTTATAATTCGGTAACTTCATACGTCTTACAGTCGCAAATCAAATTTTCATAAACATACAACCAAGCACTGGCCTGCAAATTGCCAAAAACGTAAGAAAATTAGAATTTCGCGGGCCGGATGTGAGCTTCCACCTTAAAGCGGGAAAGCGACAATCCGAGCAACACTGTTTTTTTCTTTAGCTAATAATTATTTGTTCTTATTTTTATTTTCTTCGTATTCGTAATGAAAAACAGTGTTTAACTATATTACTTAATTAGTCCCTCGAACTATAAGCGCCCTCACTACGTTACGGGCGCCAAACCCCGTCTCGGGCCTAAATAAGTAATCTCGCCCCTCTGTTAACAATGTACCATTTATTGTGTAGGTACCGTTGTTGGCAGATTAAAAATATCGTCGTTTCACTACTACTACTATACCCTTTACTCGACAAAGTGGACATAATTATAGAATAAGATACTTCTAACATACTTTCGACTAAGATTTATAAAATGATTGTTTAGACGAGCAGCAAATACGACATGAGTTCGAATACCGGTCAGCGAAAGTGTGTCTATGGGTATTTATCTAATTAGGTTTGTGTGTTAAATCGCGATCGATAAGCTCACACTGATCAATTCTTGCTTCTAACTATCGATAATAGCAGCTAGTTATCCGTACCACCTACTATTGGAACCAAGCGGGATCTCGCGAAGTTATTATTTTTGGTTGAAGGCCTCATAGCAATCGGAGGGGTCTAATATTCTCTTAGTATTTGAAATAACAGTGTCCTTCCAAGACTCTTAACTACCTAAGTAACCCTAACTCGCTCTAGCTAGGAGGGGTAGGGCCGCTCGCGCAGGCACCCTCACTCAGTCAGCCCACGTTGGAGACCTCGAACCAATAGAAATGATGTGTGACTGATTCTACCACCGGATTAGTATGAAATAATATTATCGCAGTAATTTTTAAGGAAATTATTTTGAATTTGTTTCAGGTAGTTTAAGCTAAGTACTTTGTGCTTCGTGTCTAAGTTCACGGCCTGAAAACGAAGGGGATATTATGTGATCGAAACAATTGTTAAACCAGACCGTACTTCCTAAAGTTACAAATGAGTTGGATACAATTTAGTCACAGATCAAAACAGAACAAAAGCGAGAGGTGAGAGTTTCTAACGATTTGTTTATTTGGCGAGTCACATTAAAAATATGCTTTTATTTCGCCGCGATTTTACGACTTTAACCTACTATATCATAGATCTATGATACCGATAGACATAATTTTCGCATGAAAAATTCAATATAACCGAGGGGTGTTTCAGGTACCTAGACACCACACACACACACCCCCCGGTGTGTGGTGTCTGGGTACCTGAAACAACATTTTGAATGTCTCTCTAGCTAATAAATAATTTATTTAAATATTTGTAAGTATTCTAAATATATTTATTTTATAACTTACTTTTAAAGTGCGATGTATATCTCGAAAGCCTATCCTCATGACATTCCTGTTCCACGGTAGCTGCATCCCACGCTGGATCTGATATGAGGCCTCTCCATCCACACCCTCGTACAGGGCCACCATTATCCCCATTAGTCCATACGGCGAGAACGCGATGTTGTTATCATTTAAAAAGTTATGTTCTGCCAGCACTTTCAAACCAAATTCGTTTGTTACATCGACCATATGAGCTAAAGGCGTTCTTCCAGTATCCCATAATTTTATTTCTATTGGAACTCCGTACTCTGATGATGCAGTAATAATTGTGATACACGCGTAAATAGAAGCGGCGCGCAAGATCACGCTCGCCAAACGAGAACTTAGCACGCGTCCGTTAGCACGCATGTTGTCCGCGGTTGTGAGGCGCTCCGCTGACCACGGGCTATGGCTTCGGGTCCACCGAGGCGCTTGGGCTAATCTTCGTGGCTAATTAGCATTGAGACCCCGAACTTTTCGGTGAATGCCCTCGGCGAATTTGTGCGAATTGTTTTATATGTTGCATTGTTGTCCGTACGGTACACCGTACAAATAACTGAAGTACATGTTTAACTTACTTGATATATGTGATTCTTGCGATTTGGGATTCTTGACCCTACGTTCTAAACAAATAAAGCAACTTTAAAGCTGATGTTTTTGACACTGACATTTACATTCGTGAATTGAAGGTGTCAATTTTTAACGTGATTCTTATTATGATTCTGCGTGGACTCTGATAAAGCGGCCATTTTAGACCCGCAGTTCCATTCTCACGGTATTCGTATCGTACCTAGCTCACATTCTGTGCAGGGGACATCATTCTAATACCCTGGCAAGAAAATGAACAAATACCTATTACCACAAGTTCAAACCCCTGCGGGCATAACTGCGAAGAAAAGACAGCCCATGATTCATGCATAAATAATAACAAAATTGACATAATTATTACTACGGAACAGTTTTTGTGCCAATTAACCGCTTCACTATCAAGCCGGTTTTGCTTGCCGCAAGCCATTTAGCCGTTGAGATATTCTTTTACCGGTGTAAGTTATAGTCGAGAGCAATACCACGGTCACAGTGCACATTTTGACTTTATCGTGACGTGATTAAATGATGCCAATTAATTATTAACTGCCCGCGGCTAATTCGTCCGCGTGGATGTCGGTTATCGTGACCAGAAGTAATGTTTTGAAAGGGTTGAAAGCCTTTCAACCCCCTACAACCCTTTTTTAACTTTCCCGACTTCCGAAAAGGAGGAGGTTCTCAATTCGTCTATGTTTTTTTTATGTTTGTTATCGGATATCTCCGTCATTAATGAATCGATTTACAACATTTTTTTTTGTATTCGAAAGAGTATACTCTCGAGGTGGTCTCATTGTCACCAAGCTAGGATCTGATGATGGAAACCCTGAGAAATCGAGGGCAACCCTCGAATTATAATTATAATTATTTATAGGCACACATTACGTTTTTCATATATTTTTTTAAGTTATAATTTGCGTCTAATAATCATAATCTCATGTGGCTGTGCTATGATGGAAGGTATAACTCCTCAACGTATACGTAGGTAGGTAGGTTCTTATGGATCGATAGTATTAGGTTATTAGGTGTTCTGATAATACATAGAAGGTAAATCTCATTACGGACTTTAAAAAAAAACAGGTTTTCAATTCGGAACCCTGAATAGTTTCGCCATGTCTGTCTGTCTGTCCGTCTGGCTAACTCTACTAGAATGCTAAAAAAAGGTGCCTCTAGTACCTACACATTAAACTAGGGAAGATTTTTTTCTCGTTTGGGAATAGTGAGGCGGGCTTGTCCCATATAAAAAAAATAAGCTTTAAATAAAGTGCAATTTTTTGTTAGACTCAAGAGTGCCAACCTAAACGGGTTGTGATTGGGCGTGTGAAACTATTCATGGTAGTCGCATATTTACGCTAATATTATAAAGCTGAAGAGTTTGTTTGTTTGTTTGCTTGTTTGTTTGAACGCTAAGATCTCAGGATCTTCTTTTTGGAATTGAAAAATTATTTTTGTGTTGGTTAGTCCCTTTATCGAGGAAGGCTTTAGGCTATATAACATCACGCTACAACCAATAGGAGTGGAAGACAAATGAAAAATATTGCAAAAACGGGAAACGATAATCCTTTTTTTGAGAGCTTCCGTTGCGTGCGCTGCGAAAATGGTTTAAGTTATGCAAATATTATGCACAAAGAAATGTTTCTCTTTAAAAGTCCTACAAAAAAGTCCGCGACAGCACATATCTATCTAATAAGATTGACACACTGTTACCATTTTTTACTATTGAAATGTTAGGTAAAATAGAATTATTTTTATATAAATAAATGTGTTTGTTAGAACGAAAATCTAATACTTATAGAATATTTGGTCCTTTTACTCTATATATTTTAAACAAATATCTTAAAAGATATTGCAATGTTAAAATGTGGGGAAAATGAGGGAAAGGCATAAAATACTGTTTTACTTGGTTCGACAAGAGGAGTGCTTACTCTTATCTTAATAGACACCGACCCTTCACTTCCGGAACCAAGCGCCTAAGACAGAGATTTGGAAGATGTGACTGATACCTTCTCGAGAATTATTAAACGATTATTCGTTCGTCGTAGTTTTCAGCTGCATCCAGTTAGACTGGAAGCTGAATACAACATAGTTGGGATAACGCACGTGGATCTTTTAACGTGGATTTTTCACTCGAGATAACGCAAACATTCTAACGATAGTATCAAAATGGATTTCGGCGTTTAGAAGTTACGGTGGAATAAATAAACTGACAAATATAGGTACAGTAAGGCAAGACAAGTGCATGGGCACGCTAAGGATTGTATTTCTGTGAACGCACGGGCGAGCGTCCATACTTTTGTGTGTGTAAGTGGTCTGGCGCTATATAGTACGCACACCACAGATCGCCTGCTATCGTATCATGTCGTCGGCGTGGTTGCGTCGGGCGTCGCACTCCACGAAATAGCACAACAAAATATATTTCCGTCTCTTTCGTTATAATCGCAGCAAACGCATTATAATCAATTGCTAAAATTCGCATTTAACTTACAAGTGTCGATAGCTGTTTGGGCTAAGCAATGGATTTATGATCAATGAGGTCCGAGTTCAAATCTCACACATCACAAGATAGTGCTATTTGTTTCTTTGTAAACATTTTTTTCTTTTTGTAATTGTAAATCCATTATAATACTTATTTTATTTAAGAAGTTAAATTTTTTTTTTGGTTAGCCTATTTTGTCCCACTGCTGGGCAAAGGCCTCCCCATTTCTTTCCAGCTCTCTCGGTGTTAAAGAACTTAAATATATAGGATAAAAACCCAACGCATTATTATTTAACTATTTATGTGATTGTGATTATGTTATCATTTCGGTGTTGGGTGGTAAGGTAGAAAAAAAGTCGTGTTTAATGACAAGACAACGTTTTATTCGTCATAATTATTTATAAAATTGTCTAATTAACAATCATGAGAATTGTGACGTCAAATCCTACCTAAATAAAAACAGTTCTCTTGTAATCGTTCATAACATTTTTTATTGAATACCCACTAAGTCAATTCTTAACAAGGAAAAGATAATTTTATCACAGAAATATAATTGATGATACCTACCCACTTATTATAGATATTAGCAAAGTTTATTGACAACTAATATGATTCAGACTTTATGAACCTGTTTTTTTTGTAACGTCACAATGAATGTCGTTTTGAGGTTATAGCTTAATTGATCATTTTCTTGAAGAAAAGAAGATTGAAACTAAACCTCAACTTAAAATTAGTAAATAATTACGGATAACTTATTATCATCAAATATGTTATACACGTTTAATTATTAAAACCAAAACATTTACGCATTTTAATATTTTGTAGAACCCCCATTATTTTCAATGCAGTCATGTAGACGTTTGCGCATAGAACTCATAATATTATGAGTGTGTATAAAGGATAGGTAACGTTTTTATCAGGGCAGTGGGTGTTATCTTTGCGCCGTAAAATAAATTGTAAAAAGTCATGTCATCTGAAAATATGGTAGTATTCCAGTAAAAATTTAAATAAACCCGTGCGAAACGTTATCATTCTTGATTTTATCTATTTGTCAGGAAGGGATTTTTAGCTGGTCTTCTGTGATGCAAGCCTTTAGCTTGGAGGGCACGGAGAACAGTTTGAGATGAGGTGTCGAATAATTCCGCGAAGCGTCCCGTAGGTGTGAAACCATTTATTTGACCATAATTATATTATTATGTCGTCACCGCCGTCGCTGCGTTTCACTAATAAGCGACGGCCTTCCACTTCGCTGTCAATTAGCAAGGCGACCCTTTTCCTCGTATCTTTTGATTCAGAGACTAACAGTATTCTTCTAAAACAAAACAAAAGTGGTGTTAGGCGGTTATAATAAAATACTAAAGACTTTATTCGCTCTGCATTTATGAATCCAATAACAAACACTAATTATTTATCTTTTAAGCCTCATGATGAATTTAAAAAACAATTAATGAATTCATTATGTCACCAAACGGTATTATGTCTTTATTTCTACTAACAGTTTAAGTTGCAATTCTTAAATATAATACTCACATTCATTCCAGTTTTTTTCTGATATTTGTAATTCTATTAACATCACTTTTATGCGGAGCAATAATAGTCGCCCTCTCCTCATTATGTGCATATTGACAAATATTAACAACAATACTGCTATCTAATAAACCACACGTCACTAATCAACAACTATAACCCAATCGACAACGTTCATCCAGTAACATATTCATAAAACTCATGTCTACCTCACATAAATTATAATTCTTGACTTATTTTTTCTATGATCTACCTTTCAAACTTTACGAAATGTGTGAACAAAGCGAACAAGTAAGAAGTTCGTAAAGAAATATTATTATAAATAGAATATATAGAAATATAATTTTCTTTATCTTAATAAAGAATATAATATTTCTGTCTCATTACTTCCAATCAAGTTAATACTTACAAAAAGTGTAACACTATCTGCGTGAGATTAGAACGCACGACTTACTGATTCGCGATAGATCTATCCGAACGCGCTGAACCGCTAGGCCATCGTGACTTATATTACAGTGTTGAAATTATGAACGACAATCATTTGGTGACGACAATATTTGTCTTGAAAGTAAAAGGTCGTAAGTCAAAACTAAACGTCAAGCTAATGCTTTGTGCGGTCGCTTATCCACTTTAGTAACCGACCGTACATTTAGACAAATACACACCTTAAGCCAGTTTCTGGTTAATACGATACCCGTTGAAGTGAATATGGAGAGAAATCGAAATGGCATCGTTGTATGCGCGTACGCATGTCGACAGATTATCATGGTGTACAGACTTTCTATTACCAACGTTAAAAAAAGGTTTTGAACCCTCAAAACATTCTTTTTTTTTGGGGAGTTGTGTAAAAATATATAATAAAAACATTGTGTTTTAGTGGTCCACCTAGGTCCTGCAGGGCTATTGCGTATCTTTTAAATGACAGTGGCTAACCTATAGTGCCTTCATAGAGTATTGTTGTAAATTATTGTACTAAAGGGAGCTAAGTAACAGAGTTAACACAGCAAGACATTCACAGTTAGAAGAAATTTTATTTGACACACACTAAATTATATCAAGTTGTTACCTAGCAACAAAACACAAAGACTACTTAGAATATAGACTCTATGGGACGCATGCCGATTCCAACCTATTTTCAACACCCCCACTGAATTCCCATGCGCTCCATGCAATATTTTAGCTTAATGCAAGCCAGGCTTTTAGTGAGACAGTCAGCAGGCATCTGGTTCGTATCACAATATTCTATACGAATCACACCGGTTTCAGCCAACTCTCTTATGAAATGGTAGCGTATGTTGATGTGCTTCGACCTTCTACCAATCGCAGAAGAGTACACTAATTTACTTGCACTCTGACTGTCGCTGAACACTGTAACGCAGTCGTTGAATCCAGCTAGCTCTTCTAATAAGCCTTTAACGCAGACTAGTTCTTTTGAGGTTTCGCAGATGGCTATATATTCAGCCTCAGCTGTGCTTAAGGCTACGCATCGCTGTTTGCGAGCTTGCCAGGACACAGCACCTCCACCAAAAATAAGGGCATAACCAGTAAATGAGTGCCCATCGGCGTCCGAGTATGCAACCAGCGGTTTGCCTGTTCTTTCATAGACCAGTTTATAGTCTACGGTACCCTTTAAGTACCTGAGCACCCGCTTGAGCGCAGTCATGTGCTGTTCATCCCAGCATGTATTAAACTGGCTCAAATAGCTGACCGCAAATGTCAAATCAGGCCTTGTGCCGCAGGATAAATACATGAGCGATCCTATTACTTCTTGGAAAGAAAAATCCTCACACCTTTCCCCCTTTGCAAGTCGTAGATTCAATTCCATTGGAGTAGCTACAGGCTTGCAGTCTTGCATTCCATATTTTTCTAGAATCTTTTTGGCGAAACTTGCCTGTGATAGGAATATCTGCCCATTGGATCGCGTGATATGCATTCCTAGACAATCCTTGGCCTCACCTAAATCTTTAATTTTGAACGCTTTAGCGATTGTCTTTTTGACTCTTTCTATGTCCCCCACTGAACTTCCAAAAATATAGAAGTCGTCGACATAAAGTGCTATTGCAATCAGGGTATTATCTTTCCCCCTTTTAATGTACATGCACGGATCATACTTCGATCTTGTAAAACCATTTTTAATGATGTGATCATGTACTTTGACATTCCAGCAACGTGCAGCTTGTTTGAGGCCATAGATGGCTCTCTTCAGCTTGCACACTTTCTTTTCATTTCCCTTCTTTATGAAAGATTCAGGTTGCTCCATATACAGATCCTCATCTAAATCACCATTTAAAAATGCTGTGGTGACGTCAATATGGTGTACATTTAAATCCAATTCTGCTGATAATCCCAGCAGAAGCCTAATGGAAGAAAGTTTGACTACAGGAGCAAAGGTCTCCGTATAATCTTCCCCAAACTTTTGAGAGTAACCTTTGGCAACAAGGCGAGCTTTATGCCGTTGAACCTTTCCATCTGCCCCGATTTTCAACTTAAAAATCCATTTATTTTTGACGACATTAGCGTCTCTGGGACGATCGACGAGCTCCCAAGTCTGATTCTCCATCAGTGAGTCGTATTCCTCCTTCATAGCTTTCTTCCACAGGTCTTTATCAGAACGCTCCATAGCATCCATAACTGAAATCGGGTCAGGAGCATTCATGACATGGAAATTGTATATCATGTCCTCATCTATTCTTTCGACTCTATTTCTTAGAGGATAACGCCGTTCCTCAGGCACCTCTACAGCTTGAACCGGCTCTGTTGACGGTTCTTCGAAAGAGTCGTGAAAATCTTCTTCAGCAATTGTGGTCGATGAACTTGGTGACATAACCATATTACTCTGGCTTGGGCCATCCTCAGGCGCCACAGTCCTAGAAGTGCCTTGAGCAGTATCTGGCTCACAAAAAATTGGTACCTCTACATATTCTCGCCTCGGTTTCTCCCTCGAAACCTGTGCACTGCGCTCAGGGGATTTAATCTCCTTGATTACTTTTGACCGCTCGTTAAACACGGCGTTAAACACTATTATGCGGCGCGGATTGACCCGGTTGACAAATCTGTATCCCTTTTGTACTTCACTGTACCCAACAAAGACAAGCTCTCGGGTCTTGGAGTCGAATTTCCTTCGGCTATTATCTTTCACCAAAACCTGAGCTGTAGACCCAAAAACTTTTAAATTGGTAAGATCCACCTCATGATTTGTCCAAACTTCTTCAGGAACTTTCCCGGCGATTGCTAATGTGGGTGAGCGATTTTTCAAATAGATCGCAGTCCCCACCGCTTCTCCCCAGTACCGTTTACTTAGGTTACTGTCATGGAGCATACATCTCGCCTTTTCAGTAATGGTGCGGATCGTCCTTTCCGCAACTCCATTCTGTTGAGGAGTATGAGTAACACTCGTCTGGTGTGTAATTCCACATTTGACCAAATAAGCCTGGAACTCCTTATTGGTATACTCAGTACCATTATCGCTTCTAAACCGTTTAATTTTCCTTTCGGTTTGGTTCTCTACCAGACACTTGAACTCCTTGAACTTCTCTAACACCTCAGTCTTTTGCTTCATGACGTAACCAAAAACCTTTCGGCTGAAGTCGTCAATGAACAAGAGGAGATATCTGTTTCCTCCCCAAGTCTCCACATCTATTGGACCAGCTACGTCGCTATGTATTAGGTCCAGCATGCCGGAGGCTCTAAAAGACTTCTTTCGTTTAGGAAACTTTTTTACGCACTGCTTTCCTTGACTACAAGGAACACAAGGGGCTCCATCACCCTTTTTGCCGTAATCTAGGCCCTTGACAATTCTTTTCAAAATTTGCATTTGCGCGGGAGACAAATGGCCCAATCTCCGGTGCCATAATTCAAACTTGTCCTGATTGTCTTCCCCTAAAAGAGCTATCGCCTGAATACAACCGGAACCTAAAACATAAAGTCCGTTTTGGCGCGGTGCGGTAAACAATGCCTTACCATCTATTTTTACATTGTTGTTATAAACACTACATTTGGTTTTATCAAAAAACAATAATATTGCCTGCATCTGCAAACTTTCCTACAGACATTAAATTTGTAATTAGTTCAGGAATGTGAAGAACATCATTCATCTTCACTACAGTGTCACGTTCCCCATGACGCAGGTTTAACTCCACAGAACCTTGCGAAGTCGAAACAATTTTCTCGCTATTCGCGCAAGTTATCGTTTTGGAGCAAGATTTCGTGGGGCTCAAGAGGGATTTCATCGGTGTCATGTGGGACGTGGCTCCTGAATCCAACACCCAGTTATCACTGCTGCCTACAGATGACAACAAGGTCAAAAAGTCTGAGTTCGCGTTCACACTGGTCATCATGGCCGAATTCGCATTTGGTTTCTTCTTATCCGGCTTCTTGGCCTTCAACTGCTTGCATTGCCACTTGAAATGGCCCTTTCGTTTGCAGAAGTGACAAACAATCTCTTTAGTGTGGTCTCTTCCTCCACTACCACAAGCGCTAGATGCTAGCGCCGAATCATCTTTTGGGGCCTCATTCGACTCTTGACGTTGACCCTCCTTTAGAAGTGCTGATATGACCAGTTCTGAGGTAATTGTCGAGCGGGAATGCTCTATGGCCATTACTAACGGATTGTAGTTGTCCGTCAATCCCGCCAGCATTATTATTCCGACAAACTCATCGTCAAGTCCGGCACCAATGCTTCGCAGCTGCTGCTGAATGGCTCGGACTTCCGTGACGTAGGCTTCCATACTTGGGTACGATTCCAGCTTGATGCGAAACATTTTTCGCAGCAACGAAAGCCTCCGCATTAGTCCAGCATCCGCATAGGCATTTTTTAATGCCAGCCAAGTCTCTCGTGCCGTCTTTGCTTCCGTCACAAGGGGGTAGATGCCTTCCGTAAGCATCAGACAGATCTTGGCTCTTGCTCTAGCATCACGCTTCACCAACTCATTTGAGGTCGCACTGAACGTATCTTGCACACAATCCCACAGATCATTGTCGATAAGGAGCATTTGCATAGAAAAAGACCATGTAGAGTAGTTTTCTTGCCCCGACAACTTGGAAATTTGCGTCGTATTTTGCGATGTCATTTTATTCTCAATACATAAAACTGTCCCTAAAAATTTAGTTTCAACGAGGCTACGGTCTGGGCCCATAACCTGTTGTAAATTATTGTACTAAAGGGAGCTAAGTACCTAACAGAGTTAACACAGCAAGACATTCACAGTTAGAAGAAATTTTATTTGACACACACTAAATTATATCAAGTTGTTACCTAGCAACAAAACACAAAGACTACTTAGAATATAGACTCTATGGGACGCATGCCGATTCCAACCTATTTTCAACAAGTATAGTAATATAGATTGAGTGCCTTTCAATTACTGTCAAATGGTTCCATTTTGTAGGTACTAAACCATAACCAATTTGACAGTTAATCCATAGCCAATATGATAACGCAATAGCCCTGCTGGGTCAGGGGGGGTCATGACCCCCATGACCCCCCCCCTGGATCCGCGCTTAGTCGTATTGTTAGGAGGCTTCTTTGTATCGCCGCCGCCGCACGTCTGTAATTTGGACCCTGTTAAAATATGAAAAAATATTGCAAAAAACGATACAAAATTGTAAGAAGTATTTTAAAATGTACAAAATTTGTCGTAAATTAAATAAAAAGAGTAATTTATTTATTTAAAAAAAAATATAAGTTGAGTATCAAACAAAAAATAAAAATACCTAGCTAAGATTGTAACAAAAAAGAATCAATTTTATTGGTTTGTAACCGGAAAGGGCACCAATATCATAGACAACAAAGAGGCAACTTGTCATCTCATCATAGACTGTGACATTTACTCATTTGCTGTATTTGTCTATAGCGTTGCCACTTGGTACTTTTATGCGACTAAATTGCATGGCAAGTTCATGTGACAGTTAAATATATTTTGTTTCAACTTACAAGTGGACAACGTATATTGCTGACTCTTTTAATTTTGCAACAAAAGGAGACATTTCAAATTGTATGAACTAACAATTTTATGGTTGCTGCAAGAAAGAAGGAGCGTGTGTTGTAAATCAATAGATTTTACAAATTTGTTCGCCGTCTAGGACGGTGATATTTGATTATATTGAAAAGGTTAACCAACAGTTATTATTATATGAATTCATTTTGGTAATACAAAAACAGATTCTGGTTGTATAAACAATTGACGAAATTCATCGTTTCATCTGCTTCAAAAGGTCAGTACACCATCATTTTGTGACTCAAGTACAATTAAGAATACGATTTTATATACCTATTTAAGCAATACACGCATCTTTTTCGGCTTAACGATTAACAAAGATAGGTACTTGAAACCATAATTTCTATACTTAGTTATTTTAATGAAGCAATATTCTCAACTGCTGAAATAAAAACAGGATGGGTTCAAAACTTCTCGTTATAATGAAGCTTAAAAGTTCCAATTTTAGCTAATTACTAAATTTTCGGTTACTTATTTTAGCGTTTTAGAGTAACTGGTAAGTGCAACTATATTGTGTGAATCTAGTGCTGTAAAAAACAAAGATCGTAAAATATTCATAGTCAGAAATTTAATTCAAACAGGTTGGTTCTCTATTTTTATTAAATTTGTGTTCATTATTTCTTAGAATAATAATGTAAAAAATAGTATTTGAAAATAATAATATACAGTTATATCCTTATTGATTCATTCCAAGTGATAAAAATATGATCTTTACTGTAGAGTATAGGCACACAAAAATCCACACATTTCATTATCAGATGAACAATGTACCTGAATTCCTGGTGAGGTCTGCAGTGCAAGGTTATGATCATTATGTTTGCCTTTTTTATCTATGAAAAAGCAATACAATATAATATGTGAAACTGAAATTGCATAAACTTATAATAGGTTAAGCTACTTATAAATCTATGATCAATGTATATTCTTTTGGTTAGAAAGGTATGATAATGTAGCAATAAAATAACAGATTTTTGTGATTCAAATTATCATGTCAGTCACAACCACATTTGATGTGCTCAGTCAAATAGCAGAGTGCTTAGAAAGATATTCATCACATGTAAGTATAAACCGTATTGGAAGGTTGTAAGTATCAATTTATTTATAATCAAGATTTTTAAATAATACTAAATGTGGCCATTTTAGTTTGATATCAAATGGTTTGGGTTACAGTTGTGCGTGAATCAAGACTCGGAAGAAAGAAGAATTTCTTAAGAATTGTGACAATAGTTTATGACCGTTTTCTGGTCATAAACTACCAAGTGTAGTGCTTCAAGATGGACCTTCCAGATTGCCCGCCAGGGGCAGAGGGCTATCAGGATTCTGTCACCGAAGTGCCTAAGAAACCTGACCTAGAAGAGTCCTCTTGTACTAAGGTAAATATTGTTTTTAACTTATTAGATAAATATAATACTTAAGTAATTAATCTCAAATAAATCTTAATTTTAATGTAAACTGTTTATTATCCTCAATTGAGACACTAAAGAGCACCTTTAGCTACAGTCACAAAAACTTAATATTAAAAAATTATTCCTGTTTCCCCGTTTAACCCTAAGATATTTTATGCATTTAAAATTATTTACTATGGAGCCAGTGCAATTAAGAAAAAAAAAACAGTCTAGCTCTCAAATATAATTTAATACTATTGAAACGGAATGCTATTAATCAATATTTACTTGCAATAAATTATCAGATTTTTTTTTTAAAGATCCACTCTAGGAATTTCTTCTGTGTCGTGGGTGCGTTTACAAACATTTAAACTCACATACACAAATACCCAGACCTGAAACAATTATCTGTAGGCCATATGCACGGCTAAGTGCGGAAACCTAAACCCCATAAAGAAGGCCATACAAATATTTATTGCGTGCGGGGACCGAACCCGCGACACGCAGCGCAGCAGTCGAATTGCTCCGCCACTGCCCCAATTCTATAGCAAGAACTGTGTTTGCAGGAAGTGCTAACGTTTTCACCTTATTCAGGTCTACAGCTCGCATTATGATGCGTATGTGTAACTATAAATTTTTCACACTACATGTGCTCATAAATACATTCATAAAATAACACTGTGTAGATAGTGTTTTCATTTACATTTTGATAAAATATGCACATTTTAGTAAAAATCTATAAGTATAAACCCAAAATTGTAGGGGCTATATTAAATGGGTATATTTAAATTTAATTATATAATTACTTGTACATAATCTGCGTGAAATAACTATTATTTGCCATGACATGAAATTTTCTAAGATACACTCAATAAACAAAAACATTCCACCACAACTGTAATCCCCGAAGGATTAGGCAGAGGTATACCTAATAGTAGCAGAGGTGGCCCAGTGGTGGCGGCCCCGACTTGCGAACAGTAGGTCGTGGGTTCGAACCGGGCCCACGCAGGCAGGCACATTACTTTTTGTAATTTATTTAATCAGCGTTGCACTCAAAACAGTGAAGGAAAACATCGTGAGGAAACAAGCATGTCTTCTAAAACCAAAAAATTCAAAGACATGTGACATCTGCTAATCCGCACTGGGCCCGCGTAGTAGATTATAGCCCATTCCCTCTTAAAGAGAGGAGGCCTGTGTCACAGCTGGGGAACATTAATAGGCTGTTGATGATTGATGATGATTCCTAATAGTAGGTACACCCACATATCCCCAGTTATGTTGTAAGTCCCATGTAATATTGTGCAACCTTTTTTCCATCACTATGCCCAAGAGCAGACTAGCTGTTACTCAGGAATTCCTTGTGGAAAATCCAATAACAGCTTGACATGGGAATCGCACAAGCACTCATGCTCAGCAGACCCATTTGTGATTGGATAAAATTTTTCATGTTAATCAACAAAAAAAAAAAAACTACTACTTGTTTTGTAATTTTTACAAAACATCGATAAATGGTTCTGAACACACAGCTGTTTTACTACCTGTGTAACTAGCAGGTGAAATTTCACTGGGTGTTTCTCTTACTAAAACTTCTATATGAACTAAATTTATAAATTTGCGGTCAGTGCTTGGCACTGTGAGCAAAGGTGAGCGCGTGAATGACCTATCTAATGCAAAAACATTTTTATAAATCTGACAAGTGGTTCCAGACATTAACTCATTAACACAAAAAAAGAAAATCTCGCCTTGGTGTAAGTGTATTTTATTAGGGAAAACTCACAACCACCACAACATCTGTTTCTTATAATTTTTTGATGATGTGGCAGTTGGTATTAATCTTTTTATTTTTGTGAAACACTTAGTTTTCTTAACTACAGTATTTAAGTATAAATACCAGTGATAGTCTAGTTGTGTGACCATAGGACTGCCAAGTCATAGGTCTCGAGTTCGAACTCAAGACACGAACCTCTGATTTTTCGGATTCATGTGCATATTTAAAATTATATTTCTTGACAGCATGTAAACCCAAATCATGCTTAAAGGCCTCTGATTTTAAAATAAATAATTCAATTGAGTTGGATAATTATTTTGTTTGATGTTATGTTAAGAGGTAAGTAAGAAAGTTTAAAATGTCATCTGTATCAGAAGTATCTCTTGCATTGATAAACTTAATCAGACATCATAATATCTATTAATTAAACAAATAGCAGATTCGTGCCTCAAGTTGTAAGGATACAAATGTTAGATAGAGAGACGGAATATCTTAATACAAGCTAAACGAAGCCTTCACGAAACCGACAACCAATGAACCAAGGACATAACTCGACTTAAAATATGTGTATTGCTGGAAAACAACTCTTTTTGGGTGGAGAATCAAGGTCGCAAAATATGGCAGAGAGATTACATTATTTGCGTTTATTTTATTACCATAGATTGATGATGGATGATGATGTGAAATATTTTAGAACTTCCAAAGTGTCTCTTGAGGTTTGGCAAGACCGGTGAAGAATATTCATGCAAATGAATTTGCGGAAATCCCCATCGAGTCGTTAATAACTGTCTTAATAAATCAGCATTTTTTATTGCTGTGCTTTCTCAATTTGAATCAGTAAATCAGTGTCTTAGACGGGCCCTGTATCAAAATGTTTTGGGGGTCCAAATGAAAACGAAAGGTTTTTCCTATTTGTGACATATTTTTTCTCGGGAAGGCCTATTACGAATGTTTGCTTGCACACGTTCGCGGCCGCTGTAGCACGGGGGCCTCGTATCATTGATAGGGCTGATACGGCGGTAGCCACGCCCATGCAAGAAAGCATACCGTGTTGAACATGCGTTCTGCGACGACGCGACATGCGATAATGAGCCAATTTGTGGCAGATTGAATGCAATCTGCAACAAATTGGCTCATTATCGACTAATGTGAAACTATAAAGGTTCCTTCTGATTTCCACCACCGCCGTTTCGGCCACCTAAGTCGCGTCTTCATTGTGAAGTGAGTGAGTGAGTGAACCAGTTGGTGGTCTCTACATTATCATAAACACTGAACGGGATATTTACCATGTTTACCATTTGTTTCGAGCTCCCGATGACATACCCGGTCTGGTCTCTACATTATCTTGCAGTTTACGTATCCATAGAATAAATCTTGGAAACTTTAATTGATATACAAAACGCCGTTCTTTGGAAAGCTCTGCCTCTTGACGAAGCCGTCAACCAAGCATTAAGTACACCAAACTGACTGCGGTACTCAGAGATATTTAATGATTACTTAAGCCGCCACTTAGTAAAGATTTGACATACTTTTGTATGACAATACTGTCAAAACCTTTATTTAGGGATGGCCTAAGTGCAGGGCACGCCACGATAGTGGCGGTAAGTCCCCTCTTTGAGGAGTGGCTTGAGAGGCGCCACGGCGCCCTCACCTTCCGTCTGACGCAGGTCCTCACCGGACACGGTTGTTTCGGGAGGTACCTGCACCGAATCAGGCGGGAGGAAACGCCCGGATGCCACCATTGTGAGGATCGGCCGGAGGACACGGTGGAGCACACAGTGGAGGTGTGCCCCGCTTGGGCGGAGCCCCGCCGTGTTCTCGTAGCGGCGATCGGCGGCGGCGACCTCTCGCGCCCGGCCCTGGTGCAAGCCATGGTCCGGGGCGAGGAGGAATGGGACGCCGTCGCCTCCTTCTGCGAAGCAGTGATGCTGGCGAAGGAGGTGGCGGAACGCGAGAGGGAGAGAACCTCTCGTCCCAGCCGCCGCGGGAGGCGCTCCGGGCGTCGGGGGTCCCGCGATGACCTCCGGCCACCGTAGACGCGGACCTGTGGACGGTGAGTGATGGGCTAACTCGCCGTCCGTCCGTCTCACGACGAAAACAGGCCGTGTCGACGGCGCGTTCGTGTTCCACGCGCGCCTCAAAGAGATGTCAGCAACATGGGAGGGGCCCGAAAGGGCCGACGCCTGTCGGGGCTGCGGGTAGTCCTCTGGTTATCGCGGCCTCGACATAGAGGGCGAAGAAGGAACATGGGTGGTTTTTAGTCAGTAGAAGTCTGACACTCCCTTTCGCTCTGCCCAGAGCGGGAGGGGTTATTCGATGATTTAACACACACCAAAAAAAAAAAAAAAAAGGGATGGCCTAAGTAATCATTAAAGTTCTCTGAGTGCGGCAGTAAGTGTTATTATTGCTAGGAAACGACTTGATTTTGGGCTAAAAGTTAAGTTTTACGGTAAAAGTAAAACTCAACGTTAAGCACTAACAGCATGAATGGATGCTTTAAATAGTAAACGGGCCATGGAGATAATTAAAGTAAACTTTAATTATCTCAGTCGTTTACCTCCAATATCTAAGTAAGTAGAAAGGTTCCCAGGTCAAACACATGATCGCAATGACGGGGAGAACAACTGCTTTTGGGCTTCGTTAAGGATACTTTTACACCCCGTATATTAAATGGTCTGTGAGCACTGGTATCGGATAATGAGAAAATAATTATAATTCGTGATTATCATAAAGTTTTCCGCGTTGTGTTACCTACGTTACGTTTTCCTCTCATTGACTTCATTGGTAACAGTATGACACGGTAATCGTGTGAAACGACATTTTCTTTCTCCGTGTCACGGTACAGAGGTAAGTATAGCATAGTAAAAATTCCTTAACAATAAAAAAAAATAGTCCAATAAATGAATAAAAATAACATTGTAAACTGTTTTATTTGTTTTGATTTATCCCACTTATTAGGGCGGATCGATTTTAACTTTTTTTCGATTATCTACCGGAAAGCGAATTGACGGGTTTTTAGGTCAGTTGTTGCACTGACTTGTACTTGTGACGGATGTGTTATATGATAGTGATGGTTGTGGTTGTTCTTTGTAGGCGGAGTTAGAGTTCCAAGAGCACCTGAACAGTTTGAAGATCCGGTTGGAGGATGGCAACTCTCGTTGTATGGTGGAGCGGCGCGGGCGCGATATCTCCGGCAAGTGGATCTACCTGTGCTACCCGTGCGCCGCTGTCTGCAGCGGCGAGAGCATCCTGCAGGTGAGACCTCACTACCCCAACGTGTATAGGTATCAGAAACGCCATTTCTGACACTAGAATTCCTTAGTCGCCTCATATATTTTTTTAAATATTTTTATTATTATTTGTGTGATCACCATTGAACCCGTAATTATTGTTTTATTTTTCTTTTAGACTCATATATCGGGGAAGAAACACAAGATCAAGCTGTCGATGTACAATGTCTGGCCCAATAACATCTTTGACGATCATCCGTACAACAACACTGCTGCTAAGGGTAAGTGCACACTTTTCAGTGTCATTCATACCGATTTACCACACCCGGTTTCTTAAATTCAACCAAGTCTTTACTTAACGTAACTTTCATTTATTGTGCACACTAAAATACAACAACAAGCACAGAAATTGCAGTTTATGTATAATAACAAACAACCCAAAATGGGCTTAATAATATTTGAAATCTCCTTGCAGCCACTGAAAGAGTATCTCAGAAGACGGAGGAGGTAGCCCCGCACATGGTGAACCCATCGGACTTAAACAAGAAGTACAACAAGTATAGGAATATTACCTGCCACATCCAGGACTCCCTGGATAGCGTCAAGTTAGTAACAACCGAACATCACTACATTATAAATTAAAAGTCCTCCGTGGCGTCTGTCTTCCTGTTCGCGATTAACACAAAAACTGTTGAACCGATTTTCATGCTGTTTTCACCTATGGATAGAGAGGTTCTCGCGGAAAGCTTTAGTATATAATTTGTCAAGTCCCGACATAACATGTACACTATAGTGTACTATAGTGTACGTGTTACGCTGACCCCAAGTAATGAGGTACAAGGTCAGGAAGATTAATACTTTGACGCCGCATCCTTGTTTGCTAACGCATTTTGTATTGGCAGGGCTCCACTGCTGGGCTTGGAGTACCTTATCGAGCACCCGCCGGAGCAGTCGCACTACGAGCCCACGTACATGTGCACACTGTGCAACAAGCAGGGCCACCCGCGCACCATCATCAACCACATGACCTGCTTCTGGCACCGGTTCAACTATCTCGTAAGTATTATCCACCAAATCAGCCCATCACTGTCCACTGCTGGACGCTGATCGACCACACTACTATATCTTCCGCTTTCCGCATGCAGTCTGACTCATCTTTTTACCCGACTGCGGCGAAGCCCAAAAAGAGGGTTATTCAATAATGGATGACATCCGTCGATAATTGTGATGAAGATTAATGTTTTCTTGTAAATTGTAATCAAATTATCACCAGAAACGAGATGCTTCCAATCCCACACTCAATCTACAAACATAATAAAATATGAAATTAATGCCAATGTTTGTGACTCGCACTGTCATAAAAAGTCCCAGAAACACTACCCATTAGCTTTCAAACTTATTTATTAGTATAAATTATACTACTGAATAAGATTTGGAAGGGCTAGTGTCCGCAACTCCACGGCCAAAGCGTTTATTTCACGTACAAAAAATCGAACGAATCGAATTGAAAACCACCTCCTTTTTGGGAAGTCTGTTAAAAATTAGTTTGGGTCCGTCTACATCTTGTCTTTGTTCAGAGTTACTTCGCGTAAAGTGAACAACAGAAATATTTCGTAATAACAATTGAGTTTGTTCGTCCCAGGTGCGTCACTTCTCACAGGCGTCCCTACTGCTGTCGCCGTACCGCACGCAGTTCAAGTACCGCGACGGCGTCAACGTTATCATGAACCGACTGGCGCAGCGCATCGAGGACAAGTACGGCCGCAAGATACCCGTGAACATCGACAAGGAGGAGTATGAGAAAGAGAAGTGAGTGTCCCGCTATTTTAGTTCTTTTTTTTTTAAAGTTGGCCCACGCTACTAATTTCTATGCATACCAAACACCCAGACCCGAAACAACTATCTAATCTAACTAGGCCATTCAAATATTTGTTCAGTGCGGGGACTGAACCCGCGACACGCAGCGCAGCAGTTAATCGCTCAGTCACTGCGCCGACAACAACTATAATTTTGTTTACCTATTGTAAAACGATCCGATACAAACTTAAGTATACAATGTTTGCTACATCAGTTATTACTGAAATAAAGAAGAAGGACATGTAAATAAAACCCGCAAGTAGACTAAAAGTTGCGCAACTAAGGGTTTTGTCACACCTGACACTGACAGATACAATAAAACTTTCTAATTTTCTATGTCATAGTCCGGTGTATTTTTTTGGTAGATGGGATATCATCAAATGATGTCCTCCCGCTCTGGGGGGAGCGGAAGGGACAAAGGGATTTCTACTGACTGAAAACCAGCCCTTTCCTTCCCAGCCCTTTGTATTCCCAGGCCGCGGTATCTCTTTCGAACAACCCGTAGCATAGTTCGGTGTCTGACGACGCGTTAACAAATTGTCTGAACCCTAACGCAATACTACAACATTCTATGTTGCCAGTAGCCTGTTTCATTCAACCCTAAAACCATGTTGCTGAAACAATGTTGTATTTTGTGTCCTTAGAATGTTTATGTGTGTTTTTCCAATTATCGTTTTATGAGACACATTCATAATAATGATTAATGTTTATCACACGTATTTATTTAAGTGTGACAAGACTTATAGAGCAAATAAATTGTTTCAGGGTGCAAATCCACGAGTGGCTGTTCCGAAGCCACCACTTTTCCGAGAAGGACGGTGCAACCTTTGTCGAAGTCGTGGACGCTGGACTGATTGACTCTCTCCTTAAAGGTGGTAAGTTCTTGCTGAGTTATTATTACATAGATGTTACGATAGATTAGAGACTGGCAAAAAAATATGATAGAAAAACAAATATATACAGATAAGATAATTTAAAAGCGAAGTAAGACAGGAGATTTGAGATTTTTATAAGCTTTTATCAAGGAACAAGGGAAGTTGGTTGGTTGTTTAATTAGTATGTATTGGTCAAATATTACAACTTATTTCTAAACTAGTTGCCCCCCCCAAGTGATAAAGCTCAAATTTTGCACACTTTGGTTCTTTGTTTATGACTAGACATGACTTGATCTTGCGGCCAGGATGACTAGAAACATGTTCAACAGAAGACTAACTTACTTTCTTATTGTTACAGAAGACGAAAGTAAAACAAAGAAGACGACTAGGACTTCCGACAAGTAAGATAAATTTTTACATGAATAAAATCTATTTAATAATTTGCAGTTATAATTCTCGGCATTGTGTGGCATATTGGAGAGGCCTCTCCTTATGCTTAACAGTGGGTGATTCCAGGCTGAAATGATGATGATATTGTGTTAGTTGCTAACAAGCCTATTGTCAACCAGAGACGAAGCCCATTTACAGTTACTCTACCATCACTATCATAATTATCTTGATCTTTATTTGCACCAGAATAAGGTTGCTGTCGGGTTATCAAATATAAAAACATGGACCCTAAAAACAACAATTTTTGTTTTGGGCTAGCCATGTAGTGGTTGACCGCTGGCGAGCGACAACATTCAACTCCCTGGAATCTCGCACGTACAGTCAGCAGCACCAATATGTATACACCATGCAACGTTTAGAACTAGTTTTATCATTTTGGAACCCATATTATCATAAAGTAGGTCATATCTCGAGTTGCACTCGTTATTTTACGAGAAATTCGCGTTTGAACTTTGCTGAGTGTACATATAGTATTGTTCGTGAATGTACTTCGGGTTCAGCTCAGCTATATTCCGCGCCACGAGAAACTATTTATTTTGTAAACAAAGAACTCGATTAAGTTACGTAGCGAAACATCAATCAACAACAAATAATTCAATCAACTCAACGTGTAATACGAAACTAACGAGCAATTTCATTTGTTCGGGTTATATTTTAGCGAAACTGCTGTCGTGTAAGTAATGTTTTGTGGTACTGGAAGCCAGATGTGTCAGTCTCGCTCCGGTACCACAAAACCTGCAACTATGATTCCGTAACAGGTGTTTTATTTTTCAGAGACCCTTCTCCGCCCGTCGTGGCCGCGCCGTCTAGACCCCTGTTCAATAATTTTTCGGTAAGTACGCTATTATTGATAGGAAACTATAAGCATAATTCACATTTACCAATGGGTATTGTAGAAGGCACAGAAGGAAGTTACCATATTCCAATACAGGGTAGCGCCGACAATACGACTATACAGAGTTGATATGAGAGAGGGGCATTATATTACACTACGTATACTATACGTGTTTAGTATTAATTCGATACGGTACAAAAATAAAAAGCACCAAAAATGAATAAATAGCTTACAAATCTGAGTAAAACGCAAACACCCTTTATAAATAAATTTAACTGACCTTAGATACCTAGGTAACAAATTGCCAACGTAGCACGCGCGCGTCGCGTCAAAGCGATCGGGCGTCGCAACACAGTGACCTATTTCTATTTCTTTTACGCGCGGGATGTTTTGCTATGATTGTCACTGTCGTAGTGAAAGTGCACGTGTGTGTATTTATTTATTGCCATCTTTTAGCAAAAATATTTGGTTGTACTTGTGAGTTGCGTCAGAGCGGCAACAACGCATCTCAGATTTATCGTTTTAAGGTGCATGACCTATGCGTATAGACATCAGCTGTTAGGAAAGATACATCGTGTTCAAAAGGGGCAAAAACTTAAAAAAGCATTTGCGACTAAACTACTGCTCCTATTTAATTGATTTTTGGTACAGAGCTTGAAAATGGTACCTAGTTTATGCTGTTTAATGGAAAGCCTCTCGGTCGTATTTACTTTCTATATGAAAACACTGGATATATTATTACCAGTTCATAGGAATATTTTTAAACTATCAAATAAATGCTATCATCCAAATGACTAATACTGTTAGCCGTTTCTTGTGATGAGTTCTAGTTTGGCCTGAGATTGTTTGACCAGTAACATACATTAAACTCATTTATCCTTTGCAGTACTGGTTCAGTACTTATAGTACAGTCAGTGTCTACATTATCTGGTCCTCATTTCCTTTTTTAGGACTCCGTAGCCGAATGGCAAAAAACGGAACCCTAATAGATTCTGCCTGTCTGTCCGTCGAAATCTATAATGTGTCAGAAGTGTACGGCCAACTAAATACCTAAATTGAAATAATGATCTCGGTAAACAAGTTTAAAATCTCGTCTCGACTAATTTATTCAGTTTCATTGAATTCTAATTTTTTGTTAAAATACGATCATTTCGACCATTTTTAAGTTATATTTTATTTTTATTTGATTATACCAATACAGTTTTGTACATCAAATTCGCACTAACATTGCTTACATGAATAAAGCTATATTTTTTCTAAGACTATGATAATAAATTAGCATACATTCTTGTCACAGTGCCATGCCAATTTACGAACAAGTTTCACAGATTAGTTTAATTTCAAATTTGATGATATTTAAACAGTAAGTAACGCGTACGACTTTATTTCACTTCCGGTACTGAAAATAGTGATGCCTAATGCTGCGATTCCTATCCAGTTAACTGTCTGTTGTGTTTTTATTTTATTTTAATATTGTTTCCCATGTACCTACTTGCCTTTATTGTCCCTTTGCTGGGCTGCTGGGCATAGCCTTCCACTCTTCGCTCCGTGCGGTTTCCTTCGACCAATCTCGCGCAAAAGGCTCTAAGGCCTTAATTACAGAGACGCGGGGAGTCGCGTGGCGCGTTGTGCGTTTTAAATTCAAGCACATTGCGATGTATGATTTCAGATAACGATTTTTCAAGAAGTGATTTTTCGCTCGTTAGTTTAAAATGCTGAGTTTGTTGCGGTGGACCCGCCTCTCAGTAATTGAACAAAATAGCACGCGACGAGCCTTCTGCACGCGCCGCGCGACGCCCTGCGTCTCCGGAAACAAGCTCTAAACCGTCGCGCCAGCGTTTCTTAAGCGTCCCCCGGCGATTACGAAAATATAACATCTATTGTCTTGCCACTCAGAATTATTTATTGTTATATTGTAATCATGTGTGGCGTTAAGATATAGACATAGTTTAGCACGTAATGACACACAAGTTGCATAAAAATTCTGTTAAATTAATCATGGTTTGCGAGACACCTGCAAAAATTATTTCTGTTACTGTAGCTTCGCCGGTTATCTTGCCATTTAATATTGCATGTAATGGTCTAATTGAACTAAACGCTTACAGTTTGAGTTAAATCCAATCTATAAAATTATCGAAGCAAACCATCGTTGATCGCATAACCAAATTATTCGATTTGTGTCTTGTCAGTAAATTATGCGTGTATCACGCAACCCAAATTTTTCTGAACAGACTACAAATAGGAATGCCCGTTGTCGTAGGAACCGGGTGTTGTCGAACAAGTGTGCGCGGCCGACAAGAGGCCCCGCACCCGCCCCCGCACCCGCCCTCGCACCCGCCCCCGCACTCGCCCTCGCACTAAGCGAGGCAAGGTCGACCCTGCTGCCGGACCGGGACCCACTTCCACGGTTCCCACCAACACAAATAACCCAGTAGCTGCGGTTTTGACGGCGTCTCCCCTGGTGTCCAAGAGCTGCGGCGGCACAGTGCGCGTGAAGCTGCAGCCCGGCGCGCCCGGCCCGGCCTCTGCACCGCGCCCGGCTGCGCAGGTGTCCTCACACATCGAGGCACCAAGACCGCCGATATATTCCGATAAAGTTGCAGACGTAAGGGGACATGTAACTCGGTGTTAAAATACAGGGTGTAAAGTAACCCTTCACACATGTACGTCAAGCAAGCATTCTGTACATCAAACTAAGTACTCCTACGCAAAAATTTTGCTGGGAAATGACTTTTTTTTGGGTCTAAAATCACATTTTACGGTAAAACTCAATGTTGCACTCTTGAAACATTGTGCTAGTGGGTGCTTTGAATAGTAAAGGGGCTATGAAAGTAATTTAAGTAAAGTTATAACCTGAAAAACTGGTATTTACAAAAACAGCTGTGCAAAATATGGAACTTTGACCCCCAATATCTCCGTAACTAGGGGGTTCCAGGTATGGTCTAGAACCAAAAAATGATCGCAGTGGTGGGGAGAACAAGTGCCCTTCGTTTGCGTTAAGGGTACTTTTACATCCTTTATATTTAAGGTGGAATCTCCAAGATAACCCGCGAATTTGTATTTTTCTCACGTTTTTTGCAATTTGCAGGTCAGTGTCAGGTTTTATGTTGATCAAAATATGATTCGCGCACGTAATGCGTATGTATTTATAGAGATATTATAATCATTAATATGATGAATCTTTTGGAGTTGATTTAATTCCATTCAGTGACTATTTGATCAAAAAGGCATTCAAAGAAGTTAAATGAACTGAGAGGGTTGAAAATCACCAATAGATTTTAATCATTATTACTCAGTAAATTCACATTTGTTACAGTCGCGAATCCATTTGACACTATATTATTTTATCCTGACATTGACCGACAATTTGCAAAAAACGTAAGAAAATTCGAATTTCGCGGGCTACCCTGTGGAGGCTCCACCATAAAACATGTATTCCCGTAGAGTTAGGCAGCGGTTAGATGGGTTCCTTCAAATATCGTGACAGCAGTAGAAAACAACTTTGTGAAGTTTGAGTACTAACATTCTTTTATAATAACATCTCATGGACGTCGTACTGTCAATTTTAGGAAACCAGTGTTGTTAAGCAGGATAGAACTAATAGATATTAGACATTGGTTGTCCCAATTTCAATCTGGAGAGTAACAAAAATCCAATGGCGATTATATGATTATAAATCCATGTATGCGGCTTGGCACTGAGACAGACTACACTATTTCATGTTTATAAATTAATCAGCTTCAAGCACTGATAGTGCTGTTTGATACTTGGAGCTATGTACGGTCGAACAAGCTATTTGGTATACACGCAGGAATATTTATAATTAGCTGCCCCACGCAACTTCGTCTGCGTCACAATAATATACAATGTGGATCTGGAACTACGACATTAAATTAAAACTAGCACTGTACTAGTCCATCGAAACATTTTAAAACACGAAGATTAGTAGTTAGTGGAAAATTTAAAAATTGCAATTTTCAAACAAAATAAATAGCAGAATCAACTGCATAAAAAGTAAACACGCTTTAACTACGAAAAGTCACTGACCTAGTGCGCGGGGTGCAGCGAGCGGCGGCGATGTTGGGCGTAGGTACTTTTTATCGGAGAACAACAAATCAGCGGCATAAACTCACTAAGTTGCGAGTTGTTAATTAATAAAAGATCACTGATTGAATAATTAATCACTTAAAACCTTATTTGAGGCATAATTAAACTAAAAAACTTACTAACTTAACCTAAATCACAAAACTAGCTACCTAATAAATGCCTAAATAACTAATATTACACTAACACCAATAAGTCACAGTAACCTATGCACTAATCCAAATATCATAAATCGTCTTTAATCACAATAACAACAAACTTTTCATAAAATCACGACAATGCGCGCGCGGCTCGTCTTGTGATAAAAAAGTAGGCGTGTGCTCTCCTCAAAGGGCGCCGCTATGCACTGACTGACATAGTTACCGAGTCAAGGACTTTTTGCCGAAAAAAATTCCGCTCACACACACACTCGCAATTTTCTATGCACCACTAATGCATTATTTGCGTAAGTAATATTACTTTTTCTTTATAATTGTAGTATTTTGTGGGAGTGTGCGGGGCGCGTCAGAGTGGGATCGTATGACACCTTTCTCTGTCTTTCAAGCGTATTGAGACGTTGAGAATAGAATCGTAGGTTTTTGCACAGGTTCCTGACCTTACAATGTTTACCTATTATTACGGACTCCGATCTACATCATGTTGAAAAATAAGAAAATGAAAAATAATTTCCTGTGGCTAAAGTAGTCATTGGATTTGATTGATTTTTTGTATACGGGTCAAGAGCATGCCTTTCTTTACGTGGTTTAGAGGAATGTCAATCGTCCTGCTCCACATTGTATAGCTTACAACCTTCCTCGATAGATCGACTATCCAACATAGTAATATTTTTTCAATTAGTTTTCTAATGTGGAAAGAATTATCAAAGTCATCAGAGTAATTTTTGAGTTGAATCGTAACAAACAAAAAATCTAATCTTTCCTCTCTATAATATTAGTTTAGATTACCTTAGAATATATTATTAAAGTGAGAATTACTATAGGTACATATCATCATCATCAGCCTTATATTGGTCCCACTGTAGGGACTCAGGCCTCCTTTCTAGGAGAGGGATGGGCTATAATCCAGCACGCGGGCCCAGTCCGGATTGGTAGATGTCACATATCTTCGAATTTTTGGTTCCAAGATATGCCGGTTTCCTCACGATGTTTTCCTTCACCGTTTTAAGAGCAGTGGCACGTGATGAAATAAATTACACAAAGTAATGCGCCTGCCTGGGTTCGAACCCACAACCAACTGGTCATTAGTCGGGGCCGCTACCACTAGGCCACCACTGCTCACAAAACAATATACAATAACACCTTGTAAATATTATGCAATAAATATTTTGAATTTAAATTTCCCGGAGGCCAGAATCTCCACGTATCTACATTGGGACGCGTGGGCCGGTAGCGGACCGCGTAATTATTTTGTCGCGCGGACATTTTTACATTGCGATATCTTCTAAGATATTTGTTTAAACTATATCGAGTAATAAGCACAAATATTCTATATTAAATTTCCGTTCTAACAAATAAGCACAAATAAGTGCTTCTAAAAGTTCTAATAAGCACAAATATTCTATATTAAATTTCCGTTCTAACAAACCCATTTATTTAGATATAGATAAATACCATATGGGTATAAGTTTCGCAAAAAATAACTATTGAACCTAACATTTCAATGGTACAAAATGGTTACAGTGAGTTAATCCTATTAGATATATATTATGCTATCGCAGACTTTTTTGTAGAACTTTTAAAGAGTAACATTTCTTTTAAACATCTTAACGTTCAAACAAAAAAACAAATAAACAAACAAACTCTTCAGCTTTATAATATTAGTATAGATTTACACTGATAAATTGATAATGTTGATTGCGTTTTTTTTGTTTCGGTTATAATGATATTTTAATGATTTCTGTGCCACTTTTTATTATTCTCTTTGCTTTATATGGGTATTTTGCCTGAAATTAAACACATTTTAAGACTGATGTCAAACGCTGTATAGTTTGACATCAGTATCTTTGTAATGTTAAAAGTAAATGCAAGTTAGGTGGGTGTATATTTTGTTTGAGTGTATGTATAATGTGACTTTAGCGGCCGGCGGGTCGAGTAGAGCGGCGCGCGGGCTCCGTGGAGTCGCTGTCCGACATTAGCGACGAGGGAGAACACGAGCGACGGGACCCAGCCCGGGACAGGCGCATCTCAAGGTAACTAAAGTTCACAATCATTTATTTCAAATAGCATTATAACTTTAGTTACACGTTTGTGCACTTTATACAATATATTGAGTATCGATATGGTATAAAGTTGCACAAACGTGAAACTAAAGTTACAATGTTATTCATACTGGGGCTCGATTTGTTAAAGATAGGCATCAACATTAAGGATCTTAGTAGTGACGGTTCTTGCTATGTTTTGTCGTCGACTATACAAATTAAAAATACTGAAGCCACTTTAAATTACAAATAGTGTGTTTTTTAAATGCATAGTAATACAGCATGTATCAGTAAGGTTACAAGTTTAGAATGGTCTGTACCACGCTTAACTTTCGCAAGCACGACCGCTGAGTGGGTCCTGGGTTCGATTTCCGGGTCGGGTAAAAAGTTTCATTGGGTTTATGCATTAAATCTCAGTAGCAGACTGAGCTTCGAACGTTAAAAGAGCCTTGATGCGCTCGTGAAACCGTTCGTCCTGCGCCTGATCTTTCTCTAATTGTATCGAATTGCACAGTGATCATATATCAACTGTTTTACACTTGTTTCAGTACTAAACTGAAAAGCTATAATATGTATGTGTTGCACATTTGTTTGAATACGCTATTGCTCCAGGGACAGGCAGATCTCTCTCAGCAAGGGTCGGTTCGAGCCATACGACAAAAAGCGACGCGCCTCGCCCATCCGTAATCGACAATCACAAGGCCAGAACAGCAAGTCGCAGGAGAAGGTACATTTTAACTACTATTTTTTTATAGCGGTCATTGCCGGTTCTTCAATCAATATTGAGAGGATCACGATGGTAATGTTTCAGGACGATAAAACACTATTTGCGTTTGTGAAATGTTCTTAAGCGTTTGGTTAGAGCCTTTGTTTTGGGGGGATCATCAAAAAAAAACCCCTCCCGCTTTTGGGAAGACCGAAAGGGAATGCCAGACCTCAAACAAAAGTTTTATACATTCATATAAATTAGGAGACGTTTAGTTGGATCTGTTTAAGTATACACAGTCCCAAATTGAAATTTGGTTACATAACTTATTCTGTAACCAACTTTCGTTAACCAGAACAGTCGTAGCATTTTGCAAACAATTAATATTCAATGGTCCTTCTCTTGACTTCAATTTTGTCCTGAGGACAGAGTTGAGGTCGGCGATGGAAGTAGCTAACCCAAAAAAAAGCCTGTCAACTCGCGACTTAAATATATTTCATGGCAAAAAATAAACCCATAAATACTGTGAAATAAAAGCGTAGTATGTTACTAAAAAAACATCCTAATCAACAGCAACAAAGGCCTTCCAACTACGAGTACAAGTTGAAGCTGGCTGATGAGAAGCGCATGGTTGCCGTAGACTCGCTGAAGAAGACGCTGGCGTACCACGAGAAGAACCCGGAGAAGCACCCGCTCTACCCCGAGGAGTGGAAGAAGTTCTGGAACCGGCGCTACAAGGAGATACAAGCTGGTATGTACAGACTTCACTCACAGCAGCGGGTGAATATATGTATACACACCGCTTTTTGTCTGTGCGTATCCCTACCAAGCTTTATCATTAGAAGATAATACGTTTAACAAATTGTTTGGCTTTTTGATCGGATAATTTTATAATTCGTTAAGTTTTTAAAGGTCAAGGAATTAAGGCGAAGGCGACGAGGTAGCCCGCGAAATTCGAATTTCCTTACGTTTTTTGCAATTTCCGGCTCAGTGTCAGTGTTCCCGATCAGTGTCAAGTCGTATGTAAAATAAAATGGGATTCGCGGCAGTAACAATAAATTGTCAATTTACTGACTTATAATGATTAAAACCACCAAAACAACCGTCTCCGTTGTCAAGTGTCAAGAATGCCTTTTTCATAAAATAATCACTCTTGACACTTGTTACTGCCGCGAATCCCATTTTATTTAACATACGACTTGACACTGATCGGGAAATTGCAAAAAATTTTGAATTTTGCGGGATACCTCGTCGCCTTCACCTTAACTAGGCTTACTCAATTTCTGCAGACCATAGCGTATCATAGTGCTACCATTCTCGAGTCTTTAATAAGTTCTCAGTTTGAATCGTGAATATCATTTCAGAGGGCAAAGACCCATCGAAGCACGACTTTAAGCCGGAATGGATCGTGTTTTGGACGGGACGCATGAAAGAACTTCACGAAGAAGAGTTACGTATAGAAGTAAACGAGATCTACCGCCGAATGTGTCTCTCTCCTCCACCTGACAAGAGCAAGGGAACATCGGAACCGCGTCAGGCTGTTGAGAAGCCGCGCGCGCCCGTTCCGTTGCGGAAATCTCCCGAACTTCGCCGAAAGTCTCCCGAACTTCGCCGAAAGTCTCCCGAACTCCGCCGAAAGTCTCCCGAACTTCGCCGAAAGTCTCCCGAACTTCGTAGAAAGTCTCCTGAAGTGCGCCGACGCTCGCCGAATCTCCGCCAACGTTCGCGTTCTCCCGACCTGCGCCGACGTTCGCCTGAACTACGTCGACGTTCACCCGAGCACCGTCCTCCGGTCAGATACGAGCGACATGATATTCGTGAACCTTTACCTCCGAAGCCACGCCGCAGGTGAGATGATATGTTTAGCGCAAATAAATGTATTGTGTTTTCATATGTCGTGACCTATCCTCATCATTTGTCAAGTCTTTTTTTGTTGGGTTCAACCTTCAGTCTAAACCAAATAGTAGATTTCTAGATGGAGTGGATTACTGTCTGAACTCCACAACCCATTACCGACTAATACCAAAAAACGAAAATGGCAGTTTAGTGTTGTCATTTTCAGTTTTCTTGTCTCTACGGTTCTGAACACATGATTAAACAATATTTTCACTTTCTTAATAAGCTTGTTCTTGTTGTGTGTTCTTGTTGGCTATCTCAGCCACTAGTGAAACTGTTTTGAAGCCAACTGGCATATCTACTGGGCCACAGATCCCCATTGCCGCGTCGCCGCACACCTGAGCGACGTCGCTCCCCGCCGCCGATGCCGCATCATAAACGCACTCGCTCCAGGAGTCCACTACACCGGTAAATAATAACATACTACTACTCGTTTGTAGGTAGTGCTTAATCATAAATGCTCCTCATACTTTCGGCATTTTTCATCAATGTGAATAAGTTAGAGGTTAAAAGAGTAGGTAGGTACTTGGTGATATGCTAGATATGGCAGGTCCAGTTTAAGGAGTAGATAGACGCTCATACCTGAGTGAACATCTCTTTCAGGTGTCTGATATGTTACGCCTGTAAATTCAACTATTCACTATGCCTATATGTTTGCAACATAACAATGCCCCCATAAGCTATGTTTCTGTGACTGTTTGCTCATACTGACTGGCAAACCTTTCAATCATGACAAATAAGCTGCTTTCGTAAAGATTTACACAAGAAAATAAAGCATTTTACGAGGCCTATGTTGAACATTGAGACGTATTTTTTTAAATAGTTACCGTTTAAATATACCCTCTTTGTATTTACAAAAACTCTGTCCTTCACTAGCAAAACACGGACGACCGTGAAAATACGCCCTGGCCCAAGTCACAATAGGTATGTTATTCAGCAGCACTTATTGACAGAACAGGGAAGGACATCAATCATATCTTACATAAAAATATTCGTAAATGAATAAGTATTAGATTCTTACGGGACATGTCCTGTATATTTCTCACCAGCACAAGGACCGCCTACGACAATTACCCATAAATTGCTTTGCGAATGGGCAGCATGTATCAGAAAGGTGCACAGCATGTTTCGACAGCTACAACGCTTATGTATGTTCCATTACAAGTTATGTCAATGTGCAAAATGCCTATGTTGACAGTGCTGCTGGTTGGTTTTCTTTTTTGGGTATAATAGAATAGACCCTTTTTAGAGTTCCGTAGCCAAATGGTAAAAAATGGAACCCTTATAAATTTATCATGTCTGTCTGTCCGTCTGTCCGTCCGTATGTCCGTCCGTATGTCACAGCCACTTTATTCGGAAACTATTAAGACTACACAGTTGAAACTTGGTAGGTAGAAATATCCTGTGAAAAAAAAACCTTTTTTTCATCAAGCCTATTTAAAAAAGAAGGTAATAGGTAAGGGTGGGGGGCTACGCCCCCCGTAGTAGGTGGGTGGGTAGGTAATAGGTCTCTAAAAATAACATGGAGGTTCCTAAAACCATTTTTTCTAAAAGTCAATCGTTTGAAAGATACGCAAGACACTTCCAAACTAAGCGAGTAAAAATAAAAAATAAAATTATTATATGCAATTGCAATGTAAACTTTCAAGCAAAATTGGTTTGAACAATATGTAGTAAATAGTTTTTGAGATATAGAACATTTAAAAAACCGCAAATTTTACTTTGTCATTCATACAAGCACTAGAAAAAACAAACTTATCACAAAATATGTTTTTATACCATACCTACTCTAAAAAGCTTATTTTATTCACGCAAAACAGTGAATAAAAAGGCCTTTTATTCACTGTTTTGTTTTTATTCACTATTTTGGTGTTTGAATTTGGAACACAAAAATATATCCGGTCTCTATTTCAATGCTTACACAAACTCCCTGCGCTAAGATTCGAAATTCAAAACTCTTTGGTGCAAATAAATTCTCGAGATTCAATTGGTCGATATTTGCGACAAGGAGTTTTGAATTTCGAATCTGAGCGCATGGAGTTTGTGTAAGCATTGAAATAGAGACCGGATATATTTTTGTACGCTTAATTTCAGTCATTGCTCTAATTTTAATGTCCATTTCAATTAATGTAACAATTCTTATTTCTTGATTAAATTTCTATTTTCGCTTAAATTATGTCTTTTCTCGTAGTCATGGTATAAAGTATAGTATGCAATCCCTGAATAAAGTACGAATTTATATCGAGGGCCATGAATCACTCGCGTCGTTCAGGATTCTAACAGTTGAATCACTCGCGCAATCCTTCACTTGCTCGTGACTCATCTACGGCCCTCACTTTAAATCCGTCCTTTATTCACTAGTTGCATAATATACTATTCTGTTGCCGCTTTAACAAGAATAATACAAATTAAAAGAGGCTTCCCTACTGTGATGGTACGGAACCCTTCATGTGCAAGTCCGACTTGATGGCGGGTCTTAGTAAATGCTCTATACCAAGTACCAAACCACACAAATGTTACCTTTCTGATAAACGTTGTACCAAAAAACACCAGTTTTTGGCACAAAAATCTTTGAAAACGAATGATATCCTTTCTAAATATTTTTTTTAATGTATTTAGTTATTTTAAGGTAAGTATACATACCTTTAGAACCAAACTCCTTCAAAATTAACGACGAACGCCCTGAAGAGATGAATCTGCTCCAGATTTACATGATGTATGGTATCAAGTTTGTCCTGCTCACCCTGAGTGGGAACACCAACATTCTGACTGTATAAATAGTTTTTCTTCATCTTCCAGCCGTTTACTTCTTCTACGTCGCAGCATCATTTACTTTTTCTCTTTCATATCATTCCTCATACAGTACGATCAAATTATCTTGGCAGGTCTGAACATAGGCTCTGCGAACTTTTGCGCATGTATGTATACTCGCGAAGAAAACTGTTATTGCCAGATAAACACATATACGATCAGAAAATACCTAATACAGTGAGAAAATACAAATGAAATAAATATCAAAACACTTTTAGATACCTAGTCTACATTTTTAACTCCATTTTCTTTTTCCCCTTTCATATACTGAGTTAAATAGTAAATATTTTTTCTCGCCTGGCGATTTAAAACACTACTATACTTTGGTGGCATATTTGACGAAATAAGTGCCCACTAACTTTTCTAACAAATAATAAAAAATAACAGTAATATTAAAAACAACAAACAAAAACACAACGAAAACTTTTCTAATCGAATGTGCTCAAGACAGAGATAGCAACACAAACACTAAACAAATGCTGTCGTGTGACTGAGATATAATACCTCGTACCGAATATTACCGAACTTGCACGAAGGTCACGAAGTTAACAAAAAGAGATGTGCATGTGCATGTGCAATGGGTGTCGTTTAATCGATTATTCTTAGAATCGATTAAAATTAAGTAATAAAAAGATGTTTCTATTCAATTTTATATTGAGGTTTTAAATATTCGTAAACATTCGTTATTCAAGAAGTCTGTAATAGATTTCTAAAATATAAGTAAATCATGTCTTTTAACAGAGAAAACATAATGTTACTATACATTTTTTATGTAATAAAGACGAAAAATCAATTATTAACGATTAAATTCACTTTATTAGTTAATGTATTCACTTAAATATCTTCTAAACACTAATAATAACGTATTCCAAATAAAACTAATCGATTACGATATTTGATCGTATAAAGGATTGATTGTGTTTATGTAAGGTGCATCTCTAGCCTAGACTACCGCCCTCCGAACTTCACCTCATGTCACCATTTGGTTCCTAATATATGTTACTGCGCAGCGTTCTGCACGAAGTTCGGACCTGCCAAGATAATTTGTTCGAACTGTACAATAGGGTACATGACTATTTTTTTTTCTAGTGATTTGTAAACAGGAAATAAAAAGCCTTCCTCTAATAACATCCATGGTTGTGCAGACGCAGTCCGGCGCGCACGCACATCTCGCTGGAGTGCGGCCGCCGCAGCAGCCGCAGCCCGCTGTCGCAGCGCGAGCAACAACGCAACCGCAGCCCCGACCTCGACAACTCGCCAACCACCCGACAACTCGCGCCCTCCATGCAGACCGTGCTCATCTCGGACGATGAGTTTAAGCCGTGAGTACTATTTTAGATTATTATGATTTTTTGGAAGCTAAACTCAATGTCAATACATAGTTTACATTCCAATGCAACCTACATTTTTGTTATTTTATTTACAAAATATTTTATTGTTCATCATAACGTCAGCTGCCTGCAAAATACGCTATGTATTATTTTTTGAAAATCGGTTTTTGATGCTATTTTATAGTACTTCTCCACGTGCACCTGTAAAATCCGTTTTCTAATAACTCATTTGATCAAGAAGATTTTAGAAATTAACCATGTAATTTTGGTTTAAAAAGGAACTTGAAAACCCCTCTGCGAGTAAGAAAAACATAGCGTATTTTCGTTTCCAAGCGATTCCCTTGGAATTGCGCTTTAGTGACCCAGCGGAATTTACGACTCTAAAACAATCCACTATGTGTCCCAAATTCGCTTTAAAAATTCTAGCACCTGGAATATCGTAGTGAAGAGCAAAAAATATATATTTCTGGATGTCCCAACATAAAAGTCTAATTTTCTGCATACCAAGTTTTAAAATGTTATTAACAGTTAAGGGTAAAAACAGATTTGCTTCCCCTGAAAAGTTGAGTTTTTATCCATAGCGGATTTTGCAGGCACAACGACGATAATTCTCTTGCCCTTATATTTGGCGTCAGCACAACATGTCTTTTTCCATACTTACCTGTCATCTCATGAGACACCTCCTTTTGCACTTTAACATCCTTTACACAGTCCATCCATCGCTTCTTTGGTCTTCCTCTACTCAACCCATCTACTTCATACTCAAAACTTTACTCACGGCACTTTCCTTATTCTTCTGCATCACATGCTTATACATAGACACCGGCGCCACTTTCAAACTTCGTCTTATGTACTATTTCTTATATTTTATCTATTCGCAAAACATCACATGTCCCTCTTAGCGTTCTCATCTCAGCCACATGAGATGACAATGCTAACGGGAATGTTGTTCCGTGACCTGCCGTTAATTCATCCATCCAGTGTTAATTTTGCGAAAGATTAAAACGTGCCACACTATTTTATTGACGAATTAATGCCGAAACTAGGTTTTACGTCGCATGGTGTATTAGAGCAGCACACCAAAGCTCTACAAAGCCATCGTATGCAGTCGCTGTGACCGAAGCCGGCTAGATGACATCATGATCATTATATTTCTCTTAACCTTATTGCGTCTTCTATTAACAAGTCTGAGTAATTAGTCAGTTTTCCTCTCCTCAACTACAGCGACGACGGCCTGTCCCCATGGAACTCTGACAACGACATCGACTCGGTGGTGTCTGGGGCGGCCGACAGCGTGGCCTCGCGCGGCTCTAAGCGGCGCCGGGCTGCGGGGGGCAGTGCGGGGGGCGTGGGCCCGGCCGACGGGCCGGCTGATGACGTGGTGGCTACGCTGAGGCAGCTAGTCGCCTTGGAAGACTACTTGGGAAGCTTGGGACCTAAGGTTGTTGATCTGCTTGCTGATGCTCTGAAGATGGAGAAGGTACGTTTTTTTTTTACTGATTATGAACATTATAAATGTTATACTTTTGATGGCCTGTTTTACTATCTTCAGGTGTATTCTCGTTGGTTCAGTTGCTAGGTTCTCACACGCTCTTCTTTTTTTATGACACTGGCAGCGGGATTTTTTTCGTTATGGTCTATTGAATAGACCATAACGAAAAAAATCCCGCTGCCAGTAGCCTGCGAATAGACTCTATTCGTATGCTAAATTCATTGTGTTCAATCGTGAGCAGGTAACAGGATTTCAGAATCCATAAAAAAAAATATAGATATCAAACCACTTTATTGTGATAATATAACAGGGTAAATAACACAATTGTGGTGAAAACACGAAACTTTAGTGACCACCTTGAGAATAAATCAATCAAATCAAAACTCATTTAGTTTTTATTCAGCACTTTTAGAACGTCAATATTTACTGTACTTTACTTTACTTATTCCTTTCCTTATACCTACACTTCATAGTGTTTTTGCTGGAAATAAAAAGTGGCGGAACAAACCCAAAACAACACATCTGTTTGTTAGGATGGTTAGAAGAACCAGACTCGATACAATAGTAAGGCAAGTTAATTACTACAGACACAAATTTTAAGCAATAATTAAAAAGTATATAATAATTTAAAAAAATGAATGAAACTCATCACGTATACGTACTCTGCAGGAGAAAGCGAACTCGTCAGAAGAGCTGCTGGTGCGAGAGAGCGCAGTGGTGCTGATCGAGACGGCGAAGGAGAAGCTGAAGGGCGCCGTGCAGACGGGACTCGTGAGTGCGGGCGCGGCGCACGCACTGCGGGCGGCCGTCGTACGTGCCGCCGCCACGCTGCACGAGGCAGACAAACGCACACGGCTCAAGCAGAAGGTATGCCCTTATAACGTACTACTCTTCCAGTTTATAAACAGTCTGCTTGCCATATTGTTTACCTCTAGGCACTCCAATGGTACGATTCTTGTCTTATTATTGCGAAGACAAAACTGCGCTTATCAGTTTTGTCATCAATTTTAATGCTTCGAAGTTTAAAAGCGATGTCTAGAGGTCTTAAACTTCTACATTAATGACTTCTAGTAGCTATTCAATAATTTTATCTAGCGTGTGTAGATCAGACTTCAGGTAAAATAAAATTGAGTAATTAAGACCGCCAATGAGTACAAACTGGATGAGTTTGCTAGAAGCTATTCAAGGATTTCGTTGTCAGTTATCATCGTAACATAAAATACCAATTTTTCAACAATATCTGCTTGGAAAACCTATAGGAATAAAGCAGCTATTGAATATTATTTTCCAATTCTTGTTTCTAATATATCATTCAATCATAAAATCTACTTGTAAGATAGTAATATTTACCTCGGGGCTGCAGGTTGTTCGAAAGAGATACCGCGGCCTCGACACAAAGGGCTAAGAAGGAACGTGGGTGGTTTTTAGTTAGTAGAAGTCTGACACTTACTTTCGCTGTGCCCAGAGCGGGAGGGGTTATTTGATGATTTCCCAATCCCGAAAAAAAGAGAAAAATAGATAGTAATATTACAATGTAACTATCTATTTACCTTCCAGCAAGCTGCAATTGCCCCTAGCAAAACGACAGTACCAGTCGCAGTGGCAGGCGTGGGTCAAGTAGACCGCGCACAGATAGCACAACAGATGGCTGAAGCGTTGATAGCCCAGGGCAAGACAGACGTGTCTTCCGAAGATCTAGCGGTTCTGGTCGACGCTGTGGTGGGCATGGCTGAGGCTAAGAAGCGCGCCGCCGAGCAAACTAAGAAGGAGGACACTCCGCCGCCCGCGCAAGGCAACAAGCCGGCGCCCGCGCTCACAGCGGCGCTCAGTGCTGCGCCTGCCATGCAGACTGGCACTGCGTCTGCGCTGCAAATGCTGCAGTCGGCGTACGATGAGAACGATAAGAAGTAAGTGAAGAAAATAAAGAATATTACAAACAAAGATAGTCGCGAAAAAACAACCCTTTCCTTGCAGTCGGGTAAAAACTATAGATTTCAGTTGTAGTACAACAAATCGAATTATTTTTCTCTATCCAAATTTTGAGGTTACTAGACTTTTTTTATCTAGAGATTCTATCTATTTCAATAATAATTTTGCCTTTTTGTCCAATTAGGATAGAGGCAAGCAACGCACCGGACGCCATGGACGGCCTTTCAGACTCAGACCTCGAAACCCTACTAAAGAACTTCAACGAGTTGTCAGCGGAAGAGCAGCACAGCCTCATTGCGTACTTGAAGAAGTTAGAGGCTAAAGAGCCTGAGCGTGTGGAGAGACTGCGACAGTACGTCAGCGAGGCCGCGTCCACCGCGCCCAAAGAACCCACTCCTGAGCAGATGGGGACGGAGATGGAGACGGAGATGGAGACGGAAGACAAACCTGACAATACTGTGGTGCTTGAGAGCGATGACGATGATTATACTGTTGAAGAGGTAACTATGCTTACACTTTGGTTTCAATTGGTTATGAGTAGGATGATGATAATGTTTGAGGCCCCTTATTTTTACAAAAAAAAGGAAAATTCTGAAAATACCGCGGAAATAGTAACTACCAATCCCCTACCCCCCAGGATTTCTATCTAAATTTTAGTATAGTTGTCATAGGTTTCCTGGTGAATGTGATTGCTGTAAAACCTGATGATCTTTTCATTCCTTTCTCTGTAATGTATATAAATAATATATTATATTATAAATTTAAAATACCTTGACTTGTCGTAAAGTATTGTGTGTAGTATTATTGGCAGAACACCAATTACTACCCGGCCTTTTGTGTAGTCAGTTTATCCAAATTGTGTCTGTAAAAATAATATTTCCGACCTGGGATTTAAATCCAGGGCCGGACAGAATAGCGCTTGCCGCATCTAGACCAACGAGGCGAGGCGGGTATGGTTTCCAATAAAGTATATTCTATATACCTAAAATTCTCTGTCGCCAGGTGTTCCAATCAGCGACACAGAAAGTAAAGGAAGATCAAATACGTCAAGAGATGGAAATTGTAAAGAAGTCTTTGGAGGAGACGAAAGAAGTACATACTTCAGTGAATGCGGCTAAACTTGAGAATTCTCTCGCGGATATTACGAGGAGCTTGTCTACTAGCTCTGCCACTGACCTGTTCGCGTTAGTGCAAGCGAGCATCAAGTCCACGTCCGCCACTCCGGTGCCACTGTCGCGCTCTCCCAACGTTGTGGTCAGTCACACTCAGCCGAGGTCCTTCGGAGACCTGCCCGAGCAAACGGGAGTACAAGAAATGTCGAAGCCAACGCAAAGTGCGCCAGTTACGACTCCATTCAATAACCAAGCGCAAGGGCCAAAACCGGGATCGACTCCCTTCCAAAACCTGCAGGGT
The DNA here is from genome assembly GCA_932274075.1 of Diarsia rubi. Classification (NCBI taxonomy): domain Eukaryota; kingdom Metazoa; phylum Arthropoda; class Insecta; order Lepidoptera; family Noctuidae; genus Diarsia; species Diarsia rubi. The sequence continues at coordinate 7,645,514 of OW026414.1, forward strand.
TTGCTGCGCCCTCCGGCACAGCGGTTGCAGCAACAACAACAACAACAGCAGCAGCATCAACAACAGCCGCAGCATCAACAACCTCAGCAGCAATACCAGAATCGGCCGCAACAACAAAACTATCAATCTCCACCACAGAATCAGCAGACTTATCAGTCATCTCAACAGAATTATCAAGCTCCACCGCAGCTACAGCAAAATTATCAAGCTCCAACGCAACAACAGCAAAATTATCAAGCTCCACCGCAGCTACAGCAAAATTATCAAGCTCCACCTCAGCAACAGCAGAATTATCAAGCTCCACCGCAACAACAGCAAAATTATCAAGCTCCACCTCAGCAGCAGCAAAATTACCAACCACCTCAGCAGAACCAACAGCAGCCACCTTATAATCAAGGACAGCAGCAGAATTATCAACCTCCACAACATAATCAAGGGCTGCAACACAATCAAATGCTACCACCGCAGCAGCAACGCAACCAGCCGCCACAACACCAGCAGTACCAACCTCCACAGCATCAGCAGCAATACCAAACGCCGCAGCATCAGCCCCAACAACATTTTAACGACAGTAGAAACAATGACCATTTCAACCAAGGGCAGTGGAATCCACGCCCTAACATAAGGGGACCGGCTCCAGACAACTTTGGAACCCCAGCTCCGTACAATCAAGGTCCGAGAAATAACTTCATGAATGGAAGAGGTCAAGATAACTATGATACGCGGCCCCAGATGAATCAACAGTTCGGTAATAACTACAATAATCAAAACAAATTCAGAGGTCGCGGCGGCGCGGGTAACTTCGGAGGGCCAAATAGGGGGCGTGGCCGAGGATACTTTTAATTTTTTTACAGTACACGGTCGTTACATGGCACATTGTGTTTTAAAGGTCTGTGTCAGAAAAACGGTTTTTTTTAAGTATGTGGTATATTCACGTCCATATGCTATAAGTTTTATTTTGCTAGGAGTAAATAAAGTAGCATTTTATTCAGATTACCATTGCTCCTGCAATTTTTCTATTATAATTAGATAGATGAATTTCACGTATTTGTGACTTGATTTTGAACCTCAATGTATTTTAACTGTATGATAAGATTTTGTGTTAATAAACACTTTTATTGGATTTGTTTGTTTTTATTATAAAATATTTTTAAGTCCCATGTAATAGGGAGCTAGCCTATTGCCATCTCAACCAAGCACAAATCCAGACTGCTACTGAGAAATTCCCGATTGAATAGATTGTGGCGAGTGGGCAAGTAACCCCGTACGTTTGAACGCAGCACCAATATGTCACGCCACTTTTTCAAGGAATAACTATGTGTGCGTAGATGTACGTCAGGCTGGCCCGGCCCCATGGAATTTAATAATGAGATTGTTATCAATCCAATGTACCCGGGTATACTAATATATGTAACACCTTCATTTTCAATGTAACTCTTTTTAAAAGAAATTACGTGCACTTCTTAGTGGCCGGGCCAGCCTGACGTTTTCAGCCCGGCCACCTTGTTTCCCACTAATCTACAAAAAATACTGGCAATATTGTGCTACAGATGAAATGTACCCTATAATTTATGCATATGTAACACAAAATCGAATCCTAAAATGCAATAGCATACGAAATATTAGCGGTTGCAGGTGGCCGGGCTGAAATTATTTCGTTACTATAAAACAGTAAAACTGCAACACCTACCAAAAAATAATACCAGTACATAATGAGATATAGAGATATAGAATACATGTAACGCTTTCATTTTAAATTATAATACATATTTAGAAAGAATAATCACTTGAAATTATATTTCAGCCCGGCCACCTAAAAGCGGTAATATTCCCTAAAATCTTATGCTAATTTGTACAGTAAAACCTGATACAGCTATGAAATGAAAGTTACATTCGTTTTGTTTTAGTCGTATACCTTTAAGCCTTCTGTTTGACTAGATTATCAAAATCTGAGAAACTTTCCGAAGAGTGACTATCATTTATTAACTAATTTCAGGACATTTGGTTTGTTGAGTGAAACAAAATTGGTAATTGTCATATTTTTTTAATAATCATTTTTGAAATTAGTTAGACAACATTTGTACTTATATTAATTAGGTACTATAACAATTGTTAATTATAAATAATGTAAAAAAAGGTTACACATTGATAATAACACAGTTATCAAAAAATTATAGTAATATCAATATTACCTTAACATCGAACATTCATTCATTCAGAATATTAGAAGATAATTTTTGGTTAAATACTTATTATACCTTGGTAAAAAATCACAGATTTTCATAATGATTCACCGTCGACGGTTGCCTGATTACAATGAATAATTCACTAAAATCCAATATATAAATCTTACAGTAATTAAAAAGAAACTGATTAATTATTGATTTCACGAAATAAATAAGTACACAATAATAATAAGTAAATACATAGGGTAGGTACACAACAATAAGATTCACAAAAACTAAACACTTACTGTTAGTAAATCACCAAAATTATTACCTATTGACTATAAACGAAAGGATAAAATATATTTAGTTGATGGCATTGTATGGAGTTTTATTATTAAGTAAATGAGTGTTTAGATTTACTTTACTTTACCTGTATATTTTTTTAAATAATTACTTAGCTACCCATTAACATTGTTTGTCGATATATTTTAATTTATCAAAACTATGACTTACCTTAAAAACATCACATCACAAACAACTACACTGCAACAACTGATCAAATTTTACACTCACAGTAATATTAAAACGTAAAATATTATGTCAGAAGTGTTGATAACTACACGGCTCTTGCGCATCTATTCTGTCTACTCGAGGAAAATATCTTACGACTTAGGTTGGGACGCGACACAGGCGCCGTCTAAAAATCGGTGGTAGCGTCTGTGAACTATTATCTTTGTATGGTTATGTTGTGAAGCCAAAAACGGAGAAAATATATATAGGTTTAGGTATTATGTATCCAACAATTATTATGTGTGATTTATACTACTTAGTTTATTAATAAAAATATCATAGTAACGCATTTTGTTTCACTCAACAAACCAAATGTCCTGAAATTAGTTAATAAATGATAGTCACTCTTCGGCAAGTTTCTCAGATTTTGATAATCTAGTCAAACAGAAGGCTTAAAGGTATACGACTAAAACGAAACGAATGTAACTTTCATTTCATAGCTGTATCAGGTTTTACTGTACAAATTGGCATAAGATTTTAGGGAATATTACCGCTTTTAGGTGGCCGGGCTGAAATATAATTTCAAGTGATTATTCTTTCTAAATATGTATTATAATTTAAAATGAAAGCGTTACATGTATTCTATATCTCTATATCTCATTATGTACTGGTATTAGTTTTTGGTAGGTGTTGCAGTTTTACTGTTTTATATTAACGAAATAATTTCAGCCCGGCCACCTGCAACCGCTAATATTTCGTATGCTATTGCATTTTAGGATTCGATTTTGTGTTACATATGCATAAATTATAGGGTACATTTCATCTGTAGCACAATATTGCCAGTATTTTTTGTAGATTAGTGGGAAACAAGGTGGCCGGGCTGAAAACGTCAGGCTGGCCCGGCCACTAAGAAGTGCACGTAATTTCTTTTAAAAAGAGTTACATTGAAAATGAAGGTGTTACATATATTAGTATACCCGGGTACATTGGATTGATAACAATCTCATTATTAAATTCCATGGGGCCGGGCCAGCCTGACGTACATCGTAGAGAGGCACACACGCAGGCGACCGCCGACATCCATTACTGCTTTGATACCTGCTTATATGCTTGAACTTTTACCTAAGACTAGCGTTCATTCATACACACGCTACAGAATAACTGGCGAAATGTGGGTGCTAGTAGTGAAGTGAACATGTGCCAACCCTTCGGGGATTACAAGCGGGATCTTTCACCAATTTTAAAGGGTGTATGTTGTTCTCGAAATTATTGAGTAAATCCGATTTATAAAAAATCCCAGATCATTTACGTTGTTAATATAATATTTAGCTTCTTCGCGCCCAGACACCATTTCATTTATATAAACTTGGGCCACAGTAACAGTTACATTCGTTTTCAGGATTTGGGCTGTTTGCCATTTCTTGGTGTAAGGGAGTAATGTGGTTGTTTGAAACGGTTATTGGACTAGAGCTCATCGTTTGCGAAACCATCTAGCGTCAGATACAACTAAAGAAAAAAAAAAAAATTTTTTTATTAATCTTTTAGTATGTTTTTTAATTGTTCAAGGACTGTATGTAACAGTAACACACTAACAAACAATAATATAGCAACGCATGAATAAAAACAGGAGGTTAAATACAAGAATATTTTATTACTATTTACAGCTTATAATATGATACATAACATGATTAAAATTCTAACAAAAACAATACAAAAGCTAATAGACGCCCATCTCCAATAGCGCGTCTATTTGCTCAGTCTCAGGTAAAATATCGATTTCGATTGGTTCAGACTTTACTTTGCTGCCTGCCTTTGAGTCGATGGTGAAGAATCGGAAGAGTTTCGACAGGTTGATGATTGAGTACGCGGACTGTGCCAGCCAGTCTTCTACTACCATCTCCTTTAGTTGTTGAAAAGCATTCGATACTGGAGGCGACACGCGAGTTTCTGTAACAAAGTAAATATATACTAATACTCATTTATACAGGTGTAAACCCTTTTTTGGACTGTAGAAATGCGGGTTGTTAGAAATCATCATGACTCCTCCCGCTCTGGAGGAGCGGAGTGTCCTACTTCTACTGACTAAAAGCCACCCATGTTCCTTCTTAGCCCTTAATGTACGGCGCCGCGGTATCTCTTTCGAACAACCCGCAGCCCTTGGCAGGCAGGTGTAAACCTTTCATGAAGATTTCAACTAAGTATTCATCAAAGTAACTCGACGCAAAAATTATTACTGAAATAACTACTGTTTTTTTAAGTGACAAATCACGGCTTGTGGCAGGGATCGTCCCTCTCTATGTAACGCACTTAACTCTGCTGATGGGTGAATGGAATAGTTAATGAGTCGTGGGTATTGAATGTAAACATTTTACATAAAAAGTCGAACAACTTATCTAAAAAAAACTTAGATAAGTTGGGATTTTGACTTCCTATATCTCGGTAAATAGAAGGTTCCCAGCCTCAGGTTTTGCCCCCAACAAAAAAATATAATGAGGTGGAGAATAGGTGTTTTGACTTCATAAACCCATACCTAAGTATTATAAATTGCGGAAGTTATAAACTTACTCGAATTAGTATTCTTGCTCAGATCAAACAAAAATAAGAAGAAGTTTATTTGCAAGTACAAATCCTTTTCAGTGTACTCTCTAAACATAACGCCTTTCTCACATAGCCTACACAGAGGGTATCCGCCAGCGAAGGTTTGCGGCAGTCGCGCCGTGCGGTGCCCGCATGCAGGGTCCTCGCAAGACAACCAGCCCGCATAGTACTGAGCGTGGTACTGACGCACTTGTAGACTCAACTGGTTCTGAATACTCGCCAGGTAATCCACAGGCCTCACATTACACTTATCATTCTGACACTTATCTAAAAATGTAACACTCTCCTTATCTAACTTTACAACTGTTTCTCTGATCTTGTTCTCAGTTTTACAATGCTCGTTGATGCATACAAACACAAAGTCTTTGCACTGTCTGTACTTTTCTTGTTCATTTTCTACTTCATAGGTTTCTGTGTTTGAGTTATCTCTTCTAACTATTTGTCTATATCCAGAGGGATCAAGGCCGAGGCAGTCGGCAACTCGGGCTGGGTCCATACCTTCGATGGGTTCACATATTCTGGATATAACAGGGTGTAACTGATGCGCTAAGTAATATTTGAAGTCAACTTTGAGATGTTCTAAATTCTTTAGCTCTTCAATGTGATATGCTCTCTGTGTGGCAGAGTTAGCGGTGCCATCTTCACAGATGATGTAAGGCACTACATCTCCTTTCTTGAACCTCCTGCTGTTTTTAATGTTCAGTCTTAGGGCTACCTGTACGTGAGGTTGCGTGTGCTTGTCGGCGTACTCGTTGGGGTTCTTAGTCAGTTGTTTCGTAATTGTTAACATTGAAAGTGGCATTTTACCGTTCATCAAATCATCCTTGAGTTTATTAAGATGCGTTTGAATACTCTCAAGTCTCTCGTCAGCTGATTGTTCTGACAATATCTGGCTCAATATGAACTTTCCGGCTTCTGCGGCCAGCTGGGACCAATCGCGACGAACAATATCCAAACCTTTATGTTCATGTGTAAACACAAACTCACCAGCTTTGTTCTTAGTAACTAATACGGCAGCATACTTCTTTTTTTTAAGCAGTAGTAAATATCTAAACACGCCATCTATGTCGAGCTCTATTTGCCTGTATTTCTTGTTGATCTCTTTTTTCAAATCAACACCGATCTTGAAAACATTGTCATAATCTAGGCAATTAGTGTTGATCATCAAACTGTCGGTATCTCCATAGACTACATCGTAATTCGCTTTTTGTACTATTTCTTTGGTGTCCATGAGAATTTCTCTGCCTTTCATAGTGACTAATGCTGCAAGGGGCTTTGCATAAAACCTCGAGTGTGTGAAACCGAGACAACCATACATTGAGTTAGCTGTTAGCTTCAAAGCCATTTGCCTTATGTTGTACTGCATGTACTGGTCTTGCGACAAGTCTGGTGTCTTCATTAACTTCTTGACTTCTCGTCTACTTTCTACCAGCTTACGAATTTGTGTCGGTAGTACACCGAGATCGGTGTTCGACTTTGGTAAGATTAGATTGGCGACATCTTCGTCTGACGATCCGGCTGCTTTCCTTTTAATAGTGGTGAAGCAAATGTTGTACTCTTGAATAATGCTAGGATACAAAGAGTTGAAATCCATGAGAAGAATCAGTTTGTCATAGAAGCCTTTCTTGGGATCTAAAACGAGACCTCCAGAATATGCTGCTTTCTTCTTTCCTTGCTTTTTGGACACATTACTGGCGCCTTCCTCTTGCTCATTGTCATTATCATCGTCTGCTACGACTCTTTTACCGTAAACTTTATCAGGTACGATATAATTCTTCTCGGTGAAAGCATGGAGTAATAGAAACTCGTTTCTTTCTGACCTTCCACCAAGTAAAGTTCTAGACATTATATTTCCGGCAATTTGAGTAATTTGCAATGCTAGCGGTATGACGTTCAATTCGCACATCATTTTGAGTATGTAGTTTGCATCTTGCATACTTAGCGAAACTAACTGGAACAGATCATTACTGTTCTCATAATACCTGGGCAGATCCTCAAGTGCAACCTCTACGCGTTCACCTTCTTTCATCTTCAGTACATTGACACACAAAGTGTCGAGGTCGAAGCTCCTGGACCGTATTACTTCCATCGCAGATATCTTTATGTCGCAAACCAAGCGACCGAGAAATGCGTCCTTTGCTGCGTACTTCCTTTGAGGAGCGGTGGACCTCTTAAGTCGTCCCAAACGAGACCAGTTAGGTATGTGGAGGTCGAGAATGTTCCCAATAAGCAGATCTTGCTGGAACCCCTGTAAGTCATGGCCGACAACTAGGTCTGGATCCATCTTCCAGAACTGTACCATGAAATAGTTGAGTAGTTCGCGTTCTGTGTCACATTTGGTCAGTTTTGTTGCTTTGTACTGCGGCAAGGCCTGTTTTAGGTCCAAGGGCCAGATTTCATTGCACTTTGTCATTACTGAAAAACATAATTTTAAGGTTAGATACTTTAATAGGTATTAAACTTGCGTACAATTAATTTTTTAAAAGAATCGTTGCTTACCACAGAAATGTTGTTGGAATGGTGGGTTCGGCGGCGGTTTGTGTAAGTGAAAGTTGGTGTGTGATAGGCAACTGAGCATCAAAATCTTCGTCTTCCTTGTTTTAGGGTCCATCGTCGTTCTCATATTTATCTGAAAAATAAGTACTATTATAATAAAACCTCAAACTTAAAGGCTGACTTATTTTAAATCTACATGTTCGAATGTAAATGTATAGCTATAAATTGTAAATCCTTAATTGGCTGTAGGATAAGTTTATATTTTTAAGATAAAATTTCAAGAGCTGTGGATTTTGTGAATAATAAATAAATAAATAAATGTACTTTATAGTAAATAACAGACACCAAAAGTATACCTATCAGAATTTAAACTTATGGTAATTGGATAGTCGCAAAACCCTCATTACTAGTGTACCAGTCACAATACCAGAAAAAAAACAGAACTAGTGAAGAAAAACAAAAGACCGACTCACAGTAGCTATAACAATAGGCGGCGGCTCCAAGTCCGGCCCGTCTCTGATAACAGAAACATATTCCATCTTATCACAAGTTGCCTCCAGCTTGCACCAGGACACTTTGGCCAGCACCTGCTCCGGTTGTTTCACCTCAAGCCAGCACGGACCCTTGATCTTACGCTCCAGCAGGAAGGTTTCCAACGAAGAGGTCGTCGCGCCGAAGATGTGGGAGAATGTTAGGAATTTCTTGTCTTTTGGAGGCGGCGGGAAGGTGGCCTAGCGGAAAAAATATTGTAAATTGACGAATGCATCTTATATAGGGTAGTTCACAAAAAAAAAAAGAAACTAATTAGTCCGTCAGATAGATTAAAAAAAATATTGGTCACGTATTTTTCTTTTCCCACATAAACAATGAAGACGATACAGTGCTTCGAAAAGTCGCGCGACGTCACAGTTTGGTAAATTATTTACCAGAAAGTGACGTCACCCACCCACTCATTTTCATCAATCATTATTAATTTGATAAAACAAAAAAAAACATGTATTCAATATTTTTCGATAATTTAACAGACTTACTAAAAAGAATCATATTTTTTTAGTCAGTCAACTACCCTATTCGAAAGCCTGTGCATCAATAACTACTTAGTCATTGCTTACAGCCCAAGATACGGACGGCAGGCCCTTCATGGGGAAGTGCTACCTCGGGCTGCTGTCCGTAACTCCACGTCTAAAGCGCGATGGCGTGGGTAGCTGAGATACTAAGACCTAATGCAAGCAGTTCACTTACTAGAATCAATGCTACTTATTCTATCAATTAGGTATCATTTCCTTTCTACACTTACAGAATATCTAACTTCCAGATAGTCAGACTGTGCTGGTATATCAGGCAGGTTGAAGCAGTAGTTCTTAGTAACCTTCCGCGACTTGAACTCCTTGAGCCCCAGGTCACTGGCGACAGCACTGTTGAACTCTGCGTACATGTCCATCATTGTTACTTCTTGGTCTGTCGCCTCTAATGTTACTGGGTCCAGTTTCTATAATAATAATAGACAAAAATGATGAGTTTTTTTATGAATGGTAAAAATGTTCAGCTGATACACAATTTTTAATATCTTACCATTTTCCTAATATAACAGAAATGGATTTAGGATTCCAAGGTCTAATTTAGAGAAAATTTAATATTAGCCATTTTTCATACATGCAAGAACAAGAACATGAAAGAAACAAAAATCTGTTACAAATACTTACATACTCCCTAGGTAGCAAAAACATCTGCCTATTAACATTCTTTACAACCAGACAGCAGGACACACAGCCAGCCTTCTTATTAGTTGGGTTAGCATACACCTTCCCAAACAGATAAACTACTCCTGGCTTCACAAATCTATCCTCCCAAGCATCGAGCCAGTAGAACTTTAATACCTTCTCTCCATTCTCATTTGTATGCAGAGGCAACTGCCCGTCTAGCTGTACTGTGACTGCTACCTGGTTCTCACCCATCTGGTCACACCAGGTGCTTGTTAATGGCTTCAATTGTTTAGGAGACTCCTTTTTAGCCGGGAATATGTCAAAATCTTCATTTAAAAACTCCTCAGCAACATCGCCGATAGTTTCTGCAGTGCTAGGTATGACTTCCTTTTTTACTTCCTCTGGTTTAGGGGCAGCATCATTACTGAAGTCATCGTCAAAGTCCAGGTCTTGTGTCTGAAACTCTTCAATGTTCTGTGTGGCAGAGTCTTCCAGTTCTTGTTTGATTTCTCTGTCGATTTTCCATTGTGGTTTCTTTGGAGTTGGTTTTTCTGTTATAGGTTTAGATGTTTCACCATTTTGTACCTGTTATGTTAGAAGACTTTAGTAAACAGTAGATTTTAGACTATTCTAGAAATAGTGAGTTGGAATTATATCATCACTACATATTATAAAAGAAGTCCTCTGCTGCATCTGTCTGTTTGCAATAAACTCAAAAACGAATGCACCAATTTAAATATTCTTTTCAGTAATAGATACAAGTGGTTTCCAAGGAAGGTTTAAGTATATAATTCGCCAACATGCATGCTGGCGACGCCGTGGCTAGCATTATACTAAGAAAGAGTAATGCAACAAATAATCAACTTACTGTTACTTTCTTTTCAATGGGTTTATCAGGGGATATCAGGTTTTCTTTCTGCAAAACACATAATAAGTTAATAAACTAGATAAAACACTGTTCCACTGTTATTTACCACATTGAGTTTATAGTAAAATGAAATTTTTAACCCCAACAAAAAATATCATTTCCCAGCAAATTTTTTTGCATAGGGTTACTTAGTTTGATGTACAGAATGCTTGGTTGACGTATGTGTGAAGGGTTGATTTACACCCTGTATGCATTTTAATTTACTATGCAAGCATAAGGAGCATAGGGATAGCTAAAATAAAAACAAAAAGAATCTTACATTTTCTACTTTAACAGCAGGTTGTTCCCTAGTCAGACTAGTGGTAGTAGTGGGTTTTTTGGCAGCTGAAGACAAACTTTTGAAGTAGTTCTGTGCATCCCTCTTACTGGACTCCACTATGTTAGCCTTGGTCACTACTGGTTTAGGCTTCACTGCAGTGGATGCATTGCCGTCCAAGTCAGACATGATGTCTGAGAGGATGTTGTCTTCTGATGTCTTCACATCCTGAAAGATGGGAATAAGAATAACTAAATTTTTCAACTGCACAGTAATCCCCAACTATAATTGTAATATCAATATGAGAGTCATACTGCCCCTGCATGTAAGACAAAAATATGACTTCATAAGAACATTGTGAAGTGAACCGCTGAAGTCATCCATAGTTACAAACTGATTAACTGCGGTACTCAGAGATATTTAATGATGACTTAAACCGTCACTTAGTAAAAATTTGGACAGTCTTTTGTATGACAAAACTGTCAAAACCTTTACTAAGTGATGGCCTAAGTAATCATTAAAGCTCTCTGAGTGTGGTAGTTAGAGTCAAAATTAATATGAAAATACCTCTTTCTTCTTAGTAGGCATGGATCCCAGAAGGTTTCTGATATTTCCTTTAGATGTAGGTGGTGCAACTCTCGCTTTTCTCTTCTGGCCTCGCCCCGACTCTTTGCTGTTAGATGCCACATAAGTGTCATCAATCTCATCATCATCAAATATCTCTCGGCCGTCTTCCACATAACCAGTGCCTGAGGTTTTGAAATATGAGAAAACGATTGAATGAACAAAACTATTAGAAAACAGTAGTAAACAAACATTAAGTAAGGTTAATAAAATGCTGAATTTTTTTGCGGAAAATCTATTTGACAAGCCTTAAAATCATGTACATACCGTCGTCTTCAATCCAGTCATCATCCTGCCGCTGCATCACCCGCTCGGAGTACTCCCTCTCGTCCACCGTGTCGTAAACATTCTCCATCTCATCCACATCGTACTTGTTCTTCACGCCTTTGCCCTTCAGTTGTTTTAGCCTCTCGAAAGCCGATAGACGGCCGTGCTTGTCTACTTTCTGCCTCTTGGCTCTTTGGCCAGCTAAAAACAAAGGTTACATTTTGTTTCATTGAACAATACATAATATAGTTTTTATTTTATACACCACTTGATCTTTCACGTTCACTGAATTTACCTAAGGAATCTGCCATGTTTAGTTTATAATTTTATTCGCTCATTTACAGTTTTTAATTTTTACAGAAAGTCAGCGAAACTCGACTCGACAGCACTTTTGATTGACGTTTATACTGGCGGGAAAACGGGAAAGAAAACAAAACGGAAAATAGGGATGCGATTGGCTGAATTTATGCTCCTACATCAAAAGTCGGATATTTTATTTATGGTTAAAATTAGTGTGGATGTGGTATAATAACTCACCTCTATACTCTATGTCTAAAACCTTCTACTCAAATTCGCGCCAATTTTATCAAACTGTCAATAAATAAAGTGGCCGGGCAGCTTGTTTGTTGAGAAGATATTTTTTTACAAAACTTGCAACTTGTTTATCGTGAAAAGTTCGTTTAAATAGTTTTTAAAATGGCTATGCGCGACTATACAGCAGATACTGGTAAGTACATCTCCTGTATGGCTGTTACCTTGTTTTTGTTTGTCGTATAACCTAAAATAACAGCAACCAAACACCGATGTTTCAGAGGCATTCAAGAACTTCTTTGTGGACTTTTGTCAAACTGACGATGAGGGAAACAAGAACTTCAAATACGCTGAGCAGCTCACCAAAGTTGCTCATAGGGAACAGGTAAGATTAGTAGAAGGTTTTTGTAATAACTGTAATCTTATGATTATATTCGTAAATGAATAAACTACCGAAACGCAGGTCTGCAAGGTTTAAAAATTATTCAATGAGTATGTTAATATTTCTCAGCTGCAATGTTTTGCTATACTTATATAATTCTTAGCAAGCCTAATCAGTATTAAAAAACTTAATGTTTCAGAACGCCTTCATTGTGGAGTTGGATGACCTACACGGGAACAATGAGGAGCTAGCGGAGGCCGTGAGACAGAACACAAGACGGTACACAAACATGGTGTCAGACGTTGTTTACGAGATGCTACCCGATTATAAACATAGAGAGGTAACAATAAAACATGTTCATTGAAGTCTATTATAGGAATAAAATAAGGAAAGGTTCAGTTTTCCTTACTCAATGTCTTATGAAGCCATGGTTTAATAAACCACCTAATTGATGAGGTGTTCATATAGCAAGTGTGACATCCACGATTGCGCATCGGCCCGCATTATTGATTTTGATCCCAACAGTGGGAATGTGAATGATTAAGTTCTTTAATTTCACATTTCTAGTGGAAAAATTATTTTGTGGGGATATTAGTAGAGAATTGTATAGTTACATTTATAATACAATGGTCAGATTCTAGTGACAATAAATAATTAAAATATTATTTATAGGTGGCTGCCAAAGATGCCTTGGATGTGTACATAGAGCACAGGATCCTTCTGGAGGCGAGAAACCACAGGATACCTGGAGAGATGAGGGACCCGCGTAACAGATACCCACCAGAACTTATCAGGAGATTGTAAGTTTATGTTTAGTTTAGTTCCCAGCAATAAATGTATACTAATACTAGCGGACCTGGCAGATGTCTTCCTGCCTAGACAGAAGCGCCACCTACCATGTCCAATTGTAAATCTAAACCATTCTCGAATACAATTGAACACCTACGAAAATTTCATCAAAATCGGTCCAGCTGTTTAGGAGAAGTTCAGTGACAAACACTTGTACAGAAGAAATATAAATATATAAAGATTATAAATCTGAAGAGTTTATTTGTTTGGTTGAACATGCTAAAGTATGCAGGAACTACTGGTAGGAATTGAAAAAAGTCATAGCTGGATCTTTCATTTATTGATGCCTGGGTCAGCTATAGTGATACCGCAAGCAACAGTATTAATATAATAATAAATAGACTTCAATAGTGATGTGTATTAATTTTTGATTGTTTACAGCGAGGTGTACTTCAAGGATTTGTCCTCATCAAAGTCTTTACCCATCAGAGAAGTTAAGGCTGAGCACATTGGCAAGCTAGTGACAATCAGAGGTAAGGTCATGATTATTCAGTACAGATCTGCAATACCTTACCCATTTTACAGTAGATGAGAGGAACACTGATCTGGTGAAACCATAAAAACTTCTTAAAACATACAATTTTCTCAGAAGGATGTGAATTGTCATGGAAAAGACATCCCATGCCCCACTTCCTCAATCCAGGTGAACATCTGCCTCCTCCAGAGGAATGGAGGTGGCTAATCTAGAAATCTCTGAACAATTTGCGGGCCCATGTTGGCTGATGTAGAAATAATCTGGCCCATAGGGTATCATAGACCCATCTAATGCACAATGGTTGTGCATTAGAGGCCTCCGCACCAAGTCCCTCACCAAAAAAAAATCTAAATCATCATAAAGCAAATTCTTCTTGTTTTTTTACACTTATCTCCCCTGCCAGGCATAGTAACCCGCTGCACGGACGTGAAGCCGCTGCTGGTAGTGGCCACCTACTCGTGCAGCGCGTGTGGCGCGGAGACCTACCAGCCGGTGCGCTCGCTTCAGTTCACTCCGCCGCCTTCTTGCTCAGCCGACGAGTGCCGCCTCAACAAGACGGCCGGACAGCTGCATCTGCAGACCAGGGGCTCACGGTTCCAGAAGTTTCAGGAGTTGAAGATTCAGGAGCATGTAAGCTTGATTCGTAATTCCAGTGACTTATCCCAATATTTATGTATGACTGAATGATGATTAGTATATTAAGGAATCAGTTTTTCAAGAGAACTTAAAGTAAAATATATCATCTTTTACAGTTGTCATACCAAATCTCTACGTTTCCTCTTTATTTAAAGAAGCTTGTTGAATTTGAAGAAGTCTCCCAAATATTGATAGATCATTGTTACTATTGTCCTTTCAAAGGGACTGATGAGACCTAGTAAATTCAGTTTACTTCTTAAAATTTAACATTTATCTTTGGAAATCTGTACGATATACAGTCCTGCAACTAAAACAATACACAATTCCAGTCAGACCAAGTGCCAGTGGGCCACATCCCGCGCCAGCTGTCGGTGTACTGTCGCGGAGAGACGACGCGTCGCGCGCAGCCCGGCGACCACGTGGCCGTCACTGGCGTGTTCCTGCCGCTGCTCTCCTCGGGCTTCCGCCAGATCGTGCAGGGGCTACTGTCTGATACTTACCTGGAGGCACATGTGAGTAGCTACAATAGAGATGTTTCCTGATTAAAAAATATTAGGTTAGGGAAAAAGTCTTTTCGCATTATAGTATGTACGAACTTGTAATAAAATCTCTTTGGCTATACTACAGTGTGATTCTTTATAATGTGCACATATCGAAATGGGGGAATCTATGCTTAATTTTATCGACGGAAAAATTATTAAAAAAAATCTAAATATTTTTTAATATTTTATATGGAATTTTTAAAAATTTTGTCTGCTACTGTGACCCCAGTGTAAACAAAACGGTGTAACTTTTAAACTAAATTATCTATCGCGATGAAACAAACTCCATAATGATTGGAAGCAATTAGGCGTCCTCGTAAAATGAAAATTGTGGAAAAAAACTACCCTCAATTGAAAATAAACACGTTTTTTGATCAAAAAAACTTTTTTTTTTCATAACTTTTTATATAAAATTGTTTCATCGCGATAGATAATTTAGTTTAAAAGTTACACCGTTTTGTTTACATTGGGGTCACAACAGCGGACAACATTTTTGAAAATTCCATAAAAAATATTAAAAAATATTTAGATTTTTTAAAATATTTTTTCCATCGATAAAATTAAGCATCCTCATTTCGATATGTGCACATTATAAAGAATCACACTGTATTTTTATCTGGCTGGTTTTGGTATCATTGAAAGTTTAAATTTTAAAGAACATAATTCCAAATTCAAATTAGGAAAATGTGTGATTCATTTGTTTTTCGTACCGTCAAGATGAGTGAATCTAATGAAGAAATTCGATACATTTTAAAATTTTACTACAAAAAAGATAAAACTGCAACGCCAGCCACAAAAATTTGCGATGTTTATAGACCTAGTGCAGTGTCTGTGAGGGTAGGACAAATTTGGTTTAAGCGTTTTCAATCCGGAAATTTCGATGTCAAAGATGCACGTCGCTCTGGTCGCTATTACGGATAAAATGGATGCCATTTTTGAAAATGTGGAGCAAGATCGGCATATCAGTAGTTACGACGTAGCTAAAGAACTAGGAATTGACCACAAAACTTACACTTAACAAGTTTTGGTGCATTTGAAATAAAAAAAAGTAGTTAAAAAACTAAAAAACCTGACTGAAAAGACTGAAAAACAAAAAACAAGCACATTTTAAATTAAACAAAACTTGGAAGCAGGCGGGGTTCATTCTATTTTCATTTCATAATTTAATATTCAAATGAACCCCGCCTGCTTCCAAGTTTTGTTTAATTTGTAGGTAGGGACCTACCTACAAGATGGCAAAAGTTATCGAACAAAATGGTACCTACATACTTTAGTTAAATGTAAATAAACTACCTATATTAAAAAATGTTTTGAATTTTCTTAAAAAATGCGAAGAAACTTTTCCCTAACCTATTAAATAATTCTGTTTAGTCCGTCCAAGAACACAAAACAATATTTTTCGATAATCGAACTGACGCGTCAGATCGATTATCGAAAAATATTGTTTTGTCAAATTAATGAAAAATGACGAAGATAAAACGCGTCAAAGATCAGGAGTGGGCTATTGACGTCGCTAAGTGGTAAAAAATGTAGTGCGATGTGACGTTACATGAGTTTTCAAAGCACTGTCTTCAATTTTTGTTTACATGAAAAAAGAATATTCGTCCAATATTTTTTGGAAATCTATCTTTTAAGAAAAATGATGTTATGACGATTTGATGACAACTTTGATTAGGCCCTGCATACATAGGCTCGCCCCCTATTACATGAGACTTAAAACATAACTGGCAAAATGTAGGTGTACTATTAGGTACACCTCTGCTTAGCCCTTCGGGGATTACAGGCGTGATGTTATGTTATGTGGAAAAGTTGAAAATTTGCTACTGCTTATGTGTTTCATAGAATAATAGATATAGATAGTAAAAAAATGAACGAGGCAGAGGTTTACCCTATAGTTCACTCACATTCCACCAGTTAAAAACTATGCGTACATAATATGTAACATTACCTCCCATCTCATGGCTGAGACTATGGAGTACCTCCGTACAATACCCAATGACCTCAGTAGAGCTTCCAAACGAGTGGGTCTTAAAATGAACATGGACAAAACAAAGGTCATGTTGAATGCCCATATGACACTCACTCCTATCAGGATCGGAGACTCTTCACTCAAAGTTGTAGACAATTATATCTACCTGGGACAAACGGTCCAGTTAGAGAAAGAGGTCAATCGTCTAATCCGAATCGGCTGATGGGCATCGTTTGGGAAGCTGGGCACGGTTGGCGCAGTTGCTCAAGCAATGGACTGCTGCGCTGCGTGTCGCGGGTTCGACTCCCGCACGGAACAAATATTTGTATGACCTACAGATAGTTGTTCCGGGTCTGGGTATTTGTGTATGTGAGTTTAAATATTTGCGAACGCACCCACGATACAGGAGAAATTCCTAGTGTGGGGCAACGTTTTTTAAAAAGAAAGAAGAAAAGAAGAAAGAATTGTATCTTCTTGTCCAACTTACCACATTGTCTCAAGACGAAAGTCTATGACCAGTGTGTGTTGCCAGTGATTACAAACGGGACCGAAACGTGGTCGCTCACAATGGGCCTCATCAGAAGGCTCAAATTCACCCAAAGGGCAATGGAGAGCCCCGTCGGGGCTGCGGGTTGTCCACTAGTTATCGCGGCCTCGACATATAGGGCTAAGAAGGAACATGGGTGGTTTTTAGTCAGTAGAAGTCTGACACTCCCTTTCGCTCGCTTCGAGCGGGAGGGGTTAATGATTTTCCACCCGCCCGCAAAAAAAGGGCAATGGAGAGAGCTATGCTCGGAGTTTCCATGCGTGATTAAATCAGAAATGAGGACATCCGCATGAGAACCAAGGCTACCGACATAGCCCAAAGAATTGCCAAACTTAAGTGGAAGTGGGCAGGGCAGATTGCTCACAGAACTGATGGCCCATGGAGCCGGCAAGTTCGCGAACCGGAAGACGTTGTGTTGGAAGGCCTCCCACTGGGTGGACTGATGACCTGGTGAAGGTTGCGGGGATCCGCTGGATGCGAGACGCACGGGACCGGCTAATGTGGTGACACTTAGCGGAGGCCTATGTCCAGCAGTGGACGTCTTTCGGCTGAAATGATGATGATAATGACATCCCATATCTATTTAAATCGAAAAGCATCCATATAATATAGGGAATCTGTTACAGCTTTAATCAATTCTTTGTTGATATTTCTCAGTCCGTAAACTGCTTAAACCAAGCGGACGAGAGTGAACTAGCGGAGGCGCTAACAGAGGAGGAACTGGCCGAGTTAGCTGATGAAGACTTGTACTCCCGCATGGCTCGCAGTTTGGCGCC
This sequence comes from Diarsia rubi, assembly GCA_932274075.1. NCBI lineage: Eukaryota > Metazoa > Arthropoda > Insecta > Lepidoptera > Noctuidae > Diarsia > Diarsia rubi. The sequence continues at coordinate 7,663,771 of OW026414.1, forward strand.
CGAGATATACGGCCACGAGGACGTGAAGAAGGCGCTTTTGTTACTGCTTGTTGGAGGAGTGGATAAGTATGGAACTGAGATTTTTTTATCTGTTAAAATGGCTATCAAAAGCTCCCTGGTTCACTACCCGTGATGGAAAATCATCTAATGACTCCTCCCGCTCTGAAGCGCAAAAGGGAGTGTCAGACTGCAAAACCAGTCTGTGTTCCTTCTAAAGCCCTTTGCGTTCCAGGGTAGTGATCACTATTTCAAACAAATTCCACAGCTGGTTCGCAATCCTAATTAATTTTGAACCTCTGTCTTTGGTCTAAAGAGGGACCCCAATCAATTCATCAGAGTAAGTTTTACTCTGTGACCATTTCTTCAGTTTTAGTTTAGTTTAACTGGGGTTTCCGCACTTAGCCTCTTGATTGAGCCATTGTGCGTGGTGTTTAAAGAATACCTACTCCAACCAACATAGGTCGTCCCAGAATTGTAGCAGCCGTCCCAGACTGCTGCAGGCTTCCGGGAGAGTTAATGGGGATCGAAGAGTTTGTGCCCAGTGATCTGCCACGCTCCTGCACTCTAGGAGTAAGTGCCGTGGCGTTTCTTCCGCCTCCATGCATCCTCTGCACAGTGGGCTGTCTGTTACACCTGTTATGTAGATGTTTGTTTAGGGAACATTTCATGAGTGAACAACTTATATGTTTGTTTAGACGCCCGAACGGCATGAAGATCCGAGGCAACATCAATATCTGTCTGATGGGCGACCCTGGTGTTGCCAAGTCTCAGCTCCTCAACTACATCGACCGCCTTGCGCCGCGCTCTCAGTATACCACGGGCAGAGGTTCCTCTGGTGTTGGTCTCACGGCTGCTGTTATGAAGGTGAGAAAATAATGAATCTAGTACGAAATACACTATATTGATTGCGACTGCTATGGCTAAATAGAAAAGTTATTCGATTCGGAATAGCGTGTAGGTATTTATTGAAAAAAATCAAGAGCTGCTTGCAAAAAATACACCAGTATTAACAATTAACTGAAACAAAAAAATGGGGTTTGGTTTTTTGCACATACAGGGTGTAAATCAACCCTTCACACATACGTCACCCAAGCATTCTGTACATCAAACTAAGTACCCCTACACAAAAATTTTTGCTGGGAAATGACTTTTTTTTGGGGGTCAAAAATTTCATTTTACGGTAAAACTCAATGTAGCACTCTTAAAACATTGTGTTAAAGGATGCTTTGAATAGTTAAAGGGTCATGGAGGTAATTTAAGTAAAGTTACAACCTGAAAAACTAGTATTTACAAAAACATTGTGCAAAATTTGGAACTTTGACCCCCAATATCTCCGTAACTAGGGGGTTCCCAAGTATGGTCCAGAACAAAAAAAAATGATCGCAGTGGTGGGGAGAACAAGTACCCTTCGTTTACGTTAAGGGTACTTTTACACCCTTTATATCTCTAAAACGGATTGACATTTTTCACACCAAAAAGCACTTGTTACTAGACTATAAAGGGTGAGGGAGAAGTGCTTTGAACCCTGTGCTCCTACAGTAATCGATTATTTTTCAAGTCCTATGTAGTAGGTATGGTAGTAGGGGTCAAAATGATTGCATACACATTTTGTTTCAGGACCCATTCACCGGCGAGATGATGTTGGAAGGCGGCGCGCTGGTGCTGGCAGACCAGGGCGTGTGCTGTATCGACGAGTTCGACAAGATGGCCGAGAACGACCGCACTGCCATACACGAGGTCATGGAGCAACAGACCATCAGTATTGCTAAGGTTAGTTGTTTGCTGGACTTTAATGATATACAGAACAGTTTTAATGCATGTTTATTGAATGTGGAGCAATTGATAAATTGCACTTACATAAGTGAGAGTATACATATACATATATGAATATTCATACACAGTTTGCCAGCCTGGCTGACAAAATTCTGTGTTGGAAAATTGTGTACTGCTAAAGAAACGCTATTCATTAATTCACATAAAAGGTGTAAACGGACCCATTACGAAGTGAACCAAGCATACACAATACTTATTGCTGGAAAAAAGTAAAAAGTTGTATTTAAAAAAAAAAGTGTTGTAATTATTGAAACTTGGACCTCCAAAACTTAGACCTCCAATATCTCCGCACCTAGCATGTTCTCAGGTATGGTCCAGAACAAAATATTGATTGCAATGAAAGAGAGAAATAATACATTTCCACCTATTATGATTATTTGATAAGTCAGCCAAATAACTGAATCTTATCCCCAAGGCGGGTATAATGACATGCCTGAACGCGCGGGTGTCGATCCTAGCGGCCGCCAACCCCGCGTACGGCCGCTACAACCCCAAGCGTACCATCGAACAGAACATTCAGCTGCCGGCCGCGCTGCTGTCGAGGTTTGATCTGCTGTGGCTCATACAGGACAAGCCTAACCGGTATGTACTACTACAATATTATATTGGTGACTCCGACATTCTTGATGATTTATTGATTTAAAATCATTCAAAAAGCATAACTTCATTGTTATGGGCATCTGAAATGCCAGATTGGTGTTGTTTTAGAATTTTAAGACGAGAGCACCCGCATATTGTGAACCTAGATATATTAACGCGGAAATATACTGTCAAATTGAAACTTATACCTAACAAAATTATGACATTTGCCTTTTTTTTTAGTGAAAAAGACTTGGAGCTAGCCAAGCACATCGCATACGTGCACCAGCACTCGACGCAACCTCCCACAGCCGTGCGCGCGTTACCCATGCGACTGGTGCGGCGCTACGTGGCGCTCACCAAGAGGAAGCATCCCGCTGTACCTAACCATCTCGCTGACTACATCGTGTGTGAGTATGATACGTAGCCCATGCCTCTGGTGCGGCGCTACGTGGCGCTCACCAAGAGGAAGCATCCCGCTGTACCTAACCATCTCGCTGACTACATCGTGTGTGAGTATGATACGTAGCCCATGCCTCTGGTGCGGCGCTACGTGGCGCTCACCAAGAGGAAGCATCCCGCTGTACCTAACCATCTCGCTGACTACATCGTGTGTGAGTATGATACGTAGCCCATGCCTCTGGTGCGGCGCTACGTGGCGCTCACCAAGAGGAAGCATCCCGCTGTACCTAACCATCTCGCTGACTACATCGTGTGTGAGTATGATACGTAGCCCATGCCTCTGGTGCGGCGCTACGTGGCGCTCACCAAGAGGAAGCATCCCGCTGTACCTAACCATCTCGCTGACTACATCGTGTGTGAGTATGATACGTAGCCCATGCCTCTGGTGCGGCGCTACGTGGCGCTCACCAAGAGGAAGCATCCCGCTGTACCTAACCATCTCGCTGACTACATCGTGTGTGAGTATGATACGTAGCCCATGCCTCTGGTGCGGCGCTACGTGGCGCTCACCAAGAGGAAGCATCCCGCTGTACCTAACCATCTCGCTGACTACATCGTGTGTGAGTATGATACGTAGCCCATGCCTCTGGTGCGGCGCTACGTGGCGCTCACCAAGAGGAAGCATCCCGCTGTACCTAACCATCTCGCTGACTACATCGTGTGTGAGTATGATACGTAGCCCATGCCTCTGGTGCGGCGCTACGTGGCGCTCACCAAGAGGAAGCATCCCGCTGTACCTAACCATCTCGCTGACTACATCGTGTGTGAGTATGATACGTAGCCCATGCCTCTGGTGCGGCGCTACGTGGCGCTCACCAAGAGGAAGCATCCCGCTGTACCTAACCATCTCGCTGACTACATCGTGTGTGAGTATGATACGTAGCCCATGCCTCTGGTGCGGCACCGTGTATAGAAGAGTTATGGCGCAAGGGTGTCGACGCAAGTTTCCTACCCAACTTCCGTGGCAAATCTGAATAATGAAACTCTTGTTGCAGCTTCATACGTCGAGCTCCGTCGCGAGGCACGCAACGCGCGCGACGTGACGTTCACGTCAGCGAGGAACCTACTCGCCATACTACGACTGTCCACTGCGCTTGCCAGGCTCAGGTAATGTACATGACTTACTTTTTTCATAATAAATTAGTCCGCATTTGGAAACTGTCAGATGATGGCGTCTCTTTCATTGGACAGACCTTGTTAGTGTTCGGTATTATTTTTTTTTTTTGCGAATTCTATATTAGTGCTGGTCTGGTGTTGTGTTGTGTGGTCTTAAGACGCGCATCTCTGTTTTTGGATCAATGTGCATATAGTTAAGTTATCATTTGTTTCGGTGAAGGAAAACATCGAGAAAACCAGGATGCACGAGACATATTTCTCAATGCGATGTATAAAACCAAGTCAGAGGCCTATGGGCGGCCCCGTCGGGGCTGCGGGATGTTGTAAGAGATATCGCGGCCTCGACATAAAGGGCTAAGAAGGAACATGGGTGGTTTTTAGTCAGTAGAAGTCTGACACTCTGGTGGAAGAGAGCGAAAGGGGTTATATGATGATAACCCACCATCCAAAAAAAAAAATGCCTATGGGCGGCATGATAACTAATACCAGGTTAGGCAACTAGAAAAGAAAGATGATCATGCACCGGTATTACAGTTAGGAAAGATACAATTTTGAAAATATTAAAATAATGTTTGTTTAGCATGACATCCCCTTTGCACCAGTAAAACATTATTATTGAACACAGGACAGAAGAAAAGTGAATAAAATGTTGCTAATTTATGTTTACTGTTTGTAGGTTGTCGGACGTGGTGGAGAAAGAAGACGTTTCTGAAGCTATCCGTTTGGTGGAGATGTCGAAACAGTCTCTGTCACCTGTTGATGAAAACGTGCAAAGGTAAGATAACACGAAAAACATGTAAAATATATGAGATCCCACCAAAAACAAAACTTGTAAAAAAACGACGACGCTCTACGTACTTTAATTAAACTCTGTTCTTTTACCGCAAAAGTAGTGAGATCTATGTAATACCAAGTCAGTTAATATATTTAATCCCTACTTAAAAACGTTTGATGTTTTAAATAAAAGATTGACTTGGCCCTCGCATCGCATCGAGTGGGGGCTTGTGACGTCACTTGTAGGTTTAAAATTTAATAACATGTGACGTCACACGAGATTTCGAAGCACTGTATCGTCTTCATTTTTTGTTTACGTGAAAAAAGAAAAATAATGTGTTCAATATTTTTTGGATATCTGGGATGTTTTTTTGTGCGGTCCTCCCTTGGTAGACCTATTTTGTGTACGAAAACTTTAAATATATATATTGTCCTTATCCAGGGGTATAAGTTCCACGGACCGTATCTTCGCGATCGTACGCGACCTGGCAGGCTCCAACCAAACCGTCAAGATTGCCGACGTCATCGAGCGCTGCGTCGACAAGGGCTTCAAGCCTGATCAGGTATCACACACTGTTGGGTTTAGCCTCCCGTTTGTTCCGCCATTCTTCTCTGATCTGTGCGTTCCTTATTCATCCCGCGATATTAACGATATCATCAACCCAACGCGCTATTGGACGGCCCGGGTTTCTTAGGCCCAATCTCTATTTACATAAAAGCTAAACAGACTAAGAACACGACAGCTTGCACCACAAACTACTAAATACGTTTAACACTGAAAGAATTTGAAACATTGTTCCATTTTGACACTTCAATGGTGATGATTGATAGAAGTAACGATGGGTCGCTTGGTTGGTTTTGAACTCTCTGGGAACGTTTTCTTGCGTATTATCTACACTTTTTGGCGGGCTAAACAAAATGTGTCTCATAGACTTGGACACAAATTAAGTATCAAATATTAAACGTAATCCGTTCCCTTCTCAGGTGGACGCTTGTATTGAGGAGTACGAGAATCTCAACGTATGGCAAGTGAACCAAGTGCGAACCAAGATCACGTTCATGTAATTGTATAGAAGTAAGACCTACCCACCAATGATTTGTTTTGTACCTTTGAACTTTAAGCCTTTACTAGTTGTAAGAGTTGATCAAGTGTCATTTGCGGAGTGTGCACGATTATATCGATGATTTGACTGTGAATTATGATTAATTAATGATTAATAAACTTATTTTCCAATAATAATATGGCGTTTCATTGGTTCAGAGGACATGTTCATTAACTCCTCGCGCGCCTTACGAACACCACCTGTACATAAAACAATGGCTTTTTACTTGTGTCTTTAATAAGGCGCTCAATCAGATAAAAATCTACTATTCTTTTTGACTCTGTATTTCCTATTTTTTTTAAATCGAATACCTTTTGTAAATAGAGAGACTTGGTTATGGAAAAAAATACTGCTAAAGAATATTCCCAGAATTAATTTATACATTTATTTGTGTCCATTTCCGTAATACGCAACATAATAGCAAGCAATATCCGTTTAGCTCTTTACTCTTCCACTAAATTACAACAATTACCTGCCCTCATAAAGGAAAAAGTTGTTTTTTCGCGTCCCTGCCCCTTTTCCCTCTACCGTATGACCATAAGGACATGGGTACACGGGCGAAAGTGGCGTAATAAATTTGTTTTCCCCAAGTTTCTCTTATAAAAGTAATATCTTAGCGCAGATGTAAGTATGGCGCTCTCCCGTCGAGATTTGTGACGAAGTTGTCCCGACAATGCGTTCGCTTTTATTATTTTGTTTTTCAGCAGATGCTAACTTTTTGATGGCGTTATATTGCAGGACTTTGCACGTAATCTGTAAGTTTCGTCTTGTACTTAGTATGAAGGCATGACATGGCTTGTTATGATATAAACTTAACGACGATATAGAGTTGGAGATTGTAGACCTATACCTAAGGTTCATTAGAATAATAATAATAAAGCTTTATTTATTTCGGTAGGTATAAAAGTATGTTTACAATTCAAAATATCAGTAGATTTCTTAAACTAGGTTAGTTTATAATTAAAAATGTTTGTTACATAAATATAATATTTTCCTTGCTGTTCCATTTACACGAACCCCTTTTGGGTAAAAGCCTCCTCTAATTTCTTCCATTTATCTCTATTCCGGGAAAATTCCAACCAGTTTTTACCTGCTATTTCTTTTATATCGTCAGCCCAACGTTTAAATGGTCTGCCTTTGTTTCTTTTTCCAGCAGGTGCTGCCCATTTAGTAGCTTGTAAATACCATCTTATGTCTGTGTACTTTGACAAATAACCAGGACATTTCCACTTAAGTCGCAAAGCTTGTTCAAGAGCATCTGTGAGCCTGGTTTTCCTTCTTATGTCTTCACTACCAATTTTTTCTATTTTTCTTATTTTAAGCATACTTCGTTCCATTGATCGCTGGCATGTTTTGATTTTTCTTTCATTAGAATAGAGCTTTTATTTATTTTTCATTAGTCATGCTCTGAAAGTAGGTCATAAAATGCCTGCGGAGCGGGTTGAAAGTACTACTTTTCAGCCCTAGGGAGAAACGCTTTCAACTGACAAATGTCAAATTATAAAAACAAAATTATTTTTTGTGTATATTTTCACATTTTTATTGAACCATGCTCCAACTTTTTATACAGCCACTAAATTACAGCCCGATTTAAAATTAAAATTACATAAAGTTAACTTAAGAATACATTTATATTTTGACTTTAATATAATTTAGTTTTAACTATTTCTCTAAAATAACATAGATTTCGGCAAAATCTTGGTCATATTTGTTTAATGATGAACATAAAATACTGGCTGTATAGCTGGAAGACCAGAGAAAAAAAAAGCGGGACAGTGACAATCCGATCAACACTATTTTTTTCGTTAATTAATCATTTAAGTTTTTATTTTAACTTTCCTCGTATTTGTACCTAATGAAAAGCAGTGTTTACCTCGGGTAATTTACTTATTTACTCCCTCGAACTATTAGCGCCCTCACTACGTTACGGGTGCCAAACCCCGTCTCGGGACTAAATAAGTAACTTTCGCCCATCAGATAACAATGTACTATTGTTACCTATAACGATACATTGTTGATCGTAGGCAGGTGAGAAAGTTACGAAAGGGAGTCATGATAAACTTGTCCTTAATTATTGTAATCTGTCCCAGGGGACCAATTGGACCAATTCCGAGTATTCGTCCAGTCGTAAGTTGAATTGGATTCTAAGAATAAATTCAAAGTATACGGATCTATCCAATTAATCTGACAAATAACACGCCTAGTATTCATTAATTAATGACTACGAATCATCATATTAATTATTTTAGCTTATTAATGCATGGCTCAGCGACTACCAACGCAGTCAAAAACATAAGAAATATAAGTAAATGAATGTACACATATAAGCTATTTGCACTAAGTATAATCTAATATAACAAAAGTACCTATATACAAGGGGCAAAATCAAAATCAAAACTCATTGAAACTAGGCTGATAATCAGCACTTTTCGAACGTCAAAATTTACTTTACTTTACTTTACTTATTTACAAGAGACAGTCCCCCAAAACGCCCCCCCCTTCGACACTTCCTAGTGTTTTTGCTGGAAAGAAGAAGTGGCGGAACAAACTCCCCAGCAACACATTTGTCTGATAAGTTGGTTAGAAGAACCTGACTCGATACAATAGTAAGGCAAGTTATTGACTACAGACAAAAAGCAATAAAAATTATAAAAGTATATAATAATAGTAAAAAAAAAACATAACATATCAGTAAACTAATCTTGGAGAAAGAACATAAATAACAAACATTGTCTTGTGTTCAACTCGGCGACCAACTGTTCTTATTATTTAAGTAGTCGTTAATGGAATAGTACGCTTTTAAACAAAGATTAGATTTTACTTTGGCTTTATAAGCATTAAATGGCAAATCTAGAAAAGAAGATGGCAGTTTGTTATATAATGTTATACCAAGCCCGACGAATGAATTATGAACTTTGTGAAGCCGGTGAAAAGGAACGCGTAGTTTATGGCTGTTTCCTCCGTCGGGGCTGTGGGTTGTACCTACACTAGTTACCGCGGCCTCGACATATAGGGCTAAGAAGGAACATGGGTGGTTTTTAGTCGGTAGAAGTCTGACACTTCCTTTCGCTCTACCCAAGAGGGGGAAGGGTTATTTGATGATTTTCAACCCGCCAAAAATAGGGGCTGTTTCACCACCTTCCATTACATTCCTGTAAACTTATTTGGCAGATAATATCTCATTCAAATTCTTTTCCATTTTGTAAATTATTCGGTTAGTAGAGGCTATTCGAACATTGTGAAATAAGCACTTTTTTTTTTTAATAACAATAATAACTAACAATACAACTTTAATTACTATCAATGTTGCGCTAACAAAGAAGTGCATTCAATCAAAATCAAAATTAAAATCAAATTCTTTTTATTCAACTGTAATGCTATGGCATAATATAGTAGCTTTTAATAATTTTGCGTTCGCAAAGCGTCTTGAAGCCGACATTGCGCGCCCTCCAGACACGATACGAAAGTCCTTTACATCATAACGTAGAAACAGAAGGTTTAGGATTATAGCCTTCCTAAAGAAAGTAGCTTTAGGAAGGCTATATCTAATAGATTTTAGTTGCTACATCATTTATATATAATAATAATATAATATAATAATATTCCACAACTATCACACAACGCCATCTAGTCCCAAGCTAAGCAGAGCTTGTGTTATGGTTACTAGACAACTGATAAACATACTTATATATTTCTAAATACATACATATTATAGATAAATTACACCCAGACACAGAACAAATGATCGTGCTCATCACACAAACATTTGTCCTGGGTGGGAATCGAACCCACGACCTCCGGCATAGCAGTTAGGGTCACTAACCACTAGACCAACAGGCCAATCAAAATCATCAATCAAAAATCAATCAAAAATATTACTAGCTGACCCACGCAACTTCGTCTGCGTCATAATAATAAACTATCCATAGTAATATTTTTCTAGTGTTGAAAGAATTTTCAAAGTCGTCTGAGTAATTTTTGAGTTAAATCGTTACAAACAAAAAATCTAATCTTTCCTCTCTATTATTAGATAGAACCTTAGATTATATTATTAAAGTGAGAATTACTATAAGTACCTACCTATCTCTTACTGTTAAATATGCAATAATCATCATCATCATCAGCCTATATTTTTCCCACTGCAGGGACTCAGGCCTCCTCTCTAGGAGTGGGATGGGCTGTAATCCACCACGCGGGCCCAGTGTGGATTGGTAGATCTCACATATCTTCGAATTTTTGGTTCTAAGATATGCCGGTTTCCTTACGATGTTTTCCTTCGCCGTTTTGAAAACAGTGGTGATGAAATAAATTAAAGAGAAAGTGAACCTTCTTCAACATTTTTGTACTGACTCCAGCTCGTAACCCATCATGTCTGCCACGATCCTTTATTACTGTGCGATTACGACTTTTCATTCACTCACTGCTGACGCGAACGAATGAATGGATCTAGTTAATTACGAAGCTATTGTGCTGAATAAACACGATCTTGGCCTGAAGGTATTCTAGTCGTATCAGCATTCTGTTTCGCAATTTATAACATCGGTAGGTAATTTTGGAGACAATTAATCTCCAAATGCCAAAACTATTAGCACTCGTTCTACTGAAAAAGAATCACTGTTTTTAAATATATGTTTATTTTAGACTGCTTCGTTCATATAATTGGTTAGTTTGCAAGTATGACTGGTGAGCATGAGGTCCTGGCTTCGAATGCGAGTTTGGACAGTTTTATCGAGACTTGCATATATATGGGATCGTACTTCCGGAATGAAAAGTAAGTGCAATATTGGGTATAGTAATCTCTGCCAAATTTAATTTAGATCCGTTCAGCCGTTCTGGCATGATTGAGTAAAAAACATCACCCATTAAAAGTTTCGCATTAATTCTTCTTTTTAGGGTCCCGTACCTCAAAAGGTACGCACTTGCATATAAAGGGTTCCGTTACAGTCGGGAAGCCTTATGTCTTGTTATAGCGGCAACAGAAATATATATTTTGTAATAAGTTGGTTTTTCATAGAGTTTGTATGAATTATAAAGTTATATCTGCGGTTTTTTATGTGCTATATCTCAAAAACTACTTACTATATCTCGTTCAAACCAAATCAGTTAGTTCCGAAGTTTTAATTGCGATTGCATCTTGTAATCATCATTGCATTTTCTATTTTTTTAATTTTTTTACTCCCCTAGTTTAGTTTAAAAGTTAAAGGGATACACATTTTAGCACTTTAGAAGTGTCTATATCTTTCAAACGATTGACTTTGAGAAAAAATGATTTTAGGAAACTCAATGTCATTTTTAACGACTAAGACACCCGCCACGAATAGGTCTGAGGAGGTTTTTTTTACAAAAACCGTAAAGCAGTTCACTGAATGTATCTACCAAGTTTCAACTGTGTAGGTAGTCTTTATAGTTTCCGAATAAAATGGCTGACATACGGACGGACGGACAGACATGACGAATTTATACAGCTAAACACTAGGAAGTGCCGAAGGGTGGGCGTTTTGGGGGACTGTCTCTTGTAAATAAGTAGAGTAAAGTAAATTTTGACGTTCGAAAAGAGCTGATTATCAGCCTAATTTGAATAAATGACTTTTGATTGATTTATTGATTGATATAAGGGTTCCGTTTTGAGCTATTCGGCTACGCTACGGAACCCTAAAACGGAAACGTTATAGGATCACTCGTGTGTCTGTCTGTCAGTCTGTCCGTCTGTCACAGCCATTTTGGTCCGAACCTAATGGACCGATTAGGTCGATATTAGGTACACATAATATATGTATTTCTACGATCCAAACACGGACGTATAACGTAAATAAATCAATTTTGAATATACACACATCAAAAGTGTCTAGGGATCAACATATATTTTTGCAATAACTTTTCTCCTGATTGATATTAATTAAAATTTTCTTTAAGGATTCATCAAATAAAGTGTTTTCGTTTGTCACAGTAACGATAAACCAAGTCACCTTTGCATTAATAAAGAAATTTGCCATTTTCCTAATAGGGATTTTTGACATTTGAACCACTAACATTAAAGTTCGAAAAAAAGACTGAAATAACAGTTTTCTTTAAAATTTTATTGGGTAACTTAAACAATGAATAATCCGTGTTTCTACCGCGAACACTAACAACACAAGAACATCGGTTTGGCATACTCAAAATGAGTTCATCCAAATCACGCTGTGGAATGGCCGCCCATGTTCGTTGCAACAACAAAAAAAGGTCTTCTTGCGACTGGATACCCTCCATATTCGGCAGAGCTCTTCTCTGTAGCATATCCCATGCATGCTCAATCGGGTTCAAGTCTGGCGACTGAGCAGGCCAGGGCAGGACATTGATGTTAGCTGCGGCGAGAGTCTGTCTTACAACTCTTGCGGTGTGCGGTCGTGCATTATCATGCATTAACTGAAATAAGGGACCGATTTGCACTTGTAGAGGAACGATGACGTCTGATACAATCGTCTCAGCATAAATTTGAGCGTTGAGGTTGCCTCTGATCCAAATCAACTCAGTTCTTCCGCCGATCCAAATACCCGCCCATACCATGATGGTTCCACCACTATAAGGATGGACTTCCTGGCAGGATTTTAATCGCTGTTGGCGTCCAGGGGTTCTCCAGTGTCGTATACGTCTTGTATCCGGTCTCATACCAAAACGAGACTCATCAGAAAAGCACACGAAACGCCATTGTTCTTCTGCCCAATTTCTGTGTTCAAGAGCCCATTGATATCGAATCCTACGATTGTGCATTGCTATAGGTGGTACCCGTAGCGGTCTTCGGGAATGAAGGTTCACTTCATGCAAGCGGTTTCTGACTGTTTGGTCGCTAATTAAGTTCCCTGAAGAGTGATGAAGCCTCACGGCTAACATCATGGCGGTTATTGTTGGAGCTCTTCGAGTTAAGATTTGAATGTATCGGTCTTGTCTCCGTGTGGTGCAGCGATACCGTCCTCCATGGCGCTCAGCCACGGTACCAGTGCTTCGGTAACGTGTCCAAAGTCGACTGATAACACTCTGACTTGTATTCAGAGCTAAAGCCACAGTACGTTGCCGGGAACCAGCTTCTATCATTCCCACGGCTCTGAGCATTTCTTCCCTGCTTAAATGACGTCGCCGCTCCATAATAACGTTGGTTTTAATCAGTAGTAGGGAAACAGTAGCACTAATAATGTCTTCAATGCGTTGTATGTTTTTATAGGGAAAATATTGACAGCCGATTTTCATCTTTTACTCGAATTTGATTCACAGTTCCTGATTCAAATTATGAAATGCACCAAAAAGGATCCATATAAATTTATAAAATCATAAATTTATTACAAAGCCACATCTCAATCTCAAGAAATCCGCATAAAAATGCTTGATCCCAAGACACTTTTGATGTGTGTATTTATCACTTTTGGGGAGTCAGTTTATTTTTTTATAAGTTTAGCAATCTGTACCGTGTGTACACATTATGGTAAAGCAATAAAGATATTGAGTATTGAGTATTGAGTATATAATATCAAATGAAAAAGCTTATTGTGAGGATCTCAAATATATTTTTTTACTAATTTGACGATAAATATTTTAAAATTAAAGAAAATTTATGAAAATTGACCACCCCTTTATCTCCGAACTACTGAGCATAAAATTTAAAAAAAAATACAGAAATTAGTTCAACACTTATAGATTACAGGAAAACCTGTAAGAAATCTATGGTGCTAAAATAACATGGAAAATCTCTCAATATCTACTGCAATGGTCCGGAACCCTTCATGTGCAAGTCCGACTTGCACTTGGCCAGTTTTATTTATTTATCCTGTGGTTAAAAAGATTAATATTATAATAGTAAAGTAAGAACTGGAGATATGCATTTGTCCTATGAGCGGTACGAGTACTCTTCTGCCTAATCGTTCGAGGAAGTACATATAGGCGTTATGTTAAGAAATAATTCATAATGTCCAATCGCAATGGAAAATGTATGGAGACATCGAACACATAAATGTTGATATTTGTGTGCAATGAAGTATGCACATTGTAAACAAAGTGAATAGTACCTAATACTGCTTTCCTACGTAAAGTTTTAAGATGGGATGCATAGTACGAGATTCGTAACCTGTTCGTAGACATGTAGCACCTTCTTTGTATATTTGAAAGTGGGTAGGTTACTCGTTTAATGATATGGGTTGGTATAAGTACTTGAACTTTTGTTTATTATCTTTAGCATAATGTAAAAAGGATTTTTCAGCCCTTAATGTGTTATTAATGCAGTGAAGGGAACTTATTACCGAAATGATTAAATGTTTCTTTTTGTAATAAGTATGGTAACTGCAGGTTCGTAAAATCATTTGGTAAGTTGGTAAATATTTGCTATACGTTTCGATTAAAAAGCAATCACATAGAAAATCCTTTACAAGTACTACCACACTCAAAAGTATTATTTATTACATCCATCCATGTACCACTTCACAGGTAGCAAAAAAAAAGTTAGAGTTTGAGCAATACCCGAAATCAGGTCACGAGCCCGTAACGGATTACATACTCGTGAAGTTTGAAGAAAGGAGTCTTCGCGCGGGCCCAGACATTGCGAAGTTAAAAAGTGAAGAGTTCCGCCCTCACCTGAACCGGGGAGGGTACAGGGACGAATTTGAGTTGTTGCTGCATTCAAAATGTGAAAAATCTCCCTTGATGTCTTGCGCTTAGGTAACTTTTGGGTGCAAGTCGGAATGGTCTTCTTATTTTAAATTTTCCAGGTTTCATTTTACTTTCTCTTAGTGCCTAATTACGTAATTCCAACTTAACAGATAAGTGAATAAAACTATATATTTCCGTGCCACAAAAAAGGGATGTTTATAAAACCAACAATGAATGTCTGCGAAACAAACTTATTTGTACTCGTTCAAATAATAAACACCCAAGCGAGCGCTAAAAATGTTATCTACAAGAAATGGTATTTTATAGAACTCGTATAACGTCTGATAAAATAAATTTTACACACTGAGCCGCTAAAGGAAGGAAAATAAAGGAATCCGCGAATTATTTACAACAACCATTTATTTAAATGTAAAAAGAAAGCAATTTAAAAAGTTTTATGACCGGAGCGGGCTGGCCGGGGCCTGTCGGGGCCGCCGCTCTATGCATTGCATCTGGCCCTGCTTGGCTTCCCTTACCACGAAAACTTTTCTATGATTCCCACTTCGACACTTCCCCGTTTCGCCATTAAATTCATGAAAAAGTGAGATTAATTACACGAAATGTTTAGTTTAAAGCCACAGGGTCTTAGGATTGAGTTTCGGACAAGTGCTATTTTTAAGGTATCTTACGAAACGGAATGTTTATTAACGAAGCCCTGTAATGAAGCCATTCTTTTCATATTAATTTTCTGGATTATATTTTTGTATGTACCTAACGGTGACAAGTATGTAGTAAGTAGAAAAGCGATCACGGTAGACACGGGGATCACATGGACATGGCAGTTATTGACTGTAAATTACTGATTTAAATAACAGCGTACAGTGAGTGCTTCGTCAAAGCAATCGCACATTCGCGACTTCTGTGCTCCAGTTTCTTTTTTATTTATGTTTGTGCATATTGGCAGGTAATTGAAATTTAGTGTGTGTACCTGTACATATAATTTATTTAATGTGTATGTTCACTCCGTTCCGCTAGTCATATTCCCATAACGCACACTTTGAAGTAACTCAAACAAACTCTACAAAAGCGGCTCAAAATTAAAAGTATAAATAACTACTTTACTATGAAACAGTCATTTTCTTGAACGAGTGTTGAGCGGACTTTTGGCAATGATTAATGACGCAAAGAAAAAGTTTTTACTTTGGCTCTTCGGCTCGAGTTACACCTGGCTTCCGTAAGAAAGGTACGAAAATGGTGCCATGGCTAAAAGTGTTTCGAACTCATCATTTACCCTTTAGGTAAATGTTATGGCAACTTTTTTATCGACGGTTTCTTTTTCAAGGGAATTGAGGTTTTTGAAAAAGCGGTTAATAAACAGTGTGTTTGGTCGAACATACCCTAGATCTGCCAAAGAAACAAGATATATTATTTATATACGTGTATTTATCAATGCAAATGCGTAAAGCTTTCGGTAACCGTTAATAAAAACAATGTATATTAAGTTCAATGTGATTGTATGATGCCTTGTTGATAATTAATGTGTTGTAAAAAACTGTGGAAAAGTCTATTACGACTTAGAATCAGGTTGTAGTATACCGCATTGTACACTTCCTGTATTTTTTGAGCTTCCCCAGAAGACAACGAAAGAAAATATGGAAAAAGGGAATTGTTTCCTGTACTCACTTATTGTTTGTAACTTCACGCGATCAATGAAAACAATGTTTTATTCATTGGACGGTTGTCATTTGTGAAACACCGTGTAAATAGGCACGTCACTGAAAATACGTTAAAAATGTATTAGACTGGGCGAGGCACAATCATTATATCATTTACATAAGCAATATTAATCCATGTGCAATTCTACAATTTACATGAAATCGATTTGCTATTACAGTTTAGTGTATGCAGAATACATAGAATATACTTAGACGCGTTCTTAGGTAATGCCACAGATCACGGAGATGCCTCGCAGCCGCTAATAGACGCAGCAACGTCACCACTTTATGTGCTAACTTAGCTTATTACCGTTTACTCCCACTAAGACACAAATGACACACGAGAACCAACGGCTTTTAAATTGCCCCATGACAGAAGTTATGAATATAAATTGTTCCTGCTGCCGTCTCTAATATCTGTCAGAGCTCGATTTCGTGCTCTATGGGTAAAGCGTTTCTATTGAAAACCGTTTTACATAATCTGGGCCTTAATAAGAAGGTAACCTTGGCCTTGAAAAATATTGCTTCTTAGGGGGGTCGGGAGGGATGGCGTGATGGTGCATCATATTTGTGAGAACTGAAATTTCCTTAGGAAGCCTGTCAGTAATGGCTACTGCTTATATATAGCCAATGTTTCTCCAACCCAACCTCTGTGTTGAATGAATTCAAAGGATTGCTGAATCGTCAATCAGATTAATATTTTATTGTTTTGAGGTGTAGAAAGTTTTCCACTTTCCCAAAATTCGTTACAAAGCTAGCTTTGTATTTAATTGCTTCAAAATTGGATGAATTTAAACTTTTGCGTTGAACTTTTCAACAAAGAAGTAGGCAAGTTAGATCAGGAATCATTTATTTGTTTTAAATATATTGAATGGTTTAAGAGAGTGTCAATTATTTTGGTGATCTTTGTATTTGTTACTGCTCTATATTTAAGTAGACATAGACAGATACTTCAGATCAAGGAATTAATGAGGTAGGTGTGGTCGACACGCAACCCATTATTTAATTAATGTGTTTTTACATGATGGGTTTTTAATATAGACAATGACGTATTTAATATAGACACGTCATGAACTAACATGGCGGCGCTTCAAAACGGCAAAAATTTTACGCGTAAAGAAAGGGAAAGAAAATATGACACCGTACTGCGGGATGCCTGTTGATGCCTGTTTCCTTTATGTTTCGCGCAGGTTTACACACACGATTTAAATTAAGAACAAACATAGCGTCGCGCGAGAGGTTGCGGTGGGTAACTAAGCGCGATGTGGCCAACTAGCTTCATTTCATGTTGTCATTTTTGAGGGCGGACAACGTATCTATAGTTTTAATATATCAATTGGTTAAAGTTGTCATAAATGAGATGCGTATGTAGTCAAGAAAGTTCACCGGAGAACCTGGCCTGGCCGTTTACCAAATCCCTCCCATTATTTTCGTCATTATTACAGTCTAGACGAGTTTGACCGACGAAATTCAGTTTTCACTGGATTTCAAAGGTTATTTTTCGAGTCTTCCTATTTCTTCAACAGGATTAACACACCGAGCTACAGCTTCTTATACTTTTCTTGAATCTTAATACATTGTTAATTTGTGGAACTACTTCATAGAATTGTATTCAGAAAACAAGAAGATTGCGATTCTAGCCATGCGCCATAACATTCATATAAGTACTAAGGATTATCAATAGCACATCTCAGTCCCATACATTGGTGTTTTTTCCATATACCTACATCCTCATTATTACCTATAGAATGTCACTTTATGTAAACCCCTGGTTTTAAAGTTTTAACACAATAGTTGAAACCCGTTACCGAGTTGCAATTACGGCGGTCCATTGTGCGGGCATTCGTGATTGTTTCAAAAGATATAACGTCACTGTTACGACGACTTATAGTTCTATTGTTTGCAAGTTCTCTCGATCATATTTTACAGTGCATGTAAGTAGGTACACATGGCAAAAAAGACAAGTGTTCACGTGAAATGGTTTTTCGTTCTGCATGTTAGCTCGCAGTCTGTTTAACTCTGGATGCCTTGAGTGTAAGGCCTCCAGGCTTCCATCAGTGTTTAGGAACTGGTTTAAAACTACTTGGGGGGGGGGGGGGGCACTTTCCATCTGTGAGTGTAAAGGGCTCAAAGGAAATACGTATCATATTGTTTTGTTGGGTTTTAACAGTTGGTGGTATAAATTGTTATTCTTGATGTCGTTGGAAGGCCCACTTCTAGCAATGGATGTCGATTTGGATATGTTTAGGTCTTCGTATTTCAGTAGAGATATTTTTCCCTTTCAAAGTCTGTTTTGACAAGTTGATTTAAAAAATATGGAGATGATAAGTTGTTTTATTTGTTCTAGCTGTGTCGTACCTTCCCTGTACACTGTCAGTTTCGTTGCTAGTACACTAATATACTTGTACCAGCAGACTTGGTGCCTACATGTATTAGTTGCTTTGTTATGTCTGGAGTTTGTCGGTTGTCGGCTACGGATGCTCTTTGTGAATGAACTCAAATGTGAGACCGAGAACGGGAGAACGTTGCTAATGTATGCCCAATTGTGGTGAGTCAATTTACTTAAGCTTGTAGGTCATTGGGTTGGCTGTGAAATTGTGTTTAGATAATGTATGAATGAATGCAGGTTTAGACTTAGATCAAGCAGGTTTGTGCAATGACCACTGAAACCAGCGCTGTGCTGTGAACCCCCCCATAGCACAGCATCATGCTGAGTGGTATCCTGCTTGTCGCAGTATTTTTTTTGTCAAGTCCTGTTGTTTTTTTGTATTTATATGTTTTTTTGTCATTTTGTATGCACGCCATGTATCGGCGACCAATGTTTTGTTTGATTAATTTCAATGCTGTTAACAGAAAAGTCAGACCTTAATAGGAAGTGTCTGTGGGATCTTCGCTCAAGGTCGGTCTTTATGACCACTTTCCATGACCTCGTCGAAGCTGACGAAACTCCTATGAGATATTCATTCAGATGATTCTAAAACACGTCATTTCGGCACTACAAAAGTCCACTGAAGTACCTACGCAAGTAACCGACACTTGACTCATAAAATGGAATTGAAGATATTGTAATTTTATTGTAGATGTGAATGAAATAAAACAAGCATCTTATTTGAATAAAAATGCGTTTTATCCCGACGTTAAGACAAGTTTATAAATACTTACAAATAAAGGAGAGTCCTTTCATCTGTGAGGCAGGATCGCGACTGGCTGGAATGCGCGGCGGATCTCGATCGCGAGACGCTGGCGCATACCAAGCGATAGGAAACTAAGAAGGTTCGGTAAACTTACTCGTAAATGGCTTAACACGCAATCCAATGAGATAGAGTAATGAGCAGTGATCGAAATCATACTTATCCAGAATGGAAAGAATAAAATGTACCAGAGGTCTCACTGGTATGGCTTGAGAGGCGCCACGGCGCCCTCACCTTCCGTCTGACGCAGGTCCTCACCGGACACGGTTGTTTCGGGAGGTACCTGCACCGAATCAGGCGGGAGGAAACGCCCGGATGCCACCATTGCGAGGATCGGCCGGAGGACACGGTGGAGCACACAGTGGAGGTGTGCCCCGCTTGGGCGGAGCCCCGCCGTGTTCTCGTGGCGGCGATCGGCGGCGGCGACCTCTCGCGCCCGGCCCTGGTGCAAGCCATGGTCCGGGGCAAGGAGGAATGGGACGCCGTCGCCTCCTTCTGCGAAGCAGTGATGCTGGCGAAGGAGGTGGCGGAACGCGAGAGGGAGAGAACCTCTCGTCCCAGCCGCCGCGGGAGGCGCTCCGGGCGTCGGGGGTCCCGCGATGACCTCCGGCCACCGTAGACGCGGGCCTGTGGACGGTGAGTGATGGGCTAACTCGCCGTCCGTCCGTCTCACGACGAAAACAGGCCGTGTCGACGGCGCGTTCGTGTTCCACGCGCGCCTCAAAGAGATGTCAGCAACATGGGAGGGGCCCGAAAGGGCCGACGCCTGTCGGGGCCGCGGGTAGTCCAACGGTTATCGCGGCCTCGACATAGAGGGCGAAGAAGGAACATGGGTGGTTTTTAGTCAGTAGAAGTCTGACACTCCCTTTCGCTCTGCCCAAGAGCGGGAGGGGTTATTCGATGATTTTACACCCACCAAAAAAAAAAAAAAAAAAAGGTCTCACTGGTAGCAAAAAAAATGTATGGTAAAATTTTTGACTAGACGGAAATAGTCAACATTGCTGTTTGAAGCCCAATCTGTCCAAGTTCTCTAATTGGAAGGCAAAAAGAGTTCTTCAAGAGACTATCATCGGCCTTTTTATCTAACTACGGCGAAGCAAAAAGGAAGGGTAATGATTTTTTAGCTTAGCCTTATGTCACAAAACATAGAAAATATTGTTTTTCATCTCATCATTTATCTGTTTTTCATCCTTTATTTATCTCACACCTCGACAATCAGAACTTTAATGTAATTTCAGTTAACCCTTCTATTCATAGTGGGCTAAAACGGAGAAGTCCCTTCAAACTTATCTGTAGTGTGACAAGCGCAGGCTGTTCCCGGGGGACAACGCGTCGCCCGCGCACATTCCTGCCGCCTTAGTCACACAACCGTTGGATTATCCTACCCGAATCATGAGGAGGAGGCGGTACAGAAGGTCTGGACTGCTTTACTGGATTACAGAGGATTAGAGAGAGATTGAAGAAAAGAAACGAACGCAACTTACTTATTTAATAATCGGACTACTGTTGTACAGGGGTCAACACATCAAGCTACTATAGTCTATCGAAATTCGTTGATAAATGTTCAACTTAATCTCTAAATCATAAGTTCTAAAGTTGATTGGAAACAGTTTCGGCTAGGTTCCTTGGATTTCATTCTAAATAGGATCTCACTCAATTTTTTTGAATGAAATCGTTTTGGTGTTATCCAAACGCCGAGCCATGTCATTATAATTTTCAGTTTCATCACTTTAACGCACTGTGGACATAGACTCTGTTAGGTAATCTAATCATAGCCTCTATCAAATGATCCTTCACCGTGTCGTAAACAAAGGACCACAAACCAACCATACATACATTCCGCATCCCACGGATGTAAAGCCAAGAGTGGAACTTCTCAACGTTACCCCCAGAGATTAGCGGCTATAGAGATCTTATCGGGCGGGTCCGGCTCGAGATAATTACACGCGTATGAGGCGGCGATGATTTGTGGGACCCTTCCGTGAACCCGCTCCATTCAGCCACGGACTTATATTAGATTGTATTGTGACGGTTTTATTGTAATATTGTAATTCATAGCTTGGACGCCGTGTGAATTTGGGAAAGTATTTCTTTGGTTTAGCTACGTGAGTATGTGGTAGTAGGACCGTTAATGTGGCGGTTGAGAATAGTTAGGATGATTGTGAAGGCGTGCTATTCAGTGGGTCTTAGTTCAGGTCACGCATAATATCACGTCTGTAATTCACTATTTTAAGATACACTGAAATCTGTGTTGTTCAACCGATAGAGTTTACTTGGAAAAAGTTTCAAAAGTATGGTTCGCAAGTTAGGTAAGGAAGTTACGTTAGGTCATACCACCTCCAATTTTTTAAGGTACATGTCAAGATTCTTGAAATAAACCAGAAACAAACACGTCTATATCATACAACCGATCTCCGATTGACTTTAATTAATCATTAGAAAATGTATTAGATAAAACTTCAGTTTGTATTACCAAACATTCTTTTTAAATAAATCTATACAGATCTGTCTAAGGATTGAATTTCTTCACAAATAGTTTTTGAGTTAATTCCAAAACAATAAGAAAGAGGATTCCCTATTTTAATCAAATGTGAAATGAATGGTTGAAAAAAGTCAATCAATGTTACGTAACGAAACTTTTGGAATCATAGAGACAGAAATAGAAGTTCCGGTGCATGTGTTATTCACGTGTCGACTGATTTGGTAGTAGTTACATAGTTGAGCCAATGGATTCAGTGGATTCCAGGCTCGTGGCAGTTGAAACCCATCCTCCCGGTTGAAGTTAGTAATCTGGTAATGCAATTTAGATGAGAAGTCCCAGAGGGAAAACACTACAATTAGTGATCTTCTAGCAAAAATAAAGATAGTGGTACAGTCATCGCTACCGGTAAGCTGTTGAGTCCTTGTCTGCTGAAGTTTTGGCCCAGACAAAAAAATTATAAGGACGCAAATAATAAAAAATCATAGTACAACATATTAGCCGGAATAGGTTTGATGGCTTCCTGATACTCTGGGCCAAGGTAATAATATTAATAAGGTAATTATATTGTCTGGGGAGACCGTGGGCCTTACGAAACACGTTAAGACGTGGTTTACAACATTTATATGCAGACAACAGTAAAGATATGTGCAGTGTACGCACTCCTTGATCTTCAAGACTTCTTGAGTCAAGGCAGGTGCAGCGAATGATGATGATCGAATTAGATGACGATAAATCTGATAAGACAATCATAGTTCACTTGATGTGTGCGTTTGTCAGAGGAAGGATATTTGCAATCTGACGCAGTAAGGGAATCTCATGAATTAATCAAGAACGTTATGAAAGTAAGTAGGTAGAGGTCAGCAATAAGTTTAAAACACTGAAGAAGATTGTACATGATACGGTAGCCGTATCATGTACAATCTTCTTCTTCGTGGAACTGGCACATTATGACAACTTTTTTGTTTTGCCAAAAGTTTACCACTTTCACGGGTGACAGTACTCGCAGTGCATGAAGTCAGAGTGACCTCCGCTTTGACTAGGTACATGTTTGGATTACATAACCGGCGGAGCATAACTGGCGGAATGGGGATGTGGGTACACGTCTGCCCAACTCTTCGGGGACTACAGATGTGATCTTATGTTAAAACATGACGTTTACGAGCCCACATATCATAATGCTTGCCCTTTATTTATTAAAACTTTATGCACAAAAATCGTACAAAGGCAGACTTAATGCTTTATCCTCAATAATAAGAGCTTTTATTGCTCTAATGCCTTCGCTTCGTATCGTGGTTGACTCAATTATCCTTGCCGCACCCTCTGCAAGGGACAAAGTGTCCTAGGACGAAGTAATTAAATAGAAATTAGACCTAACTACGTAATAAACGGTGGGCTTAACGCAGCTATACTGTACTGGGTAGCACAGTGTAGTTGTTGTCAGGCTAAGATATTTTGGAAACTTATGTCCGTTTTCAAACGCAATACCTACATGAAAGTTGTGTACACTGTGTTTGATTTTTCCCAATATATTAAGGTTTTCATTAAGTATTAGTGAAAACAGACAAAACGGCAGCACATAAAGCCATCCGAAACAGTCAAATTTTCTCAATCAACCTTGAACCTATTATTTTAGTGATAAAGTTGAAAATCGATCAAAGAAATTTGACAGATGTGTTAGCTGGAAATACTGGTGTCTGTACTTACTGGTTCGTACCTATTACTACTTTCTGTTTAAACTTACTTTCCCTATTTTAACTCATTTAGGGGATGAAAATAACCTTCTAATATTCTAACTTTCCTACGAAAAGAACTCTCAAAACATGTATCAGTCCGTAACTGAATGAATTTAAGATGTTTATTACGTCGTAGATGTTTTTATCTACAAAACTATTAACGAAACTATAAACAGCTCATATTCGGTGACGTGACAACGTTGTATGCACGGTATCTGATGAAGGAGGATGGAGTTCTACGCGTGATGCCGACGCGGTAAATAAATGACGCCCATTCATTGAGGTGTGATGATGGAGTGGTAATGTCCGCTCCTCGTCCTTCGGGTGTATTATGTTTTGTATGTATACATGTGCTCATGTATGATCGTAAGATATTTGTTGGATTAATTTGTTAAGTTGTTTTTTGTCTAACTCAATTTTAGTATTTTGCTATTCTTTTTAGATTAATTTCGTTGCGGGATCCAAGACAGTTAAATCATTTCTCTGGGACTTCGTCGAGCTTCATTGTCTCGGCGCTTTTCTTGTGGTGGCCACTGTTGATTTTGGCTTTGAACTGCATTAAAGGCGTCTAATGCATGAAAAACTGCGTTAATCATTTACTAAAAACGACTTGGTACTAAAGATGCCTCCATATTGTAACTAACTACTATTACCAATCATTTGAAAACTCCGTCTAGAATGTGATACTTTTTTTAAAACCTGTTTTGTAATTCAACATTTAGTCCCTATAAATTCTTGTAGCGTAATATTAAAATATGAAATCAGAATATAAATCAGGGCGAACAAACAGAACTCGACCCGAAGCGTAATCTCATAATCGCCGAATTGTAGCATAAATATTTTTCGCGCAATGAAAGCAAATAAGAGCAAGCTCTCTCTAAAAGGGCAGTAAACTTGCGAGTAAATAAAAAGACAAAGTGTTTCTTTGTTCGGCAGCTTCAAACAGCATGTCTTCATGAGTTAGGGCCCAAGCACGCCATACTTTTGGTGTCGCTATCGCGATTGTCGAATGCGCCGAATCGCTAGCTTACAAAAAAAGGCCACGATGACAACACGGCGATGGCGCTTTGACGTGTTGTGGGTAGCACTCGGCGTGACATGAAAACTGGTTTGGATTCATGAAATCTGAGAAACTGTGCTAGCTTGGCATTGTCAAAACCAACCTGTTTGTATAGCGTAGGCTTTTAGCATTTCAGATAAGTTTACGTTTATCATGAAGCTTGGATATTTGGTTTGTGAGCTCCATTTTTGTCATCGATCCATTATTATTCTCGTATCATTGCGACAAGTCGCAATACGCAAAAGCCTCACGTGTACCTCGAGCCTTAGTAGCCGAATTTCTTTCACCTTTCGGCGCGAAATTAAT
Source organism: Diarsia rubi (assembly GCA_932274075.1). NCBI lineage: Eukaryota > Metazoa > Arthropoda > Insecta > Lepidoptera > Noctuidae > Diarsia > Diarsia rubi. The sequence continues at coordinate 7,688,738 of OW026414.1, forward strand.
GAGTCAGCGAACTTGACAATAGGAAAACATTAGTAACAGTTAACTGGACGGTGACTATGCGGGCTGACGTGAGATATAGTCAGTTGTTCTGTTTGAGCTGAGAGCACTCGGGGTCTCGGCCTATTGAGGAGGCTATTTTACTAATGAAGTAATCCCTCTTACGAGACAACTAGAATGGAAGGTGGGAATATACGTTGTTATACATTGTGAGAGTCCATACATGTTCTGAGCGATCCCTATTTTCGTGTTGTTGGTCGTGGGCTAAGGCACCTTTCTTCGTCCCATCGGGGCTGCGGGTTATTGCAAGAGATACAGCGGCCTCGGCACAAGGGCTAAGAAGGAACATGGGTGGTTTTTAGTCAGCAGAAGTCTGACACTCCCTTTTACTCTGCCCAAGAGCGGCAGGAGTTATTTGATGATTTCTCACACCCCCCCAAAAGATAAGGCACTTTTCTTCGTGTATTTTATATCATCTCCTGTACTCTTAAAATGGTAAAAACTAAACTTGATGAAGATCCCTCATGTCTTAGAACCAAAAATCCGAAGACTTCAACGTGTAAGATCTACCAACTCGCTCTGCCCACTCACGTGGTGTTCCTTCTTACTGAAACGAGGTCTGTGTCTAACGGCCAGTTTCTTCATCAAAAGTAACAGTCAAAGCAACGATAAAAAGTAAAAGTAACGGTTAAATATGTTTCTTCACAATTTTAGCCGTTGGTTTAGCTGTTACTTTGGCCTTTAACTTTTGCTGCTCAAAAAGGGGCAGCTAAAGCAAAAGTCACTGTCATTTTGACAATTGATAAAGTACATAGGTCACATATCACTGCTGCATTTATTTCTTATATTTTATTTGATTAATAAAATGTTATCACAATCTTCGTCCAGTGAAAGTTCAAGTTCATCAGACGATGAACTTTTCGTGAGTTATTTAACGCATCGGCGTAAAAAGTTTAATATACGCAAAGATCATTTCCTATGGGTCGAGGCTGATTTTCTATTCCGATACAGAATTTCAAAGGAAACCGTTGCTTACCTCAGCATAATGTTACAAGATAAACTGACGCCAACCACAGAAAAGTAAGTTTATCTTCAGTTTGTATTTTGTATTACGACGACCAGTATTTGTATTGTATAACGGGTTGGCGTGCGCAACTCCAGGTCCAAGCGTGTATTTTGCGTACGGGTAGGAAATTCATTCGATCCACATTTACACAAAAAGTCTCATTGGTAATGTCAAGAATAGTCTTAATGAATTACCTTTTGATAATTTACAGGAATAAAGCTCTATCTGTGAAAGAACAATTATTGCTGGCTTTACGTTTTTATGCTACTGGATCTATGCAACAAGTTGTGGGCGATATAGCTGGCATTCATAAAAGTACAGTATGTAAATGCGGATACAGTAAGTAATTTAATTGAAAATTACTTCGACAGGTCAGTCAATTATTAATCAAACCATAATAAGTGTTTATTAAAGTTCGGCCGTTCAGAGAATGCGTTCCTGACACGTCGCGATTGAACTGACGACGTAAGTTTGTAATGGCGTTGCAGTTACGATAAAAATATTTTTGCTGGTTGTTTACCGTTTTAACAATTGATGAGCATTAAAACAACATTATTATATCAATAATCAATGAATGTTATAATTTTGTGCCAAACTGAGTGTCAAATAACTTGGTAAACAATATTTTTCTAAATCTATACTGCGCTATTACAAGGTTATGTCAGCGCTTTATATTTGTAGTGCTGTGCTAAAAATAACAGGCAAGTATCGTAATCTGTTCTTATACAGTTATACTTATATTTTAATATAAAATAATACGCTTTGTTTTTCTTTTTAAGAATTTGAAAATAATGGACTAGGTATAAGATAACTTTTTTTTTTTTAATCTCCTTTATTTCCTGCAATCTGTCTTGTCGACATTAAGCTGGATTTTATGTATGTGTATGTAGCGTGCATGGTACAGTATCCAATGATATGTCCATTTAGTATGACTTTAGATTTTTGTCAGACAAGATCTTGAGGAGCACGCCTTTTAAGCCTTTTAAATGTTTGGTTTGGTTGTTCTTCCATTAATAACTTTTATGAAATATAAAAATAAAACTATGACCAAACTAATTATACATGTAGGCGAAGATGATGAAGACACCACCTCCTCAAGCGAATCGGAGTCTGATTAATATTCTGTACGCACATTCAATTTAATGTGCTTACTTTATTGCATAGAAATACAGATTGTAACTTTGTAACAAAGAATAAATAAAACAATTTTATTATATGAATATTACCTTTTTTTGGTTTCCACTTAAATAACTAAAATATAAATTTTAAATGATTCCGCCAATTTAAAACGAAAATAATCTTAAAATAATGCGGCGGTTCATTTTGGAGGAACGGTAACAAACTCAGTGTTATGTTGTGCCCATCACTAGTCGTGACTAACTGATAGGTGTCAGGAACGCATTCTCTGAACGGCCGTAGTATATACACTAGCTGTTGCCCGCTACTTTTTTCCGCATGAAATTATTATAAAAATAATATTTTTCTTCTGATTTAATTATTTAAGTCACAATACTATTATTTCCAGATTAGCTGCACATTGAAGATGAGGTGATGAACCAAATTTAACATTTCAGTAACCTACTATTAAGATTAGCTGTAAGTTTGAAATATGTAAAATAAAGAACCATGAAATTATATAAAAATAATACTTTATTAATAAATCATTAATCTGTTTTCTTACTTAAAATATCAATCTCCAACTTCATTTTATAAACTTGCAATTCATGAAGCTCTTGTTTCCGTTTTTCGTCATTTTCGAACGCCTTCCTCATCAATTCCATCTCTAAACGACATTTTTCCTCCCTCAGAAGGACCAAGGAACTTTCGTTTATGGTTTTGATTTTTTTGTATTTAAGTTCGACCAACTCCTTTTTCTTTTGACACTACTTGACGGTGGTGGTGGCGATGTTGTCATGTGTAAAAAAAGCTCCCCACGGTTTTTTGGGGAAATTACGACGGTTGAGCAGTGGCAACTCAATTGACTTTTACTTTTGCTGTTAATTTGATGAAGAAACACATCTGCTCTATTACCAGCAATGGTCAAGTAAAAGGTTAATACTTTTAGTTTTAACTTTAGTTGTTGATGAAGAAACTGGCCGTAAGTAGGAATGTTATAAAGGGGCTTATGGTGAGCTCTCATGAATGCTACTGGTTTTTTTTTTTTTTTTTTTTTTTTTTTTTGTGGGAGTCAGGAATCCAAACTAGGATACCCTGTGCTATGGACTCCTGGCCCCCCTCGCCGAGATTGAGATCATAACAATTGTCGATTAGGACATGTAGAAACAATTGTAAGAAAAAAAAAAAAAAAAAAAAAAAAAAAAAAAATAAACAAGAAAAGGCACTAATTAAATAAAATCAAAAACTAAAATAAAAGTGCGTGTATGTGTGGTGTTGTGTGTGTGAGTGTGTGTGTGTGTGTGAGAGTAAGATAGTGTGGTGTGTATGTATAAGGATGGATGTTTATCCGAATGTGAGCGTGAGAAATATATACTGCCGATATATTTATGAAAAACACTAGACTAGGATAAGATAGTAAGTAGTTTTTCCGTTTCTTCATAATCAAGCTCTAAAAGCCACTGTGTTAGCTTCTTTTTACATTCTACTCTAGATAAATTAACAATTGCAAGAATCTTGTTAATTTTATTATACAGTCTGCTTGCTCTGAAATTGAAGAAATTATGGGCAAAAGAGGTTTTTACCGGAGTTGTTTCACAAACCTCATAGGCTCGCCTAGTATTAACCTTCTTTAAAGCCGTGGAAACGTCAAAAGAGGAATGTTTTTTTAGAACTATTTGTAGTATATAAAGCTGCCTGACTGTTAATACCTTTGCTTCGTTATAGAGGGTTGATGTAGCGTATAAACGTGGTTTAAAGAGAGAAACTTTTAGGAGAAGTCGTTGAGCTCTTTCAACGTTTATGATATTCGTTTTATACGAACCGCCCCAGGTGGAAATGCCATACGATAGGATTGACTGGCAAAGGGATTCGTACACAGTTTTAACCAGTTTCCAACTCGCAACATGCCTAAGATTTTTAAATACATGAACGAGTTTTCTAGTTTTCTGGACCAGATGTGAAATGTGTTGTTTAAAAGATAAGTTTTTATCGATTATTATGCCTAAGTATTTAATTGTTTCTGTTTTTGATATCATTGGGCACATGGTACAGTTGGTGGTTACAGGATTACATCTGTGTGCATAAACATTGAAATTATTAGCATTTGATGCAATATTATGTATTGTAAACTCTATGTATTTAGTTTTGGAGGCATTTAAGGTCAGTTTGTTGAGAGCAAGCCAATGAGTTACAATATTGAAACCTTCTTGGGCGGCAACAAAAGTTTCGTCCCATGAATCACCATAAAACGTTAATGTAGTGTCGTCGGCATAAGACATTACACAACAGTTTTTAATGTTAAGCTGGCAAAGATCATTGATATAGCAAAGGAAGAGGGGGGGGCCTAAGATACTGCCTTGTGGGATTCCAATATTTATCGGTCTTTCTTCACTCAGCGTATTGCCTATCCGAACTGATTGATAACGATCTTGTAAATAGTTGTGGAATAGTTTTAATTGTGTGTCCCTTATTCCCATATGTTCCAGTTTGGATATTAATATACGTGGACACACAGTATCAAAAGCTTTCTGAAGGTCTAGAAATATAGTCAAGCATTTTTTCCTATTATCTAGTTTACTTACAATGAATTCAGTGAAGGTATGAATACAGTCAGTTGTAGATTTTCCTTTTCTGAAGCCATATTGGTTAGGTGATAAGATGTTTTTGTCTTCTATGAATTTCACAAATCTGTTATTAATAATCCTTTCAAATACCTTTGAAATAGAGGTGAGCACAGAAACTGGTTACTGCGATTGCTTCTAATACTAATCCCTAAGTCATTTTTTATCTCATGGATAGACATGGACGTTTCACGGTTCTTCGAAAATTCGGCTTCCAAAGATAATGAAAACGTGCTTACAAATGCACGGTGCATATTCTCAGGATCTTTCTATCATTTTGCTATTCAATCTACTCAACGTAATTGGCTTATATAGCATTCAAAACAATTCAATTCTTTCATTCTCGTTTCATTTCATAACATCGTCGTTAATATCCTCCAGTCCGACATTTTATCCTGGTTTTGTTGCATTTAAGTACAGTGACACAGTTACGAGGAAATATTCACCGTAATAATATCTTTTTTGTGCGAGCGGCACCGAGCTTTTGTTGAACAAGCTTCACTTTTGTTTTTGTGTTTCTTCTAAAGAATTGAAATCATCTCGATGGCGTTTTAATGTTTTGGAGAACTTGAGAGCTGTTGTTAATTGAGTTTTTATTGTTTTGAGACAAATAACTAACTTAATACGGTTTTGAGAAACATTTGCAGTGAAAGTATTACTCTCAAAGTTAAAAAAAGAACAAACAAATATTTTTGCTGAGTGTTGTGTTGAACCGTTGACGTGTATCCAATTATAAAGGTATTCGTATATTTAATTTGTGCATCAAGTAAATTGCCCAAACACGTTACAAAAGATTTAAAACCCCCATTCATCGAGTAACTATTCGATTGTGAATCACTAGAATGTCGGAATCGTTTTCGATGTATTGAATTCGATTAAAATTCCTTTAGTTGTCAAAAATTGAAGCTTCGTATTGGAATGATTAATTGGTTTGAAGTTGTCGAGTAAGCGAGTGACCAGGTAAGGTTTCGGGTAACCCATTAGCATTGTGGGGCGATTGTGAGCTCATCAGGTGCTCTGTTTGGAGGTGAATGATGACGCGGCATGTTTGCGGATGGGTGGTGATGCCACACAGCTTGGCACTTATCTGGCTGGTTGATTGGCAAAGGGTGGGTGTGTTTCAATGAATAAGGAAGGAGGTTTGGGCTTTGTTACGTTCTCATACAATTTCTATAGTGTTATTGCGGAACTGTAATATCAAAGGTTGGACCAGTTACTATATCTTTGTGATAAAGAGCCAAATGCTTCAAAAATGGCTGTTATGTTCATAAATATAATCTACTACAACTTTTTGAAATAATTACTGTCCTCCAGTCATCTTTCTTTTTCGGCATTAACAAATACTCCGCTTTAGAAACGTGAAAACTTAAACCCTCTAAGAATAGTTAAACTGATAAACTTGTAGAAATATTTCTTTCTACATTATAAAGTCTGTAAAGTTTCACACGTATTGAGCACCGTGTAACCGTCTTCCCGGGTGATCTAAGACTTGTTTTATTTGTGAACATTTTTCACGGTATCACCGGCCATTGTGCACGGCTCGTTTTTTTACTCTCTCAACTTATTTTTTACTTCAAAAAGTTTTTATGCGTTTGCGCCGGCCAGTGCTAATCGTTTAAACTTGTGTCGACACGAAGAGACACGTCTCACGCGATTCTAATGTTTAATATATAGGAACCGTTTAATTTGATTACAATTTATAGGGGTGTTTGGTAAGGAGGTTGTAGAATGAAAAAGTATGACCTTAAAATATTGGAGATAACATTTTTTGGACTCTTTTGAAAGGAGATCTCATACCCTAAATTAGGTGCGGAATATTTGTATAAACTCAAGTTTAGATTATGCTTATGAAGAAATGTTTTCCGGATTTTGCTGCATATGCGGTCATACATAATCTATTTCAGTTAAAATAGATGATTTATGGCCATTAGATATAGGTATAAATATATATTTTTTTACTACATTAATATAGTTAATAACCCATCATTACCGCCCATTGAATAAACAAAAACATTATCCAGTAACTCTCAAGGACTCATTCACAAAGAATGCTGGCTACATCTAAAGGATGCGCCGGCGCAACTACGTACAAAAGACATAAACGCACTCAAGACATGCCTCCGTTTGCACCCCGCGTGCAACTGCACCGAGAATTGATATAATTTCCTGTCTTTTATTATTTATGCCATAAAAGTGTACCGCCAAAGTGCCTCATATAATAAACACAATAAAGTTTAGAATGTGGCGCCTTCCGTTAGGGTACAATAGGGATAACGAATAGTTTTTTCAGCGCGAAATATTTGTCAATAATAAATGAGACGTCCCTTTTATTACGAGTAACAGTCACGGGATGGCCATGGCTGGTATGGCTGTGGACTGTAGTTTGGGATCACATAAATATACGTGACATGAGGTGCAATTGACAAGCGATACTAGAAATGTTTATTTTACCTACTGAAAGCTAAATAATAGGGTATTTCACTAAAAAATCTAATTAGTCCGTCTGTTAGATTATCGAAAAATATTGGATAGGTACGTGTTTTTTGTTTTATCAAATTAATGAAAAAATACGAAAATAAAACGTGTCAAAGATCATGAGTTTTTGTGGGTAAAAAAGTACTAACATTGTGACGTCATACGACTTGACACGACTTTTCGAAGCACTGTATCGTCTTCATCTTTTGTTTACGTGAAAAAAGAAAAAATACGTGTCCTATAATTTTTGGAAATCTATCTGACGATGTAATTAGATTTTTTTGGTAAAATACCCTATTGGCAATAATTATCTTCGGACCGGTGGTGGCACAGTGGTTGTGGCCCCGACTAACGAACAGTATTACTTTGTGGAATTTATTTAATCACTGCTCTCAAAACGGTGAAGGAAAAATCATGAGGAAACCGGCATGTCTTAGCACCAAAACATTCGAAGATATGTGACATCTACCAACCCGCAATGGCACGCGTGGTAGATTATAGTATAGCCCAACCCTCCCTAGAGAGGAGTCCCTGCAGTGGGAACGTTATAGGCTGATGATGATGATGATGATCTTCGGAAGTGAATTGAATTACAATGTTTGAAACATGTGGACATTTGTTACTGCAGCTCTCGGTTCCATAACAACCTCGCTTGCGGCTTGGTTGTGAATTTAACTTCGAATGCAGTAACAAACTTACTCCATATTATTTCAAAATGTACTTATGATAGAACAATTTTAAGCATAGGTAAGACATACACTGACCTTTTTGGTGATGTTCTTCAGAGAGGATAGGGTGCGTACCTAGTACCTACTCGCCACCGGCGTGCGTGTATGACCAGATGTATGAAGGTGGACGAGGCAGTGGTTTATGCTTACCCCCATGGTAAAAGGGCGTGAGTTTATTTTTGCATATGTGTGTATATAATCTTACTTTTTGCATTTGATTTATACTAAACTAACTACATTGTTGTTATCTACACTAATATTATAAAGAGGAAAGATTTGTTTGTTTGTTTGTAACGAATAGGCTCCGAAACTACTGGACCGATTTGAAAAATTCATTCACCGTTGGGAAGTTACACTATTCCCGGGTGACATAGGCTATTTTTTATCCTTGTATTCCCACGGGAACGGGAACTACGCGGGTGAAACCGCGTGACGTCTGCTAGTTATTAATATAAAGAGAACTGAATACTTATTAGCAGTGGTAACACTTCTGTGCACAAAAAACATTTCTTCAGTAATCCGTTTACGCAGCTTGGGGATTATAATTATAACATAATACTACACTAAGTAACCTTCGAAAGGAATACTTACAAGATTTAAGCTAATTATTACTACGCATTTTTGAGGTGTCGAATGAAACATGTGAAAATTGATAAGCGTACGCACGACGAATATAAAACCAAATTTAGCTGATCTCTCAACGTACGGGAAGTTTATACAAAGCGAGGTTAGATTATACTGGCTTTGTGCCTCGAAACCTCATCTATAGAATATTTACCACAACCACAGACGATTTTATTTAAATAAATGCTATTTTTAGTTTATTGTCATGGTGTTTTTATCCACACTTTTTGATGGCTCGTAAGTACCTACTCTTACGTACTTGTCCAAAAAACTCTTCCACAAACTTCTCAAAATTTAAATATTTTCTTCGAAAACCGTCACCCGCTGCCGCCTATGCCTTGTCCAAAGACGCCTTGCTAACAATAGTGGCGCGGCGGGCCGCGACGCGACCAAAGAGCCTCAATGAACGTACCTGGATTATCTATCGGTGATAAATTAAAAATATGCCATCTCCACGCATTCATCATCCCAATGGGTCAGTCTCGGCGCTCTACCATTGTCTATTACGAGAAAAAAGTTTGAAAGAAGAAGGCAGGTTTGTTTTTTGGACGCTTTAGTTACGTATGCAGGTCGTGAGTCCATCCTTGACATTGGAAATTGTACCTTTTAAAACATTTAATTATTGTGTTCGGTATTCGAAGCATGCCTACCTCATTATATTCGTCATATCTCAGAACATTAGGTGAGCTATGTAGATGAAAGATAAACTATTTATGATACAGCCATAACTTTTACGATTTAGAAGTTGTTAACTTGATTATTTTGAAGAAATAAATTTTAATTACTTTGTATAACTTGTGTTTTGGGAGTTCATGGTTAATTTGTCAATTGTTTTCGAATTTATTGTGAGAAAAAACTTAACTGCCTTGTGAGCGCTTCGTTGATTCTTTTTAAAAAGTATTTATACTAGTCTAATGTTATTGAATTTTTGCCTTTTTACCTGTAATAAATATAAATTGTTTGGGAAAAATTCTCTAAAACATTCTTCAAAGTGTCACATGAGTTTTCAGCGGAAACTTCTTGGTCAAACCACTTGTTTTATCCTCCGAATAAGATCAAGTCAACTTAAATCACAATAAAAGACAATACAAGTAGTGCTAATATTTTATTTAGTACAGAGTTATATGAGCGCTGAGCAGCCGCTCACCGCCATGTCTCACCGTGGATGAGCGACGAGTGGCGGACGCTCGATAGGCTGCGCGCGCATCGCCGCAGAGCCATGACACGCTACCACTGTCTCACTGTCTGACGAGAACCCCACAAACAACACCGCCAAGCAAAAAACTACGATACCTACACTTTTTACTACACTTCACAGCCATATAAAAAGCTCCGACAATCACCGATTTGATGACTCGTACCGAAATTCGACAATTCGCGACGCTCCAACCTATTCGACAATTTTAGCAACTTTTTAGTTTTTACATCTTGAACATTTTACACGGCTCGTGACGTCACCCAGATAATTGTCCGATCGCTAAATTAATACCAGTTTCGGAATTCAAAAAGCTTTATTTTATTTGTGTTCTAATAAAAGTTGTGCGCGGTGCGGTTGTGCTGTTCGATTGTTGAGCGAGCTCATTGGCTGTCGCGGCCGTCAGTCCGGGAAGGCGCATCGATGAGGGAGCACGCGCCGCGCTCTCCGGTCGACACGACGAACGCGCGCTCGCGAGTGTACACAACTCAGTTTATTTGAGAACTTTGTTTTCGTCTTTTTAAGTGTTGGTGACCATGAGGTGTTTAGTGGTGATGTTGTTGGTGGTGGCGAGTGGGAGGCTGTCCTCTGGCGCCGGAGTACCGTGCGCCCTCTCCGGCGAGTTCTTCGTCAGGCACAACGTAACAGCTGATGATAACGACGTACCAGGTGCGGTTATATAAACACCTCCAAATTGTTAGTGACTCTGACTGAAGGCATTGATGGAAAGCTTTCAGATTGCCTACTTTTGTACTTACGTAAAGTTTAGAACGAAGAAGTTTTGATGAAAGGCCTTTACGTAAATTTTTTCGATGTTAAATTGAGTTAGTTTTTAGAAAAAATATACGAAAAGTTTCGCAATGTATGTGTACTCCGTAATTATCAGTTGACTCTACATTACTAATTACTAAGTGCAATGCACTAGTAGATTGCCGAGTTGAGATTCACAGTACCTACGTATGAATACGTTTATTCAACGATATGCATATTGCACGTAATGTATAAAACATTATTCACCGGTATTAGGGAACGCGTACGACTCCCCATAGGGTCGTTAGGCTGCGTTTTGCAAGCAACGGAAAATCCAGTTTCATCCCTCGCCCTTGCTGTGTGTACAGCTCCTATTCTCCTTGATTACCCTTCTGATCTCTTTGCGTATTCCGTTATTTATGTATTTCGAGGTTAATGTACATTTTAATGAACATTCTTCTAGGCATTACCCTGATCCTTTTATTACTTATTGCGTGGAACTTCAAGCACTCAATACGTGGTAGTTTAATTCTAGCTTCTCCCAGTAAATTAACGATGGTATTTGCGACTGTTATTTCTCTGGAACACACTGATGGTTAGAAGCCTATGTAGGTAGTTATTACAGGAGCGATTAACTTAACTATAGGCTTTCGTTTAACTTATGGTTTACAACTGGCGATTTAGGGTTAAGTGTAAAACTTCTTACTTTAATGACTTCTTGGCATGCTCAACTTAAAATTTTTGTTTCTGCCTTTAAGTTTGAGCAGTTTTTCAAATGGTAGCAGTAGAGGAGGTAAAATATTTTTTTTTTGCGGGTTGAAAATCATCACGTAAAGCTCTTGGGCAGAGCGAAAGGGAGTGTCAGACTTCTTCTGACTAAAAACCACCCATGTTCCTTCTTAGCCCCATATGTCGAGGCCGCGGTAACTTGTGAACAACCCGCAGCCAAACTGTAAGGGCTCAAGCAAGTTTAGGGCTCAAGGGAATACTGTCGTAATCACTAGGTTCTGATTTGTTACAGTTACAGGAAAACATGGAATGATTATTTATTGAAGTCCAAAGTTTCCCTATTTCGGATCCCTTTTCCTACTTAGTTACTTTAGTTAGTTTTTTTTTTGTAAAGAAGGAAAAATACGAAGAAGGGGTCACATTTTTCTAATTTGACTTTTTTTGTTTTCTTGCCTGAAGTTAATTAAGACCAGCGGTGACCCAGTGGTGACGGGCCCGACTTACGAGCAGTAAGTCGTGGGTTCGAACCCAGGCAGGCGCATTACTTTGTTTAATTTATTTTATCGCCACTGCTCTCAAAACGGTGAAGGAAAACATCGTGAGGAAACCGACATGTCCTAGAACCAAAAATTCGAAGACATGTGACATCTACCAATCCACACTGGGCCCGCGTGGTGGATCATAGGCTATTCCCTCTAATATAGAGAAGACTTGTCTCAGCAGTGGGAACATTACAGGCTGATGATGATGCTTGAAGTTTATACTTTTCAGTTGATGCTTCCTTCTGCATCTTAACACAATCTGCCTGTAACGTTTCTAATCCTATGACACAAACCTCCTCTCTCTGAGAGGGAGTCGTACTCCACCATGCTAAGCTATGTCCCTGATGTCATATTTGCAGCTCACTAGATCTTCAATTAGAACGACTTGGTTGGATGATCACGATCACATAGTGGTGTCTCGAGTATTAACAGATGATATCAATATCGTCTGGCAACCTCCGGGAGTCGGGTGGCAAGCACGCGCGACACAGCTGATCTCCGGTGACACGACACCCTTATATGTCAAACGGACATCGGTACCATAGATTATTATGATTGCTGGGTGACAAATTGCAGTAATGATTGTTGGGTGACAAATTGCAGTAATGATGAATCAAATATTGACTCATTTTGACCGCTTTAACAAAAATAGTCAAACCTGCTGGCGCGTTTGACTTGTCTACTTCTAATTTTCGAACATCATCGGTTTGAGTTACGAGAAAAATACGGTCAAATCAATACACCTGTAAAGACCCAACTTTTCTGTACTGTGTTATTTGCCAAGAGCACTGGACAAGATGTGTGCTGCCTGTCAGGTGTTAAATAACAAATAAAGAGGTCGATTTCTCTGCATGCTACCCAATCAGGGTCATCGCAGAGACAAGGACCTGTACTACCTTTTTCGGAAGAGAATAATCTCGTCAAAAGCAACGCTGCGCAATTTTCATGCTGATTGTCGATGATTGTTGTCAAATTGTTACTGATCATTACCAAATTGCATGAATGAAATAGTTGGGGTACCTAAATCAGAGATATTCATTGTTCAGTGACGTGATGAGTCAATTTAATGCTGTTATTATTCATTGACAATGTAGTAACAATATCTGTCGCCGTAATAGATCATAGACAAAGTATGATCAGTAAGGATGTGTAACAGATGTGGTATTGTTATAAAACAATACTGTTTAGATTGTAGATAGATGTGTCTGCTCATATCAAGATCGAGGCCTTGACTCCTTCAACAAAAAGCAAAAGACTGAGATTAAGGAACGTGCAAATGATGAGCAGAAGACGAATTTAATATTGAAGCAAACGAACCCTTCGCAACTAGCAATTACTACACTATATTTACATAGCTCCTGATAACGGTTGATTATGAATTAATATAATAAACATTTTATGTGAACTTAATAAAACATTCCCAGACATACCTAATTATTGACATGAATCATTCGGTCAACATAGTGGCAACGCCAACATGATAGACAAATGAAGTAAAAAAGGTTTTTAAATTAAAACGTTGTTTTCCACCTGTCGGTTTATCTTTGGCTCCCGATAAAAACATCGTTACTGTCCCTCGACTCGTAAAACTCACATCAGTCTTCTTGTTTGAGGACATTTTTAACTGCTTTGACTACAACATTATCGTTGCCAACAAAACAGGGGACAAAATTGTAACAATATACGAATTATTACAAGAGGCAGAAAAAAATACGCCTGCTGTCCTCTACAAATTGAAGACTACCACGAATGCGGTAAATTAAACAATAATAAAATTAAGGCAGGAATAAAATTACATTTAATGAAAACTGACAACCTGGCATCAACGAAACAAAAGAAGTATCCACTCGGAAATTCATGAACTATAGTTCCATTTGTGAAAAAAGCAAATGGAATGAACGCGTTTAAAAGCTTTATGGTGACATTTGAATCAAAGTTGGCCACTGCCCGCTGGGCAGTTCAAGAAAAGAATAAACTGTACTGATTAAAATCTAAAAATATCTGTACTATGTGGTTGGCGGTCCATAAAAACTTTGAGTAGGGAGTAAGTACTAGTTCTTTTTTATAGTTAAGGTGGAAGCTCACATCTGGCCCGCGAAATTCTAATTTTCTTACGTTTTTGGCAATTTGCAGGCCAGTGCTTGGTTGTATGTTTATGAAAATTTGATTTGCGACTGTAAGACGTATGAAGTTACCGAATTATAACCATCAAAATTATCAATACAACCCTCCAAGTTCATTTTCATGTCAAGATTGATTTTTGCATGTAAAAGTCATTCTTTAGTAATTTAGTCGTCGTTCTTTAGTAGTTAGTAATTTTGATGGTTATAATTCGGTAACTTCATACGTCTTACAGTCGCAAATCAAATTTTCATAAACATACAACCAAGCACTGGCCTGCAAATTGCCAAAAACGTAAGAAAATTAGAATTTCGCGGGCCAGATGTGAGCTTCCACCTTAAACTGAAATTACCTTACTCGTGCTCGGTTTTACACTCGTTTTTCATAATGATTCTTTAACACTAGTCGGAATTATGATGATTATTTCTAAAAAATGTGACAATTCAAGTAATGTAATTATGTGCGTCTGTAAATTGATGCCCATTGTTTTAAAGTATGACATCGTGTTTCAAGTAAAAATACCGATAAAGGTACTGTGTAGAAAGACGTATGTATTAGTAAAATGGCAATATATTAAGAGTCAGCTGTTCGCTATTCGACACCCGACCCTGAACCTCGACCGGTCTGCATGAATGGAACAATAACACTTATTATAATCACACAGTATGTACATTATTTTTGCGCTACACAAAAGCGGTCGTATGAGCTGAGGCCAGCGACGTGTGTCCATAATGAATTCCGTACAGTGTACCATGTAGCTGTGTAGCTGTGGACCGCAACTCGTACATAATTTATTAGCCGATCACGTCGGTAAAAATAAAGCGAATTTACCTTTTGCGGCCTAACGAATAGGGGCACGCGACGATTTTTGAATATCGAACGTATCGAGTACCGATTCACGGCATCGTAAAAGCTACTTAGGGGAAAGTCACGAAAAATTACGTGTCTGGGACGGAACCGCTAGCAGCGCGGGGAGGGGGCGCGGGGTGAATGGCGGCGGGTAGGCTTTGTTGCTCGTGCTGGCATTCCTCGCCTGGGAACCGGGAACGCTGCGCCCCCCTCCCTGCCCCCCACTAGCTAGCGGCGCGGCCCGCACCTGCCCTCACCCCCGCCTGCATTCCTGCCCTCTCTCACTTTCATTGTTCCCGTCGGCGCGGGAGGTCGCCGCCGCGTACAAATAATGGAACCAGTCGTTTTAGTGGGGACGACTTGTTGGCTCACTCCAATAAACACGTCTGACCTGTCCATAAATGACATTTAGGGATACACTTGTTAATTCCGTGGCGCTGCCCTGCCCCTCTGCCCGACCCCGCTGTTATAACTGACTTGTTATTTAAAGTCACGGATGGTAGTTTTTGTTATCCAATTAACTAGGAACACTAATCATATGTTTGACAGTTAACGGTAACGTTTTGGTCGCGTCGGGCGCCGGGCGGAGGTCGCAGGGGCAGGTGCGCGGGCGCATCCTAATGAAATCATCCCCAATAACAACAATAGAGGTGGCCATTATTATTGTAATTTATCAGAAGGGTCCGAGGCGTTAGTCATCGTTGTTGCGCCGAATTTTGATTCATTTCGGATGCTCGGAATGCCATTGTGGGCGCCGCCATTACCTGAGCGCAGGTACACCTACGGTCGCGGCCGGCGGGCAGGCGCACCCTACTTTTGTTTATACGTTTTGACAAAGTTGTGTGCGTTAAAAAGTGTTATTATCAACAAGGGTGGCACCCGGGTATTATGTGCTATCTTTGTAACACTTGTTTCCCTTTGTCTTCTCAGAATCGCTTCTGAAGCGAAACGTATCTGTATCATAATAGCCATTAACCGAAATAAATCGTACGAATATGTTAAAGAAGGTGGTATTATAACGGAAGTTGCGTCTAATAGCTATTTATAGTAAGAGCATCCGGGGGGGGGGGGGGGGGGGGTAGTCTGATTGTTATTCATCGGATACATGATATACTTTCTTCTGTTAAAGCGTGAATGTGTTGTGATATTACAGCGGCCATTTAAAAGAACTTGCGTTGTTAATAGCGTGATTACGAGCAATTAAAGCGTTAGTACCTTTTTTATTGGTCAACTGTCTGAATGAATGACGAGTAGGTACGTTAACATAAACATGAAGAAAAATATTCATATTCATTACCAATTATTCATTATCGTTTATTCAAAACATTGGAGAATTTGAAGTAGAAGTAATTGAATATAACCCGATCAGTGAACTGTTTCTAACAAGGATTAGATTCAATTCGGTGATACATTTGTGAGGGTTCTCATCGATCGGGAACTCCCAATCTCCCAATAGAATTAATTAAAGTGCGATAAGACAGTTGTGCTAATTATTCGCGTGGTTCGGGAGACCGTTTGTATCTGAGAGCGGTAGGCGAGGGTTATCGCCAAGGTTCACAGCGGACATACTCTCTCATGGGTACATACCGTACGATGTACCGATGATAGATTAAATAAAGGTTAATTTGTTCTTGTTGCCAGACAAACATGTTTGTTGTGGCGGCGAGCAGAAATATTTGCGAGATAGCGCAGAACATATAGAAGTCACCATTTTCAATTTAAATGCTAATTAGCCAACTAATAGAAATACCTAGTTGAATTATAGCCTGTTGGATATTATCTTCTCTGTGGAATATAAATTCGGATATCGTTAGTACGGGTTAATTTCTATCGATCGGCCCTTTCAGTTTAACCCTGTGAGTCATTGTGGTCGAAGTAATCGGAGACGGGAAGCCCCGAGCGGTCTGATGTGAAACCGATAGTGTTCGGGTCACCACACAATCTGACCGAAGCGACGAGTCCGACGGGTCCCGACCACCTGTTCCTTTACTACTTACTAGGAAAAGGAGCAAGCCACTAGGTATCTATAGGACTAAGATTGCAAGATGAATGGACAGTCGCAAAAAGTGGATCGTACCTTTATCAGATAGCACTTAGCTACCGAATTCGGTGTGCCCATTAAACACCGATAAGCCTTTAAGACTCAATGTTTAATGGAAACCAACAAGGTAACCGCCACACGGGACCGAAACACTTTAGACAGTGTCCTCTCGAGTGATTATCGAGACAGATTTAGAATTTTAGCTCGACTTTGCAGACAATCAAAAACAGGAACAAAAATTTATTCGGTCCAAAATCGTCAAGAATTTGTTTTTCGAGCCTTAGGCACCGTTTAAAGTCGATCCAATGGCGAAGGCCAAGGAGCTAAGTGCCATATGATTAGGAAACGGGTTCCACATGGTGTATACTTATCTCCATTCATCTTTTTACTGGTGCAGTGTCAGTAAAAACCAAGTGTCCTAGTTAGATTTCACGATCGATGCTCGTAAGCTCCCTGGTGACCAAAAAACTAATGAGGCCCTAATGCCTGATGCTAAAAAAATTGACATAAACGCGTTCATTTTGTGGGTGCAAAAATATCAAAAGTATCCATTGATCTTTTTTGATAACAGACATGTCTGATGGATCTTAGGGTTTGATGGACGGAAAAAGGCTTAGTCTCTCATTCAGTTTATAGATTTTGATCACAGTAGGTACGTAAGATTTTGTTCATCACCATTATCAACAGCCTATTAATGTTCCCACTGCTCGGACACAGGCCTCCTCTCTTTGAGAAGGAATGAGCTATAACCTACCACGCGGGCCCAGTGCGGATTGGTAGATGTCGCATGTCTTCGAATTTTTTGGTTCTAAGACATGCCGTTTTGCTCACGATGTTTTCCTTCACCGTTTTGAGAGCAGCGGTGATTCAGAAATAAATTACACAAAGTAATGGCCATAAGCCTGAGTTCGAACCCACGAACTACTGTTCGTAAGTCGGGGCCGCCACCACCGGGCTACCGCTGCTCAGATTTTATTGCTTCAACATTATTAATACGGTTATTTGTTACCACCTGCACCCAATCGCACAGAGCAATGACCGGGGATACAACTCCATACTACGCTTATTCTACCCTTTTCGACTACTTGCAAATGCAATAACTGTTACGACTCACGATTATTTTGCCGCGTTTGTATAAAATATGCTATATTTACCGTCAAACTGCAGATCCAGCTCATCCTGTAAGTCATAAACACTAACAGTTATGTGTGAGCTCGTATTAATTTGCTCGTGTCCGCTCCATTTCCGATAGCTCTCCGTTACTTACCAGCTAAATGTTCGCTTGCTCTATGCACATTATTTTAGCTTTGTTAAACTTAGTACACAACTTCTAATCTACTTATTGTCGTCAACAGTTCCCAGTACTTGACGTCTTTGTTATGACGAAGGTACCTGTTAAAATAATCTCTTTACCTGTGAGTTATTTCTTACTTTTCTCTATATTGTTAACTTAGTGGCACTTAAGAACTTAAGATAATGTTCAGAGTTTTATCAAATTTTTATTACTTAAAAACTGTTGTTTAAAACGCACTGTGGTCTGTGAATAGTAATTACATGTCTTGTCTGACAGAAACTTGTCTTAATTACATAATACTGGCTGACTTACATCTCAATTAACACTGCTCGATTGTTAAGTTTTTTCGGGGTAATTAATTCACGGTACGTTCAATTTGGAATATTTTACGAATTTCCGAGATAAAACAGACCTTTTTGTTCACACCTCTTTGGAATGCAAAAAAGCTGAGATAAAAGGCCTTCAAACACGACGTGTTTGGGTTCGCACCCACGATTCCCGTAACCGGGTTATCTTAAACGAAAAATGAATTTCAATAACGTTCTCACGGCTGCAAATCCCGGGGCCCACTCAACCGGGACCCGTCACTTTCTGTCGAATTCTTATCTTTAACGAGGTATGATGGCAAGTTCCGATGGTACAGGAAGAGGGCCATTTCAGTGTCATGGATTAAATTAATCTAATCAAGCGATAAATTGACTGGCTGACTGCGGAGTTGCGGACCCCGTCATACGTATCTCGATGGCAAATCGCTTCCAGATACTGGGTGATGATACCCTTCGACTTGTGTGTTTATTAGAGGTTCATACATACTGGAGTGTTATTAATTTGTTTATTACAATGGAATTATTGTACCGAGGACTATTATTAGTAGAGGTACTTTATAGGCACAGGTCGTTGTCCTTCCTTTTTGCACGGTTCTCCGTAGGTCTAACCAGAATGGTTCAGTATGAACACACTGCTGTAAAATGGTCATGATAATTTAAAAAAATAATGTATAGGTGGATTAGTCCATTTATCAAAGTTATGGGAACGAAAGGAAGAAAAAAGTTTTAAATAGCGCAATAGCAAAATGTCCCATCCATTGCTGATGGCTGATAGGGTAACTTCTCACCTCTAACTCCCATGGAAGAGACATCGAAATTCAGCGAGGTTCCAGAGTAACTTGGACTGTTGGGAGTTCACATACTTCACATGTTCCTTGGTAATTAATTAGCTGTACTCCGACTAGTTAGAAGTTCCCCACATGAGCGCTAATGCAGGTTGCCAGCACGTGCATACCGAAGGTATATGCTAGCTTTATTAGTTCCAAGAGGTTTTATGCAGGACTTTTGTCTTATCCACCGTTTAAAAATAATAGCCGATTGATACTGTTTTTTATGTATGGAGACTTATGAAGCAAATTGACAACTATAAATTAGTCGTTTATTCAAATTATCCTTTTATTTGACGGTGTAGTAGTTGGAAGCGCAAATGTTAAGCTTCAGATCCTGGGTTCGATTTGCGGGTCGATTAAAGTGTTATTAGGTTTTCCAATCAGGAATTCCTCAGTAGCAGTCACGAAGACGGGAATTGTGCCCAATTGATGGCAATAAGCTTGCCGCCGATATCATGGGACTTATCATAACTAGCAAAATGTGAGTATAAGTACTATAAGGTAAGGTACACCTCCACATAACCCTTCATGGATTCACGTGTACATATTATTTATATTATGTTTATATTAAATCAAAATTGTTATAACATCATCATCATTTGACGGCACGGTTGGCGTAGTGGCTTAAGCAATGGACTGCTGCGCTGCGTGTCGCGGGTTCGATCCCCGCACGGAACAAATATTTGTATGGCCTACAGATAGTTGTTTCGGGGTGTATGTGAGTTTAAATGTTTGTGAACGCACCCACGATACAGGAGAAATTCCTAGTGTGGGGCAACGTTTTATTAAAAAAAAAAAGAAAACATCATAATCAGCTTAGAATGTTCGCACTGCAGGGACACAGGCCTCCTCTCTAGGAGAGGGATGGGCTACAATCTACCACGCGGTCCCATTGCGGGTTGGTAGATGTCACATGTCTTCGATTTTTTTGATTCTAAGACATGCCGGTTTCCTCACGATGTTTTCCTTCACCGTTTTGATAGCAGCGGTTATGAAATTAATTACACAAAGTAATGCGCCTGCCTGAATTCGAACCCACGACCTTACTGTTCGTAAGTCGGGGCCGACACCACTGGGCCACCGCTGCTCTCATTGTTATATTATCTTCCTATAACTTCAATCCATTAAGAACTGCTCTTTCACAATGCAATAGAATGTATTTCCTCCGATTCCATTCCATTTGACGTCTGATCCCTCTATTCAATAAAATTCACAGACCTTGAATGGATTCGCATTAGAAAGTACGAAGGTACCTATCGGTCAAGTGTGTCTCACCGTTTCCCTGTGTTCGCGTCCGTTCAGCATAAATATATATTTAGAAGATCCGGCCGCGTCACACTGCGAAAACCACACGTGCGAATATTATCGACTTCTGAAGAGTCGCGTTTACCTAGCATGATATAATTATGTGAAGGGGAAAATAATATGAATATGTCTAGAGGAGTTTTAGTCTTTGATAGAGAATGAGTTCTAAACTTACATTTGAATTTCCGATCATTTCAAGTAGAAGACAAGTAATGCAATACAAAGTTCTCCTGCTGTGCATGTATACGCGTATATGAGAAGCTATAACATTCATGTATGTACATATATAATGGAGCACGACAGGTCACATGCCTTGTAAATCAGTGCGTGACAAGCCACTTCGCCGATCGAATTGTCACTCGATATAATATTGCAATAACGCGAATACTTCGTTCCGATTCACTTCCCGACGGCAAGCGGTATCGATTCCTGCTCTCTTTTGTTCGATTTTTAGGAACCCGGAGTGGAAGGCTGACTCAACGATCGTACACTACATTGCTTCAATGTAAATTCTTATAACAACTATTTCAATTTTACATCTGCGATCTCAGAAAATATTTCGCACTTTTCTTATACTCTTCTGTAGTAATAAAATCGTTTTTATACAAGTCTAGTGTTGCAATACTTTCTTTTACATTTTTGATAAAGCGGACGTTATAGAGAAAACGTGAAGGTCCCGTGGGAAATCAAATTACGCACACAACGATATGGTTTTCATTTGTGGAATACAAAGTAGTTATAAGATTTGATTGTTGCGGACAACCAACCTCCAAGTAAACGCTATTTAAGAATGTAAAAGGGGAGTTATTTATATAAAATGCGCGCTAAGTAATGTGTGCTCAGCATGCGCGGGACGAAATGCGGCTCGAATGCACATCACTTACAGCATTACGAACGAACTGCCCTATTTGGAAACATTCGATTTGCACTTACGACGCGCTGAATAATTCCCGGAATTTATGGTAATTGATATGTGAGGAAGAGTTCTACTCCCATCTAATATATATTTATGAGGATAGTTGAAATAAATTCCAAATACGTAGAAGTTTTTACGACGGAAGCACTGAGTGAAGTGACAACACCAACCCGGCTCGGATTTATGGGCTGTATCTCACGGCGTGGCCTACTTCCCCGCCACCTTGACCTTCCGGAGTTTAACAAATATTTGGCAGAAGGGCGAGCTTCGCCCAGCTGGAGCAGTAATATATTCCCCAAGTGTTCCACTTTCGTCACGTTGCAAGTGCTTTGAACTTCCTCCGGCCATTCTGCTTCATTCAGAGGCACGTTTTAATTTGTTTTGTATCACGACGGTAAATAGCATATTCATCAAATCAATGAACGAGCGTTGCGTAATGTGGTCCCAATTAAAACGGCCAACTAATCGAATAATTTAAGTCCATTTGGCTAGAATTCAACAGTTCGTAAATGAGTTTTAAGGATGGCTCCGTATTTTACACTGAAAGTGTTTCGTGTCGGGTTTCTCTTACGTTTTATTTCTCCAGAGTATTAAGTTTGAAGTGCTCCGTTTAAAAAGTGTTCGTTGGACATCGCTATCGCCCGACATGTCATTTTTCGGTAAGCCGAGGCGGCAGCGTTCACAAGTTTTTGCTTTTATTCGGCGCTCTATAAAAGTTCCGCTTCACCGCTGAAACCATAACGACCTAACTATAAGGCCATGCACACACGCTCCCACTGGACTTTTTATCGGGTCCTCGGAAATTGGGAATGAATTTTGTATTTAATTACAAAGGGCCCGACAAAAGCTGAAAACAGACATGTTTATCAAGCATTTTGTCGCAATTAACTTGCGATACTACTCGTAGCTTGTGATTATGAAGTTATTAACGCAATCAACATATTTTATGTAAAATTCCACGGATATTTATTCCAAACAAATTAAATATGTTTGAATGATTAACCACATATTGAATGCAATCACGGGAAAAGTAACTAACAGATCCAATAAAATGTATACGGCAGAAATGAATGCCGCGATTCAGTTTGTTTGAGAAAAAGCGAGTTCATGAATAGGTTAATAGAAAAACTTTTAAATAAGAGGACTGAAACTATTCAGATTTTCAGCACCCTGCACCACCTAGATTCACTATAAATAACATTTTCTAATAAATATTCTAAGCAATGCAGATTCTGGTTTTGTAAGATATGCCCTTAGTGACACCGCAATAGTTGGCTGGCGTAGAAACTGAATTGTCGTCGGGCGGCTAGTGTTGCAAGCCTCGGTAACAATGCTAATGAGTCGTCTGCCCGCTGACAGATGTCGCCTGGAGCGACGCGACCTGTAAAACAAACAGGCGCGACGTTGTGCACTGCGTCTTATATTTTATCCGACTGCGGCGAAGTCCAAAAGGAGGGTTACGTGATTGGCGTGTATGTATGTATGTATGTCCGTTTCTTTGTTCCCTCATAACTCCTAAACGGATGGTGGGATTTGAATAAAATATACGTCGTTAGTTTCGTCTTGATGGCGCGAGTGTCACTGGCTACATTAAAACTAAATAAGAAAAGAAATTTTCGGATTTTGCGGAGTAGGGTTTCAAAAAGAAGGGTTTTTTTTTTAAAAGGAGATTACAAAAATATACGACATTTATATGTTTAAAATAAATTCAAAGTCACAAATCATATAAACAAACACAAAAGTTAAATCATCTGCGAAGATTTCTACGCGACCAACGAAAGAACAGACACACAATAACTAAAAAAAAAGTAGTTAATAAACTAAAAACCCGACTGAAAAGACTGAAAAGCAAAAAACAAGCACATCTTAAATTAAACAAAACTTGGAAGCAGGCGGGGTCCATTCTATTTTCATTTCATAATTTAATATTCAAATGAACCCCGCCTGCTTCCTTTGCTTTTTTGCTTTTCAGTCTTTTCTGTCGGGTTTTTTAGTTTATTAACTACTTTTTTTTATTTCCAACTTTTTAGTTAAGTAAGTATTTTATGTTTGTGCTTGACTTCTTTTTGCTATCTGTTGTTGATGGTAGAATCTTGATTTTTTCATCTCGCTAGTGAAAGGAATACCTTGGTATTTTGTGAAGCAATTACCAGTCTTTAAGTCTCTTTTTCGAAAAAGTGAATGCATTCTAAAAAAAAACGATGCGAATAGAAGAGTAGGCGCTTTCCACAAGGGTATCAGTCTTTTCAAGTCCGCTGCTTAACACGGCCCATATATATTATGAACAATCGAATTCTGGTATACATAATGTACTTAACTACATAACATTATATACCTACCTAATCGACGTATACTCTGAACACGGCATTAGACAGTGTTCGCTTTACGTAACCTCGGCAATTTTGTTCGATACGACATCCATTATATATGTACCGTCGAGCCCGGCTTTAAATGAGATTGATTGAACTTTCCGAGGTTTCAGGAATTTCAGCCATCAGGCACCACGTGTGAGCTATAGCTGTTTTAATCATAGCAACCGTATAGGCTGCCAAAATAAGGCAAAGTTTTTTTTTTAGTTTTAAATCGGTCCACTCGGTCGTGGTCAAGTGGTCACAAGTGCAACTAGTATGTATGAGGTCCAGGGTTTGATTCGCAAGTTGGGCAAACTGTTTTTTTTGTCGGGAATTTCTCAGCTGTAGCCAAGGAGGCTTTATTTGTGCCCTGTTGATGACAAAAGCCTGTTGCTATCAACGAGAACCACCCGCCACCATTCCCTATTACATGGGACTTGAACATGACTTGCAAAATGTATGTGTACTATTAGGTACATCTCTGACTAACCCTTCGTGGATTACCGGCGTGATATCATGTTATGTATCTACATAAAATTGACGACACGGTTGGCGCAGTGGCTCAAGCAGTTGAATGCCGCGCTACGTGTCGCGGGTCGATCCCCGCACGGAACAGATATTTGTGTGGCCTACAGATAGTTAATTCTGGTCGGCGTACTTGTGTATGTCAGTTTAAATGTCTGTGGAAGCACCCACGATACAGGAAAATTCCTAGTGCGGGGCAACGTTAAAAAAACGACCTTGAAAACAACCTACTTATAACGCGTTATAAACATTAAAAGTAGATACCGTACCAAACCTAGCTCTTAAATTACGAGAATATAGAAGTTGACGTCATGTCCAATACTTTGAAGCCGGAGTAAGCTCATAAGATATAATTTCAGAAAACCACGAGACAGCTGAAGCGACTTCTTGTAACCGAAGCCGAAGGCTGTCAAGTTCAACAGTGGAAATCAACCCACATTTTCCTTCTCGGCTCCAGTTCATACAGTGACGGCAACAGACAGGAATGTCGCAGGCATTTCGTAATTGAAAGTCTCGCAATATTTGTTTAGCGAGGGCCCACGAAAACGTAGGGTCACCGTATCAATCTTCGGCGTGGTTGATCCGGGGCTCCGGGCCGCCGCCGAGGTGTCGGGCTTCCTCTATCAATATCAATCAGTGTCGGCGAAGGTCGACGGGCCCAGTGTTGCTAGACGTTTCGTGACGCGTCCTGATTTTTAAGTTGCGCTGCGACTTGTCTCTTTATGTTAATGACTGTTTGGAATGTATTAGACCGCTCCGGATTGCTCCCGTTATAGAATACCTATCATTTTGAACGATTTCTATTTAGGAAAAGGCTGACATTTGATTTGATAAACATGGTATATTTATACTCAAGGAATTTTAATCGACCTTAAACAAATATTTACTTAGCTAACCATTGAGGGAAGTGTGATATAACAGAACCCGTTTCGCTTCCGTTGGCGTCGGCGGCGCCTCAAAACTCTCAAACCAACAGTAACTTGGATCAAAGTTCACCACAATTACGTGGATACAAGTTGTTCGCCTGCCGCCCACGAGCGCCATAAGCGCCCATTTTACCAAGTTAACTATAGTGCTTGTTGTCCCAAATGTTCGTCATTGTGGCCACTTGAGCCGACGATGTGGGCCGCGAACTGACGTGCCGGAGTCCCACGGTCCGGAGCCACGCGGCCCCGATCAAAGGCGACACAGCTCATTTATAAAATTGACACGCGTTGATTTTGACATATTTGGTTCGATCGTATCCATCCGCTCTTAAACTACAAAATAATGTACTATGTTTAACTGCAGTTTTTTCCACGGGTGAACTGTAAACTATGATCATGAATGATGAATGAGCAGCATGTAAATTGATTAGAATTAGAAACTAAGTGGAAATGGTTTTACGACATCAATTTCTGAAGCAATGTTCACACCAAGGCGTGTTCTGGACGTTACGTTCCAAATTAACATAATTAAAATTTAGTCAAGTTCAGTAATTATTCCAAATTACTGTAACGGCCCGTAGCGATACGAACACGGACCAAAAAGTCATTAACAATTAAAATTATCGTCATCCATATGGCCATTACACAACTGTCCAAATGCCTTTCGATCGGAAACCATTACCGCATACGTAAAGCAAGGAATTTTCATTAAAAGAAATTAATATTCAAGATACATTCGTTTTATCTGACAAATTTGTCACCATTACCCGACATTGCCTATTTAATACTAATAAGGGCGATTTGAAGTATTTTTAAAAGCTATTGGAGTAACAGCAGGTTTGTGTGGGCGTAGTGGAGAGGCTTGCGACATACCTTCGTACGCATTCACGACACGTTCCGAGTTATTACCGACGCTTGTTCGGGTGCTTTCGTGCTTTTTCGTGGTTTTGTGGGCACACAAATGTGCTTAAGTAGGTGTTGAAAATGTCGAGTTACACTTGTAGTAGAGTGTATAAAGCTGTAGTAGAAAAACTACCCGTTCCGTATCTAGCCACTGTTTTATTTCTCACCATTTGCGTGTAATGTCTAATGCGATGTGATTCTGATCAATTCTGATGCTAACTTAGGAATTGGAAATTAACCGACAACGGTTGCTTAAAGCTAATCTGTTTAATTCAAATTGTAGGTACAAAGTAACACATTCGAATGTGATATAAGGTGGTTGCGTGAGCGGCTGAGGCACGGGGCGGGTATCCTCATTTCTAGGAAAAACGTCTGAAACTCGGGAAAGTTCAATAACACGTTGCTCTACTCTAGAACCGAATTATACCATTACTTACTATTTAGACAAACCAGAGACAAAAAGTTGTAGACTTAAAGAAAAAGATGGCCAAGACAAGTGGCAATCGGTTTCAAACATGACCCTTATCTATAGTCAAATTAAAGTAATAGTTTGAGTTAGTAATTACTCATGCAAACATTATTATGTAATAGACAATAATTCAAACGAAGTTAGTAAACAAAGAAAGAAAAGCTAAGATTTCCAACTTTTGACAGTTCTAACTTCAAGAAATAAGTAACTAATCTACAGAATAAAACTTCTACTCAAGTCATCACTTTGACTTGTTCATAGATACGGGTGTATGAATAAGAAAGCCTTTCCGTAGGTTATGTCAATCCCATGCTAACTCGAATAGAATATCAATTTGTCCAAGCCCTAAGGACTTATGTAACGTTGCAGTAAACTGTTTTTCATTAGCCGTTCTCATACATAAATCAGATAAATGTATGGCTCTATTTCAATTTCTATACATCGGTCGCCATCGACACGATTACGATGCCTATCTATACCACCATTATGCCTGATCCACTATTCAATTGAAAGCGCGTTAGTATCGCAACGTGTAGTAATAATCATGCATTAGGTTTAGCAACTGTCGCCCGTGTAAGTACGCACCACGAACAGACAAGGTATACTAAACCAGCTTTTGCGGATCTCTCTATGTACGGAATATCTAAACAAAGCCATGCCATGTTATACTGGAAAATAGCTTCGTGTCGCCGTGTGTACTTCAGGTCCCAAGTTCCGCAATAATCTATTTTCCTGCAACGTGGACTGGGTTGTAAGCGGCTGAATTTATTCTTTGTATCACGCTGGAAAGAAAATGTTACTGTGTTTTATTAAAAGGAACATTTTACGCTGAAAATGTGGGCAAACGGTGCCTCTTTTACGGAACGTATGTACATAAGAAGTATTACGTACGTTACGCTTGTAATCTGAATACATATTTCATTCCCAGCGCTGTATTATATTTTTTTTGTCTGGGTTCAAAAGAAGTGAAATCAACCAATAGCAGGCCACATCCTGGACCAATATTAGCAACTTTTCTCACAAAAAATAATCATTTCTTACCGGTGTAAATGACACGCGGTTTTATTTGTACAGCAAAGCCATATTTATGAGCACACCACCTCTTACAGGCCATTGACGCGACAAAATCTATCTCGAATTTAAACGGTTTTTTGTGTCTATAATATCAATGGTCGCTGTATTCCGTATCCGCCATGTCTGCCTGATTGATTGACAAATCTCAATGTGTGCAAAAAGTTAACACGATCGAATGATTATTCCGTCGGATTCGATAGCTATTTAAATAATGTAATCGTCAATAGTAATACGTTTTATGTTCATTAGTAATATGCTTAATGTATGTTTTACATAGTTGAGGAAAATGCTCATGCATGAGATGTTAGCAAATTGCTATCGCTTTTGTAATTTTCAGTTCGCGTTTTACATAGGTACTTTATGTCGAATGCTGGTTGCTATCGATATGTTGTCTATCAATCAATGTAGCTTTTCGCGGTTGACTTCAGATATTGACAGGTGGACATAGGTCTTTCGAAATGTATGTCACAAGCACAACTATCACGACTCGCCTTCCGCATCGACTACGTTTGTCCTGTTAGATATTTCTAAGCTTCAAAATTTTCCCATGTCGATGATGTCCCAGTACGCAGTCAGGTATGTGTATTAATAATAACAAACAATAAAATATAAAACAAAGTGTTTATTTCAATTCCATAAAGTTATAAGTTTATAACACACATAATTTGGCACAGTATTTAAAGGTTACCTAGAAGTGCTTGTGTTAGGTGACCCCGCTCTTCCACTTAATATTAAATAAATGACTGTAATTAAAAATAAAACAATATACCTACAAACCAGCAATCATCGAGTTAGCCTACTGAGTTGCTTGTTCCAATTGTTAATTTCATGTTGGTTAAGGTTCTCGCGAACATCTGTGATTTAAGCCTTGAGTTCAACATCGCATTGTCTACAATATATTTCATCGTCAAAGTCTAGTCGCCGCGCCGCCGCCTAGCTATTCTCATGAAATCTTGTAAGCGTATTCAGCAAAAAATATAATAAATTACTCGTACTTATTATATAACTCTGCATGTAGCCAAATAGATTGCCGGGCAAGATACCGAGCAAAAAACTTAACAGCTGAAGAATAGTCGCTCGAATTACATCCAAATGTCAAAACTTTCGTACATTATATAGCTATGTATTATAAATGACAAACATATGGACAACTGAAGTTCCATTAGGTTTTATCAAACTAAACGTTTGGTAGTGATCTCATCTCAATTATATTTTTAATAGTGTCATTTGATCTGAGTTATTATTATCACATTTTAACCTATCTACAAGATTGTTTACATATTAGGAATTGAGTCATTGAATTTAAATGATAATACAAAAAAAAAGCCACATGTGAACTGACAATTGAATAAACATTTTTCGGGTCATAATTTTGTTGATAAAACAACTTCCAGTAATAGACGTTTAGGTGATAATATTTGCGAAAGAAGATCATCGACCGAACTACTGTTAGTAATTCAATTGATTGTGGGCGGATATGCTTCATTATTTCGCTATTAACACTTCCGTATCTCGCAAAATCATCTTGGTTTGATTGATTAAAATTAACTTTCCGTTCTACGTAATTAATATCATCTTAGGAAGGATACTTTTTTGGAAGCCATCCAAGTGTTAATGCTTGCAGGATATAGCTAATGTCCGTACATATAAATTGTTGTTTTATTTGGTAAATCACATCATCTGTTACCGATATGAACAACGGGACTCTTTGCCAACATACTCGTAATTAAAGAACTGTACATAAATAAATAATATAAACGAAAATCCATCAATTATAAACGTCAAAACAGTAAGCTAAAGCCGACCGTGCCCACTTGATGAGGATCTATTCGCTATCTTTCCTCTGAGAGTAATTCGGTGAACAAGGATAACATACTTCACAAAGATTAACTACGTACATAACGAAAACCTCCAGTACAAATACATGATAAACCTATATTTGTAGTCATAATATTTTACTTACTATTTAATTAATACTAAGCTATAATATAGCTTTATCTACTTTTTGACCTGCTAGGGTGGTTAGGTGGCCTTTACGAGTTGTGCAATGCAGTCTTGGGCGAATTCCGCTGCTGAAACTAAGTCTGCGGGCACGAAGCTTGCGACGGTCGAGCGAAAGCTGCAGCGTGGCGACGCAACGTGGGGCGATGTGACAGCGATATCTGGGCACAAAACAAACCGTAAAATAATAATTCAATAAAAGACTGTAGTACCCACCCGCGCAAGCGACAAAATCAAACTACTTTTGTTCTCGTCGCTTCCGCGTGCCCGTAGACTAAACGCTATCAGCACATATTTAAACTACTTTCAAGTGCCTATCAAGATTCAGTAGCACTCATCTTCATAATCATTCTCTTGCCCTTATCTTAATTAATTTGTGGTGCGCGCAGCATGTCTTCTTCTACCATAATTCTCTTCAATACTCATTATCTCATACGACACCTCCGATAATATGGCAATATTTCACAATAATAACGACATGGACAGCTCTCGAAAGCTTTTAGATAGATACACTTTTATGACCTTTAGTTATAATACACGAAAATTGTCCTATAGTCCAATAGGATCATAAAGCAAAACGATTCCCGTCTTCTTAAACTCAAAACTAGAACGAAAAAGAAGAACATTACGTAGTTGGTCACGGTTCGCAGCCAATTTTTCATTTACAACCGTGTTCGAAGTTGCCGAGCACCGCTTTCGGCGATCGTTCAGACTTCTCAAGTGAACTTCGGGAACTTGCCCATTAAAAAGTTCCCTTCTCGTGTTTACGCTGATAAACTTGGTTCGCCATCAGCTTCTTTAACTAATTATTATTATCTGGGTGTTTTAGTGTTTGTATAGCGAACTGATTTACGATTTTGGTTTTTAAATTATGTTTTTTGGTTTTGTTTAGGTTCAGTGTATATTTTAAACCTAACGTTGCCTAATAAAATAAATGGTTAAAACGTAGACCTAGAGTTTGAAACATAGACAGACTTGAAATTAATTACTTAATTTAACTTTGAAGCTTAGCTAGACTAGTAGGTTTATATTTTAGGGTGTCCAGTTCGTGTTTTCGTCGGTTCAATATTTTGTTATTATTTTTTTATTTCATACTCTAAAATGTATTTACGTTAACCCAAACGATACGTAACCTACGTCTACGATTATTTAAATATAACAGTAAATAGGAATAGAATATTTGCAGCAGGATTTTTAATTAATTAAGATTGTTTAAGAATTATTAAGTGACATCTTTATTTCTATAAGTCTTACTTAAGCCCTCTCTAATTCAGCCGCCAACTTACGCGCGACGATCCTCCGACTTTAAATAAGATGCTATTCATAAAATAACCGTGTTTTCAGCATGAAAAATTATGGAGACACGAAACTTAAAAAATGTTGAATTATTCATTGAAACCGTTAAAACTTTAGAGGTCAAACGAGAACTTCCTTTTAGTCGGCAGTTGACGGTTTAGAAATTCACGAACTTTTCGCACGAGATCTGGCTTTACGCAAATGAGGTCGTTTTGATAACATTTTTTTATTTTGTTGGTATACTTGAGCTTTTTTACTAACGTCGTGTTTTTCTTTCTTTCGCAGGTAATTTATTCTGCTTATCTCCATAAGAATCAGCTGACAAGTGTAAGATATATTTAGCAATAGATTAACAACATCACACAGCAATGAAGTGGGCAGAAGACGGGAGACAAACTTTTAAGCCATTCGACTTTATGGTCTTTTAGAGAACTGTTCGTCCATAAATTTAACATGATCATAGTAGGTTTAAAACTGAATTTGACTTACAAAACCAACAGTGTCCAGCAGATAACAATTTATGGCTGCAGTCTAACGTTCTTGTAAACGAATGAAACGTGAGAAGTTTATGTACAAAGTGTCGCTATATATCTGTCACCGGAAAATGACCCTGCTACAAAATTTGATAGTTATATTTACTTAACATCACGCCTGTAATCCAAGGGTTAAGCAGAGGTTTAGCCGTTAGTAGGTACACCAACCTTTTACGATCTAGATCTATTCGTTTAAGTCCCATGTAACAGGAGTCGAGCCTATACATATATACAATATATATTACTCAATGACAGTTTGCCTGACCAGGGAATCGAACCCACGACCACAGCACAGCAGCCGTGCTTGCGACCACTGGACCAACGAGGCATTAACTTAAATAACTCCAATTAATCTACATTTTTAACGATAACTTAAATAACGAGTTACAATTTTGGAGTGCGTTAAGTTTTACGACGTGAAGGTTTTCTTAATGTGTTCTGCTTCTTATGATGCAGATTATACATATTAATGATTCTGGATTCGATTAGGTTATTGCTATGTAAGGCCGCATACATATGGTGAGTTCAAGACGATGGAAATCTTTAGATTTTTTCTGAACAATTGATTAATCAATTTAAAAATATATAGGTGGGCTTTCAGTCGCTCTTCAACTGTATTTCTACCCGAAACTGTATAATTGTCCCAATCAACCTTGAACCTTATGTTCTAGCGATAAAGTTAAAAATCTATTAAATAAATTAGATAGATAGTTGTAGCGTGATATACTTCTATTGTTTGACAAACAATCATTTAAGTGG
The DNA here is from genome assembly GCA_932274075.1 of Diarsia rubi. Taxonomy (NCBI): domain Eukaryota; kingdom Metazoa; phylum Arthropoda; class Insecta; order Lepidoptera; family Noctuidae; genus Diarsia; species Diarsia rubi. Next base: position 7,721,100 of record OW026414.1, read on the forward strand.
TTTGATATTTGCCAAATTGACTGGGACAACAAATAAATGGAATAACACAGCAATTAAGATTAAAGTGAATTTATTTAACGCTTAACCGTTTCGATTTAGGTAAATTTATGGGGCCACTTAAATATATCCATTTCGGTTTGTAAATTAAAATTAAATATCCAATAGGAATAAATAAATAAATAAAAATAAATAAAATAAATATCCTTGGACATTTCACACAACGCCATCTAGTCCCAAGCTAAGCAACCTAATGCTTGTGTTATGGTAACGAGATGGCTGATAAACTACTTATATACATTTTTTTTTGTAAATACATACATATTATAGATAGAAAAACACCCAGACTCGGAACAAATACTTGTAGGTCGTACAAATATTTGTTCCGTGCGGGAATCGAACCCGCGACATGCTGCGCAGCAGAATGGAATAGTATCGGGGATATCCGACAGCTGATCACTTGTTCTATCTCGCTTGTATTGACTTGGCAAGGTAAGCAGTACCGCCCACTTCTCCGGTCTCAATTAGTATTCGAATACATTAAAGTTTTGGCGCAATTGATTATTATCTCCAAATAATCTAACTTTATGTGGCAATGCTGGAAATGTCTGTCTGAGAAATATGACGGTTTGATTTGATATCGTATGTCTTTGCTCGGTTGAAATTCAAATAAAAACTCAGTTTTTAGTGCTTCGGTCTGCATATCGATTGTAAAACGCGAACATATAAAAATGCGATGCTTTGAAAAGATGTGAAGTCTTAAGCTTTTATTCAACTTTATTTGTTAAGTTTTTAGTCGTTTAGACTGAAGCTTGAAGTTTCGTCTGAATCGTCTCCGAGTAGCAGATAAAGTGTGTGTAACACGATTTTAATATTTAGTAGTAAGAATGACTTTGTAAAGTATGTTTCAATTGTAAGGTGAAGTTCTTTTTTCTTTTTCTTGTTGATGAGACAAATAAATGCATTTTCTTTCTTTCTGCAGTTTCTGCCAAAGCAAAAAAAGGCTGAGTTGAATGTCTTTATGATTGGTAAAGCTTTTTGTGATTACGCGATACCTGCCAGATGTATCGTGATTATTCGTGATACGGGGCTTGGTAGTGCGGTGCCGCATTCGGACTCCCACGTGAGTGCGCCTACGCTTGCCTTGTACGGTCAGATTACTTAGTATGGGCTTCATTTAGTGAGGTCAACTTTCGGATGGCGTTAATAAGATATTTATTTATATGAAAATAGTGGGCGACGCGGGTAATAATGTGGTGAAGTGACGTTAAGTGATCGGTGCCACCCACTGTAGGTACAAAGTACATGGATGGTATTGCAGAAATCTCATATGTGTGCTTTTTTATTGTTATTATCAGCCATTTGTGTCCCATCGCAGGACAAAGGCCCTCCTCATTTCCTCCTTCCACTTATACCAGCTGTTAAAATGATTTTTTATGCATTTTAGCAATACGATCCCAAGATAATTGCTAGGTAGTTGCTAGCTCGCCGTCCGTCCGTCTTATGACGATGACAGGCCGTGTCGACGGCGCGTTTGTGTTCCACGCGCGCCTCAAAAAGATGTCAACAACATGGAAGGCCGACGCCCGTCGTGGCTGCGACTGCGGGTTGTTCGCTAGAGATACCGCGGCTTCGACATAAAGGTCTTAGAAGGAACATATGTGGTTTTTAGTCAGTAGAAGTCTGATACTCCCTTCCAAGAGCGGGAGGAGTCATTTGATAATTTCCCGCACCCCAAAAAAAAGCTCTTAAGGTAGTTAACGTTTCGAAATTCCTCATTTTCGTCATCTTGTTAGAGTGGTATTCAACGAATTAATTTGCACCGTAATAGAAATATCTGGTTCTATCGAACGTTACGCCTATTTACCGATTAGATCCAATTTGCACTTTATTGAGGCAGATCGGCGATAGTCTAATTTATAATTTAATCGAATCAGTGGCCGGTTGTATTATCATGTCATAAATAACTGAGTAAATAGTAAGTGCTGGCACAAATTTTAAGTCCGGTTCAGAAAAGGCGGTTGCAAGAACATTTGGACAGGTAGGGAGAGCATTATGTCCTCTAAAACGTAACGCAGTAACAAAATCATTTTACTTTTGCATACAATTGTAGTGTGTGATGTGGTTTAAGTTCTGGGTACAAGTGGTTGGTTTATTTGGTTCTTGTTGACTAGGTGAGACAAGGAAAAAACATACAGCTTGTCTTCCACTCAAACCTATCGTAATAAATAACCTAATTAAACCTCATGCATTAAACACACATCGTCCTAATACTCCGGAACTCTCATCACAGTCAAGTGTTGAGTCGCACTGACCTTTTGCGAGACTAGGTCGCATGGTGATGGAACATCGCCAAACCTCACAGTGGACTGAACGCTTTGAAGTCACACAGGAAACCGTTTGTAATATCTATTTATTGTTACTTCTAAAAATATTCAAATATACTTTAAAGAAAGTGAAGACTAAAACTCCAAATAGATGAGCGCACAAAAAGAAACAAACTCGTAATCTTTTCGCTCAAAAATTGTTTGTCATATAAAATTCTATTCAAGAGAGTTTTCTCGAAGGACACACAATGGGTTCCGCACAATGAGTATTGACTTGGAGGAGATCGGATAGAAAAGTGCTGTGACGTCAACAAATATGACGAGAAAAGAAAAGCAAGAGATGAGACTGGATTTTGCGAACTGGGCTGCCTCTTGTCCTTCGGAGAACGGGAAATCGATGGCCAAGGGAAAATATCCGCAATTTTTAAATTCCAATGTAAGTTGGGTGGATTTTTCAATAGTTAGCTTTTATCACTAGGAAAACACAATTTAAGCCTTAGAAGTCCTCTACGTAATATGCAACTCTATAGCTAGACTAATATTATGAATATGCGTTTTTGTGTATAGGTACTAAGTATGTTTTATATCCAATTATCCATATTATTGCATTATTAATCCATTTCCCATGCATAGATCTGCGAGTCTATGCATTGGATTGGCGACAGTACGGTTTTGTTATAGTAATAATAGATATTGAACGTTTCATTTTAAACACGTGTAAAGCATATATACACATACTACTAACTATTGTAGTGTCATCGATCATTGTAATGTAATGAATAGTAATCAATGGTTTTATAATGTTATGTCACATCACAATTTAAGCAGAGTCACAATCGACTTCTACTTTTAGTTTTTATTATGAATGTTGATCTAGATTGGCATCTCTTATCTACAGTAATATGTAGGTATTATAAAGAGGAAAGATTTGTTTGTTTGTTTGTAACGAATAGGCTCCGAAACTACTGGTCCGATTTGAAAAATTCTTTCACCGTTGGGGAGCTACACTATGCCCGGGTGGCATAGGCTACTTTTATCCCTGTATTCCCACGGGAACGGAAACTACGCGGGTGAAACCGTGTGACGTCCGCTAGTTTGTTTATACTGTAGTAGTACTATCACAAGGCATTATGTACCAGTAAATTTTTGTCAACGCTTGTGTTTTATATGATCCATGATTGGTCTCCATAGCAAACATAGGATATAGGTGGCTTAGTCAGCCCCTAAGGTCATAGCGTGATGTGGTACAATACTTATATGAATGTTTTCAAAATAAACAGTGACTTACCTTTACGAGTTTTAATTTAATCTAATTGGACGTGTAATCCTATCCGCCATTGAAGTGCGTCATCCGTTGATACTCAATACAGTTGTTTCTAATCCTCATTATCGCGGGCGTAAGTATTCATTGACTAGTCACTGTGTTTTGAAACAATGACTGTGTTAACATACCCTACAATGTAAGGCTGGCATTGCCTACAATGTTTTAATTTAATAATAATCGTGTCACACAAGGAACAATGAGAATTACGTGGCTGGAAGTATGTGTGACTGATTGACATTTTGATTGATTTGAAATGTAGTAAGTTTCTAATAGTTTCATGGTGTTTGTGGGAATCGACGGCACTATAGATCCAACAAGCTGCGGAGGTGTGGCAGGAGTAAAGACAGGGCTTTGCCTAAAATATGGTGACAATCAACGTCATCATCATCTGCCGAGCGTTTTCTCAACTATGTTGGGGTACTCTTCCAGTCCAACCAGGCACAGCTGAGTACCACTACCTATTAACATGGAGTGACTGCCTATCTGAACTCCACAACCCACTCAGTAAGTACTGGCTAATACGAAGTCGAGAAGAGCAGCGGTGGTCCAGTGGTAGCGGTCCCGACTTACGAAGGTCGTACGTAAGTAGGTCGTCGGTTCGAACCCGCAGGCACATAACTTTGTGTAATTTGTTTCATCACTGCTGCTCTCAAAACGGTGAAGGTAAACATCGTGAGGCATGTCTTAGAACCAAAAATTCGAAGACATTTGACATCTACCAATCCGCACTGGGCCTGCTTGGTAGATTATAGTCCATTCCCTCTCAAAGAGAGAAGGTCTGTGTTCCAGCAGTGGGTCCCTTGTGAAAACTAGTTGTCAGACTTTCGGGACACTGACTACCTGTAACAACTGTCATAGATCTGTAAATGCCAGCCAGGACTAACGGCTTAACGTGCTTTCCGACGCACGGCGGAAACTCGGTATGTAATGGTTAAAACGCACAACTTAACCTAAAGATCGACCCGAGTGGCTGTTATTATCATAGATCAGAATAGGTAGAGCTGTTTTATGTACAGTCAGCACCAAAAGTCAATGAACAGAATCAACATAACAAAACACCTGTTCACAATAAAATGCCATAAGTTATAGTCGCAACTAGGAAACAAAATAGCCTGTACACCAGAAATTTACAAAAGTCGTTAAACACGACTATTTCAAAAGTATCTGTGCACTAGTATTCCTAAAGTCGCTGTACACCATCAATCCAAATGTCGCTGAACATCATTGTATCAAAGTCACTAAACAGCTAATTTCACCTGACTAAACTAACTACTATTATTCTAACCTATGGCAAGTACTTGCCATAGGTTAGAATAATATGGATAGTCCCCGAGTCCCGGGATTTGGTTTTTAAGTAGCAAAATCATTAAAAAAAAACCGGCCGTAGTTGCCCATCAAAATTTGTGAACTTTCTAAACTGATTAACCACCCTGCCTACCTGCCTCCGAACGATGATTTTTATTGCAAAAATAAAACAAACTTACATTTGCAGTTTTGAGACCTGCGCTCCCATACATTAGGTAAGTATAGGAAAATATTTCATACAAATACATTTTATAAGTTGGTCGACTATTACTCGTAAACTTGTAAAGCCTACTTGGCAGTGATAGTTTTTCTTTTATTTTCGGTTTATATGCGATTACCATAATTTTTTTTACACGCCCAAACACAACCCGTATATTTGGTCAAAAATTTGCACTTTAAAGCTTAATATTTCACAAACGAATCTCTTAATCTAAAAACTGTTTTAAAACACTTTTTAAGACCTATCCGACGATATCCCACACAATGGACTTTGCGAGAAAAAAAAGTCATCCCCACTTTAATGTGTAATGAAGATATCTTAAAAAAACTATTCAATATTTTACTATAGCACTTTGTCGGCGAAACTCATTTATATACTCATGCTAAATTACAGCTTTCTAGTAACAAGAGTCTCTCTAGTGCGGACGGACTGACAGACAGACGGACATGGCGAAACTATAAGGGTTCTATATTGACTACGGAACCCTAATTACATAAACCATTTTTATACATATTGACAAAACAATAAAATTCAATAAAACCCCGTAGTATCAGTAGGAATCCCGTGGAATATCCATATTTACATCAATGTTTGCGGTCAATGAACCTTAATATCTCTACCTATTCTGATCACTGGTTATATAGCCACGAGCTCCTAGATGTTCTGATAAAATCGGAATGCAATAATCAGCATACACTTTATTTATTCAATATTAACTTAACCAACCTCAAGTACCTATTAACAGCATTAACCGCTACTTACACCCAACTTGATAAGATACAGTGCACAGATAAAGTTTATCACAATCTAAGTTAGAATTAGCATTATTCACTTCAGTATTCCATAAGTATACTGTGATAAACTTTAGTGGCAGATTGTACGTGCAGCGGATTGCAAAATGTGTATTGTGTTGCATTCCCCCAGTGACCTTTCATACAACATCCATACAGCATCCATACAGCATCTATACAATTGATGTCACTGACTTCAACTGTCCTCTAACAAATGTATTTTGTAACTTCGCTGTGGCTATCGAGTCTTCAACGTTGACATTTGGCTTGTTCAGAATTCTGTGCAAGAAATTTGTAAAGTTCAGTGAGTTCTCTCTCGTATTGAATTTGAAGTTATCACATAGCTCGAAGGTGTAGACTGTAGAGTTTTGTATGGTATTTGAAAATACAAAACTGAAAAAAAAGTGAGCATGTGGCTTCGATTTCTAGGTCAGCCAACCTGTTATTGGAATTTCCATCAGGAGTATTTCAGTAACGACCAAGAAGTCTGGATTTGTAAAAGGTTAAATATCAACACCCCGTCCTCCCCTCTTCCCCTATAACATGGTACTTAAACATCACTAGCAAAATAGGTGTACTACAAGGTACACCTCTGCCTAACCCTTCAAGGACTACTGGCGTGATGTTATATTATGTTTTATTAGACAACGTATTTAGGGTCTTATTTGGATTAAATCCTTTCCATTTTTGAAAATTACGCCGTGGTTTTATTTAAAACATTCTCAGGCAAAAATACTGACCATTTTGCAAAAGAAATTCCTCCTTTACGACCGCGATAATAAAATCATCAAGTCGGCCCTCGCATTTCCGTGTCGCCAAATGGATAATAGCCCGATCATGTGGACACGCTGCCTAGGCCGTGCGATTAAGGCAAGGACACACACGCAAGTGCCTCCGACACGTAACGATGAGTAAGTCATTACCTAATGTGAACAGCGCCTTATAAGATTTTTCTCGAACCTTATTTTTCTTGTAAAGGTTTTCGGGATTTAGGGGAATTGATATACATTTTATATTGGATGGCGTGGCTCACTAATGAAATCATAATGAAAGAAGGTTCTAACTACTTTGCTTATGTCTGTGAGGGACATTGGAAACGTTTTTGTAGCACTTTTCTTGTTTGTAAATAAAGTAAAGTTAATTCATCATTCATCAAAAGTAACTTTTTTTTGTTAGCCTATCAGATGTCCCACTACTGGGCAAAGGCTTTCCCTTCCTCCTTCCAAACTTCTTAAGGAACATTGCAATTGTGATATTCGATAAGCCACAAACTAAGAGTAGCTTGCATCTTGTGGCTCAGGAGAAATTTCAATTTTAATAACAATCATTGCCACGTTCGTCCGTTGCCATTTAAATATAGCCAGAAATAAAGCTGTATTGATTTAATTGACTGCGTTGTTCCACATCTGCGCTAAGTTCGAAAGTTCCCAACAATGCCACCAGCGAGTGTTGAACCCGCTGTGAACTCATCTGCATTTGCAGGGTTAGTTCGTTACAATGGCTAAATGGCTACATTCCGCAATTATGTTCGCACTGACTTGAAAAACGAATAAAAAGCTCAGTTTTTTAACTCGATTTTTATTAACCCCTTAACTGCAGTGCAAAAGTACTACATAAACTCAACTTTTAAGTCAACTCTCAAAGTAATCTGGCGAAGTAGTTCCATTTCAATTGCTCTCACTTTAGCACTAGTTGGAAAGATATTCCTTCTTACATTTTTGTGAATGTTTGCCTAATATTAAAAAGCACTTATCTGCACAGCTTTACGAGTTTGCAACAATGCTTCCACGTTCTTTTGTAGCCGATATGACGAGCGAACAGCGTAATAACTCGCTGTAAACATTTGTAACTAGAAGATTATCGCGGAAACTATAATAATGGCTGTTTAGCTGTAAAACTTTTACTTTAATGAACTTTGCAACCGGGTTAGATGAGTTTAATGCAGCAGTTTTTTTGGGTAACTATGCTGTGTGCTATAATTTTCTGCCGGTATTTTGTCATTCGAGGAAGCGCTTTGCATATTTAAAAAACAAAAAAACCTTTTGTGATTTAAATTAGGCTTTATTTTGTTAAAAAATGCTATCTGATGTATATCAGCCATGAGTGTCCATAATCCGGCATTAAGTTACGTAATAGGCGAGGAAGGTCACCCTCGTCATAGCTCCATAGTCAACTAGTTAATGCGAGCGACGCCACAGGAAGTAGCTAGTTAGTCATAAATCCGTTTCTTGCGATATGGGTTAGTAGCGGCACACCGTGTTACCAACCACGGGACATTCGACACGCAAGCCGGCCGGCGTTTTAGGGTTATTTATGTTTTTCACCCACACTGTAATAATGTCAAACTATTTATTTAATGTGTTATTTATGAGCTGAGTTGGCGGTGATGTATTAAATCGATATGTAAAATGCGGCTGTCAACATATAGTGTGATATGATATGGTAATAAAAAGCGTAAAGTCGACTGTGTGTACCTACTCGTACATGTATATTTATTTTACCTGTTACAATTTAATGCAATACAAAAAAAGCCAATGAACTGTCAAAAAAAAGCTATGAAAAAAACCGGATGCTCTACATCTATTTCTTTGCGTCTAACATAAGTAGTCATTTGCAATAAAACTTGTCTACGTTCTGATGAATCGCGAATTTAGCCAGACAGGGTCGGCGACCAATGATCAGATGACTTGAAACAGTGAGGTCGTGATGAGTCAGTGGCCACCAATCTACCGTCCATCCGCTGGCACTCCCCGCCATTTAAAATGCTACGGACCGCTATGAAATTTTACTAGCGCAATTATTTTACCGACCGTAGGTAAGGTAAGGCAATATTACAAAAGATGCCTTGTTGGCTACATTGCGATGCTATTTTGAGTTTACTTGAATGTTTTACGAGACTCTTATGTACATAGATCTTTGTTGGCAGAGAGACTTCGTCGTTCTATGCTCATTTTCAATCTAAGAAAGATGTAATAACTGAAAGGTTCTGAGAAACTTATTCACAGTTTAATAGAACTGTAAATTTTCTAAGAACTGTAGTTATAAATGTCTTACCTACTTAGGTATTAATTCTAGGAACACTCGGGATCTAATTAGATTCCAATCTTCGAAAGTTTGTTCAACAATTAGCGCTTTCCTGAGAAAACTGTTCGAGTGAACAGTTAGTATTTCTCGCAAGGAAATAGTTGCTTAATCAACATTGTTGGGTGGATAGTTGCGCTTATATTTATTGTGGCAATCGGCACTCCTTTGCTCACGAATATATGTGAATTGTACAAAGAAACTTTACAAAAACATCTACACTATCTAAACAACACCCACTATTCATTTGGGAGGCGTGCCATCCATCTAAAACTATCGATTTATAAACATGTTGAGCGATCTTACACATAATAATATATTGTTATTCTATTGTGGTCATTGTGATATTTGAGATAATATGATAATAAAATGGTATATTTATTTTCTAAATCGCTTCTCTTATCGCCGTTAGTTTTATAGCCGAGCCCACCTCGAACGATAGTTGTTGCATCACGCTCCTCCGCGCTGTATTTAAAGTCACCGCGTTTAATGGCACAAGGAGTGGCCAATTTGATGAGATTGTAAAGAGCATACAAATATATTGCTACTATATAATCTAGCGACTGAGTTCCTTAAGTGCACAACACTATAAATCTTAGACAAATAAGTTTTACGAACGGATTTTATGCGAATATTTAAACGTTATCTAAGCGAGAGGCTTGCCTGAGGATAATTTACTACTTTGCACAAAGAACTTAATGTTTATTTACTCCGTTTAGTAGAAAAGTTCTTTTCTAACCTTTCTTCATTTGAAGTTTAAATAAATTGCCTTCAGGTAGTCTTAAAGTCGGCAATTGTACGTGCCGCCCTCAGACAAGTAGGCAGGAGGCCGGGGGTAGGAGGGCTGGCTCTCATTACCATGCTCCGACCGTCTCGTAAAACACTGATTTTATTAATTTCACTAGAGCGATTCTGTCTGCGCAAAGAATAAGTCACCCTCTTTCTTAGCGTAATGTTATAAAAGGTGTCAGGGGGGCGAGTTCCCTCGTTTTCCTGTGTTTTATCATCAATTTCGTGTTGCGCGTAGTGATCATGACAATTTTCCACGGTTTGTTCTTTAAGGCGGGGAGGGAGACCTTCTGTTTAGAATTTCGCAGTTAACTGTTAACAGGCTGATATTTATGTTTCATATGATGATGGAGGGTTATAAATAATAGATTTCGCCTTTATCGAAATATGCTAATCGCTTGTTAACTGTAGTCTTTCAAAAGTAAATTTCTGGTATGTAATCTGCAAGTCTCCCAGCAGTTATTCATACAATTACATTCGTTCTAAAACAAGTAGGTCTAGCTAATGAAACGTTACAGCGAATGTTGCGAAGATGTTAAAATAACTGTAGCTTTCACCTTACTTTGTAATAACTTTTATGCTATTACTTCGCACTTGTGAGGCAGTGTTGTTCACGTTGTTAAAATGTCAGCGGGTCAGTGTGACGGGACGAAGTATGGCGTCAGGCTTGCATCCTGGAAATATATTGCTATTTGTCCCCATGGCGTAGCGGGCACGCGTAGAGAAAACGTACAAACGGCGCGTCAAGCTACTATTCTGTCAAATTTCTTTCTCGCTTTATCGCTAAAGAATTTAGTTGAAATTTGACAGTTTCAAATTGCTTGTGTTTTTGATGTGTACATAAAATGCAAAAACCTTTGCAGTTGTATATTTTATTTATTCAAAATAAGTGGAACTTCTGATAAACTTTCAGCTAAGCTGGAATCGGTGATTGCCAAAAAATACCTATTTTGGTCATTAAAACATGATATAAAAACCATTCGTATTGATTTTTTTTTCAAGTTGCCAATTGTCGATATCGTCTAAATTTTAAATTAATTGATTAAATTCTAATATTTCGAACGACGTAAATGTTACGTTTCAATAGTAATTATACGAATCTTTACTTTAAGTTATTTTAAACTTTGAATAAGCTTTAAATATAGATCCAACTACCAGTATTTAGGTATACTTAGAATAAATATTCATTCCCTTAATTTATGAATATTCAAGTATTACTCGCTAGACTTAAATATTTTAAGACTTTGTATTTAACTAGGCATTCGAAACCGCTTGTATGAAACTGCCTAAATTAGGATTAATTTTAAGGTCGAAAGCAATCAACAGAATTCTGACATAAAACGGTCAATACGATTGTTATCCCCAAATTGGTTGGCAATACTGGCAAGCATAACGGACTCCATAAAATGAGAGGTCATTTGTTTTATATTCCATTTTTAAATACGACCAATCATCGAAACTCCCGCGTCGTTGTCGATTGGAAATCAAATCGAAGTGTTGCCAGTGTTGCTTAAGCTAAGAGATCTTTATAAAGACACATCAGCCTGTTAAATGCACATTAGATGCAGTCATCAGCACTTATTAGGTACCACCCACGCCAGTGCACTGGCCTCAGTAATTCGACTTAATCATCTCACCCACTGCGATAATAATTAAAGTATTAAACCCTTCAGATCATTCGAGCAATCTCTTTATGTTAATAACTTCATTAAAAACGTCTACAGTTTTTTTTAAAGACCGATAAAGGTAATGTCGTTTCTGCGCTTCGTGATTTTTATGAGAGTGACTTTTGACCTGGACTGAACTGGACTATCATTTCCTACTTGGTAACCAGTGGGTGGGAAACACCAATCGGCAGGTCATTAAGGTCTTTACTAGTATCTGATAATTACAAGTTTCCATAAATGGTTAAGAGGTGTCATTATTAGCAGCTTACAACACCGCGGGGCGTAAAATATGGAATTAAATTAACAGGTTGAGGCGTGATACCTTTTGATGAAAATGTTATGAGAATATTGTGAAATTACAAGATATTTCGATCCTTTCTGTCTTGTTGGTCTAGTGCTGAGCATGAGCTCTATGCCAGGCAAACTGTTATAGGGCATGCCAGTAAGCGGCAGCAGCGGCTATCGGTGGTGGCGACCTCTCGCGTCTGGCCCTGTGCAAGCCATGGTTCGGGGCGAGAGGGAATGGGACGCCGTCGAATCCTTCTGCGAAGCAGTGATACTAGCGAAGGAGTTCTACGAGCGCCTTAAAGAGATGTCAGCAACATGGAAGGGGCCCGTAAGGGCTGACGCCCGTCGAGGCTGCGGGGAGATACCGCGGCATCGACACAGGGCTAAGAAAGTACATGGGTGGTTTTTAGTCAGTAGAAGTTTGACACTTCCTTCTGCTATGCCCAGAGCGGCATGAGTGAGTCATTTGATAATTTCCCACCCATAAAAAAAAAGGCAAAGTGTTAGGTATAGTAGTAGTATTTCTCAGTGGCAGCCATGGAGTCTGGATTTGTGCCCGGTTGATGGCAATAGGCTCGCCCCCTATTACATTATAGGACTTAAACATAACTGGCGAAATGTGGGTGAATATTTGTTACACCTCTGCTTACCCTTCGGGGATTACAGGCGTGGAATAATGTTATGTAAGAAATGTGCCTAATTTTGTTATTTTTACTGAGCATTTCGAATCCTTTTGAGATCCTCAATTCATAATAATATATGAACTCTTACGTAGGTACCTTACTCGTTATTTGTGTCAAAGTCTTTGTTCTTACAAAGCGTAAACTTTTCGGTCCTTCGGTACAATTCGTCAAATATGTAAATGTACCAAATAAAATAATTCTCACAAAAGTTGACGTAAGCAATCACAGGCCAGTTCTCATATATTTACCAAAGGTAATTTCTTGCCCAGACATGATTTAGTTACCAACATAAATATGTAAGTGGGTTTGTTTAGGGCAAGTGAAGGGCACTTTCGGCTCGCAGGACGGGAGGGCAATGACCCCGTGGACATGGCTGTCATCATACCTCGCTGATAAATTCTTTTTAAATGTTTCAGTGTACGAAATAACGGTAGCATTACATTTTATAACCGTCTTTATTGCGTCCAGTGTTTAGTTCGTTTGAATTGTATTGTTGTGTACATAGGTAGATTAAATGATCGTATGTGTAATAAAATGTAATGTAACGATACTGTCATTGTTTAATGTGTTTTAAATGTTGTATTAAATTTAAATCCTATTTTTTCGGCCTTTACAACATAAACGACTAGCGGACGTCACGCGGTTTCACCCGCGTAGTTTCCGTTTCCGTGGGATTACATGGATAAAAAGTACCCTCTGTCACCCGGGGATAGTGTAGCTTCCGAACGGTGAAAGAATTTTTCAAATCAGTCCAGTAGTTTTTAAGTTTGTTCATTACAAACATACACACACACATAAAAATACAAATCTTTCCTCTTTATAATATACCTAATCACCAATACAAACGTCTCAGTTTATAAAGGTCTCTTGAGTGACTATTTGATGAAACTCGTACATCTTAATCATTATATTCCTGCTCTTGTCCCATTATACTTGGGTCGGCGCAATACGTTTTCTTCTTGTATTCTCTCCTGTCGGACGCCATGACATCATTTTTTATATGGACTTCCTCTTCCTCTCCATCCATTACTTTTTCAGTCATTATTATTACATGATAACATTTTAAATTCACATTCATAATTAAGGGTATCTAATCAATATGTGATGAGCCCAACATACATTATTGCAAAATTAATCAACTCACATTATTGCTCCCAATATTACGACGGCATCGGTAGAGTGGGCCAAGTTCGCGCGTGAATTATCACTCGTCAATATCTGCGAACAATTTAAATACGATACTACGAGCAGCGGCGGCTTATCCTTTGAATTAAATTAAAACAACCCTTGTCAGGCGCGGCGCATATTTCACAACACACACAATCTGACACCTCAAGTCACGACGAAGAACCCAGCATTAAGATAACTCAGCCCAAAGGAATTTTATGTAAATTAGCCACATTTTTGTATTTTGTTTTTTTTTTTAAATATATTTTTGCATACTTGTAGGCCACCGTGCGAATGCAACTAATGAACTTGGCTTATTTTTTGTTCTTTTTTTTACTCTGTTCTTGTGTTTGCGGTCCAGGCGCCGCTCTGATCAAAGTTTTAATTAAGTGTTAATAAAAGTGATTTATGCATTTTTATCGAATCTGTGTGAATTAGATTTGGTTGTAATTTGATTTTTATTGCTTTAACGAAGATCTTGTAGTTAAAAACAAAAAAATAGGTTTAAATAAAGTGTGTTCATGACCGATTTTGAATGACACTTGAATAAGGCATTGTCTGAAGATTATGTGACTTCGCATAACAATCGTGAATCAGCTAACATAAACGCAATCACAAAGCAATTATGATGATAATAATCTACATTCAAATTGACGTTGACAGTAAAAACTCAATATGCACAATTTGAGACAGTCTAAAGCTGCAAAAAAAAAAACTGACATTGACATTTGTTATCAATGTAAATGAATCTGTGAACGGTATAAAAAACGTGCAACTAGATGTTAATTGTGGACGATTACCGGGAGCGTGACAGGAAAAGCTGACCGATTACATCGAGATGTGGATCGTATCGCCTGTTCGTGGAACAAGTAATTATTTTACTGACGGATACAGACCACAGACAAACACCCACATGCGCACCGCACTATTTTAGCGGTTTTAATAAGTCATTCACGGTAGTCATTGTTTTTTAACGCAATGAGTATAGAGGTAGACCGTAGGTACGCGGTTTATAGTGTGGGTTGATCAAATCATTGTGTTGTATGAAACAATTAGTATAATAACGAACAAATTAACGTGTGCAGGATGCAAAATAGAGTTCGCAAATAATTTGCTCGAGTTTTCTAAATCATGCGTTTTTTGTTCAACTTAGATTAACTTTTTGATTACAATACTAATAATACCTCAATTTGAAGATCTGCTTGATAAAAAGACGATTAACATGAAACGAATCGCAGCGACTACAAAATAATACTGCTATTATATATGAAGCAGTTCAGAAAAACTCAATTCTGTAATAGTACTATTGAAAGTGAATTGCCTCGTTGGTCTAGTAGCTGCGAGCTCGACTGCTGACCATGAGGTCTTGAATTCGATTCCTAAGACGGGGCCAAGTGTTCTTGGGTTGTTCCATTAGGAAATTCTCATTAGCAGCCAGTGCAGTCACGGAGAATGGATTTAGTTACTACATGAGACTTAAACATTACTGGCAAGCTGTGTGTCAACTCTGCCTAACCCTTAGAGGAAAATAGGCGTGATATAACAATATTAATGAAAGTGAACCGTGACGATGCGCGATGGTTATTCTCAAAACAATCGTAATTAATGACACGTGCGCGATAATTTATTACGGGCTGGGAAATTGGGGCCCGAACGCGCGACCATCGTGATTCCGAATTATGGCGAATTATACCGAGGTTATTTGTAGTTGTGTTGCACCAAAGCCGTTTATTCAAACGAGGTTTCGAGGAAAATGTGAAATCTATTTAATCTTGAGAAGACATGAAGCGATTGTTTGTTGCTAAAAGGTGAAATGACTAACTTGAACTTACTTAAAAGGTGTCAACGAACTTCTTATTAGTTTTGCAAATAAAGTCTTATCGGTGATTCATAGATGGCTAGATACTAAAAATGTCAAATGATTTGAATAAAATTTTAATAATGCAAAAAATGTTTAGCATATTAATAATAGTATTTGTCATAATATTTGATTTGACATTCTGTGAGTGACTCATGCCATATAAACTAGCGGAACTGTTTGATGAATATGTAGATTTTAAAAAGCTAGACTTATGTTGACACTATATTTTTTATTGTTTAGGGTGAATATTATAAGTCGTTTTCCCACCGATACGCAAAATACTTAGTTTGGACTTTGGACGTGGACTTGAAGACACCAGCTCGTTGTATTGTTGTCAGTCAGTGTCCAGCATTATCTGACCTCTCATAATAAAAAAGACGGAGATGTGATGTGAGAAGAGGGGTCAAGTAATTTTGGGCACTGACTGTACATACAATTCAATAGTTTTTAATCGTTCGTTTTTTGACTCCCAATACATTTATGAACGTCTCGTTCATAATAGTCATAGTTTATGGTCACAGATGCTGTTACTATTATGAAAGGTCAATCTAACGCTATTCATTTTCAATTTTATTCTAATATGATCTGCCAAGGTGGCCATTTTAGACCCTCTGATCTCATTAAGGTCAATTGGTGAATTTTGCTTTAGTGGATAACTAAATTTGTCTATCCTTCTCAATTTTTATTTTGGTTACCTATTCAAGTCAGCAAAATACTACATAAACCATTTACCAATAATTTTAAACACAATCACGTACCGTAATACATATCTACGAAGTCGGCCAATTAAACGCAAACATAGAAACAGACGTGTTTGCCGATGAAATGATGTGTAATGATGACAGACAGGCGGTCAGTATGTGTGCTAAGGCCACGCTGCGCATGCGCATGCGATCTGCGGCGGTTACTACTGCGCGCACTCGGGTGCAGGACGCGCAGCTGTGATCGCGCTGACATGGAGATGTAAATTAGCTAGATATGTCAGAAATATTAGTTGTTTTGTTAAAATATTGTACTCGTATGTGAGTAAAAAGATTTTAGATACTGTAGCAGGGCTAATGAAAAACTGGCTACAATAGAATATAAATATAATCGAATGTCTCTCGGGTATCCATGTCTCAAAAACTGTTAATAAAACTTACTACTGTTTGTTAGCACTGGAAACTATTGTTCTTTCAGTTCCTTGGGAAACTACAACACACTCCTTAGTCTCACTCTCTAGAGTCTTCTTCTATCAGAAGGTAGTCAGTAAGGCTAGAAGTAAATGTCATAGAGAAACGCGGTTCTATAAATATCAGCGAGTTCATTTACCAAAAAATATCCATAATTGCCTAGTTTTATATGTTACACTTGTATCTACACTAACGACCTGCAGGGCTATTGCGTTTCTTTTAAATGACAGTGGCTATCATATTGTCTATGGATTAACTGTCAAATTGGTTATGGTTTAGTACAAAATGGAACCATTTGACATTATTTGATGGACACTATATGATAGCCACTGTCATTTAAAAGATATGCAATAGCCCTGCTGGTTTTTGCCGGTTCCGTTCGCGTTATGCATTCTAATCCAGTAAATTAATTGAAACATGTGTTGTGTGTGATAATGTCTTAAACCATAAAACATCTTTGAATGTTAAATTATTTTTTGGTAACTAACACAAAGGGCGTCGCGGCAGGCCTCGTAGAAGATGGCAGGACGTTCTGGACAAGTCTAAGCAGTAGTCCACATTGGCTTTAGATCGAAATAAGTGGAAGTCATAGAGAGACGCCTTTGTCCAGCAGTGGAATGATCCAGGCTAACAGTATCAGTAACTGCTCTAACACAAAAGGTTTAATTTTAATGACACCAATATCTGTAGATTTGTGAGGTAAAGACGTCAGCGCATTAAACTAGGTACTACAGTTTGCCTAAATTCTTTTATAAGATTTCAACTTTATCGCATTCAAGGTTGATTGGGAAAATTTACAATTTCGGCTAGCTTATTATGCTGGCCTCCGTTGCTATGTAAAATTAATAAACATAGGTTCGAGTACCTACACATTTTAATAGTAAAAATTACCATAATAGTAATGTTTTTAGTCTAGCTAATGATGTCCGATTTAATAACAGTATTTTTTCCATTTAAATAATTAATAGTTGTTTGCAATCAACGAGTGTTATTAATTTAAAATGTATTTAAGTATAATTAAAACAAATGCGTAGTTAATGTATGCCATGGTATCGTAAATTGATTATAATAATTAGCACTATATTGGAACAAATCTGTTTTAATTACCGTTTTGCTTTTCATCAATTAAAACAGTTGTTGGACGAAGGAAGCTCTTAACTGTACATTAGATATTGATGACATTGGCATTAATTATTTTTCATTACTCATACTCTAAAAGTAAGTCATAACATGCCTGCGAAGCGGGTTGAAAGTACTACTTTTCAGCCCTAACTGTCGAATTATTAAAAAAAACTTGGTCTATTTCAAATTTTTTATGACCCATGTTCCGACTTTTTACACGAAGTTCTTAAGAATAAAATTATAATAAGACTTTAATATAGTTGAGTTTAGAGAACAAAAAAAAAAACAAAATAAGCGGGAAAGACAACATCCGATGAACACTCATTTTTTCTTCATTTAATTTTATGTTCTTATTTTCCTCGTATTGGTAATGAAAAGCACAGTGTTTACCTCGGGTAAATTACTTATTTAGTCCTAATAGTTCGAGAACTATTAGCGCCCTCACTACGTTTCGGGCGCCAAACCCCGTTTCGGGATTAAATAAGTAACTTCCATCCCTTGGGTAACAATGTACTATTTTAATTTTACATCACAGCAACACGGGGCGTTGACGCTAAACAGAAATCTCTTTTGTAATTCTTTTCATTAGTTTCATGAACATCTGAACATTTTTGATGAAGTTTGTAGTTTTAAATACACCAAGAAACGATTATAGGTAGTACATATTTAATACAGGGCTTATTTCACGATGCCCGATTAACCACTATTAATTTATTCGGTAAGTAATACCGAATAAATAAAAAATGGAACAAAATTTGTATGACAATAGCTATCTGTCAAGTAATTTAACGGGCATTTAATAATAGATGGTGTAACAGGCCCTTCGACAACTAAACTCGCAAATCCCGCAAACATTTTGTGATGAGCATTTCTTTGTATAAAGTGTACTTCGGTAGGAGACTTTGTTCACTCCCCTACCCTACAGTTGCGTGATACAAGGGTAACAGGGTAACAATTAGTTTTGTAGCACTTTTCCCCAAACTCGAGCCTCCGTGGGATATACACAGCTGTAACCTGGAACAACGCGAATATAAACATTTGTATACCTACCTACTTAGTTAGTTATAATGTAACTGGTTGTCAAAGGGGACTACCCCTTTAAAAATTATTGATGGTAACTATACCATCGTTACGTTTTATTAATAAATGCAAAGGCAACTGGTCAAGCTTGTCTGTACACTATTCACGACTAAACGGTTGTTTGTCGACATAGTCAACGTAACAAACACGACACTGAGTTCCGTAAGTAAAGTCTTTTTAGACTATACAGGGTGTAAATCAACCCTTCACACATACGTCAACCAAGCATTATGTACATCAACCTTCGTTTGATGTACTTAGTTTATTTCGTACTTAGTTTGATGTACATAAAAAAAAATTGTTGCTGGGACTTTTTTTTTGGGGTCAAAAATCACATTTTACGGTGAAACTCAATGTAGCACTCTTAAAACATTGTGCTTGTGGATGCTTTGAATAGTAAACGGTTCATGGAGGTAATTTATGTAAAGTTATAATCTGAAAACCTAGTATTTACCAAAACAGCTGTGCAAATTTAGAACTTTGACCCCCAATATCTCCGTAACTAGGGGGTTCCCAGGTATGGTCTAGAACCAAAAAATTGTCGCAGTGGTGGGGAAAACATAATATATTAGGTATTATATTATATTATTATTATAGCTAGCCTGTGTTGTCCCACTGCTGAGCAAAGGCCTCCATTCCTGTTGATGTTGTGATGATTATAACTTTTCAAATACCTTACTTATATTAGTTTTCCACAAAACACTTGCAGATTTTATATGGTTGCATTTTATGTACATTCCAGTATAGTGGTGTCTGTGATGGCGGGCGATGCGTCGTTGATTGCCAATTAGCAGGGAGCCCCAGATGAACAGTTTTGTTAGGTTCCAATTAAGTACCGCGGCCTCTCAATATAACATCGATGTATGACCAGTTTGTAACGGAAATATAAATTAAAATATGTTGTTTTTCAGGCAATTAGTCGGATATTCAGCTGTGGTTTTGTTGAATTATGACCATAACGTAACATTACGCCTGTATTTCTTCGAAGGGTTAGACAGAGATGTGCCTTTTTGTGCCACATTACCTACAACCTCAACCCTGATTATACCTACCCAGTAGGTAAAACTCGTACAGTATAGCTGGTGACTGATGATGGTGTAGGGCTTAAAAAATATGGCCTATCTATACTATATAAATGATAACCATAATTTAGGTTCCGATGTGCAAAATGGTTTATTGCATGATTATAATTTTATTAATTTTTTGTAACAATTATTCATTGCAATAATCCATAAACTAAATGTGTTAGCCAAACACCAAAACAGATGAATTTAATTCCATAGACAAGTCCCACCAATTCATTGTCTTGTTGGACTTGTCTATGATTTTAATACATAATTTTTCAATTGGACTCGTAAAGTTCTTGGCTAAAATAATATTATTATATTATTCATTGTTATATATTATAGTACTTGTCTAAAACCAGAATATTTTATATAAAAATAGAATAAACGCTAATACTGAAGTGCAGCAGTTTTTTACACAGTCATATAGTTATATAAATATGATCATAATATATATGGCCATATATACTTTTTCAGAAAAAAAGAAGCAAGTATTCTTTCCGCAATAAACTACTCCTTTTTATATGCTCTGCCTGAGGGCTCTTTATTTGCAAAAAAGCATTTCAGTAGAAACATAATGGTAGACATTTTTACACAAAAATAAATGCAAAGAGCAGTCCTGTTTTACTTCCGCTATTCTGGCTGGTCACTATTACACCCCATTTTTATGTGAAATCATACCCTAAACATTATGTAAGAAAGTCCTTAAATGTCTAAAAGGAAAGCAAGAGCCTTTATATTCTTTTTACGAGCGGCCGTAGTAAGGTAATATCAGGCTTTTGTTATAAAAAATGGGACTGCACAAATTGAAACTTGTGCTATCATAGAATCCAGCAAACAGCCAAGGGCCCTAGAGATTTACGACGTTCCAAATTCAAAGGAGAATGTTTTTTTTTGTTTTCGGCTAGCTATACTATTTGTTATTGATTTTGTCTATGACAAAGGATTTTTCGGAGTTTGAAAAAGACGTTTTGACGAAAATAACTTCATTTTTGGCCGAGTTTCTTTTAGGTAAATTAAGTATAATATAGAAATCGTCAGCCCTACGAAAACATTTTTTTAGCAAAAAAGCAGAATATTAATAAAGTCCTAAAGGAAATGTGAACTGGTGAACTGTGGACACAGAAGACATAATAGTACTGTGGACTTGGCCCTGCGGTTAACAGAGAATTAATTAATAAAACAAGAACATATTAACTAATGTACCTACCCAGTTATTATGATGACTAGTGCGTCGCGCGGAGGATGATATCAATCAGACATCGGCAGCAAACTGTTCTTTGAATATTTATTAGACTCTACAACTTACATGTGTGTTATATTTATATCAGCTGGCTTGACTAGCATTAAGAACACTATATGCCCAGTATATCTCGGCACGCGGGAAAATGTGGAACTAAGTGTTAAAGTACTGCGTTTGACATCTAACTGACATTACCTTAGCAAGCAGCGCCATCCAGACTGGTCATATTATTTTGTTCACTGTGGAACAACATAAACTTGGAAGTTTTAGATAATAACTTGTTTTACTGTCTGAAGTTACGCCTACTATACAATTATCTAAGTTTCCAACAACGTATGGTATTATTAATTTATTTGTTTGCGTCAAACAAGACTCATGAATATGCCAGCAATTATGTACCAATTCCCTCGTTAATTATGAACATACAGTGATAAAGACGTAATCATAGAGGTGTTTATGATTATGGGGAACACAATATATTAAACATAAAAAATAAACAACATTTTTGTTTAAAAAATGAAACCAGTTGAAAGGCCAAAAACAGGCTGCAAGAAAATTGGTATGGAAAAAAGAGAGACCACATTTCTTGTGTGCTTAGGTACTCAAAAGATATCATTTAAAATGAATGGCAGGATATGAGAAGAAAGAATATAAAATAAATATAACGATACTTGTACTGAGTAAATAAAATAATCAATAATTACTTGCACCGACTTTGTAAATAATGTACTGATATTCTTATAACAACACATTATATAAGTATATGTCTGCTGGACGTGTAGGTAAATATTTTGACTGAGGTACCTACATTATTTGTCAACATAGGTATAAGTACGTATCGAAATAGATGAATTTGAACTGCTCTACCATATAGGGCAAGGCACTGTGTGATGAATTGATGGTAAGTTTAATGACCTGAAAAATCTGTATTCGATTTTAATACCTAATGTTGTGTAAGTTCCAAGAATTCAGAGTACTTATTTAAATCTATGACAATATTTCTAGATATAAATGCCTATTCAATCGGAATAGTCGTAGTACTCTGACAGAAAAGTCTGAAAATCTCATCTGAAATATCATATTAGATTTGTTGAGAAATCATCAACTATTGAGCCTGGAACTTTCCCTCTTTACCATTCAAATCAGATAGAACGATAGATAAACTTACCGACTACCAAAGAAAACGAGGTGCCTAAAAAATACTAAAAAGTGGAAAGTGGAACTAAAATAACGTTTATATTGAACTCTTTTAAGTTGTGTTAATTAGCAAGCAAGCAAACTAGCTTCCTCTACCAAATAATAATTATCACTAAAATTTAACCAGTAACCAGGAAGAAAACGGTGAACCAACATCATAACAAAATATGCTAGTGGAACACATAACCTTCTCTTTAGATGTCGGTTTAAAACACTATAAAAAATATTAAACGAAGTCCCCGATAAACTTAAAAACTACTGCACCGATTTTCATGCTCTTTTCACCAATAGATAGAGTGGTTCTCGAGCAAGGTATATAATTTGTCGGGATAACCGACATTCACTCAGGTGAAGCCACGCGTATCAGTTAGTACAATATAACTTGATCACCTGTTCATTGCAACAACATTATTATGATCACTACCAACAATACGACGGTACAAGTCGTACAAGATACATAACGCGTTTCGATCTAAAGTTTGTATCGAAAACTTATCGCTCACTAACCTATTACGCATAGCTATGGGGAGGAGAAACTTCGATTGAACCCTGCCAAGTGTAGTTACTACAGCATGTGCTCCTTGTTAATGCTTATATTAATGGCTTTCCTTCTACAATGATCTGATGCAATCATTATAATTTAACGTGATTAGTCAAAGGAGATTAACTTGTCATACTATGTTGCCATTGTAATTGCTGTATTGATTATCTAGATTAGATTCTAATCGTTCTAGACTTTGTATTGTAGGTAAGTAGTATCAATATATAAGTGAGTAGGTATGTAAGTAAATTACTAAAAGCGATCTAATTTTCCATCCAATTTCAAAAGCTTTAAGGATAATTGAAATAATGATTTCGAATGCCCATTCTGTTCGTAAAGTGTGTAGGTACAGTCGTTTACAAAAAGTGTTTCAACAAAATCCGATTCTTTTTCTGTGTCATGTCGTAGCGTATCATTAACAACTGCCAATGCAATCTGGCGTTGTTTCAAGAGTGTCAGAGTGTCAGCGAGTGTCGGCAGTGTCGTACAACTCGATTGTATGACAAGAAACCCTTCGGAATAGCTTCGGAACGGTAATGACACTCTCGCCAAATGACTCGCTGATGTCTTTTAAGGAGTGGCCTCTAAGATGGCGGCAGTCCAGTCAGGTGACTGTGTAATCTTTATGCAGTTAGGTTTCATCTTACTTTAACGAGCAATTATTAAAGTCTTATTACTCTGATCATACTTAGACATACAATCATGCTGTCTTTACCCTACTATTTGTAATTGAATAAATTAATCAGTTTCGTAATGTTTTTTACTTGCAGATATCTTGTTTGTTCAATTTTCCGTTTATTCAATCTTTATTTATATTGACTATCAAATATTTGTATTTTATACGGCCATAACCTATTTGCAAATATTAAAACACTTAGTTTGTTTGAGCGGATCCAAGGCATGATTAGATATAATCGATCTTTGTTATTTTTTCTCTCTGCACTAATTAAAGAAACTTAATTTATGAGTAAAAAATCTCATAATCCACAACCTTGTCCGCACTCTTAGGGCACTGTTTAAATTAATGCGTCGAAAACTTTCCGTGGACGTCAAAGAAAAAAACGAAGAAAATGTCGTGACACAAAAGACAAAAAGACGGCATTACCGAAATGGAAGACACTAATAGTATTGCACCCGGAATCTGGACGGCTAAATGGATTAACTGTGTTGTTGACAGATTTCATCTATTAATATTGAGAGGATATTTTTGATGATGATTAAAGCAGTCAATAGCTCGCGGAATTGAAAAATGTAGGTAAAATCCTGTTGAAGGGTTAAAAAATTGTGATCAAGCTATTATGCCAATAGTCAATTAGACTTACAAAAACATACATTTTGTGATTTCAATAAATATTAGAAGATTTTTTATTAGACGTTCCAATTCAAACTAGCTCTCGTTTTCATCATAAAAAAAGATTTTTTCAACCAATATGTCATAACAACAGCGATATGTCAATGCTGACTTGGCTCCCGAACTAAAACATCAGACATCACGAGCAGTGGGCGTCGGTTACGTGCATCCACGTTACGTGTGCCCGAAATAACGTTGTGAATGAGAAAGTTTACGTTTATTTATAATATGCAGAGTTTCCCCGCGTTTCCCCGACTGTGACAAACTCGCGAGATGCACTTTTAAAT
Source organism: Diarsia rubi (assembly GCA_932274075.1). Classification (NCBI taxonomy): domain Eukaryota; kingdom Metazoa; phylum Arthropoda; class Insecta; order Lepidoptera; family Noctuidae; genus Diarsia; species Diarsia rubi. Next base: position 7,745,657 of record OW026414.1, read on the forward strand.
GCCAACTCATTTTTAATTAGTGATTTATTAAAGTAATCGACCGTTGAATGCGATTGTATGTTTATAGATCGTGTTTTTGTTTTAAGCGCTTCGTTTGCGATAGACAAATAAAGCTTTATATAACGATTGATGCTCTCTTGATTGATCTATGTACAAACTAATGACAGGAGTAGCCGTTGCTCAGGTTTACTTTCAGTAGAAAAGATGACAGCATTATGATCTTTTTTTTGTTGACATGACCCTCGACAAACATTTGCGATAGTAAAGAATTTAATCAAATACAATTATCACTTACGAGTAGATGTAGAACTCTTAGAATATGTCATACTGAATGAGAGTTTGCAATATCTTTTTTTATGTAAACAATGAAATGATACTATCAAAGTGACATGACTCCAACATGAATGGGGAGATCTGTGATACTTAACATGACTAAAGAAATTATCTTCTAAAAAATCTATTGTAATGAAGCCGACCAGATGCAAGGTCGGCTTCATTACAATAATTTTTTTAGAAGATATATATAATAAGTATCAATAAGTATATTAGATAATGTAACAGCTTTCAGGAAACCGCGGCATAAAATGAGAGAGACTTGCCGGATATTGTACACTGTGCCTTCACGACATATTAATGTCATGTTGAAAGTACATGGGAGAGGTTTTTGTTCTAACCTGTAATTTTGGCTTTGTGCGCGTTCTAGTGTCTTATTGTGTAATCGTTAGGGAATATCGTAATTATATTTAAATACGTACACACGAAGACCGTTACAAATCCAGTTTATGTGGATGTCTCATTGTACGGGAAATCTGTGGAAAGCAAGGTCATGTTTTAACTTGATGTGTCGCTGTGGGTACATAAGGTACATTACAAATTAGGGGTCGTGCTTTAATCGTTTGTGTAATAGGAGGTGGAACATAGTTTCCGACACTCTTGAATAAATGATAGGATCTATCACAAGTACTGAATGGGAACCTATAACTACCTTTTACAAAACACAACGGAAGAGCTCTGCGTATCTAACTAATATCTCAGTCGTCAAGTTACGATATAAATACAAACTGGCACAAGCAGAGCTATTGACCGTCTGTAAGAGGAGCAAACTCGCTGATAAGGCGACGTCAACAATAATAGCAAGTCAATGTTTATGTTATTGTTATTTGTGAATCTTCTGGACGTAATAATAGACTTGGTGTAACAGCTGGTCTAGTTCTTGACAGCTGTCGACGATTGGCACTTTGAATTTAGTTTAAATTAATTCATCTTAAATGCCTTTCCCATGACGGTAGGCAAATGCTTTAGAGACATACAAATTTGATTGAAATCATATTTTATTTTTATGGAACCGATAAGTGACGTCATCGTTTCAGATATAATACAACTGACAGCTGAACAGTAGGCCTAGAAGATGGGTAAACGAACTGGACTCTTTTAATGAATGCTAAAATAGGATGATAAGGACAGGCGAATAATAGATTGCAATGCTTGTAAAAGGCTGCCAACTTATAAGTACTAACCAAAATATACCTAACACCACATTGTACACTTGGTTCGCAATAAATGTTTTGACTTTGACTTAGGCCCAAATCGTCAAAGATAGAGAAATGGGACACATCATTAATCATCACTACATAATTATTATAAAACAAAGTCCTCCACCGCGTCTTTGATTTTCATGCTGTTTGTCATCAATAGATAGAGTGGTTCTCGAGGAAGGTTTTAGTATTATAATTTGACCGACATCTACGCGGGCGAAGCTGCGGGCATCAGCTAGTTAAAACGAAAGGATATCGAGAGATTAACCATAGAGATTTAAAAGCACTATTTTACTAGACGATCATAATGTATTTTGGTTAGTACCGCAGTACTTAGGTACTTGAAATGTGTCAAAACGGTAGCGATGATGGATGGTCTAATATCTGAGAGCACTTTTACAGAATCTTGTGGGACACGTATTAATAACGACATGTTGTAGACGACGTCTTACAAAGTATTACTTATCGTTTACTTAGCGAAAAGAGATTAGCACCCGGTTTCAGCGTGTGACCATGAGAATTTGTCAATCGTTACTTAGGCGTTATTTATGGCGATTCCTACTGCATGAATGTCGTTCTTTTTTTTGAAGTAGTGAGAAACCATCAAATAACCCCTCCTGATCTTGGGCAGAGCGAAATGGAGTGTCAAACTTCTACTGACTAAAAACCACCCATGTTTCTTCTTAGCCTTAAATGTCGAGGCCGCGGTATCTCTTACAACAACGGGGACGGGATGAATTTCGTCCTTAAGATCACAAGTTTAAAGTATTTATTTAGGGGCCCTGTTAAGCATACAATAGGTGTTATTATCATCACTATCGTCCACAGCCCTAGGCCTCTTTTCGCTTGTGACAAGCTTCACGCTCTTTCGCCAGCCTAATAGTATTCCCGCAATGGCAACAATTTCATCTGCCCATCTCATCGCCGGACCACCAACACTTCTCTTGCCATTCCTTAAACGCCACTTCATCAAAGATGTACTCCACCTTCCATCATCACGCCTTGTTAGGTGATCTGCCCAACTCGCGTTATAGGTGCTGAAAATTTTAAAGAGAAAAGTGCAAAGAAAAGGTTTGATTTATATCAAAATAATATTAATATTTCACACTATTTTATGAAATAAAGGAAAATCTACAGTATTGTGGAAATAATCTTAGTTAATTTCCCGCGGGACTGTACTAGAACTAGAGATATTAACTGAAATATGTGTTGTGTTAGCTAAAGAGCTTTTCGCTGAACTACGGTTAGTGTAGTCTGTATATAGTTGAAAAGCTTGACTAACTAATGCATTTGCACAGAATAATTTCTACCAAAATAATTGGTGAGTTAGTCCGAAATATTACAAAAAAGACAAACATAAATGCCAATTTAGTATAAAAATACATAAACGGTTTGCCGAAACCCGTGTGTTAAGTTCTGACACGCAATTGAGTTGGAAATGGAAAATTACAATCCGTTCACAGTTTTATACGTCTAACCGCTGTTACAGCAAGAGCAACGTTATTTTTACGGTAATAAAGATCACTGTAATTTTGACAGAATTGGCAATGACTGCAGCGGAACAGTCACATAGACACGCATTAGCGTTATGCATGGAAAATAAAGATCATTTTAATTTTAGCAGTAATACAAACAATACTTACTCGTAGGTAGGTGTATACATAATGTGTACCTACTACGTCTCTTTAATGTATAAGTATTTCCTTTTATATCCCGAAAAAAAAAGATGTCTGGATTAATAAATAAAGTGAGTAGAGTAATTGTTTATCTAAAAAAAAAGTATATCATATCACAAAACTACATGGAAACACAAAGTAGGCAAATGTAATTAAAATACTGGAGTCGGGGAGCCCTATCGCATGGTTACGTACCGCGCGGCTGTACGCATTTGTTTCAAAGATACGGCCAAGTTACAATACTGTATGATATTTATACTGTGCTATTAGGTACACCTCTAACTCTTCGGGGATTACAAGCGTGATGTTATGACGATGTTAAGGACATATTACACGTGCCAAAAGGTACGTCTGGTACATGCAGGTCTGTCCTAAGGCACCTTCCCTTGGCACGGTTAATATGGTGAGCTCACAAGGAGTGAGGTGCATTGGTAATCAGCTTGCATTTGCCTCTGAGCACCTAATTAATGAGTTGCACGGAGAAGGTGGGACGTGTGTTGTTGGTGTTGTCATTTTTATGACGCACCCTGACAACAAAAGTGACATAACACGCTATTTGCGTATTGTAGGAAGTAACAAAATTGTGTTCTTGTTTTAGTTCGCATTTGCGGAAATGAAAGACATTTAATGTTTCGTCTTCATCAGTTTTTGATTAGTTCAGTAGACGATAGCCCATTTTATTGGGATTTTTTATAGAGGAAAGTCACCAAATATGAAATAGTATCTTAATATGGAATACCTTCATTTCTCTAAGACTATAAGTATGAAACGCAACACTCGACCATCTTCTGTTCCATTCGGTCTATTGCACCACGTACGTGTTAGTAGACCGAATGGAACAGAAGATGGTCGAGTGTTGCGTTTCATACTTATAGTCTTAGAGAAATGAAGGTATTCCATATTAAGATACTATTTCATATTTGGTGACTTTCCTCTATATATAACTCAAATCGCCGTAATTTTGAGTTTAGTTCTGACTGTGATTATATTGTGTGATGTCTTATACTGTATGGAAGTTTATGTCATGCTGTTGTGAACGATTGATGGGGCTATAAATCTGTAAAATAAACTATTTTCTCGGTAAAAAACTATTCATCATCAGAGATATTTGTGATATTTTTAGAACTATGTCGGTGACCCTGGTTCGTCGGCGAAATTTCTCATTTCGTAGTGTATCGCACATAGAAACTCCGAGCATAGCTCTCTCCATGGCTCGTTGCGTGACTCTGACCTTCTCTAAGAGGCCAGCAGTTAAAGACCATGTCTCTGAGCCATAGTTATCACAAAAAAATATGGCACATAAATCTCAACTGCGTAACATAAATGAATTAACAATCCTAAAGATTTTAGAGGCATTTGGAATGTGCTTACAAATGCCTCAATATATTTAATAAACATCGTCTTCTAAACAAAGTGCAATGTAAATGGGTTGGCGAAATGTGAGTGTACTATTAAGTACCTCTTCAGGGATCATGGACGTGATGTTATGTTATGTATGTGTAGATATGAATGATTCTGGAATTTCCAATTATTATGCAGTTACCACACTGTTCAGGTTATGCGAAGCAGATGCTTCAGTGACAAAGTTTTGGTTGCTGAAACCTTACGTCAATTCAACTTCTGATTAGTGTAGGCTGTAGTGGATGTGTATATAGTGTGTTCTACACAAATAACGAAATGATTAAAATGTTTCTTTTCATACATTCGTATTTACTAAGAGCGATGTAATAAAAAACTCTCATTCACGAAATGAAAATATATTTGTATTTCAGAGATTGAAACGTATGAATACTCTTCAAAGAAATAATTTTATTGTCGTTTCCTCACTCGCTTGCTCATCCACGTGGGTAGTAAGTAAATACTGAAACGAATATTTTTGTAAAAGGAATCATCTTCTCAAAATATCTCAATACTTGTATTATTACGATGTTTGATTGTTTATAAAACGACGTAAAGTTGTTCGTGGGAAAATACATATTATCTTTTCACATCTCGGAATAAATCAGTTTTTTATTAATGTTATGCTACGCACACAAATATATTATCTCTCTATCTGAAGGTTAAATTGTATGTTTATATTTTTAAATAATATTTATATAATTTAATTATGAAAACATATTTATTGTGAAAATATCTGAATGGTATGCAAGGGCATCTAACGATTAAAACCTTTAGTTTTTGTATAGAGGTCAATTATTTCTATATTTACTTATTTGTTTAACACCAATTATTGCAAAATTACAGGATTCCTACAATGCTATAAGTCACGAAACACAACAATACCTATTGTAAAATAAAATGAGTAAAATAACACACAGTTAAAATATTTATACATCGCAAATTCAATCTTAAAAACTACATTTTTTTCACTTAACACGTAAAACAGACGAAACAGAAAACACATGTTGTACACTCGACAGACTTTGGAAAAGTTGTTATACTGGCTATACAGTACTCGTACATTAGCTCGGCAGTTCACAAGTTGTCGATGGCTGGCCCACTAAAAACCTATTTATATCGATAACATGCACCACTTCATATTACTGCGCTATTTCATTCGAAAGCATTAGTTTACTGAGTGGGGGGGCTATTTGCCCATATTTTATCATAGAACATAAATTGTGGGTGACTTCTACCTTCCATAAAGTGACAGCTGAATTTAGTCCTCCAGCAGGGCTATTGCGTATCTTTTAAATGACAGTGGCTATCATATAGTGTACATCAAATAATGTCAAATGGTTCCATTTTGTACTAAACCATAACCAATTTGACAGTTAATCCATGGACAATATGATAGCCACTGTCATTTAAAAGATACGCAATAGCTCTGCTGACCGATTTCTGTCATGGCGGCCAAATTAAGCGGAGATTAGCCATCGGCGCGGGAGGTGATGCACAAGTGTGTGCGCAGGTGCAGGTGCACTCTGTTCCTTTTCTCTCATAGTTCGATGGAAAGGAATCCGGCACGACCAGAAAGGGATCAGGCACAGGACAAAGCTTAATATGTGCTTTCCCAGGGTACGAGGTCCTCTCTTTTCGGAGGCCAGGGGACAAACTTGACATCTGAATACCTAGTGTGAAAAACATTCTTGAATTTCGGTGATTACGGTAAAGAAACGAGTTTAGGCTCCATTATTTCTCAATTACAAGTTTATTCCAAACTATTCCTACAAGCACAATTACTAGAAAACGGCTATTAACTCTCTTAACACACGAACTTATGCCATTAACACATTCAGGGCTGGTATAATATTTCGTTCAGAATAACGTGAACAGATGAATGTTAGCTAACTGCTATGGCTGCTTTTCCTTCTGTTTTGTTGATAGAAGGCTTTTACGGAATATGTCCATTTCACATTCATTATGCCTTTTGTGCAGAGAACTCATTTGAGTGAGATTAATTCTGTCAAAGGATTTTGATTACCTGTTTTGTACACTCGAGTTTCATCAGTAGTCTTGGGCAATAGACTGTATATTTTCTTTCTATTCAATATCGTAAGAAGAATACTATCATTACCTGGTTAAAATAGAATTCATTAAAGCATTAACGTAACAGTCATTGGACATTGAAAGTTAATTCTTTCCGCCTTTTAATGAAATCCATTAGTCTCCGAATGACTTATCATTCTTATCAATATCGCAACATTAATGTAAAGTCGGCTTTCTGTGTAAAAGTAGGGCAATTACACCAACACCTCCGCGTTCGTTTGAAAAATCACCGCGCGCCATTTTCAACTGCCTTCCATTTTCTGCTGCTAACGTCTGGGGAAAACTGCGGGAAAATGATGGATTCTTGAGCGAGATTTTATTATTTCAAGTGTAACTTTACTTATGTTACGAAATATTTGAATACAGTAGATATTTTAACGAAAAGAAACAAAGAAAAATGCTTTACTGCGAATTATTTTAAAATGTTGAAATATCTTTCGTACATTTGTTAGTATATACTAATATTCGATGTATGAAGCTATTAAGTACATAATTAAATCGTCAGTGGATGAACACCGCACAACTTCTGTTCGCAACTTACTGCTGTCAAATGTTTCACAAACAAACCTACATACTCCGACCTCATCTCATAGCTAAAACTAGAAAAAAGATAGTCGCGAAAAACATTACGCTTCCCTTGCAGTCTGGTAATAAACCTTCATTGACGACTATTAAAAAAAAGCTGGCTGCAGTTCTCGAAAAAAGGTTTGAGACGACATAAAAGTTTAAAAAAGAACATCAATTTCTTTTTAATTTCATATTATTAAGGGGCGTTTTCTTGTTTTTCATTTTAAACAGCCTGTCTGCTTTGTAGGAGTGGTTTTATTATGTGGTATTATTATGACAAGAGTGATAATTTGTATTTTTAATCAATTAAATCTGCTTTTCTTGTCCAGCGGTAGGTAAATGCATCTGATTTTATTCTTAACATACAAATACCTATCTTATGCAAAACAAACTTTCTCCAGATTACCAAGCCGGGATTTACCGCTGATATTCTTGTTTGTCTCATCACCCTGGCCTGCTGCCAGAGTACACTTTCTACGTACCACTTTATTTGTACTTCTCCAATCCAATTGACTGTCAACAACATTTGTCCGTGCACCAATGATTTTGACATTTACATTTAGTTAGATGAATGACTATTTGGTGCATTAAAGTCAGCCGTAGGATGTCAAAAAAAAAAAGAAATTGTCGGTGGAAATTGTACTCAAAATTGAAGATGGTATTAGTAACCATTAAAGCTATTAATTACTGGAAAAGTACTTAGCACCATGAGTGACGTAATGAAGAAAGGAATTAGGGCTACCCTCGAATGGTGTAGGGAAAGGGGACTGAACCTCAACCCCACTAAAACGAAGTTAGTCCTTTTTACAAAAAGAAAGAAATACACGGAGTTATCACCAATATATATAGACGGTGAACGGATAGAAGTAACTAAGGAAATAAAATACTTAGGAGTGATCTTAGACAAAACCATGTCATACAAGACGCATATAAAAGAAACATGTGAGAAAGCAAAAATTGCATTACTACAATGCAGAAGAGCTATAGGTCGAACCTGGGGAATGAAACCGGCCATAGTAGCCTGGATATACAATGCCATCATCATACCCAGAGTTATACACGGAGCAATAGTATGGTGGCACAGAACACAAATCAAGAGTAACAGCACAGAGCTAGTAAAAGTTCAAAGAATGGCCGGGTTAATGATCTCTGGGGCAATGAGGACGACTCCCTCAGCGGCCCTGGATGTCATACTAGGAATGATACCGCTTAGTCTACAAGTCAAGAAAAGAGCCTTGGAGCAGTGGTTCAAACTGAAAAGCTTGAACCTCTGGAAAGGCAATTTTATGGACAAAGGTCACTCGGAGATAGCAAATCTGTACGAAGACAATCTATCAATGATTATGGCCAACAATGACTTAATCAAAAAAGAGAAGATCTTCGACAAAAAGTATAGAATACATATAGGCTCAAGAGAAGAATGGACAATCGAGAGTGATCCATCTATAGCGGTCTGCTATACAGATGGATCAAGGAAAGAATCAACTAAGCTATCCGGCTCTGGGATACACATACCAAGACTGGAAATAAATAGATCATTCTCACTAGGAACAGGCGCAAGTGTGTTCCAGACAGAAATACATGCCATTATGGAATGTACCAGAATAATTGGAAACGCCCTTACAGGTGATCTTTCCAAAATAGTTATATACAGTGATAGTCAAGCAGCACTCAAAGCACTGAACAAAGTGGAAGTCACATCTGCACTGGTTAAAGAGTGCAAGGAAGCACTCAACCAACTAGCGGAAAAAGCAGAAGTAACAGTCGCATGGGTCCCTGGTCATCAAGGACACGAAGGGAATGAGATAGCAGATGAATTAGCCAGAAAAGGAGCAGATGAAACCTTTGTGGGACCAGAGCCCAGGTTACCGATCCCACATAATATAACAAAAGGAATCATCCATAGAATAACTACAAGAGAGTCAAATAGAAGATGGAACGCAACAGAAGGTTGTCGACAATCAAAAATCTTCTTAAAGTCATATGATGAAAAGAAATCCCACAAGTTACTCAGAATGAGCAGGGGAAACATAAGACTAGTAGTAGGGGTCGCAACAGGACACTGTGGACTCAATAGACATCTGACGATTATGAAAGTAAAGGAAGATCCCATATGCCCAGCATGTGGAGAAGCAGAAGAAACAAGTTTCCACCTTGTGGCGGAATGCACAATGTATGGGCCACTCAGATGGGAAATCCTAGGAACAGATGAGATTAATGAAGAGAAGCTCGCAGAAATCTCCACCGAACAACTGGTGAGCTTCTGCAAGGCAACAGGAAGATTCGCGATGCCGACCACCAGTAACCCATGAAGGGGATCCACCAAAATGGGGAACTGGGCGAAATAATCCACAACGAAAGGACTGATCGCCCGTCTGGTGTCTGCCGGCGTCCCCGAAGATAAATAGAATAGAACCATTAAAGCTACGCGTTAAAACAACCATATTATTGAAAACGAAACGACGATTCAAAGTTTTTATTTGATTTTTATATTAAATTAATTATTTAATTACATTCGTTGTTCTTATCTGTAATATGAATAACGTTTTCAATCTTATAACTTGATATTTGTGGAATTTTGGAATAGATTTTTTTTTCTTAAGTATTTCGCTAAGATAATATTACTAATGCGGTACTCACATAAACTGTTATATTGTGCATACATTACAAACTGACGTACAGTCATGAAAAGCAAGTACTTGCCATGTGTCTACAGTCAAGCAGTAATTCTTTATAGCTAGTACTACTACAGTACATTATCATACCTGTACTATTAATAGCAACTTGTACACGCTGCCAGTACTGGCTCGAATAATGGCCGCATTATCAATATTTATCATTCAAACTCGATGAGAATGTAGCGCGCATTTTAATTGATATGATATAAATAATGCAGGTGACATTAAACGCCGCAACTCGTGTTACCTTGTTGTTTGTTTTATTGGAATTCATTTTAATATTCGTTTTGTGTTTAATGTTAAATTATTATCCGCAAACATAATTAAGTTTTCCATTAATGGGGACTATAATATTCCTAAAAGATTTCTACCCTCTTTTCAACAGGAACAGTAGGTAATCTCGTGTTTCTTGAGCTGATCAAGAATCTGTAGGTATTATGTATATTTAGGATAACAAAATAAAAGACAGATTTATATTCAAGCTAACTAACAATCCCCAACCCTGCCGTACTACGATTACTACCTACCCATTCGTGTACGTCTTGTATTTTATTTACGTAAGCTTTCCATGAACTAATTTCCCAGATGCAATTTAAATACATTAATTAAAATCACTTCATCAACTCGCACCCATTTTCACGAACACGTTACAGTACCAAGTGCTATTAACACATCTAGTGCCTCTAGACTTGAATGGCATACCTTGTTACTTTTCTCAGGACAAGATCTTAACTGCATTCACAACGTAGTTTCTATAGGTATATGTAAACAAGGGTGTTCTTGGAAAAACCACTTTAACACCCAACTATAAAGTTCAATTTACGCTACAACTTCAATTAATTTTTCATGTTAATTCAATAAAGCTAGTACGTAATATACCTATATATCTTTATTTCTTCTTAGCGATTTTTTTGACGAGTGTTTGTGTAGATAACGTATCAACTTCTGTACCACGGGCTTAATGTTCATTTTATTTGTGAAACTAAATATAAAATAATTCGAATGGAAACAAGGATTGGTCCTTACTGTACCTACTTATGCCGCTCCCAAGTAGATTCTTATTAGCATCAGTTCGCATTGAGCTGAATGGTTTTAATTACACTTAGCGCTTCGCGTGCCTCGCATAGCGAAGCATGAAAGACATAGTATACCTAGCTAGTTGATTGGTATTATATATATTTGTGACGTGAAGGTTTATTCTGTGACACTGAACAGTCCATGAAAAAATTGATGAAATCTGAATTATTTAAAAAATTACCTGAGAGTTGGTTTCAAAAACTTCCGTTGCCAAATATATTCTCATATGCAAAACATTTGCGCAATGAAGAAGGAATCAATATGTCGTTATTAAGTTAAGATTGAAACTTTTGTTAAAAAAAACTTCAACATGACGTGCTTAGGTAGTTGTGAAAATACATAAACTCACGTAGTACCCGAAGGGTTATAAGAAAGAGGTGTACTTAATAGCACACTCACATTTTACCACTTATGTTTAAGTCCCGTATAATAGAGGCGAGCCTATTGCCATCTACCGGGCACAAATCCAGACTCCGTGGCTGTTGTCAAAAGACAATGACCGAAACTCGTACCAAGAATTCTCGAGTTTCAAGATCAAAATGTTATAGTAATTATTTTCATAATTTTTTACGACATTGACGGGATTTAATTTATGAAGAAGGAATTTAATTTAAGTATAAAAAGTATGAATATTGTTTTACTCCTTAGACATGGCTTTCACACAACCAGTTCAAAAGTCGTTCTGTTAGATCTGTCAGTTGATTTTGACAGTTCGACTGACTTCGCATCGTAGATGTTTCCCTACAATACCTCCTTGCCTGGTTTTGAGGTTATTTTCGATTTTATAAAATGACTCCGAAACTCGGATTTAGTTTACAAAAAGAACCTTTGTAGGAGTTAATATGATAAATGTAGACAATAAAAAACAAAGTTTAATGTTGACACAGTTTGGTACGGGATTTCATATTTCCATGAACAAGATCTTTTGGATAGAATAACCCATCCCATCCCTCGCGCTCAGTAGTCGCTTTTACATAAGCACAGTTCACACCTACCAGACGATTCTTATCACCGCGAACTTAGTACGATCATCTATAAAATTTACACAAAGTACTCCAAATGAAAACTCTAGACGATATTCGATCCTACTCGTATTACATCGTTTGAACTGGACACATGGCTTAAAGTCCCGGTCTTGTCGAGTCAACACCCTTCAATCCGCTCCGGTTACTGACGGCAACGGGTCGGGCATTCCGCGATCGAACTTGGCCCTTTTGGCTGAATTCGAGACTGGAGTGGACGGGGGAGACTACGGGCTTGATAAAGGAATAGTTTTGGTTTGACTACTACAGAGTGTTGGAGTGGAAAAAGGAGACTTTTGTCCGTCACTCTTGTCTCTTCAAAGCAATTCTTGTAATACTACATTAGAGCTAGTTCTCTAATGTAGTATTACAAGATTTGCTCTAGCTCTTCAAAGCAAATCTTGCAGTACTACATTAGCATATACCAAAATTCAAACTGTTGGAAATCGTGGTAATTCTTTGATTTTCTGGTTCAGAAAACTAGACGATTTAAAAAAATAAGAAAATTAATGGAAAATAAGAAAGATTTCTTATTTTGGCATATTTCAGGACGTTCAGGTTCAACCTGAAAGTAGTAGAAGTAATATAAAAGTTTACAGAAACCAAAATACACACAAAATGCCCATACAATCCTATCCACCAACAAAATCTATAGGCAAAAGTACAGTTGAGCACAAAAGACCCTCCACCATTAACGAAAGTCTTTCATTCGCGTCCATTAAAAGACAAAGGCAGTTATGAATGACGGTAACGCAAGGAGGGTTAATGACGTCACTGAGTTAATGATGTAACTGCCATATACGGAGGATAATTAATTGAAAATCGATGCCTACCTTCCAGGATATAAAAAAGGTGTTTTGTTGAGTTTCACAGTAAGATAAAGTTGAATTTTTAGTCTTTGGTGGTAAAAGTGAGATGTGTGTACTTGTACATGACTGAAGGAGTGCTGTATTATCCTGTGCTAACTGGGTTGTGAAGGTCAGATGTCTCCATGTAAAATTCTGGTATTCAGTTGCATCTGGTAAGTCTGTAGACCGATTTCAATTATTATGGAAACAGGCTAGCCAGATGATGAAGAAGTAGGTATGGAATTTGCCGGGCTTATGTGAAAGTACTTCGTAATCTGCCAATACAGACAAGTTCAAAGAAACATAATATATAGGTACGTGACGGTTTTCTTCTTGCTATCTTAAATAGTGTTTGGTTCTGCTAATTCAGCTTTTTTCTCGGTTAAGGCCTTAGAAATTTTAAATCGAAATCACGCACGTTCCTGTTGCGTCGTTTACGTGTCTATCTCGCGTGTAATCTATCTTGCGGAATTGTAAACTATCGAAACATTGTGAATCGGAACATCCTGCCAGTGGCGTGCAGTGGTCCCGCACGATGGGTAGGCTACGAATAAATGACAGCAAAAAAAAAAAGAAAAAGTAAGCCTGTAAAAACAAAACTTTTAAATACAATTTAAAAACTCACCACATTATTCAAGGTTTAACTCACGATTTCCTAATGACGATGCAAACAGAAGAAAGATTCGGCCACCTCAAATATCTCATCCAAGTGAGTGGGTGATAGTTACAGAACACGTAACTTGCAAGATTTTGGATAAATTTTCGTGATTCGGGTACATGTCTACCTTTAGATACAACTTGAATCTTATTATACGATCCGCCCCTAAGACGACCCACTGACCGATAATTGAGAACACTTATTACCTTTAACATGTAATAAACACACATTATCAGCACAAACTTCACAAGTAAATACCATTGTTATTTGTTACGTGAATAAACAAGTAATACACAACAAAATTTATATTTACACTACTTTTAATAATGTTAACTGTACGTTTTCGGTTTCAAAACAAAATCGCGCTATATATTGCTTGTCATTACAATGAAACAGTAATGTCTTCCTCTTACGTAAAAAATATTTATTTATTTATTTATTTATTAAACTTTATGCACAAGCAAAAAACTGTACAAAGGCGGACCTAATGCCTTGGGCATTGCAAAAAAAAAATAGCAAATAATTTCTAGGTTATTATTGTCGATAGAAAAATACTAGCAAATAAAATTGCATCATTTTCATATCGAGTTTGTTCACAACAGCGGTCAACATTTTTTGCAGGATTATACGAAATCCAATGAATGAGGTGACAAGTTGACAACATTGCGAACATCGAACTAAACAGGTGCTGCGCTCTATGCACGGAAGCCCGAAGTTCGCGAAGCGCGAAATTAAAATATCCTTACGTTTTTGAAATTTACAGGCCAGTGCTAAGTTGTATGTTCATTAAAATATGATTCCCGGTTTTAAGACGTATGGCATATTTTATTCAACATACAACCTAGCACTGGCCTACAAATTGCAAAAAAATGCAAGTTTTGAACTTCGCGGGTTATAGATTGGTTGTGTTGTTGCAGCCAATCACAGCCCACTCAGCTACAGTCGCAGGAGCTGATGCGTTAAAATTGCGAAAATCAATGTATGTGTGCGGTTTATAGACACGGCCATACGCACCGATGTGACGCTGTGTGCATACAATTATGAATGGGTTTTAGACAAGTCGAATGTTTGTCTATAAGATTCGTACTAATCGTAGTACTTGTCAATGAGTTTTAGTGGGACGCGAAAAATTGCTATAAGTATTTTAACAGGAGTTTGAACTTTTTTTATGTTTAATTTGTTCATAGTGTTATTTTATTGCATCGTTAATTAGTTATAAGAAATGCTCAGTTGGTAAGGTAGGCTAAGCCTAAGAGCCTATGTAGGGCGCACGCCCCTGCATCCTGCTTACTATGAACAGCAGTCGAGTTTGTGACCACTAGAATGAACAACGAAGCACTTGGTACATAACTTAAATGATGACAGCATCAATGATAAAAAATATAAATGGAGTAGTTAACAAAAAAATCTAATAAGTCCGACAGATATACGTCCAAAAAATATTGGACTCCTATTTTTTTCTTTTTCCACGTAATCAAACTATTACTGCTTTGAAAACTCGTGTGACATCATATTTTAAGACAGTATGACAGTTTTTACCGGTGAGTGACGTCGGAAGGGGCCACTCAAATCATTGATGCGTTTTATCTTCGTAAATTTTTATTGATTTGATAAAACAAAAAACACGTAGGTATTTTTTAGTCAGTAAACATCCCTATAGTATATTTTATAGTAGGTAAATGTAAAATTAGTAATTTTGGTAAGTAACTAAATCATAAAGTGAAAGCACTCGGAAAATCTTTAAGTTTTAAGGAAACAGATAACGAAGTATAATTTTCTGAAATTAAATCTAGATTCAGTTGAAGTTTCAGGAAGATTTACGACTTCCTCTCCCAAAGGAGCTTTTACGTGACCACTAATGAATTCGCAACAACCTGTACTGTAGCAAGAAGGGTGAAATTCTAGAAGATTACTTGTATATTCTAATCAACATCGTCTTTTCTAAGTAAATTGGTTTCGTATTTTAGTATGACAAGATGGGACAGAATATTATAATATCTGATATTTATTTAAATCTTTAAGTAATACATTTAAAGTTTTACGTGTACTTATCATGACCACAACGAAATAAGTATATCTTCATACGTTTTAAAAACAGTGCTGCACATTTATTGTTCGCAAACATTTTGTGCAGCCCAAAATGCTCGCGCACTGAGCTGTAGAACCGTTTCCATCGGCGAAGCTGTACGTAGACTTTGGTTTGCGCACAGTGCATCACATTTGTGAGTGAACATGCTAGTACAAGAGCCCATGATCAAAATGTTTGCTACATGACTAAAACCGTAAAAAATCGTAAGATTTGGTTATTCTGATAAATATTTTTTCGTTATGAATACTTTGTGAATAGCCTGCCTTAACAAAAATATGTCTTATTTCTAGTGCACTGCTCCTTTCTAAGAACACCTAGTCGTGACAGTTCATAATAGAAGTTATTCAAAAAAAATTAGCATATTGTCGCTCACATTAATACGGTAAGTGCATAGCCGACGGACATTGAATATTTTATGTCCAGCCGATCACTTCACCGGGCTTTTAGTTGATTACTTCAGATTTATTCAAGAACTTAACGTCTAGATACCTCGACAAGCTAATTTGGTACTTGTAACTACAATCTAAGAGCCCAATTTCGTGTGTTAAGCATGAGTATCACTGGGTACGAAAGGTATTTGCAATATTTAGATGTAAATAGAGTCTTCGTTAACGGTCCACTCCTAATGATTCCTGTTTTAGGTAAGCATTCCCATTTTAATTTGGAGTCCTGATATTTTGTTTTGTACAATTCGTTACGTTTGTCCTCTTGTTGGATCAAATTCCTTTTCGTAAGGCGATTTATTTCATTATGAAATAGAAGACAAATTAATTGAAAGACACGAAGTTTTAGGATTCAGATTTAGAAATTATTGGAATATTAAAAATTTTCGTTAAATGATTTGGAACTAAGGACATAATCGTTTGGAATCTCGTGTTACTAAAGATAGTGATCACTTTTAGTATTTTCCTACGTTTAATTCGTTTTAATAGCAATTCGTGACTAGTAGTAATAACATTGTCGTTCTGTCTGTTCAGTAACCGCCTTTATGTTACGTTTTCATTATAACTCGTAATGACTACGTTTAAAACTGAATCCGCTGATGAAGTTGGGCCATTGTTTGGTTTTAATTACAGGCCGGTTTGGGTAAATAAGTAGCGGGAGCGAATCGTATCGATCATGCCGGGTCCGGGTCGTGTCCGGCTGTGTCCGGCCGCGTCCGGTGACGTCCGACGCGATGCACACTGACAACGCGCTATCCGACTGGACTTTGTCAGGATTACACGCAGATTTGTAGCGTGGTCCGTGTTGTAGGCACCGTAAATTATTACTAGCCAGCAACATTTGCTTATTAATAAATCAATTGTTTCCCAAACAAATACTGCTCGCGTCTGTCTACCAATACATTGGATAAGTCCGTTCGTGATACTTACTTTTATATTTCCACTTAATAAAACCTCAATCTGTATCGGGCGCTCTTCCAAATCACGTACGAAAACATGTCGAGTTCACAAATTGAGATTCTGCAGCGGTCGGTGAGTGTACTTTGGTATTATTTTGCATAATCCCGCTGTAAAGTGTTATTAGTCAGGTCGCGCCGCCGTGTCTGCTGCATCACTGCATGCAGGGAAAAGACAACTAAGTAGAAAATCGGATGTCTGCGGCGACCGACGACCGTAACCTGATCCACAATCACAACTAATTTAACTCAATCAACGAACGAAAGCCCTTGACTGTAACATGATTACCGCTCATTAAACCAACCGGAGCTTTATAATTTGATATCTGCTGATCGCGAGTGCAGATAAAGAGCTTTTAATGAACGTCTGGACAACATTTATCCGTTGCCCCGCTTCCAGATGATAATAACTGATAACACGTATCGTTAACGCCAACGATAAAACGTTAATAGAAACTATGTTGGTTGTTCTACGCTCTAACAATTATGATTTCCACTTGACAGTTAGTCGTGAACAGTTGCCGGTCCGCGGTAATCACAAGTGCACTAGATTTGATTGGGCGAAAATTGTGTTCGCGAATGCGCTCTCGAAATAGGGCAATCCACCCGCAGAGACAATTGAAATAAAACGTCAGTGCAGCCCGAACGGCCGATTGCAAAAAGCTGGAAGCGAATCCCGCTTCGTGCTAAATTAATTCTTGTTACAATTCGGCAAGGATCGTTTTAGCTGCGGCGCGTTTCAAGATGATGTCATTTGAGCGCGCAGGTCAAGCGCCTACTTCGTACTGCAGGTTCTTTTTGTTCCGCCGCGAAGAGTTTTATTTTAAATCTGTAGCTCTAACGAACCGAGCTCTTGTTGCATGCGACAGGCCGGGCGTGTGTGCAGCTGTCATTTTAGCCATATTAATCGTTATCACTTCCCGCCACAAACTGCATTGTCCGGCTTTTTCTCGGCAATTTTATTATTCGTGTTTAATTGTGAAGTTGTGCTGCGTTATTATATCGAGTGCGGGGTGTGGGTGCGGCGTGGCGGCGCTCGTGCGGCCGCCGCATTGTGTTCTTATGCCGCATATATCAGCGTGCATTCTCACAAACGGAACCCGTTCCTCGGCTCGGGCGCGCTCCTATCTTGTTGTTCCTTTACAAATCTGCGTGCCTCGTATCGCTTAGTTGACTTTTTTGCACGCAGACGTTCAAAAAACTGCGCCTTGTATCGAACATGCCGCGGAGTCTGGTTGCCATGCGCCGTATTAAGCATTAAAACATCGCTTATATTGTCCGTCGTTCAATTAGACGAAGCAAATGTTAAATCCAGCGAAATGACAGCAATAACTGTCGTGTTGCGTTTTATTATAGAAAGTTAGCCGCAGCCATGTTCAAATTTATCGTTCCATTGTCAATAGGAGCGAGTGGCGGCAGTGCACGGTGGCGGTGTGGTGCGCCCGTAAACAAAGTTGTACAAGTCGGTTGATACATTTGCGCTAATTGTACTGCAATCACGTAGCGTGTGTTAAGTTTATAAGTTATAACGTGTAAATAAACATGTGGAAACGTTCTCGAAATAATTTAATGTGTGCGCGGTGGGGTAACGACACGGGGCGTGCTCTGACGCTAATTTCGCATGCGGCGTCGTCGTCGGCGCGAACGCATATAACTCGACCAATTTAGACTTGAGCCGCCATGCTCAGCGCGCCACGCCATACAGTCTGCCTCTCGTGCCTCGCGCCGTGTTCATATGTCAGCACTCGATGATTGACTAACTGCAACAACATCTAATATTTTTTATTTTATTTTTCCAGGTAATTGGCGAACGTGGAGCTAAATTTCAAAATGATGGGAATGTCTGCGTCATGTAACTTGAAATTACGTGTCTGAAGTAAGTGACGATTGGCATTTCGCGTAGCTTTTTGTGGAGCAAGCTAATTTATTTAAATTATTGTACGACGTTCTGGTTATATTATTTTATGAACTTTGTTTCTAACGAATACACTTTGAAAATTAATATGGAAATCAAACAAATTACAATTACAACAGAATTATTATTTTTTGATAATGTGAAAATAACATTTGATTATTGTTGGTGTCCACTTAATAAATAATATAACAAATACTTAAAATACCCCATTCCCTAATATTTTACCATGCAGACTACCTTTACATAAAGCAGTCTAAATTCGTTATTTCGTCGAGAGTTACAACAAACCAGTAAATTACCCCACAAACGTGTAAAAGAGCTTGTAACACTGCTAATTCCACACTAGCGCGTCAACAATTCTGCACATTCTACTAAAGTGTCACTTCATACAAGTTCACGGGGACGACAAATAAATCCCCGGAACGAATATACGTGTCACCCAGGGATTTAATTAAGAGACCTTAAGTGGTATAATTAAAGGCTCCGTTGGAAGAAGGTGGCGCAGTGGGGTCTCCCCGTACCCGGGACTCCAGGACCCCGTGCTGGGGTACAGGTGTACCCCATACATAGAACGTTATTTGAGTTATTCGCGACATTTTTGAACGGCGCAAGTTAATTAAGATTGTTTCTTGTCATTATGTTGTGAGATGTAGTGGGTGCGTACATTATTTTATTGGAGTTTCGGAACAACCGATTCTCAACTCTAAAGGTAAAAGAATGAGGTCACTTCTTGCTGGGTTTTGTTGTGGGAATGAGTGTCATTAATTGTTCCCTACGTTAGATAAATGTCGTTCAGTATTTTAATTTCACGTTGAATATTCGCTAGTAGGTTTCGAAAATGCGAGTTGTTATTCTCGTTTGTTAATAATTATATAATAAACAGTCTTGAAGTAATTTTAACATAATATACAAGTATATTAAAAAATATCTATTCTTACATAATTTGGATTTAGTCTTTTTCCTCTAAAATAATTAATTTGAGGAAAAAGGTTCATGAAATCTATATTATCGCCTTTATGTCGTTGCCTCACCCAACTTTATAATAATGTGAAATTAGGTCATTATTTCTAAATCGTATTCCAAGTATAATTACTTTTTGCAACTGAAATTGAAGACTATCATTTCGATTGTCCTTGCAGACCTAAATATACTACTCATTGAGTACAAATATTAAATAGAACCTTGGTGCTCTTCTACATTTAGGTAGTATCATTTATTTACTAATGTGTGTACAAAAATAAATAAATAGAAACAAAATCCAACTTACAATCACCAACCTTATTGTCTCGCTGCTACGGCGTAGCACCGTAGCACGTAGCCAGCAGCTCGTAGGCCAGCTACGATCGATGGCGTAGCAAACAATTTTTCAATACTGTTCAGATTTCCTAGAACGTATTCAATATGCTTACTCTGCATTGTGTCTAGAATATCATGACACTTCTGGATGGCGCTGTTGGCGAAGAAAACTGTCAATGTCATGTCAATTTCTGTACGATTACATGTAGTACCGTATTTTGCCGTCTACCGAGCTATAGTGGGCATGCGTATTTGTTTTACGGCCTATAAGGGATGATGGACGAGGCGATACGGATCCATTTCCATGAAATTGCACTGTATATTGATATAACGATTTATGGGATATTATTTTTGTTTCAATTTCACGATGAGGGCTCTTGAACGTTGGTCGGACGGAAAAGGTCGTGATATCAAATATATTTTTCACTCGTTTTGTTATTTTTCTTGTTTGTGTTGGGGACGCTGGGACAGTATAGACTTTGTAAATATCGAAACGCCGAGAGGCGTTTGAAACTCATTCCTGGCTGGTTCAGTATTATTTCTGATACTCATAAGGCTTTTTTTATTGTACAAAATATAAAATGAGCAGCTTTTTAAAATTGGAAGAATAGTTTCATGGGATTGTTTACCAAGTTATTGTGACTTCTCCTAATAATTTCTTGTTTATGATAATGTTTTTTTTGTAACTGCCTTGTTGGTCTAGTAATCGCAATAGGGTAGTAGACAATAAAAATCTAATAAGTCCATCAAATAGATTTCCAAAAAATATTGGACATTTATTTTTTCTTTTTTTCACTTAAACAAACAATGAAGACAGATACAGTGCTATGAAAACTCGTGTGACGTTTTATTCCAAGATATTAGATTGTCATTTTTTACCGGTCAGTGACGTCACAAACCCCCACTGAAATCTTTGACGCGTTTTATCTTCGTAAATTTTTATTGATTTGATAAAATAATAATACGTATCCTATATTTTTCGATAATCTAACAGACGGACTAATTAGAATCACTTTTTTTTTGTCAGTAAACATCATAATTGCAACTGCTGCGCATGAGTACCTGGGTTTGATTCCCAGTGGGTTTCTTTATCAGGAATTTCTCAGTACCAGTCACATAGTCTAGATTTGTGCCTACTTAATGGCAACACAGCTTTTCTTAACCCGCCGGCGATTACAAGCGTGATATTATGTTATGTAAGTAATATTTAACTAAACTGCCACTAACTACAGTGAAACAACAGAAGCAGTAAGTTTATTTAGCGCTAGTCAACATCAGCCGATCGATGGTTACATAAGGGATTTCCTGGCACTAGTAAATAAGGCTAGGCTTTGCGTCGCTTCGTGTAAATAAAGACTTATGTACTATTACTAAGGTACATAGTCGACTGAAACTGCTTTGTGTTCCACATCCTATTTAAACCTTTATTTAGTCACTTTAGAGTTTATTGTTAAAAATTCAAATACTTCTGTTTAGTTCATTTGATGGTTTACTGTCCTCAATTCACCTAGGAGATATTAGTTTCACCCAGGTGAATTGAGGATACTAAATCAACGTCAAAACATTTAGTGTCCTGTACGAATTGAAATCTGATTAAAGAAAATGTTTTTATTTTTGACAACGTAAATTTATTTATGTCTTATAATAAATAAACAACTAGCGACTTGACCTAGCTTTGCACGTTTTACCATAACATTGAAGACAGGTATAAATGGAAAGAGGCAAGGGAGGCCTTTGCACTGCAGTGGGACACATCATAATAGTAGTAATAACATCATGCTCATAATAGTAGTAATAACATCATGCCTGAAATCCCCGTAGGGTTAAGCAGACGAGTTCCTAACAGTACACTCATATTTCGCTAGTTATGTGTAAGTCCCATTTAATAGGGGCGTGCCTATGACCATCAACTGGCCCTAAATCTAACCTCCATGACTGTTACTGACATTTTCCTGATAGAAAAACCTAATAACACTTTGGCCAACCCGGAAATCGAAACCAGGAGGACGAGGAATTTAATTTAAATATTAATATTTATTCACACGTAAACTTACCGTTGTGAGTGTCTTGAGAATAACAAAATGGTCACACTTAAGGATAAATAATAGAATATATATGTCTCTTTGTTGAACACACGAAAAGCACAAAAAAGATATGTCTCTTTGTTAAAAAAAACATTTACTTTTGTTTCGTTTTATTAGTGTTTAGTATTAAAACTATTTCAATCCAATTTAGATGATGTTTTTTCCCAGAAAACAAAAGGTTATCTCTCCAAGGTTTTCAATTATGTTGACAGACATAAAAAAATAACAATCAAGTTTTACAGAAATAAAAAATGAGAAATCTCATTCTAAGTATGCTTACTTAACATTCCATTTTATACCGAAATAAAGCATTTTTTCCAAGAAAATCTTAAAGAGAAATTCATTACTTTTTCTAATTCTTCTAAGCCGAAATAAAGTAGCTAGATTAAAGTCAGCCTCTGCCTAAGTAATGAAATTAATAAAAAATATCCGCCTCTTAACAGACTTATAACGGAGCTTCATAATCCTCTCAAATGAGTGGTAGGTACGTACTTAGCTTTAACAACGATCGCTTGGATATTACATTTTATTATTAATTGTCAAGTTTTCATAGTAGGTACCCACGAAGAAGGTCAAAAGGTTTTACGGCTGACTTGGCATTGAGGGTTTATTACGCCCTATATATTTGCCCAAAGATGTAGAGCGCTAGATGTACCGCTTCAGAAATGTAACAACAAAATATGCGTAGTATCTGTCCTTTTGAAGGACAACCCGTCGAGGCAGCGGGTCCCGTCGGGGCCGCGGGTTGTTTGAAAGAGATTCCGTGGCCTCGACTCATACGGCTAAGAAGAAACATGGGTGGTTTTTAGTCAGTAGAAGTCTGACACTTCCATCCTCTCTGCCCAGAGCCAGAGTGGTTGTGATATCCGACCCCATTTAAAAAAAAAGGCTGCCTATCATAACGTGCTTAAGCAATCATGTTTCAAATCTTATTACAGTGTTCGAAAGAGGCAGAGCTAGAGAGGACGTGTAGCGCCCTGTGTTTTCCACTCTAGAATAAGATTAAAAAAATACTGCTCTAAGACGTCATGATAACCGTACAGGTTCCTAGTAAACACATTCGGCGTACGTATATAATGAGGTGTATGAATGTGGATAAGATGGAGGGGATAGTTCCTGACTACCCCGCATCATGCGCGATCTTACTCTTTTCATTGTGACCTTTTCGCGCGTCCTAAGTCACATCTAGCTATTTAAATCTTTGCTCTACCTTCGGAGAATCCAATTTATAAATTACTCGCCGATATTTTATGCGATTTGGTGTGAGGGAAATATCCCACTACCTTTTATTATATGGCGTGGAAGCTGTCTAATGAAATGTCCGAATTATTACGGTGTTGTTTTCGATTTGTTTCTTTCATTGCTTTGTAGATATGATTCATAATCATCAGTTTTGCAGAACACTATTGCAATCACACACATTACAGGTTTTTACCTGGCTTTTCAGTTAACAAAACGAAATAAAAACATGACGTGCATTTCTTTTGTTTGCATCTAAAAATAGTATAATACAGTCTACACATAATAATATGTGAAATATTGAGTCTCTAAATTAAAGACAATGCTTCGGGGCCACGAATCCCTCTTAAATATAATATGATGTATTTGCCTCTGGCTCCGTATGTTTAGGGAATTTAATTAATTCTCTTGTGTCAAACAGAGCGCAAAAATGTATGGAATATCGTCTTTAAGTGCCTATCATGAGATGTCCTAGTCGCCCTTTGATTTCCGTCACACATACGGGTACGGTAATTTGGTATGTAATTTTGATGTTAATTTACATGCCAGCATCATGAAAGGAATGTTTTTTGGCACTAAGGCACAATACACAATATTTAAAATGTTTTGTACTGAATGATTGACGGATGAACGCACAGCCTAAACCGCTGATCGTATAGAGATTTGAAGCTTGGAGGGTGTGTTCTTCGTATGACGTAAGCATCCAATAAGAAAGGTTTTTCCGAATTCTACCCCTAAGGGGGTGAAAAAGAGGGACAAAGTTCGTATGGGACTACGTGATTCCTTGGTCCAATCTACTTCAAATTTTGCAAAAACCTTTTTAACAGAATTAACGGAAGACGTATTTCGTATTTTATTGATATTTACCCCCTAACGGGGTTAAAAAGACGTAGAAAGTTATTTTGGGGGTGATTTGCTTCGAAGTTGATATCAATGTTCCTTATTTACTTTTGATTTGAATGACATTTTATTTTTACACAAGTTTGAAAACTCAATCAACCTACGTCAACTTGTTGGACAACAATTGTCTAAGCTGGATTCATGCGGGGAGCATGCGGAATATTATATTAAAATTGGGAGCCATGATAACATATTGCCGCTTTTTTTGCTGCGGCGAGGATGATTTGAGATTGTTATATTTTTTAAGAATTCTAACAATTTAACACAATAATTTATATGGTTGAACAAAATGAATAACTTTGAAAAACAAATTAAAAATCCTATTAGAAGCATTTTTGACTTCTACGCAGACGAAGTCGCGGGCAAAAGCTAGTACACATAAAACACGTTGGTTTTGTCACTGCTGAAGCAAATTGTTACCAGAAATTCTGAGTAGCTCACCACTCAATTGATTTTCAAAACAGAATTTATAATAATGTTGAAAAAAAAACCGATCGAATTGAGAACCTCTTCCTTTTGGGGAGTCGGTTAAAAATATATAAAAATATCACAATATGATCTTCACTTACACGTGTATACATAATAATTTGTGTGAAGATAACCATCACGTGAGCTACTATGGGGCACTTTTCCGATTGCCTGTCAACACAATAACGAACCATCTTGTTCCGGCCGACATACATTTTCATAATATAGCAGTAATATACGTAGTTTCAACAATGTTGGTATATTGTTATGACGAAAGTCAAATAGTAATATGTATGATAATGTTGTATTAATCATGACCTGTCTCTGTCTAGCACAGTTACCTATAATACAGAGTAATACGATACTCCTTGGTAAGACCGTTGTCAGACTATCAGGCTACTTACTTGTATCGTCTGACAAAAATCTAGAAATAAAGGCTTAATGTACTTTTTGAGATACAGAGAAAACAAACTCGGTATGTAATGAATGATCTAACTGATCTCCAGGCTATACAGAGCAATCTAAACTCGAAACTCTTCTCGAACTCGAAAATCTTACCTCGAAGATATTCCGAGTTCTTTATCATTAAACTGCGTATGTTAATTATTGGCGAACCAATATAAGATGTAGACGGGCCTCCGACTGTACCTACTTAAATCTTAAACCGATATTTCTCAAACATATCCTAGTACTCTACATAATCCAGTGCAAATGTGTCCAGTAAAGCGCATTATAGCCGATCTAATATTCATAAGTCCACACCCGTGTATAATAGCCTCGTCGAAATAGTTTCACATCATGAATAGCTCGATATATAATAGCCCCGTTAATATGGCGCCCACTGCTATGATACTCAACTTTCAGACCGGTAGTACAAGGAAAGTTGGACTTTGTTAGTTTTGAATTGAGTGAAAATTACTAACACTGGTTTCCTGGTTGGGTGGTTATTTGCAATGGTGTTTCTGTTTTGGGAAATAGTTTTTAATTAAGCCGGTAAAAGTTTCTATTTTTTTTTATTTTAAAAACCTAATTTCGTCCTGAGGTTACCTAATCTTTAATTCACCAAAAAAAATTAACATAAATATAATTACATGTAGTGATGAGGGGTTATTGTAGATTTGCCACAAAGTTAATTAGTCACATTTTTTAAAATCCATACATTGAAAGTAAATTCGTCACATGCATAAAAAATATGTGTAAATTCGTCACAGGTCTTCATATACATAATTTTTGCACAAAGTAGTGATAGCAAACTAAGTTATATAGTTATTATAGGAAAACCAGGGTCCGAAATGCAAAATATAATTAAAGAATGGTTTCTAGTGTATGAAGTACTAGGGTATCATAAGTTAATAGGAGATTAACCATTTCTTTCGGGCGGTCCATGGTAAAGTCCCACAAACTACCAGGAGAAGAGAAGTAGGAAGGAGGTATTGGAATCTTTAAATCAAATCCAAATTATGCCTTTCTAATACCATGCACTTTTTTGTTGGAGATAAGAAACCAGGATAGTAAAGTCCTACAAACTACCAGGCGGTTATAAAGGGAAATTATTAGAGTCACCATTGCATAGTGTATGTTATTATTTCTCATCTCCAACAATAAAATTGCATGGTATTACAAAGGTATATAGATTTGATTATAAGATTCCTTTTTCCAATAATACAATACCTCCTTCCTACTTCTGATCTCCTGGTAGTTTATGGGACTTTACTGTCCATTTTTCTTCCTACTTGTCCTTGCTCATTACAAATAATCTAAAAAAATACTGGGTCATTTCGGTTTTATTCTACTTATTGTTTGATTTTTCTGCTGTCTGTACGGAAATAACCAATATGGCGGATTTTTCTTCATGAAAATAGAGCTGTGGCGAGTTTACACATACTTTTTTTCGTGGCAAATTTACTTTGTGACGAATGTACAATAACCCGTGATTGCCGAACTAGTACAGATCCTGTATCTCGGCAAACAGCGCCATCCATAACTGATTTCATTATAATGTTTAAGCCAAACTAGACCTGCCTTCTCATAAGGAGTTCGTAGTTTGAACCTTCCAACATATTGCAAGTTTAATCTGTGTAAAGTTTAATAAGCACATCTAGAAAACGAAAAAGTCTTTGAGCCAGACACAGAACTTCACATATTCTGGTCAAAATCTTATCTCTTATATTTTTATCCAGATATTAAAGGCAATATAGCTTGCTTATTTCATAAGTAAGCGAAAATAAAAGTGCAAAACTAAATTGGAAACTCAATAACGAGTGAATAGCTCATATTCAACACTCCGACTATTCGGTTTCCGAAGCTTTCAGCCGGCTATGGAGGTCCAATTATAATCCGTCTTCTTCCTTTTTTTTCGCAACAAAATGCTTCGGGACTTGAAATTGAATGCTCATCAGATTCACGTCCCGAAGTATTTTCGTACATGATGAACATGTACGTGTATATTGATGATGACGATGTGACGTTATTCACAGTATTGTTTAGTGCAATCTCCGGACATTGTTATAACGATGCTGTAACACGCTCTCTGCTCTCTTCATATCTTTAACTTGATACTTCAATATCTGAACGCGACATTTCGAATATTTTCTTGCGTATAACATATAAAGCTTTATTTTTCTTTGTCTTGTCTTTGACGTGTTACTTAGAGGAGTTTTATAGGAATCTTGTGTGTCAGTGTTAGGTTAATGAGTTTAATTGGAAACATGAGTAAACAGTCATATAAAACAGCTTTTCAAGACACTTGCTCATAAAATGGCTCTAGTTTCATCGTAATTAGGCATATAATGACATCTGTAATCAAACTGTGACTTTTTCATTGCTATTACTTACAAGTGAGTTATAGGTTTTTTGGTTATTGGTCGAGTTACTTATTTTTTTTTAAAGTTTCGATACAAAAAGATCGTGTTCAATAGTACAAATAAATTAATGTACCTATTATTTGCTCATTTCATGCGACTTCGTATTTAAATGGATAATTTCAACTTGTGCGTTTTTAATGAATAAAACTTTGACTCAAATATAGATAACTTTTGTTTTCTCTGTAATAAAGAAAACTTTGAATACCCCATTTTTTATGTGGCTAAAATGCTATCCGCCGAAAAGGACAAAATAAAAGAACCCTCATTCTTGTAGTCTATGACAATTCGCGATTGTGATGCGCGCGCGTAGGAAAACTAATTATTTTTTCCCGCCGTTACGTAAAAAATTTCACAAAATGTTTTCACTGCTGAAAATGGTTTTTTAGTATTATTTTCTTCACAAGTGTGTTGAAAAACTTCGTATGATACACGTGTGTATTGATGATTACCGTCCTCGACTCTCTTAAGACCTCAATGGCGCCTCAGCGGTAATCACCAACAGTACACACTTGTACCATAATGTACTATAATAATCCATCTCTATCACTGTTCATCACACCATACACCTCATTTCATGCCACATCCTTTACACAGTCCATCTATCTTTCTCCGGTCTTCCTCTACTCTTACGACCTGGTCACGCTATTGCTACTATAACCATGTATACCTACTACAATCTGTCTGTTTTTTGAGTAAATAAATTTATTATTTAGTATTACGGTAACACTGACTCATTCACTTGTACTTTTGTTCCTGCCGCTCCGTGCACCGCGCGCCGCCTGTAGCGATTCGCTCGGTTAAACCGCGCGCGTTTTCGCTATGAGCGGCGTCTCGTGGCGTGCTTCAAACATTTTTATACTTTTGATTTTACCGCTCGTCGCCCCGTGCTTAGCTCAGCCCACGCGGCAAGGTCGTGAACGGGCCCTTATACCCATATTACCCATACACATTCATACTCAAAACATTCCTCACGACATTTTCCTCATTCCTCCGCATCACATCCTCAAATTAAAGTAACTTTCTTGCATACCGTGACTATGAATAACTTTACTAACCTCATTTTAATTGCCTAGCTAGGTAGCTATTTGCTACTAAATAGAATTAGCAGCGGATTTCACGGCAGTTTAACCTGTTTAAATTCGATCGTGCAAATTGAGCTGCCTACTAAGTATGTGAACCGCAGGCTCAGTGTAACAGCAGATATTTTGTTAAAGTTCATTTGTTTATTTACTGCATTTTGTACATAGTGTTTTACTGGGAACTCATTGGCTTTTAGTGAATTCATTGGCTTTTTAATGTATTTAAAATGGATGACTTTACAGTATTTTTTGATTTCTAGATTGTGGTATTCGGATTCTGAATTGATTGTGGGTAGTTCTAAAGCTTGCCAATGAAATATAATTTCACAAATTTTATTCAACCGCCAATCGATTCTTGTATTATGTGACTAAAAAGTGATGGATATAAATATTGATGGATAGAGAGGAAGTCCTAAAAAAATGTGGATGGATTGTGTGAGGAAAGATATGAAAGAGAAATGAGTAAATGCCACTGTTACGTCTATCAGGGAATAATTAAATAAGAAAACGTGTTTCGCCGACCCCAAATAGAATGGGATAAGGGCAGCAAGAAGATGCTTATTGATTCTTGTAGCTGAGTTTCTTCTGTTAATTTTTTCATGATTTTTATTACAGCCAATGATAGGCTGGTATGTATATTCATAGTTTCCTAGTCTTAAACATAGATTTTAATAGTGTGTGGGTGTGATTAAATTAAGAAATATTAAAAAAGAAATACTATAATCACAATAACCCTTATAAATAGTAAACCCTAGTTTTAAGCCTAGCGTATACCTAACTGCATGCGTTTGTGCATAAAATAAATAAAATCTTTTTTACCGTTACTTAACATCAATTCTAGTAAGTTACAAACAACAAAAAACACAATATTTACTGGTAAAACGGTTCGCGTGCGTAACTTAACCCTTTGTCAGCGCAACGAGGTACGCGTATTAAAGGGTTATACGATACTTGTGATATTTGACACCTGTTTGTGTTTTATACTATGGTATGTCTCACGTGGAGCATTCTCTTTGTTTTCGTATTTTGCTTATTATTTGGCGTTTGTAGTTTCTGGCTACCCCTATGGGAAATGGCGTGAGTTTAATTATGTATGTATATTTACTAGTTTATGCCCGCGGCATCACCCGTGTGGAGTACGATAATAGGGTAGTTAACAAAAAAAATCGAATTAGTCCGTCAGATAGATTTCTAAAAAATATTGGACACGTATTTTTTCTTTTTTCACATAAACAAACAATTAGGACGATACAGTGCTTTGAAAACTCGTGTGACGTCATTTTCTGAGACAATAGTATGACATTCTTTAGCGATCAGTGACGTCGAAACGATTTTCGATAGTCTAACAGACGGACTAATTAGAATCATATTTTTTTAAGTCAGTAAACATTCCTATTGTCCCACGGGATCGTTCTACTGGCATACAAAGTATCTTATGGGATAATCCATTTTATAAACTGGCTATGTCCCAAATTTCATCCAAATCCGGTCAGTTGTGTTTGAGCGATATCCCTTGGTAAGACTGGTTGTCAGACGTTCGGGCCACTGACTGCCTACCTACTCATTACGGCTATCGAAGATCTACAAATGACAACCGAGACCAACGACTTAACGTGCTTTCCGAGGGACGGAGGAAACGCGGTACCAATCTAGGCAAGAGTGGCTTTACCTGAAAACTTATTCGAGAGGCTGTTATTGTCAAACCACGAGCTCCTGCGCTAAAGAATCATCACCATCGTCATCAGCCTATAATGTTCTCACTGCAGGGACTGTAAGACATGCTGGTCTCTTCACGATGTTTTCCTTCACCGTTTTGAGAGCAGCGGTGATGATAAATTACACAAAGAAATGCGGTTCGAACTCACGACTTACATTGGGGCCACCGCTACTGCACCACCAACGATGTTCCTCTAAAGAATCATACAGCACATGCTATTCTTCGCGACATTGCAAATACTCCACTGTCTGCTCTCTATCTGAAAACTGTCCGTCACAATGACGTGATGTCCCAGACGAAATTACAATAAAACCGTTTCCAGCAACCCCTTACTTCCGATATGTAATGCGATCGTAACGAGATCGCTTATCGTCGCACGGTAACACCATACCGCACCCGTACTGACCAACCAAGCCATTATCAGCCATCTGTCTTTAGCACTAAAGGTTGTAATCCTATGAATATTTGGAAGAAATTACAGTGATACCACATCATTGTATAACCGAGCAAGCGATTGCCAACCATCTGCCTTCACACCTTAAGGTTGTAATCCTATGAATATTTGTAAGAAATTATTACAGTGATACAACACCATCGCACTAACCGAACAAACGATTACCAACCATCTGTCTTTCGGACTAAAGATTGAATTTCTATGAATATTTCAAAGAAATTACAGAGTTTGTATTAGGTTCGCGTGTTTTGTTTTCCGATGTTTTATTGTCTTGATCGTCTGTTGATATAATCTAAGAATGGGTTGCCGCATGTTTAGCTGGTAATCATAAAAGTTAAGGGTCCTTACCTTATGTTTTTATGACTTTGATTTGCAAAAACTGTTACTTATAGGTTTTCGTGTAAAGGGGTTTGAAAGTGGAACGCTCCGATTGTGAAGGAATTTTCAATTCTCCATGTATTTTTTTTATTTTGTGTTCGTTGACGGTTAGTAACGGCCGATTTTCTGTTGACTATTAATTAAAATGGTCTACTCATTACCTAGTTATTTTGATATCAATGCTCTTTATCAATAAATAGGGCGGTTTTAATTTAGTCTAGAATAGTCAGCATTCATAATAAAATTAATTAAAGGAGCGATATTCGAATAAACAAAATTCAGCCGCCACGTAGCAAGTAAAGCAATAACATTACACTAAAACCACTAATTTCCGCCGTTAGATACAGGAATACTAATGTTCTAGGTAAAATTAAACATAACACTCGCGATAATCGTAGTTTGGCAGAGGAGCTCCACGCTAATGCTAAATGCTAATGTCACTTCCAAACGGCTTTATATAACTATTCGTACATGCCTAGACACACATGTGTCCGATCGACTTACTGCCCGGTAAACTGAGACCTCGCAGATAGATGAAAATTGTAGGTGATATGGGTCTGGTTATACGGGTTAGTGCTAATGTGCGGAATGAATTCTATCTGCAGCTATACTCCTATCTTGTAAAGATTTGAACTGTCTTGAACTAATCTTAGTAGTATCGATATCTAAATATACGGATAATTTTGACTTAATTAAGGTGATTACTCAAGTTTCTAATTAGGTAGGTAGATGTAATCTGTCGGTTGCAGTTTATTTAATAACCATTTATTAATCTAATTATCCCCAATGTGTTTGGACTACAATCCAAAGACATTTGGACCAATGAA
This sequence comes from Diarsia rubi, assembly GCA_932274075.1. Lineage (NCBI taxonomy): Eukaryota > Metazoa > Arthropoda > Insecta > Lepidoptera > Noctuidae > Diarsia > Diarsia rubi. Next base: position 7,777,916 of record OW026414.1, read on the forward strand.
TGGACGTTTACATGTACAGTCACCAGTGTATCAAGTTATATCAAACTGGGAAATAAGCTAGTAATGCCATAGCTAACTTCCTTAAGTAGGTACCTAAGCACCTATAAAAAACCGTAAAACATAGCAAATCTGCGTGCCAAATCACATCTGAACCAAGTCAAGTGTTTTTCGTATACCTAGAATAAAATCTTCTCACACTTATATTCAGTTAAACCGCTGTAGCTGCCGTGCATACCTACTAAGATTTCTCTATTCACTTTACTCGTATCACAATCCAAGTCCACCCATATATTTCCTGGCCGTTGGCACAATTGTTGCCAGACTTAACGGGGAGAGTCTAGACACGTGTTATGGGAAAGTATACGTAGACTGGTTGTCATGGCGGGGACGGTTGCCACCATGGGGTATTTTAGGGGATTGTAGTACGCTGGGTACAATATGCTTTTGTTTTCTTTAATTTTGATAGAAGTAAAAAGGGTCAAGAATGTGAAGTTATTAACTTACCTAGAGTTCTTAATAAAATTATAGTTATTCTGCAATTAAAAACCAAAACCTGAGCCCAAAAAACAGCGACGAAAACCCCGCTTAGTGATGCAGTACCTAAATAAATCACCAAGTTCGCAACTGATTTAGCGGAGTTTTTACATATCATTTTACACAAAAAAAAGAAATAAGTATCATCTTAATGAAGTAGGAATAAGTGCATGTTGTATTCTTATACCTCACTAACTATTGTTGTTCCGTTTCCGAGTGTTAGATATGTTTTCTGAATCTTTATACACGCTATTTACGTCCTTATAACACGACGGAATGCCTATCCCGTGTGTGTAAAATATGACGTATATGCACTATAAGTATATAATACCTTGTTTTATTTAATCAAATCAAATCTCACTTACATGGATTGACCTCTAAGTAATTTGACGGCACGGTTGACGCAGTTGCTCAAGCAATGGACTACTGCGCTGCGTGTCGCGGGTTCGATTCCCGCACGGATCAAATATTTGTATGACCTACAGATAGTTGTTCCGGGTCTGGGTATTTGTGTATGTGAGTTTAAATGTTTGTGAACGCACCCACGATTCAGGAGAAATTCCTAGTGTGGGACAACGTTTAAAAAAAAAAAAAAATTTCACTCAGACAAACCAATTTATAATCAATTAGAATCACTTTGTAACACAAAGTGCGCCCGCTTCGGGGTGCCCGCCTAAAGTGCAAACACCGGACTGGCCAGAGGTGGTCAACACGGCTACACTCCACAATTGCGAAATGTGTTTATATAAGAGTCTAGCATACGGTGCTGGGCAAACGTACTAAGCATACCTGGTACTTGCATTTGAATCGACACGTTGAATCGCCAAGCTATACTATTCTAGGATTATATCGAATCGATCCGATAATCCTAATATCGGATCATAAATCGTCCTCTTTTGTGCCAAGGTGTCTCATAAGGCGCTAGGTTGTACAGTCTAAAAACGATCCATTCATACGGATTCCAGTACTTTTATATCTATCCGAAATGTTGAGTTTAACGTACGATTATATCGATATCGTAAAATAACCGGATCGGATCGTGCATCACTTAACTCTAAAACGTACATACACGTACGATGTTTATCGTATTTTCTATATGAAAGTGGACACAGTAAACATTTACTACGACGGTGTTTGTATTCTGAAAAGTCAATACATAGAAACAACAACGTGTGTTTAATTAGAAATAGTATTGTGAATTGTTTTTGTAATTACTTGGCTTCGTAAAAATATTCCGAGATTTGAGTGGCCTCTTCGTTGCTCGTTATACTATGGTCGTGCGGTGTGTGCAAAATTCAGCTCAATCGGTTTGGAGGAAATGGTTTAATATTCAGTTGCGAGATTTGATCAGTACATACTAACTAACTAACAAGGCAAGTTAAAAAAAGGCTAATAAAAATAATGTTTTAGGCACAAACGTTTGGAAGGCACGATATATAAATCCAGAGCCTAGTTTATTCCACAGGCACTTTGTATTGACAAAACGTACGCCGAAATCTCAAGGGTCGTTCTTTTTCGAGTTCCACGTGCCCAGTTACTTCGAACGTTTTGACAAGTTTGCAAAATCGATTGAAAAAAGTTAGACCGAAGTCTCTAGACGAATAACTTCTTTGACATTTAGAACTAGTACAAGACCAAGCCAATTTTCAAATATATATTCCACGCCTTGATTTTGTTTCCTGTTTGAAAAGGGAACTCTTGTCGGTAACAGATAGTGCCTCGCGTGTTAGCGTGGACTTTATCATTGTCTATGCTATTTCAAACTCGCCACACCACTTTACGTGGTGTTATGTGCCATAAGCTTACCGCCATTACGATTTGCATACATGTAAAGGTATAATTTATTGTTCACTGTGGCAGTTATAACTAGTCGTAAAGTTTGCCATTAAATTAACGGTGTTGATATTAGCTATGTACTGGTTTGGGACTGAAGGACTGAGGACACTGCTAATGATTCTATGTTATGGGTACTTAAAATGATCGAAACATGTATCATTCTTAGTTTATGATGATCAATCTTATTATGAAGACTTAAAGAAGAAAAATCAATTAAACATGTTTCCTATACCTACTTAGGTAGTTGTTCTAAATTAAACTCGTCATAATAGTAGATAGTAAATCAGCAGAAACCTACAATTTATTATTATTTGAAGAGAAAAAAAGTGCCAAAGTAGTGTTACAATACAAAAAAAAAGGTTTTATTCTAGAGTACTTGACTGAAGGAAAGCTCTCGGAAAACTCATACAATTTGGGCAGAATGAAAAGAAAGGACATGTTCGCTATTTGAACCTACATTTCTTTTTTCCTTTGCCTTCTAAATTAGTATTGGATGAAATTCAATTGTTAGGGAGTAGGGACTCTAAAACTGAAACAAATCACGATCGGATAATTTGAATACGGTTGACGTTTGAAAACAGAATGTCTAATAAAAAGTAAAATAGGTATTACTGAGGTTTTTAGCAATTCATATTCATGTTGCCAGTTAAGAAATAAATACGCAATTCGAATTTAATGGATATAATTAATATTGCGCAGTGTAATAATTTATCCTTTGAATCGTATTTAAACGAAGATTACCTTTAATTGTCGATAGAACCGTTTGCATTTTAAATATAACTTGCGGCAGCCAATGTCAATTATACTAAACTGCCAACATTGCCGTTCACATGCACAGGATTATAGCCTTTATATTTTGTGGGATAACCTTCAAAATGGTAAATAACTTTAAAATAAGTGTTATTCTGTGTTGCAGTGCTACGATAATGCCGCATAACCGTTTCGCAATGGCTTTTAAGAGTGGAGAAGCATGCAATGCAAGCTCCGATAATATAGTAGAAAGATAATAATCCTTCTTCTAGGCAAATGTCTCTAACCTTGACTTTGACATTTCAGAGAATTATGAGTACTTTGTACTTTGTACTTTTTGGCAAGAGCTTTGTGATGTAGAATAGGTTAAAAAACAGAATGTGCTAACACGCTAATCTTATACCATAATTTAAGTGTTCTAGGTAATTAAGACTATCTTCCATAGTTTATAATAAATATTTTTTAAATAATGTTTGAAAAATGGAAATAGTGTTTTGAAAAAAATAAATGTGGAGATTACTACTCATGTAGTTTACCTGCATGAAAAACAATCGCTATTTTAAAATACCTAAGCCGATTTCAATATTAGGTATGCATTGTTAATTTGTTATACGTTTGTACTTTGTAGGTACCTTTGTACACAATATTGTTGGTTCCCAGAAACAATGATTCTTAGGCTTTTCATTGTTGTAAGCTCTTTTATCGGGAGCTCATAATAATGGATAATCACGAAGATAACCTGTAAATGACAGTATTAGCTTAGATATTAACCGTAAAAGCTTAAAACATTGTTTGTGAGCTTTTATTTTTTGTGATTTAGGTTTCAAAATAAAATTGCGTTTTAAAATAAACAAGCGTCTAATGATAATAATAAAATAGATAAAGACGAACTAATGAGTTCAGTAATATTGAGCTCGTGCCTTACATACGAATGGAGACAGACCATTACATAGGAAGACATAGCTTGTCGTGTGCGGTTTCCTTATTCCGAAATAACTCATATCAATTTTATCCATTTTTGTTGAACTCTGCCACAAAATATTAAATGAAACTAGGCCACAATTCCCATTCACTTTTTCTTCTCCGGGTAGCCAGATAGAAAATATCATCTCCATCAAACTCGTGTTTTAAACATTTTCCGATATCCTATGCACAGAATAATTACATTTAATATCCCCTTAAATTAACAACTACTTAAACATAAACTCTAGTTCGTATTTCAATGTAGACGGTTACTATTCAACGTGAAATGTTGTTCTAAGTTAAAATTAGTGGCAAAGGAAATATTATTACAGTGCACAAATACACGCTTGCACCGGTTAACACCATCGTGTTGATATTTACCACTCCCGCTGAGAGAGTTAACACACGCCACTTACCGATTTACTACTGATTACTCGATATAGCTTTGTAGTGATACTAACTTTAAACTTACGCTAGTAAAATTATTTAATATGATTATAAAGCATCAATATTTTACCTGTTTGAGAAGAATATTCGACTTTAAGTACAATAAACAAGTTAAGGAGGTTTCATACAAAGATCACAGACAATTTGAAATGCTGGCTGGAAACGCCACAACGAAAAAATATCTTAGCAGTAAAATTTTCCCGCTTTTCAAAAGCAGTGTTAGAATAAATTTAACGTCTTCTATAAAACCTTACCAAAAAACTGTTAGGGTAACCAAAAATTATAGTCCCTAGTCCATAAAAATGAAAATTACGTTTTTTTTCTGCTGGAAAAGTTTACGAGGGAGCAGTAGTAAGTGTTTTCACGTATAATGAGCGCCATATTTATTTATCGTTATTTCGGGCTGTTGCCGCGCTTTGCTCTTCACACTATCATTAGCTGGATGGTTTACAAACATTAGGGGAAAAGAGTTCTCGCGCCAACACCATGCAATTTGTACTTAACTTAGTGTAGGCCCTTCGTGTGCGTTTGTTGTAGTTTGTTTCTGTAATCTGTTCTGAGTTGAGTAGCTTTTAACGTTTCGAAAGATTAGCGATCTTTACTTTTATATATTTGTTTTTATAGCAATTTCAAAGTAAGTTAGTACCTATTAATATTTATTAATGATTCTAGTGTGGATTTTAAAGACAACTTTTTGCATCTGGTCTTGTTAGATATAATATAATCTAGGAGCTGTAATATAATATAATCTGTGCTAGACTTCAAAATTTTAATCAAGTGAAAGATCTCTTTCATTTGAAATATTAGCGTAAAAACTAACGGTGCTACTTGATTATGTCTACTTCTCTTTTGCGTAATTATATTGATTAATTAATTATTTAGTCTACAGCCAAACAAGCCAGACTAATAGATTAACATGTAACGGTAGACTAGTTTTTATTATGAGTTATAAACTAATTAATGTCATTTTATTTTTATAACTCATTTATTCGGCACACCTGTGTTAGTCTATTTTTGAATTTTACTTTTTTACACGCAGGTATAAAGAATTAGAGATACGCGACAAGAGGCATCATCAAATAATCGTAAAAAGAATTAATGGCGGATGTTGTTGACGTTACATTTTAATTTTATTGCGTTTTTGAGACAATTGGGCGGAATATTCATGAGTGGAAACGGTATTAGTGGTGGTCCAGGGCCCACGCTGCGTTCAGCACGAAAAAAATGTCAACACATTGCGAAGCCGCGACTAGTCTTCGAAGAAACGAAAAGTAATCATTCAAATTAAGGAATGTAAACACAAAGGAATACCTATGGACGCTGGTATGTTTTCGTCGTTTTTCATTTCAATGTCTCATCCGTTTTACGTTTTTATTTCTTTCTCGATACTCCTGTACTAACTTCTGTATGCCGGACACATTTGTCACCTTGTCCTCACTGCATTCGATCATGCCAGAGTTGATTCATATTTGAACGTGTGAGGACACCTTCAAATATGAATCAATTCGTTGCTGATAAACAAATTTCATCATACACATAGTTTTGAAGTACCAACAGCCGTAGGTCATCCGAATTTAAATAACATTCAGTACCGGACGACTCCAGAGAAACGGCCTGAAGACGGTTTTATATAAACATTCCAATGTTTATTATCGCATATAACCGTCTCGAGGTAGTATCAATTTGTTACTAGTTGTTATTCATAGTAATCCCGCTTTTTTACTACCACTTATACATTCACAAATGATTGATTGGCCAGTCGTTCTAAACCAAACCAGCAATTTACCGAGACAACTTTATTACCGATCTATTTGCCGTAAATGTGCTATTAGATTTATGACTCAACTTGACTGTACTAACACCGGGCCACTGTTTAGTTAGCGGAAAGTGGTTGAGGTTGAAACAACGGAATAATACTAAGAAATACAAATTCTGAACGCATCAATCAAAATTGACTGATTTATAGCATCTCTATGATCTTGTTGGTGAAGTGTTCGACACGACTTTCGTGTTCGCAATCATCATTTATCACCTTTGTCTCGTAAAGAATGTAGGTGTTTCCTGCTAATCGCGGAGTCTCATTATTTATCTAATTTATGTAATAGGTTTTATATATTATGTGGGTGCTCAGTGTGCTAGGCAATAGGCACCGTTCAGTCTAGAGGCGCGGCCAGCGCGGCCTTGTACCGCAACAGCTGTCGACCCGGGCTCGTACTAATACCGAACATTACATAAGCCACTGATATTATTGAACCACATTACTCTTGTAGGAAACTCGCAATTATACTGGCTTTGCAGAGATACAATTTGTGACATTAATTCAGATAACTATATTCGATATCGGTTACCTACAGGTCTTTTGCAACGAAATTAATGAAAGCGCCTGTAATATTGCAAGTTTTTGTAATGTAGGGACTAAATTGCCTGCGTAGCCCACAATGCAGACGGTTCGGTGAACAGAAAAAGCTAAATTGTTGTCAAGATTTATAATAAAAAGAGCTCGTGTCTCGGTATTCAGCAGGGCGTGTTTGTGGGCTCTCGTCTAGCTGTCACACAACAATGCGCCGACGCAGCCTTGAACCTGCGGCGGGCGTCGCTCTCTTACACGACATTGTGCCAAATGTAATTTAATATACATGCTTATATATAAACGTATATAAACTGCTATTGACGGAGCTAGTTAAAATGTTTTCATCACTAAAATGTCTTTTCTTGTCAGTCTGGAACGAATCCAAAGTAAAAAACGGTAATTGTAATCTAAACGACAAGACTTTTCTAAGAAATGTGGTTTCATTTGATTTAATAATGAGTTAATGTCTGCAGTGCTGAAACGTTGCTATTGTACGAGTTGAACAAATAATTATTTGATGGCTCTTTTTCAGTAAAAACAAAAAGGAAAATTGGTTGATAACTTTAATGGTTTTTATGATTAAAACGTTTTTAGTACAACAATGAGACTTAACCTAGGTAGGTAACTTCTATAATTCTATTCCTATACCTGCATGTAATCAATCAATAGAACATTCAACCCCTCGACTGTACACTACTATCAAGTAGGTCGACTTATGCGATATTTACTGCTTGGGAATAATTAAAACTTTTATTTAAAGTTAGCAATCTAATAACACGGTTTGAGAGCTCATTAATATTATATTATCTTTACTCGTGGATTTGGTCAATTTAGAATTGTTTACCTACTCTAGATAATATTTGGTTAACGAGTTAGGTTTGAGACACACTAAATAATTATGCAATTACATTTAATTCAGAAATATTTCTCATTATTAATACATATAAGGTTCGTACATTAATTTATTAAATTACACTAAGAAGACACTAAACGACCCAGTCAACACAATAAAAAGCCTAGCACATTCGTCCCATCCTGTGATTAACCCAAACATAAATTTTGTTATTTCAGCGAATATTAAGTTCTATTTCTACTGCAAGATGTTTATAGTCATATATATATAGTCCACAACTAACCAGACGACGGTTTTTACGCACCGTGCACAATGGCTGGGAGGCTGGCCCATGTTGGACCCTGTCCAACGAGGACGGTTTAAATATCTCGGGAGCACGTTTATTGATATTATATTATTTACTATTTGACAACCTAGTTGAGAGTTATTTAGACTAGAGGTCTGTTCATTAACACCTTATCTTGCGTCATTTATTGTGTCAATGTGTCTTGTATTTAGATAATAATATGTAATAATTTATCTGATTTATCTAAATTAGGAATGTTGACACTTGCTATTTATAGCTTTCTTGCATATTGCTCGTACCTACATAACAAATGAACGGGTATCAGTAAATAAAGTTTGTTGATAGAAATTGCCAGACCATAAGTTGGTTGGCTGCATACCGATATGTCTGGTTAGTTCAGACTTCCGTCATTCTTGCAATTTCTATGTGGGAAGTTAAGCAGCTGACGTAATAATGGATGTCTGTCTGTCCGTTGCTATGATATAATCATTGTAGTACACACATGTCTGTGATCATCCAAGTTTTAGACTGATTATGATTATTTGAAAATAATATGCCGTTAAAGGAACAAGAGAGGTTTTCTAGAGTCCTACACTATACCAGCATTGCCATTGATGTTTTAGAGTAGATATTTCAGGAGATTTATTGTAGATAGATTTAAATGTAAAAGTTGTAAAACCTCTTCATTTATAATTATTCTTCAAGTCAGGGAGCTCGTTAATAGAAGTAGTGATCAATGCGAGTGTTTCGGAGGCTGTTAAGTGGGCGGGGTACCCTCATCACAGCGACACCTGTCACGCGACCTCCCTCCACGACAATTTACCTCTGACCTCATATTAAATAGTAATTGGAAATGAAGCACTACTTCACTGCCCTTTGTGAGGTTTATGTGACTATATTCACGAAACTTACTTTTGTATTCACGGAAACTTTTGCGGCAGCTATGTGTCAAAATTGTTAAATTAAATGTTAAATATTTAATATTCATTTTGCAAACCAATAAAACGATACAAAGAGAATTAAATTAACTACGTGCTCTTGCACATTATTTCGGAAATAATGTTCGCGGTCGAATTTCAATTTATCAAAATAATTCAACAACAACCGATATTCAGCCAAATAAATTCAGGGGCCTTTTTGCCTAACCAATTATTTGTATAATCATATTCCCGAATATTTTCCGAGAGGGTTGATTTAATACATAATTACGAATGAAACGGATCCAATCAACCGTTTTGGGTCGCTACCTCATCATTACAATAATAAGGCTGTACACACTTATATTTTTTTTATTTGTGGCTTTTGATGAAAAGTTACCACCATTTTGAGAATGTCATATGGCAGAGCCGTCAATGAGATTGGCACCAAATATAAACTGCTTGCTCACAAACTATGAGATTACCTAATAAGTAATATTGTGCTCGTACGGAAAACACCATAGGTATTTATAGTATCTAAAGGAATTAAGTGTGTTTAGTCTCGTAAGTTACCTAAATTATAGATGGTCGGTTAAAATGCCCAGAAAAATTATTTCATTCTGTACCATTAAAAATAAGTTATTATAAAGTTCTCCTATTATTTCCAGGTCAAATATGCGGCGGGCAATGCTGCGGCCGGGGACGCGAGATCCAGGTGCAGTCCGCACTGCGGCGGGCTGCCGAGGTCAGCACGACCGTGCCTATCAAGAGGACGGCCAGGTTGCTGCTCAATACCAAGATATCGTTACAAGGTAAACTATTGAGTTACTCATGTCATTTACAGCATAATATCACGGCTGTGTACCTATAGTGCATCCAAATTTATCCAGTCCTGTTGCTACTCAAAAATTCCTGATAGAAAACCTAATGTAATAAATGTTGATGTTGTGTTTGATATTTATGTCAAAAATATGGATAGTTCGACGAGTGAAGTGAAAGGGAATATCTGTTGTTTGAAACAAGTAAATTAATTACAGTTTATATTTACAATGTAAGTTTAGAAGACAAACACATCCATTCCGAAATAGTCTCGTGAGGAATCTCTGTTGACATTACTGTTGATAATAAAAATGCCGCCCTATAGAAAAAAACTAAGAACCTCTCAAAAACACTCGCTCTCTTTCTATACAGTTTTTAACCACACAAGACCTGAAAGAAAATCGTGAGTAAATGAGTGCAAACACCAAGACATTTCAAGTCTCAAGCCGGCTCTTACCACACCTAGCGTCTAAATCCAAAGTGCCTAGATTAAAGGAACGCTTGGTTACTGGTTATGCTCTAGTTGTTACGGTAACCATCAATATTGAACGAGATCAAAGTGTACGGGTATCTGTACGGAGTGGTCGAGTTACTATTGTGGTGTTGCCATCAACTTGATTGCATGGATTTTGTATAATAGATTGGGATTTAGTGCAGGTAGATTGCTGTGATTGACCATAGATATCGAATAGAATATAATAGTGTAACGCTTATCTCGTTTCCAACTAAAATATGAGTGGAAGCTTGGAATGGTCATTGGTATATTGCCATTTTTTCAATGATATTGGGAACTACAGGGAAATTTGTCTGTATTTAAGTTTAAACCAGTTTCATCAGGGGGAACCGTATTACCAAGTACTAACTGAGGGTCTAAAATGGCCACTTTAAGCGTTTAAAAAGCGTAAAATGGACCTTTCATATATTAGTAACTGTGTATGTGACAATTTTACGCTTTTTAACGGAATTCATATTATGATCTGCTAAAGTGGCCATTTTACACCCCCTGGGCTGTAAAAGTCAGTTAAGCAGTCACTCCATGAATAAAACACTGGAAGGTACTTTGTTGCATTCGGTTAGTTAGAGTGCATGCGGGGGTCGCAGTTACTATTGGTATGTTATCGATACTCAAAACTCCATTCAAAAATATTCTTGAATGAAACAAGCTTTAAAAATAGCACACATGCATTCATTTACAAATTGTATACATGCATTATACAATAAACACTATCTGTAACCTCATTGTACGCTCGTTATAAAAGGAGACGTTATTGAAAGACGCGTGAGCGCATAGATATGTTTATTATGTCAGTGGGCAAAGATCAGAAGAAGCAGATGCGGCATATCGTGTGGCACACTGGGCCTACCGTAACTTTGGCCACGGTCCTCGTGCCCGCAGCACTTACAACAATAAATATAAGAAAGGAGAGGCGGGCCCCGTGTGTTAGTCGGCCGAACAATACTTGTTTAACAAACACTCCCAACGGCCGACAAATTGGGCACTTTGTGTAGACCCTTACATGCTGTAATACACGTGCACCCTCATAAAAGATAATTTCATACACTAGTTTTTACACGAAACTTGCCACAAATAACATTCTATACACGATTCATTGATCCTGAGATCGATTGAAGGAAAATTGATTCGTATCTATTTCCTGTATGCTCTACCTCTATGGTTGCCTCTGGTCATTCGCTTTTTGAAACTTGTTCTACATGGACTAGATTATAACGATAATTAAAAGTTAGATTTAGATTCGAATCGGTAAAAGTTAAATTAAATTAGAAACAAAGATTTATTGCGTATAATTAAAATTTTAATAATGGTTGACATGATACCGTTCTATAAATAAATATAAAAAGATTTTATTGCTGAAAATGCTAATGCTATAAATTCACTCCAACATCGGGAATTAATAAATATTTTGCTGTGTGTTTTCTAGAGATGGGCAAAGAAACGTACTTATTCAGACAATAAACATCTTAATGAAACTGCATATGCGTGCAGTGTGCATACGTTATAAATCTAGTAATGAAGACGTGACCATACATAGCATTCATATTCATAGGAAAAATACTACAATTTCCCCGGGCCCGTACCGACACAGATGTTGGGAAAAGCTTATTTTAGAGTTTTTACGCCTTTGCCTGTTCTAACCGGCCGAAACTAAAGCAATTTTAGTTGGAAACCCTAGTTTTTCTTACAGATTTTACTTGTGTAAGTAGGTACATTATCAGGCATATGTGTTACTTTTTCGCAACATTCAAGTAAAGAAACGAAGTAACAGAAAAAGTTTAATTCGCACCCGCTACGTTGCTACAATCTCGTATTCCATGCGAGTAAAACCTCTTTAGAAACGGAACACTCAAAAAATACTGGCCGGGAATGACAAAACTAGAGGGTTTTGCTAGTGCTCTTGTGGTACAGGCAGAGTGAGCGTGGAACTAGTGCCATCTGTGTGTGCTAACAACAACTAAGCCCCGTGAGCTGGACGCAACTAAACGAAACACTGATTGTGATTTTTAAACGTTGTCACCACCAAGTTGGTTGTTGATTCTCCACAAGTTTAATTAAAAATAATACGACACCAGACACCCTAAAAGAATACAGTATAGTCTTACTCTAATAAAATATATACTATACAAAGGACCATCAATTCGACCAGCTAGTATACTGATATCCCCCCAACAGACTTATATGTATAGACCCAATAAACGCTGTAAGAACTCCAAAAGGTTATGTCACTCACTGCCCAAACAGCGTGTAATCCATGCATATATTCGTTCGATGAATGACTGAAGCATTCGGCCTTTAGAAAATTAATTAAATTGTGTTTTCCAATAAATGCCACACGATTTACAACAACAGTCGTAAATAAATTAACAGCCATATAAGGCTTTAAAATGCTTAGGAATTTCTCTGGGAACGGTCCTGGTGACCTATCGGTTAACTAACGACTGTTTGTGCAACAATCTTAAAACTGTTATAGTGTTTGCAATAAGGACCAGAGATAACTATTCTACAAAAAATATATAGAGAAAATAAATATATTTAGTAGGGTTTACAATTTATTGTTATTAAACAGTCGTTATATTGTTGCTCGGGTAGAAAAGCAACGTAGATACATCTAGTGCCAAGCATTGACTAACCCTCGATTAATCTCTGTTTAACACGCAAACGAGCATAATATATAGCCCAGGCAAATAACATACCCAACAAACAAAAGCAATATCAGCCAACACATAGATTAACTACAACGACTTGCAATCAGATGGTATTTGTTATTTTTATTTTGCTGCCATCTTTAAATAGGTTCTCTCATCTTTTAAAAGAATCTTCAAGAGCTACTTACCTGCCAAGTACACTCCAAAGATTCCCATCAACACTAGTGGCGCGTCATTATCTATAAAAATATAATATTGGGTGCGACGACCCCGCGACTAACAAGTATGAAACAATGAGCTCAACCCCTGCTCCTGAGAGGAAATAATCAGAGTGTGCTTCACGCCGAGGGTTCCCTTTTATACCATTGTGGAGCGAATGCCTAAGGGCCTCCCCGACCACACGCACGGACCCTCATTAGAGCACTAAAATAATTTACCTTTGTGCTTTATGAAGGTACCCCACATTAACGTTAAAATAGACCATTTAATATTAATATACTTTTTGTCTCATGCTTTACTTTTACGGAACAGTGAATTTGGTAAACTTTGTATTGATATCTAAAGTAACCCTTTTATACCGTCATACTTGACAATGCAGTGCATTGGTCCCATTCATCTAGTTGTGTGCTCGGGTTGGGAGGTCGGGCTATATAACCTCTGACAGGATATAATCCCCTCTACCGACACTATGAAATTTCCTTAAACGTATTTTCTATAGTGTGCACACCTCAGATTTATTGGGTATGAAAATACTATCCGCCCTGCTATATGAACCGTAGAGACTCGTAAACTTACGGTACAGACGGGGTTTTTCATAAGATAAACTTTGTTAAATCTCCTTTAACATAAACTTAGATGAGACGTTTTGTAAAAACATTTTCAGATTCTGGAACTACCTAGCCGAGAGTAAAAAGCTAGTCTTTTAGCTAAATAAATGGAGATAAAGCGAGGTTATATATTTTCCTTAGCAGCTCCTACACAGTCTCGTTTATATTCACTTTCCCACGTCTCAATCCTGTCTAAATTACCGTCGCCCTGGCGTCTCGTTACTATAGTTCAGTCCTGCTCCACGAGATGAAATTGCTTAAAACGCAAAAAAAGTCTTAGCTTTGTTGACTTGACGAACTTCATTTGTTAAAAAGTTGTTAAAACCTTGGTTAAAACAACCTCTGTAGCAGAATTAGCATAACTAAGTAATTAGTCCACTCTCTGCAGACTATTCACAGTTTGAGCTGCTGTAATGTAAAGCAATATAAGATTCTTTAACTAAATGACTTTTAAGTATGAGTGTTAAAAGCGTGGGCGGTGAAAAGTGTCACGATTTTGATGAAAGGGCGTTAATTGCAAAGGGCGCTTAGTTCGTTGATTAGGTCAGCTTTATTTACATAAAATTGTGAAATGTAGCGAGAAGAGGGATAATGAATTAAAAGCATTTTCTATTTTCGAGGTGCTTTTTATTTTTTTTTATTTGAGAACCGTATTTTTCATTAGAATTAAACATTTTTGTTGCGGATTGTTTAATTTTTATATTATTAAATTTTCGCACAGATTTTACTGTTTTGCTTTGCATGGCTTTTAATTTACGGCTAGAATTCAAACCGTTTTATTAGTACCACAAAATTATGAAGATACCATGTTAACCCTTTTGCAAACATAGCTGTAAAATACGTAGTTAGGTTTAATGTAGCTAGTTCGGAGGCTGCTTGAAAGGGCGTCTGGAGGTCTCCCTCTGAAAAGACGAATGACACTTGTTATTTATTGAGCATCCCGTGTCACTATAAATATAAGACATGCAGAATATAAACTTAACAATTAGTTTATAGAAGTATTAGTTTAATCACGTAGTCATTTTGTTTCTGTTGAAAAGTAAAAACCAGGAGTGAATCGTCATCTGCCTAGCCTTTTCTCAATCTTGTTTGGTTTGGTTTCCAGTCTAGACGAATCAGTAATTTACATTGCGACTGCCTATCTGACCTCAAGTTAAGTGTCAAATAAGGTTTGAAAAAATTACACAAAGGTTTTAGACAAAATCCCTGTGTTCTAAGTTAGAAAGCCTGAACATGTTCACGAATCAATTATTTGCCTACATATTATATGTATCTACTTACGTCGTTATGATGGCCATTTTCTCAAATGTTTCAGTGGTTTTAAGTTTAATCCACACTGAAAATTATCTTCTCACTCAGTAGAGTCAGTTTCAACTTAAAACTGACTCTAATGAGGTGGTAAACCTTCTGCCCCTGTTCTGCTGATCTATACCTTCCGGATTTTCTACCACGAAGCACTGAATGCGAGGGGATTTACTGCGAAGCACTGCAAACTGTCGTCAATCCTCTATTGTGCAGGTGGGCACACTGAGGGTTACTTTAATGTACTGTCTATAGCTCCCAATGACAGTTGAGCTGAAGTTCAAGGGAAATTAAAAATTATTCCTTTAGATGATAAATTGAGGCTTCCGTTTGTCAGGGTCTTTCGTTACCAAAATATATGTTTAACTTAGCTGTATTCATCATTTAAATCACAAAGTTATCAACCACATATTTAAATAATAAAGTAAATCCTAAGTCTTAATTTCCTCACTCATAAAGACAAAATATCAGTTAACTGCCTCCTAAAATTAAACCATGTGACATTTTACTCCTCCCATTTAATCCTTGGAGATTTATAACTAGAATCATAATGAATCCTTCAAGCGTACGGTTCAAGGTATACATGTAGGTAGCTACGTACGCGGTAAACGCCGCCGGCTAAAAAGCTTTTCGTCAAGCTCCGCAGATCAAAGGAGCTTTTGATCCTTCGTAGGTATAAAACATAGTAGGCTTTCCTTACAGTTTAAACACACGGCCACTCGGATTTACTCGTAGTAGCATTTTGATAACAGGTCTTTCATTATTTAATTAAACAATATCTTATAGTTATCTTGTATTGGTAGGATAACGTCGTCTTTGAGGACTTGATGTGTATGTTCGTAGGAATGCGTCGAGGCGTTGATCCCGCGACACGGCCCTGCATTCCAGAGAGATAACACATGTTTCTCTTATAACCCAGAGCAGGTGTCACAAACTATGAGGCCAAATACTCGGGGATGTTTAACCAACTAAACGTATTTACACAGGCTCTGTTAGCATTACGTCTAATTTATTGTACACAAATGTTTCGTAACTACATGTTTCCAAATTTTGGTAAGACGCAATGTAAATATATACATACCTTTGGAGGTTTCACTTACACTATTATGAGATAGAGTTTAGTTGATTACTGAATTAGGGTCTATCAATCAAACCGTAATTAAATTATGATTTAAACTAGGGTGGTGTCTACTAATACCTCGTGTCTCGTAAAAAAAATAATATTAATCTCTGTCATGCTTTATTTTAAAAACAGTTTTTAATGTCTATAATATTTTTGTCCTACAGACCACCTAACGGGGCTCTCACACTCGTCGCAGAACAAGACTGCGACTCTCTTCACTCAGCTGTACCGAGGTCTCGCAGCGCGGACGTTCCAGCCCCTAGCGAACTTATACGACGACATCCGAACAATCCTCCGAGCCGAAGGGGACCTGACCAGCGAGAGCCTCAGCGCAGGCCCGCCGAAAGACCTATCAGTCACCACGAAGACTTTCTTCAGGGACCTGTTCCCTGTAGCCTATCATAATGTGCTGAAGTTGGACTCAAAGCAGTTCACTTCTGAGTATGAAGTGTGTCTGAAAGATGCTTATGACGCAGTACAGCCGTTTGGAGAGGTGCCGCAACAGGTAAATTACGCATGCTAACTATGTGGATTGTTTCGGTGGGATAGCTTTGATAGCATATAAAGCGACCTTTGAAACACACGTCTATCAATCTAGTAATTATGGCTCTATTATATACCTATTGTTTGGGTAGTACTTGTCTCGTCTTACCAATTTTTAATAAATACAATATATTTTGTCAAAATGAACACAACAACGTGAGCAGAACATAGAAGAACTCCAAAGTATTTACGTTTAATTAAACAATGACGCACCCCAAAAGGAGAGGGGGTATGTTATGCATAAAGTGTAAGTTAAATTCAAAATTTCTTAGCAAATGCCGAGAGGCACGCAACGTTAGGTAAAACAGGTAGGCAGTAGGTTTCGGTCATTAAAAGTAATGGTGCATTACACCTTTTGCTCGAGTACTGGCATGTGCCTTAATTGGGTTAACCTGGAAATTATCCGAATTAACCTGTGCCTTGCAGTGTCATACTCGTACCGGGATGGGTTAACTCACTTTTATTTTACCCTTTGAAGTTTCTTACGTTTGCATAAAGGGAGAGGTGGTATTTTTATGATTTATGCTCTCTTTTCAGTGTGTTCCGTGTTTTCCCAAAATATTTCCTTAATTGAGCAATATAACAAATATTGAAATTTCGAAAATGGGTTATGTCTTATCCTCCATGAGATAGGTAGGTATACCTATATCTTTAACTATGCAGGCATCAAGTGAATAAAAATATTATCAGAAACATGTCTAGTTCTAGATACAGTAGTAATTTTTAGCTGAATTCGTAATATGAAGTTGTCTAAATATTCAATAAGCCCGTCAGTAGGTCGCAGTGTTGTAACGAAGTGTCTTTTGAGAGGCGCTGTATGCAGCAGGACAAAGCATAGTGTGCATAGTAAAATGAGTAGGTACCTACTCTTGCAGAACACTGCGGTTGTGCCATCATGAAATATTGTTAGCTCTCAGATAACACCAGCATTTACATAAAACAGAACGCTTTAGGTAGGTATTCTAAATGCAAGACGAGATGTTACAAAACTGCTTTAGACGTTAGAGGCATGACTCAAAAACTAGCAAATAATATAGAACCTTTGGATAGAACACCATGCAGGCCCAATGCAAGGAATAATGTTTCCTAGGAAAACATCGTCGGTTCTGATATTCTAATTCACCGTCTTGAAAGCATAGGTACCTATATTACATGTGATTTATTGTTTACATGTAGATAATAATATAGGCGGTACATAGATTATTACTGAGAACTTACCCAGCGCTTATACGGTAGCGCGCGAATGAACACAAGCCCGGATATGAAACACGCAGAGTGCGGAAGTGCGATAAACGCTTGGCCCCATATAACTAAATCCTATTCACTATTCAGAGACTTTCGCGTATATTTATTTATATATTGCTGAAATATAAAAATGACGGACGTTTAGCGCTTCTTACTGCGCCGGTGGCCGGCTCGTAAAGCGCTAAATCGGATTTATTTCAATGTAGCTGTCGCCGACGCCATAATACTCGTAAATCATTTCCTAGTTATTTTAACAAGTTGGTCGGGAAAATTTGTTTGATATTTAAAGCATTTCTATCACTTTTGTAGGAACGATGAACATCGTTTTAATTGGATTATTTGATTTATTATAATTTATTCATCATCATCACTTGGTTACTAGACCTCCCTGATGAACGTAGGCGGTTTTTAACTACCGAAACGTGAAACTTCCATAAAATGAGTTTTCTATAATCAATTATTCTGTCTTGTCAACAGCTGGGTACGTCTCTATCGCGGTCACTGGAAGCGGCGCGTGCGCTGCTTCAGATGTTAGCTGTAGGGGCCGACACACTGGCGTCTACTGAGCGAGTGTTGGCCAGTGGCAGTGAGAACTGTGGTGAACGACTGCTACGGGCAGGCGGGTGTGCACGGTGCGAAGGTCATGATGCACGGCCTTGCAGGAACTATTGCCTCAATGTGGCTAGAGGGTGAGTACCTTTTCTTTTTCACCGTATAGGTATAACGGTATTTGGTTAGGCTCCACCAAAGATATCAAAGCAAAGACGAGTGCAGCGAAAAGGGGACGTGCTGAAATCGATAATTGCATTGTTTCTAAAGCCACATCGCTTCTCTAGTCACTTTTGTAATCGAGTAAACCTTGCAATCTATCCGCTACGCTGGAATCCACTTTGATGGAGACCAGCCTTTATGCTCATGCAGTGGATACAAACCAGTTACCTAGAAATAACTTGGTTGGCGACACTGTGACTAAATGTAAAGCGCTTTGACCACGATAGATTGGCTTTTACTCAAATTCTACGAATAATATCGTAGCTTGTAGCTAGTGCTGGAGTAATCTCATAGCTTTGTACATAAGATAGCCTGCTTTGCCTTTAAAGTGGCTTTCTCGGACGAAGCGCTTAAATTATGTTGTTCGTCTTATATTTTTATCATCGGGAGTTGTCCTGTGTATCTTCAACAGGTTTATTTACGCTGTAAGTATTAAAAGAACAATTTCTTTGGCATGAATAACACCAAAAATATAAAAAAAATGTAATAATGCTAAAAGGGCCTTTTTTTGGGTTTGGGAAATCATCAAATAACCCCTCCCGCTCTTGGGCAGAGCGAGAGGGAGTGTCAGACATCTACTGACGAAAAACCACCCATGTTCCTTCTTAGCCCTATATGTCGAGGCCGCGGTAACTTCTAAACAACCCGCAGCCCCCACGGGCATCGGCCCTTGCGGGGCCCTCCCATGTTGCTGACATCTCTTTGAGGCGCGCGTGGAACACGAACGCGCCGTCGACACGGCCTGTCGTCGTCATAAGACGCACGGATGGCGAGCTAGCCCATCACTCACCGTCCACAGGCTCGCCGTCCGTCCGTCCGTTATTTGATGATTTGCCACCCGAAAAAAATAAATAAATTGTGTACCACCTGACGCTAATTTTTAGCTGCTGCCCACAAGTGCCATTCATTACTGAACTAACCATGTTCCCTTTACCAATAATCAAAGCCTTCGGCAACGTTCAGCCCCCCAGTCTGCTTCGTCTAGTCATGTCCTTTATATCAAATTAAATGCATTCACGTCTTGACCGTTAGGTCACTCTGAAGCCAAGACTTGCAACGTTAGATCCTCCTTTATAATTTAATTCTAGACATGATACACTCCATGTCTTTCTGTGCTCTAAGCATCTAATTTGTGCAAACAACGTCTCTTGTGCATTCACTAGTGAAACTTTCTTAATATGGTTAGTTTAGCAGTAGACCATTTAATTTTCATTCTCGAAATTTAAAGCTATGTGGACACTGGCGACCGAAACTGAATGTCCTTTATGCACATAGGTACCTACTTGAAACAATTTTATGTCTGACTGAAAGACAATGCACAGTAAAAACCGCAGAAACATGACTGACCTAACTTTTCAGCATGCCTTTGCAAATGCCTCTTTCTTAGTGATTTAATTTGAAGGTTTATTTGGAAAATCTATTGTGCTATATTTCCAAAGACGATGTCGTGAACTAACACTGGTCCGTAATAATATTACGTAAAGTAATTGTTTTAAGCATATAGGCATTTCAAACTAGAGCTGCTTCAGAATGTTAGGTCTGGTCGCGTAGGCACGACAGGATTGCGTGCCATTGTCAATAAGAAATACACCAGGAATGCGCCCATGG
The DNA here is from genome assembly GCA_932274075.1 of Diarsia rubi. Classification (NCBI taxonomy): domain Eukaryota; kingdom Metazoa; phylum Arthropoda; class Insecta; order Lepidoptera; family Noctuidae; genus Diarsia; species Diarsia rubi. Next base: position 7,798,252 of record OW026414.1, read on the forward strand.
TGTCGCTTGCTATACAATCGGTAGGTATTACAAACGGAAACTCCGGGTTGCCAAGAATTTTTGCTATGGTATTCTCACTTGCAGTTTAATCTTATTTGAACGTGTTATTTAACTGGCAAATGTGAGTGTATGTGTGTATTTTATAGTATAAATCTGCTTTATCCTTCTACATAACAAGAACTTATGTAATGTGTACATTGAATCTTTGATTTAATACTTACGTACCTAACTTATACGAGTTAAGATACCAACCTATGATAAATAAATACATTTATATTATTTTGGCAGATAATGCCTTATTTAATTCAGTACTTTGTTGAAATCCAAATGAAAGGTACGCTTCTGCAAACACGTCACTAATTAAATTCGTTAACTTCTGTCAAACAAAGAGATTTCAACTTTAACGAGTCCCGAAACTCGTGAGAAAACTCAACAATGAGGCGGACCCTATTCAAAAGTATGCCACAATCTGTGATGGGTCTATACGTATACTGCGGGACTTTTACCGGGAATTCAGTAGCTAATATAACAGCTGAAAAGCCTTTAAAATTGAGATATAAATTTTGTTGGAAATATCTTTAGTTTTCCATGTGCGTTATAAGATAAGTATTTCTATGAAAAGATTCATCACTACCATTTTTTTGTTGGGTGAGAAATCATCCACCCTCTTGCTTTGGGTGAACTGTATGTTGTCAGAAGAATTCTAACACTCCCTGTGTTACACTTCTACTGACTAAAAACCACCCATGTTCCTTCTAAGCCCTTTGTGTTCTGGAGGGTATCTCTTTCGAACAGCCTGCAGCCTCATCACTGCCTGACCTTTTCCCAATAATGTTGGGATCGGCTTCCAGTTCAATCAGATGCAGCTGATTACTAAGTTTGTATATACATAAGTCAACTAACTGCCTATCTGACCACCACAGCCCAGTAATTGGGTACCTAATACGAGTACTATACCCGTAGTAAGATACTTTAGGTCTTCCAACAAAAAATCCATATATTGTTGAAAAAAACGTTTTTGTCAAAGTCAAACCTGCTGTATAAAACAATAACAGTATAAAAACACTCTGTATTTCTACTCCACTGTCTTAACTAGATACGTTCGTTTAATCACGTAATTGTATGATGATTGATGTGTTTAACGGTGACATTAAGTGATCACTTGATCTTCATCTCCGAGAGTAGGGCCACTGGTTTGTAATGTCGTGTGTTCTGCTCTATTGACTTAAATTGGCGCGTGCTCGGTATGCAACCGCCATCCCGCATCGTCACGCAACTCATCCGACCGTGTAGGTTGACTGTTCCATATCGTTTGTAGTTTTAGGAAGTTTTTAGTCAAAACTGATGGAATAATGAAGACAAAAATTTCTTTTAAATTGTGTTATAAACTATTTATTTACGACTATTCAATTTGAAGCATGACTATAGGTACGTTTAGACGGACTGACATCAATCCATTATGGTTATGTTAGGATATCGTATTACTTAGTATTAACTGGTTTATGGAGGTCAGATAGGCAGTCGATCTATGTAAAATACTGGTATTCAGCTGCATCCGGTTAGACTGGAAGCCGACCCCAACATAGTTCTGAAAGGGCTAGGCAGATCATGACAGTCAGTCATACCAGTGGCAGTGGGGTATCACGTTACCCAGTAACCAGCAAAATAGCCAGTAAAATGCTTGTATCCAGTTAATACTGACTAACAAACTACTGTTTTGCAAACCAGTTCAAAAACAAAAAGCTATACCAACAAAATACCTATGCTTTAAGTCCGAATTAATTCTCAACCCAAATCCCAAGCACAAAACGAAACTACAGTTCAACAAAAAGCAATTTTATTTAAAAAGCTGAACTATGCACGTAAAATAAATTGCAAATTCATTTTAAAAATGTTCAGTATCAGTTGCGGCGGGCGAGGCAAGTAATCAAGGCCTGGCGAGTAATATACTAGCTTGGTTGGTGTACACTTGTTCTAGTCGTGCGTGCGGATTAATTGCAGGCAGTGTACACCCGTACACCCGGCTTGTTGCTGGGTATCGGAGAGCCGGGTGTACTGATGTACACCAAGCTGTGTGGATGAGACACTGACTGTGTGCGAGGATCTGTGTAGGACTGGCTGGATTTGGGGGACTGAAATAGTCATTTTATACGAAAATAAAAGGTTTAAAAGTTGATGATATAGTTGTTCTGGGATGCAGTCACACCGTTTGATTGTAGTATGATTATTCAGAGTTCAGGACATGGTTATAAACTGTAATAAGTAGGTAAATTTGGTGGACCCGTCTTGACGTAACTACTTGAGTCACGTCAAGTCGGGTCCACCAAATTGAAATTGTGAATTGAAATTTTTGCGTCGTACTGAACTGTACCACGACTGCGACGACAGCAAACGACAGGGTAAGGACCCATTAGTGGTCTCTTCTGCTTGATATACCTACATCATATGAGCACATATTCTATGAGTACTCTGTTGCTATGTGAAAGTTAGGTCCGGAGAACATCAGTGATCTGAGCCAAGATTTTGGTTAAATAGAATATCTGTACCCAGCTACGAGTAAGATTGGCTAGGAATTGAGTTAAATGCGTCCTACACAGACTACACACAAAATCCAGCGTCGGATTCCAGTTGAAAATGTAAGCTACTGTGGTCCTACACGGCACCAGTTTGCTATTGTTTTCCGATCCAGTATTGAACTGAGTAAATCCGATTGAAAGTGTTTCTAGAAGATTCTATGGTTTCAATATCCCGGAAAAGATAGTTTTGTTGTCTAGTTTGAATAATGAATATTCGTATAAAGGGCAGATGACATTGTTATCTCCACGGGCAGAACCAGGCCAAGGGATGATGGGAGATTAGCACAAGCAAACAAGCCTATCCATGCCTAATTGCCCAGCAGCGGGTGAAGTCAGGTTGTAGATAATCAATAAACAAATCATTATCATCAGCCTATAATGTTCCCACTGCAGGGTCTCAGGCTTCCTCTCAAGGAGAGGGATGGATTAATCAACACGCGGTTCTAAGACATGCCGTTTTCCTCACAATGTTTTCATTAACCGATTTGAGGATACTAAAACAAATAATCCAAACCAATACTATAAAGAAATTGTAGAAATGACACAATTCTACAAAGATACACGTGTCAGTTGCGAAAACCAGAACAGCTAATGCAAACTCTATTAATTTAATCAAACTATAAAATGATCAAAGCACGCGTATAAACTTATACAAAATGTAGCACTCGCTCGTTGTATAAAGAGGATGCAGTGCAATCCATAACAAAGTTGATCAAAAGGAAGCTAAGGATGGCACCGAGAGCATTTGAACTTCCTCCACGAACGCAACAAAGTGAAACACGGTCAACATTTTACAAGTCTCGCAGACAATTGGAAAAACTGCACTCTGTAAGAAAACGAATAAAAGTTTTTTCATGTTTTACCATCATTGCAGGAAAAGTTAGATTTCTGCTCATATTTTTCTTTTCTGGTCTGTTTGTTTTGTGATAAATGTTATCCTGATCTTGTGATCCTCTTTGACTATGGACATGACAGGGACACACTGTCTTTTGATATCCAGTGAGTCCTCAGGCTACATCAATAATTCATAGTTAAAATATAAGGGTTTTAATATTATTTTCTACCACAATATTTGATCTGATAAGCAATATCCTTTTCTGAACCTTCTGTTTATGTTTTCGTTAAAGTTGGCCGAAAATTTCTCATAACTTTGTTTTTAACAGGTGCATAGGCTCCCTGCTATCCGAGCTGGATGGTCCCTGGGCGGGTTACGTGGAAGGTGTGGAGAGGCTGACCAAAGTGGACGCCGATGTCGCCCTCAGGGAGCTCGAGACCAAGGTGTCTAAAGCCATCATGTACGCGCTCGAGAACAGAGCTGTCTCCGAAAACAAAGTAAGTTTACTCAAAAATAACTAAAAAAATTTAAAGATGTCTGGCACGATAAACCAACCGTTATCTCAGATATAAAATATTGAGATATCTAAATAACTACTTAAAAACTTAATGATTTAAGCCAAGCTAATCTAACACATTAAAGCTAAAATAATATTTACATACAGAAGCAATTTAAAAAGTTAATCATAGCTCGATGAACAGGTCAATCTGATCAACGCCCTCTTTCTAATTGGACAACTTTCGACTTCGGTTCAACATGATAATTTACTCAACGATAAAATATGGCTCTAAATTCACAACGACTGGCTATAATTTTGTTTGATTTACCGGTGCAATGGTAGCTAACAGAAGTTCGCTATTTTAGCATGAAATTGCTACCACTAGGAGCTATGAAATGTGGCACCGCTACTTCCCGCTCATAGAGTTATCAAATGAGAGAATATGGTCTAATTGAACACGAGAACTTAAATAAAATAAAGCAGCCGGACGCGCCGTATAGTTTGGCAGCTCGCCACACGTGCCCCGAATACCTCCGCGAGACATTTCAATTATTCCTTAGTTACCGCTGGATCCAACTGAAAGTGCTGTCGACGATTTGCATTCAGCTATTTAAGTGCTAAAACTCGGTGCGAACAAGAATTCAATTACTTAGAACGGCGATATTTATTGGTCGGTCGTATAGTGAAGCATCTCACTGTCTAAATGTTTACAAGGCATTACGAGACCATAAACAGTTAAAAGCGACGCGACGTAGGCCGGTTCGGGTCAGCGGTGGGCGCGGGTCGCAAGCCCGTAGCCCGCAGCCCGCCTGTACCCACCACATACAACAAAGAGAAATTGCTTTTACACTAAGTGAACTTTTTATCTTCGCATCTAACGTTCAAAGTGAGTTAGCGCCACAGTGACGGGTGGCGGTCAAAAGCTTATATCAAAACCGATAATCGATTACAGTGAAATATTATATACGAAATTAAATGCTATTTCTCAGCATTCTCCGTAAATTGAAGATTTGATTGGATCAATTGACCCGCCTATAATACATCAAAGATCGATTTCCGAATAAAATTTTTGGCTTACCTCCTCAGCGTACTTACTTAGATGCCAATTTCGTTCGTTACCCGTCACTCGTCTAATGTCGCTCACAGCTCGTGGATTTAAGTGCAGTCCAGAATGGTTCATGGTCGTTTTATTAGAAATAACGAGGCTCATAAAGACCTCCCTTTATTTAGCGGTATGCATCCACAGCGCGTTAAAATATCACATAACATGCGTTTCGCTTCATGAATATTAATACTGCGGAAATATAACTTACGGCTATAGTAGGACGACGCTTTAACATCGCACTTTCATTTACTTCACGTCTCTTTTAATAGCACACATTAAAAGGATTTCCAAAATACAATAAATACTTTTCTATTTTAGCTATTGACTATGTATAATATCGTAAGAAAGCGAAGCAACCAAATTCGGGCAAAATGAGCTTATTGCCACCACACGTAGGTGACGTTGGATACATCCCGTTGACTCACACGTGGCAAAACACCTATATCTCATATAGTTATGTCACACACAGCGCACCTCGGATCAAGGACACCACTTCCGTCTTCCGGCTTAATAGGTTCATCTGTATACAAAACCGTTTCGCAGAGATTGTCTAACTCAATCGGAACACCAATTTATTTTAAGCGTGAAGTAAAAACAAAAAAAAAATGCCGCACTGCTTTTCTCCGTGAATATTTTCTGAGAGAGAAAATATTTTATTTTGTGTCCTCTCCCGTAATCAGCCGTGGCAATATTGCCAATATAGGTAATCTTGTTTCGGTCTCAATCATTTTCCTCGTATACAGCCGGTTGATTCAATAAACTTGTGACAGCATACGTTTGTGCCTACAGGTTTTATTTGCTGGGACAGCTGATCCATAACGTTAGATAGATATTTATGAAATGTTCTTTGTTCCGTACTGTAAGAGAAAAACAAAAAAAAAGCGAATAAACAACGGAACTTAGAAAAAGAGGAGGAATGGATAAACATCCTTTATGCGAGAAATTACTAATGAGTAGTAGTTAATTAAATAAAAGTAAAAGATATTGTGTTTACTGAAAAATGTATGTTCTTTTGTGCACCGGTGGGAGCTTAACAGTGTGTTCTCGGGAATAATAAAAATAAATCAAAATAACTTAATTGTAGATAATTTTGATAAAATTATTAGTAAACGTACTAATTGTGAATAGTAAAATTATCAGAAAGTATTCAGCCGATTCAATTTTTATTAAAATTTGAAAACGCAAGCTCAGGTTTTTCATCCAAAAGACTTAGTACGAACTCAGCTAGGCGTACTGCAATAAACTCCTAAAAATCCTGTTTTATCGCCGTAGCAATATAACAAAAGATAAACGAGGCTGAATATAACGCACTTTAGCTTTATTACCCAGACTTTGGCGCTTTATAAAAACTTTTCACTTACCAGACAAGTCCGACATTGTACCCTAGGCTGGAGGTTGTTGACTCTCAATCCGCACTACCTAACTATTAGTTCTACGAAGTCGACTCGCCTTTTAATCAAGCAGAATGAGCTAGTATTTGCAAAACAAATTGTTGAATAATAAAACAGTGGGATGAAAGAGAAAATGAACACTGGGTGTGTAGAAAGAAACTTAAGTGCGGAAAAGTTAGATGAATTGGTATTAGTTTTCCAATTCGATTTCAGTTTCGAACACTTATCAATTGGAGTATTCATGAGTTTATATTACTATTGCTTAGAGTATTCTAAAGTTAAATAAGGGAAGGTGTTATACCTTTTAGCTTCGTACAAGTTAATTTATAAAGATAAATATTGTATGATAAAGTTTAAAACATAGAGATTGACATTGTTATTAAGTAAAATGTGTTTCATAGTATTGTATGTTCTTAAGTAAAATGTGTTTCAAAAGCCATATGTAGAAATCAACAAAATATAGAAAGAGGATAATCGTCAGTAAAAAACATATATACTCGCAGCCTACTCGTATCTAGCCGTAGATCTCCGGATCCCACACGATGCAGACGTCACGTATCTGTGTCAAGAACTCCACACCGGTAATCATCGCCTCTCTTCGCTTCCTACGGAGCAATTTACTGGTTGTTCGCTAATCATACCTTGGTTAATCTCCCACCCACTGAGGACATGCGGTAATGACGGGAGAATATCTATAATCATGTATAGAGGATTCATAATAGGGATGTTTACTGACTTCAAAAAATGTGATTCTAATTAGTCCGTCTGTTAGATAATCGAAAAATATTGGATACGTATTTTTTGTTTTATCAAATCAATAAAAATTGACGAAGATAAAGCGCGTCAATGATTTAAGTGGGGGTTGGAGACGTCAATGACCGCAAAAAAATTTCATACTAATGTCTTAGAGTATGACGTCACACGAGTTTTCTAAGCACTGTATCGTCCTCATTGTTTGTTTACGTGAAAAAAGAAAAAATACGTGTCCAATATTTTTTGGTTATCTACTCGTAAATGACGGACTAATTCATTTTTTTTTGTAACTACCATATTGAGTAGGTACAACTTTACAAATGCTTCGGTGAATCATCCAAATTTTTCAGTTTGACTGGGTGCAGATGAATGTCAGTGTTTTACATCGTGCACTTTTTTTCAAAGTGTATGGTGTATGTTACAGTCTGTTTTTATTTTGTAAATTTCGCTTCGAACGAATATGTGAATTTACTCTTCGACACCATTCGAATTTCCCTGCCATGTTACTCTGTGTAATTCCGTTGCTGTCATAATATTATGAAACTTGTGTATTCGGTCCGGCACGGCAATACCATTCGATATTTTTGGAAACATAATATTTTATGCATTCAAAAGTCATCCCATCATTGAGACCCAACTTTTTCTGTTATAGTGTAGTTAGGTTCTGAATTACATAGTTTTTCGTTATAATTGCTCATTTTAGCATAACAGTAATTCTCAGCTATAATAATCTCCAAAGTTTTGTATAACATTTTCTTGTTCTCGTCAAACTTACCACAGACGTGAAATCCATACTACCCTGTGTATAAAGTCTTTTGAAAATAAGCATACGGATAAACCATGATCTACGGCTGCGGTCATAGGAAACTTTTTAACCCAACCCAGAAGTACGATCAAAATTAAGAAATACATACACATTACAAGGATAGATTATATCCTGAAATGATATCTAAGTAGAACCTAAAACCCTATTTATTAAGATATCTCATGGGATTTATGCGAACTCCAAGCGGTTGAAGCCCTAGGCTTAAGAGTAGTGTCATCGACACACGTCGAGTGTTCCATAGTTCATATGAACTCAGTCGGTGTACTATGGACCCCTTGTTGTATAGTGAGACGCCGGCGCCCGCCCACGCCACGTGCGTGCTTTCACCTCGCGAATCGCAGGCGCAATGTGCAGTCGATAGCGAGCGAAAATTCTATATTACTGTGGAGTCAAAGCTTTTTTATTTTTGTTGTAAAGCCCTTGAAAGTCTGTATTTAAGACAAATGTTAGTGCAAATATTAGGTTTAAGCATGACCGATTCATACAAAAAGGAGCATGTAAGATTGAAAGCAGGTCATCATCATCATCATCATTGTTCCCACTGCAGGGACTCATGCTTCCTCTCTAGGAGTGGGATGGGCTATTATCTACCACGCTGGCTCAGTGCGGATTGGTAGATGTCCCATGTCTTCGGATTTTTGGTTCTAAGACATGCCGGTTTCCTCACGATGTTTTCCTTCACCGTTTTGAGAGCAGCGGTGATGAAATAAATTACACAAAGTAATGTTCCTGCCTGGGTTCGAACCCACGACCTACTGTTCGTAAGTCGTAGCCGACACCACTTGGCCACCGCTGCTCATGCTTTCATGGGAAAACCACGTGTTTTGGGGATGATTGAGAAGTGAACAATTCCTTACGTTGCGGGTCCAATAAAATTATTTTGTGTTTCAGTACTATACTAAAATATATTGAACAGTATTCAATATTATTGTGGCATTCCATTTACCTCAAATGCTTACCTAAATTTCACTAGTATAAGGGCTATTAAAGTCAAGTTATTTATATTAGGTCGTGACTGCTCCGTGCCTATAAATAACCTATACATTACTCAATTTGTTCAAATTGAGTACCTACCAAAAGTTTGATAATGTGAACAACTTTTTAAATGCCGCCACATATCACGAAACTCGATAGGTATACCGAAATTTACAACGTTAAAGATAACATGTAACGTGTAAAGCTATTAATATTAATTTCTCAACGCATTTCCCCGGCGCCTACGCATATTAAACAGTATGGCACACGACCTTATATAAAATGCTTATTGGGCAGAAAAGTTCAGAAGGGCCACTCTCAAAGAATCCTAAGTACAACTCCATACTTTGCAACTTTTCGTTTTAGCACACTGCAGAACACAGGCTACGCAAGTTAAGTTTAGCAGGTGTTCCATAGTTTGCGTGAAGTTATATTATTGCTTCCTATTAAATAAATTAATAAACCCCAAGTGAAAGCCATCGTTGAAAAACAACGCGTTGTACAATAATCCCGAAAAGTATAGTTTTCCTCATTTTGCTTTTCCAAGAAGTAGTACTAACACTCATATGTGAAAATCTTGATAGTTTTCGTGCATAATTGGAATTGAACCTTCTTCTTCTTCCACATAGTACATGATTGGTTAAAAATGTGGGTTTGGCGTGTGGCAGATTATACCGCTCGTGTCTTGGGTCATGACTTACGTGGGCGAAAACTTAGAACCTCGATACGACCAATCGCAGAACTGATGTATAGTCCCACCGACTTTATTTATTGTAATACTCCGACTTGTTTATGAAACGACTTCTGGTTCTGACGTATTTTTTATTAGGACTTATGATTAATTAGAATTGTACTGTTACAAAAGTTTTGCCGCGATTGGTGGGCAGTTACGTAAATAGAAACGTGGAGTCGTAAAATAATTAATGGTATTGTTGTAATTAGTTTTAGTGGGTTACGGCTTTTGAAGTGGGTCTTAAAGCAGTTTTATGTCGCGTAATGGGCACGTTACTCGGTTTCGATCCATGGTTTAACGACTAGTGTACCTTAACCTGCTCATTTCTTTTAATTGCCCTGAACTTAATCCATCTTTGGTTATTCAAATATTCGTGACACGTAGGAAAAATACCCGTGCCATTAAATAAATAAATTTAATAACACAGATACATACTCGTACAAACATTGTAGATATTCAGTTGAGTCGCCGAACATCGATTCATTCAAAGCGAAGTATTTCTTATTTATTACCTTGTCCTCAGTAGCAAGTATTACTTGTTACCTATGCTGTGTAGTAATGCTTACTATTAAGTATACAAATTATCCGTAGTCGAAGTTATTACGAATTATAATTAATCATCCACATTCTCGGTTATTAACCAGATATTCAAACACTTTTAACTACCGTAAATCTATTAAATAATTAATTGAATTTATATTATTTCTCACGTTATAAAAATCTTTACGGTATCATAAAATTAATCAAATAGTTTCGAAAATTTCTGAATAAAACGTTTTGTACGTCGATAATGTACAAACAAAGGAAAGATTTACTCACAGAAGTCTTTTTCTTACAGAAGTACCAATTATTTGATTAAATACTACATCAAAGGCAGTATAATTATCACCTAATAACAAAGGCACTCAATGGAGAGTTTACCTATTGAGAGACTATTTACCGCTTTAAAGCGCTAAACTGCGCTGAATAGCAAATGTCACGTTTGTCTGTTTGTCTGTGCACAATGGCCAGTGACATTGTAAACACTAAGTACATAGGATACTCTTTGTCCCACGCTTTACCTCTATGTTTTCCACTAGGCTAGTAACTACCATGGGCCTTCATACTATTAAATGTAATTGCAAATAGCATGCGAACTACATATTTTTCCATAGCAATCTGACGCAATGGAAAAATATGTAGTTCACACTGAATACAATCTGCATTCTGAACTCATTCCTAAAAGGTACCTCTATGCGAAAAACGATTGTTAAAAAAACTGTGAAGAGGGCTTAACTCAACTCTTTCTAACAAATTAATTATTTGCCGCCTTGAATATGGTTTTCCACAAATCGTTGGAGTAAATGAAGCCACAAAACCTTCACGAAATAAACACGACCTTCAGCCACCTGTGAAGAAGTTGTTAAACCTAATTAATTTGAAATAGGCAATCGCAAGGAAAACTTTTCTCATTTTCTATTAAGCAATCTTCCGGGCCGGCGCGCCCTGTAATTGCCTCATTTCCCACAAATGGCTCTCCCGAACCATTCAGCGTAAAATGACTATGACGTCACACTATTTTTTTTCTATTGTCGTTTCTGACGCAATGATTGTCACCTATTCTATCAATTTGTTGAAGATAGTTGTCGTTTATTGATAGACTTAAGTTTCAAGATATTTACAGCTTTTGTTTTAGTATTAAAAGGAATTCTGTACTTACGGTATATTTTTAGAAGTAAATATATTTCGCCTGTTGTGCTTGCGTTTTTAATTATTTATGAAACATCGCTCTGATTTAATTCAGCAAATTCATATTTTATTTCATAAATCAATAGGACGGAGCAGAATAAATCACTTTCAGTAATTTATGACTGCTCCACGCCTCAAGTAAAATAGATCGTAATTTCGAGCGATATTAACCTAACCGTAGTAATAAATTTTACCACACTTAGATGCGTTTCACGACTCTAACATATGTTATGCGTGCAATTTATAAGGTTTGCCACCAAACAGGTTAACTATAATAATGTTATACGCCTCGAAATATGGCTATAGGTGTATGTCCGATTTATGATAGGCCATTTATATGACGGCCTTACGTCTGAACCTAAAATATTTATTGTCATGTTGGGAGCACCTATAAAAGTGCCATTTATTATTTATCTCGTACAATCTAGTTATACAGACGGGAGCAAAAAACGCGAGTTAGACTGCGGCCCGGATTGCTTTTTGTGATGTTCAGATGTGATATGATTTATGTGCCCGGCTCGCCTTGTTTATCGTGTTTTGGGATAAACAGACCCATGTTGGTATTACTTTGGATTATTAATGTGAAATTATGGGTTTACTTTGTATAACATCTCTAGTGGTCATGTCTCTATGTGCAGAAAACCTTTTTTTTTGGCCGCTAGTTTATGTTCGTAATCTCATTTGAAACATGTAATAAGTATTTAATAACCTTTAATAGATTCCAAATGTATATTTATTACCAATACAACCGTAATTTAAGTGAGTACGCGATAGGCATGCAGTGAGACAATTCTCCAAGTCATACGAACAGATATCATTCATAAAAAGACATTCAAATTCAATGACGAGCTGCCTTGACACGGGATGTTCCGTTTTTTATACCTCCTCCTGAATTATTTAACATTCTCTCATATTATTGCGTTTTATATTCTGCTAATATACCGGTATGGTTTTATGTGCTTATTTTAATACTAATAATATTCCTTATACGTTTAACGCAATTTATTGATTCGTCGTAATCTTAAATGACGAATACGCCACTTTGTCACTGGGTGTTCCAAAATTAATATTCCTAAGTTCCTAACAACAAAGATAATTACACAACATTCACTAATCCAAAAACATAAGATTATTATAATTAAGTTCTAAACCCAGCTTAGCTGTTATAATTTAAATAGGTACATGATTATTATAACAACTGTATTCTATTGTAACACTACGTCTAAAATGAACAATGAAACAGAGCATAATACAAGTAATTTTAGATCATTACTGCTAAGTGCTACAAAATATAACATTTTCATACACACTGCACAATTGCGTATGACTCATGGCGAACAAAGACGAGCTTATGTTACAATTATTGTAATTGTATAATATTTATCGATTAGCTATACAGTTAGTCATTCGTTGTACAGTCTATACAAGTATTTTACCAGCCCACAGCAACTTTATTGCAACGTAAATACCGATCACTGTCATTATAGTTAATTTTTCAGTGGAAATAACCCAACACCAACCCTATACCTACTCATCATAATCATTCTGTTTCCCTTATCCCAATTCATTTGGGGTCAAACTTCTCGTACTAAGTTCGTCATTTTATAAGATACCTCCTTTCTTGCCATATCATGCTTGACACAGTCCATCCATCGTTTCTATGGACTTCAGTTACTCTTATACACATCCAAATTTATACTCAAAACTTTCCTCACGACATTTATACCAACCAACCTTATATATTAGTATAAGGGATTGGTCGATCAATATTAAGATCAATGTGATTTTGACAGAAATGGTAAGCGCAACGGTAAAACATCTATGAAAGGACTATAAATGGTAATCTAATAGACTGGGTGACGTCTAATGGAGAGCATGCCATACTTGTAAATAGCAATGACGGACACACGTATAAATTCATAATTAACGTTTAATTAATGACTGGCCAGCGAAACAATTAACAATGGATTCGTTGTGTAGTGTACAATTGAAACTGATAAAAGTTGAAACTAGTGCAGGTAGGTTCTGAACGAATTATTTCCAATTTAACGGAGTTCATGAAAATCTTGCAATTAAAATATTAAGCAAAAACTGTTAAAAAGAAACTATAGATAAACAAATGCGTTACAAATATAAAATTTTAGCCATGGATGCCTTTGCACTTCCCGATTCAAATACACAAAGCGTTAAAATAAGTATACGGAAAGCGATCATGTTTAACCATTAACAAAGTAATTAGCGATTTCCGCAGGCATGTTTTTAACAGCCAAAACAGATTTAAACTTAACACTAACACTAAGGTCTAATAAACATTATTTGTTTGGCTCATGTCTTAATAAGCACATCTCAACCTAAGAAATTATGACGCACCTTTTTGGGCATTCATTTTATATTCACACCCTTTCTTTTTTTACGTAACTTTTCCATTAATTTAACAATACGTTAATCTTTTTCTAAAAACACACATAATCGTTCAAACGAGGCAGTTAATATCAAAGCAAAACTACAGTTATTCTACAACTGTTTCAATTTGCAATCATAAAAACTTCTGTCTATCCGTTTATTGCGATTCCAAGCGGTGCTTTTATATCGGTTTGAATTATCTAGTTTCTTTAATACTGTAATTACTTGCATGCCCACTGCCCACCCGCGGCAAGCAAATTCTCGTGATCCTATGTAGAGTCGAACAAGTTATTTGGTATACAGGTAAAAAATACACTGCCAATATTCTTTTCATAGTGTCTGTAGTACTGTAGATGTTTTTAAGCTTATGGCATACTTACTTATGATAGCGATAAAGAATTATTGCGTACTAAGCACTACTAGTCTAGAATTATTGTGCACTCTACTAGTCGTATATGGTTTAAACTTAACTTTTAGGCCTTTCACAGTTATTATGCCTTGTGACTGAGACTGTAACTTATTTTGTTTGTTTTTGACAATTCAAAAGACCACCAAGGCAAAGGCCACCTGTTTACCTAAGAGCTCATTCGACTGTACATACCAGCTGATAGTTTTTTTAAATTCTTTTAGTAGGCAAGGCGGTACAATCCGGTTGCGGTCGTGCAAACTGAATGCGTTAATGAATATTTACTATATTTAGTTGTTGGTGCCTTTTTATGCCTGTCTTGAGAGCTGTTGGTAAAAAATCAGTAATTAGCACATAATGTTGAAAGAGTTTGTGCCGACTATCTGAGTTTTGAACTGTTAAGTTTTAATTGATGTCTGCTTTTTGTTGTAGCAGCTTTATTACTTGCACTATCACTGTTCATTATTTAATTAACGTTTTATTTTCTTGTGGTGTTTTACGTTCGTGTGTTTTGGTTTGTTAAGCTTAATCTTTCTTGTGGAAAACGGCGCTGTAAAGAAAATTTGAGAATATATAAAACAATATGATGAATATGTAACTTGAATTATTGTGACTCATATTTTCGGTTTAAAAAGTGGCTACATTTCAATACACCTTATTTTCAGTTGATATTGTTAGTAGTTTGCAGCTTTTTCCATTTAATTTGTTTTCCAATTTTCTTGCTTCACTCCGTGGAATATCGAGAAAAGCTGTCTGTACAGCTTGACACGAATATATCCCAATATTAATAAAAGTAGTTCTAAAGATATCCGTTATATGTATGTTCTCGCGACAGATGTCACAGTCGTAATAAAACTTCGTCCTGAATCCTGCGGGATTCATGATATTACTCCTAAGTTGCGGAATCTTTGCGTAGCTAACTTTGCTTGGAATACCTACATAAGATATCACATCCACGTGGGAAATACTGATTTTCATTTGCAGCTGCTAGACGGAAAGCTTACTTATGCCTATATTTGGAAATGGTTTTAATGGAGAGTTCGTGAAAAAGGTTATTATAGAGAGTTCATGCAAACGGTAATAATTTGATGTTTGCCTATTTTAGATTCGAGTTTCGGCTTGTGGCTCTAGTAGGAACTATCGCTGCCATCTTTTTTAATCTGTCAATATAATTAACAAAAAAATAACCATGCTGCATAGTACCTACTACCTCACCTATAAAGGCCATGAATGCCGCTTAGCAAAAAGCGTAAACATTTACAATTTCAAGCACATTTTAAAGTGCATTTCAAAAGAGTCCAAATATGTCACATGTTATAAATAGCAGAAAAATTTAAAACGTATTCACAGTGGCGTCGCCTGGTGGTATTATGTAGTACTTTTTGCAATAATTGTGTCGGAACTATGCGCCTATTTGCGTCCGAGTTGTTGTGGTTTATTTACGTGTCGCG
Source organism: Diarsia rubi (assembly GCA_932274075.1). NCBI lineage: Eukaryota > Metazoa > Arthropoda > Insecta > Lepidoptera > Noctuidae > Diarsia > Diarsia rubi. The sequence goes on from OW026414.1 coordinate 7,813,933, forward strand.
AGTCGTTGAGGCCGTTCACTCGGCGGTCGGCGCACGCGCTGGTAATGTAGCACTCCAATATATCTAGACTAGAGATGTGAGTGAGGACTGGAATGTTACCATTATGATTGTATCGATACGTATAGTTTTATACTCGTATATGTTTCATACAGTGGAATGGAAAAAGGATTGAACGGTAGCGCGAGGTACTCCTCAGAATTAGCTGACAAGTATTTGATAGGTCTGTGACAAGAAGAAAATCTTTAAATACTAAGGAAATATGAGCAAGCTAACCAACTCCTACCTACTTCATTGTTGTAAGTAACACATAGTATAACTTGAAACGAGAAACAAATTAGTAAAGAAAATCACTGAATAAACACGACGCTTATACATATTTTTGATTAAAATATCTTAGAGCCTATATATACCTATCGACATAGTTACTATAACAAATATACAGGTAACTCTATAACGTATAGGTGCTCGTACACCGGTTATTCACACCTCTACCTGATCCTCTCCGTGATAATCCAGCGACTGCAGCGCTCTGCAGCGCTGTCTATCCGCTGACAAATGACATGACTGTATCGAAGCAGCGCCATCGTTTGTCTTCATCTCAGCTGAAACACGCTGGAACGCGCGCTGAGCCGCTGATTACATCTCACTTTTTGCTAGTTATAGGGATAGCGGTACAGCATTCCTTGTTTGCGTTTACGATCACGTACACATAATGTTACAGGTCCTAATGTTGTGGAGAAAATTATACTTGGATTTGAGTACGAAGTTATGATTATTCCTGTTCTAAAGCTCGTTCTAACTTCAACCTTATTGCTTTTATGACGGTATAGGTTTTAGTAAATGTTTTTGGAATTTAGTTTGTTTTTCGATGTTCGACCTCTTAAACTAAGACGAAAGCTAAACGTACTCTCATTCACCCATAGGATCAGTTATTTTCAATATGCTTGCTATTAATCAAAGGCGTCACCACCTTTCAAAATAGGTACTTTAGTCTTTATTTTCACACATTTAACTAACCAATAATTTCTCCTTATTCCTAGGTTCGTCAAGAATGCGGTCCCCCAGCCACTATGGACAGTCCAGCCCCGTCATCTTCACAACCCACACCAGGTTCATTTCGCCGGGAAAACCTTAGGGCACCTCCACCAGACACTGAACTCCTCCAGTTCGCTGCTAACCTCGCCTCTACCAAGAAGCTGTTCGCTGGCCTGGCTGATCGGTTGTGTGATGAACCGGACTTTGCAGCTGACGAGAATGAGCGCTGTTGGAATGGGAACGCTGTTGCAGAGTAAGTAGCTCTACCTTCTTTTGTTTATTATAATTTCTTGTAGTTTGGTAGCGAAATTAAAGGACTACACAAGTCAATCTCATATTTCTACTAGATTTTTTAACAGGATTGACTTGACTTTTTGGTAGCTTAAATTTCAGTGTCATATATTTTTGGCTTGTCCACAGTCATAATCGCTGATTAAATGGCACTTTGTCTAGACCCTCAGACCTTTGATGTGACCACACGTTATTTATCACACTTCATTATAATTTGTTAACTGAATTAAACTTTAGTATTTGAATGAAATGATCCAGTAAAATTGTATTCATATTTAATAACGTGAAAACGTGACATTCATGTTATGCTAATCTCATTTCAATTTGACTGACAAATTGCACGCACAATTCAGAGCGGACAGTTGTCACATACAGATCTAATTATGAACGTTAAATTTCTGTATATTATGCTTGGTTGGTCAAGTAAGCGCAAATGCCTCTGCTGAGCAATGAGATCCGGAGTTTGAGTAAAGTAGCATTGAGATTTTCTGTCAGTAATATCTCAGTCGAAACCTGGTTTTGTGCCAGATTGATGGGTCGCCCCCTGTAACAAGGGGCATTTACTTAACTGGCGAAATGACGGTGCACTACAGGGTGTGCCCAACCCAACGGGGATTACAGGTGTGATGATAAGTACCATATGTACGTTTGTGATTCCATAACTAATATTATTCCAAATTATTGTCTAGCTACACGAAACCCCTGGTGTCGTCGGCATCGCTGAGCGACCAGAAGTACAATCCCGAGATTACCGGCAGCGCCCCACAGGATTCAAGAGTAGCCACCTTAGCAGACAGACTGCAGCAAGCTAGACAGGTAAGAAACATGTATTTAAATTAACCATTCAAACATACGTCAACCAAGCATTCTGTACATCAAACTAAGTACCCCTACGCAAAAATTTTTGCTGGCATACGACTTTTTTTTTGAGGTCAAAAATCACATTTTACGTTAAAACTCAACGTAGCGCTCTTAAAACATTGTGCTAGTGGATGCTTTGAATAGTAAACGGGTCATGGAGGTAATTTAAGTATAGTTATAACTTGAAAAACTAGTATTTACAAAAACAGCTGTGCAAAATTTGGAACTTTAACCCCCAATATCTCCGTAACTAGGGGGTTCCCAGGTATCAGGTCAAATTGATCGCTCGCAGTGGTGGGGAGAACAAGTGCCCTTCGTTTGCGTTAAGGGTACTTTTACACCCTTTATAAGGGAGCTTATTGAAGGCGGATTGTGTGGGGAGTGATATGGAAGAAAAGGGACTGATTGATAGCGTTTAGGAACTTATTAGGATCGTAGCAGGTAGTGTTCTGAGGTTTCTGCCTACCCCCATGAAAAGACGTTTTTATATGTTTGTATTATAGAGTTTCTCTTAGAAGGACAGACTGGAAAGAGATTTGTGTTACGCCAACCCCAAGTTACAAGTGACGACGGCATGAGATGATGATTATCCGAGGAACATTGAATACGGAAAACTCGCAAAGGAAAAACACATTAGCAGCGTTCAGACTAAATGACTATCTTGCATAATGGTGTCTAACGCGTAGTGAAATATAAAATCCATTAGTATAACATGACAGCTAAAAGTCAAGTGCTTCAATCAAATAACGATTTAAATTAATGAAATCCGAAAAATAGCAGTTTACGATAACAATTATGGCAACGCATAGTGTTACGCGCGCAAAATATTGTGTTTGTGGGTGCCTGGGGTCCTAGGGGTATTTAAAGATAAGCTAATTATATATTGGTTTTTATATTTTGATTTTCGCAAGAAAAACAATAAAAATTGTACCTAAGTTTTAACTGTAACCATGGTTAACTGTATGCATGGTCCAGACGTCAACGTCTCTTTAAACCCATCGGTTGGTACAGTTTAGACAATGATAATAGCTTACAAAATATATTTAAAACAACGCGGCGCCAAAGAGTGCATGCCGAGACAGCTGTGAATGGGGTCACGATCCCAGCAATGAGGAATATAACGCCGGATGACAAAACGTCGCGACACATCATATGTGCTAGCTTCCTAGAAATAATAAAAATATATCCTGTGCGAGTCAATGTAGCTGTTACAGTACTGTCATATGAGAGCTGTTATAAACTTTAAATTCAGCTAGATATGAGATTATTAGAGGAAATCTTAAATGTACGGAAAAATCCTCCGTTAGTTACCAAGTTGAACGAAAAAGTCATTTCACCTACGCGAGAACACTTGCGCAAAAGAACATTGCCGAAAACATACCGGAAAGTACCAAATCCCACGTATCAGTAAATCACCATGTTCTTCCTCTGACGAAACGACCACAGTTATCAACTTTTACAATGCTCAAAGTGGTTCCAAACTACTAAAGTAACGCCAAGCTTTGTAGATAACAAACAGGTTCTAGCTCAACAGGAAGGAAATGCACAGTTAAAGAAGTCGTTAAACGCGTTAACTTGGAAGAAGGGAAATACTCAGGGATAAGTGTTTGCGGCTAATTGACATCGGTCTCTTTTTAAATTAACTACTGACGCCCGTTTATAGAGAGGGGTTTCATTCAACTCCAGAAAAAAAGTCAAGTATCGCTTCCCAGAACTTTGATTGCTAAGTTCAAGCAAAAAGCATAATTGAAATTTTCTACAACATAAATCCTCTGTTATGGGCTATTACCAAGAATTTATGTTTTGTTATTAAGAAAACGAGGAACTTATTGTAACTGGCGGAAATTTAGCTTTAAAATCGAATACATGATTCCGATGCTGTTGCTTGGGTTCTGCCAATCTATCAATATGTTAACTAGCTCTATCGATAGAAAAATATTCAAAGAGCTTGAAAATTTTCTCTTCAAATGATTTCTAATTTGTATCGTCTCAGCGTAAAATTTTCCAAATAGGGAACTACATTTCCTCCGGGCAAACAAAGGGTTACGGTTAGATCAGTTAACACCCATTCTTCAATCATCATTTTCATCATCAGCCTATAATGCTCCCACTTCAGGGACTCAGGCCTCCTCTTTAAGAGAGGAATGGGCTTATAATCCACTACGCGGGCCCAGTGCGGATTGGTGGATGTCACATATCTTCGAATTTTTTGGTTCTAAGACATGCCGGTTTCCTCACGATGTTTTCCTTCACCGTTTTGAGAGCAGTGGTGATGAAATAAACTACACCAAGTAATATGCCTGCCTGGGTTCGTACCCACGACTCACTGTTCGTAAGTCGGGGCCGCCACCACTGGGCCACCACTGCTCTTCACTAACGTGTCGCTATTTCCCTTTTGCATGTTTTAAAAGAAATATTTTTAGATTCCACATCTATTTATATCTCTCCTCTTTTTAAAAACATTAAATTTTGATAAACTCCAATATCAAGTCTTCACTTTCCCTCCACAGTTGCTCGTCTCATACTCTCGCAGCAAGGAACTCTCAGCAGAAGCTTTCATGCAAGGTGACGAGGCTGGCGAGGAAGGCTCAGGATCTGGTCGCAACTACCCTGACGACTACGACACCGAGGGTTCGGGAGACGACGGCTCCGGGGATCATGATGGACGTGAGTATATGATGGTTATTAGACTGTGAAGGATACGGTAGCGAGACAGTTGACAGAGGAGAAAGGACGAAAAATACGTGTTGCACCGACGACCTCAAGCAATATGAGACAAGTACTGGAAGATGATGCAGGTCGTGAATGCGGCCAGTAAGTGCCGCCAAAGTAAATGCTTATCTATGAATTAAGAATTTTTAGTATTTTTTAATAATCTGGTATAATTCAGACCTGAACTGATTCTTGAAAGTCCAAAAAACCAAACAGTATTTTCAGATCATAGAAACCATCTTCACCTCTGTGACACGTGTTTTACGATTTATGACACTAAATTATGGCGTTATTGACAGTGGTAACATTGCTGCGTTGATAGACTGAAACTCTCCAGTATTGCAGCACAGCTGTCTAGAATCACACACACCTGTCATATAAATAAATTTTCTGAAATCCATATTGTTGTCACAACAGAAAGCAGAACGTACCCCAACGAGACTCCCCCCGACTCGTCGACGCCCAAGGTGTTCAGCAGCGCGTCACCACGCATCACCACATCAGTGCTGACGCTACTGACGGCCGCACTGCTCGCTCGCCTCACCTAAGAGCCGCGCACGCACGTAAGAATAACCATATCATTTGTATGACGTCATGAATGATCGTGTGAACGACTGCCACTCTCTCGTGCTGTCCCTCTCACACGCACGAGTGGTCCCATATGCGCCAGTGAGACGGGTGAGCGACGAACATAGTGTAGTGAGTGACGTAATAAAAGACACGTGAGTGATGCGTAGTGCGACCGTTCGTTCGTTGTAGCTAGTCCTGAACTACGGTAGTACCCGATGACAGATTTCCGCGTATTTACAAAGATTAATAAGATTTTATAATGGAATCTCATAACGATGCACGCGATAATCCGATGCATTTAAGATATTTTAACGTTTGTAAATGTACAGTGCATATCCCAGTTAATGTACAGTGCATATCGATGATGTCTTCATTTTGTAAATATTTTTTTTGAAGATTCTTCTTAGAATTAGGTGGAAATATACATTGTAATGGAAGCTTTACTATACTTCTGCATTTAAAAACTTTGAGGTGATTGTGAAATTTACTGTCAGAATAATAATAAATTATTTGAGAAATCTTTAATCATTGTTGAACACTAGCTGATTGGCAATAACTTTATTAAGAAAAATGTATAACGATTAGAAGCGAGTGATAACTCTTAAATAAGGATTCTGTGTACAGTTTGTGTAAATACCTGAAATCCTACTGGTCTAGGTGCTTAGCTAGTAAATATATTTCGTTGCCATATTAATATTACGGATATTATTATTTATAATGTTAATTAAGTCATAATTTAAACTAATATTATGTTATGTGATACTGATTAGTTCATAAGTTGGAGCACTTGTTGCATTGTATTGTGTTTTTAATAGAATTGGTTTATAATTTCATTGCATAGCACGTATTTAAAATGATCATCTAAATGCAAAACAAAGTTCCATCATTAACAAAAAATATAAAAGATATTATAAAAAATAGCTGTATGTTTGTTGTGTATAATTTATTTACTGCTGGCCTAAATACCCGTGTTTATTCTGATATATAAAAATATTTAGTTTCAATATCAATAAACCAGTAATGTAGGCAGAAATAAATGACAAGAAAAAAAATATAAGTTATATATGTAGCAATAAAGTACGTTTGTAAATTGCTTTAAAGATTAGTGAATATATCTATGTATAATAAAGTGTTGCGGTCATGTAATGGCTGCGTTTTGTATGTATCGTAGATATGGTTTGTTGATGTGAGGACCAGGATGGAATGTTGGGACATGTTGCTACTACTGATCAAACAGTACATACAGGGCTCTTTTTTTCATGACTAACCCAAATTTGCGAGGCACTTCCTATTCTATTTCTTAGTTTGGCAAAAGGCATCAATTCGTGGAAATGATTGATGATAGCGATAAAACTAATACATTTTCCAGAACACTTTGAACATGGAATACCAAGTTTTTCGATAGTCATTACAAAAACAATCCTGTATAATATTATTAAACAATAACAAACGGCGATCTCTTCATGTTTGATCGCAGCCTCTTAGATTCGGCCGAGTATCTCGAGTATGTTGATCAGCTTCAAGTATCGGTTCAGGAAGTTCTGCTCTTTGGAACAAGGAAAGAACTTCCAGCCTTGACCGATATTATGTACTCGACGAAAATGTAATAAATAGCGGTCAAGCAGGCCGCTTTATTAAATTATCTATGTATTAAGTAATAAAGTTAATTCACATTTAAATATTTAGGTTTAATATTTTTTTTTACTATAAACCTATCCTATGACTGAGGTACAGAGTCTAAGAGCACCAATATGTGTGTATCCGTGTATTGATTAACGTTTTACATTTTCTCGAACATAGCATTTCAGGAGCCATAATATTATGAATTATGGCTCTGGAGAAAATCACTTTTTAATTTTGTTCAGTGTATAGTCATATTAGTGCTCGACTGTACCTACAGCCTGAAACTGTATTAATTTTCCTTGTTTTAAAATAATCGTCAAAGAGCTCGCTGTAAAAATATATTGCTCGAATAAAGTTGGGAGCACACATGCGACTTTTGTTACTCTATATTTTATCATCCACGTTTAAAATATATTTTATGATTACAACAAAGAATTTTGTTTTATGATATTTTTTGCCTTCTGATCGTACATTAGATTATATTGGTACTTACTTCAAGAATGTATTGCTGTCACCAATTAATTGTGTGGTTTGCTTACTCCAAGTTAAAATGAATATTTATTTACAGTCTATAAATAAACTGGTACAGAAAATAAGATTTGGTCTATTAATTGCAGACCATGTCTTATTTTAGTGCAGGATGCAACATCCAACATACGTATTTCGTATTTGGTGTGATCCTATTAGTTAGACGTTTCAGACGTAAATAGATATGGTTGATTTGTCAGTATTTTACGACGTGAGGTATGGTGATCTCTGTATGCTCTAAAGTAACTGTGCTGCACATCAAGAAATTGCGAGTAATGATGGGAGACAAAAGTCGCAAGTGTGCATACGCTCCAACTACGTAATATCGTATCGCTTTTATAAAAGCGACACAAAGTGTAGCGACATGAACCCCAAAACTCAATGTAAATATTGTTGGAGAGTATATAGAGTGGAACCGAGACAATTGCTGTTATATCTGAGTATATAATATGGAAATAAATTCTGTACTATACGCGTTCTTGTTTTATTGACAACCCTAAAAGTTTTATACAATTTACATATTCCTTCCGAGTTACGACCTCACTGCTATTCGTTTTTATGTTCGCAAATTTTGCTATGTCGACGTAAAAACAGCTAGAAGATTTATTTCATGTACCTACCTAAATCATTTAGGTTCAAGGAACTTTAGCATAATTGGAGAAACGTAGGGTGTACTGTTTAGAGAAAACGGACGAGATGTCATGCTTAATCGTTGAGGTATGAAGGTAGGTAAAATCGAGTTCCCTACGTACTTAATGATTTATTTCATCATCATCATTATCAGCTTATATTGTTCCCACTGCAGGGACTCAGGCCTCCTCTCTAGGAGAGGGATGGGCCATAATCCACGACGCGTGCCCAGTGCGGGTTAGTAGATGTCACATGTCTTCGAATTTTTGGTTCTAAGATATGCCGGTTTCCTCATGATGTTTTCCTTCTCCGTTTTGAGAGCAGTGGTGATGAAATAAATTACAGAAAGTAATGCACCTGACTGGGTTCGAACCCACGACTCACTGTTCGTAAGTCGGGGCCGCTACCACTGAGCCACCACTGCTCTCACCAATGATTTATTTATGCCTATTAACAACTTCCTGCAATATGGTTATTACTCTGCATGAATGAAGTCAGCAGGGGTTCATGGGCGCCATAAAAACTCGCACCAGGTTTCACACTAACCACACAATAAAGACAAAGACTGATGCTTGAAAATATCTGACCTCCACAACCCAGTTAATACTGGGTAATACGATCCCCTTTGGTGAGACTGGTTGTCAGACTTTCACGTCACTTACTACCTGTAACGACTGCCAAAGATCTATAGGTAATGGCAGCCGGGACCAACAGCTTTCGGGGCACGGAGGAAACTCGGTATGTAATAGTTGGTCACCCATCGAAAGGCCAACCTAGGACAGCGCGGCTTAACCTAAAGATCGACCCGAGTAGGCCACGAGCATTAACATGAGATTAAATGGCGAAAAACTCAATGATAAGAACAGTAGGTAGGGTACCTCTCTGACTACAGTGTTTCTTTTAAACGTTTACCACAAATTAGGTTTCAATGATCTACAAAGCAGGCAAAAGCATTCCAAGGAATGTTGGTATCCCTTTACAGCGCCCAAGGCTAAGTGAATAATGTAAAAAGCTTGTAGTGCTAAAGTTTTAAATGCTAAAACATGTTACTAATCCTTTCCATTATTAATGAAACTCCAACTCTTTGTAAAAAAATACCGACTCATTTTAAATTTATTTCGCTGCTAGTGTTCTAAAGCCCGCTTTGTTTAAAAGGTTTGTTTGCATAAGCACTATAAACCCTAGCAAATGACAAGTTTCTTTATTACATTTTTATGTACAACTAACAGCACGCTTAGTTCACGTGAAATTGTTAATAAAATGTTACTCAAATAGAAAACATATTTGAGTCTAATTTTGGCAACAGTTTCAAGGGATTTTTGCACGATACTTTTTCTATAAATAAAAGCAGCCAATGTTCCCAAAACTCCTGTCAAAATCGGTTTATCCGTTTCAGAGATTGGCCGGAACAAACAGACTGACGAGAATTGAAAAAACTTTTTTGTTATACAGTGTGATTCTTTATAATGTGCACATATCGAAATGAGGGAATCTATGCTTAATTTTATCGATGGAAAAAATATTTAAAAAAATCTAAATATTTTTTAATATTTTTTATGGAATTTTCAAAAATGTTGTCCGCTGTTGTGACCCCAATGTAAACAAAACGGTGTAACTTTTAAACTAAATTATCTATCGCGATGAAACAATTTTATGTAAAAAGTTATGAAAAAAAAAAGTTTTTTTGATCAAAAAACGTGTTTATTTTCAATTGAGGGTAGTTTTTTTCCACAATTTTCATTTTACGAGGACGCCTAATTGCTTCCAATCATTATGGAGTTTGTTTCATCGCGATAGATAATTTAGTTTAAAAGTTACACCTTTTTGTTTACACTGGGGTCACAGTAGCAGACAAAATTTTTAAAAATTCCATATAAAATATTAAAAAATATTTAGATTTTTTTTTAATATTTTTCCGTCGATAAAATTAAGCATAGATTCCCCCATTTCGATATGTGCACATTATAAAGAATCACACGGTTTAAACCGTAAATACTATGTACTATATTTTCGAAGAACTAGTATTAATTCGGTCAAATATGGAGAAAAATCATCAGCTGCAATTCAGAACATCATCTGATATTTCTGAGAACTATGTGGACAACCTATGAAAACTATATAAGGTCGCTACTATGGTCCCTACATTAACCTGGTTACTGCCAACAGAGGTATACACTACACACAAGGAGCCGTACTAAGTACATTGTAGTGACGATAAAAGGACGTGCAGCAGATATGAAGCGTTGCATAGGACGCATTGGGAGCGCAGCGGACAACGGAGGAGTTGCTCAATGGAGTACTCAGAAACTTAGGAATTGCTAGTGGTGCTTCTAAGGATTTCGAGTTACTAAACGAGCGATGAGTACAAAACTTATGAATTTAATGGAAAAATAATAAAACATAATTTAATGTGCAATTTTGCATTATGCAATCTATAGGTACTTAAACGGTTTATGAAAACAAACCCCCCATTTTAATACTTCCACTTACTAATTGTAATACCTACGCGGTATTATTGTCACGAACAAAACACATGAGACAGTAATTTGATCATAACTATAACTAGCTAAATTCGGTACCTATTCGGTTGCAAGTTTTTTCAACCTATGTTGCAATAGCATAATATAGAATAAAAAATCATTTGTCATCAAATTATATAGCAGTTCCCATCAAATTTTCAATGATATATCACACACTGCTTCAGGTAATATTACCACTTCATTCCCTCTTTCCTCCATGGCAAAACGATGTCCCCATTTCGGTATATTTTATTCCTAGAGACCATTGTATGCAGTCGGCAAGCGTCATAATAACACCAGTAACGCGCGACTCCACCAACGCTTTTAACATTATGAAACTCTGAACTAACATTCAGTACATATATGCTTTACAACTTCAGGTTTTGGTGAATAAAACAACAGAGCACTTATGCAGATTATCCAGACAAAACTAGAAACTGTATAATGCTGTATTTTCCACGCTCTTTTTAGTGTTCCTAACTTAAATTGTATTGATCCATGTCTGAAATAGTTCTGTAACTGGTGGCGTCTGACCTCTGCGATCTCTGGGGATTCCTAGTTTTTACCAAAAAGAAATAGTTTCGACGTTTTCTTTAGCAGTTCTTGTATTCCCACGGGAAGTGCGTGGTTCAATCAATTTCTTTGAGACAAGAAAAATAACTAGGCTTAGGATGAAAACCTGAAAGTTACGTATATTGCTTTTCTAGACTAGGTCCCTTCGGTTTATATCAAATACAATAACTATTAGATACTTCCGCGACGAAAAACAGTTCTGCCATTCTATTGACCGGAAGAATTTGTTTCTATCTCCAACCTTTTTTTACTACCTACCAGGCTTTTTTCTTAGTCTGAGGTTTCTATAAACCCTAATGTATACTAAACAAAACGATCCGAACGTAACCCGTAACCAAGATAACTTGGAATATAATAAAACCGCGAAAGTACCACATAAGTAAGTTCCAATACACTTGGTATCTCTTTGCGTATCGTCTGGGAATCGGGCAATCGAATCGAATAACGGATAGAATAAGTCAAGAGCTGTATCAGACGCCCATTTCACGGATCATTTAGTCCGAGGTCGAGCGACTCCACTCAATTTGTACAATTGCTTACATGAGCCCGAGGACAAGGAGTAGGGAGAAATGGAGTGCTAATGTCCGGGTCAACGGTGCACCGGGGTTAGCCGAATTCGATATCTCGAAACAGTCGCGATTTCCGTGTATAACTGTGCTTGACTTTTTAACGTGATGTGCCTTATTTTCGTTTCAGGAAAAAAATCTGTTTCGTCTGATGATTATTTCAGTTCTTATATCCCCATTTTAATGCTCTTAACTACTAATGTCAATTTCCTAAACAGCTTAGCTTAGTTACCTATTCCCGGATACAGAAACATCACTTAAAAAGCTTCTTTCTAATCAGTATCTCTGTGCCATGTCTGGCTAACGGCGGCGGCGTGCTGCTGACATACACGGTACACCGTTCTGATCATCGGGACTTCTTTGAATAAAATATCCCTAACATAAACAGTAAACACTCTATTCGTAATACCTCCTTCATATTCTCGGGCCGTAGCAGTACCTTCAATGCTTTATCTATAATCAATACTCGCTTATTGGCTTTCAATTCGATCGCGGAGTTGCATCAATCATATTGCGTAATCTTGCAAGTAGGAACTTTAAGGTTGTGCCGCACGAATATTAGATACTTATTTTGAGAAATAGTTTCGAATAATTCAATGAATAATTTTGTTAAAAACTTGGAGATTTCAAAGTTCTATTCAGTATAAATTTTCTAAGAAACGGCGAACTTCTTAATTTTTCAGTTGCTATTTTTAAATAGGAACTTTATTTTGTGAAGAAATGAATAATTTAGCTAGTAATTTGTAGATTCCAAAGTTGTGTTAAGTACCAATTTTTGAGAAATCATCGAGGTTCCTAATTTTTCTTCAAAACTTTAATTTGCTAAGATATTTTTTACCGGCAGACTTCATAGACAAGTCGTAATCGCTTTAAAATTGATTTGTATTTCTACGACTGAACAAGATTGACAAATTTTTTCGATAGGTTACGTCAACCATAGCGTCAACCTAATAAATTCATTGTAGACTTTTCTAATGTCACTGGCCTTACGGATCTATAAACTTTTTGGTATCAACTCAACAAAATACAAGCAAACAAAGTAGTGAGCAATCACTAGTTCAACAAATTGGAAACAATTACCGTTGAATCAAAATGATTGAATACAGTTGATTTATAGATTCCCGAGTTATTGTCTAGCCATGTATGCGAAATATTATTTGAAACATGTTTAGAGGAATATTACCGACAGCGTTCCATCATGGTAGGAATGTTGTTTAAATGATGTATTGATATTGTTACAGGAATTATACATTTATTCGTACGCAGAAAATGCGAAACCAATATTCGAAGCTTTTGATAATAAATAAAAATACACATTTAAAAAAGATCCCTCTCTTATAATGTGTATTTTTCCTTTGATTACCAGCACCATGACTATTTCGTTAGGCATTTGTTATCTAACGCATTGCCGTATTTTTGACTCGAGTTACCATTGTTAACCCGGAAGTTTTTAAATAGGCTCCGGACACAGGTCGGCCAAAGCAAGAAAAGCAAGTTCAGGTGGAGATTCATAGTGAATCTGCCCTTGAGTTTCAATAATATGGTGTTACCCCACAAACTATAGGACACTTGACATTGTGTCCTGCCTTTCCTATTGCTAAGTACACCACCAGGAGTTCATGGACGCTACTGAAAGTGACAAGCTCGTCGCCAAATTTTGGGCCGACTGAATGTGTTGCGACTTTTCAATTCAAATAAAACCTGCAGGTCGTCTAATTTCATAATAACATAGCATATGTTTAGATATCTATATGTCTAGAAAACTCCAACGATACTTCATATAAACCATACACGACCTGACCTTTACATAGCCAGGACCATACTTCAAGTCCAATCCTAATCATTTCCCAGAACAGAACCTCCTAACCTGCAGGATACAGGTTACAAAATTCTCGCAGCAATTAATAGTTCAATATCTACGGTATCTAAGATCAGTCCTATAGGTCAACTAGTGTCAACACGAGACTGGCTTCCGTGAAATGCAACCAAGTGACGGGCGCTTATCAGTATTTCCATTCCACCCTTGCATCGCTCTCAAAAACACAATGGTCATAGTGTACAAAGAACTACGGTTATTATTAGATTTATTTAAGTATTACATTTACTTCATCACCGCTGCTCTCAAAACGGTGGAGGAAAACATCGTGAGAAAACATGCATGCAAGCAAGTCCTATAGAATATAGAATTCGAAGGCATGTGACGTCTACCACTACCAACCCTTGCTGGACCCACGTGTACAAACGTACATGAACAGCCAAACCCGGAACAGTTACCTGTAAGCCATAAATTTAAAATATATAAATATATATGTTCCGTGCGGGAATCGAACCGACACGCAGCGCAGCCAATCGCTCAGTCACTGCGCCCACCGCTCATTAATATACGAGTATCTTTGACGGATGTCATAGTCTATGGCAGTCGTAAAACGGTTACAAGAAGCAATCAATATAGCTAAAAGACAATACTGTATCTGAGAATCGTAAAAGAGGGATACAATCGGATAGTGATATAACGAGAAATTGATGACAACGAGAATAGACGTTGAGTGTAACTGACCCAGATTACTATAGGTGTAACATCATATTATGTGGGTACCTACTTATTCATCATAAACAATAAGTAGGGTAGAATAAGTAACTTACTTTTAAGATAATGACTGCTGCGTCAGTCCAATATATGAGCTTGTACGTATCGGTTGCCGTAATGAAATCCTCACCCACCTTCGTTCATAACACATCTAACGGTATGTGTAATCGTTTACTGCAATCATTTAAACATACGGTTTTTAGAAAGTACGAAAGGAAAACTGGAATAAAATAATAATTTTATGGGGAACATTGTCTTTAGATATCGTTCGAGTTTATTACCAAAATCCCGTCGGGGCTGTGGGTTGTACACTAGTTACCGCGGCCTCGACATATAGGGCTAAGAAGGAACATGGGTGGTTTTTAGTCAGTAGATGTCTGACACTCCCTTTCGCTCTGCCCAAGAGCGGGAGGGGTTATTTGATGATTTTTCACCCGCCAAAAAAAAAAGGTTATTACCAAAACCAACGGTTCATTGTTCTATAGTTCATTCTTTACTCTTCGTGGATACGATCATCAAAACTGCTTTCCAATCTCCAGCAATGTAAAACAAATGGTACAAGTGCGAATATTTGTTCTTAATATCTCTGAATACCGACTTGTGATTCTCAAATCACCTAGCTAGATAATGAAGGTGAAAAGAAGTAAGACCCTGTTGGCCCTACTTTTTTCCTAATTTATTCTTTAATCTATACTGTTTTTTAGGGTTCCGTAGCCGAATGGCAAAAAAACAGAACCCTTATAGATTTATTATGGCTGTCTGTCTGTCTGTCCGTCTGTCCGTACGTTTGTCACAGCCACTTTATTCGGAAACTATTAATAATACACAGTTGAAACTTGGTATAGGTAGATGTATTCTGTAAACCGCTTTACGACTTTTATTAAAAAAAAAAACAGATTGATGGGGGTTTCCCCATACATGGAACTGAAACTAAAAAAACCTTTTCTTTTCTTTATACTTTTTTTTAATCTAAAATATGTCATTCATACTCCCGTTTTGACAAGATATATAATAATACAAATTACAGGGGGCCTCATACTTCGGTGGTACGGAACCCTTCGTGTCAGGCCAGTTTTTGAAATCGGAGCTGGCCCGCGGTACCACGCAAGAATAGCGGAACCCGCGACCTCAGGGCCAGTCCCCTCACATAATATTAACCACTAAAGATAAACACAAGTTATGACAAACCTATTATGGTTAAAACGTTTTCTAGGAAGTGAAATGGCAATAAACTGTGGAGTCCAGTCACAAAGTAACGAGGGGCTCGAGTTAAAGCTGTATAATGTCACCTCGCTTGTGCTCTGTGATAAATAAATAAGATGAGAGTAGAACTTAATAGTTTTGATTGTTTGAAGTTGATGGGAACTTAGAAATAACGTCTTCATCTTCTTTAACCTAGATTTGCACCGAACATCAACTTATAAAGTCATTTTGTGCGATTGCTATGATACGCATCCAGTGCGCATTGCAGTCAGATAGAAAATATCCAGTTATAGTATAGCAGACGGGTAGCCTGTGGTTTCGGTTATACCCGCCCACAAATATTTTGCGTATACCTATTCTTTGTAAGAAGTAGATACCGAAATAAAATAGAGCCTTTCATTTCTTGTATTATTTTTTTTATTCGTGGAGAAGCATAATAAGATGGGCCTCAGCAGTGAGTGAATTCGAGTTGTGGATAAAGATGATTTTGTTTAAGACGAAATCAGTATTATAATAATTATTAAAAAGGTAAAGAAAACTAGTGTGAGCGACGACCACAGGTTATTGATTGTCACGTAATAATTAGCAGGCCGTACAAACCGCAGTGATTAGTCACTGTGCACAGTCCGGTAGTCAGCTGTTACTACCGCCGGCCGCCATGACAGGTGCTTGCGGCTACCGTGCACGTGGACTCTGCTTGCTTTGCCAAAAGCCAAGCGGCTGGAAAATTCTTGGAGATGAGTTTTAAATAGTTTTACATGTTCTGTTAGTATTGATTTCTAAGGAGTTGGGTAGGTACAGTCAGCATCACAAGTAGATTAACACTACACAAAGTTTCAAAGCAGATTTTTAAATAAAAACTAGTTATATATTACTTGTTACTAACAATTTATTGAAGACTGAAGAGCAAGGAATATTTTATAGAAAAATCCTCTGAAACATTAAAAATAATAGCTGGAGTCCTGTACATCAAATAATTAAAATTCCGAAATGTTAAGCTACTTCTGTGGCTGACCGTTCTTATGAGAAGGAATTACGTCATATTTGAAAACTAAATAGTCATAATTCATGTAGATAGTCCCGCTTTAAATTTTCTAGTATGAACAGCAGTGACTCAAACTGTAACCGTAATAAGTGTTTTTAACAGTTTTAAAAGAAAAACACTTTTAAATGTTACAAATACAATAATGTTCCCGAATCAAACTGTAACCTTTTAAATGTGTTAATATGTGTAACTGAAATAATCAGTTTTAGTATAGCTTTAGGTATAAGTAATTGTGCACAGTACGACAACAACGCGTGGTCATAAGAGTGTAAGACGCGTGTTGTCAAAGCCTACACTAACACTGTTAACACTTTTATATCTGTTACAGATATGTTACGGTTACACTTTTGTAAATGTTTTGGGTTAACACATTGAAAAAAACATGTATAAAATACATATTTGATTCTGTTAGGTACCCATTCAACACAATTGTAATTCTGTAACCTCTATGAAGCTGTTTTTAAGTCCCTGATGAACAGCAATTGATCAAAGATTTACAATAAGAATAAAGTACAAGTGTTCGGACGTTTATACTACCGCCTATTGTACGCCTGTAATTCCCGAAGGGTTAGGCGGAGGCGTACCTAACAGCACACCGACATTTCGCCAGGTATGTTTTAGTCAGAATCGAACCCAGGGCCACCAGCAGTTGCACTTGCAACCACTACACCAACGAGGCAGACTACCGCCTATTGTGCGATAAATTATTATTTTAAATAATTTACACAGCTACTAAAATGTTTCGTTAAAAATATTAAAATAACGTTAAATGTATTAAAACCAAGTAATTAATAACAAGTAACATCTCAGTTTGATACCAACTTATCTTGAGATGATATCTAAAACAAAAAGCTTTGCCGACAATTATACAAAAAATTACAATAATTTAACGACGAACATTCTTTAATTATAATTAGAAAAGAATAATTATAATGAAGTTTATCATGCATAATGCTTATCGGCTATAAAAACAATAATGTAAAATGTTGAAAGTCTTAAGATGTATGTGCCCCGCGGCGAAGTTACAAAGATAGTGAATGATATCGTGTGGGATGAAACACGCTGTATTCGTGTAGTTACTTTGAAGTAACATTTCTGACCTTATTGGTTAGGTTCTTCAGAAAAGACAGGTACTTGCGTAGTACTCTAGTCGGGGCTGCGGGTTTTCGAAAAAGATACTGCGGCCTCGGCACGAAGGGCTAAGAAAGAACATGTGTGGTTTTAAGTAGAAGCCTGACATTCCCTTTCGCTCTGCCCAAGAGCGGAAGGAGTCATTAATTGAAAACCCATAAAAAAAAAACCCTTATCCACGAGTTGTATGACCACACTTTTCTGGTGGTGGTTTTGCTCTTTATAAGCACATATAGTATTCAAGGTGGAATTGAAATAATGGGGGCCATAAGTGTAGGGTATCACTGAAATACAGACTATGATTGATAGTTGAAAAACTTTGAAAAATCCACAGTGCCTATTAAAGTATCAATTAAAATAATGATTTAACCACATACCTACATACTTTGATAGCCTACAAAATCAGTCAGGTAACACACAAGGTGCCGTAATGACCGGACAAACAAAAACTAGCAAGAAGAATCATGACTGAAAGCTCCACCATGATCGTTTACGAAGAATTTTATAGAACATCATTTAGCCCTCTCAGCATTCAAGACAGGTTGAAATAAATCTAGATCGGGAAGGTCTCTAGTTCTCTACCAAACATTTGAGTTCGTTAAATATAATAATATTTTAGTTATACTCGTGGTTTGGGCCCGCGTGGTAGATTATAGCCCATTCCCTCTCAAAGAGAGAGGAGGCCTGTGTCCCAGCAGTGGGAACATCAATAGGCTGTTGATGATGACTCGTGGTTTACGTATAACCACTAATTATACCATTTTATGAGAATATTGAGAATGAATGAGAAATGGAGCAGAGGTGGCTTAGTGGTGGCGGCCCCGACTTACGAACAGTAAGTCGGGGGTTTGAACCCAGGCAGGCGCATTACTTTGTGTAATTTATTTCATCACCACTGCTCTCAAAACGATGAGGAAACCGGATATTTTGTCTTAGAACAAAAAAATTGAAAGACATGTGACATCTACCAAACTGCACTGGGCCCGCGTGGTGGATAATATATAGCCCATCCCACTCCTAGAGAGGAGGCCTAAGTCTCTGCAGTGGGAACATTATAGGCTGATGATGATGATGATGAGATATTATATTAATATACTACACCTAAATGTACACTTTTGTTGATTCTTTTTTAAAATAAATAATTCTTATTCTTATCTCAAAGTGGACTACAGAAACATTCCAAATTATAAACAATATTACATCCATTAATTTTAACTCAATTAACATCTGTGGGAAATGCGTTACCCTAATAGATCACGTTAATCTCGGGCAAGTGACAAGCAAACTCTATCGTGAACACCAAAAGGAGAATAATAAAATTTTATGTTTTGAAGTATTCTTAAATGTTACCTAGAAAACATCGACACTGGAGTCACTGGAGTACAATGCATAAAAAACTAAAACCAAAGTATCTCCGAAAACAATGACCGTAGGGTCACAGTGGTCATAGCATTGATTTTGTTTGACACCAGTTAATTCTCAACTACCGTCCGTGAGAATCACGTTGCCCGATAGCTCACGTCATCGCGTCAGCACTCGATGATGGATGACGTGTCATTGCTCAATATTGCTCGTTACAGCGTGGCCTGACGCGTCGGGAACCCTGCGTGTTTTGGTAACGAGTGTCGCACCAATTATATCTGATCGCTGTCACACGTGCCGTCGTCGCGGCAGCCCTAGCGGAGGGCTGCCGCGTCTTATATTAATGTCGTTATGTTTTACGTCGAGCGGAAGGGTTTATGGTGAATTAGTTTTGATGAAACTGAGGACGGAAGTAATTTTGGTGAAATATGGTAGAGAAGAAGTTTGGTCTCTGGAAAAATTATACAGAATTTGCAGTTTTTTGTTTCCATTGGTTAGCATGATTTGCAGTCTTCTTAACTAACGTACTACTCATTTCATAGCACTGACGCAGGGTGCGTGTAATACTGTGTCATGTTTGAGCGCATCACTACTTACTTACGGCTTTTATTGTGATAATCAATACTTAGGTAGGTACAGACCTCATATCCACTATTCATTAACTCAGGGTAAATATCTCTAAGAATATCAAACTACCAATTTACCGGAGAAACTATAAATCGGTTTCAGTGAAGACCTATTTGGAAATGTATTTAAATATTCACGATTCAATTACTAAGGAGAAATTACTTTTACTAGGCTTGCTTGAAATAAATCCAATATAGTCCAACTGGGTTATTTTTGGAAATTTACATTACCTATAGTTACAGAAATCGATAAGAAGAATTTTGGAATATATTGTAAAAGTACCTAGTACTAAAATGGTTAGCATAATGACCGAATAACTGATGTTGATGCTATCTAGAGACTGCATATGACCGCTTTTTAGGGTTGTTATCGAGGTTTTGGTGTGCTAGTTTTGCATATGCTCTCGGATGGTTTGCAAATTAACCACTTAGAAGGCCGAGGACTAAAGTGTTAAAGTGAAACGACTTGCAATATATCTGAAAAAATCAAAAATGCATATGGGTTGACTGACTTATATTCTACGCGTAACAAAAAGTTTACGTGCGTCAATTCTGTTGAAATTCGATGAAGCAATACGAAACTGCTTGATAGCAATTGGCACTTCCAGGCCAACTTGATACAAAATAAAGGACAATATCAATATATTTGCCAACCTTCAGACCTTCATTCGCATATAAACATTATTCCTTGGCTTTCTAATAATCCCGCCAAAGATAACGATCCCGCAACCCCAAGTCCCAATAGACACAGAGCAAATAATCAAACTTTTCCCGTAACTTATTCGGAGCTAATCTTTCGTCTGAATCCGATTCAATTCGCGCGCGAGACTATCTGTCGTCGGGAACAACGAAACTTTGAGATTTGCTCCATTGAATCTCTGAAAAGACCAAATTCTTGCTGAAAGTGATTTTAGTTCGTTTTATGTCGAGCTTTTGTTACAACCGAGAATTTAAGTGATATCTTTGCTTTTTAAAAGTCTCCAGCAGTTGCTTAAAATGTAAACTGCGTTTACTGAAGTAATGCTCTGGTAGATTTCATCGTTAATTAGTTGTTCTAGAAAATGTATTATTAAAGAGACTTATAACATCTTTAAGGTCTGGTAAGATGTATTAACGTGTAAGAGACGAAAGGAAAGTAGTATGTTAAGAATGCTGACGGGGTTCTGTTATTTCCATAAGAGTTAGGTGCGAGATAGGAGTGTATAAGTATATATGTATGTCAATTGGTCAAATCTATATATATAAAAATCAATACCACTTTTCTTTGTAATTTTATAACTCAAAAACGGGCTCACCTATCCAAACCAAATGTTTAGGCTTTGTTCGGACTATTTATTAGATGGTTTAGGTGAAGTTTGCACAAAATCGGTCGAGCGGTTCTTCATTTATCACATGTTTTGTAACAAATGAATTCAATAAATGGCGGATCATTTTGTAATGGGGATTTTGCTGTCAGATTGAAGCTTTTTTCAATGTTGACAGTACATGCATGTTGTTATGTCATTTATTTCTGTCATTTCATTTTTTCAAGTGGTTTCAAGAATGGTTTAAATTTTTAGATTTACAATAGACCCGGTAGGTGGCGCTGCTATCCGGGAAGGACGACGTCTACCAGGTCTTCTAGTAATATTATAAGTTGGTAGGTCACTGGGACATGCTTTCCCAGATATCAAAAAACGCCGTTCCCTAATATCACACTGAGTCTAATTTATCGAATATTATTTACCTCGTAGCCCTAAAAGGCGTGCAAACCCTAAACAAAGGAAGGACAAATCCATTACGCACACGTCCCAGTTTAATTTGCGCCTATTCCGAATAGTATTGTATTATTTATTGCCTATCTATTCTGTTACTACGATAACAGTTGAAGGTTCCATACCATCGTACAAAGTTCATACAGCCTGAGGCGACAGTGCCTTGTCTACGAGATCTAGTTTAGCCCGAGCTAGAGGGATCTAGGATTCTATTCTAGTTTATGTATGAGTTTTAAAACTAAATAGGAAAGTCGAAGCTTAGTGAATGTTGCTGACATTGTGTGCTAAAACCGTGTGGTAAAACTGAGTGACTGATTATGTTACTCTTTTTCTTTAAATATGATGATGACGATGAGTGGACTCCTGAGAGTCTTAACAAAAAGTATCGTACTACAGTTGCTTTTTTGAGGTCAGATATCTACATTTCTGGCTCCCTCTCAGTCCAGCTGCTACTGCTTGAAATAGAAGCTTACCCCAACAATTAACATAGTTGGAAATAGGGCTAGCAGGTGATGATGTATGTATGATGATGATAACTTTTATGATGATGCTGACCCTCCTTGAAAGAAGTCATAGCAACATTAATAGTCCTATAAATTACCCCTAGTTAAAAGCTAATGGTAAAACAAGTAAATACGGTAAAACAGTGGTTCAGGAAAAGGCCGCCCTTGTATTTGTTTTCCAATTCGAAGTAGTTAGTAACTGAATATAAATTATAACTTAATATCTTGTGCCAGCGGCATCGCCCGCGTCGGGTTCAATAATTGTCCCACGGGGTCATACTACTGGGATAAGAAGTTCCTATGTGTTCATCCAGATTATAAACTATCTGTGTTCTAAATTTCATCCACATCCGTTCAGAAGTTTTTGCGTGAAAGAGTAACAAACATCCATCCATCCATACATACATCCTCACAAACTTAAATTTCGCATTTATAATATAAGTAGGAAGTACGATAAGATTTAGCAATATTTACCCACAACAGTCACCAAGGCTGTTAGTAAATCGAGCCAATTGTTCGCCCTTGCTAATTCTGACAACTGGTTGTGCCAAATATCAATTGCAGCGTTGCAACACGAAACTGCACACCTAACCTATTGAGCGCCACATTCTAGCACAAGTCAATTAACTAATGACACTCCATTTTATTTATCATTTGGGGGACGTGCGAAGAGAAAATACGACGTATTTTATGAGCATTGAATCGGATGTAATCGCCAGAAATTTGAGGGGTTGGAGATTCCCGATATAGATTGACCTTCAGGATTTTGGTTATGAAATTCGTCGTGTTGAACCTATATTTTCCATAATCTATATTTGGGTGAGGCTGTTTTCGAGCCGGGGGGCTGCGTGTTGTTCTAAAAAGATACCGCGGCCTCGGCACAAGGGCTAAGAAGGAACATGGGTGGTTTTTAGTCAGTAGAAGTCTGGCACTCCCTTGCGATCTGCCCAAGAGCAGGAGGGGTTATTTGATGATTTCCCACACAGCAAAAAATAGTACATTGTTACCCGAGGGATGGAAGTTACTTATTTAGTCCCGAGACGGGATTTGGCACCCGCAACGTAGTGAGGGCGCTAATAGTTCGAGGGACTAAATAAGTAATTTACCCTAGGTAAACACTGTGCTTTTCATTACGAATACGAGGAAAATAAGAACATAATAAATTATTAACTAAAGAAAAAAATTGTGTTGATCAAATGCTGTCACTTTTCCCGCTTATTTTGTTTTTTTTTGTCCTCTCGTCCAGCTATACTTACAGCCAGTATTTTTCATGTTCATCATTAAAAAAAATTACAAAGATTTTGTCGATATCTATGTCATTTTAGAGAAATAGAATTAAGACTAAAAGAGATTAAAGTCATCATATTATATTATATAATTATATTCTAAAGTTAACTAACTTTATGTTATTTTAATTTTAAATCGCGCTGTAATTGAATGTCTGTATAAAAAGTTGGAACATGGTTCAATAAAAATGTGATAATAGACCAAGTTTTTTTTTAATAATTTGACAGCTGTCAGTTGAAAGTGATTCTCCCTAGGGCTGAAAAGCTGTACTTTCAACACGCTCCGCAGGCATGGTATGACCTACATTCAGTGTATGAGTAAAGAAAAAAAATTTTTATCGAGGTTAATTTTTTTTTTTGTTGTTATGAAATCGACTGCCTGTAAAGCAACTAGGCTATGAACTTTCCAAGAATTGCAAACTAATGCAAAATTGTATCAACTTGTTTCTGTTATTTTAGTTTTAACGTTATTTTACTTGTTGACCACTTTTGTGTCTTTCTTCTTTTCTTTGTTAAATATGTACCTACAAAACTAGTTAAATAAACACATAATCACGTTATCCAACTTGCAACCAAACAGCCATTAATGGGGTCTATAAAAAGAGGCGAGTTGAGTGAAAACCTCAGCGGCGCAGTGGTGAGCTGTGAGCAATCCCTGGTACTTTACGACTGTCTCGTGTCCTAGGGGCATCGTATAAATGAAGCTGCCATCATTGGAGATGGAGCATTGAGAAAAGCTCCTCCGAAGGCCAATTCTAGTAGCAATAAAGTAAACAATCAATTCCAGATTGTAGACATTTGCTGACCATCAGAACAGAATCTCAGTTGGCAATTTTAATGGACGACGTTGAAGTTAGCACATAGCTACCTAGGGCAGATCTGCGGGTCTAAAATGGCCGCTTTATGAGAATCCACGCAGAATCTTAGTAGTAGTTAACGTGATTCATATCACGTTAAAATTTCAAATTCCTAAAATGGACTTAATGTCTATAACTATAAAGTCCATTTTAAGAATTTAAAATTTTTAACATGATTCATATTACGATTCTGCTAAAGTGGCCATTTTAGATACCCTGATCTTAAAAGTACTATCAAAAGTAGAGTACTGGTTCTTCGACTGGCCAAAGACGATGTCACTACACAAGAATATATATGCAGTGACGTCTTCTATGGCCAGTCGTAATGAATTCCAAATATTACCAAATTGATGAGCTATAATATGAAAATAACTCATTCATATTGTAATTACAGAGTTAGTAGCGGAACTAACTCGGTTATCACACTATGAATTGCACTGTACACCCCATTATAAATCGTTTTTTTTTATTTCGTGGTTGTCTTTTTCAATAATTCGCAAAAAATCAAATTAAGCGTATAAGAGAGACACGCTTTCCTTATCACATCACAATATTGTGATGCAATGCTTCTTATAGACCATCTCACAATCTAAATGTCCAAGTGACCATAATCGTGGTTCTTCTGTTGCTACCTCCTCTGTGCCCCAACCGTAGTGTCACGGCTGAATAATGAATGAGGGATCCGTAACCGTCGTCGTCGCCCGCTGACGCAGAACTGTTATTTTATTGTGTTGCCAGTCCATGAGCACTGAGCGGTATGCTGATGTGTTACAGTATTGAAAGAAAGTTAGAAGATAGCTGTAAAGTGGTGAGAGCCTTGACAACTTCAGGAGCAAAGGAATCTGGTATGAAGACATAACATAACATCACAACTCTAATACCCAAGGGTTCGTCAGAAGTGTACCTAAATAGTACACCCACATTTCGCTAAATACGTTTTTTTTCGACCTATTATTTAAATAGGGGGGCGATCTTTTTTAGGTGAGAAGCGGCGAAAGTAAGTAAGTTGGTATCCTGTAACAGTAAGAAAACAAAAGTATCTTAAGTACATGAATTTAAAGAACTGTGAATTAATATCGCACAAGTAAAAATGTCCAAAAATGTTTTGTAACATTTTGAAAAGTGACTACTAAGTCTCATCCCACGTATTCTTACACAATTTATCTCCAAAAAAAAAGATGGTAATCTTTCAAAAACAATTAATATATTTATATCACAAAACATTGCGCTGTTCGCCGATCACAACAATGAGTACAACTCCATTCTTCGCGGCTGATGACGGGCACCCACGGGGGAGTTACAAACCACTCTATTAGGACCCCCGGGTGAGCCTTAAGGCTTATTTACATAACTTATGGAACTCCATATATCAGTCAGAAAGTGAATATCGTATTTGACGATGAATTTGCAGCTTGTACCGTGTGAACAACCATGTAAGGAGTGGTGTCATTATGGCAATTCAGAACGAAAGTATAGCTTTACCATTTTCTTACTATACTTACTGCTAGAATATTAAGTCCCTCACCTAGGTACTTATTCTTGAATAGGAAAGTTAAAAAAAAAGTATTTTTTGGTTGCGTTTCCATTTTTTTCCCAGGCTCTTTAGTTTCACAGAACGGTATTTCGTAGGAACTTCCACTTTACGTCCACTTTAATAGGATATTGATTATTGGCGATTTGCTACCTACTGGGCCCAAACCGTATAGTATGGAAGTACAATCGACATGAAAAGAAGAAGAAGCTATTTACTGGTTTTATATTAAGACCATCTTAATCTAGATCTAATCTAATCTAGCCCAAACCCTTAAATTGTACCTAGAAAGCTGAAATTGTCACAAAGGTACCCGTTATAATAGACAAGGAATTAGGAACCATTTTTCAAAATTCATTCACTAAGGGAGTTAAGTGGGGGATGAAAGTTTATATGGAAAATCGACTTTTGCACGCGGTTGAAGCCACGGGCAAAAGTAAGTAATTAATATGCTTTTTACATCAGGGTCGTAATAAACAATCACACTAATTGACCCCAAATAATAAAACTGTAGCCATGTAAAAACAGCCTTACATAAGGTCAGAGGGGACTGGTGGTACGTGCGCCCACCCGCCGACGGTCTATTGTCTATGGCTTATCTTAACATTATTTATAATGACTAAGATAGTGCATTCGCGTCACTCCTACGCACCGGAGCACACGCAGGTTTAAACTATTTTTATAGCCGTTTGATAGGAAGTTTAAGAGCTGTTACAATTGAGGTTATGGGTTTATTATTGATGGTCACGGACGCTTTAATGGTTGCTAGCTAGTGTGGATCCGATCAGTTCCCATAAAAAAGTTAAATTGAAAAAACTAAGGACAAATAGGGCTTATCATTGATTGTCAGTATGTTCCCTTCCTGATGCCGACTTTATTTTTATTTTTTTGGGGGGTGGGAAATCATCAAATAACCCCTCCCACTTTTGGGCAGAGCGAAAGGGAGTGTCAGACTTCTACTGACTAAAAACCACCCATGTTCCTTCTTAGCCCTATATGTCGAGGCCGCGGTTACTAGTGGACAACCCGCAACCTGAAGCCGCCTTGGATTTATTTTTGCAAAACTGAAAACAAAATCCAGGCCCGCACTCCAAACAATTACAAAACAAACTGAAACTGAATGCAAATGACATGATCGTCGAAACTCCTAACTGATCCGTCCTTAAAGACAATTTCATTTCGAACAAACATGTTTTATTGGAAAAGAAAGACAGCTTTATGAAGGATTTTATTAAAAAAGCAGCAGCCAAGACTTTATTCGTGGGCCTACAGTTACCTTTAAGTTAGCCTGTTCTGCCCCACTGCTGGGCAAAGATCTTCTCCAGAGTTTTCAATTTTTTTATAAGTTTTGTCATCTCAGGCGAATCAGTTTACTGCAGAGAAATCACTTTGACAAGCAACAAGCGTCCAGGACCTTGAGTTTGACAGCACATCTCCCAAATATTGATCTAGTGGAAACCAATATTTGGGAGAAGTGCTCTTGATTTCGAGTACAGTCAAAGTGAAATTCATCAAAGCCCAGATTGAACTACAAATCTGCTAACACCACGTGTAAGTAAAAAAATAAATGTAAACGTACATGTAAAAGTCATCAAAGAAAAGTTTCACGCCGAGATAAAACCGATTTCAGCCAAGAGAAGCCGATTACAGCCGCAGTCACGCGCCGACTTCAAGTAAAGAGAATATTAATACAACGCTTACCGCGCACTGTATTGCCTCATTTATTTCTTTATACATATTTAATAGAGCTTTACCTGAGGTGTAGGAACTTAATGGAACGTTAGACGTTCTGAAAAAGGTGTAACGAAAACAGGAGGAAAACCTAATTTTCTCTTGACAAAGGTAAAAACAAAGGAGAGAAAAGGAAGGTAAGTGTAATATTAGCTTTTAATGATTGAATATTAGATGTGTACGAAAAAGGAAATGAATACCACAATTGTGATGTTTCCTGGCTAAATAAATAAAATAAAATATGATTCAATTAGTCCGTCGGTTAGATTATCAAAAATTACAGAATACGTTTTTTTTGTTTAAATTATCAAATTAATAAAAAAAATTGAAAATAAAACGCGTCAAAAATTTGAGTTGGGAGCTGGTGGCGTCACTCGCCGGTAAAAAATGTCATACTAATGTCTTACAATATGAAGTCACATGAGTATTCAAAGCACTCTATCGTCTTCATTGTTTGTTTACGTGTAAAAAGAAAAAAATATGTGGCGAATATTTTTGGAAATCTATCTGAAGGACTAATTCGATTTTTCAACTACCCCATTATGTAGTTAAGTAAGTAGTAGACTTTGAAAGAATAAAAATTAAACTATACTAGAAACGATTTTCAGCAAGTACTGCACCAAAAGAAAAAGCCAAGCAGACTCGGATCTGTGCAGTGAAAATTACAGAAAATAGAAAACATTTCTAAAATAGCCTACAAATCCCCTGCAAAACACATAACTCTATTCCGCAGAGAAACCTATCAACATATCAAGAAATAAACCCAAGAGAAAATCATTAATTAAAACTAAACTTGTAATAATGATGAAATGCCATTTCGTGACGACACGCGCGCGCCGTGGGCAGAACACGGCGTCTGTGCCGATGATAAATATAATAGCCGAGCAACGGTGTTAATTGACATTCGAACTTTAAAACTATCCAATAGCAGTTCAGTCGTAAAAGTGTCTCCTCTAGCAGCCCACACTTCAATTTGTTTCCCGGTAATGCGCCATGACTGATTAATGCCTTCGTAAGTATAATGAGACGAGTCAGACGATACGTAATCAATAATTGTGCGCGTGCGGCCAACTACTATAAGTCAGGGACGCCCACGGGTTCTGTTGTTTATGGTACTGTTTATGGTACTTTAGGTTTTAGGGTTCTGTATTCAAAAGGTAATGGGACTTGTCCGTCCGTCTTTCTGTCACAAGGCTGTATATATTGAATCTTATGAGGTTGACAGTTGACTCCTGCGTCGTTGGTTGAAAGCGCCCCTACTGAACCTGAGGTCCTGGGTTCGATGCGAAGTGCCCAGGTAGGGCAAAGTTTTATTGGGTAAGAAATTTCTCAGTAGCAGCCCGGTTGATGGCAATGGGGTCGCCCCCTATTACAAGGGACTTAAACATAACTGTCGAAATGTGGGTGTACTAATAGGTACACCACTGACTGGGTTAGTCAGTGTTCTGGGATTACAGGCGTGATGTTATGTTGAAATTTTTACAGGGAGGGAGTACAACAAATTCTAAAAATTAAAAGGGAACAAGAAACGTGTTTCAACGACGTTATTTTGCTCAATTTTAATGATGGTACGGAACCCTTCGTGTGCTAGTCCGACTCTTTTATTCGAATCTTTTGTTGTTCGGGGACTGATTGGTTTAAGTATTTCGTGTCTATGCAAAGTCTTTTGTCCCAAACAACTTCAAACAAGAACTACTTTGCCTAAGTTTAGTTCAAAGATCCTGTAGGAGCAGCCATTTAATTAAAGACAGTGTAGAAAGGGGCCCACGATTAATTGAGGATGTCTTCACTTTGTTTTAGTCGCAAGATTTTTGTAGTTTTAGGGTTCTTTGATGTCCTGAAACAAGTTTAAACTGACGCCTGTTTAGATGTTTGTTTGATTATTTATAAAAATTAATGATTTGATTAAATTATATGAACGCATGCAAGGCGGAAGGTATTTGCATGCAATCGTGGCAGGTGGCTCTCTGTAGTTTCCGCCTACCGCTATGAGAAAAAGGTGTGAGCTTATCTATGTTAATATTATAGAGAGGTACCTAAGTTTGTTTGATTGAAAAGATTAAGGCGCTAACAGCACCAAAACTAGCGCCACCCACATCTTATTTATTTTACTTTAAAATCACATCAAATTTGAAAAAACCAAAACACTATTATGTTAGTAAACAACCTGTAGTATTTTTGAAATCACTTTTCATGATAATAGACTTGATAAATTAAGAGAATTACTGATTAAAGATAAAAGCAGCCACTTTTGGCGGTTATAAGTAATTCTGTCTAGTTTGGTGCTGTTTACGCCTTAAAGTAATTGTAAGTTAGTATTTTAGTAAGTTTAATGCTCTGGCCAAAATATACATTGTTCATGGGTGCCATAGGCTACATAAATAATATAATATATTTTATCATGCATATGAGCCACGCTAAACGCCAACTTTTGCGAACTAATTGCCCGATTACTAACCGATAATCGATCGATAAGAAGACGTAGTGACAAAAATTGAAAAGAGTATGCTAAGGTGGTTCGGTCATGTGGAGAGGATGAATGAAAGTCGATTAACAAAAGGTATTTACAAGGCAGATGTGAGTGGCAACGCCGGGAGGGGGGGACGCCCTAGAAAGACACACTAATTTATTTTACTATTTATATACACACAGTAGACAACACAGGAAAATTATAAAATATAACATTAGAGTACAAAGGTGCTGCTTATTTCTCAAGAAATTTCTGCCAGCAGACCTGCAAAAGGAGAAATGAAAACAGAAATGTAGACTATAGTGTGTGAGAAGCGGAAAAGAATTCAGTGATTATGTGTCGTAACTAACTTAACCTATACAACAATATATACACATATTAGAAAATAATAATATATACGTATATAAATACACAAAGTTAATATATATAAACAAATAAAATATATACTTATGTACATAAAAATCACAATGGAGAAGAAAGGTAATATTCTTTCACTCTGATTTTGAATAGTGAAATAGTCTTAAGGTCCCGTTCACTAATCTTATTGGTGCCGTTCTTCAGAAAGGACAGGTGCGTAGTACTCGATGTATAATGTGGACGAGGTAAAAGGAGTATGTAAGGATCGAAGCAGGTGGCGTTCGGTGGTTTCTGCCTACCTCCATGGGAAAAGCGCGTGAGTTTATGTATGTATGTAATCGATAATCATCATCTTCCTGTCCTTATCCCATTATATTTGGGGTCGGCACAACACCCTGATAGACGTCACAGTGGCATTTAATCCTTTCTGTTTCATATCATTCCTCACACAATCCATCCATCTTTTCTTAAGCCTTCCTCTCTCTCTTCATCCATCAGCATATAAGTCTATCACCTTTTTAGTCATATGCGATTCGTCCCTCCTTAGAACTTGTCCATACCACGACATTTGATTCCCTTTCAACTTGTCTGTAACTGGCGCAAGTTTTAAGTTTCCTCTTATAAATTTTCTTATCTTATCAATTTTTGTTGAATACGGTAATCTAAGACCAAAATAACTCGTAATATTTTCAAAATTAAATAAAAATCTTCTACCTCAGCAACCGTTGCGAAAGATAATATTATATTAGAAGATGATTACATTCTATTTCCATCTCAAAATAATACGAATTACTTATTGAAGGCGATCCGAGAGTAATCCTCAAAAGTTTTAATTACGAAGACACTTGCCGCGCCCTAGTCTGACTTATTTGGGCTCTAATCGTCTTAGTGCCACCAAATTGAAGGTCTTCCATCAACAAATCGAAAACTAATTCAATCACAAGTAGGTACCCGGAGTTAGGATTAGGAATTACTTTAACTTGAAGTTGGTCGCGCTACATACATACCGGATACTTATCGGATACCTAATGTTACGTAATTGCTTGATTAGTTTTGCGTTATTTTATAGTTAAATAGCTGTTGCCAGCGGCTTCACCGGCTACAACCCACGGGAACATAAAATCGGGATAAAAACTATCATATTTGTTAATCCAGTTTATAAACTATCTGTGTACCAAATTTTATCCAAATCCGTGCAGTAGTTTTTGCGTGAAGAAGTAACAAACATACAAACTCACACACTCGCAAACATTCGCCTTTATAATATTAGTGTGATAGCTGTTGCCAGCGGGTTCACCCGCTACAACTCGAAAATCATCCCACGGAAAGATAAAATTGGGATAAAAACTATCCTATGTGTTAATCCAGGTTGTAAACTATCTATGTACCAAATTGTATCCAAATCCGTTCAGTAGTTTTTGCGTGAAGAAGTAACAAACGTACACACTCACACACTCACAAACTTTCGCCTTTATAATATTTAAATATAGTGTGATAACAAAACATCACGTCTGTAATCCACGAAAGATTTGGCTGGAGGTGTACCCATAAATACACTCTCACCAGTGTTGTAATTGGGAGCAAACCTATTGCCATCAACTGGGCACAAATCTAGACTCCTTGGCTGCTACTGTAACTGAGAAATTCCTGATTAAGAAATCCTATAACCCTATACGACCACTATATCAACGACAACTCCAGAGTACTCCAGACGTATGGCAACCCTACCTATATCCTACCGTCTTTTAAGTTTAACAATATCATTTACAGTAGTATATTTTTGTATAACTAATAAGAATATAAAACTTGTCACTGATTTACACTCTCTTAGTTCTCAGCGAGCTCAACAAAAGTCCTGGGAAAATAAAAAGATTGGCCATAAACAATCACTGCAGTTCCAACAAAAAAAAAAAAAAAACATTTTTTTCAATTGTTTGCTTCTTTTTACAAATGACAACAATAGAATGCAAAATTATACGCGCCGTGAATTAAGTGCGCTTAATAGGAAAAGCGCTGTCAGGCTAAATGTCAAATGGCTTGCGAACAGAGTCACGTTCATCCCAGAACTGCGAGACGTATGGCTATTCTTCATTCTTGTTATGTTCCCTGAACTTAGAACTACGCAAATACGTGACAATAGTGGAGATCGATTTTCGATAAAGACCGAAATTCTCAAATGGCAGTTTAATTTATATAAATTCTCGAATTTGTAAAACTCGATAATATTGTGCCGATGCTTTAGCATAAAAATAAGCAAGTAGGTATTATTCCCTATTATGGTGCAAGGCAAATTTGTCCGGCCGCGGGTAGTCCAACGGTTATCGCGGCCTCGACATAGAGGGCGAAGAAGGAACATGGGTGGTTCTTAGTCAGTAGAAGTCTGACACTCCCTTTCGCTCTGCCCAAGAGCGGGAGGGGTTATTCGATGATTTTACACCCACCAAAAAAAAAAAAAAAAAAAAAAAAAAAAAAAAAAAAAAAAAAAAAAAAAAAAAAAGGCAAATTTGTCCAATATCTTTTTATAAAGGATTTGCCCTACCTCCTTTCTTGGTCATCCTGTCCGGTCACCGGCACCTTTCAGGATTTCACGAAAGAGCTATGCAGGTGGCTATAAAGGGAGTAAAAGTACCCTTAACGCAAACGAAGGGCACTTGTTCTCCCCACCACTGCGAACATTTTTTTGTTCTAGACCATACCTGGGAACCCCCTAGTTACGGAGGTATTGTGGGTCAAAGTACCTAATTTTTCACAGCTGTTTTTGTAAATACTAGCTTTTCAGGCTATAACTTTACTTAAATTACCTTCATGACCCGTTTACTATTCAAAGCATCCATTAGCACAATGTTTGAAGAGTGCTTCATTGAGTTTTACTGTAAAATGTGATTTTTGACCCCAAAAAAAAAGTCGTTTCCCAGCAAAAAAAAATGCGTAAGGGAGGGAAGGGTACGTTTGTGTGAAGGGTTAATTTACACCCTGTATACTGGTCCTGTATTAGTTGAGTCTATCGACAAGCAAAAAATGAAATTTATCAAACCTTATTCCCTCTACTAGCACAATCCATTTTAATTGTGCCGCTAAATGAAATTCTAGTACAACACTTACACGCCACTTTCCTAAATGAATTTCGAAATCTTTCCTCTAAGTTAATATAATAACTCGTCACCATATTCCTCGTCTCGTCAGTTTCCCGCGTGTTTCGTACCCGGTTGTCACGTACCACGCACCTTGAGACGTGTTCGTACATAAATAATGTTTATAAGACTTATGTCGTATCTACGCGGTACCTACGTACATGAGACGTTTGTTTCGCACAAATCTAGTCGAGATTTGTGAGAAGCCTGTCGTTGATTTGAATATAAATTTTCTTAAAAATAGTACGCGGGGATAGAATACTTGCTTAGGCTAGAATAAGAGTATACGTTGGTGCGTAGATTGGAGGACTTCGGATCAAACTTCAGGTTAAGCCACGCTTCTCTAGGTTGGCCCGTGGATGTGTGACCACCTATTACATACCGAGTTTCCTCCGTGTCTCGGAAAGCACGTTCAGCCGTTGGTCCCGTCATTTGTAGATCTTTGACAGCAGACAGACAGTCGTAACCAGGTAGTCAGTGACCCGAAAGTCTGGCAACCCATCTTACCAAGGGGTATAAAATTACCCAGTGCTAACTGGGTTGCAGAGGTCAGACAGGCAGTCCATCGCGTTCGGGTGCTTGCAGCGTATTGAGCGACGAAATAATTATTAGTGCGTTTAGAAGTTGGAAGTATGCGAAACACGTTTATGAATTAATGCGCCCGTTTCATTTATTTGGATGCCTTAGTTTTTTGTCTGTTTTGTTCCGTCTAATTATTCTGAAATGTATTATTAATTACTATACACATATATAAGCACTTACACATAAACACAGAGTACAAAACTGGGCCAGTTGAAAACCAGCGTCGGGCACTAGCTGCTCGGCAGTTTGCTGAACAGGTCCTATTTGGCGCAGCCGTGAGATGCACACACTCTTTTTTTCAGTTTAGTTTTTTAGTATCTTTCACAATTTTTATTGTTTGTTGTGTGCACTTATGGCATTGTGCTTGTGTTGTATGTTAGATAAGTTCAAAGTTACACTCAAGTTATTGTGTAGTTAAATTGAATATATCCTATCCGCCTTGCCTTTTCAAAAGAGTATAATTTACTTAGTAAATTACTAAGTAATGACTAAATTATTACTTAGTATTATTACTTAGTAATTATTCATCATCATCATCAGCCTATAATGTTCCCACTGCAGGGACTCAGGCCTCCTCTCTAAAAGAGGAATGGGCTATAATCCACCACGCAGGCCTAGTGCGGGTTGGTAGATGTACACATATCTTCGAATTTTTGGTTCTAAGATATGCCGGTTTCCTCACGATGTTTTCATTCACCGTTTTGAGAGCAGTGGTGATGAAATAAATTACACAAAGTAATGCGCCTGTCTGGGTTCTAACCCACGACCAATTCGTAAGTCGGAGCCGCCACCACTGGGCCACCATTATTATTATTATTATTTATTAATTTACATGGGTCTAGACCACATAGGTTCCCTAGATACAACCGTTCCCCAGTGTAACTGACAGACCACCGAGTGTCTGACAATCTGCAAAGTTAGCGACACTAATTGAAGTAACTGAGAGATGATCGGCCAGTAATTGTTCTTCGTTAACGTTAATTGAGCTCTGATTGATCAGGATCATGTCTGATCGCCTGGTCGCGTCTGGAGCGGCAATCAGAAATTAGTTACGGAACAGAGCATGCATAATCTTTTATGCATGCTCTGCTCTGTACACAGATGGCTTTCGCATTAATATAAGATGCAAATCAATCAATCAATGTCGCAGTCCATTGCTCCTGAACTTAGTTTGAACCCTCAACTAAGTTTCTTAAATATGTCTCTAGGAGAGTAGGTATGATATCATAACATCAAGCTAGTAATCCCAGAAGGGGTAAGCTGAGGAGTACCTAATAGCACCCCCACATTTCCGCAGTTATGTTTTCAGTCCCATGTAATTGGGGGCAAGCCTATTGCCATCAACCGGATGCCATTTCAGCTTCCATGGGTGCTACTGAGAAATTCCAATATCTAATACTCAGCAGTCGCGATTGCTTCCACTAGCTGGAGCAACGAGGCAGTAGCTGGAGCAACGAGGCAGTAGGTGTCATCATTTTCATTTTAGCCTGAACTCATTGCTTTTTATCGACCCCGTCGTATTTTACTAATACTCGTGGGAAAAGATCATCAACCACGATGATAATTTTATCTGCCACCATTTTGAGGAGTTCTCGGAATATTCTTATAGCATTAACCAGGAGTGAAATGTGAACCTCTCAGCGGAAAAGCGCTAAAAACACTAGATGCTAATACAGCCATAGTTTTACTAAAATATTAGACCAATTCCCGCACCCTATACAAACAGGGCTAGGACACTATCCGACTCGTATGAAAACATAACACAAATCGATGCTTTTCCCATCGACCAACAGCATGAATCGTCCATTTTATCATAAGGCAACTTAATATCCCCATATCGGGCGGATATTGACAATCGCGCGGCGTCATTCGGTATTCAAATAGCTCGGCCTCGCCTCGCCCATCCCTTAGCGGATCACAGGCCGAATGGCCGATAGACTGTATGGTAGGTTCTTGTTTGTCGTACCGCTTTATAGATGTTTGTTGAGGGTTAGGTAATCGAGTGATTTAGAAGGGACACTGGAATTAAGGTAGATTAACCCGATAGGCTAAAAGAACATAGATCTATTTAGGAGATTATTAAAGAATTTTGTGTTTATACATTTTACGTCTATTTTCCATAAATAAATAACTTCAGAGTTCACAAAGGGTCAGTCTATCAGCTGACGACGAGACAGTGCCCCACGATCACATAGGCGCCTGCCACACCAGTTCTTGATACACAAACGACGTGTTTCGATATACTTACTAAGAAATTAAATAATACGACGAAAAGGATTTTAGTCTCCAATTTTATAAGGTTCCGTCCTACCTTCACAGGTTGAAGGAGAAGCAAGGTACTCGTATGAAACCACCAAACAGTTAAGGTAATAAAAATAGAAATTTTTAAATCAATTGCTACTTGGAGTAAGTGGCAATTGATTTTATTTCTATTTTTGCTTGTCTTGCCAATTAGAATAAGTTATTGAAGATGAAGAGAGTAAACCAGTGTCACTGACTATGTTCTAGCTATTAAGATTTCTATTTATTTTGTCAAAGCTACCGGCAACAATGCAGACAATTCGATACTGAATAAATTAATTTTATCACCACAATAAAAACCATGTAGTTGCCAGATATAAGTGTAATAAAATCTTCTAAAACAGCAATCTTCAATCCATATTAGATATCAAACCAGACATTATATGGGTGCGCTACATCTCAGATCAAAGATCAAATTCCTTTGTAAATGCTAAATTCCCTCGGTTACGTCAGGGTACCTTTAGAGAGTTGAGAATATCTTGTTTACCATTAATTATAAGTTTTGTATTACAATAATGGCTGATCCTATTCTTATGGTAATGCTGTAGTCGCCGATTCACTTTGAATTGTAAATTACCTTTACAACGATTCTATCAGGGTATTTATAACAACAGTAAATGTCTCATTTGGATTTTATTAATATTTTTTCGCTTTGTAGTTATGTAAAAGATTAAAATTGGATTAACGGATTTTTGAACGATTAGCATTCATGTATATGGTTATTTTACATTTTCAATCTAATAAATTGATTCTGATATCGCGTATGGTATTTATCAACAAAGAATGAACGATAAAGATATTAAATGTACCACCGAGTTCACTGATGGTGTGCCACTTTTCACCCTTATGACCTAAGTAATAAGGTTGATAAAAAAGTAGTTAAAAAACTAAAAAACCCGACTGAAAAAAACTGAAAAGTAAAAAACAAGCACATTTTAAAGTAAACAAAACTTGGAAGCAGGCGGGGTCCATTCTACTTTCATTTCATAATTTAATATTCAAATGAACCCCGCCTGCTTCCAAGTTTTGTTTACTTTAAAATGTGCTTGTTTTTTACTTTTCAGTTTTTTCAGTCGGGTTTTTTAGTTTTTTAACTTTATTTTTTATTTCCACCTTTTTAGTTCTTTTGTGTGTTCATAAGGGTTCACCCTTGTTTGGTATAACCACGTTTTGTCGAAAATCAATCCGGCTAATTTTAGTTACAATAAAGTCATTTCCTATATTTAGTCATTTGACCGAATAATAATTAGTTGGTAGATTTTTATTTAGCATATTTATTTATTTGAAATAATGTCATTTGACCAAATTTTCAGATGCATTAATTTCATTTAAACTAATGTTTTATTATACTAATAATGATTTAGTCGAAAGATCGTATCCAATATTCAGTTCGTTAATAATTCAGTCCTCATCAATCATTAATAATCATTCATTCATTATTAATAGGGGATCGGACAAAAAATAATAATTAGTCCGTCAGATAGATTTTCAAAAAATATTGGACACGTATTTTTTCTTTTTTCACATAAACAAAAAATGAAGACGATACAATGCTTCGAATACTCGTGAATTCCTCGAAAACGTCACATGGTAGTACATTTTTCACCAACAAATGACGTCACAACCCCGCACTCATGATGTTTGACGCGTCATATCTTCGTCAATTTTTATTAATTTGATAAAAGAAAAAACACGTATCCAATATTTTTCGATAATCTAACTGACGGACTAATTAGAATCATATTTTTTTGACCCAGTCCGATCGCCTATTGTTTAGCAGGTCGACGGAGCCCCGCTGAGCGGGGCTCCTATTTCTGTCTGCAGGGTTTAAAGGAACCTAACTAACCGAACCTCGGGGTGATTCTGACGTCGACCGTCTAGGGTTAGTGTTTCTGTCATCGATTTATTTGGTGACAGATCTACCATTATAGGCACAAAACAATTTTTTTTTGTTGTTGTTAGAGATGAGAAACCAGAACAGTAAAGTCTCACAAAGTACCACTTACTTTGATTTTGAGATTCTTATTTCCAATAATACAATAAATACCTCCTATTTATTACTGGCCTCCTGGTAATTTGTGAGACTTTACTCTCCTTGTTTCTAATAGTTCACCCTTGTTTGGTATAACAACGTTTTAATTAATTTAAGATTAGCCTATGTTGTCTTTTTCAAAATAAAAAAATGCAAATATTTACAAAGTTTTCTTTTCTGCATTACATTACACAAATTGAATATTCGATAAAGTACATGTTATACCACCTGAACATTACATCAAATGAACATTATACCTTTTGATCAATAGCGCAAAGGTTGTTATCGCAAATAAATATTCAATGAAATGAAAATTATGTTAATCGATAT
Source organism: Diarsia rubi (assembly GCA_932274075.1). Classification (NCBI taxonomy): domain Eukaryota; kingdom Metazoa; phylum Arthropoda; class Insecta; order Lepidoptera; family Noctuidae; genus Diarsia; species Diarsia rubi. The sequence goes on from OW026414.1 coordinate 7,852,660, forward strand.
TATACAAATTGATTATTTTCTTAAACGTTGTTGGAATTAGTAACATTACATCAAAAGTTGTTATACCAAACAATTTAAGGGTGAACCGTTTATAAGGTGGTCGCGTAAATATAATAATAATAATAATAAAAAAGGCGCAAACCTAAAGTATTAGACACTAATGACCGCAAGGAGGTATGGCAGAGCAAGGAGCTGCACGGACGCTTTTACCGGGCGCTACATGGGCCCGATGTAGACTTCTTAACGTCTGTATCCTGGCTTCGTTTCGGTGACCTTTTCGGGGAAACCGAAGGTTTTGTCTGTGCAATAATGGACGAAGTTATGATGACGAATAACTACCGGAAATACATTGTGAAGGATGGCACGGTTGACATATGTCGGGCATGCCACCGTCCTGGAGAATCGATCCGACACATTATTTCTGGGTGTTCTCGTCTGGCTAATGGAGAATACTTGCATAGACACAACCTCGTTGCCAGGATTATCCACCAGCAACTTGCTTTGAAATACAACCTTGTGGAAACAGAAGTGCCATACTATAAGTATGCGCCCGACCCAGTTCTCGAAAATGGTAATATTTCGTTGTATTGGGATCGACCTATCATCACTGACAGGCCCATTGTTGCCAATAAGCCTGACATTGTGGTGATGGATCGATCGGAGCGTCGCGCAATGATTGTTGATATCACGGTTCCGCATGACGAGAACCTCGTGAAAGCAGAGAAAGATAAACAATACAAGTATCTAGATCTGGCTCGCGAGGTTGTCGACATGTGGCACGTGAATACAGCAGTCATTGTGCCGATAGTCGTGTCTGCCAATGGTCTAATAGCCAAGAGCCTCGACGAACATCTAAGGAGGCTCTCGCTTGGTAGCTGGATCAAGGGCTTGATTCAGAAGGCAGTACTTCTGGACACGGCGCGTATTGTCAGGAGGTTCCTCTCTCAAGAGCCCTGACTACCGGTAGCTCGGACCCTGTTCCCAATGCCGGTGGGCTACTATTTTTTATATTTTTAAATGTTTTTTATATGCTTTTTTGTAATAAATATTTAAAAATGTATTAAATATGTTAGAAAGTGAATAAAGGAAATAATAATAATATTCCACAACTATCACACAACGCCATCTAGTCCCAAGCTAAGCAGAGCTTGTGTTATGGGTACTAGACAACTGATAAACATACTTATATATTTCTAAATACATACATATTATAGATAAATTACACCCAGACACAGAACAAATGATCGTGCTCATCACACAAACATTTGTCCTGGGTGGGAATCGAACCCACGACCTCCGGCATAGCAGTTAGGGTCACTAACCACTAGACCAACAGGCCAGTCAAAAATCTTCGCAGATGATTTAACTTTTCAAATCAAATCAAATCATTTATTTGCAATGAATGTAGGTTAAATTAAAATACAGGTGTAGTAAAAAGTAGTGAGCCATGTACATTCTGCCTGGAAATAGGCACGCAAAACTTATAAAAAAATGTTACAATAATAATTTGTCAAAAAGAAAGTTACAAATTAAAATGTCACACATGCATTACATATATGAAAAAGGCCAAATTAAAATGTCAAATAAAAGAGTAAAATTAAAATGTCATTACAAATAAAAAAAAAAAAAAAGGATTCACATAAGTTTAAAATAATATTAATTGTACACATTGCTCTTTAAAACGTTTTGTCCATTAAAAAATCATTAATTGAATAATAGCATTTTTCGATTAGGAAGGCCTTAAGTTTATTTTTAAAGTTTTTAATTGTATCATTTTTCATTACGTCTGGCAATTTATTATATATAGTAGTGGTGCCATACAAATAACACTTTTCTTCAACAATGCTGTGTTACACGATTCAATTTGTAATAAGTTTTTGTACTGATTTCTGACAGGTCGTTTTCCAGTTTCCGTCATTGTGGGAAATAGGTTTTTATTCGTTTTTACAAACATTGCCATTTCCAGAATATACAAAGACGGAAATGTAAGCACTTTTAGGGACTTAAACTTTGGTTCACAACTATCTGTGGTCTTTAAACCACACATTGATCTAATGCAACGTTTTTGCGCCCTGAATATGTACTCCCTTAAACTGCAATTGCCCCAGAAAATAATGCCGAACCTTAAAACTGATGCAACCAGACCATGGTAAGCTACCAATATAGTTTGAATGTCTACTTTCGTGGACAACTTTGAAAGGACATATGCCGCTGTGTTCAACCTTTTGCAAATATCCTCTGCTTGTGTTTGCCAATTTAGTTGTCTGTCAATGTAAATTCCCAAAAATTTTGCTACTTCAACCCGGTTAATCTTTTGGTTACTGTAGTTTACAGATACTTCTTTTAAAATTGTGCGTTGATGGAAGTGCATTATGTTAGTTTTTTGTAAATTTATTACCAAGTTGTTTTTGTCCAGCCACTGTACTATATCTTCCAAGGTCTTATTTATGTCCTGTTCATAGCTATCTGGATGTTTACATTTTACTACCGCGGTGCTGTCATCGGCAAATAATACCATTGGATTTTCAACATGGCGTGGTAAATCGTTGATATACGTTAAGAAAAGGGGTGGCCCAAGGACGCTACCCTGTGGTACACCATATTTTATAGTTCTTCCTTCAGACCGGTATTTTATTTCACTTTTCAAGTTAGGGCAAATTTTAGATATTTCCGTGTACTGTTTTCGATCGCTAAGGTATGTTTTAATAAGTTTTTGTACATTTCCCCTTATTCCATAAGCGCTTAACTTATTAAGTAGAATAGCGTGGTCGACACAATCAAAAGCCTTTGACATATCTGTGAAAATAGCGCAAATGGGTACTTTGCTATCAACGCTTCTTATGATAATATTGAGCAAATCGAAAATAGCTGTATTAATACTTTTGTTTTTTCTAAAACCTTTTTGTTCATTACACAAAATGTCATATTTAGCTAAGAAATTGCTTAGTGATTCGGAGATTAACTTCTCTACTACTTTGGACAGTACCGGAATTAATTTTGTGTTTGTTTATATGATTTGTGACTTTGGATTTATTTTAAACATATAAGTGTCATATATTTTTGTAATCTCCTTTTAAAACCCTTTATTTTGATACCCTACTCGATGGTAATGGAACTTTTTTATTTTTTGAAATACGCTATATGGCCCCCAAAATCCGCAAATTTCTTTTCTTTTTTAATTTAAATGTAGCCAGTGACACTCGCGCCATCAAGACGAATCTAACGACGTATATTTTATTCAAATCCCTTCATCCGTTAAGGAGTTATAAGGGAACAAAGAAACGGACATACATCCATACATACACGCCAAACACATAACCCTCCTTTTGGGCTTCGCCGCAGTCGGGTAAAAAGTGGTATACCGTCAGTCCCTCTGTTGTGAGGTGCCATAATACAGTTTCAGGAGTTTTTATGCCGTCCATGGAACTCTGAATTGATTTTACATGATGTCGAGACATATCTCTCAAGCATGCTGGTTTCCTATCGATGTTTTCCTTCACCAAAGCAAGTAATATTTGAAATTATGCAATACGCACACGACTCCAAAAAATCAGAGTTGGTTTGAACTCGGAACCTATGAATTAGCAGTCCGACAGTCACTCCACAATGCTACCACTGTTTCACCATCAGTAAACTTGGAAGTACGCATGTTTTCTATAGACGCTGTCTTTTGCAACCCTAACTGGTGGGACTCATCATCATCATTTCAGCTGAAAGACTTCCACTGCTGGACATAGACCTCCACTAAGTGTCGCCACATTGACCGGTCCCGCGCGTCTCGCATCCAGCGGAACTACACAAACTTCACCAGGTTATCGGTCCGCCTAGCAGGCTTGCCAACGTAACGTATTCCGTTTCGCGGTCGCCACTCCAGAACATTTCCGTTGCCCTTTGGGTGTCTTTAAACCTTATTTAAGCTTTATGATGGGGCCCATTGTGAACGACCACGTTTCGGTCTCACACACACTGGTCATAGATTTTCTTCTTGAGACACTGGTCGAGAAGATACTACTCAGCTTCCCAAACGCTGCCCAGCTGATAACATCATCATAACAATAGCTTAAGCCAAAACAAGTATATAGCCTATGTACAAACACAGGCATCTGGACTATTATCCGGCCACGTTGATAAGCTGCCAACGTTCATCTCAATCGCAATTGAATAAGTTCTACACTTGAACTTCATTGTGACTGGAGCAAGTATCGTTCAAAGTTAGAATTTACCTCCTCAAGATAATGATATTTAAATCAACGGTTAACAAAAGGATTCAGTAGAATTTGGAATGTAGATTACGAATTTCGGTACGATCGGGCGAATTTCACTCCGCTTTAATCGAACTGAAAAGACGACCGCCCACCCACTGCCAAGTAGGATATGCACGAGGAGGAGTAACTTCTTACTCCACGTAGATAATATAAACTAATTCTGAAGTGTGAAATATTTCCCCTGCTGTTATACAATTGTAAAAAAAACGATATATGCTTGAGTGACATCTCATAGAAAACATATGATCTGGGTAAGCTAACATTCTAGAAACACCCACACTCACAACACTCAATGAGAGCTGCTGTATTTTTTTCCTTTTATATGGCTTCATTATTTAATTACTAAGATACCACTATAGGAAAGAGTGAGACAGCCCCGACATACAAGTACTACTGAACTTACTGGGGTTGCCTCAGTTAATGTATAAAACAATGTTTTGAAATGAAATATAATTTTAGTATGGCTTTAGTCGCAGGCTGCTCGCGGCGTCTTTAACTAATTTCGGTAACGAAACTATGGACAAAAATTAAAAGTATATTACTTAGAAAACTATAAAAATAATTTATGCAACTTTAAAAACTTAAAACGATTCTTTAATAAAACGCCTTTGTTCGTAAGCTTTAAAGTAACGTCTAAACATATGACGAGTATCTTCTCTCAATACGAACTCAATCCATCATTTTCACTCATTCGGATCATCATATTATTTAATAGTCATTCGTTTTCATTATGTTTAATATAACACAGACAGCCAATATCACCCCATCTAAAAGGTATCGATTGGTCCTAGAACTGAAATTATTCTAAATCCAATAATATTATACGTTTATACATAGTTAGAAGTTGTCTGCGGTTGTCTTTGTAAACTAGTGTAAGTGACAGCTCGAGATCACCGCATTTAATTTTGCAATAACTTCCAAACGTTTCTTATCAACTAAGTCGGGAGCTTTTCATACGAATTTTCATATTAGAATCCTAGTTGTGATTACTCATGAAAACACAACAAAGGGACCTTCGTAAACCATTAAAATACGCCGTGTCCGAGAGTCGTAGACTTTGTCTTTAAAACAAATAAAAAGTTTTGCAAACATGTTTTGAACACACCCGATACCTAAGATATTTAGCTCCTATATTATTAGGTTCCAGTTCCCAGGCCCTAATCCAACCTTAGGTACACTATCATTTAAAAAGTACTTGAGTCTGATCCCCGGCCCATAAACGTGACAAAACATCCAGTTACAAGTTTACAAGTACTGTAACATTAGAACGAGGAAGAGAGAGTGTAACAAGATATTTATTACTCCAATTAGGGACAACATTTGTATGGATTAACAGCCACTAATCACGAAGCAAGGGCATGCTCGTGTTTCACTGAAACAAATGCGTACAGGCACATTGTGAATTGCAAAGTTACGAATTACGATATAAGGATTCTATGAGCAATTCTGCTAATTTTATCTTTTGTTTACAGGCTAAAATAAATGCCTTCCATTTAAAAACATTGTCTTCTAAGTCTTGTACAGAAGAGATTTTTACAATAGCGAAGCACAATGAACCACACAGCAAAACCACAAATTAAGTTTAAAATCTGACCAATTATAATTAGATCACAGCCGACTGCGCAATTTAATTAGCGAGCGGGGCCAAACGCCCAGACAAGGAGATAGCGCCAAAGATAACCAAAGCGAACTTAACATAATAAAACTATTCATAGGAAACATTCAGATTTAAATATAAACGAACTGTTGATAGAGAATAAAATTAGCCTAACGAACTCAAGATTCAAAAGTTCAATTTAATCTGCGAGAGGTCACAAAAACCAATTTATTTCGCATACAATATATTCTGAATTAACACTACAATAGTATAATTTAGAATCTGAGTCACCTATACCACTTAACCTTATGTAATTTATATGCTTTTACATATGAATACCTACTACTGCTTAGGAAGTACCGCTGCGAAACCGGCACGGTACGCCATGGGGTCAAGCGATCATGTTTTCTATAAGGCAAAGGTATGGGGCCATCGTGTTGCGGGCCATAATCGCCCACGACGATGAGGTGGAACATTCTATAACACAAAAGATTGTATAAAATATGGGCGTAGAGAGTTCATAACAGAAAGAGGTCACTATCAAGAATTTTGATAGCACGTAGATGAGACATGAGTTTCGCAAATTAAATTACACAGATTCTGTGACAATATTCCAGTTTTGTTCAAAATTATGGCATTGATAGGTTCTACTGGTAATTATTTTTATCGAAACTTTATTTTGCGGCCGTGGAAGCCATGTTTCGTCCTACCAAGCAATAATAACTTCAATCAAGAAATTGAAAATTGGGATAAAAAACAACATTGCTTTAGCGGAACATCGATCGACTACTATCGTAAAGTACCATTTTTCATTTACCATATCTCTAGCAATAAAAAGACAACACCAATATGACTAAAAGAGCGTTGCATTTTAAAGTTCCGTGACCAGGCAGCCATCTTTCTTTTTTATAGTCTGCACGTTTCGCGCTGCACTGAAACGTCAGTAATTAAAAACGCTTGAAAATGCATCAGACGATAAAATTATTTTGGCTTGTTTATTAATTTTCATTTATTTATACTATCAGAGTATTTCCCTATGGTATAAAAAAGTTTTGATTCTCATTGGAAGACTTTATTGAAAATTTAAATTATCTTATTTTTATTTTGTAATAACGAGCATGATCACTTACTTTAAAGGTTAAAATATTGTATTTCAAATGCCTCGAGACTTTCAAACTAGACGTGGAATAGACAAGGTTATTGTATAAAATGATCTTCTGAAACCTGTAAACTGAAACTTGGCTCTGAAACGTATATCTTAACTTTTGCTCCCTAGAGCTGCCTTTAAAATCGATCAAGGTTAGGTAAGTATATTCCTTTGAGGTTTTAGGTTAAATATTTCTTTAAATAAACCTTTGAGCTAGCTTTTGATTAAAATTACTTTCACTGAGCTTTTTAAATTCGAATATTCTTGTTTGAAGTTTGAACTAATTCCAATTTGTTTTTATGGATTCGAACTTAGAGATTCGAACACAGAGGTTTTTTTTTCGACTGCCGGACATTAAAAGCATCCAGCAGAGATTTTCGGAATCAAAGCAACACTTTCCTTCGTTGCTCTTCAGCCTCGTTCATACTGCGATACAAGTTGCAGTATACACACGTATCAAGACTTATATTTATACCAAATTAAATAATCTGTTAACTTTTTTAATCTACAGTATGTGATAAGATATTTTTGTATCGGCCGATAGAATTTTGTGTGGACACATTGTGTGTTCTGATTTCAAACTCTGCTTTTGCCGATATTTTCCTTCACCAGTTTCCAAAATAAATTTAGAAAGCTCCGGTTTGGGCAAGCGTGATGATCAATGCGTTAGAAATAGGGTGGTATTAGTATTTATTAACTGATTGAGCGCCTTATTAAAGACTCAATTAAAATGTCATTGTTTTAAGGCACGCGAGGAGTTAAATAACTCTTCCTCTTGAATATATACGGTCACAGTTACAATACACAAGTGACCGCTGTCATCACCATCCAACTGTCATCACAGACAGTCAGTCACTGTCATGACAGTCACTAACATTGATTGGTAAGTACGTACAGTCGTAAACAGAACTGACGGCACTCGAAATAATACCGCGACCAAAATGTTTGAGCTTTGTCCGCTGAATAGTTCCGGAATTATTGAGGAGTTCGCACTTGTGTTTGTCACTGAATAGGAAGGTTTAGTTGGTCAACTTGAAACTAAGATTTATCTCGAATAAACAAATGTAAGTGGATTTACAAATCATGTACTATTCAACAAGCAGTTCGTTTTTTACATATAATGCTACTAGAGATCATAACATGCATGATTGACCCTATTGAGCGGATTTGTGCGCTGGGACGTAGGTGACATTGCTTCAGTTTCTACCTATGCTTTCTAAGAAGTAGCAATATAATCTTATGACACCTGCAGGAATTCAAGAGCCAGACATTTGACATTAGTAGCCCTGTATTTATTTATTTTTAATATCCAGGTAGGAACAAACATACTCATTTACAGAGTGAAATTAACAACACTAACCTGTTTCGCCACTCTATAACATTTGTTTACACTCTAAACCGATTACAGCAACGGTTTCCACCCCAATCCCGCGGGAACCCTGCAATTTGTCAGTCCCGCGATTGTATTATTAAGAGCATTAAGCGTAACCCCGGGATCCCATTAGGCCGGCGGCTCCACTCTAGATGCTATCAGCGTTTAGACCGGACAATGCGGAATTGAAAGTAAGGGTCATTGGACGATGGACAATTGCGATCAAGACGATTTGTCTCCTTGTTATGTGTAGGCCTATGACATTACTGCACATGGAATTCTAACATCGTTCAAAGCCTGCACCATACAATGTGAGTCGAATTTTATTCAATGGTTTTTATTTTTGATTTATCACCATTTAAGATAGTGATTATCAACATAATTCTTGAGCCCGGAATCCCCGACTTTACCCTCCCCTATTTTCTGCTACGTTTCCGTGCGTTCATTATCCAGGTGTTTCCCGCAACTTTGACGTTATCGTCAACCTAAAGAGCTTGAGGATGGCCCTGATTTCTACGGCCTAATCTTGTCCACCAGCTGCTAGCCAGATTTCCTACCCAGGTCCACTCGAGGCGCACCGCCCGCCCGGTCCCCACATCGTAGCCTTTCGCCCAGTGGCGGATTTCTATAAAATAAAATAAAAAAACTTTTTATTTTTCTTTTCATTTGTTTTTTTTCTATGTGACGCATTCGATCTGATAGGATATGACTCGCTCCATGGCCCATTGTGCCACTCGAACTCGGTGAACCTGTCTTTTGTGAGCGTCCATTTCTCGGCACCGTAGGTTATGATCGGTTTACGACCACTTGCCTGACAATATGAGTGCAGACAGTATGGTCTGGTTTACCTAAATAATAATCTAAGCCTTTTTTTTATTTTGGCACCCACTCCTCCCGTTCTTGGCAGAGTGGTAGAGAGTGTCAGACTTCTACTGACTAAAAACCACCCAAGTTCCTTCTTAGCCCTTTGTGTCGAGGCCGCAAATCAAATCAAATCAAATCAAATCAAATCGTTTATTTGTGATACATGGGTTACATGCAGGTGTTCATTACATTCATTTAAATTTCTAAGGTTCAATACCATGATCAGCCACTTGGGCATACAAATGATTAAATAATCAAAGTTATAAGAAATTGACATAAATTACATAATTATCATTAAAATTCAGACAGACAATACAATAAATAACCTAAGGATATCGTCAAGCGGACATGAAACAATTAAAATTTCTTAGTCGATAAAAAATCATCAACAGAGTAATACGATTTTGCTATAAGAAATTTGAACAATTTATTTTTTAAGACATGAATATTGCTACATCCCTTTATGTCATTCGGAATCTTATTGTAGATCTTTGTGGCCATAGCAAACATACTTTTCCCAAAGAGGGTAGTTCTATATTGCCTAGTAAGGTTATTATTCAAATAACTCCTATTTCGTGATCTGAGCTGCAAAGTAAATAGCGATGGATGATGTCTAATGAACAAAGCCATTTCAAAAATATATAACGATGGGACGGTTAATATTTTTAATTTTTCAAAGTAGTCCTTGCAACTGTCAGTTCTTTTGAGACCACACATAGCTCGCACGCACCTTTTTTGACATCTAAAAACTTTATCCCAGTTGGTAGCATTTCCCCAGAATATAATTGCGTATCTGAGTCTTGAAGCAACATTACTGTGATAAGCTACAAGCAATGTATCAAGATTGACCTTTTTAGCTAGCATATATAAACCATAAGATGACTGTGACACCTTTTTGCAAACGAACTCAATATGACTTCGCCATTTTAGATTATTGTCAATGTGTAGGCCGAGAAATTTTGTCACGGTCGTTAATCCTACTTCTTGACCATTAATTTCTATTTGAGTATGTAAACTGTTTTTTGTTTTCTGCTTAAATTGCATTAATTTAGTTTTGTCGATATAAATCAATAAATTATTATTTTGTAACCATTGAGTAATCAAATTTATACTTCTATTTATAATATTTTCGTCATTGTATAAAACAGTACAATCATCGGCAAATAGTACCATACGATCTGTAGTAGATTTTGGCAGATCATTAATATAAATGATAAAAAGTAGTGGGCCCAAAACACTACCTTGTGGAACTCCATATTTTATTTTTCTACTCCTGGACTTATAAATTACTTCATGCTTTGTATCAGCAGATATTTTTATAATATTCGTAGTCTGAGTTCTATTGCTGATGTAAGATTTTAGCAAGTCTAATGTGTTACCCCTCACACCGTAGGTTTCAAGCTTACTCAGTAGTATATTATGATCCACGTAGTCAAAGGCTTTTGACATATCCATATACAAAGCATAGACAGGCTGTCTTTTGTCAACTCTAGGATATACCAAACTCAAGAAATCATAAATAGCTTTTACGGAAGCCTTTCTGATCCGGTGTAAAGATATTGTTTCTGTCAAAATAGTCGTACAAGCTATTATATATGGTTTTTTCTATTATTTTGGAAAATGTTGAAGTTAGGGCTATAGGCCTGTAATTCTTAATATCCGATTTTAAATCCTTTTTATGAAGCGGTTTAATTATAGTTTGTTTTAAAATAGATGGAAAGACTCCCTGTTCGAAACACATGTTTACAACATAGCTCAATATAGGTGCAATTATGTGAGATACGAATTTTATTACTAACACACATATGTCATCAAAACCTGTGCTCTTAGTGTTATTTATTTTTTTTATAATTGTTTCGATTTCTAAAGGACTAGTGGGATTTAGAAAAAAAGATTTTGGTGAATTATACGTGCATGTAGATGATGTTCGGATATTATTATCCGTAGTGCTAGTCTGAGGTTTAACCATTTCAGCATAATAATCATTAAATAATTCAGCGATTCGTTGAGGATCTGTGATTTTTTGTTTATCTATTTCCAATTCACTTATGGTCTCAGGAGGGAAACTCTGCTTTCTGCCATTAATTATGTTCCATGTGGCTTTCGATTTGTTCTTAGAATTTAGAATGTAATAATTATTCTGAGATTTTTGAGTTAATTTAATGATTTTGCTATATCTCAAAGAATATTTCTTAAAGTTCAATTTATCTAAGCCACTTTTTGATAGTCTATATTTCCAAAGAAGAGAACGTTTACGTTAACTACATTTCTTAATGCCACGTGACATCCATTTTGACCGAACCGTTGTTTTATTTTTAACTTTAATTATTGGAAAACACAATTCGTAAAATAGCCTAAATGTTTCATAAAATGAATTAAAAGCATCATTTGCATCCTTCGATTCCAACACTTCAGTAAATTTGAGCTCTTTAATAAACGTGATTATTCTATGGAAAATTTAAATAAATTTGAAGAGAGCAAATTTATTTAAATTTTCCATAGAATAATCACGTTTAAACGAGAACCAATGGTCAATTTTACATGTTTTTTTGACTGGACATGATAAATATTGCGCCTTATGATCAGATAAACCAAGTTCCAAGACAGTTGATTTGGCACCACGAATATTATGGAAAATATTGTCAATGCAAGACCCACTACTTGGTCTTGTGGGCTCATTAATTGCTTGAGTTAAATTAAATCCCGTAGTTAGTTGTTCCAATTCTAAAGTGTACTTATTCTTTTTTAAGATATCAATATTAAAATCACCGCAAACAACGATCTTGTTATCCCCATGTTTTGTAAACAGACACAAGATGTCATTAAAAATGTTGAAAAATAAATTAATATATTTATTATTGTTATTACTTTTTGGTACCCTATAGAGACACAAAACTATCATATTGTGGTCAGTTAATTTAATTGCAGAGCATTCAATAACATTAGGGATACTATACTTTTGAGCAGCTTCAAGTACGACAAAGTTAATATAGTTTTTCACTAGAATGCATGTCCCCCCTCGACGCTTGTTACGCGAAAAATGAGTAGCCAAGGTGAAATTTGGAATTTGAAGAAGTTCAATATCGTGATCCGTCATATTGTGCTCCGAGAAACATAAAACGTCAACGTTTTTACCCGTATCTGCTAGATCATCAAGGCACACAGTAAACAAATCTGACTTAGAGATAAGGCCGCAAATGTTTTGATGGATTATATTTATATGGTTATAGACGAAAAAAATTATTAGAATTTGGGGTAGACTTAACAGAATCCTTTTTTTTAGTAGCGGAGTCGTAACATGTAGCAGTATGAATGTCCGTTTGAGTACTTTGAGTAGAGAATTTAACATCACAATTATCAAAGACAGTACATGGCAATATATCATTACAATTAATCATTACATTATTATCATTACAATTATTGATTACATTATTAGCATTACAGTTATTGATTACATTATTATCAATACAGTTATTAATTAAATTATTGTCATTACAGTCATTAATTACATTATTATCATTACAGTTATTAATTACATTATTATCGTTACATTTATTCATTACACCAATATCATTTTCATTATTACAATAAATGTTATTTTGATAACTATTATTGGAATTAGTAGCAGTATCTCTTTCGAACAACTCGCAGCCATATTAATCTAAACCTTAGTTAACGTTCGGTTTCTGAAAAGTGAAAACCTATCCTAGAATAAATCTGTGGTCAAACATGCCAAAAAAGTTATTATTTCGGCTGGCCAAAATGGCTTAACATGTATGTGTGTATCAGTTTCTAGGAATCCAAGCTAGCTTAACCCTCTAACATAAATAATAATAATAATAATAATAATAATGATTTATTTCTCTCAAAAAGGTACAGACAATGGTTCGTATTATATCAAATCAAATTAAATTTGTAACCTTTGTGAGAGCTGGAGTCTATAGTGGGTTCGGGACCTGTATGACAGATCTCCAGGCTCTCACCCTCTTAAGCAATAGTGTTAAGTAGGTACTAATTTGAACACATCAAGGCAAAATCTGCGAGTTTGTAGTGAATGGTGTACCTGAGAGTGTATGGTGTGTGTTGTGTGTGTGTGTGTGTATGTTGTGTGTGTGTGTGTGTGTGTGTAGTGCGTGTGTGTGTGTGTGTAGTGCGTGTGTGTGTGTGTGAAGGTATATTTGTAAGAGTGAGTGTAGGTATGTGTCTTGAAAAGTTGTCTACAAATTTACTATCTAATTTATCTTAAAACAGCTAGAATATTTTCCGTCTCAGAATAATCCAAATCAAGAAGCCAATTTATTATTTTTGCTTTACATTTGGATTTGCACAAGGGGTATATGTTTAAAATTTTGTTAGTGTTGTTATACACATGACTGCTAAGGAAGCGAAAGAAGCGTTGGGCCAAAGCAAAATTTGTACGAATAGAGGGACAGACCGAATGCTTACGTCGTTGGGAGATCACAGAGGGATCGTAGGGAGTGTGACCGTGAGTTGTCATTAAGAGGTTAAGTATATATAATTTACGGACAGTCAGAACCTTACAAGTTTTGTAAAGGTCTGTGGTAGGAAAGCGATAGGGTAACTTTCAACCAACTTTCAAAAGTGCCCTTTGGGCGCGTTCTATTTTCAACATGTGGGACCTCCCTGAGCCACCCCAAGTTACTATACAATATTGGATGAGGGATTGACAGAGAGCCAGATACACCAGTTTAATCACCTTGGAGTCAGCAACGGAGCAGAGGTTCTTAAAAACATAAATTAACCTGCGCAACCGTGTAGTAAGTGTATCTATGTGAGTACTAAATGTAAGGCAGTCGTCTATTTGCACTCCTAGATACTTAATGCAACTTACGCGATTTAGGTGGGGGCAATCGCAGCCTATATTGTGAGTTGAATTACAGGAGTGAGCGATTAAGGCAAGTGAAAACGAGGAAGGCTTTCCAGCGGCTGTAGACGAGAAAGTGAGGTAATTCGTTTTATCAACGTTCAGAGTGAGCAGGTTTTGTGCCAACCAACTGGTGACAAAGGCAAGTCCAGACTGTGCATATTGAAACACCAGATCCCACGAATCCCCGGAGAATATTAGAGCAGTATCATCGGCATATGTAAAGATGGAAGCATTAGGAAGCTGTAGCTGGCAAAGGTCATTTATATAAATGAGAAAAAGCGTGGGACCGATAATGCTGCCCTGGGGAACTCCGTGTGTTATTGGGAGTTCATCGCTGGTCCAATCTCCTATCCTGAGACATTGCCGTCTGCCTGTGAGGTAACTAATAAAAAGGGACAGTTGAGTACCTCTTATACCAATTTTCTCAAGCTTGGCAATGAGGGAGGGGACAGAAATAGTATCGAAGGCTTTCGCTAAATCTAAGAAAACGCCTATGACCTTCTGTTTTTCATCTAGTTTGGTGACGATAGTATTTGTTAGGTCTAATACAGCATTGTTAGTGGAAATTCCGGAGCGAAAACCGTATTGAGAAGATGAGAGTATTTGATTTTGATTTAAATATTTGACTAATCTGTTGTTCATTAGCCTCTCAAGTAATTTTGATAGTGTAGGTAAAATTGAGATAGGTCTATAATTGTTCAAACAATCTCTGTCCCCTCCTTTATGAATTGGGTGTACAACTGCCAGCTTGAAAGCATTTGGAAAAGTGCCTGAACTAAAAGCAAGGTTACATATGTAAGTTAAGTGGGGAAGGAGTATGTTTTTGTTTTTTTTAAGAAAAGTGCCTGATATATCGTCGGAACCTATCGCACAATCGCTCCTTAGATTCATAATTAGACGATCCAATTCAGCTTCATCTGTTTCTAAGAGGACAAGGGAATTTTGGCGCGCTTGGAGAACATCGGTTTGTGGAGGTATGGTTGCAACGGCAGGTATGTTTTCAGCTAAGGCACGTCCAATATTAGCAAAATAAGCGTTCGCTTCATTTACGGAGCTCTCTGGATCGGAGTAAGACAAAAGAGCGTCGGCGTGTGTCTTGACTTTTGCAGTGTGAGTGATTGATTTTATAGCCTCCCAGAGCTTTTTACTGTTATTTTGTGCATTATTTATTTGAGCTTTATTATAGTTAGATTTGGTAGTTTTAAGTATCATTGAACAGTAATTTCTGTACCTTTGAAAAGTGATTTGTAATATTTCATTATCGGGATTTTTTTTAGATTTCAAATGCAAATTGTCGCGGTTCCGTAAGCATCTAAGAAGCCCTGGGGTCATCCAGGGTTTGCTCAATCTTTTACGGTTGGATACTACTCTAAATGTAGAATTTTGAAGTAGAATTTGTTTGAGAGTAGAGATAAAGAATTTGGTGGCTTCATTAACATCTGGGGAGGTATACAAGGGGCTAAAATCTGCCTCGAGGAGGTCCAATTCAATTTTTTCGTAGTCCAATATCCGAGTAGTTCTAGTTTTATGCGTAGAATAACTGGATGTGGTATAGTTCTCCAGAAACAACAACACTGTGTCATGATCGGTAATTGAGGTATTAGCGACGAAACAAAAAGCAGGATGCCGCGTTTTTAGGATTAGGTGGTCCAAACAAGAGTTGCGATGTCGTGTAGGAAGGGTGTGTGCCGGTAGCATGCCGTGACAAGCTAAAATAGTTAAATACTCCGTTGCCCGAGAATCATCGCTGGTTTCATGTATATTAATATTTATGTCGCCGGTTAAAATAATATTTCTATAGTTGGAGATAGATTTCAGGAGTTCATTTAGTGAATCCAGGAATGCGGCGACATTCCGAACAGCAGGCGAGCGGTAAATTGTAATTACAACGGTATCATTATTTAGTTTTAGCAATAAGCAGTTAGCGTCCTGGACTAAGGGCTCAGAAACAGAAGCCTGAAGGTGGGAACGAAAAAATATCACAACGCCCTCATTTTGCGACCTATGCTGGTTAGTGGAAGCGGAAGTATACTCATGCATTAAGGGAAGAGGGGGGGAATTGTATAGCCAACATTCGGTGAGTATAATTAAATCCCAGCATGTTCTACTTCTTTCGAGAAGTGTTGTCAGGCTGTCAAAGTTCTTATTTATACTTCGTATGTTTTGACAGAGCAGGGAAATGGATTTTTTGTGTAAGCTAGCAATCTGTCCACAATCCTCAATCATACAGGTGGCAGAGTGAGCTACTGAAATATTATCCAGGTCAATTTGAATATCTTCTAAATTATCGAATGATATAAAAAAGGGTAAGTAACGGTAGGCAGAAAGGGCAAAAATATAAAATGACGTCATGGTCATCAGCAAAGTGAGACTTGTTTATGACATTTCTTTGTGCATCATGCATTGGTGGGACAAAAAATATCATATTCATAAAAGTATGAAAATAGTAAACGTTAAGTGAGTGTGGCCGATGTCTGTGAGGACGAATAACGGCATGAAAGCGTATTTTCAACATCATCATACTGTGTAGCTTGATGGAGTAATTGTAAACAAAAATACCAGCTTGAGTGAAACTGTCTATAAGGTGTGTGTGTTGTGTTTTTAGTTTGAGTGTTACATACATTGATAAATAATTAAAATAGTTAATAATATAGAAGTTAAACAGATTTATAAAATACCTTCGAAAACATACATAAATGCGATTAACTTTAAGCGAAAGTGAAAATAGTCATGGTTTAACTCGTGCTGGGGCTGCTGGTACTGGCACTGATATTGCTTACATGGTAAGGCATTTCTCGGATTTAATTTCAAATAATAGTACCAAATGTTTATCTAGTTACAATGTAACTTTACTAAACAAACTTATAGTTCAAAAACCAAATCTAGGACGTTAGGATAAAACGGACCAACGAAATAATGTCCTAATTAAACACACACTCCAGTTTTAGTACTAGCTAATGTACACATGTTTCATATAGTAGTTCTTTAGTAAATTACACGCTTTAAATATTAATTAGTCACAAGCACAAAGGTTGCTAGTTGTGTTGTTAGTAATTAATCTAATAAGGTAGGTAACAGTGCTTATATCAAATGGCAAGGACGAAACGAAAATAGGCATTTTAAACGGTCATGTGTGTGTTTAATGGATTTTATATTGTTGTCCTCAAATATAGGTCTCAGCTTAGTTTAAGCCCCTGTCTCCCATATAAAAAATATTTTTCCTGTCTCTTTATTTAAGGAAGAGTAGTGTGGAAGAGGTATAAATGAAAGGTTGACTGTTAGACAATTCCTTTTGGCAGTCTGCCCAACTTTTGTTCATAAAGTTTAAATAAATAAATAATTTCAGACCACCGAGGCCTATCAAGGCCCTGCTTGTTCCAGACTTTAACCACGATTTCTCAAATTCATACTAAGTACCACGAATACTTAACCAAAGTCTACAAAATTATTCCTAGAACTTTACGAACAACTCCCAAAATCGTAAATTCGTATATTTAGCGTAACAAAAATGAAAATGAGCACGCTTTGTTTATTCAAAGAATCTTTAACGGCTTCCACGCAATTAATTCGCGGCCACAGAATATAAATCACTTGAACAAAACACTGGGAGCACTGCTGTTAATTACTGAATGCGGTACAACATTTTAATATCTATATTTACATCTCGCTAAGCCATGTTTGGGATGCTGATATGATTTATTGAATTAAAATAAATTTAACTTTTAAAAAACAAGCTTTTATTTAAATAAAAACCAGAAAATTTGGTTTGATCTATCAAAATTTAGCGCGAAATAAAATTCAATGTTTCGTTGTCGTGCTATTAACCGTTGAGGAGTTCCTTCGAGAGGAAGCGATCCAGGCTGCAGGAACATGGTCAAGTCTATCATAAAACAATATTGCCACCAGAACCAAAGGTGTGTGCAAAATTTCCATCAAACGGTAGAAGGAAATGATCATAAACTCAGTTGCAACTTGCAAGATTTAGTGAATCGAATACATACTAACAAACCATATAATATATAACAAACTAACTAACAAATCAAATTAAATAAAGGCATGTAAAAACAAGATGACGATGTTGTACACGTACCGACCAGAATACAATCAGAAAATACTTGATCGATTTGACCAACTTGGTAGGCCAAGGACCAACGGAACAAAAAAGAAGTTGACATCAAGTGACCTTTTTTTTGTTCCGATTTGATATCCTCATTATTGTCCTCCACCCTGAGGCGAGCGAAGGGGCCGGTCAGACTTTGTCAAAAAGCCATCCCGGTATTTCCTTCCCACACGTGCACCGGGAATCATGGGAACTAGTACGCCTTCCACGATCCTTGGAGGTTAATATCACCTAGAGTCTAGGTCTAGGTGGTATTAACCTTCGATTCGAAAGTGTTGGTCTAGGTCTTAGACCCACACGTCTTTTTTTTTTTTTTTTGGTGGGTTTAAAATCATCGAATAACCCCTCCCGCTCTTGGGCAGAGCGAAAGGGAGTGTTAGACTTCTACTGACTAAAAACCACCCATGTTCCTTCTTCGCCCTCTATGTCGAGGCCGCGATAACCAGAGGACTACCCGCAGCCCCGACAGGCGTCGGCCCTTTCGGGCCCCTCCCATGTTGCTGACATCTCTTTGAGGCGCGCGTGGAACACGAACGCGCCGTCGACACGGCCTGTTTTCGTCGTGAGACGGACGGACGGCGAGTTAGCCCATCACTCACCGTCCACAGGCCCGCGTCTACGGTGGCCGGAGGTCATCGCGGGACCCCCGACGCCCGGAGCGCCTCCCGCAGCGGCTGGGACGAGAGGTTCTCTCCCTCTCGCGTTCCGCCACCTCCTTCGCTAGCATCACTGCTTCGCAGAAGGAGGCGACGGCGTCCCATTCCTCCTCGCCCCGGACCATGGCTTGCACCAGGGCCGGGCGCGAGAGGTCGCCGCCGCCGATCGCCGCTACGAGAACACGGCGGACCCACACGTCTTAGAGACACTTCCAACTTTCGAAGCACTAGCAGTAAAAACTTAATATTATGAGTAGACTTTAAACAGAACACAACATAAACATTTGCGAAAACCAAGTTTCAATTTTGACATTTTGTCTTGAACTTTCTGGTTTTCTTGGAAGGAAGCCGTCGCTCATTGTTCGTTCAAAAATTAAGGGGCACCTCAGGGGAAATGCGACAGGTAAATAAGAAACAACAGAGTACGGAGCTTGCTGACTTATGAGTATTTGTGCTCTTATTTCTATCCGTGTTTCAAGTGGAATTTAGGTTCACAAAAATAGAAACACTTATGTGTGTCTAAGTGAACTTAAAGTGTGTCTCTGTATTAACGTAGGTATTTGAGGTAACCAAATTATAGTTATAGGAAAAAACAATTTTCTTTTTTTCTCATCCTCAATATAGAATTTGTACTCGTGAACTTGTCAAGCGCAGCTTTGGTTTGATGCCTTTTTTTTTAAGGCGGGTGAAAAATCATCAAATAACCCCTCAAGCTCTTGGGCAGACTTCTACTGACTAAAAACCACCCATGTTCCTTCTTAGCCCTATATGTCGAGGCCGCGGTAACTTGTGTACAACCCGCAGCCCTTAGTTTGATGCCTTCAATGCAGTTTGCCTAATTAGGCAAACTAGAAAATACGCTAACGAGTAAATATTTGAGAAACTGCGTATTCACAGTTTCTCAAATGTTTACTTTTTAGCGTATTTTTTATTGAAAGTAGGTACCATTAAATAAACTTTGTTAAGGTTGCAACTTCAAATTCAAAAGTTATTGAAAAATTTGAAATACTCTCAAAGTCTACTTATTTTAAGAGATCTTATTACATGTTTATCGTTATTCTGTACATGAATGACATAGAAATCGAACTTTACATTTTCGCACCTTCTTGTCCGTACTCGTTAGATAGTGTACAGTTACAAACAGCAGGTTATTTCGAGTAGGGAGGAAGTTGTTAGAGGCAGGTAGGCTACGAAATCACTATTTCACACATGTAGGAGTTTTAGCACTTCCAACCTGCACTGTACCGACAACTAGGAATTCTGAAATCAAAGTGAACAGACGTGGCTACGTATCGTTCTTTTAAGTGTTGTCGATTGTAATACATAAAGTTAAGTTACGAATACAGTTGAAAAATCGAAAATTGTATTGTTGTTAGACAGATGTAACCTGTAGTACAAAACCTCTTACCATGTTTCCCTATGCCATGGGACACATGGTAAGAGGTAAATGATAGGGATTAATAAAACTAAAAGTAGGTACTTTTTTTGGGATGGTGGGAAATCGTCATATAACCACTCCCGCTCTTGGGCAGAGCGAAAGGGAGTGTCAGACTTCTACTGACTAAAAACCACCCATGTTCCTTCTTAGCCCTTTATGTCGAGGCCGCGGTATCTCTTACAACATATCGCTGCCCCAACCCATAAGGTTCTGAGGTCCTCAAGAGTATCGTGGTAATGAAAAAATCTAAATTCGTAAATTCTATCCTCTGATTATTCATCACGTCCTTCAAACATTCTTAGTGGACCACCCTTAATACAAGAGGGTAGGTAAACTTAAGTCACGTTCTTGCGTCTTACATAATGAAAGCCTAACTCGTTACAAAATCAGGAATAATAACTGTTTAAAAAGTTCCATATGAATGAAGTTTGCCGAAAAGTTGAATTACTTTGTCGGAGATTTTAGCTTTTCTTAGGATTCTTATTTTCAATACAAGAACTTGCGCTTAGAAAACAAAGAGCAAAAAGTTTTACAAAGAAAGTTCTGGATGTCAATTGTTTTCAGGTTCACGTGCCTATTACACAACCGAATACATAATTACTTGATATTGAGCTATCGAGCCGAGCAGTGATTGGTAGTCCTTTCAAAAAAATTAAGGCTCATTTTTTTAGTAATAATTTCTATTAAGATATTTTGGACGTAGGAACAATTGACAGCCCGGGTCGCGTTTCTTCCAATTAAATTGGTTTCCACAAGATTTACACCAATTTTTAACTGTCATATTATTATCTACCTACATATCTAACATTCTTTGAAAGCTCATTCGTTATCCCAACAGAAAAAGTAATTTTGTCCAAAACACAATTATATAAACCAGTTCTTACAACTAATAAGAAAATAGGATAAAATTAAATAATCTATGCAAAAAAAACAACAATGTATCCGCAGCGAGTTTATTCTAATTTAATTCTAGTATTCAAAAGTCAACTAGCCGTGTACCGTATTTTGTTCGAAAAGAAAGAATAAGAACGTTGACCTCTATGTTTATTATACATTCGGCAAAAACCCGTAACGAATTGTCTATGATTATACCTAGTGTCACGCGGCTAACACAATGGATGCCATTTTAAATTCATAATTGTTTTGTGTTCATGAAAAGTAACCTGCTAGAATAACTTGAGAGTCCGAGAAATAAGACAAAACTAACTGCGATACTCAGAGATATTAAATGATTACTTAAGCCGTCACATACTAAAGATTTGATATACTTTTGTATACGTTTTAGGTTCAATTTAATAATCCATAATATGTCGACTATAAACGACGAACCCCCGGATCGCGGGAGAGAAATAATGCGCCGGAATGATAAAACACCCACCTCCGGTAATTCTAAGCGTTTGTTTAGCGAAATGTCTCCTACGTACATTTCGCCCGACGATAGATCAAAACGGCTTCAAACATCCAATTCACTTGAAAAGTCTTCGCCGTTATTAAGTGCCAGTCCAAGTGCGAGCCATGACGATTATTACGATTTAGTTTCTCAGGCGTCTGCATATTTGTCTAAAATTAATGAACTTGTTAATGACCAAGGTTCCCGCATTAATGTTGCGAATAAATCTGCCATCATGTACATGACTCAGCGCATAACGTCCATTGTTTCTTTGGTCATAAAAGTCATCCTCTAATGAAACGAAATTGGCCAATACGGAACGCGAATTGGATAAAATTAAATCAAATACCAATGTCAATACAAGTAACTGTAACAAACTTTCGTATGCGGATTCCCTAAAACTTCGACTACCTAAAACCAAACTTGCACCGGTTGTCGACTCGCGCGCACCCAAACCTTGTGTCGTGGCTTACCCCACCGCTGAGCGATTAGCTGATTACATATATCCTCCTCTGCTACTAAACAAGCACTCATGAAGGCGATCAAGCCCAGTGATGACGGGTTTCAAATTGTAGGCGTTCGAAAAACCGCTAAATCTGGCGTAGTATTACGTGTCGCTAATGATAGCCAAATAAAAAAATTGCAATCGGTCGACGCTATTAGGTCCGCCGGCCTGCGACTTGAAAAACCAAAAGGCCGAAAGCCTCGTATATTAGTTAGGGACGTGCCATCCGCAATGGAAGACAATGCTTTTTTGCACGCGTTGTACTGTCAAAATATTCAAGATGAACTGCCAATACGAGAGGATGATTTTATTAAATCAACTAAAATCTACCGTCGGCGTTCCTTAGATAACGGTCGCATGTGGATAGGCATTGAAATCGAGTCCAACGTGCGTAAACATTTAGTGTCCACTAAGGAAAAAATATTTATTGACTGGGCGACTTGCCGGTTCAATGACGACGTTGATATAGTCCGTTGTCTACATTGTCAACAGTTCGGTCACGTTAAGAAATACTGCGTTAACAAGTCACCTACCTGTGCAAATTGCTCCGAAGCACATGAAACCAACGACTGCCCGCATAAGGACAATTTAAATTTTATACCAACTTGCGTGGCGTGTAAACGTTTTAAAAAACCGTTTGACCATCGTTGCGGGTCATGAGAGTGTACAACCTACAAACTTAAGCTCGAACAGTTAATCCTCAACACAAACTACTAAAATAATGGATAGTTTAAATATAGGACAATTAAATCTCCACAACGACAGGGTAGCGACTTCTGAACTAGACAAATTAATTATCGATTACAGCTTGGACATAGTGCTTGTTCAAGAGCAATATCAAAACTCACACTTACGACATAGAGTAGTTCAGCTGGATTCAAAGTCACGAGCCGGAATTTACGTAGCGCGTTCTTCTAACTTTACAGTAACGTCTTTGCGTAACCTCATGACGCCGCACTGTGCCGTTGCGGAAGTCTCTTCGGCTTCCTATAAAGTTTACTTTGTGAGCTGTACTTTCAATATTCAGACCCTGTTGGTCCTCACATACATAACCTCCGTCATGTCTTGCGGTCACTCGCTGGCTGTAAAGTTATCGTTGGCGCGGATGTTAACGCGTCCTCGTCTCTGTGGTATGGCAAGGTTCGGTGTACGGATTCCGACCGACGTTCCGCTGTTGAAGATTTCATTGCTGAAATGAACCTATCGATTCATAATACCCCAGATGCACCACCTACTTTTTGCAGCCAAATGGGCGAATCTTGTATTGACGTAACACTTTCTAGTGCAGACGTTCGTTTGGATAGGTGGCGTGTCCTTCCGGATGCGTCATGTAGCGATCATCGGCTTATCGTGTACGAATTTGTTCCGATGTTTACTCAAGGTCCGTCACATATCATTGGTAACTTTAGGTATATAAGTAAAGGCGCGAATTGGGAATTCTTTGGCTTGCTTTTTGCGTCTCACACCAAAGACTTCACTCGAGACGGGCTGTCAGCTGAAGAAAGTGCTGAAATTATGTCAGACACCTTCACTTACTGTGCTGACATCGCCATTGGTCGCGGATCTATGACCAATATTCGTAGATGTGATTGGTGGTGTGACTACTTAATTGAACAACGTAAAAGTTATCGCCGAGCGCGTAGACATTTAAACAAGCTTAAAAAATGAAAGGTCACCGGAGACCCCCTTATCTCTGCTTTAAATGCGTTTAGAGTTGCCAAGTCCCGCTACAGAGCATCGGTAGAAAAATCTTAAGGTAATTTACTGCGGAAAATAGTAGAAAAGTTAGAAAAAGAAGGTCCGTGGTCTCCATTGTATCACGAGTTCAAAGCAAATCGATCAGTGGATCTTGCGTTCGTCGAAAACATTAAAGTAAACAACAAACACACCACCGGTATTGAGGAGACAACCGAAGCTCTATTAAATACTTTGATACCTGATGATTTGCCTGATAATGACAATGATTACCACAAGCAGATCAGGGCGTGGGCGGCTGTGCCACCTGAATCACCAGCGTCAGACCTTCCAACCATTGACGAATTAATTAAAGTTGTCAAGAAACTCCCACTTAACAAATCGTCAGGTGAAGATAAAATATCTAATCGGATGATAATAGAAGCATGTAAAACAGCGGCCGACGCAATTTTAAGTGTTTACACAACCGTTGCATTGCAGCAGGCGTTTTTCCTCGTATATGGCGACGCGGCTTTATACGAATAATTCCGAAAAGTGGCGACAAGCCACCGGACGACCCTAAGTCTTACCGCCCTATAACACTACTACCATCTTTGGGGAAACTCCTGGAGCGTCTTATCGTTCCACGTTTACTACCAGACGGACCGAAATTTCACAACAACCAATTCGGTTTTACCGTGGGAAAATCTACCGAAGACGCGGCACTTTCTGTCCGGAAAATTGTCAATACATCCGAACATAAGTACGTAGTTGGGATCTTTCTAGATATTTCTGGGGCTTTTGATAACGCATGGTGGCCGATGCTACTCCTTAAACTGAAAATTCGTGGTTGCCCTAAAAACATATACAATCTTGTTTACTCGTACTTCTTAAATGGTTCCGCGAAACTCAAACTCAGACATCATTCTATGTCAAAGTCCCTCACCATGGGATGCCCTCAGGGTTCGGTTATGGGTCCGTATGTATGGAACGTAGGCTTTGATGACTTCTTCGCGATTCCACTTCCATGCGGCTGTTCATTAACCGGTTACGCGGACGACGGCCTGCTGCTCATTCAGTCAAGTACTCGGGCTGGACTCGAAAATTTGGCTGACACTTGCCTAAAATTAATATCCCAGTGGGGTGATCGTAACCGACTGACCTTTGCACCACATAAAACTTATCAACTTCTTTTAAAAGTTAATCTTAAATCATGCCCCGGTATAAAATTTAATAACGTTCCCGTGAAAAAGAAGGAGTCCGTGTGCTACCTTGGGTTTGTCTTAGAGAGGAATTTTTCATTCATTGAACATATAAAAACCGTCGGTGAAAAAGCTAAAAAGAACTTTTATGCCTTAACGAGCATGCGTATGCGTTTATCATTTGTAACTCTGAAGACGATCTATGGGGCTACTTACTTGGGGTGTATGTGCTACGGGGCACCAGTTTGGGCCGATAGGGCCACCATAGGAGCGGCACGATGTAAATTACTTCAAAGCCAGCGGTTGGCCTTGATTTTCTTGTGTAAAGCGTATAGGACGGTTAGTACTGAAGCCTTACCGGTACTGGCAGGGGTACTTCCAGTCGATCTCGAAGTGCAGCGCCGTGCTTCAATGTACTACTGCGCACGAGAGACCGCGGACGCAGACTTTTTAACACAACGTGACCGTACTAAAATAGCTAGATTACTTAAACCACAGACTGACGTCTGGGAGGATCTTTTATCAGAATGGCAATGTAGGTGGGATAATTCCATCAAAGGCCGACACCTCCACCAGTTCTTTCCATCCGTTCGTGAGCGGCTGGCCAGGACATGGCTGGAGGTGGATCACTGTGTTGCCCAATTTCTCACTGGTCATGGTAACTTTAAGAGTAAATTATTTTCCTTCAAGCTTGTTGCGTCGCCTTTTTGTCAATGTTCTACATCTGACTGCGAATATGAACAATCTGCACATCACATTTTATGGGAGTGTAGTCTTTGGCAGAATGAACGTAATATTATGTTGGATAGTGTACAGGTTACATCCGGAGTTATTTACTATACGGACCTTGTAGAAACTAGAACAAATTTCCGTGCGTTCAAGCATTTTTGTCATACCTATTATTGGAATCAAATATAACAGCTCACAACTTAGGACCCAGTAATATTAATGACAACAATATCCGTGGTGCTAGGCAACTGGGCTTATCCCAGTTGTATACGTCCCTGTGTGCCTATTGGCCTTGTTCTTTTCTGTCTCCTGCTGATATGGAGGGAAGTGGAAATTTCTGTTTTTCC
This sequence comes from Diarsia rubi, assembly GCA_932274075.1. Classification (NCBI taxonomy): domain Eukaryota; kingdom Metazoa; phylum Arthropoda; class Insecta; order Lepidoptera; family Noctuidae; genus Diarsia; species Diarsia rubi. The sequence goes on from OW026414.1 coordinate 7,878,854, forward strand.
TACTCCTCCGCTATTCTTTCCTGATTAATTTCGTTGCGGGATCCAAGACAGTCAAATCATTTCTCTGGGACTTCGTCGAGCTTTATTGTCTCGGCGCTTTTTTTGTGGTCGCCACTGTTGATTCTGGCTTACAGAAGTTACAGTGGTTTGGGAATAGTGAGGCGGGCTTGTCCCATTTAAAAAAAAAAATACTTTTGTATGACAAAACTGTCAAAACCTTTACTAATTAATGACAAAGCTCTCTGAGTGCGGCAGTTAAACTTTTAAAATTTGAAGCAAAAAAAACACTTTTATAAAATCTATGGCTTTTTTCAGCAACTAAGAACTAAAGACAATTTGAAAAATGTACCCATTTTTACAGTCGTAATTAGAGGGATGACAAACTGTTAAAAGTTTTTAACATAAAATAAATTGATGGAAACCTTTAAAAGCATACTCTTTCTTCAAAAATGAAATAGGTTCAGTTTTCGAGAAGTAAAAAGGGTTATTATAATATGTCGTTCTCGTCAAATTAACAGAAAACTGACATGATTTTTGAAAACGACTAGGCTACGCAAATTCCAGGTTGTATTCAATTAAAATGCGAGGCCATTTGTTAATTGTTTCGCCAAAAAGGTGGGTGACCGTTTTTGGTAGAATTTCCTTATTTTTATTAAATTATAGGCTATAAGAGCAGGTGATAATTGCTTCACCATTTTTTTTCTTTTGTTGATTTAATTTCCTTTTTTGTACTATCTCTTTTTTTAGTTTCTGTTTTGATTTGTGAATTTAAACGTCTTTAAACATTGAAAACTTTGTAAAAACAAAATTTGCATTATTTGCGGAGCCCCCCCAGCGCCGGAGCCGTGGCAGAAACCATGCCTGCTGCATGCTTGCTGCATGTTTGCTACACGCTTGCGGCATGACTCCGGAATTCTTCTGCATGATTGCGTCACGCTTGCGTCTGGCCTGCTGCATGCTTGCGGTATGTTTGCGACATGCTTCCGGTAACCATGCAATTATGAGAAAGATAACGCTTCTGTCATTATATTTTTAATCTAGTGGTCATATTAAGTCGGAATTTTTGTTATTCGATCAAATTGATAATTGATCAAATATTCCTAATTATAATTACTATTCTCAAAATGCCGAGTCATTTTGAGAATAGTAATTATAATTAGGAATATTGAAATTTCGCAATTATAAATAGGATGAATGATAAATCGGAGTTGTTATATTAGAGATTTTGAAACATTTGGAATTATAAAAATCGGTATATTTAAACTCGTACTTGTGAATGTCGAAATAAAGTTTTCGTATTATTTTAGTGTACCCGAGTTCAACGCTACTGAATACCCATTACTTACTTACTTTTACAACGGTGAAGAAAAAAGTATTAATTAAATGGCGCGTTTTATAGTTTCACAATCAAACAATATTCCCCGCATAGAGTTTCCGTTACAAACACATTAATAAGTTTACAGCCAATCAAAATATTAGCCACTAAGACATTTTTTATATTCTGGCAATTATCATATTATAAAGCTTAGTGTTGCCAGTGACCTATGGGACGGGTTTATATTTCAGCTGTCACAGTATGACAATTATTTATCAAGCAGACGACGACGTTTGAACGCAAAACGTCCCGCGTTGCCGTCGAACCGACGGAGAACATAAAAACGTCAATAAATTAGCATAATGGCTTTCACAAATTACATTATTGTATAAAACATTCAGTCAGGAGCTTCGTAATGCGGCCATATTTCATATTGTCGTGTGTGACAGAATAACCCGACGATATATTATGTTGCTCATGCCGGGGCGCCTAAATGTGACCAATAATTCATATTATTTTTAATCAATACTTAAACACGGTGTGGCCAGCTTAATTGTATTTAAAGGTATCATTTCGATTGCGGAACCACATTATGTTTTTCATTCATCTCCAGGTTGTGACTGGCGAGTTGCATCTAATCAAATACCCGGTGAAGTTTTCATTAAGGAGGTCTTTAGCCGAGCCATTCGCACCCGACTGTACCAAAGCAACATCGTGCGCAAGAAAGGATAAGATTACCCTTCCCAGCTCGAATTTATGATCAGACAAGTAACTTGAACCTCATCTGAACAGGGGGTCTAAAATGGCCACTTTAGCAGATGATCATATGAATTGCGTTAAAAAGCGTAAAATAGACCTATTATAATAGTAACTGCGTCTATGAACATTTATCAAAATAGATCATAATAGAAAAATAAGGGTGAATCTTGAGAGGCTCAATTTATGTTGTCCGGAGGTATAAAGTACCCGCAACATTGAAATAAAGACCCAAAGTATTTTTTTTACGTCTTATCACTATAGTATCTAATTGATGCACAATAGTTACGCTTTTTAATTTGGGTGTAATTATCAAAAAAAAAAACGAAACGTCACAAAAATTGATAACCCTGGCGCGTCCTTTACACATTTTATAATGAAAACAACCCGAAGTCGCCAATTTATAATTGTAAAATGATCAATTTCTGTAGTTTTTCAATAACTAGATTAGTATGTGTTGAAAATAAAAATATACAGTTTTTAGTTTATCCCATAGTTTTACATAGAAATAGATTTAAAGTTTTGTCCAGAGCTAAACAGTGATTCCTGTGGCGCGCTACATAACTAGACATAGATCGCCAGTGGAGCGGTCGCGAAGCGCAGTTATTCGTTCTCGTGCTAGCTCTAGTCGCGCTTAAAACGCCGTGGTGGAAGGTCGCGTCTCACTTTGCCTGTGGACGAAATTACGAAGGAAAATATTTGATTCCCCTGGTTTTGTTTCACTAGGTCATTGATTACCCTGACGTCGTAAAAAAATGTATAAGTTTTTTCTCGGATATATCTTTACTAATCTTATTTATTATTATTACTAATCTTGTTATTATTGATTTACTAATCTTAGCATTATTGCTTAGAACTTTAAACTTTTTACGTAATCGATAAAAAACAAACTTTTATTGATTACCTTGGTGTTGATTCCCTTGGCGTTTTTGCCAGGGTAATCAATATTTTCTAGTTCGTCTAGTACATTAATTTGTTCATTCCAAATTGCACGATCTGCTCAGACAGTATTGAGTGTTTTGTTTTGCCGGGTTATCTAAGTATTTATTCAAATAAGTTATAATCCGTTTGTATCGCATCTTTATGCGATTTATACCTATTGCATGCAGAGATTACCAAAAAGGACCTACGTGTGCCGTGGTCCCAGATTTCCTGTTAATAAGAACATTTGACGACCTCACTCTGTGGTCTAGTGGTTCGAGTACCGGACTGCTGATCACGTATATATTTTTTAAATTGTGTCAACTAGAGAAAGGTTCCTAATTTTTGTAAAAATTTTTATTATGTTTAAAAAGAAAAGTTTTGTTTTCAATTTTTATTATTTAGTACTTATGTAATTTTTATTTTATCATTATTACACACTTGTGAATAAAGTGATTGATAATAAGGTGAAAAAGTGCCAATAACTGAGAACAAGAGACTGATTATTAAATAAATAGTATGTTTTATTACTTACCTTTGATTTAATTTTGATTCCCTTGTCATCGTATTTTGATTCCCCTGGCCCAAAAAATATGTTTTTAAATATCTTTGTAATGCGTCGTTCAAAACTGACCCCTATTTGATAAATGTATTTATAATTCGGCTAAAAATCATACCAAACTATAAATTGTAAAAAATAATAATAATAAAAATGCGCCACGGGAATCACCTGAATATTCTCAATCTCAAGATTTACCCATAACATGTATTGCGTTAAAATTCGTAAAATGTTCACGAAAGCAGTTACTATAAGAAAAGGTCCATTTTACGATTTTTAACGCAATTCATATTATGATCTGCTAAAGTGGCCATTTTAGACCCCCGGGTCTTAATATTAATTAAAATCTCGAGTCGCGCCGTTGGTCGACTGGATCCAGTTCCATTACGAACACTGATCGCTAGTCGATACGACAATAACCGACCGAATTGCGCAGGCTCATTAATGGCGCGATTATTGGACGAGACAATCACAAGCACCGCGCATCCGCCACCAACCGGTTGCGCGTGCGACACCCATACGTACGCAATTAAACAGTAATTTCCGCAAATCGTTCGACTTCATGTTTTTATACGCCATTCACGCCAGTTTAATATGATCCCTAGCTCTTTAAATCCTAATAATTGTAATACAGGATCATCTTACAGCAGTCGCGTTAATATAAATGAGCAGAAGTGTCAAATAAATTGAAAACGCTATCATCCGTGATATTTCTTGATACATTTTAATGAGGTGACGTAGTCATGGGAATCGTCACTTCAAGCTATCAAGTAGCTCCATCCGGGCACTAAGTATCTGATCTACATAAGAATATATTTCAAGATAACATAAAACATGAACCCTGTAATCCCCTAAGGGTTAGCCAGAGGAGTACCTGATAGTACACCCAGATTTGGCCAATGAGACATGGTCAATCCCTGTGTACCAGGTGGCGAGCCTGTTTCCATCAACCTAGCACAAATCCAGAACCAGCAGCTAACAACTGAGAAATTTCCTGCTGGAAACCCAATTACACATTACCCGGCCTGGGAATCGAACGAAAGGACTTCACGTTTAGCAGTAGCGCTGGTCAACGCGGCAGTCATTGATTATCTGCATAGACATATAATTATGACCACATACCATAATATAATATGCACTTACGTGAGCAGGGCATGTTAATGATGTAAGCAGGAGGTGTGCTGGTCATCCCAATATGTACTTACAGTGTACAGGTAGCTATGGTGTCACCCGTTTGGGTCGTCATGCATATTGAAATAGTATCGATTGGGACGACTCACGACACCGACCTTGGCCGTGGTATGTGTAGCTCCTATTAATTAGTCTAACTTGGGTCAAGAGCTGTAATTGAAGATTACTCCATAGTAATTTCCGTGGTTAAAAAGATTCGCTGTTATCGAACTTACACTATTTGCATACGAATCAAACCAAAATAATATTCATTCTCATAATGAGAAGACAAAAAAAATCTAAATAACTCAAAAACTACTGAATTTCGGGGGAAATTTCAGTAGCTTAATTTATTGCATTTTAACCCTTCTATGACGTCCTGCAAGGAATACTGTAGAATGATAGATTTGACGTTTAATTACTAACGGAACGAATCGCAAAACTACACGTAACACCATTAATAAATGTCACCACTTTCGTCGTAGATTTGCAGGTACTATTTGGTATTATTATTTACTATTACTATTTACTACTCTATTTGGTCATCGTTTCTTAGGATTCTAAGAAACAATGACCAAATATAGTTAATAGTAGATAGGCACCTCTTCATTGTCTGCCATAAGTACATTACGAGTTGGGCACGTTTGCTCGAGGACAGGTCATATCGCTCACTATCTTAGACTTTAACGATTAGGGACACAAACACAGATGGAAGCAGTATTACCACTGGTAGCAAAAGGTCAAGTAGTTACAGACGCTAGCTACTACAATATGTTTTATTTTATAGATTTTCAGCTTTATCGCTAAAGTATTAGGTTCAAGGTTGATTGGGAAAATTTTACTGTTTTGGGAAGATTGATGTGCTGGCAATCTGTACCTATTCTATGTAACCCGCGGATAGCAACGATAATTTCAACAATTACATTGTCACTGCTATCCGCAGTTTACATTCCTAGCGATATTTTTTCAGATTTTTCGTCCGTTTTATCACAGAATATGGCGACGATTCGGTGACCGCCTGCTGCGAGTTTGTCTTTATTATTAACTTGATCCGTCCAAGAGAATAGAGCCTGAGTTTACGGATGTATGTGATTCGTCTAATACCGTTATACGATAGTTAATTCTATTTGACTTCCTCTCCTCGATTGTTATCATAAAAGCTGCACAGATTTCGTCACGAGGCAGTCGTATTTTCCGTCACTAGTAATAAGCAAACGAGGCGTGACGGTCACATGGCAACAAACACAGTGATCCTGGAATTAAATTGAGAGACAAGAAGCCCATATGATGCCACATTTCAGTAAAGGATGGTAAAGCGTTTCCAAAACATTGAACGAATTGCAGGAATAATCTGGATAAGCCTGGCACAACAGAAAGGGCGTCGTTCAAGCAAAAACAGGCCTATGTCCAGGGTGTCTAAAATGGCCGCTTTTGCAGAATTCTGCAGAATCGTAATATGAATCATGTTAAAATTTAAAATTCTTAAAATGGTCTTTATATAATAGTAATAGACATTAAGTCCATTTTAAGAATTTGAAACTTTAACGTGATTCATACTAAGATTCTGTTTGGATTCTGATAAAGCGGCCATTTTAGACCCGCTCAAGTAAAGGAATTTTTACTGTGGATGATGAAAACGGGATATTTACCAAGCTTACTATGTAGTTGTGTGTTTAAAAATAAACATTTTAAATAATCCGTTTGTTAGTGTTAGCGACCAGTTTAATAACTTATATTTTTACCTTCTGAATCTTACCGGTAATGTTTACCTCTCTCAGGTTCATCGGTTAATGAGTCATGCACTGTATTTGGTCATAGAACCTCATCGCAGCCCGCGGCTAGAATTAACTGCGACCATGTTAGGCGAGGTTTAGACAGCGCGGAATAACAACTGGTCACGCAGGCTACCATCTGCACTCGCCTTAATTAAAGAGAAATATTATTAGTTAACTTTGTGTTATGTAATCATAGGAAAACACATAACATCATGCCTGTAATCTCCAACGGGTGAAGCAGAAGTGTAGCTAATAGTACACCCACATTTCGCCAGTTTTGTTAAGTCCCATGTAATAGGATGACCCTATCGGCATCAATCGAGCATTCAGTCGCCGCGGCTGCTAGTGGAAAATTTCTGACTGAAAAACCCAATTGGTAACAACTTCCACCACGACCAGGGAATCGTAACAGGACCTCATTTTTGCAGTTGCGATTGCGTCACACCAACAAGAGAAGTAATCAAAAGAGAAGTAAATAAGGAATAGGTAAATGTTCTTATTATTTTATTACATTAAGTATAATAGGGATGTTTACTGACTTAAAAAAAATATGATTCTAATTAGTCCGTCTGTTAGATTATAGAAAAATATTGGATACGTATTTTTTGTTTTATCAAATCAATAAAAAATGACGAAGATAAAACGCGTCAAAGATTTGAGTGAGGGGTTGTTACGTCACTGACCGCTAAAGAATGTCATACTAATGTCTCAGAAAATGACGTCACACGAGTTTTCAAAGCACTGTATCGTCTTCATTGTTTGTTTACGTGAAAAAATACGTGTCCAATATTTTTTGGAAATCTATCTGACGGACTAATTGGATTTTTTTGTGAACTACCCTATTTTGTTACAAAAAGAGAGCCACAAGCTTTGCAATGTAGATTATAGCTTATGCTTCTTTTTCTGTCTTGTTATTGCTTGTGGGTTACCTATGACGGATTTTGGCCGAGTGCAGAAATCTTATTTTCTTTGGCTTTATTTTACACTAGCTGACCCACGCAACTTCGTCTGCGTCACAATAATATATAGCTTACAACCATCCTCGATAGATCGACTATCCAACATAGTAATATTTTCTCAATAGCTTTCTAATGTTGAAAGAATTTTAAAACAGAGTAATTTTTGAGTTAAATCGTAATAAACAAAAAATCTAATCTTTCCTCTCTGTAATATTAGATAGAACCTTAGATTACATTATTAAATTGAGAATAACTATGTGTTCCTACCTATCTCTTACTGTTAGATATACAATCATCATCATCATCATCAGCCTATATTGCTCCTACTGCATGGGACTTAGGCCTCCTCTCTAGGATTGAGATGGGCTATAATCCACCACGCGGGCCCAGAGCGGATTGGTAGATGTCACATTTCTTCGAAGTCCTTACGATATTTTCTTTCACCGTTTTGAGAGTAGTGGTGATGAAATAAATTACACAAAGTAATGCGCCTGCCTGGATTCGAACCCTCAACCAACTGTTCGTAAGTCGGGGCCGCACAGAGGCGAAATATCACAAAAAGTTGGCAAAAATCCAAATGGCAGTTTTTTGAACGAGTTTTACAATAATAATTAAATGAATAAAAATAATATGAAAAAATAATATGAAATAATATGAATATGAATGAATAATAATAATTGAATGTTATAGAAGCGTTAACGGTAAAAAATACTCATAACATAGGATTGTAAATGATATGCAAAATAAATAAAAAAAACTATTTATTAATATAATCATCATGGATTAAACATGTTTCACTGGCACTTAAAGTTACACGCTTTTTTGGCGGTAATTTCCTTAACCCAGTAATGTATGGGTCTGAAGATACCATTAATCTGTTGAAAGTGTCTTCCATTGTTAATTTTCTCGAGAATTTTCTTGAATAGTTTTGTCTGTATTTTCTAAGATCTTTATTCCTACTTTCTTGAGCTAATATAAATCTCTTCAGAGTTTGATCCTGGAAAAAGAGAAAATAAATGTTAAATTATTAAAATTCTACCTTAGTACTAAAATTCATAAAGTTTGTTCAAGGTGCGCAAAAACGAGCATCTCATTGTAAATGTTTATAAAATAAGAATATGTAATGCTCAATTTAAAGTACATTTGAGGGCTTGACTCCACTGGTTAAGATACTTTTATACAAAGAGAAGTTTGATCACACTAAAAATTGCGGCAGATTTTACAAGAAATACGCAAAACCATAGAAATACAGCTAAAAAATAATGCTTTAACAGATATAATAATAGTTCCTTACCTCCAGGAGTAGAATCCATCATTACAACATTTAAATCCACCGAAAAACTTAATACAATTTACAGTTGAATTTAAAAAATAAATGAAACAAAACACGCCCGCTGCTTAACAAGTTGAACTTTGGACTAAGATACTAGGTAACAAAGAATCAAAGGGGACGGGTTGCTTACGGAGGTAACTACCCTGTTTTACTAAGAATGTTGTTTAAACAATAGAAACCAGTTAGCGTGAAATTTGTACATTTTAGTTTTTGCCAACTTTTTACGATATTTCGCCTGCGTGGGCCGCCACCACTGCTCACAAAACAATATACAATAACACCTTGTTAATATGGTACAGTCAATATTTTGAATTTGAATTACCCGAAGGCTGGCGAGGGCCGGCGGCGGACCGCGTAATTATTTTGTCGCGCGGACATTTTAACATTGCGATATCTTCTAAGATATTTATTTAAACTATATAGAGTGAAAGAAACAAATATTCCATATTAAATTTCCGTTTTAAATAACACATTTATTTAGATATAGATTAATACCATATGGGTTAAATAAGCTTCGCAAAAAATAACTCCATTGAACCTAACATTTAAATGGTAAAAAATGGTTACAGTGAGTTAATCTTAATAGATAAATATATGCTGTCGCGGACTTTTTTGTAGAACTTTTAAAGAGGAACATTTTTCTTTCATACATCATATCTGCATAACTTAAATCATTTTCGCAGCGCACGCAACGGAAGCTCTCAATAAGGAATTCCGTTTCCCGTTTATGCAACATTTTTCATTTATGCTCCACTCCTTTTGATCATAGCGTGATGTTATATAGCCTAAAGCCTTCCTTGATAAATGGACTATCCAACACAAAAATAATTTTTCAATTCCAACCAGTCGATCCTGAGATCTTAGCGTTCAAACAAACAAACAAACAAACTCTTCAGCTTTATAATAGTAGTATAGATGACAAAACACTTAACAGTTATTCACCTCCGTGGAGGTTGGCCGGGCATCCCTAAACCACCAGCCGGCTTTGACGGCCACGTGGGTCTTCGATTTTTTGGTTCTAGGACATCACAATCATTTTGTTAACTTTTTTCAGAGCAGCGGTAAAGAAATAATTAAAAGTGGCGTTAAAAAATCATATCTAACACAGACAGACGACTGAGCCAGGCACCTATACACACTTTGTACCCTTTTTTTACGGGTGGGAAATCATCAAATAACCCTTCCCGCGCTTGGGCAGAGCGAAAGGGAGTGTAAAGCTTCGACTGACTAAAAACCACACATGTTCATTCTTAGCCCTTTATGCCGAGGCCGCGGTATCTCCTAAAACAACCCGCAGCTCTTACAACGACCCGCCACATTTTGTACCCTTTTTTTTTTTGCGGGTGTAATATCATCGAATAACCCCTTCCGCTCTTGGGCAGAGCGAAAGGGAGTGTCAGACTTCTACTGACTAAAAACCACCCGTGTTCCTTCTTCGCCCTCTATGTCGAGGCCGCGATAACTAGTGTACAACCCGCGGCCTACATTTTGTACCCTTTACATCAGAATCAGAAAAATAAAGTGTCTACACAGGCCCACATAAAACCTACATTATTCACTAAACCAGTACCTACATTAACACATACAATAAAAACTTAAAATATATAAAGTACGCATGCAGCAATAACTTTAGTGTTCCCGCATTCCTGAGCTGGTTTGAAGTGTATATATCTGCGCAGGAGTCGATCATGCGGGTGACAGGCGCTTTTATAGTCTTTTTAGTTGAAACACAATTTATTGACCGATATGTAATGTTATTACTATATATTACGTTAAACTAAAAAAGTCGCAAATACTATATTGGACCTTATGTTGTATATTATACTATTCGTGTGATTAGTGCCTAAGTTGTTAGAGTTTTATGCCGCCCATAGCTTTATATGCCGTCAAGAAGAAGGGCATGGTGGTGTGGTTTCCTCACGATATTTTTCTTCACCGGATCAAGTGAATTCATACGCATGTGAATCCGGAAAAACTTACGACCCCGTTTAACGAACCCAGACCCAGTAAAAGATGTTAATCTTTTACCGTGTCACTAAACGCGAAACTAGCGCCACCCACATTGAAATGTACAAAAAAAACTACGATATTCCAATAGCACGGTTTAATGGAGACAGGCATGACAGCCCCACATCTGTCACAGCAGCCGATATAACCGGGCATAAACAATTAAATACCGGCCATAGATTACACACATCTTATTTCTTTTAGTTTAAAATCATATTAAATTTGAAAAATCCAAAACACTATCATGCTAGTAAATTACCTGTAGTATTTTTTAATCACTTTTATGATTCTAGACTTATAAATTAAAAGAATGATGATAGATTAAGATAAAAGTAGCTACTTTTGGCGGTAATAAGTACTTAATTTTCTTAATTTATTTCGGTGCTGTTAGCGCCTTAAGAATCTTTGGCTGTTTGAAATGAAAATATTCAGTCTATGAAAATAGACCGTCATCTTCTCAGGCTCAGAACTGGAGCATTACCGGTAGCGATAATTGAAACAGAGACATCAATCTTTCAAAAGTTAATTAAAAGAAACAACCATTATCTTGTCCATTTTAAGAACAAAAATAGGACAGCTTTCAACCTACGACCATATACGTTGGATTTTCCGCAAGCACTTTCTCAAGTGACATAGAAGAGCAAATATTTAATACTTTTCTCTTATGCCACGTCCAGTACAACAATTAATTCCATGGAACCTATAATAACACTGATAATGACCTGGTACAACCTCATTTATTTACGACATTGTTTATGCAATGTTGTATGGAGTGTTTTACACACCCGCTTTTGTCGTATCTACATCATGATCGATTTCTAGCTTACCTTACCTTACAATGGTGAACATTTTCATGGTTCAAACTGATAACTTTTTCTGTGGCTGAGCCGCGAGTCACCTAATCCTTAAAATAAACGCCGCAACTAATAATACAATACATAAATTACTCCCGTTCTGGTTAAAACACATAACACTCCGTAATAACCACACTTCCCGAACATTATGACGGAAACTCTGGGACTTCCATATTTACTGCTTACGCCTAGTAAGTGCACAATGCATTTGTTGATACCTACCCGCTGTGCTAGACACACCCCGTCTCGACGCCGTAAATCTATTCTATATTTGTTTTTGTATAGTACCAGTACTGTTTAAATGAAAATGGATAGAACAAGCATCGTTGAAAAATAGAAAAGGCAATGGACTCAAGTGGGTACTATCACGACGAAAGTTTCGAACATGTACGTATATTGTTACCTTAGGGGTGAAAGCAAGGGGCTGCGGGATGTTGTAAGAGATACCGCGGCCTTGACATATAGGGCTAAAAAAGGAACATGGGTGGTTTTTACTTTTTAGTTATATTCTGTGTGTTAAAAACTATCAGTTGAGATAAAATTCATTCGGTTATGTATCGACAGTGGTAATAAAAAACAGGAACTGATTTATTATTTTATTCGGGCAGAGTTTCCACTTACAAGTTTCACAATCGAGCGCGAGAAGACCGCGAAACTGAGCTTACAGGGCATTATATAGACTTTTCCCCACCGGAGGCATCCGGTAGTTATGGCGGTGTCTTCGCTTAACTGTGATTGGCTCGCTAGTAGTTGCTAGAGTGGCATGGCTATGGTTTGCTAGAGTGGCTTGGCTATGGTTGGCTGTGATTGGCTGGCTAGGGTGGCACGCTGTGAGCAGGCTGTTGTAACAGTTATCAAAAGAGTGAAAGTGATGAAAGAAAATTGATTAAAAGTAAATTAAATTAAAAATAGCTATGAGCACTTTTTGATAGGCAAGTTATCAAAGGTATATTTGTTTATAAATTATATTTGATAAGAAAAACGTCTCATCTGGTGATCAGAGCTCTTCGCTCTTCTAAGGTCGATCTTCACCGTCTCCTCTACTAGTATGAGTAATGAAAAATACATTTTATAAGGTATTTTATTTAACAGACCCAGCAAAGTTATACGATTAGGAGTGACACAGAAAAAATCAACAACACAGCAAGGTCCATTGCGTTTTCAGCTGAAAGACTTTTACATCATCGTCCACAGCAAGACATAATAGAGGGTCCTCTCACATGAATCAATATTAAATTGATCATTGACTGCATTCCTTGCTGAACAGAGCCAAATAATCGCCTCCGCCAGAAACGAAGCACAAACAAAACATAATAAAATTATGCTGTTGTTTCCGAAGTCCCAAATAAACAAACGAAAGAAATAAATGTGTTAAGTTTCACACGCACGGCTCATTTGTTTCGTTTTTTAAAAGAAACCTAATTTAAAAGTAGAGTTTCGTTGTACTAGGAAAAAAAAATCTGTTAGTAAATTAGATATTGTGTTGGATAAGCAGGGTTTAAATGAACCCATCACAAAGCTGTGAACTAATTATAATGTACAGGTGTACATTGAACTAAGTACTGCGTACAGTGCTTACCTTACCCTGTTTCCTGCGCAAAAATGTGATTGCTGAGAAACGACTGTTATGGTACCGCTCAATGCATCCAGCAGCAGAAAGTTATGAGTACTAATCATTTTGCTGATTGGTCCTATGACTAGTATAGGGGTCTTGGAATTATTTAGAAAAAAGTTTTAACATTGAGTTGTTGTATTTGTGAAAAATCGTGTGAAAATGATTGCCACTATAATAATTATGGTCCAGAACATATTACATATGGTGTGATATTATGTACCTATTTAAATTATATCACACCTATAAATCAATTAAGTATACACTAAAAATTATTGTATTCTTGATTCTACAATATATGCCGTAGATTCCATTTTTTCCATCTTAAGACATTGACTTAGATGGCTCATAACTCAAACTTCGAAAAGTGCATGTCAGAGCTTTGCTCTCGAGCTGTTTTTGTGCCAAAGTTCCACAAGTTACAGCGCTAAATGCAAATTTATGACTTACAAGTTACAAATAAGCTAAGCTAGTGAAAATTGCTGTATAAAAAGTTCAGAAATATAATTTGTTCCAGGAATAAGTATGAAGTTTGTGATTCAAAGTGTCCGGTGCCAAAAAACCCATAACAGATGAAAGATAAAGTTAACGAAGACCTTTTTGAACACCTCAATATTGATAGGCTTATATCGTGTTCTTCTTCGTCTCTGAAACAACACTATACTGCACAAGTAATAAACAACACTGTTATAAAATCGCAAAATCACATAATAGCCATTGAAGCTCTCCAAACGCGAGTGGGAAGCAATGATGAGTGTATTTCCTATCTTTAATGAAGCGTCAGTACATAATATCTACTCCCACGAAGCGGCCAGACGCCCACAGAGATGCAATCTGATGCCAGACTATTGTTCATACTCATTAACAGAGAAAATGCCCACACAAAATATACCAAAAACGAAAAACAAAATTTCAATATTAGGTCAAAGACCTTTCATGTACTAAAGGCGCATGATTCACAAAGAGGAGGAAGTGCCGATCCTATTGTGGGTAAAACAAGCCGTCAATAATCATGATAGATGAAATATGAACGTTGAGAGGATATGTTATCGGTCGCATGTGAGCTGTGTGGTGTGAATGTGCATTCGCTTGTAATTGATAATTCTTTTAGGATTGAGATTTATTGGTTACCAGATAAAGCAATAGACTCTCAGTCAGCGAACCGTATAAATTACTCGAATGGAAAAAATATGCTTTATTCATAGATTTAACAAGTATTTTAGTTTTAATAAGACCTGTTCTCAGTCTCACTATGCAACTCTTCTGTTAGCTCCTGTAATAGAACCTTATTGTCTACTAAAACAACAGTTATGCCTGCGAAACTAAATACTAAAACTTCCAAAATTCATAAACGCACGTTGCTATGTTTTAAACTGGTCACGACATAGCAATAGGTCCAGGTCAAGAAACATAAAATAGTGTCGCTTTTATTTCGTTCCATATAATCAGAGCTCCAGCTTTAAGTCCCGACACCGGCCGGGCGACCCGTAGCGAACCTGCACTATCTAGCGCGACTAACTGCGACTGCCATAACCTTTGCGCCTGCGAAAGAGTCGTAAAATTAACTGTCGCACAACTTCCAACGATCACAATAATGCTACCGCCATTTTCGTAGACTTTTATGATGAACACCGAACATTAAACCTTATAAAAAATTCACAACAGAGTCAGAAATTTTATAAAACTCCGAAATTACAGCTTGACCTTACGATTCCTACGTGGCGATAAATTCTCTATTCTATAATAGATTAAATTACTGTGTGTTTGGGCACGTGGATGCTATAATGCGACAAATGTCAATTTCGGGTGTTTCAAAAATTGTGTTAATGTGGTCTCAAGTGGCGGGCTGGCGGGCTGGATGGCGGCCCTCGGAGCGCGGAATTGCGTCGCTCGTAATTTTAATATTTATGTCGCGGCCATCTTACCGCTGCCACTGTTGGACTTGCGACTACATCTGTTTTTATTGGTGCTTATTTTTTATATTCGTGCCGAAGACATTTAAACTACAGATCAAAATACACAAACTAGAGAATATTGTGATTAAGCCTGTCAGTCGACATTATATCTACGTATTTATTCTCTAGTCTCTTTGAATATAATTTACTCGCTATTAAGCTTACAATTCCAATTATCATTCCTCAGAAATCTACGAACATTACAGTGCTATGTTAAAACAAAATGTTTGCTCGAATTTAGATTAAAACTATTTACGTGCAGGCAGGTTATATTAAATTAGAAGGCAGCCTGTTACAAATAAATCTATTTGGAACTGGAAATCAAATGGCGTGGTTGCGGTAATTGTGTCGTGGTTAATCGCTGCAAGCTTAACTAGATTTTCCCTAACGTTTGTAGTTTATTTATGAAAATTACCTATTTCTCGTACTTCATTACCTTTGTCACGTGTCTGTGTGGTTAAATCGCCAAAATCATTATCTACAATAAATCAGTCTTTCGTCGGTAATCTGGAAACAGGGTTTATTTCTCTATCTCCTTATTAATGATCTGTGAGGGTCGCCAGTGATTTCTCAGCGGAAGAACATGTCAGTACCCATCTAAGCCGACCGTCTTGTTTCTTGCTCCCACGAACGACGTTAAGCCGACACATCCTTCTTAACAAACTCTATTGGGCATTAGGAAATCATAACGAGCTTTAATTATGCAAATAACGGAGAATTTACTGATGTAAACTGATAAATTTGTTGCCTAAATCCCTAATTTGTGATAAGATTTACTTTATTGCTATACGGAACCGATTTAGGAAAATCTCTTTTGTCTTCAACTTTTAATTGCCTGAAAATTTAAAAAAATATTAAAGTGGGTTACTAATAATTTTAGCACGTATTCGAATCATGAGATCAGAAAAGGTTTTTTTAGAAAAGGTATTTTTATTTCGTCGATTTAAATGCCGGGTCTGGTGTCGAGCCGCATAACTTAGCGGACGGACCCAAAATAAAAACATTTAACATCGGGCGAGTCATTTAAAACGTGATTCACTTGTTGCTGTCCCATCGCGATATAATGTTGCACACATATGAAATTACAATGCAAAACGTACGTGGTTTTATATCGATATCGAGATTCCGCGACAGATAGCGTCTTTTGAGCGGCCAGCCGAAACGGGTTTGTGGTCAAAAAGTGGTCCCCAAGTCGTTATCCCCATCCATTCAACCCAAGGCGAATGTCTCCGCGCGGACGTTTTTGTAAATCGGGCTCCGATTCAATTTTGTAAAACATCGTTTTAGTTTTTGGTCTAAATGGCTGGCAATTCGCCGCAATTTTTTATGTTCGGTTCGTCTGGTGACGGCGCCAGGCGATGAGGTGACCAGGACCTGTCACACCCAACACTATAAATTGAGGTGGATCGCAAACTGGTTGCTACTCAAATTCCTCTTGGCCCTTGTAACACCCACTTAAAATATTCAAATGATTCTCCAAAACAGAAGTAAAATGTAAAATTATGGGAGATCCACTGCGGAATGGCTTGTAACGCGATTTAACACGACGATGTGGTTAGTTTATTTGTTCGTGTTACTATGTAAACCGTTATTATAGATTTCCATGATATTACTAGAAATATCATCCTTATTTTTGTCATTATGGTCGTTCGCGCTAAATTGGTTTGGCAACGTGTATGAACAATATTTTGTCGTAAAATATAATTAGGTATTTCGTTTAGCAATTTGTCTGCGTATTTTTACAAGCTATTTTTTATTATCATCATATTTCTGAGCCTGTCATTAAACGATGTCATATTATTATGGTGTTTTATACGTGTCGTTCAATTATACCCGAAGTAAATGAGGAAGAAATAATTTCTAATTACTTCATTTAAAAATAAAAGACTGTCTATTTCATGAAAAAGTCATTTAATGAACTTAGAGGGTTTTATTAATGATTTCAATGATTATAAATCCGTAAAGCCATATTTGTTGCAATAGGGTAGTTAACTAAAAAAATCTAATTAGTCCGTCAGATAGATTTCCAAAAAATATTGAACACGTTTTTTTTTTTCACGTTAGCAAACAATAAGGACGATACAGTACTTTGAAAATTCGTGTGACGTCATATTCTAAGACATTTGACATTTTTTTGCGGTTAGTGACGTCACAAACCGCCACTCAAATCTTTGACGCGTTTTATTTTCGTAAATTTTTATTGATTTGATAAAACAAAAAAGACTTACCAATCCAATATTTTTCGGTAATCTAACAGACGGACTAATTAGATTCATACTTTTTTAAGTCAGTAGACATCCCCATTGCGAATCCCATTACGCAATTTCACCAAAAAAATCTAATTAATAATAATATAATAATTTATTTACGTTCATAAAAAAAATTGCAGTACATGAGGAATTCACAGAGTATGCATTATGATAATAATTAAACATGTTTAACTACAACAGCTGGGTGAATCACTGCTCTCCTAGCTACATTGCTGAGTAATCTGTATTTAGAAAAGACAGTTACGACTCCCTACTTGAGTATCACAATAATCATGTACTAAACTTTAGCGCTTTCGACGCTTACATGAATGTAAGCGTCACTAAGTACTGCTCAGTCTCGTCGTAGGTTATATTCAGGAGGTATTCATGGAGGGCAACTTTGCATTTGCTGTATGGTAAATTATAGATGTATAAAGACGCGTTAATCTTTCTCATTTTTCTCCGCTTCTAGGTTGAGGATTGAGCTGATTTTATATATTATAAAATATATAAAAAATACAGTTTTTAAACCATATCTCAACTTATTAAATAGGGTCCACCATTTTCCGTCTTCTTTATTAAAGAAAGACATATTTTAGTAATTCGTACATTCACCCCCAATACGTTAGTATTTCCAATTTGTATTATCAATTCGAGTTTACAATTATTTTACTTGACAACAAGTTTTACGACCAATTCAATCTGTTATAAACAACAAATCGGTCGGTGTTCTGTTGTGTGTTGTGTCGTGTCTGTGTGTGTTGTTTAATTGAAAAAAATACGGAAAGTTCAAATCAAAGTTATAGTTATAACAGCTTTTCAATGCAATAAATAGAAAACTTTAAGTACAATTCGTTGCAACTAAAGGTAGTGCTAGACAATCTCCTAAATACAAACGTTAATAACGTCCATTCTGGCTATCATTATACAGTTCATATTTACATGTGCATAATACTACATGTTTTATGCACATGTAAATATAATAAGGCCTTAAAAAATATAAGTATCCGAGTCCAGTACATTACTGGCCGGATCACAAAATGCGATACGGATTCGTTATTTGAAAACCCATTTCATTTTTATGAATGCATCGGGGATTGAAATGAATAAGTTCAGGTAATGGGGTGCGAGCTTCGCAGTAGTTTATGATACGAAAAAAAGCTTATTTTCTTAGTTTGTTCGACTGGTCGTCACAGGACTCACAGGTAGTCCACAAGTCTTACCAAGGGGAATCATATTGCCCAGTACTAATAGGGATGTTTCCTGACTAAACAAAATATGATTATGTTTAGTCCGTCAGTTAGATTATCGAAAAATATTGGATACTGTTTTTTGTTTTATCAAATTAATAAAAATTTAATAAGATAAACTACGTCAAACGTACGATAAACTTTTGACGTCACTATACTACGTGGTAAAATAAGTCTTCATTTTTTGTCTATGTGAAAAATTACAAAATTTGTTTTTTTTTAATATTATTTTTGGAAATCTATCTGACGGACTTATTAGTTTTTTTGTCAACTACCCTGTTGGGTTGTAGACGTCAGATAGGTAGGTGATTCATGTAAAATACTGGTATTCAGCTGCATCCGGTTTAAATTGCTTTTTTTCTTTTCAGACTTTATGTGTAAAGTAACAATTTTTTTCAGCAAGTACTTAATTAGGTCACAGTAATTTGTTTGTCCTGATAGGTATATATCGTCGCAATACACCTACCAGTAACCACTCTAGTATCAAATCAATTGTTTTAACATTTATGAATGATATACGCTTCTATTACTAACCGAATACTCCAATAGCGATCTGATTGAACCGACTTGCACCGCTGCGGTTAGCCGACATAATCTAACATAATACCATCAGCAGAACGAATATCTTTTGTGTGACACTAGGTACGCTTAGTCACTATTGCGTAGCGAAGGGTGATATTTTGAGAGAAGGTAAGGTGGGGTGGCTAAGTCCATAACGAAAATCTTTTTTTTTATATTAAACTAGCTGTTGCTAGCGACTTCGCCCGCCACAACTCGAAAATTATCGCACGGGAAGATAAAATAGGGATAAAAACTATCCTATGTGTTAATCCAGGTTATAACCTATCTTTGTACTAAATTTTATCCAAATCCGTTCACTAGTTTTTGCGTGAAGAAGTAACAAACATACACAAACACACTCACACAGTCACAAACTTTCGCCTTTATAATAATTACTAGCTGAACCCGGCCATGCCTTGCAATGCCTTTTTTCCTACCTACTACCTACCTACTACCTACCTACTACCTACCTACTACCTACCTACTACCTACCTACTACCTACCTACTACCTACCTACTACCTACCTACTACCTACCTACTACCTACCTACTACCTACCTACTACCTACCTACTACCTACCTACTACCTACCTACTACCTACCTACTACCTACCTACTACCTACCTACTACCTACCTACTACCTACCTACTACCTACCTACTACCTACCTACTACCTACCTACTACCTACCTACTACCTACCTACTACCTACCTACTACCTACCTACTACCTACCTACTACCTACCTACTACCTACCTACTACCTACCTACTACCTACCTACTACCTACCTACTACCTACCTACTACCTACCTACTACCTACCTACTACCTACCTACTACCTACCTACTACCTACCTACTACCTACCTACTACCTACCTACTACCTACCTACTACCTACCTACTACCTACCTACTACCTACCTACTACCTACCTACTACCTACCTACTACCTACCTACTACCTACCTACTACCTACCTACTACCTACCTACTACCTACCTACTACCTACCTACTACCTACCTACTACCTACCTACTACCTACCTACTACCTACCTACTACCTACCTACTACCTACCTACTACCTACCTACTACCTACCTACTACCTACCTACTACCTACCTACTACCTACCTACTACCTACCTACTACCTACCTACTACCTACCTACTACCTACCTACTACCTACCTACTACCTACCTACTACCTACCTACTACCTACCTACTACCTACCTACTACCTACCTACTACCTACCTACTACCTACCTACTACCTACCTACTACCTACCTACTACCTACCTACTACCTACCTACTACCTACCTACTACCTACCTACTACCTACCTACTACCTACCTACTACCTACCTACTACCTACCTACTACCTACCTACTACCTACCTACTACCTACCTACTACCTACCTACTACCTACCTACTACCTACCTACTACCTACCTACTACCTACCTACTACCTACCTACTACCTACCTACTACCTACCTACTACCTACCTACTACCTACCTACTACCTACCTACTACCTACCTACTACCTACCTACTACCTACCTACTACCTACCTACTACCTACCTACTACCTACCTACTACCTACCTACTACCTACCTACTACCTACCTACTACCTACCTACTACCTACCTACTACCTACCTACTACCTACCTACTACCTACCTACTACCTACCTACTACCTACCTACTACCTACCTACTACCTACCTACTACCTACCTACTACCTACCTACTACCTACCTACTACCTACCTACTACCTACCTACTACCTACCTACTACCTACCTACTACCTACCTACTACCTACCTACTACCTACCTACTACCTACCTACTACCTACCTACTACCTACCTACTACCTACCTACTACCTACCTACTACCTACCTACTACCTACCTACTACCTACCTACTACCTACCTACTACCTACCTACTACCTACCTACTACCTACCTACTACCTACCTACTACCTACCTACTACCTACCTACTACCTACCTACTACCTACCTACTACCTACCTACTACCTACCTACTACCTACCTACTACCTACCTACTACCTACCTACTACCTACCTACTACCTACCTACTACCTACCTACTACCTACCTACTACCTACCTACTACCTACCTACTACCTACCTACTACCTACCTACTACCTACCTACTACCTACCTACTAC
Source organism: Diarsia rubi (assembly GCA_932274075.1). Classification (NCBI taxonomy): domain Eukaryota; kingdom Metazoa; phylum Arthropoda; class Insecta; order Lepidoptera; family Noctuidae; genus Diarsia; species Diarsia rubi. The sequence goes on from OW026414.1 coordinate 7,900,323, forward strand.
CTACCTACTACCTACCTACTACCTACCTACTACCTACCTACTACCTACCTACTACCTACCTACTACCTACCTACTACCTACCTACTACCTACCTACTACCTACCTACTACCTACCTACTACCTACCTACTACCTACCTACTACCTACCTACTACCTACCTACTACCTACCTACTACCTACCTACTACCTACCTACTACCTACCTACTACCTACCTACTACCTACCTACTACCTACCTACTACCTACCTACTACCTACCTACTACCTACCTACTACCTACCTACTACCTACCTACTACCTACCTACTACCTACCTACTACCTACCTACTACCTACCTACTACCTACCTACTACCTACCTACCTACCTACTACCTAAATACCTACTACCTACCTACCTACTACCTACATACCTACTACCTACCTACCTACTACCTACCTACCTACTACCTACCTACCTACCTACCTACTACCTACCTACCTACTACCTACCTACCTACTACCTACCTACCTACTACCTACCTACCTACTACCTACCTACCTACTACCTACCTACCTACTACCTACCTACCTCCCTACAACCGTTAGGTCCGTTAGGTTGTAGGGAGGTAGGTACTATCTACCCAAAAAAAAGAAAAAAAAATCCTATGTCCGTCCTATCCTATGTCCGTCTCCTAGTTCTAAGCTACCTCCCCACCAATTTTCAGCCCAATCGGTTCAGCCGTTCTTAAGTTATAAATAGTGTAACACGACTTTCTTTTATTTAAATAGATTAAGTATAGTGTGATCCCTGGTTACAGTCTTGCATAAACATTAGTGTTTTCAGGCCACGTTTACTATAAGTGTAAGCACTGATACGAGTATATTGAAACAGTGATATGTTTAAGTCCTATGAGCTTATTGAAATCAACGGGGCGTCAATCCAAATTCCGGGCAATGTCCGGGTAGAAACCCCCAAAAACAATTTGTCCAACTTGCGAATCGCACCGAGGACGCCATGCAATTTAAGCTCCTCGAACAGACAAGCTTTAAAAAGTACCAAAAACATAACAAGAAATTACTTTCAATCGACGATCTTATAACCATTTTATAAAACGACTTCATAACATTGTACTAAGGCTCCATGTAATGGAGTAGTTAGTAGAAGTACCTATCTAACCGTAATATCGCTACGAAGCCACCAAGCCCTCTAAAAAGCACTCCGAAATATTATTACTCACATTAACTTCAATATTTGAATATCATTTGGCCGCCGACGGCCGACACGCCAAACGATGTTCAGTGAAGGGGCCATTAATAGTATCTCCAATACATTACTGGGCTATGAACTACTTGCATACTGATGGACTCGCTCTTATTTCACTTTGCCAGAAATGTATACAAGTTTTGATAGAGGGTAGTGACCCGACGATAGGTGGGGGATCATTAAGGATCCATTTATGACCTTTTACTGAAACTGCTGTTGCCCGTAATCTTCGTTCACGTTAAATTATTATAAAAAAAACTTTTTATTAGATCAGATTTTACTAACAATTCCTAAGGTTTTAATTGTTTTGCATAGAACCTTAAATCTTATTCTGAAATAAAAGTAGCTTAAGGCAGGCCTAATCACATCAGCTATCGAACAGTCACAATCAGTCCGTCTGTTTCTAAGAATAGCTGGAACAAACAGACAATAATGCTGATAATGAGAATTATGAATTATAAATGTTGATGAAAGGAGAGGGAGGGGAGCACCAAATAAAATATGGATTGATTGTATGAGGAATGAAGGAAAAGGAGTAAATGATATGGGAGTAAATAATAATAGCGTGATGTTTTCTCCATAAAAACGCACCCAGTTAAGAGGAAATGATCCTCTTAACTAGCGACAATACTTATAATAAGAATAAAAGTGCTACGCTGACCCTAAATAATGTACATCGAAGGCAGTAACATGATGATGGTCCTGTACAAAAAGTTGTTCAGTTGAATAGTATGTAGTGGTTCTTAGATCAGACCTGCAAAGGGCCATTTTCCACCATCTTGCGTAGGAGCAAGACAAAACTAAATTATGACAAACAGCTATCTTTATCTTGTTAACTTGTTTACATTATCTTCATCAAGTAATAAACTACTGGTACAGAGTTGCAGAGACTTTGGTAACATTCGCCATATCACGTCTCATGCATTTATAACCAGTTCAATAAATGGAGTAGTCGCTCCCTTGCACGAATACCAATCGAACTTGTGACCGTGTCATACACAATGGCATCTACTTACCTTGGGAACAAGTAAAGTGTCGAAGATATTAAAAGGGAAACTTTGAGTAAGCCATTTTAACGTCTTCCGTTGCACCACTACTCACGAGCTGAACATATGTATTTACATCAACATGACTGTCATCAAAATCTGCCTAGCCTTTTCCCAACTATGTTAGGGTCATCCCCGATCCGGTCTTGTCCGATCTAACCGGATGCAGCTCAATACAAGTACTTTATATGGAGCGACTGCCTATCTGAACTCCACAACGCAATTAGTATTTGGTAATATGTTACCCCTTGGTAACGGTTGTCCGACTTTCAAGCCATTGACCTGTAACGACTGTCAAAGATCTTCAAATGACAGCCGAGAGGAACGGCTTCACAATATTTGGTCTGTGGGTATCATCTTCAAATGATTCACAAACACAGAGCTAGGTTTATTTGAAATTCGTAACTTATTAAAACTTGTATACGTAATTAGCGATTGTTGGCACAATCGGACCTTATTGTGACGTAAATGTGTACTGTATAACCATGTTTAATCAATTATCATCCTTAGCTAAATTATTTAAAATTGGCTCTTTGTGACAGAAGAGCTGTCGATTGCGGTCGTTTGACGAAGCCTATTAACTTTTCGCTGACTTGAGAGTTCGCTAATCTGGATTCAATTTTGGTTCTCATAGCAAGATCCCGGGATTTTGCGTCTCATGTTTTCAACATAATTATATACTTCCCAACTTTGATTTCTATCATTTTAAAATTCTAAGCAGATAAATTGAAGACAGAGTCGTCTAAAAATATATGATGTTGCTTAGTTTAGCACTTGAATATACCATTGTCAGTAGTGCGACGGTCGTAAAATAATGAATGTAAAAAGCTATAACGAAGCCGATTCTCCTCGTCATTCTAGTTCTGGATCATACCTGGGAACCTTCTAGTAACGGACCAGTTAAAAAAATACTAGTTCTCAATTTATCTTAAATACCTCTTTCCTTAAACGATTACTATTCAATTCATCCACTAACACAATGTTTTGAGTGTGTTACCTAGGGTATTACCGTAAAACGTAATTTTTCATCCCAAAAAAAAATCGTTTCCCGGCAATATTTTTTTGCGTAGAGTTACTTCGTATGATGTGCAGAATGCTTGGTTGTCTGCATAGAAATAATGGTTGTCGGTTTCATGAAAGGTTGTCTACACTTTTATGTGAAATTATTTATGGAAATTGTATGACACACAAGATGGCAGCAGCAGTTCCGTCTATGATCAAGCGGCCAAAGAGCCAAGCTGAACTATAACTTATGAACCTGACATTACATCATGTCAATTCGATCTTCCTGTTTACCCATACAACGCGATAAACTAATATCTTTATTCAAATTCTTAGATAAAGATATTTCATTTGGAGATAAAGCCTACGTGTGAGGTATTAGAGAGAGATTTCCTAAACAAATGGCCACTATTCATCTAGACAGATGTCCCATGCAGGTTGCGACATTGGTCAACGAACAATTAACCGAGCCCAAGGTACGTGTGTCATTTTTCATTCGAAAACTTGCATTTCCGCCGCCCACACAAGCCGAAATAAACGAAATATAAGCTAATAAATCTGGTGATGTCTCAATTTAATGGCGTGTGTGGCGCTTTTCTGCATAACTGTGTCTTATTTTAATATTTAATTTGAGGTGAATTTATGCATTTTTATAGGTGAACAATATCATTTGACCTTGTTTGTGGCGCCCATTTTGGGCATTTACTGCCTACTGACAGTCGACCACTTTTTAACTTTATTACTTAGGGCCTTAAGGTGAAAAGTGGCAGACGGTGAACCATCTTTACATTCTGCACATTCTAAATTAGTGACGTCCAACGACGAGAAGTATGTGCTAATGTTTCCCAGGAACGTACAGTTGCTACTATAGACGCTGTACCTACATAAGCATAGCATTGCAAAAGCATAATCAGCCCACAATGTTCACAGCAGCTGATATAGGGACAGCGCCTTCTCTCTATGAGAAAGATATAGGGCCTTCTCTCTGTGAGAGGGAATGGACTATAATGCACCACGCTTGCTCAGCACCTACATTCAACGATATTCTTCAAAAATAGCTTAAAGATTGAACGGTTATAGTCGAGAAACGCCTATAGAACTAATACCTAGATAGTCCTTATAGTTTACTGTAAGCAAAAACAATTTAAACATTTCTAAAGTACAATTCAATAAAACAACACATCATTACCGTAAACAAAATCCATTTCCACAGTTCGTGTTACACAAATGGGTACATAATTTAGTTCCCGTAATGTAATTTACAGAAATGTGCGACACAAATTGCTGTAAACGCTGAACTTTAAATGTAGATGTCGCCTGTGTGTTATGTAATCACGTTCAGGAGTGATTGTATATTATGTACTGCTTACTTGTTCTGGCAATGATGTAATTTAATACAATTACGTTTCTGTATTCCTTGAAGGTAGCGTACATATTTTACTTAGGTAGGTACATACCTAATAATGATGAATATATTGGATTTCATAAATTAATAGAGTATATTATTTAACTCAAAGTCAAACTCAAACTCAAAGCATTTATTTCAATTAAACCTTTATAGGCACTTTTGAATGTCAGAAGAACAATTCATAAAAACAAATCTACGAGTGCAATACGTCATTCCGAAAGCCACCACGCCGAATCACACGCCGCCGAATGCCAGCAACAACGAGCACCGCGAGCACGAAAGCACGCAACGACGCACACCGCTACAACGAATGCACGAGACCCCGAATCACGGAACAACGAATGCAATGCGCAACCGTCGCCCCGCAACCCGGAGCCCCGCGCACCCGCCGCCACGGCACACGCCGCCGCACGCCCCCGCACCCGCAGCACTCGCCGCCGCAAACATCCGGCGCCGCGCAACTCGACGCAGTAACCCCCGGAACGACGCATTGCACTCTAAAGCTACAGTCACAGACACAAGGCATAATAACTTGTGAAAGTACTGTAGTTGCCCATTCCCTAGCGTAGATCTCTATGGAGAAGAAAGGGCAAGAAACTCCATGGACACTCTTTTCAATCAGAATATTATTACAAAATCTTGGTACATTACATCATTCATGTTGAGATGGTATATTATGTGAGAACTATGTAGCAAGACGTGCAAGTTAAGAGCGTCCAGAGTAAAAACATATAATAAATAAATAAACCATGGCAACTAAGAGATGACCAGTCTCCACTGACAGCGCCCGTTCACGAACATGACGCCTGGATCAGCACCATTCAACTCAACCATTTTGAAGGGAATTTAATGATCCGACACATGCGCCACCATCAGCGAGACATTTAAGTGAGCATGACATACTCTCAGACACCAGGGCAACGTCACTAAAAAATAACTAAATGTAAAAAGTGGCTTTATAGTACATAGTACTCACACATGTGCCATGCAATTATATAATATTAAGATATTGAATCTATACAATGCAAAGATTTTTTTTTTTTTTTTTTTCTTTATTTAAAGGGCTTTATCGCTGAGCGATAACGTCGCCCTATAAGATTAACTATAATACTAAAACTAACAATTAACTATTTAAAAACAAAAGCTGCTAATTTATATAAAATCCGAGTTTGTTCCGATAAAGGACAAGCCAGGATTGCGTTACAAACTCCCACATCATATATTTTGGTTAATCCTAATAAACTAAATCTCATAGCCTCATTCCGTACACACTCCATCAAAACATGTTGAACATCTTCGATTATTCCACATTCTTCACAGTTAGGAGAAGTAACCTTTTTCATAAGAAAGCCAAACTTATTCGATGGAATATGACCGGAACGAAGTCTTAGAGCCATAACTATAACACTCCTACTAGACAAATGATCAATCCAACTATTCACAGGAAGTTGTGGCTGGATAGTTTTGTACCATATTCCCTTTTCAGTTGATCTTTGGTCAAAGTGTTCACTCCACGTCTCTGTACCCTGCTGCTTAATTACTGTTATGTAATCTGTATATAAAGGCGGGACGTTTATCGGAACTCCGTCTGTCACGACTTGGTTGGCCAAAATATCTGCTATTTCATTATCCTCAATCAGTACGTGAGACGGAATCCACTGTAAAACCACATTAATTGACTTACATGCCAGCTCATGTATAGACTCCAGTATAGTGTAGGCTATCGGTACTCCTCGCACGGGCGAGGTGCACCGAGCCAAGTGTTGCAAAGCACTCTTAGAGTCTGTTAGAATGACAAATTTGTCGTGATTAATAGAGTTAATATAAGATAAAGCTTCTGCTATCGCAATTAACTCGATATGCATAATAGAGATATGGGAGTCTATAGCGAGCTTGACATCTGTACTTAGTTGTGGATCCCAAACCGCAGCACCACTACCAGCAACAGTCTTAGAGCCATCTGTGTAAACCTTGTGGTACTCTGTATAATTCTCTGCAATGAAACGAATACAAATTTGTCCAATTTTACTGCTGTCATAATGACGTTTGGGTTTAGTTATAGTTGATATATTATGTTTTATGGCTTTACGAACATTTATATTGCTGACCCATGTGTCCAGAGAGAACATTTCAATTAACTTAACTGAGTGGACCGCAGAAGATTTAAGTGTGTTGTAAATTGTGACTAATAATGGCTGTTTCCGACCTCTCCAGTATTGGGGGTTATTATTAATGCTAGAATTAAAAGACTCAATCAAATCAATCGAAATGTTCCCCTGGAATGACATACATTTAAGACAATATTTACCTCCTAGAAATTTCCTACGAATGTTTAATGGAGGCAAATTCAATTCACTCTCCATTACGTGAATGGGAGTGCTTCTTATAAAGCCACCAATTATACGAAGAGCTTTATTTTGCACTTTGTCTAATTTTGATAAATGACAGTTGTAACTACAATCATACAGGAAGCTCCCATAGTCTAACCTACTGCGAATTATAGATATATAAAGTCGGCGCAAATGTTTAGGGTGAACACCCCAACCAGGACCTGCTAAAACTTTTAAAATATTAATGAATTTTAAAACCTTTTGTACGGATTCATTAATGTGTTTCCCCCACCTTAAAGACTGATCCAACCACATCCCCAAGTACTTAATGCTATTAACTACGGTAAGATTATTATTATTTACCTTTAAATTACCGGATTGTCTACACATACCTTTCTTAAAAATGCAAACTTTAGTCTTAGTAGAAGAAATTTCTAAGCCTAGATCGGTAACTATAGATTTAAATAAAATTATTGCAGACTGTAGCTCTGAGACTACTGCGTTGACATTAGCACCCGATTTAAATATAACAAAATCATCAGCATACTGAGATATATCAACATTATGAATAGTTTCGCAAATATTGTAAGTAGCAATGTTAAATAGTAAAGGGGACAATGGGTCTCCTTGAGCCAATCCTCGACCCGTAGATCTCGAAAATTCGACATTGTTAATCGCAATTTTGAGTATTCTCTCTTTTAAGAATTGCCATAAATATGAGCATATTTTATGACCTACTTTAAGTTTGTCGAGTATGTTCAGCAAACCTTTAATATCGACGTTGTTGTAGGCATTATTGATGTCAATAAAACAGCCCACTGTTGTAAGATTTGAGGCAAATCCAAGCTGAACCTTAGCTGTCAAATTATTAAGACTATCCAAACATGACTTAGACTTGCGAAATCCTACAGTATTATCAGAGAAGACGCATTTATTTTCAAGATACCATTCCAATCGTTTGTTTAAAATTGAATGAAAAATTTTACATAGGCATGACATCAGGGAGATTGGTCGAATGGAAGATGTTAGTCCTGATTCCCGCCCCGGCTTAGGGATAGGGATGATCTGAATGTGACGCCATTGACATGGAACAAAACTTAAGTCGTAAAATCTATTGTACATAGAAAGTAGTAACAATTTACCAATGTCTGGGAGGTGTTTGACCATGGAAAATTAAATTTCATCGCAACCTGGGGCCGTATCTTTTGGTTTGATTGAATTTTCCAGTTCCTGTATTGAGATAACAGATTCTAATTATTATTATTATACAGGGTGTTTGGAAGGGAGCTGTACATACGCCTAGGGTAGAAACTAGGGATAGTCTGCTACCTACCCCCGCCCATTATATTGACCTTGGCCTCAAGGTTTTTTTTTAATTTATTATTATTTTTTATTTGACTTTTTGACTAAAACTACCTGTAGCTCAAAATCTATCCATGGGACCGGTCGGCTAATGGTCTTGTTTTAATCGTTAGAGTCTTAGGGTCCTGCAAAAAATTATTTTACACCAGAAAATTGTGGAGAAGAAAAGTTATGGGGCCTGAAGTACCGTAGTAAGGTAAAGAAATAATTTTAAATTAAAAAAAAACTTTGAGGCCAAGGTCAATATAATGGGCGGGGGTAGGTAGCAGACTATCCCTAGTTTCTACCCTAGGCGTATGTACAGCTCCCTTCCAAACACCCTGTATTATTGTTGGATTGAAAACAAGGCTCGGGGGGGGATACGTAGTCAGGCGTTAATTCTGTAAGAAGTTTTTCTGCTAAGTTAGAATCAACGTGTTGATTATGAGATTTACAACCTTTTACCCATCTCATTTTGCGCCACATATCACTAGCAGAGGTTGTTGTATCGATACTTGAACAAAAGGTTTTCCAAGAGCCACACCTAGCATTACGTAATTGCCGTTGGGATTCCTGAATTTCCTTCTGCCATAATGTATAATTTTGAGGTGTGGGGTTACGCCTAAGCTCTGCTAATGCCAACCGTCGTAATGCTACAAGCCTGGACAAATCGGAATTCCAGTACGGCTTTGGCTTAAACTTACTGCTGATATGTTGAGGAATAATAATTTGGGGAATGTGCGCATCAGCTGCCTCATGCAACGTTTTTTCAAAAAAATCGTAACACGACTGAGGGTCTTCTGGAGCTGTAGAATTATTGATAGAACTTTCTATGGCCAAAGCATACCTACTTCTCCCAGTTAGATTTTTTTAAATTTCTTTTACGAATATTATGTTTGGGTACATTAAACCTGGTAGATAATTTAATAATTAAATGATCACTCCCTAGCGATTCATTCGTAACTTTCCAACTAAAACTTAAAGCTAAATCCGAAGAAATAAAAGAAATATCGGGAGAAGATTGCTGAACAACATCATTAACTAATTTAATACGGGTCGGGCTTCCGTCGTTAATTGATATAAAGTTGTGATCTATCATTGAATCGAAAATTTGAGACCCACGCTGATCGGTTTTATATGACCAGTTGGAGTGATGGCCGTTGAAATCGCCTAGAATTAAAGTTTTGTTATTTGCTATAGAAAAAATATGATCCCAATCCCTCTGTAAAGTACGAACAGTTGACGGACAATATACTGCAATAATTCTCTCAATAAAATTACAAAACAACAACAAACAATTAAACAATTTTATGCACAAAAGTTCTATACCCAAGTTGTAATTATGAAGATTGCAAATTTGAGCTTTAATGGATTTATGTACAATAATGGCTACCCCCCCGTGTCCGTCATCACGGTCTAATCTAAAAACGTTATATTCATTCAAATTAAAATGGCTGTCTGGTTCAAACCAGGTTTCACTTATAACGGCAATATAAATTTTATCTTTAAATAAAAGTTGTTCTAACAATAAAGACTTGGGCCTAAGACTCTGTGCATTCCATTGTATAATATTTAGTTCAATTAACTTATCTTGACGATCCATTAAATAGTTTACTTAACATTGAATTATCCGACATATTATTGAACACAATTAATACTAACCAATCCACGATTATTTTAATCACACTGTGTATTTTGTCCATAATTGTACCTTTCTGTAGAACTCTGTCCATTATTTTACTTATTAAGTTACCAAAAGCAGTGTCCTTTTTATGACGATCACTAGATTTCCGTGGTAAATCAGATGGCGACGACGCGGGCTCACATTCTCCGATGATAGATGAATCATCCGATTCTCTTTCCATAACGCCAGCGGCCTGCCGAGACTGCCGACGTTTATTATATTGCGTTGATTTCTGTCTCGTTTCCCGTTCCGTGTGTGTAGTCTGCTTTTGCCTAGACAAAGTGTCATTTGCCTTAACTTTATCAGCGTATGTTGTATGATCCTCATTTACTTCTAATAAATAAGTACCTTGTTGTGTAACATTTTGTTGCGTAAAATTTTGTTGCGTGGTATTCATCCTCTCAATCACAACAATATTTTGTTCCTGAGATATGGGGGGAGGAGATGGGGGTACATATAACAATAAAGCTTTACGGTATGTACAATTAAATTCGAACATCAAGTCGCGTAGCTTTTTCTCTTTGATATAGATTGGACACGATTTGTCTAAGGCTATATGGTTGCCCTTACAGTTTACACACACAAACGTAGTTTTCTCACACCGATCATGTTTACCCCCGCATCTAGGACAAGTAACTTTACTAGACTTACACATTTTTGCAACATGGCCATATCTCCAACACTTGGAGCATTGTGTTACAGGGAATGTATATCTCTCGACTTTGGCTCTCATGCCGTTTATATTTACATGCGAGGGTACGAATGCCCCTTTAAAACAAACGCGAATAGACTCGCTTGCAATCCATCCATTTGAATTATCAACGTTATTATCCAGATCCTTACATTTTCGATCGAGGCGTCTTGCTGACAAAATTTCCACATCGCAGGACACATTACTGATAAATTCCTCCATTGTAAGGTCCAGTTCTATGTCCTTAATTACCCCATATGACACTCCGACTTCCCATGATTTTTGTGCGCGCCAACCCATTTCATAAAATACTTTGCAATTAAGCATTTTCTCGGCATAGGTTTCGTTGTCAAAAGTGATTTTTAATTTGTACGGATTAACATATTTTACTCGAGATATACCTCCAATCACATTTGTTTTGAATAGTTTCGCTAATGCAAATTGTTTCGGAAACATCTCGCTATTAGTCACACATATCTCAACTTTGTCCTCTCTGCTGATACCGCATATCTCCTCAGATGGTGTTTGTCTTCTAGCTGTTCTCTTCTCGCGTCTCACTGTTGTCCAACTTCCTGATGAATCATCCTCCCTTGTCCTTTTTCTCCCTATAGTATTACTTTCATCGCCTTCTGTACTTTCCGCTAGATGTGTAGTCACCTCCATATCCAGATGTGTAATATTCTCTGGGTCTTCTTGTGAACAGGCATTACTAGGTGAATTACTCATTACCGTGTAAACAAACGGCCGCCGGCCGATCGCGGCGGGCGACGAAGCTACGTATTTCTTATCGCAAACCGGTTTTTGTGTTGATTTGAACGCACGACTTATTAGACCGACTCGCAAATCGACACTCCAATGCAAAGATATTCTTACAATCTTCTGCAGCCTCTACAATAACTTCTCATGATAGGTAATCAATAGTTGTGGAGCAGGCCCAGCATTAAGCCAAGCATTTTTATCATCAATTTAATCCCCTAACTTATAATATGCTTGCCTACACAATGTGTGGTTTATACAAGATTTTAATTGCGTCTCATTCAGTTGAACAATGTGGGGGAGTCTACTTTAGCTAGCCTAAATGCTGCGATCTTACACATATGTGAGAACAAAGTACAAAAAAATAAAAATACGTGCAAGTTAAGAGCGTCCAGTAACCGATACAATAAACAAATTAAAAAATGGTTCTTTATCTATGATTCTGTGGATACTTACCTGTGTTATTATGAACATAAAAACTCTTGCAGGGTTCTCAAACAAAACAAGGGGCATATTGAAACCCGCAATAGGGCTTACGTGATACTAATAAAAAAAAATGAACAAAACAAAAACGCTGATAAATAACAGACAGAATCATACCAAACATTTCGGAAAAGTCTCGCCACCCTAGCGTTTATCACAAAAAATGTGCGCGGATCAATGACTTTTGCTTTTGAGGTATAATGCATTTTCTCTTCATATTTTAAAATTAGCGTATCAGTATGACGAAACAGAAACGTCTAATAAAGTGAGATCTGGAGAGAGTGCGGGGGCCATGGGACAATTATGTCACAAATTAAGGTAATATTAGTTTACATATTTGGGAGGTATTCAGAATCGAATTCTGAATACCCTCCTACAATATGTCCCTCGTTTAACCTAACACCCTGTATAATAAGAGAACGCTTCGGGTCAAGATAAGAAAGTAATGACGTCATTATTCTCTTGTTCTTATTCAAATTTATTTGGGGACAGCGCAACAAAACCAGAACGTAATATTATCTGATAAGCTCATAAATGAAGACTTAAAAACCATGCCCCTTTTTTACCAAAGAAGCAAAACGTTCCGAAACTTAACATCAAATTCTTACAGTTTCCGCTTTACACATCTCACGACCTACTGATAGTTCAATAAGTTTACATCAAACATTTATAGTACCTAACAAACTACCTATAAAACGAAACACAGTTAACTCACCTAATTATTATCTTAGCAGTTAACTCTAACAACAATGTTAAGTTGAAAAGTGCATGGGATTTTATTGTCCCATAAAAATTTCATGTTTCTGTCTCCTGCGAGCTTTGGCTAAGCCTCCCTTGGTCCATTTATCTTACAACGGGATCATTTCTGTCGCAATTTATTACAACCAATTCGCGATCTTAAAAACTTACGTTTAAACGATGTTGTTTCTTGACAATACAGTTGACGTAATAAATACAGAAACTCACGACTTTTTCCCATGCAGGCAGGAACCACAGAACGTCCCCTAATCGTTACATACTGTTACGTCGCCGCGTCGGTCATCTAGAATCTTCGGGAAACCTCTCTAATAACTGAGGAGTACGCGTGAATTCTAGTAGTTACCTATTTCCATTCTGTAGGTAGATAGTCCGCGCCCGGCGTCGGCAGTACTTGCCATTTTAATTTCGACCGTATGCCTACGGCGTAAAGTAACTTTTTCTTTGTTGGTCTTATTTTTATTTTGTCTTTAGGTTTATTTTTTTGTTAATATATTTCTGGATGCTTTATGGAATAATAGGGATTTTTCTCGAATATCTTTTGTATTTGTGGTATAAAAGGACCGAGAGAAGACGAAGCGAGTCAGTCTACTTTTAAGCGAGACAACGGAAGGTTCGAAGAGATATCTAGTGCGATAAAGTGTTCAGTAGTGATTTGCGATTGTGTATAAGTGTTTTGCGAGTAATAAAGTTATTTCGTGTGTTCAATTGGTAGTACTTTTATTTATCCCATACCCAGCTCGTAACAATACTTTTTTTCCCTCCTCCACGTTCATACATCTGGTCATAGGCACGCCTGGTTGCGGGTACTACACACCTGGCCTTTCTGAAGAACCTCACCAAAAAAGGTCAGTGTATATCATTGTGTCGTCCCTTCAAATCCACTCTCATCATTCATTTGTTATTACACCATTTTGCGATCTTAGAAACTCATATTTAACGATATCGTTACTTGATACTGAAGTTAACATGCTTGTTTAGTGAAATATTCAATGAAAATGAAAGGAAATTACTTGTGTTGGTTGCACAAAGCTTTTGCTTGGAAAATGGCAAATGCAACGATGTGCCACATTTTCACATGACGTGTTTTAGATTACGCTTTTACCAATAGATATACTCGTAGTTTTTTAGTTATTTTATTTTAGCTAACTGTATTCATTAGTCTGCACTCTGCAGTTTAAACTGAAAGAAAATATACTACTACATTTATTTCGTAGTCAGCATTTCTTTCAAGCAGAATTAGGAATCACAGCCCACGGTCATGAAACAGCGTTTTTGTTACGTATTCCTTTTATCATACACACACACACATGCTCAAGTAACACAAACTCGATGTTTTTGTAAAGCCCGGTTCGCACAGAAGCAATAGGAATATTAATTAATCATGAAACTGTCTCGCAGTGTCCGGTCCGGACACGGACACAATGCCGTCTTCTCGCCGGACGCCTCGGACCCCGGACAGGCGGACAGGCGCACATGTATTCACACCGAAATGTAGCTTTGTATATCCGTTGATGATAACGTGAAACTCGATAGTTATAATTATTATGGTACGGGTTTTGTGATATCATTTTCATGTTGATGGAGTAATCAATCGCCATTTGTATGAACCCAGCTCAAGATTATATTTCTTTTGATAGGTATAAGTTATATTTTATTTTTACAGTTTTTTTTTATTCCATTATGTAATTACTTACGTGACCTCACGTGACGAGGAAATCTAGATTATATTCTCGTGTATGAGTGATATATGAACAAATAGATCTTAATCGAGACTTTGATAGCTTTAGTTGCGCTATCGCAATAAGAAATCTCTATTATGGATGAAATTTCACAAAAGGCAGTCATTTACGTTCTAATATTAACCCCGAAACATGGTTTACATTATTTACTTACGGAAATACGAAATCAAGCCAGTAGCTATAAGCTTTCTATGTGAAATACCCAAAAAACGTAGTTTCTGCATCAAAAACCCCCCTTTTAACAAATCACGCCCCTTGAACAGTGAAACCACAGTAAATCAACAGAACAGTTCAATTCAGTACAGTTCAAAGCTGATCTCATTACACAAGCGACACGAACAATAGACACAGTTTATACTCTATGGGTAGGGCTGCGTCGATAAATTTCACTGCCACACTATCGCGCCAGCTTCCGCCCCCGACTGGCCCACTATCGGCCAGCCATCGCCAGTTACTGTGTGCCAACTTAACCAGCAGTGGCTTGTTTACCACAATAATTAGTTTTGCACTTATTAATACTGATACTCTGCCTATCTAGTTAGACTGGAAGTAGCAAGTCGACAAGAATTTGCTTGGAAAATTCTAGAATTATCATAAATGCCGCATCATTGCCGGTCAGATTTGCGGACTACGGCTAAAATACTATGTCCTTTTGAATACAAAACACGTAATTAAGTATATAAAAAGCTTTGTCTATAATATTGAAGCGAAAAGTAAAGAAAACAACAGAATGTAAATAACCTAATTAATTCGTATCAAAGCTAAAATAAGAAGGGAATACAAAAGCGGTCCCAAAACCTGAATACGTAAACATGATACTTCATTATCTTAATCATGCACATGTGACCAAAGTTGCCATGTTAATAACCCGATAAGAAGGGCTTGCAAAAGAAACGTTACTTTTATGTTCGAAGCTTATGTTTATCAGACTTTATTAACACATAAAATAAGGATATATCAACATTAAATAAAACAAAAAGAAACACTTTATGCAGTGAAGCCGACGCTGCCTTTTTTTAAAAACAAAAACTGTTAATAAGTACTCTTATCTTGAAGGAATACATCTTGATTGAGCCTGTCTGATAAGCTAACTTAGTATATATTTATTAGTGTACGGAGCGTCAGGCAGATGGGTACGATGTACAAAACGGATAAATTTTGCCGCTAATAAGCATAAATAACCTCATTATGTTTATAATAATAACCCTCCTTTTGGGCTTCGCCGCAGTCGAGTAAAAACACTGCATCCGGTTATCACCAAGTCTGTATACAAATAATGGCAGTCATTCACTTCAACATATTTTTGTAACGCAAATAATTTTGGTTGTGTTACTAATTAATTCAAATCGTAAATTAGATTTTAAATAAAAAAGAGATATGTTTGAGCGCTTATCTTAGAACACAAGACGCGTTATCGGTGTACCTCCCACCCAAGCAGGTTCAAAAGTCAATGCGCTCAATCAATGGTAGTAGTGGTAGGTACATACACGCGGGTAGTTAATAATAGTGCAGAGCTATAAGATTACAGCACAATTTACAACATTGCACCTACCTGTAGTGCTTATATTTACTACATAAATAACCTACTTGCAAAGCCGTAATAATACTAATGATCCTGCATTGCAGAAAGGCCAGAGAGCCTGCTACCTACTTGCAGTAGGCAGGTAATTTAGGCGTATGTAACCAGCTTTCTGTAAGGTGTAAAATACCTTAACGAAGCCGAAAGATTGTTTTTCCCGTCATTACTATCATTTTTTGTTTAAGACTATACCTGGGAAGCTTCTAGTTACGGAGTTATTGGAGGTCAATGCTTCGGAATTTTCACTAGTTTCTATTAAAAAATATTTTTTTTTGGTAACAACTTACTTTGACTACCTCCATGACCCGTTTACTATCCAAAGCATCCATTCGCACAATAATTTGAGTGTGGTACAAAAAGTTTTTCCGTAAAACGAAAAAAAGGTTGTTTCGGGTTGCTTAGTTTCATGTACCCAATGCTTGGTTGATGGCTTCGTGAAGGGTCCGTTTATACCCTGTAAGTAAGTAATTTAAGTCCATTTAATAGCAGCCCATCTAACTGCTGCATATATTTCCGTAGGTATATAAATACGTGGTGACATTAGCATATAGTGACGGGTATCCGATTCAATCACGGAGTAACAGAGTTGATTAAGCGCGAGTGTGATTGTATGCCAATTTCACAGTGAACGAGCTGATTGCAAATAAATCTGAATCGTAGCGCGGCTCGGCAACGCGAGACACTTATTACGTTTGGAGCACACTCGATGGAAAAATCGACGAGAAATATACTGCTTAATAAGGTTTCGTGGTAAACGGTGACGGATTTTCCAATCAAGGCGTAAATTTATTAAAAAAGAATTGAGCGTTTTTAAGTGTAATGATTATCCATCCAAAACCGATCCACGATGGTATGTACCCTCTACAATACTATACCATACGAGTAGGTAGCATTATTCAGTCACCAAAATATAAACCTGTAGACTAATATGCTCATGCTTTCAACTAATAGAGGTGAAGGTGTTGATGTTCTAACACCTGCCGCAATAAGTTTGTCATTAAACTTACTAATTAATTTAAGGTGACGAAGTAATGGTATAATTAGACCTGTCTGTATATTAACCACAACTATAACGAAGTAAACTAAACGCAAACTCGATTCAAGTCTCAGGATCAAATATAATATCTGAAATGTTACGCCTGTCAACCACAGAACCCAACTACAAATCAGACGAAGTTTGTTTACGAAAAACTTTACGCAAAATCATCCTTACAAAATATTCGCACGTTTGAGCGTTTTTTTCCAAATTTGACAGACGTTAGCGGCGAAACGAGGTCAAGTGATTAAGGCAGTATCATAATTTTAAATGTGTTGTAAGATTCAAATAAAAGGTGGCCATAAAAAATAAAAGGCCACACAGCGTTCCTTGGCCATGCGACACCGCCATTGGTTTTACGAGGCTGCGAAATTACCTCCGCTTATTAAAATACGAGAGGCACAAAAACTCACACCTTTGCCCCTTTGCCGGTAAAAAATAAAATAAAAACAGTAACTAAAGCAATAATTTTAAGTTAAAAATGTTAATTTCTCAATTAATTCAACGATAAGATCGCCAATAAAGTGAACATTGTACGTTGGTATTTTTATGGAATCGATTAACTCAATCTTTATTTGATCTACATTAGAAAATGTTAATGAATGGGCGATGCTCAATGGCTGAATAGTTTAAAATCCGATCACTTGATATGATATCTGCCTCCTGGATCGCCATCGATCATCCTCTAAGAAAATATGAATGTAAGCGATGTGGGGCCGACTTGAGTCGTGTTTTTATAGGAACCTTTGAATTATAGAACGTGCTTATATTTCTGGCCGCTAAGCTTAAGTGAAGCCGAGCTTCCACCACTTATTTTAATATTCCCTGGCCATCAAAAAACAACATACGTAGAGGAGAGAAAACTCGACACGAGAAGCAAAAATACAGAGACGAGACTAAATGTGAAAACCATGTAATAGTCGAATGTTCTCGGACGAACACAAAAAAGGCTCTGCTAACCTTCAACATTTTACGAATTTGACGCAAAAACGTCACCCTAAATCTGTTTGCCAACCGATCATTTTGTATTCTTTACGTAATACAAGGTTTTCCTGACAATTTTCTTCTGATAGCTACGTTTTCAAGACATGTTGAGACCTAACTGTTTTCTAGGAACTCACTTCGGAGATCTCGTTGTTTTCTCTTTATTTTTGCAAGAATGCCGACCGCATACTGTAGAAAGATTAGAGGTGCGAGTACCATTAGGTATATGAGGTCCGAATAAAATCCCGGATGTCACCATTGTGAGGATCGGCCGGAGGACACGGTGGAGCACACCGTGGAGGTCTGCCCCACTTGGGCGGAGCCCCACCGTGTTCTCGTATCGGCGATCGGCGGCGGCGACCTCTCGCGTCCGTCCCTGGTGCAAGCCATGGTCCGGGGCGAGGAGGAATAGGACGCCATCGCCTCCTTCTGCGAAGCAGTAATGCTAGCGAAGGAGGTGGCGGAACGTGAGAGGTAGAGAAACTCTCGTCATCCGCCGCGGAAGTCGCTTCGGGCGTCGGGGGCCACGTGACGGCTTCCGGCCACCGTAGACGCGGGCCTGTGGACGGTGAGTAATGAAATAGAAAAGATTATTACGTGATTCATTATTAATTACTTGAATATCCGTCTTTAAAGTCAAAAATAATCTCTAATACGAAATGAATGTAAACCTACATTACACAGCCCCGGGGCACGCGGACAGACTGAAAGAAACCGTAGGCTTAGCAACAGGGTCGCAACACTCGCAACCCATTTGGTCACGAAACCCTAAACATGGAGTCAATGTAAAGTCCTAAAGGAGTCGCCGTAAAAAACAATAAATGTATACGAACTATACCAATATTATTAAAGTTACCAGCCCGAGTAGAGAAGCCTATAAAATACGTGAAATATCCGTAATACACGCCTTCGGGCCAAAGAAAACGATACAGTATGCCCACATGCTATTTTATACGATGTTATAGAACAAATAAACCGTTAATTTATCATAAAGTGCTGTAGGTAACTAAAGCACTGGAGGAAATTAAAGTAATACAGCTGTGACACAGACCAAGTAAAATCCCTGCTGTCTTATAAGTAGTAAAAAAAAACTACACTGAAAAAGTATAAAACAAGATTTTCAAGATGCTGAAAAAGAAAAGCCGCAGTCACACGTCATTAAAGTGTTTAGGTTGGTACCTGCGGCTTTTCGTCGGGATTTAGTATTTTTTTTTTTAAACGGTGTTAAATATTTTTTTAACACATGACTTTTTGTCCGCTAGAGGGCGTCACATTAAATTTGAGCAATATTTTGGAATCGTATAAGTGAAGTCCTTTCAAATGATACCTACCAAACACGGTGTATATTTTTAACACATTACGTTTTGTCCGGTAGAGGGCGCCATATCAATTTTTGAGACACGTCACAGCCACGTAACCTATGTTCACCGGACAATAAAGACGGTTCTAATGATACCTCATATGTCGAGCTCCGACAAGTAGATAAGGAGCTATGAGTAAACAGATGAACATACTCACATACATACATACATACATAGCCAGTCAAAATCATAACCCTCCTTTGGCTTTGCCGTAGTCGGGTAAAAATGTAAGTAATTCTGCACTGAAAATGAATTCGGCTTGCCTGGAAGTGTAACACTACCTTCACCTGCTTCTGAAATATTCCAATCTAGGATATTAGGAGAGCCATACATTTTTTTCATCATTACCATATCGAACAAAATCCATGTCGAGACGCCTAAATAGTACGACGGAAACTTCGAACTACTGCTACTACTTCGCTCGTGGCTCGAAGTGGAACTTCTGTTCTAAAACTTGGCATATGAAGCCTCCAGGCGGCTGTGCGGATGAAAATTTAATATAAATCTACTCGATATTCTATCTCAGTGTGCATTAAAGTGCATTAATTTGGTTTAACATAATGTCGTAGCAGATAATACGCATAAATAAGTTACGGTTTCACACGAACCGATATCTGAAGCAGCCGATGCAAGTTATATCAATCAAACATTAATTTTGTTAAACATTCGTTGTTTGTAAGCTGTCTTTGCGATTTTTAGAGATTTTTTTTTAGAGAGTACATCATCGTAGGTCTAGGTCGTAAATTCATAATACGACAAAGCGTTGCTACGCGTAAAGCAGAGCGCCTACGCGCGTAGCAGGGCGCCTACGCGCGTAGCAGAGCTACTACGCCCGTAGCAGCGCCGGCGCCTACGGTCATCGAACTTTTATCAATGATAATACTACGACATTTGTAAAACAGTGCTTAAGAGGCGAAGAACATGTGATGGGAAATAACAGTTTCTTTGTGGTTTTACACATTTTTGGCGCTCTGTTGTAAGTGGAAAACTCCGCTTAACTTAAACGCGCGTTCGCTCGCACAATTATTTATATTTACTAAACCAAACCTATGTACAGAGAAAGGCTATACATATTAATGAAGTAGCAAATCTGGATACCATGGGGACTATTTGCTCCCATATAAAGTACCGTTTTATTCAAAATAGTGAGGTTAAGAGACATTTACTTAAGTTATACCAAACCGAATGTTTTTGTTACGGCTCAGGACCGTAGTTTTAGAGCTAACTCTGCCAGTACGTCGGGCAAAGAGTAATTGGATTTTAAGGAAATTACTAGGTTACCTAATTAAAAACCCAAGTAGTAATTGTACAAGAGGAATGCAGAGTGACTTGAGAACTAATTTTCTTAACTACTCTTGTTTTAATAATGATGACTACGTAATAACTTAAGAACTCAAAGACTAGTCTCTAGACTAGTTTCTAAGGTAGTTTCATCTATTCGGCACATGGTCTCTGTTCTCCGTGAGGAATTTTAGTGATCTACAACAATTTTTGCGATCTCATTAACCCCAATACAAAATGCGACTGTGGCGCGGCCAGGAAGTATCACGCCCAAGCGCGTGATACTTCCTGGCCGCGCCACAGTCCAGCAGTTCCAGCAAAAACACTAGGAAGTGTCGAAGGGGGGGCGTTTTGGGGGACTGTCTCTTGTAAATAAGTAAAGTAAATTTTGACTTTCGAAAAGTGCTGATTATCAGCCTAGTTTGAATAAATGTGTTTTGATTTGATTTGATTTAAATTATGCACGGCATTTGATAAAGTTCAGAATGACGTCTCGTACGGAATACGTGGTAAACGTTTGTGCATCGGTATCCCTTCCACCATATTTAGCACAGAAATTCCGATACTTAGAAAATGTCAGCATACCACCTGTGCAAAGGAGGGGCAAGTCACTGGCATAATTGTAAAGAATGTTAAAGATACCAAGAGTTCACATTAAATCAGACAGGTCTATGTATAGGCACCGCTTCTTGCGGAACAACTTTCAATCACGGACACTTACAGAACTATCCCACGCACCCATTACTATTGGGCAATAATACAATCAGTGTGGTTTAAACAATAGGCGCTTGACGTTCTGTGAGTTGTGATTGATTCTTGCTTGCTCGCTCTCATTCATACCTATCACTGACACTACATACATACATACGCACATTCACTCACACAAACACAACAATGATTTAGGGTGGACTTTAACAGGGCAACAAGGGGGGACTCGAACAGCATTTCGAGAATTAGACGTACTATTCACCATTGCCAAATATATTATTGACGTATTAAATATACAAAATAATCCCACTAAAAACAAAACTTGTAAAAAAGCCAAGTCGCGCAACTCAGTTCTTTTAACGTAAAATGTAGTGAGATCCATGTAATACCAAGTCAGTTAATATATTCAGTCCCCACTTAAAAATTTTAGATGTTTTAAATAAATAGATTGACTTGGCCATCGCATCGCATTCACCAATGATAAACAGGCCATTGCAATAGCTAATCGCCATCGCATTGGCCAATGTGATGCAGTGGCCAAGTAAATCTATTTATTTAAAACATCAAAGATTTTTAAGTAAAGCTGCCTCTGATAAGACTGGAAGCCACACTGTATCATGTACACAATAATGTTGTATATAAGTAGCTGTACACGGATTCCTCAAAAACTGTCTAATATCAATTTCATTGCATCATTATTATTTTTTTATAATTTATTCATTGACCTATGTACAATATGAATGTTTACTGACTTAAAAATATATGATTCTAATTAGTCCGTCTGTTAGATTATCGAAAAATATTGAATACGTATTTTTTGTTCTATCAAATCAATAAATATTGACGAAGATAAAACGCGGCAAAGATTTGAGTGGGGGGTTGTTGCGTCACTGAACGCTAAAGAAAGTCATACTAATGTCTCACAAAATGACGTCACACGATTTTCCAAAGCACTGTATCGTCTTCATTGTTTGTTTACGTGAAAAAGAAAAAAATCGTGTCCAATATTTTTTGGAAATCTATTTAACGGACTAATTAGATATTTTTTGTTAACTACCTTATTGTTACACTGTTTATCCTAACAATACAAACAATAAGATACAAGCATAGTGCGTGCGTGCGTGGTATGTGCGATAGACACAATATGCAAAACAAAAACTAAAATATAACATACAAAAATTACAATAATCGTACAGAAATAACACTATCAACATTGGGTAGCTTTAGGAATAAGTACAGTAAATAAGTACAAAGATGACAGAAATAAAAGAAGAAGTAAAAAAAAGTTAGTTTTGATAGACGGCGCTTGAATTTGTGAATCATCAAAGAATCTTTACAGCTTTATGAGTGCGCGTTCCATACCATCGAAACTAGGAAGTAAAGTATCAGTATCAAAGGAGTAATCCATGCAATACTGGTGGAGATTGGACTCAATTTAATCTAGTGCCGTATCACATTGTTCATGCGGATATGCGGGCCGGACCGGTGGGCCATCGGACCGTCCCCGACCGATGGACGGGACATGGTTCTCCTTCGTCATGCGTTACTCGACCGTGCTATTAACGTCGCCACTATGAATATTCTACCCCACAAGATATTCAAATTACGTACATATAGATTGGGGCTTACTGAGATATAGATGAAAACATTTATTTTGTGTATTATGAAGAGTGTAATAAAGAAATTTACAACGAATGAAATAGTCTGCATGGAGGCAAAGCATAGACCCTTTTGTATATCTGCTCAAATCTGCAGTCTATTATATTATAACGGCAGGGTCTTTCTTAGAGCGGCAAAAAACAACAAGACGATATTACGAAAATTCTGATATGAATAAGGCTACTTACGAGTTGAAATAAACATTCATATACTCGTTCAAGCATTTTTGTCATACTATTATTCTGCCGTGGTATAACTAAAATGCCGTTATCCAACATCTGGTCGATTTTTAACTTTTGATGCTATATTAATGAGAAAAAAAAAATCTATCGATCTGTGTTTCCGAATTTTCAATATCTTGAATAGTTTTAGAAATAATAATTTTAAAAATGCCGTTAAGTACATATTTCTCACGTGTAAAGTAAGCAAAATTAACATTAAGTAACTTTGTGAGTCTATAAAGCCGCTAAGGTTCATTAACTCATATTTTTATCACAAAAAATCTATATGGTTACTTGTCTAGATTGCCGTTAGCAGTCTTTTGTACACTACAAAGCGGTTAAGGTACTGTAACTGTTTTATAGGTATTCTTTTTTAAATAAGAGAGTTCGCTTTTTTTAACTATAACGTCGTTAATTGAAAATGTTAGACTTAAACTTGACTAACGGTGTTTAACGGCATTATTGCTTCATATTTGAGATACTTATATCTTGACTTATTGTATGTTACAAGCCCGTAGCGGCATTTTCAAAACTAAACAAAAATGTATTGTACGTCATTATTAGACTAAAACGACGTTATCTCACACTAAGAATATATAAATTTTATCAAGAAGGCTTTAATAAATTAAAATAAGGAAAGTTATTTTTTTATTTTTCAGTTGATGATTGTTTTTTAAATGATACTAGAAATATAAAGTTTTGAGTTCAAGGAGAAGAGAGGTTTCATGAAAGACTGAAGTTTGTCTGTAATGTTTGTTTTATGTTATCTTATTTTAAAGTACAAGTAATACAAAATTATATTGCTGAATAACTGATGTGATTTTAGTGTTATTCTATAGAACTGGAAGTTCCTAAAAAATCTAGGTAAAGTTTTGTGAAAGTTATAAGTTTAAGCATTAACACATATAATTTGAAAAGCAATAAAAAAAATTGTCAATAGAGACTAGTTGATTGATAAACTATGACTTTTATTTAAAAATTATCTATCTTTAATTTCAATAAATTTACTTCATTTTGTGCAAGAATTTTTACTACACTCGAGAGCAATGAATCCGGGTCACTTAAAGAATCCTAAAAATCTCGGAAACTAAAAATGCTAGGTTAATGCAATAAATTGTATTTAATAGACAATGTAATACTCCTTAAATGAAGGTATTAAAACTTCTTAGTTATTGTAAAGTTATATCATAAAAAAATCAAATTTGAAAAAGGGCCACTTTCGAAGATGGAACTACGAAATTACAGCATTTGGTTTTGCTTTTGTTTGTAATCTGTCATTTATGTGGGTACATAAACCATGTTGATAGTGCTCTATATTCACTATTCAAGCTGAAATTATGTCGCTTACGCCTGAAGAATGCACCAGAATACTTACAATGCTGGAAACCGGCCGGAGTCAGCGCGATACAGCCAGGACTGTCGGTGTGTCGCTGTCAACAGTACAAAGAGTTCTCCGACGTTACAAAGAAACTGGTTCTAACCTACGCAGACCAGGAACGGGCAGAACCAGGTGTACCACAGCACGAGAAGACCGATACTTGGTGAACACCATGCTTCGAAATCGCTTTCTCACAGGAACTGAACTCACAAATCAGTTTCGACGCCTCGGAGGAAGTAACCCAAGTGCATGGACAGTAAGACGTCGGCTTGCTGAATCTAACTTAAAACCCCTTAGACCTGCAAACGGCCCTAAACTGGAGCGTGGGCATCGTATTTCAAGAATATGCCCAGAGCCACGTAAATTGGAGTATTGAAGATTGGTCAAAAGTTATGTTCTCCGACGAATCAAAATTTATGCTCTACAAGCACGATGGAAGACACAGAGTGTATCGAAGACCAGGGGAAAGATTCAAGCAAGCATGCATCGAAGAAAAAGTAGCCTACGGTGGTGGGTCTGTACTTGTGTGGGCCGGAATTTCTTCTGAAAGTCGCACAGAGCTGGTGATCATAGAATACGGCTCTTTAACTAGCGTAAGATATGTGGAAGAAATCCTCAATGATCACGTTGGTCCATTTATGGTCAATTTAGGTGAGGATGCTATATTTATGCATGACAATGCCCGACCTCATACAGGTAGGATTGTGAATGACTACCTTCAAGAGATGAACATTACTCGTATGGAGTGGCCAGCGCGCAGCCCGGATATCAACCCGATCGAGCATGCTTGGGACGAGCTAGGCAGATGCGTAATACAACGAAACCCTCCCCCAATCACGCTTCGTGAGCTCAAAATTGCTCTCACAGAGGAATGGGAGAATATTCCCCAAAATCGTATAAGGAACTTGGTGTACAGCATGCCAAACCGCGTAAACGCAGTAATGGAAGCACGAGGAGGCAATACGAAGTATTAAAATTCAAGAAAATCGTAATAAAGTTCAAAAATTTCATGTTTCCTATTTTTGTTTTAAGGAGAGATCAGCAGTTTTTTTCTTTTTGTAATTTTGTGTTAATAAAATGTATGGTGACTCATATTTTTTTACTTTCATTTAAGGAGTATTACATTGTCTATTAAATACAATTTATTGCATTAACCTATCATTTTTAGTTTCCGAGATTTTTAACATTCTTTAAGTGACCCGGATTCATTGCTCTCGAGTATATTTTTTTATATTATTACGCTATAATGTCGCTAAACTATAAGGTGTTTAGTTTAACCACGTTTTAGCTAAACAATGATTCAAGTTTATCCTTTTAATTAATACGCATCTAAAGGTTAACAGACTTAAAAGCAGTAAGGAACGTTAAACGCACTAAAGTTTAACATGAATCAGTTCTATAATACATAATCGTAAGCTAAATTGTCGATTTGTCGTTATGTGCTATAACGCCGTTTTAGTTAATCATTGAAGTGATGAAATTGTTGCATTTTAATAAACAATAATTTGCTATAAAATAGATACACTAAAACGCCGTTACGCTATACGTAGCGGCGTTTTAGTCAATGATCCATTATGATTTCGGTTACATCTCTGATGAACTAAAACACAAAAGAAGCTTTTTCATGAAATTAAATTATATTTACGATATGATAGGGTAAGTAGTTCGAAAGTATGCGATTTCATCTATGTTTTAGTACTTCCAAATCTCTGAAAGGTGTTGTCATCGCAAAATTACATCGGTTTAAAAATTTGCCGCGGTTTTTTAGTGCTATTCAAAAAAATGACTTTAGCAGATAACGGCATTATAGTTATACCACGGCAGTATTGGAATCAGATATAACAGCTCACAACTTAGGACCCAGTAATATTAATGACAACAATATCCGTGGTGCTAGGCAACTGGGCTTATCCCAGTTGTATGCGTCCCTGTGTGCCTATTGGCCTTGTTCTTTTCTGTCTCCTGCTGATATGGAGGGAAGTGGAAATTTCTGCTTTTCCTACTCCTCCGCTATTCTTTTCTGATTAATTTCGTTGCGGGATCCAAGACAGTCAAATCATTTCTCTGGAACTTCGTCGAGCTTCATTGTCTCGGCGCTTTTCTTGTGGTCGCCACTGTTGATTCTGGCTTACAGAATGTGTGATGGGATTGCCTCGCCCTTCCCTTATAGTTTCTAAAATTACAATGATGTGACAAACAATTAAACATCGGTAAGGTAATTTAAAATAAAAAAATAAAAATTAGGAACAAATTGGAGCATGTGAATGTATGAGTGTGTGTGTGGGGGTGTGTGTATGTGTTTGTGAGTGTGGATGGTGATTGTGAGACTTTCGCTAACAGATTCGGGCTAGAATAAGTTCT
The DNA here is from genome assembly GCA_932274075.1 of Diarsia rubi. Taxonomy (NCBI): domain Eukaryota; kingdom Metazoa; phylum Arthropoda; class Insecta; order Lepidoptera; family Noctuidae; genus Diarsia; species Diarsia rubi. The sequence continues at coordinate 7,927,372 of OW026414.1, forward strand.
GTTTCATCGTATGATAAGGTTTTTAACCAATCAGTCAATACTTTTTTGCATTCATATAGCAACATGGGGTAAATATTTAATGTATGGTTCAATTTATTATATATGTAAGTTGACTGAATATTATATTGCCGTCTGGCAAACATAGTTCTGACCATCGGTGAGTGGGCCACGATATCTTTACGTCTTCTGTCTAACTTTGTAGCATCATATGTCAGTGATTTATGTAGGGTTAAGATTGTATTTAATATATATAATTTTCTGACCGAGAGCAGGTTGCAGATCTTATAAAGATTGTCTGTGGAATATCTAAAGGGCTTAAAATACATAACTTTTAAAAGAGATCTCTGAGCTCTTTCAAGATCTAAGAATTTGGTTTTCGTGGCTCCACCCCAAACTGGTATACAATAGGTTGTAGCCGATTGTGCGAGTGCGACATATATTTGGTTAAGCAACTGGGGCGAAACTACATGACGCAAAGTTTTGAAGATCCATATTAATTTTCTAATCATGGTCATTGTATTTTCAATGTGGGGCATGCCAAGGCAGCCGTTGGTCAATTATTATTCCTAAATATTTAATTGATTTACAAAATTTATATTAATTTTATTTAGTAAATAAGAAAGGTACTCGGTAAAATCGCAAGCTCTTTAAAGCTAACTTCATAGGCAACTAACCAAATATTTTAATATCAGAAAAGGGTCACAATTCTGACCACAACTTACTTGCTTATTTAATTTATATACTTTGAAGAGTTTTTGGGATACCAAAGATTGGATTAACCTCTTTAGCGGTCGACCGAGATTGCGAGGACAGTAAAACTTAAAGTGATGATATGAAAAGCTCTAGCTTATTATTCTTCTCTAAAAATCTGTCACAATTTATTCTACTTACATTAAATTACTTATCCAGTTTCACGCAATCTTACTGCCGCACTCAGAGAGCTTTAATGATTTCTTAGGCCGTCACTTAATAAAGATTTGACATACTTTTGTATGACACAACTGTCAAAACCTTTACTTAGTGATGGCCTAAGTAATCATTAATGCTCTCTGAGTGCGGCAGTTAGTTATTACTATGTATGATCGGCCGGCACACAATATGGAAAGCAAACGAAGATAATAATAAAATATATTTTTCGCTTTCATAATCGAATACCGTAGGTATTAATTTAAAATGCTGAAAATGTTTCTATGAATACATTTCTTAAACTTATTTGTTCGTCAGCCTTACCCTCACGGTGAGCGGTGTGAAATTGCACCCACAGAAAAGTGTGCCCGCAGGCTCAACAAAGCCACCTAATGTTACGTGGACATAATATCGGAGTTGAGAGGCATTCAGAAAAAAAAACTTTGATAAATAGCTAAGTAAATCTGGAGTAAACTGTTCTTAAACTTCTTAATATTCATGAAGTATGTCTCCTCCCTCAATTTTTCATAGAAGGTTCCAAAGGCTTTAAAATATCAGTTTATTTCGTAGCCGAAGATCAACTGAGCAACTGTAGAGTTGATATGAGAGAGGGGCATTAAATTACATTGCACTACGTATACTATAAGTTAGTATTAATTCGATACGGTACAAAAATAAAAAGCCCCAAAAATTTGTTTTTTTTTTCAAATAAACTAAATAGCTTACATATCAGAGTAAAACGCAAACACCTTTTATAATAAATTTAACTGACCTTAGATACCTAGCGCGCCAAAGCGATCGGGCGGCGCAACAGTGACCTATTTCTATTTCTTTTACGCGCGGGATGTTTTGCTATGATTGTCACTGTCGTAGTAAAAGTGCACGTCTGTGTATTTATTTTGTTTCCTTGTTTGCATTGCCATTTTTTAGCGAAAAGATACATCGTGTTCAAACGGCGCAACAACTTAAAAAATCATTTGCGACTAAACTACTGCTTCTATTTAATTGATTTTTGGCACAGAGCTTGAAAATGGTACCTAGTTTATACTGTTTAAAGGAAAGCCTCTCTGTCGTATCAACTTTGTATAACGTAGCGTTAACAATCTTGAAATACTTATATTAAGAAAGACATGGGGATAGCTTTAGAATAAATCTCTGTGTCTACAAGGAAAAGCATTTCAGATCAAACAGATTCATGGTAAAATACATACGAGTACCAACAGACATTCGAACTGGGTCGAAGAGGAAAAACGCGATCCCATTTTCAGAAACCATAAATGTTATTGTCAAACAATTCACATATTGAGTGTGAGATTTAACCGAATCCGATAAACCGAAGTAATCAACAAGTTTCGAGTACTCGGGTGGTACTAACGAGAATATCAGATTACATTTATAGCGAATACCAATCCGTCGCGAAGTATTTACATATTCATGATAACTAGGCACGTATTCATTCGTGCGCAGATCGTAATTATCGCAGGTATACGCGCGCATCGCATGACAAACGACCCTTACCAGAAGATTCGCCCACACTTGTTAGTGTGGGCGAATCTTCTGGTAAGGGTCGTTTCCCGTCGTGTCCCATTATAACAAGAAACATTTTTGACGTAAGGGTCGTCGATCAAATACAAATGGTAATGTATTACACGATTTATTCGTAAAAGGTCTAAGTTTCCCACAAATCGATAGCAAACTTCTTTCTTCTTTCAAACTGAAAATGTTGAAATTAGGCATTTATTTAATTTTCTTGTTTATACAACTTTGGAAGGGAAACTCCGTTCCCTATACAGCTGTAGAGTAATTGGTTTCTAATTAGATTCTAATCTTTCTCGGAACCAATTACTGTTTTTTTGTTAGAACAAAACATCTAATTTGAAAATCAAAACGCGTAACAGCGTAAAAGCGACATTTCTTATCAAAATTCCTTGAACGAAAACAAACACCAAATGATTTTTGAATAATTAATCTCATTTTTATTAGGGCGCTAAAACTCGGCTGGTATAAAGCTGTGAACACATTTGTCACACGATAAGAGCCGAGAGTGGAATGATTCGCGAAGCGTGTTCAAAATCTGTCCTTAGCTTAAAGCGGAACCACAAAAGTTCGTTTGCCGCCTTCGTGATGTTATTCAACGCTATTGAAATTTACATTAGCCTCAGGAGACGGCAACTTTGGCTGGCTAGCAATTAAGACTCGCGCGTAGATAACACTTTAACTACTTTTGAACATTAACATCTCATCTAACGAACCAACAAAGTTCGCTCGCGTTATGCTCTGCCGCCTCATATTTACGACAAACTTTATATACCTATATGGCAACGATTCGAAAGTGATTTAGTGGAACGATATTTACAGAGCTTGACTATTTAAATTGCCACTATTCTAAGCTTTCACGGTTTATAACTAAACGTAGGTACCTACTACCTACACTGTCACTTACGGGATATATTACGTGATTACAAATGATCGTGAGCTCCCAAGTTTATACATATAAATAGACGCTTCAAAACCTTTTCATAACTACTAACTTAAAACAAAATACAAAAGCAAAAAAAAATGGATAAAGCGGGTGAATGAAAGTATTTTTGTGTCATCAAACCTAAGTGGCTTTTCGATCCGACGACTAATGTTTTTTTTTTACCTTGAGCAAGATCCCTGAAACGTAACACCATCACGTTTGTATAGGCACGTGGATGATTGATTACAAGTAGCATGTCAACGGAACATCTAATTATTGTAGAACGTTATCAGACATCTTTTTCTACCGTGTTAACGAGGACTTAGCACGCTTCGCAACGTCTCGACGCAAACTTACCTATGTCAGAAACCTTGCAGTTGCTTCTATAATGCTAAATTAGGGTAATTAGGAGTATGTCTTCTTTTACTGCCAAAAGAGACGGAATTGCGCAAGTTTTGGCAAAGGAAGAGAAGCCAGCGTCTTTTGGCCTGACACAGGCAGAAGGCTCAAACGGCGATCATCAATCTATAGTGGTAGATGACAATGTTCATGGATATTGTATTGTAGCAGGTTTAATAACGGAGAGGCTGTTCATCGATGAACTGTCAGTTCTGTTCTGTCTATCAGTTCTTTTCATGGAATTCCAATAAAAATATCTCTTCTTGTTTAAATCTCGTGACGTTTTTGAGGGCATGCAATACATGCGAAAAAACGCCACACTGATATTGAAGTGAAATATTTCAGCCGTAGAAAAACTATATTATCAGATATAATACGGAGCACGTATCTCTCAGATCCAATATATTGATCAGGCGATATATTACGTCATGTTTTTTCATTACTACACATAGAGAGAACTTTATATTCGCTATTTCTTTGCAACGAAATTCATGAACGTACGATATTCGCACTTGGGGGAAATTGATCACAATATCATGGAAAAAAGCTCGAATGCGAATAGGTATTACGTATAGAAGAAGGTAATTTGTGAAAATAGAGGTAACATTTAAATTTTTTTTAAATATCGACGTATTTTTGTAGTGTTTTTGAATCTGTTCAAGTGTTCAGTTATTCCCTATCTGTCATATTTTGAAATGCTACGTGTATTTGGCTGGGTTTCGCTAGCCGTGTCGCTTCACTCCATGTCAAAATTGAACATGACTGCAGTTTTCGGTCGGTTACTAATGTATCATGTCCTAAAACCAAAAAGTCAGAGGAATGCCATTACAGGCAGGTTTTGTGTTATATCCTACTCCCTCTCGCCACAAGGAAGCTTGTGTTCCTGGAGTGGGAAAGTTAAAGGCTACACAATAATAGATACTATTGGGTCGTAGGTTTCATTTTTCTATATCATAATCAAAATGCTCGTAATAATTATTCTAAGATCGTGATACAAATTCCATTTGAGTGAAATTGTTGATACCAATGACAATTTTCCTGTCATTGAGCATTTCTGGAGTGATATTAGAGGTCACTGGAATATTTTAGGATATTATAAGTAGTGTTCAGTTCTAGTGATTCGAATCAACGACATCCCTTTTTTGTTCACAACCCGAAGTATTCTATATATGTAAAGGCTTAGAGAAGGGTCACTACGGCCGTTATGATGTAAGGCTTGGGACATTACCTACACTATACCCTCTAGTCGCTACCTACCACAACAAACAGTTAGGAGACTTATCACTCTGTCCTACGTAAGCGGCTTAGCACGGAATGCTAATCAGGCAAGTCTACCGAGTACCCGGCTCGGTCCCGGGCCGGCTCCGACCCGGGCGGGCTACCCGCCCGGTAATTACTATTCGTCCGGTTTGTCGAGTTAATTAATCAGTACGGACAACTACGGATAATGAAGAGACTGAATTACGATCGTGAATGTGCTGCGTTTGATTAACGTTGTTACGTAAGCTCGAGTTGCTGAACGTGGCGTTCAGCTGTCTGGTAACACGCTTATAATAGTTTTTGGTGTTATTTATTGATGGAATGATAGTTCTCAGGGATATAGATGTCAAACCCGTGAATTAGTCGTCTCGAGCGAGTCGCAAAAGTAGAAACTTAGTTGGTTTGGAGAATCCTGGATCAGAAGATCAAATTCTTGGCACTTGACTAGTTTTTGTGAAAGCTTCTAGGTACTTATACTCATATAAAACGAAGAACGATACTCAAGAATAAAACGAATCATGGTCCTTTCGTAACTTTCCTTTCTTATCAAACGGACTAAACATTCTACAAGAATTTGGATAGAGATACCTTGAGATCAAGATTCTGTGGGATACTGATGGTCATTTAATCGTCGCAGGACTCGATGTATTTAGTGCACACAAAGCTAGTCTCCCAAACCGCATGCCGACGGACTCACGGCGCAGTTGCCAGACAGACCTGTCCGTCACACCGTCTGAACAGACTGGGTATATATACGGATAGATTGCAGAGAGCCTGGGGGCCAATTCTCGATTTTAGAGATGGTGTCGAACTCGACAAAAATTTCTAATGACGTCATTTTTTCGACAAATTTTAAAAGTTGCTATTCTGGGGATGTCGAATTCGACATTTGTCGAAAGCTAACGTTAGAGTTCATGTCGAGTGCTTCTGAGCAGTAGAGATGTCATGTCGATTGTAGAGATACGTCATTTCTGAGTGAATTCGTTGAGTTTTGGATTGTACACTGTGTTTTCTTTTCTTTAATTTTTAATTAAAATACGGCTTGGCATCTCATATCTACTGGAAATTTGATTTATACTCTTTGATTTGCCTCCATGTTAAAATAAAACTTTTAAAATGTAAAACAGCACCCAACTTTATTAGTTTTCGTAAAAAAATATTTTCGAGGTTTCGTAAAAATAGTTTCAACAATATGATTTATATAGTATCAGTTTAAGTTACAAGAAAATCAATTATTTATTCGAACCATTTTCTCCAGTTTACCCCATACTTCGGAAGATTTAAAAAAAACATTAAAATATCTATGGAAAAGCCGGAACATCAAAGGGTTACGTTAACGATAGCTAGCGACCGAAAAACTATGTAGAGACTGCAGCCCCTGTGATGTAAACACAGTACTGTATGTAAACATAACAAAAGTTTTGAAGGAACCGCAAAAAGGCGCAAATTCTGACACTGACAGACAATCAACTGTCAATTTGTTTTCTTTATTTCACGAAGAGCATACGAAAATCTTGAAACACACTAAACGTTTCGTTTTATACTTAAATAAGTAGGTTTAGTCAGCGTTTTAAAACAAAATCATTCATTAACTCATAGCTACCTAAAACAGAACGTGCGATTCTTCATAATGGTAACATTATCTTCACTCGACTCGACATTTTCGTGACATTTATTTCTATTTTGACTGAGAATACGGAATTTTGCTCAATTCGACATTTTTTGGTAGAGATAGAGATATTTTTAATAGACATAGAGATAGACTTACGATCTCGAACTCGAGATAAATGGCGAAAATCGAGAATTGGCCCCCTGCTGTTCGCAAACCGATGTTTGTTCATGGTCCTTTTGTGCAATTTTAACCGTTCGATTGAACTGCCGGGTTACAATCGCGAAATTCACTACTAATAATTCAAAATATATTCAAAATATAATCATATAGGTATATTGTGTTATAGTTGTCGACAGCGGTGAAAGGAAGAAAAAACGTGTTGCACCTGTTCCAACTACCATGAGACAAGGCCTGCAAGATGATTTTTTAAGTTGTTGTCTAGACGAGTTTTCCGACCATACGTATAAAGCATTTGCTTTAAAATTTGCTTTTCAAAAATTCGGTTGTGAGAGAAAATGTGTATTTTTAGAGTTCCGTAGTCAATATGGAACCCTTATAGTTTCGCCCGTCGTCTGTCTGCCTGTCTGTCCGTACGTCTGCACTATACTTATTTCAAAAACTCTTAGTACTAGAAATCTGTAATTTGGTATGAATATACAAATGAGTTACGCCGACAAAGTGCTGAAGTAAAATATTGAAAATTTTATCTCCAGTGTTTAATATTAAACTGGGGATGGCTTTTTTCTTATTGCGAAGTTCACTGTATGGGATGTCGTTGGATAGGTCTTTATAATATATAGTTTTTCGATTAAGGGATTATTTTGTGAAATTTTAAGCTTTTTTAGAGTTAAGTGTGACAACCTAAATGAAGGTTGTGTTTGTCCGAAAAAAAAATCCGTAAATCCAAAACCAAATAAAATCTAAAGATAGACAAATAATACCATTTCTATAAATTGCTCAAGAACTTGGATGGATCCCTGGAACTATTTGAATAATCTTTGTTTACAAAGCATTCATGCTTTGTTCGTATCGCTAATTTGGTATGAATATACAAATGAGTTACGCCGACAAAGTGCTGAAGTAAAATATTGAAAATTTTATCTCCAGTGTTTAATATTAAACTGGGGATGGCTTTTTTCTTATTGCGAAGTTCACTGTATGGGATGTCGTTGGATAGGTCTTTATAATATATAGTTTTTCGATTAAGGGATTATTTTGTGAAATATTAAGCTTTTTTAGAGTTAAGTGTGACAACCTAAATGAAGGTTGTGTGTGTCCGAAAAAAAAATCCGTAAATCCAAAACCAAATAAAATCTAAAGATAGACAAATAATACCATTTCTATAAATTGCTCAAGAACTTGGATGGATCCCTGGAACTATTTGAATAATCTTTGTTTACAAAATTTCTAATGACGTCATTTTTTCGACAAATTTTAAAAGTTGCTATTCTGGGGATGTCGAATTCGACATTTGTCGAAAGCTAACGTTAGAGTTCATGTCGAGTGCTTCTGAGCAGTAGAGATGTCATGTCGATTGTAGAGATACGTCATTTCTGAGTGAATTCGTTGAGTTTTGGATTGTACACTGTGTTTTCTTTTCTTTAATTTTTAATTAAAATACGGCTTGGCATCTCATATCTACTGGAAATTTGATTTATACTCTTTGATTTGCCTCCATGTTAAAATAAAACTTTTAAAATGTAAAACAGCACCCAACTTTATTAGTTTTCGTAAAAAAATCATTTTCAGAATTTTATGTGAAAAACCTGGTACGGGTGTAAGGAAAAACGTGACTCTTTATCTAGACCGACTAAAAGCGTTGAAAAAATTCAAATTACATATTTAGGTGTGAAGAGAACTGCATAAATAAAATTAAAGGTGATGGTGGTATTGGATAAACAAAAACCTTGTAGATTTTAGCTAATATTATGAATTAATGATAGAACGTCCGCTGGATCACAGATAATTATACATAATTATAGATCTATGCGCTGGTCACTGTTAAAATACTTATTAAGTATTCAAAAAAATTGCGGAATATAAAATTAAGGAGAGAGATGGCAGAAAAGTCTGTATTAAAAACGACTTAAAGTCCATGTTGCATGAAATTAACAACAGAGGACATTAACTTTGGATCAAATAAAAAGATTAGTTTCTTCTTTTTCATCCTATGGCATCAAGAAGTTTTTTCGAGAACCTCAACCAGATTATATTATGATGGATGACTCATTGACAAATAAGGTTTCTGTTCTGTTTTTTACCTCAAACTCATCGGCATGTTAAAGCTAAGGGGTGAATGAGGTCATTGAGTTTAGGTCTGAGGTCATAGAATTTATTATTGTGGTGAACAGCCGTACGTGGTGGTCGACCGACACCGATTTATACGCGCCCTAAATTCTCTAATAGTTTCAAACACCGAATTTTGTAAGTACGTATCCAGAGAAGAGCTTAATTGAATCAGAGGCCCTAAAGAGGCCTTCAAGAGGACTTCGGTCCCTGTAGAATCTGTGGTTTGATTTATGCTTGAAAGTTTAACAGCAGCTGTCCCATAATAGGTACTAGACAATTTGATCCTTTAATTATAATAGAGGTATGCAATGAAGACCTCATGCAAACTGCGGCAGTAAGGAAAAGTTAAGGACTATACACGAAGGACTATACATATCAGGCACGAAACACGTCCATAATTCTATACAAATAAGTAGCCTTGCATCCAAAGCATAGACGTTTATTAGAAACACTAAAGGGAGGGAGGACATAATGCCTAATAATACCTAAGTATAATTCAGCATAAAATAAATTTAAGCATTAGGTAAACTAAAGTATTTTCATACGTTTTAGTGTTTAAGCTGATACGACTACCCACCTATGAAGATTTAAATGGCTTCCTTGGTCTGAACTTGCAACCTATAGATATTTTTTCAAAATCCTATAGGTTCTATTCTATTACGTGCCTACGCCACAATAATATTATAGCGGTTCACTTACTTCATTTCAGGCCCGGACTGGCCATAGGGCTAATCGTGCGAATGGCCGATGGGCCGAATGCTCGATGGGCCCGGCCGGTGTATTTTGCTAATTAAAATCATTTAATTATATTTGGCATTCGTATTTGGTAGCGTACAGTAGAATCACTCTATAACTTAAATATTTTGGAGGCTAAAAATGAGCCTCTGAGACTCTTACTGCCCCGCTAGGAAGGAACTTACACATTTTCTTTAAACCAACGGGCACGGTTCGTACCTTGAACTCAGAGACATTCCTTTTTTAACACGAAGGCTTATTTTTCCTGCATCTGGATTGTTCCTCCTATTGGAGTTTTACATGATCGACCGGTATAGACAGAGGCTAAACTAATTACGGACCCCATTACCCGAGGTCTTAATAGGTCATTTTTACATGCAAAGACAAGGTTGCAAAAACTAGAACATGTTTACATTTTGGTCTCAAATAACATTATCATTAATTTATTAGAGTCTAGCTGAAAAAATTTCGAACTCGCTTCGCTCGCTCTTGCAGCCTACTTCCTCTTGCTACTTTACATTGTCAAAGTCGACGAAGTAACACCAATAGGTCGAAACCATTCTAACCTGTCCAGGGCACAGTGTCGAAAAATATTCGGCTTGCTTCGCTCGCTCTTAAAGTAGAGTGCAAAGCTCATAATGCCCATAGAAAAGTAGCACTTGTCTATGGGTTGATAATTTCGAGCTCGCTTTGCTCACTCTTGGACTCCTAGTTCTTTAAGTTGTTAGACTTTTTAAATAATTACCTAATTCTGCAGAATGAATACTTCTACTTTTATTATATCAAGTACCTGTGGCGAAAGCGCCATCTATCGCAACAGATGCGAAGGCAATTCCTGCATCGCGCTATCAAAGTTATCCGCCACATTAGCCTATATAGAAAATCCCGACTTACAGATGTCGGGCAGTTAGCCCACCAGACACAACACCCGTCTGGTCGGAGGATCCTCCCTTTTCTATGGGGGATGAGGAACTTTACACCCTGTTCCTCATGCCCCCAAACTGCCCCAAATACCTATTTTAGATAGAAGAACATCAGCTGCAGTCGTAGCTAGTAAACTTAACCCTGAAAACTACATTTTTGAAGTCGACCAAGCAACTCCAATAGTTCGAAACATTTCTAATCTGTCTAGGGCGTTAAAAATATTTCGAGCGCGCTTCGCTTGCTCTTGTGGCCTACTAGATACACTTGAGTAATGTTGTGTAATGTTGAAATTCCCGAGCTCCCTTCGCTCGCCCTTGTAGTCCTAGTTCTTTAAGAGTAGCTGCGTAGCATTTCAGCCTTTTTTTTTTGGTGGGTGGAAAATCATTAAATAACCCGTCCCGCTCTTGGGCAGAGCGAAAGGGAGTGTCAGACTTCTACTGACTATAAATCACCCATGTTCCTTCTTAGCCCTATATGTCGTGGCCGCGGTGACTAGTTTACAACCCGCAGCCCCGACGGGTAGCATTTCAACCTCACGTCCTGTTCCAAATGTTTTCTACAGTTGATTTAAAATTTGTGTAAGTAGTTTTCTTTCTCTTGAGAGTAGAGAGTCAACCATTTCTAAAATGCCCGGACTGGTTTCGGGTCCCAGTCTGCGCATTTACAAAGCTACGAAATCTCTAAAGCAAAGGCAGCATAATTATTTAGGTAGCTATCTAAATATTTAAATCTATGCTAATTCATCTCCAAATTCCCTAGTTCCACCGCTCTGTTGTGGACAAATAGTATCGTCTTGAATGAGTAAGAATATCCATAGCTCCCACACGAATACCAATTAAGATGCCTTAAGAATAAGGACCCTTTTTTGGAGGGTCATCATCAAATGACTCCTACCGCTCTGGGCGGAACGGTAGGCAGTGCCAGACTTCTCCTGATTAAAACCTCCACCTTTGTCCCTTATTAGCCCTTTGTGTCCGAGACCGCGGTATCTCTTTCGAATAACCCGCTACCCCGACTGTAGGAATAGGCACCCTGGCACCAATACTTACATACAACGTTTAGTTCCGGCTGTCATGTGTGCATCTTTGACAGTTATTACGATAACCAATGGGTCGAAAGTATGACTGTGTTACCACGGGGTATCGTATTACACAGTTCTAAATATATTGTGGAGTTCACTGGTCAGATATGCAGTCACTCTGTGTAAAATACTGATAATCAGCTACATTCGGTTAAAATGGAAACCGACCCCAACATCGTTGGGAAAAGGCAAGGCTGATGATGATGACTTATGTTCTCAGAATATTTGTGTAGGATACACCTTTAGTAAATACTCATGGAGTTTACTTCTGCAATCTTAGGGTAATAATAAAACTACTTAGTTGCAATAAAAATGCTTTACGCTTTTTACATTTAAAACGATTTAAACCAGATGGCTCAGTTCTAAATTGCATGTTCAGTTGTACAAGTTACAAGTTGAGCGGTCTGTAATAATTCTTGCTCAAAACATTTTAAGAGGCGCTCGCGCTTCGCCACTCGTTATGACTTCTGCAATCAAAGTTTCACTTGCTCCATAATTCCCAACCGTTAAGTTAGTTACAGTTCAACTTCCAAAACACTTAAAAAGGCTTCAACTTTTAATTAATAGAACTCATGCAATTCGCGAAAACATTAAGAATAATGAATTAGCTTTTCTTTGAAGAAGAAAAGAGGGACTTATTAATTACCTCTTAACTTCACAAAAAGAGCATCGGATTTTTTTTAATAGAAATCGATGGAACGGTATTGAAAATAGCGAAAGGTTGGGGAGTGGAGTTGAGCGAGTAAACACGGAACTACCGAGTGTTGGGAAATTAGTAGGAAATTAAATTTCACGACTCCAGCCACGCCGCGCCTCGACTTTGCGACACTTGGCACAAACGTTGACACGGCAACACTGCACGAGGCTGCTTCTGGCATCCCTTACCTATTGCAAAATATACACTCTTTTGCAATAAAAAACGGGCACCTAAGGAAAGGACAATGGCGAAATCTTAGCTAAATTTATTTTGAGCGTCTAAAAGTGACTTATATACGAAGGCAGTTCCATTATTTTTTTACGTTTTTTCAAAGTATCACATTAACTAGTTAGGGCCGGATAAAAAAAATATTTTAAATGAAAAGTTAATTGATTTTTTCATTGACCTCGAGTGTTGCCATTTTATATTTATTCTGCCTAGTGACAGTAAACTCAGCATTATTGTGTTTTATTCAGTTTTAATTTGTTATTGTAGTGAAACTGAGTAAATTAAGTAACAATACTGTTTATTTCTAAGTGGAAGTGTTCCTTGCTGGGAGGTAAAACCTTTGTACTGTAAAAATAAATAAATTACTTTCAATTAATGACTGGTAAAAAGATTAATACTTAGTTACAAATAATTGTGTTTGACAATGGTTGATTACGTCAGTGTCACAGACGCTTATGCGCTTGCGCTTTTTTGTTGATCTCTCATTGTACAGAAAATATATACAAATCGAAGCCACGTTATACTGGAAATGTAAAGCTTGATGACGGCCGCCCTGTGTACATGATACCAATTGTATACCTATAGTAAGGCGTGCCAAAGAGTATTTATAACCACTGGGATTACCTACCTTTTAAAAAACATTGCATGCTGCAAAAACTGGGTAAGGAAAGTAGAAATACTAATGCAATGTTGTTACCATAGACATAACCTACAAAAGTTCATCACTGAATTTCTATTATTCTCGGCCTTCTCGAACCAAAATTCTTGCGCAGACTAATTCAGAAGTTGACGGCGAGTTAAACAAGATATTTTTCATTTAAAGACGACGGTATTTTACATCAGCTAAATTAATGTATGGGGGGCTGCCATTGTTCTTTACGTTCTAAGGTCGATTTGAGTTAATTAAATGAAATTTATTTCTTTGACGTAGTCTGTATACTTATAATCGTGTAAATTATTTATTTATTTATTAAAACATTATGCACAAGTAATGAAACCGTACAAAGGCGGACTTAATGCCTTGCCCTTAAATTAATGCGCGTGAAGTGAATTCGGGCAATTAAAAGAAAAAAATCGATGGATTCTTTAAAACCGATGTACACGCCCAAACAATAGGAAGTGGTCGGCAATATAATAAAGACAAGATTTTTTTTTACTTTTTTTAATTAAATAAAGTTACAAATGTAAAAACCTAATTACGAGTGTGACCTCCTCTTGCCAAAATCACAGCTTGAATCCTTCTGGGTATGCTTTCCACGATGTTTTTAATAACGTTTTGAGGAATACGTTCCCACTCTTCTGCAATGACTCTTTTTAGCTCCCTAATGTTTTGTGGAGCAGGTTGCACTGATCTTACCCGTCTCTTTAGAACATCCCAGACATGCTCAATTGGATTGAGGTCAGGACTTCGAGCTGGCCAATCCAAACGACGGATCCCAACTTCTTGCATGTACGCTTCCACGTCGCCAGAACGGTGCGGGCGAGCATTGTCGTCCATAAAAATGGAATCTTCCCCAAGTGCAGTCAATGTGGGTTGTGCATATGGAATTAGGACTTCCATTATGTACCGGTGTGCATTTAATGTTCCATTTTCTATGAAAACTAACTCCGTACGCTCCGTCGAATTAATTGCTGCCCAAAACATAACGTAGCCTCCGCCTTATGGAGTGATTTCTTCGAAACACACTTCCGCATAGCGTTCCCGTGGTCTTCGCAGCACTCGCCGGCGTCGGTCCTCTCCACACAAAGAGATTCTAGCTTCATCAGAAAACAATACTTTATTCCAGTCCTCCAGAGTCCATGAAGCACAGTTCCGAGCAAACTGAAGTCGAGCAACACGGTGCTCATGGAGTAATTTAGGGCCCCGAGCTGGGCGGTAACTCCTGATATTGGCAGCCAAAAGCCTCCTCCTGACCGACTGTGCATCGTTTTCTTCCCGAACCGGGTCTTCTTTTAACCGAACCGGTTTCTTGATACCGTTGCCAAGTCCTCTGGACAGTTGAACGACTCAGATTTAGCCGCTGAGACACGTAAGTTTGCGAACAACCTTCTTCAAGTAGGGCTATAATTTTACCGGCTTTTATCGCTTTATCACTCATATCAAAAAGTGATATTTAATGTAAAAAGAAAGATTAAATTGTTTAATTTGCAGAAAATATCCAAAAAGTTTTAAAATATCGTAATTAGTTAAAAAAAGCTTTTTGTTATTTTTTGGAACAACATGTATCAAGCGAAATAACATTCCTCTACTACTTATTGTTTCGATGGACGGGCAGTTGGTCACCGATGTTCGCTGGTTTGTAAGGTAGCAACTAATGATATTTCGCTGCATAGGTACCCTCGCTGTTAATTTTATTGTTCCTTATCTTATCGTATTTTACTGTTGTCTGAATTATGTCGTCGATGATTTTGGTGCACGATAAAACTCTAATGAGTTTATGTTTGCACCAACTTGTTGTAATGTAAGTGTACTAATAATAGATAAATAAATAATAAAATAATAATTTGAAGATGAAGTAAATATTTTATTGAGTACTCCAAAAAAACCATGTCTGCATGCTTGTCCATGATTATTCTCTCTTTGTGTGTCCTTGTATGTTCTTGTTTCTGCGACAAATAAATATTTTTTTCTTTCTTTCTCTTTTCTTTTTTTTACTACCCAAAAATTTATTTACTTCTGCTACCTGATGTACCTGCTCTAAAACAGTTTTGGTTGCTTTATATTGCTAAACGGGAGATTAGGCATAGCACTTTTCCTATAGGCGCTTTCGACAGAATACTTAATATGTACTATATATACCATAGAATAAATTTTGAAAAATCAACGATGCGATAGCCAAACATAAGTGAATTCGAGTGCAAGTATTGGTAAAGTATCTTGAATACACTAGCAATCCAGGAACTTATTACAGTACCTAAGTAGAGAAGAAAGTAGGTATTACATATTTATTCATATACAAAGAATTTGGTTTACCCGAACCACTTCATAAGTTTTCTTACAAAGTGACTGCATCCCGTCGGGGCTGCGGGTTGTTCAAAAGTTACCGCGGCCTCGACATATAGGGCTCAGATGGAACATGGGTGGTTTTTAGTCAGTAGAAGTCTGACACTCCCTCTCGCTATGCCCAAGAGCGGGAGGGGTTATTTGATGATTTTCCACCCGCCAAAAAAAAAAGGACTTACGACTGCATAAAAATACAGATGATATTTCTCGAGACGGCTACAAACGTTCAAGACTGTTGATTGCAGCGACATAACAAGCTGTCGTCGGCAAACTACTTATCTAAATGAAATCTCTTGGTCCTGGCGGGAAACTGTTTCCTTGCCGCACTTTACTTCTTACTACACAGACACAGTACACAACTCTGCAAATATTACTATTTACTAAACTAGGAGCCTTCTTCATGTCATAATAGTTTCTGTGGGTTCTTATTAATTATTAACTAAGTAGTATTTATATCATGGAATCCAGAGACTTGGGAATGCGAAACATGGGCACAGAAATAAATTGCAATACTGCCAAAGAGCCATGGAACTGAGCATGACAAATATACGCAAAGCAAATCATGTAAGAAATGAACAATTGAGAGCAAGAACTAACCTAACAGATTTACCAAAACAAATGGAGATGGACTGGCCACATGATGAGAGCAAATACAGAGAAATGGAGTGAGGTCCCTTGGATCATCATCATCATCAACAGCCTATTAATGTTCCCACTGCTGGGACTCAGGCCTCCTCTCTCTTTGAGAGGAAATGGGCTATAATCTACCACGCGTGCCCAGTGCGGATTGGTAGATGTCACAGGTCTTCGAATTTTTGGTTCTGAGCCATGCCGGTTTCCTCACGATGTTTTCCTTCACCGTTTTGAGAGCAGCGGTGATGAAATAAATTACACAAAGTAATTTGCCTGCCTGTCCCTTGGACAGGTCCCAGTCAGTCAGGACCATTGTGCGTGAGCCATGGTGGCCGATTACTCCAACCAGCCCACCTCCCTCCAGAAGCAGATCAGACTTCCCGGTCTCCTCAGGGCATCCGCAAGGGATCTTGGTGTACCAAGGGTCTCCTCACGAATCTTGGTAACGCCTGTACACTCAAGGAGCACATGCGCCACCGTTTCCTCTGCCTCCATGCATGCTCTGCACAGGGGGCTGTCAGTGATACCTAGGTTGTGGAAGTGTTTATTTAGTGAACAGTGTCCAGTGATGGTCCCCGCCACCAGACGCAGGCTGTCTCTGTCCAGGCGCAGAAGGCGCCTGGTCAGCTTTGTATCCAGGGATGGCATAGCATCCTTGGATTGCCTACATCCTGGTGTCAAGGTCCACCGTTCCTCCGCTTGTATGCGAGTGTGGTCTTTTAACCAGCTTCTTAGCTGCTTGAAAGGGATGGGCACAATGGGTTCGGGTCCGTACGGTTTTGTGCTGGATCCTCTTCTGGCAAGTTCGTCAGCCGCATCGTTTCCAAGTGATCCACTGTGACCTCTTATCCATTGTAGTGTTACAGTGTTGTGATTTAGTACCGTGATACGTTCTAGTGCCTTATTGTGGCATTCTAGTATCAGTCTCGACGTGATCTGATTGCTCTTTAGGGATTGAAGGACTGAGGCACTGTCGGAGAGTATTCGAATATTAGTATCCGTAACCTCCCTGGCCTCTATAGCGTGTGCCGCTTGGATAATACCTACACACTCTGCTTGATAAACTGAGTTGAGCGTTCCAAGTGGTTTGGATATCTTAATGTTTAAGTCGTCGGAGAACACCCCGACGCCTGCCGAAACATTATTCAGCGAATGAATGGTTGGCCGAGACCAATATTTGCCAAAGTCATGGTTCGCCGAAACACGTTTGAACTAAATAATCTTCCACCGATAGCTATCTCACGCCAATCTATAACAATTATCTTGTGTCTTGCTCATACAATTTAATACTGAATAATGTTTCGGTAAATCGATTTTTCGTATTACGACAGTCGACACTTCGCACGACCAGAGGGCTGGCTCTTTCTTTGGTCAAAGGATTAGCATTGGGCCATTCATCGTGGCAATGCTGCCAGTCTTCTGGGCATGTTCCCGGTTGTCAGCGGTGCAGAGGAGTACCTACTGAGATGCCTAAGTTGTCGTTGTATATATAATAATAATAATAATATATGTTTATTTTCTCATTATATGTAAGTATTTACTTTTAGTTAGGTATAATTTGTAATTTAAATTTTTTGTATTTTTAAATAAGTGTGTAAAACAGCAGTTTACTATATTATAATTAATATTGCGGTTCATATTATGATCCGTATTGTAATTCATATTATCTTCCATATTATGACCTGTTTTAAGATACATATTATGATCCATATCATGATATCAATTATAATTATATGAATCATAATTCATATTATAGGTAGATACCTAATTAATATTGCGATTCATATGATGATCCATATTTTGGTTTGTATTATGATCCATATTGCGATTCACATTATGATTCATATTGAAATTAACCCTTCACAGAGAGATACGTCAACCAAGCATTCTGTACATCAAAATAAGTACAGTACCCCTAAAAATGTTTGCTGGTACTTAACGACTTTTTTTTTTGATGGGGTCAAAAATCACATTTTACGGTAAAACTCAAATAGCACTCTTAAAATATTGTGCTAGTGGATGCTTTGAATAGCATGGAGGTAATTTAAGTAAAGTTAAACCCTATAAACTAGTATTTACAATAACAGCTGTGCAAAATTTGGAACTAAGACCCCCAATATCTCCGTAACGGTGAGCACGGAAAGCAGCAGTGGCCCAGTGGTGTCGGCCCCGACTTACGAACGAGTTTGTGTAATTTATTTCATCACCGCTGCTCTCAAAACGGTAAAGGAAAACATCGTGAGGAAACACGATGACACACGATTTTTCTTAGAATCAAAAATTAGAAGACATGTGACATCTACCAATCCGCACTGGGCCCGCGTGGTGGATTCAAAGTCAAGGTCAAAGTCAAAGTCTAAATATTTTATTTCACATTACATTCACATTTTACAAGTGCCCATGTAGGCCACATGGGCACTTGTAAAATGTCGACAAAAAAAAAGGGGCACGGTTCGGTGCAGTAGTCGATTCCTAAGGAGAAGAACCCATCCCTCTCGGTGATTATAGCCCATCCCTCTTCTAGAGAGGCCTGAGTCCCTGCAGTGGGAACATTATAGGCTGATGATGATGATGATCTCCGTAACTAGGGGGTTCCCAGGTATGGTCTAGAACCCAAAAATGATCGCAGTGGTAGTGTGGTAGAACAAGTGCCCTTCGTTTGCGTTAAGGGTACCTTTACACCCTTTATGAATCATAATTGGGAATCAAACGAGCTTACCTGTTAAGCGAAGTCTTGATTCAAATTTTATGAGTGGTGATCTGAAAAATAATTATTGTTTACATAGGTAGTAATTCCCTTACGACGTATTAACACCGCGATTTTTAGATAAAAAAATTAAAAAATATTTTTTAAATATTGCAACATTTGCATCGTCCTTTCCCGTTTGACACACGAAACGTCACTTATTTTAGAGATCATAGCGTTAGGAACGATCTCTGTTTCCCATACAGAGTAGTTCCAAATGCCTACATTAACTTAGTTTTCCTGAAAGGTTAACATTTAATTAGGTATACTAATTATTGCAGCTTTGGGGTTGTTAGCTAGTGGTGGGTGGGTAATAATTATTTTTCAGATCACCACTCATAAAATTTGAATCAAGACTTCGCTTAACAGGTAAGCTCGTTTGATTCCCAATTTTATTTCGTGGTGATCTTCAAATAATTATTGTTTACATAGGTAGATGTTTAGAGTTGGCTGCAATAATTATTAATTAATTGAATAAAATACAAATAATTCTGGATGTCAATTTGTGAACATTACTTGTGACTTCCTTACTTATGGAATATTATAGCCTCAGTAAATTGGTAACTTCGGCCGGCTTCCCAGCCGCCGCGCAAATAAAAAATCAACAATGTCTGATTCAATTGATGCCAGCTCTGATTTGATCTGCTGTTTGTGTTGTACTGTGAGAAGTTAGACTTGGAGTTAAAAAAAAAAAAAATCAGTTTCACTTCAATTTAATATAACAAACTTTGAAATAATAGGGGTTGATATTCCTAACAACTGCTTCATAACTCCAATGGGTTAAAATAAAGAGCTTGCAGAACAACAAATATCTTTGTTTTAAATTTTGTTCTAAGTACCTATATTATCAGTTTATGACCCTGAAATGAGATTTTGATAGATTTTATCGGAATCAAATTAATTTATTTTGTGATTTGTTTATGTAAAAAGTAGGTATACATACAAAATGTCTCTCCAATTAGGTACCTACTTACATAAAATTGAATTGCTTTAAAAAGGTAAAATAAAAGCATAACAATAGAATCTGGTTCATTTGATATTAAAATTACATGCATCAAAATGTCAAAGTTTTGTCGATGTAAGTAAAAAACGTTATTGTTTAGGTAACTAGACAGGTGCACACATATTGGGAGCGTGCACGACATCAGCACCATTTCGCAAACGAACTACCTACAAGGGCCATATTATTATGTCAAATAGTGCATGGCATTTGCTTATTATTTAGACTGTAATGTTACTTTTTCCTGGTAGGAGCCAGAAAACTGTAAGGTCACAGTCTAGCCCCACGTTTTGTATAAAATAAAGTGAATAAAAATGGTTTAGAAAGACAATAATTAGTGTTTTTTGAGGCATCTGTTAAAAACAGTATACGGAAAAATGGACGTTACGGTTTTATAAAAACTGGTTTTGAGAGTGTAAAACACGAAATAAGTTTCCAGTCGCAAACTATGCTGAAAAAAGATAAATTGATTTTATCTGATCACGTAAGGAATGTTGAAGAGCTAAGAACTAATGGCAATCGTTATCTAATACGAGCCAACATCATTCGTCGAACATTGGTGACCTTAACACCCTATAAAACGAGTTTTAAACGTAACTTTTCTGCTAGCCTAAATCAAACGTACATTTTAGTATTGTACTGTAGATAAAGTGCATCTTTTAATTTATTACAGATAAATAAATTATTCTCAGGTTGTCACTGGAGTAAAATGCAGCTGCATTTATGATCCGAGCGGCAAATGCTAACATGTTGCTGCTTCAATAATTATGTTACATCAACAATATAGCTAATCATTCAAAAACAAGCTGTGAACAACAATGGGGAAATCCCAGCATTATTATATTTGTTCATTGTAAATTTTTCAAATGGTACTTTTAAGATATTTATGTTTCGTCATCACAGTGATTAGTATAAATAAAAGTTTTGAGAATAATAGGTAGTTGATTGACCAGACGAGATTGAGATTGATGTTATTAATTTCCTTCTTCCATTATTGTTTTATTTGTTGTGGTATCCAAAACTTCTGTGGTATTTTCAAGCTTTTTGTGGTTCTTAGTTTGATTAAGCATGTATTTCTAATATCTAGCTAGAGCATCTGACTCGTAAACATTCTCCTTTCAATTTACTTTAGGGTGTACCGTTGTAAACTGGAAACATAACTCGGACTTGCTTGAGCGTCAAATTGAAATGTTTTTCTATGAAAATGTTGACTGCAAATTTTATTGTCAAGTATTGAATAGCATGGCGATCCATCAACACTAAAACAATAGTTATTAAATGTCCTACAAAATATAGAGCAAATAAAATTGATTTGATTGAAATTGTTAAGATTATGTCAAATGTCATTTATTTATTTCTTTTTACAGCCCTATTACATGGGTGCACCACTGCCTAACCCTTCAGGGATGTCAGGCGAGATGTTATGTTATATTCACGTTCATTTTTGCAGTTTAAATACACCAACAATAATGACCCATTTCCAGGACAATATTTACAAGTTTCATTATGCCCGTTCTGGGGCACATTTCTCACAAATCCAGACTCTATGCCCGATACTGAGAAATTCTAAATGGAAAAAATGCTCCGCGCACCAATACTGGTGCCCTGCTATGCATGATCCAGGAATCGAACCCAGGACCCCATTCCCAGCGGCGCCTGCAGCCAATAAGTCAACGAGGCAGCAGACCAACAATGCAAATAAAATGACATTGGTCATTATTATATCAGTTTTCACTACTTTGTATATCAATAATTGTGAAGGTCTGTTTTTAAATTCATTGAGGCTTTTACTCTTTCATTTGTTTAGATATTTTAGTGTACAATCTGGGCGATTGCAAAATACAGACTTTAGTGTACATAAACTCTGTTTCAGTGTAGTTTACCTGAGCAATGCAGGCTTTCGACAATAATATTATTATTGTTTTTGTCAAAAATACATGATTCATAAATATACAGTGTAAAGGTACTTGTATATTTTCAAAATGTTACCCATGAAGGTATTACCTCAAAATATAAGTGTATACTGCAAGGTAAAAACAACCTAACGGTGGTAAGCCACCAGCAGTACGGTCTTATTTATAATTTTACTCAGCATATGGGTAAAGAACATAGGAAAACTTACAAAGTTTCCTAAATAATTGTCTATTTGAGTTCTCCATGACACATCCTTATTAATCAAAGCTCCAGATTTGTTACTTGAAATATGTGGCACCTAATATCTCAATGTTCTAACCACAATCCTTCATGTCAGCACTCGTGTACACTCCCCCCCCCCCCCCTTTGTTTTCTATATTGTTTCACTTTAGTACTTACTCATACTAACATAGAGTAAAAGTAGTAAAGAAAACAAATGCCCAGATGAAAAGTTAAAATTCTTCTTTAGTCTGTGTGAATCCTTGATATTTTATGTTTGCCCATAGAAATGAGGTTACATGCTTGCTACATATAAATGAGTGGTTTGCATGTCTATGATGTATTAATCAGACACAACAAGTTACCTGTCTGTTATTATTAGGTAGGGTCTAAGTGATTTTCCCTGAAAATACTTTAAGGCATAGTTAAATTTTAATAGCATTTTAAATTACAACATGATTAATTTAATATTGTACCAATAGATTGCTAGGTAAAGCAACAAGTTACTATTGGGGATGTTATTTTAGATTGGGCCTATACAATATAATGGTAATATGTATTATCTTCTCCTAAAAGGGGGGGGTGGGGTTTCAGAGTTAAAATAATTTGAACTGGAACTAAAAAAGGTTTGGTTGATAGTCATTGACTGGCTGTTAAGACCTCGAAATTCTGTCAGTCTATAAACCTTTTCCCTCTCAATACTAATTGTTTTGAGTATTGGGACATTACACTGCATAGTATTTTCAACCATGTTTCATTTAATTTATCCAGAAAATAAATGGTTATACATTTAATATTGTTTGCATTTGGTTGGTTATGTGCTTAGGTAACTTTAAATTATAACCAATGATGCTTCCATAATATCATACTTAATGAAGAAGCTGTGAAAGGGATTTCACTAATTGTGGCCATGACATGCTGAGAGAATCTCATAATAGAGCATGTGCAATCATGATAACTCTGTGTCAGCCAGCAGAATGCAAATAGGGCTGTCGAGTAACTTGTATTCGCTGATAAGATTTCAGGTGGCAAAGTATGGTCTCGCATTCACTGCAATATTATTATATACATTAGCAAGACTATAATGCACATTTGATATGCAAGGTTGTCTCGCAACCATTGTGCTCATAGATTAAAAACATGTTTATAAATTTATCTGACCAGGGTCAGGATTTAGGGTTCGACTGTGAGGTCTATTATAGGTATTTTTAGTGTTAGCATTGTCCAATGACTTTGCTAAGGACATCTCGTGCCACACACTGATATTTTGCTATGCAGCTACTAACATACGATACATGTTTTAAATTTACATGGAAATGGAACTCACCCGCTATGTCGATTATAGATATTTTCAGTGTTAGCATTGTCCAATGACTGCTAAGAACATCTCATGTCACACACTGATAGTTTGCAATGCAGCTACTAACATAGGATACATGTTTTAAATTCACATGGACATGGAACTCACCTGCTATGCCGATTAAAGATATTTTCAGTGTTAGCATTGTCCAATGACTGCTAAGAACATCTCGTGTCACACACTGATAGTTTGCAATGCAGCTACTAGCATAGAATACATGTTTTAAATTTACATAGAAATGAAACTCCCCCGCTATGCCGATTATACATATTTTCAGTGTTAGCATTGTCCAATGACTTTGCTAAGGACATCTCGTGTCACGCACTGATAGTTTGCTTTACAGCAAGTAACATAGGGTACAAGTATGTTTTAAATATACATGGGCATGGAACTCACCTGCTATGCTGAGTATAGGTACCATTTACAGTGTTAGCATTGTCCAATGACTTTGCTAAGGACATCTCGTGTCACGCACTGATCGTTCAAGTTCCAGCTAGTACATAGGAAATATATGTTACTGGGGTGTCGCGCACCCACTGGAAAATACTTTAAGAAGCTTACAGCACACATGTGGTTTACAGTGTTGATGGCCCTCGTAACGCTTGAATAAGCACTGTAGATGTCACTTATCCTGGGGTCAGATAGAGCCAGGCATTCTTACGCCTAATGGTAGGGCTACAAGGGTTACAAGTTCACTGCTGTGGTCGGCTGCGTGAGCGTCGTCCGTAGGTATTTGCTCAGATTTCTGCGTCTCAGGTTACGATTTTCACTAACGATGCGCTTAATACACTTCCTGTCAACAAAATACTGAGTGTATTTTGTTATTTCGATAGAATTCTAGAGTAATCATAATTAAAACGAATAATTGGACGAGAAAGAACTTTTTTCTTGCGGTGTCAATAACGCGCGAAAAAGAAAAGTGACGTTTCGTGTGCCAAACGGGAAAGGACGATGCAAATGTTGCAATATTTAAAAAATATTTTTTAATTTTTTTATCTAAAAATCGCGGTGTTAATACGTCGTAAGGGAATTACTACCTATGTAAACAATAATTATTTGAAGATCACCACGAAATAAAATTGATATTATAATTACATACCTACAAACGTTCCAAACCCACCGGTCTCATCGTTTGTACTACTCAACTCCGACGCTGAAGAAGTAGCAATCGTAATTAGTAACCTAAAATCCGACAGTGCTACTGGCTGGGACAAAATCCCCATAAGTTTTTTAAAATCTGCCAAGTTCATTATTTCACCAATAATTTCACACCTTATTAACCTATGTTTTGAACAAGGAAGTTTTCCCACGGCCCTGAAACGAGCTGTAATAACGCCTGTGCATAAGTGTGGTGACAAAGCTGATCCGTCCAATTATAGGCCGATATCCGTCCTCCCGTCCCTGTATAAAATTGTCGAAAGATTAATAAATCAACGTTTAAGTACCTACATATTTAACACAAAATAAAATATTTTCACCCTCACAATTTGGCTTTAGACAGGGGAAGTCTACCGTCACTGAAAGAGTAGACAAGCGAGATAAGTGTCTGGCCGTCTTTCTGGACATCAAAAAAGCCACACAGTGTCTGTCCCCACACTTTTACATAGGCTAGAAGACATTGGTGTAAGAGGAGTACCACTTAAACTTTTCTCGGAATACCTGAGTGAGCGCAGATCCGTTGTTAAAACAGGATCAGTCACTAGTTCCGAAGAAATGGTGACTTACGGATTAGGACAGGGTGGTTTGTTCGGGCCGCCGCTGTTTCTCATTTATTTATATACACTGTATATAACACAATTAAAAAACCGCAAATATTTTTGTCATTCATACAAACACTATGAAAAACCAACTTATGACAAAATATGTTTTTCTGTTGCCGCTTTAACAAGAAATAATTCAAATTGAAGGGGATTTCCCTATTACGATGGTGGCCAGTTTTTTTGTCAGTAGAAGTCTGACACTTCATACTCCCTACTGCTCTGGCTCTCGCTCGAGCTGGAGGAGTCATTTGATGATTTCCAACACTCCAAAAAAGAAGGTAGTTATACATCTTCATTTTCTCATACCAGTATCTCACCAATTACATAACAAATTATGTCTCTTTCATGACTTACAAGGAAAAACAATAAAATGCAGCAAATATAAACAACAAATTTATTGGCATTATAAATAATATCTATAAAGTAATAATTAGAGATATAACCATTTGTTATAACACAGTACATTATTGTACATTCTCCATGTGCATTGTAATTCTTGTTAGGGCAACTATTACATAAATTAATAAACTTAACACCAACATGACAATTTAAGAATACTTCTAACTCATTTATCACATACAACTGCTAAAGATAGGCTACAAAATGTTTTATCATCATGGGTCTTTGTTACATAATATTCCGCTAACAGATTGCCAATGACGTCGTCGACGTGTATTTAAAAAAAATGAGTAATGGAAGACTGAAAAAGTGTTATAAAAATATACAAAAAACAATTAAGTCTATATTAAGTGCCTTCATTACTTATGGTAATATCCAGGCAATATCTATGTAAGATGCTATGTTTAAACAATGATAAAGCTTATCAGATCGATCAAGTGGTGACAATGTTCGTGACGAGTCCAGCGGCTATTGTGGTTCCGGCGACGCGCAACATCACGCGGCCCAGTTCCTTCACATCCTTGTAGCGCTCCACGCAAATCGGACGACACACCTCTATCTCAACCACAGCCACGCAGTTGTTGCCCAAACAACGAGGCTTCTTCTTCACCAGCTCACCTGTACTTTTGTTCAATAATAACTTCAATTTCACAATGTTTGCAGACTCAACAAGAGATTGATGATGAATAAGTACAGGAAAACCTCTTGTGATAGGAACCTTGATATTAAAAACTACTATCCTAGCTTCAAACCTTGTGGTGACTGGCACTTGTTGGATGGGGTCACATAGCACATACCCAACGGACACATTCTGCATATCTACACCTGTTAACGTCACACTGACTTGGTCTCCAGCAAATGCAACATTAGTTGTCATTTCATTGATACTTATATTTCTAACTTCAGCCATTTCTTTAGTGGGGCATACTAATACCTTGTCACCTTTGTTGATCAAGCCGTTTTCAATGCGTCCGGCCACACAGAATCCTGAGCCAGTTCCTTTATACACATCATTTACAGACATACGAAATGGTTTTGATACTGGCCTCTCGGGTACATTGAATTTATCAACAACATCTAGTAAGCATGGTCCATTATACCATTTAATTAATTCTGCTTCAGCTGGAGGCTTCACCAAGTTCTCTCCAGTTAACCCAGAGCAAGGTACATATGTAACATCAGAGTCCTTAAAGCCAGCTTGTTTCAGGAAAGCTTTTAGTTTTTTAGTGATCTCATTAAACCTCTCTTGAGACCAATTAGTTGTGTCTAATTTGTTAACAGCTACAACAAGTTGACTTACTCCAAGTGAACGCACTAGTAGAGCATGCTCTCTGGTCTGACCTCCAAAGTCAAAGCCAGACTCAAACTCTCCTCTGGTGGCATCAACTACAAGTAGAGCAACATCTGCTTGACCTGCACCAGTTATCATGTTTGGGATAAAATCAGCATGACCGGGTGCATCTAATATAGTCACTCTTTTTGTCTTTGATTCAAATTGTGCTCTTCCTACATCCATTGTGATGCCTCTGACTCTCTCTTCACCGGTTTCATCCAACACCCACGCATACATGAAACTTTGTTTGCCAATTTTCTTGCTCTCTTGTTCATATTTGTGCAGAGTTCTTTGACTAACTTCTCCAAGCTCACAGAGCAGTCGGCCCATCAGGGTAGACTTGCCAGCGTCAACATGACCAATAACAACTATGTACAAGTGGTCTTTGTCTGACCCTCTCTCATTAGCATATTGTGTGCTAGCATCTAATTTGTTTTCTTTCACTTTAGGTGTTACTCTAATTTCATCAATTTGATCAGTCTTCAATATCCTTTCAGGGCAAGGTGATTGATCTCTTGGGGTCTGTGGACGACTACCCGAGCTGCCATCCTGCCCAACTTTAAACCCTTTTACTATCCCAAGAGTCTTTGGTTCTACATTGGTAGCTATAACTTTTGGAACTTTGTCTACAGTGGATATAACTGGAGCTTTTAAAGGATCTACAATGATTGCAGGCTTCACAGGTTCCATTTTAGGAATCTCAGCATCTTTGCTGTTTCTATTGAGTACATCATCAAGTGACTTACTGAAGTCAAACTTGTGCTTTATAACAGTTTGTATAAGAATGTTATCTGAAACTGTGTCGCCTATAACATTCCTAAGTTCGTCTAAACATGACATGAGCTTTGCTTCATCCTCTTCGTCGAGGTTCAGACTTCGAAAGTCCATAGACTCGCGTCGCTCGAGTCCAGGTTGACTTGTATCTGCTACACTATGTTCTTCGGGCTCTTCTTGTATGTCATTGTGGCTCTGCAAGAGATCTACCTGCTGGCTTCGATTTCGGTCATAAATCCACTGCGATGCGTCGCTCGGCGACAAGCAGCTGTCTTCTTCAACAGAATATCCGTAAACATCGTCGTCGTCGTAGTCTTCGGAATAACTCCTATTTCTAATATCGCGGTGACGAGCCATTGTGAGGACTCGTATCAATTATTTAGGTTTTACTTAATAGCAAACATTATGCGAGATAGTTTTGGAATAATCACACGTTTCTGTAAATTCTTTTTGACAAATTTTTCGCTCAGGTTGACAAAAAATTACATTGTATGACACATACCATACATGAAAACAATACGTTCATATTTAAGAAGTTGTCACTGAAAACAGGCGAACAATATTTTGTTTTGAACTAGCAATTATTATTAAATTGTATCCAAAAATACGTTCTATGATAAAGTTTGCACAAAATCCGTTCAGCGGATAACAACTTATACGAAAAGTTGCGCATTTCTAATGTGTGCAAAATTACTTTTTTCATTGATCATTCGGAACGGAACGCAACTCTTTATAGTTGTTGTTTGAAAAAGTTCGGAAATGTATCAATATATTTATGGTTAGCAAATTCATTCAACCTCTCAAGGACCGCCTTTATTTAGAAAGGGTAACAAAAATAGAACTAAAAGATATTTAAAATAAATGCATTTAATTGATTAGCTGGTTTTTTACTAAGTTTTGGACACAAACACAAATAATTTTTCTCAATTTCCAAACCATCATTGCTAACGTCATAGTTTCCGTCAAATCGACAATCGTCATTTCAATTGTCAGTGAGAAATTGTATCATCTGTCGTTTGTCGTTCATCATCAATTTCATTGACTTCGTCGTAAATGTATAAAGATTTACGCCTACTTTTAATTTTTATTTTTCAAGTTCTTTCATTTATTTATCAAGATCATTATGAATTATATCACAAAACCAATTCTGATATAGTTATTATTACTAAAAATTGTTTTGTGTTTTGAGCTTTATAGAACTAGCTTTTTAGACCCTTGACCTAGTAAAACATAGTCAACATGAAGAAGAAGGTGCGTATTCAAACAGATAAACTTGATTTTAATCGTGTATTTTGTTGTTTAAAGAAAGAAACGTCATCTGAACTGAAAAGTCATGGTAGTTAAGAGTATTTTTCAAAACTGTCATAACATTCCATTTTCAGGTATTGTTGATGGGCAAGAGTGGCTCAGGTAAAACGAGCATGAGGTCAATAATATTCGCCAACTACATCGCCAGAGACACAAGACGACTGGGTGCAACAAGTAAGTTGTGGTTTGCAATTTACACCCTTGAAAATGTATCAAAAACGAAAGTCTTTTGTTTGAGTATAGATAAAACAACAAGAAATGTAGGGCAGAGAGTCGTATTTATTTATATATTAGTGAAATTATTGTGAGATGTAATAACATCTAACTGTTTGATGCATTGTTATGTTAGTTGAGTCATCATGAACTGTAGGTAAGTATATAATTATGTAGTCTCCCTCTACTGCTCAAGCATGCCCACAGTACATAGCAAATATGATGCACTGAAACTCCACTCTAAAATTGCATAACTAATTTGGCCATGGGACTTAACTGGAGACATATAAATTGTACCATTACATGTGAAATCATGTTTATTCTTTCAAAACAACAGCTAAGTATTATAAGGGAACTTAAACTAAACTTGGATTAACTTTTAAGTATATCTGTAATATTAATTTACTTGGGAACAATCGAACAACAAGAAAAACCATAGAGTAAGAAAAAGTTTTTAAAAACACATGTCTCCAATGTGGTCCGAGCGCAGAGATCGTAAGTCACAGGGCATACGCTGCCCTTGCCGGAATCCTTATTTCCGTACAGTATGTTGATGAAAACAAGATGACATTGACCAAATCTAATAACATAGAAAAGATAATATTATAAGGTTATTGTTTATTAATTAAAATATGTGTAGATTAGGAGTTTTATCTGAAAAGGTATAACTAGTGAAGGTAGATAGGCATTTTATAGCATTTATGTGATAAAAATAACAATAAAGCAGCTGGGGAAATGTAGGTTTTGTGATTTCAGTCATGTTGTGTAACAACAACATAAATTGAGTTGAGTTTCTGAATTTTAATTTTGTTATTGCCGAATGAGCGTGCTTTTCTAATCTTATCATGACTAAAGGAAAGTGATGGATGATACTACTGCTGCTGATACTGCTACCCTTTCTATGTATGAGAAATCATCAAATTTTAATGACCCTACTTGCTCTGGGCAGAGCTGAAGAGAGTGTCAGATTTCTACTGACTAAAACCTGCGCGGGTATCTCTTCGGAATAGTTGCCAAACCAAACTGCTGTAACAAAACAATCCGACCCTAAGACGCCACTTTTTTTTTGCAGGAGCAAAAAGGAGTGTCAGTCTCCTACTCACTAAACACCACCCATGTTTCTTCTTAACCCTATATGTCGAGGCCGCGGTAACTTGTGAACAAGCCGCAGCTACCCTAAGACACCACTCAATCAATAATTGCACCTTCCATTCCAGTTGATGTAGAACACTCACATGTCCGTTTCCTCGGCAACTTGGTCCTCAACCTGTGGGACTGCGGGGGGCAGGAGGCCTTCATGGAGAACTACTTTGCATCACAGAGAGACAACATCTTCAGAAATGTGGAAGTACTGATCTACGTGTTTGATGTTGAGAGCAGGGAGATGGAAAAGGATATGCATTACTATCAGTCTTGTTTGGAAGCTATCTTACAGGTATGTATTTATTTCATTTTTAAGCCACCAATGTGCCTTTTAAGTCTATGGACAAGTCGTTTTTTTTTTTGTCTACTTGTTAGATCAGTATCTGCTCATGTGACTTATCAAACTACCTGTTGTTACTGTTTAACTAAATATTACTACAGCCGCCATGAGACCATCAATACACTCAAAATAGACATTAGGCTAGTATTTAATTCAATAGATTCTATAATAAGGTCTCCCCCTTGTTCTACATGTTTTATATGCATTATTCCATTTCAAATCACATAATATTAACATATCTAAATTCAATCACTAAGCAAATACTTGATAATGTAGCATGCAGTTGTAACTGGATTATCAGTGGAAATAGTAAACAAATAACAATTATGCCTAGATTGAATTGCATATCTAATTTATGGCTTTATGAACATACACATCTACAAATATTGTGATTTGACTTTGGGTCGGTTGACGAGTGATCTTTGTCATCAAAGAATAAAATGGATACTGCTGAAGACAGTACTGCAAGTATTCCTGTCATTTATTCTATTAGACTGTTTCTTAATGGTTTATCACAGTTATATTATTTTTAATTTCACAGAATTCTCCAGAGGCAAGGATATTCTGCCTAGTGCACAAGATGGACTTGGTACCAGAGGAACAGCGCGAGGAGATCTTCAAGGAAAGAGAGGAAGACCTGAAGAGGCTGTCCAAGCCACTCGAGTGCACCTGCTTCAGAACTAGCATATGGGATGAGACGTTATACAAGTGAGTGTACTTACGACTTTTTTTAAACTCTTCCAGTGTAAAAGTATACTTTTAACAGGGCCTTCAAGTAACTGTACACAGGCTAATTTGCATTAAACATAATGTTGTAGATGGATTATAGCAAATGATTTTGCATTTATTTATTGATTCAAACGTAACAGTTGTCCATCACATCGATACTTCTGAATTTGGAGTGTGTAGTTGATAGCAATAGGCTCCCCCCTATTACATGAGGGCTTAAATATTACTGGCAAAAGTTGGGTAGGGAATTATTTATTACAAGCGTGATGTTATATTGTAGTATAAATGTATCCGAAAGGAGTGTCTAAGAATCGTAGCAGATCCCGTCGGGGCTGCGGGTCCCGTCGTGGCTGCGGGTCCCTTCGGGCCTGCGGGTCCCGTCGAGGCTGCGGGTTGTCCCGTCGGGGTTGTTCGAAAGAGATATCGCGGCCTTGGCACGAGAGCTAAGAAGGAACATGGGTGGTTTTTAGCCAGTTGAAGTCTGACACTGCTTACCGCTCTGCCCAGCGGAGCGGGGGGAGTCATTTAATGATTTCACACCACCCGGAAAAAAAAAAACAATGATCGTAGCAGATGCCGTTCTGTTGTTTCCGCCTACCGCCATGAAAAATGTGTGAGTTTATGTATCTATAAATATTAATTGTAGAAAAACAAACATTTGAACGATATTCACAGCTACTTCTCTTTAATTCTCATAACGTATATTACAAAAAGATGGGACTTCACACTACGCTATACTATTACTTTAATGAATAAATTGGATGAACAAGGAAAATGAAAAAGCAACATAAAATAATAAATTATCCCCTATGAAACTGCGGCACAATTTCCCTAGTAACACAATCTTAGGAAACGCCTGCCCTGTAAATATAACGCGGTACGAACAGTCGCGAGTCTTATTGCCAATCTGCGTGTCGGACGCGGGTGTAGTGTGTTCGCGGCTTGTTTACGATTGTGCGAGTACCATTTATAATGTGCTGCCGACTCAGGTCGGGAGAGATGCAGCTGATCTTAAACAGTTGATCTGATGTTTAGAATTAAGTCCAGGAATTACATTAGGCTGCGTACAGTACGATCAAATTATCTTGACAGGTCTGAACATAGGCTCTGCGAACTTTTACGCATGTATACTCGCGAAGAAAACTGTTATTGCAGATAAACAAATATACGATCAGAAAATATCTAATACAGTGAGAAAATACAAATGAAATAAATATCAAAACACTTTTAGATTCGTAATCTTCATTTTTAACTCCATTTTCTTTTTCCCCTTTCATATACCTACTGAGTTAAATCGTAAATAAATATTCTCGCCTGGCAATTTAAGACACTACTATGCTTTGGTGGCATATTTGACGAAATAAGTGCCCACTAACTTTCCTAACCAATAATAACAAATAATAGTAACATTAAAAACAACAAACAAAAACACAACGAAAACTTTTCTAATCGAATGTGCTCAAGACAGAGATAGCAACACAAACACTAAACAAATGCTGTCGTGTGACTGAGAAAAAATACCTCGTACCGAATATTGCCGAACTTGCACGAAGGTCACGAAGTTAACAAAAAGAGATGTACATGTGCATGTGCAATGGGTGTCGTTTAATCGATTATTTTTCGAATCGATTGAAATTAAGTAATAAAAAGATGTTTCTATTCAATTTTATATTGAGGTTTTAAATGTTCGAAACATTCGTTATTCAAGAAGTCTATAATAGATTTCTAAAATATAAGTAAATCATGTCTTTTAACAGAGGAAACATAATGTTACTATACATTTTTTTTCTAATAAAGACGAAAACTCAATGATTAATGATTAAATTCACTTTATTAGTTAATGTATTCACTTAAATATCTTCTAAACACTAATAATAACGTATTCCAAATAAAACTAATCGATTACAATATTTGATCGTATAAAGGATTGATTGTGTTTATGTAAGGTGCATCTCTAGCCTAGACTACCGCCCCCCGAACTTCACCTCATGTCACCATTTGGTTCCTAATAAATGTTACTGCGCAACGTTCTGCACGAAGTTCGGACCTGCCAAGATAATTTGTTCGAACTGTACTTTAGTCGGTATTCCTGATCATTGTAGTTGAATTTCCCATAGAAAAAAAATTAAACAACACATGCTACTATCATAGCAAAATATAATACCGCGCCTGCAATCTCCGAAGGGTTACACAGTCATTTCAAAGTCCCATATAATAGGGGGAGTGCCTATTGTCACCAACCGGGCATAGATCCAGACTCCGTGACTGTACTGAGAAATTTCTGAATGAAAACCCAAAGACAGGCCGTCGCGGGAATTGAACCCGGGGCCTCTTGCCCAGCAGTCGTGCTTACTAGACGCAACGAGGCAGTCCACAATGCTACAATAAATATCCTTGGACATTTCACACAACGCCATCTAGTCCCAAGCTAAGCAACCTAATGCTTGTGTTATGGTAACGAGATGGCTGATAAACTACTTATATACATTTTTTTTTTGTAAATACATACATATTATAGATAGAAAAACACCCAGACTCGGAACAAATACTTGTAGGTCGTACAAATATTTGATCCGTGCGGGAATCGAACCCGCGACATGCTGCGCAGCAGTCAATCGCTCAACCACTGCGCCAACCGTGTCGTCAATGCTTAGTTCATAATCGCCAACGATCGTAAATCTCAGGTTGTCTCATTTCTAAATTATCCAATTTTTTTTTGAATTGCGTAGAATTGGTGAAGGGATGACTTAATCACTATTAGAACTACTTTTGGAAATCGAAAGTTTTCTGAAACAAAACGTTCATGGGCGCCAATAGGATTATTGGGGAGGAAGGGGGGGATGCATCTTTAGTTCCCCGTTTCATAACCGTTTGTAACAGCTCTGAGTCTTTAGGTTTTGTGTTGAGATTAGGCTGGTTTCAAGAATAAGCGTAGTGAGCTCCTAAAAGATAGCACCCAGTTTGAATGTGAGAGGTTTTGTTACCCTCTGAAATTGTGTTTTATCAGGAGTTACTAAGACGGCCACTGCGAAAAAAAGCAAAGAGCGAGCGGAGCGAGCTCGAAAAATTTTCACGTCCTCGGAAAAATTTGATTACCTTCATTCATACAGGATTGAGAACATAAGCGGCCTTATTACAAAAGTGGTTAAACCTGGGTTTAACTTAGACTTGGTTTATCTCGCATGCCGTCTCACTTCGATAATATTCAAAAGAAAGTGACGGCATGTGAGATAAACCAAGTTTAAGTTAAACCCAGGTTTAACGACTTTTATAATAAGGCCGAAGGCGTTCTGGTAACATTTGTAGAAACGAGACAGGATGTATTCGCGAGCGCGAAATTTTTTAGCATTCCACCCCGAATATAGTATTAATCACTCCGATTTTGGGGGAAAGTGAGTACGTTCCCCGAGATGAGTTAAATTTCAAATGTCAAGATGAAGGCAACACAAGAGCATGTGGAGCAAGCCGGCCCTCGAAAGGATAAGGTTCCAAGGCGGAAACCCCTGAACCCGATCTGGATACAGGAGATAACAGAACGCAGGAGTGAGAGAAGGGAACTTCAAAATTTAAGCATCCCGCCTCCGACCCATATATTAAGTTCTTTTTGTTTATTCATATCGAAATGACACCAAAAATAAACATTAACTTATAAAGACCTTAACAAAAAAGGGCAGAATGGAATAGCTGCCTTGGAATGGTTGGTTTCTGTTGTGCAGAAAGTTAATAATTTATCAAATTTCCAAAACTTTTCCAAATCAAATTTACATGACCCCCGTGACCGAGAAAGTGTGGCTTCAGCAGTCTTTTAGGGTTGTTGGCATGCCCATAGTGCCCACAACGGTGGATCCGCGCCTGCAAGGAGGGTTATTCCATAATTCTCCATTACTAGTCATCTAGCCAGACACCTTCTTTCTTGCCTTGCTTCTTGCCTTTTATAAAACCTTTTATAGATGTTTTTGTATTATTTCCAGGGCGTGGTCGAGTATAGTGTACAAGTTAATACCCAACGTGAAGGCGTTAGAGTCGTCGCTGAAGCAGTTCGCAGAAATCGTGGACGCAGACGAGGTATTACACTTGTACTTACTTATTAAACAAAATGACATCCATGACATTAACCTGGTTATGAATTGTGCCGATCATCGACCGATGACCTGTTTAATATTAGACGAATCCGCTATGAATGGATGCGAGATGCACGGGAACGGTCGATGTGGCGACACTTGGTGGAGGCATGTATTAAACAGTGGGCGTCTTTCGGCTGAAATGAATTCGCTCTCCCCATCATCATCACAGGTTCTCGCTTTTGTCTTAGAGCAAAATGCTCACCAGCTACCCCCCTCCCCTCAGGTGCTCCTGTTCGAGCGCGCGACGTTCCTGGTGGTGTCGCACTGCCAACAGCGACCACACCGCGACGCGCACCGCTTCGAGAAGGTCTCCAACATCGTGAAGCAATTCAAGCTCTCCTGCTCCAAGCTCGCCGCGCAGTTCCAGAGCATGGAGGTTAGGACTTTGGCTTTCTGCTGTCTATGTTTATTTACTAAGAGGAAATACTTAGAGTTCAGGCTTCGCGTTCGTTTTTTACCGTATAAATACTACCCAAATATAGTGATGAGGCTGTAAAAATGATCTTTTGAGGCTGCGGTTCTACTGAGTCGGAGTGGAGCGGTGCGGAGCGGGGCTGAGCTGTGAAAAGAAGATTAAAAGAGATTTTTTTTATTATTTGCTCCACACTAGGACTTCTCCTGTATCGTGGGTGCGTTCACAAACATTTAAACTCACATACACAAATACCCAGACCAGGAACAACTATCTGTAGGTCATACAAATATTTTTTCCGTGCGGGAATCGAACTCGCGACACGCACCGCAGCAGTCCATTGCTTGACAAACTGCGCCAACCGTGCCGTCGAGATTTCAAGCCATGTGATTGGTGAATCACGGCACAGCTCGTATCCGCTCCGCCTCAATGGAACCGCAGCCTTATGCATGACCAAAATAACAGTAACACACAGGTCACAGTAGTAAAACATTGTGAAATATATTTACTAACAGCGCCCACTGTCACGTCATGCGATTCTCAAAATAAATTATTTTTTTCTGAAGGAACTATGGACTTTCCCACTACTGGGACACAAGCCTCGTCTCAGTTTGAAAAAGCCTGACTTTTATCAGAAACTAAATTATTCCATTCTTGATCCTAGGTCCGCAACAGCGTGTTCGCAGCGTTCATAGACGGGTTCACGAGCAACACATATGTCATGGTAGAAATGTCAGACCCCAAGATCCCGTCAGAGGCGACCCTCATTAACATCAGGAATGCGCGCAAACACTTCGAAAAGCTAGAGAAGGTGTCTTCCAGCGCCCCCAGCCAGTACCAATGAATCTGTGCAAAAATGTCTGTGCAACTGTGCAAAATTGTGTGCAATTGTACAGAACTGTGTAGTTAATTTAATTACTTTCAAGTTTGAGTGCAAAGCACTAAGGTCTTGCCAAAGCAAGTGAGAGTCCGTTTGTTATTCTGTGTGGACCTGGGTTAGGATCAATTTGTTAGCATTATCACCAGTTTTGTTACACTCCTGGTGAATTAAAAGGTCAGTATGGTTTGTTAAATTGCTCGATTTTGACGATCCTCGGTATCGTATGTACACATTATATATTTATACATAAATGTATATGTACTGAGCGTACACATGTGCCATTCTCCATCGGATGGTAGACATTTGTTTCGCTCATAGGAAAATATCTGTGCACAATAATCTTTGTGCACGTGTGTGTAACCCCATGTGCAACTGCAATTGCCACCTGTCAACTGTCACTGTTGATCGAAAATAATCGATTAATTATGTAGGAGCCTTTACGGATTGTTAATTAAAAATATCTTATAATTTTATATTATTTAACAATACTGCACAGAAGTAACTTTTCCTTAAAGTCATTCTTTTAATGCTGCAGTTCGATAAAATTTAAAAAAAAAACTAATATGTTAAAATAAATTGTAATAAAATGATCTATCTGAAGTACAAATGTACCCATATCATACCAAACGCTGCTGCGGCTAAAACAAAAAAAAAACAATATTCTGAATAAATGGATATTTTATTTCAATTCAAATGCCAAAGTTTCAAAACTCATCAAACACTGAACTCGTAATTCCCAAAAACTGTTATTTAAGGTAAGAGATTTAATTTAAAAACATAATTATAAGTTCTATAAAACATTGTAAACTATGTTTAAAATAATGTAAATCTTCTTTGCTTTGAATTGACTAAATAACCTGGGAATCCGAAATACGATTTATTTCATTCAGTTTATCTAATTTTAAATCAACAAAGAGGACTGGTTCTAATTTTCTGGGTTAACCAATCCAGAAACTAACACTTCAAGTTACCATAATCTGTCAAATTTCTGCAATCGGTTTTGAACTCTATTGCTAAAGCATTAAAACTCAAGGTTGATTGTGAAAATTTGACAGTTTTGGGTAACTTTATAACGTGCTGACGTCTGTACATAAAACAAGGGTAAGTGTAAATTGTCACCCTCAAACGGGTACTGTTCGGTCCTTTAAAACTGCGCTATAGAACTTAGACAATACTTAGCCAACACATTTGTTAGCTAAAAATATATTTATGCCACACACTGTGGTTTTCTTCTAACGCAAAGTATTTAACATACTTTGTTGTTATCTAACGTTTTTAAGTTTTAACTATCATTTTGAATAAATTTTAAGTTCAAAAAATATATTAATATTTTAGTATACTTATATTCGGCTCTTTTCATGTGTGGCCGTGTAAAAAATGTTGAGGTTTGTGATCACACTAGCGTTCACAAGTGGTCCACCTATTATTGACAAGTTTAGATAGAGCTAATTTTTCGTTTGTTATCACTGCATACAGTCAGCGACATTAATTGTTAAGCAAATGTACACCATCTTTCTGAGTTGTCATTTCACACAAATTTTAAACAACGACTTCTAGAGTAGGAGTCAAGTTACTTAACAATTAATTTTACTGACTTTTACTTGAATGTACTTCTTAATAATGTAAGTAGGTAATACTTATAAATCGTCAGATTAGATAAATGCAGCTTAACGGTAGTCCTTAGCATGGCGATCCTTCCCAAAACGAATTCTTCCAAGAGCTGTGATACTACTAAAACTGTAGTAACTATACATTTGTCCACCAAAACGCTCTCATACTACCTTTTTTTGTGGATGGGTAATCATCAAATGACTCCTCCCGCTCTGGGCGGAGCCGAAGGGAGTGTCAGACTTGTACTGACTAAAACCCACCCATGTTCATTCTTAGCCTTTTGTGTTCCGGGGCCGCGGTATCTCTTTCGAAGAGTCCCGCAGCCCCATTCTCATAAACTACCTGGAACACTAACTTATTTACGCATAATACCATCGCTAACCTACAAATGTATTGTTGAAACTTGTCTAGATAGTTCAAATTGACATTTTACTTTGTATCAAATAAAGGAAAAAAATACCTTTAAGTGGATTGGGTTCCTAAGGCTCCCCGCCACCCAAATATGTATAATAATTATAGACGATTTTATGACGGCATTAAAAAATATACCTTATAAAAAGTGTCATAAAGTGCATACTTGGTTGAAGATAAACTGTTCTAGGAACTTCTCGAGCACTGCGATCGAGAAGTTCCTAGAACAGTTTATCATATTACATGAGCCATGAGCCATGTATTCTGTTTTGAACTTCGTGGTACTTCTTGTAAGGTCTATTATTGACTGTCAAATCCCCTTTGGTTAGTGTTGGGCGCCAAATTATCGTTATTTCTTCAGAGTAGAGAGGGACCCAATGAATTCACAATTCGATGTCTATTTAACCGTATATACCGTATATTATATGTTAAAGTTGCTGCTTTATCGTTTCTTTAAGTAAGTGTAAGTAATGTAACTGTGATTTTGTTAGGATTACAATTTTAGCAAATGATGTGGGTATTTACGATCTCATACTTCAAAAAATTATTTTACAGACATTTTAAATCATTGGTCTTCGGATCGTGTTCATGCTTTGTATACTCATATAGGTAAGTATCTGTTATAAACTTATAATATACTAAAATATATCATTTACTGAAATTGTATTCTAAAGAAATATTTTTATCTGTTATAGTATAATTAAGAACGTTCGTAAGAACCGTCTATTATTGTTCATTTAAATATTCTATGTTAGTATTTATTGCAGTACAGTCAGTATACAAGACTTAGTTCTATGTATCCGTTATATTTATGTTGCACAATTGTATGGTCAGCAACATCAGTTGCTGATTTTAAAACACAAGCCTATTATTAAAACATTTTTATAATAACGTAATGAGTTTGAAATAGACATCCTTTAATTTTAACGTAGTAATTTATTATTTTGTATTGTTGCGACTTTCCAATGTCTCCCAGAAGTCTAAATTGTCGTTAATATTCACAAATGACTAAAACTGACAAATTACTTGACATTTACCAACCGTATTTTAACCGGGCGTATTACAAGTGGGCAAAGAAACATTGTTTCAACCTTTTTGTGTCATTATTAGTACAATGAGTGCGGACGACAGCGTTGGTAAGGTCAACCGGTCAAGTGCCTGAAATTACGGACGGGCGGCTCGGACATTGTTCATAGTTATATCACGTCAAACACACATTCACACACAGCGATCAACAGCAGACTAAAATAAAATGTATTTGATATCGATTCGTGATATCTTTTGTTACACAGACACACTAGGGCACATTTCTGCAAACCCTGTCAAGATAAAGGCGTGATGTTATTGTTGTTTTGCAATGATTTCAGAAACGTATTATTCAAAATCAATAAGAGTACCTATCCATTTGTTTAATTTTTTGGCAAACCGGTAGATAGTGGTTTTTAGCCAAAAACATTGATCATTTAGCAAGTTTGATACAGCTTATCGTTTATTATTATCACAACAAGTAGTCACTACTTATCTTATATTTTATTGCTTAAAAATATATTATTTATGTATTATTTATAACGTTACGACACTCGGGACCGGCCTGATACAATAACTAGAACTTTGATTCATTAAATATTTTATAAACACTCGAGATGACAAGGGTTTACTCATCATTGATCGTAGCTGATAAAACCTAGGCTGTGCCTACAATAGGGGATCACACGAAAAAAACTAATTAGTCCGTCAGATAGATTTCCAAAAAATATTGAAGACATTTTTTTTTTAAATAAACAAAAAATGAAGACTACAGTGCTTCGAAAACTCGCGAACTCCTCGAAAACGCTACATTTCGGTACAGTTTTTACCTACAAATGACGTCACAACTGACGCATTTTTATCTCCGTCAATTTTTATTAATTTGATAAAACAAAAAACACGTATCCAATATTTTTCGATAATATAACTGACGGACTAGGTAATTAGATTCGTATTTTTTTGACCCAGTCCAATCCCCTATTATTGTTATATCTTCGAACGAAAAGTAAATAGATACTTACTGCAATTAACAAGAAGTCATTTAATGTTGAATACTGGTATTAAGGACTGGAAACCACCTTAACATGGTTGGGAAAAGGCTTGGCAGATGAAGATAAATTAAAATCTAAAATACTTTGATCATCTTCCAAGACTGCTGGAACAAGCTAAATGTTTAGAGTGTTTAAATTTGTAGAGAGATACCTATAAATTCTTCTGCCCTCGAAGAATATTTACATTGAGCATTCTATTCTGAGATTAAAATCAGCCTCGATGATATCCAAAAGCAATAAAAACCTCGCACCGCAACAGCTGCGAACTTGATTCCTCTCAGCCTCAAGGTCTCGGTCGAGTATCAAGAAAAATTACGATAAACTACCGAGTTATTATTATAGTTGTGTGACCTTCGGCTCACGAATTATTCCATAAACAGTGGAATGTATTATAGATTCACACCTTTTATCTTATATGTATGTATCACAGTCTCACAGAAGGTTCTCTGTGCGAAAAACTACTCGTTACTAATTAGATTATTGTCTTTTTTTTCAGTCCATCATTAGCCTAAACTCTTCCTGGAAGATATTCATTTCATTATTTTTGTTTTAATGTAAGATGAAAGGAATCCTGGCTGCTGTCATCCTGTCAACGCTTTTAGCTTCATCATAACAAAATTAACAAGTTCGTCGTAATTTGTAAATGACGTAAAATGTACAAGGACTTGTAGAACCGAGTGCACATAGCGCACGTGTTGCCGTCTTGCGCACGTTATCTGCACACGCGAAGTGACCGGTAACCGGTTTGGCGGTTTACTGGTATTCGGCGGCACAGACCACAGTGAGACTCCAGCCTTACCGCGTTTACGTTCAAGGTACGTGATAGAAAGTATATTTCTCAGTAACGGTACACTAGGATAATTAGTATTACCCATTGTTTGTTGCGATATCCTGCGCCGTGTGATTCCCCAGTGGCAATACTCGGTGATATCATCGCAGTATAGCTGCTGTAAATCGTTGAGCTCATTCCGCCGACAGACGTTGCACGTGTAGGTGTCGTTAGTTGGAGATTATAGTGTATTATTTCAGTGTCCTTTAAAACAAGGTTGGTTATAATTTGTGATATTCTGTGAATTGTGACGCAATTTTTTTATTTAATTTTACTATAATTTATTGAAGTGTATAAAGTAATTATTGTTTGTGGAAGTCAATGCTAGGTAAGAGGATAAAACGAGCTAATTGTTTGTATAAAATATTTGCACATTAACGTGTGAAAACCGGCACCACTACATCATGTGTTTTGTTATCAGATTGTGACGATGCCATTATTATGGTGTAGGTACTTAATAGATTTTTGTTGTAAATGAAATATTTTGATGGTAACGAACGTGATAATGATAAGATATCCCTTAGTAACTTTAGCGGCAGGCAACTAAATACCATAAGTGCTATAGGTACGTAGAAATGGTAGCTCGGGCTAGGTAGAGTTCTATTTACATGAAGGTACAGGAAAACGAAAAATCCGTAGGAGATTCAAGACTTACGTCGACTAAACATAGACGGCCTTGAAACTCGTGAAACATGGTTATGTTGCTGTTATTATAGGTAAACGCTACCTACTATTAGTTTAAAATAGATGTATCTTGTCTATCAAATATCTTGACATAGATACATATTACCCGTCGTCGTGTGTTTTCTTTAGAAACGTGTGTAAAAGTCCTAAACGCGAGCGACATATCATAGGTACGAGTTCGGAACACATTTCCCTCACTTTTTAATAAGTCTGTAGAATTTATGTAAGTAACAAGAATGTTACAGAACATCGAATATTTACCGATTAGATTACAATTGTTTCCTTGCCGGAGACTTATCGTAAACTGATTTAGGTACGGTTCTCCTTGCCCGTGTCCGATAAGGCTCACGTAGACACTCATCGTTTTCCGCTGCTTGTCGTGAGTTTTGAACTACATAGGAAAGAATCGTCTTGTAGACTAAATAATTACTTTAAAAATTATCAAAATATTACAAGCAGAGGCAGAAAAAAATAACAATCAAACATTGTGTTTGTTTGTTATTTTTTTCTGGCTCTCTGTTTCGGCAAATTTATCGTTATTGCGTAAACTTTAAGCGCATGACCTATGGTACATTTTAGTGGTCACGGTCATTATAAATTAGGCAAAAAATTGAAATGTAAAAATTAATTTGCGCCCGCCCGCCTACCCTGTGTCGCTTTTTAGCTAGATCTCGTATTGAAAAAGATAGCTCTACGAACACACAATATTTGTAGCAG
This sequence comes from Diarsia rubi, assembly GCA_932274075.1. Classification (NCBI taxonomy): domain Eukaryota; kingdom Metazoa; phylum Arthropoda; class Insecta; order Lepidoptera; family Noctuidae; genus Diarsia; species Diarsia rubi. The sequence continues at coordinate 7,970,585 of OW026414.1, forward strand.
TAAGACTCAAAAAAATTGAACCGCGAGAATTCGTAAACGCGTCCTGCAGGGCTATTACGTATCTTTTAAATGACAGTGGCTAACCTATAGTGCCTATCAATTACTGTCAAATGGTTGCATTTTGTACTAAACCATAACCAATTTGACAGTTAATCCATAGACAATATGATAGCCACTGTCATTTAAAAGATACGCAATAGCCCTGCTGGTGGGCTGCAGGGCTATTGCGTATCTCTGTTGACAGATTTATTGATTATCACTTTGGCTCTGTGTGCTTTGATTAACCGTCAAATGGTTCCATTTTGTACTAAACCATAACCAATTTGACAGTTAATCCATGGACAATATGATATAGCCACTGTCGTTTAAAAGATACGCAATAGCCCTGCAGGACGAGGAGTATGACGTGCGGCATGACAAGTAAAGTGGCCACACTATGTCTCTGCCTCCTTTCCTCGCTTCTTCCCATGCCACTCGTCGAGTGTGTGGCGGCCGCATTAAGGCGCCACTGCATCCTGCCTGGTTAACACTAATGCGTCGCTTAGAAGAAGAGCCATAGAGTTAACCCTCACAAACACTTTCAAAGGACTGAACAGTCAGAGAGTGAAATAAGCTCCCAGAAGATGGTAGTCTCAGTTCAAAATATAAACTAATCAAAAAAGACCAGTTAATCAAATTATATCATGCTGGAAGAAGAAAGACTAGTGGGGAACAACAGCAGGTATAAAGGCAGCTATCAGTTGTACCTATTAACTACCTGCCTGACAATAACTAACAATAAAGTTAGTTTCTGGTTTGAGAAACCGTTGCAGTCCAGACCCCATTTGACATCAAGCAGTTTTCAAGGAAAATTATCTGCTACGCACTCGCAAACAATTCTATAAAATAAGCTCTTATAGCTTCAGTTTAAAATTGAATAGACCATACCTTGGTTTTTATATATAATTATATCATCTGTATTTTTATGCAGTCGTAAGTTCTTTTTTTTGGGGGGTGGGAAATCATCAAATAACCCCTCCCGCTCTTGGGCAGAGCGAAAGGGAGTGTCAGAATTCTATTGACTAAAAACCACCCATGTTTCTTCTTAGCCCTATATTATGTCGAGGCCGCGGTGACTAGTGTATAACCCGCAGCCCCGACGGGATGTTATGACCCCTCTGTCTGTGGTATCTCTACCTATGTACGGATTTACAAATAAATGCAGTTTATCTTTTCGTAAAAGAGTTTGAGTTTGAGTTTTCGTTTAAGGTGGAAGCTCACATCTGGCCCGCGAAATTCTAATTTTCTTACGTTTTTGGCAATAATTATAACCATCAAAATTACTAACTACTAAAGAACGACGACTAAATTACTAAAGAATGACTTTTACATGCAAAAATCAATCTTGACATGAAAATGAACTTGGAGGGTTGTATTGATAATTTTGATGGTTATAATTCGGTAACTTCATACGTCTTACAGTCGCAAATCAAATTTTCATAAACATACAACCAAGCACTGGCCTGCAAATTGCCAAAAACGTAAGAAAATTAGAATTTCGCGGGCCAGATGTGAGCTTCCACCTTAAGTTATTTTGTAGCCTACCACAATGTTGTCTTTTTTTACCCTAAGGTTGACTGGTAGAGAATGCCTTGTGGCATTAAGTCCGCCTATGATGTATCACTATTGTGCATAAAGTTTAAATAAATAAATATGATGGCGGTTTGACGTCAGAACTAAATGACGAGTATGAAACATGTTTATTTTCCCCATTTCAGCAGCAGATATGGCGCAGGAAAAACCCGTGTTTGACTACCATGACGAGACTCAGAGCGAGAAGCTGGTGCGCAAGACCAAGGAATCTCCCTTTATGGTCATAGGTATGTAGACCTTGTTGTTAAGATGACCAGCCCACACTGGGCCCGCCTGGTGGATTATGGCCCACCTCCCACGAAGAGAGGGCCTGTGTCCCAGCTGTAGGAATGTTATATAAGTGATGTTGCCTGTTCGGTAATTACCGTAAGAGTAGGTACCTACCTATAATCAAGCCGCATCACTTATAACGTCAATAATCCCTAGAAATTCCTATTTATCAATAGGGAAATTCAGATTTAGAAGTCACTCAACTTCTCGTCATTGTGTCGTGTATCTACTGAGTAGTAACAAGACGCAAGAAGGGCCTAGTTCTGACAAATATTGGATAAATCTGTAAACTGATCTCTAGCATTTGGTAACTTCAGTTCACAACATGGGAAAAATCTCTTATTCCAACTTGTCTAGACGCAATGTGTTTACGATAAAGATTGATAGTGATAGAATGATCTCGTTAGGTACCGGCGAGGCCACAAGCCCTTAAATAGAGATAAAAACGCGGTCGTAAACCTTGTTTGTTGCCTTGTCGTAAAAACTAGTAAGTACGGAATTAAAAGCCGGTTCAGATCCATTTATTTTGTGAACATAAGTAACAACAGTTACCTAAAATAATATAATATTTAGAAACTATCGATGTTCCGCCGCATAAAATATCTTTCTCAAATTAGGGACCTACCTACATGACATAAAAAAAAAACAAATCTATTTGGTTCATACTTACCTAATTGAAACCATCAACTCACATAACATTAAGTACATAAAATGCCAGTTAGTGGAAGAACAAAACAAAGGTTATCCATAGCAGCTATAGAGAAGAGAAGGTAGTTAGTTTTATTTTAGCCAGTGACGTAGCCGAAGCCAATCAAGTGAACAAAACGAAACAATATGTTCGCTAAATTAGATAAGTATTACATTGTGGTCAATTTGTCTAATGGAGTTGTGGTGCTTTGACGAATAACGACGTTGGCTGTCTGCTAGTTTTGCTACAAATGAACTAAGGCCTTGTACAGACGAGCAGCTCTTTTTCACCAACATAGGCAAATGCGTTTACCGTCGATACGTAGATAACAACAAACGCCGGCCAAGTTCAGTCTGTCGAAAGCTAAAGTTTGTTCTGTCAACAGCTGAAGGTGCCTAGGTTGACAGCAACGTGCTGCTCGTCTCTCTGCTTGTAGTGGGCTCTGTTAGCAAACTTCTTTATGGTGAATGCGACAAGGTAGCTTGCGACATTCGAATTTTCTTATGTTTTTTGCAATTTGCCAGTCCTCGCAGTTCATAAAGGTTCTTTTAATGGCTTTTTCATGAAATAGTCACTCAAGAAACCTTTGTGAACTGAGAGGGTTGTATTGTTGATTTTAATCATTAATACTCAGTAAAGTCACATTTGCGCGGGTTACCTTGTCTCGTGTGTACGAGGCCGTTTAGATGTGTTAGTGGATACAGCCTGAAACAGGCTTTAATTAGAAACTTCGGCCCTGCAGAATGTCGCGTAGTCACGTAACAGAACTTGTGCGACGACGGTCCTCTACTTAGGAACTGCGGTGTATTTTGTTTGTTATGCTTACGTTTAGGGCTGGAGTTATTCGGGACAGATTTATGTTTGTGTGGCGTGGTATTCTTACGTACAGTTTACAGTATAATTGCTATTCTTATAATAAGTTATTCTTGAGTTGTTACCCGCGTGCCAAGTAACGTTCAGTTTTTCCTTAATAATCATTGTTTCTGTTAATTTCACAGCTATCGCCGGTTGTGCGGGAGCCGTTGGCTATGGCGGCTGGGCGTACAAAAACCGCGGCGCGATGAGCACTAGCGTCTTCCTCATGCAGTTCCGAGTGATCGCACAAGGAACCGCCGTCGGTGCCCTCTGCGGAGGCATGCTCTACACTTTATACAACAATCACTTCAATAAACCGAAGGAAAACCTCGCCATATTACCGAAATCTAACGAGCATTAAGTACGAGTCATAATAAGTTGTAGAATAATTAGTAATTTAGATGGTCTAATCTTAGTAATATAACTCATATGACACTGTGGCTACTTTTGTAAAGCCGCTGAATTGCAACATTATACTGATTGAAAAACATCGAATCATGACGAAAGAATCACTACTTATAAAACGTTTCGTTTTTATTTGTGCAAGATGTGGGTAGTCAGCACACAGAAACGTGACAATCATCGAGTGTGCATCACGGAAGCGTGGTTTATTCAACACTATGTATTCAAAGTAAATAAATGCTACCCGAGTGATTCCTACTCATAGATAACAATGATTGAAACAGTGTATCGAATTGAATATCCCTGCCTATGCCATGTGTGTTTCTTTGGAACTAGAAAATTTATTTCAGCAATTCAACAGTGGTGCCTACTTAAGCGGTACATTACACACTGTTATCTTTTATTTCGAGCTATCTATCAATTTCGTTACTATCGTGAGCATACGGTAGATTAACGAAGTCGAAGGTCGGTGATATGGTGGCAAGGAAGTTTTAATAAAGGACATTATTATGACACTATGAGCTCGAAGCTCGGGATCAATATTACGATGTAAAGGGATAAGATTGTACATGCATCCTTTCTTTACAAACCCTGCTGCTCCATACTTACTATGTAGCAACGCTTTTATTTATGTATTATTTAATTGTAAGTGGCGTTAAGTGAATGGCTGTGTTAATTTATGCGTTCTGCGTTAATAAACGAATATTATTGTTTGATGTGTTGGAATTTTTGTTTTAATTCATTCAGCAAATGATATAGGTCCACAGATCACAGATATGGGCTACAGATCAAGCTATTCATTTCTAGTTAACGCTGATCTCGCACTGTACGGAAATCCTATACAATGCGGGGCCAGTTTATACTTGAAATGTAATAGGTTGATGTGTTACCATGTGTACCTAGCGTTCTAAAAAAGTACCTACCGACTAAACAAATGGGGCGGTACCCACTCGATATTTAAATAGTTTTATTATATAGGTACAAATGGGTCCTTCCTGCTTCCAAATGTGATTAGGTTTCAGTCGATTTTAAGGCCAATAGCCCAACGAGGCACTCAAGCATATACATTACCCCGCAGCCCCGCAACATACACGCGCAGTCGGGTAAAAAAAAAATTCAAGAAATTTAATAAGAACGTTATTTTATTTGAAACAACAAGAAATTGAGATAAATGCTAAAATTAAGGACAGGTAATCAATCATAATTGTATCACATAGTATAGTACAACTTAAGCGCGCAAAGCGAAAAAAATAGTAAATGAAATGTATATAGACATCATTGCAATAATAGTATAATTATGAGACTGGGCAAAGTTCGTAACTTAATACATTCATTATTCAACAATTATACAATAGGTAAGTTTACTAAATTGTTATCGACTGAAAAACGTAGGTTTTAATTAGGTACAGTAAAAGTGTTCATCCGTGAGAATTATCAATTTCATTAATAGATAAAATGTACCTACGTCACTTATTTGGTATTTCAAAATATAGAGGTAAGTAGATATACTTATGGCTGAAAAACATTTTTAATTATCCGTTTAATTATGTAGTTTACTTATTAGAACAGTTTTATTCAAGGCTTTGGTTGATGACGAATTATAAAATAGTAACGGGTGATCCATGTGTAACTGATGAAAATGTGAATAAATTGAAAATCATATGAAACAAACAATATTATTTTACAAAAAATCATAATAATATGTGCTTCATAAAAATAGCTGCAAAAATAACAACTGGAAATTTTCATTCAAAAAAAGTGTTATCAAAAGTGTCATATTATTAATTTTTCAAGATATTTAACATGTTTTTTTTTTAATTTCTTACAAAGACATTTATGGACTAAAATATTATTGGTATTCATATGAATGATTTAAAAAACACCGTTGAAATGTTTTCAGACATGCTAGATTCAAATAAAATTACACAAATATCTGATCTCCAAATCAATTAATTTTTTTTTTTTTCTTCTTTTAATATAATTCTTTTATTTCCGACAGAAATCATCAATAGGGAGTCAAATCCCAGATGATTCTAATAGATGAACACTTAGAGGCCTCAAACACAGGTCAAGGTATTTGTTCTAAACTAATACTTCATAAGTTATAAGTTTCATAGATAAGCAAGTGTGAAATCAAGAAAACTGAATAATAACCAATTTATTTGTCTATTAGGATATCTGGGTCATCCGGCATTCCAACATGCTTGCCGTCTCGAAAATCACTATGTCCTCGTTAATATAATAATAATTAAGATATTCAATAATAGTGAATGAGACTCCTCATTAATTGCACAACTCATAATACTGACATTTTATTGTTTTATACCAATTAATATATTCACATAATTCAGACAAAACATAATAGGCAGTAACAGAGCACTAACATTGTTGGATACATTAATAAAACAACATTATTACATTACTAAAACAAATACATCATAATTATAATTTCGTTTTGACTTTCTCTCCACATGTTGTCACAGTCTGTTCATTCTCAATATTTCTACTTCAAGTAGTGCATTCAATATTGCCAATCTTCTTTTTCAATGACTCACAGTTCTCTGCTTCATAATACTCTAATGGCTGATAGGGAATCTCCTAATAGGCAGCAGGGAACCAAAGAGAACATGCTGAACAACTGGAAACTTTCCCAAAACCTCTTTTTTGTACATTTTAATGAGACCTTGATTTATTTTGGTCCAAGAGCCAACGCCACTTATACTCCACAATTGATTTGAATGCTCTGCAAAGGGACCAGTCTTCACTTCATTAATATGCTTAATACATGATAAAAACATGTATTCATTGTGATATTTCTCAATTATATCTTCTTGTACAAACTTGGCCGGTGGATATATTCTTGGCTGATCAATGAGTTGTGAGCTACCCCAAATGAAAGGTATGAATTGGTAATCATCCAAGCTCCACACCCCATGACTTCCAGCTGGTTCCATTCTATATATCTTTTGCAAACGTCTGACTATACTCAAATATTTATTAAAAACCAAGAATACTGTTGCCACATTATCTTCAGTTACTAAATTACCTATTTTATACAAACAACAGAGAAACATGACAAAGGCCATCTCATGTCCTGTCCCGTAGTCAATTCTTGTAGCATTACCAAAACTCTCTTCCAAATAAACTTTGATTTCAGGTATAGCTAAGTGTATTCTGGGATGCAGAGCGTTTTGCAGATATATTGTACTGTTCAGTTTAAGTTTGGAGAGCCAATCCCTGAAAGCATTATTACCAAATCTTTGTGGCTGTTCAATAGGTGGAAATTCATCAATGAGTTTATCAATTAAGTCAAGTATATCTAGGAGTTTCTTTACATTCTCTGAGATCTTACAGTCTACTGATAGTGGCTTGGCCTTAATAGCTTCATTCAGTGTAGCTATGAAACCGGTGTATTCCATATAAGCTTCTGATTTCTCCCATATAGCCATGTCTGTGAGTGTTTTTACTGCTTTCTCTGGTTCCAGAAACCGATGGTTAATCGGTAATTCTTGTGGAAGATTCTCATTTATCCCTACATCACCAATAACAGATTCCGCATTCATCTAAAACAGAGAATAATATAAGAGTGAAATATAAATTTACACCAAATTCTATTTCTCTGAAGCATTTCATTCAACCTAAGCTTTTAGACCTTCCCATTGTAGAATCGCCTACATAATGAAAGAGACTGTTTTGTGTACTGATACATATCTAAATGATATAGATAAAGAAATACGAGGGCCAAATTAAATTTACTAGCCCTAACATACATTATGCCGTGTGTACGTTGACCCACAGTAATTTAGTATTACCTCTGTGGAACAAGTCCGCTGCGGACACGATAAGCTTCGCTAATGAAGGTCACAAATGTCAATCTTAGTGTAACCACATGCAACCTTACTTCTTTATTTTGTATCATTTTATGAACAGTGAAAAGCTGATGTGAGCGTGTCAATACTAAAATCATGGAAAAAATACTAAGAGGTATTATGAGATATCGTGTTTTAGATCGTGCAAGCATGGTAAAACAATTTCAAGAAGTAAAAAACAATCCTACGGTAAGTACAATTTCTACTGACCTTTATAATCTGAAATGCTACCAAGGATGTTAAATAGACAAAGTAAAAATGATGGTACTATGACTTTGCACTAATTTAATAAGTGTATTTTGTGTTATAAACGAATAAATTACGGTATTTAGAACAAAATTTTTGACGAAAATTACATTTATTTTGACATTTCATTTCACACTCACTGACAGCGACAGGTAAGGTATGTTTGTTCGTTCAGTTTCCCATCAATCAATACCAACTGTACAAAAATAAACTGCGTTCAAAAATAATAGAAAATGGAGCAGTTTTTGTTAACATGTCAGAATTTTCTTGAGGGTAGTTTGCCAGGATATTTAGATAAAGTGTAACTACAATCCTTAAAATAACCTTGCAACCCTTGTACTTAATATTTGCATCTTCATCTCCTGTTGTATTAATTTAGCATTATGTTTTCTACCTCAGCCAAAAGCAGTATTTTACACATGCATGGACAGCAGAATGATTCCGACAAGGTTCACAGAGACTAGTGTCGGCGATATGTTTGTTGGTTCGTAATTAACTTAATTGTGAAGTGTTTAACTGTCTAATGTTATTTTCAACTTCAATTCCATATAATAAATATGAATCTTTATTTATTTCAGTGCGGAACGCTGGGAATGTAATACCTCACTCGCAGTACTTTGTTGATGAGATGACCAGCTGTGAGCCAGCTGCCTTGGAGCTTGGTTGTATATTGAACGATATAAGACACATTATTGTGTGTGGGCACAGCGACTGTAAAGCGATGAACCTTCTTTATAAGCTAAAAAGTAAAGAGGAATCGAGTATAGTTAGTATCCTCTTTTTTTGTAATAGTACCTATATTGTGTGGTAGATAGCATATTAGTCGTGTAACATACACAATTCTATCCCTTCAGGCACAGCATTCACGGCATGATTTTACGTAAGAATTGTATTAATATACATTATATCATTTACATTGAAGAAAAGTAAACCCCTAATATCTAATATAGGTGCGTAGCTAACATTTCACTAAAATTTCAGGAACAACGGAGACTGTCTCCTCTGAAATCGTGGATGTGCACGCATGCTTACACAAGCTTAGACAAGTTCTTGGCAATGAAAGGTGATTTCACAAAGCCTATACTTTTTACGGCTGAAACCCCGCAACGAAAGTTCGTGGCATATATAGACCCAGATAATAGATTTTGTATAGAAGACAAACTATCACAGGTAACTTAACACTATCGAATTACTTTAACTTCTAAATTAGCTCTAGATCCGAGATAAGGCTTTGAGGACCGAAAGCAGCCAAATGAAAGCTGCTGACTCCTATCAGGATAATCGTCCACCTCCCCGTCTGCAGTTTATAATTCAGAGGCTTTTTTTGGATGCCCAGAGCCCCTAAAAGGAGTAATTTATGATGACACATAGTATTTATCTGTAAATAAAAGAAGTATATACCTAGACAAAATAGGGGATCGGACTGAGTCAAAAAAACAATGATTCTAATTAGTCTGTCAGTTAGATTATCGAAAAATATTGGATACGTGTTTTTTGTTTCATCAAATTAATCAAAATTGACGAAGATAAGATGTGGTTGTGACGTCATTTGTAGTTATAAAATGTACTATCATAATTATAAAGTTTTCGAAGAGTTAACGAGTTTTCGAAGCACTGTATTGACTTGAATTTTTGTTTATGTGAAAAAAGAAAAAATACGTTTCCAATATTTTTTGGAGATCTATCTGACGGATTAATTAGTTTTTTTTTTGTCCGATCCCATACTCTGCCTATTCCTACTTATCTTTATAACAAATAATAAGCATTATTTTGACTGTGTGGCTAATATAGACTTCCCACTGTAGATCCTTACCTCAGCTTATATGTATAAGGATCTGTACTTACTTGGTTCATAAAATACTTACGACTTACATTGTTATTTTAATATTTTCAGGTGAACACTCTACAACAGTTACAAAACGTCGCATCCTATGGAATGTTGAAGAAGCGCCTAGAGAAGCACGACCTCCACATTCACGCGCTGTGGTTCGACATCTACACCGGAGACATTTACTATTTCAGCAGGCGAGCCAAGCGATTCATCATCATTGACGAATCATCTTACGAGTCGATATTGGCTGAAGTCAGAAGATTTTACTCCTAGTACTTTTATAATACTCATTGTTCAGCATTCGCGATCTCGAACGTATTATTTTTGTCTGCATTTTTCTCGGTCACATAGTCGGCATCACCACTTATTAAGATAAAAGGAGAAGTCCATAATGAGCCAATATTTTACATAAGACTATGATAACATGGTTACTTTGTGTGTATAGTAGTTTCGGAGTTTAAGAAGCGCGTCATTGTGTAGCTTTAGTTAGAACGATACGGTTAGTAGAAACGTGAAAAATTGGACGCTGTGCGCCTGGGAATGTTCTTAATACTAAAATTATAGATGGGTTTTTAAAATATTGGATGGCAAAGTTACGCGTTGCCAAATACGGGTTTTAATTTTATTTTGTAAAGATTGGAAATACTAAAATATTCCATACAATTTTCCATATACAGCGTATCATAAATCAGAATCATAATATGTAACACGATGTATATACTTCCTTAAAATAAAACAAGTTTACTACTATTGTTGCTAGGTATTTACAGCCAGGAATGAAAGTCGTCATTATAAATTATAAAATAATCACATTACATTACTCACACATCAGTGTAATGTGTACCTTACTTATTATAATATGGTTATCTACTTTTGTTAGTGACTGTATCTACAGGTAACGCTCATTTTAAGTTTGCTTTAGGTACTTGTTTTTACTTTAATTTTAAGATTTTATTTACTTAAAAAAAATGAAATAGTTAAGGTTTTGCTTTTAAGTAATTATTAATTGTTCATATTGTTTTTTTTTTATGTCTTGCCTTTGATTTTGGGACCAAAAATATAGTTTTTGTTATCTATTTCGCCCCGGCCTTATTATTTAAATTTCCCCTTACCGGTCCAATGCATTCCATCCAACGCGTGTCCATTGAACACAAAATAAAATTAATAGGTATGGTGGTGCGAGAGCAGCGGTGGCCCAGTGTTGTCGGCTCAGACTTACGAACAATAAGTGGTGGATTCGAACCCAGACGCATTACTTCGTGAGGAGACTTTCATGTCTTAGAACCAAACTGTCTGTGGAAATTGTGTTGAAAAAGACGGCGGTTTTAGTTCCAACAATGGGCACGCGCCAAGAGAACTATTGACTCTAAAATGTTCATTCATGCCAACAACATTGGTGTCATATTTATATGCATGCGCACTATCCGGTAGCGATAGCGTTTATAAAATGCTTGCGTAGCGGATTAATGGGCCAACTAATTTAATTTATTTGCCATGGCCTTGCTTTGCCTTAGAATTTATACCTCTAACACGTGCCCATAGAATTGTCTCATATCTGGTATTTTAGGATCGATCACACATGCCAAATTCTCGCTACGACGACGACGTAATTGTAATGAAAGGGGAAGTGATGATGTGAATGATGAAATGAATCGACACTCAAGAGAGGGAAAAAGATTCTAAATTAATAAGAAAATGTATAAAAATAGACAAATGTTATAAAATTAATTAAAGTAAATACTATTACCATTTCTGAACAAAATAATGATTGATTTAGTTAAGTCAAATTGTCAATGTCAAGGGACGGACAAGTACATTTTGACATTCGTGACCTTCAACTGTTTTGACGGTTACAATACGACCAGTTTATGTTTGCAGTACAGGGTGGCGCTTCTTGTCAAGAAAAAATGCAACGATATGTCAAAATTGGTACATTTATTTTAGTTCTATATTTTGCCGCCTGCACAGAAATGTTGGTCGAAGTATACTATACTACGGCACCGGCAAGGTTGGAAAATTTTCACGTCACTACATTGATGTTTTATCCTTTTTCCATTGATGAAAATCAGTCGAGGCAGAAATAGATTGGACAGCAGCGAGAACATTGAGTCAACATTTTTCTTTCAGCAGTAGTAGCAGTAGCTGTCACTCTGTGTAAGTGTCCATGTGTAATTGTGATGCAATATATGTATAAAATGTTTTAAGTTATATAATTTTGTGAGTGGAATTGATAGCCGTTAAGTCTTTACTTTTTAAAGCTAATATCTTATCAAGATCTCAGCTGTGACCTTCGATAGGAGAGGACTACTGTTATGATACTAATCTTGACAAACTAGAGCCAAAATAATAATAAAGGACTGGTTCCCCTATGTTAAAGATGTTGTATCTTATTTTGATTTAGGGGAATATGCTTTCAGGGAAATTATGTAGTATTGGTTAGGCCAATACTAGCTGGTTTTTATTAAAAAATACACATTTTTTTTGTTTCTCTTTTTTTGGTTAAAGGTTACTTATGTATTTTATGTTTCAGATGCAGAATGACGAATCCAAAGCAAATATTTGATTATAGAGATGAATCTCAATCAGATAGGCTAGCACGGAAGTCTAAAGACTCACCATTTATGATTATAGGTAAGAAATTATCTTACATTGATCCACCTAACAATAAATTCATTACCTAATTCAACCATAATTATGTTTTTGTCTAAAAGTAATCAATCATACTACATAATATATTAAATGTACAGTAGCCACGAAACCATTAACAATCATGGAGAAAGAAGTCTTTACATTATTTCTGTCATAAAATTAATGCAACTTTAACTGTTTCAGGTATCTTGGGATTAATTGGTGTGTGTGGCTTTGGAGCATACAAATATAAAACGAAGGGTAAAATGAGCACCAGTGTGTTCCTAATGCAGCTAAGAGTGGCAGCCCAAGGCACAGTAGTGTCAGCGCTAACAATAGGACTTGCATATACACTTGTGAGGGATCATTTACTAAAGGATAATAAGAAAAAAGAATAATTTTATAAAAAGATTATTTAGTGAAATTGTCTAGGGAAACTTTGTTACTATGTATATAGAAAACTACTGCAATAACATGATCAGAAATCTCAATCTAATCTCAAAACCCTTATAAAATTAATATCATGTTTGCATGTTTCATTGCAAGTTTCCCTAGCTAGTATAGTTTAGGAGCTAATTATGTTCTGTGATCATTTAGCAGGTATTAATTTACATGTATGTAATAATATGTTATTTATTGGTTAAGTTATTACATAGTAAATAGTACACTTTGTTCTAAATTTGTATTCTGTTGGATCTCTGACAAAACGGTTTTTTTTTGCTGCCAGCTATTCATTATGTGTTTTAGAATTATGCAAGCCACAAGATAATAATTGTTATAACATTTTTTTTTACTGTAGATCTACAATAAATCATTGTTCTGGTAATATTATAATCTACATAGCAATGGTCAAGTTCAAAATTACATTAATCTGGATTAGAAATAATAAAATGAATCTGTACTTAAGATCTTATGCAATGTTGTGTATTGTTAGACAAGTGATTGTGAAAGCAATAAATATAACTGTTGTGGTACATTACCTTGCTTGATCTATTTCTTGAAAAAAATATAAATAAAATTGGTTATATTTGACTCTTATTGATTTATTCAAAATATACGTAAGTCCAAACATTATTACAACAATACAAAAATATTTGCTTTATTAAATTTTTACATTTCATAAATAAATATATTAACATGCAACAAACTAACATTCAATCACTTTTGCTACAGTCAGAAGTCTTTTTCATTCTCAGACTGAAAGTAGGAATGGTCAAGTCATCCTTATCAGATGTGGAATGATTTTTAATGGAATTTGACGTCATTTTAACCGATGATAGGTCATCGGCGTTACTGAACAAGCCATTAGACATGTTCGAACTGGAGCTCGAGCGGTACGTCAGGGACTTGAACAGCTGGACGGGGGTGGAGGTCCGCGCTCGGTTAGTGCCGCTGCGCGCACTGTCTGTGGAGCGCTCATTGCGATTTACCTGTGATGATTCTTTCATTTCCTCAGGTATTTTAGTATCGAACAAAGAAACAAACTCTTCTTGAGTATCGTTAACATTTGATTTATTTGTAAAGGTAATTTTCTTAGATAGTTCATTTCTTAAAAATTCTTTAACAGTCATGCTGTTTGAGAAATTAGTTTGCTTTTCTGCATTCTTTGCATTATCTACAGTATTCTTATTCTGTGTGCCTTTACATACATTTTGTCTTCCTGATGAAACAGAATCTGAAACTTGGGCTGGTTTTTCCTGATGAGAATTTTTAGTTTTAAATTGAGTTAAGCTAGAACTAGAGGTGTTTGAGGACGACGATAAAGCCAAACGCTCTTTTGTCTTTTTCAAAGTAGAGGATGCCCAGCCCATACCAAGTTTTTTAAAAGCATTTTCTAGGTCAGGGTTTGAAGAAAAGCTCAGGGTATCCGAGGTTTCCGCGATATTTTCTTTATTTTGGACAATAAGACTTGATTTCTTCTTACCCCTACGTGCTTTTGTCAAAGCTAGCATGGATAACGTAGATTCCGAAGAAATGGTAGTAGAGTTAATATTGGATGCTGTATCAAATTTAAATGGTTCGGTAATGATATTTCTCTTTAATAATTCTGCTATTACATCTGGTAAACTACCATCTGAATGTAAAGAACTGATGTCATCATGAATAGCATCGTCTCTCTGTATATCGTCCAGGTTGGAGCCTTCGTCTGGTGGCTCCATGTTGTATTGTTTGGCATATTCTTGAATGCTAATAAAAGGCTCCAACATAATCTCATTAAACTGTTTTAGATCTATCATTTGGAATTTAGAATCGTCTGATGATTCAGTTGACGAAAACTTATACATTTTAGATAAATGTGACTTAGTTTGAAGCAAGTCAGGGTTCATGGAGGATTCTTTTCCAACTTCACGTTGCCCGTTATTTTCTACAAATTTGTCATCAGACCCAAGGGATGATCTGTTAGAATTGATCGAAACCTCTTTAACATCGTTGCGCGCTGACTGATTCTTGTGTTTCGTACTCATAGGAGAGTCTACTTCTAGGACAGTTGATAGTTCGTGCGGTATTATATATTCTTGTCCATGTTTTAAACTAAGTCGAGATAATGCCGGTGGTGGTTTTGGCCTACTCCTCACCATCAGTTCCGCCGTATTTTTAGATACTTGTAAAGGCGAGTTCAACTTTTCAACTGATTTTGGGCTTTGTGGTAAATTCGGCTCTGGTGTTTTGAAAGTTGGTTTGGGAATATCTGCCAAGATATTAATGTGTTCAGGCAGAAGTTCCTTATCTTTAGAGTTCTTCTTATCCCGAATAGTTTCAGGAGATTTCGTTTCCTGCCTCTGTGAAACATCGTTAATATCGAATGTAATAGGGCTTACCACTGGCTTATCAGATTGAGAGTCAGTTGATTCGGCAGATGAAATTTGGCTATAAGCCAGTGATTTGTTTTTTCGTACCTCCTCTAATACTTTGGCAAGGTTTGACAATCGTTTAGTACATTTTTCGGTCAAATCAGCAATTTTTTCCATGTTTTGTAATTTATCTTCTGCTAATTTCATAAAATTGGTATCAGTGTTAACATTAATGTTTTGGGTGGTCTGCGTAGACATACTAACGTGTACATCTGTTGAGTTGAATTGTCCAGTTGACTCAGAATCGACTGTTGTCTCCGTCGCCGTAGCTTGATGGCGCTTCAAATGATGTGCGTTTCTTTTTTTAGAGGACACAGTTCTGGTGCGAGTTTTGAATCTGTCAGTCCTAGCAGCTGAATGTTTCGCTGTAGATTCAGAATCATGGGATCTGGGGGATGGTTCCATATAAACTTGCCTCGGTGTGGGAGGGCTCCTACTCCGTGTTCTTTGCTCTGCACGCATTGCAGTCACACATTTGTTTTTGCCTTCAGTCGATGACTGCGACGCAGATTTTTTGTCCTTACGCGGACCTGCTTTTGTTTGCTTTAGAAAGTGTTTGGAAATATTTAAGGACTTTACTTTGTGTACGGGCCTTTTACGGAATGTTCGCGATGAAGAATTTCTCAGATTCCTCTTATTATTAGCATCTGAATCAACAAAAGAACTCTGTGTCTGTTGCTCCTGTATAATTTGCCGTTTTATCAAGTTTTTTATTTGTTCTAACGATATCGTATTCACTAGTGAAGATTTTCTCTCATCAACATTGCATGGGACATTAATTATTGAGCTGCCTGGAGTGCCTACCGAGCTGCATTCTTGATCAGCTACTTCAACTGCTTTTAGCCCTTGTTTATTCAAAGACAATAATTTATTCACATAATCTCTAATAATGGGATTTAACCTAGATTGGTCGGCTTTTTTAACCCGATACGGGCTTGCTAATTTTAATCTATTACCTGAAGACAATTCTATACCGACATGCGTATTAACGTTTCGGAACGATTTATGTCTTTTGTTTTTATGGCAATGCCCTTTTACATGATCAACTTTTCCACGACTATGTGTGCACATTGGTTTGTCAATAGCAATGTGCCTTTTACAGGGCACATTTCTTTCTTTTAGAAAATCTTGATTTTGCTGTTTTTCAGGAGAACTATTTGCTGTATTTGCCGGAGTTATAAATCTTTTACTTTTATATTTTTTATTACAGTTTACCGGTACATTGACTTGGTTTGGTCCTGCCTTACTACAGTGCACACATTTTCGGCAAGCGCAATCAGCAAATTCTTTGCGGTATTCCTTTCCAATTAGTTCAATAGTGCGTATTGGATCATATGTTTCTTCTTCGGTCGTGGCATAATCATGTCTTAAGAATTTAGGTAAAATCATTTCTGGTGGACTCATATAAGCAGTAGAAGTCGAGGAACTCATGTGAAAGAAGACAGGTTTATGTATCGGAGAGCTTAAGGTAGTTTGGGTGTACGTAGTTGTAGACGGTCTAGGAAGTGAGCCAATTTTTTTTCCTTCAGTTAAACTGGTATGCACACTATTTTCCCGTATATCTTGTTTATTCTCTGAAGTAGATTGTGGAGAAAATACATCATTACTTCCTTCAGTAATAGTTTCGATGTGACATTTTTCATTATTGTTTGACGGTATTTTTAGTTCCTTAGAGAAGGCATTTGTGGATGTGGCATCGGGTTGAGGTGGTGTCTTAGAGGACTGTTTATCAATATCATTTCCGTTGTCCGAAACATTGCGTCTGTCTTGGTTAGCTGTTAGCTGTACATCGTTCACATTGGGCTCGCAGCTAGCAGGTAAATTATTTTCATTGCCACTATGGATTTCTTTTCCAGATTGTAAATTATGATTGAGCACTGTGGTTTCATCAGGTATTTTTGTTTGTGGCGCTTTATCTTTCTTTCGAAGTTGTATGACCACTTCGTAAGCATTATTATTAAGAAGACCAGAAGAATCTATGAAGAATTTCCCTGCCTCGTTGCCAGTTTCATCAAGTAATTTAATATACCCACCTTCCGATGAACCACCTTTGTCGTTGGCGACAGTTACATATGAGGATGTTGATGGCACAGAAGATTGCACAGATGGAGGAGGGTTGTTCGGATTGTCTTTGAATTCGCTGGGCCACTGGCTGTCGTTAGTTGTCCTAAAAGCAATTATTTTATATTATGTATCTGCTATGATACAGGATCTCCAGTTCCCGTAAAGGCTTTAAAAACCTAGAGCGTTAAAAATACTTACGTAGCAGGTGCAGGACACGCTTCGCCGCTATCCCAATGTAGAGGGGTACCTGAAAAAATTAAAAGAATATAACTAAAGTATCTCACACATCAATGAAATACGACTGGAGTGGCTAGCTGACAATAACTAACCTCTGTCACGATGTTGGCGTCTGCTTGGGGTCTTACTGTGACGCGATCGAAGATGTATGTCTTCAGACCGCGCAGCTGCCACCTTGTCAGGGGCATCATAGTAAATCGACGCTAAATTATCCCTGGAAAAGAATACAATTATCATCTATGCCACCTTTTCAAATGCGTCGCACATAGCTTTCAAATACATATTCCTTATTGAAAAAAAAACAATATTACTAAATTGCTTATGTTTAACGAACCACCAGATCTAGTAAAATGTAACAGCAAAAAATCACTTTGTTCCACCAAAAATAGTAAATAATAATTTTATTTACACAGGCATAAAATCCCAAATTACACAAAAAAAAACCACCCTAAATGGTCACCAAAACCTAAATTCGTCGTAAAATCTTTATCGTGAAATTAGAACCAAAATTATACAACTTGTGATCCTACATTAAGCAACCAACTCCAAATTTTAATTGTTTAATCAAAAAATACTTATTGACCGACCACCTAAATTGAACAGAATTTTAATTAAAATGACATTTAAATATTACTTATTATGTGACATCTTTTTATCCTACAAAAGTAAAAGGATCGATCTTTTACTTTTGTAGGATAAAAAAATATGTCATATTTACCTTTGGTGCTAGACGGGTGCTGCCGCGGCACCCTCGCTCGAATAGGGTAGTTATAAAAAAAAAATTATTAGTCCGTCATACAGATTTCCAAAAAATTTTGGACACGTTTTTAATTTTTTCACGTTAACAAACAATGGAGACGATACAGTGCTTTGAAAACTCGTGTGACGTAATTTTCTGAGACATTAGTATGACATTCTTTAGCGGTCAGTGACGTCACCAACCCCCCCACTCAAATCTTTGACGCGTTTTATCTTCGTAATTTTTTATTGATTTGATAAAACTAAAAATACGTATCTAATATTTTTCGATAATCTAACAGACGGACTAATTATAATCATATTTTTTAAAGTCAGTAAACATCCTTCGCGCGTTAATTGTCACTGTTCTAACCTTAGATCTAATTAGTTTTCACTAATCTAATCAAATGCTTCACCAACAATAGAGGGGCGCAAGACAACTAATGTACCATAATAATATAGCGCAATAATTTACTCATTAAAATTTGGTGATCAATTTACTAGGGTTATTGGTCACAGAGTTATTTTTGGTGGTCATTATATTTATCCCCCCTTACTAAATGTAATGTCTATCATAATTTCATTCAGTAATATTGATTTATTTATCAAGGAAGATTTTGAGTATGAATGTGGATGGGTATAAAACTAGAGGAAAATGAACGATGGATGAATGTTTAAAATGATAAGTCCAGAAAGGAGGTGTCTCATGAGATGACGAGAAACAGAGAAGTATGGAATAAGAACCATACTTCTGCTGCACCAATCCTAAATGAATTGGGATAAGGGCAAGAAAATGATGCTGATCAAATGTTTTTATTTGAAAGCTATGTGTGACCATTATTAATTTTTAAATTTACCGTCTTAAGACCGGTCTAGTTGCAGTAGTCTGTCTGGTTGAACGAACTAGTGCAAGTTTTTAGTTGCAGTAGTTCGGTTGAAATATAGCACTGAACTACTCATACTCTTTAGTAGCAACAGTTCGATTTGTAATATTAAGAATCAAATTTTACACCACACTTTCTTACTTTGTTGATATACAATCAAAAAATAATCAGTACAGGAGATTCGGAAAGCAGACATTACCGAAAAAAGTAGTTTGAAGCATACTGAAAGGGATGATTTCATAAGAGGATGACTCAACCACAATTAACTTGATTTCTACTGAGTTATTCAATTCAAAGTGGCTCTATTTTCGTGTTCAATAAATAATGTAAGAAACTGTTTTGTACAATTTGATTCTTAATATTACGTACCGAACTGTTGCCACTAAAGAGTATTAGGAGTTCGGTGCTATATTTCAACCGAACTACTGCAACTGAGAAGCTGCACTAGTTCGGTCAACCGGACTACTGCAACTAGACCTAAGACCTAGTTCTTCATCGCCTAAGTTGCATATGACAGTGAAAAGTGTAACTGTAATGTAGCCACTGAAAAACATTCAGTGTTGTTTAAGAATTTGTAGGTGATAGCAATCGTTATGTAATAAAAACCGTAAAGCACTATGTGTTACGACTACACTAATATGATCACTATAAAATTCATTACTTATGTTTTGAACATTATATAATTTACCACCAAGGTTTGCGAGGCGTGGTAGACTTCCACATCTCAACATTAGTAGTGCAACAACTCATCTTGTAGCCTCCCCTGCTGAAGTATAGGAATTGGTAGCAGTAAGGAAAGTAGGGGATAGGATAGAAAAATTAGTCAAAAACATAAAAACTCACCCCTGTTCCTCCACCATTTTGTAGATACCTGAAAAAGTAATTTTGAATTGTCTTTAGAATTGTTTAAAAACATTGTTTTTGCATTAGATATTTTGATAATAATACAGAGGCAAAATTTGTTTGTAAGTAGAGGTGATAATCTTCAGAATTACTGATCATATTTAAAAAAATATTTCACTTAGGTACTGCAAGCTACATTATCTGAGAGTGTAGTTAATGAGCTACATTTAAAACGTAACCATGGGTTAATTTCCGTACATAACGGGAGTGAAGCCGCGAGCATAAGCTAATAGTCAATATGGTAAATATAAATACCTTCTTGAAGTTGTTCAAATGACACATTTTCAGCTCTCTTGTTGGTTGTTTGTTCAGTTTCCTGCTTCTGAACTTGTCCAATATTAGTCAAAGATTTTGCAATTTCATTCAAAAGTTTTGTTTGTTTTTTCGACTTTTTTGTAGTTTTTGAATCCAGTACTTTGTATATTATTATTCTCTCAGCGTCAGATAGATTCTGATTTATTTCTTTAGCATTTCTATGTTTCCTTTTCTTTTCAACTCTCATGTTTACTAGTGAACTTGTGTCTGAAGTAATGGAGGAGCTATCAGAAGATTCAGAGGTATTTTTATCTATTACAGTTACAGTTTCAACTATTCTTTTGCCAGGTGGCTTGTCCTGCGTATCTTTAGTTGGGGGCGTGTGTTTATGCCGCGACCTGTATTCGTGGTAACTATCAACTTGGCTGAACTTGACACTGTTGCCAGACTTCCCCTGTTTCACAGAGTTAGGTATTGCGTGGATGACGAGGTTGCCGTCTGTCTCGGGTACAGGCATCCAAGAGTATTGGAAGTCTCTGCTGTCAAAATGGTCGTCTACATTATGTCTTACAGGTGATTTGAAATTGTTGCTACTTCTCTGAAAATAATAACATATTACTGTAGTCAAATTGAGAGAATTTGTAAATGGTAGTTTTAACAAATTAAATTTTTAAGTCAACTTGAATATTTACCGAACAGATATGTTTTTTACATTCCTTTTCTATTTTCTTGTATTCTTGTTGCATCTTCTGCTGGCGAATCTCATGCTGCATTTGCTGGCGACGCTCGTCCATATACGCATTCTTCTAAAATAATAAACCATCACCTTTGCGAGTGTTCTACCATTTATAGAAAATGAGAGTGAGAGAATAAAAGCTTAATAGTATATATATATTTTTTATTATATATTATTATTATATAATATAATAAAAATCTAGTCATACTCACAATAACTTTACTACCCTTGTCCTTAGGCAAGGAGTTCAAGAAATTCATAGTATCCTTGTACTCTTTCTCAACATTTTGCTTAGTCACTGCCACTTTGTTCCTCATATCCTGGACTTTCCTCTGTTCTTTGTTGTTAACACTGAGGGTGGACACCTCCCTCATGGCCTGGGAGTATGCATCCTCTTCGGACTGCAGGTCTCTGACTACAAGTCTGTCACCGTAAGGCAAGTCCCTAGAGTCTCTAGTAGAGTGGTTGTACATTAAAACTGAGCTCTTCCTTTGAACAGGATTTTCTCGCTCTGGAGATTTACTGATTTTAGCTTTGTTGTTAGAGGCAGGTGCCTTACCTGGAACTGTCAGTAATATTATAAGTAACTATCTTAATATTATTAATGATTTCATTGAGTCAAATTCATTAAGTAAGCTTGATGCATGTCTTTACAATAATACAACTATTATACTTAATTCATCATTTACATGGGCAATGAATACAAGAGTACATGATTAATTAAATATTATGATACAAGTGAAACTAGTGAAAGTTGATATAAAATATAATGGATAAATGTTCCCAACTCCAATGGATTACAAAGCCACCATTGTGTATTAGTTGCATCATAGTTTTGCTTACTAAATCCTGAACCAACTTTACTCCTCCTAAATGGGCTTCTCCCTCTTACGATTGGGCTTGGTTGTATATTAGCTTGACGCACTGGTCTTATGGAACTAAAGATCTGGTTGATTTGAGCATTAGTCACAGATTGAAATTGTCTACTATGTACAGGACTATCATAGTTAACTTGCTGGGAACAAAATTGGCAGTTCCTTTCTGATCTCCAGGCCGGCACTGGAATGATTTGTTGATCATGAACTTGGCAAACATTATAAGGAGTACCTTCAGGTTTAGTAGATCTTGTGCGTTCTATTGTCAGTTTCAAGCTTTGCATATCATCTGGTGCCCTCTTGTTTGTGAATGTTGGTTCAGTTTCACGTAGACGCAGTTTTCTGTTTTGCAGGTATTCAGACACAATTGTCAAGGAAGGTCTTCCTGGTTCTCTTTCTTTAATTTCATGTATATGCTTCCCTAGTAAACTAGACGGCATGTCCTTGCTGAGAGCAAACAAGTCTAATTTGTTGCTCTTGTCAGCTTTACTTCCTATTAAGTCATCAGAGTCCGCAGGAGTGTCTTTGTCTGTAGGAAGTGAGAGTGCTGGGACAGAAGGATCCCACTCAGGTATTGTCGCCATGTCCCACTGAGTGGCCATGTCACTTGTCTTCACAGCCTCTCCCTCATTGTTACTTGTTCCTGCATCTTTGTTGTTTTCTTTTGAGTTTGCAAGCTCTGAGGAAGTCCCTGCCTTTTGGCAAGAATCATCAGAAAAATTTGTGCTTATAGTTTTGGACAAAAGCCTATTAGCTACCACTGATGATTTTTCCCGGCTAATTTCATTAGCAACCTCCCTGTGGAACAAAATAATGATAAATGGAAACATATTATTGATGAATTATAATTAAAAGTTTTTGATATGCCAGTTCATATAAGTAAATAATCATTTATTTACCTACAGATTACATTTATGTAGACTATGTACTGTAGTCTTAATAAATGTAATGGCTATTCTTTGCATGTAAGAGTATAAAACTATTTATGCAGTTAATGTCACACAATCCCATAAATAATTCAAAAATTTTTGTTCTTCAAAAGAAAGCACAGTTATTAAGATACTAGCTCAATGCAGAGCCCAGTGATTATCCCACGGGATCATATTAAAATTAAAGGGATAAAAATTATCAAAAATAAACTGTAATCCAGGTTATCTAACTTTGCCAAAGGACAAGTATCTCAAAAAATAAGTATAAAAATTATATACTTCCGGTGATGATCCCTACTGGCTCGCACATTTTCATTCATTCAGGGGCAGAATACTTATAATTTTAGCTTTAGAATAGGATTGAAAAACAATTAAATGTTGTATGCCAAAACAATTAAATATTGACAGTGCAATTGTTGAAAATAGTTTTTATACCTACTAGGTTAATAATAACATATTTACAAAATAATATAAATAACATTTACTGCTGCCTGGCAGTTACCATTGCAGTTTCGCTCGAAAAATAAAAAATCCTTTTTTGTAACAAGAAGAAAGCAATAGTTTAACATGTAAGTCATCTTTTTTTAATTTTTTTATGGTTGTTATAGTAAAAATATTTAACTTTCAATCATGCAATACCTAGTATTGCATGATTGAAAGTTAAATATTTTTAAGATAAAAAATACTGCACCTGAAAGAATATTTGGAGCAATTTCTAAGTATAAGGATTACAATTGGAAGTATGCAATTTATCAAAACTCATTTTAAACTATTTTTTAGATATTTTTCACAACTGTCGGACGAGGCGTTTTTTTTTTTTTTACCCACACTAGGAATTTCTCCTGTATCGTGGGTACGTTCACAAACATTTAAACTCGAATACACAAATACCCAGACCCGCAACAACTATCTGTAGGTCATACAAATATTTATTCCGTGCGGGGATCGAACCCGCGACACGCAGCGCAGCAGTCCATTGCTTGAGCCACTGCGCCAACCGTGGCGCCAATTTACTATGGAACCTGCTACTTATCCTTTTATCCAAAAATTGTTCCGTTGTTTTGGCTTGAAAGAGGAACACACTCATCCAACATAACACACTTTCACAGATTCTCACCTGGCTTGTACTTTTCTGTCCAGTAGTTTTTTCTGTTGGTCTAATTTCTCTTGCTTTTTCTTTCTCAATTCAGCTGTAGCCTCTTTACCCCGCAACTTAGACAAGTCTGTCTTCACTACTGCATCTATTAACAAAACTTGCATCTTAACAACTAATTAAATATTTGTTACTCCACTTCATTAGGACATCACATAACAAGATTATCTATAACCTTTTCTGATTTGTTCTCATCATCAATGATGGTATGAAATTTTAATGATCACAGCAGAAACTGATTTCAGTTTCACACAGACATAGGTTTCATCTTTTGGGTGAAATACATGTCTGTGTTTACATAGCACAGGTTATCTTATAGGTTTATAAAGTGAATGAAGGGTAATTTATTTTGTGTACAATGCTTTATAGCATAGACCCAGCAAACATAATATCAGTTTTTTTCTCACAAACTTTCAGTCTATCACTTCATAATATCAGGGTATAGGAGTTTTGATGCAGGTAGATGAAATAAAGTAAATTTTCACTAGCAAGTAGATTCATATTTAAGAAAGTAAGATGCAATTACCCCAATAACTTAAGCTTGAGCAGAAGGAGGAATCGTACAAATGATCACAACAGCATATTGCAATCTAACCCCAACTTACCTTGCTCAGTGAATTCGGTAGCACTATGATGACCCGCGCCAACGTTTTCCAACCCTTTCGCATACAGCACCTCCAGTCGCTTGACCAGTTTCTCTTGACATTCAAAATATTCCTTTTGTTTCTTCGCGTCTAGATCGACAACTTGTCGTAACTTTTCAACCTTGGCGCGCTGTCTTATTTTCTTAGCGATGTCTTTCGACTGCTCTCGGACCTAAAAATTCTCATGCATACTTTATCGGTACCTACTTGACTAATTTTTTTATTTCTATTACACTTCAAAATTACAATCTTATCAAATTTCAAACCTGTTGAAGTCTCAGCTTTCGTCGTCGTAGAAATTCATTTGTTTTTATAGCTTCGTTCTCTGAAGTCATTTTGACATTTGATTCGACGAAAATAAGTTTTTATTTACATTTCAAGCCAAATTACTTAATTAAATAGTTTCTCTAACTTATCTGTAACTAAATTAACAAATTAATTAATAGGAAGTACTTGAAAATCCAAAACATTCAAAAATCAAACAAACGTCATCCAACGTATTTGATGAGATGACAGCAGCAGACTCAGTATTCAGTAATAATAAAAGTAAATTCCAGCGGCTACTCGACTAGCTAGTGTAGTCCTAGTCGAGTCATCGACCTCAATCAGGCGCTGACCTTGCCTATGATTTGGTTAGAAAGGGATGGGGAAAAAGCACGAAACACGTAATACGTGCCTATAAATTTTGAGGGTGTCCTCGATTATCTGGTACCCCACCATCAGATCCTGACTTGGTGACAATAGGACCACCACGGGAGTATACTAAGCTAATTGGTATGTGAGTATACTCTTCTGAATACAAAAATATTTTTGAAAATCGGTTCATTAATGACGGCGCGGTTGGCGCAGTGGCTGAGCGATTGGACTGTTGCGCTGAGTGTCGCGGGTTCGATTCCCGCACGGAACAAATATTTGTATGGCCTACAAACTGATATTTGTTTCGGGTTTGGGTGTATTTGTGTATGTGAAGTTTAAATATTTGTAAACGCACCCACGATACAGGAGAAATTACTAGTGGGGACAACGTTTTAAAAAAAAATGATATCCGGAAACAAACATAGGTACAAAAAAAAACATACAGACACCTATTCGTCTATATGTTTTTTTAGTATTTCCCCAAAAATATCAAATTTTTCCGTCAGATAGATTTTCAAAAACACGAGTTTTTTTCTTTTTTCACATATAAAAAGATGAAGATGACGATACACAGTGCTTAGAAAAGTCGTGTCAAGTCGTGTGACGTCACATGGTTAGTAGAAGGTGGTAGTTATTATTATTATTAGTACTTTTTTACTCACAATGTGACGTCAAAAGTGATGACTCATGATCTTTGACACGATTTATTTTTCTCAATTCTTATTAATTTGATAAAACAAAAAACATATATATCCAATATTTGTATACGTCACACGACTTGACACGACTTTTCGGTTTCGGCCGTCTACGAAACCGTAGTTTCGTAACTGGTTTCGATGAAGGAATGATTTGGCCTTGCACGTAACTAGTTTCGATGGAGGATATATTTGTCTTTGTACGAAACCACGATTATGTACAATGGTTAATTGGTTACGTACAAAGACTTTACTGTAATAAGGTTTCGATGAAGGAATGATTTGTCCTTGTACGTAACTAGTTTCCATGGAGGAATTATTTTGGGGATTGAGGTAGTTCAGTAGAGCGTTGACTGTCTACTGAACTGACTGAAAATAAATAAAAAATAAATTCATCGTTTTTTTAAGAACATTATGTTTTAAATTTAATAATTAAAAAATAAATTCTAACTGAATTAAAATAAGTAAGTCTATATTCAAATAAATAAAAAATCGAATTCATGTTTTTGTTTTATTTTTAAACACAATATGTTATAAATAAAGTAACTAAAACAGAAATTCTAACAGAACAAAAATAAGTAAGTCGCGATTCGTAGATTTAAATAAACAAATATAGTCACAAAATAATAGCCTAACGAGCGCACAACCCGGTCTAATAAATTAAGTACTTAGTAAAAAAGCATAGATACGGGCATACGATTTCTAGGCAGTGGCCTACAGTAATTTATTTTATTTTCTTTTAATTCATTTAGACTGCTGAACCTCTTTGTCTATTTCAATGTAAATAATTTTATCGTAGGGGTACTCAGTATGATGTTTATAATGCTTGGTTGACGGCTTTGTAAAGGGTCGGTTTACAGCCTGTATAGGGTCGGTTTACAGCCTGTATAGTTTTTTAGGAAATTTGCAGATTGACATTTGCGGCTATGGAATCAACCAATTAAGACAAAAATCGCTAGTTTCGATAAAATAATTATTATTCCTTGTTCGTAACTAGTAAGATTTCATATTTTTGCAAAAAATCCTTGTACGTAACCGTGGTTTAGTACAAAGACAAATATATCCTCCATCGAAACTAGTTACGTACAAGGACAAATCATTCCTTCATCGAAACCAGTTACGAAACTACGGTTTCGTAGACGGCCGAAACCGACTTTTCGAAGCACTCTCTAACGTCTTCATCTTTTATTTATGTGAAAAAAGAAAAAAACACGTGTCCATTAGTAATTGAAAATCTATCTGACGGACTAATTCGATTTTTTTGGTGAAATACCCTCATGAAGTCGATTGAAAAGTTTATAGGTACTATGGGAAATCTATAAAAAGCTAGGCCTAGCTTGAATTGTTGCCGCATAGGTATAAAAATATTATTCATAATCCTATGAGGTATCAAATCTTTATGGATTTACAATGTACAGACGGCAGCACATCAAGCTATCCGAAACAGTTAAATTTTTCAAATTTGACAAATTGTAGTAGCTTGATGAGCTTGATGTGGTGTCTCCGTGTCTGTACTTGTATCTCGGGCAGATGATGACACTAAAGGGTGTAAAAGTACCCTTAACGCAAACGAAGGTTAACAAAAAAATGATCGCAGTGGTGGGGAGAACACAGGGGCGTAGCTACCGCCGTATCTGCCGTATCAATTATACGGGGCCCGGCCCACGGGGCCCCCGACGTGCGTAAGCAAAAATTCATAAAAAATTCGCAATTTTTTTTTTATTTAAGAAATGATAAAGGCAACAAATCGATTTCAATTTCTTCTTTTCCCGTCTCCCGCGTAAAGCGTGCGCTCTAAAGTCATCATCAGATAAAAATAATTTAATAAATCAGTTTGCCGAAAAAAAGGCAAGGTGAGTGTATTAATTTGAATAGTTTGTATTTTTTTTTGGAAAAAGTGATTTAGATAATTATGATGAATAATATTTCTCTTAATTCTAAGCAAACATTTTTATTCTTTTGTAAGTAATCTTTACCCTTCATAAGGGCCCCCAAACCAATTTTATACGGGGCCCCGCCAAGGCACACTACGCCACTGGGAGAACAAGTGCTGTTCTCCCCACCACTGTGATATTTTTTTTGTTCTAGACCATGCCTGGCAACCCCCTAGTTACAGAGATATTGGGGGTCACAGTTCCAAATTTTGCACAGCTGTTTTTGTAAATACTAGTTTTTTCAGGTTAAAACTTTACTTAAATTACCTCTATGACCCGTTTACTATTCAAAGCATCCACTAGCATAATGTTTTAAGAGTGCTACATTGAGTTTTACCGTAAAATGTGATTTATTACCCCAAAAAAAAGTCGTTTCCCAGCAAAAATTTTTGCGTTGGGATACTTAGTTTGATGTACAGAATGCTTGGTTGACGTATGTGTGAAGGGTTACTTTACACCCTGTGTAGTGCAGGGAGGCACCATAGAGTCCACCGCCAGAGTTCCTCCTCGCAAAGATCAATGCCTAGATTTACAATAATTTTACACAAATAGGGTTATTATTATTATTATAGCTAGCCTATGTTGTCCCACTGCTGAGCAAAGACCTCCATCCATTCCTTCCAACGGTCACGATTCTGTGCAACATCTCTCCAATTCTAAAGGAAGACATGTCTTTCTTTGAGAATTATTGGATACTTTTAATTGGGTATTAAATCCATGACCGTTATTTGAAGCTTACTATTTGAGATAGGCCCTATCTGTTTTCCGGTTATTTATGTCTTTCTCCTTCACTCCTATATATCTGTCTCGCTCGCACACTCCCCACCAGGCAGGCCCAAGCGCAGTCGAGAGGCTCGCAGGCATTCATGAAATCATGAATCATTGGCGTCTTGTTTTCCGACGAGTACGGTTGTCTTCACTTTCACTAAAGCTAGGAGTTCACCGTAAATAGAAGTATTACCTGCGCGTGAGTTAATTTCATATTTAAACGGCGTTACCGTTCGTATTTCAAGTCGATTTGATATTATTGTTCATAATTCAAATTGATTACGCAGGTATGTAACGTATTTTTAGCGTTATTTTTCTTGGTTTCTTTTTGTTTCTAGAAACATTTGCTTATTGTTCTTTCTCCTAATCTCAGTATAAAGTATCATAATTATACTGTGTCCTAGTTGTGAATTTTTCTGTTTTACAGATACCTACCTATTAACAAGTGTTTTACTTTTAGGATGGATAATTTAGATAAAAATAGTACATGTGTGAACGCGAGTGATGAGGAACCGCGACATGATTTATCGCGGGATCGTGTGCCAAAACCGACTCAATCCAGTTCTCGGAAACGTGCACGCTCAGCTAGGAGTTCATCATCTAGTAGCAGCCCTTCTTCGTCAAGTGATTCCACGGATTCTGCGAGCTCTTCCGACCGAAAGAAGAAACGTGGCCGTCACCACAAAAGAAGGGGGGGCAAACATAGTCGCAAATCACGGAAAGACAAGCGGCAGATGCACAAGTTATTCCGAGAGGTGAGTGCATTACGTAATCAAATTGCTTTATCATCATCAGTGCCATGTGACGGTGCGGAGCCCGCGTCAGTTATAGACAACGACTTGTTGATTGATGACAGTGATAGTGGCATCTTGTACAATGATGGTAGTGACGCGTGCGCGAGTGAGCCTACTCAGGTTCAACTGCCTTTCAATTTCGATATTGAAACAAAACTAAAAGAGCCTACGGTTCCTAAAGCACCCGATAATTTATTGAAAGCCCTTCAGGATATACAATATTTTAATAAAAGTGAATGGAGTGAGGTCAGGTACTCTGAAGTACAGAAATCATATTGCCATACGCCTGGTTTTATTGACCTAGAAGCTAATGAGGAGATTCGTGCGTAAGATCAGTTGCGCCATTTGGCTTATGCTGACAAGGCTTACGCCGCTCTTACATTTTGTGCGCTGGAACAAAGGCAGGCGTTATCATCTACTTTGACAGAACTACTATCCTGGGCCCATGCAGGACAGGGTTTAAATTTTAATAGCTTGCAAGATAAGATCACAGAGGTTTTTTCTAAAGGTGATTTCCACAAAGCGTCTTCAGATTTATTTATTTATTTATTTATTTTTATTTATTTATTTGTTGCAGCTTATCTGTGGACACAGGGCTGAAGTTATACAAATGCGCCGAGATGGAATAACTAATCACGTTCGTGATCCTTTAATAAAGGCAACGCTACGCAAGAACCCACCATCCAACCGCCATTTATTCGAAAGCGAATCGTTTACCGCTGCCCTTGAAAAAATGGGTGGGGTTAAGAAGACATTCATGCCTTTAGTTAAACCTACAAGTGGCTCTGCTTCGCAAGCAGGACCAAGCAAGGCTGCACGCCACCCCCCGCAGGGGTCGGCTCACTATCATGGACCCTCGCAGGGTACCAGCCATGGATGCTGTGCCTCTGTGCCTCATCCACATTATCAATACCGCCAGTCTTCGCAAGACGGCTATCAAGAACGTCCTCAGCGACAGAGCAACCAGGGTGACCGTCGCACGGCGCCTACAAGCAACAACAGAGGTTCATTTCGCTCGCGAGGTGGCCGCCAAAACTACAAGCCTCAGAGTCAAGGCAAAGGAAACCGTAAACGCCCCGGAGTCTCCTCGGACTACAACCCTGGGAACAAAAACCATAAGTACTGCTACTGACTCGACAGAATTCAGGGCGGGTCAACTAGCACTATTTTACAATCGATGGGAGGAAATGGGAGCTCCTAACTTTCTGTTGCGCATAATAACAGGGTATCGCATACCCTTTCTTCTAAAACCACCTCTAATGTTGCCACATTTGAGGAAAGGGCCCTACATCACACAGGAGTCCGAATCGATGTCGGCACTCATCAGTCAGATGAAAGATCAAAGTGTATTAGAAGCAGTGCGACGTTCCGCGAGCTTCCTGTCAACAATGTTTCTTGTGCCCAAGAGCGATGGCTCCGACCGCCCAATATTCAACTTAAGAGCTTTAAACGACTATGTAATCACGGAACCCTTCAGCCTGATAAATGTATTTCGTGTACCGGAGTTCCTCCAGCCAGGCGACTGGCTTTGCAAAGTAGACCTTTCGCAAGCTTACTTTCATTTACCAATATCTCCGGCACACAGAAGATTTTTGCACCTCATTTACCAAGGGGAGCTATTAGAAATGACCTGCTTACCTTTCGGCCTCAGTACAGCACCGAAGGTGTTTGCTTCTCTGAGCAACTGGGTCGCTCAAACATTGCGAGAACAGAATCTGCGCATAATTGTCTATCTAGACGACTTCTTGGTAGTTCACCAGGACAAGGACACTCTGCAAACTCACGTTCGTACTCTCCTGAACCGTCTAGAATATCTAGGGTGGCAAGTAAATCTAAAGAAATCCGTTGTATCCCCACAAAAGAGTCTTGTGTATCTGGGAGTTCAGTGGGATCCTTGGGCCAACAAAAAATCTCTGCCGCAAGACAAGGTCTGAAATCTTATCCACAAGGTCTCTGCAAGGCTGAACTTGGGCAAGGCTTGCCTGCAAGAATTGCAAAGCCTAGTGGGCCTTCTAAACTTTGCAAGTTTTGTGGTACCACAGGGCAGACTACATCACCGGTCTCTGCTCAGTTTCCTAAATGCATCTCTAAATATGCCAGTCAAGAAGGAGATCCACTTACCAGACGAAGTCCTAGAAGACCTTCAGTGGTGGCTTCACAACAGCCACCAAACATCTGCAATCCATCTACCACCACCAACTCACTTTGTAACCACAGACGCCTCCGATCTGGCTTGGGGAGCTCAGGTGGACGGTTACGCAGTGTCAGGTGTGTGGACTGCTCAAGAACAACATTTACATTGCAACCTAAAAGAGATGCTGGCAATCTTAAAAGTGCTGGAAACCCACGGGCCTCTGCTGTGCAAGTCCACTGCTCTGTTCCAGTGCGACAATCGAACAGTTGTGGCCCACTTACGGAACGAGGGCGGCACGAGATCACCACCTCTGATGGAAGTAACGTACAGAGTGTTCCGCTTACTAGATTGTCATCAAATAAATCTGACAGTCAATTATATACCCGGCATTTACAACGGACATGCGGATCACCTCTCCAGACACAAGCTAGTACCAGAATGGCATCTTCTGCCCGCTTGCACGGAGAAGGTATTTCACAAGTTTGGCACTCCGGTAGTGGATCTATTTGCGTCCAGTCGAGCAAACGTGGTAGCCAACTACGTGTCTCTGGATTTAACAGATACCCAAGCGTTATTCCACAATGCTTTTTCCCGGCAGTGGAACTACCACCTTGCGTGGGTGTTCCCACCACCATACCTGATACCCAAGGTGCTGACCCACCTTAACTCGACGACCGGGCTGTACCTTTTAATTGACCCCGGTGGAGTCGGGTATTCTGGCGGGCCGATCTCAAAGCTCGAGCAGTAGCAGCTCCGTGGTCGATCACCAATCTCAAGGAGAATCTAATAGACACCACGACCGGTCTGCCACCCCCCAAGGTTCAAGAGATGGCGCTCGAAGTCTGGAAAAGTGGGGGTGGTCGAAGAGTTTGACGGGTTGGAATGAAGATCAAATACAATTACTTAGATCCTCGTGGCGTACTTCGACTCTTAAAACCTATAAGGTCGCGTGGAATCGATGGGTATCTTGGTCAAAAAAATATAATTTGGATCCTTTTTACCCAACAGGGCCCATTGTTGCTAGATATCTAGCGGACCTACATCTAGTCGACAAGTTTTCTTATAACACTATTTTGCTTCACAAATCGGTGGTGGCTACTCTATGTAATGCCGAAGATGCTGGACGAATAAGTTCGCATACATTAGTAAAACACGTCCTAAAGTCTATTGCTTTAAAGAAGCCTGTCGCCCAGAAGCCTCCTGTATGGAATACAGATGCCCTCCTTTTTAAGTTCAAACACTGTAGATGAAAATAACCCTTTTGCCACTTCTCGACATACAGCAACACTCCTCCTCCTGTGCTCAGGCAGACGAGTTCACGATCTGACATTGCTACTAGTGGACTCAGAGCATTGCATCGATGATAGCAGTAACATTATTTTAAGCCAGTATTTGGCTCTAAAACCGATAGTGACACTCATAGGCAATCGGGATAGAAGTTACTGCCTAATACGAGTAATAAAAATCTGGATCCTGTGTTTTGGGTCAGAAAATTAATTGATCTTCTTAAAGATAGAAGAGATTTCGGTAATTGTCCAAACTTATTTATAAATATCAGAGGACAAGCAAAGGCGGCCTCTCGCACTGTGATTGCGGGATGGGTCAAAACTGTACTAACAGAGGCTGGTATATCCGATACACCTGGAAGTCTACGATCAGCAGTATCTTAAAAAAATTGGTCTGATAACTTACCTCTGGATGAAATTTTGTCCAGAGGAAATTGGAAGTCCAAAGAAACTTTTACACGTTTCTACAGACGAGAGATACTGCCAGCCTCTGCTAGCAACAGCATTACTAGAATGTTCAACCCAGCTGATTAAATTTTTATTTTCTGTATTAATCTTTTGGAACACAGATTATACTAATAGAGTGACTGTTGTGAAATACAGAATTGTTAATGATTGATTTTTGTTGTATTAATTTCTTGCACACTCCAAAACTGTTTAATATAATAATATATTATCTTTCAAAATAATAGATATCTATCGCATAATCCATAGGTATATATTATTTTCCTGAAGTCAATCAAACTTATTTCACATTGGCGTCCCCACCACCAGGCGATAACAAACACGTCTCAAATAGTAAGCTTTAAATAACGGTCATGGATTTAATAGAAGCGTTTTTCCTGAAATAAAACGCATATTAAATACTTACCTTATTTGAAGCTTACAATTAATTTCTGCCTGGTATTTTCGACTCAATGGTTCATGAATGCCTGCGAGCCTCTCGACTGCGCTTGGGCCTGCCTGGTGGGGAGTGTGCGAGCGAGACAGATATATAGGAGTGAAGGAGAAAGACATAAATAACCGGAAAACAGATAGGGCCTATCTCAAATAGTAAGCTTCAAATAAGGTAAGTATTTAATTTGCGTTTTATTTCAGGAAAAACGCTTCTATTATTTGGGTTGGGTTGGGTATTGGTGGGTATTAAATGCTTACGTTGTTAGTATACTTACACTATAACACATAAACAATAAGGGTTATGAACAAAATAAAACTCAGTTTTAATGTATTTTGTTTATTTGATTAAGACTATTTGGCCGGCATTTTGGCTCAAACCACATATTACATATACACTCACCACTAACAAAATAACTAATTAAGGAGAATATCGTAGGTAGGTACGAACTAATTAATACATATTCATCATCATCATCATCAGCCTATAATGTTCCCACTGCAGGGACTCAGGCCTCCTCTCTAGGAGAGGGATGGGCTATAATCCACCACGCGGGCCCAGTGCAGGTGGGTAGATGTCACATGTCTTCGATTTTTTTGATTCTAAGACATGCCGGTTTCCTCACGATGTTTTCCTTCACCGTTTTGAGAGCAGCGGTGATGAAATAAATTACACAAAGTAATGCGCCTGCCCGGATTCGAACCCACGACCTACTGTTCGTAAGACAGGGCCGACACCACTGGGCCACCGCTGCTCTCCGATGCGTAACTCTAATACATATTATATACATACAAATTAATATAGTAAAATAAAATAGTATTCATACATTAATTATCTAATATCATCTCACACGAATTCGAAAATTAAAAAACTTATTTACGTAATAAGAGTTTTGATAAGTTGTTTTAACAAACACATTTTTTTTACTTTATTGAAACTTATTTTAAACGTGATATTAAAATTCAGACACCTTAATCGCCTCCTAAGTAACCGCCTAGTGCCCCTCCTCCGCCTCCACCAAGCCCACCCCCCAGCCCGCCTCCAAGTGCACCACCTAGACCACCGCCTAATCCACCGCCTAGTCCACCAGCTAGTTCACCACCTTTTCCACCACCAAGTCCACCAGCTAGTTCACCACCTTTTCCACCACCAAGTCCACCAGCTAGTTCACCACCTTTCCCACCACCTAGACCACCACCAAGACCACCGCCTAGTCCACCTCCTAATCCACCGCCTAGTCCACCACCGAGTCCACCGCCTAGTCCGCCACCAAGTCCACCTCCTAGTCCACCAGCCAGTCCACCGCCTAAACCCCCCCCCAGACCACCGCCAAGTCCGCCACCAAGTCCACCACCCAGACCACCTCCTAGGCCACCACCTATTCCACCGCCTGCTCCTCCACCATTTTCACCGCCTGCACCTCCACCATTTCCACCGCCTGCACCTCCACCATTTCCACCGCCTGCACCTCCACCATTTCCACCGCCTGCACCGTCACCATTTCCACCGCCTGCACCTCCACCATTTCCACCGCCTGCACCTCCACCATTTCCACCGCCTGCACCTCCACCATTTCCACCGCCTGCGCCTCCACCATTTCCACCGCCTGCTCCTCCACCATTTCCACCGCCTGCACCTCCACCATTTCCACCGCCTGCACCTCCACCATTTCCACCGCCTGCACCTCCACCATTTCCACCGGCTGCACCTCCACCAAGACCACCGCCTAGTCCACCTCCTAATCCACCGCCTAGTCCACCACCGAGTCCACCGCCTAGTCCGCCACCAAGTCCACCAGCCAGTCCACCGCCTAATCCCCCCCCCAGACCACCGCCTAATCCCCCCCCCAGACCACCGCCAAATCCGCCACCAAGTCCACCACCCAGACCACCTCCCAGGCCACCACCTATTCCACCGCCTGCGCCTCCACCAATTCCACCTCCTGCTCCTCCACCAATTCCACCGCCTGCTCCTCCACCAATTCCACCACCTGCTCCCCCACTTCCTGTACCTTGACATCCACCACCTCCCTGGCAACCATGATTCCGCTGTGGACCACAGTTCTGGGTAGCTGTGTATATGAGTGCGTTAACCAATTTCATGATAATTTCGTCACTGAGCCCGCTATTGGGCGGTTGTTTGGGAGGGGAGCATCCCTTGTCGTCGTCGTCGAGGACTTTAGCGAGTTGCAGTAACACGTTGAGGTCTTCCATTGCCGAGCTACAGCACTCATACCGACATCGAGTTGGGTACGCCGTTCTTGTTGGGTACACATATTGCTGGGCCTGCGATACCAAAAAAATATGGTTAACTTTATTTAAGCAAGCCATTTTGAATAAAAACTACTACCCCATCATCACCTGCTTAGCCTTTTTCTAACTAAATTGGGGTCAGTTTCCATTTTAACCGGATGCAGCTGAAGACCTGTATTTTTGATAGAGCGACTGCTTATCTGACCTTCACAACCCAGTTAGTACCTACTGGATAATACAATTTGTCTTGGTAAGACAGGTTGTCAGAATTTCGGGCCACTGACTACCTGTAATGGCCTAACGTGCTTTCCGAGGCACGATGGAAATTCGGTCTGTAATGGGTGGTCAGTTCACCCATTCACGGACCAACCTAGTAAGTCCGGCTTAGCCTGAAGCTCCTACAACTTCTCGAAAATTAAGTACAATAATACAAATAGTACAGCGTTATCCAAGGGGCGAAAGTAACTTATTTAGTCCGAAACGGGGTTTGGCGCCCATAACGTAGTGAGGGCGCTAATAGCTCGAGGGACTAAATAAGTAATTTACCCAAGGTAAACACTGTGCTTTTCATTACGAATACGAGGAAAGTAAAAATAAGAACATAAATTATAAGCTAAAGAAAAAAATTGTGTTGATCGGACTGTCCAGCTTATTTTTTCGTTTGTTCTCTGGTCAGCTATACAGCCAGTATTTTTATGTTCATCATTAAAAAAATGGCCAAGATTTTGCCGAAAAATATGTTATTTTAGAGAAATAGTTAAAACTAAATTATATTAAAGTAGTAATATATTATATTCTTGTTAACTTTATGTTATTTTAATTTTAAATCGCACTGTTATTTAGTGGCTGTATAAAAAGTTGGAACATGGTTCAATAAAAAATGTGAAAATAGACATAGTTTTTTTTTTAATGATTTGACAGCTGTCAGTTGAAAGTGATTCTCCCTAAGGATGAAAATTAGTACTTTCAACCCGCTCCGCAGGGATGTTATGACCTACTTTCAGAGCATGAGAGATATAAAATATAAAACTCACCCCACACAGACAAATGCTTACAAGGAGACACGTAATACTAACGTAGAGCATTGTTGACACTTAAATGTGTGTCATTAGAACTAGGCATTTATATGTAGATTTCCTTGCGACATTAGTCCTTAGCGCGTGGTAAAACCTCATGTACCTAACTATTATTTCGTTATTCATATCAATACTAAATTAATTGGAATTAAAGATTAGGTTAAAGTCACGTAGTAAGTAGGCCAAACAAAAGTGTTTCATTTTTTTTTTGTTTAATTAATTACATAAAGGTCAGAAGACGCTGGGAAAATAAATGTGAATGGATATATGAGCTGAGGAAGACGAAAGTATTGATGGATGGACTGTGTCAAACTCATGATAGGGAATTTCACCAAAAAAATCTAACTAGTCCGTCTGTTAGATTCTTGAAAAAGATTTAATACGTGTTTTTTGTTTTATCTATATAAATAAAAAGAGAAGTCCTGACTGACTGACTGACTCATCAACGCCCAGCCCAAACCCTTGGACTTAGAAAGCTGAAATTTTGCACAGACGTTTTCATTATAATGTAGACAAGAAAAAGGAAGGATTTTTTTAAATTCAACCCCTAGGGGAGTAAAATAGGGGATGAAAGTTTGTATGAAAAATGTTATTCCTTGAGTTAATATACTTGAAACTTGGCACAAATAAACTATAAAGTACATCATCAAGTTTGTCACTTTTATTTTTCCTAAACTACCCTTACTTACTTTTCCCCCTAAGGGGGGATTGGGGGGTGCCAAAGTTTGTATGGAAGAATTTTAAGGCGCGGTTTGATTATTTCGAAACTCAGTGTTTATGCTTGAGAACAAAAATAAAAATAACGTGAATCAGGGTTTTTCGACCCCTAACGGGTTAAAAAGGGATAGTCATTTTTACAAGGGAGGATTTTATTGCGAGGCTTGATCAACTCGAAAATTGGTGTATGAGTCAAGTTATGGAAGCATCACAAATGATTTTCTCATTAATCATGCTCTGAAAGTAGGTCATAACATGCCTGCGGAGCGGGTTAAAAGTACTACTTTTCAGCTCGAGGGAGAATCGCTTTCAACTGTCAGCTGTCAAATTTTTTCAAATAAAAAAAATCTGATTTAAAACTTGGCACAGATAATTGCCTATGTAATAAAGTTTGTCATTAAGGGGTTTAGGGGGGAGTTAACAGGGATTATTTACGTGACGTATTATATATAGACACGTCATGAACTATCATGGCGGCGCTTCAAAACGGCGAAAATATTATATAACTACTTTTACGCGTAAAGAAAGGGAAAGAAAATATGACACCGTACAGCGGGATGCCTGTTGATGCCTGTTGTCTTTATGTTTCGCGCAGGTTTACACACACGATTTAAATTAAGAACAAACGTAGCATCGCGCGAGAAGTTGGTGCGTAACTAAGCGCGATGTGGCCAATTGGCTTCATTTCTTGTTGTCATTTTTGAGGGTGGACAACGTATCTATAGTTTTAATATATCATTGGAAATACCCTATTAGGTCAAACGATGAAGCTTGGTAAAGATAGAAGAAAGGATTGCTGAGGTGACGAGTAATGGACAAGTATGGAAATGAAGACATGCTGTGCGGAGCCCAAATTAATTAGGATACGAACTAAACGCAAAGCTCATTACACAAACTCTCAAACTTAAAGATTTTATTATTATTAGGGAAATTAATTATAATTTCTACACCTGTGATTGACACGTACGTACCACCGTATCTACATAAATACACCCCAATTACCTAATAACATGGTCGCAATATTTATGTACGAGCATTATAAACTACACTATAACTACATATAATTATTGCTTTTTATTGCATTAGGGCAACTTTATCTATGCAATTACTACAAGTACTTCGTACTGATTTTCCGCAACCATCTAGATAGCGTAATTCAGCTTACGTAATTAATGATTGTATGAGAACGTTATAATTTTATAACTTCTGCTTAAAATGGATACTGGACCAAAACAGAGAAGGGAGATGAATCCCCGCCATAGCGCTAACTTATTCTCGATCTTGACATTCGGGTATGTAGACATTACCAGGAAGAACCGAAATAACACTTCAAACAGTTATTACCTACTCATTTAGGTTGCGCTCCCCTAGCAAGATTACATGGTTGGCTCAGATTGAAGGTGAAAAGCAAAGGCCACAATATTTTAGCACCACTGAAAGAGGTCTATCGACATTTTGATGCATCGAGGTATTGAACTGGCACGTTCTGTACTTACCTATCGATACAAAGGATGATCGATAACGTTTTCGACCAAGTGTTATTCGAACTCACGTCATCCGATTTCGGTAAAAGAAAAGGGTACTCATGTCTAGTACTGGCGTGCAATACGCTGAGTTATACATTGCCGTGAATTTGGTTGCACACTTTTTATAACCCCAATTTAATGCTGATCGAGTATTCGGTTATTTGGATCATAGGACGGTTATATTTCCAACAAAAAAGCTTATCTGCTATGTCTAGATGTACCCAGCTACCCACATTTGAATGAGATATGTTTTCCTAAAGGTGGACGTTAGAAACATTTAAAATGGGCTACAATCGCGATATTAGAGATGCTGATCTCTATGCACCCCTGCCGGAGCATCGCTCTAATGTGCTAGGTAACGAGTCAAAATATTTGTAATATAATTATGTAGTAAGTAGGTACAGGACCATCCAAAGCTGGCTAAAGGGGTCTACTTAGGAAACTTTAGCCATAACGTCTCTTTTTTTATTATTAGATATTGGGCTACTCTTGGACTCAATCTTGTCCTAAGGGCAGAGATCAGGTCGACGATGAAATAAAGGTACATACTTATTTTGCATTTTTTTGTTCTTTGAATACCTACCTCAGACCGGGATGTTGTAGTGCTTGCTGAGTTCATCACCCTCGCCCAGCCAGTAATGTTACTACTTATACCGGTAATTTAGTACCCCGGTACAAACCTAATTTCTGTGGATGAAGTGAGCCATCAATCAAAAGATAAGAGAATAAATTAGAATGTTATACTCCTACCCTTCAGACTTCTCTGAGAAAAAAGTACTGAAATAAAGTCTTAGTCGTGACCTATCGAAAATGTCTAAAATGTCTAACTCAAACTCTAACTCAAAGCATTTATTTCAATTAAACCTTTAAAGGCACTTTTGAATGTCAGAAGAACAATTCATAAAAACAAAACTACGAGTGCAATACGTCATTCCGAAAGCCACCACGCCGAATCACACGCCGCCGAATGCCAGCAACAACGAGCACGAAAGCACGCAGCGACGCACACCGCTACAACGAATGCACGAGACTCCGAATCACGGAACAACGAATGCACGCCGCAACGCGCAACCGCCGCCCCGCAACCCGGAGCCCCACGCACCCGCCGCCACGGCACGCGCCGCCACGCGCTCCCGCACCCGCAGCACTCGCCGCCGCACACATCAACGCTGCGCAACTCGACGCAGTAACCCCCGGAACGACGCATTGCACTCTAAAGCTACAGTCACAGACACAAGGCATAATAATTTGTGAAAGTACTGTAGTTGCCCATTCCCTAGCGTAGATCTCTATGGAGAAGAAAGGGCAAGAAACTGTGTCGAAACTTGGCTCAGATTCGATCAGTAGGTTTCCATCCCTAGATAGACAAACTTAGATAAGTTTAACACTCGCGCTCCATACTTTAGGTGATGCCGTACAACGAGCATGGGACCGCGAAGTGTTGAATGCTCGGCGGCGCGGTGAGAGTTGCAAGCCAAGTCTTTGGAGAGTTCTCTTCAAAGTTTTTGGGACGGAACTTATGCTGTATGGTCTTATCCTGGCTGCTATGGAGTTTTTAATCAGGTTAATCTCTTACACTTTCATTATTGTTAGCGTCCCGTTCACAATTATGAAGATAATACCTATTCGGATTCAGAAGCACTATTCTTTATTTTTCGATAATGTTTAGTGTTTCGAAGTTGCAAAATACGGTCGTGATATTCTAAGCCCAATTGATTTTACGCCGAATAAAATGATTATTAAGTTACTTTATCTACAGTTTTCTATCACTAGGTTACAGCAACCATTATTTCTTGGATTATTGCTGCGTTACTACAGCCCGGTTGAAGACAATAATAATGCGTAAGTTATTCCAAGTAGGTACTTAAACTACTTATAACATGTAGGTACCCAATAAGTAATAATACAAACGGTGGACAATCGTAGGGTTAAATTAGAGGACTTTTAATCATCATGTCGAACTGTCTTATCATTCAACCCTTACATGACCATGCCTCCAAACTAGTAATTTTAATTTATCATAATTATCAAATATTATAAAAATCTACATACGTGTACCCTATAACTTCGTTTCCAATTATCGGGAATTCCAGGAGGAATTCGACGTACCTGCATCGCGTGTTCTCGTACTACAACACAGCTGGTAACGTGTCCTGGGGCGAAGCCTTATTCTTCGCGTTTGGTATCGTCTTCTGTAGCTCCTTCAACATCATGGTGCAGCACCCCTTCATGATGGGAGTCATGCACATGGGCATGAAAATGAGGGTTGGCATTTGCAGTCTTATTTACAGAAAGGTATATTAATGTTAATTCAAGTACCTTAGATTTTCAGGAAAAAATTCTGGACTTTTAAATTGTGCATTAAAACTTGACTGCATTTTATTATCAATTGCTTATTATTCTCTCGCCAAATTCCGGATATTTTAGAATTCACCCCGCATCACTGAACTAATATTTTTGCTTGTCCAGAAAGGTCTTTATGCCTAGCCTACCCCACCCAACATAGGTAATACCTACCTACTTTTACCTATTTTTATCAGTAGGTAGATATTTTCAGTAGAATTCAATTAATCACCAACAGGATGTTACGTTTTCAGGCTTTAAAAGTTAATATCCAGGCCACATCTGAGAGTAGCGGTGGCCTCGTTCTGAATCTAATGGCAAATGACGTCAACCGCTTTGATACTGGACCACTCTTCGTGCACTATCTTTGGATAGGACCGCTAGAAACTGTGGTAAAAACCAAAAAGGTCTTTCGAAATGAAGTAACGATATTAACAACCAGTTTATCTATCTCTGTTAAAATATCAATTTTTTTTACAGATCATGACAATTTACTTGTACCGGGAAATGGGAATGCCAGCCGTCTATGGATCGCTGGTCATAATCGGAGTCATTCCATTTCAGAGTAAGGAAATGAAAAAAGAAACCTTTAAAATCAGACTAGGAATTAGAAACTCAGGACACATAAAATACACTTACTACGGTGTACACAATAGAACACCCACAAATATGTTTAAATCCCATGAGATAGGACGGGATGCCAAGTTTATGCCGTCAACCGGGCACAAATCCAGAATCTGTGGCTGCTACTGAGAATTTTCGGAAGCCCCAATAACACATTGCCCGTCCTGAGGATCGAACCGAGGACCTCGTGCTCAGCAGTCATGCTTGCGACCACTAGATGTACGAGATCGTGTACAATACACTATACAATAGGGTATATTTCACCAACAAAATCTAATTAGTTCGTCAGATAGATTTCCAAAAAATAATAGACACGTATTTTTTCATTTTTCACGTAAACAAAAGATGAAGACGATACAATGCTTCGAAAAGTTATGTCAAGTCGTGTGACGTCACAAGGTTAGTACGTTTTTACCCACAAAGTGACATCAAAAGCCCCCACTCATGATCTTTGACACGTTTTATTTTCGACAATTTTTATTAATTTGATAAAACAAAAAACACGTATCCAATATTTTTCGATAATCTAACAGACGGACTAATTAGATTTTTTTGGTGAAATACCCTATTTTCTAATTTCATATTTATTAGAACAAAGATATGGCTCCGATGAATGTAAGTAACTTCTGCACCTACTTACTACGAACAATGTCAGCATTATTCTTCTAGATTTGTTTCATCATAATTATGTAATTGTTCCAGTATTCATGGGATTAAACACTGCTTACTACAGAAAAGGAACAGCGGAGAAATCAGACGAAAGAGTAAGATTGATGAAGGAAATTATAATGGGTATGGAAGTGATTAAAATGTATACCTGGGAGAAGCCATTCAGGAAAATTATTGATACTGTTCGACGGTTAGTTGAAAAGACGTGATCAAAATCAAAGCTTTTATTTCAAGTATGCCAGTTAAAGGCACTTTTAGAATTGTCGAAACAAATACAACAATGAAAAGTCGCTACAGCCCCAGTCACAAAGCATAAAAACTGCGAAAGTACTGTAGTTGCCCATTTCCAACTGTAGATCTCTATGGAGAAGAACGGACAACAAACTCGATTGCATTGCATTAAAGTGCAGTGAAAAGAAGTTTCTAGATTCAAAGAATTGAAATAGATTGAAATATTGCCGAAAGACATCCACTCCTGGGCATAGGCCTCCCTCAAGTGTCGCCACATGGACCGGTCCCGAGCGTCTCGCATCCAGCGGTTCTCCGCAATCGATCAATAACACCCCGCACTTTATCAATAACATAACAAATACCAATAGTTAACTTACCCGTTTCTCCTTATCACCGACAGTCATGAAATCTACTACATAAAGAT
Organism: Diarsia rubi; assembly: GCA_932274075.1. Classification (NCBI taxonomy): domain Eukaryota; kingdom Metazoa; phylum Arthropoda; class Insecta; order Lepidoptera; family Noctuidae; genus Diarsia; species Diarsia rubi. Next base: position 8,014,280 of record OW026414.1, read on the forward strand.
GACATCCTACATCCGCGGCGTGATCATGTCCTTCATCATGTTCACGTCGCGTTTCGGTATCTTCGTCACCGTGCTACTCTACGTGATGTACGTCAACCGTATCACCGTTGAGAACGTTTTCTTCGTCACGTGTTACTATAATATTACAAAGCAAACTATGACTTTATATTTTCCACAGGCCGTTGGACAGGTAAGCTTTAATATGCTGATTGGCTTCTTCTTGAAAATAGTTTATAATTATAAGTAGTCCAGGCTTTTATACAGTTGTCGTTGAATCAATCACTCCAAGTTACTATCTACCTACCTCTTTGTCAATAGAAGAAACACACGCACGATAATCCTTTTAGTTCTAGATGCATGCTTGACTATGCCTATTATTTTAGATAGCAGAAATGAACGTAGCGGTACAAAGGATTCGGGACTATTTACTGAGTGAAGAATGTAGTCTGCCTTCTAGAGTACCTGCCACAACGCAAGAAAGAAGGAAGAAACGAGTAACCATCTTAGGTATGTAATGTGATAACAATTTTAGACAAACCAATGTCTCTTTCTAAAACCATTAACAAGTCTCGTGTATTGTAGAACCTCAGAAGGCAAAGGCAGCAGCAGCGAAGTCTGAGGCTAGCACTTCAAAGAATAAGGATAATCCAAAAGAGAAAGTTAAAGGTACTTTACAAAAACAAAAAAAAACTGAATTCGTCTTTTTATCATAGGTGATAGATGTTATAGAGTAACTTTCCTATTTGTGTTGTGATACAGAAATTCGAACAGATGAAATAGCCATAAAGTTTGACAATGCGTCGAGCAGATGGCTCAAATCTTCAAATAAAGACGACGTTATGAATTTCGAATTGTCGGTAAGATTTCACTTAATGTGCGAGAGTAGTTTGATTTGTTCATCGATCGATGAGGACATGAACTATCCAAAAATTAAGTAATGACCTAAAATGTTATAACTTATACTCACTACTCATGTTATAACTAACCTAAGCCTAGTGCCTAGCTTAGTGTTAAGATTATACCACATTCCAGATATTCGCTGGCTCTTTAACAACTGTGATCGGAGCAGTAGGCTCAGGCAAGTCGACGCTACTGCACATGGTTCTGAACGAGTTACCGTGCACTAGTGGAACTATGCAGACTAATGGCACTATCAGTTATGCTAGTCAGGACCCATGGCTTTTCGTAGGTAAGGCCATTTATGACAACGCGAAGTAGTAAAATTTTAAGAGGAAAGGAAAAGAGGAAAATTTTAAAAAAAACGTTGCCCCACACTAAGAATTTTTCCTGTATCGTGGGTGTGTTCACAAACATTTAAACTCACATGCACAAATACCCAGACCCGGAACAACTATCTGTAGGTCATACAAATATTTGTTCCGTGCGGGAATCGAACCCGCGACACGCAGCGCAGCAATCCATTGCTTGAGCCACTCCGCCAACCGTGCCGTGAAAAAAGAAAAAGTATGATTAATGTTCTACTGTTTCAGGGTCTGTCCGACAAAATATTCTGTTTGGACAATCTTTTCAAAAGCAACGGTATATGGAGGTCTGCAAGGTGTGCGCATTGGAACGAGACATATCTCTCTTCCCTCATGGAGACAAGACTGTTGTTGGCGAGCGTGGTGTTTCCCTCAGTGGAGGACAACGTGCTAGAATTAATCTGGCTAGAGCAGTCTATAAAGAGGTGACAACAACACATTAAACAATTTCTATTTGAGACATTTTATGAAAGCCGGTATCGATAATATATGAAACAAACATGTTACTGTTTTAGGCTGACATTTATTTGTTAGATGATCCACTTTCAGCTGTGGATACTCAGGTCGCGAAACATATCTTCGAGAGATGCATTAAAAGGTAAATGTTTTAATGTAAAATTGTAATAAGAATTATTAAATAGCCAGATTGTTTGAACGTACTTGAATGGCGGATCTTTTTTGTTATCAGATACTTAATCAGCAAGACAGTTGTCCTAGTGACCCATCAACTACAGTTCGTCAAGTCTGTGGATCAAGTTGTGATCTTGGACAAAGGAAAAATAATTGGAAACGGAGCCTTTGAAGAATTAGACGTAAAATAAATACCTACTAAATATATTATGCATATCACAATTAGGTACATTTTAAGACTTCGGGAAAACAAAGTTAAATCGTCCAAAATATTGCGTTTGTAGGAAACCGAACTCAAAATAATTCAGATGATGAACGCGAAGGCGAGAGAAGTGCACGAGGAAGATAATATCCCCAACGCGACCGCCCAGAGCGTGTCAATGATTTTCCAACCGAGCACCCTAAGCTTGCACAGACGACATTGGTCTATGATGATGGATATGAGCGATGTAGTAAGATGTCTAATTATAATGATTGAAACCAACTGCTCTTTACTCCCTTACTTATATACTTACATAGATGTATGTTTCAGTTTAAGATACAAATCCACGCTGACTGTTTGTATGACTGCAGATGCGTACTCATTTCTAGGTGCTAAACCATTCATTACTTATTTGGTTTTTTGGTAATCGTAATGTTTCCAGGATCAAAAGCCTGAGGCAGAGACACAAACGACTGGTCGAGTGCACGGGTCTGTGTACCGCGACTATTTCATGGCAGGTGCTCCTTGTTGCTTCGTGGTCATCGTTGGTTTCATGTTTCTACTGGCGCAGTTCTGTGCCAGCGGTTGCGATTATTGGATCAGTCAATGGTAAGGTTTTAATAATTTTCGTTCCCTCCCAGTTCGTGTGGCAGAGAAGTAAGACGAAGAATGTAATGCGAAAAAGGATCTTTACCGAGCCGTTATCAGGTACATTTACTTATATGTTTGATTGAAGTTTTCCTTCGTTTCTGTTTGCAGGAGTAACGTCGAAGATAAATTATCAGGTGATGCAACAATGGACGTTCTTATATGGGCAGAACAGGGTTTGCATCGAAAAGAATTTGTGCTAATTTTCGGCATAATAACATTGGCGACAATCATAGTCGCTTTGACGCGAGCTTTCTTCTTCTTTTCCTTGTGTATGAAATCCTCCATCAAGTCAGTATCAAAATTAATGAAGCCGAGAATACTTAGATGAATATTGAATATTAATAGACTAACACTGAGGACTAACTATACGTTTTATCTTCTAGATTACACGATCGAATGTTTGAGTCAATTTCGCGGTCTCCTATGAGTTTCTTTCATAGCAACCCATCGGGACGCATTCTCAATAGATTTAGCAAAGACATGGGAGCTGTTGATGAAATGTTACCGCAAGCTATGATTGATTGCTTTCAGGTGAGAATCCTCAATCAATTGCTTAATTTCGCAAATAAAACCTTGGTACAATTTTCGAGGGTGCTTCAAATAGAATAAAAGATAATGTTGCAAAGTCATATTACGAGTAAATTAATTCTTTCAGATATTATTAAACCTGGTAGGTGTAGTTGTCGTCATATTGATGACAGACATTACTCTCCTAATTCCAATCGCTGCTGCGATGATTATATTCTATATCTTTCGAGTAATCTACATTAGAACCAGTGGAGCTGTCAAACGTTTGGAAGGAATCAGTAAGTAAGCCATGTCTTAAAATGAGTCTCGAGTCTTGTAATACTTGCTTCTTGTCCAAACGATCCTACTTCACTCCTGAAGTCTTTCACTAAATATCTAGGAAAGTTCGATTAAGAGGCAAGGCCTAGGAAGGTAGTGTGTCTTCTACGAAAAAATAGTCTAGATTGGTCAATAGAAGATTGACTCTCTTCTGTTTCTGCCATGGTTTGCTACCACATTGTTTACGAAACACTCACTAGGATCATACTTTTCTTGAATAAGGTCAAGTCTTTTTCAAGACAAGTCAAGTCATTTAGGATCACCACATCAACATCTAACTTGTCTTAGTATCACAAAATATTCCCACCAGCTCGCAGCCCAGTATTTGGTCACGTGAACGCTACCATTCTTGGTCTGGCGACAATCCGGTCGTTCGGCTCCGAGAACCTTCTTGCTGAAGAGTTCGACCTTCACCAGGACTTGCACAGCGCCGCGTGGTACCTGTTTATCACTTGCAGCCGAGCTTTTGGATACTTCCTGGACCTCGTCTGCTTACTGTTCATCATATGCGTAACTTTTAGCTGTTTGATGAAGACAGGTAAGGCTAGTGAGTCTTACCTCCTAATAGTAAATCCTACTTACTATCGCCTTCAAAGGAAACTTTTGAACTTTTTCCTATGTAAACATAGGAAAAAGTTCTATTCGTTTATCACTTTTGTGATTTTTAGTGGAAGCCAGTCAGTCAGTCAGCCTGAGAGTTTCTAAGGTTTAGATACAATTTCCATGTCACTTTATTAGAGATATCTTGTGTTACAATAAATATGCGGTATACACCGCAACAATAGACGGAAGGAGAGCCAAATAGACACCACTTTAATTCAATTTTCAGCAATTACCTGAGAGTCTCCGGTTTTTGCAGATTTATAGGCCCTAATTCATCTAACTATTTTCTGTACGTTTTAGATATGGACGGCAGTAACGTCGGCTTAGCAATCACCCAGTCCATATCTCTAACTGGTATCTTCCAGTGGGGGATGCGACAGTCAGCCGAGATGGAGAACCAAATGACCAGCGTAGAAAGAGTTTTCGAGTACACCAACATACCACAAGAGTCTGAATTAAGAAGTGTAAGGAAACATTATTTATATTGATTGCGGGGTAGCCAGTCCAGTATTCTGTCTTAAAGATTGTCGGGATTTTAAGGAAAAATCAGCAAAAAAAGATTCTTACTGATTTTTTTTTAGCTGGTATCTAAGACATGTAAGTAGTTTTGGATAAATATATTTTTTACTGACAGATGAAATTCCTTCTATCACGTATTCGTGTTGTGTTTCGTCTCCAGCCTGAAGAAAAGAAACCTCCAGCGGATTGGCCTGCTGAAGGATTGATACAGTTCGTCAATATGAGCCTGAAGTATGCTCCGGAAGGAAACTACGTACTGCACAGGTTACAGTTCACAATACAACCACAGGAAAAGGTTAATAAATACATACACTTTCATTGAACATTGCCAGAATCGAAATATAGTTTTAAAGTTTCGTTACCAAATGGCAAAAAACGGAACCCGTATGTCTTATGCCTGCTAGACAAACGTGGTGAGAAACTATGAAAACATAGGTACCTATCCCCATACACGTAATTGAGAGTTGAAAAAAAGATCTTACTAATATTATAAACGCGAAAGTTTGTTAGTATGGGTGGATGGATGTTTGTTACTCTTTCACGCAAAACTACTGAACGGATTTGGATAAAACTTGGTACACAGATATTTTATAACCTGGATTAACACAGGATAGACACTATATTTATCCCGATTTTATCTTCCCGTGAGAATTATCCCACGAACTAGCTGCTTCGCCCCCTACAACTCGAAAATTATTTCGAGTTGTAGGGGGCGAAGCCTCTGGCAACAGCTAGTTCTACATAAAACTATATCCTATCTATCTATGAATGTGGCTTAATACAAGGTGGTCGGTGTTTTTGTCGTCGTAAAGCTTTTATCATCCTACGTCCTGTCGCAACAAAATAACAATAACTTGATGCTTGTCTTTTATTCTCATCATTCTAGATCGGTATTGTCGGCAGAACTGGTGCGGGTAAATCATCAATTATCCAAGCCTTGTTCAGACTGGCGTATTTAGAGGGAAGCATCACTATTGACGGAATAGATATCACCACCATTGGACTACACGATTTAAGAGAGAAGATATCTATAATTCCTCAAGTAAGTTATTTGAAACCCAAGTTCTAAGAACCACTAATGTTTCTCTGTCAGATATGATCTTTCGAAGTGTGTGAAAGTGGTGAAAAAAAGAACCTCATCTCCCTGAACTAGATTAAATATTGTATGTTTTCTAAATTTAGGAACCAGTATTGTTTAGCGGAAATATAAGAAAGAATTTGGATCCGTTTGATCAACATCCCGATTCAGTGTTGGTGGCAGCTTTGGAAAATGTCGAACTTCAGGCTGAGGGAGATGAAAGTTAGTAAATATTTAAGTTATATATACCTGTTTTAGGGAACATAATTTATTATTTAGTTGGTGAGTGCACAATGAGGTACATTGCATACACCACTACATAACCCTTACGGGATTTTAGGCGCTATGTTATGTTTGTTTGGTTTTATTAAAATTATAAAAAAATACGAATAAGCGGTAAGAAAGATGAATAAGACGTAGACATCAAAACATTTCTTCTCATACTGGTAAAATTTAAACAAAAAAAAAAATTAAAAGAAAAACAACAACAAATTTTAAACATAATAATCATAATAATTGCAGTGAAACAATGCTTTCATTGATATCAGATTATAACGTTTTAAAGTTTTCAATTTTTATATTTCCCGCAAACTAAATTAGTACCGACAACGCAACTAGATGGCGTTGACGTCGAATTAGATCGCGCTATCGTTTGCTGCACGACGTTTGGTTAGGTCGGCCGGTCGGATTTCTTCGGTTAACTTTGCGCAGAGGCAATATCGTAACCAATGAGGTTAATCCGAGGTGCGATTATTGCTAGTTGAAAACTTTACCAATACCCCGCCGTGTGGACGTGAAATACCGTCCGCGATGGCAATTTTTGAGAGGCCGTAATTGGCCTGAGAATTCCAGATACTGGATCTACTACTACTAGTACAAGTAGACAAGTACTAAGTTAGTAGATAAAATAAATATTTAAGGGGGCTCCCATACAACAATTGTATTTTTGCGCGTTTTTGCTCGATATAGATCATAGTACGGAAGTACGGAACCCTTCGTGCGGGAGTCCGACTCGCACTTGGCTGGTTTTGTTTACAGGTGTCCTGTACAAGGAGGTCGCAGAAGGCGGTTCAAACTTCAGCGTGGGAGAGCGTCAGCTGGTTTGCCTAGCGCGAGCCATCGTGCACAATGTTCGCATCCTAGTGCTGGACGAGGCCACGGCCAACGTGGACGTACAGACTGACCAGCTCATCCAGACAGCCATCAGGCAACACTTCAGCACCTGCACCGTGCTCACTGTAGCGCATCGGCTCAATACTATTATAGATTCTGATAAAGTAAGTATTTTCTCAAAAACAGGGAAATAAAAGGAGCCATTTTAATGTGAACTATTATTTTTTCCAATTTAAGTTTAGGACCTTAGAAGAACTTGATTTATGAAGGGATGAACTGGTTTCCTCACGGACCTTGCGTCTTAGCAGCTAATGCAAATTCGGAAATTGAAATTCCGGAAACGATGCTACGCGACAGCACAACCGAGTTGTTTAGGCAAGAAACAGTAACAATAAACATCTCCTCAGATATTAGTGCTAGACGCGGGCCGTTTGATGGAGTTCGATCATCCGCACATATTGCTGCAGAACAAGAAGGGATACTTCAGCAGGATGGTGTCAGAGACCGGACGAATTATGACATCCATGTTGCAAAAACAGGCGGCACAGGTGAGCTTCTTACATCTCAATAGTTCATCTCGTATGGCTCATGTTCACACAATGACATGAGTTAAAAAGGAGCCATTTCACATTACAGTATTATCACAGTTTGACAGTTATAATGCCTTGTGGCTGGAACAGTAGATTCGTATTTTTATTTATGTCAAAGCAAAAGTGCCTATCTATAAAAGGCAAATCTGACTGACTAAGGATCAACGCACAGGCCAAACCCTTAGGGCTAGAAACTTAAAATTTCGCACACGTTTTCCTCTTATCACGTAGGTATCCACTAAGGAAGGATTTTTCTAAATTCAACCCCCAAGGGGGGATGAAAGTTTGTATGGAAAATCTTCATTTTCAACAGCTAGTTTGAAATAAATGCTTCGAGTTTAGAGAAGGCTAACATATATTTTACTAACCGAACAGTTCAAATTACTTGAAATATGAACCTATGTCATGAATATCATGTTATTTAGTCTAGGAGGCATCTTCAAGGCTAATTTGCTTATAGCATTAGTAGACTTAAATATTTTTTTACTCAGAAACCGCACTCATGCATTAAGAATCTTTACGCTTGTCCGAAAACATTAGCACATTTAATTGGTTTGTATTAAAATAATTGACATTTGTTTCAGAGTTACCAGAACATGCAGTCCGGGAACGAAATGAAACAGACTGAAGATGTTTGATTTTATAATTGGTATATTTTATACGTAACTTATTTTATAATTTAACATTATCATATAGTATGAATTTTAAATAAATGATTTTTCAATTAACAATACGCGCTTTATTAAGATATTATAACTAAGATGCAACATTTCATTGTCTTTTATGTGATAAAATTAACTCACTTAGTTCCATATTGCACTAGGCATGTAAAGTCAGAGAAATTGATTGCTATGCCATTTGACTACCAACCTAAATACTCCGTATATACAATCAAATCTGTCATTCTATGACAGTCATATTCAATTAAATCAAAACACGGGAGACTGACGCCAGGTATGAATTAGCTTAGCAATTAATTTCCCGGTTGATACTTTTAAGATACAAAAATAACAAATAATAAAGGTACATAATATTTTTTCAATAAGGCATTAGTAGTTCTACCGCGTAACAATACTTTTAAAGCTTTTGCTCTCAACTCAAATACATCTACGAGTACATAATAGCTATAATATGTTCTACGTTTACAAACTAGTACAATGTATACGTTACACAGTCTCCATGTTACAGTTCAGGCTCGCTAGCTGTAGTTCCATCCGTTTCTTGAAGCTGGCCACTATATTCTCCATCCGTCTGTGGAACAGAGTTATATGAATTTAGAAGCATCTTGATTAGCACGTAAAGTACCGGTAATAATTGGTGGACGGTATTTTAATGTTGAATGGATTAAAGATCAGTGCGACAGTCGGCACAAATCTATCTATCAGAGATAATTATGATATAAAAAGTCACAAATGTATGAGATTAACGTAAGCTATCGAAATGATTTGTTAATCCTGTTAAAACAAATAACATACGAAACGTTTTGATAGTGATTTGGATTAGTTTAGATTCTTAAATCGCTCCATAATTTACAATTTGACAAAGCCAAAGACTGACAAAAAACCTTGGCAATAACTTTCGTTCGTCAACATAAAGACGACAGTATATTATACTCTTCCTTATTCCGAGATACTTACTAAAAGAATCGTCTACCGTTCAAAAGTCAAGTGCTAATTACAATTGTGGCTACAACCATGCCTGATAGCCTTGCATTAACTACACATGGATAGAATATACACATGGCCGGCTAGCAGCAACTAAACTTGGCCATCCCTACCGGTCAGGTCAGAGAATATCGTGAATTTTATTTATTTAAGTGCAACAGAAATTACCTTTTTTCTTCTTCACTTTCTATTTGTGGAGTGCCAGCTAAAGCTTCCCTCAGGTAGTTTCTGAAAATTGAATATTAATAACATTTAATATAAATAAAAACTGTCCATGAAATTTGAAAGTACAAATCCACACTATTATCAGTATGGCTATTGTACTCAGTAAAGTCTGGCTCGCTCCTCGCACACTATAGCTACACTACTCACTCGGCATTCCTCGTGAGATGTTCGGCACACGCCACCTGCAGCAGCGTGTACTCGAGGCGCGCCTGGAACACGGCGGCGGGGGTGGCAGGTGTAGGTGTGCAGGCACGCAGTCGCGCGAGTTCCTCGCACACAGTCTCGCAGATGTCGCGCACGTAGCGAGATGATGCCGCGCCGCAAACGCTGTCCACCTAGAAAAAAAATCACAAGACATCATAACACTCTCTGTGTTCAATTCAAAGTAAATAGTAGTAATAATAGTACGAAGTAGTGTGTTGTGCAAAGTGCCACACCGGGTGCAGACAAAGACAACAGAGCTTTATTTATACAAAATGAAAACGTGCACGTTCACGATCAGCACGTTTTCTCAGGCGGTACTATATACAGGGTGGAATTTAAGACCGTTTTACTTGAGCTACAACGGCTAAAGTAAAACTGCATTACGAAACAATGTCGTTTTTTTTTTAAATACTTTGCCCCAGACTAGGAATCTCTCCTGTATCGTGCGTTTATAAACATTTAAACTCACATGTATAATCCAAACACCCAGACCCGAAACAACTATCTGTAGGCCATACAAATATTTGTTCCGTGCGGGGCGCGGGGATCGAACCCGCGACACGCAATGCAGCAGTCCGCGTATCGCTCAGCCACTGCGCCAACTGTGCCGTCAAAGTGTACGGATAACCAGAGACATTTAAATTCACATACACATACACCCAGACCCGAAATAATTCTCTGTGGGCCATAAAATATTTGTTCCGTGCGGGGATCGAACCCGCGATACGCAACGCAGCAGTCCAAGATACCTAAAACGTAAAGTCAAGGGCAGGCCTTCTTTAGTAGATACATGTATGTACTAGCGATGGGCGATTAATACTAAAAGTAATCGAATCAGTCGATTGTTCTATGCAGTCGATAAAAGTCGATAAACATCGACGTCAGTCGATAAGACTAACGGCTGCGCGTAGTGCGCGTGCGGCGGGCGACAACGACTGCGGTCACCATAGAGTATAGTAATATAGATTGGGAATAGAGAACCCACTTCGGTTTTTTTCTGCAACCTTCAAACGATATTTGAAGCGCCATCTGGTATCGTCCGCCTAAACCTATCGGTTGCATGTATAGGTATATACCTACCTCGCACACACATACACACCAGTATTGTAGGTATTCTATTTAAATCTAGGGGTAGTCGTTCATGCCTATTAAGTACTTTACAAAATGTACACTTGTTATTCATCTCAAATAATGATTTATGGAAATACAACACGGATTTCTACAACGGAACAGAACAAAATTAAGTGTGTACATTTGGAAAGTACTTAATATGCAACCTGGAATAAAATAAAAATCATATTTATTTACTTATGTTTATGTTTATTGAAATACATTTGTGCTGAAAGTTTAATTTCATCATCCTCACCACGGTATTGGATTTTACCAGATAAAATATGATTAATTGAGCGGCACCAACTATAAACCAAGACATTTATTGTTGTATTTTCAAAAACATTTTTCAACTCTATCTTGTGTATCTCACAGGTGAAAGGATAATTCACAAATATGTCCAAAAACATTTTAATTTTTTCTTTAAGTTTAGTTTTTGGCACATTATTCTTCAAAATTTCTAGCGAAATATTTTGTATTTCTTTAAAAGCCTTTTCCGCTTCTTGAGTGGGATACAACAGACAATGACTACCTTTTTTATATTCTTTTGCCCTTATATAATCATTTGATTGTAATTGACTGTCGCCATTTATTTCATTTCTGCAGTGCCTACATGATTTCGAAACTTTTTTCAAACATTTAGCCAGCACCCACCCACATACATAATTAGCCTGGCCAGCATCCGCAGTCTCAGTGTTTAAATTTATAAAAGGCACCACAATTTCATCATTTTCTTCATGCTGAAATGGTAGTGCATCTTTATTGGGCACATTAGAAGTGTTTTCTTGGGTGTCTTCCAAAAAGAAACTCAATGTCTGAAGACAGTCATTGTCATCATTTTCACAGTTAGCTTTTAGAGAATGGGGTGAGTTATAATTATTTAAAAGAAATGATTTAAAGGCACCTTCAAAGCTAATAGTGTTAGGTGCCGTATTCCTCACCCCGAAACTTCTAATGTTCCCAAAAAAAATTTCCAGTGGGTCCTGGTTAAAGTTTCTAGTCAACATTGAATCAAATAAATATTTTTGGGATAATACTTTCCACAACTGTTGCATGCCCTCAATAGTGCGTATAAAATTTTTTATTGATGGTATGGAACTGGTTTCAATTAATCTTATTTTATTATCCTTTTGTTTTTTAACTTTGATAAATTTCACTGATCTTAAAACCTTTTTGGCATTTACCCATAATTCGTGATGAGGAGAATTGTTTCTTACACCACATTTATACATTTTTCCATTAATCATATTAAAAGTGCTTGCATTTAAGGAATCAAATAGATTATCCATCATTTTGGTAAATTTAATTACTTGACGGCACTCATTTGGGATATCACCTCTTGCTGATAAATGTTCTGCAGCTACAGCAACACTGTGGCTAAAAATTTGGGCTGCGTCTTTTACCTTCATTTTTTTCATTTTTTCAACATAAATATGTTCGTCAGTCAAATTGTGACATATTTTTAACTCGCCATACGATTTGTCCGCTTCATAAATTTTCTGATAATATTCCCATTTAACTGTCTTTTCAACCTTTTCTTCAAAGTCGAAATATTTCATATCTTTGGTAAGTAAATTGTTTCTTACCCCTTTCAATAAATGAGGGACATCAAATAGCGGAATAATTTTAGATTTCCCTACTTCCATTGTTTCATGTCTCCATTCCCTTTTTTCTTTTATGAATTTTTTTCGAGTGTCTTCAACAATTTCATTAATCACACTCACATTTACAGTACTTTGATCACAAACTGTGCACAAAATATTAAGCCCTGTACCCTGCACATATTTGATGACCTTTATAGTCAAGGCTTTTAATTCACCTTTGTTCAAAGAATTTGTAAAATAGTATGCAACAGGCTGCTTGAATTTTCTTTTCAATCCTTTGACCATGTAAACTAAAACATGGTCAGCAATTTTTTTACTACGCCAAGCGAATCCTTTTAATTTGTCTTTTGATCCATCATAATGGATCTGTGGTGATACTGTCATTTCGTCAAAAATTAAGCAGCAGAGGCGATCTTCTGGACTTAATTCCTTCACAGTCTCTCTCATTTTTATGAATAAAGACTTATTTAACCCTGACTCTATTTCGACTTTTGCAAGAAGCCTTTTCAGTGATTTTATAGAGGGCAAAGTAAAATATTTATATAAAAGAGTGTAACTTTTGGGACTCTTTTTGTACATGGAGAGAGACAAAACTTTTTCGTTCAAAGTGAATCTTCGCCCACGAGCTCTCTTGTGGGTTTGGGTGTACTGCATATTGGTAAATATTTTTGCAGCTGTCGTCATATTTCTTGTCATTTTTTTGAACCAATTTTTTTTGCTAATTTTATCAGCGCTGGCTAATCTTGCTTTCAAATTTCTACTTCGCTTATGTAATCGATTAATTTCGGTTTTCATATTCTTCATTTGGAATCTTGAAATCTTTAATTGATTCTCCAGCGATGAAGTATATTTCAGCTTTTCTGAAAAAAAAAAAAAAAATATCGTTAACTTTATGCTACTTTACATACATCTTTTATTTTGCACGGGTGTAATTTAGAAGTGAAGACGGTATCCTGTTCACGACACATTGTGCAAAAGTTTTTAGCAGCAACCTAACAAAGTTAATGTCAGTTTAGTTACCCAACTAGAGTGGCTCTCGGCTTTGTTGTGTCTTTTTACACTTGTTAAATTGAGTTTTGTGATTCAGAAATAATATTTTTTTTTGGAATAAACAACATTGGTACTCACTTTTGTCTCCTTTAAGTTTCTGTCTTTGTTTTCTACCTTTTTTACAGCAATAATTATGTTCTGCTGCTATAACACCAGCATTGGGAGGCACAGCTGAAAATGAAATAAAAATAATTAACCTTGTGTCAGTGTTACAACTCCAGCTAAATAAACTTTATTAGTGTGAGTTAATAAAAAAATATCATTACAATAAATCAAGATGAATTGTCTGTTTGTAATGACAAACTAACAGCTACTTATTACTATATGCAAATGAAAGTATAATTTTAGTCATCTAAGGTACTTAGCTAAGGTAGCCAGTTAAATATAATTTGAAAATGTAGGTAGCCAAGCATTAACGCACCAGTGACTATTTGCTTTGATGTAGAAGGTAGATTCCATATATGTTCAGGCATAGGGAGTTCAGTTGGTATTATAGCAGGTATATGAGCAGCTTGTGTTGGAAAGCCTGGAAATAGTAAAAACAAATGATTAAAATTTATAATAAGTTTATTTCGGAAAGAAGGCATAAATCCATAGATTTAATTACATCTTAGTAGTTGGCGTCACACCGATGGGTGGGGCTCAACAGACAGAGGGATAACGGGACTTTCACATACACTGACAGATAGCTGATATTGTAGTAACTTACTTAATTTAAGAAATAGAGAGAACTAGATGATAGCAGCAGCTAATTAAACATAATTTGAAAAAGTAGGTAGCCAAGCATTTACGCACCAGTGGTTATTTGCTTTGATGTAGAAGGCAGATTCCATATATGTTCAGGCGTAGGGAGTTCAGTTGATATTACAGCAGGCATATGAGCAGCTTGTGTTGGAAAGCCTGGAAATAGTAAAGACAAATTATTTAATTTTATTATAAGCTTATTTCGGACAGTCAGGCACGATGATGTTATGTAGAATTATGGGTTTTATGTGTCATAACATATTTACAGTATTAATTGAAACATAATTAACCATTACTCAATAGATGAACTATGATATAATTTCCTTCTAAACTGCAATTTGGACTCAGTAGGTGGCACTGTGATCTAATGTTATAGGACAACGTCTGTCTGGTCAGCTAGTAGTAAAATAAATATCAAATCTTACCATGAAGATGTAGAGTAGGAACAGCTAGTGTATTTAAACGGTTGTTGCGATTCTTAAACTGGTTGGCAAAATGTATGTCACAGATGACTCTCTTTCTGTAAAATTTGATGTCATCTGCAGTCTCCAGTTTCCCACCAACAATATTAACCCAGGCTTTGAATACTTCAGGATTCTTTTCTGGGTGTGGAAATTGATGGTGTGTAACACCTGAAAAAAAAAAACAAAAACATGAAGTTTGTATGTTGATATTAGCTAAGATATCATAGTACCTAGTTAAAAAAGGGAGACAAGTATTGACCCAGTCAAGCACACACAATACTAGCACAAACAGTATATATATTTTTGTGTAACTGACTCGTCGTTTTTTCGAAAGCATTTTACTTCATTTCATTGATTGATAATCGTCAGTTTCAAAAGTTTCCTTCTCCCATCAGAGATATTGAAAAAATTTAAACTTGCTGCCTAGCCTAGCTTTTCTTAAGCGATGATGTTAACCTAAGCGATGAAGTTACACTTGAAGCAATAATTTTATTAAGTAAAAGAAACTTGTAGAAAGCACTTACCCGGGTTGTGTGAACATCCCAATTCGCACCGCCTTGGCATGATTTTGCACACACACAAGGGTCTATAACCGCAAATAACACAATAACAGCGTCTATTTCGCAAATATCACAAAAATAAAGCGTCTATACCGCAAATAATACTAAGTAATAGCGTCTTTTCGCAAGTTAGGTGAACACATGAAACAGAGGAGCAAAGCTCAACTCACTCAATAATTCACCGACAACACTCCACAGCGGATGAGTAAAAACTCAAATTAACGCAAGTCAACAGCAGAAAACACATAAACTGGACAAAAACTAGTAGCTACAAACACGCAAATTGTAGGTACTCGCCATTGTGAAAATTCAAATTCAAAAATCTTTGACAGTGTTGGCACCGTTATTGCCAGACAAAAAAATAATTATAGAGCAATTGAAAAACCTTTGATCATTAAATTGTATTTTTTTATTATTATTAAAATGTTGATAGTTGATACTCATCAATATACATAAAAATTATTTAAAGACTTCCATTATTGATAGAGATATTTGTTCGAAATTGACTTTTTGATCAAAGAACCATCTATTGTCAATTAAACGTACTAAATATTTTGCGCAGACGATAGCAGATGGCGCTTTTCTAAACGTTTTTAGCGAAATCTGGTCAAGTATGGCAGTGACCAGCCCCTGGCGGTCACTAACTACAAATTTTTAGCGCAGCGTATGGATTAGTACTATTAATTAAGTAATAGTAGAACAAAAGATGGAGCGGACGTGCGCTGCGCTACTGCTTTCAATAAAAGGAAGGAACCTACAATCGTTCGTTGACGTCGTAGTATAAATTGATATTTTACTTATTTACATTTAAATTATAGGCCAAAATTATAAAGTAAAAATGTTATAATTATTTTAATCATATTTTTCACAAAATCTTAGGTAGGTAAGAGATCAATCAGTAACTACGACACCGACAGTAGGAACAGTAGGTTTTGCGAACAACTTTATAATTATAAAACATAATTTAAATGCTTTTCTTAAATCATCCAATTGCTATTTTTGCGATAATCAATCACCGTAAACTATTTGTCAACCAATCAGAATAAAATACACCTATTTCCGGTCAATTCAAAAAACCGCAACCGGAACGCATTTAGTAGTTAGTAGTTCAACGATTATTATTCGAATAATGATTGTGAGGAACTACTAAATTGACAATCGAATACGCAAAGTCGCGATTGTCGATTCAGTCGATTGTGTATTTTGCAACAATCGCCCATCGCTAGCATGAATTCTCAGGCCAATTACGGCCTCTCAAAAATTGCCATCGCGGACGGTATTTCACGTCCACACGGCGGGGTATTGGTAAAGTTTTCAACTAGCAATAATCGCACCTCGGATTAACCTCATTGGTTACGATATTGCCTCTGCGCAAAGTTAACCGAAGAACTCCGACCGGCCGACCTAACCAAACGCCGTGAAGCAAACGATAGCGCGATTTAATTCGACGTCAACGCCATCTAGTTGCGTTGTCGGTACTAATTCAGTTTGCGGGAAATCCAAAAGTTGAGAACTTGAAAAGAGCTAAGTTACATTGTGAAATAAATGAATTTATTGTTTCACTGCAATTCAATTTCCTCAATTGATTATTAATTTCGGGACCGACCGAAGGTTCGGTTTCGGTTTCGGTTTCGGCTAGTTTCGGCCATAAAATCCAGGTTAGGCCACACTTTCGGTTTCGGCCAATAATTGGCCGAACCTTCGGCCGCGCCGAAACTAGGTGTTCGTGAATTGTCGCGCATCATTCGGCTAACTTCCTGAGTAAATAATATGTGATTGCCAGTTGAGTTCGCTAGCAGGCGCGATCGTGCTGATTCGAGGTTATGTGGATTAATTTATTAGGAAAGTATTTGTTTTTACTAATGATTAATGATGATGTATTTTGATGGCATTCATTAGACTCTTGTCCTACAGTGGAAAATAAATAGATAGTAAGTTCTTATAGAATAGAATTCATTAGATATTTTACTTGGTTCTGTTGCGCCCTAGAACTCACTACAATATGAATTGATCTAGAAATTAATGCAACACTTAATAGACGTGTGAAGATACCTGTGATGTTTGATTCAAATATTTCTATATTTGTTTGTAATTGTTGTTGAATTAAATTTTCTACCCGTCTTCGAACCACCCGTAATTCCGTTACGCAACTACCTCCGGTGATTTAACTACTACCGTTAACGACCTAGAGTACTACATTAGTCATGTATGTCGATTTTTTCCGTTTAGTACGCGCATTGCGTTGTTTCTTTTTTAATTAAAAACAAATGTAGGAAATTTAAAAAATGTGCTTAGTGGTTATTTTTGAAAAAGTTTGACAAATATGTTGGTTGTTCTTTTTTTTTTAATTGTTAATTAAGCAAAAGAACTGTTTTTTTGTTACATACTTTAATTGCTGCATTTTATTATTTTACATGTGTTAAACTGTCTATAGTATATATGTGTAAAGATACAATTTTAACATGCTATAAAATTTCAAATAAGATTCGGTTCCGTTTTGGTTTCGGTTTCGGCCAAAACTGGGACGAACACCGAAGGTTCGGTTTCGGTTTCGGCTGAAAATCCTCTTTCGGTCGGACACTAATTATTATGTTTAACATTTTACCAAAATATGTAAAAGTGTAATAAGTTGCAAAAATCAGAAGAAATGTTTTGAAGTCTCTGCCCCACTCATCTTTCTTACCACTTCTTTTTTTCTTTTTACAATTTAAATCTAATAAACACAAACGAAAACATAACATGACGCCTGTAATCCCGGAAGGGTTAAGCAGAGATGTATCTCATAGTACACTCACAAACCAAATAATCAAATAAATTACCTCAGCGTGTACAGCAATCAGATTGTTAATAATCTCGTAGACGTAAGGCCTGGCATCATCCACAACGGCATCAGCGTCAGTCCTATTCCTTCCCATATCCATGCTTGGCTCAATGGTACCCACTAGAGGATCACCTTTGTGCTCCAGGTATGTTTCAGCGATAGTGGTCTCCAGGGTACTGAGGGCTTCCTTCGTGGCCAAGAGAGCTTGCGTCTGTTTTGGGAAGCCGAAGCTGGAAGTATACGGAGGAATTAGTGAAGATCTTGCTGCAGCATACTTTTTGGACCGATGACCCAGTGAAGGTTAAGGGGCCTTGAGGGGATCCGCTGGATGCGAGATCCACGGAAACGTTCAATGTGGCTCGACTTAGGGAATGCCTATGTCGGGGTTATCGTGGACTTCTTTCGGCTGAAATCATGATAGTTTTGTGGATATACTCGACGTTTTATGTTGACATCCCAAAACGAGGTGCCTTGGTGTATTCATTAAAAACATTCCAGATATCACATTACACTAGTTGTTTTGCATCGTCGACTCTTCATTCATACATTGCCGCTTACATAATATTAATAAAACAAGTTCTAATGGTCAAGGTGTAATGGTCATATGCTGCGGCCCCGGACACAAAGGGCTAAGAAATAACATGGTGGTTTTGAGTCAGCTTTGTATACAATCTACCTAATTCAAACAGTATTAAACAAACAACAAAATTAAATTACAGTTTCTAGACTTAAAACACACATAAAGAAAGCCTACATACTTGTCTACCGCAGTAGCTATGTTAGGCAGCGTGACGCGCCGGGTGTAGTGCGCGTTAGCCCCAGCGACCAGCAGTCTCGTCTGCCAGCTGCGCGCCGCCGTACCGCCCTCCTCCAGCCGCTGCTCCAGCGCTACTGACAGGTTGCTGTTGTCGAAGTCCTGGTAACAGCACAACGGAGAGGATCAGTAAGGCTGTGTATAATAGCCTCGTGTCGAAGAGCATTATAGGCTTTAGGATACTCTGATGTCCTCAAGGACACAGATGCGTTTTCGTTGCGGATGTTTGCGTGAGCATGTTTTTCAAACTAGCACTTCAACCGCGATTTAATTCAGAAATTGTGATAGCTCGGCTAATTTGCATGATATATTTATGGTGAAGGTAAACGATGAAGGAAACATTGTGACAAAACCGGCATGGCCGAGAACCAAAAAATTCCTTCCTCTCATATAGTGGCGGCCTGTCCCAGCAGAGAGAACGTTGAGGCTGATTATGCAATACATTCTAGAATCAACTATTTAATCGCAAATAGTACCATTTGTTTTCCTTACCTCGTCATCATGATTAAGCGCGAGGTCCTGCAGTACCGCCACATAAGCCAGCAGTATCTGCTGCGTATGTTTGAGCAGCGTGGCGGCAGGCTCGCTACCCTCAGCCAGCAGTGTAGTCTCGCGCCGTCCAGAGCTCACCACGCACTTGTGGATCGCTGAGAACGCCTCGTTCAAGTAGCTTTCGAGGAGATGTGGCTGTAATTGGCAGCGGTTTTGTCAATAAAAAGTAATATACAAGGAGGGACCTAAAAAGCGTAATACCACTTTTTTTCTTTTTGGGGTTGGTAATCATCAACTGGTTAAAGACCACCCATGTTCCTTCTTAGCCCTTTATGGCAAGGCCGCGGTATCTCTTACAACATCCCGCAACCCCGAACCGTAATACCACTTAGGTAGTAATTTAGACCATCAAACTGGACAACTTTCCCTAAACTGGGTAGAAAAATAATAACAAAATGTAACGCCATGTTTAGTATAGAAAGTCCAAAATAAAAGTTTTCTCATTTAAGCTGTCACCATCTGCTATACTCACAAGGTTGGTTATAGCCCCGTAGTCGGAGAACTCCTCGATCTTCCAAGTCTCCTTCTCTCCGAGCCCCTTCACCCGCTTGTGTGCTCGCTGTAGGAACACCGCCATACCGTGGACGCGGTAGTCGAATATCACCTTCTCTACTATGCTTAGTGGCTGTCAGTAACGGAAACGGAAATTGGTATGTTAAAAATCTTCGAAGAAAAACGCAAAAAGCCTAAATAATTATTAAAATTAGTGCATTATTATTATACTATTAATATCAGAATTTTTGCGATTTCTTAAAGATATACTTTGTTGTGCAGTTCAGATTGCAGGGCAATGAATTTACTCCGTTTCCTTTACTTTGAAAGAAAAGTTATATCAGCCTCAGGCCAATAACGGTAATTCAAAATTGCCAACTCTGAACGGTATTTATATTCAGAATGAAAATGAAATATTTTTAAAACGTAAAATCTTTTAAAAATGATACATCTAAACTATTCTTTTACGGCGATACTATCAACACTGTGCAGTGCTCAAACTAGGTCCATGACCGAAGTGACCGAGTCACAGTCCAAACTCCAAACTCAAGGTTTGCCAAAGGGCGATGCGGAACGAAGCGTATCACACTAATATTATAAAGGCGAAAGTTTGTGAGTGTGTATGTTTTTTACTTCTTCATGCAAACACTACTGAACAGATTTGGATAAAATTTGGTACACAGATAGTTAATAACCTGGATTAACACATAGGATAGTTTTTATCCCGATTTTATCTTCCCGTGGGATAATTTTCGAGTTGTAGCGGGTGAAGCCGCTGGCAACAGCTAGTACTAAATAACTTTAGACACAAACCTGTGAAGGAAGATCTAGCTTGATGAGCGAGTCGTAAGCCTCCCGCAGATGCCTGAGGTTGGCGACCAGACGCACTCGCAGCGCATCTGTTGGCACCAACTTCCCGCCGCCCGGCGACAGTAGGCATGCTCGCATGTGTTCGGAGAATAGCTCCACTGCTGCTATTATCATCTCCTACAATAAAGGAAAGGAGGTGTTTAACACTCTTCATTGGAGGTGTTTGAAAGTCTCGCCATAATCATCGTCTTGGCTATATTCACTCATAAGTCCTACTTTGAGTCTTTGAAGAACCTGGAAATCCTCGAAGTTTTTAATAAAAAGCTCGAGGTCTTCTAGAGTAAGACAGGTAACCTTAGATTGGGACTATTGTGAGTAATAACAAAGTGAATTCCATCAAAAACTAATGTCAAAAAATAACAAGAAAAAAAATAGAAACAAATGACCAGTAATCGCTCAAAACGATTATGAACTGAACTTGAAATCTACTTTGTGTCAAAATTCGCGCCACACGCACCATCCATTGGCGCGAACCGCGAAACACACATTGTCTCAAACATACACTGACTTGCCACGCACACATTCAAATAGATGCCACTGAAGCCAGGCTTATTCCTCAAACATAATTTCGAATGTTTCTAAGTATTATTAAAAACAAACCAATTTATGAATGAAAAGTGCAGTGCAAACAGTGGTTTCCAGAAGCCAAATACAAAGCCAGTAAGTGCGACAGAGAAAGCGCTACTGGGCTAGCACCGCCTCCTGGGTCACTACTTAACTATTATTTTGTTAGTGTTAGAGCGAGCTAGAGACTCGCGGTCGCAGCGGAGACAGTAGAAGAAATTTGGCAACGCTGTGCGCTGAGTGATGCGCGCGAATTTTTACTAAATGATATTTTTATATTTCGTTATTGTATGACTGTTTTTTTAAGGCAAGCCCAGCTTTTCGGCTTGCATGAGAGATCCGCCACTGACTGTGACACAAATAGTGCTTCCATTGGTGTCACAATAGTCCCAATCTAAGGTTTTAATGATGTTATTAAGGACTGCTGTAAAAAGTTTCGGTGAAATGGTGTCGCCCTGTCTCGCTCCCCGCTTGATCGGTACGGGTTTGCATGCAAACCTGCAGAGTGGCCATAGGGTATAGTTCCCACAGCACATCCACGTAATGCGAATCAATGTGGGAGCGATGGAGAGAGAGCGTGGAACACAGCCCAATGCTCGACCCTGTCGAAAGCCTTCTCGTAATCGACGAAGGCTATTCACAGAGTCGGCTGTATTCTTGGTACTTTTCCATAGGGTGCTTCTGCATGTGTTTAAATGGGTAATAGACCATTAGTTCTAGTCTTAATTTTCAACAATTTTGATTCCGTTGACTTGGGTTCTAAACTGGGTATATAGTTTTTAACATTATAGAATTTTTAATGTTGAAAATTTCTACCTCTCCACCATAAACTGCGTATAATAATTAGCTATTATTGTGAGCTCGTATCGGCCGGACAACGTCGGTAAAGCTATTATTAACAAAAAGTATTTATTCTACGTATATTAAACTGCATATTTTAATGTAAAAAAATAGCTATGTGTGACGTCTCACCACAGTACCTTAAGCTCGTGCTGTCGCTGCGAGGTCTGCGGCTCCCCGGCCAGCTCGCCGGCGAAGTACCGGCGCGCGAGCGGCCACAGCGCGTGCAGCTGCGCCGCCAGCGCGCCCGCGCCCGCCGCGCACCACCGGCCGCGCACGCCGCTCCACCCGCCCTCGCACTCGCTCTCCTTTAGCTTGCGCTTGCCTGGAAGGCAGGGCGGCTACTTTGACAGTGTTTCAACTATATACCGCGCCACGAGAAGACATATTTTTGGTCAATAAAGAACTTCTACTAAGTTACGTAGCGTCAACTCGGTGAACAAAAAAAAACAAATTCCATTAACTCAAAGTTACATACGTCTAATACGAAAATAACAAGCAATTTCACTTGATCGGGTTTTATTTTAGCGATATAACCCCCAGTACCACAAAACAATAGACGACAGCACTTTATATCGCATCAAATCGAATTATTTGTTGTTTATTGATTTGTCGTTATGTAACTTAGTAGAAATCTTTGTTTACAAAAATTATAGCTTCTCGTGGCACGGAGTTTACACTAATAAAGAAATCCTTGGACCCAACGAATAATACACCAACATTTCACCAGTTCTTTTTAAGATCCATGGAATTGGGGGCGACCTTATTACTATCTGAAAAAACCAATAAAATTTTCAAAATACCTTTCTCATTGGACTCCAGTTCCTCCTTCTGTTTGAAGTGATCTTTGACCTTGTTCATGAGGCTCATGAGGTACTCCTTGCGACTCGTGATGGCCACCCACGCCGCGTCGCCTTCCCAATTCAAACTTATCAATAATCTGGAACACATAAAGAAGTTTGATATACTGATCCCAAAAAATGTTTAGTGTCATGAATGTCGAAAAAACTGAAGAAACTTTGTAAATTTCTGAGCTGTGTCCGCACGGAACATTTTTTTTGGCGGTGGGAAAATTATCAAACTTACTCCTCCCGCTCTTAGGCAGAGCGAAAGGAAGTGTCAGACTTCTACTGACTAAAATCATCTCATGTTCCTTCTTAGCCCTATATGTCGAGGCCGCTGTAACTTCTGAACAACCCGCAGCCCCGTCTGCATGGAAGGAGTAAATTTTATCTATCTTCAAGCGACTAAGTTACTCTTTATAATATCAGTTAACTGACAGAAAAAGTCCCGCTAAATCGGCCCAGCCGTTTCGGAGATTAGCCGGGAGAAACAGACTGGCAGACAAAAATAATACTTTTGCTTTTTGTTGTAAGTTAAGCGTAAATACTTGCATATGTATTCAGTAAAAAACTATTATTAATTTGACTTGACCGTTATTCGAAGCTTATTTAATTGAGATAGGCACTGCGTTTCCCGCTCTTTGTATTTCTATATATCTGTCTCTTTTTGGTACGTCACTTCCGCTTGGCAGTGGCAGGGAGGCTCGTAAAGCGAGACGCGCCATTTTGATTTCATTGGCGTCTTGTTTCCCGCCGTGAACGGTCGTGTCCTACCGACACTTAGCTACCCTTTATTATAATTTAAAAGTGCACGAGTCCTAACGGTTCTAACCGAATTAAAAAGTGATTAAAGTTTAATCTTTCGATATTTAGTATGGAAAATTCGTGTGATACCGCCGATAGGGCGATTAGTGATGTGCTTCCAGGACCTTCTTCGCCGGAGAAGCGAGCTCGGTCAAGTAGGTCCAGTAACTCGAGTTCTAATAGCTCGAGTTCCAGTAATAGCTTCGTCTAGGGGAGGTAAACACAAGCGGCGTTCTAAACTTAAGGTTTAAAAATTTACCAAGAGGTACGTAGCCTTCGAATGGTTTGCAAAGGCACCGGTCAACACGTGAGTACTGATTTGGATTATAATAGTATCTCACTATTGTCGGTGTTAGTGAAAATCATTAGGAACAAAATAAAGCTTGATGTTGAACCTGATAATGTTAGTGCACGTGGTAATCAAGAATTTACCTTAACTTCAGAAACTATAAATCTTAAGGAGCCTACGGTGCCTAAGATTTCCGAGAACTATTTAAAGTTGCTGTGTGATTTGCAACATTTAGATAAAAGTGAATGACCTTTTTTCCACAGGGGTCCTTAATAAGTGTTCTTCAGTATTATTACAGATTGTTTGTGGCCATTGAGCTGAGATTCTACAAATGAGGAGAGATTGTGTCATTACACAAGCAAAGGACCCTTTTATGAAGGCCAGCTTAAAGACAATTCCACCGACATGTTCAATGCTGACAAGTTTATTTTTGGCTATTGCAAAAGGCTCATACGACTTCTACCGCGCAGGTGGATGCAAAAAGTTTTGTGGCCCATCGCATGGGTCAAAACCTTACAATAAGTCCTCGCAGGGCTTTGCTCTTATAGCTCAAGCTTGCCAACACATTAATGCACATTCGCAATGTGCTAGCAGTAACCCACCTACGCAAGGTGGTTTGTACCAACCTGTTCAATGCTGACAAGTTTATTTTTGGCTATTGCAAAAGGCTCATACGACTTCTACCGCGCAGGTGGATGCAAAAAGTTTTGTGGCCCATCGCATGGGTCAAAACCTTACAATAAGTCCTCGCAGGGCTTTGCTCATACAGCTCAAGCTTGCCAACACATTAATGCACATTCGCAATGTGCTAGCAGTAACCCACCTACGCAAGGTGGTTGCAGCAGCGGTAATCTACCTCCCCAAGGTAGCTATATCGCTCATGGCCATGTTCAATACAATTCGGTCGCACCGACGAATGGCAATAGCTTTTGAGGTCGATCGAATGCTCGGCAAAATTATCAACCAAGGCACGGGCGAAGACGCGCGTCGTCGCCTCCCCAGCATAATAATGACAACAAACGACGTAAGTAGACTCGTTCAGAGCAGGCCGTCTCCTTCAGTTTCGAGGCCAATGGGAAAAAGATGAATGCACCAAATTACATTCTAAAAATAATAACAGGGTATCGCATACTCTTTTGCCGGAAACCACCGCTTTTAAATCTAAGCGAAGTCAGAACCAACCTAAGCGTTCCAAAATCTGCCGTAATGACATCGTCATAAACAAAATGATAGAACAGCAGGGCTATTGCGTATCTTTTAAATGACAAAAATGGAACCATTTGACAGTTAATCAAAGCACACAGAGCCAAAGTGATAATCAATAAATCTGTCAACAGAGATACCTACGCAATAGCCCTGAAAAATCGACCTCTCGCAGGCGTATTTTCATTCACTTGTGGCTCGCAGCCACAGAAGGTTAATTAATCGCTAATTTATCGCAACGAATTGCTTGAAATGACCTGCTTACCTTTTGGCTTGAGCACAGCGCCCAACCCTTTTGCTGCGCTTACAAATTGGATAGCTTAGACACTCGTGCAACGAGATTTAGTTTAGTTTAACTGGGTTTTATCCGCACTTAGCCTCTCGATTGGGCCATTGTGCGCGATATTCAAAGAATACCTACTCCAACCAACAAAGTTTTTGCCCGGTGATCTCGCGCTCCTGCACTCCAGGAGTACGTGCCGTGGCGTTCCCTCCGCCTCCATGCATCCTCTGCACAGTGGGCTGTCGACCAAGCCTGTTTTGCGACGCGTTCTCCCAGATGTGAAATTACAACCTAGCGTGGGTGTTCCCTATACCCTTTCTGGTTCCCAAAGTGCTAGGTTATCTCAATCAAGCACAGGGAACGTACTGCCAGTAGTTCCACGATGGGAGCGAGTATTTTGGCAACCCGACATCAAATTGCGTGCTCTAGCAGCCACATTTACGCTATATCATCTAGAGAAAGTCCTAGTCGAAACGACAATAGGACCACCACCGAACGTCCACGACATGACTGTGACGATGGAAGTGTGGAAATGTGGGAGTAGTCAGGGATGCTAATACACTGGAATAGTAGTCAATTAGAACTTCTTGAGTCCCTCAACACGTACAGTTAAAAGGAAGGGAAGAGATGGCTAGTTTGGTGCGAAACGCACCAAGTTAACCCCTCAACACCGGTTTTTTATCTGATCTCCATTCAACTAATAACTTATCGTACAATTCGATTTTGTTACACAAATCTGTGGTCGCAACCCTTTGCAAACCCAGAATCATCAGGCCAGTTAAGCTCTAATGTCCTTATAAAACATGTTCTAAAATCTATCGCGTTACTTATACCGATCACGTGCCGGTCGCCCATGTCAAACGCTCCTTATGGAACATAAACGACCTTGCTAATTTCTTAGACGCATTGATAAAAACAAATTTTTTCAAGTGCAGAGACATGTAGCTGCTCTACTTCTGTTATGTTCCGGGAGAAGAGTCCATGATTTAACTTTGCTCAACATTGATTCTAATAATATTATTGTAATCAAAATGATGCTTAAGTATTTGGGGTCAATTTTAGGATCAAAAACTGATTCTGCAGATTACAGACAATCTAGTTGGAGATTTATTTCAAATGAAGATAACAAAAACTTAGACCCGGTCTACTGGGCCAAGCATAAGATGTCGCTTCTTGAGAATCGTAGAAATGCTGCAAATTGTAGTAATTTGTTCATTAAAGGTTAAAGGTGAACCTAAACCTGCATAGCAAACCCTGATTGCTGGCTGGATCAAGTCCTTATTAGTAGAAGCCAGTAACAAGGCAACTCCTTGGAGTTTTAGGTCAGATGTGGCCTGATAAATTGGGTAGATATTATCCCCTTAAAAAGATTTTGCTAGAGGTAACTGGCAATCACAAAATACGTTTTGCAAATTTTATAGACGTGAGGTTAGACCCACTAACCGCTTTATTTAATCCAGTTAATTTGAAATAATGTCTTGGTAATTAAAGACCTAATTTTACTAGAATTACTACCTAAGAGGTCTATAATATAAATTAAACTGTCTTTATTTTAAATAAATAAATGTGTACAAATCTCTGTATGCATTTTAGATACATGTAACTGTTTTTACAAAATCATATATTATATCTACAGTACTATTTTTATTAATAGTAGCTCACATTGGCGTCTTCGTCACTTCCACCAGGCGATAACAAACACGTCTCAATTAAATAAGCTTCGAATAACGGTCAAGTCAAATTAATAGAAGTGTTTTACCTCACAATAAAACGCATATTAATTTACTTACCTTATTCGAAGCTTATGTTCAAGCTCTGCCTGGTAATTGGACTCAATGAAATCAAAATGGCGCGTCTCGCTTTACGAGCCTCCCTGCCACTGCCAAGCGGAAGTGACGTACCAAAAAGAGACAGATATATAGAAATACAAAGAGCGGGAAACGCAGTGCCTATCTCAATTAAATAAGCTTCGAATAAGGTAAGTGTCTAATCTGTGTAAAAACAATTGCTAAGTCTTATATGAAAATCAATATTTATCATAAGGTTAGTACCGCTTATTCGATAATAGATGGCGTTGTGCAGTAACGTCACTTTGGTAAATCGCAGTGTTAAGATTCTCCTGTTTTGAACGACCTCCATGGTATTTTATATAATAAATTGTCTTACTCTGGACACCCCTGTTTTATTTCTGAGCGATATATTTTTGGGACGTTGTACAAGTGGTCCTTCGGAACCGGATAAAGGGTTGGTGTGCATTGTCCTTGTTGTTGTGGAGGAGTCAGGTTGCATGGTCAACCTGCGGCGAGTGTGACGTCAGCGCGGCCAGTGGTGAGCAGCATCGGCGGATCGTACAAGGTTGGCGCAAAGCGTATATTACGAGTAGTAGTCAACGGTCAGCCACGCTGACGCTGGTGCTAACGAACAGTTGGCGTGGGCAGCAGCTGCAGTGCGGGGGGACAGTACCCCGCATATCATTGCGACGAGCTACGTTAAGTGTGCGGACAGTGAAGTGTTGTGATAAGAAGATAAATCTGTGAGTACTTTAAAAATATCAGACTAAATAATTTACACATTGAGACTTAACCAAAGCAAATTTAAACTAGTGAATTTAGATGAAAAATTTGGACTTAGAAAAATTAACGTGTGCATGAACTTAGAATAATTTCAATAAAAAGTGAACTACGGGGAACCTATGCCCGATTTTGCAGCGAAGAGTACTAAGTTCAAAGACTTGTGAGTTTTACGTGTTGTCCACAAACTTAGCCATAGCGTTCCAGAACAGTTTGCTTAAAGTACACTTGCAACATGGAAGCTTTGAGTAATCTACAGTTTAACTTACAGTCTACCATCAGTAAAGCAAGGGCTAATTTTAAGAAATCACCTAAGGAGCGAGTAACCAGTTCATACATAGAAACTAGATTAGAAAATTTAGAAGCTAACTGGTCAGCGTTTTCTGAAACTCATATGAAATTTGTTTCATCGGTTAAGTCTATTGAATTCGATAACTCGGATTACAACTTAAAAAACGTATATGAGACAACGGAAGAATTGTTTACTGATTATAAAGCAGAGCTGAAGGAAGCATTGAAGAAAATTAAATGTTCAGATAGTTTAGGTAAAGTGTCTGAATCTTCAACAAACCGTTCTAAAGAGATATGTTCTGTAAAACTGCCAAAGATTGAGTTGCCCATGTTTACCGGAAGTTATTCTGAGTGGATTAGTTTTAGAGACTTATTTAAATCCTTAATACACAATAATAATCTACTAGATGATGTTCAGAAACTGCATTATTTAAAATCACATTTGTCTGGAGAGGCTGAAAGTCTTTTACGGCACATTCCTATTACTAGTAGTAATTATGCAACCTGTTGGACTAAATTAGAGAACCGATTTAATAATAAAAAATATTTAGCGAATTGTATAATTAAACGTTTTATGAGTCAAAAAAATATTGTAACCGAATCCTCCAGCGCAGTTAAGGAATTATTAGATACTTCCAACGAATGTTTACATGCTTTGGAGAATTTAGGCATAATGGTTGATCATTGGGATATTATAGCTATTTATGTATTGAGCTTGAAACTAGACACTGAGTCACGTAAACAATGGGAATTAAAAATCAGTGATTGTTCAGATGACTTCCCTACAATGAATCAGTTCAGAAATTTCCTTGAACTAAGATTTAGGTCTTTGGAATTTTTAGACAACAAAGGTCAACGTCATCAGTCCAATCGTAATGTGCCAGTCAAGTCGCTTCATGTCTCTACTACATCGTGTATTTCTTGTCAGGATAACCATAAGCTTGCTAACTGTAAGAAATTCGCCGGTCTTGAAATAGAAAAGCGTCGTAATTTTGTCCAAACCAATGGTTTATGTTATAACTGTCTAGGGGCAAACCACTCAGTATATGCATGCCGCCAGTCCACCAGATGTCATATATGTAAAAAGAAGCATCATAGTCTTCTTCACCTTAAAGGCGTCTCCAAATCAGTTGCGGATAGTAATAAAACTGATCAAGACCCAGCAGAAAGCAGCGTTTCTGCTGGTATTACGTCAACCCAGAGTAATTCCACTAATGTTGTAAGTTGTTTTGCTAGTAGTCATAGCCAAATATTATTGGCCACTGCACTAATTGCAGCGGAATCCAAGAGTGGTACTGCTATAGTATTAAGATCTCTGTTAGACCAGGGATCTCAGGCTTCCTTTGTGACGGAGTCTGCAGTCCAGCTCTTGGGTCTTAAAAGAATACCAACTAAGGGCTCAATTTCAGGCATAGGTTGTGATCAAGGCCAATCGATGATTTCATTAAATTCGATGGTTCTCATTAAGGTTAAATCACGCGTTGACCCTACTTTTATTGTAACGGTTAAAGCTTATGTTTTAAGGAAGTTGACGACTATTTTACCGGAAAGGAAGGTTGTGTCAAATGTTTTGGCCACAATTTCGTCTTTGGCTTTAGCTGATCCTTCGTTCGATACTCCGAACAAGATTGATTTGCTCTTAGGTGCCGAAGTTTATGGCCAGATTTTGTTAGAAGGTTTAGTCAGAGGTCCACCTGGTCGGCTTATTGCACAAAATACGAGACTAGGATGGATCTTATCTGGTCAAGTAGGTGAACTCAACCAAAGCGAGACATGCCACAATACTATTGTCACATTACATTCTACTCACACAGATGAGAATACACTCCTTAAAAAATTCTGGGAGTTAGAATCTGAGCCCAAGAGCGATTACGATAAGGTTTACTTAACCTCGGAAGAACAGAAGTGCGAAGATATATTTAAGGCCACGACCAAACGAGACGAATCGGGTCGCTATATTGTGCAAATGCCTTTCAGGTCTAGCGATCCTGCTTGTAAAGATGGGGGATCGAAAGACATTGCTCTTAAACGCTTTTTAACCTTAGAAAAGCGATTTTTAAGGAATCCCGACTTCAAGGCTCAGTATTCAACTGTTATAAATGAGTATATAGCTCTTAATCATATGGATATAGTACAGGATAGGGACAAGAAAGGTTCCGTGCACTTACCGCATCATGCCGTCATTCGTAACGAAAAAAGTACAACGAAGTTGCGCATCGTATTCGATGCATCATGTGTAGGTAGCAACGGGGTTTCTCTTAATCACGATTTAATGGTGGGTCCTCCTCTACAACCTGAGCTTCGTCATATCATCATGCGTTGGCGTCGTGAACCGATCTGCCTGGTAGCCGACATCGTCAAGATGTACAGACAGATTAAGGTATGCGATGATCACACAGATTTTCAGCGTATATTATGGCGTGAGAATACAGAGGACGAAATTCAGGTGTTACGTCATTTACGAGCAACGTTTGGAACATCATCCGACGAAGGCGCTGAATTTCCTTTAGCGAAGAACCGTGTTGTTACAGATTTTTATATGGATGACCTGATGACGGGATGTGAAACCGTAGAGGAAGGAGTAGAAATATACAATCAGATATCGGAATTGCTTAAGCGTGGAGGTTTCCAGCTCCAAAAGTGGGCTAGTAACAACAGAGAGTTAATAAAAAGGATTGAAGACGGTCAACAAATGTCACAAAAACAAGGAAATATGGAACTAAAAACCGATGCAATTTCAAAAATATTAGGCTTAACGTGGGACAAGGACAATGATGAGTTCGTTTATACTATTCAACTTAATGCTGTAGATTTACCCGTGACAAAGCGTAAGGTTATTTCGGATATAGCGCGACTATTCGATCCCCTCGGATGGTTAGCACCGACAATCATTACTGCGAAGGTGTTTATTCAGCGAATATGGATGACTGGGATCGAATGGGACGCAGAACTGCCTGCACCGTTGCTGAAAGAGTGGCTGGACTTCCGAAAGAACCTTTGTAACCTTATAAAGTTTCGTCTACCTCGTTGGATCAATTCTAGCAAGGAGAACAGGGTTCTAGAATTACATGGCTTTTCAGATGCGTCCAATGTAGCATACGCCGCGGTAGTATACGTTCGCATCATTGATAGAGATGGACATATTCACACAACCTTGGTGACTTCAAAAACCAAGGTTGCTCCTGTTAAGCAGGTATCAATCCCGCGATTAGAGCTTTGTGGAGCTGTCTTACTAGCAAAGCTGCTCCAAGAAGTCGCCTCAACTCTAGAAGTTCCCAAACAGCACTTATATGCGTGGACAGACTCATCCGTCGTTTTGGCATGGTTAAGCGGCCACCCTAGTCGGTGGAAAACGTTTATCGCGAATCGTGTTTCCGAGATACTCACTATTATGGATAGATGTCAGTGGTTCCATGTGTCGACGTCGGAAAATCCAGCGGATTGCGCATCTCGGGGAATAAGTCCTTCTGAGTGTAGCGATTCTCAACTCTGGAAAAGGGGTCCAGTATGGTTACAGAATGAAAAAATAGACTATAATAAAGGACATATGCAAGAAACTACGCTAGAAGAAAGAAAAATAAAAATAAAATGTCATGCAACTGTAGAATTTGATGATAGTCTATTTACTAGATTCTCTAAGTTCGGGAGGTTGATACGTGTAATAGCTTACTGTAGACGATTTTTACGTATGAAGGAATCTGAAAGTAAAAACAATAAAATAACTACTTGGCTAACTACAAAGGAAATAAATGAAGCTGTACTTACCTGTATCAAACTCTGCCAACTTCAGTCCTTTGGAGAAGAAATAGAATCTGTGAAAAAAAACCGTAAATTAAATAAAGGTAGTAGACTTACCTCGCTGAGTCCTTTCCTTGACGATGACGGGATCTTTAGAGTTGGCGGTCGCCTGCACCGGGCTTCTATTGATGAGAATATGAAGCACCCCATCTTAATCCCTCATAAATCACACTTCACCAATCTTTTAATTGCGGAGGCTCACGAGAAAACTTTGCATGGCGGGCCGCAATTGATGCTCAATTACTTAAGATCCAAATACTGGATACTCAATGCAAGGACTCTCGTTAGGCAATATGTTCACAAGTGTGTAACTTGTATAAGACATTCGACAATAACACACCAACAAATGATGGGCCAGTTACCAAAGGCTAGGGTGTCTTCTCAGAAGCCCTTCCAATGCAGTGGCGTAGATTACGCAGGTCCAATCAGCATCCGAACCTCTAAAGGTCGTGGTCATCGCTCCACTAAGGGTTATATATGTTTATTTGTTTGCATGTCCACTCGGGCTATTCACCTGGAAGTTGTCAGTGACATGACTTCTCAGAGCTTTCTTGCGTCTTTTAAGCGTTTCGTAGCCAGACGTGGCAGAGTATTAGACTTGTGGAGTGATAATGGGACTACATTTGTTGGTAGTGCAAAAGAGTTACGACAGCTATTCAACGCTGAAAGATCAATGGTAGCTTCGGAAATAGCTGATTTCCTATCTATGAGTGGTACGACTTGGCATTTCATACCTCCCCATGCTCCAAACTTTGGAGGATTGTGGGAAGCGGGTGTCAAGTCCACGAAGCACCATTTAAAGAGAGTTATAGGCACCAGCACTTTGACATTTGAAGAAATGACAACTGTGCTGACTCAAATTGAGGCCTGCCTTAACTCGAGACCGATCTCTCAGCTGTCTAACAATCCAGAAGACTCGTGTCCTTTAACACCTGGCCATTTTCTCGTGGGTGAACCTCTTGTAACAGTACCTGATGTTAATTATGAAAATTCATCCACTAGTAATCTGAAGCGGTGGCATCTTACGCAAAAAATGCTACAAAATTTCTGGCGGAGGTGGTCATTAGAGTACTTAACTCAATTGCAACATCGATATAAATGGTCGGATTGTAAGCCTGAACCTGATATTGGAGACGTGGTCCTGGTGAAGGAGGATGGTCTTCCACCCGCTAAATGGCTTTACGGGGTTATTACAAATAAACATCCAGGTTTGGACAACATTACCCGAGTTGTAACCATACGGTGCAAAAATAATGAGCTAAAAAGACCTTTATCAAAATTAATTATTTTACCTGTCAGCACTTAGTTATTGTTATCATCTTATTAGTGAAGAATTAAGACCCTAGTTTTAAGACCCTTGTTTTAAGACCTTAGTTTTAAGATCCTAGTTAAGGCCCTATTTTATGGAGGATAGCCAAACATCAAAATCATTTAAAGTAAATCATTATGTTAATTTTGATGGACAGAGCCGTCCATGGTGGGCGGAATGTCTAATCTGTGTAAAAACAATTGCTAAGTCTTATATGAAAATCAATATTTATCATAAGGTTAGTACCGCTTATTCGATAATAGATGGCGTTGTGCAGTAACGTCACTTTGGTAAATCGCAGTGTTAAGATTCTCCTGTTTTGAACGACCTCCATGGTATTTTATATAATAAATTGTCTTACTCTGGACACCCCTGTTTTATTTCTGAGCGATATATTTTTGGGACGTTGTACAGTAAGTAAATTAATATGCGTTTTATTGTGAGGTAAAACGCTTCTATTTTGAAATTACAAACAGACATTTCAATTTTATTTATTTGTTTAGAAGATATCTATAGTCTGTTTTTTAATCTCGGAGACTGAAATGACATTATGTGGGTTGTCAGTTTTTTGTAATTCTTAAATAGTGATGTTCCACTACCGTAAATTGCCGTTGGTAAAATCAGGTACTTATTATCGTTTTTAGGGTTCCGTTGCCAAATGGCAAAAAACGGAACCCTTATAGTTTCGTCATGTCTGTCTGTCTGTCTGTCCGTCTGTCCGTCCGTATGTCACAGCCATTTTATTCCGAGACTATAAGGATTACACAGTTGAAATTTGGCAGGTAGATGTATTCTGTAAACCGCTTTTTGATTTTTATATAAAAAAAAAATATATAAGATTAAGAGGGGGCTCTCCATACATGGAATTGAAACTAAAAAAACTTTTTTTCATCAAACCTACACATGAGGGGTATCTATGGATTAGTCTGCTACGCGGACGATACGCTGGTGCTAGCTCAGGGTGGGTCGTACGAGGCGGCGGCCGACAATTTGACACGCGGGGTTGCGATAGTCGTGGAGAGGATCCGGCAGCTGGGTCTCGAGGTGGCGCTTCACAAGTCGGAGGCCATGGGCTTCCATGGACGTGGGAATGCGCTGCCGTCGGGATCCCAGTTAATGGTGGGAGGGGTTCCCATCAGGCGTCGAGTGTACTTTGAAGTACCTAGGACTCGTCCTCGACAGCCGGTGGAACTTCGTGGAGCATTTCCGACGTTTGGCTCCCAGACTGGAGCGGGCTGGGGCTGCCTTTAGGTGGCTCTTGCCCAATCTGGGGGGGCCAAACGCCTCCTGCCGGAGGCTCTACGCGGGGATCGTGCGGTCCATGGCCCTTTACGGGGCCCCGGTGTGGGCGCCTGCTTTGAGGAAGCGGGCCGCCCACTACCTGAACGTGCCCCAAAAGGTCATGGCCGTAAGGATGGTACGGGGGTACCGCACTTGCCGGATTGCCGCCGTGGGATCTGGAGGCGATAGTCCTCGCGCGCCTGCATCAATGGCGCGCGGAGGCGCTGCGCCGGGGGGTCACTCACAGACCAGACCAGACCTCCACCAGGACAGACCTCCGGTGCGATCTCATGGCGACATGGAGACAGCGACTGTCGCAACCCCGTGCAGGGCACGCCACGATAGTGGCGGTAAGTCCCCTCTTTGAGGAGTGGCTAGAGAGGCGCCACGGCGCCCTCACCTTCCGTCTGACGCAGGTCCTCACCGGACACGGTTGTTTCGGGAGGTACCTGCACCCAATCAGGCGGGAGGAAACGCCCGGATGCCACCATTGTGAGGATCGGCCGGAGGACACAGTGGAGCACACAGTGGAGGTGTGCCCCGCTTGGGCGGAGCCCCGCCGTGTTCTCGTAGCGGCGATCGGCGGCGGCGATCGGCGGCGGCGACCTCTCGCGCCCGGCCCTGGTGCAAGCCATGGTCCGGGGCGAGGAGGAATGGGACGCCGTCGCCTCATTCTGCGAAGCAGTGATGCTAGCGAAGGAGGTGGCGGAACGCGAGAGGGAGAGAACCTCTCGTCCCAGCCGCCGCGGGAGGCGCTCCGGGCGTCGGGGGTCCCGCGATGACCTCCGGCCACCGTAGACGCGGGCCTGTGGACGGTGAGTGATGGGCTAACTCACCGTCCGTCCGTCTCACGACGAAAACAGGCCGTGTCGACGGCGCGTTCGTGTTCCACGCGCGCCTCAAAGAGATGTCAGCAACATGGGAGGGGCCCGAAAGGGCCGACGCCTGTCGGGGCCGCAGGTAGTCCACCGGTTATCGCGGCCTCGACATAGAGGGCGAAGAAGGAACATGGGTGGTTTTTAGTCAGTAGAAGTCTGACACTCCCTTTCGCTCTGCCCAAGAGCGGGAAGGGTTATTCGATGATTTTACACCCACCAAAAAAAAAAAATAAGGGGTATATATATATATATATATATATATATATCTATCTATGGTCTTCAAAATGACATTGAGGTTCTTAAAATAATTTTTTCTCCAAGTCAATCGTTTCAAAGATAGACACATCCAAAGTGGTAAAATGTGTCCCCCCCCCCCCCCCCTCTAACTTTTAAAGTAAGAGAGTGAAATTCTAAAAAAAAAATATAATGTAGATCTCAACAAAAACTACCAACCAAAATTGGTTTGAACGAGATCTAGTAAGTATTTTTTTTTAATACGTCATAAATCGTAAATCGCAATTTAGCGTTCATTCAATCAACTCAATTATAAAAATTATGTTAACATTATGTTACTTGCTGCTACGGAACCCTTCATGGGCGAGTCTGACTCGCACTTGGCCGGTTTTTTTTATTATAATAGGTTATCCTGAGTAAAAGGTGTAGATTGCTATATAAAATAGTGGTTGTTCGGGGTTGGGGTGAGATTAAGATAAACTAAGATTGAAGATTATAAAGATGTTATATTTCAGTAATATCTAATCAAACTATAGAACTAATGAGGTGAATAGGATGAGATTGAGTCGCGCCCGATATGCTATCCGAAAGCGTACTGACTATTTTTACTTTGGTAAAATATAAAATATTCAATGCATATAGCGCGGTGTCGCGATTACGCTGACATGTTCATTTGTTCGGTGATTGACCCGAACATGCTCCCGAGGGAGAAAGAGATGGGGTTAGTAAGTATGTAAAGTTAAATGGGTAGCGAAATTAATATTAACAAGGTGAAAACAATGTTCTTATAATATTAAAATATGTAGTAGTAATGTAGGGTTAATTATGTTAAAAGGTGAGATGACATTACAAATTAAACAGAATCGTTACAGTGTAAATCAGGAAGAGAAAACACACGAAAGATTGGTGAAGAACCTCTATCTTCCTTTTTTTGTAAGCACTCACTAGATAGAGCTAGTCTCTTAGGATCACTTTTCACTGATTTACGACTACATTGCCCCTTTTCCCTAATTTCACTACACTCAATCACAACACTTTCTGGAACGGTGCGTGGCAACGCCGCCGTCGCCGCAGTGGCTGTCGACAGCTCTGCTGTAGAAGTGGAGCGATTTCCTTTACGTTGTCTTTGCCACCAACGTTTTAAACAGTATGCCGCCACCAACAGCAAGATTCCCAATATGATGAGATATATAGCAGCATACTGATGGACGTCGTGGTAGGAGATATTGGTGCTCAAAGGTTCACTCTGCTTCATGATCTCAAGACTTCTCTTAATGGCTTCAAATTGCATGAGATTATCTGAGTTATTGAAATTCAGCTCATACGAGATTTCTGGCATGGTGATATTTATCATGTGATTGATTGGTGATATTTCTGGAGAGATAATCATTGTCGTCGTGCTAATTTTACTAGACAATCTTTTGTTTGAATATACCATAAAGTCTTCTGTTTTTACTAAACAGCCTTCCCCAACACGCAACAGACCAGCACCTGATAACCAGTGATAG
This sequence comes from Diarsia rubi, assembly GCA_932274075.1. Taxonomy (NCBI): domain Eukaryota; kingdom Metazoa; phylum Arthropoda; class Insecta; order Lepidoptera; family Noctuidae; genus Diarsia; species Diarsia rubi. Next base: position 8,051,642 of record OW026414.1, read on the forward strand.
GAACAGGTAGTGCCTATTTGCCTAAACTTCGAAGAACAGAGACAAGAAACGGAGACTTCCTTAGGACTAAATTTTTTCCGAGACATCTGTCCCGAAATTTCGAGACAACACATAAAAACATTTAAAAAAAATGTTATTTGGAATAAGTAATTCGTCTATATTTACCTAAAGTTTGCGACTAGATATATCATAATAAAATAATAACATACACAGTCGTTACAACCATAAAATTTTCTGAATTTTATAGACAAACTTTAGATAAATATAGACGAATTACTTATTCCAAATAACACATTTTTTTAAATGTATTTAAGTGTTGTCTCGAAATTTCGAGACAGATGTGCCGGAAATAATTTAGTCCTAAGGAAGTCTCCGTTTCTTGTCTCTGTTCTTCCAAGTTTAGGCTAATAGGCACTACCTATTCCTATCACTGCTGATAACCTAACTGCCTGAACTTGATTTTCACACAGAAGTTTGACGTTACATTCATTGCAGCATAAAAAATAATATTTGTTTTCAGATGTTAACTCCCTCCAGTCATTCTTGCATGAAGTAGTTTTAGTTTTACAAGTTCTTGTGCCTAGGATCGTCTCGCAAAGGCTATGATCATCTTTCATGTGGTGAATAGGCCTTCTGATATGACACAGAACAGTCACAGAGTTTTGTAATACGCATGATTGCAGATCCGTTTCTGTGACAGTCAAATACGAATCTTTTCTCATGTTGATGGCTGCTAATTCGGAGATAGTTTTGACTCTCATCATCATGTTATCTTTCGCAATACGTGGAACCGGGATAAGGTTGAATACCTCGTAAAGATCCCTTTCAATCAGGGGTATTCTTATTTCTATAATGAGGTATTTGCCAGAGTATTTGGCTCTTACTTTGAGTAAGCTGTAAAGATCTTTAAGGTTAAAGTTGTCGACAGGAACTACCAAGTCTCCAGATATTTGTGCTGAAATTATGCTTAGCTCTGATCTGAGTTGCTTCGGAGATATCAAATGAAAATCTAATTTTCCACTATAAATGTCAGTTACTGTATTTAAAATTGAGTCCTGGATTCGTCGAAGGGCAAGTTGTTGGCAGTGAAAGCCGAGGTTATGAAATCTGTTATCATAGTTACATTTTGCATTATACGAATCTTGGAGAGAATTAAGCTTTTGATTTATTATTTTGTGATGTTTGTTTATAGTATTCTCCATCCTTTTCATGAGATTAAATTCAGCTTCTACGATCGACGTTTGATTTTTCCAGAGGTTGTATAGATGGTTTTCATTATGCTTTAAGAGGTCAATATCCTTCTCATATTTTTCTGCAAATCGTTGGTCCAACACTCCGAATAAACTATTTGCAACGTAGCCTACTCCGTCTAGCAGGCCGCGTCTTCGACGTTTCTTATTAGTCATAAATGCGTCATTCATCATGACAATATTGTCGTAATCATGTCGTAATGTTTAATTTCTTCGAACTCGTGCTCGAGCTGTAACATGACGCCGTCACCAGGTGTTTGTGTTCTTATCGTAGAGCATAAGGTTTCAAGATACGTGATATATTTTAATAAAGCCGCCGTTCCTTCTTGATAAGGCTTTGTATCATAATAGACTATTAAGTGCCAATCATCTCATAATAGATGCATATTAGATATTTTGTCGAAGTAGACACTTTTGTTTGTCAGCATGGTGAAGTTGTATGATGCTTGAGCGGTGTTTATTAGTGACAGTAAAAATAATGTCAAAGATAAAACCAAAGCTGAGAATGAGATAGGACGCTTTTTCCTCGTAGTTGATGGCTTATTTTCAACTTTTGGGGCACTTGGATCTTGATCATTTTTATTTGTTGGCAACAAGGACAGTTTTACAACAGGGCGTTTTAAGAGCCCGTTTTTAGTTTTGAGTGTGACGACCCTTACGTGCCCGTCACTTCCAGGATGCAGCGTTACGACACGACCTAGACTCCATTTCCCTGGTGGAAGGTTATCGTCCTTTATAATAACGATGTCGTTAAGATTGAGATCTTTTTGACGCTGCTGCCATTTGGCTCTCTTAGAATGCTGCGAGAGGTAGTCAGTCTTCCACTTAGCCCATATATCTTGGTAGATTTTTTGCGTCAGGTGCCATCGTGTTCTGAGATCATGCTCTGTTTCGAAAATCGTTAAGTTGGGGCCACTTGCTAAAAAGTGAGCCGGGGTCAAAAAATCCAGATCTTCAGGATCTTCTATCAGAGGGCACAGTGGTCTGGAGTTCAAGCATGCCTCGAGTTGGGATAATAGGGTAATATATTCCTCGAAGGTTAATTTTTGCTCTCCCACGACACGTTTGAGATGATGTTTTAGGCTCTTCACTGCTGCTTCCCAGAGTCCGCCAGCAGACGGCCATGATGGGGCGTTAAAGTGCCACTCAATATTCATTTCTGAGATCGTTGAGGTTACTTCTTGTTCAGACAAGATGTTGGAGATTTCGGCAAACTCTTGTCTTAAAATTTTGTTGGCTCCTATGAAGTTAGTTCCCTGATCACTATAGATGTGCCCAGGAACTCCTCTTCTAGCCGACATTCGTCTAAGCGCGGAAATAAATGCCGACGCTGTGAGATCTGAGACGATTTCTAAATGTATGGCTTTAGTCACCATACAAACGAAAACTGCGACATATCCTTTACAGGTTTTAATGCCACGACCTTTGTTCGCCTTAATAAGGATGTGTCCTGTATAATCAATTCCAGTATGATAAAAAGGTCGGTTAGGAATCAATCGCGCTGGAGGTAAGTCACCCATGATTTGATGTTGTGTTGTGGGATTATTTCTTTTACATTTGACACACATTCTTAATCGTTTCTTTGTGACTCTGTTTCCACCAAGAATCCAGTATTTACGTCTTATAAATCCAGTAGTCATTTTAACGCCACCGTGAAATATAAGTTTATGGGATTCATCTATGATAAGATCTGCCAGTTTCGATTGATTAGGTATTATGATGGGAATTGGGATTCTTCATTTCGGGATCAAGATTTGAATGTTTAAGTCTTCCTCCGACACGAAGTACTTGATTGGAGTCTAGGATGGGATTGAGATTAAGAATCTGGCTTTTCTTATGTAGTGGGTCGTTATTTTTCAGCCGCGATATTTCTTCGTAGAAATAATCGTTTTGGACGTGCTTAATTAACATTTCTCTTGCTGTCTTTATATTTTGCAGAGTAAGGAAACCTGTGCGTTGTTTCTTGTGAACAACAATGTCGATATACTTGTTGATGTAAGCTAATACTCGGGTAACTTTCCTTAACGTGCTATATTTTTTTAATAGCTGATTAATTATAGAATTTTCGGGGTTAACAGTAACTGTGTTTACTTTCTCCTTTTTTCTAAGTTCTTCGCTAGTAATGCTTGTATAAATCGGCATGTTCTGAGATTTTTTGGGGTTATATTGTGGTAACCAGTCGGGCCCTTGCCACCACAGCGAGTGATTGGCTAATTGAGCAGCAGGTAAACTGCGGCTTGCGCAATCTGCGGGGTTTTCTTTGGATTTTATGTAGCTCCAGTTTTCTTTAGGGATTAAATTATTTCTGTTATGCTCCTCACTCGATTTGCAACAAAGGGTTTCCATTTCTCCGGTTCGCCACTTATCCAACCTAGTGCTGCCGTTGAATCAATCCAACCATAAACATGCACCTTGTAGTTCATTCTTCTTCTTAGCGTGTCGATGACAATCTAAATTGTGTCGGCCCAAAATTGGGCTACTAGTTTGGCGCTTTCGGTAGCGTCCATCAGTTCCTGCAGTGAACATTTAGCAGGACAGGCAGGACACGATATTAAGTGCCCCATTGTTTGAGGGACAGCACCACATTTACACTCCAGTGCAGAGTCATTTATGTGTCTCCACCTCAGCAGGATTTCTTTGCTGCGACCGACCTGGGTCCGGAGTCTGTTTAAAGATTTCCAGGTCAGCCACGGCAACTCTTGTCCAGGTGGGAGATGTTCAGCAGGTGGAACAAACGGGTAAGGTAAGGATGCACTATCCTGCCATAGCTTTAATCTTTCCGTAGACCGCTCGCCAGTGAGTGGGGTGACACATTTCATAAAGCTGTTTCGGCTTTTCAGCCTTTGCGATACAAGGTTGTTTAGGTGTAATGGGTGTCGTGTGTCTGAAGCCATTTTGGCTCTTTCGCTGGAACTTGCCACTGTTCTGCGAACTTCAGGTGGCGCTATCCCTGCCAGTGGGTACAGCATCTGTACCGGGGTCGGTTTAAGGCAACCAGTGATGATCCGGCACGTTTCGTTTAGAGCTGTATCCACTGACTTTGCATGGGCTGAGCGGCTCCACACGGGGCACGCAAACTCGCCAGCTGAAAACGATAGCGCCAGCGCTGTAGTCCGCAAAACATGAGGCGAAGCACCCCACTTTGAAGAAACCAGTCGCCGTAAGAGACTGTTGCGGGTGTACACCTTCTGCTTGATGTTGCTGCAGTTTTTGCTGAAAGTCAGTGATCTGTCCAGAGAAACCCCAAGATATTTCGGAAAGTCACTGTGCTCAATAGACACTCCACCCCAGACGATGTTAAGTCTGCGCCCAGCCTCTCTGTTTCGAAGGTGAAAAACGCAAGACTGTGTTTTGCTCGGATTCGGTTTAAGTGAATTAGCGAGGTAGTACGCACCTAATTCATCAAGAGCACCTGATAAGTGGACCTCTAGCTCCTCGAAGGTGGTGTGGTGTAGTTCATTAATGATAAGATGATTTTTCGCATAAGCTTTGACAACAAGAGAGCGCCGCAAAGATCCAAGCGCGGGATGGATTGAGGTTTTTTCAGCGGTATTACTTTCGACTTTCCTGCGATAAGGGTCACGTGAGTTTCATTTTTTCTTTGTATTTTGCAATACACGACGCAAGCGTATGCTTTTGTGCTTGCGTCGCAAAAGCCATGAAGTTCTATGGTATCTTCTTCCTGGGTTTGAATCCAACGTGGAATTTTAAATAGAGATATATGCGATAGATCGGCTTTAATAGTATTCCACTCTAACGCAATTTCTTGAGGGACAGGGTGGTCCCAACCCTGGTCTGATTTCCATAATTCTTGAAACAAGATCTTAAGCTTTATTGTGACTGGTGCTAGCCAGCCTAAAGGGTCGAAAATTTTCGAAATTTGAGATAGGAACTGTCTTTTGGTAAGGATGTCTTGCGAGATAAATTCTATGGGGTGAAAGATAAATTGATCATTTTTACCTTATCTTAAAATGGAGACAATTTAGATACGCTTTTACAGCATAAAAGCGTATCTAAATTGTCTCCATTTTAAGATAAGGCTCTAAAGGTCTTGTTGTAAGTTGGGTCCTCGGCACATAAGATCATTGAGGCTGTTTCCACTCGAGGTTTTTGCCGAGGCATTAAAGACAACTCGCAATTTGGTAGTTGCTGACTCAGCTCGTTGGACGCAGTGGTGCGATAAGTAGCAGTCCGGCTGTACGTGTGGCGTAACCGGTGTCATATGTCCGAGTTCTAGGTATTCAGAAATAAACATTTTATAGTCACGTGCCACAGCTGGTTGTTTACTTAATTTCCGCTCTATTTGGAAAAATTGGGCAATCGATTTTGTTTTCGACTCGCCAATATTTTCCTCAAAGTTTTCTTTGAATGGCATTTCAACGACGTAGCTTCCTTCTTCCCGTCTAGAGGTCGAAGATTGGTAAAAATCGATGCATTTTTGATCTTCTTCTGACATTGCTGGAGGTTCATGTATGTCCTCCACTTCCCAAAATTGCTGAATCTCCTCGATATTATTTAGGATGACATTGCAATGGTACGTTTTATAGTTGCCGCTTAAGATCCATCCCAACTGGGTTTGTTGGGCAATGGGCAACATACCTTCTGACCGACATATTCCGTCCATAAGGATAGTGGAATAAATATCTGCCCCAAATAAGATATCGATTGGTCTACTTTTATAAAATTCGGGATCTGCTAGAGTTATGTGATTAAGAGTAGGCCAGTCTGTAGGAAAATATTCCGAAGAAACATTCGGGACTCCTCTAATCCGTTCGAGTTGCCAGACAGGGAGTTCCAACGGATTTTCCGCCTGACAAATATATTTCAAAACAAATCACATCAAACTTTTAAAAGAAAAACAGAACTTTTAGTTAGTAGCAAGTTATCAAATAATAAATAAAAAAAAGAAAATGAAAGACGTGCCGCGTACGTGTTATGTCAAAAATGAATTAGTACCCAAGAAAATTAAAAAGTTGTTTAACTGTATGAACTGTGCTCTTTTATACGTATTATTTTATTTGGTCGCCTATTCAGATGGTCATAGACATTTTTATTTTTTTAATATACTAGGTCACACTATGAAGTCAGCAACAAGAAAGACAAGTCGCGTCTTAAATTATATCACATGTGGTACCCGTGCTAGCATTTAAGACAAATTCTAAGACATGACATAATTTATAACGTCTTGTCACCAACGTCTTGGGTACGCCCGTGCTCGCCCCGCTGGGTAGGTTATTTATCAGTTTGTTCATTATATATACGTCCATTTTAAAGATAAAATCGCTAACTAACGACGAACATTTGATGGTAATTCTGCCCTTACAGTTGTTTTCCTTGTTTCCTATTCCAGAGATATAACCGTTGCATTTGCGTCGCGGTAGTCTTAACAACTGAGCTGCGCTTTCCCTGATAATGGATGTCTGTGACCCTTGATCAAAAAGAACTCTCATTTTTTGGTAAGATCCGTCCGTTGCTTGCACATTAATGATTGCTGTGGCAAGCAATATTTCTGAGGGTTCTTTAAGAAGCGATGCAACTGTGTCACTGTCTTGCTGTTGCGATGGCGATTTCGTAACCGTGGCTGCATTTGACCCAGATCGATGTGACGTAAATGCTTCATGCAAAATGGTATTGTGTTTTTTATTGCATTCTTTGCATCTTATTTCGGAAAGGCATTTTTTGCCTTCGTGATAATGTAAGCAATTAATACATAGGTGCAAGTTAGCAATAGCGTTTTTACGCTCATTTGGTTGTAATTCCAATAATTTTTGACATGCATGAATACGATGATCGTTGGAGTTGCAAATAGGGCATTGCTTACGATTGTTAATTTTGCCTTTGGACTTTGATGATTGTGACACTTGGTTTGTTGAGTAATTCGGACTAGGATTGTTATAGTTTCGATTATAATTAGAACCTTTTGAAAATGATGGTTTGTTATTGTTGTTGGATTGAGATGAGGATGATTGCTGCGTGGAATTTTCAAGCTTCTTACGTGAAGTTTCCAGCATCATAAATTTAGTTTCCAAAAAGTTAAGGACGCGACTCTCGCGTAACGACTCTAAGACGGGCAACTCTCGCGGGGATTTTAAAGCTTGTAGATAATCCTCATATGTATCCGAGTCCAGTTTTTGGGACAATATACATACGAGGAAAGGGTCCCAGGAAGTTACATTAACTCCCAGATTCTTGATAGCATTCACGCTCTCATAGGTAGTGTCGTGAATGCGTTTTATATGATTTGCTGACTGTTGCTGGCTTACAGGGATATTCATGATATTGTTAAGATGAGAGGTAAAAATCAGTCGTTTATTATTATAACGATGATTTAGGATATTCCAGCACACAAGATAATTGTCGGAGCTTATTTGGAGGTGCTGGATTAATTTTTCGGGCTCACCTTTGACCTTGCTCTTTAAAAACTGCATCTTTTGTGCATTCGACAAAGAGGGGTTATTGTGCACTGCTTCGGTAAAAAGATCTTTGAACGATATCCACTTATTGTAGTTTCCCTCAAAGGTGGCTATCTCCATTTTAGGAGTCGATTTTTAGGGTTCCGTACCTCAAAAGGAAAAAACGGAACCCTTATAGGATCACTCGTGTGTCTGTCTGTCTGTCTGTCCGTCTGTCACAGCCAATTTGCTCCGAATCTAATGGACCGATTATGTTGGAATTTGGTATACATATGGTTTTTGTGACCCAAACATGTACGGCTAAAGTAAATAAATGAATTTTGAATATGGGGGTCGCTTTTACGGGGCAAATAAGAAAATTTAAAAAAAAGTTTTGCAAACTGTACCATGTGACACATCAAATGAAAGGGCTTACTATGAGGGTCTCAAATATTTTTTTTAAATAATTTTAAAATAAATAGTTTTAAAGTTATTTAAGAAAATAGACGAAAATTGACCGTTCCCCCCCCCTTATCTCCGAAACTACTGAGCCTAAAATTTTGAAAAAAATACAGAAATGATACCTGTAGATTACAGGAAAACCTATAAGAAGTCCATGGTCTAAAAAGGTAGATATATTATATTCATCGTACGGAACCCTCTTCACGCGAGTTCAACTCGCACTTGACCGGTTTTTTTCAATATGCGCAACGGACCACATTTTCTTGTTGATGTCTTTCTTGATTTTGTTATAATGTTTCTCGTAATGGGTAAATTGTTCTTCGTATTCGGGGTTTGATCCTCCACATTCGTTGTCCAGCTCCCAATGAAGCGAGTCAATAGCCGCCCAACGAGATTGTATCGTCTTCAGGAGATCTTCGAACTCCCATTTTTCCGTGACGAGATCAAGGTCGATATTGGATGAGGTTCTCATGAAAGCCTTAAAGTTAGTAGCTTGTTTTTTGAATAGTTCTGCCGCTTTACTGTCTTCAAGAGCAGGAGTAGAGATTTTAGAAGCAGCGGGGGCTGCTAGATTCGAAGTTCGAGATTCCGCAGTAGGTTGGAACGTCGGAGGTTTTAAAACAGGGGTTTGCGGTCTGTTTGCGAGAGGGTTATAGTTCTGAATAGTAGTTTTAATGCTGTTATATTTTTCAGTCATTTGATCGTATTGATTAGTACTGAAATATGGATAAGATTTATCATCAAAAGATAACAAAGTCATATGATTATTATGGAACTCCGTAAAATATTGTTCCAAGGTAGCTAATCGATGACGTAGGTAGTCCGAGGTCTTGCGCTCTGCACCATCCTTCTTGAATTTGGTGAAGAGCCCATTTATGGCTTCGATCAGTTGATGTTGGGTTGATAAAATGTCTTCCATGTTCGACATTATGAGGGTAAAAAATAGACCTTACTTGTACTGAAGGCTTCTTTGGAGATCAAAATGTCCTTGCGATGGCTGCAAGAACAAACCTGGAGTAGCAGCGAGATGAGGTGAAGCGATGCTTTCGTAAAACCAGGTTCAATCAGGATCAGTAGGATGATGTTGAAATCCACTCAGTTCTGTTTCCACAGCGAGACACTCACACAGTACAGTTTGTAGGTACACGCGTAATAGTCCCGCTCCGGCTAGGCTCGAAGGACCAATGTTCGGGGTTGGGGTGAGATTAAGATAAACTAAGATTGAAGATTATAAAGATGTTATATTTCAGTAATATCTAATCAAACTAATAGAACTAATGAGGTGAATAGGATGAGATTGAGTCGCGCCCGATATGCTATCCGAAAGCGTACTGACTATTTTTACTTTGGTAAAATATAAAATATTCAATGCATATAGCGCGGTGTCGCGATTACGCTGACATGTTCATTTGTTCGGTGATTGACCCGAACAGTGGTATTATAAATAGTGGGGTCATCTTAAATGCTAGATAAAACTTAGTAAATCATTTCCTTAGACAGGACGTTTTTTCACAACATACGACATTTTTGGTGGTTAACAATATTTGAAAACCACTTACCTGATATACTTGGTCTGCTCCTGAACATTGATGGGCATAGTTTTCATTCTCGTGTACAACTTTTCTTTCAAATCTTCTATTTTCTTGTCAATCTCGGTTAGAATTTTTTGGAATAACTAAAAATAATATTAAAATCTTGACATTCGTATTGCGAAATATAATGTGCAAAAATATTGTTTCAAAAGATATGACGGCAGTTTGAGATGTACGGAAGAAGACCTTTTCTTACTTGCCCTGTTGCTATAGTAATGATCGTACTCTTTACATCTTATCTTAACAATATTATAAACGCAAAAACTTGGGAGGATGAATGTATGTTGTGCTCTTGCACGCACAAACGGCTGAACAGATTTGGACGATATTTGGTACACCGATAGTTTATAACCTGGATTAAAACATAGGATTTCGATCCCGGTAGTAAGATCACGTGGGAAAATTACACTAGTGATTAAAAAACCCAGTTTCTAAACAAACCTTAACATCAGTATTTCCAAACAGGTTCTTCACTCTAGTATAGTCATTGACAACTAGATCATACTCCTTCTTCCGTATGTTCCTGTCTATGGACGCAGGCAGTTGGAACAGGAACTTGTGACGCGTCAACAACGAGAGCGCCTCGCGAGTCTTGTCCGCGTTGTCTTTGCGAGACAGAATCTCGGAGAAGAGCGAGTCAGCTAGAGTTATCGATTCTGAAATTAAACATGATAAATATCAAGCCTGCAATTCCCAAAGGGTTAGGTAGAGCACAAAGAGGCCAATACCCAGTAGTGGGTACATTCAACTTGTATGATGATGAACTGATGTAAAAAAAAAAGAAGTGAAAGGTGTTCCTAGATTTCAATAATATTGACGCTATTCGACGTCAATATTATTGAAATCTAGGAACACCTATCTCTTCTATTTTTTTTTATATCGCTCCACAACAAAATCAATATAGTTATGTTACTAGATTTTAGTATATGTATAAGTAATTGGGGTGTGGGAAGTCATCAAATAACCCCTCCCGCTCTTGGGCAAAGCGAAAGAAGGTGTCAGACTTATACTGACTAAAAACCACCCAAGTTCCTTCTTAGCCCTATATGTCAAGGCCGCGGTATCTCTTACAACATCCCGCAGCCCTACTAGATAACATCTCCCTTTGCAACACTGACAGCTTGATCAGCCACCTAAATAAAAAATTGGTGTCACTCCTGTTTATTAATAAAAAGACATACTAATACTTATGTAAGCCGTCCATACCCTCAATAGAAGCTTGTAGACTAGGCAATGGTTCCTTGCCATTCTTCCTCTCATCCTCTTCATACATGTTCTTGAGAAGAACAAGCCGATCCAGTTGGTCCATCACAGCGCCAGTGTTAGCCTTCAGGAAACTCAGCTGTCCTTCCTTTTGACTCTCCACCTATAAATATCAGTTACTTTTTTAGCATCATATCCTTTAAAATTTTTAAAATGGGAAGGTCCAAAATAATAATGGAGTAGAAATATTTTTCAGAATAGAAGTTTCATGGAGTCTCTTGCCTGTTCTTATAAAGAGACCTATGCTTTCATCATCATCAGCCTATATATAATGTTCCCACTGCAGGGACTCCGGCCTCCTCTCTCGGAGAGGAATAGACTATAATTCACAATGCGGGCCCAGTTCGGGTTTGTAGATGTCACATGTCTTCGAATTCTTTGGTTTCCTCACGATGTTTTCCTTCACCGTTTTGAGAGCGGCGGTGATGAAATTAATTACACAGAGTAATGCACCTGCCTGGGTTCGAACCCACGACCTACTGTTCGTAAGTCGGGGCCGACACCACTGGGCCACTGCTGATGTGCTGTTCTTTATTAGAATGGGCAAAAATGGAAAAAAAAATGGAAATGGAATGGTTTTATTTTATGGGAATTAGCTTAACTGTTCTTGACAATAGGGATGTTTACTGACATTAAAAAAATGTGATTCTAATTAGTCCGTCTGTTAGATTATGGTTGGTATGTAACTGACCACAAAAAAATGTCATACTAATGTCTTAGAGTATGATGTCACACGAGTTTTCAAAGCACTGTATCGTCTTCATTGTTTGTTTACGTGAAAAAAGAAAAAATACGTGTCCAATATTTTTTGGAAATCTGTATGACGGACTAATTAGATATTTTTTGTTAACTATCCTATTGAAAAAGGGCATGTATTTGGTTTACCATAATAGAAACGATAATTTTGCCACATCATATTGAATTTATTGTGTAAATATTACTAGTATATTGTGTTCTAATAAAGAATAGGGTATTTCTTCAAAGAAATCTAATCAGTCCGTCAGATAGATTTTGAAAAACTAATGGACACGTATTTTTTCACCTAAACAAAAGATGAAGACGATACAGTGCTTCGAAAAGACGCGTGAAGACGTGTGACGTCACAAAGTTAGCACTTTTTTACCCACAAAGTGACGTCAAAAGCCCCCACTCATGATCTTTGGCGCGTTTTATTTTCGTCGGTTTTTATTAATTTGATAAAACAAAAAACACGTAGCCAATATTTTTCGATAATCTAACAGAGAACTTTTTGGTGAAATACCCTATTATTTATTCCCTTAAACGGCAAACAATGGATTGCATGTAAAACACGAGCTTTAACAACTAGCAAATGAAATGGTTCTTAATTCATACCTTTCTCTGAAGAAATACCATTCCAGCTTTAAGGTCCTCATATGAAGTGTTGCTGTGATGTTCCAGCAGATACCAGCCAGGCTGGAAGTTGTCATCAGACAGCTTGCCAGATCTGAAACACGATAGAGACAGATTTTTGGGTTTCTGTTTCATAATAGGGATGTTTACCGACTTAAAAACATGTGATTCTAATTAATCCGTCTGTTAGGTCATCGAAAAATATAGGATACGTATTTTTTTGTTTTATCAAATTAATAAAAATTGACGAATGTAAAACGCGTCAAAGATTTGAGTGTGGATAGGTGACGTCACTGACAGCTAAAAATTGTCATACTAATGTCTTAGAGTATGACGTCACTCGAGTTTTCAAAGGACTGTATCGTCTTCATTGTTTGCTTACGTAAAAAAAGAAAAAATACGTGTGCAATATTTTTACCCGACTGCGGCGAAGCCCAAAAAGAGGGTTATTTGTTATATGACGGACTAATTCGTTTTTTTTTGTTAACATCCCTATTCTCTTGCCATAAGGGCGAGAGAATAGGGATGTTGCAAACAGAGAAGTATGGAAGAAAAAGACATGCTGCACCAACCCCAAATGAATTGGGGTTGGTGCAGCATGTCTTCTTCTTCCATACTTCTCTGTTTCTCGTCATCCCATGTGACACCTCATTTCTGGGACTCTGTTTATTTTATTTTATTACTAGCGGACGTCACGCGGTTTCACCCGCTTAGTTCCTGTTCCCGTGGAAATACAGGGATAAAGAAGCCTATGTTACTCAGGGTGAATGTAGCTTTTTAATGGTGAAAGAATTTTTGAAATTGGCGCAGTAGTTTTTGAGTTTATTTATTACAAACATACACACAAAGTTAATACTGTTAATATTAATTAAATATTGTATTTAATTATCTGCCTTAAAAATACTATGTTCCATGAGTTTGTTGTGAAAAAGAATGTTAAATATATTCCAAGGGATATTAGACATCAAAGATTTTACAGTAAATTTATGACATAATATTTAGTCTACTTACCCATCAGGAAACATTTCATTCAGCTCTTCTTCTGGAAACTTGCAGTCATCCCCTTCAGTGGACAGCCCCAGTGGGTCAGGAGGGGTGTAGGCTGTAGGTGACATGGGTCTCCGTCCCCATGGCAGTGAGGGAGGGGCCGCCTCTTCAACCCATACAGCACTCTCCTTTACAGGGCCTATTGATTCATGGTATCCTGAAAAAGTAATGTTTAAAGTTTCCTTAATTCAATTCAATGTCTTCTTTTAAGTTTCCTAAGATGTCATCATCATCTGCCTAGCCTTTTCTCAACTATGTTGGGGTCGGCTTAAAGTTAAACCGGTTGCAGCTGAATATCATACTAGTATATTACATGGAGCAACTACCTACCTGGGCCTGCAGTCTGTACAAAGATAGCGATCGCTTTACGACAAAATTCGGTCGCAAAGCTATAACGATGCGGATTTAAGGTGGACGTGAGCCGGACGCGACCCGCCGGTATTAGCTACCAACTTAAATCCGCATCGTTATAGCTTTGCGACCGAATTTTGACGTTAAGCGATCGCTATCTTTGTACAGACTGCAGGCCCAGACCTCCACAACCCAGTTTATACTGTTAAGTTGCTCAAGATGTGATGCTATTAATATGATGAGTGTTATGATTCACTAATAGATTCAATGTTCTTCATGTTGAGTGTAAGGCAAGGTGTAATGATTACTACTACTACTGTTCTACACATACTAGGAAATCCCTCAATATGAGCTTACAACCCAGGCGATGAGTTTGCTAAACACCTTGATTGCTCAGGAACCAGATCTAGAACTGTTTCTGAGTAGCAATAAAGGTATGCTAAATTATTGCGTACAATATTTAAGTTAGTTTGTGATCTTGACTTTCTGCACCCGTTGGTGCAAACTGTAAGTGTAGCAAGTACAACCTGCTTAAATAAATAAAAATAAATCGAGGGAACAGGGCAGCTAATGCAGAACACTGACTGTTCCATTAAATTAAGGTAAAAAACAGACAGAAATATGATTGTGTACCTCTGAATTGCACAGTAGAAGTTCCTTCGCCACCAGAGCGAGTAGTTACTATTATATCTCCCCGACCTTTACAGGGTCCCGAGCGCGCCACTATTTTGTTCTTGCTCTTCCATTCGCAAGACAGTAAGCAGTCGCAGCCGCAGATCTTTAACCCTGTGATCAGAGTAAAATATTACAGTTACGCCCACCTTCTAAATTTCGTTTTTAGCGGAATTTCAACTCGGTAAGTTTGGTCTAGGACATCATTGATAGTTGTAGATCACATGCCTATTAAATCTGTAACGGTAGTGCCCAGAAATTCTCCACGTATCGTAACCCTGGTTCCAGGAGGTCCTTCTTTTGGAGATATTCCTGTTACTACAGGCGGTGGACCCATATTTTACGGCTTTAATGGTTTTCGTTAAAGTACATATGTAATAAGAATGGTTTTGTGCATGGGATACGTGTTATTGTTATATTTTTACGTTTTAAATAAAAGTATTTTGAGAGAAATCGTAATCATAACACAAATAAGATGTCAAATTGATATGACTTTGACTTGATCCAACTTGATCACAGAACCTAAACTCACATAGGGGAGGGACTTGATTGACAGTTGACACATCATAACACAGATGTAAAACTTTTTTTCTAAGACCAGCGGTTATCAATTATTTCCAATAATAATCGACTTATTCCTAGAGGAGCAGCCCTTGGGAACAGCTCAAAAACCGTCTATTTCAATACTGTCGCCAAGTTGACACTTTCTAGCGCCAGTTTTAGGACGTAAATAAAAATGTCACTGATGTCTAAATGTCAAATAAATCGTTCCCAGGTTCCCTTTTCATTCATTCATCATCATGTGGGGGTGATCGAAGTGGGGTATTTGGGGCGTATCTAACAAAAATTAAAACTGTAATTCATAAAACTATCATGTATAATAGTGACTACTAATCCAGAATTGACGACACCATGGCTCAATCTAATTTCAGGTACTACGTTTACCATATTATAAGTATTTATAGTAATTTAGCATAATATTATCATTGTGTTTGTAACATTTACTTTTGCTTTTAGTGCGGTCGATGAATACGGGTTTGAGAGGCACGAAGACTTCGATTATGAGAGCTTTGAGGACTTTATGTCGAACTACTTAAAGGTGCTGGCAACTAGGGCGCAGAAATGGTCCACGCTGCTTGGCGAAGGAAAGTCGGTCAAACGCACCAACACTGTGAAAAGATACGTCCGTAAAGGAGTACCCAGTGAGTATCTTTCTTTGTTTACATTTATATGCCGTGTGAATTTGGCTGCACTTTCATTTTTGTGCCTTGTATTTAAAATTAAAAAAATACCAAACAGGGCTTAGAACTTGTCCCTGTTGTAGGGAAGTTGTTTTCTTGTTTTAATTATAGTTGTGTCAGTTACTTAGCCATCAATTTGTAACTTGATTTTGAGCAGTTTGAAAAATAACACATGTCAAAACTACTCCAACCTGTGCTGTTGTTTTCTGAGACAACTGTTCAAACTTGTTAATTTCATATCTACAGTTTGAGAAAAATATCAAAATGTGGTCAGCTGTTGTGCCTTCATGCATAACTTAGAAATAACCCAATTCCGTGATATTTACAATAACACAGACATTTCCTCAAACCTTGTGTTTCTTGAAATCTAAATACAAAAGTGACTCATGAACGAAATACCACTAAATTGTCATATTTATAGGTGAGCACCGACCATCAGTATGGATGGCTATTTCCCACGCGGAAATGATGAAAGAGCAAAGTCCAGACCTCTACCAGAAAATATTAGATGGCCCATTTGAAAAGGAGCTGGTGGATCTTGTGAAGACAGACCTGCCTCGCACATTCCCGGACAACATATACTTCACGAAGGAGGCTAATCATCAGACACACTTGTTCAACATACTCATAGCTTACGCACACAACAACAGGAATGTTGGTTACTGTCAAGGACTCAATTATATTGCAGGTGAGTGTTTTTTATGATCCAATAAATTCTTTGTAATGTGTGAATGAATAGGGTGAGGCCAAAGAAGGAATGAATAGATTATGAGAGGTATGATGTGAAAAAAAAATGTGTTGAAACTGAACTAGAGTAACATGGGACAAGGGCAGGAAATGGTATTAAAATAACTAAACAGCACTAAAATTATATCCAATTAATTCATCATATTATTTCAAGAATATCCGACCGGTACCGATATATGACTGGTCAATGTGGCGACACTTAGGGGTTTTCTCAGTATCAGCCATAAATCTGTATTTGTGCCCAGTTGGCAATGGCAATAAGGTCGTCCCCTAGCAGGCACGTACTCCTAGAGTTCAGGAGCGTAGCAGATCACTAGGCACAAACTCTACGATCTCCATTAAATCCCCCGGAAGCCTGCAGCAGTCTGGGAAGGCTGCTGCAATTCTGGGACGACCTATGTTGGTTGAAGCCTACGCCATTGTGCGTGATGTTCAAAGAATATAAGTAGTATTCTTTGAACATCACGCACAATGGCCCAATTAAGAGGCTAAGTGCGGATTAAAGCCCAGTTAAACTAAGCTCGTCCCCTAATACATAGAATTTAAAACAACAGGGGAAATGTTGGTGCTCTATTAGGTACAAATCTACTGAACCCATATCGGATTACACGCGTGATTTTATAATGCAATTATGATACAGGAGGATTTCTATACCGACTAAATCAGTTTTTATTTAGAACCTGCTTTTCATTCTAACCAGCCTTGAACCTTTTACCGACACTGATTTTGCTTTTTTAAATTCTTGTCAATCAAGTCAGGTCAGCTAGTGAGGCCAAGTGTGGTCAATTGGTTAATTTTCAGAAATGACTCAATACTGATGTAATGTTTTAGCGCTGAAAATATTATTCCTAAATTTTGATTGGTTGAATTGGTAGGTAAGGTAAATGAAATAAAAGGCTAATACTATTAAAAATTTATGTTATTTAGTAAATATGACCATGTACACACAGCAACACACCAAGTTATATATTTCTAGTATAACTTGGCTTTGCCTTGTATAGATTTCTCGCACAATAAGAGATCCACATGAACTGGTTTTGTACATATTGATTGGTCACCGTGAGTATGAAATAGAATTCCTTACATATCTCCTAATGAATACAACAAACAATAAAAACTCTACAGACAGTTGTTAAAAGTTTATATTATTTCCCTTTACTCATTTGTTTGCTAATCAATTACCAGGCACTTGCTAATGAGTCCATAATTCAGCCTATTTCCAATAGTCACAAGGTAACTAAAGACTTATTTCATTTATCCACATCATCCACAGCCCGAACTCGCTCACTGCTGGGTATAGGCATCTTCTTTGTTGTGCAAATCTCCATGGTCCTGTGCCAGCCTCATCCAGGTTTTGCCCCCGATGGCAACTATGTCGTCTGCCCATCTCGCATCTCGCGGCCGTCATTACCTATAGTTAATCACTAACTGCGGTAGTATAAGTATAAGTACAACGGGCTGGTGTCCGCAAATGCACGCCGTATGCGCGTATTTTGCGAGCGGGTCAGTCGATCCACCCCAGCTCCCCGAGAAAAGCCAGCAACCCCTTGGTGTTACTGGCAATCTCGCGGAGAGTACCTGGGTCACCGAAGTATTTGGTCCTGTATGGGGCAACCCTCGGACAGTGCAGGAGCACGTGGGCTGCTGTTTCTTCTTCCTCCATGCAGGCTCGACACAGAGGACTATCTGTGACTCCTATAACAAAGAGGTGCTTGTTAAAAGTACCGTGTGCAGTGATTGCAGCCGTCACTGTGCGTAACTGCAGTTTAGTTAGCGGTAGCGCTTGTTTGGTGAGGCGGGCGTCGATGGCGGAAAGCGCCTCCTTGGCCTGACTATACACTTGCCGTGGTTTTCTTTGGTACGTTTCCTTACCAGCGTGCGAAGATAGCCGAAAGGTAGCGGCACGATGGGTTCTGGCCCCACCGCCGCCATGCTCGAGTCCCTTCGAGCGAGCTTGTCCGCTGCATCGTTGCCTCGGGAGTCGCTATGTCTTTTTATCCACTGAATTGTTATAAAGTTCATTAGAAAAGTGAACATTTATTAGTTATTAATAACTTATTTAATTCAATGAAATAGTTGATTAGTCCACTCTATTGACAACTAATGCTATTACCATTACTCAGAATTAAGTTAATTACCAAGGCAATTAACATAATACCACATTATTTTAGTCCACTGACTCGTCACACTTATCTGATTAAGATAATAATATAATGGATTGCCAGAATCATGTGTTGTTGTTATCATTGGCCGGCAATCTATAGATAGTTAAATAATAACTAACTATAAAGAGATTATGTAACTATATAAAATAGGTAGAATAATACATTACAGATTTGTTTGTCTGGATTCTTCAAAAAGAGTTCATGGTTAAATAATCACAGCCGCTCGGGTCATTCTTCTGGTAAAACCCCCACCCATTACATTCCTAGTTTCCTCCGTGCCTGTAAAAGTTTGGTAAGCAGTTAGTCCTTTTTGTCAACTGTAGATCTTTGACCGTCGTTACAGGCGGTCAGTGGCCCAAAAGTTTTTCAACCAGTCTTACCCAAAGTGGTGTATCATATAACTAACTAGGTTGTGGAGGTCAAAAAAGCCTACTGCCTATTTGAAATAATGGTAGTCAGCTGCATCCCGCTGTACAGGAAGTAAACCCCAAAATAGCCAGGCAAAGGCTCCGCAGATGTTTTTTTTTCACAAATCCAATGAGTTTCTTTCAAATGCAAATATGTCACGGGTTTCATTAGTGTCGGGTAGATTCACCTCCTTGAGTGCGTCACCCTGTATATGATAGCTTATCAGGGATAGAATAATATGATACATGTAATTGATGGAATCAATTCATTAGAATTGAGGAGAAAGCCTTGATTATGCGTTAATATCTTGTAATCGTACACAAATTATATCTAGGCTAATAGCCATGTGGCTGATTCTCAATCCAAGACTTAACTGTACCCAGCATGTGTTGCAATGCCACGAAAACTGATATGGGTTGAATGATTCTACAGGCAAAGTACCTTAACAGGCCTACACAAAAAAACTCACCAAAGTTTTATCATGATTTGATCAGTAGTTTATGAATGCAAAAGGGCAAACAGTTTTTATTTATGTAGATGTTTTTGGGCCTTTCAGGTTTGCTCCTACTGGCAACAAAAAGCGAGGAGACATCATTTTGGCTGCTGAAAGTACTAGTGGAGAAGATCCTGCCGGACTACTACACAAGGACAATGGATGGCCTCATTGTGGACATTGAGGTGCTGTCGGAACTAGTCAAGTCCAAGGTGCCTGATGTGCACCAACATGTTATTAACTTGGGTATGTAAAACCTTTATTCATGTTACCGAGAATTCTGGGCAAGGTAGACCTTTCTTATTGCCAAATTACTTAGTTTGAAGTGCTAATGACATCTAACGAGATTAAATCGATCATGCTCACCCTTATTCAAATTAAAGACGAACTTTTGCCCGCATTAAGGTCAGAAATTATCGTAAACCTCGGTTATAATATACTTTCGTGCAGAATTTCATTAAAATCCCTTGAACCGCTAAGGCATGATATGGTATTACAGGCAAAATTACACTTTTGAATCTGTGGTTCTTTATCTTTTAACATGATCCTATAATCCATGTAGTTTGAAGTAGTTCACATCCCACGGTTATGTTCAATCTGGCATGTATTGATAACAGCTATCTTTTGATAGCTATTCCGAGATATGAAAAATAATTGTATTTTACACCTTGGATGTTACAGAATTTAAGTATGGTTAGTTAAAGATTTAACAAAGAGTGGAGTCGTCCTGCTCAATCATGTTTTATTCAACCTATATCGCCTAAAGCCTTCCACGACCTTTGTATGGTTGGTTTGGTTTTCTTCACTCCAACCAAATCATCCCTGTGGTTCCGATGATTAAGATAAGATTATTTATTTGCGTAATATGAGATCTAAGCAAAGAGATCATACATGCGTTGTTTATAATGAAAGCAACGAACTTTAGTGAATAAAAAAATAAATATTTACTAACATTATGAATTAAGTTAAAAAAAAAAAACAATATTATTATAGGAATTATTTTCATTAACAATATGGTGTAGATTCATTGGAATTAAACAACAATTTTGAAGATCACCCATCAATGTAGCATATTCCATGCCCATTTTCTAACTACCAAAAACACTTCCAGGTCTCCCATGGGCCGTGATAACAACCAAATGGTTCGTCTGTCTGTTCGCCGAAGTCCTCCCCATAGAGACGGTACTACGGATATGGGACTGTTTGTTCTACGAGGGCTCTAAGATACTGTTCCGGGTGTGTCTGACGCTGATCAAGAACAACCGAGCCGAGATAATGTCATGCAACGACTTCACCTCCCTGGCTGAGTGCTTCAAGGCTATCGTGAAGAACGCCAGTGCACTGCACTGTCATGAGTTTATGCAGGTTGGTTTGGGATTTTCTGCTAGTATTTTTGTGAGTAAAATTTGTGTGTGAATTGGAACTTGATAATACATCACATAACATCACGCCTGTAATACCTAAAGGGTTAGGCAAAGGTGTACCAAGAAGTATATCCACATTTCGCCATTTATCCCATGTAACAGGTCAGATAGTGAGTACCTGTAAAATACTTGTATTCGGCTACATCCGGTTGGACTGGAAGCCGACCCCAACATAGTTGGAAAAAGGCTTGGCAGATGATGATGATGAATGTTAATTATTACATCTCTAGACTATAATAGCAATTTTCATATCAATATTCAGAAATTAAATAAAATAGCAGTCATTTTCACAAAGCGCGTGGAACACGAACGCGCCGTCGACACGTTCTGTCGTCGTCATAAGACGCACGGACGGCGAGCAAGCCCATCAATCACCGTGCACAGGCCCACGTCTACGGTGGCCGGAAGCCATCACGTGGCCTCCGACGCCCAGAGCGTCTGCCGCGGCGTCTGGGACGAGAGGTTCTCTCCCTATCACGTTCCACCACTTCCTTCGCTAGCATCGCTGCTTCGCAGAAGGAGGCGACGGCGTCCCATTCCTCCTCGCCCCGGACCATGGCTTGCACCAGGGCCGGACGCGAGAGTTCGCTACCGCCGATTGCCGCTACGAGGATACGGCGAGGCTCCGCCCAAGCTGGGCACACCACCACGGTGTGCCCCACCGTGTCCTCCGGCCGATCCTCACAATGGTGACATCCGGGCGTTTCCTCCCGCCTGATTCGGTGCAGGTACCTCCCAAAACAACGTGTCCGGTGAGGACCTGTGTCAGACAGAAGGTGAGGGTGCCGTGGCGCCTGTCTAGCCACTCCTCAAGGAGGGGACTTACCGCCACTATCGTGGCGTGCCCTGCACGGGGTTGCGACAGTCGCTCTCTCCATGCCGCCATGAGATCGTACCGGAGGTCTGTCCGCTGAGCGGCAATTTGCCGCGGCAACGGAGTAACCCCCCGGTGTAGCGCCTCCGCGCGCCATTCGTGCAGGCGCGCGAGGACGCGCCTCCAGATCTCATAGCGGCAATCCGGCAAGGAGGTTCGCCGCCTCGCGGGAGATCGTGCGGTACCCTCGGACTAGCCTTACGGCCATCACCTTTTGGGGCGCGTTCAGGTAGTGGGCGGCCCGCTTACTCAGAGCATGCGCCCACACCGGGGCCCCGTAAAGGGCCATGGACCGCACAATCCCCGCATAGAGCCTCCGGCAGGAGGCGTTTGGCCCCCCCAAATTGGGCAAGCGCCACCTGATGGCAGCCCCGGCCCGCTCCAGTCTGGGAGCCAAACGTCGGAAATGCTCCACGAATTTCCACCGGCTGTCGAGGACCAGTCCAAGGTACTTCAAAGTACACCCGACGCCGATCGGAACCCCTCCCACCGTTAGCTGGGATCCCGACGGTAGCACATTCCCACGCCCATGGAAGCACATGGCCTCGGACTTGTGAAGTGCCACCTCGAGACCCAGCTGCCGAATCCTCTTAACGACTACCGCATCCCCGCGTGTCATGTTGTCAGCCGCCGCCTTGTACGACCCCCTGTGCCAGCACCAGCGTACCTATCGTCCGCGTAGCAAACCACGCTGACGCCGCTAGGGATGGTTCTTCAGACAGATGTGTTGCTGGGAGTTTGTTCCGCCATTTCTTCTTTCCAGCTAAATCACTAGGAAGTGTCGAAGGGTGGGCTTTTGGGGGACTGTAAATAAGTAAAGTAAAATAAATGTTGACGTTCGAAAAGTGCTGATTATCAACCTAGTTTGAATAAATGAGTTTTCTTTTCCAGTCGATCTTCAAGGTACCTGGCACCCTATCTAACGCAACGATAATAAAGCTACGTGCGCGGTTCGCGAAGCAGCGCCGCGAACAGCAACAGAAGGAGCCCCCGCGGTGAACACCTTGCACCGCTCCAGTCCTGATCTCAAACACAACCAAATTGTACATCATACACTACTTAACAACTATAACTTATAAACAAAACTATGACAACAATCATTTTCGATCTCTATTTAACAACAAACAGAGGTCTACTCTTCATCCCAAGATGTTGCCCCTACGATTATTAGAACATTTCAAAAATTAGCAATACGCTATTGAATTATTTACATTGATAACTTGCAGAATTATTTTGAAGGCTTTTTTTATAGGCGCAAGTTTTATTCGCCCGTAATATGAATCAAAAATATATTTATCTAGCTTGTTGCGATTTTGTACAATCCTTACTAGTCTTTATAGCCTTGCATGTTTAATTGCTATTCAGACAAACTGGCGAAGAAAGAGTTTAACTGTCAATTTTTTTTATTTCCTACAGTCATGACAACTTCTAAAGCTAATATTGTACGCTCTACATCATTACTGAAACCAATGGTTGATCCGCTTGATTTATTTCATCTAAATAGGGTATTTCACCAAAAAAATCTACTTAGTCCGTCAGATAGATTTTCAAAAAATAATGGATACATTTCTTTCTTTTTTCACATTAACAAAAGATGAAGACGATACAGTGCTTCAAAAAGTCGTGTGACGTCACAAGGTTAGTACTTTTTACCCACAAAGTAATGTCACAAGCCCCATGCTCTCATAATCTTTGACACGTTTTATTTTCATCAATTTTATAAACAAATAACACGTATCTAATATTTTTCGGTAATCTAACAGAATTTTTTTTTCTGAAATACCCTATTACATAGGTTGATTTTATATCATTGGTTGTTCATGATATAGTGTGGTCTTGGCTTTATCTACTACATAATTGAAATCGTCTTTTGCTAAGTTAGAATTAAGTTGTAATGTTGTTTGGCATATCATTAAAGTATTTTTGTTTGTAGTATTATTATTGTTGTTTAATACTGTGTCAGTTTTTATTAGATTTGTACATGTAATAATAACTTGGTAGGGTATGAACAAAGTGAGCATTTTATTAGCTAAATAGTTTCTAAATTACAAAAAAAAAAACAATGATAAATGTTGATCAAATAACTTTTGTTTAAACTGCTTTTTGCAGACGAAACATTAAAATTGTATTTATTACACAATGAAAGCCCATTGTGTAATAAATACAATTTTTAAGTTTATATTATTAAAATAAATTGTTAGTTATTAATGTAGGCTAATTAATTGATATTTTTATTGTAATCTCTAGTTTTAGCTTTGGCAACCTTATCAATTAAAGGTTTTTACTTTATTTATTTGCATATTGCATAATTATATTTTTTCTAAATGTCATTTGAATAAATTAGGTGCTAAGAATTAAATGTATATTTAAAAATTATATACAAGTAGCTATTACAATCTGTAGTCTATTGACAAGAAGTCGGTAAAAATATAAATGTACACCCAAAGTAAACTTATACCTGCTAGAAAAATTAATTAATGTATTTCTTGACAATATTGTTATTATTTCTGCTTGAATGCCTATTCACGTATCTTCGCAGAACATAGTTCTATGCTAATTTAACTTTAAGTTTTATAAATGGCTTGAAAAATATTTTGTTAAGCAGTTAGTAAATTATTTGCTCAAAAATTATCTGTGTTAGGTATGTGTATAGGATTTATTGCGCCACTAAAATATTTTTCAGGTGCCTAAACCTTGATATTTTGTTCATGGAACAGATTGCTTGACTGTGTATTGGAAACTTAATAGTTTTTCTGCAATCTGTATTGAGCTTAGGCCACTATCTACCCCTAGGGCCATGTCATGTAGTATCACAAATGTGGACAATAATTTTCACATATCCATTATTACACTAAATCACATGTAAAATTGAACTCAATGAAATCAGAAGTACATTATTTGCACTATGTTCAAGAAAATAATACAAATAATCTTATTTAGCAATATAATATATTTCAAGTTGTTTGCTCTCAAATAATAAAGATCATAGAAATCATTCAAATTCAAAGATAACTAGTATGTAGGGTTTATAGATTGTCTTTATTGTCACATTTCACTTAACATTTTTATTATAGAAATGTGTAATGTATTTTTATAAAATACACTTTTGATGGTTTCTCTCTTGGATCCTTGTGTATGTATGTATGATTAGCAAGCTGTTCTGCCTGATCCCAATTAACCGTGTTAGGATATGCCATAATACATGTTTGGATGTTCATTGTGACAGAATAGACTATTGAGATGTTCAACTGAATTTTATTTATATCCTTAAAACATAGTAACAATATGTAACTACTGCTCCAGGTAATACATGTGTTTGCTGAACTAATTGTTCTATAGTATTATTCCTCTATTTACACATAATTTTCACAAAAACATGACATTATGACTTTCCACTATCTAACAGGTCTTTGGCTTCATTGATCTTAGCTGCAATTAATGGTGAGCCACCTTTGTCCGGATGGTTTAGTAACATAATCTTTCTATGGGCATCCCGTATCTGCAAAATAATCACAAGAGATTTACATAACATAGAAATGATCATGCCTGTAATTCCAAAAGGTTAAGCAGAAGTATACCTAATATGTCCACATTTTCCTAGTTACATTTAAACCCCATGTAACAGGAAATAAACCTATATAATCAACTGGGCACAAATCAAGATTCCTTGGCTGCTTTTGAGAAATTCCTGATGGAAATCAAAGACAAATTTGCCTGGCCTGGGAATCATCGGACATCAAAATCAGCAAGCAATAGGGACACCTATTGCTTCCACGAGGCCAAGGAGGCAGTAATCAAGAGATGTCATACTGAATAAAACAACCCTTAGAGTATTTATCAACTAGTCATGTACTCACTTTAGCTTTGTTTGCTGTAGGACTAACACCCAGAATTAAAGCAGCTTCTCGTTTAGTCATTTTCGATTCAAAGCCTCCTTTATAATATTTGGAGTTAGCTAGAGTTTCGGCATCGAATTTCGGTAAGTTTTTTACAGCTTCGGCAAACTTCGAAGTGGCATTAGGCATCTGTCGGAGCACGTAGCGGCCAGCAAATCCAACTGCTGCCATCCCTAGGCCCGCTAAAATTACTGAACTTGCCTGTAATTGTTGAAAAGCTGTAATTTACTGAGTACGAAAAAATTAAGCCCACAGGCTGCAGTACAAGCAGTTATAGCTGAGCTGATAGATGAGTCTCACGAGCAAATAAATCAAAGACTTTCTCATTAATGATCATACAAATTCGATTCTATTTCAGGTTACTTCCAAGTATTTATTTAAAATTGGATGAGACGCTTGCTTACCATTTCTGAATCGAATTATTTTCACGTTTTGTCTTGTATAATAGCTAAGAATTTCATGAACTACACAAACATACTTCTCTACCTATATTTCACCAAAATTAAAAAAGTTACAATATTTTGAGCAAAGACGCATTTTACTCATTGATTTTGACACTTGACTATTGAAGTTTTTTTTTGTTTTTTTAATTTTGTTCGCCTTAAAAAGGCAGGCATCGATCTAAAGACCATTCAGCCTTCCAAGAGTCATTCAGTTTTTTTTTATTTCCTTCGCCCTTCATGGGCAGTGAGTCATTCAGAAGAAGAGTCTGTTGACGTTTACGGTTTCTTTTGTGAATGGAATGGGCAATCAAAAAAAGGTTTCAGATCTTTGAATGAATCGACTAAATCTTTAGTGATAACTTTCATTACATATAAACCTTTTTAAACCTAAGTCTGTGTTTTAAAACCCGTTTTATACATTTTTTTAACTACGATCACTAGGGCTATCGCGTATCTTTTAAATGACAGTGGCTAACATAGTGCCATTTTGTACTAAACCATAACCAATTTGATAGTTTATCCATGGACAATATGATAGCCACTGACATTTAAAAGATACGCAATAGCCCTACCCTTCCTGCAGGGCTATTGCGTATCTTTTAAATGACAGTGGCTAACCTTTAGTGCCTATCAATTACTGTCAAATGGTTCCGTTTTGTACTAAACCATAACCAATTTGACAGTTAATCCATAGACAATATGATAGCCACTGTCATTTAAAAGATACGCAATAGCCCTACTGCACTACATTATACACGAATAAGTTTAAAAATTTAGTATTAGCTATGCAGTATGGGGTTAAACGGCTAATTGAAATATAAAGTTATATAATTATCATACTACTATACTACCTACTTTCCAGAATTAGACAGGCTGAAAACAATCATGATATTCGTATTTATTAAAATATAACGTCAACGCCGCATTTTGCTATCAAAATCGCTACGTAGGTATGAGGAGAGTGGGGATAGGTATTACTATCAATATCAACTGCATATTATAAAACAAAGTCCTCCGCTGCGTGCGTCCGTCTGTTCGCGATAAACTCAAAAACTGCTGCACCGATTTTCATGCCGTTTTCACCAGTGGGCACAATTTCTATTACTAGCTATCTAATCCATATTGTCCCAAAACTAGGCAGGAGCCTCCCACCATTCCTTCGAATGCTATTAATTATTGGCTATAAGTATAATCATCATTATTTGAAAAACGCTATTTATAAATGGCTCTTATCGGCTTAAATCCGTCAATCAACTATAAAATAAATTCAATTTTCCTCGCTCTTACTTACTTGTGGTGGAAAAAATCGGATAATTTACGTCTTGAAATGGTGTAATAATGTAATCAATTTTATAGATTTGCCAGAGACTTTTTTCGAAATATTAATCGACTAATAACTGCAATACTAACACTGGCAACACGATAGAGTGGTGAAGTGACCAGCCAGATAAAAGTTTATGAAAAAAAATTGGGCCTTTTCGAAAAGGTTCAACATGGCAGGAGATCAGGCGCAATTTTACCAGTTACTAAATACTTTATTATCAACCGATAACGACTTAAGATCCCAAGCAGAAGTAAGTACTTATTGTTTTTAATGATTTAAAAGTGTAATTGCGAAAAAACATACAAAATGACCGGCCTTTATTGTGAACGTCTTCTGCTAGCCTCGTGTCAAAACGTGGTCATGGAGGATTTTTAATGTTAGTTTTATAATAACTATGACATTTATGTTATAATTAATAGTACTTTTGTCTTGCAATATTCATGAAAAATTTAATAACGCAGAGGCTATGCAAGTTTTTAAAATTAATCTTCTAAATGTTTACATTTTACTAAACCGCTTCTAACCGCCTCTATTGTTGCGGTCGGGCTAACGTTCAGTCTTAAGTACAATAGGTTTTTATATTAGTTACAATTTTTTTCTTGAGGAAGTTATCACTTATTTTCGTTTGTTCTAAATTTCTGAAAATAGAGAAATAATGTTTTAATAAAAATTAAATGTATGCTTTGCAGAACTAAAATGGGTTAACTATTTTTTTTTATTGAACAGGAAGCATACAATAATATTCCAACTGAGACAAAGGTGGTACACCTAGTGGGCGCTATCCAAAATGCTGATGTTGGTGAAGAAGGACGTCAAACAGCCGCTGTGCTGCTCCGTAGATTACTCAGTGCAGAGTTCTTCGAGTTTTTCCCTAAGCTGCCAGTGGAGCAGCAGACAGTACTCAGAGAACAGCTCCTGCTTACACTGCAGATGGAAGTGAGCCAACAGCTACGGCGAAAGGTCAGTTTATCTTTTATAAAATAGGCTTATAAAAAATACCAAATCTGTTCGACATTGTTGCTTTTGGAAAAATTTATGATGAAAATTAGCAGTTTTTTTTGCTCTAATTTCTGTAATATTCTGATCAATACTAACAGAATTTGAACTATAAAATTACACATTTACTAATAAAAAACTTGGCACCAGCAGTGACTAAGCACTCTTGTCTGAATCTGACACTTGACACTTAAGGGTAAAATGATAGCCTTCTTAGCATGTCTCAAAACTTAGCTATTTAGGTCAAGAGTGCAATCTTAAAGCAAAATGAAATTTCTTTTCCATCATTTTTATTATAGGTGAAACTTCTTGATTTATGAACTCCTCTAGAACACAACTTAAAAAAAGAGATAAAAATGCTTAACATTAATGTAATTTTATGGTATTTACAATGTACATCAAAAAATTAACAGGCTTAAAATTACATCAAAAAAAGAGTGCTCAGTTATTTCCCCAGAATTATCAGATGTTTAATGTTAATTGCTCTATTGAGTCATGCACTGAATCAGTTAAGTAGGTACTCTTAATCTAATTTCATTTCAATCTATGTATAGTACAAACTAGGTGACTCACCCACATTCCAACTACCTACTATGAAGCTTGAAGCCATAAAAATATCATCATTAACATAGATTCTGTTGGCTTAGCAAATGTACGACATCATTCTCAGGAATTAAAAGTTCAATATGTATTTGAGGATATTGTAATGTAATGTAAAGGTATATTACACTGAAGTCACTTTTTGTGGGGCAATGTTAGAAATAGCACTTGGGATCAGATATTATATAATATGGCACTCAGATTCCTGTATCACATCATTATTTTATATCCTGAATGGACATAAAATAAAGTATATAGTTGTTATCTAAACAAGTGAACTACAAGAATTAGATGAGGGTCAGGGTTCTACTTTGCGAAGTCGATTATCACTATCACTATTTGTGCACTTCAAACTTTGCACTGTGTCATGGCAACTCTTGTCAGCACTTGGAATAGAAACACTCATCAACTGTAAAAAATAACAATCTATGAAATAGTATTTTTTTTTTTGTCAGATTTTTGGAACATCTTAATAGGTATACAATGTTCATGATATTTTCTCCTTTCATTTGAGCACATCATTTACGTAGACATTTTTACTATAAAATGTATTGCTGCCAGAATGTGCAAAAATAAATTGGGAATTCGCTAACACCATCCTCGTAATAGAATGGAGTTTGATAGTATCTCTCAAGACATTTACTAAATTGCATAAACACATCAAATTTTCTTGTAATATGTGAGTGAGCAATTAATGGCCTATCATAAATTGTGCTGCCAAAATGTTTCTTGTGGTATTTAGAATACAATTGATTGAAACGGGTTATTGCAGAATTTCCACAAAGTAAATTCGTCACATTTTTTAAACTCCATACATTGAATGTATATTCGTCACATGCATAAAAAATATGTGTAAATTCGTCACAAGTCCTCAAAGGTACATAATTTTTGCATTAAGTAGTGATAGCAAACTAAGTTATATAGTTATTATAGGAGAGCCAGAGTCCGAAATGCAAAATATAATTAAAGAAGGTATTCATGAAGTGCTAGGATATCAGTTAATAGGAGATTAATCATTTCTTTCAGGCCGTCAATAGTAAGTTCAAGAGAAGTAGGAAGGAGGTATTGGAATCTTTAAATCAAATCCATTTTATGCCTTTCTAATACCATGCACTTTTTTTGTTGGAGATAGGAAACCAGGATAATAAAGTCCCACAAACTACCAGGAGGCCAAAATGGTGAATTATTAGTGTCACCATTGCATAGTGTATGTTATTATTTCTCATCTCCAACAATACAATTGCATGGTATTAGAAAGGTATATAGATTTGATAATAAGATTCCTATTTCCAATAATACAATATCTCCTTCCTACTTCTGTTCTCCTGGTAGTTTGTGGGACTTTACTATAAAATATCCTTTTATTTCCATCCCCAAAAAAAAAAAATATTCTAGTTTTCAATACGTCCTGCCTACTTCTACTCTCCTGGTACTACTTTACTATCCATTTTTCTTCCTACTTTTCTTTGCCCATTAAAAATAATCTAAAGAAAATACTGGGTCATTTCGGTTTTATTCTACTTATTGTTTGATTCTTCTGCTGTCTCTGTACGGGAATAACCAATATGGCGGATATTTCTTTATGAAAATAGACCTGTGGGGAGTTTACACATACTTTTTTTCGTGGCAAATTAACTTTGTGAAGAATGTACAATAACCCATTTAAACCTACACTGTCACAGGATATCTTCCGTGATTTTCAATTATTCTGAGCTCCCGTTATTTCGACGCTTTAATAATCACAGGATGGAAGTCATCCCGTAAGTGACAGTGGATTGGTTTAGTTATAAACCTTGAACTAAAAATAATGTACAATAAAACTTAATCATTATAATTTTTCCCCATTAGATCTGTGATGTTGTATCCGAACTGGCTAGAAACCACATAGATGACGATGGCGTTAACCAATGGCCGGAATTTCTACAGTTTATGTTCAATTGTGCTGGTGCTCAAGACCCCAACATCCAAGAGGCTGGCATTAGAATGTTTACGTAAGTTATTAAACTCAAATACATAATACAAGACTAGAGTACGACAGAATATAGCTTTCTTTTTTTTTGGCAATATACGGCCGAAATATATGTGGTAAGAAAAATAATGAACATTTTCGATCAGACATAGTCCCGTATCTATAAACAAGAAGTGAATACTCGATTTTATTCTGTAGTTTATTGTCTGCGCCAGATAAGTAAAAAATAAAGGTCATTGATCCGACGTGTACCAAAAATTGCACAAAACTTCGTTTTACGATAAACTGTCGCTAATACTGCTTCGGTCGAGTATCATAATACTACCACAACCACAACCAACCACACCACACACCCACCACCACGCAACCACGCTAGTTGTGGTTAGTACTAACCACAACTTAATAAGTATGAAATATTTAAAGAAAAATAATAGTGGTATTACTTTTAGATTCATAAATACATATTCAAACAATTAGATATGTAATTGCTATTGTTTAGGTATTTCAAAAATAATTTTTGTGGTGTTTTTTCTTTTTTGAGATTACCTATGTTTTCAACTCGTATAAATTTCAATAAAAGAACATAGTTGGATTAATTAATTTATATTTTATTTTATTTAGTATACTTAACTTTAATTTGACTTTATAGAGTTATGAATGTAGTGTAAGTATAATACATATTTAAGACATCAATTTATTTTAAACCTTCTTTGTTTTATTAAATTTGGCTCAATGCCAATTTCAATACTTTATTCTTACACTAGCTAATAAATATAGCTTATTTGTTATTGAAGATATTGGGGATCAATTACATTAATTCGGTTTATTAGATTGATTTTAATTAAACCATTTTAACAGATCAGTGCCTGGTGTGTTTGGGCACCGTCAGAATGAGAACCTGGCGGTTATCAAGCGCATGTTGCTGACCGCCCTGCAGTCCACGTCGGATGCACTCCGCGTGCAAGCCGTGAAGGCAGTGGGCGCGTTCATACTGCTTCACGACAAGGAGCCTGCCATACACAAACATTTCAGTGATTTACTCCTCCCATTGATGCAGGTGGGTTGAGTGGGTTCATACTTTAGAAACTAATAGATTGGGAGTGATCCAGTTAACTGACGTGCAATCGGCTTGAGCCAATCAGTCTTTGCAATAAAAGCGACAAAGTAATTATTAGCCTTTTTCGGTACGTATGAGCTGACTGGACACCGTGTCGAAATAAAAACGTTTGAAGAGTGACTTGGGCTGATTTCACGTCGATAAATGCGCCACTCCTTTATAACGTTCCCCAAAATATAATCGAATTTAGCTTTCAAGTATTGTCTATTGAAATCTCACTATTATTGTAAATCTTTAAAAAATAATTTCTTGCTATCTGGTTACATGTCATTCAATAAAAAGTATTGAAAATCATAACTTTATAGCACGCAATTTATAATTGGCCACTTGTATATTCAAAGCGCCATGAATTCGACATTGAATGATCACAATTGGCTCTATTTTTAGACTGACTGTGCTTGATAGTTGATTTTTATCACTCCATTGTGATTGATACTGTTAGAACTTGATATCAAAACTGATGAAAAACTTTTATGTTCCCAGAATCTGAGATAAACGTCCATCATATTCAATAATAACCTTGCTTGTATCTTTAACCCAATCTAAATTTCTCAAGTTAATCAAAAATTTTGAATTTCACACTTACAAACACGTAGATTATTGATTTTACAGTTTTATACTTAGTAACGGATGTTTCTTTTAGGTTGTGCACATCATTTACGTAAACATTTTACTATAAATTGTGTTACTGCCAGAATGTGCTACATTAAATTGGGAGTTCGCTAACACCATCCTCTCAATAGGGCGGAGTTTGATAGTACCTCTCAAGACATTCTATGTTATAATTTATGAAGTACTAGCGGACCTAGGAGTCGTCGTCCTGCCCGGAGAGCAGCGCCTCCTACCGGGTCCAATTGTAAATCTAAACCATTCTCGAATCCACTTGAACACACACAAAAGTTTACATAAAAATTGGTCCAGCCGTTTAGGAGGGGTTCAGTGGCAAATAAACATACAGTACATTTATATATATATATATATAAAAAAGATTAAGGTTCTGTATTAAAATGAAATACGATTGTTTTCTAATATGTTGCTTTTAACAGGTTGTAGTTCAGTCCATTGAGAAGAGTGACGATGATTCAGCCCTGAAAGTGCTTATTGAGCTCGCCGAGTCTGCTCCGAAATTCTTACGCCCACAGTTGGAGCCCATCTTCCAAGTCTGCATAAAGGTTGGTATCTCAAATATATTTTTGTTCTAAATAGAAACTGTGAGGGTCCTAAATTTTCGCCCACCCAAGCTGATCCAAACAAACACCACGCCGCGTGTTGGATCACGCGTGACTTCCCACAAAATGTACTAGGAATAGATCGTATCGTATCGCGTCTGTGTGGGAGCAGTCTTAATGCTTCCATTATTATTATTTTTTTGTCGATTTTCGTCCATCACGCAAATAATTTGGCCTTGAGCCGGGTGATTCAGTTGACTTATTGTAATTACAGCCTAATGGTACATTTGGGTCCGTTTCGATCAAATGAATAAAGATAAGAATATTAAGTTTGATGATAAACAAAAAAGTATTTGTTCATTTTAATGCCATTTAAGCATATTTTTGTAAATTGCTTGTTTTATTTGATATTTTTTTATTGAATAACAATGAGAGTTGCATGCCATTCTAATCCATTTTGCTAATTTGTAAGATTGCCTTTTTGGCTATGTTTATTTGACACAGCTATAAACAATTTTACTAAAGAAAATAACAAGAAAATTAGCACTTGGTGTTCCTTATACATTCAAGTGTCAGTCCCTTGATAACATTTTTTTATTTAAATTGGCGCATAGTGCACACTTGTGTCGGTTAGTTTGTTGTTTGAATTTCTTTCTTTCTGTTCGCGACTGCTGACCAATGTTGAGGCCGCGGTATCTCTTACAACATCCCGCAGCCCCGACGGGAGCATACTAGAGTCTGAGTTTGTTCCTGCGTCCTCTAGTGGCGAAATGTGTGCTATAGTAGTTACAGTCAAGAGCAATGAAATGTAAACAAATAGCAAAATACAAAACCGATTTTCTACGTGAAATAACGGTTTCTACTTTGAGATAAGCATAGGAAATAAAATAGCCTAATGTTTATGAAGACAAAATCGTTTCATTCTCGTAACTGTACACCTTTGCTAACGAAGAGGAAAATACCCGATGTTATGTGAAAACTGCAATATTAAGTTTTTGTTATCGTTAGATGGTAGGCGACAAAAACTCAGAGGACAACTGGCGACAGTTGGCTCTCGAAGCAATGGTGACGCTGTGCGAGACGGCGCCCGCCATGGTGCGCAAGCAGGTGCCCAACGGTGTGAGCATGCTGACGCCGCTGGTGCTTGAGATGATGTGCGAGCTGGATGACGAGCCCGACTGGTCTATGCAGGACGACGCCGCCGAAGACGACAATGAACAGTTCGTATTCACACATAATTTTATTAAAAGTAACATCTTTATCTATCGGTAATTTTATAACTTTTCTAGCGACAATATTGTAAGTTTCTTTCACTTGGCTTAGTCTTATGATTCAGCTACAGAGAATCTTACTAGAGAAAATAACAAGATAATTAGCACTCGGTGTTCCATACATTTGAGTGTCAGTCCCTTGATAACATTCTAACCAACCACAAGCAAACGGAAACTGTTTCACCAATAAAAACTGTACACAAGCATGTATAAACTGTGCTCAAGAACTGACTTTTGTATCATGGTTTTCGAATATTGGCACTAACAGCTCTTGATCAAGGTTTAGAAGCGCTGATCGCGTTCAGTTACTGATGAGATTAAACGTAAATGACTTAAATTAAACATAAATAACCTTCACAGGAACTACGTAGCCGCCGAGTCAGCTTTGGACCGCATGTGCTGTGGCCTAGGGGGCAAGATCATGCTGAGTCTGATTGTGGGCCAGGTGCCCGAGATGTTGCACCACGAGGACTGGCGCCGCCGCCACGCCGCACTCATGGCCGTCTCCTCCGCCGGTGAGGGCTGCCACAAGCAGATGGAGCAGATGCTTGACCAAGTTGTGTCTGCCGTCCTCAACTATCTTACTGACCCGGTAAGATTCGGCTAATTTTGGAAGTCTCAACGTTATCTAAGCTCATTTGTAACAATTAAATGTCACAGTCTATAGACAGAAGAATGGTCCATGCCTTGCAGTGGAGTACACTCATATTAATAACAGAACAATGGTTGTGGTTAATAAATTAAAGTATCCCTAGTAGCTCATTTCTATAAGGTTTAAAAGTCATTGGTAGAAGAAAACCAACCATTGTCAATAACTAGCCACTTGCATTCCACAAGCACGCGTCAATTGCTCTAATTAAATTCTTTGTCAACACGTTTAAAGTCGTATGTTCCACGCGCACGTCACTGCACTGTGTTTTGGTACCCAATGTTCGTTAGTGATATAACCGTATCTAAGGTTACATCGCTTCCATAGCATTGGTAGATTAAATGTGGCATTTGCTCCGTTTCTCTCTAGTTCATAGACAGTCATGGATCTCAGTTCACAGACATTACAACATAACAAACTAGAAAAATGTTCATTACTCATCTTATATCAAACCTTCTGATGGACAGGGATTTCAAACAATGCCTTTTCCTAATAATAATTTGTTGCACCATGCCATTGGTTGCTTTATAAACCTAATACCAATGTAATTGTTTTAGCACCCTCGCGTACGTTACGCCGCTTGTAACGCAGTGGGCCAGATGTCCACGGACTTCGCGCCCGTATTCGAGAAGAAGTTCCACGACAAGGTCGTTCCCGGCCTGCTTATGGTGCTCGATGATAACGCTAACCCCCGCGTGCAGGTAACTAACTTAAGAAATTTTACAAAAAAACGGGATTGCCAGTTACTGGCTCATAACCCGGCTTAATATACGCAGCAAAATATACGCAAAATCATGACGACCCATTTTACCTGAAGAAGACCCTCAAAAAGTTAGTTGTTAGTTGTCATTAACACTAGAACATTCAGCAGGGGGCAAACTACTGAAGTATGGGTTTTCAGTTGTTGTCGTTGAAAGGGGGGAGAACAGACTTGCGAGACTGCGACAAAGTTATCTATGTATGGCGTTTATGCAAAACAGTTTTTTTTTTCTGTTCCGTGTTCACACAACGATACTTTTTTCACAGGCTCACGCGGCTGCTGCTTTAGTAAACTTCAGTGAAGATTGTCCCAAACCAATTCTGACCCAGTACCTTGACGCCTTGATGTGCAAGCTGGAAGTAATCTTGACCACTAAATTCAAAGAGGTAAGGTTTATGATTGTCATTAAAATCTGTTAAGCCAATGTTCGTTAGTGATATAACTGTATCTAAGGTTACATCGCTTCCATAGCATTGGTAGATTAAATGTGGCATTTGCTCCGTTTCTCTCTAGCTCATAGACAGTCATGGATCTCAGTTCACAGACATTGAAACACATGAATAATTTGGAATATTTATTACCTGACTACGGCGAAGCCAAAAGGAATGTATGTATGTTTGTATGTTCCACCGTACTGCTGAGACTACTGAACGTATTTTAATAAATGAGGTGTCAATAGATTCGTAAGAATAGCCCGGGTGACATAGGCTAAATAAATTTTAACAATTCTTTTTATGACAGAATTTAAATGTCAAATTCTATGCTCAAAAAAAATTAAATTGAGATAATCATAACATGTTTGTGTTGCGAGCACATTACAAATGTGTATATTATAGTTTTAGTCGACATGACACACATTATAACGGATTTATTAAATAACACTAAAATAAAATTCAAATAAAAAAATAAGTTTAAAAACTAAAACCCGATTTCAAACCGCGGTCTTAAAAGTAGAAAACAAGAAAATAATTCTCGTCTGATATTCATATATTGAATATGTATATTTCAATTTAAATATTAATTTAAATAAAGAATTTAATTTTATTTTGCCATACTAGAATGTTAACTAACTAATCCACGTATTATTATTGTAGTTAGTGGAACGCGGCACTAAACTGGTGCTAGAACAGATAGTGACGACGATCGCATCTGTCGCCGACACTGTGGAGAAAGACTTCGTGGTGTACTACGACCGCCTGATGCCCTGCCTCAAGTACATCATCGCCAACGCCACCACTGAAGAGCTCAAGATGCTCCGCGGGAAGACTATCGAATGCGTCAGTCTTATTGGTCAGTTTCACTATGTACTTTTTGAACAGAATATTCGAAATTGAATGATGCCGCCATGTAGCTGTCCGGAAAATCAAGCGTAGAATCTAAGCGCCCAATGTCTTGCAGTGAAATACTAATGTTATAGTTAATTATTGCAGATATATCCTTAAGATATTTTTAGAATTTTCTGAAATGTATTGCCGTTGGTGCGTAACATAAACAAATAATAATTTGTATTTGTGTTCTTAGGTCTGGCCGTAGGTGAAGAGAAGTTCACATCAGACGCGTCAGAGATCATGGACCTGTTACTGAAGACGCACACGGAAGGCGAACAACTGCCCGCCGACGACCCGCAGACCTCTTACCTTATCTCCGCCTGGTCGCGCATCTGTAGGATTATGGGTATGTACAGTTTGGTGTACAATAAAGTATGTTGTATCTGTTCCGAAATTTTGTAGCTTTCTATCACTGTTAAGTGTTTTGTAACAGAATCAGTATTTCCACTTTCCAGAGACCATTTACCAAACAAATAGTTTTGATTATAATTCAGAATGAAGCCGCGAAAATACCTGCTAAAAAGTAGCTTAATAATTAATTTATTATTTATCCTAAACAGGCAAGAAATTTGCTCAATACCTGCCCATGGTGATGGAGCCGGTGATGCGTACAGCTGCCATGAAGCCCGAGGTGGCGCTGCTCGACAACGATGACCTGGAGACCATCGAGGGAGACCTTGACTGGCACTTCGTGACCCTCGGTGAACAACAGAACTTTGGTATCAAGACTGCCGGTAAGATTTATTCATTATTTCATAAATTATGAGCTTTCCTTTTTATAAGTCTTTCCTTTAGGAACCGTACCTTTTTCTATGTAATAAAAACACGTCAAACTGATTCTTGCTGCATGAAAGAAAAGCGTTTCAACAAATTCATTATTTTGCCAAGTTTTTGTTGGTGTAACTTAGTTTATTACAGCACCAAGTTATTCAGAGAGAACTGAGCTGTTTATTTAATAACATTGTTATTCCCAGGTCTCGAAGACAAGGCATCCGCATGTGACATGCTCGTATGCTACGCACGCGAGCTTAAAGAGGAATTCGCTGAATACGCCGAGGACGTTGTAAAACTAATGGTGCCTATGTTGAAGTTTTACTTCCACGACAATGTTCGCACGGCTGCGGCTGAGTCGCTGCCGTACCTGCTGGAGTGCGCGCGCATCCGCGGTCCGCAGTACATCCAAGGCATGTGGGCGTACATCCTACCAGAGTTGCTCAAGGCCATCGATTCTGAACCAGAGCAAGAGGTTCAAGTTGAGCTGCTCAACAGTCTCGCCAAGGTATGTTTTACATTCACAGTGAATAGAGAGAACATAGGCGTTCTTCTCGTCCATCCGAACGTAATCGGTTGGAGCAGAACACCCTTTATTACTTAGCTAACACAGACTAATCTAATTATTATGATTCCAGTGTATTGAACTGTTGGGTGGTGGTTGTCTCCCAGACGAAATGATGGCCGAGGTGCTGCGCATACTAAACAAGTTACTCACAGAACATTTCGAACGTGCCACTGAGCGCCGTCAAAAGCGCGCCGACGAAGATTATGATGAGGTGGGTCATCCAACTTAACATTATTTGGGCGAGATTGCAAATAAGCCGAGTTGGCAGTAATTAAAGGCGTATGATTATCGTTTTACTTATAAAATGTGGTGTTGCAGGTAGTAGAAGAGCAGCTAGCGGACGAGGACAACGAGGATGTGTACGGGCTCTCCCGCGTGGCCGACGTACTTCACGCGCTCATGTCCGCGTACCGAGAGGCCTTCTTCCCGCACCTCGACAGCCTGCTGCCGCACCTCGTGCAGCTGCTGGCTCCCGGACGCCCCTACTCTGACCGCCAATGGGCCATATGCATTTTTGACGACGTTATTGAATTTGGAGGCAAGTTCTACCGAGTCGATCCTACTTAACACTAGCGCTCGTATCGTCGAGAATTACCCATATTAGGGTAGTTGACAGATAGAATTCCAAAAAATATTGGACACGTATTTTTTATTTTTTCACCTAAATAATAAAGACGATACAGTGCTTCGAAAAGTCGCGCGACGTTTCAGTTTGGTACTTTTTTTTCAGAAGGTGACGTCATCAGCCCCCACTCCCGATCTTTGATCTTTTCGTAAATTGTTATTAATTCGATAAAATAAAAACACGTATCCAATATTTTTCGATAATCTAACAGACTGACTAAACAGTCATATTTTTTTTAGTCAGTCAACTACTCTATTGTAATAAGGTACGAATGTCCGTAGGTCCCGCATGTATAAAATATCAAGACATATTCCTGGAGCCGATGCTGGGCGGGCTGCGCTCGGCCGAGGCGGAGGTGCGGCAGGCGGCGGCGTACGGCTGCGGCGTGCTGGCGCAGTTCGGCGGCGCCGCGTTCGCTCCCGCCGCCGCGCGCGCCGCACCGCTGCTGGCCGCGCTGGTGGCCGAGCCCAGCTCGCGCGCACTAGAGAACCTCAACGCCACAGAGAACGCCATCTCCGCCGTCGCCAAGATCATCAAGTATAATCACTCGCAGATCGACAGGGATGAAATTATTAGGCACTGGTGAGTATGCACCCAAATTAACCATAAAGCATGTAATGTAACAGTGAGGTTTCCGACCAGATTGTTAATGCTCTATTGAGAGAGTGCCTTTAGACACCAATAACAGTGGTGAAAATGATAAAATGTAGCATTAATATGAACACACTCTTTTTGTAATCCCAAGCTAATGGGCTAATTTATTTATGCTAATCAAATTGTTAGTAAACTCCGATTTTCCATTTGATAGGCTCACATGGTTGCCAGTAACAGAAGACACGGAAGAAGCGCCACATGTTTACTCTCTGCTGTGTGAACTAGCAGCAAGTGGGCACGCAGCGCTCGCGTCACCCGACGCGCCTAAACACGTTATCGCCACACTTGCAGAGGCATTCCTTAGAGACGCAGTACCCTCGGATAACCCAGTTTTTGCGCAGATGGTAGCTCTCGTAAGGCAAATACAGGTAAGGCAACTCCAACAAGTTTATTTGAATATGTTTGCTATGTGTCACAAAGCGCACAGTATCTCAAGAGCGTGTTGTTCCAGAGCAATGCGGAGCTATTCAACGCCGTGCTGATACAGCTGAGCAGCGAGCACAAGGAGGCGCTGCAGCTGGCGCTGTCCACCTAGTGCCGCTACAATATATTCCGCCACGACACTCTCGGCACCCTGCGCTCCTCCGTTGCAGTCACGCTCGCCTCATCACGCCCGTTTCTCGCGCATCACTAAAACATTGACCGCCTTTAAGCCAACTATTACTATGTGTATAAAGTTGTAATAATTGAAAAATATATCTCTTTTTTTGTCATTTGGACGAGTTTCATAAAATGACTGATACCAGATAAATTATAATATTGTAACTGTATTCAACGAGTTGTTCTTTCCTTTCGAGGATTATTTTTCTTCTATCTCACTCAGCAAAATACCAGTTAGGCTAACTTAAATTGCTGTGATATATTTTTATACAAATTTTGAAGTTACTTCATG
The DNA here is from genome assembly GCA_932274075.1 of Diarsia rubi. Classification (NCBI taxonomy): domain Eukaryota; kingdom Metazoa; phylum Arthropoda; class Insecta; order Lepidoptera; family Noctuidae; genus Diarsia; species Diarsia rubi. Next base: position 8,092,426 of record OW026414.1, read on the forward strand.
CTTGAGCCATAGTGTTAGTACCTACCTCTTTGAGCATTATTCATTGTTTAGATGTGGTTGTTTTTCGCAAATGTCGGTATTTTGTAAGCAACTACAATGGGGATGGATGGTCCAATTTTTTTATAAAAATGTAATACTTATTTGAGTGGATAACCACATTATATATAAAAATGTTAAGCGTATACGCAAAAATATTATTACAACTGTATAATTATGTTGTATATTTTATATCATGTGCTGACAGTGAAACATACTGGAATGTTGTTTCACTCACATAAATTCGCTATTTTTATAACCTTAGTTATTTCTTGACAGAATATGACTTATAGCTTTGTGGCGTTATGCTTTAGCATAATCATTTTCATAATACAGAAATGTTCGTGAAAAATTAAGGGCTCTTGTGTGGAAGCAGACTGTATTGGGCTGGGCCTAAAGGCAAAGCAGCTATGTTAATATTTTATTTGTAGAACATTTTTCACGTGTTCTTTCTGACTTTTGAAAATAAATATTTTGGAAACTATTGGGCCGTCTGCATTTACGTTTTAATATACATAGTTTGCCCACAATTATTTCGGCTATGATGGGAACTTGGCGGCTGTTTCTCGCTATGGACGAGGCGTCATATCTGTTTCTAAGGTATAATTTTATTCAATAAATTTAAATAATTATTAAATATACATTTCTTTGTTTAACTAAAATAAAAGTTATTTGACTTAATTTGCTTGTTTTTGTAGAAAATACTGCTCTAGTTATCAACTAAAAATAAATATTTCTGTTCCATCTAGATTCTAGTACCGATTGTTTTTGATTAGGCCTTTTACTTAATTGCAAATTTTGAAACATCCTTAAATTATTTATCCTACTTGGTGAAAATCTAGGTTTTTTTTTAGGAAATGGTCCTTTGTGATAAGACCCCTAAACATCTTGCTTGTGCCACACTTAGCAAAGCGATTAGGTACAGAATTCGGTGATTTTTGCAGACTTCGTTAAGAAGGTGGAGACACCGCATGGTGCGTCACGGGAGTGTCAGGCAGTGCGTGGTGTAATAGATAATAAACAAAAAGCGTTACAATAGGGAACTTGACTAACGATTTATTTATGAGGTGAGCAGTGTACCTTCTGAGGATACGGGACGCGGACCAAGATTAAAAAAATGGGACCTTTATATCTTTTTTTTTTCTTTTAAAAAACGTTGCCCCAAACTAGGAATTTCTCCTGTATAGTGGGTGCGTTCACAAACATTGAAACTCACATACATAAATACCCAGACCCGAAACAACTATCTGTAGGCCATACAAATATTTGTTCCGTGCGGGGATCGAACCCGCGACACGTAGCGCAGCAGTCCATTGCCTGAGCCACTGCGCCAACCGTGACGTCAATGATCGTATATCCAGGCACATGATCTCATGAACGCCAGACCTACGACATTTTCCATTTTTACACATCCACATTTCTGTGAAATTACCTTGCTTTATGTAACACTGGGCAGTCGTATATAGTAGATTATGCACCAAGGGGAGTAAGGCACAGATTACTAATCGAGTGTTCATTTGAGGCCCGACACGTAGCGGAGGGCCGTAAACCACACGAGTTTAGTAATCTGTACGGTACTTACCCTCGAGTGATATATACTGCTTTATAATACACTTAAGCACAAAGAAGTAAAAGACAAATTAGCAAATAAAGCATTTAGCACCTGCTAAATGCTTTATTCTATTATTATTTATTATTATTATTTTTACAAAATACGTCAACCAACAATAAGTCTTTTTTTTTCTTTAAATTTTAGCGCGTCATATAGTTTTCGCGCTAAAAGACGTTAAGCCGCGTCCCCGCTAGAGCCGCGCGGCTCGGCCTCGCGTCCCGGGAGGGGACGCGACTTTAGAGAAGGTAAGAACGCCCCGTTTCGCAGGTTCCAAATTAGACGCGTGTTAATGCGAGAGAGTGGTATATATCATGTATAAATCTCTCGCTCTATCGCAAAGAGGTTTGAAGTTTGGCGGCCTTATCGGAATGTATGCTTTAAAAGTTCTAGTGGCCAGTATTTTTTATGGTAAAATTAAATCTTTTAATTGCCAACGTCATCAAGACTTAAAAAAAAAACAACGCGTTAGTAATGAACGTATTACTACCCTGATTTTCAGGGCAGTAATGAAATCCCATACAATATATCTGCCTAGATTTTTGAGAAGGTTTAATGAACAGCCTTCAAGCCTTTTAGCAGTATTGGTACACTTACCAAGCAAGTGTAGTATAAAAACAATTGTTGGATACTATGAAAAGTCGGCCGTGGTGGATTTAGCAGATATGAGGCAACAGAGTTGTGCTTTAAAACTTAAAAGTCACATCGCCGTCGTACACATCGGTGTGGCTGTCCACTCTCGCAATCCTCAGTCAGATGTGGTAGAAGATTCGATATAAATGTCTCCCACATTTACGCGGCATAACTGCTTGTCGTTATCATGCTCTAGCTAGACTCTATTCACTGAACGTCGGTGATGTGACAGGCCCTGCGTGGTACGGGACTCGTGAAATTATTATGTACTGTACCCGTAAGTGGCAGGCAAAAGAGCAGTGGGTCGTAGAAAGAAATCGTGGCTGCGCAATACCAATCCGGAGTTAGGAGCGCCGCGGAACTTTTTCGACTAGCAAAAGAGTCGGATATGCGGAATTGTGGAGCTGACTGCCAACCTTCACTAGTTGGAGAGGCACTTAAAGAGAGAGAGTAGGTACCTGTCGGGCCGCTATCATGAACAAAAGTCGGTCGGACACCCGATTGTTGCGACCAAACTTCCTAGTCGAAACCAAAAGACCTGCTTTGTGCGCGTGTTCGCTACCTAAATTAATAGTCACTCAGCAGTTCCCTGACTCTGGTATAGTGTGTCCTCATCATGTAGGAAGCCCCAGGGTAGCTCGCGACATCACGCGTATGTCTTTACGATTTTTCCATTGAAGTTGTGATTGTGCGCGTGTCTTAGTAACACTAGTGGTGTTCCGGATATGCGTATTCGCGGAAAAAATTAGGTCCGTATCCGTCACTTTTCTCGCGGACCTTTTATAAATTTTCTTAATTGACAGGATAAAATAATGCTTAATAACTTAGATTATGTGATAAATTAGTATAATTCATAATTTACTAACTCAAAATAATTCCAAATTGCACTAAAAAACTTTTTAGTAGACATATTTTTTTTACTTTTGTAGCACAAGTGACAAAACCATACACAAACAAACGTCACACTAAACAAGTAGTAGTAATTAATACGCGCAATGCAAGTTGAAACCTGTCCCGCGCCGACACAGATTGAATGCGAAAATTAAAAATCCGAATCCGCGGATCTTGACCCTAAATATCCAGATCCGCGTCCGCGGATACACATTTTTGACGCACATCACTAGTCAAACAAAACTAACGCTGATATCCGGTTTTTCGAGACAATTTCCACAAATATTTACTGCCACCACACGAAAAATAAACCTGCTATATTTTTAAAATTTTCGGCAAATTTTGAAATGTCTGAGGTTTATTTTTTCATTTCCATGGACATTGGTACTTTCATTGGTACGTATTAGTTCCATGTGACCATTTCGAAGTTTGATTTTGTAACACTGAAAGGAATGTCTTATGTCAGTGTCACACAATTCAAAGCAATGGTAATCGGTCTGTCAAAGTTGAGTGTCGTAACATAAAATTCTCTATTTACTTTATTCTGTATTTGATTATTAAATATACTCTGAACTTTTATTTCTAAATAACTGTAACGCAGACTAAAGCAAAAAAAAAAATAGATTATCACATAAGTGCGTACTCACTATAAAAATCAAGACTTCGTCGTATTGAGTTAAACTTTTGATATTCTGCGATTCGTTACCGTAAATCAAATAGGTGGCTTGCCGCTCACACGTTGTCAGAGCGCTGTGCTTGGGCAATCGAGTCGTCTTAAAAAATAACAGTTAATTTCTTCCATAAAAGATCACAGAAAGTGCACCTTGTTTTATCTCAAGTGCAAAATAAGAAACAGCCAGTTTTGCCGGCAGGCAATGTGATAATGTCCCGCAAGAGATCCCGGCTCAGCAGCGAAGAAGAAATGAGTTCTAAATTATCTGAAGGAGGAGGTACTGAGGGGCAAAATGGCAGTGAGACCAGTATAGTCAGTGGCACCAGTCAGACGGTGATAGATGATTTGCAGGTTAGTACCATACAGCATGCTATCACCACAACATAGGGGTTAACTGTGACTCCATGAAGGCAAGGTACAATATCACCGTATTATGCTTTCAAAGAATAAAATCTACAAAAATGAGTATACAGCTTATGCAACCGCAGTACATAGGGTGAATAATAAACCATTCAAGTTAAATTGCCATAATCTGTTCTCTATGCCATATGCATTGTATGAAAGTGGGAGCAACTACATTACTATTGGGCCTTTCAAATCTGTACCATTTGTGTATGCAATATGGTTTAAATTGGTACAGCCTGAAATGTTCTAAGCAACCTTCACACTGTGTTATAGTGTGTCTAGGTATAAAATGTCCATTGAGACAGTGATGATGATTCACTGTATCTGTTGCATGAATAATATTGTTTAACTTTTCACAAGAACTTGAATTTGTTGACAATTATTACAGCAATAATATTATACACTCTCTGTTGAGTATCTCATCACCAAAGTCTTTACTATTCATTTTTAAAACTAATAGAGTCAATACTTACTTTGTAGAAAAAGAATGCAATGGTAGAGTTACAGTGAAAATCCGTCCATCCATTATGCATTCTGTTAAGTGGATCAGTGCTCAGGTAGTTCATTGCTCCAGTAACCTCATGACATAATCAGTCAGTGGGCACTAGCAGGCTGAGGTTAATCCATTATACTAATGAAATATTTCTGTGCATAAGGACTACTTGTTCACAAATTACACAGTAGATTCTTCAAATCTCAAGTGACTTCTAGTGAAGCATGCACCAAAAGCAAGTAAATCATTACTATTGTATGATTTCTATTAGCCTAGTGTCTCATCTGGTAGGACTAGTAGGCAAAATAAAACCATACCAGCCTTTAACTGTCCCTCTACAGGGCAGCCGTGATCACCACACTTATGGGGGTTTTGTGATACAATACTTATTCCAAAGAATGCATTCTAATTAGAATTAGATAATTATCATGCTTCTGTGGCTTGTTTCCACATTTCCTCAGATAACACACACATCATATTTTTGTATTTTTAGGGAATAAGCATAACTGAAAAATATAAGATTATCTAATCCAAAATAACTTTATCAGATGACTAACTGACACATAATCACATTATCATGTTAACTGCAAAGCTTATCTTTTAATTATAGTCTCTCTATCATATGAGATACCTCATATAGATAGATGTACTATTTAAACCATCTATTTGTAAGGGTGTTTAGATGTCATTAAGTTATTATTGCACTTATTTCACACTAAAAAATGTACATGTTTCATTTTGTGTAAACATGTTTCATACTAAACTGCAAAATAATCTGAAAGTATGCTACACAGGATACTTTCAGATTATTTTGCAGTAACTCTAAAACAATTCACTTTTTCTAGCATATGTGCAGTGATTTTCACAGTTACTGAACTAGCCATATATCTTAGCCAACATGGCACTATGTACAACATGTCCATTTAAATAGGTGCCTATACAATATAATACCTACTTTCCTTATAAAAGTCGCAAATGGTATTATCGATGTTCACAACACTCCAGGAAAACATTGTAATTTGTGTAATTGCATATAATCGCGTTGCATGCCGCCAATGTGACGCACTGTGCCTAATGAAAACACGCTGGACATTACTGACCACGCTAGTAGTTACCTATACATATCGTGTTTTCATTCTGCAGGGATATGAAAATGAAAGCTAAATGAATCAATAGTTTGGGCTCGCCGCCAACTATGTGGCGTGGCGTGATTCCCGAACGCGCCACTTGTATGAGTACCTTTCCTACCGCGCGCCGCTCTACGCTGCACATACTAATACGCTAGTTGACTAGCTTACCACCTATACCAATCAACAATCCAACTGCCAATTATAATTTGAGGTACCATGCATGTCATGAACATAAATTCATGAATAGCCTAACTATTCAGAGTCCAACTGACCACATAATATTCTTTCTTGGATTTCCCATCGATGCGTGACGGACGCAGATTGTAGTTTGTTATTTTTATCTGAAAAAACCCACGCTTTGTCGATTGCCAAATCCAGTTCATACGGGAACAAACAACGACTAAGTATTTTATCTGTGTCAAGTCTGTTCTGCTAAAAAATGCGAGTAGGAAACTTTACACTCGTGATTTCGTGAAACTTTCAAGTAGGTCTCTGACTATATTGAACTCTTTTCCGTCGTTTTATCTGCGAATTGCAATTACGTCACTACTAATACAACAATAGGACGAATAGCGGTTCACCTGTGCAGCTGTGCATGCTCTAAAGAGAGCGGAATATATAAGACGTGATAACGTTCTCCAAGCACGTAACTGAACTAGGCAAGGTAATATGCCACTCGTCTGAAAACATTTTGCTGTTGAGAGTTGAGAAACAGTAACACCAGAAAACCGAATCAATAACACTTTACGAAATGATTCCTACTTTATCATCAGTAATCACGTCATGCAAGCGTGTCGTGATTATGCCATGAACAATTGATGCATCCTTGAACCAATATGAGCTCACTAAGAAGCGACATTCCATCAACAATCAGTTATTAAAACAAAGTTTATAAAATTCTCATGTACACACAGTACATGAGAAGTTATGATCAAGTTAAACATATTATGCAGTATAACATAGCATTCGCTTATACTGATTTTATACAGCTTCATTTGTCGTCCTTCGTACCCAATTTCTTCGCTAGATTGTATAATCTTCGCTGATGACTTGCATCCTGTGACGAGTACACTTGCACTTAGCCCTTCGGAGTCCCCTTCTGTATAATTTGAACTTGGGAGAGATAGGCCATAAATATTATTACACAATCGTACCTGAGACCTGAACCGCACTCTCAGTTCAAAATGTAGACTCACGAGTATTATTGGCTTATAGCTGATCGGTAACAAAATCATTTGAGTGTGTCATGTCAGTGTTGGCAAGCCAGCGCACTGCTGTTCTCACTTCTCCGAGACATTCGCTTGGCGAGTTGGCGTCCACCACTCGGTTAGTGGGCCGGTCGTTGCCTCCGAGTCTAGTGAGGGCAACCTATATTCTAAATATAGAAAATAGGTGATAAACCAGTCAAATTATCCTTACCATATTATTACATTTCATAAATGTGACTTTGATCCCATCACACGTGTCGTTGTTTACCTCATGCTATAAAAGTATCAAACAGCTTAAGTAACCTTTGCAGTTTGAACTGCCAAAATAAATGGATATGAGTAATTTATCAACTGAGACAGCATGACTAATGTTGACTAATGTTCAATGATCACGTCTATATGTATCTTATCTTATACACGTAGGTACCAGAGAATTAAAAAAAAGTTAAGAACCGAATTAGGAGGAATATGCTTAAAGTCCTTTATTTTTATCTGCTGTGTTGAAGGTGACTTTGAAGATGTTATTTTTAAACGATTGTCAGTGACCAATGACCATGTGAAGACAAAAAACAAATCGTAAATTAACAACATGTTTACTGAACAAGTATTTTGATTTGAAAACAGTACATGTAAATAGATTCCTAAACAAATAAAATCCTAAAGATTGAAAGCAAGATAGGTCCCTGGAGGGATGCTTAAACCATACAAGTAATGATATAAAATAGGAATCTCTGGTAACATCTGCATCCACGGCTAAACCCAGCTGTCTCTGTAAAATTTAAGGAATTCGAAAGGTTTACTCCTTCAAGGTTGCTAACTTGTAGAACAGTCGGGTAGGAGGTTGCTACGTCAGAAATCTTGGGTAGACCGCACGCACACGAGACGTGACGTGCCAATTCAAATGAGAAATACTAAAGATTCGGGTGGCCAAAACTAGAAAAGATAATTAATAATCGCTAACTGAAGTGAAGGTGAACCAGTTCCAGTACTTTGAAATATGCTCAATAGAATAAGCTGACTTATCTGAAAATCGCAATGGGCAGTACTCGTTGGTAATGGGCGTACATTTAGTACGAACGATTGTTACTATTGTTAGCACCACTTAGCCAAGCCTGTTAACAGCTCCTACCATCTGACCAAATAACATACAATCTCGCGGACCTTTAATGGAAATTGGATGTGACACTAAGATTAAATTCCTTTTGCTCTCGCTGAAGAATTTATTTGCGATTCAAACGCCAATCTCCGCAATAATTGAAACGAGGAAGTTAATAATACATCCGAGTCACGTACTAGAGGTGTAAAATGTACCCGTATGTAGAGTACTTACGTACTTGCTAAATACAAGGATTTCTGCTAAACAGCTCCTAATGATGAAACCACTAAGTACTGTCATTATGCGCAGGATGTATGTGTTTTAAAATAGACCGTAGAATTTGGCTGGCCGTCTGTTTGTCAATAAGTATATCAGTAGTTTTTCAAAATTGTACCTGAGGCGCAATACTATTTGTGTTGGTCAAGAATTGCATGGCTCCCATTGATGCCAATGATAATACGAAATCAGTGAACGATGCACTCGGAGCTCGTGCGTTTAGTGTTCAAAAATAAGAGGCATGCTGGAATGTAGAACAAGGACACATTGTCACACCATACCATACTACTATACCACGTTAAACACATAATATACACCGTACCTAGTATAAAGCGTATTTCGTAACGTGAAGACGATCTCGATATACTTAGATAATTTTGTAAAAGGTTCATAAAAGAATTCTGTTTTTATTAAGAACAGGTTTTGTCGCTTACCATCCGTGAAATTGTTCAAGGGGGCACAAACAAAGGCTTCTGGCTTAGCAGGATATAAAACATCCTGTAACATTATACGTAGTACTTAATGTTATCAGTATCACACAAATTCCTAGCTGTTAATAGGGCTGTCAACATTCCTGGAACTAACGTGCCTTCAGACCCACAGCTATTAACAAATTAAAATGTGTCATCATCACCGCTACACTGAAGACGTGTTGATATCATATTATAATTATGTACTTACATGTTATCAACATCGTACGATGTGGTGATAAATGTTTATAAACGGATATTGAATTTGTAATTAATTGTTACGCAAACGATTTGCGCTTATTTTTTTATTCTTGGCTTATCTCTTACTTTCATCAATGTCAGAGTTGCAGCATTGCGTGGGTAAGCTTCCGAAATCTTGTCTGTAACCCGTTTGGAGTGCGAAAGAGTCTCAGCGTTATTTAAAAGTTTATCTCCGGTATCTCCTGTGAATTATGTTAGTCTTAGTTAACATAGCTGCAACTTGGTAATGTAAAGCTGCAACTTGGTAATGTAAAGCTTGTCTGAGTGTAAATGACGCTTTTTTTACATTTTGTGTCGGTAAGACCGACTAAGTCCATTGTTTTTGCTCAAATGCCGTGCGACTCGGCTTTATGCCAGTCTGGTCTGAGTGCATTGCATACTGCGATTATTTGCTGGGTTCGTCTGTGGACTGTGCTGTGGATGACGTCGCGTCGCGTCGTTGCTCGCCGGCTTGAAAAAGTAAGTGAAGTAAAGTCCCCGCTCGGGGCTACTCGTGGAGCGTCGCGTGTCTGCCGAGCCTCCACGTCGGCGTCGCGCCACCCGGCATCGACCGCGCCCCGCGCCCGCACCGCACCCGCTAGCGCCCGCCGCTCGCACCAGAAACATTCCTCACGCCGACTCCGTGCTTCATATCAGTTTAGTTTAGTCACTCGTACAGTTTCGTGGAGTTCGCGTGTTCCGTTGTTTACATAAAATACCGGTTAGCAAATACTTAGCCCGAAACAAACGATCACTGAAAAGTAAATTGCGACTTGTCATTTTGTCAATCTTCACTCAGATTTGAAATTAGTTAATTTTTGACAATTAATACTTTTTCATTTCTACGAGACATTTATACAGAAAACGTTAATAATAATTTTACAAGTTCCTATTTGATAGCTTTAATATTCCTTACGTACATACAAGTTATTAAGTTCAAGTTGAAAGACAATATAAATAAAATTGTTGATGATGTCAGCGCTGACGATAACCACGACGCTCACAAACGGGCACGGGCATGTCAATGGTCAGCTGGAGACTTCCCTCACTGGATACAGGAAAAATGGATTTGTCAAACAGGAAATCAAAGATCACACTGTAAGTACCTCTGTACAATCCCAGCCTTCCTTATTTGCCGGCGTTACAGCTTTCTTTACGGGCCATCCACAAGTTATGTTCAATGTTTACATTGTCACAGTCCGAGCTCCCCATTAGTTCCTTTCTGCATTAGAGACATACAATGAGATAGATCAGTTAGCTAAACCGTGTGAAATGGAAATCTCTGTGAACTATTACTTCCAGTCAGGCCACATTGTTTGCTTAAGCATGAGTGAAAGTTACAGCTACCCACTGCACCACAGAAGGTGGTCTCATGTTTGTCTACTCCATAGAAAGTTTGTACATAAATTCTTGCTCATAAATCGGGTTAAGTGCATAGCATAATTTATTATATTCTCAATATTGATAAACGGTGAGCTCGGTACAGTACATATTTTGTACAATCATCTTTAGTTCCCAAAAAATACCAGTGGACGACACTGCACATATTTTACAGCTTGATGTAGAATTTAAATTAAAGCCTCATTAGCATCTATTCGTAACTCAACACTTATAAAAAAATGTTCTGCCTTCAAAACCGACACTTTTATTTTCTTTAACACTTTCCAAATTCAACTTCACGATTTAGTTTGGAGTTTGAATTGCGCTGTGAGAACACAATTATTATGACAAGATGAGAACTACCTTTGCACTATCTTATACTTGAACAAGCTCTGAAACTATTGGCACCAGTTAAATTTTATCAAAGCCCTATATTAATGGGTACTCAGGTTCACCATGGGGTCAACTTTGCTAAAACGAGCCCAGCCGTATGACACTCGTATTAGGAAGCTACTGAAAGCAATCGTTCCTTCCAAGTCCGGAACTTTGAAAGTAACAGCAGTGACGGAGAAGTCAAATAACAATTACTGGCCAAGAGTCATGCTATGAATAAGTAATGCAAAACAAAGGAATACGGAGCACGTTGAGGGAACAAACGTAAACTGAATGGTATGCCTATAAAATGAAAACTTTGAATATACATGGTAGGAAAGAAGCCAAACTAAGATGACTGCTTAGAAAACATAATTATGGAAGAAAAGGACTGTACAGTACTGAGCAGACTGAGCTACAGACAACGACCCACTAGAAAGGCGGGACGATGATCTTGACTTTGTATACAAAAATTAAGTAACGTCTTGGAGTAAGGATATTATTATACATGTTACAGTAATATTTTCACTTTGAATGATGGTGATGAAGTAACTTATACATAATAATCCGTGATGTAACTTACAACTTTAATTATACTAGTCCAATGATGTATTCAACTAGTCTAGTTGAATACATCATTGGTGCTCAACTATACAATAACATTGGATCACGTAGTGGGTGTTTTGATATTCAGCGGGTTATTGACTAGCCTGCAGTGCGGACCACCGTTAATACCGTTAAACGGGTTAAGATAATAGTTTCCAAGTTCGGGCTCTAAAACGACATTCACGTGAAGTCTGACGTATAGTTTGCATACAGTTTAATTACACCTGCGAGCGTCACTCACCACCAGTTAAACAAACATTTTAAACATTTCAACTGCAAAAAACGTCATCGGGATTACTTATATCTTCGTGGGCGAATGTTTCACTGAAAATGAAGTAAAGTTGGGGCACAATGTATTCACAAAGTTGATTTGCATGAACCAACGTGACGTAAATCGTCGAATACTCATTTAAATGAACAACAAAAAAATGCCAAGTTAAGCAATTTTATTGGTGTTTTCGAGAGCATTCACTGCGTGCTTTGTAGTTGCCGACTTGGTAAGTTGGGTGCACGTACAGAACTAAGTTACATTCAGTTAAATATCTTTTGAACAGGTTGTTGCTTTGTTGCCCAAGGTTGCTGTTTCCCAATTGCCGTGATTGGATTACGTATGCAGTCGATTTCGTCACGCTCAAAATAACCAGGTTCAAGTTCTATGTCACTGTTTGTGGATGTCGAAGTTCTTCGTTTATTTTAGGCTCGTGTTGAATGTTACTGCATCCAGTACTCTCGTAAGACCTTGGCGACTAACTCGGAGTTTGTGCAACTGTGACGCGTAAAACACCTTTGTTTTCGGTTGCCTTTTAATACTGAAGGTTACGATTCTTTTGACGTGAAACAGGCAACATTCGACAATAACCGCGGCCGGTAATCTTAATAACATTTCTCACTTCAAGTGTCAAATATATCAACTAGTAAATTACTTGGATTGGTTCGCAATAGGCCAAAGTAGCTTTCTCATCTTGGTCAAGTTTATAGCTAAGACTTGGTTTATCTACTGGCTGGCAAGTTTTAGTCTTCGAAGGTTTAATAAAAAATAGAACTTAATTGGTCATTGTTCAAGTACGCTGTATGTTTCGGAAACGTGATTTGTGAGAAGCACAAAGCATCTCGTTTATGGCAAGGTTAACGAATGATAAAACAGTTTTTTTTTTAATGCAAGGTTTATAATCATATACCGTGACTGCAGTGCCTATGCTTCCAAAACGTTAATTATGAATGGTATTGTAAATATAATTATGTTTGCCGCTTTTAATACTAGAATCCTCGCTCGTGAATGTATGAGAATATTTCAGGAAAGAGAACTAGTTCCATTCATTCATTATTTACGTAAGGATCTCGGTCTACTCTAGACTGTTGTTTATTGATTGTGATTAAGTGTAAGTTTCCCCGAGCTATTAACTGATTTACCCTAAAAGTTTTCCCTATAGACCATACATATAGTTATATAAGTACACTCTTTTCCTTTTAGATACATGTTTTATATCAAATGTAAATTACCGAAGAACAGAAAAACTACGCGATTTAACGGTTTATTGATTCACATTATACTAACTCTAACACTCTCTCTAACTCTTTCTAGCTTGCATTTTTTTTAAAGTTAATGTGTCTTTAAAAAAGTTATCTAGCAGTTGTTCCATATTATACCTCCCAGATGGAGGGCTCTAATGAAAAACCTACGCCAATGCATTCCTGACTCCATAAATTTAGTGTTCATTGTATCGCTAACTAGTCGCCATTGCCTCTTGAATGCCAAAACGAATGAATCACATCGCGTGGTGTCTCAACCGGAGGTTTGAGCTAAATACGGAGCTGCCTAAACTGTAACCGCTACCAATGCCATTGAATTCTAGAACCTTATACTATACAATCAGCTAAGTAATTGATTATGTTTTTCACGCTTTACTGAATTTCGATTAGGTACTTTACCTACGGGTAGTTCGTTATTAGGTTATTTTCCATAATTACATGGATAATTTGTGTTTTATATTCGGCATAGTTCAATTACAATGAAGTTTGAAATGAAGTTTGTTTCAGCATTAGTGACCCTTACTTGTGGGGCTATCAGTGAGTTTATTATTCCTTGCTTTATAATAATATCGTCGTATAATCGTATATCCGGCTCTCGCATAGTAATATAAATATTTTACGTGCATAACTGAATACGTTTTGTTTATAAATACATTGGTCACAAACTAGATGATCTGTCAATTTTGTAACTTCGAGTAAGTAAAATAAATATTATTTGTAATTTAATTATTTCTACCAATTTACATTATGGAGTTGTGGTTATGAAATAGGGTAGTTAATTAGACTAGTACTCGTAAACTTGTAAAGCCTACTTAGCTGTGATAGTTTTCCTTTTATTTTCGTTATAAATGCTACTACCATGAATTTTTTCACATGCACAAACACAACCCGTATGGGTGGTTTAGGTTGGCACACTAGAGTCTAACAAAAATTTGCACTTTAAAGCATAATATTTCATAAACGAATCCCTTAATCGAAAAAAACTTTTTCAGCAAACTCGCAATCTTTTTTAAAGACCTATCCAATAACACACAATGGACTTTGGGAAACGAATCCCTTAATCGAAAAAAACTTTTTCAGCTAACTCGCAATCTTTTTTAAAGACCTATCCAATAACACACAATGGACTTTGGGAGATAAAAAAAATCATCCCCACTTTTATGATGTGTAGGTACCTAAAAAAAAATATTTTCAATATTTTACTTTAGCACTTAGTACTAAGCGTCGAAATATAGTGCCGACGGACGGACAGAAACTGGAATGGAACCCCTAGGTTCCATATTTACTACGGAACCCTAAAAATTGCGTTAAGAAGTTTTGAAATACTAGGTAGGTAGTTGAACAAGCTAATAAGTATACAGAGATCTTTATAAATCTAGTACACTGAAAATATTTATTGCAATTTTGTTTTTAATAGCGTTTTGCATTTAGCGACTGATGTCAGACGCTGTATCATTTCACATTAATCTCTAAATCGATCTCAATAATCTTAAAATTAAATGCAAAATAAGCTGGCTGTATACCTACTTATTAGCTTGTTTGACTGTACGCGTCCAATATTTTTTGGTAATCTATCAGACGGTCTAATTATATTTTTTTAGTCAACAACCCTATTACGAGGTTTCTGCAGTTGCTCGATATCTCACACAAACCTACATAGGTTTGTGTGAGATATCGAGCAGCTGTTCATAGAAATTATTAAAGAATATTGATTTGTGGCTATTTCCTCATAACTAGTCGATAACTCATAGACTCGCCCCTTGGACAAGGTCGCCATTATAAATCAACTTTGTCTACGGAATAGATTAATTAAAGTTATAAATGGTATGAAAGTGAACTTATTAAGTTATTATTATCTGTGTAATGTGTATACAGGGTGTAAATCAACCCATCACACAGCCGCCAGCAAGCATTTTGTACATCAAACTAAGTACCCCTACGCAAAATTTCGGATCGGATGTTCGGGAAACGACTTTATTTGGGGTCAATAATCACATTATACGGTAAAACTCAATGTTGATCTCTTGAAACATTGTGCTAGTGGGTGCTTTGAATAGTAAAGGGGTCATCCTGTCGGGGCCGCGGGTAGTCCTCTGGTTATCGCGGCCTCGACATAGAGGGCGAAGAAGAAACATGGGTGGTTTTTAGTCAGTAGAAGTCTGACACTCCCTTTCGCTCTGCCCAAGAGCGGGAGGGGTTATTCGATGATTTTACACCCACCAAAAAAAAAAAAAGGGGTCATTGAAGTAATTTAAGTGAAGTTAGAACCTGAAAAACTGGTATTTACAAAAACAGCTGGGAATAATTAGGAACTTTGACCCCCAATATCTTCGTAACTAGGGGGTTCCCAGGTATGGTCTAGAACAAAAAAAAGTTCGCTGTGGTGGCGAGAATAATAAGTGCTCTTCGTTTGCGGTAAGGGTACTTATACACCTTTTATTAATTAATAGCAATTATGTACCTACTCCAACAATGATGTGTGTGATGAGAATCAAATGAGATAGTTTATATACTTGCAATAATAATTATTATTTATATTTCTCAGTAGTTTTGTCCGCGTATCTCATTCACGGGTCAGTTTCCCCTCACTCGTCGTTTTTTCTGATTAGACGGTTTTCGTTAATATTCTATCACATGCTGATTTCACAAATACAAAAATATTACACACATTGTCCAATGTATGAAATTACTATGTATACAGTACCTAGTACCTACCTACCTACCTAAAATATTTTTGTATAAGGTAGTTAGGTAAATAATTAATAATTCAGACAGGTTACTGTAACCTGAATTAAATTACTCAAGACGTGTTTGATATGAACGGCTGTCACACACACCCACTGTTATCAACCGCCATTATTTACATAAGCCAGCTAACATCTTTTCACCTCAACATGTATGTGTGACATTGAGTGCAAAGGATTTCACACCTTATGAACTGGTATTGACGCAGAAAGTTACTATCTAAAACGATACTAGCTAATTATTTGATTATTTTTAAATTATTACGTACCTACTGTTGAGTTTCTAAGAAATTACTTAGCAGCAAATATTAATCTGTTTATATTTCTGAGACAAAGAACCTATTCATGCGTACGCGCCTGGCCTCCGTTCAGTATTTCATTCGTCCCGTTCGTGTGCTAGGAACTAGTCACATTACTTCTAAATACAATATAAAGGTTAAATTAAAAGTTCATATTGAAAGTTAACCTAAAGAGTGAAGTTTGATTATCCCCACACCTAATAAATTAATAGGTTATGTGCCCAGGTGTGCGCGAGTGAAATATTCACTGTGTTGAACAATAGTTTTGAAAATCTGCCGTTGAACAATAAATAAAAAATAAAAATAAAAAAATGGACTATTCCAAGGTTAAAAGAAATATCAAGCCATTCGACGGTGAGAAGTACAGTGTATGGAAGTTTCGTATTCGTGCGTTGCTAAGTGAAATAAATGTGATAAACATTATCGACGAAGACCCAGTACCTGGCAACGAAAATTGGGAGAAAAACAATAAAATTGCCAAAAGTGTGATCATAGAATATCTTTCCGATTCTTATCTTGGTTTCGCTAAAGAAGATGTTTCGGCAAAATATATTTTAAAAAATTTAGATACGTTGTACGAACGTAAGAGTATCGCGACGCAGTTGGCACTAAGAAAAAAGTTGTTGTCGTTGAAATTAAAAAGTGAAGTGTCGCTCATACAACATTTTACAACGTTCAATGATCTCATCACTGAACTACTTGCTGCTGGTGCGAAGTTAGAAGAAACCGATAAAGTGGCTCATTTACTACTAAGTTTACCCTCATCTTATGACGGAGTCATTACAGCGATCGAGACGTTATCGGAAGATAATATAACGTTAGCTTTCGTTAAAACACGGCTATTGGACCATGAAGTGAAGTTGAAAAATGAGTCAGGCGAAATGAGCGAAAAAGTGTTGCAAATAGAAATGCAAAACAATGACAAGTCGAAGAAAAGAAAATTTGAAAACAAACAGTCAAATAAATATATAAAACGCAGGAAAGAGAACGCTAAGTTCGTAAAATGTCATCACTGTGGGCGTAAAGGACATAAACGGAATGATTGTTACCATTTAAAACAAAGGAATCAGCAAAAGGGCAATAATAACAATGACCGACTAAGAACACTACAGTCAGTCAAGATAAGCCAAAATAAACAGTCAGCATCGAATGAGTTCTCAGGATTTGCTTTCATGACCGGCGAACATGAAACGCAAGACGATGATAACAAAGTTACTTTTATTCTGGATTCCGGCGCCTCGAATCACATCATCAATAGAGAAGACTTGTTTACTAACTTTGTTGTTTTAGATACACCACTTAAAATGTCAGTTGCTAAAAATGGCGAATTTATTTCAGCTACGAAAAGAGGTACCCTGCAGGTTACTAGCAACATGGGTGTCCAGGGATGTTTGGATGGTGTTCTGTACTGCCCTGAGGTACCGTACAATTTGCTGTCGGTATCTAAAATGCAGCGAGCTGGCTACACTGTCATATTCAGTACTGACGGTGCAAGGATATGCAAAAATGGTAAAACAGTAATGAAAGGTATGTCTTTTAATAATCTAATTGCTGTAGATTTTGTAGTGTCTGTAAACGTGTGTCGTCTTGTTTCCCAAGCATGCATTAGTGACAAAAATAATTATAAATTATGGCATCAGCGCCTCGGTCACTTGAGTAAAAACAAATTTATAGAAATAAAACGGCACGAGTTGTTTAAAGACGTAAGTGAATTAAGCACTGTAGTACCGGATGACGAATTGTGTGAAGCTTGCATTTATGGAAAGCAAAGCCGACTTCCGTTTAATCACACCAAGGACAAAAGTCACATAAATCGACCTCTATTTGCTGTCAGTTCTGTTGTCTGTGGTCCTATCACTCCAACGACCGTTGAAAATAAAAACTATTTCGTAATGATTGTTGACCAGTATACTCATTATTGCGTTACGTATCTGATAACATACAAATCAGACGTATATGCAGCGTTTAAAGACTTTGTTGCAAAAAGTGAAGCTAAATTTAATTTAAAGGTAGCTAACTTGTTTTGCGATAACGGTGGTGAGTATTTATCCGCCGAAATGAAGAACTACTGTGCTGAAAAGGGTATTTCATACCATTTAACAGTTCCTAGAACTCCACAGCAAAATGGTGTCTCTGAAAGAATGGTGAGAACCATTACTGAGAAAGCTCGTTCAATCTTAAGTGGTGCACGATTAGATAAAGTTTTTTGGGGTCAAGCAGTTTTGACTGCTGTTTACTTAATAAATTTAACACCGACTAAAGCTCTCAAACTTTTAAAAACACCATATGAGATGTGGCACGATAAGAAACCTGAAGTAAAATTTTTAAAGATTTTTGGATCAACTGTTTATGTGCATAACAAAACGACCAAAGCTAAATTTGATGATAAATCATGGAAAGGTATTCTGGTGGGCTATGAACCAAATGGTTATAAAGTTTGGAAGCCAGATTGCGAAAAGTTTGTAGTGGTCAGAGATGTTATCGTGGACGAAACTGCCTTTTTGAGGTCCAGGCCTTCTTGGAAGCCTGAAGGGAATATTGGAAGTTCTCATGACAAAACTGATAAGGACATTGTGTCTTCTAAATCAGTGTCAAAAAAAAAAGTCTCGTGACCATGGAATAAAACTAGATAGTACAAAATCTAGTAGGTCAGACCATGTTGAAATGAAACTAGATAGTTTAAAATCTAGTGGGTTAGACCATGTTGAAATGAAACTAGATAGTTTAAAATCTAGTGGGTCAGACCATGTTGAAAAGAAACTAGATAGTTTAAAATCTAGTGGGCAAGATGAAAATCCTGCTAAAATTCGCAAATCGAACCATGATACGCTAAGCAAGGTACGTTTTGATAATTCAATGAGTAGTTCTATTGAAAGTACAAACAAAAATACTGGATTAAGGAGGAGTGACAGGATTAAAGACAAAACCCCTGTGTCTTATAATGAAATTGATCACAAAGACTATTTGATGTGCGCTGAGTCTGTTTTATACAGTTTACCAAAATCATTTGCAGAAATTAAATATAGAAATGATAGATATAAATGGGAAAGCGCAATTAGGGAGGAAATTAATTCATTACATAAAAACGAAACGTGGACTTTAGTACCACGACCGCCAAACAAAAACATCGTAGATTGTAAATGGATTTTTACTGTCAAAAATGATGAATTTGGATATCCTCAACGATATAAGGCCCGTTTAGTTGCGCGAGGTTTTAGTCAAGAGTATCTGACAGACTACAACGAAACATTTGCACCTGTTGCGAGAATAGCCAGTTTTAGATTCATTATTAGCTTTGCAAATCAGTTTAATTTATTAATTCATCATTTGGACGTTAAAACTGCCTTCCTTAATGGCAAATTAAAAGAGGAAATCTATTTAAGGGTTCCTGAAGGTATATCATGTAAAGAAGGTTATGTTTGTAAATTAAAAAAGGCGTTATATGGGCTTAAACAAGCGGCTAGATGTTGGTTCGAAGTATTCGAACACGCTTTAAAAGAAAAAGGATTTCAGAATTCATCAGTTGACAGATGTATATACATACTAGATAGAGGGAATATATGTAAAAATATATACGTAGTGCTTTACGTTGATGATTTAGTAGTAGTATGTAATGACTTTAATACGATGACTAATTTCAAAACATATTTAATGAGCAAATTCGAAATGACCGATTTAAATGAAATAAAACTGTTTCTAGGCATAAAAATCACTAGAGAAAGTGATCAAATGCTGTTGGATCAAAGTGCATACATCAAAACAGTCTTAACTAAGTTTAATATGCACGAGTGTAAACCTGTGTCGACCCCCTTAGAAAATAAGTTAAATTATGACGCATTGAACTCTGAGGAGAAATATGACGCACCCTGTCGAAACGTCATAGGATGCCTTATGTATATTATGCTTTGTACTAGGCCCGATTTAAGCGTCAGTGTAAACATCCTGAGTAGGTACACACACAAAAATAATAAAGAGTTATGGCAATGTCTTAAACGGGTACTAAGGTACTTAAAAGGCACAACTAATCTAAAATTGGTTTACAAGAGGTGTAAATACAATGATATTTTGTGTGGGTACGTAGACTCAGATTGGGGTGGCAATGATACACATGATAGAAAGAGTACAACTGGGTACTTGTTTAAACTTTTTAATCAGTGCACAATTTCCTGGAATACACGAAAACAATCGTCAGTCGCGGCTTCTTCAACTGAAGCCGAGTATATGGCATTGTTTGAGGCAGTTAGAGAAGCATTGTGGCTTAAGTCTCTAGCGGCCAGTATAAATATACTGATCACTGTACCAATTGTCATTTATGAAGACAATAATGGCTGTATAAGTATAGCCAATAACCCAACATGTCATAAACGGTCAAAACATATTGACATAAAATATCACTTTTCTCGGGAACAAGTTGAGAAAAATGTAATAACATTAAATTATATTCCCACAGGTGAACAGTTGGCCGATGCATTGACAAAAGCTCTACCTGCAATCACTTTCCAAAAGCTAAGATCTCAAATGGGAGTACAGCGATAGTGTAAATAAGTGTATAGTGTACATACATTATAATTATATAATATGATATAGTGTGTACATAACTTAATGAGTACAACTGAAGTACCATATTTTTGTTGACTTTAGAACTTAAGTCAGTTATATTTAACTTAAGTATTGATTTTGATTTGAATTGGTCTGGTTGAAGGTTTTACTGGGTTTTCCTCAACCCTCGAACGAATGTTGGACCAAATTGTAATTCCCCAGCAAGTATTTGGAAGTTAATGTGATTTAGTTAGGTAGTCGATTTATATCGATTTTTGTTTGTATAACTACCGATTAATTTTTGAGGGGGCGTGTTGAGTTTCTAAGAAATTACTTAGCAGCAAATATTAATCTGTTTATATTTCTGAGACAAAGAACCTATTCATGCGTACGCGCCTGGCCTCCGTTCAGTATTTCATTCGTCCCGTTCGTGTGCTAGGAACTAGTCACATTACTTCTCAATACAATATAAAGGTTAAATTAAAAGTTCATATTGAAAGTTAACCTAAAGAGTGAAGTTTGATTATCCCCACACCTAATAAATTAATACCTACATGGCGCATTGATATAATATTTAGGTAGACACATCAAAATATATTAGTGATATTGCCTCTGATTATGTTGTAAAATAGATAATTTATTTGTCAATTTATTTTGTGGACATAATCAATCATGTTGATAAATTGCCCAGGTGTGATTTCAGTCACCCACGTAGTTCACTGGTTATACAATAATTATTATTTTATAAAACGAGCCTATTGATATTGTATGATTGAACTGATTTTCACCAGTCTCGAAAAAATATGTGCAAGGAAATGTGGCCTGACTTTCGTTTGTCTTTCATAGAGTCGCATTTCTTGTTCCAGAACTTCCAGAAGTTCTACTTCTATCGTTATCATAAACAGCTAATCTAGTCATAACCGTACAAGCGATGTTGTCCCTTCCTTTCAATAAATATAATAGGCCGGTTGACAAAAAATCTAATTAGTCCGTCAGATAGATTTTCAAAAAATATTGGACACGTATTTTTTTTTTTGCACGTAAACCAAAAATGAAGACGATACAGTGCTTCGAAAACTCGTGTGACGACACATCGCACTACATTTTTTACCACGTAGTGACGTCAAAAGCCCCCAATCAATTTTTATTCATTTGATAAAACAAAAAACACGTATCCAATATCACATCACACTTATATTATAATATAATTATATAATATTAATATTTTATATTAATATTTAATATTATATAATTAAATATAATATTGTTATATTTAATATTCATATTATAATATTAATAATTTTATAAAGCCGAAAGTTTGTGAGTGTGTATGTTTGTTACTTCTTCACGCACGAACTACTGAACGGATTTGGATAAAATTTGGTACACAGATAGTTTATAACCTGGATTAACACATAGGATTTTGATCCCGATTTTATCTTCCCGTGGGATTATTTTCGAGTTGTAGCGGGTGAAGCCGCTGGCAACAGCTAGTTTTTCTATAATCTAACTGACGGACTAAACGTAATCATAATTTTGTTTAGTCAGTCAGGACACATCCCTAATAATGAATTATCTAGGCACAAGCGGAATTGAAATTTCCTGTAGTGAAATAACTTCATTTTGGCATAACTACATGTTTAATTTGTAAATTAAACAAAATTTAGTCTGTGGTACTTACCCACTATAACGTCCCGACCGCAACGGCGACGTTTTCCTCTAGCCAAGCATTATTGGACTGCACAATGCACATGGCATACGAAGTTAAAGACAGCGGGCCTCAAAGTAATAGGGTGTTGACACCAAACATGCGGCCCGTTGCCATGACTGGTCTTTGGGGCTACTCCACCATGCATTAAAATTATTTAAATTGTTTGAAAAGAAAGTACATGGCTATAAACATAACCAGGTTTTATACTTTATTTGGAATTTACTTGTAACATGGAAAAAATGCGATAAAACTACGTGGCCACCACATAAATAAAAATACTTGGGTTCATTGTGCAATGTTTAGCCTGTTTGAATTGTTATGTGACCCGAATTAATTCTAATGTGAACGTTGCGATTACTGCTTCTCGTCACGACATAAGTAAAAGTATTGTTGTTTATGATGACCACATGATTGTCGACTGTTTAATTGAGGTGTAATGCCAGAAATGCACCAAGCAATAATGTTGGCCTGCAGTCTTCAACACCTACCGTGTTGTGTCGACAAATTATGTAATGTAATGCATTTAGACAGATTGTGGACTGTGGTACAGCTTTGTTTGGGTTTCCTTCATTATCTTAGCCTCAAAGTTATGTAAAGTTTGCTAAAAGCGTTTCAGAGTTTCAGTACACCTACTTTCGAATTGTCATGCTGGTGTCGTCAACTTAAGCGTACTCATTGTACCTATATGCCATGCATATTGATCTTTCTTCGTAATGTTTCCGCACTTTACGCATGTAGAAAGTCTTCCTGAGTGTAAAACAATATTATTTCTCGCGTAGTGAATACTTTGTTAAGGTAGGGTAATGAAGTCATTACCCGCTACTTGAAAGAGTACTTTAGTAAAACCGGCCAAGTGCATGTCAGACCATGCACCATGTAGGGTTCCGTAGTTGCCCATCGAAATACACACATCAAAAGTGTCTAGGGATCAACATATATTTTTGCAATAACTTTTCTCCTGATTGATATTAATTAAAATTTTCTTTAAGGATTCATCAAATAAAGTGTTTTCGTTTGTCACAGTAACGATAAACCAAGTCACCTTTGCATTAATAAAGAAATTTGCCATTTTCCTAATAAAGGGATTTTTGACATTTGAACCACTAACATTAAAGTTCGAAAAAAAGACTGAAATAACAGTTTTCTTTAAAATTTTATTGGGTAACTTAAACAATTAATAATCCGTGCTTCTACCGCGAACACTAACAACACAAGAACATCGGTTTGGCATACTCAAAATGAGTTCATCCAAATCACGCTGTGGAATGGCCGCCCATGTTCGTTGCAACAACAAAAAAAGGTCTTCTTGCGACTGGATACCCTCCATATTCGGCAGAGCTCTTCTCTGTAGCATATCCCATGCATGCTCAATCGGGTTCAAGTCTGGCGACTGAGCAGGCCAGGGCAGGACATTGATGTTAGCTGCGGCGAGAGTCTGTCTTACAACTCTTGCGGTGTGCGGTCGTGCATTATCATGCATTAACTGAAATAAGGGACCGATTTGCACTTGTAGAGGAACGATGACGTCTGATACAATCGTCTCAGCATAAATTTGAGCGTTGAGGTTGCCTCTGATCCAAATCAACTCAGTTCTTCCGCCGATCCAAATACCCGCCCATACCATGATGGTTCCACCACTATAAGGATGGACTTCCTGGCAGGATTTTAATCGCTGTTGGCGTCCAGGGGTTCTCCAGTGTCGTATACGTCTTGTATCCGGTCTCATACCAAAACGAGACTCATCAGAAAAGCACACGAAACGCCATTGTTCTTCTGCCCAATTTCTGTGTTCAAGAGCCCATTGATATCGAATCCTACGATTGTGCATTGCTATATGTGGTACCCGTAGCGGTCTTCGGGAATGAAGGTTCACTTCATGCAAGCGGTTTCTGACTGTTTGGTCGCTAATTAAGTTCCCTGAAGAGTGATGAAGCCTCACGGCTAACATCATGGCGGTTGTTGTTGGAGCTCTTCGAGTTAAGATTTGAATGTATCGGTCTTGTCTCCGTGTGGTGCAGCGATACCGTCCTCCATGGCGCTCAGCCACGGTACCAGTGCTTCGGTAACGTGTCCAAAGTCGACTGATAACACTCTGACTTGTATTCAGAGCTAAAGCCACAGTACGTTGCCGGGAACCAGCTTCTATCATTCCCACGGCTCTGAGCATTTCTTCCCTGCTTAAATGACGTCGCCGCTCCATAATAACGTTGGTTTTAATCAGTAGTAGGGAAACAGTAGCACTAATAATGTCTTCAATGCGTTGTATGTTTTTATAGGGAAAATATTGACAGCTGATTTTCATCTTTTACTCGAATTTGATTCACAGTTCCTGATTCAAATTATGAAATGCACCAAAAAGGATCCATATAAATTTATAAAATCATAAATTTATTACAAAGCCACATCTCAATCTCAAGAAATCCGCATAAAAATGCTTGATCCCTAGACACTTTTGATGTGTGTATGTAAACTGATTAAACCCTGCCTTCCAACCTCCGAACGATGATTTTTATTGTAAAAACAAAACATTACCTACATATTGCAGTTTTGAAACCTGCGCTCCCATACGTTATGTATAGGAAAATATTTCATACAATTACATTTTATAAGTCGGTCGACTATTACTCGTACACTTGTAAAGCCTACTTAGCTGTGATAGTTTTCCTTTTATTTTCGTTCGCCCTTTTGGTTCCATATTGACTACGGAACCCTAAAAAATTACAACTGCGTCGTTGGTGTAGTGGTCGCAAGTGTGACTGCTCAACATGAGGTCCCGGGTCTCTCCCGAGAACTCTCTTAATTGATCAATGACACTACCTACTTATGAAGAACTGAATGAAAGTTTGCAACATCTGTAACAATTCTGCTCCAGTTTAAAAGTGGCCCTTGAATTCTGAATGAGTTTTGAAATCTATATCAAAACTCATTCAGAATGGGAGTCATCATATTTTGCATAAGCATGTCTGTTGATAGAGGCGCCCCGATACACTCATTCGCGTTTAGATAACGCGCCATCAATCGTTGTTGTTAATCTATGCGGCCACTAGCGCGCGTCACATCACGCCACTTCATTATCATTGCCGGCTGACATCCAGCACCGTTTGAACCTTGACGCCTCGCGCCTGAACAATACAACATAATCTAGTACTTACACAACTAAACAAATATTATGAGAAAAACAATGCTCTATAATAATTATTTTATGGTAACCGTAAAATTTGTTCTAGTTATAATGTCCTAAGCATCAGTATCATTCATCGTTATATGTATTTAGAGCAGATTTGAAATAGGCAAATGAATTCGTTTTTATTAAGATTTTATTTCAGTGGCCTTACAATCATTTTGTCTGAAGTGTAGGTTCCTTTCAATTTGAACATACTGACATGAATACAGCCCGCATTAAATTATTCTTGATCTCAATTTGCATTATTTTGTTGTATTGCGTTTTGTATAGGCGGAGGCGGCATTCAACTTGGTTATAAAGAACGTTCACCCCATAGCAGTTTATCGTAACCAAATTCTATTTTTAGCTTCTTTAACATTCAGCGGTACCTAAATTAACTTTTTCTTTTCTTGTTACAGTCACTAAGACAAGCGGCACCATTCAGCACAGACGCAGATGCAATAGCGGAACGGGAAAAATGCCATTATGGGCGCATACCTCGCGCGGCTGCCGTGGCGGGTACAGCTCACCGCAAGGTGCGTGTCTACTCCGACGGCATCTACGACATGTTCCACCAAGGACACGCCAGGCAACTGCAACAGGCTAAGACCGTTTTCCCCAATGTCTACCTCATTGTTGGTGGTGAGTGTCCCTGTGTTATTCCACCTCGCCCGCCCAAGTGTACTTATTGCATCAAAACATTCACAGCTGACTCATTGAGTCCTCGCACATCGAAATTCGAATGACTCCCGATGCATAATGTCAGATTAATGACAGCGTCAATCGATATAAAGGGTGTAAAAGTACCCTTAACGCAAACGAAGGGCACTTGTTTTCCCCACCACTGCGATCACTTTTTGGTTCTAGACCATACCTGGGAACCCCATAGTTACGGAGATATTAGGGGTCAAAGTTCCAAATTTTGCACAGCTGTTTTTGTGAATACTAGTTTTTCAGGTTATTACTTTACTTAAATTACCTCCATGACCCGTTTACTAAGCAAAGCATCCACTAGCACAATGTTTTAAGAGTGCTACATTGAGTTTTAAAGTAAAATGTGATTTTTCACCCCAAGAAAAAAAGTAGTTTCCCAGCAAAAAAATTTGCGTAGTGGTACTTAGTTTGATGTACAGAATGCTTGGTTGACGTATGTGTGAAGAGTTAATTTACACCCTGTATAGGCTGTGACGTCCCTCTAAGTAAACCATTCATGCAGAATTAATAGGAACTAACACTTTTTGTTCGAGTAAATAATTACTTGGACAATATTTAGACAGGGACTACGAACGATATTAGTTCGCGTCAACATAGTCGCGCCATCGGGCCACAAGCTACAAATACCAACGTAGCTAAATAAATAATTGCTAGGTTACCATAACTACCTGACCGAGTTCCGATGGTAGCTTTGTGTTCGTAGTACGTACTGGCACAAATAGACTGTCCTTGGACTTGTATTCCTAAAATTAAATAGCCATTAGCAAAGTACCTGAATACAATAGGCCAATGATTATGAACCGATCATTCACCCCAATTCCAATACCAATGTCGCTTGGAACAAAACAATTGCAATTCTTCTTTAGGATACCATACGCAATTGCATACTGATTTTATTGAAGAGAGAAGATTTTAAAATGTGACGTAATGTAGAGATAACTATTACACAATCTGGCAATATATCGTGAGTGCCAATCTTATTTTTAATGTAAACAGCAAAGCACCGTGCAGTATGCGGCCTACCTGGCATATTGCCGCCTGGTTCTCCAATTAAGATAAAAATAAAGCGATTCTATTGGTCCCCCGGTCGTACGATACATGAGCAATCGATTACGCACGTGTACCAAACAATACGTAAACAATGCGATTCTGATAATAAACAAATAAAATGCCCCATCCTTAAACTAATTAGCATTTAGATAATAATGTAGGCACTATTAGGAATACCCTGTTCATGTTTAATCACCGATAAATGGATTAGTGTAATCAATTGTACGTGTCCTTG
This sequence comes from Diarsia rubi, assembly GCA_932274075.1. Lineage (NCBI taxonomy): Eukaryota > Metazoa > Arthropoda > Insecta > Lepidoptera > Noctuidae > Diarsia > Diarsia rubi. The sequence goes on from OW026414.1 coordinate 8,119,929, forward strand.
AAAACGGCCACTGGCCCGCAATATTTAGGTAATTGGACTGTCATTCCCAACCTTAACCTAAATCTCTATTTTTTTTGTCTGTTTCGTCTTATGATTGTTTTGTTGTATTGTAGTTGGTACCATGTACATTACAATTCATAAAAAAAATACTGACTCGTTCTCCTCTGGAACCTCATTTATCTGCTAAACGTTAAGTCAACCGGCCGCACGGTAAAGCCCAGACAGGCCGCATGTTGAGAATCGCTGACCTTACAAAAAACACTACTTGTAAATGTGTAAATGATTTTTTTTTTATCAGGAAGGAAAACGTTGGGGATTTTATCAGATACGTGAGATAATAACTGTAATTAAGGTTGACGACGTAATACACGTAGTTTTACGTTAATTCGTCTACCTAGATTACTCATCGTCATCGACAACTTCCCACTCTTGTCTCATACTTATTGGGGTCTGTAGGCGCAACACATTTATAGACCGATTAAGCAGGTGAAAACCGGAAACTGCGAGATGCCATTGACAAAAACAGCAACACGTTTTTTTTTCATTCTCTTCTAATCAGCCCACCCCGCTATCATTAACTGATCCCCTTCATGATGACTAACGAGGATTTATTTGTTGTTTCCAGTATGTAGCGACAATCTGACACACAGTCGCAAGGGACGCACAGTCATGACGGAGGAGGAGAGGTATGAGGCGGTCCGGCATTGCAGATACGTCGATGAGGTAATTGTTATTTGTGATTCACTTCATGCTCCGATATACACTACTGAGAAAGGGACTTCTCAGTTTAAATACAAGACATGATAAAATAGACATAAACCAAGTGAAGAAATATTTTCTTAGTAAAAGGGTTATCGTAATAGCAAGGGTTATTCGAAAGATTATTCACCCCTATTCCGTTTCAAATATGATTCTTTGAAGCACGAGTTTAAATGGTGGCGCTTGAACTAAAAACGATCAAACCAATGATGTCATTAATCATCATTGCTCTCAATTATATCTTTGACCTCAACGTCCTCAAGTCTATTCTCAGAATCATCGTGCGATAGATGCTTTAATTTGTTTATACAATAGGTACAAGACTTGGGAAAGAAGGTTGCGATATCAGATCACTATAAAGTTCAAGTTTGCTTGGCTAAAATACAATATTGTTGAAAGTACAGATAATTAATCATTAACACGTTTCTCCTAACGGGTGAAGTTTATACGGTTCATTTGACTGCGTCACTTGTATCTGACCTCAAAGTCGCTTGTACCGAAGTAGGTATACCTAGCAGTGAGATGCTAGGTCAAAGAGCTCTATTGTTCATTGAATGGAGGAAAAACTAAAAAAGGTAAATCTCTAGCTTAAAACGGTTTTTGTTATTTTAAGAACACGTCTATTGTTGACAGCCGACTGTCTATAATTATCTGCACGGGATTAGTCTGATATACGTTTGCGCTAAAACAAGATTATATATGACTTTTTTGTTGGAAAACTAAATCTGAGGTAGGTACCTAACAAAATGCGGATTTGTAACGTCGTAAACGTAAATGCCAGTCCAACGGAATTCGCTGTTTAAAATATAAAATGATTTCTGGTATAATCTTAAGATCACAGATTATTTATTTATGAGTTTCCTCTTTGCACTTATGTTTAAAAACCGGTTGATAATGACAAAAGTCAAGGTTATCGATCTTATGCATATTATAATAAAGAAATATTTCCTTTCCAACATGATGAATTAAGGAATAAGTAAATTGACATTTACATAGAGCCTACGTTATAATTATCTGTACAACATATAGCTTCGTATATTCGTAAAGCTATAAAAAAATACATTTTCTTCCGAGTAAGTAGATCCTGTTTAAGTTCTGAGCGGAGAAATAAAGATTTATTATGATAATTTGTGCCCCAATCACGTCCAATAAAGAACAATTTGAACCGCACTGCGGGCCGAGGCGAGGGTACCAAATTATAGTGACGTCAATGGAAATATTCTTTCTGCTTTTATTATAAAAACGGAATAGGAATAATTCAGTATTTTTTCCTTGTAGGTACTCCTTGAAAGATACGTGAAACCTCTACAATGATTATGCACAATGTTTTTTGCGCTCTTTCACCGTCACGGTAAATTCAAATTGCATTCAATCACTGCTTACGGTCATGTTTCTAAACATAAAACACCACAAATAATCTTACTGTAAAGTACAGACGCAGGCACATCAAAATACTTACTATCATATTTTCCTATCAACCTAGAGCCTGATGATGCCTTAGTGATAAAGTTGAAAATCTAAATAAGAATTTTGATAGATTGGTGTAGCTTGATGTGCTACGTCTGTATATTATTTCTTTAAAAGAAAAACTGAAGTTGTCCTCATTTGAAGCTTAAAAATAATGAATGCTCCGTTATCTAACAGCAATTGACTGTAAAGGGGGCGTCTCTCATTCATTACTGTATGTATCATACTAAACTAGCAGATGCCCGCGGCTTCGCCCGCGTGGATATCAAAAACTTGACAAATTATATACTAAAACCTTGCTCAAGAACCACTGGTGAATACAGCATGGAAATCGGTGCTGTAGTTTTTGAGTTTCTCTCAAACTGACATAGAGACGTGGCTCATTATAATGTGAACACATCTCCGCACTTTTTTGGGGCGCTAAACTTGTCTCTTTTGCACAAGTAAAAAATTTAGATACCTAAGTTTTTATAGGCAGGTTGTCGGTTTCAATCAAAACTAGAAGCCGATCCCATACTAATTACAGTACTTGCGTCATAGCAACTTGATAACTATTATTTTATAACATCATGAGTAAGCATTTAAAACCGAAGGTTGGCAGACAATGGCGGGCACTTCATTTTCCACATGGGTTCGAATAACTTCCTTAAATGCAAATAAAGTTAACTTTGACACCGAACACGCCATATTATTTAAATTGCCTTTGACATTTATTCATTTTATTTTACTTCACATAAAATAACGATAATAATTAAAATTAATTTCCATAATATCTCGTTATAAATGAATAATATTAAATTATACTAGAGATGAAAAGTTTATTAATGGTCTATCGACCCCATTAAGGTCATGGTTTTCTAGAATTCGCGTACTCTGCAGCTCAATGACCTATCAGGGACGGATTAAATAATGTAATTTAATTTGTATAAGCTCCTGCTGATCAATTCCCAACTGATTTTGGTACCGGGCCTTTTGTTCATACTTTGCTTTTAATGACAATTCTCTCTGGACTCGAGAAGCCTTGAGAAACAAAATACTTATAGTCGGGGGAACAGGGAGAGGCAGATTATTTATTTTTCATAAAACATCGTAGGTGTAATGACAGGGTATTTCTGTGACGATACCTAATAGAGACTCCCGCAGACAATAGAAGCATGGAACATGACGGTGATGATTCGATTGATGAATTAGATCCCAGGGATCCCCCTGTTATCTAAATAATACATCGTTTAATACTCCGTCACGTTGTTTGCAGGTAGTAATGGATGCACCATGGGAGTACAGCGAGGAATTCCTAGAGAAGCACAAGATAGACTTTGTGGCACACGACGACATTCCCTACACAACGGAAGACTGCGAGGACACGTATGCGCTCATTAAGACTAAGGACATGTTCGTCGCTACTCAGAGGACGGAAGGTACGTCGAGATCTGCTTATTAATATTCGTGCAGAGACTTGCAATTATTATTATTTTTAAATACATAGTACTTGTGCACACAGATTCTTATTGAGTAAGTAATACATACATGTAGCAAAACTGCGATCGGTATCGCTACAGTCGGTAAAGTAGTTGTTTACAAGTAAGACGCCACACCACCTGTGTAAATTAGCTTTAACATAGGTAATATTGAATAGGCATGTAACAAAAAGCCACCTGTTTTTTTATAGCAAATCTATGAATACCTTTTTTTTGTAATTAATTCAATTCGGTCTGCAAACTGATACTTCACTAAGTTTCAACTTCATACCATTGACGCACGTCTTGCCGCTTCGTAGCTGTATAAAACGCGGCGCTCTTGGTATGAAAAGTATTCGAAATGTGAGCTATTCAAAATACGCCTTCTGCAAAGGCAATGTGCTAAATATTTGTCAATCTTGGTACCTAAACAAACATTCCTTAAGTTGATAATACGCTGGCCGCATTCACGTTACGTGGCCTAATGCAGTATTAAGCCTTTTATGGTAATTTCAAGATAATTGTGGCTTGTTTGAAATCGGTGGGCCACGTAAATCTCTGGAACGCAGTTTGAGCACCACTGGTCGATGTGTGCAATAATTGTGCATGCATGAGTAATTGTCAAGTTGGATGGTGGCAATCTTCTAAGGTTAGCCAAAGCTCCATAGTCTACACCTCACCTTTCTAAAAACTGTGAAGATCAAGCGTGACCAAGGTTTGGTCTGTCAAATCAGTGGAGGCCGAAGAGGACACATTCAGTTATGCTGTTGTAGGATAGTTCATCAGTATGATGAGGTAATCTAATACATGGTGACTGAGTACTTATATCAACTGAAGTACCTTAATTACGTTCAGTTTCAATTCAACACATTTGAAAGACCGTTATTATGTAGAAAAGTAAGTATCGGTATATTTTACATGATCTAAACTAGACTTATGAAACTGAAATGGTACTTTCGAAATTTTTATGTTCCTCGTTAGAATTTCGTAGCATTATTTATATAATTTTCTATGATAATACTACATGAAAAGAAAAAAGAATCATAACACAATGTCCCGACGAAGAAGTATAAGTTCGGATGTACAAATTCAGAGAGATATGTAAATGCGACCTTATGCTTCTGATATTGAGATCATGTATTTGAGCGTATGATTCTTCCATTCCACCCTATTCCAAATCTACATAAACATCATACCTGTATTCACCATTATTTTCTCGATGGGTTTGGCAAAGGTCCACCGACATATTGACATGTTTAAATGTCTATTCCGAATTAAACGTCCAATCTTGATTGTTCCAGGCGTGTCAACATCAGACATCGTGGCGCGAATAGTGCGCGACTACGACATCTACGTGCGACGGAACCTGGCGCGCGGGTACTCCGCCAAGGAGCTCAACGTAGGCTACCTCAACGAGAAGAAGTTCCGGCTGCAGAACAAGATGGATGACCTTAAGGAGAAGGGCAAAAAAGTGAGTGGAAACTTATCCTAAGTTCTAATATTATAAACGTAACAGTAACTGTCTGTATGTTATTTTCCCACACATAAATCATGACGTACTATATCACTAGTTTTGTAACTAGTACAGTTCCTTGACTAACAAATATCGTGCATTCTGAAGAATATGGGCTCCTGGTATAAAGGGTGTGGAAGTTTATTCTAACAGGGTTATCACACTAACATTATAAAGGCGTAAGTTTGTGAGTGTGTATGTTTGTTACTTTTTCACGTAAAAACTACTAAACGGATTTGGATAAAATTTGATACACAGATAGTTTATAACTTGGATTAACACATAGGATAGTTTTTATCCCGATTTTATATTCCCGTGGGATAATTTTCGAGTTGTAGCTGGTGAAGCAGCTGGCAGCAGCTAGTTTGAAATAAAAATAAGTGTTCAATACATCGTTGGGTCGATGTTGTAGTTCAAGTAGATTTTACAAGAATACGGAGCAAGTTTTTCGCTCGAATGCCCGATAATGTCAAATGTCATTAGGTGCGCTTGTTCTGAAAACATATTCCTATCAAATCTCACGCTAGGTAAGACCGATATCAAACAAGTTCGAGACACTTAACCTTGTATTATTATCACCAACAAAAGCTTTACGTCGTCAACGTTCTCTTCGCTAAAATATCGGCTGACCTTGTCTCGTTACCAACGGGACCTGTTGCCCATTCTACGAACTTTTTCACTAAACAACCGAATCACGGATGCCTGGAGTTATTGAACTCAATCAAGGTTGAAAAGATTGGGTGAATTGTTATTGAAAGGTTTCTATAGCTATGTCTGGATAAGTACCCTATTTTACAATACATTGACAAAATGTTCGTGTAACAGTACAGCTCTACCTAAGCCTTCGGGGATTACTGGCGTGATTTTATCTTGCGATAAAATAAATTGTCCGAGAGAAAGCTAGATGTTTCCACATGAGTTAACATTTGACTTATGTTGATGCTCTTAACTTGCCGTGTGTGTGACTTATGTTGATATACGTAACTTTCAATAATGATTCAGTTCTAGACTAATTAATATGCTGTAGTTAGGTAGGTAGAGGTACTAATTACGCTCAGATATATCATCATCTGCCTAGCCTTTTCCCAACTATATTGGGGTCGGCTTCCAGTCTAACCGGATGCAGCTGAATACCAGTATTTTACATGGAGCGACTGCCTATCTGACCTCCACAACCCAGTTAATACTAGGTAATACGATACCCTTTGGTAAGACTGGATGTCAGACTTTCAGGTCACTGACTACCCGTAACGACTATATGGTACCCGGGACCAACAGCTTAACGTGCTTTCCGAGGCACGCAGGAAACTCGGTATGTAATGGGCGGTCACCCATCCACAGATCGACCTAGGCAAGCGCAGCTTAACTTAAAGATCGACCCGAGTGGCAGTTCTTGTTAAGCCACGAGCTCCTCTAGGCTCAGATATATATAGATTGAAATCACTATCACGTAATTTGCATACCTTTTATTAAAGAAACCTTGGATCCCATAATTTATAAGTATAAAATAACAGTGTTTTTGTATTATTATTTTTTACTTTTTCTTTGAAGCGTGTTATTAATATTTGTTTGTATTCTGTGAAAAACGCGGTAGATTACATAATTGTTAATTCTATATTTTTTGTCTTGATGCTTTATTATGTAATTGTTTTTTGTTCCAAATAAAATAATACACAAAATAACATACAATTCTACAATTCTCTTCCAGGTGATGACAAACATAGGCGAAAAGCGAGTAGACATCCTAACTAGATGGGAGGAGAAGTCCCGAGAGCTGATCGACGCTTTCCTACTGCTGTTCGGGCCCGACGGGCGCTTGTCCAACATCTGGAACGAGTCCAAAGGCCGCCTCATGCAGGCGCTGAGCCAGCCCCCCTCCCCGCGCGGCTCCCCGCCCCCCAGCGAGAACGGGGACGCGCAGGGAGATGAACTTGATCACAGGTACTACATCTTTCATTGGTTTACACTCCGCTCCACTGGAAGCTATACATTTTCTAAATAAACAACGTCTAATAAGTTACGTAGCGACAACTCAATCAACAGCAAATAATTCCAAATTCAATCCACTCAAAGTATTATAATTATTATACGAAACTACTCAGTAATTTCACTTGGTCGGGTTGTATTTCAGCGATATCGATAGCGAATCGAATTTGGAATTGTTGTTGATTGATTTGTCGCTACGTAACTTAGTCCAGTTCTTTGTTTACAATAGCTTCTCATGGCGCGAAGTATAACTTTTTATTTCGATTTAGTCTCCTGCATGTATCAAGGGGGTATATTCTACCCGACATAATAATCAATTTCGCTATTCTCATAACCGATTCGTAATATCTTAAGTATTATAACGAAAAGAATCTCCCACTTGAAGCTTGTTTTTTTCGACTATTTCACTATGTTCGTAGATTCACGCTTGTTATATGTTTATTATGAATAGCACTTAGCAAGCTAGTTTTGCAAAGTACTTTTGGATGGTATTCTACAGAATATCAGCCAAAAATACTAGTAGATACGTAGTGTGCTAAAATACGGGGTCTTTTGGGGGCTACCTCTAAGTTTTTAGGCCTTCTGCCAATTTCTGACTCACGGCCTTCTATGAATAAAGGAGACAAAAAAACAAAATGCCCGCTAGAATTTATACGGAGCATTGTCTGTGGTATTGACAGACTATAAAGACACAAGCTACGGCAACATGAACCAAGCTTATCTTGCTATGAACCTTGACTCTCTTGATCTGCAGTGACAATATTTAGAAACTTAGCTATTTTCTTCTAAGAAAATGCAAAAAAAAAAATAGAAAAAGAATCTAAATTAAATCTTTTCTATTTTAGCCGGAGTTCAGTGTCACCGCCCCCGTCAAAGTCCCGGCGCTATGAAACCCTCTATGAGCCACAAGCAGGTAACTGGGTAATTATTGCACCGCTTGTCTTAGCTACTCGAACGTGACAGTGACAGTACACCACACACACAATATGCTGCCAAGTGATACCAAGCTCGGAGGACCTCAACAAACAAGGCCCATTTGAATGCTCAAGAAGTAACTTAAGTCAGAAAATTAGTTGCCTGTTTCATAGTGTAGATTTTTAGGAAGAAAAACAACGTTGATTCCATTGTTATCATTTTAAAACTTATGTGAAAGCAATGTAAGATATTTAGACAAGTATTATACAATCAAGAGCCTAAGCAAATCTTTAGGCTGTATTTTAATATCTTACTTTAGTTTGTGTTAGTCGGTTCATTCTAGATTTAAGTGTGTAGTGCAGTACAAAATTGATGTTAGGGATTTCTGTTTTTTTTGCCTTAGAATGAAATTAGTAGTCAGTGTGCATTTAAGCCATAACCAAAGTAACAAAAAATTGCTTTTTGCTTTATGTAGTGAGAATGCGAAATTTTTATGTAAACAATATTAGGACATTTGAAATGATGTTGGTACAGATTCTCTGGTATTGTATACTCTTGGGCTCTTGGCCACTTAATAGAAAAATGCGTACTAATACTTCATGCTACTACTCTATTATTTGTCACGTTATTGTACTTGAGTGATAGTAGAAACACACGAGACTTATGTAAACGTTTGCCAACAGATGCATCGAGCTCTGACTGTGCTGGCGACTCGGAAGCGGCCGCACAGCGACAGCTGACGGACGACGGCTCCGACGAAAGCGAGGACGAGTACCAAGATACCAGCCCCTACCTCTAGACCATAGACACGGGATAGTGGCGCGACCACACAACCGTGCGTGCCGCCCACTAGCAGTCAACAAGGAGATTCAATAAGACGCCACGCGCGTCGCGGGCCTTTCTCAGTGTCCTCAAGAGATAAATTATAGTGTGAAATACGTCGTTTAAATTTTATATGCGCGTTGAGTACAAGAGCGAATGTATTTAATATTATGAGAACATAATATGAAATCTTAATCCTTAATCCTATAGTTATTTATTTGTCTTGTTAAGTAAATTTAGTTTCCTTCTCGCCCCAATAAGATTGCAGGATGGCTGCATGTTATTAGCACCTCTAAATAAATACCATTGTGTAAGAAAACTGGTGCAAAATATAAAGTTGAGATATTAATTTTATTTATAAATTAGGTGACACTTTTTGACAGTCGATTAAAAAGGTGCTTATTAATGATAATTATGTTTTATTTTCTAAATTACCAGCAAAACAAGGACAAGTCGACATACTACGCACAAAATACGCTTCACAGGCACTATGTGGCAGCAACAGCCATGCAGTTACTGAGACTGGGGTGCGTTATTATCCAGTTTAAAATTTAAACTGACTAAATGCCAAGCACACCGCGAGGTGAAAAATTAAACTGACTCTAAAATTTAATCAGCCCCGTTCACGGTCGTCCGCTGGTATAAGTTTTCGCCTGACTAGGATAAATTTTAGCGACCTTTTTACCTCGCTAAATTTTAGTCTGCTGTCAGATTGACATTGACATTGAGCTGTTTCTTGATAAATTAACAAGTTATTTGTTACTTGTTTGTCAAACTGAGCTGTCAATTGAATTTGACAGTTATCATTGATACAAGATACAAGACTCCGTTCAGCGAACCCTCGCCAGTCTAATTTTTATCCGGCGAAAACCCGCCAGCTTACTTAAACGCACCCCTGAACTTAAAATGACATCACCTTTTTTTTTTGGCTGGTGGAAAATCATCGAATAACCCCTCCCGCTCTTGGGCAGAGCCAAAGGGAGTGTCAGACTTCTACTGACTAAAAACCACCCCTGTCCATATGTCGAGGCCGCGGTAACTTGTGAACAACCCGCAGCCCCGACGGGAAATGACATCACCCGTAAATTCATTCCCGCAGGACTAGACAGAAGTGTATCAACATGTATCGTTCATCAACATCTGTTGTTATTCCTCTGCCTAACCCACCTTTCAGTAGTTAAAGTCACATATTATTAATATATAATACGGGCAAGCCTAATTCCATGAAATGGATACAAATCCAGTCTCCAAGAGGCCTCCATGGCTATGGAAAAGCTTTTAGAGAAAAAGTCTTTGGGAACCAAACCTAGAGCTCCACACTAGGCAGTCGCGCTTGCAACCACTAGTTACTGGTCTTAATAAAAATGAAAATGTTTTATTCCTTTAACATGGTTGGAAAAAAAAGTGAACTACATTACTGCATTTTGACTCGCGGTCTATAGCGGAACGAGTGGGAAATAAAAAGTTCCAATCGTCCCCACTGGGGTGGAACAAAACTTTTTTCCCCTTCGTAACCAGTGGGGACGACCGGGAATAAACAAATTTATTCAGCCCATAGATCTATGATTGAACCTGATCAAATCTCTAATCAAAGATTGCTTGTTCTTTTGGAAAAAGCTGTTCCAACAGAGAACCAGAGTTGTTGATAAGTTAACTCACCGTATAAGATAGCTGAAGTGGCAATGGACCGGCCATATTAGAGCCGCAGAACCGATGACCATTGGGGTAGTCGTGTTCTTGAGTGTTGACTGATGATGAAACCTGGGAGACAAGATTTACGTGGATCAATTGGCCGCTTTTGAAGACCACATCCTGCCGAGTACTTGGCATATAATTAACACAAAAACAACAGCCGCGACATCGGGGCATTTTGTTTATTAGGAGCCATCCTAATAAACAAAATTCCCCGACGTCGCGGCTGTTGTTTTTGTGTTAATTATATGCCAAGTACTCGAAGTAAGAAGGACATACCTTTCTTCTCAGAACATACAGGCAAACATGCATGAATCAACAAGCCTGGCCAACAGTTATATACACCACTCGGAGGTAGGTTTTTAGGAAATTGCAGAGACTGGTGTAAAACTGAAAAGACACTATTGTAAAAATTGCAGTGTTGCATTCTTGTGTGCAATCCTTGCTAGTGTTCTTATGTTCTCTAACACTATTATTCATTCATTCCAGACTTAACTTGCAATTAGGCACATATGACACCTGTAATCAAACTGTGACTTTTCATTGCTATTATTCACAAGTGAGCTATAGCCATCCATCCTGCATAATGCATTCTCTTCATTTTTTAAATACGTGATTAAAGTCGAACCAGACACAAATGCGTATCAGTTTTTCACATGGAGCAACTGCTTATCTGACCTCCACAACACAGACACGACGACGACGACGTTAGACTTTCAGGGTTCTGACCACAGAACAGAAAAAAATCTGTTCTGTGGTTCTGACTGACTACTACTGTAATGTAGTAAGTACTATTGAGATTTAATTAAATCTACACGACTGTTTGAGAAATATAGTATGATTTTTTTTATGCGATGTGTAAGAGGAACCAAATTAATATTAAGGTCATGTGAAAGAACATTAGTACTGTAAAATCAGATTAATAGTGTTAAATAAAAAATATTCTACTTTATGAATTGTTTCAATTTATTGCAAAAATTGTTTTGATCAATAACACAAAAAAGTTAGATAATAATTATGATGTAAATTCTATTTGTAACAGTTATTTACAGTTATTTAGCGAGTAGAAGCATATCTCATGGTTCTGTAAACAGGCTTTTTTTTTTTGGCGGGTGAAAAATCATCGAATAACCCCTCCCGCTCTTGGGCAGAGCGAAAGGGAGTGTCAGACTTCTACTGACTAAAAACCACCCATGTTCCTTATTCGCCCTCTATGTCGAGGCCGCGATAACTAGTGTACAACCCGCGGCCCCGATGGGTCTGTTGAGAGACATTGCTCTAATGTTTTATACATAATATTATTATTTCCAAATGGATATATTTACAAATAGTTCTAAAAAAATGATTCTAAAGGAAGAAAATCTTGATTCTTTTATAGCATTCTAGTCAACTGTACAATAAGTATTACTGATTCTACACATAGGAAAGTACATGAATATGAGAAATAAAACTACATTATTACATCATAGCTTACTTCTAACACTTATAATTATTATCATTGAAATGCCTCCATGTTATCACAAAGTTCATAAACACAGACTTTTTGGAATGCACATTTTTTTTTAATGTTGCCCCACACTAGAAATTTCTCCTGTATCGTGCATTCACAAACATTCATAAACTCACATACACAAATACCCAGACCCGGAACAACTATCTGTAGGTCATACAAATATTTGTTCCGTGCGGGAATCGAACCCGCGATACGCAGCGCAGCAGTCCATTGCTTGAGCAACTGCTCCAACCGTGCCGTCAAACATTGTTCTTGAACTTATCTCTAATAGAACATTGACCCTCATAGTTCTGACTTATCAGAGCTGCCTCGCTCACCCTTCAAAGAGGCCAGCTGCTCAGTCAAGCAAGAGTCATCAGCCCCCTTCAGGGCATGTTGGGTACATAAGTGTTTAGTTAGAGCAATCTCTCCTTGGTGGTTCCAATACCAATCCTCCACTGCTGCTTCATTTTCTTCCAGAAGACTCTCACACTGTGTTTTCATGTGAGTTATCTCAGCAGATGGCTTATCCCACAACTCAAGTGGAATACCAAGGTCCACTTTCACCCCCTTGTCCACCAGCCCGTGTAGAGTTTTGAACGTCTGACTCATGCCTTTGGCAAACCTAGTACTATCCTGACGTTCTTTGTGGATGTTATATTCTAGAATTTTGTCACAAACGCCTTCTAACGATTCAATTAGTCTCAGCTCTGATTTATGATACTTCGTCTTCTTTTTAGGTTGCACGTCGTCGAGTGAGTATCCAATTTCGATGACATCGTGAACTTTGCCGGTTTCTTCGAGCCTGCCTTGCAACTCGGTAGCTAGAATCTTGCACACCTCACACCGGTTTGCATATTTGACACCTACGTCTTCTTCTGTCTTGACCTCTGTGTCACCATGACATAATATTTGAGATATAAATAAAAAGTATACACAAATTACTTTTAAAAACATTTTCAAAATTGTAAATTGCAACAAATTCCAAAACTGATTCAACAAATTACAAATCAGCAAATCTTGCCCGTTCTAGCTAATTTTGACAGTGACAAGCCTGTGAGGTGACACTGACAAGGTTTCTTTTGACTTTTGGTTTGGGCACTCGATTTTTTTTATTCATCTTCGAATATGTGGCTTTTGCCTATAGGTGGGTGGGGGTGTAGGACTGCTAGACCGTTCGCGTACCTACTAAAAGGAGGATAACACTGGCAGTTTAAGTTTTGTCCCATAGATGTGGGTTGTTTTCAAAGTTGTGGCTGTAACCGGATCGACTCACCGAACCGAAAAAACCAAACAAGTCGACACTTAACAGTCGGTGGAGTGCATAATTATAATCGCAAAAGGAGAATTTTGCAAGGAATCTTAAAGGAACCAAATAGGCAATAAGTCCATTTTTATTGGTAAACAGTAAAATGATGATGATTTGGGTATTCATTGCATAGTTGTGGAATGAAAATCAGATCTTTTTAAAAGTAATTTAATTTTGTGGCAGTAAATAACACAAAATATCTATCAACAAGTTTGTATTTCATATTGTGCTTCTTTATTCAACCATTCTATCCATGCATCATCTACTTTTTTCTCTAAAGTAACTTCTTGAAACACTTCACTTATGGATTTCTCCTGAAAACCTAATTTTTTAAACATTTTGATACTAATATCATTAGACAGAGATATTTTTGCTTCAATTAACTTTAGGTTTATATGTTGAATCCCATAGAGGAACATTAAGATTACAGCTTCCCATCCCGACTTTTTGCCCCGAGCTGATTCTTCTGCTATCATTATTTCTATTTCTCCAGCTGATAATTCATTGTCTGTTATGAATATATTTGTGTCTCCAATCATTGCTTCTAGAAGAAAGATGTTTAGTTTTAAAATGTTTGGTAAACTGAGTGACTGTTGATATTAACTGGAGACTGTCTGCCCTGCTTACCAGTTTCATCAGTATGTTTATCAAACATATGTTTGTCTAATATTATAAAAGTGCACTCTGAAAATAAAACGTTGCGGTTATTTTATGAATCAGCATTATTTTATGGCTATATTGTAGCCGTTAATACTATGAATAATACATACTATCTTCATCTTCACACCATGATTTTTGCATTTCATACTCTTCTTCCAATGTCAGTGGTTCAGATGCTGTAAGTTTCTGAAGTTCTACGGACTTCATCCATTCATGGTACCTGCACAATGTTCCGGAGGTTAACTTGGCAATTACATAGATAGAAACAAACAGAAAAGGAACGCTTACCTGAGGACATGATATTCTCTGTATGGTACCAGTATTATGTTTCGTCCAATAATTCGAGTATTGCTATTTAGTTTCATCTTTAATTTTATGTTAATGACTATCTAACACTAACATTTTGTTTGTCTGCACACAAGTTTATTTTTCGAATTTTGACATTTCGTTTGAATCAGCTGTTTTGTCAATGTCAATGCAGGAATCTGCCATAGTATAAAAAAAAAACTTAACAACCTAATAAGTTTCGTAATGACCATTAGATTATTTTAAATCAGTAGAGAAATAAAACAAAAACCACCTAATAATTTCTTATATAGTTTTGACCGGTCAAAAGTAGTTTTGACTGTTAACAGTTTTGACTGTGACATTTAAACTTTACTCAAGTTTACTCTTTGGAGTAGGTGGTTGATCAGTATTCAGTTCTGTCAAAATCGGCGTCCATTGTTGACGTTGTCTTCAGTCAGTTGTCTTGTCCTATCGGATTCTTATCACAGCGAATGTTTTATCTTATTTTGCGTTGCCCTTTATAATCGTTATCAACAAACCTACCTGGCGTTGGAGCTGACCTAGTAATACATATCTTGCTGTAGATCAAGTTAATGAATGGTTTTTGTGTCAACCTGAGTAAGTTATTGTTGTTGTTCGTTATTGTTTCAGTGGAAGTGTTAATAAATCTGTATCAAACCGTTGCATTAAAAATGTTTATAAAAGTGATGCACTATTTTCCAGGAATCTAGTCACGATGAATCAGTATCAAACAGAACGACGTCTTTGTTGGAGCTACTTGTTCGTGGCGGTGTTTGTTGCTGTGTCAATTCTATGCATTGGGATACCGTACAACCACTGGCGCACGACGTTGGACGTCTGTCCAGGGGGTTACTTCGAGAACACGAACTGCGGCTGCATACTGTATGGAGTCAGCACTTTCCAGTACTTCAATGGTGGTCACAACTCATACTGCCTGTATGCTGTGTTCGCGCCGCTGCCTGTCTTTGTGTATGCTGTAGTCATGGCACTGTTTCATATGTACAGAGTTTGTATCAATAATGTGGGTCAGTATGAGGATGAGAAATCTACAACTATGGAAGAAATGTAAGTTTTCTTTTACTCCCAAAAATTCACATCTAATGTCTCACTATCAGTTGTTAACATTATGACTCATTGTTTCAGAGAGGGTGAGTCAATAGTAGTGAGTACTCGGACCAGGGTGAGCAGGAGTCATGACTCTGTCATCTACTGCTGGATCCCCTCATCATGCATAGCAGCTATGTTTGCTGTGTACTCTCTAGTGCATGCTGCCATTTTGACAGACGGCTTCATCAAAACCTGCACACAGTACAGAGGGTACTTAGTCAGGGTAAAACAAGTTATTTATTTCTAGCTATTCCTCTGCCTAACTCTTTGGGGCAGTGTAAAATTATTATAAAAAAATATTACTTCCCTTTTTGAATCTGATTTTGTTAAGTATCTTTTTCTTGGGTTTTAATATTTTTTTGTGTGTACTCGTAACAAACAAAAATATTAAAACCCAACAAAAAGGTCCTCCTAACACTAAAATAAAAGTAGCCTTAGTAAGACCTAACACCATCAGCTATCTGCCAGTAAAAGTCCCGTCAAAAGCGATCTAGCTATTTCGGAGATTAGCTGGAACAATCAGGCTGACATATAGACAATTTTTTTTTTGTTTCCATTCTGCCCTCGTAACAGCAAATACTGCATTAATTTGTAGTTATGTGGGCAGTATATGCATCCAGTAAAAAGCTATTATTCGAAATTACAAACAGGAATCTTTGTTTTTTTATTTGTAGATTTAGCAATTAAATTAAGCATTATGACACTCTGAACACTAGGCTGATTTGATTGTGTCTAAGGTTAAAACCCTCCTCTTTGTTATGGGCCTTCTCTATTATGCAAATAGCATGACCAGATTCTTGAGCTTTTGTGTTGAAATTATGAATCTTAAGTTTAACAGTGAACATTTTTTTTAAATGTTATTCCACACTAGGAATTTCTCCTGTATTGTGGGTGCGTTTACAAACATTTAAACTCACATACACAAATACCCAGACCTGGAACAACTATCTGCAGGCCATACAAATATTTGTTTCGTGCGGGGATTGAACCCGCGACACGCGGCGCAGCAGTCCAATCGCTCAGCCACTGCGCCAACCGTGCCGTCCGTACTGTTCTTATCATTATTAGCAATATGATGAGTTATTCCTAAAAAGAACAACATACTGCCACAGACAACAATGATTCATTGTATCTTTAATTAAGAAGAGCTCTCAATTAGTTAAAGTCGAAAAACAAGAAATTGCCAACCTTCATAATCACTTAGTAGTAATTATGACTGTTATTAGTGTTAATCAGCATATTGCTCATTATCATATAATGTACATGTTACAGGAGCTCCGTGCCACCGGGGACCACGCAACCGCGATACACTTTCGTCTGGCATGCCAAGCGATTTACGACTTTATGGACTACCTACAGAAGGACGCGCCAAATAGCCGTCGAGGTGACTTCATTAACACTGGTGTTGCTTTACAATTAGCTGTCATCAGCGCCTGGGCGGCTGTGGGAATATGGGTAGCAATTGTTGTGTTCACAGCCTTGAGAGCATTTAAAGAACGGAATGTACTGACATGCTGTGGCAACTGAAATAGACCATAGGTTTTTGTCGTAGTATTCAGTTGCGAAGATTTTGATACGTATGAACGCACACGCTTGGTAAACAGCGGATGTGACATCTAAACGAAGATGCTGCTGCTTTACGTTAAGTAACAAAATATTTTGTATATCTCTTTTACAACAATGAACAATTTAAGGCTTGGATTGGATTTTGCCTTAGTGCCTTGAAATACGAAGAACAACGAAATTATGATAGATTGAACTTCCCACAGTGTAACTTCCAATTTATTATAAGTATTACTTTTTACCAGATAAGCCATAGATTTACAAGTCAAGTAGCGAAGACTGAGCTTTAAAGCTTTTTAGTTTATTAGCATCGTAACAAATTAACATTCCACCGAACATGTGAACAATAAGTAGTTTATATCACAATTTTATATTATTCTTATTACCACTTTTTTGGTATTGTGACATTTTAATGTTGTATGTATTAGCAACTGTAAGTTAAATGTTCGTCCATTTGTCTAGATTTTAAGCTAAATTTTGAATATAGCATGTTTCTTATGTTAAAATTTTCGTCCATGTGCCGTCCATTATTGTACTTAGATGTAAGTTATGTTTTTATTTTAATTGTATTTAACTACAATCTATTAATTAATTATTTTACAAAAATGAATTAAACAATTTGATATGTCTACTACTTTGCTTATTTCATTTTGTAAAGTTCGTCATCAGACTATAAGGTTTGCTGTTTATACAGGGCTAAAAAGACCAAAATATATCACATAAAACATTTAATAGTAAACATTACAAAAACAACAACATTATAATGTTACAATTAATTAAACTCTAACATTTATTCTCACGAATAATAAAGTACCTAAGTATATTCCTTGTGTATTAAAAGACAACAAGACTAACTTTTATTTTAATCAAAGTCACTTGGTATCAGCTGCCTTACAGACCTAGGGTAATGGCAAATTTTCATAGGCATAGTTATCACCTTGAGAAAGCGGAGAGAAACGACTCTTGTCAAACTGTTAAGACTAATAGGCCTACCACACGCACAAGCTACACCACAGTTCTTGCGCAAATCGTGCGTGCGGTTGGTGTAACACAGCTGTCGTGTTCCGTGTACAAACCGACTAGCGCAAGCAGAACTGTAGTAAAGCGTTCGTGTGGTAGGCCCATGAGGTGAGATAATCGCCTATGCCTATTCTCGGTTGAGAAACTCTCCTGTCAATACGCCAGCTCAATTATACTTTTTCACAAACGTTCCACTTGACTCTGTGGTTCATGAAATACAATATCAACATTACCTACATTTATTTTGTGTAAAATTGAAATAGAGTTTGTGACTTATAAACAAGCTAAATACTTTGTAAAATAAGTACATTGCACAGCTGAAACATCCCGCTAATTTGTAATATCATACATTCAGACAAAATACCTTGTGTGAAGAAGATTTCTGTATAATATAAATAGTAAAATACTTAGATTTACACAAATATTTAAGATAGGCCTTCTCTACATTATACATAGTCATATAAAACTTGGCTTTGAATGATATCAAGTGGGGCAAAATTGTGAGTATTTCTTTGGATAGTGTGCATCATATAATTTGTCAGCATAGAGATACATTTTTATTTCGTTTAATTATTTTAGATATAAATGAATGTCAACATTGATTAAATATATGCTGAAGCCTATTAGGTTTATCAAAATATTGCAACTTTTTAACATGTCTCTCAAATATTATCTAATTCTTTACAACAACAATTTAATACTTTATCAAATGTTCATAAGTTTAATCATAGTCTTAAAAAATAATCTCTTTAAAGGAGTCTAAGAAAAATATCAATCACCATTAAAATCAATGAAACGTGTCTAATACAGTCTTTACAAAACTCGTGTAGATCTAAAAGTGGACAGATACGTGTAAATATTTCTGAAATCACAGGTGTCAAACATGGAATGCATCTGGGACACTCCTTTTTGTGAATAAAATTGCTAAAAGATAGTGCATTACCAATTTCTATCGATTTTCAATATTCGAATAAAAAGATTACTATCTCAAATTCAAATGCACTATAATAATATGTCCGCG
This sequence comes from Diarsia rubi, assembly GCA_932274075.1. Lineage (NCBI taxonomy): Eukaryota > Metazoa > Arthropoda > Insecta > Lepidoptera > Noctuidae > Diarsia > Diarsia rubi. The sequence continues at coordinate 8,139,021 of OW026414.1, forward strand.
CGTGTAGAACGGTGGTATCAAGGTAAACTCGCTCAAACATTCACTAGAAAGTATTGTCGAGCGGCTCGCTATTGGATGCTGATCCACATAGCGAAGACAATGAATTATAATGTCCTTCAATTTAAAGTTTATCTGTAGTATAGACAATATAAATGCAGATCGAAATACGTATAATATCAACGTGAGTAATACAAAAAATCTAATACATAAATTGAGTAAATAGCATACTTTAGTCACATTTAGAATCATCAATTAATATTTATCTAGATACGTTTAGAAACATTCAGCCTGTTAAGCTGACCTAATATCTAAATCGTCACACAATAAGCTACATTTTGGCATATCATTACGACTTGAGTCTTACAAAATAAGCTTGTGATGTCAAATTGTAATAAAAAAAGAAGTGTCTTCTTAGGAAGACCTAGGTACTAAGATTTTGGCAAATATGATAACATTGATATCAGTGGCATTGTGACTTAAAATAATTGTGTTTAGAAAAACCAAAAATAAAGCCGGCTTTTGACTATGGGATATTACATCTTAAGATGTAATATTTTATCGCTCGTCATAAATTTTGTACATGACCGTTCACACTGTGCTATAATATAAATATTATATAGCTCAAGATATTGTAATGTATATTACATCCCATAGTCAAAAGCCGGCTTTACTCGAATTGAGTAGGTACAGTGCTAGTTTATGTGAAGATTCATTACTAATCCTGGCAGATCTATACTTATAATTATAAAGGGTGTAAAAGTACCCTTAACGCAAAGGAAGGGCACTTTTTCTCAACATCACTGCGATCATTTTTTTGTTCGAGACCATACCTGGGAACCCCCTAGCTACGGAGATATTGGGGGTCAAAAATCCAAATTTTGAACAGCTGTTTTTGTAAATATTAGTTTTTCAGGTTATAACTTTACTTAAATTACCTCCATGACCCTTTTACTATACAAAGCATGCACTAGCACAATGTTTTAAGAGTGCTACATTGAGTTTTACCATAAAATGAAATTTTTGACCGCAAAAAAAAAATGAGTAGGGGTGCTTAGTTTGATGTACAGAATGCTTGGTTGACGTATGTGTGAAGGGTTAATTTACACCCTGTATAACAAAACATTCGCAGATTCCTTGACGAGAGTGACTACCGAATTTAAAAGCTATCTGCAGTTTACGTATAGCTGATCATTTCTGCAGACGTGAGTTACGAAACGATCATCACTTATAATAGCTTCTTTCCAACTATGTTGGGGCAAATCTTACAAAACTCATCATAATTCCCCCCCCCCCCCAAATTATTTGGGGTCGGTCTTACAAAAGTAAAGAATAAAAGATAATATTCGACAAGTAGCGACTTCACTTACACTAGCAACTGGACTTGGCATACATCTTATACATACTTAACTATTAGTAGTTACATTGCATGAAAAACCATTGTAATTTAAATCTTATGTCAATGATTTTAAAGTCACATGATGCGGGCTCGTGACCACAATAATGGTTTATTTGTTATTGCCGCATTCGGCCTCCCAGTCGTCGGAAATAAACTTGGTGACGTGTGTACTAAATTGAGTGTAAGTACATGGATCGTCGCAGAATGGTAACTTCAGCTCCAAGGGAACTTCCACCTTTGTGTTGTTGCGGTAGAATGTCTGAAATTATGGAAAACGCGACTTAGGGATAGACGATATTTATCGATGCGGTATTGTGCTGTTCAGAGCGAGTTTTTTAGTTGCCGAGGCCCGAGGAGGATGGCCAAATCCGACATCATGTGGAATAGGTTAAAATACTCAAACGACTCCCAGGTCCGATTTTGATGCAAACTAAAACTGCATCACTGGAATTTACAAAAATCAATATTCCTCCTAGACAGGAATCCCTTGGAAACACACACTGAATTCAACACCATTCAATATCGTGTAAAAAATGGATCATATTCTGGCAAGTAATGTAGTACACACAGCAAATATTTTTTTGGAAGTAAGGAAAACTTCGTGTTATTGACGGCACGGTTGGCGCCGTGGCTGAGCGATTGACTACTGCGCAGCGTGTCGCGGGTTCGATTTCTGCTACGGAACAAATGGTATGGCCTACTGGTAGTTTTTCCGGGTCTGGTTGTTTGTGCATGTGATTTTAATGTTTGTAAAGCACTGCACGCACAAGTGATGGCTCTAGGAGTTTCTCCTGTATCGTGCGAACAATAGAGATCATTCGTTGATTTTAAGACAGTCATTAATAACATACCTTGACAAAGAACGCCTCCTGCTCGAGATCCTCATGCAGCTCGATGACGATGCTGGACCCGTACTCCGGCTCGAGCAGGTCAGTGAACCCGAAGGCGCGCCAGAGGGACACGACCGTGACGTCATGTCCTGAGTACACGTACAGAGAGCGGTCTGCGTTCTCGTGCGACACTGTCTCGTCTAGGTACTGCTTTATCTCTTTTAGAAGTGGACCTGAAATTACATGGTGGATTTCACGCGTTAGTCATTTTTTCCAATGGTATTGAAGACTCATCAGCGTATTTAATTGCATTCTTTATTATTGAAACTTTTCTGATAAGGCTAGTTTTTTTTTCTCGCCCGAGCGGATGAGAGTGTCAGACTTTATTGACTAAGATGCAGCTATGTTCTTTCTTACCGTTTGTGTTCCAGGGACGCGTTATCTCTTTTTAAAAGTCCCGCAGCCCTTCTATCCTTCTAATAAGGCCTAGATTTTCATACATTATACATTTACGGCCTTAGTTTAACTTAGGACTTGGTTTATCTGGCATGCCGTCAATTTCTTTTAAAGATTATCGAAGTGGGAGGGCATGCGAAATAAACCAAGTCTTCGGTAAGGCCGTTAAAGTTTAAAAGCCTAGATTAATTTTAAAGGCCTAGATTTTCATACATTATACATTCGGTATTAGAGCAGCGGTGGCCCACAGGTGGCCGCCCCGACTTACGAGCAGTAAGTCGTGGGTTCGAACCCAGGCAGGCGCATTACTTTGTGTAATTTATTTTATCACCACTCTCTCAAAAACGGTGAAGGAAAACATCGTGACGAAACCGGCATGTCCAAGATCCAAAAAATCGAAGTATTGTGACATCTACCAATCCGCACTGGGCCAGTGTGGTACATAAGCCCATTCCCTCTCAAAAAGGGAGGAGGCCTGTGTCCCAGCAGTGGAAACATTAATAGGCTGATGATGATGATACTTTTAAAAGTTTTTGAATTAGTATTTTTACTACTCACCAACTTGTAGCCTCTGCAGGCTTTCATTATAAGACAGCAACGCTAAACTCAGCATGAATGGCGTCCGCATTTTACTAGGAAACACAGTTCTCGTCCACTCCGGCAATTTGAGGCCTGCCTCCTGCTCAGCTAAGAGTGTGCTGTACAAGAAGTCCACAGGGAGAACGCTACGCATGCTCTGATTCGTGTGTTTACTAAGATAGTCGAATAACTCGGTGAACTTCGGGTCGATATTCTTTTCAGCCAGTAGCTCTTCATACATCGCCTTCCATACTTTGCAGGGTTTTGTTGCTGCGACTATCTGAAATGGACATTGAATTGAGTTCATGTTACACTGTTTTCAAACTAGGGCTTTATTTCGGGATTGCAGTTTGCGATATGGCGACAGCAAGGTTACGGGGGCGGACTACTGTTGCATGAATCGGCATGTCCCGCTTCTGATGTTGATTGATACATTATAGTTTATTTAGCTGTACCTACGTCAATATTCCGTTTCCAGTCCTGCAGGGCTATTGCGTATCTTTTAAATCACAGTGGCTATCATATTGTCTATGGATTAACTGTCAAATTGGTTATGGTTTAGTACAAAATGGAACCATTTGACAGTAATTGAAAGGCACTATAGGTTAGCCACTGTCATTTAAAAGATACGCAATAGCCCTGCTGGGTGTCGATACAAAATTGTTTAATCAGAATGAACCTACTGTATGTTTGGGCTATGGCTGCTAAGACGTGAGCTTATTATAGCTTCGCTTGGCAATTCCATGCAATTAAATTATTTGATTAGGTATTAATCCCACGGGAATAACCAGGGTATCTTTTTAATAACCCAGGTATAACTGTATAAAGCTTTGTTTTGAAGTTTTCTAAATCCGTTTACCAATTTTAGCACATTTTTTCTTATATTGGGCTGCCATCTGCACTTCCACGCGTATTTTGCGCACAGGTATAAAATTATTTATAAAAATATAATTCACGACCTACATTATCCAGTTCCCTGGGCAGAGAGTGTACAGGTACCGGCTGCCACGGTAGCTCGGGATGCCACATCTGACGCTCCGTTGGTGGATACAGCCCCGCGAGGAACGTGTAGGCGCTCATGAGACACCGGGCCTTGTCGCTGCTGCGGATGAACACGTCCTTCTCACAATACTCCTCGGGGATGAAGTTGGCATAGTAGCTTCTGTACTTCTTGCCTAGCTCGTAGAGTTGAAGCTTGCCAGCCTAGAAATAACATCAAAATGAGTTTCACATTTGACCAGAGAACAGAGATTTGTAACTTGCTTAGGAAAATGTTGCTTGCTTTGAAAAGTATGAATGAGGAACCATTGAATCCATGGTTGAGAATAGAGGAAGACTCACGATGAATGGACGGTGTAGAGGGGGATATGGCAAGAAACAAGGATGTCTGAAATGATGACATGAAAAGAGAATTTAGAAATGCTTGTTATGACTGTGCAAAACTGACATTGCTAATTTATTTAATCAATCAGCTCTTATTTTTATTAGGTACTTATTTAAATTTGTTATCTCAACTCAATATAACAAACAAGACGCATCTCATTATCATGTATTGTTTCATCATGTTTATACCAATAAATATCTAGTGAAAATTATAAAAATAACAACTGATGTAATAAGTGTGGAACTCTAGTTACAATATTTACATACACAGAATTGAGGGTATTCAAAAGCGGTTCCTGCGTTTCTTGCAGTTTAAAACTAGGAAATATACTCCGATGCAAGAGGTTTCATATTTTACCGTTGCATGAGTGCAGGTAGACGCACTGCTGACATGGTGTACTTATTTAAGATGCAAATGGTACTATCGATTGCACAGAGCTGTTGAGTAGTATAGGATTAGTTACGCACTGTAAAATGTTTCGCAAACCTAGTTTGTTGCATGTTCCTCATTCCAAATCCGTGTGCAGGCAGAATTCATTTCTGATGCGTGCCAGCAGAAGTTTTAACAAAACTGATTAGTGAACATGATTTAGACATATTCAACACCAGTGTATGATGGTGGAAACATTTTTTGCAGAAAAGTAATATTCATTAACTGTTGATTTTTGGTTCCTAGTTTATATTCTTCGATTGTTACTTTGTTTGTTTATTGTTACCTTTTTTTTGTTTTTCACTATGTTTTCGTGTTTTGACAGTGGAAACCTGTTATGGCCTTCAAATGCTTATTTATGTATATTGTCTGTATTAGCTGTAAGTTTCCCAGAATAAATAAAATAAAATACTAAATAAATCTTGGTGGCTTGTAGGTACTGAATGGATGTGTAAAGCAAAGCATTCATTGCACAGGTGAGGCCTATGTTCAGCAGTGCACTACTGGACATAGGCTATTTGGTGAATGAAGATGTCATCATCATCATTTCAGCCCAAAGATGTCCACTGCTGGACATAGGCCTCCGCTAAGTTCGCCACATTGACCGGTCCCGTGCGTCTCGCATCCAGCGGATCCCCGAAACCATGACCAGGTCATCGGTCCACCTTGTGGGAGGCCTTCCAACGCATCGTCTTCTGATTCGCCGTCGCCACTCCAGAACTTTCCAGCCCCATCTGCCATCCGTTTGGCGTTGAAGGATGGCCGATGGGGTCGGAAATAAAGATGTATAGTAAATGAACTAGATACATAAATAAAGCAAATATCTATAACTAAAACAACATATTGTCAGTATTTTAAGTCAACATGGCCAGTCCTCTGTTAAATGGCTATATTTTTTAAATATTAAAATCACCTTTATTGCCTTATGGGTTAAGCAGAGGGGTAAGCTCATTTAGCTAGTTGTGTTTTTGTCCCATGTAATAGGGGGAAAGCCTATTCACCTCAACTGAGTAATTCTAGGGATTGAATCCAGGCCCTCTCGCACTGCAGTCACCCATGCAACAGCTAGACTAATTATAATACTATTCTTTGATATTATTATGATTATATTAGCTTACATTAGTCAGACTGCCAAGTCCGTCAGGCCATTGATAGTTTCTGTATGGGTCACTATTGTAGGTTTCTACTGGGGTCCTGGCTCCATGGCGAAACAGCTGGGAAATTAAGGTAATATTTAATGTTGTGTAAAGGAGAAATATCTGGTCAGTTCAGCACGTAAAGTTTAATTTACAATATCAATGTGAGAAGAGAAAGTTAATCAATTACTATTAAACATGATTTTGTATTAATGAAACCAACATAGATAAACATTTACTTTACTTTTAAGATGATATTAAATATTAAAAGTAAAAGTAGTACATTAATAAAAACGTATTAATTATTACTATTACGAGCATAGTTGAGACAGTTAAATTCCCAAAAACATTTTACAATATTTAATTATAAAAATTGCAATTTTAAATATTAAAACCAGTTGAATACTTACAATAATAACAAGACGCAGGGTCTTAGACTCGTAAGGCAGAGTCTCACTGAGCACACAATAACCGAGCAGGCAGCTAAGCACTGCCAGTCCAAGTACCACTACAGCAACAGTGGATGACCGCTTGGGGATTTGGTGGCACGCTGAGCGCTCCACCTTAGGCATCGAAGGCCTTCGCCACGTATTCTCATCGTTATCATACTCCATTGGCACTGAGTCGCGAATAATTGAGTACATAAATAAAGCTATATACAACAATCGACAAAGGTTCTAAACAAGTAAGATTATAACCTTGTGACAAATGAAAGAAAATGCTACAGTTACATTTACAAATACAAATAATGGCACTTATCTTCTACAACAGTACCATGTTTGTTTTAAGTTTTTGCTTCCACATTACAAAGGAATACGAGTGTCATTGAATGTTTGGGCACTGAACGTCTTTGTGAATAAAACTATTACACTGTACGTGATCTGTTTGTATGGGTTTTAAATAAAGCTTAATTTAGAGAGCATCTACGTTGAAGTACGTAGTCTATTATTACTGACATAGAATTAAATTAATTAACAAATTCGCACCTCGGTTCCTTCCAGACACTGATTGGTTTGACTTTGACGTTACGTCTCGTCTGCTGTCATTTTTTGACAGTGACAGTGCTTTGACTTATTGTTGTACCGAGGTAGAAAGTGGTTGTACCACATGACAGCACACGCACAAGTTTCACCAAAGTTCTGCCCAAGTTCTGCCTTGCACAAGGCGGTTTGTACACACGGAACATTTCGGTTAGTAAAACTGTATCACGTGCAAACCCTATGGCGTGGCGCGACCTGTGCATTTTTGGATTTGATATATTTTTAGCCTGCGCGAGCCCAAGCGTGCTTACTTGCGCATGTGATTGGGTGTTTAGTGTCCACATATGGCCCGTGACCAAAACAAGACAATAGCAATACCGTAGGTGTCCGTGCTACGGAGTAGGAAATCCCCGTAACTCCGGCCGCAATTACGTACTTGGAGAGTAGACACAGCAGCAGTTTTGTATTAGTTGAGGCTCGAAGTAATTCGATAACGTTTTATGGAATTTTGTTATCCTTACTAATATTATAAAATAATGCGAAAGTGACTCTGTCTGTCTGTCGCACTTTTATGCCAAAAACTATTAATCCAATTTAAAATAAATTTGGTACACTGATAGGTCTAGAGCCTGAGAAAGGACATAGGCTATTTTTAATACGAAAAAATGATTGTTAGGGGTTGAAAGGGTGCCCGTCGGAGCTGCGGGTTGTTCACAAGTTACCGCGGCCTCAACATATAGGGCTCAGAAGGAACATGGGTGGTTTTTAGTCAGTAGAAGTCTGACACTCCCTTTCGCTCTGCCCAAGAGCGGAAGGGTTTATTTGATAATTTCCCACTACCAAAAAAATGGGGTTGAAAGGGGGGATGAAAATATTGCTTTAGTTAGTTCATAATAAGCAAACAATCGAAACTACATAACTATGTTCAGTAGCGTCTTGAACTGGGCTGATGATGTTTTTTTAGTGGTCACGAACTCACGAAATTATTTAAACACTCTCTCTCACTAATATCTCGAAAATTATCCCACGAGAAGATAAAATCGGATAAAAAATATCCTATGTGTTAATCCAGCTAAAATATCTATGTACTAAATTTTATCCAAATTCATTCAGTAGTTTTTGCGTGAAAACATGTGATAAACCACCGAAAATTCCCTAAAATGTTAGATTTGAATTTCGCGGGATACCTTAGCGCAGGTAGTAGTAGAAGATCTGGTAGCTGGTACCTATATTTTTTTAATCGATGCAATGAACTGCGGGAAGTGCCGTAAAATAAAACTAAAACTAGCGCAAGTCTAAACGTCTAACGTCAATGTCAAACTCAAACAGTTCGGAAACGATAACTTCAGACAAAACATAGACATAGTCTTTCTACCTCTATCTATGCTTCAGAATAGAAACGCGGGTCAGGTTTTAATGGTACGAAAAAAAAATATTTTATTTCGGTTTAGGAAGTTATCGATATAAAAATCATATTTTTTGTGTGCCGAAACAGGAGGTGAGTCAAAGATAGTAAAAGACTACATTATATTGAGGTGAGTTTAATATCTAATACAAACAATCTGCATTGTATTCTTCGACCGGCAAAGTAGTGCAACAACTTGTTGTGAAACTTTTTATTGAAACTTTTATTAATGAAAAAAGGGACCGAGTTCAATGTATACATATAAACTTCTTTCATTCATCGCTATACATTAAATTGACAATAGAACATAAAAATCCACTTAGCTTTAAACAGTTAATTTATGTTAATAGTGTGTTCCGTTATATCCTACTATCGCGTAAAAGTAGGCCTAAACTATAAATATTCTCAGAAAGCCCGGTTGAATATTGTCTAGTGGTATCAACCAGCTTACAGAACTGACACTATTCATTTTGAAGGAATACACTTTTTTATACTGACAACCTACATACATTTCTAAAAACAATTGCATGGGAATTATTAAAAAAAGTAGCAACAGTATCAAAATGATATATGTATACCTGTATGGAGCCTGTATGTATTTGGAAGATTATTAAAATGCTATTATCACAACTTAAACGTAGTAAGCACAACAACCAATCTAGTTATGAAAACCAAATTAAGCTGATCTGTCTTTGTATGCAAAGCTCATACAAAATAAGGTCAGGTTCAATAACCTGACTTTGTTTTGTATCAATATCAATCATTTTACTATCACGCTACTGAGGCCCATAGATAAAATACATACAATTATCTTATACAATAATAAACTAATAGGTATTAAAAATCCTTACTTATACTGGATATGTACAGTTTGATGTGTCCCCGACACATCATCAATTTATTTGCATACAAAATATTTAATTTATAAGTTCCTTGTACAAATGTACAATTATTATAGACTAGCTGAACACTCCACATCACTTTCGCAGCACAATGCCTTTCTTCAGTGGAAGATGTCTGAGCACTGCCAAGCTGGTGGGTAAGACTGCCCTCGTAACCGGCTGTAATACAGGGATTGGGAAAGAAACTGTATTGGATTTTTATAAGAGAGGTAATTCATTAAAAAATATTTTACTTTTATGTTTCTGATTCTCATCTATACTAATATTATAAAGCTGAAGAGTTTGTTTGTTTGTTTGTTTGAACGCTAAGATCTCAGGATCTACTGGTTGGAATTGAAAAATTATTTTTGTGTTGGATAGTCCATTTATCGAGGAAGGCTTTAGGCTATATAACATCATGTTACAACCAACAGGAGTGGAGCATAAATGAAAAATGTTGCAAAAACGGGAAACAATATTCCTTATTGAGAGCTTCCGTTGCGTGCGCTGCAAAAATGGTTTAAGTAATGCAAAATTATCATGTATGAAAGAAATGTTCCTCTTTAAAAGTTCTACAAAAAAGTCTGCGACAGCATATATCTATCTATTAAGATTGACTCACTGTAACCGTTTTTTACTATTGAAATGTAAGGTTAAATAGAGTTATTTTTTGCGAAGCTTATACAGTGTGAGTCTTTATAATGTGCACATACCGAAATGAGAGAATCTATGCTTAATTTTATCGATGGAAAAAATATTTAAAAAATTTAAATATTTTTTTTTATATTTTTTATGGAATTTTTAAAAATTTTGTCCACTACTGTGACCCCAGTGTAAACAAAACGGTGTAACTTTTAAACTGAATTATCTATCGCGATGAAACAAACTCCATAATGATTGCAAGTAATTAAGCTTCCTAATAAAATTAAAATTCTGGAAAAAAACTACCCTCAATTCAAAATAAACATCTTTTTTGGGCAAAAATCGGTTTTTTTGTCATCAATTTTTACAATAATTATAAAATTTCTCAATAAGACGCCCCCATTACCTACCTTTTTTATTACTTTTACGTATTTTTCATCGTATTAGCTACCTAATAGTAAAAATGGCATGTTTATAACTCAAACATAACATTTTATATCAAATGTTAAAAGATGGCACTCCGAACGCGCCATTTATTATACTTCCTTTTTACCGTCGATACTATGGATGGTCGAAGCGACATTCACTAGAGACGGTATTACTAGCTGTCGTATATATTAATACATATATCTAAATAAATGGGTTTGTTAGAACGGAAATTTAATATAGAATATTTGTGCTTTTTACTCTATACAGGCTGTCCCTAAAGTCCACGTCAAGCCGAAGTCGCATGATAGGTAAGGTCATAACAGTTATCAGAAAAATATAAAAAAAAAAATGTCTTTTATTTTTAAATTATTGCAAAAAAAAAAAACTGGAAAATGTACCACCCTGTAACAGTTTTTACTTTCCTGTTGCTACAAATCTTTACTTTTTGCCATTTTTTTTTACTTATTTCATCCTGAATAGTGCTTCTGTGATTTGTAACCTTAAAATCTGAGCTAACTGCTCCAGCTTGAAAGTAGATGTCATGTTTTGCAGAACCACGTTTTGAAAATAAGTTTTTCGCCCTACTTTAACTGACGGTCCTGAAAAAAATATTACTACGCAAGTCTGGCAAGTAACTTTAAAAGTTAGCGCATTTAATAAGGATTCTAAAGTGGTATAACACTTATTACATTATTTCTTAGATCGGGTACAAAAAATATTTTTTCAAGGAAAGTCGGTTTTGAATAATTTCTTCGACTTTACTAAAAGTTGGACCTACCTAACTGGACCGTTTGTCCCAGGTAGACATAATCGTCTACAACTTCGAGTGTAGAGTCTCCGATCTTGATAGGAGTGGGTGTTACATGGGCATTCAACATGACCTTGGTTTTGTCCATGTTCATTTTAAGACCCACTCTTTCGGAAGCTCTACTGAGGTCATCGAGCATTGTACTGAGGTCCTCCATGGTCTCAGCCATGACCACTATATCGTCGGCAAACCGAAGGTGAGTGATGTACTCGCCATTGATGTTGATGCCTAGTCCTCTCCAGTCCAGAACCTTGAAAACATCCTCCAGTACAGCGGTGAACAGTTTCGGAGATATGACGTCCCCCTGTCTCGCACCTCGCTGCAGAAGGATAGGTTCCGAAGTCTGATCCTGGAGTCGGACTGACATGGTGGCGTTTTTGTACAAACACTTCAACACCTCGATGTACCGGTAGTCGATTTGGCACCTTTGGAGAGACTGTAGTACAGCCCAGCAGGGCTATTGCGTATCTTTTAAATGACAGTGGCTATCATATAGTATCCATCAAATAATGTCAAATGGTTCCATTTTGTACTAAACCATAACCAATTTGACAGTTAATCCATAGACAATATGATAGCCACTGTCATTTAAAAGATACGCAATAGCCTTGCTGGTCTCGATCGAATCGAAGGCTTTCTCGTAGTCCACAAACGCTAAACAGAGAGGCAGATTATACTCTTCGGTCTTCTGTATAACCTGCCGCAGCGTGTGTATGTGGTCAATCAACTTTGAGAAAGAGGTCAATCGTCGAATCCGACTCGGCTGGCCAGCGTTTGGGAAGCTGAGTAATATCTTCTCGTCCAACTTACCACAGTGTCTCAAGACGAAAGTCTATGACCAGTGTGTGTTGCCAGTGATTACAGACGGGACCGAAACGTGGTCGCTCACTATGGGCCTCATCAGAAAGCTCAAAGTCACCCAAAGGGCAATGGAGAGAGCTATGCTCGGAGTTTCCTTGCGTGATCGAATCAGAAATGAGGAAATCAAGCATGAGAACCAAGGTTACCGACATAGCCCGAAGAATTGCCAAACTTAAGTGGCAGTGGGCAGGGCACATTGCTCGCAGAACGGATGGCCAATGGGGCCGGAAAGTTCTGGAGTGGCGACCGCGAACCGGAAGACGTTGCGTTGGAAGGCCTCCCACTAGGTGGACCGATGACCTGGTGAAGGTTGCGGGGACCCGCTGGATGCGAGACGCACGGGACCGGTCAATGTGGCGACACTTAGGGGAGGCCTATGTCTAGCAGTGGACGTCTTTCGGCTGAAATGATGATGATGATGATGATGACTAAAAGTTATTCTACCGGGTGTGGCGATTGAACTTTCCGTCTCAATCTAACTGTTTTAAAATTCAAACCAATGAATCGAACGCCGCCAAAATTTCAAATGTTGATCTTTGACATGTTCTCTATCATCATTTGAAGTGATTGAATTTAGAACAATGGATTTAATACGATATGGATAATGGATTCAGTCATAGAGTATAGTAATATAGATTGGATTCAGCCTGTACGCTACTCTCCTTCGTTTACTACGCATCTTTTCGTATTCGATCGTGTTATTTTGTGTACTAACTACTTTTGGCTTCGTTTATTGGACTTGTTTGCTTGTGATTTTGATTTGGACAGTACCGATCTCTCTACGACGACCTTCGCTTTTTACTGGACTAACGTGTGGTTGTGTATTGGCACTATGGCTGTGTACACCACACAGGAATATGCCAACATGCACCTCATTTATGGGGGATGCAGATGTAATGCTAGTGCTGCCTCGAGACTCTACCGGCAGAGATACCCAAATGCTGATCGTTATCCAGATCACAGAGTATTTACCAATGTACATCGTCTACTTTTCTCCGAGGGCCGACTTCCAAACCAAGTGCATGGTGAAGGAAGAATGTCATTACCTTACGAAGACGTTGTCCTTCAAGCAGTGGAATAGACCCAAGTACTTCGGTACGTACAATTGAGGCCAGCACAGGAGTTCCTAAAAGTACAGCTCATCGAATATTGCAAAAAAATCAGTTCCACCCATATCATGTGCAGCGAGTACAAGCTCTTTTATCTCGGGATTATGAGCCTCGGGTTGCGTTTTGTCAAACTATGATTCAAAAACACCGTAAAGATCTACAATACTTAGAAAAAAAATTATGGTCGGACGAATCGACGTTTAAAAAAGATGGATACATGAACTTACATAATTTACACGAGTGGCACGTACAGAATCCAAACTTAATGAGAGAAGATAGATCACAGTATCGTTTTAAAGTCAACATGTGGACTGGGATTTTGAACGGAAAAGTCATAGGACCCTTTGAGTTACCAGAGGTCTTAAACGGCGAAATTTATTTGGATTTTTTAGTAAACCATTTACCCAATTTACTCGAAGACGTGCCACTGAATATTTTGAGAGATATGTGGTTTCAACAAGATGGCTTCCCAGCGCCCTATAGCCGCTCAGTTAGAGAACATATAAATGAAGCATATCCCGGCAGATGGATAGTGCGGTCTGGTACGATCTCGTGGCCAGCCCGCTCACCTGATTTGATTCCATTGGATTTTTTTTATTGGGGAGCAGTTAAAGAAAAGGTGTATTCAAAACCAATCGAAAATGTAGCTGAGCTCCGAGAGAGAATTACGGAGGCAGTTGATTTTGTCAATAATGGAAGATTCGCCCGTCTGATATCAAGATCTTTTTTAAGGAGATGTCGTGCTTGTATTGCAGCTGAAGGAAAACAGTTTGAACATCTTTTGTAAATAAATGTTACCATTGAAACGGAACTGTTTTTTTATATTTTTGTACTACTAGGATCCTTATTTGCTTCTGTGACTCATAAGCGTCTCTATCTTTCTCTCTTACCCTTTATGGAATGACTCGTTCAAACGAGAATTTGAAATATGAGATCTTAAGGAACGCTTTGAGTTTACTAGAATCACTTTTAGTAAAGTCAAAGAAATTATTCAAACCCGACTTTTCTTGAAAAAACATTTTTTGTACCCGAACTAAGAAATAATGTAAAAAGTGTTATACCACTTTAGAATCCTTATTAAATGCGCTAACTTTTAAAGTTACTTGCCAGACTTGCGTAGTATATTTTTTTTTCAGGACCGTCAGTTAAAGTAGGGCGAAAAACTGATTTTCAAAACGTGGTTCTGCAAAACATGACATCTACTTTCAAGCTGGAGCAGTTAGCTCAGATTTTAAGGTTACAAATTACAGAAGCACTATTCAGGATGAAATAAGTAAAAAAAAAATGGCAAAAAGTAAAGATTTGTAGCAACAGGAAAGTAAAAACTGTTTCAGGGTGGTACATTTTACCGCATATTTTTTTTTGCAATAATTTTAAAAATAAAAGACAATTTTTTTTTAATATTTATCTGATAACTGTTATCTACCTATCAAACGCCTTCGGCTTGACGTCCGACTTTTGGGACACCCTGTATAGTTTAAACAAATATCTTAGTAGATATCGCAAAGTAAAAAATGTCCGCGCGACAAAATAATTACGGGGTCCTCTGGCCCTCGCGTCCCGATGTAGATACGTGGAGGTTCTGGCCTCCGGGAAAATCAAATTCAAATTATTTACAAGGTGTTATTGTATATTGTTTTGTGAGTAGTGGTGGCCCAGTGGTGGCGGCTCCGACTTACGAACAGTTTATCGTGGGTTCGAACCCAGGCAGGCGCATTATTTTGTGTAATTTATTTCATCACCACTGTTCTCAAAACGGCGAAGGAAAACATCATAAGGAAACGAGGAGGAGGAGGTTCGAACCAAAAATTCGAAGATATGTGACATCTACCAACCCGCACTGGGCCCGCGTGGTGGATTATAGCCCATCCCTCTCCTAGAGAGGAGGCCTGAGTCCCTACAGTGGGACTAATATAAGGCTGATGATGATAACATATTCTAAGGTAATCTAAACTAATATTATAGAGAGGAAAGATTAAATTTTTTGTTTTTTACGATTCAACTCAAAAATTACGATGACTTTGAAAATTCTTTACATATATTAGAAAGCTAATTGAAAACTAATACTAAGTATGTTGGATAGTCAATCTATCGAGGAAGGATGTAAGCTAATTATTGTGACGCAGACGAAGTTGCGTGGGTCAGCTAGTCATGTATAAAATCATGTATAAAAAAATCTCATGGAAAAACAACATTGTCAATAACAGTAAAAAAATAATGATAAAGTATAATTATCATATTGAATATAGCAACTATAAGTTTTTAGAGGTATCTGCCTGCTTTGACATAGTGTGTTTGAATAGAGAAGAGGTGCGTAATGGCCTTAAGGTCAGATATTACATAATTTTATTCCCATACACTGAAACAATGAATAATTATTATTCTCACATGTTGTTCCCTTAATTATAACCAGTATCTTAAGTTATAATCATAACTAGCTGAGCCACACAACCTTCGTCTGTGTGAAATTATTACTTCCCTAAGTTATTTTTTTCAGAAAGTATCCCTATTTGAACCGGATTTTGTTAACGATTTTAAGGGTTTTTTTATTTGCTTGCACACGCAACCTAAATCTTTTTTTCTGAAATTAAAGTAGTTTAAGTTACACCTTTTAACATCAGCTATCTGCCAGTAATGTCCCGTCAAAATCGGTCCAGCCGTTTCGAAGATTAGCCGAAACAAACAGAGAGACAAACAAATATTTTTAGTTTCTTTGTTATGCTGTTTATACTAACTACGTAACTAGTGTCATAATGAAGTAAAAGCTTTAAATCCACAGGCGCTAAGGTGATAATGGCTTGTCGCAGCATGGAAAGAGCGGAAGAGGCGAAAACCGAGATTGAAAAACTGTGCAAGGATTTGCCAGATACTGGCAACATTGTACTTGCAAAATGCGACCTTACCTCTTTGAAATCAGTTCGGGACTTCGCCCAGAGTATTCTAGATACTGAACCCCAAATTAATATTCTCGTGAACAATGCTGGGGTCATGATGTGCCCCAAGAGCGAGACGGAGGATGGGTTTGAGATGCAGATTGGCACCAATCACTTGGCGCACTTTTTGTTGACCATGCTTCTGCTGCCGCGTATCAGGAATAGCACGCCAGCCCGCATTGTAACTGTTTCGTCTAGAGCACATACAAGTAAGTTCTAAAATTAATTAATTTAAAAAGAATAGACCTTGTTTGAACTCGCGGTGAAACGAAAATACAGTTGTCCCATAATAGTTCACCATTAATGAAGTCGTAATAACATAACATCAATTGTCTTGGAAAGAACGAGATATGCCCGTTACGGAAACTTGTCTTCAGTTTTCACAGCAACAACTACACACGCAGAGCAGTATCAAATCAAATCAAAATATTTTATTTGCTAGAATATGGTACTTAAAGATGTTACAGTAATTTTATTTCAGCATATCCTGCCCTATCATGGCCTGCAAATGTCTATAAAATAAGAGAAGCCACTTTACAGATTAAATAAAGGTTCTATTGACTTGTCATCTAGGTAGTCCTTGACCAATGTAATATTTTTTTACATAGCAACAGTGTGAACAATTTTTTTTTAACATTTTCAACGGTAAGTTTGAAGACTATTTGGTAAATGATTGTAAATAATAATTGACATGCAATATACATTTTTCCTTAATAGTTTCAGTTTTATTGGCGGCAGTCAAAGTCTATCTATAGGTCGTGTTCGGCTATTTGGTCTGTCAGTGCTGGATTCAAATAGATTGTAATTTTTCTTAACAAAAGTACATATTTCAAAAATGTATAAACATGGCAATGGTAGAATTTTAAGTTTTTCAAATAGTGGCTTATTAAAGACAATAGATAGGCTGTCGCGCACACACCCGCATTTCTTAAAACATCACTACACAATCATCCCTTCAGACACAGAGTGTATTTATTTACCATGCGTCATCGTTCGACGTACCCACACAATTTTATCAAACATCGGAAAATATCATTATGAAATTATGAAATATCATTTTCATCTCGGGTTTAACAAATCTTTTAACGTGATCATAATGTTTCTACAATTTTTTACTAACTAAACATCGATTTTCGTTAAGATTGAAGAGAGGATCACTCAATCCACATGCAGAGGCAGAGGTGCACCTGACAAGTACACCCTCATTTCGCCTGTTATTGCCTATTGCCATCAACCACATCCAGACTCTATGACTGCAACGTGTGCGTTTCGACCTCGCGGCCACGACGTTTTTTTTAAAAAAAACTGTACCAAGTTAATGTAAAAGTTTGTAAAAGTTGATTCCCAAAACCATAAATTTGTCAAAGTTATGGTTACAAAGTTATAAGGGGTTGAACGTGGCCGCGCCATCGAAACGCGGAGAACCGCGCGGCCACGGAGATCTTTAAAACTAAGCGTTGCAGAGACCTGCAATTTAGGTAAATAACAGATTCCAGATGTAAAAAATTTGTAAAAATATAGAAAAAAATCCTAGGTTTATATTTTAGGAGCTGTAACACTAAAACCCCATGGCCGCGCCATTGAAACGGTGAAAACCACGTTATCGCCGATATCTCGCTGAAAAAGCATCGTAGTGGTCTGGAGTTTCTTGTGATTCATAGATTTGAATTTGTCAAATCATGTAAAAATACAAAAAAAAAACCCTAGGTTTATATTTTAGGTGCTATAAGACTAAAACGCCATGGCCGCGCCATTGAAACGGTGAAAAATACGTTATCGCCGATATCTCGCTGAAAAAGCGTCGTAGAGGTATGAATTTTGCAAGCATCGCAGAGGACTGAAGTTGTTTGTAAAACAATGATTAGAATTTGTCAAAAATTGGAAAAATACACAATAAATTTCTAGGTTTATATTTTAGGAGCAGTAAGGCTAAAACCCCATGGCCGAAACGGTGAAAATCACGTTATCGCCGATATCTCGCTGAAAAAGCATCGTAGAGGTCTGAAGTTTCTTGTAAAACCAAGATTTGAATTTATCAATTTTTTTAAAAATACACAAAATAATCCTAGCTTTGTATATCAGGAGCTGTAGTACGATATCGTTTAGAACCTTTGTTGTTTCGATAGGGTGACCATGACTTTGTGTTTACAGAAAACTTTCCACCTATTGCATCAAATCCAATCGTAAGTCGTAACAAAGTCCAAATTGTAAGAGCAGAACTTAGTTTTCCAAAGATAAAAAAAAATGTCCGAAACAGTGCTCAAATCAAAGTCCGTAGAAATGCCAAAATATAAAAACAAACACCAACGAGTAGTCCCTACGAATTAAAAACGCTTAGTTTTAAAGATCTCCGTGGCCGCGCGGTTCTCCGCGTTTCGATGGCGCGGCCACGTTCAAACCCTTATAACTTTGTAACCATAACTTTGACAAATTTATGGTTTTGGGAATCAACTTTTACAAACTTTTACATAAACTTGGTACAGTTTTTTTTAAAAAAAAACGTCGTGGCCGCGCGGTCGAAACGCACACGACTGCAACTGAGACTTTCCTGATGGAAAAACCCAAAGAGACTTTAACCCAACCTGGGATTGAGCAATAAGATTTCGTTTTTAAAAACAAGTAACTTCACACATAAGCTCTTGGTAGTCTTTCAAATATTTGCTTAACAATAGAACAATGACTTACCTATCTATTTCAGGGTATGGCATTAATTTCGACGATTTGAACTACAAGAAGCGAACATACAATGCAGCAGAGGCCTACTCGCAGAGCAAGCTGGCTAACGTTTTGTTCTCACGTGAATTAGCTGCCAAGCTGAAGGTGATTTATATCAGTTATATATATCGTCAAGCCAAATCTATACAGCTTTATTTGACACGTGTTTCGTCCTTCCACGAGGCTTCATCGTGAGATGTTTACTCGTCGACCATTTTTACCCGACTGCGGCGAAGCCCAAAAGGAGGGTTATGTGTTTGGCGTGTATGTATGTATGTATGTAAGTATGTATGTATGTATGTCCGTTTCTTTGTTCCCTCATAACTCCTAAACGGATGAAGGGATTTGAATGAAATATACGTCGTTAGATTCGTCTTGATGGCGCGAGTGTCAGTGGCTACATTAAAATTAAAAAAACGAAGATAATTGCTGGATTTGGGGGCCAAATCGTGGATTTGAAAAAATAAAAAAAATCCATTACCATCGAGTAGGGTATCAAAATGAAGGGTTTTAAAAGGAGATTACAAAAATATAGGTATGACACTTATATAATATAAGTGTCATATATTTTTGTAATCTCCTTTTAAAACCTCCTTTTAAAACGCAGATGATTTAACTTTTGTGTTTGTTTACAGAATTTGTGACTTTGAATTTCATTTATTAATATTAGATTACAAAAATATATGACACTTATATTTCAATATAAATGTCATATAATAGATGAAATAATATATGTATAATATATGTAATATTAATAAATGAAATTCAAAGTCACAAATTCTGTAAACAAACACAAAAGTTAAATCATCTGCGAAGTAAGTATTTTACGCGACCAACGAAAGAACAAACACTAAAGAACTAAAAAGTTAGAAATAAAAAAAGTAGTTAAAAAACTAAAAAACCCGACTAAAAAGACAGAAAAGCAAAAAACAAGGACATTTTAAATTAAACAAAACTTGGAAGCAGGCGGGGTTCATTTGAATATTAAATTATGAAATGAAAATAGAATGGACCCCGCCTGCTTCCTTAATATTAATTTAAAATGTGCTTGTTTTTTGCTTTTCAGTCTTTTTGGTCGGGTTTTTTAGTTTTTTAACTACTTTTTTTTGTCTGGATCATGTGTAAAGCTAAATACTTTTGAAACCATTTTACTGTCATGGGCTTCCGCAAAGTAACGCCTGATTCCATAACTTGAATGTCTTTCCTTTTTCTACTTTAGGAGCACAAGATCGATGGCATCAACACCTACAGCCTGCACCCAGGCGTGATCAAGACGGAGTTAGGGCGGCACCTCAACGAGACACTGTTCAGGGGCGCGCGTGGCCTCTTCGGCTTTGTGATGGCGCCCTTCATAAAGTCGCCTGCGCTCGGTGCACAGACCACCATATACTGCGCCGTGGACGACAAGTGTGCCAGTGAAACTGGCCTGTATTACAGGTATGTTATTAGTGAGATATTTAATTGGCTTATTCAAGGAAGAAAATATCCGATAGTAAAACTTATAGTATATTACATTCCGCCAGTTATGTTTATGTCGCATGTAATAGAGGGCGATCATTATTCTCTGTCTCTGACCCAGGCTCCGTGGCAGCTACAGAAAAAATCCTGATGGAAAAATCCTATGACAATTTGCCCCACCCGGGAATCTAGGGACCCGGGATCGAAACCTAAGCACACCTTTTTGTAAAATAACCTCTTTTCTTCCGCAGTGATTGTGTAGTAACTGCTCCCGCAGACAAGGGCGTGAACGACGAACTCGCTAAGAAGCTGTGGGACTTGTCCGTCGAGCTCGTGAAGTTAGGAGACTTCGACCCCTTCACTTCTAACGATCCGGGCGTCAAAACTGTTTAACTTAACTTAAACCTTAGTTAATAATTCAGTTATTAAAAAGCACTAGAGCCCCAAAAGATCCTTGTTCTAATGTACTGTCACTTGCTAAGCTTTAGACTTGTTTTAGAAATTAATGCAATTATGTGTTTTAAGCCAGTAAAACCACTTTGACGCATTATGAGTTCTTACACCAAATAATATGGTTATATTTATCCGCAAAGTCTGTTTGGAATTCGGCAACTTTTAGTCGTAAAAACTTTTTGTCAGCGAAACTAGAATGTTGACTGGCATAATTACAAAATAAAACTCAAACCACTTATATTAACTGTTCTAAAGTTTTTACATACACGTTTTTTTTAAACTCGCCTAATCTCCTAAACGACCTTCAAGAAACAACGCTATTACATATTTGTATTTATTAGTTGTAGCAATTTTGGCATCGTTAATTTAGTGGCAGTAAGTTTTAAATTAAAACGTAATCTAAAGAACGGCGACGACGTTGCCCGCGAAATTCGAATTTCTTTACGTTTTTTGCAATTTTCCGGTCAGTGACAAGTCGATTATTTAAAATGGGATTCGTGGCAGTAACAATAGGGTAGTTTGCAAAAAAAAACTAATTCTAAGTCAGGTAGATTTCCAAAAAATATAAATATATTGGACACTCGTGTGATGTCATTTTCTGAGACATTATTTAGCGGTCAGTGACGTCACAACCCTCCACTCTAACCTTTGACGCGTTTTATCTTCGTCAATTTTTTTTTGATTCGATAAAACAAAAAATACGTATCCAATATTTTTCGAAAATCTAACCGACGGACTAATTAGAATCATAATTAGTTTTTTAAGTCAGTAAACATCCCTATTGTCTATTTACTGAGTAATAATGATTAAAACCACTGAAACAACCGTCCCAGTATCAAGAATGCCTTTTTCAGTTTTTCGACAAATAAAAAAAAACAATAAAAATCAATAAAAAAAACCGGCCAAGTGCGAGTCCTACTCGCACATGAAGGGTTCCGTACCATCGTAGTAGGGGAGTCGCTTTTTATTTTTTTTTTTTTAAATTATTAAAAATATTTTTATTATATGATGTAACTAAAAATTTATGCTTTTCGCAATTTTTCCTTTATCTGTGTTATAAGACGTTGCTTCGTACCAAATTTCAAGATTCTGAGTTCACGGGAAGTACCCTGTAGGTTTTGATTCCCTTGCGAGTGTCGAAAATTTGCGGCATAAACGGGAGTATCTTTTGATCGCGTTGACTTAGAAGTTTGATTTTTTCACAGCTCCAAGAGACCATAGACTTGAGTATTTGATATGAATTTCAGCTTGATACCTCCACGCGTTCCTGAGAAAAAAGGTCTTGACAGACAGACAGACAGACAGACGGACAACAAAGTGATCCTATAAGGGTTCCGTTTTTACCTTTTGAGGTACGGAACCCTAAAAATACAATCTTCTTGACACTTGTTTGAACTGAGACGGTTGTTTTGGTGGTTTTAATCATTCGAATTTCGCGGGCTACCTCGTACCACCGTAAAGGTAAACGCACAGTTTTGGGTTTTTGCCTACGAAAGTCGAACAACGTACAATATTTTAAGAATCGTAACAGCATTGCTAGTAAAAATGAGGCGAGACTGCTAATGTGAACTGTAAAGTGCCCTTCTGTGTGTAATCCGTCCACTCTAGACGAGGCTTATCCAGTGCTTTATATATAGAATTCAGTCCGATTCTTTAAGATGTAAAACGTTGTTTTCGAATCCGATGCAAATTGTGTTCCATGTGTTATTTATTGACTGTCGTTAATTTTATTGAGGAATTTAATAAATAATGGCTAATAATTGTAAGTCTTTCACGGTCAAAATGTCCAATTCTCAAAATGTTCAATACTCAAATCGTCTAATTTGGAAGTCGGAGGCAAAAAAAAAACACAATTTTATTTATTGTTTGCAAGTATAGTGTTCTCAATTAAGGGCCTGTTTCACCACCTCCGATTAAGTGCCCGTTAATTTACTTGGCAGGATGATAAGAATTTTGTTCCATTTCTGAATTCATTGAGTGAGTTGAGGGTATTTGAACATCGTGAAACAGGCTCAAAGGCTCAAAAATATACTCTATTAATTATTAAGTGCAATTGAATTCGTGGTATAGATATATTCGCGTTTAAAAAATGTTTACATTTTTTACACTTTGAAATATATTTGGATATTGTTAAAGCATTTGTATGTTGTATTATTTTGACTTACTACATAGAGCTAACATTTGTATAAGGTCGTAAGATCAAGACGCCCGCGCGAACTCAGCAAACAAACTAAGATCAGCAATAGGGCACCACCGATTTTAAAATCGGTGTACCAATCAACCGTGAACCTAATGCTTTAGCGGTAAAGTTGAGAATCTATTAATGTAATTTGACAGATTGTAGCAGCTTGATGTTCTGGCATCTGTTTCGCGCTTAAAAATTTCCTAACTGCATAGTAACGTCAAAACTAGAATGAAGGCCACGCCGTTTTATGTTAATAAAAAATCTAGATTGCGGAGTCAGGGAATAAAAACCGGTATCATCCATTTTTTAGGGTTCCGTAGCCAAATGTCAAAAAATCGGAACACTTACCTTTAGACTCGTCTTGTATGTCCGACCGTCCTTGTGTCAGCTGGTTTGCTCCGTGACTATTGGCATCACACAGGTACATTGAGATATGTAGTATATGAACCGCTATTTGCAATTGTTTGTTATCATAACATTGTCCCCTCCAGTAATTTTTAAAGTAACGGTAAATGTTAATAATAATTAATAGCTGTGCGGGTGTGTTTGTCTGTGTGACTGTCCTTGAAGAGTTCATAATTTCCTATCGGGGCTGCGAGTTATTCGAAAGAGATACCGCGCCCTCGGACACAAAGTGCTAAGAAGGAACATAGGTGGTTTTTGGTCAGTAGATGTCTGACACTCCAGGTACCGCTCCGCCCAGAGCCGGAGGAGTCATTTGATGATTTCACACATTCAAAAATAAAAAAAGACACGAGTTTGGTGTGGTTAGTTCTAATCAAACCATGGTAAGTTGACCCTAACCGTAATACAATAAAAATCTTTTTGTCTGCGTATATAACCTTGAAGCGTGTGAAACAAGTAGGTACATCTACATAAATCGTGTACCTACGTAAATATTAAATAGTAGGCCCCAGACAAACGCTGTGATACCTACGTCAGATGGGATTCTTATTTATTTCGCTGAAGAAAGAAAACTGATATATATCATGTCTTTTCGGTGTTGATGATTTTTTCAAGATAATGATAATGAGCGCAATAGAAGTATCTACCCTTCTTTGGAGCTCACAATGGACCAAATAAAAAAAACCAATATGTAGTTTGGATATCAGAACCTTATGATCGATCCGGTCTGTTCTTCTCGCCATTTTGCTTTTTTTTTTGTAGGTCTGTTGGAATTATTTATGGTTGTTGAGGGTCAGTTACGTTTTTTTATACTTTATCTATACAATACAAGTTCCTATTGTTAAAAAGTTTTCTTTCTAAATTACCGACTGCGGACCAAACCGTAAAGTAAAGCACAAGCACATGAAGCACAGAAGCAGGCGGGCCAGACGGTGTGACGTTGATGCCTTGGAAGGTGGGTATACTTAGGCATCGACACCCTTGCGACATCACATGTTGCAAGCACGGTGGGCTGGGCTGGTACTGCTGCTGCGGGTGCTGAAACTCTCAAACGAGCAACCTCAATATTGCAACCGGTAGTGGCAGTTTGGCCGACTGCTGGACACTTCGCGTGACCAGAGGGCTGGCTCTATCTTTGGCCAAAGAATTACCATTGCCCGAGAAACTAGCACTGCTGTCAGTTTTTCTCGAGTATTTTGACGGTCTATCTACCTAGTTAGTTAGAATGTAACGTATTTTTTTTTTGTATATATATTTAGTTTAAATAATTTTACATGTAATAAATTATATTACATTAATTGCTTTTGTAAGTAGTGGATTTTAGGGTTCCGTAGTAAAAAAACCCGACTGAAAAAAAACTGAAAAGCAAAAAACAAGCACATTTTAAATTAAAAGAAACTTGGAAGCAGGGGGGGTTCATTCTATTTTCATTTCTAATTAAATATTTAAATGATTTTTAACTACTTTTTTTATTTACAACTTTTTAGTTCTTTTGTGTTTGTTCTTATAATGGTCGCGTAAAATTCTTCGCATATTTTTTTACTTTTGTGTATTTTAAAGATATAAGTGTCATATATTTTTGTAATTTCCTTTTTAAACCCTTCATTTTGATACCCTACTCGAAGGTAATGAAAAAAAAAAATTTGAAATCCGCGTTATGGCCTCCCAAATCAGCAAATTTATTTGTTTTTATTTTATTTTAATTTAGCCAGTGACACTTGCGCCATCAAGACGAATCTAACGACGTATATTTTATTCAAATCCCTTTAATCCGTTTAGGAGTTTTGAGGGATCAAAGAAACGGACATACATACATACACGCCAAACACATAACCCTCCTTTTGGGCTTCGCCACAGTCGGCTAAAAATATGCTTTAGTTAGATTCGTCTTGATAGCGCGAGTGTCGCTGGCTACAATAAAATTAAAAAAGAAAAGGAATTTGCGGATTTTGGGGGCCCATACAGCGGAATTCATAAAAAAAATATTTTCCCATACCATCGAGTAGGGTATCAAAATGAAGGGTTTTAAAAGGACATTACAAAAATATATGATACCTATATGTTTAAAATAAATTCAAAGTCACAAATCGATCATATAAACAAACACAAAAGTTATATATATCACCTGCGAAGTATTTTCCGCAACCAACGAAAGAACAGAAAAAACCCGACTGAAAAGCCAAAAACTAGCACAATTTAAATTAAACAAAACTTGGATACAGGCGGGGTTCATTTGAATATAAAATTATGAAATGATAATAGAATGGACCCCGCCTGCTTCCAAGTTTTGCTTTTTCAGTCGGACACTTGGGTCATTTATATTTAGAATTTGCCAGATAAACGGTTGCGTTTGTATGTGTGGTCTGAATAAATTCAGTGGTAGTAGATATAGTACTTATAAATAACGAAATTAAAAGGAAAGTATCACAGCTGAGTAGGCTTGACAAGTTTACAATATTATAGTCGACCAACTTAAAAAATGTAGGTAGTAACTACTTGTATAAAATATTTTTGACAAATGATAATGTATGGGAGTGGATTTTTTTCAACTGACAATGTAAGTCTATTTTTTATTATTACCTACAATAAAAATATCACTCGGAGGCAAATCTGCATATTTTGTTTAATGGCTAACTACGGCACCCTACATTGTGCACACGCACTTGGCCGGTTTTTTCTATGTTAATTCAAGGTAATTTGTCAATTTTTGAAAATTAAAAGTAATCTACAAAAGGTTTAACCTACACGTCTTTTTATACGGTTTGTTATTTCGAATTATTTATTTAAATGTAAGGGCAAAAAAACTCCCGTCCGGGTCCGTCCGGGCGGGGCTGTGGGTTGTACACTAGTTACCGCGGCCTCGACTCGAAGGTGCATGGGTGGTTTTTAGTCAGTAGAAGTCTGACACTCCCTTTCGCTCTGCCCAAGAGCGGGAGGGGATATTTGATGATTTTCCACCCGCCAAAAAAAAAGGGCAATAAAAACTAACAACTGTTCAGCAACATTGACTTTCTCTCAACGTGCGGGGCCTTGCCTGTCAAAAATATCGTGGCCATTTACTTGTTGATTCCTTGTTGACTATATTCTCACATCGACTTCATTGCGCGTCCATGATTGTTCGCACGCAACATTGTCATCAAATTACTTCACGTAAACACGCCGTTAATTAACTACCTATCTTATATAAAGGCGTTATACCAACTAGTTATTAAATCAGTTAGAACAACTAAGTGACGTGTTCGACAGATAGGCTACATAGTGTGAAGAAATAATTAAGTGTTACTAAATAAATATTTCGGATCAATAATGGATTACTTGAGCGGCTGGTGTAAAAGTGAGAGAAGGCTGGAGGGGTTCACTATCATAGTGACCGGTAGCAGCAGCGGGATGGGCAGGGAGATTGCTGCCGATTTATACCGCAGAGGTAAGTGTAGTTGTGAAGCTTTATTGAGTAGGTATCAATAGATAATTTTAATTTATCGACTTATACAGGATGTAAGCGGTCACCCCATTTTCACCTACTTGCAAGCATTTTAAAAATCACTCGATGGTTACAATCCGTAATTCTTCGTTCGTTAAGATGATCGCTTTGACACATATCGCGTTAATAATCTCTCTCGGGGACGGGTCATCAAATGACATCTCCCCGACATTCTAGGCGGAGCGAAGGGAGTGTCAGACTTTTCCTGACAAAACTCATGCACCCATGTTCCTTTTTTTTGGCCCCCTAAGACGACCCACGTTACTGACCGCCCTTTGTGTTTCGGGGCCGCGGTATATCATTCGAACAGCTTCGCAGCCGCACAAGTGGCGTAGACCTCCACGGTGTGCGCCACCGTGTCCTCTGGCCGATTCTCGCAATGAAAACACCCGGGCGTCTCCTCCCGCCAGGTTCAGTGCAGTGACCTCCCAAAACAACCGTGTCCGATGAGGATATTCTCTAAGGTGAGGGCGCCGTGGCACGGTCGCGGCAGCGAAGTTTCATGCAGGCGCGCGAGAACTATCGCCTCCATTTTCCGCTGCGACCATTCCTGTCTACAGGGGTGGTCGGGGGTCACGACCCCTCCTTCCCTCCAAGCACTGCAGAAAATTACAATTTTTTTGAGATTTTGTAATTTTTGAGCCCGCTTTGCTCGCTACATGCATCTTGCCCCTTTTTCATTTAGTTTTATAATATATATTTTAATCGTAAGTGAACCTTGCATACGGCATGGTGGTAGCATTATGACACATTTAAAATTGTAATTCAAGACGGAAAGTAATTTTCTTTCGCAGGCGCCTGCGTGATAATGGCATGCCGTAACATCATTACAGCGAAAGAAGTCAAAGATGACATAGAGCAATCTGCCCGAGGGCTGGCGTGCACTGGGGAGTTAGTAGTAGAAGAACTTGACCTGTGCAGTGTCGACAGTGTTCGCTCGTTCTGCGAGCGTGTGAGGCTACGTACGGGTTGCTTACGCGGACTGGTTTGTAATGCTGGTGTGATGCTGTGTCCCGAGAGCCGCACACGCGATGGTTTCGAGACGCACATCGCCTCTAACCACCTCGGACACGCGCTGCTCACACTACTGCTGCTGCCGCTTCTCATACAAAATGGCCCTTCAAGGATTGTGTTCGTCTCGTCTCGGCTTGCCGAATGTAAGTTAAAAAGTACGACTCAAGTTTGAGTGAAGTACGACTCGTTACACTGTGCCCGGTGCTCAAGCTAACTATGCACATTTTTTTTTTTTTTTAATAAAACGTTGCCCCACACTTGGAATTTCTCCTGTATCGTGGGTGCGTTCACAAACATTTAAACTCACATACACTAATACCCAGACCCGGAACAACTATCTGTAGGTCATACAAATATTTGTTCCGTGCGGGAATCGAACCCGCGACACGCAGCGCAGCAGTCCATTGCTTGAGCAACTGCGCCAACCGTGCCGCCAAACATTGTGACCGAGTCGCAGATACATTTTTGCAGGCGTCCTTGTAGCACCTTGGTGAACACGTATCCCTTTTTGCAATGTAGGTATTTTTAACACATCTTTGACAATGTTGCAAATACTACTTTCACCTTTTTTTTAGGAGCGTGGGAAATCATAAAATGACTCCTCCCACTCTGGGCAGTGCGGTACGGAGTGTCAGACTTCTACTGACTAAAACCCAACCATGTTCCTTCTTAGCCCTTTGTGCCGAGGCTGCGGTATCTCTTTCGAACAACCCGCAGATACTACTTATACCTTACTTAATTGCAATTGCATTTCAGTTTACAAACTGGATATAAGTGACATCAACTTTAATAAAACTCAGTACACACCACTGCGAGCTTATTCAAACAGCAAAATAGCCAACATTCTTTTTGCCAAGGCTCTGGATCTGAAACTAAAGGTACGTAGCCGATAATTTATTTTTTGCTATTTTCTTCATTTTAGGCCTTCCTATCCTAATTCAGGAGCCCTCACCAAAAAATAGGAACTCTTAACTATTTGCAGTGACATCGGCTGGGGCTGCGACCTGGGGAGATTTTCTATTGCATGAGCACCCAGCATAAAGATAATGGAACTTCAATATCGATTAATTGTAGCACCTTGCATAGATAATAATATTATTGTATACCTATATATTCTTCTGAAAACAGCGGTGGCCCAGTGGTGGCGGCCCTAACTTACGAACAGTAGGTCGTGGGTTCAAACCCAGGCAGGTACATTACTTTATGTAATTTGTTTCATCACCGCTGCTCTCAAAACGGTAAAGGAAAATCGGCATCGGCATGACTAAGAACCAAAAATTTCGAAGACATGTGACATCTACCAATCCGCACTGGGCCCGCGTGGTAGATTATAGCCCATTCCGTCTCCAAAAAATAGAGGATGCCTGTGTCCCGGCAGTGGGAACATTAATAGGCTGTTAATGATATTCTTCTGACTAAGTATTCAGTCAATCAACTTCTGTGTCTAGTTATATGATAGAGAAGGTTTCTTGTCGACTTAATGCATAAAAGCTTCTAATTATAGAGCATTTACCATACAAGAATGAGCGAAGGGAGCTCTTTTACTATTCAAGCAAGTAGTAGTAGAACGAAGCGAAGCTAGACAAAATTTTAGGACCTTGGTGACCTTTTTATTATTTTATTTTTTAGCACGATAGCATCATTTAAGTACGTCTAGAAATTACCTACGCAGGTTAGTTTTTGAAGGATGTCTAAATTGAGGCAGGCTGGGGAATAATAATGACTATGCGTATATGCCAAGGCAGAGTAAAAGACGTGATCAAACTGTGTAAGTAGTATGACCCGTTGGATGAGCAATGCACTATGCACTATGTCCTACATTATACACTCATTTGTATTCTATTGAAATATGCGAATTGCAAACTACACACTTGATACGTTTCCAATAGAATAATTTATTAAAACAAGGAAAATTACCTTTGTTTGTTTAAGGAAGTTAGGTACATATATATTATAATTCAGGTGTGTCAATGGGAAAGGCGAATGGCCTTTTATGTTGGAAAATCACATCCAAGATTTGATTTGTATACAGGAAAAAGTCAATTACTACATAAAGGCAGAACTGTAACATTACAGGCAAATGCTCCCGGGAAGGGAGGGGCACTTCCTCAAAACTCAAAATGCTTCATTAGTACCTACTAGTGTGTAATAATGAAGAGATCATTGTGCCAGCGGCTTCGCCCGCGTAGAGTTCGATAATTATTGTCCCACGGGATTTGAATACTACCGGGATAAGAAGTATCCTGTGTCTTAACCCAGGTTATAAACTATCTTAATTTCATCCACATCCGTTCAGTAGTTTTTGCGTGAAAGAGTAACAAACATCCATAAATAATTTAGCTTTTAGTTTAGTTTTTACTCTCAAATCTGTTTTTTGCCATGATTAGGTTTTTGTATAAATAAAGATTTTTATTTCCTTTATTCATTTTCTTACATTTTAAATATTTATTACAAAAAGGCATATAAAAACATTTCAAAATATAAAAAAATAGTAGCCCACCGGTATCGGGAACAGGGTCCAATTCACCGTCAGTCAGGGCTCCAGAGAAAGGAACCTCCTAACAATGCGAGTCGTGTCCAGGAGTACCGCTCTCTGTATACCTTGATCCAGCTGCCTAACGAGAGCCTCCTCAGATGTTGGTCGAGGCTCTTGGCAATTAAGCCATTGGCTGAAAAGGCTATCGGCACAATGATCGCTGAGTTCACACCCCACAGGCCACATGTCGACAACCTAGCGAGCCAAGTCAAGA
This sequence comes from Diarsia rubi, assembly GCA_932274075.1. Taxonomy (NCBI): domain Eukaryota; kingdom Metazoa; phylum Arthropoda; class Insecta; order Lepidoptera; family Noctuidae; genus Diarsia; species Diarsia rubi. Next base: position 8,169,740 of record OW026414.1, read on the forward strand.
TATTTGATTTTCTGTTTTTTTTGGTTCTCGTCATGCCGACCGTTAAATGTCAACAATCATTGCACGCCGCTCTGATCGATCCACCACCACTATATCAGGCTTATTGGCTACAATAGTCCTGTCAGTGATGATGGATTGATCCCAGTACAATGTGATACTGCCATTTTCGAGAACTGGGTCGGGCACATACCTGTAGTACGGCACTTCCGATTCCACAAGTTTATATTTCAAGGCAAGTTACTGGTGAATAATCCTGGCTACTTGATTGTGCCTGTGCAAGTACTCGCCGTTAGCCAAACAAGAACAACCAGAAGTTATATGTCTGATGGACTCACACGGACAATGGCATGCCCGACACACGTCAACCGTCCCATCCTTCATAATATATTTCCGCTAGTTTTTCGTCAACATAACTTCGTCTATAATCGCACAGAACACAGACGCTAAAAAATCTACATCGGGCCCATGAAGAGTCCGGTAGAAGCGCCCGTGAAGCTCCTTGCTTAGCCATACTTCCTTGCGGTCATTAGCAGTAAGTACCACTGGTTTGCGCCAGGTCTCGTTAGCCATGGGCAGCGGGGTGAGTCCCTTGTCCACTGCGACCACATCTCGGTGCATACCCTCATCGGTTAAAAAGAAAAATCTTTGAGACTGCACACCTCGCGCTTGTGGAAGGTTTTCGCGTTTAAAAAGCCTGGACCCCCGCACTTCCGTGGGATATGTACAGTCTCATCACCGATGATCGTGGGTGATGGATCCGATTTGCGGTCAGCAATTTACAGACTCTCCTATCCAAGGCATCAAGTTCGGTCTCTAATGGACTCATCCATTTGAGTATGCCGAAAGAGTACATTAAAACCGGCATGACCCAACCGTTGAAGGCGCGCACCTTGTTCCCACCTGAAAGAAGACTACTTAAACCCTTTTTCAGGCGTCCGAAGAAGCGCTCCTTCAGCGATTGCTTCATGTCAGCTACGTTAATGCCTAAAGCTTCCGACATACCCAAATATTTATAGCTTTCGGTTGAGGAAAGAGATCTGAGGTGTATGGAATCCGAAAGTTGGATTCCCTAGGATTCCATAATCTCCATCTCTTTACATACATGACTGAACATTTTTCCACACCAAATCCCATCCTGATGGCGCTACTAAAAGTATCAGTTAGTTTTAGTAACTCCATCAGTCGTAATTGGCTGGGGGCAAAGAATTTCAGATCATCCATGTAAAGAAAGTGGGATATGACCTGACCATCTCTCCTCAACCGGTAGCCTAGACCTGAATCCTCCAGCAATATGTGCTAAGAGGATTCAGGGCTAGGCAGAACCAAAGCGGGCTCAGACTGTCGCCCTGGAATATTCCCCGCTTAATCCATACAGGTTCATCGTTCCCCTGAACCTGTTGACATCCTGGATATGGAAGGATGGTCTTCCATTGCCCCATACACGATTGCTCAAGGAAGGCGCGTATAGTTGCATGGCACTGGTTTTGATCGACTAGCTACGTCACGATCTGGGAATTTAACATTACAAGATCGAGTGTGTATCAATGAGGTCCTCGCTACTCTCGAATATATTCTTAAGTTGCGAGTCCAGGGCACACACCAACGCCCTATTTCGCTTATGCATGGGTAACCGTGGCAATCGGGGCCTAAGTTCGGTAGGGGCAGACCGATACTCGCGAAGCGCATCCTCCAGTGCGTTCCTCAATCGGTCGTTGCACTGGCTACTTACCGTGGCAACCCTATCATCTTCTTCGTCAACAGCAGGGCTAGGACGCGGTGGTATCGTATTAAAAACTGACGTTTGCGTTGCTGTTTGAGACGGAGTAAAGATGATACGGTTGCTTAGTACCTCTGAGCGCAAGCCTATCAAGTGCTGCGTCGTCCAACATATGTGATTGCGCTGGATGACACGCACAATTTACAAATCCGACAGTTGCTTGAAACGTTGATGGTTGGTTCAAGTTCCGGAACAGAGACGGCATCCTTACACGGTACGCAGTGAGGTTAGTTCCCCGCTCTGTAGACCCGTAGTATGCGCGCATGACGTTCTCGTTTAAAACATGAGTCCATTTTTGCGCTGCACACAACTACCGGTAGCGGGGACCCGGCTCGGAGCCGGTTGGCCCCTAGGTCCCAAGCTGGTCGGCGTTCGGCCTCTCCCCTGCCGACGTTCAGGTTGATGGTGACGGTGGTCTTGTCGTCGGCGGAGAGAAATATTATAATATTATAATTCCTTTTATTTATTTTTTAACAAACTTAATATTATTGTTATTATCCATCCATCCATCCTTACAACCTCACAAACTTTCGCATTTATAATATTAGTAGGAAGGATATGATGTATTCTGAATCTCCATTACAAAAACGTATAAAGAAGCGAAAGAGGGGTGACTTTATGACTGATCACTCAATATCTAATCTTCAGGAGCACGGTATAACAGGCGTATCCACATACAGCCTGCACCCGGGTATCGTGAAGACGAGTATCGGGCGGCACTTCCCTCAGACGGCGTGGAAAATCATCAACCACGGCTTCCAGAACTATCTGCTCAGCTGGTGCTGGAAGACGCCCCGGTGTGGCGCACAGACCAGCATCTACTGCATTGTGGATGAGAAGTGCGAGAATGAGAGTGGGTTCTATTACAGGTTAGTAACACAACTGTAATTTCTCGCAGATGTGTACCGCAGCATACCCACATTTTTCTAGAGTACCTATATTTAAGTTCATAGGCAATATCCATGGGCATTGGCCCTAAACCAAGCATAGATACGACCAATTTTAATTCTAGGATACAACTGAGAAATTTCTAATAAAAAAAAATATTGACTACCTGGCTTGATAATCGAGCCAGAACCTTATGGTCAGGAGAAGCTCTTCTGACCAATAGAGCTACGAGGAACAATTAGTATTAAAATTTGGCTCACGTCGGACTTTTTGTAGGACAGATAATCGGGCCGATAATTGTTCGTTATTTCTGACCAACGTTTGTAGGACGTGTGCGTTGCCCTTTATATGCTATATTTCAGTGTTTTCTATTTTCTCCTACAAAATATCGGTCACCGATTATCCGACATGGGCGGGCAACCTAAGCGTCACGCGCTTCTACAAACAAAACGCAAATCTTAAAATCTAGAGTTCTGCTTTATCAAAGGAGAGTAATCTGTCTACTAATAATAATTTTATAATCAGAGTGTTTAGACCTAAGAAAATAAATACTAATTATGCTATGTATAAACTATTGCATACGAATAGTACTATCTTGACACGTGTGAAGGTTTTTATTTAATTAGATCGTATTATGCATGTAATAATAATAACGAGAACCTCGTGAAAGCAAAGAAAGATAATAGCCAAGAGCCTCGACGAACATCTAAGGAGGCTCTCGCTTGGTAGCTAGATCAAGGGCTTGATTCAGAAGGCAGTACTTCTGGACACGGCGCGCATTGTCAGGAGGTTCTTCTCTCAAGAGCCCTGACCACCAGTAGTTCAGACTCTGTTCCCAATACTAGTGGATCACTATTTTTTTATATTTTTAAATGTTTTTTATATACCTTTTTGTGTAATTAATATTTAAAAATGTATATGTTATAAAATGAATAAAGGAAATAATAATAATAGCTTAATACGATAGACAAAAAATGTTCATTTTTTAAATGAAGTGCTTCTATTCTTAGCTAGACTAAAGTCCACGTAGATACTTTATTATATTACTGATTACTCTATAGATCTCAGACTTAGAACTTACCCAAAACTGTTATAATTGCAGACTGAATTTTGTGAAGCGTTAGAACACAAAATGATTTCAATGATTTTGAAACATTATACAGATTTAAAGCGATAAAATGGGTAAAAGCTAATTAATTTCCGATTAAAACTCACTGGACGCCTGTCAGAGGAAATCGTCGATTAGGTAAACCTCGGCAAGGGTGGTCCTGATCTCTTGGTCCAGGATCCGATCTTGTTTACGGGGTTATCATGGCGAGAGATTGCTCAGGACATAAAAGTTTGAAAGAGCCCTTTGTCCAGCAGTGGTGGCGCACTCAAAGTACTAAAAAACCATTGAGTGCAGTTGTTTTACTGTGTCCTCATTTATTATATTGTCTTTTTACAGCGAATGTGCAAAAACTACACCTTCGCGACAATGTCAGAGTGAGAGCGAAGCGCAGAAGCTGTGGAACGTGACCATCGATATGCTTAGCCTGCGCGACTACAACCCATTCACACAGGACTCAGTGAAACTATTAAAGAATTAAACTGCGACTGAAGTTCAGATTGTAAACTTGTGAAGAATCACACATCGTGTTATTTCTGTAAGGTCATAACGTTTTGGTGAATTTTTAATAGTACTTGGTAAAATAGCCAATGGTAGACCGATTTTCAATTTTTTTTTGTATTCTAAAGAGCATTTACTGTCGAGGTGTGGGACCACCTTGAGAGTAAATGCTCTTTCGTCACCAAGTCAGGATCTGATCCATGGGACCCCTGGGAAATCGCGAGCAACCCTGGCGGATAGGAACAATATTGTTATATTGTTTTATTATTGTTTTGTTCTACACGTCGTTCAAATAGGGTTTGTAACACTGTGTGTCGTAGAACCGCAGCCGCAAGTCGTAGTTTCAAACACATTAGCTCTAAAACGTACAACAAGCTAAACAAAAACTTGCAAAATAAAACTTGACTCTTGGTTAAAATTACAAAACTATGAAGACACAGAGAAACTCGTGGAAGTATGATATACTCATCTTTCTCTCACACACCTCAACAAAACCACACAACACACTTTCTACGAACATCACAAACACCTCACACACACCTCATAACTCTCACCCACACACCCTTTCACCCAACACTCATCACATCCCAAATCATAAATGTTACTTTTATCTGGTTGAATTTAATTTTAATTTAATTTTGATTTTGATTTTAATTTTGGTTCTCATTTTGATTTAATTTTAGATTTTAATTTTAGTATTGATTTTAACGCATGTTTTAAATTTTAATTCTGATCGTATTTGTCTGTATCTGGAAAAGGGCGTTGGAAGCTGCGCTACAGTTTATACTTTTGCAGCTTCCATCGTTTTATGTGTTATATAATGTCTCGTGTTACTGTAAATAAACTAAATAAACTTTTTTTTTTTTTTTTTATTCTTATCCGCCAGGGTTGCTCTCCCTTTTTCCCCCTTTTTTATTTGTCGGAAAGGGAGTGTCAGACTCCTACTGACTAAAACCCCCCATGTTTCTTCTTAGCCCGGTATGTCGAGGCCGCGGTATCTGTTGTGAACAACCCGCCGCCCTGAACTACAACCCATCCCTCAATCGCTGAAAAAAGTCATTATGGATGTGCTTCTAAATAGGCATTTGTAGAAGTGTAGACCGTGAAGTTTGATAGGCTCTGCCAAATTTTGGCATTTTAAGAGGTTTTATCAAAGTTGATTAATATTAATGTGGTCTGGACTGAATAAATTAACTAACTTGGTTTTGGGTACATGGATCTCACTACTTTTACAGACAGAGACAGATTACAGAAGAACTGAGTTGCGCGACTTGGCTTTTTTTACAAGTTTTGTTTTTAGTGGGTATTATTTATTCAATTTTTATTTTTCTATTCTAAATTTCTCACGCTCGTATAAATAAGTATTTAGAAGCTTTAGTTACTCACTACGGGTAACAATGTATTGCACATCATCGGCTAATTGACATAGTGAGAAGAAACATTATTTTATAAGACCGTTAGGCAAAATACGTGATGTGGAGTTGTAGACACCAGCTGACCAGCCGTGTGTTCGTGATAAGTGTTCAAGGATAGTAATGGATTACTTTAGCGGCTGGTGCTTTAGCCCCCCTAAAAGACCCTTTGTACTCCCACATTAGGCGTATACTGCCAACTTAGACCAGCTTGGTGAGACTGGTTTCCCTCGCATCTACGGACCCCTTTTTTTTTTTTTTTTTTTTTTTTTTTTTTTGTGGGTGTAAAATCATCGAATAACCCCTCCCGCTCTTGGGCAGAGCGAAAGGGAGTGTCAGACTTCTACTGACTAAAAACCACCCATGTTCCTTCTTCGCCCTCTATGTCGAGGCCGCGATAACCGTTGGACTACCCGCGGCCCCGACAGGATCTACGGACCCCTAAGTCGAGTATGTGCAAAGTCGCAAGAAAAAGTTGATAGCGCGATTCAGAACCCTTTTGTTCAGTTCCGACTTATGACTCTAGCAAGTTGGTTAGTTATTTGAGAAAAAATGATCTCCTGCAAAGAATGTAAGCCATAAACATTGTTTTTTCATTACTCATACTCTGAAAGTAAGTCATAACATGCCTGCGGAGCGGGTTGAAAGTAGGTACTTTTCAGGCTTATCGCTTTCAACTGACAGCTGCCAAATTATAAAAAAAACTAGGTCTATTTTCACATTTTTATTGAACCATGTTCCAACTTTTTATACTTACAGCCACTAAATTACAGCTCGATTTGAAATTAAAATAACATGTACATCAAACTAAGTACCCCTACGCAAAAATTTTTGCTGGGAAACGACTTTTTTTTTGGGGTAAATGTTTTGTTATTCTAATAATAAATACGAAAGTTTGCGAGGTCGTATTGATGTCCACTGGTATTCAGCTAATACCAGTATTTTACATAAGCGACTGCCTATCTGACGGCACTACTACGTAACTGCAGTACTTTCACTGTTATTATCAAGAACAAGGTTTAGGCAGAGGTAAGGTATACCTAAGTCTAAGTACACTCACATTTCGCCAGTTATGTTTTAGGTCCCATGTAATCAGCCCTGAATCTTCAATTTTTTTTTAGTCAGGGCAACAACTGAGAAATACCGCCCACTTACATCTATTTTTTTTTAACATTATCTATCTATCATATAAACTGCATTGTCCTGAATGACTGACGGATTAACGCACAGCCTAAACCGCTGAGCGCAGAGACATCAAACTGAGGGTGTTCTTTGTATGAAGTAAGCATCCGATAAGAAATGATTTTCCGAAATTCTACCCCCAAGGGGGGTGAAATAGAGGGGCAAAGTTTGTATGGGACAACGTGATTCCTTGGTCCAATACTCCAATCTACTTCAAATTTTGCAAAAATCTTTTTTAACAGAATTGACGGAAGACGTGTTTCGTATTTTATTGATATTTACCCCTTTTTTTAAAGGGGTTAAAAAGATGTAGAAAGTTATTTTGGGGGTGATTTGCTTCGAAGTTGATATCAATACTCCTTAGTTACTTTTTTACCGTTTGAAAACTCAATCAACCTACGTCAAATGAAGCTGGTTATATGCGGGATATTATATTAAAATTGGGAGCCATGATAACATATTGCATCGAACAAGTAAAATCCATCGCTCATACGATACATTACAGTGGGTACCCACTTTTGTTTTGCTGCGGCGAGGATGAAAACTGCATTTCGGCAGCGCACGGCGCAGCCCGAAATCACTGGCCTCTTATCGTCGCGTCGCGTCGCGTCGCGTCTCGTCACGTCTCGTCTCGGTGTGAGCTGACCCTAAGACCAAACAACCGCTTAAAAATTATCTGCTGCAAGTTTTTATTCTTATCGTATTTAAATGATTAGGAAAGGAGAAGACTATAATCTGTGATATTATCGTTCGCTGTTTAGGCAGTTTTTTAGGCGACATGTTTACGAAAATCGAGACTGAAACGTTGAGTTATATTAGGAACAATCGGGCGCAGCTTAGTGCGGACAGTTAATTACACTTGCAAGATGCAATAAGGGGATATGACGATGATGCTGATCAGCTGGGTCAAAAGGTAGTGCTGCCTTCTTCTACTGGGGGGCCACGCTGTATGCATGAGCGGACACAAGGCGACATGACGTATGTGCTACGGTCGTCCCGCTCTCTTTATAACATTTACTTGCAATCCTCGATGGGATGAAATCACGGAGAAGCTTTTGTCTGGGCAAAAAAAAATATGATGGACACGACATAATACCCAGGTTTGATCTTTATCATATCAGGTACTGGACCAACGTTGTTCCAGTACCTGATTTGATAAAGATTTAAATATATTAGGGGGTTTGATACTATCGAACCTTAACCTAACCTATCCTGTGCTGTGTATGCATGTAAAATATATATCAAACAGATATTATGTCTATATATATGTTAATAAATAGGCTTAACACAGAAAGAACAGCGATGGATGCATTACTTCCGGAAGGCCTCTGTAGGCTGTGTCTAAATTACAAGCAATTAGTGGACATATGGATGACTAGCTTTTTAAAAAACAAAAGAGATCGATCCGATCAGATTCGTTTTGAAGTAATTTCGGAGGTAGAATAATTATTATTGATATTGAATAATCTGAGGTCACTTGACTTGAGCATTGTCACTATTGTGTAAAGGCTATATGACCAACTTAGACCAGCTTGGTGAGACTGGTTTCCCTCGAAACTACGGACCCCGATGTAAGAGATCCTAAGTCGAGTATGTATGCAAAGTAGCAAGAAAAAGTTGATAGCGCGATTCAGAACCCTTTTGTTCAGTTCCGACGTATAATGGCTGGGGTGCCTTTGTTGTGTAGAAGGGGGATCTGAGTGACCTCTAGCAGGTTGATAAGTTATTTGTGAAAAATTATCTTGTGCAAAGAATGGAAACTATTTTAATTGTTTTTACTTTTTGCACATATAATTATTTGACAAAAAAACCTGTTGTCAACTATTCTACGGGAATCGAACCTGCGACCGCTGTGCCTATATCGCAAGGCGCTTTGCCACTACGCCAAGCGGACATCTGGATAAAAAAGCCCTCCCTCCATCGTTCTTCGACCTTTGACATGCAGCAGTAAAACACAGATCATTATTGTTTTTTTTTGTGACTGTACTTCAACTATTGAGGATCATGTGGATCCTCAATAGTTGAAGTACTTTGCTTATGTCTTTTGGAAGCTATACGAGGTGAAAGAACAAGTTTTATTTCAATGAGAAATAATTGATGGTCACTGGTCACTCAGCGCAACTTTGGAAGCGTGTTTTCCAAAGTGCATGTTTTTGAAAGTGCAAGGCCTCTTCTGTTTTTATATAATGTATATTACTTGATATCCTTGGCTATGTTTCCTCAACTCAGTTACTCTTCACATCTCTTTGAGTTTACTTTTCGTGTTATAGTGTCTCTCATAACTTCATAAGGTAGGTACCTACTTGTGTCTTAGTAACCATAATAACTGCATAATAAATAATATTACGACTTGCACAGTGGTTTTAAAACTTTATAAAATAACAAACCTGTGGGGTGACCATGACGTCTTAACGCTGATTGTTATTCTTATTGTAGTGTAGAAAAGAGAGGGCGCTAGACACCCTGTATAGCTGTTTCCCACACTGGAATTAGATTAAAACAATTCGGCTTTATAAGGACGTCATGGTAATCCCACTGAACTCAGTTTGATATACCGATAGTCGCAGTAGGTAGAGTCTGTGTATTGTACTTATTTCAATGACTTAGTACTATTAATTCAATTAGGGCTTAATGTTGGCATACTTTGGAGTGCGGTGCCAATGTGACATTGACCTGCCTACACGTTCAATGTTGGTCGACATAATAATATTCACCAGAACGCGACACACACCTACCTATATAGTTCGCCGACAGGTCACCGCTGTGTCGCGGCGCCGCGACCTCAACGTTTTATCAAACAGTTTGGAGGGGAACAAAATTTCTCAATAGTTTACGCAAAATAAGCAATTAACACATATCCTACTCGACACGCAGATTTACAGTGCTATGGAACTAGAACTAGCAGCGTTAACATTTGCTAGCTCTACGAGGCTATGATTAATAATCGCGAGTGCAATTACTCTTCCAGTCCAGTAGGACATGGCACGCCTAGCGAATTAGTGTGTTTTTGTGTATTAGTGTAAGCATAACTTATATAATATAGGTATGTATCATAGATATAAGTATTTATATTTAATCAATACATAGGTTGGCTGTGTTTTTTGCGCGTCATTCAGCATCAATTTTATCAATAGAACGTAAAAGATTACGGACTTAAAATCATCGTCATGCGCGAATGATTCTGGTTTACTTTCATTGTTTTAGTTCCACTTCTGTAGTTTGCTATGATGGATTACCTAAGCGGCTGGTGCAAGAGCAAGAAACGCCTGGACGGATGCACGGTGATCGTCACAGGCAGCAACTCCGGCATCGGGAAAGAGACCGCTTTGGATCTTTACAAGAGAGGTAATAAAGTCATTTTTTTTTAGCCTGTCAAGTGGCCCACTGGGTAGGTAAACCTAAAACCTTCCTAACTTCCCCATTTTGTGTGATATCTGGCTATGTTCACCCTGCAAACAAGATCAGCAGGGTTAAAAGATACGCAATAGCCCGCCAGATCGTATACTACCTTCGGCGCAGTCTACAGGGTCTCGGCGGCGATTTCTTACGCCAGGCGTCCAGCGAGTGCGGATCTTTGCCCACGTCCTCTCCGGGTACTTACATTCGCGCTACATGACATCTGCAACCTGAGTTATGGAGCGCAGGGTGGTGTTTCTTACACGATCCGTTCGCTTCACACCTGTAGGGCTATTGCGTATCTTTTTAAATGTCAGTGGCTATAATGGTGTCCATCAATGAACCGTCAAATGGTTCCATTTTGTATTAAACCCTAACCAATTTGACAGTTAATCGATTGACACTATGATAGCCACTGGACAAAAAGATGATTTAAAAGACACACGTAGCCCTGCAGGTCTATTAAATTGTGTTCCATTGTTTTGCATTTTTTTCATCTGGGTAACTTTGGAGTAATTTCGAGTGGGTCCAGGTTGACCAAAGACTCTGAAGGCACTTGAGCACCCGTCATCATCTTCTATGTCGTTTTGTCATTTTCCACAATATTATTTAGCGTTGGCAATGGCGGAAATACCAGCATTGTATAATTTGTATAGAGAGCACAATTAGGTAAATCTATGTATCTATGCCCTCCAAAATTAATTTGGTGTGGTGTGTTGTGTATGAAAGTTGTTGTTTTCCATCGACAAATGGAAAGTCGAGGTATATTTTTAACTTGATTAATACCCTAATATAATCGTGAAATGCTTCTCTTTTCAGGAGCGCACGTAATACTGGCTTGCCGAAACGTGGAAAAAGCCAAAGCAGCTAAAGAGGATATAGAAAAAATTTCAAAGGTGGAGCAGGGCACAGGAGAGTTAGTGATAGAGAATCTTGACCTGTGCAGCTTCGATAGTGTTCGTGCGTTTTGCGAGCGCGTGACTTTACGCGGGGGTCGTCTGTGCGGGCTGGTATGCAACGCCGGCGTCATGATGTGTCCAGCGGGCCGCACCCGCGACGGCTTCGAGACGCACATCGCCTCCAACCACCTTGGACACGCGCTGCTCACACTACTGCTGTTACCACTTCTTATAAAGAACGGCCCATCAAGGATTGTCCTTGTTTCATCATACGTTCATGCGAGTGAGTTTGAAATATAATACAAGTAAAAATATCCAAAGGCTGCCTCAGCTTTTCCAATTATCTTGGGGTCGACTTCCAGTCAAACCAAATGATCAAATAAAAACAAGTGTAAAACACACAGGAAGTCGGGATTCGAATCATCTGCTCTTCCCGTCATTGCATTTTTTGTACCTATTTATTGGACGTCAAAGTTCCAAGTTTTTCACAAGTTTTTAAATAATATACAGAATGCTTGGATATAATTATGATGTCTTTGTGAAGAGTCCTTTTACACCTCATAATCCATATATTATGGGCTCTGATCTGAATTCACTCTTAGAGTTAAACAGTTCCTCTTTTTTTAAATAAAGTTCAAAACTATCATCAGTTTATTTCTTGTTTTCAGAACATGAACTGGACTTAGGTGACCTAAACTTCGAACGGAAGTCATACAACGCATTCGAAGCATATTGCAGGAGTAAGGCTGCCAATATACTTTTCGCCAGAGCTCTTGCCGATAAACTGAAGGTAAAATTAGAAAAGGGTGGTTCTCCGAGGTCCCAAAAATGCGGTCTCACGGGCTTAATTCCTAACCTATTTAACATTCAATCTTAGGAAAAATACAGATTACTCTTAATTTATAACGTCGACAAAAAGGGGCACGGTTCGGTGCATTGGTCAATTCCTAAGGAGAAGAACCGGCAAGAAACCTTAAAGGTTACTAACCCTAAAGGTTAAGAGTAACCTTTGTTTCTTACCGGTTCCTTCAAAATCGTTTGGGTTAACAATAAGTTTAACAATAAGGTCCAGACATCTTGGTATAATACACACATGAAGACCATGCAGATTTATATCTGAGATGGTCTTTTGAAGAAAGCACCACACATATTTGAATGGAACCGTCCAGTCAGCGCAAGCATTTGTCAGTTATCGTGGAGCTCAACATACATATAAACAACATTCAATGAGCTCAACGTCACGACGAACAATACCAAAGAAAGGATATTTGGATAGGTCACATAATAGTACTCAAACTGCCAGACAATCTTTAAAACCTATAAAAGAAAATAATAGGGTAGTTGACTGACTAAAAAAAAAATATGCTTCTAATAAGTCCGTCTGATAAATTATCAAAAATATTGGATACTTTTTTTTTTTGTTTTTTATCAAATCAATAAAAATTGACGAAGATAAAACGCGTCAAAGATTTGAGTGGGGCTTTGTGACGTCACTAACCGCACTTACTAATGTCTTAGAATTTGACGTTACACGAGTTTTCAAAGCACTTTAGGTATCGTCTTCATTGTTTGCTTACGTGAAAAAAGACAAAAATACGTATCCAATATTTTTTGGAAATCTATCTGACGGACTAATTAGATTTCTACCCTATTAAGTAACTTATTTTACTTGTAGTGTGAGGTGACTGCCGCGTCGCGCGTCGGTGTAATATTTTCTACAATTTTAATTTTTTTATCTGCTGACAAATTTTAGGTAAAAGGGACAAAGGGTTATATTATAATCCTTCTCGCCTCTGTAGGTGATAACCTGATAGAAGTAGACCTAACGGAGTTACCGTTATGGTTATTTTTTGCGTGTATTATGAATTGTGGAATACCTACTCAGTCCTGTTTGTTTATTATACTCAGTTCATAGTTCAACTATACCGACATTTTATACGCAGATTTTTCTTCTTTGTCAATACAGGAACACAAAATATCAAAGGTAACGACGTACAGCCTGCACCCGGGCGTCATTCGCACGGAAATTAGTCGTCACTTTGACGAAGCTCTTGTCTATGGCACGTCGTTCTTGTTCAACAACGTGTTGGGCTGGCTCGGGTTCCTGAAGTCACCGCGGTGTGGCGCACAGACCTCTATCTATTGCGTGGTGGATGATACCTGTGCTGAGGAGAGCGGGCTTTATTATAGGTACTTAATGAATATTTCAATAGAATATTATTTTTTAATATCCATCTATGGCGACTGTAGTTTCATTAGGGAATCCTACCATTTGCGACCTGCCTACTGTATGGGAGATGTACCTAAGTCTAAGTACTGACTGCTCTATTAGTCCAGTTGTCGTAAACGATAATGCTGAGTACCTATGATATCCTGGGTTTCATTCCCAATTTTCAGTTTGGAATTTCTCAGTATAATCAAATCTTATATTGAGAGTCAACAACGGTATTTTATAAGACATAAATTTGGTTAATTGTTTTAATTAAAACTTATGAGAAACTATGTTCTGTTTCAGTGAATGTGCGGTGACCAGGCCATCTAAACAATGCCAAGATGGTGTGCAAGCTGCCAGGCTGTGGGATCTCACAATTCAGGCGTTGAAACTAAACATAAACAAATATAATCCTTTCGGTGACCAAAATCTTACGAAGGGCGCAATTTTATAGAGTGTAAATAATGTAAATTGTACCGACCCTTTTATAGTGGAGTAGTTCTCACCCAGGACGTAATGACAGGAAGAACGCAAGGACGTCGCGTGCCTATAACTCTTTTCCCACCGGCTTCCCTTCGGGAAAATTACACTCTACGTAGTGTCTACTTTAGTTAAAATATTTTACATCATAGAATACATCTAATTAGTCCGTCTTTGATTACAAAAAAAAAATATTCGACACGTATTTTTTCTTTTTTCACTTATAAAAACAATGAAGACGATACAGTGGTTTGAAAACTCACGTAACGTCATAATCTAAGACATTAGTATGACATTTTTTTGCGGTCAGTGACGTCACCAACCCCCACTCAAAATTTTTGACGTATTTTATCTTCGTAATTTTTTATTGATTTGATAAAACAAAAAATACGTATCCAATATTTTTCGATAATCTAACAGATGGACTAATTAGAATCACATTATTTTTTTAAGTCAGTAAACATCCCTATTGAAATATTACAAAAATGCCAACATTTTTCATGTCAACAAAGAAAGAAGCAGACTGCGCCAAATTAGCCGGTGCTCGGGTGTCAGAATTCAGAACTAAAATTCGTTTGGCGCAGTCACGTGATCACTGCCGCTCACAGACCGTTTAGTAGGTAACTCGTGGGTAACTCAGTAAGCCGAATATTATCGGGTTATGACAAGGCAGGAGGAATCAAGACTTGTAGGGGAGAAACGTTATAACTCCATCATTTATGATCGGTACCGACTTTCAAAATTATTATTTTTTATTTGAAAGAATATACTTCTGAGGTGCTCCCATTATCTCTGTCAGGATCTGATGATGGAATAAAACCCTCAAATTTTATAGGCTACGTGCCTATAAAAACTGATTACGTGTTTCGTGTTTTTGTATAAAGTTATTCAAGTATTCGCATCTGGCAGTCAACGCCTTATGTTGATGAGCTGATGATGAAAGGTATAACTCCTTAACGGTTAGGAGTAGGAAAATTATTCTTAAACAAAATATGCGGACGTATTAATAGTTTTATTCTTTCGGGTTATCTAAGTGAGTTAATTGATTACAAACTCCAAAACTGTGACATTTTTTGAATTATTCGACATGAGTGTCAATTTCGTGGTTTCAGGAGTCGTTGATATCGAAAATAAGGTTAAAACGAATAGAAAAACAAACTAAAATATAAACCTACTAAATAAATACTTAGTAGAAAAAAAACTTGCCTTTTTGGTTTGTTGACGCTTCGTCACTGCAAGTACCTACCTAGTATACCCTCCGTCTGGGGTAAACGAGGGGTTATATCGGACTCTAACCCCACTGTTTCTACTATTTCCGCGAGTACGATAGCTCGGCAGATACTAAGAGATGTAGGAGAAAATATTAAGTTATATTAAGTTTATTAGCGCAAATCCCCGACTAGTATCAGCTCGCCATGCCGCGCGGGCCTCATCACCAAGTTCGGCGTTTCGACCAAAGTATCTTTGGGGTAAATTGTACCTCAATTAGGTAGACAATACCATTGAGTACTTCTCCTAATTGACTACCAAAACAAGTAGGTGTTACTTGACATGAATGTGACTGCATAACGTAATCTAAGTATTCAATAATATTGTGTGTAGCCTGTACCTTTACTAATTTTATTAATAAATGCTTTATTTGAAAATTGATTTGTTTAAAGTATTTCTGAAGTCCTAGTTTTCCAATAAGTGCCACGCCATGGTGAACTCATTTAGGTACCTACTTATTTATGTTGTATTTAGTTTTTTTTTTTCATGGTGTAGCGGATTCAATTTCGGTTCAGTACTGAACCATCAATACTTGTTTTCAATCCAAGTGTAGGACTTGGATTGAAGCCTATTTTTGCATAAACATGCGGCACAACAGGTTTGCTGCCACTGCTCAACAGATACTCCGTCATACCCTGCAGCTTTCCCAACTTTCATACCTCTCATTGCTCTTACAATATTTATAAGCAAAAAATAATTACAAATTAGAGTTGGTCCCCATAGATCTATTGTAAACTAAAATTACTTAATAAAAATCTTAAATACACAGACAGACAAACAGTGAACGACCTAAAGCACTGGGTTTATAAGCATGAAATAACATAAATCTATTTAAAAAAATTGTTTCATATTTTGAATTTTTGAGAAACAGCGGGTATAACGCGGCCACAATGTATATAATATAAAAGCATACTTAAAGCTAATTTTAATTTAATTTATGGACCCTGTCGGATTCGTTCTGAAGTAATTTAGGAGGTAGTTTTGGTAATGAACATCCTGAGGTCGAGGTATTCCATGAAGCACACCCAAACGAAGCACACCCAGACGAAGCACACCTAAAGTATTCCACTTAGCACACCCATAGGTGGGCTTCAAATAAAAATTTTGAATAATTAATTCCCTATTCCACGAAGCACACCTTCGAATATCACTCGCATAGTGCGGGGACTCAGAAATAAAAATGTCGATAGAAGAAAATATTTATTGTTTAAAAGACTAACTTAAAAAAAAACATAACAGTCATATCAGTAAACAAATTTTTGAAAAAAAACATAAATAACAAACATTGTTGTTCAACTTAGCGACCAACTATTCTAATAATTTACATTCAGTTTCATTATAATAATGTGACACAATATTTGTCATTTTTGTAATCTTTCTATTTAAAATCACAGATAAATAAATCATAATTATCTTTCCAAAAAAATAAATATTTTTTTATAATATTTTCGTTTTTCGTGCTTTTAATAAAATCACAGATTGTTTCATAATTGCAACAAAAACTTGGACAAATATCAAAAACATTGTAAATATTGTTTTACATAGAGATCTATGTTGAAGTTTTCTTATAGCTACCTGTTTAGTGAATAATAAAAATAAATGTCTTTTCAACAAAAGTCCCATCAAAGTGAAATCAAAAATTATTATCAACCTTTACCCATTAAAATAGATTTGAAAATGGCAAGCACGAATTTCTTTGCTAAGAAATTAGCAAACTCTTACATGAGTTTTATTTTATTACAATAAAGTTCAAATTAAAAAAGAATACATGGATTCCATGTCTCAATATTTTCATAATATTCTAAGGAAATATTAACTCTACTTGTACATCTATAGGTGACTTTGCAAACAATCTATTTACACCGAGAGATTTGTTTCTCGTAGAGGCCGGACTTGACATTTTTAAATTGTGGCATATATCACTGACTAAATTCAATCCTCAATCCAATATTGTATCATTAAGTTTTTGCTTGTAGATTGTAGGAATGGGCTCCATGGTGGAAACCACTTGCAGCTCGAGTTCATGCATTGGTTCCTTAATTTGGGTCTCCGAAACGTTTGAGGCACATTTATGTTCCTTTATTTTAACAATTTCTTCCAAGTTACTTAATGTGAGCAAGCCATTACACCCTTTTTTAATACACCGCCACAAAGCATTACCGTTTTTATAAATCTTGTGTTTACTATATTGTTTGTTAAGTATGGGATTTATTTATGAACATTATGAAAAGTACAAGTATTGTATCACATTATTATAATGAAACTGAAAGATGTTAGATATTAAGTTAGTCTTTAAATATTTTTTTTCTATCGACATTTTTATTTCTTAGTCCCCGCATTATGCGAGTGATATTCGTAGGTGTGCTTCGTGGAATAGGAAATTAATTATTTAAAAAAAATATTTGAAGCCCACCTATGGGTGTGCAAAGTGGAATACTTTAGGTGTGCTTCATGGAATACCTCCTGAGGTCAGGAGTAATAAAGTTGACATCTGGTTCGCTGGCCGGTTTTTTCTTGGACGAGATGTCCCTTATCTTGTACGAACTAAATAGGTTAGGTATTCAAGTTTGATGTTCGTGTTCGAACGTGCGTACACGGCAAACATATCTACCTTACCATGACGACATAAAGCAGTCTTGTTTAATAATAATTCACACACTGGAATATTAATAGGTAAAACAAGACTGCAGTATGGCCAATAAAGAAGCCATAGTCAAAACTATAGTTTTGAAACTCCGGTTTCGTAAAGCCTTATTACTATCAGTAAGAACAGGGTACAGTTAAGTATCTATGCCCGCATAATGTAGTGTAGCGTGTGAAGCCTATAAAATTAAGAAGGCAATTAGTAGGTTGCTGTTTTACACTGTACGCCATAATGTAATCGTGTAATGCAACTCTTTTCAGGAGCGCACGTGATATAATGGTTTGCCGACACGTGGAAAGAGCTAAAGCAGCTAAGAGGATATCGAAAATCTTTCAAAGACGGAGCAGGGCACTGGAGAGTTAGTGATAGGAGAACTTGACCTGTGCAGCTTTGATAGTGTTCGTGCATTCTCCAAACGCGTGACTTCACGTGGGGGGCGCGTCTGCGTGCTGGTATGCAACGCCGGTGTCGCAATATGTCCCGAGAGCCGCACACGCGACGGCTTCGAGACGCACATCGCCTCCAACTACCTCGGACAGGATTGCCCCTTCGAGGATTGTGTTCGTTTAAATTCATCATACGTTCATGCGAGTGAGTTTGAGAATAGCAGAATACTCGAATTTGCTTGCTTGCCTAAGCATTTCTAACTACGATGGGATCATCTTCCAGTCTAACCTAAAGCTAACGAAATGATCGACTAATAATGAGTCTAAAAACTCAGTTAACGAAGTCGAACGGCACGTATTCTTGCGTCATTGCATTTTTGTTTTGTATTTATTGAAGGAACTGTCTCGTTGGTCT
The DNA here is from genome assembly GCA_932274075.1 of Diarsia rubi. Lineage (NCBI taxonomy): Eukaryota > Metazoa > Arthropoda > Insecta > Lepidoptera > Noctuidae > Diarsia > Diarsia rubi. Next base: position 8,188,309 of record OW026414.1, read on the forward strand.
AGTAGCAAGCACGACTGGTGAGCATGAAGTTCTGGGTTGTTATTGGATTTTTCCATCAGGAATTTCTCAGTAATGGGCTCTAGTCTTAGTAATCGGTTCCTTCTTTTTAATCAAATACATTTTGGAGCATGAACTAGAATTAGATGACCTGAATTTCGAGCGGAAGTAAAGCAGCCAATGTACTTTTCACCAGAGCTCTTGCCGATAAACTGAAGGTAAAATTTGAAAGAATAAACCACATTTAACGCCAGTCAAATGTTTTAATCTGGGGGCACGGCAGTGCCCTCGCCAAGTCGAGCAATAAAGCGGCACGGCCGTACTGTCCTTTTCTCGAACCAGTTCAGGCCATTTTCGACCTCCTATAACTTCGTTGTGGATAAAACTAGAAGCCTGTAACCAATTAGGCATTGTAAAAACACGGTATATTTAAAATTTCATCAAATTTGAACCAGTAGTTTAAGAATTATAACTAATCAAAGTTCCTTAGTTTTGTCACTCACTGACTGACTGACTGATTGACCGATCATCAAAAGTCTAAGGCACTTCTAGCAGACATAGAAGCTTCAAATTTAGAACACAATTATTGTTTAGTGTATAAACCATGGAAAAACTAAAAAAGTACCTATACAATTGCAGTCTAGTTTTCTAGATAAACTAACTGCATAAATAACTTTGTAATCCCATATAATTGTATAGGATTACTAAGTTAAAGTTACATTTTCAGTGAATGAATTTTACGAGTTATTAAATTAAACATACTTCCTAGTTTCTGATTGATCTGAAATTGACCATAGGAACTCCATTTTAGAATATCATAACCCCATCGAGTTAGGACTCGTTTGATTCGTCTTGTCGAGTAGTTTGTCTTAAGATGGTGTCCATTGCAGGGTCTGTTGGTGGAGCTGGAAGGTGGCCATAGGAATTCCGTTATAAAACGACATAGCCCTATCGAGTTTGGACTCGTTTGATTTGTCTTGTCGAGTAGTTTGTCTTTAGATGATGTTCAGGGTTCTGAATAGTTATGATGATGGAGCTGGAAGGTGGCCATAGGAATTCCGTTATAAAACCACATAACCCCATCGAGTTTGAGCTAATTTGATTTGTCTTGTCGAGTAGTTTGTCTTTAGTTGGTAACCAGGATCTGAAGATGGAGCTGGAAGGTGGCCATTGCTTGTCGAGTAGATACTTTAGCAGTACTTCAAATCGATGATTATGACTGCTTCAAATTCGAATAAACCTATGTATTGTTGATTCATTAAACGAAATAGATAGAATGAGAGACGCTATAAAAAGAAATGAGATCCCACCAAAAACAAAACTTGTAAAAAAGCCAAGCCGAGCAACTCACTTTTACCGTAAAAAGTAGTGAGATCCATGTAATACCAAGTCAGTTAATATATTTAATCCCTACTTAAAAACCTTTGATGTTTTAAATACAAGATTGACTTATTGGCCACTGCATCACATTGGCCAATGCCATGGCGATTAGCTATTACAATGGCCTGTTTAACATTGGCGAATGCGATGCGATGGTCAAGTTATTTGTGACTGCGTGGATTTGGTTGTTTTCCTAAGGTGTAGCGGATTCGATTCCCGCGCAGTAACCATCAATTCTTAGATGTTTAGTTCCGGGTTTGGATATCATATCTTTTTGTTAAAATCTACGATACTTTTGTGGGAATCATAAAGGATTGAAGAGGATTATTTTAGGATTGGCTGAAAACAATATTACAAAAATTGAAAGTCAATATCATAAGTACTATTCATTCTCACAGAATCTAATGCGGCCGCCACACTATGATCCTCGCGCTGCCGCTATTTGCCGCGATGTTGCCCGCTCTGCCCACACTGCTCTACTCGCGCAATTAATCGCGACGCTCCTACAAAAACACAAACCGACAACTAGGTAGCGATGGGCAGGACGAGGAGCATGACGTGCGGCATGGCGAGTAAAGTGGCCACACTATGTCTCTGCCTCTTTTCCTCGCTACTTCCCATGCCACTCGTCGACTGTGTGGCGGCCGCATAACACAGATATATACTGTCAGCATTGTATTATGTAGGTACTGGCTCCAGATTGGATTCTACTTGACTGCCCTCCGCTTTATTAGCTCGTTAATATTCTGGCTTATCGCAATAGGATTTAAGAGATCGAAGCATTTTGATGCCTACATTAAATACTTAGCAGATGCTTGATCCTAATCATTTACAACTGCTAACCGGTATCAATAGAATTTGAGCGTTCACACTAACACGAAGCGAAAACTAAACGGATGCCTAACTTAAAATAAATCTCATGAGTCAAACTCCAAACTCGTGCTTTTTCTTATTTTATCTAGTTTTAAGAACTTGGACGAGGCAAATTAAGGGTAGCAGGCGATCCTTTCATATACGTTGCCGCTAAATAAGATACCGAAATCCTATTTAGCGGCGCAGTGGCGCTCTGAGGTTTCTGTCTACCCTCATGGGAAAAAGGCGTGTGTTTACGTATGTACCTATTTAAATTGTGTGACAAACGAGTTTTGTTTACAATAGTTAATCTACTCGTAACTACTTGCTAGCTCCTCGCTGAATAACTTCGAACAAGGCCATAACCGTCAAGGTGGAAATGATTTGATAATACGTTTGAATATGTTACACACGCTATTCCAATCAAATTGTTACCAAATATCTCCACGGATTGGTATTCAAATAGATTTATTACTAATTTCGACCCAAATAATAAAAATGCGACCGTAACAATGGCTGTCTTTTTGCATTTTAGGCTCGACAGATTTTGATGAAATTTGTTCCACCTGATCTGAGTTAGGTCCTTGGGACAAAGGAATTTTGTCCTCTATCCCAGTAAGTAGGTGATGGCACATACAAGAGATAGTTATAGTATTTATTTTAGGCGTTTTGGTAAGTTTAGCAATTCATTTACTTTTTTGGTATTAGTTATTAGACCTATCGGTTTAAAAACGATGACTGCATGGGCTGCACATAAGCCATATAAGCCAGCAGGTTTCACACTTTTACCAACATACAATAATTTCCAGATTTAGAACATGATTGATAGTCACAATAAGTAAGAGTACGCTCGAAATAACAAATATACAAATTGTTTCATTGCATTTATTTCTTTTAGAATAACTTGCGCAGATGGGTGGGAACCTACATTAATTAATTCAGCTATTATATAACACAGATCAATACCTATACTGTTATGTATTTGGGTTTGGCTATAGACACGTAAAATACTGCAAAATGTAATAAATATGATAGAATGCACTACAAGCACAACTGCACTATTTAAATTTCAAACATTATTTAGTTGCAGAGCCACACTAACACAATATCATACTCGAGCGATCACAATAACCATGATTAAAACGTAATCAGATAATGATATTATAACAACATTCATGTAAATGCTTCCAAATGTATAAATAACCATTGTCCTACTTAAAAATAACATTTTTACAGTAAATAAACTATAACACTTAACAGATTTAACCCTTGATTAACGAAATAAGCTCATAAATAAATAACTTATGCATACAGGTGGAATTTAAACAACTCCAATATTTTGGAACAGAATTTCGTTTCAGAATTATTATAATTGAATGTACACAGTTTAACTGACTAAGAACTGAAATTATTGAAACTTTTACATGGATGAGTAGCGAAATATGTAGCATGTCAGCAGAGTCATAACATTGACTTGAATGTTCTTTCATTGTTTTCTTTCGATGTATACAGTACATACACGAAACATGGTTCACGCTGACATGATAAAGTAGAAAACAGACACATCTGTTTGTCATTTTTGTGCTCCAATGGCATACTGAATATTAACACATGTATTCCCAAGAAATATAAATAAATCGAAACAAAACAAATAACAATTTGATTCAACAATGTTTGAAACATAGTTAAATAATATCTGTACAAGATAAAACAACTTGACTAGGCATATAAAAATTTTCTTAAAACTTCATAAGAGGCATTTATGATACCCCAACTTAGAAATGCACGGGAAATGTTCAGTAATGCTCCGTGGTAGAAGTTGGTGAACTTAGAGCCTCGCTTGCGTAAAATATATTTAAACTCATATACAATTGTCCTGTGAGGACCACCAAGTTCACACTGCATGGCAATTTTAATAACGTTCAACGGATAAAAAAGTGTGCTGAGAATTGCCCCAATTGCAGCTCCTGCCAAGAAGTTTTGTAAACTTTGATAGAGAACCTTCTCTTGCACCGGTAGTCTATCACGCACTTCATCACGAATTATGAAAAACATTGCATTGGAAGGGCCATTCCTAAATAATATTGGTATTAATCCTCTGTAAAATTCTTTGACACCATAGTGTTTGGCAATATGACTGGCTGCGTCAGCAGTGTTCTTGAACTCTTTGTGGTACTTTGGATGTATAAGTAAGGTTTGTAATCTTTCAAAAGGCATTAGTGTTGCTTCAAAAGCCCCTGCAATCATTCCTGCAGCTGTTTTTGCCAGGTAAGGATTGACTTGCCTATCTAACAGTGGTTGTAGACACTCGTCATATACTCCAAACATAAGGGACATTGACAGTGATCTCTGCATCAACGGAGGCAGCATGCCACGGTAGAGGAAAGCCAGGCCTTCCTTTCGCAACTGGTGTAACGCAAATGTTGTTTCAACTCCATGCATCATCTGGAACATGAAACAAAAACAACATTGTAGCCATGTTATTCCTTGAATTACACATATAATAATAATAATGTTCTTTATTCTTCAGACAACAATAAATCCATAGTGTTAGTAAACAATAAAATAACTTATTTCTAGTGTTTGTAGCTAAAATATTAAATGGAACAGAGTAAATAGTATTGTGAAAAGGACAACCCTGAACTAATGTTCAGTGATTGTCCTTCTCACAAAACTTTTAATCTATACTAATATTATAAAGCTGAAGAGTTTGTTTGTTTGAACGCTAAGATCTCAGGATCTACTGGTTGGAATTGAAAAAATGTTTTTGTGTTGGATAGTCCATTTATCGAGAAAGGCTTTAGGCTATATAACATCACGCTACGACCAATAGGAGTGGAGCATAAATGAAAAATGTTGCAAAAACGGGAAACGATATTCCTTATTGAGAGCTTCCGTTGCGTGCGCTGCGAAAATGGTTTAAGTTATGCAAATATAATGTATGAAAGAAATGTTCCTTTAAAAGATATATATAAAAGTTCTACAAATAAGTCCGCGATAGCATATATCTATCTACTAAGATTGACTCACTGTAACCATTTTTTACTATCGAAATGTTAGGTTAAATAGAATTATTTTTTGCGAAGCTTATTTATCCCATATGGTATTAATCTATATCTAAATAAATATGTTTGTTAGAAAGGAAATTTAATATAGAATATTTGTTCCTTTTACTCTATTCTATATAGTTTAAACAAATATCTTAGAAGATATCGCAATGTTAAAATGTACGCGAGACAAAATAATTACGCGGCGCCATCCGCGTCCCGATGTAGATACGTGGAGATTCTGGCCTCCAAATTCAAATTATTTATTGCACCATAATATTTACAAGGTGTTATTGTATATTGTTTTGTGAGCAGTAGTGGCCCAGTGGTGACGGCTCCGACTTACGAACAGTTGGTCGTGGTTTCGAACCTAGACAGGCGCATTACTTTGTGTAATTTTTTTAATCACCACTGCTCTCAAAACGGTGTAGGTAAACATCGTAAGGAAACCGGCATATCTTAGAACCAAAAATTTAAAGATTGTGACATCTACCAATCCCCACTGGGCCCGCGTGGTGGATTATAGCCCATCCCACACTTAGATAGGAGGCCTGAGTCCCTGCAGTGGGAACAATATAGGCTGATGATGATTGTATATTTAACAGTGAGAGATAGGTAATCTAAGGTTCTATCAAATATTATAGAGAGGAAAGATTAGCTTTTTGGTTTGTCACAATTTAACTCAAAACTCAGACGCCTTGGAAAAGTGGGTCAGCTAGTCATAACATAAAAGCACTTCTTTTTCTTCTTTTCTGATGCTGAATCTTTTTTTGCTGAATGAAATGCTTTAAAATTAGAACAATATGTTTAAAGACTTCATTAATTGCTAAGAATTTTAGTATGTTTACGTAAATTTTGATAAGATAACCTTATCAGTTTAGTTATAAGACATGCCCCCACAAGTTTTGATAAATACCTTTAATCTGTCTTAAACTCTGCATTATTTTGCATGCTGCCATTTTTGGCTAAAGAGAGGTTTTGGAAAATATTTTAACATTAAAAATAATAACAACTAATGACTACAGCAAAAAAATATGACTGCTGTGACATTGATCATCACACAAATTTTCCAATGGATTTTTCCAATTTAAAACAATGAGGTGTCCTTATTATGATGAATGTTTTGTTTAGTTTTAGTGTGTATGTAAGTAGAAATAGGAATGGATGAATCAGATTGTAAATTACCTGTCTAAATATGAGTTTATTCAGTGGATAGCTGATGAGTATGTTGCAGAATGCAGAGCCTCCTCCACATACAAACTCCTTCCAGTGCTCCGGCATGCGTGCGCGCACGACGGGTACGGCCACCGTACCCTCCCCGAGACATGCGCTCTCCAGGAGATGCCCTTCAGACATTTCCTGCTCTTTGATTTCACATGACATTATTTTTTGTCTTCCATGATCTGTAAATAAGAACACTTATTTCACTGTACGTCTATCAAGAAAGCCATTATCAGTATTATTAGATAGATTATAATGATATAAGTTGAAAATGAATGAGTGCAACATAAACAACTTAGGGCACCTCAGAGTAAACGAGTTATTGATACCTATTTAGGCAATTAAGTTACATAATAGTTGAATACCTTACCTTTCACGAACTGCAATTAATAACTAAATTATATAAATTGTTACGTGTGATATGAAGATCTAGTGATTTCATACTTATTTCTAAAGCCACTGCATATACACTTGTTCTTTATCAAAATACTAGTATTTTAGTGTTAATTGAGTAGTAAGTGAAAGTTATAGTCTATTTATTTTGAAATTTAATATTAAAGTAATATTTTTCATTGATTATGGCGAACATCTCAACCATATGCAACTTGACAAGTGACAGCACAATGACAGTAAGTAAGACACTTTGACAAAGTTGACATTATCTCATTCTGCAAATTATTGTAGTTTAATGTGTGCTCTGTGGTGGTGGAACGCGTTCTACCGCAGTCGTCATCATCATCATTCTCCTGTTTCTGATCCTATTTTTTCAGGGTCAGTGCAGCTAATCTACTTCTTTCATACTACTCGTCATCTCAATCTCGTACTAACCATAGACAAATTTGCTTAAAAGACAAGTAATCAAACAACAAACATTTCCACCATAAACATATTCCAACGACATGTGCAACAAAACAGTGCACCACCAAGTGATGCATGTCCTTTATGTCATTACATTTTGTCCCGAGTAATATTACATTACACCATCACTTCAAACATCACGCGTGATTTTATGATGTAGCGCCATTCGATAGCACACCATCGCGCGTTCTAATGTAATGCAATGTTCTAGTATAATAGGACATGCTATTGAAATAGTATAGTAACATAGCATTGTAACAGTGTGATTTACTCACTATGATTTAAATATACAAATCAAACAAAGTTGATTTTCCTTCATACTTTATACCCTAAATCAACAAGTAACGGGTTTCCAGGCTTAGGACTGGCAATATTCTTAGGCGTAGGATTAAAAGTATCTATGAAAGGGTAATGAAAGGAGTCAAGGACCCATGGATATTGGCGCGATAGTAAATGAACTAAAAACCTCGCAATATTTGCATTGCAATTCGAAATAAAAGGACAGTTGAGTATTTACCTATGACCGCTGGTGGTGTCAAGGAAATTTAAACCCTTTCAAAATAAAAATAGAGTCTGTTCTAAACAACATACTAAGTCACCTGATCGAGCGAAACATGAAATCGCACTAGCCTAGTTCCGGACTTCCGATATAAACCGAACATTGACGATGCGATGCGTTCGGGAGTAATCAAAGTTGTCAAGTCGAAGCTCCAGAGCCTTGAACATCGCCGACGTGTTGCCAGTCTGTCGGTTTTCTATCGGTTACATTTTGGGGAGTGTGCGATGGAATTGCACAATCTAATTCCTCCAAGCCCGTTCCATCATTGGACTACAAGACGTACGGCGATGCGCCATCGTTTCATGGTGGACATCCCACCCATTCGCACTAAACGTTTTGGGAACACTTTCATTGTGCGTACAGCTAAGGAGTGGAATTCCCTGACGGAGTCTGTATTTCCTGATAAGTATAACCTAGGGGTCTTCAAGTCAAGAGTGAATAGGTTACTTCTAGGTCAGCGTGCTACATCTTCGACCACATCGTCACTTAACATCAGGTGAGATAGTGGTCATCGTCAAAAGCTAACCTATCAGCAATAAAAAAAAAAAAAAAATCGGGAGGGCTCGGTTCGAGCGAGTCTTCAAGTCATGTAGCGAGCTACTGCGCTGCTGCCGCTCGCGTGATGTTTAGTGTAATGGTGTGATTAGTGGTGTTCAAAGTTGCTTTAAGGCAATCACTTGCTTAATGCTTAATAATTTATATTGTTCACGTGTTTTTATATTCTTTATTAAAGCACGTGATTTTTAAACGTGTAGGCATATCATGATGCCACTCACCGCGCTTGCTTTAAGTCAAGTGACTTAAAGCAAGCGCGGTGAGTGGCAGCATGCTATAAAAGATATTACATCGCGTTTATGAATTACGATAAAATAGAACCGTTAAAAATACAATGAACTTTCCTTCATACTTTTCAGGCTTAGGACTGTCTATAATTGAGCAAAACTGTAACTATATTACGTATTTATTTATGTGAGCCGCCCGAGATCGCAAAATCGTCCGTGGTGCTTATAACGATTACGCACTCAACGTTGCTTTTCGCGCGACCGACAGAGACAGAGAGTGCGATGTAAAAGCAATAAGCAAATAGCAACTTGTGGGAGCCACGATAGCATTTGCTTTATGATATGTGTATTAACCACGGTGCTTTATTTTGCTATATGATATGTTAACCACCACTAGGTGTGATGATTTTAGTCGAGTAATGTGTCATGTTACAGTACGCGCTCGGGTGATATTACACGTGATGCTAACTTAGTACTTACACATGTCTTCTAACTCAATGATTTCCACCAAAGATTAGAAAGATAACATTTCCACACTACAAATTTATAATCTGTGACTAGTGAGTGACTGAAATGAATGAATGAATTTCATTAGGCTACGTGCTGCTGTCAATAACTAAAATATAAACATGAGCTGAACTGCTTTTGATTCAGTTTTCCTATTGTATTTACCAGTTTAAGTATTAAACAATATAAAAAAGGATATAAAAATATAAAATGGCAGCGGTACTTAAAAAAAGAGCACTGGCTGAGTACAACAAAACCTTTCAAGTAAGCAACCTTAACCTTAGCTTGTGGCTGTACTTACCGCAGCTGATTAATGCAGATTATTCAATGAATGACTTGTTTTCAGGATGGTCCTCCTACGAAGAAGTTGCACCTCGTTAAAAAGCCGCTGATAGGAAGCTCAGCGGCTGCTTTCGTAGGCCTGTTAGAGAAATGCAAGTCTAGTGACGAGGCATTGCAATTACTACTGCGTATCTCAGATTGTCTCCAGTTCCAAGAGTCTGATGTGGAAGAGGCTATAAAGAAGCTGTCCGAACACTTCCAGTCTGAAGAAGAAGCTGTGGTGCGTGTGAAAATACTGTGGTTGTTCTGTGACATTGGGCTGGAGTGCCCTGGAGCCAATCTGAGCAATCTGATCGACGAGACAGCCCATTTAATTAAAAATGAAACTTCGCATAAGGTAATAGGTCCCATAACATCTTCTTTCATTTCAATTTTAATAAAATTGGGCATTGTTAATGTAAAAAAAGTCTATGACTCACTAAAAAATATCTTTTTAATAAGCACCATAGTTCCTCAAATATTGTAATTTGACAAACAGGTTATAGCACAAGGCATAGCAACTCTACTCAAACTTGGCAATAAGCTCAGTGATGACAAGATCCTCATGATGCGTCTGGTAGCCGTAGCCAAGGATAACCTAAAAGATACCAGCCATCAGGTGAAGTGCCGGTGTCTGCAGCTGATCAGTGAACTTTACCCTATTCACCCTGAGTCAGAGAGGACTACGGAGATGGCAGTTGAAGCTGATGCTATTGTGAAACTGCTGGGTGACTATTCACATGCTGAGGTGAGTACATGTTTGTAACCTTGGAATTACCATGGACTTAAAAACACCTTCATAAAGGTTACAGAATTATAAGTGTTACATGTTGAATTGGTAACAGAATCAAATATATGTAACACTTATAAATATGTTTTCAATGTGTTAATCCAAAACACTTACAAAAGTGTAACCGTAACATATCTGTTACAGATATAAAAGCGTTCAACACACAGTACAGTGTCAATAAGTGTAACAGGTCTTACATTCTTATGGCCACACGTTGTTGCCGTACTGTGCTTACTACTAATACCTAAAACTGATTAAATAATCAGTTTGTATGTGTAACTGAAATCAGTTACACATATTAACACATAAAAGGTTCCAGTTTGATTCAGTAACATTATTGTATCTGTTACATTTCAAAGAGTTTTTCTGTTAAAACTGTTTTAAAAACACTTTATTACGGTTACAGTTTGAGTCCCTGGGAATTACTGTTCAAAATATGATGATATTGGATTATTGGTGTTAATATAATATTTTAAAAAGAAAGTGACTGAACTGAGGTTTTATTAAATATACTAGCTTTTGCTCACAGCTTTGCACCATGCAAAGCTGTGAGCAGAAGCTGCAATGTTTTAAATGTAGAATATAACATTCGGGAATAGTGTAACTTCCTGTACAACATTTATTTATTTATTTAAGCAGGTACTTGCTACACTTACAGTTTGCACCAACGCGTGCAGCAAGTCAACATCACACACACTAACTTAAAAATCGTATGCAATAATGAAAAACATGAAAAATGTTATGGAATGGCATCAGTTGTTCTGAAGATTACCCACCAAATACAAACTTACAATCAAATGTTACATCTTTATAATACTAGTATAGATAATTATAAATCATTGTAGTTAATACTATTCTGATTAGTTCATTACATGGAGTAATCCAATATTGTAAATATGGTATACATTTTCAACTTTATTTCAATACCATAAGTTTCTGGTATTATGTTAACTGCTTAATGTTGCTCTGCAGTACATTGCATCAACTCTTATTATTGTGTAATTTATAAACTTTATCCTCCCTTTCAGGATGCCAGAGTGCGTTCAGGAGCATTCCAGTCTCTCCTCACTATGCATGAGAGAGGACAGAACCTCAGCGCAGGCCTATATGACTTGGTGTGTATAGCTCTGTCCGATGACTATGAGATTGTGAGGGAGGTAGCCCTCAAGCTTGTGTGGGTGCTTGGCAACAAATATCCTGAGAAGTAAGTGTTTCAACAATGGTTAGGAAATAAAAAAATATTTGTGAATAATTGTACCTACTAGAGATCGGAATAAATAGAGTTATTCTTACTTTATGGTGTGGTTAGTGCCTAACCTGGTGTCCTGGTGTAAAAATTTAACGCTTATAATTTAATTAATCAGCTTTATATTGAACTTTATAAATTATTTCGGGACTTTATAGTGAGGTACAATCCACAGTTACTTTCTTGAAGTTTATATAAATAGGTATATATATGATCTCCCCAGCACAATAACCCTATGCGACGGCGAGACCACAATGCGCCTGGTGGACGACGCGTTCGTGCGCATATGCTCGGCGGTGAACGACCTGTGCATGCAAGTGCGCGCGCTCGCTTGCACGCTGCTCGGCACCACCCGTGCTGTATCCGACCGCTTCCTACTGCAGACCTTGGATAAACAGCTCATGAGTAATATGAAGGTTGGTGCTAATGTACAGACAAATAAAATTGTGTTTTTAGGGTTCCATAGTCAATATGGAACCCTTATAGTTTCGCCATGTCCGTCTGTCGGTCTCTCTGTCTGGCTGTCCGTCCGTACATCCGTCCGCACTATATCTCAAAGACTCTTAGTACTAGAAAGCTGTAATTTGGCATGAATATACAAATGAGTTACGCCGACAAAGTGCTAAAGTAAAATATTGAACATTTTTTTTTTAGGTTATCTCCAGTACATATTAAAGTGGGGATGATTTTTTTTTCTCGCAAAGGCCGTTGTGTGGGATGTCGTTGGATAGGTCTTTTAAAATATATTGCGAGTTTGCTCAGTTTTTCGATTAAGGGATTTGTTTGTGAAATATTAAGCACTAAAGTGCAAATTTTTGTTAGACTCAAGTGTGCCAACCTAAACCACCGATACGGGTTGGGTTTGTGTGCGTGTGAAAAATATCATGGTTGTAGCATATAACGAAAATAAAAGGAAAACTATCACCGCTAAGTAGGCTTTACAAGTTTACGAGTAATAGTCTACCAACTTTTAACATGTAAGTAGTTGTATGAAATATTTTCCTATACATAATGTATGGGAGCGCAGGTCTCAAAGCTGCAAATGTAAGTTTGTTTTATTTTTAACCGACTTCTAACAAAAGAAGGAGGTTCTCAATTCGGATGTTTAAATATATATTTTTTTAAGTTTGTTCGGGCATTATTTCCGTCGCTTGCTAACCGATTTGAAAAATTCTTTTTTTGTTGGAAAGGGTTTTTGTCCCAAATGGTCCCATATTTTTTTATCGAAATCGGACACGCGGTTTTTGAAAAATCAACAAAACTCAAAAAAATAACTACATTGTCTACATTAATGATCATTTGTTCTCCGTCGTTTACGAACCGATTTGGAAAATTCTTCTTTTATTCGAAAGCCTATGCTTTCCTATTGGTCTCATAGTCAACAGGTCGGGATCAGATGATGGCATGTTGGCGAAATCGAGAGAACTCAGAAAAAATTTACAGCAATATTGGTATTTTCACTCTAACAAACTGATCTGATGGTAGAATGGTTCTTATGTAACCGACATCAATACGACCTCGCAAACTTCGTGATGTTTTGTTATTCTACTAATAAATACAAAACTTTGCGATGTCGTTTTGATGTCTAAATGATAGCAAATGGATTTGGATTGTTAAATTCCCATGTCTGTCTATTGTTTACACCAGTTCATAACATAACTTCACGCCGGTACGTTGTGAAGGGGTAAGCACATGTGAATCACTAAAAAGTAAAAAAATAAAATCTTTTTAACAAAAAATAAAACCGACTTTGACAAAAAATAAAACACAAAAAAGTGAAAAATAAACTTTAGAACAAACATTTGTTTCTGAAGGCGGTGGCAAAGAAAATAAATCAAACAAACAAAAGTCACCGACTAAAGTTTATTTTTCACTTTTTTGTCTTTTATTTTTTGTCGAAGTCGGTTTTATTTTTTGTTTAAAAGTTTTTTTACAATAAAAATCATCGGTCGGAGGCAGTTAACATATTTTGATGGGTAACTACGGAATCCTAAATTGTGCGTGCACTTGGCCGGTTTTTTTTTAGACCATGTGATCGTAAGAGGGCGCAGGGCGCTTGCGCGAATATGCCTGTGTGTCAAATAAATTAAATGTCAAGTTGATTTTTCTGATATTTTTTTTTATTTGAAATAATTGTAATAGTTCTGAAGTGTAAATGTTTATCTTTTTAAATATATTTCTTCTGTACGTGTGTTTGCCACTGAACTCCTAAACGGCTGGACCGATTTTGATGAATTTTTCGAATGTGTTCAAGTAGATTCGAGAATGGTTTAGTAGGTGCGCTGCTGTCCTGGCAGGAGGACGTCTGCCAGGTCCGCTAGTGTGAATTCTATTCAATTCGTGCGAAATTATTCCCTAACTATTCCAAAATATTAAAAAATGCACAACGTTAGTGTCCAAGTTTTTACTCTCGGAGTGCAACCCTTGTTTTTTCTTTTAAACAAGGCATTTCTCCTTTATTGTGGGTACATTTACAAACGTTTAAACTCACATACACAAACATTCAGACCCGAAACAACTATCTGCAGACCTTAGAAATATTTGTTCCGAGCGGGGATTGAACCCGCGACACACAGCGCAGTAATCTAATCGCTCAGCCACAGTGCCAACAGTGTCGTCAATGTAGTTAAGATTCCTAGATGACTTGCCAATATGACTGACCTAGTGCATGCAGTGGTGCATTGTTAAAAAATACTTGGATCTAAAAGTCTTTTATCCCAATTTATTCTGGGTTAGATATCCTAGTACTTTACAATTTATTGTAAGCTATCTCTTTTGACGTCTTGTTCGATAACACGTCATTTTTATTTTTCTCAGCTAGGTATTGGTTCACTGCCTCTTTTTTTTTTCAAAATACTCAAGTACCTTTTCAAAATAGTTTTGTAAACATTACCTCAAAAATCCCTATAATCTTGCAGAAAAAGCGTACAGCGCACGAGCGTGGCGCGGAGCTAGTGCGCAGCGGTGCGTGGGCGTCCGGACGGCGCTGGGCGGACGACGCGCCCGGCCAACTGCTGCACAGCGCCACGGTACAGCTGCTGCCGGGCGGCGCCGCCGGGGCCTTCGTGCATGGCCTGGAGGACGAACTTATGGGTATGGCACCTATATACTTTGCTAACAATTTCACTGCTGTAGCCACTAGATCTTTCGAAGTAGCCGCAACCCCAATGATAAAGTGCCACGTAACGAGTGGTGATATAAAAATGCTTCCGTAGATGGCGACGTGGCGAAACCAAAGTGGTTTTGGTGGTTTGGTTTCGCCATACGAAACTAAATTATAGTAACACCAATTCAAAAGACTAAAGAAGGAAAAAAACTATTTAGAGAAGCTACAGTGCTACTGCTACTGTGTTATGTCTTTCCGTCTCAAATCTTCCATCCTAAAAAATACAATTAAGACATGCCATACTGTCTCTATTTGGTATCTTTTCATTGGAATGAACCATCGAATCTCGCGAATTAGATGATATTAAATCAATGATAACTTACTTATCTCTCCCCAGAGGTCCGCACAGCAGCCGTGGACGCAGTGTGCCAACTGTCGATGGAGAACGTGGTGTTCGCGACCACCTCGCTAGACTTCCTCGTTGACATGTTCAACGATGAGATAGAGGATGTGCGCCTGCGAGCCATCGACAGCCTCACGCGCATCGCGCACCACATCGTGCTGAGAGAAGACCAGCTCGAGACTATACTGGGAGCCTTAGAGGTGGGTACAGTTATCATCATCAGCCTATAATGTTCCCACTGCAGAGCTCGGGCGTCCTCTAGGAGAGGGATGGTCACAGGTAGACAATCACGTGAGCTGCGGTGCGGGTTGTTCCAAAGAGATACTGCGGCCTCGGCACAAGGGCTAAGAAGGAATATGGGTGGTATTTAGTCAGTAGAAGTCTGACACTCCCTACCGCTCTGCCCGGGAGGAGTCATTTGACGATTTCCCGCCCCCGCAAAAAAAGGTAGACAATCACGTGATCTTATTATCGATCGTATTTTTGAGATCTCTATGTGATCACACTAGGAAGTGTCGAAAGGGGGGGGGGCGTTTTGGGGGAATGTCTCTTGTAAATAAGTAAAGTAAAGTAAATTTTGACGTTCGAAAAGTGCTGATTATCAGCCTAGTTTGAACAAATGAGTTTTGATTTGATCGATTACATAGACAATTAGACAGTCGTGTATGACCAAAAAACTTAAACTATCAATAACAATACTACTGAAAAAGTAATATAATTTCCAGGACTATTCCATGGACGTCAGAGAAGGCCTACATCGTATGCTGGGGTCCTGCACCGTCGCGTCGAAGACCTGCCTCGAAATGTGCGTCGACAAGATATTGGAGAACCTCAAGAGGTACCCACAAGTAAGTCTATATCTATTTAATTTTTGTTTTATTATATCGCGTCTTTTTTCGATGTTTGCATCAATTTTATTTCATCTTTGTAAAGGTTTTTAAATGTAATTTATCACCGAAGAATGCTTGTGAAGAACTTAACACCAATGTGATCGACAACCTGCTGTTTAAGTACATTTTGATATAAGCAGGGAAAATTGGTTATTGCATTTGAGGCAGATTTCACATCCGAGCCGCAGGGGAGGTTGTTACGGAGCCGAGAACTGGAGTAACAAATGCCCACGTGTATTAACGTTTTTCAATACAGTTCTGGGTCGACACAATTTAGATTGTCACATCGACACACTAAGAAAAAAACTATTTTTCCCATTATTACTAGAAAACTACGTTCAACCAAATCGTAGTACGATAACAGCCAGATTTTTCGAGATAGTGTATAGAACAATATATTTCAACTGTCGCGGAATGAAATTTTTAAGAGGCCAAGTAATACTTTTTGGTAGTACAGCCTAAGTCCAGCGTTACATGGCCCCTATTATAAAGAACAAGAGGTAAAAAAAATGGTGTGAGAAAACGGGTCAGGAAAAGATGGGCAATGACCGTACAAATGTGGTACAAAACTTAACTCATCTTCATCATAATTTTAGACCAGAATCACTCACTGTACTGGAATAGGTCTCCCTTTATTCTGACACTCTTTTTTATTCTGTGCGTTCCTTCTCTTAAACTTGACTAATATCAAATAATGTTAATCCAGGACAAGCGCTCTACGTTCCGCTGCGTGCAACGTCTGGGCAGTTCGCACGCGGCGCTGGTGTTACCGCTGACCACGCGGCTGCTGGCCGTGCATCCCTTCTTCGACATGCCCGAGCCTGACGTGGAGGACCCGGCCTGTATCCTTTATACTGAATGTTATATTGATGGACGGTGGTGGACGCGCCAAATTAAAAGAATTACTGTACCATCTTATCCCCTGATCTCTCTAGCTTACATTGTTTTCTATACATTAGATCTGCGTCTAATCTACCAAATTTTCGAAACTTGAGAGAGAGACGGGGAGACGTCATATCTCCGAAACTTCGCCGCTGCACTGGACGTCTTCAAGGTTCTGGATTGGGGAGGACTTGGCATCAACGTCAATGGCGAGTACATCAGTCACCTTCGTTTTGCCGATGATAAAGTGGTCATGGCTGAGATCATGGAGGACCTCAGTACAATGCTCAATGACCTTGGTGGAGCTTCCGAAATGGTTCCGTCCAATTTCCATTTTAAGACCCACACGTCTTAAAATGAACATGTACAAAACCAAGGTTACGACAAGGTCGGAGATTCTACACTCGAAGTTGTGGACTATTATGGCTACCTGAGACAAACGGTCAAGTTGGGTTGGTCTAACTTCGAAAAAGAGGTCAATCGTTTAATCCGACTTGGCTGGGCAGTGTTCGGGAAGTTGCGCGGTATCTTCTCGTCAAACTTACCACAGTGTCTCAAGATGAAAGTCTATGACCAGTGTGTGTGGCGTCATCAAAAAGCTCTAAAGTCACCCAAAGGGCAATGGAGTGGGCTATGCTTGGAGTCTCCTTGCGGGATCGCATCAGCAATGAAGACATCCGCAAGAGAACCAAGGCTACCGACATAGCCCGAAGAATTGCCAAACTGAAGTGGCAGTGGGCAGGGCACATTGCTCGCAGAACGGATGACCAATGGCCGGAAAGTTCTGGCGACCGCGAACCGGAAGACGTTGCGTTGAAAGGCCTCCCACTAGGTGGACCGATGACCTGGTGTAGGTCGCGGGGACCCGCTGGATGCGAGACGCACGGGACCGGTCAATGTGGCGACACCTGGGGGAGGCCTATGTCCAGCAGTGGACATCTTTTGACTGAAATGATGATGATGATGAAAAAACATAAACATTTCGCCAGTTGTGTTTTTTGTTTTACATCAGATGTTTCTAATTTAGAAATCGCTATTTCTAACATAAAATAACGTTTATTTCTATCACACCATCTTCTCATTTTCTTCTATTTTTTTTATTTACAATTTTATTTGTTCTGTTGGTGGTTTTAAAAAAATATATTAAAGTAGACTTTCATTTCTGTATTTTTATCTATTTGATTTATACATCTGACTTTCGGCGTAGGCGGTTCGGTATACTTTATTTCGGATCTAAAGTATGAAATACCCATAAATCCTTGACCAACCACTATCAGACATGTGCGTACTGATCCTGGTACTGAACGCAGCGCAGCACTGCACCACGATGTTGCCGCTGTTCGAGGAGCACACCATCAAACACTACACATACCTTAGAGACACCATGCCGCACCTCGTGCCATATCTACCTATCGGTGAGCAGTACATTCTTTTTTCTCGAATCGACAACTCAGAACTCAGGTTTAGTCTGACCAGTACGTAGCAACCTCACACCGGACAGCTCTGTCGTTTGCTTCATTTAAGTCCTGGAGCAATTAGTTCTGCACAGCGGGCAAGAGAGAAGGGGTGGCAAATCCTGTTGGGCTTCCACGTTTTGCATTAATAAACGTAAATATGTCTATTAAAACATCATTATAGGACTCAATTCCTTCTTGAATTGTTTCCTTTGTTTGGTTACCAACAGGACCCTATTACTAAGTCTCTGCTGTCTGTCCGTCTGTCTGTCAGTGGGCTTTATCTCATGATCCGTAAAAGGTAGACAGTTTCTCTTCTATCTTTTTCAGTCATTACAAGTAGTTAGAGTCCCGAAAGTCTGTCAACCAGTCTTACCAACAGGTATCGTAATACCCAGTACAAACTGGGTTGTGGAGGTCAGATAGGCAACTCCACGCAAAATACTTATATTTAGCTACATCCGGTTAAACTGGACGCAGACCTAAACATATCGGACACCGGGTGCAACAACGAACGCCGTAACAAATGACGTACATTTATGATATTGCTGCACCAGATGTAGACGCATATTTGACATCATTTGTGATCAATAACTGAACATTTTAGCAATTTTTGCATTTGTGACGTTATTGCACCCGGTGTGCGATATGTTGGGAATGTTGGGATCAGCATATACAATAGTTGGCAACAGGCTAGCTTCATAGATTTACAATAATTTCCAATGTCCGTTAGGCGACGCCCAACAGTCGAGCGCGGAGAAGATCGAGTCAGCGATGGACGACAGCGCGGTGCGGCGGTTCTTCGATTCCGTGCTGCAGCACATCGATAACGTTACCCTGTCCACTGGAGTGCGCCTCAAGATGCTGCACTCCGCTGAGGAACAGCTTAACAAGTCAGTATAACAGTACTTTCTTCATAACATCTCGCCTGTAATCCCCAAAGGGTTCGACAAAGGTGTACCCATTGATACATCTTCCATTTTTTCACACCAGAAGGTGAAATAATAAATCGTCGGGGCTGCGGGTTGTTCACAAGTTAGCGCGGCCTCGACATATAGGGCTAAGAAGGAACATGGGTGGTTTAAGTCACTAAAAGTCTGACACTCCCTTTCGCTCTGCTCAAGAGCGGGAGGGGGTATTTGATGATTTTCACCCGCCAAAAGGTGAAAAAATAAGATTTTTTATTTTTTTTTGGAGGTAATTTAATCATTTTATTTAACTAATAAAACAACATAATATTATCCAGATTGGCGGAAATGGAGCCGGCCGTGTCAGGTGCGGCGCAGTTCACGTCAGTGTTCGCGCGCTGCGTGCTAGCTCTGAACTCAGCGCTACACAGCACCAACGGACCGCCCTCGCATGCGCTCGCACACCTTACCACTGACTGCCTTAGGTTTGTTACTATACTGCCATTGTAGTTTCAATCAATAGGAACGGTATATTTTTCTTTCTCACATACAAATTCTGTAAACTACACTCGCGAGCAAAAGTATGGAATCACTTACTTGGACTTAATTCCGCGCGATCTTGAGTACTTAATAACTAGTTAGAATAATAAAAATTATACCATTTTAAAGGTTTAACTGTTAACTTTAAATTAATACCAAATTCATCCACATCACGCCATTATTTAAGAAGCTATCCCGGAATACGTGAAGAAGTATGGAAAAAGATATGTTTCAATTGTTTGATACGCCGCGAGTTGCACCCTATTATATAAAAGCACGTGTTATCGGATTTTTTTTATCAGTCGGCTTTCACACGTTGACCGGTACATATCTCCGCTACTTCTGACCCTTGAACTTGGAAGACAATTGTTGGTTATTGTGTAGGTGTGTGAGGTCTTGGGAGGACTCGGGAGCTCTTCAATTATACTTTTATTTTGATGTTGATTTGTAAGTATTTATTTTTGATGCGATGTTACAAGAAATCAAGAAATAGAGATTATAGGGTACACGTGGCGCGTGACTCGCTCGCAGTCGCCTTGTCAAGTGAAGTCAGTCATGCGCCGCCGTCGCGTCGGTCCCCTACCCCCTCGATCGTCTTAGTGTTGAGCCATAGATGCATAAACAACAATGGATACTACACCTACAGCAGCAGCACAAATCGTCGCCCTATTGCAAGAAGGGCTCAGCCAGCGGGCTGTCGCAGTCAGCTCCACATAAGCCAGTCCTGTGTTTCGAAAGTTTATAAACGCTTTCGGGAGACTGGTGGCTTTATCCCGAGACCAAGATCTGCAGGGCTATTGCGTATCTTTTAAATGACAGTGGCTAACCTATAGTGCCTATCAATTAATGTCAAATGGTTCCATTTTGTACTAAACCATAACCAATTTGACAGTTAATTCATAGACAATATGATAGACACTGTCATTTAAAAGATACGCAATAGCCCTGCTGGACGGCGCCGGTGCACATCGGAGAGGGATGACCGTTTTATCGTGTCAACCTCTCCGAAATCGACATATGACTGGTGTCGACGTCCAACAGGAGCTCCGAAATGTTCGTGGGGTAGCTGCCAGCGAGTGGACAGTTCGTCGAAGACTTAAGCAAGCTAATTTGACTCCAAAAAGGCCTGCCACAGGCCCGAAACTGACGGCAGGTCACCGACAAGCACGCCTTCAATTTGCTCGCTTCCATCTTGATTGGGAGGTTGAGCAATGGACCCGAGTTCTGTTCTCCGACAAGTGCAGAATGTGTTTGCACAGCAGCTATCGAAGGGGTCGGGTCTACAGGCGGCCTGGGGAGCGATTTGCGCAGTGCTGTTTTGCTGAGACAGTGGCTTATGGGGGCGGTTCTTGTATGATGTGGGCCGGCATTTCCTTCGACGGTAAAACGGAGCTTGTTTTCGTGCCTGGCGGGGGACGAGGAGGCGGTCTAACTTCAGACCGCTACATTTCCGATATTCTGCTGGAACATGTCGTTCCTTATGCGGGATATATCGGTGATGACTTCCTCCTTATGCACGATAACGCTCGTTGTCACACTTCCCGTGCCACAACTGAATACCTCGGAGAAGTCGGTATCGCCACATTGGACTGGCCAGCGCTCAGCCCGGACTTGAATCCCATTGAGCACGTGTGGGATGAACTGAAGAGGAGGGTTCGTTAAAGAAATCCTGCTCCTTCAAGTGTAAATGAGCTGAAATTGGCTTTGATAGAAGAGTAGGGAGGTATCCCGCAAGAATCGGTTCAGAAGCTGATTAGGTCAATGAAGAACCGTCTTCGAGCAGTAATTAGGGCGAGGGGAGGGAACACAAAATATTGAAAATTAATTTTAAGGCCAATTAAATTTTTTATATATAATAATATAATAATAATAATATTCCACAACTATCACACAACGCCATCTAGTCCCAAGCTAAGCAGAGCTTGTGTTATGGGTACTAGACAACTGATAAACATACTTATATATTTCTAAATACATACATATTATACAGGGTGTTTGGAAGGGAGCTGTACATACGCCTAGGGTAGAAACTAGGGATAGTCTGCTACCTACCCCCGCCCATTATATTGACCTTGGCCTCAAGGTTTTTTTTTAATTTAAAATTATTTCTTTACCTTACTACGGTACTTCAGGCCCCATAACTTTTCTTCTCCACAATTTTCTGGTGTAAAATAATTTTTTGCAGGACCCTAAGACTCTAACGATTAAAACAAGACCATTAGCCGACCGGTCCCATGGATAGATTTTGAGCTACAGGTAGTTTTAATCAAAAAATCAAATAAAAAATAATAATAAATTAAAAAAAAACCTTGAGGCCAAGGTCAATATAATGGGCGGGGGTAGGTAGCAGACTATCCCTAGTTTCTACCCTAGGCGTATGTACAGCTCCCTACCAAACACCCTGTAGATAAATTACACCCAGACACAGAACAAATGATCGTGCTCATCACACAAACATTTGTCCTGGGTGGGAATCGAACCCACGACCTCCGGCATAGCAGTTAGGGTCACTAACCACTAGACCAACAGGCCAATTATCACTTAATTTTTGTTGTTTTCTTCATTTATTATTTTTCCATTATCCTTATGTTTTCCTAACTTCTTCGCTCTAACCGGGATAGCTCTTTAAATCCTGGCGAGCTTTAAATGAATTTGGTATCAATTTAAAGTTAACAATTTAACCATTAAAATGGTACCATATAAGTGATTCTATACTTTTGCTCGCGAGTGTAGTAACAATGTAGCTAAAGTAAAGTATCTTTGTAATCGGTTTAATTATAGGTGTAAGTAAACGTACCAAGTCAACCAAGCATTATGTACATCAAACTAAGTAACCCTACTCAAAAAATTATTGCTAGGAACCAACTTTTTTTTTGGGTGAAGAATTATGTTTTACGGTAAAACTCAATGTAGCACACTCAAAACTTTGTGCTAATGGATGTTGACATGTTGTGACAATGTTAGACATAGGATACTATTTATCCTGGCTGTACGTCCCTGTGAAATAACTTTCGACCATCACGCGGGCGGACCCGTACATACTGTTTAGAGCGAAACTTGCTGACATCTGTTACTCTACTTTACCAGACTACAGCACCAATTCAGCGGCGTGTCCGAGCAGGAGAGCGCGTGCGTGTGGCAGTTGGCACTGCGCGTGAGTGCGGCGCGTCTGTGTGCCGCAGCGTCCCCCACGCCGGCCGCAGCGTCCCCCACGCCGGCCGGCGCGCCCGCCGCGCTGGCGGGGCAGGCCGCCGCGCTGTCGGCCGCGGCAGCGCTCACGCATCACGCTGAACTGCTGGATAGACTGCTGGCTTCTGCAGGTGAGGTTTTTTTTTTGAGGTAGGAAAATCATCAAATATGACTTGACTTCTCCCGCTCTGGGCAGAGCGGTAGGGAGTGTCACACTTCTACTGACTAAAAACCACCCATGTTACTTCTTAGCCCTTTGTGTCGAGCCCGCGGTATCTCTTTCGAACAAACCGCAGCCCCGACGGGTAGGGTTTGATTGACTTTGTGTAATTTTCACGACTGTAGTAACTGATGGTGACTGGTGTAAAATACGCTGCTGGGTCCAGCCCTGCTATAGACTGCTGGTTTCAGCCGGTGTGTCACAGTTTTGAACTAAGATGGTCGGTATTTTGACAGTTACACATCCCTATAAGCCTTAATTCCAGGAGCTTGTCGCCAAATAATAACGGCTCCACGGGTAAATCTTCGGGTTATGCCACGCTTGCCTAGATGGGGCTGTGGATTCCACCACGATGTGTGACCACCGATTCCATGCTGAGTTTTGTCCGTGAAGCTCGTTAAGCCATGATATCCGGCTGTCATTTATAGATCTTTGGCAGTTGTTACCAGTAGTCGCTGACCCGAAAGTCTTGACTTCCAGTCTTACCAAGGGGATCGTTGTATCCAGTACTAACTGGGTTCTGGAGGTCAGATAGGCAGTCTGTTCGACGTGCTCGTGGTGTGAAATAAAATAATAGTGGACTGTATTATAAAGGTTTGGCACAATGCCGACTAATTTACAATAAGAACTGTCCGGACAAATATATGTATAATAAGAGTAAATAAGCGTTTGTGAGTGTCGTCCGTCGCGGTAAGCGAGTAGCCGGCGCGGCGGTCGGGCCGGCTCGCTAGCTGCGCAGACAGATCATGTCGCCTGCGCGTGTCTGTTGGGATTCCCAACAAATACTGGTATTAAGCTGCATCCTTTTAGAATGGTAGTGGATACCTCTAACTAAACATTTTTATCTCAGCTGCATGCAATTACCTAACAAAAGCACGTACCATTATTTTTTTCGTCCACAGGAGTTGAACCCGACCCATTCACGATCGCCGTGTTCCGGCAACTGTCGATGAACGCGGACCACAAGCCGGCCGCGCTCGCTCGCGCCGTCTTGCCTCTATTGCAGTCCGCACCGCTGCCAGTTATACCTAAACCTAATATCAAGGTACGCTATTTTGACTTCCAAAGATGACCATGTGCAAGAAAGGAATTCCAATATTTCTGCCTTGTCTCCAAATTCGATTCGAAATATTACTAATGAAACATCAAGTAAGGCTAGGTAGCACATACCCCTGGTATATCATACTCGTAGCGACCAAAAACCAGTGATAGGAACAATCTGGAATGCAGGACTCGTTCGTTCGCAAATTCAAACGCGACAAAGATCATGAGTGGGAACTCATGATCTTTGTCGCGTTTTATCTTCGTAATTTTTTATTAATTTGATAATCTAGCTGCAGAACCATATTGTTTTTAGTCAGGAAAGTACCCATTAGGGGATCGGACAAAAAAAAAACTAATTAATCCGCCAAAAAATATTGGACACGTATTTTTTTCTTTTTTCACATAAACAAAAAATTAAGACAACACAGTGCTTCGAAAACTCGTGAACTCCTCGAAAACGTCACATGTTAGTACATTTTTTACCTACAAATGACGTTACAACCCCCCATGTGATCTTTGATGCGTCGTATCTTCGTAAATTTTTATTAATTTGATAAAACGAAAAACACGTATCCAATATTTTTCGATAATCTAACTGACAGACTAATTAGAATCATATTTTTTTGACACAGTCAGATCCCTTATTGAAATGCTTACTCTCTCTTATCCTTCGGTTTTCCGCTTAGTTGGAAGGTAACAAAGAAAATTAACTTTTTATTTATTAGCCTGTTTGTGTTTCCCACAGCTGGGCAAAGGTCTACCTTTTCCGCTTTGTAAAAAAAACTTGCTTTAAAATAAAAGAATGTTTGGCACGTCCAGATCCGCATGTGCACTGCGAGCATCCTGGAGCCGGCGGCAGACAACGACACGGTGGTGCGGTTCAGCGCGGGGCTGGTGGCGGGCGTGGCGCTGGAGGCCGAGGTGCTGCGCCTGCGCCGGCCGCAGCAGCTGCGGGTGCGCGTCGCCTACCCCGACACGCAGGTGCACGCGCTCGTGCCGCACAAGGACCATCTGCGACCGCTCGACCATTTGAATACTAGTGAGTGGGAGATACTGTAGCTGGGTATTATCATTTATCATGTTTACAGCGAAGTGTACAATTTTTTTGACGCCCAGTAATTCTTCCCTTTTTAATTTGTACATATTTTACCAGGAGACCAGACCAGGACCAAAAGTCAAGCTTGAAGGAAAAGCCCATAGCTTTTCTTAGTGGGATGAGTCATGAGGCTGGCTTACGATACCAATAATTGCCAATGTATTTTTATTGTTATTGTCTTAGGAACAATGGGATTATAAACAAAACATTATTTTGGTATCCTTTGTCACCAAACAATCAGACCATGAATGATTTTTTTCCGGTTTAATCAATAAATCGAAATTATTAATAATAGAATCATGCATGCAGAGGGATTTCCAGCAAGCAGAAATTTAATTTGTATTTATCTAGTGTTTCGTAACGTCTAATTTTAATACAGGAGAACCCGAAATAAATGTATTTTATTTATTATTTTATAAAAAGCTTAACTTTACTAATCTTGTGTATCAAATTAAATATTCTTAGCGTGTCGATAAAAATCTAAATTGAATCGACCCAGAATAAGGCGGCCATAGACTAAAATTTTATTTTTAATTCGCGCAGATGACGACGGCACACAGAACGTGCGTCTTCTAACAAAGGTATTAATATCCCACGGTGTATGGACGGAGCCCTGCGGCGTGGACATCTCAGTATGCCTCGCGGTGGAAGAGGGAGGCGGTCGCGAGCCAGCGCAGTTCATCGAACTATGCCGCCCTGTGCGAGTCACTGTCGCGCCCAAGCCTATCAAACGAGACATATAGACCATAGACACTAAGAGAATGAAGGTGTGAAAAGTATAATTATGGAACTCTGCAATGGGGAAGATGATTGGCGATAGCCTAGCTATGTTCAAATATCGTCTTTATTTGTAAATCTGTTAATATCATTTTATACAAAGCGGAAGAGACATCGAAGTACAAACAGCACATATTCAGTACATCATTTTGACACACCCCACATAGTTAACTGTGTAGGTATTGCGGGAAAAGGGGTGACTGTTTGTGCGTCGGTGTCCCATCCACCATGTATATCAAAATAGCTTGAACTCATTGGTCAGATTGAGACCTTGCTATGAACACGCCTGCTACTATTACCTTTGGACCTTTCCATTTCAGAATTTTCTACTTGGTATTGTATTGGTAAGTTCTTGAGAACTTGTGTAAATAAGTCTTCGAAAATAAACTAAATTTCTATTTCGGGAAAACTGTAATTTAAAAGTACAGTAAAGAACCAAGTACATCTCATAAAATGATTTTATTTAGCTAAGTGACTGTAAAAGTGTGCAGGTTCACGAATATTATGTTATGGACCACCTAGAATTAAGAACAAATAAAGAAATATTGATATATATATATTTTTTTTTTGTATATTTATTTGCAAACATGCGATCGGTTCTTGAACCATAAGCAGTTGTTTTTGAAGCGTTTGACATGTTAGGCTGGCCCTCCCATTGTTAGGCTGCCTTTGGGTACTGCTTTACTCAAAGTATATTATCCCAAGTGTGCAGTCTTTTAAGACGTCTTGTTGGCAGCGATTCACTTAGAGCCTGGGCAAGTCTGTTTTCGTGATTAATTATCCTCTCTCTGTAAGATTTTGTAATAGTTCTGATTTCCTCTTTGATGGTAGGAATTTTTAAATATGCGTGGATTTCATCCATTCTTGTGTACCATGGGGCATTCACTATGGCTTTAAGCACGCCATTTTGAAATCGCTGGAGTATTTCAGTGTTTGAGGTTTTTGCTGATCCCCACAGCTGTATGCCGTAAGTCCAGACTGGTTTTATGACTGTTTTGTAAATCAAAACTTTATTGTTGACAGAGAGTCGAGATTTTCTTCCCAATAACCACTCCAGTGTTCTCCATCTGTGATTGAGTTCATCGCGCTTTATTTGGATGTGGGTCTTCCACGTTTGTTTGCGATCGAGGTAGAATCCGAGGTACTTTACTACAGTGTTGTGTGGTAGCTGTTCATTACCAAGTTTCACAGCAGGGCAGTCTCCATGTTTAAGGGTAAGTGTGATGTGGTTGGATTTAGCTGCACTAGCCTTGATGCGCCAGCTCTTCATCCAGGTATAAACCTTATCCAAGTGCGACTGTAGCTTACTGGAAGCTACTTCTGGGTTGGCGTCAGATGTCAGCACTGCAGTATCATCGGCAAAAGTGGCTGTCATTACAGTTTCCGATTCGGGGACATCTGCTGTGTATATCAGGTACAGGAGGGGCCCTAGGACAGAGCCTTGTGGGACTCCAGCTCTTATGTCGTAAAATTCTGAGGTGGCCTCATTAATTTTTACAAAGAAGATACGATTTTCCAGATAAGATTTCAATATCAGGAACAGGTTGTGTGGTAAAGTTCTTTTCAGTTTGTACAGCAGCCCAGGGTGCCAAACCTTATCAAAAGCTTGCTGTACGTCCAGAAACACCCCTGAGCAGTATTTTTTGCTTTCGAGAGTATTTCTAATATGTTCACACACTCTATGGACTTGTTCTATGGTCGCATGTCGTAGAATTAAGATTTTGTAGAATTAAGAACAAATAAAGAAATATTGATATAATTATAATATTTTTATTTTATTTACAACGCACCTTATATTGTACCTCATATTCCACATGGCAAACTTAGAAGTTTAACTTAATTTAAAAATCACAATACTTTTCTTAAAAATATGATAAGTAATAAGTATACATTTTATTGCATGGTTATTTAAATTATTAACATATTTCAATAAAATATTTAAAGAAAAACTAGCGTTTTTGGCTGTTAGGGAGAAACTAATTTTACTTTATACATATTACTAAAAAGTTCTACCAAAAGCATTTGAAGCATCCTTCTTCATCCTGTTTCTTGTAAAGTTATATTTTTCATAGGTTTTTACGAAACAAGGATAAGTTATACAGCAGTCTTCAAGCGAAAATGGAAGCAAGTAGAGGTAATTGAATATTTAAAATGCAAATTAGGTCACTAGACGCTTTTCAATGCAATAACTGATACAATTGAAGGGCACAGAACCAAAGTGGCATAACACCTCAATCACCATTTTATTTTTCATTTTCTATCTCTCTTTCTCATCAATATCAGTTCATTTCAATCAGTTCTCATACCAATCTTTTGCTGCTGACTAATTCTCAACCATCTATCATCTAACTCGCAACCCAATCTCTGCTAATTTCTGGTTGATTTTTATATTCTTTACCCAAAAATGCTAGTTTCACTGTGTGCAGCACTTTAAATTGAATCAAAATGGTGGACGGACTATGCCTCCAAAGAAAAAGTATGAACCCCATTTCATTATACATATTTTGGGAAGATCTGTGTTTCGGCAGACTAAGGCTTCATTCTTAATGTCTATTCTATTCTTTGTCGATAGAGAGCAGGTCGGAGCGTGCTATACAGTTGTGTATTAGCTGCTTGATACCTGGCATCCAAGTGCCGACCAAGCTCACATGGTCTATCATCAGTGATCTGTGTATGTCATCTGCTATCCTTGGATAGTCATCCCGGAGTGCTGTAATCAAATAATTAATAAATATTTAACTGCATAATCATAACAATTAGCTTTATTTCAAGTCTTCCGTAAATCTACACTAATATTATAAAGAGGAAAGATATGTATTTTTGTGTGTGTGTGTGTGTGTGTTTGTTTGTAATGAATAAACTCAAAAACTAATGCGCCGATTTCAAAAAGTCTCATCATTAGAAAGCTACATTTACACTGACTAACATAGGCTATACTTTTTATCCCTGTACTCCCATGGGAACGGGAACTACGCGGTTAAACCCGCGTGACGTCCACTAGTACATTAATAAACAAATTGATCCTTTGCATCAATTTTATATTGTTTAAGCCATGTCATACAGGTTTCAAAGAATTTCTATTGAGTTATGAATTTATGGATAAGTTTTTAATGAATTAAACTTCAATAATAAAGAATTTCGCAGCTATGAATACAGTATTAGTTCATTGTTTTGTTTACTTTTCTGGCTTCTTTTGGCTTAGCTGTTTGTTTTATTGTCGACCTCATCTCTGTCATCGGGACAAGATTGGGTAAAGAGCAGGCCCATTTAATTTAAATAACATTTTGGGCTTTGCCGCAGTTGGGTAAAAAAAGACAAAGTTTATTTTTTATATTACAATGCAAAAGGGTCAACTAATTTGTATTCTTTTTAAATATTGATGAGCTATTGTACTGTTTAAAGAATTTATGTTACATAACTTTATTGCAAGGGAAAGTAATGGAACATTACATTAATGTTTACTGGCTGCTCAATGCTCTAGATGTGCAGTGTGCATGAATTTAGGTTTTAGCCGTAACAATAACTCTATGACTCAACAGAACAGATGACTCATTACAATAACAGAGCAATTAAATTAGCAGCAAATTTAGGTGAATTTCACAGATGAATCTAAAATGATTGCTGTTGTCATTGCTGGTTATTGCTCTGACTTGACAGCATTTAGGTTCATTTCTGAAATAAGATAGCTAAAAGAACAAAGATGACAAAAAAATCATAAGTTCAGTTAAAGATTTGTTATTAAGGAATCTCACCATATGCCAGGTTCTTCATTTCCACATATATTCTACTATCCAATTTCCCAGTGGACCACATTTCCTCCATCACCCCTATTCTTCTTCTAATATCATTAGATTTGGCACCAAGCTCGGTACTGCTCTCCAAGAGCTCCAGAAGTATTCCCTTTACTTCCATCAGCGTATTCTCACTGTCCACATCCACCTCTTGTGGTTCTATTCTTGGAATCTGTATGGGTGGTGCAGGTGGGAATCCAGCAGCTGCAGGCATTGGAGGTAGGTTCGCAGAGAGCATCGTACCTGGACTAGACGTGGCGCTCGATAGCGGAAATGCCACTCGTTTATTCAAAATGTTTCGCGGTTTATTCGGTGTGGTCTGCGGATTGTATGCAAATTTCGGGGGGTCGTTCCAGCCAGGGTCAATTGGCGCTGGAAAAAAAATACAATTAAGATTATTTATTATCTCTATTCACTAAGGTTTCTTTTTTATTATCACTAACATTATGTCTTGGTTACGTACCTGTGACACCTGTATTAGGAGTATAACCGCTGGTGTTCATTTTTAGATCACGAATACAATCAATGAACAACGACACTTAAGTTTGGGCCAAACTAATTTTTACAATATGCTACAAAGATAGCAATATTGCAAAATGTTGCACATGCACAGTTTCACTTTTCACTAATCTTTGCAGGATTTTGACGATTGATTGAAAAACTGACAGCTTGACAGCTGACAATCGTAAGCAGAGATAATGACATGTCTAAAGTGGTTCCCAGCCCCAGGTATGGTCTAGAACTAAAAACTGATCGCAGTATTCGCAGTGGTGGGGAGAACAAGTGCCCTTCGTTTGCGAGGGTACTCCGTACTTTACATCCCGTCGGGCACAGCCGTCGGGGCCGCGGGTTGTACACTAGTTATCGCGGCCTCGACAGAGGGCTAAGAAGGAACATGGGTAGTTTTTAGTCAGTAGAAGTCTGTCACTCCCTTTCGCTCTGCCCAAGAGTGAGAGGGGTTATTTGATGATTTTCCACTCGCCAAAAAAAAAAGGGTACTTTACACCCTGATTCAAATAGATCTTTGGCAGTAATTTTTTTGACCCCAAAAAATGACGTTTCTTAGCAAAAATTTGTGCGTACCATGATTTAATCGACACTGCCAAAATGCAAAAAATACATTATAAAATTTTAATTTCGCAAGATAACTTGGTGCTTTCAAATGCATGTACTATATTGTCTTGCGCCTTGTTTATTGGCTGGTGTGCAGAATAAGGGACCATAAACCGTGCATCGAGCACAAAGTGGCCATTGAATTTAGCAGCTGAATGCAAGCTCTAAGAATGTCTTATTAGGTTGAACAAGCTCTAAGAATGTCTTATTAGGTTGAACAATAATCACATGAACAAGAAGAAGACTGGTTACACTAGTAGTACTGGTAAAAGTCTACGCGGACAAAATTGGCCAAGTGGCTTTTGACTGGAAGAAAATACCGTTACTGGCCTGCAGGGCTATTGCGTATCTTTTAAATGACAGTGGCTATCATATTGTCTATGGATTAAATGTCAAATTGGTTATGGTTTAGTACAAAATGGAACCATTTGACAGTAATTGATAGGCACTATAGGTTAGCCACTGTCATTTAAAAGATACGCAATAGCCCTGCTGGTAGTGCACCTTATCTTGGATTTTGGAAATTACAGTTTTGTACACATAGTTTGTTCTGGCAACATTGCGTGGTTGCTTGTCAATTTGACATCATTATCATCACTGTCTGCCATAGAGTATAATAAGTCTAAAGGAACTGTCTGCTCAAGTCAAACTGCGGTGTGGATGTGAGAACTATTTGGGCGAAATTATGGCTTTTTCAACAAATTCTCACGTATTTAGCAGTGTTTTATCTGTTTTATTGTACACCCTTTTGTCAGTACAAATCTCACAAGGTATAGTTTGTTACAATTAATTTTATTATCAATTTCTAACGTATCGCAGTGATTGCTAAAAAATTACGTGGCCTTTTGTTATGGGAGGATACGAGATTTATTATAGATTCCCTATAAAAGAAGGTGTTATGAATAAAAACATAATGATTCAGTTTTTAACTTGTGTTTTTCAGGATCAAAAGCAGAATTTGTAACATGCGGCACTATTCTGAAAATGGTAAACACGGACTTAAGATTACGACTTCACTCACACGACGTGAAGTACGGCTCGGGCTCCGGCCAGCAGTCGGTAACGGCGGTGGATGTGGCTGATGACTACAATAGCCACTGGTTGGTGCGGGCGGCCCAGGCTGAGTCGTGCAAACGCGGGTAAGTCCTCTTAATTAACATGATAAAGCTGCTTGTAGGTAAATAACATAGCTGCAAATCATTTCTTTCAATCTTGATAAAGCATGTGGTTAATTTTCCCATTGCATTTCATACTGGTGTGTGCCTTTTCATAATTCAAAGTTATCCTTTCTTGTATGCATGAATCATCATCATCTGCCTGGCCTTTCTCCAACTAAGTTAGAGTCTGCTGCCAGTCGAACCGAATGTAGTTTTACACCAGTATTTTACATTCAAATGTATGAACTCCTTTACAAAACACAAGAAAAAATTGTACACTAACTGTCTCAATTACTACATTGCAGGGTTCCCATAAAATGCAATACCAACATCCGCCTGCAGCATGTATCAACTAAGAAGAACTTGCACTCCCACTACTTCTCATCCCCACTGTCGGGCAACCAGGAGGTGTCATGCTATGGTGATGAAGATGGTGAAGGAGACAGCGGAGACCACTGGACTGTGGTGTGTAATAATGACTTCTGGAGGAGAGACACTCCTGTGAAGTTTAGGCATGTGGATACTGGAGCGTAAGTATCTCATCTTCTAATTGTGACTAGATCAAATCAAGTTTTTTGTTTGAGTTTTATAAGACGAAGGAGGGAAGGGAGGCCTTTGCCCTGCAGTGGGACAGTATAGGTTCGTAATAATTAGACTTCTGGAGCTTGTTCCAAAATCAGCTGTCAACCCTTTTCCTATTGTAACTGGATATTGCAAAAACCTCCAAAAACCCTTTCATTGTAAGATGTGACAAAGAATCGAGTCACCTTTTATTTAAGAGATAGTTTTGGGAACCAACTAACCAAGACAATTTATATCTTGCAGGTTCCTTGCCGGCTCAGGGCGTACCTTTGGGCGGCCAATCAGTGGGCAGGGCGAGATCGTCGGTATCAACTCTCAGTATGGTGCATACACGGACTGGCAAGCCAAAGAAGGGCTTTTCATTCACCCCGGTGAATTACTACCTCACCAACACGCAATACATTCTGAATTATAATTTTAACTTATTATTTATTGTGTAATGTTTTGTAATTTTATTAGGTTGTATAATCAGGGTTTGTTTGAACACTTGTGTACATAAATAGGAACAAATTGATGAAATTTGTCTACATGCGTACTTATCTGAAGAATCAGTCATTTTGGTTTTATTTTTGCTGGTCAAAACAAATGTTTGACATGTTTATCAGTAAACAAACCCTCAGTGATAATGTAGCTGTGAGAGGCACAAGGACATTCAGCTAAGTCATTTGTTTGTGGTAAATCTCTTGCTATTGTTTTCCTCATTTCTGAGTATTCATGACAGCAACCAAGTTCCTAATATCAATGCATTATCTTTTGGCAACACTATGGTACGGACACTAATTTATTACCACATTGCGGTCTCATAAATCAGCAATACGATAATTTTACATTGATAAGGCTGGAATTAATAAAAATAATAAGTAAGAAAAAAAGAACACGTTTTATTTTCCTAATAATTTTATTGTCAAATAGTTTGTAATTATATTATACAATGAGTGAGGTAACAGACCCCTGAGAAACTTGTTACAAATGACAAGTGCTTCACCACCATCGAATTTGAAATAATACTGTCGCTTCGCATCTCCATCTGTGAGGTTTCGGCGTAATTTGGAAATAAACGGTATAGTGTTGTCGTCGCCTCGATGGTGTAACTGTGTAAATAAACTAAAGGTACGGTCATACCAATGCATTCACTATGCGGAAGTTGAACACTTTCATTAGCCCGTGTCCGTAATCACGTCTTTTATCCGATGTTACTGAAGCACGGAAACAAGTTATAAAAATATAGTTATAAAACTAAATAAAAAAACTCCAAACGCAACCCGCTCGCACCGCAGCCCTCAGTCATGGTGCTCTCGATCAACCACTTACATCAAGAGGTTCTACTAAAATTTAACTTATCTAACGTATTCACGAACGCGACAAGGTGTCCATCATAAGAATGTCATGTTATGAATTAGACCCCTAACAAGGAGCTCCATACACCAAGCACGGTGCGGTGAGCAGCGGCTTGCTTTAGTGTTTCCTGTAAAATTAAAGGTATGGGTTGTGAAAACTCAATAGTACACAAGTGCACCGCACTGCATCGTGCTTGGTTTGTGCAGCTCCTAAAGTAACAAGACAGACGGAAAGTGAAGTTAAATACATATTCACTATTTTTATATCTACTTAGATATTACATACAAAATCAAAGATGGCGGATAGTGGACAGAATAATTATATTGTCCTAAGTTAGAGCAGTAGTGCTCTAGAAGGGAAGGTTATTTAAAATTATCATCAAGGATATTGCGCGCTACGCGGCCACGACCACGACCAATCGAACGCCATAACAACCAACTCGAACAGCTCAACCTATTGTGGGCAAACTTTGTGGACAAACTTTAGTTTGCTAATCCACATCTTGGTCAGAACCACAACCAGTCCTGACCGTCGCCGCGTAGTTCGCCATATCACCGGCAAAACTTACAGGATATGTAAGAAGACTACTAAATAAATAATTAAGAGATACAATCGGTGGACATAAAAGTAGTTCTTTAAAAAAAAAAACTTACTGAAATTGATTTTTGAGGCGAAATAAACTTTTAAAAAATCATGTATGTGGCTAATAAACTAACAATTGAAACAATGGGCGTAAAATCACCTTGAGTGTACTAACCCTATACGTAAAACAAGAATCTCGCGCGAGATTGTCTAATTAAGTGTAGGCAATATTAAATTCATTTAACTAATTGTAATGTGTCGAGTGGCTACTAGCAGAGTTTGTTGGCTAATACACTGTTGAGTTTTTCTAGTGCGTATGTGAGGTTCGTGTATAGCTTCTTATCACAGCCGTGCTCCTCGATGGTGCTGAAGCGGAACGTTCGGAAGTTCTTCTCCACGTCAATGTATGTGACGGCTTGCATGAGCGGACACAGGATTATCTTTGTGTGGTCTTGGAAGTTAATCTGTTGGGTAAAAAGGGATTATTAGAATATTACAGTTTGCAGTATTGAAGAACCACCATGTCACAACATATAGTGTCTTTACCATGAATTTAAAATAATTATTTTTACCTGTAGTGTTCCATTGGTCAGGTACATGATGACTGCCAGTGTGGTTCTGAACCACTGGTGCAGATGCGGTAGTCGGGACAGTCCGTCACTCTCTCTCACTGGTACTGATGCACCTACAATAAACCACAGAATATTACTACTGCATTCTGGACAACATTGAAAGAGAATTCAGACTCGCGAAGCTGGAAGCCCGGGCGCGCACCGACCGTTTTCGTTCGTCGCATAATTCGTGTGTGACCAAGTGTGATTGGTGTTAGATGTGATTTATGTTGTATGTTTGAAACATTCTGGAGTGGCGACCGCGAACCGACGGATGACGTTGCGTTCCAAGGTACCACACAGTGTATCCATGACCTGATGAAGGATGGGATCCGCTGGATGCGAGACCCGTCAATGTTGGTGGAGACCTATGTCCATCAGTTGAGGTTTTGCGGCCGAAATAATGATGGTGATGTAAAGTGGTGATACTTTACCAGCTTTCATGAGGTGCTCAGTCATATATCTTCTGAAGTAAGTGAGGAGTTTCATTTTCTTGTCGAGCTCTTGCGGGTATTCGCGCATCGTCATGTACTGCTCCTGGCCCTGCCGGTTGATGTAGTGCACGTTCCTGTACGAAGGAGGGATTGCACTATAATACCAACACTTGAATACGCATACGAACTCTAATAGTTAGTGCGTATGCGTATTTGTGTGTGTGACAAATATAAAAATAAAAAACTTTAAAAGAGAGAAAAAATCAGTTTTTTTTAAAACCAGTATTTAAACAGCAGAAGTAAAACAAGGCAGTTTTTCGGGCAATACAATGTATTGACTTGCCGTAAGCGCGTATTGTAATTTCGTTTATCTTTAAACAAACATATAAAATGGAAGTGCCTGTAATGTCAAAATAACAGCTTTTTGCTGAATGTTATTGAAAGTTTATATGGTACTTATAACAAAAAACATTTATTACCAATTGAACATACAAGTTGGAACAATTTTAACAGAGCTTCAGAGGTCCATGCATAAAAAAACCCTTGAAATTGTTAACAACATCTGATTTAAATAGGGAAGTAATATTTTTATAATAATTTCACGCAGACAACAGCTAGCTTAGTCAGAATTTCTAAGATTCATATTACTATTATTTCTCAAACAAGCATACTCACAGTCCATTAGCCAGCATGATAAGCTTGGTGGTATCATTAAACATGACGCCGACGCTCTCATCGCACAGCTGGTAGCCGAAGCCGTATTTGTCGCTGTAGTCCACCCACTTGCCCACCCAGACCAGTGGTTGGGCCGCGGGGTCGCCAAGCTCGTCTGTAAGGCATTCTGGACGGCATTTCAGCTGTGGAAAAGAGTTTGTATTTGATTGGTAAAATACAGGTGCAGGTGTTGGATGGTTCCAGTCGGGGCTGCGGGTTGTTGTAAGATACCGCGGCCTCTAAAAATTTGTGACACAAAAATGGACCCCCTTAACGAAATACTGTATCTATCATTTACGCGCCTAGGTCTGTCATTTATTTACTACGCCATTAGTTTACTATGTCAGTTATGAAATGGTATTAGGCGGTAATATCGTCTTATAAGGAAACCTTAGTAAGAGCACCTTCAACATTCGTTATTCAAGTTTGAACTGTCTTCTTAGAAATAATTTCGTTGTCACTGATTCGAATTAGGGTCAAACAACATTATGGTAAGTGATGATTGTTCTCAATAAAAAACAATAACAACCATGATTCAAATTGTTGAGGTCAAGGTTTATTTATTTTATGAGTCTCCAGACTAGGCAGAACCCTTTGGTCCCCAAAGGTCTAGGCCATGATGCTCACACTGTATAATACTGTTTTTTAGTAAACAGAAAGTCATAACAAATATGGAAAAGTAAAAATGTAAAAAAATAAAAACTGTTGAAACGCATTGTCAAAAACCAAACTTATAGAAAGCGATCGCGACTTGTACACATGCCCGATGGTCAGTGTCACTTACCTTACTCGAGAGCAGTGCGCCGAGCTGATCGCGCAGTGCGACAAGGTTCTGTCTGTGGGACGTCGGCTCCACAGCGCGAGGCTCTGCGGCGATCACTTCGCGTTTCACTGGCGAGTCCACCGTCATCGCCATGTGATCTATAACTTTGGATGTTTTGTATGTGTTCTCTTCAATGGGAAATATAAAAGTTGGTGAACTTCTATACTAATGAATGATGGTGAGAAAGGCCTGTCACTTAGTCAAGTGCAGTAGGATTTATTAGTGAATTTAATGAATTATTACCATAATACGCCGGTTTTATTACTAAATAGTAGACAACCATTGACCTACACTGACGTGCTATAAAATCGACCCTCTCTAAAGTTTCGATTCAGAACACAATACATAAAAATTAAGCTCGGACAAACACGACGACGAAAATAAATTATAAGAACCTTCAAATTACTAATAATGTAATTTGAAGGTATATTTCTTTAACTTTATTTTTACATACCCTACTCTTCAATAAACGGAATGTTGGTTGTTGATGATACCGACTCATTCACTCGGACAAGCTTATTTCTCATTGTTGATAACGTAATCTCAGTTACATTCCATTGTTAAAAATTTAAAAGTTGGTTATTTTTACTAATTTAGAGTTTAATTGTTTTTACTCTCTGTGAAAATGGATATTACTCCGTCCGTCTGAGTGCGTTCAAGTTGTAGCACTGGTCCAGGCGACGAGTATATCGAAGGTTCTTAGAGACTGGTAGCTTCAATAGCCGATCAGGTTCGGGAAGAAATCCGACAACTTCAAAACGAGATGATTAATTTATGGTGTCTACAAGTTTAAGAATATTACTACATTTGACTGGTAATCAGGTGCAATAACAACTTCGTAGTGTTCGCGGTGTAAGTAGATGGATTGTACGACGGAGACTTGCAGAAAGCGAATTGCACCGTCAAAAATCCGTTAATGGTTCTAAATTAACCCCCACGCATCGCAAACTCAAACAGATCTTCAGGTCGTATCCGGACCTCGTCCAGGCAATATGACTGTACAGCGATAAATTCAGGAGGTGCTACAACAACATGTTATGACATAAGCCGGATTTGTAGGTGAGGGTTTCACTCTACTGCAGGACAACGCCCGTCCACATACAGCCACGATAGTATTCCAGTACCTACGTGAGGTGGAAATTCCTGTAATGGAGTTGCCAGCAAAGAGCCCTAGCCTTAATCTCATTGAACATCTATGGGATGAGTTAAAGAGAAGGGTCGGGAGGAAATCAGCCCCCAGAAACTCTCCAGTAACTAAAGGTGGCTCAGAGGAGTGGAAAGTTATACCCCAAGTATAATAAATATAATAATAATAAAAATAATAATAAGAACTGGCGCAAACCTGTAGTGCTTGACACTAACGACCGCATGGAGGTATGGAAGAGTAAGGAGCTTCACGGACGCTTTTTCCGGGCCCTACACGGGCCCGACGTAGACTTCCTAGCGTCCGTAGCCTGGCTACGATCCGAAGAACTCTTTGGAGAAACCGAAGGTTTTGTTTGTGCAATAATGGATGAAGTTATAATGACGAATAACTACCGGAGATTTATTGTGAAGGACGGCACGGTTGTCATATGTCGGGCATGCCACCGTCCGGGCGAATCAGTCCGTCATATTATCTCTGGGTGTTCTCGTCTAGCTAACGGAGAGTACTTGCATAGACACAACCTTGTCCAGCCAGGATTATCCATCAGCAACTTGCTCTAAAATACAGCCTTGTGGAATCGGAAGTGCCGTACTACAGGTATGTGCCCGACTCAGTTCTCGAAAATGGCAGTATCACATTGTACTGGGATCAATCCATCATCACTGACAGGACTATTGTAGCCAATAAGCCTGATATAGTGGTGGTGGATCGATCAGAGCGGCGCGCAATGATTGTTGACATAACGGTCCCGCATGACGAGAACCTCGTGAAAGCTGAGAAAGATAAACAAATCAAATATCTTGACTTGGCTCGCGAGGTTGTCGACATGTGGGGAGTGAACTCAGCGATCATTGTGCCGATAGTCGTTTCAGCCAATGGCTTAATAGCCAAGAGCCTCGACCAACATCTGAGGAGGCTCTCGTTAGGCAGCTGGATCAGGGGCTTGATGCAGAGAGCGGTACTCCTGGACACGGCTCGCATTGTTAGGAGGTTCCTTTCTCTGGAGCCCTGACTGCTGGTAGCTTGGACCCTGTTCCCGATACCGGTGGGCTACTATTTTTTATATTTCTAAATGTTTTTTTTTATTTTGTATAGGAATATTTAAAAATATAATTTATATGTATAAAGTTAAATAAAGTAAAATAATAACAAGGTCAAAGAAAAACCAGATTGCAATAAGTGCACGTGGGGGGAATACAACCTACTTAACAAAGGTTTCTTTGGAAATTCAATGCTTTGTTACTTTTACTTTTAAACTTACTCATGAAAAAATTAAGCTATTCTAACTGTTTTTCAGTCGGTAAAATCAATACACCGTAATCTGTTAGAGTAAAAAGTGGTCCATTGTAAATATTGTAATGTTAGACTGACATTTAAGAAACAGTAGGAAAAATATTCAATAATTACTTATTTTATATTTTTATTTATCGTGGTCGGAACGAAAGCGTATGTGGTCTGGTGGTGGGGTCTGACCCAAGTCAGATTTAAAAATAAGTTGAAGAAGTTTGTTTTGTTATATGATAGAATATTATGTTCATTAGCATCTGTATACTTACCATTCGTGTTAACCTCGTTGAGCGGCCTGCGGTGCAGGGCTACGCCCTCGAGCTGGTCGGTCCTGGGCGCCGTGGTGAGACACGAGACCGGCAGCGCGGCGGGCATGATGCCGGCCGCGAAGAACTCATGCTGTAGCAGTTTGTCTACAGACGGCCGCCGCGCGGGGTTTGCCTGCAGCTGCAGCACTATCATTGATGCCGCTGGCTTGCGGAGCGATGATGGGATCCTGTGTGACGAGTTAGTTTTTGTTGTATGTTGTTTTGAGGTGCGCTGATGAGTTTAAGGCGAGTGCAAATTCATTTGTATATTAGTCAATGAGAGATTGGACATCATCAAAATGATAAAGATTTAAAATTAGACACTTAATTCACATAAGCTTATTAACATCACACTGATGAATGAAGTTACAAAGTTTTAGGTGCACAACATCAATAAAGCAACAAGTACAATTGCCTTTCTCGTCAATTAGCAACAGTATGATCTCATGGTTGTTACACGTTACAAACGAGCAGCGATACCATCACCGTAAGTGCTGTAACCACCTGTATCGCTGGTTGACGGTATTATCGTTGACTAACGCGCTCGCGTACCGACTACCCAACGAATGCCAGGGACCCGTGCAACACACGCTCATCGCTAGGTGCACTCCCTCGCTAGTTGACAATACAAAGTATTCCTTCATTATTTTACAAGTTAGTTGAATGGCGGGGTCGCGCATAGCTAAATGGGCTGATAAACTAATTTGTTTGCAGGTCCTTAGCAGCGAATCTCTTTACAAAACTCAACAGGAAAAGTTTGTAACAAAATTGACTGAACACTTATAGGAGTAATCTCCAGTTTAATAACAATAGTAGAAGTTGGAAAGAAGATTATTTTTAAAGAAAACATAATGAGCGTTATTCAATTGTACAAATTATGACTAATGTTACTTAGTTCACATTAATGTTCTTGTTAAATCACATACTGGTGGTACCAGGCCATAATATTATATGTAATTAAGAGCGTAAACGCAGTCAGAGCGTTCGCCATTCTGACTGTAGTTCATCCTGTTAGAATTGGCGCCAAACAAGGATTTCTCAACATACACATAAAATGGGGGATGAATTATTTATTTGAAGTTGCATTATGTGATGACAAGATTATCTTCCAAGTATTAACTTGGAAGATAATCTTGTAAGTTCACTTGACAGTGTTTACCAGTCAAAGAATTGTATGCACAAACTAAAGCGGTCATGTCAAGAGACCATTTGGATATTTCATCAGGAATTAACAGTAGCAGCCTGGAGTAGGAGTTGTGCCTGGTTAATGGCAACCACATGAAGACAACTAACGAAATATGGGTGTTAGAGTTACAGTCACAAGCACTAACACACTCAATTGGGTATTTTACCAAAAAAATCTAATTAATCCATTAGATAGATTTCCAAAAAATAATGGACACGTATTTTTTCTTTTTTCACTTAAACAAAATATGAAGACCATACAGTGCTTCGAAAAGTCGCGTCCAGTCGTGGGACATCACAAGGTTAGTACTTTTTTACCCACAAAGTGACGTCAAAAGCCCCAGCTCATGATCTTTGACATGTTTTATTTTTATTAATTTGATAAAACAGAAAATACGTATCCAATATTTTTCGATAATCTAACTGACGGACTAATTAGATTTTTTTGGTGAAATACCTTATTACAATCAATACAGTAAGAGCAAACCACTTTACAAAGTTGCTCTGTGTAATAGTATATTGTTAGTGCTCATAATTGACCTCTGTCTATCTAACCCTTCAGGTATTACAAGCATGATGTTAAGTGTTGTGTATGTACCTGTATTCACATTGCTTGATCCTCTTGTAGGTGTCCTTGAGCGTGGAAGTCTCAAACGGCGGCTTGCCAACGAGCAGTGTGTACATGATGCAGCCCAGGCTCCAGATGTCCACTTCGAAGGAATGCCCCTTCTTCGTCAGTATCTCAGGTGCTATGTAGTTTGGTGTGCCGCATAATGTCTGTTTTCTCTCTCCTGTAATGATGAAAAATAAATAATTGGCTGGTGTGAATTATTAAGTCTAGAATCAAAGTCATTTCCTCAAAAATTGCACTATGTGTGTTGCACAAATGCAGAAATGTCTTTGCAAAAATACTCAGATATGGCTAAATAAACAAAAGGTCACAATAAAATACCAGATCCTGATTGTCTACAACATTGCAAGTAATTTCAGGTCAATGAACTATAAAGGCAAACTTGCATTGAATATCAACAATATGTAAATGAAGTCAACTCATACAAACCTTCGTATTCAATCCTAGCAGCCAGTCCAAAGTCGCCAATCTTCACATGGAGGTCATCATCCAGGAACAGGTTACCAAGCTTCAGATCTCTGTGGATGATGCGCTTGCTATGCAAGTACTGCACACCAAGGAGTATCTGGTGCATGTAAAACCTTGTCTCTGGCTCGGTAATTGCTTTTCTTCTCTTGTGCAACTCCATCATTGACTGTAGGTCAAATAAACACAAATATGTACCTATATGAAATAGAGACTTTTGCAACATCTTATAAACCTGTGTAACAAATAAATAAACCAATATGATTAAATAATGTCTGTTATTTTATTAATTAATTTGATGTTTATTGTATTATTTAAGGTCTCAAGACCTTCATTTTTGCCAAATTGCAAAGTCAGATCAGTCTTAAACTAGAAGTTAACTTTTAAAGAGAAAAGTTGTTAGAACCATTAACACTGCTTTTGCATTGTCCCGTACCAAGAACATGTTAGTTCTTTATTACAGCAGCAGATTGAATACAAAATGGATGACAAATCAAGTTTGTAAACTTACCCGTCTCTTACACAACTCAAGTACAATGTAGATATTGAGTGAGTCTTCGAAGAAGCTGTGGAAGCCCACCACATGCTTGTGCTGCAGAGAGCGGTGGATGGAGATCTCCTGAGCCATCTTCTCCTTCTGGCTTGACTTCACCATTAGTTTCTTGGAAACTATCTTCCCCGCCCATATCTGGCTTGTCTGGAGATCTTGGATCTCGTAGCATTTTGCAAATCCACCCTAGAAAATTGAGATTTCGATAGTATAAATTAAAGTTGTTACTTGTTGCATGAATTAATAGTATGTAGATATTGATAGTTTTCCTTTCATAGATACTACAGCTAATTGCCAAAGATATAAAAGACAATTGTCTTGTAATTAATATGTTTATTTATGATAAGAACTTTTAATTGAGGTAATGTTCTGTTAAACTTAGTTACATTAACTTATCATTAAGTTTAGATTTTCTATGAAGTGTTTGTAGTATATCTTTTCTAAGTTTATTATTGCCCAAAACACAGAGACACTACAAAGATAATAATCTAGGGAAGCCTGTGATGAAGCACCAAAGCATGTAATAATGTACATACAATATTGTATTGTACATTCGATTAACAATCAAAGTTAACAGGGTGCACCTGTTGCCCAACTTGTGTTGCGTTTGAAATGTAACCGACAATTACGATTTTTCTCACAAACTGCAATTAAGAACATTATTACGCTCACCTTTCATACAAACAATTGACCGTGGGGCTAATAAGTTATCAAATAATGATGTTTAACGGTTACATACTTTCAGATTATTTAACATACCAGGTGCCAACATCTGTGGAAGTTTTGATTTATGAGTTTTCAGATCGCACCAATTGCTTATTTAAACTGTTATATTTTAAATATACACTCTTAAAAGAAATTCCAATGTAATTGTTGAAAAAAATATAATGAAACTTACCTTGCCGAAAAATCGTAACCTCTGATAGGTGCAGGTCGTTTGGGGATCGTGTATAATTTCTGGAATTTCCTTCTTTTCGTCTTCTTTGATTGACGTCATTTTAAACTAGCTTAAAATATAAAATTACAAGTCAAATAAAGTTATGATTACAATAAACTATTGATGATTGTTGACAAATTCACAAAGGAGATTTCAAACGGCCATACGTTT
Source organism: Diarsia rubi (assembly GCA_932274075.1). NCBI lineage: Eukaryota > Metazoa > Arthropoda > Insecta > Lepidoptera > Noctuidae > Diarsia > Diarsia rubi. The sequence continues at coordinate 8,232,204 of OW026414.1, forward strand.
GAACTTTGAAGCAGCTTTGAAGGCTGTTTGAACGGTTTAAGTTGATCGGCCAATAGCAGAATAGCATTTTCTACCCAAGTTGCTAGTGGCAATTTAATGATTTATACCAAAAAAAAAGAAAGATTTTTGTTTCGGCTGACAAAGACTTTTTTAGATAATACTGTTTAATATATTTTGCATTACTGTATGCACTTAGTTTAATCTTAATTTAGTCTTCGTTGTAAATGCTTTTTATTTAAAAAAATAAAAAGCATTTGCAAAAATTTAGAATTAAAGTTTGTAATTTCATCATCATCATCTGCCTAGCCTTTTCCCAACTATGTTGGGGTCGGCTTCCAGTCTAACCGGATGCAGCTGTATAAAAATACTGGTATTTTACATGGAGTGAGTGCCTATCTGGTCTCCACAACCTAGTTAATATTAGGTACCAAGGTACCTACCCTTTGATTAGACTGGTTGTTAGACTTTCAGCACTGCTATTGCATATCTTTTTATATATCAGTGGCTATCATAGAGTCTATCGATTAACTGTCAAATGGAAAAGGTTTGATCAGGGGTTTGCTAAAAAAACTAATCATTTGATAGTTAATTTATTATGTTGTTTTTTTATTTTTTTTTGTTTTTTTTTTTGATAGTTATTTTTTTTTTTTTTTGTTTTTTATATTTTTTTTTTTTTTTTTTTTTGTTATTTATTGTTTTTTATTTGTTTTTTTTTATCTATAATATGTATGTATTTAGAAATATATAAGTATGTTTATCAGTTGTCTAGTACCCAAAACACAAGCTCTGCTTAGCTTGGGACTAGATGGCGTTGTGTGATAGTTGTGGAATATTATTATTATTATTATTATAATTAATGGACACTGTGATAGCCACTGACATTTAAAAGGATACGCAATAAACCCTTTGTCACCATGTTACGACTGCCAAAAACGCGGCTTAACCTAAAGATCGACCCGAGTGGCAGTTATTTTATGTTATGTATTACAATATTATGATAATAACGAAGAATTAGATATTGTAAAAAGTAGTAATTAATTTTTATACTATACGACTATCCTAATTTAAATTATCATAACATTACACCGCGCTTGTAATCCACGAAGGGTTAAGGAGAGGTGTACATCTACATTACGCCAGTTCTGATTACAAAACGATTATTTAATGAATTTGTCATTTTTGAAATAGTAGGAGATGCATTTTTTTCTTGCAACCCTTTTCCCAACTGTTTTTATATACCTGTCTCATTTTTTCTCATTGTAATGAGCTAGACAGATATTAACATTTTTATTTAGCGCCAAGCGGCAAAGATACTGCGTTTGAAAATCCCGTTACTTTTTATAACGTTTTAGGGTTTTTGATTTGCATTTCTTTAGTTCTAGTGACCGGAATATAAGAATTTAGAGCGAAATGTAACATAGATATAAGCTTTTTCTTTTAAATCCAAACGGGTTCGCCTTTCTACTCTTGTTACACAATACACACAAGGCTTGGCCGTCTATGAGCCCAGGAATAAAATTTATCACGGTCTTTATTATCAGTCTACTTTTGCTAAAAATCAAAGTCAAAAACTAAAATCAAAATATTTTTATTTCACATAGACCTACATGGGCACTTATAAAACGTCGGTAAAAAGGGGCACAGTTTGGTGCATTGGTCGATTCCTAAGGAGAAGAACCGGCAAGAAACTCCAAAGGTACTCTTTTAATCTTTTAAAATCGTTTGGGTTAATAATGTCAGTATAAGACACACATGAAGACCATGCAGATTAATGTCTGAGATGGTCTTTTGAAGAAAGCACCACACAGATTTGAGTGGACCCGTCCAGTCAGTGCAAGCATTTGTCAGTTATCGTGGAGCTCGACTTATAACTCAAGGAGCTCAACGTCACGACGAACAATACCAAAGAAAGGACATTTGGGTGGGTCACTTAAAGTACTCAAACTGCCAGACAATCACAACAATTAAAATTTAAGAAAGACCCACTGTATAGTCCTCACATTCGCAATATCAATTTTTTAAATATTTATCATATTGAATGATCATTTTACATTATTAAATGTCAAAAAAAAAACACACAAAAAAAATATAAAATATTTATCGAGTAAATATTGGTCAAAAAAAAAAGCATACTTGAAAAAGCAAACAATGTCAGTGTATAAAAATAATCATAAAAAGTCAAATTGTAAAAAAAAAAAATAATATGTTTAAGTCAATTCAAATTGGAGCAGTTCAATCCCAAACTTTTTTGTCCTCTATATAATCTTTAACAGTATAAAATCCTTTCTGGCAAAGTTTACGTTGTATAAAGGATTTTAATTTATTAAGGCTTAAATTTTGAATGTGGCTTGGTAGTTTATTATAAAAGCGAATACATTGGCATCTAAATGATCCACCTATTTTCTTGAGCCTTGTTGTGGGTACAATATATTTATGTCTATTTCTTGTATTTATATTGTGAATATCACTAGGTATATTTCTTAAACAGCTTTATATTTTTGTGAGCATACAAAAGATTTTCATAAATATACTGAGAGGGAACAGTCATTACATTAATTTCCTAAATTTTTCTCTCAGAGAGTGTCTCGGACTCAATTTATAAATAGATCTAACCGCCCGTTTTTGCAAAACAAAAATGGTCTGAATATCAGCGGCATTCCCCCACAATAGAATGCCGTACGACATTACGCTATGAAAATAACTAAAGTACACTAAACGGGCTGTCTCTACATCGGTTAAATTACGAATTTTTCTAACTGCGTATGCTGCTGAGCTCAGCTTTTTCGACAATTTATCTATAGGTATGAGGCCCCCACTTATGCTTAGCGTCTAAAGTTAAGCCCAAGAACACCGTGCTATCTTCAGGATTCAACTCTTCGCCCTTTACCAACACACGAGTTTTCACCTGCCTAACGTGAGGTAGTTTAAACCTAATGCATTTGGATTTTTTTTCATTAAGAAGCAAATTATTAGCGTTAAACCAATGCACCACTTTCGAAATCGCGCTATTTACATCGTCAACCTGTTGTCGTTTAAGTTTAAATAAAAGCGAAGTGTCATCCGCAAATAACACGATATCGAGGTTATCCTTTATGAGGTGAGGCAAATCATTAATATAAATAAGAAACAAAAAAGGGCCAAGAATCGAGACCTGTGGGACTCCCATTATTACAATAGATCCGGGTGATCTTTTGCCGTTGACGTCAACGCTTTGGATCCTATTACTGAGGTATGAGATAAGAAGATCCAGAGCGCTGTTTCGTATTCCGTAGTGGCGGAATATATCATAGTGGCTAGTAAATTAAACCCACCAAAAACAAAAGTTGTAAAAAGAGCCAAGCCGCGCAACTCACTTTTACCGTCAGTTAATAAAAGTCAAGTCAGTTAATATATTTAATCCCTACTTAAAAACCTTTTAATGTTTTAAATAAAAGATTGACTTGGCCATCGCATCGCATTTAATAACTCGTAAAATTCATTCACTGAAAATGTAACTTTAACTTTGTAATCCTATACAATTATATGGGATTACAAAATTATTTATGCGGTTAGTTTATCTAGAAAACTAGACTGAAATTGTATACTTTTTTAGTTTGTCCATGGTTTATACACTAAACACTAATTGTATTCTAAATTTGAAGCTTCTATGTCTGCTAGAAGTGCCTTAGAATTTTGATGATCGGTCAGTCAGTCAGTCAGTCAGTCAGTCATTGAGTGAGTGACAAAACTAAGGAACTTTGCTTAGTTATAATTCTTAAACTACTGGTTCAAATTGAATGAATGGTTTATACACTAAACACTAATTGTATTCTAAATTTGAAGCTTCTATGTCTGCTAGAAGTGCCTTAGACTTTTGATGATCGGTCAATCAGTCAGTAAGTCAGTCAGTCAGTCAGTGAGTGACAAAACTAAGGAACTTTGATCAGTTATAATTCTTAAACTACTGGTTCAAATTGAATGAAATTTCAAATATACCGTCTTTATACAATGCCTAATTGGTTACTAAATACTAAATTCAGGCTTCTAGTTTTATCCACAACGAAGTTATAGGAAGTATAGGAGGAAAGCAAGGTTTGCCATTTCGCGAATGGTTGGCCGAGAATGGTTGCCGAAGTCATGGTTCACCGAAATACGTTTGATGAACTAAATAATCTTTCACCGAATTCACCTTACGCCAATCTAAAACAATCGTCTTTCATATAATGTCCTTGAGTGACTATTTGATGAAAAAGGCATTCAAGGAAGTTATATGAACTGAGGGGTGTAATTAATTTTGTAAAACGAAAGTTTACTTATGTAAAACGTTTATGGCTGCCGACAGATTTATTATAATCTTATTAGTATGATACCCGAAAAGAGCCTGTTTTAGGTTTTGTGTATCGATTCAGGCAAGGTGTCATTTTGTAGACAAAAAAAAGCAAGAGCGAGCGTAGCAAGCTCGATTTTTTTTACATTTATTTCCCGATGTTGTTTTTTCATCCTATTATTATTACTATAAACGCGAAAGTTTGTAAGAATGTATGGATGGATGTTTGTTATTCTTCAAGCAAAAAAGACTGAACGGATTTGGATAAAATTTGGTGCAAAGATAGTTTATAACCTGGATTAACACATAGGATAGTTTTTATCCCGATTTTATTTTCCCTTGGGTTTAATTTTTGAGCTGTAGCGGACAACGGCTAGTAAATTATATAATTTGCGTTTATACAAACGCAAATTATACAGGATTGAGATTAGGAGACACTGTCAATTTTTGCAGAACTATAGTAAACCTTGTTTAGGATATTTTGATCAGGGAACGCGGAGGCTTTAGAGGGCCCCCAAAGACCTGAGGCCCAGAGCGAGCCGACCCTTCCGCCACTGGATATCTCCCTCTCAAGCGGCCGTAACGCTTTTTTCCCACGTATATAAAGAAGTTTCACTTCAAAAATGACGAAAATAAAACGTGTCAAAGATTGTGAGTGGGGGCTGGTGACGTCACTTTCTGGTAAAAAGGTACCATGTGACGTCGCGCGACTTTTCGAAGCACTGTATCGTCTTCATTTATTGTTTACGTGAAAAAATAAAAAATACGTGGCTAATATTTTTTAGAAATGTTTTTGTCAGTTACCCTATTGTCTTCATGAAACAGGTCACGGTCCATATCATTTAGCCTAGTTAGTGCGATGATTTAGTACAGTACAAACTACTTACTTAAGGCTGCTACACACGTTACGAAAAATCGTTACGAATTGGACGGTACAGTTCAAACTGCAACGATAAATCTCCATATGAGTATGAGAAAAATTGTACAGATATTCCGATTTTAGCACTACGAAAACTGTGTAGCATTACCTGTACGAGTACCGTCCAATAGTTATGATTTTTCGTAAAGTTGTTGTGTAGCAGCCATTAGATGGTTTTCAATTTTATTGTAGTGTGCCAGAATTGTTTACACGTTGATATTTGTATTTGCGAATGTGATTTATATGATGATAACTTAGTAATAATAAGTTTATCAAGGCATATCCGCTGCGGGTGTGGACTCATTTCCTGTTATAAGAGCTAAATGGATTTATCTAATAGTCTCCAAGTAGATAATGTAATTAATCTACCAATTGTCATGGCGGTATCCTATTCTGTAAACTACCATTGAATAACATTTATCCTTTTTTTACAAACGTATCGCTAGTAAACTAAAACATTACTATAGAAAAAAAAACAGTAGTGACACACGGACAGACAGACGGACGGACAGATGGACAAGTGTTCCTTTTTTAGCTTTCGAGGTTCGGAACCCTTAAAAAAGAGCAGATCAAACCAATGATCGCGAAGGCCATGACTGTGATGTCACCATAGTGATTCAAAGACGTCAGTTTTAGAGGAAACTTTTCAATCATACTGCTGCTGAGTCTGAGACTTGCCGAGTGGGAATTTGGGGAGTATAAATAGATTTTCCTGTTGGCGCTCTTATGTTATAACGACCGGAATATCAAGACGCGCGTCCAAATTAATCACTTTTGTGGAAAGCCCTTAATTATGTCGGCTTCTATCCATACTCACTTCAACTTAGCTTATCGGTTTTTCCGATCTTACAACTACGAGTACTAACTAGTATGTTTGTGGGATTGAAAGCACACGAGTTGAGAGCAATACACTTTTTTTTTGGTCTTTTTTTCGTGTGGACAGTAAGGTCTAACGCCCCACACACCTTAGTGTCAAAGTTCGAATTCCGGTTGGAGTTGGAATTTCGGTTGTTTTGTTCCAAATAAACTTTATAAGACTTAACCGAAACTCTGGACGTACGATAATTCTACCTTGGCATAGTGCATGCGAAATTCTAAGGGCTCATTTACGGAGGCGTCTCCGTAAATGAGCCCTTAGAATTTAGCATGTAAGAAAGTGCTCGTTTACGGAGACGCGGGGCGTGTCGCGCGGCGCGTTGTGCGTTTTTACCCGACAATGGCGGCGAAGCCCAAGAGGAGGGTTTTTTAACTCAAACACAGGGCGATGTGTGGAGACGTTAACGATTTTAAACGTCGATTTTTCGAGAAGCGATTATTCGCTCGTTAGTTTAAAATGCAGCGTTCGTTCGGTTCGATCGTGCAGTGGACCCGCCTCTCCATAAATGGATAAAAAGGCAGTCGACGTGCGTTTTGCACGCGCCGCGCGACGCCCCGCGTCTCCGTAAATGAGCACATACTTCTATTGCACTCGTCTCTTGGGGACCAATTCAAATAGTTTTTTTATGCACTCAATTTTAAAATGCTTATTCTGTCTGTTATTAAAAAAAGAATACGATTTTTCACGCCAGTTGGCTGCCCTTAGAACATTAAAAAAAAGTAGATTTTCAAAAATGGAGTGCTCTCTTCTTTATTTTTTGTGGTGTGGTGTTCTGTTTTTATTAAATATTGAAGAAAGTTATCAAAGTTCGTGGGTGATTGCCGATAAATGTAAGTACCTACTAATAATTAATTAATTAATATTATTGGCTGCAATACCTCATTAGTGGTCCTCAGTGGCGGATTTACACATTTGACGCCAAAAGACTTCTTAAATCTTGCCGCCCCTACGATTAAAAAGCCCCAAGTAAAAGTTTTTGGGTATATTTCAGAGCTAATAAAAACGTGTATATTACCGGCTGGTAGTGATGATAAAATACAATTACTAACTTAGGTCGCGCCACGTAAAAATAACGCTGGGGGGCCAGCTGCACATTAAGGCGATTTATCGGTCTATTTGGTGGTATGAGGAAGGCGCGGGAATGCATTTTTGCTGGTACGCTATTGGTCCGTCAGTCTGTCTACGTCACGAAATACCATCGCGCACAAAAGTTTTCCGAAATGGTTTTACATAACAATAGGGATGTTTACTGACTAGAAAAAGAAAAATGTGATCGTAATTAGTGCGTCTGTTAGATTATCGAAAAATATTGGATCCGTATTTTTTGTTTTATCAAATCAATAAAAATTGACGAAGATAAAACGCGTCAAAGATTTGAGTGGGGGTTTGTGACGTCACTGACCGGTAAAAAATGCCATACTAATGTCTTAGAATATGATGTCACACGAGTTATTGCTATTGAGAAAAATAATTTACGACGTATATTGTTTTATAACGAGAGAGGCTGATAATATCCTCCTGAGTCCGCCATATTTTTTTTTTAATTAAAAAAAATGACCTGATGTCCTTTTTAAAGAACAATTACGAAGAAGGGTTAAAGTCCTGGCACTTTAACGGCCTTGAAATAAGTTTCGAAGCAGATTTTTTATTTTTTGATAGAAGAAACGTTATTTGTATAGACTCAAAGATTATTTTAGAATGAACTTTACTGCACTATAATTTGTTCTTTTTGTAGGACATCGGGTCTTAATAACAAAAATGGTAGGCTGGAATTTGTTCTTTACAAAGGATTTTGGGACTATAGACTTTTAAAAATGGTAACATTAACTCAAACAAAAATATTAAATATTCATCTTTTTATTACAAACAGCACAAAAGTAAGTATTGTGGTTGCCTAATAATTAAATTGAAAACAAATAATAAAATAACATAAATTTAAATTATACTTCTCTCAGTCTAAAAAAAATTGCAAAATATGCAGAAACTCAAACTTCATGAACGTACAAAACAAAATGAAAACTTAAGTTGTGAAATAAAAATTAGTCGGAAATATGAAACCATAATATTTATTAAATCATCGTCTATATATTCAATAAAATATGGTAGAAAATCTTCGGAGTTTATACTTATCATTAGGTAAATATGAAGGCTCTTGCAGATGTGGCATCAACGTATTAAAAGTATTCCTACTCCAAAGTCCTTCAGACTCCAGAGTAACCGAATCATTAGATCGAAAACCTCTACCTCTGCCTCTGCCTCCACGACGACAAAATCCACCTATTTAACAAAAGATATGAAATTAATATTTAGGAAATAGTTTCACCAAAATAATTTAGATACCTATCTTTAAATGAGTCAAGTAATAACTACATAATTATGTAACTCGAGTGCGCGCTCTTCTTTGGCTAGTCGTAGATGATGAACTAGGCATTGACTGCGGAGTGCCTTCTGGTTCAGTTTCAGATTCCGACGATGAGAAAGCACGATTTAACTCTTCTGAGGGTACTTCGAAAATATCAGAATCGTCATCATTCTCAAAGTCTGATTGGTTTAGAATATCCCGAAGTTGATCCTCAGTCAAATCTAAATAATAAAAGTAAATACAATAAGATTATAAGCAGATTTTTATCAGCACAACAGAGAAACTAATTATGAGTTTATAACCGAATGTACTCTTTCAAGTGCAAATTGTAGATGACCTTTTTATTAGTTTTAGCCGAAAGTACTTTGAAAAGAACATATACAATTATGGCTTATTTTCAACACTAACTATTCGTTTTTTAGACACAATTTTAATGTTTACGTAAAAATCATAACTATATCATAATATTAAATGTAAATTTAGCACAAATTGTACAAAAATAATACAAAAAATAAGCAATTTAGTTACCTGTAGTTCGGTGACGTTCCATTTTTGATCACTACACTGGCCAACTGAATGAATAACTGTTTCCTGACTGGCTAATCAAATAGTTTACAGATTGGACGTTACGTTTTGACAATGACATAAAAGTTTTCAAAAACGAGCGCGGAATTCAAAACTAAAAACGAATTTGTGTGTTAAAAAGTACATGCGGTCATTATACCACAGTAATCCGATAAAAGTCGGGACTTAATGGCGTCGAGCAAATTGTTCTTTTTAAAGGATGGTAGGACTCAGGAGGATGTTGATAATTTAAAACAATGCATGAAACGGACCGCAGAGGCACAGTATAAGTATGGGCAGAGGGAACAAAATGTTCTGAGTCGACAATGAGAAGAATTGTGTTTTTAATTGAACACATTTACAACACAGACACAAAACATGTTTTAATATTTAATGATATTATATTTAATTTATTTTTCAATGTCAACTTACTAATAAGTAATATACAAAGACGCAAATAAAAGTCTAGTTCTAAAATAAAAGAATGGGCCTAATTCTTTCGTGCGCGAGTGTACCTATGCGCGAACACACTGCCCCGCTTCCCCCGCTGCACTCACCAAATTAAATTGTGAAATTCATACCACACATTTTCTCTTTGAAAATCATCAATTATATTGCCGTTTGGAGTCTTGTTAATAAGTTCTATCTTGATGCACAAAAGAGCTAATTTAAGGTTAAAGCTCCAAGGTCGTCTGTGAAATTCAATTTTTTTTACGGTTTTGCAATTAGTGTGAAACACTATACTAAAACACAAAGTTTTAATTTGTGTCCCCTAAGACGACTCACCAACGCATCGGTTGCCTGCCCACATTTCTATGCCCTACGTCGTAGGTCGTCGTAGGGCCTACGACGACCGACCTTGTTGGAGTGGCAGGAAAGAACTGGATGCGAAAGGCGAAAAACCGGGAAGATTGGCGTGCACTGGAAGAGACCTACACTCAGCATTGGGTGGTGAAAGGTTGAAGAAGAGAGAGAGAGAAGACGACCCACTGAAAGTGTCCTGTCCTGACACTGACTGGCAAAAAAAAAAAATTAAACCGTAGGTTGAAATGGCACCCTTTAAATAAACAAGGATTCGCGACATTAACAAATGTGTATTATATATATGACGGGTAGAAAACTATAAAAATAACCCCTCCCGATCTTGGGCAGAGCGAAAGGGAGTGTCAAACTTCTACTGACTAAAAATTACCCATGTTCCTTCTGAGCCCTATAGGTCGAGGCCGCGGTAACTTGTGAACAACCCGCAGCCCCGACGGGCGTCGGCCCTTGCGGGCCCCTCCCATGTTGCTGACATCTCTTTGTAGCGCGCGTGGAACACGAACGCGCCGTCGACACGGCCTGTCGTTGTCGTAAGACTGACGGACGGCGAGCTAGCCCATCACTCACCGTCCACAGGCCCGCGTCTACGGTGGCCGGAAGCCATCACGTGGCCCCCGACGCCCGAAACGCCTCCCGCGGTGGCTGGGGCGAGAGGTTATCTCCCTCTCGCGTTCCGCCACCTCCTTCGCTAGCATCACTGCTTCGCAGCAAGGAGGCGACAGCGTCCCATTCCTCCTCACCCCGAACCATGGCTTGCACCAGGGCCGGACACGAGAGGGCGCTGCCGCCGCCGATCGCCGCTACGAGAACACGGGGGCTCCGCCCAAGCGGGGCACACCTTCACTGTGTGCTCCACCGTGTCCTCCGGCCGATCCTCCCAATGGTGGCATCCGGGCGTTTCCTCCCATATTGTTACCTCCTTGATTGCTATTTGATGAAAAAGGCATGCATGGAAGTTATATGAACTGAGTTGAGACTTATTGGTGATTTTAATCATTATTACTCAGTAAAGTCACATTTGTTACGGTCGCGAATTCTATTTTATTTAACGCACAATAATCTGACACTAGCCTGCAAATCGCAAAAAACGTAAGGAAATTTGAATTTCGCGAATTCTATTTTATTTAACGTACAATCTGACACTGACCTGCAAATCGCAAAAAACGTAAGGAAATTTGAATTTCGCTGGCTACCCTGACTATTAAGCAAGAAAAGCTGGTGTACATAGAGCCATGAGAATCGCTCTAAGTAGTATTCAAGTTTGGTTTTGGTTTAAAAAAATGTAAAAACCCACAACGATAAAAAAAAAGAGATAAATACCTACCTGCAAAGATAATGAATTAATGATGCACCGAACTGACCCCAGACGGGCCCAGACTACATTAAAAATGTTGGTTTCGGTAACTACTGACTTTGAGTCGGGGGATTGTCGTAAAATAATTTTAACTCTTTTTTACAGTCGCTTCGTGGGTTTTTACAAAAAAAATTGCTATTAAGTATTTTAAACGTTTTTTATGTAAGTATTAGGTAAGGTATTCTTAGGTACGTAGGTACGTTAGCTTTTGTAATTTTTGCTCGTTTTGTGTTAATTAAGAAACTAATTTAACCTTGGCCTCGATTTAAATAGCCATGCTATTAATTGGATCAGCAGGGCTATTGCGTATCTTTTAAATCACAGTGGCTATCATATTGTCTATGGATTAACTGTCAAATTGGTTATGGTTTAGTACAAAATGGATCCATTTGACAGTAATTGAAAGGCACTATAGGTTAGCCACTGTCATTTAAAAGATACGCAATAGCCCTGCAGGACTATATAGGTACTTATTCACTGTAGTCACGAGTTACTTAGTGTTATTTGTTAGTACTTTTACAAACAAAAAAACGTTAAGTACCTACCTACTGTAACATAAAATAGACTCTAAGTACGAAGAAATCTAAATCAGACAGTCTTAATTTTAGTCGCCACAAAAATGACAATAGATAGATACCGTAATCAGTGCTAATAAAAACTATAAACAAGAAGTGTCTAGTAAAGCCATACAATTACTTACGTATAGCCTATAAATGTAACTATAAGTAGCAAGTTAGCGTATTGTAAGACACTAATTTTATTCATGGCATGTCACAGTCACATGATGCTTTACGATAGTCATTGATTGTGTGAGAACTCATAAATAGGTCTACTTATAAACAGCAATCTTAAAACATTAAAATAAACATTTACAGAGAGTGTGGTCACATTTTTAAAATTGCACAAAATCACGGGCTTACGAAGCATTTTCTCGTTTGCTGAATATTAGTGGGCGTATTTCACCAGAAAGAACTGCCAGAGCCAATATTTCGCATGGTAGCACTATTGAACGCTTCATATCTAAGTATCTTGTCCAGGTTCAGTGTCACCGATGAAATTCACCCTAGGACATTTAAATCGTAAAATAAACTGGTAAAATAATTTAAATACTGAATTCTGGTTCGATTTAGCAAGGGTCACGGTAACGCAAACTGTCTATTCGAAGACAAACTCGTACGAGCGCATCGCGTGCGTCTGGCTGGCGTGCAGCTAGCTACTTCGCGGGAAACTGTCCTTATTCAATACGTCTTCACGGCATTACTTGGTCGAGGTCAGGAAAATGTCGAGCCGTCGCCGTGGAAACTGCGCTCGTTTTCAGACAAGGACGCGTGGAAGTAAAAACAACCATGTAACTCTAAAGATGAGCGGAGTTGTGCGGAGATGAATATTTGGTCAATCACGGGTTCAAAGACGAGAGACGGAGAGACGCGTTATGAATTTGAACCAATGTGACAGTTTTCCCGCACGTAGATCGTCTTCGCTCCGTTCGTCTTCGATTTGATAATACTGTGGAACTTCCACGTAGGATGGCTTCTTAATGCTGTGACACACTGACTCGGTTTTATGTGTCTCATTTCACATCAAGTTATTAAGGGTCCTTGTCTTAGGTTCGATTCGTGGGACGGGCAAACTGTTATTGAGTTTTTACATCAGGAATTTCTTAGTTGCGGCCACGGAGTGTCGATTTGTGTTGAATTGCTGTCAATACTACTAAGGTACATCCCGCCTATAATCCCTGCAGGGTTAGACAGAGATACTATAGTGGGTACTGTCTATACTAGGAGATTACAAATTTTCCTGAAACCAACAACCTGTTTACTTGGATTGTCATTCAATGCGGGTAAACTGAATAATAATAATAAGAAATGAAATTCCCACTGTACGCACGGATAATCCTTGCTTTGGGGGAAACCGGATCAAAACCAAAATAACATATCCAGTGTCCATTTTCTCCTGAAATACCTACCTGTATCTTCTTTCTCATTCAATGATATGATTGCTACTGCATTACCTTAATTAATACTTAAATATTTTGGTTATGCAGTGGAGGACAACATAAACCCGGAAGACCTGCAGATGTTTTTACACTTGAAGGTGAACACGAGCTCTACTGAAGAAACTAAAAACGTCGTGGATCATTTATGGGTTGGTTTTGTTAATCCCGTGGTAGGTCTTATGAAATGTTCCGAAACTCGGGACATTTAGTCCCGAAAAAAGACATAATTTGTCTCTGTTCTTTTTCGAACTTTAGACCAGGTATGTTAGCTCACCTGTTTCCGATCTCCGCATAGAAGGTAGGTACAACAAAAACATTTCTTTATACAATGATTTGTTAGTGGCCCATTTTTAAAATAAAGTCAAATTATTCAGGGATCGAATTTAAACACTACCATCGAAGTTGACTGCTTCGGGCTGGACCATCCATTCTCGCATTTGCTGAGGAGTCAGTTTGACATGAAGCCAGATTCCTCCGACTCTGTTAGCACGCAATTCCACTTCTTCTCTCGAAATATCAATAAGAGGGTCCAGGTAGGATAATTGCTTCCTCTTATTTAATGGCATTTATGATACGGGGTAATCCTAGTACGAGTGCTAAAGCACTTTTTTGACACACAATTCCCGAAACCACCACCCACCCCCTTCTTTGTGTACATTATATTAGACGAAATAAAAAAAATCAAAAACAATCCAGAATAGAAAAGATAAAAAAAGAACTGCTTGGCATTTACATTGTTGGTGATCAACACAACACCCCAATTTTTACTTTCTATCAGAATCTGAAGTTTTTGATGGAAATTCCTAATCAATTTCAACAACCATAACAACGCAACGTATTGTTAAATTGAAGGGTTTTGCCACTGAAAGCGTGTTACACAATTACCCCGCTGCTTCTTTAATTTCACACCGACAACTTTAATTTACCACCTAATGGCAAAAGACAGGAACGCACGCTACAAGATTAATTGCTTGCAGGTTATGCCCGGATCACAGTTCACCCTCGAATGGGTTGACTTCAACCCGAAAAGGAAGACAGTGCTAATTGTGCATGGGTTTATGAGCCACAGCAACGCATCTTGGGTCAATGATATGGCTGAAGCATTTCTGGTTTGGGTATGTTGAGTTTCACCATTCATATACAGGATGTAAATTAACCCTTCACACATACCTAGCATTCTGTACATCAAACTAAGTACCCCTACGCAAACATTTTTGTTGGGAAACGACTTTTTTTTTGGGGTAAAAAATTACATTTTACGATAAAACTCAACGTAGCACTATTAAAACATTGTGCTAGTGGATGCTTTAAATAGTAAAGGGGTCATGGAGGTAATTTAAGTAAAGTTTTAACCTGAAAAACTAGTACTTATTTACAAAAACAGCTGTTTAAAATTTGGAACTTTGACCCCCAATATCTCCGTAACTAAGGGGTTCCCAGGTATGGTCCAGAACCAAAAAATTATCGCAGTGGTAGGGAAAACAAGTGCCTTTCGTTTGAATTAAGGGTACTTTTACACCCTTTATATCTAAGTTTTTTGCCCTGAGTCTACACAAAGTGACTTTTACAGTCCTTTCACAATTATTTTGCCTCTCAGGGATCGTAAAGGTATAAAGACTTTAAGCGTGAGTTATTTTTTAGGGTTATGTAAACCTATAGTAATGGTTAACCTGTATTATAGGGTTAACCTGCCTATAATGACTGGTCCACACACGAGTTTCTTTTTGCACGTAAACTTAATTATGCTAGAAAGATGCGGAGTTTGACCGCGCTCTTTATTATTCCGGTCTTGCCTCTATTATTCCGGTTAATCAGCAATATTGAAATGGTTATTGATTATAATGATTAATGAAATAAATGGGTTAGGTCTAATCGGTCACCTAACCTTTTAACCCGTTTATTTGGAACCCGGTCGTGCCATTTAAGTAGAAATTACGGCATTGCTTATTCTTACTTCTTATGAGTCAAATCAAATCACATCATTTATTTACAATGTTACAATGGTGTTATAAAATTTGCATATTTCAAGTGATTCTTCCGTAAGGCATGAAAAAATTGTACAGTCATGATTTTAAATCATCAATAATGAATCAAAATGGACATTGAAATAAATAAAATTAGTTGAATTAACCCTCAAATCTCAATTCCCACTATGAATCCCAGGGACTCACATATATTATTTTAATTTTTCTATAAATAAAATAACTATTATTTCAAATGCTTTTTTTTACTAACTACTTTACTATTTATTTAATACTAAAATGAATACAATAAACTTAGCAAAACTCTTGAGATCATCTTAGAAATTATAGGAATTAAATTTATCAGCTAAGATACCTAATTGTTTTTTTGAAGTCTCTTAAAACAGTCAAAAAAAAAAAAAACATAAAATACCACCATGAGTCCCAGTGGCGGGGGGCAGTGAAATGATTGATAGCGATAACGATTAAGGTATAGGTATTTTTTTATTTCAGGCGGATGTTAATGTCATTGTCGTAGATTGGAGCGGAGGTGGGAAAACCTGGAAGTATTGGAAGGCAGTGGCGAATTCTCGAACAGTTGCCTCCGATATTGTTGAGTAAGGAGTACTAAACAACAATTCACTACAAATGCACAATGTTTGCAATTTGAAATAATAAGCGCACTACTTTTCACGTGTTGTCGATTGCTTATTTAGTTAGTTTTTTTGACATTTTACAGTTTCATGCGTCAGGTAATTGAAGAAGGAGGAGCGAGGATTCAAGACATGCATTTCGTCGGGCACAGTTTAGGAGCGCACATCGTATCATGTGCGTCGTATCAACTGGGCAAAGTTGGCCGAATTACAGGTATGTATGTGCATGTCAACCTCTTGCAGAGCGTTTGTATTCAATTTTGTCATGGTTTGTTAATAAATCTGTTTATCATCTTTCGGAACTTGTCTCTATCTTAAGTTGCTCTATATAAGCAAAATGTTTGTTTCTTCTCTCTCCTTTCTTTGACTATCTTCGTTTCAAACGAAGACAGTCAAACGTGACTAAATATCCATCAATTACCAAATTAGATTACCGATAGACTACAATATTTTCTGTAGTCGTTGCCAGTAGGTGGAAGTATCTTGAGTTTCTTCTGTACGTTCTCAGAAATAACTTAGTATTAATTTGGTATTCTTCCATGCCTTTGTTGTTTTAGGTCTGGACCCCGCTGAGCCTTGTTTTAAGGCTTTGGACGGAACTGAGCGCCTGGATGCCACTGACGCAGATTATGTGGACGTCATCCACACTAACGGAAGATTAACGTCAACAATTGGTTTTGGCCTACCTGGACGTGCTGGTAAAGGTTTCTCTTCTATAACGTTCATGCTGAATTTTTCAACCAATGATTTTTTCTGGAGGGACCAAGTCAAGGGCCACTTAGTTAAAGATATCAAGGATTTTTGACTTTTTACGCAAGGTTTCTGTCTAAAAAAATATTAGTTTTGTTTTTATAATTATATCAGGTGATGCCGATTTCTATCCAAATGGTGGCATGAAGCAGCCGGGCTGCGTGAAAGAAAGTTCGTACAAGGAGTCATTTTTAGCACGTAAGTTAAACGAATTCTGATTTGACTCTTACTGCGGTACTCAGAGATATTGAATGATTACTTAAGCCGTCACTTAGTAAAGATTTGACATACTTTTGTATGACAAAAATGACAAAACCTTTACTGAGTCATGGCCTAAGTAATCATTAGAGCTCTCTGAGTGCGGGAGTCAGTTTCTGTTATGGGTTTTACTTAATCACTTAGTAATGGTTTTGACAGCTTTCTCATACAAAAATATGTCAAACCCTTACTAAGTGACGGCTTAAGTTTTCACTAAATATCTCTGAGTACGGCAGTTAGAATGTACAAGCATGTACAAGTGTAGGTACATACTACGAGTATGTGGCAATTTTGGAATCCCGGTCACATGTACAATGTATAAATACTGCACCAAACGGTATCACCTCACCTCATGTTCTATGCTAGGATTTTTATCGCACTTAGACCGTAAATTGGACCATTGTACGTGAGGCATGGTGGCCGTTATTACAACCAGCCCTCCTACCTTCGAATCAGATCAATCTTTACAGTCTTCCCAGGACATCCGCAAGAATATCACCTCATTCTTAGGGCTAGTTTACGGAGACTCGTGGCGTCGCGTGCTTATTTTTATTCATTTACTGAGAGGTGGGTCCACCGCAACGTTCGCTGCTGTTTAAACTAACGAGCGAAAAATCGCTTCTCGTAAAATCGTCGTTTGAAATCGTTAACGTTTTTATAAATCGCCATGTGCTTGAATTAAAACGCACAACGCGCCGCACGACGCGACGCGGCGACGCCCCGCGTCTTCGTTAATGAGGCCTTAGAGTTCCGTAGCCGAATGGCAAAAAACGGAACCCTTATAGATTCCTCATGTCTATCTGTCTGTCCGTCCGTATGTCAAAGCCACTTTATTTGTACCAGTTTTGTGCATGAAGTTTAAATAAATAAATGTAAATATCCTGCAAAATTTTGTTGTGACAAAATGGTCGGTTATATAAATTTATAAATTGAGTCCGAGACACTTTAAGTAAATTTAATGTAATGGCTGTTCCTTCTCAATATACATACATATTTATGAAAATCTTTTGTATGCTCACAAAAATATAAAGCTGTTTAAGAAATATAGTAATATTTACAATATAAATACAAGAATAAACATATAATTATTGTACCTACAAAAAGGCTTAAGAAAATAGCGTGGCCTTGTAGCAAAAACCAACTAAAGTCACTTATGGTCAAAGTTGAGTTACAAGTACCGTTAGAATCACCCCGAGATCTACATAAGTACTGGCAAAACCCGTTTTCCGAGGTGACACTCCGTTCTGAATTTAGCTTTTAGCTAAAGTAACTTAACAGGAGATTTTTGTAATAAAGACAGACAGGACCCAACGAGTGTCGGTTAAAGCAATGGTTCTGCACTGTAAGCAATGTTTTTCGCCGGGAAAAACATTAATTCACCGTTTAAGTGGTTTTGGCATGATTCAAGTTAGATGAACAATAATATGAATTAATAACTGAGTAAAGAGATTCAAAATTTCTACTTAGTTTTAGCAGTTACCCATTAGGTAATTATTTATTACCTATTTTATTCTTTAATTTTGTTTAATAAAAAAAACTGCTGTCCAAACTCTTTTCTTCAAAAGATAAGAAATCATTGTGGCTACAGGAAAAACTACTAATCTGCAGCACTTCAACCCTACTTGTTTTGAGAAATATTGTATGTTCAGTTTTCTCTTCCACCCAACACATAAAAAAAATCATGTAGGTACTCTTCTCATTGTTAGGTGTTTTAATAGAAATTTTACGATTCGAACCTTTAAGCCCGATTTCATTTTATTCATATAATTTTGTCATTCATACAAACACTACGAAAAACAAACTTATCATTTAATGTGTATACCTGTTGCCGCTATGACAACAAATAATACAAATTAAAGGGGGCTTCCCTACTCCGATGGTACGGAACCTGTCATGCGCGAGTCCGGCTCGCACTTGGCCGGTTTTTATTTACAAATCCTGATGGCGATGCGGTAACGTTATAAGTGTGCATAACAGTATGCAATTTCATCGATAGAACGGTACGAGTAGAGGAGATGCTGCTTCTTCGCCATGAGCTTAACAATTTGAGTAATTGTTCGTTGGCCAGCTCCTGAACTAATTTGGTTATTTCAGGACTGAAGCAGGCTATATGCAGTCATGGACGCGCCTATCTGCTGTTAACTGAGTCGTTGATTAATAACAACTGTAGATTCAGAGCACGGAAATGGGACTTGACTTACGAAGGGTAGGTTTGAAACCCCATGATGCCTTTGATTTATTTTTTGATGTTCGTATATCGTTCGTATCTTTAATTGTAATGTTTATTACCCTTAATCAATATTAAATTTTTCCAGTTGTTATTTACTACCTCAAGTTTTTAGTCAAATCATTTTTCATACAGTCCAACCATCGTTTTTTTTTGTTTTCGCTACACGAAACTTTCTTCACGATATTTTCCTCATTCCTCGACATCACCAAATGCAGAGCAAATGTCACCGATGCCATTTTTAGAGTTCATCTTCTCTTGTCCCAATATCATGCTACTTCTCTTTGATCTCGTATTATTTTCGTCTACCAGCCTGAACGCGAGTGTAAAAGCGACTTGTGACAAAGTAGATTCATGTTCGGAGATGGGAATCAGGGCTATCGGGCTGGACAAACTGCCTCGGGCGAGAGGATCCTACTTCGTGTTCACCACGGACAAGGAGCCTTACTGTCGTAAGTTCTATCTTGTCTTTAATAGGATTTCGTCAACAAAAGTAGTTTGGGTAGGTCACGGGAATTCGTTGGACGTAGCAAGGACATTACCGGTCCTCGTAACTGAGCTTACGAAATATCACGGAAAAATAATGACATTTACCGCAACCAAGGGCGGAAAAACTACTTTTCCACACTCGTGTTTTTTTATTTCTTGTCATAGTGATTTGCGCCTGTACAGCGTAAATATTATATTAATTTTTAAATTGTGTTTATAAACAGAATACTATAAATAAACATGATTATTTTAAACAAACATTTACTTTTATGAACTAATTAACATTTATTTGTGTTTAATTTTTTCTCAATTATTTTTTTTAAAATTTTATATTTTTCTCAAATAAGGCTGTTTTACGCTTCATTCATTATTACCTGTGCTTCCCCTTATACCTGGCGAAATCAAACAAACAAATCATAAATCATCATCGTAAATTTAGTCTCCTAATAATTGATAACAAAAACACATATCAATTTATTATTTTATGTCTTCAAAAGTGTATTGAAAAACGGCGTTGATGTACGTGGAAGTGAAATGTTGCACTTCTTTGGTCCATAAAATACTCGCCGTACGGCACGGGTTTTCATTCCGCCTCGAATGCAATAACAAACTTTCCGAATTTGTACTAAAATGTACTATTTCGATTAGTAGTGCTATCTGCTTATCTGATGATATTATGATGGAAATGATGACACAGCCTTTTCACAATTGTTTGTTTGTCAATATGATATGGCCAGTCCAACCGGATGAAGCTAAATACGTTATTCACTGTCTACCTATTTGATCTCCACAAGCCAGTTTCTGGGTTCTATACTTTATAAAACGATAGCTCCTTGAATCACTTGTTTGTCACCTATTTTTGGTATTAAAGATAGCTCTTAATTTCGAACTCACCTGATAGAAAGCTTTGGATGAAGTATTCTATAGAACAAATCGTGCAAAGTAAGAAGTGCAATTAGACGAGAGAAAAAAAAAAGTCGCAACCGAATACACCTCCAGCATAGGTATTCACAAACAATCGAATCGAAGTCGAATCGATCTTGACACTTTTTCGAGTATCAGCTTTTTGGATCGAACGATTGGCAAATGTTATTCACATATTTGATCGACATGGTAGTACATCATAAACACTCATGGTAAAACAAAATATGTAGCCAATAAATTATGTTAAGTGTATGAGTATTTCTATAATTTTTACTATACATACTAAATATCCTCGAGTAACTTAACATATAATTAAAAACAATTTACAAATGATTTTTATTTTAAATGGATACGCAACGACTCTTGCATAAGGTATAGTACAAAATGGCGTCGTAATTTTGATTGGATTGCGCTACCAGCGCTAGCAAATAGCTGTCGGCAATCACAATCGAATCTATTACTCGGCTTCAGTTTTGTGAATAGTATTTTTTCGATAGTACGATGGTTCGATTGGATACGATCATACGTATGACTGACAATCAAATGGTTGTGAATAGCTGGGCAGGAACTCAATAATAACAGTGTCCAGAAAATGTGACCACTATAAACTCCATATCACTTAAGTACATGTCTTACTGCACTCGACTACAAGATTGGAACTTTTAAAATGTGCTTTGAATGTTAACTATTCGACATGAAAACACAGATACTGGTAAAGAGTACCACAATGTCTACATTTAAGCTCGCTTCTACCACGAAACGCTTCTAAAACGAAGGCTAGGCAGATGATGACTTATGATGCAAGGAGGCCATCGTCTCAAACAGAATAATAATTTAAAACTCTTTTTTTCAAGCTACGGAATGGGAACGTCTTCACCTGCAACCCAACTTACTGTCAGACTTTCAAGAGGGGTACAGTTTTGAAATGCTGTTTCATCCAAACTCTGCGGTATACGCGTGTCCCATGGGCAAGAGTATTGTATTGGCTGCTTTAACCACCACGAAAACATGGTTCCAAAGAAGGTTTGGGTAAACTCAAAAAATATAGAAACCTTATTGCTAAAAGAAAAGACTTGATCAACTTTAGGACTGACTGAAAACTAATTAAATAATTGTGTTGCTTTTTCATTGATTTTATGTTCTATTATTAATGAAACCAAACCACCTGGTTTCATGGATACTGAGGTAACATAGTTTAATGGTACAGTCCACCTCAAAAGATGTAAACTTACGTCTAGAAAAAAACATTTTATTTTGAACCACATCATTGTAGCAATTTGTAGCCACAAACTCGAGTTAATGGGATATTGTATCATTAATTCATTCATCCGTGATCCGTGTGCGGCCAGTTTTCCATCAGCGACCGGAGTGAGGAAGATACATATAACTTTTTAGGGTTCCGCAGTCAACTAGAAACCTATACAGTTTTTGAGAATCTATTAAATAAATCTGACAGATTGTAGTCATGTGTAGTACAGTACAGTAGCAGTCCAACTAAAATGTAATATTACGCAAAATTAAGGAAACAGGAATAAACCAGGACCACGCTTGAAACGGGTAAATTTCCTTTGCGGACTCGGAGCATGAGGTCTTGGTTTTGATTCCCGGGTTGGTAAAACGTTGGGTTGTCATAGGAATTTCTAAGAAATAGCCATTTTTTTTGAGGGGTAGGAAATCATCGAATAACCCCTCCCGATCTTGGCCAGAGCGAAAGGGAGTGTAAGACTTCTACTGACTTAAAACCACCTATGTTCCTTCTTAACCCGTTATGTCGAAACCGCGGTATCTCTTACAACTACCCGCAGCCCAGCGCGGAGTAGCAGCCATGGAGTTTAAACTTTTGCCCGCTTGATCACATTAGGCTCTCCACCTATTAGTTGGGACTTTATGGGTGGGTGGGTGCACTACTAGTATAGGTACACCTCTGCCTCGCCTTCCGGGGATTACAGGTGTGACGATATTTATGTTAAATCCCTATACAGTTCGTCGCCGATAGCGAAGTTAAATCATTAATTACAAATAATTTAGTTTATCGGTAAAGAGTAAGTAAGCGCTTGGGTTTATTTACAAGTTTTGTATTCCAATTAGTCACTGATTGCGGTTAGTAAGTACCTGTCAGGCAAGTCCTTTATATCAAATATCCTTCTAGGGATTCTTCGCATTAATACTGTACAATTTTGACATAAATACGCCATTAATTAGATTTTGCGGTTTCTATGTTAATTTGCAGTTCGCATTGCTGCTTTATCAATTAGGTACTGTTCAAATATGGCCAACTTTTGACTCATAAGTAGGTAATTGTTGCTGATTACGATTCCATAATGAGATATTTAACTATTCAAATTGCACGTACACATCTATACGGTTTTATTTAAATAAGCAATTTTATTTTTTTTATATAAGACTATGTTCGAGCAAATTAGACGGCGCGGTTGGCGCAGTAGTTCAAGCTATGGACTGTTGCGCTGCGTGTCGCGGGTTCGATCCCCGCACGGAACAAATATTTGTATGATTTTTTGTCGGTGTCACAGCATGCCTCTTCCATACTTACTTCTCTGTCTCTCGTCATCTCATGAGACGCCGATAATCGAAGTATCTATTATATATAAACGTTACAAAAAACGTCAAAACTCGTGCAACGGTGCTAGGACCTCTCAAACTCAAACTCAAACTCAAACTCAAAGCATTTATTTCAATTAAACCTTTATAGGCACTTTTGAATGTCACAACATTTGGTGCAGTTCACCCTAAGTTATCAGCGGAGCTTTTGCACGAAGAGAGTGCAGCAGCTCGCATTGTACACCCTGTGGGACGACTGTCGCATGCAATGTACCGTGGAGGACCATCTTTCAACATGTAAGAGTAAATATCTCACTAATAAGTTGCCTAGTGAAACTCGACGCAATCAGGACCTCCGAATCCAAAAAGTGTTCAAGAGGTGTTAGAATATTTTCTAAAACACAGCTCTCACGTGATTTAGGGACCTTGCGCACCACGACTTTTGGCCGCAGAAGCTTCGACCAGGAACAAAGTTTGGTCGCACAACCGGCCGTCCGACTGGATGGTTACTATGACATCTTAAAGAAGTATTGTTTTTTAGGGTTCCGTAGTCAAAAATGAACTCTAATAGTTTCGTCAAGTCTGTATGTCCGCCTGTCCGTCTGTCTGTCCGCACTATTGCTCAAAGACTCTTAGTAGCAGAAAGTATTAATTTGGCATGAATATACAAATGGGTTACGCTGACAAAGTGGTAAAATAAAATCTCGAAAATTACTATTTTTAGGGTTACTCCAGTTCAGTATAAAAGCATGGATGTTTTTTTATCTTGCAAAGCCCATTGTGTGGTGGGATGTCGTTGGGTAGGTTTCTAAAAAGATTGCGAGTTTAAAATACCTTTTCGATTAAGGGATTCGTTTGTAGAATATTAAGTTTTAAAGTGTAATTTTTTATTAAACTCTGTGTGGCCACTTCCACCAGCTAAACGGTTGTGTTTGGGTGTGTGAAAAAATCATGGTAGTAGTATATGTAACGAAATTTAATGAAAAAAACTATCACAGCCAAGTATAGGCTTTACAAGTTTACGCGTAATAGTCGACCAACTTTTAAAATGTTCTTGTATAAAATATTTTCCTGAATATTATGTATTCCCATACATAATATTCAGGAAAATATTTTAAACAGATTTTAAAACTGCAAATGTAAGTTTGTTTTATTATTGCAACAAAAATCATCTTTCGGAGGCAGGAAGGCAGAGATGTTAATCAGTTTAGTAAGTCCACATATTTTGATGGGTAACTATGGAACCCTACATTGTGGATGGTCCTACATGCACTTGGCCGGTTTTTATTATTTCTTATTTTAGAGTGGGTAAGGAGACGGAGCTCTATACTACTCTCGAGTCCAGAGGACGCCGAGCGCCATCTTTTACTCACTCTGCAATAAGGCCACAAGCTTTAGTTACGCAACAAGCTACAACAACAACAACAACAAGCGACAAGCTGTGGTAGAGAGAGGCCGCTTAGGTCCCTGAGATGTGCTGATCGTGCTCAGCGGAGCATTCCTGAACTACTTATCTGACTCCAATTGGTAACTTACCAACCACAACTCATACGCAGTGGCATTGACGCTTTATAAGGCTAGCGCAGCCGATTTTATCATTACCGATTATTGATACCTTGAGGTCGATCTCACACATTGAAATTGTATCTTGTTACCAGTACCTGTGTATGAATTTACGTTGGATAAAGTGTGCCAATGTGCGCTGGCCCTTAGCCATTGTATTGTTAGTCGTAAGGGAAATGCAGTATTGTCTAAATTGAATAATGCAAGTTCCTTATTAGTTAATACCAGACCATTAAGGGTAAGTACGTTCTAATGACCTTCAGTTAAGATTGTGATTAATAAAGCATACACGTTACACTGAGTTACACATACAACCTATTCATAGAAAGAGTTCGGAAGCGTTGTCTAAGTATTAAATATATACCCAAGAACTTTATGAGTCAGTTAGAACTGGAAGGCATGTTTCTCTGTGCATACGATCAAGGTGTGTTTACACACGGATTGTCATCTGCCTAAGCAGACTTTTTAAAAATATTTTAGGGCTATTTTCAGTCCTAGGCATGAGGTAGATTTTACAATGCTTCAACATTCACTTCAAAATGGTCTTTGTTCATTTTTATAGTTCCGTTCCGTAGTCAATAACTCCATGAAGTTATGTTATGTTATAGCGATCGGAATTTCAAGACGCGAACCGTAAGTATGTGGAAAGCCCCTAAGTTGGCTTTTATTGGGAAGCATGCTCACTCAAAATGCTCAATTTAGCTTATTGGTTTTTCCGATCTTGAACTTCTAACTAATATTTTTGTGTGATTGAAAGCCCACGCAGAGCGCGAGCAGCGGTGGTCCAGTGGTGGCGGCCCCGACTTACGAACTGTAGGTCGTGGGCTCGAACCCAAGCAGGCACATTACTTTGTGTAATTTATTTCATCACCGCTGCTCTCAAAACGGTGAAGGAATACATCGTGAGGAAACCGGTGTCTACGAACCAAACAAATCGAAAACATGTGACATCTATCAATCCGCACTGGGCCCGCGTTGTAGATTACAGCCCATTCCCTCTCAAAGAGAAGAGGCCTGTGTCCCAGCCGTGGAAACATTAATAGGCTGTTGATGATGAAAGTAAACGCGTTGGCTACATTACCCACGAGTTGGTTTATACAGAAAAAAAGTTGCTGTGCTTGTTAAAGACTGATATAAGTTTACTTATGTGAAAAAAAATGAAATTCTGGACCTAAGATACTTCCGCCTTGGCATAGTGTATCCATATCCTTAGGTTATAAACTTGCACTGGTCTCTTGGGACCCAATCCAAAAAGATTGTTTAAAATCCATTTTTCTTATCTTTTTAGGGGATTCTTTTTATTCTAACGTTAATTAATCGAAGCTAAGTCTAGATTGGTTCGAGTATTCTGATTAGATACTAACTACTAAATTACATTTAAATAAGAAAAGGGACCGATTTCAGTCATTGACTTCATAGTGATTCATATAAGCCGTTTTATCTCGCGGTAACTTCCTGTCAGAACTCAGAACTACTTATGATGGAATTTTTCGCAAATTGCTCGAAATTTAATCATTTTAAACGGCCTAGGGGTTTCCCTTAAGGTCTCGGATGACGTTCGTATTGATCAAACAATTTTTGCTGAGTAATTAAGTCAAGCCAATAACTCGATGTCCTGAAGGACGCTGTTATTGATAGTTTTAAATATCTAGGTGTCTCATGCGAATCACTGTATAAAAGCGTTTGTTTGTCGTAGCCAATGTCAAAGGCTGGCAGCGCCGTACTCGTGCCCGAGTTTGTGCAATTATTAAATGCTACCATTTAAAAAAATAAATACGATTTTGCACGCCAGTACTGACGGCTGCCTTTACTACATCATTTAAAAAAGTAAAATTTAAAAAATGGAGTGTTTTGTTCGTTACTTTTTGTGGATTGGTGTTCTGTTTTTGTTAAATATTGAAGAAAGTTTTCAACGTTCTTGGGTGACTACCGATGAATGTAAGTATTAGTAATGAATTAATTAACATTATTGGCTGTAATACCTCATTAGTAGTCCTTGACATGAACATCGCTGGGGCGACTGATTGTAGTTCGTGGTACCTTCGTCTATTGAACATGTTATGAATAATAATCTACCGTAATTTGGAGGGAACGTCCGGATTATTATTAGGTTTCGTGTAGATAATTCTCAACTTGTTACGAACTGAGAAGAAACTGCATATAAAACGAATTAACTTTATTTCATGTAACTAAAGGCAGTGTAGGATTAATCTTGTGTTTACAAAGTCATGCTTATGTGGTTTTAGTTTTTAAACTCGTTTTTTTTTCAAGTATTTAGTTTGCGAAATGCCACCGAATTGGAACTTAGCTTTAATCATAGTATTCGTTATTCTTATAATGTAAAATTATGATAGTTAAAGATGTAACTGCAATCATTTTCCTCTGTCCTGTGTTTTGTTTTCGCGGAGGTAAGCAGTTCGTGTGGGTTATTCAACTCTTATGTAATATGTTTTGGTATCCAAGCAAGGGATTTTCCGAGACAATACCTCCAGTAGGTATAAGTTATCGGTCGTAACTTCTACTTGTTTCGTGTGAGTACATAGATACAGTCAACTCAAGTACGTTGACCTCAATTTAAATGATCATGTTAATAATGCCAATCCCAGAAATACTTCAATGTAGTCACCTATTGTTTATTTGTTACTTTTACATAAAAACGTTACTGTACCTACTTAACTAACAAAAAAAATGTTGGAGTAGAGTCAGCACCGCCAATATGTATACACTTAGCAAACTTTAGAAGCAAATTTCACATACTGCAATGATTTAATTTTCATGTTACATAAAGAAACTAATGTTTTGAAACCCATATCATCATTCGCGTTTAAACTTGGCTAAGTGTATACATATTATTGCTCGTGACTGTACAAAAAAGAGCTAAGAGAGTCTTAATTTTATCTGCTATTAAAATGACTCACAAGAGAGATACCGTTTTCACGTGCTAATAAAAACTATAAACAAGAAGTGTCTGGTTTTGCTTTAGCGTTCTAGAAGTATTGCCTTTATAGGTAGGTAATAGATAGTTAGTATATTGTAAGACACTAATTTTATTCATGGCAGTCCCATGATGCTTTACGATAGTCGTTGACTGTTTGAGAACTTAGAAATAGATAGTTATACTTACAGATACTTAACCACCATAAAACGTAAACATTGACACAAGGCTCACATTTCAAAATTGTACAAAAACACAGGTTTACGAAACATTATCTCGTTTGCTATATACTCTAAGGGCGTATTTCACGGGCGTAGTTCAGCGGAAATGAACGCGATCAGCACCGTTTGACCACGTTCAAGAACTGAAGTTAACTGGCAGTTATTGAACGCTTCTTAGATATGTATTTTGTCCAGGTTCAGTTGCACCGATGAAATTTACCCTTGGACATTTAAATCGTAAAATAAACTGTCAAAATAATTTACAATACTGCATTCTGGTTCGATTTAGCAAGGGTCGCGGTAACCCAAACTGTCTATTCGAAGACAAACTCGTACGAGCGCATCGCGTGCGTCTGGCTGGCGTGCAGCTAGCTACTTCGCGGGAAACTGTCCTTATTCAATACGTCTTCACGGCATTACTTGGTCGAGGTCAGGAAAATGTCGAGCCGTCGCCGTGGAAACTGCGCTCGTTTTCAGACAAGGACCCGTGGAAGTGAAAACGCAACGTTCAGAACAGATTTTCACTAAAAATAAGTGGAGATGAATATTCGACCAATCACAGGCCCAAAGACGAGAAACGCGATGTGGCTTTGTACCAATGTGATAGTTTTCCCGCACGTCTCCTCTTCGCTCCGCTAGTCTAAATGTGGGAACCGGGCCTACTGAAGGTCGAACTTCCACGTACGAGGACTTCGTAATGCTTTGACACACTGACTCGGTTTTACGTATGCTACATTTCCCACCCGCTTGAGCAAACAGCGTTGCCAGATGACCCGTTTTTGTATTTAGTGGGTTACTATAATGATGCTTTGTCGTGTGTCGTTGGAATAATGCTTTTATTAATATCTGTAAGATCATCAACATCTATTTTGAGGCTTATGTATGTTTTCCTTCACTGAAATTAATCAAGCTACTACCCGATCTAACATTAACCTCCTCCTCTTTGTCATTAACCTCCAAGTAAGCATTTTCTAGAGGTAAATAACAGGTTAAGGTAAATACAAAAGAAACGAAATTCCCACTGAACACACAGATAATACTTGTTTTGGGGAAAACCGGCTCAAAACCATAACAACATATTCAGTGTCTATTTTCCCGGAATAGCCTACCTTTCTTTTCGACGACGGCGAAATAATGATATTTGTCCCAACCTAACTTAATAACTATTTACAAATTGTAATCGTAATTGTGACCTTAAGTTTTGTTTATACAGTGGAGAATCACATAAACCCGGAGGACCTGCAGGAGTTTTGGCACATGCAGACGAACACGAGCTCTACCACAGAAACTAACATCATGGATCGTTATACAAGTTTTGATGATCCAGGGGTATGTTATTCGTCATTTTTTTTTTTGAAAAAAAGCGAAGAATTTCATAAACAAGAAAAGATAGTCTTTTTGAAAACATTGCAGCTTATACTTTTGCAGCTGTCATCGTTTTACTTGTTGTAATAAATAAGACTTATGTTATTGTTCCCAAATAAACTTTAGAGTTATTTAATTTTTACCCGACTGCGGCGAAGCCCAAAAGGAGGGTTATGTGTTTGGCGTGTATGTATGTATGTCCGTTCCTTTGTTCCGTCATAACTCCTAAACGGATGAAGGGATTTGAATGAAATATACGTCGTTAGATTCGTCTTGATGGCGCGAGTGTCACTGGCTACATTAAGATTAAAAAAACAAAGATATTTGTTGGTTTTGGGGGCCAAATCGTGGATTTGAAAAAATAAAAAAAACCATTACCATCGAATAGGGTATCAAAATGAAGGGTTTTAAAAGGAGATTACAAAAATATATGACACCTATATGTTTAAAATTAATTCAAAGTCACAAATTCTATAAACAAACACAAAAGTTAAATCATCTGCGAAGTATTTTACGCGACCAACGAAAGAACAAACACTAAAGAACTAAAAAGTTAGAAATAAAAAAAGTAGTTAAAAAACTAAAAAACCCGACTGAAGAGACTGAAAAGCAAAAAACAAGCACATTTTAAATTAAACAAAACTTGGAAGCAGGCGGGGTTCATTTGAATATTAAATTATGAAATGAAAAGAATGGACCCCATTTTTGTCCACATTTTAGTCGGGTTTTTTAGTTTTTTAACTACTTTTTTATATTATTTGTTAATACCCAATTTTTTAAGCTAAAGTTAAATTATTCAGGAAACCACGACCAATCTTCCAGTGCCCGATATGGTGGACTGTTTCGGGCTGGGCTCATCATTCGCGCGGGCGGTAATGACTCTCTTCAACATGAAGCCAGATTCACGCGACTCTGTTAACACGCAATTCTACTTCTTGTCGCGAAATATGAGTACGAGGGTCCAGGTAAGGATAACTGTTTCCTCAGAATTTACGGCAGAAGATCCTTGGCACTAGGAAAATCTTGTCTGCTCTTTGAAACCTAAGTGCACATTATATTATTTGGGAATTTGCTTCATAAGCTGCGGACCTTGTCTGATGCTTCGATGATTTTCATGTTGATGTACTAAGGTATTTATCTGTCTGGTCCGGTCGGTTTGACTGCACCTAAATGACGCAATGAATAATAAAATTGAAGGGCATCGCCATTGTAAGTGTGTTACACAATTACCCGTTCAGTTTACCACCCAGCAGACAGGAACGCACACTACAAGATTAATTGCTTCCAGGTTATGCCCGGACCTCAGTTTGGCCTCGAATGGGTTGACTTCAAGCCGAACAGGAAGACGGTGCTGATTGTGCATGGGTTTATGAGCCACAGCAACGCATCTTGGGTCAATGATATGGCTGAAGCATTTCTGGTTTGGGTATGTTGAGTTTCAGCATTAATATCTAAGTTTTATCTGACCTGAGAGTCTATACAAAGTGACTTTATTTTCAGGCGGATGTTAATGTCATTGCCGTAGATTGGAGTGGAGGTGGGAACACCTGGAAGTATTGGAAGGCAGTGGCGAATACCCGAACAGTTGGCTCCGATGTTTTTGGGTAAGCATTTAGTACTTAACAACAATTCACCACAAATAGACCATGTTTACTAATTGTAATATAATAAACGCACGATATCTCGTGTATTGTCTCGGACCATGAAACTGAACAATTTTTGCTCTACGAGTTTTTGAAATCGCAAAAACATGAATTTTCTATAAGAAAAGATAACAAAATCAGCTGATCATATTATATTATTATGGAAAAACTGAAAAAGTTTAACAACATGTACCTACGTGTACGTGTACGTGTACATGTACGCGTATTTCCACAAGTCATAGAACAAAAGTTGATTAGTTTCACGGTCTGAGTCACCAGACAAGAGGTGGTGCGATAATTATTTTAACAATTTCTACAAATTTTCAACAAAATTCCACATGCTGTTTGTGCTCCTTCGAACAGGATTACACGCTGTTTGTAATCCTGAAGAAGTATCATTGCATCAATATATACTGTGTAGTGACCGTCAAACTATGTATATTATACTATACTTTATTTTTATACACTGACATTATTTTTATACACTGACATTGTTTACTTTTTCAAGTATGATATTTTTTTTTGACCAATATTTACACACATCAAAAGTGTCTAGGGATCAAGCATTTTTATGCGGATTTCTTGAGATTGAGATGTGGCTTTGTAATAAATTTATGATTTTATAAATTTATATGGATCCTTTTTGGTGCATTTCATAATTTGAATCAGGAACTGTGAATCAAATTCGAGTAAAAGATGAAAATCAGCTGTCAATATTTTCCCTATAAAAACATACAACGCATTGAAGACATTATTAGTGCTACTGTTTCCCTACTACTGATTAAAACCAACGTTATTATGGAGCGGCGACGTCATTTAAGCAGGGAAGAAATGCTCAGAGCCGTGGGAATGATAGAAGCTGGTTCCCAGCAACGTACTGTGGCTTTAGCTCTGAATACAAGTCAGAGTGTTATCAGTCGACTTTGGACACGTTACCGAAGCACTGGTACCGTGGCTGAGCGCCATGGAGGACGGTATCGCTGCACCACACGGAGACAAGACCGATACATTCAAATCTTAACTCGAAGAGCTCCAACAATAACCGCCATGATGTTAGCCGTGAGGCTTCATCACTCTTCAGGGAACTTAATTAGCGACCAAACAGTCAGAAACCGCTTGCATGAAGTGAACCTTCATTCCCGAAGACCGCTACGGGTACCACCTATAGCAATGCACAATCGTAGGATTCGATATCAATGGGCTCTTAAACACAGAAATTGGGCAGAAGAACAATGGCGTTTCGTGTGCTTTTCTGATGAGTCTCGTTTTGGTATGAGACCGGATACAAGACGTATACGACACTGGAGAACCCCTGGACGCCAACAGCGATTAAAATCCTGCCAGGAAGTCCATCCTTATAGTGGTGGAACCATCATGGTATGGGCGGGTATTTGGATCGGCGGAAGAACTGAGTTGATTTGGATCAGAGGCAACCTCAACGCTCAAATTTATGCTGAGACGATTGTATCAGACGTCATCGTTCCTCTACAAGTGCAAATCGGTCCCTTATTTCAGTTAATGCATGATAATGCACGACCGCACACCGCAAGAGTTGTAAGACAGACTCTCGCCGCAGCTAACATCAATGTCCTGCCCTGGCCTGCTCAGTCGCCAGACTTGAACCCGATTGAGCATGCATGGGATATGCTACAGAGAAGAGCTCTGCCGAATATGGAGGGTATCCAGTCGCAAGAAGACCTTTTTTTGTTGTTGCAACGAACATGGGCGGCCATTCCACAGCGTGATTTGGATGAACTCATTTTGAGTATGCCAAACCGATGTTCTTGTGTTGTTAGTGTTCGCGGTAGAAACACGGATTATTAATTGTTTAAGTTACCCAATAAAATTTTAAAGAAAACTGTTATTTCAGTCTTTTTTTCGAACTTTAATGTTAGTGGTTCAAATGTCAAAAATCCCTTTATTAGGAAAATGGCAAATTTCTTTATTAATGCAAAGGTGACTTGGTTTATCGTTACTGTGACAAACGAAAACACTTTATTTGATGAATCCTTAAGAAAATTTTAATTAATATCAATCAGGAGAAAAGTTATTGCAAAAATATATGTTGATCCCTAGACACTTTTGATGTGTGTACTTGTTAAATATTTTATTTTATATATTTTTTTGTGTGTGTGTGTGTTTTTTTTGACATTTAATAATGTAAAATGATTATTCAATATGATAAATATTAAAAAAAATGATATTGTGAATGTGAGGACCATGTGGGTCTTTCTTAAATTTTAATTGTTGTGATTGTCTGGCAGTTTGAGTACTTAAAGTGACCCACCCAAATGTCCTTTCTTTGGTATTGTTCGTCGTGACGTTGAGCTCCTTGAGTTATAAGTCGAGCTCCAGGATAACTGACAAATGCTTGCACTGACTGGACGGTCCACTCAAATCTGTGTGGTGCTTTCTTCAAAAGACCATCTCAGACATTAATCTGCATGGTCTTCATGTGTGTTTTATACCTCACTGTTAACCCAAACGATTTTAAAAGATTAAAAGAGTAACCTTTGGAGTTTCTTGCCTGTTCTTCTCCTTAGGAATCGACCAATGCAGCGAACTGTGCCCCTTTTTACCGACGTTTTATAAGTGCCCATGTAGGCCTATGTGAAATAAAAATATTTTGATTTTGATTTTGAAACAGTCTAATCATTTGACTGTTACTGTTAGCCTGTGTCATTCCACGGCTGGCCTCCCCTCATTAATTTTAAAATTTTGCGATCTATGACCAATAAAATTGAAAAATTCGACTGTTAAATGATAAAAATGTCTAGGTACCATAAGACGCTACTGTTTAATAAACGTTGCTTTTTTTCATTTTCCAGTTTCATGCGTCAGTTGATAAAAGCAACAGGAGCGAAAATTAAAGACATGCATTTCGTCGGACATAGTTTGGGAGCGCACATCGCATCATATGCGTCGTATCACTTAGGAAAAGTTGCCCGAATTACAGGTAAGCATGCAGGTGTGCATGTGTGTTTGGCACTGCATGACAAAAACATTTTGCAACCTGTATTATTTAATTATGTCTTGTTGATAAAACTGTTTACCATCTTCCTTATGTTTTTTGAGCCTTACGCAACATTTTTCTTTTTTCCGTTCTTCCTTGTCAACGTTGTCATTAACTCCTCTTCTATCTTTTCTCTGGCCTTCCTCTCCCTTTCTATCCGACACTTGTATCACTCATTTAGTCATATGCGTTTTAACTCTCCTCCTTTTTGACAGTTTCCTGTCCATAATTATTAAGTTAGATACTTTCAATATTACTGTAACGGTTGCCAGTAGGTCTTTGAGGTGCCTTCATTTACGTTCTTAGAACTTAATATTAATTTCGTATTCTTCCTTGTCTTTGTTGTGTCAGGTCTAGACCCCGCTCAGCCTTGCTTCAGGACTATCGACAACACAGAGCGGCTGGATGCCACTGACGCAGATTATGTGGACATCATCCACACTAACGGACGATTACTGTCAAAGATTGGTTTCGGCTTTCCTGAACGTACTGGTAAAGGTTTCTCTTTTATTCACTTCTGTTGGTTGGTTGTTCTTGGTTTCTTTTTTATTTACTTCTCACTAGGTCTGTCAACCAATGTACTCGTATTTCTGAAAGGATCAAGGGCCACCTGGTCGAAGATATCGAGGTTTTTGACTGGTGTTCTATCACATTTCCGACTACGAAATGATGAGTTTTGTTTTTATTATGTTTCAGGTCATGTCGATTTCTATCCAAATGGCGGCATGAAGCAGCCGGGCTGCAAGAATGAAACCAGTTGGTCAATGGTGCCATTTTCAGCACGTAAGTTTATCGAATTCCTATTTTGTTCTTAGTTTCTGTAATAGGTTTCGCTTAGAGAGATAGATATTTCCTATGACGTATTCCAACGTCTCTAGATTGCCTGTACAAGTGTACAGTAGCAATTTTGGAATTATGGTTACAGTTACAGTATCGCACATGGTATAAACTCTGCACTGAAAGGCATCACCTCAACTCATGTTATATGTATATGCAAGGGTTTTGGTTTCCACACTTAGTCCATAAATAAGAGCATAGAATGTGAACCGCCATGGTTCACATTCTATGGCTATTTTTCCCACCAGCCCACCTTCCTCGAAATCGAAGCAGATCAATCTTTCTAGTATTGCTTCTGCAAGAACCTCACCTCATTGATCTGATGGCAGTATGCAATTTCATCGATAGAATGGTACGCGTATAGAGGAGATGCTAATTTCTTCCCAATACACTAAAATTGATTGTAAGTCAGCTTCTGAACTTATTCGTTTTATTTCAGCACTGAAGCAGGCTATATGCAGTCATGGTCGCGCCTACCTGCTGTTCACTGAGTCGTTGATTAATAACAACTGCAGTTTCAGAGGGCACAAATGGGACTTGACTTACGAAGGGTAAGTGAAATACGTAAGGATTTTGTGGATGATTTTGAAAGGTTTTTGATGTCCAAATATGTTTAAATGTTGTTTCTCTCCTTCTTCGATACTTCTTCAGTAGTTACCAACTCACTGTTTTTGATACAATACAACCAAATTTTTTAGTTTCTTCCCAGTCTGTTTGGTATACAAAACACATTTACTATTGCAAACGATCACCACACACACAAGTATGCAGTCACTGGTTCTATTTTTATAGATTTCATCTTCTCCTGTTCCAACTTTATTTTTTTATTTTAACTTCTCTTTGATCTTGTATTATTTTCATCTTGCAGAGTGAACGCGAGTCTAAAAGCGGCTTGTGACAAAGTAGATTCATGTTCGGAGATGGGCATTAGGGCTATCGGGCGGGACAAAGTGCCTAGCGCGAAAGGATCCTACTTCGTGCTCACCACGGACAAGGAGCCGTACTGTCGTAAGTTCTGTCTTGTCTTTTACAGGATTTCGTCATCAAAAGTAGTTTGGGTCGGTCACGGGAATTTGTTGGACTCAGCAAGCACAGTACCGGTCTTTGTAGCTGATGCTTACGAAACATCACGGAAATATGAAGCTCTAGCAAAACTTGTTTGTATTGTTAAGGATAAAATAAGGTTGACGCGCGGCCCTATTCTTGAAAAATGTTCTATAATGGCGCAAGTAAGGTAGGACAAAAAAATAATCCTTGCAAAAATCATATTTCATCTTCTTGTTTGCAAAAAAAAAAAAACAACGTAGCGATGTCACACCAGGAAGAAAGAAAAAAATAATAAGAAAAGAGATAGAATTGCCGTGCTGCGGGGGCTACTGGTAGAAAATCCGCCTTTGCGAAATGTTTTTATACTTGTGCATAAAATTTAATAAATTAAGTAATTTACCGATACAAAAAGTAATTTTAGAAGAGAAGTACTCGCGTTTTATCTTGGTTGTAATAATCAAGGGCATAATGTAATGATTTCCGCTACGTTAGCATCGTTCCAAGTACAGTCAATGACGATTGCTCTTGATACTGCATTTTTATGAGAGACTATCGTAATACTACATGTTGATGTCAGTTTGGAAATTTTGTTATTGCAATCGAGCCAGAACCCATATTCGAACCGCGCAGGCGAATGCCCACGTGTATCAAACGACGCTTTTCAATACACTTTCAAAGACATATAATAGAATTTATCCTATTTAATTTACATTGAAATACTGACACTTTTTCATTGAATACTAAATTACCTATGATGCAAGGTAGTCCCTAACAGAATAATCATCAAAATCTTTTTCTTTCAAGCGACGGAATGGGAGCGTCGTCACCCGCTACCAGAGTTACTTTCAGACCTAAAGAAGGGGTTCCGCTTAGACACGTTGTTTAAGACAACGACCCCTGCTCCTACCACAAACTCTGCGGTATACGCGGACCCCATGGAGAAGAGTATTGCAATTGCTGCTTTGACCACGACCACCAAAGGATGGTTCCAAAGATGGTTTGGGTAAACGGAAAATAAAGAAACCTTTATAAAAAAAGACTTGATCAACTGACTGAAAACTAATTTTATAATTATGTACTTATTTTTAAGTTATTATTAAACCTAGATACTTCTACTTATTTACTAATATAAAGTTCTAGTTCTTTAAATGTTACTATATGTATAATGTGTAAATTGCTCAAAACAATACGGTTATTTATTTTCTACCAAGCAGCGGGACTAAACAAGAAGATATATTCGAAGGTAGGCGTACAGTCTAAATATGTACCTAATTACATCGAGAAAAAATAATTTCATTATGTGTATCTTTGAAGCACAATATTGTCCTGTCGGCGCTGCAGGTTGTTGGAAAGAGATACCGCGGCCTCGACACATGGGATGTTTTAGTCAGTAGAACTCAGGCACTCCCTACCGTCATTTAAGTCATTTGATGATTTCCCACCCCCAAAAAAAAACACAATATTGTAATAATTTGTACCACATTTGTAGAGAATCTAATGAAGTCTTCTTGGTGTTTGTCTTTTATTCCTGGGGCTTGCCAGTATACCAGTTTTTTTGAGCATTTTAGCTAGTGAAGGATCTCCACTGTGTTAACTAATTGAACAAATATCGTCGCTTGCCTGTAGTTTTTAGATCATGTACCTAATGATAATCTAGTTTTGTATTTATATTTGCGTATGTTGCGATTGCATTTGTATTTTAATATGTATATTTAGTGATACCCATAAAAAAATGTATGTTTTTTAAATATGATCACAGTTTTAATAAAACTTTTACTTTAGTTTGATTGAATTGGTTTTAATTCCTTTATTATCTTTATAATATTATCACACTTAAAGCATTTCGCCTGTATTGTAGGGTGATTAAAGTACTTCAACAAATTAAATACTTTTAATTACAAGTAGTTACAGTAGCATTATATATTAAAAGGCCACATAATCGTTACCTATTAAAGCTTTTAAAGTTATTGCTGAGCTTTTTAATCATACCCTTAGTGAGCACGCGATAGTTTAGTACAAGTGACAGTAATAAATCACTAAGTTAGCAAGTTTAGTGTTTATAAAGTTGTGTAGTTAACTGTACTGGCCTTGTCACGAAAATGCGGGGCGCTGAAGTTGTTCAACGTCTTAGGAAGAGATTTATATTCTTTGGAAGAAATAGCGGCGTACATGGTCTGCATTATGTGTTTGAATCTCATCGAAATCTGCTCTCCAGGTATATCTACTTCATAATATCTAGATTTCCTTTTTGTTCCTGATTCTTTTCTTCCGCTCTCAATCTCTCATTCCAAAAGTCTCTTTTCTCCTGTTTTTTTTTGTTGTACCTACTGACAGGATTTATAATGATATCATTTTCAAGTGAGGACGACTGAAATGTGAAGGATACGTGCTGGAATCGGAAAGTCACGTTAATTTAAATCCACATCGTGTCATCCTGTCTCCTGTCCTAGGTCGAATCTGGCACATTTCGCTTTCACTTCACTCATACATAATCCGCCTATATAGTTCCCAATGCTGGGACACAGGTCTCCTCTCTATGAGTGGGAATAGGCTGTAATCCTGGATTCGCACCCTCAACTTATTGCTTGTAAGTCACGGCCACCACAGCTGGGCCACTGATGCTCGCTGGGCCACGCTACTCCGCTGACAGATTCAGCGGTTTCCACATAATGGGACTGTTGGGACTAGTCCTAACAGTTGAAGTACTTCAGCAAGTTTCTTGGCTCCAGGCTGTTCTGGTTGTTGATACTGATAGCGTCTCTGGGCTGCCTCTATCTGCTGATGGGACACACAGTGCAACTGGGAGTGGACGTGAACTTCACCCCCGACACCCTCTATCTGAACTGGACCACTACGTTTCCAGGAGTGACGTTGTGTGAGGAGCATGCCACTAAGTATGCCTTGCGGAGATTTGATGCCATGTATCGTAAGTATGCCATGTATTTATGGACTATGTTTGAGTTGAGTACGTACAGTTTTTAATATCAATGATGACATGATGATTTATTTATTGATTTTATTTATTTAGTTAACCAAATTGTGTCATTTGTTATCATTACCTAATTATTTTGCATAATCATAGGCAGAACATAAATAGTTTCTGAATTTTATGTATTTTACCACCCATATTTTCCAGAATAAATGATATTGAACTAGTAACTAGATATGACTCCCATGCAACAGCGGATCTCCTGAAACCCCTCAACTACGATCACCGACGCTACTTGGCGGACGTACTGTTTGCACGCGGAGAATGCAGTAGCTCGCATTGTGCACCCTGTGGAACGACTGTCGCATGCGATGTACCGTGGCGGACCATCATCAAACATGTAAGAGAACCTAGCTCAACAATTATTTACCTAGCGAAACAGAACGCGTTCAGGACATGGTGGCCACGACCATTACGAATTTTGCCCGCAGAAGCATCGACAACGATGAAAGTTCTGTTCAAATAGCGACGGGCTAAGTGACAAGCTGTGTATGAGGCCGCGTAGGTCCCTGAGATGTGCTGAATACTGCTGATCGTGCTCAGCCGAGTTTGTTTTCCTGAACTATAATAACTATATGACTCCTATTGATGTAGTATTGATATGAATAACCACAACTTACGCTCACCAAGGCCGGCAGTGCGTAGTCATTGCGTGTCGCCAAGTAAGGAAGCGTTGTCTAAGTATTAAATATATACCCAATATTACTCAAGAACTTTATGAGTCAACAGAATAAGAATCAATCAAATCAAATCAATAGGAATCAGTTAATTGGAAGTCAAGTTTCTTTCAGCTTCCAATCAAGACAAAGGCTGGCCCCCTTTTACTTACGTGGGATATAAACATATCTGGCGAAGTGTGGGTGTACTAAAAGGGTACCTACACCTCTGTCTTACTCTTCAAGGATTACAGGCGTGATGTTATGTTATGTCACACGGATTGTCATCAGTCTATGTAGCCTTTCTTAATATGTTAGGGTTACTTTTAGTCTTAAACATGTGTTAGACTTTACATACATAAGTTTATACTATCAAGACATTTCCAGCTTTCTTGAAGCTTCAAAATTCAAAATGGCCATTGATTAATTTTAACGAATTTAATTTTAGTCAAAATGAATGAACCCTTACAAAAACTATTGGAGTACGAATTGTCTAGTTAAAAAATTCAACTGGTACGTACCTTCAAATTCTCAAAGAGGTTATTCATGGTTGCTCCTCCAGGTGCACAAAAGCTGTTCAGAAATGGTATCGGAATGCAGTTACAACGATGCCGTATTTCCATGTTGCGAATATTTCCGTGTAGTGGACTCGGAGTACGGGCCTTGCTTCTCCTTCAACACTTTACAACACAAGTGAGTTAGCGAGCAATCTAATCTGTACCTGTACAATGATAAGATCATCGAGCAGCTGATACGGTCGCCTAATTGCGGAATATTGTTTGTTTACCTGTTTCAGGGGACAAAACAGTTTGTTCGTTGTAAACATGACTACTGGACCTGGAGTCCTGATGTTTCGGTTGCTGAGTAATGCTGAAGTAAGGATTCTGAGAGAAGATTTTTGATTTTCGTGATCACTCTTCGTGGCTGATTGATTTAATAGCTGATTTTAACATAAAACGACGGTGGTTTTGTAACCAAAATAAAAACACCGTTTGCTTGTTAACTTTTTTTATTTATTTGGGGGTGGGAAATCATCAAATGACTCATCCCACTCTGGGCAGAGCAGTAGGAAGTGTCAGACTTCTACTGACTGAAATCCACCCATGTTCCTGTTTAGTCCTTGTGCCAAGGCCGCGGTATCTCGTTCGAACAACCCTCATCCCCGACGGGCTTGCAGCCCCGACGGCGACGGGTTAATTGTTAACTTAAAGTGTATTTAAAGGTGCACACCGAAGTTACTTTTTGGAGAAACAGCGAATTTTAAAAAGTTATAGTAGTAAAAACATTTTGTTGCATGTTGCACTTAACAAAAAGTAGCTACTCATTTAAAGCATCTTAGGACAAATACCAATACAGGTACCTAGACCTTCGGGGGTGGTTTTAGGCGGGTGGAAAATCATCAAATAACCCCTCCCGCTCTTGGGCAGAGCGAACGGGAGTGTCAGACTTCTACTGACTAAAAACCACCCATGTTCCTTCTTAGCCCTCTATGTCGAAGCCGCGATAACTAGTGTACAACCCGCGGCCCAGGTACCTAGACCTCAGCACAATATCAAAATGGAGAAGAGGCATTATAGATCAATCACTTACATTCTAGGTATCCATCCATAGTCCCGAAGAGTTATCGACGAACAACTTGGATGTGAAGCTGAAGCACATTGTGCACACGTACAGTGAGAACCAGGTGGGGCTGCTGTTCTCAGTGGTGGAGATTCAGAACGATGTCCAGCTGGAGCGGGAGAGCATTGAGGATAGGGGGTGCCGCTACCTGCATGAGGTGCCTGGTGAGCTGATGCACACTTATCCGGTAAGTTTTGAAGGTATTAGGAGTGGCATGAAGTTCAGTACTTAATTCTGACAAGTAGAATTTAAGTTTATCCATTCATACTTTGCTCTTATCGCCTTTGTGTTTGTAAGAGATCTTCCAATAGAACAATGATGTGTAACGTATATATATCCATGTTCATGTGTGTACTTCTCAGGTGTACTCTTATGGAGCCTGTCGGTTAGCTCAAACCACTAAGGAGTTCTATGAACATTGCGGATGCGTACACCCTGCTCGAGATTTTTCATGTAAGTATAGTAGCGCCTGTGAGTATATCAGCATTAACTCACTCATTAACGTGAACGTGTAGTGTAACATATTGAGAAGGTTACAACTGCGCTTTGCCGGTTTCACAGTAATATTCACTACCAATAAACCATACGTAGAAATCTACATTTCTACTGTCCAGACCAACTCAAAGTGGATCACCATCATTACCAAAAGTGGAGCACCATCTAAGAAGCGGATCTCTCTTCTCTCAATTAAAAGTGGATCACATTATCTAAATTTTCAAAAACTTCCGCCGCCTGAGTGTGTGATAGGTAGGAAGGTGTTTTATATATTTTTTTTGTATTTTTTATCTTATAAATTAATATTAATTGTACAATCTACCTTTACTCTTTTATTTTTATTAGGGATCGGTAGATTCGTTACAGTTTTAAAGGGTGCGAATAGAAACTTAACAAAGTCAAAAGATATTTGTTCTCCTAGTCATTTTTTTTTGTACTGTACCACCTCACCAAGATTCCCAACCATATATTACGGAGATACTCTACCTATTGTTGGGCAAAGTTCGAAAATGTTAACAATTTGTTTTTGTTAGTTTCTTGTTTTTGAGGCAATAACTTTGAAAGCATCCACCAGCACAATGTTTTGAGTGCGTTTTACATTTTTCACCCCAAACAATATTTTTTGCGTAAGTATAGTTTGTTGTACAAAGTAGTTGGTTGACGGCCATTAACCACACAGTTACCGTAGAGTACATGTTACTCTAGTAAATAACATACACTTAGTTAAAAAAACGTGTAAGATTTAATGTTTGTTTGTTTTTTTAAATTATTTGTGAAATAATATAAAAAAAAGCCCAAGGCGTTAAGCCCACCTTTGTACGGTTTTATTACTTGTGCATAAAGTTTTAGTAAATAAATAATAAATTAAATAATATAGATCTACTTAATTTCAGATGAAAAGATGTTCTGCAATTACACTGGAATCAACTGTTGGAATATGTATGAAGGTATGCTATTATGTAAACAAAAAAATAACTTACAAATTTTTCAGGATAAGTGAAATAAAATAGCTTATGGACTTATTAAACAGTACCTTTCTCTTTTCAGCTATTAAAGCTAAAGCCGTGAATAAGAATGCTAAAGACGACTGCGTACCTTCATGCGTCGAGAGTGAACTTAAAACTATACATTTCACAAAGTAAGCTTTATACATTTTTTTTCTAGAATTCTCTCTCGCACTCCTAGGCAAAGATTTCCGTCCACTCGTTTAATTTCTCGCGAATATTATCCCACTACAATATCTATTTTTCATAGTACAGTTAGTTTATACATACAATGGCCAAAATATTTTCAGGTACGCAGCGTTGGTAGGCTTCCCACCAGGTGGACCGACGAAATCGTGAGAGTCGCGGGCAACCGGTGGATGCAAACGGCCGGTTACCGTTCATTATGGCGTTCTATGGGGGAGGCCTTTGTCCAACAGTGGACGTTTATGGCTGATGATGAAGGCTCGACAGATTATGATCGATCCGACTTAAAATCTTACTTTGGCGAGCTACATCCTAGCCTTTTACGTATTTCTTCATGTTTTTTACATGGAAGGGTTTTCAGAAAAGATTACATGATTTTTAATTGTTACAGGAGATGGGTAAAGGATCAACCCGGTGTAGGTACTCTTGTGGAAGTCAAAATGGTCTCTTTGCCTACACTACGGTACCAGAGGAATTTGATAAGAGACAATTTGGATTTCGTAGGTGAGTGTGACCTTCTTTCTTTGTGTACGTTTTAACATGTCTAAGTGAAAGTTTAAACCTATCCCAACATTACCATTGGTGACTTTCGAACTGTCGACGTATTTTTTTAATTCAATATTAGCTGTTGTCCGCGACCTTTTTTCGCTATTTGATTTTAACATTTTTTGTTTGTAATGAACAATTTTAAACGTTTTCATTGTTTTGCACTGATCGCAAATCTTTTTTCTAAAATAAAAATATCAGCCAGTAAAAATATGTACCTACTCTGGTCCAGCCGTTTTGGAGATTAGCCGAAACACACAGCCAGACAGATCGATTTTGTCGCTTACTTTTTCTTCATAACACTTTCAAGGTGTAAAACTGTTTTAAATGATTGATTATACCTAATAATCATAATGAATATTACTACGCCTAATTTATTAACATTCTACTACTTCAACAATTACAAACATGTACTTCAATTTAGTTTATTAGTACCTATAGATTATATAGCATTGTTTGTTATTTCAGTGACTGTTGGAGGAATGGTTGGGCTGTTCTTCAGTGCTTCTATCTTGAGTTTGCTGGAAGTTTTCTATCTTATTCTTCGACCACCTAACAATGAATAAAATTAAACACATCTATCACACTCATTACTTATATTGTATTATTATTCCTCACGAATTACCATAATCATATATCCTACACCATATACTTCATCGGTTGCTAGAACGATGTAGACTATTGTTATAGCAACCAATGTTTTGTCGATAAGCAACGCTTTGTTATCTATAACTTTCCATTCATTTACTGAAGTAAAGAAATTTTGAGAAAAATAATAAAAGTGTCTACAATAAGTAGCCATGGGTAATACTGAAAGTAATGTAACTAGCGGTGTAAAGAAACAAGCAGGGACTTCGCAGCAGAAGTTATACAAACTTGTCGATATCAAAGGTAAGACAGCATTTATTTCAAATTAGCTGTTGCCAGCGGCTTCTCCCGCTACAACTCGAAAATTATCCAACGGATTTTTTTTTATTAAATTCAAAATCAAATTAAAATCAAAATATTTTTATTTCACATAGTCCTACATGGGCACTTATAAAACGTCGGTAAAAAGGGGCACGGTTCGGTGCATTGGTCGATTCCTAAGGAGAAGAACCGGCAAGAAACTCCAAAGGTAAAGCCGCTCCAGCCGTTTAGACGTGAAGAAGTAACAAACAAACACACTTACACACTCACAAACTTTAGCCTTTATAATTTTAGTGTGATGGTTAGAAGTTGATTTATGGCCTGCAGTAATTAAATCAATAGTTATAGATGCGATGATTTTGACAAAACGGTTGTTACACACTATTGAATTGATTA
Organism: Diarsia rubi; assembly: GCA_932274075.1. NCBI lineage: Eukaryota > Metazoa > Arthropoda > Insecta > Lepidoptera > Noctuidae > Diarsia > Diarsia rubi. The sequence continues at coordinate 8,276,650 of OW026414.1, forward strand.
AGAACAGTGTTGAGAGTTAAACATTCAAGTACATAGGTTACGCGAAGTTTTGGGTTCAACTAGTGTAACTAATTATGGGCTATAATGCATGGTAAAGACCGAACCACAACTAAATGATCTATTTGTGCAAAATATAGAACAATAAGTGTCGATGAGATTGATGGTAATTTAAATTTACTGTAACCAGGTGGAGGACTCTTAGTAGACATGATGAAGCGAGCTCTCCAGAACAAGCAGTACGCAGAGATAGACCACGCGATCAAGACGAAGGTAGAGCCCTTTCTGTACAACAAGGGCAGAGGCCGGTACATACCCGTGTCACATCTAGTGCTGCTGAGAAATAAGGAGCGCTCCAGGCATAAGTTGGTAAGACAATACGCATATCCTAGGATACAAACAGACGAACAGCACTTTGCTGTTGCTTTGCTTTTGTCGACAGAGGCAACTCCTACTGTCGACAAAAGCGACTGCTGCAGTTTTTCGACACGTCGATTGCTGCGCATGTCGACAGCATTGTTGTAGCGCGCCACGAACGTTTTTGTTTGGAGGTTGGGAAATCATCAAAAAACTTCTCCCGCTCTGGGTAGAGCGAAAGGGAGTGTCTGACTTCTACTGACTAAAAACTACCCATGTTCCTTCTTAGTATTCCTTCGAACGACCCGGAGCACCGACAGGCATTGGCCCTTGCAAGCCCCTTTCATGTTGCTGACATCTTATTGAGGCGTGCGTGGAATACGAACGCGCCGTCGACACGGCCTGTCGCCGTCATAAGTCGGCCTGTCGTCGTTTTTCACGGGTGACCACTGAAAACCAGCGTTGTGCTGTGGGTGACCATAGCACAGCACTATGCTGAGTGGCAACCTACTTGTCGCAGTCACGACGTGTAGCATTTTCTTTTTTTTTTGTAATCCCTGCTTGTTGTATTTTTTTTTATATCTGTTAAGCGTTGTTTGTGTATTGTTTTTTTTCCTGTATGTTCGGTATGTTTCTGCGACAAAAAATATTTTTTCTTTTAAAGGGAGTGTGGTCAATGTGGCGACACTTGGTGGAGGCCTAAGTCTATCAGTGAACGTCTGTCAGCTACATGGTTTGTCGTGATTAAGTATAAATTACCATTCTTGTACCATTTTTCATTGCAATTTTTTGTTGATCATGTCAGAATTATGAAAATAGATGTCTTTTCCGTTCACAGTTACCTCCTTTGCGGAGTATGGAGAACCCAGACGAGGATTTTGATGTGGAGAAGGACTGGCCGCTGGTCACTCAGGAGGAGTATGACGCCAATCCATCTGGTTACAGGGAACTCTGCTGGGATCTCAAGGTGACGAAAAGCAAATGCTTAATCAGAATGATACGCCAAATTGTGTTTTATTAAACTTAGCTTTCGAAAAAATACACACAAACCAGTCTATTTCTAAAAGAAAAGAAATAGGAGCGTTATTTCTTTTCGAGTATTGTCGACTTCATCATCTGGGAAAAAGCAGATAAGGCAGAGTAATATAATATATCGATAGAACTTTAAAAGACATGAACGAATAGGGATGTTTACTGACTTAAAAATGTGATTCTAATTATTAGTCCGTCTGTGTGATTATCGAAAAATATAGGAAACGTATTCTTTTGTTTTATCAAATCAATAAAAAATGACGAAGATAAAACGCGTCAAACATTTGAGTGTAGGTTGGTGACGTCACTGACCGCCAAAAATTGTCATACAAATGTCTTAGAGTATGACGTCACACGAGTTTTCAAAGCTTTGTATCGTCTTCATTGTTTGTTTACATGAAAAAAGAAAAAATACGTGTCCAATAATTTTTGGTAATCTATATGACGGACTAATTAGATATTTTTTTGTTAACTACCCTATTCATCTTGCTTAGGTCTTGCCTTTGCTTACAGGAACGAGGGGCTGTAGGAGAGACCATACTTCACCTATGTCTGCTGAACGCCTCCTCACTGTTAGCTAACCTGGCTAAAAGACTTCTACGGTTCTATCCTAAGCTCATCAACGACGTCTACATGGGTGACGAGTATTGCGGTAAGCAGGGCAATAAGCTAGGGTAATAACTTTTCACCATAATTATGTACTTGGACAAGGATTTATTGGAGCACGAATGAGAGATGAAAGCAATAACAGGGATCGTTGCTGAATGACAAAAAAAAGTAGTTAAAATTAAAACATTTTAAATTAAACAAAACTTGGAGGCAGGCGGAGTCCATTCTAATTTCATTTCATAATTTTATATTCAAATGAGCCTCCCTTTGGGGCTTCGCCGCAGTCGGGTAAAAACACATAACCCTCATTTTGGGCTTCGCCGCAGTCGGGTAAAAAACATTATGGCTGTGTTTCAATTAGATTTTGGCTACGTGTATTATTATTATTATTAATAACAAGTTACTGACGGAAATTATGTTTGTCCTACTCTTTCATGCATTTCGTTGCGGGATCCAAGACAGCTAAATGGTTTTCTGGGACTACGTCGACCTGCAATGTCTCGGTACTTTTCTGATGGTCGGCACTGTTGATTCTTGCTTTCAGAAGTTGTAGTGGTTTGGGAACAGTGTGGCGGGTTTGAACCAATAAAAAAAACAAGTTATCGGTGATAATCACTCGGCTGAGTGTGAAGTTCTCAGTATTTTTACCCGACTACGGCGAAGCCAAAAGGAAGGGTAATGATTTTGGCAGTCTATGTATGTATGTATGTTTGTATGTTCCACCGTAGCGCCTAGACTACTGAACATATTTTAATAAATGAGGTGTCAATAGATTCGTAAGAATAGTGCGGGTAACATAGGCTGTATAAATTTTAACAATTCTTTTTATGATGGATTTTAAATGTCAAATTCTAAGCTAGAAAAAAAATTAATTGAGATAATCTTATCATGTTTGGTATCAAATGAGAGGTCTTGTCGAGCACATTACAAATATGTAAATTGTATTATAGTTTAAAATTTTAAATTTGTATATTTCTATTTAAATATAAGTAAAATTATTATAGAGGTCAGTCGTAGTCGCATGCCTCCTTGCTAACGGCAACAGCAGCTGACTTATGTATCAATGAAAACGCCATGAAGGAGCATCAGGTATCAGTGGCATGCGACTACGGCGGTCCTCTATAATAATTTTACTTATATATTTAAATAGAAATATACAAATTCAATATATGAATATCAGACAAGAATTATTTACTACTTTTAAGACCGCGGTTTGTAGTCGGGTTTTAGTTTTTAACTTATATTTTTTTTACTTACTATTAATTTTATCAATCTCATTCTATTGAACATCCCGATATAGATAAAGCTTCCTGTTTTTGTTCTGATAATGATAATGAAAATATTTGTGTTTCATTTAAATAAAGCAAAACTAGGATGTTTCAAGGAAATCGAATCCCATTCCTACTAATCATATAATAAAATATTGATATCCTGAAAATATAATAAAATATTGATATCCTACCAAAATATCGGCGAGATTTGGCGCCGTGGGGTCTATGCTTGGTCCGCATATTTGCTTAATGTCAGTACAAATCCAACAATTTAGGATTCATTACTTTCGGCTCAAGCAAGGAGTCACGTACGGAATCGATTTGTGTTCAAACAGCGCTTACATGAGTTATATTGTGCTCGTTTGTGATTTTCTCATAGTGATAACGATTGGACATTGATATTTCATAATTTTGACTAAAGAAGTCCTATAATGTAAATTACTTTCTTTAGCTGTTCTTTTTAGTCGTAATCGAAGATTGATATCTACAAATGGTATTTAGCACTTTCTTTGATTTGTAGTTTGAATGTTTACAGTTGTTGTTAAGTATATTTTTTTTCAGGAATTAGGATTTTTCTAGGATTTTTCCTGTCAGTAAACAGTCAGAATCGTAACAAATCTCTCAACTCTCTAATCTCTAACTCTGTAATCTGTACACCATAGAAATACATATTTGCTCGTGCGAAAAGCGACCCCGCGACACTCAGCGTAGTAGACAATCGCTCAGCCACTGCGCCAACAATCGTGCCTTCAATGGTAATGAACAATAACACACTAACATGAATGGTAGGAATAACGCTTGACTACTTGTTCATGAATATTAAGAGTTCTCGGTATCAGTCGCCCAGCCCAAGAAGAGACTTGTCACAGCCAAATAAGTTAGCCATATTGGTTATTTTTAGATGAAAGTACCCGTTTAGGAACATTAACAAGTACTTATATCAGCGCGAAACGCTTATTTTCCTAACATTTCGCGCAGTCAATCTGATAGAGCACCTGATAATGTCTATCAAGGCCCAAAATTAATCTGACAGTGATTTAGTGCTTCCATCCCGTTCATTAATTACTTTAGGAAGATTCCTATCTACAAACATAATACAATGTAGGCATTTTCCATATAATTATAATGATGAAAGTTACGGATGGGTTTTAGGTCAGTTTTTGTCAATTAGCACACTTTACACTTTATCAAAGGTGGTTAAGGTTCTGTCTATAATCTGCGTAGTGGTTTAAGGGTTTGCCTTGTGGCTTGGCGGTCGTGGGTTCGATTCCTACAGGAAGCATACTTTGTAAAGTTAGACATTGCAGGCTTGAATCACCTGATTGTCTGATAAAAAGATGATTCCGTGCTTCGAAAGGCACGTATACACGGGTGAAATTTAAAGGCGGTCGTCAATCCATGTCAGAGTTCCTTGTGGCGGTTTAGAAACTCTGACACTAGGGTGTGTGTAGTCGTTAGAACCACACGATAAGAAGAAGTAGCCTTTCCCAACTTTCTATGTACCCCAACATCCGGTCAGCTTCCAGTCATATTGGATGTAGCTATACTATAAATATGCCAGTACTTTCTATGGAGTGCCTGCTAATCTAACGTCCTTAACTATGCCCTAAACTTAAGTCCAGTTACTGGATAACATGGTCGAGAGTGTAAAATGATCAAGGTCCATGTATAAACATCTTATATTTTACTAACGACTCCCAATAGAGTTAAAATAAGGGATTATTTGCATGGAAGTTCTTAATTTTTTGCAGATGGGAGAAGCCAAAGGTAACCCGCACTTGTCCCTAAATACATTCTTTGTTTCGTTTCCCATAGGAGAGAGTGTGCTCCACATAACAATAGTAAACGAAGATCCAACAATGGTAAAGTTCCTTCTTGACGCTGGCGCGAACTATCACGAACGTTGTTATGGCAACTTTATGTGTCCTGAAGACCAGAAGGCTTCACGAAATGACTCCACCGACCATGAGTGGGTCAATGTTCAGCCGGAGACTAACTATAGTGGGTAAGCAGAAGGTAGATTATTTATCTTACGGACTAAAGAAAGCTAGGAAGGGTTGTGTGAAAAATTAAGAAGAATATAATAGACTGCCTCGATGTCAGTCGAAGTCGATGGTCTAGTGGTCGCAAGCGGGATGATGTTGCTATGCCATGACCATGAGGTCCTTGGCTTAACTCGAATCCTAAGTTGGGAAAAGTTTTATCAGGTTAGTCCATCAAGAATTTTTCTCAGTTGCTACTGAGAAATTAACACGATGAAAAGAATACGCTGCACATCATGGGGACGAGGATGATTGCTCAGTGCTTAGGTAATATAAAAAAGGCTTTCTTGACGTTCACTTGCATTCGTGTTTTGTATACTCTTTGGTACTCAAAAGTTTAAAATGTATCATTGTCAAATGTTTATCATTACAGTTACGTATATTGGGGCGAGTACCCCCTAAGTTTCGCAGCGTGCTTGGGTCAGGAGGAGTGCTATCGACTGATCCTCGCTCGTGGTGCCGACCCCGACAAACAAGATACAAACGGCAACACCGTGCTGCACATGCTTGTCATATATGAGAAGATGGTGACTATGAACTTTTAATTAATTATTTTAGACTAATTTTCTTGATGGAGCTGTAGACGATGCGACTCCACAGTGCACAGAAGGGCTTCAACCAACCTATTATAATAATAGAACCTGTAAATGCTTGTTAATAAACATTGAATTTGATACCAAAAGTTGTGTAATTAATGGTGTGACTGAAGACAATGTGTTCGAGAACCAGAAGAGACCAGTAAATGATTGATCAGTGCACCATTTATCATGATATAAATACAACATGCTGGTGTCCGCAACTCCACGTTTAATGCGCGTATTTTGCGTATCATGATGCGATGTACAAGTACACTAGTACAGTCAGTAGCGTCACCAACATGCGCATGCGTATGCATTTTAAAGTCAGTACTTAACTACATAGTTTTTCAACACTAAAGAGATTGAGTAAAAGTAGGTATTATTTATAAATAATACTTTGACACAGGAAACATTCGACATGGCATTCGAAGTGGGAGCATCATTAAACATCAAAAACGTGTTAAACCTCACACCCCTGACCCTGGCTGCGAAGCTGGCTCGGACAGACATGTTCTTCCACATACTGAACATCGAGAGGGAGATTTATTGGCAGATCGGCGCTACTACTTGTGCTGCCTACCCGTTGGGGCAGGTCGATACTATTGATACGGAGACAGGGTGCATTTGCAAGGATTCTGCGTTAAATTTGGTAACGTTTGGCGTAAGTTCCAAATGGTTTTGATCCCTAAAATTCTAGGTTGATAAGCCAGTTTCCTACTCTTCCACTATCCTTTTCTGATTAATTTCGTTGCGGGATCCAAGACAGTTAAATCGTTTCTCTGGGACTTCGTCGAGCTTCATTGTCTCGGCGCTTTTCTTGTGGTCGCCACTGTTGATTCTGGCTTACAGGAGTTACAGTGGTTTGGGAATAGTGTGGCGGGCTTGTCCCAATAAAGCCAGTTTCACAGTCTTCTGTTATGGACTACTATAAAAACATGACGCTCCTCTTAGGCAGTGCCACAGTAATGGAAAATAATGGAAATCATTCTTGGCATGCATGAGGTCCTGGGTTCCATTCCCTAGTCGGGCAAAGTGTTATTGGTTTCCTATCAGGAATTTCTCAGTAACAGCCACGGAGTCTGAATTAGACTGCTCCTATTAAATTGGAATTAAACAGGTGAAATGTGTCGGTGTTCTAATGGGCATACACATAATAATGATTGTTGGAAAATATATTATATTGATTTCTGATTTTGATAAGGACAATTTCTCAGAATACTCTACGATGTTTTTTGTCTACCAACCCACATTCAAACTTTAACAGGAAAAGGACGAACATCTAGGTCTCCTTGAAGGTATGTTGATCGACCTTCTAAAGACTAAATGGGACACGTTCGTCAAGTTCCGTTTCTACCGCCAGTTCATACTGTTCTCCTGCTACTTCCTAATCTCTCTGGTCTGCTTCACACTGAGACCGGGACCACCTGACAGGGCCCTGAATACTACTGCACTGAATGCTACTGTTGGACCGGTCAATGATACGGATCTGGTAATCGAAGTTGGTAAGTCTTTATCAGTTAGTATATGATTCTCTGTTTGTATAGATTGAAATTAGACAGTTTTGTTTTCGTTTGATTGAAAACGTAGTTGTGTTTTATTCTTTTAAGTCTACAGATTAATTAATGTTTCATATTTCTGCTAAAAAAATGTTTAATGTGCCCGATTGATAGCATTGGGCTCGACAGCTGTTATGTAAATGTGGGTGCAGGTATTTTATTCCTGTGTATGTGTATACCTCTGTCTTACACTTCGGAGAATGCAAGTGTGATGTTATACAAACTTATATATTTATACTCTGTATTAATGTTATACTACGGCGATGCTACACTACTATGATGTTATGTAGTCTAATGCAATCGGCCAATTTGTAGATACGGTAGATTTACAGCGAGCCCTTCACGTTTCTTGTTCTGTATGATTTGTATCCTATGCCTTACATAATAGTCACTTTGTTTTCAAAAAGACCACATCATTTGACGAAGGTATAGGTTTTATTGCTATAATAAATGATCGAACCTTTGACCTTTCATTTTCGAAAACCACCAAACACAATCATTTTGTTGTCACTTTCACCTACGATGCTTTATTATTTGAGGAAGGTTTTAAGCTTAGCTTGGGACTTATACATTTATATAACGTGTTTACTGAATTAATCGTAGGGTCAAGTTGAATCACCGGAAACCGATCTTGTTTCTCGTAATCATGAAAACCTGCTTCCATTTCGTCACCAGTCGAATAAGTGGTGTTGCAAAATCTTCAACAAAATATTTTGTATCATTTTCCTTCTTTTATAAAACTTCATTGGTTTATGAAAGCTCATTTGTATTGTAGAGAATTGTACAATACCGCTGAACGGTTCGGACTTTGATCCGGGGGCTGTTGAGATTGTCAATGGGAGCAAACCTGATGGTCCGCCGTGTGCACGGTTCAAGAGTCACGGAAAGGATAAGGATAAAGACAAACGTAAGGAAAACATTATTCTCTCTTGGCTAGAGAGGGAACTTATGAGATTATGGTTACAGAGAAGTGCATAGTCTGCAAATCAAGTTACTAGGTACAAGCTGTCTTTCATTAAAAGATTTTAAACTTTATCGCTCGATTGCGAAAGTTTGTCTGTTTCGGATCGCTTAATGTAGGCATTTCTACATACGAAAAGAAGCAAAAAGTTGAGAAGCTTATTGTGCTGCATACTCTATGAATTTGTCTTAATTAATCCTAACACTTTCTGCCGCACTCAGACAACTTAATGATTACTTAGACCATCACTTAGTAAAGGTTTTGTCGTACAGAAATATGTCAAACCTTTACTAAGTGACGGCTTAAATAATCATTAAATATCTTTGAGTACCGCAGTTAGTATAGGTTTTGACAGTTTTGTCATACAAAAAATAAGTATGTCATAAATATCTATGAGTACCTCAGTTAGAGCATTTTTTCAATGAAGTTAAGTGTACCACGGGCATTACTACAAAGAAAATATCAAATTGTAATTGTGCGTTATAAATTCATTTGTACCTTGTATTTCCAGGACCGAGAGAATCAGATATGGAAGGTTGGTGGGAGGACCTCACTGAAGACTGTAGGTTGATGAACTTCGAGTCTTGGCAAGCAAAAGTAAGTACTTTGGTTATTATTGAAATCAACAGAAATAATCCAAGTTTGTTTGCAATCAAGTTCGAAAACATAAATATACACAGGTACTTACCTATTTTTTTTTTTAGGCGGGTGGAAAATCATCGAATAACCCCTTCCGCTCTTGGGCAGAGCGAAAGGGAGTGTCAGACTTCTACTGACTAAAAACCACCCATGTTCCTTCTTAGCCCTTTATATCGAGGCCGCGGTATCTCTTACAACATCCCGCAGCCCCGACGGGTACCTACATAGGTACCTACTCAATGATTCTTTCCTCAACTTTTTCATTTCAGGTTAGAATATCTGCCGAGCTATTGCTATGGGTAGGTGCGTTAGCGTATGTTGGAGCCGCGTTAAGAGAAGCTCGGTTCTTGGGAATTAAAATGTTTATAGAGAACCTAAGTACAGTCCCATCACGGTAAGTAACTACAATCTACGATACATTAGGTACAAGTGGCCTTTCCGCCAGGATCGGATTTGTATGAATCTCAAACTTGGCCGCTGCTGCTGGTTGAGTCCTCGTATTTTTTTTTATGGGACAAGCTCGCCTCACTATTCCCAAACCACTGTAACTCCTGTAAGCCAGAATCAATAGTGGCGACAACAAGAAAAGCGCCGAGACAATGAAGCTCGACGAAGTCCCAGAGAAATGATTTAACTGTCTTGGATCCCGCAACGCAATTAATCAGAAAAGAATAGCGGTGGAGTAGGAAAAAACAAAAATTTCCACTTCCCTCCATATCAGCAGGAGACAGAACAGAACAAGGTCAATAGGCACACAGGGACGTATACAACTGGGATAAGCCCAGTTGCCTAGCACCACGGATATTGTTGTCATTATTATTACTGGGTCCTAAGTTGTGAGCTGTTATATTTGATTCCAAAAATAGAGTAATAATAGAGTCCACGTATAAAATTTCAATTCCATTTTCTTGATTATTGTGTCCTCAGGGTAATGTTCCTGTTATCCTGCATCCTGATGCTAGTGCTTCCGACACTGCGTCTGTGGTGTGCCGATGAAGAGGAAGATCATCTAGCCGTCATCATCATGCTCACCACCGCACCCTACTTCTTGTTCTTTTGCAGGTGCTCTTCTCTATTTAAGTACCACTAGTAGGGGCGTAGCTACCGCCGTATCTGCCGTATCAGTTATGCGGGGCCGCCGCCACGGGGCCGACATCGACATGCGTGAGCAAGAATTAATAAAAACTTCCCAATTTTTATTTTATTTCTGCATGTAAAGTAAAACAAACGCAATTTCTTTATTTTTATCATCAGCTATTAATGATTTCCCGTCGGGGCTGCGGGTTGTTCGAGTGAGATAGGAGCCGTTTTTCACTGGAAATACTGTCAGGCAATTCGGTCAAAATTATGAAAGTGTTTTTACAAAATTATGAATAAAAAGCAAAATATCCGGCTCACGGAGAACCCAAAAGCACGAAGCGGAAACTGTTGAAGATAAAATCTTCTTATTCCCTTATCTCTTCCACTTTCGCTTGTTATGTTCTGTCGTGAAGGTTTTACTTTACCGTCTTTATCCTCGTGCATTCATTCAATTTTATTTTACAATTTTATGAAAATGCTGCATACGTAATACATACACAATCTTTTCAGATTCAAACATCAAATGTGAGCTTTAAACAAAGATAGCATTATTATACGTTTTTTTTTGGGGGTAGGAAATCATCAAATAACCCCTCCCGCTCTTGAGCAGAGCGAAAGGGAGTGTCAGACTTTTACTGACTAAAAACCACCCAAGTTCCTTCTTAGCCCTTGTGCCGAGACCGCGGTTTATCTTTCGAACAACCCACAGCCCCGACAGGAGCGTTATTATACCTTTTTTTTTTTTTTTTGGCGGGTGTAAAATCATCGAATAACCCCTTCCGCTCTTGGGCAGAGCGAAAGGCAGTGTCAGACTTCTACTGACTAAAAACCACCCAAGTTCCTTCTTAGCCCTTGTGCCGAGACCGCTGTTTATCTTTCGAACAACCCGCAGCCCCGACAGGAGCGTTATTATACCTGGGTTACTTTTCGTACTTATGTGCCTTATAATTTGAATAAGTACTTTCTTTACAGAGGCTTCAAAACGGTCGGTCCATTCGTAGTGATGATCTACAGAATGGTGATGGGTGATCTACTTCGATTCGTCTGTATTTATCTGGTGTTTGTCATGGGATTCTCACAAGGTACTTCATTATGTCTGGAACTTTACAATCGATCACATTAAGTAAGTAGCTCTAGGCTATTATTGGTTCTGAATCAGCTTATTGCAAGCAGAGTATTAAGTTACACCAGATAGAGTGTAAATCATACCCAGGCTAAATGCTTCTAAAAATCAATGAGAGGTTTTTTTTTAGAATTGGGCTTTTTATTGTTTCTATCATAGAAACAATATGACTATATATATATACTAGACTATATAGATATAATGTTGATGACACGGCAAGAATCATTATTAAATGTAAACTATCAACACTGTTCATCATTCTGAGTATAGTATAGGTCCTACCGAAGATTCTACCTTTTTTCTGCAGCGTACTACATAATATTTCTATCATTCGACAACCCGAACACTCCCGAAGGCGTGGACGACTCAGTGTCGAACCCGATGCCGTCTCCGATGGAGAGCATCATGGCTATGTTCCTCATGTCTCTCACCTCGTTCTCCGACTACTACGGAGCGTTTGACCGCACTGACCATGAGATTGAGGCTAAGGTACGTATGAGTCTATTCGGAATAATGGCAACAGCAATAAATACACCAATTTTAGTCATGATTGCTGCGTATTCTATTATACTTCTGATTTTTCCGCTGCACTCTATCTTAGAAGCAGGTACAGCAGTGCAATATTATTGTTTGAGTTTGCGCAGGGTACTCATCAAATCGATTTTTTATTTTGTGACGATACAGAAATTCGAACTTATTGCATTATTCTAGACTAGATCAATTCAGGAAAAACAAATGGAACTTTTAGGTTTGAAGCTGCGAATTTTCAATATATTCTATTAAAATCAGCGTAAATAGGTACTACCTAAGCACTATTGTAACTAAAACTAAAATACTGACAACACTATGGACTTGACTTTAAACTAAAGTTATATTTAATTTTAATTTATTTTGTCCATCTAAGTTATACGGCACAGTCACAACAATCGAGATAAAAGAAGGAAACGATTTATTATTAAAAAAGCTTTCACAAGACAAAAGGATCTCTTTGAACTACAAACGTATGTCACGCATCTTGTTCTATAAATAACTAAACTGCCTAGCGGCATTTAACATGTTTCCATAACTTTGAATAAGTGTCGAAATGTGGCACTTCTAAACATAAACTGTGATCGTCCTTGATCCCTTACCTTATATTCGGTAGAATAGATATTTCTATGCAATAAATGTTTATAATTTTCACACATTTCGCAAACTGTGACATGGACCCTAAGACATGGTAAACATATTACGTCTTGCTACTACGAAACGGTAGCTTTGACGTTATGACATGGTTTCGTCCTAAGACTGTATTAAACACAATGTAATTTTCAATTAGAAAAATCAATATTCCGTTAATATTCATTAGCATTCAAGGCGGCATTTCTTTATCGGTATTAGATTCACATTATTTTTTGCCATCATGTAGATTTTCTAACGGTCAAAGATAAACACAAAGCTAATTTTAGAACCAGTGTGTGTAAAAACGATGTTTGTTGTGACTAATGAATTGTTGCAGCCTTTCCTTTTTTACTTCAACCAACATAGGTCATTCCAGAATTGCAACTTTCCCTGTGACCGGTAATCTGCCACGCTCCTGCACTCTAGGAGTACGTGCTGTGGGCCCTTCTTCCGCCTCCATGCATCTTCTGCACAATAGGCTATCTGTTACACCTATGTTAAGCCTCCAACCTAAAACTTATCACTTTTGTATTCTAATGTGTTTTATACATTTCAAACTTTAGCTTTCCCTTTCTGAGGGTCGTCACACACATCGATGAATATGTTACACCCATAAATCCTCGGTATACTCTCGTCAACTGCTAATCTGCGTCATCCGGTACAGTTATTAAGGCTACACTATCCTCCCGTAGCGTTATGTCAACTAAAGGTTATACTCGTACATGCGACGCCCGACGCCCCATCGTGTTTGGTTAACGCCGACACTGCGGAGTTATGACACTGTGCTAATTTCTGCTTCCACTTCGACTATAGCTTAGAGTCAGCGCTATTTTGTTAGTATTAGAGATTTGAAAGAATATTAATGAGTCAAACACACTAGACTATTTGTCACATTGGGTGTTAGGTAATCTATTCATCACACAAATATTCTCTAGACGGTAAAGTCATTACGATTTCAAATGAAATATTAGTTAGTAGACTATACTATATGAACTGAGAAGACATCAGAAGACGATTAGTGTAAAACCACAACTAATTTAAATAAGTTCCCTGCCTGGCTTTTCATTGAATATTCAGAGCAATCTCGATAACTGCAGTATGTAGCTACTGATACAATTTTAATAGAACCTGTTTTCGGTTATCCACTTATAAATTCTATATTAACTAATCGCATACATACTGCTATTAAGAGGTTTCAAATTCCCTAAAACATCATAATTTTTAGAAACCAGTTATAATGTTTGTAATGATTGCAACACTATTGCAGCTCCTATTCGTGGTATACATGATCATAGTGGCCATACTACTGGTGAACATGTTGATCGCCATGATGGGGAACACGTATCAGAAGATAGCGGAGACGAGGAACGAGTGGCAGCGCCAGTGGGCTAGGATAGTGCTGGTGGTGGAAAGAGGAGTACCACCGGCGCAAAGGTTGAAGAATCTGTTGGCTTATAGCCAGCCGATGGCCAATGGGAAGAGAGCTCTGGTGCTGAGGATAAATCAAAAGGTTTTACTTTTCATTTCTTGCACTATTATCAATTGTCAGCCAGCCGTGAACAGTAAAGGGTAAGCGCGACTCATTGAGAGAGCAACTGGTATGGTGTAATCTGCTAAAATTGTTCAGGTGTAGCCATAGGTTGTAGCCAATCCACGATTCTGTAAAATATTCCTGACACAGCGACATGAATTGCTCGTTACAAAGCTCTATCATGCATGATCATGAGTGTTACTTGTAAGATTTTCGAGGTCTAACTTTCTTTTCAACATTTATTATATTTGTTCAGTGATTGAAAAAGTTTTTAACACATTATGTTGTAGAGGTATCAAAAATTCAAAAAAAAGTGCTCGTTCACACCTTCGCTCTCACACATCTATTATTTTAGGTAGTGAATAGGCTACTTGCTATTATCATACCAGTTTCGTCTTGTTGTTGTGAAATTAATTTTTGAACCGTGGTTAACCCAGTGGGGATGCTACGATTCAAGTCTTGCCTGATGAACACATACTGATGGCGACACGGTTGGCGCAGTGGCTCAGGCAATGGACTGCTGCGCTACGTGTCGCGGGTTCGATCCCCGCACGGAACAAATATTTGTATGGCCTACAGATAGTTGTTTCGGGTCTGGGTGTTTGTGTATGTGAGTTTAAATGTTTGTGAACGCACCCACGATACAGGAGAAATTCCTATTATACGTTTAAAAAAAAAAAAAAAATACTTATGTACGATATTTACCTAAAAGTAATTTTATTCCAAAGGATGAAGACAAAGAAGAAATGAAGGAGATCTTGGAAATGAAGCGCACGCATGAGAAGATAGTAGCGAAACGCAAACAACGCGAGGCGCAACTGGCGGCCGGCAAGGGACACATCCTGCCGCCGTCGCCTCCTAGGGACTACCCTATTAGAAAGTAGACAGATATCAGCCTAGTCATTTAAGTATAGACGGAACAAATATTGGTAACAAATAAATAACCATACTTAAACTAATTCGTCTTCATTAACCTGCACCCTAATAACGCGATGTTTTCCCGTGAAGCATAACTAGAGTCCTGTACGGTAAACAGAATAACCCTTGAGCCATCTAAAAGCATGTTTCGCCGTTGAAAGTTAATACGAAAAATCGATTAGCCGAAACATTATTCAGCGAAAGCGCGTTCCGCCGAATAACGCTACCAAGAATGTATGGTTGGCCGAGACCAAGATTTGCCGAAGTCATGGTACGCTGAAACACGTTTGAACTAAATAATCTTTCACCGACAGCTGTTTTCACCGAAAAATAAAGGCGGCTTGTAAAGCGATAATGCTGTTGGACAAACCCGCATAGTTAGTGGGAACCACAAATAGATGGAGACTCAAGGACCAATACTTATCCCTCCTGAAGGTCAGTCAAACCGTCCGGACTGTTGTGTGGACCAGCTGCGGTCGTCAGATTTTTAAAGACACTTCAGTAAACTATCTGTCCTCAATCAGTCTGTATATACTAGCGTGTTTAGCAAGCAACTTGCAAACTGTTTCAGTGATCACAGAACAAAACACATGTCAGTAAAGGTATAATATGACCCGAGGGCAAAGAGGCCTAACACCCATGTGACTTGACGGCCAAAACACAATGTGATTCAAATGTTACAAGAGTTTCAACTAAAAGACAGATAAGTGTGTCGTTTTCTATAGGTCAGGTCGGGTCACTTGTATCAGAACGATCCATTATTCAAGACACCCATTACAAGAAGTTGAAGTGTTATTAATTCACATAACACGAGGCCTATTTTTCACATGCTTCTGTAATGAATCTAATATTTACGTAATAATGATAGATTATTAATATTGATTAAATGCCATCTGTCTTAAGGATTATGCGGATTTTAAATTGCTCTGTCCAAGCCTCGGGCTTATCACATAAGATGACAGCGTGGAGTGGACAAAGCTATTGGAATGCCGTGTTTTTCTGCAATTATTTGATGGAAACGATGTTAAAATATGCGTATGATTGCGTAAATTGATATTAACGATGGGTGTTTGTATTTAAATTAAATTGACCTTTGTTATTGATTGTTATCCATAATTCGAAGAAAAACTGCCGAGGCGATTTCTAACGATAAGTCGACTTGACACGACTTAACTCATTGGAAATCTATTAGTCAAAGAGATATTGCAGCTTTTAGTAGATCTCCATTTCCAACAGTTTAACCGCAAAGCAAATATTAGCTTTAGCTCATTAAGAGTTCCGACAGCGCAGTCGACAGCCCAGGAAATATAACTCCACGCCTACATGATGTTCCTCCATTATGAAAATTCGCAGTTAACTATTGATAACGTAAAATTATGAACGATTTGTATTCTTATAAAAATGCTAATGACGCGGGGCGGAGACAAATGGGCAGACAGAAAAGTTTTATTTTCATTGAGAAAATAAAAAAATGCTTTCGCGCGATGTAAATGTCATCTTACGCATGATATTATCTAAGAATAAGATGTATTGTGGAGATGTACTGATGTACCAAATTGTTAGATAAAACAGAGGTGCGAAGTGACGGAGTGAGCACTTTTCTCTGTTACCTCATTGTTTGTGCACAGAACCTCTAAATGGGTTACCCACCGCATGACGCCGGTTAGCCAAATATGATGCCATGTTACCTTAAATTTTATTTACTTCCAATCCGTTATGAAATAAGGTTTAGTTTAAATAAAATTATGGAAAATACAGAAATGAGTAAGTTGTTAGTTAAATATTTATCAATGACAAACGTGGATGTTTATCAACAGAAGAAATTACCACGCACTCACTTATGTAATAAAAGATTGCAAGACGATTCGATGTTTTCAGAAACGTGATGTACCTAACTGTAAAATATTTAGGTAAATATTACATACATAATATTGTTAACAATGTATTTTGTAGCAAGCGGTTAACTTAAAATGAGAACATTACTCTTTAATAGAATAGAATTAAATTAAGGTGAAGGCGACGAGGTAGCCCGCGAAATTCGAATATCCTTACGTTTTTTGCAATTTGAATTTGAATTTTGATTTGACAATTGTTACTGACGCGAATCCCATTTTATTTAACATACAACTTGACACACCGGGAAATTGCGAAAAAAAAAGTAAGGAAATTCGAATTCGAGGGCTACCACGTCGCCTTCACTTTAAATTTCTTTTGAGAGCACGACAAATTGTAGGGTTTAAGCCCCCATTTTACTAAGTAACAAAATCGCTGAAAAGTAAAGACTCTCTAGAATCTCTACTATCTCTCTAACTAAGAAGCTACAAGAACAAACATTGATGCTACAATATACTTGCTTGGTTACTACTTACTACCACTACTTGGAGGGTTTACAAGACCAAATCAAATATTACCTGAGTCTATTTGGTTAGCAACGAACATTATGCATGCACCATGCAACGATCCCATAGAGCTTATTTAGTTTTCTTATTATGTTCATAATCGACCACCGGCACCGCTTCAAAAACCTTCCGAGCTTCGATATTTTTAGTGTTTATCCTAAAGTTGCATTATTGTTCACAAGTGTGAGCAAACATGTTGTTTGATATCTTTCCTAACTTCGCGAACTACCGTCCATTGACAAACGCTAAGTAAAGAGCCGAGGTCTGAAATGAAGGTCATTACTATATGTGTTTATCCGCAGTATTGGAAGATCTATGATAATTATTCCGACATTTAATCTGGGTGTGGTTACATCCATTGATAAATACGAGAAATAACTTACTACTACTGAATACTATCATTTTGAAAGTTTGTCGGAAACTTATTCAATCGACGTGTTCCCAAAATGTTTAATTAAACCCGAATTTGATCTTGAAACTCTTTTGCCTCAAACTGTTTAAAGATTCTTGTGTTGTAAGTTAGTGTTGTAGTGTTTACAGAATGTGGTTAACATTGGATTTGTTGACTATACTAACAAAGCTTAAGCCAAAGCTTAAACTTATTTCAGGCCAATTGACGCAAAGTTGAAAAATCACTGTTGGTGTCACGATTTGCAAAAGCAGAATGGTTAAAATTATAGCAGTGTAGGCTGGTAATACGAGTATGACAAGAGTAACGCAACAATTGTGCAGAATAATTTAATGGCCATCCTAACTAATTAGTGCTATTGTGCCGGTTATATACTAATTGAGCTGCTGCCATCCATTTGCGACGCCAAACTGTTGTACAATATTGGACATTACGTATATTCGGTAATTAGGCAACTATTTGTGTCTCAACATGTCCTAAATACATCACTGTTTAAAAACTTAAATATTTTATTTACCTTTAATGTAAAGTAGTGTAAAGCAGACCTTTGACATAGGTATTTATTATCTTTGTATGTACAAGTCAGAGAATTACGACTTTTTCATTGTAAGGCATCCGTTTGGTGAGGGTCCAGTTTAGATTAAAGTGACGGAACCATACATAATATGACTTAACGAAGAATTTAATTTATTCAGGCCAGACATTTAAACTAGGTCATACATAATGCAAGCTGAATTCTTCGAGATTATCATCAACTAAACAAATCAGTAGGACAACAAAACTGTTCATTAAGCCTGGGGCATGAAATCTGAAATCAATTCTGAATCAGATCTGAAATAGCGATTGCACCTTGAGTAGGTAAGGGTGGTAAAAAGTGATGAAAGTAACTGCTCCGTATAAGAGACTTGACCAAGCTTTTGACCTATACTGGGCCCTCCCGTTGACAGATTAGACATGGACAGATTAGACAGATCAGAGTAAGAAAAAAAAATATCTTTTCTTCTCAAATCGTCTTAGACAAACTCTAAGAGCAACTCTTATCTACGCACTCTTGAAATGCTTCTTGAAATTGCCTAGGCGAAGATTTGCAACACATTATTTGGCCTATTACCTAATCTTATTATAGTTAGGCCTATTCATCACATTTGATTGCAGAACGTCCCTTGAACTGTGGCGGCACAGAGTGTTGAATGGCTGCCTGATGAACTATTATAATGTTGGCGAATCGACAGATATTATGCTTAAAATAAACGGATTAATAGCCAAAGTTTTCAATTACACGATTTTGAAATTAATTAAATGATCAATGATGCAAACTAATCAGTCAAAGGTGAGGACTGAGGAGAGACAAATACTCCTTAAATGTAATTGATCCCTACCGCTGACGAAATGTTTTGAGAAAATATTCGCCTAATATAAAGAATTTTGTTGATATAAATGAAAACCAATTTTCAAACGATGTATTTGGTAGATATCAATTTCACATAACATCAATTCATTTCACTCATATCTGGAATACCTACCTACGGGCGTAGCTTGCGGTACCTACTCAATTTGAGTAGGAAAACGAAATGTAAGGTCAATATTTAGGTGATCATATTTTGAGTTGAATATCTTTTATCAGTTATTTAGGTACCACAGTCTACCTTTCCACAAATCTACCTATTCTGCAGTTACAAGAGTTGTTTATTTACACTTTATTTAGTTTTTGTCTCGTCTCCATTTACATGGGGGGCTTTAAAAACCGGCAAAGTGCACATTCGATTCTGATGAGTGTTATGTTAACAAGATAGAACAACAAGGCCTACTGTGCGGTGAAGCTCTATTCTAATTTGTATTTATAAAAATCAAAAACGTAGCTAAGGCACCATGATTATCTACTTTACCTAAAGCTAAAATCATAATTCCTTGCTAATCACAGTAACTACCGTAAGGTCTAAGTGATTGCGATAACTTAACGGTAACTTTGCCAATTGTTATCTTGTAAATTATAACTGCAAACATACGCATTTGTGTAATAGTTGGTGCGTTAAAGATACTAGTAGTTACACCCTACTTTGCTTGTCTAGCTCATGTTATAGATTTTTTTCTGTAATGTTATAAATAAATCTTTAAGTGGAAAGCATGAGTAAATTAAAATGAGTAAAATTATTTGCAAAAATATCAGTAACGATCTATTCAATTCATTTTATAAGAATCTAATAAGAGCTAAACAATTAACAATCGTATTTTTTATATTATATTTCGGATGGTGTACATTTTTAATTACCATTTCATAATCAGTTAACAATAAAACAAAAAAAAAAACAATCAGCAAACGACAAAACCGCAAACCATTTAGAAATCATAAACGGACAATAGATACTGTTTTGTTTATGTGTAAGATCGGCGACGCTCCCCAATTTTGGGCGAAGTGGTGGCGAGTATAAAACCATAAGCGGCCCAGACGAGACATTACACAGCCGCACGCATCTGCAGCCATGAGGAGAGCGGTGAGTGTCACAACACACAACACAAGTCACACAACACACCCAGTGAAATTGTGTACCTCCACTTTGCATATTTAACTCGATTCATTAATGCGAACAGCGTGGATTTCTACTAACATTAATATTTGTTTTTCCAGCTAGTAATACTGTCGGTAGTGGCGGCCATAGCGGGCGAGGCGCCTTACCATCTGCCGCGCCCGGGAGCGAACGCTCCTGGGTTCAACTACCCCTCAGCGCCCGCACCCCTAGCGCCTGCGCCGCAATTCGCGCCACAGCAACAGTTCAGCCCCAACTCTGGCTACAACTACCCGGCTCCGCAACCCGCCCCGCAATACATCCAGCCCGCACCTCAGCACCACTCGCATCCTCCCCCACCTCCTGCCCACCACCACCATCACCACCACCCCGCGCCAGTGTATATCCAACCAGCTCCTCAGCCATTACCTCGTCCCCAACCCCTGCCATCGTTCCAGCCGCAGCCACAATATCAACAACCCAGCACGTCGTACGGCATCCCTCAGCAATACGTTCGAGCGCAGCCTGCTCCCGCCCCAGTGTTTGCTCCCCAACCAATCCCACAACTGATCCAGGCACAGCCTCAACCTCAAGTGAACTTCCAACCCATAGCTTACCAGCAACACCAGCAACAGCAAGTTTCGCAACAACAATACTCACAGCAAGGAGGTTACAACTACCAGCAGCCCCAGCCTCAGGTGCAGTACCAACAACCCCAGGTGCAATACCAGCAACCTCAGGTGCAATACCAGCAACCTCAGGTACAATACCAGCAACCCCAAGTGCAGTATCAGCAGCCCCAGGTGCAGTACCAGCAGCCGCACGTGCAACCTCAGGCCCAGTACCAGTCTCCCGCCCCCGTGCTGTCCAGCTACCAGGCTGACTCGAACCAGTACAACACCGTTCAAGAGCAGACGCACAGAGATGCTCTGGACTCACTCGTCGTTGGCCGCGTGCAAGATATCATCAAGGACGATGAACACAGTGTCGCGCGTAATTCTGGCTACCAGTCTTTAGTGTCAGGAGTGTCTCTCGGTCAAGCCAAGCCCAGTGTGGAGATCACCTCCTTCGTGCACACGTCTCCTTTAGGCTCTAGCTCTGCGTCGAGTTCGGAGGCATCATCGTCATCATCGAGTTCATCCGGAGCGTCTTCTCAAGCGTTGATTCCTTCAACGGACTACGGTGTGCCATCTATTCAAGCTACATCAAGCTCCCAGTCAGGCGAGTCATCTCAGAGCAGTTTCAATTTCTTGCCACAGAACAAGCCAGCCATATCTTACGGTCCACCAAACTGATTTAGGTTACTCCTAGATATTGTTATTGTACAAAATGCTTTGTAAATAGATGAGTTTTTTAGACTTTTGTAAATAAAATACGAAATAAACGTTATATTATAATTTATTGTTCGTTTTATTTTCTGATAAAAATTTAACAGTAATATTTTATCAAAACAATGGCAGTATGATAATTTAATATTTCTTATTTATATCATTCATTCTTTGGGACATCAGCATAGACAATTTTGAAAAGCAGCGGATATGGACTGCAACAGACATCACTTTCCTACAAAGTACATAATGGATGTCATAAGTTTGTAATGATTATGTAACACATGGGCATGGTCACAGACATTAGCCGAAGGTACGTAACATGTGATAAAAACTTACGAATCTTATGGAATGATCGGATGTTTGCGCGGCACCATTCGAGGCGTAGCAGGTCGAACAGCGTGGTAACTTGTTCACGACTGCTACTTCCTTCATGGTACTGCATTCACAAGTGTCTTTATTTACAGCAACAGTACAGCAGGATTCGCGTTTTATTGCTATTGGATCGCACACTTGCCTTTCATCGTGACAGTTACACTAAAACATTCATTTTCATTTAAATTACATTACGTGTACTTTTTATAACATTTTAGAACATCACGCTTGTTATTCCCGAAGGGTTTGGTAGAGCTGTACCACTTTTTTTTTTGGGGGTGGTGGCAAATCGTCAAATAACAACTCCCGCTCTTGGGCAGAGGGAAGGGAGTGTCAGACTTCTACTGACTAAAAACCACCCATGTTCCTTCTCAGCCCATTATGTCGAAGCTGCTGTATTTCTTACAACAACCCGCAGCCCCGACGGGCAAGAGGTGTACCCCTCATACAACCAGTTATGTTTTAGTCTCATGTAATAGGTTACGAGTGTATTCACATCAACCAGTCACTTATCAAGACTCCTTGGCTGCTACTGAAAAATATCTCATGGGGAACCGCAAAAACACTTCACCCTAACTGGGAATTCAACCCAGGACCTCACTGGAGTTTTCTCCATAGAAACGCTCTCGCCTGTTTTCTCCATAGACAACATACATAGTTTCTGCTATGAATTTTACAGAATAATAGAGGCCTGAGTCCCTGCAGTGGGAACATTATAGGATGATGATGATGATGAATAAATACGAACTATTTGTACGCCCCAATGTTTTTCATTTTGATGATACAAAATTTTTTAAGCACTAGAACCCTCAAAAATTGCTCAAAATTGCTTATTTAGATCGCTGTCAACAGAGGCATAGTGTACAAATTTGACAACTATTAACATACATCCTTCTTATTTAGTGCCTAAAATTTCTTATAAATTGGTACAATATTGGAGGAGGAAATAGGCGAGAGCCAAATCTAGAAATATGACTCTTTCCTTAAGCTATTGAGTCGGATCTGCAGTTGTCCTTCTCGCAGAGCGACAGCGATAATTTCTTCAAATACCTAATTTTCAAAAGTCTCTCCACCCGCATTTCCTCTTAATAACAAATTATTATTGTAACGTCAACGTTATAATGTCACTCTTGTTAATAATCTAAGAGCAATAAATACAAATGTTACCGAGCTGCGGTTATCTTTGCCGCAAGCACATATTTCATGTTGACATGGAGAGGCAAGTTTTGATTTAATTCCTTCACAGCACTGAGTTGCTATAGGGGTACAATGTTTCACCTTGTTTTGTTTCACACAGAGTTCGGGGCTCGATACTTTTCTGTCTTGTACCTGAAATACATTTAAATATTGTGTTAAACTTTTTTTTTTTTTTTGGCGGTTGTAAAATCATCGAATAACCCCTTCCGTCATCGAATAACCCCTTCCGATTGTGTTAAACTTCAGTTTTAAAGATCGGATATCAAAATGATGTTTATAGGTTTATTGAATTACCTGTACAGGTATGCAAAATATCTGTGGCAGCTTTTGGGGCGGGGGTGGCGCGGCCGGCTTGCAAACATTGCAACAACAAGGTCCATGGTTCTGTGCACAGCACAAGGGTGTAGGTGCAGCCTCGTATTGCGTCTCCTGACACACTGGCACTTGTTGTTTGAGTTCCGAACACTGGCACCACTCCTCTACCGCTCTACATTGCGATGGTACTTGGACCACTTCAGGCACTTTTTTCACGTGACAACTACAATAAGATCCCGGAAGATTCCTTGGATATCGATCTTCTGATGGTACTTGAACTTCTTTTGGAACGTTGTTCTTTTCGCATTTACAATATGGCTCGTTAGTTGATTCCTGTGCTTTTGAAGGTTCTTCAACTACATCTGATTTTTTTACCTGTTGTACGTCCACTGCTTGTTGCGCTTCTTTGTAATATGATACTTCTTTTACTACTTCTGGTATTTTTTCCAGTTGTATCTGGACTACTTCTGCATGATATGATTGTAATTTCTCTACTGTCTCTCTTTCCTGAGAGCACTTGTAAGGTGCTTCTGGCTGATTCATTGAATCTTGTCCTTTTGTTAGTTCTTTAAGTATTGCCAGTACATTTTCCTTTTGGCACATACAAGGCGGTACTGGCTGATTTATTGAAAATTGTTCCTTCGATAGTTCTTTCACTATTACCGGCCCTTTTTCCTTTTGGCACGTACAGCATGGACCCGGCTGAGTTTTACAATCTAATTGTTTCGATGGTTCTTTACAAATTTCCGTTACTTTTTCCTTTTGACACGTACAAGGCTGTTCCGGCTGATTTCTAGAATCTATTTGTTTCGATGGTACTTGCACTGCTTCTGGTACATTTTGCTGCAGGCATTCAGGAGCTTGTTTACACTTTGTTAGCGGTGGATACTCTATTCGTTGCTGGGGACAATCACAGCTGATATATGTAAATTCTTGTTTTGTGAGAGGTACTGGTTCAACACGTTTATTATACACATGTTTCTCGGGACTGACATCGGTGAGGCTTTGGGATCTTCTCGAACATTTGGCGTTGCATGGCGACTCTATAGTGGCATTAGACTTACCCGTAGATGCTGGGGTACTGAAACAAAGATTTATCAAACAAGAAGTACCAATTAAATGTTAAATAACCTGTGGTTTGACATATAGTCGTTTAGAAACTTACTGATAACGATTTTCGGATGCAGCTCGCGATAACTCCTGTGGTTTTAGAATATATTGACAGCTTCCCTCAGGGCACCTGTTAACAAATAGTAGTTAGTAGACATTCATAATTGCCAATATTTATAAGGGGTATGAGGGATACTGACTTCTGAGGTATATCCCCCGAATCATTGGCCGTTCCTTTTCGCCCTGGACTGAAAAATTTGTAAGAGTAATATTAATCACATGTGTAAAAGACTCTTAACGAAGGTGAAAGGCACTTTATCTTTCCGTCATTGCGATCATTATTTCTTTCCAGACCATACCTGGGAACCTTCTAGTTACGCAGATATTAGAGGTCAACATTTTTCACAGGTTTTTAACGTCTTATGCTTATAACTTTACTTTAATCTCCTCAGCATCAATGTACTTGTGCCTGTACTATTCATTCCATTCATCAGCACAATGTTATGATTGCATTACATTGAGCCGCTGTAAACCGTGTTTTTTCATCTCAAAAATAATGTTTCTAAGCATTATGTTTTGTGTAGAGATACCGACTTAGTTTGATGTGTTAAAAAATGCATCGTATTTGAAGTTTTAAATTATGTACGTCGTGTACGAGCATATCAAACATTCCAACCAATTCTAATTGGTGCGGTGAAATGTGATTTTCAAATAAAAATTAAAAGGTTACTTTTTACTAACGGAGAGGAGCCGTTAATAAAAAGTGACTTGAGTTAGTACAGATCCGAAATGTTTTTTAATAGGAAGCAAACTCTATTTGCCTATTGCTCACCTTTTCAATCTTCTTCTTGGTTTTGGACTGAAATGAAAATATATTATACAAGGTACAACAAAGTGTTTTTGTTTTTTTTTTACTTATGTTATGTACTCGATAGGCCCAACCAAAATTTAAGTCGATATACATTACGACCCAATGTACTAAAAAAATAGTAACTTTTGTGTAGTAAAAATGTTTGCTGTTGGCTAAATTATTTATGTGCATGTGGATTGAGTAATCCTCTCTTCAATATTAGCTAAAATGAAGGTGGATTTAGTTAAAAATTGTTGAAACATTATGACCAAGTTAAAATGTAAAGGTATAACAAAATAAAATAACTTTGTTAAAATGTAATAACTTTGAACGGGACTTGCAACTGAATTCTCACCTTGGTTTTCGCTAAGATTGTAGAGAGGATCACTCAATCCACATGCACATAATTATTTTAAGGGGTATTTCCTATACCTAACGCTAACTATTTCATGCAAATAACCCTTCGGGTAAAAATATGTTGAAATATATTGTCGTTCAAGGTTAATAATTTATGATTTAAACCAGAAAATATGTTAAATAAATATAACATCATAATTTTAGGTCACTGGGCCGTAATTTAATGATTTTAATAATCGAGATCAGTATGGGGGAAGACTGGACAGAATTTGAATAGATTTAATAGAAACTGACAGCAATGGCCGAATTCACAGTAATTTCACTGGGGGTGAAAGATTTTATGAAAGTTCGTCGATAGAAATTTTATGTGGTGCAAAATAAAAGTGCACATGTAGGGCTCGTGTTAGAGGGATACACCGAGTTTTATATACCATTGGCACGTCTTTGTGCCGGCACCGGTATTTGGCTGGCCACTACTACGCAGGTATTCGGAGTATTTGTCGTCTAACCAACGCGCGAATCCACTTCGTTCAGGAGCTAATTCATTTTCACATACCGCTTTACGTTCCTAGATAAAAAGACTCGTGTTATGGAATATTTATAAAGCTGTCGAAAATAACGAGCAAGAAAGTCAATGACTCGCAAAAAAGTTAATAATGCATTACAATCAGAGTAACTGCCTCTGTGGTCGAATGGTTTGGGCGTTTGCCTTTTGACCCGATGGTCATGAGTTCGATTCTCACGGGAAGCATAATTTGTAAAGTTGTTTCCAGTTTGGCTAGGACATTGCAGGCTTGAAGCACCTGATTGTCCGATAAAAAGATGATTCCGTGCTTCGGAAGGCACGTATAAGCCGGTGGTCCCGACCGCCAAATGGCGCTCGTCAAACCATCTCAATATATGTCAGAGGCCATTTTTTTTTTTTTTTGGCGGGTGTAAAATCATCGAATAACCCCTTCCGCTCTTGGGCCCTTGTGGCGGCTTAGAAACTTTGACACTAGGGTGTGTGGGGTCGTCAGACCTTACTGCTCACACGATAAGAAGAAGATCGAGGAAAAGGACTATTATCAGGATCATCAAAAAAGGCAAGTAGCACAGCAGCTACGGAGGGTGGATTTGTGCTCGGTTAATGGTAATAGGCACGCCCCCTATTACATGGTACTTAAACATAACTGGTGAAATATGGGTGTGCTATTAGGAACACCTCTGCCTTACCCATCGGGAATTACTCATCGGGAAGTGATGTTCTGGTAGGTGGCGCTATCCGCTAGTATATATATTTTTTCGTTACTTTATGTAAATAACAAAAAGTTTACCTGCGTGTACCATTTGAAAGCTTTCTTAAATGGGTTGTCTTTCTTGGGCTGGTTGTAGTTCTGCTTCCTGTTTAGAGGCTGCTGCTAAACAATAATGAGATTTCTCAATTATATTTAACTGACTTGCAACATTATAATGTTTCAGAAGGAGACTACTACACAATTTAAGAACATATGACTTGATGAGAGAAATAAAAAGATCCAATCACTTTTGTATGGGTGTCTGACAGTATAAGTAACGAAACCACAGCCTAGCAAACAGGCGAATAAGAATTCTTCCACAATAAGAATACTCGTAGAATAACGCTGATGGCATAAGATCTGACTAGTGTAGTGGAAAAGGTGTAACGATACTGTTACTGTCAACCTGTGTTGACATTGTGTGACACCCCACTGCTGGCCAAACGCCTCTCCCCATAACTTCGAAATCTGTCAAAGCTAATGT
Organism: Diarsia rubi; assembly: GCA_932274075.1. NCBI lineage: Eukaryota > Metazoa > Arthropoda > Insecta > Lepidoptera > Noctuidae > Diarsia > Diarsia rubi. Next base: position 8,304,110 of record OW026414.1, read on the forward strand.
GGCTCAATGGTCGTTGGTTCTGTGAAGCTCGTCCCGTCATCTCAACGAGATCTACCGCGTTATCTTTTGGCTGTGTCAAGGCTCAACATCGTTAATTCCTCTTTAAAGTATTTTAGGGATAACCTGACCATTGGCCATATGTGGACTTGTGGAACACTAAGTTCTAAGAAAGTGACCGCGAATCCTCTTAGCTGCTGACTTGCTTCGCTTTCAAAACTCGAATTTTACCTATTGGAAACGATTGTTGTCGAAAAATAATAATAAATAAACGACTCTAAACTGAAGGCTCATGTGAAACTCCATGTAAAGTATACCCCCGGATAGACTGGACACATAGTAATGAATACTTGAATAGGCTAGACAGATGATGACTGGTAGAGAAAGTCTTGTGGCACTAACTCAGCCTAATTACCAGCACTGTGTATGATGATTGACGATTTTAATGACCATTTGCTTTAAACAAAAACCTGCACTCACAACTTGAGCGTAGTAGATGAGAGGGTGAGCCATCGTCGCGTAGATTGGGACATGGCGACCGTTCGTCGAGCACTGCCCATGCTCCGTGAGACTACTTTCGAACGAATGCGTGCATTGCGAACATCCACAACTGTCACAGTCACTGGAGGTGGTTGAAGACATAGGATAGTGTTAAAGCACTCATTTGATTTAAAATATGTTCACGTAGAATGTTGGGATAATGCCAAAGAGTAATATGACGTGCTGGGTTCCTGTCAAGATTGCTGTCATTGGTTTTTTCTACGGGTTCTAGCATGTAGGAGATATACTTATTTAAAAAAGTATTTAATTTATTGATCGAGTCGTCGAGCAGTGAGTGCCAAAGGCCAAAAGACGTCGTCGCTGAGAGAGGTGTATTAACGCGCGTCAAGACTTAGAGGCTTTTGTGTACGATTCGCTGGAGAAAACCGAAGTGGAGTGGCAGGTTATGGGGAAGGCTTTTGTCCAGAAGTAGGACAATGTAGGCTAAAAAAAGACAATGGTTAGTTTTAAAGTAAAGCCCAGCTAATTTTGTATAGACTGGACCAAATCATCCTGTCAACATGGCCCCAACGAGGACGGTGCAATACCGACTACCGTACAACAAAACTCTTCGCGGTAAATGGTTTACCATAGTGCGTTGTACATTTTCTGTTACAATCTGCATAGGCCTTTTTTTTTTTTTTTTTGGTGGGTGTAAAATCATCGAATAACCCCTCCCGCTCTTGGGCAGAGCGAAAGGGAGTGTCAGACTTCTACTGACTAAAAACCACCCATGTTCCTTCTTCGCCCTCTATGTCGAGGCCGCGATAACCGTTGGACTACCCGCGGCCCCGACAGGCGTCGGCCCTTTCGGGCCCCTCCCATGTTGCTGACATCTCTTTGAGGCGCGCGTGGAACACGAACGCGCCGTCGACACGGCCTGTTTTCGTCGTGAGACGGACGGATGGCGAGTTAGCCCATCACTCACCGTCCACAGGCCCGCGTCTACGGTGGCCGGAGGTCATCGCGGGATCTGCATAGGCCTCATGTGAGTTGAACAAGACTATGTCTGGACCTTAAAAGAGACCTCTGAGTTCGTTTTGGCTGTTTCGTTTCAGAGTAGTCGTCAGGTATGTTACACCGGCCCCAGTTAGTTAAAAAAATACGTGCAAAAGTGTTTGTAAAAACCTATTTTCAAAATGTGCATTCTGTTGCATTTTTTAACAATTCGACATTCTAGTATTCTATTGGATTCCACTGGTGCTGAGTGCTGAAACTGCTGACCTTCTATTTAGGAATTCGTTTAGACGCTTAGGTGTTAGTGAAAAGATTAAAATAACAAAATGTTCTAATTGCTATCTTTATGTGATTCGACCAAATCTATGGGAACAGTTAGAGGTCCAATATTTTTATGTTTTTTTAACACAGTTTCTTCACAGTAACTTATCCTGTATTGTGGGTGCGTTTACAATCATGTAAGCCAGACTCGGAACCTGTAGGCAAAATAATGTTTTTCCGTGCAAGAATCGAACCCACGACACGCAGCGCGGCAGCCAATACCCCAGCCACTGCGCCAACCGTGCCATCAAAATTTCCAGTTGAGCTCTATTTATGTTTTCGAATCCAGAGCCTCACTGAATTATGTTCATCAATCAATTGTCAGATGTAAATGCTATTGAACGAAAGAAACATGTTAATTAAATACATTTCAGTATTTTTTATAATATGCGCTAGCTTAGTACTTAGTTACAACAACAAACTGTATACATTGACCAGTTATGAAAACATTAGTGGTAAGTTTTATCAGAATCTGCACAGCCTTTTTCTAACTAAGGCGGTGTCCGCTTCCAGGTTAGCTGGATGCAGCTGAATACCAGTATTTTATTTAGAGCGACTGTCTTTCTGTCCTCCACAACCCGCACCCCTGAAAAATACTGGATGTCAGACTTTCAGGCTTCTGCCTCCACATAACGACTGTCAAAGATCTACGAATCAACAACCCGCAGTTTCAGCTGCTTCCCAAGCAAATGTTCTAGGGATACAGGGTCATCCCATCAGTCTGCCGAGGGCTGACACATGTATGTAATGGGTGAACATCACGCATCCACGCACCGGCAAGATCCAGTTCAAAAGTCGTTCTGTTAGATCTGTCAGTTGATTTTGACAGTTTGGCTGACTTCACATCGTCGAGTTTTCTATGCAATTCCTACTTGCCTGGTTTTGGAGGAGTTTATTGGTTAGTTACACAGTGTGCAGTTAGGCGGAGATGTACCTATTTAACACCTATCGCTAGTCATTTGCTATCGTCCCTTGTATTAAGGGGCGTATGGCCAGTAACCACTCACAGTTTGTAATGGAAAATCCCAACAACATTTTGCCCGACCTGGCTATCGAATTTGGGATCACATCTCATGTGGCTTGTTTACTAACTTAAGGTTTCTCATTTATGTTGTACAGAGTCCCAATGTGGCCACAACACTGCCAACGCTGTCTGGATCGAGAAAAGAGTGAAAGGCGTGAAGGACAAGAGTGGCAAAGGTGGAGCCACCATCTCAGGGCTCGGCTCGACTATCACCACGACTCAGGCGACAGGTTTGCTTGTTTCTCAAAATTGCGACATTTATGACTGTTTCGTATACAAAGATACGTTTAATCTTATTCGACCGGACTTTTATGAAATTTGGTACATAAATAGTTTATGACCTAGATTAACACATAGGATACGTTTTATCCCAGTAGTACTATCCCGTGGGACAATAACCGAACTCCACGTGGGCAGCCGGCGCGCGGCGCCTCACGGCCATAAACTATAGTTAGATTAAATTCTGCAAATGTAAAGGTTAAGAGATTCTTCTGATTATGAGAGTAAAGGAACAGAGTGCACACAACTTGTGCACTAACTGCCGCATTCAGAGAGCTTTAATGATTACTTAGGCTATCACTTAGTAAAGGTTTTGACAGTTTTGTCATACAAATAATGTCAAAACCTTTATAATAATAGCCTACTGATATTTTTTGTGAAATGACGATCCATTCGTTTTGTTACAAAGAAGTTTGGTCATTAACATGCCAGATAGCCAGGCAGTATTCACAATTTTTTGATCTCTTCCTCAGATCCTTTGATAAGATTTGAAACGATTCTTAACGAAGTTTTATATGGACCAAATCTCGGTACGTTCTAAGATTTTTTAAGTTGTTTTAAGATTGTTTTAAGATTTGTTACCATACTTTATTAATATTTAGGTACTTATTTCGAATATGGGCTGCGAGACTGTTCGCAAGAGATACCGCGGCCCTGAAACACAAAGTTCTATATAAGAAGGAACATGTGTGAGTTTAATCAGTACAGTCACGAGCAATAATATGTATGCGCTTGGCAAAGTTAAAACGCGAATATCTCGTGAATTATTGACCTACTTTATGATAACATGGAATCCAAAATATTTATTTGTTACGTATTATGAAAATGAAATCGACAAAGTAGGAGAAAATTGCTCCTAAACGTTGCAAAGTGTATACATATTGATGCTGCTGACTGTACAAGTCTAACACTCCTTTCCGCTCCGCCCAGAGCGGGAACATAATTATGATGATTTTTTGAAAAACAGGTATTTTAAAATATATAGGTAAGTAATAAGTGGTAATAATAAGTAAGCAAACATAAATTGCACGTAGGTAAAGCATGTAGTGAAAATTCGGAAGAAAAAGTTAACCAAATTTTAAAAAATTCGTCATAGTAAGTAATTACGTGAATGACACAACGTTATGCAATGCCATGGGACCTGTCGGCGAAAGCTCTTGCGACCCACTAAACGTGACTATGTAACTTTATATTCAGGGCACTGAGCAGACTTACCGGTCCCGCCTGATAGCAAAGCTGAGGCCTCCATTTCACGTTGGCTTATCGCAACTAAAGTTCAGTTCCCCGTTAATTTCATTAGGTATTTTCTAAGAAGAATTTCTCAGTTCGGATTAGTCACAGGTTGATGGTAATAGGCTGTTGGCCTAAAAAAATATAACATTAGCATTTGATTTGTACCGTTGTCGCGTTTGCAACCCCAGACCAATCAGAAAAACCTGCCAAGTGCGAGTCGGACTGGCTCATGAAGGGTTCCGTACAATTATCTATAAAAACTGCAAAAATCATGTCTCTTGTTATGTCCCCATTAAATTTAAAGTATTTTCATTATTTTTAAAGTAAAAATACAACTGAGTATTTTGTAAATATTTCAAGCGCGGTAGGTGGCACTTGAAATATTAACAAAACATTATTGATATCGAGCAAAAAAGGGCAACAGTCGTTTGTTGTATGGGAGCCCCCCTTTTTTTTGGTATTTTTTGTTAAAGCGGCAACAGCAATACATAATTTGTGAAAATTTCAACTGTCTAGCTGTCGCGGTTCTTGAGAAACAGCCTGGTGACAAACAGACGGACGGACGAACAGCGAAGTCTTAGTAATAGGGCCTTTAACCCTTTATGGAACCCTAAAAAAGCAATCAAAAAACCAATAAAAAAAAAAAATAACACTGACTGTCACGTTGGTGTAGTCACTACGTGGTTACAAGAACGACTACTGGCCATGAGGTCCTCGGTTCATTTCCCAAGTCAGGCAAAGTGTTATCCCGTCGGGGGTGCGAGTTGTTCGAAAGAGATACCGAGGCCTCGGCGCAAGGGCTAAGAAGAACATGGGTGGTTACTAGTCAGTAGAAGTCTGATACTCCCTTCCGCTCTGCCCAAAGGCGAAAGGGCTCATGTCGGGGCTGCGGGTTGTTCGAAAGAGATACCGCGGCCTCGGCGCAAGGGCTAAGTAGGAACATGGTGGTTTCTAGTCAGTAGATGTATGATACTCCCTTCTGCTCTGCCCAAGGGCCGTAGGGGTTATTTGATGATTTCCCATTTCCCACCATCAAAAAAAAGGTAAAGTGTTATTGGGCATTGCCATCAAGCTTTTTCTGATTGATTGCTCGATTTTGAGCTACAACCGGTTTTAATTATTTCCAGCTAGATGTGAAACCGCCAGATCATACAGAAGTGACTCCTGACAACGACGGCCACGACAAACAGATGCACTATCCGACAGGGCAATTTATGCGGTAAGTGCTGTCTGAGCCTTAATAGGCTTTATTTTTTATTTTTATAATTATCAAACTGGGGTAAGCGTAGTTTGATTATTATTATCAAACTGCGAACCGTTATTTGTATACAATTTAACGCTTAAACACATATTTAGTATATCTTTGATGATTGTAGTTGTACTCACTTGTCAATTTTTACCTTCAAATATCTCGGTAACGTGACACTTGGGGTACTTACCGTGTTACTTGACATTGTTGGTCTATATGTCCTCTATCCGTACATACCACTTTCACCGAGGGCCGTGATTTAGAAAAAAAACAAAATGGCAGGCAGGTTGATATGCCACATCGCGGCATCGGCTTTAGAATGCAGGGGTTTTCGGGGTGATAAATCGATCTAGCTAATAGGTACCACGTAGGAACTATAATATGTATTTTAAATGCCGCGGATAACTCTTTTATCGCTTAGGTAGGGAAGAGGTAGAGAGACATAAGTCTAGTTCGTATGCGGCTGTATAGATAGATGGCGCCACACGTTCATAATGATGACTAAGTGTTGATTTTATTCTTACAAGAATTTTTATAGTAATTCTCTTTCTTATTTCGTAAAGTTATTTTTTTTCTGATATTTACTTTATTTTACTTAAAGCAAAGACATAGTTTAGTTATGTTTTGAAATTGATATCTAATTATTTAATGTTGTTCCTGATCCTCAGGGCCGAGACTTTTAATAACAAGGGCAGTGTCCACCTGCCGTTCCTGGAGTACATTCACCGTGGCCACTGCAGGCTGAAGATCACGCAGGACTACATGCAGACTGCTGTGGATGCCTTCGCCATATTAGTCGCTGGAGATCTGTCCGACGTGGAGCGGTTGCCAGGGCCTTACGTGCTGGAGTCTGTAAGTGACTTTGTGTAACTTGATGTGGATAGGTAAGGTCCCTACAGTTGAAACAGTTTAAATATTGTTATCGACACGACACGCTAGGAAGAAGTATAAACAGTGTAAAAATACCCTCAACGAAGACCTTTTTTCCTGTTATTGCGACTATTGACCATACCTAATAGTTACTAGGGTAGGAGGAGAAATATCCTGCAAAGTCGGCTAGTATTCGTTGATACTTGGGATTGGAGTAAAATTTCTAATTAAATAAAAATAGACAACAAAGCTAAGATAAATATGCTCGTTTTCTAGGCAAGAACAATATCAATGATGCGGATACAACGCGAGAAGCTTGTAGCCATGTGGGACGTAGTAAAGGGCGACACGCGCACTGAGAATGTGACATACGAGACCCTGGAGAAGTTCCGGCCGCTGTTCAAGTACGTCAACGGGAGGGAGATAGCCAGGCTGAACCTGTCAGACAACAAGATACTGACGTATGTCGGCACGCATCCCGATCTAAGTAGGCATCAGGTAAGTGGGAAATGTTTCATGGTATACTTGGTGCCTATTTCATGGGGCTAAAATGGCTGCTTTAGCAGAATCTTAGTAGAATAATATTATGATGGCACAAAGACAATAAAATTCATAATAATTATTAACTGCGTATAAAGGAAGACCCTAGCGATGTTCACCTCTCTCTAATCAGTTCAAAGGCTCCTTATTTGACAAAAATGTCCCTCTGAGTGCAATTTTTAGATGAGGTGAGGCGATTTGGGAACAAAAAGAAGTTGCTAGGTCTGGTGAGTAAGGTGGATTGTCAACCAGCTCAAAACGTAGTTTGTGGCAAACGAGGCACCCAACGCACGGATAACTTTCTCATGCCAATGTGACAAACACGTTATTGGACATTTTATAGCCAGCAGACTAGGCTATGAAAGTCTCTCTCACTTTTATTCGGCTGTCATCTAGCACAATTTGGTGAACTTTAGCGATGTTATCGTCAGTAGTTGCAGTTTTCCGGGCGGGTAGGGGCTGCGGGTCTCGTTGGAGCTGCGGGTTGTTGTAAGAGATACCGCGGCCTCGACATAAATATAGGGCTAAGAAGGAACATGGATGGAACACCCCCCCAAAAAAAAAGTTGTTGCAGTTTCTGGACGTCCCGAACGTTCATCGTCCCAACAAATGAACAAGCTCTCACAGACACGTTTAAATAAAAAATAAAAGGAGATGGCCAGAACGGCGATGGCTGATGCTGACAGTGTGAGGATGCCAGCCTCACCATCAAGGTGGACGGAGCAGCTGCTCTCATCCTCGCCATCAGCACCCAGCGAAGACCAGGATGGGCTGGAAGAGGGGGGTGTATTGTCCGATGGATCAATCTCCCCCTAATTCCACCCCACTGCCGCCCCCATCCCGTCCCCTACAAATTATCCAGACCAACCTCCAGCATAGCCAGGCAGCTACCGCCTGCCTGCGCAGGACACTGGAGATGGAACCCCGAACCATAGCACTCATCCAAGAGCCGTGGATCCGCAATAACAGAATATGTGGCCTTGGCAACTCTGGAGGTAAGCTGATCCTCGACACACAAGGCACAGATAAACCACGAACCTGTGCCTTCATACCCAAAGATGTACCCACCACCACACTTACGCAATTATGTTGCAGAGACGTAACAGCCGTCAGACTTAAAATCGACGGCGACGCACCTGATATCGTCCTGGCCTCGGTATACATGCCTGGCGAGGATGAAGACTGCCCACCAAAAGGGATGGCCGACCTGGTAAGGTACTGCGAAGACACCAACCTGGGCCTGGTCATCTGCACGGATTCAAACGCCCATCACCCGCTTTGGGGTTGCAACAAAGCCAACACTAGAGGTGAGGTACTATGCACATATTTGTTCTCAACTAACCTTAACATCGCGAACCGCGGCTCAGAACCCACTTGGGTCACATCGCGCGGACAAACGATCATCGATATAACACTGGCCTCGGAAAGTGCGGCGAAACTTATCTCTGACTGGCATGTATCCAACGAGCCTTCCTGCTCCGATCATAGAAGGATTCGCTTTTCACTAATAGCTAACATAAAAAAACCCGAACCTAGACGCAACCCACGCCGTACCAATGTACCCGGTTACAAACGGCTGTTGGCCTCCCTATTAACACAGCACCAAACGCCCCAAATTCTAATAGACCCCAAACAACTCGAAGACACCGTAATAAAACTCTCGGAATCTATAATTGAAGCCTACCACGCCTGCTGCAAACTAAAGGACCCAAACACCAAGAGCAAAGGTAACTCCTGGTGGAATGCGGAACTCAGTAAGCTTAGGCAAACCATGCGAAAACAATTTAACAGAGCCAAAAATTCCAGACTACCAGAAGACTGGGACGCATACAAGATGTCACAATACTCCTTCAAAAAACAAGTCAGGAATGCCAGCAGAGCAGCCTGGCGGAAATTCTGTGAAGAAATTGAATCGAACAGCGAAGCCGCGCGTGTGAGAAAGATCCTATCTACCGATCAAGATCGCACCCTCGGGTCGCTGAAAACCCCAGACAACACATACACCAAGTCGGACCACGAAACTAGTAAAGTCCTTTTGGAAACGCACTTCCCAGACTGCAATCTCTCCGAGGACAGAACCTGGGCAAGTGAACCAACGCACATACCAAATGACCAAGACTGGGCCAGAGCCCGCACCATAGTAACTGTTGAGAGAATAGAATGGGCAATAAAGACTTTTAAACCATATAAATCCGCAGGCTTAGACAAAATTTTCCCCGCCCTGCTACAATGGGGAGCAGACGTTTTAACGCCATGGCTGACCATCATCTACCAAGCCTGTATAGCACAGAAATATATACCGCTTGCATGGCGAGAGGTGAAAGTCATTTTCATCCCCAAACCAGGCAAACCAGACTACACACAACCCAAGGCGTATAGGCCAATAAGCCTAACATCTTTTCTACTGAAAACCCTCGAGAGACTCTGTGATCGACACATTCGGGACGGACCTCTCCGGGAGCGGCCACTTCACAAACAACAACACGCGTATTCGACAGGCAAATCAACAGAATCTGCGCTGCATAGTGTGATCTCCAAGATCGAATGTGCAGTGGACCACAAATGCTCTTCACTAGCTGTCTTCATTGACATAGAAGGCGCTTTTGACAAAACCATCTTCCACAGCATCAACGCAGCCCTCGAGAAACACGGTGTGGACTCGACCCTGCGAGGATGGATCACAAACATGCTCAGACTGAGAGCCGTCCAAGTTACGGTAAACGGCACCACCAGAGCAATAGTGGCGAAGGGCTGCCCCCAAGGCGGTGTCCTCTCGCCGCTATTATGGAACCTCGTAGTAGACAGCCTCATCAAACGCCTCAATAGCAGAGGCTACTACACGGTAGGCTATGCTGATGATCTGACCATAATAATAAACGGCACACACGAAAACACGCTATGCAACCTTATGCACCAAGCCCTAAGAATAGTAGAAGACTGGTGCAAGGAGTACAAACTAGCAGTGAACCCTACCAAAACGGAACTCGTTCTCTTCACAAAGAAAAGGAAGCTAGCAACGTTACATTTGCCAAGCTTCTTTGGGACAACCCTAAGCCTATCGACTGAAACCAAATACCTGGGTATATTTTTGGACAAACAGCTGAACTGGGCAAAACACACTGATTACATCATCACGAAAGCCAGTATAGCCCTATGGCAATGCAACAGACTCCTCGGGAGAAATTGGGGCATAAGTCCCAAAATCACCTACTGGCTATACACCACAGTTATCCGACCAATCATTACATACGGGTCTTTGGTTTGGTGGCCCAGGACCAACCTAAGCACAGCCCAAAAAGACCTCGAGAAACTACAAAGATTTGCCTGCGTAGCAATCACCGGCAGCATGAGAACTTCCCCCACTGCCGCCTTACAGGTGATGCTGGGCCTACCTCCCCTACACCTCGTCGTAAGAGAGGAAGCGGCCATAGCGACCTTTAGACTTGAAGTATCCGGCACCCTAAGAAATGATTCTAGAATCAAACACACACGCATCAAAGAAGGTGCAATCAAAGAACAACCGTTGATGGCATCACCCATCGACAGAACCCTGAAGACCCACTGCTTTCAAAAACACTACAACATAGAGCTCATAGAGGAGTGGTGTGACTACTCAGGTACAAGAGAGCTAAGGATTTACACTGATGGATCAAAAACCGAAAATGGGACAGGCGTCGGGGTGTTCTCCGACGACCTAAACATTAAGATATCCAAACCACTTGGAACGCTCAACTCAGTTTTTCAAGCAGAGTGTGTAGGTATTATCCAAGCGGCACACGCTATAGAGGCCAGGGAGGTTACGGATACTAATATTCGAATACTCTCCGACAGTGCCTCAGTCCTTCAATCCCTAAAGAGCAATCAGATCACGTCGAGACTGATACTAGAATGCCACAAGGCACTAGAACGTATCACGGTACTAAATCACAACACGGTAACACTACAATGGATAAGAGGTCACAGTGGATCACTTGGAAACGATGCGGCTGACGAACTTGCCAGAAGAGGATCCAGCACAAAACCGTACGGACCCGAACCCATTGTGCCCATCCCTTTCAAGCAGCTAAGAAGCTGGTTAAAAGACCACACTCGCATACAAGCGGAGGAACGGTGGACCTTGACACCAGGATGTAGGCAATCCAAGGATGCTATGCCATCCCTGGATACAAAGCTGACCAGGCGCCTTCTGCGCCTGGACAGAGACAGCCTGCGTCTGGTGGCGGGGACCATCACTGGACACTGTTCACTAAATAAACACTTCCATAACCTAGGTATCACTGACAGCCCCCTGTGCAGAGCATGCATGGAGGCAGAGGAAACGGTGGCGCATGTGCTCCTTGAGTGTACAGGCGTTACCAAGATTCGTGAGGAGACCCTTGGTACACCAAGATCCCTTGCGGAAGCCCTGAGGAGACCGGGAAGTCTGATCTGCTTCTGGAGGGAGGTGGGCTGGTTGGAGTAATCGGCCACCATGGCTCACGCACAATGGTCCACTTCAAGGACTAAGTGCGGAAACCTGAACCCCATAAAGAAGAAGAAGACACGTTTAAATTCAGCTACCCAAAATTTCACTGCGGTAAATGATGGTACAGAGTCCCCATACATACTAACTCATTTTTGATTTGCTTAGCGTAAAAAATATGACACCACGATACACAAATGTTTTTCCGTATTCACCATAGCTAAAAAAAAAAAGAAAAAATATAATCATATAATCATTTTCACACCCCTTGCAGAAATAGAAAATAGGGTGCCTGGTAATTAGTGAACGGCTTGTTATTCAACTGGCGAGTGTGAAAATCGTGTGCTCGAGTTGATACCTTCGCATTTTACCTATTTTTTGAGCTCCTGGTAGTTTGTGAGACTTAACTATCCTTGCTTCTCATTTCCTACATGTACCGCTAACTTAACGTCACATATCAGTACATTTTTTACCGACAAATGACGTCACAACCCCACTCATGATCTTTGAGGCGTATTATCTCCAAAAACAAAAAACACGTATCCAATATTTTTCGATAATCTAACTGACGGAGTAATAAGAATCATATTTTTGTGACCCAGTCCGATCCCCTATTAGATCACATGGACCCCCCTGTCGGACACAGCAAAATCAAGTGAGTTAGGAGAGAGGAAGCATTTGTGCATAGTATGAATACGAGGAAATGTATGTCCACGTGGTCGTACTAGTATGACCACGATAAACACCATGAAATTTTGGTAAGTAACAGTCAAAAGATGCACAACTACATGCACAGCTTTTATTGACGAAAACTGCTAAATACATGTTGAGGTCGAAAACTTTTCAGACCACCCAGGTATTAAACTTATTAAATAGTAAAAACCAATATAGTAAAGACTCTTCTAGCCCCGCTTACTTATAAACATTGTGTTGTAGGTTGGTGTCGTGGCAAGCAAGTACATAAAACTGAACCCTCACTGGACGCAGGCTAAATACCTGAACATGATGAACAATTTGCTCTGTGGAGTTCCCATGAACTTAATGAGAAGGGTCCCGCAGAACACCTACCTGCAGCTGACACACCAGGTTTGTAGTACCATGCCCATGAGTACTGTTGAGAAAGAGCGCCTTGAAGAAAGGTATTATATACTATCATTAGAGATATATTGCTACTACTTTTCATCGTCACGTGTGTACAATAGTTATTACCCCTTCCTCCCGGACCGCGAAAGCGAATGGACGTGTGCACTTTTTAATTTTTTAAATAATATTCATAATTCTCGTAAAAATACATTTATAACAAAAAACTAAAAGTACCAGGAGCTCATACTTCCGCGGTGATAGTGTTGAACGCGGAGTCCGCGTCAATAAAGGACAGCAACACCAGAGACGGTGATCGACGCCTGAGCTACGCTGCCGCGCTGTGCCCACGTCACCGCGCGTCATAGCACTGCTTGCCTACCTACGCATCACGAGTACGTCATCACAGCGCTCTCGCACTGACGCGTCGCCACACCGCGCCGTTGGTACAATTTTTGTAAGCAATAGAGGACTGGCAGGAGTGTGGCGCAATTAGAATATCGGACTACAACATATTTAAGGTAATAATTTGTCATTATTAAACATGTCCGTTAAACGGTCACCGACGAAGAAGCTGCTAGAAAAAGCTACTACAGGTCCAACTTCATCACCTACCTCTGGCCCCCGACTGTTCTTGCAGTCCGAATCTTCTCCAGATCTCTCAACCTTGGGTCAAGATACTAACATAACAAGCCGAAAACGTAAGCGTGGTGACTGTGATTGCAAGGATTGTCTGGATGACATTCGAGCATTATTATTGGAGTCTTCCGCTAAATCTGAAGAGAAGCTTGCGGCATTACAGGCCTCCATCTCTAAAATTAGTACTCAGAACGCTGAAATACAAAAGTCTATGGAATTTATTTCAAATGACTACGATGACTTGAAAATAAAACTCACGAACTTAGAGGCCGAACGGGAGACTGATCGACGCCGTATCTTTGAGCTTGAAGAAAAAGTCGACTTAATAGAAAGACAACTATACTCCACCAAGATCGAGATAAGGAATGTGCCCGAGAAACAGGGGGAGGATAAGGAGAGCCTCCGCGCTGTTGTAGCAGAAGCTGGTAACGTGCTTGGTACACAACTAAATGGTAACGAAATTAAAGATGTTTTTCGTACCAAGAATAAAAATAACACTTCGACTATAACGGTAGATTTTATAAGTGCAATAACGAAAGACACTATCGTTAAAAAAGCCCGCAAATTTAATAGTGCTAACAAGCAGAACAAGCTATGTACAACCCACCTAAAACTTGACGGACCCAGCCAACCCATATACATATCTGAGAAACTAACGCCTAAAACTCAACGAATTTATTACCTGGCCCGACGCTTTGCTGAAGATAACGTATATAAATACTGTTGGACCTCCTATTGTAAAGTTCTGCTCCGAAAAGCGGATGGCGAGCGACATTTCGTAATAAAAAACGAATCAGACCTCGACAGACTACGGCTAAGCACATGACTAATGTCTGGGATTGGTTGTCTGATTAGGATACATAAAATGTCTTGCTCGTTGTTTAAACTCATAACTTTTAAAATGTATATTCTCCTACTTAATAAGCCTATTCTACACACAAATTTACTCACACACATATATATATCAGAAATTGAACCACATACAAATTCAATTACACACACATACTTATCAGGAATTGAACGACACAAAGATTCAGTCATGCACACTTACTCCCCAACAGCTAAACCTAATTTTACCCTCCCCCCCCAACTTGTCCCTAAATAATTGGTTAATATCTCTTGTATTGTTCATTTTGAATCCCGTCACAATCCTCGACTTTGATCTCTAGTCTATTAGACGTTACTAAATTAATATTTTTTGTTAAAAATGATGAATATTGATCAAATATCTCAGGAAATAGATAAAGTTTCTATTGCTGACTCTTACTCATGTACTCCAGAACTATGCCAAGATTATGTAGGGCAGAGCGTTCAAGGATTTCGTACTATACATATCAACATCAGGAGTATAAAAAAGAATTTAGACCAATTTGTCGCCATGTTAACATTAACGAAAGTTGATTTTGATTTTATCATTTTAACAGAATGCTGGTTGCAAGTGGCGGGTTACATTCCTGACTTACAAGGTTATATTTCACATTCCACAAAAATCAACCCAATAAAAAATGACGGCGTCGTAATCTACGCCAGAGACACAATTAACTGTTCCATACATGAACCCGTGTTTTCGGATGCCAATTGTCTAGTAACATGCTACAATAATACAGCTGTAATCGCAGTCTATCGTTCACCATCCTATTTAAACCCAACAAATTTCTTATCAAGCTTGAATGATTTAATATCATCCGTAAAATCTCATAGCAACATCATGCTTATAGGTGATATTAATATTGATATCAAGCCCGGTAACAATGACCGTCATGCAGATGATTATCTAACATTAGCAGCAACGCATGGGTTATTGCCTGCCCACACTATCCCGACAAGAATGAACAACTGTCTGGATCATGTCATGTTGAAGACTAAGTCGCCTGCAAATGTTCTCGTGCTTGAAACCCACGTTACTGATCACCTTCCTGTGGCTGTATTCTTGGTGGAAAACAAAATAAGTAGACCCCCTACCAAAAAATCTTCTCTTCGTTATGACTATGACGAAATAAAAAAGGAAATTAGTAACCACGATTTTACTCCTATTCTCAAAACCACAGACACAAACCAAGCAACAGATTTATTAATTGCCGATATTCAAGCAATCATAACTAAACATACCAAAACTATTCACACACCTAATAGAAAAACAGTTAAGAAACCCTGGATGACTGCTGGTTTGGTACGATGCCTCCGTAATCGCGACAAAATGCACCGACAGGTTAGTAAGTCTCCCAACAATTTCATATTAAAGACCTCATACACGCGTTACCGCAACTTCTGCAATTCCCTACTTAAAAAACTAAAACGAGCTTACGAAAAAACAGAACTTAAAAAAGCGAATAACAACCTGAGAGCTACGTGGAAAATAATTAAATCAATTACAAACAGTAATCAACAGAGACACTCTGCTAATGCCCTACTACGATCTTCCGTCGAGCCTATCGTCTCTGCCAATGGTGTCAATAAGTTCTTTGTTAACAGTGGAGCAAACCTTGCATCAAAATTTGCTACAGTCACACCGTCTGCCCATTCAAGTTCTTCTCCATCTCCAGTTAATTCTTTGGTGATTCCATTGGTTGACGACGCACTTGTAATAAGCACAATTTATAGATTGCGCAGTGATTGTGCAGTTGGGTGGGACAACATTCCAGCAATTATAATTAAACAGTCTAGCAGTATTTTAGCTCCTCTCATAGCCCATATTTGTAACTGTGCCATCAGTTCTGGAGTTTTTCCAAAAGCTTTCAAGCGTGCTATTGTCCATCCAGTATACAAAGGCAAAGCAAAGGATGACGTTTCCAATTACCGACCAATTTCAGTCTTAAGCTCTCTATCTAAAATTCTTGAACGAATCCTCAACACAAATTTTAACTAAATTTCTAACTAAACATAACTTAATTGCTCAAAACCAGTACGGATTCCGGGCAGGAATTTCTACAGAAGATGCTGTCTCTGATTTCACTAATACCGTGATTGATAGATTGGATACTCGTCTCAAATGCTATGGTGTCTTCTTAGACTTAACAAAGGCTTTCGATACAGTGTCTATTCCCAGGCTTGTGGCCAAGATGGAGCACATGGGAGTGCGTGGTGTGACCCTTGATATTTACAAAGATTACCTCAAAGGGCGTAGCCAATGTGTTAGAATTGACTCAGTACTTAGTGACGAAGAGTTTATCAGCTACGGTATACCTCAAGGAAGTATCCTGGGACCGACACTTTTCCAAATTTATTTAAATGACCTCTGCCAACTCTCCCTCATCCATTGCGACATTTTTACCTACGCCGACGATACAGCACTACTGATATCTGATGTTACCTGGGACAAAGCTAAACAAAGCACTGAACTAGCGGTGCGAGCTATTATGGACTGGCTCTCCACTAACCTACTGACGCTCAATTTATCAAAGACCAAAGTAATTCAATTTAAACCACCGAATTCCCCTAAACCATCAATGGACTCGAGTAGAATAGTAGCACATATTTGTCACGATGACTCACCATGCAAGTGCAATTGCCTTGATATGGTGACAAATATTAAATATTTAGGTGTTTTTATCGACGAGCGACTAGATTGGCGCACACATACAGATACGCTATGCTCCCGGCTTCGTAAATTTATTTATTTATTTAAAGAACTGAGGCATGCGGCCGACATCGAAACAGCTACATTAGTATATCGCTCACTGTGTGAGTCGATCATCAGTTATTGTATTCCGGTCTGGGGTGGGACCTTCAAAACCGTGATGCTTAGGGTGGAACGAGCTCAGCGAGCAGTTCTTAAAATTATGTATTTCCGTAAAAGGGACTACTCCACAGCCCAGTTGTACTCAGAAGCCCAAGTACTTACGGTGAGGCAACTCTATGTCCTTCGCTCTGTCCTACGCCGACATTCCACGATGCCTCTAGATAGCAATCTATGCAAGCGGCGTATTGGCTTTCCAATCTGTGAATCTGTCCGGTGTCGTACTGCACTTGCACGACGACACTTTCGCGCACAAAGTTCTCAAATGTACAACAGAATCAACAAAAAACTTTCAATTTATAAACTGACTCTGCATAAAGCCAAGCAGAGTCTTAAGCTATGGTTACTGTCGCTGAACTATGACGAAACTGAGAAAATTATTTTATCCATCTCGTAACATTAATGCCAGACTTTCACAGACTTTCAATTTCAAACCTCACTTGCATTAGCTGATAACCCTTCCTGATAAATCAATTCACACTCACACTCACTGTTACTACTAGTACACACACACATACACACACACATACCCACACACATACCCATACACAAAACCACACACATACACACACACGCAGACACTACCTAAAACACTCAAATTCAATACAGGCTTATTTAAAGGCTTATTAATGATTTAATTATTAATTATTTATTTATTTTTTTGCTTTTGTTAGTATAGTTTTTATTTTTTTCATTTATCTTATTGCATAAGATTCTGTAACATCTCCTCTTGGGAGAGGGCATGACTTCTGTAACACAGGTCTATCACCTAGCACAGGAGTCATGGACTTCACAAAATGTTGTAACCATTTCTTGTGTAATAAAGATTATTATTATTATTATTATTATTATTATTATTAGAAGTTTATCTATCTATATAATGCTTATTGATTCCAGATATTCTACCACATCCGAGCGTGTGATGCAATAAAGCGCCAGTTTTATTTAAACATGATGATGAGAACCCAGGTAAGAATGCACGCTAGCAAAAAAAATCCTAAAACGTATGTATTATAGATGGATTTCCACTAATGTAACGACATTACTTCTAATGCAGTTAGGTAGGATTAAGTACTCATTTGAACATACTCGACTCATTGACTGATACTTACTTGGATTCTGTAGTTACATTTATCAGTAACTGGTTGCCGTGATATTTTTACCAGGCGTTAGGCAAGTCATACAGTTGGAGTGCGCGCGAAGTATCCCGATTAGGTCTACTACTAACCGCGGTCAGTGGCCAGAACCTGAGTGCCGTGAAACCTGAAGCTATGGCCGGAATTACGGCAAGAGTAAGATTTATTATTACTTCCTTAATAGTATAGCAACATACTGCATTTATGCGTAAGATGATGATTACTTTACACAAAGTTAAAAGTCGCTCTATATAATAATACTGGTAGGTATGCAGCTGCAGTGCATCGGCGCGGCGCGGGCGGCCCAGTAGTGGTGGCCCCGACTTACGAACAGTAAGTTGTGGGTTCGTGTATATTCTAAAAAAGGTGTGACGCACTATTGTTTGTCGCACTACCCAGGCAGGCGCATTACTTTGTGTAATTTATTTCATCACCACTGCTCTCAAAACGGTAAAGGAAAATAATGAGAGGAAACCGGCATGTCGTAGAAACAAATTCGAAGATATGTAACATCTACCAACCCGCACCGGACCCGCGTGGTGGGGTACAATCCATCCCTCTCCCAGAGAGCAGGCCTTAGTCCCTGCAGTAGGAACATTATAGGCTGATGATGCAGCTGCATCCGATTAGACTGGAAACATACCCCAAAATAGCATAAGCCTAAGCAGATGATGATGTTTTAAAAAACGTTCACAAGACAAACATAGTTTACAACTATTACAGGTGATGCTAGAAATGCCGGTAGACAGTTTAAGAGGGATCACAGAGATGCAGCTCCGCCACCTGGATCAGAAGTCGCTGAACATCCTGGCTCGCAAGCTGATTACGTCACAGACGATCTCCGCAGCTTCCAATCCATCAGCCGGGCCATTTAGACCTTTACTAATTTTATTAATTTATAAATCGATTGTAATTCTAGTTGTATTTGAAATAATATAGGTTTGCTTCTTGTAAAATATGGCATATACTCGTATTTTGAGTTAACGTTTGACAGGGGTGTATAGGTGTATATGTAAGGTTGTTCAACAGTTAGGTGTCTTTAAAGAATGTACCTATAAGCAGTTGGGACACAGCCCACGTATTTCTCTAGACATATTATTGAGCTACCTTTTACCCGACTACGGCAGGAGGGTTATGATGTTTTAAATACTAACTATATTTATAATAAATTATAAAAAATACACGAAAGTAAGTTTCTTTGATACATTTTCATGTATAACCACTGACCCTGACATTTTGCTTATACTCGTAAGTTGTTGGATGTACAGTAACGTACATCTGGCTACCTCTCATCTCGAAAAAAAGTACCTTTCCCGAAGAAAACAACAGTAACGCTCATACGTTAATAGATGAAGCCACGTGTCTTTTGAATCATGATTGTAGTCAGCAAACAGTCAGTTGTCTTGGTCAATTTTGTACCTAAGGGCATCTTGCATAAAGTTTAAATATTATAGAAACTTTTGTAGTATTTCTATAATAATAATATATAATTCCACATGGACGAAAGTCGCCGGGCTCAGCTAGTCACTGATTAAATCAAACTAAAACCATTTATATCAATGTGTATATTGTCAAAACGGAAAATTATTTAACACATTCAACGGTGGCAAATGAAAAGAGTATCGGCCGTCACAGTGAAGCCGTGCTTGCAACTGAAAAAAATAAACATAAAATGTTATCAAGCTGTGAAAAGAAAAACTTGTTTGACGATGTGTCGCTTTTTACTTACTACAAGACTTCTCCACTGTGTCTGCGTCTCCTTGTTAGAAACTTGCGGTCCATGTGGACATACGCGTGTCTTTATCTGTAAACACGCCAGTGGCCCAGGGTTACATGTTGGACATGCGGAGGATACTGACAAGCATCCTTGTGTCTGCACTGGTGGACATGTCTGTCGACATCCCATTGTCTGTACTTTCGGACATGTGGTAAGTGAACTTACTTTTGTGCATGCTAACGGCACTTGTTGACATGGTACCGGGTCAGTCCGAGAGCATACTACCGAATTTTCATTATCTTTTTTTTCTGGGCATATTTCTTCGCAAATCTTTAATCGGCTGCGCTTTGCCGAAACATCTAGAGTAGGTATCGAAGAGCTACTCTTTTTTTGAATTTCGCTCGTCGGTGGCATCGTAACCAATTCTTCTGTAATGCTCACTTTATGCTTGCTCAGCATGCACTCGTGTGACTCTTCAGTTTGACATGAAGAGTTTTTTACGATGCACCGGTTCTGTAATGGGACTCCCGATACCGTAACAGTAGTTATAGTGTCTAAAGTCATATTTGAACAACTCTTTTTTATACAGCTTTGTTTCTTTAATTGTAACTGACTTAGGTCGCTGGGGCAACATGGTGGATTGCAATTGCAACTGAAAATAATTACAATGACATGACATAATAAGATTAACGAACGACTAAATGAGCACTTTAGACTTCTAATCACAGCTTCTAAGCTAACAATTGTGCAGTAAATGCGATCAGTTAATGTTATTAGCAGATCAGTAACTAGGTAAAAAATAAACGAGGGTCAGCCTGTAATCCATTGATACTCTGCCAGTCTGGCGATACTTGACGGACGATAGGGAGGAGTCCTTTCATTATTTTGACTTTTAGGTAATACGCAGGCAGCACTTAAGCCATTTACAAAAATACGAAACTAATAACCCACAAAAAATAATTACTTCCCAAAAGAAAATATCGGTGTAAAATAACTCACCTGTCATTCATGTCTTCGTTCAGTGAGTTTGTCAACAATACGAAATACTTTTTATTATTGTCACAGCACTGCGGCGGATCACACCCGCCGTTGTTTAGCCTTCCACAACCAGCACACTGGACAACCATCACATTTGGAGAAAACTGTGAAAACCCATAACCTAGAGAATAACTTTTATGAAATAAAGAATGCAACGAATCCTGACGTGATAAAAACTTATCTTCTATGGATATTTGAGATTCTTTTTCTGATGTCACATTTCTTATAGAATGCGCTCCCTTACAATTTTTTTGACAAGAATAATCTGATTTTACTATATTCTGGATCTCAATATCAAGTTTTAGGTTGATTGTTTCCCTGTCCCCTTGATATAATATTGCTATGGTATTTTCGTCAGGACCTACGATAGCGAGTTTTTGTTCTCTTTGACTACAGAGACAGCATGTGACTGAGTCGACTTTCGCTTTATTACTTACGGACTCTTCTTGCGCGTTAAGTTTTGTGTCCACTGCTTCTGTACTAGTTTGGAACAAGTTTAAGTCGATTTTTGCTTTATTAGTTGCGGACTCTTCTTGCGCGTGTTGTTTTGCGTCTGTATTATATTGGAATGTGTCTGCGTCGGCTTTCACTTTGTTACTTGCGGACTCTTTTTGCGCGTGAAGTTTTGTGTCCACTGCTTCTGTACTAGTTTGGAACATGTCTGTGTCGACTTTCACTTTATTAGTTGCAGACTCTTCCTGTGTGTGTTGTTTTATGTCTTCTACGTCTGCATTATATTGGAATGTGTCTGAGCTGGCTTTCGCTTTATTACTTGCAGGCGTTTCTTGTGCGTGTTGTTTTGTGTCGACTGCTTCGGTATGAGTTTGAACTTCTACATTAATAGAATCATACGCCGAACTTTTTCCTACATATATAATTTCTGTTTGTGTTTCTTTTGGGGAGTTGTCAATGGAATCGACAACATGTTCGACGGAATCTGTTGATAAGGTAAGTTTATCATTTTCATCGATATTGTTTTTACGATGAGCTATATTTGTTGTTGGGCTCTCTAGGTTTGTGACAGAAATGGTCGGGAAAAGGAGCTCAGGTGCAGTGCGCTCCCTTGGAGTACACTCGGGTGGACTTTTTGATTTAACAACGGTGGATGAAGCTGGGACACAATCAACACTGGCTATTTCATTTGTTTTTTTAGATAGAATCTCTTCTTTTGTCTTTATAGGTTGTTGATCTTCTAATTTACGAAAAACGGAGGAAATCAGAGTTGGTTGCTTCAACAATGTCGAGCCTATAGGCAAACGTTTTTTTTCAGTGGATGGTCTTCCCCCAAATAAATTACTTTTTCGTGCATGTTGCTGAGCTTCAGTTATATGTGAAGCCCCAAATACTGCGGTTTTTCCAGCGCTAACTGGTCTTGTCCTAGGAATACCCACTGTATTTTTAATTTCTGAGACATCTAACAAAGCAGCAGTTCCGGCTACTCTTGTAAACGTTCTTGTTTGGGGTTGGTCCAAATCGCTAGTTCGAACTCTGGAATTTATTCTGTCTCTGGGACTGGGTCTGAACACAGAAGCAGCTCTAGCACTAGATTTCGTTAATCTAGAAGGAGATATCCCCGAACTAGTATCATGATCAATAATTCTCAATCCATGATCACCAGGATGTTCTTCTAGAGCTCCTAATTTGCTTCCACGGCCACCATATTTGGGTGAAAGATAGTGTTGTTTGTTGCTTTGTTCACTCAGTTTAGCTCCGTTATCTCCGACTCTTTGTCCGCCGGTACTGCCAGCGAGATTATTTTCTCTGCCTTTCTGTTCACCAACTCTTGGTTCAACCGTTCTGCTACCCTGCTGAATTTCGGTGCCTCTCTTGCCACTTATTCTGCGAATGTGTTTAATTTCTGCATCACCAGATAACACTTCATTTTTTCCCGGTCTAGCTCCAGAATTACCTGGCTCTCTCTTTATATCACCCGGTCTCTCTCTGTTCATTTCAGCTGGCCTAACTCTATTAACACTTGATCTTGTTTCATATTCACTTAGTCTAGCTGCGTATTCTCCTGACTTAGTCCCATATTCACTTGGTTGAGCTCTAATAACACTTGGTATAATTTCATGTTCACTCGGTTTAACTCCATATTCACTTGGCTTAACTCCATTTGCATTCGATCTAGGTCCGTATTCACACGCTCCAGGTACATATTCTTTTGGCTTCGCTCTATTTATACTCGGTCGACTTTTATATTCACCCGGTCTAGCTCCATATTCACCTGGTAAAGCTTCATTTCTATTCGGTGTAGCTCCTTTTCCAATCGGTTTAGTTTTATAAGCACCAGGTCTAGCTTTATATTCATCAGGTCTAACTCCAATTCGACTCGGCTTAGTTTCATGTTCACCTGGCTTAGCTACATTTTTATTTTGTGTAGCTCCATATTCACCATGATTAATTCCCGATTCACCTAGCCTAGCTCCATTTTGACTGGGTCCTTTTTCATAATCAGCTGGTCTAGGCACGTATTTATCTGGTCTAGCTCCAAATACACCAGGTTTCACGACATCATTACTCAACCTAGGTTCGTTTTCAATCAATGTAGCTATATACTCAACTGGTATTTCTCCATTTTGACTTAATCTGGATTCATGTTCATTCAGTTTAGCTCCATATTCACTCGGTTCCGCATCACTTTCATTAAATCTAGCTGCATGGTCACTCAGGTTAATTTCATATTTGCCGGGTCTACCTGCATTTTCATCTAAATTAGGTTCAAATTCATCTGATTTAGCTTTATATTCACCTGGTCTAGGTCCGGGACTACTTAAGTTAGGTGCTTGTTTAGCTGAATTTGTTCCATTTACACTTAATACAGCCCCATATTGATTCGGTTCAGCTGAAGCTGGTACGGGCGAATAGCCGTATTCAACCGGGCTAGCTCTATATTCACCAGACCTAACTTCATGTTCACGCGTAATAGGTGCAATTCTCCCTGACTTGGGTCCGTAATTTCCCGTTACGACTGGTTTTGTTGATGCCTGTAAAGTGACAAATATAACAAAAACTGTCATTATCTCAACTAACGGTAGATCACAGCTGTTGTAAGCTGTCTTTACAAGGAAGTATGAATGTGGGTTGTTCGAAAGAGACACCGCGGCCCGGACACAAAGGGCTAAGAAGAAACATTGGTGGTTTTTTAGTCAATAGAAGTCTGACACTCGCTTTCGCTCCGTCCAGACCGGGAGGAGTCATTTGATGATTTCTAACCCTCCAAAAAATATATAAAGTATGTACGTACATACATTCAGAAATTGGCAAGCACAAACACTCCAGCATACGTAAGGAAGTAAGAGATGACGATGTTTCAAGGAGGTCTGTATTATACAGTGTCTTTGGTTCGGGTCAGGTTAGGAGTACAAAATTGTATTTGTCGATAGACATGAGTATATGACATGCCCTTAAAGTATTGGTAACCGTTAACCAAATACACTGTATAACAGTACGTGTGTGAACTACATAGCTGAACTACATATTTTAGTATGTAATAGCATTATACAGTATGTTAGATTAAACGAGGGACATATTGAGGTAAGGTTTTGAGTATTCGATTACAAATTAATTGTTGACGTAAATTGTGCATTGGCCTACACGCGCTCCAGATTTCACTTCATTAGACGTGCTGTTCATGTTCTACGATAAGCGCAAGGGTTGCGAGATTTGCGTAATATTTGGTTTGGTTCTGTCTGTTATTTATCAGTGTTTTTGTTTTGTTTATATTTTATTATTAGTATCATGTAAGGATGTCCTATTGCGGGTTTCAATATGTCCCTCGTTTAAACTAACATACTTTATATTGTAAAGTCTACGACAGATAACTATTGAGGTGAGGAGTTTCATTTAATAAGTATGGGAGAAGAAAATATGTTGCACCGACCCCAAATTAATTGGAATGATGGCAAAATAATAATAATGACTGTGTATGTAGCAACAAATATTTTTTTCAATTCTAAGAAACATATTACAAGGTGTATTGAACTGAAACGTACAGAGCTCATGAAGTGTCCGCCTGCTGGCCTCAACTCCGGATGTCCAGTAGCAGGTAACAAAGAGTACTGGGAACATGAATCTGAAACAGTAATGCACTTTGAACCGAATATCTCGAAAACTACCTAAGTTTGTTTGAGTTCGTAATTATACTGGATATAAGGGACAGCCATCCGCAAACTGACATCATATTCTACCAGAATTTTTCCCCAGGAAATTTTCATAATTTTTAGTCATTTTTTTAGTCACTATTTCTTTATTTTAATATACAAAAATACAAACATGATGCCGGGAAATTGGAAGTGAAGTGATCTTGGGCTGAGGCTTGTTGAACTAGTGTGAGCCTGTGATTTAATTATTTAATTGTGTTATCAACCTATTAGGTCTGCTATAAGAGGATGCTACATTAACGTTCCTGAAAAAAAATCTTGTACCGACCGGTGATCTTAATATAATATACTGAATTCACCGCATCAGTCCGCGGAGGGCTGTCCGTTGCACCCTATCTTAATTAACTAGTTTATTCTTTGTTCAGTCACCTTCTATTTCAGGGCATTCACAACACGTTTGAGGATCACAGCACCCTGAAAGTAGTAGTAATAAAATATTAGACATTCGGGAGCAATAAACTCGGTAAAGTAAGATACCGGTGCCACCAGCCCTAACTTATTTTCTGACTAACAAAATGTGTGGGATCACTGGGATCGAGTAGTGTTTAGTACAGGCAGCAACAGAAGTAGCTTAACATTACTTAAACTTTAAAAGCAGGTATTTTTAATAAATGCTCGTTAGATACCTATTACTCGTTACTAACTACTTACCAAAGAGTGAGAAATATTTAAAAGAATAATCTTCTAAAACATTAGAAATAATAGCAAGAGAAGCTACTTCTGTTGCTGACCATGTGCTAGTTGCGCAAAAATACTACTCAGTTTTTTTTTGATCCGAGGGCTTATTTTTTTTAAAATGACATGGGATAAGGTCAGGAAGATAATTAGAATATTGTTTAAGATTAATAATCATAACTGCCAAACATTTCCATTGACTTCATTGCAAGACCCATTTTATAGCTCCTGAGCTATAAAAAAAATCTTGCAGAATTTTCCGTCAAAAATAAAAAATAATAAAATATTACAGGATCTGGGCATTCAGGGCCATGACCAAGCAGGATCATGGCTAAGCCTTAAACACGAAATTCCCAATTTAAATACTAAATCTTTCGCCATCTCTTTCTGGTAAATGAAAGTATATTTAAAACAATCTTACATTCTTTCTCGGGGCATAAGCAACATTGGTCTCCGGGTACATATTCTAAAAAATTAAAACTTATTAGTGTTGATTGTAAATATGTTATTCCATAACGCACACTACGCCACTACACACACTACGACACTAGTGGAGTCACAAGAACGTATAAAGTAACGAATGAGTACAGTAGAGGAAGTTTGAATGTAGTAGAGTCAGTTTTGATAAGGACATGTGATGAAGAGAGATGAAAAGCTTATGACTAAAAGAGTAATAGCGGAAGAGGAAGCCCGAGGAAAAGAATGAGAACGTGAATGGGTTTCGTAAGGAATGATATGAATGAAAAAGAAGTTAATGTTGCCGTGACGTGTGACAGAGGCGAATTAAAGAAGAAATTCCTGAATTGTACCCGAAACTTTCTTTCTTGCCTGTCTCTTTTCCCAGGACCTTAAAATAATTAAAGATTTCCGTTAATTATGAATGTTAATTAATTTACCTCTACTCTTCTTCTATTCTTTAATTTCCATCACAATAGGGTAGTTCCAGTTTGGGCCGATAGGGCCACCATAGGAGCGGTACGACGTAAATTACTTCAAAGCCAGCGGTTGGCCTTGATTTTCTTGTGTAAAGCGTATAGGACGGTTAGTACTGAAGCCTTACCGGTACTGGCAGGGGTACTTCCAGTCGATCTCGAAGTGCAGCGCCGTGCTTCAATGTACTACTGCGCACGAGAGACCGCGGACGCAGACTTTTTAACACAACGTGACCGTACTAAAATAGCTAGATTACTTAAACCACAGACTGACGTCTGGGAGGATCTTTTGTCAGAATGGCAATGTAGGTGGGATAATTCCATCAAAGGCCGACACCTCCACCAGTTCTTTCCATCCGTTCGTGAGCGGCTGGCTAGGACATGGCTGGAGGTGGATCACTGTGTTGCCCAATTTCTCACTGGTCATGGTAACTTTAAGAGTAAATGATTTCCCTTCAAGCTTGTTGCGTCGCCTTTTTGTCAATGTTCTACATCTGACTGCGAATATGAACAATCTGCACATCACATTTTATGGGAGTGTAGTCTTTGGCAGAATGAACGTAATATTATGTTGGATAGTGTACAGGTTACATCCGGAGTTATTTACTATACGGACCTTGTAGAAACTAGAACAAATTTCCTTGCGTTCAAGCATTTTTGTCATACCTATTATTGGAATCAAATATAACAGCTCACAACTTAGGACCCAGTAATATTAATGACAACAATATCCGTGGTGCTAGGCAACTGGGCTTATCCCAGTTGTATACGTCCCTGTGTGCCTATTGGTCTTGTTCTTTTCTGTCTCCTGCTGATATGGAGGGAAGTGGAAATTTCTGTTTTTCCTACTCCTCCGCTATTCTTTTCTGATTAATTTCGTTGCGGGATCCAAGACAGTCAAATCATTTCTCTGGGACTTCGTCGAGCTTCATTGTCTCGGCGCTTTTCTTGTGGTCGCCACTGTTGATTCTGGCTTACAGAAGTTACAGTGGTTTGGGAATAGTGAGGCGGGCTTGTCCCATTTAAAAAAAAAATAGGGTAGTTAACAGAAATGTCTATATATTATTAGTCCGTCCATAAAGATTACCAAAAAATGTTGGACACGTATTTTTTCACGTAAACAAACAATGAAGACGATACAGTGCTTTGAAATTTGAAAACTCGTGTGACCTCATACTGTAAGACATTAGTAGGACATTTTTTAGCGGTCAGTGACGTCACCAAACCCAGTCAAATCTTTGACGCGTTTTATCTTCGTCAATTTTTATTGATTTGATAAAACAAAAAATACGTATCTAATATTTTTCGATAATCGAACAGACGGACTAATTAGAATCACATTTTTGTAAGTCCTTTAACGTTGCATTTACGAAAAACCCGACCGCAACGTATTCAACATTTTGGATTTCCAAAAAAATATATTAACGTTGAAGATGATGAAGAGTGCTTACCTTGAAGCTCTTATCAGATACTTCTGATAGCCAGTATCAACGAATATGTCTGGTTCTACGACGGCCACATACGCTTGGCCGCCGTTGAGTCCCAAAGGCCCTTCCACCAGTTGCCCAGCAGTAGTGTACAGAGTTATTTGAGGACATCTGAAATGGTTTCGTCACGTCTTTCTAAATATATTCGGAAACGACAAGGCTAAATTAATTTTTCATTAATGATGACCGATGGGCCATACTCGGCAAGAGACGTTACGCAGTGGTACCTAAATAACACGGGGTTGCGATAGTCGTTGAGAGGATCTGCTGGGATCAGCTGGGTCTCGCGGTGGCACTTCACAAGTCCGAGGCTTTTGTGCTCTTATGTGCTTAGATGGGCGTGAGAATGTGTTGTGTGTACTTTGAAGTACCTAGGACTCGTCCTCGACAGCCGGTGGAACTTCGTGGAGCATTTCTGACATTGGCTCCCAGACTGGGGTAGGCCGGGGCTGCCTTTAGGGGCCTCTTGCCCAATTTGGGGGGCCAAACGCCTTGTGCCGGAGGCTCTATGCAGAGATCGTGCGGTCCATGGACCTTCACGGGGCCCCGGTGTGGGCGCGTGCTTTGAGGAAGCGGGCCGCCCACTACCTGAACGCGCCCGAAAAGGTGATGACCGCAAGGCTAGTCCGTGGGTACCGCACGATCTCCCGCGAGGCGGCGAACTTCCTTGCCGGATTGCCGCCATGGGAGGTCTGTCTGCTGCGAAGCAATCTGCCAATCAATCAATCAATCTGCCATGCAATTTGCGTGAGATTTCACGGCGACATGGACAGAGCGAATGTCGCACCCCGTGCAGGGCACGCCGCGATAGCGGCGGTAAGTCCTCTCTTTGAGGAGTGGCTTGAGAGGCACCACGGCGCCCTCACCTTCCGTCTGTCACAGGTCCTCACCGGACACGGTTGTTTCGGGAGGTACCTGCACCGAATCAGGCGGGAGGAAGCGCCCGGATGTCACCACTGTGAGGATCTGCAGTACGACACAGTGGATCACACCGTGGTGGTGAGTCACGCTTGGGCGGAGCCCCGCCGTGTTCTCGTAGCGGCGATCGGTGGCGGTGACCTCTCGCGTCCGACCCTGGCACAAAACATGGTCTGGGGCGAGGAGGAATGGGACGCCGCCCGTCGCCTCCTTCTGCGAAGCAGTGATGCCAGCGAAGGAGGTGGCGGAACGTGAGAGGGAGAGAACCTCTCGTCTCAGCCGCCGCGGGAGACGCCCCGGGCGTCGGGGGCCACTTGACGGCTTGCGGCCAACGTAGACACGGGCCTGTGAACGGTGAGCAATGGCCTAGCTCGCCGTCCGTCCGTCTTATGACGACGACAGGCAGTGTGGACGGCGCGTTCGTGTTCCACGCGCGCCCCAAAGAGATGTCAGCAACATGGAAGGGGTCCGCAAGGGCCGACGCCCGTCGGGGCTAAGAAGGAACATGGGTGGTTTTTAGTTAGTAGAAGTCTGAGACTCCCTTTCGCTCTGCCCAAGAGCGAGAGGGGTTATTTGATGATTTCCAACCAACCAAAAAAAAAAAAGCCTAAATAACAATGGCGTGACGACTTAATGGCTTTGTCGAAGGCTGGCTGCCCAGCAGAGGGACAATAAAGGCCAATAAACAAAAAATGTTGTGTAGATAGGGATAGAGAACAATTATAAAGACAGACTGTGATTTTAAAGAAAGAATCATTCAGATCCTGTTTTTGTGAAAATTTTGATAGACAACGTCTGTCCGGTCAACTAGTAAGCTCAAGATATAAACTTAATCGCTTACCGAAGTCCATAATGTGCCGTTGCCAGATAATTGAGTGTGTCTTCCCAAGAGCTGAGCTCGTCAGCTCGAAGATAATACTTTCTTGGAGGAGAGTATTGCTGGCCGTTTGAGAACAGGAATATCTCGATGGACCAGTTTGCATCGACATCAGGGACTCTAGCTTCATCTACGTTCATTCTTCAACACACACAAGGAATTTCATTCCACGAATCTTCATACAATATCAGGAGCCATTGAACTTTAGTAACTCGTGGCACTGGCTAATGTAAACAAACTAATGATTTTGTAGAAAATTTTGAAAATAAATCCTTTTGTTTAAATTAAATCAAAAATATTGCAAATTGACTAGGAATCATTTAATTTATAAACGTTTTCCTTAGTTTTCTACAGTAGAATTTTAATTTATAATCATGTTATTTTTGAAAATACCGCGACATTTATCGTATTTCAGATTTGACACTACCGCTGGGAGTTGTCATAATAATAATTTAATATTTTCTAAGTTGCCTACTTATAAATAATTTGATATGATTATTTAATTTTATATTCTTTTAACGGGAACAAGCAGGCATTTTTTTTTTAATTCATGATCATCAGCCTAGATAATATTCCCACTCCTGGGACACAGACCTCCTCTTTATGAGAGTAAATGGGCTATAATCTACCACGTTCGAGTTGGTAGATGTCACATGTCTTCGAATTTTTGGTCCCAGGACATGTCGGTTTCCTCACGATGTTTTACTGCATCGTTTATGAAAGCAGTGGTAGGTAATGAAATAAATTACACAAGGAAATGCGCCTACCTAGGTTCGAACTTACTGCTTGTAAGTCGGAATCGCCACCGCTGGGCCACCGCTGCTGTCTTACTACCTACTAGACTATTTTCCATTAGTTGGTGTCATATTTTCTGCACGAAGCTGTCAAACTGAAATAATTATTCTTTACTTGAAAATTAGGCTGCCTATCCAATGGAGACTGCGGAGCGGAGAAGCGGAGAAATATTAACCAATAAGATTGCACACTGGAACAGACGGCAGATTTCTTCCTTGTGCTTTTCAATATTGCATGGTCAACATTTCTCGGCGCTCCGCAGCCTCGCCCCGCTTCAGTGGATAGACGAGTCTCCGCTCGCAGCTGTCTTGTTTGGATTAAAAGAGATTTCAACCCATGTGATTGATGAATCGTGGCGCTCAGTGGAACCGCAGCCTTAATCTGAAACTAACTAATGAAATAACAGGCCTTTTTTTTTTGGCTGGTGGAAAATCAACAAATAACCCCCCCTCCCGCTCTTGGGCAGAGCGAAAGGTAGTGTCAGACTTCTACTGACTAAAAACCACCCATGTTCCTTCTGAGCCCTATATGTCGAGGCCGCGGTAACTTGTGAACAACCATAATTTAAAAAAAAACAAACTATTCCAGTTACAAATATGTCAAAAACTGGCAATACACCGACCGATGTTGCTTTTATGAATGTGGATACTTGTCTTTCAACACAACTCGTTGTTTTCAGAACAGCTTTTTTCGGCTTTCAGTTAAAAAAAATTGTTTACTGAAACTTTAAACTTAATTTGTAATCAAAGTAACAGTACCTACAATATCATTATGTAGGTACAACAGAATTCATAACAGAATGCAGGCGCGCCCGATAGTTCACGAGGGATTGCGTTTCCCTGTCTCCTGAGACTGGGGTTCTTCAGCAGGTAAGTGATTAACTGTTGTTGTGGATTAGTCGGTGTCCACTTGTCTAGTAATCGATAGTGACTGATACACAAAGCCAATTCAGAAGGTACCCCTGTGCCAAAGTTTTCGATTATAGTGATTGCAATTTAAGTTTAACAGGATATTAATAATAATAATAACAGTCTCTAAAGAAATAAAACACCAGGAAAAGTATTCTAATCTACTTACACATTTTTATAAAAATTAAGCAAAATTGAAGTGTCAGAAATAGGGTAATTCACCAGTATAATCTAATTAGTCTGCTAGATTATCGAAAAATATTGGATAACTACGTATTTTTTGTTTTAACAAATTAATAAAAAAATACGAAATAAAAATGTGTCAAAGATCATAAGTGGGGGGCTTTTAACGTCACTTAGTGGGTAAAAATGTCCAAAACTTGTGTCGTCACACGACTTGACACGGCTTTTCGAAGCACTGTATCGTCTTCATCTTTTGTTTACGTGAAAAAATTAAAATATACGTAATTTTTTGAAAATCTATCTGACGGACTAATTATTATTATTTTTTTTTTTGGTTTTGCGGTACTTACTACCTTACCTACTTAATTTTAGTCTGTCTGTCTGTACCGGCAAATTTCCATAACAGCTAGACCGATTTTCACAGGAGTTTTCCTGGCAGATGACTGTCGTTATGGAATAACTTTGAGGCTATATAAAACTTAGGTTATATTTTAGTAAAATAAATAGTGTTGCGTGCAAAAAAATTAAACTCGTGAAATTGTAAACAAAATCCGATTCAAACAGGGAAATATTTTTTTAATAATAATATCTAGCTCTAGAATGCATAATAGTACCGCGGCTCCCCGCCCGCGTGGATGTCGAATAATATCCCAACAAACTTTCATCTTCCATTTAACTCCCTTAGGGGTTATATTCTGAAACCTTCCTCGAGAACCACTCTATCTATTGGTGAAAACAGCATAAAAATCGATGCAGTAATTTTTGAGTTTATCGCGAACAGACAGACAGACGTGGCGGAGGACTTGTTTTAAATAATATACCTACGTAGTCATTTAACGCGGGCAACAGCTAGTTTTAAAATAAAACCACTGACCTATCCCACCTGATTTAGTCAACGTTACACCACTCCGCTCAACCTGAGGTCAACGGTCGCCGCACCCCGCAAGGGTGGTTGCTCGTGGTACCACTTGACATTTCATTAACGTAAGTTAGTAGTATTATTTTACGGTTCCCTCCGTTGTCTGTACATAAAACTTGCTTCGTCTTTACACTGTTCATTATTGGGAGGATCTTTTGCGGGCTACCATTGGCCGAGATCTGCAGGGCTATTGCGTATCTTTTAAATGTCAGTGGCTATCATATTGTTCATGGATTAACTATCAAATTGGTTATGGTTTAGTAAAAATGGAACCATTTTACAGTTAATTGATGGACACTACAAGACAGCCACTGTCATTTAAAAGTTACGCAATAGCCCTGCTGTAATGTTACTTAGCATGTGCTGTGACATTTGGATAACAATTATTGTCAGCAGGACTATTGCGTATCTTTTAAATGACAATGGCTATCTTGTTATACGCGTACAGATTTGAAGGTAGCTGTTGTAACTTTGAATAAAATGGTGATACAAAGTCTCGGTTTACTTTTTTGCATTGTTGGGAAGGGTTATTAATGTCATTGCCCTTTTAATAGCGATGCTTAACTTTACTATAGGGCAAATCGTGCGTGTGACTCAATAAGTTACTATGCGTCTCTAATCTAGCCAGGGTGAGAGCCAACTGCCTGGGTTATGGAATTGGTTGCAAAGAGTCACCGCGGCCCTGGAAAGGGCATTAGAGCTTGGATCGGTTTTAGGCAGTAAGAGTCTGACACTGTCTTCTGCTCCGCCGAGAGCGAAAGGAGTTATTTGATGATTAAAAAAAATATTAAAATATTAATAAAAAATATTTTGACAGTCAAAATATTCATCGTTGAAATATTGACAAAAACTATCGATGATCCAAGATAGTCGAATATTCATACCGGGATTTGGTACCTACAGCACAGATTTGAAAATAGTACATTTTAAAACTTTCCCATAACCCATGACTTTAATCATTATGAATCTAAAATCCGCTATACCCACTGATTTTCAGGCAAACGTTCCTTTGAGCCGTCATCGTCATTGCGATTAGTTTGTTTTTCTGAACCTTACTTTGGATCATTATGAACCTTTTAAGAAGTTCGGAGATTTTCGAGGTGAAAGTTTTAAAACATTTTTAGTTTTATATGTCTCTTTGGGACTCCATATCACCTTCAAATAAGGTCACTTAGCTAACCATGCATTGCAGAATAATGAAATCTTGTGATTTAATCTGATGTTTCGATGACATCTTAAACTAAATCGACAAAAGTCCTACCGACAAGAAACAGCTCTCCCGTTTGAGTTGTCTCATCTATATTATGTATTATATTTGAAACTAGTGACCCGCCCCGGCTTTGCACGTGGGGAATGTACTGAATTTCACGGTTTTTCTATACTATGATATGCATGTTGCATAAAAACCTTCCTCTTGAATCTATTGCTGAAAACTGCATTAAAATTCGTTGCGATCTAACCGTACAAACAGCGGGAGTGACTTTGGATTATAATATGCAAAGGTTTGATATGTAAAGATAAAGAAGATATTGTGTTTGTTGGGTACCAAAATATTGTATGAAACATAGCTAAGTCTGCATTTAGTTACGCCGCGTGTCACTCTCGCGATGCTCATTTGCATTCGGTTTCACTTTCCTCGTGCCATATTAGTTATGGCAGAGTCATCCGTAATAATATTAGAGTAGGTACCTTGTTTTTAGAAATCTGGCCGGTCTCCGCGTCGACATGTTGTGAAAATTTGAAGGAAAATGGAACAATTTTAGACTATTTAAAGTCGCGGCTTGTAAGCCACTAAAGTAGGCAGACATGCTCTCTAGTTTTGCTTATAATCTCGTGAAAAACCAAAGTTGCGAGGTTTCGTAGCTGGAATTGTATGTTTCCCGTTTTTCTTTCAAGGGCTCTCAGAGGCAGCGGCTACTTCATACTACAACTACTTACTGGCTGCGGTTTCGTCGTCATGGATGTCGTAAATATATATAGACACGTATTTTTTTCTTTTTTTCATTAAAACAAAAGATGAAGACGATACAGTGCTTCGAAAAGTCGTGTCAAGTCGTGTGACGTCACAAGGTTAGTACTTTTTTACCCACAAAGTGACGTCAAAAGCCCCCACTCATGATCTTTGACACGTTTTATTTTTATAATTTTTTTAATAATCTGATAAAACAAAAAACACGTATCTAATATTTCTCGATAATCTAATTAGACGGAATAATAAGATTTTTTTGGTGAATACTCTATTATGTTATAGGAACGAGTGTCCTGGTCTAACCTAGTTCATGATCTGGTCTTCATCATATCAACCCGGAATCACCCACTGCTAGGTATCTGCCTCCCCTTTTTTCTGCCACAGTTCCCGGTACTCTCATCCAGATGTTTCCCGCGACTTTGACGATATCGTCGAACCAACGAGGACTTCGGCCTCCACTCGGTAAAAAATCGAACTAAAGTTCCAGTGGTAAACTGTGGAAAGATAAAGTGTACTGAACATTAATTCGGGGATGTACTTTTCACAATACTATTTACAGTGTCTTCTATATAATAATTCAGCTACTAACAATAGAAATAAGTTATTTTATTGTTTACTAACACTATGGATCATTCCGATCATTGTTGTCTGAAAATTAAAAAATATTATTATTATTATCTTTATTCATTTAAAAAAATATATGCATTTTTAAATATTTCCAATAAAAACATTTAAACATATAAAAAAATTGTAGCACACCGGTATCGGGAACAGAGTCCAAGCTAGGGCTCTAGAGAAAGGAACCTCCTAACAATACTAACTGTGTCCAGGAGGACCGCTCTCTGCATCAAGCCCTTGATCCAGCTGCCTAACGAGAGCCTCTTCAGATGTTGGTCGAGGCTTTTGGCAATTAAGCCATTGGCTGTGACGAATATCGGCACAATTAATAAAACGACTGGGAAATTTCCCGTAGTCCCAAGGCTTACCTCAAATGAGAAGTCTTTAAAGACCCCAGAAAGAGTTGCATCATTGTTGTTTAAAGCCTACAGGCTGGAACGTTAGCTTTAGGAGAGCGGATAGAAATGTTTTGTCTCCGTCAAGGCATCAAATGGCCCTCGGCCCACATATAGCTCCCACTCCGGCTTTGCTTGGTATAATCAAGTGTTATTTTATTCCTCCTCGGCTCTACCTTATGCTACCATATTCGGTAGTTATGAAGATAGAAATTGTGTCATCTCTACAATGTTGTTTTGCTGTGGTTATGTCGTTTTGATTTTGCCAAATCGTCATCGAATCATCCGCAGCCCGACTTCACCCACTGCTGGCAATGCTGGGATATGTCTCTTTTTGCTTTTGCCAAGCTCATTCAGGAATGTCCAGGATATTCCGCAATGGCGACTATGTCGTCTGCCCATCTCTGCACCGCCAAACTTTTGCAAAAGAAAGACGTGATTATTGTATTTCTGGTTCTGGGGTTGTACATAACGATTTCAGATTTCATAAGTACTAAAAATTTAAAGTTTTAAGAGGCGCTCTACAACTTCTTCTTTCATTCAAATTTTGTTTGTCAAAACTTCGTAACTTCCACGGTGTCGTGGACTTCGACTGCGTGGTTTTGGGGTCAGAGGACATAATGGGATAAGGTAATGGTCCTCGCTGGTTTAATTATAGAACGTTACTATTAAAAACTGCGTTCATATTTCCGGAAACAGAGTCTAGCTGAAGCAATCCGGAATTAATTTCATTATCTAGTTCATCTCATGAGCGTGAATATTTGCGTTACTAATAGCGTTTTAGCGTGTTTTTTGTCTATAAATAGCTGACGAAAGCAGCCAAGTATAGCACGAGCGCGTTACACAAACTTACATAATGCAAGTAGATGCAAGTTGTTACATTGAATTAATTTTATTAAGAAGCGTATCGAATGGCCGCTGTACTCAGAACCGTGATGTTACGGTAAATTCACGTTTTAATTTTAAATGTTTGTGTAATGATTTGTAATTGAGCTCCGTCAAGATCGTATGGTATGTGTAAAACAAATTATTCCCAAGAAGTAGTTCATGTTTTTTTATTCGTGCAAAAAGTGTGCATGAATTAATAATGGCAGTAAGTGCAAAAAATACCGACGCACTGCAACAACTGATCAAAAACTTAATCATTACCTCAATATTATTATTGAGGTAATTTATAGAGATGGGCTGACTTGCCGACTGACCGACAAGTTGGTTAAGCTAGTGCTTTCGGTGCCTTTCAAGAGGCAGTGATGGCTATGTTTATGGCCATGACATTCCATATAGGAGTTCTTCATACGACACACTCACTCGCAATCGCCTTGCGGTCATAGAAATTCCAAATTAATATTTATTTCTGTTACTAGTTGAAATTATGCTTCTTGATTTAAATTTAAATCTGGACTTCCGAATTCTAGATTATAATAAACTGTAAACTTATAAAGGTTTAAATTTAATTTCAGTCACTCTAGCCGAATAGTCGGCGCTTTTGGTTGATTTGCTGCGCACTATTTGCCGGCTACAAATCTAGTACCTAATTAACTAAAGAAGTATAGGTACTTATCTTAAATTGATCTGAGTTAAGTATTTAAACGGATTTGGTTAAATTTAAATAATATTCGGCCTTGGGCCGCGAAACGGTGATATTACTGCCAGCCTTAATCAGCACTCTATTCCATAACAATAATAATATAAGACTTTACAAAACAAAAACAAAAACAGCTAAGCTCAAGTATGCAAAACTTCTAATTATCCAAAGTCCAAGTAAATTCGAGTTGAGGGTGTTCTTAACCGAGATATACAATAAATGAGGCGACGCCGAAACAATCTGTGCCGAAACGTTGTCTCTTTTATCTCCGCCCAGTGACATAATATCAAGATTTATCAAAGGATTTGAGACGCCAACAGAAAAACTTGACGGATACGAAGACTTTGTATATCATGTTCTTTTTAGATGGATATTTTATGATTAAATTCGTAGCCATTAGTCTGTCTGGATTTTGTGTAATCTCTGAACCACTAAACTTTAAAAAAAAAAGTAACTAATTCTTATTAACTTTATAGAGTCAGAATATGATCGTTTTTATTTATTTTACTTTTATGCACACAGTAGACAACACAGGAAAATAATAGGTTCTTCATCATTTCAGCCGATAGTCGTCCACTGCTGGACATAATAGTGTTGCCACATTAACCGGTCCCGTACGTCTCGCATCCAGTGGATCCCCGCAACCTTCACCAGGTCATAGGTCCACCTAGTGCGAGGCTTAGGTACTTAGGTAGGTACTGCATGTACCTTAAAAAATGTGGCAGCAGCCTGCAAAACGAGTCATGAAACATTTAGAGTGTGTTAGAAAAGGATGCGAATGATGTGTATATGTGCCTTACCTAACTAAGAAGGTGGGCGTTATGGGGGACTGTCTTAAAGTAATTTTTGACGTTCGAAAAGTGCTGATTATCAGCCTAATTTTAATAAATTACTTTTGATTTTGATTTAACTTACCTTTAATTTTAATTAATTTTATCTTTAATTTTATTCCAATCACTTTATCAACTTAATTTATTGCAGTCCACAATACCATGTCTTCCTTCTTCAGCATTTTGTCTGCCTCAGCCATAAGATTACATCTGCTGATTGGGTATTATGCTTAAGCTAGCCTCTATAAAATTTAAATTATTCTATTAATTGTAACTTATCACAAACGGTCGTGTAAGCATCGCGATGAAAAGCAATGGCTCATGGCTGCCTCGATTAAAATATGAACCGATTTATTCCTCTTGTAAATAAATAGTTCCAGCCGTTCGCATTTTCTAAAACAATGATTTCATTGTTTATATTTAAAATGAATAAAATTATTATCGTGTTGAATATTCGATCGGTAATCTTCAGCTGTTCTTAAGCAGGCCGGGTGCAGTGCCGTTGCTTCGGAGAATGATAAAAAAATACAAAAAAGTAGGGAGTGTGTAAATAAATACAAGCCGCGTGCTATTTGTGTCGCGACGCGCGTGCGCGACGCATCGCCCGACGCGCGACGACGACGCCACAGACTTAACCGTCACAGATAAGACATCACTGGAATTGTGACACATACCTATTCCGTACGCACGTTGCGATGTTGTGCTAAAAAAAAACTATGATTAAATAGAACGTGTTACACACTTTAAAAATAGATTTCGGTAATTCTTATAATAGCTCTCTAAACAGCTTTAGGTTGTAAAAGCTCTTTTCTGACACTAATTGTTGTATAAAAGTCGTATCGAAGAAGGGCAGTCCTTCTCCATAACTTTTATTAATAAGAGCGTTTTAGCCTGGCCAAATTAAAGCTCTGGATTATTTTTATGATAAACGTCCTGTCTGGAATTGTACAATCTTTGTGGATTTGTGGTATTGTCCTTGTCATCGCTCTGTAGCTAAATGCCTAAATGCATTCCGCCGATTCAGCTCAATACAGATGCTCCCAAGGCCGAAATTTGTAACAGAACAAAAACTAAAATTGTCATCGCGTTAGCCATTTTAGAGCGTTCGTTCCAATCCAAAGTTTTCCCGAGAAAGTAAAAATTTTTAGAAATTTAGAATGATCATCTAACTAACTACTTCCGGTTTCAGGCTGTAAAGCTGTGTATTGTAAGTTGAAAACGGCGTGCCTTATAATTAGTGTCAGTGAATGAGCAAGGAGGCCGTGAGACGGGAACGGGAACCAGGAGGCGGGGAGGCGGCAGCGGGTGCCGCGGGCCGGCGCGCCGCAGTCCGCGCGCGCTCTCCCCGCCGGCCGCTCGTGTGCGCCGCGCACCTTGCCCGCGACACTCGCCTTTGTTTATTGTTGGACGCGCGATCTACAGCTGTTCCCAGTGCTGCACCGCGACTTGCCGCAGTGCTGTTCTTTTTAGTGATTTCGTCTTTATAAGTGCACATCCTGTGGTGTTTCTGTGAGCTGTGAGTGTAGATGGGGCTAACGGAGCGGCCCTAGAGCTGCCGGTGCGGTGCGTACCAACACCTCTGCCTAGCTCGTAGGCTGTGAGCGGCTCGGTCATGGCGGCCACGGCCCGCCGCGAGATAGACACGGGTGAGGAGGACATAGCTGCCATCGCTAAACAGATTTCAGACCATGCCGAAGCCATATATCAGACATGGAAGGCACGTGGCCTCGCGCCTACGGAAATATTATCGTGCAGGCCCACGCCTGGCCTAAAATTGGCAGAGAGTCTGAGGACTAAACCTAGGCCGGAACCAAAACCCGAAATAAAACAGAGACCCGATATTAGACAGGTTCATCGCCCGGACGCGGCTAGGGAACAAAGACCAGACGTCCGAAGAGAACAGAGACCCGACACACGCCGCGAAAGTTTCGAGCCCGAAGGAGAGACGATAGAGGTGATGCTCCCTCCGGACTTGGTGCCGGAGCGGAATGGCACAGGGGGAGCAGGTGCAGGCTCCAGGCGGGCCGACCCCGCTGCCATGCGGCTGGAGGTGGCCCGCGAGGAGGAGCGCCTGCTGCGGGCACTGCGCACCGGCGGTGTAGTGGCCGAGCGCACTGCCGAGAGGCCGGACGTGGTGCCACCGCTATCCATGGTGGACTATGCCAAGAGTAGATACCAGGACCGGTTGGAGACAGGAGCGAGTAGGAAGCCGGCTGCAGGTGCCAGCGGTGAGCGCCGAGCGTCTCTGGGTTCCCATGTCACAGAAGCGCGCTCCAAGTTCGAGGCGCGAGCACGGCGCGCGTCCAGCGCCGGCGCCGGCGAACCCGCCTCCGCAGCCGGAGCGGGCGGAGTGACGCCGGTGCGCCCGTTCCTCACGCGTGGCTCAGTCGCTGAA
The DNA here is from genome assembly GCA_932274075.1 of Diarsia rubi. Taxonomy (NCBI): domain Eukaryota; kingdom Metazoa; phylum Arthropoda; class Insecta; order Lepidoptera; family Noctuidae; genus Diarsia; species Diarsia rubi. The sequence continues at coordinate 8,344,577 of OW026414.1, forward strand.
CGAGTGCTTATGTTTGAAAAATGTCCAAGTGAAGCTACACTTGAGTTAGCCAAAAGGAAATCTCCAGCAGCCACCACCTGGCGGGGACCACACGATGTCATCAATAGAGCACAGGTGAGTGAGATAAAGCTGATGTTCTTTATTGATGTTTTTATGTAGCACGCTGCCGACTCTCTTTTGTAAACATAACGAAAGGACGAGAGGGTAAAGACCAGCCTAGCAAGAACTAAACCCAGAGGCAGCAGCAAAGCAAACAGTAATTATTTGTGGGCTGCTTGACGTGTTGTTGTCGCGTCACAGACGCAGCGGACGCGGCCGGTGAGCGCGAGGTTAGCGCGGCGTACGTGCGCAGGTTAGCCGGTGTTATTTTTGTGTAGATATCGCGATTATTTCGCGATTCAAGTACACAGTGACATCAACTGCTCTGTTCATGAAGACACTTGTAAAACATGTTGACGATGTATTGTTTGGTGCAAACATCTAAGCAAAATGTGTGACATGGCTGCACAAAAACATGTTTGTTGTTCAGTGTAAATGAAGTAGAATGTATTACGAGGCATTCGAATGGGATTGTAAACGTTCGACTTCGTCCATAATGAGCATCAACAGAAGGTCACAAGCAAACACCGCTTATATCTGCCCACTTCAAATATTCGTTCTAAGTTATATTTTGTACAGTTCAAACGGTTGCTTCATACGCCTTCGCAGATTCTGTAGCTTCTGCTTTATGTCAAGAGATGACAAAACTGAGAGTTGATCATTGAATGCCATTGTCGGTTGCATAGATAGCTGTGTCGATTGATGTAATGACAAATCCGGAGAGCTTGTCGAATAGAATGAGTCCAATGAACCAGCACAGTTCGATGTTATTCAATCATCGAGCGCAGTGTGTGCTCTGGTTAGCTACGTATGTAAGTGTCTACATTGTACGAGTCGGTTCGTTGCATTTTTGTCAAATTGCCAATTTGTTCGTCGTTGAACAGGGACCGCATGCACGCCGTATCACGTGCTCCATAGATAAGCGGAGCTTTTACAACAATATTGTGTGTTTGTCAAATGAATACAGTGTCCAGTCATCTTCTGTGTAATTGAGATTCATCAGTTGTTTATTATCCTTTAGCTTGTGTCATCGAGGCTAAACGTGGCTTTTCTAGGAAATAAACTGTAATAGCAATTGATGTTATTTTTGAAACCTAACCTACTTTAATATAATTTTTTTAGCGCTGTCTTCTACCATTTTTTGACTAATGGTAGTTAGTACCTACCTACCTACATCCCCAGCGGCCTCGACACAAGGGCTATGAAGGAACATGGGTGGTTTTTATTCAGTAGAAGTCTGACACTCCCTTCCGCTCTGCCCAAGAGCGGGAGAGGTTATTTGATGACTTCCCACCACCCAAAAAAAAGTTGTAGTGCCTACATATATTTATATTCAAATCCTTTGGGGATGTGCTTATGAAAACAAAATTATTAGGCATGGTAAACAAAACAATAGGTAGGTAATGATGATTATAAGTATTTTCCTCAATCAGAAATAAATTACAAATATTGATGTAACGGGAAAATACAGCAGAAGCACTGATTTAATAGTTCACTACTCATGGCTATAATGGCTATATCCTCAATTGATTGACCTGCTTGGTGAATAAAGAAATGAAGCAAACAGTACGCCGAAAGTTTATAATTCGTGAGGTGTTGCCTAAACACGCGCTTTCGTTTAACCGTTACATTTACGCACTCAGAATCACAAACTGCGACAAGCAGGATATGTGTTCGAGGTATTCGTGTCACACAGTTTGTAAGGTGCAGCACCCATTACATTTGTTATTATGTAGAGAAATTCGGGCCATATTTTATCTTGCAACCATCTACAGCAAATACCCATAACACGTGTGATTCCTACGTTTCTAAACTGGAAGAGATTGTTCACCTCGTCAAACTACTACGGCCACAGAAAAAAAATTGTGTTCCAAATTTAAATCCGTCGAAACGGCGGGAATGGCTTGGCTGACGCCCAGCAGCGTTAGCCGATTAGAGCCGACCGACATCCGAATGCATCCGAATGATTCCGGGCCAGTAGGAATATAGATTCATCAGTACAAATCTCTACAGCTCCATCGGATTCGGTCTGTAAACGCTTGTAGGTCCGTTGTATGTAGGTTATGAGAATTGCGTTTATAAAAACACAGGAAACCAAAACTGCAGTATCACCTACATATAATGGGTCGGAAGTGGCCGACAAATTGGGCGGAAGTGATTGTTCACAATCATAGCCGTTGCGTATGACATAGGTGTCGTGCGAGACCGTTCGTGCAGTCGTCGGTAATTGGGACGTCGTGTTGTGCAATATGTTGCGAGAACGAAAACAGTTCCAAATGTCATGAATCCAGAACAATTGCGTTTTATCTCGCACGTGTCGTGTCGGGCACGTCGATAAATTTACTCCCTGACGTTTTCTTTGAAGACACCACTGACAATATTGGGAAATAAACTAAAAAGCGATTTCTGAATTAACTTAACAATTTTAAAAACACCAACAGCTGTCGTACTATACGGAAATATCCGATACTATCTCTCCTCATTACCATTCATGTAAATATGTAATTACCGCAAAATTGTGGCTTTGCCAACTCCGTACGTTACATCCATTCTGAGAAGTCAATGCCTCTTTTAAATAAAAGAGTTGCTCCTTCCGCATACATTTCGTCTTTCCATCACTTGGCAACTGTCTAGCGAGTGGGTTATAAATAAACGGAGAGCGAGTAGGGCCCTATGTGGTGGGAATGGAGCAGAAACTGGTCCGAAGCGATAGTATAGTAATAAAAGTTGATTCGGAGTAGTTAGGCTAGGCAGCGAACGCGAAGGACCCAAGGCCGATGGTCGCATGTTCTCACGCGATGCTGGGCCAGCGGAAACAGTAATAGTGCGATATGTTCGCACAACTCTACTTAGTGTCGTTAACTTTCTTTATTTATTGCTTTCTGAAGCACGTGCTGAATCCAGGATCAGATAGTGAATATGAAGTTATGAAGACAGATTGACAATGTAATTTATCAATGTGTTCGTTTAATGTATGTAGCTTAGTACTGCAGCCAACTCCAATCCAAAATCATTTATTTCAATTAGACCGTTACGGACACTTTTGAAGGTCAAAAACCAAAGGATGAAGGTACAGTCACAACACAAGGCTTATTAACTTTTGAAAGTGCTGTACTTACCCATTCCAAAGCGTAGAGAAGAAGCAATGAACAACAAGAAGCGTAGAGATATGGAGAAGTCAATGGGTCTAAAACTCCATTTACACTTCAATATATCAAGAAAGGATTCTTTGGATGGACTAAGCCTTAAGCACCATATTTACTACTTACGACGATGTTTCTAAAAGAAGATAGTTAAAATTAACCTAACGAATTTAAAGAGAAAGTGTTTTGTGTAGCGATAAAGATCTTATAACTGCTATTATGCAGAGATAATATCATGTTAATTAGTATTACGTATAACGTTACCGATATTACCATAAGTATTTTAATCGTTATCTTGGACGGCAACGTTGAAGGTAACGTTCTACATAGCGTTGTTATGTTATGTTATGAATCTCATGGTCTTGTGGGCTTACTACGTTATGTTAGTTTTGGTACTCTTTTATCATCATCTGCCTAGACTTTTCTCAACTCAATGTTAGGGTCCGCTTCCAGTCTAACCGGTTGCACCTGAATTTTACATTAAGCGTCTGCCTACCTGACCTCCACAAGCCAGTTAGTACTGGGTAATACGATACCCTCTGGTAAGACTGACAACTAGTCAGTCTTTTGGGTCCCTGACTATCGACGACGGACGACTGTAACGACTGTCAAAAATCTACAAATGGCAGCCGAGTATTACTTATTATTTGATTGCACTTGCAATAATAACAGTTTCATGGTCGAAATTTTAACGTTGATTTATCAATGCCTACCCTGTTTATTAAGTTAATTGTACGGTTTGTTTGGCCAAAACAAACATTGTTTATTATAAAAATGATTCCACGTTGCGTATTGTTTATCCATATTTGGCTGTCCTTTTCATCTTTCTCTTGCTTGCAAACTCTTTTCTGTAGAAACTTGTTACTATCTTGTTCATTAGCTCAAGTTAATTCTGGGTAGATACGGCCTTTAAAACTTACGTAGCTGTTTTATCATTTGTGAAGTTCTCAGGGACCTTTCATTGGCGTGCCATAAAATCAAGCTGAACTATGTAAGTGCACAAGTTTCACTATTCAAGATTGTGTGGCGGGTTCACAACTGGCTGTCACGTAACGTTTTGTTAACTTTGTCTATGCGCCGACACTTGTATGTCAACGAAAGTTTTGTATCGAGACTCGAGAATGTCCTCTTCCAAAAGGTTAGGTCTGGCTGGTTAACACTTTTTTTTTCGTTTCGTTTTACTTTAGATAATAAATAAATAAGCTTGTTGTGCTGGCGTAATAAATTTTTGCAATTTGTGTGTGTGCAATGTCATGAATTGCGCCCGAATGGAAATATTATACAAACACCTTTGCGACTCTTGAGAACAATGTTCCGTTCCCTTTTGTAAAACATGCCATGTGTGATACTATCAGATTCTATAGGTAGTGGGTATATGCTTACGGTGAAAATAATAACCACCGAGAATAAATCACTAATTCAGCTAGTTCATCTGCACCTTTTACGTCAATTTAATCCAATAACAGCGATATAAAAGTGCTAAAGTGGTTTACGAACTGTTCGTAGTGTGAAGGTGAGATGTAACAACGACCGTAGTTTTATTATTAAAATAACATTATTATTCTGCTTCTGATATTACATTACAAACAAGCTTTAGGCCAGGTTCCTACCAAAGCAAATACGAGTGGCAGACCTAAAGAAGTGACGTACGAGAATCGACCAATCACATTTTGAAATCCACGTCTCTCCTGTTACAGTTATTGGTCGAATTCCCGTACGCTCTGTAGGTGGAAATAGGGCTTAAGGCTTATGCTTTTAATGGTCACCTTTTACCTCGAGATTCTTATAAGCTATTGATTTTATTAAAATAATATTTTTTTTGGAACATCAGCAATGTTAAGAGTTCCAGAGGCTTTTCTTCTCCGTAATTTACAAATTTTCTTGAAGTACGACGACCAATGAAACTGCATAGTCAAGTTAAGCTGATCTCTCATTGTACGGAAAACTGATACAAAGCTAGGTCAGGTTATACAGGACAGAATGAAGAGACTCCGTGTGTACCTTCGTTTATGAAGTTTACAAAGGCAAAAATTATTATTTATTCAAAACAACTAGTTATTATTACAAGGAAAAATAAAATATTTTCGTTTTAGCAGAATTATGATAGAGTAAAGTCACGCAATTCCGAGTTCTAATAACTGAAGCTTTATTATAATTTGTAGGTCGTTACACTGTTGGAAGGTGGAATAATAATTAATGAGAACAACAAACAAATTTATTATTTTATATGAATAATAATTTGGACTGTATTTAGGCACTTAATATTAATGAATCATATAACTTATTGTGCTGAATGTATTTAAAGGCCATTGCCAACTTAAATTGTCTATGTTAAACCTAACATAACATCAAGCCTGTGAACCAAATATGTAGTATACCAACATTTCGCCAGTTATTACAGTTCCATCGAAAATGGGCCAACCCCATTGTTATGAACCGGACAAAAATCTAGACTTCTTGGCTGCTACATAAAAATCCTGGTGAAATGACCTAAGAACACTCATTTGTCCAGCTTGCAAATCCCTATAGACAAATGAAGCAGACTGTTCAGTACATATTTCAGTACGTCCGGGTACAATTAGCACTTGTCTTGGATTCATCATCATCATCATTTCAGCCGAAAATAGTCCAGTGCTCTCCTCCCAAGAGACACGACATTGCCTCCATTGTCTCCAGCGGATCCCCGCAACATTTATCAGGTCATCGGTCTACCTACCTAGTGAGAGCACCTACGAGTATAAGCACTTGCACTTGCTACGTAATAAAGCCATTGCCAGCATTTACTATGATAATAATTCAGCCTATTAGAGATTAGATAACGTTATCAGTAACCTATATTTCGATGGCTATTACAAGATACGTTTTACTAATGTAAGTACGTCAATGACCGATATAGTCTGACAACTACGTAATTGACGCGCGGCGGTTCTCTTGATGTTTCTTACTTTAGTGTAAGGACTTCGTACTATTTGTTCTTCAATTTATTGCAACCTTTTTGTGTTGTAATAATTTTATTGTGCTTTGCATGCATGACGTGTTGGAAATTATGTCATCGATGCATGCGTTATGGCAATAAATCTTTATTTTATTATACTTTTTCCTTAAAGCGTGTTAAGTAAGAATGAATGATTTACAAAACCATGGTTAGATCTTGTATGGATCAGAATATTGGGCCATAGAAGGGTTGAGTTAAAAGCATTTGCATGTGGCTGAGATGAGAATGCAAATAACAAAATAAGGAATGATAACATTAGAGGAAAACTGAAAGTGTTACCGCATGGTATTGACATTGTGATGCAGAGGAATGAGAAAAATTTAGTGATGATAGTGTTGAGTATGATGTAGATGGTTTTAAGAGTTGAGGAAGACCAAAATAACGATGGATAGACTGTGTAAAGGATGTTAGGACTATAAATAAATTGGGATAAGGGCTGGAGAATTGTGATGATGAAGTCATTAAGAATCAATCAACACGGGTAACATCAATAATATGCATACTTCTAATACTTACCCACATTTGAGGACTGAATCTGATCAGTCGTAGTTTGCCCACATATTATACCTGAAACTTTGTTATGTAAAAATCTCAAAACAAACGAAACGTCAGGCTGTGCAAATTGGACATAGTACACACACAATTCATATGATAATATTTGTGAAACATGTTCCTGTACTATTTACTACTTATACATTATGTTTATGTGGAGAACACGTGGACTGTTAGCGCTTTAGTTATCTCATACACAGTCAAATCACGAAGTATCTTCCGGAAAAAACATACACACCTTAAAAATTTGATTATCTGTAAGATAACAGTGACATAACCACATTTTCGAAGATCTTCATGGCTAAAAGATAACAGCAGCACCGATTCTTGGGGCTGCGGGTTGTTCGAAAGAGATACTGCGGCATAAGGGCTGTAGAGGAACATGGGTGGTTTTTAGTCAGTAGAAGTCTGCCACTCCCTGCCGCGGTGCTCAGAGCGGGGGGAGTCATTCATTGAGATCCCACACACCAAAAAATAAAAGTTCTGGTTCTTCAGGTTAAGTCGCTATTGCAGAAGTTGGTCCGTGAATGGGTGACCAACTGAGCACCGGGGGGGGGGGGGGGGAGGGGGGGCACGGCGTCTAAGATTTTTACCAATTTTAACGCAATTCATATTATTTTTCTATTAAGTATTTTCCTAAATGGTCACAGACGCAGTTACTTTACTATTATGTATGGTCCATTTTACGCTTTTTTTTTACGCAATTCATATTATGATCTGCTAAACTAGTCATTTTAGACCCCTCTTTCTTCAACTTGCCACAAAAAGCAATCTAAGTAGCTAATTCTCAATATCCGATTAGTATGGAAGAGAGATCCAAACCAGTGTAAAAACTTTCATCTACCTGCCTAATCAATATCATAAGCGAACACATGTCTGATTACATAACAGTAATCTGAACGATTGTCCATCTTATTACGAATGATTAGTGTCGATTTATGGCTTGTCAAAATAAATTGAAGCGGTGTATCTTGGCTTTCACTTCCTTCCTTATTTATTTTGGTCCGTTGTGGCTGATTATATTATGCTGGTAGTAATAGGTTAATGTTGTACTCACGCTCTTGTATTATCGTCAACTACTAGCTTATTGCACCCGATGGTTACCTTATTTGCAGCAATTGGTGCGGGTGTGTGTAATGTCTATATGTGTTTTATTTATGGTGATGTCTGTTTGTGAATTTATACCTGCAAAATTAAGATTTTCATTTTCATTATGCACGCGGCTTCGCACTTGTGGTACTCGGTAATTGACCCACGTAATCATACCAAAAAACTATTCATGGTTCTCTATTGTAACGTAACCTAAGTTTTTTATCCAAAATTTTAAAGTGCCATCAATGACGTATTATATATAGACACGTCATGAACTAACATATATGGCGGCGCTTCAAAACGGCAAAAATATTATATAACTACTTTTACGCGTAAAGAAAGGGAAATAATTTATGACACCGTACAGCGGGATGCCTGTCTTTATGTTGTGTGCAGGTTTACACCCACGATTTAAATTAAGAACAAACGTAGCGTCGCGGGAGAGGTTGGTGCGTAACTATAAGCGCGATGTGGCCAATTGGCTTCATTTCATGTTGTCATTTTTGAGGGCGGACAACGTATCTATAGTTTTAATATATCATTGAGTGCCATAAATTTTTTTGTCCTTATCATAATTTTTCCGAATGATAACTTACCCGAACTTACCTAATATCACATGCCATAAAATTGAAATCCCTGAATCGTAACGTGCCTAAGTAATGCTATAGTAGATAATAATGGTCAACAGCTGCTAGTCTACGTGATGACTGATGAATAATCTTGTTCCTTTTTGGGTGAGCCTGTGTCCTGCAGTGGCAATCACTCATGCATCGCAACGTGCAGCTTGTGACGGTTGATTGATTTGATCGGGTGTTGGTGGCTGCTCTGTGTATAATGGTAGGTATGCTATTCCAAAGTAAAACAAAGGAATGTTCTATAATAACGATAGAGACGATTTGAATACTGTTCTAATTAAACTTATTTCTAAACTTTATAACTAAACTTATTTCGTTGTTGCCAGCGCCATGAATGCGGGTGGATGATAAATAAATATTTAGGTGCAGATAAATCTGTCTATTCTCTTTATTAGTCTTTTGCTACGCTCACTACTGGAATTCGACAGAAAGTGACTGCAAAACACACTCACAGTATCACTGTTTTGTTGGAGTCCTTACTCCATCGCCGCCGGCTTTGAGATAAGTACTTAATCTTTTTTTTTCTTTTTTTACTGATGATCTGAAAGGTCTAATAATAGTTTCTTGTTAATATTCAATTCAACACAAGTTCAAGGTTAGCAATCGGTCCAAGGAGTTCCCTGTGTAACTACAACTGTGTGATTACTTAAGGCTTATTCAATGCATCCCAAAATGACATTGAACAGATAACATCAATACAAGTTCCAAACATTCAATTCGTATTGAGGAGGAAGCGAGTCCGTAACTTGGAATTCGCGCCGCTACGGACATTAAAATAGCGTCGGTTTTATAATGCTTTCACTTTCACACGTCCGTGGACCGTTGCATAAGTTATCATTTTATTAGCAACCCGTCATACTTGGATTATGGGATTTTGGTAACATTTAATGGGCGTTATTTAATTTAACTGTGTGGGTTCATCGTGAAGGTTGTATTGTGTACGATTGCATTATGCTACATTGTTGATCAATGAGCATTGATAAATTATTCATATAATAAACATTCGTACTATTGTTTTTTTTTATTTCTATTTATCAACAATACTTATACTTACTCGAGGAGCTCGTCGCTAAATAATAACAGCCGCTCGGGTCGATCATAAGGTTAAGCCACGCTTGCCAGTTGCCAAGTTAGCCCGTGGATGGATGTCCAACCATTGCATACCGAGTTTCCTCTGTGCCTCGGAAAGCACGTTAAGCCGTTGGTTCCGATTCTCATCTGTAGATCAGGACTATCATATCATATATATCATATCGATAGACAGGTAATCAGTGTCCCGAAAGTCTGACAACCAGGATATCGTATTACCTAGTAAAAACTAGGTTGTGAACGACAAATAGGCAGTCTCTCCATATAACATACCTACTAGTATTCAGCTGCATACGGTTGGACTGGAAGCCGACCCCAACATTTAGTTGGAAAAAGGCTAGGTTGCTGATGATGATCAACAAGACTTAAACTACCATTGCCATCATCTTAGTGCACACTTTTGAAGATGTTTATAAAAGAACTCCAGTTTCTACAGTTCAAACTAACAGTACGTTAGCAAGTCTCGTAGTATCTGTGCAGTATCTTAGCAAGTCTCAAGGGGGTAATTCAACATCGCAAGTCAGCGGCCCCGACTACTTGTAGTGTTCACAACAGCACGTGATCAAAATTTGGCGCTATATACCCCCAGGGCCTAGACGCTGAAACACTGAATCGTCTCTGTTAAACTTCAACATTGAAATCTGCTGTAGTTATACTTCGGCAGCCGAATTCACAAACAATCGAATCGAAGTCGAATCGATCGTGACACTTTTTCGAGTATCAGGTTTTTGTATCGAACATTTTCCAAATGCTATTCACAGATTCGATCGACATAGAGTACATAAACACTCGTGGTGAAAATTTTCATGTAGGCATATTTCTAGTTTAAGGGGAATTGACACGTTCCAAAATCAAATCCTGCCATTCCAGTTGCCAGCAACAAATATTTTATTACTAACTTCTATAAATTCCCGCCACATCTCTCGTAAGCAAAGAGTTCCGAACATTATGTGCTGAGGCACAGGTAAGCAAGCGAGTGCTTCTTCAATCTCAATTGATCAATATTTTATTAGTTGCTATATTTTCTGTCGTCTCTGTAAACATGTGGAACATGTCAAAGTGTCTCTTGAGTATGACTTGAGCTTGACATGAATATGCATACTTGTGGTGAACAGCATACGATGTAAAAACTTGTGTTCTTAATGCTCTAGTGATCTACTGTTACTGGGATTGCACAATTATTTACTTTGTTAATGTTTTTAGTTTTATGAGTGGAATTGTTAATAAAATTAACAGTGTAATAATAAGTTTTAGTTTTTAGTAATACCGACTTTGAGGGCCCATGACTGGCTATGAAAAAATTGCACTCTATTTGAACATTATTTTTTCCTAGGTGTAGGTACGGTCGGTTACTAAAGTGGATAAGCGACCGCACAAAGCAATAGCTTGACGTTTAGTTTAAACTTACGACCTTTTACTTTCACGACAGATAGTGTCGTCACCAACTGATTGTGGTTCATAATTTCAACATTTTAATAAAAGTAACGATGGCCTAGCGGTTTAGCGCGTTCGGATAGATCTATAGTTAATCAGTAAGTACTGCGTTCTAATCTCACGCAGAAAGTTTTACACTTTTTGTAAGTATTTACTTGATTGGAGGTAATGAGACAGAAATATTATACTCTTTATCAAGATAAAGAACATAATATTTCTTTTATTTCTATTTATAATAATATTTCTTTACAAACTTCTTACTTGTTCGCTTTGTTCACCTATTTCGTAAAGTTTGAAAGGTAGATCATAGAAAAATAAGTCAAGAATTATAATTTCTGTGAGGTAGACATGAGTTTTATGAATATGTTACTGGATGAACGTTGTCGATTGGGTTATAGTTGTTGATTAGTGACGTGTGGTCAGTATTGTTGTTGATATTTCTCAAAATGCAGGCACATATTAATATTGAGGCGAGGGCGACTATTATAGCTCCGCATAAAAGTGATGTTAATTGATTACAATTATCAGAAAAAAACGGAATAAATGTGAGTATTATATTTAAGAATAGTAACTTAAACTGTTAGTAGAAATAAAGATAATATCGTTTGGTGACATAATGAATTCAATAATTGTTTTTTAAATTCATCATGAGGCTTAAAAGATAAATAATTAGTGTTTATTATTGGATTCATAAATGCAGAGCGAATGAAGTCTTTAGTATTTTATTATAACCGCCTCACATCACTTTTGTTTTGTTTTAGAAGAATACTGTTAGTCTCTGAATCAAAGATACGAGGAAGAGGGTCGCCTTGCTAATCGACAGCGAAGTGGAAGGCCGTCACTTATTAGTAAAATGCAGCGACGGCGGTGACGACATAATAATATAATTATGGTCAAATAAAATATGGTTTCACACCTACGGGACGCTTCGCGGAATTATTCGACACCTCATCTCAAACTGTTCTCCGTGCCTTCTAAGCTAAAGGCTTGCATCGTAGAAGACCAGCTAAAAAGCCCTTCCTGACAAATAGATATAATCAAGAATTATTTAGATTTTTACTGGAATACTACCATATTTTCAGATGACAAGACTTTTAAATCAAGTCAAATAATATTATAATATTATGAGGTCTATGCGCAAACGTTTACATGACTGCATTGAAAATAATGGGGGTTCTACAAAATATAAAAATGCGGAATTGTTTTGTTTTTAATAATTAAACGTGTAATAACATATTTGATGATAATAACTTATCCGTAATTATTTACCAATCTTAAGTTGAGGTTTAGTTTCAATCTTCTTTTCTTCAAGAAAATGATCAATTAAGCTAAAACCTCAATACGACATTCATTGTGACGTTACAAAAAAAAACAGGTTCATAAAGTCTAAATCATATTATTTGTCAAAAAACTCTATCTATAATAAGTGGGTATAATCAATTATATTTCTGTGATAAAATTATCTTTTCCTTGTTAAGAATTGACTTAGTGGGTATACAATCAAAATGTTATGATTTATGAACGATTACAAGAGAACTGTTTTTATTTAGGTAGGATTTGACGTCACAATTCTCATGATTGTTAATTAGTTAATTTTATAAATAATTATGACGAATATAACATTGTCTTGTCATTAAACACGACTTTTTTTCTACCTTACCACCCAACAAACACCCGAAGTGATAATATAATCACAACCACATAAATAGTAAATAATAATACGTTGGGTTTATATACTATATATTTAACTTCTTATATAAAATAGGTATTCTAATGGGTTTACAATGACAAAAAGAAAAAAAATGATTACAAAGAAATATCTTGTGGTGTGTGAGATTTGAACTCGGACCTCATTGATCGTAGATCCACTGCTTAGCCCAAACAGCTATCGACACTTGTCAAGTTAAACGCGAATTTTAGCAATTCATTAAATAATGCGTTTGCTGACATTATAACGAAAGAGACGGAAATATATTTTGTTGTGCTATTTCGTGGAGTGCGACGCCCGACGCGACTACGCCGACGACATGATACGATAGCGGGCGATCTCTGTGGCTGTGGTGTGCTTACTGTATAGAGCAAGACCACTTACACATACAAACGCATGAAGGCTCGCCCGTGCGCTCACAGAAATACAATCCTTAGCGTGCCCATGCACTTGTCTTGCCTTACTGTACGTATGCTTGTTTTTCTTCCAAGTGATTTAAAATTCAATCAACACCATTGAACATCAGAATTACCGCGTATCTCCGTATAATTTGCTTTTAATTACTGCTTGATTCATCAAGCAAACAACCTTGATGCGAATTCAAAAAAAATAGGAAACAACAAAAAAATACTAGACACCGTAAATAGTGTTTTTATTATTGTTAATTACTGTCTAGCTTACAAAATAATTGAATTATCATTTCCGTAAAACCTTATTAGCTGGATCTTGCATCGATGACTTTGAAACGACTTTTTAGAAGGTTTTGCTCTATCGTAGGATCCGGTAGTGGCGTGTGATGGAACGTGAATCATGTACACAATGGCTGATATTGGGGATGTGAAGTCAACATCACACCCACCAATTAAAAAAAGGAGAACGACAGCGCTGTCCGTGTCGCTATGACATATTGGTCGGACAGAATCACAGTCATCAACGGCAACGCAAGAAGAGAGCGAGAAAAGGAACGTTTCAAATGAGGAGATCAAAATATTTTAACTAAGTAATAGGTACCCTTTTAAAGCCTCATTACCGCCGAAACAGGCAATTAAGATGTTTATAGGTAAAACAACACCGTTAACCATACTTATTAGATTCCTGAAATAATCGCTCACTCTACGATAAGAAATTGCAGATCATCATTCCCTAACAGAAATTACAGCCGAACCATTACCAACAAATTATATTTAGACGACGTAATGAGACGGTAAAACACAATTTTACGAAGTCTCATGTTTTTATCTTAGTGCGAGGAGCCTCTTTATTTGAACAAGTGATTTGATGTCATTAGGCGGTGTTAATTCTATGTTGAAATAAGCTGAATCGTGACGTGGGTATCGTACACCTATTTACCCTTAGTAGATAGAGTTCAGTTTCCAGATGCGCTGGCTGTTATCTTAGAATATGTTCGAAACACAAAATATCGAATAAATTAACACTTTTATTGTGAGTTGTGTCACTCAAATGTCAGTTGTGTAGTCGAAAACATCAGTTTAAATCAAGACGTCCTAAAGAGTAAAGAGAAGCATGAAACATCTTCTGTAAACTAAAATGTTGTGTGCAAATAATATAATATATTGAGAAGTAAATATTGTAAATATGTACTGTGTTTTCATTGATTTATTTGCCAATACAACTCTGGTTTAATATGTTTTCGACGAGCTTATAACTAAGGGTTGGCACTTTGGCTGTAATCATATTATGCCTTTAACCTTTCTTTAATGGCAGGAGTTCGTGAAAGGTCGTTTGAACGCAAAGCGGCAAAAAGAGGTTATGCAAAACCTCCGTCTTCATTCAAAAAACATTAACACAAACAGATGACCAATAAACAACAAAACAGGGAAAATAAATCAACTGCTTACTGCAATCAAATAAGTGCACCATTCAATTACCGGTATTGCCATAACTAATAAAACATACTGGGAGTAATATTAGAGTCTTGCAACACTGGCAGCTTACCGCCATACATCGCACGAACTAATATCCATAAACACGGAGTTTACACACGCCTATAATTTCCGCTGGGGTGCTAAACCCTTTCTAAATCGCTTTCTATGACCTAATCATTTAAAATTACAATTTTATTAGTAAGAGTGTTCCGTGACTCTGCTTTCATTATTTAGTACCTACTGGCTAGTCTTTCCGACAGTTCATAATTTGATGCGACAGATTACTTTTGCCTCATTATGTAACTGATAACATTATTGGTTAGGTACATAGTTGATAGTTATCAACGACTTCATGTAGATGTGAGGGTAATTCCCTAGCTGTAGGTTGTTCGAAAGAGATACCGCGGCCTCGACACAAAGGGCTAAGAAGGAACATGTGTGGTTTTTAGTCAGTAGAAGTCTGACACTCTCTTTTGCCCAGAGCGGAAGGGGTTATTTGATGATTTCACACCACCAAAAAAAAAAAAGGATGATTTTTAGTCAGTTAGAGTCTGGCAGACCCCTCTTCTCGCCGGAGGATGGATCCTTCTCATACATCACATCCTCGTGTGGATGATCCTCGTAGATTATTAACACAGGAATATAAGAAAAAAAACCGGTCAAGTGCGAGTTGAACTCGCGTGAAGAGGGTTCCGTACGATGAATATAATATATCTACCTTTTTAGACCATGGACTTCTTATAGGTTTTCCTGTAATCTACAGGTATAGAACTATTTTCTGTATTTTTTTCAAAATTTTAGGCTCAGTAGTTTCGGAGATAAGGGGGGGGGGGAACGGTCAATTTTCGACTATTTTCTTAAATAACTTTAAAACTATTTATTTTAAAATTATTAAAAAAATATATTTGAGACCCTCATAGTAAGCCCTTTCATTTGATGTGTCACATGGTACAGTTTGCAAAACTTTTTTTTTAATTTTCTTATTTGCCCCGTAAAAGCGACCCCCATATTCAAAATTCATTTATTTACTTTAGCCGTACATGTTTGGGTCACAAAAATCCGTATGTATACCAAATTCCAACTTAATCGGTCCATTAGATTCGGAGCAAATTGGCTGTGACAGACGGACAGACAGACAGACAGACACACGAGTGATCCTATAAGGGTTCCATTTTTTCCTTTTGAGGTACGGAACCCTAAAAACAGTGTGAGTATAAGCACTTCAATTTATTACCTTCATACGCTGAACTCTTCCTTGATTGTCTACCTGCCTGGTCATTTGAAGGTAGTAGTGACGGTTAAAAGTTACGATAGCTGAGTTATGGTATTAAATCACTTAATTTATTGCCAAAGCTTTATTTTCAGTAGCGTGAAACCTCGTTTGTAAAGCCCGGTGGCGTCGAAAGCGTACTCATACTGCAAACACTAGCGGAAAGTAATTGGTAACGTGTTATTCGGAAAACCGTTTTAATATTTATTGCTAATAATGTTTACTTGTTTATTGCTAATAATGTTTCTTGTCTGATTTATCCCTTAATCTGATAATATATCCCGCTGTAGCTGAATATTTAATGTGTTAGGTTCATTAACATCGTAATGGCGCCGAAGTGTTGTGCTGTCATACTCATATGTCTTTGACTCACAACCCGCGTCGAAAATAGCAAATATTATTCAAACTTATATGTGTGAGGAAAACATTTTTGTGTTGCTATTTCATAAAATACATGCATAAAATTGAAGCTTTGGTCAAATTCTGTGAATATATTAGGGACAATTTAACGGTTCATAAATAATTTATATCAGAGCGCCATCATCTCCCATTGTGTACTGTGTACAGGAGCATTAATCCAATAATGGAACCTTTGAATGTCACCATTCGGGATCCACTTACCATAAACAACCCACAAACTATATTGAAAAAAGTAAGCAAGGCCGAGATAAGCGGAAGGCACACAATACAAGCCATTAATATTAGTGTGAGATGAACGATCTTAGTGCTCGTATTCCAAGTTTCGTTTTTAGTCTGCAGTCATGCTGGACTCAAAGAATTTATGTTGTCCAAAAGGACTCCGCAATGTTGTGGTTAGAAAACTTTGTGGCAAAAGTAAAAGATAAATAGTTTGTTAATAAAATGGATAAACACGATTTAATCAAATATATGTATTAAGCATAATATGTCTATTAGAAACGACCCGAGGAATGTATTTAAATTGTAAATTCACTAAATAACAGTTTCGATGTCCGCGAGGATTCTCATTTCAATAACTTGTTTTCTCAGTATTTTCTGATCTTGATCTTGATTTAAAATAAAATATAACTCTAGAATCAAATCGGGAATACTTTTAAATATAAAGCAGATATTTTACGTGTTTGCAATGTTATTTAAATATTATGTACGTTTGAGCGAAATTGATTCAGATGAGCTTCGGCATATAGAGATCGGCGTAGAGATCGGCAAACATTTGAGATATTGGAAATAAAAATATACAGCAAGTTTTGTAGAAATCTGCTTCAAAAATCGTTTTGCCATGTGTTCGTTTTCGCGTCAAACAATGAACAAAAGTTCTGAACACAAAATATAGCGGGTGACGAATTACCAAATTAGTTACTGGTACCTACACTCACAGTCATACAATACAATACAAGAACACTTCTATTCATTGGTAGAAAGCAGTCATGTTTTGCTTGAAAATTACTAATACATTGAAGATTTCATTGTTGTGTACTTTCGATTTTCGCAATTATTGTAAAAGAGCTCCAGATTTTGACGTAGAAAAACCCATGACAAAGAAAGTTTCAGCTTATGCCGTGTTAACTCTGCTAAGACATTTGAACCATGTCGTGAGCATAGCCCATATAAAAAGCAAGCAGAAAGTGGCAATAGGTCGGACATATTACCTTTAGAAGAACCTAATAAAAAACTTGTGTTTGAGTGGAAATCAACAAACCCTACCCTATAGTATTCTGAACTACTGATCCGATTCCAAAATCTCTTTAAGTACGTTATATCCAAGGTAAGCTACATTATATCCACATGTTTTATGCTACATTTAAAACGTTCTCATGGGCTATTTTTCGTAAAACGGGAGCAAACACGCGAGAAAGAGCTAGTAAGCCACAAATATATAAGTATCTAAGTATCTGCTGATGATGATTAAATCATGTCTCCTTCCCATAGTTATTCATTCATACATAATTATTTAGATACCAAGCAGTTTAATCACATCTACAACATAAAGATTAAAATAATGTAGTAAATACGAAGGTATCTGTTAAAAACAGCTGTCTAAACAATGGCACAAACGAAGGCCTCGCGTATAATCGCATCGAGCTCTTTTATCAGTAAAAACTGTCGCATTGAGAAGACTGTGGTTCAAATTGCTTTTGCAATGAACGATGTTATTAAAAATCTTCCAGAGATTGGAATTTTTAAATGCGATAAGTATATTAAAGGATTGAAATGAAGAGTTTCTTTTAATAATATTAATATCGAAGGGTTATACTCGAGATGCACAGCAAGCTACTACAATTTGTCTTCTTTAATTGATTTTTAACTTCGCTAAAATATTAGGTTTAATGCCTGGTGTCCGCTGTAGTATTATAATTTTTGCTTCAGAGAGGAGACAACCTACATTGAGCCTTTTGATCCCGGCTTGTCATACCGTTACCAAATACAGTTGCTCCTTCTATTTAGATCCCCAAAAAGCTGGAAATTGTCGGTGGTAACGTGCTCGAATTGAGGCCCTCAGGTCTTTTACATAAATTGTTGTTTCGTATTACTTTAAGTTAGGGTTCTGATATTATCTTACCCAACTACTTGCGTTGAAACTTCCACTTTATGTAACTTTCGAAGTTTGTTACAGCAGTCCATATTTTTATAGTTACTTTACTTTAATAACTTTCCCGTCTAGACCCACAATAACATATTATTCTTTAATCCCTCGAGAAATTGCTCTGTTTTGGTGAAGAATACTCCGTGTGTATTCCTTCGCCCATTTCATTTTCTTTTCCATTGAGCAAAGAGGATCTCTATGTAATTTAATATTTTTATTTGTGGTAATAAATTCAAAGCTCGGGATGGAAGAACATTTCATTTTTGAAGATAGTAAAGCTATTCTCGTTGGTTAGGTCGAAAGGTTATCGCTATGATATAATGAATTCAGAAACAGTGTGTAGTCATTTTGTTTTATTTCTTTTTCTATTAGTTTGATTAAGTGTTTAATCATTTAAAATAACCAGTTTATTGTCTAAAGATATTGAGTTTTAGATTAATTATATTGGAATGTTAATGTTAAAAAAAATTAAAAATGTTAATTTATTTTGATGAAGAATGATTTCCTCGACTCCTGGCTTTCTCGTGGTTGGGTCTAGTGGTATAGGCGTAACTGCTGTTGCATTAGATCCTGAGTTCTTGGGTTGGGTAAACCGTAAAATGATTTTGGGTTTTCCTATTTGGAATTTCTCAGTAGTACCCCCGGGCCACGGATTCTGGATTTGGGTCCAGTTGATGGCAATAGGCTCGCCGCTATTACATGGGGCTCAAAAATAACTGGCGAAATGTGGGTGTTTTATTAGTTTTTACAGGCGTGATATTATCCTATGTGAAGACTGGCTTCGACGAAATCAAAGCTCAGCCCGCTGCCCTTGTATGTTTATCACGATTCCATTACAATCAAATTCTATTGTAAAAACCGATTGAATATAAATGTATTGAAAGCTGAGCACGACGCGTGCCCACAATGAACATTCCTCTCTGCCGCGTCCATTCATGCAACAAAATTATGAATACTCATGTTTAAAATGGCTATATAGTGGTACACTATGTATATTGTATGTACATCGCTTTCCATGTAAGTAGATATGTAGAGCGTGTGAAACTGTGTCGGTGAAGAACAATGAAGTTCGGCGGGAAGTGCCCCGTGAGCGTCAACCAAATAGAGTTTTATGTAATCTTAACTGAGGGGTCATAGAGAGCTTGTTTCGGCTTGTTAGAGTAATTAAAGAGATTTTTTAACGTTGGCTTTCTAGATAATTGGTCTTTGGAAATTATTGCCTACGTATTGAGGAGGTGAGATGGAAGAGCTTGTAAGACTTTTGTGTTCCACGCTTGCCTCAAAGAGTCATAGAGCATACTAGTTGGGGCCGACTAGGGCCAGTGCCTGCCAGGGCTGCGGACTTTGTTCGAAAGAGTCACCGCGGCCCTGGAACGTTAAGGGCATTAGAAGGAACACGGATGGGTTTTAGTCAGTGAGAGTTTGGCACTCTCTTCTCTGCCAGGAGTAACAGTGGTATGTGAATAGTGTGGCGAGCTTTAGCTCAGCTATGCCAGAGTCCAGAGTGGGAGGAGTCATTCGATAATAACCGCTCCTTAAAGAAAGACTGTCGATACTGTATCCCGCTACTGTATACTTACCTATAAATATGTATTTTATGTCTATGGTACCCAATATGAATATTGGAATAAAATGAATCTCGGATAACCTTTTTCTAGTTCCAGAGATATCAATATCATATTTGTGATACTTATTCATAGAATCTCTCTAGCCAGACAAAAACCGGTAACTCACGTTTATCAAAGCTAGTATTCTAGTATATATACGAGTAGGTATGCAGTGGTAAACGCACTACAATCAATAATTACAAGCTCTTACTACTTTCCGCTCTATTACAACAGTATGCAAGTGCATAGCAATTAATAGACATTGCTATTAATATGTAATTACAGACGTCGAAGTCAGGAAAGTTTTAGCATGAATGTGGTTGTCTATAAGAGAAGGGGAAGACCAAGAAAACGATGAATGGACTGTGTGAAGTGTGATGATATGGCAGGAAAGAAGCTGAAGAAAATGACATGTTGCGTAGATGCCAAAAATTGAGATAAAGCAGGAGAATGGCGAAATTATGTAATTACGGACGGTTTCACGATACGTGCATTTTCTTTCGTGGTGTTTGTTCAGATGCGATAATACGTATGCTACGTAAATATGATAAGTGTGTCAAAGTCAATATGTTAAGTACAGGATATTGTACAGATGGTATAGGTTAGGATAGTCATTTGTTTATAATAATTATCATGGTAGCTTAAGATGGATCGGGAACTCGGGAGTTCGCGGTAGGTACGTTTCGGGAAATGGTTTGTAAACCTGGGATTACGTTCTTACTTTCAGTAAGTATGTATGTATACTTCGTTACTGTTGTAGAGTGTCGACATACCACTTGTACTTGACTTTTATTTATGTTGCCAATTACTCAATGTTTTAAAGCGAACTACATACCAAGGCGTAAAGACAACGTAGCGAAAGTTTTTAAGTAAGTATAATTTACTTAATTTATTATTCCACATTTACGTAAAATCCTCGGCAATTCACAGAGCCCATGCAGAAGGTTATCAGATAAAGTTAATTCTGCACAATATTTCTTCAGTTTTTATTATATGAACTCTTTTATCTTAATAAGCTAAGAAATTGCCTGCATACGCTCCGTAAAGTACGCAACCACCGTTTAAAACAGATTACACCACGTTTTTTTCTTTTAAACGAAAGAGGAAAAAACTTTGAATGTATAATAAAACCCCGTTTAATAAAGAGCTTAATATATTTATTTAGCCAATAATGAAAGCTGTTGCAATGTTATCAAGCGATCTTGAACCCACGCACTGCGAATGCGGCTCTAACCACGCAACAACGGAGTCAAGGTGGCCGAAAGATAAAAAAAGAAAATGTCTCAATGTTGCCAAACTCCAGAATTTAATCTTCAATCTTGTAAGCTCTTTGATATCGCTAGTTCAGATTGATTTGGTGCCTAAAGCTTCGTGATCCGAACTTACTACCTAAGAAATAGATCGCCAACATTTGGTATTTCGGCGCCAACTTTGAAAATGTGGCCTTTGAAAGTGGAAGCGATGTTGCTTGTTATTTATTGCGATGAGAAACGAAATAAATATTGATAACGTTTATTTTTTGCACCAAGTAGTTTTCGCTTTCAATTTAGATACCCACCTACCTTTTGAAGGTTGTGGGTGGCCAGTCTGAATCGATTAAGGCTTCGATGAAACAGCCCTAGCCTAACTTTATCCTTTTAAGGACATTATCATTATGTAAATTATGATCCTAGAAGAATATTTTAATAAAGCTTTAATGATCTGTTTAAGTGTTTTAGTTCGTAGGTTCTTCTTAGAATGTGTTTGTCAGGACAAAAACTTGCCTAATTCTTGCTCATAACTTATAAAAAAATATAGTTAATTAATTAAAAAACTCGCCGTAACTTTTATTTAAAAAATCCCCAGACTGAATCTATAAAAAATAGCAATTACGCACACCATAAACTTTTGCTATAGGTAATCAACTCAATTATTTCACGCAATTACTTACCCATTCGAATTCTCACATGGCCAAATACCGACTACGGCGTAGGTACGGTAAGGTAAGTATTAGTCTACCATAGCCAATATTAAAGCGGGTGAAAGTGAACTCTATGGGCATCGTAAATTGACCGTGACGGTCACGTGACGTGGACGACACGATAGCATGGCGCCCAACCATGCGTGAACTTGACTTTTGATGCCGACTTTAGGTGAAACTGTTAGCTAAGCAAGAAAACTTAACTAAAGGTTATGACAATATGTGAAAAGTAAAAGTTGAGAAGATATAAAGGCCTTTTAAAAGACTTCTCTATAGGTTTATTTAACTGTCTGATAGTCTAGCTGTTGTTTCTCACGCTACTATTTTAGGCACAGTAGTGTAATAAATTGACCAGTAAAATACAAAATGTTTCAAAGATATTTCGTCTCATGATAATTTTGGCTAGCAACACACTACAATACAGATCATGGAACATCGCCTTTGTCCCGTGCGTAATCAAATCTTACTCAGACCGTGTGCCCACGCTAGCAGAGGACATAGCATTCATTCATGCGCTCTACATTATTTCTCTCTTACCGTATCGTCCATATATGGAGCTGGCGTTTAGATTACGCCGCCATATTTGTTTCTTTTAGGAAGTCTATGGATGACATTCTGTATTTGAATCATTAATGGAACGTTATAAGTTGTGTTTTTTTTAAATGACATTGGGAGTTATGGCATCCTATTTTTTTAAGAATGTTGTCGTTAATGTGTGTTTCCTAAAAATGGCATCCTGGCTTTTGATTATTTTAATGAATAGTCTCATTTGTTATTGATGTTATTATGTCTTGGTGCAATCGCTCTTGAACATAAAGGCGTGACCAACATTCGCTATTGTGTTCAAGAACCGTGAAAATACGTATTTAAACATCGGCCAGCACATTTATGAAGAAGTAAAACTATTTATAAAATATTTTTTTAGGTTCAAAAGGCCGTTCCACAGCAAAATAAGATCAGACCGCAATTCGTATTTAGTGGCCTGATTCCAATGATGCGTCACTAGCTAAAATACAACAAGACATCATGCGATGCGTTATAATTAATAGCAGTGTATGCCGCGTTATGTAAAATGCAAACATTCAGAATACTTAACACATCCGTCTAATGTATTATATACCTATGTGAAATAAGTGTGCAGTCGACCTTCCTTTGTTTGCCTAGGCTGAAATTTAAGCATGTTAAACTTACGTAATAGGAGTTTTGGTCAACTGGACTCACTCGAAATGGACCCGCGGGTCCAATCAACCAATTCAAAATTTGACCTGGTGGACTTGACCCACTACCTAGTTTCATTATAAAGTACAGTCACGGAGTACCTAAAGCCGAATCTTAAGTTTTATTTTTGTTTACCAACATATATAATAGCATAATAACAGCACAATAGTTATTGTGATTTTATTTCACAAATTACCAGGAGGTCGGAATTATGAAGAAGTATTTATTATCTTCATTGCACGCTCCATTATGATAGAAATGTACAAAAATACATAATAATATGTAATAGTTTTGATTGTGAGATTTCTATCACACTAATATATTATTATAAAACGAAATTTTGTACGTGTGACTTTAAATTGGTCACTCATCCATGCTCAAACGGCTTACTTCTCCATAATTCTGGCCTCCTGCTAGTTTGTGAAATAAAATCACTCAATCGAAATTGGCAAACACAAATAGGAGAAAAAGATAGCACGCGCAGACGAACTGAAACTTGGAAAAATAAATAACATAAAATTTAAAAAAAAACATTGTTTTCATGATATCCTGATACCAAATGAGCAGGAGGAGTCATTTGATGATTTCTCACCCTCCAAATCCGTTAAGCGTATATATTTTAACTAAACAATTTTGAACTCGACTGTATCCGCTGTTAGCTTTAAACAATAGATTTTTTTTTTAAGTTTTCATGTGGGTCCAGTTGACCAATAAAAATAAATAAAAATAATCATGTGGTCAACCAGACCCGCGGGTCCAGTAGCGAGTGGGTCCAGTTGACCAAAGACTCATAGCTTCTGAAAAGTAAAAGTTTAGGCAATCATGAATACATCATGATTGCCTAAACTTTTTGAACATATACATCAATCAAGAATACCCAATTTCAGGAAAAATTACGTGGTAACTAGACTATGTATAAACGTCTATAAAGACCACACCACCGTTTATTTTTAACTTTTATTGAAATCAGAGGTAAAATGTTTAATTAAATTGAATATTAAATGAGTTGAATCAGGAAATTATTAGCATGAGGAAGGTGTGAATGCCTGTTTTTCAATAATATTTCGTGTTTAGCGAGGCAAGTACATACACAGATAGATAAACTCACGCTTTTTCCACATAGGGGTAGGCAGAAACCATATAAAGCCATCTGTTACGATCTACTCTTTTTGCCTCGTGCACGTTCAATACATGTAGTCATAGTCACACGCAAGGCAAGGTATTAGGTAACATAAATAATGAGAATATAATATTAATAATAATAATAATAAATTGTTTATTTCTCACCACAATATACAGTATTCAGAACAACAGTTTTGAGACAGCACATTAAATATACAGGGTGTTTGGAAGGGAGCTGTACATACGCCTAGGGTAGAAACTAGGGATAGTCTGCTACCTACCCCCGCCCATTATATTGACCTTGGCCTCAAGGTTTTTATTTAATTTAAAATTATTTCTTTACCTTACTACGGTACTTCAGGCCCCATAACTTTTCTTCTCCACAATTTTCTGGTGTAAAATAATTTTTTGCAGGACCCTAAGACTCTAACGATTAAAACAAGACCATTAGCCGACCGGTCCCATGGATAGATTTTGAGCTACAGGTAGTTTTAGTCAAAAAATCATAAAAAAGTCAAATAAAAAATAATAATAAATTAAAAAAAAACCTTGAGGCCAAGGTCAATATAATGGGCGGGGGTAGGTAGCAGACTATCCCTAGTTTCTACCCTAGGCGTATGTACAGCTCCCTTCCAAACACCCTGTAGTTTAAGTCATATATTGTGGAAGACTAGTGCCTAAGCTAGGCTCGTAGCCTGTGTTTCAGGACACCAGGTTCCCACCCATTATCGTTGACAATACCTCAAACTTATACTCTAGCGCTGACAAGTGCAGTAAGGAACAAAGTATAAAACTAGTTAGATATAGTGTTAGTATAGCATGTACTCGTAATATGTGTTACAAGTATGTATCCATGTTAATGCGTGTGTTTGGCATGTGTGTCTGACTGTAAATGTGTATTGTGTTTGTGTATGATATTAGTTATGTTTGTGTGCGTGTGTATAATGCAGGCTATGATTAGCTATAGGTATCTACGTAGAACTACATCAAAAATACTCCAAAGCTTTTAAAGTACCTAACATATTTTTTATACTTACCATGAAAATATACAACGGTTTTATTTGTAGGAACTAGAAAATGGTATGAGCAACAACATTAGTTTTATCCAAAATTAAGATTTATTAGAATCGTTTTTTTTATATTGTTGTAAGTAAATAGTATAAATATAGTACACACCGGCGGTACATCAAGCTATACTCATCCATATGATACCAAGCTCTTTACTTTATCTTGTAATACACAAAGGAATAGAACGCTTATAATTTCAAACTAACCTTACACAGTTCAAACTCACACTACACAACATAATTAATCCCAATTCTAATAACCAAAACTTGTTATCAATTTCGTGAACAGCGACTAAAGTGATACCTACTTACTTAGAATGGAAATGCACAAATCTTCCAAGGTAAAGTGGAAGTAGGGTTACCAGACGGGCCTTTAAAAAGCACGCAACGTGAATGGGGTATTTGCAGTAAATCTAGATACTTATTTATTTTTCTAACATTACCTAATTTTTGACCAAAGAATCAAGTATTTTCATCTAACGTGGTAATAAGCTGCCAGTCTTTTGGTCAGTTTCCTCGTTGACAGCAGGTTGACAGCGATGCGGACGAACTCTTTGTAGTCTATTAATTATTGTCCATGTTTTATTGTTATTTCAGGCCCGTACGGCCATTGCAAATTACGTAAGAAAAACTGTTTTTCGCAGGCTATCTTAGCGCATCCTATTTTACTCGAACAGTCCGACCAAGCTTCGTCGAGAATGGCCAAAGTCTGGAGCGGCTCAAGGGGCAGCTAAAAACCCAGATATGTCCTTAAAAATCTGAAGGATGTTAACCCTAATTTCAAGGGAAGACAACTTGACTGTCAAAGTTTGAGGGTGAGAGACTCGTTCAGAAATTATTCAAAGGACTCACTGTGAGGACTTGATTATTGTTTCGAACTCAGCTGTTAGCTTTCACTGTAAGTAGCTTCTGAACTGTTAGGTAGTGCTTTGAGATGCCACGCTTTGTGATTTTCAGGAAGACAATCATTGTGCGCGTAGTCAGTAGGTATGTTCTGGTAGGTCGAGAAATAGGGGGATCTACTAAAATTTACGTTAACGTAAACATAAGGTAAACTTAAGGTATTATATGTATATTGAAAAGGTGTGTTATGGTTTTGGTTTTAGGAGACACGCAATTTTTTATGGATCATTATTTTAGTTAGATAGGTAGGTAAGTCCATATTCTATGACACGATTTTAGGATAAGACATTCAATGACTCAGCATTAATTAAGTACGTATCTTTTCATAAATTGATGGTTTACATAATTTAATTTAGGTACTTAGACCGCTAATGTAATTACATCAGCTTCAATCAACGCAAAGTTACGTTAATCGAACCAATTCAAACCATAGAAGTGAATCAATGGATTTATGACCATAAAATCCTTTGTAGTTAATTACATTTTTTATTGATGTAATAACACAACGCCCTTTAAGCACTTGTTAATGACTTAATAATATTACTGGACTGCTGCTTTGCTTAAAAATAAAGTGTTTTTCCATAATAATGTGGTAAGTATGTCTTAAAGTAATCTTAATCACTTACTTTGTTCTTATGGTTGAGGTACATACGGCTTTATATGGTTAAAATAAAGAACTACTTGCCTTGAAGAAACAGAAACGCAATAAAATCGTTGTTTATTTATTTTTAATATTCAGAGTGATCAAAAGAATATCTTGTGGCTTAAGTGTTTGAATGGGTTATTCCAAGTCTATTTGAATCCAAAACAAACTATTATTATAAATGCAACAGTAACTCTGTTTGTTTGTTACTTCTTCTAGACTAAATGACTGATTGGATCGAAATGTGAAATCTGAAGATGTGAAAGAACATAGGCTTGTATTGTTCCTGAAAAACACACCATAATAATCACACGTACAAAGTCGCCAATAGCAGTTAGTTCATTATATTTTTTGTTATGCGAAGAGGTTTATTCTGTAAAAGCGTAAATAAAGTTACTTGTTTAAAATTCCCAGAAAGAAGAAGAAGAAGAAGTCCAAGTCCTCAGAATAACCTTCTGTTGACACTGTTCAATTCAAACACAAATAAACGTCAGATAACAGCTGTCTAGGAAGTGTTGCAATAAATGGAGGCATTGATCGATGTCCTATCTAAAGAATACCTAGCTACCTACACACCTCCCACATTAGACTTCGCATATCCTCATATGGAACAAAGGATCTGCATCTAACACAGAAACCAGTTAGATCAACAATGTTCACCTGTTTTGACCTAAAGAGTTGCGAAATGAGTCCCATGGCCAGGCAGGTTGGCTGAATAGAATGCAGTACCTGTGCCTTATCCGCATAATGTTATGCAGAAGTTTAGATTCGAATTTCGAACGGATTCAAATAGAGCGATTGTTGTGCGAGGAATTGATTGAAAGGAGGAAAGGAATATTGTTTCGTGAAACTTTAAAAGATAGTAAAGCGTATTGAAGTAGATCATCAATTCATCATTCTCCTGCCCGCATCCCAACTTATTTGGGGTCAGCACACTATGTCTTCTGCCGTACGCTCTAATACTTGTCATTTCAGCACTTAAGTACCTACCTCATTTGTAGTCATAATATCATCTTTCAACACACTCCATATATCGTTTGTTTGGTCTTACTCTACTCTTATAGCCTTAACAATTTGTGATGAAGTAAATAGGTACCTAAATAAGAGAAAGACATTTCCTTTTTAATTTTGGCTCTTGTGATACAGGAACTCCTAGTACAAGAGCCAGGGCTACACTGATGTTTGTGAGCAATAAGTTGTCAATAAAATATTATTATTATTATTATTATTAATTACCCGACTTCAAAAAGGAAGAGGTTCTCAATTCTACACGGGTATTTTCTTTCTAATTTTCTTCATATTTTCGACGGCTATTTAGCAATGAGGATTTATTTGTTTTTGACTGGTTAATCATTGTCGTCTTATGATCATTGGATTCTACTTCACATTTAATGTCAAATAAATACTTCTAGCTATGTTCTGGCCTACCTTCTACAGTTATCGTTGCGGGTTACGTTCATAGATATTTTACGTAAATATGGAAAAAAAAGTAAAAGTTGCGAGTGTATCAGTTGGTATTCAATGAGTAATCTCTACGGTCGATGTGAAAGCCATATCCAATCGGTAGAAAATTCGTAGGAAGCAGATTCCATTAATATATTCCGTACCTACTTCCGATATCTTCGTACGAGTAATCCCAAATTACACAGGTTGTGCCTTACATTAAAGGCTACATCATGATAGCTACCTTCGTAGAAATTGGAGCTAGATCTAGTTAGATCTAGACCTGACCTTGTCTTACACGCACGACTTGTGTCACTAGCTATGTTACACTCAAGGATGTACTAAAATGTTCCGACTCCTCTCACGCAAAATGTGACAAAACCCTTCTCTTTTCTTATAGCCCTATTGAACAAATTAGTACAGTTTAACGACATTCCAGTTACCAAAGTCGAACCACTAAGTACGAAGGACTTAGCGGCAGTGCAGTTGTGCAAGCGACCTCGCACCCACGCCGCCCCCGTTCCTCTCGCTTGCATCACGTGCTGGATACCTGCAACCAGCCAGTCGCTCGGAGCAAAGGTCAGACGTGCTCTGCCCAATTGGGGACAGGAATGAGGAAGCTGTGGGAAAATTGGCCTATTTCGTTGTGCAAGGCATAAAGAGTTAAGTATAGGGGTCAGTGGGAGTTGTGGCAGATGGGACGGTTGTGCTTCGAAATTTAAATTGATATTCTTTTATTTTATTCTCGGACAGTTTGTATTCTAGATTTAAAACTGACAGATTCTCACCTCAAATCAAGATTTTTATTTATCAATAATTTGTTTATTGACAGTTATCTAATAAATGAATGGTGATAAACTAATATAGTTGTCTACAGAATCAATATTGACTAATCACTGAAAGAGAAAACCTACGAATGCGGAGTATTTGCCGCTCATTAGTCCACCGTCTGGCTGTCTCGTTCAACTACTCAACTGTTACGGTTTCAGTTACCGAACACAAAAGGCCTTTAGATTTTATCCAATTATTATTTCTTCGGCAAAACCAAAATTACAACAAATGGGCCCTTTATCAAAGTAAGCACTGAATTCACAGATAAGCGATGTCCAAAAAGATTTAAACGCCATACTTTTTTTAGACAGATAATTAAACTTTTTAAACGAGTTTTAGAAGACTGGCCGGCGAGATTCAAAAAGTGAAATTATATTTATGGCTCACTTTTCGGTTGAGTAAGCATGCCTACGAGCTCAGACAAGCATCGCACGACTTGACAGTCAGCTGATCGGAGGCGATCACTTCAAATGTCAAGGGTCTTATGAAACTGCCAAAAGCGAATATTGTGGGCATGATGTAGAAAAAATGGAACGTCTAGAAATGGAGTTAAATTGAAATGGTTACGACTTCATTGTCGAATTATCTTTATATAAGTACATATAAATTGCTTACTCGGAAAGACAGACAGTTTGATAGACCATTACATTTATTTAACCGGCAAATAAAAATACTACCAATGTTTGTTTGCAAGGTACCAGATAACAAATAATTCAACGAAATTGGTCTGTTTTTATTAGGCTCGGTTGGAGTTAGTGTTATTGAAACTTTTAACTTTGACCTGGGTAGAGTGGCTTCAAACTTTTAATAGGTACAAAAAGTTCAGAACTAATTTATATTAGTAAACCCTGTATCCAACCTTTGTTTGTTTATTGTTGTATTGAACCTGTTTGTCGCAGTCACGACGTACAAGATGTTAACCATTTTTTTTATTATGCATCCTTATTTGATTTCTTAATGTTTGATGCGTTGTAGTGTTTTTTTTTCTTTCTCTTTGTGTCTCCTTGTATGTCCTTGTTTCTGCGACAAGTAAATATTATTTATTTCTTTCTTTACCTGGTATCCAATTTGCATGTACCTAATTATTAGTTTTTCCATGTGTTTTCCTATCTGAAAAGGGTTAGACTAGGGACTGATCTGAATGAAGATAGCGAAGAAAAAAAACTGAAAATGGTGCGATAATTTTCCGTATTTTCTCTCGCTGATCAGTTTAAAAAAAAATCTCAGACTATGCTCTTAAGGTTCTGCTTCTAACCGGCCACATTTATGAAGGATACAATATGTAAGACCTATTTTTTTTTTTTTTTTGGTGGGTGTAAAATCATCGAATAACCCCTCCCGCTCTTGGGCAGAGCGAAAGGGAGTGTCAGACTTCTACTGACTAAAAACCACCCATGTTCCTTCTTCGCCCTCTATGTCGAGGCCGCGATAACCGTTGGACTACCCGCGGCCCCGACTGGCGTCGGCCCTTTCGGGCCCCTCCCATGTTGCTGACATCTCTTTGAGGCGCGCGTGGAACACGAACGCGCCGTCGACACGGCCTGTTTTCGTCGTGAGACGGACGGACGGCGAGTTAGCCCATCACTCACCGTCCACAGGCCCGCGTCTACGGTGGCCGGAGGTCATCGCGGGACCCCCGACGCCCGGAGCGCCTCCCGCGGCGGCTGGGACGAGAGGTTCTCTCCCTCTCGCGTTCCGCCACCTCCTTCGCCAGCATCACTGCTTCGCAGAAGGAGGCGACGGCGTCCCATTCCTCCTCGCCCCGGACCATGGCTTGCACCAGGGCCGGGCGCGAGAGGTCGCCGCCGCCGATCGCCGCTACAATATGTAAGACCTCAAATAGACATGTTTATAAGTAATTGCATGGATGATTCACGTTTGAGTTAAATTGCTGTTCCTTTCGGATAACTTTAAATTTACTGACGTCACCACCAGCAGTCATAATAAGAGATCGTCATTAATTCTTTGTATCTTTTCATTTTCTAAGGGTAATCTGTCTATCTTAATATAGCAACCATGGAAATTGTTCGACTTTCAAGTAAATTTTTCTTTCATCATAGCCCATAGGAGTTCTAGGACTTTACTAGACATCTTATTTTATTCTTTGCCAAATGAGTCTTACAAAGTAGGTATTGTGTTTCACATTTTATTTCCTCCGCAGTTATGCAGTCTGTAAATCGACCTTTGATTGATGTTGAGATTGTTGGTTATGAAATAAAAATAAAATAATAATATAATAATAATATTCCACAACTATCACACAACGCCATCTAGTCCCAAGCTAAGCAGAGCTTGTGTTATGGGTACTAGACAACTGATAAAATATAAAATGGTATATTATTCCGTTAATGTAATACAAGAATATACATTTATGTATTATGCAAACTCGTAAAGCGGTTTTATTGTTTCTGCTAATTTATTTTGATTGTAAAGCCATTCAATTTCGCGAGAATAAAAAACGAAAAACATCGAACAACACTATTCGAATTTTGAACAAACGTGGTTCTTTTTTTAATTGACTGAATGCAACGCCACAGAGTGACAGAGCTCGCCGTGCACAGGCATCAGGCATTAACACACGACGGCAGTTTACGACCACGGTATCACATTTTATGTAGTGCGTGGCATACCTAAACCCGAATAATACCCGAGTGGTCTAGTTATAGCCAATGAACGGAACGGCCGATAAATTGGTTGAGAGTAAAAGGGCCGGTCAGCGGCGTGCCCGATACGGGCACTAATGAAGATTTATACGGCTGAATGTAACTTCAGTCGAAGGACGTAGACCGCAGCGAGACGAAAAATAAATACTCCTTAATTGTTTTTTTTTGTGTAATCCGAGATGGAAGTGGTAAGTACGTACATCATGGAGTAGACCAATAAATGCAATTGTTCTCTGGATGTTGTAAATTGTTTAGTCCTTGTATGACCTATGTATTCAAATATTTTCTGCATCATATTAAAAGTACCTACATAATTAACGGGGCCAAAAGAATTAAAAACACAGCGTGAGAAACAAACAATAAAACGACGTGTATCAACCGTAATTTACTATAAAAAAAACTATCTTAGCGAATCTACAAGGTGGGTCTAAGAAAAACTATGCGGATAAGTACACAGTGCTATTGTAAACGAATCCATTGTACAGTTCGAACAAATTATCTTGGCAGGTCCGAACTTCGTGCAGAACGCTGCGCAGTAACATTTATTAAGAACCAAATGGTGACATGAGGTGAAGTTCGGGGGGCGGTAGTCTAGGCTAGAGATGCACCTTACATAAACACAATCAATCCTCTATACGATCAAATATCGTAATCGATTAGTTTTATTTGGAATACGTTATTATTAGTGTTTAGAAGATATTTAAGTGAATACATTAACTAATAAAGTGAATTTAATCATTAATAATTGAGTTTTCGTCTTTATTACATAAAAAATGTATAGTAACATTATGTTTTCTCTGTTAAAAGACATGATTTACTTATATTTTAGAAATCTATTACAGACTTCTTGAATAACGAATGTTTACGAATATTTAAAACCTCAATATAAAATTGAATAGAAACATCTTTTTACTACTTAATTTCAATCGATTCGAAGAATAATCGATTTAACGACACCGATTGCACATGCACATGCACATCTCTTTTTGTTAACTTCGTGACCTTCGTGCAAGTTCGGCAATATTCGGTACGAGGTATTATATCTCAGTCACACGACAGCATTTGTTTAGTGTTTGTGTTGCTATCTCTGTCTTGAGCACATTCGATTAGAAAAGTTTTCGTTGTGTTTTTGTTTGTTGTTTTTAATATTACTGTTATTTTTTATTATTTGTTAGAAAAGTTAGTGGGCACTTATTTCGTCAAATATGCCACCAAAGTATAGTAGTGTTTTAAATCGCCAGGCGAGAAAAAATATTTACGATTTAACTCAGGATATGAAAGGGAAAAAAGAAAAAATGGAGTTAAAAATGTAGACTAAGTATCTAAAAGTGTTTTGATATTTATTTCATTTGTATTTTCTCACTGTATTAGGTATTTTCTGATCGTTTATGTGTTTATCTGGCAATAACAGTTTTCTTCGCGAGTAGGTATACATGCGCAAAAGTTCGCAGAGCCTATGTTCAGACCTGCCAAGATAATTTGATCGTACTGTACAGAGCATGTCATGTGGGCGAGGGTATAATTGGGCGCTTATCTGTCAGCTATTATACAGACAATGCACAGTAGGACTAACAATGCAGAATGGAGGGGTGCAGTAACGACACTCGTTCCTCAATGGCGATTTGCACGAAAGAATTGAGCTGGTTGGGAGTTTTAATGGAATTGTGAGGGTTTGTTGGTAAACATCTGACAAATTGCGGTTTTATGGCCCTGACTTTTGACCCCACCCTAAGTTAGTTAGAATTTCGTCTCGAATGTTTATATACTAACATCATCTTCTTCTAAATTTGCTTCATCTTAGTTCAGGACATAATGTGCTTAGCCGTCTGGCAAAATGACATTGAGAGTGAAACACCTCCAATCACAAACTAATTTTTTGTAATCTTGTTGAAGAAATAAACAATTTGGAATTGGAATTTGAATTTGAAACCAGCCAGTGAGGCTTTGGTTTTTTTTTTCCAAAAAGTCGTGTTCGGTACGATGCTACAATGCAGGATTGGAAATGCTACCAGTGCTATCCTCTTTTATAAAGGGGCAACTTGTATTTATTAATTTTACCAATTTTTGTAGGCAATTTAACTTTAAAAGGTGACTGAAACTTTTAAACTATCATATTCGCTAGAATACCCCTACTTAGTGAACTATGTATTTAAACTTTTATTGGAGCCGTCGAAGTTAAACTTAGTTCTACAATGTTGCGTTCTAAATTCAATTTACTAGGTTCTCATAAAGTTCAAACTAGAGCGGTAATGGCTAATATGACTTTAGTCATATGGAATTATAAAGTACTAAGTAGTAGACAAGGTAGGGTACCTACGTGAAAGTCCTTGCAAACTTATTTCTGTTCCACCTTAGACCGTTCCACACTCAGAAATGTTAAACGTGTACCTAAATGTAGTGTGTTTATTGAAACTTCTGCTTTAAACTGTACCCAGATGCACACGTTGTCGTTTTCAAGGACGAATGTCATTTGTTTTATTGTTCTTTCACACTGACATTTATGAATAAACTACGTATAAGATCATACTACTGGTTAAAATAAATGTTAAGTACCACACAAGGTTATGAAAGGCAGTGGCGTGCAGTGGTCCCTCGCGATGGGTAGGCTACGAATAATTGACAGGAAAAAAAAAGTCACATTTACCTGTACTTAATATTTAAAAATAAGCCTGTAAAAACAAAAGTTATACGTACCTACAATTCAAAAGTAGCACACTTAAAACATTGTGCTAGTGGATGCTTTGAATAGTAAAAGGGGCATGGAGGTAATTTAAGTAAAGTTATAACCTGAAAAACTAGTATTTACAAAAACAGCTGTGCAAAATTTGGAACTTTGACCCAGAGGGTTCCCAGGTATGGCCTAGAACAAAAAAATGATCGCAATGGTGGGGAGAACAAGTGCCCTTCGTTTGCGTTAAGGGTCCTTTTACACCCTCTATGTTTTTCTGATAGGTCATGCTTTTTGGCCGAGGAATGAAAATGATGTATTAAACAAAATGCACGGAAAACAAAATAATTTATTTGTGTGTATGCAGCCACACAGCCAGGTAAATGTTGTATAATTATGAGGATTGAAATGACGAGTACGCGATGAATTACCATATTTTTGGATTAATTCTCGTAATTCGGGTACACATCTACCTTTAGATACTACTTGAAACTTACGCTACTTGAGAAAACTTATTACCTTTAATATCCAACAACCCACATTATCAGCACAAACTTCACAAGTAAATACCATTGTTATTTGTTAGGTTACACACCAAAAAACACACAACAACAAAAAAGGTTATACACGACAAAATTTATATTTACACTACTGTTAATGATGTTAACTGTACGTTTTCGGTTTCAAAACAAAATCGCGCTATATATTACTTGTTATAACAATGAAACAGTAATGGCTTCCTCTTACGTAAAAAATAATTTCTAGGTTATTATTGTCGATAGAAAAATACTAGCAAAATAAAATTGCATCATTTTCATATAGAGTTTGTTCACAACAGCGGTCAACATTTTTTGCAGGATTATACGACGAAATGCATCAATGGCATTCAATGGTGACAAGTTGACAACATTACGAACATCGAACTAAACAGGTGCTGCGCTCTATGCACGGAAGCCCGAAGTTCGCGAAGCGCGAAATTAAAATTTCCATACGTTTTTGCAATTTGCAGGCCAGTGCTAGGTTGTATGTTCATTAAAATATGATTCCCGGTTTTAAGACGTATGTAGTCATATTTTATTCAACATACAACCTAGCACTGGCCTACAAATTGCAAAAAAAATGCAAGTTTTGAACTTCGCGGGTTATAGTTTGGTTGTGTTGTTGCAGCCAATCACAGCCCACTCAGCTACAGTCGTAGGCTCGTAGGAGCTGCTACGTTAAAATTGCGAAAATCTATGTATGTGTGCGGTTCATAGACACGGCCATACGCACCGATGTGACGCTGTGTGCATACAATTATGAATGGGTTTTAGACAAGTCGAGTGTTTGTCTATAAGATTCGTACTAATCGTAGTCCTTGTCAATGAGTTTTAGTGGGACGCGAAAAATTGCTATAAGTATTTTAACAGGAGTTTGAACTTTTTTTTATGATTAATTTGTACATAGTGTTATTTTATTCCATCGTTAATTACTTATAAGAAATGCTCAGTTGGTAAGGTAGGCTAAGCCTAAGAGCCTATATAGGGCGCACGCCCCTGATGAAAGGGTACAAAAAAACCTAGCAACCTATTATGTTTCCTAATGACCTTAAATCAGTAGGGAAGTAACACTAAAACCACCTAAAAATTTCTTATAATAGTTTTGACCGGTCAAAAGTATTTTTTACTGATTAACAGTTTTGACTGTGACATAAATATAATGCTGCACGAATATTTTAGCGTTTGATTGATATGTCAGGCAGCCTGGTTTACCCACAGAACAAATAATCTGTTCTGCGGTTTTACCAACAGCGCCTGCTCTACCTTTTTAAAATTGCACTCTTACTATTGAATAGATTAACACCAATATTAAAGACGTCAGAAATTAGAGTAAAAAGGTTACGACCAAAATAACCAAAGTAATAATAGATTTACATTACTCATTCGCTCTTTATGCTGTGTAAAGTGTATTTAAAGATTTATGTGCGGACACGTACAATCCTGCTGAGGGGATCCTTCGGGAAATAAAGCTTTTAACACTCCGAGATACCGATGACAGTAGATAGAGAATAGAGATAGATCTCTTTTATATCGGCTTAAATACCTCTTCTGATCGACTCCCATTCTTGAGAACTAACGATAGAACAGGAGCGTTAAATCACCATTTGTAGATAATAGTTTCTGAAGCAGTTTAGGACCTTCATAACTGAGAATGAGACATTTCATTACAGAAATTCGATAAGAAACCTTTTGATTGGCCTTGACATCGTAACCTAGATTCTACAGGCAATTTGGAGCTTCAACCACTTCTGATGACCTATTTTAAACAATTGAAGATCGACAATATTTTCGTTGATTGCTCACAGGATAATGATTTAACTGCTTTACTCGACACACTATAAACGTACAAGAAACTAATGATAAATGATTGTTCACAACAAGCAATACAAAGGGAGATGTATAACTGTGGTTAGATCATAAATTGGACACTTACTCGTACAAAGGCGTAACATACGAGGAAACTCCGCCAGTAAATCCTCCTTGTATAGGTTTTGAGGTTACAATAATTAAGTATTGTTTACATACTAGCGAAAACAATTTATCTGAACCTGTTTGCTTCAATGTCTGCCTTCGTAAAGAGTATTGGACAAACAGAGGGAGAACTGCGGGCTTTGTGCCAAGCCGCATAATCTACTTACTAGAATTTACAATAATTATTCTGATATTATACATGTTGTATTTGATGAACATAATGTCTTCAGCTAAATCCACTATAAGAATGATCATCCACTCAGGGGGTTTGGTACGGTAGCTGGCAGTCCAGGATTCGGACTATCGCTTTCTTTTTTTAAACTATTCGGCATTCGCAATCTTTTTAGAATGACCTGACCTTAGACTGCAGGAAGCCAACAGCAATCTTTTCGTTAGGAGAACAAAGATCAATGTTATTTTGACATAAGTGTCTGTGAAAGCAACCTTAGAGCATAGTTAAGTATGAAATTGACAGTGGGAATCTGTCCTGTAAGTGGCAATTACAGGAAAAATAACTGAAAGGATTGTGGTACAGACGCTAGTACGTCAACCAGACCGAAACTGTACAATTTTCTCTATCAACCTTGAATTAAAATTGCTTTATCGATAAAGTTAAAAATATATTATAGAAATTTGACGGATTGTAGTAGCTTTGGCCTAACCCAACAGTTATTTGAGGAGACTCTTTTATTGCTCTATGGTTGCATCACTTGCAATGATAATAATATAATAAACGTAAGCATCGCAAGGTTTCTATCTCAAACATCAAACAATGATTATTGTTTTATAAATGAAACAGCAGTAATTATAATAGCAATGATTGCTTTGTAAGAAACGTGGCTATTTCTAACGACATGCGACACTGGATGAATGACGAGCGATGACATAGACGATTATGTTCGATCTTAGAATTTATTTCGGTAAAGGACACATTGTTCTGATGCAACTCTATAATCCGTAATAAAATAAGCAAATTGTGCAGTATTGAGTAAGGTCAGTTATAGCGTCACTAAGTATCTTCATTAATTCCATTTGGCTTTCATTTGGCTATACCAAACTCAGTGTTCATATTTCCGACATTCATGTGTAATTAAATCCTTCTCAAGATTCGTTTTCCCAATTCTCAACTCAATAAAAAATCAATCTTATCTATCGACTAAAAGCCACGTTACCGAAATTAAAAAAAATATTACCTACTAATTCACTGCTACCTTTGTTCACAATACAAAATTAATGTAACGTCGCGGCTAATCCAGCCATTTATAGCCACAAAGAACAATCGGATGACAACCCACGAGACAAAGGAGAGCTCCTCCGAAGCGAGCCGGGATGTTGCGTCTCCCAAGTACCACCACGTGAGATAAATGGCTCGATCAATTTAAATCTATATTTAGAAGCATTGAGATTTATGATTCGAGAGCTACTTTGAAGTACGCTGAATATTATTAATCCTGGATCGGAGATAAATATTCACTTTCGCGTGTTCGCTTGTGTGTGGAAAGTGAGAGTAAGTAAACAACTTTGACGTATGTTTTTGGTTATTAATAGCGGCGGCGCTTCATTTCCTGTGTTGCTCGGTATAGGCGGGTGTTATTCATTAAAATATGCAGCATTGTCTTAATTAGCGGACTGTTTGTTTCATATTGTTTATTGATTTGTGAAAACAGACACTCGCAGCATTTATAGTTTGAACTAAAGCGTCAGAACGCCAACCTAACATGATATAACAAAAAAATTGTAAGAAATAATTAAGCATGGGTTTACTGCTACTCGTAAAAAAAATCCAGATCCAGTTTCTGAGCAATGGGGGCATTTAGTACATTCATCGCCTGCTGAGTTGTGATGCATATCGAGCAATCTGGGTTGGTACGCACAGAGGGGCCGTGAACAAGCATCATAGATGGCCATGTTCTGATTGCACTTCTGTTTAATTTATATGTTTTATTTGAGTATTATGTATGTATGTAAAAACATCTATATATTATTCTTTCTTAGTAGTCGTGTCAGCTCAGAACTGAGTTAGTAGTTTGGCGCTTTCGGTAGCGTCTGTCAGTTCCTGTAGAGAAGAAACAACAAGACACGCAGGACACAATCTATTGTTTTTATTTCAGACTAGCTGACCCACGCAACTTCGTCTGCGCCACAATAATATAGCTTACAACCTTTCTCGATAGATCGACTATCCAACATAGTAATATTTTTTCAATTAGTTTTCTAATGTGGAAAGAATTTTCAAAGCCGTCAGAGTAATTTTTGACAAACAAAAAATCTAATCTTTCCTCTCTATAATATTAGTTTAAATTACCTTAGAATATATTATTAAAGTGAGAATTACTATAGCTACATATCATCATCACCATCATCATCATCAGCCTTATATTGGTCCCATTGTAGGGACTCAGGCCTCCTCTCTAGGAGAGGGATGGGCTCCTCTCCTCTAGGAGAGGGATGGGATCCTCTCTAGGAGAGGGATGACCACGCGGGGTAGTGCGGATTGGTAGATGTCACATATCTTCGATTTTCCGAATGATAATAGAAGCATGTAAAACAGCGGCCGACGCAATTTTAAGTGTTTACAACCGTTGCATTGCAGAAGGCGTTTTTCCTCGTATATGGCGACGCGGCTTTATACGAATAATTCCGAAAAGTGGCGACAAGCCACCGGACGACCCTAAGTCTTACCGCCCTATAACACTACTACCATCTTTGGGGAAACTCCTGGAGCGTCTTATCGTTCCACGTTTACTACCAGACGGACCGAAATTTCACAACAACCAATTCGGTTTTACCGTGGGAAATTCTACCGTAGACGCGGCACTTTTTGTCCGGAAAATTGTCAATACATCCGAACATAAGTACGTAGTTGGGATCTTTCTAGATATTTCTGGGGCTTTTGATAACGCATGGTGGCCGATGCTACTCCTTAAACTGAAAATTCGTGGTTGCCCTAAAAACATATACAATCTTGTTTACTCGTACTTCTTAAATGGTTCCGCGAAACTCAAACTCGGACATCATTCTATGTCAAAGTCCCTCACCATGGGATGCCCTCAGGGTTCGGTTATGGGTCCGTATGTATGGAACGTAGGCTTTGATGACTTCCTCGCGATTCCACTTCCATGCGGCTGTTCATTAACCGGTTACGCGGACGACGGCCTGCTGCTCATTCAGTCAAGTACTCGGGCTGGACTCGAAAATTTGGCTGACACTTGCCTAAAATTAATATCCCAGTGGGGTGATCGTAACCGTCTGACCTTTGCACCACATAAAACTTATCAACTTCTTTTAAAAGGTAATCTTAAATCATGCCCCAGTATAAAATTTAATAACGTTCCCGTGAAAAAGAAGGAGTCCGTGTGCTACCTTGGGTTTGTCTTAGAGAGAAATTTTTCATTCATTGAACATATAAAAACTGTCGGTGAAAAAGCTAAAAAGAACTTTTATGCCTTAACGAGAATATCTAAATCTACGTGGGGTTTATCATTTGTAACTCTGAAGACGATCTATGGGGCTACTTACTTGGGGTGTATGTGCTACGGGGCACCAGTTTGGGCTGATAGGGCCACCATAGGAGCGGCACGACGTAAATTACTTCAAAGCCAGCGGTTGGCCTTGATTTTCTTGTGTAAAGCGTATAGGACGGTTAGTACTGAAGCCTTACCGGTACTGGCAGGAGTACTTCCAGTCGATCTTGAAGTGCAGCGCCGTGCTTCAATGTACTACTGCGCACGAGAGACCGCGGACGCAGACTTTTTAACACAACGTGACCGTACTAAAATAGCTAGATTACTTAAACCACAGACTGACGTCTGGGAGGATCTTTTGTCAGAATGGCAATGTAGGTGGGATAATTCCATCAAAGGCCGACACCTCCACCAGTTCTTTCCATCCGTTCGTGAGCGGCTGGCCAGGACATGGCTGGAAGTGGATCACTGTGTTGCCCAATTTCTCACAGGTCATGGTAACTTTAAGAGTAAATTATTTTCAATGTTCTACATCTGACTGCGAATATGAACAATCTGCACATCACATTTTATGGGAGTGTAGTCTTTGGCAGAATGAACGTAATATAATGTTGGATAGTGTACAGGTTACATCCGGAGTTATTTACTATACGGACCTTGTAGAAACTAGACAAATTTCCGTGCGTTCAAGCATTTTTGTCATACCTATTATTGGAATCAAATATAACAGCTCACAACTTAGGACCCAGTAATATTAATGACAACAATATCCGTGGTGCTAGGCAACTGGGCTTATCCCAGTTGTATGCGTCCCTGTGTGCCTATTGGCCTTGTTCTTTTCTGTCTCCTGCTGATATGGAGGGAAGTGGAAATTTCTGTTTTTTCCTACTCCTCCGCTATTCTTTTCTGATTAATTTCGTTGCGGGATCCAAGACAGTCAAATCATTTCTCTGGGACTTC
Source organism: Diarsia rubi (assembly GCA_932274075.1). NCBI lineage: Eukaryota > Metazoa > Arthropoda > Insecta > Lepidoptera > Noctuidae > Diarsia > Diarsia rubi. The sequence goes on from OW026414.1 coordinate 8,386,102, forward strand.
GTCGAGCTTCATTGTCTCGGCGCTTTTCTTGTGGTCGCCACTGTTGATTCTGGCTTACAGAAGTTACAGTGGTTTGGGAATAGTGAGGCGGGCTTGTCCCATTAAAAAAAAAAAAAAATATTTTCGATTTTTTTAATATAAGGTTTCCTCACGATGTTTTCCTTAACCGTATTAAGAGCAGTGGCACGTGATGAAATAAATTGCACAAAGTAATGCGCCTGCCTGGGTTCGAACCCACGACCAACTGTTCGTAAGTCGGGGCCGCCACCACTGGGCCACCACTGCTCACAAAACAATATACAATAACACCTTGTAAATATTATGGTGCAATAAATATTTTGAATTTAAATTTCCTGGAGGCCAGAATCTCCACGTATCTGTCTACATTGGGACGCGAGGGCCGGCGCAGCGGACCGCGTAATTATTTTGTCGCGCGGACTTTTTTATATTGCGATATCTTCTAAGATATTTATTTAAACTATATAAAGTAAAAAGCACAGATATTCTATATTAAATTTCCGTTCTAACAAACCTATTTATTAAGATATAGATTAATACCATATGGGTTAAATAAGCTTCGCAAAAAGTAACTCTATTGAACCTAACATTTCAATGGTAAAAAATGGTTACAGTAAGTTAATCTTAATAGATAGATATATGTTGTCGAGGATATTTTTGTAGAACTTTTAAAGAGGAACATTTCATTTGTACATCATATTTGCATAACTTAAACCATTTTCGCAGCGCACGCAACGGAAGCTCTCAATAAGGAATATCGTTTCCCGTTTGTGCAACATTTTTCATTTAAGCTCCACTCCTTTTGGTCCTAGCGAGATGTTATATAGCCTAAAGCCAAAAACACAAAAATAAATTTTTAATTCCAACCTGTAGATCCTGAGATCTTAGCGTTCAAACAAACAAACAAACTCTTCAGCTTTATAATATTAGTATAGATTCAAGATTTTTTGTTCAAATGTTAGTACAATCAGAATACCTGTATCCATATTATATCAATTCGCAAGTCAACTTCAATCACTAATTTGCCTTTCAAACATAGCGATTATCCTCAATTGTTTTGGGTGCGGTCTTAAATAGCCCGTATTAAGTAGAGCTATTAGCAGCAAATATTGCGTAGACGCAAATGTCACAGCCAGGTGATCTATGAGTTCATGTTATTAGCAGGTAATCAATCAACAAATAGGGAAGCTGTGAAGGCCGCAGATTGACATAATATTATGATCAAGTCAATGAATGGAGACCGGTTAGATGAAGTTGTCTGGCCTAAAATTGTAATGACGGACTATACTAGACTTGTTCCAAAAAAGGCGGATAACGCACTCTTATTTCAGCTGGTATGCTTAAGTCCCATATTATACATATAGGCGGTGTCTGTTGGCGAACCAGACAAAAATTCGCACTCGGGACTGCTATTAAGAAATTCTTAATGAAACCATCCAATAATACATTATCTAACCAAAGAATCGAATCAAAGACCTTGTACTATGCCATGCTGAATGCAACCACTACACCAATTAGGTATTAATAACAAAATAGAAATACGACAGCATTTCCATCCATAGAGGAGGCTCATATGACGGCGGCGCAGTGGAGCGTGTCACGCACGCGTGCGCAGGCTGCGCAGTAAGGCGCGCCTGCGCCCGCGCACCCGTCGGAGCGCGACCGGCGCCGCCGAGCGCGCCTGTCAATATGATGTAATCACACAAGGTCGCCTGCTACCACGATATGCTTCGCTACAGAAGAGCCATACAATGCAAGAAGACCGACGGGTGCGCGTGACCGAAACAAATGAAGGGCATGCATCTTCCGGTCGGAATAAAATAGGTTATTTGCCTTTGCGGGATCATATGGCAAATTCATTACCTATGTAGTTATGTCCTTGTATTTAAGTCAGCAACGGCCATGTGACCGTATTTAAAACCAAGAGTAAAAAAAGTACCTGGACAAATGCAAGATAATATTGTCATAGGTAATTCAGGCAAGGCAAGTTACTATTATCATAGGTAATTCAGGCACCTACAAATCGTATTTTCAGAAGAACAGACCGTAAACAGCATTTGTAAATACTTCATGAAACCACTCAAACGCGTTAGAAATTAATTTTCTTTTATTAACTAGCATCAAAATATTTTAAAGATCTACGTGTTTCTCAACTGTCGTTTAGATTGAATCATCTGCAACTCCACGTTTAGTGGCTTGCACTCTCATACTGTCACTAGAACCGGCTCATTACTATACAACCAAGTTTTTTCTACGACTTACCATTCAATCATGTTTCCTATCTTATTATTTGGATCCGGATTCGTCTGTAATATTAAATGTTCTCATTTATTTGGTATGGTGGAATTTATTTCTATGGCATGACATTTCATCCTCCTGATGTACTTGATTATTTTTTAATCTTTTTCTCCTGTTTAGTTGCGTATATTGTCATTTTCCAGTCGAACCAGATCTGACCTCTACAACTTCATTCTTCTGTAAAATATTTACCGTATTTCCTTCCCTATCAAATTCCTTTTCTTGTCTTACTTCACTCGCTAAAGGATCTACATTTACCTCGCTTTCTTATTCGGCACACTTTTCTCTATTATTATGTTCAGACCGTTTCCAGTTATTTGTTTTAAAATCTAAGTCTAGAGCATAGAAAGTAAGTGGTGGACTTATTTGTTCTAGTGTAGCGCTAATGACGCTATTTAAATGCATTAGCGCATGCTAAGCTGAATGAGTAGTAGTGAAACCTCATAGGTTCTAAGCTAACATAAACACAACGTTTAATCGGCAAAAAATTGAGTTAAGCTAGTTTGCTTTTTCGCTTGAGTAAGCGCTGTAAGCGCTGAATAGGCAAAATACATATTGTATTAGGTGCATGAATACTAGATGTTATCTTTTCATATTATGTTAGCACTGGCATCTGTGCTGTGTATTACAAACACAGCACGTATTTGTAATACATTTATTTACACAATCTTTCAAATGCATAGTTTCAATTTTTAGCAAGCTTTAAAAAAATGAAATTGCAAGATACTAAATAATTAAAAAAATACACGTTTTAAAATAAGTTATTTATTACATTAAATTACACTTGCCTCCTTAAAATAACTATTCTAAAATTATACAATAAATTAAATAAATAATTACTTCAACACAAACATAGAGCACTAATATTGAAATATGTAGACGACGATACTCGTATTTCATCGACATTCTGCAATCGATGTCCTTTTTAGGTAATAATTTAGACATTGGGGTGATTTAAGAGATTATTCGCTGCAATAGCCCCTTCAGTAAGATCAGAAAGTACTCTTTGCAATAGTGCCTTAGTTATTGGTAGTCTTGAAGAAAACAATTGTTTAGTTAGTGGTACAATCAGGTCATCTGGCATATCATCAAGGGAAAGGGGGTTCTCCATGTCTAATAGAAAATTGTCAGTCAGTTCTTCTGAGAACACAGTTTCATCCGAGTCTTGTAACTCCTCGGTCAGATCGTCTGAATTATCTTCGTACAAATTTCCACTTATTAACTCGTCTGTATTAATATCTATTACTGGATTGTCTGAATCCACTTTATCTGCCGATAGGGGAAAATCATCCTCAGTTATTTCTGAGTAATGATAATTTTCAGTTGGAACATGAGAAACCGAACTCTCTTCAGTCGTTTCAGGTCGTGGGGACTCCAAAAAATAAAGTGTCTTATCTAATTGTGATCGTGATGTTCCTCGAAGAGCTTTAGCTACTGGCAACGAGAAACCCTTAGTGTTAATATCTGTCAACACATTTTCTAGAAGTACCTTAGCTATTAGTAATTTCGAGGATGGAGGTGTTTTATTTTTATAACTTGGTAATTGTGGGTCATTTGGTGTATCGTTGGGATAAGGCAAAATCTCAGTGACTGTTGAAGGTAAAGGTACTATTGTATCCATTGGCAATGAAATTTCTGTAGGGAAATTTGTGCTTTGAATTTCTGGAAGAGTTTTATCATCTTCTAACAACAAACTGTCTTCGGAATGCCCAGGGGACGGTAAATTATTATCAGCCTGTTCTGTCTTTGGCAAGATTTCATCTTCTGCAAGACGAAAATCAGAGAGAGGAAAGTTTATGGCGTAGTGTGTCTTGTCTAACACCAAAGGTGAGGTAACTGGAATAGTTTTAGATACCGGTATAGAAAAACCATTAGTGTTAATTTCAGACAGCACATTTTCTAAAAGAGCCTTGGTTATTGGTAATTTAGAAGACAACGATTTTTCTTTTCTTGAGATATCACTAAATTTATCAGTAACCGGAGAAATCGTATTGTAAGGTAAGGGTTGAGGATCAGAAAGATTGTCAGATGTTTCAGTTTCATTTTCGCCTTTGGCATCAACGTCTGAAATCTCAGGTTTGTCGTCGTTTGTTCTGTCAATTGCTAATGGAAACTCGAAAGGAAGAGCTGCGGTTGTAGTATCTTCGCTTAATTGCGAAACTTGTAAGTTCTTGATCAGATTGTCATTCTTTTTTGTATTGGGAAGGGAGTTTTCTACCAGCAGTAAAGGAATCTCTTTAAGCTCAGAAAGTGAAGATTTTTCAAAAACCGTCTTATCTGAAACTTGTGTAACAGGTAGAGCTTTAGCTACTTGTGATAACAAAACTCCTTTCGTAATGTCAAAAAGAACATTCTCCAAGAGTGCCTTAGTTACTGGTAACTTTGAAGTGGAGAGAGATTTATTAGATGGTAATAAATTAGTCAGTGTGTTGTGAGAGATAGGTAAATTCTTATTGCTAGGTAATGGTAAATTTTCATGATGTAGGTCAGACAGTGTAGGACCTGACAGCACGGCATCACTAGTTTTGTTTAGATAAGTAGATTGTTGCGCCAGATTTAAACAGGGTAACATTACGGTAGGAATATCAGTAGGTAAAGTATCGGAGCTGTCATCATCTTCCGGCGTCAACCAGCTATTATCGATAAATGGGTTTTTATTATCTGCAGTGGAGTAAAGAATTATATAAGGTTTATTGGAGAGAGCATCAGAAAGAGATATATCTGTGAAAAGTTTATCTACTGATAGCGGCAAATCATATTTTTGAGGTTGGATTTTGGATGAAATTTCATGCAATTGCCTGTTCAGGATTATTTCATGATTTGGTGATTTAAATTTAGTCATTGGCAGAGCTAATAAGCCTTCGGAAGGATCTTTATAAGATGGAAAATCTTGGTAATCATTGTACATAGAATCACTCAATAATGACGTCTCGCTAGTAGGTGAGGCAATTTCTACCACTTCTTCCACTGGCAATGTCAACACCTCAGCTGGTTTTACCATGTCACTTACCTGGGTCTTAGAAAGTAGATCTGGCGTTTTAATCACATCCATTGGCATATCGACCATCGATGGTGTATTCTCTAAATTTTCTCGATGCACCTTTTTTGGCAAATCATCAACAGAATAGTGTAGGTCATCATCATAAACTTCATATATTTCCGGAAACTCTAATCCCATTTTTAATGGCAAATTATCTATTTTATGCGCCAAATCATTGTTATTAATGTCCTTAGAGCGCAAAGTGGCCGTTTCATGCAGCGGTGTTACCAAGTTGTCTATAAGATACGGCTTATTGTCAAAAGTAGTCTCGAATAGCGATATGGGTGGGACTGTCTCATCAAAAGGTTGTGGTAGTCTTTCAGTTCCCTCTAAAACCGAATTTAAAATATTTGATTTATCCATCGGTGAAGGGAGAGTGTCTTTAGAAGCGTCATTGACTGGTGTTTTCGGAAGTTTCTGTTGGTCTTGTAGCTGCACACTATCAATAGGATGGTCTGTTACTGGAACAGGCAGTGTTTTATCTACTGCAGGCTGAGGCACACTATTAATACCTGAAATTGGTGACAATAATTTGTCAAATGGCGGTTGACGATCAGTAGTTTTCTGAATGGGTGACACTGACAATACTTGATTCAATGGTGGTGGTTGCCGATCAGTAGGCGTCTGAATGAGTGACGATAGCTGCTCTTCTAGTAGTGGTAGACTCGCAGTGTCTGGAATGGGTGACAATACTTTGTCCAATGGTGGTGGTTGCCGATCAGTAGGCGTCTGAATGGGTGACACTGGCTGCTCCTCTAGTACTGGCAGTCTCTCAGTGTCTGCAATGGGTGACAATACTTTGTCCAGTGGTGGTGGTTGCCGATCAGTAGGCGTCTGAATGGATGACACTGGCTGCTCCTCTAGTACTGGCAGACTCTCAGTGTCTGCAATGGGTGACAATACTTTGTTCAATGGTGGTGGATGCCGATCAGTATGCGTCTGAATGGGTGACAGTGGCTGTTGTTCGACTAGTGGTAGACTCGCAGTGTCTAGAATGGGTGACAATACTTTGTTCAATGGTGGTGGTTGCCGATCAGTATGCGTCTGAATGGATGACACTGGCTGCTCCTCTAGTACTGGCAGACTCTCAGTGTCTGCAATGGGTGACAATACTTTGTCCAATGGTGGTAGTTGCCGATCAGTTGGCGTCTGAATGGGCGACAATAGCTGCTCTTCGACTAGTGGTAAACTCTTAGTGTCTGCAATGGGTGACAATACTTTGTCCAATGATGGTGGTTGCCGATCAGTAGGCGTCTGAATGGGCGACAGTGGCTGCTCTTCGACTAGTGGTAGACTCGCAGTGTCTGGAATGGGTGACAATACTTTGTCCAGTGGTGGTGGTTGCCAATCAGTAGGCGTCTGAATGGGTGACACTGGCTGCTCCTCTAGTACTGGCAGACTCTCAATGTCTGCAATGGGTGACAATACTTTGTCCAATGATGGTGGTTGCCGATCAGTAGGCGTCTGAATGGGCGACAGTGGCTGCTCTTCGACTAGTGGTAGACTCGCAGTGTCTGGAATGGGTGACAATACTTTGTCCAGTGGTGGTGGTTGCCGATCAGTAGGCGTCTGAATGGGTGACACTGGCTGCTCCTCTAGTACTGGCAGACTCTCAGTGTCTGCAATGGGTGACAATACTTTGTCCAATGGTGCTATTTGTTGATCAGTTGGCGTCTGAATGGGCGACAGTGGCTGCTCTTCGACTAGTGGTAGACTCGCAGTGTCTGGAATGGGTGACAATACTTTGTCCAGTGGTGGTGGTTGCCGATCAGTAGGCGTCTGAATGGGTGACACTGGCTGCTCCTCTAGTACTGGCAGACTCTCAGTGTCTGCAATGGGTGACAATACTTTGTCCAATGGTGCTAGTTGCCGATCAGTTGGCGTCTGAATGGGCGACAGTGGCTGCTCTTCGACTAGTGGTAGACTCGCAGTGTCTGGAATGGGTGGCAACACTTTGTCCAATGGTGGTGGTTGTCGATCAGTAGGCATCTGAATGGGTGACAATGGTTGCTCTTCGACTAGTGGTAGATTCGCAGTGTCTAGAACGGGTGACAATACTTTGTCCAATGGTGGTGGTTGAAGATCAGTAGGCATCTGAATGGGTGACACTGGCAGCTCTTCGACTAGTGGTAGAGTCGCAGTGTCTAGAATGGGTGACAATACTTTGTCCAATGGTGGTGGTTGCCGATCAGTAGGCGTCTGAATGGATGACACTGGCTGCTCCTCTAGTACTGGCAGACTCTCAGTGTCTGCAATAGGTGACAATACTTTGTACAATGGTGGTGGATGTCGATCAGTAGGCGGTTGAATGAGTGATAATGGCTGCTCTTCGACTAGTGGTAGACTCTCAGTGTCTGGAATGGGTGACAATACTTTGTACGATGGTGGTGGTTGCCGATCAGTAGGCGTCTGAATGGGCGACAGTGGCTGCTCTTCGACAAGTGGTAGACTCGCAGTGTCTGGAATGGGTGACAATACTTTGTCCAGTGGTGGTGGTTGCCGATCAGTAGGCGTCTGAATGGGTGACACTGGCTGCTCCTCTAGTACTGGCAGACTCTCAGTGTCTGCAATGGGTGACAATACTTTGTCCAATGGTGCTATTTGTTGATCAGTTGGCGTCTGAATGGGCGACAGTGGCTGCTCTTCGACTAGTGGTAGACTCGCAGTGTCTGGAATGGGTGACAATACTTTGTCCAGTGGTGGTGGTTGCCGATCAGTAGGCGTCTGAATGGGTGACACTGGCTGCTCCTCTAGTACTGGCAGACTCTCAGTGTCTGCAATGGGTGACAATACTTTGTCCAATGGTGCTATTTGCCGATCAGTTGGCGTCTGAATGGGCGACAATAGCTGCTCTTCGACTAGTGGTAAACTCTTAGTGTCTGCAATGGGTGACAATACTTTGTCCAATGATGGTGGTTGTCGATCAGTAGGCATCTGAATGGGTGACAATGGCTGCTCTTCGACTAGGGGTAGACTCGCAGTGTCTAGAATGGGTGACAATACTTTGCCCAATGGTGGTGGTTGACGATCAGTAGGCGTCTGAATGGGTGACACTGGCAGCTCCTCTAATACTGGCAGACTCTCAGTGTCTAGAATGAGTGACAATACTTTGTACAATGGTGGTGGTTGTCGATCAGTAGGCGGTTGAATAAGTGACAATGGCCGCTCTTCGACTAGTGGTAGACTCTCAGTGTCTGAAATGGGTGACAATACTTTGTACAATGCCGGTGGTTGCCGATCAGTAGGCGTCTGAATGGGCGACAATGTCTGCTCTTCGACTAGTGGTGGAATCGCAGTGTCTGGAATGGGTGGCAATACTTTATCCAATGGTGGTGGATGTCGATCAGTAGGCGTCTGAATGGTTGACACTGGCTGCTCTTCGACTAGTGGTAGAGTCGCAGTGTCTGGAATGGGTGACAATGCTTTGTCCAATGGTGGTGGTTGCCGATCAGTAGGCGTCTGAATGGGTGACACTGGCTGCTGTTCGACTAGTGGTAGACTCGCAGTGTCTGGAATGGGTGACAATACTTTGTCCAGTGGTGGTGGTTGCCGATCAGTAGGCGTCTGAATGGGTGACACTGGCTGCTCCTCTAGTACTGGCAGACTCTCAGTGTCTGCAATGGGTGACAATACTTTGTCCAATGGTGGTGGTTGTCGATTAGTAGGCGTCTGAATGGGTGATAATGGCTGCTCTTCGACTAGTGGTAGACTCGCAGTGTCTAGAATGGGTGACAATACTTTGTCCAATGGTGGTGGTTGTCGATCAGTAGGCGTCTGAATGAGTGACAATGGCTGCTCTTCGACTAGTGGTAGACTCGCAGTGTCTAGAATGGGTGACAATACTTTGTACAATGGTGGTGGTTGCCGATCAGTAGGCGTCTGAATGGGTGGTGATAATGACTGCACCTCTAGTAGGGGCAGACTATTAGTGTCCGGAATGGGTGACAATACTTCGTCCAACGGTGTTGGTCGACCATCACTAGGCGTTTGAATGGTTACACGGCCAGTCTTTAAAATGTGTGACAATGTTGTATCCATTGTTGGTGGTTGATTAACAGCAGGGGTTTCAGACATAAGCATCCTATCTAGTATTTGTTTGATCTTATGAAGTTCCGTTTGAACCATCAAGTCTGTCGTCATTGGAGTTTTATTCAAGATTGGAGAAACCACAAATGTATTATCTATCGGCTGTGGTGCACTATCTAAAGTGATTTCTGTAACTGTTGTAGGAGGGGCTTTTGTATCCATTTTTTCTGGTAATTTATCAAAAAAGCTGTCAGAAAGTGAAGTCGGAGTAATTGATGCCTGCGTTGGTGGTGGTAGTTGGACAATAGGGGCGTCAAAAAGCAGGGTGGGTGGCATTTCATTAATTGGCTGTAGACTTTCATTATTTTGCTTGGCTAGTGGAGAAGGAGAAGTCGATATTTCCGTGAACACAGACATGTTTGAATCGTGTAGAGTCTTGAATTTTTCCAGACTATCAGTAGGCGTTTCAGATGACATATTTTTGTTCAATGACACTGTTGGACCGCCATACGGACTGTCAGACAAAGAGTTATTTAAAACACTGTCCAAAGACGTCATTTTACGTAAATGTCCAGCCGTCATGTTTTGTGTTGCAATTAGCAAATCTTTAGAATCAGTTTTGGTGATCTGCTGGTTCGAATCGATATCTCGCGCTATTTTTGGCAATTCATTGTTAAGGACATTGTTGTTTGGTCCATGGCTTATCAACTTAATGTCACTATCAGCGAAGTCAAAGACTGGATATTCGAATTCACATGTTTGTGGCAGTGTGTCAGGATTCTGATCAGTTTCTACACGTTTTTGTGACAATCTTTCATTGCAACTTGGAGTGACAAAAGGTACAACGTCTGTCAATGATTTATGTATAATAATGTCGGAGACTGGTTTCTTTCTAATCGATGACGTACTGTTCTCACTATTGTAATTCATTGAATTTGTTGGCAACGTTTCGTACATTGGCAAAGATGACCCACTCTCTGAAATGCTGTTTGGTAATTCACTAACGAGAGCCGTGGAGGAAGGGTTATCATTCCGAACTGGCGCTATATTAGAAAGAACGTTGTGATTATTTGGCACGAGATTACCGAGTGACGTAGATACAATTTGAGTGAGAGGCGGAGTTTGAGTGGACGGTAAGTAGACAATAATTGGTGTGTCTGATGTAGTATCAAACATGTGTGACTTACTAAGTGAGTCGTTGTTCATAGAGATAATCATTATCGAAGCATATCCTGCCATGCTAGTCAGGTTTGGCATTGGAGTATTTGTTAGAGCACCGTTAGTTATAGGTTCAGGGAATGGTAGAGGCATTCTGACACTTAATGGACCTGTAAATCTTGTCGAATTTTCAGTTGTTGCCTCTTGTGGAAACGATGGCAGGTTGTATGGCATAATATCAGCTTGAACATCATCAGAAACTCCTTCAATGGGGACGACAGTAGAGGTTTCAGCATTATCGATCAGATTGATGGGTATATCTTTTGCGGAATCATCAGTATAGTCGGCCTCAGTTGTACTCACGTTACCTTCTTTTTCTTTACTTTTGGTTATAAGTGGTACTTTAAAACTGGTGTCATCATGGGACAGTATTTCTTCGATCAGCTGTAATGTTTTAGCAATTACACTACTGTCCTCATCTTCTAATTCCTGTGTATTATTCTTCAGTTCAAATGCCGGACAAAAGTTTTCAGTATTCCCCTCAATTACTTTGTACGGTAATGGCATTGAGTAATTTGGATCGTCTATAAGTGGACATGTATTTTCTGCACTGTTTGCAATGTGTTTAGTACTTGAATCCAATGTTTTCGTATCTGACGGGTTTCCTAGAGTATTCAATAGGCCAGCAGTAATAAAATCGTCAGTAACTTTTTCACAAGTAGCAGTTTTTGTGAAGTTTAATCCATTTTGACCTACGTTACTACGTTTAGAATTTTCTGTAGAAGTACGCCTTTGTTCTTCTTTTAATTTATCATATGATTGAAGAAATTTACTTGCCGTTCCTTTAGTGAGTCTTGTGAAAGGTTTATTAATACCTTCTCTGACTTTGGGATTTAAAGTCTGCTGCCCAAGTACATTTAGTGGTTTTTCCTGTGCAAATGATAAATAATTCCAATAGTTTTGCCCCCACGTCTCCATTGTGTTTAGGGGATACTGAACTTGAGGAAATGGTTCGCTATCGAGGAAATGTACTGAATCAGGATTCGATGCGATTTTAATCGGAGACATGTCTGTTTTCAACGGGATGTTTTCGTTGTTCACTTGTTTATTACTCAAAAGTTTACGTTTCATTTTCATTTCCTTTTTCAAATCGTTTATTACTGAGCTATGTAAATGACGAGCTTTCTGTAGAGTGTTAGCTTGATTATTCTCATCAAAGTTCATTCCAAAACGAAAACGATCTCTCGGAGCGTTGTCCAGTGGATACTCATTTTCTGGAAAATTATAAGTGTCGTACAAAGATTTCTTTGGTAGAGAATTCTGGTGAAGTCTGCCATTTTGAACTGTCTTTCCAAATGCTGGTTTTGGTGTCTTGTTTACTTTTGAAGGCGAGCATGGCGTCGAGACAGGATTGTTTTTGACGGGTTTCAAGTCGTTTAGGTAACGTTTCAAAGAAGCCTTTCTTGGTGTTCTTGGCATGCAATGTCTGCACGCTATCTGAAATAGACGTACATTTTGTAAGCAAAATAGTTGATCAGACAACTTCACTAAGCGGGCAATCTAGATTGTAAAATCACTTTTTGATACACGACCCATTTGAATAAATTTTTTGTCAGGCCATAATTAATTAGAGCCGTATCAAGTATCCACTGATACGAACTTTAAAGAATAAAATAACACTAGACATTCTTGTTATTTATTTACAATATTTACTAACTACAATAGGGGCACCTAGTTGACAAAAAAATCTAATAAGGCCATAAGATGTATTTCAAAAAAATATTCTACACAAATTCTTTTTTCACGCAATCAAAAATTGAAGACGATACAGTGCTTCGAAAAGTTGTGTGACGTCACAGTTTGGTACATTTTTTTACCAGAAAGTGACCTCATCTTTGCTACGTTTTATTTTCGTCAATTTTGAATTCGATATAATAAATAACACGTGTCCAATATTTTTCGATAATGTAACAGACGGACGGCTATTTCCGTGCGCTAAATAGGCGCTTTAGACGTGGAGTGCAAACACCAGCCCGTTATACAAGCAAGCAGCCATTGTAGCTCGTTGTACAATAAAATAGGTATTATTTGTTTCCAAAGATTGTGGATATACAGGGTGTAAATCAACCCTTCACACATACGTCAACAAAGCATTCTGTACATCAAACTAAGTAACCCTACGCAAATTTTTTTCCTGGGAAACGACTTTTTTTTGGTTCAAAAATTTTATTTTACGGTAAAACTCAATGTAGCACTCTTAAAACATTGTGCAAATGGATGCTTTGAATAGTAAAAGGGTCATGGAGGTAATTTAAGTAAAGTTACAACCGGAAACAAAAACAGCTGTGCAAAATTTGGAACTTTGACCCCCAATATCTCCGTAACTAGGGGGTTCCCAGGTATGGTCTACAACAAAAAAATGATCTCAGTGGTGGGGAATACAAGTGCCTTTTTTTTTTTGGCGGTTGTAAAATCATCGAATAACCCCTTCCGCTCTTGGGTAGAGCGAAAGGGAGTGTCAGACTTCTACTGACTAAAAACCACCCATTTCCCCTCTTCGCCCTCTATGTCGAGGCCGCGATAACCTGTGGACAACCCGCGGCCCCGACGGGCGTCGGCCCTTTCGGGCCCCTCCCATGTTGCTGATATCTCTTTGAGGCGCGCGTGGAACACGAACGCGCCGTCGACACGGCCTGTTTTCGTCGTAAGACGGACGGACGGCGAGTTAGCCCATCACTCACCGTCCACAGGCCCGCGTCTACGGTGGCCGGAGGTCATCGCGAGTCCCCCGACGGCTGGGACGAGAGGTTCTCTCCCTCTCGCGCTCCGCCACCTCCTTCGCTAGCATTACTGCTTCGCAGAAGGCGGCGACGGCGTCCCATTCCCCCTCGCCCCGGACCATGGCTTGCACTAGGGCCGGGCGCGAGAGGTCGCCGCCGCCGATCGCCGCTACGAGAACATGGCGGGGCTCCGCCCAAGCGGGGCACACCTCCACTGTGTGCTCCACCGTGTCCTCCGGCTGATCCTCACAATAATGGCATCCGGGCGTTTCTTCCCGCCTGATCCGGTGCAGGTACCTCCCGAAACAGCCGTGTCCGGTAAGGACCTGCGTCAGACGGAAGGTGAGGGTGCCGTGGCGCCTCTCTAGCCACTCCTCAAAGAGGGGACTTACCGCCACTATCGTGGCGTGCCCTGCAGAGAACAAGTGCCTTTCGTTTGCATTAAGGGTACTTTTACACCCTTTATAAAAGGCAAAGCTGACTGACTGAGGATCAACGCACTTACGTTACACACACGGCTTAGGCCCTTAGGGCTACAAACATAAAATTTCGCACAAGTTTTCTTCCTATGACGTAGACATACACTAAAGAAGGATTTTTCAAAATTCAGCCCTCAAGAGGGTGAAAAAGGGGGCATTCTTTGTATGGAAAATCCACATTTTCAAGCGGCCGAAACCGCGGGCAAAAGCTAGTGTATAAAATAAGGAAACGAACAGTTGGATATAAATAAATCCACGACTTTGCAAAAATATGTCGCAAAAATTATTTTACAATAAATTACGATAGTTAAGTTCTTACCTGTGTTAGCGCGATTATCACTAAGGTTATCGTTACCTTCTCCCGAAGTCCCATTTCATTGAAATGTTCTAAGGCATACGCATTTTTTATTTATAATGCTTCGGTTTATTTATCTTTGTTAATATAGAAACGTGATCTATTCATATTGCTCTTATAGAAATTTTCAATCATGATTACAATATTCATATCAAAATAATCAGAGATTACCACACATTAACATGTAGTATAAATACTTCTACGATTTGATAATGTCCTAATACGTTTTTTTTTTATTTTCCAGGTAAATTCCAAGGTATTTAGACCAAATGATGTGGGCTATATTGTTGGTAAGTTATATTTACTAATTTCTAAACAACACACATTTATAACGAACTTCTTACGTATAATTTATTAGCCTCAACAATACTTATTCCATTTAAATATTCTTAACACACTCAACAAAACGATGCATTGTCTAGAATACCTACCAGAGTGAACTATTTGTATTAGATGTTATTGAACATTTAAAGTTAATAAATAAACTGATTGTTTCCTTTAAATTATACATGTCTAAAGTAGTTTTACATGAAGTTGGACGTTAATGTTGCGTTAAAGCCAAGTCTCCCTAGAATTAACTAGAATAATTCTACAACATTTCCATCAAAATATTAAACAAGAACAGAAATATACAGTTTAACTTTCAGAAATCATTTTTCATATCCTCAGAAGACGTAGCATTCGTGATATATTCATTTAATAATTAATGTATACTCGTTAATATATAATTTGTATCCGAATCTTCAAATAATGAGTTCCTTATTGGTTCAGGATGTTCTTCTGTGAGGTCGGAATTTCCATTCAATTTGATAATGGAATCATTGTTATTAGGTGCTATGTCTGAACTTAATTTAAATTCATCTGAGCAATTGCTTGCAGCTGTATGCATTGTTTTATGCCCCTCTTCGTCACATTCTGATGTTTCTACACTGGTTAAATTTTTCATAACTTCATCCAAACCGCTGATAAGGTCTACGACATAATCCATGTCTTTAGATTCAGCTAATTTTTCTATCGACGTCAAATTGATAAACAGCTGATCCATATCAAAATCAGAATTTGTTATTTCTTCATTCGCAGTTTCATCCTCAACAGCTGTCGTCTTAGTATCTTCGTGAATCGTTTCGTTTGTGCCCTTATCGTTGGAATTGTTTTCATTTCCTTTTGTAACAGTTATCTCATTTTCGGCCACTTTTTGCGTTGTAACAGACGTCTTTTCTTTACTTTTTTCACTTTGGGTACAAGAAAAATCAGTAGCTGTATTTGCTTTGCACGTTTCTTTGGCAACAAGAGCATTGAATGTTGATTTGACGTCGTTAGGGAAAGGGCTTGAGCTAATATAGAAAGGTTTCGACGATTCTACAACACTTTCTGGGTATTCTACCTGTGGGAAGTATTCTGGGAAGGTTTGTGTTGTGCTTGGGTCTTCGTAGTTCGTGGCACTTGTAATTTTATATCTGGCTGGAATCACTTGGTCTGCGGCCTTAGATTCCAAGTTTTTTAAGTTACTCGTTGATGTTTGCATATGCCGTTTAGGGTTGTAGCAGGTGATGTTCTAAACAAATAAGTTATAGTATAAATAGTTAAAATAAATAAAATATTTTATTTTCGTAACTTTTATCGCATAAATAGTACCGAAGTGCTGATATTACTTACTTTTACAATTAAACATAGAATTAGATATCCCAAATTCATTATAAAGTGTTGTTTATTTTATTTCAATTAAAATACACTTTAGGCACTGATTATACTTTAATTCTTAACAAAATGTTGTAAAGAAGTAGTTATTTTATAAACAGATTTCTGGTTTTATTGTGTTTGCTAGTTACGAAAGGGTGTTGTGCAAAACTAAAATAACGAAGTTTCACACATTTGGTACGTGCTGTATCATATAAAAATTATTTAATAACAATGAATTGTATCTCTACATTGTAAGATTATATTATTATGGCAATCGTTCTATTATTACAGTTATTACATAATTTGTTGATTACTCTAGTTATCAGAATATAATTATTGCGTACCATTTGTTTTATTTCGGCTCATATCACTACCAAACTCAACCTTTGGTTGAAATGAAATACAGTCATCAAATTAATTTGTTTTATATTTTTACAAGATTCTCTTTTCGAAACAAACAAAATATTATGCATTATTTACATTCTAAAATTCAAAATAGCCTGTTTTTTAAACTCAAATATTCTCTTTTGATCATCAATCTACTCAGCATCGTCTAGTTTTCTTTGATCAGCGTTGTTAACACCGTCCACATCCGCATCCGCATCCGCATCCGCCTCCGTAGTTTCCGCAGCCACAGCCCCCGCCATAACCACCACACCCTCCAAAACCATTGCCATTCCTTCCCATCATGGCCAGAATTAGGATCGGGAGAAGGGTATCCAGGTCGTTATTGTCATTCTTCCCGTAAACTTGTGGGTAGTAGCCGCCATACCCTGGGTAGAACTGGCACTGAGCCCAGTGCATCTGTAACAGAAGACAAGGTGCTGTTAATCATAGCTGACTGATTTATCATTACAATGTGTTGACAATAGGCCAGCCGTTGAGTGGTACAACACTACAAGCTAACACTAATCATATTCTGTTTGATCTGCTGTGAATCTAACTGATGCTTGTTATATTTAGCTACGAGTAAACGAGGATATTGTGTGTGGTTCTGATGTAATACGTAGAATCGATCGGGAGTGTATTATTAACTGTAATAACATTCAGGAACCCATGCTATTTTAATTTAACTACTGTTCTATTTGTAAATAATGTACATAGAGTAGGTTTCAAATCAGAAAATAAATCTTTTCAATTGTTAAATAATTTTCTACACGCCAATATACCGGTACTTATTTAGTATGTAGCCGGTTCATTTACTTTGTTAAAATGCAAAGTTATTTGTATTTATGTGAAATTTTAACAATAAACACGACTTCGCCCCAATAGCTATTATAGATTCACAATTTTGTTCAATATTATTGTAATCTTTAAGCTTTTACTGACATCGACAGCAGCACATGTTCAGTAATAACTAGGTTGCTTTGATGTTCTTTATGCGTCAGCTGGGCATTGAATTCGGTGTTTCTAAGGAAATGTAATTTTAGATGGTGGTGGTGGCTTATACAGAGTATGAAAAGGTTCTAAGAAGTTAAAGGTTATAAGAATTTTGACAAGTGAGTTTTGACAAATGACTGCAGCCCCGACGACAGTGGGAGAAAATGCAAAATAGAGTCATCATCTGCCTAGCCTTTTCACAATTATGTTGGGGTCGGCTTCCAGTCTAACCTGATGCAGCTGAATACCAGTATTTTACATGGAGCGACTGCCTATGTGACCCACAACCCAGAGCTAGGTAATACGATACCCTTTGGTAAGACTGGATGTCTGACTTTCAGGTCACTGACTCATATATGGCAACCGGGACCAACAGCTTAACTTGCTTTCCGAGACACGGAGGAAACTCGGTATGTAATGGGCGGTCACCCATCCACAGACCAATCTAGGCAAGCGCAGCTTAACCTAAAGATCGACCCGAGTGGCAGTTCTTATTAAGCCACGCGTTCTTATTAAAATGCAAAGTGGAGTAAACGAAATTGAACAAATCCCAATTAAATTTTCGAATCGTGATCATTGAAGGAATTTTAGCGGATTTTAAAGGCCAAAAATAAACTTATATTTTTTTTGTGTAGGCAAAAATATTGTTCCAAGTGGATAATAATAATACCTTAGTGTAATATTTTTAACTGGGTATTCGTAAAAAATAAGTGAATTTATTAAATAAATTAAACTTACGTTCAGGACGAGCAGGAGAGCTACAAAGGCGACCAACTTTACGGAAGCCATGTTGACAATTTTCATCTATACAGGTTAAACCTACTTTTATACACCTTCATAGTCCAATATAAAGGTAGAAATTAGGCAATTACATTCTAGGATTTCGTAAATATAGGTATGTGTGCCATACTAAGCACGTATGTCGCTGATTATAAACTATTTCCCAATTTTAATTAATTATTTTAATTACCAAAAAGAATGCTCAGCAATTCTTTAGATAACATTAAAAACAAAAACATTTGACCATTATGTGTTTTTTGTTTTCGATGTTAGGACAATGTTACAACCTTGACGACCTTCTTTTAAAAAATGGTCTCTGCTCTGTTTTCTTTTTGCGGTCTGCGATTTTAATCACTGATGATATTAACGAGACTGTTTTAGTTTGTTGTTCGTCGGCCGTTTTAAATGTTTTAAGGTTATAGGCAATTTAGTTCCGCAATATTTACTAATTTATTGGTAACAGGTTATCTGACTGGGTCAAAAAAATATGATACTAATTAGTACATCAGTTAGATTATTGACAAGTATTGGAAACGTGTTTTTTGTTTTATCAAATTAATAAAAATTGACGTAGGCAAAACGCCTCAAAGATCATGAGTGGGGTTTGAGGTCATTTGTAGGTAAAAAATTAACTGACATGTGACGTTTTCTAGGAGTACACGAGTCTTGTTTGTTCAATATTTTTTGAAAATCTATCTAAAGGAATAATTAGTTTTAAAATCCGAGGGAGAGTTCATAGCACAGAGCTTCAGTGGTTCCGAATAATATCTATATGTAGCTGCGTAGGCACATGAATAAAAACAAGTTTCTATCAGCTAGCCGAGATATTAACGATAAGAATAAAATAAATCGATCCGCAAAAACGAAATTATGATTAAGATACTGATCATAATTTTATTTTTCCTAAAATTTAATTTTTCATGTCCGCTTGGTCAACAAATCTCTTTATACATTAACATTAAAATGGAAAACGGGACGATATTTTCTTATGCGGATGATACGGCACTGGTTTTTTCCTCGAACAATTGGGCTGAAACGTATCGAATTGCGCAAAGAGGCTTTAATGCTGTTAGTGATTGGCTTACAAACAATTTACTCACCCTGAACGTCTCCAAAACCAAGTTGCTTGACTTCTCCGCAACTCCATCTGATGTACTTCTCCAAATTACTACTACTGATAACGCTTCTAGTATAGATAAAGTCTCACATTTCAAATACCTCGGCGTCGTGATAGACAATCATCTGTCATTCAAAAAGTATATCGATCACCTCTCTAACCGCGTACGGAAACTCATTTATATATTCAAGCAATTGCGAGAATCCGCAGGTGCAGATATTATGAAGATGGTCTATCAGGTGCTGTGTCAATCGATCTTAAGCTATTGCAACACGACTTGGGGAGGTGCCGCCAAATCTAACCTGATAAAAGTCGAGCGCGCCCAAAGAGCGGTCCTTAAAGTTTGCTGTTTTAAACCCCGCCTATTTCCCACAGTTGAACTATACGAATACTGCCAAGTACTAACTGTAAGGCAATTATTTATTCTGGCCACCGTCAGCAAACAGCACTCCATGTCAGAGTACACACCGGGACCAGTGCGTCGAAACCGCCTTGTTGCCACATCTTTCCCAACCAAAACATCATTCAGCCGTCGCTTCTTTGTTTTCCTCGGACCATACCTCTATAATAAAATTCACAAAATTCTAACTGTGTACCAACTAAATCGATACGTTCTTAAAAAAACTATTCAAGATTGGTTACTACAGCAGTCATATACCGCAACAGGGGGTCTGTTGCAGGTACCCCACCGGAGTGTTCCCACGTTGTCGTCGTGGTGGGGCTTGAGTGTCTCAGTGATCCTTGGAGCTCTGCCGGTAGATATACTCATGCCGGAAAGGTCCAAGTGTGAGAGACCAGACCAAGAGGGACACGCGAGGGGCGCACCGCCCGGAGACGTGGACAGTGTTCGGGTTCTCGGGCGGTGTGCCTGTCGGAGGATGGAACCTACTTGCTGCCCTCTGGTTCGCGTCTGCTCATCAGACGTGACTGTGAGGGTGGTGAGTAGGCGGAGGGAGAGAGTTTGGGAGACGGAAGGGACCACACCCTCTAAAAGGAAATAATGAAAAAGACAGTCGAAAATAGTTTACCCCAGGGCGGTACCAGCTGCTTAGCAGCTGGAGAATCCGCCACGGTCCCTAGTGGACCGTCAAGCCCCTCGTATTCTGGGGGGGGCAACGAACGTCTTGGACAACCACTACCATCTGCCAGTGGCAGCAAGAGCCGAGGAGGCTCCCGGTCCAAAAGTCCTGTGGCCGGCGCAAAGGCTCCCGCCAAATTTTGGCGGAAGGGCTCGCCTGAGCGGCGAAAAGATGCGGGGTCGGAGTCTGACTCTGTGTCTGGCAGCTCGGTGAGCTCTGGGCGCGAGGGCTCTAGGCGCGAAGACTCTGGGCGCGAAGGCTCGGAGGCTGCTGCGGAGCGTTTCCGCAAGCGGCCCAGACCGAGCCAGGAGGAGTCTTCGTCCAACGGAGACTTGACCTCGGCCCGGAAGGTCCCCAAGAGTGGGCGGGGCAAGGGCGGTAGGGGGAGACAGCTCACCTCTAAGGCGGCTGGCCGGCGAGCCGCAAAGGACGCCGGGGAGGGAAGCCACCTTAGCCGGAGGGTTCTCGCCTCGGAGTCCTCCGACTGTGAGCCGGAGGCGGTGGCCGGCGGCGGCTCCAACCAGGAGCGCATGGCTGCGTTCTCGGAGGCGGTTAAGGCTGCGATACGCGATGTGGCCTTGAAGAGGACTTTCGAGTCCAAAAACAAGGCCATTGTCGCGGCCTCAGCCTCCATTCTGGCGGCCGCGGAGACGCTAAGCCGTGGGCCTCCGCCGTCGGACGAGGTGTCCGCATTGCGGGCGGAGGTCGCCCGCTTGGCGACCGCTGTGGAGCGTCTCCAGAAGGAGAACGGGAGGCTCCGCACAGACCTGGCCAAGCCCCGAGCAGCCAGCCCCAAGGAGGCTCGAGAGCGCGGGCAGGGTCAGCCCCCAGCGGCGAAGGACCGGGTCCTGGACCTGATTCGGCAGGAGCTGGGTGCCTTGCGCGCAGAGTTTTCTGTGATGCAAGGCATTGTCCTTCGCCCATCCCTGGGGGCCAAGACGTATGCTGTTGCTACAGCCGGTGACCCCAAGGCGGGGCCGTCCAGCCAGCCAGATGGCGGGGCCGCAAAGCCGGCTGTGGCAAAGGGCAAGGTGCCTGCCCAGGAGAAGGGCAAGGCGCCTGCCCAGGAGAAGGGCAAGGCGCCTGCCCAGGAGAAGGGCAAGGCGCCTGCCCAGGGGAAGGGCAAGGCGCCTGCCCAGAAAAAGGGCAAAGCGCCTGCCCAAAAAAAGGGGAAGGCGGCAGCGGCAAAAGCGCCGGTGCCAGCGGCGGACCCGCCACCCACACCTCCGACGCCCCCAAAGCTTCCCGAGGCCGAAGACGGATGGCACGTGGCCGGGGAAAAGCAGAAGGGGCGGAAGGCGGCTCAAAAAGCCAGGCGGGCCGAGCGCAAACGCCGGCACAAGAAGCGGAGCGCCGCGGCGAAGCTGCGTGCCCCGAAAACCGCGGTTGTAGTCATCACGCTACAGCCGGACGCGGTTAGTAAGGGCGTGCTTTTCCGCGACGTTCTCGCCAAGCTAAAGACGACGGTGAACCTCGAAGAGCTCGGGATCACCGGGGGCCTCCGGGTTCGAGTCACAGCGACAGGGGCTCGAATGATGGAGATTCCCGGGGAATCGAGCGCCTCGTCCGCGGACGCCCTGGCAGAGAAGCTCAGGGCGTCCCTAAATCCGGACGAGGTCCGGGTGTCGAGGCCCATCAAGTGCGCAACTCTGCGCATCCTGGGCCTTGACGACTCGGTCTCCGAGGAGGAGGTGTTGGCCGCCGTCACCGCGGCCGGGGGGTGCTCCGCCGAGCAGGTCAAGGCGGGCACCCTACGACCGGACCGCGAGGGTATGCTGACTGTAACGGTTAGCTGCCCTGTGACGGCGGCGAAGAAAATTGCGGAGGGCCACACCCTGAAGGTTGGCTGGTCGAGGGTGCAGGTCAAGCTGCTTGAGCCCAGACCTCTGAGGTGCTACAGATGCCATGTGGGGCACCATGTAGGGTGCCGTTGCACCTCGGAGGTGGACCGCAGCGAATTATGCTTCCGCTGCGGTCAGCCCGGTCACAAGGCCGCGGCTTGCCTGGCCACGCCGCACTGCGATGCATGTGCGGCGGCTGGGAAGCCGGCCGAGCACCGGGCAGGGAGCAAGGCCTGCGCTCCACCCGCCAAGGCCAAGGGGAAGGGGCCCTCCGCAACCGCCAACCCCACCGTCGTCAAAGCCGCAGCCGCCGCCACCGCCGCCGCTGCTGACAAAGACGCCACCGCAACTCCCGCTGCGGTGGTGCCACAGGAGGTCCCGGAGGGGGCTGAAATGGACTGTCATTAATGGCCCCATTAAGCCTCCTCCAGGCGAATATCAACCACTGCGCCTGCGCTCAGGATCTGTTGCTCCAGAGTATGGCGCAGTGGTCGATAAACATCGCCGTGGTTGCTGAGCCCTACTTTGTCCCGCCCAGGCCAGACTGGGTGGAGGACCTTAGTGGCTCAGTGGCCATTATTGCGTCGGCCGCCGCCGGCACCCCGACCCTTGAGATGGTCAGAAAGGGTCAGGGGTGCGTAGCAGCACGGTTCGGGGAGATCGTAGTCGCGGGAGTCTACTTCTCTCCGAGCCGAACTCTCGCCGAGTTCCAAAACTCCCTCAGGGAGTTAAGTGTCGTCATCGGAGGCTATTCCCTTCCCGTACTAGTGCTCGGGGACTTCAACGCCAAGAGCTTGGCTTGGGGTTCCCGTTACACGGATGTGCGGGGTGGGATGGTCGAGTGCTGGGCTCTGGAAACAGGCCTGGACATCCTGAACCGGGGTTCTGTACCCACGTGCGTGCGGATGCGGGGCGAGTCGGTGGTGGACATCTCGTTCGCCAGCTCCGCTCTGTCACGGCGTGTCGTCGACTGGCGCGTCATGGAGAGGGTGGAGACCCATTCCGACCACCGGTATATCCGGTTTGAGGTCTCTGCCCAGTCCCCGAGTGCGCCGGTCCCACAGACCCCGAGTGGTCCGCGTTGGGCGCTGAGGCAGCTGGACAGGGAGCTCCTCCTGGAAGCCTCGATCGTGCGGGCCTGGGTGCAATCACCGGTCAGGCCCGCCGACGTAAACACCGAGGCGGGTTGGTTCCAGGAGGCCATGTCCGAGATATGCGACATGGCAATGCCCCGATTCCGGCCAGGAAGCGCCCGGCGTCAGGTGTACTGGTGGTCGCAAGAGCTGTCGTACCTGCGTAAACAGTGTATGGCGGCGCGGCACCTGTACACCAGGCATCGCAGGCGCCGCATTCGGCCTCCGAATGCGGAAGCCATTGAGGCGGAGCTGTATGAGGGGTACAGGGCGGCGAAGGCCACCCTCCGCGAGGCTTGTAAGCGGGCCAAGAATGAGGCCCGCGAGGAGATGCTGGAGACTCTGAACAGAGATCCGTGGGGGCGCCCTTACAAGACGGTGCGGAATCAACTCCGCACCCGGGCCCCCCCGCTGACGCAGAGTCTCCGGCCTGAGCTCGTGGAGGACGTGGTGAGCGCTCTGTTCCCTTCGCGAGGGGAGCATCCTCCCCCGCCAATGGCTCCGCCATCCGCGATGCCGGAAGCGGACCGTTCAGGAACCGATGACGACATTCCGGAGGTGACTGGGGTAGACCTGAGAGCGGCGGTACGTAGGCTAAGTGCCAAAAATACCGCCCCGGGACCCGATGGCTTGCCTGGCAAAGCCTGGGTCCTGGCCTCAGAGGCTCTTGGGCCCCGACTGGAGGGGTTCTTTAGCGCATGCATGGAGAGAGGCCAGTTCCCGCTTCGTTGGAAGACGGGGAAGCTGGTCCTCATCCAGAAGCCGGGGCGCCCGGCGGACTCGCCGTCCGCATACCGGCCCATTGTGCTGCTCGACGAGGTGGGCAAGCTCTTTGAAAGAGTAATTGCAAACCGCCTCGCCGAGCACCTGGAGGGAATGGGTCCGGATCTTGCGGAACACCAGTTTGGTTTCCGCAAGAGGCGCTCGACGGTGGACGCCATCATGCGCGTGAGAGCCCTCACGACGGGGGCTGCGGTCTCTCGGGGCGGTGTGGTCTTGGCGGTGTCTCTCGACATCGCCAACGCCTTTAACACTATGCCCTGGAGCTGCATTAGGGAGGCACTCCGGTATCACCGGGTGCCGACCTACCTTCGTCGTGTGGTCGGGGACTATTTGACAGACAGGGCTGTCATCTACCCTGGTCAGGACGGACATTGGAACCGGCGAGAGATGTCGTGCGGTGTTCCACAGGGATCGGTTCTGGGGCCGCCCTTGTGGAACATCGGTTACGACTGGGTGCTGCGCGCCGACCTCCCTAGCGGCGTCAGCGTAGTCTGCTACGCGGACGATACGCTGGTGCTAGCTCAGGGTGGGTCGTACGAGGCGGCGGCCGACAGTTTGACACGCGGGGTTGCGATAGTCGTAGAGAGGATCCGGCAGCTGGGTCTCGAGGTGGCGCTTCACAAGTCGGAGGCCATGGGCTTCCATGGACGTGGGAATGCGCTGCCGTCGGGATCCCAGTTAATGGTGGGAGGGGTTCCCATCGGCGTCGAGTGTACTTTGAAGTACCTAGGACTCGTCCTCGACAGCCGGTGGAACTTCGTGGAGCACTTCCGACGTTTGGCTCCCAGACTGGAGCGGGCCGGGGCTGCCTTTAGGTGGCTCTTGCCCAATCTGGGGGGGCCAAACGCCTCCTGCCGGAGGCTCTACGCGGGGATCGTGCGGTCCATGGCCCTTTACGGGGCGCCGGTGTGGGCGCCTGCTTTGAGGAAGCGGGCCGCCCACTACCTGAACGTGCCCCAAAAGGTCATGGCCGTGAGGACGGTACGGGGGTACCGCACGATCTCCCGCGAAGCGGCGAACCTCCTTGCCGGATTGCCGCCGTGGGATCTGGAGGCGATAGTCCTCGCGCGCCTGCATCAATGGCGCGCGGAGGCGCTGCGCCGGGGGGTCACTCCGCTGCCGCGGCAAATTGCTGCGCGGCGGACAGACCTCCGGTGCGATCTCATGGCGGCATGGAGACAGCGACTGTCGCAACCCCGTGCAGGGCACGCCACGATAGTGGCGGTAAGTCCCCTCTTTGAGGAGTGGCTTGAGAGGCGCCACGGCGCCCTCACCTTCCGTCTGACGCAGGTCCTCACCGGACACGGTTGTTTCGGGAGGTACCTGCACCGAATCAGGCGGGAGGAAACGCCCGGATGCCACCATTGCGAGGATCGGCCGGAGGACACGGTGGAGCACACAGTGGAGGTGTGCCCCGCTTGGGCGGAGCCCCGCCGTGTTCTCGTAGCGGCGATCGGCGGCGGCGACCTCTCGCGCCCGGCCCTGGTGCAAGCCATGGTCCGGGGCGAGGAGGAATGGGACGCCGTCGCCTCCTTCTGCGAAGCAGTGATGCTGGCGAAGGAGGTGGCGGAACGCGAGAGGGAGAGAACCTCTCGTCCCAGCCGCCGCGGGAGGCGCTCCGGGCGTCGGGGGTCCCGCGATGACCTCCGGCCACCGTAGACGCGGGCCTGTGGACGGTGAGTGATGGGCTAACTCGCCGTCCGTCCGTCTCACGACGAAAACAGGCCGTGTCGACGGCGCGTTCGTGTTCCACGCGCGCCTCAAAGAGATGTCAGCAACATGGGAGGGGCCCGAAAGGGCCGACGCCTGTCGGGGCCGCGGGTAGTCCTCTGGTTATCGCGGCCTCGACATAGAGGGCGAAGAAGGAACATGGGTGGTTTTTAGTCAGTAGAAGTCTGACACTCCCTTTCGCTCTGCCCAAGAGCGGGAGGGGTTATTCGATGATTTTACACCCACCAAAAAAAAAAAAAAAAAGGGTCTGTTGCAGGTATTGGCTTAATTAACCTACAACTTACAGGCACATCATACACATACACACTTACGTACACTCATGCTCAAACACTCATGCACAAGCACACGCACACTTTCACACACACATGCACTTACACCACATGATCATTGTTCCAAATTGTTTTTGGTCTTATTTATTTAATTTTATTGTTTACTTTACCTTTACTTTTTTATCTTTTATATTTTAATTTGCTAACCAACCCATAACATTGGTAAGTACTTAACAATGATTCTGTAAAACGCTCTCCGAGTGGAAACCTGGTGACCTGTAATACAGGTGTTTTACTACCTACCACAGGCACCAGTGATTCACAACCTTGTAATTTACTTGTTCATGCCAATAAAGATATTATATTATTAAAACGAATTTAGATAGAAATAGCAAGATATACCTACTATCTTGCTTAAGGTGTATTATCTTACTATTTCTTGGTTTGAAGCTGACAGAAACAATAATATTAAAACTATAAACGAGAGAAAAATGAAATACTTACCTAATTTCTGGAAGTACTAGAAAATTATTCGTAATTCTTTCCTTCTGAAAGTAGATATTATAAAATATAAGTATCAAAGTGGGAGAAGAATTACAGGGCGTAAAAAAATCGTTCATATCACGGTCATTAATAGGAATATTCTCAAAAGATTTATGAAGTCTAATTCCAGTATATTCTAGTTTAACACTAAAATACATACCCACTCTATTTGTCATGGTTCCAAGCGTAGGTTTCAAAGTAAATAACTGCATGATCGCGAGATTTTAGGCTTAGAGGATTATTCGTTGGATAAACGTGTTCTATATATATCTAGTGTGGTAAAACGATTATATCAGAAACATTAGATACACATTTGCTGAGCTGTGGTTTATTGAAACAAGCCCGTCTGAGATTAGCATTTAGATTCTATTATAGAATTTGGTGTCAATGATCTTGCAAGGCTGTTTGGTTTTTTGATAACGTTATTTATATCTTAATAAAATAATGGAGTTTCTTGTTTGTTACTAAGCTAAATTTACCATAACATAATATCAAGCTTGTAATCCCCAAAGGTTAGCCGGAGGTGTCCGTGTACCTAATAGCACGCCCACATTTCGCAGTTATGTTTCAAGTCCCAAACTGGGTGCCGAGTTATTACCAAATCCAAACTAAATAACATTTCCTTAGACCCGGGAATCTATCCCAGGTCCTCACGCTTAACCGTCGCGCTTGCGACCACTATACCTAACGAGGTATGCAAAACAATAATTGTAACAATTAAAGTAATAAGTATGTAATGGGATACGCTAAGATAGATTTTGTCTATGTAAGGCGTTTATTGCGAAGGGGAAATAATACCCCCGTCGGGGCTGCGGGTTTTTCGAAAAGGATACCGCGGCCTCGGCACAAGGGCTTAGAAGGAACATGCGTGGTTTTTAGTCAGTAGAGGTCTGACACTACCGCTTTGCCCAGAGCGGGAGGAGTCGTTTGATGATTTTCCACCTCCCAAAAAAAAAAAAGAGAAATAATACCAATATAAGTTGTATTTATAAAATGTTTTATTAAAAATGATAACAATAACACACACGTTTTTACAAAGCACCAAGTAAGGAACAGCAGTTCTATTGAATGAATTACACAATTTTCCTCAAGCCACAGTAACAGTCGGTTTTCCAGTAACCGTAGCGGCCTTTGGCAATACAATCGTAACATGCACCGTAGGACTAGAGTTGCAATTACTATTGCATTTATTACAATTGTTGCAGTTGTTGTTATTGCAATTATTGCACCCATTGCTACAAGAGCAACCACAGTTGCAGTTGTTATTACAATTACAATTATTGTTGCAGTTGCAATTATTATTACAGTTGCAATTGTTATTGCAACAGCCGCAACCGTTGCCATAGAAGCCAAAAGGTGCAAATGGCGTAAGGGCATTATTATTATTAAACGCTGATGATAGTAATAAAGTAAAAAGCTCATCGTTGCGGAAATCTCTAGAACTCCCATCATTATCGTCATTTATTATAATGACAGGTGGTTGGTTGCCCTGTGATTGCGGGTAGACCGTTTCAGGTTGCCAGTAAGGTTGGTTGCAAGGTGGTTGACCGAAAGCATCATAACCGTACGCATCGTACGGGTTGCCACAAGGTTCACCGTACAAGTTGCAGGATGTTAGGCCGCAACCGTTGTTGTATGAGCTGTAGTTCGGAATTCCACATGCAGTGCAGGTTGGGTTATCACATGGGTTGCTGCATGTGTTACAGCTCAGGATCCCACATGTATTACAGCTTGGACTGCCACATCCGTTACCGTATAGTCCATTGCTGCAAGTGTTACAAGTTGGAATGCCACATGTACCTCCTAATAGGTTGCAAGTCGGGTTACATGTTTCACAGGCTGGTATGGTACATGCAGTGCCATACAAATTGCCATACGGATTGTAGTCCAGGTGGCCGCATACTCCACCATTTTGGTTGCCATATAGGTAGTCGTATGGACTGTACGGATATTGGCACAGTACAAGGTTGAGCTGAAACACAAACCATAGAGATTATAGTTACTTCTTCTTAGCGTGTCGATGGCAATCTAAATTTGTGTCGGCTCAGAATTGGGCTACTAGTTTGCCTACTACGATACTATGATCATTCTCAATATTATGTGGAAACACGTAATATTGCTTCATTGTGACGTGTCAATAATAACACTTAAAATCAAATACTCTTTAACGACATTTGAATCTTTAGGCCCATATCTATACAGCGAAAACTACCTAGGACCCACGAAAATAGCGTAAACATTAGTTTTTTATCATGACAGTTTAATTTACAAAGAAAACAAGACTTTTCCAGTTACTGCTGGGGCGGTGGCTCCTATTTCATCTGACACTTTTCGCAATAAAAACTTCTACAAACTTGTGATATTTTCAACAAGAAATTGGTTCGAGTCTCGAATTTTCTGGGACTTGTTTTGAATAAATATTGCTTTACTGCATTATGTTACAATAACATTATAAATCTAAGTTAATGAAAATACAAATTAGAATAGTAGGTAAGGCTTATCAAAAGTAAACTGTTATAAACCAAAATTAGAAATAAGTTAGGCCAGATGTCTTAGCACAGTATTACAATGGTGGTCTATAGGGACTTAATGCGACTTAACTAATCACAAACTAGTTCATAACGCGTTAGTCGCGTCTTCATAGATCGCTGCTAAAGAACTAGCAGCTGGTACTGCTGTCACTGTAACAAGCTCCTCATTGAAACAAGTGACTTTTGAGTAGCGTTGTGGATGGGCTGTGTGAAGCTATTCGCCTAGAGTACAGTGCTAAACAGCAGTGTTAAAGTCAGCCTGGTGAGTCTGAGAACTGACGTGGCGGAATTTACCGTTATGACCTGAACCGTAGAAGAGATTGTACTGTCATTAATCACTACCAGTGAAACTATTACTATTCATTTCTACAATTAATATATAAACTCACTAACCTGAATTATTAACAGCAAGATATTCAAAATTATTTTCTTTGATCGAGTCATCTCGTCGTTCGCACTATTCTTTATGCCATTGGACTCATTAGCTACGTGTTTATATTCCAATCCGTGGTACTGATATATGGGTCACGCGATATTTCGTAATAATTGGGACACAAAATAATAATTACAAGAAATTTTGTCAAGGTAAAAAAAAAGACAACATTTCTTGTAATTATTAGCTGGGTTGGTCAATAGAAATGGAAAATTAAATGTTGCTAAGGAAAATGTAGTCTTCCGTACATTTCACAACATTACATATAGTAATTGGCTGTGTCCTCTGTCCAACTGTGTGACCCACCCAAAATTATTTTATCCTAAACCGTAAGATTCTTTGTTTATTCATCATCATTATTAATTTATATAACCACCTTAAGAGTCCAAGATTGATACCCCAAGCACCTCCACTTTTTCTCCTATTATCAAGGAATTATCACCAGCAACAGATCAAAAGATGTGGATTTATAGGATCTACATCTTATCTTGTGTAGGCACTGTACGGGAACAAATTTGAGATCATGCTCGCGTAATAGAATCCCTAGATAGCTGGGGTGCAGCGCATTATCTATCCAGGGTTAGCGCCGAAACTTTTGTAGATTTTGGGAATACAATCAAACAATGCAAATACTGAAAACTTCACTTTATTTAATACAGAAAGCAAATTAGACTAACAAGTACAGGAACTATCTGTTCTAAATATAACACTGATTTCATTGTTGTTTGGTTGGTAGGGCTCCTCAATGCAGCCACAGGAGTTATCCGGGTAGCCTCCGAAGCCAGGGAAGCTGTAAGGGTAAGGACCGCTCATGGGGTAAGGAATGGGGTAGGGGATGTAGTTGACACCGGATCCGCAGTTGTTGTTGTAGTATCCACCGAAGTTGATATTGTCGTACCCACAGCCGCAACCGCAGTTGCATCCGCAGCCACATCCGCTATTGTACCCTCCATTGCAGCCTCCGCAGCCTCCGTTGCATCCTCCTCCGCAGCCACATCCTCCGTTATAACAGCCGTTGTACCCACCACAGTTCCCAGAGCCACAGTTTCTCTTGTTTCTCATAGCGAAGATGAGGAAGTAGAGAAGGTGGTGCCAGTTGTCATCTTTATCATCGTCGATGATGATCGGGGGCATAGGCTGAGGGTAGCTGGGCGCGTAGTTAGAGTAGCCATTGAAACCGTTGTAGCTGGGGACGAAAGGGACGGAATCTTGCATATAAGAGTCGTAAGGAGAAACGACTGGCTTAATGATGGCCGGTACTACGAGCTGAGGAGTTGCCTGGACGGTAGTGGCAACTGAGGAGGAGCAGGGCTGGGTGATGTACTCCACGCGGGCTGCTTGGCCGTAGACATTGCATACCTAAACAACAGTTATAAAAAAATATATCGAGAGAACAAGTAACTAGATTATAGAGGGCAGATATACAGTCGCTTCATGTATCATTTGATTAGACTAGTACCCAACCCCAACTCATTTGGGAAATGACTAAACAGATGATGATGGTGATGATCAAGAGAAAGTCTTTAGATCTTCCTTTGCTTTAATTCTTTCAATTCAATAGACTTTTCATTATTCCTTATGTTGGTTTGTTGAACTTACCTTCCAGACCAGCAGGAGAGCGGTCAACACGAAGAGGTTCTTAAAACCCATTTTGAAGGTTGACATTTGATCAATAACATATATTGTGTACTCTATATATACTGTGTGTTTCTAAACCTAAGTGAGTAGGTAAGTGATGTAATGTAGTCCTTTGCAACCTTTGACACGTATTCAGAACATGATATTAGTGTATTGGTAATCTATTTCGCAGGAATATTTATTAGTATTTCTTGCGCTTTCTAAATTTTTCGTAGACCTACTATTAAATGTAAATTTTAACAGGCTCGATTAAATTCAAATAATCAGGGTTAAGCAGTGTTAGAGCAGTGGTGGCCCAGTGGTTGCGGTTCGAACCCAGGCAGGCGCATTATTTTGTGTAATTTATTTCATCACCACTGCTCTCAAAACGGTGAAGGAAAACACCGTGAGTATATCTTAGAACCAAAAATTCGAAGATATGTGACATCTTCCAATCTGCACTGGGCCCGCGTGGTAAATTATAGCCCATCCCTCTCCTAGAGAGGAGGCCTGAGTCCCTGCACTGGGAACAACATAGGCTGATGATGATGATGAATCAGGGTTAATACACATACAGGGTAGGAAATAAAACAAAAATAAATTATGTAAATAAATATATATTTATTCAACAAAACAAACAAAAATAATATTTACTGTAATTGTGAAAGAAAACTGCGGTAGAACCGCAAACCAGCAAATTTTTAATTTAAATTTTCTACGACATTAACTGCAAGATTAGTATTCGCCATCTTTCGAACAATCGATTGAATTTTTGGCTTAGTTAAATTGAACATAAATAATAACCGTTTTGTCTTGCGATGTCTTATGAGTTAATCATCAATTTTTTTTTTGATACGAATAACACCAAAAATTACTTTAAACTAATCTCTGTCATATTTTGCTTACAAAATAAGACGAGTACAAAATAAAGGCACTATTTAGTTGCAGACAACAGGGCTGTTGATAGGGAAGGGAATGGGGTAAGGAATAGGGATGGTCTGGCCACCCCCGCAGCCGCAGTTGCCACCACACCCTCCACCACATCCACCTCCGCAACCGCCACCGAAGCCTCCAAAGCCTCCATTGTCGCACAACATGAGGAGCAGTATCGGCAGGATGGTCTTCATACCGTCGTCATCATTGCTGGACTTCACAATGATGGGGTACGGTGGTGGAGCGCCGTAACCTTGCGGTCCAAAGCACGGTGGTGCATACTGGGCCTGGATCAGGAATACCTGGAAAACAAAAAGTTTTAACCAAGCACAGAAGTGGCAAAGAATAACAACAAAGTGCAATTTTTGGCGATGGTAGGGAAAAAGGAAGTTCTTTATAAAACCTTTTCTTTCAATAAACAATAAAATTTGATCAAACATGATTCGAGGTCTTCATTGAAGGAGCATATTGTTAAAAAGAGTAACTAACAGTGGTACAATATACTTAAATAACTTTAAAAGAAAAAGGAATATTTTCTTACGGCGTTGGAGAGGACGACAAAGCAAGCGAACCAAGCTAGGGAAGCCATTGTAAAGGTTATAATTATTCGCGACAGTAATCTACACTACTTATACCACCATCTTGTCATAATAATTATCAATGATTTTAAGTAATATTCTTCGAACAATAGAGTCTTTGATAAGGGACTCCTTATCAAAGACTACCAAAATTACTTAATATCGATTAATTTGTCACGTAAAGTTATGTAAAATATGTTATGTCGATATGTTAGCTCTATTCGTAGATTTCTAGTGATTGCATACTGTTCTAAGTTGATAGTCGCTTCGTATATCGAACTTTA
Organism: Diarsia rubi; assembly: GCA_932274075.1. Taxonomy (NCBI): domain Eukaryota; kingdom Metazoa; phylum Arthropoda; class Insecta; order Lepidoptera; family Noctuidae; genus Diarsia; species Diarsia rubi. Next base: position 8,418,968 of record OW026414.1, read on the forward strand.
TCAACTTTATTTTACCTTCGTTAATCGGTAATGGTGAGCACGGCCTGTAGCTTTTTGTAAATGGAGAGTAAGAGGAAAATATAGAATCAAACAATGTTTATTTTCGAACTGGTAATTTTTACATTTATTAGAAAACACAACCAATCTACATAACAGTCATTCGAACAGTTTTTCTTTATACCACTCACTCGTATACACATTGTTAGATCCTTTCATGGATCACTTTTCTTAGGCCCACTTGCACCATATAATTAACGACTGACTTAAACAACGTTTAGCGCTAAACGCATTGACTAATTTATGGTGCAAACGGGCCCTTACTCTTGCTAAAACATTACTGTGTTAGCAGAATGAGCAGAAACGGAAGAAACTTCTCTAAGGCACTATCATCTTCCCTTATGATGATAGGGGGCTGCGGCAGGTACGGTTGTTGACCGTAAGGTACTGGGCCATTGTAGCCTCCTCTGCAGCCTCCAGGGTAGCCCGGCCCTGGATAGCCCGGTCCTGGGTAGCCGTAGGGGTTCGCGTCTGCCATCTGTAAGGAGAATAAGAATACAATAAGGGGCCAAAAAGGTGTTGGTGAGGTTTAAAGTTAAGTTGTGGTAGTGTGAACCTTTCTGCTTAGTCTATGATATTCACCTCTTTAAGAGCGTACATAATAACATAATCAGACCAATGTATTTAATTCTTCCAAAAGCTTTTGATAGCCACGTTCGTTAACCGCAAAACTAACAGTAAAAATATTCACAAACTCAATCCTGTGTCACTCAAGTTACCAAAACGAGCCAACCTTAGAATTAAGCAGATGACACGTGCGTGACGACCGTGACGATATAATATTATGTTCATATGTATCCTTAACGCTTCGTCTGCCTCGCATACAATGAGGCCTGAGGTCAGAGGCCCAGGGGACACCTCGGTCAGTGCGCTGGCTAAGCCGATCTAAGCCGATTTCGACTAATGTTATTAGATGATGCTTGTTACGCCATTTTCAAAGCCTTAGAGTGCTAAGGAGCTTGTGTATGACCTATTGAGAAGCATGACTCTTTTAGTTTACGCCTGAAAGAATTGCAGACAGGCGAAGGTAACTTGTAGAAGCCGGGATCTGCTAAATCTTTAGAAACTTTCGAAGGATATCAAAAACAACTCCTTGAGCCAACTGATACTAAAGTTAAAATAAAGCAAATTAAGCTATTAGCAACAGAAAAGAGGTTTAATAGTTATAGTCTCATTATATATTTAAAAAAAATTAAAGATTTGCATTGTCTACAATCAACTGAAGGAACCTTCAATGCATTTGTAGAATATTATAATGATACAGTTTAACATTCACTAAAATAATTCCGCTTTGTTAAGGAAAATATTTCGAGAACCTTTAGTGTAAGTCTAATACATTAACCGTTTAAACCTGGAAGCGAGTGAAATTCGATTACGATAATTACGTTTCTGAAAATGAAAGTAAGACGATAAAATAATTGGAAAGACCGAGGGACCTTTACAAAAAAATATGTTTACATGGGACTGCCAAAAGGGTGTACTATGAACCTAACCCCTCAAGAGTTTTAGACGTGTTGTTATGTTATTTTTGACTAGCACCCACGGTTTCAAATACACAAATCTTTTACTAAGTCTTAATAAATTAACAGCTCGTACTGAGAATTTAGTAGAAGTGTGAATAGGAATGACATCACGAAGTAGTAATATTTCATAAGCAGATTGTTTTTGCCTTGTTACTAGACATCGTCACGGTTATTTGCAAAACCTTGCGGATAGCACACTACTTGTTGATATCCATTATTCAAACAATAGATGTCCTCCAAGATGGTCAGAACCTAGTTGTTTCAGGTTTAATTAACTGATATAAGAGATATTTCTCAACTGCATGCAAAGCCAAGTCAAGAGGCCCAGGCCCGGAACTCTGACACCCGGTTAGGTTAGGTTACACACACGAAAAAGAAGGTAATAACTAAATGATGTATTATATCTTCTATCATATTCACCATGACGAATCTCTGCTATCATAAGCATCTTAAACTGAATTTGAAGGTCGTCATCTAATTTTAAATGTTTTATTTTCATGTCTATATAATTTGGGAAGAATCTATCACTATCTACAATTGGTTAAGGAGGTCTAGTCGCTAAAATATTTAAAACGAGTAGGCAATGGTTTAAAATAAAAGGCATCAAGGCAAGGAGGATTAAAAGCCTCTTGTGTAAGAAGAGCTAAGCAACTGTTCTTGAAATCATTAACTTACTTGCGCAAACACCGCCAGCGACCCCACTAAAACTTAACTCATTTCTGCTAATTAACACTATCCATAAAACAGCATTATTACCAACGAACCTCTCATAAACAACGCAACAAAATTAGTAGATATAATAAAGTTAGAAACTCACATTAAAAGCCACGACGACTGTGAGAAGAATAATGAGACTTGAAGACGACATTGTGGTGATTACAAGTATAGTGCAAGTGCACACAGATTTTATACAAAACTATGAAGACTGATATTTCTTTGTCTTTTATAAAGTCTTTGTTCATCTGGTATTTGAAAAGATAGAGGACAGGTGTGTGACGATGCTGAAAATAAATTCAAATTAGTCACCTGTGGAATTAGTTTATGCTTAATCTTCTGCTCATGTGGCTAACTAAACGTTTTAGTTTGATAGTTCGCTGTTATCTGCTGGTGTGGTTTATGTACTGCGTCGCAGAACTTGGATTATTTCTGCGTAGAATTGTACCTGAATCTACGTTAGCTGACTGAGAACGGCTAAATTGTTGATATTTAAATTGACAGCGAATATTTTCAGTCTATAAACTGATGTGCATGTGGTATTTGTAGGAAGTCTTTTGCAGTTCTTGTCACAGCAATTTTTATTCACTACCTACATCATTAATCACAATCATGTTTAGTCCTATAATGCAAATATCACATTGATATTTGCAAAGCAAAAAGCAAAGCACAAGGCCTAAATGTACTGAACATTTAGGCCTTGTGGGCCTCAATTTACTCTTCAGCAGTATTATTACCTCAGTGTTTATAGTAAATTATGCCACAGTGCAGAGGTCTGATTAACGGCCAGCAAACAGGTTGTGGATGACAACCGGTGTAACGATTCATAATTCGAACATTGTGGCCGTAACTGGCCACATGTGTACATGCCACTTCCTACGGCTATTACACAATGACATAAGCTAGTGTTTGCTCATATCAATATGGTATTTAAAAAATAGAAATATGACGTTGGAAGATTAAATTTAAAATAAGTAAGTAACCTATTGAATATTAAATTACTAAAGTAAATAAAAGTGAATTAATGAAAAGCGATTAAAGTTTAATCTTGTAATATGACCAAGTTGCTTAGAAATAAAACATCACTTTCAAAATTTCAAAATCTTATTATAATGTTCCAATAAATACCTTAGTTTTAGTCTATTAGTAATTTATCACATAAAAACCATTCTAATTATTATATATCACCGTCAATCTATTCAACACTATTGTAGTTACTATCAGTATCTACTAACATTTATTCTTCTTCACTGTCCTCCACTTCGTCAGAGTAATTTTCATCTGATGCCTCTTCACTGTCAACGTTGACTACGTTTTTCTTAACATTCTTCTTTTCTTTCTTATTACTTTTATTATTTGTTTCTTCAACATTACTTGTTTTCGTAGTAGCTTCTGCTGCACCTTGACCATAATTCATCAGACTGGAATACCCTCCAAATATTGTAGGTTCAGGAGCATTGCTGGTGCCGCATCCATTACTAGGACACCCGCAATTTTGGCAGCCACAACTACTCTTCTCCTTCAACAAGTTGATTATTAACGGAATCAAAGTTTTGAGACTTGATTTCGACTCCCTCTTCTGTACTGGGTAAGAAGGATACATGTTATACTGAGGATCAGAGGCATGAAGTTCTGATAGAATATAGTTTAGCATTGAAGGATCTTCTATCACTTGCGGTTGTTGATTCTGCATGTAGTTGCTTAGAGGTTGAGCTTGCACTGTTATGTAAGGAGTTTGGCTGGTTATAGGTGCCACTATTGCTTGGGGCTGTTGCGATGGCACTGGTGAACCTTGAACAGTAATAGCTGGTCGATTGTCCGGACCAGCTACGCGAAATTGAGCCGGAGCAAAGTTTACGATTGGTTGGTTTTGTCCAGAAGACTGGGATTGGATTGCTCTCACCATAAACTGTTTCTGTACGTCAGTTAATTGGTTTTGCGAAGGATTAAAGTTGCCCATCGGTTGGTTCTGTTGGGACTGGGCGATATTATTTTGAGATGCAAAAAGGGATAACAACGAAGGATGACCCTTTAGAGCTGCTAACTCCGCGAGTGAATTAGATGAGTAGGGTACTGTCTGTGTTTGTGATGGGCAGGTATTTGAAGTAGCAGCCATATTGTTTTGCTGCTGATTCGTTTGAGCATTTTGTCTGCAACCGTTGTTAGTCTGCGCGGTGCCACTTTGTGATTTGAATGGACTCATAACTAATCCAGGCGGCAACTGTAATCCTTGTTTGCTGCACGGTATGTTACCCAGTGACACTGATCCACTTTGTGGCTGCAAATTGGCTTGCACACTTAATGATGGCTGCAAATTCCCCTGGAAATTCCCACTGATAGGTTGTTGCAAATTGCCTTGCTGCTGGAAATTAGTCTGCTGCGGCAAATTCATGTTTAATCCTCCGTTTGGTGTCTGGTTCATGTTATTTGGTACGTTCGTCCGCTGCTTCGCTTGTTGTTGGTACCCGATAGCGTTATTGATACCTCCATTTTGATTGTTAGGTAAACCTTGTTGCGCGCAATTCCCCTGTAACATAAATAAAAATATCAGTAACATAAAAACAGTAAATAACTTCAGCAAAAAAAGATAAACACATACCTGTAGATATAAAAGTAGGACAAACGTACAACTAAGTATGGCTGCCGCCATAATTAAAAACTGTACAATATTATTTTATTTCTTCTTATATACAATTAATTATATCTTTCTTGTTGATGTGATGTAATCATAAGTCAATTATCTCTGTATCTTTTATCTGTTCGTGAGATGTGGGAGTTTGTATTATCTCGACTCGTCTCTTCAATTGAAATCAAACGAAATGTCTGATGAAAGATAACGCTAAGATAATGTGCCTTTAATTTGAATAAGCTCGTGTTCCTTTGTGTATAACATCTTGCAATAGGGGATCGGACTGACTTAAAAAAATATGATTCTAATTAGTCCGTCAGTTAGATTATCGAAAAATATTGGATACGTGTTTTTTGTTTTATCAAATTAATCAAAATTGACTAAGATAAGATGTGGTTGTGACGTCATTTGTAGGTCAAAATGAACTATCATAAGACGTTTTCGAAGACTTCACGAGTTTTCGAAGCACTGTCTTCATTTTTTGTTTACTTATGTGAAAAAAGAAAAAATATGTGTCCAATATTTTTTGGAAATCTATCTGACGGACTAATTAGTTTTTTGTCCGATCCCCTATTATGATGTGGTCGACATGAGCTGAAGGTATCGATTTTAAACCCACAACAATAAGAAAGCGAGTGTTTTGTTCACGCCTCCTGAGTTTGAACGACATCTTGACTAAGCAGCGACTATGTTCAAACTTTTAGGTACAAGCTAAGATCGTAGCACTTATGCTTGAGGCTAAAACAATAGTATTTGAACGTCTAGTACACATGCTTACGGAAGTTTTAAAGATATTCAAAGATGTCTCTTAACCTTGACCTAACCCTCAACGGCCATTGAATAAAGTACCTATACAATTACATTTAAATTAATTTTCTTCCCAAGTTGTCTTAGGAATTGGAGAATAATTGAATAAACAGAATAGTTTAGTTCAAATAAAAGCCCTAATCATGATAGATAGAGGTTGTCAGTCAGCACAAAGTTAGGAGCAGCTACCTACCAGGCGCGCAGAAATGAAAGGCAGTGGAGCATTAACAGATAATTGAACGATACATAATTGATACAAGATTGCTCGTGTTCGATCCATCGCTAAGTTATTATTATTTTGTTCTGTTTCGTACAGTAGACAGAACATTACTTTTTATTGCTTGCAGTACCTATTTATTGGCTACTTTTCTTTTTCTTCACGTAAGTAGCCAGCGTTATTATTGTGTTTTAATGCTTGCGCTATGTAATTAAAGCGTATAGGCTTCTACGCCACCTTCAGGTTATATTATTCACCTACTTATATTACAAAGTACAAACAGACGCTTGAGAGATAATTTTTCCGACCTAGTTCCAAAGTTCAATAGCGAGAATTTTCCGATACCACTTCAAACTATTAAGTCTCAATATTAATCTCGTGTCTTCAAACCATTTATTCGCAGAAAGCATACCTTTGTACATAAACGTAATTTCGAAAAACACGTCATATATCTCGGATAATCTCTAAGTGGAACGTGTTCCTAGAGGTCATTTAATTATTAAATTAGTTTCCGAGAGAGACTTTGTCGTATGTTAATAATGTTGTTGTGAGAATGTGTTTATTGTTTTACTAACTCTTACACAAGGGTTCTCTCCCATCCTACTGCATAGAACTCCACTAATATCATTTATTTATGTACTTCGTGTGTTTGTAATTTACCTAATTTGTTCAGAGTCTATCCAGTAGTTTTGTTATAAAATTCTAATAGGCAAACATCTATCATCATTGTTACAAATAAAATTAATGCAACACCACCGGCTCTACTCTAGGTTAATTCGGATTTTCAATTAATAAAAAACTTCCAAACGAATCTTTTACTACAAAACCCTAAAAAACAATACCTATTCAATCAAGACACGACACTCGTATTTACAAAGGAAAGTGATATTAATTCACAAAGCATCAAAAAACAAAACGTAATGACCATGAGACAAGTTAGGTATATTGTGTTCGACAAATGCACTATGATCGATTGTCACAAAGTCCTTTCACAGATAATATACCCGTGTCTTTCTTTGCTATGGCCGGCTGCTATGAAACAACATGGCTAGTTTTTAGCGAGTAGAAGTCTCAAATCTGACACTACCGCTCTGACCCATTTGAAGATTTCGCAGCATGCAAAAAAAAGGGTAGAGACCACATTGATGTAAAGTTTATTGAAGTTATAATCTAATAATTTATTTAATTAATCAGGTTACAATTCGTAAAATGGTCACACAGTGACAATTCATATATATACTGTCTGCGTCTGCAGGAACCATTGCATCTCTCGTCCTGTTTGCGATCGGTAGATACTTGCGTCCCCCTGGCCCCTTACTGAACTTATTGAATTTTGCAACTTGTACGAAACTAGACAGACATCGCGTAACAGGCACGTGGGTGAAACCCTTGAAAACGTGTTGTGTGTTATTGGATACCTAATACTGAATATTACGTACCATTTGACTATTTTTAGTTCTAGAAATTATTTAAAGTAAAATGTAGCCTGTCTCGTTGGTCTGGTGGTTGCAAGAGCAACTGCTGAGCATGAGTCCTGGGTTCCATTCCCGGGTTGTCAAAGTGTTATTGGGGTTTTATATCAGGAATTTCTCAGTAGAAGCCACTTACTTGGAATCAATACTATGTTAATAATATTCTCTTCAATGAAGATTGAGGACGCAGCGATCAAATGATTTACGTTCGAGAAAAAAACCTTTTCTTTTACACACGCAATCATGTGAAAGCATTGCGAAAAATTACGAACATTTATTTCTCTCTGTCTTGTTTTCGTATACTTATTTTGTCAAGACTTGACTGTTTTTTATTGTGATTTTGCAATGTAAACGCAATAAATACGTTCCATTTTAATGGTTTCATAAGTCTGACCACCAGCCTTACCATAGGCTAACTGGTTTGTGGAGGTCAGATAGGCAGTTCGTTCATTTAAAAACTTGGTATTGGAAGCCGACCCCTGATTATGATGTGATTTCGTGAGAAATGTCGTGAGGAAATTTTTGAGTGTGAATGTAGGTCTCCATAAAAGTGAGGAAGACCAGCAGGGCTATTGTGTATCATTTTAAATGTCATTGGCTATCATAGTGTCCATCGATTAACTGTCAAATTGGTTATGGTTTAGTACAAAATGGAACCATTTGACAGTTAATTGATGGACACTATGATAGCCACTGACATTTTAAAAATATACGCAATAGCCCTGCTGGTAAATGTTGGAAAGACTGTATGAGTATGGCTAGAAAGATGAAACTATTGAAATGTCTCATCGTCAGTTATGGAATGGTGACACATTTTCAACATCATATATACATGTCTTATACAATTATATTATATTGTAGGTTACCCAAACTGCATCCACCATCAACTACAAAAATACAGCACTGTTATATTGCAAATACTAGTTCCATTTTGCTAGATGGTCTCTGACACCATAAAACCACCACCACCACAAATACCACCATAAATATTCACAGCACAAAGAATCCACTGCAACCCGTGGCAGCTGGCTAACACAAACATTGTAATGGGACAAGAAAAAACAATTCAAGAACAAGAAAAAACAAATCTCTTATCTTTAAAGTAGATAGGAATAGACACGAATTTGACGACGTAAACAGCACGCTATCAATGGTCACGGATTGGTTCACAATAAACAACCTTGTTCTTAATGCCAAGAAAACTAAAATAGTTAAGTTCGCTTTACCCAATGTTAGAAATCTAGGTCCCAATATTATCCTCGCCAATCAGGAGCTGGAAACTGCCGACTCTGCTGTATTTCTGGGCATTACAGTAGATCCAAAATTACAATGGGGTTTACATATATCAAGCCTAGCGGGAAGGCTAAGTTCAGCCGCATACGCCGTCAGAAAAGTAAGACAATTCACTGACGTTGATACAGCACGGTTAGTCTACTTCAGTTATTTTCACAGCGTTATGTCATACGGTATTCTGCTGTGGGGCAAAGCTGCTGATATTCAAAATATATTTGTTCTGCAGAAGCGAGCGGTTCGTGCAATTTATCAGCTGGGTGCCCGAGTTTCTCTTAGAGATTTTTTTAAGGAGATTGGTATCCTCACTGTTGCTTCTCAGTTCATCTTTGCCAACATTTTATATATTAAACAAAATATCCACCTGTACACTAAAAACAGTGATATTCACAACTTTAACACTAGAAATAAGCATAAACTACGCGCTCCTTTTCACCGGCTTCACAAAGTTCATAATTCATTCATCGGGCTTGGTATAACATTTTATAACAAACTGCCATCTTCTTTTCTAGACTTGCCATTTAATGCGTTTAAAGCCAAAGTAAAATCTAATCTTTGTTTAAAAGCGTACTATTCCATTAACGACTACTTAAATGATAAGAACAGTTGGTCGCTGAGTTGAACACAAGACAATGTTTGTTATTTATTTATGTTCTTTCTCCAAGATTAGTTTACTGATATGTTATGTCTTTTTTTTATTATTATTATATACTTTTTTATACTTGCCTTACTATTGTATCGAGTCTGGTTCTTCTAACCAACCTAACAGACAGATGTGTGCTGGGGAGTTTGTTCCGCCACTTCTTCTTTCCAGCAAAAACACTAGGAAGTGTCGAAGGGGGGGCGTTTTGGGGGACTGTCTCTTGTAAATAAGTAAAGTAAAGTAAATTTTGACGTTCGAAAAGTGCTGATTATCAGCCTAGTTTGAATAAATGAGTTTTGATTTTTTTTTTTTTTTTAAATTGAAGCTGTGTTTCAGTATGCAGACCGACCTGAGCCGACCTGAGCTGAATGTCGGTGGGACAAAATGCAAGATACTTAGTTGTGGAAGTTATGAGAAGCAATAAAAAGTCGAGTGTTAAATGAAAGAATTAGAGTATGATCGTTTTATCTGCTGGGTGGACTACAAATCAGATGAAAGATGGTATAGAGATTGTACTAATGTTTTTTGACTTCCTCTTGTGCCACCACATCCTGTTTTCTTTGCAGATCTCTGACTCAAATAAATCAATGCAATTTAAAATATTGTTTCAGCCACGGATTCTTATGCCCGAAATAATTGAAAATAAAATACTTTGAGGTACCTCAACCTAACAGTTTGGGGATTGATGTTAAATTATGTTTCACAACCATAATTTCGACAGATCTTTTAATCAACGAATAAGATATAATTAAAAAATAAGTCCTAAATGGCAGTTTATTCAACCAGCGTAGCATTACACAAGCTTGTGGTTGTACATCTTGTTAACAACTATGATGGGAGAACGTTCTAGATCCCAGTCTTCCAGTTGTTATGTACTCGTATAGAAACAAGTTTACGACACAGGATAGAGATAATAAACTCACTGAAACCATAACAATAGCTATAAACAATTTCACATCTTCTAAGCTCTATAGAAAATGCTTACCGATTTTGCTACAGAGAGGTAAGTACTATTTTCTTGAATTAAATACTTAGATTGCTACAGATTTAGCGTGACACAACACCAGTTGTACTATAAATTAATTAATATTTCACTTCAATCAAAATGTTCATCCGTTTACAAGCTTAATGCCACAGACAGACTCACAGATATATATACAAAGATACACACTTGAAACTTATAACACCCCTCTTTTTGGTCGGAAATTTAAATTTTGAAGAGAGGCCATTTGAGTGTCCCAACAGTGGGAACATTTTTGGCTGATTATGGAAATTTAATGTATTTTGAGATTGAACTGATTGATCAAATGATAATGAGATCGCCTATCAAACAATTTTATAACACCACTTCAATCAATTTTTTTAGTAACCTCTTCCACCAAAATAATTATCATAGACGCTAATATCCTAAACTGTTTTTCATCAATATAGTTAGGGCCGTGGAAGCTTAAAACTGGGTGTGTACAAGAACAGGCATATTAGAGGAAATTACCTGTCAGTAAAAATTGATGATACAGCTTTCTCATCATGTTTTATTAATCGTTTTTAGAGTGATGTCATGTCTTACATTATTAGCATAAAAATAAATATTTCTTTAATCTATCTGTCGGCTCCTGTAGCGGCTGCAGCAGCATTTGACTCCGATTCTGCTTCATTATCGTTATTATTTTCAGTATTATCAGTTGTTTCGGATTCAGCTTCAACATTTGAAATATTTTCTGTTATTATATTGATTTCTTCCGCCTGTTCTGCTCCATCTCCATTACCTCCTCCACCATCGTTATTTCTGGACATTGTGATGACTGGATTGTTGGTTGGTATTGGTATGGGGTATGGTATGGGTATGTTGTTGCCGCCGCAGTTGCAGCAACCACAGCAACCTCCGCTATTGCCTCTGTTTCTGGTTGCTAGTAAGAGGACGGTGAGGAGTAGGCCTATGTCATCGTCATCATTGCTCTGTGAGTATGCTATGGGGTTGCCGCCATAAAATTGTTGAAGTCCTTGTGCTGATATTTCGGTTTCCTGTTAATAAAAAATAAACAAAATGACGTAAGTTGTCATAATGAGGAATCAACATGGCAGGATATTGTTGATAAAAATTCTAAAATGGTCTAAATATTTTGAACAAAACTCTTAACGTCTTAAAGTGATAACCGTAGTAGAACATGTCAATAAACTTTAAGGAAATGCAGTTTTCCTATTACAAAAGTTAAAGAGGTTGCAGAACTCTTTGTGTTCGCTTGCCAACTTACATTCCATTTGCAACTTCGGAAAACACACAACGTACCTTTCGTAGTTTAAAAAAAATGTGCGGTTTTTCTTTGTCGATTATTACTCTTATAATTATTAATTATTAGTCTTGACCGATACTATCAGAATTTTTAAATTATTTGCAAGCTTTTAGTGATACATAAATAAATAGCTAAAATTAATTTACAAAAAAATCAATTGACTCACCTTATAACTAAACAAAAAAATAGAAAAAATAGCACTAAAATATATTATTAATTTCATTTTAATTATATTAATAATAAATAGTGACTCATTGATGCGTCTCCACTGTCCACCGATAAGACTTAAAACTTTCTCAATGTAAAGATAATTTGTATTTATAGAAAGATTACATCAATGAATTTCTGCTCTTATCTTATCTTGAGATTATAAAATCGTAAATATAAATTATCTCACGTGCTATAAAAGATAATACTGACGTGTTATCGCTACTTCTTTGATTTTTTTTACTATTAGAAATTTATCTTATATTATTACAACAAACGTAAGCAATGTGAGTTCGAAAACTGATTTTATTATTATCGAGTGCATTTTTGAAACCGCATTCTCTAAAATGCTGTTCTTTACTATTTTACTTTCCTTGGTATTTACTTAGTACCTATTGGTCAAATCCTACAACTGTTTTTATTTTCCATACACTTTACTTTTTTATGTCAGACATAAGATAGCTTAATCCTGCAGCCGAAACTTTTTGCATACTCGTTCAATATGGAAAGATAAACCTAATTTTCTTCTTATCATTTTGGTAAAAGCCACTCGGGCCAATAGATGCGTAATGTTAAACGGGTTGCTGGATATTTTTTATCCCACACAAAAATGAGTTTTTTTTTTGTCTATGTGTGAACAATTACAGTCTCGATTAATTACTATCGATTACCACCTTACTTGCATTTTTGAAGATCCGAATGAAACCTGATTCTGAAATCTGCATTGAAAATTGAAATGGAAAATCTATTAATTCTTCACTCAGTTTCAATATTCCAGGAAATTAAATGGAACCGAACTCGGATTTAATTAACTAAGTTCTATTACAAAGTGTAGTGCTACATCTAATAGTTGAAATGGCTTTGACAAATTCGCCGTATGAAAACTTTAGTTCTGATTTATATGTAACTGTCGAATACACTTTGTTGTACAAGAACTTGTTATTGAATCATTAACCCGTGCCTATGTCATACATTTGAACTTTAGTATTTCGTTAGCAGACAAAGAGACAGCACTCCTCAGAATGATGGAGTTAATTCAGTATCATATCATACCTACTAAGATGACCGAGACAAGAAATTATTTCACGAACGTTATGGAAATCGCACTTTGATTTAGTCGACCCAAAATATAGTTTTCTTTCATACTATAATTTAGAAAAAATGTCTTCAACATGGCACAATGCGTCGCTCCTAGTCATCATCCACACAGACCATCCATCGTTTCTTTAGCCTTCCTGCCTTCCCCTATTCTTCAAACATCAGCCACGATATTCTTCCTTGACAACTGATTTTCACTCAATCAATTACTTAGTCAGTTAATCACCAACAAGAAAAACCTCACTAACTGACCGTCGTCGCCAGTTACATCTCACATCAAATATCCGAAAGATAGCTAGCATGACATGCCATCTTTTTCTTTTATCCTTTATTAAGAAAAAGAAAGGTTTTATCGTAATAGATTGCGGTGCCCATTCCTCATGCCGGGCGACTTGCCCTCGAATGTTACTGAGGACAGCATCCTTTGGGACAGATTCTAACGTGTGAGACAAAATGTGCCCGTGTTATTATTGTTAAGAAATCGTTATACTGTCAAATAGCTTTGTATACGGTATTGTATGAGTACCTTAAGGCTGCGGTTCTACTGAGGCGTAGCGGAGACGAGCTGTGCTGCTTTGAAATCTACATATCTTTTCTCCACTCCGCTTGTGATTGGTGAATCGCGGCTCAGCCCCGCTCCGAACCGATCCACTCCACATCATTGGAACCGCAGCCTAATTGTTTTGTTTTAGTTTTCTTGTCAAGAAAATTTGCATCGATATGTCAAATTGTTAAGTCCTAATAAAAAAAAACCCTCAAACATCCACACTCAGGATCCGCAACGATAACTACAAGATCAACGATATGTCAATCAACATAGTAAATTGGCTAGAAGAAAATACCAGTCTTATCAAGGGGTAATGTGGAGGTAAGAATAGGCAGTCGCTCCATGTAAAATACTGGTATTCAGCTGAATCCGGTTAGATTGGACACCGACCCAAATAAGTATATAATAGTTAGAAAAAACCCAGGTCATAATCTACCTGCAAAATAACGGTACCAGAGAAGGAAACACAAGAGATTTCTCGGGTATAAAACCGTAAGAATAGGCGAATAAATATACACATATTGACACACATGTAACATTTCTCTGTTTTTGCATGAGGGTAACGTTCTTGCGTGCAAATTGTTGTTATCTGACAATAATTGCTGTTAACGGTATGCCTCGACTCGTCCATCGAGTGTAATTACAGTCAAAGTAAATACACATAAAGACTCCTTGCTAGCTTTTACATCGTCACTAAGAGAGAGACAGTATACGTGTCTTTAATATTAAAGAGGTCAAAGAATACGCTCTTGCTGGGTATTTGTGCTTATTATTATTTCCGGAAAAAGAGGTCTTGAAGCAATTTTTCTCTCAAGACTATGCACTTCAATCAGCCTTTTGACCAATAGGGATGTTTACTGACCTAAAAAAATATTATTAAAAATATTAGATTATCGAAAAATATTAGATACGTTTTTTTTGTTTTATGAAATCAATAAAAATTGACGAAGATACAACGCGTCAAAGATTTGAGTGGGGGGTTGTGACGTCACTCACCGGTAAAGAGTCTCATACTAATGTCTTGGAAAATGACGTCACACGAGTTTTCAACGCACTGTATCGTCTTCATTGTTTGTTTACGTGAAAAAAGAAAAAATACATGTCTAATATTTTTTGGAAATCTATCTGACAGACAAATTCGATTTTTTTTTTGTGTTAACTACCCTATTGTTCAAATTTTATAATAGACCTTACCTAATTAACTTTTACTCTTTGTGATCATTACTTACACACAACTCTTGTTCAAAATTGGGTTATATGTCGACTATAAAAGCCAATGCAAAAGTGGATAACCCATCAAAGAAGAGATCCTTACAATAATTTCTTCAAGAATATAAACTTTAATAACGACAAACCCTTGTCCACTTCGTCCTTTAAGACCCTCCAATATTTCGTCAGAAACCGTTTTATTCATCAAAGTCTAGTGGTCCCTGACGTACTATGTCGTATTATGTACGGAGCACATTACCAACATATGAGCCTTCAGACTCTTCGAACACGGTTTTATAGCGTGATCCATCACAGTGATATTCAGTTAGGCGTAGAAGTAATAAATGTACAATTTAGGTCGTTTAGACACACAAGGCTTGTGACAAAAATTCGGTTGATACATTACGTACATTACATACATTAGTATATTGTACAGACTGCCCTCCTAGCTTCGGAAAGACGTAAAGCAGTTCTCTACGGCAGTAAATCTTTAACAGCCGCCCGAAAGTTTGACAGCCTATCATGGACTTGTAGTCTCTATTCTCCGTTATGGTGTTGTTTTCTGGGGGCAATCAACAAATAGGGAACTGGTATTTAGGATGCAAAGAAGGTGTGTAAGATCCATGTGTAATTTAAAGTCAAAACATAGTTGCGTTCCCTACTTCAAGAAATTAAAAATATTAACGTTGCCAGCTATATTTATATTAGAAACTGCATTATTTATAAAATCAAATCCACATTTATTTACAAAATTTTCAACAGTTTAGAAGACCCCCATTCGGAGTCAATATGAAAATCAACTATGTACGTTGAAATGTAATACTGCGTTAATGAAAAAGAGCTTCTTTGGTGTTGCACCAAAGATTTTTAATAAAATACCTGATGCTAAAAAAAGTATGCCATTAAAGAAATTCAAAAAGTGTCTTCACAAGTTATTAGTTGAGAAATGTTATTATACCTTGGATGACTATTTTAATGATAATACTATTTGATTAAATTATGATATGGTGAATTATGAGATTATGTAATTTTATAAATCTATATTATTAATGTTGACTTGGATGACTATTTGATTAAATTCTGTAATTTTATTAATTCATATTATTAATGTAACGGACGATGTTCTTTTGTTATGATCTTCTTGTGTGTTTTTTTGTTTTTCTTTCTTGTAGTGGACATTATTAAATTGATTATTTTAATGTATTTGTATTAAATTGATAGAAAATTTTGTTAACTTTGATGAACCTGACTATAATATTTGTATGTCAACAACGACAAAGCATAGTGCAACACTGATCTATTTAAGACCTTGACATGTATGACTAATGTATATATGTTCTTCACCTATGTTTTACAAATAAATAATTCTGATTCTGATTCTGACAACCAGTCTTGCCAAGGGCAACATGGTATCCATCGTGTTACTCGGTAACCCGGGTACTCTCCGCGAGATGGTCAGTAACACCATGAAGTTGCTGCTTTTTCTCGGGGATTTGTGGTGGATCGGATAATGTTCTCACCGGTACGCATCGAACGCGGTTTGGATTTGCAAAAACCATCCCATTATAAAATAAAAAGTAGTGATATTTGCAGTAACTGGGTAGTGATATTTGCAGTCCCGCAGTCTTCAAAAGTGGCTGATCAGACGTTAAAAGCACCGAACATAAACCGATTAACTAAAGGTATGACTTCCATAAATTTTAGATGAGCACAGATTTGAAAGGAACACCAATTAACACAACGGTTACGAGATAAATGTAAAATTTTGATAACTAATGAATTTGTTCTTGGAGAAGCTGAGAGAAATATTGAGCGAGATTATTTTCTATTGATAATTAAGAACGAAATCTGCCTTTAGCTTGTCTAATTTTGGTTTTTTGGAAGATATTGTTATCATTGTTATGATAAGAGTCCATATAATCGGGTATACAATGTGGAGCAGGACGATTGACATTCCTCTAAACCACGTAAAGAAAGGCATGCTCTTGACCCGTATACAAAAAATCAATCAAATCCAATGACTACTTTAGCCACAGGAAATTATTTTTCATTTTCTTATTTTTCAACATGATGTAGATCGGAGTCCGTAATAATAGGTAAACATTGTAAGGTCAGGAACCTGTGCAAAAACCTACGATTCTATTCTCAACGTCTCAATACGCTTGAAAGACAGAGAAAGATGTCATACGATCCCACTCTGACGCGCCCCGCACACTCCCACAAAATACTACAATTATAAAGAAAAAGTAATATTACTTACGCAAATAATGCATTAGTGGTGCATAGAAAATTGCGAGTGTGTGTGTGAGCGGAATTTTTTTCGGCAAAAAGTCCTTGACTCGGTAACTATGTCAGTCAGTGCATAGCGGCGCCCTTTGAGGAGAGCACACGCCTACTTTTTTTATCACAAGACGAGCCGCGCGCGCATTGTCGTGATTTTATGAAAAGTTTGTTGTTATTGTGATTAAAGACGATTTATGATATTTGGATTAGTGCATAGGTTACTGTGACTTATTGGTGTTAGTGTAATATTAGTTATTTAGGCATTTATTAGGTAGCTAGTTTTGTGATTTAGGTTAAGTTAGTAAGTTTTTTAGTTTAATTATGCCTCAAATAAGGTTTTAAGTGATTAATTATTCAATCAGTGATCTTTTATTAATTAACAACTCGCAACTTAGTGAGTTTATGCCGCTGATTTGTTGTTCTCCGATAAAAAGTACCTACGCCCAACATCGCCGCCGCTCGCTGCACCCCGCGCACTAGGTCAGTGACTTTTCGTAGTTAAAGCGTGTTTACTTTTTATGCAGTTGATTCTGCTATTTATTTTGTTTGAAAATTGCAATTTTTAAATTTTCCACTAACTACTAATCTTCGTGTTTTAAAATGTTTCGATGGACTAGTACAGTGCTAGTTTTAATTTAATGTCGTAGTTCCAGATCCACATTGTATAATATTGTAAAAGAGCTATGTGTGACTTCATATTCTAAGACATTAGTATGGCTTTTTTTACCGGTCAGTGACGTCACAAACCACAACTCAAATCTTTGACACGTTTTATTTTCGTCAATTTTTATTAATTTGATAAAACAAAAACACGTATCCAATATTTTTCGATAATCTCAGACGGACTAAACAGAATTGTAACTCAGCACCTCATGCTCAACAATCACGCTTGTGACCACTTGACCAACGAGGAACAAAGTATTTGTTTGTGATGAGAAATGTATCAAAAGAATCTAAGCTTATTTATTGTTTACTATTTATCTCACTGCACTCTCAAAGCACTGTGTTATGTCTGGCAGTGGAATACCTTCTTATACATAGTTTACTATAAATCGGTATTTTACTTGAACATTGTTTTTAATTTGCGATGTACGAAAGCGTATGAACAAAGACCGTTAGACCATTTTAAATAAAATGGGCTATGTTTTTTTCTTAGGCGTTGATTTGTTTTTCTTCAGTCACGACTCACGTGTAACCAACTGGGTCGGAAAGGCTTAAACCAACACGTGTCATAATTCAATGAAAGAGAAACAAAAGAACATTCTAATGTACAGGAGTTTTTATTTAAATAAATATCACACATTCCACAGTACTGTTACATATTATTGCCGAAAACTTTAAAAACACCAAAGTTGCTAAAACATGGGCTATGATAAAAACAAATTCGCTAAAAGTTTAGATTTGTTATGCTTGTTTTGCATTGAAATTCTCTGTTCACGTCAAATATCGAATTTTACTATAATCAATGAAAAAATAACTTGACTATTTGTTTCATATCCACAAGCTTTAATCACATTTTGTATTTATTTTATTCGTCAAAATATACCTCGACACTAGTCTATCTCAACTTTGTTTGTCAGTGGAGGCTTTACCCTTTCCTTTACTACGACCCCGAGTAATGACCGGGTTATTGATAGGAATGACTATGGGGAAAGGAACTGGAGTAGGAGCACTGCTTTGAGAGCAGGAGCAGCCACCACCACCGCTATTCCCACCGTCAAAGAGAGACAACATAAGAATTGGCAGGATACTCTTCAATTTAGATTTAGACTTCTCCATCACAATGATTGGAGCCGGAGCTTTGAATGACGGATTGAATGATGAATAAGGGTTAGGAGCAGGTTGTGAAATGACAGCTAACGTAGGTTCAGGGAATGACGGCGAAGCCATGTTAATTTGTAAAGTAACCGGCAACTGCTGACCACCGAATCCACATCCTACATCGCAAGATGGAATATTTAAAGATGTGGTCTGAACTGGCACTGAAGTTACAGTTGCTATTTCAGTTTCAATTGTCTGTGGGAAGATTTCAGGCACAACGTTTGTAGTATAAACCTCCTGTATTATATTCTGTGCTGGCAATATCTCGGGGGGACAGGCAACCCCAACGAACGGTGATAACTGAGGCATCGAAGGAATTTGAACAGTAATTGGTGTCTGACAGATTTTTGCTACATTTGCGGTTGGGGCGAAACCTTCTACTTGAATAGTTTGTGTTACAGGGGGATAATTTTCTAATATGGTTACGGATTCAATGTCTACTGGGTATGTCAATGTATCAGTTATTGGTTCCACACACGGCAATGGAATTGAAGTTTCAACTGGAGAATAAGTAGAGTAGGTGGGAAAAGGAGGTTGTGGTAAAACACCATAATTCGTTGTTGCAACAGTATTGATGGATAAACCTGGAGGATAGGATCCAAACGAAAATACTTCATTGAAGCGTTGGGAAGGGAATGCTTTCTGTGGGCATTCTGGTAACACTCTATTACCTGTAGTTACAGTTAATAAACGATTAGCTGGCTGAGGAGGCGATCCTGGACATGAATAGGACTCCGTCAGGACTGGTCCCACCGGTAAACTGGCAACAAAGCCATCCTGCGAAAAGACAAATACATTTCATGATCTTAGTGACATTCTCAGGCTTATTCACTTGCCTCTGCAAGTGAATAAGCCTTAAGCCGATTGTATAATTTTAAGGTACACTTTTAGTTTTATTTTTAATTTTGCATGTTTTTGTCTACATTTCAATGGCATAGAAAATGTTAAGTGGAAGTGCGGAGTCTCCTAATACAAGCAAATTCGTTGCTTAAAAGGTGATCTCCAAATACTATGTGTCGAAATGCCTATTTTTATAGAAATAATCATTTATTTATTTATTTATTATCTTAAAAGTAAAGCAGCTGGATAATCTTAATGAACTTACGACGAGCGATAACAATAAAAATACGAACAAGAATGTCCGTCTGCGCGGAGCCATTTCGAATAATTATATTTACAGGGAATAAGTTTACTTAATATACCATGTTTTCATCGCGATATTACACATGATAACATACCTTGCCTATCTGTTACACAAAATCATTGCAGTCATTGTGTTTTTCGTACTAACTATTATTTTGAAACTATGAATTGCTGCAAAACTAGATGTCCAATTGTGATTAAAGATATTAGAAAAGGTCGTATTGTATAAATGGAAAATTACAGTATTTAATTTTATCTACGAAAATATTGTGCTCGCGAATGTCGTTCATTTAATAACGTCAATTAATCTTTTAACTCCCGCTTGTTAAGTCCTCGCAGCCATTTTAAAATTGGTACAATTGCAATGTGCAATGTTTTCGTCAGATAACTATTGCAATTCTGTGTTGTGTTCCGCGACTTTTTGTATTTATCAAGTTTTTTTTTCTTGTTGCAGGTGAGCCGAGGGCACAGCGCGATTTGACACGTAGCTGGTATGTCCAACATTCATAAATGACTTGTTATCATAATGGACTATTTCAAAAGTAGGTGTTCAAGCAATCATCTTGACAATATAACACCGTAAATCTTTTAGAAATCACAGACTTTTGTACGTTTTGGGAGGTTCGCGTATAAAATGGGAGATTTATTGACTCGCGCCGCCCAATTTTACCGAAAACAGAAACCTTCGGTAGACCCGACAATGAGGTTTTGCCAAAAACAGTTGTTTATTGCCAAAAAATCATTCACCGTGGGTGGTTAACGAAATCTGTAAAGGGACATATCGAATAATCGTAAATATCGATTCAATTTCCCCTTAAAATTGATCATTACGTGTAATTTACGTTCGTCCGAAGGAATCGTCTGCGAGATTTACCCTGTGACGAATGTTCCAATTTAACATACAATGAGTTTTTATATTTAAATAAATCTTTTGCGGTCGACCTACGTCATTGTTTATAGTAGAATGTGTGCCGAAGATATCGGAATGAGAAGTAGAGATTTTTTCATCGTCTGGCTAGTGTTCCACCTCAAACTATGTGCTACTCTTTGGCTTATGTAATAGAGTATTTTTCAATCTAGACTTTGTTATCAGTTGCGCGTGTTTTCCAGAAAAAGTCTGGATTCGATAATATGCATTACCTACATGTTATCTAACACCTTTTATCAAGCTGACTAGTTTGTAAAAATATATTTCCATCAATTTTCAATGCCTTTGATCTTTTTTTCGAATTCATATCTAAGTTTTTTATAGGCAACGCTACTTTTTAGCTACATAAAGTGACTTAACGTTTTTTGTAAATTTTCTAAGAAACTACTATTTTTCAATCTTTCTTTGATCATCATTGGGGTGTAAGCTGGTGTATTTTGTACATCATCGTCTATTTGTAACGGAAATGTATATCCGGCATTTGCAGTTTTATAGTCCCCAGTGAGCCTTGTGCGGTGAGGGTGAGGATACAGATTGTTTGAAATATGGACTTTGTCGCAAGCACTCGTGTCTACTGCTTTTGATAGCCCGGTTACACGGCAGTAGGGTTAAGAACTTGACGGCTTTATTTCTTATTCCTTTGTAGTGCTGCTGATGTCAAGTGCGAGTGTGTTTTCGTGTACTATCGACTTTTGGTATTGCTTGTGTTGTATTTTCCGGGTTTTGGTTCTAGTTTTGAAATTATTAGCTTTGACAAATATTAACATTACTTTTGTTATCAGTCTGTAGTGTTCCACTGGTAGCCAAAACCCACCCTCGATTTCTTCCATCGTGGCATTGCAGTGTTGTCAAGCTACAATGCTTATACAATACCATTTCTATGTTTCTTTTTCTTTCAAAGGATTTATTTCAAGTAGGCCAGTCAGTTACAAGCACTTATGAATTGTCGAAATTAAAGCAACAATGAAATTAAGCTACAGTTCTAGTGACAAGGTATAAAAACTGTGAAAGTACTTTAATGCCAAATATATTGAGAAGAACGGGCAAGAAACTCCTTGCACCCTTTTATTTCTGTACAAGGATATTTTGGCTCTTTGCCCAAATCAAAACAATCACACGAATGCTGACCAAACCCCTGAAACCCCTTTCTCGATGCCATTCAAGTGTCGAAAGATGCACAAAACTCAGTAATCTAAATTGACAACACCGAGCTTTTGAAAATCATTTCCATTTTAAAGCTAAAAGTTCACGAACATTTTGTCAAGTCATCATCGTTCAAACTTGTTAACAAAGCTAGCTGTATACGTAAATAACCATTTGTTAAAGGAAGTCGATGTAAGGAAGTTTGTTATTGGTTGAGATACGCGCTTAACGACGTCCGTCGGTATCGGCTGCGGTGTGATTGATGTCACTTTTTGTTCTATATGTGGGTAGTAGTTAGTGTGGAAACGAAGGCTTTATTCTAGTAACGTGCGGTGATTATTATGTTAGTAAGGAAATCAGAATTCTGTCGGTAACAAGTGAGAGAGATAGAGATCTGCTCTACGATTCATAACATACTTAACATTTTAAGATCTTTTAATCATTCATTATACTCGTGCCCTTATCCCAATTTGTATGTTGTGTTTTCTTCTTCCATAATTCTCTGTTTCTCGTTCATCTCAGTTATATTAATCTCTTTTGTGGCCCAATATTCTGATCCATAAATAAGACTTAATGGAATGCAAATAAAGATATGAATATTAAATAAATATTATTAAATAATAATATTTAATAAGTGGTGTTTTTTTTTTTTAATGGGACAAGCCCGCCACACTATTCCCAAACCACTGTAACTCCTGTAAGCCAGAATCAACAGTGGCGACCACAAGAAAAGCGCCGAGACAATGAAGCCCGACGAAGTCCCAGAGAAACGATTTAACTGTCTTGGATCCCGCAACGAAATTAATCAGAAAAGAATAGCGGAGGAGTAGGAAAAACATAATTTTCACTTCCCTCCATATCAGCAGGAGACAGAACTGAACAAGGCCAATAGGCACACAGGGACGTATACAACTGGGATAAGCCCAGTTGCCTAACACCACGGATATTATTGTCATTAATATTACTGGGTCCTAAGTTGTGAGCTGTTATATGTAAGACGATAGAGAGACGATTCAAAGGAGCCGTTCAAACGTATGCAATTCACAATGTCAAATCATTGTACTATTATAGCCTTTTTAACGAAGGTATTACAAAAAAGTGTGATCATAAGAAATACTGAAAACTAAAACAAAAAAACCTTCAAATGTGTACAGTTACTAGGCTTTGTTTCAACGTGTGTTACATTTCATGTTTCGAATTACTCTGCAGTAATTTCGTACGTTTTGCATAAAAATAGCATCACGCCTTAGATTCCCGAAGGTATAGGCGGAATTGTACCTTGCAAGTACATCCACACTGACCATTTGTGTCCTATGTAACAGGTGGCGAGGCTATTACCATTATCTGGGCACAAAAACAGACTCTGTGACGCTACTAAGAAATTCCTGATGGGACCCAATAACAATATGCCCGACCGAGAATCGAGACCAGGACCTCATCCTCAGCAGTCACGCTTGCGACTACTAGACCAACGAAGCAGTAATTTTGAGGGTTCTATAGTCAACATGGAACTCTTAGGACTCGTTTACGGAAACGCTGCATTTTAAACTAACGAGCGAAATATCGCTACTCGTAAAATCGTCGTTTGAAATCGTTAACGTTTTCATACATCGCCATGTGCTTGAATTAAAAACGCACAACGCGCCCTTATAGTTCGCCATGTCCGTCTGTCTGTCCGTCCGCACTATATCTCAAAGGCTCTCAGTAGGTACTAGAAAGCCGTAATTTGGCATTATAAATATACAAATGAGTTACGTCGACAAAGTGTGAAGATAAAATTTTGAGTTTTTTTTCAAGTTATCTCCAGTACACATTAAAGTGGGGATCCCGTCGGGGCTGCGGGTTGTTCGAAAGATATACCGCGGCCTCGGCACAAGCTAAGAAGGAACATGGGTGGTTTTTAGTCTGTAGAAGTCTGGTACTCTCTACCGCTCTGCCTAGAGCGGGAGGAACCAGTTGATGATTCACAAATCCCCAAAAAAAAAAAAGTGGTGATTATTTTTTACTCGCGAAGTCCATAGTGTGGGATGTCGTTGAATAGGTCTTTAAAAAATATTGCGAGTTTGCTCAAACACTTTTTCGATTAAGGGATTCGTTTGTGAAATATTAAGCTTAAAGTGCAAAATGTTAGACTCAAGTCTGGCTACCTAAACCACCTACCTATACGGGTTCTGTTTTGGGCGTGTGAAAAAATTCATGGTAGTTTTCTTTTTATTTTCGTTATATTATTAAATGCTTATAACGAAAATAAAAGGAAAACTATCACAGCTAAGTAGGCTTTACAAGTTTACGAGTAATTGTCGACCAACTTACAACTTGGCCGGTTTTCGTAAAGTATCGTAACTTAAACGCTGACGGAACGTTTTTGTTATTGAAATGAACTAGAATGCATTTGGATGAATCCAAAATGAGATGCACTGCTGCGCGGCAAGACTAGTACGAGATGCGAGACACAAATCTGATAGTCGCGAAGAGATGCTTGTCAGACTCTATCCAAGTATAACTATACAAGTTAGTAGTCAGTACACATAAAGCAGTGTGGCAAGTTGCCAGTCTAACCCGGTCTACGGACTAGAGTTAGTAGGTGTCAATCGACACTATAATTTCGATCCCGCTACGTTCTCGACATGTTCTCGCTTGCTCAATAATTCATACGGGAGTTTCTGAGAATATTCATTAGTTGGCCAGTTTATATTTTACAAATGTAACCATCCAATAAATGTTTTAAACTTCTTTGGGTATCTACTGGGCGGTATGTATGTCCAATTGCTGGACCTTCTTTATTGTGCGTGTGACTAGCGGACGTCGCGTTCCACCCGCGTCGATCCCGTTCCCGTGGGAATACAGGGATAAAAAGTAGCCTATGTAACCCGGGGATAGTGTAGCTTCCCAACGGTGAAAGAATTTTTCAAACCGGTCTAGCAGTTTTTAAGTTTATTCATTACAAACATACATATACACAAAATAAAAATCTTTCCTCTTTATAATATAATATAAGGTTAGACACTAATCTACATTCGTGTCTAACCTGGCGTTAGACTTTTGCCGCTTATGCTTTGAAGATAGCGGGAATCCTTAACTGGTGAGAAGAAGCACACCATCGTAAGAAGTGGTAGAATGGGGTTTTTTTTAATTAGCTATCCAAAAAGGGCTTACACATGTAATTCGGCTTGATTCGACTAAAATCTCATAGATGGCGCTGACAATTCATTTAATTTTAATTATGTTTTTCGGCCTAAGTTACTTAGAGTGCGTGATTTTTATAGTGTGAAGCTAGCTTATAGCATGGTTAACATAATAACAACATTCAAATACGCGTCGTTAGATTACACGTTGTTACAGAATGCGTTGAAGAAATAAAGGTACACTGCTCGTTCCCCGTAGGTGATAGCGTGATAATATGTAGCCTTTATGTTGACCCGACTTCTTAGTAATATTCGTGCCAAATTTGAAGTAAATCCATGCAGTGCTTTTTGAGTTGATTCCGGACATAATAATAATAATAAATTAAATCAGAGAACAGAGTCTGAACAGCTGTGCCGAAAAAAAGTCGAGTGTCGCAATTCGGTGAGAACGCATCAACTGACATCACGCGAACGAATATCTTTTGTAAACGCCGCCTTTCATGCAGATTTGTCGTTTTTTTCGCGACACCAGTGTCTGTAATTAGTGCGTGCTGATTGATGATTTTTGTATGAAAAGGGTCTTTTTATAGACGTAATTGAGGTTACCGTGAGAGGTAATTGACATTAAAACTCGGGAGCCATTTAGCAAGGGCGCAGTCAGTGTGGCGTATATATGTTTTGAAGAATGATTTTTCAACGGGAATTAAGCTTGCGTTTACCAGTTTTACCGGCTAGAATTGTGTCTTTGAGATTGAAGAAAATACTGGAGAGCTTTTGATCTTATTGCTAGAAAAACCATCGAGGCAATCGTCATTATACATTACGTACTTCACTGACAGTCAACCTTATTTAGGGCATATGGGTGAGAAATGGCAGACCGTTAGTAAAAACAGTATAGTATACACACATCTTAAAGCTATTTGTGTATGTGAGTTTAAATGTTTGAGAACGCACCCACGATACAGGAGAAATTCCTAGTGTGGGGGGACGTTTTTTTTAAAAAAAAAATATACTTAAAGCTATATTTTTCCAGTAGAACATGGTCTCGCTTTGTAAGTATAGATTTCCCGTACAATGAAAGATCCGCATAAACTGGTTTTGTATAGCTTGATTGGTCGCTGTGTGTACATCAACATGACATAACTAAATATACAGTTCATACAAAAATAAAATATTCCATTATACTGATCAGAAGATATTTGATGCGACTGAAAGGAGTTACATTACGTAAAACATTTAAATAAGAGTTTTCTTTTCAAAGTAAATCGAATTTCTAATTTTATTTTGCTCTAATTTAAATTGACAAACAGCCGTCCATTGTTTTATGTAATCATGATGAAACAACACTTTTTTAAGAACTTTGAATTTAATGGAATAATTAAATGGTATTTCATAATTGTTTGACTTTCATTGCAATTACAAGCTTTCTACAGAGCTATACAATTTATCTGTCGAAACCACTTTTCTTACTTGAATAGTGACTGATTAATGAAACTACAAGTGTGTGTACTGTTGTCACATGGAGCTAGAAACTTGTCTATGGGTAAGTAGAATGAAAGCAGGCTTGAGTTAAATCCTCTTTGGTGAAGTATATTTGAACGTCGAAAGCGATCTTGAGAAATTGCTACGCGATCAGTTATTGGCTGAAGGTTAGAGGTGAGGTGTTCAAGATATTACTATTTAATAAAGTAAGCATTTCAGCGCTAAGCTTAAACGGAGTGGCCTTTTCCCGGAGTGGATATGTTAGAGGAAGAGTACGAATAGAATAATGTTTTTGACATAAGAAAGAAAGACCGAAAATATATTTATAGCATGCACCAAGTGCACTCAACACTCACAAAAATAATTGTGTAAAACCTTTTTCTGCTTTATAATAAGTAACTACTTTCAAGTAAGCCGCTGCCGCTGCTGTGACAAACAACATAAGATTAATCCATTTATTTTCCAGTCTGGCAATGTTAGTGCTTATAAATACAGATTGAGATTTACAACCTAACGTCTGGACTTCGAGTTAGATTGATTGATGACTAGCTATTCTATTGGACTTACAGTATAGAAATGCAGCTATGGATATTAGCATAGGTCATTTAGTACAAAGTGCCATTAAAACGACTAGTTCACAAAGTAATTGCTATTTTACTATGTTACGAAATCAATTTAAAATCTCCGCAAGTACAGAGAGACGGTACTGTTGTATCTACTTTTTGCCGAACAGTCGAAGTTTCTAAATTAAAGAAATCATCGAGTAACTCTCTACGTAATTGTTTTCTTTTTTTGTTAGATTGCATTGTTTTCACGGCTGATTATAGACCTTGATAAGTGAATATTGGCAATAAAAAAAAGTCGGTAAAGTTTACAACTGTCCGAATATCAAAGGTATCTGAAAAGCCTTAAATTTCATATTATGGCATGAGTTCTTAAGCAACCACATGCATACCATACTTTTATTTCATCATTCGTATAACCATGAATGTTACCTTGAACCTTTTTATTGTTATAAAAAAACATTCAGTTTTAATTTCGCGAAGAACATTCAGGCCCGAATGCAGGATGCAGTAGGTATCGCACTCACGCTTGCAAAAATATGCACATGCAGGAAAAGCAATAAAGTGAGTTCAGAATAATGTACTGACTACGCGATTATGCATTTGTGCGTCCGTGTCCCTCCCATCCTGTAGATGTCTACAGCACATCATCATCTACTTAGCCTTTTCCCGCTAATGTCGGCTTCCAGTCCAAGTAGATAAAGCTCAATACCAGTATTTTACATGGAGTAACTGCCTATCTGACCACCACAACCTAAATACTACTGGGTTATGATATCCGCCGGCAAGAACATATAAAAATAAAATAACTCAACAACCCACAACAACTAAAAATAAAGCATCACTCCCAACATTTACTCCCACCTGATTTAATAAAAGACAACACGGAAGGAAGATTAACATGTAGCACATAATCTGGTTGCCCAACCACCTGATAAGCGACGCGATAGTTCGTCGCCCTGCGCACGAGTGCCGCGGCCGCCGCGACGCCGCGCGCCGTACGGCGTACCTGCGCGCGCGCAGACTATCACACGAACGCGCCTTATCTCTCGTTTGGTAATGTTCATGAACAAGGATGTTTTATTGTGTTATGTTCAATTTAGACACGTGATTTTGGTGTTGTGATGAAATATGGTTTGTATTACGTTTTTATATTATGCAGAAGTTTTCTCGATTCTTGGTGGAAGTTTGTATCAAAACGGCTTCAAGCAATTTTTTTATCTATTTATGATTTTATTTATCGTTATTATTTTATCGGCTAGATTAGGGTACTAAATTAGCTAATTAGTATTCGGTATTGTTTTTGTGAAATAGTTTGAAAACAACACCAGGTTTTTCCAACAGGGATTTCTCTGTTGAACCCCTATTGCGTGGGGTTCGGGATTCTCAAAACAAAAGAACACGATGACATCAAAATAAAATCAAAAGACTAAGGCTGATATCAGTAGATACTTCAAAAACGAATGCCAGCATTCCGTTCCTTCCGTTCTTTTCTCTGGGCTTTAGCTGGGACGAAGAAGTCACAGAGCAAACTTCCCATGTAGGTACATTGTACAGTCGAACAAGCTAATAAGTATACAGCCAGCTAACTTGCATTTACTTTTAAGATTATACAGATACATTTAGAGACTGATGCCAAACGATACAGCGTTTGGCATCAGTCGCCTAATGCGAAACGCTTTTAGCTGTTGCCAGCGGCTTTACCCGCTACAACTCGAAAATTATCCCACGGGAAGATAAAATCGGGATAAAAACTATCCTATGTGTTAAACCAGATTATAAACTATATGTGTACCAAATTTTATCCAAATCTGTTCAGTAGTTTTTACGTGAAGATGTAACAAACATACACACTCACAAACTTTCGCCTTTATAATATTAGTGTGATAATTGCAATAAATATTTTCAGTGTACTAGAATTATAAAAAACTGTACCTAAGTATATACTTATTAGCTTGTTCGACTGTACACATAAACGGTGAAATATGAATGTACTATTTATCGACAACTCTGCCTAACCCCTTGGAGATTACCAACAAAACTATGCTAGAAGCAGTTTATGAATAACTAAACCTTCTAACTCCATATGCTTCACGATCCTTAATGCCACCCCTGATAACATTCTCGTCCAATTTTCAGTTACCCTGCCTGACCTTGATAATGTAAGAGCATCGCCTGTGAAATTTCATCAAAACTGTTCGAAATTCCGACCTCGCAATCGAATGAGTGAGCCGGTAGACTGAAATAATAATATAATAGGTGTGGAAAATTTGTTACTAACATTTTCAAATAAATGACTATGAAACGGTGTCAACCTTAAAAAGAGCGATAAAAAAACTGCTTAGCCAATTGAGAATTCCTCATGAGGTAGACGGTAGATGCTAACCTATTCAGAGCCCGTCCACGAAGTCCTCTATTTGACAAACTCTACTCTACCGATGTAAACTGAAGTCCTGTATCAAGTTTGTTCCTGAGAGACCTGTATGTTGTGGTGTTCTCCTCGACTTGTATTGTTAAAAAAAAAAAAAAACCGAAAGACAGCAGAACAAAAGTGGTTCAGTTTCACGGTCTGCGTCACCCGAGAGGTCTTGCGTTTATTATGTTACACCTTGTATAATGATTTTCACCGGGATTGACAGTCAAGTCAATCGATTTTTCACAAATTTTCATTATCTTTATTATCTTGCTATGGCAACAAACTAAATATGTCAGAATATTTGATAATTGACGACGCAATTTGGACCGTTTACAATTCCCGCCCCGGGAGTATTGGAGTTTCGAACTGTAAGGTCAACAGGTTTCAGACTAGATATTTGTTTGTAATAAGTTATCTAACCTTGTTCGCGATGCAATATACACTCTAGAAGTTTGTCATAACATCCCTTTTTGATTGTCCTTATAGATTGACGATTTTAATTGGAGTGCCTACTCGTGTGTCAAAAACAGAAAAACTGATTAACCAGGAACTTCAATGAGTTACAATGTTGTCTTAATTGCTAAGCTTAGGGTCAATGGAAACGATGTTATTAGGACAAATCAACAGCATGACTCCCCAGCGCTCATGACACTAAATCACATATCAATATCAATTATTTGTGCCTAGTCAATAGTAGAGTCACAGAAATCACCCTTATGATATACGTAGTTCCGTACGGTATGTTTTAGAACGGAAACAACTGCAGTTCAATTCCACAATGAATCTGAACGCGACTATCGACATCTTAAGACCTAACACGTGACAGATTCAATACAATATCCACAGCATTGACAGTTCTCGAACGCGTTGTAGATGCATCGTGTTCTTAAGCACTATCAAATACCTCACAAAAATCAATCGCAATAACTCACCATTATAAATCACAGCAACAATGGTGTCACCACTGCATTCAATGGAACTAAGCTGTACGTGAGGAGAGAGGGGTCACGTGACCGCGGTGCGTAATGTCGCGAACAAAGCGCTTTCATTTGTATGCAGTGCTAAATGTCCCCCTGCCCAGGTGTGTGGTCGGTGCTGGTCCGTGCTTTAAATGTGCTTTATACGTTGGTACCGAAGAAATTGGTACGTGGTAACTGCTGCATGACCCCTTCTAAACAAAAAAAAATATCTGTGTTAATTCATATTATGATTAAACTCTCATCTTGCTACTTGCATCTTGTTACTTTTAGCCACTCCGTGAAAATCATTGTTGTCTTGTCTGAGGGTTTCTTTTAAGTTTTACCTTTACACAGACTCACAGGTCAAGCTTCCTGTGAGCCAGGTCGACAGCATTTGGTTCTTTGCCAGATCATCATTTTATTGGTGACCAAATGAACATGTCTAATGGACGCCATTAGACATTTTGTTTGTTTTGATTACATTATTTACTGTGAACATAATATTTTAGCTTCTGACAAGTGCAATTTGTGGTAATTCACTTGCTACTGAATAAATAAAAAACTTATTTCATTGAAGTGCCATTAAGAAGGTATTGGAACCATCGAGATAAAGACGGATGCCATCTTAACAAAGAAATAAGTACCTAGGAGTAGAATTTTCCAAGGTTTATATGTAGGTAAAGTAAATAGTAATTTGCATAAGCTGTACGATAATAATGATGAAAATGTAATTCTGAACTTAGCACAGTTTAGCTATGTAGGTATCTTTATTATTTTAACTGGCGAATTCCATTATCTCGATTAGGTTTCCACAAAAAAGTTAGGTTTCTATTTCCAATATTATGGCAGCTTCATTTTGTTTTCTTTTTGTACGCATAGACACAGGTTCTATTTTTGAATTGCCTACATTTATATTCGAATAAACTTTTGTGGGGGCGATCCATTAGGGCCGCAAATATGTGTTCAGTTTAATTTTATTTTGTTACGAAAATAGAATTCACATTGATCTACATTGAATTAAATAAGCCTATTGAACAAACAAGATAACTTTAGTACCATAAAAACTCAACATTCTTTAAGTAAGCACCTAACTGTAAATGAAATGTTTGAGGATATATTTTCAGAAGGAAAATTCATCATATTTTCCATGTATCAGAATTTTAGAAACCTAGTCGTAAACTCGTAAGTTACAAAAGGCAAGTTACTCATAATTATCCTAGAAGTTCATCCTTTGTAGAACGTGGCTACCACCGCTTGTATGATCCTAGCCTTACTTTGGAGAGTGGAATTTTAGATTAACATTGTTGCATAGAGTTGCCAGAAGAAAAAAAGCAATGCCAAAAAAGAATAGGAAATACGCCTTTGACCAGCAGGGCTATTGCGTATCTTTTAAATGACAGTGGCTATCATATTGTTCATGGATTAACTGTCAAATTGGTTATGGTTTAGTACAAAATGTAACCATTTCACAGTTAATGAAAGCACACAGAGTCAAAGTGATAATCAATAAATCTGTCAACAGAGATACGCAATAGCCCTGCTGGACAGATATATCTGTAGATTTTCGAAGCATAAATAACGCTTTTTGTTTTACGATACAAGTGGTTTCATTGTTATTTTCAGGATAAAGCTAGTAAAGTAGTAGGTTAAATCGAATCAAAATATTCGTATGAATAGGAGGTTTTGACTTAAGTACTTACTTACTATTTATAAATCGGCACAATGACAAGAAATAACTGAAAATTATCCAACTAAGTTCAGTAAATAACTACTAGAAAATATTAATCTCATATCACATGGTCGATACGACCGCACAGGCATAAGATATAAAATTCCTACCATGAAAGGAAAAACATAAATTGAAAAGGAGAATCATTTTATGAAGCACCAAGAACATTAAACGTGTGATCTTTTATGGATGGGGCTACCTTATACTTAGCTAGTTATGTCCGTAAAAGTTTCCATCCGCAATTTTAACTCCTAAAGTTTTCGTCAAAAGTTACCTATCCGAGTGGCTTTTGCAGGGAAATTCAAAGCAATTTTCCTAGGGTTTCCATTAGCCATTCGAAAATAAACTTTTTAATAGAGAAGGTTAAGGTTGGGTTTTGCGTCGGCTGGTTTGAATACTGCACTGGTGCAATGCCCTTGACCGGTGTGGAGAGCGGGGCGCGTTTACTAAAGCCTTCAAATTAAATATTAAACTTTATTAAGCGACACCACTAGAATGTGAATGTGCTGAATTCAGTCAGCAGTGGGACAGAGTAGGCCCAGAAAAAAATATTTACAGTTAATCCATATTTTTCAAGTAGGTAGGTGGTAGTAGGTTATAATACGTAGCTGTTTATGCGTATTCCATAATTGTTTATAGTTTCATCTAAACGTATCTCCTTCCCAAGTGTACTCAGAACGTTTTACGAGTCTAGCTTTAATTAAACCGTTCAAGCTCGAATCTGGCCACTTTCGGTGACAAATTGGGTTATAAGCCCTGTGGTGTACGTGCGGCTTTCAGAGGCTATTTTTTCCAGAAAAACGCTACCTACGTTATAAAGCTGTTTCGATACAAACAGCTTTATAACGTAGGTAGCGTTTTTGGCATGGCAGGTAATGGCAGGTATTTCAGAGGTGTTGCCTGAATAAAAAATATTGCCAGTTTCATAGAAAGTTGATAAAAAAAACATGGATCATTAACCACTCGCTCAACGAGTCGCAGTTTTACGAGTTTCATCCTGCAATTATTTGACATAACGAACGCCATTTTATTTAAAAAAAAGCTTGTCTATGCAGTTGATTTTATTCCGTGTATTTTATACAAGGTAAACAGTCTAGACGGTATCATAGTGACTAATTACGGCTAATGAAACGTCTGTCCAGAGCCAAGTCAACAGAGAAACTCTTGTTTTATTGTAAACAAAAACAAAATTAAACGTCCAAGCTGACAGAAATGAAAGCGCTAAGTTTACTTACTCTCTTGTAAAGTTGGTAAATAAATTCTTGTAGCTCCGTTTGATAAGGACTTTAATGAGAAAATATGCACAGAAAACATAAGCCAAACGACATCCACTGTAGAACATATGCCTAAAATTTTAATAAAACATCAATTAATGTAAATGATTATAAACTTTCATACCGTGTTATTCTTATTTGTTACTAAGTGTAGGTAAGTAAAAGTTTATTACTAACTTTAAACATTGTTTCTGTTGTCCCAAATAAATAATTATTATATTCTTAAATGTATATTGTTATTTTACAATATATTTAACACTGAAAACGGGATATTTAGCATGTTCACCGTTTATACAAGTTTCCAATATTTTGGCGCGTTTGCAAGCACCATTGGTCATGGATTAACTGAAGTTATTATGGGTGGGTGTTTATGAGCGGACACTTGATGACTTTTCTGTCACTTGTTTGTAATAAAAATTCTCGGTTTAGCACTTGAGCAATCTATCTTAAAGTAAGGATTGTCATATTTACAAAAAACCCATAAAAACCTCATATTTGCAAAACTAAACCTTAATTTTTTCACACCTTAGCAAGACTTTAATTTACCTATCCTTAGTATATTATGCTTTAATAAACCATCTTCCATTTCCAATAACATTACAGCATCCAATTCCACCACGTTAACTCGAACAGCTGTTTCCAATCACGGCCGGTTTCTTCCAGGTCCTATACAAAATTTCCGAGTGAGTCAAAAGGCCGTGGAGCGTGGTGTTACAATAAAATTTAGATCGTCGTAAGCCGTCCGGTTGCCGTCAGGTCGCCGGCTCCCGGTCACGGGCCGTATTGATTGGTCCTGGAGTCCGAACCGGTCGATAGATACCTACCCCACATTGTTATGAAGTTCGTTCTCATGGGAGCGAAGCAACGGGATAGTTAAAAAATGTTTCTAAATAACTTAAACGGGCCTAAGTTATTGGAGATTAGTGTGGGATAAATGACCGAAGGTTGTTTGGGTTTTTTGTTTGTAGCAAGTAACTAGCAGCTATGACCTAAAGAAACAGAGACCAAACGGGATATTTAGCATGTATGTTTACTGTATGTTTCGAGGTCCCGATATTTGCAGACTGTGTGTACAGTGTGAACATGGTAAACATCCCGTTTTCAGTATTAATGAAACCATGTCAGTTTACAATATATCACTTAATATCAGTATCAGCTAATATGGTTGAGGAAAAAAACGAATAGCTTTCAGAGACAAAATAGATGAGTAGGTATTTTGTCTGTGACGGCTATTTATTTGACGTTTCTACACAAGAACTAGACTACAACAAGCTAAGCCATATGTATAAAAGGACACTGGCCAACCACTTGAGAGAGTACCTACGTTTTACTAATTCAAGAACTGCTGCAAGCTAGGCTTATACTTAGGTATCTCTTCTACTCTACAAATTGTTTACCTTCTGTCCGACCTCGTAACTTCTAGCCGCTTGTAAACTATTCAGTTTTCCGGAATGAACT
Organism: Diarsia rubi; assembly: GCA_932274075.1. Taxonomy (NCBI): domain Eukaryota; kingdom Metazoa; phylum Arthropoda; class Insecta; order Lepidoptera; family Noctuidae; genus Diarsia; species Diarsia rubi. The sequence continues at coordinate 8,453,996 of OW026414.1, forward strand.
AACCTTTCCTTCGTTTCCTTATTCCGAAGTAGGTACTAGTGTACTTTTCTACCTAAATTCGTCCTTATTGACACTAGTTCAGCTGTAAACACGCTCTAAACAATAATATATTACCGATATAGTTTTAGTTATGCACTGTCTGAAAAAATCTGTCACTTCATTAACTTATGATAATCCGCTTACTGCCGCACTCAGAGAGCTTTAATGATTACTTAGGCCATCACTTAGTAATGGTTTTGACAGTTTTGTCGTACAAAAATATGTCAAACCTTTACTAAGTGACGGCTTAAGTAATCATTAAATATCTCTAAGTACGGCAGTTAAAACCTAAACTAATAAATTACTCGAGATGAAAACAAAAACTCAACATGCACCCCAACTCCGTTGTACACACTTTATCCCTATTCGTAGAGCTTTTGAGTTAAGAATATATTTCAGGAGTTTATAAAAAATCGGCATCATCGTAAATTAATAATAATAATATTAAAGTTTTATTGATTCTCATACTAAATTAATCCTGCTGACTTTAAAACTGCTAAAATAGTAAAGGTCTACACTTATCAGATTGGCCCGTTCACGTATTATTGATAGCAGCCGGATCCGGTCGATAAGGAGGATGCGACATCTCTCCAGCCTCCCGCAGAATGGCATGGAAAACGATTCGCCAACCATCCTACACTATTGTGTCTTGGATCGTTTCCGGAGTTTGTCTGCTTTAGATTTAATCCTTGTGTGGTTTTGTAAAGTAAAACTAATAAATCATAGTTTACAAATTACAATACGTATTATATATTGACACAAAATATGTCCGTCTTGCCTGTGTAAGTGTCGGTAGTAGATTTTCAGAGAATTAACCGCTTTGTAAAAAATTAAGGAACTAAATAACAAGACTTGGAATCAAACTTTTTCCGCTAAATTAAATAAAACATTTTATTGTTTTAAATAAATGGTACAAATTGAGCGGTCATAAATCAAAGCATAAAGTATAATTTTCCATCCAAATAAATCAGTTTCTCTCAAATATTTTCCCAATTCATGTAGGGCACCATACCCCCACTCCCGTATTCCCATACAACACCACACCTATTTTTAACTCGAGCGCCAAATACCATTATTGTCTAGAGTACGGGTTTGCAGACGGCTGCATTCAAGATGGCGTCTCGATCAATGGTTACCATGGCAACGCGTCGCGCCCGCTCAGCTGGCTCCTGAAACACGCTGAAACCAAAACACGACAGAGATACACTTATACTATACGGCTTATGTATGAAAGAGAGGGGGGTATCCAAGGGAAAATTATGAGGAACTGTGTGAAAAGGATCCCATAAGGATAATTAAGTTTGTGAATTTTCTTAATAAATAGCACGGCTGGAGGTGTGAAAATTCGCTCAGAGGAAGATAAAGTAGGTCGGTAAAACTTTATGTTGAAAACATGAAAAATATTGAACAATACAATAGATGATAGACAGCCTCTTTACATCTTTTCTTTTATTTTACTTTAAAATTAGATAAATAAAAGAACAAGGCCTCAAAGACGAGAAAACCTTGAAATATACCTTAAATATGTCAACATTTTTATGTCCAAACGTAGCCCCGGTAATGAGAGCACCAGACGGTAATATAACGGCCACGTGTATATCTATTATGTATGTGTGTTTGTTAAGTATATATACATTTTTTTATGTGTGTGTGTGTGTTGCTACTGAATATTGAAATGAGCGATTTGATCCCCTGAATGTTAAATTGTATTCGCTTAGAGACAATTAGCGATCGCTGTATTAAATTGTGTTTTAAAAATTATGCGACTCGCTAAGCCCTCAAATAATTCATAATTGTTAATTATTTGTGTGTTGTTTATGTTCTTTTACATTTTTTCATGTATAAACTAAATGAAGTCCCAGTTTTGAATAGTTGCCATTACTGACATTGCTGTGCTTGCATCCTGATTGCAGCACGGCTCGATAACCAAATAGATTCTATGTACAGAATATTGGCAACACCAAAAGAGACCTTTTTTATTACTATTTATTTGTTATTATTTATTTATATTTTTTTTGTTTTTAAAAACGTTGCCCTACACTAGGAATATCTCTTATATCGCGGGTGCAACAAACATTTAAACTTACATACACAAATACCCAGACCCGAGACAACTATCTGTAGATCATACAAATATTTGTTCCGTGCGGGAATCGAACCCGCGACACGCAGCGCAGCAGTCCAATCGCTCAACCTCTGCGCCAACCGTGCAGACAAAGGTTTTAAGTAATATGTTGAGTTGTCTGTCCTGCAATATAATACGAGTATTTTGAGAAAAAATAAGAGTTTGCATTTCCAGTCGCCACAAACCCTGCTAACGACGCCAAAAAACCAGCCCTTACAACTTAATATACAGTCGACTCATTAAAATCCCAACAGAGAGGAACAAATAATAAGCCGTAAACCATCGGAATAAGGCTTTCTTTTCAGTCTCAAAATACCCAAGAGATTAGTAAACTCACAAATCCAATTTACTTAATAGATACATTTAACAGCAATAGCTTTCAAAACTATCACCAACTACGTTCCGATATCCAATTTAACAAAATTCGATGTTCACTTTTATACGGACAATCATTCCCTGAGGAAAGATCAAGCGATCCACGAAACGACATTAATTTGAACAGGTAATAAATATCAAGTGTACATTACACCTAACAAGGACTGTTAAAACTTAACTGGATGTGACTTACTTGACTTTTACGTAAGCCGTCATTTAGTTAAGATTTGAAATACTTTTGTATGAAAAAACTGTCAAAACCTTTACTAAGTGATGGCTTAAGTAATCATTAAAGCTCTCTGAGCCTCATCACGCTTCCCACAAGGTCAGGTCATATTGTCCTTTTGAAGTACCCCATTTCAGGCCATAGGTCTAGGTCATGTCATTATTAACTAGCCCTGACAGTTGGTCTAATTAATTGCCTATTCAGGCTAGAAATCTGACCCTGTGTCTTAATTAGGGAATAAATGAGAATGTAAAGAGTACTAATGTATTTCTTAAGCGGTATATACAGTGTGTCCGGACATGGACTAGCGATATTCTAAATACTTAAATATAAGCTATTTTAAAGTACAATTACACTATAGGCTTAGGTCCAATATACTTCCCCGCTATGTGGCAGCCATTTTGTTTTTTTTGTTGAAGTATGCTCTATGCGAGTACAAAAAAAAACATATATCTCAAAGTTTTAGTCATACTGAGATAAAAATAGGCTTATTCGAAAGGCAATAATATTGTCTACCGTCTGCACTACAAAGCAATATGTTCACAATTCCATAACTTTTGAAAAAAAATGTGAAAGTCGAAAAAAAAAACAAAAAATTATGCAATTCAACCAATAATGGTTAATTACTACAAAAACAACCCCGAGAGCTTTTTTATTTTTTATACTAGATCGACAGTTTTTGAGCTAAGCTACAATACAACATAAAATTCACAACTGTATGTCTAATACTTTAAGAGTTATTGTTGTATGAACATAGCGTATGCGCAAGCACAAAAGGCCTTTGTCGGAACCCTAAACAGGAAATCATTAAAAAAACATAACATTCATATTGAATTTTATTTAATGTTTTTTCCAATATTAAATGAAGATTAAAATTCAATATGAATGTTATGTTTTTTCGGGTTCTCGGTAGTTCTCGGGGTTGTTTTTGTAGTAATTAACCATTATTGGTTGAATTGCATAATTTTTTGTTTTTTTTTCGACTTTCACATTTTTTTTCAAAAGTTATGGAATTGTGAACACATTGCTTTGTAATGCAGACGGTAGACAATATTATTGCCTTCCGAATAAGCCTATTTTTATCTCAGTATGACTAAAACTTTGAGATATATGATTTTTTTTGTACTCGCATAGAGCATATTTCAACAAAAAAAACAAAATGGCTGCCACATAGCGGGGAAGTGTATTGGACCCAAGCCTATAGTGTAATAGTACTTTAAAATAGCTTATATTTAAGTATTTAGAATATCGCTAGTCCATGTCCGGACACACTGTATAGACGGGTTACGTATTGGCTAGATTCTTTGATGGTGCTATCAATACGGATTCGTATATGAATGCGATGTAAGTATTTTATTTTGTAATGTGTTTAATCACCACTGCTCTCATAATAGAGGGAGACCTCATAACCACCAGACCTACATCAATTTATTAAAGCAAGATTTTTTTCAGTGGGAGTAACTTATTTAGAACAATTGGATATTATGAAAAATCGTTAGTGGTTTTTTAGAGAAATCAGGTAACAAGGGTGTGCTAAACAGCTGCTACGTTACATCGTACTACACAATTTGTGTTTTTATTTTACATAAACACAGATCACAAAAAACAACAGCTTTTATAAAATTTCGATTCATGGGATCATTGGTTTGGTGAACAAAAACATCATGTCAAACCGAAAGTCTGAGACTATGATACATTTACCAATCACGTGATTGATTACAACCCATTTTATCTAATGGACTGAAGTCCTGTCCCAGGAGTGATAAAATAACTTTGATAAAACTTATTATGTCTAAACATACAATCAACACACTTAGGTACTATCCCGAAATGAAAAAGGGACAGCTCACTAAACCACCACACACTTAATAGTGTCTGAGCAAAAAATAACAATGGCGCGAAAAGACTTCCCAGCAAAACCCGCGGCTACATAATTATACATTCTCCTAACAAACTAGCAAGTATTAAAACTATCAACATAAGTCCCCATAACTCACATCCCTATCGTCTGCGATTGTCGTGCGAACTTGCAAAGCGTGCCGACTATAATAGTCGCAGTGCCTAGATACCCAGATACCTATTCATGAGCCATTCCCACGGCAGGCTCTCGTTCGACTGCCGGCTCAATTATATCGTGCCCTGCTTAGCTATCTGGTGGAAATTGCACGTTAATTGCTAAACTGTATAACTTGGGGATGATTTTGGAGACTGCTTTTCGTCTGTAAACTAAGCCATGTCTGTCAAGGAAAATGAAAAAACATCACACCTGTTTCTTCTTCGAAGAATTTCGTGTTCAGCAGTTATTACCTTATTGCTATCAACGGGACACCATTCCAGAATCCGGACAGTGAAATTAATACCAAAATAATTATGTCTAATCGGGTGCAGTTGGAACCACTCTCAAACCACCTTTCTCTCTTATAGTTATTTTTAATCTACTTCGTCATCATCACCATCAGTCTTCAGCAATCCACATGACACAATTCTCGGCAACTCTCATCGGGATCTCATCTCTCTCTCTCTCTTTAGTCTTCTTAATTCCACATAATATCTTTCCTGTATTTAATTAATTTCTCATCACAAATGCTACTTTCTGAGGCCTCCTTCGCGTATCGGAAAGATTTCATACACCTTCTTTGCCGAAAACCAAATTATTCACTCATACATATATATCCAAAAGAACGTCGTCGTCGAACACCGTACTACTCAATTCATTTACTTATTAAGTCAATAAAGTAATATACAAAGTTCTTCATAACTTCATAATATTCCCTCAGACTTTGGTAGCGGAATATTTGTTACAATTTTGCGCACGGTTCACGAACCTTCGCGTGAAGACGCTAATCAGTCTGTTTGCGGTGGTCCTAATCGAATTACGCTGCTTCGTAATTGGTAAAGTTTACCTACGCCCGATATATCTATTGTATGTGTGAACTATTATGTATTGTTTACTGATAATACAGATTTCTTTAGGCTGTATTTGTTCTGGATTAAATAAGTATGGCTTGTATACCGGTGAGAACTAAATTGTGTAATAGTTTAATGTTGCTGTGATCTGGTTGAAGCTAATATATTCCAGGGTATTTTTACATCGGTGTTGCTTATTCAAAAAAACAAAAAAACTTATGCATTTACGTCAATATTTTTTTTTTCATTGATTAACACGTTAGTTAAATATTTCATATCGACTTCCTGGGTCTAGATTTCTAGATGAATAAGTAAGTACATTTATGTAGTTTGATCGAAGTGTTTAACCTTTTTGGTAGAATTGTAACAGTTACTGGCCATTTGCGGTCAAAAAATTGTGTGATGCCATTTAAGTTTTTCATAAAAATATTTTTCGGGAAAGTAAATGGCTATAAATATTTTTTTCAACCTTTCAACCAGTTGTATAAAAATTAATTCACTGGAAACTTTTAGTACCGTATTCAAACTCTTTCATTGTTTTAAATAAAGTATTGCAAGGTCATTTAATATATTATTTTTCAAACCCTTCCGAAAAACTGCTTAAAATAACTGAAAAACTGTTAAAAAAGCATGACCCCCAATTCTCATGAAAACTATCTAAGGCAGGTATTGAATTCTTTAGAGTAACTTAGGTTTCAGTTCATTTGAAAGGTTTTAAGTACGTTCTTCAACCATACTTTTTTGTTGTTGATTTACCATCTTTGTTTTTTCAAAGTTCTGACTACACAACAATCTTTAAATTATTTACTTGCCACGAGTACCTTTAATTGCCTTTAACATTCAAAGATTACACATAATTGTGATGTAACAAGGCTTGTGACCATAAACGATGTGATGTTAAAGAAGGTGATTATTTCAGTAATTCAGTTCACGAACGAGGCAAAGGCTAAATGTCATGCAGCCTCTGTGACGCATTACAAGTTAATCATGTGGCACGAGAACTTGTTGAAACAACTGCGTGGAACTGAATGATTTAAGAAAACATGTTTTATATGTTTCTTAATTGGCATTTTCATTCACTGTTTTATGTAAGAGTTAAGTGAGAGTTGGTCTGTTTACAACTTGTTTGAGATTTTTTTATGGCTAAACTAGAAAACTAATTTTGGTGGCTTTATCGCGATATAAACCTGAATAATAAAAAAGCTTGTGCATTTCTAACAACTTACATCCTCACATTGTTTATTTTTAGTTACGATGTGTCGGTTATAAATAACTAACTGCCAATTAAAACAAAATAAATTAAATTCCTAAAATAACCCACACCACAAACTTTAATTAATCACGTTATAAAAAAAACTTCTAAGCTAAACTTTCATAATTATGTTGTGTGTGTAGATGTAATACGAAAACATGCAAACTGAATCTTCGTAAACTACACCCATGTTTTATTTCAATGTAAAATACTGGTGTACATCTGCATCCGGTTAGACTGGAAGCCGACCCTAACATAGTTGGGAAAAGGCCGGGCAGATGATGACTAACAATAATAACATCAACCCGACCTTGGTTGCCCCAATTACTTTTAATACCTCACTGAAAACGCTCCTACTTCACGAACAAAAAACGCATCAGCATCTAACGTCGTTTTATTTTACTCGCACATATAATTCGTGGTGAATAGTGAATACTTAATAGGTTGATAGATGGACGCGGGCGGCGAATGTGAGTGTCCCCGATACTCACGCGCAAGGTTGCCGCGAGTGCGTGGGTGCAGCGCGCATTGGACTCGGCGCACTCGCACGCTAGCACAACCAGGGCCGCAAGAGCATGTGTTTGACCTGTTTTCATTGGTTTTTATCATAAATTGGTAACAGTCAATTGTCTTAGGCCCCTACTGAACCAATTTAAAGTGCCCGCACTGGACCAATATACTGCGATACAATCTCCTGCGTGATACTGATTATAGTCAAACTATGTATGCTTCGTTTATCGATTCAGTTTTTTGAAGTCTGTCACGTCTTGTGATTTTAAGACATAATCATACCTTTCTCTACATTACACCTCTACCGTGTCAAAGGTACAGCATGAAACAATGGCTTTTTAATTGTGTCTATACTCTATAAACAAGACATGCGATGGGTTAAATATGTTTTTCGAATGAAGAATAAAATATCTATCGTGATCTTTGCGGGGAAATTATTCACCAAGAGTGCGTGAATGATACCATTACCTAATCATTGCACAAACATTATTTTCAATGAAATTGGAAAAAACGACAGACAGCCCTATACAAAACGCACGAATAAAATTAATGGTACTATTAACACCTTTTTATATCTGCACAGATTATAAATATCGTGTAGTCAAAAATATCCCGTGCATCACATTGTGTGTCATACATACATAACATACTTGCACGTATGTATGTTTGTATGCTACATTCATTCGTATGTGATGACTGTTTTTATGATAGTGTTGATGACTTCAACGAATGTTTCTTGTGGTGACTTGATGGTCGTTTGCGGGCTATTAAAGTAAACTTACAGGTCGACAGAAAGGCGTTAGTACTTCAAGTACCTATTGGACGATTGACGCAATGATGATTGTGGTTTTATAATGTAGTGGAGCAGGTCTTAAAAGTATTTTATCCGTCTGTAATTAGAATAAACAAGTCTTAGTTCATGCGTTTGAAACTATACACGCACCTCAGATTCATGTGCGTATTGGATATAATCATCACTTGCTCCGGTTACGGAAAGCATCGTGAGGTAACCAGCATGCTTGCTTGAGAAATATTTCTCGACGGGCGGCGTGTAAACCCAAGTCAGAGGCCTAGAGCGCCATAAAAACTCTTACACCAGATTAGGCACTAACCACACAAAAAGATTATAAATGTATTAAAGTTCGTTGCCTTTATTCTAGTAAAACCCAAACGTAGTTTTCAGCAAATGAGATAGCCATGAAAAGCAATTTAATATTCTCTGTTCGAGAAGGCAGATACTATTACGATTAGCATAATAAGTTATAGTAGTAAGTTCATATTTCGACAAAGAAGTAAGATTTCCATATTTCGAAACGCTTGAACTTGAAATAAAACCTGTAAACAATGAACTTAATGGCAAACATGAACGTCAATTATCTATAGCTATTACAGTAGGCACCCGACTGAATGTTATAATCCCGGTAAGCCTGTAAACCCATGAGGCTCGTGACTCGTTATTCCCACTGTAGTACCACCAGCTATTGTACCGTTTACTGCCGATTCCCTTTCAAGCAGAAATAACCCAATTACGATAGCACGCAATAAAAATATCATCAATATTTATGCGTAGTACTACAGACGCCTGAAAAAGTAATATTACGATCTCAGGTGCGATAGAAATCAATGTTGCCAATATAATGGATTGAGTATCATTTAAGTGCGAGTTGTAAGTACTCGTATTTTCGTACTAAAGGTTTTCAGGGTTCGTTCATCTAGAATCAACCACTACATTTTTCTTTTCAGATCTCATAACATTACTTGGGCATAGTTGGGCAAGGCATAAGGGCACTTATAACACTCCAGCCGGTAGAAAACTGTCACAGACGCAGTTACTATTATGGATGGTACATTTTACGCTTTTCAACGCAAATCTTATCTGCTAAGGTAGCATTTTCAGACCCCCGTTGTTGAACTTTTATTGTACAAACCCCTAATTTTAGGCCCTAAAAGTACACGAAAAGCGACTTTGATTGCTCGAAGACTTGCTGGTGAATCCAAAGCGATCAAGAACTGTGTTTGGGTTTCACACCAAAACACAGTTCTTGATCGTTGATTTGTCGCTAGCAATGGTCAAAATCTGACTTGATGATACAAAGCTACAGGTAACTATAGCAAATATCCGTCCTTCCCAAAACAATCAATATAAAGAAGTTAACTTTGTCTCTTCAATTAAAAAAACGACAATCACGTAACACTCGTGTTTAGGTTGTTTCTCTTCATTTAGGGCTAATCTATTTGTTTCCGCCTCAATAAACTAACTTACAGTACGAACGGCTACTACGCTCCCCTCGTTTGCCTCAGTTTTATAGTTTTAATTACTCTTGTGTCCAATGACCTACATTGGGCAGTTGGGCTTTCGGCCGTCCATCGCTGGTTTAGGGGCAAATTGACCAATCTTCTTCAAACGAAGGAGAGATAACATAAAATCACATCACAGAGGTGAGGTAAAGGTGTACCTTATAGCACACAGACCTTTCGCCAGTTACTTATGTTAATTTTAACATTAACTAGCTGAACCCGGCATGCCTTGCAATGCCCTTTTTCCTACCAACTACCTGCCTACTACGTACCTACTACCTACCTACTACGTACCTACTACCTACTACCTACCTACCTACTACCTACCTACTATCTACCTACCTACTACCTACCTACCTACTACCTACCTACCTACCTACTACCTAACTACCTACTACCTACCTACCTACCTACTACCTACCTACCTACCTACTACCTACCTACCTACCTACCTACTACCTACCTACCTACCTACTACCTACCTACCTACTACCTACCTACCTACTACCTACCTACCTACTACCTACCTACCTACTACCTACCTACCTACTACCTACCTACCTACTACCTACCTACCTACTACCTACCTACCTACTACCTACCTACCTACTACCTACCTACCTACTACCTACCTACCTACTACCTACCTACCTACTACCTACCTACTACCTACCTACCTACCTACTACCTACCTACCTACCTACCTACTACCTACCTACCTACTACCTACCTACCTACTACCTACCTACCTACTACCTACCTACCTACTACCTACCTACCTACTACCTACCTACCTACTACCTACCTACCTACTACCTACCTACTACCTACCTACTACCTACCTACCTACTACCTACCTACTATCTACCTACCTACTACCTACCTACCTACCTACTACCTACCTACTACCTACCTACTACCTACCTACCTACTACCTACCTACCTACCTACTACCTACCTAAATACTACCTACCTACCTACCTACTACCTATCTACCTACCTACAACCTAACTATCTACTTACCCAAAAAAAAAAAGAACAAAAACTATCCTATGTCCGTCTCCTGGTTTTAAGCTACCTCCCCACCAATTTCCAGCCAAATCTGTTCAGCCGTTCTTGACTTATAAATAGTGTAACTAACACGACTTTCTTTTATATATATAGATTAAAACGAATAAACATCATCCTCCCTCCGATTTATTTGCGAACACAAATAAACTGGTACAAAAAAAAACACGGAAAAAAAATACACCTTTTTTTAAATTATATTTATCTTATTTATATAAGCACCTTTCGTGCTAATTGGCTTTCCCTCTATATATAGTAATTTTAATTTGTTTTACAAAGTCTACAGTACTCCTGCTGAGAGACAAAATTCTAGCAAATATTAAGATTTTATCTAAGAACGGTCTTTGTAGGTTTTCAACTCAAGTTTTGGTAAACATATAAAGCTCAATATTGTATCAAGCTTTGCCTTAATTAGGCAGAGTTGGGATTAAAATGCCATCTTAAGACTTTAAGACCCTAAATTTGATCAAATAAGAAAAGTATAAATTAATTGCCTTAGCACAGCTAGGTATTTCATAAATGTAAATACACACATCAAAAGTGTCTAGGGATCAACATATATTTTTGCAATAACTTTTCTCCTGATTGATATTAATTAAAATTTTCTTTAAGGATTCATCAAATAAAGTGTTTTCGTTTGTCACAGTAACGATAAACCAAGTCACCTTTGCATTAATAAAGAAATTTGCCATTTTCCTAATAAAGGGATTTTTGACATTTGAACCACTAACATTAAAGTTCGAAAAAAAGACTGAAATAACAGTTTTCTTTAAAATTTTATTGGGTAACTTAAACAATTAATAATCCGTGTTTCTACCGCGAACACTAACAACACAAGAACATCGGTTTGGCATACTCAAAATGAGTTCATCCAAATCACGCTGTGTAATGGCCGCCCATGTTCGTTGCAACAATAAAAAAAGGTCTTCTTGCGACTGGATACCCTCCATATTCGGCAGAGCTCTTCTCTGTAGCATATCCCATGCATGCTCAATCGGGTTCAAGTCTGGCGACTGAGCAGGCCAGGGCAGGACATTGATGTTAGCTGCGGCGAGAGTCTGTCTTACAACTCTTGCGGTGTGCGGTCGTGCATTATCATGCATTAACTGAAATAAGGGACCGATTTGCACTTGTAGAGGAACGATGACGTCTGATACAATCGTCTCAGCATAAATTTGAGCGTTGAGGTTGCCTCCGATCCAAATCAACTCAGTTCTTCCGCCGATCCAAATACCCGCCCATACCATGATGGTTCCACCACTATAAGGATGGACTTCCTGGCAGGATTTTAATCGCTGTTGGCGTCCAGGGGTTCTCCAGTGTCGTATACGTCTTGTATCCGGTCTCATACCAAAACGAGACTCATCAGAAAAGCACACGAAACGCCATTGTTCTTCTGCCCAATTTCTGTGTTCAAGAGCCCATTGATATCGAATCCTACGATTGTGCATTGCTATAGGTGGTACCCGTAGCGGTCTTCGGGAATGAAGGTTCACTTCATGCAAGCGGTTTCTGACTGTTTGGTCGCTAATTAAGTTCCCTGAAGAGTGATGAAGCCTCACGGCTAACATCATGGCGGTTATTGTTGGAGCTCTTCGAGTTAAGATTTGAATGTATCGGTCTTGTCTCCGTGTGGTGCAGCGATACCGTCCTCCATGGCGCTCAGCCACGGTACCAGTGCTTCGGTAACGTGTCCAAAGTCGACTGATAACACTCTGACTCGTATTCAGAGCTAAAGCCACAGTACGTTGCCGGGAACCAGCTTCTATCATTCCCACGGCTCTGAGCATTTCTTCCCTGCTTAAATGACGTCGCCGCTCCATAATAACGTTGGGTTTAATCAGTAGTAGGGAAACAGTAGCACTAATAATGTCTTCAATGCGTTGTATGTTTTTATAGGGAAAATATTGACAGCTGATTTTCATCTTTTACTCGAATTTGATTCACAGTTCCTGATTCAAATTATGAAATGCACCAAAAAGGATCCATATAAATTTATAAAATCATAAATTGATTACAAAGCCACATCTCAATCTCAAGAAATCCGCATAAAAATGCTTGATCCCTAGACACTTTTGATGTGTGTATGTAACCATTACTAAAGTCGATATGACAACAATTTTCACTCAAATTTATTTTTAGACAACATCTATTTAAATGACTCATTAGTCCATTATACACCAAATTCGAGAATCAAAATAAGACAGAATTGTTTATTTTCCAAATAGATATCAAACAAATTAATGAAAACATTCGTTGTAAATTTTGAAAACTCGAAACCAGTTATTTTATAAAATACTCGAGTACTTTTAGTTGGATACATTTCTCAAATTCAGTGTTTATTTATTAAACTCTCTATATTGTTTCAAACACGGGTCGAGTTCCAAACTAACTCAGTAACAGAAAATATTGAACTATTTCAACATATCCAATTTATTACTCGCAGGTAATCTGTCAGAATTTACTTTTATTTAATCAAAAGGTAAATTATTAAGTTAATTTTGTAAGGTAAAAATAGTTTAGTGTCTTAGTAGACATACTTCAGGGCAGGGCAGGGCTATTACGTATCTTTTAAATGTCAGTGGCTATCATAGTTTTCATCGATTAACTGTGAAATTGGTTCTGGTTTAACACAAAATGGAACTATTCGACAGTTAATTGATGAACACTATGATAGCCACTGACATTAAAAAAGATACGTAATAGCCCTGCTGGAGTCCAGTAATTGAGTGGTACGCTGCAACCTTTTCGAAGCAGGTACGTACGTATGTACCTGCTACCAATAGGTCAAAATTACAATTGTATTATGGTGTATTATTCTGACATTCGTGTGTATCTACAGAATAGTCCCACTATTATTTTGAGGATGGAGATCCCAATGGGTCCTTTTTCTGAGTATTTAGGAATATTCTGGGGGCATATCATTATGCCCATTATTTTTATATTTGCTGGGATGAAGATGATAAAGATACTAGTCGAATACAATACCTTCACCTTTTTCTGAAGTAAGTTGAAAAAGAAAATTACCCAAAAATATCATCACACACAAAAATAAAGGCAATAACTCTGTTTTCAGTGGCGACAAAAACAGTTTACGTTACCCCGGGGACACACCCGGCCATTTTATAATAACGACGGGCACGTTCTCCGGGTATCAAAGCGAATAACAGGTGGGACTCAGATTTGTGACAAAAGTATCGAAATACTCTTCGTTATATGCCACCTGAGTCGCTGTCATAATACTCATAATACCTAATATTCTCTTTCATACACTTTACTGACACGTTTTTTTGGGATTCTCTTTAATTGAAGACGGGTACCTCTACTTGGTATTAATCTTGTTATCAAAAAAAAAAAGTCTTAAGAAGAATATCATCATCTGATTAGCGTTTTCCTATCTAAGTATGTCGCGAGTCGTCTTTTAATCGGATGCAGCTGATTACCAGTATTTTACCTGAATAGACTGCCTATCTGATCTCCACAACCACCCAGTAAGCACTGGGTATCCATATTTGCGAGTAGGTATCCATAAGAGGTTCCCAAAAAGAGGTGGTTGCTTTAATTACCACGCTAGACTGAAATCCGATTAGATTATGTTGAACACAAAGAAGAACTCTGCTGAACATCCTCCGTTGCTTAACCGCTATCCTAACCTAGCTTTTAAGGATTTAATCTGAAAAAGATCAATAAAATCTGTCCTTAAATTGCAACGATGGACAAAAATTCAAGCCAACACGGACGAATATGTAAATGTAAAGAACTTCCACGGAACCCGATCCTTTCGCGACACTTTATTGATAAATTTACATGGCCAAGTAGGAGAGTTAACGTGCCAAATATATTCTATGTTCGTAAGCTTTTCTAAATGCTAATGAGGTATAACAATTTACATTTTCAGAGGTTTATTTCCATGGTAATAAAGTTGTTTATTCCTGAGTCTGAAGCGTAAAGGGACATCTCATTCGATAAATGATTTCGAGATTTTATTGTGTTGTATTTTTAGAAAAGTGTGAATTGAAATATCGTGTGGATACTCCTTGGAAATATATTTATAATGAGGGCTTACCAACCCTTTGTTATGAAAAACATTATGGATACGTAAATAAATATTCTCCTTGATCTATAGAGTGTTAACTACCCTCATATGGTGAGCGTATGCATAAAAAATAACTTGAGAATATAGAGAGCTAAGTAAATGTATTTTGAAATAAGCATTATAGCATAGGCATTAGATAATATATCAATGATTAACATTGATATAATAATTGTATTAAATAATATATCATAATGATCATTCTTAATAAATTCATTAATGTTTGCATGCCATCTTTATGGCAAAATGTGTCATTGCGCTAAATTTTATTTTACCATCTTTTGTACCATATTTACTGCAAATAAATAATTTAGACTTTAACTTTGTAAAATGTTCCTATCAAAACAGGAGAAGAACACAACTACGTGGCGACGAATTCGATGACAATATAGGAAAGTTTTATATTGACGATGAAGCCTTGGTAATACGGCTTTTACAAAAGGCCAGCTTGTGCGAATACTCCTGTCATAATCGAGGCCAGCTATGTCACAAATCATCAAAATATACATTCGACTACCAAATACAGACGCACATTAAACATTAAAGCACTTTATGAAAAGTAATAAGTATGTAAAACTTGTGAGAACACGGACTTTTTAATTGACGCAATAATTCTTCGCCTTAAAGTCTGTGTAACGTCCATTGCTCTCTTACTTACTGCTTGAATAAACATTTTTTATGCTAGTGGAGCAATGGTCAGAATTCTCTTGACATTGCCAAAGGTGAAGGCGTTAAATTCCCGTCACAAAAGTCCAATAATGACGAAATTAAATCCAGTAATTGCCGTCTGAAGAAAGACCTAATATTAAACGTTTTTACGAGACCCCGAATCGTCTTTGTGTACGTCACAAGTCCTGAATTACTGCCCCGTTTTACGGTTTTCTCGGAGTGAGGAATTATATTTTCAAGTTGGCGGTCCTCTGAAGAGTATGGGCCTCATAATGACCGTTATATGTCGTAGGTTGCTGGTATATTTTTTGTTATACTTCTATTCGTTTTTACTAACACTACTTTAATAATTGCTGAAAAAAACGATTACAGCCATTATGATAAGTGCGAGTCGGAGTCGCGCATGAAGGGTTCCGTACCATCGTTGTAGGGCGGCAACAAAAATACCCATTCTGTAAACACTTTAACGGTTCACCTTTTACGGATCATGAAATACAGCCCGCTGACAGACAGACGGGCGGACGGACAACGGAGGCTGACTAATAGGTACGCCTTGGTTAACCTTCGGGAATGGAACGTTGAATTAAAAGAGCCAAAGAGCCCATATAGGTTTTCGACTTTTGGCTCAGCGCTAATAGCTAAAAAATCCAACAGTAAAATACATACACGTCAAACACATAACCCTCCTTTTGGGCTTCGCCGCAGTCGGGTAAATAGTAATATTTAGGCATGTCAATTGTTAATTTGTCAGTCAAAACGGGCATTATTGTATTTCAAATAAACAGGCGACAGGTCTTCTTGGTAAATCCTCACCGTTATCTATGGACTTGTACACTCACAGGGAAAACTGAAAAGTCTAATAACTATTTATTACACCAGCACACCCTTCAAACACAGAAGTTTTCATCACCACTCTTGGTAGACAGATCGATCACAGTAATTATTAATCGCAGACCGAGCGACGCCTCTGTCAACCTCTCTGTTCCTTCCTCCATCTCTTACTAAACCCATAGGTGTAAAGGGGATGACAATCCATGCAACCACACGTTACAAGTACATTTTCAAGTTATCCTTACATATCGCGCTTATTCGCGTGAAACCCGTGAATGTTTTCCTCACGTATGTTTTATTTAATCGCCTGAAAACGGTGAAACGGAGTTAAGATACGGGTCCATACTGTAGGATGCGGTTTTAATGAATAGATATCAATCAATCACAGTCAGTATACTTTCTGTAACCAATCGACAGGCCCTACCAGGTTGTGCCATCATAGTTTTCCTCTACTTCGCCTATATCTATCTGGCTATGATCTGGCTTGTGTACCTAAAGCAGATCCAAGGTATACCCACAAGTCCGTTATAACAATTAGCTGACTCACCTTTGCATAAATTTACAATAAAAAAATAAAAAGTAGAAGTTGAGATTTTTTTGAATACGATAGAATTTTATAATTCTTTTATATTTTTACCATATGAGCAAAGTAAAAATATATAAAAGAATAATAGAATCCTAGATTCATATTCTAAATCTCAACCATATAAATGCAAAGGTAGGTGTAGCTAATTTCGCGCCCGGCCCTGGTGCAAGCCATGGTCCGGGGCGAGGAGGAATGGGACGCCGTCGCCTCCTTCTGCGAAGCAGTGATGCTGGCGAAGGAGGTGGCGGAACGCGAGAGGGAGAGAACCTCTCGTCCCAGCCGCCGCGGGAGGCGCTCCGGGCGTCGGGGGTCCCGCGATGACCTCCGGCCACCGTAGACGCGGGCCTGTGGACGGTGAGTGATGGGCTAACTCGCCGTCCGTCCGTCTCACGACGAAAACAGGCCGTGTCGACGGCGCGTTCGTGTTCCACGCGCGCCTCAAAGAGATGTCAGCAACATGGGAGGGGCCCGAAAGGGCCGACGCCTGTCGGGGCCGCGGGTAGTCCTCTGGTTATCGCGGCCTCGACATAGAGGGCGAAGAAGGAACATGGGTGGTTTTTAGTCAGTAGAAGTCTGACACTCCCTTTCGCTCTGCCCAAGAGCGGGAGGGGTTATTCGATGATTTTACACCCACCAAAAAAAAAAAAAAAAAAAAGGTGTAGCTAATTGCTGACTGTACGTATCTCATCTATTATCCGTTTGAGATAAACAAAAGCTCAAAAGTATTTTGATGGAACATGTATTTCCCTGATATTAAGGCCGTGACCTCTAAACGGTTAAACTAAACTAAACCCGAGTGTAGTCACATCACGACCTAATTTCTGCCATGGCGTGACCCCATTACGAAATATCAATAAAGAGTTTTATGTAAAAAGTCTTTCCTGCACGTGGTACGCACGTGGATATGGCTTGTGCCTTGGATTTTGTCTGTGGTTGATTTATTGTCATGATATGAACCTGACTGACAATCTGGTGTCAAATCAATTTTGTTATTTGTTGTGATGGTTGTGATTGGTTGATTGACAACCAATAGATTCATTTGACATTCGTTTTCGGATTGATAAACTTTCAGGAATGTCGAGACTTCGAGAGTCATAAAAATTCCAAAACTTATTTTTGTAATTTATTTGTTGTCATTTTTTTTCACCTGAAGGTCTACTTATTTTTCAAAGTGGACTTCTTACTGGTTTTTTGCCATAGAACTTTTTACATTGGACCCACTATTACAAACGTACGTACGTTTAAATGAGAAACTAGACAAGGGCCTGGCAACTCGAAAATAGAGTTCCAATTTACTGAAGGCCCATGGCATTGACATCTTTTTCACTAACTTAGAACGAAATCTATAAAAACATCAGATTTATAGCCGTTGAGATAAGCCCAGTAAGTCAAGATTCCAATTTATTTTCTACTAACAAATTTTCCGCCATGCTAACAGATTCCTATAATCCAAAATATTTGATCTTGACTTAAATGAAATGTTATGTCAACGGGACTACTTTTGGTGATTTATAGAGGTTCTACAGTTTTTTGCAAATAAGATCAAGCGTGAAACGAGTTTTTCTTGAATTCTGGCTAAATGATGCATGTATCACTTTCAGTCATCATTATTTACTTGCCTATGTCCCAATTTGAGGTCGGCAAAGTATATCTTCGTTTTCGATACTTCTCTCAGACCATACATCGTTTCAGTCTTCCTCTACTCTAATATTCATCCACATTCATACTGAAAACTTTCCTGACGACATTTCGTCATTCCTCGGCATCACATGCATGCCCATACCTCGACAACCGACTGGTAGATTACCTCACAACTTTTAGGTCACAGTGAACTTATCAGTTAATAATTTCCAACCTGTTTTTACATAGTTTGAACATCGAGAGGGAACAGGCATGTCTTAGAACCAAAAAATTTGAAGTCATGTGGCATCTACCAATCCGCACTGGGCACGCATGGTCCACCATCCCTCTCCTAGTGAGGAGGCCTGATTCCCTGCAGTGGGAACACTGGCTGATAATGATAATGATGATAAAAAAATTCGCTCCCGCTGTTTGTACGCTTAGATCTTTAAAACTACGCAACAGATTTTAATACAGTTTTCAGCAAAAACTAGAGTGATTCAAGAGAAAGGTTTTTGTGCAATGTACAGTAGTATCTACATTACACCCGTGCGAATCCGGGGCGGGTCGCTAGTTGTGGATAATAAATGAAGACTAAACACTGAAGACATTAAAGCATCTAAGTCTAGTCTGTAAGGAACATCTTCATTTAGTTCAAGTAAAGGTGAACAGTAGCCATCAGCCAGGATTAGCCAACGCAAACAAGAAACGACACAAATAACAATTAATTAAACATACCTCGTCGTCTAGCTCTATTCGCAGCCTGTCTACAAAGTTTCCAGCGCCTAATGAGACGAGCACGCTTTAAAAACATACTATAAAATGCATCAGACTGAACTCGTCCGAAGATAATATTGTGGCTGTCATATCGGATTATCACACCTAAAATCCTTGAAGGGTTTGGCTGAGGTGTACACCTACCTTCGTTTCGCCATTCAAGTTTTAACTCTATCTATCTCTTTGTTTTTGATTCTATCTATCATCCCCTGCATAGCCATTTCAGAACTATGTTAAGGACGGTTTTCAGTCTTACAGGATGCAGCTGAATACCAGGAGTCACATGGAGTGACTACCTGTCTGACCTTCAAAACCCGATTATTGGATAACAATGATGCAAATTAGTAAAACTGGCTGCCAATTTTGGCTTTCTTGACCCTCAAAGATCTTCCAATGACAGCTGGGACCAATGGTCTGACGTGCTTTCCGAGGCACGGAGAGTTCCTGAGCACAATGGCCATCCATTCACTAACCGACCTCGGCAACCATTGCTTATCCTTGAAGATGAAGCGTTGCTCTATCTATCATTGAACCCAAACATCGCTCGCCTATTCTCGTTTCCCAATTTGGTGTGGCGCGAGTGCGCGGGTGCGCGCTGACATGCGCGTACGACTATTTATACCACGTGCTCGGGCGCGTCGAACCCCTCCCCCCCCCCCACATACAGCCCTCCTCGTCTATCCCGCTCTTTATAAATATAGACCGAGGGAATCCATTGCGAATTGTACGTACAGCACGCGGTTGGACAATATCGATGCTTCGAATACTCCCAAACGAGTGAGTCAGACAGTAAAATTGTAAATAGACGGCGAATCCGACCTCTCGTATGTAAACGTAACTTCGTATTTATGGTTTAAAAGTAACGTTTTTAAAATTGTGTGATGTTTAACTGAGGGAATGACTGGGAAGTGAGAAATGTTGATCGCAATGCGGAAATCTTAAAAATTGGCTACGTCAACGAGCTGTCAATAAGTAAATTAACACTAAACTTTGACGAGAATTGGATTTAAGAACGCTTCTTGAGATGTTGAAAATAGTATAAAATCTAAACCCTCTCTAGCAATCGTTTTACCAGAACAGGAAGTCGGTAAAACTCGTAGTACCAATAAATCCTTTATTTTTAAAATAGACCCTTTTATCAATGTGTAAGGCTGTCCAAACAAGTAGGTACCCATTGGCATTCAATTAAAAACATTGATTTAACGAAAGCGATATCCGGGTAAACCGATTTTGAAGTCAATTTTCCGGATGATTTTTAAAGTATTCGCCCGAATTTTTCGATAACGGAAAATGGTTTACCCAACGGCATTGTTTTTATCTTACCACAGTGTCTCAAGACGAAAGTCTATGACCAGTGTGTGTTGCCAGTGATTACATACGGGACCGAAACGTGGTCGCTCACAATGGGCCTCATCAGAAAGCTCAAAGTCACCCAAAGAGCAATGGAGAGAGCTACGCTCGGAGTTACTTTGCGTGATCGAATCAAAAATGAGGACATCCGCATGAGAACCAAGGTTACCGAAATAGCCCGAAGAATTGCCAAACTTAAGTGGCAGTGGGCAGGGCACATTGCTCGCAGAACGGATGGCCGATGGGGTCAAAAAGTTCTGGAGTGGCGACCGCGAACTGGAAGACGTTGCGTTGGAAGGCCTCCCACTAGGTGGACCGATGACCTGGTGAAGGTTGCGGGGAACCGCTGGATGCGAGACGCACGGGACCGGTCAATGTGGCGACACTTAGGGGAGGCCTATGTCCAGCAGTGGACGTCTTTCGGCTGAAATGATGATGATGATGATGATTGTTTTTATATCATTGATCGTTTAACACGACAGATTTTGATACAAGAGATCATGATTTATTAAAACATGTTTTATGAATACAAGGGTATTTAATAAAAAAAAAAACTAATTAGTCCGTCAAATAGCTTTTCAAAAACTAATGGACACGTATTTTTTCTTGATGACGATACAAGTCGCAACAAGTCGTGTGACGTCACACGGTTAGTACTTGTTTACCCACAAAGTGACGTCAAAAGCCCCCAATCATGATCTTTGTCACGTTTTCGTATTTTTTTTTATTTGATAAAACAAAAAACACCTATCAAATATTTTTCGATAATCTAACAGACCGACTAATTCGATTTTTTTGGTGAAATACCCTATTGCTTTTATGATTTGTTCCTGGTGCTTTTAGATGCCAAACATTATGCCTACAAAACTCATAAATCAATTCCTTCTACTTTCAATATACGTACTCATACATACATACATCGTAAATTCTTTAGACATTTTATGCGTTGAAGAATTCCTTATTGACGAAAAAAACTTCATCTCGTTATAAGGAGTTAACAATAATTTTCAAGAATAAACCTTTACTAGCACCATTATTAATATAAATCGCTTGTAAATTGATTCTTGAAATCAAAACCGAATCGAAACGAATTTGAATTTAGAATAGATTCAGTTTGAGTCCCGAGCCGAGGAAGGAAGTATAAAGGATGCCAGTTATATCTTGTTCTAAAACAGAATAAGTAATCCGAGAATATTCAAAGATTTACTGCTTCACGAAATTTTATACATCTTTGACCGCATTTCTCCTTGTTTCATAATTTCAGTTTACTTTATATAATAATGTGAAGTTATGACTAAGAGCTCTCCTCTATACCATTGTTTATGCTACGTTACCTCATTTTGATGCTGTGTTACACGTGAACGAGAGGTATTATTATTTTCCTAAATCAAAATAAGGAAGGTGTTACACTTTCACTTCTAAATTCTATAAAATGAAATAATATACAGCGTTTATGGGACACGGTTGCTAAAACGGTAACCTACAACTTATTCAAAACATCATTCTGAACCGACGAAAATCTTCTATGTGGGGCACATAGAAAATTAAAAAAAAAGGTACTTACTACAAAACTGCAATATCGAGAAGGTAAAAATCTATGGTATACCTGAGCAAATATTACTATGCATTTGCATAGACCCCGAAAAACTACTCCAAAAAAATCTTCTTCAGTTCTCAAAGCCCTAATTTCAAAAAGCTCTAGTTTTTACTCCACAGTTGTCTATAAAGTTAAAGTTACAACTTTCGGAAGCCGCTCTCAAGCGGACTTACTTACCAAACCTTTCTATAAAGTTAAATTTATACCTTGTCTACAGTCGCATGTTTATAGCCAAGACTTACTGCCTACGTTCAAGTAACCTGAAAAGAAAATAGGTACCTTAAAATGAGGAAAATAGTGACGCTGAACCTTGTTGACAATAACTCTGTGGTTTTAAAATGGGTATGCTGTTATAAGTATAAACACGAAGCCTAAAATACTATGTCATATGACTATACCTAAAATTTTGGTTCCCAGAATCCTGAATATTAAATTCTCGATTGTGTTCTCGTCTATCCTTACAAAGCATTTATCTTGAAAAAGGTAAATATCAAAAATTCGTGGAAGCGAGTTATTTTCAACCAGTGTTTGTAGAAATAAAATGAGGACGCTAATTAAACCTTTTTCCTCGGTTCTCCTCTGACTTACACAAATATTTCTCCGTATAACAATAATTATAATTTATTTTTACGACTATCCCACAAAAATGGTACCTACAGACATCTTTGAGCGCATTTAATTTATTTTAAAACGAATTTAAATTGTATTTGGTTTTTAATTTTCTCTTTTTAAAATCGTGGGCGTGGAGAGTTCGACGTACCATTCGGCCGCCAGCAGAGAAGCGCGTTTTTCAGTAAGGCTGAATCACTTTGATGCCAATAGGGTTGCCCCTTATTAGATAGACGGAAACAGATCACCATCATTTGATACAATAAAATATTCACCCTTTGTGTTGCTTATTAAATTATTAACGGCCCTCACATGGTTGAATCTGTCGCATTGTAAACTAGTTTGTGCCTGCGGCTCCAACCGAGGTGAAAAAGGAGCATAAGTAATGGATTTAATTATTTACAAAGCACGTCAGAATAAACCATGCACAGATTTGTAAAACAGTGACACAATTATGATGGATGCCTCTCCATGATACCTCCTATAATACAAGTACCATAGGTTTAAGTGTGCCTGTATAAGTTTTATGTAGGTAAATAGTAACGTACATGTGATGATGTAACATAATTATTTCAATCATAAATATTATCCGCATTGGATTCGGAAGTATCTATGCTATTGCGATGTGGCCCTACAAGATCTAAGAAATAATGTTTCAGTTGTGTATGTGAGTTTAAATGTTTGTAAACGTATCCACGATACAAGAGAAATTCCTAGTGTGGGGTAACGGTTACTGTTAGCCTGTCAAAATCTTTCTATACAGGGCCAATGTTTTAGTTATCGTCTGCCTAGCATTGTCGGCTTCTAGCCTAACTGAATGCTGCTGACCAGCTCAATACCAATATTTTACATAGAGTGACTGTCTACTTGGTATGTAATGGGTGGTCACCCATCCACGGACAAATCGAGGCAAGCACGGCTTAACCTAAAGATCGACCCGAGGGGCTTTTATTAATAAGCTACGAGATCCAATACCAATGGTCTATCGGCCAATGTTCTACGAATAATAACTAATTTACTAACCTGTTCGCAGCCAATTACTTAACCTTCCCTAGAATTCAATAAAAGCGGTTAATGATGTGAAAACTCTCTTACCTTTAAGAGGAGGCTCCCTAAATGTTATGTTAATTTGCATTAATATTCTGAAACAGTCGTACATACAATCAAAATGGAACTTTAGTATATGATTTATTGGATCTTTTTCTTTCCATGTACAAGACAGTTACGTAATTGTAGCATATTCGCTCGATTCATTTTTTATTCGAAAATGTATTTTTAACGATTATTACATTTTTCCTCAAGATTGCTCCGCCTTTATGTCTAAAATAAATGTTCACTGTAAGAAAATATAGTTTACTATCCAGCCACAAGATATTTTTTCTCCAGATCAATTACTACTTTAGTTATAAACGAAATAAGAATTGAGACTTACGACATTTAGTTTCGTGCTCGAACGCGATCAAAGAGCGCACGCGGTATTCGACTTTATTACTGATGTGCTAGCGTCTAGCACATCGCGCGGAGTGGCGGGGTGAATGGGGCGGAGCTTGCGTGGAAATTATTTTAGAGTGCCTGGTCTTAACAAATAACTAGTACATTATTAATTAAGATATTAAGTATTTTATTGTAGGAGAAAGTTAATTATGTATAATCAATTCCGAGAGTCATTAGTTAAGACACCGATTTTATTGCAGTCGACCGACCTCGTAAAAGTAAATTATAATTAAAACATGTGAACCCAGTAATACGAGTAAAACAATCTTGGCCAGTCCCAAATAACTATAGAAGAAATCGTAACAAAGAGGCATAAGTTTAATGTCTGTTTCCACTTAATATTAACCTCGCCATAATATTTTGGAATTCGAACAGTACGGGACCTACAATAATAGTGCCTTTTTTTTTTGTCTGTCTCAAAATCATCAAAAATAACCCCCCCCCCCCCCCCCGCTCTTGGGCGAAAGGGAGTGTGAGACTTCTACTGACTAAAAACCACCTATGTTCCTTCTTCGCTCTTTATGTCGAGGCCGCGGTATCTCTTACAACATCCCGCAGCCCCGATGGGGAAAGGGTTCTCCTCAAATCAGTACGACGGACCTATATGACATTCATAATACACTAGAAGAGACAGTGAATATTTTAAACCAGGGATAAATGTTATCACTACCTTTTTTTTTTTTTTTTTTTTTTGGTGGGTGTAAAATCATCGAATAACCCCTCCCGCTCTTGGGCAGAGCGAAAGGGAGTGTCAGACTTCTACTGACTAAAAACCACCCATGTTCCTTCTTCGCCCTCTATGTCGAGGCCGCGATAACCGTTGGACTACCCGCGGCCCCGACAGGCGTCGGCCCTTTCGGGCCCCTCCCATGTTGCTGACATCTCTTTGAGGCGCGCGTGGAACACGAACGCGCCGTCGACACGGCCTGTTTTCATCGTGAGACGGACGGACGGCGAGTTAGCCCATCACTCACCGTCCACAGGCCCGCGTCTACGGTGGCCGGAGGTCATCGCGGGACCCCCGACGCCCGAAGCGCCTCCCGCGGCGGCTGGGACGAGAGGTTCTCTCCCTCTCGCGTTCCGCCACCTCCTTCGCCAGCATCACTGCTTCGCAGAAGGAGGCGACGGCGTCCCATTCCTCCTCGCCCCGGACCATGGCTTGCACCAGGGCCGGGCGCGAGAGGTCGCCGCCGCCGATCGCCGCTACGAGAACACGGCGGGGCTCCGCCCAAGCGGGGCACACCTCCACTGTGATGTTATCACTACCTTTATCTTTATATAGCGAGCAGGTTTTTAACGACTGTGCCACAAAAGGAGTGTTATGTTTTTTAAGGTTCATGTATGTATTGTCAGCATGTAACACGGGATATCTTTTTGTCTCCCACATTTTAAGGGCTAGATTTTTGAGTCACTTCTTCTCTGATTCCTCCTTCTCACCGTCTAACCTGACGTCTGACCTCCCAGAATCACTTTAAAGTACGAATTCTTGAGAATGAATTTCTTCAATGAGGTATCTATAGTACCTACGGTATAACAAGTGGCTTATAACGATAGGTACATTCTAACCCAAAGATCACAATATCATTGTGAGTTCATCAGTGTCTTCATCTCATCCCAATCAAAGATTGCAGTCAAATGATGGATCGACGATTTCATTAACATATGCCTTTTATAAATGAGCCCATTTATATTGTCAAATCAATCGGATGTCGAATTTAATTGAATTGTTGCTTAGGTGAGAAACAGGTGTTATTGATTAATGGTCCATGAGATGTCTCTTGTTAAAGCTTGCGTCTCACGGTTCTCTTCATGTTTTTAGAGCATTTTCGTGTTTTGTCAATGTAATCAGTTTTGAGAATCGCTGTACAAGAGGGTAGTTAACAAAAAAAATCAAATTAGTGCGTCAGATAGATTTCCAAAAAATTTTGGACACGTATTTTTATTTTTTCACGTAAACAAACAATGAAGACGATCCATTGCTTTGAAAACTCATGTGACGGCATTTGTTGAGACATTAGTATGACATTCTATAGCGGTCAGTGACATCACAACCCTCCACTCAAATCTTTGACGCTTTTTATCTTTGTCAAGTTTTATTGATTTGATAAAACAAAAAATACGTTTCCTATATTGTTCGATAATCTAACAGACGGACTAATTAGAATCATATTTTTCAAGGTCTGTAAACATCCCTATTGTGTTTCTAATACATTATTATAAATACTGGTAGGCAGTGTCATTCCACTGCTAGGCAAAGGCGGCAGGTCTTTGACTTACAAATTTGTCGATCCAGGGTCAATGTCAAAACTGATTGTTGGTTCTGTGTTGGACCAGAACCAACAACCAGTGCTCTCTAATAATGAGATACGTACAAATTATGTTTTTCCTACTCCTCCGCTATTCTTTTTTGATTAATTCCGTTGCGGGATCCAAAACAGTTAAATCGTTACTCTGGAATTTCGTCAAGCTCTATTGTCTCTGCACTTTTCTGTTGGTCACCACTGTTGATTCTGGCTTTCAGGAGTTACAGTGATTTGGGAATAGTGTGGTGGGCTTGTCCCAAATAAAAAATAATACGTACAAATATAATTATAACTTCTCTCGCACCATACGCCGAATATGCATTTTTTTTAATCCAATGCAATGAATTTAAGCGCTAAGCTCTAAGTAGCTCAAATAAAAAATCGTAGTATTATCTCGTTTTTTGGCACTTTAATAACCTCTGACTTTTACGACACTTTGCACGTTTAGAAAAACATCCGCATTGTTTAAAATTTTATTAGTTACGTGAGAATTTCCAGTAGCTAAATCTAGCAGAGTCGTGTGAATTGGTCTTTATTCGTTTTGGCACTGTCAGTGTAGGCGGCCTAGCCATTTAGTTTATTGTTAAGACATATAACATGTTACGGCATTCTGTTTATTATATTGGAAAACAATATCTGAGGTTGTCGAGTTACCTTTTGTGGTTACAATGAGCTTAGGAGATTAATGAGTTCGTTAGCCAGAATTATCTTCTGTGGTTACAATTATATTGTGGGCAGCTTTACGATTTCGGTGACGTAAAGATAATTCTTTTTTTATTCTTGGTTTTAAATTTGCGAAAAGTGTCTCGTTTTGGAGTAAGAAATCAAGAATTTTATTACTTTAGGGACTGTTTCAAAGTTTAGTTCACACTCCAATAATACCTACTGGTAATCAATTATATGATGTAGTTCCGATATTGATACTGATCCACCAGAAATCTTATAGATTCTTTTTTTAAATAAGTCTACAATATACAAACAAGCAGACCCTATTGTGGAGATCCACAAAACAAAGTACTCTCATAAAAAAAAGATTTATAAAAGTAGTTTCACCAGGTTTGCCAGCTGGATATACAATAAAAGAGGATTTGTGGGGCTTCAAGGTTGATAGTTTGACCCGAATAATCTCTATGAAACAGGAATATTCCGACTTTTTTCGTTACTTTAACAAGGAAAATGATATGGATATCGGCTTAAAACTAATTGTGTTGAGAAGGTCAGATAGCAGTTTATTCCTCTCTAGAAACCGCAACCGTTTATTTTAAGTTATTTGAGTTAGTTGTCTACTTGTAGAATCCCTAGCATCGCCACAAAGTGAAGGCCGGAGTCTTTTTTCTTCCTTTCGAAGTACATTCATTTTTCCAGTACATTATGACATGGACATCACCCTTAACACATTAACGCGTGGTCTTCATTAACCTAATCAAGCAGTTCATCGACTTTACAAAAAAACCTAATAGGTGTGAAATTTGGCATAGCAAGATGGCGCCTTTGCCAGAAACGTCGTCATTGAAAATTTTAACAATAGCTAGACAAAGGTCGTACTGGATATTGTCAGTTACCCAGAATAAGATAAAATAAATAAAATATTCGCAAAAAAAAATCTAAGGTCGGCCTTATAATGGATCTTATATAAAGATCTGTCTTTACAAGAAACAGGTCAAGTGCGAAGCTATTGAAGAAGTGAAGCTTCTTATTTATTTCTTTACTAAAGTAGTTTCCTGTTTGTGTTGGTATTTTGGTAGACTCGTACTGTTATTATTATCAAAGGCCGTTGAATTCTTATAATGAGTGGTAGACTTTAAGACTAGTATTACTTTAAGATTAGTACTTTTGTAGTATTCAAGAGCGGACACAGAGTAGTATTACACAAATTAAGAAACGGTTAAGCATTTTTTAATACGTATAAAAACTAATTCATTACTTACAGTGAAATCACTTGGTAACCGTCAGTTTGTATTGTTTGTGTAAGAAACCCCAGAGTTTTTGTTTTGAGAACATAATCACTAAAGCGACCACAGAACGGAAAATTATGTAGCAATTACAGAAAATGTCGAGGGCGAAAATTACTATTGTAAAACATGAATTATTCCAACAAGAATTTCTCCCGGCAAATGTTGGAACTACAACAGTCATTGTGTTATTTACTCTGTAGGGCTATTCTTTCGGATTTGGCGCGAGCACATTCATCAGTGTCGTTTGCAAAACTTTGCAAAATGAGCGTAGGTCACCGAGAATTCATTTGAACGTTAATTACGATGTAGGGCGGACAAAAGCGACCTAAAACTTATTTTTTGTGTTTGAAAGCAGTATGTGCGCGACAAAGACTCAATCACCGGGGACAGGCCTTTTGTGCGTTCCACATTTTTCACACCTTTTCCCTCCTTTTCTATGAACACAAAACGTCAGTTTTATTTTGCTGTCCGGGAAAACTGTGTAAACTACATTTTTACGAGAATATTTATGTCATAATTGTGTTAATATCGCCCGCCGTTGGCCTCGGTTGCAAATAGACGACCCCATCACTTCACATAGTAATTTTATTGTTAAAGGCTAGCGATGTTCACTTGTTTACTCACATAATCGTACAGATATCAAGAAAACGTCAGTCTATATCCTTGGTTAAAAAAGAAAATTGTTACCTGACATGAGAGACATTTTGCTGCCGGCGACGTGTCTTACGAGCTGCAAACTAACATTGTTTTTTAGCTTACATTTGCTGAATGGAACCCTTAAAGTTTTTCCATCAGTCACAGGCAATTTGCTCCGAATCTACTGGTTTCAAGTAGTAACATCGTCCTGTGTTACTCACATATATGGAGCGCGCATAATTTACAAAACTCCGTAAACCGTAACCATAGACCCTAAACGTTGATCGTGAGATACATAAACCCGTGCATACTACAGTGGGTTGGTTTATAATTAAATTTAACTTACGTACGGCTGGTTACTGTACTACACAGTGGTATAGACAAAGGGTTTCTGTAGTTACACGGTATCCGTGCCAAAGCGGTGGGATAGGCGCGCGGTTACATCGGAATGTCATTACGAGCCAATGAGAGTTTGAATTAGGAACAGTTTATTTATTTATTTATTTATTTATTTATTCAAATCTCCCTTACAACTATCATTACAGGAATGTTCCTAATGCGATAGCTCGGTCTCAAAATTAAATTTACTATTTACAATATAAAAACTATGGTAAAAAACTAAAAAGAAAAAGAATTAGCACTAGTTACAAATCTTAACATCTAAGTAATAATATATAATCATAGCTTCTGTACATCGCAACCTAACTAAAAAAACACTATATTTAAACAATAAAACAACAACATTTAGTCTACATTATAACATAAAATAAACAAGAGTATTTTAGCGAATTCACTCAAATAACATGTAAATACATCGATCTTGACGTGAAGATCGTTAATAACCCTAATTGCGCGGGTCAACGGTGTTTTAGCGAGGAGGTTGGTCCTGGCAACCGGCACGGCCAGCAGCGGCGGGCGACGCCGCCTCCACACATAGCGGTCCGGTACACATAAACTCAGGCGCTGCAGCACTCCTGGGTTATGCTCAGTTACCAGACGATATTGTCAACGTTGTTTTTTTCTTATTTAATGGTGAATGTATCAAATCTCTTCTCCTTCTCTTTGACTGGCGGTAAGGAAAACATCGGAAGGAAACCGGCATGTCCTAGAACCAAAATTCTAAGACTTCTGACATCTACCAATCCGCACTGGGCCCGCGTGGTAGATTATAGCCCATTCCCTCTCAAAAGAGTGAAGGCCTGTTTCCCAGCAGTGGGAACATTAATAGGCTGTTGATGGTGGTGATGATGCCTATTAGGTACACCTCTGCCTAACGCCTACCCCGTCAGGGATGATGTTATGTTATGTAGGTACCTAATCTACCTAACAACCTCAGATTTACGTAACTGTGGTAATATTGCCTATTAATATTGCGCATTGAAAGCTGCTGCTTTTAAAAACAAAAACATTATTCTCCTGGTCTATTCCGAACTCATTTATGGTCAGTCAGCACTACATGTCTCCTTCTTCCATTACTCGTCATATTATGGAAAATAAATCCAATTCAATTTTAATTAGGATTCAATAAACAAAGATTTTTCATAATTAACCGCTGTCCACCGCAGTAACACTTTTGTAGTTTAGTATTTTTGCTACCTTTTTCTCACAGTCTTACCGACTAAGATGGATAACAAGTCTCAGTGTTCTATCCTGCCAGTTTCATCAGTTAACTCTACAACAAAGAAAAAATATTGCTTAGTTGAAATAATAATAGGGTAGTTAACAAAAAAAATCTAATTAGTCCGTCAGATAGATTTGCAAAAAATTTGGACACGTATTTTTTCATTTTCCACGTAAACAAACAATGAAGAAGATACAGTGCTTTGAAAACTCGTGTGACGTCATTTTCAGAGACATTTGTATGACATTCTTTAGCGGTTAGTGACGTCACAAACCCCCACTCAAATCTTTGACGCGTTGTATCTTCGTCAAATTTAATTGATTTAATAAAACAAAAAATAAGTATCCAATATTTTTCGATAATCTAAAAGAGGGACTAATTAGAATCACGTTTTTTTAAGTCAGAAAACATACGACATGACAATCACGTCTACACAAACTAATTTATTCCAAAAAGTTTATACCCGCTTGAGTATTTGCTATAAAAGTTATCAAGATATAAAATAGAGTTATTAAGCAGTAGAAAAAGTACTTTATACATAGTACACACAGTACTTTTTGCCTCGTAAACTAGGTAATATAAAACATTTGCAAATATTACGACCGAGTCGCGAGTAAATGAAAACATATGCATATGATTATACACTTATATACCTATGTGGTAGGTATATCTATGTATGAACTGGGGGTATAAAGCCTTTGATATAAGGTAAACGTTTTTATTATAAACATGCTCTTCATGAAAGAAAGTACAAGCGAATCTTTTTCGTAAGTATATAAGTGTCTGAAATGAAAAATAATATTTTGGTTATGATATATGCTGTGTTCAAAGTCCTCCCCCAATGCCGTGTCAGTCTGTCTGTTCGCGATAAACTCAAAAACTTCTGCACCTATTTTCATGCAGTTTTCACCAATAGATAGTGGTTCTCGAGGAAGGTTTTAATATATATATAATTGACCGACATCCATGGGAGCGAAGCCACGGTCACCAGCGTAGTAGTAGATAAAGCATAGCAATTATACAGAAAAAGAGAAAGAAGAAGATAGAGATATATGAATGTAGTTGAGGCAAACGGAGTATACAGTAATTAACTTAGTTGGCGGCGTTCTGGAAAAGAGAGTGTTTATGTATATAACTAATTATAAACGTAGACATAACAAAAGAACTTATAAAAATAAGTTTAAAAAGAGCTATCCATATTTAAACCAGTTCATAGAAGATGAAAACATAACATTTATATTTTATTAATTCACCAAACAACAAAGTATGCAGCTAATCTCGCTAAAGCCAAACCAGTTGATTCATCTAAATCAATTTATTTTTGTAGCATTACAAATAGAAAAACCCTCACTGTCGCTCATCCCAGCGGATGTTGTAAAGACAGTGTCCAGCACTACCTGACCTCTCTTCTCGCACTACTTGCCCACTTCTTGTTTATACGCATGAAAACCAAGCTTGTAATTTTTTGACTACTTACTATGACATTTTAAGCACTATTAAGTTACTATACAAAATAGACCACGCCATTACAATACAAATTTTAATGTCTAGAATTAGAATCTTGAGTCGTAACGTTGTTTTAAACAAATTAACTATTAGCTGCGACAGTAGCCTCGTTAAGTATAAAATACTTAAAAGCCAAGCAGGCAGAGTAGGTGCTAATGTTTTATCTAGTTTTGTCTATATCTGTGATTATTCCTACTTCATCGCTCACTCGACAGGTAAACTATGAAAATATCAACAATCCGCTACGCAATAAATCAAAACGATGGCGACTCACTCACCTTCCAACGATATATTCCATTTCTATTACGTTTGCGCGTTGTAACAGTTTTTGGGGATAACGTATGTTAGAGAATCGTAAAAATGAAAAGTGTGGGAGATAAGTTTTTAGTCATACACCTACTACTTGAGTGTTTTAGAACCGCTTATGCCCAAACATTTTTGAAATTGAAGATACATTATAAATAAGCTTTCTGGGACTTACTGATTTTGGTAAAAGAAATTAAGCTTTAGCAAATCAGGTTCACAAAACTTATAAGTTCTAAGTTATAACTTCAGTGTGCCAAAAGCTAGTCTTTCAATATTATATCTAATCAAGATCATCACGCTGCCTTTGTCAAGTCATATTTTGAAAGGGGCCACTCAATTCGACCGTATATACTTACCTATATCCAATATTTTGTCTAATTTTATAATACAAATAATTGCGGTGCGTACAGCGTAGTACTCGCAACCGGCGTGCGTGTCAACAGGCAATAAGTATATGAACTTGGACAAAGCAAAAGTAAGTATGGAAGGATCGTTTTTGCCTATTCGCATGGGAAAAAACAATACATAACATCACATCACGCCTGTAATCCCCGCATGGTTAGGCAGAGGTGTACCCAGTAGTACACCCACATATCCCCAGTTATGTTTAAGGCCCATGTATTAGGGTGCGAGCCTATTACCACCAACCGTACGCAATTCCAAACTCAGAAACTGCTACTGAGAAAATCCTGATAGAAAAACCCACTTTGCACACATTAATAAATCTTCTTTCTCTCCACAGAACTATGCCGCCTCAGCACCTCCAAAGCCTCAGTCAGCTCCACCACACACGACGCTACAACGCAGCGTGCGAGGGGCAGCCAGCAGTGGTGCACCCGCGCGGGTCATCCCTCGCTTCCACTTCCCCAAGGGCAGACCTCCGCCTGGCCATCAGCAAGACCATGCGCTTCATAAAGTACAGTCTGCATTTGCCACCTTCCCTAACAGTCAGGTGAGTGTATTATAATGCCGTCTAGATAAACTAAGATTTCAACTGGGATTTATGCGTGTTGAAAATTTACTTGTCAAAAATTAAATAGAAGGCCATTATTTTTAGTAATATTTCAATGTGCAATGTAAGCAGAGAGTTACACGTCATATCGTGGTAGAAAAGTTTATCTCTTGTGTTAAACGGCTACCTAAAACTATGTGCACGCAATGCAAGCTCCTTTGAAGCACCATCTTCATCATCTTTGAAGCTGGTCACGGATACCACATTGCAGCTAACAGGACCACACGAGCTACATTTCAATCTTGTTTTCTGAATTATACACCTTCAATTTGACGACACGGTTGGCGCAGTGGCTAAGCGATTGGACTGCTGCGTTGTGTGTCGCGGGTTCGATCCCCGCACGGAACAAATATTTGTATGGCCTACAGATAGTTGTTTCGGGTCTGGGTATTTGTGTATGTGAATTTAAATGTTTGTGAACGCCCCTACGATACAGGAGAAATTCCTAGTGTGGGGACAACGTTCTTAAAAAAAAAAAAAAAAACAAGTACATCTGAGCTAGAATAAGGTCCAAACAGATTATATTTACATCATTTACCAGCTTAGTCTGTCTACGACCCCCTGCAAGTAAATCAAGTTGTCAATAATGCCAAGTTAAGCCCCTTACTGCTCAACTAAAGGTCCAACTTTTCCATTCACCGTTCACCGATTAATTTATTCGCGACAGACGTACGGATTCACGTCAATATTTAATTATGCTCTTTCAGTATAAAAGAACTTCGCAAATCCGTGAAAGAGTTCCAAGAAACCAATTTGGTTGTATCATGACAAGACGTTGAAGATTCTGTATCATTAAATTACTTTCTCGGCTTAGGAAGGCTTGAGTTTTCTCCCTTAAACTTGTAACTCGAGAACTTTAGCGTAAACATTTTCATATGTGGAGAAGATTTTATTCAATTTCTTCGTATATTTTGACCTATATTCCCTCTGAATTGACTCATTAGTCTGGAGCTAGCGACTGAGCCTGCTAGATACACTTCTTACTTAATACTTGAGAAGTATTTAGTTCTTCTTTTGTTCTGAATAAACACGGAATACATCAAACATTTGTTTATACATTCTTAGCCATCAACGTATAATTCGCTAAGTAGAACTAAGTCCCCAGTCTTTTCTCTTATGATATCTATGAAATGGATGAATTCCTGAAGTCACTTGTTAGGCAAAAATCAAAGTAGCTTTCGTCATTTCTGATACTTTTATTTGCAATATAAGTAAACATCCGTGGCCTGTGGACTGTGAGTGATGGGCTAACTCGCCGTCCGTCCGTCTTACGACGGAAACAGGCTGTGTCGACGGCGCGTTCGTGTTCCACGCGCGCCTCAAAGAGATGTCAGCAACATGGGAGGGGCCCGAAAGGGCCGACACCCGTCGGGGCCGCGGGTTGTACACTAGTTATCGCGGCCTCGACATTGAGGGCTAAGAAGGAACATGGGTGGTTTTTAGTCAGTAGAAGTCTGACACTCCCTTTCGCTCTGCCCAAGAGCGGGAGGGGTTATTCGATGATTTTTTTTCATGTATTGCACATGTAAATAAGTTACGCTAGTGGACCGTTGTTGTGAGAAAATATGTATCGTCCATGTAGGTACGCCAGATTTACAACTTTGTTTGTAGAAGAAATCCAAAAT
The DNA here is from genome assembly GCA_932274075.1 of Diarsia rubi. Lineage (NCBI taxonomy): Eukaryota > Metazoa > Arthropoda > Insecta > Lepidoptera > Noctuidae > Diarsia > Diarsia rubi. The sequence goes on from OW026414.1 coordinate 8,489,386, forward strand.
CGTTCGCTTTACCTATTTACTGAACAAGGGTAAATGTTTGCAGAATGTAATAGATTTTTTTCATGGTAGAATCAATACGTACACCATTTGTGCTTCTATACTAAATTGGTACATTTAAATTTTTAATTGAGTATGTGCATCAAGCTGTCCGCCGATCCGGAAACACCCCTCAAAATCAGGTGAGTCTATTGGACCCACCACCCCATTAATCGATTTTGCCATTTTCACGGCTGCAGCACGACCACATAAAATAGTATACACAAATATTTTGTACATGTGTGGATGCTTCTGAAACAAAGTTCATGACGATAATGAGACCGACGAGACGCAATTACTCTCCATTAGTGTCTATTCGTAATCGATGCAGTCAAGCGGATCATAAATCTATTTAAGAGAACAATCCAATAATATCATTGGCACGATCGCGACATTTGTGTAAGTACTTCCATTTAGACGCCATGTCAATCAATTTCGTAACAAACTGACCTTTTGATTGTTTAGAAATAAAGAGGGTTTTATCACATCATTATTCGAAATTAAAGTAACGTTAGGGTAATGTCGGATTAAGTATACAAATGTTATCTGCACGCTCGATTGAGCGTGAGTATCGACGAAACCTCGACGGGCTCGTAAAAAAACAATTTTCCCACCAAACAGCCCCAAACCGAATCGATAAATCCAATCTAGTACAAATTCCATTTTAAGCCTCGGATTTGCATTTGCTGAATTTACGATGTTAACGCGAAATCTGACACAAATTATGTTACACGTCGAAATAATAATATGCGTGAACACAACTGTTTACTTCGTCAAATGTTATACGAGTATTTCTTTTTGTTGGGGTTTTTGTTTGGCTAAAATGTTTTCCTGCGGTGGCATGGCATGTCATTCAAGACCTTTATCTAGGACAGTGTGTTGTTATTTTAATACATTCAAAGTCACTAAGTTTACGTCATCCTTTTATCTGCTTAGCAGCATGTGTCATATTTTTTGCGCAGTGATGCAATACAGCGAGAGTTTGAATACAATTTGATATCTGAACCATAAAAATAACCAGCAATACATAAACCCTCACTAAACGACCGCAAAAACTGAATTCACATCGTTCAGAAAAACGGACAAAGGGACATATCGTTCAATAACACGGGGTCGCGACAAATATATGCGACATTTATCATCGACGGACGACGATCCTTCGTATTTCAATAATTCGCCGAAAAAAACCAATCAGAGTTGGGCGACTTCCAAATACGGTAATTTTACCGTCGAGGACAGCACTAGCGGATAGTTTATGTAATTGGACGAAGAAGGCCGAAACCTGGTTAGCCATTTTATTGGATGGCCCTACCTCAAACTGATTCTGTTCATAGATCTCTGATATATTGCCTGATTGTATACATTTGAGATGTTTACCGACATAGAGAAGCTATACAAGTGAAATTCTTTTGGATAACAATGTTGAAATAGGAAGCATTGTGCATATAATTTTGTTTTTACATAGAAAACAATTTAAACGGTTTTCTCACATTCACTAAGGGCACACTCTTATTAAACATGTAGAATACGTGCTGACATTTAGCATTATTATAAATGTAAAAGTAGCATGTTTCGTTACTTATTAGCGCAGTAAAGGCTGTTTGAAATAATAAATATCAAATACTAATATAAATTCAAAATATCAAATACTTTCAACCCAAGATGAACACCAGGTGCATCCACTTACATATTCAAAATTCAATTTGCACAGTTCCAAAGCACAGCAAATAAAATATCGCAACACACACATACCTATATTCCGAAGGATGAACTATCTAAAAACAGCTTCAATACTGCGAAATGCAAATACGACTAGAAATGCTTATCTGGGGCGCAATTCTGTAAAATAGTCAACTTGTCAATAGTGTGTCGATAGTGTGTAAGTAGTGTCTCAATAGAATATTCAATGACATTTGGTATTCTACAACTTATTTATGGTCATTGACTTGCCACAGTTGCAACTGTAGTGACATTGAAACGCCATAATGGGACTATTGTAATATTGGTAGTCTGGTACATTTTAATGTGTCAATGTCATCGTGATGGCCAAAGTTACGGTAGTCTGTAAATATTTTAAGTGATATCTGACAGTTGTGTCTATCGTATTTAGCTATCGAACTGCCATTGTGAAGCCATCGAACAACGACACCTCTTTTCCCTATTGATTTGGTTAAATTTGTTCCTTTTAAAATTTAAAATTAAGTGTCCTAGTGTGTACGTCTTACGTAATGTACTAATTAATAAAGTGGACTTAGTTTTTCGCCACAATGAGGCCTTCTGTACCTACCTACTTTGCGGTGGCGTATTTTAGCATTGGCTTATAGTGCCGCCTGTCGACGTTTTGCTTTTGCGCCATCGCCGCAATACTGGCGCATTAATGAGGCTGCAAGTGAATTCGACTTTGTAAGGAGCAAGTAAAGGAGCTAATTGATGATCCTGAAATGTTGGTGTGGAAGTTCATAACATAACTCAAAACTTACTGTGAAAATATATTTCCATTAAACTTTAGAACTCCGAACACAAATCACTTTAAATTCATCACGTTTTTTTATTATTTTCCCAACAACAATTGGGACTTTTTCACTTACCTTACCTTGTCGTTTCATATATGTTAGTCAAGTAACTACTCTCTAAGATAATAATTATATAAAAATGTACTCTGTGATAATAATGTGGAATGTGGAAAAAGAAAAATTTCGGATTTTGGGGGCCAAATCGCAGATTTGAAAAAAAAAAACAATTTCCATCGAGTAGGGTATCAAAATGAAGGGTTTTAAAAGGAGATTACAAAAATATATGACACTTATATGTTTAATAGAAATTCAAAGTCACAAATCCTATAAACACCAAAACACCAAAGTTAAATAAATCATCTGCGAAGAATTTTACGCGACCAACGAAAGAACAAACACAGAAGAAATCTGAAGTTGGAAATAAAAAAGGTTTCAAGTTTTGTTTAATTTAAAATGTGCTTGTTTTTGATTTTCAGTTTTTACAGTCGGGATCTTTAGTTTTTTTTTTCAGAAAGGCAGAAACAATATTTTTATCACATCAGATAAAAATATTGTTTTACAATAAACGCTTGTTTTTTGTGAAATTTTGTTTTTGATAATAAAACGTTTTATTTATGATTATAAAAACCTGTATTATAAAGATTTAATTGATAAAAATAGGATTTCATAAAGTGGTAGGTTTGGTATCTCATGGTAGCTTTTTGTTAGCAACACTGAAAACTATTGTACTGTCACACAATCAACATACTATCGACACACTACTGACACACCACTGAAACGCCATTGAAGTTTCTGCAGAATGCCAAATTTGCAACAGTGGCAAAATAATGTCTGTAGTGTATCGATAGAGTGTCAATGGCGGGTTGCTTAACTCGAAGTTACAGAATTGGGGCCCTGCTGAAGCTAAGTTTCCTTACAAGGGTATCGGCACGACTGTCTGCCGCAAAAGGCATGCCTATAGTCAAATGTTTAGATAACCTAATAAGTGGAGGTCTAGAGAAAGATGCTCCGTGGCGGCGCGTTGAAAGAGCATCGAGATATAACAGGAAAAGTCGAGTTCAGATGTGGAGAATGTAATTGGAAGAAAGTAAGTTTGTATGAATCTGTTTTGTTTGAGAAGATTGTAAAAATATCTTTGCGTTATTTAGATTTGATATCTTAATATTATATAATTGCATAGCACATGTGTGAGTACTATGTACTATAAAGCCACTTTTTACATTTAGTTATTTTTTTTAGTGACTTTGCCCTAGTGGCTGAGAGAATGTCATGCTCACTCAAATGTCTCGCTGATGGTGGCGTGTGTGTCGGATCATTTAGCTCCCTTCAAAATGGTTGAGCTGATTGGTGCTGATCCATGCGTCATGTTCGTGAATGGGCGCTGTCAGTAGAGACTGGTCATCTCTTAGTTGCCATGGTACATTTTTATTTTTTTTACTAGCTGACCCACGCAACTTCGTCTGCGTCACATAAATGTAGCTTATAACCTTTCTCGATAAATCGACTATCCGATCTAACTACCTTATTTTATATTTTATTAGAATATCTCATGTGAAGTTATTGTAGAGGCTGCAGAAGATTGTAATTATTTCTTTGCATTGTATAGATTCAATATCTTAATATTATATAATTGCATGGCACTTTTGTGAGTACTATGTACTATAAAGCCACTTTTTACATTTAGATATATTATTTTTAATGACGATGCCCTGGTGGCTGAAAGAATGTCATGCTCACTCAAATGTCTCGCTGATGGTGGCACGTGTGTCGGATCATTTAGTTCCCTTCAAAATGGTTGAGTTGAATTGTGCTGATCCATGCGTCATGTTCGTGAACGGGCGCTGTCAGTGGAGACTGGTCATCTCTTAGTTGCCATGGTTTATAAATATATACATATTTTTTTGATTTGTTTATTATACCTTTTTACTCCGGACGCTCTTAACTCGGCGGCGTGGTGGCTTTCGGAATGACGTATTGCACTCGTAGTTTTTCGTAGTTTTGTTTTATGAATTGTTCTTATGACATTCAAAAGTGCCAGTAATGGTTTAATCGAAATAAATGCTTTGAGTTTGAGTTTTTGAGTTTTGTGTACTGGCTTGCTGGCTAATAATTTAAGCATTTTTTAAAGGCTAATTTTATTTGACATAGAACCGCTATTTACGATACGCACTGGGGGTCCTTGATTACCTTCTTGTCAACTACCGTGTTTGCTTTTCAGTTGTCTATTCTTTGCGGTTGAACATGCAGTACCCAGTACCACTCATGCGATCGAAATAGCCGCTCATAAATTGAAAGAAGTACTTACTTAAATTCTAAACTGCAGCAGACATCATGTACAGGATCATGGACATAAAATGTGACAGCCATGAAAAATTACAGCAAATAATAAAAAATGAATGCGTTGAAATACAACATTCCTTGTAGTTTACGACATATTTCTGTGATACATTGACGTAAATGATCTAGGCAAAAGTCTAACTTTTCAGACTGAGTTATTGAAACACGTCTCGAGTCTTACCTAATTATAACTTTGGGTTCGTATCTCCCGGTCAAATATTAAACAGACCTTTAGTTTTTTTTGCGTTCTACCCCAAAATTTGATTCCCGGTATTGGAAATCCTAAACAAATGACCTCCTCAGTTTCCGAGAAACGGGTAAAAGAGAAAGGAGAAAAATAAATCAATAAAGGATCCCATTTAGATTATCTCCTGGGATTGTTTTTCTGGGGGAATTGTTTTTCCTGAATTTACCAAAGAAAGAAGATTTTTGGAGCTCTGATTCTGTGTAGTGACGTATGCGATTGACATTCAATAAATATTTTGAATATTTATGGCTAAAGAGCCTTGATACCTATGCTAGGTGTCAAATCTCTAGGTGGCAGAAGGAACACCGTCCACCGAGTAGCACTTATGTAAGTAGCAATTTCACAGTAGGTACCCTTTATTGCTCTTACGGAGGGTCTAGCTGAATCAAATAAATCGGCTATAAAATTATATTATCAACAGGCCGAGAAAGACGTCAAACTCTGTAGAATATGACAAACCAAAGTTCATTATTAGTTTAGTCGTTAACGTCAAAGTAGAAATTAAATTTAAATGGCGTTAGTGTTGACGTGTGTCCGAAACAGCTGGACTTGGGCCAAATAAAGCTGTGTTAATTACAAATTAGGGACGCGTTGATGGCCTGACACTGATATTACTACAATTATTTTAATGTTCACTATATTATCTCCATTTTGAATAAAAAAGAACGATCGACTATGAATGTGGCGCGAATTTTCAAATTAAGGCTGCGAATTGTGAAAGTTGGCAACATCGCAAAGTGCTGCCAAATATTTCGCAGTTCTGGTAAATTAATCAGTACCTACTAAAAATATATTAACTCAAATCGCTCTGTCTGTGATGTACTAAAAAATAATTATAAATAGACAGCTAGATTTACTTCCGTAAAACACAACTTTTGCCAAGCGTCGAAATTGAATAGCCAAACTTGACAATTCATGTGGACCATCTTGGGTCATAGTCAGTAATGGATAGATTGTCATCAAATCTCGGTTTTTTTTTTCATAGACAGATGTAGACTATCTGTCTATGAAAAAAAAACGAGAAAAACTCCAGACATTTGTCTATGACATTGTGTGAGATCCTCTAGACCTCAGATCATACAAACAGCTCTAAACTCGAGAGGATCCCCATGAGTCGTTGAGAATGAAGATCGGATGTCGAAGTTATGGTCCATTCTGACAACACTTTAGTGTGTGAAGTATGGTCACTACGACAACCATCTTGTATGTTACTGTAAGGTTATATCTTACAGTAACAACAACCAACATATTATGTTGGGTTAACTACTGCATTACTTACATATGTATGCTTTTCATGGTTGGTGTAACTACTGCATTTACTCACTTAAGTATGCTTTTCGTAAAAATCCTATAAACCAAATCACTGTCTTTCTCCAAATATTTATTAAAAACAAATACTGTAAATGCAAATAATTCCATAGTGTAAAGAACTTGATCTCGGGTACAGAAATTATGTGTTTTGTTTTTCTTTTTACATCGATGCTTAATGTTCGTGCACTAATTGGACACTATCGTTAGGAGTTCCGTTCCACACAAGCCTCTGCAAGTTCTTAGTGCACATTCCATTTCAATTTAAAGAGACGGTTTACTACCAAGCATAGGATGTGGAATTAGGTCGTTTGTAGTGCTCATGAATGGCCGTTTGTAATAGCAGTAGGCACTATTTCATTGATTTAACGATACGTGCTTATGCTCGTACTTGTGCTGCTCGATTAACAGGTTTAGTATATAAATTCAGCTCCTTCTTCATCTTAAGTATTGTTTTTTTTTTTTTGGACAAGCCCGCTACACTACACTGCTCCCAAACCTCGACCACCAGAGAAACAATTTAACGGTCTTGGATCCCGCAACGGAATTAATCAGGAAAGAAAAGGAGTAGGAAACACATTATTTTCATTACTCATACTCTGAAAGTAAGTAACATGCCTGCGGATCGGGTTGAAAGTACTACTTTTCAGCCCTAGGGAGAATCGCTTTCAACTGACAGCTGTCAAATTATTAAAAAAAACATGGTCTATTTCACATTTTTATTCAACACAGTTCCAACTCAATTACAGCGCGATTTAAAATTAAAATAATTAACACAAAGTTCTTAACAATAAAATGATAATAAAACTTTAATATAGTTTAGTATTAACTATTTTTCTAAAATGACATAGATTTTGACAAAATCTTTGACATTTTTTTTAATGATGAACATGAAAAATACTGGCTGTATAGCTGGACGACCAGAGGACAAAAAAAAACAAAATAAGCGGGAAAGCGACAACATCCGATCAACACTCATTTTTTTTTGTTTAATAATATATGTTCTTATTTTCCTCGTATTCGTAATGAAAAGCAGTGTTTACCTCGGGTAAATTACTTATTTAGTCCCTCGAACTATTAGCGCCCTCACTACCTTACGGGCGCCAAACCCCGCCTCGGGACTAAATAAGTAACTTCCACCCATTGGGTAACAATGTACTACTCCACTTCACCCTTCCCTTTATTAGTCTTATAACTAAAATGAAAACTTATCACTCTTTTTTGGGGGCAGTCGTGTAAAAAATATTCTTTTGATATTTTTTATTGGTTGTTAAGACAGTGACAATTGATTCGTTTAGAAAACGACTCTATGAAACCATATTTTTCATTTTATCATTATTTTTCATTCGTCCTTTTTATCACACACAAATTTTAATAAGATAACATCACACCACGTGTTTCCCGAAGGGTTTGGCCGATTGGTATCTAATAGAACCTATCCCATATTTCGCCAGTAATGTTTTCTTCTTATCAAAAATGAAATTAAGTAAATATCAAAGATAGAAAGCTAGTAGCATTAATCGCAAAAGGAGACCAAGAGACCACAATAACAGAAAAAATGCTAGATACATAAATCTACACACACACTAAGCCCAGTTGTCACGGTAAACCAACAGCTGGTTAACAAAGTCATTAATTTCTCTCAATCGGTCGCATTCCCGTCACACAAAACAGCAATACATCAGTGCTTGATGGACCATTACCCGTATAAAGCCGCTCCCAACGTTTTCGCTTGATTTCAGTCAGCCGTGCACTGAACAACAGATTCGGTCACGCGGCGTAGGTACATCGAGGTACAGTCATGGATACTCCAGGTAATACATTTTCAAAACAATAGTACATTGTTATCCAAGGGGCGAAAATGTCTTATTTAGCCCTGCCACGGGGCTTGGCGCCCGTAACGTAGTGAGGGCGCTAATAGTTCGAGGGACTAAATAAGTAATTTACCCGCGGTAAACACTGTGCTTTTCATTACACATACGAAGAAAATAAGAACATAAATTGTTAACTAAAGAAAAAATTTGTGTCGATCGAATATTGTCGCTTTCCCGCTTATTTTGTTTTTTATTGTCCTCTGTCTATACAGTCAGTATTTTTCATGTTCATCATTAAAAAAAATGGCAAAGATTTTGTCAAAATCTATGTCATTTTAGGGAAATAGTTAAAACTAAACTATGTTAAAGTCTTATTATCATTTTATTGTTAAAAACTTGGTGTTATTTATTTTAATTTTAAATCGCGCTGTAATTGAGTGGCTGTATAAAAGTTGGAACATGGTTCAATAAAAATGTGAAGCCAGTATTTATCATGTTCATCATTAAAAAAAATGGCAAAGATTTTTTTCGAAATCTGTGTTACTATAGAGAAATAGTTAAAACTAAACAAAATTAAAGTCATACAATTTTTTTATTCTTACGAACTTTATGTTATTTTAATTTTAAATCGCGCTGTAATTGTGGCTGCAGTATACAAATAAGGAACATGGTTCAATCAAAATGTGAAAATAGACAAAGTTTTTTTTTAATAATTTGACAGCTGTCAGTTGAAAGCGATTCTTCCTAGGGCTGAAAAGTAGTACTTTCAACCCGCTCCGCAGGCATGTTATGACCTACTTTCAGAGTGTGAGTAATGAAAAATACTTTGCACGCTTCTGGCCCGTGTGCCACGCCTGCCAGCAGCTCTGCAGTCTGTGATATACAAATAAATGTAGCGCCCAGCTTAACAATGGGGTCTCAAATGACTAGGTCAGCGTCTATGAAAGTTCTAAGTTATTCTCTATTTATTTATTTTTTTGGGTGACGAATCAGGAAATGACCTGGGAGCTCTGGGTGGAGCGGAGGGGAGTGTCAGAGTTGTACTGACTGAAACTCACCCACGTTCCTTCTTAGGCCTTTGTGTTCCAGGGCCGCGGTGACTCTTTCGTACAATGTCCGCAACCCTGGCAGGCACTGGCCGTAGCGGGCTTCATCTTGTATGCTATCTCCAAACTGACAACCCTAGCTAGTGTGTCTAGTGAACACCAAACTTGACATAAAGGTCCCTGTAACCAGGTCATTAAAACACAAAAAAAAAAGGGAACACCAAAATGACTCCGATTTCAGCCTTAAGGGGTGATCAACCGCAACTGTCCACGATAGTACATCGCGGTACGTCGGGCTATCGGCCGGACGATCCTAGTGCACTTGGCAACTCGCCAGCTCCGACCTTATGTTATTCTTGCAGCCGCCCATAGAACTTGAAATTAGTTTTGGTAGAAAATCTTACCTATGTTGGAATATATAAAACTGAAATAGTAATTTAAATAAGTTTTCGAACTGGGTTAATTAACTTTTCTGCTCAGTAAACCACATTTGAAGTAAGTACCGAGGTTTTTGTAGAAACCTATTTTAGTTTTCAACTTGAAAATCCTATGCCTTGACTAAAAGAAAAATACCCAAAAAAAAGTTAACTTGTCGAACAAAACTCGAACGAAGCCATTGATTACCCGTCAGTCTATGCCTGTTTAAAGCACAGACCATTCGTCTTTTTGTCCATGTTTCATTCTACAGACATTTCACAGTATTGTACCTCAGACAGCTGCAGTTCTACAGCAAGCATAATTTTATTATAATCTCAAAAATAAAGATATCTACAATGTTGAGAGACATATCAAAGATGGCAACAACCTTATAGCTGCGAATACAAATATCACTGTGATTTTGTCAGCGATGCATGGGTGGAGGTAAACTTACAATGGAAGAGCTATACCAATCAGTGGGTTGTCCGAAAGAGATACCGGCCTCGGACACAAAGGGCTAAAAAGGAACTCGAGTGGTTTTTTAACCGACTTCCAAAAAGGAGAAGGTTCTCTATTCGTGTGTATGATTTTTTTTAGTCAGTAGATGTATGACACTTTAGTTATTTGAAGATATCCCACATTCCAAAACAAAGTACTTTAGACCAATATTATTCTATAATCTTCGCGCGTGTCCCTACAGATGCACAGATTTTCAAAAAAGCCGTTCAAAATTCTAACAAATTAAAAAGAAAATATGTTTTTGTTTTTGACGGTGGCGGCGCGGCGTAGCTTGAAGCTTCATTCGTTCATAAAATGTTGTTTGGCGTCTATACTTTCTTGTTTGGGTAACCGTCGATTTACTTAACTAATTTAATTTCCTACCAATATCCAATGACCTTTTCCTATTAGACGCTTTACAGTTTACACCAAAATCAGAACTGGGTAACATATCCAAAAAAAAAAAAACTTTCAAGGTTATGGAGTATAATTTCCTCACGGATTACATTATATCGTAGTTTTAAATGCTTGATCCTAAATAACTGTTAACATTAAAGACTCCCTAGGCATGACAAGGGCTTAACATTCATTATTTACGAGGTAGAACACTGGTTGGTTAGGAGCCAAAACCCTTGCGTCGCGCTCTATGTGTTTCAGACACCCGAAGAAGTAACATCAAAATGATTTTATTTTAGAAATGGTTCAATTTGGTGTTAGATAAATTAAGATACGTTTGGACATTAAATAAAGCGATATATTTTATAATGAAATACTTACTCGTTTGACTCACTAAAATGCTATAAAAGAGTTGTATTTTCGAATCAAAAGTTGATACTACTTAGATACGTTTTAGGGCTTCTAAAGTAAACATAATATCTCTTCTTGAACCTTTGGCCTTATGCTGCCTGTAGGTCTCTGCCAAATCTCTCCACTTTATGCGATTTTGTGTATTACTGTCAAGTTTCTTACAGCCACTTTAATGAGATGGTCTAGTTAGTTGTCTTCCCATATTCATCCGTCCCGAACGTGGTCTCCTCCTCAGCACTTTCTTCCCCCATGTTCCATCTAGTCTATGGCAAATACAGGGTGTAAATAAACCCTTCACACATCCGTGAACCAAGCATTATGTACATCAAACTAAGTAATAATAATAGTAATACGCAAAAATGTTTGCTGGGAAACTACTTTTTTTTGGGGTCAAAATCATATTTTACTGTAAAACTCAATGTTGCACTCTTAAAACATTGGATGCTTTGAATAGTAAAAGGGTCATGGAGGTAATTTAAGTAAAGTTATATCCTGAAATACTATTATTTACAAAAACAGCTGAGCAAAATTTGGAACTTTGACCCCCAATATCTCCGTAACTAGGGGGTTCCCAGGTATGGTCTAGAAAAAAAAAAATATCGCAGTGGTGGGGAGAATAAGTGCCCTTCGTTTGCGTTAAGGGTACTTTTGCACCCTTTATTATATGGACCGCCCGCTTTCTTTTTGCTTTCGTTTCTACTATATCCATTAGTCTAAGATCTAATGTCATAAGAATATGCTATAGAATAATCGATTCTAAAACAGATTTCCCAATCTTGCATCGGCTATGTCTGTGACACCTGGGTCAGTCTCAGTCAGGACACGGATACTTCTTATTTAAGTAGGCGTGTGTGTTCCTACCAGTGACATAACATATTATTATCCGACCTCAATACGAGCAAAGGCGCAGACAGACGCTAGTCTACAAAATTTAATGGTGTTTCTTATCTATATCTCATGTAGAAAAGTTTCCACTTATAGCGGAACTCCCTGAAGTTTCCACACAGGTAAACACTACCTGTGCTATTATTTAATAGTAAAGAAAAAAATATTAATATTTATCTCTAAAAACATAGGTTTACATCACTAGCTCTGTATTTTTAATCACTTCACAGCAATTCACTTTCACTAGATCAACAATAATGATAAAATGTATTCTGTAGCATGAAAAGAAACCACTTACATTTTAATTGAGATAGTATCTATTGCTAGTTAAATGAACAATCACTATATGAAAACTAATAGCGTAATAAAGATCGAGATTTGCTGTGACAGGTTTCCTAGGTTTCTTTGCCATAAAAGGTCAAATAAATTAGCAAGCGATAAGTACTCCGGAAACGTTGGGTAACAAAAGGAATGAATGAAAGACATTTACATGTGACTGAGATGAGAATGCTTAGGGGGATGTGTGCTGCTACGCAAATGAATAAAAATCATGAGAGGAAGCCTGAAAGTGGCGCTGGTGACTGAAAACTGGTTGTCGTGTTATGGGCATGTGATGCGGAGGAATGAGGAGAATGTCGTGAGGAAAGTTTTGAGTTTGAATGTGGAGGGATATAAGAGTAGAGGAAGACCAAATAAAGGGAAAGGAGGTGTCTGATGAGATGACGCGTAATGGAAGAAGTTCTCCTGTCATCTCATACATCAAGGTCGTACAATAAATCATGATTCCTTTTATTTCTCTAAGATAACTAGAAAACCTGGACTAGGTTTTCTAACAATAACTTACTGGGTGAGTTACTAAATAGTTTGTTACTGGGCAGGCATGCATGAATATGTAAGACCCTTGTCTTGTCTCGATAAATAAGTAATATGTATTTGCCTATCCTTATCTACCCTAGACTCCCTGTAGTGAGCATATTTGACTCGGCACTCGCACCAGTAGGTCCCTGAGCTGAATGGTCGCTACAATAGCTAAGTTGAGGCAGTTGGCGAACTCAGAAACTACTTAAATTTCTGAGTCAAACTGATATGTTATCGCAGCTAAACTTGATGCAAAGCGAGTAAAAATTTACTTTCGGAAATCGGCGGCAAAAAAGTCGAAAGTAAAGTTATTTTTCGCTTATTAGTGATTTTTTTTAATACCCTGACTAGTTCTGCGCTTTTCTAACATTCGAACTCTTCAGAGCTTCTCTGTTTAAACACGAAAAATTGATATTTTTTTGGAAACTGAAAGTTTTTCGAATTTCAAACGCGCACAAGATGCTGAGACTACTTACTATAAAGCAACTTACAATATTAACCACATTTTAAACCCCCCTGATAAAGTTACAATTATCTTATAGTCAAATTATAATCTGATCTAACTAAATCGTAAAGGTAGTTCACATACTAATCACCTCACAAAACCATATAATTCGGTCCGCCACTCCAGGTCGTAAAAACAGCTGTATCGGTGCACCCGCCCTTAGCTTTCCACCGTCTTTATTACAAACAAAGTAAGTAGTTCCACTCATTTACACATTATGGTCTATGTTAAACCGCTAACCGCACGGTAAGTAACCACAGACCACTGTTTATACTCACTACTACTAAGTACGTAGGATTACATAACCATGTGTAAAGAGTTACTAGTGTGAAAGAAAATCTTAGACACGGAGAGTGTTACTTCGGCTTTCTTTTCTATCGATTCTGCAGGTTACCTTTCTGAGTTGTGAGAAAATCAGTGATATTATGAGATACTGGCACATTATTTACTTACAAACAAAGCTGTTTATAATATAGATAAATAACCCCTAAAACCCTTCTGAAAATCTTGGTTTCCAAGTCTGGCTTTGTGCTGTTTGGAATTTCCAATAGGAACTGAGATTAAGACTGTCAGTAGAACTAGCACTTAGCAGCCCACAGTTTGAAAGATGGTGGATGTCGACTAGTGTAACAGCGCACTTAGCTGTTGATACATCCTTGGTTGTGTAAGATTGCATCAGTGCCACAGGTGGCATGGCATGTGTGCCATTATCTGTGGAAAGACGCCGCATACGTGATACGCACATAAGATCTGAGGTCCTACTAATTAATAATCAATACTCGTCAGCACGAGTATTGACATTTTCGTTACATAAGTAGTTACACTATTTATTTTAATATGTTGTCCACAACCAGTATCATCCAAAGATATAAATAAATTCTTAAAATAATGATATTGTTATTTGTGAAACGAGTAGTAGTAGGTAGTATAATTTTGACGTGTTTCCTGATTCTAGCCCCCTGAGCCGTCCAGAACAACAAAATTATTACCTACTTAATTTATTAGCACTAGAAGGCTAGTTTTATTACCATTACCTACTTTATGAATGAGTCGCTATCGCTGGTAACCAATTAGTTATTTAAATGTATTCTCCTATGCAAATAACACATTCACACCTTTGCAAGGACTACAAGGACATTGTGCGTATCTGTCTACTTATCTATGGTCGCAAGTCCATCCCACATGGATGCACTAGGTCCAGCGGTAATTACCATACGCTAGTCAGGGATGGCCAACATACAGCGTGCACGAAAATATATGAGAAAATTCAGGCGCCAACTTTGAATTCAGCATGAAATCGTATTGTACGAATTCTTCATTGTTTTTTCCAGAAGTTGAAATCTATGCGTTGTTGTTGTTGAGACCATCCCTTAAACTTTGAATGTGAGTGGATGTTATTAATAAGGTGTAATTAACATGACATAACATCACGAATGTAATTCCCGAAGGAAATAATTAGATAACGTAGTGTACGTAGGTTATGTAGAGTCATGTAGTCATGGCAGTGGCACGGTAAGTTCTATATAACGCACTAAATCAAAAATGTTTGCCATCCCAGACAATTGATATAGGTTAGATCATCCTTTTACAGACATTGTATAATTACGTCTGGGGAAAGCGGAGAAAACAAAGATCCTGTCGTTTGCTGCTCTCTGCAATGGTTGCTACATTAGTATTCTGGTCATATCCCGTCGGGGCTGAGGGTTGTTCGAAAGAAATACAAATGTGTGGTTTTTAGTCAGTAGAAGTCTGACATTCCCTTTCGCTCTGCCCAAGAGCGGGAGGGGTTATTTGATGATTTTCCACCAGACAAAAAAAAAGAGGTAATAGGATATCCTTTTTTTTTGTGGGTTGGGAAATCATCAAATAACCCCCTCTCCCGCTCTGGGCTCCCGGGAGAGCGGGAGGGAGTGTCAGACTTCTACTGACTAAAAAACACCCATGTTCCTTCTTAGCCCTTTATGTCGCGGCCGCGGTAACTCGTGAACAACCCGCAGCCCCGTCGGCCCTTGCGGGCCCCACCCATGTTGCTGACATCTCTTTGAGGCGCGCGTGGAACACGAACGCGCCGTCGACACTGCCTGTCGTCGTCGTAAGACAGACGGACGGAGAGCTAGCCCATCACTCACCGTCCACAGGCCCGCGTCTACAGTGGCTGGAAGCCATCACATGGCCTTCTCGCGCCCGGAGCGCCTCCCGTGGCGGCTGGGACGAGAAGTTCCGCACCATCTTGTAAGGGCGCCCCCACAGATCTCTGTAGAGAGTCTCCAGCATCTCCTCGCGGACCTGATACAAACTCTGTTAAAAGATAATAATTTTATTATGCTGTTGTTTTGTAAGCAAAATTATGAGACATACATTTTCCTATTACCTATGTTATGTTATGAAACTTTAATGACATTTCTGTGTCGATCAGTCTACTTATCTATTTACTCACTTATTCTTAATTGTAAACAAACATACACAAATGCTCGCAACATAGTGCTTATATTTTAACCTACATTTACAGAGTTCAACTGAACCCTATTCTATGGAGTAAGGCCAATCTCTTGAAAAGTTGGCAACACTTCGCTAAAAGCTGACAGTAGCCGTTGATCAACGAGCGGCGACGATAATTTAGATTTTACGATTATTATCCCCGTAACTATGGCTTCTACAGTTCTACGCCTGTAAACAAGTTTATTCTTTTGTGAAAATAATTTAACTGTTATATTTAAGGTATATAGGTATATTTAAGCTTTTCTTTTCTTAAAAAACACAGTATATTTACTTCTCCCTACCTAGTTTGTTGTTTGTAGGCAGTACCAGCTCCATTCCATTTTTCTCACGTTTTTGCTATTAGCAAGTCTGTATCGGGTTGTAAGTTGATTAGCGATCGTAACAAATATGGCTTTACAGAGCTATAATAATCGTCAATACAACCCTTTAAGATCTTTTCATCCCAATGCATGAGTTTTTTCATGAAATATTCATTGAATGGGATTAAATCAATAAATAAAATACCCCGTTTTAACATATTAATTTTTTAATAATTGGTAAGGAGTGTTCTGTTTTAAAATAATAACTTCAAGTAATTATTACGTACAGCTACTGAGATGACCATTACACAAAAAATATTGCATCATTAGATTCCAAGCCTTGTTCAAGCTCACAAAAACCGATCGCAAAAATGTCAAGCCATCATTAATTACACACACATCCAAAAAAACGTCAAGCCTAAAAACCAGTGCACAAAAACAGTCCAAAAAAACTTTAACAAGATACCTACCACAAATCAAAATCTTAACTTTGAACAATTTGTCAGCATGTCTACGTTGCCGGAGGACGTGGGACTCTTCTCACGGATATTACAACACGCCACATAATGCAAATGACGTCCTCACATACCCATTGTTCCGCATTTACGGCGACGGGAAGTAATTACAAGTAATTGTGGTTGTTTTTTTCAAGTAATAATTGCGATTTCTATACAAATTAACATGTTTTGTGCCGAAGCGCGACGGGATTTGGCATGAAACATTCGTTACTTACCTAATAATTAATTTCGGATAATATCATTTTTATTTGCCGTGTTATTCTTAGCGCCATAATTTGTTAGTGTTGTCTATGCTTATTAACTTTTTGTACCACTGAGTTAGATTATGAATCTTTGAATAGTCATTATAGCAAACAGCGAAAGTCTTAAAAAAATCGTTAGAATTTAATAGATTACAGCATTTGAATTCCCAGAGAAAAATAAGAGTTTTTATAGCTTCGCTAAAACAGTCAAAAATACCCATTCCTTCAGACTTTTCATTGACAAATGCGTTCCAATTTCAACTGACGAATCATAAATCAACGCGTTCACAATTACACATAAAATGAATGAAATCGCTTTGCAATTTGTTTCTAGAACGCATTCATAAGAATTATGTCATTGTGGCCCGATTCGGTATCGGAAGTCCATCAAAGGGTCGGTTGTTCGACAAGCCGAGCCCACTTCGCGGGCTGGCGGCTGTTTTGCGACCTCTTTCCCTATTCAACACATTTGGGTCAATCGGAGCTCGGTGCAGCTAAAGTATAATGCGATATTTATATAACGATAGCTTGTGGCCTATTGTGATTTGTGAAATGGGTACGTAAAGTATGAATATGAATGAACGTATTGTAGTGTACGGAAGAACTTGCAGCAAGCGTGATTATGAATTCATTGAGCAAGGACGTTGATGTTGTGAATTAATATTTTTTAAAGGATGTTGTCGATGAGATGTGTGTAACGTCTAGGAATTTGAGTAATTACAATTTGGTTTACTTGGGATAAAGTTTTGGCAAGCGTTGAAAATTTAACATAATTTAAGTAAGTAGGTGCCTTATAAAAATATTGATTTAGGTCAAACTGATATCAGACACCCACCCCAGGCGATGCCTAATACATGCATATTACGAGGGCGTGCTCAAAAATTCTAAATCGGTCAAGTGTAGATCGAAATAGATAAAAGATTATTTATTATCTGAAATAACATTTTGGCCCACACACACAAAGCATCGTAAAACATGTTAATCCTACCTAGTTCGGCTAAATAACTTTCAGATTATTTTAGATAGTTATGCTATTTTAAGGCTTTTTTTATTGAGACTTTATAGAATTCATTCAGTACGTCCACAAGCGATGACTTTAATGGCGCACCATGCATAGCAAATGGCCAGTCTCAGTACCACCTTTTTACAAAATGCATAAAATTAGGCTGTGTACTTTTTGAATATCGAAAGACAGTCACCAAACAAACATAATAAATGCTATTGACCTAATTTTGCCTCCTTGCACAACCAACTAGGATTAACGCAGGACTTTTCAGGTATTATAATTTTCAAATAGTAATTTCAGACTAAAACCAATATCATCAGCAAGTTCTCTAACTGCCGTACTCAGAAATATTTAATGATTACTTATGCCGTCACTTAGTAAAAGGTTTGACACATTTTTGTATGACAAAACTGTCAAAACCTTTACTAAGTGATGGCCTAAGTAATCATAAAAGCTCTCTGAGTGCGGCAGTAAAAAACATTCGTCGTGCCTTTAATCTATTTAAATTCTGGGCCATTTCCTGCTTGGAAGTAAGTGGCTATCATGGCCTCTTGAAAACGGCACTTGTTGAAATACATCTAAAGCCCTATGATAGTTGATTGAATAATAGTTTTGTTTGGTGATTGCTCAATTAAGTAATGCTAAATCAATTGGTCTGAAAACGACCAAAAACAAATCAACAACGTTATTGAATTTAATTTTTTAATTACCGAAGTCATTTTGATTCGATGTTCATTTGGAGTTGGACACCCTACTTTATTTACATACAATTTAATCTGATTTTGAGGTTTTTTTCGTGTTGTTAATGCTTAATCTGGTTTCAGAGTTATTATGCCGTGGGTTATGGCTTTGCATGCCGTCGAGTAATATCTCTCATCTATGTTGGTTTGGTTTCTTTATGATGTTTTCCATCACTGAACCAAGTGATACGATACGCACACGAATCCAAAAAGTCAGAGGTCTGTACGGTCCGAACTCAAGACCCCACATTTCTGAAAAAAGGTGGAGTCTTCTCACACATTTATCAATTGTTTATAAAGTTGCCCATAATAATTACCAGAAACGCTTGTGAGAATGTCAATTAGGGAATATAAAAAATAACTCCAAATGAAAAACCTGAAAAATAAGAGCTTCACACTGTAAACAAGTCTAGCAAACCGCATAAAGATGGTACAGTACCTAACAAACTTTTACAGCGTAATAACAGTAAAGCGAACTCATAATGTAGACTTCGTAATCTCTTGTAACAAAAAATTAAAAGTTTCTCACATTGTGTGACAGGCATCTTATTATCTTGTGTCTCTCTCAAACTATGATCCAGGTTGACGGTTAAAATCCAAAACGGTGATCTGTGACCTGGTTCATTGGATAGTTTTGTAAAAGGAAGGTGTAAGATTAATGATAATTCACTAGATATGTAAAATATCAAAATATTGAGTGAATGGATAGAGAGGACGTGTAGACTTAGCTATATATGAAGTTATGAACTAACTCGACGTGACGGCTCACGTCGAGTTACTACTACAACTGTCAAGTTCCTTTAATAGATTTTAACTTTATCACAAATGCATTATGTTCTAGGTTGACTGGGAAAAAAATTACAGTTTTCAGCTTGATGTGGTGGTATCTGTATTTTGTAAATTAGATTCACAGGTGATCAAATGGAGACGGGCGTAAAAAGAGAGCGGAGAAAAATGTATTGAAGCTTCCATCAAGTCCATAGTCCAAACTATCTCCTCTATGTGCATCATGGCTTAGATTATCTTCCATTGATAGGATGGTTATGTACGTAATCCTCATCAATTTGCATATATCCTCATTTTCGTCTCTCCATAATTATGTGCTTTACTGATCTGGCTGTCATTTGTAGATATTTAACAGTGGGCCGAAAATATGACAACCAGTCTTACCAAAAAGGTATCATGTTACCCAATATAAACAGGGTGGCAGAGGTCAGATAGGCAGTCGCCCCATGTAAAATACTGGTATTCATCTGCATCCGGTTAGACTGGAATCCAACCCCAACATAGTTGGGAAAAGGATGTGTTGTAAACTCTTAATACATCAGTCGAACTAATAACTAATCAACGTGTTAACGAGCCACAATGCCTAATCATGAACCTGTCATCGAATCAAGTATTACCGCACTGCGCTACTCTAACCGAGAGCCCATAGGCAATCAAGTATCTCTCTACTGGAAGTGCTTTACAATTTAAACTACGCTCCAAAATTTAATCTCGCCTGTAATCCCAAACGATTCGAAAATTCCGCAGATGTTGTACTTGTAGCCCATATTGCCATTAACTGAAATTCTTAAAGGCTTTTTTCTTTTCTAATCATTGGATAGCACATGAATCCGGGCTGTTAATAATGAATTCCTGATCGAAAAACGCAGTAACACTTTGCCCCATCTCTGGGCACTGAAACTGTGCCCTAATTAATGCTTAGTCTTAGCGATTGCGGCCACTTCACCAACGACTTTAGCTTATAGCTAAATTGCTTTATATAGCCTACCTACGGCACTTGAAGATTACGTAAAGAATTTTGTAGAAGTTTAATATGTTTTTTGAATTCAACCTAACTTTTAATAACTTTCTTGGATTGAACAGTAATTGGTCTTGATTGTGTTATTTAGGAAATTTAATTTTATAATAAATACTTTTTTTTATTTTTTTTTTATTAAACACTAGATTTGTGCCACTACGTTTGCCCATCTGGCTCTATGAGAAAATAGAGGCATAGGGACGAATGAGAACAATAGTCCAATTTAATACAAGTTTGAGCTACTTGAGCCAGATTATCAACCCTAGCTAAATAAATAGAATAACTTAATCCGTGTTGCTTAGCTGAGCGGAAAATAGGATGTTGGAAGTGAAAATGAGCGCGATATTTTATTGCGCTTGATTATAAAGCGATTAATGCGTTGAATTTAAATTGTGCTGCATTATCAAATTGAAATGGTGTAATTTCTCATCTCTTTACATAATTGACTCGTTTTGTGTTCGTCAGTAGACCACGGTCCACAGTGGTCTATCTAAAAACCCCTGAACTGATGACAAAGTGAAGTCGCGTAGTCGGCAGAAACAAAGCATTTCAAAACCTTGCCTGTCTCCATAATGTATTTGAAAAAAGAATGGGCCGATGATTGTTTATAACCGCTCGATACGATACACAAATAAAGGATATCGTCAACTCCAATTTCTATACCAATCTTCATGATTCTAGACCTACCTAATGACAACAGTTCTCACGTTGCAGCCTTGTACTGCTTGTATAATTTCTATAACTCTTACCATTGCAGTATCCCATAGTATCTTAATCTTATACTTCCATAATAAATTACCCATACGCCTCTAGCCGTAATTACAGGAGTCATCACACTTCACTAAGCTTAATCAAGTTTAGCATCGATACCGTTCAGACCTGTCATCGAAGCGACACAACACAATACAGCGAAATATTCGACATCCATTGATGATTTTTTAGACACCGTCCAAATTATTTCTAGGCATTCGGTAGGTATCATTTATACCGGCCGACATATATTCACTATTTTTGAAAAAAAAATCGATGCGTCAAATTTTCATATTCAACCATTTTCTCGAAAGAATTATCCGCTCTCTGTGAAACGTTCAAACTTTGTGATGTGATATCTCAATATTTTTGTATTGAGTGATACTAAAAGTAAAAACACGTATTCAATGATTTTCGCCAAAGATTAATATCAGAATTTGGACGGTGACAAAAAAATCATCTTGTATACTGTAGGGTACAGTACAACTTCTGTAGCTCTACCATGAGTTGTCATAGAAAACTTACTCGCTAACGTTCAACTCGCTAGCGTGATAACGTGTTTCAAATAGATTTCGATAATGCTTGCACCATGAGATTTACGGAGTCTTACGCAGGCGCTAATGTAAGCTCGATAGATTGTGTCGTCTAGCTAACTTCACTCTACTCATGTTTTGTTTCTTTCTTTCCCACTAATAAGAGGAGAGAACGATATATACACAAATAAACCGACAAAATAGAAAAGTTGACGGTTATTAGACTACTTATAGTCTTTAGTGGTTTTTGAATTTTTATTCCTTATAATATGTCACTGTCGTGTATTCAATTTGTAATTTTGTTTGTTGACCTTTGTGTCACAGAGCTGTGTTGTGTTGTTTAACAGTTTACATTAGTAGATTCAAAAAGATTATTTAAAACAATGAGGACCCTGTGCCTCAGTTTCAATTGTTGGTAGAGTTCATAGAAAGGTATGTTTCAACTTATTTCAAAATTATTGTGTTTTGTTTTGAGAGAACTGCATGATACCTTTAGTTCTAATGAAACTCGTTGTGTTGACATCAAATCCGTAACATTATTCATACATATGCACAAACCTTTAAAGTAAAGAATACTTTAAAGGTTTGTGCATGTGTTGCAAGCGCGTCTATAAAGTTTAATAAACTTTCATTCATTTATATTTTGCAATTGGTGTCTAACATGAATTCTCATTTCGGAAAATCATTTCTCGAAATTCATGTTATTCACGTCGTTGGTCTTCAAATTCAGCGGCCACTAACATATTTCATACCAAACAAGCTTTGCAGACATTATTTTGACTGCATTAGACTCAAAAACGTACATAATTTTGTTGTAAACATATGTTTCACACGCCAAAATGCTAGTGAGCTACGTAACCACTATGTAAGCGAATTATTCGATAGGTTCAGTGAAATTAGTGACTCATGGTACCGTTTTGTATGGTGACAGCTGAAAAACGTTAGTAACTGTAGAATAGATTACGTTAGGTTTTTAACCTATCGTCATCTATAGTGCTCATGTTACGGATAGTAATTCTTTTTGTGACCGCTAGAGGCGCTGTACGATATTTCATACAAATAATTTACGTAGACGCTGGCGAGATTTGGCTGTGTAAACTCATGGTAGAGGTACTGATATAAGCGGCAAGCTATATGAACACATTGTCATTGAGATTGAGAAGTGTTATGGTTGCGGTTCGGATAATCTGTGGTTCGGTGAAGCCTGACGGTAACTAAATGCGCTATACCGGGCTATACGTCGTCAGTGTGCAAAGAGTTTTTAATACGTGCTGTAATTGTTCTTACTCATGCTAGTATAGTTTTTCATGCTCGATGTGATATGATTTTTGAACAAAGAAACTGGCAACACTTCACAGAGTGTAAGTGCTGAGGGTGACAAATTGAGAATGTTAAAGGTCAAACAGCTTGAGGAGGAGCTCGTGGCTTAATAAAAACTGCCACTCGGATCGAACTTTAGGTTAAGCCGCGCTTGCCTAGGTTGGTCTGTGGGTGGGTGACCCGCCGCCCATTACTTGACGAGTTTCCTCCGTGCTTTGGAAAGCACGTTAAGCTGTAAGTGCCGGCCACAGACAAATAAAAAACTGAATAAATAAGGACCCCGCTGACATATATTCATCTTTGGGAATTGTAGTCAGTCACCTGAAAGTCTGACAACCAGTCTTAAAAAAGGGTATCGTATTACCTAGTATTAACTAGGTTGTGGAGGTAAGATTATAGGCAGTCGCTCCATGTAAAATACTGGGATTCAGCTGCATCCGGTAAGACTGGACCCGACCCCACATAGTTGGGGTAAAAGGCTGGGCAGATGATGACCTTTTTTTTTTTTTGGTGGGTGGAAAATCATTAGATATCATCAAAAAAAAGGATATCTTATTACCCCTTTTTTTTTGTCTGGTGGAAAATCATCAAGTACCCCTCCCGCTCTTGGGCAGAGCGAAAGGGAGTGTCAGACTTCTACTGACTAAAAACCACCTATGTTCCTTCTTAGCCCTATGTGCCTAGGCCGCGGTAACACAACTTGTGTACAACCCGCAGCCTAGGCAGATGATGAGCTTGACGGGAGGTTGTAGTAACAAAATTGTATCGTTATACATGGATACATAGGGCGCTTGGCCATTTTCGGAAGTAACGCCGTCATCTCCTTTTTTTTTCATTACAATTCCATAGACAATTTCACATATGATTAACCCCCAACAGTGTCCTCCTAATAAAGTTATTCAAGCTCCAAAATAAAGTGCGGCACCTTCTTTCTTCCCTCCACTTCTTTTTGTTTCGATTGACTAGACTACCAATTCGTCCGACCAGCATTTTGCTACATAGATTTCTCTGTCATTCCCCTGGACTATCCATCCACCGTGGCGGTAATCCCGAAAACCCCTTTTATCGTTAATTTCAGCGGTCATTTTGTTTGAAACCCATTAGTTTATATAGCAATGAGTGTTCATGTGTTGACGAGCTGATATGAATAATAAATCAACTTCGCAAAATATTCGTTCGGTAAAACCAAAGCAAAGTAAACTTCGTAATAAATAGTGTGGCACCTGGGGCACGGTGAAACATGTTTAAAATTGTCGAGTGGCTTGCCCAACCCTAATGAGTAAGTATCGGACTGACCCGTAAACCCTAATCGATTCCAACAACTTACGCGAGAATAGAGCAAGTCTTATCTATCGATACTGATTTGAATTCAAAAATATTCGAACACGAAACTGCATTTACTATTTTCCAGCTAGTGCTGTTCTACTTTAAGCAGACCTTATTTCAATTTCCTTTTGCGGTCCTGTGTAATTTCGTGGCAATTTTCAAGAGAGTACATTATTACTTTAAATCAAACGAATTTTCTATAAAGCTTTACTAAAAACTCGTCTCATTTAGCAATAACTTTAAAGTTCAATGTTTCAAAAGACATTCGATCCTGGCACAAAAAGCACTCTTCTTTTTTTTTAATCCTTCAGAAGTTTGGAAATAAAAATACTACTTTCAAGTTACGACCTCTTTCTAACTGGTTCTAAACTCAAATGGTGTGTTCTATTTTTTAAGTTTATGTTCGTGATATCGTTTATCCTTAAGCGGTGTGATATTACTATGTCCTAAAGTTTTTATTATTTAGCTTTACGTTTTATCTCAGTACGAACAGAGCTTACGGATATCAATGGTTTGAAGGGTTTTATATCAACGCATACAATTTTATATATCACCTACTTAGACCCTAAAATAATCAATTCACTGATATTTGCGCATCTCAGTAACAAACTGTTGAAGTAGGTAACTGTAGACATTAGGCAGGCTTGCAAACAACAGACAAAAGAAAATCATTTACTCCGGGCGAGTAAAGACGCAGTTTTATGTCTAGGTAAGTTATAATTTATTTTTAACATCAGACTATAAAATATAACTGAGGTAGCACAAAGAACATAAATTAGGATTTGTAAAGATTACATTTTTAGTTTACTTATTTAGTTGATAAAGTACATTCATAAAACTCAGTATAACATGGAGATGTCATAAATTCTCCGTGATTAACATGCTCAACTAAAGTTTACGTCGATTTTTATTGTGGTGCTAAAATTAATTTTAGTCGTAAATTCGCCAAATCAACAGCACTAAGTGGGTTTCAACTTTATAGCTGTGAATATATTAATAATTATTCCTATTATCATATTTATATAAATAATTCATATTCATAACTGTGGTCCTTTGAGAAATACTGCGATGGCTGCGTATTAGTTTCATTCAACTTATGCAGAGGCGACAATGACATACAGCCAAGTCCGTTCATGAAACGAATCCGCATTCTGCACATAAATTTATTATGTTTTTTGCTGCGTTGAATTATTCCAACAGTCTCACATTAAATAAAATATTGAACAAAGGCATTTAAGGAAATACACCTAGATCGTGGGAAAGTCAAATAAAAAAAATAGAATTTTCGGGCTTTGATAATCATTACAAGTATCTTGACCATCATTTGAGATCTCCTGTCATGTGTTGTGGAATGTTTGCCAACAGAAATAGTGCTGCACTGCAGTTCAGCCTCCGCCTCCGCACGAGAGCTAGACGCAATCTGTCACACTTCGACGTTATTGAATCACGCACTGACAATATAATTGCTGTTCCCAATTCGGTTATAAAATAATTTGTTAACCCACCTTTGGATCTCTCTACCAATAAATCGAATTTATTATTTAGCATACACGAGCGGGCCTCTGTCTCAAATACAACACGCTACCTACTAATAAAATTTTCACAAACATTTTCCGGCACTTTGTTTGTCTAACAGTTGACTGTTAAGGCGTTATGGCATTAATGGGCCAGTATTCCTAATTCAAAAGACAAGTGTGCCCGGTGTGGGGTCACCGACCGGCCGTAAGTGGGTCATGCCGGCTTGACGTGACTATTTATAGTCGATGGACGGCTAGGTTTGACAACACGGCTTGATGCCCCGCGGCCGGCGGCTTATGAGGCGCCCTTCCTATGTGAATTTAGAATGAGAACTAGGAGTGTTGGCATTGTGGGCTTTTGTTAGCTTTGATTGCCTTGGTTTGGATCTATCTTGACTTTTCTTCAAATGTTTACACAGCCTATGACTTCTCTAAATAAAACTACAGAACTAATTACAGCATAAAGTACAAAAGCAAGCAATTAGATTCACTGTTATCAAAGACATTCAAATATCAATCTCTTTGACTGGTATTTACAAATATTACATAGCTTTTAAATCTCTCAAAATAAATTGCAAACACTTTCATTAAAAAAGTTTATAACGCGTACGCGTAATTCGACACAACTATAATCAGACACACAAACATTGAGATACTAAATCCTGCTAATAAACTCAGTCAGGCGGCTGACTGTCTGTTCGAGAGGCCGAATGTCTGACCTGTTATTTGAACTGTAGTAAGCATCACGTGGAATTTGATAGGATTTTTATTAAACCATATAGCTAATATTTTACCACTTCACATACTTTTCATTTTCTTTGTGTTATCATTTCAGGAATTCTAAAACAAAAAAAAAAAACATGATTTTATATTATTTTAATTGTCAATTATTTTAATCGAATCGTTTTCCTTAGAATCGATTCCCATGAGAAAGTTCGTCGAAGAATCGATTAAGGTCGGTCAGAATGCGACTATACCAACATAATTATCTACTCAGATGGATGTATTGATCCTTCCTATTCATTTTGTTATTCCCTCGGAATATTGGAGAGATCCTCCACTCTTGTTATTGTGCCCTTACAGAGAGTAGGGTTGAAAAACAGCTACGTTCATTTATGTGTTTTTTGTTGTGTTTAGGTTTTATACATACTTAATATATCGTTCTATGATGTGTTTACTCGAAGTAAATGAAAAGGATGGGTTTCAATAAACTTGACGGCATAGGATAATGCCTCTTCTATTACACATATTTTAGAGAAAACTGGATCTTTATATTTGACTATTGCTAAACAGTCAGCTGTTTCAAGAGGTGTGAATATAGGGATATTCAACTGCATCATAGACTGACGACTACCCAAATATTGAAGGTCAGTCAGTTATAATCTGCTAATTCGAACACGTGTACTGCCACTTCGTCTACAGCACTATACTATACTATACATATTTATATAATTATATCTATGCCTATAACTAAAACAGACATGAGAGCGACCACATAATGGGTTCTTGGTCCATATTCCTTAAGTGCGGAAGCCCGCAGGACAGTATACAAGCAATTCCATGCCACCTGTCATGACCATTGGACCACATTCGTTGGAGGAAACGGAAACGCGAAAGATACCCACAGTCCAAAAGGTTTGGGACTCATAACTGTCGGATGGTCGTTTTTGGACAACAATGGACCATTAGTAACACTTTTTGTACCAAATCTGGGACCATTTTGAGACCAGAAAAAGTAGTCACCATTTTTGGAGATAAAATTTCTTATATCTACCTACACTCATCCTTACGTCTTACTTAGATGGATTTATAAGGATAAAATCTCTTCTGGAATAAAGTTTTTTTTATATATGTATTAGTCTTTTCATGAATAGACAAAAGTGGTTTTTCATTCAAACGGATCCTTTTTCGACCTTTCTTATGTTCACAAGAGCCATTCCTTAATTCAGTTCATTACAAATTGTGATCGTTGTGGTGCTCCTCATCTGTAAGTTGATAAGCGACATTTTAAGCCATTTGTTTGAGTACCCATATTTTAAGTACTTCTCTCTGTTTAGGCCGAGAACAATAAACGTTACTTAGCGCCCGATTAGACACAACGACTGTGGTAGTTTTCAGTTATATAAAAAGGATGCATGCACGCGGGAGGCATAGATGGAGCCTCCCTGAGCGCTTAATCCAAACTGAACTGCGGTTCCAAACGCTCGACTCACCCTGAACAACTATAACTTGGTAACGCAAAGCCTAACTTACCAATCCGTTTACTATGATGACGCAAACTCACGTGCAACGTCAATGGCACTGTGTTAGTAATAAATATGCAGCCGATATCAGCCGATAGACGTCCGCTACTAAGCCTCCTCCAAGTGTGCAAGTGTCGCACATTGACCGGCCCCGTTTGTCTCGTATCCAGCGGATCCCTGCAGCCTTTACCAGGCTATCGGTCCACCTAGTAGGAGGCCTTCTAACGCAACGTTTTTTGGTGCGAGGATCTTAATACTAAACCCCGTGTGTCCTTGTCTGCAGGTCCCCCGAGACAGTTTCAAGCACATAGTGAAGGCGTGCGAGTGTCCGCTGTACTGGAAGATGCCGCTGTTTCTCGCCACACAACAGAACCTACACGTGCCTGTCGACGGACACAAATTTATAGACTTCTGGAGAGAGTAAGTACCTACAATACAGGCTACTGCAGGACTAGATATAACCTAATAACTTTATTAGCACTTGCTTCTATGAAGAAAGACATTGTGAGGAAACCAGCTTGTCTGATAGATATTTCTCGACTTCATGAAAAATCATCAAGACACCAGGTTCGGCACACTTAGAAAACCAATACTCTAACTACTCGGCCACGCTCAACCGAAACGAGTTGCAACAGTGACTGCAGAGAAAACAAATAAAATGAATCGCGAGTGTCATGTGACGCAAATGACATCTCCTGAGGCCGTGAAAGAGTTCTCTAGAGATCACTTGACATCAGAGGGGTTCCCGGATCGTTGCACTGTAAAACCTGTAAAATCTGACGTGAAACCTAAATTCAGTGATTGGTTTTTAAGCTAACATTCGATTAGTCAGTCGGTAAAATACAAAAACCTGTTTAATGTAATTCGAGATAAGAAGGATGTTTCCTGACCTAAATTCCTGATTCTAATTCAAATTATCGAAAAATATTCGATACGTATTTTTTGTTTTATCAAATCAATCAAAAAATTGACGAAGATAAAACACGTCAAAGATTTTGGTGTTTTATGTCGTCACACGAGTTTTCAAAGCACTATATCGTCTTCATTGTTTGTTTACGTGAAAAAAGAAAAATATGTGTCCAATATTTTTACTTAATTCGATTTTTTTTTAATTAACTACCCTAAATGAAGAAAACAAATCGGTGAGCCGTAAACTAAGCATTATTAATCAGTAAGTTCATAACATCACTCTTTCTGATACTCCAGAAAAATAAACATAAGTAGACTTTAAAATGTTTACTCATATTTTGAGATTTTTTTCTACCTACTTTGCAGTAGGTATATTTACGGACCATTAAAACAACACAAAAACTTCGTCCGTCAACGTAATCTGAAACATTCTGAAAGAGCGATAACATCAAGGTTAAATACGTACTTAGGTACTATAAGTTCAGCTATATCATAAAAGAAAATTAATAAATCTTTTAAATTCTTCAGGCTGAAAAGTTTACGGGTATCTAACGAGGCCGAGCAGCATTGTTACTTTTACTAGTATTAATTACGGTTCCCTTGGAAAATATTAAGAAAATAAAGCTGTGAAAAATAATTAAGTAAGAAAATAAAGAAATAAACTCTCCCCTGAAAGTAATAAGTTAACTTACTTAAGTACCTACACAGATAGTAGACAATTTTCTTTGAGAATTAAACTAGTAAATCCTCTGAGTAAAACTACTTTTCAAAACTACAATCGTTAGTAAGTTATAATTCACTGTGCTAATCCTTGCGAGAAACCATACCGGTAGATAAAACCTGAGAATTTTCTAGACTCGTGTGAATTATATTATTATTACCTCTAGGCAAGCTTGCACTATCGGCACTATCGTCCACTACTCCTACGTCCCTTCTTGTATACAGATGCGATCCAACGCGGCTATCTCAAGGTCTTAAAGCAAAACAAATAGTGTCCTGAAAAAAGACCTAGTTTTCTGCTGAGTGTAGGCCTAGTAAGTAAGTAAGTGTTTATTTTGCATATATGGGTACAGTACATGGTGATATAAACAAATAAGAGGCAGGTTCTGCCATATTTTACCAAAAGGCATGCAAAAATTATAATTTTACGCTAACACAATAAAAGCAATTAATACGTGTTCAGTTCAGTTTCACTGAAGTAGTTTTAAATCACAAGTTATTTACATAATTGCAAAACAATTTATAGAACCGAATAGAGTGCATTTGTCAAAAATATATAATTAATTACATTTAAATTAAATTATTAATCATTCGAATTACAAATAAAATAAATAATTTGAATAATTTGTAAAAGAGATCAATTAATATAAAAACCGAAAAAATCATGTCAAAAAGATTAATAATGATTTATTGGTAGAAATGTCAAAGATTGAGGCAAATTCATAATACATTGAACAAAAGTCACAAAACAAAAAAATTAGTCAGAATTCAATAATGTCAAAAAGAATAAAATTATGATTTAGTGAATATGTCAAATATTTAAGTACATTAATCATTCATAAAATCTTTCTCATTGAGGAATTCGCTGACAGTATAATAAGTTTTATGCGTCAAAAAGCTTCGGAGCCTGTTTTTAAACAATGACAGCGGCAACTCCCTCCATTGTTTGGGTAATTTGTTATAAATGGTCGAGGCCATGCAGTAGACACTCTTGCGCATCAAGACAAGAGGACTTCCATCAGCGAAAACGTTGATAG
Organism: Diarsia rubi; assembly: GCA_932274075.1. Lineage (NCBI taxonomy): Eukaryota > Metazoa > Arthropoda > Insecta > Lepidoptera > Noctuidae > Diarsia > Diarsia rubi. Next base: position 8,520,120 of record OW026414.1, read on the forward strand.
AGAAATTGATAATTGTACTCAATTGACTTAGACTACCGAAAATGAAATGACAATTCAATCCTGTTGTAAGTCTTGAAAAAGTAATAGTACATTGTTATCCGAGGGGTGAAAGTTACTTATTTAGTCCCGAGACGGGGTTCGCCGCCCGTAACGTAGTGAGGGCGCTAATAGTTTGAGGGAAGAGATAGGTAAGTAATTTACCCGAGGTAAACACTGTGCTTTTGATCACGAATACGAGGAAAGTAAAAATAAGAACATAAATTATTAGCTAAAGAAAAAATGAGATTGTCTCCAACGAATTTGAAATGAGTGTTGATCGGATTGTCGCTCTCCCGCTTATTTTGTTTTTTTTTTGTCCTCCGGTCGTCCAGCTATACAGCCAGTATTTTTCATGTTCATCATTAAAAAAAATGGCAAAGATTTAGCCGAAATCTATGTTATTATAGAGAAACAGTTAAAACTAAATTATATTAAAGTCATAATATAATTATATTCATAAGTAAACCTTATGTTATTTTTATTTTAAATCGCGCTGTAATTTAGTGGCCGTATAAAATGTTGGAACATAGTTTAATAAAAATGTGAAAATAGACCTAGTTGTTTTTAAATAATTTGACAGTTGTCAGTTGAAAGCGATTCTCCCTAGGGCTGAAAAGTAGTACTTTCAACCCGCTGTTGCTGCATGTTATGTTAAGACCTACTTTCAGAGTATGAGTAATGAAAAAAAAGGTTTAAAAACAATTGCCAATAAGGCTTTATTGACTCCTGCCTGAAGTTAGTGTCCTGAAGCAATTTTCATTCACAATGTAGAGACATTGTCACCTTTTATTGTTTCAATTTACGTACCAACGTACAAAACTGTCAGTAACTCAACCATCAGCAAAATATTCAGTCAATCAATCAAAACATTTATTTTAAGTAGGCCACTTACAGGCACTTTTAAATAGTCCAACAAATCACCTATCACTAATATTATAAAGGCGAAAGTTTGTGAGTGACTTCTTCACGTAAAAACTACTGAACGGATTTGGATAAAATTTGGTACTCAGAATAGTTTATAACCTGGATTAACACATAGGATAGTTTTTATTTTGATTTTATCCTCCCGTGAGATAATTTTCGAGTTGTAGCGGGTGAAGCCGCTGACAACAGCTAGTTCTAAATAAACCAAAGTTCTACAAGTCCCAGTCACGAGGCATAATAACTGTGAGTGTACTGTAGTTCCCAACTACATTAAATACAATTTCATGACAGCCCGCACGTGTCTTAAGCACTATCATGTCTAGCTGCCCCAAATGCTCGGTGACATACAACTTCAAGCGAGCATTGTTGATGGATGCACCCATCTGTAACAGATAAGACTTGTGCCGGAGAAGATGAATGGCCAAATGCTGGGTTTAATTTACTATTAATGGCTTCTATTTGAGATGAGACACAGACACGTTACGTACAAATAAAACCCGCAATTATCAACGTGCAATTGGCAAAAAGAAATAAAAGCGAAAAAGGACGTCATTCAGCTCGGGCAGTGCGATTCGGCTCGAACTAGAGATAAAGATGATACATGATCAGTTCAAGCTGAATCCACGTCGATTAGAGGTCATTCCCAATTGATAGCTCTGTAACACCGTACAGGACCAATCGTACAATTAAAACGAGTACAAGGAATACACACAATCTTCCGAAAAAATCTTATCCTCACAAAACTAATTCCCATATTCTCGTTTACAGAATGGCATCCCAGTGCCACGACATGGCTTCCCGTTTCGTGTACATCCTGACGCGAGGGAAGAGTAACACATTGGCACCGGAGGACTTCGTGCCTCTCGTACAGGACGTTGTTGACACACACCCGGGCCTGTCCTTCCTGAAGGAGGCCACCGAGTTCCACTCACGATACGTGCATACTGTGAGTAGACGAAAATGAATCGTATTGTAAAAGTAGGTTTTAGTGAAAAGGCAGAACTGTCCAAATTGCCACGTACTAGTTAAAAAACTAAGTCATAGATTTGAGAGAACTAGTAGATAAGTTAATAGATAAGCAATACCTTATTAAAGTGGTCCAGGGATGAGTCACAAATTCACGATTCATTACAAACAGATAAACGTCCTTGCATCGGGAACTTGTCATTCAAAGATCTTTGAAAGTCGTTACGGCTAAACAGAATTTAGAAATTCTGGCAACCATTCTTATCAAGGAATATTAAGTATAATTTAATTCATGCGAATTATATACTTTATTAAGATAATGCTATCACAAGATAGTTAGGTACAAACCTAACTGAGTAATGGAGGTTGAACATGCAGTAGCTCCAAAATAAAATACTGGTATTCAGCTGCATCCGGTTGAAGTGGCCGCCAAATGCCAATAAATTCTTGAAAGTACACGGAAAAGACCATAAATGTAACTATATGTAACTCATCGTCCTTTATACCTGTAGTTGAAAAATACGACCACCGACTACGAGGTACACAATTCCTATTGTCGTTGAAAGGAAATTCTCGAATCTATCTGTGGATTGGAGTGCGGTCAGCAAATGGCTATAGATTTGTCTAGATCGCACAGCAAACTGGGACCAACTGTTCCTTGGAATAAAACACTCGATATGTATAAAAATGAATGAGTAGGGTGGCCAAGCCAGACGCTCGACATTCTTCTGGTATTACTCGTCATTTAAAATGTCAAACAATGCCCAATGGTTTCGATCCTGATAGGGAAGTAGGTATAAATAAACTAAAATGTGGACAAGTGGTCGTTAAAACGACATTGCCTGAAAGGTAGCCCCTCGAATTATTGCAAATTTTAGAAAAAAGTCATTTCAAGCGGGGGGGGGGGGGGAATGGTTTTTCATTTTGTTTTCGCAACAGTTTTTCCTTCGTGACTATGCTGCAGCTGTACGCGTTTTTGTTCCACAAGTCGAGAATACCCGGAAGCGACTAACATATTAGAGTGGCCCACATCGGTAACTCAGCCCTTTGGGAAATTTCGCGGTGCATACTAAAAGATACACACACATTACGTGAAGCGGACCGCGTATTTATTTTATACCTGCCCACTTTTCCCTGAAAATATTTGTTCTGCCCAGTTTTCCTTCCACTTGAACAATTACTGGGCTCTTGGGTCAGCTTGAGTAGTTGTTCTAATCGATTAGTTTCGTTTTTATTGCGGTTTTGGCTGTATGATGTGTTTGCGAAAGGATAGGTATGTAGTTGCACGCAACTTTACTTTCTAGATGTAAGGAGCGATAAGAAATAATTATCATAAGATTAGGAAAAGGTACAGGAAGGGTTCAAATATGTAGTTCTTACGTCTGAAAAAAAAACTCTCATGGAATAAAAAACAATTCAGTGAGATTTAATTGACTAGTCCAGCACAAGGTATGTAATAGGTATTTAATTTAATAGTTTTAGGCAGAATCAATGTTATATAGCAATGTTAGAAAACCGGGGTGAAATGGACGCGGAAACGGTTACCACGAATTCAGAGGTGCATCAGTCTAAAAAAAAAAAAAAAGAAAAAGAAAAAGAAAAAGAAACAGCTGTTTCGTACATTTTGACCGTGCAGGAAACACAACACAATAGGGTAGGAAACAGCTGATTTATGTTTGATAGCCCATACAAAAGTATATCTGCTCAGATTGATGCACTGGTATGTATGGCAATAAATATAACATTGTACATCTTTGATTTTCCAGGTGATCGCTAGGATATTTTATTGCGTGAACCGAACTTGGTCCGGCAGAATATCAATCCCCGAGCTGAGAAGATCGAATCTTCTGCAAGTGATACAGCTGCTAGAAGACGAAGAAGACATTAATCAAGTTACACAATATTTTAGGTAAATATATATTAAATATTTATTATTATCAGTATTTTAACAGGTTTAAGTGCTTCTTTATAAATATCTGCAAAGAAAGTAGGTATCAGTTCTCCATTATTTTGTATGGAAATATTCACGCTGCGTGGGTCTTGTGATCGCAATCGCGACTACTAAGCATGAGGTTCTGAGTTCGAGTCCCGGGTCGGACACATTGTTAGGTATTGGGTTTTTCCATCAGGAACTCCTCAGCCATCCAGACTCCCGGTAGTCTGGATTTGTACACGGTTGATAGCAATAAGCTTATCTCTAGTCCCATATAAAAGTTTCCGAAATATGGGTGTACTACTAGGTAATACTCTGCCTAACCCTTCGGGGATTACGGGCGTGATGTTATATTTAAACCATTAGCGACATTTTTATACCAAGTGAAGCTTCAGGTACTCCTAAAAGACCACTAAGTTTATTTTCTTTACTTACGTTTCAGTTATGAGCATTTCTACGTCATCTATTGTAAATTCTGGGAGCTGGACAGAGACCACGACCTTTTCATAGACAAGCACGACCTCGCGAGGCACAATGACCATGGTAAGCTCATTTAATTTTATTCTTCTAATTAATATACAAAAGGGGCCTCGTTTTTTACCATGTTATAGCGTCTTGGGCTTGGCTAAAAAATCGCTTCTGCTATTGTTACAGAGCGACAAAGATTATTTTCGTTTATAATAATTACTAGTGACCCGCCCCGGCTTCGCACGAGTGCAAAAAAGATACTTAAACCTTCCTCTTGAATCACTCTATCTATTAAAAAAACCGCGTCAAAATCCGTTGCGTAGTTTTAAAGATTTAAGCATAAATAGGGATATAGGGACAGATAAAGTGACTTTGTTTTATACTTTGTAGTGATTTGTCATCAGTTCCCTGATTGGGGTTAACATCTTGAACAGTAACTATAGGTAGTTAACTACGCTAAAAAGACTCGTAGCAGGAACAAATCTTGCTGAAAACATCGGTCATAATAGGTAATACCGTCGGCTTTTTCCATGCAACATAAAAACCTGTCTTCAAAAGCCTTCAAACCCCGAATCATCGTTCACGCATTGACTTATCAACTTTTGTTTAGCGGAACACTTCCAAACTTCCTGTCATGTTATATTAAAAAGTTTTATTTGTTGAACAAAGTCTCCGGAGGGAAATATGGTTTCTTTTTGACTAAACAAAGTTTTATGTGTATGCCTTTGAAGTACCTATATTTAAACGGCGTGTCGAACTTATTATGATGTTTTATATGGTTTCAAGTTTTTTCATACACGTTGTTTTGTTTGAGATATAGATACTCCATTGGGATTGTTGATATTCCTCAACTCGTTTCACGACTGGATCGATTTTCTTTTTCAAAAAGTATTTATTTATTTAACTAGCGTTTGATTAAGTAAGATTAAAATTTCACTTTTGCTACAAAAATCGTTATCAATCTTTATTTGACAGCAGCGAGATTGGGATTGATTTCAAGAGTAAGCCTACGCTCACTCTTGAAATCAAAATCAATCCCAATCTTGATCTTAGTTCTTACGTATCGCATTCATCTCCCGCGTTTTCGTGCGGACGATGTTTTTTAGTTAATCGGTAATATCCAAATCAGAGCCTCGCGACTGAGCATGAGGTCCTGGGTTCGAATCCCGGGACGGGCAAAGTGTTGTTGAGTTTTTTCATGAGGACGTTTTCAGTAGCAGGCGTAGCAGCCTCGGAGTCTGGATTTGTTCCCAGTTGATGGAAAAAGGCTCGCCCTCTTTAACATGAGACTCAAACGTAACTGGCGAAATATAGGAAGGGTTAGGCAGAGATGTTTCTAATAGTACCTCTATTTTTTTTTTTTTTTAAATGGCAAACAGCTACAAACATCATTTAATATACAAGACTTATTGACAATATTGCAGCCCACAACGCTGTTCACAGATTAATTAAAAGCATATAAAAAGTGAAAATAATAATCATCGCTACGGTAACAAAAACTTAGTACAAATAGTGTATAAATGTAATGTTCACGAAAGGAATTTATGGGAACATCTCTGGCTAACCCATCGATGATCAAAGGCGTGATGTTATATTATGTAATGTCTTTTATCTAAAATGATATATTTCAACTTTAAATTAATTTTGAACAATCCCTCTACTGCAGCCCTATCGAGCCGCATGATAGAGCGAGTCCTGTCCGGCTGCGTGACGCGCGGCAACCAGAACCGCGTCACGCCGGACGGGGAGCCTCGCATGTCCTACACCGAGTTCGTGTGGTTCCTGTTGGCTGAGGAGGACAAGACGCATCCTACGGCCATCGAGTATTGGTTCAGGTATGTACTCTGTGTGTAACCTCGGTAAGTAAAATCGGTAGCCGTGTCGACGGCGCGGTCATGTTCCGCATGCGCTTCAAAGAGATGTCACCAGCAAGGGCCGACACTGACAATGCCGGACTGTTTGAAAGATACCGCGGCCCCAGAACACAGAGAGTGCTAAGATAGAACATGAGTGGGTTTTAGTCAGCACAAGTCTGACAGTTCCGCTCCGTCCATAGCGGAAGGGGGTCATTTGATAATTTCCTACTCACAAAAAAAAAGCCACTGTCTAAGATGTGATCCACCGCAACCTATTACCCCGCAACGCGAACAACTCATCACTAAATTATTAAGGTGAAAGTTTGTGAGTGTGAGTGTGTATGATTGTTACTCTTTCACGCACTACTAAACGGATTTGGATAAAATTTGGAACACAGATAGTTTATTAACCTGGATTAACACTTAGGACAGTTTTTATCACGATTTTATCTTCCCGTGGAATAATTTTCGAGTTGTAGCGGACGAAGCCGCTTCAAAACCCCAAAATGCCCCTTTCATGCGTCCCAATGGGGACCTAGCTTTTAATACGTTCCTGCCAAGAATAGAAAATCTTTTTAGCGTGTCTAAAAAGTTTTTTTTTTTTGAAGATTGTGTGTTTCGGCGTCGGTCGTATGTGTGTGTGTGTCTTTTTAGTGTGTCGTGCGTTTTGCGCGTGGTTTCTAATACCTCATCAGGCTATTTTTAAGACACCTCATCCTATCCTCCAGATGCATGGACGCGGACGGCGACGGCTTCATCTCGATGTACGAGCTGGAGTATTTCTACGAGGAGCAGATGCAGCGGATGGAGGCCATCGGCATCGAGACGCTGCCATTCAACGACTGCCTGTGTCAAGTGAGTTCTCATTACTATGCTTCACAATAAGTTGACAAAAAAAATCTTATTAGTCCGTCAGATAGATTTCCAAAAAATATTCGCGATTTTTTTGTCTTGTAAACAAAAAATGAAGACCACAGTGCTTCGAAAACTCATGTGACGTCACAGCGCAGTACATTTCTACCACGTAGTGACGTCAAAAGCCCCCACTCATTATCTTTGACGCGTTTTATCTTCGTCAATTTTCATTAATTTAATAAAACAAAAACACGACGTATTCAATATTTTTCGATAACCTAACTGACGGACCAAACAGAATCACATTTTTTTAACTCACGAAAAACATCCCTCTCTATTGTCCGTAGGACATGTCCATAGGGCATGGAGAAAAAAAGATTTTTTTTCTAACCTGTCAATTTTCAAATTAAATTAACTAATACTCAATGCATTACTTTAAATAACCAGTTTTGAGAACTTTTGAATTGTCAAGGAAGGTAAACAAACTAAAGTCTTTACACAGTCCCTCGAAATATTATCATTGTGATTTTGAAGGAGTTGCAAAACCAGAGTGTACTATGAAAAGTCCGTATCCAATCCGTAGATCTCACAACACATACAGCCCAAATCTCAAACAAGATTTTCTTGAATATATTTGATATATTTTAAAATCAAGCCCAAGATGTAGTTGTAGTGCATAAGCTCTCCATAACAATAATACAATTCTAGACAAGACAAGATATTTATAGATCAGCACGCAGTGTATGCTTGCACCCGGCCCTCATCACCAGGTCATCAGCACGCTTACTTGAACCCCTCGCGTGGTGGCGTCGGTGATTCCCAAAAGACCACCTCACGCAAATCACAGGCTTATGGTCTAAAGGTTATAAAAAAACATGGTGTTATATGGTGAAGTTGCTATATCGACTGTTTAAAAGATGACTATCCTTTAAAAATGTGGCTCGTGTCAGAGCTCAGTGGAAAGAGCTATAGGTGGCCTTTGCCAGAAGGCACACTGAGTTGAGAGACTTTTTGTAACAATATATCGAAGAACCAAAAGCAATTCAGGCTAACATCGACATGATTTCCTTTATTTACTTCTTTACAAAATAAAACATAAAAAAAATGTAGCCCACTGGTATCGGGAGCTTACGGCGGTCAGGACTTCAGAGAAAGCTTTCTGTTACAGCCTTGACTCAGCGGCCCAACGAGAGCCTCGTCAGGTGTTTGTCGAGGCTCTTGGCAATTAAGTCATTGGCTGAAACGGCACAAGGAAGGCTGAGTTCAAGGACTTTATTATTATCATCCTTATCCAAAAAAAAAAATTAACAATTAATTTAAAAATAAATAACAATAATCATGAACTTTCCATGATTCCGAATTTGAAATTTCGTACTCGCAGTGTTCGTTGTTGCGGGCATTCGGCGGCGTGTGGTTCGGCGTGGTGGCTTTCGGAATGACGTATCGCACTCGTAATTTTGTTTTATGAATTGTTCTTCTGACATTCAAAAGTGCCTGTAATGGCCTAACTGAAATAAATGCTTTCAGTTTGACTTTGAAATGTCCTCACAAAAAAAAACAAAATACATACACACGAATAGGGAACCTTCTTCTTTTTGGTAAAAAGTCGTTAGAAAGTCCAACTTTTCTACCAATTCTCTAACAAAATCTACAATCGAAACACACTTTAAACAGAATTTAGCTACGACCACATTATACCAACTTCACCACACATCACCGCTACACCAATCTCATAGAACTACCGCTCCCCAACAGATGCTGGACATGGTACACCCGGCGACAGAAGGCAAGGTGACTCTGTCGGACCTGAAGCGCTGCAAGCTTACGCCCATCTTCTTCGACACCTTCTTCAACCTGGAGAAGTATCTGGACCATGAGCAGAGGGATCCTTTCGCTACTCAGCGGGATTCGGATTGTGAGGTAAGGAGGCACGCGTAGCCACAAATGGCGGAACTTGGCACGATTACTACCTACTACATAATAATATGTTTTAGTCGCTAGACGTTTCACCGTTCTCAGGTATTGTAGGGTAGGTACTAAAGTCTATAGTTATATTTCATAAACAAGATACTTCTCGGCTAATTTAGTGCAAACCAAAATTGTCCATTAAACAAACACTGTACTTGTGCTCCCGTTTCTGAAGGTCTATTCAATCGGCTGATGGCATGATTTATTTTATCATTTTAAGAATGTTTTTTTTTTTGTTTTTCTTTATTTAAAGGGCTTTATCGCTGAACGATAACGTCGCCCTATAAGATTAAAAATTATACTAAAACTAATAATTAACTATTTCAAAACAAAAGCTGCTAATTTATATAAAATCCGAGCTTGTTCCGATAAAGGACAAGCATGCGTTACATAGTCCCACATCACTGCCGCCTCATTCCGTACACACTCCATCAAAACATGTTGAACATCTTCGATTATTCCACATTCTTCACAGTTGGGAGAAGTAACCTTTTTCATAAGGAAGCCAAACTTATTCGATGGAATATGACCGGAACGAAGTCTAAGAGCCATAACTATAACACTCCATGAATGAAGTTGTGAAAGTTGATCAAGCACACCCACCGCTTGTGCTAATATCATATGTTTACATGTTCCAGATGTCAGAATGGGACAGATTCGCAGCCGAAGAGTATGAGCTACTAGTCGCCGAGGAGGGAGGCAGCGACGCACAAGACCAAATGTAAGCCACCAGTCTTACCACCCACAATCACTATTATATTTCTATTATATTTAATTATAAACCACATGCAATAATAAATAATGTTTGTTTCTTACCATAAACAGGCAGTTATATAGGATAATGAAAGAGGCAGAGAAAAAGAAGTGTATGAATCGATTCTTAGAGTTGTGCAGAGCTAGTGGGCTGAATGGATTCAGCTTATACAAATAAATAATTTGACACTCGGTGGTAAAGTAGACTATAGATTAGACATGTCTTGAGCCCATCTCGCACTAGAATAATCTAGAAACATCAAGCATTTTGAAGCATTGGGCGGCACTTGATCACGACTGTATTGTAGGCCCAACACATCCCTCGTTACTTAACTTACTACTGGGGGCCTAAAACGGCCATTTTAGCAGATACATAAAAGTATAATAATACGAATCACGTTCCTATTCGTAAAATAATCACAGTAGCAGTAAATTTATGTATAGTCATGTTGTGATCATTTTTCGAATTATATTACTTTTCATCGTATCATGATTTCGCTAAACAGGCCTTTTTAAGCCCCTTAGACTCCTAGTAACAATAACATACTTAGATATCTTCTGCGATATGTTCTGAATGCAAACGATAATATCACTTCAGTTAATAATTCAAGCAAGCATTCCTACCTGTACATCATTTCTTAACACACCACAAGATATTAGCCTCATAAATTATAATACTTTAATTTATGTTATTATGTTTATTTATGTTCTAAGTATGTATATATTCTGGTAGTTATATATATTTTTCTTTCGGTCATTATATATTGTAATTTCTTTCATCAGGGAGGAAGACAGATCTGGCTATGCTAGGGTAAGACTGTGTTGGTGATTTGCCGTGTATGTCTTGTGATACTTTGTGCACCCGCCATGTTGCGCTGAGTCCCGAACGCGCACACAGCTTGGCGTTGTGCGGCCCTCCATTTTGCATTTTGCTCATTTACGATTTGTCGCTTAAGAATGAACATTGCACTCAAATATAATATTACATTAAACTAAAGATATACGAAAGAAACTTCCAAATCTCCTCTCCCAGAATTCATTGCTGTTGATTTTGCTTGAAAGTCTTTGTCTGCCTTACTGATGAAATACAGATTATTATTCCTGTAAATATGTAATTCCTCCTCACTCCGTACACAACCAAACATTTTGAGCTTTTGTTTGTCAATAATACCGACACTCAGCAACGCATGGAGCGAAACTAACAAAGATGAACTTTTCACTTGCATTCAGTACATACAAGTTCGACTGACAGTCGCACGGAGCGGCCTCGCGTTTCACTAACGTAAATGCTTTGGTGTTTCAGCTCGTACGATGAGACAGACGAGGACTGTTTATCGCCAAACCTAGACGACATCACCAACACCGACGTTATCGAGGATTCCAGTGTCGAGGAGTCCACGCTCAGCGAGTGCGGGGCCGCGGTGCGTGTGCGGCCCGGGGCCCTCGGTCCCACGGGCCCCGCCGCGCCGCCGGGCCCCGCCGGCCCCGGGCCGCACGGCGCCGGCTACGTCAACCTCAGCTCCATCTACTCCATCGGCGGCGACCGCTGGGCCAACACCGCCAACCCTCCCGCCAAGAACGGCCTCTCCGACAAAAAGCTCCCGGAGAAGCCGGTGCCGCCCGAGAAACCCGTCAGCCTCATGATGGTCAACGGCAAGATGGATAACCGATACGCGGGATTCGGCAACAACAGCTTCCTGTACTCGCAGCTGCTGGGCTCGGGCGGCGCTCGTGCTAAGGACCCACCCTCCTACACCGTCGCCACCAGTGGAGCTCTCTTCGACAAGTCAGGTGAACCCATCAAGACTGTCACGTCACCTGTCAAACCTAAGTCGCCTGTCACGAGCCCCGTGAACGGAGTCAATAAGATCTCCGACAACTACGAGCGCGCCGTGGCCGAGCGGCTGAGCCCGCAGACGGAGATCTCCAGACTGAACCGCACCAGTCTGTTCAGTAAAGTGAACACGGGCGTCGTCTCCAGCAAAGTGAAGAAGAAACCCGCGCAGCAGGACGAGGAGGACGACGATTATGCGCGCGACAGCGACGAATGTTCCATTTAGGACACGCGAACCCAGTGATGTTGCCTTATGCAATAATTATGCAACGGTTTTATTTCAGTGAACACCAAAGATTACACGATGAACGTGCAATTCGTGAAAACGTTAGATTACCTATCTTACCTGATATCAAATTAGAATAGTGTGTGATATTGTCTCAGCCGTTAATCGAAACAGAGAAATATTTTTTCAGCGTATCCTAGTGGTCGATACGTGCCTTGTGTCAGTGTAGCGAGTTTAGACGATTCCGCGTTCGGGCGTTGTTAGTCGATTAGAACAAAAAGTGCATTATCCTTGAACAAAAGAAACTGTACTTTGTATGGAACCTTGTGTTAGTATCGCATAGACTAGTTTCAGCATTTTGATAGCGTAGTATTTATGTATGTATTATTCTAATTTACATCTCAAATTAACCATATCAAATAATGTTTTTTTTGCGCAGGTGTTTAAATGTGTTTTGATTTTGGATAATATTTATATATTTATCTAAATTTTGATCATGTGATCTATAATGCATTCGTCACCTACAATCAATTACAAAATCATATCATTCCTCCATCCAGGTCGTATTAATATTTGTAATAATCATAAAATTCAAATTGATAACAGAATCACACTATCATTGGAAATCAGTCGTCCATAAAGCTTTATTTATTTATTTATCATGACAAAAGTCAGTATAATAAACACGCACAGATTAATTTAGAATAGTAGATAGAAATATTTTTGATAAGGGGTTGACTCCTATCCTGCATCTACCTTCTTTTTTCGAAGATATTCATAATAACGTGGTGTGTTGTGTAAGTGAACGTGTGTAACAAGATTGTAATGTTGTGAGCTCTTTTCTGCTAGAGCATTAACGCTAGTGAATATTATGTATAACAGTAATTAAAATAATTGAACTGCTGGTATCAGTTGAGAGGCGTCTCTCTTACCTGTGTCGAAGTCATGTTGTGTGGAGTAAAGGAATTGTTTTATTCGATCAAATTCGAAACTTAAATTAAATTTGTCTTTTAAATTGTATATTAAATATTAATTTGAGTATTTGGCAATGCCGGTTGAAGCAAGTATATGAGTATTCGTAAAAAAAGGAGGATTTTGTATTGAAATATTAAAGGACGTGGTAAAATAGCGAAGGCAGCTGTATAAATAATAAGCTTCTACGTAATGCTAGGTAGATTACGTTATGCTCTAGTCTACAGGTGCTGTAACAAGCCAACTGACGGTCTACCACTTCCAAGCAATTTGTTCAAGTCTTCAATCCAACAAGTTTGTCACAGCCAAAGAATCGGTTGTTAGATTTATAATCGCCTAAAGTACTGAGTTTTATTATTCATGGATTTTATATTTCGGTTATTAATTTGAATTCTCGTTAGAATAAATTGCTAAGTTATAATTATGAGAATTTCATTATATTATCCTAATGTTAGTTACGATTTTAAATCCAATTGTTTTCAAGTGTGTAGTTTCGAAAACTTGATGTGTGACTTATTATCATACATGTAAAATTGTGCCTCATTCATTTATGACATTTTATCAGGAGTTAATAACGCAACATGAGATCACCGAACTCACCCGTACCTACCTATCCTATAGCTTCATTTAATGTTAAGACTAGTCATTTCCATAAAATATAAATCATTTCTATTTACAATCCTCAATTGAATTAATTTTACCAAGTATTAACCAAAACGATTGTTCACATTTTTAACAAATTTTATTAATATGTTGTGTACTGTTAAATTAGAATAATTTTATTGAGGTATGTTCTAAATACCTACCAGTTTTGAGCTAAGCTGTTTTAAAGTTGGAATATTTTAGTTAATATAGATTAGGCATGTATACCTAAGTTACCGGTTTTTTTAAGGTAATTTTTTTCAGTAAGTGATTGACTGTCGTAGTGTTCTTTTGTAAGTAAGTAGTTGTTATATGAGTTCAGTAGTCTTGTTATAAGTGTGTTAATCAATAATCAGATAAACTTTTTAAATGTTTTGTGAATCTGAATACTTTGTATCTGAACATCTCAGCCATGTTTCGTAATAGTGCCATTTTATTTTCAATGTGTTTGCAACAAATTCTTTAACTTTTAAAACTTGCAATGTTAGTACATAAGGTGACTAATATCACACGCAATTTGTTTTAATTAAATAATTTACCTCTCACGTATTCATCATTCAAATAATATTCACTGCATTTGAAAAAAATATCTTTCAACCTTTGTAATGTGCGCATTTGGTACGAGTGGAATGAAATAAACACGTTCCTAAGAAGCCTAATAGTTAAAAATTAGGTTCATCTTTTAGTGAACTATGTAGCTACAAAAATGTAACACTATGAATTAATTAAGATTTCCTTAATTTAAAATAGGTAGGTACGATATTTTGTTTTTATATTTATCGGTACCGGTCTAAAATATTTTAATTTGCATAAATATCTAAATTTTTAGACGAAATATTAATCGTAATTTCACAATTGTCAATATAATGCACAGTTGTAGACTGTCATTAACAAATTAGATGAGTAACTTAGTGCCGCGAGATTAATCACAATGAATCATTGTTTAAATAAGTATAAGATTTTTTACAGACATTAGTGGTGACAAAGAAAATGGTGTGTTAACATTTAATAAACGATGACAGACCTATTGTTAAGTCTCCTAATAAAGTACATAACTGTATTTAATATTGACTTTTATTCATTTCCTTGTTAAAAAACACGAAGACAAAGTTATACAGCTTTTCAACGATTGGTTGTTGTTTCGATCCCTGCCGGGATTTTATTTTAATGATCATTATTAATTCATTGCCAGTTTATAAAGAAAGAAATGAAATTAGGTATCCTATGTGTGGACTGTGTGGCACAACTTTTTTGGGTCGTTGTTCTTATTAGCCTTTTGTGTCGAAGCCGCGGTATCTCTTTTGAACAACCCGCAGCCCAGACGGGACTCGCAGCCCCGACAGGTGCATTGGCATATCTTAAGAAATAATTTAACCCTTAAATGCATGAATTTTTGTTTTTAATCAACAAAATTTGAAATAAATCGGAAAATGGATGTAGTTAATGGGAAAAATACTGAAAAAAATAATTATGGAAAATATATTTTTTATTTTCAAAAAAACATATTGATGTATTTCTACATCATCATGCACAATCGGTCCTTAAGTTTCCTACATACAATTATATAATATTACAAACTTAATAATTATTTTATTACATTACAAAATGTGGAAATTCATGAAGCAATTATTTTTTGCATTATGACATAAGGGAACTTTGCATTTGCTGCAAGACCACTGTGTGGTACCCTTACATAGAGGAATTTTGCACCTCAGTCTATTTGAAAATATAGGCCAGTGACCAACGCCGTCTTTTCGCACATCCATAGACGGCAAAGGATGAGATGCTCATCTCATCCTTTGCCGTCTATGGATGTGCTTTGGGTTTTTTTGACTGTACCTAAACTTTGTTCTAATGAGCTATTACTAGGCCGACCTCTTTTATTACCATTATTATAAGATCCCACATTGCAAAGAGAATCAGCCAAATCATTGCGGAACTGACCAAGATTTGGAAGTTGTTTGCTTGGGATGCCTTTTGCAATAAGGTTTTTCTTCATAAGTATCCATGAATTTATCACTGCAAGGTCCAATAGATGATAGAATAGGCGGAGGTACCATTTGCGGCTTTTCACTCTTATACGATAGTCTTATAATCTGGAGTAAAATAATGAAGAAAACATCTATACGGTGTATCGAGGTTGGCTGTATGCGGATCGAATGTGCTGGGTTCGTAAATTAATTTAGAGGCATCATAAGTAATGTAATCTTTTTTCCAAATAAGGCTACGTCTATCTATCGGGTTTACTAAGTTATGTTGCAATTCATCATGAACAGATGGTTCAGGATTGTCGACTAAAGGTGGGTCACTATGTACTTCGGGTTCGCCCGATTTTTATTGATACCTTAACGCTTGAAGATTAAAAGTCTCAAGCTCCCGCAGGTAAGTCTATCTTTGGCATAGTTTTGTGTGCACTCCAGGCGCCCGAATTATTTACCTCAACTTATACAGTGTGAGTCTTTATAATGTGCACATACCGAAATGAGAGAATCTATGCTTAATTTTATCGATGGAAAAAATATTTAAAAAATTTAAATATTTTGTTTTATATTTTTTATGGAATTTTTAAAAATTTTGTCCACTACTGTGACCCCAGTGTAAACAAAACGGTGTAACTTTTAAACTGAATTATCTATCGCGATGAAACAAACTCCATAATGATTGCAAGTAATTAAGCTTCCTAATAAAATTAAAATTCTGGAAAAAAACTACCCTCAATTGAAAATAAACATCTTTTTTTGGCAAAAATCTGTTTTTTTGTCATCAATTTTTACAATAATTGTAAAATTTCTCAATAAGACGCCCCCATCACCTACCTTTTTTATTACTTTTACGTATTTTTCATCGTATTAGCTACCTAATAGTAAAAATGGCATGTTTATAACTCAAACATAACATTTTATATCAAATGTTAAAAGATGGCACTCCGAACGCGCACACACCGAACGCACGCACGCACGCTCCGAAGACTCACACTGTATTTTTATTTGTAGTACACCACACATATATAAATAATATCACTCACTCATACATACATAAATAATTATTATTTTTTAACATTACAATTACGTCTCATCTTCTTTCATCAAATCTTGGATAATTTCTCGAGTGCTCGTGTAGAATTGATCCTCGTCATCATTCTCATTCTCTAAACCATCTTCCGAAACATTACCGTCTTCTAAAGCAGCTAAGAGTTGTTCGATATCCTTATTTTGCAGGGACCGAGACATTCTGTGAAAATATACGCGTAAAGTCGTAAGAATTTAAAATGAAAATAATTCAGCCTCATTGTAATATATATATATTTATAGAAATAATAACATAATTACTTTAAAAAAGACTAATAAAGAAGTATACAATATTACTTAAGAACTTTAGGTTTAGTAAACTTGGTAAGCCAATTTTGCATACTGATGTACTTCTACATCACAAAAAAAATGCATTTTTCTAACATGACTTTATCAATAAATTGAAAAATATAAATATTATTTCTTACTCTTACCTTGTTTCTATCCGAAAACAATTTATCTTGCACGTTTTTCTTACTATTATTTAAAATAATCGTAATTCATAACACACGCCGAAGTGAAGTTTTATTCAGATTGCGCGCCAACAATGAAAATTGTCACAGATTAAAAAAAAATAAACTGTCAAAGATTTTACTTGTGTTCGGAAACGATAAAATAGTTTTTGAAAAAAAAAAGTCAGCTATGGTTGCTACTTATAGAGATATGAGGTTTTAAACATACGATGCAGATCTACATCGCTATGCATTTAAGGTGGAAGCTCACATCTGGCCCGCGAAATTCTAATTTTCTTACGTTTTTGGCAATTTGCAGGCCAGTGCTTGGTTGTATGTTTATGAAAATTTGATTTGCGACTGTAAGACGTATGAAGTTACCGAATTATAACCATCAAAATTACTAACTACTAAAGAACGACGACTAAATTACTAAAGAATGACTTTTACATGCAAAAATCAATCTTGACATGAAAATGAACTTGGAGGGTTGTATTGATAATTTTGATGGATAAAATTCGGTAACTTCATACGTCTTACAGTCGCAAATCAAATTTTCATAAACATACAACCAAGCACTGGCCTGCAAATTGCCAAAAACGTAAGAAAATTAGAATTTCGCGGGCCAGATGTGAGCTTCCACCTTAAGGGTTAAATACCTGCCAAGCCTGATCAAGTGCCACAGACGATGATTTAGTTGATTTTAGAATTACTCTTACATCCTTGTGAGAGATTTCGGAACTATCGGAAACACAATCAAACATAGACTTTACCAATACACGTATATTTGGAGACTGTACGGCTTGCAATGTACATCAACCCACTTTTGATATGAATTTACCACACTTTGTGACACCTTTGTGTACCCTATAGTCCATTTCATTAAACTTTTACATGAAATATATATGTATCTTCGGTGGAATCGTAAATATCGACTACCTTTTGACCTATGTCTTCTATCTTAAAACTACCATAAAGTTGTGATTTGGTTTTTAACATGTTACATTTAGTGTGCATTTGCAGAACGCAATTTAATTTTTTAGATATCAGGGGGGGGTCAGTTTAAAGATAAATCCATTCCTAATTCGGTATAAAGTTTGTTTCGTAGGACGTATTGGGCTCCATACTATAAAAGCATTTACAGTATTGCAAAAAAAAAGATAATATCAACGTCGAAAGTATTTACAAAAAAGTTACATAAAAATGCACAGCCTCCACGTAAATAAACTCGAAGGTACTAGAAGGTACGCGTGCAACAATTTTACTGTATGGAGGCCTGGGAGGCCACCACGTCAGTAGTTAAAGGTTAAATGAGCAGGATAAGTTTGAAATGATAGCAAGAAAACTGTATTTGATGCGGATCCAATTTAGACGAACAAAGTGAACAAACAGATGGACAAGAAAAATTACTACGAGTCTTTAGTCGATTACGGAATAGAAAAAGAAGAATCGAACTCGGGTCGTCTAAAGGCCATCACTAAAATTGTCAATAAACTGTCAAACGGTGTCAATGTCAAAAATGTAAACAATACTTAAATGTCACTGTTGAGGGTACTTTCTTTTAACAGTTTCAAAAAAAGTATTAAATTATTATATAGCGCGCCTCCATTCATTTCAAAAATGCCCTTTTACGCTGTAGCAAAAGGCCGTACTCCAGGAATATTTATGACATGGCCTGATTGTGAAGCTCAAGTAAAAGGTTTTCCTGGTGCTAGATATAAGAAATTTGATTCTGTTACGAGTGCTCAAGATTTCATCAGTGCGGAAGGTGGAGCAAGCACTAGTGCAAAGTCAAAGAAACCCAACAACCAACCCAAATTCACACCGAACTCTTCAAGTAGTAACCTCAAAAGGACGCATTCCACTACTAATAATAATCAAGCTCATAAAGCTTCAGTAAAACCCAAAAGGAAATCTGAAGTTAGTATCGGCTATGCGAGGGAGATGCAAAATGATTCTGATGAGGATTATTCTGACGATTCCGACGACTTGAACACATTAATAGGAAAACAGATGGATGACTTAGAGAAAAGACTGCATACATTTGAGAAAGGAGTTGATAAAATAATTAAAAAGGGTACCAAGAAAACCATTCTAATAGACCCGCCTCAGAATAAGAGAAGGAAAACAAATGGTGGAGAAGAATTTGAAATGGATAATGATGGATATGTGCAGGTGTATACTGATGGAGCCTGCTCAGCAAATGGCAAGAAGGGTGCGCGAGCTGGGCTCGGAGTGTACTGGGGAGATGGCCACCCCCTCAACATCAGTGAGCCAGTGTCCGGACGGGCTACTAACAATTGTGGAGAGATCCAAGCTGCCACCAGAGCTATAAAAGTTGCTCTACAGAATGGAATTGACAAACTCTCAATCAACACAGACTCAAAGTTTGTCATTAATTCTGTGACTAAATGGATGCCAGGTAATACTTAAAATATTAATTATTAAACCATGATGATTGCATAGATCACCTAATCCATTTTTTTAATTTCAAATACAGATTAGATTATGTATGTGATAATCAATTTGAACATGTGTGTGATAGAAGTAAACAATTGTTTGAATAAATTCTCAGGTTGGAAACGAAAAGGTTGGAAGCTGGCATCAGGAGAGCCCGTGAAAAATGAAAAAGATTTCAAAGACTTAGATAGTGTACAGCATAAGTTACATATCAAATGGAATTATGTGGAGGCACACAGGGGAATACATGGCAACGAGATGGCTGATGAGCTGGCAAAGGCTGGGGCTACAATGTATAATAAATAAGGAAAACCCACTACAATAAAATTATATTCTACTGTTGATTGATCTCTTTGTTAAACATGAAATGACTGGTTTATTTCATGTGTTATATGATACATTAGCTACCCTGCTTGCTACTCCTAATAGCAAATATGCAATGAGATATACCTTTCTGGGCTGCGGGATGTTGTAAGAGATCCCGCGGCCTTGACATATAGGGGCTAAGAACGAACATGGGTGGGTTTTATTCAGTAGAAATCTGACACTCCCTTTGGCTCTACCCAAGGGAGGGTTATTTGATGAATTTCCACAGGCCAAAAAATATTATGTACCTTTCTGATTTGTGAAAATGTTACTTACTCAAAATAACTTTATAGCTGTAATTATTGTATCTGGATCTAAATATAATTTTTATGTAAGTATATTATATATTATTCAAATCGTTGTACTTATTTGTCTTAGCATAATAAAATAACTCTGCCTCCTTTTGAACTACACACAGTGTAGTGTATTTATTTTATTTTGAGTGAAAAATAAACTTTAGAAATAAAACTATTTCTGAAGTCAGTGACTTTCATTATTAGTCTATTTGCTATCATTTATTGAGGAGTCCCGTTGCCTATCGCCGAAGTTCTTCATCAGATCTTCACCAAATTGAAATGGGACCACTCCGAGAAAATATTCTTTTAACTCACTCACTCACTTTCTTCTACCCTTCTTTTTCTCTTTTGTTTACTTTTTTTAAATTTATTGTCAATTTGTTTTGTCCTGAGTGGAACCAATAATAACTTTTTCTTTCTTTCTTTCAAAATGTACTCAAAGCACTTCAAGTGTGCCCATAAAATTTGAAGAATTCGCTCTATTTCTCCTGGATTCTATCATCACATCCTGACTTGATGATCATGGGACCACCTGGAAAGTCCCCTTTCAGCCATCTTCAAGTAATCAAGGAACATACATAAAAAAAAATATCGCCGCCGAAATGAGAACCTCCTCCTTTTTGAAGTATTTAGTATGATCTGGGAAGCTGGATACATAATATATTGGAAAGTTTAAGCATTTCTTTTTTTATTTATTGTAGGTTTTATAATACCAATGTATATACAGGCCCGGACTGGCCAGATAGGGCAAATGCCCGATGGGCCGGTGTGGCTGATTGGTAGGCGCGGTTCCACCGTTGTGGGCACTATGGGCATGCCCACAACCCTAAAATACTTCTGACTTCACACTCTCAGTCACAGGGGTCATGACCCTGAAGATCTTCAGAAAATAGCATTTTTTTGGAAAGGTCATTGGGCACCTTAGTATGGAAACCATACCCATGGCGGACACAAACGAAATATAGCAGAATATATTGTTATGTGGCTTTGATTTACTATGGAATTAGTCGCATTAATGTGAGCCACGGGAATCTCGAAAAATTCAAGTGTTAGAAACTGGTAAAGGGAAGATGAATAAAACGCTAATATTCATGTATTTTTTATTCAATTTGATCCAAATCAAGCATCAAATCATTTAAAAAAGCAGCAGGTGCGTCTGTTGCTTCCTGATGTCTGGCCCAAGACAGATAATAAACTATGCTAGCGATATGGGCGCAGCTCCCGACAGTGCGGCGGCCGTGTATACATGAGCAGTAGTATTCTTCTATTCTTTGTCTTCCGTGTTGTGTTGGGTTTAACAAAATATATGTATAGTACTGTTTCATTCGAATATGACGTGACTGGATTCGCCCTCTGATCAATATTTTATTATCAATTAAATGTTGGTGTCGATACATTTCTATGATATAATCCCCGTTTGGTCGTATGTGCTCGTGACAATAAGACCTTGCGATTCTCAAATGGTATGAGCCCAACGTGAATAAGATTAAATCTTCAAAGCTCAGCTGTGGAAAATCCTCAAAGTCTGGACTGTTTCCATCTAGAGGCACAAATGCTACTCTTTGTCTGTTCAAGTTATTTGTTGATACGTATTCTGCCAACTCATTTTCTCTGTTTATATTTTGATTTATAATATCCACAAACTGCTCGGCGTATATATTGTCTTCGTATGGCCGCCGAGTAGCGTTGATAATTGCCGCGGTTATTTTAAAATCAGTCATCATATTTCGCATCGCAACATTAAAATATGTATGTCGAAATATTTTAAAATCTTTCTTAAATCGTCCATTAATTGTTTCAATCACCCAACGGCACATTGTAATTAACCGAGATTTATTAGCGTCAGGTGTAGATAACTGTTCTCCTCTTCCTCTAGTTGGCGGCATGTAGGGATTATATCCACGTTCTTCAATAGCAGGGATAGAATCCCGAAAGCCACGGTCCAGTAGAAACACGTCGTTAGGTCTAAGATACCAATGCCAAGCTGAGCTTTCTTGCATCAGGCTGCGCATAATAGTTGCATCCGAAGTAGTTGCTGAATACGGTCCTACGACTTCTATTATATGTATAGCCGTCTGTACATACGATTAGAAAAGGTTTTACCAGGTTGCGGAATTTGTGAAGGCTGTAGGTTTTTCTTTGGAATAGGAAATTCGCACTCTTCTGAAGGTAAATATATGTTCCGTCGAATACCAGAATGGCTGCCGGTTCATTTTGGCTACCACCAAAAATATGGGTTGGGATACGAAGATTTCTTGCCACCACTTCTTCTCTGGTTATATGATTTAAACCCAGGTAACGTGGAACAAAATCTTCAGTTAAGCATTCTCTCGCTATTTTTAACTTCCTCTCTAATGTTCTTCTAGATATTTGGAATTTCGTAGCTAAGCGCTCATCAGATTGACCAGTTCTTACTTTAGTCAAATAAATTCCTAAAGTGGTAGCAGGACGATCAGACCTGTTACGAAGAGACGGTGTTTGTTCTAAAATAGTCATAAACTGATTTTTAGTTAAAGCAGATCGCAACGGTAGCTAACGAAGGACTGCGCGGGGGGCGCGGTGAGTCAGTGCGCGAGCGCAACGAAACCTTTTCTACTAAACTTGTTTAATGTGCGAAAGAGACAGCGTATACATGCTTCTGAACATTGGCTCAACCGTGCAAAATGCTGTATGGTTATAAAATGAAAAAAAATCGTCTGAAACTGTTTTTTTTTTTTTTTTTTTAAACGGTCCTGTACATTTTTCTCCATCGATTTTTAATAAAATAATTAAATGCAGTGAAAGGTCATATTATTACCCTTAGTTTAAAACTATTTTGGTTAATGTCCGCCACTCTTCGCAAAGCGGGTCAGATATGCCCAATGACCTTTGATAATTTATTAACTTTCTGCACAACAGAAACCAACCATTCCAAGGCAGCAAACAAATAATGTAATTCCATTCTGCCATTTTTTATTGAGGTCTTTGTAAGGTGATGTTTACTTTTGGTGTCATTTCTATATGAATAAACAAAAAGAACCTAATATATGGGTCGGAGGCGGGATGCTTAAATTTTGAAGTTCCCTTCTCTCACTCCTGCGTTCTGTTATCTCCTGTATCCAGACCGGGTTCAGGGGTTTCCGCCTTGGAACCTTATCCTTTCGAGGGCCGGCTTGCTCTACATGCTCTTGTGTTGTCTTCATCTTGACATTTGAAATTGTAACTCATCTCGGGGAACCTACTCACTTTCCCCCGAAATTGAAGTGATTAACCTATGAGGGGCGGAATGCTCAAAAATTTCGCGCTCGCTGCGCTCGCGAATACATCCAAAGGGATATTTTTTCCGAGGAGGTGAAAATTTTTCGAATCTTGCGAGATTTTTTGCGACTTGCGACGAGCGACGAGGTTGCCCGCGAAATTCGAATTTTCTTACGTTTTTTTCAATGTCAAAAAACTAACTAATTGTAAAAAACGTAAGAAAATTAGAATTTCGCGGGCTCTTGTCGCCTTCACCATAATAGGTATTTTAACATGCAGCAAAGACAAGGTTGCAAAAAATAGAACGGTCTTCGAACATTTTGATCTCAAATTACATATTATTATTAATAATTTCTGAATGTATTCAAGGCTAGCTGACTTCGCTCGCTCTTGGAGTCCTAGTTTTTTTTGAGTCGCTGCCTAGCATTTCAGCTAGTCAGGAAGTCATCAAATAACCCCTCCCGCTCTTAGGCAAAGCGAAAGAGAGTGTCAGACTTCTACTGACTAAAAACCACCCATGTTCCTTCTTAACCCTTTATGTTGAGGACGCGGTATCACTTGCGAACATTCTATCCTTTGGAACAACTTTTATTAACCGACTTCTAAAAAAGACGGAGGTTATGTTTGTTCGGGCATTGTGTTATCGTTGTATTATCGGACTAGCCGTTTTTGAAAAATCAACAAAACTCAAAAAAAAACTACATCGTCTTCATTAACGATCTTTTCGTCTCCGTCGTTTACGAACCGATTTGGAAAATTCTTCTTTTATTCGAAAGCCTATGCTTTCCTACTGTCTCATACTCACCAGCTCGGAATCTGATGATGAAATCTTGCCGAAATCGAGAGAACTCAGAAAAGTACAGCGATTTTGGTATTTTCTCTTCAAGGTGATATGATGGTAGAATGGTTCTTATGAAAACGACATCAATACTACCTCGCAAACTTCGGGGATTACAGGTGTGCTGTTTTTTTATTCTACTAATAAATACAAAACTTTGCGCGGTCGTATATTTTTGATGTCTAAATGATAGCAAATGGATTCGGATTGCTGAAATCCCGTGTCTGTCTATAACATAACATCACGCCGGTACGTTGTGAAGGGGTAAGGACATTTGAATTATTAAAAAGTGAAAAATAAAACCTTTTTAACATAAAAAATACCGAATTTAGAAACTATTTTTTTCTTCTTTAAAGTTTATTTTTCACTATTTTTGTGTTTTATTTTTTGTTAAAAAGTTTTATTTTTATTATCATAAAATAATTAGAAACATTATTGAAGTACAAAGGTATAGCTAAAAAAGATAGGCACATGACTTAACATGAGTGACCTAATCAGAGACCCAAATAAAGGAGATCTCAATGATCTCCTTTATTTGGGTCTCTGATTAGGTCATAGTGCTCGATTGTAGTGTGGTATTTTTTACTTGGAGTGACTTTGAAGTAACAGTAACAAATTACAAAACTTGACTTCCCATTAATCTTGCGGACCCGCCACCCACTCTCCCTTCGCCCCCAAAGCCTCCCGAGGCCGAGGACGGTTGGCACGTGGCCGGGGAAAAGCAGAGGGGGCGAAAGGCGGCTCAAAAGGCCAGGCGCCAGGCGGGCCGAGCGCAAGCCGGGGCCCAAGAAGCGGAGCGCCGCGGCGAAGCTGCGTGCCCCAAAAACCGCGGCTGTAGTCATCACGCTACAGCCGGACGCGGTTAGTAAGGGCGTGCTTTTCCGCGACGTTCTCGCCAAACTGAAGGCGACGGTGAACCTCGAGGAGCTCGGGATCGCCGGGGGCCTCCGGGTTCGAGTCACCGCGACAGGGGCTCGAATGATGGAGATTCCCGGCGAGTCGAGCGCCTCGTCCGCGGACGCCCTGGCAGAGAAGCTTAGGGCGTCCCTAAATCCGGACGAGGTCCGAAGTGTCGAGGCCCATCAAGTGCGCAACTCTGCGCATCCTGGGCCTTGACGACTCGGTCTCCGAGGAGGAGGTGTTGGCCGCCGTCACCGCGGCCGAGGGGTGCTCCGCCGAGCTGGTCAAGGCGGGCACCCTACGCCCGGACCGCGAGGGCATGCAGACTGTAACGGTTAGCTGCCCTGTGTGGGGCACCATGTAGGGTGTCGTTGCACCTCGGAGGTGGACCGCAGCGAATTATGCTTCCACTGCGGTCAGCCCGGTCACAAGGCCGCGGCTTGCCTGGCCACGCCGCACTGCGATGCATGTGCGGCGGCTGGGATGCCGGCCGAGCACCGGGCAGGGAGCAAAGCCTGCACTCCACCCGCCAAGGCCAAGGGGAAGGGAAGGCCCTCCGCAACCACCAACCCCACCGTCGTCAACGCCGCAGTCGCCACCGCCGCCGCCGCTGCTGTCAAAAACGCCACTGCAACTCCCGCTGCGGTGGTGCCACAAGAGGTCCCGGAGGGGGCTAAAATGGACTGCCATTAATGGCCCCATTAAGCCTCCTCCAGGCGAATATCAACCACTGCGCCTGCGCTCAGGATCTGTTGCTCCAGAGTATGGCGCAGTGGTCGATAAACATCGCCGTGGTCGCTGAGCCCTACTTTGTCCCGCCCAGGCCAGACTGGGTGGAGGACCTTAGTGGCTCAGTGGCCATTATTGCGTCGGCCGCCGCCGGCACCCCGACCCTTGAGATGGTCAGAAAGGGTCAGGGGTGCGTAGCAGCACGGTTCGGGGAGATCGTAGTCGCGGGAGTCTACTTCTCTCCGAGCCGAACTCTCGTCGAGTTCCAAAACTCCCTCAGGGAGTTAAGTGTCGTCATCGCGGAGGCTATTCCCTCCCCGTACTAGTGCTCGGGGACTTCAACGCCAAGAGCTTGGCTTAGGGTTCCCGTTACACGGATGTGCGGGGTGGGATGGTCGAGTGCTGGGCTCTGGAAACAGGCCTGGACATCCTAAACCGGGGTTCTGTACCCACGTGTGTGCGGATGCGGGGCGAGTCGGTGGTGGACATCTCCTTTGCCAGCTCCGCTCTGTCACGGCGTGTCGTCGGCTGGCGCGTCATGGAGAGGGTGGAGACCTATTCCGACCACCGGTATATCCGGTTTGAGGTCTCTGCCCAGTCCCCAAGTGCGCCGGTCCCACAGACCCCGAGTGGTTCGCGTTGGGCGCTGAGGCAGCTGGACAGGGAGCTCCTCCTGGAAGCCTCGATCGTGCGGGCCTGGGTGCAATCACCGGTCAGGCCTGCCGACGTAAACACCGAGGCGGGTTGGTTCCAGGAAGCCATGTCCGAGATATGCGACATGGCAATGCCCCGAGTCCGGCCTGGAAGCGCCCAGCATCAGGTGTACTGGTGGTCGCGAGAGCTGTTGTACCTGCGTAAACAGTGTATGGCAGCGCGGCACCTGTACACCAGGCATCGCAGGCGCCGCATTCGTCCTCCGAATGCGGAAGCCATGGAGGCGGAGCTATATGAGGGGTACAGGGCGGCGAAGGCCACCCTCCGCGAGGCTTGTCGGCGGGCCAAGAATGAGGCCCGCGAGGAGGTGCTGGAGACTCTCAACAGAGATCCGTGGGGGCGCCCTTACAAGATGGTGCGGAATCAACTCCGCACCCGGGCCCCTCGTTGACGCAGAGTCTCCCGGCCTGAGCTCGTGGAGGACGTGGTGAGCGCTCTGTTCCCTTCGCGAGGGGAGCATCCTCCCCCGCCAATGGCTCCGCCATCCGCGATGCCGGAAGCGGACCATTTAGGAACCGATGACGACATTCCGGAGGTGACAGGGGTAGAGCTGAGAGCGGCGGTACGGGGGCTGAATGCCAAAAATACCGCCCCGGGACTTGCCCGGGGCAAAGCCTGGGTCCTGGCCTCAGAGGCTCTGGGCCCCGACTGGAGGGGTTCTTAAGCGCATGCACGGAAAGAGGCCAATTCCCGCTTCGTTGGAAGACGGGGAAGCTGGTTCTCATCCAGATGCCGGGGCGCCCTGCGGACTCGCCGTCCGCATACCGGCCCATTGTGCAACTCGACGAGGTGGGCAAGCTCTTTGAAAGAGTTATTCCGCATACCGGCCCATTGTGCTGCTCGACGAGGTGGGCAAGCTCTTTGAAAGAGTTATTGCAAACCACCTCGCCGGGCACCTGGGGGGAATGGGTTCGGATCTTGCGGAACACCAGTTTGGTTTCCGCAAGTGGCGCTCGACGGTGGACGCCATCATGCGCGTGAGAGCCCTCACGACGGGGGCTGCGGTCTCTCGGGGCGGTGTGGTCTTGGCGGTGTCTCTCGACATCGCCAACGCCTTCAACACCATGCCCTGGAGCTGCATTAGGGAGGCACTCCGGTATAACCGGGTGCCGACCTACCTTCGTCGTGTGGTCGGGGACTATCTGACAGACAGGGCTGTCATCTACCCTGGTCAAGACGGACAGTGGAACCGGCGAGAGATGTCGTGCGGTGTTCCACAGGGATCGGTTCTGGGACCGCCCTTGTGGAACATCGGTTACGACTGGGTGTTGCGTGCCGACCTCTAGCGGCGTCAGCGTAGTCTGCTACGCGGACGATACGCTGGTGCTAGCACAGGGTGGGTCGTACGAGGCGGCGGCCGACAATTTGAGTACGCGGGGTTGCGATAGTCGTAGAGAGGATCCGGCAGCTGGGTCTCGAGGTGGCGCTTCACAAGTCGGAGGCCATGGGCTTCCATGGACATGGGAATGCTCTGCCGTCGGGATCCCAGTTAATGGTGGGAGGGGTTCCCATCGGCGTCAAGTGTACTTTGAAGTACCTAGGACTCGTCCTCGACAGCCGATGGAACTTCGTAGAGCATTTCCGACGTTTGGCTCCCAGACTGGAGCGGGCCGGGGCTGCCTTTAGGTGGCTCTTGCCCAATCTGGGGGGACCAAACGCCTCCTGCCGGAGGCTCTATGCGGGGATCGTGCGGTCCATGGCCCTTTACGGGGCCCCGGTGTGGGCGCCTGCTTTGAGGAAGCGGGCCGCCCACTACCTGAACGTGCCCCAAAAGGTCATGGCCGTGAGGATGGTACGGGGGTACCGCACGATCTCCCGCGAAGCGGCGAACCTCCTTGCCGGATTGCCGCCGTGGGATCTAGAGGCGATAGTCCTCGCGCGCCTGCATCAATGGCGCGTGGAGGCGCTGCGCCGGGGGGTCACTTCGCTGCCGCGGCAAATTGCTGCGCGGCGGACAGACCTCCGGTGCGATCTCATGGCGACATGGAGACAGCGACTGTCGCAACCCCGTGCAGGGCACGCCACGATAGTGGCGGTAAGTCCCCTCTTTGAGGAGTGGCTAGAGAGGTGCCACGGCGCCCTCACCTTCCGTCTGACGCAGGTCCTCACCGGACACGGTTGTTTCGGGAGGTACCTGCACCGAATCAGGCGGGAGGAAACGCCCGGATGCCACCATTGTGAGGATCGGCTGGAGGACACGGTGGGGCCGCGGGTTGTACACTAGTTATCGCGGCCTCGACATAGAGGGCTAAGAAGAAACATGGGTGGTTTTTAGTCAGTAGAAGTCTGACACTCCCTTTCGCTCTGCCCAAGAGCGGGAGGGGCTATTCGATGATTTTCACCCGCCAAAAAAAAAAAAAGATGTAGCACTTAAGTAACATTTTAATTAAACTGATTTAGTGAAGTAACATTACACCGCACTGTAACTGTGACTGTGCTTTACCATCATAAAAAAACTGGCCAATTGCAAGTCGGACTTGCACAAGGGTTACGTATCATCGTAGTACTACGCGGTCTACGCCCTACTTTGATGCCCCCTTTAATTTGTATTATTTCTTGTTAAAGTGGCAACAGAAAAAGATAAGTTTGTCTTTCAGAGTGTTTGTATGAATGACAAAGATATTTATGCGGTTTTTACACCCTGTATATTTTTTTAGATTTTTCACTCTCGTAGTTTAAAAGTTAAAGGGGGGGGGGACATTTTACCACTTTGGAAGTATCTTGCTTCCAAACGATTGCCTTTGAGAAAAAATGGTTTTAGGAACTTCAATTTAATTTTAAGACCTATCTTAGACACCCCACACGTATAGGTTTGATAAAAAAAGTTGGGAGACCCCGCTTAATCTTTTTTTTTGTATGAAAATCGTAAAGCGGTTCACGGACTACCTACATTTAGGTACCTACCAAGTTCCAACTGTGTAGTCTTAATAGTTTTGGAATAAAGAGGCTGTGACATACGGACGGACAGACAGACATGCATGACGAATTTTTAAGGGTTGCGTTTTTTGTCATTCGGCTACGGAACCCTAAAAACGCAGCATTTCATCGATTCTTGATCGAACCCTGTGTATTTTGAGTAGACCGTATGAAGCAAGTCTAGACGAGCTTTTATAGTTATAGTTTCTCGTGTTTCATGTTACATAATGAGTTATTGAAGAGGTCGGGTTACTTAAATTATTGGTTGCAAGTCCATTCCTTTCATTCTGGAGAAGCTTCGGATTAGGCGTTATAAGTTTCTAACAGGCAATTAAAAAACTATAAATGTAATGGCAATACATCTATTATGACCAGGCAGCATGGTCTCAGACCTTAGCCTTTTCCGTCAGGAACTAATCTAATAATAAAAAAACATCTATTATTGTCAATGTCAAATTTTTTAGATAATACCGTAATTTGCCGGTTACCGCCAAAATATTATTTTTCCAACGGTCGCAGTTCGCAATCGCAACTCCTTGGATATTTTTGCTAACCGGGAAAAAGAACTCTTACCATTGGATGATAGCGCTATCACCCGATATAAACTTAATCCTGATTGGTAGCTCGCGTCAGTGAGAGACAAACGCACACAGAGACGGAATTGAATGAAACAAAAGACGGAAAGACTCGAGTCAGCACTTCAGCACCTATGCAGTGTACTCTGTCGTAAGTGTCGTACCTATTTAGTGTTGGTTGCCCGAACGGCGCGACTTCCCCTTCTCAAGTTAAATCGCTGATTCGCAGATTACTTTACGACTTCGTGGAGTTCAGACAGAAATTCGGTCACAGTTTATCCACGATAGTTGTCTCTTGAAACGGAAGTGATCTACTAAAAAGTAAGAACTTAAAACAAGATGTCGTACATGATGAGCCAAGGCGGATTCGTGAAGGTTTTCACCGATGGAGCCTGTCCTTCCAATGGCATGAGTGGAGCTCAAGCTGGTTGCGGCGTGTTCTGGGGTGATGATCATCCCTTGAACTTGAGTGCTCCGGTCAAAGGTAGCCGACCAACAAACAACAGCGGCGAGATCCAGGCGGCTACTTGGGCTTTACAGCTAGCACAGGAAAACGACATCCGCAAACTGGAGATCAACACCGATTCCCGGTTCCTCATCGACGCCGTAACTAAATGGATGCCAGGTAATTTATTATTGTTATTTTTCTAAGTTATTTCATAATATGTTTAGATTTCGATAAAAATGTTACTTAACTACCTACATAAAAGTACCCTACTAAAATGTTTGTAAAAAAAGATGCTCAAAGTAGGCAGGTATTTACATCTTATGACGACCCACTGACCTATAAATTGATTATTTACTTATTAGAAAACAATGCAAGAACTTTTCTCCCGTCAATCAATAAGAATAACACATCTATCAGTACCTATATAATGTGCATTTTCTTTGCATTTCAGGTTGGAAACAAAATGGCTGGAGGCTGGCATCAGGACAACCAGTGAAGAATGAGAGAGACTTCAAACAACTTGACCATGCCATGCGCTTCATTCAAGTGAGGTGGAAGTTTGTACCAGCACATCAGGGAATCTATGGTAATGAGATGGCTGACCATTTGGCCCGGGAAGGGGCCAAGATGTATTATGGTTAAAAATCATAAAAATATGATTCAAGAAGTTATGAGAGTTGACTAAACTTTATTTTCATTATTTTTTTTTGCTCTTGATTTGTGCTTTTTAATATTTCTTTTGAATATCATTATTAAGTTTAAGGATGATATCTTCATTTTGTATGCCAAATACATACCTACCCATAGGTATATTGTGTGACCTTTTACTTTCCTATTGATTGATCAATAGTTGTTATTAGATATAAGATTTATTCATTCCTCAAATAGGAATATGGCTATGTGCCCGTATTAGTTTAAGTTTGATGATTTTTAAGAAGTTTTTTTTTTTGTTTGTTAGCTAATGATGGAGGAAGACAAGTGTTAAATAAAAACACATTAAAAATGATTTTATATGAATTCTTTTGTTTTAATTGTCCCACACATAAAAATCCAGCACTTGAATAAATAACATAAGTATCTATAGCCCTTAAAACTCTGCCCCTAAGCATAACATGAGAAGGGATCTACCAAGTTAGCATAATTTTTTGTCAACTCTGCATATTGCCAGCACTATTTCAAATAGGTATGTAGTATTAAACATGTGAATCAATCATCTGCAATAAACCTATATTTATGGTTTGCTCCTTGGGAGAAAGTTGCCGCGCGCGTGGTAGGTATTGTACCTATCATATTTCTTACTGATAAGTTATCGATGTGAGTGCATGTGAACTGCATTCGTTCGTATGACGTGTTTGCTTACAAATGAGATTCTTTTTAAGTCCCAACTCATCAGTCACAAAAAATACGTCAGTAAAAGCAAGCACTATTTGAGCATAATCTATGTAAGGTAGGTACATTCTAGAAAAGTACATTCGAAAAGTACGTAGTAAGTAATTCTAGAAATGTACGTTTGGATTGAGAAGCCACTTCACGATTTAAAACGAATCTCAGCCCGTTTTGGTAGTAAAGTAAATAATTTTGTGCAAGGGCTATCAGAAAAGTAATAGTTATATTTCTAACAAAAAAAACGGTTTAATGGGTAGGTTATACAAATATAGCGACGCGACGGAATTTCCTTTGTTTCTAATTAAATAAAAAGGAGGTAGGTAGAGTGCAAAATATCAACATCTGGTCATGATCACAATAGCAGCGTAGCGTGACATCTTTTTTTACTTATCTTTTCTTTGGAAACAAAAACAAGGTCCTTGGGCACACGTGGAGCCAGTAGTCAAAGAAAGTTTATCTTCACAAATGTGCTTTAAATGATTTTTGAACCGTTTTTATGCATTTTAGAGACAATTTTTACTGAAGCGCAAGATTTTGTTTCTGGTGTTCTCAGAGCTGAGAGCTGGTGTTCAATTAGTTCAAATCTTAATGGTGTCAGTCACCATAACCATATTTGGGTATGAAGTTACCAGGTCTTCGATTTAAGACAAAATGCAAGGGCACAGTACCCATAAACAAGGAGGTGATTATAATTATTTACCAACAAAGTCTAGCGTTATTTGCGAAAAGCGGAAGTTCTTTCGGTACTTATAAGAGTAATAATGACAACAAAACTTTAAGTGAAACATATAGGTCAAGGGTTACGGCATTAAACCATATCATACAAATATAAACCAGTACGTTTTATTCAATAAGGTGATGGTACGTAACGCTACCGAAAGCGCTGCTAACCTAAGTAGGTAGTACCTACTAGTAGCTCAGTTGGGTTGACACATTTTTTTTTATTTTTGAATGTCACAACATAGATTCAAAGTTAGAACACATAGACTTTCGAATAATTATGTAGGTATGTCCGTCTGAATACATTTTTTGATCAAACAGCTTTATTTTATAATTGCTGTTTATATTTAGTCACTGTCCTCCAGAGCGATTTCGGTTACGGCGCCAATTTTTTTTAGCGGACCGCCCGTTATCGATAGGGGAGATATTACAATGCACAAGTGCGTGCGCAGGCGCAGGTGCACTGTCTTTTACTATAATTTTCACATAATTTGTATTCCCTATGTGTCTTGGTACTTACTACTACTAAAAAAAGGAAATCTTCAGACAAATTAAAGAATGGAATCGGTTTCATCATTTATTTATTGAATGAAACAGTTTTGTAGGTACCTTATGTACTGAAAGCTCTTAATAGTAACGTAACCTTACTATTTACAAACAGTGACATTATTTGACAATCCACTTCCGTTCTCAGTAAAGAGGTTTAAGCTAGATTTTGTTTCTTCTAAATTATGATACTTAAACTTGTATTTTTGCAATGTTTGCTCGCTGAAAGACACTATCCAAGCTGCAAAGCTTATGATAAAAGAATAACAATGCACATCTTGTCTAGTGACTTTACTCAAATGATTAATTTTATTGAACGGTAGTATATTCTTCATGTGCTTGGATTGCCTCATTTATAGGCAGAAAATTAAAATATAAAAACACAATTAAGTAATATCAGTAGTGAATAACAACTAAAATGCACATTACAAGTGAACTTAACATTAACAGTCTTAAAATTATTGTAAACAATATGTTGCAGTCGCTTAAATGGATAATAATTACTTGAGTAATTAAAAAGATACTGGAAAGAGTATTTAGATAAAACTATATCATATGAAAATGATATAAGGAAGAGTGCTATTTACTTATTAAAACCCTGATATTTATAAATAATAAAAATTTAAAGACATTCAAACAGATATCGCGAGCCACTCTGTAGAATGCCGCACCGAGTGTACTACTTGTGTAACAATGATAAATACTCAAATTACTAATGTTCACAATGACATAACCATTTGAGCATTCCCTATGGACAGGTTACTCTTAAATCTTTACGAGACAAGCGGCGAGTTTCTCGCTATATCTATTCGTGGTTTTATAATTCACGGGCCTTGAAATACATGTTTACGTTCACGTAAATTCATGTAATAGAATAAAATGAATCCACCTGACATTTTATGACAATTATGAAGCCGCGTAAAACAATGGTACTGTTGCTATAATAATACACAATATAATAACAACTTATTATTCGAAACATAACAGTTGATCAAACAATTTACAATATTTACAAAAAGTAGGATTGAAATAAAATTATTAAATCCCTTTTTTAGAGCTTAATTAATGGGCTCAACTTACGACTTTTAATAAAGAATAAAACCTAGCTTAATCTAGATTTACTCATTAATTAGCGCACTTTACAAACTTTCAAAAAACATAAGACAACCAGTAATCTGTTGTGTTTCATATCCTTTACTATTCGATATTGCTTTCAATGACTTTTATCAGATTTTCGTCAAAAACTGTTTAATCAAACTATACATTTAATATTTTATTAAAGCAGGACTCGAAGGAGACTAGCTCAATTAAAATAAAGAAAAACATACGCTAATAAAATTATGCCACCTTTTTAGAGAAAATTTAATTAAATTTTTTATCATTTATGAAATTAAATATCTAGCCAGACTAATTTAAAAACGGCAGCTGAGCGCATACTCTGTAGCTTCAAAAAAAAACTGTATGTGTCTAGCTGTGCACGCTTTAGTTGTTGTGGTATAACAATGCCACTGACTGACTACACTAACGTTTATTTTAGTACCAAAGCCAGCTAACCGTGATTTTCATGAACTTGATAAATATTCGATATTTGACACCATGCATTGCACGCAGAAACTACTTGTTGTAAGCGCTTAGCTTATACCACGGAAATAATCTGTTACTATGTACAATATACTGCTAAGTACAGAAGATAACAGCTAAAAGTAACCGCAGCGTCAATCTCGCTATCAACAACACAGACATTGATTCTGTATACATTTAGTAGTATAGTATTATTTGTGGGTATTTTATAGGCGGCTCATGGTTTACTTATATTGTCCAAAATATTAACATTTTCTACATGGCCGTACATAGTTGTGTCACTCCTCGAGAAGAGAGCGAAAATGGTCCAAAGAAACCAATCGAAGATCACAGCAAATTATTACTAGCGGTCAAAAAAGGCTACTACTTCCTACGACTTCAAGAAGAATAACAAAATAACAACTTTACTGACTAACACATACTAAACAGTTTGCCAAAAAATCGTATAAACTATATTTTTTACTGAAAACAGTACTCATTGCTGTTTAAAATTACCTGCAATTTACCTATAACGATATTTCTGTATTACGACTAATTGCCATCAAATGTCTTTTCCTTTATTTGTACGTGACATCAAAACGTAGACTGCGTGCGCTCCCTGAGTATATATTTAAACGCTAGACACGATTCATTACAACATTACACAAATAAGTATCCATTTAATCAGGATATGGAGTTTACTACGAGCAAGGGTTCCACATTTAGTTATAAGATTTTGAACCTAAAAGGTCAATCAACTCCAAAATGTTACTTGAAGGGAGTGACCAAGAAAAACACGGCTACGTCTTGTTTTTATCTGGACGACATGTCTCGATACCGCAGCAGACCATTCACTTTTATTGTATGG
Source organism: Diarsia rubi (assembly GCA_932274075.1). Lineage (NCBI taxonomy): Eukaryota > Metazoa > Arthropoda > Insecta > Lepidoptera > Noctuidae > Diarsia > Diarsia rubi. The sequence goes on from OW026414.1 coordinate 8,555,635, forward strand.
ACATTCTATTCAGCTGTTGCTAGCCGGTTCAAGCCGCTCTTGCATCGGTAAGTGTGGTCACTCCTAAATTGGTCGAAAAGTATACACTAGATGTTCCACTTGTCTAATGTTATGATAAATGGAGTGTGATTGTATGAACTCTAGTGCTCCTGTTGCTACGCACTTACTCATAGTAGGTTGATAGGTTGGTAGGTGGTGGTCGTGCTAGCAACATTCGTAGCACGGGTTCAGCAGTGCCCTCTCAGGTGTAGTATTGGATGGTGTGCGTGCGCCTGGCCGGCGTTACCACTGACGTATTGTTCGGCGCGCCTACTATGAGGTACCCGCCCGATGATGACACCACCTTCTTCGGGTTCGAGGGATCTTCGTTATTCAATAACTGTTGGAAGAAAAAAAACATTAAAGAAACATGTTCAACATGAGGGTTTACAGTTTACACCAAACATTTCCCATGCCTGTATATTTTTATAATGACTTGACTTGCCTTTACCGTGAGTTCTGCACTTCTCCCACTTATCGAATTTTTAAATGAACTTTATTTTTCTGGTTAGCCTATTGTGTCCCACTGCTGGGCAAATACCTCCCCCATTTCTTTCCAGCTCTCCCGGTGTTGTGCCTTCTCTGGCCGAATAGCCACGAACGAGTCCAAATCGTCACGCCAATGTTTTTTGGGTCTACATGGGAGATATAAAATCTTCTTCTAGTATTAAAGCTAAGGTTATAGCAATCTTTCAGGGTCTGCGAAATGATGCAGAAATATCAACAGCTACACTTACTTGTTTGTTAATGATGATGGGCTGCATTTGTGTCGGCGTGGTAGGCTTGTACGTGCCGACGCATTTCATGGTCTGGTTGCCGCTTGTGTCTTCTACCATACTTACTGAAATCCATGCAACAATAAATATGAGTAAAACTATAATGGTTACAAAGAGATATTACTGAAAATCGTGCTACTGAGAAATTTCTGATGGGAAAACCCAATTACACTAGCGGACGTCACACGGTTTCGCCCGCGTAGTTCCCGTTCCCGTGGGAATACAGGAATAAAAAGCCTATGTTACTCAGGGTGAATGTAGCCATTAGAAGGTGAAAGAATTTTTGTAATCGGCGCAGTACTTTTTGAGTTTATTCGTTACAAACATACAAATCTTTCCTATTTATAATATTACTAGCGGACGTCACGCGGATTCACCAGCGTAGTTCCCGTTCCCGTGGGAATACAGGGATAAAAGTAGCCTATGTCACTCGGGGATAGTGTAGCTTCCCAATGGTGAAAGAATTTTTCAAATCGGTCGAGTAGTTTCGGAGCCTATTCGTTACGACAAAAAAGATCTTTACTCTTTATAATATTAAGTGTAGATGTAGATTATATTTATATAAACAGTATACGCACCAATAATAGAAGTCTTCTGCGGGTTATTTTGATCTTGGTTGAAGGGGCGGGAGGGGGCGACTTTCCCGCCGACCGTCAGGGTCGGCGATGACGTGTTTTTCTGTAACACCAATACACCCCAACTGGGAATAAATATGTGTGCCTTTTGTAACCGACTACTCCGTGTCTATGAGAGACTAATACTGGAATAAAATGGCTATGAAGCTATTAGCAAGACTTTATACAGCTCAAGCATGAAAAGTCGTTGCATTTGGTCATACGTAATAATAAAAAAGGGCTTCGAATTATTCGGCTTGCCCAACCGCTGCCATTTTAGCCACGCATTAAACCTGTAGTAATCAATATCTGGTTTCCGAAATACTAACAAAGTTACTATCTCATCAGCACAACTTTGTTAGCTATGCAAACAAGCTAGATTTAAAAATAAAAATTAACATAACCGTAAAAAATAATAATAATTTATACTCAAGCAGGAGCACATTTCATGCCAAATACAAAACACACACACACACACACATATGAACTAGAAGTGGAACTCAAATGGAGGTAATTTTCCTTTTAAATTGTAATAACACTTCAAAGTTACACGTATTTCTACACATTCTCGCTCACCGCGATTCTCTCGTTCGTGGAGACGGTTAAAGTGCTACTAAACTACTAAGCACTGTAGTACTACTAGCTCTCTGAGTGCGGCAGCAATACTATGTTTCCATAACAAGCACTGCTAAGCAGGATATGAGCAATGAGTAAAATACTAGTATTATAAACTTACTGGCATCAAATCCGGAGGTTGTAGTCTGTTATCCGGTGACATTGGCAATGGCATTCCATTGCTAACATTCTGAAATTATTATCATTTGCTTGAGTGCGTTTGCTACATATTGCTTTCGCTGTCAAAATTGATGCGGTACAAGTGAATTTATCTTTTGAATAGTTGAAGTTATAACATCATGCTTAAGACAGGCCTGAACTGCACAATCATACGCAGTATTATGGTTTTCAAAGTTGCACTTGTCTGACGTTTTGTACTGACTTTGCGTTTTGTGTATACAGGCCGATCGTTTACTTATTTATATTCAAAAGATTGTTATGTGTAATTTATTTTACACTAGCTGATGCCCGCGGCTTCGCCCACGTGGATGCCAGTCAAATAATATCATAAAACCTTCCTCGAGAACCACTCTATATATTGGTGAAAACAACATGAAAATTGGTACAGTCGTTTTTGGGTTTATCGCGAACAGCCAGGCAGACAGACGCGGTGGAGGACTTTCGTTTTATAATATGTAGTGATGCTTCTAACAAATATTTTGCGTAGACTAGAGAAACACGGCAAGAGGGCTATACTCAGCCTTGGGTGGAACTAGGCTGTCAAGAAATGAACGGTGCTTTTGGGCTGGTTTTAAAGCTTGGTGTTACCTGTGCGCGCTGCTGGCAGGTCTTGGAGTGCTGCGGCCAGTGCGAGCGCTGGCACGGCGTGTCGCAGTACGAGGTGTTCCAGCAGCAGTACAGCGTCGCCTCCTGACTGCAGTTTATACACCTGGAACATTTCATTACTATTCAAAGGAGGTCAGCTAACTTAGCGCGTACCCAAAATCAATACTTTACACCGTTGCATTTCGCAGGACCACTTCACAAATACACGGCCCCCAAGTTACGCCACAACACCCAGACCTTCCGCATCCCTTCTGAGCCTTTTCTTTTCATATTCATGTAACTGACGTAGCTCGAAGAATTGCCAATCTGAAGTGGTAGTGGGCACATAGCTCGCAGAACGGATGGCCGATGGGGCCGAAAAATTCTGGAGTAGCGACCGCGAACTCCACTCCACTAAGTGGACTAATGACCTGCAGGGCTATTGCGTATCTTTTAAATGACAGTGGCTATCATATTGTCTATGGATTACCTGTCAATTTGGTTATGGTTTAGTACAAAATGGAATCATTTGACAGTAATTTATAGGCACTATAGGTTAGCCACTGTCATTTAAAAGATACGCAATAGCCCTGCTGGTGAAGGTTGCGGGGATCCGCTGGATGCGAGATGCATGGGACCGGTCAATGTGGCTACTCTTGGTCCTAGGAATAGACCTGAGTAGCCACATTGACCGGGACATAGGTCCAGCAGTAGCAGTGTTTTGGCTTAAATGATGATGATGACATCCCTGAATATAAAGTCAAGATTCCTTACCATAGTTTAGACTTGGCATATTTGACGGCGGCATCGAGGTCGATCTGCGCGGCCCGCCTCGCTTCCCCGACGGCGCGTTGCTTCTCCTTGTCGAACAGTGAGCGCATCTCCGCTAATGTCAGCTCTGTAACGCGTATTGATTTACTTTAGTCGTGTCACTGCTAACATTTGCAGAGGGACTGATTTAAAGTAGTATTTATGATAAGAAGGGTGAAAGAGTGAACACCCCGAATCGGGATAAACAATTATAAAAAAATTCCTAAAAATGTTCTTTTCCAGTTTTTACAAAATCTTTCATTGTTACTCCGCTCCTGTTGGTCGAAGCGTGATGTTACGTAGCATATAACCTTCACCGATAAATAGGCTATCCAACACTAAAATAATTTTTCAATTCGAACCTGCACTTTCTGAGATTAGCGCGTTCAACCAACCAAACAAACGTTGAGCTTTGACGTTGCAGTTTTTCTCAGTAAGTATGACTTTTTTAATGACATTTTAAAATGTCTACATCGCATACCGTGATTATGTTTCATCTCCTTGACCTCCTGCTGGTGTCTCCAGTTCTCTTGCTCAAGCTGCAGTTTTAGCGCCGTTAGATGCGTCCACGGCTCGTCTAGCTTCTCTATCGAGTCCTCAAGTAACGTGCGGAAGAAATCTGTCAACTAAAACAATGGATTATAGATTTAGTATACACATAGGAGGTTTGCTGGGTAAAGATTGGTATAAGTCTCACTAGGGTCGGATCAGCTGTTATAGCTTCCCTGGATAGCAGTAGACAATATCTTGTGAAATGGCCCACTAAATCAATCCTACAATTTCTTAGCGGATCTTCGAAAAAGGTACTTCCTCCATATATGTACATCACCTCCTACACCAGCCATCCTTGTCAAACCCATAGTTGTATTCCGTTTTAATTATGAATGTAGGCGTCAAATCTCCCTTCGGGGCTGCGGGTTATTATAAGAGATACCGCGGCCTCGACAGAAAGGGCTGAGAAGGAACGTGGTTGGTTTTTAGTCAGTAGAAGTCTGATACTCCGTTTCGCTCTGCCCAAGGGCGGGAGGGGTTATTTGATGATTTTCCACCCGCAATAGAAAAAAAGAAAAACGGTTCAGTCGACGACTAATGATACCAGTGTGAATGTGTAAGTAAGATGTAATTACGGCGTATACGGCGATGTGTTGCCATGTTACCTTGACAGCGTTCTGGTTGAGCTTGGCGGTGATAGGGCCGGCCGTGGAGAACGCCGGCACGTTGCCGATGGCCGTGTTGGGGTCCAGCGGGTGTAGTAGCGGTCTTGGTTGCAGTCGCGGCGGCTGAACATAACATTTATTAGTTAGAAGGTGCAATATCTGCATAATGTTGAATATTATATCTATGGTATGTATCGCTAGTAGCTTTAACTCGATGGTGATTCAGTTTGTTCTCCATAAAACGCAACTTGCGTAGTTTCATACATAGATAGATTGATCAAACTATCAAACTGGTCCATAGTCGAAAAATATTTTTCTTTAGTCCCGTAAATTAAATCCGTTACTAAACTACCGACGTCATGAATAATCTTCTTCTGCAACATTGTCACCAACCTTGTCGTTATAGCTGGTTAGATATTCATTATTCATGCTAAGTTTTCGAAGCAATGGCAATTGACAATAAGCAGTTTTATAGAAATGGCATACCTCTCCAATATTTTCAGTAGTTCTAATATTTAGTGGAGTGACGTTCGGCGCGGCCGCAGGTATGGCCACAGGCGCGGGCCCAGGTGCGGACACAACCGGGAGTGCCGACACGATGTTGGCCGTCAGCGAGGGGCCTGGTGCTTGTAGGGCCGAAAGTGCAGGCCCTGGCGCTTGCAGGGCTGTCAGTGCGGGCCCCGGCGAATGCAGGGCTGTCAGTGCGGACCCCGGCGCTTGCAAGGCTGCCGGGTTGCCGCGCTCGGCCATACCGTTCATCATCGGAGGGGACACGGTGTTCTGATGATAGTAAATTGCAGATAAAAGACTTTTCTAAATCAGTCATTCAAAGAGTTCAAAAATAAATTTAGTAATGCTTGAGTCTCGAAAAGACATGATGCGCCATTGGGATAAGCCGAATAATAATAAAAGAGTCTTTAATTACAATGAGTAATATCTACCGGAGCATCAATTAAATAATAAGATCTAAAAAGGAGCAGATGATTCACATCCTCCAATAGGATGTTTACTGATTATCGAAAAATATAGGATACGTATTTCTTGTTTTATCAAATCAATAAAAACTGACGAAGATAAAACGCGTCAAAGATTTGAGTGGGGGGTTTGAGATGTCACTCACCGGTGAAAAATGACATACATCTTAAAATACACACGAGTTTTCAAAGCACTGTATCGTCTTCAGTTTGTTTACGTGAAAAAAAAAACACGTGGTCAAAATTTTTTGGAAATTTATCTGACGGACGAATTAGTTTTTTTTTTGCTTACTACCCTATTGATAAGTAATATAATCCATGGTATTTTATCATAGTACTCTGAAAGGTAATTCAAAAATCCTTTGTAATCAGGTATATTCCTTTTTGGCGCTTATCAAAATTTTTATCGCCGAAGATCTCATTGACTGATACTAAAAGAGATAACCAAAGAGGCTCCAAGAGCTTACTTCGGCTAACTTCGTATTTCCGAAATAAAAGGAAAGCTCGCAGAGTCCACGTTCGTATTTCCGAAGATGGCCGATGATTGGAGAAGCGCATACATGTGTTGTACTCACATCAAGGGCGCCAACGGACATGACTGGCTGGAAGCTAAACATCCACTGGCCGTTGACGGAGGTCATGAGAGGTACAGTATGAACGTGCGGTACGGTTGGTACGGCCGCCACGCTCGTGCTTGTCGTCACAGTCGACGTAGTGCTTGTAGCGGAGCTCGATGGCTGCATCAAAGGCGTTGTTACCGTGTTCACTAGGTTATTGGCTGGAACAAAATGGAGGATTGTTCAGTTCGACATGTGTTATTTATATGAAATACCTGCTGAGCGTAACATATTCTATTTCTTATAATATTGTACGGTAAAATTCTACCATATATTGGTAAAATTTTACCTTAAATCGGACAAAAAAATGAACAAAATTAAAACGAGAAGACTAAATGCAGCAGCGGCCAATGTACTGCTGCTTACTTCAATTTACATTTTTTTTTTCAATTTACTTTACAGTATCTATGTGTCTATGCAGTATTAAAAAGACTCACCAACAGAAGCGATGGGCGTTCTGAGCACAGTCGTGACAGTAGGCAGGGTGTTGCTCTGTGGGCGCGGCAGTCGCAGCGGCGCCTGAGTCATGGGCGGCTGTATCGGAATGTACACCATCGAGTTCTTACTGTTCAGCTCCGAACGACCCTCCTCCGGCTTCTTCGGTTGAGGGAACGTCTTTTTCGCCCTAGGACGGACTTCAGGCACCTTTGTAGCCGTCGTTGACGGAAGCGCTGCCTTCCGGGCGTTCAGCGGCGTAACCACTACCTTATTAATCCTAACATCCCGCAAATTTTTCGACGAATTTGGCATATTCGCCGGATTTGGCATCATCTGCGGATTAACTGGCCGCAATCTAAACGCGTTCATGAGATCCATCTTCTCCATATGCGTGTCAGCGTCGTCGAGTTCGATAGGCTCAGCCTTAATTTCCACTTCTACTTGGTCGTTAGTGTTTTGTCTGTCCGGTGACGTCATTCTCGCGAACGTGCAGACGCCGATGCTACCTACGACCGGTCCCGGGTTGGTGCGTACTGCCGGAACGGTTGAGACCACATTTTCAATAGTCACGTTCTCCTCACTAGTGGGAGTAAGAAGACTGTCGTAGCTGACAGAACTATTGTCTTCGGTGATATCTACAGTGTTGGCGTTGCTCGTAGTTTTAGTTATAGTCACGCCGGTAAGCTGAGCGAGGGTCGATAAACTTCGCACAGAGGTGATGGTGGGGAAATTATTGCTATTTGATACTGTTGGTTTACCAGTTCCACGCGCTAAGTCAGCTAGGGTAGTGTCATCGTCGAATTGCAATCGGTCTTTCACAGATTTTGGACTTGGTATCTCTGGGGTTGACTTATTAACTATGGATTTGTCGGCATCTGAATCTTTATCTTTCTCTTTAGTTGAAGAGCTGCTTCCTCTTCTTTTCGTTTTCGAGCCTTCAGAAGTCTTATCAGATTTCTTTTCGGCTCTGTCAGAGGACCTAGTCAAACTGGTACCGTTAGTTGACCTGCTACTTTTAGAATTTCTTCTCTTCTCAATCCTGGATCGATCCTCTTTAGAAGATTTATCGTTTGGTGTCTTTTCAACTTTATCTACTTTTGAATTTGGTGTTTTCTCAACTTTTTCAGATTTTGAGGTTGATGGATTTTCGACTTTTTCAGATTTTGAGGTTGATGGTTTTTCAACCTTATCTGATTTTGGGGCCGGAGTTTTGGGCCTTGATTTTTCGACCTTTTCATTTTTCGTAGAGGGTGTCTTTTCTTCTTTTTCAGATCTAATAGATTTCCGTCTCAACGGCATCGGCTTTTCTTTTTCTTTGTCCTTATCTCTAATAGGGGTAATGATTTTAGCGGTGGTATCTTTGGATGAGGAACTATTTCTGGTTTTACGTTTTTCTTTTGTTACTAGAGCTATTCTTATAGGAGTGACCCTTAGTTTATCTTTCTCGGTACTACTTGGATCAGTGTCTTCCGCTCTGGGCGGTGTTACATTCGTTTGGGGTGGATTGACTTCAGTTGCATCTTTTGTAGCATTTTCATCTGTCTTGCTACTGCTTGGTTCATTTTCTTCAGATTTCTTGTCTTCATCAGAATCGTTTCCTTTAGTTCGTTTCTCAGAAGTGCAACTGCTACTGCTGCTGCCACTAGATTCAATGATAGTAATGGTTGCTTCCACGAGCGCGGCCGCCGATCGACGACGCTTTCTAGAAGAACTTGTCAACTTAGAAGACTGAGAATCTTCTTTTTTATTTTTGACTATTACTGATGTATCAGCTCCCGTATCCCTGTATTAATAAAATATTGTTTAAAATTACTAATTTGCTGTTTTTAACAAAACAGTAATATAATATTTTTTGAGTTGTTTCCTTACTTTTCCGAATTACCATTGGACTTCTCATCATCGTCCTCAATTTTGACTATCTCCGCTCCATCCGCCATTTTCCGCGCTACAGTCGTGTCTTCATTGTCACTCGCATCGCTGAAAGCATCACAACACATGTTAACGCACGCCAAGGCTTGGTAACGATTCGAATGTGCTATATTGAAACGATTATGATTTTATATTTAGGTCAGTAGGTCAGTGACTCTAGGTGAAATGATCTTCGCTTATAAAGGGCAAGTATGTGTGGTGGCACCATCTACAACATGTAGTTCGCTAGTGGTCTACGTAGTAAACATGAGGTCCTGTAGGTGTCGCTACGGTTTGTGTGTCTGTAAAAACTTTGAAATGATTATACAGGGTGTAACTGAACCACATAACATAAAAAAGATGGTTGTAAACAAAAATGGAGTCTTCATACTAACTGCGTCAGGTATGGGTATCAAAAGGAGGAGGTTGTGCATACGGCTGTAATTTTTTATATTAAATTCTTCATGTATAACGCTTTTTTTCGTTATTACTGGGCCGATTAACGTGAGTTTTTTTTTTCATGCCATATAATATAAATTTTATTCACTTTGCTGTAGTTTTAGTTTACGAGTTACCTTCTTTATTACGTATTTCTGTTTTGTCTATGTTGGTGACATGAAGACGTCATAATAACTTCTATACGCTGCGCCACAAGAAGCTATACATTTTTTAAACTAAGAAATCAACTAACTTACATAGCGACAAATCAATCGACAACAAATTCCAAATTCAATCAGCCCCATATAACATACGTATAATACGAAACTAACGAACAATAACAGTTACGAACTAAAACATTTATATGATAAAAAATTGTGTGGGAAATCACAACTACTAGTGTAAAATAAAAATAAACATTTTTTACATAAAACAAGTGAAAAGTTAACTTTACTTTCGTAAGTCACTGGCATAAAAGCCCCAAGTCACTTACGAAAGTAAACAAAATCACTTTTTTGTGCTTTTTCTGCAAGTAACACATCATTTTACTTCTACTTTATACTGATTAATAGATGGAAAATAGATACATACAAAACACACATAAACTGACGCCCTTTTCCCATAGGGGTAGGCAGAAAACACAGAATGCAATTTTTTTTTTTTGGCGGGTGGAAAATTTTTGGGCAGAGCGAAAGGAAGTGTCAGACTTCTACTGACTAAAAACTACCCATGTTCCTTCTTAGCCCTATATGTCAAGGCCGCGGTATCTCTTACAATATCTCGCAGCCCCGACGGGACCAACTACGATCCTTACATGCTCTCTTTGCCTCGTCCACATTCATACATCCGGTCTTGCACGCACGCGATAAGATTGATAAAAGTAAAGCTGGGTTCATATTATTGTAGGCGTGCGTCGCAGCGTGCCTAAGGATATCAGTTCTATTTAGATAGATATTACTGTTTTGTTTTAATATAGTTTTCATTTTGATTTAACTAAAATTATACCAACGCACACCATCACATGTGTGTGTGTCACAAGCGACAACTCGTTTTGTCGATTTGTGTTGTATGCCCCACATATGAATCTAGTTTTTCTCTAGAGTGCTACAACGTCCCTCTGCCGGGGCTGCGAGACTGTTCGAACCAGATACCGCAGCCCCGGAACACAAAGCACTAAGATGGAACTGGACGGGTTCTAGTCAGTACAAGCTGTACTCTGGGCGGAGCGTAATTAATTTGATGATTTCCCATCTGCAAAAAAGGGTGCTACACACAACATACAACAACATGACCTAACTTTACCTACAAGGTTAGTGGTGTCAGATAGATTATAAAAAGTCCCCACAAAGGCCTGTTCATATACCAGCAATATTCACTATCGTGTGCTTGAATGTATTGGCAACATGAATCAGTGCTTGTCAATACATTTGACGTCGAAACAAAGTGATTATTTTGTGACGTTTCAAAGTGATGTGTTCTAGTCTAAGCACTCGTGGTGTGACTAAAAGTAAGTACTGACCTTCGGCGGCGCTACATACCTGTCTTTGTCAAGAAGATCATACAGTCGCTGTAGTTCCTCTTCGTCACTATCCGAACTATCCGAGTGGATCAGCAACCTGATGTTTATAACATTAACTTGTATTGTTCTGTACTACTTTCATATTCAATCTTGTTTCAAGTGAATAAAATTTATATTTGAACAGGCCTTTTATATTAAATACCATTTTTTTTTCAATTATTATGTGACGTTTGTTAAAAATGAATAATAAGGTATCGGTATTGGTCGAATATATAGTGTATTTTTTACCCGACCGCGGCGATGCTCAATAGTATGGTTATTATTGGGCAAGAAGCGGTCAATATACTCATTTTATCGCACTAGCGTTTGTTAAAGATATACATCGATCTAATCACGTTTAAATTTGTTTTACTTGATGATGATATTACAGTTGAACGGAACTCAATCAGAACTATGAATTAAGTATATATTTTTAATAAATTTAATTATTCATTTGTGGAAATTAGACAAAAGCTACTGCGATGTGTCGCTACTATGAAGATGTTAGAATGTGTACGAACCCATCATTAAATGACTCCTTAGATTTGTAGGAGTTGGACCTGCTCTTCGGTTTGGAGGCTGGCGGCTTCTTTACGAGAGACCTTACTTCGCCTTCGAACGATGGGATCTGTAACAAACAAATAAATACGTTACAAGTTACATTCTCGCGGAAGCGTTACATAGTAACTAGTAATCGAGTGGCTACAAGCTATCAGCGGTTTGACGGCTCAGGAGATTTTCCCACAACGAAATGTTCGCCACCTTCGCCCGAATGCGCAGTCGAGTGGTGTCGTGTAAATCGCCTTAGCCGCTGCGGTGCCTTCAGAAGCGTTAACCCTACACACATTTAACCTTTATCGAATCGACGAATACGCGTTATGATATTCATTGTCTTTCTGAACGCATATTCAGTTATGTTCGTTCAAAAGAGACAATGAGTTTTCTGGTTTTAAGTACGACCAATTCGTCTTTCATTGGAAAATTTTGATCGTCATCCATGAAACCGTGTGCTCCTTCAATTACAAAACTATACTTAGTTACAATTCGAAATATTTAAAGAAAATTAGTTTTCACTGTGTGACAGAAATGTTCGAACTGTTCACCTCTACACAACGCAGTGACAGTGTGTTGATAGACCTTTTGTAAACTAATCAAGTCGTGAGTGTCGACCGACCGGCCAAGTGGACATAATATAGCAGTCAATAATAAACTTTGCGATTGAACAAATGCAGTAATGTATGCTAGTGCTAAATGATGATTCATCAGCCCCTTTTAATAAACGAATTTAAAAGTGTGTTGGAAGTCCACAGCGGATATTCGCACGGATACGAAAAAAGTATTCAGATAATCAGTTATCAAAAATGATTACGACCTAAACATTTTAAAATAAAATGAATGAAGAGAAAAGCTGATTTTAATTAAGCTTTTACAAAAATGCACTTAAAAGAAGGAAATAATAGTTTAAAAAGCTGTCCTGTGAATAGATAAGGCAAAAAAATAAAAACTTGCGAACTATTCTATTTCGGTTTTAAGTTCGTCACGGGAAACGGATAAGGGACGCACAGGACCGCGATATGTGGCTGAAAAAAAGGGAATTCTATTACCCAGCAGTGGGTGATTCCGGGCTGATGATCATGATGTCAATTTTCATCTGGCTGCTAAACTGTGAAATACTCCACTTACCATCATTTTGAGTTGCTCATACATTTTGGTTGGGTCGAACTGGGTCTTGAAGGGCGGGTAAACGAATTTACCGTACTTTCTTGATATGTTTCGAATATGTTGTTCTGCTTCCTAAAACACAGTTTGACATTGATAATAATTTTTGGCGTTTTAAAATCACGAGTAATCTAGAATTATTTGTGTCAGTAATGAAAACAATTTTGTATAAGGCTACGTTTCGACCAGAGATGTGCGAGGATTTGCGACGAGAGATATTCGTAAAACTAAACAATGACATTGCTAGATTAGCTTAAAATGTGAAAAAGCTTAACTCTAAGTTAGTTTTGCACACTTCCCACGCTGCGCATCTTCGCCCATCTTATGCGAAAGCGCAGTCTGTAAAAGTACAATTTCGTAGGCTCCAGTGCTTTCTATGTAAATATATTGTTATTAAATTGAGCCAAAATGATCAAATAAAAATGGCGATAGTTTGGCAAAATTACAGTGATACCTTGCGTATGTAAAATATTTAAATTTCTGTAACTACATAATATATATTCTATTCTATCTTTACCTGCATACTATCCATAATATCCTGACGCTTAGTCCTGAAATTGTTGGGATCTTTCTCCGAGTATAAGAAGCAGTCCTTGGCGGGGACCCAGGCTCGGTCGTGAGCTCCGAAGAATCGCACGTCTACCAGACCAGCACTGTTCACTGACATGCCTTTCGCTGGCCAATACGGAAAGCCTGGAAGATGGAGAGGATATTTTTAGATCTGTGATTTGTAAGATTGGATGCGATGGATGTTGAAATTGAGTTGTGTGCTAAAGTATGTCTACATTGGTATTAGAACATCGGTTTCTTTATTTTTGAAATAGTGCATTAGACAACACCACACAACGCGTTCTATTTCGTAACTAAGCTGTAGATGGAGTATTCTAAACCTATCAGGGGTGTATCTACAGGGTTATTTGTAAAACACCGTTAACCTCTCAGGACTAAGTTGCTAACATCATAATCAACAACTTTTGTTCTATGACTTTTAAAAATTCATCATATTTTAGTTTATCAGATTTACTTACAAAAATAAAAATATTTAAATTGTACGCCCTAAATGTTACCAAGTCTGCGAAGCAAAAGAAAACGATAGTACAATGGCGAGGGGAGCGGGGTAAGGGCGGCGGGGTAATCGCAGCGTAGCGAGTTACGACAGTGCGCGACAGGCGTAGGTAGGTACAGCAAAATACAGAGTTGAAATGTGTTAGATAGAACAACGAAATCTTGAACTTTTGTTTTTGGTAAATGTATTAAGTTTTGTAAAAAGTCATAGAACAAAAGTTGTTGTTTATGATGATAGTAATACAGTCTTGCATGGTTAACGGTGTTTTAGAAATAACCCTGTATATGTTATAGTTTTACCACACTCAAATGCTAGTTCACACGTGAAAGTAATACAAACAAGTCTACTCTAACGATTATCATACAATTAACTAAAGTACAGGAGTACCAGTGGCGTGCGCCCTATATAGGCTCTTAGGCTTAGCCTACCTTACCAACTGAGCATTTCTTATAACTAATTAACGATGCAATAAAATAACACTATGTACAAATTAATCATAAAAAAGTTCAAACTCCTGTTAAAATACTTATAGCAATTTTTCGCGTCCCACTAAAACTCATTGACAAGGATTACGATTAGTACGAATCTTATAGACAAACACTCGACTTGTCTAAAACCCATTCATAATTGTATGCACACAGCGTCACATCGGTACGTATGGCCGTGTCTATGAACCGCACACATACATAGATTTTCGCAATTTTAACGCAGCAGCTCCTACGACTGTACCTGAGTGGGCTGTGATTGGCTGCAACAACACAACCAATCTAAGACCCGCGAAGTTCAAAATTTGCATTTTTTTGCAATTTGTAGGCCAGTGCTAGGTTGTATGTTGAATAAAATATGACTACATACGTCTTAAAACCGGGAATCATATTTTAACGAACATACAACCTAGCACTGGCCTGTAAATTGCAAAAACGTAAGGAAATTTTAATTTCGCGCTTCGCGAACTTCGGGCTTCCGTGCATAGAGCGCAGCACCTGTTTAGTTCGATGTTCGCAATATTGTCAACTTGTCACATTCATTGGATTTCGTATAATCCTGCAAAAAATGTTGACCGCTGTTGTGAACAAACTCGATATGAAAATGATGCAATTTTATTTGCTAGTATTTTTCTATCGACAATAATAACCTAGAAATTATTTTTTACGTAAGAGGAAGACATTACTGTTTCATTGTTGTGACAAGCAATATATAATGCGATTTTGTTTTGAAACCGAAAACGTACAGTTAACGTTATTAACAGTAGTGTAAATATTAATTTTGTTGTGTATTACTTGTTTATTCACGTAACAAATAACAATGGTATTTACTTGTGAAGTTTGTGCTGATAATGGGTGTTTATTACATGTTAAAGGTAATAAGTGTTCTCAATTATCGGTCAGTGGATCGTCTTAGGGGCGGATCGTATAATGATAAGATTCAAGTTGTATCTAAAGGTAGACATGTACCCGAATTACGAAAATTTATCCAAAATCTTGCAAGTTACGTGTTCTGTAACTATCACCCACTCACTTGGATGAGATATTTGAGGTGGCCGAATCTTTCTTCTGTTTGCATCGTCATTAGAAAATCGTGAGTTAAACCTTGAATAATGTGGTGAGTTTTTGAATGGTATTTAAAAGTTTTGTTTTTACAGGCTTACTTTTTTTTTTTTTTGCTGTCATTTATTCGTAGCCTACCCATCGTGGGGGACCACTGCACGCCACTGAGGAGTACCAATAACTATAACACATATTTAACAAAGAAAAGTACATACCTTTCAGCTTAGCCCAGAACAGTATATGCGGCGTAGTACAAACATCAGTAAACCAGGTGGGCCTGCGCGCATGCGCGGCGGCGTAGCACTCGGGACAGGCCTCCACCTCGCCCATCTCCGCGCGACACGAGCGGACCAGCGCACGCGCACCCGCCGTCAACTTCGACTGCACTGCAGAACCAATGTCATGCGTAACTAAGTAATTGAAACAAGGTTTAATAAACAAATAATAGTAACAGTATTATATCATGCACGTATTCCCCGAAGTGTTTGGGATGAATGTAAATTAACAAACAAAAGTAAATTAAATTCAGGGAATAAGCAGTATAATTGTTATTATATTTATCCAAGTGCTTGTGGGACCCAGGCGTCTCCTGGGACCTTATAGTGTATTTGAGACTCCCACATACAGGAGGAAGTCCCAAATACACACTACAGTTTGGGTTACTAATATTCTGCTTAGAAAAAAAAACCTAAAGTAAAGAAGTAGTAAAAAGTTCAGACAGTTCTGAAAGCAGGTTATTCCACATCACATACTATTTCAAGTTTGGAAACATTAAACTGTTTCATTGAGTAATCAAATATTATTTTTATTCTTTTAAATCTTAAGAACCCCAACAACATTTATCAATGAGATATCTGTTTTGGTCAATACGATATAGCAGTATATAGATTACACAGAAATCTTTTGATTTAGAAGATAAGAAGAATTCATGGCTGTTATCCATAAGAAGCACTGTTCTCTGTTCCATAGTTCTCATCAAAATTGAATTGGTAAACTGGCTTTAATTGAACATTGCAACATAAAATTGTTTTTTTTTTGTCACATCGGATAGTGTACCATAGCGTAGCGACACACGTGCTGAAAATTACGCGACGGAAATTCTGCATGATTACTCTTTGACGTTATGTTGTGTAATTCCCACGTATCACTACATTTATAAAAAAAAACTAGGTAAAGAAAAAAAAACAAGTAATACTAACATGTATTGAAGATAATACTGTTGTGCAGTATCCATTGCGCGTCGGCAATGAATGCTTCGGTACTGCCGTATAGTCCCTCATCGATGTTCGCTTTCATAAGCGACAGGTCCATGGGATGCACCACGTACTTGTCGTAGTCAGGGAAGGCTGTACGGTCTACGGGCTGCATGAATGGTTCCACCTGCAAACATGGTGAAGGAAGTTTTAACACATACATAGGAATATAAAAGATATAGATAAAAGACACTACAAAACACTATGTGCTATGGTCTTTGCACGTTTCTTTGTCTTTGGTCTATACTCCTTTACCTTCGACTACATTCATACACTCCACACCGGTTGCAACAATCTTAAAATTACGTCTTATTATCAAATCAGTCACTTTTTATTAGCCGTCGCAAAAAAGTGCCAGCTGCACCGCATCACAAAAATCTCTCTTCGTCGCTCTCGTAAAATTTCCACCCTCGCTAACAATTGGGTTTTTTTTGTTTTGGAATACGAACCGCAGCGGCGCGGATTGTATTATGCACTAGCCTCAAGGGTTATGAATGTGTAAGTATGTGCGTGTCTAGTAATTTAAAGTTCCTGCCATCAACAATCACTAATGTAGTGGGTGGTATAACATATAGGTTTGTTTTCTATAGTTAAAGTTTCGAGAACTTTAAGTAGCTCCTACTTAATAGTTCTCGTCGAAGATAAAAAATGTGTGGCGTGGATAGGAGACTAAAGCGGCGTTTTGATTGTCAATTTTCCGCGGAACTTTGTCTACTAAAACTACATATGTAAAACTGTAGTTTATGTTAAGAAAACTCTTAAGCCTGAATTGAGAAGTAGCGAAGGTCATTCATTTGATTGCAAATCTAAGCTGCGGGCCATGTCATTTCGTTATTTGTGCGTGAAATAGCCTTCGGTAAAAGTTGTTCTAGTGCAGAATAAGTATAACGGTATTTTTAATTTTATTTAAATTCTTTTATATTGGCATCGCCCGGAATACCAATCGTATCTCAACATGAACAACTTAGATTTAATAAATAGTTTTTATTAATACTGCCGACAGTAAGCCAAAAGTGTTTTTTTCAATCTTTAAAAGAATCTTTTTTCCATGTCAAATAAAGATATTTGACGTGGAAAATTTTCTATTAGGTATACCAAAATTTGACGTAACACTTTGGGCGCATGTTAGCTTGTGCCGCTTTGCACCTACGTTCATTCAATGCAGAACATTATCTAGGTGGGCGTGCCCGGCTATGTACGTGGCCATAGCTCACTGTTTCGATCCGCATGCAAATGACTGGTAGCATAGAGAAGTGTACGAGACACAACGTCAGGGACGCTATTCACGGTGGAGCATCAGAATGTGTGTTTATAGCTTTGCTACCTATAAAATTAAATAATATTATGTTTTCTGATACATTGTTAATATTTTCACTGAAAAATATTGCTCATTCATAAACATATTCTGTTCATTAAAAAGTGTGTCGAAATGACGAATCAAGAAAAATGCAGCACACATATCAGCGACAATACATTATGTACAACACTCGCACACGTTTATTATTAGCGGAGATGGAGCGAGACGGCATTAGCGACGCCGTAATATCGATTCTTCTGTTAGAGGGAGATGGGAGGCATCGTTACGCGGGGTCCGCAACTACGTAGATAAGTGGCAAGGTCATTTCACCGAGTCCCGCCCGCCAGCCGTCGCTGCGGCGCGCGCCGTCCGTTCTCGGAGCGCTACATACATACATTTTAATATCTGTCAGGGTGTTGTTTCGTGCGTTAATCCGGTGAAAGTACCGAACGCCGGCGTATGATGCCTTATAGCCGATATTGCAGCTCTACGAAGGAATATGTCTTTGTTCTAGAACATTTATGCTAACACAATGACGTGGGAGAATGTATATCGATTTTCTGTATAGTTTCATGACTGAAAAGGATGTTTATCTTTTTCCGTGGAATATTTTTTTATGAAAGCTGTATCTATTATTTTTTCCCGACATTTTCAACTACATATTCATTGAAAACCTAACATCGAAACCATGCCAAGATCGAAAACAATAGCTAGAACTAACAAATTCATGTCGTACGACCTTTGAATTGTGACAGACGTAATATGACTACCAAAAAAGTAGAAACATAGATAGTTAAGTAATAAAATGATTAAATGACAAATTACCCCATTGAGGTCCATCATTCGTTCGAGCGCATGCTTCAGGAGATCGCAGAGCATTCCTAGGGATATCTTCTTCATGGCTGGAGACCTGGAAAAAAGCACAAGCAGTTCTTATGTTACATAATAATGAATATCAGTCGTCGTCTTCCTGCCCTCATTTTATAAGTCAGCGAAATGTCTTTTTATATTGCTAATTGGACAAGAATCAGCCATCCTTTCAATTATGCCTTCCTAGTACCTAGACGCACATGTGATCACAGATGATGATCATAGATGATGATGATGATTCATAGTAAAAATATTCTTTTACTGCAAAGATGAGATAAGCTGACTATAAGATGCTAATACATACCTCTAGTTAAAATATTAAGAAGCGATGGAAAGCATTTTTTTATAATGTAATGGAACTAATCAAATATCGAATTTGATACATTGCAAAAAAGTTGTAACAACTATACAATATTTCATATAAGTGTGATATGCTTAAAAAATGTATTGGTGGATGATAACCTAGTTTCTTATGAAATAAATTAGATTATTGTGATAATGTTATTTAGTTATTCAAAAATATTTTCGCACCAGAGGGTTTAGATAATAATTTAAATCTGTTAAATTACGTCTTATTTTATGCAGGAGAATTCCACAACTCACAAGATTTTTTATAAGTCCAAATGGATGAGGTTGTTCAAAGGTTAATTATTCTCTGTAGAAAGGGCCTGTGATGAAGAAGATTATTTTAAATATAAAATTATTTTGCCGAGTACCTACTCTATGGGATTGGCAAAAGAGAAAAAACTTCGACAAACCAGTTTCAGCTCAATGCAATGGGATGTTATCTGTTTTTTGAGCACTTTCTAGTGCTTTATTCAGGGCAAAAAATTCACTCAAAACTCATTGGATGAACTTATGTTTTAGGTTAGAATTAAATAAACATATTTTGGAACATATAACCATTAATTCAATCTTAAACATTATAATCACAGAGTGCATTTACCTGCTCTCTGAGCTCTCTGCTTGCAGTACGACCATACATTCAGGGCAGACCCAGTTCTTCTCCAAGTTGATCTTGTTCCTCTCAGAACTGGTCAGACATTTGTAGTGGAAGGAACGCGGGCATACCGTACATTGCATTGGAGGATGCATCTCATTCTCCTCCACAACCCAGTGACAGCGCCAGCAGTATGCATCAGACCGAAGTTTATTGCTCTTCTCTGTAACCTGAGGGCCAATTGGAAGAATGAATTCAAGTTTTTTCTAGTGTAGTTAATTAATAAAATTATAGTGAAATTATAGTGAGTAAATTGTAGTGAATTACAGTGCAGTAATCTCGAATTGTAAAAAAAAACATTTTTTTGTCTTCAGGACCAAATGAGTAATTTGATAGCATTTTTTAATTAATTCTTATGTTGAATATTAGCTCTGACTAACCATTGTGAGTATTTGTGAACTGTTGTTATAAGGCACACAAGTTTTTGATGGTGAATTATTGTGACAAGTAAAAGTAGAGGCAGCCATTTTGTTGTACTTATAATTGTCAACATACCCCCTCTTATTGGAAAGCACTATATCTGGCAAAGGAATATGATGTCCAAGGAGGAGACTATTTTTTCTCATTATTGAAATTAAGAAAAAAAACGCAATGACGTACTTAATATGAGATGTCAACAGATGTTTCATCACTTCATCTCATAAATCATTACGTTTTTAAAATGTATCTTATGTCAACCAATATATTAAAATACTCAAATAAAAATTAACTGTTAAATGGTTATCTCATTTAACAAAGAATGGAGGTTCTATTACTTGCTAGTCTGGAAATAAAACTATTAGAAGGTTTACTTACTGCAGCTTCAGACTTTCTGCGTTTTGGAGGAGTTCGCTTAGGCATTGGTTCGAGTAGGTCAGTTTTAGCACCTTCATCTTCATCATCATCAGAATCTTTGTTAGCTCTTCCAGTGACTGAATTCAGGAATTGCTTTACCTTACTTACAAATTCAGGGTTTTGTGACCTCATTGACCTTTTGAGAACAACCTTATCAGATTTCTCACTACAGTTGCTCTTTTGGGACATATCACTAATTCTTCTAGTGTTGTGTATCTTACTAGGTTCCCCTAGGGAAGAATTCAAGCTTGAAGTAGAAGTGTCTAGGGCACTTCTAGACTTTCTTGTTTTACTTGTGAGCTGATTACATTCACTGATGATTTTAGACTCTTTTGCTGATTTGATTAAAGATTTTAATTCTCTGCTAATGCTCTTGTGTTCTTTTTCTGACACATCAGACAATATTTCTGGTTGAGAGTCATTTGATGCCTCTTTAGTAATATCTAAGGTATCGATTACAGTTTTAGTTGGCACATCATCTATTGTACTTGTGTCATTGCATTGAACCAGGCCATTGACTACAATTGTGTCCAGTAGTCCTTGTTTCGAGTCCTTTGTAGGTGGATCCTCCATGGCTTGTAGATCTATAAAAGGAGATGTCTGATCAGGTTTCTGTGCCTCTTTCTTTGGAGAATTTTGTACCTGAATTGATTTGTCCTCAGATTGGATTGGTACAGGTTCCATATAGGAATCCGCATCTTCTATTTGTTGCGTTTCATCAGCAGGTGTAACTTCATCTTGCTGCTGGACTATCACAACCATATGCTCCACATCCAGCTCACTTTGAGCATCTGGTGGAACTTTAGTTTCTACACTTGAAGGTTTCGTTGGAGACTTAATAAGGGGCTTCGCTGGAGACTTTGGTGGAGACTTAATTGGGGACTTTACTGGAAGCTTTGCTGGGGACTTTGCTGGAGACTTTGGTGCTTGTGTTTCTCTCTGAGGTGATTTATTCCCTGATGTTGTTGCATTATTTGTTAGTTCATAATTTGGAGACAGTTGCTCCACAGTTTTATCATCAGCAGATGGTTCATCATCAGCAGATGGTTCATCAACAGCAGATGGTTCATCATCAGCAGATGGTTCATCATCCAGTTTCTCTACAATTACAATCATCTCGACGTTCCCGTCGGAGCCGGTGACTTCCTGTGTCTCAGGAACATCACCAGTAGTGGACGACACGTCGGTCTCCATGTGGGGCTCCGTGTTCTCCTCCATCATCTGTGACAAAAGAAGCACTTGGTATTTTTAGCTTGACCTTTTGTGATGTAAGAAAACGTGGTCCTTCTCACATAAACAGTAGCCCATCGTCATGAAATAACAATAGACATCTAAATATTAAAGGAACCGGTCATTACCCAAGCTCAACAACCCTGCCAGCCACTTACATACCTACTTTCAATACAATTATACAAATACATAGGCTTACCACACGGTTTTGTTATTTTTTGTGCACTTCACGAAAACACCACACACATAGAACTGAACGCAGTAGTTGTTGTGTTATCATACGATTTATGTTTCAATAATCAATTGTTTTGTGATCAAAAAATATCTTCAACCAACGAAAAAATCCACACATCGCCATCGCACGTACATACAGCTACGTTTTGTTAAAGTAACCGACAGATGGAGCTGCTTTAGCAACGTAAGAAACTTTTTGGTTGCATCCCTTTTACACAGTATAAGCTTCTCTTTTACAAGCATGGTAAACTATAACATACATCTCGCTCTAACACACCGGTAACGGCTGTTGTCAAACTCGTAAGCACTCTTCTTATCTTAGAATAAGAATGAAGTTAGTTTCACGTAGTTTTCATTCAATTTGTTATTTTAGATTGCCAGTTTGCCACCCACCTCATAAACATTTTGTCAGTAAAAAATAACCAATATGTCTTGAATTTGGTCAGTTAATTTGTTAAATAATTACAAAGTCGTTCATAGTTGTTAAATTATTTTTGAACTGAGTAGGCGAGTGTTATTATTAAAATAATTTACAGCTGATTGCTAACATCTATTTATTTATCATCTGTTTTAATTACTATTCAAGTCTGTGTTGCCAACATAAAACTTAAATGAATGAAACGTAAACGTCAAGGCTCAGATGGTTATTTATTATTTTACAATTATTTATTTACTGCGTGATAAGTGTTTCTAAGAATGGAGTTTATAGAGCTAATACATATAAATAAATTGGACGGTGTTATTCTGAAGTACCCGCACCAGGAAAACGTGGATGGGACTGTATGTATTACAGGACATCACCTTATTTTGAGCTCGCGAAAAGAAGGCGTTCACGAACTATGGGTATGTATAATTTACTTTATTTTTAATACCTGGCTGTTGATAACAACGTTGTCTTTCCTGTTGTGTCCAATGCTGGCCCTGTGATCGATCGTTTTGATATAACGGCTATTACTAAATGTGTTAGCATCAGCTGATAGATAGTCAATACATCTGTTTCCACAGTAACAACTGTTGGTTTAGTTGTCGCATGTTTGGTGGCTAATATATTCCTTGATTTAGTTAACATGATTACTCAACCTAGTTTTTGAACAGAAGTTTCTGGAGCAACATTTCTGGAGCCACTAGATTATTTATTTTATTTTATTTTATCACTTATTTTTGTGAATGCTGGTTTACCAGTAATTGGCGACTGTGTAGGTCCAACACTGTAAACCTATAAATACTTAAGATGAGGGATACACACAGAAGCTCATGTTGAATAAAAATAAATAAACATACTCATAGCATACTGAGTAGTCTAATAGCTTATTCACATAGCAATTCACCACTACCCATTGAATGTAATTGTTTATCTACTTAGTCTTTTAAAACAGCTAAAGCTCCTGCCATAGTATTTTTTGTGCTAGTATAATTTCCTTAAGATATGTATCATAATTTCAGCTTCTCCACAAAAATATAGACAGTATAGAAAAAAAGGAGAACAAGCCTATAGCTGGTGTCACCCAGGGTGGTTCCCTGTTCCTCAAATGCAAAGACTTGAGGATATTCCAGCTAGATATTGCGGGCACTACCGAGTTGAACCAAATGTCCCAGACTCTTGAGAACTTGTCTGGTTTACAAGATCCCGGACTGTTCTATCCGTTCTTCTATAGACATATGCACCCCATTGTAGAGAATGGATATACTTTATACAGGTGATTATTCAATATTTTTGTAGAACATCGGGAATCACCCCAACGAATCTTCCTTCTCAAGTGCTAACTAACTGTGAATTGACATCATTCATCGTTATCACAACCAACCATACTGAGATTTGTGTCAACAATATTTCATTGAACTTATCAACATCGTAGTTTTGTGAAAATTATGCTTTTAATAATTATGTATTTTTTTTAATTAGTCAAATGTTGTACGAGCCAATTAATGATATTGAAAAAAATTTAAATGATATTGAATGCTACACATTAAATAGATGTTACGAAAATAACAATAAATATAGTCTTAATAACCGTGCAGCTCCAATGAGGCCTAAAAGGTCAATGTGTAAATAACTTAATCAATCTGTTCAGGTCCAACTGATAAAACACAAAATTCACAAAAAAAATTGTATCAAGTTAAACTTTACATTTTTAATTACAGCATAGAAGGTGAATTCACAAAAGTATTGGCAACCGAAGAGTGGCGTGTTTCCCGCGTCAATCAGAACTACGGCGTGTGCTCCAGCTATGGGAAGGCAGTAGTGGTGCCCAAATGTGTTGATGATGACACCCTGGCTGCTGCAGCCACATTCAGGCAGGGTGGACGGTTCCCTGTACTCTCTTATAGACATAATAATGGAGTAAGTCCTGTTGACTTGTATTAAGATTCTCCTGGACAGACATCACAGCAGTTTTTCTGTGAAAGAATAACAAATATCCATCCACGCACACAAACCTTCATAATTATTTACAGTAGTAGATTCAATTCAAATTCAATTCAATTTATTCACAAACAATTTACATTGTATTTGACATCACAAAAATAATTAAAAGTAATAATATTAACTGGGTTCCAAATATATCAACTAACATTTCATCCGGATACTAAATAATACTTATTATCTTTATTTCTTCAAACAGGCAGTGCTAATGCGCGCCGGGCAGCCCTTGTACGGTCCGAAGCACCGGCGGTGTAGGCCCGACGAGGCGATACTAAACGCGGTGGTTGCTGTCGGTACTAAAGGCATTATTTACGACCTCAGGAGCTCTAACTCTATATCACAGCAGCAGAATAAAGGTAACATAGATGCAGGTTTTTTTTGTAAATATAGGTTTTTGTGAAAAAATCCCTTTCGTCAGTCTAGTAACGTAGTAGCGGCGGTGGCCCAGTGGTGGCGAACCCTACTTGCGTACAGTAAGTCGTAGGTTCCAACTCAGGTAGGCGCATTACTTTGTGTAATTTATTTCATCAGCCCTGCTCTCAAAATGGTGAAGAAAAACATCCTGAGGAAGCTGGTATGTCCAGTATGTCCTAGAACCAAAAAAAATTAAGACATGTGGCATCTACCGACCCGCACTGGGCCCACATGGTGGATTACAGCCCATCCCTCTCCTAGAGAGGAGGCCTGAGTCCCTGCAGTCGGAACATTATAGGCTGGTGATGATGATGAGTTAGTTGCTGAGCTTGGGATCCTAGGTTCTCCGTTCTGGCAAAAAGTGCTATTGGGTTTTTCCATTACAAATTTCCCATTTCTCCAATATTCCCATCGAACTTTGTGAGATAAGGTACAGAGAGTGCACCAGTGTCTGCGCACAAACTTGTGCACTATCATATCTCCTGGCCGGATGGCTAATCTCTGTTAAGATCGGCAGCCGTGTACAAAAACCGATCAGGACCACATAGTTAGTCTTCTACCTTCAAGTTACACTTTCTGGCTTTGTAATTTCGAGATATTTTAATCCAAGAAAATGACTGTTTTATGGTAACTAACTGCAATTTAAAATATCATTCGTTTAATTAATTTTGTCTTAAAATTTCACCTATAATTTTGAGTTGTAAGCTTATATTTTGTACTCAAACAATTCTAATAATATTGTTTCTTTAATAGGTGGTGGAACAGAGAGTAATTCCAACTATTCCCAGTGGAAAATATACAACAGATCAATGGATGAAGTGGACAACCAACAACCTCTCTTAGATAGCTACTCTAAACTAATTGAAGGTAACGTGTTTACTCATACGCTTAATCGATCCGGGTTTATACAACAAGCGATAATGTAACATTAGAGCGGAGCCAATTGATGATGAAATAATCGTGTTGTGCTGACCTCAAATAGCAGGGCAAGAAGATGGTGATGAACCAGGGTTACATGTTCTTGTTTTTTGGCTTGCACTTATGCTATGTTAGTGAAACAAAGCTCACAAAAATGTTAAACTTACTATTAAAGATATGCCCAAACATGCAACAGTCACCGTCATCAGTTTAGCATTTTACCATTTACTTTTAATTCGGATTGCAATCTTGCCAGACATCAGTAATTTGACTGTTTGGTCGAAGAGTTATCAACATGGTGGATCAACTGCCTATCTGGCCTCCTGCCTTCCTCTTCCTCAACCTATATTTTGCAACCTAACAACGTGCAAAAATCTTAAAATCTAACCTAACCCTTGTAAAATCTATACTAATATTTCTTTGTAAGTTAGGAGGTAATCTCTGGAACTATTGAACCAATTCAAACGTTTTTTCACTGGCTTATAGGTACATATTTCGTGGTTGCTATAGGATTTCCATCCATATTAGTCGAATTATCACAATTTTTGCGGACAAAGTACTAGTGCTAACAATAAATTGTTCCAGCGTGCAACGACCGCGAGATATCGAGTGACAAATGGATCTCGAGGCTGGAATCGTGCGGCTGGCCCGAGAGTGTGCGGAACGCGTTACATACTGCATGCATCGTTGCGCAGCATATACACCAGGTTACACATTGATCTTATTCTGGTTAGCCTTAGAACGCAACTGATAGTCACTTTTCGAATCTCAGTCTGGCTGGACTGAAATACGAAAAGTGTCTAACCTCCTAAAATAGCGCAAAAGTTGGCTATCGTTTGAACTTGGTAACAACTCTTCTATCCGAGTCACGATTGGTAATAGCAATGTTTCCTGACTAAACAAAATATGGTTCTGTTTAATCCGTCAGTTTGATTATCGAAAAATATTGGAAACGTGTTTTTTTGTTTTATCAAATTAATAAAAATTTAAGAATATAATTGAACAAAAAAAAATCTAACTAGTCCGTCAGATAGATTTCCAAAAAATATTGGACATATATTTTTTTTTTTTCACATAAACAAATAATGAAGACAGTGCTCCAAAAACTCGTGTGACGTCACATCGCACTGCATTTTTTACCACGTAGTGACGTCAAAATTTAAGCCCGCGTTTTATCTTCGTCAACTTTTATTAATTTGATAAAACAAAACAAACGCATCCAATATTGTTCGATAATCTAACTGACGGACTAAACAGAATCATTTTTTTAGTTAGGAAACTATACAATTGTTTGAGGATTGGACCCGAATAGTAATGTTGCGCTTTATCATGTACACAGAAAACTTTAAATCAATGTATTATTTGCGGTTCCAGAAAGCGGAACCAGTGTTAGTCCACGGCACGCGGGGTGAAGACGCAACGTTACTGGTGTGCTCTCTAGTCCAGATCATACTCAACCCTGACTGCAGGACTATAAGAGGGTAAGGTGGACATATCTCCTTTCGTTACGTCGTTTATTACGGCTAGTCTAAGGGTCTCCAACGCGATTGTTGCAGGTTAGAGTAATAGTGAAGAGCAGTGAAGCTTTGAGTCCTGCTGAGTTCAATACCTGGGTAATTTTTAAGTAAATGTTTGGAATTTGGATGTTTGATGTTGTTGTCCCCTATTTATGTATAGAATTAAAACACAACTAATAAAAGTTAGTGTAGGTAACGCTTTTCGCTTATAATAAGAGTAGAGGTAGACCATAGAAACGATGAACTACACAGTCCATACTGTGTGACGGATGAAATGGCTTGATTAATAATGATGAGCAGAATTCACTTCTCGCTATCGCCAGCGATGAGGTAGGCGTCATAACTTCGTACTAGTTCCCATGATCCCCGGTGCATGTATAAGAAGGGAACACTGTGGTAGTTTTAAGTCAGTTAGAGTTAGAGAGACCCCCTTTTTTTTTGGTGTCTGGATAGTCAGCAAATATCCCCTCCCGCTCTTGGGCAGAGCGAAAGGGAGTGTTAGACTTCTACTGACTAAAAATCACCCATGTTCCCTCTTAGCCCTTTATGTCGAGGCCGCGGTATCTCTTACAACAACTGGCAGCCCCGACGGGAGTCTGAGAGACCCCTCCGCTCGCCCCAGGGACAGACAGAGGACATTCATTAGGACTTTGTCATGTCAAGGCGTCACAAGTTGTGTGAAATCTCATCATCTATATACATTAAAATAACCATACATTTTTGTTCCACAGTCTACAAGCTCTAATCGAGCGCGAGTGGGTCCAGGCAGGTCACCCGTGGTACTCGCGCCAACGCGTTGGCCCGTACGGCACCTCCACGCCCCGCGCGGCCCCCACGTTCCTGCTGTTACTGGACTGCATCAGGCAGTTCCTGGAACAGTTCCCTTGCAGCTTCGAGTTCAAGCAGTCGTTCCTTATAACGCTCTTTGAGCATTCCTATGCTAGTCAGTTTGGTGAGTTGAGCTGGAGTTCATTTTTGGTATGATTTTTAAAGGTTACCTCCAAGAGTGGGTGACGTGCTGCATTCACGAATAATACAATATCTAGACAAACTCTTCGCGATGAAGTCAGCAAAGCATTCTGTCCATTAAACTCTATGTTAAAATGATTGAATTTGGGAAACAATTTCTTTTTCAGCTGGTTTATTCGTCGTTCAATCTTTATAACAAGAAAAGGTTTTTTGGTGATTTTTTTGTTATATTAGAAATAGAAAAAGAATATATGGTATACAGGTTTTCCTAAATGAAAAGCACAATTGTATTTTTTTAAATATCCCAGGTACATTCATGTGCGACAACGAACAAGAGCGCGAGACCCGCGGTGTGCACTTGCAGACCACTAGCCTCTGGTCCTGGCTCAACCAACCCGACGAGTTGCCTAACTACATCAACCCGCTGTACGACCCCACGCCCAACGTTATATGGCCCTCCGTCGCGCCCATGAGCTTCGTTATATGGGAAGGTGAGAATCTATACCTCTATATTAATATAAAAAATGCGAAAGCTTGAATGAATGGATGTTTGTTATTCAATCACGAGAATTACATCAGAGAGTGAGGCTAACAGAGCATTACAGTGTGCAACCTATAACGACACAATTTGTAACAATCACTCACCCTCACCATGAGCGTTTTAATGTAACGAATTGCAGAAAATCATAGCTTGGATTGTCACACACACATTACAGGCGAATGCTCCTCCAAACTTCGCTCCACCACCACTCCTGAATACAAGCCAAACACCTTCTAATCTCTGTCTCCAACTGTCAATAAAACTCTGATTTATCTATGATTTTTATGTTGACGGTTGCTGAGATGAGATTCCAAGTTGAATGTGAACATTTTTTTATCACAGATAACTTTACTTTATTTTCCACAAGTACCAAACATGTTAAATTCCCCCGAAATTCTCAACCAACTCTCTTCCAGAGCTCTTCCTCCGCTGGCTGGTGGTCCAACACACGGAACAACGCGAGGAGCAATACGGGCAGATCCGCGCGCGCGAGCAGCAGCTACGTGCGCAGGCGCAGCAATTGCGGCGCGAGCTCTACGACGTCGCGCACGTGTACTACTCACAGCGGGACGATAAGTAGACTAGCTAGTCTGTAGTTAGTGTAGCTAGTGGAGGTCTAAGAGGCGTATTGTCAGATTAGGAATAATACTGGGAAATACGTCCCAAGAGGAAGAAACGTGTCACCGGTTTTGAATTTTTGCCGCTTTTGACAAATGGAATTCGATTATACGGGGAAGTGTAATTTTACTTAAAACGACGATAATTCGTCCACCTGCTAGTTTCGGATACCTGAATAATAAATACCTACGTGTTTCGGTTAGGTTTTGTTGTTGAGAAAATCGGTCAATTTGATGGACTGTTCTACAGCCTTTATTATTACCCGATTCTAATACACGCTTTATGAATATTGATAGCACTTGAACGTGGTTTTCGTTCAAGAGCTATCAATATTCATGAACACTGACAGGTCTTGAATTAGGTTTAAAGAAAAGCTGATCGCATTCAATTAACGATATCTGATTCGCAAAGAACCTGAAGTCCATAGGTTGCGCTATGTGTAATTCAAGATCGGCAATATTCGGGTAGCAACCCTGAATGCGGGCTAACAACCACGTTTTATGTGCCACGAGAGCTTAATCTTGAATTGTGGGCCTGTGGCACATATCACGATAGAACAAAGCTAAGCAAAGGAAGTCAATATGGACTGTGCTTGAGTTCTGAATTTTGGGTAAAGCTTAAGCTGAGCTGTTAAGAAAAGAAAAGTTCTTGTTCAGGAGAAATGCTTTGTATACGGATGGCTTAAATAATTACCTCATTTTAGGTGGAATGAAAGAGCTTTTACGTAAAACTATAAGCTTCATTTTGGACGATTCGATCCTAAAGTGCACAGTCACGAGTATGTGTACATTAGGCAAATTTAAAACGCGAATTTCTCGTGTAATAACGTTTGCAAGTTTTAAATATGACCTACTTTATGATAAAATGGGTTCCGAAATATTAGCTTCAGTATGAAAAATTTAAATGAAATCAATCAAGATGGCGAAAATTGCTTCTAAACGTTGCTAAGTGTATACATATTGTTGCTTCTTACTGTACCTGTGACAAATGCTTACGAGAAAAGTTTCCTTTCTGTTAAAAAAGTAATGCGATACTTAAACTAGCAGTGGACCACTTTAAAGAAATAAAGTGGCACACAAACTACAGTTTATTAAATAGTCCCCGCCGAAATTGCAGTAATGAAATACGCCTGTTATTCGAAAAGCAAATAAAACAACTGCTCTTTCGGGAAATCTTCTGTGATTATCGTATTCGTCTGCACCTAACAATTTGTTGTTATTAAGTTTTGTCATCCAGAATTTCTCAGTAGCAAGTACGTAGTCAGAATTTGTGTCTGGATGATGGTAATAGGCTTGCGCCCTATTACTTG
Organism: Diarsia rubi; assembly: GCA_932274075.1. NCBI lineage: Eukaryota > Metazoa > Arthropoda > Insecta > Lepidoptera > Noctuidae > Diarsia > Diarsia rubi. The sequence goes on from OW026414.1 coordinate 8,586,102, forward strand.
GGACTTAGACATAATTGGTAATGGTATGAGCGTACTATTATTAGGTACACATCTGCGTAAACCTCACATGCGCTATGTTATGTTATCTAACAATTTGGTTACTATCCACCTGCACTCTCCAGTCATCCTGCGACCATGGCGCTTGCAACAGCGTCAAAATATCGGGAGGCGGGAGCTAATTGGGTATTTCACCAAAAAAATTTTTTTAGTCCGTCTGTTAGATTTTCAAAAAATAATGGACACATATCTTTTGTTTTATCAAATTAATATACATTGACGAAAATTAAACGTGTCAAAGATCATGAATGGGGGCTTTGACGTCACTTTGTGGGTAAAAAAGTACTAACCTTGTGACGTCACACGACTTGACGTGACGTCTTTATCTTTTGTCTAGGTGAAAATATAAAAAAACACGTGTCCATTATTTTTTGAAATCTATCTGACGGACTAATTAGATTTTTTTGGTGATATACCCTATTATAATGGATAATCACTGAAGATAGTAAGCGACAGAATAAGTTTAATTGTAAACTGTAAAAGTTTGAAACGAGTGTTAGCAAATAAAAGATTAGAAGAATAAATGTTTACGAGTCTATAAGTTATTTAAAAACGTTAGTTATAATATTATAATTATTCTCTAAGCCTATCGAGCTTGGCTGTTTAAAGATCTCTTAATATAAACCGCTATGGCCTAAAGTATTGAGACCAATTTGAGACACCATTTAATATGTAAATGTAACACCAAGTTACGGGAACATGTTTGAACAGGTTCAATTTTAATAAGCTAGTGAGACGCAGACGCGTCGGTATCTCAACACGATGAAACAAAAACAAAATAGATTTGATTTTTAAGGTCTTTATGACTGCTTGTAATTTAGTCTACTTTAGTCGTCAATCTGACTGACTGACTGTGTCGTTAGTCTAGTTGTCAAAAGCGCGACTGCTGTGCATGAGGTCTTTTGTTCGATTCCCAGGTCGGCAGATTCAAAGTGTTATTGGGTTAATAGTTACATACTCGGCCTCTATTATTACATGGGACTTAAATGGGCAAAATGTGGGCGTAGTAATGGACACATATCGGTCTAACCCTTCTGGGATTACAAGCGTGATGTTATGTAAGTATATATGTAGTCAGTTTTTTTTAATGTTTTATCTTGTTTATATATCGATACCCGTCACATTTGTGGAGTTTTGCTAGCTTATTAAGCTTGGCCTTTATAACTATTATAATAAGAGTATTATGCTAATAATTGTTTAGCTTAAGTAATGGCTAGCAAAAACGCACGTTTAGAATATAGTGTACGGAGGCGTGTAATACGCCTTAATATGGTAAAGTGAAAGCAGTTTCGAAACCATGACGTCAAACAACGTCAGATGCGAAGGCATCCTAGTAGATAGACACCATAAACTCGTATTTATCCAGTTATTTCCTATAAAACTTACCACCAAACAAACGAAGTTTTCGTACAAGAAATGACAATAACATGACAAAAAAATTATCACACGAGCATTAATTAAATATCAAAACACCTCATGTTGCCTGATTTTCATAAATAAGTTACCATTTAAATAAACAATTTAATTAATTTATACTTATAATGATAAAAAGAGCTATTGTAACCCTTTAATTATGTAATACGAATTTAAAGGAGCTTTAAAGCTAAAAATGCTGCTGATATCAATTGTTCTATCAAAATTGGATCTGAAATCAATGTCATGGACTGTCAATAGTACAGTTTAAACATTTAAATAATATTTATGACATTAATACTTAAAGCGTGGTCGAACCCCGTCTTATTTAGGTGGCCTACACTGGCATCTTATTGCATTACTGCTGTAATCTTAGTTCATTGTGGGAAAGAGATGAAGCTAGACGTCCAGTATAAACACAAACTCAAAGCATTTATTGAAATTAGACTATTACAGGCACTTGCCAGAAAAAACATAAAAATCAAAGCTACAGTTATAGTCACAAGGCATAATACGAGTGGGTACAACATGGGTGGCTTTTAGTCAGTAGAAGTCTGACACTCCCTTTCGCTCTGCCCAAGAGCGAGAGGGGTTATTAGATGATTTCCCCCCCCCCCCCCAAAAGGCATAATACGAGTAACTTGTGAAAGTACTGTACTTGCCTATTCCAAAATATCGAACTCTATGTAAAAGTAGGGGCAAGAAACTTCATGGACACAGTTTTCAATCAAGAAATTGTCACAAAATCGGCGACGTGCAAAAAGATAATAAATAAACAATAAAAAAAAACCATAGCAGCTAAGAGATTACTAGTCCCCAATGACAGATTCATGAAAATGATGCATGTATCAGCACCATTCAGGTCAACCATTTTGAAGGGAGCTGATCCGACGCACGCGCCACCATCTCTTTCCCGCACTGAAGTGGCATTAAATTACTAATCTTGCTATAAAACCTGATTTACTCAACCTTTGGCACGCCGACTTATAGAAACATTAATTTGTAAAACAAAATAATGAGAAATAGGGTTGAGTATCACTGTCTAAAATTAATTAATAATGTACTTATTTTTCTAAACCAGTCTGAGCTTCATGCTAGGCCTAAATGTTCTAACTATGATAGTTTTAAATTAAGGCACTGCTTTTACACCAATGACATAATATGCGTTAAAATAATGATCAAATAAGACTGCAATGTATCCTTTCGGTACCAAACTTATGAAGTCGCCAAATACAAAAACTGAAAATATTAAATAAATAATTTTATGTTTTTTTTAACTTCTGCGCAATGAAAATGATATAAATGAAACTCAGATTTTGTGGTAAACCACACGTTTCTTCTATCTATGTATAATATTTTCTACAATATGGCTCTCTCAAAGTTGCCATCTTTTTCTAGTGTCATAATTTACATTCCAACGGATAGTGTGCATTATTTGTATAATTTTATAAGGATTTTTTTACTTTGCGAGACAATTATGAATAATTTAAAATAATGGAATCGTTAATCTTATGCAGCACGTACAGGTTTATTTATTGATTATGTAAAAGTAACGGCCTATAATATTCGTTTAGTCTTAGTAAATAGCGATCTATGTACAGGCCATTGCTTACCTTAGGTTTAATAAGATCATTACAATAATCACTACCCGACTGCGGCGAAGCCCAAAAGGAGGGTTATGTGTTTTTTACTGCAGTCATTTTATTTATAAAATATTGCATTGTATTTAAATTATTTATATACATATATAACAAACTTACTTGTATTATTTTTAATGTTTGTGTAGTTTATGCATTACACCACACCTCCGTTTATAAATTTATGGTCATACAGTACATCCAAATGGTTGTCTGGAAGAAATCGCTATCAGCGTTATGACAGCTATTGTAACTATAGAATTAGAAATATTTTAAAACATTTCTTGCAGTTTCGATGTGCAATAAATAAAGTATACATATTCTATTCTATACCAGGGTTTAAACATTGAGGTTACATGAAGCCTGGTTGGGCTACCAAAGCTGCAAATAAGTACTGTTAAGACATCATATTGTTATGTATCCATTTTATTTGTAATTATTTTATTTAATGTAATTTTATCACACACACAGTTAATTTTATTCCTCTTTTGAATGTTATGTAAATATCAAAATTAATTCTAGCTTTGAATATTGTTCGAATGTGATAAAACATGTAATTAATAAATAAGTAATGTAAATGAGAGTTATTTGCAAGTAATAAACGTTATATCTTTTACCGTGTACCTAATGAAACTGCCAGAATATTACTTTAGCGCATAATGTGCTTAGATTTTAATATTTTTTTTATTATTTAATATACAAGTGATTTTTATGACAAGCTACACTCTGATATTTTTATAATAATTGGTATGGAATTATGCTACATGCTTACATTTAAACTTGCATATCTTAATAAAAAAATTGCCATAGATACGATTATTGTCAATTTAAAAAAACATTTAAGTAATAAATAAATTATATTGTCAATCTTGCTTGAACGCTGTGTGTCTTATCAATCATAGTAAAGTAAACATAGAGTGTTTATGTGACAAGTTTTATTTTTTTTATTATGTAATTAGCGCAAAGTCTCGCTAGAATATATCTTGTTCAGAAATAATGACAAATGGTTTCATGTGTAATAATTGAGCACATTATGCGTTGAAAGGGTATATATATGAATTATTTCATTTATATTATTATAATGTACGTACTTTAGAAATGAAAATAAATATTTAATGTCAATTTGAGAAGATATGAATTTATTTGTTAGTCAATTAAAAATATTACACTGCAAATTAAGGCTTTTGATTCTACTACTTTAGCAACCCACATCTTGTTTTATATTTTTTAGATTTTATGACAGACTAGCTGTGCTCCGCGACCGGCATTCAGTAACAATTTAACGTTTTTTGTGCACGAAACTTTTTTAATAAACTTTACCTAATTCTTGACAGCAGCTATATATTTCAGAAGTCCTGTAAAAATCGGCCCTGCCGCTTCGTAGATTAGCTGGAACAAACAGACAGACCGAACGGACAGACATAAAAATAAAATACTTTCATATTTAGTAAAAAAGCTGTTATTTGGAAATTACATACAGACACTTCAGTTGTATTTATTTGTAACTATATATTACAGAAGAATTCTAAAATCTTATCAATAATGGTTGATCTGCTTATTTCTGAGATTGGAATAACCAAAATCTACACTATGAAAATAACAATAAACACAAATAGCGTCTGTTACAAATGACAATCTACTTATTTGTGGTAAAGTCCCATTTCATACTTTGTGAAACCAGGGCTGGGCACTATGTATTTGAAGTAAATTTACATTATGTATTTGATATTTCAATTACTTCTTAAAACTGTAATTTGTAATTGGTCTTTCCAATCTGTTGCTTACTTCAGCAACAGTTTTTTTGACTCGTATTTTAAATTGCTACATTTGGTAGATAGTAAATCGCAAATATATATTTTGGTGCGAAAAAGTTTTTAGAATTTTATATAAGTTTTCCGATATACGACTCTGTACCATATTCCAAAACATGGAATATTATGTTTTATACTTTCGAGCGGGGTACGGCCAGATTTTAAATATTATTGTGTAGAATTTAGCCATATTTTAATACAGAAACAATAGTAAACAGTGTATTTGACTAAACCTAGTTTGAAAACTGGGTTTTACGCTGTTTCTTGTGGGACAAATTAAGTGATATTAACCGAGACTACCTTCGCTTTCTCATCATCGTGAGATTGAATGAGATTCAGATCGACTACCTCCCTTAATTAAACGCGTCACGTAATTAATGGACGCTCCAAGTCGATCTTACACGAGGGTAAGTACAATTACCGCAATCAAAAATTTCTAACTGTAATTTGTATTTCAAATACACAACTTGAAAGTTAACATTTTAACTAAATGCGAAAAAGTATTTTTTATTTGTGTTAATATTTTACCAAACCAAAACATTTTGCTCAGCCCTGAGTCACAATGTCACAGTACAAAGAGTAGCAACAATTTCCAAGTAAGACATAATTATGCGCGCAAGGATGACTACTGGACATTCAAATGATACGTTTTTATCTAGCACGCGCACAACACACACACACAGCTAAACAGTTTCCAGCATTACCTGACCTCTCGTATAAAGAAGAAGAAGAGGGTAAGTGGTGTGAGAAGAGGGTTCAGGTAAAGCTGGGCAATGACTGTACGTATTACGTGAAAGGATGAGATTTCTATCAACATTTTGAATAATAAAAATCAATGCGCATTTCGCATTAATATTCTTTATGGTATTAAATATTGATGTGTATGCTGCGGTTGGCGGGTAGTTGTTGTAAATGTGTCGGGCGTGCCAACAATGGGAGATGGCCGATAAAGGAACGTGTGCTTCTATAGCCGGCCGCTCATTTAGTATAGCTTTGATGTTCTGCCGATTTTCGCTTATATTGAGAAGTACCTAAATAAATTTTAAATGTTATATTTTTTTGTGAAGTGAGTTGCATGATATAAGATCTAAGAGAAACGAAACGAAACGAAATTCATTGATTTTATCTAGAGCCAAAGGATGTAGCTGGTCCGATTATTAGTTACAACAAAACAGCACGCCTGTAATCCCCAAAGAGTTAGGTAGGAGTGTGTACGTACCTATTAAGTTAACACACCCACATTGCGCCAGTTATTAAGTCCCATGAAATAGGGGGCGAGCTTATCAGCCTAATGCCATAAACCGGGCCCAAATCCAGACTCCGGGGCTGCTAATGGGAAATTCATGATGGAAAGACCTACCGACACTTTGCGCGACCCGGGAATCTACCACCGGACCTCATGCTCAGCAGTCGAACTTGCGACCACTAGACCAACTAGGCAAATGAGTCATATCCCTACTTATTTATTTTTAAATGACCATAAAGTTCTAATTGTTTTAAAAACACTTTTTACACCAAAAAACCAAACAGTTTTCATTATCTAAATGGAACGCGATGTAATTTGTTCTGGGGCTCAGTTTTTCAACGGGTTTGTCAATAGTGGTGGAGGTAGGGGGGGGATAAAAAAACGTTATGAAAGGCTTGGGGGCCTCGCTGCCGGCTGCCGCTGCCGTAATGATGCGGTTGTCGTAATGGCGGGCCAGTCGTTCACCTCACTACTCGGTACTCACTCTTTACTCTATGGACTCAATGTCTCTTGTACTTGCAATAGCTTTTGTTCGAACTTGGCCTGTTTGGGGCGAAAGCTTTTAGTGTAAACCGTTTTTAGAAAAACCTCTATTGGCGTTCTTCCTTTTTTTGGCAAATGGTTTTTGTTTTGTCAGGGATTTCTTGGTTATCTAGAATATTGTGGTAACAGGTTTCTACTATAAGACCCTTGGAATAGGGTAAGGCGTAACACTAGTCCTAATACGCCAGGAACGACATTAATAGTAGTATGCAGTTGATGTTATCCGAGTTACTCTAGCCGGACTATAGATTTCAGGTGAAATTTTATTTACAATCTTGGGTAGATTTCAGAACAATTCATAATAACCTTTAGGTACAGGAGGCACAGGCTTGCTTGCATTCCATAATAATTGCTTAGTGATTAATTATTTTATTTATGGTTAATAGCTGATGCTCACGGGTTCGCCCGCGTGGATGTCGGGCATTGACAAATTATATACTAAAACCTTCCTCGAAAACCCAGCAAATCCGCCTACGCTTTATTTCAACTCTCAAAGAAAGTTAACAGTCAGGCTCTTCTAGCAGCGTACCATGGCTTGGTTGCCTCCGTACTGCGATATGGCATTATTTTCTGGGGCCAGTCTACCGATAGGGAGCTGGCATTTAGATTGCAGAAGCGATGTATCAGGTCAATGTGTGGTCTTAAGACGACTGATAGCTGTGTGCCCTACTTTAAGTCATTAAAAATTTTAACTTTACCTTCTTTGTTCATATTAGAAACTGCTTTGTTTGTGAAATCTAATCCACATCTATTTCAAAAATTGTCAGAGGTCAGAAAAAATCCAGTACGTACACAATACGTCAATAAAATATGTCAAGTGAAATGTAAAACCGCATTAATACAAAAAAGTGTTTTTGGTACTGCCCCTCGTATATATAATAAAGTTCTTAATGTTATAAAAAAAATGACTTTATCAAAATTCAAAAAGGCGTTAAACGAAATTTTACTTGTAAAAAGTTATTATTTAATTGAGGACTTTCTTAATGATGATTTACTGACTGATTGATTAATGATTATTACTGTTACGCTATACAGATTTTGTTATTGACTGATTTATAATACCTTTTCTATAATTGACATAATTATTGTTGGTTTCGTTAGCATAATTTTATTTTATTTTTTATTATTTTGACCAGCTTGACATTTTCTGATTTATATTTTTAGTGTTAGTAATTTAAAGACATTCTTACTTTATTTTATTTGACATGCCACTATAACTGTATACCAATTATTTGCATGCCCATGTGACGGTAAAATATGGAGATCTTTATTATAAAACGAACATCTATGTACCATTACCCATGTTTGCAAAGCAATAAATGATTTGATTTGATTTGATTTGAAAATCCATTGGCTCTATCCAAACCAGCATGAAAATCGGTGCAGTAGTTTTTGAGTTTTTTATTTATTTTTATTTATTTTCCAACTTACATCTATCATTACAGGGTAACCCCAATGCGATAAATGCGCCTTAATTACTTAATTCTAACTTAATAACTACGTAAAAAACTAAAATCTATAAGTAATGACAAATAAAGCATTCCTTGTGAATTCACTCAGAGAACAACAGAATAAGTCCGTCTCACTGGCTATGAGAGTTAAGCGCAAACAGACAGACAGACGCGGCGGAGCACTTTGCTTTATAATATGCAGTGATGGTGTTGCTTGATGCTTGGACTACACATGGAATTCTGGGAGACTAGGACGGTGCATGCAGGTCCACAATTCCAGCCCCTGCCCTGCGATTACAATATAATTAGCTTCCATATTCCCTCTACTGACTCTAACTGTGCGCTTGCGAACGGACATTATTCCTTCACTTGTGTGTGTGGACCTATTTACATTTTATGATTTTCTCTTTTATTTCATTATTGCTCTAAACTGGAGAAATGTGTTGTTATTGTAGGACGTTAGTTATAAAGCGGTTATCATTTAGCGGGATGAGAACTATCAATTGATATTCACAAGTTTATTATTCGTAATTGTGACTTCCGCCGATTACCTACTCAATGCATCGATTTTATTTCTCATAATAATTGCCTATGAGAGAATAATCGTTATGTAGGTACTGGACAACATTTTTATCTTCTTCTAAATACGGAAAGTAGATAATCTTGTTTCTTACAGGTACCCTAATTTGTATATCAGCAGACCAGTTCTGTGGGCACTGGGCACCATTTTTGACCTTCATCTCATCCGGCAACAGCAACAGTCCAATCTTGATACGTCTGCATCTGAAATAAAAAAAACTAGTTTGGTAGGTACACAAACGCATTTCAGTTTCAAAATATCCTAATGTTTCTTTCGCTACGCAACAGTGAAACGATGCCCGCATGACGACTGCACCCAATACATTGGAAAGTAAAGCAAACTAACGCCGATAAAGTAACACCATAAAATCTGTAGCGATTTCAAACTAGTACCTGACTTTCCTTAGCGGGAGACTTCGAGACTTGTATGGAAGTTATAAAACGCGGTTCAAAGTTCGCGGGCGCTATCTAGCGCATCTACACGAGCGCGCATTGTTGCGGGCAACGCTTTCTCTGCGCCCGCGCCGAATGCGCACAATGCTCCAATATTATTGTTGTTCGTACTGATGGGAATATGAACGTAACTGTAGCGGTATATGCTCGTAAACATTATTAACGCACCTACTACACTCGATGTAATTGTGCGCGTGGGTACAAACAAGTCTGACATGGAAATGGTAAAAGGAGTTGAGGAAGACCAAAGAAACGTCCATCTAACGTTGTCAATGATGACGTGTAGGCTGATATAGCTAGAAAGGACAGGACAGGACTGCTGAGATGACGTATAATACAGAAGCATGGGAGAAGAAAATATACTGCGCCGATCGAAAAAAAATGGAATAAAGACTGGATACTGTTGTGGATATGTTGTAGCAGTGTTGCAATATGATGATCGCGGAAGTTCAAGAAATTACCAAAAAGTTGGTATCTGGTGATTTTCCGCCAGTCATTCAGGAGTGATGACTTACTTAGTTAAGTGTTCTCTTTGTGTAACGTTTGATTGGCGCTACTGAGAAGGGAGAGGGACATGACTGATTAATTAACCGCCTCGTTAGCTCGTAAGGATGCGCCCTGTTTCCCACACACTTTCTTACAATGGAAGCGTTTGTGGCTCTCCGTTAGATTGTTTGATCGTATCCTAAAAGCAGATATCTGCTGTAATTAAATCTGGATACTGAGTTAAATAGAGTTCGTTACTACATCGTGAATTTCGTGATGAATATATTGGGATTTGCGCAAGAGTCTTTAAAATTGCTTTCTTCAATTATGCATTTAGGTAAAACTTAAAGGTTTAACGTGCTGACGGTACGCCTAAACCTCACATATTGCAAGCAATAATTTGACTACAACCATATTTAGCTTCCAATATGGTCACTCACCATTTAACCTTCTTGACCATCACTTTGAAACTATTATTCGCATCTTCTTGAGCACTAGAGCAGAGAGAGTGGCTTCGTAAATAGCCACTAGCCGTTGGTTTATCAAAATGACAAATTTCGAAATTTTTCAAATGTGAACTAGCACGCATGTTGGTAATTATGACAATAATTTAGATATCACAAATCACAAGCCACAGCGTACTAATAAGTTAGCTTTATAGAAAGTGTGTAGCGAGATGTGTAACAAGAACGGTACGTTAGGTACTTACATTGTTTTCCTCGCAACAATATATTGTGAAATTGAAATAATAAATAACTCTACCATTGTGTATAACAATACGGCGGATAATTAGCCGAGCGTATGCAAACGTCGAATGAACTATTTTGTTAAACAGAGTGTAAAAGCCTTTGTGCCCGCTTAATGTTCAAGAAGTCATTACGGTTTTGTTTTAAGTGAGACTCTTTGTTATTATAGTGCTAGGGTACGGAGCGGAAGAGTGAAAATTAACCACTCCGTGTTCATGCGATGCATCGTGTATGTTCTTTCCATCTTGTGCGCCAGATTTTATCTGAGATAGCAAACAACAATTTCAACTGACTGATTTCTTTTTAATACATACCTTTTGATTTACTCCGTGTGATGCGCTTGTAGACGCTTTTACATTCAAATAGAAGTCAATTTCACGCAATCTAATATAAAATGAGTCAGTGTTGCTTTCAATATAAAGTAGTTGCACAACTTTTTCTGGAGCAGCTATTGAACTTACCTCGTTGAACTTGCTTCAGATACATGACTTACGTTTTAAATCACGTTCTTTATCAGTTGTGCTTTAATCGAGTTTTTCAAAGATGGAGTACCGGTACGTTGGACTTGCTCGCAGCCCACCGGTGACGCAGCCTGCCTTCCGGCTTTGGTGTGTCTCCGGCGCTCAAGCCCCGGTTTTCCAATAAACAATATGTATTACACGTTCTACTTCTAATGATAAATGTAAAGTGCGAAAACGTGTACCTTTGTATCCAATATTAGAGAAATCAATAATTTTACATGCGTCGGTGATCAGTCTGTGACGATTTATGGATTGAATATATTAGTAAGCCTCATAATTTATTTATTATCGATAAAAACCAATCGTCGTGTCGTTAATAATTTATTGAATTTGCCCGATCATTGATTTTTTAGAAAATAAGTAGTTTAGTTAAAAGTTAACTTGGTATTTTTTGCGTCCTCATGACTCCATCTAAGTGATATTTACATAATGTGCGAATTGTTGACAACACTATCAATATACCGTTTTAATAGCGTCGGAATATTTTGTTATAAAGTAACGGTTATTTTAAAAGCCTTTCCGTAGTAAACAGTTTTTAAGTTCCCAGGTTTTGCTGGGGAGTTTGTTCCGCGTGGTTTCGCCACTTCTTTTTACCAGCTAATGCTCCAGGGCGAAGGGTGAAATTTGGCTTACTTATGTAATCAAACCTTGTTAGAATGTATTATTTTTGATTTAAACATTTTCTTACAGTTTTAGAAAGTCAGATGTAGATGGCTATAAGAGTAGAGAAAGACTTAAGAAACGATGGATGAACTGTGTCAAGGATGATATGGTTAGAACGGAGGTGACTGCTGAGATGACGAGAAATAGAAGAAGAAACCATGCTGCACCGCCCCTGAATAAATAAGGGCAGGAGAATGATGGTTAAGAAAGCCAGATGGCTAAGCATCTGGGTCTTGGAAAATACAGGATACGGTAAACGGTGGATCAAACTAGAGGATTTACTGATGTAGGCCTTAGCTTTAGAGGACAGCAAGACTTAAGGCTTGTATTATTTAGGGATCGATATACTGATTTTCAACATGTCGATGACAATTCAAATTGAGTCAAACCAATATTTGGCGACGAGTTTGGCACTTTCAGTAACGTCCATTAGCTCATGATATTAACTGCGGTACTCAGAAATATTTAATGATTACTTAAGCCGTTACTTAGTAAAGATTTGACATAATTGTATGAAAAAGCTGTCAAAACCTTTACTAAGTGATGGTCTAAGTAATCATTAAAGCTGTCTGAGTGCGGCAGTCAGTGTCTCTTATCGTTTTTGGGGCAGCACCACATTGACACTCCAGGGCAGAGTCACCTAAGAGTATCCACATGAACTGTCGAAAGACGTTTCTGTAAGCCGAATCAAAAATTGTACTGCCACATTATCTATGTGGTTTACCAAAGAGGTACAATCGAACTACCATAATTGTATATGGCGTAAATAGGTAGATATCGGACTCGAGCAGACGAGCACCATAGTCCATAGTCCCTACTTTAAAAGAACAAGATCCATTTTTAATCATGTCTTTTATCACAGAGTGATACAGTACAATTTCCTATAACATATAAACAGTTCGGTAATAGTGTAGGTGGGCAAAAAGTTGTTTGTGTATTAGGCCGTAAGTACAACTTATGGCGGTAAGTACCTACCTTTGGTGGTGGTGACGTCATCATGTAATGGCAAACAATCCACCTTGAATCTGTTAGTCATGGAGATTTTATTCTTTCAGCGGATGTAGCTAGGTACAAGTGTTTATGGAAATTAGTTCGGTTTTTTTTTTCTATTGTGATGGGCAAAGTGGTGAAGATGATTCTGTGGTGGGTTCGCCGTTTTGTGGTACTAAATCTGTAGCAGTATTTACATGTCTATGTAAACAACGTTTCTGGAAAGTATCTTCTGCTTATTGTAGATGTATATGAAATCTTCTTTAAAAAAATAAAAAGGGTTTTGTTGAATTTTAAATCAATATTGTATTAAATAAATTGAAATCTATTTTTTTTTCAGGTTATTTTATGTCTAAAAGTCAAAATAACCTTTTAGTTATAACCCCTAACCTTTTTTTTACCTTTTTTGATGGGGCTCCCCATCGCACTTTGTATATATTCAACAGTCTTTATTTGTAACTCCTACTTGTGTTAACAGATGGCACCACGATCTAGAGCTTCCCTCCCATCCCACGTCACTACACCAAAAAGTTTTTTGTGGAAAATGTTATCATACAAATGGAAATTACTTGAGATTATTTTCATGCTGACTCGTAGAGTTTAAGGGAAAATAGAAAACAGTCTAGTTAGCATATCAAGAGCTCTTTGTAGATTTATTTGAGGTTTAGGGCTGGAAAGTTTTCGGTACACACTTTCAATCCCAATAATAATAACGATGGATCAAAAGTCTAAAGAAAGGATGATATTATGGCAAGCAAGGTATGGAATAAAAAGAGCGTTGCTATTAGTAACTTAAATAAACGTACGTATAATGTAGTTGCGTTAATCTTGAATGTATTCATGAGCTGTACATAAATCAGATGTGTACGTGCAGTAGTAGCGTTAACTGCCACTTCATTAGCAATCATCCACATCTGACGACTAACAGTTCATCACTAGGCCATTTACGATTTCTCTATTTACATGGAAAACCCTGATTTCTTACCCATCCCTATAGAGTAGGCTGCGATGTCTTCATTGGAAAGCTTTTGACCCGCAGATAGCTGCTCTCTGTGAAGTACAGATTTAGAAGATAATATGAACTGCTTTCCCGTCGAGGCTGCGGGTTGTTGTAAGAGATACCGCTGCCTCGACATAAAGGGCTAAGAAGGAACATGGGTGGTTTTTAGACAGTAGAAGTCTGACACTCCCTTGCGCTCTGCCCAAGACCGGGAGGGGTAATTTGATAATTTCCCACCCCCAAAAAAAAAAACTGATTTCCTTACCACGGACGTGTGTGCTTACTACTGCTTACCCGTTGGTCTAGTGTTCTTAAGCGCGTCTGATAAGCTTGAGGTTCTCAGTTCGATACCCGACTTGGACAACGTGTTATTTTTTTTTCCATTAGGAATTTCTCAGTATCAGCCAAGGAGTCTGGATTTGTGCCCGATTGATGGCAATAAGCTTCCCTCGCTATTATATGAGTCTTAAACATGGCGAAATGTGGGTATACCTAAAATTAGTTACACCTCTGCCTAACGCATCGGGGATTACAGGCGTGATGTTTAGTGACGTGTGGTCTATCGTACATCAATAATTCTCAACATAGGAACATATTTCACTAATGCTCATATCATAAATATTAATAATACAATTAATAAGATTTACAATAACGACAATCCGGTTCAAACCCGCTCAGTGGCGCCTGTTAGTTGCCAGGCAATCAATTGATCATTTAACTATAATATGAATACATTTACATATTTCTACGACTCATTCTACGACTCGTCATTGAGATTCAAAATTAAGATATTCATTAACATTCACACCGGTAATGGTATTGAGTGCGGAAATCTGTTTAGGACGCAATAGAATGCCCTTAATAGATCAAACTGATTTATATTTAAGTGTTTTCTGTTATTTAAATATTTGGTTAGGTGTCAGGGTGATGTCAAAAAATACGTCTTCATCATCAGCCGAGGTACGGAGGAAAATCGGTTATGTCATAGGTGTCCAAGTCCACCCATCCGCGGACCTACGCAAGCGCGACTTAACGGAAAGAAAGACTGAGCGGCTGTTTATTTAGTAAATAAATAAGTTTATTGAAAACACCTTTGTATACAATGCTACGAACATTTCACACAGGTACATTGGAATTTGTAAAAAGGCTGCGCAGATAGTTAAAAACCTGCATCTTACACTAAGGGGACCCTGTGACTTAGGAGACAGTGTTCTACTGTAACTTGGTGTACAAAAGAAACCTTTATTTGTGTGTGTTAATAAACCCTTCAAGACCTGTATTCAAAATGAACATGAATGTGTGAGTATATTCTGTAGTCACGCGCTCTTATTTTACAAAAATACTCGTAGGACACTCTTGTTTCAGAGGTCCTATGGCTTGATAAAACAATATTGCTTTGATCTCACTTCAGTCTACACTAATCTACACTATAATAATAATATTATAAAGAGGAAAGTTTTGTTTATAGGCTCCGAAACTACTGGCCGGATTTAAAAAATTCTTTCACCGTTGGGAAGCTACACTATCATCGGTTGAAATAGGCTACTTTTTATCCCTGTATTTCCACGGGAACGGGAACTACGCCGGTGAAACCGCGTGACGTCCGCTAGTATAATAATCTACACCAATATTATAAAGAGGAAAGATTTGTTTGTTTGTTTGTAACGAATAGGCTCCGAAACTACTGGTCGGATTTGAAAAATTCTTTCACTGTTGGGAAGCTACACTATCCCCGGGTGAAATAGGCTAATTTTTATCCCTGTATTCCCACGGGAACGTGTACTACGCGGGTGATACCGCGTGACGTCCGCTAGTGTGTGATAAAGACGGAGCTAGGCGTCATGTATCGCTTCATCTATTCCCATATTTCCCAGACCATAATCATTCTCTTGCTCTTAAGTAAACTTTAAATCTAAATTACTTGTCATCCCATGAGACACCTCCTTGCTTGCCATATCATACTTTATCTCTTCCCACACCAAACTGTTAGTAGAGTAATACTGCTGAATGGCGTGGTGGTAAGGAACTAAGAGCCCATTTGTAAAGCTGCAAAGAATTTGGAAAATGGTCCTTTCACCCAAAGTAAATGAGTAAAAAAAATCCTTTTCTGAGCTAAATATCAAAATGGTTGGTTGAAAATGTTACAATGCGATTAAGTATTGCATGTTGAATCTAGTAAACGACCTGTTTGACTAAATATATGTAAATATTTTTTACCTAAATTAGCTATCTGGTGCTTCGTTTTCTCGGTTTGAAAATAATACCGCACTTGAGAGAAAAAGATAACAAGTAGATTTCGATACACCTCCTCTGAATCTGTTACGTTTAGTTCTATAGAGATCTTACCAAAATTGTAGACCTCAAATCACTCGCATCTTCAATACCAGTAGAATTGTCTTCTCCAACATCTTAAAACAAGTCCAACTCGGCATTCGCTTATTTTAATTCGTCGGTTATATTTTTTAGGCTCCAGCCATTGATGATAGGATACGTTACGTCAAAAACGTTATTGTATTCGTGCTTCAAAACAGGTTTCATAAATTCCATGTTGAGAAGCCGTTTATTGATTTCTGGTTGCAGAAGATCGTGATTATTTGATTCATTATTATAGGCATGTGATGGTTGCTTTGGCAATGAGCAAATTAAGACTTGTTTTAGCAATGGTGTTTGTTAAATCGATTATACAAGTTGTATTCGGATGAATCGAGAATACATGGATATTTTTTTATTTAAAACTCGCTTGTGCCCGTGGCTTTGCCTCATGTCTCATGGGATCGGGCTACCGGGATAAAAAAGTATCCCATGTGTAATGTGTTAATACAGATTATAAACTATCTGTGTGCCAAATTTCATCCCTTTCCGGTCACAAACATCCATTCTCACAAACTTTCGCATTTATAATATTAGTAGGGTGTAAGCATGTAACTAATTACATCAATGCACGTGTTTCTTTGTGCAAGCCTTTTCCTAAGTAACATTTTCTTTTAAATCACAGTTCTTTGGTCCTTTGAATACAGCTTAATCTAAAACGACGATACCCACGTAATAGATATAGACTAATGCAAATTCTTTATCAAACTAATTCAGATTAAACTCATTCATACCAAACATTCTTCCCATTTGAATGCCTAATTCAAAATACATTAATAAATTAACCTTTAGTATACCTGGAACCAGAGGGTTGGAACGAGAACTAGGCAGATAAGGTTGCATTCGTAAATTGTACCATCATGTTGCTATGGTAGTAGTAGCCTGTTAAAAGAATGAGGTCTAAAAATAGGTGGGTAGCAACAAACCTGATTTATGGTCTCGACCCACGGCGCTAGCGTTCATCCAAGTTGTTTTATAGCTTAACTGTCGGTGTTTACAGTGTAAGATCAATTGGCGGCGCATGTGATGGCCCGTCGATAGGGAACTTTATCTCGCGGACTCGCGGTACAGGCCGCCGTCGATGTGGGTAGGTCCAATTGGACATCATACAAAATCTCATTATGAACATTGAGCAGCAATAACAATGGATTTTTTTATATTTGTGGGTTGGTTACGGGATAAGTTTGTAAGGCGGTTTCGGTCTCGAATTCTTTTGTATGGTTCAGTTGTAGTAGCTCGGTCAAATGAACAATTGAATCCCTCGCAGGAGGAGTCATAATTTATAATATTTTAAAAAGGACCTATAATACTCTAACAACGACGAATTCCTCAACTGTTTCATAGTAATCCTCTTTGATTGTAATAACAATTAAAAAGTTTGTCAACAGGTGCAAACCGATTGTCTTTTTAATCATGTTACGAAAGAATTGTTTCAAAATGCACTTCGTTCGGTTGCCCCATTGAATGCGGCCACCAACACAGCTTCTCATATTGCACCCGGTGGACGAAATTCGTGGAAAATCCAACTTGATTATAGAATTACGTTGGGTGTCGAAAGATCTTTATTTTTTCCCAAGTCCGGTCGGATAAAATGTATCGACTCGGAATGGAGTGGTTTTCTTTCTATTCTTCGGTAAAAAGCGAACAGCCGGCCGGTTGTTGTTACTCATTTTACGCATCAAATCACACGAACTGAACCACTTTGAATGGCATCAATCAAAACTCTGTGATACTCTTTCCTCGAGACAGCTGATGGTATAAAACATGTAATTTGTTTACCATTGGAGTACCTACGCACGTAGCTAATCTATTCTATTATGTTCTTTCGGGTGTATGGTTGTTTGTTTCTACGCAAGATAACTCAAAATGAGAAGTTGAAAATGGTTCAGCTTTACAGCCTTTTTCTCAACTAGACTTTAATTTAGAAGTCTCTTTTGATAAAATAAAAAAAAATAAAAACAAATAGGTACCTATATGAACTTTGTAAAACCACTAAGCGTAGATAGTATCAGAAACAAGATACCTACGTCCTACGTTCGTAACAAATCCGAAAATCTGTGTAATTTGTAAATTTTTTTCAGTCACAGCATTAAACTGATCTTAAATAATTTTATATCCATCAAATTCAAAAAGTGGTTCGCGTGACAGCAGAAAGACGCGCCGGGCGGGCCAAGGAAATTTGAGCCCATCAGTCGCGTTCATTCGATTCATATTAACGCTCAAGTAATGTAACAAATAAAGGGGAGGTCGTTGTCCCATCCCGGGCGAGACGCGAACGCATCACAACCACGCCCGGTCCTCGCACAAAAGAAATAGTTAATATTAGAGCCCGCTCCTCCAGTGTCATTAGCAGCGGCACAAAGCTCCGCAGTCATTCCACGCTCTTACTATTTGTCAGAGGCAAAAAGTGCCTTGTCCACAATAATTACGGGACCGGCTTTCGAGAGCGCTCATAATTCGTCATGTTCTGGTCGGCCGCATCGTTTCTGAACGCATCCATAATTTGACGTTTCCCGCCAGCAGTCACGACGGAGCGCGGGAGAATGTCACAGAATATGAGAATATGTTAAATGGAAATGTAGAAAAGATACCTGACCTACCCTAACATTTGAAGGTTAACGGACCAAAACTCGTTATCAAGGACTAATATAGTTTAACATTTCGCCGAAGGCCATAAATGGCAGTCCAGGTACCTACAATAAAATATTCAAGCCATAAAATATAATTTAGTCGGAGGTAGTAAAACTTAAATACTCATAAATTTGTGAACCTTGTATACTAGAGCGTCTGATTGTTGCCAATAACTCCAAAACTCTACCTTATTTTATTGACCGTTGTATGGTTAAAAACTAGTTCGATCGGAATAATCGGTTCACCAGAGTACCAAATGTTGGTTGGTTTGGTATATCAAATCGGTTAATATTAGGAAATGAACCGCGGAGGAAAGCGGAGTTCGCCGACCGCTACTGCTGACAATCAGGCGACACTTACAGATCAATTGATTGTTGTCGGCAGAAATAGACTTGTTTTTCGATGCATTCAACGCTTTCTTCTCTGCTAAACACAAGTTTAATACAGCTAGACTATATCGCAATACTATGAATTGGAGAACTTATTATGCTATGATTTGAGATATATTATTATATACATACATACTTACATTTATTTTAAATCTGTTGGACTTACGCGTGTGAATCTGTCTTCTGCTTCTTTTTCGGCCCTTCGACTGTTTTTATGCCCCCATTTCCTAAAATATTACCAACTTGAAATCCTGTGTGACTCATTGTGAACTCGTATAGGTACCATGTCTAAAAAGTTTCTGAACATTTCAAAAGACGACAAAAAAAAAAGCTATAATTAAGATTTTTGATCAAAATCACGCCCTGTAGTTACTGTTGGTAAGTAAGGAGAGAACGACACAAACAAACGCAAAAGTGAGAAGGGTATCCCCTTTTCTGGAGTCACTTTATGATTAACTTGTTCCTGGCTCGTCGAGACGATTTCATTAAGCAGTAATTTGTATGAGATATTGAAGAAGGGGTCAGCTTTTAGTCCTTTGGATATACCTACATGATGCATAAGTACACGGTTATTCCAATTTTATAGTATCTATTTCGGTTTCAAAGAACACTGAGAAACTTAAACCTGTGCACACCTCTACATAATAGGTAAGCACGGATTATCTTACGTCTATTCAGGTTACTTTAAGATTTATTTTTGTACTCCATCAAAACTAGAAACTAGTTTAATTTGACTTCATTCCCCTGTTCTATCCATAGAAAAACAAACCGCTGGCCATGCTTTATTCAAAACTAATGCGAACCTAACATAAATACATGCTTACAGACACTTATTGCTTACCTTACTACTTGCAATATTTGTAACATCTGCTTATAACCACTGACTATTATCTGCTTGTTCTAACTACTTGCTTTTGTGCTACTTACCCACTTGCTGGCTTGCATCGTCTGCTGAACCTCCTATCTTTTCAGCCTTATACTACAGGTACTATCAACATTTTAAAGCAAACCAAGAAACCTCAAGCAAGATCCAATCATGTGTAACGATTGCCTACATCTACAACGGAGGTCATATTTTACCTCGAGCTCGTGCGTGTTTTACGACATAATCCATCTCGACAATCATTTGTCATTCGCCACAAATGACGTTATTGACAACCTGTTCCGAATAAACTGCGATGTTTATGCCCGTATAAGGGCATGGGGCATCATGTATCTAAATAAATAAAAGCAGCCGCACGGGTCTAACCTCAAGGTGCAGGTCGGACCGTGGATGGGTGAACATCCATTACTTATGAAGACCCCTGGGTCTCAAAAGGCACGTTAAATTGTTGGTCCCAGCTCTCCCAGGTATTGTTTATAGATCTTTAACAGTCGTCACAGGTAATCAGAAAGAAGCCTGAGTGTCTGAAAATTAGTACCCAGTACCCTATTCAGGATCATGTAATCTATGGAACTAGGTTTTGGAGGTCAGATAGCCAGTCGCTCCGTGTCAAATACTGGCAATCAGCTGTGCTATGTTAAACTAGAAACTGATGTTTATGATTTACGTACAAGATTTGTCCCGAATCGTCAGACAAACCGAATGACCTTTGCTTCTGAAACGATTAAGATTTAATTATTTATTTAGGGTCTCCAACAAAGAATATACACAATCATGCAAAATATATAGTGGAAGACAAACGTATCACGTAAGTGTACTCCTTCACTTACAAGAGACCACTAAATCAATAATAATTATAAAATAATTCATTAATAATCATAATCTATATAATTACTATAGATAGCAGCTTTTCTAGTCTTGAGTCAAGTGCCCAAGGTTTTTGAGAGTCGTTGGACTCTATTAATGCAATGCAGCGAGTTTTCTCGTAAATAATATTTTTAAACCTTTTTCACCATTCCTCTATAACTTTTCTGTGTAGTGTCTATACAATAGTCTTGCTTGGTTGTGGAGATTTTGTAAAAGTTTCAATTGAAGCGAGTGTATACTGGCGAGTGTAGTGGTCATGGCTGAGACCATGGAGGACCTCAGTAAGATGCTCGATGACCTCAGTAGAGCTTCCGAAAGAGTGGGTCTTAAAATGAACATGGACAAAACCAAGGTCATGTTGAATGCCCATGTAACACCCACTCCTATCAAGATCGGAGACTCAACACTCGAAGTTGTAGACGATTATGTCTACCTGGGACAAACGGTCCAGTTAGGTAGGTCCAACTTTGAGAAAGAGGTCAATCGTCGAATCCGACTCGGCTGGGCAGCGTTTGGGAAGCTGAGTAGTATCTTCTCGTCCAACTTACCACAGTGTCTCAAGACGAAAGTCTATGACCAGTGTGTGTTGCCAGTGATTACATACGGGACCGAAACGTGGTCGCTCACAATGGGCCTCATCAGAAAGCTCAAAGTCACCCAAAGGGCAATGGAGAGAGCTATGCTCGGAGTTACTTTGCGTGATAGAATCAAAAATGAGGACATCCGCATGAGAACCAAGGTTACCGACATAGCCCGAAGAATTGCCAAACTTAAGTGGCAGTGGGCAGGGCACATTGCTCGCAGAACGGATGGCCGATGGGGTCGAAAAGTTCTCGAGTGGCGACCGCGAACTAGAAGACGTTGCGTTGGAAGGCCTCCCACTAGGTGGACCGATGACCTGGTGAAGGTTGCGGGGATCCGCTGGATGCGAGACGCACGGGACCGGTCAATGTGGCGACACTTAGGGGAGGCCTATTTCCAGCAGTGGACGTCTTTCGGCTGAAATGATGATGATGATGATGATGAGTGTATACTATACTCGCTCGAAGTTACTAAATTATA
Source organism: Diarsia rubi (assembly GCA_932274075.1). Classification (NCBI taxonomy): domain Eukaryota; kingdom Metazoa; phylum Arthropoda; class Insecta; order Lepidoptera; family Noctuidae; genus Diarsia; species Diarsia rubi. The sequence continues at coordinate 8,607,900 of OW026414.1, forward strand.
TTCTAATTTTCCGATTACAAACACAAATTACTGTTTTCGGACAAAATTATTATAAGTAAGGCGAACCAAATAATAAATGATCGCTTATCATCAAACAACGATTAAATTCTGCAATTAATGTTTTCACACACTACATCCATTATCGATTGAAATTAGGTGTGCTTATTACGACCGATAACACAAATTAACTGTAAACGAAAACATCAATCGCATTTCGTGTGAAAATCTAGAACGATGGGGGTACTTTGAGTAATGAATAAGTAAGGGGTGATAACAACACTACTGTTGAAGAACGAACCCGCACCAATGACACGTGCCAGCTATGCGGGCAATCAAATTAATAAAAGGAAAGCTTTATTCTTTAGTCCTTCAATTAAAACGCTGAACAACCAATAAACTAGCTACACAGACTACACAGTACACGGACTCATTTAAACTGTACCACGAGTCCACGATTATTTTATTTCAGCCCAAAGAACCGTTCAGTGATGCTATCGACGCGATCCCTTAGAAAACCTTTTGTAATTAAAGAATAAGTCGTGGCCAGCGTGATACTTAAGCTGGCACTTTCCAGTCTTATCTGTTGACTAATTCCATGGGAGAGGCACTTTGTTTCGACCGATAACTTCGACACAGGACAGACTGTGCTTAAAGGTGAAATAGTTAGCGAGAATTTATTCTTCTTGGATCTATTTTTACCAATTATTACGCTTTCTTCGTTTGTCCTTCGTTTTGGCTGAAAATAAATATTTGTCCTGAATTTACTATTTGTGTTCAAACTACTTTCATCATCATCCACAGCCTGAATTGACAATTGGGTATAGCTTTTCTTGTGCCATTCTTGACGGTCCTATGACAGCCTCATCTAGGTTTTTCCCCCGATGCATGGCTACTAATGCTATGTCGTCTGCCCATCTCGGCTCCGGACGACCCACATTTCTTTTGTCACTTCTTGGACGACATTCGGTAACAGCCTTAGTCTACCTGTCTAAAAACCTCATTAATACATTCCAAATACTCACCAGTCAAGTCAACTCAAGTCGCAATTTCAGCTTGCCCAAATCATGTGACAAATTAATATAAACCTCATTTTAATAAGGTAAAGACAGACAAAGTAAATATAGAGTCGGCTTAACACGTTTGCTTGATCGATAGCGGTGTTACAGCTAGCCGACAAAAACCTACACGATATTAACACCTAACGTCTAAACACAAAGCAAATTTAGATAATGTCAGTGTATCCAAAGACCAGTCCGCGAGCAAAATGATAAATTATTTGATTGCTACTTTCAACGAGACGATGGAATTCTTTTAAACACTGCCGGAATTATAATTTATTTTTAGCTGATGCAACGCTATGATTTATGATGTGTTTTATTTGCATTCTAAGAAATTAACAGTTTTAGTTTTGAGTTATCGTGTCATTTTTGATTGTGAGACGTTGTACGTGATTCCATTGAATCTTTCACAAGTTCAATTCCAATTGCATAAATAGGATAATGCAAACAACAACCTTATGAATTGCAATATCATAGAATTTGTTTGTGTATTGTAACAATATTAGTTTTATTACATTGTCCAAGAAGGGAAGTCCATATGGTCGTTTTACTATTATCCTCAACGCTCTTCTTAAAACGGGGCTCTAAAATCAACATTTACGTCGTCAATACATTCTAGTTAGCGGTTACGACTTTACTTTTTGATATTCATGGCTCAATGTATCTTTTTCTGTTTAATAACTTTAATTTTATAAGCCACATTCAAATTTTTCCATGTCTCCATAATGATGACCGAAATGACAATATAATGTCACCCAACGAAAAAATTTGGTTAACGGTATATTATTATATTCTTGCTTTTGAATGTAAGTTGTGTCACGTGAAACGCAGTGTAGGTGCTGACGCATCTAATGTTAATGTACCTTGAAATTGAGTTCACCCCAAAACAGACAATGACGATATTTAATTTGAAGCTGCTTTAAAAGATTCTCAAAGAAAGATCCAAACAAAACAGCACTGACTTGAAAACAACCTGGGATATAGGCACGTGGTTGACCTTTTGTACCAAAGCAATCAAGTGGCATTATATGAACTGTACAAACACTCGCAGCGCTGACTAATACTGGTACAAACCAAGATATCTTGTTGCTAGCTTATTACAAGGGCACATTAAACCATAACATTACAGGTTTACTTTCTACTCGACCTCCTGAGGTCACAGATATTCAATAACGACTTAAACCTAGAGCAGTACAAACCCCTCGCGCCATAAAAGGACACGATTGTAAAGCTCGTAAAAAATGATTTATGTACTCCTTTGTACGCACAAGTAAAGATTTGTATGAACACAAAGTACGAAGAACGGACCATGTTATCAAGAGCCTTGAATTTGTGAACGTTTGCTCTGATTTAGCTACGTTAAATGGAGTTGTAAGAGATGGTTGGGGTCGAGGTAGGCTGGCCGTGTCGCGGCGAGGGGTACAAGGTAAAATAGACGAAGACGAACGATGGTATCTGCACGTGGAGCGTGGTACTCCGAGGGCCGTCGGAACCGGTTCTGAGTAACCGGCGTAGGGCACTAGCCGCGCACTACGCTCACCGTAGGCCTGTGAGCCGCGGCTTTATCGAACAATATTATGTTTATTCCCATGCTCGATCACTGCGTGGGATCCAATTTGGTCTTGCTTGAGTTCCGCAAATGTTTCACTTTCAGAAATTTATTAAATTTCAACCCATGCTTTTTAGCAATATTTTTGGCCACAAGGACAGTGTTCATGAGGTCAATGTTTTTGATACTATAGATAGTGAATACCTCGTGTTCGCAAATTTCTGTTATTCTGGTCTAAAAACATTCACAGTTAGGCGTTATTTACTTCTTCCGCTTCCGCGTGTGTGGGTGTAGGTTTGTGCAAAAATGGTAATATTTTGTTTCGACGAATTTTACCTTATTTGGACATGTAGACCCGTTCTTTATAGACACAAATTCATAGCTACTTATTTGATACAAACGTTATTAAATATTATTTAAGCGCTAGTTTTAAATGCTTGTCTCACCGTTAAATGCTGTATAAGTGTCATACGAGTATACAGTTTAATGACACGGCAAGGTTGTCGCATAAAAACTGAGGTTGACACGTCTATCGACATGACGAGTGCACATCACTACGGGTTGTTCGTCCTCAAACAAAGGAACAGCTAGGCAGGAATCCGTCAAGTCACGCCGACGAACCCCGCTCTGCGCTGCTCGACCAGCATAACAACCGAAAACTAATCGAAAACACCCGGAACTAATCATTTTCTAATTATAAAAAAATGCGGATAGCATCGAATTCCTTGCTTGGGGCGAGCAACCGAAACGACTCGAGGAAAATCTTGAATCGCTGAGACATGGGACTCAAACACCATAACGATTGGAACAATAGAACCATTAGAGACAGGTGTCGAAACGAACACGATTGATATCCATAAATACATTGGAATTACGGTCGAAAACCGTTAGATTGTTCTCGCACGCTACTGGCCACTCAATACGCAGCCTGCCCACGCTACTACCCGGATCTTTCCCGCTTTTTTTACCAGTCAGTCCAATCTGCCAAAACACGTAATTAAGTTGCAGATTGCCGTGGTTTGTACTGGATATATGTCTTATTAATATGCTCAATTTGGACCATATATTTATTCGTAAGTCAAATTGTAACCGACATTGAAGGCACACGAGGCGAGCGGTCTGAACATTTGAAATATTGTAGTCGATGGAGTTTAAAGCGTGAACAAGTCGATTAGATAGTAGATGTTCAACTCGTTTTAGATGCGTGTGAATGTTATTCCTGCGAGCCGCGGGCCCGTGGGGCTGTAGCTCAGGTATCGACCGCGCCCGCAGCCCGCAGTCCGTACCCCTCCACGTTTTTATTACTCTTTATTATTTATTTATGATGAGAAAAATTTATTTGTACCATAAAACTAATATTGATCATAATTATCATTTGTCATGTCATCCAGGCGTTCTTTATTGAACGCACAAGTACTAATTCTACTTCACCTCACATTTAAACATTCCTGTTTTTTATTAAAGATCATCAGTCGGAATCGGAAACCTCTATTCAGCTTTAACATGCATGACTCACGTGTTTTGGGAATTTATTCGTGTTTAGTTTTAATAAACGCAATTTATAATACGCTCAAGCCGTATTATTATACGACTTAGCACTACACCATTTGTCAAAGCTATAAATCGCTGTGCACATAAATACTTGTGTTGGGTCTACACAAGTTGAATTCTCTTGTCGAGGTTTGGTCGCGGAAATTACGGAATTTTGACTTAATATATTGCTTAAGTCTGCACCAAAAAACTACTTCAATTCCGTTTAAAAAATCATTAAAGGAGCTAATTGCGGTTACAAAATTGCAAGAACCGTTGCAGAATGCAAAAAGTATCCAGCAGTTCCCGACAAACTGGACAAGATCGATCACGGTTGGCATTAGAAATATTCTCAGAAGTCGATTAATTACCATAAGAAATAACTTAAAAGAAGTTTGCTTAACATTTCCTTGCGTTTCTTCGAGCTCAGTATCAATCAGCTCGCGCCCGGATGCAAAGGAGTCTAGTCTACGTACACACGGAGGCAGGTTTTTGCCACCGGTGCTGGCAACAATTTCCTGTCATCATTTCCCATTATGTTATAGAATATAATGTCGTGTCTTGCCGCATATTTTATGAGGATATTCTGTGTATGTTTTAAACTTTTAATATTACCTCGCTAGTGTGTGCTAAAGATAAGTTGATAGCGTCTATTTGTGTTGAAACTCAACTTAGGTTTTAATACCTTCGAATTTACTCGGTAACTTATGATGACTCTTTGAGTAGATAATTATGCAAAAATAGAGAGTGTCTTAAGCTTTTTAATGAATGGAAACTTTAATAGATTTTAATAATATGGAATAAAACAAAACAAATATTCAGTTCACTTCCAACCAAGACTCATCATGGCATATTGTATTGTTGAATTAAATAGGATCCAAAATTATAATAAGTAGCAATGATCTATAAGTACAGGCAGGTACCTATATTACAAAAATTCAAGATAAATATAAGTACTTACATCTCGTCCCTTTAAATTACAACTTCTGACAGCTGAAGATAAAGAAACGTGGGAAGTTGAAAACCAAAGATAATAGCGCATTAATTTAAAAAGTACTAATACTAATACTACTACTAATACTAATGTAACATTTGAGTAGCGTCGATGATTATGACGTCACAATAAAGTAGCCCCTTCGATACGTGTCCGTTATTATCACTTCATAAGAAGGAACAGAAGACCCAATCCTTGATAAAAATGAAAATACTATTGCCCAGCCACTAAACACACACATCGGTTGGAGATGGTGAAATATTAAATAACATGATAATTTTTTTTTTTGATGATTGTAGTTACAGGCTATTTGAAATCCAGCAAATATAACCCATTCGAAATGCAATTAATGCAACCAAACTATGCGAAATTCATTATGTAATTTAAGTAAGCGATGCGCGCCGCCGCCGTGCTGCGCTTACCTTGTGGTCCTTCTGACCATATCTTTACAGTTCACAAATCCGAAAGGTTACAATAATGTAGTGACGTGATAATCGATCCCACACTAGGCACAGCGGTCGCTCAATAATGCACGCTTATATGATGTGTGAGAGAGAGAGACGTTAGCTGTGAAATTATGAGTCGTGGATGCGGTTAGCTCGGTATGACACTAGGCCACTTATCTGTGTTGGGGATATATACGAGTAGCTTTGCCGTTGGCTTGGTTGATGGTGAAAAGCTTATTTACTGTATAATGCTGGAAAAACTGTGTGGTTTATTAAGAGATGACAATTTCGATCCCAAATCGTAATTTCAGCTGGCAGCTATGCGCAGTGTGGTATATGTCAAAAGGGTCAGGTTAGTGGTCCTATATTAAATTTGATGATTTGACCCTAAGATACCAGTGGAAATGTGCTGCATATCTTTCAAACGTTATTTATGATTGGGAAAGGATGGATTATACAAGCAACTCATTAAACATGGAAAACCAGAGAAAATACAACTAATTAGGAAATCGTAAAGATTTATCACAGTCACAACCAGTTGCAGTTGCGGTTTTCACTAGATATTTATATTTATAGTACTGTCATTGACCACCGATGTATTTTCCGACAATTTCGTAACCGATTTCAATGATCCAGCAACAGGTAAACTGAAACAATCGCGGGATTAGTTATTTATTGGAGCGTAATGCCTTCCTCGAAATTTGGTTCGATTCGTAGATTGGTATGTCCAAACGGTCACGGCACGGGGCTGATTCGTCAAGCTCTTCGCATCGGCTGCTTCTAAAAACTGAAATACTGGGCCTCTTCGTCCGGGGGAGGGGGGAGAGCTGAGGGAGGGGGCTGAGTGATCGCGGCTCTATTACGTGCTGTTGGACGTAATATCGAGAGTACCGTCATAGTAAATCGGCCGTAGCCTGTGTCCGAGTGCTGCCTCGCTATGACGAACTTATGTTTTAATATAAAAAACATCGTAAAATCAATCTTATCGTCGTTACAAGCCAAATTATATTGAACACCAGTTTTATTCGAAAGGATCGTGGGATGCGAAGCAGACCTTAGAATTTCAATGTTGTTAACAAGGTGCTTGCCAATGGTAAAAACCCACTGTTGAGTCTGACTGCAGTTCAACAAACTAAAAGGAATGTCATTCACGTGAATATAAAAACCGTAATAAAAATATAATTAGAAGACCAAAAATATACTTATAATTGTAAGGCATTATTATGCATGCAAATCATCAACATCATTATGTTTATTTTACCAAAAATGCAACTGACAATAAATGTCAGCTTAAATCTAAATAAAAGTTCATTGTAGCTAGCCGTCATGATGAGTCATTAGGATCATTGAACCCTTGCGTCCGCCATCTTGAATCTGCGCCCGCGCAGCCCCCTCTGGAACCTTCTTGTATTCACCCCTGTTAAGAATGACGATAGACTATCTTATGTTTAACGTTAAACTATGTACATATCACCGATGTAACAAAAGGGATAATTTCCTATGCTAGTTGGCGATTGAAAAAAGTTTTTAATTTCTGTTTGTTAGTGGTATTACCTGTATTACCTGGACGGCACTTTCTTGTAGTCAGCAATCATTAATTTGGTATTATGTATTTCTAATCTGCCTGGGATAATCTCTGCAATTGACCTTTTGGAGCAGCCGTGAGTGAGACACACTTAATTCTGTAAAAAATAAAATAAGTGTCCCTTGCATGCGGTCGTTTTATCTTTTTCTATTCTGTACGCAACACAAAAGAAAGGTTAATTTACTTTTCGATTCCAACTTAAGAAAGTTGGAATCGCTTTCAGAACCGCAAGAACCTCTAGAGTCAATAATCATGGTTTTCGGGTGGTGAACACTAAATGTGTTAACTATAACTTTCTGCGGTTTCGGTACAATAAAACGTAGAAATAAACTTGGCATAGAATAGAGAAATAACGTTGTAAATCGATTGATAATAATCACACTAATGGCTGCACTAATTATAAAGGCGAAAGTTTGTGAGTGTGAGTGTGTATGTTTGTTACTTACTTCCTCACGTCTAAACGGCTGGAGCGATTTTATTAAAATTTGGTAAGGAGTTAGCTGACACCTTGGATGAACACATAGGATAGTTTTCATCTCGTTTTTATCTTCACGTGGGATAATTTTCGAATTGTAGCGAGCAAAGCCGCTAGCAACTGCTAGTATGATCTAAATGCTTCTGAATGTAATAACTTCGTGCTGGTTTGGTTGATACCAGAGCAAAATTAAAGAAAGTAATTTAGACTATAGATATAGGCTTAGAGCAGCGGTGGCCCAGTGGTGGCGGCCCCGACTTACGAACAGTAGGTTGGGGTTCGAACCCAGGCAGACACATTATTTTGTGTAATTTATTTCATCACCGCTGCTCTCGAAACGGTGAAGGAAAACATCGTGAGGAAACCGGCATGTCTTAGAACCAAAAAATTCGAAGACATAAGACATCTACCAATCCGCACTTGGTCCGTGTGGTAGATTATAGCCCATTCCCTCTCAAAGAGAGGAGACCTGTGTCCCAGCAGTGGGAAAATAAAAAAAATAAAAAGTTTTTGTTTGGAACTAAAACATATTGGCACAATTACAGAGAAAACGATGATAGCTACAAAAGTTTAAAACTGTGTCGCAGCTATCAGCGCCCATTTAAAACAAAAGAACAATTATTGTTGTTCCAAACTTATGCAATAAAGTTATAATAAAAAAGTAATTAAAAAAATTTTTTTTTTGAGTAAACTTTAATAGAAAAAGAGGGTGTGTTGAAGTGTGTGTATGGGAAGGAGGGTGTGTGTATAAGTGAGAGTTTATGTGGAGTGTGGGGGTGTATGTGTTTGTGGGTGAGTGTTTGGGTGTGTGTCAGTGTTTGTGCTAGCTAAGTTTCCACAATACTTTCAGTTGCATCATACGACAATGAATTCAATCACTCAGTCAGTTTTTTTCTTAAAAGATTACGGGGTACATGGTAGATGTTCAAGGTCTTATGTATGGTGATATAGAGCCTGGAGCTGATAAACCTGAAATGTTGTCTAGCTACTGCTATTCTACAGGGAAGATTTTTACACACTCTATAAGCGAGGCGATTTACAGTACTGTACGATGGGTCGTAGGTTATCTGTTTATTTTGTCTGAGTACCGTAAATGAAGAGCTGCCTAATAGTGAGGACCTTGCAAAGTGCATAGAGGTCTGATGTAGGAAAGCGGATTGGTTTTTTTGAAAGGACCTTTAGGACAGCCCTCTGAGCCCTTTCTAGACGCAGCATAAGTAGAAGTTTTGTGCGCTCCACCCCACGCGGACACGCAATATCCAAGGACTGACTGACCAAGAGCAAGGTAGACTGTTATCAGGCATTTGATGTCAGCAGCACCTGTAAGTTTTTTAAATACGTGTATCAACCTTCGCACACGCTTTACTAACGAGTCGATCTGCTTTTTCCATTTCAGTAGGTAACATTAATAGGCGGTTGATGAAATAGGCTTTTCTTACAATTCAATTAAATTTTTTAGCGGTTATCATAGATATAAAATACATAAACTTACCTCTTTCATCGTTTTTCCCCTTAAAAAGCCAGAAACTACAGAAAACTACGATCCTTGCGTACTACTTTTGCTTTTCATGCATGAGTATCGCCTTAGACAATCTGAAATACTTATGTTGTCTTTTTGACATAAAATAGGAAGGTACTGTGACAACTATTACAGTTGTTAAGATGCATCCCTGAGCGAGATTGGCATAGAGACGCGTTGGGTTAGTAATATATTCCAGACTAGCTTGTGCCAGCGGCTTCGCCCGCGTGGAGTTCGATAATTGTCCCTCGGGATCATACTACCGGGATAAGAAGTATCCTATGTGTTAATACAGGTTATAAACTATCTGTGTTCTAAATTTCATCTACATCCGTTCAGTAGTTTTTGCGTGAAAGAGTAACAAACAAACATCCATCCATCCATCCATACATACATCCTCACAAACTTTTGCATTTATAATATTAGTAGGATGAAAACTTTTGCCTAGCCTTTTCCAAAGTTTTAACTATTGTAACGACAGTGGTAAAAAAATAAAGGAACTGATTAATTATTTTATTCGGGCAAAGTTTCCACTTACAAGTTTCACAATCGAGCGCGTCAAGACCTCGAAACTGAGCTTACAGGGCATTATACATATAGACTTTTCCCCACCGGAGGCATCCGGTAGTTATGGCGGTGTCTTCGCTTGACTGTGATTGGCTCGCTAGTCGTTGCTAGAGTGGCTTGGCTATGGTTGCCTGTCATTGGCTGGCTATGGTTGGCTAGAGTGGCTTGGCTATGGTTAGCTGTGATTGGCTGGCTAGGGTGGCACGCTATGAGCAGGCTGTTGTAACACTATGTAAGGGTCAGCTTCCAGTCTAACTAGATGCAGCGGGTATACCAGTATTGGACATGGAGCGACTGTCTATCTGACCTTCACTACCCAATTAGTGCTAGATAATACGACATCCCTGGGCAACACTGGTTGTCAGGCTGTGTACGAATCCCAAAAAACACCCATTTATCAAGTAAAAACGTTGAGCTACCTCAACTCACAGGGCTCTGAAAGATTTCCGATCAATTTAAAGAAGCTTGTATAATGGGGCACTTTTGCAGTTATACAATACAATATTTTATAGCGCTGTAAAGCTCAGCAATGGTTGTAAAACAGAGCAAGTAAACAATCCAACATCTGAAGAGCTTGCGTTAGCCGCCTCCATAAAACAACAATTGTAAATTTTGCTGTTATAAGGAGACATTGTAATGCATTTTGTGATTTCTGAATGGATATTGGATTGTGCTACGGTGCTACGGACATTTGTCTTTTAAATTACTTATTGTTTCATATTTTTATACATTTATGTACGGGCACGAATCCAGAATCCGTCACTGCTACTGAGGAATTCCTGAAGGAAAACCCAAACCCCGAGGAAGTGGAATTTTTTTCTACTCCGCCGCTCCTCTTTTCTGATTAATTTAGTTGCGGGATCCAATATAAAGTTAAATTGTTTCTCTGTTACTTATCCGAGCTACATTTTGTCTCGGCGTTTTCTTGCAGTGGTTTGGGAATATTGTGGGGGGCTTGTTGCCCGCCCTGGGAATCGACGCAGGATCTTATGCTCAGCGGTCGTGTTTGCGACCACTCAACCTTAACCGTAACCTCTCGTGTTTTTATCCGGGTTAATCACAAAGTATGCATTGTATAAGTTTCAGACAAAATTACAACTACTTTGTAAATTAATACTTACATAATTTTCTCATAAATAACTTTATAAGTAATTCCCGTGTCCCGATAGCTAGCACTTAGCAGTTAACTTCAAATTAGGTCTATAATCGGTTACGTCGCGTATTGAAGATAAATCAATTTGTTCGTTATTCCAACTAACTAATTATTTAAACACCAGAAATTTTAACAATGTAGGTACCTATTTTAAATTACAGCTATTTAGCGCATATTTCACTGCTTTACAGATAAATAGCGTCTATTCGATATAATTGGCCGTTTGGAATCTATTGTACCTAAGAGAAAAGCTAGTGTTTAACGTATTATATCCGGGTAAGAACTAACTGCCTAACGTGTATTACTATCTAACTAATAGTGATGTATGTATCAGCTTGTTAAACATAGCTTACATGTGGCATGGAGTCATAAATAAATGGAGGGATAGCAGGCCGGTGAACGGACGCCGCGAAAGAACAACATACAAGCTCGGCTGATATCGTTGTATTAACAGTTTATTATCAGAATATTATAATATCACTTGACCCTAGCCAGTAAAGCCAAACACATAGGGCACATAGTATAAAAAAATCATAAAAATCTGCGCATTACAGGATATAAAGAAACTGTCAATGTGGCGAATTAATGTAGGAAATTACGAAAAGAAGCAGAAGTGTAAAATTTTCGACAGCCAAAGCTGCCAATATGACCTAGCTTTATTGCCTACTTAAATGAGTGCAGCGGTATGCATGCATGAGCACTTCATTTGCCCACTTCTCCGTGTTTGTTATCCACAGCCTTGCAAAGTACTTGCATGGAGTAGGTATGTAGCAATTAAACGTCATGTACTCGTAACATGTCATGTGCCGTAGGTACACCTGTTCAACGTACCTTTACCAATTAAAACGTTCACTGCTAAGTATTAATAACATTGTGTAATTGTACTACAAAGTTCTTGCTGAGGGGGATACAAGCAGAAATTAGTAAACTGTTTTTTTCTTCTTCTCTGGATGAGTGGAATTAATTGACAGTGAAGTAACTAAACGAATACCTAACCTATCATATAATATAACAAGTTTATATAGTGGAACGCGAATGGAACATCGACTTCTAAAAAAATAATTTCTATAGAAGTAGACGTATAAATGCAGAATATTATTTACAAAATTATCAATTGCACATTCTGAATGCACGTTTCTCCTAAAATGCACGCGCGTTATCGCATACAGTTAGTTTGATTGAAACTGGGATAACAGGCCCTAATAAAGATGATTTATTTTTTACTTTTTGAGATGTGCAACAAAGAATTAATCCGATTAATCTTAACCCTTCGCTTTCGTGTGAATTCCAGATTGTTGAAAGGTGTCCGCGACCTTTTTTTAGACAGCTCCGACACCTATAGACTATTTGGCAAATTTAGTTCGCAAGGGTTGACCCCTTGTTTATTGGGTTCGTTGAATACAGACAGTCTTGGTCACATGAACCTAAAAAAACTCGATTCAATGGATTTTATACTTATTATAAATACGACGCGGCGACGGCTGCGATTAACTCGTTACTGGCTACGAAAAAAATCTCCGTAGACCTTGCCTACGGTGTTGCTACGGCCTATCAAAATTAAATTAGAAGACTTTAAAACAACATGTTTATTGAAAATGAAGTCGTTTAAGTTGCGTTTATGTCTCATAAATCATTGATCGCGAGATTACGACCGCGACAGAACGAACAAACGGCTGACGACGTCAAACGGGATAACTGCACCACAGCGCTGAATTATTGTCTCATATTCATTATTTTAGCCTTGAGCCACTAGATTTTATAATTACAGATACACAACTAACAGTTTCTCGGATAATTCCCATGTTTATGGTCAATTGCAACTGTGTTTGCTGTTTGTATTAATCATTATCTGCGCACGATTCAACTGCCATACTGTCTGTGCTTTTCTGCAATAAGTGTAGCCTACTTATCTGTTGTATCATAAAGTATGCAAATTGACTTTACATTTTAATTAACATTATTGTAGGCCTTGTTTTATTTAAAAAGATATGACCTGCTTTTCATGTCTTAATTAAACCTTTTTTTTTTTTTGGTGGGTGGGAAATCATTAAATAACCCCTCCCGCTCTTGGGCAGAGCGAAAGGGAGTGTCAGACTTCTACTGACTAAAAACCACCCATGTTCCTTCTTAGCCCTATAAGTCGAGGCCTCGGTGACTAGTGTACAACCCGCAGCCCCGACGGGGTCTTAATTAAACCTGACAACCGGCATATATGACTATGGGTACTATGGGTCATGGGTGCATCATACCAATTACCCAGTACTAACTGGGTTGTGAAATTCAGTTAGGCAGTCGCTTCATGTAAAATACTGGTATTCAGCAGCCACATCCAGTTAGACTAGAAACCGCCCCTAACGTGGTTGGGAAAAAACTAAGCAGATGATGATCCACGTCCTGATGTACAGTCAGCATCAGAAGTAGATTAACACTACGCAAACTTACTAAGCAGGTATATTAATAAAAACTTGTTTGAAATTACTCGTTACTAGCAAGTCATTGAAGAGTAACGAATATTTTAAAGAATAATCATCTGAACCATTAAAAATAATAGCTGGAAACGTGTACATCAAATAATAAAAGTTCCACAATGTTAAGCTACTTCTGATGCTGACCGTACCACCGGTGTCGGGAACAGGGTCTAAGCTACCAGCGGTCAGGGCTCCAGAGAAAGGAACCGAGCAATACGAGCCGTGTTCTGGAACACTGCTTTCTGTAACAAGCCCTTGATCCAGCTGCCTAACGAGAGCCTCCTCAGGTGCTGATCGAGGCTCTTGGTAATTAAGCCATTGGTTGAAACAACTATCGGCACTATGATCGCTGATTAAATAATAAAAAGATTTCCCCTAGTCCTTTCGCGAAGATAGTCGAAAATAATCTTTTGAACCATTTGAATTCTAGCTCAAGATTCTAACTCAAGTAACAAAGGAACTAAACGATTTAAAACGCTTCAAACGAACGAAAAATACTCGGAATAATAACTATAAAATAATATAAAACTTAAAACACAGTGATATCTCGGCAGTTGGTGCTATTAGCCGCAGCAATTACGGCGAAGAATGAACACCAACGACGCTTCAAATTGCGCAATAACAATCTTTTTTTTTCTTCTCTTTTTTCTACCATGATGTTGATGACGTGTACGGGGAGGGGGGGAGGGGGGAGGGGTCCAGTGTAATCATAGCTTAGATCTGAGGCTTGTACTCCGGACCACAAATTCTTAGGAAAGTGTCGGCCCGTGTAATGACATGCTCGAAAATGATTTATTTGTACTGACTTCTGCTACAGAATGATGCTACTACTTGTACGTGGCCGTTGGAGTTTATGATCGAAGGAGATAAATCAGTTTAAAAGTTCTTGTTTTATAGTTTAGCGAATGATGAGTTTCGGGAGACTGTTAAGCGTTGTTTTGCAAAATAAGGTACAGTTAAAAACATCATACTTTGAACACAATTGATAGTTTCGCAGTTATTCTTCCACGAATTTCAGAGCATCAATCATCCGCTAGATCACACAAAACAATAAACAAAACTATCATTGTATAGAGTAACAATAAAGTGCGACAGTAAGTGTGTAGTGTCAATAATGGTGCTGTTCCCATCGTCAGCGCGCTCACTGGTTCCCTGGAACAGCTAATGATCACACGTGTGGGAACACCGAACAACACTTCCGCGTCTAACACCAACATACACCATAAACCCGACACTTAAAAACCGCCCCTATAACAATACTCATAAAAGTCACAACAACTGCACGCTTGTGGTCGATCCTTATTTCAACGCACACGCAGATCGTGCCAGTTCACAAGAAAGGTTCAGCGAATATGTTAGAAATAATATTGACTTTCCATTTTTTGTTGGATAGTTAATCAACTGTACTTCTGACTTGACTGGCAAGGACAAGGAGGAAAATGAACTTACTCGTAAATAATGTTCACGTTTTTCTGATAGAAACTGGAATAAGTACTGAATCAGGCAAAGGGAAATGATGAAATGGGATGGGAACGAAATAAAAGGAAAAACAACCTAATGATGAATTTATGACGACATGGAATTTTGGCTTTCTGAGACGTTGAATCACTTCAGGAATTTATCAGTGAAATTAGTCAGGTCCGGGGACCCCGGTAGCTTGATGCTTTCCTTAGGTAGTAAACTTAGAGCATGTTCTTCTTTTGATGAGAGCAGCATTGCAAGTTTTGCTTGGCAAGTCGGTTTGGGGAGTCAGTGCAAAAACCTTACAAACTCCTTCAAATGGATGTAGGTATGTAGTGGACTATGAATTTTTCAGTATACCTACAATACGAATATTATGTGGATACAAGCATCTCGCAATCCTCGATCGACGTGTGCCAGTCATATAGCACTGGTTTGTCGTGCATAAACCTGCGCAATAAACACTGTATATTATGACTATAGAGATATAAGTATATGGCTTAACTAAGTTATCTGGCTTTCAAACTATACGATTTGTAAGGTATCATGAATATAGGTACCTTTAAAAGTATTTTAATGATAACCATCAAATTGCTAACGAATCTTTCATATGTTTGTTACTAAAGATATCACCATTTGATAGAATATTTATAGGGAAACGGTTTATTAAGTATTCAATTCATACTTATAACGAAGGTAAACAAAAAATTCAAAGAGCCATTCAAGTTGAAATAATTTCTAACTTCACTCAATTCAAAAAGCGTAATGATTATTACCGATTATTTGGATTTGGTTATAAATCTATCTAACAAAAGGGTCTACAATACCATCAACATGTCTAGTCAAGCTAATAAAACTCCAGTAAATATCAAATGGCATCCAGCCATCATTAGTTTCTCCGGTAGTTGCCTTTACGGAACTTAAATAAACATGCTCGCTCTGTTGATCACATTACACATACACCGTGGTGTTTTGATAATCTATGACAAGGAAAAAAATAAACCAAAAAGAGGTCAGTTGTCAAGTCATCGTAAACAAAATTAACATTAGATATTATTCTTACTAAGAATTCTGTATAATATTTCGCAAGGGCACCAATATTTTGTTGTTCACAATAAAATTCCTTGCGCGTGTTTTGACGAATCGTTTTTCTCGGAAAATTGTTACGAATTATTGGCTTTTTGATGTATTGTCTTGATGAAGATCTTGTCAGTATCTCAATGAGAAATGTATGATGGAAGGTATTGAAAGAAAAACAAACAAAAACATTCTCTGAAAGGACGATAAGAGTTTTTTTTAACCTGCTCTGTCCCACTTCTGGGCAAAGGCCTCTCTCCACTCCTTCTGTTTCTCGCGAACCCGCTTATCCTCTTTCCAGTTCTGACGGAAGCTGTCTAGTTTGGTCCTGCCATCTCCTTGGTTGCCTGTCGCGAGCCCACCTCACTGTGCCAGGGCAACAGTTTCCTGCTATTTTTACACAGTTCGATAGGACTTTGCGTCTCCAAAATAAAACATAGCCAGTAGACTTGAGGAATATAAAACTCAATTATAATGTGACTTGCTGATTCTTCTTTATTATAGAGACGACCCTGAAAAGTATGGGTTGTAAGGAAAAAGATGTGGATGCTAGTTCAGATTTTATCAACGCGCCTAAAAATCCTTGTACAGATATACTAGGCTAGTTGTGCTAGAAAATCAAGTAAGTTCACTTAATTAACATAAAATGTTACAGTGTTCGTAATAATTATATGCATTTCTCACGCTTTTTAACTTCGAGATAGGTAAAGTATCCAATATTGTTAAGTTAATGTTGATCTCATTAAGATTACAGCGACACGTGATTTACTCTTGTTACAAGCTAGATGACTGATGGTTTAGAATTTATGTTATGGACTGCTGTTTTATTTTGGTCTTGTAGTTTGTGCAGCTTTTGGTCTGTGGGTGGGTGACCAGTGTGACAATCCTTTACATAGGTACCGAGTTTCCTCCGTACCTCCATTAGTTCCGGCTGTCATTGAGAGTTTTGATCTTTGGGAGTCGTAACAGGTAGTCTGGCCTGAAAGTCTAACAACCAGTTATACCAAGGGATATCGTATTCACCCAGTGATAACTGGGTTGTGTAGTTCAGATAGGCAGTGGCTTTATGTAAATATTTAGGCACTGATATTCAGCTGCATTCGATTGGACTAGAAGATGTAGGCCGATGTTGGTAGCAAAAATAAGTTCTCTGATGTGCAACAAAGAAGTGCATTTCCTTTAACGCATGCCCAACAAATACATATGTGGATAGGCAACGGTACCTATTACTTTACTAGTTTTCACAAATCTATAACTCTGTCTGACACCACATGCGCTAAGCCTCGCAACTACGTAGGCAGTATGTTTCAAAATATTACCATGTCACTAACATTTCTTTAATCATGACTCAACCTCTGTGCTTATAATAAAATATACTTACTTATTTATTTATTTAACCAAATGTTAACTAACGTTAGTTTATTTACTTGTTAGGGTATTTGTTGTTTAACCAGTCGATTGAACCCTTTTAACCCGTGTGGTTCGTAGGGTAAATAAATAACGATCGATTTTAATTTATCTTCATCTGATATTATTTATATTTTTTTAAATTAATTTAAGACGACTTGATCGGTTACTTTAAGAACATTATGAATGATGATAAATTCACCCACTATGTTTTGTCTGTGCATCATCCCATCTATGCAGGTAGACTGATAGAAAATGCCCAATGCATTCAGTCTGCCTTTGTACATTGTTTTATTACACAACTGTATTTTATATTTAATAAATAATAAATCTGTCTCTTGCAAGAAAAACGAAGAACTCAACCACCCATGTGTGACATAAAACCTTTATTCCACAAAGGTGGTTCCTGCCACAAAGGTGGTTTAGCTTATCCATGTACCAAATGGAGTCATCCTCAAGATTTCTCATAGATGTTCAAAGTAAGTAGGTGCTTATTTCGGAAACCAGTTTATTTGTAGAAACGACCTTAGTTCTGAACTTCACTCAATATTATGCTAATTTAACACAACGACAAATCGACGCATCACCATAATATCTTTTTAACAATTTATTCATATTTGTAATTTTGTACTCAATGCCCACTTATGTACGATAACGAATTAGAGACTCGTAACGCGGCATATAACCCCTAAATAGCCATAACGTGTGGGTCGACGACCCGGCGGCCTTGCCCTTGACGGAGTACCTCCATGATCCATCACTGACAGTACACAACGATGGTGGTACAGTGTGCCCAGTGTACCTTGGCAAGCGGCGAGACCAAGAACTACTCATGTAATAGTACTGATATTTCCATTAGTAGCGCCCGCTTTGGCGACTCAGAATACACCGGGCGGTTGTTCACATTTGTTTCCCCGTGAAGTAGTTTGTAATAGACAAAATCTATTGTGTTGGTTGTTTTTAGATTTTTTATTTACTTACTTTAACTTTATTTTTACATCAACATTACAAAGTATTAGGTATTATTACCTACATTACAAGAGTATTACGTTAAAACCATAGATATAATGGTTGAAACTATGAAAGTGGTTACTTGGAATTGGAAACGATTCTCATGGGCACGATAAATAATTAATATGTAGATATGGAAATAGTAAATAAATTATGAAACACTTACGTTAGGTAGGTACTATGTTTGTTACCTAATTAGTACTTAATAATTAACAATTTTTTATTAAGAAAATAAGCTATAAAAACACTCAATACTTATATAAGTATAGTTAAGGGAGCGTTAATATGTAACTTTACGATGCGTTACAGGGGCGGGAGGGGTGTGAACTAAGCGTTACGTAACATTTTTTTTTTTCAGAACGGTCACGTAGAGATTTGCTCTCACGCATTTTTTTTTGCGTTTTGACTTTTAGGTAAAAATGATCACTTGGGGGTTACGTAACGTTTTACGAAGGTGGAGGGGGGTATAGAAAAACCTTACGGCGCGTTACATGGGGGGGAGGTCAAAAATCATGTGCTAGGCAGAACTTAGCCCCATGGGAATCATGAATTTGAGGAAGTTTGTATGTAGATGTTAAGTACATATTTTTTGGTATTTACGTTGATTAAAAAACTTGACTTCAACTTTAAGCTGTAAGCTGCTAAAGCTGTAATTTGGCATGAATATACAAATGAGTAACGCCGACAAAGTGCCAAAGCAAAATTTTCTTTTTTTTTTAGGTTATCCCCACCCCATTACACATTAAAGTAGGGATATTTTTTTTTCTCGCAAAGTCCATTGTGTGGGATGTCGTTGTATAGGTCTTTAAAAAATACTGCGAGTTTGCTCAAACAGTTTTTTGATGAAGGCATTCGTTTATGAAAAATTAAGCTTTAAAGTGCAAATTTATGTTAGAATCAAATGTGCCAACCTAAACCACTCATACGGGTTGTGTTTAGGCGTGTGAATCGGAAAAACGACAAAAAAAAAGTGATTATAGAGGACAGTCGTAGTCGCACGCCACTTTGCTATGGGCAACTAGCAGCTGTCTTCTGTATCAATGAATGCCTTGAAGGAGCATCATGCAGGTATCAGTGGCATGCGACTACGGCTGTCCTCTATAATAATTTTCGTTTAATTACGTTATTTTCTCAAATTAATTAATTTAAGAATCATTTTCTTATTTAAGACCGCGGTTTTATTAGTCTGCGATTTTATTAGTAGTCGGGTTTTAGTTTTTTAAACATTTTTTTTTGTAATATCCTATACAAAATATTAAGTATGCATAATTTAACATTCAACAAAGAAACCCTAACCCTTAACCTTCAAGATTCCTTTATAAATTATATATATTATAAATTATTGTTATTAATATTATTTTTATTATAAATTATAAGGGAATCTTGAAGGTTAAGGACTTTCAAGTCCTAACCGTTTAGTAGTAGTGCCTTCCATAAACAGCTCACCTAGATAACCTGATAGAATACAACCATACTTAAAACATTGTGCTAGTAGATGCTTTGAATAGTAAAAGGGTCATGGGAGTCAAAAAAAATATCGCATTGGTGGTGAGAACAAGTGCCCTTCGTTTGCGTTAAGGGTACTTTTACACCCTTTATATGTGCCCATATTTTTTTAAAGGATTATCCTGCAACTCCTTACCGTTGAGGAGTTATACCTTCCATTATCAGCTCATCAATATGAAGTAGATACCTGCTAGATGCGAATACTTGAAAAACTTTAGAAAAAGCACGAAACACGTGCCTATAAAATTTGAGGGTTCCCCTTGATTTCTCAGGGATCCCATCATCAGATCCGGACGTGACATGGGACCACCTTGGGAGTACTTATACCCTTTCAAACATAAAAAGAATTTTGAAAATCGGTCCAAAATTGACGGAGATATGCGCGGAGATCCTCCTCCTTTTTAGATGTCGGTTAAAATTAGATAGTCGGGCCTAAATGTCGAGCAAAAGGATAAAAGATAATCCATATTTTTACTGCGATACCGAAAGAACGACTTAACGAGTAGATTTATGTTACAAACATTAAATGCACACTTAAAAGTAAAACCGGCCGACATTTCGCACAAACCCAAAATTAGAAAAATAAAGACAAATATGGCCATTTTGGTTAATTTTCAACGTGAGAATGGCGACTTAGTGCGTAGTCCCCATTCTCACTACTTCAAAAATATTCTGCAGTGTTTTTGCTAGTCTCAGTATTTGATAGTAGCACTTATAGACACCATACTAAAAGTAGGAGAATAATAAAATTGTCTACACAAAAACCATTCGTTTTCTACGGTGTAACATGTAAGTTCACACACAAATCTTTGAGCAAAACGAAAACGGTTCCTTTCAAAACCTTATCCTTGATCTCGTCGAAAAGCAAGTCAAGCGCTGCGCTAGCATGGATATTATAATATAGTCTAATCTGATCTCATTTTCATACGGCGGCCGTTCCGTGTCCTGACATGAGCTACAAGGTTCCTTCCACGAACTGCGGCTTCTGACGCCACCATAATATATCAACCAGTTTATGGGCTTACGTGCGAACGTGGATATGCCCGACAAACGCAATATTATGTTGAGGTGATTTACTTAATTATGAGTAGGCTATAACTATACCCTATTTGTTATAATAACTGTAATACTGTCTAGTTTTACAGTTATTGCAGCTTTTAGGTTTTCAACGAGTGAACGTAAAATTGAAGCTTTGATTTGCAGGTTGTTAGGTCCCTGGAGTTGTATGTTTCATTTCAATAAGACCTCTTTCAAAATTTTAAAATAGATAGATCTTTATGCAATAGGCATTTGCACGAAGTCGATAAACAACTTGATTTTATATTTATTTGCATTAATAAACATCTAGCAAACATTTGCCTAGAGACCGCTTCACGAGAACCTCAAGTGCTTTAAGAAACTGAGCTTTTATTTGTTATTTGCCAATTGAGATAATTATATAGGTTCTAGATGCACTCGTTGTTTGCACCGATTTAAAGGCACAGCGTCTCTGAGACACACTAACTATTAAAGCTCCCAGCATCCCCTCGGACAGTCACGATCGAAATGTGTATAAAACAGGCTGGCGTAAACACCAATCACCAGTCCGAGCTCGCCCGACCGCTTCTTGTTACAAGATTACAGAGGCGACTAACTCCACTTAATGTTTTCTAGATATTGCATCCAATGACAGTTCGCATGCTAGAGAAATGATTGAAAATTCCCTTCCAAGAAGCGTGAAATGAGAGGAGGGTGGTGCGTCGGCGCCGGGCGGCCGCACTCGCCTGCGCGCGCGCATTCCTGCTGACCGCAGCCCTGTGTTTAGGAGTCACTGGCATCCACACCGCCTGCGCACCACGGCTCATGTTCGCACATCACCATGCACACTTGTCTTACAGTATGTACAGCACAATCGAAGCAATATAAAACTACTACTAGCATTTAGCCTGCGACTTCGTCCGCAAAAATATATTTGGATAGCTTGGCTAATATGCATGCTATAAATATAATGTATAGTCTATATATTAGCAACCACGAATATACCTTATAACATGTTTAAGTAAAGATATATTTAAAGGTCTCGTGTGAGGAGGTAATTGCAATACGGTTCATCACATTCCTACGCTAATAAGGAAAATAATTATACAGAAGGGTAATCAAAATCTATTTTACAAACTTAATCCGTTCTGAGTTCCTTATTTAACTTTAATAAAATATTAATTTCAATTCATGCAGTTAATTGCCGAGCTTTAAGTAATACAGAAGCCGATTGCCAAAGTACCAATATAGATGGGAAATTTAATGTCGTAAATGTGTTCGACAGCATCACATCACGATTCCTGGCCACCTGCTATTAAACAAAACTAATTACCTAGGTACCTACCCAGTGTCCAGTGCATGTAAAAACTGTTTCGCATTTTAATGCATCGACATCTTTCACATTGCCAAACTTCAGCTTTTAGATTTTCAGTCGCTATTACGACTTTCAGAGTCCAAGGAAGGACTCTTTAGGCCCGGTTTCCACCAAAGCGTAGAGTAACGGAGACGACAGGAGATTATACGGAAATCGCCAAATCACATTCGTCAAAATTTACATTTGGTCTTTCGCTCTTCCAGTGATATATACCATAACAAATCAAAGTTCCTTAGTTTTGTCACTCACTCACTGACTGACTGACTAGCAGACATAGAAGCTTCTAGAGTACAATTAGTGTTTAGTATATAAATCATGGAAAAACGATGCGATATATATTTATTTAAAACATCAAAGATTTTTAAGTAGGGACTGAATATATTAACTGACTTGGTATTACATGGATCTCACTACTTTTTACGGTAAAAGAACTGAGTTGGCTTTTTTTACTTTTGGAGAGTTGGCTTTTTTACAAGTTTTGTATTTAGTGGGATTTAGTTTACTGCCACATTATCTAAGAATAAGGCTTTGTTGACGTCCATTTCGGGTTCACCAATTTGGGTGTATGAAGAACAAAATGTAAAGTTCTTCTTCTCCCATAGATGGCTCCGGCCGGACGAGTGTTATGTTTAGTGGACAACAGACTGCCTGATAGTTGTCGTTGGGTTCGTCATAACCTTACTTTCGCCATTCAGGGTTTTGATGTCCCTGTCGGGGCTGCGTATTGTTCGAAAGAGATACCGCGGCCCTGGACACAAAGGGCTAAGCAGGGACATGGGTGGTTTTTAGTCAGTAGAATCTGACACTCCCTTTCGAGTCCGATGACATGTTGAAGGTTGCGGGGATCCGCTGGACACGAGACGCACGGGTCAATGTGGTGTGGCGACACAGTGGACGTCTTTCGGCTAAAACGATAATGATGATGATGAAGACTGACACTCTCCCTTCTGCTCCGCTCTGAGCGGGAATAGTCATTTGATGATTTCCCAACCAACAAAAAAAAGTGTTTTAATGTCAGTTCTTCATTTTTGCCATAGACAGCTTGCCGTGCATATGATTGGAAATTCAAATCATAGGCACGAACTATGCTTTTTGTACTGTGTATACAATGTTGCACCTACTCCCATTGTAATGCCGCTACGACTATTACATAAGACAGAGAACACAACGCCCGCACAGACTATACGAAGCGTTGACATCCATAACATTGTACTAGGAGTAAATGCACAGGAAACGGCCTGTGAGTGCCTGTGAGTCGGACACGCCATTACAATTAACTGTCCAAGACACCGATCAGCATCGCAGCAGTAATTACCGTCACGCAACTAGAATCATTTCATGGAGAACCTTTCTAACCGACGCTTTTGAAGATCGTACTCCCACGGGCTGAATACACTAAATATGATGAGTAATATTGTTTAGTGCTCCACAATGAGTGATGGGGGTTCACACGGTGGCGTGTCGTATGTTGGTTTTAATAAATTCGAGTTTTAAATGTGTTTTTAGGATTACACAACTTTGTGTGTGACTCGAAGCCGTTTTATGGAAAGCCTGCTGATTTGTAAACTATGTACAAGTGGCAAGGAATTCTGCTGGCCGTAGTTTGTTACAGTCCTTCAATTTCTGATAGGAAAACATGTAGCGTTTTGAATACGCAATACTCGATCAGTCGTTTGAGGCGAGCTCTCTCTGCTCCACAACTACCTAGATTCGACTTCCTGGTCAGGCGAAGTGTTATTGGGTTTTTACATCCGTTCTCAGTAGCAGCCACGGAGTCTGGATTTATGCCCGATTGATAGACTCCATTGCTCTTTATTGCATGAAAAATTAATCAGCTTGACAATGTAAATCACATCATGCATATTGTTGAATAATTATTGCCAAAATCCCGCGTAGGTACACCAAATGCCCTGAGGACGTCAGGTAGCGTTTTTTCAATTTTTGGACGCGGCGACAGATTTAATCGATAAAAAGGGTAGATTTAAGGGATATCCTCATGCTCCTGCCATTATCCTAACTCAATTAGGGTCCGTTCAGTATGACTTCGTCTTCCATACTTCTGTGTAAAACGTCATCTTATGATCCGCCTTTCTATATAATATCTACAGGGTGAAAGGAACACTACACTCAAATGGAAACCACGTATTCAGTACATAATTCTGAACATAGGTAAGCTCCTCTATGTGTAGAAGGGGGGGGGGGGGGAGGGTTTCAGTCTTATATCAAACCACATCTTCGCAAACGTGACGCCCAAGATTTTTAGCCATTAGACATACAATCACCGCTTTCAGCATCTTCATACAACATATGATGGTATAGTCATTCATAAAAGCTATACTTACTACTAGCATCAACATTTTAAGGTACTGTATCAGGGAAAACCGTTAAGTTTCAAAAAACATATCAAAGATACGAATGTCTTCAAACTCCTTTTTTATGGAGGTTGGGAATCATCAAATGATTCCTCTCGCTATGGGCGGAGCAGCGGGAGTGTCAGACTTCTACTGACTAAAAACCACCCATGTTCCTTCATAGCCCTTTGTGTCCGGGCCGCGGAAGGTAGGTAATAAAATCATTTTGTTTCAGTGTTGAACAGCCTACTGAATCAACGTCAATGAAATTAGTGTTGTGTTCGTCTAGTCCATTTTTTGAGTTTTTAATGAGTCATTTAGTCGATTACGGTCCACTGAAATAATTTAGAATAATATTATACTATATTATAGCAGGTAGGTAAGGATTTATATTTATAGATGCGTTATTTAGGCCGTACTGGGATATTGCGGGGCTGTCTTGACTGTCGTGGACATTGATCAGATCTTGAGCCTAGTTTGAACAATGAATTGATTTTCATTTTCATTGTGGACAGGGGCACATCAAAATAAACAGACCGTATTGTTTCACACAAAAACATTTTATTTTAAACGTATTAAATAACAACTTAGGTAGGTATCTAGGCCCAAACAATGTACTTAAAGCTAATTATGCTTAACCAGCAGAAAACGAATTAATTTTCACAGCCATTCCAATGAAAAACCATTTGCTAGGCTACCTAGTACCTAATACTTACACAACAATGGTTTTCCTGAAATGTCTTTTACGATTTTCAAGAGTTTCATGCTGTAACAAACACTTCGTATATTACTTAATGATTGTACAACATAATATCTTACGTTTAGGTATGTTTGTTTTCCGTCATAAGGAAACAAACACAATTCTTACTTGCAAACAATTAAACAGTTCGTAATGGCTCTCGAACTGGTCATAAATGTCATGTTTGCTTATATAACTAAGGTGCATTTGGTTGGATACTAGTCTTGAACCTAGGTACCTACTTAATACTAGGCATGTGTGATTTCTTCACCTTCAGCAGGCCTATTGCGTATCTTTTAAATGACAGTGGCTATACTAGAGTGTCCATCAATTAACAGTCAGTTGAGTGATTGAGTGTCGTTTATGAAACAAAACTCAGCAACTTAGTTTTTTATCTGTGGTCATTACTTTAAACGGTACGGTCTACATCGTAAAAGCTCCACAAAGTACATAGCACGCTATCAATTAAAATAGTTTTATTCGGAATGTTCACACAGGCACTGTAGGCGCGCTTTCAATAGTACCCCATCATTAGCACTAGTTTCACAAAACATGACGCAGCTCGGTGCCGCAGCCGGTGGGCACCCCGCGTGACGCAGGGGCCGCAGGGAAGTCAATGAAACACCGCTTTGATAGCCAACATCGGCGACACGCACTGTGCGCAAATTGTTGCCTACCTACGGTTACGCAACGATAAAATTGTCGCTTGCATGCCGCCACTGTGCAACGTGGCGAATAAAATAACCACTCCAACTGCCACCGTTTCCTGGGACTTGTCTGTCGCATTGTGAAAGAATTCCGACGTTGCATTATTGTGAATGCGAAAATTATGATTCAGAACATGTTATGAATAATAGGGAACATAAATTATGTCGTCGGTACCTGCCGGGCGGCCTACTTATCTTACCACATTTGCGCTAAAGGTAAAGGGTGAGAAGGTGTTTAATCGTAAATCAAATGCAAGGAGCAAAGTACAACGTGACAGCTTTATAAGCAGATTAACCTTTATCTGCGCCTAACTTGGCACAAGATACAGTATCTGCATCAGCGATTTCTTATAGATAGTTCTTGGTTTTTTGGAGGTTCATCAACAGTCCTGCCCGACTAATTTGGCTATAATAGGGTATTATTACAATAGTACTAGTCCGTCAGAAAGATTTCCAAAAAATAACAGACACGTATTTTTTCATTTTTCACGTAAACAAAAGATGAAGACGATACAGTGCTTCGAAAAGTCGTGTCAAGTCGTGTGACGTCACAAAGTTAGTACTATTTTACCCACAAAGTGACCCCCCGATGATCTTTGACACGTTTTATTTTCAGCAATTTTTATTAATTTGATAAAACAAAAAAACACGTACTTACCTATCCAATATTTTTCGATAATCTAACAGACGGACTACTTAATTAGATTTTTTTGTGAAATACCCTGTTCCTCGTCAAGATAAAGAGAGTACCTACGTGAGTTTCAGAATGCAGAACAGTTATGTGCCACGTCACGGCTCATGCATGTCAAACGTTACCATTACCAATCAGAAAGGCTTTACAAATGGCCTGTAAATCATGGTTGTTACTGTACATGTGTTTTTCCGCATATTTACGTAGATACGTAGGTATTAGCTCCAGTAACGTATTGCATAACACAGTGATTGTCGTAGCCAAGAACCGTCCACGGGCCCTCCGTTCACCAATTAATCCGTCCAATTGAATATCTAGCGCAAGACCTATGTCTTTGCAGTACATTACCTAGTCAGCTGCCTGTCGAACCGCCAATAAACGCTTGTTTGATTTACAATTATTGGTTTTGTCGTTAAATCACCGTAGCGGACGATATGGACCATTGTTTCCAATGAAAATATTTATGTCTGATGTAATTTTGTGAATTGTATGTGGCGAATGATAAACGAATTTGCATTGCAAAACCTTCATGGCAACATGCATCAATAGATCGCCAAACTTTGATAACATTCCCATAACGTACGGTGTGGCTATGATTGCTCAGGTAGTGTTTCCTTTGAATTAGGTATTAATAAAATCACGGATAGAACATTCCGCATAGCATTGCAGTGCTCGGTGGACAGGTGTTGTACAACACAATAACTTCAAGGTGTCAGTGAATGGTCGCTGCGTGAATGAACACGGCATTAGCGACTAATACTAGTAATGGCTCCGTATCGGAGCAGTTGGTCGCGATCATAAACAAACGACTAATAGAACGGACACTGTGCCCCAGTTAACGATACATTTAATTCCACTACAAGTGTCCTTCTTAATCGTAGATATTGGCTCTAAGGCCACCTATATAATCTGACGATCGACTAGCTAATAGGTAAAACATAGCTACAACGGAACGTAGATATCTAATAAAATTCCTTGCAGTCTCACGTTGAATGTTTTGTGTCGACATAAATTAAGGCCATCAATGAAAATCATATTAAGCATAAAAATTACGTGGTTGTGCGCACTGAAATGTACCTATAAAGAGAGCATGTAGGTATTATTCGACAATATTTACAACTTGTTAAAATGGTCAATTCGTATATCCAACGAGGTCTGCGCGTACGCACCTCACGGCTCGTAAAGGTGTTTTGTTACACGATGCTACTCACGTTTTATGTCTTAGTCAATGGTACAGAGGTATAAAATATAACCAACTATCTCATTTTAAACCAATATGAAACATTTTATTTTATCTTTTGGCGGCAAAATGTAGTAAACCGTGTATGGTAGCAATTTTCTCACGCACGGTGCGTGAATGCGTGGTCACCGAAATTAAATAACGATTTTATATCCGTTGACAGCAACGGCTTAATTTACAACTTCCATGAATATTCAAATATGGATATTCGATCTGATTATGACAGGTGTTGGTAATATCACATTACATTTCCTCTAAAAGGTTACTGCATTTATTATTGTAATGAGCTTTAATGTGAATGTAAACGCTTTAGACAGACCTTAAAACGCGTGCGCGCTCAGTCGAATGAGCTGTTTAAAAGGAGATATATTTCATTGGCATTACAGGTTCATGTGTATGACTGGTTGCTGCTAAATGCAATGGTCTCGTTATGATTTAATGGAGCGGCATTCAAAAGTGGGCAATATTTCCACAGTTATGGACTCTTAAGAACGTTATTCAGAATAGCCACTTTGTTTTATAAGTTTGTTTATATGTAGCTATTTTGTACTGTGTTGAGCTCGTAGCTAAATAATAACTGCCACTCAGCAGGGCTATGCTATCATATTGTCCTTGGATTAACTGTCAAATTGGTTATGGTTTATTACAAAATGGAACCATTTGACAGTTAATTGATGGACACTATTAGATAGCCACTGTCATTTAAAAGATACGCAAGTCGATCTTTAGGTTAAGCCGCGGTTCCCTAGGTTGGTCCGTGGGTGGGCGACTACCCATTACATACCGAAATTTCTCCGTGCGTCGGAAAGCACGTTTAACCGTTGGTCCGGCTGTCGTTTCAAGATCTTTTACAGTCGTTACAGGTAGTAAGTGACTCGATAGCCTAACAACCAGTCTTACCAATGGGTATCGTATTACCCAGTACTAACTGGGTTGTGGAGCTCAGATAGGCGACTGATTCATGTAAAATTCTGGTATTCAGCTGCATCCGGTTAGACTGGAAGCCGACCCCAACATAGTTGGGAATCTAGGCAGATGATGGATATTTATTAGACTTCTGTTTATTGAACCGGGACACAGATTTGACTTTGGTTTTGCTTATAAAAACATATATCACCCTCTCAAACACACGACTTTCTCCCATGGTAAGCAAAAACTACAAAATACCACCCTGACGTAGGTACCTACTTCATTTGCTTGACGCTTGCTTGTAAATGAATAAATTAAATTGCTTCTTCTTCCTGACCTTGCTCGAAGTTTTATTTTGGGTCGGCAGTTTTGTATAAAACGTTGTTTGTCCTCAATTCTCCCCTTTCAACTGTCACCATTCAATCACTTTTTCATTCATCACACACTCAGTTCACCTTTTTTAAGTGTTTCTCTCCCTCCATCAACATTTCTGCTTTATTAATTGCATTTTGGATTTTAAGGACTGGTTCTGTTTGCGTGTACAGCCGCGAGAAATAATATGTAAACACCAGCACGGCTATTGCGTATCTTTTAAATGTCAGTGACTATCATATTGTCCATTAACTGTCAAATTGGTTATGGTTTAGTAAAAAATGGAACCATTTGACAGTTAATTGATGGACACTATATGATAGCCACTGCCATCTAAAAGATACGCAATAGCTAGAGCATGCACCCGGTTCTACCCGGTTCTGAAAGAACCGGGTATACCCGGTTCTTTCAATGTATCTACAGAACCGGATCCGGAAAGAGCAAACCCGGTTCCCCGGTTCTTTAAAAAAAATTGTTCGCATTATTTCTTCCATTCAAAATACGCGTTAGTAATTCACGTTTTTACAAGCTGGCAACGTCGCATAATGCGACGAGCGAGACAAGTGTAAGCGACTCGCATACACGTGTCTCACTCGTCGCTAGCCGGCCGTCCGTCTCTCGCCCGCCCCGCACACCCCACGCGCACGACACGTCACTCGTCAGTCGTCACACGAACCTCCTGGACCGTGCACGCATTTATACATTCCAGTGACGATTTAATTGTGCTATGCAGACGAAAATGACGACGATGATGATGGTGTTCAGTTTGTGGAAGAAACACAAAGAGAGCTGTCTAATTTCAAATATTTTGATTTATTAGCAAAAGTCCGAAAGGTAGCGAAGAAATTTAAAAAACCCCCGACCAAAAACGACGATGTGAACAGTTAAAATTGAAATGACTTTTTTTGAAAATGGTGGTAGTCGAGGCACAAATCTTTCGACTGCATATAAATACTTAAAAGCTATACCGCCGACAAGCGTAGAGCCTGAGCGAATTTTCTCCTCGGCAGGTTATATTTGCAATCGCCTGCGCAGCTCACTGAGCGACCGGAGTTTGGACGTTATTAGCTATTTAAGATCCTATTATCAGGACAAAAGATTTTAAAAGACAACTGTTGCTGTGCTGTGGCTGTCGTGGGACTGTTATCTTTAATAACCTTCTTTTTTTATAGTAACTGAATATATAATACCTAATGAAGATTTTCGATAAACGACTTTCTTTCGTTTATTTAACTTGCGTGTATCATGTTGGATATGTTTGATTTTTTAGATTTTATTAATGTTTTTGAAGTGTTAAATAAAAATATTTGATTTTACTAATATAAGATAATTATAAAGAAAAGTACTACTCGTAGTATTGTAACTGAGACTGATTTGTTACAAAACTGTATGACTGATTTGTTACAAAACTTGCAAATATATATTGATTAGACAAATGTAAACTATTTGATTTCATATTCCTAGTGGTAATTGCTTACCCTGACAAATTCTATACAAATTTATTCAAATCCAAAAAAACTTAAAAATTTATTTGCCGGAACCGGGGGAACCGGTTCCCCCGGTTCTAACTGCCTACCAGACCCGGTTCTCAAAAACCTGGAACCGAATCCGGTTTTGCATGCCCTAGCAATAGCCCTGCTGGCAAGGTTTAGACGTGATTTTTTCTCGTGAAATAACGATGATATCATTGAGATATGGCCTACTTGGCAATATGGTTCCAAAATATTAGTTTCGTTACGTAACATGAAAATTAAATCACGTTATTTTTAAGTGTAAGTATATAAATATTCCCGTCGGGGCTGCGGATTGTTCACAAGTTACCGCGGCCTCGACATATAGGGCTCAGAAGGAACATGAGTGGTTTTTAGTCAGTAGAAGACTCTGACACTCCCTTTCGCTCTGCCCAAGAGCGGGAGGGGTTATTTGATGATTTTCCACCCGCCAAAAAAAAAACGTAATATACTTAATGGTACTCGTGACTATAGTGGCAAGTGTGGCAACGCAAAAGACTGGGTTCAATTAAAAATAGTAATTCAAACAAGTTTTCTGATGGAAATTCACTTTTATTATAAAAATAATTGATGTCTGTTACATAATACAGTAGATACCGAGACTTATAGTAGGTACTTACAGCTAACACAGTACATTTCAGTACTTAATAACAATTTTTCAAGCAAAGGACAAAACTATAATTAAACATGCAAGATTTGAGAAAAGGTGTGTCATTAAAACAAAGCAAAGCGTTCCTTTGTAGTCTCGGAGTTTCTTTGACGAATTCATTAACAGACCCTGAACAAAACCTCGCCATTTAGAACGGTACAGTATTAAATGCAACGTTATTGCAATCAATGACCTTTGACTAACTGCCACAGGAGAACTTATGCAACAGAGTATCTAGTTATGTACTATGAACTTTTTGCCAAACTCGATTACCATGCACCGAGACTGATTGTTGCAAAAAAAATGAGAAAACAAGGCGTGCCTGTTGTAACCGGCGAATTGAACATAAAACTGCAATAATGATTGTGGTGTCACAAGCTGACAGCAATCGTGACCGCGGCGGAGTGGCGGGCGCATCGCGAGCTGCGCGGGCGCACCGGCGAGCTGACACCGCAATCGGCGCGCGCAGCCGAGCCCGCGTAATGACAGCTCTGCCGCCATTAGTTCTCATTACCCCACAGTCACGTACCGCAGGCAGAAATGGATTTGTCTTTGCAAAAATAATGATTGTAGATTGCAGACCGCCTTCAAAGAAAATTGGATTCGAATGCGCGTAAACAGGATCCAGGGTTAGGCGGTTCACATCGCTGCCCTTGAGCAACCGTGGACGTTGCACTCGCCGTTCTGCCGGGAGTTTACCGTGCTCTATATTATCCTCCGAGAACTACATCTAGGTAATCGCTTACTGTAATTGCATCATTCTATTTTACATTTGTGATTTGCACAGTCAACTATTACAGACCAATGTCAATATTCTTAAACAATGTAGGTAATATTTTGTCGTTACTAGGCAGAAATGAAATATCGACACACATTTGGCAGATTGCATTTTATCAAAAGCAAGTGACAAATCGATGCTGAGTTGTCCGTAACACGATACGAAACACAATTTTATGTTATGTTTTGATACTCGATACCTTCTGACTTAGCTAATTTATAACGAGATGGGAAACCAGCTCCACGTAGTAGGTAGTACCATTGAAACGAAATGTTGTAACTTAACGACTGTATGATTCATGCTTCGCTTGCGTAAAATATCGCCGAGGTACATTATGTGTACCTAATTATAGTTAAATAAACTTCAAATACGAATCCACGTACGATGAGAATTCACATTAGAATACAAGTAGTTACACAGTGAGTCGCGAAGATAGAATGTCACCTTACAAGTGGGTACTTATCAACAAAGCTCTCAATAACTAGCAATCAGAGTTGATTATTGAATCAATAACGTTATGCATCGTCGAGCCCGGAGTCTATAAAATGTGTCCAACACTTCATAAACCAGATGAGCGAGAGCGACCAGTGCGGCGCGTTGAAACAAAATCCAGTAGCCGTTGAGGTAGTAGAGGCATCGACCTCGAACATTTCACACATAAATCTTGTTCACAGTCCCCGTGAGCCGTGTTCGGTGTTCGCTAACAAATTACAGCGCGTTATCCGAGCGCGGCCGGCCGAGGGCCGTTATTACAACTAATTGGCGACAATCAAGCTGGCTACTGCTTTGTGCCGCACAATTTTTCGTCGCATCACTTCGTTTTTCAGACAATTCAAATTCTAACTTTATTTGTGTTATTTGTTCTGTTTGACTATTATTCAGCGCGGGTTCCTCAAACTTTACCTATTGCTTTATTTATACATCCTGAGAATCTTAAGTGTTTTCAAGTTCGGCTTGTATTGTATTGACAAAAGGGGTTCATCAATATCTATAACGCGTATTCCGCTGCATAGACATGCGTCAAATCTGGTTGGGGGATCTTCGTAAACAATCAAAAGCTAATTTAAATTCCTGTTATTTTGTCGTCCTCGTTACTGTTATTGAATACCTATGCTACGAGGTACTTGCATGTTTTAACGTCCATGGGAACTAGGGAGGGTGCACTTTCCCCCTCGCCGTCTATTTCAAGCACCGTGCAATGTGTGCATGCATAACAATTCTAATTAGCATACAGTGTAATTTATTTATTTGTAAGTCCAGTCTCTTCAACCGAGAATAAACCTTGACTCATCGATTGCCATTTCATTCACAGAAAAAAGTCTCCATTTGATATCTAAGTGGCGTAGCATGGGCACCGGTGCAGCACCCGCGTGGCAATAGCTGTGCGAACATTATACTAATGCGTTGTAGTGCTAAACAAAGGAAACTTACGTTAGGTCGGGCGGTTCCCTCGACCCTCGCGGTTCGCACGGCCCAGCTAACGCGGAAGCGCGATGTTTACACGACAAAAAAATAGCGTTCATCGTGAGCACGCGCATACAATACACATAACTCCGACTTCATGGGAATAACGCAACGGCCTACACAGCTACACTTTTGTTTATCGACGCTTATATTTTAGCATCTTCATGCGGCCCTGCCTGCGCTGGCTGCTTCCAGTTCTGAGTTATATCCGAAAGAAATAAACGATCTATTCAAGTTGTCCTCTACGCCTGAATAGTTATTCTTCGTATTCCATTTCCTATAACATGTTCTGGAATAAACTCGAGTTGTAATATTTGCGCTAGATACATATCGTTTGAGTATTCATGAAGATTGTTCGTGTAGTGGGTAGGTACGCAATAAATCTAAATAGCATTTTGAGGATAATCTCAATATTGAAAGTCTAAATCAAAGGTCAACCGTATCCCAGACATGATTACATTAGATACGAGTATGATGTTTCAAGTTCTGGAATGTTTGAAAATGAGGAGATCCTACTGAATTTTATCTATGTGATGGTATTAGCTTTAGAAACATGATTGATTGACATGTACAGTCAGTTCAGCAATTAGCTGACCCACCTTTGCATATAGGTACATGTTTGAGATTTTTTTAGAATAAGAATTGATTGAATTCAAAATTCTTTTGTATTTTATTTACTTTGCTCAAATAGTAAAAATAGTTAATATGCTAATTGCTCACGAAAGACGCGTTAAACACAAAAAATATAAGCGTCCATAGTCCATTTCAAAACATAGTTAATCTTGAAATTAAACGCCATCTAATTAATCTGGAAGATAATTAAACACGTTCATAGAAAAACCGAGTAGCGGAAAAATTACAAGTAATAAAGTTAATGCGATAATTTGTTATGAGAAATGTTAAAGCGTGGAGAGGCGAGCGTTGTATCTACGAGGCGAATGGTCCGTACGTCTAATTCTCACTTTTAACAAAACGTTTACAAACGGCGCCTTACATAATTATTTTTTGTCGGGCCCGCGCTTTTATACCTTCTACCTGGGACTTGGTACCTGCCCCACTAAACCCACTACCCGGAACACTATTAAGTAACTCTACGAGGCATAAAAACATGTAGAAATAACACAGAGCCGGCACTCTTGATGGACACAGTATAATTTAGTCTGAAAAGAATTTGTGAAATTGCTTTGTTAGACGCGCTGGGGTTCTCGAGAAGGCGGGCGTTTCCTGAGAAAGCCGAACAATTTGTTCATTAGGGGTAATCGCCAAGGGTTTGAATGATAGGTCGTTTTCAACTCCGGTTTCTAGAACTGGCGGGAAAATTATTGTTATTACCACTGCGTGGCTATTATTACCGAGGTTCTTTTGTAAAAAATAGGATGTTATCTCCGAGGGTTTTACAATCTTGCTTGTGGTATTTGGAACTGAAAACAGGCATAAAGAACAGGTTCTTCAGGTATTAGGGGCAATACATACGAATTCTGGAGTAGACTTCGGGCACAGGATCTACTTTTGGAACTACTACTTTAGATATAAACGAGAATCGGGTTTTGAAATGTATTGTCCTGGACAACCGTTTTTATAGTTGTCAATTTCCTTAGGACACGGGGTCTTTCAAGAACTGGTAACTATAAAAACGGTTTGGCCAGATTCCCGCCATAGCAATGAGGTAAATATCGGTCCTTTGAAAGCAACTTTTGAAGGACGATACGCATACACAGATAAGCGTCACTATGAGGATCTTAATTGCCGAACATTCAAACGGAAGTAAATCGGAAAAACCAGCGCGCTGATATCTTATACGTAAATTATCCTCTTAGGTAAATTATTCATTCATTGCCTCCTTAGAGCGGTCGAAGCCGCCTCACAGGATGCGAAATGTAAATAACACGATAATGAACTAAAAATCAACAAAAACATTTTACATAACAAATAACATGGAAACTAATCTCTTTGAGAATCATTTGCGACCGCTGTCGGATGTACATCAATGTTGTGTAGGTACAGCGTCGGTGTGCGGGGCGCGGGGGGAAGGTTGTCGGCCCCGGCCCGTGACGTCACCGCACTGACCACTCCGGGACCGCCACAATGGCCTTTCTCAGAAGGAGCAGATGCGCCTGCGCCGCTATCTGCCGCCACCCCCGCTCCCCGCGCCCTACACGCTCACCCCGGCTCCGGCTGCACGTGAGGTTTCCAAATGGACGCTGATAACCTTACAGGTCCAATCTAACAAATATACCTCGCATTCTTCAACCGACGCTCAAGTGACTTAATTGCCAAAAAAACCTTCAATTTACCTTTGAAATTGATGAAAAACAACTACAAAAACTTACGTTGAACAACCAATAGCTAACAGGCGCGGAGTGTATCTAAATGAAATTATTTGGGCGGTCGCGCGCAGGTCTGTAGAGGCGCGGAGGTAACCTCGGCGTTAGAGCGCGTACCTGCCGCTCAACGTATCATTACGCGCACAGTAATCATACCCTCCGTAATCACCGCTCTGCCGCTGTCTGCAGCCGATGAACCGCTGCCTCCCGTAGAACCTCGCAACTTCCATGGATGAGTGTGGATCTAGTCATGGTGTACAGAAACATGCACTAAACCTCCACTCATCGAAAGAAATTGACCTTTCCGCCGCCGCTGATTGGTGGAACCGTCGAGCACGACGCACTGCACGCACTGATCGTTAGCGATGTCACGTTGTAGCACCGAACCGTTCACGAGCACGTTGCCGTGTTTTTTTAAACAATCATGATTGTATGCGGCGCGCGCTTAGCGGAGGAGCGCGGCCCGCGCGCTCTGCCCGCTCACTACGAAATAAACGGTCGAGATTTGAAATCTGGAAAGCTAGACGCTGCGCGTGCGGCGGAGAGGGGAGGCGACGTGTGGCGGCGACCAATCGCGGCGCAGCACTGCC
This sequence comes from Diarsia rubi, assembly GCA_932274075.1. Classification (NCBI taxonomy): domain Eukaryota; kingdom Metazoa; phylum Arthropoda; class Insecta; order Lepidoptera; family Noctuidae; genus Diarsia; species Diarsia rubi. The sequence continues at coordinate 8,644,423 of OW026414.1, forward strand.
GTGGAGGGGCGCTCCGCCGCGCCGCCCGATATTATCTTTCTACAAGAACGTTATTTTCTTTCCTACTCGCCAGTCCGTTCAACCGACAGCGGAAGTGAAATGAACGCGCGCGTAAACTGCACACTCGGTGGTAGTGCTCGCAGTCGCACTATACCCACCTGACAACACATTTTAAACGGCTGACGTTATGAATGAAAGTAAAAAGATACTTTATGGATGAGGCAGTCAATCATGTCGTCGTTTGGTACAATTAAGTCAGTTACCTATACAACAAGCTGATTTATTTGCTTGTTATCGATAGACTTGCAATCCAATCTGAATGCCATTGAGATTACAAAGGGTATTAGAGGCATGTTTGCAGCTGCAGCGGTAATTGCGAGGTTCTGTGACGCTCACAAACCGTGCAATTCCGCGTTGACAATAATCACACGGTTAAAATGCGCACATTATAATCAATAAACTATTTCTTGAATATCTCATGCACAAAGGCATCATTTACAAACTACGTGGAATTGAATTCAAAATGTATTATTAAGTTTTCATTGAAACCGTAAATATTACCAACACGCGTACCTACAATTACAGATGTGTAACTATCAGATATTTATATATACGGACATTATGCAGACATTATACCGCCCTAAACTTCAAACTGGTTTAGATAATAGAATTTAATGCTTTAAATTCGTGATGTATTAGGAGTCGATTTAGAATTTTAGATCCAGCTGCTATACTAGACAACACTGAGGGCGGTAAGTTAGTATTTAGTCCATTAGACACAGTCATTACGAGGACTATTTTATCATTTCGAATCAAGCACAAGTTTCCTTTGCCCTATTTATCTATGGGTTTGCACCTTTAGGCCCTATCTAAAAAACTACCCAGTAATTTCGAAAAGAACAATGATCTGATGAAGAAACATTCAATAGTCAATATCTAACGGCTTGCAGTAACACAAGATGCAAATAAGATTATCTAACAAAGTTCAAGCAGGTCACTGTATGCGATATTAACGGGCTAAGACAGGATGAGGCGTTTTGCAACGACCGACAATACGACAACATTACATATATGTATTTTGCAAACATCATATTTTAATCATAATAATATGCACGAATAGTGTGTGTGAGTTTTTAGATGTGATTTCAGTTCAGATGACTGAATTGATAACACCACGCATAAATACCTCTCAGTATGAGAGATTCGGTGGCTAATTAATTAAAAACAGCCGCTCATGGTGGATCTTCAGGTTAAGCCGCACTTGGCTCGGTTGCGCCGAGGATGGGTGAACATCTATTTTATACTGAGTTTCTTCCGACCTTAATCCGTTGGTCCCAATGTTATTATACCCTTAAGGATTTTTTTAAAGATGAATCTCTGTACTTAACAATATAATGCTGACATACAATTTAATATTTTACATTTATATCTTTAACTTGAATGAATTGAATTGACTATTTATTAACTTTGACATGAAATGAAATTGATTATGAATAATAATAAAATTGAATTGCCATGAAACTAATTATATTGTAAGACATTTATATTTTAATTTAATCGTATGTATAATCGTCCTTTTTGTAATTTGTAAGTATGTCAATTGGCAAAACATAGCGCACCGCCCTATTTTTAAGAGCTTATATGTAATTATTACCTATGTTTACGAATAAATGATTCTGATTCTGTCCCAGCTGTAATTTGTAAATCTTGGACAGTCGTTACAGGCAGTCAGTAGCCCGAAAATCTGACATCCAGTCTCATCAAGGGGTATCGTATTACCCAGTAATAACTGGATTGTGTAGCTCAGATAGGCAGTCACTCTGTAATACGGGTATTACAGTGCATTCGGTTAGACTGGAAGGCGCCTCCAAGATAGTTGGGAAAAGGATAAGCAGACGATGAGAATGCGAGCTTCGATGGAGTTACTCACGGTGGTCCTTTCCACCGTTATTGACTTACTGGCCTAACATCATTATTTTATGACACAAACCGGTGCATTGGATACAGATAAAATCCGCTATTCCATAGATGTTGTCCATGTAGGTATTGCATTTTATATAGAAAACCCTGTTTCGCCTGATCCATGGTTTAAGTTAGTGACCCAAAGACCTTACCATCGTGATATTTTTGTGTGACAACATGGGGCCAAAGATTTAATTTCGATATTTTCAATCATAGTAACATTTCAGCGGTATTGCTCTCTTTGTTTTACTCGTTAAAGGTCATTTACTCCACTATACACTACCACTCTTATTTACAATGAATGTTTAGCAATAAGTACCATTCTGCAATAAAACTATGATAATTAATGATAGTGCTTCTAATCGCGGCAAAATTGGTTTTCTATAAGGGCGCAATCGATATGAAGGGCACCCCTATCGTGTTAGTTTTTAATGGGACAAGCCCGCCTCACTATTCCCAAACCACTGTAACTCCTGTAAGCCAGAATCAACAGTGGCGACCGCAAGAAAAGCACCGAGACAATGAAGCTCGACGAAGTCCCAGAGAAATGATTTCACTGTCTTCGATCCCGCAACGAAATTAATCAGAAAAGAATAGCGGAGGAGTAGGAATATATAATAAGATCGTGTTAGTTTGTGTATCACAATCCTCGCAATTAAATTTTTAATGCATTTTATAAATATGTTGTTTCAGTTTACACTTTTTTAGTCAAAGAGCCTACCCAGGTTACCAACGACACGAGACAGACCAAAGACCTGGTCAGAGTGTCAAACTAGAGTACGATGATAGAATCCAGGATCAGGTAAAGTCACTTAGCATTGGATGGATGTGGGTGCAGAAGAAAAGAGAGCTAAAAATATTTTCATATTTCTATTTTCCAATCATACAAATTCTTCAATACTGGTGCATTCACAAACGCATATCAATGGTATATAACAATCAACCATAATAAACATAGAATAACAAATTAAAAACTATCTTAACATTTACCCATATTATTATGATGTAGCAATTTCAATGACAAATTATTTCTAAACGTTAATTTTAACATCACACAGCTTTGATAAAATGAATTAGTGGAACCGGGATATCACTCGACGACGTAACTTGATATGTACGAATGGCCATGTGTCATTGTTTCACAGAACAATCGCATCCATCTGTAAAATGTAGTGAGGAAAATGTTGAGTATGAATGTGTGCTATACGAGTAGAGGAAGACCAAAAACGTTGGATGGACTGTGTGAAGGACGATTTGTCTAGAAAAGAGGTGTTCAGGTGGTGTCAAATAAATTAAATGAATAGCATCCAGATCTGTATTTCGATTTAGGTCTATATCCCAAGAGATAGCGGCACATACGCCATCTACAAACTATCATTGGGAAATAAATTGTACTTTTTTTATAGAAGTGGAACTGGATTCATACGTCCGATGCTGAGTCAAGTTATCTATTAACGCGAAAGTGGCGTAATGGAAGTTTTGAAAAGCTACGAACTTGGACATGAGCGGCAGCGGCACACTATGAGTCCCAACTACAAAAATCAAATATAACATCGTATACAGTTGCCTATAACTCTGAAAAGGAAACTTATGGACATGTGTATTCTTCCCGTCTTGACTTGGTGATGGTGCACAGACTTGGTCTTTGACAAACATCCAGAAGTCAAAACTCAAGGTTTGCCAACGAGCAATGGAGCGCAGTATACTAGGTGTTAAATTAAAGGATCGTGTTCGAAACACAATGCTTCGTTCCAAAACAAAAATAGCTGACGTGGCCCAAAAGGCTGCTCAACTCAAATGGGACTGGGCAGAACATGTCTGCCGCATGCCGGACAAACTGTGGGCCAAAATAGCAGGAAACTGGTGCCCTGACACAGTGAGACGGGGTCGTGGCAAGCCACGAAGGAGATGGCGGGATAAATAGATCAGTTCCGTCACAACTGGAAGGAGGACGCGCGGGTTTGAGAGTAGTGGAAAGAGTGGAGGGAAGCCTTTGCCCTGGAGTGGGACAGAGCAGGCTAGTTCAAAAAAAATACAGTCGACATCACCTCGTCTCAATTTTGATAGCTGATCCGAAGCGATGGCTTTACGGTCGGTGCTTAAAAGAGTGTGATGCTGTATGGCGTTTCACAAAAACAATCCTGAATGGCTCCAGGTGTTTACAAAATACTACTTTATTTTCCATGACACTTTTACAGACTGTGGTTTTGCATCCTCGTACAATTCAAGAAGTCATTTCTTTATCTTCTAAACGGAAATTGGTAAGTGTGAACCACCCGTGTTAAAACGCGGCCCGTCTGTTACTCGCTCCATAACTGCGCTTTCACACACGCAAACAGATACTAACGGTTATTCGATATTATTTTATTAACAGCTTATATTAAAATTGACCAGGTATCGTAAGTAAATTAAATTGAATATTTGTGTGTTTTTATAACAATCTCCTGAATTGTGATGAGTATGAATAACTGCACCTTTAATAAAACTTGTGATTTAATCGACAGACCTTGCACACTCCCTAGGGGTTGTTATTCGCCATGATGATGGTACAGCCCAGGTCAGTCAGCTGCATGAGCTCAGCCCCACCATCCAGGAGCCGGTGCGAGCAGACAGCCACCTTCTCGCTGATGTCACACTTCTGCTTGTTGGTGAAGTGGCCGGCGGTCACCACGGTCGCTGATAGCTGCTCTAGAAGTTGGGACGCTGAGTACGCCTCCATGAGGAAACTGGTGGAGAGATTATGTTATAAGAGGATATTTTTGTAGCATTAGGTATTATAACAAGCGACAATGACGAAATTGTATTTGTTTTATCTGGTTAGTAAAAAGGGAGCGGCTTTGCCTGTTCAAGGTTGGGTGACTGAAGTCTATAATATGAATTAGGGTGACTAACATCTTAGTGCTTCTTGGAGTTAAACAGAGGTCTAGAAAACAAGCAAATGGTACAGTTGTAAAACCGCATTGACATTCAAGTCAATGACGCCACGGTTGGCGCAGTGGTTCAAGCAATGGACTGCTGCGCTGCGTGTCGCGGGTTCGATCCCCGCACGGAACAAATATTTGTATGACCTACAGATAGTTGTTCCGGGTCTGGGTATTTGTGTATGTGAGTTTAAATGATTGTGAACGCACCCACGATACAGGAGAAATTCCTAGTGTGGGGCAACGTTTTTTTTTTTAAAAAAAAAAACGAAAAAAAAAAGAATGAAAGCAGGAATATGAACAATGTTTACTCTAGAATTATTTGCCTTGTGTCTGATTGGGGGAGCAGTCATAATGGCAATATTGAGGGTGTGTGTAGCACCGCGCCTAGAAACACTTTTGGGTAACATTTCCAGAAAGGGTTACAGAGATACATACTTGGTTCCGAAACTTTTAGCAATGTTTGGAGTTGGATAAAAATCAATAGAAATAGTCTCAGGACCTGTTCGCGGATAGTCGTTGTTAGCGTAAATATTAAAGCGTTAAGGTAGATGCGCTAAGGTAGTCCGCGAAATTCAAATTTTATTACGTTTTTTGCAATATCAATTAAAATATGATTAGCGCACGTAATGCGTATGTATTTATAGAGATATAATAGGTGCTTAATTAAAATCATGAATACAATCCTTTTAAGTTGATTTAAGTCCATTGAGAGACTATTTGATGAAAAAGGCATTCAAGGAAGTTATATGAACTGAGAGGGTTGTATTGGTGATTTTAATCATCATAAGTCAGTAATGTCACATTTGTTATTATACGGTCCCGAATCCCATTTTTATTTAACACTAGCACTTCGCCAGCGTGGATGTCGGTTATCGTGACCAAAAGTATTCACAAAATTATATTAAACCTTACTCGATAACCACTCAATCAATTCCATACACAGACCGACGCGACGACGCGGCGGAAGATTTTGTTTTTATAATCGGTCTAGTCATAGTAATTAGTTTAGATTTCAATGGTAAAAGCAGTAATTGTAAGTTATTCGTTGGAGACAGGCGTTTCTTTAATATTGTAGTGTTTTTTTTTGCACTGTCACCTGTATGCGCTGCGCATGCGATGAAAGATGTTTTACGAAAAAAAAAATACACTTTCGGTTACATTATTCAAGTTTTCTTAGAAATCCCTAATTATTTCTGGAAGTAAATATATCCTATGCTACTCGGCGAAGATGTAGCTTTCTAATGGTGAAACAATTTTCAAAATTCTTCAAGAAGTTTTTAAGTTAAATCGGTACAAACAAGCAAACAAATCTTTCCTGACATTGACGGGTTTGCAAAAAACATAAGAAAATTCCAATTTCGCGAGCTACCCCGGAGCTTCCACCTTATCACCTTCAGTGCCGGGAGCCCACCATATTAAATATTTTTCAATGTTTTTGATACGATTTTTTGAAGAAATATTTAATGTGTAACTTATATGTATGAAAAACAAAGGATATGACATACTGATCTAGTGATCAAATAGGGTATTTCACCAAAAAAATCTAATTAGTCCGTCACATAGATTTTCAAAAAATAATAATAAACAAAAGATGAAGACGAGACAGTGCTTCAAAAAGTTGTGTCAAGTCGTGTGACGTCACAAGGTTAGTACTTTTTTACCCACAAAGTGACGTATAAGCCGTCTTTGACACGTTTTATTTTCGTCAGTTTTTATTAATTTGATAAAACAAAAAACACGTACTTATCCAATATTTTTCGAAAATCTAACACATGGACTAATTAGATTTATTGGTAAAATACCCTATTAATTTTCATCATTGGCAAAATTCTTCCCAAATTACTTGGATAGCGGTTTTTTATCTCACCTTTCTACATATTTCTCCAATTCACTGTAGTTCTTGACGCTCAGGTATTCGTTGACAAGCTTCTCAGGAACTAGTCCAGTTACCTGTTCACAAATTATAGATGTACAAACTGAGGTTTTTTTATTACAGGGCAATACAATTAAAGTGTTTGTTAGTAATTTCAAAATAACAGCTTTTTGCAAAATGCATGAAGAAGTACTTGTAAAAATCTTTATTTTGTGTCTCTGCCCGTTTGTTCTGGCTAATCTCGGAAAAGGCTGGATCGATTTGGATGGGTTTTGACCTGCGTCAGAAAGAAGGTGAGGACGCCGTGGTGTCTCTCAAACCACTCCTCAAAGAGGGGGGGACGTACCGCCACTATCGAGGGGTGCCCTGCACGGGGTCGCGACTGTCGCTCTCTCCATGTCGCCATGAGATCGTACCGGGGGGAGGTCTGGAGGTCTAAAATGCTCACTTTAACAGATCAATAAGAATTGCGTAAAATTCACCTTTCATAACAGTAACTGCGTCTGTGACTCTTTTACGAATTTTAACAGAATTCATATTATTTTCCTATTACTTAGGATCTATTTTCCTAAATGGTCACAGGTGCAGTTAACGCAAGGTCCATTTAACGCTTTTTAACACAATTCATATTATGTGACCATTTTAGACCGCTGAGCGTCAATTTTCGCCACGGAAAGACCTCCCGAAGTAGCGCCTCCGCGCGCCATTCGTTTTTGATATTTTCGACATCCACGCGGGCGAAGCCGCGGGCAAAAGCTAGTATATAAATAATCCTTAAGTCAGCGATAGTTTTACACATTTTCACAAAACTTTAGTGCTGGGCCGACGAACATCTTCGCCAGATAGTCGGGAAGTATGGAATCGGCAACAGAAACGAGAGAGGCGAACGTATGCTTCAGTTCTCTAGTCAGGAAAATCTTACCGTGACGAACACCTGTTTTAAACAGCATATACGGCGATTGTACACCTGGATTTCTCCTGGCGACCGTTTTAGAAACCAGATACGACTATATTCTCATCCAGAACCAGTGAAAATCGTCTGTCACACTACGACATACCAAGGGGCGGACTGTGGCTCTGACCACCAACTTTTAGTAACGACAATCCGACTTCGGCTGAGAAAACCCCCCAAGCAAGAACGCAGGCGCGGATCTAGCCCTCAAAAAAGGTTGTGGGCACAGTCACCCGGAAATCGCTCAAGTGCGAGTTGGAGTATTAACTGGCTCATGATCGATATAGTGACCTATCGTGCATTACATTAAATAATCTATTGATGATGAGAATTACATCGCTGCGTTCGAATCACGCACGATTCATTGTTTTGTTTTTTATTACGGCAATTGATATAATATCATCGACTTATCGACATCAATCAGGCGCGATCCTAGCCTACGATCTGGTTAACTACTTATGAAAATCGAAAGTTTTCTGAAACAAAACGTTCATAGGCGACGCCAGCAGGTTTATTTGAGGGTGCATCTTTATTTTTTCGAAAAGAGCTTGAGTCTATAGGTTCTGTATGTTGAGATAAGACAGAATTCAAGAATCAGCGTAGTGAGCTGCTAAAAGTTAGCACCCAGTTTGGAATTAAGAGGTCTTCTCTAGTCGGGGCCGCGGGTAGTCCACCGGTTATCGCGGCATCGACATAGAGGGCGAACAAGGAACATGGGTGGTTTTTAGTCAGTAGAAGTCTGACACTCCCTTTCGCTCTGCCCGAGAGCGGGAGGGGTTATTCGATGATTTTACACCCACCAAAAAAAAAAAAGAGGTCTTCTCTAAGAGAGCTAATTCGAAAAAATTGCGAGAGCAAGCTCGAAAATTTTTTACGTCCTCGGACAAATTCGATTCTTTTAATTCATATAGAATTGAGAATAGATGGCACTTTGGCAATACCTGCTGGAAACAGACAGGATGTACTCGCGAGCGCAGTACACTCTACGTAGTGTCTACTTTAGTAAAAATATTTAACACATCATAGAATTAAAAATATTACAAAAAATGCCAACATTTTTCATGTCAACAAAGAAAGCAACAGACAGCGCCAAATAAGCCGGTGCTCGGGTGTCAGAATTCAGAACTAAAATTCGTATGAGCACAGTAGGGAACTCAGTAAGCCGATTACGTTATAATTCCGTCATTTATGAACTGATTTTCAAAATTCATTTTTTATTCGAATTAATATACTCCCGAGGTGGTCCCATTATCCCAATGTCAGGATCTGATGATGGAATCTCAGGGTCATTGAGGGCAACCCTTAAAACGTTATAGGCAGGTATTACGTGTTTCGTGTTTTTATAAAGTTATTCAAGTATTCGCATCTGGCAGTCGGATTAAGAGTAGGAAAATAATTATTGAACGAAATATTATGCGGACGTATTGTACATAGTTTTATTATTTCGAGTTATCTAGTAGTAGTGAGCTGATTACAAACTCCTCAACGGTCACAAATTCAAACTCAATATGGCACCGACGATTTTTTTTGGATTATTCGACATGAGTGTCAATTTCGTGGTTTTAGGAGTCGCTGATATCGAAAGTGCAATATATTGGGCGCAAGGTCAAAGAACTCACTAAAGCTTGGTATACGAAAACTAGCACAATAGCAGATGAAGCAGGTAGCATCCTTACTGATAAAAATCAGGTTCTAGAACGCTGGAAACAGTACTGCACAAAACTTTATGACACCGGTCACAATCGGCGTGCAGACAGATGTTTACCGCAAAACCAGAAATTCTGCAGTCAGAGGTCGAGCATGCACTTGAATGTCTCAAGGATAGAAAATCTCCAGGTAAAGATGGAATTACCGGCGAATTACTTAAATTCCAAAGGTGTCCAACAGATCCTAAACATTCTATCTGGAAGACCAGGAGATGGCCTGAAGAGTGTCCGTGTTTGTTCCACTTCATAAAAAAAGGCTCTACCAAAGACTGCAGCAACAACAGGACCTTGGCATAAACAACAGGCTAAGGCACTTTGCGCCACAAATTCCAGAAGAACAAACAGGGTTCGTTAAAGGCAAAGGCACCCAGAAACAAACCCTGAATGTTCGCCAAATTATTAAGAAAAGCCGGGAATTTAACATCCCTGTTTTGTTGTGTTATATAGATTACATCAAAGCCTTTGATTGTGTGGAGTGGGACAAACTGTGGGAGGTTCTAAAGGACATGGGAACGCCTCAATATCTTATTGACCTAGTCCGATGCCTCTACATCAACAACCGCTCTTTCGTCAAAATAGACACTGACTGTTCAAATGTGTGTGTATGTCAAAAAGGCGTTAGGCCCAGTGAGGGTTGGTCGGGCCCAGTGCGGGTTGGCCTAGTGCGAGTTGGTCGGGCCCAATGCGGGCTGGTAGAAGGATAATATTATTATGTTTGAATGTACCTCCACCAGTCCTTCAGCAGTGATCTTGCCTAGCAGGCGCTGGCAGCACTGCATGGCAGTGAGCGCGCGGCGCAGGTCTCCCTCACACGTGTCGACTGCCTGGTGCAAGACTTCGCCCTCGCCGACGTCTACGCCTTCCGCTTCACATATCTCGCGCAGTCTGCATTGTTAATGATTTGATTAAGTTAATAAAGATTTGTTAGAACTGCGATGCCCGACCAGACCAGCTAGCTAAATAGTAGGACTGGAAAGAAGATTTAGAAAACACTATTGACGCGGCAAATAATGTGGCCTCCCTACTGGGCTTAAGGTACTTCATAAGATATACCATCAAAAGAACCGCGCGTAGCTGGTCACAGTTCTAACCTAACCAAACCTATGGATCCCTTCCACATCGTTTTTACGACAAACGGTTAGTCGAAAACAAAAAATACCAAGACATCATAAAACACGACTCATTAACGGTTATGTTTATGGCCTGGGAGTTTGTACCGCAGTTAAATCTAACCTAAACCAATAATTATGAATAGGACCGATTCGTTTCTGGAACTTGAATGAATGACTAGAGCGGGACTCACAGTTAGTGAAAGTTCGGAAAGTGATTGTTTGAAAGCTATAGCTGCTAATATGGAACTAATTTAATTGAAATGTGTATAATATGAAAACATGTAGGTATTTAACTACTTGTACCATGGTACTTTTATTCTTATATGTTATACATGATGTTATGTGAAAATCAAGTTAAGCAAAATTAATGTATATAATACTAATTATTATGAATAAAAATCAAAACAAAAAAGACATGACTTTGAATAATAGTGTAAAAGATGGTTATGTTGAGAAAATATAGGAAAATAAATAAAAGTATAATAGATGGTTATGTTGAGAAAATATAGGAAAACAAATAAAAGTATACTAGACGTTTATTGCTACCGACATTATGAAGTTGAATGCTTCGGAATTATGAACATTAGAGACAGAGTAGTTAGGAATTGTGATTGTTAGGATGAAAAATGTTAGAAAAAACCAATTCCAATGATCGGAGTTGAAAATTTAAGTGAACTTTGGCGCACCCCTTACCTCCTTATAATATTAGTGATGAAAACAGTAAAAATTATACCTAAGTAACTAGTAATGGTGTTGAAAACCATTTTGTAATATGTGTTCAGATTTACTAGCAATCGGCATCAAAAGGTGTCAAAACCGTGAAAAAACCATGCATATTTTTTTACTGAGAAGTTTGATTTTTATAAGGCTGGTAAAATGTGTGTGTGTGACAAACATCTCTATCTAACCTGTTAGAGAAATAGGCAAAAGCTTCATTATTATCATTCTTTTGCCCTTAAGTATACCAATAGGGTATTTCACCAAAAAATGTAACTAGTCTGTCTGATAGATTTCCAAGGACACATATTTTTTCTTTTTTCACATAAACAAAAGATGAAGACGATACAGTGCTTCGAATAGTCGTGTCACGTTGTGTGTCGTCACAAGGTTCGTACTTTTTTACCCACATGACGTCAAAAGCTCATGATCATTGACACCCTATTTATATGGGGTTGGTGCAGCATGTCTATTTCCATAGTTGTCTATTACTCATCGCCTCAGTAGTCACCTCCTTTCTCCACCTTTATTAAAAATACTCATACCTCTTAATAACATTCTCTCTCGCCAAAGGCTTGAAGCGAAACTTGGAGCATCTGCTAGTAATGGGTGGTATTATCCTTGATACATAGTTGCAGATGAGACAGAAGCGCGTAGTTCTAGTCTCTCGCTCCATGGTCCTCCTCAATGCTGCTTGTGCCGCATTTGTCATCGAGTCTGCTTCATCTAGGATCACCAGCTTGTATGGGGGACATGGTCGACCACTGGAATGAGAATAAGTATAGGCTATGAAGTTTGAATTGTTCAGATTTGCTTGTGTACTCGTTCTTGTAATGATCTTACAGATCACTTATGTGTTTAGAGATGGCTATTTTCTATTTCAATAGGATGTTGATTAATAGAGCCCTGTGTGGATCTTTTCTATACAAACTATGTTCAATTGACTATACCAGCAACAAAAACAAATTAAGTATTGTAAAGTGTGTTATTAAAAATAGATTTTCTTTCAGTACAAGTAAAAAAAAAAATAACAACAAAATTAACTTACTCTGGTCTTCTACTGCTGACAGTGAGTTGTGCAAAAGACTTCACTTTATCTCTGATAACTTGAATGCCTCGCTCGTCCGAAGCGTTCAACTCCAACACACGATCCCTGGATATATCACCAAACAGTTGCCTGGCCGCTGCAAGGATAGCGCTCGTCTTGCCGGTACCGGGCGGGCCGTAAAACAACAAATGTGGAAGATCACCACCTGATAAACACTCCCTTAGCACTTGAACCACTTCTCCCTGATCTACGATATCGTCTATTGTCTTCGGCCGGCTGGAAAATACGATAAAATTGATGTTAATACGAACATTGGGGGTGACACTTACAAATGGATGTTTCAAGTTAGCACTTACTATTTCTCAACCCATGGCGCTGGAGGCCTTTTCTTGCCAGTAGACTTAGCACCCGATGACGAGGGTTTGTCCGATGCGGATAGCTTGCCACTTTTAAGAAAAGCTTGCATAATTACATATGTTTTAAAACTTTTCAATCGGAAGTTTCTGCAAAAGCGCGGTATATCTTTCAAATGTCAATGTTTTACTTTACTTACTGGACTCAAGGACTGTTAAAGGGGTATATATGTTCTGTGCTGATAAGTGACGTCAACCACGAGTCCACGACTTGACACTACTTTTTTTTTTTTTTTTTTTTTTTTGTGGCTTCGCACGATTTGTGCATTAGCCAATGTCACGTTTTTGAGTTTTTATTTACTAGGTGCGAGGAAAACAAAGGTAGGGAAACTTTACGGAAACAAAAGTAACAATTCATCGGGATTTAGAGTAGGACGGAAATATAGGATCAATAAATGGAGAAGTGAATGAGAAGGAACAAATGAGCAAATTACAATGACGAAAAATTATATTTTAATATTATTCTGAATAATGAATGAGACTATACATTTATATACAGGAAAACTATTTGTACAAAGTAAACAAAGTATAGAGGTAGGGAAAGGTATACGGTGAGACAGAAGATTACTAAGAAAGGAAGAACGGTCATATAAGGGACAGGAGAAAAGGATGTGATCTAAGTAGCCTACATCTGTGCCACACGAACAAGTGGGGTCGTCAATGATATGTAGTTTGGCAAGATGGGCTGGAGTGCAAACATGACCCAGTCTCATCCGTATAAGAATGGAAGTCTCCATCTTACCAAACTTGGCCCTACCAAACCACGGTTTTTCCAGAACGTCAGGTTGAATTAAAGAAAAATAACAGCCCTTCAATTTGCTACTGATATCCCAAGCTATCTTCCAAGTGTCCCGAAGAAAAGTTTTAGGTAGAGTCACAAGATCAGTGCTAAAATTTGCATAGGGAACTAAGTCTCCACACTGCACCGCATCACCGGCGAGTGTATCCGCCATTTCGTTGCCGTGGATTCCAGCATGGGCCGGAATCCACGCAAGCTGTATGGAATTACCCTCAGAGATGGTTCTGAACGCAAATTCTCTTATTAAATAAATGATAGGAAGCTGCGATTTATGTTCGAAAGGGGATTTGTTGATGGCTAGAAGAGCACTCTGAGAATCTGTAAAAATTATAGTTTTTTTGAGTTTAAAAAGGCGAGAATATTCTAATGCTTTTAAAATACCGAAACATTCCCCTGTAAAAACAGAAGTTTCCGGAGGCAGTTTTATTTTTTGGACGATGTTGTATTGAGAGTGATACGTACCTATCCCAACACAACCCGTAGGAGACCGCTTGGCAGCATCCGTAAATATATGGTGGTACTCTAAGTGTTCAGCCAAAAAAAAATTAAAACTTGAATTTATGTCAGGGTCTGATTTTTTAACACAGGTAAAATTTAGGGTGGGGCTGAACAGTAAACTTTCATAACTACAGTTAAACATGGGAAGTTTATTGGAACGGTGAATAGGAGAAGAAAGTGAAAGGAACTTTTTATAGCTTATAACTAGACAGGGAGCACGTTTATGGGACCAGTAGTCTGAAGATTCTATTTGTAACACTAAAGAGTCTAGTTTAGGAATGAGAGGATGAGTTGATGACTGAAGAATCCGGAACAAATATTTGTCAGACAGGAATTGTCGTCTCAGATGTAAAGGTGCTTCCCCGCATTCAATTTGGAGTGCATTAATGGGACTGGACTTCATGGCACCCGAAACAATGCGTAGAGCTTTGGATTGGATGCGATCCAACTTTTTAAAAGCCATAACGTTACCAGGTTCCAGTAGAAACAACCCATAATCCAGAGTGCTTCTGATGATTGCGTTGTAAATAAGTTTCAAAGAAAAGGGGTGCGCACCCCACCATACACCAGAAAGGCATCTAAGCATATTTAGGTGATTTTCACATTTGTTAACAATATAATCACAATGAGAAACACTACTTAGCTTACAGTCAAGTATTACACCTAGATATCTGAAATTATCTTTAATCGGGATAGGAGTTTCCTTATAAAAGAGATTTATTGTGGGAATATTTCTCTTTCGGGTGAATAAAACAGCCGCGCTTTTAGACGTGGATATATCCAAGCCGTTAAGATGTAACCATGACTCCAAATTAGATAAAGCGGAATTGATAGCCTGGCTAGCTTGTTCAACAGATTGGCTTGAAGAATATAACAACAAATCGTCGGCATATTGAAGAACCTTAACATGGTCAGATATGGACGAGTCTAAATCAAAAGTATAAATATTGTATAGGAGGGGACTGAGCACAGAACCCTGTGGGAGGCCTTTCCACACCAGGCGAGTGACCTCTTGATCTCCAATTAACATACTAATAGACCGTTCAGTCAGGATATTAATAATAAAATTCGACAAATTCAATGGAACCCGTAAGGCTCTTAATTTATTTTGTAAAACTGATAAAACAACATTATCATAAGCTGAATTAATGTCGAGGAAAACCGCGACCATGGATTGATTATTAGAAAATGAAATCCGAATATCCGATGTTAAAATGCTTAAACAGTCACTGGTACTTCTACCTTTTCTAAAGCCATATTGTGATTCTGCCAAAAGACCCTTACTTTCAACAAACCATTCTAGACGAGTTTTGATTAGGTGTTCAGCTAATTTCATCAAAACTGAAGACAAAACTATGGGGCGGTATGAAGAAGCGTCAGATGGGATTCTATTTGGTTTAAGGAATGGCAACACCATTTGACGTTTCCATTCAACAGGGATGTTTCCAGTAATCATAATACGATTAATAAGATGTAAATAATAACTGAGGACGTCTTCATTTAAATTAGCAAAAAAGGAATATGGGATGCCATCACTGCCTGGTGCAGAATCCTTAGTTTTTTTAATAACACCCTTTAGTTCAGTAAGAGTGAATGGGTCATCTAGGGCCGTATGTGTGTCTTGGCTAGGGGATCCGTTGGTTATTGATAGTATTGTTGGTAAGGACAGGTTAGGGTTAATAGCCTCGGGAACCCAAGGCGGCGCTAAATTATCTAAAAATTCGCTGGCTAAAGAATCAGGTATAGGGGAAGGGTTCTTATAAATGGATCTAAATCTACGGATATTACGCCAGACAATCGTTGGGTGAGTGTTCGGTGAAATTGATGAGCAGAAGTTACGCCAAGATTCAAATTTTTTCTTCTTAAAAAGTTTATAAGTTTCGTTAATTAAGTTAGTAACAGTTTCAAAATTAATATCAGACATATTAAGGTTATAGTTGTATTCCGCTTCTTTACGTTTGTTAACTAATTCTGTACACTCAGAGTCCCACCATGGAGGCGAGGGAATTATACTATTATTGTTATTTTTTTTTACAGGAAAAACTACATCTGCAGTTTCAATTAACATAAGTGCTAAAGCTTCAGCACAGCTGTTTTCATTGCCCTCAGAAATTACAGGCAAGGAGCAAAGCTTACTGTCAACAATGCTTCTAAATTTGTCCCAGTCATTATTATTTCTACTAGGTAATTTATGTTTTAAGTTAGATCTCCTTGATGATGATGCCTTTGATTTGGAAAGAGGGTAAGAAATGATTATTGGGAAATGGTCACTACCATGAGTGGAGATTAGAGTATGCCAAGTTAATGAAGAGGCTAAGTTTGGAGAACAGATAGAAAGGTCAATTGCACTTTGGTTTTGGTTGGGATCTGAACGGCGAGTAGCAGCTCCTGAGTTCAAAATGCATAAGCTATGTGAGTCTATTATATCTAGTAATTCCTCACCATGACAATTAGAAACAGAACAACCCCATGATTGGTGATGGCAATTAAAGTCCCCCAATATTAAGAAAGGCTTTGGAAGAAACGAAAAGAGATTATTCATCTCTTGAAGAATAGATGAAGAAGGGTGAGGAATATAAATAGAAACAAAACAAGTTTGGTGCACCTTAATAGCTACAATAGAAATTTCCTCACTATGAGGAGGTAATGAAACAATAGAGAAAGGAAAAGAGTTCTTGATAAGTATAGCTACACCACCATACCCATCAGATCTATCCTCCCTAATGGTTAAATAACCATTAATTTTAAAAATATGATTTGTTTTGAGCCAAGTCTCTGCTAAAGCAAAGACAAATGGCTCATATTTGTTTAAAAGGTATATAACATCACTCTTTTTGTTTACTAGACTGCGGCAGTTCCACTGGATTATTTTGGATGTGTTGTCCATTATGAATGGATTGAGGTACATTGAAAGTTGAAGCAGCGTTGGACGGTGAGATGTTGAACTGAGAAAGAAGATTGTGTAATGCAGAGAGAAAATCATTTATAGAAAAGTTTACATCATTTTTATCATTATTTTGATTATTAGAAAAAGCACAACCATTAGATGGCTGGGGAATTTTAAAATCATTAATAATAGCATTATGGGCCTCTTTATTATAACCTTGTATAGATTTGGGTGGGGAGCGTGGTTTCAGGAAGACAGTCTTTTTATAACTACTTGAAGCCTGCATTCTATTAGGTGAAGAGATTGATGGAGTATCTGCAAAGTTTTTAGAAGGAGAAGATAAAAGTGTGTCAGCATATGATTTAGTTACTGGGGGATATACTTTTGCTGCTTCAGCATAAGAAACTGAGCTATGTGCCATGTATGATTTGATCTGTTTTTGTCGTGAAAATTCAGGACAAGATTTATTAATGGCGTAGTGAAAGCCAGAGCACAGACAACAAGATGCATTATCTATTTCCCTTTCACAGCTATCTCCAGTATGGCCTTGACCACATTTATAACAGCGAGGTTTAGATCTGCACTGAATTTTAGTATGCCCAAAACGACAGCAATTGAAGCATTGTACAGTAGGGAAAATATATAATTCAACAGGTAATGCATTATAACACATAAAGATTCTTTTAGGTAGAACCTGTCCATCAAAAGTAACAACTATAGATTGGGATGGCTTCCAAGTGGTTGTACCATCAACAACAGATTTATAATTAAGGCGTCTGACTTTTAAAATTGGACCGCAACCAATTGGAACTGTAATATTATCTATTACTTCCTCTGGAGACCATTCTGCTGGAACACCACGCACTAGACCCATTCTAGTAACATTAAACGTGGGTATAAAAGCTTTGTAATTATATGTTTCAAGACTACTGTGTGAAATAAGAGAATTTGCATCCAGAAAATTGGAAAATGAGAGGGAAATTTTATTGCGCCCAATTTTTTTGACGCTACCGTTTATTATATTTTGAAAGGCATTATGTTTAAGGAACTTCCCAAAAGTGATTGGGTGCAATGTAGTACTATCATCAGGGGAAATAGTTTTTTTCTGTATGTGGATAATGTATGGTGCACTGTCGGTTTTGTCGTATGCTTTACGACCGATTTGCGCGGGAACAGCAATGGATGGAGCATGAATAACAGGACTATCAGCAGCAGTGGTTGGTATAACAGAGCTAATAGGTTCTGCTAAAGTTGTTGTAGGACTCAAAGGACTTGTAGTAGTATCCGTGCAAACACAACCCGACAACTCGGAACCGTGGTTTTTTCGGGTGCGACGGCGTTTGCTACAATGTTTGCACACATGTACGCGGCTTCTTTTGAGGTGACGAGCCGAGGACGACCCATCAGTGTCCATGCCTGACTCATTACTTACAACAGTAACAAAATTGCCTGCCGGGGGAACAAAGTCCCCCGGGTCTGGCGGGTCGTTCATTAAAGTCTTTCAACAAAAATTGTGTAAAAACTTACCACTACCGAAGAAAAATAACTACAAAATTAAAAAAGAAAGAAGATAGAACACTAAAAATAAGACTACTGATCCTATATTACAATATTATAAAATAATTTATCTTAAATTCAAAAAGGACGCGTCCGCCAAGTTGAACGTTTCCCGCGCTTTTTTCTTGACACTACTTGACAAAATATTTAAAACTGTTGGTGGCTGTGGGTTGGTGGTCCTTCAGCATGATTAGAAAGAAACAAAAATATGAAAGAAGGCAAAAACATACGCAAACGATTGAAAAATAATGCTAGTAATCAAAAGCAAGTCTTTCCTAACTGGAACGCTTGTAATAGTGTTGTGCGAATTAGTCCACAGTTACGGTTTTTATTAGTCGATTATGATTCATGTTTGTAGGATTATACCACGTCTACGCCTGCCTGTTTTAAAAGTTCCTTATATCATGGGAACACCCACTCAAGCTAGTTTTTTAAAGATAATAAGCACTGAAGACGAGGCGGTATGGTCCAAGACCTTAGCCTGCCCATGAAGGGCGAAGGAAATAAAAAAAAAAAAAAAATCAAGCTAGTTTTGACATTTGATGATTTGACATTGCTGGCAGATGTTTGTTTTGTTTTTATGAATACCGCGAAAATATCACATCGTTGATTTATTTATTTTCATTCAAATAAACACCTTGATATAAATCTCAATTAAAAATGACAAGATCCAAGACAAAATCAAACACAGTTGCTGCTCCTGTACCTCCAAAACGCGTTGAAAAATCATGGTTACTACTTGTAAAAGGTTAGAAACTTCCAGTATTCTTTCTCCACATATATTAGATGCATTACGTTTTTAGTTTACTCCATGTCTCCATCTATTATCACTTAAACATGAATTAAATTACAGATTCTTTGCTGGACAACAACAATTTCACCATAATAACGTTACGACACCCGGCACATGGAGAGGCATCAAAATATTGCCTAGATGACAAAAACAACAAAATCTATGAAATCCGAACATTTGACGAACCGTGTCGTTCGTGGTTTGTTGGAGAAACTGTTAAATCTGATGGCAGTATCCAAATGTTTGCTCCAGTGAACCCCATATTTCTAGGTTAACTTTTTCAAAACCTGTTTAAAATGATTATAAATATCAAATCAAGGTCTTATCAATAAAGAAGTGCAAAGTATTCTGAACATTATAAGTAAAACTAATATTCTGTAGTAACTTATTTTCAGTGTTACCAAAATTAAAGGAACAGTGCAGCGATAGAGCAATACCATTAGAAGACTTGCTCTCTGAAAAGGGATATGATAAGATTCTCAACTTTGTGCCTAGTCTAGATTATGTGGCTGATTTAAAGGTATGACATGGAAACAGTAACCAAAACAATATTTGCTTTGAAATTATGAAAACCCAAGAAAAATAATAATAATAGTGGAAACAGTATGCATGTGACGTAAAACACCAGCAGATTTAAACTGTGTTGGTATTAAACTATTGCATAGTGACATGTACTTGAATACTTGATAGAAATTTTATTTTACAATTTCAACAGCATGCATAGTTATTAAAAAGTTTTTTTATTTGTTTATTCTAGGGTCCAGCTGATATGAAAGCATATAAATATAATGAAGAGAAGACTTTGGTTTGGCTTGAAGAGCGAGTCTGCAGGCTTGCTAAAGTGTTGAAAGAAAAAAACGTTCACGTCACTTCTGGAGCGGTTTCTGCAACTTTTGTATCAAGCTCATTGAAAGATATGCAAGAAGGTAAATAACATTATATAAGTCCTAAAACTTGTATTTACAGCGGCAGCATTACTACTAGCAAATTGTTAAAGGCTACACTAAACTGTCATACCTCTATAAAAGTGTTATATTAATCAGCTGGTTAACCTTTATATGTGGCATGATGCTTATATTGCGAAAACAGCCAACCAACAAACCCAGCAGTTACTAATGATTTGTCCCAAATACAACAACATTGAATTGTTTTTTGTTACCGACCTCATCAATCAACAACTTTGCCTAATTTAATTTTTTTTCTTTTTCCAGAGGGCTATTTGAAATATGCCTGTGACATGTTGTCTGAGTATCTTCAAGACGAAATCAGACAATCATTAGAAAAAAGGTTCAACTTTGAGCCAGACTCAATTGAAACTATTGGAAACAAAAGAAAGTCTGAAGTTGAGAATAATGAATCTAAGAAAAAAATAAAATGTGAAATTTCAGATGATGAATCTAAAAATAATTTACTTACATTCCCTGAAAAAGACAACAGTATAGTAAAAAAGGAAAAGCCTCTAACAGCAAAAGAAAAGGCGAGACAAAAGGCTGCAAGTGGAACAAAAACTATTTCATCATTTTTCACCAAAAAATAACTTATTATAATGAAAATTGAGTTGTAATGCTTGGTATAAATATGTTAAATATATATTATGATATTTTTTTTTCCTTTATTTATTTCATTACACACAATTTTTTTTAATATATCCTATATATCTTCAATCAGCCCTTTTAATAGGCTTTAATCAGATTGGTTGTTGCTTCATTGGCAGTTTGAGATTCTTCGCATCCCTGCGATGCGTCATCCCGACGCGACGCATCGCATAGATGGTAATCAGATTGACGCTATTCGTTTCCTTTTATGTCGGTAGGTAGAGTCTGAGGACTTCAGTAGTGTCACAGCAAGTTCATTACTATGCCGCTGGAGTCTTTGCCTATTACTATTTTAAGACTTTTCTACAACTTCCACTTTACAAAAATAAATCTAAAAAACATTTAAAAATATAAAAAATTGTATCCATTGATATTGGGAACGGATCTTTATTGTGTCATCTAACTTTTTTATCTTAATTTGAAATGCCATAACTTTTTTTGTCCTATCATCATATGTCACATCAGCTGACTTCTATAGCAATGAAAACGCCATGAAGGAGCATCAGGTATCAGTCAACGATAACAGGTAACAGGCATGCGATTACGACTGACCTCTAATTTCACTTATGTTTAAATAGAAATAGGTATACAAATTCAATATACAGGGTGTTTGGTGCATCGTGTGCCAAATTGAAATGATCGACTGAAGGGGTCATCCGCTAGCCTTGCCGACCCCTTAACACCCCTCATGTTCTGTGGATTTTTTTTTAACGACTTTTTATTGTTTTCCAATTAAAGACCCAAATTTTACATTCAAATACAGATTTAAAAAAATATATAAGGCGTAGACTCTGAATTTTAATTTTATTTCGATGTGTATTGTTTAAGAATACGGTACCTACTTAAAAATACAAAATTAGTGATATTTGTCACCTAGTTTTTTTTTAATGCACTCGCAAAGGTAAAACTTATACTCCATAAAAGATAGCTTGATCTCTGCGACATATGTCAATTTGACATTCCTAGGGCTGCCAGGATATCAAAAATTGTCGATAAAAATTATCGACGTATTTCGTACTATTATTGATGCTCATGTAACATAATAATTGGGTTTAATTTAATTACAAATTTTCATAAATTAAAAGAATATTTTAATATAATATGCATTTATTCTCTTAAAGGAGTACACCCCAAATCCATATCTGAATCTGTATGAGTATGTAATGAGTAGTTAAGAAATTGGATTTTATTTATTCACTATTATTTTAGATCAAGTATGTACAAATGTAAATTTTGTTATGATATTAAAATATACAATAAAATTAAAAGAAAAAATCATTTTAATTTTAGTTTTATTTAAAAAATCTCGATAGGTCTGTGGTTGCGATGAATCATCGCCCATCACTAATTAGGTCGGCATGCCTTTAAAGTATGATATTGACAGGTACTGTCTGCAGTACTATGAAATTCAGTACTTCATAGGCGTGAATTTACTGACAGCTGTCGCAGAGATCAAGCTATCTTTTATGGAGTATAAATTAAAGCTGTACATGTTACAGCTATTTATAAGGCTATAAAAAAAAACCAAAAGCGACCAGGATCCTCCAACTCCCTCATTAATTCTCCAGTCTATCCTCTTTCTAATGATGTGCCACATCCCATAAAAGTATTTTAACAACTTTGTGAATTCGCTAGAATTGTGAATCGAGGCACCTAAGGCTAATATTCAAAATTATGATTAAAAAAAACCCTTAAATGATACCTGTCAATGTCATGATTATCTCAATTAAATTTTTTTCGAGATAAGAATGTGACATTTAAATTCCGTCATAAAAATAATTGTTAAAATATATATAGCCTATGTCACCCGGGTTATTCTTACGAATCTATTGACACCTCATTTATTAAAATACGTTCAGTAGTATAGGCGCTACGGTGGAACATACAAACATACATAGACTGCCAAAATCATTAAGTACCCTTCCTTTTGGCTTCGCCGTAGTCGGGTAAAAAAAAAAAGTGAGATCCATGTCTATGATCATGATTCAGTCCCTATTTATAAATATTTGATGTTTCATATTATAAATAGATTGACTTGGCCACACTTATACGAGAAACATGAAATGTGAAACATTCCACAAGGTGTATGACTGAAAATTGCGCTGCGATAAGTGAACTGTACATAGTCGTAGATCATATTCGTGTACTCCAGTGCAAACGTAGACCCACGTCAACAGCGTTGAGCTATGTAACGGCCTATTCGAGCAAGCCACGCATGTATCAATGACGTTAATTCATGCGTAGCCTCTCCGTGGGTTGCAGTGGACACAACCACATACATTTTCTGCCAAAGCGAAGCTTAATACACGTGCGTAGCCTCTCCGTGCACCGCGGTGGACCCGCGCCTTTAATTAAGTTTATAGCCGACGTGTTATGGATAATGATTTTCGGACAAACAATTTTAGGAGAAGAAAGGGAATAAGTACCATTGCGAACACATAAAATAATGAAAAAATTATTATTTTCTTATTCTAACATAGGTAAGACTTTGGCTGAGGAAATCATATCTTCCGATCTATCGTAAAATCGTGAGACTTATAACTTGGTGGATTCACAGGCATCATCTTTTGTGCTATTAGAAAGTGCACCTGGATGGGATAATATAATATATCCACCAAATTTCTTAAATCGACCCGTGACGTAGTGGTACCTATAGTTACACATCTTGCTAATCTATGTTTCACGCAAGGTATTTTTCCACCCACTCTGAAAGAAGCCATTATTACACCTGTGCACAAGGGTGGCGACAGAGGCGATGTAAGCAATTACAGACCAATTTTGGTATTATCTGCAATCCAAATTCATAGAAAAGCTAATCAACACTCGTTTAATAAATTACATGAACAAATATAACATTTTATCTGACTCTCAATACGGGTTTAAGCAAGGATTATCGACAGAAGATTTCAGAATTAACCTCTCATATTATTGAAAATGTGGATGCAGAAAAGAAGTGTCTCACTATTTTCCTGGATCTAAAAAAAGCCTTCGACACCGTCTCTGTTCCTATCCTTCTGCGCAATCTAGAAAACATAGGCTTATGAGAAATCCCTCTGGCCTTGCTAACAGATTATCTCCAGGATAGAAAACAACATGTAAAAATAGGAACCTACGTAAGTGAGGAGTTAAAGGTAAGCTCAAGCTCAAGGCAGTGTCTTGGGGGCCACGCTTTTTTTAATATAGGTACATTACACATAAATAGTCTCTGCGCTATGATGCTTGAAAACGGACGTGTTTTTTCAAATGCGGATGACACAGCTATTGTTTTTACTGGTGATACATGGGAATCTACATATAGCTATGCGGAAAAGGGACTAGCACATGACAGTCAACCTGGACCTAATCATAACCTTATAATGCTTATCTCTGGGGAGGGGCAACAAAAATCAAATTCCTGGAACTAGAAAGAGCGCAAAGATCTCTCTTGAAGGTTCTCTCTATTTTCGGGGCCGCGGGTTGTACACTAGTTATCGCGGCCTCGACATAGAGGGCTAAGAAGGAACATGGGTGGTTTTTAGTCAGTAGAAGTCTGACACTCCCTAGAAAATATCTTGTTGCACCAGACTCCAGAAGTCCCGGTCAAAACCTCATTTGCAAAAAGATAGTTCATCAGACAATCCACTTCCATCTACAACCAGTTGAATAAACTTTTAAATACATATTTACCCCATGGTTTATGGAGATTGTAAGAAATCTCTAAGAGACTTCTGGCTAGCTGTGACGAATTGAGATGCGAATACCGTTTTGATAATCTTCTTCATCTCGCAGTTGAACCTAGGAGGTTGTCGACTGCTTAACCGGACTATCCTGTGGATGCCTTGAGTGTAGCGCCTCCAGCCAGGCTATACAAAACTTACACTAAGTGAGTAGGTACTAGGTACAAGGGAACAGGCTGGATCTGAGTGGAATCATTATTTAGGGGCTCAGCCACAAGGACTGGTTGAGCCAGTCCGCGAAGGTGAGCCTAAAGAGTATAATAATAGTGCAGGCTTACTGCCGCACTCAGAGAGCGTTATTGATTACTTAGGCCATCACTTAGTAATGGTTTTGACAGTTTTGTCATACAAAAATATGTCAAACCTTTATTAGGTGTGAGGTTTTAAATAAACACGCAAACGTTTTACAAACCATAATATATTTTATATTATATATGACACAACTGTTATTTCAACACTAAGTGACGGCTTAAATAATGATTAAATATCTCTGAGTACGGCAGTGAGTCCCTAAACACGAACGAACGTCTCATAAAACAGTACGAAAAAGTTTCGTCGAATAATATTATGGCTTTAGGATGCATCAATGTGACTTTATAAATTAAGCAGTGTAACCAAAAAATTTAAGTTATTACAACAAAATAATATTTTGTTGTTTTATCTTGAGTATTTTTTGTTACATTTTATGTATAATATCTAAATATGTCCTATCTTTACTCAGAACAAAAGTGAAAATCTTACGTTATTTCAAAATATAACACAAGCCTACAGTGTACAACGGGTCTTACTTTATGTTTATTTACCAATATTTTGTTCCAAAAACACTTGTAGGCACAAAATCTTTGGAAATGAAAGAAATGCGAAATAACTAGTAACTTATGAACTCATGTTACATTATTCATTTACGGTTAAATTACCTAACCGGTTATTTCCGAAAAAATATTGGCATCACTGATCGGTCGCCATTAGCAAACGTCCATCCGTTTCGGACTTCAGTGAATTTTTATACAACACGGACATTTAGAAATAATTAAGTGTATCTTGGACACTTTGGACCTTGTGTAGTGTAACTGATGTGATTTATTTTGATATTGTCGTGTCTAAAGACTTCTATAAGTGCTCTATATTCTCACAATCGCGGCCAATGTCAGCAGGCGTGTCAGATCAGGTATTTCGCATTTACACTATCTCTGTTCAATAATTACGTGTTATAACGTATGGTTGTATAGCTAATATTGATGTTTTGTTTCTTGTTTCATGATTGTGGCGATCGTAGCGGATGAAAGGGCAAGGGAACCAAGGTAAAGATGGTATCGTTGTGACGTTGCAAAGTGTTTTCTCCGTAGATGGAACAGCGTACCGGTCGGCTTCGGCTTTGCGTTCGTTTCTCGTTATTGCGATGCTGCGATTAGCGTCGTAATCTTTTTAGCTTTCACTTTTATTATTTCTTGCGTGATTTTAGCTCTTGAATAATTTAGTTAACTAAGTTACTTGTGTGAAATGTAGGATTGTAACTGTAATATCTGAATGTTGTCACATGTATTGTGATATAGGTGAAATGAATGTAATGATTATGTTGTACACCTGAGAGGATGTAGGTGGGTGGCCCACCCAATCAACCCACAGACATCTACCTAAAATAACTTGAAAATCTTTACCACCCACACATAATCAATGGCTGTGTCTGTACCACACTTGTTTATAAGGTGGGTGACTACAGAGCAGACATGTACTATTTTGTAGAACACAGTAAGTTTTTATACAAATTTCTTACACTAGGGGGTTTTAAATTATCTAAGGTCCACTACAGGTGCAGTATTAGGGCATTTGCTCAGTGTCTATTCTAAACAAACAATTATGACAGCCTTTCATTCAACAAGTTTACAAGTGCCATTATAATTGTTTGATTACTCAGGCCATCATGATAAAAATGCTTGCATCCAAATACTCCCTAAATGGTGTGCTTATATTGTATTTGTGTATATGTAATTCTCTATTCATTGTATAGGTTAAAAACCTAGTTAGATTGATACATTTTTGACTGCAGTCACACAATCAACAGATGCATTCCTTTATCATCTGTTAACTTTGACCTTGACTGTGAAACTAAATAGTGTTTGAAATCATGCATCAAGAAGGAGGATGATACAATGTCTTCCGGCCTTATCTTAATTATACATATTGGAGATGTCTTCCAACAGGAGCGGTTGTAGCTGAATACCACTTCTTGAAATGTAATAGTAAAGCCATTCCGTTTTTGTTGGGCAGTTGTGTAAAAGTACACAGAACAATGTAATACAATGCAATTTTATAATGTGTGGGTTTCATTCATTACTACATACTACTTTTATGATCAAATCATTATCAGTTGTAAACCATCTGTGTTCCATAATTATGTTATCTGGTGTAGGTCAAATTTATAATACTATCTTTAATGACCTAAAAAGAAAGACTTTCATCTCTTGTTTCAATGATTGGCTGAAAAAGAGTGTGCACTTTTATTAATTAACGTAACCCTTTATTAACATAACCATGTTCCAAAAGTTTTTTTGTTAGGGATAACAGTCATTACAAGTTATATTTGTGTTAAGTCCTGACTGGGATACAGCACTGCCCTCAGACCTGCCAAAATATCCACATGCAGAAAAGGCAATAAATAGCATGTCATACTCGATTCCATAACTTGAAAACCCTCATCACAAACATAAATAGCATCGTTTTCTACTTTTGGCATATACTGGACGTTCCAGGCCTATGCCACATGGAGGGAAAGTACTTCGAATATTGCAGACGTCAAGCAGTTTCACCCGCGTAGTTCCCGTTTCCGTGGGAATACAGGGATAAAAATAGCCTGTGTTACTCAGGGTGAATGTAGCTTTCCAATGGTGATGGAATTTTAGAAATTGCCGCAGTAGTTTTTAAGTTTATTCATTACAAACACATACACACACACAAAAATACAAATCTTTCCTCTTTATAATATTAGTATAGATTTGATTAGTCATTGAATGTTTTCATTTACCTACATAACATGTAGGTTAATAGTGCCATAACTGAAATGCCATTTAAATTTGTAAGTATTTGCAGCTATACATTCTTTGTGATATTGCAAATTGTTGCTTTATTATGTCCACTTACTATGCTATGACAACAATGTAAAATGCAAGCTTTTATAGTGCCATACTCGTCACTTAACTTTTGGCTGACTTAATTTAAATTGTCATTGACACACTAGGAAGCTTTATTAGTAGTATGCAATATAAGCATTACATAATCAGCCCATAATGTGCCCACTGCTGTGACACAGGCCTTCTCTCTATGAAAGGGATTGGGCTATAATAAATAATAATAATAATAATCCAAAAAAAAATTTATTTATTTATAATCCACCACACAAGCCCAGTGCGGGATAATATAATATGTATGTATGTCACATGACATCAAATTTTTGGTTCTAGGTTATGTCGTATTTAGTAATGATGGATTTTAGTAGTACTGCAATACCTAGAATTTTAGTAAACTCAATAACTACAAAGAATTGACCTGTGTGCAATACTGCCATGAATAATAATTGTAGTCAATTGATTACTTCAATTGTAATGAATGGTCTTTGTATGAACTGTCATTGCATGGGCATAAACATCCTGGAAATCCTGTAAGTTAACATGGTAGGCAGTGCTTGATTATTACTATATGAAATTAGTAGGTTCGTCATTCTGGAAAAGCAGCCATAACAAAATGTGTAGTGTAACAGACGAGCATGGTAACTTAATCTAAGAGACAGTTATAAAATAAATCCAATCTTAAAAGCTTTACGAGATCTTAATCCAGAAATGGATACAAATCAGAATTTATTATACTTTTATTTCTTTGATGCATTCACACTTTAAATTGCACTGTTTAGGTTGCTGCATAACACTTGTATGGAATGTACTGTAAAAAACCAACATAAAACCTTAACATTTTTAGTCAACATTAATTTTCAATCTTTTGTTACACACAAATAAAGACCATAGCCGCTTGCTTCCATTTATCAACAATTTACATGACTCACTGAAAACAAATCAGCGTTGTGCTTCTACATACAACTTGTAATGGTCTTTGAATATTTAAATAATGAGAGTAGCAATATTGCATTGTATAAAATTCCATGCATCTATGTGTACTGCACTGCTTATGCAGAAATAAAGTACTTTGTTATGCACAATGGTAAACAAAGAATACTAGCCAATGCCTGTTTTTACTCAACTAGTAACACCTAGAAAAATACTTATAAATATTATTTCAATGTTGGAATTTGTAAACAAAATAGAGGAGGTTTCTATACTGTGGTGTATGATCTGTGAATCTTCAGTTAAGTCACTCAAACTGAATTTAATATAATGGTAATGTAACATAGTTTCGCACGTAAAGCTTTGAATTTAGGTTGAAGAGTGCTACAATGATTTTTTGTGCTCGATTGCCGTTTACAGAGGTTGTGCAGGTATCTGAAAAATACTGAAAATTAAAGAATTTTTCGTTCAACATTTTCGGTTTTGATCATGCACAATCATTGTATAGCTACATCTTTAATATAATATTTCCATTTATATATTCCCCACATTCATACCTAAATACTCATATCTTAATTATTATGATTCTAGTGACAAATGCACCGAAAGAGCAACATTTAGAGAGCGGCGGCGACGAGCTGGCCGAGGTATCATGGCGTCATCAGCAACAACCCTCTTATGCGCCAGCCATCTCGTCCGCAGCCGACCCCTACAGCGTGGCAGGTAGGTACATAAGTTTCGATACAGTACCAACCTCCCCCAACCATTTCTGATAGGTAGCCCAGAAACCAGATAAGAATTTTACTACTGAAATTGAACGCTATTGGCACATCTAAGGCTTCAAATTCGGATAAACGTTTCTTGCAACTTGCAGTTCCATTAGGGATCTCGCGCACTATGCTGCCAAGCATATGTCATAACCGGCCCCATTTCGAACTAAACTGGTTGTGCCAAAATTTTCGTTGTGGTTGAAGCGCTGTAAAAAACGCCTCTACAAACTGGTGACCACGTTCAAGAGTTATCAAGCGTCCATATTCCATAGCAATTATTACGCTGACAGCTCTTAAACAAAGAAAGTGTTCAATGGTCTAATTCGCCCTTAAAGTAATCAGTTCCAAGAAATATATGGCGTGTCTCATTTGAAATTAGTCACGAACCTGTAAAGTCCCTAGAACCACATTGGTTTTTATCTATGGTCATGGTATTGTTTGTTTAGTATTTGTACAGTCCCTAGAATCCTAAAGCCTTGTTTTGTCTATTGTCGAGTCCCTTCAATAACATATAAAGGTCAAACCTATTTTTATAGTTGAAGTTTGACCTTTCGAAAACTGCATCAAGCTCAAAGATATTACAGTGCTCCCGATGTTGTCGTACTATAAGACTTGATTTTGGATGAATCTCAAACTATTGTCAGTTTGAGATGATGATAACTATATGCAGGACTTCACTTATCAAATTGTGCTAATAAGAGATACTGAGGCTTATTGTCGTGTAATAAGGGTTAAATTCAATATTTTAAATTAATTAAACATCTTTTGTATCTTGTTGCTTTTTTAAGTTAATTATAACTAGAAAGTGGGAAATTTGTTTAGAGGCAAATATTTTTCCTTATTTCAGGTTATTACGGTACAACAGCACTTCCTTATCAAGCTTTTGGAGTCGGGGATGGGACATGGTCCACCAATGGAACAGACCCGATGACTTTCGGAGGATACAATCCTCACGATTCTTATGGAATGGATGGTAGCTAGTATTCATACAGTAACAAGAGAAAAGATGTCACTTTTTCATCACTTTTCGTATCAAATATTCATGCTAGAAAAACGACAATACCTCGAATCAATATCTTGCTTCTGTTAAACCGCATCCATCTTTTGTGTCCAGAAATTGTTAATGTATAATATCACCTAATTACCATTTACCTTACATTTTCATAAAATGCTTATCAAGTACAAAATATTTTTTGATCTTCCCAACGTCAGCAACACTAAACCACTCTTTTAATTCTCTATCGTTATAATTTCAGGTGTGTTTGGACCCTCGACAACACCATTTTCGACAGCTGCATTCGGACAACCAGCGTCGACCTTTAATTATTTTCACGGTAATGGCGACTATTCGACGTGGGGCCAACTCGGTCGCGCGAAGCAGTACGATGACTATTACAGGGCCGACGGGCTTTACGTGCCCGATGGCATCAAGGCCGTGGAGTCGGGAGTGCAGTCGCTCTCGCTCGGCGAACACAAATTGGAGAAGGATCGCCCTCCAGAGCTCAAGGACGTGTCTGGTGGCTCTCAACACAAAAAGATGACATGGGCGTCCATCGCGAGCCAGCCGGCCAAGCCCGCGCCGTCCTCGCAGGGAGGCGCCGTCAAGAAGAAGGGCCCCGGCATGCCTCCACCACCGATAATTCCCGGAAAGCACAACATGGATATCAGCACATGGGACGCCGGCAAGAGCGCTCCTGTGGTGACCGCGCCGCCGCAGCCGCCGCCGCTGCAGGCGCCACCCGTACCCGCGCCGCTGCCCATGCCGGCGCAGGCCCCGGCCCCGGCGCCCACGGCCGCCGCCATGCAGCAGCAGCAGCAGCAGCGCGGGCCGCCGCCGACGCACCAGCCACCGCCCGCGTGGGCGCACCAGCCGCGCGCCCCGCTGGCGCACGCGCCGCTCCCGGCGCAGACGCCGCACATGGCGCGGCCGCAGCTGGCCGCACCCGCGCTGGCAGTGCCTCCGCCGCCGGCCGCGCCTGCTGTGCCCCACCCAGTACTCGACGAGCTGCGCGTAAAGAATGACTATAATCCTAAGGAGTTCGATCTGAGTGCGCCTCTAGCTCGGTTCTTTGTGATCAAGTCGTATTCAGAGGATGACATCCATCGCAGCATTAAGTATGAGATATGGTGTAGTACTGAGCACGGCAACAAGCGCCTGGACGCGGCATTCCGCGAGCGTGAGAGGGAGGGAGGCTGTATCTTCTTATTCTTTTCAGTGAACGGTAGCGGCCATTTCTGTGGAATGGCTCGCATGACTAGTGCAGTAGATTACAACTCCAACTCTAGTGTGTGGTCTCAGGACAAGTGGAAGGGACAGTTTCGTGTAAGGTGGGTCTATGTTAAGGACGTTCCGAACGTGCAACTACGTCATATCAAATTAGAGAATAACGAGAACAAGCCGGTGACAAATTCTCGCGACACGCAGGAAGTGCCGCACGCCAAGGGGCTGCAAGTGTTACGTATCATGCACTGTTATTGCCACTCGACATCTATTTTTGATGACTTCATTCACTACGAGAGGCGTCAGGAGGAAGAAGATTCGCGCAAGGTTCCTGTCCATCACCCTCAGGAGAACAACCGTGAAGAGCAGGACAACGGTCGCGGGTACCGCAGCAACAACTATCGTGATTACCGTGATAAGCGCGACGGCCGCGATGGGCGGGAGGGTCGCGACGGGCGTGACAACCGGGACGGGCGGGATGGTCGCGACGGCCGGGAAGGTCGGGATGGACGAGACGGGCGTGACCCGCGGGACCATCGGGACCATCGCGACCATCGCGACACGCGAGACACCCGGGACCCCCGGGACCCCCGCGACCATCGGGACTCGCGCAACTACCGCGACCCTCGCGACACTCGCGACCCCCGCGAAACTCACGACTTAGACGATGACGGACCTCGGGACTATAATGATCACAATGATCGTAATGATTCGGGCATGTACCGCGACGGTCCCCTGTCTAACATGTATCGTGACCGTGATTACAACAGGCCCCGTAAGGTTGGTTCCATGCCAGTAGTACAGCTTTTATTGAAAACTTGTCATTTAATTATGTATGACATATTTATTTTGTAATAATTGTGTAACCGATGCTAACAGAGTGATTTGTTTCAGGACCGGGAGGGGTCGCGCGGCCGCGGACGTCCTCGCAACTGATTAATGTGCTTGTTCTGTGAAGACAATTTGAGGACTGGCTTCTCCCCATAGACAACTAGTAGTCGACAAATTGGTACCGCATTACATAGACGTATGTATAGTGGACATACATAGGCAGGAATGAGGAATTATGTCCTACAACGTGACCGGCGGTTGTTGCGTTCCTACTTGAACAATTTTAATGTAACATAGATATTATTGATTGTTTTAAACAGTGCATTGCTAAAAGACTTTCAACAAATTAAAATGTGCTAAATATATTCGTACTGGAAGAACGTTTAATTAAACAAACGCCTAGTGAACAGAACATTAAGTAAATACCAACAGTCGTCATGTACTAGTAACGCACTATGTGACGACGAGTGGAATCGTGGACTTTATTTCAAATTTGTGGACTGAATCGATAAAATATAGTAATTTTTATAACTAGAAAATTCTGTGGTGAGAGGAGTTGATCCTACGGTTTAGGGACTGGTGAAGAAACAGAAACGTTGATACAAGTATCTACACATTGTGCGCTGACTGAGTGTTACGATACCTCGGCATCAAGTGTCTATGATATTCATTAAATATATGGAGAGCTGATATTATCAGTGGTGACTTATAACTTTTATATTGCAGAAATTGTAATCAAATAAGGTGTGGACCTTTTGTATACATTTTTTTATATCAATATAATGGACAGTTATGTATGAGTTCTCTCGTGGCATTGGGTTTGGTCTTATTCCATGCACTTATTTTCGATATGGCAATATTACATATTTGCTTACAAATGTATTTGATATTGCAATATCACGGAGTAAAATGACATCTATATTATCTATTTGAGGTACTTTGTGTATTAGTTTGAGAAGATTCTGATCACATAATTATTTCTAAGTTGTAGGTATGTATGGATTGTTCCTTGTTGAATTTTTTAACATGTGTACATATATTATAAAAGAACTCTTAAAATATTTTCTACTTTTAAGTGAAACTACAGTGTGACGAGAGAAATTGATGACAAACAAGAGGAGTATTCCATTATAACTTGTTCTGACCTGAATTATGTATATTTTAATTTATGTATTATCATTACTCCCCACCTTGATTTTAAAGTGCCTTTTCGTTTACAATTAAAAAAATGTTTGGAATCTGTTCATAATTATTGTCGATGTCTTGCAGTTGTGCCACAATGGTATTTTAATAATACCCAATACTAATTTCTAGTTATTTTGCTAATGCATTCTAGATTTATTATCATTTGTTTTATATATTTTTTTAGTTTGTATTCTGTTATAGTAAGGAAACTGATTTCTTTTATAACATGATGAATTGATTTTCAAATTATGTTACTTCTACATGAAATGCTCTTACTTAGAAGTGATACTGGATTAAAGCCTGTCATTGAAATGTTTAATTATTATTTTTATCCGGCCATACCTAAAATTATCGTTTGTGTGTCTATTAATTATTATTGTTGATGATATTAATTGTGTTACATAGCAATGAAATTATTTGTTTATGTAATTGTTATTTGATTTGAATCCAGAGACGAACTTACGATATTTTAATTCTACTTTGTGTAACTAGGTTCCTATTCTTATGAGTTTTATTAGCGTGTTAGCAGTGCATGCGAAAATAGAGAGGCTTCAGCTTAAATTGAAATACCGAGCAAAGCAGCTGTTTTGCTCGGTGTTCAGCTGAACAGAAACCCTAGTCGCACATTCATTCTACATTAAACTATATCTGCAGGCACGCTAAAACGGATTATATAGAAAC
The DNA here is from genome assembly GCA_932274075.1 of Diarsia rubi. Classification (NCBI taxonomy): domain Eukaryota; kingdom Metazoa; phylum Arthropoda; class Insecta; order Lepidoptera; family Noctuidae; genus Diarsia; species Diarsia rubi. The sequence continues at coordinate 8,678,715 of OW026414.1, forward strand.
GTCGGGGTCTCTTTTCAATAATAAAGAATCAAATAAAATGTAAGCCTTGTTGGTAACACAATATCATATTAATTCAACGTTAAAATCTCTTTTAAAATTTTGATTCGATTCATCCTTGCGAGTCTATACACCCTGTTTTACCCGATATCGTGGTGATTCCTATAATTAAACAACGTGGAGACGATGATACGACAATAAATGAAAACGGACCATACTAGTTCATAGGAATAATTGTAAACCATTAAAAAAATCCTAACACCAAAATTCAAAAAAAAAAATCAAACAAACTAAATGGCTTAGAAGTTGTAACAAAATAGAACGCCATTTAAAAACATGGGTTCACTAACCTCTGTTGTAGCGAGCGGCAACGTAGCGTATCGTCGTGTAGCGACATGACCTTTTGGGTCAGTGGGTCGTCTTATGGGTAAAATAATCACTGAATCACAGATTTTTTATTTTTTTATTCGGGGTCCGTGCAACACTGATTCACAGATTATTAACCGAATAATCAGGCACCTCTCTAGCATTACTTAGCTAAGTAGGTAGGTACCCACTTACTAAGTAGGTACCTACGTACTTAGCTAAGTAAAATACACGAACACAATAAAAACTTATCGCCTAAATTCGCACAGTTCACTGAACTATTTAATTTAACTAAGATACCTATTAATTGTTCGTGTTCTGTCACTAAAATAATGCGTCCAATTTCACACTGTAGTAACCGTTGCTAACTACCTATTTCCACGTCCCGATCCCTGACACGATGACACGAGTGGCCGGTGGCGGGTAGGTACCTACATCAAGGTGGCGTCGCGGCGCCCGGGCTCCGCTTGCACTCGTGCGCTTACAAAGCGATGACGCGTGCTACGTCACAGGACTGTTGCGACAGACCGAACGGTGACCGTGACCTAACTTCGTAGCGTAGTTCTTTGCAAGTTTGGACAAGAAAGTGAAGTAATAAACAAACGAAACTAGATATCTCTTTCGCACACACTAAATGTTTTATTAGTGAGAGTGCATAGCAACTTCCGCATGCGTTATTTTTAATCTAAGTCTAATGACATGCGTTATGGCTCTTATTGTACAGGGTTAAGGTATAATTTGCAATAAATTAAGCGTTAAAACTAATTTGGCTAAAGTTTTTAAGTAGCGAGTTGGCAACCGCACCCATGCGGGGTCGTTAACCTGACAGTGCTTCCGTATTAACAGATACATCGTGTAGTAAATTAATGTTAAAAATGAAAAATTTCCTGTGACTAAACTACTGGATATTACTCAAATGTTTTTTTTGTTTAAACACTGGGAACATACTAAGGTATACGTAGTTTAATTTATTGTCGTATCATCGGCACCATCCTGTATATTTTTATAGTAATGTACGCAGATGCCGAGTTAATTTCTATAGAATGCTGAAAATATTTGACTATTGTACCTAGATACCTACAGCACTGTTGGGCACTTGAAACATTAGATAAACACTAACACACGCTAAGTGCACATTTAAACTACGCGGTACCAAACGTAGATCGATAGGTGTGACAGATGAACGTAAGAACTCGTGTGGTGCTTTAGACGGCAGACCATGAAACTTGAATAACATGGAAATTCATTTGTAAATTAACCGTGCCTGTCGATCAGCTGATCGCATCATGAAAATTGTTTTACACGTTGAAAGCTAGGCGCTCGCTTTCAATGTGAGGGAATCCTACAAAAAAACTGTTTTTTGACGGATTTAGGCACCAGGGTTATTGCGTTTATATGTTACACCTTGAAATTCGAGATCCAAATAACCTGCGCTTGCACTCCTGTACTTTCTGGCTTCCACCATCGGAGCTCCAATGCTGCTAGGTACTGATGTGGCTAATTTAGAGACGCGGCGCGTACAGCGGCCCGCTTTATCACTCGCAATCAAACATGACAATGTACCTACTATGTTGTTTGTGGAAACGAGGCGTGAAGCGCCGCGTGCTCCGTCGTGGGTATCGCTACTCGCCACACGCTGCATTTCCGTGAACCAAGTATTAAAGGAACTGACTTTCCGCAACGCTGGGTGTGCCGCCCTGTCTCGCGTCGATGTCATCATCTGTGGGCTCCGCCGCCGAAACTACCTAACGCACGCACCCTTAGCTAAGGCCCGGCTTCCACCAAAGTGAAGATGAGAGAGATTTGCGCGAAAATCGGCCTATCACATTAGTTACCTAAACTTTACATCTGGTCTTTCGCCCTTCCTGTGATTGATCAAATTTCGCACATTTGCTCTCCGCTCAGTTCATATCCGCTTTGGTGGATACCGGGCCTAAATGATCCTCCTGTGAGACCTGGAGGTAAATACCTTCGCGACTAAGTTTTTTTTTGACGGCACGCTTGGCGCAGTGGCTGAGCTATTGGACTGTTGCGCTGAGCTGCCTACAGATATTTGTCTCTCGGGTCTGGGTGTATTTGTATTTGTGAAGTTAAATGTTTTAAACGCACCAACGACACAGGAGAAATTCCTAGTCTGGCACAAAGTTTAAAAAAAAAGTTGCTCCAGCCGGTCATAGTGGCAGAATGACGGGGGTGCGATCCCTGGGCCCAGTGCCTTGAGGACACGGCGTAGCTAACGCTGGCCGAGTGCGTCGGGTGGGGTGAGCCGCCCCGTGCCCTCATTCAGAGGTGTTACGAGATCTAGCTGTCGCTACTTGCCGTTGCTCGCTCAATGGTCGGCATCGCAGTTCTGGGTTGCGGTGATGTCCTTCTTCGAAACCATCATGTCGCAGAGGGAAGCCGCGTCAAGAGAGAGACGTAGATGACGAGCTCCCGTCCATCCCGCAGCAGACGGATCAGAGTCGGCGCTTAGGGTCGGAGGGCGAAAGACGTCCTCTTCTGGCCCCCGTAAACAGGTCCAGGGGTGACGGATTCGGGGACATCCGTCGCCACCCATAATACTGGACCCGAGCGGCGCGTATAGTAGGCCATACACACAAGTTTTACACCTCGCTCTCCCCCGATACGAGACCCGCAGGTCAAGCGGGCCGGCACTATAAAAAAGGAAATTAATAACCGCGATTTTACTCTTATTCTCAGAACCACAGACCCAAACCAAGCAACTAATTTTTTAATTGCTGATCTTCAAGCAATCATAAATAAACATACCATAACTATTCACACACCTAATAGAAAACCGCTTAAGAAACTCTGGATGACTGCTGGTTTAGTACGATGCCTCCGTAATCGCGACAGAATACACCGCCAGGTTAGTAAGTAAGTAAGTAGGTTAGTAAGATTGGCGCACTCATATACAGATAGGCTGTGCTCCCGGCTTCGTAAATTTATTTATTTATTTAAAGATCTTAGGCATGCGGCTGACATCGAAACAGCTTCATCTAATATACCGTTCGCTGTGTGAGTCGATCATCACTTACTGTGTTCCAGTCTGGAGAGGGACCTTCAAAACCGTGATGCTTAGGGTGGAACGGGCTAAGCGGGCAGTTCTTAAAGTTATGTATTTCCGTAACCGTAAAAGGGACTACCCCACAGTCCAGTTGTACTCAGAAGCCCATAAGTACTTACCTACGGTTAGGAAACCCTACGTGCTACGATCTATCTTGCGCCAACATTCTACGATGCCACTAGATAGTAATCTATGCAATCGGCGGATTGGCTTTCCTGTCTGTGATTCTGTCCAGTGTCGTACTGCACTTGCTCGACGACACTTTCGCGCCCAAAGCTCTCAAATGTACAATAGAATTAACAAAAAGCTTTCACTTTATAAACTGACTCTGCATAAAGTCAAGCAGAGTCTTAAGCTATGGTTACTGTCACTGACCATCTCGTAACAATTATGCCAAGGTGTGACAGGCTTCAATTTCAAATCTCACTTGCATTAACTGATAACCCTTCCTGTTAATTCAACTCTCACTCACACTCGCGCACACACATTCACACACACACACACACCCACGCGCGCACACACAAACACACGCAGACACGAACACACAGACAACACTTTATATTCAACTTCTTTACGCTTTTAAATTATTTTGTTTTGTTATTACTACAGTAGTTTTTATATAAGTTAATCTTATTGCATAAGATCCTGTAATATCTCCGCTTGGGAGAGGGCACTGGCTTCTGTAACACAGGTTGTATGTATGTGTGTATGTTTGTATGTTCCACCGTAGCGCCTAGACTACTGAAGGTATTTTGATAAATGAGGTGTCAATAGATTCGTTAGAATAACGCGGGTGACATAGGCAATATAAATTTTAACAATTCTTTATAAGACGGAATTTAAATGTAAAATTCTAATCTCGAAAAAAAATTAATTGAGATAATCATAACATGTTTGGTATCAAATGGAGGTCTTGGCGAGCACATTACAAATATGTATATTATATTATAGTTTTAGTCAACATACACGTTTACAATACGGTCAAAAAGTTCTCGTGGTCTAGTCTGCTATTTACTCGTACTATATAAATAGCAAACCAACATTCACTATAATTTTACATCATGAAAGTAATATATTATAACGGATTTATTAAATAACACTAAAATAAAATACAAATAAAAAAATAAGTTTAAAAATCTAAAACCCGACCACAAACCGCGGTCTTAAAAGTAGAAAACAAGATAATAATACTTGTCTGATATTCATATAATGAATTTGTAATGTCAGTCTAGTCTAGTTTAAAAGGACTGCCGTAGTCGCATGCCACTTCGCTTCGCTTTGCTGACGTCTGTATTAATTAAAACGCCTTATTAGGAGCATCAGGAATCAGTTTTTAACACATGACTTTTTGTCCGCTAGAGCGCGTTACTTTATATTTTCATCCCTTTCAAATTATACCAAACAGTACATATCCATTTTATTTTTTAACAAATTACGGTTTGTTCGCTAGAGGGCGCCATATCGATGTGACAAGTCACGTAGCCTATCTGCCTATGGTCACTGAACTGACCGAACAACAATGAAATAGGACGGTTCTAATGATACCTCATGTGGTTTATTCGAATTTGGAGCAGTCTTATTCATCGATTTGAAGCACTGCTAAAGTACCTACTCGACAAGCTGAATCAAACGAGTAAAAACTCGACAAGGTCAAGTCGTTTTATAACGGAATTCCTACACCTTCAAGATCCATCAACAGATCTTGGAGACCATCCAAAGACAAAGTACTCGTCAAAACGAATCAAACGTACGAGTCTAAACTCGATGGGTTATGTCGTTCTATAACGGAGTTCCTATGGCCACCTTCCAGCTCCATCATCAGATTCTGGTTACCAACTTAAGACGGAGTACTCATCAAGACAAATCAAATGAGCTCAAACTCGATGGGTTAGGTATGTCGTTCTATAACGGAGTTCCTATGGCCACCTTCCAGCTCCATCATCAGATTCTGGTTACAAACTAAAGACAAACTACTCGACAAGACAAATCAAACGAGTCCAAACTCGATAGGGTTATGTGTTTTATAACGGAATTCCTACGATAAGACGAATCAAACGAGCCCAAACTCGAACGGGTTATGATATTATAAAATCGAGTTCCTATGGTCAACTTCCAGCTCCATCATCAGATCAGTTCCATATCATCATAATATTGCATTGATAGGCGATATACATATACGTGCAAAATATCAGATCAATCAGAAACTAGGAAGTATGTTTAATTTAATAACTCGTAAAATTCATTTATTTATGCAGTTAGTTTATCTAGAAAACTACCTAGACTGAAAATGTATACTTTTTTAGTTTTTCTATGGTTTATACACTAAACACTAATTGTATTCTAAATTTGAAGGTTCTATGTCTGCTAGAAGTGCCTTAGACTTTTGATGATCGGTCAATCAGTCAGTCAGTCAGTCAGTGAGTGACAAAACTAAGGAACTTTGATTAGGTAGTTATAATTCTTAAACTACTAGTTTAAATAGAATGAACTTTTAAATATACCGTGTTTATACAATGCCTAATTGGTTACTAAAAATTCAGGCTTCTAGTTTTATCCACAACGTTATAGGAGGTCGAAAATGGCCTGAACTGGTTCGAGAAAAGAATGGTACGGCCGTGCCGCTTTATGCTCGACTCGGCGGGGGCACTGCCGTGCCTCCAGAAATGAGCGCCCCCGCGCCCCAACCCCGCCCGCGCCAGGCGGGCGGCGGCGGCGGCGGCCGCGCCACGTCCGTCCCTCGCACATTGCACAGAAATTTTGACAATATTGTGGAAAGATTCGCCAGCGAGAAAGTAAGGAAAAGCAGTGTCATATAATAATATTCTTAATTCTCAAAGTAGGTAATAAAACAATTGTTAACATCTTTTACCCGACTGCGGTGAAAAGGAAAAAAAAGGAACCCTCCTTTGGGCTTCGCCGCAGTATGTTTGATAAGTGTGTATGTCCGTTTCTTTGTTCCCTTATAACTCCTAAACGGATGAAGGGATTTGAATGAAATATACGTCGTTAGATTCCCAGTGTTACTTGCCTTTTTTTTTTTTACCCATGTTCCTTCTTCGCCCTCTATGTCGAGGCCGCGATAACCAGAGGACTACCCGCGGCCCCGACCGCGCCGTCGACACGGCCTGTTTTCGTCGTGAGACGGACGGACGGCGAGTTAGCCCATCACTCACCGTCCACAGGCCCGCGTCTACGGTGGCCGGAGGTCATCGCGGGACCCCCGACGCCCGGAGCGCCTCCCGCGGCGGCTGGGACGAGAGGTTCTCTCCCTCTCGCGTTCCGCCACCTCCTTCGCCAGCATCACTGCTTCGCAGAAGGAGGCGAGTGTTACTTGCCTTCATTAAAATTTAAAACGAAAATAAAAATTGCGGATTTCGGGGGCCATATCGCGGAGTCAAAAAAAATAAAAAATCCAGTACCTACTATCGAGTATCGAGCATCGGGTATCAAAATTAAGGGTTTCAAAAGGAGGTTAAAAATAGTACATTGTTACCCAAGGGATGGAAGTTACTTATTTAGTCCCGAGACGGGGTTTGGCGCCCGTTAAGTTACGGAAGGCGCTAATAGTTCGAGGGACTAAATAAGTAATTTACCAGAGGTAAACACTGTGCTTTTCATTACGAATACGATGAAAATAAGAACATAAATTATTAATTAAAGAAAAAATTAGTGTTTTCGGATGTTGTCACTTTCCCGCTTATTTTTTTATTTATTCCCTGGGGTAGCGTGTTCCAGAGTTTTATAGAAGAGATAGCGTAAGAGTTTTACAAAAAACAGGTGCGGTGTGAAGGAATTTGGAGAATGAGATTTGACAGAGGCTGGGACGAGAGGTTCTCTCCCTCTCGATCGTGCGGTACCCCCATACCAGCCTTACGGCCATGGCCTTCTGGGGCACGTTCATGTAGTGGGCGGCCCGCTTCCTTAAAGCAGGCGCCCACACCCTCTTCCTTAAAGGGGGCCCCGTAAAGGGCCATGGACCGCACGATCCCCGCGTATAGCCTCCGGCAGGAGGCGTTTGGCCCCCCCAGATTGGGCAGACCCAGATTGGGTTGGGTGACCTGATGGAGATTCAGGGCTGGCTACTTTATTCTTCCAGCTTGGTTTGCTTGCTCTTGTATCCTGAGTTTTATCGTTTCAACGGAACCCTAACATTTTGCTATCTATCCACCCTTAAAGCGAATAAGTTATTTGATTTCAGAAGAGGGATGCTTTTTTTTAACAAATCTTTAAGATTTAAGGCATACTACATAAATTCCAGAGCTCGCCTCGCTAGCTCTTAAAATCGTATTTTTCAAAAAAAGAACCTAAACTGTTCGAGAAGGAATGCTATCTGCAATTTCCTAGTGACGACTAAAGGGGTATTTTTTTAAACATTTACAAATTATAACCCTTATAAAATAAGAGCTTTCCCCATCCGATAAAGAATTAATGCGTATTTTGGAGGTCGCTTCTCTCCCTCTTCTGAATAGGGATGTTTACTAACTTTAAAAAATATGATTCTAATTAGTCCGTCTGTTAGATTTTCGAAAAATATTGAGTACGTATTTTTCGTTTTATCAAATCAATAAAAATTGACGGAGATAAAACGCGTCAAAGATTTGAGTGGGGGGTTGCCTCAGAAAATGACGTCACACGAGTTTTCAAAGCACTGTATCGTCTTCATTGTTTGTTTACGTGAAAAAATAAAAAATACGTGTCCAATATTTTTTGGAAATCTATCTGACAGACAAATTAGTTTTTTTTTGTTAACTACCCTATTCTCTGAGCAAGTTGTTAAACTTTTTGCATAGGTACCTATCTACTTATATATACATATACCTCACTAGTTGAGCTACGCAACTTCGTCTGCGTCACATAATATAGCTTATTTCTAGCCTTTTTCTATAAATCAACTATCCAACTTAAAAAAAAACAATTCCAACCAAACAAAGGATCTGCAGCTTTATAATTTTATATTCGTCCGTTTAATATGAAAATTTAATTATAGCCTATGTCACTCGGTAAAGGTGTAGCTTTCTAATGTTAAAAGATATTTTTAAAGTCGGCCGAGTAGTTTTTGATTTAAATCGTAACAAACAAAAATTCTAAAAGTCACCTTTATAATATTATTTTAGATTACCTACATTGAAGTGAGAATTACTATAGGTATCTCTTACTATTAAATATACAATAACATCTTGTACTTGTAAACTTATTGGTGCAATAAAATGTTTTGAACTTGAATTTCCCGGAGTTATGAAGCTCGAAGTCACCCAAAAGGGCAATAGAGAGGGCTATGCTCGGAGTCTCCTTGTGGGATCGCATCAGAAAAGAAGACATCCGTAAGAGAATAAAGGTTACCGACATAGCCCGAAGAATTGTCAAACTTAAGTGGCAACACTGCCGCTCCCCACGGAGGGCACATTGCTCGCAGAACGGATGGCCGATGGGGCCGGAAAGTTCTGGAAGACGTTGCCTTGGAAGGCCTCCCACTAGGTGGACCGATGACCTGGTGAAGGATGCGGGGACCCGTTGGATGCGAGACGCACGGGATCAGTCAATGTGGCCACACCTGGGGGAGGCTTATGTCCAGCAATGGACGTCGTTTGACTGAAATGATGATGATGATACCTACTTAAATTTCTAATTTGTGTTTTTAAGCAGTAACAAACTCACAAAGTAATATATTATAACGACGAATGAAACTATGATCGTGATCGTGAGTTCTTTAAACTATAAAACCCCACGAGCTCATTAGGTTTCTTAATTTTTTTTTAACTTTCTCTTTGTTTGTTGAATATACTTTTTGAACGTTTTCTCACCGATGTCAAAAATAAAATGACAGCAGATTGTTTCTAAACGAAAACTTTGTTCCAAAACATTTGTTTTGACAATTCTATCATAGCATCTCTTACCATCTCTCCATATTTCAATGTTTTTGTCCTACTTTCACATTCATGCTCACTAATGTGCACGTCATTTTCATAGAAATGGAGCGTGTCTGATATGGAACATTTGTGTAGCAAATTGAAATTACTCTCAAAAAATCTTAGCTATTTTTAAAAAGGAAAATGTTACGGTAGTAAATTTATAATTGTAAGCAGTAAGTTATGATCCATCGGTACTCTAACATGGTGCGTGAGTCAGAGTGCCGTATAAACGTGCTCTGCCCTGGAATTGTTTGTTTGTGTTCAGTGCCTTCAATCGCGTCTCGGGTCCGTCAGTCGTCTTCGCGTAGTGTCAGTCGCAGTTGGTCCGCTCGAGCATACCTTGAGTATCGTTCTCGTCTCGCATTTTATTTTCGGCTTTGTTAATGGCATAACATATTACGAGTGTTATCAACAAAACAATGTTATCGAACCGTATCTTAGTCAGATAATCACCTAACGATAAGAACAATGTGAAATCAATGTTACGATGAATCTATGTACTTTCGTAGTGGAAGAAAGACAGTAGACACAATCAGTGAATGTTGGGCTGGGGATATTTTTGTAAAAATGAGACATGCATTCAGTCGAAATGCAAAAAAGTGTATCAGTGCAAGTAGATAGTGATTTCGCTTTGTTGCTGCCGAGCGGTGTGTACGAAATAAAAAAAATGGAGCCAAGATCGAAGTTGCGAAAAGTGATACTCTTCTGTTTACTACTGTCATTGTTTGGAATGGTTGCATTTGGATACTTCTGCCCTGACCAGGTAAGCCCACTCACTTTTGTACTACACATGTACTCATTCATTTTCACATACATACTATCAAACTTTGTAGTGTTTATGTTTTTAGGTTGACAGTTGTTATGGTTTGTTTATCACAATTTCTAAAGTTGAAATAGTGCAAAATAACAGTAAACATGTAAAAATAACATCTTAATATTGTTGATAAGATGATAGAGACTAAATTAAATAATCAATAATCATGCTTAGTGGTTTATCGCAGTGCAAACTCTGCTTTTATTATAATATAATTTAATTCTTACACTTTATCAGTAGTTAGATAAATACAATGTTGTTTCAATGTTTAATACTTATAAAAATAAAAGCACCTAATAAAATATTGGCTTGTGTACAGACCACTGTTATTTTGATTTCAAAACTTAATAATATGTGTCCGATGTTATTCTCAAAATAATCATTTCTATGAATGTTTTATTTTTGTATGACTATTAACAATGTTTAAGTGTTTTATATAAACTCATATCAAGATTTACAACACTTACACAATATTTTTTTTAGCAACAACCAATTTGATAACACAAATAATTTCATTCCCACATTGTTATATTTAAAAAACCACAACAATTACTTATTATACCATGAGGAAACTATACTGTTATAAAATAATAATGAGTTTGTTTTACATTGATAGGTATGTAACATATGACTCAACCGAGGATAATATAATGCGGTTATAACATAATTATTATGTATGAAAATAAAATTTAAATATTTATGGAATCAATGCGTCATTCACTGATCAATTTCATTAATGAATGTATGTTTAAGAAGCTAGATAATAATTTTTTTAAGATTATGGACTCAGTTTTTCAACACCTTATAATAAACATAATATTTGGAAATTAAAATTATTTTGTGTCATTTTCATAACTTAAATTGTAAGATGTCAATTTTATGCAAGGGATAAATATTTAGCCCATAAATGTTTTTGAATGTTTAAATATTGTAACACTTTCAGAAAGGCAATTATGTAAGCCATGTAGCTGCAACCCGTTAGACGAAAACTGCCCCTTAGGGGTGGTTCTTTCATACAAGCCTAAAAGCTTGTTTTGCCCTTATAACGTAATACTCTTCATGATGTTAGGGTTTCTGAACAGTCTGCATACCTTATGGCTGGAAATGTCTGTTTTTCCTACTCCTCCTCTATTCTATTCTGATTAATTTCGTTGTGGGATCCAAGACAGTCAAATCATTTCTCTGGGACTTCGTTGAGCTTCATTGTCTCGGCACTTTTCTTGTGGTCGCCACTGTTGATTCTGGCTTACAAAAGTTACAGTGGTTTGGGAATAGTGAGGCGGGATACCTTATGGCTTGCCTAATTTTGGCCTCTAGGCACGCTCGCCTGCATTCCTTACAAAGTTTTGAAAAGGCTAGGTAGACAATCTAAAACTATGCTGTGTCTGACAGGGTACATAATTGTAACTAATTTAATTATATATCCCTACCAATTAGAATTGATAAAAAAATATTCAAAAATAAAATTGCTAAATTCATATCAGCCAAAAACCTCAATGATAATGAAGTAACTACTCTTGCCATGTTATTGTTGTTACTACAAATTCTATATTATGTAACTTTAATTAACACACATAAATATTGGTGTTGTTTCCGATGATCTTCCTTAAACAAACCAAACTATATTTTGTATCGCATGTACTGCAGATTCGCTAAGTAAAATCTCTGAAAAGCTATAAACTTATTTCAGGAAAAAAAACTATTTTTGACTAATTGAACAAAAACATAATATTATAACATTTTGATAATTAAAACTTTGATTAAAGTTAAAGGATAAAAGTAACAAAATAGATTTGGTGCTTAGCAACACAAAAACCTTTGTTTTATTGTTTCCAGCAGTTTTATTATTGAATAAATGATTTTGTACAAAAAACATTCTAAAGAGTTTTCTGAACCAAGAATCTTTAAAATATATATATTTTTGTGCAGTGGTGGCGGGCCCGATTTACGAACGGCAAGTCGTGGGTTCGAACCCAGGCTGCATTACTTTGTGTAATTTATTTCATTACCGCTGCTCTCAAAACTGTGAAGGAAAACATCGTGAGGAAACTGGCATGACCTAGAACCAAAAAAAAAATTCGACGACATGTGACTTCTACCAACCCGCACTGGGCCCGATGGTGATGACGATGAATGTTGAGATATTTTTAAATGGTCTGTCTGTCTGTCTAGCTATCACTTCTGTTACCATAACCTGTTTAAAGAACTTCATTATCAATAATTAAATCCAGATCTACAAGTATAAATCTTTCTTATCTAATCAGCTATGCAAATTACCAAGAAAGGATAATAATATTTTTCAAGTGATTATTTTTGAAGTAGCTTAATAGCACAATAAAAAAATACATGCACTATCTCAATAATGTATGTCTTGTTTTTGTAATGACTATTACTCGACCTTGAATGTATTATTTTATTAGATGTATTAAGTATTTAATGGTAAACAAAAAAATTAGGCCTCCTAAGATTATAAATTCGTGCAAGGATAATTTTTAATGTTTTCCTTAGTACCTACTTGCTTAATTAGTTTTTTGATACATATCATGTATTAAGTGATTAAATTTATTAAGACTTTATACTCTACTTACCATGTTAATATTTTTTTCTAATCACTTCTATTGCATGATAAACTAAAATAAACTCGGTAAGAGTTCTAGGTACATTTAAGTGATTCTAAATCTATTAATTAAGAGCGTGGCGGCCATGCTGCTCGGTTTTTTAAAAGTAGGTACCTAGCCAGGAATCGAGCAGGCCGGTCAAACCAGCCGCGCGCAAAAAACACTCAGCAGGACTTGTATCCTCCAGTCAAGACTACATGTTGGTATGAGGCCGTAACATGTAGCAATCAATCACTTTTTAGGAATAAAAATTGGCCCAAACGTGCCAGTGCCCGACTCCATTTGACCGGTTTTTATGCAGTAATAATAATTTCAAATCTCAATAAAAATCGATTGGAACAGTTAATGAAGACCTTTGTTTCGTAGAACTAGGCCCCGATGTGAACAATTTCGTAGAGTCGTGGACGCGGGTTAATAGACGTGTCGTGGACTCGTGGGCGGATGGGTGTTAGCAGTCGGAAAACACTTTGTAATTTAAATAACTGCAAACAGATTGCAATAATGCTGTATATGTAGGTGTCACGGATTGTCGGGTGCCTGACCTCGTCTCTTAACGTTTTCGAGACACTTGTAAACGTTTTGTTTTGTTTGAATTAATTAAAAACTGAAAATGTAATGATAAAGAACATTTTTGTGCTCAAATCGACGAGAACTATGCCAAAATAAGCTCACAGGACAAAAGTACAGTCCCGACTGTTCAAATATCACCAGATATATAATGCAGACAGCCTACTTTTTTACTTTTTTTAAAGATCAACGTTGCCCAACACTAGGAATTTCTTCTGTAGTGCGTTTAGAAACATTTAAGCTCACATACACCATCACACCCGTTTTTTATAATAAAACAATAATATTTATATACAGCAGTAGCTACTGTTCCAAATACACCATAAATTCTGCCGGGCCGTAATAATGAAAAACTTGCAGCAACCAAGTCAGTCTTCCCGGCTATCAGGCTTGAAACATAGCCTTCGGTCCTTGAAATACCACTTTCCAGTTCCGATTATGGTCATACGTTTTAACATTCGAATTGCAAAAGTCGAGACAAAGGATAAAATTGCATCTCTTTGCACGCGGGTTGCGTTTCGTTGCTGTGTCCCCGCGGCCTCATATGGCGCAACGAGTTGTCCGCCATGAATTGATAATGGACAGGATAACACCTGGACAGATAGGTACACCTACATCACTGACGACCACGTATTCAGATATAAGGACTTTATTTATGCTAATTTTAACCGTGCGTTCAAAGACACGGTGCATATTTTAAAAGAAGAGAGCTTAGCGCGCTTCAAAAGCATTTTTCATTCAGAATGTGGTATGGGCTTTAGAAAACACGATATTTTTAGCAGCAGCGATTGAAGTTTTCGGAACCTCTGAACGATAAACATATTATTATGTTTATCGTCGTTTATGTTTGTCGTCGTGTATGAGATTTCGGATGTCTGAAGGAGCTATTATGAGGCTGACATTCTCAATTAATATTCCCATACTGCGCTCAAACGCAGAAAGTCTAGAAATGCTATTTTGCATCGCGAATCCGCGACCGTACGCAGAGTCGGCCAAATGCGATGCTCCCTATGTGAAGCTGTAAAATCGCCGATCGCGGACGCCAAAAGTAGCACTAAGGTCCTAAGAATCGAGGCTTTTGGCATGCACGGGCTACTACTTATTAAATAATATGTAAGGGTGTATTGTTAAGGGCACGCCACGATAGTGGCGGTAAGTCCCCTCTTTGAGGAGTGGCTTGAGAGGCGCCACGGCGCCCTCACCTTCCGTCTGACGCAGGTCCTCACCGGACACGGTTGTTTCGGGAGGTACCTGCACCGAATCAGGCGGGAGGAAACGCCCGGATGCCACCATTGCGAGGATCGGCCGGAGGACACGGTGGAGCACACAGTGGAGGTGTGCCCCGCTTGGGCGGAGCCCCGCCGTCTTCTCGTAGCGGCGATCGGCGGCGGCGACCTCTCGCGCCCGGCCCTGGTGCAAGCCATGGTCCGGGGCGAGGAGGAATGGGACGCCGTCGCCTCCTTCTGCGAAGCAGTGATGCTGGCGAAGGAGGTGGCGGAACGCGAGAGGGACAGAACCTCTCGTCCCAGCCGCCGCGGGAGGCGCTCCGGGCGTCGTTGGTCCCGCGATGACCTCCGGCCACCGTAGACGCGGGCCTGTGGACGGTGAGTGATGAGCTAACTCGCCGTCCGTCCGTCTCACGACGAAAACAGGCCGTGTCGACGGCGCGTTCGTGTTCCACGCGCGCCTCAAAGAGATGTCAGCAACATGGGAGGGGCCCGAAAGGGCCGACGCCTGTCGGGGCCGCGCACTGAAAAAAAGAAATAACTGAACCTATTTTGGCTATTTTAGCAATAGCCGAAATTTGTTTGTTCAAAAATAAAGTTAATTTAAAATAATAAAACTGGTTTATCTAACAGGCCCTAAACTGGTTTTGTTAAGTTCAGTTCGGTTAAAGGTAATCAATATTTTTGATGTTATTTACCGAACTTCTTTAAACAAACTGATTCGTTATCCTGTAACCAAATCTTTGTGCGTAATGTAACAAAACTATTTGACATTCTATGCCTAATAAAATTGACTATATGTAGCAAAAGCATTCTACATAATAACTTTGTTCATATGTTACCTAAAAAAATAGCTATTTTAACATATGCCTTTGTGAATAAAACACGCACAGTGAATGTGCTGCGCTTTGCAAAACTTTGGCTATGAATAAATTAAATAAACAACTATCTGTCACAAATATATTGTAACGTGTAAAGGAAAGCTTTAGTTACAGCCACCGAAAACCTGTCGAAACCTGTATTTTTCGCGTGAAAAGTATCTGAACTGAGTGACGTGAGCTCTTTGTGTACGAGTTGCACACGCGCGAGAAAAAGAGAAATAATTACTTAAAATTGTACATTCTTACTTAATATTCTGTAAATCTATCTAAGTTGCAACTTGCGTGTGCTGGCATTGGTGAATGTTCGTGAAACTACTGCAAGACCAATGATGGACGAAGATTATCTTAATCGGCCTGTGGATGACTATCTAAGGCAGTGGGACTTTGAAATGTACATAAACAAGTTTCAGGGTAAGTACGTTACTGACCCTTGTCATTAATAGTATAACTGTAGTCTAGTTAATAAAGCAAGTTCATTACTACTTAACTAGGTAAATGCTGCATGCTGGGACACAAGCCTCCCAGCTCTCTGTGAGAGGGAGTGAGCCATAACCCAGCATGCGGGTTTTATGCGGTTCTAGTACATGCCATTTCCTTTTTGGGGATGACTAATGTTTTGTATATATTTTAGATTTCTAAGGACCAGCAGCCGGTTCTTACAGATAGTGTGCTTAATTTCATTTTTGAGCCGAACCATGAATCCTGTGCAATACATTTGGTTGATTCGCAACCCATAGCACTGGAAGTGGATAATCCTGAAGAGACAAGTCCAAATACATCCTGTGTAAGTAATCCATTCCACATTTTTTATAATTTTCTTACAATATTGTACCTACTAGTGGAACCACTTAGATTTGTTCAAGTTCATTTTTTACTATGAAACTTCATGTTACTTTTATTTTAGGGGTTGATTTTAGGTAGTTCCTTTCTTACTTCACAATACATCGTTAATCATCATCATGAATGTAAGCTGAAAAGATTTCAATTGCTGGTTAAAGCTGAGTGTTGATTGTCAGTCACTACTCAGTCAGTCAGTCCAACAACAACTTTATAAAACTATTTAGATTATTAATTTATTATGAACTTTATGTATTCTATTATTTTTGTTGCATTAATGAAAAAAAAAACATACTTAGTCCCGACTATGAAGTAATATCAACTTTGGTCTGGCTAGACAGATGTTGACTACCTACTACTGTAGTCACTTATTCTTTCAAACCACTGACTGTGGTGAAAGTAAAAAAAAATATACATATGGTAAATGTACAATAATATTAAATTCTATGTTATTTCAGGAATTATACAAAATCTTGAGTGCACGTAATGAGGGAAGATCACTGCTATTGAGATTCCAAGAAAATGGACTGCTCAACAATGCCTCAAGACGAAAATTATACAGTATAGTTCAAAGTCAAAGTCAAAAATATTTTATTTCACATTATACTTTTTACAAGTGTGCCCATGTAGGATGACGTACCAAGATTATTTGAAAAAGAAAACTCATCTGTATATTTCACACCGTTTATGAGCTTCAATCCAGGGCAGAAAACATCAGTCAAAGGAAAGTTACTTTACTTTAGAAACCTACTAATTATGATTAATAAAAGTTTTATTATAAATAATGTGTATTTTCAATATAATTGTAATTTCACTACCAATTCCTTACCTATTTAATGTACAAAAACAGTTAAATATCTTTTCTCGTAATTTATAAAAACGTTTTTCTTAAATTGAAATGTTCAGCTTTTTATTTTGTTATAGTTTATAATTAGTAGTCAATTTGTAAAGGTGGACGCGCAGTACTCAGAGCCGCAAGAGTCGCAGAAAAATCGTTTTCCGTACAATCCTCAGAAAAGTTATCTCAATAAAGTCTAACCTGTCATATCCAAAAAAAAAATTGGAATAGGTCATATTACCTCTTCATATGATTGGGCGATACTTAATAGTATAGAAGTTATCACTATTTTTAGGATTGCATGTTATGTGATTTTCGAATTCAATTAATAAGGTAGGTAAAATGTTACTTAAAGGATTCTTAAAATAGTGATAATTTCTATATGTACAGACAGCGTCACACAATCTTAGGTACACTTATTTTTGAAGAGATAATATTGTGACCTATTCCAAATTTTCGTTTGGACCGATCGACCCGGGACACCTGTTTAAGGTGGAACCTCCACGGTAGCCCACGAAGTTCAAATTTTCTAACGTTTTTTGCAATTTGAAAGTCAGAATTAGGTTATATGTTGATTAAAGTATGATTTGCGCTCGTAAGAATTATGTATTTTCAGAATTATAACCAATTAAGTCAGCAATAAAATTCCAGTTCAGTTATTTTACTGATTTTAATGGTTATAATTCTGAAAATACCGGCGCGAATCATCCTTTAATCAACATATAACCTAATTCTGACTTGCAAATTGCAAAAAACGTTAGAAAATTTGAATTTCGCGGGCTACCGTGGAAGTTCCACCTTAACATAACAGTTTTCTTCATATAGCAAAACTATTCATTAATATATAACAAAACAGTTTTCTCAATACAGCAAAAATATTCATTAATATATAACAACAGTTTTCTCATTATAGCAAAAATATTCATTAATATATAACAAAATAGTTTTCTCATTATAGAAAAACTATTCATTAAAATGTATCAAAGCAGTTTTCTCAATATAGCAAAACTATTAATGAATATATATCAAAACAGTAATCTTAATAAAGCATAACTATTTATCCATATATATCAAAACTATTAGGCACTAATAAGCAAAATACTACGTTGATAATAACAAATTAATTTAGTTACTATCAGTCATAGCATTTGGGAAGGCAGCAAAACGAATCAGCTAAACTTGCTGCGAAGTTTGACTTGACACTGTAAAAAGGTTTGATTAGACAATGAGAAAGTTAAGTTGTGTTAATAACGTTATTTGGTAATAATTTACAAAACCGTTTGAGTAATATAACCGCAAAAACAATTACTTATAGACAAACAGATATCTTACTAAAACATAAATGAGGTGCTATATTGACTGGATAGTTTGGCAAATGGTAACTTGTAATGAGTTAAGCCGTAGACAAACGGTTCGAAAACACACATCAAAAGCAATTAGCAATACAAAACTAAAAAAAGATTATTTAGAAGCGACACAACTCCAGTAACTCAACTGGCTTTTGCTATGTGTTACACTGGTTCGGCTGTCACTAATTTTATGTAACTGGTAGACAAAGTTTTGGTTACATAGCACGAAACTTTTTTTTCAGTGCGGGTAGTCCTCTGGTTATCGCGGCCTCGACATAGAGGGCGAAGAAGGAACATGGGTGGTTTTTAGTCGGTAGAAGTCTGACACTCCCTTTCGCTCTGCCCAAGAGCGGGAGGGGTTATTCGATGATTTTACACCCACCAAAAAAAAAAAAAAAAGGGTGTATTGTTACCCGTTGGGGCCGTGGGTTGTACACTAGTTATCGCGGCCTCGACATAGAGGGCTAAGAAGGAACATGGGTGGTTTTTAGTCTGTAGAAGTCTGACACTCCCTTTCGCTCTGCCCAAGAGCGGGAGGGGTTATTCGATGATTTTCCAAGCCAAAAAAAAAAAAAGGTCCTAAGAAGCCAAATTCAGGGTAATGATGTTTAAATTGCAGCCTTCAAGAGGAGGCCATTCTAAGCAAGTCTGTCCAGTCACATTACCTAGTCATCGAATAAGCAATGTTAATTACTGTTAAGTACTTTATACTCAGGATTTGTAGTTATGTTGTAAGTGCTTAGCTGCACATTAACGCCAATTAACTCAATTAAATGGCGCCAGAACGGCCAGTTGTTTAGGATTAACTCTGAATTACCTATGAACAATCTAGGTTAATCTAATGAGAAGAATCTTATCCTAGGAAAACGCTTCTAATCAATACAACATCTGTTTCTCCTTCCGAGCAATTAGTATTTGGAAGCCTAGGCGATAATTGTACTGAAACATTTTTTCTGCACTAAATTGCTTTCACACGCGATCGCCGCATTAATTTTGTTGGTTTATTATAATATAACTGAAGCCTTGTTACAATGTGGTGATAACCCGTTATGTACTTGACCCATATCGAAACTAGGTCTTACTTTCAGAGAAATTTTACTCGCAGCAAGAAATAACTTGAAGTGAAATAAATACGACATACGTGCAACTGTAAGCAAAGTTGAAGCGGTTCGAGGTGAACATTCAGGGCACGTTGTGGTTTTTGTTAATTTGGTAACGTCGACACATACTTATGTAATTCGAGACTTGATTAGGCACGAATCTACATATAATAAGCATAGTTAACCTCCTAAAGACAAGTACCGGCTAGACACAGTCTCATGGGAGTTTTATTACTTTACTGCACAAGTTTGCCGTGGAAAGTTTTGGCGACGTAGCTCGTAGGCGACACTGTGTGTCAAGTAAGAAAGATAAAACAATGAAGGTAAACAATTGCGACGCCTGAGGGGCTGCAGTTGGCGATAAACTTCATAATATTTAATAACTGAATTCCTATATTAAAATAAGGCGCCAGGGCGCTTCCGAGCCAGGCGCCGGATCGTATTTCGTAAAGTTATACTTTATAATAAACCGCACTGCCGATACATCAATGACGAATCGATGCGAGGCTTATTGAGAATCGTAATAATCGATACAGTGCCTCGCTGAATGCAATTGCTTTTGCCATTTGCCTGACTAATACTACTAAAGTACATTTGTTTTCAATTCGTAACGTACTTTATATTTACTGTTTACCGTCTCGACGTCATCTCAGTAATCGTAATAAGTGGACTAGAATCGTTGGGGTGGTGGCGGTGCTGATTGTAACTGTATATTAATGGGCCAGGGCGCTCTACCCACTTCATTAGGCGAACAAACAAGCTGGGAGAGGATAGACGCCCTTCATCCCGTAACCCTCCTAACCCCACCGACCTTTAAACGCGTCTCTAAGAGATATTAAAACAATTTTTCTTTTTAGATTATATTTTATTGTAACGGAAACCACGAAAATATGCAGAGAAATGAGAAATAAACTCGAGAAATTGGGTTTCTTAAGAGGGGTTAAAGAACTCCTTTCATGATCGTACATGAGGCGACGAGGCCGTTTTAAGTCTGTTTCTTCAAGTTAAGTTTGTTAAGAACATTTTCGGGAAACAAGATCGGGTAGGTTGACTTTCAATATTACGTAACTGTATTTAGCGATTAAATAAATAGGCTTGCAGCAACATAAAACGCGTATTATGTAATTGACCTAAAATATCCATTTCTATTGAATAGCGAACACTTAATGCCACTTATGATTTCTAGAACCAGTATTTCGTTGGTGACAAAGCAGAGGTGGCCATTTTTATTGGACTAATAAATTATCTGTCCTTATAAACCCGTTTTTGAGAGAACAATGCGATATGGAATAGAATATTGAATACAAATGTTTGTTGTTGCAAAGTTAAGGTGTATCGTGTGGAAGTTTCGAAGAAAGCTGTTACCGTACGAAGAATTGCAGGAAAATTTCTAAACTTCCGAAAATTATAGGACAGCCCTGTGATCATAAAAGTTACCTGTAGTAAGTTTTAAAGAGAATAAGACGTTCGAAACACGTTTCTATTGCCAAATGGCCTAGTGTGGCAATTTTTGTTCATGATCGTGACGTTTTTGGAATCCATGCTTTATCCAATGTGCTCAAATTTTTGAGACTATAATAATCATCATTTATCAGCACCTATTTCTATAGAAAGAGTGTCGTAAAAACTGTACTATTATAATTATAATATATCGTAGGAAACCTAATTTAATCTTTCTTCGCCTGTTCCGTAATGACACCTAAAACGGTAATTTACACTGCTTTTTCTTCGCGTTAAACGATGACCTCTTTTGATATTCAGATATCTCTCGCCTCAGAGCTGAGGTTAATTTGGAGTGAGCCAACTCATTACCTTTCTTTTTTTAAGGGCGCTTGCGTAGCCTACTATCACTGCATTCGTTACGGAGAAATTCAAGATGGGGCATTTCATGTTTCACGAAGAAATGAGGGATATGTTTTGAGAAAAGTCTTAAGTAAGATTGTGAATAATTTTGACCTGTTTAAGTAAAGATAGTGAGTTAAAACTTTAAAAGTCGAGCTACACGATAACTGACCAATGCCCTCACTGACTGGACAGGCTCACTCATGTATGCATATTCCTCATGTGAGTTGACCACTTGACCAAGATTATGTCTGAACCTTTAAAAGAGACTTATCAGAGTCAGTTACGAGACACTGGGCAGTCTAGCATAAAAAAAACGACGTACCTATAAAAGAGTTTTGCTCATTTGGCTAGAAATGGTGTACTGTAATGTAAACACTCAAATGGCGGCTGATAGAGGGGTTTGAAACTTGGAAGAAGTTGAGTTATGCTAACCGCAAATAGAATTAGAAAAATGATTCACACGACACAAACGTCAGTTAAGTTTATTTTAAATAAGCAATTATCTATACATAAACCCACACTATACGTATAACCACAAAAGAAAACGATTGTTTGTTTATGTAAATATATTTTAAACCTAGAGGCCAAAGTTATTGTTTACAAAAAAAAAAAAAACCTACGACGAAGGAACCTAATCCTTACCTCGTGTAGTTGTGTAGCTGAAACTTTCCTCTGTAGACATATCGGATGAAGATACGGAAAATCCATAAGATAAAATACAGACCTAAAAGAGAAGCTTATTGACCCGTTATTTATGAGAAATACCCACATAATACTTGAGTAATATTTCTCTTATATATCCCGCAATGTGTGTTTAGGTTTCAGCCGCGTTACATGAACCCATCCGACCTCAATATCTACTTGATTTTGATACCGTAGGGGTCAGAATAAATGATATTTCAAGGGTTTCTCATCAGCCTTTGTGACAAATATGAATCACAAAGCGATATTATTCGATCGAAACAAGTTTTAGATATTTTCATTATGGTATGTTAATTTACTCTTTTTAAGAGGTTACGATCCGTTTTTTGATGCAAAATAGTCTCGTAAATTATAATATTACAAACCGATTTGGTATTAGTGATCTATAATAATGACAGAAACACATTAGAAGCTGAACAATAAAAGCAGATATTTTTTTGTTATAGATTACAATTCATTTAAAATTAAACTAGTATCCGGATTTTTGAATTCCGCGACTACAAAGTTCAATTTAGTGTCTCTAACCTTTAAAACACAGACGATGTGTTAAAATAAACTGAAGAACTAAAATGAACTGAATCGAATGTTCGAATATAAATAACGCAGTGTGCGACAATTTATTCGCTCTTCTATCGCGTATTTATTTACTATACTTTTTACTAACTTATTTTAGCTACACAAGCCTAAATTACAAATATCAGGATATTTGTAATTAAGTTAGCTTAGTTATCTAATTTATTGTTTTGTGCATGTTTACCTTTAAGTAATGTTACGCTGTAGCCTAATTTTAAAAATGAATAATTTCGGTGTATCAAGTGTAAACAATTGTTGGTAGACCTAAATAAATAAAAAATATCTGTTGTCAATTTTGTAAAATCAATTATTGTGCTGCTTTTCTTTGTATTACTCGTAAAAAAGTCTTGTACAGAACCTAATAAATAATGTCTTACATCCCTTAAATTAATTTAATACGTAGGTACACATTTACCGTACTACATGATTACTATTGCACATTACAAAACAATCGATAACTAAGCGGTGTGTATGCCAAAATATGTTCCAGTCAAATATGCGAGCACCAAACAACATTTTCGTTCCGCGGCATTGTGTAAGTGCTGACAACCGTTGTAAGCGTCGACTGATCGGATTAAGCTATAAGCAATAAGCGTTTCTGATTCTGACAAAGCTTCGAAGATTTTGCCCAAGTATTTGTCTCGTTTGCAGTTAAATTGTTGTTGATTTATTGTCTCGTTCTGCTACAAGTGAGAACATCTTATCCAATTATACGTACACTTCTTCGGAGAATACATGTCTTAGGTATATAAAACATGTCATCATCAGCCTACTACGTTCCTACAGTTAGGATACAGGCCTCCTCCATCAGGAGCTGGTTATAATTTACACACGGGCTCAATGCGTTCTAACGGATGTCACATGTCTCCGAATTTATGTCCAAGCTTTTTTGAGAGAACCAATAATTTATTTGCTTTTTTTCTCGACCCCAGGTGTGCGCCCTGTCAGCACGGGAACGGGTGTCCGAATCCTTGGCTCTCTCATACGCCGAAGCTCCCGGGCGGCCTCTCCCCGACGTCATCGCTCAGCCGGGTCTCTCTTACGACGAAGTCCTACACGACGACTTCCGATTCGACCTGAACGCCCATGACGTCATGGTCTTCTTGCACATACAGAAAACCGGCGGTACCTCTTTTGGAAAGCATCTGGTCATGGATTTGGATTTAAAGGTTCGTATTTTTAATGTTATTTGTTGGTAAACAACTTAGCTCATCTGATGGACAACTGTCACCGCTGCTAAGGGATTTCTGCAAAACCAAATGTGTCATAGCAGCGTAACTTTTGAAGTTAAAATCGCAATGCATAGGTACTTCAGGGCATAATATAGCTATCGTGAAAGAACTGCTACAAAATCAATATTATCACCAATAAACAAGCTACCCACATCTCGTCAATACACCTGTTTCTCCCGTTCCCGTAGGTGTCTAGACATGCAGCATTGTGGGTGAGCTGGAATGCCCGTGGGCGATCTAAGGTTCGATTCAGCTAAATGTACTTAATTGCAATTGAAAGCATCAAACCTGGTCGCCTACACAACAAAGTTTGAGATCGCGATCGCTGAGTGACAGTCAGTTACAGTACAGCGTAAAGCGAAAAGGAACAGGTTATATGATACTGATGTACTGTAGATACTGTCAACGTGTTAGTATTAGTCAGAAACGTGCAAGATGAGGGTGAGTCCTGTTAAAGAGGCCGTAATCACCCCTAGCAATTCGGAATCAGAAAATTTGAATGAAAAATCTCTGAAGCACGTGACAGACATATGAAACGACGGTGTTACACCTGGAGTGGGCTATTAAAGCGCGCGAGGTACGCTGACACGGCAGAATTAAAGGAAATGGCGAACAGGTTAAAAGAAAATGCACCGTCACTCTCACGACCTGACTTCCCGACACTTTGTACCACCGCCTACTTCTTACAAATGTAACAAATTAAATTACACGTTTGGCAGTACCCAAGGCAGCTAAAATCCTCGAGTTCATAAAAGCAGTTATGTCAAACGTCGGCACATAGACGTAAATGATAATGGCAGTATAATTAGAAGCGTTGCGGCTGAGTCTTTAAACATTTAACGCTCTTTGTGGATAAGCTTTCAGACTTAATTAAAAATGAATTTTCAGTATCGATGCTGGCCAGAGTGCGCGCTCTATAATCCGGAAAGAGTAATTGGATTTTTATATTTTCCGCAGGCAGTTTATGTTAGTTACGAAAATTGATCGGTTGACGTTTATATAAAAATTAAGCATTTCTCGATGAAATCTGAACGCTCTTTACAACCAGTACTTTAATAGCCTAGTACTCGAAAGTTTTTATTTATTTCCATTTCGCAGATTAGGTTCTACAGGCTGGATTGGGTTTAATCATCAATAATCTGATAGAATGTATGAGGATGTTGTATTTTTATCAGCATCTCGAGTTACCCATATTAAAAAGCAATATCGAGATCCTCCACATCGTATCTCATTGATATTCCCCCTTAATAAAGCCGATTTGAATGTAAATTGATGCAAGTAGCTACTTCCACGATAGCCTTCGTCAATAAAATGTATCATTTCTGCTCATGTGAGATAGATTTCTATTCATGACGGAAACCAAGCAATTCGCGTTGGCGTGTGTTAAGAATCAAAAACAGGATTTATTTATAGTAGTAGATTAGATTAACTCTACTCGTTGCCAGTATTTTAAAACGGTTACCGTTTTCTACCTTCTTATATAATTCAATCTGACCGCTTTAATCTGTAATTACTTTATCTGAACAATTTTATTTACATAATAGTTATCTTAATTTAACGTGTTCTGCCACTATGCCATGCAAGATAATTCCATTTCCGGGAGTCGACCACCGAAATTGAATCGAATCATTCTTTGGTTAATTGAATAAAAACAGTCGATATTATAACGGATCGGAGCAGGGGTCAAAGATAAAATGAATAAGACTATACGAACTGCCTGGCCAAGTGCGCACGTACGCAAACTTTGAACACTTTCAATGGGACGCCTTTTATTCGCTCTCCTCGAGCGAACAATTGAAGAGGTCTGCTGGGCCTCCAATGATAATCAGCTTTGTTAATGTATAAGTTTTATTAATTCTAGGCTAACCCATTGTGCAGACGAATATTAAATTCCGTCTGTATGCGCCGACGAATATCGTATCTTTATCTTCGGATAGCCAATTTATTTATATGACAGACGTAGACACTATTTTTATCTGTTCAGTCTAGAAAATATATTTGAAAAAAATCTAGAAATGCTGTTGTGTAATGTCGTCTTGAAGCAACATTGACTTATTATGTGTTGTGCCATTACTCGGGCTTACGCCATTTTGCGTAAGTAAATCCTTTTAGCTCGTCCATATGTTAGAAAGGGTATGTTTGTGAATGTTCGTTTTCTACGTTTTTCAAAGTCATTGTGTGGTTGTGAACGTGTAGATATGTTCGGTGGGAGCGAGGCGGCTCAGACGGGGGCGCGTGTTTTCAACCGCTCTGTAAATATTTTAACACTCCGGCTGTTTCGGCCCTCCTCTGCCTACTGTATTGGGATGTGGTTTCGAACAATGCTCAAACGTAAAACGTTTTATTGGATACGGCACTCTAACTTTACATTTGAACTTTTTTCGCAGAATATGCAGCTGTTGTATGAATTTTAAAAATAGCTGCATCACTATTTTTACAACACATCGTATACAACTACGCTCTTAAGAAGTTAACAGAAATATTAATGGACATATAAATTGGAATTCATGCAAAATATTCAGACATGCGTTTATTTATCAAGTGTCTCATGTTTCTATTTTTTATTATAATCTCACATTAATATATGCACTGAACATTTGAACAATACATAAAAATCCGTTTCGATGATAGGTTCATCATTGCTGCTTGTTTTATAGTTTCGTGACATGGTCCCAACAAAGGATGAATATTCCGGTGCTTACGGGCCCAACTTTAATTCTATGTGCATAGCATACGTATTATGTGTTCCTAGCTACCTCCTAACTGCTTTGTTTCTACGCATTACAATGTACCACTACACGCTCTCGGGCCATTGTTAATTCTATAGCATTTGTTCCGCTTTGAATAATTTTGAACATAGAGGTACCGAAGCTTTATAAAAATTGCGTGTTAACAGCATGGCCTATTGTTTTAGTTTGATTGAGTAGACCATAAAATATGTGAATTCAAAATCGCATACTATAATATAAAACAAAAAGATTATGATGTTAAGCTTTAAATAAGTAAACATGATCACAAACGAAACAACAGAGAAAAGAACAAAGGACCTACTTAAACGAAATTAATTCCTTAGATACCAAAGAGAATTAAGTCCTGATATCTTGGAATTCAAAACACAAGAGTTTGGAACGACAGAAAGTTTCTATTAGAAACACAAAGACAATATCAACATTGATTAAATCTGAGCGAATTCAGCAATATCTATCCAAAGTTACGTTCAGTGTTCAGCGCATGAAAACAAATAAAAATGATTAATCCGGCCGTTGGAACGAGGAGCGATTGTTTGAGCTACCCGCCTAACAGTCGTATACTACTCGTAGATAGTAGATACTGACAGTATTCACCATTGATACCGTTTCAGATATTTCTGTGCTCTTTTGGAATGAGACAGCCAATCAATTGCCTTTGTTCTTATTTTTCATGTAGAATTCTCCCGACTATAGTTCTTGTTATTTAATAGCATCATTTGTTTGTTTTAGTTCTTCGTTTTCGATCTCTAAGGTAATCTTTTACAACCTTTCTTAATATCTAATCAATACTAAATTCAGCCCGTATCCTTGACCTAATATTCCCTCGTGCGAAATTTCATTACCATCTTTTATATCCTCGAGGCCCCTGATTGAGAAACAAATTAAGATTTGAGTGTCCATTTTACCGAGTTCGGATATTTTCGAGCTTATTTTTTACTCTTTATAAAACTGCTGTTGTAAAACGTTCATTTTTGCTTTTATCTAATGCGAGCAGTTCTGTACAAAGTGTAGTTGTAATTTACCCTTACTGTAGAGCTTGTTCAAAGCATTCAGTTACAAGGTGCGTCGGTTCTCGAAACTAATCGCCATCTAGCTTTCTCTGTAGCAAATGTTACCTTGTTTTAGTACCATCATTGTATTATTAGCAAGCGTTCCAGAGTTCCAACCTTCTAGCATATATGTTAGTAAATTCTGGTCACTATTCCCCACTGGCTTGTATGTTACGTCGTGTATTTACTCTTGCAAAGTTGTCGTGTAATTTGGTATTTGAGTGTATCTCGCGCCACTTGCTCTGCGGACATCCGGCCCGCTCGCTTCCGTCCTTCTAATTTACTCCACGAATTCACTATTCAGCTTCATTACTCGTACAGTGTCCAAAATGTACGGATTCTGTAGTTTGTCTTCCTACGGATTTTTTATGTAAAAGGTCCTAGCGTTTATGTAGGATGACTGATTGTTATCATCGGGATTGTTCGCCCACTGTCTTTAATAGAGTATTGTTTATTTCTTATGGTATGATTAGTTTGAGTTTTGCTATATCTATTAAACGTGGTGACAAGTCATGACTTCATGAGAGGTTATAATAAGTGACCCTCGGAAATATCTCCGATAACCGTTTGTTTTACTCGTACGATGTAAGCAAGGAAATTTGTCTTATCACCAATCGGTTTTGTACTTAAATCTTGTTTTTAGTATCTTTGGTACTTATTGGTTTCTCAATATTACACACACCGATAATTCAATGTTTATCATCGCATGCCCTCATTGTAACAAGTTATCCCGTTATCAGTTTACTCGGTATAAGAAGTGGGATATCCTGTTTTTCTTTAATTCCAGGATCAGCGACAAACAGCTTGTGTTTACCTTGGAAAACTTTTTTGTAACAATCTTACGAAGCCGATACCTACGAAAAATCGGAAAATATGTGAATCCGATGAAAATGTTGAGATTATGTTACAAAGTGTAGGGGTGTGCTTTTCATCGGATTTACCGAGATTTTTGTGAAGTCTCGTCTCGGGTGTCGGGACTCGATTGTCCGCTTCGTGCGTCCGCTCGGCACGCGCTGGCACGGCAGCGATACCGATTTCACTGGTAATTTCCGCACACAACCGATCCCCCTTCAAAGAACTCACGCCCAATGGAGGAAATGAAAATCCCTCTCGTTTAAATTGTACGCGTGGGAACGATTTAACTTTTGTGTTTAAATGTTCTCAAGTCATAATTTATTGCGATATCTACAGTATGGGAATTTGTACCTATGGCGTATGATTTACTCTTTTAGGTTACATTAGTTCATTGTTAAAGTCAGCTAATGTTAAGATAAATGCGCATAACGAAAGATTCCGAGTAATTGATGATCAGGCCATTGTGTTGTGCTCGCGTCATCTTAGAGTACCTACGACTCGTGAGTTTATTAGTTTTGAATTACACGGACTAAACTAATTGGTCCATTTTTCCGCAGAGGCCGTGCAACTGTCAACGAGCGCGAAAACGATGCCATTGTTTTCGGCCGCACAGCAACGAAATATGGCTGTTTTCGAGATACTCCACCGGTTGGAAGTAAGTACCTACCTCATAGAAAAAACTGTTTCATCGCTGTCATGGTAAAATTCTAAATATTTAAAGCACTCCATTCAGTTTTTGTTGGCTCACGAACATTTTTTGTTGGTGGCATTGCTGAGCGGCTCCAAGCTGTGTAAACTGCAACACGTGTCTCATTAGAATTCCGTGTTGCTCCCAATGGTGACAAAGAGTTGAAGTTGTGGCGACAGCGCCATCTATCGCAACAGATGCGAACTAATATTGGCAATTCTGCATCGCGCTATCAAAGTTATCCGCCACATTAGCCTATATAGAAAATCCCGACTTACAGATGTCGGGCAGTTAGCCCACCAGACACAACACCCGTCTGGTCGGAGGATCCTCCCTTTTCTATGGGGGATGAGGAACTTTACACCCTGTTCCTCATGCCCCCCAAACTGGTGACCCCGAGCATGAACGTCAGCGCAGCCTTCGTGCAACTCTTCAATATCATCACTTCCTCAAGCCTTCGAGCAGCGAGTCATACCGTCAGCCAGCAACTACGGCTTCATCGGGTATCCTGACCACCAGCATGCAGCGGAAGCGCATTCCTGGTCACCACCCTCAGCCTCATCAGCGACCTTGGCACAGCACACTGCACTTCGGCCGGTCAACAAGCAGAGACGCTCTTCTCTCCTGGTCGACGCAGCAGCCAGCCACTACGCAGCACTGCACCACTCCGACTCACTGGAGCATATGTGCAGCATCACCCCGACTCACTGGGGTATCACCGCAGACAGTTCCGACTCACCGTGAACTATGCGGCATCCGGTTCCGACTCACTGGAACCCTCTACTGGCCTGGCAAGCATCAAGACTCAGCCTGCAATCGACCTCCGGTCTCGGAGGGGAGTGATGTGGCGACAGCGCCATCTATCGCAACAGATGCGAACTAATATTGGCAATTCTGCATCGCGCTATCAAAGTTATCCGCCACATTAGCCTATATAGAAAATCCCGACTTACATATGTCGGGCAGTTAGCCCACCAGACACAACACCCGTCTGGTCGGAGGATCCTCCCTTTTCTATGGGGGATGAGGAACTTTACACCCTGTTCCTCATCACCCCCAAAAAGTCATATTGTAGCGCGATAAATTCATGTCGTGGTAATTATTTCGGGCTCGAAATTTGAATATGAATTATTATTGTGGCGGGCGCGAACAGGGACATTCGATTACATCAGCGGCGCCGCGACGACGTGTCCTTGGGCCCATCGTTCGCCTTTCCTGTTTTGGGCATGCAAATGAGCCGAATGTACATAAATAATAGGCACTTGATACAGTGGACCATGCAAATCACCTCTCCCGACTATTGTCCACCGCCCTTGGGGATTATACGACTGGCCGCACGTGGTGAGCATCGCTGATTGAAAACGAATTTCGATTTGATTACCGCTCGCAGCATACAGGGCTCGTAAACGTTTAAGTATATGTGAACCCAACTTGTATGTAAGTAGGCAAATATCTAACGCAGATAATGTTTGTGGCGGAGGTACTAGGTGCTTCGAGATAGTCATAGAAATAAATGGTATGGGATAATGGATACAATCTATTTGTCGGGTCCGCCTCGACGGAGCATTATCATGGAAACGACTTTATTTGTGAAATCTTCCAAGACACATAGAGGCAAAAGTGCCTTCCTTACTATGCGGAGCGAGATAAGTAAATAAAATGGTTTGTTGCGAAATTCTTTTTCATAATATCGCCATGTTAGGGATCGTTATCGTTTATTCAAAATCTTGGTACGAACATAATTATTTGTTGGCATCAGTGAATATTTATTGTTAGATCTTATTTGATTTTTAATAGCCCAATAAACTCGCTGTATTTGCTCTAAAACCGTTAACGATACGTTGTAGGGAAGCGATATTTATTGCGAAACTCTCGGTAAGAAAGTGCCAGAAGTACTTTGGAGTTGATCAGGTGCTGCAAGTTGAATGGGCGACTTTTCTAAGACGTATAATGCTGGGAGAACGGTGTTACGTGTCACGTTGCGGGTGAACTACGAGCGCAACGTGCAACGCTCGCGTGCCGAGCATACAGTACCCTGATACGCGAACAACACGATTAAGTTCCTACGTAAGAAATACCAGCATACTGCTATTGTACAGTCTGAATAAATTTTCATCTGGAGTTTTTCAGAAGCTGCCACGTACACTAGATTTGTACCAGGTCGATGGCAGTACGCTCCCCAAAATGGGTGTATAATACATATATGACTACTATTAGATACAGTTGCCTAATCCTTCGCAGATTACTGGCGGACTGTTGTGTCATGTTAAACCTGTCATCAAAATGTTGCCGACACCTGACCACCAAAACGCGCCAGTGAAACAATTGTTATATTGTGGGACGTTGATTGTATCAATTTTGTCGCGTCCCAATCCGTTGACATCTCATTGCTATGCCGGTAAGCAGGCCGTAAATTAACTGTCCATCACGCGGTGAGCTCACTAAATAGACTTACCGATGGTAGCCATTACCCACGGTGGTCTACTCAACAGGAACGTGTACACGACACGATCATAAACTCTAGCGACTCTTTTATTATTGCATAACTGGAAAAATTCAAGATACGTATTAATTGTAATAAATGTTCACACCTACTGAGATAGTGATTGGCTCCGCAACGTTTTTCATCAAAATTTATTGAAGCATTTCTCGCTGGTCTAGAGGTCTCGAGCGCAACTGCTGTGATTGAGGACCTGGCTTCGATTCCGGGGGTCAGGCAATGTGTGATTGGGTTTTTCCATCAGGAATTTCTCAGTACCAACCACGGAGTCTAGATTTGTGCCGAGTTGATAGCAATAGGTTCGCTCCCTATTACATGGGACTTTAACAAAACTGGACTGGCGAGATCTGGATGTACTAATGGGTAAACCCCTACCTAACCCTTCGTGTATGATATGTAACTGGAAAAATCCAAGGTACATACCTATTAATTGTTATAAACGTTCGAGTTCACCTTCACACCCACTGAGCGACTGATTTGCTCAGCGACGTTTTTTATAATGTATTACTGAAGCAATTCTCGACAAAATTTTATAAGCAATCTGGATGTTGTCAAAGGTGCCATTAGTCTGGTCTTTGTCCCCAGTGTAATTATATGTAGGCTGCTAACTTAGGTAATATTTTTGTTTTTCCCCGCTATCGTCATAAAAGTACCTTTATTTTCCCTGAGACTGTCTTATCTGAAGGGGAGAAAAATAAATTTCGTTTGATCAATTTGCAACGAAAATAATCTTATTTCTCATACCCTCCCCATATCGACCGCACTTGGGCGGGTGTTATCGCCCGGACAGAATTTTTATTGGACCCAAAAATATTATCTATACAGCGTACTTAATTTACTGAAGGGTAGACTAACACGCTGGGCTGGAGTTGACACTTTCTAAAAGTATTAATTATTATCGACCTCAGGAATGTGTCAAGTTTTCTCACACGAGATTGAATTTGAAATAAATGTACATTCTAAAGTAATAAATTTCAAATCATTTTCTAACAAACAATATCAATTCCAAACTTCAAACATATTTGAAAATAAAAATGTATGTTAGATGTTTATATGTTTTTTAAATTTGATTACGTACAGGGTGCGTCATGTTCTCATACGAAGTGTTTTGACAGAAGTCACAAAGGGTCATTTAAATTTACACGCAAGATGGATAATGCGCTGGTCTTGGATTAGGTTAGAGGCCTCGTAACGATCTATTCAAATACTCGACAACATTGAATATTTTATTCATTAGACGCGGCACTCCACGCTTTCTGACATTGAAAGAAATATGTCGCATTCAACGTCAAGAAGTCATCGCTTGGTAATTGATTTTATGCATTCAATATACGAAGAACGTCCACCGACCAAGGTGACTTCAAATATAAGACAAGGTATCTTAAACATAATGCGTTTCTAAGTCGTTAAGAATCTTCTCACGGGGTGATGGTGGCTCTGCTATCTCTGATGACTAGTAAGCTATTAATTTGGTTGTCGTCGACAGCACCGGTGGACCTCCCAAGTAGTGTCGTTCGGCAGCGGCGGGAGGTCGCACTCTTCCCTTATTTGACAAGTTGTTACCGTTCAGAGATTAGGCTCATTGTTGTGCTCCAGTGTCTCCCCACTAATGCGCTGCACATTACGGCTTGGGTAAACACGCGCCCTTAAATGGTGGGTCACTATTAACCGGTGGTTCAAGTAAGATATATTTTTACTCTATAAGGGATTAACGTCAGATAAGATCTCGGTCTAATATGATTGAAGGCCATCTTGTACCACCGACCTGATTGTTAGACACGGTGTACTTCATAATATTTATCATAATCCGGTGTGGGTTGTTATTTATGCGCCAGTAGCTGCTCTAGATGGTTTGATTCTTTGTGACAGTGTCATTTAAACAGGTTCAGATGTATTGTGCTCACACAAAGGAGATCAGCGGATACCGCAGTATTATAGTATCGTCGACAGATAAAAGCGTCACATAACTCAACCGACAATGTGGACTATTTAGAGTGAATTCATTTCAGAGAACTTTCATTAGCCGGTTATTCAAACATGTGGTTTCGAAACATAGCTCAGTTGGCTGCTATCATAGCTGTCATCTAATCAAACAACAGTAGCCTGCAGTTACGCGGAACACATTCCACTAATAGTAACGTCAATATTAAAGTGGTATCACAATTGCTGTTTCAAATAGCTGACCGTTTTATTTGTCTGTACTTAGTCTATTATGGAGTAGTCAGTAAATGGAGAGGGCACTCGCGCATTTCGCCTTTGATTGAATTCACTTCCTAAATGCTTGAGGCGCGCGACGAAGAATTGGTGATGTGTTAGGCCGCCAGCTTCGGGTCGTAAGCCACATTTCTGAATGGCGTGGCGTCTGTCGCGGTGGTATATTTACCGCTCCATTTGCTTAGTTCTCTTTGGTGTAATATCTAGGCCTCAATCAGTCACGTCGGCTGATAGCCGGTGCGCAGTTATCGCTCCATCGTAAATTAAATCAAATTATCTGTCTCCACTCGCAAACATTGTCGACTTCAGCCTGTGTGTCGGAAGCTGCCGCTTTGTATAATACTTGTGTTTCTTATAGATTAATCACTTTACATGTTTGCTATCTGAAATGTCAGTTGTTGTAAATTCTAGTTCTGCCACTACTCAGTGAATTAAACGCGGAGTTGATTGTTTTTATAATGGAAGCTGTAATTAAAATGATGACTGGTTGAGGTTCCCCATTATAAAATCCTTTTTTATATCCGACAGAAAAACTCGCTGCAGTTTTAATACAACCGTAATTGGAGAGCCATTCATGGCTGAGGTCAGATCTTTTAGAATATGAACGTTAAAATAAAATTCACGTTAACAAGCGCATTCGTCATAAATGACTCCCATTCAAAATAATATGAAATGAAATGTCATTCTGAAAAGCTTTCATAATGACACAAAATTATGAAGCTATTACAAGCCCGCACGTCTGAAAGAGCTGAAATGAACGTAACTGCCGACAATTTCAGCCCCATATATTAATTTGTCTAGACGTCTCGCATACGTGACATAAGTACCTAGATGAGATTACAAGAATTTGTCATTTAAATTCGATATTGATTTCGCCTTGAGTTTATTAAACTCAATTTTGGACTGTGGCAGAACCTCTCCACAGGGGAGGTTCTGCCGGTTCATTGAAGACGAATGAAAAATAATTTCCGGGTACTATTTGAAACGGTTCGTAGGGAAAACAACAATTTGTTTGCTCAGCCGATGGATATTGTTCGATGGGGTTTATCGAGAGAAGTTTTTACAGCTTTAGGAATTTTGTGTATCATAGAATGTTTACAGTGAGCGAACAGCAAATATTTGATATTGCTTCCTGAATACACATAAAATACCGAAGGGGTTATGTTATGAAGGATCCTTTCTGTTATAAAGGATCCTTTCTGTTATAGACCTTCTGAACAAACACGTATGATGTGAAGAGATGTGCATTCATATAAGCAACGATTTATCGATGTAATAAACCACATCTAGGTTATGTTTTCATAATTCAAGTGGTAATGTTACATATTTGGGCCAGATGTCATTCCATTAACCTTCTTGCAGTATTTATTAGTCCATGTGACAAAGTTGGAGACTAGTGTTTAGAATTAAGATACTGTTTTAGGCTTCGACTTTTACGGCCCAATAGGTGAATATTTTATTTTTCTCGAAGTTTCTTAAGTTTATCAATATTCACAGAGACAGAGTTTAAAAATAAATATTTAATTTTTTACTTCCTTCTGTGGGAATTATAGAAAAACAGCCACTTGCCAAGTTGCGCACGTTTCGAGAATTAACTGTGTGGGAACTGGGAAATGGATTACCATGACAAACTGGGAACCTGTCAAGTAGAACGGCTGTTTTTATATCGAACGTGTAACGGTAAGCCAGGTTGTTAATGAGTGATTCGATTTACCCCTGGGTCACACCGACGTGACGCGGACTTCGATTTTCGTGCAATCTCGGAGAGTGGTCTACATATTCGCCGAAAATCGCATAAGTAGATGTCTCGCTTTCGGGAATATTCGTCAAAGAGCGAGTGTCTGTAGCATGTACTAAGAAATAGGTGTTGCATTTTTATAGGGATGTGTAACTTGTAGGGCTTTCAGGTATTAGAAAGTGTTGCAAAATAAAGGGTAGGCCTATGCCTTGCAATAGCTGGTTTTTGGCTGAAATCAGGAAGTACGAGATGTTTTTGTCATGATCATGTGGGTTTTAGACACACTGTGATCCTCTCATTACGATATTAGATTTGGCATTTTTTGGCATAGTTTTTAATAAGGGTGAGAAATAGTGCTTTTGTTGAATCTCAACATACAGTTCTTCACATTTCCGCCTCCTAAATCGTTATCTCGCCCATTATTCTTTCAGCTCGTCTCACAATCGGGGCATGCCCTCTATTTCGACACATCGAACCGTCGAAGCGTCTATTTCAAATGCACACTGTACACACGCGGGGCTGTCTTCTAAGAATTGTAACAATAGTAATTTTGTAGCAACTTCTCAAAGTTTTTGCATTGCAACAATAGATTCAGATCTCGTATACAGTTTCTTGTAACGCGATATGGTAATTGCGTCACGTCTATGCACTGCAGCCGCTTCTCCTACACGCCGCCGGTTCTTAAGGACTGCGTAGACGAGGGACTTTTGTCATTGTATCGCATACAAAACGTAACTAATCAGCCCACACGCATTCCGTACTGAGCTCACTATAGGCTGCGTATCGAGCAGACATTTGCGAGGATCTAAAGTCTAAACAATTATATAACTAGCTTAGTTCAAACTGAAAAATAAACCCGACATTATTGGTTAGTTTTGCTTACATTACCCGCCACAGATGCTCACGCGCGATCATCTCTTGTGAATACGAAACGTAAATTGTGCAGGTCGAGCTATACATACGTTTTGAAGATTATTTATTATTTAATTACGTAACTTTATATCAACTGTATTCCCCGAAAGACATTACCTATTGAACACTCACATTATACCAATAATTTTTCCGAAATTTTTATCCTTCACAGACAAAATAGTATCTCGTCTGCACAGGCCTCATACAGCGACGTACAAATGATTTAATGTACTTGAAAACCACCACTTTCCTGCCTGCCAAGTTAAATTTTATTCAGAATGTTGGTATTAACCTTTTGAACGCTAAGCATTTTTATGTTGACGTTGTACCATTGTCCTACGTGGCATTTTAAAATATATGTAGGTATTTACACATGTCGCCGTTAAATTATTAACTTTTTGTTACCAACAGACTGCCTATTGTTTCAGAAAAAGATTTTACTAGAAAACATTAAAATATCATTTAGAAAATTTACATTTAGAAAGAAAAACATAAAAACTTTTATGTTTTCTCTCAGTGGCTTTTCAGATTAGCTAGGAATGAACCACTGAATCTTTCAGAAGTTGGATTGGAATTAAAATAAAGGTAGGGTTGTTTCTTAGAAACATTGTACAACATCAAAAGAGTTCTTTTGTTAAAAAAAATAAGTTCGCTTAAGAGGAACTTTATAATTCTTCTTAAGGCTGGGTTTCTATTTCAACTAAATATACAAATTAAATATTCTTAGTAGTTGTAACCTTGTTTCAATAATTTACCATGTTGGGGTTTCGGAATGTTCCTACCAGTGAAAAACTCTAAAAGCTATAAAATAAACCTCGGAGAAAACGGAGATAAAAGCTATAGTGTGTAATAAAACCAAAAATAGTCCAAAACACACTTAAGGAAAAAGACAAAAAATCAAAAAGATCACGCAAATATAACCACTACAACGACATAATCAGAGAAAACGCCGCAAATTGATGAATACTTTTATTTTATCACGGACGAAGCCCAACACAGCCCAGCTCGTTCCATAACTTAGAAATATCAGACAGCACAATAAAACGCCACATATATCACGCACGCGCAGTAGAAGACACATCAAGATATCTTTATTACTTACTTTGATAAACGGAACTAGAACTATCGCATGAATTAATCGGGCATTCACCTTTATTATACATACTACTGTTAATTGTCAGACCTTTACGCAGTGCCGCATTAGACCCACGTTTTACCTACATTACATTACATAAAGTGATGCCGTTAAATCGTTGATTACATTCGAGTCGAATTGCGGAAAAGTCGCATCGCGACTGTAATGATGTCAGCTCTGATTACAAGTCTGATTACTCGACAAAACGAAGAGGAGTGCGAAATGAAAAATATAGCGACAGCACGCAGATTTCTACAAAAAAATCCTTCGACGAAATTACTTTAAACGCATGGATGCATCGTCAATATGAAGCCGACTTGTCGCCGACATGCGAGTAGTCGCTCAAATGGAAACATTTAAAAGGGGCGACGACGCTACGAGGACGTTGTGTAAGCGTGTTGATGCAACACGCATTGTACGCAAAATCCTGCATACAGGGTGTAAATTAATTAACCCTTCACATATACGTCAACCAAGCATTCTGTACATCAAACTAATTACCCCTACGCAAATTTTTTTGCTGGGATACGACTTTTTTTTGGGGTTCAAAAATCTCATTTTACGGTAAAAATCAATGTAACACTCTTAAAACATTGTGCAAGTGGATGCTTTAAATAGTAAAAGGGTTATAGAGGTAATTTAAGTAAAGTCATATCCTGAATAAGTAGTATTTACAAAAACAGCTGTGCAAAATTTGGAACTTTGACCCCCAATATTTCCGTAATTCGTCAGGTATGGTCTGGAACAAAAAATTGATCGCTGTGGTGGAGAGAACAAGTGCCCTTCGTTCGGGGTTAAGGGTACTTTTACACCCTTTATATGCATTTGAAAACAACCCTATAAACATAATGTAACTTTGTGTGGCAGTGAACCTATAAATCGATTTTGCCCTCAGCCAATTGACTCCACTATCTTATCCTAAACGTAGTTCTATTTATAAAGTAATTACAAATTAATTATTTACCCACATGTGTACGCACGTCACTCAAGAAGCGACAAAATCATGGCGTCGTATCGTAATTGTGAATCAACAAGTCTGATAGTAATTGTGAATTAATTAATGCGTTTGTGCCGCCCGCTGCCCAATGGCCGTAGCGGAACAAATTCACTGAATCACTTCCTGTGAACTAACTACCAATACTAACTTGGTTATAGGCATTTCCTTTATTGCTTGACAATTCTGAACACAATTTAAAAACTTTTGTCACTGTATATTGCTGTTTGCTGCTTCGAATTTATTGTTCAATACTTTACAATGTTTCCGTAGAGTTTTAATGAAAAACATGTTATTCCATTTCGAGCTCTTGAGAAATCGCGGCACATTTAGTAAATTGGCTGTTATGTTCAGAATACATTATAGGATCATTTACTGGGATATCTAGCCTTAAATGTACTGTGTCCTACTTTGTGAGATAGTGACAGTTTCGTCGCAATTATCTTTGGGGCACCGTTTTCTAGTTAAAATAATTAAGTCATCTTCTCGGTCCTGTAGTCATTTCGTCCGTCCCCAGCGTATTATAACAGCCCGTAAATATCCACTTTTAACATGGGTTTCCCCTATAGACCGCTACAAGGAACAATCCTGGAAGGATATTGTTATATTACCACGCGTCCCCGGTTTACGACACCCTTGGGGTGTGATCTATTCTTAGTACACTGGAGACCAAACAGCCACTGCCAACTACTAAGTAGCTGGGAATATCCCAGGTATTTCAATGGAGATCTCGGATGGTAGGAACAGGAAAGAGAGAGATGAATGCGAATAGAGATTTTGGAAACAGAACTCCCGATTCATACCGGGCAAAGTAATTTGACAATATCTTACATTGCAAAGAAAAAAAAAAAGACCGATTCGACATAGGTTGCGGTGGTGCAAGAGTATGATGATGACGATAATTAAACTAAATAGAATTGAATAGAACAGATAGAAGCTCTCTAGTAAACTGATCCCACTAAGACGGGACCTGCGGGTCAACTCGACTTTATGAATTCAAAAATGATGTCGATGCTATGATTTTAAGTTGGTCAACTGGAGCCACACAAGTGCAAAACAACAACAAGTAATAGACTAGTAGCAGTTGTACAAGTAACTTCATAAAAGATAAACATTTCACACAGGGAGACACAATATGACGCCTATCGCCAAAACAGATCTTTTTAAGACAACCTTTCGATTGATTACAGAAAGAGGGACAATACTGCAGGTCTTTGGTTAATCGTAATCTATTACAAAAAATCGCAGCCAGAGACACGTAAAAAACAAATCTTCCCTCCATTCATAAAATACCTATAAAGTTTTAATCGGTAACTATAGAATAGCAGTTTATTACGGCAATATTAACTATACGCTCAAACTAAATTAGAGCGGAGGATTCTAAACTTATCTCAAAGTGCAATTACTTTGGGGATTATCTGCTATTAATTTTCTCATAGTCCATGTGGTTTGAGTCTGTCGTAATAATAAATTATTACTTTAAAGCTTGGTGGGTGCCATGTGGCTTGTGATTCGGTCCCTCCTGGCTCTAACGAGGGTGTGACAGTCGCAAACTTAATTTACCGTCTAATCTATTAACACGATCTTATCTGCACTAGCCTAGATCTAAAATTTATGTTGTTTCCCTAGTTCTAATATCGGTAGTTAGTGTTTGAATGATTCATAATCATAGTGTTTTCTCTAAAATATTGTTTGACTCGATATTCTCGTTCGTAAAAGCCCAGATAAATATTCCGAGAATTTTAACGTGAATTTTGTGAATCATGTTTCAATTGTCTTACGCTTATCGAAACCAAATACTGTCTAGACAAATCTCAGTTTGAACGGCAGTTAATGTAATCAAGACTCACTCTTGCCATAAACGAATTTAATTAGTAGGTTTGGTTACCATGTTGACTGCATATCGCCTTTCCAATTAGTAGGCACAAAACGTCAACTGAAAATAAAAAAAAAATTGTATGTAATGTAATATGATATCGCGAAGCGCCATGCTACATGTTTGATATCGCGTGGGAAACGGTATTTAAACAAATAAATTATTCATAATATCGTATCGCTTTGTATAAATTGAGATACGACTTGAATTTCACGCAGGTTTGTGATGTATTCCGTTTCAGAGTTCGGAACTGCATTTAGGTCAATAGGAAATGGTGTAATGTTTATATTTCTTTTATCGCATATTTCCGAAATATTACATAAAAGTTATCTTATCGATAGCGTGCACTTTATCAAATGTCAATAACAGTTCACTTGTTAGCTCAGTGATTGAATTCGGCGCGCGTATCTCCACGCCGCGCCGCGCCACACCGCACCGCTCGCTGCCACGGGCACGCCACTCCGTTGCCGTTGACGTGAACAACTATAAATTAACGACAATTGCACTAATTGTGCAGCTAATGGCTGTGCTCACTCACGCATTGTCTAGCTTTGCTATCCCAACATTAATTACCAGGCTATCCGGAAATATTTGACGCGTGGGAATGGCAGCTATATACGTTCCCGCCTGGCTTTAACTGTCCCTTGTTCGAAATCAACCGACTAATATTTCGCCAATATTTTCTTTATTGGGTTACGTGATAGGATTTCTTGTACGTGTGGCTAGGGAAGTTTCTTTTTGGAACCGATACAAAACGTACCGTACAAATCAAATCAATGTTATATTGAAGTCATACACACACCCCTCCCGGGTGGAAATAACTGATGTTTATATTTGTTGGGATCGGGAGTGGCAAAGCGCATGTGGCCGACACTGAAATTGCTTTCAGTATAGAGCTCGCGTGAGGCGCGCCGCCAATCTGCGGCCGATATAAATCTACAAGCCTGCCGAGTTTCGAATAAATTGCAAACTATAAGGATCCGTGCAATTTGCCCTCCCGCTAGAGCGGCCGTCTATCGGGAGACTAGCCACGCGATTTCGACGATTTGTCATGTCAACCTCACCGTTTTTGTTTTACATTCATCTCCTCCCGCAATTCCGTATCAGTTAATTTGTTTCCCGATAAATTGCGAAACGTTTCGTTGTATACATATTTATATATGTAGGGGACATGAGCGATGTGTGTCTGTACTTTATTTAATTCACTATTTCATTTTATTTCTTTGCTTAATTGATTAGGATTAGATTGATATAATAATGCTTTCTTCGCTTTTTGCATGCCGTAAGGTGGAATGTGTTGAAACTGTTTTAAAATGCAAACATCTTAAGTATTTTGTACACATATTCTTTGCAAAATAAATTATTTAATTTAATTTCATTTCTTAACTCTATGTTGCAAGCACGTTTCTGTTGGTTCACAATAACTTGGAAATTGAAAATTAAGTGGATTGCTTTTGTAATTAAAAGCAGTCAACAAAAACTTTGAGTATACATTTTCGCATAAATAAAGTCGCTCGTTAATTGAATGTTTTACTAAACTTTTTACTATCGACGAGTACATGAAAGCACATTAAGATAGCGTTCGTAACTTGAACTTTGTGAAATGTAATTTCAAACGTGTGGGCAGAGTGGACGATAATGTGATTCATGAAAATAGGCAATTTTACTTTTATGGTGACATTAAAGTCTTCTTTCACTTTATTGCACAATGGAGACGACATTAGGTATATGTAAGGCCAAAAGTAAGGCCTATTCTTGCTGGAATATAACAGTTGAAAGTTGAAAGGTAAATTATAGAAGATGACAGTTACATTGTGATTGAAATTAAAGACCATTTCTCGACCCTAAAACTTTTCCATGGAAGTTCCTTTAAGAGGTTTGATAAACTAAAAAACCCGACTGAAAAGACTGAAAAGCAAAAAACAAGCACATTTTAAATTAAACAAAACTTGGAAGCAGGCGGGGTTCATTTGAATATTAAATTATGAAATGAAAATAGAATGGACCCCGCCTGCTTCCAAGTTTATTTACTACTTTTTTTATTTCTTACTTTTTACTTCTTTAGTGTTTGTTCTTTCGTTGGTCGCGTAAAATACTTCGCAGATGATTTAACTTTTGTGTTTATTTATAGAATTTGTGACTTTGAATTTATTTTAAACATACTTATAGGTGTCATATATTTTTGTTTTCTCCTTTTAAAACCCTTCATTTTGATACCCTACTCGATGGTAATGGATTTTTTTATTTTTTCATATCCACAATTTGGCCCCCATAACCAGCAATTATCTTTGTTTTTATTTTATTTTAATATAGCCAGTGACACTCGCGCCATCAAGAAGAATCTAACGACGTATATTTCATTCAAATCCCTTCATCCGTTTAGGAGTTATGAGGGAACAAAGAAACGGACATACATACATACATACTTACATACATACATACACGCCAAACACATAACCCTCCTTTTGGGCTTCGCCGCAGTCGGGTAAAAAACGGTAAGCTTGAAGTCGCTACCATACTAGCAAAAATTTAAATGATGATTTCATTTTCGTCAAATACAATGTTTAATGTAACGTCCTGTTTTTAATATAACACTTTAATAGCTCATAAACATTCCGCCTGCAGATCATTGAAACGTCCAATTATGTTCTGTATTGTTTTAATTTCTCTTAATGTATTCGTCACTTGAACAAAGCGTGTTCATCGAGACAGCATTCTTGTCGACTTGTAAAGAAACTGAATTGGCTCTACTCGAAACTATTCGGTTCAAGAAAACCGGAACTGAATGCGAAGAAAGTTTTGTAAAGCCACCCCGTTGTTGTGGAAAACATTTGAGGATCTTTATCGTTCATACAAATAGTGCCCTGAATAATTTTCTTTGAAATTATAAACCGTACCGTACTGCACAAGTTCGCATAGAAACTACAAGTGGACGCTGTCCTACAGTATCGTCCCAAAGCGCACGGACGGGACGTCGTTAATATTGAAGCATTGAATTCACAATTTCGGTTGTTAGTGCACTTTGCTGTAAAGGATAGCCGAGAACAAAGTCGTTTCTCCGGGAGGAAGAGCAAGTTTGCTATCAAGTTAGCCGCCACCTCCAAACTTGTAAACTCTTAATTTACAAGCTCTCTCACTTGTGTATTATTTGTCGCTATTCTGTTACAATTAGACGACACTGAAATATGTGAATTCCATCGTAAGTAGTCAGTCTTTCTGGTCAGTCACAATGTGTACATTTTAATTTAGTTAGTGGTCTATTTCTGTACATGAGTGATTTACGTTAACATAACTAAAATTTATGGTCAAATTATACCGCAAAATGAGATTTCTCGGCACAATCCCTGTCGAGGCAAAGTATTGTTAGCCGCTTTCATTCCCCGGTCAGTCAGTTCGTCTCCGGGGATAGTATTAGAGATGTTGTTATTCTTGGCTCCGTGCATGTTTGCTGGGGACGTGTTTGCGGTTAATTAATTTGCTCACTTCCCTACACCGATGTCTGTACCGGATTTGCCATCTGTCCATTTCAATATAACGCTCGGGTGAGTCAAGCCAGTGCCTAATCAATCGGTTACGCTCTTGGTTTCCAATAAATCTATTTCTCATGTCGTGATTGAACTTTAATCGAAAACCTTTTTTAAATCAAATCATTCTAGAAACATTAATGGCGTCATTTACGATCTGATTTCATTAGTATTGTCTATCTTTATGTGTCCGTTGGGGCCGAAGGATCGTGTACAATGAAATCTTTGTTTCGTCCGAATGCTTGTTCCATCTATGA
Source organism: Diarsia rubi (assembly GCA_932274075.1). Lineage (NCBI taxonomy): Eukaryota > Metazoa > Arthropoda > Insecta > Lepidoptera > Noctuidae > Diarsia > Diarsia rubi. The sequence continues at coordinate 8,723,128 of OW026414.1, forward strand.
AAGTTTTATTTGAGGGATGTGTTAAGAGACGCCGGGTGGTAGTGATCTAATTGTTTTGGTTCGGGAGTCGCCTGGCGGCACATGCTGCCGACACCGCTCTAACAAATAGGGCCGTCGGCGGATAGTGAATATGAAGTCGTTAGTTAAATGCTTCGCGAAATGGCAATGGCGGTCCAAATTTGTGTAGCCAGAGATTCGGTGTACGAAATTCGTAGCATTGTAATTGATTCGGCATCTATCTTAGTTTTGTACAAATTTTTTGTAAGTATTTGCAAGTGATGTGACAAATTAAGATCGTAATGTTAACGTAACCGTAGCCGACACAGATACGCTTTTCATGTCCTTAATATAAATAATGCTTTGTCTCAGAATTTTGGACAGAGTACGGCCCTGTGGAGCTTTCCTATCGACGCAGACATGTTTGTTTTCTAGGGCAATAGTTTGTCGGATTGTGTTTAATTTGAGAGCGCACGCGCATGCCTTGCGTGGAGTGACAGCTGTGCATTTTCCTACTGCAGCACGTAGTTAATGTAGCACTTGAGCTTCCGTTCCACATTGTGGTTTAGTTTTGAATTATTATTTTTAACTACTTATGTAGGGCTTAGTAACAAATACCTACGTAACTATAGACGTATAGTCGACGATGATTAAAATGTCACCTCGTTTATGCTGACACCGCAAACGTCCAGAAAATCCCACAAGACATAAGTTATGTCCATAAAAAATTCACCGTGAAGCGGTCGTCTGACAAATAGGGGACACTCGCAGGGTCCCCGGAGAGGTGGCCGGTAACGAGCTACCCAGTGCTTACCCTGGTTTGCAGCAACCCGGCGGCCACACAGACTAATGTTCCCACTTTGCACGTATCATTAATATTACCGCCCTGGCCACCCGTATCTTGGGGTGCACATATTGCATCTTTTAATGCGTCAGCGTTTCTTCTCAGAAGGGAAATTTCCCGCAAAATGATTCATCTGTTTAAAAGCTTCTACGAGCAACTTTGTAACTACCGAACAGAATCCGTTTAACGTTTTATTAATTTAGCTTTTAATAAAAGTTAGTTAACGAATGAAATCCTAAATGGATTCGTTTCGTAACTTTTGATCTAACCAAGAGATCTCGAATTCTCTACTTAGAATTATTTTTTTCTCTGCACCTAAGTATTTTTAACAATTTCGTGAACTTAAAATACATAATTTGGGCGTAATGTTTCCGGCTGCTCCAAACGGAAAATGTCTTTGTTTGCTCACGGATGCTTATTACGACAGGTCCGGAGAATTCGTTTCGCCATGAAAGCGCTGGACCGTACTTAAGTGGGCCAGCTATTGTACAGGTCGCCAGTGCTGCTGTAACAATATATAAAGCGCGTTTTGTTTTATTACAGTTATGTATCAACATCGCCAACACGCGTTTATTTAATGGTCCGCCTAATTCGGCGGCCCGCTGGGATTCTTAGGAAAATATACTTCGTCTGAGTGTGCGGCTCACCATACATGTTTATTTACTCAGCGCAACATAAAACAAAGTGTATACGACTTGTAAAACGCCATGTTTGTCAAAGCGTGGGGGAAAAGGTAAAATCCGAGAATTTCAGCGAATTTTAAAATGTCTCGTATCGAGATATCGGGCGTGAATCTTGTGCATGTATTGGGGGAGGGTGTCTCTTTGTCGTATCGCCTGGCATCAACAAATATAGCCCGGGGTCAGGCGGCACTCAGGGGGGCCTTCGGGCCTCTCCGCTCGAGATACACTTTACAGATTGAAACATTCCACTTGATTAATTTAGACTGAATGCGGAAAGATAGCGTGTGTCGAATAAGTGCAAGATTTCAAGTCTAGTTGCCTTCTCCGAGTCCTGAATACGTTCATCAAAGACTGAATTTGTTAGAAGACAGATAATTTGGATTTCAATCAATCTATTGGCTCGAACAGGAAGGATATAAATCGAATTTGTGCCAACTGCAAACACAAGTATTCATCAGCCTGGCTTGATGTTCTAAACTGCATTAATTTGGCAGTTCTGTATCACTCGAACGCGTAAACAAACAGACAGATAACCTAGATTACTAGTGTATAGTGTATAAGCCCGAGTGCACACATGACACTTTCTATTAAAGGAATAGGTATGCATAACCGATTAAAACTAGCTCACTTTATTGATCGAGACATTATTCATTCTAGGCGCATGACCGACATATGACAGGCTCGCCCTTCTAACAACTCTAGCAACACGATAAAAATGCAAATACGGCCAAAACACGTCATACACGCCAATATACAATACACAAGCGATAAGAGGTAATCAATCAACACTTGATTAATTAGTCTCTTATCAATAAGTGATTACTGAATATGCTAGCTTATACTGAATGGTTACACGTTCATTGTGTTCCATTTAATTCCGATGATAATATTGAACCAACAGATACCGTTAACAGTAGCTAAAGTTGAAAATATATATTGGTATTTCGTGATTGAAATGAATCGTCGATTCAATCGGGTGTCAATGTAAGTTCAACGATGAATAAATGCATTCTAAATGTGCGATTAGGCGCGTATGGAAATAGCATGTTGGTCTGGTACCAAGTTATCGCTTCGGGGATCGGTGTGCGTGTTATATGGTGTATGTTAAGTTACTGTTGTAGGCCTGCACTGTGCCAGTGATCAATCATTCGTAGCATACAAATTTCCCCGGGCCGTAGGCTCGGAAACATTTCGGAAACAGGATGCAAGGCAATTCACTTTATTGCTTTATACATAACCATTTCTTCCTTTATGGATTCCTATTACATATACAGTTATCAGTTATCTGGGTGTCTTTATATGGAAAAAACAATGCTTGTATTTGTAGTGGTGTACCTTATGGGAACGTATATTGATGTCAGTTATTTTATACTGTTCAGGTTAATATTTTGTTCTCAGTACGAGCAAAACATACGCAAAAAGGTATAACGCTGTGCACTGAGCAGTTCCATTCCGTGATGCAATCAATACCCACAATGTTCTTGCAACCGGTTTAATTGCACTGGGTACTAAAGCTAATGAATGAGAAGATATTATTTTTAACGTTCACTTAAATCAGCCCATGTACAGCTGGAACCTGTTAATCAACACTTAAAAAAAATAAAATTAACAGTTAATAAACGAAACACATAAAATTCAATTAACGAGTGCAGCAAACACCAAGTTCAAGGGAACCCCAGTCTTTTCCATAAACATGTCGTGTTTACATGCAATAAAGGCAATCACAGACCAACTCACGGTTTCGTTACGTTTCCCATTAGCATTGATAAACGTGAAATAATGACAGGTCAGACCGGTCGCTAGTTAAAAATTAAGTTCTTCTGTGTACCAGATGGGATCACAGCACGCATCTGGGAGTTGCGCGCGAGCAACATTGCTTTCCCACGGCGTATTGAAAAACCAGATATACCAAAGATATGGTCGTGCTTTACTATTAACTATTATAATCAGTGAGCGAGGAAGTATCGATGATTGTACGCCCACTGAATGATGTGGATCGAATAAACTACGCTTTGGTAAACAGTTACTAATTGGACCAGTCGACGGGCCGCAGCCGTTGACATCCGATTACACAATCCGATGTTTAAGGACAGATTTATATGAGATTGTATCGAGTTTCTATTAGATAGTTTAATAATTGGATTAAATGCACTGGTGCGATGTATGTCAACCACAGTTTCGGTGGGAAAGAATGTAGATGCTAATCAAAATATCAATAGACATGCATAAGAAATGGATTCATAATACACAATAAGACTGTTGCGTATTAAATATGAGTCTTGTATCGTTAATATATTCATGATATTGAAATTTATGTCCACAGCTAGTTACTCGGGTGCAGTGATTATAGGAGCTTGTTGGCTGTCGTAAAATCATATGCATCGTTGAGATTTACGTCTTCCGCTGAACTTAAAGACATTTTATATTAATATCTTAATTACGTTAAGTTCTCGGGGCTCTTAAACTCATAATGCACTCTATCATGTGGCAACATCTTTTGTAATTGATTGCATTGTGCGGTGGGAAATGTTCTTTTCAAACCACAGAAAAAATATTTGGTCATTAAAATTATGACAATGTATGATGTACAATGCAGTCATAAATATCATACCATAACACTATATTTGCATATATGGATGTACAAGTTGTTTGAATATATTGAAATGGTTGGCCACCTACGGATGGGCAAGCCATTGGTGACAGACTGCGTGTATTGTGTGGGACAGCAGAAAGCTTTCGATTCCACATTAGAGGCACGGGTCACGTCTTAAGGTACATCCAGACGTCACGCGTGCCGCTTCCGGCGAACAGGAGTCCGTAATGACACATGTGCTGCCAGCACGGCCGGGGGCGGAGCGAGCGGAGCGGCCAGAGCGAATGCTAAGCCCACATCGATCCATGCAAATTTAATAGATTTGCCTGCCTCATATACATGTAGGTATAACCTAAATTAATCTGACGGCTCACCGCGAGATGTTATGTAACGTACGTGGAGTGGAGCCTTAACTTCTGCCATCTGTTGAACATTTTACTGCCGAACTGTGATTTAAAAGCTTCCTTCTGGTGCCAAGTTTATCTTTCACAAACATAATTTTTTTTGCACAAAATAGGGCCTTGCGTTTGGCCGCAACCGGCCTGATGTGAAGCGACAATGCTACCTGCGGTGAAGCACGCTTGCCTAGAACAAACCAATTCACTTTAACTTTGAAAAGATCCAGATTATTATGATCAGGAAACAGAGAACAAAATAAAATGAACAAAAAACGGAAGTTCTTGCGGTGATTTCTTCAAACATCGTGATATGGCATGGCCATTTTTAGGGTTCCGTAGTCAATAGAACCCACAAGTTTCGCCATGTCCATCTGTCTGTCCGTCCGTCCGCACTATATCTCAAACTGCGGTACTCAGAGATATTTAATGATTATTTAAGCCGTCACTTAGATTTGTCATACTTTTGTATGACAAAACTGTCAAAACCTTTGATAAGTGATGGCCTAAGTAATCATTTATTTATTTTAGATTTTAGACATTAAAGCTCTCTGAGTGCGACAGAAAGACTCCTAGTACTAGAAAGCTATAATTTGGCAAGAAACAAATGAGTTACGCCGACACAGTGCTAAAGCTAAAGAAAATATTGTACAATTTTATTTCTTTGGGGTACTCGTATCTCCAGTACAAATTAAAGAGGAGATGTTTTTTTTCAAATATTGACAGTTTGCCTAAACAGTTTTTCGATTAAGGGATTCGTTTGCATTATACTCTACTCCCTCATAGTCTGGCATGTATGTCAGACGTGCTCATATTAAATAGTTAGTGACCGCAAGCACGCTAGACTGTGCAATTACCGTCACTCTGCCAAGACTATGGGAGCCTTCCATCGATCGGGGGTATTCGGAAGAATTCGGAAAGTTACGTTTATAGTTGCGACTACTAATAGTTTCATGAGGCTTTTGAACGCAAGGTTATGAAGCTGAAAATGGTATGCGTTATATTAGATGAGGCATACCTACATAGTTGGCAAATGTAGAGAATGAACATAATGTTCCGGTTTAAAAGGTATTTGTGCTGTTATAATTACAGGCATGTAAGACGCTTTGTTACTAGCAATACACCTGCGTTTGCGAGCATTCTGATGATAAGGTAAGCTAGATATTTTCTAGTTACAATAATTGCTGTAAAAGAATTGAGCTTTGGATATGTTAAACAAAGTCGAAAGTATTTCCCAATAAAAGCTTTATAAATGTGTGTAAGCAGAGGAGTTGTTGATGTTATTAGAACAACTACAGATTGGTCGGCGCGTGACGGACAGACAAAGGGATTCCGGAGACGATCGTTCGAGTCGCAATAATGAACCACGCCCGCGGCGAGCCCACCCCATTGTCGGCACACGCAGGGTTCCATCTCCCCTCTTTGATGTTAACCTCTCAATCGAACCTATTTATAACCACTCAAAAACAAAAGTGTTCAACACATTTCGACATTTTCGACCCTATTTTTTTTCTTGTGGTCAAAAATACAAAAGGGTTCTTGATCGTGACAACCTTATTTCGCTCTTCAATAAGATTTTTTTACTGTAAACAGTGTTCCTGATGTTCCCGATGCTTGCCCAACAAGCAGAAAATTAAAAATTTACAAACAACCCCAAGGGATGCTGTTTCGAGAAATAATTTTCTGTTCTCTCATGATTAACTTCGGGAGTTAAACAAAGTTAATGGGTAGGAGTAAACACTATGAATAAATTAAGTAGACTTATGGAACAAATAGCTTTAATCAATGGAGCTATTATGTTAATTAATGGTATAAGGTGGCTTAGGTGAGACTATTAGTATAATTTCGCCGGTTTATCTATTATGCGCGGCATTGATGTCTAGGCGCGTGGTTTCTGGGAACGCATTGCGAATGCAGTGCGCAGTGTTCCCTTTATGTTGGGCACCGCACGTTGTCGCACGCCCGGTTTAACCGATCAAAATTCAACCCGCACATGCAACACGACTACATTTTTTTCCCATCTCCCTCAATCGACAAGTTAACACGTCGTTGGTTGGAGGATGTCGAAAAAACTTATACGATGTTCTCGGTAGCGACTAGCGGCGACTACGCGCTTCGACTGCATATAAACGCGTACTTAGCACATCTCACAAATTATCGTCTCCACGTTACATCTTTGACATGCCTGACACATATCGTCCTCTACGTTGTACGCAATTAGTAGGCAATGATTACATTGTTTATGACGAGTAATAAAAATTAAGCGGTATATTAATGTTTTAGTACGAACGTCGCGTGAGCGGCCGTCATCACAATAAATACATTTAATTTTACTATCGCTCGTATTTGTGGCTTTATATGGCATGCATTAACGTGTAAATAAATGAAATCATTACATGGAAGCGAGACCTTTGTTGTTAAATCACTAAAATCGCTATTGTGTGGATGACAACAGCTGTCACGCGAAGCTATAGAGTTAGTTACTACATGCACACGCTGATTTTGTAATGGCGGAAAATGACGGCCATTGAAATTGAATATAATTTTGCAGCATCCCTGTTCAATTTTGAATCAATGGCTTCATCGGCGCCTTCCATTGAACAGTGCTGATTAGAAGGTATTAATTAACAGTCTGGCGGGGGATGAAGGCTGAATGTACTAGCATCAAAGCGAGCTCTTGATCATACAATTGTAATTGAGTCGTGAAAATGAACGTAACAAGCCGACCACAGCTGAAACATCGCTTCCAATGATACGCGACGTATTGTCTATGAGAGATTTAATCGCCGCACCTAATGATCAGTTAATAGCGTGCTGTTTGAATGGTGTCAGCTTTATACAGTGTGATTCTTTATAATGTGCACATATCGAAATGAGGGAATCTATGCTTAATTTTATCGATGGAAAAAATATTTAAAAAAATCTAAATATTTTTTAATATTTTTTATGGAATTTTCAAAAATGTTGTCCGCTGTTGTGACCCCAATGTAAACAAAACGGTGTAACTTTTAAACTAAATTATCTATCGCGATGAAATAATTTTATGTAAAAAGTTATTAAAAAAAAAAGTTTTTTTGATCAAAAAACGTGTTTATTTTCAATTGAGGGTAGTTTTTTTCCACAATTTTCATTTTACGAGGACGCCTAATTGCTTCCAATCATTATGGAGTTTGTTTCATCGCGATAGATAATTTAGTTTAAAAGTTACACCGTTTTGTTTACACTGGGGTCACAGTAGCAGACAAATTTTTTAAAAATTCCATATAAAATATTAAAAAATATTTAGATTTTTTTTAATAATTTTTCCGTCGATAAAATTAAGCATAGATTCCCCCATTTCGATATGTGCACATTATAAAGAATCACACTGTATAGCGCGCGATGAAATATGCGTTTTGTTAGACCCACTATACGTACTCAGAGTGAGTGTGACTAGACTATGGCTAAACCAGCAATTTATTACCGCAAACAGGATATTCGGTTTAACAACTAACAGCCATTGCTTTGAAAGTAAAGTTTATAAGAATGCATCCCTCGGTTAGCATTTGGTTACTGTAACTGTTGAATAATATTCCTAAACTTACGTCGTAGCGCCTTATTAAAGCAAGAATGACGCGTGCTCAAAATGTAATTATACCAACGCCGTCGGTTAAAGTGAAGGCCGAATTTCGGCCGGGGTGGCTTAAAATGAAATCCATCATTCGGCGGAACTGTGGTGACGAGACGAGAGGAGGCGTGGTCCAGAAATACTCTTGTGTTCGCTCGGCTGTTTATTTCTGTCGTTCTCCATCGACAGGTATGCGTTCGCGTAACGTGCGTAACTCTTCATAATAGATTTTTGGCTAGCTTGAAGCTTGAAGCGCCAGACATGTTTACCCTCGTTAACAGCCCTGCAACCGCAGACATATTCAAACGCACATCACTAAACACTAATTCGCCACGCACTCTACAGTTAGCTATTTTTGTGCGTCGTAAATTTTATAGCGGTTATCGGCTCTCTAGTAACTGTTTAGCCGATGTAAATTTTATGTACGCACACTTTTTCTGTAATTTTTACGACATTGTGGTCAAATTACCGCATTGAATGGTACTATAAACGTTTAATTGTTTCTGTCGAGCTGTGGATTCGTAGGCGGTGGTGCCTGTAGGTTGTATTACTTTATTTCCGTCACGTCGCAATCCTATTTGATGGCTGTTTGTTGGGCTGTATTCGACAAAGGAGTAAGCGTGGTCCTTCGGCCGACTTGCGAGGATAATCCGGATAATACCGCGGCGTTTCCGACGGATGCCTCTTATCGGCGCTCGAAGAAAGCCGCGCTTTAGTGTAAATAATATCTCTTCAGAATCATTGTACTATAGACCTTGGTGTTGCAACAGTTACGGACGTTTTCCTGTTTGCTTCTTTTTCATTATCATTCAAGTTTTTTTCTATTCGTCCATTGTTCAGTGTTAGTAGTTCTGTGATCATTATCATTGGTATGGTTTTATTTACTCGTGGCGCATGTAACTTAGCGCCTCGTTTAGCGACTTAGGTATAAAGTTCGCAAATAGCGCATATTCTACCGACAGATTACTCCTTCATCGCTTACTAAGCCATAACTCAGATGACTCGTACAAATTGCCCGAACCGCAATATTACAACACCTAATATATTTAATGCTTAGATGAGCATAGAAATAAGTTATAGACCACTCGTGCGTAGCGCTCCTTCTACTACTTAATTTAGTACAGTCACGTGCAAAATAACGTCTTTCCATAATACGAAATGAGAAATTCCAGTTCTAAGAAAGTACTGAGCATCGATGTTATAAAATAATAAATTCTCGACCATTCTTTCTTAGATTAGGTTTAGCTTTTCTTCTTGATTCACAATTTCGTCCAGAAACCCCTACTCGTAATATAAACTACCCTCTTTTCTTATATATCAAAAGACGCAATTAGCGACTTACACTGAGTAATCCCCTAGATGTGAGGATTACCGCAATGAAGGTTTTCATTAGAGGGAGCGACGGCTGAAATAAAAAGAGATGTAATTTCCTTCTCATGTCGAAACCGCGTTAATACGCCTGAGGGTCGTCGACGGAATCCTTTCGGGACATCAAATTAGTCCTTAGCTCTTACTACGAATTCTCGATTTACTATGTCATTAGTAACATTTGGATGTATTTGAGTGTACGTAGTATTCAAAAGGTCATTTACAAAGATGAATGGTAGGAAAGTGTTCGTGAGTAAACAAATGAGGGTAAATAAATCAATCATCACAGCGTGTAACGGAACGAGTTTATTTGTATCTGTGTAAGGCTACGAGTATTTTTGGTAGTGGTTGGTTTGGCTACTGTCGAATTCGCTTGTAGGAATTAGCAGATTATGTTCGCCTTAGCGTTAGAGGTAGGCTTGGGTGTTTGTTGATTTTGACTTTATAATAAGCTGAGCCGTCTCGTCTAAATAAAATATACTTTTCAGGCGTGGATTTAGAAAGTTTTTCAAAGGCTTTTAACTGAAACACATATGTTACTTCTCGGAGTCTGATCCTGAAGCAATTTGGGTTATACGGCTTCGTTCTTCATATCACAATAGGCCCGATATAAGATATAATAATAAGAATATGAATACCAGCAAATTATAACGCCTATAACATATCCATTCACACGTCGTCGCCTGTCCCGAACTCCCGACACAATAGATCGTTACAGACGACGGGCGACACTTCCGTATGTATATAACACACTTTTAATATAACATCCTCCATTATTCTTTACCGAATGTTTGCCTAGCGCAGCTGTCGACATCACCAGTGAGTTTTCTTCGACAAGGAAACTCGCTTTGTTTCCTAAACGTTGACAAACTACTTAATCCACTTGAATATATTGTATTTCCATATGTCTAAACAAGTCCCCCATTTTGATAATAATAGTTGGTATCCTATTCAGAAACGAACACGAAGCAAAAACGTTTTATTTCCCCAACAACTGTGCTCAGATAGGAGCGGTTTAACTGGCTCGGTTCTGTATACGAAAGAAGAAAATTGAAAACAAAGTTTGTTGGTTTCGCAATCCAACACGCGTGGAAAAATGGTATAACTAACAAAGTAGCAATATAGCTTTTGTTGGCTTCACAGTGAGACCGCCTCGTTTTTACCAGCTTTGTCTCTCGTAGGAAGCAAATCTCATTAGTCTTTGTCGCGACTGAAAGACCCGACTTGCGCTTTGATACTCACGTTCTCCACCGTAATTATGAAATGACCGTTACACTAATTATTTTTGGATTTCAACGAAGACGTGATGTATGTGAAATGTGGCTCCGTCTAAGTTAATGCTTGCTTCCGTCTTTCTGTAGATAATGTGTCGTTGCAGTTTTAATCAAAGGAAATTATGTAGAAATAAACCAGGCTTTACAAAGACAGGTGTTCATAATTCAGGAACTACTCGCAAAAGTATTCATTTGAAGTTCGTACATTAGTTTTGTGTGGTTTAGCACTAATCGTCCGAATCAGCTTGTCCGAATGAAAACGTCCTGTCGCACAGTGTGAACGATTAATATGTTTGTGTTTCTTTACACTTTCAACGATGCTGTCCCAAAATAGTACTTAAATGAAAAATGGCTATCCATCTACTGCTTCATTTGTGCATGTCGGACACTAACCTAAATAGCCTGTTGACGTCACAGAGAATGCCAGTCTTCGGTTTGAATATTTAAAAGAAGTTACTGCGACCGCGATGCGCTTGCTAAATCTCTTTAAAAACGAATGATTTACTGCAAGCCATCTTTAGGTGGTCTCGGCTGACGTTGCCGTTGCTCGTATCGATCGATCAGTACTACCAACATGTTTTTTGTTCAATAAATAATGACCGTTCTTCTTTGATTTACGGTAATGCGGGGCACATTTAAGCTATTTTACGATGATTGGGATGTTCATAAAAAAAGCATTGTTCAGTCTGCCCGCAGCACACACGATATTGGTATTAGAAACAAGATACGTTCTAGCGCAACATTTTTGTGTCCGGAATTTAGATCGGCGACGAGATAATGTGTAACGGCTGTAATATATTGGGAAGGTTGGCAGTATTGTTGTTTAGCGTTAGCTAATTCAGCGTGTGGCGTCGGGGGCGAGTGGTGTGCTGTTGGCATTCACTCGGTGAATGAACCGCTGTGTGAGCACTGCACTGTGAGCTCGTTCGCTCGCCGTACATGTTTACAGGGAAGTGGCGTATTGCCAATCCGCACTCGAATATCCTACGGGAGCCGTTATCGTCGCACTTTGCCTGTACTATAGCTAATGGACAATAACATTTGTCAACGCGTCCCTGCGATGCGCTCGGAGAACGCTGATACCAAGTCATATTTGTACGAAAGAGCGCAGCTTTTGCTAAGCTAAGCAATGTCCCCGTAATACGATTGAATGCAATGATTGTTTTTGTTATTTTCTCTTTTCACTTGAATAAAAATAACGAGATTGTGTTTCGCAATGAATGTGTGACTCATTTATTACGATAAACGATCACTTCGTTTCTCTTCACCGCAATACAAATAAAAACGCACATTTTACTACGTTTGTAGTGATGAAGATTAATACATAATGGTTATTTATTTTTATTTAAAAAATCTCCACAATAATGACCGCAGAAATAGTCCTACTGTTGAGCGCGGCAATGTGGCTCTATGCCAGAAAGAAGAAAAACATTTGTGAGGCAGATATGTGTAGGTGAACATTAGTGGTTTGACACGATCATAATCGTTTCCTATGTGTTTGCATAATTTGTCACGTTGCTGTACATATTCATGAAAAACCAATTTGCACCTTTAATCATGAATAGGCAACGATTACTTCTAGGTCTTGGGTCCCATTAGTGCAGCTTGTATGGAAGTTGTTATTGCCAATTAATTCCTAGGTAATTTACGACGAATTACGGCATAACCAACCGTAAAATTAGAATGACAGTATAATAAGTAATAAACAGAGTTGTACCGACAAGGTATAGTGTGGCCGTTTGCCAGCCACGACTCTGTATCTAGATCAAACGCACGTTTGCTATAAACCCCTGCTCCGTCGCCAAGCCGTCTGAAGGTAAACCTCTTCCTTCAATAGATATCTACGGTAAACACATGCAAATCGAATTTTTATCCTTGTTGTTTCATTAAACTGGCTCAGCTTAAACGCCATTTACGTGGTGTTACATAACCATGTATCAGCGCTATCGGTATCATGATCAATCAGCATGCATGTGGAGATCGTTTGATGTCAATTACACGTGAACGCGACGGGCCTAATACCGATTATCCAGCGAAACGCCAGCTCGGCGTGCCAACATCGCTGCGGTATTGTTGTTAATCAAAGTAATTTGTGCTGCGATGCATAACAGGTTAATCTGTTAAATAGAATATAAACGCAATGGGATTCTGAACGAGGTTAACAAGATTGGACCGTGAGAAATTATTGGAAAGCCAGGGATTCAATTGCGACGGCTATCGGCTATCGGGAGCAGTAAGCGGAGCGTGGTCCGCGACCTATCTGTGACTTCATGCTTCGCTTCACGCAGCTCTTCAGCGAACATTGGGTTCTGTCTCCCTCACAATTTATATTCAACCAACGTGAAATACCTACCTATATTCCACTTTCTATCAGCGCTTTTAAAAACGACCTTTTGATCTCCACTTTGCTTAGATGCTGTGACTCGAGTCTCGACCTTTTATGGTAACTTTGAGACGATGAAGTTGTTAGTGAACTATGTTGCATCTTCAATAAAAAAACTTGTGCGTTCTCAGACTACTGGGGATCGCGTTGAACTTTTAACAAAGCACTCTTTATAATTTTGTATGCTCAGGATTTTCAGGAACCGTGTACCTAGTTCCTGGATAATAATAAGTTCCCCCAGAGGTAGTTAGCGTTCTACTACAATGAATATTCAAAGATGGAGGAAGGCGTTACTTAGTCACCAACATCGTACCTTTAAGATAATCATTACATTCAACTTGGAACATTGCCAAGAGTAATAAATGACTTTGACGATATTTTTCTCCAATCTCCACTGTGTACAGCAGGTTATGCCGTCTACAGGCGATTTTTCTACTACCGGATCCCAACGAAGAAGCGCCTAGCTTTCGACTATATTCTGTAGGTTCCGTGTCAGCAAAAGAGATACATATAAAATCAATACTAGGTTGCCGTTCGCTTCATTCGATCAAACAGAAATATTCTAGCTACTAGATCTACTACGCTTCTCGCTAATCCCCGGACTAGGACGATGTCTAAGACAGAGCTGGTCTCCTTTAACTTCATAAGATTGTTTTTAATCTCCATACTAAACCTCCTTGTTTGTTTCTCAGATGTGGTCTACACGCTGACTTCACGGAGCTGACTGCGTGTGTTGGTGGTGAGCTGGACAGGCATGAGGGCTCAGCGGTGCATCGACGGTACTTTTACATCACGCTGTTGCGAGAACCTGTCTCCAGGTGAGGTTTATGAACTTACTGAAATAAATCCTGCTAGTTTTCTTGTGATCGATACTGATAATATTTCTGTTAGCCTGCATCACTTCACTGCTGGGCAAAGGCTTTATATGTTTCCAGTTGTTTTGATCCTGGACCACTTCCTATCAATGATTATGAAGCACAAGAATGCACAGAGCGTGTGTGAGAAGTCTCAGTATTTAATTGATCTTTGTCATAACTATGGATATCGGATAAATACTTTGCTTTACTTCGTTTTTCGTCAATTAGGTACATAATAGGTCGGCTCATAAAGCTCTTTAACTGGAGAAGAGTATGGCTATTAAATAGTCAGGTTGGCAAAATAATTGGACTTGATAAAAACAATGTTTAAATTAAAAAGAACCAAAATTGTTGCCCTTAAGAATTCTTTAGGTAGTAGTTAGTGCTTATAAAGATATGAACGCGTTTAATACTTAATTCCATACCTTAGACTTAGTTGCTGAACCAGTAAATAGTGCTACTTTCGCAGTGCGCTTGATCCTATTCTCATAATTACATTACTGTTGAACGCGTAGCCTTAAATTGGATCGGTTTACGGTACTAGCTTAAACCTGCGAATAATGTTCCATATACTCGGTTCAGCTTACTTAATTACGCTATACTTGCTTATGTGCAGCCTTTAATAGCATATATTTTACTTAAACCTGCTCTACGGTGTAATTGCTTTAAATGCAATACCCGTAAATTTTGCGTTAACGTTCTCTTGAGATTTTGTTCTTGATTTTTGGAATATTCGCACAGTTGGCGGTTGTGGAATTGTGAGATTAGACCCTAAATAGACATTTTCATTCTCCTGTTCTTATCTCAATTTATTTATGGTCGGCGCAGTATTCTTCTTTCATACTTCTTTATTTCTCGTCATCTCAGCAGTCACCTCCGTTCTCACCATATCATCCTTCACACAGTCATCTATCGTTTCTTTGGTCTTCCTCTACTCTTAAAATATGGAAGGAGGATTATTCCCAAATGTAAGGAGACAGCGGAATATTTATGTTAAGTAATTCGTGATGTTTTTCGCTCATGTGGGCGACGCGAAAATGATTCAATTCGTTTGCGACGTTTTGTTGCGAATGTTGATCCTGTTTACCCAGTTTACCTCAACGCGTTCGGCGTAAAATTTGTCCGCTAAGCCATGGATAAGGCTTTCGAAGTGCTACATTGTTTACTAGCTGCGGTACTAAGAGATATTTAATGATTACTTAAGCCGTGACTCAGTAAAGATTTGACATACTTTTGTATGACAAAACTGCAAAACCTTTACTTTAAGTGATGGCCTAAGTAATCATTAAAGCTCTCTGAGTGCGGCAGTAAGACATCATCGTCTGCCTAGCCTTTTCTCAATTATGTTGGGGTCGGCATCCAGTCTAACAACTGAATAGCCATACTTTACATGGAGCGAATGCCTATCTAACCTCTTCAACACAGTTAGTACTGGGTAATATGGATACCCCTTGATAAGGTTGGTTGTCAGACTTTTGGGCCAAAGATATGCAATAGGTATGTATAGTGGGCACCAAAGACCAACCTAGTTGCCTAGGTTGGTCTTTGGTGACCACCCATGGCTCAACTTGAATGGAAGTCGGAACAACTTCCGAGCCTCTGTTATTATCTAGCAACGAACTCCTCTACGAACTAAAAACCCCAGTGAGTCATTTTAGGAAATGTACTTAACGGAGACATCTTTTCGCCCTCAAAAAAGGAAATGGTTTCGGGCACACCCAATTTTTTTTTTAATAAAAGGGTCCAGTTCGATAATAATGATTGATTAAAAGCCCTTATAATAAAGATGTATACGCAAGTTAAAAGGAAGTGACATAGTCCATTAAATGCTAGTTCCCCTAATTTAGCAAGCTTTATAATAAGCTGTGTTCGAAACCTGTCACCGAACCCTCGTCAATATTTTCATTCGGAAACCGCTTACGCCGTTGATCAATATTTTTATTCATTACACGTAAAAAAATAAACTGATATTTTTAGTAGGCTGGAAAAAGTTGGGTAATAGAGTAGATGTTGTGAATAGATTTTTGTGCTTTTTCTTGGTGACGTATTTTTTACCACAGTGTAACTAAATGATTGATATTTTTCCACCCTATATTACTTGGGGTCAGCGTAATTTTCTTCCATGCCGTTTCGTTATCATTTATTAATTTTTCTTTCATTTAATTCCTCACGCGATCCATTATTTTTTTCTATGGTCTTCCTCTCAATTTCTCCCTTTTATTGCATTCCACATGTAGGTATTCTTAGGTGGTAAACTTACAATTAGAACATGTCGGACCCAGTCGCGCGGGCAAAGCAAAATAAGCGAGTTAGTCTCCTCTATCATATATCATCTTCATAAGTATCCATACTCTTTTAAGTCACACGTTTTTATCCTTACACTGAAAAAATGGAATTGTTAAATTTACGAAAGAAGAGTAGTTTGAGGCTTCAACTAGTAAAATCAACCTAATTCCTCGTTGATTTCACAAATACTCGTTGTTCATTTCACTAAACTATCAAAGGTTAACATTAACCTATCTATTGTTTAGTAAAATTAAGAGATTTATGTGTTAAATACACAAAATTATGTTTTGTAAAATGGTTGCCAGGAGCATTGTCAAGAAAAGTATGCTTCGCTACTATAGTTCCATGTAAAATTAATGATCTTGGATGTTTATTTTACTATACGCAATTCAACACCCACGATTTAGTATATTCAACTATAATTTTATGTTGAATTGTTAAACAATTTGACATTTTACTTTCGTTAAAAACACATTCTCGTTTTATAAGAAGCTTCCTAAAAGTAACATTAGATGGCGCATGCTTCGCTACTAAAGTTCTATGTAAAATTAACGATCTTGGATGTTGTTTTTGCTAAATGCAATTTAACGTCCACGATTTAGTATATTCAACTATAACTTGATGTTCAATTATTAAACAATTTGACATTTTACTTTCGTAAAAAACACTTTCTAGTCTTGTAAGAAGGTTCCTGAAAGTAACATTAGATGGCACATGCTTCGCTATTAAAGTGCTATGTACAATTAACGATCTTGTATGTTGATTTTGCCAAAGGCAATTTAATATACCTACATGATTTGGATGTTAATCTATGTATAACTATTGCAGACCTAGCGGCTTCCCGCGGCTGCGCATACGTGTTAGTTTTGTCTGCTAACATCAGCATTTTAGGCGTTTTAACGTTTTGGGCTCGTTCTTCGGGATAAAAAGTAGCCATCCTAATCCAAACAGGTCTCTTAGTACCAAGGCCAAGTACCAACTCAAGATTATTTGAGGCTGTAGTGGTTCCTGTCGGGGCCGCGGGTAGTCCAACGGTTATCGCGGCCTCGACATAGAGGGCGAAGAAGGAACATGGGTGGTTTTTAGTCAGTAGAAGTCTGACACTCCCTTTCGCTCTGCCCAAGAGTGGGAGGGGTTATTCGATGATTTTACACCCACCAAAAAAAAAAAAAAAAGGCTGTAGTGGTTGTCAGAAGTACGTCCAACTACATACATTTTGCAGTAGTTGGTATTCCATACGTCACAGGTTGCGGGCACATCGTCGCAGTTAGAATAGGTAGGTAGGTAACATTTCCTCGTGATGTTTTCGTTCACTGGTTGAGAGCTCTGAACATCTGAACATTGACGATGTTTCTAAATCAACTAACTCCTAAATCACGCAATGGATTTTGATGCGGTTTGTACCATTAACTAAGTAATTTTTCACGAATGTTTAGTAAAATAGAACCTAATTAAGTTTTCATGTACCTACATAACTGAAAAAAATTTCGTTGCGTTGGAAGGCCTCCCACTAGATGGACCGATGACCTGGTGAAGATTGCGGGGATCCGCTGGATGCGAGACGCACGGGACCGGTCAATGTGGCGACACTTAGGGGAGGCCTATGTCTAGCAGTGGACGTCTTTCGGCTAAAATGATGATGATGAAGTGAAAAAATACACTACCTATTAAGCAGCCAAGTCCCCGAAAAACAAATTTACATGGCTTACGGGGCCTAAACCATAATTGTGAGTAGGTAGGTAGGTACCTACTTTTAAAAATGATCTAAGAATTGTAGCTCTTCTGATTTTTGAGAAGTCAGCAAAGGTATTTTGTCTCTCTCTAACGGTTCGGGTTGAGTTGACCCACTTCGTAAATTTTTTTGCGATAAGTTTTTGCGATTGCGACGCTATTTAACTATTTAAGTGGCTCTGTGAGCTGTAGACCTCGTGAGCAAGGGTAGTAGTAGTCTTACCAGTAGGGTATGGATAGGCATCAAAACAAAACAAAATCTAACAACCTACTGTACCTACCTTTTAGGGCAAGGTTCCCCAACGACAAAAAAACTAATAAGTCAAATAACCTGGGCCTCGAGTCTGCTATTCAATAGTGTCAGAATGGTCTATCATTGATCTCTCCTACGTTGCTGTGCCCATACAGGGTCCGCCCTCTAACCCTAAGGAACGCAAAATAAATAAATGAAATACATAATACGTACAAAGTACTTTTACAAAACTTATTTCGTAAAATCAAACCGTACTATTGTCAGTTTTACCAACGCTTGTTTTGTCGGACGCGGGGTGTAAGGGGAAGGGACGGAACGCGATGCGTGTAGGCAGTAAACTCTCTCCCGGGGTGACCAGATTCAAATCCTATTTGCGTATAATTTAATACTTTTTCGATATTTTTTTGCTTGCTTGCTTTTTCGAACATCAATATGTTTTTAGTTATATTCCCGCATTCTCCAGTCAGCCCGCGATCATGGCGTTAGCAACAACGTCGAAATATCTAGAGCTCAAAACAAATAATGATCACGGAAGATATCCCGTAAGTGTAATATAACGTTTACTTCAGAATGATGTACTGAATACATGGAAACCGTTTTCGTTGTGAACCTTCCACCCAGTATGTATAAATTTAATATGCCTGATGTTATTGAATAATTTAAATAAATTGTATAGCAAAACATTCGTTTTATACACTTTCACATTCACATCTTCATGTCTTAAAAAAACGTACGTAGAACTACGAAGTATTTCACAAACTTATTACAGAGTTAAAATATTTAGAAGAAAGTGTTTTTGAAATAGAAACACCAGAAGGAACATTCAGAATATATTTATACTTGCAATGGTCATTGGTGACAATTTGGGACTTAATAACACTGTTCTAGGTTTTGCCAAATCATATTCTAGCAGTTTTTATCGTACCTTTACATATCGTAAAGGTAATAAAATATTACTGAGAAAACAATGCAAACAAGATCAAGCAAATCAAGCTGAGAAATCAAGAAAATTATGCCCGTGATTCGTGACTTAATAATGTAACAATGACAGGATTAAAAGAGCATGTGTATTTAATAACATCGGTTTTACCACGTACTGGATAACTTATGTGTCGATATTATGCATTACATTTTCGAAGGTGTTTTTCACTATGACCTTGCTCATATTATTTTGCATTACACTGAAACTATAAAATTGTTTAATTTAAATACACTTCATGACCGAATACAATTATTTGACTATTATTATAGGGGTAACGATTTAAATGACAGATGTAGAAAAACTAAAAAGGAACATTTTATTAAAAGTTGTAGCAACCCAAAGCCCAACGACGCGACCAATTAGAGCGTCCCGCAGTCGCGTGCCCGAGCGATCTCTTTCCCACGTGGCCGTTGCGAGCGGTGCGCGGCGCTCGCCAGTCCGCTGCTGCCTATGCGCAAAGCACTTGTATTGTACCGCGTGCGCATAATCTCTAGTTTCCCGCGCAAGTGTATTCGCGACGCCACGCATCTAGACCTGTCGTTCACAAATAACATTCCGAACTCTTGTAAATAATAATTGTGATCGTGTCAATACGTGAATAAATTTTACTTCCAATCTAAGACCTTCCTTCCAAGGCATAAAATACTCCGTGTCTTCATGGCGAGAAGCCGAGGATAACTTGATAAGTGATTATAGCCGACCGCCTCATCGGATATATTTGCCACGCTGCAGGACATTGAAAACACCGACTTATTCGCGTTCGCGCCCTTTTCGCACGGTTGCCTAAGGGTGACATAACAGAGTCAGTTCAAGTAGACCTACGGTCTCCTACATAGTACAATTAGGAAAAGTTTACGACGAGAAGAGTGCAATAACTTCTATGGTTTACTCCGCCTGGCACGAATGGTAGAAGATTCTTCGGCGAGAAAACTGTCATGAAGCACACGGCGAGTGAGCGACGAACACAACCGCCGCCAACATTCAACGCCGGCTACACAAACCGCCTCGAGTGATAACGGTCGTGACAACAGCCGGGCACGCGCGCACGTTAGCGGCCTCGCACGTACGTAGGCATATCTACGGTGCGCCAGCTGCCCGCGCCGCGGTGCAGGTCCCGCCCGCTTCGTTCGCGCTTGTTCCAGCGGCGTCCCCCGCGCCTTTTCCACCCAAGTAGGACTCCACAAGGAGGCTACGGCCTACCTGCGCTTACTGCAGGAAGTTCGGCCACTCCATGGAGCATTGCCGTAAGTTAGGTACAGGCGTTGCAGAGTCCTGGTCCAGGTGAGAATAATAAACATTCTAGTGGTCAAAGTTTTTGTTTCAATCTCGCGAGTCTGACTCTATTTACTCTATTCAAAACAATAACAATAATAGTGCGTGTAAAAGTGATAACCGTGTTTCGTGTCCCATACGAAGGGCTAATAATAATATTACTCCACAATCTTTATTTCCTAATTCTAGTAATAAGTGTCTTCCAAAACTAAATGTGTTTAAAATAAAGGGTAATGCCTATTTTGATAATTTAAAAGAGAATGCTCAAAAATGTTCTTGGAATTTCTTTTGTCATAGTGTAAAGGGTAATGGGCAAATATTATGTTCTCGCAATATTTTGTGTAATAATTTAAAAGTTAATGCTCATTCATGTACCAATGTATGTTTGTGTAATGATCGTTTGGGACCCTCTATTGGTCGGGATTTAAGACCAATTTTCAATATTTCTTGACTTGGGAAGAATGCATCCTATGTCCTAATAATAGTCGAGTGCAATAGACATAAAGATGGAGCGAAGTTGATAGTGGTCAAACTTTCATGGGACTTTTTTTATTGAGTTCTATTAGTGGAGAAGAAAGTTAAAAAATAATTCCCGCCCGCGACTTTTTTTTTTATTTTCTTTCGATTTTTTTTTGTTTTCGTTTACGAATAACGAATACATATTGTTGCGTAATATTGTGACCTGCGTGCATCCATTAAACGCTGATTTGGTCCGTTTCTTTGTATATTGTTGTTGACGTAATGCATATTTCAAGTAATTTTTTTTTTTTTAAATTTCCTTTTTTCTGCAATTATTTCTAAAAATGTAGAATTTTAAGATTCCTTTTGGTAAAAAGAATTGGTAACTGATGCTTTTTCACAGATAACTGGACAAGAAAATATTAACGAAGACCACTTTCATAACTGTAGTAACTTAAAATTCAATAAGAAATTTCAAAAAATTGTCTAAGCATTTTTTTCCAAATACTGCAATGAAACTCAATGTGCAAATTAATGTCTAAATCCTCATTTTATTAGCTATCTAATGAGGTATAATAACTAGAAAAATATTTAAAGATACCTACTTGTTAAATATTGGTGACGTCACACAGAAGTAAACATTCGTTTCAGGGCGTGCTTTCTGTTTATCTTTAAATTTATTGTGCTATCTACGTGTTATTTCCCTGCCGTCGAAAAGGAAATTATAGAATTAAAAAAAGTCACGAGCGGCGAAATTTTTTTTTTAACTTTCTTCTCCACTCTAGGAACTCACTAAAAAAAGTCCCATGAAAATCAAATTTTGTTCTACGTTTTGAGTATTTTTTCTCTAATTGCACTAGACTATAGACAGCGTTTTCGAATTAAGAAATTTATTGTTTTGTAATTTATTTATTATACTTAATGTGAACTGTAGAACTAAGTTGGTAGGGAGCTACTTACATTATATAACTTAGATAAGTATCAATAATTGTTCCTGTTGTTTGTTTAGATAAACTGTTTTTGTATTGTTTACATTTATAAATATATCATAGTTTAAGATTAACTTAGGAATAATGCATCCTCTAACTTAATAAACAGTGGTTTCGAATTTTTTTTATTAAAATGTGAATTGTAAAATTAAGTTGGTACTTACATAACATAACTTAGATAAGTAACTATGTCGATTGTTCCTGTTTTTTAAATAAAATGTTCTTATTTTTTTTACATTCTGTTGTTATTTTAGTCCCCTTTCTGACCAAATCTTGGAATTGTAATATTTAATCATTCATTCTTTTGTATAATTATGATAATTTCACCAAATTTTATTATTTTTTGTGTACTTTTGAGGGGTCCTGTGTTATATATTTGCTATATTTATTTTGACCTAGCATCTACTTTCGTTTACGACTTTACTTTGGAACGTTCTACTCGGTATTTTGTTTTTGTGTTTACCCAGTAATATTGCACCTAACTGGATTTCTTTGATATTGTATTTTACATAATATTTTACTATTTCTATAAAAGCTTTATGTATTTGTTTTCATGATTGATTTACTTACAGGTTTAAGTTGTCTCTAAATCTTTTAGAGTAACCTTCCTACGAAACGATTTTGTTTCACAAGACGTTATTCTAAGAAATTTAAAAACAACTAAAACATCAAAGTAAGTATCATGACAATTTTGTGTGTTATAAATTAAATATAAATTTGTTTGTAGATTCAACCGAAGTAAAGTTGCACAATATACGAAAGTAAATGAGTAAACCTAGCAAAGCCAGTTTCGTAGAACGATACAATTATGATAATATAAACGATACTTATTTAGTAAAAATACATAACATGACCAGTAAAGTATACAAAACAGGTTTATTCAAAAATACTAAAAAAAACCTTAAATTATACGAAACGGAATGAGTGAATATTACATGACTAGTATCGCATAGTCTACAAAAGCTGAAGGGTAAAATATACCAAGCCGATTTAGCAAAAAAACACTAAAGTTAACTCGTTAAGTTTACGAAACAGAATGAGTAAATATTGCAAGACTAGTGTCGTACATTTTAGGTAAATAATGTTGTAAAATATACTAAACAACTTTACTGAATAATACTAAATATGACACGTAAATTATACGAAAGAGAATTTTTGAATATTACAAGACTAGTATCTTAAAGTCTACAAAAGCTGAAGGGTAAAATATACGAAGCCGATTTAGCAATAAAATACTAAGTTATCTCGTTAAGTCTACGATATAGAATGAGTAAATTTTGCAAGACTAGTATCGTATGTTTAATTAATTAGAGGGTAAAATATACGAGACAGGTTTGATAAAAAATACAAAATATCCTTAAATTATATTAAATAATGAAGGTGAATATTACATGACTCGTTTCGTATAATCGATCGATTTTACGAAACTTGTTTGTAAGTCTAACCGATTCGGATACGTAGTAAAAATAACGTTATTACAATTCTAATGAGTTATTAATACCATACCAGTTTTGTAAATGTTTAACTATTTGGGTTTAGTAAAATCAACAAAAATGTGTGTAGGACCTATATTAACACTTGGCTTTTGCAAAAAATACTGAGAATTTAGTATATTCAACAAAAGTATTTTTTCAGTGTATTTATCACTAATCCATACCAAAATAGACGACTCAGTTTCCATGTACAAAATATTATGAATCTCAACTCTTGTTGGTTAACTGCTAGAAATTAGACTGTGGTACCGAAAAAGTTACCCAAGCTTCTAAAATTGAACCATAATAATTGACGTAGGTCAAATATCTGTAGGCGGGTTTTAATTCCATAGTTCCGACCTTAATGGCTTATGTTAGATCATTTTCGACGTTTTTAAATAACTAATTTAATAAACGGAGCAATAAAGGAAGGTCTATTTTGTATTGAATCTATAAACTAATTGGTAGGTCAAGTTTCTTACTTTAATTCCCTTCCTTTGTCTAACTAATGCAGGCTATGGGGGCAGACTTTGTAGCAAGAAAGTTCCTTGTGGATAGCATAATTATATATTCGTAGCCAGTAAATTATAAAGTTCCTGTGTGTCTTCAGTGCCGCGTAAAGCACAATCATTTGAAGAACTTTGGCAGTCATTACAGGTGGTCCTACAGTCATAGGCTTCTTATCCCTTTATTCCCACGTGAACGGGAACTACGCGGGTGAAACCGCGTGACGTCCGCTAGTATAAAATATAGACTGGAACCGACCCCAAAACACTTGTGAAAAGGCTAGGCAGTTGATGATGAGTCCCTTTATTCCACTGTTTTCTAATCATTAAATATTAAAACAATACAGCTTTATTTCCCTAATTTCCCAATCATTTTTATAATGATCCCACATGACTCAGGCCTCCTCTCTAGGAGAGGGATGGGCTATAATACACTACGCGTGCCCAGTGCGGGTTGGCAGATGTCACATGTCTTCGATTTTCTTGGTTCTAAGCCATGACGGTTTCCTTACGATGTTTGTATTACCCAATTGATGTGCTGTATTTGACTATATTTGTAATTTGGTGATGTTTTGTCCAGGTACTTGTCGGAATACAGACATGTGAAGCGCGGCGCCACGTGGAAGGGCTCCCGGCACTGGTGTCAGGGGAGAACTGCTACAGGTAAATAAGACCTATTCTTATTCGGAGAAGAACTACATTGCATGCCAGAGTTAGTGGAAAGCTTACTCTAGATACACAACTCTTAATACACAGCTTACTCTAGATAGACAGGAACAACAGTAGGCTACTGACATATAAGATTATTCCGTGATCCCGAATCACGGCATCAGGTGTAATATATATCGTATTTTTTTTATCGCGAAGAGTAACTTTTATTAGCGTTAGGTCTTTACAGAAGAAGTATCTATGACAATTTCTCCACGAATCAAACCTCCCCTTTTCTTCGTTGGTTAAAATGAAGAGCGGGTCACCAAATGCGGAATAGGCGGACATGGAGTGGATTTATCTAGCTGAAGTCCATAATCCTTCCACTGGCAGAGGCTATTCAAGAGGATAATCACGCGATAACAAAAGAACATCTGTGAATGAAATACTGACCTGATTGAGGGACAACAGCCGTCATAAATTATGAGCTTAGAATTGAAAAATTATTGGTTTCCACATAAGTCATACACATATCCTTTATTGTTTTATTGCTTCATACTACTACAAAGAAAGGTCATTTCAATAAGTCATCAGGATGAATATACGGTCAAATGCAATGGTATTATTTCCAGCGTCTTTATTTTCGTAGCTGTAAGGATGATTTTCATAGTCCAACGATTTGCGAAGTATTGTTTGAAGTTTAATCGCTTACTTGACTTCTGTTTGAGCACCCACGTTGCGAAGATGAGTAAGTTAGGATGAGTAACATGTTTAGGGCGCGGCGTTACCTTATTAAATCATTAGTAGCTACTAATAACTTAGCACCCTTTTGGATTCCTTTCCATTTCATCCATTACACTTGATGGCTGATGAAAGAAATACGCTAGTGCCATAGATCTTGCTGGAATGTTTGCGGTTTGTGACAAGATTTAGTGGTCATTAAATATTATCACTATATACTCGTATTATTATAAAATAATACAAAGTCCTTCGCCGCGTCTGTCTGTCTGTCTGTCTGTTTGCGATAAACTCAAGAACTACTGCACCGATTTTCATGCTGTTTTCACCAATGTATGAAGTGGTTCTCGAGGAAGGTTTTAGTATATATTTTGTCATTTACGTGTCCGAAACCGCCAGAATCCGCTAGTTTGTTAATAAAATTAGCGTTAGCCCGCTGCCCTATGGCACTCGGGGCTTTCCATTATTAATTAAATAATTTTCAGTGTCGATCATAACGTTTTCATTTAGTGTTTTTTCGAATAACGTACGTGATAAGAAAATATAATTCGTATTCAAGAGCTGACAATGTAAATATTCAAATTCAAATTATTTATTAATAATCAAGTACATTAACAAAGCAATTTGAACGGTGATCCCTAAACTAGACGTTAGTCTGTACCTTTTTTTTTTACCGGGTGGAAAATCATCAAACAACCCCTCCCGCTCTTGGGCAGAACGACCATTTCGTTCTGCCCAAGAGCGGGAGGGGTTATTTGAGTCAGTGTCAGACTTCTACTGACTAAAAACCACCCATATTCCTTCTTAGCCCTATATGTCGAGGCCGCGGTAACTAGTGTACAACCCGCAGCCTCGACGGGACGTTAGTCTGTACCTAGAGGATCAAAGTTGTATATTTTTATTATATTATCCAAAATGGTAGGTACACATACGTACACTTGATTATTAACAAATTCACAGTACATTTGATCGTGTTCAGTTTCATCGAGAAACTTCGTCTTAAATTAAATAAATATGTTTCAAAAATACATAATATGATGATATAGGGTAGAATAATATTGTCAATTTGTACCTGTTGCCCGAATAGCTGGATGCAGTTTTCTGCTTAACCAACAACCGTTTATCATTTATGATCGGTTTTATCGAACAAACCACAAACAAGCCGCTTAACATAATTGATAGTCTTTTAAAATAATTTAATCACTATAACTTCGGGGCACATGAATTAATTAAAATGAATAACTTATTCACTCTGAACTATTTCTAGTATTAATTAACATTTTACGCTAAATCATTCGTTAAGTCATGGTTGTGTCCGTGTGACTGCTTTTTGCAAGTTTCTCGCGCCACTTTTAATATTATAAATTCGAAATTAAGTTTGTTTGTTTGTTACGTTTTCACGCCTAAACCACTGAACCGAACATTCGGAAATTTTGTTTGTACCTATAGGTACAGTGGCGAACGTAGAGTACTTTTCATCCCGAAAAAACTGAACAGAAATGGTAATAGATGGCGCCACGTGTCTTTCGATTCCTGATTTACTTATAAATATTATTATAGAAATTTAGTAGTGTTTTTAGTCGCTTTATACAATGTGGATCTGGAACTACGACATTAAATTAAAACTAGCACTGTACTAGTCCATCGAAACATTTTAAAACTCGAAGATTAGTAGTTAGTGGAAAATTTAAAAATTGCAATTTTCAAACAAAATAAATAGCAGAATCAACTGCATAAAAAGTAAACACGCTTTAACTACGAAAAGTCACTGACCTAGTGCGCGGGGTGCAGCGAGCGGCGGCGATGTTGGGCGTAGGTACTTTTTATCGGAGAACAACAAATCAGCGGCATAAACTCACTAAGTTGCGAGTTGTTAATTAATAAAAGATCACTGATTGAATAATTAATCACTTAAAACCTTATTTGAGGCATAATTAAACTAAAAAACTTACTAACTTAACCTAAATCACAAAACTAGCTACCTAATAAATGCCTAAATAACTAATATTACACTAACACCAATAAGTCACAGTAACCTATGCACTAATCCAAATATCATAAATCGTCTTTAATCACAATAACAACAAACTTTTCATAAAATCACGACAATGCGCGCGCGGCTCGTCTTGTGATAAAAAAAGTAGGCGTGTGCTCTCCTCAAAGGGCGCCGCTATGCACTGACTGACATAGTTACCGAGTCAAGGACTTTTTGCCGAAAAAAATTCCGCTCACACACACACTCGCAATTTTCTATGCACCACTAATGCATTATTTGCGTAAGTAATATTACTTTTTCTTTATAATTGTAGTATTTTGTGGGAGTGTGCGGGGCGCGTCAGAGTGGGATCGTATGACACCTTTCTCTGTCTTTCAAGCGTATTGAGACGTTGAGAATAGAATCGTAGGTTTTTGCACAGGTTCCTGACCTTACAATGTTTACCTATTATTACGGACTCCGATCTACATCATGTTGAAAAATAAGAAAATGAAAAATAATTTCCTGTGGCTAAAGTAGTCATTGGATTTGATTGATTTTTTGTATACGGGTCAAGAGCATGCCTTTCTTTACGTGGTTTAGAGGAATGTCAATCGTCCTGCTCCACATTGTATATTGCGGGTCTAAGCTTGTGTGTAATACTATACTTAGTTCTGTATAAATTACACCAGTTTATAGCCAGCCATGTCCTGTATTAAATTAAACGAATTATTACATAGATCTTGTTCCTATCGTTAGTATTAACCGTCTATAATCTGTTTTATCGTTACTGCTATCTGTCAAAGTACAGGCAATTACGGTCCAGGGGCATTATGATAAAATTTAACTTAATATCGGAATTACTATGAAGGCCTTCATTTACTATGTACTAGACTAGATTAGTTTTGAGACTTAGTAATTCCATACTTATTTCAGAAGTTTTTTACATAACTTGCACTGTTCGCATGCATGTACCTATTTAAGTAAGTTGTTCGCTTCAAAATTTTTGAACTGTTTTCCGACTATACGTTGGTATCCGATTTATCCGGGACACGACAGGAATATGATGTTGGTATCCTACATGGAATAATTTTAATACACCATGCGTGTGAATGTGAAGTCGCGTACAAATTCACAACAGTGACTTTTAATTCGTTTGAAACCGATGAAATGTTTTCGTAAAGCAGAAACACACATCATCTATATTTACGCCATCGATACCACTCCAATTGGGTTCTCAATTCGTATTCCGGTACCGAAAACGTTGGACCAACCCGAAAACACTTTAATAACCAATCTCAAAAAGGAGGACGTTCTCAATACGAGCGACTGTGTATTTTTCTCCACGGATGATTCCAGTTTCCGCGTTTGTATAAAATGGTTCATATTTATAAATAAACACGGTATATTTTCTATAAATATTGCCTATATTTGTGGGATCCATATGGCCCCTACGTGCTATCCTTTTGATCTCCAAGTCCCGTTTGAACGTTTATTGAAGAATCTCCAAGTAAACATTTACTTACCTTTGCTCTTTGGCTAGCGTACACAGGGAGTCATTTTTAATTACCCTTTCCGTATCTTTACACTCTGGCGACTCTGAAGCAGAAATTAAAGCTGTGTTAACACTGATACGTTTCGGGGTTGCCAGTATTCCGTAGCAGATAATGTATTAAGTTTAGGAGGGCGTAAGTTCGTGGCAAATTGGAAGCAAAGATCAGAAAGGTTGACCCCCTCCGTAATGTAGGATTAGTGGTCAAGTAGACGGGGGTAAAGTTACTGAGTGGCTCGTGTTTTAAAATGTGTTAGAGTTGAACCCCGATAACTCTTTCCGAGGACTGCAAAGTACGGATTAAATAAATGAAAAAGGAAATAAGCATTTTGAAAAAGCCATTTGTTAGCGTAGGAAACATATCTGAAGCGTAGCATTAAATAGCTTTATTCACACCCACATATTATAATCTAAGAAATAACGTTATATTTATGCTGACACAAAAATGTGTGCGAATATGAACGTGTCAGCGATGTGTCTTCGATTTCATGAGATTCCAGGGCGAACTCGTTATATCTAGGTTTACTGGGGCGACGATAAAAAGGATTTCTTTTATTTATAGCACTTCCATAATGTTCTATAACATGAATGAACCCTGCATTTAATTTTATTGCTGTTAATTATTACACTACATAAAAAGATACAGGAAGAATTAAAAATAGCGTTAGATAATACACTTTTGTCTTTTATTTGAATCTTTAGTTGCCAGCAATCTTTCTCAATTTCGACGATTAACTAAATTCGGTGAATAAAGTCGGACAGAAGTGTTTTATTGAACTAACTAAAGTTAATAAGATTGATGCGTTGCATTCTAGGACTATCGCAATAGTCATCGAGGCTAAACAAATATCTAAGATCTAGAATCGTAACTAAATCATCTAACCCTGTGGGATGCGGGTAAAGTTTACTATCATGAAAGTGAAGAGTTATGATTAAATATCTTGTTTATTTATCTATGTAGTAATAATATCTACTGTGAATGGACGCGGAGAAAGCAAACATGCGTGACTGCGATCGTTTCTCGTTAGAATTAAATCATCAGCTCCGAACATTTACATTAATTAAAAGTGATAAACAATAAAAATATGTTGTTGCGTGCGGGAATCTACTGACAGGGCAATGGTTCGCCATTTTGTTTCCCTGTTTTGTATAACAATATGTTACAAACGCCATGTATACTAATGTTATAAATAGGTATGTGTTTATGTTTGTATTTTTTGTTGGGTTTTAATTTGTAAGATTAACTTGAAAGTTTTTTTTTAATTATTGTTAGTATGGATGTAGAGCATAATCTTCGGAACTCCTGGTCGTATTAGGAAGTTACATGATCCCGAGTGTCATAGGCTTATTTATTATAAACGTCACCGTGGGATAATTTCCGTTTATAACGCGAGCAAAGCTAAATCGGATAAAGCTACCCATCTATACTAATATTATAAAGCTGAAGAGTTTGTTTGTTTGTTTGTTTAAACGCGATAAACTGAGGATCTACTTTTTGGAATAGAAAAAAATTTTTTTTTGGATGGTACATTTATCGGGGAAAGCTTTAGGCTATATAACATCACGCTATAACTAATAGTAGCGGAACATAAATAAAAAATGTTGCAAAAACGGGAAACGATATTCCTATTTGAGAGCTTCCGTTGCGTGCGCTGCGAAAATGGTTTAAGTTATGCAAATATCAAGTATGAAGGAATTGTTCCACTTTAAAAGTTTAAAAAAAAAGTCCGCGACAGCATATGTCTATCTTTTAAGATTGACAGATTGACTCACACAATTCGGGCTGTGGATGATGATGATGAATCTCAAAACTAAAAACGCAGACTGACGTTAGTCAAATGTCAGCAGGGATTTAGGGACGTGATCGATAAATCGAAATCTTTAGTAAGAAAATCGATTGTGTCAATTAGTAATACTAAATCGATTTGATGTACTGGTTTTTTGTAATCTAACTGTTATTCAACAGGAAAATAGCAAAAGTAATACATATAATTCGTAGAATGTTTTTTAAGCAAATGTTATAGTTATTTAATACACATAAGAAACAATTGGCATAACTGTTTAGTATAATAGATTCATCAAAAAAGTATCAAGTGCATTCTACATCGAATGAAGTCGCGGGCGAAGTGCTAGTCTCTGCTATATTGATATTTAATTCGTGAAACCTTTCATAAAAATGTTCCCATTAACTCAGGTTTTTCGAACAGTTGTTGGTGTTTGCTAACTTTTTAACTAACTTTTTATGTCTGAAGTTTTTATAGGATACTATATTTTTGATGCCTGTTGTTCTTCAAGCCTTTATCTTTGAAAGTTTTTTATTTGGTATCTTCGAAAAATATTAGAATTTTTATAATCATGACAGACTAGGAATAGATGGATACTTAAATATTTTTTGTAAGCGCAGTACAGAAGAAAAAAAATACTTTATATAAATTCACAGAATTACTTGAATTCTGCTTAGCCTTTCTCAACATGCACATGTAGCAAAACACCAGAATTGTGTACCCGGGCCTACCTATCTTCAAAATATTAAATCTGTTATTTAAAACTATATAACTGTTACCTCAAACATCAACTTAATTAACGAAGTCTTAATCTATACTAATTTATAATAAACCAAGCAAACGGATATCATAATATTCATAGTGTGATGCCCGTCTAAGAATAAACCACCTCACCTTTACTATGCGCGTTTAAATATGAGCGGGAGACACTAATGACTAATTAGTAACCACTATGTAATAAGGAATGAAGTGATAATGACCGACAGGCGCCAAGACGGTGGCCAATCAGGAATAAGTCACTTATAATGTTTGGCCAGTGACAGAAGTTCCTTCACAATTCAAAGGCTATTTGGCTATAGTTCGTCTATATCGTTCCACTGACAACATAAGTCTTCCTTGACATTTTTTTTACCTTTGTATAGGCTCCATGAGTATTAGACCACAGACTTGATATAATATATACTCGACCGTACGCAAGTCAACACAATGAGACTTTTGGGATATTCCCGTCTGGGTGGCTGCTGCTTGTTCGAAAGAGATACCGCGGCCTCGGCACAAAGGGCTAAGAAGGAACATGGATGGTTTTTAGTCGGTAGAAGTCTGCCACTCCCTACCGCTATGCCCAGGGCGGGAGAAGTCATTTGATTTCCCACCCCACAAAAAAAAGGGACATGGACAGCTGTAATATAACTGCAGTGAAATATGGGTGTACATTAGGTAAACCTGTGGCCTTCGGGGATTACAGGCGTGATGTTATGTTATGTCCGGACCCATGGGTTACCAGGTGTCCATAGGGATTTAGATAACATCAGATTCCTACTGACTGATGAAACCCCACGGTAAAGATAAGAATCCCTCGCGCCCCCTTGTTCATTTTCCCCGACTTACACAGCACTCACAGCTAATTAATGCTCACAAAGTGGCTTATACCAAAATATTTCGAGGTTTTCAGAGAAACCTTTTTTTCTGTCAACAGGTGCAGAGGTACCAGCTTGTTACACCGGCGACTCCTGGCGCGGAGTCACCCTCGAAGAGTTCATGACCTGCCCCTGGAACTTGGCGAACAACCGGCAAACTCGTATGCTAGCTGACCTTGCCCTGGTGGGGTGTTACAATGGAACCCTGAAGCATCGGACTGCTGAGACCGACAGGGTACTTCTCGCGTCTGCTAAGAGGAACCTTGCTGCTATGGCGTACTTCGGACTTACGGAGTTTCAGAAGGTTAGTGTCTTACTTAGCTTTATATTTTGGAGGTAAGAAGGGTGGCAGAGGAATGGAGGACTGACCGACAAATGCTTTAACTTTTAATGGTTCCTTGCTGATAGGCTGTTGATGTTCTTGGAGCCCGACAATAAGTAGCAATCTAGCCATCCTCTGAAGCAATTTCATCAATCATCATCATCAACAGCCTATTTATGTTCCCACTGCTGGGACACAGGCCTCCTCTCTCTTTTTTGAGAGTGAATGGGCTATAATCTACCACGCGGGCCCAGTGCGGATTGGTAGATGTCACATGTTTTCGAATGTTTGGTTCTAAGCCATGCCGGTTTCCTCACGATGTTTTCCTTCACCGTTTTGAGAGCAGCGGTGATGAAATAAATTACACAAAGTAATGTGCCTGTCTGGGTTCGAACCCATGACCTACTGATCGTAAGTCGGGGCCGCCACCACTGGGCCACCGCTGCTCACTGGGCCACCGCTGCTCACTGGGCCACCGCTGCTCACTGGGCCACCGCTGCTCACTGGGCCACCGCTGCAATTTAACAGAATATAATAGAAATGAATCATGTTCAATTGTTACTGCTGTCTGATAACGGTCACCATTGGAGTCGTGCGTCGTTCTTAATACCTTTAGTCCTTTATCAGCATGAGGAGAATAGCTGATTTAGTGAATTGTCACGGTAAATAGTCAAGGAGGTTTTTTTTTTGCTGAATGGGTCTGCTCTTGACCCCCATCACACCTGATAGGAAGCTATGGATGAAGTCTTTGATCGGACGATCGTGTCCAGAAGATTTTTTTTTTCTTTTTTTTTTAAAAAACGTTGCCCCACACTAGGAATGTCTCCTGTATCGTGAGTGCGTTCACAAACATTTAAACTCACATTCACAAACACCCAGACCCGAAACAACTATCTGTAGGCCATACAAATATTTGTTCCGTGCGGGTATCGAACCCGCGGCACGCAGCGCATCAGTCCAATCGCTCAGCCACTGCGCCAACCGTGCCGTCAAATCAGATGCCTGTTCTTGCTTTGAAGGCAGACGGGTTAACAGCCCAGGCAGTGATCATACTGTATTAATGAACCCAACTCAGAGATGTCCACCCTCAGAGGGCTTTTACACGTGTAATCGAATACAATACCTAATAAAGCATACTATAACAGGTACAAACCACCAAATCGTATTGAACAAATTATAACACTGCACGAAGTTGAGCTTATCAGTAAATACAATCGCATTGACTGCCAATACGACTGTTCAAATGATACCTAATTGCTAAATTTTGTGCTGCTCGGTTCCATAGCGAGATATCGGCGTATCGATAATCACAATCTATAAATCCAATAGGATTTGTTCAATGTTTGCTTTACACTTATGAACGCGTTCAAAGCTTTAGTTGCTCCGTAATGAAACGTCCCAAGGATTTGATTTGGAAACATTAATTTGTTTAAAATCCTAAAATCCTGAATGTAATTTACATTTTGCAGGAAACGTTAATTTAATGTTTTGGGATTTGGAGGAAATTGTTTATCTTACGGACCGTGTAAATAATGGCGAGTCTGTAAATATTAATCTGTAAAGTATTAAAACTGTTAATGAAGACATCAGATCTAGGATTGCGTCATTGTTCGAGATAGTCACAAGCGTGAATGCCAAGCATCAGGTAATTTTTTTTTGCGGGTGGAATATCATCAAATAACCCTTCCAGCTCTTAGGCAGAGCAAAAGGGAGTGTCAGACTTCTACTGGCTAAAAACTACCCATGTTCCTTCTTAGCCTTGTATGTCGAGGCCGCGGTATCTTTTTCCAACAACCCGCAGCCCCGACGGTGAGCATCAGGTCACGGGTTCGAATCCCAGGCCGGGCAAAGTGTTAATGGATTTTTTCATTATGAATTTCTCAGTAGCAACCACGTCTGGATTTGTCTGTTTATTGACAACTAGCGGACGTCACGCGGTTTCACCCGCATAGTTCCCGTTCCCGTGGGAATACATTGATAAAAAGTAGCCTATGTCACCCGGGGATAGTGTAGCTTCCCAACGGTGAAAGAATTTTTCGAATCGGTCCAGTACTTTCGGAGCCTATTCGTTACAAACAAACAAATCTTTCCTCTTTATAATATTAGTGTAGATGACAGCCGAGATCAACCATGTTTGTAATGGGTGGTCACCCATCCACGTACCAACCTAAGCAAGCGCGGCTTAACCGGCTAAAGATCGATCCCAAGCTGCTGGTATAATTTAGCCACGAGCTCCTCTCCACCCTTCACTTAGTTGATGTGGGCTTAAAATTGCAATTTGGTATTCCGTGAGCCCTCCATCTCATTTTACGAGAGATCGCACTTAACTCATTGATTATTAAACTTACCTTTGCACAGGCCTCGCTAGTTCTAAGCGCTCTATCTTCACAGCGTCTTCTCATTATTAGATCAATAATTTAGTTATTTGAAGATAAGGTTGTTCGTAGACCAACGATAATAATCAGTCCCCGATTTTCGTCTTCAAATGGCACCATTGTCGTTCTGTACAAAATCTATATTTGCTAAACGCGACTGGGCCAAAAACAAGTCTAACACTTATCTTGATTTTTTTTTCAACCCACATCACAGTTTCAGAGATGGTCATCATCAGATAAAATGATGATGTTGCAAATAAATTTTTAAACGTTTTTTTTTAAACTAGGTGGGGCTTGTGTTTTTCCCGAATTCTCTACGAAGAAACAGACAAAACGAACTCAGAGACCAGTCTCTTTTATGGTTCATACATAATCTTGGTATACACACATGAGAACTTTGCAGATTAGCACCGTGAGCTATTAATCGCCCCAAGATACTTATAACTCTGTAAAACTTACAGATACGGTCGAAGAGAAGACTGATTTACTGACACAAGAACAAAAGATTCAATAAAAGCTCTTTAGACAAACAAACTATACGTCCCCAATATCGTTCTACGATTATCGGATCTACAAATTTCGTCACCCAAGGCCAGCCAATAAGTCGAAACATCCCTTTCCCGACCCAATCGCTAAAAGTAATCTACACGAATTTATTCCGAACACTCATCTTCCTTCGACAAAAAATACTATCTTAGATATAAAATCTATAATTTCTTACTGAATATAAATGGGTGTTAATCCTTTTTTACGATTATTCTATTCTGAAAATGTTAATTTTGTCTTTAATCTTGCTTCTGGTATAGTCGCCATTTCCTTATGGCTTGATATCCGTGTACGATGTACGTAATGTTCCTCGCTTCACTGAACTATATGTGTATGTAAAATGGTAAACTTTCACACTAATGTACCTATCCGGAGTGCAGTATGTGAGTTTTGCCTGAAAAGTATAGTTGAGATTGTTGGGAACTGCAGGAAACTAAGCTTTTCGCAATGTGATGTTAACTCGTATATTTGCAGATAGAGTTGTAGTAGATAAACTGTTACTGTATTTGAAACTTTGATTCAAATGTTATCGATCTTTTTGCTTAGCATCTGGTAGGTCTCGATCTTGTAACCATCTCTAACCCTTTTCTGAGCAAGTTTACTATTAAAATAAAAGCATTTATTGACCAGTTACAGACACTTCTGAATTGTCGAAACAAAGATCACAATGAAATGTACTTACAGTCCTAGTCACAAAGCATAAAAACTATAAAGGTACTGTATTTGCCCAGTTGGTGTTTTTGTTCTCTATGGAGAAGAACGGGCAAGAAACTTCTTATCTAACTTATTCTTCTTATTCTTATCTTATCTTACCAAAACTGCAGTT
The DNA here is from genome assembly GCA_932274075.1 of Diarsia rubi. Lineage (NCBI taxonomy): Eukaryota > Metazoa > Arthropoda > Insecta > Lepidoptera > Noctuidae > Diarsia > Diarsia rubi. Next base: position 8,759,482 of record OW026414.1, read on the forward strand.
TGAACTTTTCCTTAGTCTTATTTTTCCCACAGTCTACGAAAACCACAAATCAGCATGACTATCCACAAGAGCGAAATTACAACGCATGCATAACACAAATCCCACGCGTTATGGCACTGGTATACTGGTATTACTTATTCTATGTCCAGCGACCCCACAGAGATAAGCTGGCCCATTATTTGCACTTGGATCATTGTCGTATCTGCAACGCCATTTGTCGCCGCTCCGCCCCCGGCCAGCCCGCACTGTTCTTTGTCCCAATGAATATTCATTGCTCATCTATAAACAGTATGGTTTAACTGAACTTTTTTTCGTGAAGTTACTAACCTTTTTCTTTTAACCATGGGCCGTAAAAGACATCGTGGCTTCTTATGGGCCATAGTTGAAACGATGCTTTTAGGGACGGCGATTTTTTGCGTCTGCCAAACGCGGTGAGCGTGAGATTCCGAAACGTGGTGCAGTATTGTATTTAATTAGCATAATTAATCAGCCTTAAAGTTTCGCATTAGGTGAAGGGGGGTCTTAAGCCACGTAGACGCAATGTGTATGCCACAAATATCTTTTAATTTACGATATTGATGTATATTTGGGTTGCCCTGTAATGGAAGATGTGACTATCTACTTAATTTATCCAAATTATAAGTTGTAAATCGCTGACTGACTATGCTAAAACTATTAGATCAGCTATGGTCCTTAAAGAGATGCATTCTTCTACAGCTAAACGCTTGTTCACAACATTTAGCCTCATTTAGACAGTAATGTGGTATGCTGTAAATAGCACGACAAAAAGCATACTGCAGACTTCAAACAGCGTGCATTTGTGCTGTCATTGATGTCTTAAGTACACTATGATTTATTGTTCTTTTTTTCAGCATGCTATTTACTCATGCTTTAAAACAGCATTGTCTCAATGAGAACTTTGTGATTCTTGACGAATGTGGGTGGGAATCTCACTTCTTGTTTTAATAAGCGTGTGAAGATGGATGTAGGTATGGATCATCAGGTCACGTGTCCTGACGCGAGTTATTTTTTTTTACCCATCCCAAAAAAGTGCACAACGCCACTAAAGAAGTTTTCACTTCAAAAATATATGAACACCATAGGTAAATTCATTACTGCACAGCAGCATACATACGCGAACAACTAAAACTCAATTTAAACTCCGCCCTCCCTCATAAAGGTTACAAGTCTATAAATATTTTCGTCGATATTCACTACTGTAAAATAGGTAGTTAGCTGACATTTTGTTGCATGAAACTTCCAAAGGCTTGCAGGGGCTTCCAGTGGAGGTGAGACTGGACTTATGTACAGTGCCCCCGAGGCGTGACTATGGTTTATGTTAGCAAGGAGTTATGTTAAACGCCGGGTTTCAGGAAAACTAGGTTGCACCGGTAGTGAACCGTACATGATGCAACTAGCAAGTGACGCTACTAAGCACCTTTACGTGCATGAAGCGTTTAAACGCGTCCTCTCTGAATTATTGCAACTGAGATAATTTTTATGGTAAACGGTTTATCATTTTTAAACGGAGTTTTAAAAAGTTTTTATTCGAATGTGTTTTGTTGGTGTAACTTTCATCTTGATTCTTTATTTTTGTAAAAAAACTGTCTAGTTGGTTTATTTTTGATATCAAACGCAGAAGATTCTTTCTTTATCTTGTGGTTAGTGCCGTATTAAATGTCGAGACTTTTTATGTTGTCGAAGGCCCTAAGACTTGGGTTAACATGCCGTCGATAAATATTTCTTAGGATTGCTGGTTTCCTCACGATGTTTTCCTTCATCGAAGCTAGTCTTAATTATACAATACGCACATAAATCTTAAAAATCAGAGGCGCGTGTCTTGGGTTCTCTAACTCGAACCTGATGAGGATGACTTGGCAGTTCCACGGTCACACCGCTAAACTATCAAGCAGATCATGAATTTCAGAGATGATAAATAAAGTGTTCAATAGACACAATGTGTCTATTGTTTAATGCCACTGAACAATAACAAAACATGGGACACATTTTTATCCCATATTTAATTAGTTACGTAATTACGTTTTGTTATGTTGGCAGCAGTAGAAGTTAATGGCTGGCAGCTAATCAATCTTAGCTGTCAAGTTTAACTGAAGCCCGCCTGGCTCGTAAGGAAATGCGTTACCCGTGGAACAATTAAACACGATAATATTATGGCGACTGTTATGAAAATAACCCTTTACATGGAAACTGAAATACATACTATTTCTTCACGGCTTATTTTTTTCTTTAATATCTATGGAAGTGTAACAGTTAGCTAAACACCTACACTAATATTATAAAGAGGAAAGATTTGTTTGTTTGTTTGTGACGAATAGGCTCCGAAACTACTGGACCGATTTAAAAAATTCTTTCACCGTTGGGAAGCTACACTATCCCCGAGTGACATAGGCTACTTTTTATCCATGTATTCCCACGGAAACGGGAACTACGCGGGTGAAACCGCGTGACGTCCACTAGTATTAAATATTGTACGGGTGACTATAGCGAATGACAAGTCTGCGCTTATAAAAACGAAACTAAAAGAGAGCGTGAAAAACACAGCGTTGCCCACAATATATGTATAATAAAAAGGAAACATAAAAACTTCAACTAAAACATATGTATATCTTAATACTAGCATTATAGACACAAGTAGTATTGGCTTGTATTTTTGTAGAAATAATCATAGGAAACGATTATGATTAGGCGTTTTGCTACTCCACTATTACAACGATAACATGAAATTCCAAGATGAACTGGAGACTCCACTCGTGCGACGGCAATTCTGCAGCATCGGTTATATTTGTCCTAATACGTTTATCGTCATTTAAGTATTAACGTATTAGTATTAGTTTTTTAGTATTAACTGGGTTGTGGAGGTCAGATAGGCAGTCGCTCCATGTAAAATACTGGTATTCAGTTAGACTGCATCCGGTTAGACTGGAAGCCGACCCCAATATAGTTGGGAAAAGGCTAGGCAGATGATGACGTTTATCGTCATTTGAACAGAATAAGTAGGTAGATATACAAAGTTTTATCTTTGAATTATTAATTTTGAACTAATTCTTCATAGCGAAGAAGAATTTGTCCTAAATTAACTAACCTAACAAGTGAAGCTAAGTAAAAGCATAGTAGCTTTTTTATATGACGTTGTAAAGGAAAGGGTTCAGATTTGAGTACAAGTCACAATAGTGGCAGTCGGAAATGAAGTGTTAATAGAATCCTTTTATTACTTGTCATGGGGTTACTTTATTACGTACTCGTAGTAGTAGGGTTCTGTTTGAATAATAAACATTTACTTTAGAGGGTGTTCTGAATATTCAGTTGTTTAATTCAAGCTGTATTCAGTTCTATGTAGAGAGTTTTAGCCTTTCGAAATAGTTGACATTTCGTAAATCATCGTAAAGTCTGTTCAAGTCCTTGTGGATACTTACACGAATATTAACATTATTCTAGTGTAAATAGAATTCGATTTCAGAATCACGTGTACCTACTATTTAAAATTCTAGATATGGTTGAAGTTGTAGCACAAACTGATCTTAACGTGTCGATGTCAATTCAAATTGAGTCAGCACTAAATTTGGTGGCGAGTTTGGCACTTTCACTAGCATTCATCAGCTCCTGTAATGTGCCCACCATCACCAGGAAAGGCATAACACCATATCCAAGGTCCCATCGTTTGTGGGGCAACACCACATTTACACTCCGGGTGGAAAGTAGCCTGGAGTGTCTCGCAGCCTTGACATAAAGGGCTAAGAAGGAACATGGGTTGTTTATAGTCAGTAGAAGTCTGACATTCCCTCGCCCAAGAGCGGGAACAAAAAGGCTCCTCTCCACAATACGGAGCTTTATGCGGTGAGCATAAAGTTTGTTTCTTCTCAAACAAATTTGGAAATTAAATCCCGAATACAGCACAGTTTTTCTCCGGCTTTAGAACCAACGCTGATATGAATAAACGTAAAATGCATTTTTGCTGCGGTTTCTTCATGAATATTTCGCAGTAACGCGAAGGATCTTGAAAATACTGGCTTTAATTTAAAACGTCTACCTTGTCTATGACTAACACTTAACTAAGAAGGCTGAATGTGTAATGCAATAAAGTGGTTATGCATAAGGACATGCATAAGTAATTAAACACTAATTTATCAACACTTTATATGCACAAGAATGTTGCTATCATTGCCATTATTTGTCTAAGGACAAATAAACATATTGCTGGTTATCATTTATGAACCTAGTTTATTTTATGGACACAGATGGTATAAACAAAACTTATTTAGGTATAGGTATCTATGAATGTATTATAAGCTATTCGTGTAAGCTATTCGGTGAAAAAGCTAAAAAGAACTTTTATGCCTTAACGAGAATATCTAAATCTACGTGGGGTTTATCATTTTTAACTCTAAAGACGATCTATGGGGCTACTTACTTGGGGTGTATGTGCTATGGGGCACCAGTTTGGGCCGATAGGGCCACCATAGGAGCGGCACGACGTAAATTACTTCAAAGCCAGCGGTTGGCTTTGATTTTCTTGTGTAAAGCGTATAGGACGGTTAGTACTGAAGCCTTACCGGTACTGGCAGGGGTACTTCCAGTCGATCTTGAAGTGCAGCGCCGTGCTTCAATGTACTACTGCGCACGAGAGACCGCGGACGCAGACTTTTTATTGCATCGTGACCGTGCTAAAGTAGCTAGATTACTTAAACCACAGACTGACGTCTGGGAGGAACTTTTGTCTGAATGGCAATGTAGGTGGGATAATTCCATCAAAGGCCGACACCTCCACCAGTTCTTTCCATCCGTTCGTGAGCGGCTGGCCAGGACATGGCTGGAGGTGGATCACTGTGTTGCCCAATTTCTCACAGGTCATGGTAACTTTAAGAGTAAATTATTTTCCTTCAAGCTTGTTGCCTCGCCTTTCTGTCAATGTTCTACATCTGACTGCGAATATGAACAATCTGCACATCACATCTTATGGGAGTGTAGTCTTTGGGAGAATGAACGTAATATTATGTTAAATAGTGTACAGGTTACTTCCGGAGTTATTTATTACACGGACCTTGTAGAAACTAGAACAAATTTCCGTGCGTTCAAGCATTTTTGTCATACCTATTATTGGAATCAAATATAACAGCTCATAACTTAGGACCCAGTAATATTAATGACAATAATATCCGTGGTGCTAGGCAACTGGGCTTATCCCAGTTGTATACGTCCCAGTGTGCCTATTGGCCTTGTTCAGTTCTGTCTCCTGCTGATATGGAGGGAAGTGAAAATTATGTTTTTCCTACTCCTCCGCTATTCTTTTCTGATTAATTTCGTTGCGGGATCCAAGACAGTTAAATCATTTCTCTGGGACTTCGTCGGGCTTCATTGTCTCGGCGCTTTTCTTGTGGTCGCCACTGTTGATTCTGGCTTACAGGAGTTACAGTGGTTTGGGAATAGTGCGGCGGGCTTGTCCCAAAATATTCGTGAAGGTAGTAACCTAATAACATCTGCCTAGCCTTTGCCCAACTATATTCGAATCGGATGAAGCCTGTATAGCAGTTTTTTTTTACATAGAGAAACTGCCAATCTGACCTCCACAAACCAGTTACTGGACTATACGTAACCCCTTTAATTATTTTTTGTCGGGTGGAAAATCATCAAATAACCCCTCCCGCTCTTGGGAAGAGCGAAAGGGAGTGTCAGACTTCTACTGACTAAAAACCACTCATGTTCCTTCTTAGCCCTTTATGTCGAGGCCGCGGTATCTCTTACAACAGCCCGCAGCCCCGACGGGCGTCGGCCCTTCCATGTTGCTGACAACTTTTGAGGCGCGCGTGGAACATTTACTTACCGTCCACAGGCCCGCGTCTACGGTGGCCGGAAGCCGTCACGTGGCCCCCGGCGCGGCGGCGCGGCGCCCGGAGCGTCTCCCGCGGCGACCGGCCGAGAGGTTCTGGGGGCCAATTCTCGATTTTAGAGATGGTGTCGAACTCGACAAAAATTTCTAATGACGTCATTTTTTCGACAAATTTTAAAAGTTGCTATTCTGGGGATGTCGAATTCGACATTTGTCGAAAGCTAACGTTAGAGTTCATGTCGAGTGCTTCTGAGCAGTAGAGATGTCATGTCGATTGTAGAGATCATCATTTCTGAGTGAATTCGTCGAGTTTTGGATTGTACACTGTGTTTTCTTTTCTTTAATTTTTAAATAAAATACGGCTTGGCATCTCATATCTACTGGAAATTTGATTTATACTCTTTGATTTGTGCCCTTGCCTTGTTTGATTTTTCCCCTCCATGTTAAAATAAAACTTTTAAAATGTAAAACAGCACCCAACTTTATTAGTTTTCGTAAAAAAATATTTTCGAGGTTTCGTAAAAATAGTTTCAACAATATGATTTATATAGTATCAGTTTAAGTTACAAGAAAATCAATTATTTATTCGAACCATTTTCTCCAGTTTACCCCATACTTCGGAAGATTTAAAAAAAACATTAAAATATCTATGGAAAAGCCGGAACATCAAAGGGTTACGTTAACGATAGCTAGCGACCGAAAAACTATGTAGAGACTGCAGCCCCTGTGATGTAAACACAGTACATGTAAACATAACAAAAGTTTTGAAGGAACCGCAAAAAGGCGCAAATTCTGACACTGACAGACAGTCAACTGTCAATTTGTTTTCTTTATTTCACGAAGAGCATACGAAAATCTTGAAACACACTAAACGTTTCGTTTTATACTTAAATAAGTAGGTTTAGTCAGCGTTTTAAAACAAAATCATTCATTAACTCATAGCTACCTAAAACAGAACGTGCGATTCTTCATAATGGTAACATTATCTTCACTCGACTCGACATTTTCGTGACATTTATTTCTATTTTGACTGAGAATACGGAATTCTGCTCAATTCGACATTTTTTGGTAGAGATAGAGATATTTTTAATAGACATAGAGATAGACTTACGATCTCGAACTCGAGATAAATGGCGAAAATCGAGAATTGGCCCCCTGCTCTCTCTCACGTTCCGCCACCTCCTTCACTAGCATCACTGCTTCGCAGAAACTGTTAAATCTACATAATATTAGGTACAGCCGGGACCAACGACTTTGTCATTTTCTAGATACGAAGTAAACTCGATAATTACTGGATGGTCACCCATCTAAAACCGACCTCGGAAAACGCTGCTTAACCTTGAACTTAGAACCGTGCGCCTGTTATTATTAAGCCACGAGCTATCATTGTAATTATTTGTCTAAGGACAAACAAACAAGTTTCTGGTTGTCATCTTATGCATAACTTGTGAAAACATATGTTATACTAGATACCAATTATTATGTCGACAGGCGTTGTTACAATAACATACCTATTTGAAACGATAACATTCAGTTGGGCTTGGGAGATCATAGAGTTATGCATACATAGATAGACGCTTTGACAAACACATATTAATTTAAGTGATCCAAGCGTGCTGCCAATATTATTTATACGTTTATATTTTGTTTGGGAAAGAGTTTCAAATGTTATCATAATCTATTGGAAAAAATGAAGCTTACACAAAGGCTGTAGTTCCACGGAGGCGGGGCGGAGCAGAGCGGAGACGAGCTGTGCCGCGATTCACCAATCACATAGCTTGAAATCAACATCAAGAATCCACAATCAAGATTTCAAGCCATGTGATTGGTGAATCGTGGCACAGCTCGTCTCCTCTCTGCTCTTCTCCGCTTCAGTGGACCCGCAGCCTAAGGGTTGTTGAAGACGGTATCAAATCGACGATAAAAAGAAAATAAACAAATATCGTTAGTATCGTGATTAGCAAGCGCTGCTGCTGACTATTATGTTCTAATTTCAATCCTCAGGTCGGACAAAGTAGAAATATTGACCTTTATTGTAGGCATTTCCCAATCATCATCAGCCTATAATGTTCCCACTGCAGGGACTCAGGCCTCCTCTCTGGAGAGGGATGGGCTATAATACACCACGCGGGCCCAGTGCGGGTTGGTAGATGTCACATGTCTTCGATTTTTTTTATTCCAAGACATGCCGATTTCCTCACGATGTTTTCCTTCGCAATAGCAGCCACAAAGTCTGCACGTGCCCGATGTTCTCGATGGCTTCGGCCTCTATTTCATAGGGGATTTCACTTATGTTTACCTAAGTACCTACTATAAGGTTCATATTTGCTTCACCTTTCAGGGAATACAGACGTGATGTTATAAATGTTATGAAGTTTTAAAAGTCATTAAAACACAACATCCCTTGAGATATTTGGAATTACCACAGTCAAAATATTGCATGTAACTTAGCTTACATATCTAAAGTCTCTCTGGAATTTCCAAACTTAATAGAAACGTTAATTATGACTTAATAAACACGGCACATGGCCTTGTTTACTTAACAAAACCTACATTTACATTTCCCAAAAGGCTCGTTTCGTAGCAGACGACAGAGACATAAAAGATTTTCTTGTGTAAGGAAAAACTTCGGGTGTAAAAAGTCGCCGAAGTCGTGTCCCGATGGCATTTTCATCTTCATCAATTTAATTCGTCTATTGAAGAAGAATAATTGTGATTTTCGATGTACAAGAGGTATTAATTTTCCAAATTCCGCCCCTAGTGCTCATTCACGTTATTTAAAGATCTGAAATCTTGTGTAAAGTTCAGTTCTACTAGAACACGTTGAGACTGTCTGGTGAGACAGCTTAAATCAGGCTAGCTAGGCATTCACTGAGGTGAATGAGGGAATTACTTAATTTTATGATTTTTATTAAGTTTGTTGAACATCCAATGAAGCTTACTGAATAGGATATTTATTTAATGTCTCCTGGCAATTTCGAGGAAGTACGTTAGAATTGTATGTTTGAATTTGAACACCCCAATACCTCTTGACGAAAATAATCGTATCTTTTGACAGACACGAAGGGGCTGGTAGGAATTTTTGTTTATTCGACAAAAGGGGTGCGTCAAGCCGCCTACGCCCTTAATCTGTAACGCAGTCTTAATCACAAACACTTTACTATTGAAAGTACATCAATATAAATTACTTACCGAAATTAATTTGCCTCTTGCATAAAATACCATAACAGACCAAAACACAGGTAGTTATCAAAATGAAACGATGGTGGTTACGAGTGTGTACGCAATTTTAAGGTTCAATTCAGTCCATATTAAAACTTATAACACCCCGTCGTTTTTGCGTCGTTAAAAAGAATCTCAAGAACTCGACAGTTTGAATGCGACAAATCCTGAGAACTCCTGCTCCGATTCTGAAAATTCTTTCGCTAATGAAAAGCTACATTATTTTCATATAGCCCTGATTGTCAAATGCTAAATTTAAAACGATCCCGTGGGATAACTTTTGACAATAACGAGCACCGCATGCTACGATCCCTATATGTATTTTCCTTTCCTTTCAAAAGAATGATTTAATAGATTTTCTTCCACACAGATTTCTCAATATGTCTTCGAGGAGACGTTCAACCTGCTGTTTGCGGTGCCGTTCACGCAACATAACGCCACGGTGTCCGGAGCCACGCTGGCAGCACTGTCGCCCGCGCAGATCGCACACATCAGGCGACTCAACTCGCTCGACCTCGAGCTCTACGAGTTCGCCAAGAACCTCATGTTAAAAAGGTATGTTTACTGTTTATTCATTAGCAAAGGTTGCTATGAAACCAACGTTTGTAAAGGACAAAACAAACAATGTATCTCAATTCACTTTTGTCAAGTCTACGACTTCGTGATTCTATGCTCATGTTAAAGTAAATAGTCCAGTCTCTCTCTCAGTATTCCATTTCTCTCCCGTCCTGAGTGCTACCCGCAATTTCTTTGCGATTTCCAATCGTGGATCCAGTTTTACATAAAATCCAAATTTTCATAGCGCCAATCTCGGCTCAGCAATCGCAATCCAATTTCAAAGAGGATAGCGCTATAACACTAAGCTCGCCCTCCTACTATATTTGTATCGCATTCATAGCGGAAAAACCGTTATTTGTTAACGTTTTTAGTTCGACACCCGGCAGTTGGAATGAAACGAAATTCCATAGAAACCCGACTCTCCGCGTCTCGCTGAATGCGTGACCGAATTTTTACGTTTACACAAACCAAATGTTATCAAGTAAAGATCGGCTGTTTTACGTCTCGCACGGCTCACTAATAATGTGGTTTAACGACGTGAAAGGTTTTAGGGTTCCATATCGGGGGTGATAACAAAACCCTTTTGTTAGGGATGCCTATGCGTACATCTGTTCGCACGTAGTAAAGTACAATTAGTTTCAACTCCACGCCATGTTTATGTGTTTGTTCACGAGCAGTCAAATAGCGTTTAAAATTTAAATACTAAACATTATTCTACAAGTCCAATTTGGGCGTAAAATTCACGCTTGGCCAGATTTAGTCCGCATACGATACATATTTATGTGCCGACCTCGACATGTCGCCGTGACCCCGAGGATATAAGTTGAGAAACGGCGCTTTAGATTGGGTTTCTAATCTAAAGGGATATCAACTGTGCCCTTTATACCGCACGTTTGTGGTACCCACGCTTGATTCGATAGAATTTCTTTTATTTCTTCACTATGGCTCGATACTTTGGACGAAGCAAAAGTTGGATAACTGTGTCAAAGTAATTTTGTCTCGGGGAGAATTTTAGCCGCGCTCGGTTTGCTTATATTTGTACAATTTAAGGAATCCTGGGTATGTTTGAATTGTTAATTGAGCTGTATAATGCTTTGTGATTGCCTGAACAATTAAATTTGTTTGCAGCGGGCGCGTGGAACGTTGTACGTGTTCTGTAGTATCAACACCTGTGTCGTACAACGCTCTGACCTAATTACTTGTTACAGATTCGAAGCGTTGAAGAAACGAGACACGGATTTCGAGTATCGGTGGCGTCACCTGGGGGAGGTGGCTCGCAGTGGCGTCACCGAGTTCGACTGGGACAGCAACCTCGAGGACGCCACCACTGAGAAGGCGAAAGGCAAGTAACCTGCCTCGTCCTAGACAGCAGGCCACCTGTGACGTCACCACCCTAGTGCATACACTAGTCATAGATAACCACACAAATTGAATAAATAATTTATTTTTTATTCATTCGGTCTCATTCAGACCATGTAAATACTGTTAGAACGCGATAAGTACATTTCTCAGAGCGATAGTGGAATCGATTACGGTCGCACTATACAAATGAGTTTATTTAATTTTATTAATCGTCGTGCATTTATAAAGAAATTCTAAAAATTTTAGAACTTTATAGTTACTATTTTTTTATTTACTTTGGCAATTTTATACGTTTTATTTTTTATTTTGTAAATGCGCTCTAAATCCATCCCCTATAGTTAACTATACATTTACATACAATATAATATTATAAATATATCTGTAGTGGGTATAAAATGTTGTTCTATATTGTTGAATGAATGTTGACGTTTGATAGATACAGGGTAGGTGATGCATCTAGGTTGAACCCAACGAAGTGTAGCTATAGATGTATTGTTACTAGTATGTTCCAGAAAAAAAACTTGCACAGGTTCGTCTGCGAAGGTTTTATTGCCAAGATTCAAAGACGCTTAAGCGAATGAAACCGGGTGACAGATTCGCAATCTTGGATATTATACTTTCGTAGTAAAACGTTGTGAAAGGACTCTGAGGTGCGCGGATGGATATATTCGAACGTCTCCGATGACGTTATTGCTGTCATTTTTTACTGGTGGCAGTTAGTACATCAACCCCGCTGCGAGGCAAAAGGGTTTTCCCTTTGACTAGGACTTCCAGGTGGTTCGATACATGGCTAATGTCGACCTTGGTTTTGACCAGCTTGTTCTACCATCTACGAGGTCTGCCGTGTCGCCTTCTGGCACCAATACCGATCCAAAGCTCGTTGGACATCCGGCATAAATTCGTATATACGTCATCGGATATACGAATTTGTTTCCCAACCAGCTTATTCCTCATGTATAATGAGATGCGGATGCGGTCAATTGCGATTGTTTGTGATTGAATCGGAACGGGTGATGGATCGTGTCGACGTTGTGGGAGAGAATTGGAATGACCCCGATCCTTCTAGCGTACGTAGGTCATTGTGATTACTTATCAATTGAATTTTGATCCTTTTGTTTGCCAGTGCTAATTCTGCTGGCAATTTCAATCCATTCTTTTAAAGAATTCAAGTTGACTTGCGATCATTTCTAGCAGTTTTTTAAAGGGTCAGAACAGTCATTATAAGATGCATGTCACCGTCATAATTCTGTTGCCCTTGTTCCAATTTATTTGAGGTAGACGCAGCATGTCTGCTTCTTTCTTCGTTCTCTATTAGTCGTTCTATCATGACTCCCTCTTATCTGGTGTATGATATGATGATGATACGATTTGACGGGGTAAAGTTTTAAGAGAGGGTTACAGAAACTACCCATAAGACAGTCTTCACTATCTGCGTACCTCGGAGTCCCAACCTTAGTATCAAAGTAATAATAATCGAATTGCTCAGGATACCTCAAAAATGTGGAATAATTTGTACGAATAGTTATTTTATGCTCCATTTGTGCTGCTGATCGAACAATATTGTAATAGGTATTCCCATTTCCCGTCGATATGAATGATTCGGTACTTCGGGAATTCTCGATAACAACACCTGGTAATATTTAATTTCCCTTTCTGTTCGCAATTCGATATCGTTAGTGTAACCCCAGCGGTACTGGCGCGAACAAAGGGAATACCAGTATTAATACGTAATGTACAGTCGAGTTCAAAAGACAAAGGTACGGAATTGTATGCACCGCAAATATTAATACATTTGCCATTCTTGAGGGTTGGTGGTATCTCAAGTGCACTCAATTTTGTAGTGCGTCTATATTTAGTGGAGCTACTGTACCTCATCAAATGTAAAGCGTTTTTGTTTCTAAGTGCAATTTTACTGAAGAAAGTGAACGCTATTAGCACTTTTAAACTACTTTTAAGAGCTGTCGTCGTTATCAAACGCAAAAGCAATTTATTCAAAATAGGCTGATACTTAATCAGCACTCTTTGAACGTGAAAATTTACTTGACACAAAACGCCTGCCCTTCGCATTGTTTTGGAATATTGACATTGAAATTTCATAAATGCGTTATAGATGTGCTGATCTAGCCCAGTTTCATTGGTAATTTTGTCCTTAGTGAATTTCTATTTAGTCTGGCCTTTTTTTCCTACCCGTTTTTTATATGGATTGGTAAAAAATACAATAAAATTCTTATTAAAAATTTGACCAAAGAACAAAAATGAGTGCTATGTATGTTTGTTCTCATATGAGTTAAGTTTGAGTTAAGTTTTAGGTTAAGTAAGTCTGTATTGTGGTAATAGTTTAATTAAAGATAAAATATTAAAAAAAGGATCCTGAAAAAAATAAATGTGCATAATTAATCAAAAGCAGTATAGTCATTGTAAGCCGAAAAGCGGCAACTCATGCAACAAAAAACCTTTTTTTTTTGCATGACTGGATACATTAAAAAACTGCAAATATTTTTAAACTGAAAAAAGAGATAGGGATACGTTTTCACATCCTCTCTGTTTTCAAAACATTTGTTGATTTGTCGCTTTTTCGCTTACACGATCACTATTAAAATTGGAATAATTTCATGTTTTAATTAAATTATAGCCATCATTAGAAGACTATTTACTCACTGCGTCAAAAGTAGGTACCCTGTAAGTCTGTAGCTATGCAGCTGTAAATAAAACAATTGTGTTCTGTGTTGTTTACTATTAAGTAGATTTTTATGCATAATTTTTGTTGAAGAAAATCTCCAGAAGTTCTGCAATCTTTTTTATCGGATTTTTATATTTATTCTAGTTTTTTTTTATGTTTTATGTCTAAATAGGCAAAAGTCTGATTGTCGACATCGTCAGCTATATATTTTGTATCTTAGTCACGTTTCGCGTGCTTATATTTTTTTATTTGTAAAAAATAAACTGTAGACGTCACTTATACTCAATACCTCTTGCTCTATGGTTTTGATTTAAGTTTCTATTTGTAATTTAAGTAAAACGTTGTGAACATACTCCATTATGTATACGGTATCTGAGAATACTCGTGTAAAGAAAAAAACAGAAAGGAATGTTAGCACAAACAATGCCACGTTCAATTCTCAGTTGGCAACAGAAAAAGAACGGAAAAGGCTTTTCTATTATTTTACACGAAGGCAATCCAAATGTATTGAAATCGAAATATACCATTCGCACAGCAATAGCGAAAGTAAACTGCAACAAACAAGTCTATAGCGACTGTTTGCATTCATTCTTAGTGCGAGTGCATTTCGTATTCCATCCTCTGCACGTTATTTTGAACTGTATATACCACAGTAACAAAGTTTAAAGTTAAGATAGCACTCTGTAAAGTATAAAGGAATTGTGTATCAAAGTAAATTTTGTTTTTAAACTATTTGAAACGGTCGCTACAAAGTCACGACAGACTTTTAAAACATTTTTTTCACCGAATATTTTGTTGTAACTTGTCTGTTATTTTTCACAAAGTTATTTTACAGACCGATTTTCTGTTTTTTTTTGATTCCATAGTCGCTGCATTTAGTAACTTTTGTTTTTAAAACCAAGCTTTATTTATGATCAATGCATTTTCATTCTGTGTTTGTTTCAGTTTTATAAACTTTTTTCGTGTTTTTATTGTATTTGAACAAAAGCTATTCAAATGTAAAATTATTTCAGGATTATTGCAGCTATTGTATAAACGAAAATTGTATAGAAGGCATTGTATCCAATTTAAATGATCCCTATGTAACAGAATGGTGCGGATTGCATGTAGTCGTGTATATAATGTGTAACACTTAATGTATATGTTCAGAAGTCGAGTTCCAATTGAGTGCAGGAGTGTGTATACGCTCCGACACGAGGGATTGATCGTCTCTTGACAATAACGTTAATAGGTCACTCCAATTTAGTCCTTTATGCTGAATTGTATGCAAGAAGTGTGTATGAAGCTGTTTCTTTGTACGTAGATAAAAAGACATTTTTACGAATTACTTTATTTACTTAGCTGTATGCTCGCTGACATCGGTTCTGATGAAATATTAAATTGTTGTGAAAAAAATATGGCGATGAATATTTTGACAGCGCCGCTGTTATCGAGTGTACATTTTTATTTATCTCATTCATTTGAGAGCTATCTCAGAATCGATGTTACTCTCATAAATTAGTTTATCGAATTAGTAGTAAGTATCGATAAATGTATGTATATTTTTCTGTGTGTAAAATAACGCTAAGCCCTGTGATATAAAAAGAAGATTGCACCCAGTGTTTTGCAGTAAAATCCTTTTTTGAAATTCATGAAAAGCATTTTTTTTGGAAGTTGCCTTGATATTTTTTATGCTTTACGAGTGTATATAGAATTCATAGTAAGTGAAATTGGTTTAAATGTCGTGGATAACTTATAAACGATGGGTGCATAAGCCATAAGATAAGTTAGCCATATAGAGCACGTAACTTTGTGGTGACTTGAGAATAAACTAGATACCTTATAGTTATGTATCATATTATGTACCTATAGCACACCACCGGTACAGTTCGCGTTGTCTAGTACCAAAATTTAGCGTTTAGTTGTTTTTTTAAGTTCCCGACTGAACCAAAATATAGTACTTTATATTGTGTTAACGATCACCGAGTAATAAAAACAAGCGAAACAACTCTTTGGTTTTATTTCAGACACATAAGCCTTAACGACGGTTGCCGCAACTGATTTATGAGCATGTCTAATGTAACTACAAGAGAGGAATGTACGAAACCTACATCAGTCATATCAGATAAGCTCTTAATTAACTAAATAACGCGCGGAAAAAATGTCGATGAATAGTTGGAGCCGCTAAAGACCAATTACGGGTTGGTTGCGTACAAAAACTTGTATCTGGAGTGAGCTTTATTTTTCTAAATATGTCCGTATAAGGAGAGAGTGGTATGTGTGTAGCTACCCGTAGTCGGGTGTGCGACGTGCAGGAAGCTCGAATGGTCGAATTTGCATTTAAGTCATTAGGCTGCATCCGTCGGACGGCCGGCGTCGGCGACCGGGAGCGACCGGGAGCGGCCGAGAGCGACTGGTAGCTCCGCAGCGACCGATACACCCCACTGGGGAATAATGTTGTTTGTTGTCAACACAATCACTCCGCTATACTAATAGATCGTTTAATCCTTGAGAACTTCTAGAAATCTCTGGGATCATATTCACAATGCCGATGACAGTGATAGCTTTATAATACCAATTTATACTTCCCTCACAATATCTAATAATAAATATGGCAGCCATCAATAAAATGATATTGGAGAACCCGCATCATAAACTGATCACTGAATAAAGAATTATTGGCGAAAATAGGTCAGGCGGGTTCTCCAGTAGTGTGGAGCTTGCGATCAATTTAAATAATGCAGGCACGTGTGGAGTGTTTGAGTTACTTTTTATTAAAATATTCGCGAGTTTCAGAGCCTTCGTCACACCTGCAGGCACTGAAGGGTAGACAGGGATGGAGGTGTTGAGTCACCTTGTCGGGGCCCGTGTGCTGAGGTGTTGAGTGAGGTTTTCTAAGGCGGTTTAGAAGGGGACTTGACTTAACCTCGGCCTGGAGATGCATTTGGTCTTAGATTACAAAAATAGTAACGTACGTATAATGAACAGCTGATAGGACAAATACAGTGTGATTCTTTATAATGTGCACATATCGAAATGGGGGAATCTATGCTTAATTTTATCGACGGAAAAATTATTAAAAAAAATCTAAATATTTTTTAATATTTTATACGGAATTTTTAAAAATTTTGTCTGCTACTGTGACCCCAGTGTAAACAAAACGGTGTAACTTTTAAACTAAATTATCTATCGCGATGAAACAAACTCCATAATGATTGGAAGCAATTAGGCGTCCTCGTAAAATGAAAATTGTGGAAAAAAACTACCCTCAATTGAAAATAAACACGTTTTTTGATCAAAAAAACTTTTTTTTTTCATAACTTTTTACATAAAATTGTTTCATCGCGATAGATAATTTAGTTTAAAAGTTACACCGTTTTGTTTACATTGGGGTCATAACAGCGGACAACATTTTTGAAAATTCCATAAAAAATATTAAAAAATATTTAGATTTTTTTAAATATTTTATCCATCGATAAAATTAAGCATAGATTCCCTCATTTCGTTAAGTGCACATTATAAAGAATCACACTGTATGTGAAGCCTGGAGACCTCATTAATATTTGTCTTCACCAGAATATGATGGGGATAGTCTTTTGTTAATAGTTTTTGTTTGTTTATCAGGATATTGTTATTGAATCTATTTTTGCTCACTGAGTTATTTTGTCGAACATCATTCAGCCATTCGTGCCTATTGTACTGCTTAAAAACACGGCATAGCAAATGGACAAAGCCTAACCGAAATTGAGGTTCCTTGAAGGAATCATGATCATTATCAATCAGACAAACGAGAAAAAGAGGGGCCCTGAGGAGACCGGGAAGTCTGATCTGCTTCTGGAGGGAGGTGGGCTGGTTGGAGTAATCGGCCACCATGGCTCACGCACAATGGTCCACTTCAAGGACTAAGTGCGGAAACCTAAACCCCATAAAATGAACGAATGAATGAAAAAGGTGATACTTTTTGAATATACAGTAGCCCACATTCCAAATTCACCGTTAAAAGATAAAGAATGCACAACCCAAACGCATAAACCATTTCGTTGTAAGTAAAAGAATCAACAAACAAATGAGCACTTGTGATATCAATGGCTTGTAATATCAAATTCGATGCGTCTCCATATGTCAGATAAGATCACGAGACGCATAATAATACGATCGTGTTTCCAGTAAGTGGTGTTTGGGGGCTCTTACAGTGCATTAAGATGCAACCGGGAACGTTTCCCGACGGTCTCCGGTTACATCGACGGGCTTCTAAGGAAACAATTTGGAACACTTCTTAGAAAACTAGAAATAGCACCCGAATACAAATTCCAGTTCCAGTTTTTAACGAGTTTGATGAAAATCTTTGTCGTTTTGAATGTGTTTTATGGTTTTGTTTGCTTGGATGCTGATGTATTTATTATGTGAAGGAGATTTTGCTTTGATATAAAGTAATTTGCTTCTAGCTATCGCCGAGAAATCCTCGTTTGTAGATATAACGGCTTTCATTTACACTAGCGTTATAACTGTCTAACCCTTGCAATAAACTTAACAAAATATTTGAATTTGAAGGTGTATATTCTCAGAACAAAGTGGAGAAACCCTTTTAGCACAAGCCGTTGTGTATCCAAACGTGCAGTAGAAGCAGAGTCTAACAATGCTGAAAGTTTAGACGCAACACAACACGGTTTTGTTGAAACCATTGTTTTGAGTAAATTGAACGAAATGCATTAAGATAAAGCGGGTTTTATTTCTGTGCGAATGAACGATGTTGTTTCCACAGAGACACTTTACTGTTTAAGAGAAGTTCTACAAAGGAGGGAGACGCCTAAAAAGCTTTCGGAACTGGGAGTCCGCCTTCACACTCTTTGTCTTCACTTTGTTTCTTGTGATCGGCCATTGTGTCCTTATCGTGACACCAGTTATCTGCTGGGTTTAGGCACCAATTTATAGATATTATACGGGCGGGCCTAAGGGCACCGGTTATTACGGTCCGCCATTGTTTGGCCTGATAAAGGGCTGCTAAAGGTATCGGGCCGTAAGCAGGTCGGCTCACGAATCGAACGTATTGACATTAATAGAGTCCGGCGTTTTATCTTGTTTGTGAGTGCGAAACTATAAATTAGATTCGTACTTTGTTTGTTCTGATATCATAATATATATCTTGTCTGTTGTTGGTTACTATTTTCCTTATAAAGCGAAAAGTTCTTTGGAACAAATTCAGAAGAAATAGGTACTGCCTACTATAATACTAATATTATAAACGCGAAAGTTTGTAAGTAGGTATGGATGGATGTTCGTTACTCTTTCACGCAAAAACTACTGAACGGATTTGGATAAAATTTGGCACACAGATAGTTTATAACCTGGATTAACACAGGATAGTTTCCGATTTATCTTCCCGCGGGATAATTTTCGAGTAGAGCGGCAACAGCTACGTAGTATATACCATTAGGAAATACAGTGGCTTTCTGATTCGTATTAACGAAACAAAAAGTCACTGTATTTCTATAGAACAACAAAGCACCAAAGCCCCGGAAGGTAATTTGATGTCGATATTGATTTTAAATTGATGACTCAGTAATTGTTTTCTCACGCTACAAGAACCTTAATGGTATTTCTCGAGAGAACTGTGACAGAATCAAGAATAGCGTTTCCCCCATTTGACCAGCATCTGCACTGCGAGAAGAAACGCACATGGTTTTCTTAGGTTACCTGTTTTATTTAGAAGCGTTTAATTTATTTTAGTTTCTCCTCGGTCGTAACGTGTAAACATACTAAAGTGTTAAATGTCGGACTACAACAATCCATAGGTAGGTTCAAAGGAGTCTTGGGAATTGGTTTCAAACAAAATACAGGGTATTTAAATAGCTTCTAACAGTACCTAACCTTACTGGGCACTGGTCAGCTTGTATGTAACGTACACCAGCATACATTAAAAATAATCTTGAATAGCAAAGACTGGTAATCCATATTCTCTATAATCAAAAGCAACGATCCAGGACAGATATCCTGTTACAAATGCCTTGAAAGCAGGTGAATTTTGGTCACAGCATACCTACGGTCTTATTGGCCATCTCGAATTGCGAACAAAACCTGCAATATCTCAAAATCTCGCAACAAAATTCGACAACTAGCCGGAACTCGGCTACGCTCATACTGAATAGTAAAGGAACGAATCTATGAGATCGAGATAAGTTTATATCTCATAGACAGGACAGCACATTTATTTCGCTACACCTTTGCCCCACCCACGCTATCAAGTATCAACGGTCGTAAGTACTAGGGCAACAAGCTTTCGCAGAGGTGTCCTTATCGTAAACGCATTCAAAGGCTCTTGGAACGGCGGGGGCGCTACCGGCTACCGTATACCGTAAATAAAATTAGCCTTTCAATAATTTATGAGTGGTGACGGAACGGTCAGAGTCTCATTAAACCGACAAGAGGTGAGCCGAACAAAGGGATATTGTTTGAAGAAGGGCCATCGGTGGGTAATAAAACAGTGTTAGTACTTAGTGGGGCTTATGGGTATGCGATGGCGCGTGAAAGTGCTGGCTCACCTTTGTTAGTTGTAATAATCATTCGTTGTTTGTAGTAGTGATATATTGGTTGGGGGTTAAGAGTTATCTAAAAATGGATTCCTAAAGGTGATCCTTTACCAGGAGCTTTCATGTATAATGTATTCAGATACACTTGTTTCTGTACAAAATCGAATCTTGGATTGTTACATTACAGGTGACTGCTCCCGGTAAGAGAGCATTATAACAGAAATACTTGGCAAATAGAAATGAGACCATATCAATTCTGGAAAAAAATAGTATTTTCCAATTCTTTTACTGTGTCTGCTGAACCTGCAGTCCATGCCGAGCCATCTTTCGCTCTTCAGCAAAGTAGGTGTTTGCAGTTAAACTTTTTGTTTTAGTCCAGTGTTACCAAAACAAAATATTCCTTTCTTTCTTTGCCCAATAACTTCGAGAGGCAATTTAAAAGTGAATACATAGACAAAGCTGCCCATAAAGAATGGGTGTAATGTTTCAAAATGGCAATTTCCTATCTGCTCCAAACTCGTAAGTATGTATAACGTAATAAAATGATGAATGAAAAGCGATAACATCTTTTAAATGTAAATGTTATTACATAAAAATATTTGAGGGAAAGGGAACGTTATAAATATTTTTTCTCATCATATAGGTATACTACATTCATACTTAAAGCTAGTATATGTGTACTAAGTAAGGTAACCTACCTTTTCATGTCCTGAATAATTTATGGGCTTATCCCGAGAATTCCTGAGTCCTAGTCTACCTTAATTTGTTTCTAGGTGAAAAGTATTATCAATTTTGTACGATCCTATGTCCTAAGAAAAGGGAGGTTAATGCACCTTAATCGAGCTGATCGAGCTAAGCACTTTAATGGTGGCTAGTATTTAACACTTAAGTGTAGGCTAACTTAAGTGTTAAATACTAGACTCCAATAAAGTCAGTCATACCTTGATATCAATCGCTTTAAAAGCAACAGACTTTACCACCTAACTACTGACAGTTTTCTCTATAAAACACAATTAATGAGACACTGATTTGTACTCATAAACCGGTTGAAATTGAAATCATTGGCATCCTTCCAGTTTATGAAAGTACTTCAAGAATCTTGCAAAAAAAAACTGCTGTTTCATTCAAAAATGTTTGCGCTTTGCCGATCAAAAATAATGAAACCGATTGTTGTTTTTTCGCATTTTGTGAAAGTTATTTATATTCACGAGTAGGTACTTTTTAATCTGATCCCTGAACTAACTGTTGGCCACGACCTTCGTTCGGGTGAAATTATTAGACTTAGAATGTTTAGGGGTCAATTTTGCACCACAGTTCCTTATCCTTATATAATAACTAATGTCATCTAGGTATAGTATAAAGAAGACTTTCTGAAAATTTATCCTCTGAAAAAATTGAATAGAGGTACCTACAGTTTGTCTGGAAGTTCATAGTATGCAAATATGTAGATTGAAGTTAAAAAAAAAATCGACCTCTTAATATAGGCGAAGAATGTTTATATTATATGTATTGAAGAAGTTCATCATATTGTCGATGAGAAATTCTATGCATCGAAGTTGATGGTTAGGTTTTTTTTATAGGTACATACATAATATAAACTGACGCCCTGTTCACATGGGCGTAGGTAGAAACCACAGAACGCCACCAGCTACGATCCTTCTTTTCTAAACCACCCATGTTCCTTCTTAGCCCTTTACGTCGTGGCCGCGGTATCTCTTACAACATCCCGCAGCCCCGACGGGACATGCTACAACCCTTGTTTTTTTTTTTTTTGGCGGGTGGAAAATAATCAAATAACCCCTCCCGCTCTTGGGCAGAGCGAAAGGGAGTGTCAGACTCCTACTGACTAAAACCCACCCTTAGCCCTCTATGTCGAGGCCGCGATAACTAGTGTGCAACCCGCGGCCACCTGCTACGACCCTTACATCATCATCAGCCTAAATAATGTTCCCACTGCAGGGACTCAGGCCTCCTCTCTAGGAGAGGGATGGGCTATAATCCACCACGCGTGCCCAGTGCGGATTGGTAGATGTCACATGTCTTCGAATTTTTTGGTTCTAAGACATTCCGTTGTATGTTCATGTTTCCTCACGATGTTTTCCTTCACCGTTTTGAGAGCAGTGGTGTTGAAATAAATTACACAAAGTAATGCGCCTGACTGGATTCGAACCCACGACTCACAGTTCGTAAGTCGACGCCGCCACCACTGGGCCACCACTGCTCTTACATACTTACTCTTACGACCCTTATATACTTACTCTTTTTGCCTCGTCCACATTCATACATCTGATCATACACAATCGCACAGCTAGGCTAAAATAACACACACCTACTGGACTGTAAATGATTGCCCCCGTGTCCCCTGTTCCCAAATGTAATCGGGAGCCGGTAGTGATTCGAGCCTCAATTCTATGGAGCTCAGCATTTTCATGGGAACCTGACAGCTGGGAACGGATCACCACTCCCGGTCGTTACGACTAAGTGTTATTCTTATAATCAATTGTGCTTGTACTGTGTGAAAATATTTAGTGTTAATTTAGGTACTGGATAACCTGATAGATATTTTTGCGAGAGTGTTAGGGAAGATGATTTTTTGTCTTACATTATGTTTCCTCTGCAGATCAGGGTCTTTACATCCATAAGAGTTGATAGCCACGTTTGCTGATCGGAGTATGTCATGTTAAACTATCCTCCTCATCCTGAATATAAAAGGTAAATTATAAGCGATGGGCAAACAATGTCTCTGGCTGACTAGCCGTCTAGTCGGTCTTAAAGAATAGTCAGCAAAAGTCTAGACGATTTTTGCGGACTATTTGCCCCCTAAAAATATGTCCGGATAACCGGCTTGCCCGACTCGTAATTAGGTAGGTACATCGCTATTAAATTATCTATTAGAAGTTTTTCTCTGTAGAACTCAAAGGATTCTGCATTCTATGCACAAAAATGCTGATAAAGGGAAAGTAAAGTCAAATATTAACGTAATCTTAAAAACGCCTTCATCATGCCTACATCTTTATGAACTTACTATAAAATGTAGCTACTTACAAGAAAGTACAGAAAAGTAAAAGCGAAGAAAGAAATTGTTCAGCAGACGATTTTATCGCTATTAGCAATTTTCCTCTCGACAACCTTTGCGTAATTTTATGGAATCTCGCTGCATTTTATAAAGAATTGTTATGTACAAGGCAAAGTAACAATTTGTAGTTTTAAAACAAATTATAGTAAACTAATGGTAATGGTTGGTACTCTGAAGTGATCGCGTGGGCGATTGAACTTGACGGAGAAATATGGACCAACATTATACTTAATTTCGTCGACATGCTTTTCTTTACCAGTAATATTTATATTTCTTATCCAATGCTGAGTTTTTTGTTTAACAAATGACCAGCATAGCTATTCGCAAACAATCGAATCGAAACCGAGTGGACCTTGACACTTTATCGAGTAAGTATCAGATTTTTGGGTCGAACGATTGTCAAATGCATGTGCAATGCATAAACACACGTGGTGAAACATTTTATGTAGCCAATAAACTATCTTTAATGAGTATTGCTTTAAGTTTTACTGTAGATTGTACTGAATATCCGTCAAGTAACAAAAAATATAATTGAAAACAATTTTAAAATGATTTTTATTTTAAATGGATACGAAACGACTCTTGCTGATGGTGAAGTAAAAAAAAGGCGTCGTAATTCTGATTGGATTGCGATTCCGATAGCAAATAGCTGTCGGCAATCACGATCGAATCTGTTACTCCGCTTCAGTTTAGTGTGAATAGCGATTTTCGATAGTACGATGGATCGATTGGATACGACTGACAATCGAATGGTTGTGAATAGCTATACTGGTGTGCTTTCGACTGAAAATAAACCTATAAGCGTAAACGAAATACGAAGTGGTTTTCAAGTTGCAAGTGCACAAACGTAAGAATCAAAGAGATTTAATATGCCATGGACAGGCGATTAATAGAATTACGAAAGAAATCCCAATAAATTATTTTCGTTTTAAACGGTGAAAGCTTAAAACAGTGTTGAAAAATATGTGGCTTTTTCAAACGAAAGTAAAAAAAAGCTGAATAGCAATAAAATAATGAATTGTGTATTCACAGTTCATTATTTTTTTGCTATTCAGCTTATAAAAGGTTTAATTAAACTTCGTTGTAGGTACCGTCTGGCGGTCGACGGCGCGTCTTGCGTCATTCGAGAACAGCTGATAATGTTCCCAGCAACCAACCCTTTGCTTGCTGCACGCCAGGCGTACTTAGTCTCACTAAGTCCCTAGAGGGGTCTATATCTACCTCTATATTTGTACGTATTTTGGTAAACACACCGTCCAACTGAGGTGACCTCAGTTGGTTTAGTTTCAGGGTAGGTATACAGCATGATTCCCGAAACCCGACTGCGGCGAAGCCCTAAAGGAGGTTTATGTGCTTTATGTATCTTAGTATGTATGTTTAGCCGTTTCTTTGTTCCCTCATAATTATAACTTTATTTTTATTGGATTCGAAATGAGGTCAAGTTTTGATCGGTGAATGCAAGGCTTAACATTCTTAACATTTTTAGCAAATACTAGTTGAGGCTGAAAGGGGTGAAGGTTCTTAATAAAGTAAGAAACTAAACTTGATTCTTGTCGATCAGTCATGGAAATTCTGGTAGCTTAGAGTTTAAAATACTCTACGTTCCGATCCTAAGTCTAAAATCATCCAGTTGACCGAATCCTCTCGTAAAACTGACGCCGCAAAAATTTGATTATGACAAAAGGCACCTGCACCCAAAATAATAAAGTCTCATTGCGTCCGTCCGTAACTCCAACGCTACAACAGTGAATTTTAAACAGAGGTAAGTAGAGTCATTAGCCTCTGAGACGGTGAAATGTCTGGGAGACGTGACGTCAGCCGGAGTGCCCTCACGTGGAGATTAGGGGAAAAGTTACCGGCTGTGAGTGCAGCCGCCATGCCGGGGGTTGAAGAGCAACGGAAGTGCAGACGCACTGAAAGGGTTGATCTTTTTGAATATAGTTGGTAGGTACGTAGATAGGTTGTGAATAAAGAAATTGGTGTTATTCAATATTGGTAGGTGTAAGGTATAGGCTATAAATTATATGTAGGTATAATTATCATGCAAATTTGCCGAGCTATCGCAATTTTTTGTGAACGATGTAGTAAGCGAATCAAAACAAAAGTCAAAACTAGTGGGAATTGTTTTCGGTGTAAAACAGATTTTAAATGTTACAATTACCTTCTCATTTTTTTAACAAAGTTTGTTTATTTTGCCTTGTTTCGTATAGGTATCTAGTGTACTAAGAGTGTATAATACTTTACAATTATCATTTAAAAAAACTGTGTGCACTAACCTACCTCTGTATCTATTTGTCGTTTTCTCTAAAGCCAAGCACAATAAATCTCCGCAAAGCATAGACCAAGATAAAATCGAAGCCAATCAATTGAGCTCTTCATTATCCATTTTCAAGTAATCACAACGGATGCAGTATTGCTCTTTCATTCCGAGATCTATCATACAACCCCATGCATTAACAGACGAAGAAACCGAGCCATTTCAATCAGGGATGTCATTGATATGAATTTTCGGATCTGGATACGGATACAGATATAGGTAATATTATGTCAGTTCCGGTAACGGATATGGATATGAGTGTATTTCTACCGGGAAAAACAGTGTTAAATGTTTAATTCCTAAAACTAAAATTCCCCTTTTCTTGGGGGGGGGGGGAGAAATCATCAAATGACTTCTCCCGCTCTGGGCAGAGCAGTAAGAAGTGACAAGTTTCTACTGACTAAAAACCATCCATGTTCCTTCTTAGCCCTTTTTGTCCAGGCCGCGGTATCTCTTACGAACAACCCCCCTTAAATCACGCCAATTACTTGAAAATACCCAACGCGAACCAATATTTTGTAAAATTAATGAATAATAATGTAGACTTCGCCTTTATCCGAAACTTTTGAACCGTTTTCGGTTTTTATAATTATTTCGGATATCGGTGAGTTTCGGTTACGGTTACAGAGCCCCATGACATCCCTGATTTCAATTATGATGTGAAATGAAACAGTAAGCATTGCCCGGGGGAATGATTAGAACTGTTCCCTGCATTTGGTAGTCTGTGATACGATCTGTGATTCATAATTAGGTACATTCTTTGGCGATAGCAGTTACATTATGGCGGCCCACCCACCGAGGTACACAGGATGAAGCGTCGAAGGTTTTATGTAAAGAAATCGACATTTTTAGACATTCTCCTCACGAAGACGTGAATAAAACCACACACAAATAATTCTATACACTACAATCGAGATAAAAAAAATACGAAAAAAACAAGTTGTTTGTATTATTTTGAACTCCTAAATGAAATGTTTTTTTTAAGCATATTTTATTTGGTGGTGTTCATAGACAATCAGACTTCGTGAAAAAAGGGTCTAGGTAGGGACCTAACGGTGTAATAGATAAAACATTGTGACAGCCGGACGGGCAAACAGGGAAACGTAGTAAAATAGTCCCGTTGGGTACGGAACCCAAAAAAGAATTCATCAATTGAACATTTCCCCAACATAATACAGATGTGAAAAACTTATTTTTGAAGTTCAGTAAGAATACTTGATAGCCTATTAAATGTTCCTTATAGGATACGTAGGTACATACTTGAATTGATTAGCGTTTTTCTGATGTACAGTCACGAGCAATCATATGTATACACTTGGCAAAGTCAAACGCAGATTTCACGTAATAACGATTGTAATTTTGAGGTACTATCAATTTTTTTTTTATGAGTTCCAAAATTGTATTTACATTACCTACGTAACTGAAAATGAAATCAACACTGTAGTCGAAAACTGCTACAAAACGTTAATAATAAGTGTTTACATATTGGTGCTGCTCACTGTATATTGAAGTATTTGATCGTTATCGTGGTCGGTAAGAAGTTCTGATTACAATTTATAAATCTGAGTAAGTTTCTGATAAGTATCTCACTTAAGCACCTAAAATATGTAATTATAATAATTATGTTGGATTCTAATTAAAACTGATGAAAAAAGAGTTATTCGGAATCTGTTTTTAACGTAGTTGCTTAAACGTAATGGATAGGTCCCTATTAATAACCGAATTGAATTAATTACCTACTAATAAGATTTTTTTATTGCTAGAGTATACATTTAATTAGTTAAAGAGACCCTAGCTAGACTATTCAATTTGAGAAAATAGTTTTATATAGCTTTACCATTTTGATGATGGAAATCCTACACCTTTCTATTGATGTTTTATTAGTGCCCTTGAAGGCCTATGTGAAATAAAAATATTTTGTTTTTAAAATGAATTATTTTAATCACAAAAATAAAAATAATTTTCTAATTAATTAGGAACTACGTTTCTAAGATATATAGTTTTCAATTCAAATGAAGGGTATAAAAGTACCCATAACGAAAACGAAAGGTACTTGTTCTACGCACCACTGCGAATATTTTTTTTGATCTAGACCATACCTGGGAACCCCTAGTTTCGAAGATATTGGGGGTCAAAGTTCAAATTTTTTACAGCTGATTTTGTAAATACTAGTTTTCAGGTTATAACTTTACTTAAATTACCTCCATGACCCGTTTACTATTCAAAGCATCCACTAGCACAATATTTTAAGAATGCTACATTGAATTTTACCGTAAAATGTGATTTTTTACCCCTTAAAAAAAGTCCTTTTCCAGCAAAAAAATTTACATGTGTATGTATACGTTTGTGTTAAGGGTTACTTTACACCCCGTTGGGGCTGCGGGTTGTTCACAAGTTACCGCGGCCTCGACCTAAAGGGCTAAGAAGGAACAAGGGTGTTTTTTAGTCAGTAGAAGTCTGACACTCCCTTTCGATCTGCCCAAGAGCGGGAGGGGTTATTTGATGATATTTAACCCGCCAAAAAAAAAAACAAAATTAAGGGTTACTTTACACCCTGTATATACAATGAACCTCTTTTGTCGATTCATTGAAGCTGTGGTTTTTAACGTAATTGTGGTTTTTAGCTAGCTTTTATGATGACCCACATTCCAGTTTCCGATTGAGCTGAAATTTTGTAGACAATCATGTTTAGTTGCTGCAATCGTGGTCGAGTAGTTTAGACGTTTGCCTAGTGACCCGGTGGTCGTGGGTTCGATAGGACATTGCAGGCTTGAATCACCTGATTGTCTGATAAAAAGATGATTCCGTTCTTCGGAAGGCAGGTATAAGCCGGTGGTCCCGGCCGCCAAATGGCGGTCGTCAAACCATGTCAGATGCCTTTGAGACGGTTTAGCAACTCTGACGCTAGGGTGTGTGTCGTCAGACCATACTGCCCACACGATAAGAATAAGAAGTTCGAATGACAATGCATGGTGAGCTAAATGTCGTCATTCTAAATCATATTGTTGGCCTTTCAAAAATAGCGGGCTAATACTATTTTCTGTGCATTCCCATAATAATATGAATATCAAATGAAATGAAGTGTGCTGAGAAGAATACGAGAAATAAAATGACGTTACTCCATATACGTGTTTTTATTTTTTATTATTACTTCGACTAGGTACCCATTCGATTTTGACAGCAAATTGACGTCAGTTTTCTTATTTTCAGTACAGCGAGAACATCGCTTTGGATTTTGCTAAGTGTTAACATTTCATTGCTCATGGCTGTATCTACTAATACCTATGTCATAGGCTTAATAGCGTTCAATCTAATTCTGTTTCCTACGCTCCCCATCCATTGTTTCACGATATCCGGGTAAGCTTATAATCCGGTAAAGCTACCTAATCGTGTCTACCTAATACCTGTACCTACTGCATGTGTATCAATATTGGTTGCATTGAGGAGGCATTTACCTCTAAACAATTATACATAGCGTAGTTGAAATTCTAACACCACTTGAGTGAAGAATAGCAACTTTACAAGAGATTGAAGAAACTGCGTAATTATACCATGTAATGGCAACAATATAATTTTATAATTTGTGAGATAGAGACATTGTTTTTCTTTGATTGGGTGAAACGAAAGTATCTCCTGATTCTCTGCAAACGGCATCAAAAATCAAGGCAGAGCACCACCGAAAAGTGGTGATAGAACTTCAACAATGGTAGGGATATCTAGAGTATACGAACAAATTAGTAATTCTTGGCGCCTCTAATTTAACAAGTTTATTTCATAATTTAAAAAAAATCGAAGATTTTATGGAGAGGTCATCGGATCATCCACATGTTTATTTACTTTCTTAAAGTTAAGGCAAATGAATTATTTTTAATACGATTGATACTTTTTAAAATGAGTTGCAAATGATTTTTAAACACTAGAGCAGCTGTACTCTGTGACCTTCGTCCGGGTGACATTACTATTAAATAAAAAAATATTACTTGTAAAAAAACCGATACAAATGAACCGGTTTTTGTTAACAATTGTTGCCAATATGATTCAAACACGTGAACAAATTAATATATACAGCGTGTAAATCAACCCTTCACACATAGGTACGTCAACCTAGCATTCTGTACATCAAACTGAGTACCCCTACGCAAAATTTTTTGATGGGAAACGAGTTTTTTTTTGGGGTAAAAAAAATCATTTTACGGTAAAACTCAATGTAGCACTCCTTAAACATTGTGCTAGTGGGTGCTTTGAATAGTAAAGGGACCATGGAAGTAATTTAAGTAAAGTTATAACCTGAAAAACTGGTATTTACAAAAACAGTTGTGCAAAATTTGGAACTTTGACCCCCAATATCTCCGTAACTAGGGGGTTCCCGGGTAGTGTCTAGAACAAAAAAAAAAGGATCGCAAAGGTGGGGAGAACAAGTGCCCTTCGTTTGCGTTAAGGGTACTTTTATACCCTTTATGTGTGTATCATGAACACCTACACAAAATCATATTTATATTATAATGCGCAATACTTCCGCTAATATTAAACTTTCGATACAAAAAAAAAATTGAAGTGTCCGTTTTTAATTATTGAAAAATAACAGCTTTTTACTGAATGCTTTAAATTAAATAAGGTACCTACAAGCTCATGACAAAGAAAACTTTTTTTTTGTGTTTTCTGTTTGTTTCAGCTAATCTAAGAAACGGCTGCACTGATTTTATCACGCAAAAAAACTCATTAAATTGTCTAAATCCGGTTGATTAAAATAGGGAAATAATCATTTTAAGCCCGAACACATGGAATCGTTTGTTGTTAACGAACCTAATTATCAACCTCAGTAGGTAGGTATCACTATGTAAACAAGCAAATATCACACACATTGCAAACGTAGCTACAATGTTTTAAGTATTTTAAGCCCACATTCCCCGTACTCAACGTTTTACAGAACTAGTGGCTATAAAATGCAACTAACGATGCATTAAAATGCTCAGCCTTTTATGAGCAGTCGTTATCACTGAATCTACAAACATTATTGGTTTTAACATGTATAGAAAGCAGCGGTAGGTATTTATTACCGATTACCGATCAATGACACCATTCTCATAACATAACATCATGCCTGTGAACTGAAAGGTAAGCAACGTTGACAAGCAAGTTTTGCTTACTGTGGTGTTACCATGACGTCATAAAGCAGGATTATAATAAACTTATTCAAGTGTGGGAAAGGGGCAAGGATATACAAGGTGTCTAGCGACAACTAATTATTAATATATTATTATTTTTAGTTTGTGACATTTCAGCAATCTAATATTATTTACATTTTTAAAATATACTTCATAGGACTTGTTGAAATATGCATTTAGAATTGTACTCATTTTCTTTATTATTTGATAACTCACAATATTATTGATAGTGACATTATTAATTTATTTCTAAAATTTTGCCTGCCAAAACTCAGGCAGAATGTACCCGGCTCACTATATACTAATATAGTGACTACTATACTAATATTTATAACAACATTATTGTATTCTACCTACATTCTATGCAAATAAATGGTTTGATTTGATTTGAACTCTTTTCCACACTGGAATTAGATTCACAATCCTGCTTAAGACGTCACGGTAGGCCACCTGTATTGATTTCATTTTGATGTTACTTACCGATACTCTTATGTTGGAGCGCATATTATCATAATCTCAAAGTTGCAATCGTTCGCGTATGAACTTTGTATACAGGGTGTAAATTAACCCTTCACACATACGTCAACCAAGCATTCTGTACATCAAACTATGTAGGTACCCCAACGCAAAATTTTTTGCGGGGAATCGATTAAAAAAAAAAACTCAATGTAGCACTCTTAAAACATTGTGCTAGTGGATGCTTTGAATAGTAAAAGGGTCATGGAGGTAATTTAAGTAAAGTTATAACCTGAAAAACTATTATTTACAAAAACAATTGTGCAAAATTTGGAACTTTGACCCCCAATATCTCCGTAACTACGGGGTTCCCAGATATGGTCTAAAACAAAAAAAAATATCGCAGTGGTGGGGAAAACAAGAGCCCTTCGTTTGCGTTAAGTGTACTTTTACACCCTTTATAGATACTGGTTTTATTAAAGTCTATTACTTGGGACTTACTTGGGCAAAAGCAGAAATTTCTCGGTAGTAAACACTAAAGTCTAGGAAAAACCTAATAACACTGCCAAACCTAGGAATCGGACCCCGGACCGATGTTAGCAGTAGCGCTTGCGACTACTAGACCGACGAGGCATTTAAAAAATAAATAAAATACCTAATAATGTTTATAGAAGCTTATGGGTTACACAACGAAATATACACCCATATTTATTTATTTTTATTACAGTATCCACGCGATATGGACAATAAATTTTAAGCAGGTGTTTATGAGAGAAGATTGTACGGTTTAAACGGAAATAAAAGTGGAAAGATCAGCACTTTATATTAATAGTCAATAGACAAGTTGTAGATACCATAGAGTAAAGTGCAGTGCCTTTACCGTTTCATGTTTTATTGCTGGCCATGAATAAATATTTAATCTATCGAATGTCAAAGTGATTTGTATTTTTTATCGATTACATTCAATTAAAGTAAAGTAAATGTATGTGAATCGGCACTGGAAATGTTTTGTTTTGGTTGATTCGACTTGAGGTTTTCTATGTTCGTTTTCGCCGATCAAAAGGTTATATTTTATCAAAATTAAGGCTTTGTTCGCAAGTAATAATTAACCCGTGTTCCTTAAAACCCTTTACACAAACCTCTGTAAATAGATTACATGCTATGACAAGGAGATTAGCGCCTGAACCTATTTTAATTAAGTCTTAGCGAGTCGCTTTCTGGGGACGTTAAAAATCAATATTGTTACGTAATTCTCACATGCACCGAACGTTAACCGCGTTGCCATAAAGCATTGTTTTAGTGCCGCTTTAATAACGCGATAATTATTTGAATTTATGGCTTTCATAGTTAGGAGTAGGAAGTGAAATGAATTGGAAAATTTCGAAACACGTCTTGCCATTTGATTGACTTGAAGTGGAATGAGAATACGGTTTATTCATTCATCCAGGAACATGCATTTTGATTATGTGCATGATCACATATTGGTAGCCCGTGGTCAATTTCTTACGTTTATCTAATTAATTTGCAGTTACAAACTATGATTGCACAACAAAATATGATTCGCGACCGTAACACATAGGTAGTTACTGAATGATAAGAAGTAGAAAGAAGGATCTATTTAAGTTGTCTGTGTAGCCATATTTGTTACGGTTGCGAATCATATGTTATGTTTAAGTATTTATAGACCACATAGTCACATACCTAAAACAGTACGTTTTTATTCTGGATCAGAGCAAAAGGATATTCAGTCTCCCTTTAGATCCTGCTTAATCTATAACGTTGAATAGTATATTAAAACGTTTATTTTGGCCGGATCATCAATCAAGTTGTTAAAGGCTGATAGGCCGAAAAACTAGCAAGAAGTAAGTACTTAAAACATTAGTATAGTATGTAGGTAATAGTATAGCCCAGTGAGTGGGTCACTCTGTGGTGTATTCAAGTTACAGCACGTTTTAACCCGAGACAAGCATTTCTATACGTACCTTAGTTTAAGACGTTTTCGCTGTCATAACTAATGTAGAAATGAAGGTTGATCTGTAAAATTTTGTGGTGTGGTGTTAAAATAGAGTCGGATTAGAATTTATTATGGCCCGACAATAAGTTTAAAATAATATCACGCATGTCCTATGAGCAGGTTGAGGCCGGATACATAATAGTACTGGATATATATACCTAATAATATATCGTCGTCTCATGTAGGTATTTATTTATTTTAGGATCCCCAACAAATAATATAGGTACACAAATCATTGCATATAACACGGACCTGAGATTCTAACCCAGGACCTCATTCTCAGCTGTTGCTCTCGACTAACGAGTAAGTAAGTAACAGTATTAAGTAAGTTTAACATAATTATAAAATCACTGTGCTGCTTTCTTATCTACTGGATATGGATGTAAATGCAATTTATCCCAGGGTGTCTAAAATGGCCGCTTTAGCAGAATCGTAATATTAATCATGTTAAAAATTTCAAATTCTTAAAATGGACTTTACAGCTATACTTAGACATAAAGTCCATTTTAGAATTTGAAATTTTTAACGTGATTCATACTAAGTTTCTGCGTGGATTCCGATAAAGCGGCCATTTTAGACCCGCTGACATGTGTCACAATTCAACGACATGATGCGACATAATATCTTGTCACTTACACACCTAGCTACCTAACCCCACAATATTTCTCACACATCAAGGCTGCTTCAAGGAATGAGCAGAAATGACAAGATTGGCGGATGTCCCGCCGTCGGACACGTTCCTAAGTATCTAATAAGTACATTATGAATTCGTCTGAACTCAGAACTGTTTGTAAGACTAGCTTTATACAGCGATTCGGCCCGTGTGCATTTCGGAGTCTCTCATAGAAACTCAGTCAAGGCACAGGTCAAGGTTAGGTCAAAGCAATAAAGGCTGTCCAAAGCGAATGAGAACCCACGGAACTGTGAAAAAGCAGAAGAAGGTGGAAGCCTGTAGTAGCAGTGTGTGATCCCGAGCTGAAATAATGATAATGATGTGAAGACGCCAACATCATGAAATACCAATCAACCTTGAATCTTGTTTGTTTTTGGAGGGCAAATGACACATTCCACTAGGGAGTGTCAGACTTCTACTCCAAAGAACGGCCACCGACACAAGCACCCGACGACCAAAAGCGACGACAAGCACCGACCGACGCAAGAGCGGCCTCGACACGAAGGGCTTAGCCCTTCGTTTCGAACAACCCGCAGCTCCGACGGGCGTCGGCCCTTGCGGGCCCCTGCAATGTTGCTGACATCTCTTTGAGGTGCGCGTGGAACAAGGACGCGAGTCGATACGGCCTGTCGTCGTCATAAGACGGACGGACGGTGAGTTAGCCCATTACTCGCCGTCCACAGGACCGCACCTCGGTGGCTGGAAGCCATATCAAACTTGAACCTTGCTTTAGCGATAAAGTTGAAAATCTGAAAAAAAAAATGATAGATTGGACTAGGTTAATGTGCTATCGTCTGTACAAACTTCCAATTCCGAAAGTCCCAAGTCATCTCCGTCCGTCCCAAGTTATCTAAAGTCTAAACGGGGGGTCTATGACTGATCGAATTTCCAGAGTGAGTGTAGTGTCTCTGATCAGACCAAGTCCTATTTGGTGGAGTGTTTCAAGTGTCCTTTTACGTTTACATAAATAATGCCAATGTGGCGCAGTTAACGTGACCACCTACTAAGATCCGACAACGTGATAGTCTAACCAAAATAAAGTATCCTATAACGTTCTTCCGATATCAAACTCTAATTTTAGGCTAATTACTATACATCAAAATCATAAGCGGGCAGTCCGTGATAATGTTACAAACAGACAAACATACATTCATATCCTTTGATAGTAAACATAGGTTTATGGATTCTCGCAACAAAAAGAAAAAGAAAATTCCGCTTAGAACGACACAATGGAATCTTTCAATCTTGTAAAGGATGTGATTGAGACCAAGATGTAGTACCTGCTTATTGTTTCTAGGTACTAGCGCCGTAGACATATTAGTATTAACATACAGTAAGTCAACCAGGAACAAATGTATTCAAAACGTTTACACGAGTATTCAAAGCATGCTTCGGGTAACGAGCTACTCATAAGTCTGGGGACTCTCGCATCGAGACAAGTGCTTGTGTTTTATGTGTGAAACATATTAAAAAAGTAATCGGGGTCTAAAATGGCCACTTTAGCAGATCATAATATGAATTGAACAATTATGATGAGATTCTGAGTTGAGACGCTGAGTTTGATCCCAAGACAATGTTTGTTATTTATGTTCTTTCTCCAAGATTAGTTTACTGATATGTTATGTCTTTTTTTATTTTTTTATTATATACTTTTTAATTATTGCTTAAAATTTGTGTTTGTAGTCATTAACTTGCCTTGCTATTGTATCGAGTCTGGTTCTTCTAACCAACCTAACAGACAGATTTGTGTTGCTGGGGAGTTTGTTCCGCCACTTCTTCTTTCCAGCAAAAACACTAGGAAGTGTCGAAGGGAGGGCGTTTTGGGGGATTGTCTCTTGTAAATAAGTAAAGTAATAAACGAGTTTTGATTTTGATTCATATTATGATCTGCTAATGTGGCCATTTTAGACGCCCTGATAGCGATACTTCTTTCACTATCGTGTGGTTATTGCTTTTGCATTTGCTTGACATGTCGTTGAGCCATCTTGCAGGCAGGCTTGTTTCCAAACGATGTTTACCTTCTCCGAATCAAGTGATAATTAAACAAAACGCACACACATGAACCAGAAAATTAAAGATACGATCTCGAGCCTGAGGACATGGCAGTCTGACGGTCACAACACTAGACTTTATAAAGATGCTGAGCTACTACATTCTTCTTTCTATTGCACGCGGGTTTGGTTGGCCTCGTCATAATCGAAAATTATCCCTTGGGAACGTTTGAAATTTAGAAAGCTAGACAGCCGATGACACTCGAGGATAATGTAGCTTCCAATTAGTGAAAGGATGTTCAGAATCGGATCAGTAGGCACCAACCTGGAGTGAACAGGCATCCTCTGGGCACGCTCGTTCTATCATAGACCTCTTCCATCTTATTCCATTAGACGTGATCGAGGTCAAGAGCAGGCCCCTTTAGTAATAAAAGAAAAAAAACTTTCGAACATATAAAGCACCTCTTTATAATATTAGAACAGAAATAGTTTATAAGGACTTAATATAATTTTATTTATTTTGCGAATAAAGTTATTAAGCTGTGTACTGTTTATATTCTGATGTTCGTGACCATATCTGATTGGTATGGCGTGTTACTGGTTTATGCGGAGTGATTGCCATCTGACCTCCGCCATTGCGTTATGGGGAAACGCGGGTGAATTGGCCCTTAAGGGTAGAATGGGGATTGTTATTGAGCTTATAATTGTATTAAGGAATAAATTAAGCGTTTTTGCTTTCTGAAATGGGATCGTAATAGATTTCCGTGTAGGTAGATGTGATAACTCTTGAAAAACTTATCTGCATTGTGAGGATGACTTCGAAAACTACTCATTTAAACATTGCCGCATTGTCGACAGGGACAATTTACTACTTTCAAGAACATTTATTCGTAAATTTATCAGAAATTAAACATACAATTTTTGTCTACTAATAAAGGTTGTTTTTATTTTCAGTTTGCTCCACAGAAAATTTCACAAATAGCGCCTTCCTGAATATGCTAAACATTGTACCTAGTTGATCGACAACATGTACCTACGGTATTAAAAAAAAACATTTACATTGCTTAAAGAGTGGCGTGGATAGCATGAAAATGGAAACCAAAACCTCTAAGATTACATTTGAAAAAATCAACTGATTATTCATTGCTGTTTTTTTCAGGACCTTTGGAAAAAGCCTACAGCTCCTAATTGGTGTATGGACGAAAACGTACATCGAGGGTTCAACGCATCTTGTGTCGCTTAAAATTCTGATCAAGCACCAAATGAAATGGCCATGACGATACATGCCATGACCATAATCAGAATCGCTAAAAAACATGCGATGCCAAAAAGATTCTACGGAGATACACCTTTAAAAATCTAAAAAGATATCACTTCAGACTGACCTTGTTGAATCAAACTTAATAATAAAGATTCCCACAATAACTGAACAAAGTACACGGACGGAATAAAATATGAAGCTATTACAAACCCATGTGTTAATAGCGAACAGGAAGCGAGGCATAACGACCACAATATTGTGACTTAGCAACACTAAACGCGGACGCCACTTAACAAACATGATAATTAATCGTCATCTCAAAACATGTCACAGATACGCACTGAGTTATTTCGACGGTTGGACACCGCGTGAATGAATGAACAGATCGAGGACGGATGGAGCATAAAGCTCACTAAAATGAGTTAACAATACGCTGACAACCCCTCATAAAGCAAGTGTTGACAATGGACAGCACAAAGTGATGCGTCCGGGGCTCCGGGCAGATCCCCGTTCGTTGGCACGCCGCGCACGGGACACTCATTTGCACTCCATCACATTTGCATTTTTGCATCGTGGGAGCGAGCGAGGAGCGAAGCATGCGCATATTTGGCAGGGAATACAAACACCGTATTGCGTGACACGGAATGTGAAATTACTGGCTGTCTACTAGCATTTTGTGCTTCTGGTAAACTTTTTAGACAATTCCTTTAGCGGAAAAAGAATTTCCATTTCATTGTAGGCAAAGCTGCGTTCCTTTTCAGTGATAGCCGTATAGATTTCCTGTTGCAGTCCATTTTGAGTAAAGAAGCTCGTTGAGAAAGACGGAAACTTTTATTTTGAATTACAAATTGTCAGTTAACGATACCTCCTATCTACAAAACATTCCGTGTGTTGCGATATGGGAAGGAATCCTGATTGTTCATTACAAAATCCTACAAAAAAGCCACATGAACATCGAAGTTTTAAATACTCCTGCGAGATAAGAGTCATTAAATGCCTCTAACTGTTTGAGTTTACGATTGAGGACTTATTATCAGTTGTGACGAAGAATAATAGTTAAAGCGCTGATAACGAACTTATAATTGCTGTTTAGGGTTTGCTAGGGGCCATTAAAGTACCCATTAGACTGTATAAAGCCGTAATTGATGTTCGTGCTTTCTACGAGACATTTCGACGTCTTCATAATCTTTATAGTTACTGTTATTGCGTGTGTTTATTTTGTGTCGATAGATAAATAAAAAACCTTTTTACTTTACCGGAACGTATATTTCTATCGGGAACAAAAGCAATTTGTTGGCTACGATAAAGTTTTGTTTTATTATCGACGAATTAATTGAATCGACGATGCTTTTACGAAATGTCAAGCGTTAGCTCCTAATGCGTTGTTCCCGATATGTGTCCCCAAAACGTCGACTGGCCAGCGATTTACGATGGCGTTAAAAAATTATATTGTTTTTAGATGGAGCGAAAAAGGTACTTCATGTTGATGTAAGAGCAATAACGTTGTAACTGTATTAAATAATGACACCATTTTCTTTCAGAGACATGGAAAGCTTTTAGGGTTGATTAAAATTCATTGCAATACTGTTACAGGAAATTAGAAAAATGGAATTGCCTTTTTCGTTTATTGTTCTTTTTTTTCAGATAAAACGTTTTTCTTCTCTTTTATGGAGATTATTGGTTAGATACTTATATTTCTTATTTTGACTGGCCTGTTGGTCTAGTGGTTAGTGACCCTAACTGCTATGCCGGAGGTCGTGGGTTCGATTCCCACCCAGGACAAATGTTTGTGTGATGAGCACGATCATTTGTTCTGTGTCTGGGTGTAATTTTTCTATAATATGTATGTATTTAGAAATATATAAGTATGTTTATCAGTTGTCTAGTACCCATAACACAAGCTCTGCTTAGCTTGGGACTAGATGGCGTTGTGTGATAGTTGTGGAATATTATTATTATTATTTTTATTTATACGTTTGTTTTGCTCGGCTAGACGGTCAGCCGGAAAATACTGATAGTACGGGCCTAAGCCAAGTGATTATCAGCTGGAGTAGACGAAGTTCGGTCAGGTGCAGAGGATTGTATTGATGATGGTAGAGTATTTGAGTGGTGCTGAAGATTTTCTGATTCACATTGCAGGAACTTTCTCACGAGTCTGCATGTGTTTAGTATCACTGCTTTTTGGAAGGTATTTGGAGGTAAACTAAGAGTATTAAGGGATTGGTGAAGTTGTTTGGGTATGAAGCCTGTTGTCGCCAGAACTATTGGTACTATTGTAACTTTTTGCAGATGCCAATTTCGGGTAATTTCGTCTTTAAGTTCGATGTATTTAGTCAGCTTTTCTGCTATTGTGGTCTGTAAATTATGTGTATTTGGTACAGCAATATTCGATTAAATATGCCGTTTTATTTAACTTGTTTACAAGTGTTATATCTGGTCTATTGAAGTGAACTGTTCTGTCGGTAAAAATACCAAGATCCAAATATAGTTTTGTTGACAGGTTTTCTAATGTGGGCTCTGGATTGTATTTGTAATACGGCACAACGGAATCTATGAGTTTATAGTGGTGCGCTAATTTTTGGTGTATGACGTTGGCTACTTGATCGTGTCTGTGTTTGTAGTCTGTTTGTGCTATTGCCTTGCACGCGCCTGTGATATGTTGAATTGTTTCAGGAGAACAATTGCATCGTCTGCAGGTGTC
Source organism: Diarsia rubi (assembly GCA_932274075.1). Lineage (NCBI taxonomy): Eukaryota > Metazoa > Arthropoda > Insecta > Lepidoptera > Noctuidae > Diarsia > Diarsia rubi. The sequence goes on from OW026414.1 coordinate 8,799,309, forward strand.
ATTTATTAAATTCTTCATAATATATTTTCTATAATTTTTAGTTTCAATTACTTGGTCTTGGATAGCAACCATGAACCCTTCAGTCTCTGGAAAGAGTTCGCCTCTATTTAACCACGCGTTCGTTTTTATTATTATTATTATTATTTCGTATGAGTGATGTGAGTATCTGATAGTGTAGGCTATCAACCTAACAAAGTGATTGAAGAAAAATGACAACGTGAATTGTTATATCTTTCGATCTGATTTATTCTAACGAATGGGAATGTGGTGGTTCTCGTCAAACCATGTTAAACTTGATATCTTGTCCTGCCTGTCCTGCTTTTAGCACTTCACAGGATCTGATGGACGCTTCTGAAAATGCCATACTCGTCACCAAATGGGCTCAGTCGCCTCAGTCAATTTCAATTGTCATCGACCCGCTAAGATTTTTCAATTATTCAACGCTTGTCGATGTCGAATGATCAAGCAATTTTTTTTCTGGACATCAACAATAAAGGAGCCTTTAACCTTCTTTTGCATCTGACAAAGAAAGATGTGTGTGTGTGTGTGTAAACTGGTGACCGCTATCTTTGTTTTCATACTAAGTCGCCCTCCGGTCGACCTTTCTCCGAGGAATGTCCTGACTGCCTCGCTCCAGATCTTCTAGATTATAACACTACTGTTTATCTCCTGATTTATCCAACGTACATGACAACGGCGAAACATTTGTATCAGAAAATACAGCACACCGAGTCCTAGAACCAGCACAACTATCAGCTGTATGTAGCAGTCATCAACTGTATGGTGATGGTGGAAATATGAAATTTCACCTGCTCTAGATTCGTATTGTTAGTTCCTCCAGCTGCGTTTTGCACCACCACGGTATCTTCTTTGTTGTGAAAAGCCATCCAAGGCACCCCGCCATCTTCTCCTCGGTCTGCTGCGACCTCGTGTAACGTACCATAAATAAATAATGGCGGGTGCAAGTGACATGAACGGCATACTCGTACAGACAGACGCAAGCACATCAAACTACCCGAAACTGTCAAATTGCCCCAATCACCTTCAACCTAATGCTTTAGCGTCAACGTTAAAAATGAAATGAAGATATTTGACAGATTGAAGTAGCTTCGTCAATATGATGCATGCTCTGATGACGTGACGACAGGAACACTGCAGTTGATAAAATGATTTGTGAGGTTATTTTGTGAATTGTATTGAAAAGTCAAGATGACAGTGTAACTCGCTAAAAGATCCTTGTACAATTAGATATGTACGTGTTTGCTAATGTAATGTTTCTTATAGTACAGTGACTTGTTGCGGCTGTTACACAACACAGGCGCTAACTTAGCCATTGAAATAACGAGATTGTTAATCCATTGATTGATTTGAAAGGAGACAAAGAGTGAATCAAGCTGCAAACTCGGGGGTTTGTGGGGGGTTGCAAAAGAATGGGGAAATTAAAAATATGTTCGCGTCCACTTGAAAACCTCCCGTTTTCGAGTAGACGCGTACCTATATATTTTTAATTTTATTGGTATGGTTGGGTCAAAAATATTTTATGTATTTCCCAGTATGAGCCAGCCAACTGGCAGCATTACATACGCACCTACATAGCATCACGCCTATTTCCCGAAGGCTTAGGCAGAGGTGAATACCTACCGTATAGTATGCCTACTTTGTCAGTTTTAGGTGAGCCAATTGCCACCAACCGGGCACAAATCTAGGCACCGTGGTTGCTACTGAAAAATTCTAATGGAAAATCTTTGCCCGACCTTGGGTCGAACCCGGGACCTCATGCACAGTGCCACACCGCCTCAAAACACCGCCTTATATACTTGCCTCTGGGCCTGCAGTCTCTACAAAGATAGCGATCGCTTTACGACAAAATTCGGTCGCAAAGCTATAACGATGCGGATTTAAGTTGGTAGCTAATACCGGCGGGTCGCGTCCGGCTCACGTCCACCTTAAATCCGCACCGTTATAGCTTTGCGACCGAATTTTGTCGTAAAGCGATCGCTATCTTTGTAGAGACTGCAGGCCCTGGTCATACACGCACGCCGGTTACGTGCACTACGCAACTGTCCTTCCTAAAGAACGCCGCCAATAAGATCTGGTGTGTCTTTCTAGGGCGTCCCCTCCCTTAACCTGATGTGCCGCCGTTTGTATGTACCTGTTACAAATAACTTTACCACGTAGACCGTACGTAGGTCACGTGCTGATGGCCCGCCCCGAGGGCATTTATACCCCGATTCCTGGCAAAGATTTTTCTAGGAAACGTCCGTTCCAGATTCCACCGGGGGCCACAAGCTCCGGACAAGTGCATGTCGGACCACGCACAATGTAGGGTTTCGTAATTGCCCCTCAAAATATGTGAACTTACTGACCTACCTGCCTCCGAAGTCTGAACGATGATTTTTATGGTAAAAATAAAACAAACTTATATTTGCAGGTTTGAGACCTGCGCTTCCATATATTATGTACCTATAGGAAAACATTTCATACAAGTACATTTTATAAGTTAGTCGACTATTACTCGTAAACTTGTAAAACCTACTTAGCTAAGATAGTTTTTCTTTTATTTTCGTTACTTAAGCTACTACCACGATTTTTTTCACAGTCCCAAATACAACCCGTATAGGTGGTTTAGGTTGGCACACTTGAGTCTAACAGACTTTGCGAGAAAAAAATACATCCCCACTTTAATGTGTACTGAAGATGCAAAAAAAAGCAATATTTAGCACTTTGTCGGCGTAACTCATTTATATATTCGTGCCAAATTACAGCTTTCTGGTACTAAGTGTCTCTGAGATATAGTGCGGACGGACAGACAGACGGACATGGCCCGGATTCGTTTCCCGGGTCCAGCAAAGGTTTATTGGGTTTTCCGTATTTTCTCAGTAGCATTCACGAAGTCTCGATTCATGCCCGGTTGATGGTAATAGGCTCGCCCTCTATTAAATGGGGCATAAACATAACTTGCGAAATGTGGGTGTACTTTTAGGTAGGTACAAAATCAAAATCAAAACTCATTTATTCAAACTAGGCTGATAATTCAACCCTTTTGTCAAACCCTTTGATGCTACAAAAGAGTGTAAAGTACCCTTAACGCAAACGAAGGGCACTTGTTCTCCCCACCACTGCGAACATTTTCTTGTTTTAGATCATACCTGGGAACCCCCTAGGTACGGAGATATTGGGGGTCAAAGTTCCAAAAATTTCACAGCTGCTTTTGTAAATAATAATAATAATAATAATATTCCACGTTTACAAAGCATCCATTAGCACAATGTTTTAAGAGTGCTACATTGAGTTCAAATGAGATTTTTGACCCCAAAAAACAAAAAAAAAATAGGGGGCAATGTTAATTTACACCCTGTATACTTAGGTAGGGGCACTGTTAATTTACACCCTGTATACTTTGTCCCATTACTGTCGCAATTGATCAGTAAGTAACTTGTCTGTAAGGTACCTTGCCTCTCAAAGCCTCTTAGGCTTGCACAATACAAGGTGCTCGCAGTAACGCGATTATATGCAACCGCCTTACAACAAAGTAACCAGGCTTCCTCCTTAAGACCTTGCTATGACATACATATACACAAAGTAAGCCATTAGCTAGACGTAGAAACAATGTGGAAAGTGAAGTGTGTTCGCTAATTAGATAACAAGCAATAGGAGAGAGCAGTGGAGTTTTCATGTATAGAAAGTTGTAGTTACTTACCTAGATTTCAATATATTTAGTTTTCTACTGTACATACTTCGAGAAATAAGTCACAGGAAAGACGCCAGCCCATCACGCTACCTGAAACTGTCAAAATTTAGCTATAAAGTTGAAAATCTATTAATGGAATTTGTCAGATTGTAGTACCTCGATGTTCTCTTATTTTCAAATAAAATATTCCATCACATCTGTAATCCTCTACGGGATAGGCAGAGGTGCACCTATTAGCACGCCTACATTTCCCTAAATTTTATGTTTAACTAGCTGTTGCCAGCGGTTTCACCCGCTACAACTCGATAATTATCCCACGGGAAGATAGAATCGGGATGAAAACTATCCTATCCAGGTTAATCCAGGTTATAAACTATCTGTGTACCAAATTTTTATCCAAATCCGTTCAGTAGTTATACGTGAAGAAGTAACAAACATGCACACAAACTTTCGCGTTCATCTATACTATTATTATAAAGCTGAAGAGTTTGTTTGTTTGTTTGTTTGAACGCTAAGATCTCAGGATCTACTGGTTGGAATTGAAAAATTCTTTTTGTGTTGGATAGTATTTATCCTGAAAGGTTGTAGGTTGTTATATAAACATCACGCTACAACCAATAGAAGTGGAGCAAAAATGAAAAATGTTGGAAAAACGGGAAACGATAATCCTTTTTGAGAGCTTCCGTTGCGTGCGCTGCGAAAATGGTATAAGATATGCAAAAATTATGTACAAAAGAAAGTTCTCTTTAAAAGTTCTACAAAAAAGTCCGCGACAGTACATATCTATCCATTAAGGTTGACTCACTGTAACCATTTTATACTATTGAAATGTTAGGTTAAATAGAATTATTTTTTGCGAAGCTTATTTAATCCATATGGTATTAATCTATATCTAAATAAATGTTTGTTAGAACGGAAATCTAATATAGAATATTTGTTCCTTTTACTCTATATAGTTTAAACAAATATCTTAGAAGATATTGCAATGTTAAAATGCCCGCGCGACAAAATAATTACGCGATCCGCCGGCAATCGCGTCCCGATGTAGATATGTGGAGATTCTGGCCTCCGGGAAATTCAAATTCAAAATATTTATTGCACCATAATATTTACAAGGTGCTATTGTATATTGTTTTGGCAGCAGTGGTGGCCCAGTGGTGGCGGCCCCGACTTACGAACAGTTGGTTGTGGGTTCGAACCCAGGCAGGCGCATTACTTTATGTAATTTATTTCATACCACTCCTAGAGAGGAGGCCTGAGTCCCTGCAGTGGGAACAATATAGACTGATGATGATGATTGTGTATTTAACAGTAAGAGATAGGTAGGTACCTACTTATAGTAATTCTTACTTTAATAATGTAATCTAAGGTTCTATCTAATATTATAGAGAGGAAAGATTGCTTTTTTTTTGTTTGTTACGATTTAACTCAAAAATTACTCAGACGACTTTGAAAATTCTTGAAACATTAGAAAGCTTATTGAAAAAATATGACTATGTTGGATAGTCGATCTATCGAGGAAGGTTGTAAGTTATATATTATTGTGACCGCAGACGAAGTTGCGTGGGTCAGCTAGTAATATTATATTATACTAGCTGTTGCCAGCGGCTTCACCCGCTACAACTCGAAAATAATCCCACGGGAAGACAAAATCGGGATAAAAACTATCCTATGTGTTAATCCAGATTATAAACTACCTGTGTACCAAATTTTATCCAAATACGGTCAGTGTTTTTTGCGTGACGAAGTAACAAACATACACACTCGGCTTTATAATATTAGTGTGATGTGACATAGTGTGATTCCCAAGTAATAGGGGGCAAGAATATTGCCATCGATCAGGCCCAATTCAGACTACAAAAATGAGCATTTAAAATTTTACCGAACCTAGTAATCGAACCTAGAATCCCATGCTCAGTAATCGCAATCGCAATCGCAAATCGCGCGTGCGATTAGTAGACCAACGACACAGTCAAAGCAAAAGGTAAAGTGAAAGAAGGGCCGCGGGTTGTATACTAGTTATCGCGGCCTCGACATAGAGGGCTAAGAAGGAACATGGGTGGTTTTTAGTCAGTAGAAGTCTGACACTCCCTTTCGCTCTGCCCAAGAGCGGGATGATTATTCGATGATTTTCCACCCGCCAAAAAAAAAAAGAAAGTGAAAGAAGAAAGTTGTGTTTCGGAACAGCTTGCCAAGATAAAGTTGTACTACGCAGATATTACACTAACTTCATTATCATGAGAATGATTGATCGCATGCATTTATGTAGGTATGCGAGAGCAATTTATGTGTAAGCCATGTTTTATGTATCTGGGTGATGCGCATCTCATCAGCTTTGCTTTTAGCGAGATGCGATTGCATCGGTGAAGTTGAAGAGTTCAGATGTTATGTTGAAATTATGTTTTTGTGCATTTTGGTATCGCTTTTGGGACACTGGAAGGAAAACCGTCTAGTTACGGAGATATTGAGGGTCAAAGTTTCAACTATTTCACAATATAAACGACCCCTGTTTATATTGTGAAATAGTTGAAACTTTGACCCTCAATATCTCCGTAACTAGACGGTTTTCCTTCCAGTGTCAAAAAAATATTACAATGACGGACAGCACAAGAATCTTTTGGCATCGTGAAGGGTCTATGCACCATTTATAGAGACATCATTTACGTTTTAATGGTATACATGGTGTAAATTAACCCTTGACACAGCCATCAACCAAGCATTCTGTGAATCAAACTATCTACCCCTACGCAATAAATTCTTTTTTTTTAATTTCTTTATTTGGGGTCAAAAATCACATTTTCTTAAAACATTGTGCTAGTTGATGCTTTTAATAGTAAAACGGATCATGAAGGTAATTTAAGTAAAATTATAACTAAAAACTAGTATTTACAAAAACAGCTGTAATTGTTTTTTGACCCCCAATGTCTCCATAACAAGGGGGTTCCCAGGTAGGGTCTAGAACCAAAAAAAATATCGAAGTGGTGGGGAGAACAAGTGCCTTTCGTTTCCGTTAAGGGTACTTTTACACCCTTTATGTGTAACTGTGATAAATAAATAGTAGGTACGTACAGCAGCACTATCGTCTATGAAGTTACTTATAGTTCCGCCTTGTTCCTGTTACCGGTCGTTGCGTTTCCCAAGTTCCTTATTCAAATTCAATCAGGCAGGCAGTAGACAACACTGAAAACCTTTTAGTGGTGATCTTGAGGCTTCGTCTAAAGCTCGCTGCAAACTTCACGACAAATCGGATGATGGGTGAACTGTGGAGTAGTTTGCAACTTGGGAATGACCGATATAGCTAGTTAGTAGTCAACGAAGGAAGCGATGCAAGACGTACTTAGTTTTGGTATTAATAGATGCCTACTGTTTTGGATTGTGTGTGGGTTATCAACATTTATTTGGCACATGCCTCAAAAGCACAAAAAAAACTGTTCCCGAGGTAAATAACAAAAACGTTCCTGCTATAATTAATAGATGGCGCCAGGTGTCTTTCGAATAATGATTTTAAAATAATTATATTGTGTATTTACTTTACATAAGGCGTTTTTAGGGTTCCGTAGGAGAAGTGAATGGCAAAACACGGAACCCTTATGGATTCGTCATGTCTATCTGTCCGTCCGTATGTCACAGCCACTATAGTCGAAAACTATTAAGACTACAGAGTTGAAACTTGGTAGATTCTGTGAACCGAATTTTATACAAATGTAAAAAAAGTAACAGATTAAGGGGGTTTCCCCATACATGGAGCTGAAACTAAAAAAACTTTGTTTATAACACCTATAAGGTACGTGTGGGATGTCTATAGACAGGTATTTAAAAATGACATTGAGGTTCCTAAAACCATTTTTCCTCAAAGTCAATCGTTTGGAAGATATTCTCATAAGTCTAACTTTTAAACTAAGAAAATATATGCTCTAGATCGCAATGTAAACTTTCAACCAATAGTTAGTTTGAATTATATACATAAATTTAAAGGGTGTAAAAGTACCCTTAACGCAAACGAAGGGCACTTGTTCTCCCCACCACTGCGATATTTTTTTTGTTCTAGTCCATACCTAGGAACCCCCTAGTTACGGAGATATTGGGGGTCAAAGTTCCAAATTTTGCAAATACTACTTTTTTACTTAAATTACCTCCATGACCCTTTTACTATTCAAAGCATCCACTTGCACAATGTTTTAAGAGTGCTACATTGAGTTTTACCGTAAAATAAAATTTTTGACCCCAAAAAAAAAAGTCGTTTCCCAGCAAAAAAAATTGCGTAGGGGTACTTAGTTTGATGTACAGAATGCTTGGTTGACGTATGTGTGAAGGGTTGATTTACACCCTATAGGTAGGAGTTTTTGAGATATAGCACATTTAAAAAACCGCAATTATATATAACTTTGTCATTCATACAAACACTATGAAAAACAAACTTATCACAAAATATGTTTTTGTGCTGCTGCTTTAACATGAAATTAAAGGGGGCTTCCCTACTACGATGATACGGAACCCTTCATGTGCAAGGCCGACATGCACTTGTCCAGTTTTTGTTAGGTGCTCTTGCTCATGCTCACACAATAAATCATTTTATTTATTTTTTTAATTCTATAATTACGTGAGGATTTGTAATTGGCTTTCTAGTGACCATGGTTTCTTCTTTTTTATTGTTTTTGTTAGCTGAAAGTCCTACAAGTCTAAATAAATATGTATCTATTAGTATGAAAACTTTAGAATTATTTTTATAATAATTTTACGCGGGCGGTCGCTCAGCTAGACAGATATAAATTTAGTTTATTCTGAGTAGTTTCGTTATAATTTATATATTTAGTAAAGATAGAAATACCAAATGGTAGACGAGTTCACCCTTAAAAAGCCAAATTCTTTCACTACACGTAATCGGCCATTTTATTAATGGTTTTAATTATAAAATTAGTCCGTCTTCCTTGAACCTGAAGGAAGTAATGGCTCCCATGATTTAATAGGAGAATTATGCAAAGCGAAGGAACCACCAGCAAGGCTATTTAATTTGATACGAGTTTATGCATCTCATTACTAACAAACGGTGGGCTTTTCCTGTGTTCATGAATGAATGTCGTTTCGTATTCCGTGGTTGTGTAATGATCGTGGCGTGTCCATATTGGCCCATTGGCGTTTGATTTTTGGTCAGTAATTTAAAGACACATTTATACAAACAGTGAAGTGTATGTTTGTAAAATCAAAATAATACCTTTTGAAGTGAATGGATTTGAAAGTTACAGATAAAAAAAATTATGTTTTAATCGTTATCTGTCGGTTTGTTCCGGGTAATGTCTGTACCGGCTGCACCGATTGGACGGGATTTTACCTAGCACGCTGATAATTATTATAAAGTTTAACTTAGGTTCTTACTATTTTTATTTAGAAAATTAATGTGTTCCGTGCAAAAAAATAAAAATATTCTTTGTAATAACCTAACCTCGCGGTTTCAAGGTAACGATGTTAGTTTTTGGTTAGGTACTAAATGAGCGCTGAATTTCATCAATATCCGTTAAGTAGAAGACCACGTTTTGTAGTACCGAAGTAACCTATATTCAGTAGATCAGTACTCAAGTGATATTAACCTACAGGCAGCCCCGAAAGGTAGTGAAGGACGTCTTCGTATTAGACAGCGTCACATTAGTGACAGAACGCCACGAGTGACATCAGCATATCGCTTAATCTACACTAATATTAAAAAAGGAAAAGATTTGTTTGTTTGTAACGAATAGGCTCCGAAACTACTGGACCAATTCGAAAAATTCTTTCACCGTTGGGAAGCTACCCCGATCCCCGGGTGACATAGGCTAAATTTTATCCCTGTATTCCCACGGGAACGGGAACTACGCGGGTGAAACCGCGTGACGTCCGCTGGTGTTTTAAAGCGATTGAATAAAATGACTGAAAATGTTTTATTGGGTCTTAAAAATCAGCTAATTCACACACTACGATCAATTCGGCTAAACTCAAACTCAAAGCATTTATTTAAATTAGACCATTATTTCATTTAGACCAGTACTACTAAGTGTAGAGAGCAGTTTTTCGTGACTTTAATATTGGTCTTAGTAAAAGTTAGTAGCAGTGGTGTGACGAGTGTGACCGTCGGACTGTGAGTCTCAAGAGTCGAACCCAAGAGAAGCACATTTGATTTTCGGATTCATGTGCGTATTGTATAATTATCGATTGCTTCGGTGATTTTTAATATGTGATAGGCGATGATGAATCCGCAACTTCGAATAACTTGTGCTCGGTGTGTACCTCGCGATAACCTGTACCTCTACCATGAGTTTACACAGCCAAATCTCGCAAGCGTCTACGTAAATTATTTGTATGAAATATCGTACAGCGCCTCTAGCGGTCACGGAAAGAATTACAATCCGTAACATGAGCACTATAGATGACGATAGGTTAAAAACCTAACGTAATCTATTCTATAGTTACTAACGTTTTTCAGCTGTCACCATACAAAACGGTACCATGAGTCACTAATTTCACTGAACCTATCGAATAATTCGCTTACTATAGTGGTTACGTAGCTCACTAGCGTTTTGGCGTGTGAAACATATGTTTACAACAAAATTATGTACGTTTTTGAGTCTAATGCAGTCAAAATAATGTTTGCAAAGTTTATTTGGTATGAAATATGTTAGTGGCCGCTGAATTTGAAGACCAACGACGTGAATAACGTGAATTTCGAGAAATGATTTTCCGAAATAAGAATTCATGTTAGACACCAATTGCAAAATATAAATGAATGAAGGTTTATTAAACATTATAGACTCTTTAAAGAGTACTTTAAAGGTTTGTGCATTATGTATGAATATGAGGCACAGGGTCCTCATTGTTTTAAATAATCTTTTTGAATCTACTAATGTAAACTGTTAAACAACACAACACAGCTCTGTGACACAAGGTCAACAAACAAAATTACAAATTGAATACACGACAGTGACATATTATAAGGAATAAAAATTCAAAAACCACTAAATACTATAAGTAGTCTAATAACCGTCAACTTTTCTATATTGTCGGTTTATTTGTGTATATATCGATCTCTCCTCTTATTAGTGGGAAAGAAAGAAACAAAACATGAGTAGAGTGAAGTTAGCTAGACGACACAATCTATCGAGCTTACATTAGCGCCTGCGTAAGACTCCGTAAATCTCATGGTGCAAGCATTATCGAAATCTATTTGATACTCGTTAGCACGCTAGCGAGTTCAACGTTAGCGAGTAAGTTTTCTATGACAACTCATGGTAGAGCTACTGATAAGGACCAAGCTACCCTACCCTTCACGTCAATAGGGTAGTTAACAAAAAAATCTAACTAAATAGACCGTCAGATAAATTTCCAAAAAACTTGAGAGGTGTCAAGGGACACCCGGATGGAACGAAGTTTTTTTTTTTTTAGTATTTATTATTTACAAAAAACCTGTATACACTCAACAAAAATAATCGTCGCGACACCACACTGTTCAATGAGAAATAGAAATGAAAATATCTGGCTTGCTTTCTATAAGAGAGAGAGAGAGAGACAGACAGAGAAACATGCGACGCCGCACAGCTTACAATAGCTTACTATAGCAAAAAGTGTCGTGACTTTTCGTAAGAATATTTTCCGTCTAGCCCCCTTTCACAACGCGCGATAAGGAACTTCGTTCCAAAAATATTGGACACGTATTTTTTCTTTTTTCACGTAAAAAAACAATGAAGACGATACAGTGCCTTGAAAACTCGAGTGACGTCATTTTCTAAGACATTTGTATGACATTCTTTACCGGTGAGTGACGTCACAACCCTCCACTCAAATCTTTGACGCGTTTTATCTTCGTCAATTTTTATTGATTTGACAAAACAAAAAATACGTATCCAATATTTTTCGATAATCTAACAGACGGACTAAATAGAATCATATTTTTTTAAGTCAGACGAAAACGGCAGCCAGGTCTACTAAGTCCTGCCTCTTCTGAAATTAACCCAAGACAACAACTGGTTTCATGTTTCCGTGTCAGAAAATGGCGGAGATGGCCATATAGCCAAGAAAGAAGACACTAGGTTATGCACTTATGGCACCATATACTTATAACCACACAAAATTAAAATTTGTTACTTATGTTGAGTACAATGACCTATAAGAGGTTCCCAATTAGGTACACTTTGTATGCATGGTGCGTTCTCAGGACTTACCCATGTCGACCCGCATGCAAACCCCAGTCATGGGAAATCCCGACATGAAAATTAATTATATGTGTAGCTACCGCCTTTGGTTTTTTATTGCGAGGGTAGTTCATAATAATCACTGATTTAATTACTTGAACGTATTGCGTGTCGTCGACGAACGTCCGAACTGCGCGTAGGGTTTTAATTATGAAAATAATTATATATTTTTTTTAACAGCTTCAACCTACAGAAAACACCTTGTGCAATGTGCTTGGGGCTTAAACGTAATTGGTAAAAGGTGGTTTTAGTGCACTCTGCCTCATTGGTTGCAATCGCTACTGCTGTGCGTTAGGTCCGGGTTTGACTCCAGGTCAGACAAGTTATTCGGTTTTTACATCAGGATTTTTTTAGTAGTAGCCATAGAATCTGTATTTGTGCTAGGTTCTTGGCAATAGGCTTGCCCCCTATATCATGTAACTGGTACGATTATGCCTCTGATCTACCGTCTGCGGCGGCATCGATGCTACAATGACGTTATGGTCAAAACTGAAATGACCATTTCCGTTCTTGAGCCACTTGCTCATTGCGGGTTCGATTACATACACGCGAAAATAGTAATTGTTTTTTCCATACAAATTCTTAGTTACAAACATTCTGCTACGAGCTGGGTATGGGATAAATAAATACACTACCGACTACTACTACGAATTAACTTTATAACTCACAAAACACTTATACACAATCACTTCAACACTACTGAACACTTTATCGCACTAGATTTCTCTTAGAACCTTTCGTTGTCTCGATTTAAAAGTAAACTGACCGGTACTAGTACTTTACGCTGTCGGCATACGATCGAAATTACATAATTATAAACTAAACATACATATAAACTAAAAGAATGTACTTGACTCTTCTAGGTACTACACAGTCATAAGCGAGGTTTCTCGAAGATTCTGGATGACCGTCGTAACAATACATTACAGCCAGGTTTCACAAAATGTAGGTACCCGGTCGACTTCAATAGGCTCGATCCTTATGACATGGGACTTAAACTTACAAAAACAAAAGGTGGGTTTACCGTTTAACTGCTTAAACCCACGGAGAACGGAGGCGTTATGGTGTGCTATGCAATTATACACTGTGTTGATATAATCATATTCGAAACTTGAATGGGAAACTACCATCACGAATTCACGACACGGTTAATTTTAATCGAGGCGTTTGGCATACACGGGCTACTACTTAGGTATTAAATATGGAAGGGTGGATGGTTAGGTTGTAAGAGATACCGTGGCCTCGACATATAGGGCTAAGAAGGAACATCGGTGGTTTTTAGTCAGTAGAAGTCAGACACTCCCTTTCGCTCTGCCCAAGAGCGGGAGGGGTTATTTGATGATTTCCCACCCCCCAATGTGTAGGTGTATTGTTAAACTGTCATGTCAAAAGTTATACAATATTTCCATGTCTGATATAAATGTTGGACACTAACTCCTGTAATATTAAATATTGAAAATATTGATAGATTAAAGTATTCTGACCCCGTTGGGGCTGCGGCTTGTAAAGTAGAGTTGCGAAAATTCACCTATGTTCCTACTTAGCTCGACACGGGCTAAAAAGGAACATGGGTAGTTTTTAGTCAGTAGAAGTCTGACACTCCGTACTGCTCTGCCGAAAGCGGTAGGAGTCATTTGATGATTTCCTACACGACAAAAAAAGCATTCTGGCACTTTTTAACATTTTGATTATTTACTCTTAACGGGTAGTGGTCGCAAGCGGACAGCATATGGATTCTGTTCGATTCCCGGGTCTAGTTATTGGGTTTTTCGATCAGGAAATCCATAGCGATAAGTCTACGAGTTTAAAAAGATAGAACCCATCTTGGGTCAGTATCTACAGATGGGTCAGAATCATCACACATCATCAGTGGGCGCCTAAAGACAATCGTCGTCACTGAGGCAGACGCAAAATCGCTTGTGCAACGATGATTTGGTCTCGTTTCTGGCTAATTGGCTAGAGAGGGCAAACACCGAGAGAGTTGGAACGAACGGGGAGGGCAGAATAGGCTAAAAAACATGATAGCAAAGCAATCCCTCCTTCGCACAGTTTCTAGGAAAGGACAAAAAATTTATAGATATTTCCTTAACATGTGCAAGTATGGAATGTTATACAAATTACGCAACAATTTAGGTGTTTAACGCGATAATGCAGACAGAGTTTTATAAATGGACCGAAAAGGATATGTTAAGATAAAGCCCCTAGATTATAGGTTATCCTTAATACAAAATGGTTAATCACCCTAAAATAACCGGTTCGCAGACAGTTAGTTTTAGCGTATGAATAAAATTGTCTCTTTCTGGTTTTTCAGAAATATTTTAATGGTTAATACATTTAATATAAGTATGAAACTGTTTATGGATTAGTTAAACGTATGTGGGCCTAATCGCTTAATCTTTAAACCCAATTAATTGGTTCCAGTTTTAAACTATTGATAGATCTACGTTTGTTTTGTTATCAGTGATAAGGTTTAAGTGAATTGATGGGTTTATAGTTGTTATCTCATTATCACGTTTTGATATAGTTCCTCCGATGAGATCATCTGGTCCAGATATCTAGTAAAATAGGAAGTCATTAGATCTTTAACTCTTTAATAACCACGTAACTGTCTATTTTATTGTGGTATTTTTGATATTGTACACATACAAGATGTAAATAAACCCTTCTCGAGGCCGTCAACCGACCATCCAGTACACCGAACTAAGCTACTCAAAGCAAAAAAATACTGCTGGAAAACGACATTTTTATTGGCTGAAAAATGACGCAAAACTTCATTCTCCTGCACATTCAGGATTCATTTATTTATGACAAAACGTCGGGCGGTTTGGACCCTACCCGATGACAGTGCCCATAGGGCTTTCTCTTAACATAGACCATGGAAAATCCCCTTATTGAGCTTTGTCATTGTAAATTCGCCTAAACATAAATGACGCGTACATTCGGCTACAATAATAGCTAGAATAATAGAGTGCACAAGTACTATAGATAGCATAAACAAGTGTGCACAAACAGAAGTGCACTCCCCATTAGCCAGACCTCCCTCCGATCCGGCTAAAGGAGACACCAACATTAAACATTTAACAATGACAAAGTTTGTGCAACTTGATCCAGTACTTGGATCGGTTGACTTAACTCCGTCTAAGACGTGAACTTCAATTAACCTTTGGTTGACATTTCTCTTCGTTATACTAACTACTTCTAGAGTAACCAGTGTTACTATCAGTTTCAAACTTGATAGAGATTTGATTAAATTAAGAACCAGCGGTCGTCACGCGGTTTCACCCGCGTCATTCCCGTTCCCGTTACGATACAGGGATAAAAAGTAGGTTTCTGAAAGTGGTTTTTTTTTTAATTCGGCGCAGTAGTTTTTGAGTTTATTCATCACTAGCGACCCGCCATCTTCGCACGTGGAATGTGCTCCATATAAACCTTCCCTTAATAAAACCCCGCAACAAAATCCGTTGCGTGGTTTTAAAGATCTAAGCATACATAGGGAGAGACAGCGTGAAGCAACTTTGTTTTAAACTGTGTAGTGATGATACACACACACACAAAAATATAAATCTTTCCTTTTTGTAATACTAGCTGTTGCCAGCGGCTTCACCCGCTACAACTCGAAAATGATCCCACGGGAAGATAAAATCGGGATAAAAAGTAGCCTATATGTTAATCCAGGGTATAACCTATCTACATACCAAATTTCAACCAAATCGGTCCAGCTGTTTATGCGTGAAAGAGTAACAAACATCCACACATCCATTCTCACAAACTTTCACATTTATAATATTAGTAGGATTGTTGTAGACTAGCTTTTGCTGTTTTGACCTCGTTACTTAAAACAGTTCCTTCACATAACCTTCACATAAGCAAAAAGATCAAAACAGCAGAAAATAAAATAAAAACAGTTTGGAAAGTCATAAATAACGAGACTAACAGGAAAAAAATACGTACCACTAGCTACACATTAAATACAGCATGTGGTCCTAAAAGCGATAATCAGGAAGTAGCTCAAGAATTTGTAAATTTCTTTACTGATATTCCTTTAAAAACAACGGCGACGGAGTCTCAATTGGTTTATTGAAGGCGAACGTGCCTGGTTGCCTGGCTGAATTTAAATTTAAACATATAAACCCTACGGAGGTAATTAAAGCTTTCCGGCAAATAAAAATTAAACTGACCGAAGATCTATGGGGAATGTCTATCAAAGTTTGTACATCCATAGTGGAGACTATTGCACCATACTTAGCTTCAATATTTAATTTGTGTGTAGACCGAGGGGTTTTCCCAGATTTAATGAAACACAGTAAGGTCATACCTCTTTTCAAATCTGGTGACAGTAAAGATACTAATAATTATAGACCTGTATCGGTGTTGCCAGCTTTTAGCAAGGTTTTTGAAAAAGTTATGCTTAACCAAATGCTCAATCATTTTAACACCAACAGAATCTTACACGATCAACAGTACGGTTTCACTAAAGGACGTTGCACAACTGACGCCGGTGTAACTTTATTAAAGCA
This sequence comes from Diarsia rubi, assembly GCA_932274075.1. Taxonomy (NCBI): domain Eukaryota; kingdom Metazoa; phylum Arthropoda; class Insecta; order Lepidoptera; family Noctuidae; genus Diarsia; species Diarsia rubi. Next base: position 8,815,733 of record OW026414.1, read on the forward strand.
CATATTTAATGCGTGGGAACAGTCCCAAGATGCTGTAGGAATATTTTGTGACCTCTCAAAAGCATTTGATTGCGTGAATCACGACACATTGCTTTTGAAACTTGAGCATTATGGACTAGGTAAACTTGCACTTAGTTTAGTAAAATCTTATTTGAGTGAAAGGCAACAACATGTTCAAATAAATGGTGTTAATTCACAGGGTTTAAAAGTAAAAATGGGGGTTCCGCAAGGCTCAATATTGGGCCCTTTCCTTTTTCTGGTATATATTAATGATCTACCCTATTTATTGAAAAACCAACCTCAGAATATGGTGTTATTTGCTGATGACACTTCCCTAATTTTTAAGATAAATAGACGGGCTCAAAAGCTAGATGATGTGAATACAGCCCTACTTCAGATTCATAATTGGTTCACAGCAAACAATTTAGTATTAAATGAAAAAAAGACAAAATGCATAAGATTTGCTTTACCGAATGTTAAAAGTAGTGATTGTGATATTCTATTAAATAACGAGAAACTAGAATTCGTAGATGAAACGGTTTTCTTGGGGATTACGCTTGATTCACGGCTACAATGGGGTGCTCATTTAACATCTCTTGCAGGGCGGCTAAGTTCAGCAGCATATGCCATTAGAAAAATTCGTCAGTTTACTGATGTAGATACCGCTAGGCTGGTCTATTTTAGTTACTTTCATAGCCTAATGTCTTATGGCATTTTGTTATGGGGACGAGCTGCAGACATTGAATCTATTTTTATTCTGCAAAAACGAGCCATCAGAGCAATATATGGTCTTCGTAGGCGCGATTCTCTGAGAGAACTATTTAAGAACATTAACATTATGACGGTGCATTGTCAGTACATCTATGAAAACATAATGTATGTGAGAAAAAATCTGCATCTTTTTAGTAAAAGAGGTGACAGACACAATTATATTACTAGGAATAGGGACCAGTTAGTGCAGCCAGGCTTCAGACTCGCTAAGGTAGACTCATCTTTCATGGGGTACTGTTTGAGATGCTATAACAAAATTCCACAAAGCATTCTTGAACTGAATGAGACGAAATTTAAAACATGTATCAAACGCACACTATGCAAGCAAGCATATTACAAGTTAGACGATTATATCGCTGATAAAAATGCTTGGCTCAATACCGGTCCTGCTCCACAAGGACAGGACGCTTAAATGAATAGCATTTAATAGGAAGAAGAAAGAAGAAGAAGATTGTACAACTATCTTTGCAATGTATAAATTCAATCTCTTTAGTATTATATAGTCGCATAGCACATATTGTGTGAGTACTATGTACTAGAAAGCTGTCATTCTCTGGAAACCTACATTTATTTTTCTATTTTTTATTTGACTTGGATATGCCCTGGCGATTAAGAGTGTGTCATGCTCACTTAAATGTCTCGCTGATGGTGGCGGGTGTGTCGGGTCATTTCGTTCCCTTTAAAATGGTTGAGTGGAATGGTGGCTGATCGATGCGTCATGCTCGTGAACGGGTGCTGTCAGTTGTGACTGGTCACCTCTTAGTTGCCACGGCTTGTTTGAATTATTATATTATTTTTAAATCGTCGTTTTGGCTTTACTGTCGACACTTATCGTGCATAACTTGCTACATCGTTCTCACATGATAATATACCAATCTCGATATGAATGATGTAACCAAAGTTTTGTAACAATATTATGATTTAAAAGAGTATCCATGAAGTTTCTTGCCATTCTTCTCATGAGACCAACGCTTTGGAATCGGCAACTACAGTACACTGACAGTTATTATGCCTTGTGAGTGGGACTGTAGCTTAGTTTATTAGCTTATTAAAATTTAGTATTTGTTCGACTATTCAAAAGAGCCTGTAACTGGCCAACTTGAAATAAATGATTTTGATTTGATTTGATTGATTTGATTTGAGTAACTTCAAATACATAATAGTAAGTAGCTTGTGCAAGTTGTTATACGTGTATAGTCCGACATCACTGGATTATTGTTTACTTCACATCATCATCATCATCATCACCATTCTCCTACCCTCAGTGGCGTAGCGTGCCTTTGCGGCCCCGTATAAAATTTTGTTTGGGGATTTCTCACAAAAGGTAAAAAAATATTTGCACAAAATTAAAGGCAATATTTATTCATCATAATAATCTGTCAATTTTTTAAAAAAAAAATCTTGTCTTTATTTATTTCTGAAATATAAAAAAAAAATTGGGCAATATTTATTGATCTTTGACTACGCACGTCGGAGGCCCCTGTGGCCCGGGGGCCCCGTGTAATTGATACGGCAGATACGGCGGTAGCTACGCCCCTGCCTACCCTTATCCCAGTTTATGATTGTTTTCACATTAATTCAAGAGAAAACTGTAGTACTCATAGTATTATGGTAATACCGTATTTGATGGTAAACTATAGTAGGTCAACATTTAAACATTTGTTTTTATAAATTTCACTTTTTATTTTAATTTATTCACCCATCACAAGGGACTTAAGCAACAACAAATAATTATTAATTATATTATAACAACTGGAGAAAATGTAGGTGTATTATTAGGACACCGACCTAAACCTTCTGAGATTGCAGGCGTGATGTTACGTTAGGTTCATATAACTAAGTCTCTGTCTCCATTATACCCCAGATTATACCGTGATCGTTTTGGTCAAATACAATACTATAGATAGCATAAACAAATTAAACATATTCTGCGGCGCCATACTACCAACCCCACTGCGTGGTGGTATAGCGTCGCGGTAGTGTTTCTCATAGATCTCCTCCCAGAAGCGAGTACTACTTTCCAAGAGCACTCCACCTTGAGTCAGTTCAGAATCAAGCACCATGTAAGGAGACCTATTTGCTCTTGCTGCCGGCCAGGGCAGCAGCGAAGATCCTTCAGGCACGGGTCTCCTGAAAGATTTAAATAAACGGTGAATTCAGTTATTATCATGTGGAAGAGCGTACTTAAACCAAAAATGTACAAAAAACTATCATTAGAAGGACTGGTGACTCGACCTTTCACCCCGTCCGTCTGTCTGTCTGTCTTAGAAAGCCCTATTTAATCACGGAGGAGGATTTCTAAAGTAAGAAGAGAAAAGTTCTAGACAGAAGTAGGTTTGTGACACGTAAAAAACTTTCAACGAAAATTGGTTTGAACAGGATTTGATATCTAGGTTTTCTGATATGGAGAGTCCAACTCGCAATTGGCCGGTTTTTTACTTAGTAATCTTAGAATAATACCACATATTATCTTACCTCTGCACAGTGATAACGTACATAAACACCATAAGCTAAAATAATGCTTACCCAGTTTTCATGAAGTTGTGCCAAAGTTCACGCACAGTCGCTCTCATTTCCACAAATTCGGGAGTCACGGTCACATTTCTACCAAGCAAGTCGTCCAACCATGCAAACGACTGCGCGCAGTGGGTAGCACCTCGTACATCAGTTTGAGGCAACACCACATCATTCTCGTCCACAAATGAATATTGATACAAGTATACTTGGTCATGACCAGCTTCGACGTGTAGCTTCACAGCCCACAGCATAGGAAAAGTGAATATAACCTCCGAAAAGAAGTCCACGTATTTCACAATGTTATCATAGCTAACAGGAATCTCGCCGAAATAAAATTTCTTGACTTTATTGGCTACTTCTTCTCGTTCGTCGTCAGAATCAAACATAAGGTCAGCTGGTAAAAAATCAGAAAATCTTTCATTCATTTTATCCTTCCAAATGTCAAAAAAGTCAATACGCAGCAGTCCTTCCATATTGGCAAATCCATACAACAAAGGTAATTTTTTGTAGTTGCCACTCTTAAGAATAGTCAGAGGTGATTCTGTCAGGAACGCTCCGTCTGTATCACGTTCCACACATGGTGAAAACAAGAAAGTAGAATCAGTTCTGTTATCAAACGTGTCAGCAGTCAACAAGTCCATTGAGGCTGTCTTATAGAACTGTTCTAAAGCGTCTATATCGTCTACGTTATCAATGTTCTGACCTTTAGCAAACGTTTTGGCAATCTCAAGAGGATCCCTCTGTATTGAAAATGCGGCAAGGTTCGCACCGCTTTCGGGAACGACTCGGTGAAATAATCCTTCGGCTGACTTGGACAGCATTAGTAAATCCACTGATGAGGAGCCTGCACTGCTTCCAACAAGAGTGACATCATTAGGGTTACCCCCAAAGCTGGCGATGTTCTGTTGTACCCAACGCAGCAGCGCCACCTGGTCCTTCAGGCCAGCATTGCCTGGTACGTCCTCGGTGCCAAGACAAAGGAACCCGTGAATGCCCAACCGGTAGTTAAACGTGATCATGATGAAATCTTTCTTCGCGTTCAAAAACTGTGTTCCTTGATATAAGTTACCATAGCCCGATACATAAGCTCCCCCGTGAACATAAACGAGGACTGAAAGGTTTGTTTCAGTAATGTTGGGTACAAACACATTGGCAATCAGGCAATCATCTTTCATCTCTACAGCGTCTCCCAATAAATCAATCATCTCTCTGTGCTGTGGACATACGACGCTCTTTGGGCCAGTTGCCTCAAACGTTTCCGACCATGTTGGTGCTGGCTGAGGTGGCTAGAAAGGAAAAAAAAAGTGATTAGATTTATTACTAACTAGCGGAGGTCACGCGGTTTCACCCGCGTAGTTCCCGTTCCCGTGAGAATACAGGGATAAAAAGTAGCCTATGTCACTCGGGGATAGTGTAGCTTCCCAACGGTGAAAGGATTTTTCAAATCGGTCCAGTAGTTTCGGAGCCTATTCGTTGCAAACAAACAAATCTTTCCTCTTTATAATATTAGTGTAGATAAACGGAGCCTTTTAATATTTTATTTTTTTTGTGGGTGGGAAATCATCAAATAACCCCTCCCGCTCTTGGGCAGAGCGAAAGAGAGTGTCAGACTTCTACTAACTAAAAACCACCCATGTTCCTTCTTAGCCCTATATGTCAAGGCTGCGGGATCTCTTACAACATTCCGCAGCCCCGACGGGCGTCGGCCCTTGCGGGCCCCTTCCATGTTGCTGACAATAAACGGAGCCTTAGTTCACCATTATCGTAATTTATGCGAGGTCGTTGCAGATCGTTTTATTCTTCTATTTTCCTATGCCAATCGTCACTCGTCCCGCTATCATTCACTCCCCAAGTTAAAAAATTGCCTATCTGGAATTGACTATCGTGGTATGGGCATGTGATGAGGAGAGTTATATAGGATGTGACATGTGACTAAAATATGAATATAAATGTTGATGGATGGAGAAGAAAAGGAAGACCACAAAAAAAAGATAAAGGAGTAAATGATAGCGTGATGATTGACAGGGCAGAATGGATCAAAATACGCGTTAATGGGCCTACCACACGCTCAAGCTTCACTACACTTTTGTCTGCGCGATTACACGGTGCACACAGTACATCGCGCGTGTAGTTATTAATGGTAATACAGTTTATAATAGAAGGCATTACTTGCGCGATGTACAGTGTGCACCGTGTAATCGCGCAGGCAAGACTGTGGTGAAGCCTGAGCATGTGGTAGGCCAATAAGCCAACCCCAAATAACATGTGACATCGCCAGAAAGATGATGACTCACTATTATAATGTGAAAGTATGTGATGATGACGACACGGGTGGCGCAGTTGCTCAAGCAATGGACTGCTGCGTGTCGCGGGTTTGATCCCCGCACGAAACAAATATTTGTATGGCCTACAGATAGTTGTTCCGGGTCTGGGTATTTGTGTATGTGAGTATTAATGTTTGTGAACGCACCCACGATACACGAGAAATTCCTAGAGTGGGGGGGGCATAGTTTCCTTTTTTTTAAAAGAAACCGATTTGTATGTTTGTTCGTCTTCCACGCAAAAATGGCGGAACGGATATGTGTGGAAGGCACACAGATATTTAATAACCTGGAATAACATAGATACTTTTTTATTCGGGTGTGGATAATTACTGAACACAGTGCGGGCTAAGCCGTAGGCCTAATCTAGTTAAGAAGTAAATGAAGTACCTACCTTGAATTTAGACTCGCCTACTGGGGCAGTGGCGTATGGTATGTTATAGAAGGCGTATAGATCCGCACTGGGGTGCTTGTGTCCTCGCACCGACCCTTGCGCAATTGTCACATCCCGCCAATCTCCGTCGGCTAAAACAGCCGTAACGCAGAAAAGAACCACACACGTCCACCACTTCATGGTTACGACTATAAACTGCTTTCTTCAATTCATTATTTTTGTAGTTTTAAACTATAAGTAAGATATCTTTATCTTGAAGTACTTGATTCGAGATTGTGAGTGAGTAATAAATAATTTTATCTTCCGTATGGCTTCCAAAATACCTTGAGCTCTTATTAGCATATTATGTGCTCCTGATTACGGTTACACATAATTTATTAATTCATGATGAACCACACCATACTCTGGGTCCGTAGACTGTTGATAAGCAGAGATTGTAATACAGACATGTTTTAAATCCGTAATGTGATGTGATAGTAACATTCCTAATGACTGAAAACAAAGAAACTAATTTGTATAGGAGGTATACAGGGTGTTTGGAAGGGAGCTGTACATACGCCTAGGGTAGAAACTAGGGATAGTCTGCTACCTACCCCCGCCCATTATATTGACCTTGGCCTCAAGGTTTTTTTTTAATTTATTATTATTTTTTATTTGACTTTTTGACTAAAACTACCTGTAGCTCAAAATCTATCCATGGGACCGGTCGGCTAATGGTCTTGTTTTAATCGTTAGAGTCTTAGGGTCCTGCAAAAAATTATTTTACACCAGAAAATTGTGGAGAAGAAAAGTTATGGGGCCTGAAGTACCGTAGTAAGGTAAAGAAATAATTTTAAATTAAAAAAAAACCTTGAGGCCAAGGTCAATATAATGGGCGGGGGTAGGTAGCAGACTATCCCTAGTTTCTACCCTAGGCGTATGTACAGCTCCCTTCCAAACACCCTGTATAACGTATCTTATCAAAAACGTATTTTATATGTTTGAATCATCATACATATTACATATTTTATCCCTGCTTCCCCTATTACCTACCTCAATCGAGAGTTTTCCTGCAGGAAAATTTTAGGCGTCTCATCAAAACGAAGCTGCTCACGGAAAATTTGCTTGATAGTGTTACGAGCTGGGTATGCGATAAATAAAAAACACTACCAATTAAACACACGAATTAACTTTATTACTCACAAAACACTTATACACAATCACTTCAACACTACTGAACACTTTATCGCACTCGAGTTCTCTTAGAACTTTTCGTTGTCTCGCTTTATAAGTAGACTGACTTGCTCTGCCCTCTGTCGGTCCTTTTATACCCAAACACACAAAAGTAGTTCGAGAAAATTCCCTAATATTCCATAAAGCATTCACAAAAAGACTAACAAACTAAAAAAAAACTTAAAGATAAAAGAACCAACAAAGAAGTTACTTTATGCCGTCGGCATACGGTCGAAATTACAATGGCAAGTGCCGCCGACGCCGGCCGAACGCTGACCTTGGCAAAACAATGTAGTAACTACAGTTTGGAAGTAGGTACTTAAAAGAATGTACTTGACTCTTCTAGGTGCTACACAGTTATTAGCGAGGTTTCTCGAAGATTCTGGATGACCTTCGTAACAATAGTAATCAAGTGCAAAAATGGACCGTGGATCCTGGACTAACATTGTGACGCGGTCAAAAATAATTAACAATCAACCAATTGATGAACGGATAGCGGTTAGCGGAGCAAAGTAACATACGTCCGTCTAGCAGCGCGCCTAATGCTATGTTCTCTTAGAACATTACAGCCTGCTTGAAACTTTTGTAAGGAAACTAGCTCCATCTTACCCTCATGAGGTAAACTACTAGCTCGTTAACCCGTTGGGTTACCACTTTATAACAGTGTTATAATTTAATCGAAAATAATAATATTGATAAATATATAAGCTAGTAAACCGTATTATTTTAATTCACACTAGTTTATTTTAGTAAATTGAAAAATTGAAATAACGAATTTAATAAACATTGCAAAAAGGTTTTCCGGTTATTTATGTCTTTCTCCTTCACTCCTATATATCTGTCTCGCTCGCACACTCCCCACCAGGCAGGCCCAAGCGCAGTCGAGAGGCTCGCAGGCATTCATGAACCATTGGCGTCTTGTTTTCCGACGAGTACGGTTGTCTTCACCTTCACTAAAGCTAGGAGTTCACCGTAAATAGAAGTATTACCTGCGCGTGAGTTAATTTCATATTTAAACGGTGTTACCGTTCGTATTTCAAGTCGATTTGATATTATTGTTCATAATTCAAATTGATTACGCAGGTATGTAACGTATTTTTAGCGTTATTTTTCTTGGTTTCTTTTTGTTTCTAGAAACATTTGCTTATTGTTCTTTCTCCTAATCTCAGTATAAAGTGTCATAATTATACTGTGTCCTAGTTGTGAATTTTTCTGTTTTACAGATACCTACCTATTAAAAAGTGTTTTACTTTTAGGATGGATAATTTAGATAAAAATAGTACATGTGTGAACGCGAGTGATGAGGAACCGCGACATGATTTATCGCGGGATCGTGTGCCAAAACCGACTCAATCCAGTTCTCGGAAACGTGCACGCTCAGCTAGGAGTTCATCATCTAGTAGCAGCCCTTCTTCGTCAAGTGATTCCACGGATTCTGCGAGCTCTTCCGACCGAAAGAAGAAACGTGGCCGTCACCACAAAAGAAGGGGGGGCAAACATAGTCGCAAATCACGGAAAGACAAGCGGCAGATGCAAAAGTTATTCCGAGAGGTGAGTGCATTACGTAATCAAATTGCTTTATCATCATCAGTGCCATGTGACGGTGCGGAGCCCGCGTCAGTTATTGACAACGACTTGTTGATTGATGACTGTGTTAGTGGCATCTTGTACAATGATGGTAGTGACGCGTGCTTGAGTGAGCCTACTCAGGTTCAACTGCCTTTCAATTTCGATATTGAAACAAAACTGAAAGAGCCTACGGTTTCTAAAGCACCCGATAATTTATTGAAAGCCCTTCAGGATATACAATATTTTAATAAAAGTGAATGGAGTGAGGTCAGGTACTCTGAAGTACAGAAATCATATTGCCATACGCCTGGTTTTATTGACCTAGAAGCTAATGAGGAGATTCGTGCGTATGATCAGTTGCGCCATTTGGCTTATGCTGACAAGGCTTACGCCGCTCTTACATTTTGTGCGCTGGAACAAAGGCAGGCGTTATCATCTACTTTGACAGAACTACTATCCTGGGCTCATGCAGAACAGGGTTTAAATTTTAATAGCTTGCAAGATAAGATCACGGAGGTTTTTTCTAAAGGTGATTTCCACAAAGCGTCTTCAGATTTGTTGCAGCTTATCTGTGGACACAGGGCTGAAGTTATGCAAATGCGCCGAGATGGAATAACTAGTCACGTTCGTGATCCTTTAATAAAGGCAACGCTACGCAAGATCCCACCATCCAACCGCCATTTATTCGAAAGCGAATCGTTTACCGCTGCCCTTGAAAAAATGGGTGGGGTTAAGAAGACATTCATGCCCTTAGTTAAACCTACAAGTGGCTCTGCTTCGCAAGCAGGACCAAGCAAGGCTGCACGCCACCCCCCGCAGGGGTCGGCTCACTATCATGGACCCTCGCAGGGTACCAGCCATGGATGTTGTGCCTCTGTGCCTCATCCACATTATCAATACCGCCAGTCTTCGCAAGACGGCTATCATGAACGTCCTCAGCGACAGAGCAACCAGGGTGACCGTCGCACGGCACCTACAAGCAACAACAGAGGTTCATTTCGCTCGCGAGGTGGCCGCCAAAACTACAAGCCTCAGAGTCACGGCAAAGGAAACCGTAAACGCCCCGGAGTCTCCTCGGACTACAACTCTGGGAACAAAAACCGTAAGTACTGACTCGACAGAATTCAGGGCGGGTCAACTAGCACTATTTTACAATCGATGGGAGGAAATGGGAGCTCCAAACTTTCTGTTGCGCATAATAACAGGGTATCGCATACCTTTTCTTCTAAAACCACCTCTAATGTTGCCACATTTGAGGAAAGGGCCCTACATCACACAGGTGTCCGAATCGATGTCGGCACTCATCAGTCGGATGAAAGATCAAGGTGAATTAGAAGCAGTACGGCGTTCCCCGAGCTTCCTGTCAACAATGTTTCTTGTGCCCAAGAGCGATGGCTCCGACCGCCCAATATTCAACTTAAGAGCTTTAAACGACTATGTAATCACGGAACCCTTCAGCCTGATAAATGTATTTCGTGTACCGGAGTTCCTCCAGCCAGGCGACTGGCTTTGCAAAGTAGACCTTTCGCAAGCTTACTTTCATTTACCAATATCTCCGGCACACAGAAGATTTTTGCGCCTCATTTACCAAGGGGAGCTATTAGAAACAGCTTACCTTTCGGCCTCAGTACAGCACCGAAGGTGTTTGCTTCTCTGAGCAACTGGGTCGCTCAAACATTGCGAGAACAGAATCTGCGCATAATTGTCTATCTAGACGACTTCTTGGTAGTTCACCAGGACAATTACATTCTGCAAACTCACGTTCGTACTCTCCTGAACCGTCTAGAATATCTAGGGTGGCAAGTAAATCTAAAGAAATCCGTTGTATCCCCACAAAAGAGTCTTGTGTATCTGGGAGTTCTGTGGGATCCTTGGGCCAACAAAAAGTCTCTGCCGCAAGACAAGGTCAGAAATCTTATCCACAAGGTCTCTGCAAGGCTGAACTTGGGCAAGGCTTGCCTGCAAGAATTGCAAAGCCTAGTGGGCCTTCTAAACTTTGCAAGTTTTGTGGTGCCACAGGGCAGACTACATCACCGATCTCTGCTCAGTTTCCTAAATGCATCTCTAAATATGCCAGTCAAGAAGGAGATCCACTTACCAGACGAAGTCCTAGAAGACCTTCAGTGGTGGCTTCACAACTGCCACCAAACATCTGCAATCCATCTACCACCACCAACTCACTTTGTAACCACAGACGCCTCCGATCTGGCTTGGGGAGCTCAGGTGGACGGTTACGCAGTGTCAGGTGTGTGGACTGCTCAAGAACAACATTTACATTGCAACCTAAAAGAGATGCTGGCAATCTTAAAAGTGCTGGAAACCCACGGGCCTCTACTGTGCAAGTCCACTGCTCTGTTCCAGTGCGACAATCGAACAGTTGTGGCCCACTTACGGAACGAGGGCGGCACGAGATCACCACCTCTGATGGAAGTAACGTACAGAGTGTTCCGCTTACTAGATTGTCATCAAATAAATCTGACAGTCAATTATATACCCGGCATTTACAACGGACATGCGGATCACCTCTCCAGACACAAGCTAGTACCAGAATGGCATCTTCTGCCCGCTTGCACGGAGAAGGTATTTCACAAGTTTGGCACTCCGGTAGTGGATCTATTTGCGTCCAGTCGAGCAAACGTGGTAGCCAACTACATGTCTCTGGATTTAACAGATACCCAAGCGTTATTCCACAATGCTTTTTCCCGGCAGTGGAACTACCACCTTGCGTGGGTGTTCCCACCACCATACCTGATACCCAAGGTGCTGACCCACCTCAATTCGGCGACCGGGCTGTACCTTTTAATTGTCCCCCGGTGGAGTCGGGTATTCTGGCGGGCCGATCTCAAAGCTCGAGCAGTAGCAGCTCCGTGGTCGATCACCAATCTCAAGGAGAATCTAATAGACACCACGACCGGTCTGCCACCCCCCAAGGTTCAAGAGATGGCGCTCGAAGTCTGGAAGTGTGGGGGTGGTCGAAGAGTTTGAATGAAGATCAAATACAATTACTTAGATCCTCGTGGCGTACTTCGACTCTTAAAACCTATAAGGTCGCGTGGAATCGATGGGTATCTTGGTCAAAAAAATATAATTTGGATCCTTTGTACCCAACAGGGCCCATTGTTGCTAGATATCTAGCGGACCTACATCTAGTCGACAAGTTTTCTTATAACACTATTTTGCTTCACAAATCGGTGGTGGCTACTCTATGTAATGCCGAAGATGCTGGACGAATAAGTTCGCATACATTAGTAAAACACGTCCTAAAGTCTATTGCTTTAAAGAAGCCTGTCGCCCAGAAGCCTCCTGTATGGAATACAGATGCCCTGACCTCCTTTTTAAGTTCAAACACTGTAGATGAAAATAACCCTTTTGCCACTTCTCGACATACAGCAACACTCCTCCTCCTGTGCTCAGGCAGACGAGTTCACGATCTGACATTGCTACTAGTGGACTCAGAGCATTGCATCGATGATGGCAGTAACATTATTTTAAAGCCAATATTTGGCTCTAAAACCGATAGTGACACTCATAGGCAATCGGGATGGAAGTTACTGCCTAATACGAGTAATAAAAATCTGGATCCTGTGTTTTGGGTCAGAAAATTAATTGATCTTCTTAAAGATAGAAGAGATTTCGGTAATTGTCCAAACTTATTTATAAATATCAGAGGACAAGCAAAGGCGGCCTCTCGCACTGTGATTGCGGGATGGGTCAAAACTGTACTAACAGAGGCTGGTATATCCGATACACCTGGAAGTCTACGATCAGCAGTATCTTCAAAAAATTGGTCTGATAACTTACCTCTGGATGAATTTTTGTCCAGAGGTTCAACCCAGCTGATTAAATTTTTATTTTCTGTGTTAATCTTTTAGAACACAGATTATACTAATAGAATAGAGTGACTGTTGTGATTACAGAATTGTTAATGATTGATTTTTGTTGTATTAATTTCTTGCACACTCCAAAACTGTTTAATATAATAATATATTATCTTCCAAAATAATGGATATCTATCGCTTAATCCATAGGTATAGATTATTTTCCTGAAGTCAATCAAACTTATTTCACATTGGCGTCCCCACCACCAGGCGATAACAAACACGTCTCAAATAGTAAGCTTCAAATAACGGTCATGGATTTAATAGAAGCGTTTTTCCTGAAATAAAACGCATATTAAATACTTACCTTATTTGAAGCTTACAATTAATTTCTGCCTGGTATTTTCGACTCAATGGTTCATGAATGCCTGCGAGCCTCTCGACTGCGCTTGGGCCTGCCTGGTGGGGAGTGTGCGAGCGAGACAGATATATAGGAGTGAAGGAGAAAGACATAAATAACCGGAAAACAGATAGGGCCTATCTCAAATAGTAAGCTTCAAATAAGGTAAGTATTTAATATGCGTTTTATTTCAGGAAAAACGCTTCTATTTTGATTTCATTCGAAATTTCAGGTGAGATTGTTGGAAAAACGTTTTCGACTTCGAGTTGAGTCGCTGAAACTGGTTTTCAACTTTGAGTTGAGCCGCTGCTCTTCCGTACGCCAGTACCAGTGACCAGGTCACAAGTGCTCTTGTTTTGTGAGATAGGACTCTGTGTGAGAAATTGACTCTTGTTTGGTTTGAGACAGGACTCCTAGTTAGTGATGAGTGTGAGAAATTGACTCTTGTTTGGTTTGAGTTGAGATAGGACTCGTGGTTAGTGTTGTGAGAAATTGACTCTTCTGTGGTTCATGTAGTGTTCAACTTAGCACGTACAATGTCTTTCATGTCGTTTTGTGTGCCTGGCTGTACGGTCACTATAGAAGACAGTTGATATACACCATATTTTATTATTCTGTTGTTTATTTTACATGAATAAAGCTTAGTCAAAAAGTAATTTATCATTAAAATATTCCAGGTGTGTCGCAAAAACAAAAGAAAAAAAAATGCTGCAAAACATAAAGAATATTTATTAAATAAAAATGTTTTATTTTGTCTTAATAACTGGTGCAAAGAGGTAAAAGGTTGTTTGGAAAGGCACCATTACCTATGTGATACAACAGATTCTATAAAAGTTCAGGCCTGGAACCACCACCAAAAATATAAATTGAGGAAGAGAATGAGGCAAATTGGTATTGAGGTAAATGTTTCAAAAGTGTCATTACTAGCCGTAGTCCCGTATTCTCTTCCACAATTTATATTATGCCTAAATAACTTATGATTAATAAAACTTTTCAAACATACATTTGTTACTTTTCATAAAACTGCTTAAAAGTTTGTGTGCATAGTTTTCAAAAGCATTCTAAAATGTTAGAAACCTGGGGGTCTAAAATGGCCACTATAGCAGATCATAATATGAATTGCGTAAAATATACCTATCATAATAGTAATGCGTCTGTGAACATTTAGGAAAATAGATGTAGGAAAATAATACGAATTGCGTTACAATTCGTATATAAAAAGTCCATTTTACGTTTTTTAACGCAATTCAAATTATGATCTGCTAAAGTAGCCATTTTAGACCCCCTGGTCGAAATATTTTCGATGCTTTCCGTGGGTTTTACCTGTTTTTTATTCGTTTAGCAGAAAACTTTTTTTTGTCAACATGAATATTTTTAATAAATTAACTAAAACTATTTCTACCAAACGATAATCTTTTGACACACATGTCAATAAAATCAGACAATTATAATATACTTTCAATTTTGTGAGAATGATGAAAGTTATTATATTTTTAACTTTGATAAAACATTCACATACAACAGGCCTGCAAAATTAAGGATATTATTAGATAGGATCGTAGCAAGCGAGATTTGTATTAATTGAATACCTACTACTTGTTATGTACACTCGAGAGCAATGAATCCGGGTCACTTAAAGAATGTTAAAAATCTCGGAAACTAAAAATGATAGGTTAATGCAATAAATTGTATTTAATAGACAATGTAATACTCCATAAATGAAAGTAAAAAAAAATATGAGTCACCATAAATTTTATTAACACAAAATTACATTAAGAAAAAAACTGCTGATCTCTCCTTAAAACAAAAATAGGAAACATGAAATTTTTGAACTTTATTACGATTTTCTTGAATTTTAATACTTCGTATTGCCTCCTCGTGCTTCCATTACTGCGTTTACGCGGTTTGGCATGCTGTACACCAAGTTCCTTATACGATTTTAGGGAATATTCTCCCATTCCTCTGTGAGAGCAATTTTGAGCCCACGAAGCGTGATTGGGGGAGGGTTTCGTTGTTTTACGCATCTGCCTAGCTCGTCCCAAGCATGCTCGATCGGGTTGATATCCGGGCTGCGCGCTGGCCACTCCATACGAGTAATGTTCATCTCTTGAAGGTAGTCATTCACAATCCTACCTGTATGAGGTCGGGCATTGTCATGCATAAATATAGCATCCTCACCTAAATTGACCATAAATGGACCAACGTGATCATTGAGGATTTCTTCCACATATCTTACGCTAGTTAAAGAGCCGTTTTCTATGATCACCAGCTCTGTGCGACTTTCAGAAGAAATTCCGGCCCTCACAAGTACAGACCCACCACCGTAGGCTACTTTTTCTTCGATGCATGCTTGCTTGAATCTTTCCCCTGGTCTTCGATACACTCTGTGTCTTCCATCGTGCTTGTAGAGCATAAATTTTGATTCGTCGGAGAACATAACTTTTGACCAATCTTCAATACTCCAATTTACGTGGCTCTGGGCATATCTTAGTCTTGAAATACGATGCCCACGCTCCAGTTTAGGGCCGTTTGCAGGTCTAAGGGGTTTTAAGTTAGATTCAGCAAGCCGACGTCTTACTGTCCATGCACTTGGGTTACTTCCTCCGAGGCGTCGAAACTGATTTGTGAGTTCAGTTCCTGTGAGAAAGCGATTTCGAAGCATGGTGTTCACCAAGTGTCGGTCTTCTCGTGCTGTGGTACACCTGGTTCTGCCCGTTCCTGATCTGCGTAGGTTAGAACCAGTTTCTTCGTAACGTCGGAGAACTCTTTGTACTGTTGACAGCGACACACCGACAGTCCTGGCTGTATCGCGCTGACTCCGGCCGGTTTCCAGCATTGTAAGTATTCTGGTGCATTCTTCAGGCGTAAGCGACATAATTTCAGCTTGAATAATGGATATAGAGCACTATCAACATGGTTTATGTACCCACATAAATGACAGATTACAAACAAAAGCAAAACCAAATGCTGTAATTTCGTAGTTCCATCTTCGAAAGTGGCCCTTTTTCAAATTTGATTTTTTTATGATATAACTTTACAATAACTAAGAAGTTTTAATACCTTCATTTAAGGAGTATTACATTGTCTATTAAATACAATTTATTGCATTAACCTAGCATTTTTAGTTTCCGAGATTTTTAGGATTCTTTAAGTGACCCGGATTCATTGCTCTCGAGTGTATTTATTAAGAAAATTCATTGTAAAACTGTGTTATCTAATTTCAAAAATAAAAATAAAAGTTTGTAAGTAATTTACGTTTTTTATAACAGACAATAAAATCGTTAAATCGACTCTTTCCTGTAAATAGATTTTTGACAATAATTTTAAAGAGATAAGTCAATAATCTCTATGGAAAAATGTCGATATATACCTATTTAACAGAATGTATTGAAGAGGCCATAGCTATAGGTGTACGTAGCTATACTTATAGATGTAGTTCACCCACGGCGGATAGATGGCGCTGCTTGTATGATAACGGAATCACTGTCGAGAGTACCGTCTATCTCCTTAGATATATTGTAGTTGTAGTCTTTGGCGATCACTGTCGGTGTCGGTTTGCATACGTAGGAATGTGAAGCGCGATGACGTGACGCTCGTAACTTCATAAGATAATTAATTATTTTAAAATAAGTTGAGTAGTCAAAAAAAACAACCAAGTTTTGTACTAAAATAAGATACGTTATTGTTATAAATTTTACCAACGTACGTCGATGAGTAGTACATACTCTTATTTTTTTGCTCGTGACTAAATTTATTCAATAAGAGTTTGCAGTATTACATTTATATCCTTATGGCTAATTTTATAAATTTACAAAAGAATCTACCATCTGTAACCGAACTAGGCAAAAGCCTGTATTTCGGCTATCAGCGCCAAACCCCTCAAATATTAATAATTAATAGTAGCCATCAAATAGACATGTTAATTCAGCAAAACAAATTATAATTTGAAAATTGATACTTAGAGAAGTAAAAAAAAAAAATATTAAAATCATTGAGGCAAAAATATAAATAAAAATTATTAACATTTTTCCTCTACATAAAATCACAAATAAATTAGATCATTAAATTAAGATCAAAGAAGTAATGTAAACAATAAAATCGAACGATCATGTCAAAAATTCATTTATATATAAACACAAGAAATACAGAAAAACCCATAAATAAAATCTTTGAAACAAATATTAAAACCATTACAATGATGTCATTCAATAATACAATTAAAAACAAAGCAATATTAATAGATTTTGCCAATATACAAAAATAAAAGAAGTTGGGTGGAGTGTGTAAGTATGGATGTCTCTGAATCTCAGGTCCATCTTTACCGACAAGAACAATGTCGTCGGAAAAAAACATGCACCAGGGTGCCTCTTTGGATCCCGTCGGGGCTGCGGGTTGTTCACAAGTTACCGCGGCCTCGACATATAGGGCTAAGAAGGAACATGGGTGGTTTTAAGTCAGTAGAAGTCTGACACTCCCTTTCGCTCTGCCCAAGAGCGGGAGGGGTTATTTGATGATTTTCCACCCGCCAAAAAAAAAAAGGTTGCCTCTTAACATGAAAAATTTCAGGTAAGAGTGATCATTGGTATTACAAATCATTAGGAAGAACAATTTAGGGTAAAGAACTTTAGTTGCGCCAATATTACCCAAGGAAACGACATGGGTACTCCTTTACAATAATTTTGGTTTTATAATGTTATGTATGTTACAGCGTCAGTTTAGTAGGTACTTAATTTAGTATGGATAGACAGCATAGGCCCGACAATAAGTCGTTGCTTACTTTACAAAAACGTAAAACAAGATAAAAAGTGAACAAGCATCTAGGAATCTAAAAGGCGTAGTGGACAGCTTTTAATATGATCGCACGTTTATGACACACGCTGTATACATTAATCTAACGATTTGACACGGAATGACCCGCATTTGCATGGATGAGTCGTAAATGGCCATTGCGGAATATGGGATGCCACGCAGATGGTCATAGGGATAATGACATAATCACTAAACACGTGTACAAACTGGGATAAGCCTAGTTGCCTAGCACCACGGATAAATATGGTGATAATATGGTGCTTATCCTAGTTGTAAACGCCCCTTTGTAACTATTGACCTTGCTTTCAATCTTCTGCTAACATGGAGGGAAGACGAAATTATGGTTTTCCTACCCCTCCGCTATTCTTCTCTGATTAAATCGTTGCGGGATCCAAGAACATTTAATTCTTTCTCTGGAGCTTCGTCGAACTTCATTGTCTCGGCGCTGTTTTGGTGGTCGCCACTGTTGATTCTGGCTTTCAGGAGTTGCAGTGGTTTGAGAATATTGTGGGGGGTTTGTCACTAGATTGATCACACTATCGCTTCGTGGAATAACTTTATCCTCAAAGCAGAGTGCCTATACAATTTAAAAACCTACACAAAAGTGATAACGATGATGGATTGATTCAAGGTTCAGAAAGGCTTACGCTAATTCTGTGGAAGGTCGATTTAGAAATACGAAACATATTTAAGCGATATTTTAAGCCTCTTATATAGTAGTACCTAGTCTAAGCAATATAATGGCGTTTCTATATCAAATGTAAACATAAACCTGTTATCTTTTTGGTAAAATAAATATGGGCCGCGGGTTGTACACTAGTTATCGCGGCCTCGACATAGAGGGCTAAGAAGGAACATGGGTGGTTTTTAGTCAGCAGAAGTCTGAGAAGGGAGTCTCAGACTTCTACTGACTAAAAACGCTCGTTCGCTCTGCCCAAGAGCGGGAGGGGTTATTTGATGATCTTTAACACGCCAAAAAAAAAAAACAAAATTAGGGGTTACTTTACACCCTGTATATACAATGAACCTCTTTTGTCGATTCATTGAAGCTGTGGTTTTTAACGTAATTGTGGTTTTTAGCTAGCTTTTATGATGACCCACAATCCAGTTTCCGATTGAGCTGAAATTTTGTAGACAATCATGTTTAGTTGCTGCAATCGTGGTCGAGTAGTTTAGACATTTGCCTAGTGACCCGGTGGTCGTGGGTTCGATAGGACATTGCAGGCTTGAATCACCTGATTGTCTGATAAAAAGATGATTCCGTTCTTCGGAAGGCAGGTATAAGCCGGTGGTCCCGGCCGCCAAATGGCGGTCGTCAAACCATGTCAGATGCCTTTGAGACGGTTTAGCAACTCTGACGCTAGGGTGTGTGTCGTCAGACCTTACTGCCCACACGATAAGAATAAGAAGTTCGAATGACAATGCATGGTGAGCTAAATGTCGTCATTCTAAATCATATTGTTGATTCTCCACCCACAAAAAAAAAAGCGTAACTTTCTGACGGTTACCATCCATTTAAACCCATCGACTTTTAAACAGTTCTACAAAAACCTAATATTACATTAAATAATTTTACTCAAAAATGCATGTAATGTTGTCATTATTTTGACAAACTTGTTTGAGCAAAGTCGACCTTGCCGGTCTGTTTCAAGGAGCGGCCGGCAAAGTTTTGCTGGCCGCTCTAACAGGCCGGCAATGTTTTGCCGGCCGCTATTTTGACGTTTCAACGTTTTAAAAAATCAATTCCAAAAAGATTTTATTTAAAACACAGCTGTTTGTACGTCTAAAGGTAAAAAAAAAAAAGATTTAAATGAAGTAATAAATGAAGAAATAATCCAGCAGTCAAACACCGCATTAGAATTATCACAAACTATCAGTAATATCAAACCGGGAAAGTCGGTGTTGAATTTTAGTAACTGTACTTTTCATAATTGTCATTTTAATTAAAAGTCTAGTTAATTAATATATTTTTTATTTAAATTACTTGCTGGTTTTATTTAGATTAGGTACTTGCATTTTTGAGTAAAGCACTATACAAACCTTGGCCCACAATGACTGCTTCGCTGGTCACGCTATGATTGCCTCGAGCTAGCCTAGCTACGCTCTAGGCCTTTCAGCTTGGCCATCATTGCAGCCCTTGCTGTCCTTGCTGTAAAGGCCTCGACCTACGGTCTCGGCCTTTATCTCAGCTCGTCCATCAAGTGCTGCACGCTGACCGCGCTGTGTCGGCCTGGAGCTGCGCTACGCTGCGCTGTCAGCCATCATCAGCGCGACCAGCAAAGTAGTCATTATAGACCGCGGCAGTAATGTACTATAACTGCTAAGTAACCAAATGATTAATCAACTATCATTCAAATCTTAATCAATAATAATTTAATATTCATCGGAAGCTGACGATCGGAAGGTGTCGTAAAAAAAAGTATTCTTAATATTTAACATTACTAAATATCAAACTAAAAATCACTAAATAATTACTTTACAATTAAATACAACTTACTCAATCAAATCACAATAATTGATTTTCACTAACTAACATTGATAATATAATTAAGTCGAACTGGTATAAGCAGTACCGGAAGTCTGTAACATATTTTACGACTGTATTACGTTACTCCGAAGTTCGAAATACCGATGTACGGTATACAGAAAGTTTGTGAGTCCGAATTACGTGACTCAGAATGTATGCTATGACGAAGTACGGTATTCCGAATGTCCGTTACTCCAAAGTACGTTACTCCGAAAGTTTGCCACTACGAAGTACTGTATTCAGAATGTTCACCATTCCGATGAACGTTACTCCGTTACATCATTCTTTCTTTCAATAACCCGAAAGGGAGTATCCTCATATCTGTTTATTTGGATAGTGCCTTACGGTCAACATTCAGAAGTATGAGTGAAGCGTGGCATTACAGCTCGCTTGTTGTAGGAACGAGCACACTGTATATGAAACACCCGGAACTACCAGAATTATACGCACACTACACAGTTTAAGACAGAAGATCTATTTTCATACATAAGACGAAGAGTTTTATGACTAACAGGCGTATAAGTGCGAAAGTGTGAAGAGATGGATGTAAAAAGTACTCCTGATTAATATTATGAAAAGAATGTATCCTATCTTGTTCAAATTATCATCCAAGATCGGTCACCAAATGTGGTACAAAAGATGGTTAAAATAACATTTATGAGTATGTTAGAAATAGCATATAAAAGCATGCAAATATTAACTTGACACTGTTTTTTCTATACACACATACTCTCAAACTTTCGTACTTATCTTTTAATAAAACGTGTAAAATAAGATCCTGCGGAAGCAGACTCCCTCAAATTTCTGTTAGTTTCCTATCAACTCGTGCGCATACATATCACTTGAAGTTTACGAGACAGTGGCACTTGGCAGCGGCTGTAAACTAGCGTTTAACGACGTGCGATGACGCTAACAGCGGCCATGCGCCCGCGCCAGTTGCCAGCCGCTGCGATACGCGTAGCTGCGAGGGCGATCAACGGCTGTACCCCTAGCAGGAACTAATAGCAGTACAGATAGTAGTAACTCATAATCGGGGGGCACGGTAGCGCCCCCGCCAAGTCGAGCGCGAAGCAAACACTGCCGTACCATCCTTTACTGGAACCATTTCGCCGCATTTTCAGGCCCCTATTTGAGAACCTCTGGATAAGACCAGGGTGTCTAAAATGGCCGATTTAGCAGAATCGTAATATAAATCATGTTAAAAATTCTTAAAATGGACTTTATGAATTTTTAACGTGATTCAAGATTCTGCGTGGACTCTGATAAAGCGGCCATTTTGGACCCGCAGAACGCAGTAATTTTCGTCATCCAGTAAGCTATAAAATCACACTTAAAAGAAATAAAATAGTACAGAGTTAGGGTTTAATGGCCACATAAAGGGAAAACTATAAAAACTTGCAATTTCAGTCTAGTTTTTTAGTTTTCCTATACATTAATATGGGATTATAAAGTTAAACACTTCACACTGACCCTGAAAAGATAGCTGACTTTTTTAATAATTTCTTTATTGACATAATGAATAGCACAGTTTGACCCATCTATTGACTTTACACCACCCATGATATACAGGGTGTCCAAGAACCTGGCGTCCAACTGGATTCCCACGATGCCCCAAGTTCTAACAGTACTCAGAAAAATATTTTAAAAAATCCACCCCATGTACTTACAGAATTATACTGATTTCAAAAAAAAAGGGGAAATGAGCACCCTGTGACATACATACTTTTGAATGCTGTGACTGCTAATGCTGATAATTTCGATATTTCTTGGAGGTTTTGTAATCTAGGGTATTGCTGTGTCTAAATAGAATGTAAAAATAAAGTACTTATTGTACCATTTTAAAATAAAATATTATTTTAACTAAAGGTGATATGGAAAACTATTGAATTTCGCAACTTTGACCGACTGTAGTGTAAAAAAAATGTACCAAAATAGTATGGCAAGTGACGTCAAATTTTGACGCGTTTATTCCTCTTTTTAAAAAGGTATAATACTTACACATTAATTTGAAAAAAAAAATTTTTGATAATATTTTTACTCAACAACCCAATTTTTACGATGTCTTACAGAATTCTTAGAAAGAAAAATTTACGACGAATTGAATCTAACCTCTAAAGAATTACTATTGTATGCTCATAAAAATAACAACAGGCCTCTCAAAAAACAGGTTAGACCGTAAGGGACGGTATGTGCATGCATCTCACCATAGTGATTCGTTATTACAACAGGAGGGAGCAAGACAGAAACTATCTTTGCGATTTGCTGGTTCTTCTTTATGGTACCCCATTATTCAGGTAAGAGTGAGGGAGAAAAAGGTTAGAGGTGCGAGTGAGATAGATAGTGACGCTATCTGGGATCGTGCTATTTAGGATAACAGTACGGTCAGTACGCGTCACTGCCTCCTGCCGTTACTACGCACCTCTCTCTTATTGTTACCATTGATCACGTACTACGATTTAAAGCTTTGTTTATTGGACTCGATTACTCTTTGTGCTCTGGACTTTGAAACGAACTCTTTACGACGACCTTTGCCTGTGTTTGGACAGTTTGTGTTTTGTGTGTGCTACCATGGCGACCTACACTCCGCAAGAATACGCAAATATGCACTACATTTATGGAGAATGTAGAGGTAATGGACGAGCTGCAGCGAGACTTTACAGAGAAAGGTATCCGAGGGCTACGCGATATCCCGACCATCGAGTTTTCATTAATGTGCACAGATCACTATGTGACGGGCGGTTCCCCAATCAAGTAGCTGGTGAAGGACGACCCGTAAATGACTTCATACGCGATGAAGTTTTAGAGGCGGTGTCGGCAAATCCAAGCATCTCTGTGCGAGGAATAGAAGCTGATACGGGGATACCGAAGAGCACAGCACACAGTATTCTCCAAAAAGAAGAATATCATCCGTACCACGTACAGCGAGTGCAAAGTCTTTTACCTCGAGACTATCCGAGCCGAGTCGCGTTTTGTGAAACAATCCTGCAAAAACATCGAGAAGACGAAAACTTTATCGACAAAATTTTGTGGTCAGATGAATCAACATTTAAGAAGGATGGCTACATGAACCTACACAACTTGCACGAGTGGCATGTGGAAAATCCGCACTTGATGCGAGAAGATAGATCCCAGTACCGGTTCAAAGTGAACATGTGGACCGGTATTCTCTGTGGGAATATTATTGGTCCATTTGAGATGCCCGAGAATTTGACTGGCGAATCATATTTAAATTTTCTTCAAAATGATTTGCCAAACTTACTAGAAGAGACCCCACCAGATATGTGGTTCCAACACGACGGCTGTCCAGCACATTTTCGCGTATCCGTTAGAGAGTTTTTGGACGAGCAATACCCGAACAGGTGGATTGGGCGATCAGGAACAATCCCGTGGCCAGCCCGCTCACCTGACTTAAATCCGCTGGATTTTTTTTTCTGGGGAACTATGAAGGAGCTCGTTTATGCGAAGCCCATTAATGACATCGCTGACCTTCGTGAGAAGATAACACAAGCAGTGCAGGTGATACGTCAAAAAAGTTACTCGCGAAACATAAAGCGGTCCTTTTTAAGGAGAGTGAGAGCTTGTATTGCCGCGGGTGGTCAACATTTTGAACATTTATTGTAATAAAATATCTTTAAACTAACATTCTTTGCTTTTATTCTACTGGGAACCCATCTACCTGTGTGTATTTCCTTCTTGCTCACTCTTGGAACCGAAGTAAATAATAGTAGTAACATAACAGTTTCTAAGATAAGAAAGGGTCCGACAGTTACCGTTAGTAGGTAGGCACTTCGTAAAAATTGGGTTGTTGAGTAAAAATATTATCAAAAATTTTTTTTTTCAAATTAATGTGTAAGTATTATACCTTTTTAAAAAGAGGAATAAACGCGTCAAAATTTGACGTCACTTGCCATACTATTTTGGTACATTTTTTTTACACTACAGTCGGTCAAAGTTGCGAAATTCAATAGTTTTCCATATCACCTTTAGTTAAAATAATATTTTATTTTAAAATGGTACAATAAGTACTTTATTTTTACATTCTATTTAGACACAGCAATACCCTAGATTACAAAACCTCCAAGAAATATCGAAATTATCAGCATTAGCAGTCACAGCATTCAAAAGTATGTATGTCACAGGGTGCTCATTTCCCCTTTTTTTTTGAAATCAGTATAATTCTGTAAGTACATGGGGTGGATTTTTTAAAATATTTTTCTGAGTACTGTTAGAACTTGGGGCATCGTGGGAATCCAGTTGGACGCCAGGTTCTTGGACACCCTGTATAATCCAAACACAATGTATTTGACCCCAACAAATGACACCGATGTACGTAAAATAATTAGCTCTTTAAAATCAACCAATTCTACAGGCTACGACGACATTAACACAAAAATTATCAAACTATGCTCTGCGTTTTTATCTAAACATATTGGACATATTATTAACTTATCAATTACGCAAGGTATATTTCCTGCACGGTTAAAATTCTCTATTGTTAAACCAATCCACAAGAAAGGTGATAGAATTGATGTAAATAATTACCGCCCCTTAACACTCATACCAATATTGTCAAAGATATTTGTAAAGGTCATGCATGATAAACTCTCCAGTTACATAGCCAAATTCAACATCATGAATAAAAATCAATTTGGTTTCCGAAAAAATAAATCTCTCATCAGCTTGTTTTGCGCTTCTAAAATTAATAACGAAAAGCCTGAATGATAAACTCCCTATAGTCTGCATTTTTTTAGACATGTCCAAAGCGTTTGATTTCGTTAATCATAAACTTTTAATTTATAAATTAGACTTTGGTGTCCAGGGTCTATTGATGGAGCTGGAAGGTGGCCATAGCAATTCCGTTATAAAACGATATAACCCTATCGAGTTTGGACTCGTTTGATTTGCCTTGTCGAGTAGTTTGTCTTTAGATGATGTTCAGGGTTCTGAATAGTTCTGATGATGGAGCTGGATGGTGGCCATGGAAATTCCGTTATAAACCACAAGACCCTATCGAGTTTGAGCTCATTTGATTTGTCTCGATGAGTTCTCTGTCTTTAGTTGGTAACCAGGATCTGATGATGGAGCTGGAAGATAGCCATTGGAACTCCGTTATAGAACGACATAACCCATCGAGTTTAGACTCGTTTGAGTCGTCTTGACGAGTACTTTGTCTTTAGATGGTCTCCGAGGTCTGTTGATGGAGCTTAAAGGTGGCCATAGGAATTCCATTATAAAACGACTTGACTTTGTCGAGTTTTTACTCGTTTGATTCAGCTTGTCGAGTAGGTACTTTAGCAGTACTTCAAATCGATGAATAAGACTGCTCCAAGTGCGAATAAACCTTGTATTGTTGATTCATTAAACAAAATAGATAGAATGAGAGACGCTACAAAAAGAAATGAGATCCCACCAAAAACAAGACTTGTAAAAAAGCCAAGCCGCGCAACTCAGTCCTTTTACCGGTTTGGCTTTTTTTACAAGTTTTGTTTTGGTGGGTAGTAATTATGTTTACTTCGTGTTGTTTAGTAGTAGTAATCAAGTTAGGAAGCAGCTCCACCAAAAAGAAGTAATAACAATATATTTCTAGTAAATAATTCTAACGGACAAAAACCTAACACATAACGATATCGACGTTATATCCGCATTGGATGTTAGGTGGAGTAAATCACTAAAATAAAGCCTCTAGTACATTGTTACCATAAGGTTGAACCGTTGAAAGCAGCCCGTCAGGGCTGCGGGATGTTGTAATAGATACCGTGTACAACCGAGGGTCGACTTGGAGAGGGATTCGAAATAACACCACTGAATTACGTCACTACCCGTATATTGAATTATTAGTTAAACGTAACTCCGTTGGGTGCGCTGCTCACAACATCAAATAATCCACCGGACCCAACTAAATGCATGTAACGAAACCATAGCGACTTTTAATTTTTCCTGTGCTGCCATCTATCGAGCGATGCGGTACTATTTAATCGAACTGTATTAACTAAGTGATCGCGCTATGATTTCGTTTCCTGCTCAGACATACCGCCCACCAAGGACATACTGCCCAATGTCCTTCCACACCGCCCACCGTGCCAAAGTAATTTGAATTGGTTGAACATAGGGTGTGCCAATGTTCCTGGTGAGGAGCTTACCCAATTTAACAACAAATCATAATATCTAAGCCTTAACTATACTAGCAATTAACAAAAAAATATAACCTAACATGTACTCGTATTGCTTAAGAATAAAGTTACAAGTTCAATCGGTTACAGGGAGCACACATAATTTGGACGTCGGTCTTTTTATAGTAGACGACTGTGTACGTAAAGTAACAACCCGGGTAACACCATCCGATCCCGGATGTTTCGCTGTAATCCTACCCAGTAACCACTTGCCAGGGGGCAAATTATCTTCCTTGACTAAGACCACTTCACCAATGGATGGTTCCGGGGTTTTGAAAGCCCACTTATGCCTCTGCAAGAATTGGTGAAGGTAGTCGTGCGACCATCGACGCCAGAAATCCTGCATCATTCTCTGGTGGAGTTGCCATCGTTGCAAACTACTTGTATTACAACCTTCATAATTTGAGTCTGGAGGTACAACGAGTGGTTCCCCCACCAGAAAATGACCTGGAGTTAAAATTATTAACTTATCTTGATCCTCGACATAGGATAACGGTCTCGAATTAAGGCACGCTTCTATTTGAGCCAGCACCGTCGCAATTTCTTCATAGGTTAGCGTGGAGTCTCCCACGACCCTCTTAAGATGATACTTTGTGGACTTTATCCCTGCCTCCCAAAGGCCCCCAAAGTTTGGCGAGTGAGGAGGGATAAAGTGCCACTCAGTACCATTGGTGGCAAGTTCCTCTGCTAATTCTGAATTGAAATTGGATTTTTCTTCTGTAAATAACTGCCGTAATTCTCGTGCTGCTCCAACGAAATTTGTGCCATTGTCGCTGTGCAACTCAGCACATCGACCACGCCTTGCCACAAATCTCTTGAACGCAGCCAGAAAACCCTTTGTACTCAGTTCACTAACCGCTTCTAAATGCACTGCTCTCGTAGACATGCATATGAACAATGCTATGTAGCCCTTGTAAGATTTGTTTCCTCGACCTTTTGAAACCCTTATATTAATGGGGCCCGCGTAATCCACTCCACTACACAGAAATGGCTTGTTGGGTGTAACCCGTGCCGAAGGTAGTTGTCCCATTAATTGTGTTCTAACCTTAGATGCATGTCTCAGGCATTTAACACATTCCCTTACATGCTTTTTAACTGAAAGGTTAACTCCGATAATCCAATATTTGGACCGCAAATAGGTTATCACGAATTGCGGACCACCATGAATGGTTTTCTGATGTGCATCGGCAATCAGGAGACATGTGAGAAAGGACTCTTTCGGTATCAAAATGGGGTGAACCCTATCATAATTTAATTGGGACCTCTCAAGCCGCCCTCCAACTCTTATGATCCCCTTTGAATCCAAAAATATATTCAATGATTTTAGACACCCTTTTCCCTGATATTGATTATTTCTCAATTCTTCTAATTCATTTGCGAACCCTTCTTCTTGACATTTCTTTACACATATCTCTGTTGCCTCTTCCAGTTCTTGCTTACTCAAATGTTTCGGCCTGATTCCTTGCTTTTGTAGTCTAAAAAACCGGCGACAATAAGCTATAACTCGGATCATTCTTGGCAGTGTCGAAAATCTCTTCCAAAATGTTACATCCAACGTAGATGCGTGTACCTTAATTTCTTCTAAACGCGTTATAAGATGTTTGGGCCTTTTATATTCGACATCCGGATCCTTTAGGAAGCTCGGCCCTTCCCACCATATAGAAGTACCTACAAGTTCTGAAGGAGAAACACCCCGCGACGCACAATCTGCAGGATTTTGCTTAGTTGGCACATGTGCCCAGTGATACGTGTCTAATGTGGTTAAAATATCAGAAACCCGATTGGCTACAAAGGTTTTCCAGCGGCATGGATGACAATTTAACCATGCCAATACTACCTCACTGTCGGTCCATGCATGCCAATCAGCCTTTGGTATACCCATAACTTCACCTACTTCCGCTATTAATTTAGTAACTAGAACTGCTCCACAGAGTTCCAGTCTTGGGATAGACACTTGTTTAATAGGCGCTACCTTTGTTTTGGATGCTATTAGCGACGTATGAACATTTCCCAAATTATCCACCACCCTAAGGTAAACGACTGCTGCATACGCTAACTTTGATGCGTCTGAAAACCCGTGTAACTCTGACTTCGTGTTATTAGGACCAGTGTGTAACCATCGAGGAATTTTAATCTGAACCAGAGAAGCCAAGCTGTGATGGTAAGTACTCCATTCTTGTTCTAAATTGCTTGGGATTTCTTGATCCCAATCTAACCCTGCTAACCACAATTTCTGTATATATATTTTAGCTAATATTATGCTAGGCGCTAACCATCCCAGAGGGTCAAACAAACGCGATATTTCCGAAATAATTTTTCTTTTTGTTGCAGGTCCAGTAATCGTCGGGAGTTCCAGAGAGTATTGGAAGAAGTCTTCGCTTGAATTCCATGTAAGTCCCAATATTTTTGTTATATCATCCATTTTTATTCTTAACTCTTCATCTGTAGATCCTTTCTCATCTCTTACAATATTGAATAACTCTTTACTATTGCTCATCCACTTTTGCAACTTAAATCCGCCTTTACTCAACGTATCATTAATTTCTGTGAAGATTTTGATGCCCTTTTCTATATTTTCAGCTCCAGTCATCAAATCGTCCATGTAAAAGTCATTTAAAATTATTTTCTTTATTTCAGGACGATCTTCACACTCGTCATATGCCACTTGGTGAAGAGCACGAACTGCCAAATATGGTGCTGAAGCAGTACCGAATGTCACCGTCTTCAGTTCGTATTCTTCTATTTCCTTTTCAGTACTATCCCTCCAAAGTATGCGTTGGAATATCGTGTCTTTGCGGTCCACCAAAACTTGTCGATACATTTTAATTATATCGGCAACCAAACATATCTGGTAGGATCTCCAACGCATTATAATGTGCCGAAGTTCTGCCTGCAAGGTGGGTCCAATCAACAAATTGTCGTTAAGTGACATTCCATTTGAACCTTTACAGGACGCATCGAATACGACTCGCACCTTTGTAGTATCCTTATCCGCGCGGACGACGGCGTGGTGTGGTAAGTATATGGCTTCTTTAATTTTTATTTTATCTTGTGATACCTTTTCCATATGTTGTAATTCCAAATATTCATGTATTACCTTTTTGTAATCTTGTTTTAATTGATTATTCCTTCCTAATTTTAATTCTAAGCCTTTAAATCTTTTTTCAGCTATACTCTTTGAGTCGCCAAACTTGCCAACCAGCTTTGCATCCCGCAACGGCAATCTGACGATATATCTGCCATCTTTATTCCGCAATGTAGAAGTCGTAAACAATTGTTCACATTTGACTTCATCTTCCGTGAGCATCCTTTTTGCAGATGGTTCCGCCTCTAATTCCCAAAATTTTCTTAGCATATCATCATCTTGGACACTGGAATGCATCACAGTAATATGTGAGTGGATATTAGGACCATTGTCCACTTCGACTGCCCCCGACAATATCCAGCCTAAAGCGGTGCCCTGCGCTAAGAGCGTCCCGCTTGAGTTCTTCTTTACCCCGTCCCGAATAACCTGGCTATATATATCAGCACCCAATAAAATATCAATTTTATTAGGCCTGAAATATTCTGGATCTGCCAACTCGGTATCGATTAAGTCTACCCATTCTACCCTGGATACCTTGGTAGACGGGAGAAAAGCCGTGACCGATTTCAGAACGTAGGCGTTTACCTGCAGTTTGAACGTTGGATCGATTCTTGAGCCAATCGTGACAACTACTTTAGCAGTCGACGTAGTACTTTTATCTCCACCCACACCCACCACCGTATTTTTTGAAGGTATTTTCTTCAAACCCAAATACTGAACCATGGATTCCGTTACAAAGGATCCCTGTGATCCCTGATCCAGTAACGCCCTAACCACCCGGTAAGTCCCATATTTTGACTCAGCCTTTAATAAGGCTGTGCTTAACAACACCGCTTGTTTGTTGTTTCCTGTCGAAAGACATGAGACTAGTTTATCCTCCGCTTGCGCGGCAACATCTTTTTCCTCATTAACCATCGATGAGGTTCCCTCGCGAGCAGCCGAACTACCCTCACCAATTACCGATGCAGACCCCCCCGTAGGATGTAACAAAGAATGGTGGCGGCGTTTACACACCTGGCACCTTTGAGTGTTTTTGCAGAACCTAGCAGAGTGGTTACTATTTAGGCAAATAAAGCATAAGTTCTTTTCTTGTACAATATTTCGACGACTATCAATAGATTCTTTAGAAAACTTTGGGCAAGATGAAATTCGATGATCAGCTGAACAATATGCACAAGTAACTCTTTTTTTTTCCTTTGTCACATGAAATGACTGTGTGCTTTTAGGGTTTTTATCTATTTTGCTATCCAGATTTTCCAAACCGCGGAAGCGACTCGTTAGAAATTCACTTAACTGTTTAAACGTAGACAAATCATCTGAGGTATCGGAAGCTGCATGCAATTCCCAGGCTTTTCTGGTATCTTTATCTAATTTTGTACTAACTATATGAATTATCAAGATATCCCAGGACGCCACATCAATACCTAAATTTTGTAATGACCCCAAACAGTCAGATGTTGTACTGATTAACCTTTTTATATCTGTCGCAGATTCTACTGTTAAAACCCTTTGAGCAAATAGACGTTTTATAATACCATTTGCCACAAATCTTTTGTTATTATACATCGATTCTAACTTTTTCCAGCTTGCCTTATAATTATCGGAAGTAACATTTACATTTCTCAACAAGTGTTCTGCGTCTCCCGTCAAATACCCCTTGAGATAATACATTTTTTGTGCATCATCCAGCCTTTCATTATTATGAATTAACCCGACAAATAAGTCCCGAAAGGTCTGCCACTCGAGGTATTTCCCAGAGAACACAGGAATTTTTACTTCAGGTAATTTAAAATTAGAAACTTGCTTACAATTTCCTGAACTACTATCGCTATATTGTACCGTTTTACCTTCACATAACAGTTCTTTTAGATCACTTTTGTGTAGCAAATACATTTCCTCTACCTCATCATACACACAATCTTTGTGATAGTTTGAACTATACAAATCTGATCGTTTAATTTCGCTAATTATTTTTAAGTGCGTAGTGTAAAACATATTCCAATGTTGTTCCAAACTTTCCAAACGTGTTTCTATGTATGAGACCGTTAGTCGATCCTTTGGACATTTCTTAAAATTAATTTTTGCCTTTACAATTTTGGATTTAATGTCATCCTGAATATCATTGTAGGCATCCATCTTTAAAAACAATAACCACAAATACAATAGGAAATACAAATAAGCAACACTTTAAAAATAATAGACTTTTATAATAGCAGTAATCAGAACTATCGAACTTAATGTCTGTAAAACACTTCGAACTTCTTCAAATTTATCTCCAACAATCTTCCAAGTTAGAATCACGTATTTTAAATTTTTACAAGTGTTTGAGAATTGACGTTTTATGAAATTTGGGCATAGGTTCCCCGTTCCAACCACTTTTATCGAAAATATTTTACAAGTCTGAGGTAAACAGAAATGCACTTTCTAGATTATTATTTAAATGTACTCACAGTTTTCTTCACAATTATTCACTCACTCACACTGACGATCGACACTTGCACCATACAAGTGGCGCCCTCTGCTTATCCGCTTACTTAGGTCCGCTTCACCTCCCTCGCGCTGCTCCTCCAGGGTGTCACAGTCAGTCCAGGCTGCCTTTGCTCCAACAGGCTGCTCCTCTGGCTGGATCCAGTTCCACCCGGCTCCACCTCCAACTCCTGGGCACCTTTCACCTGGTACCCGCTGAAGGGGCTGATCTGGACAGCGATCCACTGCCCAGTAACGACGCGTAGGGTGGTAATCACTACCACCACCGGTGACCACCAAAACACTCGCGGCCGTATCCGACTCGACAAGGACCATGTACAACCGAGGGTCGACTTGGAGAGGGATTCGAAATAACACCACTGAATTACGTCACTACCCGTATATTGAATTATTAGTTAAACGTAACTCCGTTGGGTGCGCTGCTCACAACATCAAATAATCCACCGGACCCAACTAAATGCATGTAACGAAACCATAGCGACTTTTAATTTTTCCTGTGCTGCCATCTATCGAGCGATGCGGTACTATTTAATCGAACTGTATTAACTAAGTGATCGCGCTATGATTTCGTTTCCTGCTCAGACATACCGCGGCCTCGACCTAAAGAGCTAAGAAGAAACATGGGTGGTTTTTTCGCTCTGCCCAAGAGCGGTTATTTAATAATTTCCCACCCCCACAAAAAAAAGGGGTGAAAGCATCTTATTTAGGCCCAAGACGGGGTTTAGTTCGAGGGATTAAATAAGTCTTTAACCCGAGGGAAACACTGTGCTTTTCATTATGAATACAAGGAAAGTAAAAATTACATTTGTGGGTGGGAATAGGCTTGCTTCTAATAACATCGGTTGATGGCAATAAGCAAAAATGCATGGACAATTCAAAACTAAAATCGGGGGAAGCGACAAATGACGCCAACTAGTTATCGACTATAAACGTTCAGAGAAAAATACACACTAAAGTATCCATGCAATTTTTCAGGTGGCTGTACATTGAGCAAAAACACAACCACACACAAACACATTAAACACACACACATTTACATCAACACACACACACACACATTTTACATTTAAACTTAACAAATATACTACCCACAACGTTTTAGGCTCAGTAGTTTCGGAGAAAAGGGGGGGGGGGATGGTCGGACAGACAGACACACGAGTGGTTCTTTAAGGGTTCCGTTTTTTTCCTTTTGAGGTACGGAACCCTAAATAAGTTCTTTGTTTTCAATCATTCGGAATGTTCATATACTGATCATATACCACATCACGGATTTAAAACATGATTGTGCATGCAAGGAATCTCTGTTTATAAACAATCTACGGACCCAGAGTATGGTATGATTCATCATGAATTAATTAGTGTAACTGTAATCAGGAGCACGTAATATGTTAATCAGAGCTCAAGATATTTTTGAAGCTACACGAAAGATTAAACTATTTATTACTCACTCATAATCTCAAATCAAGTATTTTAAGATAAAGATATCTTACGAATAGTTTAAAACTACAAAATTAAATAATGAATTGACGAAAGCAGTTAACAGTCGTAACCATGAAGTGGAGGACGTGTGTGGTTCTTTTCTGCGTTACGGCTGTTTTAGCCGACGACGTTGATTGGCGGGATGTGACAATTGCGCAAGGACCGGTGCGAGGGTACAAGCACCCCAGTGCGGATCTATACGCCTTCTACAACATACCATACGCCACTGCGCCAGTAGGCGAGTCTAAATTCAAGGTAGATATTTAATTTACTTCTTAACTAGATTAAGCTTGCAACGCGTTCAGTAATTATCCCACGGG
The DNA here is from genome assembly GCA_932274075.1 of Diarsia rubi. Lineage (NCBI taxonomy): Eukaryota > Metazoa > Arthropoda > Insecta > Lepidoptera > Noctuidae > Diarsia > Diarsia rubi. The sequence goes on from OW026414.1 coordinate 8,849,612, forward strand.
ATCGTACTACCCAGATAAAAAAATGTCTTAATTCCAGGTTATAAAGTATCATATCAGTTCCACCATTTTTGCGTGGAAGAATAGCAAACATGTTATGGGTGTAAAAGTACCCTTAACGCAAGCGAACGGCACTTATTCTCCCCATCACTGCGATATTTTTTTTGTTCTAGACCATACCTGGGAACCCTCTAGTTACGGAGATATTGGGGGTCAAAGTTCCAAATTTTGCACAGTTGTTTTTGTAAATACTAGTTTTTCAGGTTCTAACTTTACTTAAATTACCGCCATGACCCTTTTACTATTCAAAAAATTTATTTAGTTTTACCCCAAAATGAGATTTATGACCCCAAAAAAAAAGTCATTTCCCAGCAAAAAATTTTGCGTAGGGGTACTTAGTTTGATGTACAGAATGCTTGGTTGACGTATGTGTGAAGGGTTTACACCCTGTATAAATCCACACAAATAAACAGTCATCATCTTCCTGTTCACCCATGTTATTTGGGGTTGGCACAATGCGTTATTTATTTTCATTCATTCTCCTTCGTTAATCGTCAGGTTATCATTTACTTCTTTTTCGTTCATATCATTCTGAACACACTACATCCTTCTTTTCCTTGGTCTTCCTCTCACTCTCCATTCATCAACATTTATATTCATGTCAATGATAGCGTGACGAGTGACAATTGGGATGTTTACTGACTTAAAAAATGTGATTCCAATTAGTCTGTCTGTTAGATTACCGAAAAATATTGTATACGTATTTTTTGTTTTATCAAATCAATAAAAATTGACGAAGATAAAACGCGTCCAAGATTTGAGTGGGGGTTGGTGACATCACTGACCGCAAAAAATCTCATACTTATGTTTTAGAGTATGACATCACATGAGTTTTCAAATCACTGTATCGTCTTCATTGTTTGTTTACGTGAAAAAAGAAAAAATATGTGTCCAATATTTTTTGGTAATCTATAAGACTGACTAATTAAATTATTTTAGTTAACTACCCTATTGACATGGGAAAATAGAAGAAGAAAACGATCTGCGCCGACCCCGAGTAAATGACGATAATGGTGAACTAAGGCTAACTAGCTTTTGCCCGCGGCTTCGCCCGCGTAGATGTCGGAAATATCCCACGGGAACGTACTACCGTGATTAAAAGCACCCTATTTGTTAACAAACAAACAAACAATGTGAAAATCCTCTCTATTCTTTATCCTGTGAGAATTAGAAAAGAATAGTTACGTAAAAAATAAGGTGTTAAAAAATCATTTGTGATGCTTATACACCAATTTTCAAGTTAATCATGTCCGGCGATAAAATCCTTCCCTGTAAAACTGACTATCCATTTTTAACCCGTTAGGGGTCGATTTTTGAAAAACCCTGATACACGTTATTCTTTATTTCTGTTCTCAAGCATAAATACTGAGTTTCGAGTTGATAGAACGGCGCGTTAAAATTCTTCCATACAAACTCTGTAGCTTAAGAAAAATAAAAGTGAGAAACTTTACAATTTACTTTATAATTTATTTGTGCAAAGTTACAAGTATATTAACTCAAGGATTAAGATTTTTCATACAAACTTTCATCCCTTTTTTAACTCCCTCAGGGGAGTCAGGGGTTGAATTTCGAAAAAATCCTTCCTTATTCCTTGTCTACATTATAAAATAAATCTCTGTGCAAAATTTCAGCTTTCTAGGTCCAAGGGTTTGGGCTGGGCGTTGATAAGTCAGTCAGTCAGTCAGTACTTCTCTTTTTATTTATATACTAGCTGTTGCCAGCGGCTTCACCCGCTACTACTCGAAAAATTATCCATATTTATAATTGGGATAAAAACTATCCTATGTTTTATTCCAGGTTGTCAGCTAACTCTATACCAAATTTTATTGAAATTGCTCCAGCCGTTTAGACGTGAAGAAGTAACAAACATACACACTCACACACTCACAAACTTTCGCCTATATAATATTAGTGTGAATGTGTTATATAGTTAGATAAATCTAATCACTCTTTTTCCTTTCTAGCCACCTCAGCCAGCACCAACATGGTCGGAAACGTTTGAGGCAACTGGGCCAAAGAGCGTCGTATGTCCACAGCACAAAGTTACGATTGACTTAATAGCAGACATTGTAGAGATGAAAGACGATTGTCTGGTTGCCAATGTGTTTGTACCCAACACTACCGAAACAAACCTATCAGTCCTCGTTTATGTTCACGGGGGAGGTTTTGTAATTGGCTATGGTAACTTATATCAAGGAACACAGTTTGTAAACGCAAAGAAAGATTTCATCATGATCACGTTTAACTACCGGTTGGGCATTCACGGGTTCCTTTGTCTTGGCACCGAGGACGTACCAGGCAATGCTGGCATGAAGGACCAGGTGGCGTTGCTGCGCTGGGTACAACAGAACATTGCTAGCTTTGGGGGTAACCCTAATGATGTTACTCTTGTTGGTAGCAGTGCAGGTTCCGCATCAGTGGATTTACTAATGCTGTCCAAGTCAGCCGAAGGATTATTTCACCGAGTCGTTCCCGAAAGTGGGGCGAACCTTGCCGCATTTGCGATACAGAGGGATCCTCTGGAGATTGCCAAAACGTTCGCTAAAGATCAGAACATTGAAAACGTAGACGATATAAATGTTTTAGAACAGTTCTATAAGACAGTCTCAATGGACTTGTTGACTGCTGACATGTTTGAAAACAGAACTGATGCTACTTCTTTGTTTTCACCATGTGTGGAACGTGATACAGACGGAGCGTTCCTGACAGAATCACCTCTGACTATTCTTAAGAGTGGCAACTACAAAAAATTACCTTTGTTGTATGGATTCGCCAATATGGAAGGACTGCTGCGTATTGACTTTTTTGACATTTGGAAGAATAAAATGAATGAAAATTTTTCTGTTTTTTTACCAGCTGATCTTATGTTTGATTCTGACAAAGAACGAGAAGAAGTAGCCAATAAAGTCAAGAAATTTTATTTTGGTGAGATACCTGTTAGCTATGACAACATTGTGAAATACGTGGACTTCTTTTCAGAGGTTGTATTTACTTTTCCTATGCTGTGGGCTGTGAAGCTACACGTCGAAGCTGGTCATGACCAAGTATACTTGTATCAATATACATTTGTGGACGAGAATGATGTGGTGTTGCCTCAAAGTGATGTACGAGGTGCTACCCACTGTGCTCAGTCGTATGCATGGTTGGACGACTTGCTTGGTAGAAATGTGACCGTGACTCCCAAATTTGTTGAAATGAGAGCGACAGTACGTGAACTTTGGCACAACTTCATGAAAACTGGGTAAGCATTATTTTATCTTATGGCGTTTATCTACTTAATCGCTGTGTAGAGATAAGATAATAATATGTGGTATTACTACTAAGATTTCAAATAGAAAAACCGGCCAAATGCGTGTTCGCAATATCTCAAAACCTAATAAATAGAATATCAAATCCTGTTCAAACCAATTTTTGTTAAAAATTTTTTTTTACGTGTCACAAACCTTCTTATGTCCAGAACTTTCGTCCTCTTACTTTAGGAATAAGAGGAGGATACATTTTTTAGAAGACAACATTGTTGGTATGCGCTCTTCCACATGATAATAATTGAATTCACCGTTTATTTAAATCTTTCAGGAGACCCGTGCCTGAAGGATCTTCGCTGCTGCCCTGGCCGGCAGCAAGAGCAAATAGGTCTCCTTACATGGTGCTTGATTCTGAACTGACTCAAGGTGGAGTGCTCTTGGAAAGTAGTACTCGCTTCTGGGAGGAGATCTATGAGAAACACTACCGCGACGCTATACCACCACGCAGTGGGGTTGGTAACTTGGCTCCGAAGGATATGTTTAATTTGTTTATGCTGTCTATCCTATTGTATTTTACAAACAATAGGTAACGGTAGAATAGACAATTTTGTGATGTGAACAATTGCAAATAAAATCTAACTAGTCCGTCAGATAGGTTTCCAAAAAATATCGGAAACATTTTTTCTTTTTGCAAGTAAACAAACAATGAAGACGATACAGTGCTTTGAAAACTCGTGTACGTCATATTGTGAGACATTGGTATGACATTTTTTACTGGCGAGTAACGTCACAAGCCCCTAGTCAAATCTTTAACGCGTTTTATCTTCGTCAATTTTTATTGTGTCGACATAATAAAAAGGTGTATCCAATATTTTTTGATAATCTAACAGACGGACTATTAATAATAATATTTTTTTAGTCGGGAAACATACCATTGTGCATTAAATAAAACTAATTTTATAAATAAATTAAGTTTTATTTAAAAGACCTCATTGACTAGTGAAAAATAATAAAAGCGTAATATTTAAAGGATTTTTCGAACATAATAATTTATTGAATAAAAGCTGATAATTGAAAAAAAATGGTAAAAAATTTAAGTATACACAAAAGGTCGTGTAAAGAACTAGCTGTTGCCAGCGGCTTCGCCCGCTACAATTCGTAAATTATACCACGGGAAGAATAGGATTAAAAACTATCCTTATAAACTATCTCCCATCGGGGCTGCGGGTTGTTGTAAGAGATACCGCGGCCTAGGATAGTCAGTAGAAGTCTGACACTCCCTTTCACTCTGCCCAAGAGCGGTAGGGGTTATTTGATGATTTCCAACCCCAAAAAAAAGGTTATAAACAAAGTATCTGTGTACCAAATTTTATCGAAATCCGTTCAGTAGTTTTACGTCAAAGAGTAACAAACATCCATACTTATGAGCTTTCGCGTTTATAATTATTAGGATAATATGTTCCGTAAGTAAAGTATCAACGAATATTCATGTGAATCCCGTCATAGCTGGAATTAGTACCGTGACTGTTTGTCTACATTAGGTTTAATATTCGTTGCTTGTTAGTCAATCATTTTTCCGTTGAATGTACAGACGAAAGCACATCAACGTGCTCAAATATATATATATATATAAGAGAAATGACAGATTGTTACAGGTTCAATGTTGACTTCGAAAAGAAGGCTGGCGAGCTTGTATGTATTTTTGGACCTACTCTTAGAGGTAGCATTGTGGAAACATTATGTGTTATATTGTAAAACAGCTAAAGACTAACAGAAAAGTAAAAGGAAAGTAAGACGTACGAGTAGGGAGAAAAGAGATATACGTCTTTATACAAGTTTAACCTTAAAAATTAACGATTAATAATTTTGAATGGTGGAATGGCTGATTATTAAAATTTAAGATGAATGATGATGATTTAGATGTATTGACAAAATCCGATTTTTTACTTCGTTGTCTGAATCTTTAAACTCCCGTTGTGGCTAGATAGGTACTGTTATGATTTATATCCTAGTAATTCGTTCAATCACTATTAAAACTACGAGTATGTCGTTATGAAATTGCGATCTATAAGCGAATTATGGTAAACGCTGAGACGCTGAGAGAAAATATAGTTTTACATAAACTAAAGGAGCCAGAATAAACAGCTAATGTAACTAATGTGTTAGTAATCAACCTCGTTTACTGGTCATTAAAAATGTTTTTTCATTATTCATACTCGGAAAGTAGGTCTGAAGCTGCCGAAGAGCGGGTTGAAAGTAATTCTTTTCAGTCCTAGGGAGAATCGCTTTCGACTGACGGCTGTTAAATTATTGAAATAAAAATTGTGTAATTGGCAGCCAGCCAGCCAGCGGATTACATCGGTGAATGGCAATAGCCATTCATCGATGACTACGAAAGACGTTAGACTACGAAATCAACAAAGTTTTTTATTTTATCCACTACCTACCAAAAAGGAGAAGGTTCTCAATTCGTCTGTACTTGTGTTGATTTTTTTTGTATGTTTGTTCCCCTTATCCGTCATTAATTTACCGATTTGAAAAATTATTTGATTTTTATTCGAAACAGTATATTTTTGAGGTGGTGCCATTGTCACCATGTCAGGATCTGATGATGGAATCTCAGAGAAATCGTGGATTACGAGGAAATGTTTCATATTTTTACTAAAGCATTCAAGTATTCACATCTGGCAGTCATGTTGATGAGCTGATGTTTAAAGGCAATATATATTAAAATAACTCCTTAACGGTTAGGAGTTTCAGGATAATTCTTGAACAAAATATTATGGGGAGGTATACCCGTTACACAGCCGTCAACCAAACATTCTGTACATCAAACCAAATAGCACTGCGCAAAAAAAATAGCTGGAAAACGACTTTTTTTTGAGGTAAAAAATCACATTTTACGGTTAAACTCAATGTCGCACTCTTGAAACATTGTGCTAGTGGATGCTTTGAATAATAAACGGATCATGGAGGTAATTTAAGTAAAGTTATAAGTAGGTACTTGATAATAAATAAATAATTTGAATTTAATTTGAATTTGAATACTTCATAATGCGGATGAGTGGTATGGCAATATTAAACTAGAAACATGGCTTTATTGCCCACAGCAAAGGACTGGAATTCGGTGTTCCCACCCCATATTAATTGCAACTATGTCGCGAGTTAATAGGCTCCTTTTGGGTTCATTCCATAGTCGACCTCATCTCTGTCCTCAGGACAAAATTGAGGTTAAGAGTAGGCCGAATTAATATACAAAAACTCAAATACGATTCGATATAACCAATTAAAAATGTTTATTGACAACTCAACAAAAACAATAAAACTCTATCCAACTACGATCCTTTTCGTGACATAGAACAGAATATATAAAAAGAATATATTTTTGGGCGCCATGCACCACTCCGTGGTGGTATGGCATCCAGGTAGTATCTATCATAGATGTCATCCCAGAAGCAAGTGCGTTCGTCCAAGAGGATACTCTGATGCAGTGTCAGAGTCTCATTTAGGTCCATCCAAGGTAACCTGTTCGCGCCTGCTGCCGGCCACGCAGGTAGCAGCGACCCTTCAAGCACGGGGTTTCTGTAAATTTTAGGTACTTAATGAGAAAGAAAATTAGATGATGATATGTAAAGTTCATACTAAAAGTCTAGGTTTCACTCTTCATGACTTGTTCCATGCAAATCACCAATTTTTAAATGGCTGATAAATGCTTACCCAGTTTTTATGAAATTGTGCCAAATTTCACGTATTGTTGCTCTCATTCTTTGATGTTCAGGAGTCTCATTAGAACTATAGCCGCCATTCATCCAAGCCGCCGACTGAGCAGTGTGTGTAGCTCCTCGCACTCCATCAGTATGAGGTACTGGCCAAAACATCCACAAAGGAATATTCATACAAATATACTTGATTGTTACCAGCCTCGACGTATAACTTCAAAGCCCGCAGCATAGGAAAAGTAAATAAAGAGTCCGAAAAGAAGTCCACGTATTTCAGAATATTATCGTTGCCAATAGAATCTTGACCAAAATAAAATCCTTTGATGCGATTGGATACTTCTTCTCGTTCTGTATCAGAAGCGAAGGTTAGGTCAGCCGGTAAGAAATCAGAATTTTTTTCGTTCATCTTATCTTTCCACAGCTCATAGAACCCAATGCGCAATAGTCCTTCCATGTTAGCGAATCCATACAAAATAGGTAGGTACCTGTTTATAGTCACCTCTCTTTAATATGGTCAGTGGAGATTCTGTCAGAAATGTTCCGGGTGTGGCACGCTCCACGCATGGGGAAAACCAGAAAGTAGCATCTGTTCTATTGTCCAAGTTATCTCTAGTCAACAAATCTATTGAGCTTGTTTTATAGAACTGTTCCAAGGATTGTAAATTATCTACCATAGCGAGTTCGTTCAGCTGTCTGGCATACAATCTGGCATTCTCATAAGGATCTCTCTGTATTGTAAATGCGGCAATGTTCGCACCGCTTTCAGGTATAACACGGTGAAATAATCCTTCTGCTGACTTAGAGATCATTAGTAGATCAACTGATGCAGAACCGGCACTGCAGCCTGCAAGAGTGACATCATCAGGGTTACCGCCGAAGCTTGCAATGTTATCTCGTACCCAGCGCAGCAGCGTCACCTGGTCCTTCATGCCAGCATTGCCTGGTACGTCCTCGGTGCCGAGACAAAGGAACCCGTGAATGCCGACACGGTAGTTAAATGTGACTATGGTGAAATCATTCGTTACTTTCATAAACTGTGATCCCCGGGTTACGGCACCATAGCCCACTACAAAAGCTCCCCCGTGCACATACACGAAGACTGGTAGGTTTCCCGCCGTGGTAACGGGCACAAACACATTAGCAATCAGACAATCTTCTTTCACCTCTTGATTTTCTGGCATCATGCCACTCATCACTTCTTCGTTCTGTGGACATACTATACGCGTTTCACTGGTTGCATCAAACGTCTCCGTCCAAGTTGGCGGTGGGAGGGATGGCTGGAACACAAAAGTTACATCGTCATACAATCCATTTATTTCTTTTCTTTCCCAGTCCTACATGCAAATTTGAAAGTATAAAAAACAAGCTTTTAAGAAATGAAACAATATAAAGTGATTTTTTTGGGCACCTGTTCATTGATTCAAATTTCAATTAGATAAAAAAAATGGTTTTTAAAAATGTATTGATTACACTGGAGATAAGTACATACATTTGTTTTTGTAGGTACTACTAATATTTTTACTAGACCTTTCGAAAAATAGCTTCGAGAACGAAATAAAAAAATCATTGTTTAGTAGTTATTGCACTTGCAATGTTCAAGTAGGATAGATTCCATAGTAACTTATAAATGCGTAATTAGTAGTAAAATCGCGATAATAATTGGTTGAACGCGAATTATTGTTCATTGATCCATTCAGTTGAAGATGCCAGATTTTTTTAATTCTTGACTTTTATATTTTAAAAGTTTAAATAATATTTCATGCAAGGTCGAAAGTGGGTGTTGCTAACGGAAGTCAGAGTACTAACGCATAATATTATTTTTTCATACAAATTTTAAAACCCTTTAGCTGCCGTCATGGATGGATTTCGGAGTTGTTATTTGAATATCATTATGGTACATTTTTGTGATCTCCTTTGAAAACCATTCATTTTGATATGTTACTCGATGGTGAAGAAAGAAAAAAAATGTTTTCACCTTAACCAATGAAATCTAGCAGCCCCCCTACTATTTTTTTATGTCACCTAACTAGGAACACTTGGACTAATAAGGCAAATCTAACGATACCTTAATTAAATAAATCCACCGAGTGGTTCCGAAGATATGAGAGAATGAAGAATATAACATGTAATCTCTATAAATATTTTTTTTAATTTTTTTATTATTATAACTAACAAAGATAGTCGCGAATAACCCTTTCCTTGCAGTCGGGTAAAAACCAAACACTATTTTTTTTATGTACGATCACCTCTACCTGACTCTACGGGTATTACAGACGTGATGTTATTTATACATATACAGACGCCAGCCTATCAAGCTAATACAATTAGTTACATTTTTTAAAAATTATTTTACGAAACTAACTAACATTAATTAATTAAAAACGAGTAAATAAACTAACAAGAAACTGTAAAAGGGCATCAAGAAACTGCTCCTCAACGCTGTCAGCCAGTAATATGCTCAAAAGACTGGCGGCAATACCACGTTACGTCACCAATATAATATTCACAAAGATTACTATGCTACACTATATTTACGCCGTTTGGGTTTTCAGCCGCAGCGGCACCGCCTATCAGTAATAAAAAAAAAAAATTAATCGCTATAGGATTGGGTGCAAGATTTGGTAAAAGTTTTGAGTACCTTGATGTAAAAAAAATAACTAATTAAATTACCTTGAATTTGTCTAAGCCTGTAGGTCCTGTAGCGTAGGGTATGTTGTAGAACTCGAATTGTTCCCTGCTGGGGTCCTGCTGGCGCCCGCGTACAGGTCCAAACTAGTGGTGTTCAAAGTTGCTTTAAGGCAATCACTTGCTTAATGCTTGATATTTTAAGCAAGCGTTTTTATATGCTTTATTATATTGCCTTTTTAAACGCGTAGGAATATCATGATGCCACTCACCGCGCTTGCTTTAAGTCTATGCAGCATGCTATAAAAGAATATTACATTGCGTTTATGAATTACGATAAAACAGAACCGTTAAAAATACAATGAACTTTCCTTCATACTTTCCAAGCTAAGGACTGTCTATAATTGAACAAATGTTATTATGAAATAAAATAAGTTAATAATACGTATTTATTTACGTAACTATATTACGTATTTATTTACGTGAGCCGCCCGAGATCGCAAAATCGTCCGCGGTGCTTATAACGATTACGCATACAACCGACCGGAATCGCTAGCATGCGACGAACGCCTGGCCTGCCCCTGCTTAATGCTTATTCATAGCTTGTTGCTTTTCGCGCGACCGACAGACATAGAGAGTGCGATGTAAAAGCAATAAGCAAATAGCAACTTGTGAGAGCCACGATAGCATTTGCTTTATGTTATGTGTATTAAGTACGGTGCTTTATTTTGCTATATGATATATTAACCATGGTCCAAACATCAAACTAAGTACCCCTACGCAAAAATTTTTGCTGGGAAATGACTTTTTTTTGGGGTTAAAAATTACATTTTTCGGTAAAAGTCAATGTAGCACTCTTAAAACATTGTGCTAGTGGATGCTTTGAATAGTAAAAGGGTCATTGAGGGTATTTAAGTAAAGTTACAACCAGAAAAACTAGTATTTACAAAAACAGCTGTGCAAAATTTGGAACTTTGACCCCCAATATCTCCGTAACTAGGGGATTCCCAGGTATGGTGTAGAACAAAAAAAATATCGCAGTGGTGGGTAGAACAAATGCCTTTCGTATGCGTTAAGGGTACTTTTACACCCTTTATATTATATTCTTAACAATCTCAAACAGAGACTGCTCTTCTACCTCTTATGCGTCTACCCTGTACAAGTCTTTCTTATACTGAAATCTGAAAAATGCATTTTCCTTCTTTCAAATCAGATAATAATATTAGGTCGTAAACTGGAGTTGGTCGTTGTTTTTTAGTTTGCGTTTAATTACTCGTGTTTGGTGGGCCTGCGTTTAATACATTATGGTTTATATTTACATTAATGTAGGTAGAAAGTTACAATTGGTGTTTTTGCAAAACAAATTGTGGTTTTTTCCTTGTTTTTTCAATGTAACTTTCGAGAGACTCAAGAAAATTGGCCATTATAAATTTCATGTATTTTTCCAATAAATCGATAAGATTCCCGTTTCTTTCGTATTTTTCCACTTTTTTCAATGTAGCTTTCGAAAGATTCAAGAACATTGGCCATTATAAATATCATGTATGTTCTTGAATCTTTGGAATTTTACATTGTAAACAACGGAAAGATACGAAAGAAACGGGAATCTTTCCGTTTTTTCCGTGGAAAAAATATGAAGTTTATACCGGCCAATGTTCTTGAATCATAATCAAGTAGGACATTGGAAATAAACGGGAATCTCCACAAAAAAAAACACATAATTATTGGTACATAACCCGTGGAATCTTTAAAATATTTTCTGTTTTCCACATTTTTTAGACAGTAATACAGATTAGGGTGTAATATTCTAATGCAAAATGGAACAAATCATTTTTCTAATGACCTTCTGCGGTCAACTTCCGTAGTGGGTGTACGAGTACGTTATAATTATGCAGTTCACTGGCTTACACGCATACTTGTATTATTATTACTTAGGCACCTTACATAACAACACTAGTGTGTGATGTATGCAGTACACGTTATTTATTTTCAGTGTTTTGCTCTGTCGTTAGCCTTATTCAAGTCCATTGTCTAAACGACAGAGCTGTCGGACGTTAGTGGAAATAGGTTGGCCCTCTATATTAAAATTTATTTTATTATATTTATTTAGTTCATTTTATTTATTTACACTTGAGTACACTGCATCAAACATATGAGAATAGTGTCAGAGTGAGTGATGTATCAATCAAATGAGTACACAACTACATACCGAACATAGCTACGTTTTACATGCAAGTCTTAAAACTAAAATGATTTAACAAGTTTTTGGACGTGATACTTTGGAACTTAACCAAGTGACTCGGAGTGCAAATCTACGATATCACTGCAGCTGTTTGATAGGTGAAATCCAACCAAGTACGGTTCTGCGAAAAGAAGACCGTATGCGTGGTAGGAGCTCGTGGACTTTTCATGGGCCCACGGAGTAATAATTGTAGACAGTCAATTTAATATATGTTCTATTCCTAGTCCTAGTTCTCTATTCACACAGTCTGGGCTATCCTCATGCTTACACTTTTCGAGAATAGTTTATTTATCTTTAAAAATATCTGCTTGAACCGAACCCAAAAGTTTCTAAAATATTTTACTTGACTTCTATTGTACTTCGCAAAAGAATAAACCCTTATTCAATTGTCTAGACATCAAACATCAAAAGTTTACATGGATTCTTGGCACTCCAGATAATTTGAGAGACCATTAGAATCTCATTGTGATTGGTTATATTCAAAGTTTTTTTTATTACTCATACTCTGAAAGGGTCATAACATGCCTGCGGAGCGACATGAAAGTACTACTTTTCAGCCCTATGGAGAATCGCTTTCAACTGACAGCTGTCAAATTATAAAAAAAAAACTTGGTCTATTTCACATTTTTATTGAACCATGTTCCAACTTTTATACATCAGCCACTCAATTACAGTGCGATTTAAAATAAAAATAACACAAAGTTCTTAAGAATAAAACTATAGAGTTTAGTTTTAACTATTTCTCTAAAATGACATAGATTTTGAAATCTTTTCCATTTTTTTAATGATGAACCTGAAATATACTGGCTGTATAGGTGGACGACCAGAGGACAAAAAAAAAACTAAATAAGCGGGAAAGCGACAAAATCCGATCAACACACATTTTTATTTTATTTAATAATTGATGTACTTATTTTCCTCGTATTCGTAATGAAAAGCACAGTCTTTACCTCGGGTAAATTACTTATTTAGTCCCTCGAACTATTAGCGCCCTCACTACGTTACGGGCGCCAAACCCCGCCTCGGGAGTGAATAAGTAACTTCCACCCCTTGGGTAACAATGTACTATTTTATGTTAATCTAACTTGGAATATATATATGTACCTATATTAGAACTTGTGCATAGGTACACAAATTGTCTTTAAAGTTCTTGCAAACGTGATTTTAAGAGTAAAACTTTTTAAAGTACGTTGGATCGTTAAGTTGCAAATACCAATGTAACGATCCATTATTATTATTAAGATTAGATTAGATTAATGGTGTAATCGTATTTTTTTACCTTTTCGCTCACATTTTTAATCTTTTATGAGTCGGATATGGCCTATCTATGTGGCCTATGAGTCACTAGCACGAATATGATTCATCATCAGCCTATGCAGTGTGGCCACTGCAGGGACTCAGGCCTCCTTTCTAAGAGAGGTATGGGCTATCCACCACACGGGCTCAGTGCGGGTTGGTAGATGTCACATGTCTTCGATTGGGAGCTGCAGTGGACATGAAACGAACTACACAAAGTTTTGCGCCTGACTGGGTTACAACCCACGACTGAACACTGTTCGTAAGTCGGGTCGCCACCACTGGGCCACCACTGTTAGATTAGATTTAGCAAAACTTATAATCTTAGGAAATAAATGTTTCAATTTTGAGATAAAATCAATTTCGTAAAACTAAGGCTTCGAAAATGTTCAGGAAAACGTAAAACGTACCTATAGTAGAAGAAAATCACAGTTGCTTCGTGTAAGATATTGGTGCCCTTCAACATACATTTGCGTAGCCACTGGTCTGACGTTTGATCATGAGATTTAGGTTGATAGCAGGTTTATGAGGTTTTTCGGTTTCCTAGGGTAAATCAAAGTGTTTTACCGTGTTATTGGGTTTTCCATTAAGAAGAAAATTCTCAGAGCAGCTGATGCTTGATTTCGACGACACAATTATTTTTACGACACGTACATTTATGTTGCCAGCACTTACCGTTACTCCTTGTCTTTCCAGAGAGTATAATTCCATAGAGAAAAAGAACGTGACATACCTACAGCATAAAATAAAAGAACATAATTAGGGATACAAATAAATATGACTTCCATTACGTACTCGTAGTCACATATTTATATAGCAGGACCACTGTCTGGCCGAATATACCATACCACTCATCCAAATTATGAAATATTGAATAATCTATGGATCAGCTATGGCGGCTCTCCCATGAGAACGGTCATGTTGTATTTTTATTAACATTAATGATTTTAAATTGTACCTACTACGCGTGATAAATGATCGCTAGTTCCTGATACGCGCCATTTTATTTTAGATTTGTTGTAGCTGGCCAGAATATGTTGGATCGACGACGATATGTTGAAGGTCGTGGAGGGTTGTTTGATGCGGGTAGTGCAAGACTAATCTTACTTGGGGATTTGGGAGGCCTTTGACTAGCCAGCAGTAGACCTATGTCGTTCAGCTGAACCTAAAATGATGATGTGAACTCATGTTTTCTGATGTTCTTGTGTAACGCAGAATTTGGAAAAGCTCAATAGGGGTTCGGACTGAGTCCAAAAAATATGATTCTAATTAGTCCGTCAGTTTGATTAATGTTAAATATTGGATACATGTTCTTTTTGTTTTATCAAATTAAGTAGAATTTACGAAGATAAGACGCGGGGGTTGAAAAAAATGGAAAAAATGTACTATCATGTGACGTTTTTGAAGCACTGTTTCGTCTTCATTTTTTGTTTATATGAAAAAATAAAAAAATACTTGTCCAATACTTTTTGGAAATCTATCTGACGGACTAATTAGTTCTTTTTTGTCCGATCCCCCCTTTTGCTACCCATAAGTAGTAGTATTTTTTACTGTAAATTGTTATATAAGGATTTTTTGTGGTATTCATAAAAATATAATAAATTTGCTTCGATTTTAGTTAAAATATTGGTAGTGTTCCTATGAAAGCCGGTGGTTCCTTAAAAGGCCAATCAAAAACGGACGGCCTGCCTGACGGTTGGCCTTGCTAGGGTACATGGGCTTTACTAGAAACATTTACTACTGAACATATAAACACAACAACAAAGAAAAGCATAACAACAAACCAGCAAAAGAGTGAAAAAAGAAGGCAAAAGACTGAAAAAAGAAAGCAAAAGTATGAAAGATAAGAAAAGTGCAGGGGGTGAAGAAAAAGAATGGCCTTACAAAGAACAGACCCTTAAGAAGGCCATTATAGGAAAAAAATATATTTATAATTTCATTGTAAAACGCATTAGAAACTTATTTGTTATCGATATAATACTCATTACTATCATTTTTATATAATTTCCATTAATATAACCTTAGTTATAAGATGGTGTTCAATGAATGTTCGTTGAGTTTTTTTAAAGAAGATTATAATGTGATAGGCATTTAATTTTTCATTTAAATGAAAGAGCTTTTTCTGTGGTTTTAGTAAAAGCGGATATTTTGATTATTACAATTGTAGTTTTAAGTTGAACGACTGATTTATAATATTGGCCTTGTATGGAGCCTTGTTCCCTACAAGGCCGTTTAGAAGAGCTTTACTAAAGTTAAGTTTAAGAAACAGCGATTACATCTAGAGTAAAAAAAAGAAGTTTGTATGATACACAATAAAACAAAGTGTTAATAATTGATTAGTTTCTTTTATATCCAGTAAATGAACTAATAAAAACTGTTTATTCGTTAGAGTGGCCTTCCATGGTCCACCCACCTTAGGTATATTATTTTTTTTTAACTTTCGAGCTTAACTTGAGCATAAGGTTCGTTTCCCAGGTCATCAAACTATTATTAGGGTTATTCTTTCAGGAATTTCTCAGTCTGAATCTGAATCGGAATCTGAATTTGTGCTCGGTTGTTGCTAATATGCTCGCCCTCTGATAACAAGGCGACAGGCGTGATATATTTTTTATCTTTTTATTAGACTTGATCCTCTCTACTTTCTTTGGAATTCTTGTTACTCCTCCTTAATTGAGTTCTTCATCAGTAATAGAACCATATTAGATAATGACATGTCTAGACCAGGATCGTCTGCGAAGCGATTCATAGCAATGATGATTGACAGCTGTATCAGTTACTATTAATCTTTATTGGGTGATTCGATTCATATCTATATATCCGGTGTCATTTATGTTTCAAATTCAATAATGCTAGTTATATGAATCAAGTGTTTTTGATATAATAATTGAAAAAGTACCTGATTGTGTTTGTAAAGGTTTAATAACAATAAATTCATCGATTTGATGGCTCGATTGACTGAATTGACGAAATGGCTTTGTAATTATTTTGCCAATTCAGCCAATCTAGCTAACATTACCATGATGATATACATTGGTATCTTTAAATAAAACATCAAACCATCCAGGGCGGTTTGTTTCATGTTTGTACAAGAATGTTTTATTATTGATACAATTTGGAAAACAATATCACAAGATGTTTACCAATAACATCATCTGCCTAGCTTATTCCCAACTATGTTGGGGTCGGCTTCCAGTCTAACCGGATGCAGCTGAACACCAGTATTTTATAGAGCCACTGCCTATCTAACCTCCACAACAACTGTCAAAGATCTTCAATTGACCATGGCTTAACGCGTTTTCTCAAGCACGGAGGAAACTTAGTATATATAGGTAATCTTGGTAGAAATAATGATCGTAAAGAAACAATGGCATGTCTTAGAACTAAAAAATTCAAAGACATGTGACTTCTACCAATCCGCACTGGGCCCGCGTGGTAGATTATACTTAGACCTTTAAAGCCCTCTCAAAGAGAGGAGGCCTGTGTCTCAGCAGTGGGAACATTAATAGGCCGTTGATGATGATGATGCATCTTGGTAGAAGTGGTGGGTGTTATAAAACCAAATGATTACATTTCAATATTTAGCGTCAACGCCGTCAACGTTTACAGGTTGGTAAGATATTTAGAAAATCGTTCATTAATCGTGACACTCAATCCATTAAACTTCAAAGTCCATCGAAGTTAATAATATTAATCGATCAATCTGTCAAAAATGCGACAACTTTGCCCATTGAGAAGTTGTCGGACCCCTTTAAGTTACCCCACTTGAACTTTGACACTGACTGACAAAAGCAACTCGAACCCTGACTTGTTCAATTTCCATAAAACGTTGTTTTATCATGTTCCCCAAACGCCCGTAATTTTTTATGTTCACAATTTTAAAATAAAAATATATTTTGGGAAGTTACTCCAGTGTGTTGTTATTTATTTGACACCCGATATTCTGGCAAAAGTATCTCAAAGGCCATAAAATGAACGCTACTTTATCTAAAGGTATGTGGTGTTATGAACAGTCAAGGAAGGAATATGTTTAGTATGTCTAGGAAAACAGAGATGATTACAGACTTAAAAAAATATGAATCTTATTAGTCCGTCCGTTAGATTATCGAAAAATATTAAATAAGTACGTATTTTTTGTTTTATCAAATTAATAATAATTGACGAAGATAAAACGCGTCAAAGATTTCAGTGGGGTGTTGTGACGTCACTCGCACTGTTTTTGTTAGAAGTTTTCATTGCTTGTGAAAAAATGTGTGTCCAAGATTTTTTGGAAATCTATCTGAGGGTAACTGCCCTATTGTAACCCCATGATGCATGCGAAGGGACTATAATTATGGGACTATGTTGGGGTCGGCTTCCAGACTATCCGGATGCAGCTGAATACCAGTATTATACATAGAGCCTATTTGACCTCCATAACCCAGTCAATGTTCTACATCTGACTGCGAATTTGAACAATCTGCACATCACATTTTATGGGAGTGTATAGTCTTTGGCAGAATTAACGTAATATTATTATGTTAAATAGTCTACAGGTCACATCCGGAGTTATTTACTATACGGACCTTGCAGAAACTAGAACACATTTCCGTGCGTTCAAGCATTTTTGTCATACCTATTATTGGAATCAAATATAACAGCTCACAACTTAGGACCCAGTCATATTAATGACAATAACATCCGTGGTGCTAGGCAACTGGACTTATCCCAGTTGTATAGGTACATCCCTGTGTGCCTATTGGCCTTGTTCTGTTCTGTCTCCTGCTGATATGGAGGGAAGTGGAAATAATGTTTTTCCTACTCCTCCGCTATTCTTTTCTGATTAATTTCTTTGCTGACATCTCTTTGAGGCGCGCCTGGAACACGAACGCGCCGTCGACACGGCCTGTTTTCGTCGTAAGACGGACGGACGGCGAGTTAGCCCATCACTCACCGTCCACAGGCCCGCGTCTACGGTGGCCGGAGGTCATCACGTGGCCTCCGACGCCCGGAGCGCCTCCCGCGGCATCTGGGACGAGAGGTTCTCTCCCTCTCGTGTTCTGCCACCTCCTTCGCTAGCATCACTGCTTCGCAGGAGGAGGCGACGGCGTCCCATTCCGCCTCGCCCTGGACCATGACTTGCACCAGGGCCGGACGCGAGAGGTCGCCGCCGCCAATCGCCGCTATATACGAGAATACGGCGGGGCTCCGCCCAAGCGGTGCACACCTCCACTGTGTGCTCCACCGTGTCCTCCGGCCGATCCTCACAATGGTGGCATCCGGGCGTTTCCTCCCGCCTGATTCGATGCAGGTACCTCCCGAAACAACCGTGTCCGGTGAGGACCTGCGTCAGACGGAAGGTGAGGGCGCCGTGGTGCCTCTCTAGCCACTCCTCAAAGAGGGGACTTACCGCCAATATCGTGGCGTGCCCTGTCATATGACACCCTTCGGTAAGACTGGTTGTGAGACTGCCATATAAACTTTAGAATCATACAAAACTGCTAAACATTTTCATTCCGTGGCTATACACATGAACACCTACCGACCGACCAAAGGCTGTAAGTTACCTGTGTGAATTCACAGCCAAATTGCAACCTTTATGATACCTTTGTTTGTTTAAAATGTTTAATCGATAAATAATAAGGCGAGGGTCATAATTTGCTAAATTTTATGGCGGTATGTAGCCGTTTATCAGCAGGTAGATGCGTTAATGAGGTTTAAGGACATGTTTATGACACAGGATAGTGTAAAGCTTGAGTTCATTAAGTGATATTATGTGGTGTATTTTTTTGCTTATCTATCTTATCTTTCATGTGCCTAGTATTTTCCCAATAGAGTAGTTAACAAAAAAAAATCTAATTAGTCCGTCAAATAGATTTACAAAAAAATATTGGACACGTATTTTTTCTTTTTTCACGCAAACACACAATGAAGACGATACAGCGCTTTGAAAACTCGTGTGACATCATTTTCTAAGACATTAGTATTAGTATGACATTCTTTAGCGGTCAGTGACGTCACAACCCCCCACTCAAATCTTTGACACGTTTTATGTTCGTCAATTTTTATTGATTTGATAAAACAAAAAATACGTATCCAATATTTATCGATAACCTAACAGACGGACTAATTAGAATCATATTTTTTAACTCAGTAAACATCCCTTTTATGTTGGGGTTGGTTCCATTCGAACCGGATGCAGCTGTATTTTACAAGGATCAACTCCATAACCAAGTTAGTACTGGGTAATATACCCATTGCCATGACTTAGAATTTTATTTTTGTTTTCACCTGGAGACGATTATTTTAAGGGCCTGAATGAGATTGATTTACAATTTAATTCAGGCGATTCAAACTTTTTGTATATTTACAATACAGTGTGATTCAGTGTGATCCTAAAAAAAGGGTATTTCACCAAAAAAATCTAATTAGTCCGTCTGTTAGAATATAGAAAAATATTGAATACGTGTTTTTTTGTGTTATCAAATTAAAAAAAAAATTATATGGAATTTTTAAAAATTTTGTCTGCTACTGTGACCCCAGTGTAAACAAAACGGTGTAACTTTTAAACTAAATTATCTATCGCGATGAAACAAAATGATTGGAAGCAATTAGGCGTCCTCGTAAAATGAAAATTGTGGAAAAAAACTACCCTCAATTGAAAATAAACACGTTTTTTGATCAAAAAAACTTTTTTTTTTCATAACTTTTTACATAAAATTGTTTCATCGCGATAGATAATTTAGTTTAAAAGTTACACCGTTTTGTTTACATTGGGGTCACAACAGCGGACAACATTTTTGAAAATTCCATAAAAAATATTAAAAAATATTTAGATTTTTTTAAATATTTTTTCCATCGATAAAATTAAGCATAGATTCCCTCATTTCGATATGTGCACATTATAAAGAATCACACTGTATATACCAACTCCAATTGACAGAACTAATATTACATCAAATGTGTACAAATATCAAACAGAGAAGGCGATTACAGGGCGTCAAAAAATTCGTCCACATTACTGTTAAGGTGGAAGCTCACATCTGGCCCGCGAAATTCTAATTTTCTTACGTTTTTGGCAATTTGCAGGCCAGTGCTTGGTTGTATGTTTATGAAAATTTGATTTGCGACTGTAAGACGTAAGAAAATTAATACAACCAAGCACTGGCCTGCAAATTGCCAAAAACGTAAGAAAATTAGAATTTCGCGGGCCAGATGTGAGCTTCCACCTTAACAGGAAAAGTGCACAGAAGGCTGGCAGCATTCCCACGTTGGATGGCAATGTTGATTCTTCTTCTAACAAGTATTTTGTACGAGAATTGAATTTGGATAAATCGTGGTTAAATTCCTGTTCGCTTTTTTATCCACAGAACAGCTAATAGAGGTTTTATTTGTTCTGTGGATAAAAAAGCGAACAGGAATTTAACCACGATTTATCCAAATTCAATTCTCGTTTTACCTTTGCGTCACACAGGTTTATCCGTGTGTGCCTTATTTCTGTGGAATTGATTACGTAAAGTAGCAAAAGTAAGTTCTGAATCTGATAGAACTTTATGGCATTCCCATGTCAGTAGCACCAATACAATCCAGCACGTAGCATAGCAAGGAATGCCATAAATAACACAATAGCAAACACACAGCGCAGCAGTTCTAACTTTTGAATCGTTTGAAGCAATAAGAGGAAATTTACGACACAATAAACGTGTCGGGGACCAAAACTAAGGCTAATAGGGGTATACAGGCTGGCCGGAACATTGACGTCCAAAAATAAAATTTCGGTCCCTCGTATCGTGGGGTATTCGAATCACCCCCCGTGTATGTTCCGCGACTTTTCATAGTTTTCGAGTTATGAATTTTTTTCTGAATGTTTGAAAATTTTCGACCTGACCAACCTAAAAAAATTCTAAAAAAAAAGTAGAGGGTTTTATCGAGTTTCTTTTTTTGCAACTGAATTTTCATAAGTAGTACTTTTATGCAGAAAATAATCAGCTTCGTAACTGTGATGAAAGTTATGAAAATGTTGATCTAAAGTGAAAAATTTACGTTCGGTAAATTATGACTCAAATTTTCAACTTTAAATTAAAAATCTTAACAGGTGACTTCATAATTCCTAAGTAGGCTTCAAGAATGCGCCAGACTCTCAGCTTTCATAATCATAAAAAAATGAAGTACTTAATAGGGCTACTTTGTTTAAAATCGGCCTTCAAAGACAGCGAGGTGGAAAAATTCTTAAAATTACCCATCTGAGTAATTATTTTTTTTTGGCTATTTTCTCGTTCCTAAGGTTAATTAATGATAAGAATACTGAAAACTAACCAACAAATAGTTTCAGAGTTGGGTAAGAAAAGTTTTACGTAAAAAGTGGTTTTGAATAAAACACAGATGATAATGTGAAAAAAGTACTTAATTTATTTTTAACATTTACAAAAGGTTTTCAAAGTGGCCACCACCAGCAGCAATACACATTCTACACCTACGTAAGAAATTGTCTGGCCATCGTCTAAAAGCGTCTCTGTTCTCTCTCACAACACGTTCAGCTTCTGCAATCAACTGCCTCAGCTCTTGTTCACTTGAACAGTCTCGGGCGTATGCTATTTCCTTGTAATAGCCCCAAATAAAGAAATCGATGGGGTTGAGATCAGGTGAGCGTGGAGGCCACCTAATTGGTCCGCTGCGTCCGATCCATCTGTTGGGGTATGTTTCATCTAAGTAATTTCGGACCTGGGTTGCATAGTGACACGGGGCGCCGTCATTTTGCAACACCATGGTTCGTCTGAGTTCGAGATTCACATCTGCCAGCAACAATGGAAGTTCATTTTCCAAAAAGTTTTTGTATGTTTCTCCATCAAGTCTGGACGGCAGTTCAAACGGACCAATTAGTTCGCCATTGAGGATACCAGACCACAAGTTAACGCTGAAGCGATGTTGAAATGTCGAAGCTCTCACTTCGAGTGGATTTTCATTCGCCCACGTGTGGTAATTATGAATATTGAATATTCCGGATCGCTCAAATCGTGACTCATCTGACCATAAAACTTTATTGAAAAATCCAGGATCCTCTTGCTCTTTTCGTAACATGGTTTGGCAAAAATCAACGCGCAATTGGTGATCTGTAGGCAGTAAAGCTTGGACTCGTCGGATGTGGAACGCGTGGTATTCTTCATCGTGAAGAATGTCTTGGATAGAAGTCCTTGGGATGTTCAGAGCACGAGCCATACTTCTCGTACTCGTAGACGGATTTCGCTGAACTTCTTCCAGCACCATTTCGCTGCGATCCGGGTTAGCTCTAGGGATTCCTTCATGACTGCCGCGTCGACCAGGAATGCGGCCTGCCATCAAAGTGTTGTGCGTGTTAATAAAAACACGATGGTCGGGATATCGCTCAGGTTGCGGCCCACCACGACGTTGAAGTTGTTCGCGATACAGTCGCGCTGCTTCATGGCCGTTTCCTTGTGCAACTCCATAAAAATAATGCATTTCTGCATATTCACTTAACGTGTAACTCATTTTTTACACTTCCACGTAAAAAAAGTCCAAATCAGAATGCAAAACACAGTCCAATAAACGAGCAAAGTAGTCAAACAAGTAGGCAGCGGAGTCCGTGGGCAAAGCGTGTGTGGTAAAGACAAAATGGCGACACGCGTATAGCAGTAAACACAATGTGAGTACGACTGAGGTACTTGTTTCGCGTTGGCTTGTTGCGCGCCTTGCGTGAGAGAGATAGCAATAATTCGGTCTCTTTTCCTCTCGGTCCATTGTTATTGCAGGTAAAAGAGTTGCACCCTCGTTTACAACCCATAGTCCACGAGAACGGATCGCGCAAAATTCATTAAACTAACATTTAAAAAAATCTCCGTGTTTAAATCTTAGCTTTCCTGCAGTCATTTTTGGTTAGCAAATTTAAATAACCTTAGGAGCGAGAAAATGGAAAAAAAAAATTATTAATCAGATAGCTAATTTTAAGAATTTTCCACCTCGCAGTCTTTGAAGGCCGATTAAGGCCAAAGTTAGCCCCATTAAGTCCTACGTTTTTTAATGATTATGAAAGCTGAGAGTCTGGCGCATTCTTGAAGCCTACTTGAGAACCATGAAGTCACCTGTTTAGATTTTTAATTTGAAGTTGAAAATTTAAGTCATAATTTACCGAACGTAAATTTTTCACTTTAGATCAACATTTTCATAACTTTCATCACAGTTACGAAGCTGATTATTTTATGCATAAAAGTACTACTTATGAAAATTCAGTTGCAAAAAAAGAAACTCGATAAAACCCTCTACTTTTTTTTTTAGAATTTTTTTAGGTTGGTCAGGTCGAAAATTTTCAAACATTCAGAAAAAAATTCATAACTCGAAAACTATGAAAAGTCGCGGAACATACACGGGGGGTGATTCGAATACCCCACGATACGAGGGACCGAAATTTTATTTTTGGACGTCAATGTTCCGGCCACCCTGTATAACACCCCTCTGCTCACGTAGCACGCGTGTTCACGGGCCCACGCGACCCGCTCAGCAAATTGTTTTGAATCCTAAGATAACATCGCAAAATTCACAAAAACCCGGGACGTTAGAGGCCGCTTCACACTTTCATTTACACAAGTTATAAATCAACCCCTACCCTTCGCCCCTCCGCTGATACACGCACTGTTTACCCCCTCATCCAAAAGCTTCGAAGTTAATTATGCTGAAGCCTTCGAGAGTTAATTAAGTTACAGACTTATCTTGGCTCTTGGCCCATTGTTTCGAGTCTGCTTCCAATCTTATATTGGAGCTGGCGAGATGCTGCCAAAGTTGTTTGTCTCGTTTGTAATTGATTTATGTTGGGAACGTCTATAGAACAACTGTGGACCAGTAGAAGTATGCTACACTGGCGTTTGCCTGCGACTTATACGTGTTATGATCGAAAATTATTTCATAAGAACCTCGTAAAAAAGGGTGTAAAAGTACCCTAACGAAGCCGAAAGGCACTCCCCGTCACACCTTTTTTTTTGTTCTAGACCATACCTGGGAATACTACCTTTTATAGTGTAGTTATATACTAACTTAAACAAGTACCTACCTAACAACAACTACTACCACAACACACCAACACCAACTAACAACAACTAACTTAAAAGTTCCAAATTTTACACAGCTGATTTTACCCGACTACGGCGAAGCCAAAAGGAAGGGTAATGATTTTGGCAGTCTATGTATGTATGTATGTTTGTATGTTCCACCGTAGCGCCTAGACTACTGAACGTATTATAATAAATGAGGTGTCAATAGATTCGCAAGAATAGCCCTGGTGTGGTTTTAGGAAGTATATTTTTTTTTATAATAGTTTTTCAGGCCATAACTTTATTTAAATTACCTCCATGAACCGTTTACTATTCAAAACATCCACGAGCACATTGTTTTAGAGTGCTACATTATGTTTTACCGTGAAATGTGATTTTTCACCCAAATAAAAAGTTATTTGCATGTACATAGTTTGAAATAATGCTTGGTTGGCTTTGTGGAGGGTTCGCGGAGGGTTCGCATTTAGCCTATGACGCTCGGTCGCTCGGGCTCCAATTAGTGAAAAAAAAGCAGCAGTTAGTAGGGCTAATCTAGTGGTGTGACAATCGGACTGCCATGTCACAGGTCTCGAGTTCCAAGTCCAATTCAAGACACCTTTGATTTCTCGCATTAATGTGCGTATTGTACAATTATCACTTGCTTCGGTGAAGGAAAACGTCGTGAAAAATCAAACATCCTCGACGACATGTAAAGCTAAGTCAGTGCCCCATACACGGCATAAAACTCTAACACCAGGTGAGGCACTAACCACAAGGGCACGCCACGATAGTGGCGGTAAGTCCCCTCTTTGAGGAGTGGCTTGAGAGGCGCCACGGCGCCCTCACCTTCCGTCTGACGCAGGTCCTCACCGGACACGGTTGTTTCGGGAGGTACCTGCACCGAATCAGGCGGGAGGAAACGCCCGGATGCCACCATTGCGAGGATCGGCCGGAGGACACGGTGGAGCACACAGTGGAGGTGTGCCCCGCTTGGGCGGAGCCCCGCCGTGTTCTCGTAGCGGCGATCGGCGGCGGCGACCTCTCGCGCCCGGCCCTGGTGCAAGCCATGGTCCGGGGCGAGGAGGAATGGGACGCCGTCGCCTCCTTCTGCGAAGCAGTGATGCTGGCGAAGGAGGTGGCGGAACGCGAGAGGGAGAGAACCTCTAGTCCCAGCCGCCGCGGGAGGCGCTCCGGGCGTCGGGGGTCCCGCGATGACCTCCGGCCACCGTAGACGCGGGCCTGTGGACGGTGAGTGATGGGCTAACTCGCCGTCCGTCCGTCTCACGACGAAAACAGGCCGTGTCGACGGCGCGTTCGTGTTCCACGCGCGCCTCAAAGAGATGTCAGCAACATGGGAGGGGCCAGAAAGGGCCGACGCCTGTCGGGGCCGCGGGTAGTCCTCTGGTTATCGCGGCCTCGACATAGAGGGCGAAGAAGGAACATGGGTGGTTTTTAGTCAGTAGAAGTCTGACACTCCCTTTCGCTCTGCCCAAGAGCGGGAGGGGTTATTCGATGATTTTACACCCACCAAAAAAAAAAAAAAAAAAAAAAAAGGCACTAACCACAATACAAAGACGAAGAAGTGAAACAATTTTCAGAATCGGATCAGTAGTTACTTTCGACCTCGCATCCTCGATCCCTGAGGCAGCGGCGTCACCATTTCCGGGGATTTAAACTTAATTGTGGTGTCGCCGCAAGTCACATTATATTTTTCACCAGAAAGGGAAAACGGAACAGGTAACTGTCAGCTCGTCTCGTTACTTTGTACCATTCATTGTTAAGGCGAAATATCAGCGACCTTGAGCGAGTGGGTGGAGCTTTCGTCACTCCCCGCGACCGCAAAACGCATCCCCGCAATGCACGCCCGTAATTTCGTAGGGTAACTATACGTTTCGAATTGTAAGGACTGTCCAGCCCGATTTTTTATCTCCATTCAAAACTATGTTCGGAAATAAGAATATCCGATTTACAAAAAAAAACTATTAGACTAAGAATAAGAGACTTAAAAAAATAAATCACCTATGACCTTAGCATGTTGCTTGTAGAATTATTGGCCGTAAAATTAGTTGTATTATGTTTTCAACACACTATGTCACTAGCGTATATCCTGAAGAATATCATATATTTTTAACGCATTGGCGTTAAAGTATTTGATTTACTGCAGTAAACAGAATCACAGGGTACAACACGAGCTACACGCGAGTTTTATAATTAAAACTCACGTTTAGCTCCTGTCGTCCTGTTGCTTAGGCCGAAAAGTCGGAGACGCGTTTCTTACAGCGTGCAGCGGGGTGTTAAATGGAAGTTCCATTCAACGCTATAAACGCTCCTCCGCGGCCTTAGAGGGCTTGTATTCGTAACGTTGGCATTTTCGATAGCAAGAACATACTTAGTGTATAATGCGGCCTGCCGATTAAAACCTGTGTGAGGGCATCGTGATGGGTAGACAGAGATATGAGCATGATGTAAAGTCCTCCTGACCGTCTGCGGTCACGGCAGCCAATCTTAGCGGAGATAAGCTTTCGGCGAGGGAGACTTTATTGTGTAAAAGTGAGTGCGCAGACAAATGTGTACTCTCTGTTTGTTTATTCTTATAGTCCGAAGGGACGGTAATCCAACATGGCCAGAGAGAGATCAGGCGCAGGACCAACGGCTTAACGTGCTTTCCGAGGCACCATACCCCGTTATCAGATGGTCTCATAGCGCCGCTCAAAGCACGTAAAGCCGTGCAAAAGTGATGTGATGAGTCATATGATAAGCGGGTATGAATTTTGTGCCCTAAGTGTCCTGTTTGTCTGTACCAAGGTCTGTATCCGGCTTAACATTGTCTCAAAGGGATAATAATTGCTTTGTTTAATTAACGTCAACGCGGGAGAGTGGCTATTGGACACATCAAATTTTCTTTATAGTCTAAGAGCCGGTGGAGATCGACCTTCACCGATCTGATAACCATATTTTTTTTATCAAACTAAGCAAATATGCCTATGATAACTTGCCTATTAAAAAGTTCTCATAGCCATTTTTAATTTAATTTTAATCAGTTTTATACATACTTTCACTCTTCTAAACCAAATTAATTTTATCTCAACTGTTAGTTTTTAACATATAGAATATGCTTAGGTTTGCCAACTCATTTCTGTGTATGGCCACCTGGAAAGCAGATGTGAACAGGTAAGTCAATATAGGTAACTACACCGATCAGCTAACTAATCGAAATTGATATCAAAGGTTTGGCAATTATTTTTACAAAACCAATCACATAGGCTTGCCTGCAAAAAATCGTACATAAAATAGTATTGCCAAGCTCGGTAGAACAAGACACAACATAGCAGCTGCTCGCTACCTAGCCGTTGAATAAATCCGAGTGCGCATGCTCGTGTGTAGTCGAAAATCATTTAGTAGTGACAACACAAAAATG
This sequence comes from Diarsia rubi, assembly GCA_932274075.1. Lineage (NCBI taxonomy): Eukaryota > Metazoa > Arthropoda > Insecta > Lepidoptera > Noctuidae > Diarsia > Diarsia rubi. The sequence continues at coordinate 8,877,229 of OW026414.1, forward strand.
AGTAAAAAGTTTGGCACGAAAAAATAAATTATTGACTTTAGGGAAAATTTATTTAAAACTTGCTATTTAAATGGAGATTCATTAAGGTTAAGAATCGTTGGATTTTGTTGGTCACTCCACGTGTGTCAACAACGACAATTTACAGTTTTGAAAAAAATAATACAAAGAAGAATTTGAAAAAAAGGTTTCGTACTCCTGCTTCTGCGAGCCTCTTTGGTCTAATGTTATAATAATAGGCATATTCTGTGTATTAAAAACTATGAGTTGAGATAAAATTCATTGGGTTATCAAAAGAGTGAAGGTGATGAAAGAAAATTTATTAAAATTAATTAAATTAAAAATTGAGCATGGGCATATTTGTTAATAAATTATATGTGATAAAAAATAAGTCCCATCTGGTTATCAGATCGATGAAGGTCGATCTCCACCGTCTCTTCTACTATTAGCATCATTTCGGCAGACATACGGCCTACCATCTTCTTAATGCAGTGATATTATCATGTTATTTCTGAAAGTTTCTGATTTGTATACAGTATAATATGTAACTACTAATTGAAAGCAAACACATCACGTACTTATCAGGAAACACCTGCAAAGAGATAACAAACATTTGTCACGGATTTGATAGATAAAACACTCAAAATAAAACTCATTTGGCCAGATAAACCTGCCTCTTTATCTAATGAAACATCGAGTTGTGTAGATATTTGCCATAACGATGGAGTGGTGGACGTGTGTGGTTCTTTTGTGCGTGACAGCTGTTCTGGCTGACGACGACTTGTGGACAGTGACTCTTGCGCAAGGACGTGTGAGCGGGCGCAAGCACTCCAGCGGGGAATTATACGAATTCTACAACATACCCTACGCTACAGGACCTACTGGCTTAGACAAATTCAAGGTGGTTAAATTATTCCTATTTTTTTGTAGGTACATCAAGTTACCCAAAACTGTTAAATTTTGCCAATCAACCTTCAAACTAATCCTAATAGCGATTAGGTTAAAAATTAATAGAAAGGAATTTACAGATTGTAGTAGCTTGATGTGCTGGCAGTCTGTCCATACATTTAATATCTCGTCTTTAATAGATAAAAAAAAAAAAATTAAAATAAAAGCACGACATGGATGACAACTGAATGGATCAGACAAGACCGCAAGAACTGTTTGACCGCAATCTAAGCATGCAAAGCATGATTATTGATCAGCCTATGACGATCCCACAGCTGGGACCTGGGAAAACATTTACTTAGCGATGGCCTAAGTAATCATTAAAGCGCTCTGAGTGCGGCAGTTAATGAACAATCATTCGCGGTCAACCAATAAAATTATTATCGCGATTTTACTACTAATAATTACGCATTTTTCGAAAAGTCTAGTAAAAAAATATTAGTACCTACAAAAACAAATGTATAAATACTTATCTCCTGTAATAATCAATACATTTTTAAAAACCATTTTTTTTATCTAATTGAAGTTTGAATCAAAGAGAACAGGTGCCCAAAAAAATCACTTTTTATTGTTTTCATTTATTAAAAGCTTGTTTTTTTCACTTTCAAATTTGCATGTAGGACTGGGAAAGATAAGAAATACATGGATTGGATGACGATGTAACTTTTGTGTTCCAGCCACCCCTCCCACCGCCAACATGGACGGAGACGTTTGATGCAACCAGTGAAACGCGTATAGTATGTCCACAGAACGAAGAAGTGATGAGTGGCATGATGCCAGAAAATCAAGAAGTGAAAGAAGATTGTCTGATTGCTAATGTGTTTGTGCCCGTCACCACGGAGGGAAATCTACCAGTTTTCGTGTATGTGCACGGGGGAGGTTTTATAGCGGGCTATGGTGACGTAACCCGGGGATCACAGTTTATGAAAGTAACGAATGATTTCATCGTAGTCACATTTAACTACCGTGTCCGGCATACACGGGTTCCTTTGTCTCGGTACCGAGGACGTACCAGGCAATGCTGGCATGAAGGACCAGGTAGCACTGTTGCGCTGGGTACGAGATAACATTGCAAGCTTCGGCGGTAACCCTGAAGATGTCACTCTTGCTGGCTGCAGTGCCGGTTCCGCAGCAGTTGATCTACTTATGATCTCAAAGTCAGCCGAAGGATTATTTCACCGTGTCATACCTGAAAGCGGTGGAAACCTGGCCGCATTTACAATACAGAGAGATCCTTATGAGAAAGCCAGAACGTATGCCACACAGCTGAACGAACTCGCTATTGTAGATAATTTACAATCCTTGGAACAGTTCTATAAAGCAAGCTCAATAGATTTGCTGACTAGAGATAACTTAGATCAGAGAACAGATTCTACTTTCTATTTTTCCCCGTGCGTGGAGCGTGACACACCCGGAGCATTCCTGACAGAATCTCCACTGACCATATTAAAGAGAGGTGACTACAAACAGGTACCTATTTTGTATGGATTTGCAAACATGGAAGGATTATTGCGCATTGGGTCCTATGAGCTGTGGAAAGATAAGATGAACGAAAAATTTTCTGATTTCTTACCGGCTGACCTAACCTTCGCTTCAGATGCAGAACGAGAAGAAGTAGCGAATAGAATTAAGACATTTTATTTTGGGCAAGCTCCTATTGGCAACGACAACATTCTGAAATACGTCGATTTCTTTTCGGATGTCCTTATGACTTACCCTATGCTTCGGGCTGCCAAGCTATACGTCGAGGCTGGAAACAATCAAGTATATTTGTATGAATATTCCTTTGTGGATGAGAATGTTTGGCCAGTACCTCATACTGATGGAGTGCGAGGAGCTACACACACTGCTCAGTCGGCGGCTTGGATGAATGGCGGTGATAGTTCTAATGAGACTCCTGAACATCAAAGAATGAGAGCAAGAATACGTGAAATTTGGCACAATTTCATAAAAACTGGGTAAGCATTTAGTTATCGGTCATTTATTAATTGGCGATTTACGTGTTAAATGCCGTTAGGGATTTACTTTAGACTTTTGGTAAGAACTTTACAACTCAAAAATAACATCTAATTTTCTTCTTCATCTTTCTAAACTTTACAGAAACCCCGTGCCTGCAGGGTCGTCACTGCCTGCGTGGCCGGCAGCAGGCGCCCTCAGGTTTCCATGGATGGACCTGAATGAGACTCTGACACTACATCAGAGTATCCTCTTGGACGAACGAACTCGCTTTTGGGATGACATCTATGATAGATACTACCTGGATGCCATACCACCACGGAGTGGTGCAGCTAGTATGGCGCCCAAAAATATATTACATTTATTATTTTTATATATTCTATTATATGTCACGAAAAAGATCGTTGTTGGATAGAGCTTTATTGTTTTAGTTGAGTTGTCAATAAACATTTGTTATTTATTATGGTACATTGTTCATAATTCAACCATCACCTAAAGGTGATTGCCACCCCGTCGGGGCTGCAGGTTGTTCGAAAGAGATAACTCGGCCTCGACACAAAGGGCTAAGAAGGAACATGGGTGGTTTTTATTCAGTAGAAGTAATAATTATGTGGTAGAAGTCTGACTCTCCCTTTCGGTCTGCCCAGAGTGGGAGTGGTTATTTGATGTTTTCCCGCACAAAAAATAAGGGTGAGTGCCATCACCAAGGCCTCAGGCCGAAGTGCTTACATCCTAGCCCATTAGCAAAGTTTTGTCTGAACTCGGCAGTGTATCAGGCTATTAAATTGAAAATATTTTAGGACATGGAAATGGAATATTTTTGATAATTATTTTTATTTAGAGAAGCAAGTTATACGTATAATCTGTAATCAGAACTAAAACTACTTTGTTTATCTGGAGGCATGGGAGTGCCCCCGCCGCCGCGCCTTGCGCCGTTCGCCGAGCCGAGCAGAAAAAGCGGCGCGGCCATACCAACTTTTTCTCGAAACTTTTCAGACACTTTTCGACCTATAACTTCTTTGTGGATAAAACTAGAAGCCTGAATTTTTTTGTTTTAAAAGATTGAAGGCAGGCCTGGCAAACTGTAAAAGCGTCACAGCCATCAAAAATGTTCACAATAATAATAGTTACCTATTTTCTTTTTTTTCTTCCGAATTACAGGCGTGACCGTGTACTATGTGGCGTTTCACATCACACCTAGGTATACCATAAATTATATTTCATCATTCAGTCAAAAAAGTATCGGGAATGGATGATTTGTTTATGGTTCCAAATTCAATATTTTTTTTTTGTTGTTGTTAAATTGGCACAACTGTTTTCCATTTCGGCGCGGAGTTGCATCTGTTGTTATTTATCTACACTAATATTAATACCCTGTTCCCGATACCGGTGGGCTACAATTTTTAAATGTTTTTTAGTTGTTTTTTGCAAAGAATATTTTGAAATGTAATAAGTTTGTGACAAAACAAATAAAGGGAATAATATAAAAAAAAAATAAGAGGACAGCCGTAGACCCGTGGTCGCATGCCACTGATCCTTATGCTCCTTCATGGCGTTCTCATTGATACAGAAGTCCGCTGCTAGCTGCTAGTTGCCATTAGCAAGGTGGCAGGCGACTACGACTGTCCTCTATAATAATTATCAAATTATCTACTTATAAGACGATTTTTCTTGTTTACTTTTAAGACCTCGGTTTTATTAGTCTGCGTTTTTATTCGTAGTCGGGTTTTAGTTTTTAAACTTATTTTTTATTTGAGTATTATTTTTGTGTTTTTCAAAAAATACGTAATAATATGTTACTTTCATAATACGAGCAAAATAACACAGACTAGACCGCGAGAACTGTTTGACCGCAATCTAAACGATATGTTTACTTAAACTTTATTATAATATAGATATTTGCTATGTACTCGCCAAGACCTTTCATTTGATACCAAACATGTGATGATTATCTCAATTAATTTTTTTTCGAGCTTAGTATTTGACATTTAAATTCCGACATAAACAGAATTGTTAAAATTTATATAGCATCACCATCATTTATATGGCATCACCTGGGCTATTCTTACAAAACTATTGACACCTCATTTATTAAAATCCGTTCAGTAGTTTAGGCGCTACGGTGGAACATACTTACATACACAGACTGCCAAAATCATTACCCTTCCTTTTGGCTACGCCATAGTCGGGTAAAAAGAGGGAAGATTTGCATTTCTGTGTGTATGTTTGTAATGAAACGTCCGCTAGTCTACATCTACACTAATATTATAAAGAGATTTGTTTGTTTGTTTTTAACGCATAGGCTCCGAAACTACTGAACCGATTTAAAAAATTCTTTCACCGTTGGGAAGCCAAACTATCCCCGGGTGACATAGGTTACTCTTTATCACTGTATTCCTACGGGAACGGGAACTACGCGGGTGAGACCGCGTGACGTCCGCTAGTACGGTGCTGTTTTCAGTTACATCATAATAATATTATCTAGTGCGTATAGCGAATTTCATTATGACCAAAAACATCGAACTAAGACTTTGTCATGAATTTTGCATCGCTAATGGATTTTCGTGTTCGGAGTCACTGAAAATATTACAGAAGGCTTTGGATCGATTTTATCAAAAACACGTGCTTATGAGTGGTACACAGCGTTCAAAAGCGGTCGAGTTATAATAATAATAATAATAATATTCCACAACTATCACACAACGCCATCTAGTCCCAAGCTAAGCAGAGCTTGTGTTATGGGTACTAGACAACTGATAAACATACTTATATATTTCTAAATACATACATATATAGATAAATAACACCAGCAGCTGCCAGCTTCTCCATCATTGTGTTCAGTTCTTCACAGTACAAATCTGCAGTAATGCTCACCCCGTTTGGTGGTCTAGCGGCGCTAGACCACCAAACAGTGACCATCAATTTTCTAGGGGTAAGTTTTCGTTTGGGGCATTGTTTAGGTGCTGAACCAGGATCCAACCAACTTGCTGAGCACTTGCGGTTATCAAACAGAATCCATTTTTCATCGCAGGTAACAATGCGGTTCAAAATTCCTTCATTTGTGTGTCTGTTGAGCAGTGCAAGGCACGTCTCGACGCGTACTTCGCGCTGGCGATCATTGAGTTCGTGGGGCACCCATTTGTCAAGCTTTTTTACCTTGCCAATTTGACGCAAATGGACCAATATTGTTTTGTCGCTAACGTCGAAAGCTGCTGCTAATTCAGCCGTAGATTGTGTATCATCAGCTTCCACAATCGCCTTTAATTCGTAATTGTCGACCAAAGTCTTCGGACGACCGCGAGGTTCATTTTTCAGGTCGAAATTTCCAGAACGGAAGCGAGCAAACCAATAACAGGTGGTGCGTTGGTTTGTAGTGTTAGCTCCGTAAACGTCGTTGATGTTGCGTGCCGCTTGTGCCGCGTTGCTGCCACGACGGTACTCATATTCCATAATTACTCGAATTTTTAACGTATCCATGATGACGAAAAAGATTGAAATGCGATGAAAATGTAACACTAATCAATAAACAAATGACTACTTTTGAAAAAAAAAACCATGTTTTTAAAATAAAATTAATTTGAAATTTGAATTCTTAGCCAAACAAAAATTATTTTGATTTGAAATGGCCAGTACTGCAGAACGGCAATTTCATAGGTAAAGACCTAATATATAAAGCATTATACATCTTTCTGAAAAGGAATACGCATTTATTATGCAGTAATGATTAAGCCTTTTTAAGCCTTTGCTTTTCCGACAAAAAAATATTAGTCTAGGAATTTGCCGCGTTTTTGTTTTCTTCAAATACATAAACGTTAAGTTTATTTTACTTTTAATTTTCATTATTTTTAATAAATGTTTATCTCATATTATTATTGTGTTAATTTTTTCGCAAATGGTGCGAAAAGAAGAGTATTTTCCTCGGCGATAAAGCTTTCTTAGTATTTGGTGAACTTAAATCCCTCGCTACACTCGCGATTTAAATCGTCACCCGCGACAGAAGACACTGCTTTATCCCCTTGGTTAATAATCTACTATTATCCCCTATTTAACTCCCCTAGAGGTTGAAATTCGAAACACCTTTCCTTATACCTTTTCTACATTATAAAGGGAAACTGTGCAAAATTTTAGCTTTCAGGTTCTAAGAGTTTGGGCTGGGCGTTGATGAGTTAGTCAGTCAATCACTCAGGACTTCTATTTGTATGTAGATAAATAGATACGTTGATTTCAACCAATTTATTTTTATCATATTGTTAATCCTCCAATCAATATTGACGCCATTTCCAAAAGTACCCTTAATTTTTATCTTTATGACCACAATGCTGTTATGTATGGTATGGACCATTTGGTAACTCTTAGTAGGCGATTTTAAAAATTATTAAAACTGTATACGACCTCAGATACTTCCTTGTGGTACATAAATACCTCCATGACCCGTTTACTATTCAATGCATCCATCAGTATTTTATGTTCTTTCGTCTTTTTTTTTTTATTATTATAATACCTACTTTTTAATTATTTATTAAAATTCGTGTCTGTAGTCATTAACTTGCACCTTACTATTGTATCGAGTCTGGTTCTTCTAACCAACCTAACAGACAGATGTGTTGCTGGGAAGTTCGTTCCGCCACTTCTTCTTTCCAGCTAAAACACTATGAAGTGTCGAAGGGTCCGTCGGGGCCGCGGGTTGTACACTAGTTATCGCGGCCTCGACATAGAGGGCTAAGAAGGAACATGGGTGGTTTTTAGTTAGTAGACTTCTACTGACACTCCCTTTCGCTCTTGCCTAAGAGCGGGAGGGGTTATTCGGTGATTTTCCACCAGCCAAAAAAAAAAAGTGTCGAAGGGTGGGCGTTTTGGGGAACTGCCTCTTGTAAATAAGTAAAGTAAAGTAAATTTTGACGTTCAAAAAGTGCTGATTATCAGCCTAGTTTGAATAAATGAGTTTAGATTTTGATTTTAGCACAATGACAAGAGTTTAAGCGTAAAACGGGTTTTCACTTAAAAAAAAAGTTGTTTCCAGAGCAATATTTTTGCCGTAGGGTGGTTTCTTAGTTTGATGTACAGATTACAGATTGCTTGGTGTATAACTTTAAATGGGCCAATTTACACCTTGTATTGAGTATCCTTTTTATGGATCTAATGATCAAAAAAGAAAACATAATTTAAATAAATCTTCGTGCGAGTCCGCTCCTTGTGTGTTGCGCTTTATTGTGAAATAGCAAGTACACTTATCAGGATGATCTGCAGATCAGTGACTGATGAATCGGATTTGTTTGATAAAACACTCGAATCAAGTTCATTTGTGAAGATAAAACGTATCTATAACAAGTAAATTATTGAATAGCAAAGTAGTTCATTCATAATAATTGTAACGATGGAGTGGTGCACTATTGTGGTTCTATTGTGTGTAACAGTTGTTTTAGCTGACGACGAATTTAGGACAGTGCCAACGGCGCATGGACCTGTGCGTGGGCGCAAGGATCCTAGTGGGCTTCTTTACGAATTCTACAACATACCCTACGCCACAGGACCTACAGGCCCTAACAAATTCAAGGTTTTTTTTTTAACTTTAATACTAATTGTTATCCGCCAACCCGCACTGGGCCTGCGTGGTGAATCGCCCATCCCTCTCCTAGAGAGGAGGCCTGAGTCCCTGCAGTAGCAACATTATAGGCTGATGATGATGATGACTAATTGTTTACTTATGTTATTGATTATTGTAGTGGTTGATTATTGTACTGACACCAAAATCTCTTGCGGCTTGCAATGGCTGGAAAAATAAAAATACTGGGTTTTCCTAGATTCATAACTATTCTGAAACCTAGTGAATATGTTTAGGCTGTTAAAGACAAAAAAACATACGACACAGTATGAGCGCTCAATGACGCAAATTTTTATATCTTGATAACGACGACACCAAGTATAATAATCATTAATATTGTATTTCAGCCACCTCTGCCACCCCTGGACGGAACCTTTTGATGCAACCGGTGAAACGCGTGTGATATGTCCACAGAACGATTTCATGATTAACTCGATACCAGACAATGCAGTTATAAGAGAAGACTGTCTTATTGCCAATGTATTTGTCCCCATCACCATTGAGGAAAACCTATCAGTCCTTGTGTATGTTCCCGGAGGAGGTTTTGTAGCGGGCTTTGGTGACGCATTTCGAGGAACACATTTTCTGAAGCAAAAGAAAGATATTATCATGGTCACGTTTAACTACCGTCTTGGCATTCACGGATTCCTTTGCCTTGGCACCGAGGACGTACCAGGTAATGCTGGCATGAAAGACCAGGTAGCGCTGCTGCGCTGGGTACAGGAAAACATCGCAAGCTTCGGCGGTAACCCTGATGACGTCACTCTTGCAGGCTGCAGTGCAGGTTCCGCATCAGTGGATCTGCTACTGCTCTCTAAGTCAGCCGAAGGATTATTCCACCGAGTCAGTCCTGAAAGCGGTGGGAACCTTGCTGCATTCTCAATACAGAGGGATCCTTTTGGCATTGCCCAAACTTATGCTAAAGAGCTAAACGACGGCACTCTAATAGACAATTTAGACTCTTTAGAACAGTTCTATAAGACAGCTTCAATAGATTTACTGACTAGAGATACGTTCGCCAACAGGACTGATTCTACCTTGTTATTTTCCCCTTGTGTGGAGCGTGATACAGACGGAGCATTCCTTACAGAATCTCCTCTGAGTATATTACAAAAAGGCAACTACAAAACCGTTCCTATGCTGTATGGATTTGCTAACAAGGAAGGACTGTTGCAAATTGATTTTTTTGAAACATGGAAAGAAATGATGAACAAAAACTTTTCTGATTTCTTACCTGCTGATCTTAAATTTGAAACTGTTGCGGAACGAGAAGAAATAGCCAATGCTGCCAAGAGATTTTATTTTGGAGACAATCCTGTTGACAATGAGTCCGTTGTGGCATATGTCAACTTTTTTTCGGATGTCATGTTTACTTGTCCTATGCTTCGAGCTGCAAAGGTGTACGTCGAAGCTGGTAACAGTCAAGTATACTTGTATGAATATTCATTTGTTGATGAAAACCTTATGATACACCCGGACGTCCATGGAGCAACACACTGTGGTCAATCGCTCGCTTGGCTGGATAACCAGGATGGTTCAGATGAAAGTCTTGGAACTCCTGAATATCAGAAAGTGAAATCAACAATGCGTGAAATTTGGCACAACTTCATGAAAACTGGGTAAGTTCTCAGGGTCCACATTTATTTAATTATATTTCCTGATTACACAAAATATTAATATAGATAAGAATAGCATACAATAGTCTTTTGGTATGTGCTTTATATTTCTTTTTCTTTTCAGTAACCCCGTATCCGGAGGGTCGTCATTGCCCGAGTGGCCAGCAGCAGGCGCGGACAGGTCTCCCTACATGGCACTGGATAAGGAGTTGGAATTACACAGGTTCCCGCTCTTGGAAGATCGTTGTCGCTTCTGGGACGACGTCTATGAGAGACACTACCTGGATGCTGTACCACCACGCAGTGGTTCTGCGCCGAAGAACATGTTTAATTTATTTGTTTTATGTATTTTATTTTATCTAACCAAAAATATTGTAGCATGATATTTTTTTAGTTTTTAGTATAAATTTAATCTAGCATGATACTTAAGATACTTAATTTCATAAAATAACCCTAGTATGATTCCTAATATCTTTGCAATGCAATAATTAATTGATCATACCAATAAAGAAAAAGTAATAAATAACTGAAGATATGGTAGAATGATTGTCATTCATTGTATCCAGTTGCATTTTTGTTACCAAAAACCAAAAGTATAATCTGGCACTGACTGGCTTTGCAATGATATTTTTTTTTAAATATTTTTAAATGTTTTTTTATAGGAAATATTTAAAAATGTATGAAATTTGTTTACATTATGAATAAAGGGAATAATAAATAATAATAAATTCATTTATTCAGGCAATTTACAACCGTTGCCATTTGTCAATCAAACATGAATAGAATATTAAAATTGAGATAAAAATAATAATAAACTATTGCAATATGAATAATACACACAAACATACAATTACAAGTCAAAATCACATTTAATTAAAATTCAGATAAAATTGCAGTACAGTACTAATACACAAACAAACAATTAAATTTATTAATTAATTAATTATTCATACAATTATACATACATAAAATAAACACAATAACTACAATCTCCTAATCGGCACTAGAACGGTAACATGCTTGCCACAGCAATGCCGGATTGCCAGGATAGCATTGGGGCTGGCCCGCATGCACCCGACGCACCAGGGATGCGCACCACTTACGCATCGTACTGTGGAAACAATCAGTGCGCGCCAATGCGAACATCCCCGACGTGCTACAGAAACGGGGCAGCCCCAACCCCGCCCGGAACGCGTCGTTGTACTGGACACGGAGGATACTATATGTCCTTTCACTATATATAGTCAACCCACAAGCTACACGTGTATAGAGATGTGCAGTACGCACTAAAAAGCGTGATCTTCACACCATGGTCATTTGCACATGGTTTATAAGGAATGATTATGTTACTATCATTCCCGTCTGTTGGAGAGCTCCATTCTTCATCTCCTGATACCGAGAAGAAGCGACCTAATCTGATAATGGGATCACCAGATCTCGTCATCAGATCAGACCTGATATGATGATGGGACAAGCGATAGCTCCATGGGATAAGCGGTCGCTTATATGGCAAAAACGGGTTAAAATCAAATCCAAGATGGAGTCAGAATTTTTCACTTTGGAACCCAATTACGAGAAATGGAGTTGTAGAGACCCTGCACACTAAGTTATTACAATCTATTGAATTTCTTTACTTTTTTTAAACTTTAGGGCTAAAGCATTAAGTTCAAGATTGATTGGGAAAATTTTACAGGTTCGGGTAGCAGTAGTGTACTTGCCGTCTGTATAAGGATCTTTTGAGGAATGACGACAGAAGGACACTGTTCCCAAACGTTGGAATTATTTCTTAGCAGTTTAGCGAAATGATGGATTGAAAAGTAGATGGTGGTATATGTTTCGATTTTAGCCGCACCAGAGACCTCCTTTTTTCAGTTCATCACATTAATTAAAATATTCAGGGGGTTTACGTTCACGGAACGTGGTGAAGTATAATTTTTATTAGCGTTAACGCTAACTTATTAACTTAACCAATTGTAAGTGCAATGATACGCGTACCGCTGACAATCGACAAGAAAATTCCAAATAAATTCGGCATTCGGCGGAATTTATTTGAAATTTCAATATTAATATATATATATATCTCCAAGCTCTTGTGTCCGCCTAATCGTAAGCTTATCACCGTGGTATGGTTACAAGTAGTTACTAACTGCGGTACCTAGAGATATTTAATGATTAGGTACATAACACGTCACTAGTAAAGATTTGACATACGTTTGTATGACGAAACTGTCAAAACCTTTACTAAGTGATGGCCTAAGTAATCATTAAAGCTCTCTGAGTACGACAGTTAGAGTTAGGAAATGCAACGTATTATTTAAAAGGTAATCGTTCATCACTACTTCTTACAAACTTTCCGAGGTGAGAAGCTGATTTCGTAACTACGAGTAAAGTCGTGTGTGAAAGTATTCTGTTTATCTAAATATAAGAACCTGCTGTAACATTGGCTCATAAGAATTCAGTTTTTTTTTTTTTTTTTTGGTGTGGCACTAGTTATACTTTGTGCCATTTTCAGGTAAAAATTTGGGAAACAGGGAATTAAAAAACGGAACGGAAAGGATTACAATGATAGGAAATATGGATCAGGCAAGTCATTAATATAATATATTATGTACAATATTGGTGGAAATAATTCGTTAAATTTAAAAAAATCCAACTAAATTAATTTTTCACCACGCGGGTGCTGGTTCTGATATATTTTTCAAAACTTCTGCGGAGAGCGAAGGGAGGTTCACAAAGTAGGAGGCCAGGAGAATAGTCTAGTTTTCATGCAAATTGATTGTACATACCAACGTATCGCCTTCAGCGGGACTCCCACAATCTGGTGTGACCTCGGGATGGCGGGTCACAATTTTCTGGGGTCCAGGTATCACCAAATTACACAAAACACACGACGTTCGTAAAAGGTCTATTCCCCAATCTTATAGGGGTGCGCGCGCGCAATAATTATAGTTATTTGCGAATAATTGTGAAGGTGAAGGACGTGCGTCTATCGTCCTTGAGGTGTGGCGTAGAACTAATGCAGCGGCCCATTCAAGGGCTCGTAGAGGTCGCGCGCGCAGCGTCTCAGTTGCGGTCGCCAGCGCGTCAACGTACATTGATATACACACACCAATTTACACAAAAAAAAGAACCATCCCCCCGGCCTTCAGGAGTTTGAAGAAGTCCTGAACCAAAGAGTCAGGGAGAGTTATTAACGAATCGAGAGCGGGATAAAGTGGAAATACATCCAGTTAGCTTAAATGGATAACTTTTATTAGAAAACGAAAAAAATAAACTAAGACTTATAACTAAGGGGAGCCGAGATGGCTTATGTAATAACTATTTATTAAACTATTATTGAGAGGGTAAAACGCAGAGTTTTACCACAGGTCGAACATAGGTGCCACTTCGTGTGCGTACAGTAGCGACTCTGACTACTCCATCTGAGGAAGGTTTGACGTCATCGATAACACCTATGGGCCATTGTAAAGGCGGCGAGTTTTCCGTTTTTATAAGAACTATAGTACCTTTGGTTACCGGATTAGATTTGGTATTCCACTTAACACGAGATTGTAAAGTGTTTAGATACTCACGCCTCCACCTATTCCAATATCTCTGAACTATGGCATCGAGTAAGCGTTTGTTGCGGATTAAATCTACCGAATCTAAGCGTGGGTCGGAATGAAATGAGTCTAGCGGACCAAAGGTCAAAAAATGCGCGGGTGTTAGAGCTTCGGGCTCTGCGGGGTCTGAACTAAGCACGGTTAACGGTCTAGAATTGATTATGGCCTCAACCTGTGTGAGGACAGTAAGTAGCTCCTCGTACGTGAGGAGAACGTCGCCTATAGTGCGGCGGAGATGATTCTTTACGACGCGGATTTGACTCTCCCAGCAACCACCGAAGTGACTAGCGGTAGGCGGATTCAGATGCCATGTTATACCTTGATATAGTGTTTCCTGTTCAAAGGAATCACGGAAGGCTTTAGATTTAAGAAATCCATTTAACTCATCGAGCTGAGCTTTCGCACCAATAAAATTAGTTCCGTTATCGGAAAATAAGGAAAAAATTTTGCCTCGACGGGATATGAAGCGTCGTAAGGCGCGAATATAGGACATCGAATCCAATCCGACTGCAACCTCAATATGGCAAGCTCGAGTAACAAAACAGGTAAAAAGGCATATGTACGCCTTTTCCTTACGAGCACCACGATACCTACTTATTAGACAATTAATTGGACCCGCATAATCCACTCCACAATAAAGAAAAGGCTTAGCTTCATTGACGCGGGGTGCGGGAAGAGCTGCCATAAAAGGTGCTTCTGTGCGTGGATTAGTTTTAAAGCAGCGGTTACACAAGCGGAAGCGTTGTTTCACTGTGCTGCGTCCAGAGATAATCCAAAACTTTTGTCGTAACAGCGAAAGTAATAATTGTGGACCGGCGTGTAGGTATTTTCGGTGGTAGTAATCAATTATCAAATTTACAATATGATCCCTTTTGGGAAGCAAAATTGGATGCTTGCTATCAAACTCCAGCGAAGATTTTTCTAACCGGCCACCAACGCGAAGAATGTCGTTTTCCAGGAAAGGAGAAAGCGGGAGAAGCGACTTAGACACCTTGTGGCTTTTAGAAAGCGCGCTAATGTCGCTTGCGAAATATTGTTGTTGGAGTGCCCTTATAACGGCAGTCTCTGCAAAATCCAGATGTGAAAGCTTCATCCTATTGGATCGCGGGAGCTTTCCCAAAAAACGGTAGATGTATACTACAATGCGAAGAAATTTAGACCAAGTAGAAACGCGTTTAGATATTGCGCAGAGAAAAGGTTCCGGCACGTCAGTAGTGATAAAAACATTTGATTGTTTTTTGAGCTCTAAAAGCTTTTCGTCCTGCGCGGGGTCAAAGATGAATCGGCTAATTGGCCAAGTGTGCACTGGGTCACGAGCCCACGAGGGGCCGTGGAGCCATAGTGGATGGTCTAACAATTGAGCGGGAGTAAGCCCACGACTTATGCAGTCGCTAGGGTT
This sequence comes from Diarsia rubi, assembly GCA_932274075.1. Classification (NCBI taxonomy): domain Eukaryota; kingdom Metazoa; phylum Arthropoda; class Insecta; order Lepidoptera; family Noctuidae; genus Diarsia; species Diarsia rubi. The sequence goes on from OW026414.1 coordinate 8,892,349, forward strand.
CTGCGCGCTTTCACAATGATAAAAGTGTTTAGAACTAAGATTGTCCTGTATTTGAGCGATGCGGTTCGCAACGAAAGTATCGAAGCGATGTGGAGACGAATGAACCCAGTGGAGGGCCACAGTCGAATCAGTAAAAGCGAATATTTCGTCTATGTGACAGCGGGAAGAAATTATATCGATTACAAATCGAAACAGTTTCGATAACAATAATAGAGCGGAAAGCTCTAAGCGAGCTAAAGTTATATTACGCAGGGGAGCTACCTTGCTTTTGGCTCCAATCAAGTTGACCTCGTTTGGTCCAAAAGCGGGATGTACACAGAGGTAAACGGCAGCGCCCATCGCTTTTTCGGATGCGTCTGCGAACCCCATCAGAATAACCCGGGATTCAGGCACAACGCCGAGAAAGCGCGGTATTTTAAAGCGTTGTAAAGCGGGAAGCTCAGTGAGGAAACGGTTCCACGCCATGCAGATGTCACGTGGTGGGGTATCATCCCAATCGATTTTCGGTGTTGCGGCCCAAAGAGCTTTTATCAAAAGTTTTGCATGTAAAATTACGGGGGCACAAAAGCCATTAATATCCCATAACCTAGCGATCGCGGAAAGCATAAGTCGCTTAGTGCACTTAGACTGTGGGTTAAATTTAATAGCGATCGAAAACTCATCTTCAGTCGGAGACCAAATTAGGCCTAACAACTTCAGGTGGTCCTCTTTGTCAAATTCAATGTTTGAAGACAAGCGGTTGTTTATTGGAATCGATTTCAACACCTCCGACGAGTTACTCACGAATTTGACTAAGTCAAAGTTACCACGTTTGAATAGCTCAATCAAATCCAGGGCGAGCTGCGTCCCATCTTCGTCGGAGGCCACGGACACCCCCAAATCGTCCATATACAAATTATTACTAGCAATTTCCGAAGCGAGTGGTAAATCAGTTTCATCTTGAGCTAATTGTTTTACTGTTCTCATGGCAAGGTACGGCGAGCAACGTAAACCAAAACAAACGCGGTTAAAATGATACAATTGTGCATTTGCGTCTCCGTCAAATTTATAAAAAATGTTTAAAAAACGGCGGTCTTCTTCGCGAATTCCAATGGCTAAAAACATTTGTTTAATGTCGGCGGTCAGAGCAACAGGAAATAATCGAAACTTTAAAATGATCGCTGTTAAATTAGCTTGTAAATTCGCGCCAGAATGTAAACAATCATTTAATGAAATATTAGAATCGACGCACTTCTGAGAAGCGTTCAAAACAATTCGAACCGGTTTGTCCGGTCGCGTAACTGCATGATGCGGTATGACGTAATAGTCCTTATCAGTTGTCGAAGCGGGAGCGGGTGAAATGATGTTACGTTCGAGATAGTCTCTCATCACGTTATCATATTCGGTTTTTAAAGCGGTATTTGTCTGAAACCGGCGTTCTAGACTAGTATAGCGGCGAGATGCGATAGTTAAAGAATTGCCTAGCAATGAAGTTGGTTGCGAAAAGGGCAAAGCGGTGACGTAACGTCCGGATTCATTATCGCGGTGTGTGTTTGACACATAAAAATCCTCACATTCTTGTTCGGGTTTAGAAATGTGAGTTTTACTAGGTATTGACTCAAGTTGCAAAAAGTTTGCAACTAAAGATTCGATCGATTCGTCACAAGATGAAAAAAATGTCTGGCTAATCGGCGGGCTATTATTGTGACAAGGTAGTGAGGCGATCGACCCGAAAACTAAATAACCGAAGGCGGATTCCAGTACATCAGGTTTTCCAGGCGGTCCCAATAATCTTCCAGGTCGCAAGATCTCCATGAAAGTATCAGCGCCTAACAAAAGGTCTATGTCGGCAGGAGTCTGGAAGTTAGGATCGGCGAGCTGTAAATTGTCTAAGTAGGTCAAAGACGAAATGTCAAACTGACAGCTCGGCAAATCACTGGAAATCGTTTTAAGAACTAGCGGTTGAATCGGCAAGCTAAAGGTTTCATCATAGTTTGAATGTAAAGTAATGTTAGCGATGCCGGAAATAGTCTGAGTGCAGTTGCCTAATCCGTTCACTGACCTGTCAGAACAATCATTAAAAATGCGAATTCCTAATCGTTTACAAGTGCGGCGGGTTATAAAATGGTTTTGAGACCCGTTATCGATCAAAATTCTAACCTGAGCAATCGATCCGTCCCTGCACTTGACGTTAGCGAGAGCGGTGCATAACAAAACGTTATTTGTTTTTCTCGGGTTTTTATTGCTGGCACTCATGCTGCAAAGGGCTACTGCGTTGTCTGCTTGTTGATTAGAAACCGAGTTTGAAGACGATTTGTAAGACGCGTCTTGTATCGGATCCGTTGATCCTGTACTACTCGATGCGTTATCGCCTGAGGTCAATGACTCATTCGACTCCTGGAAGTGTAGTAAAGAGTGGTGGAATTTCGAACCACACTTTTTACATGTCGACTTCGACCCACAAGAACGTGTGTGATGTTGTAAACTCAAGCAATTTACGCATGCGCGAAGTTTTTTAATGTAATTAAAACGTTCGCGAGGAGTTAATGATTTGAATTTCGGACATGAATAAAGTCGATCATGGTCCGACTTTTCACACAATTGACAAGTAACTTTGTTATTGTTTACTACAAAAGAGCGCGCGGTGCCTTTATTCGACGAGCTACTTGACGCGTTTTTATTACCTTTCGCAGACGAGATATTTACGTTAGTGCTGTTATCACCCGTCCGATTTAAAACTTTTATACGGTCACGGACAAAAGAAATTAAGCTATCGAGTGTAGACGTATATCCTTACCTCGGTTCTCCATCTCAAACAGCTGCGCGGTTTCTTTGTCTAAGCGCTGAGACAAAGCGTGTGATATTATGAAGTCACATAAGTTAGGTAATTTTAAATTATTTAATGCGAGATACGAGTTTGAAAATTGATCGATTAAAGTCTCTAAATTATTAGCGGTAGCGGAAAGAACAGGTTTTAATAAAAACATCTGATCTAGATAAGTGACAGCTAAGTTTCTCTTATCTTGATACCTATCTATGAGTGCGAAATAGATAGTACTATAATTTTCCGCAGATGGAATGAATCCAGCGTAAACAGATTTCGCTTTACCAGTAAGTTTACTGGCCAGATAAAACATGCGTTCTGTGTCATTAAGCGACGTGTTTAAATGTACAGCGCTTTGAAATGTAGCATAAAAAAGCGGCCAATCTTTAGAACTACCATCAAACTCGGGAATTTCGATGCGAGCTAGCTTTACGTTAGGTGACGAGCTATCGTTGTTTGCATTATGTTTAGTCATACTCGAGCTCAACTTAGGTTCTAACTGAAAATGTTTGCGTTTGACGCGACAATATAAATCTTCAAATGCAAGCCATTTATTGAAGTCAGGTTCGGATTCTTTATCAATTTTCAACGAAAGCGTATTAATGTCAGTTATGCATTGTTGAAAATTACTGCGAACCTCATCTAAGGTTACAATCGAACAAAGAAAACTGTCTAATGCACTAGGATCGTTCAAATTACGTGAAAGATCGTAAGCATTTTGCATACGTTCGAAATATATTTGTCGTTGGCACTCCAATAATTTTAACTTTTGTTCATTAGACGACATTATTCCTTAGCGTAGCGGGCGGATAGATATCAAATAATGTGGGTAGGTAGTAGTAGTGGCTAGTTTAGAGTTAGCGAAATGTGATGAAATGCGATGCGAAAACAATAAGATATGCGATTAAAAGTATATATTTTTAAAGCGGTAACCAAAGGAGTTCTTCTTAATATCTTTGGTATTAAAATGAGAAATATGACGCGCGACACACACGAAGTGGCTGCCTACCTTCGTACCTAGTATAAAAAATGCGGATTTTTATGCGGATTGGTAAAAAATATGATAATAAAAGATGAAAATGATGAAAATTATCAAAATCTGAGCGTCGAAGGACCATAAAATGGTGGAAATAATTCGTTAAATTTAAAAAAATCCAACTAAATTAATTTTTCACCACGCGGGTGCTGGTTCTGATATATTTTTCAAAACTTCTGCGGAGAGCGAAGGGAGGTTCACAAAGTAGGAGGCCAGGAGAATAGTCTAGTTTTCATGCAAATTGATTGTACATACCAACGTATCGCCTTCAGCGGGACTCCCACAATCTGGTGTGACCTCGGGATGGCGGGTCACAATTTTCTGGGGTCCAGGTATCACCAAATTACACAAAACACACGACGTTCGTAAAAGGTCTATTCCCCAATCTTATAGGGGTGCGCGCGCGCAATAATTATAGTTATTTGCGAATAATTGTGAAGGTGAAGGACGTGCGTCTATCGTCCTTGAGGTGTGGCGTAGAACTAATGCAGCGGCCCATTCAAGGGCTCGTAGAGGTCGCGCGCGCAGCGTCTCAGTTGCGGTCGCCAGCGCGTCAACGTACATTGATATACACACACCAATTTACACAAAAAAAAGAACCAAATATAATAAATAAACTAAAGTTTAATATCATTTATATACAGAAAGGAGGCAATTATATCATAATAAATTATTGGGTTATATAATAAACAAATCATACGAGTGGGGAAAGGGGTTTTTAAACTAATAAGGGAATTAAGGAAATCAGAACGGTCATGACGAGAACATGAAAAAAATATATGGTCCAAGGTACCAACATCTTCCCCACATTCACACATGTTATCCTCTACAATACGGAGCTTGGCAAGATGGTAAGGAGTACATACATGACCCAAACGCATACGAATGATTTGACTAACAACCAATTTGGAGCACTTAGCCTTGAAAAACCACGGCTTAATAGGAACATGAGGTTGAATAAAGTAAAAATATTTTCCTTTTGTTTGTGCACTCTCTTCCCATCATATATTCCAGGCATCGCGAAGGTATGACTTAGGTAAATTCATGATATCATGGGAAAAGTTTATATATGGAAAAGTGTCTCCATCATTGGCAGCCTCCTTGGCTAAACCATCCGCCTTGTCATTTCCCTTTATGCCACAGTGGCTAGGAATCCAAACAAAATGTACAGATTGGCCCTTCAACCTTAGTTTATATAATACATTTTTAATATCAAATACAACAGGATAGAAAGCCTTCATTTTAAATGGGAACTTCTCAATTGCCTGTAACGCACTCTTAGAGTCGGAAAATATAACAGTATTTTTTAACTTAGCTAACAAAACATATTCTAGTGCCTTAAATATTCCAAAGCACTCCCCTGTAAAAACGGAAGACTCTGGAGGAAGTTTTATTTTTTGAATAAGCTTATACTGTGTATGATAAACTCCTACACCTACACAACTATCCAGCGTTTTAGAAGAATCTGTAAATATTAAGTGCCAGTCTTTCCATTTATCATCAATATTACTGATAAATTTAGAATTCGCTCCAGAATCAGTTTTGACGATACCCATATCATATGTTATTTCAGGCTCTAAAAGTAGAGAGTCAAAAACGTTATCATTAAATATTGCTAGCTTTGGTGCATTATGCACAGGCGATTCAAGTAGCCTAAACTTCCTGTAACTAGTAATTAAACAAGGAATAGATTTGCATCTCCAATAGTTGGAGCTTTCAATCAAAGAATTTAGATTATCTAGCCTAATGATCAATGGATGGTTGGAAAATTGCATGATTTTAAATACAAACCTATCAGCTAACAGTTGTCTTCTCAAATATAAAGGAGGTTCACCACACTCTACTTGCATTTAAAGGACTCGAACGCATTGCACCCGAAATGATTCTGAGGGCTTTAGATTGAATATTGTCTAACTTTTTGAACCATTTTTTACTACCACCTTCTAATAAAAAGGTACCATAATCCAAAATACTACGAATTATAGCATTGTATAACAATTTCTGGTTAAAAGGGTGAGCACCCCACCACACACCCGAGAGGCATCTCATAATATTCAACTGTTTTTCACATCTATCCACTATACAGCATAAGTGAGATTTACCTGTCATTTTCTTATCCAAAATTAAACCCAAGAATTTAGCTTCCTCCCCAACATTTAGAGTATGATTGCAATAAGAAACTTTAGGTGGCGGAAAATCCCGTTTTCTAGAAAAAACTACTACAGAACTTTTGTTAGCTGATAAATCCAGTCCATTATTATCAAGCCAAACCTTTAATGGCGTGAGGGATTCTGTTAATGAATTACATGCAGTTGAGATAGACATGTTTATTGAATAAATAAGTAGGTCGTCAGCGTATTGTAAAACATTAACGATACCACATAAGGACGCCTCAAGATCATGTGTATAAATATTGTAAAGTAACGGGCTAAGTACAGACCCTTGAGGTAATCCCTTATAAACAGTTCGTGAAAGTCTTGAACCTTGGTTTGTTATTACAAATATAAAGCGAACAGATAAGATATTAATAATAAAATTAACTAAAATTGACGGCACCTGCAATTTCATTAGTTTATTTTTGAGCACTGATATGATTACATTGTCATAGGCTGCCGAAACGTCTAAAAATGCAGCAACCACCGATAAATTATTAGAAAAGGCCAAATTGATGTCTGTGGTAAAGATACTTAAACTGTCCATGGTACTTTTAGATTTACGAAAGCCGTATTGAGAAATTGAAAGCAAATTATTTCTTTCGATATGCCATTCAAGACGGTTCTTAACCAGGTGTTCTGCAATTTTAGCAATAACCAAAGATAAGGCTATAGGTCGATAAGCAGCCGGTTCATCTGGAAATTTTTTAGGCTTTATTAAAGGAACTATTTCTTGAGTTCTCCAAGAGGTAGGAATGTTCCCAGAAATCATTACGGAATTAATTATTTCTAAATAATATAAAAGTGAGGAATCTCCCATATTTGAAAAGAAAGCATAGGGTATTCCATCTTCTCCAGGACAAGAATCTTTAACACTCGACAATACCCCTTTAAGCTCGTATAAAGAAAAAGGCAAGTTTAAACTATCCGATTCTTTTAATCCAGGATATAATGCGCAACAAGGCATCAAATAATTTTTTTCAGGAGCAGTTGCAGGGGCCAATCTGTCAAGAAAATCGTCAGCTAAAGCAGGAGACAACTGAACACCACAACGGTTTTGATTAAAAGCATTTCTAAAACGCTTTATGTTACTCCAGACCTCCGAAGGACAAGTTCTAGGAGAAAGGGAGGCACAAAATGATCTCCATCCCTCAAATTTCCTTTCCCTCAAAAAATCTCTAGTCTCATTATTTATACCAGTCAGTTTATTTAAATTTTCTTCCGACATATCCTCACTATACTCTCTTTCCGCTTCCTTTCTTCTTCGTACTGCATTTGAACATTCAGTATTCCACCAAGGAGGCATAGGTAAATTGGTTGTGCGGGAACTTTTTACAGGGAAAATCTCATCCGCTACTTCAAGCATGCAAAGAGCTAAGGCTCGAGAGCAATCATCTTCTCCTCCATGAAGTATTTCAGGTAACTGTGACATTTTAACTTCAAGGACCTGTTTAAATTTTTCCCAATCAGCTTTACCTAATCTGTACTTTAGTCGAGGGGGACGCTTTTCACTGATGGGATATTTGTCGGGGGATGCTATAACTAGGGGAAAATGATCACTGCCTAGTGTAGAAGAAGAGAAGACCGACCAAGTGAGTGATAAGGCCAAACTAGGGGAACAAATCGACAAGTCCACAGCACTCGGCAATTCATTGGGCTTGGTACGTCTAGTCGGTGACCCAGTATTTAATACACATAAATTATTGTCATCTAATATTTGTAGCAAACGTACACCATCACTTTTATTATCACCGCATCCCCATGTCTGATGATGACAATTAAAATCTCCCGAGCGGATTTCAAATAAAATGACCGTTACGCAGGTGGAATATCTTATTCTTGTCATAAACAAATTGCATTCAAAAAATGATGATCGTGTAGTATGTTAAATAAATGATCTTATTTGATATAACATAATGTAGGGAAATATGAATTCTATCAATAAAAAAGTATTTTTGTGTCTGTGAGCTGGAAATTTTAATCCATTTAGTAACGTTTTCGTTCTTAATTTTTTTTAAATAAAAAATCATTTTTTCGCATTCCTTTAATTTCCTTAATTCAAAATAACATACATCTTCTTAAAAATAAAACTTAACATGAAAATTTCACAGCGGTTTGCAAGTATTTTCCCAAAGGAGCTCCATTACATAACTATTGCAAACTTGTACTACCAAAAAATATATTTTTGCGCAATATCTGATCCTTATTTAACAATGAACTACTGAAGAAATATAAAGCTAAAAATATGAAATTAAGACATACAACTAAAAATGACTTAGGTTACTCTATCTATAAGATAATCGAAAAAAAGTATCTGGCTTACCGTAAGACAGTTACGTTAATGGAACTTAGCGTTAAGAATAGGAACTCCTTAGGGCGCGTTTACTATAACTAAATTAAATATCAAAATAACTAAGTTTAGTACAGTCTTTATTCAGTCTAATAAAGTCATCATATTATGAACTTATAACAATAGAACCAATGATTTTAGTGACATGACTTAAAATTATAATCACTTCTTATTCTTACCATAAAGAACTCTCATAAAGTGTAAAAAAAAATAGACAATCAAATAAGAGAAGTATGTTTCCGTTAAAACCTCACTTAAATACAGTACCTGCAATCTAACTTCGACGGATCAAAATCAGCCGTTTGAATGCACAATGAATTATTAAGGTTGTAAATTGTATAAATGCCCAGCCAAATGACCAACTTCAGTTCGGTCAACTAAAATTGTGGGAACTGTGATGCTTCGTAAAAACGCGCGCTAGTTATATTATAAATTTTGAAATAAAGCAAGTATTTTTTTTTAAATAAAACCAAATACAAAGGTCACTAATCTTTTTCACGCATTTTTTCACTCTTTCTAACTGCTGTTTTTATAAGCTTCATATTTTTCTGGATTTAAAACAAAAATCCAGAAAAATATGAAGCTTATAAAAACAGCAGTTAGAAAGATTCTGGTTTTCTCTGAACCTTTTTGCCCGCTCTGCTCCTGTGAGAGGCAATTTCAGAACCGTATCTGAGAAATTTCAAAAACATGACCGTAAGCAAAAGGCCAGTCATTGGCAGCAAATAATCAAGGCAGGATTTGTGCATAAAAAATAAAGATTTTTAGAGAAGTTGAAATATATCCTTCAAATCAAATCAAATCAAATCATTTATTTCTTTGCAAACATGGGTTGTACATAGATGTCATTTTAGTAATCAAAGAAAGCGGTACTCCTGGACACGGCTCGTATTGTTAGGAGGTTCCTCTCTCTGGAGCCCTGACTGCCGGTAGCTTGGACCCTGTTCCCGATACCGGTGGGCTACTATTTTTTTTATATTTTTAAATGTTTTTTTTTATATCAATTTGTATTGGAATATTTAAAAATGTAAATCGTATGTATTAAAATGAATAAAGAAATAATAGTAATCAAGAAGTTAGGAATTATAAAATAAATTATAAAGATTTTTTTTATTTTAAAAATACTCTAAATGTCCAAAGTTATTCTTTAGGCAACAAACTACCAAAGATCAATAATTATAACGACTTATCAACTTCTCTAAAATTATTTTTTTGCAAATCTATGTGCATGCGACGCGCCGTGCTTCTTCAAAATTAATGCAACCATACCCGCAGGCACCCACTAGTCAAATTCAAAGCTAGACACAGCCTTATAATTCCATTACGTAACAAAAAACGTTCCGTATATACATAACGTTACGTAATGGGCGTTACGAATTAGTGTCTTGGGCTAAACGAAAAAACATTTTTGTATGATATACATTAGATATTCATCTATATTGCACAAATAATCAATATGTGATTAATAAAGAACAATTCCAGAAACACAAAATGATAATAAAAACATTCTTACCTCAGAAAATACAGTTGCTTGTGGAATTATTTTTCACACACCTAACCTCCAAAACGTTTCGTAACGAACAGCGTAAAATGTGTAAGGCGTTCCCGTTCATATTCTTTGACGTTACATTAGGAATGTTGCCAGAAGTCTAAAAATATAGTGATATGGTATGTTTTTATTTTAGAAGTAAGTAAAATCCTCGTTACTTAGCCGGAATTTCCACTACTCGTGATTTTAGAGGACAAGAGTAAATTGAGTTATTTAATATGGTTTCTTTTATTTATCGTTAAATTATACGTTTACTTGTGCCCTTACACATATGTATTTTACAATAATTGGCAAATTGTACATATTAAATGTTATTCTGTGGTAGTAATCGGACTTTTTATTTGGCAGGGTATGGGGTGGACATCTAAAATCAGGTGTTTCATCTAAGTTTAATACCATTTTATTTAAATGTTTGCCAGAATTACGTACTTTTTTATTTTTAAATATAATCATAATAAGTTTTTTTAATGAATATGATTTAAACGACATCCATAAGGTTTTTTTTAGCTGAGTAATCAATTGCTGAAGTTAGTGGACAACATACTTTTACAACGGTAATTTTTTTTGAAAATCGCTCTCCCATTATCAAGACAGGGCTTTTCAATGAACAAAAAATATCACTCATCTCTTGTAGAGCAGCAGAGGAAGGCTTTGGAATATATACAGAGGCATAAGATACATTATTTACACGTACAGCAACGAAATCGACTAAAGAATACTGATTGGGTAATGTAATTTGAGAAAATGCAACATTGTTTTTGATTAAGATGGCAACACCACCGTAGCCATCAGTTCTGTCATTACGAATGCAAACATAACCTGGAATACCAAATATTCGACCGTGTTTAAGCCATGTTTCACTCAATGCAACAATAAGTGGTTTATACTTGTTAACTAAATAGAAAAGATCAGTTTTTTTATTAGTCACTGACCTGACGTTCCATTGAATAATCAAATCCATTATCGTATTTGTCTGTCAGTAATTTACAAATCAGGTCAGCGTTGTTCGGTTTTAAATATTTTTTATTTTGTAACATCTTAATAAGACTGTTAATTAGATCCATAATCTGTTCATGATCTTCTTTTTGTTCGGGTTTATTCTGTAGTGCACACCCATTACTGGGACTTGGTAAACTGAACTCATTTATTAATGCATTGTGTGCTGCTCTGTCATATCCAGACGCAGATTTAGGAGGCGAACGTGGTTTTTTAAATACTGTTTTTTTATATGAAGTTGTCCTAGGACCATTATTCACATTATTATTAGTGTGGAAGTATGTGGATTTGGAATCTGATTGAGAAATTTTACTACCTGAAACAACTTTATCTGCATAAGACATAGAGGAAGATGGATGCAACTTACTAGCCTCCAAATAAGAAATACATGAATGAGCCATAGTGTTTTTGATATTTCTTTGTCTCTTAAACTCAGGGCATGCTTTATTTATAGCAAAGTGAAAACCAGAACAATTTATACAAGATGCACAATCCTCCTCAATGCTACAAGATTCAGCTGAATGATTTTGTCCGCATTTAAAACATCTTGGCTCTGCAGCCCTACATTGTAATTTTGTATGTCCGTACCTACAGCATCTGAAACACTGAATGGTGGGGTACACATATATATCAACATTTAATGCATTATAGCACATGAATATTCTCTTTGGTAGAATCTGTCCATCAAAAGTTATAACAATGGATTCTGAAGGTTTCCAAACTGGACTACCGTTAATCTGCACTTTATAATTTAACCTCCGAATTTTAATGACCTTTCCACACCCAACAGGTGTAGAAATATTTGCTTCAATTTCATCAAATGACCATTCTGAAGGAACACCACGCACAATACCTATTCTAGTTACATTGAATGTCGGGATAAAGGCTTTGAATCCATTAGTACTTAATAAGTTAGAATTTAAAAAATCATTTGCATCATGGAAAGTTGAAAATGCAACTGCACACTTATTGCGGCCTATCCTTTTAATGCTTCCATTTATTATATTTTTAAATCCTCCCCGTTTCATAAAGTTTCCAAATGCAATGGGATGTAATACAGTTCCACTATTAGGTAAGTCGGTGATGCGCTGTACATGTATCAAATAAGGAGATACATCGGTATGTATGTACTCCTTCCTACCAACCGGCTCAAAACTTGCTTGAGTAGGCTTTGACTGTGACTCAAGTTGGGACGACGCTTGGTTACCATGGGTATTTTCAAGAACAGTCTCTTGGTGATTACAATTACAATCCGTGATACCGAGTTCATTCTGGCCATGACCTTTTCTGCTGCGTTTGCGTATTTTACATGTTTTACAGATTCTCCTGCGTTTTCTAGAAGATTTTTCGCTACTGTCAGTGGCCACTGAACCATCAGTGTCCATACCACTTTTATCTACAATATTAACATTTCGTGACATGATAGTCACATAGTTTGCGACATCCTCGGGGGGATTTAGGCCGCCGCCTAAATCCCCCTGCAAGTTATTAGGGGGGTCGTTCATACGACCCGGACTTAGGGACTAATCATACAATAAAAAAACTTACCAAATATTCACCTACGAACACTACTTTATATATATACAATTATTATACAAGATTATATACAAGACTATATAAGACTCAACTGATCCGTTTTACAACAAAAATTAAATTTCAAGAATTTGAAACAACCGCGCGCAACCGAAGTTTCCCGCCTTTTTTTCTCCTTCCAAAGAATTCAGTTATAAGATAATCACGGATTAAAAAAAAACAAAACCAACCACAAACTTTTTGGAAGATCGTTCTTCCAATAAGTCTATACTTTATATGATAGGATTTAAAAAAGAAGAAAAAACGTCAACGTGACGTGTTGTTGTGTGTTGTATTTGCTAAAAAATAATAATTGTATGGTTCATTAGCTACGTCTTCGTTCCGGATATACAGTCTGTTGCAATAAGTTTAGCACAAAAACCGTCTTCGCGACCAAGGAGAACGTTGTGACGTGCCTGAAAGAAGTTACTCACCTTCCTTCCAGGATTCTGCACGTGAAAGGAACAAGCAACTTAACAAACCAAAATAGAGTAAACTGCTACGAATTCAACCCGTATTTAAGATTCAAAATTATCTTTTCCTAAAAACTTCTTACAGAAAGGCATTTCTGCTCATATGGAATCTAAATTAAGTCAGGATGATATGATTTGGGGTGGGGGGTAGATTTAAGAGATTTGTTGAATTATGGCGACACCAGGAAGCTGTTAAATGTTTTGAAGAAGCTTGCAGCTCTGGTTAACTGAATGCTCTCCAGCAGCGAAAACATTAGCGCGGTTGATGTGTTCTATGAGGCTGACCTTTGTGACCTACGCAAATAGGACGGCGGCATTCGTCCCATTGCCTTCGGTTGCACGTACACCTATAGTCGCCAAAAGATGTTGTAAGCGGTATAGACAGGCGCTTGCAGCCAAGTACAACTTGGTTTTGGTTTCAGAGGGGCTGTGACATGGTTTATGCTCTTTTGAGGTCATACTCAACGTTCACGTTGAGCCTGAACTCCATACACCGGGACACTTTGTTGGCGGTGGTAAAACAGAAACAAGGTACCTGTTTTCGGTTTTGATAGGGGCTACAATTTATTGTATAACATTAAAAAATTGTTAAGAAATAAATAAGGTATAACAATATATTCATCGTTTCAACAACTGAGGGTTTCTTTCTCTTTGGTTACTTATAACTTCTTTCGACAGACTGTCCAATTACTCAAAATGATAAATATAGGAAAGAATATAAGATTTTTAGCCCTCCCTGGGTTAAAAATTTGATATAAAGAAAGACATTGAAGACTTGGTCCCTTCATTATGACGCTCACTAAAAATCTCATAATAATTTTATTATTGTCTACAGCGGCGACCGACGCGGCGACGGCGCGCGGCGGTGGTATCAAGCCTAAACATTTCTCTATTACATCCTGTTTGCACTTGATATTATTATAATATATTACTTTATCACTGGAGTTTCTTCAAAGTTTTGCTTTGTAATAGATTACTGAAGCGCCGAAGAACTCATGTTCCTTTTGTTAAGTCATTCAGTATTTGTGCCAATCGCAACAGGTGTGCCTTCCAATTAAGATTACCTATTCTATTAACTCGATTACTATCTTAACATCTAATTGCGTTATCAACTGTGATAATTATAATCGTTTTTGAATTCGGGAGCCACGAGCTTCTCAAAGGATCGAGAAGCTTCAAGCTTCTCGGTCTGTGAATGGTTGATTTTCTTTTATGTTCCGTGCTTCCTCTTTACCTCGGAAACCATGTTATGCCGTGTTGTCTTGGCTATCATTAGTAGAGAAGTCAGTGGAAGCGGAAGTCCAGTCTTACCAAAGTATTTCGTAATATCGTGTACAAACTGTATTGTGCTGGTCAGATAGCCCAGCACAGGTGGAAAAAGGCCAGGCAGATGATTATTTTTTACCCGACTGCGCGACGCAAAGGAGGGTAATGTGTTTATCAGTCTATGTATAAATATGTTTGTTTTTAGGTGGCGTTCTAGAGACCAAATGCGTAAGTATTATAGGCCGATTTCGACAATTCTTACGTAAATCGATTCGGCTTAACCTTGCGAGTGTCACTAAAGACATGACAGTAATCAAAATTCACCACAGCGACAACCAGACGCCATATTGACAAAATTTAAAAAAAAAAGTTGATGAACTATGTCAAGTGGGGTGGGATGAACTATGTCGTTGAATAGGGATTTTAAAATCATGGTTGATTCCTTTCATCATTTTTCATTTTAAATAATAGTTTAAGATGTATAACGTTTTAAAGTTGTTTAACAAAACAATCATTCTCGCTAATTTTCTTACTTATTGATTTAAGTTTTTATTTCAAGTATAAACGATATACAAACAAAAAAACAGGTGAAAATATAACTTTTATTCATCGCCAAGTCGCCGAGTAAAAAAAAATGTCACAGTGTGTAGTAAGTACTGCCATGACTTTCAAAGCCCTCTATAACATATCTCGCCATCGCATCTAAATCCAAAGATAGAAAATCACTGACACGAATACTTTTAAATTGATAAAGATCTGTGTACCTACCATCGTAGACAAATTAAATGTTCATTACTTGCAAAATATTCACTTTTATCTTTCATGTATTTGAGCTGTCATCTGGAGCCGCCGCATAGGTAAGTACATAATTAATGTACCGAATGCCTTAATCAGCAGGGAGCAGATACATTATTATTGCTGTATTTGAAATTTTTACTATCTTGTTTTTAAATATAGCTTTTAACGTTTAGGTAAGCGTCCATGAGTGTCTATAAGTTTCCGCTGACACCGTACTTATGTCTCTAGTTTAATTACGTGATTGACGTAGTCAAACGCTTGGTTCTCTGCCTTTTCGCCCAAAATTGTTTGCTAGATTTTCACTTGCCAACTAACGTGTCGCAGAATTTTATTTCGCTGAATAATCATTTGCTAACTTATCATATACTTAATTTTGTTTTATTTCCTTACCTCACAGTTACTAAGTGTACGTTTTGGTCAGCTTTTTAACCGACTTCCAAAAGGAGGAGGTTCTCAATTCGTCGGAAGTTTTTTTTTATGTATGTTCCTCGATTACTCGAAGATGGCTAGACAGATTTGGATATTTTTTGTCTTGTTTGAAAGGGTATATTTCCCAGGTTAGTAGTCCCATGATCATCAAGTCAAGATCTGATGATGGGATCCTGGAGAAATAGAGAGCACTCTTCAAATTTTATATGCACACTTGAAGTGTTTTTAAGTATTTTTTGGAAGAGTAACCTTCTCGGAGATCTTCACCAAAGTGAAATGGGATCAATTTCACTTGAAGTCTTTAGATAGTTTCTGTTGAAGTCGGCTTTGTTTTTTGTCAAAAAGTTTTTCATAAAGACATTTTTAAATGCCAACTTTCAAGTAGCAGAATGTTTTAGATTGCGTTTTATTCATTTAGTTGTTTATTGTTTACCAAATCAAATTATTGGTTGGGCGGGGTCAATTCGCTCGCTTTGCTCGCTCACTCAACCCCGCCATTCCCTTCTAACATAACCTATCCGAGTCAGGGTGCCCAAACTCCCGAGCTCGATTCGCTCGCTGTTGCATCCAAGTTTTCCTAGTAGCGGATTCGCAGGGTATGTCGGGGTCTCAGTACATACTCAGAGGAAAAAATATTGCTTTGCATTGCTGCCAATAAGGTTTTATATTTTGAGATTCTGAAATAAAAAATATATGTAAATATTAGTTTATTTTTTATATCGTTGTATGAAAAGGTATCTGTAATGGCTGCTACACACGTTACGATAAATCGTTACCATCGGACGGTACAGTTTAAACTGCACAGTTTTCGTAATGCTAATATCGGACAAACTGTACAGTTTTTCTCATGCACACGTAGTTTGAACTGTGCAGTTTCAACTGTACCGCCTTTACACTGACAAAACATCATTCGTCTAATAGTCGTGTGACCTATTGAAATGTTTGACAAATGATAAATGTCCTAAACATTTTGTGTCACTACAATAATATATTTATCATAATATATAATAACATAATCAGCATAACAATAATTCTACCAAATTAATTTACATACAATTTGCTAATCGTTAGTTGTCAAAGTGAAATTTCGGCGAAATGTTGGTTTGCTTGTGATAATCTGCCAAATAATTGTTGGCGAAAACGCAGGATACTCAAAAGCTTGCGCCATGTCGCATTATTATAGCATTTAAGTATCTATATTATTTTATTGTCGTTTAATGTACTCATTTTCATACAGTCACATAATTATATATGGTGTTATCTATAATAAAAATCAACTACACCTTAAGTATTCAAAATGTTTTGGTTTTTAGAAAAGTAGATTTAATCAATGGACATGATTTAAAAATGTTTTTCTGATAAATTCTACTTGATTTTTAAATAAATAAAATTGTAAATATTTGTTCTAATTTGTCTTGGATGGTTTCGTTTAGATCACATACACATGATAATGATAATCTCCATAGTTAAGTATATATAAAATTCTCGTGTCACAAAATTAGTTACCATACTCCTCCGAAACCGGCTTCGCCGATTTTTATGAAATTTTATATTGCAAGTAAGCGTGCAAATATTTACTTAGGTATATCTAAAATCATAATTCATAATACATAATAATTTATGTCGTTATTATCATTCAATTACTAATATTAAATTATTATAATTCATTATCAATATACAAAACTTAAAAGAACATAAACAAAACACTCAGTATTCATTCATTACCAATTTAAGATAATCTATCTTAAATTGGTAATGAATGAATACTGAGTGTTTTGTTTATTGATAATGAATTTTAATAACATTATTCATGAATTCATGTAACAGAAAATAGGTAATTGTTTTTTCAAAAGGCATAATTTTACAAAAAATATATTATTGGTTAAGTCTATTAATTTTTTTTTTTGAATTTTATTAAATGTATATTAGTCCACACATATTTTAAGTGGGAGGAGAGCAGCAATGGCCCAGTGGTGGCAGCCCCGACTTACGAACAGTAGGTTGTGGATTCGAACCCAGGCAGGCACATTACTTTGTGTAGTTTATTTCATCACCGCTGTTCTCAAAACGGTGAAAGAAAACATCGTGAGGAAACCGGCATGTCTTGGAACCAAAAAATTCGAAGACATGTGACATCGATCTACCATCCCGCTCTGGGCCCGCGTGGTAGATTATAGCCGATTCCCTCTCATAGAGAGGAGGCCTGTGTCCCAGCAGTGGGAACATTAAGAGGCTGTTGATGGTGATATTTTAAAAGACGATTTTTTGTATAGAACAGTCTTTGGTGCTCTAAGCAAAACTATTATATCTGGATCTCTAACTAAATGAGGACAACGGTCTTCAACTTTTCATACCACTACGTGATAAGGGTGGTCCAACTAATCCACCCCTAACATTTTTTTAGTCACACGCGGGTACGAAGTCACGGGCATCAGTTAGTATATTATAATGATGACGTGTTGAATATGCAACATACATTTAGGTATTTTTTGTTTTCACAAAAAAAAAAAAGTTTTACTAATTTCTTGCAGATTGGTAAACGTTTAACGCGTTCGCTGTTAACTATGAACGCGTAGTATTTAGTAACTATGAACTATCTTCCTGCAAAATTTCAAGTATGTAGCACAATAAATGGAGGACTTTCATACCAACTTGCGAAAGCCCCTATACGTCTTTTATTCAGCTATGTTGTATAATTCATTCTTAGCAGACGTCTACTTATTAACCACCTCCCTGCCAAATTTAATGTTTGCAGCACAAAAAACAAGGACTTTCATGCAATCCTGTCACAAAATTCGTTCATAGTGGACGTCTTCTAACTAAGGGCCAAGTATCATTTTTATACGTCCAGCAGTTTATGATATTTCCCGAAGAGTGGGTGAGTGGGTGACGTTTCGCTTTAATACATAGAAGATTAGATACATTTTATATCTAATCGAAGATATTTTCGCAAGGGCGCTATGGTATATTTTAAACAATTGGATGTTATGATTTTACTGTTATTGACAATTTTATTTTTACTTTGCTATGTTTCATATCTCGTAGAGGATACGCTTAAAAACGGCCTTCGCCCATTTGTTTATTCGACGAAAATTCGACGAAAATACAACGCGAGTGGGTTGGCTTTACATGGCGTTCGTTGATATTTTAAACAGTTTTTCCCTTTTTTTTTTTTGTATAAAAGCGTGTTGTGTTTTTACTTGCGTTGCTTCTTCAAGTAAAGAGATCTTGCTTATGCACAATCAATGCATACATTTGTTGTTGCTCATGTTTATAGACTCAGGATGGCCTATTTCAGAATCTTCCATATTTCACGTGGGTCAGAATCTTGAACAAAGTCACAAATTCTATTTTCTAATGATTTATTCCTTCTTAATTCACAGATTAACAAAATAATAGTCTATCGCACTTTAATTAGACACTGATAATGATATTCCATCAAATCAAATTAAAAACAGTTAAAGGTGGCGTCGGAATTAAGCGATTCGTCAAGCGCGTGGTGCGTTGGCGGCTCTTGATTCAGAAGTCCCCAAGATGGCCGGCCCGCTCTCACCAGTGACGTTCCGCAAGAATGGCAGCTGACAGCTGACATCAGTCATGCTGCCATCCTATCCCGATCGACGACAGCAAGCGTCAAATATCGCGCCGTCATGTTTAATAAGGTCACAACAAAAAATAAACCAGATAATAAAGTCACTAATATCAATTAATGTATTTAAATCAAGATCATGTAAGTAATTGATTTTAATTACTGAGATTCCATAAACCAATGCGGATAGATCTGCTATATCCTATTAAAAAATCTTAGATATTCCTGATTAGACGAGCAATTTTTGATAAACAAATATATTTCACAACAAAAAAATCACGTGGCCCAAGATAAAGTTGACTATTTATCAACATCGAAATTTATGGTAGTGCATAGTCGAAACAATGGAATGGTGGACGTGTGTGGTTTTACTGTGCGTGACGGCTGTTCTAGCTGATGATGAATGGCGGGAAGTGAAGTTGGCGCAAGGGCCGGTGCGTGGACGCAAGCACAGTAACGGGGGAGTGTACACCTTCTACAACATACCCTACGCCACAGCACCTTTGGGAGAAAACAAATTCAAGGTAGGTAGTTATGAATTGCTATTACTAATATTAAAATGGCTGTTGCCCGCAACCGTCAAAATTATTTTTAAAAATATGAATTCTCTTTTTCGTCGGATATTGTTACTACCTAAATTCAAAGCTTTTATTTTAATTGCAAGGAACTCCAATTCTCGTAATCTTTTATCTGCCAGTAAAAGTTACGTCAAAATCTTTGCCGCCATTTGGGAGATTAGCCGTTTGATTTGAATTTTGTTCACAATTTTTGCACGTAACTAATTGTTTCTCTAAAATAAAAGCTTATAACAAAAGTAGCCTAAGTTACTCCTTATATAATCTGCTGTCTGCCGAGTTAGAGTGCAACCCGTCATTTCAGAGATTAGCCGCAACAAACAGACAGACCGACGGACGGACCGACATACAGAGCGACAGACAAAAATTAAACTAAATGTGTTTTTTTACTATACACAGTTTCAAAGTATGGATAAAGTAAGGAGTGAGTATATTATAGACGAAGTTTGAAAGTGGTGCCTGTTACAGAAAAAAATAAAGGAAGTTGTTTATCTTGGCACGGTCATGTAATGACGGGGGATGAAACGCATGTGAGTAATAAAGTGATGGATATAAAATATTTATGGATGGAGAGGGAGAGGAAGGTCAAATAAAAGATGGATGGATAGTGTGTGTAATGGTATGAACGAGGAAAGAGTAAATGCTAGCGTGACATCTAGCAGAGAAGAACGGAAGAAGAAAACGGTTTGCGCCGACCCCAAATAGAATGGGATAAGGGCTTTCAAATGTATTCAATAAATAGCTGTTAATTTTGATATTACGAACAGACATTCAAATTATACCTACTGACTTTCACAACTAATGTAGGTCAGTTAAGCAGTCGCTTTCAGCTGCATTTGGTTAGCCATAGTCAACATGTTTGGTGAAAAGCTTTAAAGATCAGGATGTTTATATCAAAAAATAAATCTTATATTTAATTTACTTTCACATTTCAGGAGCCACTACCACCCCCAACATGGAAGGAGCCGTTTAACGCAACCGATGACCCCATAGTCGTATGTTCACAGAATAAAGCCATGTTTAAAGAACTGCCAATGACTATTCAGATGAAAGAAGATTGTCTAACTGCTAATGTAATTGTTCCCGATACCACTGAGGAAAAACTTTCAGTTCTCGTGTATACACACGGAGGTGGTTTTTCGACGGGCTTTGGTAACTTATTAACAGGAACTCAGTTTATAAAGGAAAAGAAAGATGTCATCTTAGTCTCGTTCAACTATCGACTTGGTGTTCATGGATTTCTTTGTCTCGGCACAAAAGACGCACCAGGCAATGCTGGCCTCAAGGACCAGGTGGCGCTGCTGCGCTGGGTACAAAAGAACATCGCCAGCTTTGGTGGGAACCCTAACGATGTCACTCTTGCAGGTTTCAGTGCAGGTTCCGCATTAGTAGATATATTAATGCTGTCTAAGTCAGCTGAAGGATTATTCCATCGACTCATACCAGAAAGTGCCGGTAACCTTGCCGTGTTAACAGTCCAGAGAGATCCTCTAGAAATTGCCAGATTGTTCGCTAGACAAAATGACTTTGGTAACGTATACGATATAAACGCTCTAGAACAGTTCTATAAGAATGCCTCAATAGACTTATTGACTGCTGACACGTTTGATAGCGGGACTGATTCTACTTTTATGTTCACCCCGTGTGTGGAGCGTGATACAGATGGAGCAATCCTGACAGAATCTCCTCTGACTATCCTTAAAAGAGGCAAATACAAAAAGTTACCTATGTTGTATGGTTTTGCAAACATGGAAGGACTGCTACGTATTGGGTTCTTTCAAACTTGGCAAAAATGGATGAACGAAAAGTTTTCTGATTTCTTACCAGGAGACCTTACCTTCGATTGGGGGGAAGATCGAGAAGAAGTTGCCAATAAGGTCAAAGAATTTTATTTCGGCGACGAACCTGTCAGCAACGATACCGTTCTCAATTACGTTGACTATTTTTCGGATATTATGTTTACTTATCCTATGCTTAGGGCTGTGAAGTTGCATGCAGAAGCTGGCAACAATCGAGTATATTTGTATGAATATTCCTTTACGGACGAGAACGTTCCCCCAGTGATTCATACTGACGTACGAGGAGCTAATCACTGCGCTCAGTCAGGGGCTTGGTTAGATGGCGATGACGAAAGTCTTGAAACTCCTGAATATCAAAAGATGAGGAAGATAATACGTGACATTTGGCACAACTTTATTAAAACTGGGTAAGTATTTATTTTTTAACCTTGAAGTTATAAACACATGCATCACACATACCCATTTATTTTTTGCAATACTCAATATTCATACTATACAACTACAGTATATATTACCAAATGTCATATAATATTATTTTTTTATTTTACAGTGAGCCGGTATCTGAAGGTTCCTCGCTGCCCAAGTGGCCGTCAGTAGGTGCGAACAGGTCACCGTACATGGCGCTGAATGAGACCGTGGAACTTCGTGCGGAGCTGTTAGAAGAACGCTTCAACTTCTGGGAGGACATCTACCAGACGTACTACAGGGATGCCGTACCACCGAACAAAGGACAAAGAGGCTGGGGATTATAAGTGTTATGGTTAAGTATATTTAAAGAAATAAATATTTAACGCAGTTACAATATTTTGTTTTTGTTGTGTATGTGCTGTATACGATAATATTTAATTTAATTACCCTCTTCTTCAAACTTTGGCCACCAAATACTAAGTGTAGTATTCTTAATATCTTCTCACTTTTGCCGGTTTTGTGACACCGGTTGTGTGTTTCTAGCCACTTTAATAAGATCGTCTGACCGCCTTGTCGTTTGTGTTCCCATATTCATCCGTTCCGTTCGTGATCTTCACTCCAGCACATTCGTACCCGTCTTCAATCCAGTCTACGGCACATATGGCCCTCCCTCTACCACTTTCATTTTTGCTATCACTTCTGCATACATATAATATATACTTCTACATAATTATAAAGATTCCGTATTTTAAATATCTACGTGTTAAAAGATAATGATAAGTGGGGTTCCCCACACACCATTATCTCATGGAGATAAAGGTTTGATTTACAGTAGTAAATGTGGAGTTCATCTATTGAAAAAAACCGACGGTATAAAATGTAGTTTGGTAAAACAATAATAGGGATAAAATATGATTCTGTTTAGTCCGTCAGTTAGGTTTTGAAAAATATTGGATAAGTACGTGTTTTTTGTTATAACACATGTCACACACATAAAAGTACAACACACACATACACACACATAAAAGACACCATCACATAACATACACACACACACATGATAAAAGACGCCATCAAAAATCGCCATTCCATTGCCATCGCCATTTTCATTGCATTCGCCATGATAAAAGACGTCGAAGATCATGAGTGGGGGCTTGTCACGTCACTACGTGGTAAAAATGACCTGCAATGTGACGCCACACGAGTTTTTGAAGTACTTTTGTTTACGTGAAAAAAGAAAAAAACGTGTTATATTTTTGGAAATCTATCTGACAGACTAATTAGATATCTCGACACAAAGAGCTAAGAAGGAACATGGCTGGTTTTTAGTCAGTAGAAGTCTGACACTCCCTACCGCTCTGCCCAGAGTAGGTGGAGTCATTTGATGATTTCCCTCGCCCCCCACAAAAAAAAAGGATATGACACACCTCCTCTCTTGCCCGTCGTGCCCACGTAACTGCACGTTCAAGGACTTGAACGAAGCTAACGAAAGAGCTGTCCTGGTGGCTACGTTCTGGATGTACAAAATTTGAGTGGTCGACTCGAAAGGAAGACGAAGAATCGAAGATAATATGGTTGTTGCCTGAATGGATTTCTGTGGAGGGAGAGAAAAGCCAAGGGAGTGTTGGATGGATTGTGTAAGGAATTATATGAAATAAAAATGAGTAAATGACAGCGTGACGATTGACAGAGGATAATGGATGAAAAATAGCCAATTGCTATCAGGGGTAAAATAAGTGTAATCGAAAAGGATTGCAAATTTTTCTGTCTCATTAGCAGGGTAGTTCTCCTAAAATCATTTCCGCGTACCTTTCGTAACGCATTTGTTTTATAGAGTAATCCTTATCAAGATGAACTCACACTTAAGACGCTGTAAAACTAATAGGTACTTACGTACAGTTTTTATAACATGTAAATCAGTGCATAAACAACAAAACAGAACTATCCAATTTTAAAATTTCAGGTGCCCACGAAAGTTACCAAAGACACCACGAAAGTTACATACATATTTTCTCCAAGCAAAATAAGGTTTAAAATCCTTATTTTTTAACAAAGGAGAATGGGCAAAATCGTACGGCACTTGGTCTATCAGCGGCCAGGAACATTTTATTTTTTTTTGGTTTAATATCACCCTACAATAACGGGTTCAAGAAGTTTTATATCTGTAGTGTCATTATTAATGGAACTAAATACATTTTTATTTTAGATATGTAAGCCTGTGATTTAGCGTATTAATTACTAAGATTTAGTCTTAAAAATAAGGAAATAAAATAAAATGACTTGTTTACTTCAATACATTTATTTTACATACATTTACATACATAAACTCACGCCCTTTTCCCATGGGGGTAGGCAGAAACCACAGAACGCCACTTGCTACGATCCTTACATACTCCTTTTGCCTCGTCCACATTCATACATTTAATGTACAATAATAGCACTGAGTTCTGATGCCGGTAATAAAATATCCTCGTCTTGATGTCTAGCCCATGCCAGATACCACACTACACACATAACGTGTGCGCAACAACCGATTGTGCGCCTTCCACTCAAACAACTGCAATAATAATGAGCAATTGCTTCTCTATTTTGTCTTTGTCGGTTAATTACAATATAAGAATAATATATTCTGGACCTTACATGTCTAGATTGTATTCGCACACGTAATAACCAAATATCTTCTTCTTCAATAAAATCTCTGAGCTGACTTATTTGTCACTCCCGGTATACTTCGATATTGTATAAGCCTTCAATTAAGTGTTCAGCGTAGTAGCTGCGAGCCAACTTGATTTGGTATGTGCCAAGTTCAAACAGAATTAGGTCTTCTTCAGAAAAAACCGGAAAGTCTTCAAAAATAGGTTGGTCGCTGCTGAGTCTTTCAAATGATGCCCTCTGTCTATTTATGTTATGACGGATAACATAGTCCGCTAAGAGGTTCGGTATTTCAAAACGTTCATTAATTATATTTACGAACGATGATGCATGAATACTATCTTGTATTGGTGTTTGGAACGCATTGATGAGTGCCGCTGCGTTTTGAAAGTCCTCAAACATGTGACTTAAGGCGCGATTAAAATATTCTTGCCTAAACAATTTGAAATCTCGCTTGAACCTGCCATTTATAACTTCCACTACCCAGCGGCATAGAGTTACCAGCCTAGTTCTATTGGCCTGTTCAGTAGTAAGCTGGTCTGCACCGCGGTCTTTGGTTTCTGGCATATAGGCACTGTAGTTGCATCGCTCCAAATCGCCACAGACGTCTCTAAACCCACGATCTAAAATGAATATGTCGCCAGCCCGGTAAAACCAGTGAAATGTGCCTTCTTCGTCATTTATAATTCTTTCCAAAATACTGGCATCTGAGTCGGTAGCAGCATAGGGCCCGCAAACATCAATTATATGCCCATCGGAACACACCATTAAGAACGGTTTTAATAGATTTTCGTATTTGTGTAGACTGTAGGTCTGTCGCTGTTGTTGTTGCTCTTCGTTAGCTTGGCTTCTTAAGTTGGAGCTCTTCTGTATATAAATATATGTTCCATCCATGATTGTTACTGCCTTCCTTTCTTCTGGAGAAGACTCGGGATTTCCAAATAACGCGTTTGGTACAATAAGATTACGGTCAGCGACCATTCTTCTATTTAAATGGTCGAGTCCCAGGTGTCGTGGCTTAAAATCCAGAGATATAGCATCACGCGCGGTTTTTAAATGCCTTTCTAGAGTCCTTCTACTTATGTTAAAGAGCGTGGCTAATCGCTCGTTGCTATCACCAGTTCGCAACTTCATTAAATAAATGGCTAGTTTTGTTTTGGCGTTTGACTCAGACAAAGAAGGCGTTTGTTCCAAGATTGTATTGAATTGATCTCTGCTAACGCCCAATCGAATATGAATCTCATTAGGATCCATATTTGCAATATCTTCAAAGTCCAGAACATTTTTATTTAAATCAGCTTTTTTAAAAAGCTCTAGTATTTGCACAAAATGAGAGCTGTTAAAATCATGTCTGAGATTTGGACTATCAATGAGCTCTTCCCAATCATTTGATGTTAAATGTGCATCACATATTCTGGCACTGTCTGGTATGAATAAGTTAGAATGTAACATAAGAGTAATCCTTACATTCTCAGGCATTCGACGACGTGAAACACTACGGCATCTGTCAAACATACAGTTTGCCGAGGTGCTAGGCACTCGTGAATATTCTTCCACTTGAAGAACACATTCGTGCGGGGCAGGGTTATTGTTTGGCTGCACAGCCCGTTGAGCTCGTTGCCAACAGGGTCGACAAACGTATTTTCGGCCGTTGTATTCAACCTGAAAAGGAAAATAGTTTATAACATAGTATTTAAAACTCACAGCAGTTTCAGTTAAATCATGTGTTGTATAGTAGAACATGCCGAGCTCTTTTTCAACGTGACGAATGAGTCATGCTCATACGCATTGTTAATGAGTGGTTGGCCTCTATTATATTTCGAAGCTAGATAACGTTGGCTCTGTTTCCATATGCACCATGTGTGTAAAAGAGAGAGAAGATCTGTTTTGACTATAACTTAAGTATTGTTAGAAAAGAACCATACGCTTAAGGAAATAACATAATTCACTAAAAGGACGTACATAAAAATACAATCAAAACTGTAACGTGGACTTTCAATAAAGAGCCCACACTTCACCCAACGATGTGTCGCATATGCACATCGTGACACAATATTATGAGGCCATCACCGCTATAGGGTGCGTACATACGGGTAAAAACAACCAAAAAATGGTCTAAAAATACTTACTTGCTGTGGAGCTATAGCTTCAATAATATATTGAGCATTGGCAGCATTTTCCTCAAAAAGAGCATGGGTTATTTCTAACCTTCTTCTATTAACCACTGATCGATTGCACAAAACACATATAGGTCGATTTTCTGCCATTTTTCAATAATGTTCCGTTGGCGTACACAAGTCCAGAGTCCAAGTACACAAGCACAAACGTACAGAAGTTCAGAGTTAATAGCCAGGTTATCAGGTTAGGAAGAAACACAGTCCAGAGGGTAGCCAGGGTCAAAACGTTTGAAAAAGAATCCGTAGATGAGCGCACAGTACACAACGTCACAAGGGTAAGCGAAGGACTGCGCCGAGTGACGCACACGCACCCCACACCTCGGCTCTTTTGTTTGCACTCGAAGCTGATTGGGCCGTTCGAACTCAGGTAGTCCATGTAGTAAACCCATTGTTGAGCTGAGTCTTGTAAACGGTATGCTGACAACGTTTTGAAATACTTTTGAAGACATAAACTAATGTTAATAAGTATTTTATAAAATGGGTTTGCACATTTTCTTGCACTTATTATCTAAGTATTTTACCTATATGTATTTTTTTTTCTAAATGAGCTGCAATGTTACGTTCATAGTAAAAGTTAGTCCTTAGTAATAGTACTTTCATTTAATACCTATTTCGTTGTTGGCCGCTCATAGACCATTTTGCTCTTTCTCCTTTCCGTTTGATTGATGTTAAAAAATAAAAAAAAACAATATTTATGAATCAACTTGTATTTGAGATGTTGTATATGGTATGACTTCAAATGGCCAAACAAATTAACGTAAATTGTCTTCCCACTGACTTCGGGATACTACTGAGCACCCTAGGAGCAAAAACATCTAGCGAGAAGTTGGCGATCTAGGAAGATAGGTCCAGTTCAATACTGTTTTATAAACTAGCAAAATCGTGTGACTGAGACATAATATCTATTAAGTATTGTAAATTATGAGATAAAATGATTGTTCTTTGGCTTAGTTAGACATGATTAATTTGATGTACATAATATACTTGTCGCACCATGGGTGGCCGAGATGCGAAGCGTCGGGTCTTTTTCGTGATCCGACATGGTTTTAGTTAGATGTGGGCACTGTTGTGGGTACTCGAGCGAAATAGAATTTAAATCAAATCACTTTATTTAAATAGGCCTACACGGTTTTACTTTTACAAGAAACAAACACGTGCGTTGGTACTACTGAGCGTCTGCCGAGACTGTCGGAGTTCGAGTGAGCGAACACTCCGTCCTTTCGCCAGTCTTCGCTGCCTCCCCTCTACCGACGATCGTGTCCAAGCGGTAGGGCGCGCTTGCGTTTCCGGTAAACATTTATTTAGTTCAAAATCGAATTACTAGACGGCGCTGTCGGTTGCACCATGGCGCCATCAATCCACGACATACTTATGATTAATATACAAAAGGGATGAAAGTTTTCCGTGAGCGCGGACAGAGTGTGACACGCGGAGAACACCGATTTTGCCCCCCTTTTCTACATTCGATTATTTTTTAAATAAAAACTATAAATAATTTTAAATGTTTAGTGTTGAAATTATACGCTTAAATAAATAAAGAGTCATCTGATGTACTGCCCGAATCCGAAGTATCTGAGATTGGTGTCGCGAAAGATGCGATTATCCAAACGAAATGTGAGTAAATCGAATGATTATTATTGCTGGTATCATCTGCTTGTCGATGAATATGAAAAAATGTCAGTTGAGAGGGTAGGGTAGATTTTAGAGAGAGAATAAAAACATAGAGGTTATGTAGTACACAGGAGGATCGTGGGTGAGTGTGTGAGTGAACGGTACGCGGAGGGCGAGCGGAGGAAATTACAAGAAGAGGTAACAAAAAGATTGAGCTGGCCCCTCTGGTGAGTTGCACAAAGTTGATAAGAGTTAACTGGGGGTGTATATCGAGAAATTACGTAAGAGTGATAGGTATTCGGAGGTAGAGGCAGGCTGTGAGGGGAGGTATGGAGGCCTGTGGGGCCCCCCAGGGGGGGGTCCCCCTTAAAAGACCCTTAGTCTCGAATGTGTGTATATATGAACGATGATGGTGACTAGCCTTTCCGCGATGAGACGAACATTCCACTTGCGTGGCTCTCGGGCAGGTTAGTGGCACCAGAATCATATCATAAAGAAAAAATGTGAACTTCTCGATATACCCCCCTGAGTCAATTTGTCGTGTAAGTATCAGCACCTGAGGTTCTAGAACCTGATAAGGCAAACGTCACGACAAAATGGTGGAGATGCTGGGATATGAACCCAGGAACTCCTACAGGCGAAGCATAGTATGACTAGAAACCCATGAGCATGAAATCTCCCTAAGTTACTAATCAGTAAGATAAGGTAGGTACCTAACCCAACTATGACTTTATGTACAACTGTGAGAATGTGGTGCTGAGGAACGAGTTCCCTCTCCTTATCTCCATCTGGAGCAGTGACATCGCTTGAGCTATTGAGGTGGTGGTCACTAGAAAGAAAACGACGTGACATCGCTTGAGCTATTGAGGTGGTGGTCACTAGAAAGAAAACGACGTGACATCACATGAGTTAGGTATTTAGGGCCGATGGTCACTAGAAAGAAAACGACGTGACATCGCTTGAGCTATTGAGGTGGTGGTCACTAGAAAGAAAACGACGTGACATCACATGAGTTAGGTATTTAGGGCCGATGGTCACTAGAAAGAGAACGACGTGGCATCACTAGAGCTAAAGAGATTGGTGGGCACTAGAAAGAAAACGACGTGCTATCATGATTGCTCTTTGATGTCGCCTAAAAGATGAGGCAGCTAAATACTTAGAGCTGACATAAGATTTGTTATCGTATGTACTGTGTGAGATACGTGATGAATGTATGATTGTATGAAATTATTGTTTAATGAACGACGGCAGATGTTACCTACAGCACAGAGAAATTAAAAAAAAGGGGGGGAAACATTGTACCTACTGTCTCTCTCTCTCTCTCCCTTGATAATTTACGAGCTTTTACGATTGTATAAACAGTTCGGTACAATAAATCGAATCCTTAAATCGGTACCTAGTATTAATCCAAGCAGTAGTGTAGTTATCGTTAGTGTTTGTTGTTATTAATTTATTAGTTGGTATTGTATTAGTTTTATTTATGTAATGTCCTGTTATGTATTTTGTGTACATAAATAAATAAATAATCGATCGACTTAATCGACTCGATTCAATGTTGTGTTTTTTAGTGGCAACACTAATGTGGAACTGTCTTGTTGTTTTTCCGTTCACCGTTTATCGTTCGTATGGGAACAAAGCGTAAATGAGAACAAAGCGTTTCTATTGGTTAGTGTTTGACATTTTGCGGTGTCAAGAAAGGTATTCGTACGTGATTGGCTCAAAGGAAACCGATGTGAAAGAACCTGTAGCAGACATAGGAAACTAACTTTTTACTTTTACCAATGAATTTATTTTTCTTCTCTTGTACCCACTTGTTTGTTTGTTGTGTAAAATCAAATTTAATGCCGGTTATTTAAAGTTATTTCTAGAATTAGTGCTCTGAATAAAGATAAAAACACAGTGATAAAGATCGCAAGGGTATTAAAAAGTGTATTGCTTAAGTTTATTTACGTTATCGTGATTTAATAATAAGTTTCATTGGTGCTTGTACGTGAAATTCGTTGTTTCCTAGCCAGCCGCCGAAAACTTGAAAGTAAGTGTGACGCAAGTCGAATCTAACTTGAATCTAACAATGTGATGTGAAATAAGTAAGTAAGTAAGGAAGTGTTGACCCAGGATCATCCTAATTATAATCTTTTCGTATGTTGACTTGCAGTCGGCGCCACCATGCAAGCAATATTTTTACTACAAGTACAGAAGCGCCTTGACGCCCTGTCAAAAGGCCACATAGAGGCGCGCGAACTGCTTGCTCAAATCTCGGACGTGACAGAGGGAGTGCTTGAAATTGATTTCGTCGGGGCCACGCTTCGTCTCAGGCAGCTCATTGAGTTGTATGATAAAGAAGCAAACCGCCTGACACCTGTGGCTACGAGCGAAGCGTCCGTCAACCTGCTAAGTGAGGGTTTCCAAGTACAGATGGAAGCTGAAGCCACACTTACCAATATGACAATATACGAACGTTGCCTACAGGAAAAGGCGGCTCCAAACCAAGAAATGCCCGCACCTGGTTCAACGACAAGATTACCAAAGCTGGAACCTACGAAGTTTAGCGGCGACATACTGCGTTTCACAGAGTTTTGGGACAAATTCGAATCTAATATAGGCAGTAAAACTCTCCGCAACGTAGATAAGATGGCCTACCTAGTGAGTTCCTTGGAAGGCAGAGCTCGCGAAACAGTAGAAGGTCTTCCAGTTACTAACGAGAACTACTTCATAGCCGTAGATACTCTGAAGACCAGGTACGGTTCTAAAGACAGGGTGGTTGATGCCCACTACAAGGAAATCACTAATATGCTCAAGTGCTCTGACAAAGCAGAGGAGGCTCTTCGAAGCCTAGACAACATTGAAAGGCACTTGCGCGTATTACAATCTCTGGGCGAAAACGTAGAAAGTAACCACCTCAGATCTATAATAATGGAGAAGTTTCCAGAGAGAATTTTATATGAAGTCAATGTGAGATTAACTGGAGCGAAGTCAGTGTCAGGCACCCGAGAGGTGCTCAGAACGGTGCTGACAGCGATGGAGTCATCACAGAGCAAGTTGCCAGCCGCCACCTCTCCATTCACACCTATCACAACATCAACTGAAGCTTTGTATGTCAAGACATCTGACAAGCCAACCAAACAAAGGTTTAATGAACGACGTCAGCAAAGAAGCTTTAGCTCTGACGCAGCCAGCTTCAATGAGAAGAATAGGAAACGAAAGTTAGACAGAGATACTCAAGTCCCGAACAAACTGATAAAACGCGCTTGCATATTCTGTGATGAAGATCACTACAATGATGAGTGTGGTAAATTCCAGGATATACAAGCTAGAAGGATCCAGCTAAAGGAACGATGCTTTAAATGCTTTGGAAAGGGCCATCAGGCCAGAGAATGTAGGAAAGTGATACGTTGCTATCATTGTGCAGGCTCTCACAATCGCTCCTTGTGTCCAACGAAGAACAGCAGAGCGGGTAACGATAAGCCAAGTGATCAAGTAACTACTGCAATGTCTAAGCATGTCATTAACTCAACATCCTTTTTACAGACAGCAACAGTACGAGATTTGAGCGAGACACAAGTCAAAGTAAGGCGAGTCGCTGCAGTCAAAGCGAGAGAAAAGATTGCAGAGTGGACTCGTCAGCTTTTCGCTTTGCTATAACATTCTTCGTCTTCCTAGGGAGTGTCGCGAAAGATGCGATTATCCAAACGAAATGTGAGTAAATCGAATGATTATTATTGCTGGTATCATCTGCTTGTCGATGAATATGAAAAAATGTCAGTTGAGAGGGTAGGGTAGATTTTAGAGAGAGAATAAAAACATAGAGGTTATGTAGTACACAGGAGGATCGTGGGTGAGTGTGTGAGTGAACGGTACGCGGAGGGCGAGCGGAGGAAATTACAAGAAGAGGTAACAAAAAGATTGAGCTGGCCCCTCTGGTGAGTTGCACAAAGTTGATAAGAGTTAACTGGGGGTGTATATCGAGAAATTACGTAAGAGTGATAGGTATTCGGAGGTAGAGGCAGGCTGTGAGGGGAGGTATGGAGGCCTGTGGGGCCCCCCAGGGGGGGGTCCCCCTTAAAAGACCCTTAGTCTCGAATGTGTGTATATATGAACGATGATGGTGACTAGCCTTTCCGCGATGAGACGAACATTCCACTTGCGTGGCTCTCGGGCAGGTTAGTGGCACCAGAATCATATCATAAAGAAAAAATGTGAACTTCTCGATATACCCCCCTGAGTCAATTTGTCGTGTAAGTATCAGCACCTGAGGTTCTAGAACCTGATAAGGCAAACGTCACGACAATTGGACAGGGCCTTTATGTATAAGTCTCACTGTCATAGAACGAAACAGAAGGTTGGGACCCGAAACAACCAGATAATGAGCTAAACAGTAAATAAGATTATTGAAGGTTGTGTTCCTAAAAAATAAGTTCTAGCAAATAAACTGGGTCTAGGTTTTGCTATTCAGTATGGTAGGTACACTTATGATTAGATAACAAGTATCAAATATAAGTAGCCTTATCACAAATTGTATAATATCTAGTGGTTCCCAGACTGATTATGTGTTTTCTAGTTTACGTACGACGCTCAAATAAAAAATGATGATCAAAGCAATGATTCGGAATGCTTCCTTTGGTGAGATGGTATGTAACCAGTTAAATAGGATAAGTACACCTAAGTTGAACCAAATGCTACTACTGGGCATGGTCGCACCTAGGGATCATCATCATCAGCATATAATTTTCCCATTGCAGGGACTCAGGCCTCCTCTCTAGGAGAGGGATGGGCTATAATCCACCACGCGGGCCCGGGCGCGAATAGCTGACTAGAATTAGATATAACCGTGATTTTATCCATACAAATACTTATGAGAGGACCTTGTGATTTAATAATAACAGCCGCCCGGCTTATGTCAGGTTCAGCTGTACTTGCCTTGGATGGTCCGTGGGTGGGTGACCGCCATTACATAGGTACCAAGTTTCCTCCATGCCTCGGTTTGAACGAATTTGTAGATCTATGCCCCCCCGCTCACGGCGACTTTTTGTAGCGATGATGTCGCGCGCCCGCATCGATACATTGGGATGCGGACGCTAGCTATTTGCCCTCGCTCACAAAACTTACACTCGTTAGTATCGATAGGTACTGTCGCGCGTTTACTAGATGAGCGACAGCATCGCTACATAAAGTCCTATGACAGTCGTTACAGGTAGTTAGTGACACGAAAGTCTGCAAACCAGCCATACCAAGGGATTGATATTAACTCAATGCTAACTGGGTTGTAGATGACAATAGGGTACTTAACAAAAAAATCTAATAAGTCCGTCAGATAGATTTCCAAAAAATATTGGACACGTATTTTTTCTTTTTTCACGTAAACAAACAATGAAGACGATACAGTGCTTTGAAAACTCATGTGACGTCATTTTCTGAGACATTACATTCTTTAGCGGTCAGTGACGTCACAACCCCTCACTCAAATCTTTGACGCGTTTTATCTTCGTCAGTTTTTATTGATTTCATAAAACAAAAAATACGTACCTATGTAATATTTTTCGAAAATCTAACAGACGGACTAATTAGAATCATATTTTTTACACAATTGATCCAAAAAAAGAGTGTTATGTTTTTAGCGTTCATGTTTGTATGTATGTTTGTGAGTTTCTTTATTCCACCATAACTTTAAAACGCCTGAACCTATTTTAATGTATGTGGTATCGTTAAACTCCTTGCCCTGCTTGCTTGCTTTATCCCGGGTGCTAGACAAAAATGTAAAAAAACATAATAGGGTGGCCATAGTTTAGAAATAAAAAGAACTTTTAATTTATTTTTGCTAAGTAGATTACTAAAATATACCATAGTAGTATTAAATATCTATTGGCTACTAATAATACTACTCAACAAATGAGATAGTGACATTTTGAACCCGGGACTCGTTAAGAATAAGCTACATATCAATATATTCTTTGTAATAAAAGAAATAAAACTGGCTAGATGACAACTCCCAAATCCATGAACGACAGCAGCTAAATGGTTTTTAAGTTTGTATGAAAAATCAATATGCGTGAATAAATTTACTTGAAACGTGGTAATAATATTAATTTAAGGAAATAATCATATTTGCAATCATAGGTTTTTCAAAAGTACCCGTTAAAGGGTGGAAAAAGAAGATTAGTAGGGGGCCAATTCTCGATTTTAGAGATGGTGTCGAACTCGACAAAAATTTCTAATGACGTAATTTTTTCGACAAATTTTAAAAGTTGCTATTCTGGGGATGTCGAATTCGACATTTGTCGAAAGCTAACGTTAGAGTTCATGTCGAGTGCTTCTGAGCAGTAGAGATGTCATGTCGATTGTAGAGATACGTCATTTCTGAGTGAATTCGTTGAGTTTTGGATTGTACACTGTGTTTTCTTTTCTTTAATTTTTAAATAAAATACGGCTTGGCATCTCATACCTACTGGAAATTTGATTTATACTCTTTGATTTGTGCCCTTGCCTTGTTTGATTTTTCCCCTCCATGTTAAAATAAAACTTTTAAAATGTAAAACAGCACCCAATAATGATGTTAACACAGTACATGTAAACATAATGGTTTTAAAGGAACCGCAAAAAGGCGCAAATTCTGACACTGACAGACAGTCAACAGTCAATTTGTTTTCTTTATTTCACGAAGAGCATACGAAAATCTTGAAACACACTAAACGTTTCGTTTTATACTTAAATAAGTAGGTTTAGTCAGCGTTTTAAAACAAAATCATTCATTAACTCATAGCTACCTAAAACAGAACGTGCGATTCTTCATAATGGTAACATTATCTTCACTCGACTCGACATTTTCGTGACATTTATTTCTATTTTGACTGAGAATACGGAATTCTGCTCAATTCGACATTTTTTGGTAGAGATAGAGATATTTTTAATAGACATAGAGATAGACTTACGATCTCGAACTCGAGATAAATGGCGAAAATCGAGAATTGGCCCCCAGGGTAGATTTTAGTATGGAAAAACCCGACTGCGAGATTCAACTTGAAACTCCTTGCTAACACAAATTAATTTAAAGCATTACGTTTGTTATAAAACAAATCTATTGTTTCATAACGTCGTACGTAATATTATAAATGTAATTAAAAAGCAGTCATTTTTACAAAAAAATCATAGATCTTATAATTATATGTAAACTGCGTATATATTAAATTCAGCGTAAATTGTTTAAAAAAAAATAGATAAAGGAAATTAAAAATGTTTGTAGGTAAGTATTAATTATGCAATTCATTCATTCAAATCATTTTAAATGTTCCTGAGAAACAGGGTCTTGACAGACGGATAGACATGCGGACAGACAGACGGAAAACAAAGTGATCAAATAAGGGTTCCGATTACGCCGATCGAGACTACGACACGTACAACAAATTCAGTAACCTATAATTATTAACAAACTATATGACAAATATAATCTTTGATATGCACGGAATCATTCTGGCTTAGTTTCGCTCAATCTACAAAAACAATCGAAAAAGAAGCTCGCTGCGCTCGCGCATCCATTCATTCTCGTTTCTGGAGACCTGAACCAGAATGACTCAAATCTCTTTTGCATGTGATTACTAATTTTAAATTATTAGATATAGATTTTAAATAAATGTAAAATTTGAGCTTTACGAAGCTTAAATGTTGAAATTTTTCTACTTTTGAGCTTCATCCAGGCACGGTTGTCTAGCACTTTATATCCCTGTATGTATAAGGTTCGGCAATTCGTGTTTAAGATCCACGTTATCCCAATAATGTCGTAGTCCGCTTAAAGTCTAACTAGATGCAACTGAAACCGGTATTTTACATCGAACGACTGCCTCTTTGACCTGCATACTAGACAACCCAGTTAGTACCGGTTAATAAGATAGCCCATGGTAAGACTGGTTGTCAGACTATCCAGCTACTGACTAAAGATGTTGGCGAGAAGGTATCATTCGCATCTTCCGAACCTTTTTACAAAAAAAATTCGCGCTCGCTTCGCTCGCGCATCCGTCCTGTGCTTTATTCAATCTGTTTCAAACACATAATAAACAGTCATTACAAAAAACAAATCGATTTAGTATCGCATTACCCTTAGCACGACAGTGCTTTCCTAAATGAAAAATAAACTACTATATTGGTTATAGATCAAAATACGTCATATCACTAAAAGACATTAAATAAAAAACAAATAACCAAACAAATTAAAAAACACGCCTGTTATATCAAAACTAATTCCCCCCTCACCGTTTTCACCCGCCGTAAATATTTAGTTTCTTTAAAAAAATATAGAATAGAAATTTGTACAATGCATTTAACATTTCAACCAAGAAACCTATCTCTTAACCTTCAAGATTGCCTTATTATTGCTTTCAACTCCTAACCTGTTGAGGAGTAGGTAGTACCTTCCATCATCAGCACATCAAAATGAAGTGATGACTTGAATAGCGTCAGAAAGAAAAAGCACGATACATGTAATACGTGCTTAAGAATTTGAGGATTGCCCTCGATTTCTCTGGGATCCCATCACCAGGTCCTGGTTTCCATATCATGGTACGACCCTTGAAATATCTCGTTTCCAATAAAAAAAAGAATCATCAAAATTGGTTCCTATAGGACGAAGTTATTCGCTAATACACATATGGGAATAATGTTCATAAAATGAAAAGTACTTAGCCAAACTATGTAAATTTTTTTATGGGACCAAAATGGCAACTATTCCGCATCAAACTAAAAAAATCACATAAATCGGATCATAAATCTCAGCGTAATTGGTGTACATACATAAAAAAACATACCAATCGAATTGGGAACCTCCTCCTTTTGGGAAGTCGGTTAAAACGATTGTTGTGATTTAAAATAAAATAATTATTTGAATGTTTTTGGATCGTTTCATCGGTATCCAACGATTTAAATCTTTATCCATAAGTAAAATCATAACCCTCGTTCTGGTAGTCATATTATTATTTCTTCTGCCCTTAATCCAGTCAGTCACAAATAAAATGTCTTGTTAGTTTATGAAATTCGTACTTTTCCTGACTAAAAAAAATATGATTGTGTTTAGTTCCTCTGTTGGATTATCTAAAAATATTGGACACGCGTTTTTTGCTTTATTAAATTAATAAAATTTACGAAAAAATCGTGTCAAAGATCATGAGTCCCATCACTTTCCGGAGAAAATGTATCAAACTGTGACGTCGTGCGACTTTTCCAAGCACTGTATCGTCTTCATTTTTAACCCACTTCAAAAAGGAGGAGGTTATCAATTTATTTTTATGTATGTTCCCCGAATACTCGAAGATGGCTGTACCGATTTAGTTTTTTTTTGTTTTATTTGAAAGAGTATACTTCCCAGGTAGTCCCATGAGCATCAATTCATAATCTGATGTTGGAATTATGGAGAAATATGGAGAACTTTACAAATTTTTTAGGCCCACTTGAAGGGATTTGAGTAGTTTTTGGAAGAGTACTTTCTCGGAGTCTTTCCATTTCAATTTGGATAAAATCTGATGAAGAACTTCGGAGATAGGCAACGGAACTCCTCAATACATGATAGTAAATGGACTGGGATTGCTGAAATCCTATGTCTGTCTATTGCTTACACCATGTTTCATAACATAACAACACGCCGCGCGACGGTAAACTGTGAATGGGTAAGCACATGTACTCGTAAACCACAAAAAAGTGAGAAAAAAACTTTGAAACAAAAAGTAAAACCGACTTCAACAAATAACTTTTTATTTGTTTAGGTACGTGAAAAAAGAAAAAATGTGTCCAATATTTCTTGAAAATGTACCTGACGGAGTAATTAGACTTTTTTGTCAACTACCCCATGGTTTGTAACATTTTTTCAATAATGTCCTGTAATATAATTTCAATGTCATTGTTAAAGGTTCATCACCCTTACCAATGAGGTTGATAGTATACTGCATCTGTCACTTGTCCTTGTCGTTTCATGACTAACTAACATTTGACCTAATAGTGGTTTTATATGCCATTACAAGTTCGACTATACTTCTCATATTTCAATTGATAGGCAACATTTTTTTAACCCCCTGCAATGCCAATCCGATTTTCCCGAACCAACGATTTTCACGGAACTTAATTTAAGGGTGGCCACGTGACGGCTTCCGGCCACCGTAGGCGCGGGCCTGTGGACGGTGAGTTATGGGCTAGCTCGCGGTCCGTCCGTCTGACGACGACATGTCGTGTCGACCGCGCGTTCGTGTTCCACGTGCGCCTCAAAGAAATGTCAGCAACATGTAAGGCCCCTTCAAGCAAGCAAGGGCCGACGCCCGTCGGGGCTGTGGGATGTTGTAA
Source organism: Diarsia rubi (assembly GCA_932274075.1). Lineage (NCBI taxonomy): Eukaryota > Metazoa > Arthropoda > Insecta > Lepidoptera > Noctuidae > Diarsia > Diarsia rubi. The sequence goes on from OW026414.1 coordinate 8,930,899, forward strand.
GAGATACCGCGGCCTCGACGTAAAGGGCTAAGAAGGAACATGGGTGGTTTTTAGTCAGTAGAAGTCTGACACTCCCTTTCGCTCTGCCCAAGAGCGGGAGGGGTTATTAAAAAAAATGGAGGCTTCATGAATAGAATAGAATAGAATAGAATAGTATTTATTTCTGAGTATATGGTAGGTACAAGATCTTAATATAAAACAGTATCACATACACTACCGTTGCCGGTGTAGAAATATTAAAATCATTTACGAAAGTGGCCAACTTCTAAACAGTGACAATATTATATTGAAAGCATAAGTTTGTCATCTAAACACTAATAATAAAAAACCTCAATAAATTAGTTGATATAAAAATAGGGAATTTTTTATACAATGTCAAGTTTTTTTTTATGCTCAATATTGTTATTAATTAATGAAATGTCAAAATTTACTACATACAATAATGCCAAATATCAAATAAAAAAAAAAAATAATAATAAAAAGAACACAATACCAGTCAAGTTTGATGAAAATAGAATGTCAAAATTTATAATTTAAAAATTCATTAACTGTGTAGAAGCAGTTGTCCAAAAGCCAAGCAAATATTGTTTTTCTAAATTTGTTAGTAGTTAACACTCTGATGCGTGGGGGTAAATTATTAAATATTTTTATTGCCATACAATTGGAATTCCTGCTATATAAATGTAATCTCTGGCTAGGTGCAAGTAATTTATTTGGGCTTCTGCTTTTTACTCTTTTAGAAATGTGTTCATATTTAGAAATGTGTTCATATGTACTGCTTTCCCTTTGAAAGTGTGTCACGCAATTACATTTTAAAGTTTGATTTGGTATATTGACTTTATTTCAGTAAAATCCGTTTAGTAAGACAGAGAAGGGCATGCAAAGCAAATAAAGAAAATATATTCTTCGGCGCCATGTTACCAGCCCCACTACGTGGTGGTATGGGCTCCCGGTAATGTTTCTCATAGATCTCCTCCCAGAAGCGAATGCGTTCCTCCAAGAGTACTCCTCCTAGTGTCATCTCCTCATCCAGGATCATGTGTGGTGACCTATTCGCTTGTGCTGCCCGCCACTCGGGCAGTGATGATCCTTCAGGCACGGGCTTTCTGTACAATTAAATCAAACTTAGGACTTAAGAATGTTAGCTAGGCGGAATGCACCACCTTTACCCTGGCTTTTATTATGCAATCGATCCCATGGAAACAGAAAGTGATCTTCTAAACAAAACTAATTCGTTTTTACGTTTCAGATATACATAGTATAAGACACTAACTGCCGTACTCAGAGATATTTAACGATTACTTAAACCGACACTTAGTAAAGAATGGACATACAAAATCTTTACTAATTGATGGCTTACGTAATCAGAGATAATGTAACTTATGTAGCTTTCTATTAGTGAAAGAATTACAGATTTGACCGAACTTTACCTCTTTATACAGAGTGTTATTGTTTTAACTGAGACAGCAAAGTGAAATCCGAATCTGTAAGGGATATATGCACGAAATTTCTCATATAGTCGGATTCCTCGATATTGTCCCAATTCAACGAAGCACTGTGTCCACGAGTATGTTAAGATTAGGTACTTTAGATTTTAATTACAAAAACGAGTGCGAAGGTGAAAGATTGAATGCTTACCCAGTTTTAATAAAGTTGTGCCAAATTTCACGGACTACCTTCCTCATCACTTTATACTCGGAAGTATCAAGACTTTCATTTCTGTTCTGTTCACCTATGTTGTCCATCCAAGCCCCTGTCTGAGCGCAGTGATCAGCTCCTGTCTTGTCAGTGTAAGGTATTTTGGTCGAGTTTTCGTCTGCAAAGGCATATTCGTACAAATATACTTGATCGTTGCCAGCCTCTACTTGCAGCTTTACAGCCCAAAGCTTAGGGAAAGCAAACATGACATCCGTAAAGAAGTCGATGTATTTTAAAACTTGCTCGTTGCCAACTGGATTCTCATCGAAATAAAATGTCTTAACCTTTTTGGCTATTTCTTCTCTTTCTGCATCAGATTCAAACTCTAGGTCAGCTGGTAAGAAATCCGAAAACTTTTTATCCATCTTATTCTTCCAAATGTCAAAGAAAGGAATACGAAACAATCCCTCCATCTGAGCAAACCCATACAGCACAGGTAACTTTTCGAAGTTGCCATTCTTTAGTATACTTAGAGGAGACTCTGTCAGGAATGCTCCGTCTATATCACGCTCCACACATGGTGAAAATAAGAAAATAGAATCAGTTCTCTCTAAAAACATATCAGCAGTCAATGAGTCCATTGACGCTGTCTTATAGAATTGTTCTAAAGCGTTTATGTCATCCACGATTGCAAGAGCATTCAGCGCTGTCGCATGTGTTTTGGCAATCTCAAGAGGATCTCTTTGTATTGAAAATGCAGCAAGATTCCCACCACTCTCAGGTATGACTTTGTGGAATAATCCTTCGGCTGACTTAGACAGCATAAGTAGATCCACTGACGCAGAACCTGCACTGCTACCAACAAGAGTGACATCATTAGGGTCACCGCCGAAGCTGGCGATGTTCTGTTGTACCCAGCGCAGCATCGCCACCTGGTCTTTCATGCCAGCATTACCTGGTATGTCCTCGGTGCCGAGACAAAGAAACCCGTGAATACCGAGACGGTAGTTAAATGTAACCATGATAAAATCTTTCTCCTGCTCTATTAACTGTGTTGCTTTGTTCAATTTTCCATAACCAAATATGAAAGCTCCTCCATGAACAAATACGACGACTGAAAGATTTGTTTCGGTTGTGTCAGGCACAAAAATATTTGCAACTAGACAATCTTCTTGAATTACAAGTTGGTCTGAAAAAAACCCAATAATACTGGTGTTCTGGGGACATATTATGATGTCTTCACCGAACGCATCAAACCGTTCTGTCCATTGTGGTGGGGGAAGAGGTGCCTGTGAAGTAAATTATCATGTTTAGGTTTGTGACTTGACTCTAATACTTAATTACAGCTCTGTCTTATATAACAACGCATTTGAAAAATTATGTTTGGGTAAGAACTTAAGACTTATGACTTAGCATTCCGACGGTCACACCTGGTTTTCATAAAGTCGGAGTAACACGTCATATTTAAATGCGTCGTGTACAAATCGCACAGATTGCGTATGGACACCTGTGTCACGCGTAAACATTTAGAAATAATTGAGCACCTTGAATTTGTCGACCCCTGTAGGCGCTGTGGCGTACGGTACGTTGAAAAACTCGTACAGCTGTCCGCTAGAGTGCTTGCGCCCGCGCACCGGCCCTTGCGCAGTGTTAACATCCCGCCAGTCGCCATCAGCCAGGACAACCGTCACACAGAAAAGAACCACACACGTCCGCCACTTCATAGTTTCAGTTCAACTTCTCCTAGCAAAAATTTAATACCAAGGCTTATTAATCAGAGTTTTATTATATCTACTGTACTTATTGTGATATGGATGATAACATGCTGGACATGATGGCAATTTCCTACATGATTCATTGATGATTAATAAATCATAAAGTTCCTCATAGCTAATTACCTGTACCAAATAAGTATTTCAAAGATAAAGTTGAATGATCAGTATCTGCTTTAATTGCTTTCCTTGGTTACGTTTTTCAATATGATCATTTTATACCTAAACAGATTTCGAAGGGCATACAGGAAAACCGTGACTTGAGTTGCCAAGTCTTAGGTCTTAGGTTCGAACCCAAGACACGCACCTCTGATTTTGCTGATCCATCTATGTATTGTGTATAAGTATTAGTTGCTTCGGTAAAAAAAATGTATGTAACCGAGATATATTTATCTTTTAAATTTTAATAACAGCCACTCGGATCATTCTTCAGGTTAAGCTGCACTTACCTGGGTTGGTCTGTGGATTGGTGACATGTATACCGAGTTTCCTCCGTGTTTCGGAAGCACGTTAAGCCGTTGCCGCCGCCTCAGACACAAAAGGCTAAAATGGAACATGGGTGGCTTTTAGTCAGTAGAAGTTTAATAATAATAATAATAATAATAATATTTATTTTCACCACAAAAATTAAACAATAACATATTACATGACTGGATAGGCTTAGTATACATTTTTAATATGGAATCCTCTGTTGCCGAACTAGGACGGATCCTGTATCTCGGCAAGCAGTGCCATCCCCTAACAGATTTCACTACAATATTTATAAGCCAGACTAGACATACCACTTGCATCTATTTATGATAATTAATTAATTATTCCTGAGATTCACATCTACATTACATAGCTCATATTACATTCAATAAAACAAATAATAATAAAATTTATACAAATAAATAAAATTGGAATTGATAATTATTTAAAGAAAAATAATTATAAGATAAGTGGAAAGATTTAAGTACCGCATAATATGTATATAGGTGTTTTCGTGTATCTGTGTGTGTGTATGTGAGTGGGTGTGTGTGTGAGTGTGTGTATGTGAATCTGTGTGTATGTGTTTCTTTGCTTTTGTGCTTGTGGTACCGAAAACCAACTGTAAAGCGTCTTTTAATTTTGAGTTCTTAGAAGGTCTTCAGTTTCCTCATAAGAAAGACTAAGGAGATAGTTATGAATTTTCTTCTTACAGTGCAATTTATTAAGTGGATAGATGTTTAGAATTTTATTTATTTTATTGTACATGAGGGGGGCTATAAAAGTAAAGAATTTTTTTATGAACGCTGTTTTCGGTTTGTACGACCGAGAGCACACTTCATGTTTCCTACGCTTATTTGTTGTACTAGGATCGTATACTAGTGAGCAGTGTTGTCTAAGGAGAATTGTTTCTATGAAAATTTGTCTTACGGTTGTCACTTGACAGTATTGATATAGATCTCTTGTTGGAAACAGTATTGGTTTAAAAGTTGAAATTTTTAAAATGGCACGCTGTGCGATTTCCAAACTCTTTAAAGTAGTTTTTGGGGCGCCCCCCCATGAGGAGATACAGTAAGAGATGATAGATTGACACATCGCATAGTAAATTTGTTTTAAGAGAGTCGCATCTGTTATATGTCTTAGGTTTTTAAATATATAAATGAGTTTGCGAACTCTGGATGCTAGTACTTTTATGTGTGGCTTAAAGCTGAGATGACTGTCAACTGTAATACCGAGATACTTTACATTCTTCACGCATTCCAGCGGTTCACAGCTGCAGTTGCTTCTACTGGTACACTTATGGGGAATTATTTGAAGTGTCTCACTAATATCCGGATTGTTTCGGATAGAAAAGGTGAGATATTTAGTTTTCTCAATGTTTAAAGTCAACACATTTTCAAACAGCCAGTGTTGTACCACATCAAAACCATTTTGGGCAGCATAAAAGACTTCATTCCAAGTATTAGCAGAGAAAAGTAGAGCGGTGTCATCAGCGTAAGAGATTACTTCACAATTTGGTATACTTAGGTTTGTGAGGTCATTGATGTATACCAGAAATAGAGTAGGTCCTAAAATGCTGCCCTGTGGGATTCCAAACGATACAGACAGTTCATCGCTGAAATGGTTATCGACTCGTACAAGCTGGTAACGCCCGGATAGGTAGCTTACAAAAAGCTTAAGCTGTGCACCACGTACGCCAAGGTTTTCTAGCTTCTGTATTAGGATAGGAACAGAAATTGTATCGAAGGCTTTAGCGAGGTCTAAAAAGACCGACAGGCACTTCTGTCCTTTATCCAATTTTGTGGTTACATTAGTAGTTAGCCTAAGCACAGCTTGATCAGTTGACTTGCCCGCGCGAAAACCAAATTGATTTTCTGAGAGAAGATTGTTTGTCCAGTTTGACACTCCTTTTCACTCCGCCCAGAGCGGGAGGAGCCTTTGATGATTTCCCGCCCTCCAAAAAAATTGCCGTACATCTGTAGAGATACAGGTGGCCTGTGTGAGTGGCCCGAAAGTCTGTTAACCAGTCTTATCAAAGGGTATCGTAACCTAAGAGTAACTTAGCTGAAGATGTCAGAAGGGCAGAACCTCCATATAAAATACTGGTATTCAGCTGCATCCGGTTATATAAATACGACCTCAACAAAGAAACAAAAAACCAAAGAAAGAAGTAAGATTTGCACTTGCATTTGGAGTCTTTGAATTACCATCTGACGTGACGTGCATTCGTTGTATCGTGATTCGAACTCTCGCGCATTCGTTGTTACGGTGTGCGTCGCTACGTGCTTTCATGCTCACAGTATTCGTTGTTGCAAACATTGGGGGCCGTGTAATAGGGTAGTTAACAAAAAAAATCTAATGAGTCCGTCTCATAGATTACCAAAAAATATTGGACAAATATTTTTTCTTTTTTTACGTAAACACACAATGAAGTGCACACAGTGCTTTGAAAAATCGTGTGACGTCATACATAAAAGACATTAGTATGACATTTTTAGTGGTCAGTGACGTCACCAACCCTCACTCAAATCTTTCACGCGTTTTATCTTCGTCAATTTTTATTGATTTGATAATTAAAAGATTCCAACCAGACTCGTCTTCTCATCTTTAATAACATCATCACAGTTGGGTAAAGCGTTGGATTTAAAATTTGCTGCCTGTGATCCGCAGTCTGAACCATCAACCATCGATGGTGACTGGAGATGTTTTGCCAAACAGCTTCATGCTTGTGCTCTGGAAGCTATAGGTAAACCTCAAAAAAGGAACCAAGACTGGTTCGATGCATCTGATCAAGTGATTAAAACGCTAGTAGACAGACACAGACATGAGCTTAACTCGCCGGATGCACGTAGCAGCAGGGACACGCAACAGAAGCTGAAGTGCCAAATTCGCAAACTTAAAGACAAATGGTGGAATGAAAAAGCTGCTGAACTTCAGCACTGCGCTGATACTCACCAAGCTGGCAGGTTTTTTGAGGGCATCCAAGCAATCTTTGGCCCTCGAGCCAGGAAAATAGCACCCATGTACACTAAAGACAAACAACACCGAGTTACGAGTAAAACCGACGTACTAATGCGATGGGCAGAACATTTTAATGAGGCCCTGAACCCCGATGCAATCAGCGCTGATCTGTCGTATATACATAAATGCACTGGAAGATTTGCCAGTTTGTCAACATTTAGAGGATCCACCTACGTTTGATGAGTTTGTGCAAGCTGTCACCTGTCTTAAAAATTCCAAAACACCTGGAATGGATCAGCTGCCCGCAGAAATTTACAAATACAGTGGGAAACATATTGTGAATAGGCTATTCGATCTTATCACAAGAGTGTGGGAAAGTGAAGAAGTTCCGCAAGACTGGCGAGATGCGGTGATCTGCAAGCTGTATAAAGGGAAGGGAGATGTTTCCGATTGCAGCTCTTACCGAGGCATTTCATTGCTCTCTACTGCCGGTAAAATTCTTGCACTCATAATAAACACCCGCCTGAGCGATCTTGCTGAAAAATTCCTGCCTGAAAGCCAATGTGGCTTCCGCCCCGGTAGAGGTACTATTGATGCCATATCCGTCGTGAGGCAACTCCAAGAGAAAAGCTTTGAACATCAAAGGCCCCTCTATATGTGCTTTGTCGATTTAGAAAAAGCATTTGATAGAGTTCCGCGCGAGGCCCTATGGCTTATTCTCCAGAAGTATGGCTACCCAAAGAAGTACGTCAACCTCATACGTCAATTTCATGTTGGCATGAAAGCTCAGGTTCGACATGAAAACGATCTTTCTGAGGAGATCCACATTACAAGTGGTGTAAAGCAAGGTTGCGTCATGGCACCCACACTCTTTGCCATTTACTTCGCAGTTGTGATGAGAGACGCCCTGCAGTACTGTAGTGACCAGATAAAGCTTAACGTACGGACTGATAAAGGCGTTTTTGATGTCACTAGGTTTAGAGCAAAGTCAAAACTGCAAAAGATTTCCATTCTGGAGATACTTTACGCTGACGATGTGTGTCTCATGTCCAATAGCATGGCGAATCTTCAAAGCTATGTTGACGCACTACACCAATCTTGTCAACGATTCGGCCTAGTGATCAGTGCTTCCAAGACGCAAGTTCTCAAACAACCACCACGAGGCTGCCAAGCAGATGATGCCATACTCAATCTAGATGGAAAACCACTAGAGGAAGTCACGCATTTTAAATATCTTGGAAGTAACATTAGGCATGATAACACCTTGGCTTCGGAAATACCATCGCGTATTGCAAATGCCGCTGCTAACTTTGGACGACTTAATGACCGTGTCTGGAGATCACATGACCTAAACCTAGAGACGAAGATAAGTGTTTATAAGGCATTAATCATACCTGTCCTTCTGTATGGCGCAGAGACATGGTGTTTGTATAAACCAGACATAAGAAAACTAGACACATTTCACCTAAGGTGCCTGAGATCCATACTAGGCATTAAGTGGCAGGACCGTGTTCCTAATACTGAGGTTCTGCAACGTTCCGATATGTTTGGCATAGAAGCTCTACTGATGCAACGTCAACTCAGATGGTGTGGGCACGTCCTCCGCATGAAGCATTACCGTTTGCCCAAAGTGGTCTTCTACTCGGAGATGACTGAGGGCAAACGAAAGCATGGCGGTCAACATCTCCGCTATAAGGATGTGCTCAAGAGGCATCATAACGCTTGCGCTATTGATCCAACTGGTTGGGAGAGGCTCGCTCTGCATAGGTCGTCTTGGCGCTCTACTATTTTCAAAAAGACAAACTCTTTCGAAAAACAGCGAATCAAAACTCTGATACAAAAGCGCCAAATACGTAAGGAGAGACCTAAACCCTCCTACACCTACAACTCTGCCGGTCAACTCTACTGCTTTATACATATGTGACCGGGTATTTAAAAACAAATTCGGCCTGGCCAGCCATATAAGAGCACACGCTGGGAAATAGCTTGTAAGGGTCGCCGTTACCGAAATCGGTAAGGAGGACTATATATGTATTCGTTGTTGCAAACATTGGGGGCCGTGTAATAGGGTAGTTAACAAAAAAAATCTAATTAGTCCGTCTCATAGATTACCAAAAAATATTGGACACATATTTTTTCTTTTTTTACGTAAACACACAATGAAGTGCACACAGTGCTTTGAAAAATCGTGTGACGTCATACATAAAAGACATTAGTATGACATTTTTAGCGGTCAGTGACGTCACCAACCCTCACTCAAATCTTTCACGCGTTTTATCTTCGTCAATTTTTATTGATTTGATAAAACAAAAAATCCAGACTCAGCACCTGCTATTGCAAAATTCCAGATGGAAGATCCAATACAACTTTGAACTACCTGGGAATTGAACCCATAACCTCATGCTCAACTAGTTGCACATGCGACTACAAGCCAACAAAACAAGCTGTAAGTTATTGAATAATATTATAAATATAACAGACTAGATAACAATTGGATGTGTTGAATAATATTCTAAAACACGCAATTGTGGCTTAGTCTAATCTAATAACAATGAAGCTTCGGACGTGTGCAGTTCTTTTGTGCGTGGTGGCTGTTTTAGCTAACGGAAAATGGATGGATGTGACTATCGCGCAAGGCACGGTGCGGGGGCATCTGAATCCACGCAAAGATCTATACGCTTTCTACAACATACCCTACGCCACAGCACCCACAGGCGTTCATAAATTTAAGGTGATGACGAAGCTAAACGTTAAACATCGAAATATCTTTGATAATGTTCCAAAAAGTTCTCTCAAAAAGTTCGTTCATTCAGTGAACAGTTCTCACAGTACACAAAGATGCTTTATCATTATAAAAGTGATTTAAAGTTTGAACTTAATTAAATAATATTTTTGTTTACCAGGCACCGCTTGCCGCGCCAAAATGGTCACATACGTATAAAACTGAAGAGATCAATTTTGTATGTCCACAAGTATTATATGAGATTCTGAACAAAAAGCTAGTGATTGATGAAAACAATTGTCTAGTTGTCAATGTATTTGTACCTAGGACAACTGAAGAAAACCTATCAGTCCTTGTGTATGTTCATGGAGGAGCCTTCACAATAGGTTATGGTAATATAAACAAAGGAGCAGAACTGATGAGGAGCAAAGATTTCATTATGGTCACGTTTAACTACCGCCTCGGCGTTCATGGGTTCCTCTGTCTCGGCACCGAAGACATACCAGGCAATGCTGGCATGAAGGACCAGGTGGTGGGTACAACAGAACATCGCTAGCTTTGGCGGAAACCCTGAAGAAGTCATCATTGCGGGAAATAATGCGGGTTCAGTGTCAGTAGACCTTTTAGTGCTTTCGAAGTCAGCCGAAGGATTGTTCCACCGAGCCATAATGGAAAGCGGTGGAAGTCTTGCCGCATTTGCAGTTCAAAGAGACCCCTTGGAGGTTGCAAAATATATTGGCAGGAAGCTGAATTTCACCAACGTCCACAATATTCGTGCATTAGAAGAGTTCTATAAGATGGCACCATTGGATTTGTTAAACTCATTTTCATTTTTCGATAGAACAGATTCTACTTTCTTGTTTGCCCCATGTGTGGAGCGTAATACAGGGGAACGACCATTCATAACAGAATCTCCCTTAAATATCCTAAAAAGTGGTAAATTTAAAAAGGTACCTATGTTGTATGGTTTTACCAGTATGGAAGGATTGCTACGTATTGATTTCTTTGACGAATGGAAGCATAGGATGAATGAAAAGTTTTCCGAGTTCTTGCCAGCTGATCTTAAGTTTAAAACCAATGAAGAAAGAAAAGAAGTGGCAGAGATGATTAAATCTTTTTATTTTGGCGAAGATTCAATTGGGCATGCCTAATTTTTTTTTTCAAGCGCTGTCTTAAAACCATTTCGAGGGTTAGCTTAGGTGAATTCATGCCTGTTACCAGATTTGAAAAATACATACTATTTCAAAAGTTATAGGTGTTTTAACGAATGACTTTCATTTGACCTTTCAGACCCTCCAACAAAGCATAATAGAACATTCCTTTGTCATTCTATCATTCTTGAAAAAAAAAAACATTCGGTTGCGAGACTGTGAATGTCAACATTTTGTAGGTTATGTTTAGCCAGCTTTGTTGAAGTTTGTTTTTGTGAAATATTGTGAATTGTTGTAATGGCTTCTTTAAATTATACTAAGGCGGATTCCCGTAACATACCTACGGTCAATAATGCTATGATTGTTGAGTATATGATGTTGTCCACTCAACACAATATAGCGGAAATACGAGGAGCAAAGGCTCTAATGTAAGTATTCTATATCATTGTTTTGATTTATATAAGATTGGTTTATCTCTTGTCATCAATGAACTTATATACTAGCGACCCGCCCCGGGTTCGCACAGGTGTTTTTCTCTACTATATTATGCATGTATTATACTTAAAAGCCTTCCTCTTAAATCTCTGTATCAATCTCAACTGTCAAGGATATGTCACTGGATTTAGATTGACATTGTATTCTTTTTTAATTTGTCTGTGGCACAACACCGCACTACATACAGCCTCATAGTGATATTGAGAGCACCTCGAATTTAAAAAATCCTAAAAAATTGTACAACCCCTAAAAAAATAAAATAAGCAAATTAGTTCCTTGAAATGGTCTATATTTTGTAAAAAAAAATAAAAAAATAAAGAAAAAAAAATCAAGTCATGGCCAATTGGCGATAATACTGTTTTGGGATTCGTCAACTATATTTCGGATGTCATGATTACTTACCCTATGCTGCGGGCCGTGCAGCTGTATGCCGAGGCTGGCAACAAACAAGTTTATTTGTATGAATATTCTTTTTTAAACAATGAATCAGGACCGAACCCTACCATACGAGGTGCAGACCACTGCGGTCAGTCGACGGCTTGGCTGGACAATTTGGACGATGAAAGTGAGAGTTCCGCATCTTTAAGCTACCAGAAGATGAGAAAGATAGTGCGAGAAATATGGCACAATTTTATAATGACTGGGTAAGTGTATGACAACGTCCAAAGAATAGGAATAATTAGTATAATCCCACATCGCTGGAGTCAATGTATGGAACGGTTATACTCGTTAACGTTTTCTAGATCGGGTTCTAACCATGTTTTAGAGTGTAATAATCATTGTCACAAAATTTCACAACGATGTGTTTTTCGCTTCTTGCCTTTCCTTCTTCTTGTATATTTCCTTAAGTTCGTATTTTATTTTGTGTTGTTCAGAAACCCCGTGCCGTCTGAAGATTCGTCGCTGCCAACATGGCCGCCAGCGGGTGCGGACAAGTCACCACACATGAATCTCGGAAAATGGCTGGAACTACGAGGGGTGCTCATGCGAAATCGCACTTGCTTCTGGGATGGCATCTACCAGCAATTTTATCGGAATGCTATACCAGCACCAGCATATTATCAAAGAATAATGGCTATTGTGGTTTAGTGCGGAGGAAACTGTATGAATTCTAAAATCAGATATCACGTAGAGGTTACCACAAAAGTAAATAATAATACCATACAATTCTGTAAAATATTCATAATTTACAAATAAAATTGTTATTATTATCTTCGCCCGACTCTCTGAAGACAATTTTTGCTGAGGGGTAGTTCATACCGTGGGTTGTGAGCTACCTGTTAGTTATGGTTCAAACAACAGACACTTCATGTCAAATTCAATATTCATCAACACCCGTTTGTGAGCACTAGAAGACATTTCAATGTGGTTGGAAAATGGCTAGGCAGATGACGATAATTACGCCTACAGCAACTCACCAGATATTATTCAGTCCGTCCACAGTTATTAACTTCTGATAAGTTAGCAATCCAACAAGGACCAGTGTCATTGCGCATACATTTCTTAAAGGTGTTTAATTAAATAAATCGTGAAATGTTCTCTATTCGCCTTTCGTGGCTTTAATTTCCGATAAGGCTCGGGCAGAAAATTCATTCATCATGATAATTATGTTCATGACGTGAGAGTTTTTTTTAGTATTATTTACTAACGTTGGAAGTATGTTATTTGACACAAATAACTAAGTAACAGTAAGCCGCAAGTCCGTGGTTTTGGCTCGTGTTTTATCAATAGAATAAAAAGACTCACTTGAGCTTTTATTGGTTATGTAACAGGCAGCTAACTGTATGATTTTGAGGATGCATTCATACAGACAATATAAGGCGCGCGACCTTCAACTAAACCATAAACGGTCCACAGGGGAAATGCCCGAGTTAAACGGTGGAATGTTTATACAGGCTATTGAGGGAAACTACCTAAATAAGCTAGAATATACCCTAGGCAATTCTACCATTGATTCAAGGCATCCTTTGCAATGGACCTCTTGTTGGAAACTGGTAGCAAATCCCTGTTAAGGAAATACACACAAGGTCCAATCCGATTTTAAGTGTTTGCAATAAAGCTAAATAAATGAACAGTCTAACCAAGTACTAAAGGTGATGGTTTATAAAAAACAAAGATAACAATCCTTCATAAAGCAAGCAAGTGTTTGGGCCAATATGTAAAGTCGGGGTTACAAGTGGACTACACGTTACAGTTTGTATTCATATCTTGCTTCACTGAAGTTATTTTAGCATTATGTAACTTTCGTGTTTTTTTTTGTGGCAAAATATTTAGTACCCGACTGCGGCGAAGCCCAAAAGTAGGGTTATGTGATTATTGTGTATGTATGTATGTCTGTGTCTTTGTTCCCTCATAACTCCTGGCTTCATTAAAATTAATAAACAAAGAAAAGGTGCGAATTTTGAAGGCCATTTCGCGGAACTAAAATATATCCAGTACCATCGAGAAGGGTATCAAAATGAAGGATTTTAAAAGTACTTAGATTACAAAAATATAAAACACTTATATGTTTAACAGAAATATAAAGTGACATATTATCCTATAAACAAACACAAAAGAAGAAAAAGAAAAACAGAAAAAAGGAGGAAATTTTCCAACACAAAAGAACTAAAAACAAAAGAGTTGGAAATAAAAAAGTGGTTAACCGGACTGAAAAAATTGATAAGCTAAAAACAAACACATTTTAAATTAAACAAAACTTGAAAGCAGGCGGGGTTCATTTGAATATTAAATTATGAAATGATTTTATTAAATCTGTTGTTGCCCACATAAACGATGGATGGACTGTGTGAAGGATGATATGGCTGAAAGGAGGTGACTGCTGAGATGGCGAGTTATAGTTAAAAAAAGCAATATATGTGTATTAGTATATATATATTAATACTAATACACATATATTTCTTTATTATTTTAATTGATATTGTTTTTATTTTTAGTTAGTTTGTAGCCTACCACAATGTTGTCTTTTTTACCCTAAGGTAGACTGGTAGAGAATGCCTTGTGGCATTAAGTCCGCCTATGTATCACTATAAGTGCATAAAGTTTAAATAAATAGAAAATGTGGAAGAAGAACACATACTGCGGCGATCCCAAAAAAATTGGGACAGGTAAGGGCAGGAACTGTTGCCCACATAAACTTTCAAGGGTTTCTCCACAAAAAGTACCTTCGCCGTGGAAGCATCTTTGCATAATATTATTAAAATCATAATAATATTATTATACGTTAGGGAACAGATCACAATTGAATGTGTTTTAATACTCCCGTACAACATCCACCATTGTACATTCGGATCAAGTCTAACAGAAACAATGAAGCTACGGTCGTGTGTGATAGCTTTATACCTGACGGCTATTGTAGCTGAAGAAGAATTTCTGCAAATACAAACCTTGCAAGGGCCGGTGCGTGGGCGCAAGCACCCCAGCGCGGATCTTTACGCCTTCTACAACATCCCCTATGCCACAGCTCCTAGGGGTGTTAACAAGTTCAAGGTGCCTATTCATCCTTTTTGATTTTCTCATAACTCTTTGTTTTCGAGATTTTTGTATTACTAATTCGTAGTTATTAGTGACCCACGTTTGCGTATTTTTTACATAAAAATATTATTTCCCTATTTGAATCGGATTTTGTTAGCAATTTCAAGAGTTACACGGAACCCTAATCTTTATTTTAAAATAAAGTAGCCTAAGTTCCTCCCTATAACATTGACTGCATTTACTTCTTTCTCTTTCATATCATTCCTCACACAATCCATCCATCTTTTCTATGGAGTTCCTCTCCCTCTCCATCCAGCAACATTAATATCCATCACTTTTTTAATCACATGTGTTCCATCCCTCCTCATTACGTCATGTGCAATATGTGCATACTATGATAAACGATTCTTTTATTTTTTTCTGTAACAATATTTGAGTCAATCATTTAAAAATCCACGTTCTTGGGTGAATCACAAATAAGTTCCATTTTTTTTTCTTCAGGGACCTCTCCCGCCGCCAAAATGGAAGGATCCGTTTGACGCCGTAGAGATGAATCTCGTATGTCCACAAAACTTTAAATTAATCAAAGAGTTCGTGACAGAAGGGTTATTGATGGACGAAGAGTGTCTAGTTGCTAATGTATTTGTACCAAATATTCCTGATGAAAACCTACCTGTCCTTGTGTATGTTCACGGAGGAGGCTTTTTGATGGGTTATGGTAACAGAAATAAGGGAACGCAGTTAATGAAGCGTAAAAATTTCATAATGGTCACGTTCAACTACCGTCTTGGAGTGTATGGGTTCCTCTGTCTTGGCACAAAAGATATACCTGGCAATGCTGGCATGAAGGACCAGGTGGCGCTGCTGCGTTGGGTACAAAAGAACATTGCCCGCTTCGGTGGGAACCCTAAGGCTGTAACTATAGCAGGTAGCAGTTCAGGTTCTGCATCAGTGGACCTAATAATGCTCTCTAAGTCAGCCAGAGGATTATTTCACCGAGTCATTCCAGAAAGCGGAGGAAACCTTGCTGCATTTGCAGTTCAGAGGGATCCTTTGGATATTGCCATATATTATGCCATGAAATTGAATTTCACCAAAGCCCATGATATTTTTGAATTGGAAAATTTCTACAAGACAGCATCATTAAAAAGATTGACTTCAGAAACACAATTTGATAGAACGGATGCTACTTTCTTATTTTCACCGTGTGTGGAGGCCGATACAGGGGCTGGGGCATTCCTCACACAATCACCTTTAAGTATACTACAATCAGGCAACTACAACAAGGTACCTATTTTGTATGGTTTTACCCGCATGGAAGGAATGTTGCGATTTGATTACTTTGACATTTGGAAGGATAGAATGTTTGAGAAATTTTCTGATTTCTTGCCTGCTGACCTAAAGTTTCAGTCAGAAAAAGGAAGAGTTGCAGTAGCTGAGACAATTAAAGTATTTTATTTTGATAAGAAGCCTATTGGTGATGAAACCGTCATTGAATTCATCGACTACCATTCAGATATCATGGTTAATTATCCTATGCTTCGAGCTGTACAGTTGCACGTACAGGCTGGCCACCAAAAAGTTTATCTGTACGAATATTCCTTTAAGAACGGAGGCATGATACCACAACTTGACATGCGAACCTCGGATCACTGTGCTCAGTCGAAGGCTTGGCTGGATAATAGGAATGGTCAAAATGAGCGTTTTGATAAGCGTAACTATCAAGATATGAGACAGGTAGTGCGAGAAATATGGCGCAATTTTATTACGGATGGGTAAGCATTATTATATGACAACGTAAACTATGTAGCATTCAGCGTCACCGGAGTTCACTCGGATAATGTAGGAATAAGCTTCTGAAACATGACTTTTTCAATCCCGTTTTTTTTTTCTAATTAAATGTGCCTGAATACTTTTCTTCTGTGAAAAGCCTTCAAAAGTTGGTCGGTCTTTTGGGATAAGACCAGAAAGTGTGGAATTTTAATCATTCTAAAATCACCCACTTGGTTGTTCGGAACTCGTACATCAAAGGGGAAACCGTATGCGGAAAAAATAAGCGAGAAAGCGACAATCTGATCAACCCTAATTTTTTCTTTAGCTAATAATTTATGTTCTTATTTTTACTTTCCTCGTATTCGTAATGAAAGCACAGTGTTTACCTCGGGTAAATTTCTTATTTAGTCCTTCGAACTATTAGCGCCCTCACTACGTTACGGGTGCCAAACCCAGCCTTGGGACTAAATAAGGAACTTGGATTAAGATGTTCTATATTCAACTTTACCATTCTTCACCAAACTTGGGAACGATATTAACGCAGAGTACTTCAAGAATAAAAATGTGTGGGCAATATTATATAATGGTGATTTTTTATTTAGTGACCGTTACTTTATTGTAAAATATTACTTCTACGGCACTACCAACTGATTCACAACAAAAAACCTTTTGCTAGTTGTATTTCTTTAATGTCAGTCCTGAGACGTTTAGCTACATTACTAAAATATCAAGGTAATTTTTGTGATTTATCAATCTACTTTTGTCATACAGGATACCCGTGATCACAGGGTCACCACTGCCTGAGTGGCCACCTGTAGCCAAAGGCCTGACACCACACATGTCGCTTGATTCACGTGTGCAACTCCGTGGAAAGTTATTAAGTAAAATCACTCGCTTTTGGGATTCGGTCTACAAGGTGTATTACCGTGACGCTATACCTCCGCCAGGTGTACTGAATCGAGGGTGGAGTGATCATATACGGTATGTACACTATTAGATTTAGAGGGCTCTCTCACTGGGAGCATTTGCCGGTAATGTAATTAATTCCAGATTCGATTTTGGTCACTTGATTCATTTATTTGATGCAATCGTGAGTTGGATGTGCGAAGCAAAAATGTACCTATAAAGTAAGGAATAATTATATACTAGAGGAATTTTGAAACTAGCACCTGTAACAGATTTTTTTTTAAGGAAATCGTCTAAGTATCTTGGCGTGGTCATGTAATGAGGAGGGATGAAACGCATGGGACTAATATAGTGATAGATGTAAATTGTTGAGAGATCAAGAGGGAAGGCCAAATAAAAGATGAAAGAACATTACAAGTTGTATCATATTATTATTATGTTACATTACACGTGTGGGTACACTTATATGTAAAGCTTTCTTTAAGCAGATGCCTTTCGTCTCATAAAACATTATGGATTGAATTTTACTTCAGTTTGGAAGAGTGAATGAGCTACACGTTCTGTGTACAGTCAGCAGCTCCAATATGCATACACTTAGCAACGTTTACAAGCCTATTTCGCAAACTGTATTATTTTTATTTTCATGTTACGTAACGAATTAATATTTTGGAAACCGTTTTATTATAACGTAGGTCCTATCTTAAAGTTGCAATTGTTATTGTACGAGAAATTCAGGTTTAAACTTTGCTAGGTGTATACATAGTATTGCTTGCCACTGTACTTCTTTTGCATGACCTGCAAAAGAAGTACAGTTGCAAGCATGCTCATGATAGAGCATGGTTTTTAGTACATTATAATTATGAATGCAATTAGTTTTAAGCAAAGGTTATAAATAAGAATCAACTTTGACCAGAGGGCTGGAAAATTTGTTGGGCAAAGAATCAGCATTACCTTGCGACGGGGGAATGCTGCCAGCCTTCTGGTCACTTTTCCTGTTGACAGCGGTGTGGACAATTTTTTTGACGCCCTGTAATTCTGTCCTTTTCGATACTTTTATATATTTTTAGTTCTGTAAATAGTACTTTGATTAAGTACCTTATAAACATTTTGTATACATTATGTTGGTGCATAGCGTTTTATTTTCAAACCTATCCAATGCTAACATAAAAAATGGTATAATGAAAGGAAAATAATGTGAAATTTTAAGAAACATATACCATGATTAGAGAGATGCTGTTATTTTGCCGCTGAGTAATCGCAAATATGCAAATAATTGAAAACAGTTTTTTAAGAAAGTCTACTTACACTGTAATCGTCGAATTAGAGAAGGTTTAGTACAGTGTGGAGGGAAGAGCTGTGGTCGACTGTGCTGTGCTGTGGTGGACATGCACTAGGTAAATGATTGTAAAGTGATGGCTTTTGGTGAAATAAAGAATTTGTTTATTTATTATTGTCTAACATCTCATCTATCGCCCGCGACTTCCTCCGCGTGTATTTCGAAAATATAGCCTATGTTACTCGGTAAAGGAGTAACTTTGTCAAAAAGGTGAAAGAATTTTTCGACAATCGGTCAAGTAGTTACTGAGTTAAATCAGAA
This sequence comes from Diarsia rubi, assembly GCA_932274075.1. Classification (NCBI taxonomy): domain Eukaryota; kingdom Metazoa; phylum Arthropoda; class Insecta; order Lepidoptera; family Noctuidae; genus Diarsia; species Diarsia rubi. The sequence continues at coordinate 8,949,856 of OW026414.1, forward strand.
CAAACAAATCATTCTTCTAAAGAGGAAAGATTTATTTGTTTGTTTGTAACGAATACGCTCCGAAACTACTGGACCGATGTGAAAAAATCTTTCCCCGTTGGGAAGCTACGCTATCCCCGGGTGAAATAGGCTTTTTATCCCTGTATTCCCACGGGAACGGGAATTACGCGGGTGAAACCGCTTGACGTCCGCTAGTAATATCTAATTTTGAAAAAAGGAAAAAGCGTTATTCTTGGATTATTCCAAGATATACGAAAAAATGTTACTTCTACCACTTTGACGCCTGCTTTGAAAATCTGTGCAATGATACGCGTTGTTAGTCGAAGTCGTACATTATAACATTCGCGGCACATTGCTCTGAAGAAAATCATTAATGATTATTACTTATTTCATCAATAACGCATAACTGTTGCAATATCAAGCAATTGAAATTTTTTGAAAGATTCGCTTTTTGATGTTAATCTGACAGGCCTTGACTTGTTCAAAGATGGACATTATATAGTTAATTCTTTAATCAAGCAGTTGTAACTCGTGATTTGCTGCTATTTCCTTGCTTCTTCTGATCTTTAGAATTTTTCTCCTCTCCGTTATATAAACTTTCAACAATGATTTGGAATAAGATTTGGTATCATTTATTTTGAGATAATATGGGAATTTTTCGTACAACTGAAGCAGAAATACTTTTTTCATTGACATACTATGAAAAACAAATTTTGTTTTGTTATTTAGAGTTATTTGGCATTTGAATGAGCATTTAACATTGTAAGAATATTGGTTGGTGCTACGGAACCGTTTGTGCATGAGGTGGACTCGCACGTTTCGCACACACGGACGCAGAGATGGCCGATGGAGTAAGGTTCTGACAAAATGGTGGCTATGTGTTCGACGGCTTAGCCCCAGCCTAAGAAACTAGGGCCGTCCAGAAGAATATTTTCTTTTTTTTAAAAACGTTGCACTAGGAATTTCTCCTGTATCGTGGGTGCGTCTACAAACATTTAAACTCACATACACAAACATTCAGACCCGGAACAACAATCTGTGGGCATACAAATATTTGTTCAGTACGGGGATTGAACCCGCGACACGCAGCGCAGCAGTACAATAGCTCAGCCACTGCGCCAACCGTGCGTTGGGTTCACGATATTACCAGGATCTTGATAAACAGATGGATGAGGGACGCACAGAACAGTGAAGAGTGAGTGGCAGAAAAGAAAGGAGATATATATGCTTATACGGATTATCCGGATTTTTCGAACTTTTGAGTGTTTTCAGTTGATCTGATAAAATAGCATAAATTATTTAAATTCAGTATTTATTCGCTCAAATCACAGCACGACAGAATACAATCAAAATAATCAACAAAACAGTAGAAAAAGCTCTTTCGGACTCAACACTGGTCGGCTGTATGGAAAGCAACCAGTTTAGAGCTTTTTTTAGGATTTCTCTACGACCTCGACCGTTTTCAATTAACGCCATATCAACGTGAATCATTGAAGCCCAATCAGTTGCAATCGATCGATCGATTGCAACTGATTTGATCGATCGATCTACCGATCGATTAGGTACTTACACTGAAAGTTTGTGGGTAGGTAAATACAAATATTAATCGTCAAAATCGGTTTTAACTGAAATCCGAAAAATCCGGTGTTAAAAAAGTCAAGAAGAATTAAAACCGGATTAAAAAAATCAAGAAAATCCGATTTTTTCAGTTATTTTCGAATATCGAAGAATCCGGATTGCAATTCCTACTTATACCTACCCAACGGCAGGTGATCGATGGGCTGAAATGACGCAAAGCTACTGAGTGCACTAATCTTGATGTTATCGATTTGTTTATCTATGTTTTCTCCTATCTATTGAAGAATATTAATTTGTACGCATTGTATTCCTATCACAATTATCTATCAGAGTATGATATAATTCTGTCTTAGTCATCCTAGTCAGCAGATTTGGTACCTTTGGAACTGAACCGGATTTGAATTTGGAAGATTAATTTCTTTGTAATATTTTCCTTGTTAATGAAGGAAATAATTGTGCAATATTAATAAGATGTGTTACAAGTCATCTGTTTTACATTGTTCACATTTTATTATAATTATGTCGCTGTTTCGGAGCTTGTTACTTTAAGTAAGTTCTTTAACCGTTTGAAAGAACACATAACATAACAAAACATCACGCCTGTAATCTCCGAAGGCTGTTAGGCAGTGGTGTAAGTAAAACAATACACCATCATTTCCGCAGTTACCTATGTTTTAATTCCCATGTAATAAGAGGGGCTATTTTGAAAGAAGAAAGCCAATAAATTCATAATTCCGTTTACTTAACTGTTCTACCTATAGCGTAGAAATCAAATCTCTGTAAGGAACACTTTCTAAGTTTATCTTGGACATAAATTATTCCTTCACTGATGTCAGCATCAAAAAGTCGTCAGTCATTCCCAGTCACCCCCGCGGGGATTGGCACAGGAGGCAAATGGGAATAAAAAATCCCAGTCGCCACCGGTGGTGACTGGGAAGTCATTGCCCCCACTTCAGTTTCGCTGTACATTGCTTTCCCCATCGTAGAACATTAAGGGTGAGGCAACTTATCCTAAACCTGCCTCTAATCTCAAAAAAAAAAACAAAGTTCAATGAAATATTTTTTTATTTTGATTTCGTTAGGGATAAACTTGTTAAAACTAAACATTTAAACTGTTATTTTGTATCACAGATAATCAGACTCTTAAGGACAGTAATTAAATTAGGAAAGTAATACATATATAGTAATCATTTCATAATAAATACGTATTATAAACAAGGCTGTAAATATTCATATTCAGAGATAACAGACTTTTTAAACACGAGCTTATTCATAAAATATACATTATTTTACCGTTTCGTTCGTTTTACCATTTTTTTTACATTATTATTATTTTTTGTTTTTGACCGGAAGACACAACGTTGGTGGGCCTCCCATCAGGTGGACCGACGACATCGTGAGAGTCGCGGGCAACCGGTGGATGCAGGCTGCCGTTCCTTAAGGCGTTCTATTGGGGAGGCCTTTGTCCAGCAGTAGACGTCTTATGGCTGATGATGATGAGATATTTCCGTTTAACGTTAAAAAGTAAAATAACAAAGTATATGTTGGAAACATTACTTCAATGCTATCATTAAAAAAAATCTTTCATTTTATTCTTTACAAGAAAAAAACCCAAAGTATAGCCGGTGGCGACTGGGTTTTTTTATTCCCATTTGCCTCCAGTGGCAATCCCCGCGGGGGTGACTGGGAATTAATAAAAGTCGTGAAGAAAACTGGCCTTATAATTATAAGTCCAGAAATTACCCTCCCACCTTGAGCAAACGTGGTGATGGTGATCAATTCATGTGTTTCTTAGCAGGGATATTACGAATGTTCGCGTTCGCATTCGCATATGCAAATGATTCGCATAATTTCAAAAACTCGAATCAACACTCGCATTCGCATCAAACAATGCGCATGTTTAGCGAATGCGAGTGTATTGCAGCATATTTTAACCTGCATCAACCTCAGCGCTCTTCCTGCCAGTGTACCAAGTGAGCGATTATTAAGTGCAGCTGGAGGTATGAGCCTTTACGAAATCGTCTCATGGGCTCAGCTAAATTATTGTTTTTAAAATTTAATCTGCCCGGTCCTATTGAAATTCAATTATTAAATTTGTTTGTTGTTAATTTGGTTAGGTATATTATATTTTTATCCTTAAATAAATAAAAATCGATGATTAATATCATACCTTGATAATTATATCTTTTTTTTGCTCCTTTTTAACATTCGAACTCGCATTCGCATTCACAAATGTCTAAAACATGACATTCGTAACATCACTGGTTCATATACGAGTATACAGGGTGGCCGGAACATTGACGTCCAAAAATAAAATTTAGGTCCCTCGTATCGTGGGGTATCTGAATCACCCCCATGTATGTTCCGCGACTTTTCATAGTTTTCGAGTTACGAATTTTTTTCTGATTTTTTGAGAATGATCGACCTGACCAATCTAAAAAAAATTAAAAAAAAAGTACATGGCTTTGTCGAGATTTTTTTTTTGCTACTGAATCTTCGTGAGTAGTACTTTTATGCATAAAATAATCAGCTTCGTAACTGTGATGAAAGTTATGAAAAAGTTGGTCTAAAGTGAAAAAATTACGTTCGGTAAAAAAGTAAGTACTAATTTTTTTATGATTATGAAACTGAGAGTCTGGCGCATTCTTGAAGCCTACTTAGGAACCATGAAGTCAACTGTTTTAATTTTTTATTTAAAGTTGAAAACCTAAGTCATAATTTACCGAACGTAATTTTTTCACTTTAGACCAACTTTTTCATAACTTTCATCACAGTTACGAAGCTGATTATTTTATGCATAAAAGTACTACTCACGAAGATTCAGTTGCAAAAAAAAAATCTCGACAAAGCCATGTGCTTTTTTTTAAAATTTTTTTAGATTGGTCAGGTCGATCATTCTCAAAAAATCTGAAAAAAATTTGTAACTCGAAAACTATGAAAAGTCGCGGAACATACATGGGGGTGATTCGGATACCCCACGATACGAGGGACCTAAATTTTATTTTTGGACGTCAATGTTCCGGCCACCCTGTATAATATATAAGAATCGGCCCTTACTAGTGATGGGACAGTTATATTTATGCTGTACTAGTTGAGCTGGCAAACGTCGTACTGCCCGGACAGCAGCGCCACCTACCGGGTCCAAGACAGCAAAATCCGCATTTACTAACAAAATGATCCGCCATTTATTGAATTCATTTGTTACAAAAAAGTGATAAATGAAGAACCACTCTACCGATTTTGTGCAAACTTCACATAAACCATCTACTAAATAGTCCAAACAAAGCCTAAACATTTGGTTTGTATAGGTGAGCCCGTTCTTGAGTTATAAAATTAGAACGAAAAGTGGCATTGATTTTTTTAGATAAATAAAGTATGTTTTTATAGGTTCACACGAACGACGACAGGTTCTGACTCATAGTTATTTAGGTAGTCAGTCATATTATTGTAGTCACTTGGATGTCATAATTATGTTTATACATTGGTTCACATTATTCAGTACACAATGTGATTTGGTTCAGTAACATTGTTAAGTAAACAAGAATTGCAATTTACATAAAAACCTGATTTCCATAATAATATATTTATAATTTCGGAATGACCTACAAGTATATAAGTAGTTTAATTTGGAAAATAAACACGTTATGAAAGTTTAACATTAAAAATTGTGATAGTCATCTAATCTTTTCCCAATTTTGTTAGCAGCTTGTAACTTTGTCTTGCTGAATACCAGTATTTTACATGCCGCGACTGCCTATCTGACTTTCACAACCAGTTACTTCTGCATATTATGATACCTAAGTACCTCTCAGTAGGACTGCTTACAAAAAAAATAATCACATCAAATATGTCGGAAAGTTTAGCTGGCAGTACATCAAGGTGTTTGAAACTGCTATAGATACTATTTACCCGACTGCGGCGAAGCCCAAAAGGAGGGTTATTTGTATACTTAAACCTAATGCGTTACTGTTGCGATAAAGTTGAAATATTGACAAAAACTGTAGTTGCTTGTGGATGAAGATTGTAATATTTTTTAGGTAACTTAATGTCAACTGGTACCAAACACGTTAGGTAACTTTGTTTAGTGGCTTCCCGTGAAGGTTACACATAAAAATTGTCCTCCTGTCACGGTGCGTCAGTCTCAAATTAGTGCAAATTAGCCACCGACACGGGACGATTAAAAGGAATTGTGAGGCACAAGTCGGTGTGCAAACAGGTCCTCTCGCTTCTTTAACTCCTAAAGTTGACTTCATATTTACAAGACGGGAGAGAGATCAGGCCTATGTTTTGACCTGGTGAAGGTTGCAGCGGGGCTGGATGCGAGACTCACGGGGCTGGTCAATGTGACGACACCTGGGGGAGGCCCATCTCCAGCAGTGGATGTCTTTTGGCTGAAATGATGATGATGACACAAAAAAAACAAAATAAGGAAAACATACAAAAATAATAGAAGTGCACAAAGGTACTGTTTATTTCACCCGAGCTATTCTTACGAATCTATGGACACGTCGTTTATTAAAATTCGTTCAGTAGTTTAGGCGCTACGGTGGAACATACATACATACATACATAGACTGCCAAAATCATTACCCTTCCTTTTGGCTTCACCGTAGTCGGATAAAAAAACAGACACATTATCATTAATTACATTTCATCAGTGCTCATTGACTTGCTAGTTTAAGAGGTTAGTAAGTCTCAAGGTCGTCCGATGAGCCACAATGTCACAGAACGACCTGGACATGAACTCTTTTATCTACCTACAGTAATAACAGGAAGCCGTTGCATAATTTTAATGAATAGGTAGTAGTCATTTTGGACACGGTGACTATTTAACGCTCAACCAAAACTAATTTGTTTCTTTTCTTTTATTTTAGACTAGATAACAAACAATTGATTAGTTACCGGAACTTTTATGTTCTTAGGTATCAATATGTGGCTGCGGGATGTTGTTAGGCTGCGGAATGTTGTAAGAGATACCGCGGCCTCGACATAAAAGGCTAAGATGGAACATGGGTGGTTTTTAGTCAGTAGAAGTCTGACACTCCCATTCGTTCTGCCCAAGAGCGGGAGGGGTTATTTGATGATTTTCAACCCCCCAATAAAAAAGGTATCAATATGTACCTGAGAACATAATTTTTTATGGACTTAGTATAGACTAATTAACACATCAATCGACCATTAGTGCCATTATGCTCACTTGTATGAAGTGTGTCCAAAATCAAAACGAATGCTGTCTTAATACTGAGGTAGTAATTTTAAAATTAGGTAAGTGTAGTCTACAATTTTGTCGGTAGATGAGGCGGTACTGGCTCCCAGTAGGTGTTCTCGTAGATACTGCTCCAAAAACCAGATCGGTCCGACAATAGGGCGTCACGTAGTTCCACCGTCTTCACTACGGACATGTAAGAGGACCTATTGGCAACCAGCGATGGCCAGGAGGGAAGAGATGAGCCTTCTGGTACAGGCATCCTGAAATCATAGAAGACAAAGTTGTAATTATTTATGAAACAATATGATATTTGGCTTTAATAAAATAATTTTGATTAAAAACAATAGAATGTCAATTTGTATTGGTCATGATGACATTTATATCGATAAATAAATTTAATTATAGCTGGTGTGATGAAATAAATAATAGTGTTATGAAATCATTAAAAAATATTTTACGTCAACCAAGATATATAGTCTATCTTGTCCATAGTGACTTGCAATCCAAATTATAAAAATAAACAAAAATTATGCCTCCACCCAGTTGTCATTAAAGATATTTAATCTATCTTGTCCTATCATAGTGACTTGCACTCCAAATTATACCCGTTGTCATGAAATTATGCCACATTTCTCATAGACATAATTCATGCAAGATGATTTTTTTGCCACCGTCCAAATTCTGACATATTTTATTAATTTTTGGCGAAAATCATTGATTTTTCTTTCTCAATGCAAAAATATTGTGATGTCTCATCACAAAGTTTTAACGTTTCACGGAGAGCGAATAATTCTTTCGAGCGATATTCTTGTTAACGACGACGCAGCAACGCTACCATGTTCTTCATGGCTTTACCTGTTACTACGAAATCTGTGACAACCAAGACGAAATTGAAATTCACAACAATCAGTTTCTAACGCTTCATAAGATTTTCAGCTTTGTATGCGTCTCTGTATCCTTAGCGTAGAGCTCCTCCGTAAATGTGGACTGATAGATCCTTTTCTACAGTGTCAGATGGGTATAATATGTTTATAATAAGACAGTCTTCTTGTACGGTTTTATTGTTTACTTTTTTATAGATCTTTTTCCTATTCTTTCAGGTTATTTAGGTGAGCTGAAAGGAAGGTACTACTCCTCAATAGTTAGGAGTTGAAATCAATATTAAGGGAATCATTTAGGTTTTTTTTCTTGTTCGTTTTTTAATCTTGTTGCTGCAAACAGGAGTTTGCAGCAACTGACGCTGCGACGTCGAGGTCTCGTAGCGTAGTTCCTTCGCCACACTGCACAGCTGCCTTGCGACACAAGCGACATCGCCCGGTTTGCCACAACCAAACTGCTGCTACGCATAGAGAGATCGTCATCAATACGTCGCATAATATGTATGGGTGGACAATATAATAATACCGTCTATATCTGAATCGCTTTTCTTCAGATTTTCTATCACTTTCCCCAGACTGGTCATGGGTATGGTTAGGTTTCCGTCAACAGTCTATCTTCGTCAGGGATTTCCATGTTAATCAGGTGGTTAATTTGATCAAAACAGGCACAAAAATGCATGGTGTCAAATATTCATTTGGTTGGAGTGATTTCGTGACCACACATACAAAAACAGCAATGTACTCCTATGTGGTTTTGATACCTCGTCCTTTGTTTGCCTTCACCTCTACGAAGCCTATACTGTTATCTACGCCGCAGTGATACAATGTGTGTTCTGGATTCACTCTTGGTTCTAGTAAATCTCCCATGACCTGATGCAACAAGCTTTCTGAACAATAAGTGTTAAGTGCTAAGTACACATTAATAAAGATTATTGTGTTAATTCATTAATCTCAGTGTCGATGTCACACCCTACCACGTATAACAATACAACAACTACTTATCGTAATAACTTACTGGTACAAAGTGTATTTTGGAAAATCATATTTTGGACCAATATTTATGATAGTTTTGCGCTACCTAACCTCCTGCAGTTTAACAGCTGCCTTACTGTGGTCGTCTTTCTCTGAAGTATGATCATACGGGCCCCGTTTTGGCTGTGGGTCCCGTAGGGACCGTAGTTGTTCGAAAGAGATAACGCGGCCTCGACACAAAGGGCTAAGAAGGAACAAGGGTGGTTTTTAGTCAGTAGAAGTCTGACACTCCCTACTGCCCAGAACGGGACGACATAAAGAAGTAACGTGACATGCCATCTTAAATATGAAAATCGCCAGCAAACAACACTGTTTATGGTTGGTTTAGAGACTAAAAACAGGAAACGATCTAATATCGAACCTTGTGGTACACTAATATTTACTTCAACACCCATTGAATTGACACCATTTATTTGTACTTACTATTTCATTTAAAATACGATTTTACCAAACTGAGAGCAAGTTTGCCTAAACCGTAATGTTAAAGTTCAAAGAGTAGGGTTCTGTAATTTACGCAATCAAATGCTGTCGAGAGTTCACAGAAGATCGATGGTATCTTATGCCTCTTCCCACACTGTAAATATGGGTTTTATTAAGGTGACACAACGTCTATTGGTGAAACCATACTTTTTCTTAAACGCATAAGAGTTTATTGGTGATAGAATATTTGAGCTAATCAAATGATTAAGCATTACCTATACAAGAAAGTTGTTAAAAACCGGCAACACATTTTCCGAAATTCTACCCCTAAAGTAGTGAAAAAGAGGGGCAAATTTTGTATGGGACAACGTGATTCCTTGGTCCAATGTACTTCAAATTTTGCAAAAACCGTTTTTAACAGAATTGACGGAAGACGTGTTTCGTATTTTATTGATTTTTAAAGAGGTTAAAAAGATGTAGAAAGTTATTTTGGGGGTGATTTGCTGGATTTGCTTTGCAAGTTTTTGCGTGAAAGAGTAACAAACATCTATCCATCCATACATAATTATACACATCAAAAGTGTCTAGGGATCAACATATATTTTTGCAATAACTTTTCTCCTGATTGATATTAATTAAAATTTTCTTTAAGGATTCATCAAATAAAGTGTTTTCGTTTGTCACAGTAACGATAAACCAAGTCACCTTTGCATTAATAAAGAAATTTGCCATTTTCCTAATAAAGGGATTTTTGACATTTGAACCACTAACATTAAAGTTCGAAAAAAAGACTGAAATAACAGTTTTCTTTAAAATTTTATTGAGTAACTTAAACAATTAATAATCCGTGTTTCTACCGCGAACACTAACAACACAAGAACATCGGTTTGGCATACTCAAAATGAGTTCATCCAAATCACGCTGTGGAATGGCCGCCCATGTTCGTTGCAACAACAAAAAAAGGTCTTCTTGCGACTGGATACCCTCCATATTCGGCAGAGCTCTTCTCTGTAGCATATCCCATGCATGCTCAATCGGGTTCAAGTCTGGCGACTGAGCAGGCCAGGGCAGGACATTGATGTTAGCTGCGGCGAGAGTCTGTCTTACAACTCTTGCGGTGTGCGGTCGTGCATTATCATGCATTAACTGAAATAAGGGACCGATTTGCACTTGTAGAGGAACGATGACGTCTGATACAATCGTCTCAGCATAAATTTGAGCGTTGAGGTTGCCTCTGATCCAAATCAACTCAGTTCTTCCGCCGATCCAAATACCCGCCCATACCATGATGGTTCCACCACTATAAGGATGGACTTCCTGGCAGGATTTTAATCGCTGTTGGCGTCCAGGGGTTCTCCAGTGTCGTATACGTCTTGTATCCGGTCTCATACCAAAACGAGACTCATCAGAAAAGCACACGAAACGCCATTGTTCTTCTGCCCAATTTCTGTGTTCAAGAGCCCATTGATATCGAATCCTACGATTGTGCATTGCTATAGGTGGTACCCGTAGCGGTCTTCGGGAATGAAGGTTCACTTCATGCAAGCGGTTTCTGACTGTTTGGTCGCTAATTAAGTTCCCTGAAGAGTGATGAAGCCTCACGGCTAACATCATGGCGGTTATTGTTGGAGCTCTTCGAGTTAAGATTTGAATGTATCGGTCTTGTCTCCGTGTGGTGCAGCGATACCGTCCTCCATGGCGCTCAGCCACGGTACCAGTGCTTCGGTAACGTGTCCAAAGTCGACTGATAACACTCTGACTTGTATTCAGAGCTAAAGCCACAGTACGTTGCCGGGAACCAGCTTCTATCATTCCCACGGCTCTGAGCATTTCTTCCCTGCTTAAATGACGTCGCCGCTCCATAATAACGTTGGTTTTAATCAGTAGTAGGGAAACAGTAGCACTAATAATGTCTTCAATGCGTTGTATGTTTTTATAGGGAAAATATTGACAGCTGATTTTCATCTTTTACTCGAATTTGATTCACAGTTCCTGATTCAAATTATGAAATGCACCAAAAAGGATCCATATAAATGTATAAAATCATAAATTTATTACAAAGCCACATCTCAATCTCAAGAAATCCGCATAAAAATGCTTGATCCCTAGACACTTTTGATGTGTGTATACAAACTTTCACGTTCTTAATGTTAGTAAGTATGTATTAATCCAAGTTATAAACTATCTGTGTACCAAATTATATCCAAAACCGTTTAGTAGTTTTTGCGTGAAAGAGTAACAAACATCCATCCAAATAAAGGGTGTAAAAGTACCCTTAACGCAAACGAAAGGCACTTGTTTTCCCCACCACCATCATTTTTTGGTTCTAGACCATATCTGGGAAGCCCCTAGTTACGGAGATATTGGGGGTCAAAGTTCCAAATTATGCACAGCTGTTTTTGTAAATATTTATTTATTTATTTATTAAAACTTTATGCACAAGTAATGAAACCGTACAAAGGCGGACTTAATGCCTTGGGCATTTTCTACCAGTCTACCTTAGGGTGATGCAGAGACATTACACAGTAGGTGCTTAACAGAAACAAAAGTTAGAAAATATATATACCTAACTTATAAAAATAAATACATACATACATATATACATAAAATATTTAAAATTTAGAAAGATAACAAGAAAAACTTTAACAACTTAGTTGTGAGACGAAGCTGCCAACTTCTTGCGAATGTGCTCGCGAGCTTTCATTTTGAAAGTGAACTGACCGTTTACTGTCCTGATCTCATGAGGGAGTTCATTCCAGAGGAAGACCGCCTGGACAAAGAAGGACGATTTTATAAAGCCAGAGCGATGAGAAGGACAACGTAGAAGACGATTATTAGCGGAGCGAAGAGTCTTGCTGTGAGCAGTGCATAAATATTGGCAAAGGGAAGTGAGGTAAGAAGGGGAAGTGGGCTTGTGAAGAATAGCAAACAGGGTTGTCAAAGCCCTCAAAGCTCTGCGCTCTCGGATAGGTAACCACTTTAATAGCGATCGCTGTTCAGACACATGATCGTACTTGCGAAGATTAAAGACGAATCGAATGCAGTTATTTAGAAGTCGGTCAAGTTTATTGAGGAGATCTGCATTCAGGTCATAGTAGCACATATCACCATAGTCAATAATGGGGAAGATTAGGGACTGTACAAGCATTGCCTTGATGTGAGCTGGGAGTACATTTTTCAACCGGTAGAGAGACCGCAACGTTCCGGTGACTTTCTTGCTCACAATCGCGACCTGTTTACGCCAGTCAAGACAGTACCTCTACCATGAGTTTACACAGCCAAATCTCGCAAGCGTCTACGTAAATTATTTGTATGAAATATCGTACAGCGCCTCTAGCGGTCACGGAAAGAATTACAATCCGTAACATGAGCACTATAGATGACGATAGGTTAAAAACCTAACGTAATCTATTCTATAGTTACTAACGTTTTACAGCTGTCACCATACAAAACGGTACCATGAGTCACTAATTTCACTGAACCTATCGAATAATTCGCTTACTATAGTGGTTACGTAGCTCACTAGCATTTTGGCGTGTGAAACATATGTTTACAACAAAATTATGTACGTTTTTGAGTCTAATGCAGTCAAAATAATGTTTGCAAAGCTTATTTGGTATGAAATATGTTAGTGGCCGCTGAATTTGAAGACCAACGACGTGAATAACGTGAATTTCGAGAAATGATGAAAAGAGAATTCATGTTAGACACCAATTGCAAAATATAAATGAATGAACGTTTATTAAACATTATAGACTCTTTAAAGAATACTTTTAAAGGTTAGTGCATATGTATGAATAATGTTACGGATTTGATGTCAACACAACGAGTTTCATTAGAACTAAAGGTACCATGCTGTTCTCTCAAAACAAAACACAATAATTTTGAAGAAAGTTGAAACATACCTTTCTATGAACTCTACCAACAATTGAAACTGAGGCACAGGGTCCTCATTGTTTTAAATAATCTGTTTGAATCTACTAATGTAAACTGTTAAACAACACAACACAGCTCTGTGATACAAGGTCAACAAAAAAAAATACAAATTGAATACACGACAGTGACATATTATAAGGAATAAAAATTCAAAAACCACTAAATACTATAAGTAGTCTAATAACCGTCAACTTTTCTATTTTGTCGGTTTATTTGTGTATATATCGATCTCTCCTCTTATTAGTGGGAAAGAAAGAAACAAAACATGAGTAGAGTGAAGTTAGCTAGACGACACAATCTATCGAGCTTACATTAGCGCCTGCGTAAGACTCCGTAAATCTCATGGTGCAAGCATTATCGAAATCTATTTGATACACGTTAGCACGCTAGCGAGTTCAACGTTAGCGAGTAAGTTTTCTATGACAACTCATGGTAGAGCTACAGGTGTCAACATGCAAACCCAGATCCTTGACATCAGAGCTATACGGGATCACCGCGCCGTCAAAGGTAACCGGTGGCACCGTTAAGCCATTTAGCCTCCTTAAGCTATGGGGGCTCCCAACAATGATGGCCTGACATTTGGCAGGGTTAACCGCCACCCCGAAACGATCAGACCAGCCCTTGACGGCACGCAAATCCCGGTTCAGCTCCTCAATCGCACCAGATAAGCCGTCAACACCCGCCCGACAGTAAAGCTGTAAGTCGTCATCGTAAGTCGTCGTCGTAAAGATGATACGCACACTGAAACTCGGCAGTTATAAGATCTATAAAGATAGAAAACAAAAGTGGGGATAAAATGCCGCCTTGAGGGACGCCAGTTTCTAGATCACACCAGCTGGAGCTGGAGTCTCCAGCAAGAACTGATTGTTGACGCCCCCGAAGATAGGAAGAAAACCATGCCAGGGTCTCGGGAGAGACCATGCGATAGGAGAGGATGGATAACAGGACATCGTGACTGACGGTATTAAAAGCATTTGAGAAATCGATCAACACCAAAACCGTAACTTTGGTGTCTTCCATTCCCCGCCTTATATCGTCAGTCACTTTAAGGAGAGCTGAAACTGTACTATGCCCGGGCCTAAACCCGGATTGAAATGGACTGATGAGGGAGTTTTTGTGGATGAAATTGGAGAACTGTTTATGTACACAAGCCTCAAGTACTTTGGATAGAAAGGAAAGGATGGAAATTGGACGAAAGTGGCTGAGAAGAGTGGGATTAGGAACTTTAGGTAGTGGTCGAACATGGGCTTTCCGCCACACGGAAGGGAAAACACCGGAGTAAAGGGAAAAGTTAACAATATGGGAAATCGCAGGAAGGAGCTGATCAACCACTGTCACGATCATGTGTCGACTGATGTTATCGCAACCAACAGCTTTGGATTTAATGGAAAGGATAATCTTTTTGGTGAAGGCAAAATGAGCAATATTAGGTCGCGTCAGACCACGAAGGTAGTCAACGGTTTGACATTTGGTTGAACTATCAAGTGTGGGAACAGTGGAGAAATGACGATTTAGATCGTCCAACCCAAATGTCTTAGGAAGGTCTGAATGCCGCGATTTGCCGATACCTAGAGTTCCAAGGAATTTCCAGATATCAGCAGGAGAAGAAGAAGTAATATTATCAAGAATGTGGCGGCGTTTAGCGTTGCGTATCATCTGATTACAACGATTGCGAGCAGATTTGAAGAGGGTCCAGCTATCATCCGAGCGATCCTTTTTAAACTTCCGAAACGCGCGATCCCTTCGCCGCATTGCCGTCTTAACCTCCCGATTCATCCATGGCGCAGGCGGTCGCTTCAGCTTGACTTTCCTAATAGGAGCGTGGGTGTCGTACAAGTTGACTACAACTGAGTTAAAAATATCAACTTTGTCATCAACTGAGGTGGCTTCCTCAAGGGGTGTCCAGTCAATATTAGAAGCATCCTGTTTAAGTTCCTCAGCATTCATCCGCGCAAAGGCACGCCTGTACTGGAATATAGGCTTGGGTTTCGGCGGTTTAAGGATATAGGACAGGAAGATAAGGTCGTGATGGGAGAAGCCAGGAGCAACATGTTGGCCATGTAAGGAGACTAAGGAAGGATCAGAAACAAGGATTAGGTCGAGCCAAGTATCATCACCAACAGTGTTATGATGCGTTGGTTGGAGAGGCAATACGTGTAAACTAGCTGACTCAACCAGATTGAGGAGTTTACAGGACCGAGATGAGCTGTGGGCAAGGAGGTTGGTGTTGAAATCCCCCATGATAATGTGATGTGCATACTCTGTACCCAACGATTCTAAGACCGATTCGAATTCGGTGAAGTAATCAAGGGTAGGGGGACAATACACAACTCCAATGACGGCTTTAGCTCGTTTGACGCGAACCTCGAGAAAGAGAAACTCAGCCGAACTATTGGAGGACGAAGAAGCAAGAATTTTAAAAGGGAAATCAGCACGAAGATAAATTGCTACACCACCCCCTCTCCTTCCAATTCGATCATTCCGTAGAAGAACGAATCCTGGGAGAGAGTAAGTAGTGGACAAGAGTTCAGGTTTAAGCCAGGTCTCAGAAATCAGGACAGCGTGGACATCGTTGTTCGTAAAAGTGTCACTCAGTTCATTATAGTGGCTAGGAAGACTCTGGGCATTGATGTGACAGACGTTAAACAGCCGGTCAATGTTTTGATTGAAACTTCGACGTAAAAGATCGCCAAGAGTGTCTGTGATAGAACAAAAACTATCATGGTCAGAAGTGGCAGATTCATTGGCAGAGAAAAAAGATTCATTATCCGAAAAACTTGTCATAAATATAAATATCAAATAAGATGTAATAAAACAGTAGAATAAAATAAAAAATGAACTACACGATAATCTAGTACGGCGTCTGCATCTCTGCACCACCCGCCAGCTAACATCATCTTAATAAAATAAAGACAACAAGTATGAAACAAAAATACTAGTTGTTCAGGTTATAACTTTACTTAAATTACCTCCATGACCCGTTTACTATCCAAAGCAACCAATAGCACAATGTTATAAGAGTGCTTCAGTGAGTTTTACCGTAAAAAGTGATTTTTGACCCCAAAAAAAAAAGTCGTTTCCCAACAAAAATTTTTGCGTAGGGGTACTTAGTTCGATGAACAGAATGCTGGATTGACGTATGTGTGAAGGGTTAATTTACACCCTGTATATATTGTATTGTATTGTCTTTGAGAAGAGGAAAAGATATAACTTATACGTGACCAACTGACTACTCGTCTAGGTGGGGCACGCACAACTGAGAGCACTGCAACGGTGGCTTAGGTGCCCTTTCGATTCGCATGTCTGCGTGAGTGTACGGTTTCGAGCGTTTGTAGGTAGTTTCCGTACTGTCCATATTTATACTGTGGTTTTGTCTTATTTTAAGACGATCAGTGCAAAACAGGTTATGATTGAACTTTATACTATCCTGCCGAAATTCCAAGGTGAGAAGTATATTTTAATGTCTTAGGTCCCGATTTTAGCTAGCTAGAACACTTATAACTACGATTCAACCAGGATCATTACAATTCTTAAAAAAAATGTTGAACAGGGCAATAGGACAAATGGAATAGTTCTGATAGGAATAGGTAGTTAACCTTTGATGGCGCAGTGGCTCAAGCAGTTGACTGCTGCGCTGTGTGTCGCGGGTTCTATACCCATACGGTAAAAATATTTGTATTGCCTACAGATAGTCGTTTCGGGTATGAAAATGACGGATATTTGTGTATGTGAGCTTAAATGTTTGTGAATGCAAACATTAAAAAAAAAAAAAAAAAAGATACTTTGCTTGTTACCTTTTTACACCTAATCCACTAAAAAGTCCATGCTGAATGTTTGAACTGTGAGGTGTACAAAGACGGACCTAATCTTTAATCACTAACAAGTACTATTTCCGAGGAAAAAAAACAATAGCACGGTAACACCTACCTATGTTGAAAACATTCGACGACAACAGTCTATCTCTGTTGACGTAGCTAACGAATTCAACGGTGGCGATTAGAAGGACAAATAAAAAAAAATTATTTCAATTTGAAAAATAAAACAAACATCGATCAATTCAAACTACGTACTTATTTAATATCTTCGATACTGTTCAGCTGACTAATATATTAACACGAAAAATTCAAAAACGATGAATTGTTTTTGATGTTTTCGTGTTAATATTCTGAATTGAATACAGTGAAACACAGTGTGTTACAGTGAATATTATGTTTACAATTCAGCACGTGTTTTGGGCGGTGGTGTTGGTGGTGGCACGGCATCCCGGTAGTATCTCTGATAGATGTCATCCCAGAAGCGAGTGCGTTCTTCCAAGAGTACTCCCCGGAGTTCCAGTTTTTCATCTAACACCATGTGTGGTGACCTGTCCGCGTCTGCTGCCGGCCACGCAGGCAGCGACGACCCTTCAGGCACGGGTTTCCTGAAATAAACTATGTTAAAGAAAACATTCCAATCGCAATTAATACCGCTTCAACTGCGGCGACTACAAACAGAAAAATAAACTGATGCGGACTTGGGAGTCAAATAAATGCAGACATCAAATGAAGTAGTTAGTTCTGTATGGTATAGAGTTAGATAACCTTTTATTAAGAAGATACTCACCCGGTCTTTAAAAAGTTATGCCAAAGTTCACGGACAATATTCTTCATTTTCAGAAGCTTAGGGGATGCAAGAGTTTCATCTGGGTTCATCATATTACCATCCACCAAAGCCGCAGATTGAGCGCAATGGTTAGCCCCACGCACGTTAGTATGTGGAACCACAGGATCGGCGTCTTCCACAAAGGAATATTCATACAAATAAATTTCATTATTGCCAGCCTCTACGTGCAATTTTGTAGCCCAAAGCATGGGGTAAGTAAATATAACATCCGAATAATAGTCAACGTATGCTAAAATGGTGTCATCACCAATTGGCTTGTCGCCAAAATAAAACTTCCTTATTTTATTGGCTACTTCTTCCTTTTCCTCGTCTGATTTAAACTTTAAGTCAGCCGGTAAGAAATCAGAAAACTTTTCATTCATCTTTGTCTTCCAGCTATCGTAGAGTAATACACGCAATAATCCTTCCATGTTAGCGAAACCATACAACACAGGTAACTTCTTGTAGTTGCCTTTCTTAAATATGCTCAGAGGAGATTCTGTCAGGAATACTCCGTCTCCAGTATCACGTTCCACACATGGCGAAAACATAAAAGTAGAGTCGGTTCTATCGAAAAAGTGATCAGAAGTCAACAGTTTCATGGGAGCTGTCTTGTAGAACTCTTCTAGTGCCCAAATATCATCTACGTTAGTAAAGTTTAATTCTCTGGCATACTTTTTGGCAATCTCTAGAGGATCTCTTTGAACTGTAAAGGCTGCAAGATTTCCACCACTTTCAGGTATTACTCGATGAAACAATCCGTCGGTTGACTTAGAGAGCATTAGTAGATCCACTGATGCAGAACCTGCACTGCCACCCGCAAGAGTAACATCATCAGGGTTACCACCGAAGCTGGCGATGTTCTGTTGTACCCAGCGCAGCAGCGCCACCTGGTCCTTCATGCCAGCATTGCCTGGTACGTCCTCAGTGCCAAGACAAAGGAATCCGTGTACGCCAAGTCTATAATTACCCGTGACCATGATGAAATCTTTTGTCTTTGTAATAAACTGTGTCGCTTTAACCATATCGCTGTAGCCCATTATAAAAGCTCCTCCATGAATATTTACATAGACTGACAGATTTTTCTTGTCAGTATTTGGCACGAACACATTAGCAATCAGACAATCTTCCTTTTCCTTTACTGTTTTTGGCATGAGGTCTAGATATGGGAACTTAGGTTGTGGACATAATACTTCTTCGTTGATAGCTTCATATGGCTGCAACCATACCGGCGGGGGAAGGGGTGCCTAAAACCAAATATCAGTATTAAACCGTTGTTGATTGATGATTCATGCCTATTTGGAGCAAGGTGTCTATCAAAAAAAAAATTAAGATACACTTAGCGGTAGCACACAAAGCGATTCGAGAGAACATTTTATGTGAATCGATAATAATAACTGCCACTCGGATCGATCTTTAGGTTAAGCCACGCTTGCCTAGGTTGGTCTGTGGATGGGTGACCGCCCATAACATGCCGAGTTTCCTCCGTGCTTTTGGTCCCGAGTGCCATTTATAGATTTGGCAGTCGTTACAGGTAGTCAGCAGTGACCTGAAAGTCTGACAACCAGTCTTTCCAAACGGTATCGTATTACCCAGTAATAACTGGGTTGTGGAGGTCAGATAGGCAGTCGCTCCATGTAAAATACTAGTACTCAGCTGCATCCGGTTAGACTGGAAGTCGACCCCAACATAGTTGGTAAAAGGCTAGGCAGATGATAATTCAGAGAATATTTCAATTTTTCGTTTTACATAAAAACATCCTTACGTCCATAATAATATGGTATTAACTTTATAAACACATTGTACCAAAAAGTTATGTCTATAAATTATGGGTCTTGGATCCATCATTTTGGGCTATAATAATATTATATTTAATACATTCAGGATTCCCTAAGATAATTGCTTTCTAAATACTAATTATCTTCTTTTAACTTAACTAAATATTAATTATTTTAATGATAGTATGACCTTTGTTCTTGTTAACATTGCCTACATGACTTATATCTTTTAATCAAGGTCACGCATAAATTAAATTGTAAATATTAATGATACGGTCAGTAGGTAAATTTATATTACCTATAAACATAAATACGAGTATTATGAATGGCCTGTTATTATTTTTCTGCAAAAGGGTATTGACCGCTTCGGATTTATAGCGTCAATGATAAAACTGACATACATTGGTATGTGTGTATCCATCAAACCTTAAATTATGCAAACTGACAATAAATGAAACCACTGGTTCTAGTCAATAGGACATTTTTTAGGGTTCCGTAGTCAATATGGAACCGATATAGTTTCGCCATGACCGTCTGTCTGTCCGTCCGCATTATATCTCAAACACTCTTAGTACTATAAAGCTGTAATTTGGCATGAATATACCTACAAATTATATCTATATATCATTATCGTTTATCTGTCGCAGAACCGATAACCGTTGGGGTAGACGTGTTCTTGAGTGGAGACCGCGAATTGGCAAACGTAAGGTGGGACGCCCTCAGGCTAGGTGGAGCGACGATCTTCGCAGGGTGGCTGGTAGCAGCTGGATGAGAGTTGCCGAGGACAGAGAAAAGTGGCGTGCAATTGGAGAGGCCTATGTCCAGCAGTGGACTGCTATAGGCTGATGATGTGTATGTGTGATACCTACAAATGAGTAACGCCGACAAAGTGATAAAGTAAAATATAAAAAAAAAAATTAAAGTCTCTCTTTTTAGGATCTCCAGTACACATATCAAGTGGTAATGGTTTTTTTTACTCTCGAAGTCCTAGTGTCGGATGTCTGTCTGTGGATAGGTCTCAAATACAGCGAGTTTACTCAAATTATTGTACAATTGTATATCTGTGGAGGCTTGTAATTAGCAACGTCATAATATATTTTTGTTTCCTATTTTTATGTTAATAGTCTGTAAGCCTTCTTAAAAGTAATAAAATAAAATAAAATAATAAAATTGTTTTTCGATTAAAGGATTCGTTTGAGAAGCTTTTGTTACAGTCTAGTCTGGCAACCTATCCCTACGGGTTGCGTTTGGGCGTGTGAAACCTCGCTAATGGCAACTAGCAGCTGACTTCTGTATCAATGAGAACGCCATGAAGGATCAGGTATCAGTAGCATGCGACTACGGCTGTCATCAGTCTACTTTCTAGACGATTTTTCTTGTTTTCTAATTCTAAGACCGCGGTTTTATTAGTCTGCGTTTTTATTCGTAGTCGGGTTTTAGTTTTTAAGCTTCTTTGTATATATTTATATTTGTATCGTCGGTCTATATTAAGTACACCTTTGTTTAACCCTTCAAGGATTATAGGCGTAATATCATATATTGTGTGTGTCAAGTCGTTCATACAATACTACCGTTTGATTTCATACTGTGATTCACATAATCACGTAATTGTATGACTAGGGTCGTTATCCTGTGATAGATAACTAAACATTGATTACTTATTTTGTCATTTAATGAGCGTTCTATTATATGTAACAAGGCAGTTGTTCTTCTTGTTGTTGTAATGGTTTTACTGAAATAAATGGTTTGTGTTTTCAACGGCTGCTATATTTCTTGTTTCCGGGTTACGTAGATGGGTTTTTATTTAATTTACACGGTTAAACGACGAATATAGTACCTACTTACTAGAGTACTACACTCCCATGTGTTTGCAAATGAACATATTTTCCTATGGGACCTACGTATCCTAGCTGCTTCCTGCATTAATTTGTGTTGACAAACTTATAGGCATGGAGCGGCCGGTTTTTTTTTCGCAATAATGCTTGCCACCTATGTATTCCTTACTAATATTATATTAAGTACATATACATATTATAATTAGGTACATTATCAGGTAAACAGGGGAAACGGACAGGTTTTTCATCTGGATTTCGATATGATAAGCCTGTTTGTTTAGGCCTGTATTGTTTCCGAGGAAAACAACTACAACGTTCTTAATTATGATAATAGATGGCGCTACGTATCTCTCCAATTATGATTGAATTTTATTATTTCAGGAACTTTAGTAGTTTCTTCATAATACATTCAAGCGGACTAAGGCCGCGGGGTTCAGCTAGTAGTTATTAGTCACCATTGTAATCAATTATCAAGTAAACTAGTGTATAATTTATAGATAAATTAGGTAATAAATCATTGTATTAAATTACCTTAAATTTATCCACGCCCGATGGCGCAGTGGCATAGGGTATATTGTAGAAGGTAAACAGATCCGCGCTGGGATGCTTGCGCCCGCGCACCGGCCCTTGCGCAATTTTCACTTCCCGCCATTCGTCGTCAGCCAAAACAGCCGTCACGCACAAAAGTACCACACACGTCCGCCACTCCATCGTTGTGTTTGCAAACTGAATCATTATATTTAATGACCGCACCGGAGTAGCAAGTATTATCTCCATAAGCAATAATTGTAGGTATTATAAATTGATAATTATAATACGCGTGATAAATACGTATACCTATAGATAAAAAAATATTATTAAATTAAAACTGCCGAACAAAACAAGCTTGGCTGGATTAGTTGTTGTTGGAAATGTAATCTTGCTAATGTGACAACTGTAAACTATAATTTCTACCATTCTTCAAACTTTGCCCACCCAAAGTTTGACGGCACGGTTGGTGCCACAGAACAGATAAAAGAGGTTTTATTTGTTCTGTGGTTGGTGCAGTTGGACTGCTGCGCTGCGTGTCGCGGGTTCGATCCCTGCACGGAACAAATATTTGTATGGCTTACAGATAGTTGTTTCGGGTCTAGGTATTTGTGTATGTGAGTTTAAATGTTTGTGAACGCACCCACGATACAGGAGAAATTCCTAGTGTGGGGCAACGTTTTTTTTTTTAAAAATTAAAAGTGTTATTGTCTCTTGGACGTCACGCGCTCAGGCAAATGTGGAACAGACGTAAAAACGCGCGTCGCAGGCGCGGGCGGCTCAGTGACGATGCGCGCGCACCTCGTGATTTCATCAATTTGATGTTTCCTTGAAGGTTAGCTGGTACAATGGAATGCACTTTTGTGTCGAAAAATCCCGGGACACTGCAAATTTAGTTTTTTTTTTAATACTATAATTATGTTTTAAGTCCAAAACGGAATACTTATTGTGATTTCAGCGGTGTCTCCAGTTCCAGTCCTGTGCCCGTAAGTATTTCTGAAACGCTCATACCGATCTGTTCCAATTTCTGGTAACTCGGCTTGTCGAAGCAGATCGAGATGTAAAGCACCGGATCAACTCAGGATACAAGTAATGGCGATATGCCACTGGATTAACTTGCGACCCACGGATGCTTCTCAAGTTAAAGTGTAAACTAAAGAAGTCCGTGATTAGACCGGTCGTACTGTAGGTATGGATGGGAATGCTGGGCTATGAAGAAGATAGGTAGATGAAAAAAGATGACGTGAAGACAGAGATGAAAATCTTGACTCTTGAGGTGAATGTAATGTGTGGTGTGTCGAGAATAGATAATGTAAATAATGAGTATGGAAGTTTAAAAGTTGCGCCACGTTAAGCCGCATTTGCATAGGTGGTCAGTAGATAGAGGACCACCTATTACGTACCAAGTTTCTTTGCACCTCGACAAGTACGTTATGCCAATTGATCCCAGTCAGTCGTGGTAAGTAGTGTCCCAAAAGTCGGACCAAAGGCTATCGTATAACCAGTACTTACTGACTTCTGTATGTCAGATAAGCAGTCGGTCATGTAAAATTCTGGTATTCAGCTACAACTGGTTAGATAGGACCCCAATATAGTTAGGAAAAAAGCTAGGGCGATGATGATTACGTACTATCTATACCAATATCAGCCGTGCGAAAATGATTTTTCATTACTCATACTCTGATAGTAGGTCATAACATGCCTGCGGAGCGGGTTGAAAGTACTACTTTTCAGCCCTAGGGAAAATCGCTTTCAACTGACAGCTGTCTAATTATTAAAAAAATACTTGGTCTATTTCACATCTTTATTGAACCATGTTCCAACTTTTTATACAGCCACTCAATTACAGCGCGATTTAAAATTAAAATAACACAAAGTTCATTATAATAAGACTTTAGTATAGTTTAGTTGTAAATATTTCTCTCAAATGACGTAGATTTTGACAAAATATTTGTCATTTTTTTTAATGATGAACAAGAAAAATACTGGCTGTATAGCTGGACGACCAGAGGACAAAAAAAAACAAAATAAGCGGGAAAGCGACAACATCCGATCAACACTCATTTTTTCTTTATTTAATAATTGATGTTCTTATTTTCCTCTCGTAATGAAAAGCACAGTGTTTACCTCGGGTAAATTACTTATTTAGTCTCTCGAACTATTAGCACCCTCACTACGTTACGGGCGCCAAACCGCGTCTCGGGACTATTATAAGTAACTTCCACCCCTTGGGTGACAATGTACTATTAAAAGTAAATCGCGATCTAACGCGTATGAGGTCAGTTACAGGTTGTAAAATCAGGATTACAGCGTAGTAGGTTTTGCCTCAGGAATTACTCAGTAATAGCTACGAAGCCTGGATTTGTGCCCGGTTGATGGCAATAGGCTCGCCCCTATTACAGGGGACTCTAACGTAACTACGAGTTTATATTGCAATGGGTACCGGCTCATATTGGGGTGAAGGGTAACGAGGAGGGTCTGCGGGATGTTGTAAGAGATACCGCGGCCTTGACATAAAGGGCCAAGAAGGAACATGGGTGGTTTTTAGTCAGTAGAAGTCTGAAACTCCCTTTCACTCTGCCCAAGAGCGGGAGGGTTTTATTTGATGATTTCCCACACCCAAACCAAAGGGTAACGAGGAGGCTGATCAATTATCTAAATTAGCAGCAGTGCACTACTCTGATTTGATTCCTAAATTTAATTTACACAATCGTTAATAATGTAAGGAGTACAAAGACTACAATAAAATGGTGGGTGAGGTGCTGTATTCCTAGCTAGGTTAATAGATAACCTGTGTTAAGGAGTACAGTGCCCGTCCCCAAGGAAATAAACAATAACATCACTTTAATAGTACACACAAACAAATTTTGATGTTTAACATTAAGACATTTTTACATACTATGGCTACTACCTAACACAGGTAAAATAACAAGTTACAAAATAAATAAAATGATAGGGTAAGTAAGTATATAAATTAAAAGTAATTCATGCAACTAGTGGGTAGGTGAGTATATGTTGTGAACAAGTGTGTATGCTGTGCGAATAAACTATTAAGAGTATTTCGGCCACAGGTTACGTACGAGTCATAGCCTAGCGGATTGAATTGTATTATATGACCGTAGCACATGTTATTGAGATTTCGATGTGCATCTTTATAGAAATCTTAATTTAGTATTTAGTAAATTTAATAATATTTATAGTAAATAAAGTAAGAGAAAAAAAAAATAATAAGCCAGTAAATCAAATTGAATCAGTTATGATTTTTTCTGTTTCATCGTAATATTTACCTTGGAGGAATGAATAGACCGCCTTTTTACATTTATAATGTGATAGACCATAAATTGGATAGTTTTTATTTATCTTATTGTAGAGAGCCGGGCCTTAGTAAAAAAATCTTTTAAAAAAGGGTGATCGCGTTCGTGGTAGTGTGCATATTTTGTCTTTTCGACGTCTTGTTATTTTTTTGTATGGGGTTTTCTTGTGTTGCAATAATATTACTTGTAAAATAAAATGTTGTCGTATATTGAGAGTACCCCAGTGACTGTACAATTCATTGGTAGGGAACATAAAATGTCGAAAGGTTGCAACCTTCAAAACGGCCCTGTGAGCGACTTCCAGGGGCATCAAAATAGTCTTGGCAGTACCGCCCCAGCATGAGATACAGTATGTAATAATAGAAGAGCACAGGGCATAATAAACAGTACGAATAATTTTAAAGTTTGCAACGTATCGGAGGGTTCTAAATATGTAGATTAATTTTCTAACTCTACCCGTAAGTAGGTTAATATGCGTCTTGAAGTTTAAATTTTTATCTAATAATATACCCAGGTATTTTATATGGTCAACATTTTCTAAAGATGGACAATCACATGATGTTTTTGTGAGGCAAGAGTGTGCTTTTAAGATTATGGCAGTATGTGGTTGGGAAGCCGCGCTAATCGAGTAGGTAATAAACTTTGTTTTGCTGGTATTTAGGGTAAGGGTGTGTGCAGTGAGCCAGTCTAAGGCTGTGTTAAGGCCGTGTTGAGCTATTTGTTCCAGTTTAGACCACGTATCTGCGGCGAAAGTTATAGCAGTATCATCCGCAAATGCAACAATCCTGCCATTGGGAATATTGAGGTTACACAGATCATTTATAAAGATAAGAAAGAGGGTGGGACCTAATATGCTGCCTTGGGGAACCCCGTAGTTGATGGGAAGCTCTTCACTAGTATAGTTATCAATCCTGACAGTTTGTGTGCGATCACTTAGGTAACTACGGAAAAGATCTAGAGTTGCCCCCCTGACGCCCACATTCTCAAGCTTGAGTAGAAGAGTGGAGATGGGAACCGTATCAAACGCCTTCGCAAGATCTAAGAAGACTGTAAGAGCTTTTTTACTCTGGTTAAGGTGTAGAATAACATTAGAAGTAACATCTTGAACTGCATCACAAGTGGATTTATTCCTGCGAAAGCCATATTGTTGTGGGGATAATAAATTATAACGTTCAAGGTATTTAATTAGTCTTCTGTTGATGAGACGTTCGAGTATCTTGGATAAGGCACTCAGAACTGCAATAGGACGATAATTGCTAGGTAAATTCCCATCTCCATCCTTGAATATCGGATGAATAATTGCCTTTTTCAGAGAAGTGGGAAATACGGACGTTTCAAAACATAGATTAAAAATATGGCATAATATGGGCGACAGAGTTATAGCATACCTCTTCAAGAACAGAGGTGAGATGGTATCCCAACCAGTGGCAGCACTTGATCGTAGCGAACCTATAACGGATATAATTTCATCGGGGTCTGTTGCTTCTAGGACGAATGAGGTTATTGGAATTGATTTTTGCGGGGTTAGTGGAAGTGATGTCGGCTGTAGTGTAGTATCGTTGCAGATATGATCTGCAAGTTTTTTGCCAATGCTCACAAAAAAGGAATTTACTACATTGCAAGATTCTACTGGTGTTGATGCACATATCAAAAGTTGTTTGGATGATTTTGTTTTATTGGTGGTATTCGTAATTTTTTTTATAGTTTCCCATAAAACTTTTGGATTGTGACTTGATTTATTAAGTTCTTGCGTGTCAAATGACCTTTTAGCTTTTTTCAACAGGCCTGAACAAAAGTTTCTGTAACGTTTGTACGTTATCTTTAGTACTTCATTATAAGGAGATAACTGAAGCTTTTTATGTAAAGCATCTCTGTGTCTTATACACCGTAACAATCCTGGGGTGATCCATGGTTTGAGCAATCTCCTCTTTGCTGGCACTTGTTTTATTGACGTATTGTTTGAAATAGCTGAAACTAAGAGTTCTATTAAGTTATCAGTAGCTGTGTTAACGTCTTGTATACACAGAATTTGACTGAAATCTAATTGGGATATCGTTTTATCCAGAGCTTCGTAATCTATTTTTGTTATAGTAGGCTTTATATTGCTTTTCTAGACACACCAAGGAAGAGTGATGATCAGTGATTGTGGTATCGTATACAAATGAGATACAAGGACATTTTGTTTTTAAAATTAGGTGATCTAGGCAATTGTTTCCTCTAGTTGGCAGGGTATGCGCAGGGAGAAAACCATGTGAGGCTTAACAGTTCAGATATTCGTAGGAACGTGTTTCCGTAGTATTAGATTTAATATCTATATTTAGATCACCAGTGATGATTACCGTTTTAAATTTATGCAGCAACGGAAGTAGATCATTCAGAGCTAAAAGAAAATTATGGATGTTATTAATGGATGGTGATCGGTAAATGCAGATTATTGCCACTTCCGATTTAATTTTAATTATGAGGCCAGAAGCTGCTTGACCAAAATCTGGTTCTTCATATGTAACCTGTAGATCAGATTTGAAATATACTACCACACCATCACTCTGATTGATATGTTTGGTGGTCTTAAGCATATTATAGTTTTGAAGCATCGGAAGATAGAAATTGTTAGAACAGGCTAACCAACATTCTGTTAAGACCACCAGGTCACAGTCACAAGAGGTACGGTGCAGCAGAGTTTGTAAGTTGAGGAAGTTACGATTCATAGAACGAATATTTTGCGAAAGTATTTTTAGATATCTATCCGGATGTTTTAGTAATGTGTTGGTCCGTTCAGGGGCACATGAGTGAACCTTCGAGACAGAAAGCTCGTCAATCCCGTCTATTAAATGGTCTACGTCATTATTCATTTTTATGTTGTGAGGTAGCTTGGAGACTGGGGTTGAATTGAGTGACCAAGATCTGTTGAATTTGACGAGAGAAAGTATCATAATAAATACAAGTCAATAACCACCACCAAGTATTCGCCACCAATTATTGTTCGATTGCACAGCAGTATTAGAGTGCCCATTTGAGATAGATGTTGTGATTGTACTCGAAGTAAATCGCTTCGTGATGTATATGCAATGTTTACATGAAATTTGTATGTAGATTCGTAATGATAATAAATTAATTCATCAATAAATTCAAAATTAAATGTTATGAGATTTGGAAAAAATATATTTAGAAATAAGAAAATACAGGGAATCCCAGCTTCCCAATACGATGGTACGAAACCCTTCATGTGCGAGTCCAACTTGTGCTTGACCTGTTTTTTTTATCTCCGACTGTAAAATCACAAGGAATTTGTGGTTCATTTAGGCCGAAATCTACAAACAATGTCTAATGTATGTGCTTGCGGCTCCAGTTCAAAGAGGGTTTGTTTACAAATAGATAGTTAAAAAAAAGTAGTTAATTTAAAATGTGCTCGTTGTTTGCTTTTCAGTGTTTTCAGTCGGGTTTTTTAGTTTTTTAACTACTTTTTTTTATTTCCAACTTTTTAGTTCTTTTGTGTTTGTTCTTTCCTTGGTCGCGTAAAATTCTTCGTAGATGATTTAACTTTTGTGTTTGTGTATAGGATTTGTGACTTTGAATTCATTTTAAACATATAAGTGTCTTTTTTTTAGTAATTTTTGTAATCTCCTTTTAAAACCCTTCATTTTGATACCCTTCTCGATGGCAATGGAAAAGATTATTTTTTTCAAAACTGCGATATGGCCCCCAAAAAGCAGTAAATAAAAAAGCAGCTGGGTAAATAATAGCAGGAACTTGTTTTATAATTCAATACGTGATTTAGGTGGCGGTTTTGGTGGTGGTACGGCATCCAGGTAGTATTTCTGGTAGATCTCTTCCCACAAGCGAGTGCGTTCTTCCAAGAGCACCCCACGTAGTTCCAGCTTCTCACCCAGGTCCATGTACGGTGACCTGTCCGCGCCTGCTGCCGGCCACGCAGGCAGCGATGATCCTTCGGGAACAGGCTTCCTGAAATGTGCAATATAAAAATGAACTTTAAGACAAGAACTTGTTCGGAGTCAAATCTCCAGAACGTCTCAACTAGGTACTATTAACTTGGAAATTGACACAAAAATTCTCAATCCCCAAAACCCACTCCGGAACTGATTATTTTTAGTTTAGCAGCTAAGCCTTAATCGGATTGCCAAACCTTTGTTTAAAAATAAAGTTAATAATTTTGTCCGACTCCGAGCGGCGTCAATTTACGAGGTGGTCGTGAGTTTAACTTAGGGCAAATATTATCTACTTTACTCTCAATACTGTGAACATAGGACTAAGTATCATAATTATAGCACTAAACAAAATGTTCAAAATTCGAAAAAATGTGACATTCATAGATTCGTATTTGTCTGTTTGATAGTTTTGTTTTAAAAAAAAACGTTGCGCCTCACTAGGAATTTCTCCTGTTTCGTGGGTGCGTTTACAAACATGAAAAGTCACATACACAAATCAAACACCCAGACCCGAAACAACTATCTGCAGGCCATATTTGCATTTGTTCTGTGCGGGGATCGAACCCGCGACACGCAGCGCAACAGTCCAATCGTTAAGTCACTGCACCAACCGTGCCGTCAAACAGGATTACAGTCGTATCACTCCCAAGAATCCAGAATCCAGTTCAGTCTTTGAATCCAGTTGTGGGATATATAAGCTTTTTGTGTTATTCATCCTACATACCATAACTTGAACGGAACAAAATGACAAATGATTGTAAATGGCCTTCAAATTCACATTATTTAGGAATACTTTTTGTATTAATTAGCTGTAAGTTTCCCGAACAGAATTAAATAAAACAAAATATACCTAGCTGCCGAGTTACAAGCAATTCGTCGAATTTTTGAATCTTGGGCAATGGATAGAAAACGAAAAAATTGTGACATCTTCATCTTAGCGTACGGTCGATAGCAATACGTTCAAATAAGTTTGGCCCAAAATTCTGGGACATGAATCATAATGTTAGTTAAAAGATACCCACCCTGTTTTAATGAAGTTGTACCATATTTCACGGATTATTTTCTTAATGTTCCTTAATTTTGGAGAAGCAAGTGTCTCATCAGGGTGTGTCACGTTTTTACCATCCATCATGGCTGCCGATTGAGCGCAATGATTAGCACCTCTTATGTTAGTGTGAGGCACGACAGGATCATCCTCATCCACAAACGAATATTCATACAAATATATTTGTTTGTTGCCAGCCTCTACATGCAACTTTGTAGCCCAAAGCATAGGATACGTAAATATAACATCTGAAAAGAAATCAACAAATCCTATAATGTTGTCTTCACCGACTGGCTTGTCTCCAAAATAGAAACCCTTGACTTTATTAGCCGACTCTTCTCTTTCTTCTTCAGATTTAAACTTCAAGTCAGCTGGTAAGAAATCAGAAAATTTATCATTCATTCTGTGCTTCCAAATATCAAAGAAATCAATCCTCATCAGTCCTTCCATGTTAGCGAAACCATACAACACAGGTAACTTTTTATAGTTGCCTTTCTTAAATATACTTAGAGGAGATTCTGTCAGGAATGCTCCGTCTCCTGTGTCACGCTCCACACATGGTGAAAACACGAAAGTAGAATCGGTTTTGTCAGGATCAAGAAATGAAATTGAATTCAACAGATCTAGTGGCGCTGTCTTATAAAACTCTTCTAAAGCGTAAAAGTTGTCTACGTTTGTGAAGTTGAGTTTTCTAGCATATGTTTTCGCTATCTCTAGAGGATCTCTCTGAACTGTAAACGCAGCAAGGTTTCCGCCACTTTCAGGTATAACTTTGTGGAACAATCCTTCAGCCGACTTGGATAGCATTAAGAGATCTACTGCTGCCGACCCTGCACTGTAACCTGCAATTGTGACGTCATTTGGGTTGCCTCCAAAGCTGGCGATGTTCTGTTGTACCCAGCGCAGTAGCGCCACCTGATCCTTCATGCCAGCATTGCCTGGTACGTCATCGGTGCCGAGACAGAGGAACCCATGGACACTAACACGATAATTGAACGTAACGATGATCAGATCTTTCTTCTTCATTAGCTGTGTTGCTTTTAACATTTCACCAAAGCCCATTACAAAACCTCCTCCGTGAACGTACACTACTACCGAAAGGTTTTTCTTGTCCGTGTTCGGAACATACAGATTGGCGATCAGACAATTTTCTTCTACTACCATGTTTTGCGGAAAGATCGGATGAGTAATGACATATTGTGGGCATATTACTTTCTTATCGATAGCTTCGAATGGTTCTAACCATACAGGCGGTGGCAGAGGTGCCTGAAAAAGAAATTAAAAATTAAAAATCTTCGTTTTGATAAGCCAAATGAATACATGGATAATACATACACACGCAGAGATCGATAAACGATTAAACAATAAAAGGACAGCCGTTATTACCTATTATTATTTAACCATTTTCATTGATTAATTTAAATGGTTAAATATTAATAATAATGGCTAGCTATAGTTGATAGTCTAATTTAATACATAGGTCGTCTAATTCATTTCATTAATTTATAATCGTCTCAAAGGATTTTGGTCATTTCACTATTTTTTGTTAGGGTTCCTTAGTCAATTTGGAACCCTTATAGTTTCGCCATGGCTGTCTGTCTGTCCGTCTGCAAGACTCTTAGTACTGGAAAGCTGTAATTTGGCATGAATATATAAATGAGTTACGCCGACAAAGATCTAAAGTTGAAATATTGTACATTTTTTTTTAGGGTATCTCCAGTACCTACACATTAAAGTGAGGATGATTTTTTTTCTCGAAAACTCCATTGTGTGGGATGTCGTTGGATAGATTTTTAAAATACATTGCGAGTTTGCTCATACAGTTTTTCGATTATGGAATTCGTTTGTGAAATATTAAGCTTTAAAGTGAACATTTTTGTTAGACTCAAGTGTGCCAACCTAAACCAAAAAAAATTCACGGTAGGCGTTCATATAACGAAAATAAAAGGAAAACTTGACTACCTACTACTCGTTAACTTGTAAAGCCTACTTAGTCGATCAAGTTATAAAATGTACTTGAATGAAATATTTTCCTATAGGTACATGGGAGCGCAGGTTTCAAAACTGCAAATGTAAGTTTGTTTTGTTTTTATTACAATAAAAATCATCGTTTGGAGGCAGGTGTGCTGTCAGTTTAGTAAGTTCACATATTTTGATGGGTTAATACCGAACCCTACATTGTGCGCGATCCGACATGCACTTGGCCGGTTTTGTTATTATTAAGACTACCTACCTAATATAAAAGTACTCTGGGATACTGTGTGTGTTTGTGTGTACTTAAGTAAATTGAAGAACTACATTGATCAATAGCAGTATGTGAATGCTACTATATGAATTAAGTTTTAGGCGGATTTTAGCCCAGAGTCCTCTTATCAATTTATCATACAACAAGATGTCGTAACGTTTGTCATAAGACTATATATTTAATAGGTCTAGATCGTTATAATCATTATCTGAAACTAGCAATATAAACACTCTACAATTTCATGATACTTCACGCTACTTCAATCTTTTCGGTATTGAGGCATTTGCATCAGTTCTATTATATTAACTCATTTTTGCTTCCTATTAGTAACCATTATTTATATTATTCTGGATATAAAACCAATCCAATTTATATTACCTTATATTTATCTTCACCTACGGGTGCTGTAGCGTAGGGTATGTGTAAGAAAGTGTATAAATCCTCGCTGGGGTGCTTGCGCCCGCGCACCGGCCCTTGCGCAGTATTCACTTCCCGAAATTCGTCATCAGCCAAAACAGCCGTCAGACACAAAAGCACCACACACATACACCACTCCATCGTTATGTTCGTACTTAGATTGATTCAGAATTACGTATTAATACGGTTTTATAAGTAACCTAATCTCTCCAAAGAACGATAAGCAGTCAGATTCCAGATGGTATAGTTGTTATATAACCATGATATGCATAATTATATTAAAATCAAACCACTGAGGATCTTCTAAAAACATTAAGATAAAATAAACAAATTGTATTAAAACTCAACACAAACACTAGACACACAATCATCACAACACACACAGACACCTACAACACAGCACTCACAATACAATACACACCCACACCACGACACTCACAATCACCAAACTAACTTTTTATTGGAAATTAATAATATATAATGTTTTTATTTAGAAATCGGCTAAATGAAATGAAATTAAATGTACAACCATTGTTAATACCGCTCAAAACACTGGGAAGAGAACTGTGACCTGAAATACAGGCTCAGCCTAGCTCGGGCACAGTTGCTCATATTATGTATCGTACTTAATTCTAACTGCATTTAAAACTGTTCAACATTATTGTGTCTAATTTTAAAGAATAAATAAATTATTATTAAAAAAAAAAAAAAAAAAAAAAAAAAAAAAAAAATCAGACCAAGACCAACAAACAACCTACGTTTGCAGCCAGCGTCTCAGCAGTGTTGCAATCCATTCTTATAATATTGAAACATTAAAACTAAAAAATATGGTGGCCCAGTGGGAGCAGCGGTGGCCCAGTGGTGGCGGCCCCGACTTACGAACAGTAGGTCGTGGGTTCGAACCCAGGCAGGCACATTACTTTGTGTAATTTATGTCATCATGCTGCTCTCAAAACGGTGAAGGAAAACATCGTGAGACATTGACATCTACCAATCCGCACTGGGCCCGCGTGGTAGGTTAGAGCCCATTTCCTATCAAAGAGAGAGGAGGCCTGTGTCCCAGCAGTGGGAACATTAATAGGCTGTTGACGTACCATTATACTCATACCTCAATGGTTGGAGGTCAAATGGCCCCAATTGCAATTTATTGGGGCTAAATATTAGGGGATAACGATGAAAAGAGAAGTCATAGGGAAAAAGATTGCATTTACCCAAAAATGAAGCATTTCTGTAATTCAAAAATTCTTATAGGTGGATTACGGCAAAAAGTAGCCTTGATTTTCTGCAAGGTTTTTGAATTAGTTTTTCAGCAAAGTGGGTGTTGGCAAACATTTCGGAATATCGAGTATCCACTTATAGATATTATTATTGTTATAATTATGTTATTTATCTAAGATCAACGGATTTTCACTGAAAACCAGAACCATATTAGTTCTTTACGCGTGAAGGCTATTGACTGAGTTAGCAAAAGTGCAAAACGCTGTTAAATTGTAGAATTCTATGTATTGTGTTTTTTTTATAGGCCAATAGCTGCTGTCGAGAGGACGGGAGCAGAGAGCCGATTCGACGGACGTCTAAAACGGGAGTTACATAATCAATCGTTAAACATCGTGTTGACCTCTAAGCCTAATCAGGCGGAACACCAGACGCCAATCCACGCGTGTTTGTCAATTGATGGTCTGTGTCTTAAAGAGATGATATTTGTGATCAAATTGATCACAAATTATCATCGCGCATGCAAAAAAATTTTTTTTTTCTTATTGTATTTTGATCCGCTACTGGGATTTTATTTTTTCTATACGTAAAATAATACAGGAAGCAGAGTCAAAAACAATCAACATTAACAATTTTACTAAAATTTAATTATGTGTTGAAAAAAGAGAATGAACTTTACAAAGTTCATTTGTAAAGTTTTCGTGTAGGTATCTTTTTAGATTCGGATTTCACTCTAAAGTCTCAATTTAGCCCTAAGAGTTAGATGTTAAGATTTGATAGTGTTTAGTCGCTACATTATAATAAGCCGATCGTGGAAGATCGTATAAAACGAGGAAGGAGGAGAGCGGGCAAATAAAACAGGGCACTGATGGACTCATGCATTTGAAAATGTATGTTTATGTGCATGTTTTTGAAGTTACGACTGCCATATTATACAGGTCGTAAATTAACCCTTCACACATACGTCAACCAGGCATTCTGTACATCAAACTAAGTACCCCCACGCATAACTTTTTGCTGGGAAACGATTTTTTTTTTGGGTTAAAAAATCTCATTTTACGGTAAAACTCAATGTAGCACTCTTAAAACATTGTGCTAGTGGATGCTTTGAATAGTAAAAGGGTCATGGAGGTAATTTAAGTAAAGTTATAACCTGAAAAACTAGTACCTATTTACAAAATCAGCTGTGCAAAATTTTGAACTTTGACCCCCAATATCCCCGTAACTAGGGGGTTCCCAGGTATGGTCTCGAAAAAAAAAATGATCGCAGTGGTGGGGAGAACAAGTGCCCTTCGTTTACGTTAAGGGTACTTTTACACGCTTTATAGTAATTTGTCAGTTGTCTGTTAAGGGTATCGTATTACCCACTACTAATTGGATTGTCGAGGTCAGATAGGCAGTCACTCCATATAAAATACTGGTATTCAGTTGCATACGGATAGACTGGAAGCCGACCCATAGTTGGGAAAAGGTTAGGAGTTGATGAGGTCGTCAAAAAGAGAAGGTAAGTTTTTATGCATAGGTACCTTATATTTATATAGGCCGACGGGTGCTGTGGCGTAGGGTATGTTGAAGAAGGTGTATAGATCCTCACTGGGGTGCTTGTGTCCGCACACCGGTCCTTGCGCCGTTTTCACTTCCTGCCATTCGTCGTCAGCCAAAACAACCGTCACACATAAAAGTACCACACACGTCCGCCACTCCATCGCTACGTTTGCAAACTGAACTACAATTGGATAAAAATATATATACCTACCTAACAAAAAGCGGGTTTGACTTCCTACAAGCGACAGAGGGTACCTATAATTATCCTAATAGACATGCTTGTGTATTTTGGATCGCCTAATCCTACTTCCTACTAATATTATAAATGTGAAAGTTTGTGAGAATAGATGTGTGGATGTTTGTTGTACTCTTTCACGCATAAACGGCTGGACCGATTTGGTTGAATTTTGGTATGTAGATAGGTTATACCCTGGATTAACATATAGGATAGTTTTTATCCCGATTTTATCTTCCCGTGGGATAATTTTCGAGATGTAGCGGGTGAAGCCGCTGGCAACAACTAGTCGATTATAATCCTGGATTAAGGCTTAGGCCTTTGAGTACATTGTTTGTTGAAATACGAGTATAATTGGCTATTTGACTACTGTTAGAAGTTCGCGAAAATGTTACGTTATTTCAAAGAAATAACAGAAAAAACAGATTCGGCCACGGTGTTTGTCGGATAGCACGTGTGTTTAGAACTTTTTACTGTTTTTAAGTGTTTTTGGATATTTTAGTGACTTGTCATAACATAATTGTGATGTTCTTGTGTTCGTAACCAGGTTTGTATTGTAATTGTATTAGTTTAAGCCCCGTTTTACCCAAGATGGATAAAAATAAACCCCCTGATAAGGTCCCTCCCGATATTCCGTGTTCTACTTTGGATCATCAGTACTCACTCGACCCGCTATTGCAATTAGCGGATGTTTGTAACGTGTTAGCCATGAATGTTACTCACTTAGCTCTCAAGCCCAACAAAACCTACGCAAACGTCCTGTTGACGATGTAATCTTGTCGCCCTCTTTGCCTACCAAACAACAAAAAAGCCAAATCGGACGAATCAAATACTCGGTTATGGATAAGGCCCCATACATGATTGTCCACATTTCGCACATAGAGACACAGCCAAATTCTGGCACCACCCTTCACCCATGCAGTTAATTTTGGAAATTCCTTATGAACAACAACATTGCCAATATTGTTCATGGTGGTGTCAACAGAGTTGGCAGAAACCGGGTGTCAGTGGAGTTTGCTTCCCCTCAGGATGCTAACTCTTTCCTAGTAAATAGTGTACCTATTGTCCAAGTATTGTTATAGTGCATCTATCCCTTCATTTAATATCACATGGATGGGTGTTGTTACTGGTGTTCCATCAGAACTTACAGAAGACGAAGCCATGTCTTATTTGTCTGTACTCTTAGGGTGTGGACAAATCCTGAAAGTCCGATGCATTAATAGGAAAATACAAAGAGACGGTGCTAATGAATGGAAACCCACCGAAACATATGTATGGATATACTGTTGCTACACATCAGTCCTTGAAACCTATCTCTATCGCCTAACTGTCGAACGACAAGTGCAAGATTGAGAAGAGAACAATAACTAAACCTGGGTGCTTACTCTCGAATATAATTCCGATAGATTGACATTGGAATTCTCAGTCAAACGTCAGGGATTGGCTGGACTCACTGAGTCTAGCCAATCCCTGACGTTTAACTCAACCAACTGACGTGTCGATCTATCTGAATTATATTCCAGAGTAAGCACCCTGTTATATCATTGACCTCGGTATCAAGGTGAAAGTGCCATGGTAGTTCGCGAAATTCAAATTAAAAAATCGATAAATATAGGAGTAGCTACGTTTGAATAGAACTTGGCCTTGGTCTCAGTGTAGGTACTTGATTGATTGATACGCATCATTATTCTTCCCTTATCTCAATTTGCTTGGGGTTGTGCAGAATGTCTTTTTCTTCCTTGCTTAGTTTATAATATACACATTATGTCGCTTTAATTATTAATAATATTTAAAGTAATCTG
The DNA here is from genome assembly GCA_932274075.1 of Diarsia rubi. Classification (NCBI taxonomy): domain Eukaryota; kingdom Metazoa; phylum Arthropoda; class Insecta; order Lepidoptera; family Noctuidae; genus Diarsia; species Diarsia rubi. The sequence goes on from OW026414.1 coordinate 8,987,456, forward strand.
TAGAAAATACAGTAGGTAAAGCTATATTTATCATCTTTTTGTATTTAAGGCTTGTTATAAACCTGTTATTTTGTTACTAAGTATTTGGTTTTCCTAAAAAAAATCGGTGAGTAAAGAAAAAAGCTTCTGAAGTCGGTGACATGTTGTAACATGTTTGTTTGATTTCATTTTTTGCCACCGACTTCAGAAGCTGAGTTTTCTTCTGAAGTTTATTTTTGGCTTTTCGGTTTTTTTGAAGTCGGTTGTTTTTTTTGCAAAGTTATTTTATTTTTTCATTTTTTGTTGTATTATCCTATACAAATATTCACTATGCATTTAACATTCAACCAAGAAACCTAACCCTTAACCTTCAAGATTGCCTTTCAACTCCTAACCTGTTGAGGAGTAGTACCTTCCATCATCCGCTCATCAACATGAAGTGATGACTTGACTAGCGTCAGAAAGAAAAAGAACGAAACACGTAATACGTTCTAATGAAATTTGAGAATTGCCCTCGGTATCCCTGGTATCGCATCACCAGATCCTGGTTTCCATACCCTTGAAATATCTTCTTTCCAATAAAAATGTTCATACATTTAAAAAAAAAAATGTTTATTAAACTAAAAGTACTTGGCCAAACTATGTTAAATTCTTATGGGACCAAATGGCAACTATTCCGCATCAAACTAAAAAAGAATCACGTAAATCGGATCATAAATCTCGGAGTAATCGGTGTACATACAATACAATTTTGTACATAAATAAAAAACATACCTATCGAACTAAGAACCTCCTTTTGGGAAGTCGGTCCGGTCGGTCGGTCGGTCATCTCAGCAGTCACACATCTTTGAGCAATATTATCCTTCACACAGTTCATTCATCGGTTCTTTGCTCTTCTTCTACTCTTACAATCATCTACATTCAACTTGCGATTGGTACTAAGCCGCAAAAAAAAAAACGATGAGTAATAAATATGACGGAGGATGACCATCTCCATCATCAGTAGCACTCATGGTCGGTCCTCTTATTAACAGTGGGCGTCGGTGGGTAGTGTTGGAAGAAGAGAACAGACTCGTTTTCACAATCAAGTTATAATTCCGATACAATAATTACAACACAGGAGCACTAAATAGGTTCTATAACGTATCACAGAACGCGCGATGGTTTAGTAGCGCACGCGCCGACCGCCAACCGAGAAGTGTTCTCATTTCAAATTTCAAACTCAACGGCGCGCGCCCCACCAACTCCATCGAACGCCTCTAGATGGCGCTGGCGTACTGGATACGACTCGATTGCGACACGGCCATCCTGCTTGCACACGTCCTCGTGTGTTGGTTACCCTGTAAGCAAAATAGTCCACGAGAGAATTTTGCTTCACTCGGTCACTCCTGACCAAATTCAAGATTCATTGGGTAAGGAAATTTTAGATCTCTACAGTTTTATTTTAACCAATTCTTACTCTTTAGTTACATGGTAAAATTGAATAATAATCGAAAATACAACAATTACTACCCTAGGCCATGTACCACAATCGTTCGAATTAACCTTTAAAACTCTACTACAAAACAATCAACTGCCAAGCTTACAGAAACCCTCGAGTAAAACTTCTAAAGCCACGGCTCTCCAGCCAACCAGCAATCGCATTGCTCTCACACATCCAGCGCATGGATCAAAACTTCTGTACGCATATCCATCAAGTGGATCGCCCGTGTGCATCACCCACTGACTACACACTACGGTCTCTACAGACCCCGACCTCCGCCAGAGTTAAACGCACATCGCGCACCCACGGACTACTTGAGTTGCCTCAAGAGACACCGATTTCTACCGGGCTACGACTACGTAATAATCACTGGTACGGTCGAACACAATACGGCCGATAGAATCCTTTACTCGACTTTCTATCACAACTTAAGCTTGCTCATCATCATCAAATCAACATTATTCAACATCGACTGGTACATGACTCGCTGGCATCTTTCTTAACCTTACGCTTAGAATCTAAAGCCTTCAGTGTATAACGATCACCGTCCAAAATCTCAATTACTCTAAACGGACCTTTAAACTTTTGATCTAATTTAGTCTGATTGCGTTCTTCGTTTTGTAACAACACAAAATCGCCAATCGCAAAATGTTGAATTTTAGCCTTTGTTTTGTCAAATCGGGTTTTGTCATATTCGGCACTCTGCTTAATATTTTCGGAGGCGCGCTCGCGAATTTCCTCTATGTCTACATCGCTCTCTACATCGCTACACATCAACGATAGTGGTCTCGCGACTTTTCCTATTAAAAGCTCCAGAGGTGAAGCTTTTGTAACTCTATTCATCGTACAATTTAACGCAAGTTGTACATCTCCTATACAGTCCTGCCACGATCTGTTATCGCTAGTCTCTACAGCAGTTAGCATCGATTTAAGGACACTCATGACGCGCTCTACCTGCCCATTAGCACGAGACGAACCAGTCGCTATCAGATGCAAGTCGATATTCTTGCTCACGCAAAAATCGCGAAACTCTCTACTGGCAAAACAACGTCCTTGGTCCGCTATTATGCGAGTCGGAGCACCAAAAAGCGCTACACTCTGATTCACCGCGTGAATACTACACTTAGAGTCAATGTTCGTCGTATGGTAGAGCAGCACGTACTTCGTAAACGCATCGATTAACACAAAAATGTATTCCTTCTTATCGTTCTTTCCGCTAAGCTTGCCCGTCGCGTCTATATGAACCGTGTGCCACGGGCTTGTCACTTTAGGTATCGGGTGCAATTCAGCTTGGACTTTACCGGAATGAGATTTTGCGACCTTGCACGTAACACAGCTATCTACAAATTTTCTGACGTACTGAGACATTCCCGGAAACCAATAATAATCGAAAAGCTTTTCAGTCGTCTTTTCAGCACCCAGGTGAATGATAGAGTCGTGAAAATTATTGACTACCGACCATCGGAGAGCACGAGGTAAATACGGTAAGCATTTAGACCTACCATTGCGTTGGATATTACGATGAAGGACGCCTGAACGTAGCACATGAGTCTTGGCTAGTTGCTCATCTAGTTGATTTTCTTTTAAATCGGTTATGATTTTAGAAATCTCTACATCGCGTTGTTGTTCGGCTTGAAGCCAATTGGAAGAGAGTTCAGTAACGTCAATGCGTTTTGGACTTGCACGGGACTCTACTGATTTCGAATCGAGGGGTAGAGGGTTTCGTGAAAAGAAATCTACATGCGACATACGTTTTCCCTCCCTATACTTTACATCGAAATCGAAAGACTGCAGAAAAGCCCACCATCTATGCGCCCGGGGAGTCAGTTCCTGCTTTGTTTGGGAAGATTTCAACGAGTTACAGTCCGTGACGACGGTAAACTTTCTGCCGTGAAGATATTGCCTAAAGTGTTTAATAGAGTTCACAACCGCGAGGGTTTCGAGCTCATACGAATGATATTTGCTCTCTGCAGGAGACGTTCTCTTACTAAAGTACGCTACTACACAACGCTTACCGTCAACCTTGACTTGGAACAAAATTGCTCCGTAACCTAAACTACTTGCGTCTGTATGTAACTCTACCGGGGGCTCTGGGTCATAGATCGTCAAAACTGGATCACTTGTCAAGGTAGAGATAACTTTTTGGCGAATAACTTCGTGTTCTGGTTTCCATGTCAATTCGCCTTTCAGTGAAGTCAGTCGGTACAATGGGGTCATTATTCTAGAGAAATCTTGCACAAATTGACGAAAGTATGAGGCTAGTCCGATAAACTGCCGTAGTTGGGTCACTGTTTCTGGAGGTGGTAGAGCCGTTAAGGCCTCTACTTTTCTACGATTTGGTCTGACCTGGCCAGCCTCTACCTCAAATCCCAAGAACTCTACCTTCGTCTTGAGGAAGGAGCATTTCCTGAGATTTAAAGAGAAGCCAGCTTTAGTCAAAACTTCTAACACAGTGTGTAGCCTTTCTAAACCTGACTCTACATCGGGAGAGATGATTAAAATGTCATCTACGTAAACAACCACGTAGTCATGAGCAAGGTCACCTAAAGCATTCACGATGGCTCTTTGAAAAACAGAAACAGCATTTTTTAGACCAAATGGCATGGTCAAAAATTCATATTGGCCCTCAGGTGTTATGAATGCTGTGCTCTCAATCGACTCTACACTTACAGGTATTAAGTGGAAACCACTAGCGCAATCTAATTTTGAAAAATAATTGGCTCCGTGAAGACGCGTGATTTGATCGGAGATTGGAGGAAGCGGGTAACGATCGGAGACGGTGTTACTGTTAAGCTCGCGGTAGTCTATACACATGCGGTCTGAACCATCGTGTTTTTTTACTAGCAGAGCTGGGCTTGCAAATGGAGAGCAGCTAGGTCTGATAATATTCGCTTCAACAGTTCTTTCACACGGTCACGCACAACGCTACGTTCGTCCGCCGACATCCTATACGGTCGCCGTTGTACCGTGCGATTCGGATCAATCAACTTAATCTTAAGCTCACCTGTGTTCACTCGCGTTGTAGGCAAACCGGTAATGAAAAATTCAGAAAACTGATTAAGCGTTTGCAAAAGCCTAGACATATCATTGTCAGTTACATCCGTCGCGATAGCAGTTAAATCCGATTGAAGCGCGTTATCACTATTATGACTCAGCGAATTTACACAAAGGACTCTCGTCAACGAAAGCTCCGTTGCCGTCATATTTACAGCAAAACCTCGATACAAAATCTCACGACCTAACATGACGTCACTTTGCAAATAATTGTCAGGCAAAACATGCAACAAAATTTCAAGAGGGTGATCGTTAATCACTACACAACATAAAATCTGTTCTGTACTGAATACTCGCGTTTGACCTATACCAGTCATAGCAACAACATTACTAAAACGTTTACCATTAAATTTAGATGCAAAACTTTCTTTTACCAACGAGCATTCAGCACCAGAATCGTAAGTAAAGTGTAACAATTCACCTTTATGTTGTAACACGCCTGATGGTGGTTGTACCACGCAGACATCGATGCGCCGCTCGCTCCGCGTCGCGCCGTCAGCCGGCCCGCCCCCGCCGCCGCTGCCGCCGCTTGTGCACCGGACGGCAATATGACCCGGCTTGCCACATTTAAAGCAAACCAAGGGCTTCGCTGCTGACTGCTGCACCGCTTGAGTCGAGGATGATGTAGGTGTTGCAGGTCTTCCCCTCGTGTCCATCGGCCTGCTTCTGCACTCAATTCGCTTATGACCGGTTTTTCCACAATTATAACACTTCAGTGCAGTTATCTTAGCTCGCTTGATATCGATTGTATTCGATGGCTCACTGGTGGTGTTTATTTTGCGCTTCAAATGTGAAAAAGCGTTGAGTTCTTGCTGTAGTTTGTCCCTCGATGTAATATTTGTAGTGAAAGCCAAACGTTGAAGTCGCGGGTCAAACTGTGATATGTGTGCTACGGCGATTTCTTCTTTGTTTACATCTTTCCAACGATTAGTCAACGAAGTAATTAATCTACTTGCTAATGCGGGTAGTGTTTCCTTTTCACTCGGTTTTTCGCCGTTTAATTTAATGAGGGTACCCGCCAATGTCTCGGTTGAAATAAATCGTGTAGTAAAAAGTACCTTGAATTCGCTCCATGTGATTCCTTCGTAGGCTATTTGGGACAGCCATGTTGATGCTTCACCTTTTAGCGCCTTGCTGACCGTCAGAACAAGTCGACCGCCGCTTGGTGGATTTTCGGAAAAACACAAATCCGCTGTCGCACACCATGATCTTGCGTCGGTATCTGGTTTTTCAGGATCGAATACAGGTAGATCTTCAGAATAAGCTGGTTTCGGTGATCGCAGCGCCTCGATCAACGCTCGCATGTTATTATTCTGTTGTTCGAACATGGCGCGCCAGACGTTTGGTTCCTTGTTCTGATCCAACACGTATCCCACTTCTGATGACGGAGGATGACCATCTCCATCATCAGTAGCACTCATGGTCGGTCCTCTTATTAACAGTGGGCGTCGGTGGGTAGTGTTGGAAGAAGAGAACAGACTCGTTTTCACAATCAAGTTATAATTCCGATACAATAATTACAACACAGGAGCACTAAATAGGTTCTATAACGTATCACAGAACGCGCGATGGTTTAGTAGCGCACGCGCCGACCGCCAACCGGGAAGTGTTCTCATTTCAAATTTCAAACTCAACGGCGCGCGCCCCACCAACTCCATCGAACGCCTCTAGATGGCGCTGGCGTACTGGATACGACTCGATTGCGACAAATAGATATTATATTTTTTTTTACAAAAAAACACATTATTTTACATACCTACTATTTGTTTTTTTGTTATATACTAATTAATACTAATGTGGCAAAAAAACCGAAGGAACTTATTTTTATAATTCATTGCGCAGTTTAGGTGGCGGTTTTGGTGGTGGTACGGCATCCAGGTAGTATTTCTGGTAGATGTCAGCCCAGAAGCGAGTGCGTTCTTCCAAGAGCACCCCACGTAGTTCCACCTTCTCACCCAGGTCCATGTATGGTGACCTGTCCGCGCCTACTGCCGGCCACGCCGGCAGCGACGACCCTTCAGGCACTGGTTTCCTGAAAGGCACAATATTAGTGTTAGTTTTAAGTACGTCATTGAATAACTTCTAAATAACCTAGGAATGGATCACAAACCAAATAGAACACTCCTGAACCTATTCTCTCGAATTTAGGCTATACGATTCAAAGGGATAAACTTATGTTTTATGTCTATGCGTTGTTGATATCGTCGACTGTTAACGGCCTTGATTTACCATTTTTTTTTTTTTTTTTTTTTTGGTGGGTGTAAAATCGTCGAATAACCCCTCCCGCTCTTGGGCAGAGCGAAAGGGAGTGTCAGACTTCTACTGACTAAAAACCACCCATGTTCCTTCTTCGCCCTCTATGTCGAGGCCGCGATAACCGTTGGAGGTACCAAAACTTAAACAATGTGACCTTCTAGAATTCATAGGGCCTGTATGGTAAGCCCTATTTCTGTGACCCATAGCAAGGAGTTGGTGTTCATTTTGTCACTCAACATGAAAACAAAATGTAACAACTTTGTACTCGTTTAAAGGTACCACTCACCCTGTTTTGATGAAGTTGTGCCAAATTTTACGAACTATCTTCTTCATTTTCTTGAAATCTGGAGAAGCAAGAGTCTCATCGTGGTGCGTCATGTTTTTACCATCCATCATGGCTGCTGTCTGTGCGCAGTGATTAGCACCTTTTATGTTAGTGTGAGGTACAACGGGAACATCTTTATCCACAAAGGAATATTCATACAAATATATTTGGTTGTTGCCAGCCTCTACCTGCAATTTAGTAGCCCAAAGCATGGGATACGTAAATATGACATCCGAGAAGTAATCAACATATCCCAAAATGTTGTCTTCGTCAACTGGCTTGTCTCCAAAATAGAACTCCTTGATCTTATTAGCCACTTCTTCTCTTTTATCTTCAGATTCAAACTTCAAATCAGCGGGCAAGAAATCTGAAAACTTTTCATTCATCTTGTGTTTCCAAAAATCAAAAAAGTCTACTCGTAGCAATCCTTCCATGTTAGCGAAACCATACAACACAGGTAACTTTTTATAGTTGCTTTTCTCAAGAATACTTAGAGGAGATTCTGTCAGGAATACTCCGTCCCCAGTATCACGCTCCACACATGGCGAAAACATAAAAGTAGAATCAGTTCTATCCAAGAATGTATCTGCTGTCAGTAGATCTATGTCAGTTGTCTTGTAAAACTCTTCTAAAGCATAAATATCGTCCACATTCGTGAAGTTTAGTTTTCTGGCATAAGTTTTGGCAATCTCTACAGGATCCCTTTGAATTGTAAATGCGGCAATGTTACCACCGCTTTCAGGTATTACTCTATGGAATAATCCTTCAGCAGATTTTGACAGCATTAAGAGATCTACTGATGCGGAACCCGCACTGTAACCTGCAATGGTGACATCATCAGGATTACCACCAAAGCTTGCGATGTTCTTTTGTACCCAACGCAGTAGCGCTACCTGGTCTTTCATGCCAGCATTACCTGGTGCGTCTTCGGTGCCGAGACAAAGGAACCCATGAACACCAAGGCGATAATTGAACGTAACGATAATGATATCTTTTGTTTTCATGAACTGTGTGTATTTAAACATTTCACCGTAGCCAAGTATAAAAGCTCCTCCGTGAACGTATACTACGACGGATAGGTTTTTCTCCTTTGTGTTTGGCACATACACGTTTGCAATTAGACAATTTTCTAATCGTTTTAATGTTTGTGGCCACGTAAGTAAGTCTGGAAACGAAGGTTGTGGACATATAACTTCCTTATCGATAGCATCATATGGCTCCAACCAAACAGGTGGTGGCAGTGGTGCCTGAAACAAGAATATAATTGAATACAATACCTGACGTTTTTATGTTACCTAGGTACTGGTTAGCGAGAAACGTCTTGAGATATCGAGTTCCATTTTAACTTTTGTTATAGTAATATATTTATGATCCAGCGTATGCTCATTCAAAACCTGAATTGCAATATTTTTAAAGGCTTAAAGTCAAAGAAATCATCCTCATAAGAAACATCAACGTTACTAATTTATATGGACAACTGAAACATGACGAAAAAATAAAATATATCCAAATTATAACCACGAAAATGAAGCTAAAGTTACCGTTAAAGTCTTCATGTATCTTTGATAAACTCGTATTTTCCCATACAACCACAGTTTAAAGGATTAGTTTATATTTAGCCCAGATTTGTTAAATGTGTTTATTAGTCGGTGTTCTACATTGCCTGCGTCCCTCTCGTATAAATAACAACGGGGGAGAGGCATCAGACAAAAGAGGGCCACTGACGAACTCCAATATTTCACAATTTAGTAATAGGTTCGGACTTATTGCTAACCGGAAACCAATCCATACTCCGCGACCAGTTTAGGCACGAGAATTAATTCAAAATCCAACGAGTTATTACATTCAAAAATTTTTTTTTGTTACGAACTTAAGATTATATCGAATCGGCATTCCACTAATCACAAAGTGTAATTTTATAACGCGGACATTACAATGCCTACGTAAACCATGATTGGCAAGAAATCTTACGGTTGTACTCGTTTTGCTAAATAAATAATAAAAATAAATGACAATGTATGAATAGCTAATACAAACAGGAAGACTATGTGCTTAAAAACAAAGTGGATTTATTATTATTCCAACATTGTGATATGCACTACTATATATTACCACTACTGATAGTGCATACTTACTTTAAACAAAATAAGCTAAAATAATTAACAATCATTTTACATGAATATATTGGTTTTTAATCACTTTCAATTAAATAATATCATTTATTGATGATTCATGTTCATTTTGTAGGTGAACCTGTTTGTTGTTTGAAATTAATTTGATTTGATTGAATTTGATTGTGTAGATTGAACGGAAAATGTCTAGTTGTCTTTTAATACTAGTAAACCCTTAATCTTTTCCAATTAACACAGATACTAGAAATACCAAGGTTGCAATTAAATCGTATCGATCAGTATCGAATAAAATAAGTGATATCACTTCATAAAAAAGCGAAGGTAAGTTTTTTGATGCAGGTACCTTATATTTATCAAGGCCAACGGGTGCTGTGGCGTAGGGTATGTTGAAGAAGGTGTATATATCCTCGCTGGGGTGCTTGAGCCCACGCACCGGTCCTTGCGTAGTTTTCACTTCCCGCCATTCGCCGTCAGCCAAAACAGCAGTCACGCACAAAAGTACCACACACGTCCGCCACTCCATCGCTACGATTGTAAACTGACTGGTCATTGAATGATATGCCATAAAAAAGGGGCATTATCTTTCTATCACCAACCGTCGCTAGGACAGATAATAAAATTGTCTTAATGGGCATGATTGTGCACAATTGTGCATAATAATTATAGTTTTAGATCAGCATAATTATAGATTTTTAAGCAATTTAAATTCTTGATGGTAGGTATTTAAAAGGGAACAGAACATGTGAGGTAAGTATTTGAAGCGTCAAGCTTGGCCCGGAGATTACGATAAGGACTCAAGAAGCTGCAGGTCAGACCATCATCTTCATCATCATCACTTTCCTGCCCTTATCCTAATCTATTTGGGGCCGGCACATCATGTCTTCAGGTCAGACCAATTATATAAAATAACTCTCTTTTGGGCTTCGCCGCAGTCGGGTAAAAATACGAGATCGACGTTTCGAATTCCTTTTTTTTCCTCGAAAACTGATCCAATTCAAAAATGTTTGAAATTAAATTTTTGGATAAGCATATAAATGTGTATTTCATTATTGTTCTACTAACTATAGGTAGGTATTTGTTTTTTATTTCATTCACTGTGATATAACAGTAGGTATTCTAATCTTAGAATAGTATGCCACGAAAGATTAAAAGACAATGCTAAACTAAACCCAAGATATAATTGTTATTGGTAAGATATCTGTGGCGATTTAGTTTTTGGAGAGATTTTTTTTTTTTTTTAAACGTTGTCCCATACTAGGAATTTCTCCTGTATCGTGGGTGCGTTCACAAACATTTAAACTCACATACATAAATACCCAGACCCAGAACAACTATCTGTAGGTCATACAAATATTTGTTCCGTGCGGGAATCGAACCCGCGACACGCAGCGCAGCAGTCCATTGCTTGAGCCACTGCGCCAAACGTGCCGTAGTGAGATGTTTATAATGTGGCTGGTGGATAAGCTAACATGGACCTAAAACGCATATTATCATACCTTTTACTGTGTCACGCGACGATGCGAGATATAAGTTTGGGTTTTGGCAAAAATGTATAATTATTGTATGCGCCCATAGTGCTCAGTATTAAGTACCCCTTGCAGTTTCTACAAGCACCGTATGACATTACCTTGGCCCCGTCACGCGTCATACTCAACAGTGCTAGAAAATGACACGAAATTAGGATGTAAAATTCGTTCGTTCACAAAAAACTGGCCAAGTGCATGTCAGACTTGCACATGAAGGGTTTCGTACCATCGCAATAGGGAAGCCCTCTTTAAGTTGTATGATTTCTTGTTAAAGCGGCTACAGAAAAATATACTATGTCATTAGTTTGTTTTTCAGTCTTTTTATGAATGACAAAGTTATATTTGTTTTGTTAGATTCGGTTGTTTAAATGTACTATGTCTCAAAAACTGGTTGTGCGTTGTTTTATAGCAAACATTCCCACGGCTTCACCCGCGTGAATGTCGTTCAAATGGTATATTAAATCCTTTGTAGGAAACCATTCTATCCATTGGTGAAAACCGCATGAAATTGGGTTCAGTATGTTTTGAGTTTATCGCGAACAGACAGACAGACAGACGCGGCGGAGGACTTTGTTTTATAAATAGGCGAACAAAAAATGTCATGAAATATGGTACCCCAAAGTGTCACGTTATCGATATATTTGAAGGTAAAGATCGACATATGAGTACAATGAGCACATTAAAAACAGACCTTTTACGTGTCGTTGGCTACTTGTTCTCTTTCTTCATCAGATTCAAGTCAGCTGGCAAAAAACCAGAGAACTTTTCATTCATTTCATCTTTCCAAGTATCAATTGACATAATACGTGGCAGTCCCTTCATGTTATCGAAACCATACAACACTGGTAACTTTTTGTAGTTGCCTTTCTTAAATATAGTCAAAAGAGATTCTGTCAGGAATGCTCCGTCTCCCGTATCACGCTCCACACATGGTGAAAACAAGAAAGTCGAATCAGTTCTATCCAAAAATGAATCAGAAGTCAATATATCTATGGAAGTTGTCTTGTAGAATTCTTCTAAATCGTAAATATCGTCTACATTGGTGAAATTCAATTGTCAATTCAATACGTTTTAGCAATCTCTAGAGGATCTCTTTGAACTGTAAATGCAGCAAGATTTCCTCCACTTTTAGGTATGACTCTGTTGAACAATCCTTCAGCTGACTTTGATAACATAAACAGGTCTACTGCTGCCGACCCTGCACTGTAACCTGCAATGGACACATTATTAGGGTTACCACCAAAGCTGGCGATGTTCTGTTGTACCCAACGCAGCAGCGCCACCTGGTCCTTCATGCCAGCATTACCAGGTACGTCCTCGGTGCCGAGACAAAGGAATTTATTAATGCAAAGGCGATAATTGAACGTGACGATGATGATATCTTTGGTTTTCATGAGCTGTGTATTTTTAAACATTTATAGCCGGTTACAAAAGCAGCTCCATGGACATACACCGACACCGACAGGTTTTACTCGGTCGTTATTGGCGCATTCACGTTAACAACTAGACAATTTTGTAATCTCTTTTGTGTTGGCCTGTCGTTAATGCCAGGATACAAGTGTTGTGGACTTATTACTTCTTTGTCAATAGCGTTTACGGCTCCAACTAAACAGGTGGTGGAAGGGGAGCGTGAAAAATAAGAGAACTTTGGTAGGGATGGTAGAGAGAGAGAAGTTACTTAATGAAATAATTTATCATACTTTGAAAAATGTAAGTTTTACATCTGCCATAAATAAGGCAAAGCATTGCAGTGATTACGCCACGACTTACGACTAGATTATGACCGCTAAACATCCCATACAAAGCTATTGGATCCTATTACTCAGGTATGGGATAAGAAGATCCAGAGCGCTGTTTCGTATTCCGTAGTGGCGGAGTTTCCTGATTAAGGTTTCATGAAGGACGCAATCAACGCCTTGGATAAATCGCAAAAAATGCCCAAAGCGTCGCATTTATCTTCCCATGCTTTATAAATATGTCCTATATGTCCTAAAAGTTTTTTTCTACACCAACAGGTGCTGTAGCGTAGGGTATGTTGTAGAAGGTGTCCAGGTGTTGTAGGGGGTGTTGTAGGGGGGTGGTGTGTTGTGGGGATCCTCGCTGGGATGCTTGCGCCCGCGCACCGTCCCTTGCGCAATTTTCACTTCCCGCCATTCGTCGTCAGCCAAAACAGCCGTCACATACAAACGTAGCACACACGTCCACCACTCCATCGCTACATTTGAAAATTGATTCAGTATTATGTGTTAAGGCGTATTTATAAGTGACCTTATCTCTCTAGGAACGATAAGTAGACAGATTTGATTCAGAAAACTGATGAAGGTACTTTTATAAGCGACCTATTAATAGGCTAATTGTTGTTCTCAGTGATAAGTAGGTACCTACCTCTCAGACCAAGAAAAAAAGATAGACGGCGCGCCGCGAAAACCAACAATGAAGCCACAAAACCACGCTACTACAAGTAAAAATGTGTATGTTTACTTGTAGTAGCGTGGTTTTTGTGGCTTCACTATTGGTGTTCGCGGCGCGTTTTTTTTCTTGGTCTGAGAGGTCTCAGACCAAGAAAAAAAGATAGACGGCGCGAACCTGAACTAATTCCGGATAATAAAGTTCATGATTATGCGTATTCAGACAATGTCAAAACAAAACTGCCTTGCTATGGTGTTCGCATGTACGACTGCTGAGCACAAAGGTCGGGTACAATTTGTAGGTCGTATAAAGTGTTATTGGGTTTTTCCATCAAGCCCGCCACACTATTCCCAAACCACTGTAACTCCTGTAAGCCAGAATCAACAGTGGCGACCACAAGAAAAGCGCCGAGACAATGAAGCCCGACGAAGTCCCAGCGAAACGATTTAACTGTCTTGGATCCCGCAACGAAATTAATCAGAAAAGAATAGCGGAGGAGTAGGAAAAAACATAATTTTCACTTCCCTCCATATCAGCAGGAGACAGAACTGAACAAGGCCAATAGGCACACAGGGACGTATACAACTGGGATAAGCCCAGTTGCCTAGCACCACGGATATTATTGTCATTAATATTACTGGGTCCTAAGTTGTGAGCTGTTATATTTGATTCCAATAATGGGTTTTTCCATCAGTTTGAACCGCGCGGTTGATGGTAATAGGCTCGCCCCTCTTTACATGGCATTTAAAAATAACTGGCCACATGTAGGTGTACTATAAGCTACAGCTTTGTGTAACCGTTCTGGGATTGCAGGCGTGTTGTGATGTACTTACGTGTGGAATGTATGTGCATCGGCCTAGTCTTTTCTTAACCATGTTAGGGTTGGTTTTGAGCAACGGAGTGCAGTATTAACATGGAGTGACTCCTATCTCACCATCATAAACTGTTATTATTTAGCCACGGTCAAAACAAAATGGTCGTCCACAGTTACTAACTGGTACCCGTTCAACAAGAAACGCAAACGCGGTAGACCCCACAAACGATGGAACGACGACATAGCGAAACTTGCAGGAAGAACTTGGACGAGGTTAGCCAGAGACCGACATGAGTGGCTCAGCAAGGAGGAGGCTTTTACCGCCTTAGGCGGTCCTTACATTTAGTTTTAAATAATTTAATTTGTGAATAAATATAATAATGAATTTAATTAATTGTTTACTATTGTCAGCATTGTAAATTGCACGTTTACGGTTGTTGTACCTATATTATAATTAATTAATGTTTGTATTGATTATGCATGAATATGAAATGTAAGGAATCAAATAAAAGCTTTATTTATTTATTTATGCCTCACACTGCAGTCAGGCGCTCCATGTAAAATACTGGTATTTAGCTGTGATAGTAGTTGGGAAAGGGCTAGGTAGATGATGATGATTGTATTGAATTAAAGGTTGGGTAAGGCCGCAAATTTGAAGGAGCGTTTCTTGTAGCGTGCAGCAGGGCGTAACATGGGCAGTCCCATTTCATGCGCATGAGCAGTCCCTAAATGTAAAGAACGTAAGCTGGTTGAATTTCTGATCAGCACAGGTACACCTAGCGCATTTAAGACTTATGAAACGATGTGTGCTTTCAAAGTCAGTGGTACTCCAAAAGTAATTATATTTATTTGTATCGTTACTTTTACAGGTTTCTTTTATAGTTCAATACGTGATTTAGGCGGTGGTGTTGGTGGTGAAATGGCGTCCCGGTAGTATCTTTGATAGATGTCATCCCAGAAGCGGGTGCGTTCCTCCAAGACTGCTCCTCGTAATTCCATCTTCTCATCCAGCACCATTTGTGGTGACCTGTCCGTGCCTGCTGCCGGCCACGTATGCAGCGATGACCCTTCAGAGATAGGCTTCCTAAAAGGTACCAGAAAAATAAATAAAGTTAGTAAAAAAATATGTAGTTGACATTTTATTAACCTGTCTGTCGATAACGAAAAGAACATGCTAGAAATTAAGCACTTTATGTTTGCGATGCAAAAAGCATTCAAAATTGTGGCTTGTTATGCTTACCCAGTTTTTACAAAGTTGTGCCAAATTTCACGGACTACTTTCTTCATGTTCTTGAGCCGTGGTGTCGCAAGAGCTTCATCAGGATGAGTGCTATTTATACCATCCATAACAGCCATAGTTTGAGCGCAGTGGGTAGCCCCTCGTATGTTAGTGTGTGGCACTACGGGAGCATCTTCCTCCACAAAGGTAAATTCATATAAATAAACTTGATCATTGCCAGCCTCTATGTACAATTTTGCTGCTCTTAGTATTGGATGAATGATGAAGACGTCAGAAATAAAATTAACATAACCTAACACGTTGTTTTCGTCGACTGGCTTGTCCCCAAAATAAAACTTCTTGATTTTGTTGGCTACTTCTTCTTTTTCTTTTTCAGATTCAAATTTTAAGTCAGCTGGCAAGAAATGTGAAAATTTGTCATTCATTTGGTTTTTCCAAAAATCGAATATGTACGTATGTGGCAGTCCTTCCATGCTAGCGAAACCGTACAACATAGGTAACTTCTTGTAGTTACCTTTCTTTAGTATACTCAGAGGAGATTCTGTCAGGAATGCTCCATCAATATCGCGCTCCACGCACGGTGAAAACATGAAAGTTAAATCGGTTCGAAACATAAATGAATCTGAAGTCAACAGTTCCAATGGAGCTGTCTTGTAAAAGTCTTCTAAAGCATAAATATCGTCTACATTCGTAAAGTTTAATTGTCTGGCATACGTTTTGGCAATCTCTAGAGGATTCCTTTGAACAGTAAATGCAGCAAGGTTTGCACCGCTTTCAGGTATAACTCTATGGAACAATCCTTCAGCAGATTTTGAAAGCATTAAGAGATCTACTGATGCAGAGCCCGCGCTGAAGCCTGCTATAGTGACATCGTCTGGGTTACCACCGAAACTGGCTATGTTATATTGGCTATTGTATATATAGCGCCACTTGATCCTTCATGCCAGCATTTCCTGGTACGTCCTCGGTGCCGAGACAGAGGAACCCATGAACACCTAGGCGGTAGTTAAACGTAACGGTGATCATATCTTTTGTTTTCATGAACTGTGTAGGTTTTAACCATTCGCCATAGCCCATTACGAAACCTCCCCAGTGAACATACACAACAACCGATAGTTTTTTTTCTTTCGTGTTTGGTACATACACGTTAGCAATTAAACAATTTTCCAATGTCTTTTGTGTTGGCTTGGTGTTTAATCCTGGAATTGGATGTTGTGGGCATATTACTTCCATGTCGATTGCATCGTATGGTTCCAACCAAACTGGTGGTGGTTGAGGTGCCTGGAATATAATTATAAGAAAGTAAATTAACATTACAATAGTACCTATCTTCTAATTTACTTTTTAGTCATCTGTTCGTCACAAAACATCGTAAAAATCGAGATATGCTATAACCTGTTTTTTTAAGCTTCCATAGTGGTAATTTAAAGCTAGAAATTAATAAAATAATTATCAAATTTAGTTGGAAAAAGGGCTAGGGAGATAAGGGGATAATGACTTGACGCAATTTGATAATGAGAAATTCAAAACCCAATATCATAAACAGTTATAATGCCACTACACCAACAAGGAAGCCATAATATGTATTACACTGATACTTATTTTGTTACCAACCTGTCTCCGTGATCCACTAATCACGTAATATGATACCGCAGTCATAACTCAGACTAATTGAACCATGACTAGCAGAAATTCAACTTCTTACTTCCAACTTGTTTACCTACAGTGTTGACCTCATCATAAATAATTATTTGCTCAGTTATGTTAATTACTTAATACGAAACGCAAAGAGGCTGTGCTTTAACAACAAAGAGGATTAATCAGGTTTTTTCGTCGCAATCTTTATTACTTACGAACTGAAAGCGAACTAAAGATACCTATAACTGCAAGTTTCTAAAAAATATTGTTATCAACTAAGATAGAACAACAAAATTCACAATCAGTTTAAAGATGGATATACTTACAGGTATTTTTTATCACCTTTAATAATTAAATTTGAATTATTTACTACATCACATTAAAAACCTCAAAAATAAAAGTATTTATCCACTATTTAATGGATGTTATTATACATATAGACCTTCCTCTTCCATCACTCTATCTATTAAAAAAACGCATCAAAATCCGTAGCGTAGTTTCAAAGATTCAAGCATACGACTTTGTTTTATACTATGTAGTGATGAATATCAGTGGGTGATAAATTAATGTTGGTTTTGTTTACTTATATTTTCCGTGTCCGTGTACCAAACATATAAATTCAGTTCAGTAATTATTAAGAGGAACTGTAACAAATTTTCGCATTTCAAACTAATGGCAACACTTTCTGCCTAGTTCCCTCACAAAAAAATGGAAAAGGCATTTCGATTTATACCTTAAATTTGTCTACACCAACAGGTGCTGTGGCATAGGGAATGTTGTAGAAAGTGTATAGATCCTCACTAGGATGCTTGCGCCCGCGCACCGGCCCTTGCGCAGTTTTCACTTCCAGCCACTCGTCGTCACCCAAAACAGCTGTCACACACAAAAGTACCACACACGTCCGCCACTCCATCGTCACGTTAGCAAACTAACTTACAATTGGATTATAGGCGGCATATTATCTTTCTAGTAGCAACAGGTATTAAAATTGTCTTAGTAAGCATGACAATGCATATTAAAATTTGATGCTAAATGTTTCTACGTTTCCAAAAACTTTGTTACTATGCCATAGCTATTTAGCTATTTATAGTTATTTAGTTTTTTATATTTTATTTAGCTGTTTAGTTATAAAGTATTATTTATTACTGGTTTCAAAGTTTCTAAAGATTTTTTGGCGACAGCGACATCTATCGCAACACATGCGAACTAATGAAACATCTTACATCGCGTTATTAGAGTTATCCGTGACATTAGCTCATCTAAAAAATCCCGATTTACATATAATATGTCGGGCAGTTAACCCACCAGACACAACACCCGTCTGGTCGGCGGATTATTTTCTATGAGGATTGAGGAACTTATTACACCTTGTTCCTCAAACCCCCCAAAGATTGTTGGTTTTTCAATCAAGTGATGAATGACCATAGCTCTCTACTTCATTCTTTATCATCACTTCCTCAAGCCTTCAAGCAGCGAGTCATACCGCTAGCCAGCAACCACGGCTTCATAGGGTATCTTGACCACCAGCATGCAGCGGAAGCGCATACCTGCAGGGCTATTGCGTATCTTTTTAATGACAGTGGCTAACCTATAGTGCCTTTCAATTACTGCCAAATGGTTCCATTTTGTACTAAACCATAACCAATTTGACAGTTAATCCATAGACAATATGATAGCCACCGTGATTTAAAAGATACGCAATAGCCCTGCTGGTCATCACCCTCAGCCTCATCAGCGACCTTGGCACAACACACTGTACTTTGGAAGGATAAAATGCTATTGTTAGAATACTTTTGAATTCATCTTGTGTTTTCAAAAATCAAAGAAATCAATCCGCATTCGTTTTTGCAATCTCTAGAGTAGTCTAGAGGGGTCTGGGATGTTTGCGCCCGCGCCGCGCACCGTTTTCACTTCCCGCCATTCGTCGTCAGCCAAAGCAGCCGTCATCACGCACAAAAGTAACACGTCCACCACTCCATAACTGTGTTTGCAATTTATATTATGGAGGCGTTAATAAACAATCTATATTTATTATCTCTCCGTACAGCGTAAGTTGGATCAGATTATAATTTAGTTGTAAATTTAAAAAAAAAACAAAAATCTAGACTAAATCTTTATACATTAAAAAAAAACAAGTCAAAGAGCATTACCTCTCCTCTATACCGTAATATTCTGTATTTGTATGTTAATATACAGGGTGTCCAAGAACCTGGCGTCCAACTGGATTCCCACGATGCCCCAAGTTCTAACAGTACTCAGAAAAATATTTTAAAAAATCCACCCCATGTACTTACAGAATTATACTGATTTCAAAAAAAAAGGGGAAATGAGCACCCTGTGACATACTTTTGAATGCTGTGACTGCTAATGCTGATAATTTCGATATTTCTTGGAGGTTTTGTAATCTAGGGTATTGCTGTGTCTAAATAGAATGTAAAAATAATGTACTTATTGTACCATTTTAAAATAAAATATTATTTTAACTAAAGGTGATATGGAAAACTATTGAATTTCGCAACTTTGACCGACTGTAGTGTAAAAAAAATGTACCAAAATAGTATGGCAAGTGACGTCAAATTTTGACGCGTTTATTCCTCTTTTTAAAAAGGTATAATACTTACACATTAATTTGAAAAAAAAAAATTTTGATAATATTTTTACTCAACAACCCAATTTTTACGATGTCTTACAGAATTCTTAGAAAGAAAAATTTACGACGAATTGAATCTAACCTCTAAAGAATTACTATTGTATGCTCATAAAAATAACAACAGGCCTCTCAAAAAACAGGTTAGACCGTAAGGGACGGTATGTGCATGCATCTCACCATAGTGATTCGTTATTACAACAGGAGGGAGCAAGACAGAAACTATCTTTGCGATTTGCTGGTTCTTCTTTATGGTACCCCATTATTCAGGTAAGAGTGAGGGAGAAAAAGGTTAGAGGTGCGAGTGAGATAGATAGTGACGCTATCTGGGATCGTGCTATTTAGGATAACAGTACGGTCAGTACGCGTCACTGCCTCCTGCCGTTACTACGCACCTCTCTCTTATTGTTACCATTGATCACGTACTACGATTTAAAGCTTTGTTTATTGGACTCGATTACTCTTTGTGCTCTGGACTTTGAAACGAACTCTTTACGACGACCTTTGCCTGTGTTTGGACAGTTTGTGTTTTGTGTGTGCTACCATGGCGACCTACACTCCGCAAGAATACGCAAATATGCACTACATTTATGGAGAATGTAGAGGTAATGGACGAGCTGCAGCGAGACTTTACAGAGAAAGGTATCCGAGGGCTACGCGATATCCCGACCATCGAGTTTTCATTAATGTGCACAGATCACTATGTGACGGGCGGTTCCCCAATCAAGTAGCTGGTGAAGGACGACCCGTAAATGACTTCATACGCGATGAAGTTTTAGAGGCGGTGTCGGCAAATCCAAGCATCTCTGTGCGAGGAATAGAAGCTGATACGGGGATACCGAAGAGCACAGCACACAGTATTCTCCAAAAAGAAGAATATCATCCGTACCACGTACAGCGAGTGCAAAGTCTTTTACCTCGAGACTATCCGAGCCGAGTCGCGTTTTGTGAAACAATCCTGCAAAAACATCGAGAAGACGAAAACTTTATCGACAAAATTTTGTGGTCAGATGAATCAACATTTAAGAAGGATGGCTACATGAACCTACACAACTTGCACGAGTGGCATGTGGAAAATCCGCACTTGATGCGAGAAGATAGATCCCAGTACCGGTTCAAAGTGAACATGTGGACCGGTATTCTCTGTGGGAATATTATTGGTCCATTTGAGATGCCCGAGAATTTGACTGGCGAATCATATTTAAATTTTCTTCAAAATGATTTGCCAAACTTACTAGAAGAGACCCCACCAGATATGTGGTTCCAACACGACGGCTGTCCAGCACATTTTCGCGTATCCGTTAGAGAGTTTTTGGACGAGCAATACCCGAACAGGTGGATTGGGCGATCAGGAACAATCCCGTGGCCAGCCCGCTCACCTGACTTAAATCCGCTGGATTTTTTTTTCTGGGGAACTATGAAGGAGCTCGTTTATGCGAAGCCCATTAATGACATCGCTGACCTTCGTGAGAAGATAACACAAGCAGTGCAGGTGATACGTCAAAAAAGTTACTCGCGAAACATAAAGCGGTCCTTTTTAAGGAGAGTGAGAACTTGTATTGCCGCGGGTGGTCAACATTTTGAACATTTATTGTAATAAAATATCTTTAAACTAACATTCTTTGCTTTTATTCTACTGGGAACCCATCTACCTGTGTGTATTTCCTTCTTGCTCACTCTTGGAACCGAAGTAAATAATAGTAGTAACATAACAGTTTCTAAGATAAGAAAGGGTCCGACAGTTACCGTTAGTAGGTAGGCACTTCGTAAAAATTGGGTTGTTGAGTAAAAATATTATCAAAAATTTTTTTTTTCAAATTAATGTGTAAGTATTATACCTTTTTAAAAAGAGGAATAAATGCGTCAAAATTTGACGTCACTTGCCATACTATTTTGGTACATTTTTTTTACACTACAGTCGGTCAAAGTTGCGAAATTCAATAGTTTTCCATATCACCTTTAGTTAAAATAATATTTTATTTTAAAATGGTACAATAAGTACATTATTTTTACATTCTATTTAGACACAGCAATACCCTAGATTACAAAACCTCCAAGAAATATCGAAATTATCAGCATTAGCAGTCACAGCATTCAAAAGTATGTCACAGGGTGCTCATTTCCCCTTTTTTTTTTAAATCAGTATAATTCTGTAAGTACATGGGGTGGATTTTTTAAAATATTTTTCTGAGTACTGTTAGAACTTGGGGCATCGTGGGAATCCAGTTGGACGCCAGGTTCTTGGACACCCTGTATATTACTAGCTGACCCACGCAACTTCGTCTGCGTCACAATAACATATAGCTTACAACCTTCCTCGATAGATCGCCTATCTGACATAGTAATATTTTTTCAATTAGTTTTCTAATGTTGAAAGAATTTTCAAAGTCGTCAGAGTAATTTTTGAGTTGAATGCAAACAAAAAATCTAATCTTTCCTATCTATAATATTAGTTTAGATTACCTTAGAATATAATATTTAAGTAAGAATTACTATAGGTAGGTACATATCATCATCATCATCATCAGCCTTATAGTGGTCCCACTGTAGACTCAGGCCTCATCTCTAGGAGAGGGATGGGCTATAATTGACCACGCGGGCCCAGTGCGGATTGGTAGATGTCACATATCTTCGAATTTTTGGTTCTAAGATAATATGCCGGTTTCCTCACGATGTTTTCCTTCACCGTTTTAAGAGCAGTGGCACGTGATTAAATAAATTACACAAAGTAATGCGCCTGCCTGGGTTCAAACCTACAACCAACTGTTCGTAAGTCCGGGCCGCGACCACTGGGCCACCACTGCTCACAAAACAATAACACCTTGTAAATATTATGGTGCAATTAAATAATTTGAATTTGAATTTCCCGGAGGCTAGAATCTCCACGTATCTACATCGGGACACGAGGACGTAATTATTTTGTCGCGTGTACATTTTAACATTGCGATATCTTCTAAGATATTTGTTTAAACTATATAGAGTAGAAAGCACAAATATTCTATTTTAAATTTCCGTTCTAACAAACCCATTTATTTAGATATAGATTAATACCATATGAGTTAAATAAGCTTCGCAAAAAATAACTCTATTGAGCCTAACATTTCGATAGTAAAAGATGGTTACAGTGAGTCAATCTTAGTAGATAGATATAATATGCTATCGGGGACTTATTTGTAGAACTTTTAAAAAGGAACATTACTTTCATACATAATATTTGCATAACTTAAACCATTTTCGCAGCGCACGCAACGGAAGCTCTCAATAAGGAATATCGTTTCCCGTTTTTGCAACATTTTTCATTTATGCTCCACTCCTATTGGTCGTAGCGTGATGTTATATAGCCTTAAGCCTTTCTCGATAAATGTACTATCCAACACAAAAATAAGTTTTCAATTCTAACCAGTTGATCCTGAGATCTTAGCGTTCAAACAAACAAACAAACTCTTCAGCTTTATAATATTAGTATAGATTAGTGTTTATTTTTATATGTGTTTAAATTTGTATGTATGTATATTTTTTATGAATAACTCAATTGAAACAATTGAACTCAAGCTACACTATAACACAGTATAAATATTGACAGTACCGAAACTAAGCCTAGTTGATGCGATAACTACCTACGCTCCATTGAAGCCATAGGGTTGTCCCTTTTATGCCCGGTTGCTTCAATAAAGTTAACTTGCAGAACTATAGGTCTTTAACTTTGTCATTGCGTCGCGGTTGGACGACAGTCGATAAGGGCTCCCCCGAGTCTGCTATTCAATAGTGTCAGAATGATCTATCACTGATCTCATAATTGTTGATTTTGACAAGTTTGGTGTTGTCAAAATCAACAATTATGAGACCAATGATAGACCATTCTGACACTATTGAATAGCAGACTCGGGGCTAAGATCTCGTGCGCCCGTTGGAGTGGGCGCGCGCTATCCTTGGCCGCAGCGCACGGGGCTCATGAGCGGCTGCAATCCGTACCGCGTTTCAACCTGAATACGTGTATGATACCTACCTAGGAAAGCCATAACATAAAAAACACAAAAACAAAGTTTTCAAATCGGTTCATAAATGAGCGAGTTATGCGGAAAAAAATATACAAAAAAAAAAACCCAAACAAACAAAACAATTGGGAACCTCCTTCTCTTTAGACGTCTGATAAAAATACTTCCTTCTGCTGATGAATCCGAGTTGACACAGCCGTATACCGCGCTATACGTTCGTGGCATTTAAATAAATATGGGGAGATAAACTTATACATGACCACCCGTTTCGGCGCGGCACGCACAACTGAGAGCACTGCGAAGTCAGCTTGGGCGCCCTGTAGATGCGCATGTTTGTGTGAGTGTGCGATTTCGAGCGTTTGTAGGCAGTTTCCGTACTGTCCATATTTAAATTTTGCTATAACCGAGAAATGGTTTGTTGTACAAGGTGTATTTGCAAGCTTTAGTATTTAAAATGTAATAATATCATCATTATCAACCCAGAATTAGTTTACTATACAAATTTTATTTTACAATTCAACTCGTGTTTTGGGCGGTGGTTTGGGTGGTGGCATGGCATCCCGGTAGTATTTCTCATAAATGTCATCCCAGAAGCGAGTGCGATCTTCCAAGAGGGTCCTGTCGTGTAGTTCCAGCTTCTCACCCAGGTCCATGTATGGTGACCTGTCCGCGCCTACTGCCGGCCACGCAGGCAGCGACGATCCTTCAGGCACAGGTTTTCTAAAAGGCAATATAATAAAATAACAATCAAAGTGGGGTAGTAAAGGGGTATGACTAACCGGTCTATTTATCAACATCTAGAGTTCCCCAAGGTTCTCACTTGGGTCCAATCCTTTTGTTAATAACATAACTCTTTTGGTCGTCAATATAATAACATAATAAATATGTATGTGTGTGTGTGAGTGTGTGTGTGTGTGTATATATAAGGTGCTATAAAAATATCTGCCACGGCTTTAATGGGAGGTAGTATTGTGTTTATAGATTACAATAGTGAAGAAATTTCGTACCTCGGAACAGTTAATTCAATTTGAGAAAATAAAGTAGTTAAAATAACATTGACTCTACTCTGCATAATGTGGTTCACAAATTAGGTACGCGCGATGTGTAGCTTCGTCAATGAAAACAACTGCTATCTCTTTCCATCTGTTCTTTGAATGAAAACTGATATCAGCTGACTAGTTCGTCACTACCTAATCTACTAGGTACGCAATAATACCTACGCCAAGTGTTTTAAAAGTGCAATTACTTACCAGCTACCGCATTCTTCCAAAAAACTGACGTAAATAAGATGATAAACTTCCCATCACACTTAAAACAGGCTTTGGACTGTCAAGTTAGTGTAAGAATCGCATTTTTTTTCTATTATTTTTAAACAATAGGTACTTACCTAGATTAACATCAAATAACGATAAATTACAGTAACTTGGCGTGTTTAAAAGTTAATCATCTTATTTACAACAATTGCACCGTATTTACACTTATTTACACACTCCCTAACTACTTATCTACAAAACTGTTGCACAAGTCCGCCTTCGCGTTGCACACAAATGTAGGCACGCTTACGTACATGTCTCTTTACTTTATCTAATGTGTCCGTTTCACTTTTAACTTGCCTAAATGCACGTTTGATGCGCCTTTTTAGTTCTTCCACACTTCTAATGTCATGTCCGGTTTGGCCGTAAACAAGGTCCTTTACACGACCCCACAAAAAAAAGTCTAGAGGGGTTAAATCCGGCGAGCGAGGAGGCCACGGCACTGGCCCTCCTCGGCCTATCCACCTTTCACCGCCGTACCACACACCGTTTAAAAAGTCCCGTACGCTGATGGCGAAATGAGGTGGCGCTCCATCATGTTGAAAATGTAGCCCTCTTATCTCTTCAAGAGGAATACGTTCCAACATTCTTCTCACACGGGTTCGTAGTAAGCGCAGATACGTGTCTCCGTTCAGTCTGTCCAAGAACACTGGACCTAGAATTCTGTGGCCGAGTATCCCGGCCCACACATTAACACTAAAACGAGTCTGAAAGTGGTCAGGCCGCACAACACGAGGATTCGCCTCAGTCCAATAATGCGCATTGTGTATGTTGAACATACCAACCCGTGTGAATGTGGACTCGTCAGTCCACAGAATGTTGCGGCGTTCTTCTCGAATCCAATTACAAAACGTGAGGCGAGCCGCGTAGTCATGTGGATGTAATTCTTGGACTCTTGTGAAGTGGTAAGGATGGAGCCCTTCCCGATTTAAAAGTCGCCACACGTAGTTGTCGCTCACGTCGAAGACTCGAGCAGCATCCCTGGTGCTGGCAAGAGGGTGACGCCGGAAGAAGTCTAACACTTCCTCTTCGAGTTCGGCAGAGTATGGAGGCCTGCCTGCGTCGACCGGAGGCGGGTCAAAGCGGCCGTGTTCTCTAAACCTGTACACGGCATCCAGAATGGTATGATGGCTGACTCGCACACCAAACCTCTGCTGGTATAAGTTTACGGCATGCGCAGTTATGGAGTTACACTCGCGGTAGCACAACACCATTTCAAGATATTCTTGATTGGAATACCGACGTCTGGGAGGCATTTTTAAAAAAAGCGCGCGCGATATTCCCGTCGCTGATCGCTAAAACTAACTATCGAGCGGGCGGGAGGCGACTGGCGAGCGGGCGGTCGGCTGGCGCGTGCGACGAACGGGGTAGTGCGGGTGAGGGTGGGGGCGCGCGGGGAGCGACTGGCGAGCGGGCGGTCGGCTGGCGCGTGCGACGAACGGGGTAGTGCGGGTGAGGGTAAGGGCGCGCGGGGCTGCGCTTTGACGACCGAGTGGCCGCCGCGTACGGCGGCATTGTTTGATCAGAATGGCAACAGTTTATGTAGGTACGTCGCCGGCGTTTTTGAATGAATTCGGTGCGGTGCGGCAACAGCTTATAAGTCTACGGGATGGTTTTATGCTAAAAAATCAATTCAAATTTATACGTAATTATTTTTGTATGAAAAAAAATATGACAAATAATCAATAATTTATCTTTACTTTTGTAATCTATAAACACAATACTGTCTCCCATTGCAGCCGTGGCAGATATTTTTATAGCACCTTATATATATATGTGTATGTTGCTGATGGTTTAAAGACCTTCAAAGAAATAAACTCAATGCGTCTACTCCGGTCTGACCTACAAAACCGAATGTCCGGATGATGTGCGATCAATTGCTACCACATCATGGAAATCACAGCAGAAATAAAAGTTTTTAATTTTACAGTAAAAACTTACCCGGTTTTAATAAAGTTACGCCAGATTTCACGAATTATCTTCTTCATGTTCTTTAACTTTGGGGTCGCAAGAGATTCATCATGGTGTGTCATGTTTTTACAATCCATCACAGCAAATGTTTGAGCGCAGTGTGTAGCTCCTTGTATACTAGTGTACGGCACTACCGGAGTGTCTTCTTCCACAAAGGAGAATTCGTACAAGTAAATTTGATCGTTGCCGGCCTCTACGTACAGCTTCACTGCTCTAAGCATTGAATATGTAAAAAAACATCTGAATAGAAATCAACATATCCTAACACGTTTCCATCGCCAACTGGCTCGTCACCAAAATAAAATTTCTTGATTTTGTTGGCTACTACATCTCGTTCTTCTTCAGATTCAAACTTCAAATCAGCTGGTAAGAAATCGGTAAACTTTTCATTCATGCTGTGCTTCCAAGAGTCGAAGAAACCTATCTCCATCAGACCTTCCATGTTTGCAAAACCATACAACACTGGTAACTTTTTGAAGTTGCCGTTCTTTAGTATGCTCAGAGGGGATTCTGTCAGGAATGCTCCATTTGTATCACGCTCCACACATGGTGAAAACACGAAGGTAGCATCAGGACTATCCATAAATGAAACTGAATTCAACAGTTCCAATGGAGCTGTCTTGTAAAACTCTTCTAACGCATAAATATCGTCTACATCCGAGAAGTTAAGTTTTCTGGCATACATTTTAGCAATCTCTATAGGATCCCTTTGAACTGTAAATGCGGCAAGGTTTCCACCACTTTCGGGTATAACTCTGTGGAACAATCCTTCAGCAGATTTGGATAGCATTAAGAGATCTACTGCTGCCGACCCCGCACTGAAACCAGCAAGAGTGACATCATTAGGGTTACCACCGAAGCTGGCGATGTTTTGTTGTACCCAGTGCAGTAGCGCCACCTGATCCTTCATGCCAGCATTGCCTGGTATGTCATCGGTGCCGAGACAAAGGAACCCATGAACAGCTACGCGATAGTTAAATGTAACGATGATCATATCTTTATTCTTCATTAACTGTGTAGCTTTAAAAATTTCACCAAAGCCTCCTACAAAAGCTCCTCCGTGAACGTACACTACGACCGTAAGGTTTTTCTTATTCGTGTTCGGGACATACAGATTTACAATCAGACAATCTTCTTCATAGGTTTTTGGAAAGGCTGGATGGAGAATGATTTTCTGTGGGCACATTACTTGTTTGGCGATAGCGTCGTATGGTTCTGACCACACGGGTGGTGGAAGAGGTGGCTGGAAAAGAAATACAAGATATACTTAAACTGCACTGTCGCAACTCAATGATATGAATAAAATAAATACAAAGATTAATAGGGATGTCGACTACCTAAAATATATGATTCTGTTTAGTCCGTCCATCGTCCGCCAGTAAGTATCGATAAATATTGGCTAAGTGTTTTTTGTTTTATCAAATTAATCGAAATTTACAAACATAAAACGCGTCAAAAATCATGAGTAGGGGCTTGTGAACGTTGCTTTTAGGTAAAAAATGTACTGAAATGAACACTAGTTTTAAAGCATTTTATTATCTTCTTTTTCTGTTTACGTGAAAAAAGAAAACGAGTCCAATATTTTTTGGTGATCTAATTTTCATGGACTAATTAGATTTTTTTGTCGTCTACACTAAGGTAAAAAATATTAATTAATCAGAACAAAGGTATTATTTGTTTTTTTTATCTTTTTATTGTTTATTTAGGACCTAAGGTAGGTACATATCGATAAATACAATATAATTTTATAATTACATATTATCAGCAACCTCATCAAGGTTATTATCGGTTATTTGTTTATACCAAAAATCGAGAACTTTATAGTTCTACCTAGGTAATGATATTATGTTAAATAATTGATAAAGTTCTTCCGAACTACGGGCTCTACAGAGGGCCATAATCGATAATTATCCAGAATTATATGGATGTTGTACTGTATACCGCAAATTAAATCTCTAAGTCGCATAGTTACAAAAAATAAAACCAAAAATACTATGGAAATTTTGGTAATTTCATGAATTGGAGTCCCAATTCAATTTAATGCAATTATTTATTGCAATCACACATGTGTTTTACAAGATCTTATATTAAAAATATAGCTCACATGGACCCTGTCGGGCACAACAATTTTATACAATATTGGTAGTAGTATTTCAAGATAATTCAGCAATCATTAGAAATTAATGAGTTTATTCTAATAAGCAAAATCATAGAAAAATATGTAAAGTAATATAAACAAAAAAAGAAAGAAAATGGTCAAAATAAAGTTATAGTCAAATGCGGTCATGATGTCATTAAAATAATAGTCAAAATACAGTCATGATAAAGAAATGATCCCCAAATAGATGCAACAGAAAAGTTATTTGTCCTTAAATAAATTATTTTACCTTATACTTATCTTTACCCATGGGTGTTGTGGCGTAGGGTATATTAAAGAAGGTGTATAGATCTTCGCTAGGGTGCTTGTGCCCGCGCACCGGTCCTTGCGCAATTTTCACTTCCCGCCATTCATAGTCAGCTAAAACAGCCGTGACGCACCAAAGTACCACACTCGTCCGCCACGCCATCGCTTTGTTTGCAAACTGATTCAGAAAAATGTATGGAGTCGCATTTATAAGTGATTTTTTATCTCTCAGGAGCTTATCTCCTATTAGTTAGGAGAAAACAAAGGCAAAATTCGGATAATAATATTGTCAAATGACCGTGATTAAGCATAATTTTTTTTAAAGCAGAGTAAAACCAGCGGCCTACCCTAGTTCCGTTTGGGTTAACAAAGGCGAGGTGGAAGGTATATCAGTGTTTAATTTTTTATTGTTGAGCTATTTTACAAAACAGACGTTGACTCGAAATAACTTGTTATGAATAATATTAAACCATCAGGGGAGTAGCACCCAATGCTATTTACACTACCGGCAAGTTTATATTTTATGCGCACTTGCGTTCGATCCATCACACTAATATTATAAAGGCGAAAGTTTGTGAGTGTGTATGTTTGTTACTTCTTCACGCAAAAACTACTGAACGGATTTAGAATTTCGAATTTTTCATTATTTTTTAAATTCGAACGCAGATAGTTTATAACCTGGATTAACATAAATATGATAGTTTTTATCCCGATATTATCTTCTCGTAGGATAATTTTCGAGTTGTAGCGGGTGAAGCCGCTGGCAACAGCTAGTAGGTAAGTAATAAAAGCCTTCTGGGCAACACCAATCGTGGTAACACTATCTGGGCGAAATATGTCGCATAACAATATATCGGGGAGCAAAATCGACTCCATTTAATAAGCCCTACCCGCTAGCAGTTATCGTACAACCAGAAGTCGCATGCGCGGTTATGAGCATGCTAATTACCAACAATATAATTCGATCCCTTCTACGTAGACATTTACTATAACCCCGACCAGATATTCGTTTAGTAGATGTCGTTGCATGTCTCATTCTTGATTATAATTAATAAATTCTTCTTGAAAACTATAAATTCATATATCTTTTGATAGAGAGCACCAATTCCGATGAAACAAAGACTAAGTAATACCCCAAGTTACGCACAATATTTTTGTGCCAAAGTTACTTATATGTCGCAGACTGAACACCGAGGCACAATAATTAATTAGAGTTGTTTTTGATTATTGTTAGTTTAGAATAACGCTATCTATCATCCTTTGTCGGAAACGTCAAGCATTGTACTTGGGTGAGGTCGATGCAGAGCGTGGCAAGTCTGGTTTAACAGCTGTGAGTTGACAGATGTCAGATATCAGTTGTCAGTGGTTGATTGTCGTTGACATTGGACGCATTTGACTTGAGGGACGTTACTTTTGGTTGACACTTTTTGGTGAGACACGAGCGCGAACGGTCGTTTTGCCCGCCTGTATCGAACTTGCCGCGTTTCCGTACTTAATCCATTTCCATCGGCTTGATCGTTTAAGATTTTGTTAACTTGTTATCGGGAGTAAATAAATAGGCGGTAGTAATCAGTGTTAAGGTGGAAGCTCACATCTGGCCCGCGAAATTCTAATTTTCTTACGTTTTTGGCAATTTGCAGGCCAGTGCTTGGTTGTATGTTTATGAAAATTTGATTTGCGACTGTAAGACGTATGAAGTTACCGAATTATAACCATCAAAATTACTAACTACTAAAGAACGACGACTAAATTACTAAAGAATGACTTTTACATGCAAAAATCAATCTTGACATGAAAATGAACTTGAAGGGTTGTATTGATAATTTTGATGGTTATAATTCGGTAACTTCATACGTCTTACAGTCGCAAATCAAATTTTCATAAACATACAACCAAGCACTGGCCTGCAAATTGCCAAAAACGTAAGAAAATTAGAATTTCGCGGGCCAGATGTGAGCTTCCACCTTAAGACTATTATTTCGTAACTCCACCATGTCGAACTTGGACTCTGCCAACGATGTAACCGAAATAGTTGAACCACCTTCGATATATATTTGTTTCGTAATTTTTGTTTGTTCATTAAAATTAGAGCAATGACTGAAATTAAGCGTAATTTTCTTATTATTATCATTAGGGTGGTCAACTTGTGAAACAATATTTATTAATCTAATGCCAAACTCCTTGTCGCAAATATCGACCAATCAAATCTCGAGAATTTATTTGCACCAAAGAGTTTTGAATTTCGAATCTTAGCGCAAGGAGTTTGTGTAAGCATTGAAATAGAGACCGGATATACTTTTGTGTTCCAAATTCAAACACCAAAATAGTGAATAAAAACAAAACAGTGAATAAAAGGCCTTTTTATTCACTGTTTTGCGTGAATAAAATAAGCTTTTTAGAGTAGGTATGGTATAAAGATATATAATAATAATAATAATATTCCACAACTATCACACAACGCCATCTAGTCCCAAGCTAAGCTGAGCTTGTGTTATGGGTACTAGACAACTGATAAACATACTTATATATTTCTAAATACATACATATTATAGATAAATTACACCCAGACATAGAACAAATGATCGTGCTCATCACACAAACATTTGTCCTGGGTGGGAATCGAACCCACGACCTCCGGCATAGCAGTTAGGGTCACTAACCACTAGACCAACAGGCCAGTCAAATTTATAGATAGATATAGATTAAGATAAGCTAATGTTTTATAAATATTGGGATTTTAATGATTGCACACTTGAAATTAGGATGTTTATGAAACGGCATTGCACAATGTTGTGAAGATGGTGGCGAATACGATTTTAATGGACAAAACTCAATTTATAATTTTTAACTACAACTAAATAAGTTTCTATAAGTATTTATAAACTAGAAAGTCATAAGATTAATCCAAGTGGCATAGAATGTAACATGTTGCCATCGATCACTAATTAATTGGTCAATGCATGTTGACGGTAACTCTATGCTTCACCCTCACGATACATAAAGTACAAGGGATGACACGCGATAAATCAGTAATCAATGTGGACTAGTGCAGCTTGAGAACACTTTGTATGTATTGTGCATGTCTAGCATATCGCGGTTGCGACTCTTTAGTTTTAAGTAATAAAGGTTAGTTTTGTGTGTCATTGACTAGCGAGTTTGATGGATGTCACTCCCTATGCATATCTACGGTTGTCAAAAATCTGTCGAAGCCAACGCCTCTTTTACAACTTATATCATGTTATGTTTTACAACTAGTTATTTTATTTCCAACTACTCAGAGGTCACTTTAAAGTCCATAGATCAAGTTATTTAGGTCTTTTTAAAGTCCATAGATCAAGTTATTTTAGGACCATGCAAATTAGTTTCTGAAATAGTCTTTTGAAGAAAGAACTACACAGGTTTGAAAGGATCTGCCCAGTCAGAGCAAGCATTTTCAATGATCATGTTGCTCGACTCATAACCTAAGAAGCTCAACGAGACGATAAACAATACCAAAGAAAAGACATTTGGCAATTACACTTTTACAAAGACAATTTAAGTACTAAAAAACTAACCGGGTAAATTAAAAAAAAAATTGTATGAGACCTCCGCGCCAGTTTTCTCTACCAAACGAACATTACATCACGAAAATAGGACGATTATTCAAGGTGTTAACGGTGTACAAAAATACAAAATAATGTTGACCTCCTATTTCCTTAAAAACCGGATAAAATGTACTTTATTTCTTGAAAGATTAATTTTACAATTCAACCCGTAATAA
The DNA here is from genome assembly GCA_932274075.1 of Diarsia rubi. NCBI lineage: Eukaryota > Metazoa > Arthropoda > Insecta > Lepidoptera > Noctuidae > Diarsia > Diarsia rubi. Next base: position 9,020,402 of record OW026414.1, read on the forward strand.
AAGGACAAAAAACACCTACAGGTAGGTAATTTACAACTTTATAATTCAACATGTGGTTTAGTTGGTGGGGTTGGTGGTGGCACGGCATCTCGGTAGTATCTCTGATAGATGTCATCCCAGAAGCGAGTGCGTTCTTCTAAGAGTACCCCACGTAGTTCCAGCTTCTTATCCAGCACCATGTATGGTGACCTGTCCGCGCCTACTGCCGGCCACGCAGGTAGCGACGAACCATCAGGCACCGGCTTTCTGTTAAGTTCGAAAGTACCTATGTTAGTTAAAACGAGCTCTCTGGAGAACTAAGCATTTGTGTGGGCTTTGTAAGGTAAGTTGATTAAACTAAGACATAACAAACGGGAACTTATTTTACTTACCCAGTTTTAATGAAGTTGTGCCAAATTTCACGCATTATCCTCTTCATTTTATGTAATTCTGGGCTCGCAAGATTCTCATCAGGATTTGAAAAGCTACCACTACCGTCCATTACGGCCATTGATTGAGCGCAGTGGTCTGCACCTCGAATGTCAGTGTGAGGGACGATGGGAACATTCTTATCTACAAAAGAATATTCATACAAATATATTTGATTGTTGCCAGCCTCCACCTGCAATTTAGTAGCCCTTAGCATGGAATACGTAAATAAGACATCCGAAAAGAAATCAACATATCGTAAAATGTTGTCTGCACTGACTGGCTTGTCACCAAAATAGAACTCCTTGACCTTATTTGCCACTTCTTCTCTTTCTTCTTCAGACTCAAACGTCAAGTCAGGTGGCAAGAAATCTGAAAACTTTTCATTCATCCTGTCCTTCCAAAAATCGAAGAAAGCTATCCGCATCAGTCCTTCCATTTGAGCAAATCCATACAACACAGGTAACTTTTTGTAGTTGCCTTTTTTTAATATACTAAGAGGAGATTCTGTCAGAAATGCTCCGTCTCCTGTATCACGCTCCACACACGGTGAAAATAAGAAGGTAGAATCGGTTCGGTCAATAAATGAAATTGAATTCAAAAGTTCCAGTGGAGCTGTTTTATAAAACTCTTCTAATGCATAAATATTGTCTACGTTTGTGAAATTAAGTGTTCTGGCATACGTTTTTGCAATCTCTAGAGGATCCCTCTGAATAGTAAATGCGGCGAGGTTTCCACCACTTTCAGGGATGACTCTGTGGAATAATCCTTCAGTCGACTTTGACAACATTAAGAGATCTACTGCTGCGGATCCGGCACTACCACCTGCAATGGTAACGTCATCTGGGTTGCCACCGAAGCTGGCGATGTTCTGTTGTACCCAGCGCAGCAGTGCCACCTGATCCTTCATGCCAGCATTACCTGGTATATCTTCGGTGCCAAGACTAAGGAAACCGTGAACGCTTAGGCGGTAATTGAACGTCACTATGATTATATCTCTCGTTTTCATGAGCTGTGTATATTTAACCATCTCACCAAAGCCCAATACAAAACCTCCTCCGTGAACGTACACTACGACCGAAAGGTTTTTCTTATCTGTATTTGGGACATATACATTGGCAATCAGACAATTTTCTTGTATTATCATGGTTTCCGGAACGACTGGATGAGATATGATATATTGTGGGCACATTACTCGCTTATCGATAGCATCATATGGTTCCAACCAAACAGGCGGCGGAAGAGGTGCCTGGAAAGGAAATTCAGATGTTTAGTAAGTATACATTGATTTATATTAATTTAAAATCAATAAATGACCATGCTTATTTTTGACCATTGTCGTACTAGTAATTTCTATCCGGTAATGTGAAGGAACTAAAACTGTTGTTGATCAATCTAGATATCTAAAATCTGCACGTGGTATGATCTACCTGGCTAAACCGCAAACCGTCACCGTAAACTGTTGCAAATCTTAAATATGCGGTTCAGATCTTCACGATACTCGACTCTTTTAACATTTTATGAAAATTATTTTTAAGTAGTTAGCTAAAATTCAGCAAAAATGTTTTGGCAAAGAGCCAAATGAATGTCCATTAAAAAAACGAATTCGTATGATCACCTTATATTTATCTTCACCGACGGGTGCTGTGGCATAGGGGATGTTCAGGAAAGTGTATATATCCTCGCTGGGGTGCTTGCGCCCGCGCACCGGCCCTTGCGCAGTTTTCACTTCCCGCCATTTGCCGTCAGCCAGTACAGCCGTCACATACAAAAGTACCACACACGTCCGCCACTCCATCGCTGCGTTCGTAAATTGATTCAGAATAATGTAATTAAGCGTTTTTATAAGCGAAATATTATCTCTCAGTAGGTAAGTTCCTGATAAAAAAAGCTGTCATATAATCATGATATTATTATATATAAAAACTATTTAACAAAAAAAAAAAACTGAAAAAGACATTAGCATAACTGTATCTTATTGCAACTCTCCAAAAAAATGGGTCCAGGTGACATAGAGTACAGAATGTGAAAACACTGGCATTATTCGAGTTAGAACCAAACAACAAGGTATACGACAACTACATAATGAACGAACGCCAACTGAAATGCAGATACTGAGAGGGCTACTCACTCTATCCATAAAATGTATATTTAACTTTCATTATTTCATTGCTTTTCCTAATGAGGGCCTTTGACCGCTTTACGTCTTCATCCTCAAGCACTCGATGACAGCCACGGCCCAGCTAGGTCTAAAGTACTCATCGAGGTGCAGAAAATGAGCCCAAACACAATATAGCTAATGTAAACAAGTACCCCGTAGTATTTCTCGTAGATGTTACGCCAGAAGCTAACTCGGGCTGGCGATAGGGCGTCACGAAATCTCAGCGTCTGTCACAAAGATATAGACGTATTGTCAACATTGCCACAGACATACTGGACAAAACAGACTGAAACTTCTGGATTGTGACTTACCCAATGTAATTGACTAAAAGGAAAGCCACCATCAAAATTTTCCTAAATGAAAATCATTATATGATCTAACTGCCACACTCAGAAACGTTTAATAATTACTCAAATCGTCAGTTACTTAAGGTTTTGTATGTCAAATCTTTATTATGTGACAGCTTAAGTAATCATAACATATTATTATCTCTGAGTTCAGCAGTAAGGTATATACTATTCATCTGTTTGACAACACTGCTTAATCACTATAAAGAAATATTACATAAGATGTAGGCATTTAAAAAATATTTTGCACGTAATTATTTTAGCCGTTAACATCTATCTACCCGTAAGTTTAGTGAGTGCTGAACTATTGGGCCGCTCATTAAAAAACTGGTTTTCTGTCAACATTTTATACACAGGTTCTTTTGTGTTTATGGTTTTATATTAAATGTATTGCAAATTGTTTCCTTAAACTAAGTTGTTTAAGAAATTAAGATTGTTTCTGTATAATCAAACTCTTATTATTAGTTATTATTATTATTATTCTTGGAAATTCTTTATTATTAATTAATTAATTATTGCTAACACTTAGTTTGTAAGCTTGCAATTCTACTAATAAATATGGATGTCTTGGGATGAATCTGAAATAAATGATTTATTATTTTTATTATAGGTTATTTTTAAATATGGAAGTTGCCGCGCTGCATCCTGTATTTAAACATAACATCACGTCTGTAATCTTCTAAAGGTTTGTCAGAGGTGTAGGTACCCATTAGTAGGTCCTCCACATTTCGCCAGAATTATGTTGAAGCCTCAGTCCCGCCCAAAAGAGGGCGACCCTATTACTATAACCGAGCACAAATACAGATCCCGTGGCTTCTACTAAAAAATCCTTATTTATACAATGAAATATTACTTAAATATTTCAGTAGACCGTATTTAACTGATGAAATTTCTTAAATTCAAAGAAAATAAACAATAATTTTATCCCGAAAGACCGTATCCCGAAAATAAGATTAAATTAATCTGATCTGCTGTTGTTTTGGTTTACACACGGTATGATATTCACAATCAGACGCGTGATACGCGGTACACATAGTCACTATGACCACATAATTTTATAAATACGATATTTATAAAAATATCTGGTCATCGTGACATTCAGATATAATCGAACAAGATTAGGTCGTAAATAGCCTATATCAATAAAATAATCTTATGTTATACTAGCTGACCCACGCAACTTCGTCTGCGTCACAATAATCTATACTATCTATACTAATATTATAAAGCTGAAGAGTTTGTTTGTTTGTTTGTTTGAACGCTAAGATCTCAGAATCTACTGGTTGGAATTGAAAAAATATTTTTGTGTTGGATAGTCCATTTATCGAGGAAGGCTTTAGGCTATATAACATCACGCTACGACCAATAGGAGTGGAGCATAAATGAAAAATGTTGCAGAAACGGGAAACGATATTCCTCATTGAGAGCTACCGTTGCGTGCGCTGCAAAAATGGTTAAAGTTATGCAAATATCATGTACGAAATAAATGTTCCTCTTTACAAGTTCTACAAAAAAGGCCGCTACAGCATATATCCATCTATTAAGATTGACTTACTGTAACCATTTTTTACTATTGAAATGTTAAGGTAAATAGAATTATTTTTTGCGAAGCTTATTTAACCCCTATGGTTTTAATCTATATCTAAATAAATGTGTTTGTTAGAACGGAAATTTAATATAGAAAATTTAATATAGAGTATTTTTTACTCGATATATGTCGATATAGTTTAAACAAATATCTTAGAAGATATCGCAATGTTAAAATGTGGTGCGACAAATAATTACGCGGTCCGCTCTCGCGTCCCGATGTAAATACGTGGAGATTCTGGCCTCCGGCAAATTCCAATTCAAATTATTTACTGCACCATAATATTTACAAGGTGTTATTGTACATTGTTTTGTGAGCAGTGGTGGCCTAGTGGTGGCGGCCCCAACTTACGAACAGTTGGTCGTTTGAACCCAGGCAGGCGCATTACTATGTGTAATTTATTTCATCACCACTGTTCTCCAAAACGGCGAAGGAAAACATCGTAAGGAAACCGGCATAACTTAGAACCAAAAATTCGAAGATATGTGACATCTACCAATCCGCACTGGGCCCGAGTGGTGGATTACAGCCCATCCCACACCTAGAGAGGAGGCCTGAGTCCCTGCAGTGGGAACAATATAGGCTGATGATGATGATGATGATTGTATATTTAACAGTAAGAGATAGGTAGGTAGTACAAACAGTAATTCTCAGTTTAATAATGTAATCTAAGGTTCTATCTAATATTATAGAGGAAAGATTAGATTTTTTGTTTGTGACGATTTAACTCAAAAATTACTCAGACGCCTTTGAAAATTCTTTCAACATTAGAAAGCTAATTAAAAAAATATTACTATGGATAGTACATGTCTACCAAAGAGGCATTGCCCGTTTTCTTCGTAGATCTGGAGCCAAACAAGAACAACAAAGAAATATTTAAATTGAGGTACCTTAGTCAAATGAGAGTGACTTTTGAAGCTCCTTATAAGAAAAAAGAAATAATGCAATGCAAGAGATGCCAGAGGTTTGGACACACCAAAAATCAGTGTTTCAGACCATTCAGATGTGTGAAATGTGGTAATGATCATCCCACTACTACATGCACCAAAACACCAGAGACAGATGCTACATGTGCAAATTGCCAAGAAAGACATCCTGCAAGCTACAAGGGCTGCTTAAAATATAAACAATACAAGGAAAGAATATTAAAAACTAAACCAACCAATAAATACAACAACACAGCTCTGAATACAAATTATCAGATCAACATATTGGACGAGACAGCAAACAAAAACTTAACACAAAATAGTCACACAGAAAAAAGAAGTTATGCGGATGCAACAAAAAACCGACTACCAACTGAAGGCATACCGGACCCAGAGAAAGGTTCAGACAGATTAGAACAAATGTTCGCCAAATTCCAACAAATCATGATCAGCATGATGGACAAAATGATGGATAGAATGATCCAACTCATCTCAAGCCTAATAACAAAATGATTAACTCACTTCGAGTAGTCGCTTGGAACGCCAACGGCTTGACAGACCGACGTCAGGAGCTTCAAACATTCCTTCAGATTGAAAAAATTGACATAGCTTTAATTTCTGAAACAAAATTCACTGCAAGATCTCACTTCACTATACAAAACTACACAGTGTACACAACAGAACATCCATCAGGAAATAGTCATGGCGGAACTGCAGTAATAATTAAAAACAATATTAAACATTATGAACTGGAAAAATACCATACGGATAAAATACAAGCCACGTCAATAAAAGTGATATTCAATGATAAAGTTGAGACCACATTTTCTGCAGTTTATTGTCCACCCAGACATACGATAACTAAAAATGACTACAACACGTACTTCTCTTCACTCGGCTCCAGATTTATATGTGGTGGAGACTGGAATGCAAAACACACTTACTGGGGCTCACGATTAATCACACATCGTGGAAGGCAACTACATGGTACAGTACAAAATCTAAGCCTTGAATGCATGAGTTCTCGACAACCAACATATTGGCCAACAGATAGAAGTAAAATTCCCGACTTGCTAGACTTCTACATAACTAAAAACATAGGTCGTAACTACATGACCACTGAAGCGTGTACGGATCTATCTTCTGACCATACGCCAGTAATTTTAAACCTGAGCTCATCAGTGGTAATGGTGAACCCCAAAGAAAGACTTTACAACAAAAATACCAACTGGGAGTTGTATAAGGACAAAATCACGAATGGAATTAACCTCAAAAATCCATTAAAAACAGTGGAAGATATAGAAGAGGCTATTGAAAACCTCAATAAAATCATTCACGAAGCAGCTACTATCTCCACAAAATTGCGAAAAAAGTTACCCAAAACACTTAACCAATATCCAAAGACGATCAAAGACAAAATATCAGAACGTCGTATACTAAGAAAAATATGGCATGATTCAAGATATCCGGCTGACAAAACAGCATTCAACAGATCGTCGAATGAACTAAAAGACCTCATTAAAAGCTTTACCAACAATAATCTACAAACATTCCTTTCAAATTTGACCCCAAGTTTAGACACAAATTACTCACTGTGGAAGGCAACAAAGAAACTAAAACGACCCAATTGTCAAATTCCTCCTATCAGACTAAGAAACGGGCATTGGGCCAGGTCAGACACGGAGAAGGCGACAATCTTTGCTGAACACCTTAGCAATGTGTTTCAACCTTTTCCTGAATCGAGACCAGATCATGACGCTGAAGTAAAAAAATAACTCAAAAGTGCACAGCAAATGTGTCTCCCATTAAAATACACGAGCCCTACCGAAGTAGCTGGTGAAATAAAACACCTCACAGATGGCAAAGCACCAGGCTATGACCAAATTGACAGCGTTCTTTTAAAAAAATTGCCTAAAAAGGGTATAGTAGCAATTGTCAACATATTTAATGCCTGCTTAAGACTTAGCCACTTCCCGGGACAATGGAAGATAGCCCAAGTAATAATGTTACCAAAACCCGGTAAACCACCTAATGACGTAGCGTTGTACCGACCTATAAGCCTATTGCCAATAATAGGGAAACTCCTCGAGAAGATGTTACTGAAAAGAATGAAAGCAAGACTAAGTGATATCATCCCGAATCATCAATTTGGATTCCGTGAGGACCACGGAACGATCGAGCAATATCAACGTATTGTAGAAGTTATAGGCAGATCTTTGGAAGTAAAAAAATATTGCTCAGCTGTCTTTCTGGATATAAGCCAGGCATTCGACAAAGTATGGCACGAGGGTCTTTTATACAAAGTCATAAAGATGCTACCACACTCGTTTTACAACATAATAGAGTCATATCTCAGCAAGCGATGTTTCGAAGTAAAGTTCAATGATGAATTTTCCGACTTACATGAGATCAAATCAGGGGTATCTCAGGGAAGTATTCTGGGACCGATTCTCTACACCATATATACTGCCGACTTACCAACATCAGACAAAACTACGGTTGCAACATATGCAGACGATACAGCATTACTATCTACACACACGAACCCAGCAACAGCCTCAGAACAACTACAACAACACATTGACAAAATCGAAGAATAACTCAAAATATGGCGAATACACGCAAATCGCAGTAAATCAACACATGTGACCTTTACCCTCAGAAGGGACACGTGTCCACCGGTTATACTTGACAACGAAGAAATTCCGCAAGAAGATAATGCAAAATACTTGGGCATGCACTTGGACCGAAGGCTGACATGGAAAAAACACATATGGACAAAGCGGAAGCAGCTAGATTTAAAACTACGCAGTATGTACTGGTTAATAGGACGACACTCACAAATGAGTACAGACAGCTAGTTGACAGTGTATAAAGCCATCTTGAAACCAATATGGACCTATGGCATACAGCTCTGGGGCACGGCTAGCAATAGTAATATAGAGATATTGGAAAGATTCCAAACCAAAACACTGAGGACCATTTTTAACATCCCTCAATACATCAGTAACAAAATCATATACCTTGACCTAAACGTGCCAACTGTCAAACAGGAAATAGCAAAGTATAGCACCAACTACCAGAAAAGACTCTCAAACCATAAAAATGAGCTTGCCCTCAAACTCAGTGGAGATCAAGCCCTTCAACATAAAAGGTTGAAGAGACACAGTGTCCCAACCTTAAGGAACAGATTCACCAGGATGGATTGAGACGCCCACCAGAGAAGTGTCTCACCAAGCTAAAAAGCCTTGACAGATGCACTAGTATCGGACATAGCAGTGGCTTATTGTTGTGACCAATAGATTGCCATGATACAGGAAAGAGAGAAAAAAAAAAAAAAAAAAAAAACTATGGATAGTCGATCTATCGAGGAAGGTTGTAAGTTATATGTTATTATGACGCAGACGAAGTTGCGTGGGTCAGCTAGTATCATATATAGCTTAAAACCTTTCTCGATAGATCGACGATCCAACATAGTAATATTTTTCAATTCGTTTTCTAATGTGGAAAGAATTTTCAAAGTCATCAGAGTAATTTTTGAGTTGAATCGTAACAAACAAAAAAATCGAATCTTTTCTCTCTATAATATTAGTTTAGATTACCTTAGAATATATTATTAAAGTGAGAATTACTATAGGTACATATCATCATCATCATCATCATCAGCCTTATATTGGTCCCACTGTCGGGACTCAGGCCTCCTCTTTAGGAGAGGGATGGGCTATAATCCACCACGCGGGCCCAGTGCAGATTGGTAGATGTCACATATCTTTGAATTTTTGATTCTAAGATATGCCGTTTTCCTCACGATGTTTTCCTTCACCGTTTTAAGAGCAGTGGCACGTGATGAAATAAATTACACAAAGTAATGCGCCTGCCTGGGTTCAAACCCACAACCAAAAATCAAATAATAAAATTAATTATATTTTGTGAATTGTTTTACACAACAATTACACATCATGTTAGGTATGTTAACTGCTATGAGAAGAAACAGTCGAAACAAATGCAGATGTAGCAGTCTCTTATTTAAAAGCCCAAACATAGATCAAGTCCTGAGAAGGTCTTTTGAAGAAAGAACCACACGGATTTAAGTGGGCCTGCCCAGTCAGTGCAAGCTTTTGTCAATAATCGATTAGCTCGACTCAAAACCTAACTACCCCAACGATACGATGAACAATACTAAAGAAAAGATATTTGTGTAAGTCGTCTAAAGTACTACAAAACGGGTTGTTTTGTAGTATTTTAGATAAAAGGAGAAAGGATAAAGAAAAGATAAAAGGTCTAGTATTGAATGAGTTATCGATTTATAAAATACTAAAAAAGATGCCGGTCGAATATAATAATTATTATGTGTATTCTATTAAATTATTTTTACAATTCAAACCGTGAGAATCGGACATTGAACACCACGAGTCAGGTAATCTTTTTACAATTCAACACGTGGTTTAGGTGGTGGTGTTGGTGGTGGCACTGCATCCCGGTAGTATCTCTGATAGATCCCATCCCAGAAGCGAGTGCGTTCTTCTAAGAGCACTCCACGTAATTCCACCTTCTCACCCAGGTCCATGTATGGTGACCTGTCCGCACCTACTGCCGGCCACGCGGGCAGCGACGAATCTTCAGGTACTGGCTTTCTGTAAAGTTCAAAAATACTTCTGTTAGTTAAAAAAAACTCTCTGGAGGACGGAGCATATGTGAAAACAAATTGGAGCTTATTTAACTTACCCAGTTTTAATGAAGTTGTGCCAAATTTCACGTATTATATTCTTCATTTTATGAAATTCGGGAGTCGCATGAGATTCATCTGAATTTGTAAAACTACCACTGCCGTCCATCACGGCTACTGTTTGAGCACAGTGGTTTGCACCTCGTATGTCAGTGTGAGGCACGAAGGGTACATTGTTGTCAACAAAAGAATATTCATACAAATATATTTGATTGTTGCTAGCCTCTACCTGCAATTTAGTAGCCCAAAGCATAGGATACGTAAATATAACATCCGAAAAGAAATCAACATATCCTAAAATGTTGTCTTCACTGACTGGCTTGTCACCAAAATAGAACTCCTTGACCTTATTTGCCACTTCTTCTCTTTCTTCTTCAGACTCAAACGTCAAGTCAGGTGGCAAGAAATCTGAAAACTTTTCATTCATCCTGTGCTTCCAAGAATCAAACAAAACAACTCGCAACAGTCCTTCCATGTTGGCAAAACCATACAACACAGGTAACTTTTTGTAGTTGCCTTTCTTTAAAATACTCAAAGGAGATTCTGTCAGGAATACTCCGTCTCCTGTATCACGCTCCACACATGGCGAAAACAAGAAAGTAGAATCAGTGCTATCAAATAGTGATACCGAATTTAACAGATCCAGTGGAGCTGTCTTGTAGAACTCTTCTAAAGCATAAACATCGTCTACATTCGTGAAATTGAGTTGTCTGGCATACGTTTTAGCATTCTCTAGTGAATCCCTCTGAACTGTAAATGCGGCAAGATTTCCACCACTTTCAGGTATAACTCTGTGGAACAATCCTTCAGCTGATTTTGATAGCATTAACAGATCTACTGCTGCCGATCCTGCACTATAACCTGCAATGGTGACATCATGAGGGTTACCGCCGAAACTGGCGATGTTCTGTTGTACCCAACGCAAAAGCGCCACCTGGTCCTTCATGCCAGCATTGCCTGGTGCGTCCTTGGTGCCGAGACAAAGAAAGCCATGAACGCTAACACGATAATTGAACGTAACGACGATTAGATCTTTCGTCTTCATTAGCTGTGTTGGTTTGAAAATTTCGCCAAAACCTCCTATAAAAGCTCCTCCATGAACATACACTACGACCGAAAGGTTTTTCTTGTTCGTGTTTGGAACATACAGATTCGCAATCAGACAGTCTTCTTTTACCACCATTGTTTGCGGAAAGGCTGGATGGTCCATGATATATTGTGGGCACACTACTTGCTTGTCGATAGCGTCGTATGGGTCCAACCAAACAGGCGGTGGAAGAGGTGCCTGAAAAAGATATTCAGAATAAAAAATATGGCGTATGGTTCGTAATTCATTAGTCAAACACGGATTTAATCATTTATCATAAGCCTAGACTCTGCAATTATTTTGGGGTGTAGCTGCGCACCAGATTTTTACATCGAGCAACTACTTAAGTAACCTCTATAGTTAGTAGTGTCAGTACAGGCTACTACGATAATCTTTGGTTAGAATGGTTAACAGACTTACGGCCGAATACGGAAACGCCACTCAAATATAAGTAACGCTCAAATCTAGTGCTGTCTCGGTCGATCTATGCTGAAGTAACAGAGACAGAATGAGATTTAAGGGCAACCTGAAATTGAGTAGCGTTTCAGTATTCGGCCGTTAAAGACCTGACAACCTGTAATTACTGTCAGGGATGTAGCTATTACTAGCCGGGACCGACGGCTTCACGTACTTTCTCAAGCACTAGGGAAATCCGGTACGTAATGGGTTATCAGTGGTTATCAGCCATCCATAATACTATATGATCAACAAAACTGCACTTGATTTTACTACGATTTTTTTGTAAATATTTTACAGTGTCTGTACCTGTAAAAATACACCTAAGTTTAGAGTCGCAAAAAATCCATTAAAATAAAGTATTCGTATGATTACCTTATACCTATCTTCGCCCACGGGTGTTGTGGCGTAGGGTATGTTATAGAAAGTGTATAGATCCTCGGTAGGGTGCTTGCGCCCGCGCACCGGGCCTTGCGCAATTTTTACTTTCCGCCATTCTTCATCAGCTATAACAGCCGTCACGCACAAAAGTACCACACACGTCTGCCACTCCATCGCTACGTTAGACAATTGGTAGCAGAATATTGTATCAAGGCATTTTTATAAGCGACCTGTAATCTCACCCAGCACTAAAAATAAAGTTGACATATAACCATGATTTTGCGTATTAAAATCAGACCAAAACAAATCGTCCGCGTCGTATTTTTCATTGCTCCCAGCCTCTACGTGCTTATTTCTAGCCCAAGGCACATAATCTTCGACGGTGCGTTGGTGTTCCACGCGCGCCTAAAAGAGATGTCAGCAACATGGAAGGAGCCCGCAAGGGCCGACGCTCGTCGGGGCTGCGGAATGCTGTAAGAGATACCGCGGCCATATAGGACTAAGAAGGAACATGGGTGGTTTTTATTCAGTAGAAGTCTGACACTCCCTTTCCTTTCACTCTGCCCAAGAGCGGGAGGAGTTATTTGATGATTTCCCACCCCGAAAAAAAAAGGCACATAATCTTTCAAAATGCTCTGTCATTGTCGACAAGCTCATCGTCAAACTAAAACTTCTTTTTTTTTTGTTTTTGTTGAGGAACCTTCAAAAGCCGATTTTCCCTAAGAATATTTTTTTTAATCGGTAATCATTCTTTGTTAACAAAATAACACAACAGCCGTATGAAATTCGTCATCGTGTGAGGGCCTGTGACGTATCAGCTGTTAGCCGAGTCTTTGAATATTATATTTTAATTTAGCAACAACCAATATCATGCTGTTCACAGACTTTTTATTCAAAAGCATGGACGAACAAGTTCAGGTTGAAGCTGTGTATACGGATTTTCAGAAGGCTTTTGACAAGGTGGACCACAAACTGCTCCTAGATAAAATTGCTTACAACGGTATCCATGGCAATTTATTGCGATGGTTCATGGCATACATATACAATAGATCGCAAAGGATAGTCATTAATGGTTTTCAGTCTAATTCAGTCATTGTCACTTCTGGGGTACCCCAGGGCTCAATTTTGGGGCCCTTACTCTTTATTTTGTTCATAAATGATATTAAGAAATGCTTCATTCATTCTCGATTTCTAATGTATGCCGATGACATTAAAATTTACAAGTCGTGCAAAGGCAGACAAGATTGTCTACAACTGCAGGAGGACCTTGATAGACTCTCTCAATACTGTTCAAATAACAAACTCCATCTAAGTTTACCTAAATGCAATGCAATCACTTTCACAAAAAACAAAAACATTATAAAATTTGATTATAGTCTACACGGCATCTCTCTGCAGAGAGTTGACAATATCCGAGATCTTGGTGTCGCAATCGACTCTAAATTGCACTTCAGTCTTCACATTGATAACATTATTAATAGGGCGTATCGTATGTTTGGTTTCGTCATGCGTTCTTCAAAAGACTTTAAAGACCGTCTACGTTTTTACTTTTCTATAAAGCTTTGGTCCGTTCTCAATTGGAATTCGCAGTACCTGTTTGGAGTCCTATTTTTGATATTTATATAAAAAGAATGGAAATGGATCAAAAAAAATATTTATGTGCTATGCACTACAGATGTACTAAGTCTAAACTGCCATACACTCAATTATTAATACGGTATAAACTTCAAAGCTTGGAGTCAAGGCGCAGCCTACTGATGGTCATGATGCTTCATGGTCTATGTAATAACCGGTTCGACTGTCCAGAAATTACCAATAACCTATGTTACATTGTACCTAGAACAGTGATGCGTCGAGAGGCGCGCGTGCCTCGTCTATTCCACACCGTAAGGTGCAGAACTCACGCCGGTGCACGGGCGCCTCTCCGACGCATTGTAGATATATATAACACACAGTTCATAGATTTAGATATTTTCGCACTAACGCACTTTAAGTTCAAGAAGATGGCTATTGATTCTTTAGATTCTTTATAATGTATATGTATTTATAATGTATATGTATATGTAGACATTATAGTTATTTAATTATTTTTGTTTTGCACCTAATAAGTTATAAGTACGAGTACTTCTTACTCCGCACGCATTAAATTAAAATTCATACCATTATTTCGCGGGCATTTTTGTGGGTTACACGTTTACCTAGTTCATAAGATATTCTGTAATACTTAAATGTAATGTGTAACTGTTTTATGTCCCAATAAAGTAAAATAAAATAAACCAAAACGGTAACGTTGGAACCAGACTTGACGGCTGTCGGTCTGGCGATGGCGGAGCGTCGAGGCGACGATACTCAGCGCAGCCATGTTGTTCAATGGTGATGATGGCATTCGCACAAAAATATTAAAAAAAATGGGAAAGTTTTTGTTACCATGAGTACTATCTCGTGTTTAATTTATATTATCGGTCACTAATAATTACCAGTCATCCTAAAATATGGTAATAAATATTTTATGACCTAGGGTGATTGGTAATTAGTGCCCGATACTTAAACACGTGGTTGTAGTCATGATGACAAATAACTTTCTCAAAGAAAAACTTCTATTGAATACTTCAATCACTATAACACAATAGCCATAGTAAATTCGCAAGAGCGCGCCTGTGATCTAACCACAACAACTTGTGCTTTTTAGTCAAATATGTGTAAAGACTGATAAAATAACCTACAACAATATCACAGCAAACATAAAACTCAACTATTCCTGTCAAAATTTCGGGACCGGAACCGCGGTCCCGAAAGCCACCTGTGATATTTTAATTAATTTGGTAGTACATCGGGCCCACAAGAATAATTAAATTAAAGTATAGTTAGCAAAAAAGTGATATAATATTATGATAAACAATTACACATAATTTTTAATGTTTACTTATGTATGTATAAGTACTGTTGATTATATTATTATAAGATTTTCTTAATGTTAATCATGTTGATAATACAAAGTTCAAATTTAAAAATAAAATGTTGTTGTTTTCTTCAAGAACAAATTTTATTTATAAGTACTGCATTTTGAACTTTGTACCAGGGTGTCAAATTTTTGTATGCACATTTCATAATATTTTATAATTTAATAAAATTAGTTTTATTTGAATAACCAACTTATTTTTTTTTGGCTGACCGTACTTTTTAAAGGTTATTTATTTTATTTGTGGTCCCGAAATACCACTAAAACATAATTATTATTATTATAGTGGGAATCCTGGACTGCGGTCCCGGTCCCGAAAGCCCCACGACCCAAAATTTCAAAGTAGCCAAAGGCGTGAAAAAGGAAAGACAGGAAGCTTAGGAAAGAGTGGGTCACCCGACCCAGAGTGGGTCGGGTTCCCGAGTTATTTTCTAGTACCGTATAGGAAGTATGAACTTAGCAGACTTCCATAGGTCTGCCAGGTTCGTAAAAACTTCCTGTTCCTCCTTAGGTCCTGTTACGGTATAATGGTCGGCTGCAAAACTCACCAATCTTCGTTTCGTTGATGACATTATGTTATTTGCACAGACTACTGCCGAGTTACAACAGATGCTCCAAAATCGGTTGGAATAATGATGAACCGGTCAAAGACAAAACTCATAACCAATAGCACAACAAGGTTAAGGTAGATGGGCAAGAAATTAATTGCGTCGACAAGTACATTTATTTCGGCCAGCTAGATTTCTTCGAAAACAGACAAGACAGATAAATTGACCGTCGAGTCGAGCACGCCTGGAAGAGTTACTGGTCCATGAAGTCGCTGATGAAGGGTGAGCTTAGATTTTACTACAGTAACATTTAGTTTGTGTTAGTTGCACAATTTTATGTCAGAGCAGTGGTGGCCCAGTGGTGGCGGCTCCGACTTACGAACAGTAAGTCGTGGGTTCGAACTCAGGCAGGCGCAGGCAGGTGGCAGGACTTTGTGTTGTTTATTTCATCACCACTGCTCTCAAAACGGTGAAGGAAAACATCGCGAGGAAACCGGCATGTCTTACTCGTAGAACCAAAAAGTCTGAAACTGAGTCATCTGCAGTCTTACCCAGTTGCTTAAGCAGCATCTTTCTAACCCGACTCCTTAAAGTATTCAGATGTGTGGACTATGAATTAGGACCTAATTACCTATATCAAGCTCATGGCTAAACGATAACAGCCGTTCGGGTCGATCTTCAGGTTAAGCCGCGCTTGTTTCGTGGATGGGTGACCACCCATTATTTGCTATAGTCCTCCGTGCCTCGGAAAGCACGTTAAACCGTTTGTCCCGGCTGTCATTTGAACATCTTTGACAGTCGTTACCGGGCCGACTAATGGGCCTACCACACGCACAGACTTCATATCACCACAGTCTCACAGTACGTCCCGCGTGTGGTTGGTTAAACTGTATTAACATTACCACATGCGCGATGTACTGTGTGCAACTGTGCACTGTGTAATCGCGCAGGCAAAAGTGGTGAAGCTTGAGCGTGTGGTAGACCCATAAGTCTGACCAACAGTTTTACTATTGGGGTATCATATGACGCAATACTAATTCGGTTGTGGAGTTTAAGTAAGACTGGAAGCTGACCCCAACATAGTTGGGAAAAGGCTAGGCAGATGATGCTAGCTAAAATAAAATTAAAAAAAAAGAGCAAGCGTTTTCAATAAAATATTTATTTGTAATCTTAATAGTACCGAAAAAGCTTTATTATTTCTGTTGCATAGTTTTGTTAATTATTCACTTCCACAGTCACAGAATTACTACCACATATTAAGGACACCTACAGTCATGTACTCTTTTACAATTCGGCACGTGGTTTAGGTGGTGGTGCTGGTGGTGGCACTGCATCCCGGTAGTATCTCTGATAGATGTCATCCCAGAAGCGAGTGCGTTCTGCCAAGAGCATCCCACGTAGTTCCAACTTCTCACCCAGGTCCATGTATGGTGACCTGTCCGCACCTACTGCCGGCCACGCGGGTAGCGACGAATCTTTAGGTACTGGCTTTCTGTAAAGTTCCAAAATACTTCTGTTAGTTATTAAAACTCTTTGGAAGACTGGACACATATGTAGGTTTTGAAAACTAAGTAGTTGTATATGATTATGCCGCGATATTTTATTATATGCCAGTACGTTGTACGTTATTAGACTTTACATGGGCATGTGAGAAGGACAGAGATGCATTAGCAACCGAAACTTATTTAACTTACCCAGTTTTAATGAAGTTGTGCCAAATTTCACGCATTACCTTCTTCATTTTAAGAAATTCTGGGGTCGCATGAGATTCATCTGGATTTGTAAAACTACCACTGCCGTCCATCACGGCCATTGATTGTGCGCCGTGGTTTGCACCTCGTATGTTAGTGTGAGGAACGAAAGGTACATTGTCGTCTACAAAAGAATATTCATACAAATATATTTGATTGTTGCCAGCCTCCACCTGCAATTTTGTAGCCCTTAGCATGGGATACGTAAATACGACATCCGAGAAGAAATCAATATATCGCAAAATATTGTCTTCATTAACTGGCTTGTCTCCAAAATAGAACTCCTTGACCTGATCAGCCACTTCTTCTTTTTCTTCTTCAGATTCAAACTTCAAGTCAGCTGGCAAGAAATCAGAAAACTTTTCATTCATCTTGAGCATCCAAAAATCAAAAAAATCTATCCGCATCAGTCCTTCCATTTGAGCAAAACCATACAACACAGGCAACTTTTTGTAGTTGC
Organism: Diarsia rubi; assembly: GCA_932274075.1. Classification (NCBI taxonomy): domain Eukaryota; kingdom Metazoa; phylum Arthropoda; class Insecta; order Lepidoptera; family Noctuidae; genus Diarsia; species Diarsia rubi. The sequence continues at coordinate 9,038,200 of OW026414.1, forward strand.
CTTTCCTTAATATACTCAGAGGAGATTCTGTTAGGAATGCGCTGTCTCCTGTATCACGCTCCACACATGGTGAAAACATGAAAGTAGAATCAGTTCTATCAAAAAGCGATACTGAATTCAACCGATCTAGTGAAACTGTCTTGTAGAACTTTTCTAAAGCGTAAATATCGTCTACATTCGTGAAATTGAGTTGTCTGGCATACGTTTTAGCATTCTCTAGGGGATCCCTTTGAATTGTAAATGCGGCAAGATTTCCACCACTTTCAGGTATAACTCTGTGGAACAATCCTTCAGCTGATTTTGATAGCATTAACAGATCTACTGCTGCCGACCCTGCACTGTAACCTGCAATGGTCACATCATCAGGGTTACCACCAAAGTTTGCGATGTTCTGTTGTACCCAGCGCAGCAGCGCCATCTGGTCCTTCATACCAGCATTGCCTGGCACGTCCTCGGTGCCGAGACAAAGAAAACCATGAACACTAATACGATAATTGAACGTAACGATGATCAGATCTTTTGTCTTCATTAGCTGTGTTGGTTTTAAAATGTCGCCGAAACCTCCTACAAAAGCTCCTCCATGAACATATACTACGACCGAAAGGTTTTTCTTGTTCGTGTTTGGAACATATAGATTGACTATCAGACAATCTTCTTGTATCACTAATGTTTTTGGAAAGATTGGATGGTCAATGCTATGTTGAGGGCACACTACTTGCTTGTCGATAGCGTCGTATGGTTCCAACCAAACAGGCGGCGGAAGAGGTGCCTGGAAATGAAATTCAGAATAAAACTAGTGCAATGCATATGTTTTGTATGTCGCTTCAATCTATCGCAGATTTAGCCATTTATTTATTTATTAAAATTCTATGCAAGCAAAAAAAACGTACGAAGGGTACATGTTCAGTCTAAACTCTGCACTAAGAAAAGCTGTACATCTCTTACAACGCGATGTGATCTGGTCACACAGAGCAAGATATCAAAACCTTCGCATAATAGAGATTAATAACTAGACCGTTATTAATGTTAAATAAGCGATTGAGATAACAATAGGGTATTACACCAAAAAAATCTAATTAGTCAGTCTGTTAGATTATCGAAAAATATTGGCCACGTGTTTTTTTTTATCAAATTAATAAAAAATTACGTAGCTAAAACGTGTCAAAGATTATGAGTGGGGGGCTTTTGAAATCACTTTGCGGGTAAAAAAGTATTAACCTTGTGACGTCACACGACTTGACACGACTTTTCGAAGCACTGTAGGTATCATCTTCATCTTATGAGAAAAAAGAAAAAATACGTGTCCATTATTTTTTGGAAATCTATCTGACGTTCTAATTAGATTTTTTTGTTGAAATACCCTATTCAGTTTTGTGTTAAATAAATCCTTCTATAAACATGTTATGATGATATTTGTCAGTGTCAGTTATACTGCAGCTGATTGTTACTACGATTTTTTGTTTGTAAACATTGTTTTTCTTAAAATACAAATCTGAGGCCCAAAACATGTATTAAAACAAAGTATTTGTACATGATTACCTTGTATCTATCTTCACCAACGGGTGCTGTGGCGTATGGTATGTTTTTAAAAGTGTAGAGGTCCTCGCTGGGGTGCTTGAGCCCGCGCACCGTCCCTTGCGCAGTTTTCACTTCCCGCCATTCGTCGTCAGCCAAAACAGCCGTCACACATAAAAGTACCACACACGTCCTCCACTCCATCGTTGTGTTTGCAAACTGGTTCAGAATATTGTATCAAGGTATTTTTATAAGTGACCTGTTATCTCACCCTGCAACGATAATAAACTTGTCATACTCGTATAATCATGATTTCGCGTATTAAAACCAGACCAAACCAAATTATCCACGTCTGCTCTTCTACTGCACGTCTATAATTGATCGTTTCCAGCGTCCATGTGCATGATCATTAGGTGTATCGCCTTGTCCCCGAGCGATGTCGAACACTTTCGCCTGAAGACAGATTTCATTGCAGTGTTGCGCACTCGGTCTAGTATTATGCCGAGCATAACTCGCTCCATGACCCTTTGTGCAACTCGTATTCGGTGGGCAGTTTCCTTTGTCAAGTGAGCGTCCATGTCTCTGCACCGTAGGTCATCGTAGGTCATGAATGGCAGGACACACTGGTTGATAAGGCGAGTTTTTAGGCATTGTGGTATCTTCTTAGACCGAATAACATACTCGAGCATACCGGATGCCACCCACCCTAGCTGTATCCTCCTGAAAAGTCCCTTGTTCGAGTGCTTTTTGTCAAAAGATAGAACATGTCCAAGATAAAATATTTATCAACCATTTCCAGACGCTCGTTTCCCACCAGAACAGCTGAAGCAGAGTCATCCGGAGTTCACGATGTCACCGTTGTCTTGGACATATGCATCGTAGAGTTATAACAGCCTGTGTTGAAGATCTTCCAGGGATCCCGCGAACAAAATGAGGTCATCCGCAAATTGAAGGTGCGAGAAGTAGACACCATTGATGTTTATACAGTGCGTTACGTTAAACGGGGACTTATTGAAGGAGGGTAATCAGTATTCGATTCTCGTCCAAAATATGTAAAATAAAAACCTTAAACAATGAAATCTAGCAGACCACATATTGATTTTTTTATGTCACCTATCTAAGAACACTTGGACTAATGAGAACCGAATCTAACGATACCTTAATTAAAGAAATCCATCAAGTGGTTTAGAAGATATGAAAGAATAAAGAGTTTTAAAAACAAAGATAATCGCGAAAAACCTACCCTTTCCTTCCGTCAGGTAAAAAACAATTACCTTAATTTGTGAATTAATAGTAATAGTGTAGTAATATAAAAACTTTTTATACTCGTATATCAATGCATGGCCCGCACGCTCTCCAGGATCTCACTTTATTATATACGTGTCTTTTTCGCTACTGACCTACACGAGTTTTAAAATATGAGTGGAAAATGTATGATACAGACCTAATTTCTCTTCTAACTAAAATTAGTCATTGACCTGCGCACATTTTCTGTGTTAAACGCAAGGGAGAGCGCGACTTTTCCGAAATATTTTGTATGGTTCTGTCTGTTATTTATCGGTGTTTTTTTTTAGTTCGACGGGTTTCAGTATTTCCCTAGTTTAAAATAATATACTGTATACCACATTGGTAAAAAGTTTAGGTGAAATGATGTCACCATGCCGCACTCCCCTTTTGATAGATATTAGTGCAGGCAAAGTCAAACTTTCGAAAAAAATCTTTTTGTAAATCTAACCCAAAACCTCATGAACAGCAGTCGACCACCAGACCACAGATACAGTCATCCCTCGCTCCAATGCTAACAAACCCCGATGCCTTTTATAGTTTACTATATTTAGTTTCACAAGTAACATTTTACTGTATTTTTGTTTGAATTCATATATATTTTAATTTTCATTACAAAATCTATATAAATGATAATGAATTGCAATTCTGTTAGTCTCGCTATAACTCGAGAACCACTGAACCGATTTGATATTTGAAATATTTGTGAAAGTCCAGGGAAGGTTTAAACGGTGAGAAAGTGGCAAGTAGGTAGGCAGGGTAGCAGGTAGGGTAGTAGGTAATGTAGTAGGTAGGGTAGTAGGTAGGGTAGTAGGTAGGGTAGTAGGTAGGGTAGTAGGTAGGGTAGTAGGTAGGGTAGTAGGTAGGGTAGTAGGTAGGGTAGTAGGTAGGGTAGTAGGTAGGGTAGTAGGTAGGGTAGTAGGTAGGGTAGTAGGTAGGGTAGTAGGTAGGGTAGTAGGTAGGGTAGTAGGTAGGGTAGTAGGTAGGGTAGTAGGTAGGGTAGTAGGTAGGGTAGTAGGTAGGGTAGTAGGTAGGGTAGTAGGTAGGGTAGTAGGTAGGGTAGTAGGTAGGGTAGTAGGTAGGGTAGTAGGTAGGGTAGTAGGTAGGGTAGTAGGTAGGGTAGTAGGTAGGGTAGTAGGTAGGGTAGTAGGCAGGGTAGTAGGCAGGGTAGTAGGCAGGGTAGTAGGCAGGGTAGTAGGCAGGGTAGTAAGCAGGTAGTAGGCAGGGTAGTAGGCAGGGTAGTAGACAGGGTAGTAGACAGGGTAGTAGGCAGGGTAGTAGGCAGGGTAGTAGGCAGGGTAGTAGGCAGGGTAGTAGGCAGGGTAGTAGGCAGGGTAGTAGGCAGGGTAGTAGGCAGGGTAGTAGGCAGGGTAGTAGGCAGGGTAGTAAGCAGGGTAGTAGGCAGGGTTGTAGACAGGGTAGTAGACAGGGTAGTAGGCAGGGTAGTAGGCAGGGTAGTAGGCAGGGTAGTAGGCAGGGTAGTAGGCAGGGTAGAAGGCAGGGTAGTAGGCAGGGTAGTAGGTAGGGTAGTAGGCAGGGTAGTAGGCAGGGTAGTAGGCAGGGTAGTAGGCAGGGTAGTAGGCAGGGTAGTAGGTAGAATAGTAGGTAAAATAGTAGGTAGGGTAGCAGGTAGACTAGCAGGTAGGTAGCAAAAAAAAGCATTGCAGCGCATGCCACAGCAAATGCAACGCTGGTACAGCTAGTTGGAAATAAAAAGGCCAAGTCTCCTCAATAAACTAATTATGTTTGATCTTAAAAACATTCAAAATACTTTATTATATCTTAGACATTCTTATAGTTTTTATTCACTCCTACACTTAGAGAATTACAGGCAGGAACTCTTCTTACAAGTCGACACGTGGTTTAGGTGGTGGTGTTGGTGGCGGCACTGCATCCCGGTGGTATCTCTGATAGATGTCATCCCAGAAGCGAGTGCGTTCTTCTAAGAGCACCCCACGTAGTTCCAGCTTCTGATCCAACACCATGTATGGTGACCTGTCTGCGCCTGCTGCCGGCCACGCAGGCAGCGATGATCCTTCAGGCACTGGCTTTCTGTGAGATACCAAATATTATGAACAATAAGTATGAACATTGTAAATTGCACAGAAAAACAAGGACATTTATTTATCGCGAATCTATATAAAATTTACAAATGAAACCGCACAAGATCAAATGGGTCTCTTACTAATTTCTTTTTGTGAGTGATTGCGTTACAATCTTAACCTAAACAAGGTGTGATAACACTTTCACAAAAATAATTTGGTATGCATGCAATAGACATTTTTTTTCCAACTTTTCTACAGGAGGTGCAAAAATGAAATTATGGCTACGAATACATGTATATCCTCGTAGCAGCTCTGTGGGGACTGTGTCTCACGTACCCATCCCTTGCATAGTTGTTAAGAATGTAATATTTTTATAGAAGTACGTAATGTAATTATTTTAGAAAGTTTCATTTTGTGTTTTTCCCACGTTCCCACATCTGCAAAGCGATTTAAGTTATAGGTACCTACTATTGTCTTTTATGATTCTTTATTTTTAGTTAAGGTTCATTGTTCTATTATTTCCAGTTATCTTTATTGTACCTACCCATTTGTATTTCTCGTGTTTTATTATACTTTTAAAATGCAATCGTTTTGCCGCGTCCTTTGTTTAGAGAACTGCAGATGTGGGAGGGTTTTGGTTCTGAGCTTCGGAAGGGGCAGGCAGTCTGTTTTGAACTAAAATCGTGCGAGGCCCTATTCCAACCCCGGTCCCCGATCATTTTTTACTCGCCGAAGCTCGCCGTAACCTAGTGTTTCTAGTAGTTTTACCGTTCATGTAACATAGTTAATTTTACCTTTTTGTGTCAAGTGACCATCTCAGACACTAATCTGCATAGCCCTCATGTGTGTCCCAAGATTATGTCTGGACCTTAAACTTATTGTTAACCATTTAAAACCATTTTAAAGGATTAAAAGAGTAACCTTTGGAGTTTCTTGCCGGTTCTTCTCCTTAGGAATCGACCAATGCACCGAACCGTGCCCCCTTTTTTTATGTCGACGTTTTACAAGTGCCCATGTAGGCCTATGTGAAATAAAATATTTTGACTTTGACTTTTTGACTTTGAAGTGTAACTGCTAGCTTAAGTTACTTGATATCATAATAAATTAATCGTTATTCATTTACAACTTACTTCTGTGTATTACTTGTCCACGCGGTCGCGAATTCCCACCGCTCTATACACTAAATATATATAACACTGGTATGACAAAGTAGCATGACATAAGGAAACAGCGATTTCATGTTGGTGTCTACTTATTAAACTTACCCAGATTTAATGAAGTTGTACCAAATTTCGCGGACTACTTTCTTCATTTTCTTAAACTCCGGACTCTCATGAGACTCGGACTCAGACGGATAACCATCTGAAACGGCTATAGTTTGAGCGCAGTGGTCTGCACCTCGAATTTTAGTGTGAGGAACGAAAGGCACATTCTCGTCTACAAAAGAGTATTCATACAAATAGATTTGATTGTTGCCAGCCTCCACCTGCAATTTAGTAGCCCACAGCATAGGATACGTAAATATAACATCCGAAAAGAAATCAACATATCCTAAAATGTTTTCTTCACTGACTGGCTTGTCACCAAAATAGAACTCCTTGACCTTATTTGCCACTTCTTCTCTTTCTTCTTCAGACTCAAACTTCAAGTCAGGTGGCAAGAAATCAGAAAACTTCTCATTCATCTTGTGCTTCCAAAGATCAAAGTAATTAAGCCTAAGCTGCCCTTCCATGTTAGCGAAACCATACAGGACTGGTAACTTTTTAAAGTTGCCATTCTTTAATATGCTCAGAGGAGATTCTGTCAGGAATGCGCCGTCTCCTGTATCACGCTCCACACATGGTGAAAACAGGAAAGTAGAATCAGTGCTATCGAAAAATGAATCTGAAGTCAACAGCTCCAATGAAGCTGTCTTGTAAAACTCTCCTAAAGCATAAATATCGTCCACGTTCGTAAAGTTAACTGTCCTGGCATATCTTTTGGCAATTTCTACAGGATCCCTCTGAATTGCAAATGCGGCAAGGTTTCCACCACTTTCAGGTATGACTCTGTGGAACAACCCTTCAGCTGACTTTGACAGCATTAACAAATCTACTGCTGCCGACCCTGCACTGTAGCCTGCAATTGTGACATCATCAGGGTTACCACCAAAGCTTGCTATGTTCTTTTGTACCCAGCGCAGCAGTGCCACCTGGTCCTTCATGCCAGCATTGCCTGGTGCGTCCTCGGTGCCGAGACAGAGGAACCCGTGAATACTAACACGATAATTGAACGTAAGGATGATCATATCTTTCTTCTTCATAAGGTGTGTTCCTTTAAACATCTCACCAAAGCCCATTACGAAAGCTCCTCCGTGAACGTATACTACGACTGAAAGATTCTTCTTATTCGTGTTTGGGACATACAGATTGGCGATCAAACAATTTTCTTGTCTTACCGTAGTTTCTGGCAAGACCGCAATAGGAATCGTTGGTTGTGGACATATTACTTGCTTGTCGACAGCATCGTATGGTTCCAACCATACAGGCGGTGGAAGAGGTGCCTGGAAAATAAAATTTTAAAATAAAACCTTCCTCATGGCTTTAATATGCCCAAGCTTGTTATTATTTTGAAATCTATCTATGCTATGTGGCTGTCATAACATGGGAACTTTTAATTCAAACTGATTTAAGACATTAATTATTACAGCAATATACTGTGTGTTTGGTTGAACAAGGTTGATACTTTATGAGCGTATCAGTCATGAATACTTATGAAGAAATCTTACTAAGGGATCAACCATGGAAGCGCGAAATCATCTGTTTTATTGATTTAAGGGCTAATAACTCGAATAAAAGGCAGAGAACAATGGTGAAATTAAAACAAAAACTCATATTTAAAAAATTCAGAACGTTTCGCTTATTTTGTTATAATATAAAATTATTATTTGTGTTAAAGTACGAAGGTCTAAGAATAGGGTTCTACGCATATATGTTTCACCGTAGACTGGCTTAAAAATATTAGAACATGTTAAACGTGACATGTATTTTTAAATCAATTTTTGGAATAAAATGTCTGAGTAATGTTATGAGAACATTTTAAATAAATGCCTTGCAAAAAAAGCACTCTCTACACTTATCATATACTCGTAGCTAACTCTCCTTTTGGGCAGTACCCTCTCCCGCTAAGTAAATTACAGATTTGATTCCTAGTTCGACTTTTCACGATTTCACGATAGTTCATGTTTTTCGTTCGTGTGAAATGACGTATTAAATAATTATAATGACAGTAGTAAGATTATTTTTACCCGACTGCGGCGAAGCTCAAAAGGAGGGTTATGTGTTTGGTGTGTATGTATGTATGTATGTCCGTTTCTTTGTTCCCTCATAACTCCTAAACGGATGAAGGGATTTGAATAAAATATACATCGTTAGATTCGTTTTGATGGCGCGAAAAAAAAAAGGAAATTTGCGGATATTGGGGGCCATATCGCGGATTCGAAAATTAAAAAAAACCTTTTCCATCGAGTAGGGTATCAAATGAAGGGTTATAAAAGGAGATTACAAAAATGTATGACACTTATATGTTTAAAAGAAATTCAAAGTCACAAATCCTATAAACAAACACAAAAGTTAAATCATCTGCGAAGAATTTTACGCGACTAACGAAAGAACAAACACAGAAGAACTAAAAAGTTAGAAATAAAAAAAAAAGTGGTTAAAAAGCTAGAAAACCTGACTGAAAAAACTGAAAAGCAAAAAACAAGCACATTTTAAATTAAACAAAACTTGGAATCAGGCGGGGTTCATTTGAATATTAAATTACGATATGGAATGAATATAGAATGGACCTTTTGTTAGTCCTTCACCTTTCACTTACAAATGCTCTCCACTTGATCACAAACCATCTAAGCATCACTTTTCAAAGTTTTTTTCACTACAGCTACACTACGCTGTCGTTTTACCTCATTCAGAGTTACATCACACATGCCTAAGTTCATATTATATTATCTCAGCGAGGCTTAATAACAATTACCAGCTCGACGTTGGTCTATTAGTAATTTTTGTGTAGGTACTATATGAAATTTGAAGTTTAATTGGTTTAGCTAAACATTTTTGTAGCTGCAATAAATCTTAGAAGGTATCTAATCTCTTATAATATGGGCAAACACCAAACTATTAGAGAAACAACAGTTTTCATAAGATCAAAAAAGAGCCTTTTACAAGCTAAGTCATGATTACCTTGAACTTGTCCACACCCACAGGTGCTGTGGCGTAGGGTATATTAAAGAAAGTGTAGAGATCCTCGCTGGGGTGCTTATGCCCGCGCACTGGTCCTTGCGCCGTTTTCACTTCTCGCCATTCATCGTCAGCCAAAACAGCCGTCACACACAAAAGTACCACACACGTCCGCCACTCCATCGTTACTTTTGCAAACTGATACAGGTGGTAACAATTGGTAGACAGTACGAATCCGTAATCTTTGTCGTCACTTATTATCTCTCGATGAAACGATAGTATAAAGATTATCGTTAATTATATAGTAATTGTTTATATGTATTAGGGTATTTATTAATATAAGTAATAATCAATTTACATTATGCAATGTGCGCAATGTAATCGTATGGCCTACTACAGATAGTTGTTCCGGGCCTGTGTAAGTTTTAATTTTAAATGCTAACACCCGCGATACAGGAAAATTCCTAGTGTCCCCCACACTAGGAATTTTCCAATGAATTAAAAAAAATAAAACCAGTTCAGTTGTATTTCTCAATGATGCACAATAGAATTTTGCCCCATAAAGCGTTACCTTTTTTATTTAATTATTCGATACTGAAAGGTATTTTAAATGAGTATTTAAACGTATTATGTGTTTTTGATAAACAATTATGCTATTAATTATCCTTATTTTGTCCGAGTCATTGTGGTCAAGCTGATGCTATCTTTTTCTGCCACCGCAGAGTGACAAAGCCAATTAGTCGTAACATAGGTAGACGTAAACATCAACATTCACCAATGTTTATATTAGATCTGACTTAGTAGCGATCTTATCTCCATTTTTAACCGACTTCCAAAAAGAAGGAGGTTCTCTATTCGTGTATATATATTTTTTTTCTTTTTTATGTAAGTCCACGCATATCTCCTTCAATTGTGAACCGATTTTTAAAACTCTTTTTGGGTTTTAAAGTGTATATTATATACTTCCGAGGTAGTCCCATTGTCACCAAATCAGGATCAGATGATGGAAACTCAGAGAAATCGATGGCAACCTTCAAATTTTTTAGGCACACATTACGTTTTCCATACATTTTCAGAAGCGGTTTAAGTATTTGCGTCTGATAATCATAATCTCATGTGGCTGCGCTGATGATGGAAGGTTCAACTCCTCAACGGTTAGAAGTTGTAAGAAAATTCCTTCAAAATTATACGTATTTATGGCCCGACAGTTGAATTTGTTCAGGCTATTAGGTTGACCTGATGAGTGATGATAGAAGGCAAATCCCAGTAACCGACTTTCAAAATAGGAGTCTTAATTCGTCAGAATCCTTTTTTGTATACACCGATTGCTCGAGACACCTGAACTGATATAGAAACTTATTTTTTAGTTGGAAAGGAGATATCCCAAGGGTGTTACCATCCTCGAAGAGATGTCCGCAAGAGATGACTGCGAGTTATTCGAAAAAGATACCGCAGCCTCGACACAAATGGCTAAAAAGGATCATGGGTGGTTTTTAGTCAGTAGGTAGAAGTCTTACACTCCCTAGCTCTGCCCAGAACGGGAGGAGTCATTTGATGATTTCCCACCCACAAAAAAAAGGATGTCACCATGACAAGGATATCAGGATCTGATGAAGGCATTCCAGAGAAATCGAGGGCAACCCTCAAATTTTATAGGCACTTATTACGTGTTTCGTGCTTTTTTTAAAGCTTTTCAAGTATTTGCATGTAAGCAAGCTTTCCTCTATAACCTGACTCGTCATGTAGCGAAAACATATACCTACAATGTGAAGTCCTTACTACATAGTTAGGTACTAAAATGTAGGTACAGCTTGATAGTTTGTTTTTGTTGTCTACACATCCCAAAGTTGTCTGCTGTGCCTGCGCATGAACTTTCATATGAATATTCATAGTATTTAAATACAGAAATAACACTTAGGCATACAATCAAACCATGAAAATTTTGTCTATCATTATTATATGGAACTACCGACTACGTCGTTTGTATGAAAATAAAAACATTGTTTGTGATTGAGGACCATTTACTTTTTTTATCTTTTTACTATCGTTTATTTGACGTCGCTTGTTTATTTTTTTAATGCATAGATATTAATCACCGGTTTATTGTTGTCGGTGCAAATTTTTACAAGTATTTCCAATTTTGCTTTTGACACAACGGAATTTTGTTGAGGAGAAGAACGAGGTTTGGCTGGAGGTGACTGCTGTGATGACTAGTAATTGAAAAGTAGAGAAAAATAAGATATGCTGAGTCGACCCCAAATTGTTTACTTTATTCTAAGATTTCGATTATGGAAGCGGCGGGATATACAGGGTGTTTGGAAGGGAGCTGTACATACGCCTAGGGTAGAAACTAGGGATAGTCTGCTACCTACCCCCGCCCATTATATTGACCTTGGCCTCAAGGTTTTTTTTTAATTTAAAATTATTTCTTTACCTTACTACGGTACTTCAGGCCCCATAACTTTTCTTCTCCACAATTTTCTGGTGTAAAATAATTTTTTGCAGGACCCTAAGACTCTAACGATTAAAACAAGACCATTAGCCGACCGGTCCCATGGATAGATTTTGAGCTACAGGTAGTTTTAGTCAAAAAGTCAAATAAAAAATAATAATAAATTAAAAAAAAACCTTGAGGCCAAGGTCAATATAATGGGCGGGGGTAGGTAGCAGACTATCCCTAGTTTCTACCCTAGGCGTATGTACAGCTCCCTTCCAAACACCCTGTATACCCTATAGATGTTGCTCCAGAAATAACTGGTTTGACAATAAGGCGTCACGAAACTCAAGTGTCTGCCCCAAAAACATGCTATGTACGAGGACCTGTTGATATCCAGCGCTGGCCACGACGAGATGGGCACTCTGGCACAGGCTTTCTGGAATCATAAAATAGAAAAACCGGCGAAGTGCATGTCGGACCACGCACAATGTAGGGTTCCGTAGTTGCCCTTCAAAATATTATATGAACTTTCTAACTTACAAACTGATTAACCACCCTGCCTACCTAACTCCGTACGATGATTTTTATTGTAAAAATAAAACAAACTTACATTTGCAGTTTTGAGATCTTGCGCTCCCAAACATTTTGAATAGGAAAATATTCCATTAAAGTACATTTTATAAGTTGGTCGAGTATTACTCGTAAACTTGTAAACCCTCTTAGCTGTGATAGTTTTACTTTTATTTTCGTTATCTATCTTCTATCTATATATACAGGGTGTTTGGTGCATCGTGTGCCAAATGGTCGACTGAAGGAGTCATCCGAGCGCCTTTCAGACCCTTTAACACCCCTCATGCTCCGTGGATTTTTTTTTCGACTTTTTATTGTTTTCCGAAAAAGACCCAAATTTTACATTCAAATACAGATTTAAAAAAAAATATAAGGCGTAGACTCTGAATTTTAATTTTATTAAGGCTACAAAAAAAAAAAACCAAAAGCGACCGGGATCTTCCAACTCCCTCATTAATTCTCCAGTCTATCCTCTTTCTAATGATGTGCCACATGCCATAAAAGTATTTTAACAACTTTGTGAATTCGCTAGAATTGTGAATCGAGTCACCTAAGGCTAATATTCAAACTTATGATTAAAAAAAAATCTCTCAAATGATGCCTGTCAAACCTATAAATCTGCTATCTCATTCTTATGGTTAGGTAAATTCGTGTTGAATCTGTATCTTTCGTGGGATTTACTTGAAATAAAAAAACAAAATTGCATTTTTAACATTTATTTAATCATTGTTACAAATTTTGCTCAAATTGTTGGCCTCTGTTGCGAATGGCCCGACACCTGTTTCGTATTTCAACAGTTGTTGTACGAAGTCGTATTTCCTCCTTAATTGTATTGAATGCCGCTTCTATGCGTTGGACTAATACCTCCCTAGTTGGAACCTCCGTGGCATATACCAACTCTTTGGCACGTCCCCAGACATAAAAGTCTAACGGAGTTGGGGAACGTGGCGGCCATGGAATAGGGCCATCGCGTCCAATCCATGCATTGGGGAACACATTGTCGAGATATTCCCTCACAGTCAATCGCCAATGCGCGGGACAGCCGTCATTTTGAAATACAATGGGCACACGTTCATTAAATACGGGCACATCGGACAATTTGGGCAGGTCATTTTGTAGGAATTCCAGGTAGTCTTCGCCATTGAGATTATCGGGCAGGTAATGCGGTCCAATTACCTGATTCCCAATCCCTCCTGCCCAAACGTTTACACTTTAACCTTCTTTGAGAAGATTTCTGTCTTTTAACACGTGGGTTTTGCGTTTTCGTTGTCCAGTGATGCAAATTGTGTAAATTGAGTATCCCATCCTTGGTAAATTTGGATTCATCCGTCCACAGTATTCTTTTTAAAAAATCAGGATCATCCACATCCGTGTGTAAAAGAAACCGACAAAAAGCCACTCGTCTCTCAAAGTCGCCACCCTCAAGACCTGCAACAAACAAAAAACTCTTTTAAATTTCTCTTGGGCAATAAGTAATTGCACAAGAAAGGACCCGCTATTCGTGCTAATAGATTCACTACCTGGAAGTGACGCCATACCATACCCATTACCTGCTAAACAAAGGCAAGGTCAAACAAAGCTTGCACGGGTTTAAAGTTAGTTTAAAATTGCGTACCTTGCACCGGAGTGTAGTGGAATGGATGCTTTTTGTTTTGACGAAGTACTTTCCACACTTTCCATATTGAAATATCAATATTGATGCCACATTTCTAATGCTTCTTGTAGGGCCTTCCTCCTACTTCAACATTATGTCGCACAATATGGCCCCTTGGTTCATTAAAAGTAACACTGCCAGTCTCGCGTATGCGTCGGTATGTGTCTTGGAAGACTCTGCGGCCAGGTAATCGTCTACCAGGAAAGCGTTCCTGGTAAAGTCGTTGCGCTGCACGAGCGACGCCATTAGCGACTCCGTAAGCCGTCATGATGTCCGCATATTCTTCGTTAGAGAATGTCGCCATTGCAATAACAAAATACTCAAAGTTTAACAATAACAACAAAAATTAAACAAATGTAACAAGAACCAACAAAACTCACAGATAACAAAGTAATAAAAGAATCGCGGAGTATGGTGAACTAGCACACACGTTAGGTAGCAGAGGCAGTGATGTCTCGTCTAAAAAAATGGCGGGTCGGGCGGCGCGATTTGCTCAAACCGATTTAAGGTATGCAAGAAAGAGATAGAAGATAGATTTTACTGTGAAAGAGTGAGAAAACAAATTTTACCTCTTTCTCAAGTAACAGTTCCGTAGGTAATAAATATTTTTTCATTAGAATTTGGAATGTAGTTTTATGTGACTTGATTCACAATTCTAGCGAATTCACAAAGTTGTTAAAATACTTTTATGGCATGTGGCACATCATTAGAAAGAGGATAGACTGGAGAATTAATAAGGGAGTTGGAAGATCCCGGTCACTTTTGGTTTTTTTTTTGTAGCCTTATAAATAGCTGTAACATGTACAGCTTTAATTTAAGTTTTACCTTTGCGAGTGAATTAAAAAAAAAACTAGGTGACTAATATCACTAATTTTGTATTTAAAAGTATTCTTAAACAATACACATCGAAATAAAATTAAAATTCAGAGTCTAAGTCTTATATTTTTTTTTAAATCTGAATTTGAATGTAAAATTTGGGTCTTTTTTTTGGAAAACAATAAAAAGTCGATAAAAAAAATCCACAGAGCATGAGGGGTGTTAAGGGGTCTGAAAGGCTAGCGGATGATCCCTTCAGTCGACCATTTCAATTTGGCACACGATGCACCAAACAACCTGTATATCTTGGATGACGTAAAATATTTTTTAATGATTTCATAACACTATTATTTATTTCATCACACCAGCTATAATTAAATTTATTTATCGATATAAATGTCATCATGACCAATACAAATTGACATTCTATTGTTTTTAATCAAAATAATTTTATTAAAGCCAAATATCATATTGTTTCTTAAATAATTACAACTTTGCCTTCTATGATTTCAGGATGCCTGTACCAGAAGGCTCATCAGCTAGTGTTGCTACCAATACTAAAGCATTTTGGACGTACGTTGCAAGTCGTAAAACGTCAAATAAAATTCCATCCACGGTTCATTACAATCAAATTTCATCCAATGATCCTATTACTACTTGCAACTTGTTTGCTACATTTTTCCAGTCAGCATACGAGCCCTCAACATTTGACCATAACTCTTGGGAACCACCATCTATTAGTACTGACCACGATGTTTTTCTATGCAAACTACAACTGTCTCTTGATGAAATACATAGGGAATTAAAATCAATTGATTCAACCAAGGGTCCCGGACCTGATGGGATTCCCTCGATTTTCCTTAAAAATACGTGTGACACATTATGCTATCCTCTACTTATATTGTACAATAAATGTTTATCATGTGGTATTTTCCCTGCAGTTTGGAAACATGCAAATATCGTACCAGTTCATAAGAGTGGTTCCAAGCACGACGTAGCTACCTATAGACCTATCTCAATACTATCTTCCTTTTCTAAACTATTTGAGCGACTGGTACATAATAAATTATACCCGGCAATTCGCAGTGTTTTAATACAAGAACAGCATGGCTTTGTTAAAGATAGATCTTGCATTAGCAATCTCCTCATTTTCACGTCCCAACTTTTTGATGGTCTCGATAATAGACAGCAGATTGATGCAGTTTACACAGATTTTCAGAAGGCCTTCGATAAACTGGACCACACACTACTGCTTCATAAAATTGCCTACAATGGCGTCAGAGGGGATCTTTTAAGGTGGTTTATATCGTATATGTATAACTAACAGAACACAAAAGGTAGTTGTTAATGGCTTTGAATCTGGCTCTTTTCAGGTCACCTCTGGTGTACCCCAAGGTTCCATTTTGGGCCCTTTATTATTTATTTTATATATAAATGACATAAAAGACTGTTTTCAAAATTCTAAATTTCTTCTGTATGCGGACGATTTAAAGGTCTATAAAATTATTTCGGACAAAGTCGACTGTATTAAGTTCCAGCAAGATTTAGACCGTTTCTCTAACTACTGCTCTTCCAATAAACTTTATCTTAGTATTCCAAAGTGTCATGTTATAACATTTACTAAAAAGAAATTTATTACAGAGTTTGACTATCGTCTTTCGAATACGCCCATTAGTAAAGTAAGTTTTGTTCGTGATCTTGGTGTTCTGCTAGATTCAAAGCTACATCTGGATGTTCACATTGAAAACATTGTCAACAAGGCCTTGTTATAAGATCGTCCAGGGATTTTCGACGACCTTCTACTTTTTTGCACTTATACAAATCAATAATAAGACCCCAGTTAGAGTTTGCAGTACCTATTTGGAACCCCTTTTACAAAAAATATGTTGAAAGATTAGAACTGGTACAACGTAAATACCTTCGCGCTATAAATTATAGATGTTATCGGAAAAAAATGTCATACCACCTTCTTCTTAAAAATTATGATCTTTTGACTTTAAAGTCAAGACGAAAACTTCTGGAAGTTATGACTCTTTTCAATGTGTGCCGTAATCATTTTGATTGTCTGGACTTAGTTAGGAGTCTGTGTTACCTGGTTCCTCGAACAGTTCATGTACGTGAGATACGCACTCGACGTCTATTCGCTACTAGCTTCTGTAAATCCAACGCTGGCTCGCGTTCACCACTTCATCGTTTGGTTGAAACATACAACAATGAGTTCCATTTAATCGACATTCTGTTTTTAAGTAAAAATGCATTCAAGAGGCAAATCTTAGCAACTCTAAAAGACCAGCAAAGTACCTAAAATACTATTGACATAATGTTTAATACGCACAAAAAACTCACTTTTTCTTTGTTTTTTCTTTTATACTTGTAAATCGGGATATTAGTTCCAGGTTAATGGCCGTTGTTTATGATAGGACAATATTCCTGTGCTTAAAAATGTACTGTGTTATATGTTTTGTATTTTTGTATTGCTACTAGCTAGTTTCAATGTTCTTAAATTGTAATCTGCGGAAAACGTAGTGGGTAGCATAATTGGCCATGACTTGATTTTATTTTAATTTTTTTTTATTTATTTTTTACAAAATATAGACCATTTCAAGGAACTAATTTGCTTATTTTATTTTTTTAGGGGTTGTAAATTTTTTTAGGATTTTTTAAATTCGATGTGCTCTCAATATCACTATGAGGCTGTATGTAGTGCGGTGTTGTGCCACAGACAAATTAAAAAAGAATACAATGTCAATCTAAATCCAGTGACATATCCTTGACAGTTGAGATTGATACAGTGATTCAAGAGGAAGGTTTTTAAGTATAATACATGCATAATATAGTAGAGAAAAACACCTGTGCGAAGCCGGGGCGGGTCGCTAGTATATAATAAGTTCATTGATGACAAGAGATAAATCAATCTTATATAAATCAAATAATGATATAGAATACTTACATTAGAGCCTTTGCTCCTAGTATTTCCGCTATATTGTGTTGAGTGGACAACATCATATACTCAACAATCATAGCATTATTGTAGGTATGTTACGGGAATCCGCCTTAGTATAATTTAAAGAAGCCATTACAACAATTCACAACATTTCACAAAAACAAACTTCAACAAAGCTGGCTAAACATAACTTACAAAATGTTGACATTGACAGCCTCGCAACCGAATGTTTTTTTTTCAAGAATGATAGAATGACAAAGGAATGTTCTGTTCTGTCTAATGTGCTTTGTTGGAGGGTCTGAAAGGTCAAATGAAAGTCATTCGTTAAAACACCTATAACTTTTGAAATAGTATGTATTTTTCAAATCTGGTAACAGGCATGAATTCACCTAAGCTAACCCTCGAAATGGTTTTAAGACGGCACTAGAAAAAAAAAATTAGGCATGCCCAATTGTTTAAAAATGATTGATGAATTTAAGATATTTATGTTTAATTTTTATTGTGCTACTGTTTGTTTTTCCCTAAATAAATAAATAAATAAAATAAATCTCTTCCCTCCTGGCCATCGTTGGTTGCCAATAGGTCCTCTTACATGTCCGTGGTGAAGACGGTGGAACTACGTGACGCCCTATTGTCGGACCGATCTGGTTTTTGGAGCAGTATCTACGAGAACACCTACTGGGAGCCAGTACCGCCTCATCTACCGACAAAATTGTAGACTACACTTACCTAATTTTAAAATTACTACCTCAGTATTAAGACAGTATTCGTTTTGATTTTGGACACACTTCATACAAGTGAGCATAATGGCACTAATGGTCGATTGATGTGTTAATTAGTCTATACTAAGTCCATAAAAAATTATGTTCTCAGGTACATATTGATACCTTTTTTATTGGGGGGGTTGAAAATCATCAAATAACCCCTCCCGCTCTTGGGCAGAGCGAAAGGGAGTGTCAGACCTCTACTGACTAAAAACCACCCATGTTCCTTCTTAGCCTTTTAAGTCGAGGCCGCGGTATCTCTTACATCATTCCGCAGCCTAACAACATCCCGCAGCCACATATTGATACCTAAGAACATAAAAGTTCCGGTAACCAATCAATTGTTTGGTATCTACTTTAAAATAAAATAAAAGAAAAGAAACAAATTAGTTTTGTTCAAGCCTGAAATAGTCACCGTGTCCAAAATGACTACTACCTATTCATTAAAATTATGCAACGGCTTACTGTTATTACTGTAGGTAGATAAAAGAGTTCATGTCCAGCAGGGCTATTGCGTATCTTTTAAATGACAGTTGCTATCAGATAGTGTACATCAATTACTGTCAAATGGTTCCATTTTGTACTTAACCATAACCAATGTGACAGTTAATCCATGGACAATATGATAGCCACTGACATTTAAAAGATACGCATTAGCCCTGCTGCAGGGCTATTGCGTATCTTTTAAATGACAGTGGCTAACCTATAGTGCCTATAAATTACTGTCAAATGATTCCATTTTGTACTAAACCATAACCAAATTGACAGTTAATTCATAGACAATATGATGGCCACTGTTATTTAAAAGATACGGAATAGCCCTGCAGGTCGTTCTGTGACATTGTGGCTCATCGGACGACCTTGAGACTTACTAACCTCTTAAACTAGCAAGTCAATGAGCACTGATGAAATGTTATTAATGATAATTTGTCTGTTTTTTTATCCGAGTACGGTGAAGCCAAAAGGAAGGGTAATGATTTTGGCAGTCTATGTATGTATGTATGTATGTTCCACCGTAGCGCCTAAACTACTGAACGAATTTTAATAAACGAGGTGTCCATAGATTCGTAAGAATAGCTCGGGTGAAATAAACAGTACCTTTGTGCTCTTCTATTATTTTTGTATATTTTCCTTTTTTTTGTTTTTTTTTGTGTCATCCTTTCAGCCAAAAGACATCCACTGCTGGAGATAGGCCTCCCCCAGGTGTCGTCACATTGACCAGCCCCGTGCGTCGCGCATCCAGCGGGTCCCCACAACCTGGGTCAAAACATATGCTTGATCTCTCTCCCGTCTTGTAAATATTAAATCAACTTTAGGAGTTAAAGAAGCGAGAGTGTAGACCTTGTTTTCACACCGACTTGTGCCTTTTTTTTTTTTTTTTGATGGGTGTAAAATCATCGAATAACGCCTCCCGCTCTTGGGCAGAGCGAAAGGGAGTGTCAGACTTCTACTGACTAAAAACCACCCATGTTCCTTCTTCGCCCTCTATGTCGAGGCCGCGATAACCGGTGGACTACCCGCGGCCCCGACAGGCGTCGCGGCGTCGGCCCTTTCGGGCACCGACTTGTGCCTCACAATTCCTTATAATCGTCGCGTGTCGGTGGCTAATTTGCGCTAATTTGAGACTGACGCACCGTGACAGGAGGACAATTTTTATGTGTAACGTGGGAAGCCACTAAACAATGTTACCTAACGTGTTTGACTGGTTACCTAAAAACATTACAATCTCCATCCATCAAGGTACTACAGTTTTTGTCAATATTACAACTTTATCGCTAAAGTAACGCATTCTGTTTAAGTACCTATACATATTTAATAGTATCTATAGCAGTTTCAAATACGTTGATGTACTGCCATCTGAACTTTCCTATATAGGTATAAAGCTGATTTTGATGTCATTATTTTTTTGTAAGCAGTCCTACCTAGAGGTACTTAGGTATCATATTATGCAGAACTAACTGGGTTGTGAAAGTCAGATAGGCAGTCACAGGCAGACAAAGTTACAAGCTGCTAACAAAATTGGGAAAAGATAGATTTCACTTTCATAACGTGTTTATTTTCCAAATTAAACTACTTATTGTAGGTCATTCCGAAATTATATATAAGTATATTATTATGGAAATCAGGTTTTATGTAAATTGCAATTCTTGTTTACTTAACAATGTTACTGAACCAAATCACATTGTGTAGGTACTTACTGAATATTGTAAAGCAATGTTTAAACATAATTATATCATCCGAGTGACTACAATAATATGACTGACTTTACCTAAATAACTATGAGTCAGAACCTGTCTGCGTTTGTGTGAACCTATAAAAACATACTTTATTTATCTTAAAAAATCAATGCCACTTTTCGTTGTAATTTTATAACTCAAGAACGGGCTCACCTATGCAAACCAAATGTTTAGGCTTTGTTTGGACAATTTAGTAGATGGTTTATGTGAAGTTTGCACACAATCGGTCGAGCAGTTCTTCATTTATCACATTTTTTGTAACAAATGAATTCAATAAATGGCGAATCATTTTGTTAATGCGGATTTTGTTGTCTTGGACCCGGTAGGTGGCGCTGCTGTCCGGGCAGTACGACGTTTGCCAGCTCAACTAGTACAGCATAAATATACTTAACTGTCCCATCACTGGTAAGGGCCGATTCTCATATATACTCGTATATGAACCAGTGATGTTACGAATGTCATATTTTAGACATTTGTGAATGCGAATGCGAGTTCGAATGTTAAATAGGAGCAAAAAAAAGATATAATTATCAAGGTATGATATTAATCATCGATTTTTATTTATTTAAGGTTATGTGTAAAAATATAATATACCTAACCAAATTAACAACAAACAAATTTAATAATTGAATTTCAATAGGCCCGGGCAGATTATATTTTAAAAACAATAATTTTGCTGCTTTATCACCCATGAGACGATTTCGTAAAGGCTCATACCGCCAGCTGCACTTAATAATCGCTCACTTGGTACACTGGCAGGAAGAGCGCTGAGGTTGATGCAAGTTAAAATATGCTGCATACACTCGCATTCGCTAAACATGCGCATTGTTTGATGCGAATGCGAGTGTTGATGCGAGTTTTTGAAATGATGCGAATCATTTGCATATGCGAATGCGAACGCGAACATTCGTAACATCCCTGCTAAGAAACACATGAATTGATCACCATCACCACGTTTGCTCAAGGTGGGAGGGTAATTTCTGGACTTAATTACAATGCCAGGTTTCCTTACGACTTTTATTAATTCCCAGTCACCCCCGCGGGGATTACCACTGGAGGCAAATGGGAAAAAATACCCAGTCGCCACCGGCTATAGGTACATTGGTTTTCTTGTAAGAATAAAATGAAAGATTTTTTTTTATGATAGCATTGAAGTAATGTTTCCAACATATACTTTGTTATTTTACTTTTTAACGTTAAACGGAAATATCTCATCATCATCAGCCATAAGACGTCTACTGCTGGACAAAGGCCTCCCCAATAGAACGCCTTTGTGTCTTCCGATCAAAAACTAAAATAATAATAATGTAAGAAAAATGGTAAAACGAAGGAAACGGTAAAATAATATATATTTTATGAATAAGCTCGTGTTTAAAAAGTCTGTTATCTCTGAATATGAATATTTACAGCCTTGTTTATAATACGTATTTATTATGAAATGATTACTATATATGTATTACTTTCCTAATTTAATTACTGTCCTTAAGAGTCTGATTATCTGTGATACAAAATAACAGTTTAAATGTTTAGTTTTAACAAGTTTATCCCTAACGAAATCAAAATAAAAAAAAAATTTCATTGAACTTTGTTTTTTTTTTTGAGATTAGAGGCAGGTTTAGGATAAGTTGCCTCACCCTTAATGTTCTACGATGGGGAAAGCAATGTACAGCGAAACTGAAGTGGGGGCAATGACTTCCCAGTCACCACCGGTGGCGACTGGGATTTTTTATTCCCATTTGCCTCCAGTGGCAAGCCCCGCGGGGGTGTCTGGGAATGACTGACGAGTTTTTACTTTTTGATGCTGAAATCAGTGAATTAATAATTTATGTCCAAGATAAACTTAGAAAGTGTTCCTTACAGAGATTTCTACGCTATAGGTAGAACAGTTAAGTAAACGGAATTTTGAATTTATTGGCTTTCTTCTTTCAGAATAGCCTCTTATTACATGGGAATTAAAACATAGGTAACTGCGGAAATGATGGTGTATTGTTTTACCTACACCACTGCCTAACCGCCTTCGGAGATTACAGGCGTGATGTTTTGTTATGTTATGTGTTCTTTCAAACGGTTAAAGAACTTACTTAAAGTAACAAGCTCCGAAACAGCGACATAATTATAATAAAATGTAAACAATGTAAAACAGATGACTTGCAACACATCTTAAAGATCTTAAAGAGCTTTTTCTACTGTTTTGTTGATTATTTTAGTTGATTGTATTCTGTCGTGCTGTGATTTGAGCGAAAAAATACTGAATTTAAATAATTTATGCTATTTTATCAGATCAACTGAAAACACTCAAAAGTTCGAAAAATCCGGATAATCCGTATAAGCATATATCTCCTTTCTTTTCTGCCACTCTTCTCTGTTCTGTGCGTCCCTCATCCTGTTTCTCAAGATCCTGGTAATATCGTGAACCGAACGCACGGTTGGCGCAGTGGCTGAGCTATTGTACTGCTGCGCTGCGTGTCGCGGGTTCAATCCCCGCACTGAACAAATATTGGTATGCCCACAGATTGTTGTTCCGGGTCTGAATGTTTGTGTATGTGAGTTTAAATGTTTGTAGACGCACCCACGATACAGGAGAAATTCCTAGTGCAACGTTTTAAAAAAAAAGAAAATATTCTTCTGGACGGCCCTAGTTTCTTAGGCTGGGGCTAAGCCGTCGAACACATAGCCACCATTTTGTCAGAACCTTACTCCATCGGCCATCTCTGCGTCCGTGTGTGCGAAACGTGCGAGTCGACCTCATGCACAAACGGTTCCCTAGCACCAACCAATATTCTTACAATGTTATTAATGCTCATTCAAATGCCAAATAACTCTAAATAACAAAACAAAATTTGTTTTTTATAGTATGTCAACGAAAAAAGTATTACTGCTTCAGTAGTACGAAAAAGTCCCATAGTATCTCAAAATAAATTGTATCAAATCTTATTTTATTTTATTTTATTTTATTTTATTACTTTTAAGAAGGCTTACAGACTAATAACATAAAAATAGGAAACAAAAATATATAATGACGTTGCTAATTACAAGCCTCCACAGATATATAATTGACGATTAACTAAAAGTTGAAGTTACGGTTTCTGGTTTGTTATTTTATTTTAAATGTTACGTTGCTACATGTTGTTTTGAGTACCACCAGCGGGTGTTTCATTCGTAAAAAATGATTTGGCTATCTTATTCCAAATCATTGTTGAAAGTTTATAAAACAGAGAGAACAAAAATTGTAAAGATCAGAAGAAGCAAGGAAATAGCAGCAAATCACGAGTTACAACTGCTTGATTAAATAATTAACTTGTATAATATTTTCGCCGTTTAGAAGCGCCGCCATGTTAGTTCATGACGTGTCTATATAATATAATACACTTAGTTAGATATTATTATAATCATCACCCTAATATTTTCATGCTAATCCACCTGGGATCGGTAAGTGCAACATGTATTCGTCCATCCATAACAGCACTCGTATTTATGTAGTGACCCTGTTATGCCCATGACTTGTGAAATAGTAGCCGACGACGTTTTGATGGTCTTTGTGAACCAACCAAAATAGGTACTACTATTTCTGTGGTCTCTATTTCTGTAATCTCAGTAGCCTGGAGCTTGGCCGTGGATCATCATGATTATACCGAATGCCTCTGTCCATAGGACGACAATAACCTTTTTTTGTAAAGGGTGTAAAAAAGCCGACCCTTGATGCAAGCTGACGACTCATTAGGGTGCTTTCCCACCAGAGATGTGCTATGCTTTTGATATCCACCAATCATATTCATTAGTGCACATAGCTTAGCACTGGTGGAAACAGATTCAACTAAGATGTGTTTTTTATATGGAAAGATGCGTGCTATGGATGTGTGCTATGGATGTGTGTTGTGGATGCCTACTATGGGTCGTCGCGAGTGGCGGAGCTATGTGAGAGTAGGTACCTGGAGCAGGCCCACCCTCGCCGCTTCCCTACTATCCATACATCGCATAGCTCGAGCTGCACATTTTCCCCGCGCAGCTACTTTGCGGCGGCGCATCTTCATAGCACATCTTACTCGCACCGCTACATAGCTTAGCATCAGTGGAAACGGTCACATAGTTTCACAGCTTAGCTATTGCATCCTCGCAGCATAGCTGCTGCATAGCCTCAGCATAGCACATCTCTGGTGGAAAAGCAGCCTTAGACCCCAGTTACTTGCTACTGTCTATTGGGTTTAATCTTCAGGTGAGCAAAATTTTATCAGGTTTTCTATCAGAAATTTCTCAAACTCCGAGTCTTAAAGTCAGAACAAATCTGGCGAAATGTGCGTGTACTCGTATTATTACTATTAGATACACCTCATGTACCTTCTGCCGACGTTGGCAATAAGCGTCAGTTGTTACACATTCAAACTTATCAAATTAACAAATTTCTTACCGGCTAAGATTTCTCCCCTACATAATATATTTAATAGTCTTTAATGAAGTTATGATGACGATTAACTAATGGTTGATTGGGTATGTGACCGTCCGGGCGAATCAGTGCGTCACATTATCTCCGGGTGGTCGCGTCTGGCTAAAGGAGAGTACTTGCTTTAAAGACAACCTTGTAGCCAGGATTCAGGTATCAGCAACTTGCTCTAAATTAGCTCTTACATATCACACAGTCCTAAGATAAATTTTTCATCACTGACACAAAATATTATAGACAATAAGCCTGATATAGTGGGGGTGGATAGATCGAAGCGGCGCGCAGTCATTGTTGCTATAACGGTCGCATGGCCGCATGACGAGAAACTCGTGAAAGCCAAGAAGGATAAGCAAATAAAGTATCTTGACTTGGCTCGCGAGTTTTTACCCGACTGCGGCGAAGCCTAAAAAGAGGGTTATTTGACATGTGGGATGTGGACTCAGCGAACATTGTGCCGATAGTCGTGTCGGTCTCAATCAAATCCTAAAAAGGTTTTCGTTAGGCAGTCGTGTCAAGAGGTTGTTTCAATAAGCGGTACTCCTGGACACGGCTCGTATTTTTAGGTTGCTCTTTTATTTGAAGCCCTGCCCGTCGGTAGCTTGGACCCGATACCGATACCGGTGGGCTTTTTAAAACTAAACATATTTAAAACTAAGGAAAGTGATTAAAGGAAATCTTTTATTATTACTTTTGTTTTTTTTATAGTTCTTTAAATTGAAATAAAGGTAATAATAATAATCGTTTATTATTTTAAAAAGCTACATTTACAATATAATATCCTAACAATTAATTGGTATTGGCTTGGTGCATAAATACCTACTTAAAATAAATAAATAAATTAAGATGAGGAAAAGTAAAGTATTAATTAAAACCAATATAAAATAAAATAAAACAATTGTCGGTGTATACGAAATTTATATGGGTAGTAAAAAGACAATTAGGTGTAGATATTTCCAGCTAAAATAAGTCAACTTAATTATACTTATTTTTCTATTTAATCTGTTCAAAAAGGGGTCTAAAAAGAAAATAATCTTTTCATTACTCATACTCTGAAAGTAGGTCATAACATGTCTACGGGGCGGGTTGAAAGTACTACTTTTCAGCCCTAGGGAGAATCGCTTTCAACAGACGTCAATAGTTGAAAAAAAAATTGATTTATTTGCACATTTTTATTGAACCATGTTCCAATTTTTTATACAGCCACTAAATTATAGCGCGATTTAAAATTAAAATAACATATAGTAAACTTATGAATTCAATTTTATTATCACTTTCATATATAATTTAGTTTTAACTATGTATTTCTCTAAAATAACATAGATTTGGGCAAAATCTTTGTCATTTTTTTTAATGATGAACATGAACAATACCGGTTGTATAGCTGGATAGACAAAAAAAAACAAAATAAGCAGGAAAGCGACAATCCGATCAACACAATTGTTTGCTTTAGCTAATAATTAATTATGTTCTTATTTTTAATTTCCGCCTATTCGCAATGAAAAGCACATTGTTTACCTCGTGTAAATTACTTATCCACTTGTCCCACCAACTGTTATCGCCCTCACTACGTTACGGGTGCCAAACCCCGTCTCGGGACTAAATAAGTAACTTTCATCTCTTGGATAACAATGTACCTATTTCACAAAGACATGTTTCGGGGTTGCATTAGAGATGCATATTATTATTATTATATCATTTTGAATCTTATTAGTATTGCCATTAACAATACGTGAGCATAGTTTAATACTTAATGCGTAACGAAATGGACACATTGGTGGACATAAGAAAAAAGTAACTACATAAGAGAGTATTTTTACAATTCACTATGGATTCACCTTGAAACTTATGCTCCAATTAAAGAAACCGTACAAATCACTTCACTATTACTACAAATTATGTACATATTAAGTTTGTGAAATGTTTATAATTCAACACGTGGTTTAGGTGGTGGTGTTGGCGGTGGCACAGCATCCCGGTAGTATCTCTGATAAATGTCATCCCAGAAGCGAGTGCGTTCTTCCAAGAGCACCCCACATAGTTCCACCTTCTCACCCAGGTCCATGTATGGTGACCTGTCCGCACCTACTGCCGGCCACGTAGGCAGCGACGAATCTTCAGGCACCGGCTTCCTGAAAGTTTCCAAATAACTTATGAGAGTTAAAAAAAGCTATTACAAACCTATAATAGGGTAGTTAACAAAAAAACATAATAAGTCCGTCAGATAGATTTCCAAAAAATATTGGACACGTATTTTTTTTTCACGTAAACAAACGCTGAAGACGATACAGTGCTTTGAAAACTCGTGTGACGTCATTTTCTAGGACATTAGTATGACATTCTTTACTGGTGGGTGAAGCACAAGTTCACAACTCCCACTCAAAACTTTGACGCGTTTTATCTCAGTATTTTTTTATTGAGTGGATAAAACAAAAAAAATACGTATCTAATATTTTTCGATAATTTAACAGACGGACTAATTAGAATTTTTATTTTTTTTTTATCAGTAAACATTCCTATTAAGTAATCATTGGCCAGTATTATCGAATCGATTCTCTACTAAAGTCTAGTTAATCAAAGATGGTTAAACAATTCGGAAATTATTTAACTTACCCAGTTTTAATGAAGTTATGCCAAATTTCACGGATTACCTTCTTCATTTTATGGAATTCCGGACTTGCATGAGATTCATCTGGGTTTTCTAAAATACCACTATAGTCCTGCACGGCCATACTTTGTGCGCCGTGGTTTACACCTCGTGTGTTAGTGTGAGGCACGAAGGGTACATTCTCGTCTACAAAAGAATATTCGTACAAATAGATTTGATTGTTGCCAGCCTCGACCTGCAATTTTGTAGCCCAAAGCATAGGATACGTAAATATGATATCCGAAAAGAAATCAACATATCCCAAAATGTTGTCTTCACCGACTGGCTTGTCTCCAAAATAGAACTCTTTGACTTTATTAGCCACTTCTTCTCTTTCTTCTTCAGATTCAAACTTCAAGTCAGCTGGCAAGAAATCAGAAAACTTTTCGTTCATCTTGTGTTTCCAAAAATCAAAGAAATCTATCCGCAGCAGTCCTTCCATTTGAGCAAAACCATATAACACTGGTAGTTTTTTGTAGTCGCCTTTACTTAATATACTCAGAGGAGATTCTGTCAAGAATGCTTCATCTCCTGTTTCACGCTCCACACATGGCGAAAACATGAAAGTTGAATCAGTTCTATCGAAAAATGGATCTGAAGTCAACAGTTCCAATGAAGCTGTCTTGTAAAACTCTCCTAATGCATAAATATCGTCTACATTCGTGAAGTTAAGGTTTCTGGCATGAGTTTTCGCAACTTCTACAGGATTCCTCTGAATTGTAAATGCGGCAAGGTTACCACCACTTTCAGGTATGACTCTGTGAAACAATCCTTCAGCTGACTTTGATAGCATTATCAGATCTACTGATGCGGACCCTGCACTATAACCTGCAAGAGTGACGTCATCTGGGTTACCACCAAAGCTTGCGATGTTCTTTTTGACCCAGCGCAGCAGCGCCACCTGGTCCTTCATGCCAGCATTGCCTGGTGCATCATCGGTGCCGAGACAAAGAAAACCATGAACACCAACCCGATAATTGAACGTAACGATGATCAAATCTTTCTTCTTCATTAGTTGTGTTGCTTTTCCCATTTCACCATAGCCTAACACAAAAGCTCCACCATGAACGTACACTACGACGGAAAGATTTTTCTTGTTAGTGTTTGGAACATACAGATTGGCAATCAAGCAATTTTCTTCTATCACCATGGTTTTCGAAAAGAACGGATGAATCGTGATGGGCTGAGGACACATTATTTGCTTGTCGATAGCGTCGTATGGTTCCAACCAAACAGGCGGCGGAAGAGGTGCCTGGAAAAGAAATTCAGAATAAGAACAAGTGCAATGCAAACGTAATTAGCACGCATTTATAATCTGCGTGGACATTGTAATTATTTTGGGGACGGCATTTCAGTCCATCGGAATACGTATATTAATACCGGTCTCAACTTATACAACATTATAAAGAGATAAGATTTGTGTGTTCGTTTCTGAATTTGTTTGTACCGATTTAACTCAAAACTACTTAAATGATTTTGAAAATTCTTTCACTGCTAGAAAGCATTATCTGTGCCAAGTAACATAGGCTATATTAACTGCCAGAAATAATTCGGGAGCCCTAACAAAACTTGAATAATGTTACGTGGATGTGGATTCAAAGTGGATTTTTTGTTCGTAAAACGTCTTTTATCACATGCGCTGCGGAAAGTATTGGTGACAGCGCAAAAAAATGTACTTCAATATAAAAGAGAAAATTAATATGATTGTATAAAAAAACTGGGATAGCATGTGCCGATTTCTAACGGATAATATAACTCATAATAACTTTACTAGTTTTACTATTGTTTACAGACGAAACCTGCCTGTGTGGCCACCGCAACCCAGATAGTACTGGATAAACCGATACTAAGAAGCTAAAACTAAAGTTGGCAATTCTAAGTATCTTAAGTCCACACTATGAACTGCTACATGGAATCGCTGTTATCTCTCTCTAATCTCTTACAGAGTAATGTTGTCCTAACACACAGAGCACGATGTCAAAAGTTTTGCAGTACGGCGTCTCTTTAAGATATTATGAATGACTAGCTTTTGCCCGCGGCTTCGCCCGCGTGGATGTCGGAATATATCCCACAGGAACGTACTACCGTGATCAAAAGTACCCCATTTGCTAATATAGGTAAACAATGAGAAAATCCTCCCCTCTAAACCCCTTAATGACAGACTGACAACAGACTTTGTTCGCGTGGTTGTCGAAAACTATAAAATGCGTCGCTTAGACAAAGTACATTGGATCATTGTCCTGCGTTAACTTACTGAAGCCGCGCTGTTGAAAATAAGAAGAGGGTAATGCAAAGCACTGACTATTTCTAATACTAAAGTTTAGATGGATGGATGTTTGTTTGAATCAACCACGGCGGTACGGCCGAATGAATCTTGATTAAATTTAAATCAGAGGAAGATTTTAGTCCCGCCGG
Source organism: Diarsia rubi (assembly GCA_932274075.1). NCBI lineage: Eukaryota > Metazoa > Arthropoda > Insecta > Lepidoptera > Noctuidae > Diarsia > Diarsia rubi. The sequence goes on from OW026414.1 coordinate 9,068,180, forward strand.
GGCTGCGTGTGTGTAATAGATACCGCGGCCTCGACATAAAGGGCTAAGAAGGAACATGGGTGGCTTTTAGTCAGTAGAAGTCTGACACTCCCTTTCGCTCTGCCCAAGCAAGAGCGGAAGGGGTTATTTGATGATTTACCACCACAAAAAAAAGGTAGGTTATAGTCGACAGGCCTTGTCGTTGGTGCGTTCGTGTTCCACGCGCGCCTCAAAGAGATGTCAGCAACATTGAAGGGCCGACGCCCTCGGGGCTGCTGGTTTTTCGAAAGAGATACCGCGGCCTCTACACAAAGGGCTAACATCACGCCACATCTATATGACGGCATGGGTGGCGCAGTGGCTGGACAATTGACAGTAGCACTGCATGTCGCAGGTTCGATTCCCACAAAGAACAAAAAAAATGTCGTGGGTTTTATAAAATTTTAATTTAGTTTTAAAAACCGGCCAAGTGCATGTCGGAACACGCATAATGTAAGGTTCCGTAGTTGCCCATCACAAACATGTGAATTTACTAAATTGTTCCTGCGGATTTCCTGCAGGGTTCTATCCGCGGCCTCAACGGCCTTCCTATTGACCATCGTAAACTCATCCCATACGATCAGAGAGCAATCCTTGAGTACGTGATCCATATCACTGTTACGTGACACACCACAAACAGGTGTTTCTGCGCTCTCTAAATCGATGTGAATCGATCTTAATGTTAATCGTTTTAGACTTAAAAATAGATTGGTATTCATTTTTCACAACATCAAAAAGGGCTTCATAAATTTCATTAGGAGTCTCGTGCTCTACTATTGACGGCGTTACTTTAAGGGCTACATTATTTTTGAATTTATTGCAACGACTAGCTGTATGAGGCCTGTTTTAATAACATAAGGAAGCTAGCTATTAAGCCACAGTGGTCAGATGATAACTCACTTAACACTAATTTGTCCTCGGCAACACAAGGACTAAACATATTATCAAGGCAAGTTGATGAAGAAGCCGTGATCCTTGTTGGTTCAAAAAACAGGTTAACTAAATTAAATGATCTAAATAAATTGAGAAATCTGATACTTAATGGAGCAACATCTAAAATATTAACATTAAAATCTCCACATACAATTAAAGATTTATTACTTGATTTTAACTTATTAAGTGAATCCTCCATTACTGATTCGAAATGAGTAAAGTCCCCAGAAGGGGATCTATAAACACAAATTACTATGTACCGCTCGAGTTCAACGCAAGACAACTCAATAGTGCGCTCAATTGACAGATTAACTAAGTCTAAACGTTGTTTACATTTTAATTTGTTTGATCCAAGAATTAAAGATCCACCGCGAATAGCAGATTTTCTCACAAATGCACTCTGTACGGTATAGAAATCATCATTGATAAATGTTACTTCATGTTCCTTCAACCAATGTTCAGTTAGACATAAAACCTGAACATCATAATTCTCCATAAACAAACTTAACTCTAATTCTTTGCCAGATAATCCCTGCATATTTTGATGAACAACATTCAACATATGCGGCCTACCTGTTGTCGCACCTAACAGTTTAAACTACAAGGTGTATAGTGTTAGTATCTGTATAAGTGTTAGTAACAAAAGCAGTATTAGTATCACTACTAACAGAAAACGTTGGCAAACACATACCAGTGTTGCTGTGTATATAGTATGCTAAAAGGTTAGCAATACGTCGCTTAGAACTAGGTGGTAAAAACATTGTGAAGTCAGTGAGTCTGTAATCAGATTTAAATTGATTACAGTCAAAATACAAAATAACGTCACTGTGACGACATGTCCTATTATAAATTAACAAGTTTAAATCATAAATGTACTTATTTTGCTCAACGGACAAATATTGAGAATAAGGCAAGGCACAGAAAATTAATTTACAATTAATAGTCTTGTTCAGATGTAACATCAAAATGGACACATTCAATGATGTTCCTTTTCCATACATTTAAACTATTCCCTTAAAATAAAATAACAGTAGAATTGGGATTTATTTTAGTCAACCTAATATTACTAATGGGTATCATTTAAGCTATCGCCAATTTAATAAGTATTGTGTTTCTTAAGTAATAGGGTTTGTCCCCAAAATAGTAGGTTTGTCATCAAAACGTAGTCTCCAAACAGTATAAAATCAATTCCACAATAAATCACCTAAAATCATGGAGATATAGGCTCTAGTAGCAAATAAATGTTTTTGTATGTATTATAATAGTTCAGTGGTCTGTCTGCAGGGATTAAAGGAACCTAACTAACCGAACCTCGGGGTGACCTTGACGTCGACCCTCTAGGGTTAGGGTTTCTTTCAGCATTATTTGGTGACAGATCTACCATTCTGGGCACAAAACTATTGTTTATGTAATAAAACTATTATTATAAGAACGAAGTTTATATTCATCTAATGCACTACCTTTTTGTTGCTCTTATTTTACACATAATTATATTAACATTAATTTGATAATTCATTTCTGGAAACACTTTTTGTTTATCTGAGAACGAAAATATGTATTTAGTGGTGACGTTTCTATATATTAGGTGATACAACTTGGTGACAAGAAATATAGTCCCCATTACTAATTAATTGGCTAACACTGGCACCGGGTAAACAATAATTTATAACCTAATGTGGTGAACATTGATTAAATAATGTACCAAATCCTTGACCAAACTTATCAGAAAATAAGTAAGTAGTATCTGTTTCGGCCTAACTGCCGTACTCAGAGATATTTAATGATTACTTAAGTCGTCACTTAGTAAAGGTTTGACATATCTTTGTATGAGAAAACTGTCAAAACCATTACTAAGTGATGGCCTAAGTAATCATTAAAGCTCTCTGAGTGCGGCAGTAAGTTACTTATATTGCGTGATTTTATATTATAGTGTGAAGCTAGCTTATAGCATGGTTGACATAGTAACAACATTCAAATATGCGTCGTTAGATTACACGTTGTTACAGAATGTGTTTAAGAAATAAAGGTTCACTGCTCGTTCCCCGTAGGTGATAGCGTGATAATATGTAGCCTGTATGTTGACCCGACTTCTCAGTAATATTCGTGCCAAATTTGAAGTAAATCCATGCAGTACTTTTTGAGTTTATCCCGGACATACATACAGACAAACAGACAAAAATTCTAAAAACTATATTTTTGGCTTCGGTATCGATTGTAGATCACATCCCAAGTATTCTTTTAAAAAAATATTTAATGTACAGTTTTGACTTTCCTACGATTTTATTATATGTATAGATAGATATTATGCTCGACTTGGCGGGGCCACTGCCGTGCCCCCAGATAAGCGATACAGATAATTATCTTCACGATACTGACTGAGCTCTTTTCAATGTTATATGTTATGTTAAAAGAGTGGCACCGGCTATTTTTAACCATATTCCTAATTCTATCAAAGAGGAACCAGTACTAATATTTAAAAAGAAGCTAACAGAATTACTGTTGAAGAAATGTTATTACTCCGTATCCGAGTTTCTAGCCGATAAGTTGTAGCTGTTTCATGGCTGATGATGAACAGCATCAATATTTGCATGCCAAAATGGTAGATTGTACAAGGATTCTTTGATTTGATGTAACCACCTTATTGTAAATACCTACATTCTAAGCAAATAAACAAATATTCTATTCTATTCTAATCTATTAAATTGACCTGAAATATAAAATCACATAAACATTTATTATTCATTTCTTCTGTGTATGAAAAATACAAATCCATTTAGAGTTCCATTAAAGAACGAATTCGTATGATTACCTTATATTTATCTTCACCAACGGGTGCTGTGGCGTAGGGCATGTTCAGGAAAGTGTACAGATCCTCGCTGGGATGCTTGCGCCCGCGTACTGGCCCTTGCGCAGTTTTCACTTCCCGCCATTCGTCGTCAGCCAAAACAACCGTCACGCACAAAAGTACCACACACGTCCTCCACTCCATCGTTGTGTTTTTGCAAATTGATTCAGAATTACATATTAAGGCAATTTTATTTGTAACTTATTATCTCTTTCAGAAGCGATAAGCATGGAGGTGGCAGATAATAAACTTGTCATAATAACCATTATTTAGCATATTAAAACCGGACCTAAACAAAATGTCCGCGACTGCTGCCGGCTTAACAGCAGTTACAACATAGTTATTTTCATGGTTGCATACTTTCACGTGCTTCTTTGTGACACAAAGCACAGAATAAAATACCTAACATAACCCTTTCCTTGCAATCGGATAAAAATATCACTTGCGGGATTATGAACAAACCCGTTAATGGTCAGTCATAATCAACCACGGTCTCCCGATCTTTCCAGGTTTGCTATTCCTGATTTTGGTGGTGGTCACGGTAACGGCTAGGTAGTGGTGATCACTGACCCTTGGCAATTTACAATGGACAAACGGTACGGCTCGACGAACATTTAGTGGAGTTTGAGAAAGAACCTCGAAAAAACGAGGTGCCATATTCTTGGGTTGAGTGAAGTCCGAAAAGTGGGGACACAATAACACACTAGAAACGTAACGAAATCTTCGAGAGGGAGATCATGCATCCCAAGGTGAAGTCGGGTTCCTGGTATACAAATCGAATCCCTCTGTCGCAACGTGATAAAATTTTCCATTGTCTCGAATAGGGAGAGTATGCGAGCGTATTTTTAAAGGTCTTGCACTCTACTATAAAACTCCGCTACAACATCAGAAAGGAAATTTTAACTAAAAAATGGGAGTACAAAACTGCAGTGAATCAGTACTAGGATCCGACGGGTTTTCCAGCAAAAATCATAGGGGGAAAATGCTTGTCAACTTCGATGTGATGAATGAGTTGTTCGTGTTTAATTCCTTCTTTGAAAAACAGCCCTAACGCCAACACTATGACGAAAAATAAAATACTCTTTATCATGGCGGTTAATAAAAACGGCGACTATATAAGTAAAACGAATATGGATATTCAAAAATATTAGACTGGGTACCATTTATAATGGGTTGGCAGCTAATAAGGAGTATCATTATAAGTAAAACTTAGCATACAAATAAATCCGTTCAGGCATTAATATTTTCTTTTGGTAACTGAATTTGTATCTAAGCCGAAACTTGATGATGGATAAAAAATAAAAAATTGGGCATTCATAAATAATACAAAATCAGAACCTATTTAAAAATTTTTGTATGATAAATAAATTCATTTATATTAGCTAATATTTTAATTATTATTAAATATTTTTTTTTTAAATAGACTCTAAAATGACATGTAGAATAAATATTTTATGGCTGTTCTCGATTCGATTTGACTCTGTCTTTTTTTGTATGTTTGTTACGTCATAACTCCATCATTTATGTAGGTACCGATTTTCAAAATTATTGGAATAATTAAATCTCGGGGAAATCGAGGGCAACCCACAAATTGTATAGGTACGTATTACGAGTTTTTTATTAAGCTATTCAAGTATTCGCATCTGGTAGTCATCACATCACACAGGACCATACTTCTCTGAACCTAAATGGTTTTTATGGCCAAGGTTAACCCGACACTGCAATGACACTGGGAATAAAAATAAGCTATTTTATTCGCCGAGTTATTATTTATAGCACCTCGCCTAATATTTCCACCGACTTGCTCAGTTTATTTGCTCTCTTAACGCAGCTGCCAGTTTTTATATTTCATAACACCCTTATTTTTGAAACATATTTACGGTAGCGAAAATATTTAATCGCTGCCAAGTTATTTTATTAGTTGCTAACACGTAGTCGCCTTTTAAGACACCTCGAAAATAATAAGCCATTAAACCATTATATTCAAAGATGGCTCGGTAATCTATAGGTTCAATACCAGTAGTGTTCACAGACTTGTTTGTGCCACTCTGAATATTAACTTCAAGCTGGAGCGAACCAGTTTGATGAAATCTATGCTTCCTCGAAATATGTTCCAAACTATGTTAGGATCTAAAGCCAAGTCCAACCTGATTCACGGGCTTGGAAATTATGTAGAACAGGCGCTCGACTAAATAGTAAAAATCTTCTGGGAGGTAGGGACGCATCTTTGCAAAATGCGGCGTACGGGCAGGAAGTCCAAAGGTGACTCTGGAGATTTTGTCGAAACGACGTCAAAACCTACCCATCAGAACTACAGGCACTTAATAAGAAAATTAGAAATTGGTACGACGACGCGATAACTTTCGATGCTCAATAAAAAAGCGATTGAGCAAAACCAGGGGTCGAAAGTGTTTTTCAAATCACTTGGGAGAGTTGTGTACACAGATACCACAGGAAGGAGCCGGGACATTCCTTCGGAAGTCGAAAACTTCTAAGGTAAGTAGTACTCTTCACATGCATCTCAACGTGACGCTGAAAATAAGTATTTCCGAGCTAGCTTAGTCTGCTAGTTCAGAAAAGACCTATGAAATCGAGAAAGTGTTTTTTCAAATCACTTGGGAGAGTTGTGTACACAGATAACACAGGAAGGAGCCAGGACATTCCTTCGGAAGTCGAAACTTCTAAGGCAAGTAGTACTCTTCACATGCATCTCAACTTGACCCTGAAAATAAGTATTTCAGAGCCAGCTTAGTCTGCTAGTTCACAAAAAACCTATGAAATCGAGGCAGCTCTTAGAGAGCTTAAACATGGAATTGGCTCCAGGTGAAGATGGGAGAACGCCTGAGCTTCTAAATAGAGACTAGTCCATTCTGGGAGTCTAGACAGCGATTCGAATTAGTCTGGCAATAAAATTTATTCGGTGAGCGGACAGGGTAGACTCAGAAGGACCGCGACAACAAATCACACCTTGTTTTATTTAATTTGATAAGTGTGAAGAGTTACACATCAACCCACCGTTATTGGGGTTTACCCCTTGTATACTATAGTGGAGGATGTTTCCAGGTCGAGGATTCGTGGTAGAATTGAAACCTACCACGATCAATCAATCTACCTATATTTATAAAAATCAATGTCACTTTTCGTTGTAATTTTATAACTCAAGAACGGGCTCACTTATCCAACCCAAATGTTTAGGCTTTGTTCGGACTATTTAGTAGATGGTTTATGTGAAGTTTGCACAAAATCGGTCGAGCGGTTCTTCATTTATCACATTTTTAATAAAACACACACACACATCACACACACACACACACATCACATTTTTTTTTTTTTAATAAATTGCGGATCATTTTGATTGTGTTCAAGTGAATTTGAGAATGGTTTAGATTCACAATTGGATCCTGTAGGTGGCGCTAGTGTCCGGGCAGGACGACGTCTGCCAGGTCCGCTAGTATAATATATTTCATAATTGATTAAAGTAAGACTATACTAAATATTATATAAACTAAACTAACCTAAAAACAAACTAACTATAAAAGGGCATCGAAGGACTCCGCCTCAACGCTGTCAACAGGTAAAGTGCCCAAGAGACTGGCAGCGTTGCCGCGTTGTATGGCAACACTTTGCCTCTGGCCAAAGAAAAAGCCAGCCCTTGGGTCAGAGGAAGCGTCAACAAGGCGATTAACATTTATTGCAAAGTAGCACACAGAACACGTCGTTACAGTTGTATTATTTTGGAGGCAAGAGTGTTGCCATGAACAAATTAAAATAGACATCAGTGTTGTCAATTAACAAAATTAATATTCTGAATGTTAGATACAATAAAATTAGATAAAATTAGATACAATACTTAACAACCGTTTTGAAGTAGGTGAAAATCACGTTCTATGATTCGGTTACATATATATTACATATTTTATAGTAACAGCGTGTAAAAAAAGACAAGTGTCTTCAATAAATTGTTTATTTATAATCTTAAAAATATAGCAGACATCGTTTAATGTTAAGTCAAAGAGAGGAGTCACCTAAAACAAGCATTACTCAGAAAAAAGAAAACGCCATTTTAAAAAATATCGGAAATATTTTATTATTTATTCACTTCTGCAGTCACATAATCACCACCATATTGTAGTGGCATTGTTTTTTTTTACAATTCAACACGTGGTTTAGGTGGTGGTGATCGAGGTGGCACGGCATCCCGGTAGTATCTCTGATAGATGTCATCCCAGAAGCGAGTGCGTTCTGCCAAGAGCACCCCACGTAGTTCCACCTTCTCACCCAGGTCCATGTATGGTGACCGGTCTATGCCTGCTGCCGGCCACGCGGGCAGCGATGATCCTTCAGCTACAGGTTTCCTGCAAAATACCAAATATTATGCGACAACATCAGTGACCAGTGCATGATAACAACCAGGAAGTAAATTTAAGAGGGTTTCGGGTCAGTTTTATTATGTCATACATTTAGTTACCATAAAAAAATATTAACATGAACGAATAAATAAGATAAAAATAACCTAAAATAACTAATCTCACAATAACCTTATAAAACAAAAATAAAAAAGATATCATCATATCCTATAATCATAATCTATGGGAGCGCAGGTCTTAAAACTGAAAAATATGTAAGTTTGTTTTACAATAAAAACCATCGTTCGGATACAGGTAGGCAGGGTGGTTAATCAGTTTAGTAAGTCCACATATTTTGATGGGCAACTACGGAACCCTACATTGTGCGTGGTCCGAAGTCCGTAGTCAACAAGGAACCCTTATTTCGTAAATGATTTTAATTGTATAAGAATTGTAACCTGAACGAGGTATGATTATACTTCTACAAAATAAATTTGGTAGGATTAAAGACATTTCACGCCGGTATCTACTTATCTTACCCAGTTTTGACGAAGTTGTGCCAAATTTCACGAACTATGTTCTTCATTTTCTGAAACTCTGGACTCGCATGAGATTCATCTGGATCAGTAAAGTTATGACCATCCAATACGGCAATGGTTTGAGCGCAATGATTAGCACCTCTTATCTGAGTGTGAGGTACATGGGGTACATTTTCGTCCACAAAAGAATATTCATACAAATAGATTTGATTGTGACCAGCCTCTGCATGCAATTTTGTAGCCCAAAGCATAGGATACGTAAATATGATATCTGAGAAGAAATCAACATATCCCAAAATGTTGTCTTCACCGACAGGCTTGTCGCCAAAATAGAACTCCTTGACCTTATTAGCCACTTCTTCTCTTTCTTCTTCAGATTCAAACTTTAAATCAGCTGGCAGAAAATCAGAAAACTTCTCATTCATCTTGTGTTTCCAAATGTCAAAAAAGTCAACTCGCAACAATCCTTCCATGTTAGCGAAACCATACAACACAGGTAACTTTTTATAGTTGCCTTTCTTCAAAATACTCAGAGGAGATTCTGTCAGGAATGCGCCGTCTCCTGTATCACGCTCCACACATGGTGAAAACATGAAAGTTGAATCAGTTCTATCGAAAAATGAATCTGCAGTCAACAGTTCCATTGGAGCTGTCTTGTAAAACTCTCCTAATGCATAAATATCATCTACATTCGTGAAGTTGAGTGTTCTGGCATAAGTTTTGGCAATTTCTACCGGATCCCTCTGAATTGTAAATGCGGCAAGGTTTCCACCACTTTCAGGTATGACTCTGTGGAACAACCCTTCAGCTGACTTTGATAGCATTAACAAATCTACGGCTGCCGACCCTGCACTGTAACCTGCAATGGTGACATCATTAGGGTTACCGCCAAAACTGGCAATGTTCTGTTGTACCCAACGCAGCAGTGCCACCTGGTCCTTCATGCCAGCATTGCCTGGTGCGTCCTCGGTGCCGAGACAGAGGAACCCGTGAATACTAACACGATAATTGAACGTAACGATGATCAAATCTTTCTTATTCATTAAGTGTGTTGCTTTTAACATTTCACCAAAGCCCATTACAAAAGCTCCTCCGTGAACGTACACTACGACCGAAAGGTTTTTCTTATCCGTGTGTGGGACATACAGATTGGCAATCAAACAATTTTCTTGTCTCACCATCGTTTCTGGCAAAGGTCCCATTGGAATCGAAGGTTGTGGACATATTACTTGCTTGTCAATAGCGTCGTATTGTTCGAACCATACAGGCGGTGGAAGAGGTGCCTGGAAAAGAAAATTTAAAAAATAATACCCGCTTCATAAGCTTATGGCGTAGTTTGATACTTTTTAGCTGCAAGCTAATATTTTACCAATTCAGATTCAGATCAGTCTAGGTATACCATGTATAATAATATGTACATCATATTTGGGACTTTAATTTGAGCTATTTTAGGACTCTAATAATTACTGTTTCTTATTGGGTGATTGTTTAAACGAGAGCAATACTTTAGCACTCACGTATATCTTTTATAATTGTGTGAAGCGTTGTTTGTGTATTGTTTTATTTCCTGTATGCATGTATGTTTCGGGAACTATATTTTCTATCACCAAAATTTATATTTGTCATCAAGTTGTATCACCTAATAAATAGATCTATCGCCACGAAATATTTTCGTTCTCAGATAAACAAAAATTGTTCCCAGGTATGAATTATCAAATTAATGTTAATATAATTATGTGTAAAATAAGAGCAACAAAAAGGTACTGCATTAGATGAATATAAACTTCGTTCTTATAATAATAGTTTTATTACATAAACAATAGTTTTGTGCCCAGAATGGTAGATCTGTCACCAAATAATGCTGAAAGAAACCCTAACCCTAGAGGGTCGACGTCAAGGTCACCCCGAGGTTCGGTTAGTTAGGTTCCTTTAATCCCTGCAGACAGACCACTGAACTATTATAATACATACAAAAACATTTATTTGCTACTAGAGCCTATATCTCAGGATTTTAGGTGATTTATTGTGGAACTGATTTTGCATTGTTTGGTGACTACATTTTGGTGACAGATCTACTATTTTGAGGACAAACCCTATTATTTAAGAAACACAAAACTAATTAAATTGGTGATAGCTTAAATGATACCCGTATGTTTCTGTGACAAATAAACATTTTTTCTTTCTTTTCTTTTCATATCAGCTGTTACGTTAATTCATGTTTGAAAAACTCGAATAAATGTATTACCGTGCCGTTTTTTCTTTCATAGTCTGAATAGCACTTTTCGCTTATTTTGTTATTTAGAAATACGAGGAACTTGGATTGAAATCGCTCAGTTACAATAGTCTACTGTCTACCACACTCAAAAGAGTTATAATATGGCTAACTCTCATTCCGAGCAATGTCCTCTCCCCAACAGAGGAAGAACGATCATTGACACAAATTTGTCAAGCAATTTTAGATTTATTAAGTGTTGGTTTGACCTTCCTCACCTTAATTCATGTTTTCCGTGTGCGAGATGTTGATGATGATATAATAGTAGTGAGGTTATTGTTTAATTAAGGTCAAGATTAAAGCCCGTCGGGGCTGCGGAATGTTGTAAGAGATACTGCGGCCTTGACATAAAGGGCTAAGAAGGAACATGGTTGGTTTTTAGTCGGTAGAGGTCTGACACTTCCTTTCGCTCTGCCCAGGAGCGGAAGGAGTTATTTGATGATTTACCACACCCCAAAAAAAAAATGTCAAGATTAATGTTTGTCAGGTTTTATCTGCTAAGATGACTAAATCACTTTTGAAAATAATGGTGACAAATATATCTACAGTAAATAAATCTGAGTGTAGCTATCGATAAATAAATACATTTTATGTAATAATCTTATTACTTCAACGAGGCATAATAGCAATTAACGGCTTGAAGTAAAAATTATTGTGTTTTTTTTTCTACTCAAAGCTTTGTTTGTTTGCTCTAACTGAAAAAATCGAAAAATCTATAAGAAATACCCACACGGAATTTTTCTTAATGTCGTTTACATAAAACAAGGTAATGTTTTCTAAGAAAATGTTCGTGTCTACATTATCACCATGTACACATAGTTATATTTCTATAACTGAAACAGAAGCACACAAGTCTTAAAAGAATCAACAAAGTATCCTTAACAAGCTATGTCATTTTGTACCTGATTACCTTGTACTTATCTACACCCACGGGTGCTGTGGCGTAGGGTATATTAAAGAAGGTGTATATATCCTCGCTGGGGTGCTTGCGCCCGCGCACTGGCCCTTGCGCAGTTTGCACTTGCAACCATTCGTCGTCAGCCAAAACAGCAGTCACACACAAAAGAACCACACACGTCCGCCACTCCATCGCTACGATTGGAAACTGAAACAGATTCAAACAATTGGTTGATAGTGCTACTGTCTACAGTACGGATCTATGGACTTTGACTCTACCTATTATCTCTCGCAGCAACAAGAGGTGTAGAGACTAATTATATATTAATTATTGGTAATAGTCTACTTACATTATGCAATGCAGGTTAAAGAACAGGTGACTTTGTTAGTAGGTACTTAATTTTATGAATGAGACAAACCGACAGTTTTCTCAACCTATGCAGACGGCGTGTCGCGGTGGTGGAGCTGTAAGATTTGCATTTTCTGCATAAGTGGCCACACGACGGTACAACAGAGGAAATATTACAGGAAACATTCAAACGTCTCAATTCCAATGACATAATTAAAAAGTTACACTTACGCTGACAGCAATCAGTAAGCACTTGCATGCAAGTAATGTGTATATAAATGATAAGCGTTTCATAACATCATACATTACTAACAAGTTCTCAATTTTCTTTATTTTATTGTTTAAAGACTTTATTGGTAGGTACGGTACCTTATAAGTTCAAAATCCTTTTCAAAGATTTGTTTCTATTCAACCTTGCGTGCTTCTTCACTTTTTTTCTTTCATATATTTCAATAGGTGTTTAATGTTTATTTTTTTCTAATAAACAATTATGCTTTTGTATTTATCCCTAAATATTTTCTCCAAGTCATAGAGTTTAGGCTGACGCAAATTCTTTTTCTGCCGTCGCGTCGCAGCGTTGTAGACGTAAACATCAAAATTGACCAATGTTATGAAAGTTGTGTCTTATGAGCGGTCTATTTTTCCCGTTTTCACCAATACCAAGCGTCAATAAAACCGCTATGTTGTGTCTTAACGTTCAACAAAAATCACCTTGACTAGGAATTCCTCGGATAGAATGTTTTTTTTTTAAACACTCCATTTTTTGAACTTTAGTTCGTATTTCTAGTTTTAAACTATTATTTATTTTCTACTTTTTAGTTCAGCTAGTTACAAAAGCGTATTTTAAGCCACATGTGGCACAAGACAATACCGTGTTTTCAGATATGGATGAATCGTTAATCCTGTAAATCCTGATCGGGATAATCAGAACAAATGATTGTACTGTCAAAAGGCAAGACAGGATTCAAAACACTACGCTACGCTCCAAAACAGGCATAGTGGACGTTGGCAAGGGGACTGCTAGGTTAAAGTGGGATTGGGCAGGGATTTCTACCGCATGCACGATGACCGCTGATAAAAGGTCTGCACACGATGGTTGTCGGAAGACGGACGGCGCATCCGAGGCCGGTCAAGAAAGAGGTGGCGTTACGATCTATACACATACCACGAGCGCTAGTTAAGGGCAGCACAGGAAAAGAACTCTTGGAAGGAAGGTGCACTGTCTTACTGCTGGGCAAAGGCCTCCCCCCTTTGCCCAGCAGTAAGACAGTGCACACTAAAAAAAATATCATGGGTCCTTGATAAATTTGCAAAGTTTAAATTACATACAACGTTTAGTAGTGGATGAAAATCACGTTCAAAGATTCCGTTACGTATACGTTATATACGGACAATATAACAAAAGCGCATTTATAACAAAAAAGTACACTTCTTCAATAAAATTGTTTTTCCATGATCTTAAAAATATTGCAAACATATCCTTCAATGTTAAGTGAAAAAAAAACCTAACACAGCATCTCCTTGGGTAAAAACTGACCTACATTTAATAGATGCGAAAATATTTCATTATTTATTCACATTTACAGTCACTGAATCACCAATACATGTAAAGAACACCAAGAGGCAAGTACTCTTTTTACAATTCAGCACGTGGTTTAGGTGGTGGTGTTGGTGGTGGCACGGCATCCCGGTAGTATCTCTGATAGATGCCATCCCAGAAGCGAGTACGTTTTTCCAAGAGCACCCCACGTAGTTCCAGCTTCTCACCCAGGTCCATGTATGGTGACCTGTCCGCGCCTGCTGCCGGCCAAGCAGGCAGTGGCGATCCTTCAGGCACAGGTTTTCTGCAAGATACCAAATATTATGCGACAATGTCAGTGCCCAGTGCGTGATAAGTATCACCCAGGGTGTACACTTGAGAAGCTTTCGAACCAGATTTATTTTGTTATACAATTAGTTCCCACAAAAAAAAACAATATTTTACATTAACAAATGAATAAGAGAAAATAACTAATCTAACATAACCTCATAATTAAAAAGTCAGAAAAAATTACACCATATACGAGTACCTTCAACAGGTTTTCATATGTTAATTTTATAAGCAGAGTTACAATTTCGTTTAGCTTTGGTTTTGGTAATGAATTCCTAATGATGGCCAATTTCGTGGCCCGGAAGACTGAAAACCAACCTTACCTGTCGTAAAACAGGTAAACTCCGGTGCAAAACTACGGTGATGACAGTCAGACGGACATCACGTAAAATACTAAAGTTCAGCTGCATCCAATTAGACTGAAGCCCCAACATTTATATGGGATAATGCTAGGCATTTATGATGATTATTAACAAGATACTTGAGAAAAATAATGAGACATAAAGTAGAAACCGTCTTAGATCAAATGAGTCCTTTTCCTAATTAATTTGTTTGAGTGATTGCACAATAATTTAAACTTAATAGAAACAAGTTTTGATTACATTCACAAAAATTATTTTGATATGATCACTGAAAATTCCTGTCAGGGTCCCAACTTGTTTTAACTTACCCAGTTTTAACAAAGTTGTGCCAAATTTCACGAACTATGTGCTTCATTTTCTGAAGCTCTGGACTCGCATGAGACTCATCTGGATCAGTAAAGCTATAACCATCCAGTACGGCGATGGTTTGAGCGCAATGATGAGCACCTCTTAACTGAGTGTGAGGTACGAAGGGTACATTTTCGTCCACAAAAGAATATTCATACAAATAGATTTGATTGTGACCAGCCTCTGCATGCAATTTTGTAGCCCAAAGCATAGCATACGCAAATATGGTATCTGAGAAGAAATCAACATATCCCAAAATGTTGTCTTCACTGACAGGCTTGTCGCCAAAATAGAACTCCTTGACCTTATTAGCCACTTCTTCTCTTTCTTCTTCAGATTCAAACTTTAAATCAGCTGGCAAAAAATCAGAAAACTTTTCATTCATCTTGTGTTTCCAAATGTCAAAAAAGTAAACTCGAAACAATCCTTCCATGTTAGCGAAACCATACAACACAGGTAACTTTTTATAGTTGCCTTTCTTCAAAATATTCAGAGGAGATTCTGTCAGGAATGCTCCGTCTCCTGTATCACGCTCCACACATGGTGAAAACATGAAAGTTGAATCAGTTCTATCTAAAAATGAATCTGCAGTCAACAGTTCCATCGGAGCTGTCTTGTAAAACTCTCCTAATGCATAAATATCGTCTACATTCGTGAAGTTGAGTGTTCTGGCATAAGTTTTGGCAATTTCTACAGGATCCCTCTGAATTGTAAATGCGGCAAGGTTTCCGCCACTTTCAGGTATGACTCTGTGGAACAACCCTTCAGCTGACTTTGATAGCATTAACAAATCTACGGCTGCCGACCCTGCACTGTAACCTGCAATGGTGACATCATTAGGGTTACCGCCAAAACTGGCGATGTTCTGTTGTACCCAACGCAGCAGTGCCACCTGGTCCTTCATGCCAGCATTGCCTGGTGCGTCCTCGGTGCCGAGACAGAGGAACCCGTGAATACTAACACGAAAATTGAACGTAACGATGATCATATCTTTCTGCTTCATTAGGTGTGTTCCTTTAAACATATCACCATAGCCCATTACAAAAGCTCCGCCGTGAACGTACACTACGACCGAGAGGTTCTTCTTATTCGTGTTTGGGATATACAGACTGGCAATCAGACAATTTTCTTGTCTCACCATAGTTGGCATGGACCCCATAGGCAATAAAGGTTGTGGACATATTACTTGCTTGTCGACAGCATCGTATGGTTCCAACCATACAGGCGGTGGAAGAGGTGCCTGGAAAAGAAAATTTAAAAATAAAACCCTCCTCATGGTAGTTTATGATGTCTGTATGTATACCCAGCAGGACCCTATTTTTAATCGGATTGAAGGCTGAAGTGTAACGTGCGTAGCATATACGAGTAGTACCTTCCTGATCGAATAATTAAAAAAATTGTACCGTAATGGTTACGGCGAAATCATAAATTATTTCCCAGCAGGACCATCCGCTGTTTGAAGGTCTCGCCAAATGAAACCATTTATGTTTGGTCTCATCAAACCTATAAAGTTTCATTCAGGAGTGTTTCAGTTCCTTAAAAATATCTTATTTTCATATTTAAAAAAAATAGGGATTTTTACTAACTAAAAAACATGTGATTCTAATTAGTCCGTCTGTTAGATTATCGAAAAATATTGGATACTTAAGTATTATTTGTTTTATCAAATCAATAAAAATTGACGAAGATAAAACGTGTCAAAGATTTGAGTGGGGGTTTGTGACGTCACTGGCCGGTAAAAATACCATACAAACATCATAACTGAAGCTCCAAACATCACCATCGGGGATCTCAACCTTAAGATGACTGTACTCAACCAGACGAGAGATGAAGGGACGGGTATACTCGTTCGCGACCTCTGTAGCTACGACGTCTGCACTATACACCACACGGGCCAACCTTCGCGACCTAACAGTGCAGGATATGGTATCCTCGATGCAGCCATCTTTTCGCACGACGCGCAAGCTTTCGACACCATAACATGCCGACAAATATCATCAGTTAGCTCCGATCATATGCCCTGGCTATTAGACCTAAGCATAGTAGTGGACAGAGAGAAAACACTGGTAAGAAATACACGCGCCATTGCTATTAACGAAAAAATCAGGCGACAATTTCAACAGACTCTATGGGATAACAGCAAGGACCTACCAAAGGAAATCACAACCGACGCAGAATGTGAGGAATATATATCACAACTAGAAAAATCCATCACAGTAACCTTGGATGAGTATGCGCCACTACATGAAAACAACAGAAGGGATCAACTCCCAGAAGAAATTAATGAATTGATCGAGAAAAGAAACCAAGCAAAACTTAGAGCATGGCGACTACGCTTTAACCAGGACAGAATAACGGAACAAAGAAGAACCTACAATCATCTGAAACGCCAGGTCCAACATGCACTCATGGAATATAACAGCGAAAATTGGACGCGGATAATAAATGATCCACAGAACAACAGAGCCCAGATGTGCCGAATTCAACGTAATCTAAAGGCTCCAATACAGAGACTTCCCTATATTGAGGGTTGCAACAGTGAGAAGGAAACCATCGACGCCTTGGTCAACGCAGCGATCGTCACAGAAGCCGAGATAAACAACGAAGATAAGAGCACAGAGAAGACCACACCGTTCCAGCCTCTCGACCCCACCTCAATAGAGGAAATCAGACTCGAGCTGAGACGCTTTAAAAATAAGAAGGCACCTGGCCCGGACAAAATCAAAGCAGACGCCCTCAAGCTCGGCGGAGAACCCTTTCTCACCAGGTACAAAGTGATAGCTGACTACCTGTTACTGACCAGTTATTATCCCAACAGATGGAAAATCGGGGAGTGCATCTTCCTACATAAAGCAGGCAAGAATCACCGGGATGCCAAATCGTACCGACCCATCACTCTCTTAAACATCATGGGTAAACTACACGAACGCCTGCTTCTGTCGCGTCTGCGACAGACGGCCGACAGACTCCAACCGCCATTCCAACACGGCTTTACTAAGAACAGAGGAACAGGCACACAGATCCTTCGTACCGGCAAGTTCATCACAGATGCGCTGGAAGCGAGGGAAAGTGTGACGGATCTTTCGAAAAGCTTCGATTCTATAAACCATGAAGGTCTGACGAAAAAGCTTCAAAAAGCTGATGTTCCGAACAACATCATCAAACTTGTAGAGAATTATCTGAGCGGTCGCAAAATCTACGGACACTTCAGAACCACTAACGGGTCCCTCAGGGCTCTATACTGGGTCCGGTCATTTTTAACTTATACGTACACGATGTTTGGAACCAACGGGACCATATCCGCGGACTCGAGCTCTCCCAATACGCCGATGACTTGTGCATCCTTAATAGGTCTCCCAACCCGAACAGCGCGACACACCGCGCTGGCTGGGCCGCCGACACCATAATCGACTACTACCGTCGCTGGGGGCTGAAATGCAACGTAGACAAAACGGAGTGTGCTATGTTCACACACAAAAGAAACTACTGCAGAACCATTCGCATCAAAGACGAGGTAGTCGAATATAAAAATAGTATCAAATATCTGGGCGTACACTTGGACAAGACCATGACCATGGGCAAACAGACGGACTACGTCGTGCAGAAGGCGCGACGAGCACGCGGCGCGCTGGCTCCTATCATAGGCTGGCACGCTAAAACGGACATAACTGTGAAATTAGCCGTCGTTCAGGCCTGCCTACTTCCTATATTGGATTATGGCGTGGTTCAACTACTCTCACGTTACAGTAAGAGCAACTTATTAAAAATTGAACGCCAATATCGAATGGCTCTCAAAACCAGCGGACAATTCCCAAGACGCCTAGAAACGTCACTACTCTGGGATATGCTCGATTGGGATCCATGGCACCTCCGTGCACAAGATTTAAACGAGGACATGTTGCGTCGACTCCGCGAGATGCACATCGAGGATCTAGAGGCCCCTGGTGACGTCTACCTGGGATACGGACAGCATAACCCACTCCGAACTAATACTAGACTAGGTGAAATTGATTATGTACCAAAAAAAGACAGGAGTCGGCTGCTCAGCAAGCGAACAACCGCTCCACGTCCCCATAAATTGTAATTAGCTGTAAATAGGATAGGACAATATAGAACAACATAATAAATTTATATAAATCTATTCTGTACACACTAACAAGCACACAGCACACACTACACGACACTCATACAGATCTCTCATAGACAAACATAGGTAGACTGTAAGTAGCTGACACACCCACAGGCCGGATACACCACCGACCTATGGACATAATGTATCATATAAACTAGGGAAATAAACATCTTCTATTCTATTCTATTCTATTCTAATGTCATAGTATATCACGTCACACGAGTTTTCAAAGCACTGTACCGTCTTCATTGTTTGTTTACGTGAAAAAAGAAAAAATACGTGTCCAATATTTTTTGGTGATCTATCTGACGGACTAATTAGATTTTTTTTGTTAACTACCCTATAATATTATTACAATGTATAAACAACATAGGGCAGCAACCCTTTTTTTTTTTTTTTTGGTGGGTGTAAAATTATCGAATAACCCCTCCCGCTCTTGGGCAGAGCGAAAGGGAGTGTCAGACTTCTACTGACTAAAAACCACCCATGTTCCTTCTTCGCCCTCTATGTCGAGGCCGCGATAACCAGAGGACTACCCGCAGCCCCGACAGGCGTCGGCCCTTTCGGGCCCCTCCCATGTTGCTGACATCTCTTTGAGGCGCGCGTGGAACACGAACGCGCCGTCGACACGGCCTGTTTTCGTCGTGAGACGGACGGACGGCGAGTTAGCCCATCACTCACCGTCCACAGGCCCGCGTCTACGGTGGCCGGAGGTCATCGCGGGACCCCCGACGCCCGGAGCGACTCCCGCGGCGGCTGGGACGAGAGGTTCTCTCCCTCTCGCGTTCCGCCACCTCCTTCGCCAGCATCACTGCTTGGCAGAAGGAGGCGACGGCGTCCCATTCCTCCTCGCCCCGGACCATGGCTTGCACCAGGGCCGGGCGCGAGGGGTCGCCGCCGCCGATCGCCGCTACGAGAACACGGCGGGGCTCCGCCCAAGCGGGGCACACCTCCACTGTGTGCTCCACCGTGTCCTCCGGCCGATCCTCACAATGGTGGCATCCGGGCGTTTCCTCCCGCCTGATTCGGTGCAGGTACCTCCCGAAACAACCGTGTCCGGTGAGGACCTGCGTCAGACGGAAGGTGAGGGCGCCGTGGCGCCTCTCAAGCCACTCCTCAAAGAGGGGACTTACCGCCACTATCGTGGCGTGCCCTAGGGCAGCAACCCTCAATTTCAATATTTTTAATTGAATAAATACAGGTTAGGTGGTAGGTTTGTTAGATTTTATCTGCTAAGACAATAAATCAATAAATAATTACATTTTATTTAATAATTTTATTAATATATCAACAAGGCACAGTAGCAATCAACGGCTCGAAGTAAACATATTAGTAATGTTTATGATAATTAAGCCACTTATAATTGTTAATATAAATTGTACTTCTACCACAACACAACAACAAACAACAACAAATACAACACAACAATAGAACAATTATAAGTGGAGTGTTTGTTTTACCTAAATAAAACCGAATTTATAATTTGCTTAAGTTTTCGTGTTTAAATAATCACTATGTACACATATTTCTATTACTGAATAAGCTATACACAAGTCTTAATAAAATCAACAAAGTATCCTCAACAAGCTTAGTAATTTTGTACCTGATTACCTTAAACTTGTCCACACCCACAGGTGCTGTGGCGTAGGGTATATTAAAGAAGGTGTATAAATCCTCGCTGGGGTGTTTGCGCCCGCGCACCGGTCCTTGCGCAGTTTGCACTTGCAGCCATTCGTTGTCAGCCAAAGCAGCCGTCGCGCACAAAAGTATTACACAAGTCCGCCAACTCCATCGCTCCGTTTGCCAACTGAATGAAACCGATTACAGCAACGGTAGGTGTAAAGATTAATTATACGAGTATATTAATTACTAGCGGACGTCACACGGTTTCACCCGCGTAGTCACGTTCCCGTGGTAATACAGAGATAAAAAGTAGCCTATGTCACTCGGTGAAAGTGTAGCTTCCCAACGGTGAAAACATTTTTCAAATCGGTTCAGTAGTTTCGGAGCCTATTCGTTACAAACAAATCCTCTTTATAATATTAGTGTAGATTATAAAGAACAGAACATACCTTAAACGATACTTATGCTATGAATGAGACCGACATAGTTTACCTAACCTTTGGCACCTAACTTTAAGAGCCTATGCACACAGTACCTACACGGTGAGTTGCGGCGGCGCGGCATGGCACTCGGCAAGACTTAGTCGCATATTTTGTTAAAAAAACAATAGGTATTAAAACGTATTATTTGTTATCTGAGAAACTATTATGCTACAGGCTTTGCCTAGTTTCAGAGTTAGGTATACTTATACATATTTGCCAAATTAAAGCCCTAGCTCCATTACCCAATTAAACTAGAAATTGTTACCTAATGTTCAATCTACTTTTATCACTAGATAAACATCTTAGAATAAGACAAAAATTGTAATAAGGGTTTATTGTAATTGTAATAAGGGTACAATTAAAATTTGTAATTGTAATACAGGGGTAAAATTACTAACTACTAAAGAAGGACGACTAAATTACTAAAGAATGACTTTTACATGCAAAAATCATTCTTTAGTAATTTAGTCGTCGTTCTTTAGTAGTTAGTAATTTTGATGGTTATAATTCGGTAACTTCATACGTCTTACAGTCGCAAATCAAATTTTCATAAACATACAACCAAGCACTGGCCTGCAAATTGCCAAAAACGTAAGAAAATTAGAATTTCGCGGGCCAGATGTGAGCTTCCACCTTAAACTCAAGTTTAAGTAAACATTTACGTTTAGATTGCCAAACAGTTCTCGCGGTCTAGTCTGTGTTATTTACTCGTATTATATAAATAACAAACCAACATTAAGTCGAATATTACATTATGAAAGTAACATATTATTACGTATTTATTGAAGAACACACGTTACATTGAAATAAAAAAATAAGTTTAAAAACTAAAACGCGACTACGAATAAAACGCAGACTAATAAAACCGCGGACTTAAAAGTATTAAACAAGAAGATTCAATAAACTGTCAAAATCAATTAACTGTCAAATGGTTCCATTTCTTACCAAACCTTACCCAATTTTACAGTTAATAGATGGATATTATGATGGCCACTGACATTTAAAAAGATACGTAATAGCCCTGAAGGTATCAGTGGCATGCGACTACGGCTGTCGTCTATATTAATTATCAAATAATCTACTTACTAGACGACTTTTCGTGTTTCTACTTTTAAGACGACGGTTTCATTAGTCTGCGTTTTTATTCGTAGTCGGGTTTTAGTTTTTAAACTTATTTTTAATTTTTGTTGTCCTCTAGTCGTCCCAAGGTTGTCTGATGCGCCATTATATTGTGGTTGTAAGTCGAGCGGCAAATGCAGTCACGAGCACCAACATGTATACCTAAACGAACCAATTTTTTAAATTGATTTTCACCTACTGCGTTTATTTATGTGTGTCTGTATTTATCTCCAATAACGAATATACACAGATCATGTTAAATATAGTGGACGAAAAAAGTATCAAGAAAGTGTACTCCTTCACTTAAAGGAGACCACAGCATGCACAATAAAATTAAATCTAAGCTAACAGAGCTATATGTATAATACAGTACAAAATAAAATTCAAAAATTAAATACAAAAAATAAAATCAAATCAAAACTCAAAGTAACAATTAAAGTCAGAAATGATTAAATGAATGTCAAAATTTAAAGTCAATTTGAATGTCAAAAATTAAACATAATAGAAGATGTCAAAAAAAATACTGTCAAAAATTAAAATCTATAAATTAATGTCACAAATTACAATCAAAATAAAAATTACTTATCATTATTAAAATGTAGTATTAGAAAATTTAGATAATAAGAAAATTTAAATTGTTGATTACCTAACGTTTTACGTTTTAACAAACATAGATTTTGGAAGTCATGCTATTACGAAATAGGTCTTTTAAATCTCAAAGTAGAGACCTATGCTAAGTTTACCCGCCAAGTCGAGCAAAAAAGCGCCACGCCCGTACCATCCTTTTCTCGAACCAGCAGGGCTATTGCGTATCTTTTAAATTAAATGTTATTGGCTATCATATTGTCCATGAGTTAAATGTCAAATTGGTTATGGTTTAGTACAAAATGAAACCATTTGACAATTAATTGATGGACACTATATGATAGCCACAGTCGTTTAAAAGATACGCAATAGCCCTGCTGTTCAGGCCATTTTCGACCTGCTATAACTTCGTTGTGGATAAAACTAGAAGCCTGTTTTTTTAGTAAGCAATTAGGCATTGTATAAACACTTTATATTTCAAATTTCATTCTATTTAAACCTGTAGTTTAAGAATTATAACTAATCAAAGTTCCTTAGTTTTGTCTCTCAGTCACTCACTAACTGACTAACTGACCGATCATCAAAAGTTTAAGGCACTTCTAGCAGACATAGAATCTTCAAATTTAGTACACAATTAGTGTTCAGTGTATAAATCATGGAAAACTCAAAAAAATTGCAATTTCAGTCTAGTTTTTCAGATACACCAACTGCATAAATAACTTTGTAATCCCATATAAATGTTACAAAGTTAAAGTTACATTTCAGTGAATGAATTTTACGAGTTAAATTTAAACACACTTCCTAGTTTCTAATTGATCTGAAAATTTGCACGTATATGTATATCGCCTATCAATGCAATATTATGTTGACTTGGAATTAATCTGATGATGGAGCTGGAAGTTGGCCATAGGAACTCCAATTTTAGAATGTCATAACCCCATCGAGTTTTTACTCGTTTGATTCGTCTTGTCGAGTTGTTTGTCTTAAGATGGTTTCCAGGGTCTGTTGATATAGCTGGAAGGTGGCCATAGGAACTTCGTTATAGAACGACATAACCTATCGAGTTTAGACTCGTTTGATTCGTCTTGACGATTACTTTGTCTTTGGATGGTCTCCAAGGTCTGTTGATGGGGCTTGAAGGTGGCCATAGGAGTTTCATTATAAAACGACTTGACCTTGTCGAGTTTTTACTCGTTTAATTCAGCTTGTCGAGAAGGTACTTTAGCAGTACTTTAAATCGAAGAAGACTGCTCCAAGTTCGAATAGGCATAGGTTTATTCGAACTTTTTTTGAACTTCAACAATACATTGGTATTGTTGATTCATTAAACGAAATAGATAGAATGAGAGACGCCACAAAAAGAAATGAGATCCCACTAAAAACAAAACTTGTAATAAAAAACAATTAATTTAAAAAAAAAAAACACGCCTGCCATGTCAAAAACTAAACTAAAAAATTAAAACTTAGACTTGTTTTTAATTTTTTAGTTTAGTTTTTAATATGGCAGGCGAGTTTTTTAATTTTTTTAATTATTTGTTTTTTATTTTATGTATTTTAGTGATATGACGTATTTTGATCTATAACCAATATAGTAGTTTATTTTTCATTTAGGAAAGCACTGTCGTGCTAAGGATAGTGCGATACTTATTCGATTTTTTTTTAATGACTGTTTATTATGTATTTAGTTGACGTGGATCTTAAACGTAAATTAGGAAACCCCTTGACTGTGTCATGCATCTTGATTTACTATGCTTCTGTCGAAGTTACTGTTTGCGGTTTGTGCACTGTCACGGGTCAACAAAATAGGAGTGGTAACGGGGGGTTATTTGCTTGAAAAACGATGACAATGTATCCTCAAACTGTTTTATGAAGAACTACCCAATGAAATTTTTTCCTGGAGGGAGAATTTAGAAATAGAAGATGAGCTTCTTAAGCGGAACAGATTGAATAAAAAACAGGACGGATGCGCGAGCGAAGCGACCGCGAATTTTTTTTGTAAACTTTGTATAGATAAGGGGTTGGAGGGGGGGGGGGTAAATATGTTATCATCGTGAGGAAAGAGGATAAAGGACTGTTTTACCTGGTATCAAGAATAGAACTGCGTACTCTTATTATAATTGACATAAATCCTCCACTTTCGGAAATAAGCGCCTAAGACGGAGGTTCGGAAGATGCGAATGATACCTTCTCGCCAACGTCTTTAGTCAGTAGCTCGATAGTCTGACAACCAGCCTTACCATAGGCTATCTTATTAACCGGTTCTAACTGGGTGGTCTAGTATGCAGGTCAAAGAGGCAGTCGTTCGATGTTAAATACCGGTTTCAGTTGCATCTAGTTAGACTTTAAGCGGACTCCGACATAATTGGGATAACGTGGATCTGAAACGCGAATTGCCGAACCTTATGCATATAGGGATATAAAGTGCTGGACAACCGTGCCTGGATGAAGCTCAAAAGTAGGAAAATTTCAACATTTGAGCTTCGTAAAGCTCAAATTATCCATTTTTTTTGGAAATTTTTTTCGACGAGTTACTTTAGTAATCAGAGTCAAGAAAGATTTGAGTCATTCTGGTTCTGGCCCCCAGAAACAAGAAAGAATGGATGCGCGAGCGTAGCGAGCGCGAAATTTACTATTAAAGTGTCAATATTTCAAAACCACTTATCTTCCTTCAAAAGATCTTACGATAGCTACATTTATTTCTATGTCCGGCAAGTTTGAGTTATGCGTGAATTAGGCAGACCAAACACAGGTGTAAGACTCTTTATTATTATGTTATATAATAAAATCACGCATGTCATTCTCAAACGGTTAAGCAGAGGTGTACAGTAGTAGATACACACATAATTAGAAGGCGAGGAGACAATTACCATCAACCGAGCATTTATACAAACTAAGTAGCTGCTACTGAAAAAATTCCTAATGAAAATAACCAAAATCTCTGAACGACATAGGAAATCGTTACCAAAGAGACAGAAGTAGATAATATTGCGTCATATATATTTCAGTTTTAATTTTGTAAATGTAGGCAGGCATACTAAAAAAACAACATTTTAATCCCAATTTACTTCGAGATACTACGAAGTAAATACGACCAAAGTAATCTGAACTGATGTTGTTTTTTGTCTCTAAACGGTGTGATATTCACAATCACAACCGTGAACTACACATAGTCACGATGACTCGCTAATTTTTTATCGCTAATCTTGTTCAATTATGCCTAAAATAAAAGATCCTACGATACTGCTAGATATCTCACACAAAAAATCTCATAAGCAGAATACAGATAATAATATAATGTTGTAACATTATAATATTATGATGTAATTCAGGTACAGTCTGATTACGTTAATAATAATCGTCATCCCTTTCTTTCCATGCCAATTTATTTGGGGCGTGTAAGTGCGACATGGCGTGCATGGACGATTATATGTCTTCGTCTGTCTATACCAGAATATTTACTTAGTTCAAGGCATATTATTACGAATAGCGGCGATCGGCGACGGCGACCTCTCGCGTCCGGCCCTGGTGCAAGCCATGGTCCGGGGCGAGGAGGAATGACACAATGCCGTCACCTCCTTCTGCGAAGCATTGATACTAGCGAAGGAGGTGGCGGAACGTGAGAGGGAGAGAACCTCACGTTTCAGCCGCCGCGGGAGACGCCGCGGGAGACGCTCCGGGCTTCGGGGGCCACGTGACGGCTTCCAGCCACCGTAGACGCGGGCCTGTGGACGGTGAGTGATGGGCTAGCTCGCCGTCAGTCCGTCTTACGACGATGACAGGCCGTGTCGACGACGCGTCTGTGTTCCACGTGCGCCTCAAAGAGATGTCAGCAACATGAAAGGGGCCTGTAAGGGCCGACGCCCGTCGGGGCTGCACGATGTTGTAAAAGATACCGCGGCCTTGACATATAGGGCTAAGAAGGAACATGGGTTGTTTTTATTCAGTAGAAGTCTGACACTCCCTTTCGCTCTGCCCAAGAGCAGGAGGGGCTATTTGATGATTTCCCACCCCCAGAAAAAAATAAGGCATATTACGACCGGTTCACGAAGCCGTCAACCAAGAATTTCGAAATACTCGTATAAAAATAAGTTACGCAAAAGTTCTGGGGAACGACTATGTTTTTGGGAGTGAATAATCACGTGTTATGGCAGGACTCCATGTAGGGCACCCAAAACATAATAATATGCTGATCGATGCATTCAATATTGCATAGATCACATAGATATTGAAAGTAAAGTTATACCATTAAAAACTTGTCTAGAAATATCCAATAACACCTGTAAATTTAGAAATTTGTTTTAATTGTTCACAGGTGAACTTATGGCAAAAAAAACAACTCTCCAATGAAGGGGAGAATAGTTTGGCGGCTGTATTTGAATATCTTGAACAGTCGTGGCAACGTGGCAAGTAGTCAGAAATCTATCGAGGATGTAGAAGTTTACACCCAGTTCCTTAAACCTCTAAATTAATTTCTTATTTTGGTTATTTCTGATTTTTTCCCTACGTGTATCATCATAATGTCCCCCTTAGTATTCTCATTTGAACCACATGCAAATGCCTTTCGTTAATCATAAACCAAGATAGCAGGTCTAACCATCATCATCTGCCTAGCCTTATTCCAACTATGTTGGGGTCGGCTTCCAGTCTAACCGGATGCAGCTGCATAACAGTATTTTCCATGGAGCGACTTCTTATCTGACCTTCACAACTCAGTTAATACTCACTACTAAATGGTTGTCAGACTTTCAGGTCACTGTCTACCAGTAACGACTGCCAAAGATCTATATATGGCAGCTGGGACCTGCTGTGTGCTTTCCGAGGCATGGAGGAAACTCGGTATGTAATGAGCGGTCACCCATCCACAGACCAACCTAGGTAAGCGCGGCTTAACCTAAAGATCGACCCGAAAGGCAGTTATTATTAAGCCACGAGCTGCTCTCCTCCGCAGGTCTATCCATTATTTTATAAATCTTTCCCTAAGTTTAAGGAGAATGCAGGAGTTGCAGATTGTTCCGGTGACCTGCCGCTATTTCATACAACACGTGTTACTACGATCTATTTCGCTATTGTATGCTATTGCTAGTGATACGAGATTGTGTGCAAATAAATTTAAATAAATAAATCATTTACCTACTAGCTATTTAATTCAAGGTCAGAAACGGTACGAGCTATCGAGTTTTTACCATAGCATACAGTCTGTCCATGGTCATGTCTGTCGAAGGACCGATGGCTATTACGAGTAATTACTCCTTCCTAGTCGGTTTACATTAAAAAGAAAATCGTACTGAGAGGTTATGTTACTTCATCGTTTAATTAATTCATGGCAAAAAAACGGCCTTTATCAACTCACTGCTGTTTAATCTAGTCCTTGTCTTTTCGAAAACATCGGTAATCATAGATAATCATAATAAAAAGATATCGTGAATTAAAGAAACTTATCTTTAGTGGCTATTGTGTACTTAGCTGTTCGTAAAAAGTATTTAAATGAAGTTTTTGTCTTACTAAGTGAAATCATTGACAATGTGGCGATTTATTATAGTGCTATGTGTAGTAGTGTTGAGTAAGTGCGATGACAGTGAGTGGCGCCAAGTGCGTATTCAACAAGGAGATGTGCGCGGGCGCAAGGACCCCGCTGGAGGACTGTACGCTTTCTACAATATCCCGTACGCCACAGTACCCACAGGAACCAGCAGGTTTAAGGTACGTGTTTTAGGTTCTTGAACACCCTTTTAACAGTATTTTCTTATGATTCCTTTAACTAGATAAGAGAATCTGAAACAACGTTCATGCTATTTCATTCTTGTTTCCAGGCGCCTTTCTCAGGACCAGTGTGGTCCGAACCGCTAGAAGCAGTTGACAAAGGCATTATGTGTATACAGGATCCTTCACCATTCATAGATATGTCTTCGAAAACAATGCAAGAAGATTGCCTTGTTGCAAATGTTTATGTTCCCGACACTGAAGATAAAAATCTACCTGTTATAGTATATGTTCATGGTGGTGCGTTTGAACTTGGATTTGGAAACCTTTTTACTGCTAACCACTTAGTCAGGACCAAGAAAGTAATTGTGGTCAACTTCAATTACCGACTCGGAGTGCACGGGTTCTTGTGTCTGGGCTCGGAAGAAGCTCCAGGCAACGCCGGAATGAAAGACCAGGTGGCACTCCTCCGCTGGGTGAAGAATAACATCGCTAACTTTGGAGGCAACCCTGATGACGTCACTATTGCAGGTTACAGTGCTGGCTCAGTGTCGGTGGATTTATTGATGCTCTCAAAGTCTGCAGAAGGACTATTCAATAAAGTTATTCCAGAAAGCGGAGCTTCTGTAGCGTCAATTGCAATTCAAGTAGATCCGCTTGAAAACGCTAAAGAATTCGCCAGAATGTTAAACTTCACTGATATGGATGACTTTAACGCTTTGCAAGAGTTTTACCTAAATACTCCTCTAAAAATACTACAAAAGAGCACATTTTTGGACCGAACAGACGCTACCGTGCTTTTTTCGCCATGTGTGGAACGAAAAGATGTCGGAGCGTTTCTCGATGATTCACCGGTTAACATAATAAAAAATGGTAAATATAAACAAGTTCCGCTTTTAATCGGCACTGCCGAAATGGAAGGATCCTTACAGATTGGTAATATTGAAAAATTTAAGGATGCTATGAATGAGAAGTTTGCCGATTTCTTACCTGCTGACTTACAATTCGAAAGTGAAGAAGAGAAGATAAAAGTTGGGGAACAAGTGAAACAATTTTATTTTGGTGACCAGCCAGTGGGAGAAAATACAATCCTGAGATATCTTGATTTCTTCGGTGACATTACTTTTGGCTATCCCACACTGAGAGCTGTTAAACTACACGTAGAAGCTGGACATGACCAAGTATATTTGTATGAATATTCTTTTGTGGATGACAGTACTCCTGGTATACCTTTCACGGATGTTCGTCGGGCTGGACATTGTGCTCAGTCGATGGCAGTATCCGACATTATTGAAGACAACTTGTCAGAAGAATACAAACAAATGAAAGCTACTATTAGAGAAATGTGGTTAAACTTCACTATCCTCGGGTGTGTTACATTCTTTACAATTTAACTAGGTATTTCTCACACAATGCTTTGGAAGCTTCAAAAGAGTTTGTTATAAATAATGACCTTTTTTTTGCCGGGTGGAAAATCATCAAATAACCCCTCCAGCTCTTGGGCAGAGCGAAAGGGAGTGTCAGACTTCTACTGACTAAAAACCACACATGTTCCTTCTTAGCCCTATATGTCGAGGCCGCGGTAACTCGTAAACATCCCGCAGCTCCGACGGGGACAACCCGCAGCCCCGACGGAATAAATAATGACCTTTAGAAACTATTTGATCAGAATCTTGAAAAAAAAATTCAAATAAAATTTGCGATTAGAAGAAATTTCTGAAAATTTATATAAAATTTTAAACCAACACTCAATCTGGAAATTTTAATGTTTCAGAAAACCAGTGCCTGAGGGTTCGTCTCTGCCCGCCTGGCCAGCGGTAGGTGCAGATGGGAGCCCATTCCTCTCTTTAGGAAACGAAGTGAAGCTGGCTGGGGTATTCCAAGGAGAACGAGGTCAATTCTGGGAAGATATTTACGGAAAATACTACCGGCAGCCAGTGGCGCCACCTCAGCCACCACCAAAACGTAGTGAACTGTAATCAAATTAACCTATCAACCGATTGCCTACAACTCGCCATCTACTCGTAAGAACCTACAGTTTTAACGATTATTTTTTGTCGAATTCAGTTCATTTTTCTTATGCATTATCTTTTTATGAGGCATTTTTAATCAAATTAAAGCTGTTGTCAATCTGTTCATTTATTTTTTGAAATCCTGTATTTTTTACCATTCACACAGCACCTACACACTTTACACGCTTTAGTTAGTCTGACACTTCCTTTCGCTCAGTAATGTTTTAGTTTCATGTTATAGCGGGCGATCTTTTTTTGTTTTTTTTTTAAGAAACGTTGCCCCGCTCTAGACATATCTCCTGTATCGTGGGTGCGTTTACAAACATTAACACTCACATACACAAACACCCAGACCCGGAACCCGGGCATACAAATATTTGTTCCGTGCGGGGATCGAGCCCGAAAGTCTAGTTGGTCAGCCACTGCGCCAAACGTGTCGTCAAAACGTGTCGAATTCCCATCAACCAGACACAAATCCAAATTTCGTAGCTGCTACTGAGAAATTCTTGATAGAAAAATTCAAAAACACTTTGCCCGACCTGGGAACGGAAACCCAGGACTTCATGTTCAGCAGTCGCGATTGCGACCTCACAACCAACATGACAGTCAGTGGCGTGCAGTGGTCCCCCACGATGGGTAGGCTACGAATAAATGACAGCAAAAAAAAAATAAAAGTAAGCCTGTAAAAACAAAACTTTTAAATACCATTCAAAAACTCACCACATTATTCAAGGTTTAACTCACGATTTTCTAATGACGATGCAAACAGAAGAAAGATTCGGCCACCTCAAATATCTCATCCAAGTGAGTGGGTATAGTTACAGAACACGTAACTTGCAAGATT
This sequence comes from Diarsia rubi, assembly GCA_932274075.1. NCBI lineage: Eukaryota > Metazoa > Arthropoda > Insecta > Lepidoptera > Noctuidae > Diarsia > Diarsia rubi. The sequence continues at coordinate 9,099,456 of OW026414.1, forward strand.
TTGGATAAATTTTCGTAATTCGGGTACTTGACAGTCATTTCATAAATTAGAAGTAATATCTTAATGTGCCTTAATTAAACCCTCGGCGACGACCCGACGCAGAAAAAAAAACATGTGCTGATGAATAAATCAATCAGAACATGTTTTTTTTTTTCTGCGATCCCTGGATCGTGGATATATTAATATTAAAAACTTACTTTGACGTTGCAGCTTTGACCACCAACATCTCCGTAACCAGAAAGTTTCCAGGTATAGTTCGCAACAAATATCTAGGTGCCTTTTTGGCTACGTGGTTCGATAATGGTCTTTTTACTCTCTTTATTTGTAGTTACAAACTTGTTGTCCGCATGAAATGTTTTTATAAGTTATAATTTACATAATTTTATACCGTTGAGCAAACAACTTAGCCCTCTAACTCTCTAAGTCTTAGAGAGTAATAACTGCCATACTCAGAGATATTTAATGATTAATTAAACCGTCACTTAGTAAAGGTTTGACATATTTTTGTATGACAAAACTGTCAAAACCATAACTAAGTAAAAAAAAAAAAAAATTTAAATGTTTATTTTCTTAAATTGTACATAAAAACACTTATTTTAACACTATAGAGCTGTACAACTAGGAAAAGAGTGTTTTCGATAAACTCTGGCACCGAATGTAAGATTTCTTTGAAGTGATGGCCTAAGTAATCATTAAAGCTCTCTGAGTTCGGCAGGAGGGCTAAGTTGTTTAATCTTAGAGTTAGATAAAGCCTTTCTCAAGTTCTGGCTCAGCATTCAATTCTTCACTTATAAGTCTTCCTCAGTAAATTTTAAACATATCGCCGATGTCGCGGTCAATGTTTTCTACATCAAAGCCCAGCTTAACTTCAAGTTAAAGCCTTGTTAACGTACTAAAATAAAGAATAATACCTATCATAACAACTTCTTTATTCTACTTTCTAACGCAACTGGCTTATTAAAAGGACAGTTGTCGAACATAAATTGCACAGAATGATGTTTTTTACGCGATCATTAGAAAAAGGACCGCCTCCATGTTGGGCCAGCTACGCACCGCCAGTCGCCACCAACGGTCTCCTGAGCGTGTTCTCAGATCGGTGGAACAACGCTGCGTCATTGGAAAAGGATGCATTCCATCAGATTTTTTTTCTTTTTCCTTATTACTAACTCCAGTCATTAAGTTATTTTGTTGTTACCGACACTATGGACACTTGTCTGAAATAAAGTTTGAATTTGAATGAATACAAATATTCAAAGTGGTACTGCAAATCAATGCTTTAAAACTTAAATTATGACAACAACAGTTTTTTAGTATCTTGCTACGGAACCAGTGTCCTCTAAAGTTATGTCAGTGTAACACCGCTGCCAGTCAAAATATGTGAGTACCTACAATCACGATCATCAATATTTGTGCACATAACAATTATAAAGTGAATTTCTCGTGTAATCTGGGGGCACGGAAGTGCCCCTGCCAAGTCGAGCAATAAAGCGGCACGGCCGTACCATGCTTTTCTCGAACCAGTTCAAGCCATTTTCGACCTCCTATAACTTCGTTGTGGATAAAACTAGAAGCCTGATTTTTTTAGTAACCAATTAGGCGTTGTATAAACACGGTATATTTCAAATTTCATTCTATTTGAACCAGTAGTTTAAGAATTATAACTAATCAAAGTTCCTCAGTTTTGTCACTCACTCACTGACTGACTGACTGTCGATTGACCGATCATCAAAAGTCGAAGGCACTTCTAGCAGACATAGAAGCTTCAAATTTAGAATACAATTAGTGTTTAGTGTATAAATCATGGAAAACTAAAAAAATATGCAATTTCAGTCTAGTTTTCTAGATACACAAACTGCATAAATAACTTTGTAATCCCATAAAAATGTATAGGATTACAAAGTTTGTCATATAAAAATGTCATAACCCCATCGAGTTTGGACTCGTTTGATTCGTCTTGTCGAGTAATTTGTCTTAAGATGGTGTCCAGGGTCTGTTGATGGAGCTAGAAGGTGGCCAATAGGAATTCCGTTATAAAACGACATAACCCTATCGAGTTTGGACTCGTTTGATTTGTCTTGTCGAGTAGTTTGTCTTTAGATGATGTTCAGGGTTCTGAATATTTCTAATGATGGAGCTGGAAGGTGGCCATAGGAACTCCGTTATAGAACGACATAACCCATCGAGTTTAGACTTGTTTGATTCGTCTTGACGAGTAGTTTGTCTTTAGATGGTTTCCAAGGTCTGTTGATGGAGCTTGAAGATGGCCATAGGAATTCCGTTATAAAAACGACCTGACCTTGTCGAGTTTTTACTCGTTTTCTTCAGCTTGTCGAGTAGGTACTTTAGCAGTACTTTCTAATCTTAACCTACTAAATAGGACTTAAACATAATAGGGTAGTTAACAAAAAAAAATCTAATTAGTCCGTCATATAGATTGCCAAAAAATATTGTACACGTAATTTTTTCTTTTTTTACGTTAACAAACAATGAAGACGTTAATAGGGTGCTTTGAAAACTCGTGTGACGTCCTACTCTAAGACATTAGGATGACATTTTGTAGCGGTCAGTGACATCACCAACCCCTACTCAAATCTTTGACGCGTTTTATCTTCGTAATTTTTTATTATAAAAAAAATTGTTTACTCCATAAATGCGTCATGTTCGCGAACGGGCGCTGTTGTCAGTAGGCCTGGTTATCACTTAGCTGTCATGGTTTATTTTATTTTTGAATTGTTTATAAAAATAAATAAATGATGTAACTTACATTTTATAACAATACTTTTCTTGTTTTTTTTCTTCTCCATAGAGATAACTAACAACTTTTCGGAACACAAGTGTGTTTGTATCATAATTATCATGTGTATATTTTGATGTTCAATAAAAATGTTAGCACATTCTCGCACAATGCAGTCTTACACCAATAACTTGCTGCCCTCAAGATGCGGGTTTGATGCTAAACTTTGTTTTCAGGCACCTCTTCCCCCGCCCGTATGGCTACAACCATATGAAGCTCTCAACGAGGAGGTAATGTGTCCACAACCGAAGGTCCCAATGTTTGACGTCACGCCAACAACCGTAAAGGAAAAAGAAAATTGTCTGGTTGCTAATGTGTTTGTGTACAGACAAGAAAGGTCTGTCAGTCGTAGTGCATGTTCACGGGGGAGCTTTTGTAATGGGCCACAGCGATGCAATCAAGGTCACACAGTATATTTCGAAGACAAAAGATTTCTTCATGGTCACCTTTAACTATCGACTTGGAGTTCATGGATTCCTTTGTCTCGGCACCGAGGACGCACCAGGCAATGCTGGCATGAAGGACCAGGTGGCGCTACTGCACTGGGTACGAAAGAACATCGCCAGCTTCGGCGGCAACCCTGATGACGTCACCATTGCGGGTGGCAGTGCAGGTTCTGCAGCTCTGGATCTGCTAATGCTCTCGAAATCAGCGGAAGGATTATTCCATCGAGTCATACCAGAAAGTGGTGGAAATCTTCCAGCCTTTGCAATTCAGAGAAATCCTCTAGAGATTGCCAAAAAGTATGCCAGGCAACTAAACTTTACTAATGTAGACGATATTTGGGAATTAGAAGAATTTTACAAGACAGCTCCTATGAAACTGTTGACTTCAGATAATTTTTTCGACAAAACCGATTCTACTTTCATGTTTTCACCTTGCGTAGAGCGTGAAACAGAAGACGGGGCATTTCTGACAGAATCTCCTCTAAGCATATTTAAGAAAGGCAACTACAAAAAGTTACCTGTTCTGTATGGTTTTGCTAACATGAAAGGATTATTGCGTGTAATGTTCTACGATACCTGGAAGACAAAGATGAATGAAAAGTTTTCTGATTTCTTACCAGCAGACTTAAAGTTTGAATCAGATTCAGAAAGGGAAGAAGTAGCCAATAAAATAAAGAAGTTTTATTTTGGAGAACCAATTAGTGACGACAATATTTTAGCCTATGTTGATTTCTTTTCGGATGTTATATTTACTTATCCTATGCTTCGGGCTACTAAATTGCACGTAGAGGCTGGCAACAAACAAATTTATATGTATGAATACTCCTTTGTGGAAGAAACCGACCCTGTGGTTCCACACACAAATGTACGAGGTGCTAACCATTGTGCTCAATCAATAGCTTTGATGGATGGCAATGTTATGATACGCACAGATGAAACACTGACGTCGCCTAAGTTTCTGAAAATGAAAAATGTTGTCCGTGAAATTTGGCATAATTTTGTAAAGACGGGGTGAGAATCCGATATTATCCTGCTTTAAAAAAAAAGTAGTTAAAGAACTAAAACACCCGACTGAAAAAAATGAAAAAAAAAACAAAATATCTGCACATTGTAAATTAAACAAAACTTGGAAGCAGGCGTCCATTCTATTTTCATTTCATAATTTAATATTCAAATATGCTTGTTTTTTCCTTTTCAGTTTTTTCAGTCGGGTTTTTTAGTTTTTTAACAACATTTTTTTATTTCAACTTTTTAGTTCTTTTGTTTGCTCTTTCGTTGGTCGCCTAAAATTCTTCGCAGATGGTTTTAACTTTTGTGTTTGTTTATAGATACGTAACTTTCTTCTTTTAAACATAATTATAAATGTCATATATTTTTGTAATCTCCTTTTAAAACCCTTTATTTTGAGACCCTACGCGATGGTAAAAGAAATTTTATTTGTTCAAATCCGCGATTGTGTGTCATGTCCCCCAAAATCCGCAATTTTTCTTTTTTTTTAATTTTAATGTAAAAAAACAATCAAATCAAATCAAAACCCTTCATCCGTTAAGGAGTTATGAGGGAACAAAGAGGGAGACATACATACATACACACCAAACACATAACCCTCCTTTTTGGGCTTCGCCGCAGTCGGTTAAAATGAATATTTATTTAATTGGCGCTCAGCTATTTCGTACAGGAGTACTTCAGTAACCCCTGTCTGCATGAAATATATATTCGACTGCGAAGTCGATTCAGACCTTCGGTCGCAGTTACAGAACCGTTATTGATTATGCTTCAAATGTTTTCATTAAACGTTGTTTCTTTCAGGAAACCTGTGCCTGAAGGGTCGTCGCTACCTGCGTGGCCGGCAGCAGGCGCGGACAGGTCACCATACATGGTGCTCGATGAGAAGTTGGAACTACGTGGGGTGCTCTTGGAAGAACGCACTCGCTTATGGGATGATATCTATCAGAGATACTACCGGGACGCCGTACCACCGCCAAAACCGCCACCCAGAACACGCGTAGAATTATAAACATGTTCACAAACATAATAATGTAGTACATTAATAACTTAATTTAGATGATTTTGTGGTAATAGAGAAGTGAGTACTGTTTTTATAATGGGTACAAACGTTCAAGGTGAATCTAGGATGGTAAATAAATACATACATAAGTTCGCGCTTGTTTTATTTTATAATTTGGATCTAGGTTACTATATTAATTTGCATATCAGACCCCTCGAGACTAGTATTTTCTTCTTTTTTCACCAGAAGCAATTACCACTACTTGTTTTATTTTTATTCTATGGTTAATTATTTGGCATTCGTCCTATTTGATTTTAGGACTGATACTACTCCAAAATGTATTTCTAAGAAACGATAGAGCAATTTTTGGGTTTCTCAATGAGAGGAAAAATAAAAAAATTGAGATACTGTACTGTGTGTGAATAAAAAATTGAGATAGTATCTCAATTTTTTATTCACACACAGTACAGTATCTCAATTTTACTGTGTGTTCTTAACAACATCGCCGTAATTTCTGCTATAGGAAATCGTAATAAAATTACATTTTCATCATTGGTTTAAACATCTTTTCACTCTTAGCCCTTTACTTTGTTCATTGATAACATCCGTTTTTGGTCAAAGGCAGAAAAAACGATGACATAAGATGATTGTTTTAACCAGAAGTCTACAAATTACAACTGTTCCAAATTTTGTTTGACATATTAAGACACAAAAGAGTATGGTCGTATTACACTTAACTTAAGTGGTCACGCCAACAATAAGTCAGTTCTGAAAGTATCAGAACCAACCTTCGATACTAGCGGACGTACGTGTTAACTACAGTGACTCGGCAGTGACGAAAATCGAGGCGAAAAAACGGGGAAGAGAATGGACATGCAGCACTCACCTGGGGCAGGCCAGCGGGATCCAATCTCCTTCGACTATCACACAGCAGAGTTTTACTAGGCGGGTCGTGCGATCAATATTTGAATATAGTTTCAGTTCTTATTACACTGGGTAATCAAACACAAGGGTGCGTTTAACGGAGCGAAAGGCTCGAGATGATCCTCGTCTCTTCGCGGGTGGTCAGACGAAAAGGCTCGTCATGCGGTGCGGGGTGGTTCGAGAGATCCGTTACACACGTGCGTCCATGTGCAATTTCTTCGTCGAACTGACTTCTGTCAGTCCTTGTTCTCTCGTTCTCATGTTCACCTTTTAAATGATGTTAAAGCGCTGCATGTGCAGGTTGGGAAAAGGAGCGGGAAATACAAACTGCCTCATATTATAAGAGTGAATCTATCTAATCAGTGTTGGCATTACCACTATGTGATCATCAACTAGTTTCAAGGCTTGCCTTTCATGCATCTATGGTTAAATATTTTCACTAGAGATTTTTATTGATTTTAACTATCTGCAAAGGCTTACTTTTTTTACAGCACCACCTATGACCTACCTAATACCATTTTGGGGATATAAGGAACAGGGTGTAAAGTTCCTCACACCCCATAGATAAGGGAGGATCCTCCGACCAGACGGGTGTTGTGTCTGGAGGGCTAACTGCCGACATATGTAAGTCGGGATTTTCTATATGCTAACGTCGCGGATAACTTTGATAGCGCGATGTAGGATTTTCCAATATTATTATGGATGTTTCCTGACAAAAAAAAATATGATTCTAATTAGTCCGTCTGTTAGAGTACCGAAAAATATTTGATACGTATTTTTTGTTTTATCAAATCGATAAAAATGAACGAAGATTAAACGCGTCAAAGATTTAAGTGGGGGTTTGTGACGTCATTGACCGGTAAAAAATGTCATACAATGACAATACATATATTAGAATATGACGTCACACGAGTTTTCGAAGCACTGTATCGTTTTCATTGTTTGTTTACGTGAAATAAGAAAAAATACGTGTCCAATATTTTTTTTTTTTGGAAATCTATGTGACGGTAACTATTAGTTCGCCTGTGTTGCGATAGATGTCGCTGTTGCCACACCATGTTCGTTCATCACAGGCAATATTCTACAACACTGGATGGAAATATATCTTGATTACGATAAATAACATTGCCTCATTAGTCCACCTTAAGAACCGTAAAACTGAACTTGGATGTAGGAAACCATTAAATAAATGTACCGTTATTTCATAGCAAACGGGTAACCCATAGCAAATTTTTGATTATATCATTTTCAAGTGCAACTCATTCAAGACAGGGCTTGAATGACATCTTTTGTGACATGGGAATATTTTAATTTAAATATCATAATAATATTATATTTCATCACACTTAACTATTTATCGATGTATCATCATGACCAATACAAATTGATAAAAAAAATCATAGAAAACAGCGTGATGAACACTTAATTATTTTGAGCTCGTGGCCTAATAATAACAACCACTCCTGGAGCTGACTTACCGTTGATTAGTGGTTACAAACTGAGTTTCCGCCGTGCGTCGGAAAACAAGTTAAGCCATTGGCCCCAGCTGTCATTTTTGTAGAACTTGAAGCCGTCTTTTGACTATGGGATGTAATATTATATTACATCTTGAGCTATATATTACATCACGTTATTGCTGTTCACACTGTAAGATATAATATATTTTGGGACAGTTTAGCTACGGTCACCGCTGTGTCATCACGATCTTTAACGAAAAGGTTGAATTCAGAAAAATGGGTAATATGGAGATTGTTTTGCTTATTTAACATCTATGGTAACATAAAAACTAAAATTCAAAACACGTTATCAGCCAGCCAACAGACACGCCACGCCAGTTGACACGTACCACGAACATCACCATCCAAACTGAGAGCGATGCGGGGGGAGGCGCGGTGTCCGGGGACGTGAGGTTAAATATACACCTTCAAATGACCTCTAAATATCGCTCAGTCAGTCAAAAGATAAATATCTTTTCCCCGACTGAGCGATAGGTACGCACAGTGGGAGCCGCGAACAAGCCTCGTGATGCACAGGCCTGCGACCGCCGCAGTCGGCCCGGAGCAAACAGTGAACAACGAGTTAAAGTAGATTATATCTCAAGATGTAATATATATTATATTATATCCCTTAAAAAGCCGGCTTAACAGTCTTCACGGGTAGTCAGTCGACCGAAAGTCTTACCCGGTAGGTACCTACCAACCGGGTTGTAAAGAGTGCCTGTCTGGCAGAAAACAATCACTGCATGGACTGGATACTGTGTACTCAGCAGTAGAATATTGATATTCAGGGAAAAGGCTAGGGAGATGTTAACACAGAATTATTTATCGATATCATGATGACCAACACAAATAGACTTAATCAGTGCAGATTGTGTATATTTTGATGGATACAAATTATTTTTTATTTTAATTGAAATATAGAATTGTTGTACAGCAAAAGTATCTACATGGTTGAAATATAATGTTTTTGTCTGTAGTACTTACTGGACTACGCAGTAAGGTATTTCAATACCACTTTGCCGAGTAGGCTAAAACCTATCCTAGTTTGTCTTTATACGTTACAGCTAACAATTTATGACCCATTAATATTCCTAATTAACTCCGCCGATGCCGGTCCCAAGCCCGGATGTAAAAGGAGGAGGGTTGGTCAGGATGGACCATACCTACCGTAAAAGGTCAACGCCGAGTCTCAGGCGGCGGTAAATAGCCTGACAACACCATGGCCACCCAGCGCACATGAAGCGGTATACAGAGACCGAGAGGACCAAATACCCTCTGAAAGACTGATGCGGAAGGACGTGGGTACCCACCGTGATTATTGACCCAAGAAAACCCCCTCTTACCATGAATACCAAACAATTTGAAAGTGATTTGTTGGACGATCCGACTAACGCTCGGCGCCATCCGGTATCCGGGCCGGCTGGTGTGAAATTGGCTACCGAAGCTCCTGTTTCAGGAGAACAAATTCAAAGCAGTAATAGGCTGCTAAATATCAAGTGAACACCTATACGAGCACATCATCGTATAAGCACCTGGAATGTAAGAAGCTTACTGAAACCTGGCAAGCTAAGCATCGTAGAGAAGGAAATGGAGTGCCACAAAATTAGTGTACTGGGCATTAGCGAGACACACATGCGCGGAAATGGTCATTTTAAAACCGTTACAGGGAATTTCATGTACTTTTCGGGCGCGGAGGATTCAAGTCATCATGGGGTGGGAATTATTGTGCCCTACAAGCTCAATGGGTATGTTCGTGGCTACAACCCGGTCTCAGACCGCATCATCACCTTAAAGCTAGATACCAAACCTTGCACTTTGAACATAATTCATATGCCCCCACCTCCCAGTCATCGGAGGAAGAAATAGATCGCTTCTACGGAAAATTAGAGGAGACGATGGACGCAATTCCGGGCCGTGAAATAATAATGGTGCTAGGAGACTGGAACGCAAAGGTTGGCAGCACCGAATCGGATGACCATCTACGTGATATTCTAGGAAAACATGGGTTGGGAAACAGAAATGAACGTGGAGAAAAACTAGTAGATTTTTGTAATACAAGAAAAATGGCCATTCTAAATACCTGCTTTAAGCACCATCCGCGGCGACTTTACACGTGGAAATCTCCAGGCGATAGATATAGAAACCAGATCGACTATATTATGATAAACACCCGATGGAGATCTTCAGTGCACAACGTAAAAACGTTCCCCGGTGCTGAATGCGGCTCAGACCACAATCTATTAGTTGCAAGTTTTGCATTACGTTTAAAAGCCCCGAGGAAAAGAGCCATAGCTACTCCGAGGCTACAAGACCCAACAATGCGGCAAGCTTTTCAACAAACATTAGAAATTAAGCTCAAGGAAAATCCATGCTCAACGCTTCCGACGGCGAACGACAACTGGACCCATTTTAAAACCCTTGTCACTTCCTCCTTAAAGGAGTTGCCCACTGCAACAATATCTGAACCTACGAAAATAGCCTGGATCTCAGATCGTACGTGGGCGCAGATACAACAGAGGAAGACCCTAAAAATCCAAGGGCTACAGAACTCTGCTGTGATGAAGGAGTATTCCGCTCTCTGCAGGACCATAGACGCATGTTGTAGAGACGACAAAAACATTTACATCGAAGGCATCTGCACTGATATTGAGCGCCACTCATTAAAATACCAAACCGCTGATCTATCCAAAAAAGTGAAGTTGCTAACCAGTTCATTCAAACCCAAATCTTACTTAATAGAAGACGCTAATGGACAACTTCTTCATCAATTGGATGAAATCGCGGAAAGATGGCGCTCTTACTGTGAAGAACTGTACAAGAGTACCTCTTTCAGGATGCATCGGACGTTACACCATGCTGGGACAAGCTTGAAGCTGAACCCTCAATTCTCCGCTCTGAAATCATAGCAGCTTTGAATTCCCTGAAAAGTGGGAAAGCTCTAGGTCCGGATGCGTTAGCAGCTGAGACACTAACTGCCTTAGGAGACGGAGGAATTGATGCTCTACACGCCATTTGCAACAAGGTGTGGTCTGGTGGCGAGTGGCCACATGATTGGACAGAGTCTATCATTCTCCCACTTCACAAAAAGGGTTCAACGAAGCATTGTGAGAACTACCGCACTTTAGCGCTCATTTCACATGCAAGCAAAGTTCTGCTATACATCCTCAACAATCGCATCCGCCATTACCTGGACTGGCAGATACCGCAGGAGCAGGCGGGTTTTGTAAAAGGCAAGGGCACGCGAGAGCAAATTCTAAATGTTCGGCAAGTCGTTGAGAAGGCTTACGAGCATAACGTACCAGTCGTTATGTGTTTTGTTGACTACAGCAAGGCTTTCGATTGTGTGAATTGGAACTCACTGTGGAGAGTACTCGATGAGCTAGGTGTACCAAGGCACTTCACCGCCTTGCTCCAATTCCTTTATTCCAAGAGCCAAGGAATAGTAAGAGTCGATGAAACAACTTCTAAGCCTTTCTGTTTTGGGAAGGGAGTACGCCAGGGATGTATTCTATCGCCTATACTATTGAATGCGTATGGTGAATACATAGTAAGATTGGCGCTTGAGAACTGGAATGGAGGAGTGCGGGTCGGTGGCACTAAGATTACTAACCTGCGTTATGCCGATGACACTACGTTACTGGCCTCATGCGAGGTTGAAATGGCCTTACTGCTGCAGAAGATGGAAGAGGTCAGTGGCGACCTTGGCCTCTCAATCAACAGATCGAAAACCAAGGTCATGGTGGTGGATCGCGCAGGAATACTGGAGTTTTCAGGCGTCCTTAATATCCAGACCGTCGACAGTTTCGTCTACCTTGGCTCTCTCATAACCAATAACGGGTCCTGTGAGGCGGATGTAAGAAGACGCATTGGAATGGCCAAAAACGCTATGTCTCAGCTCCATAAGACCTGTAGGGCTATTGCGTATCTTTTAAATCACAGTGGCTATTATATTGTCTATGGATTAACTGTCAAATTGGTTATGGTTTAGTACAAAATGGAACCATTTGACAGTAATTGAAAGGCACTATAGGTTAGCCACTGTCATTTAAAAGATGCGCAATAGCCCTGCTGGAGGGATAGAAAGATATCTATAAGAACTAAGAAAAGCCTAACTCGGACTCTCATATTTTCTATTTTTCTCTATGGTGCTGAGACATGGACTTTAAAATCTGCTGACCGCAACCGCATTGATGCCTTCGAGATGTGGTGCTGGCGAAGAATGCTGCGGACTCCCTGGACAGCACATCGTACCAACGTATGGGTGTTGAGAGAGCTTAAGATAAAGACGAGGCTCTCTACCGTCTGCCTGAAAAAAAATCTCGAGTATTTCGGACACATAGCTCGAAAAACCGGTGAGAATCTCAAGAAAATTTTGATAACCGGTAAGGTGGACGGTAAAAGGTCTCGAGGCCAAAGTCCGATGCGTTGGTCCGATCAGATTCGCACCACTCTTGAAACGCCGATCTACGAGGCTATGCAAGTCGCCGGGAATAGAAGAAGATGGCGCACCATCATCAAGGATAAAATGATGGGAGGAGGAGGTCACGACCCTCAGTCACGAGGAAAGCGACTTTCGGAGGAATATTCCTAATACATATTCATTTTTCATTATTAATATTCCTGAGGCAGTGGGAACATTATAGGCTGATGATGATGATGAATATTCAAAAATATTATATCAATATCATTATTTTAATTTTATGTATTTTTGATTGTTCTTGGATAAGTATTAATGCAAGAACAACTATTTTTTTTAAACCAGCGGTGCTTTGGCACCTCAAATTCAATAACAACTACATAACGGTCGGTCTGCGGACACTAGCACCACAAGTACTCAGGTACTTAAGTACCATTTCAACCCAGAATCACCCACATTTGGAAATTAGTCGCCCCTTTCTTCTGCCACTCTTTTCTATTTTGAGCTTCCCTTATACATCCGTTTCCGGCAATCCTGACAATATCGTCGACCCAACGCGCTTTTGGACGGCCCAATGGTATATCCTTTTTTTTTTTTTTTTGGCGGGTGGAAAATCATCAAATAACCCCTCCCGCTCTTGGGCAGAGCGAAAGGGAGTGTCAGACTTCTACTGACTAAAAACCACCCATGTTCCTTCTTAGCCCTCTATGTCGTGGCCGCGATAACTAGTGTACAACCCGCGGCCCAATGTGGTATTTCCTTCAATATTGTCGGCTCTTAGACGCGCGTGCCCACTCACTACCGCCGCTCACAGTTGACTGGCTGCTTTACGACCGCACTTGCGCTAGAGATGACATAATGCTTTCTTCTCCTTTCCTTATTTTATTATTTTTGTTTAATGAGACCATTTTTTAGATTTTTACTTAATCAATTTATTATCACCATAACTTCAGATTACATGTGGTTTCTCTGGCCAACCTTGGCCGCCATTCGGTCAGAATTTACTACATGCCTTACTACATAGGCAATTCTGACCGAATGGCGGCCATCTCCGCGTCTAACCAGATATCCTGCACAACTACACTTTAGGTGTATCGCCCTGTTCCAGACGAAGTACTTACTCCAGTCAAAACATTTGATACTGAATTCAAAAAACCTGAAGTTCAATCAAATTTAAAGTACTCACACATCATTATGAGTATATGAATGCAGATGGCTATCAGAGTTGAGGAAGACCAAAAAAAACGATGGATGAACTGGGGAAAATATGTATGTCTGTAGGTACTTCACAGCTAGGTAGTAAAAGGACCCATCACATGGCAGTCAACCATGCCTTCCTCACATCAAGCTAAGTAACACGGTACTGAAATTATTGCTGGAAAAACTTTTTTTGGAGTGACATACAAATTTTTACGGCTTCGCTCAAGGTGTTGAATAGTACAGGGGTGATTGAGGAATTTAAAGAAAAGTTATAACATACAAAATTTATATTATAGATATTACAAAAAGTTGGCATTTTGACCTCAAACATCTCCGTACCAGGAGGATTCCCAAGTTTGGTCCTCAACAAACAAAAAACAATGATAAGGAGAACAAGTGCGGTTTCGGCTTCATGAAGGGTATTTTATACCCATTTTGTGTATCATGACTGTGCTCACTACAACTCTACATGTCTCTGAGGAGGCTGTGGCGGTGGCACTGGCACCCTGTAGTATCTCTCGTAGATGTCGTCCCAGAACCGCGCTCGTGTCTCCAGATACGCTCCGCCCAGCTTCACTGCTTGTCCCAGAGACATATACGGACTCCCGTTTGCACCTGCTGCGGGCCAAGCGGGCAGAGACGATCCTTCCGGCACAGGCTTACTGAAACATTTAATTTATGTCAATCAATACGACGATAATACTAGTCGCCATCTTAATGGGCATAACACACTGGTATTTATTTGTCTGAAACGGTTAGTTTGCTTTTTGTCATATGAAATCTTTGAGGTCGCTGCTAGACCTAAATTTCTAATGAGGAATTGCTTGACGGATGGATCAGTATCATTCAGTTGACCCATCTTGAAGGAAACTAAATGGGTCGACACACGCGACACCATCTGCGAGACATCAATGTGAACTTAACATGTTCTCAATCGCCAGGGTAAATTCGAGTCAAAGGAAGGTGTAGCCTCCTCAATTACGTCGCAAGGTAATCAATTCCGTAATTTGCGCCTATGTTGTATCAATGAAATTCCTCAACTTATTCTTCTTTTTTTCTTAGAGATCCGATGCAGATCATAATTGTGGCTCTGAACGCAATTTCTGAAGAATAATAATAATTATTATTTGTCAGACAATTTTGATCCATAATGGGTTAGTAGTAATCCTTAAAAATAATGTAAGTTAGCAAAATATTCGGAGCAATGCAATAATCGGCAAAACACATAACACACTACGATTAAAATAAAATCACTACATAGTATAAAACAAAGTCGCTTTCTATGTCCCTATATCCCTATGTATGCTTAAATCTTTAACACTACGCAACGGATTTTGATGCGGTTTATTTTTAATAGATAGAGTGATTCAAAGAAGAGAAGAGCGAAAGAGCTCAACGAACATTAATAAAAGTTATGTATTTCAAAAAAAGAATCTTTCCCACGTTCGAGCTATACCAAATTAGCAATTTGTTATCAGTTCGAAAATTATATATTATACACATTGTATTAAAAAAATATAAAACCCTTCCCTTAGATCCTAATGTGTTAGCTAGAAGAAGGAAACATGACATTGCTTCCACCCCTTATGTAAAAACAGAATTTGCTAATATCCAGTACGAAAAACGCTCGTCTTACTTATATAATACAATAAATAAACAAATATACATACACAGTAAACCATATAAAGAATGCAAATCGTTGTTGATTACCTGGATCAACAAGTTGTGCTACGATGAAGTAGAGAATCTTTTATTAAATATAAGGTAAATGCGTTTCCGTATAAAACACACACACGCATACACACACACAAATACACACACACTTACACACACACGCATTACACACACATATACACACGCACGCACACATATACAAACACGCACCAACAGACTAATGACAATAAAAAAAAAAAAAAAATTGAATTTAAACATTTTTTAAATAGGTATAAACTTTTTAAACCTTTTTTATTTTCTCTCAGTAACATGTTACGCAAATGTTAAGATATAAAAGAGCGGCGCCTCCTGGCACAGGCATTTATATGCTTAAAAGGAGACTCCACCAACTGTATTATGTACAACGTGTTATTATGAAATAAACATTTTTGATTTGATTTTTGATTTTGATTCAAGAGGAAGGTTTAAGTATCCTTTTTGCACCCGCGCGAAGCCGGGGTGGGTCACTACTAAATATATAAATATTGACTCGGTGTCTGCAGACCGTCCCCATAGTAAAATACCGTATGATATTATTAGAACAAGAATAACTGAAATAGACAAGGCTCGCGGTATCCACATCAGTAAATTGGCAGAATTTTATAACAGCAAATGCTGCTGAAATCAGTCGTCCTGCAAAAGATGATGCAGAGTAGTTTTTGTATGCAACGCCATGCAAAATAAGCCATAACATAATTTTTATAATATGTAACTCACCCGTGTACTACGAAGTTATACCACATTTCCCTGAGGGTAGATTTCATTTGTTTGTAATCCTCGGATAGGCCACTCTCATCATTGGTAACAAAAGGAATTCCGTCGAGTATGGCGGCCGTCTGAGCACAATGTGTTGCTCCGCGCACGTTCGTGTGAGGGACAACAGGAGTATCGTCATCCACGAACGAATATTCGTACAAAAATATTTGATCGTGTCCAGTTTCTACGAGCAGCTTAACAGATCTGAAAGTTGAATATCCAAAGAGAACATCACCAAAGTATTCAACATACTGTATTACTGTTTTTTCCCCTACTGGCTGGTCACCGAAATAGAATTCTTTTACTGTTTGACCCATTTCTTCCCTTTCTTCTTCATTTTCAAATTGTAAATCGCCTGGTAGAAAATCCGAAAACTTCTTGTTCATATCGTCTTTCCATATTTCCAAATTCAGTATTTGGACTAATCCTTCCATGTTACTAGTGCCGATCAAAACAGGAACTTTTTTGTATTTTCGGTTCTTTATTATGTTTAGTGGTGAGTCATCGAGAATCCTTTCTTCACCTGTTTTACGTTCGACACATGGCGCAAACAACAAAGAAGAATCTTTTCTATCGATAAATGTGCTCTTAATGAGTAACTTAAGAGGAGTATTCTTATAAAAGTTTTCTAATGCATAAAAGTCATCCACATCAGTGAAGTTTAACATTTTTGCATAGAATTTTGCGTTTTCAAGTGGATCATTCTGTACTGAAATTGTACCTACATTAGCTCCACTCTCTGGAATCACTTTAGTGAAGAGTCCCTCAGCAGCCTTTGACAGCATCAACAAATGTACAGAAATGGAGCCAGCACTCCCTCCTGTAATGGTGACGTCATCAGGGTTGCCTCCGAAGTTAGCAATGTTCCTTTTCACCCAGCGGAGTAGTGCTACCTGGTCCTTCAGTCCGGCATTGCCGGGAGCGTTCTCCGAGCCCAGACACAAGAACCCGTGCACTCCGAGTCGGTAATTGAAGTTAACTACAATTACTTTCTTGCTCTTTACTAAATGTTTTGGCTGTATCATGTCTCCATATCCAATTTCAAAACCTCCACCATGAACGTTTACTATTACTGAAAGGTCTTTATCCTTAGTGTCGGGGACATAGATGTTTGTAATCAGACAATTTTCTTTCATTGTTTTAGATGAAAGATCCATGAATGGAGTAGAACTCTGTAAACAAATGATGCCTTCGTCAATTGCATCTAGTGGTTGTAACCATGCCGGTGGAGGCAGAGGCGTCTGGAATTAAAAATAAACTAGCATTAGCGTCATTTTAGGTAATCTTATCAAAATGTCGAGTGTCTTACCTTGGAGATATCACATTCCAATTTCGTTCTACTGCATAACATATAAAACTTACCTTAAACCGGTCAGTTCCAAAAGGCACGCTGGCGTATGGTATATTGTAGAAGACGTAAAGTCCACCGTCAGGATCCCTGCGCCCGCGCACATCCCCCTGCGAGGTGTGCACTTGTCGCCACTCGCTGTCATCACATGTAATTAGTGCTAACACCGATAAAACTGTTATTATCCACAACATTGCTGAAGTTATCAAAACCAAACAAAAAATAACTATAAAATTTAAACGTAACGCGATCCTTTACTGTCTGATATCGTCTGCTCACTAACCTGATATCTTTTGACGTCGATGGCCACTTGCCCCCCTTCACCGCTTCCGTCCCGCAATCATACTATAGCACGGCAGCTATCGGCTACCACAACGCTTAACGTCATGATTCCACTAACTAGGCTCTATCTGTCAAGAGCTTCATAACGTCAACAAACAAACGTGACGTAGGCCACGTTTATTTGGATATTGTCTTAATTTTAAGTATTTAGATAAACACATTTTTTATTTTAAATGTCAATGGTCAAGTTGTAGTAGTCTGGTTGTTAGTCCGGTTGAGTGCAACTGAAAAGTTGCACTAGTTCGGTCAACCGGACTAACAACCAGACTACTGCAACTAGAGCGTCATAATAGGGTAGTTGGCTAACAAAATCTAATTAGTCCGTCAGATAGATTTCCAAAAAATATTGAACACATTTTTTTTTTACGTTAACAAGGAATGAAGAAAGAAGATACAGTGCTTTGAAAAGTGTGACGTCACAGTTTGGTACGTTTGTTACCAGAAAGTGACGTCACAGCCCCCACTCATGTTCATTGACACGTTTTATTTTCATCAATCTTTATTAATTTGATAAAACAAAAACCACGTATTCAATATTTTTCAATAATCTAGTTGACTACCTTATTATTATGACTGCCTCGTTGGTAATGATCGCAAACGCGACTGGTAAGCATGAGGTCTTGGGTTCGATTCTCACGTCAGGCAAATTGTTACGGGGTTTTAAATCAGTAATTACGAAGTAGCAGCCACGGAGTCTGAATAAGTGGCTGGTTGATGGCAATGGGCCTCATCAGAAGGCTTAAAGTCAGCCAAAGGGCAATGGAGAGAACTATGCTCGGAGTTTCCTTGCGAGATCGATCAATCAGAAACGAAGACATCAGCATGAAAACCAAGGGTACCGACGTAGCCCGAACATTTGCCAGACTTAAGAGGCTATTACATTGCTGGATGGAAGACGAAACCGATCAATGTGGCGACACTTGTGGTGGTCTGTGTCCAGCCGTGGACGTCTTTCTGCTAAAATGATGAATGATAATGGTAATAGCCTCGCCCCCTATAATATGGGACTTCTATTACAATGTGAGCGTACTATTAGGTACACCTCTGTGTAACAACACGGATCGGGGACAGGGGGAGGATTACAGGATTACAGGTGTGATGTTATGATATTAAATGCGTTATTGACTATCATATTATGTTGCTTGAGACGTTGCCCGGTACCGCTTTTCGCGGCGTGGATTTATGAAAGAGATACACATTCATTCTTGATCGGGATTACTGCATGGAAGGTCTTTATCCTTAGTGTCGCGGGGACATAGATGTTTGTAATCAGACAATGTTCCTTCATTGTTTTAGATGAAAAATCCATGAATGGTCTAGAACTCTGTCAAGCATATTATGCCTTCGTCAACTGCATCTAATGGTTGTAACCATGCCGGTGGAGGCAAAGGCGCCTGGAATTAAAAATAAAGTAGCATTAGCATCATTTTAGGTAATCTCATCAAAATGTCGAGTGCCGCACCTTGGAGATATCACATACCAATTTTTATCAACTGCAAAACATAAAAAACGTACCTTAAACCGGTCAGTTCTAAGAGGCACGCTGGCGTATGGTATATTGTAGAAGACGTAAAGTCCACCGTCAGGATCCCTGCGCCCGCGCACATCCCCCTGCGAGGTGTGCACTTGTCGCCACTCGCTGTCATCACATGTAATTAGTGCTAACACCGATAAAACTGTTATTATCCACAACATTGCTGAAGTTATCAAAACCAAACAAAAAATAACTATAAAATTTAAACGTAACGCGATCCTTTACTGTCTGATATCGTCTGCTCACTAACCTGATATCTTTTGACGTCGATGGCCACTTGCCCCCCTTCACCGCTTCCGTCCCGCAATCATACTATAGCACGGCAGCTATCGGCTACCACAACGCTTAACGTCATGATTCCACTAACTAGGCTCTATCTGTCAAGAGCTTCATAACGTCAACAAACAAACGTGACGTAGGCCACGTTTATTTGGATATTGTCTTAATTTTAAGTATTTAGATAAACACATTTTTTATTTTAAATGTCAATGGTCAAGTTGTAGTAGTCTGGTTGTTAGTCCGGTTGAGTGCAACTGAAAAGTTGCACTAGTTCGGTCAACCGGACTAACAACCAGACTACTGCAACTAGAGCGTCATAATAGGGTAGTTGGCTAACAAAATCTAATTAGTCCGTCAGATAGATTTCCAAAAAATATTGAACACATTTTTTTTTTACGTTAACAAGGAATGAAGAAAGAAGATACAGTGCTTTGAAAAGTGTGACGTCACAGTTTGGTACGTTTGTTACCAGAAAGTGACGTCACAGCCCCCACTCATGTTCATTGACACGTTTTATTTTCATCAATCTTTATTAATTTGATAAAACAAAAACCACGTATTCAATATTTTTCAATAATCTAGTTGACTACCTTATTATTATGACTGCCTCGTTGGTAATGATCGCAAACGCGACTGGTAAGCATGAGGTCTTGGGTTCGATTCTCACGTCAGGCAAATTGTTACGGGGTTTTAAATCAGTAATTACGAAGTAGCAGCCACGGAGTCTGAATAAGTGGCTGGTTGATGGCAATGGGCCTCATCAGAAGGCTTAAAGTCAGCCAAAGGGCAATGGAGAGAACTATGCTCGGAGTTTCCTTGCGAGATCGATCAATCAGAAGAGAAGACATCAGCATGAAAACCAAGGGTACCGACGTAGCCCGAACATTTGCCAGACTTAAGAGGCTATTACATTGCTGGATGGAAGACGAAACCGATCAATGTGGCGACACTTGTGGTGGTCTGTGTCCAGCCGTGGACGTCTTTCTGCTAAAATGATGAATGATAATGGTAATAGCCTCGCCCCCTATAATATGGGACTTCTATTACAATGTGAGCGTACTATTAGGTACACCTCTGTGTAACAACACGGATCGGGGACAGGGGGAGGATTACAGGATTACAGGTGTGATGTTATGATATTAAATGCGTTATTGACTATCATATTATGTTGCTTGAGACGTTGCCCGGTACCGCTTTTCGCGGCGTGGATTTATGAAAGAGATACACATTCATTCTTGATCGGGATTACTGCATGGAAGGTCTTTATCCTTAGTGTCGCGGGGACATAGATGTTTGTAATCAGACAATGTTCCTTCATTGTTTTAGATGAAAAATCCATGAATGGTCTAGAACTCTGTCAAGCATATTATGCCTTCGTCAACTGCATCTAATGGTTGTAACCATGCCGGTGGAGGCAAAGGCGCCTGGAATTAAAAATAAAGTAGCATTAGCATCATTTTAGGTAATCTCATCAAAATGTCGAGTGCCGCACCTTGGAGATATCACATACCAATTTTTATCAACTGCAAAACATAAAAAACGTACCTTAAACCGGTCAGTTCTAAGAGGCACGCTGGCGTATGGTATATTGTTGAAGGCGTAAAGTCCACCTTCAGAATCACTGCGCCCGTGCACATCCCCCTGCGCGGTGCGCACTTGTCACCACTCACTGCCATCACAGTTACTCTGTGCTACCAACGATAAAACTATTAGTATATACAACATTGCTAAAGTCAGTCAGTAGTAGCCACGTAGTCTGGATTAATGCCTAGTTGATGGAAAATAGGCTCGCTCCAAGACAGTACATCGTTTCTCTGGGACTTCGTCGAGCTTCATTGTCTAGGCGCTTTTCTTGTGGTCGCCACTGTTGATTCTGGCTAACAGGAGTTACAGTGGTTTGGGAATAGTCTGACGGGCTTGTCCCAATATTTTAAAAAAATAGGCTTGCCCCTTATTATAAGGATTTTAAACTGGTGTAACGTGGGTGTTCTTTTAGGTACGCCTCTGCGTAATAACACGGCTCGGTGACATGGTGGGAGGATTCGGGGATTACAGGCGTTATGTTATGTTTTGTGTTATTGAAAATCGTGTTAGATAAATCGTAATCGTAATCGTAATCGTGTTATATATCGTATGCTGGTGGCGTTACCCATTGTCGCTTTACGCGGTGTGGATTTACGAGTATACATCCTTGATCAGGATACAAAATGTTCCGTTTTCCACTTACCTCCATAATTATGGACTTTAATCCAATCTTGTAATTTACTTATGTTGTTTGTTTCTTTCAAATATCGCTTAGTTTTCATAATTTAACGATGATAAAGATAACAGAATTAAAAGATAAAAATCTATGATAACACGAGTACCTTAGTAAAAATATATTTTAATAATTATAATCAGTGCTTAGCACTGCGGAGCCCATAGGAGCGGAAATACAATCAATTGTGATAAGTCCGCGGCTTTTGCCTCATTTTGTTTGTGTCAATCCTTATTGTCCTTATCCTTATTTTATTTTATTTATTTATTTATTTATTTAAACTTTATGCACAATAGTGATACATAGGCGGACTTAATGCCACAAGGCATTCTCTACCAGTCACCTTAGGGTCAAACAAGACAATATTGTGGTAGGCTACAAACTAACTAGAAAAAAAAAACAATATCAATTAAAATATATGTATACTTATATTAATACTAATACACATATAAAAATAACATAAACTAATAAATATTGCAACAAATACCAAAATAAAACATAACTGGTAATTACCATGACTAACTTGTAAAATAGCTATTTGGTCTGATTTAAATAGTGGGAACGTACTTTCCTTTTAAAAGTGAATTTGCTTTCAGCTTATTTAATTCCCAGGGGTAGCGTGATATTTTCATGCCAGGAAGTAAACAAAAACTAATATATTTTACTATTTTATTAAACAAAATAATATTAGAGCAGATAAAGTTTTCCATCACCGATTTAATCCTTTATAAGTACTAATGTAGACACAAAACATTTTAAAACGGTTTTGCTCAAGGTAACGCACTCAAACCATTTGGCTGATAGTACAGGAGTCATTGAGGTATTTAATGAAAAAATATAACTTACAAAACTCATAATTTATTAGGGTTCCGTGGCCGAATGGCAAAAAACAGAACCCTAAGTATAGATTCGTCATGTCTGTGTCTGTCTGCATGTCTGTCCATCCGTCCGTATGTCGAAGTCACTTTATTCCGAAACCATAAGGACTACACAGTTGAAAATTGGTAGGTAGATGCATCCTCCGAACCGCTTTACGATTTTTATACAAAAATAAAATAATAAAATATGAAGGCCCCTTACATGACTGAAACCAAAAAAAAAGCTAACCTATACGTGTGTCTATTAATAGGTCTTTAAAAATGACATTGAGGTTCCTTAAACCATTTCTTCTCAAAGTCAATCGTTTGAGAGTTTGACACTTCCAAAGTGCCAGCTATTTTTTTTTTAAATTGCATGTTTTTGTATGTCAATGAAGACTTTCAACTAAAATTGGTTTGAACGAGATATAGTTAGAAGTTTTTGAGATATAGCACATTTTCACAAAACCGTGAAGATAGCTTTGTCATGTATACAAACACTATCAAGAGCAAAGTTTAAAGGGGGCTTCCCTACTACGCTGGTACGGAACCCTTCATGCGGGCGTCCGACTCGCACTTGGCCGGTTTTTAAACATTTGAAACCGTTGGTTTTTTGATTTCCAATATCTCCGTACCAGAAGGATCAATATTCTTTTGTTGAGGATGAGGGGATCCTCAACAAAAAGAATATTGATAAGATAACGAAAAAAACTGTCTTTTGGTTTCCTTAAGGGTATTTTACACTCATTCGGTGGTCACCAAACTGCGCACTACAACTCTACGTGTCTTTGAGGAGGCTGCGGCGGCGGCACCGGCGCCCTGTAGTACCTCTCGTAGATGTCATCCCAGAACCGTGCTCGTGTCTCCAGATACGGTCCGTCGCTCAGCTTTACTGCTTGTCCCAGAGACATATACGGACTCCCGTCTGCACCTGCTGCGGGCCAATCGGGCAGAGATGATCCTTCCGGCACTGGCTTACTGAAACATTTAATTGCTGCCATTCATTACGACGATAATACTATTGTCCATCTTAATTGATGCATGGATATGCACCTCTCAGCTCAGCCAATATGAAGGGAACTAAATAATTTCACTCAAGCGTTACCGCGAGACATGAGTGAGCATGACATTCTGTCAATCGCCAGGGCAAATTTGAGCCAAAGAAAGATGTAGGTACCCAGAAAATCGTCTAATCGAATATATATAAATCGGCTATCTAACCATAAACATTATACAAAAAGACTGACCTGTTTCTAGTATCATGGTGGTTTGTCACCTCTGGATATTATACTACTGGATTACATAACACTATGAAAATAAATAACAAAAATCGCATAGTTTAGCGGTATCACTATAAGTTACGGATACTAATTATCTCATTAAATTACTTAAAATTCTCTAACAGAATATTGCGGCTCAACACAGTCAGGAGATATTAAATGAGGACCCGATTTTAGTATTTCTAAGCAACTCACTCACACTCAATATACCATGAAATAGTTTTTGTATGTAACTTACCCGTGTACAACGAAGTTATACCACATTTCCCTGAGGGTAGATTTCATTTGTTTGTATTCTTCCGATAGGCCACTCTCATCGTTGGTTACAAAAGGAATTCCGTCGAATATGGCGGCTGTCTGAGCACAATGTGTTGCTCCGCGCACATTCGTGTGAGGGACAACAGGAGTATCGTCGTCTACGAACGAATATTCGTACAAAAATATTTGATCGTGTCCAGCTTCCACGAGTAGCTTAACAGATCGGAAAGTTGAAATTCCAATGATAACATCGCCGATGTACTCAACATACTGTAGTACTGTTTTTTCCCCTACTGGTTGATCACCAAAATAAAATTCTTTCACTGTATTACCCATTTCTTCCCTTTTTTCTTCATTCTCAAATTGCAAATCGCATGGTAAAAAGTCGGAAAACTTCTTGTTCATACCGTCTTTCCATATTTTCAATTTTGGTACTTGGACTAATCCTTCCATGTTACTAATGCCGATCAAAACAGGAACTTTTTTGTATTTTTTGTTCTTTATTATGTTAAGTGGTGAGTCATCGAGAATCCTTTCTTCGCCTGTTTTACGTTCTACACACGGCGCCAACAATAAAGAAGCATCTTTTCTATCACTAAATATGCTCTTAATTAATGACTTTATTGGAGTATTCTTATAAAAGTCTTCCAATGCGTAAAAGTCATCCACATCAGTGAAGTTTAACATTTTCGCGTAGACTTTAGCGTTTTCAAGTGGATAGCTCTGTACTGAAATCGAACCTAAATTAGCTCCACTTTCTGGAATTACTTTAGTGAAAAGTCCCTCAGCGGCCTTTGACAGCATCAACAAATGTACAGAAATGGAGCCAGCACTCCCTCCTGTAATGGTGACGTCATCAGGGTTGCCTCCGAAGTTAGCTATGTTCCTTTTCACCCAACGAAGTAGTGCTACCTGATCCTTCAATCCGGCGTTTCCTGGAACGTCCTCCGAGCCCAAACACAAGAACCCGTGCACACCGAGTCGGTAATTGAAGTTCACTACGATTACCTTCTTGCTCTTAACTAAATGTTTAGGCTGTGTCATGTCTCCATATCCAATTTCAAAACCTCCACCATGAACGTTTACTACTACTGGCAGGTCTTTATCCTTAGTGTCGGGGACATAGATGTTTGTAATCAGACAATTTTCCTTCATTGTTTTAGATGAAATATCTATGAATGGTGTAGAACTCTGTAAACATATTATGCCTTCGTCAACTGCATCTAATGGTTGTAACCATGCCGGTGGAGGCAGAGGTGCCTGGAGTTATAAAAAAGTAACATTAGCGTCATTTTCGACCTAGAAAAAAAATCACATTCCAATTATTTTCTTAACGTACCTTAAACCGGTCAGTCCCAAGTGGCACGCTGGCGTATGGTATATTGTAGAAGGCGTACAGTCCACCTTCAGGATCCCTGCGCCCCCGCACATACCCCTGCGCGGTGCGCACTTGCAGCCACTCACTGTCATCACAGTTACTCAGTACTACCAACGATACAACTGTTAATATCCACAACATTGCTAAAGGTATCTAAGTCAAACAAAAACCAATTATTGCGGCCGGTATTTTTTCTTGTAAACTTAGTTCGATCCACTACTGTCTGACGTCGTCCGCTAACTAACCTGATATCATTTGACGTCGATGACCGCTCCTCCCCCTTCACCGCATACGTCCGGCCCTCGTCCGATGGCACGGCAGCTATTGGCCACCACAATGCGTAACGTTATGATTCCACTAACTAGGCTCTATCTGTCAAGGACTTCATAACGTCATTCTACGTCATGTTTATCTTGATGATTTTAACTAATTGATTCAAGCATTTACGAGGCAAGGAATGAACGTAAATGTTAACAAGACGATGGTTATGGTATTTTAAAGAGATGTGGAAAATAAATGAATAAGAGTGTGGAACAAGTAAATGAGTTTGTATATTTGGGCAGAATCTTTACAAGAGATGGGAAGATTGAGGCTGATCTGGAAAGGAGAATAAACGAGGGAAACAAAGTGAATAGTGATATGCATGCGGGGTAGTGACCAACCAGTCGATGTCAAATAAGGCTCAGCTGGCTGTTCACAAGTTTGTGCTGGTACCATACCGGCTGGCAGTGAATGTTGGGTGTGGCAAACGAAGCATGAAATTAAGATTAAGTTGCGGAAGTACGAAGCATGTGCGGTGTAACTCTGAATGATAAATTAAGGAATGAGGTTACATGCAGAGAACGTTGCGGTGTAAAAGAAAATGTAGTAACATAAATTGAAAAGAGTATGCAAAGGTGATTTGGTCATGTGGACAGGATGAGTTAAAGTCAATTAAGGAAAGGTATGTACAAGGCAGATGTGAGTAGCAATGCCCTACAAAGACATACACTGACCTTATAGGAGACGTTCTTCAAAAAGAACAGAACCGACGTGCGTGTATGAACAGATAGAAAGATCGTAGCAGGTTGCGTTCTATGGTTTCTGCCTACCCCCATAGGAAAAGGGTGTCAGTCTATGTATGTATGTGTTTATTTAATTGAAAATACTTATTTTATTATATTTCACAATTGTTATGACTGACTCATTAGTGTAGTGATCGCAATCGCGAATTTATTCTGAGCATTTGGTCAGTTCACAAAAAAAAACTAATTAGTCCGTCAGATACATTGTCGGAAAAAATGAAGGCTCGTATGACGTCACATAATATCGTACTACATTTTTTACAACGTCGTGACGTCAAAAGCCCTAACTCATGATAATTGGCGCGTTTTATCTTCATTAATTTTCATTAATTTTATAAAACATAAAACACTCGTATCTAATATTTTTCGATAATCTGAATGACGGACTAAACAGAATCATATTTTTTTTGTCAGGAAACACTCCTATGGCAGTCACGGAGTCTGCATTAGTGCCCGGTTACTGGCAATAGGCTCGCCTCAATATAACAAGGGTTTAAACATAACTAGCGGAATGTGGGTGTAATATTAGGTAGGTACACCTCCGCGTAACAACAAGGTACACCTCTGTGTAACAACACGGATCGGGGACATTGGGGGAGGTTAACCCTTTAACGGTTATAAGGATCTAGATGAGATAGAAAGATTTGGTTTTCGGATTTGTGTTACATAATATGCCTAAAATAAAAATTGATATGTATTTTTTTTTAAGTTTTTAGTTTTAATTGGTGGTAAGAATATTCCTCTACCTGTTTAGGAGTAATGAAATAGATGTATGTTTTTTCAAGAAACTAAAAAAACAACATAAATCTTACATAATAACTTTATTAAAATCGCACAATCGAATACCATTAAGAAAATTGAAACAAAAATAAAAGAAAATTACATTTGTTTATGAAAATTTGAAAAGCATGGTGTTATGCATAAAGGCACCCCACATTTGCTGCACTTGATCTTAGATCGCTTATCTTTTGATTTAGTGCTGCAATATCGGCGGCATCTTTGATACGACGGTATGTCATTTGGCATGTGATCACCAACATTAGAATAGCGAATTTCAGGTGCAACAATGTGAATTGCCTTTTGGTAATTTTCAGATACAGCTACTTTTTTTTTTACGACGTAGTTGACATCAGCACGACGTTTTCGGGAAGAAAAACAACCAATAAGTCCTCTGGCTAGAGATATACGATACTCCAGGTTGGTTGCATTCGCATTCTTCTGCTCCTCGTCCTGATCCAGATTTACGTCCCGTTCCAGATCCACGTTCCGTCCTAGCTACTCGTCCTCTTCTTTTTACAGGTAACTCACGTGAAATAGGAGGCTCAGCAGGCAGTAGTACAGCTAACGTCACTGCAGATGAGGACGCAACAGGTTCTGTCACAGTAGGTGGAGGTATTACAAGTAAAGGCTCACAGCAGGGGCCCGCCGCATCAGATGATGTAGATGGTTGAGGCGATAACGATGCTCGTATTGTTGTAGTAGATCGAAGCTCTGGTTCATCTAAATCCCCTAAAAGTCGCTGTAATTTCGTGACATTGTACGGAACGTCATCCTCTTCTGATTCTTCGCCATCTTCAGACTCTTCCGGATCTGACAAGCCGAACATACCGTACAACTCCTCAATATCGTCATCTCCGAGTATTTTCATTTTCAATCAATCTGCCAATAAAAAACAAAAGCAATGCAAAAACCACACCAAACCCCGAGGAAAAGCAGTAATAAGACCACCAAAACCTTTTGTCCTTAGTCGCAAAACAATAAAAAACAGTTACCATAACCACAATAAAGGAATATTTTCTCTAACTTTATTACTTCCCGGTTAGAGGGAATATTCTTCCCACCTACAAAAATCGACATAAATGAAAATTCGTGGCAGATGCATAAAAAATACGTCTTACATCTATGAAATAACATTCAAAAGCACAACGTCTAGAAGAACTTACCTTTTTTCACCACTTTATTGCAAAGATATGTACCGATTTCTCTCGCTGTACAAAAAACCGTCAGTTTTGAATATTCACCTCAAGGACTTTAAGAAAAAATGAATCTGTCAATGTCAAATAAAAACGGAAACAACAAACGATTACAGGCTGATGTTATGTTATGTGTTATCGATTACCGCATTATGTTACTTGTGTCGTTGTGGCGTTACGCAGTGTGGACTTACGCGTAACGTTTGGATTTTCAGGGGTCTAATAGTGTGGGCCGCGGGTAGTCCAACGGTTATCGCGGCCTCGACATAGAGGGCGAAGAAGGAACATGGGTGGTTTTTAGTCAGTAGAAGTCTGACACTCCCTTTCGCTCTGCCCAAGAGCGGGAGGGGTTATTCGATGATTTTACACCCACAAAAAAAAAAAAAGGGGTCTAATAGTGTTAAAAAACGAAGTACATTCGGTATCCCGATCAAGGTTGAATCATACCTGGCTGCGGGATGTTGTAAGAGATACCGCGGCCTCGACATAAAGGTGTATTGGTGGTTTTTAGTCTGTAGAAGTCTGACACTCCCTTTCGCTCTGCCTTAGAGCGGGAGTGGTTATTTGATGATTTCCCACCAAACAAAAAAAAAATGAGTCATTTCGTGATCGGGATACCAAATGTAGCTTCTTTTTTTATTTTATATATTTGACTCTTGAAAAGTGCCTGTAACTGGCCTACTTAAAATAAATGCTAAGATTATGTTTTTTTTTTAATGTTCCGTTTCTTAATTACTTCTATAATAATTATGTTCCTTGATCGATAGTTTTGTTGGAGAAAAATAATTTGTAATTTGTTACAACAGCCTGCTCACAGCGTGCCACCCTAGCCAGCCAATTACAGCCAGCCATAGCCAAGCCACTCTAGCAAACCATAGCCATGCCACTCTAGCCAACCATAGCCAAGCCAGTCTAGCAACTACTAGCGAGCCAATCACAGTCAAGCGAAGACACCGTCATAACTACCGGATGCCTCTGGTGGGGAAAAGTCTATATAATGCCATGTAAGCTCAGTTTCGAGATCTTGTCGCGCTCGATTGTGAAACTTGTAAGTGGAAACTGCCTGAATAAAATAATTAATCAGTTCCTGTTTATTTTTTTACCACTGTCGTTACAAATTATATTTTACAAATTACCACCCAATCTTAGAATTCAATTTTTTTTTTGTTGCTTTTATATCTTTAATTAGTTTGAATAATTTAACAATAATAAGGATAACACAAGAAAATTATCTTTGATAATATTAGTAAAAATATGTTTTATAAAATTATCAGTGCTTACCACTGCGGAGACCATAGGAGTAGAAAATAATTTAAAACAATCAATTTTATAGGGCTAGCCCGAAGCTTTTGTGATATATTTTTTTTAATTCTTATTGGACATTTAATCATATTGGGTTGTAAATAATACAACTTATATTTTTATTTACTTTTTATTAAATAAAGTAATACTAGATCAGATACAATTTTATCACCGATTTAATTATTTAAAACAAATCTAAACAAATAACATACATTATAATTCCTTGAGATACCCTATGAATAGGTACACCATCTGCGGTTTTCAGCAGTAACCCACTGTTTTGCATGGAGTGACTGCCATCCGATCTCCAAAACCTAAATAATTTGTAATTAACTCTCCCCCAACAGTACCCGCCCTTATGAACACTGACTTTCAGGCTTTTGCCAACCCGTAAAGACTGTGAATGATCTACGATTGATATCCGGAACCAAAGGCTTAATGTGAGGGCTCTCAATATGAAACGAATTGTCACCCACCCACAGACCTACTTCCACAAGCGTAGCTTAACGATCGACCCGTGCGGCTGTTATTATTAATCCTTGAGCTCATCTTTGATTAAAGAAAAAATCCTAATTTGTCAATGGTGGTGTACATTCGATAAATTACCTGAAATTATGTGACAGAAAAATAACCATAAACAAAACATTAGAGATCACGAATGAGTCGGCCAC
This sequence comes from Diarsia rubi, assembly GCA_932274075.1. Lineage (NCBI taxonomy): Eukaryota > Metazoa > Arthropoda > Insecta > Lepidoptera > Noctuidae > Diarsia > Diarsia rubi. Next base: position 9,129,756 of record OW026414.1, read on the forward strand.
TCCGGATCCAGGCGGAGTAGGAAGAATAGTAGGATTAGTCGGAACAATCATTGGCGGATAATAAGATGACCATTCTGTAGTAGTAGAAGTTGAATTAGTAGTAGTCGAAACAGTATATGAAGGGACAGTAGGTCGATATGTGGTAGTTGATTTGGTAGTAATCGGATTGGAGCCACCCGTATCAATGGTCGCGATAGTTCCAATAGTTGGAGCGATAGTAATTGGAGCAGATGTAATCGGTGGTCTAGTAGTCTGAATGTTTATAGGGCGTTTCGTAGTACGCCGCTTAGTAACGTACTCTACAGGAGGAATGAAGTACTTCTCGTAGATTTCATTCCAAAACGCGGCTCTGCCATCCAAAACATAGTCATCTTTCAACTCAATGACTGGACCCAATGACATGCGAGGAGGACTTCCAGCGCCAGCAGGTTGAAAATTGGAGTCACTAGACGATGGGACACTGAAACAGAAAAGGATACAACATTATCAAATGTATTTTCAACTATTAAATACATCACATTGATGAAATACGAGATAATAATGTAAACGTTCTCATGACTCTCCTTTGTGATACAATGAAAGGAGTTCAGATAGTTTCTCATCTAGCATATTCAGCACTAATGCTTGACATCCAAGTACGTGGGGTGCATGAGAAAAGCTTTTGAAATTTGATTCAGATAGAAACCCTGCGGGGAGAGATCAACTTTAAAATGATAAGATTGAAGTTTAAAATGTAGGTGGGTTCCATCTCAACATACGCAATACGAATATAACAGCTTGTTGGCTTTATAATATGGATGAACTATGCTCTAATGTAACAAGTTTATGTAATTACATGGGTTTTTTTTTATATTAGATGGTCCGACTCTTGACCTCAATCTTTGCAGAGATGAGGTTGACGATGGAACCAGTTAATCCATAAGAAGCCTTATTTACTCGCGATTTAAATAGATTGGGGTTATTTGAACTCGGAGAAAGAAAGAATTGAATTGGCGCAAAATTAATAATATTTGTTAGAAAAACATTTGCCTACCCATTCAAAATAAAACTGTGCCAATATTCTCTCAGGGTTTGTTTCATTTTCTTGTATTCATCCGTCTTGTCAGTTTCATCTTCATCCATGACTGCTATAAATTGTTGACAGTGATTCCTCAATTGAATATCGGTGTTTAAGAAAACTTGTGTTTTTATATCCACAAACGAATATTCAAATAGGTATATTTTTTCACTGTGAGCTTCCACCCGAGTTGATAGAGACCTCAACATTGGGTATCTAAATAAAGCATCGGTAAAGTATGTTTTATATTTCTGAATGTTATCTTGACTCACGGGTTCATCTCCAAAATATAATTGTTTGACCTTCTGTGCAACATCCTCTTTAACAACTTCGCTCTCAAATTGCAATTCAGTTGGTAAAAAGTCTGAGAATTTCTCATTCATCTGATCTTTCGAGGTATCTAAAGCAGGGATACTCATGGCACCATCCATGTTAGTAAATCCATACATTAAAGGTTTCTTTGTATAGTTAGCTTGGTTTAAACTAAAGGGAGCATTTAAAACCACTCTTTCCTGTCCGATATCACTCTCCAAGCACGGAGCGAATAGAGCGTTCTGATATTTTGTAATTAAATCATGACGTGATAAGAGTTGTTGAATTGTAGCAGTTTTGTAGAAGTCTTCCATACTTCCTAAATCATCTCCATTGAAACCTAGTAGTTTAGCATATGTTTTAGCATTTTCGATTGGATCAATTTGTATACCGACAGCGCCAGTACCAACTCCGCTATCCAATATAACTTTTTTAAACAGTCCTTGTGTATCAGTAGAAAGTGTTAGAGAATCTACTGAACCAGCACTACAGCCTGCTAATGTTACATCTTCAGGATTGCCCCCGAAGCTCCAGATGTTAGTGTTTACCCAACGAAGTAGTGCTACCTGATCTTTCAGTCCTGCATTCCCAGGAGCTCCTTCAGTGCCAAGACATAAAAAACCATGCACGCCTAGTCTGTAGTTAAATGTTACTACAATGATTTTCTTTGTCTTTGCCAATTCTCTAAATTTCTCCTGTTCGCCGTATTCATACTGGTAAGCTCCTCCGTGGATGATAACTAGAACAGGTATTCTAGAATCTGCTGTTGTTGTATCAGGAACGAACACGTTGGCTACCAAACAGTCCTCTCGCATATTTATCATTCCACCGGGTTGCGGGCATATTATACTTCTGTCTACAGCATCAAACGATGACTCAAATACCGGTGGGGGGAGGGGAGCCTATAAAAAAGATATTAAAATTAGACAAAGTAATCAATTTTTATAAGTTATAAATGAAAAAAAGTCTGTGTTGGTATCATTATCATTATTTAACCGAAAGACGTGCACAGCTGGACATAGGCCTCCCCCCAAGTGTCGCCACATTGACCGGTCCCGTGCATCAGATCTCTGCAATCTTTGCCATGTCACCAGTTCACCTAGTGGGCGGACTACCAACGCATCGTCTTCCGGTTACTTACGGTTTTCGGTTCCGGCTACTTTAAAGCTATCACGTCACGTCGTTAGGTACCCTACCGTTAAAGAACTTGTGTATAGCGTTAGACCCTGCATGTCAGCATCAACAGAGATAGGCAAGTACGTAGGAACAAAAGACTAGACAAAATTAAATGAACTGAGAAGAGTAATTTACCTTAAACTTATTAGGTCCTGTAGGTGCAGTGGCGTACGGAATGTTATAGAACACGTAGAGACCGCCATCAGGGTCCAAGTGACCTCGCAGAGTACCCTGAGCTATTTCCACAACCCGCCAATCAACTCCACCCACCACTCCACTTTGCACCACAGTCACAAGAACACACAATATTACCACCAAACACCTCTGCATTTCCATTGAACAGCTAAGCATACACTGTGATTGTCACAATTATCTATTTTATATACTTTATATCCATTACGACTATCGCTAATCATAAAAGATAAGGCGAAATTTGTATCGGTTTGGGCACCCCTTGTCGTCGTTCTTACATATCATGGACCGTAGGGTATTACACCAAAAAAATCTAATTAGTCCGCCTGTTAGATTATTGAAAAGTATTGGATACGTGTTTTTTGTTTTATCAAGTTAATAAAAATTGACGAAACTAAAACGTGTCAAAGATCATGAGGCTTTTGACGTCACTTTGTGGGTCACACGACTTGACACGACTTTTCAGAGCACTGTATCTTTTGTGTCCATTATTTTTTTGGTGAAATTTGGTGGTATGCATCTTTAGAAACACATAAAATTATACTAGGTATAAAAGGACCCTTCAGAAAGCCAACAAAGCATTCTGTACACCAAACTAAGTAACACTGATTAAAATTATTGCTGGGGAAGACGTTTTTGTGTGAAAAATCACGGTTTACGGCAACTCTCTATGTAACCTACTCAAAATAGGTATTATGCTGATAGATGCTTTAGTACAGCGTTCATTGGGGGTATTTATTTAAAGTGAAGTAATAACAACATGAAACGAAATCGAAAAGTACCTAGTGATAGTCAGCAGAGCTCATCATCTAAATTACCAAAATCCTCAGGCGTGTTGAAAACTTGGAACTTAAATATCTCCGAAATTGAATTTATTTTATTAATGATGAGTGAATTAGGTGACTTTTTTTTGAAAAATATAAAGGAGTTACTTGAATTTATTAACAAAAGCCGATAATTTCACGGCGGCGAAGTTTGCGGGCAAGAACTACACACATCAAAAGTGTCTAGGGATCAACATATATTTTTGCAATAACTTTTCTCCTGATTGATATTAATTAAAATTTTCTTTAAGGATTCATCAAATAAAGTGTTTTCGTTTGCATTAATAAAGAAATTTGCCATTTTCCTAATAAAGGGATTTTTGACATTTGAACCACTAACATTAAAGTTCGAAAAAAAGACTGAAATAACAGTTTTCTTTAAAATTTTATTGGGTAACTTAAACAATTAATAATCTGTGTTTCTATCGCGAACACTAACAACACAAGAACATCGGTTTGGCATACTCAAAATGAGTTCATCCAAATCACGCTGTGGAATGGCCGCCCATGTTCGTTGCAACAACAAAAAAAGGTCTTCTTGCGACTGGATACCCTCCATATTCGGCAGAGCTCTTCTCTGTAGCATATCCCATGCATGCTCAATCGGGTTCAAGTCTGGCGACTGAGCAGGCCAGGGCAGGACATTGATGTTAGCTGCGGCGAGAGTCTGTCTTACAACTCTTGCGGTGTGCGGTCGTGCATTATCATGCATTAACTGAAATAAGGGACCGATTTGCACTTGTAGAGGAACGATGACGTCTGATACAATCGTCTCAGCATAAATTTGAGCGTTGAGGTTGCCTCTGATCCAAATCAACTCAGTTCTTCCGCCGATCCAAATACCCGCCCATACCATGATGGTTCCACCACTATAAGGATGGACTTCCTGGCAGGATTTTAATCGCTGTTGGCGTCCAGGGGTTCTCCAGTGTCGTATACGTCTTGTATCCGGTCTCATACCAAAACGAGACTCATCAGAAAAGCACACGAAACGCCATTGTTCTTCTGCCCAATTTCTGTGTTCAAGAGCCCATTGATATCGAATCCTACGATTGTGCATTGCTATAGGTGGTACCCGTAGCGGTCTTCGGGAATGAAGGTTCACTTCATGCAAGCGGTTTCTGACTGTTTGGTCGCTAATTAAGTTCCCTGAAGAGTGATGAAGCCTCACGGCTAACATCATGGCGGTTATTGTTGGAGCTCTTCGAGTTAAGATTTGAATGTATCGGTCTTGTCTCCGTGTGGTGCAGCGATACCGTCCTCCATGGCGCTCAGCCACGGTACCAGTGCTTCGGTAACGTGTCCAAAGTCGACTGATAACACTCTGACTTGTATTCAGAGCTAAAGCCACAGTACGTTGCCGGGAACCAGCTTCTATCATTCCCACGGCTCTGAGCATTTCTTCCCTGCTTAAATGACGTCGCCGCTCCATAATAACGTTGGTTTTAATCAGTAGTAGGGAAACAGTAGCACTAATAATGTCTTCAATGCGTTGTATGTTTTTATAGGGAAAATATTGACAGCTGATTTTCATCTTTTACTCGAATTTGATTCACAGTTCCTGATTCAAATTATGAAATGCACCAAAAAGGATCCATATAAATTTATAAAATCATAAATTTATTACAAAGCCACATCTCAATCTCAAGAAATCCGCATAAAAATGCTTGATCCCTAGACACTTTTGATGTGTGTAGTTTAAAATAAAAACAAAAGTTTCAAGATCTTGGAGAAGGTTTACATTTTGTAAAGTGGTGTTTCTGAAAGATGAGATGACGATTAGGTACTGTAGAAGTTTGGTCGAAGAGAACATGTTGTTGTGTGAAATTGAGATAAAGACTATACTTACTTGTGATAACAGTATTACATCAGTCAGCAACACCTTCAATAAATCCCTAAAACTAAATATTTTCATTTTTATGAATTGTTATCAAGATTATTGTACATCCCAGTATGATTAATAAGTGTGGCGAAACTTGGCTGAAAACATCCTAGATTAGTCATTTAGAGAATTATGACGCACCAAGATATATGACAATCTATGATATCTGAGCTTGCTTCTAGATTACATATCATAGTTATCGCAGAAGAATGCTCAAGCTTATTTCGGAGCGACTGGATCGTTAGTCTAGCTTAGAGGTTGCAAGCACGACTACTGTGCATGACGTTCTAAATTCGATTCTCAGACCGAGCAAAGTGTTACTGGGTTTTTCTATCAGGAATTTCTCAGTAGCAGCCACGGAGTCTGGATTTATACCCGTTTGATGGCATTAGGCTCACCCCTCATTACATGGGATTTAAATATGGAAGTAAATCGTGTGTCAGACTTCTACTAACTAAAAACCACCTATTTTCCTTTTTACCCGACTGCGGCGAAGCCCAAAAGGAGGGTTATGTATTTGACGTGTATGTGTCCGTTTCTTTGTTCCCTCATAACTCCTAAACGGATGAAGGGATCTGAATAAAATATAGGTACGTCCTTAGATTCGTCTTGATGACGCGATTAAAAAAAAAAAAAACGCTACATTAAAAATAAAAAATAAATAGAAACAAAGAAAAATTGCGGATTTTGGGGGCCATATCAAGTCTAAAAACATAAAAACATTTTTTGTTTCCATTGCCATCGAGTGGGGTATCAAAATAAAGGGTATTAAAAGGAGATTACAAAAATGTAACACTTATATGTTTAAACGAAATTCAAAGTGACAAATCCTACAAAACAAAGTTAAATGATCTGCGAAGAACTTTACGCGACCAACGAAAGAACAAACACACAAGAACTAAAAAGTTGGAAAAGCTGTTAAAAATCTAAAACTGGAAAAACTGAAAAGCAAAAAACAAGCACATTTTTAAATAAACATTACTTGGAAGTAGGCAGCTAGGCTTGGTAAAGGGGATCCTCTGGATGCGAGACAACCGGGAGCGTTCAATGTGACACTTGCTTTAAAAAATAAACATAATTATAGTTGTGTAAAAAAAATAATCTTGAATCATTATTCTAGCTTTTTTTAACTATGCTATGCTGCAAAACGTTGAAGGAAAACATCGTGAGGAAACCAGCAAGTCCTAGAACCAAACAATCAAAGACATGTGACATCTATCAATCCCCACTGGACTCGCGTGACTCACATCTAACAAAGAGGAAGCCTGTAACCAGCAATGGGAACATTATAGGCTATGATTACACATCAAACTCAAACTCATACTCAAAGCATTTATTTCAATTAAACCATTACTGGCACTTTTGAATGTCATAAGAACAATTCATAAAACAAAACTACGAAAAACTACGAGTGCAATACGTCATTCCGAAAGCCACCACGCCGAACCACACGCCGCCGAATGCCCGCAACGACGAACACTGCAAGCAAAAATGAATGCACGAGACCTCGAATCACGGAACAACGAATGCACGCCGCAACGCGCAACCGCGACCCCGCGACCCGGAGCCCCGCGCACCCGCCACCACGGCACGAGCCGCCGCGCGCCCCCGCACCTGTGGGTGCGGGGGCGCGGCACTCGCCGCCGGTAACATCCGGCGCCGCGCAACCCGACGCAGCAACCCCCGAAACGACGTATTGCACTCCTAAGCTACAGTCACAGTCACAAGGCATAATAACTTGTGAAAGTACTGTAGTTGCCAGTTCCCTAGCGTAGATCTCTATGGAGAAGGACGGGCAAGAAACTCCATGGACACTCTTTTAAATTAGAATATTGTTACAAAATCTTGGTACATTACATCATTCATGTTGAGATGGTATATTATGTGAGAACTATGTAGCAAGACGTGCAAGTTAAGAGCGTCCGGAGTAAAAAGATATAATAAACAAATCAAAAAGTATATATACCATGGCAACTAAGAGATGACCAGTCTCCACTGACAGCGCCCGTTCACGAACAAGACGCATGGATCAGCACCATTCAACTCAACCATTTTGAAGGAAACTAAATGATCCGACACACGCGCCACCATCAGCGAGACATTTGAGTGAGCATGACATTCTCTCAGCCACCTGGGCATCGTCATTAAAAATAATATAACTAAATGTAAATCATCATTTTATTCTATATTTCATTTCTAATCTTTTCTGCCCTATACGCTATCATAACATCAAGACGACTTTTTAATCATCGTCCATATTTTTTAGGCATTAGGTATCATTCACTAACACCATTTTTGAAAAAAAAACGATACGTAAAATTTTCATTTTAATCATTTTCCCAAAAGAATTACCCGCTCTCCGTGAAATGTTCGTGAATGTGATATCTCAATATTTTTGTATTGAGTGATACCAAAAAAAAAAAAAAACTAAGAAAACCCTACTGAAAAAACTGAAAAGCAAAAAACAAGCGCATTTAAATTAAACAAAACTTGGAAGTAGGCAGGGCCATTCTAAATACATTTCATAATTTAATATTCAAACGAACCGGGTTTTTTAGTTTTTTAACTACTTTTTTTTCTAACTTTTTAGTTATTTTGTGTTTGTTCTTCATTTATTTATTTAATTATGTACACACTAAATACCAAAAAAAGGAAAATAAATAAAAAATAGTCGCGTAAAATTTGTCGCAGATGTTTTTACTTTTGTGTTTGTTTAAAGGTTTTGTGACTTTGAATTTCTGTTAAACATATAAGTGTCATATATTTTTATTATCTACTTTTAAACCCCTTCATTTTGATAACCTAATCGATGGTAATGGATTTTTTATTGTTTATTGAAATCCGCAATATTGCCCCCAAAATCCGCAAATTTCTTTGATTTTTATTTTTAATGTAGCACGAAGCCAGTGACATTGCCATCAAGACGAATCTAACGACATTATTAGATTATTTAAATCACTTCATCCATTTAGGAGTTATTAGGGAACAAAGAAAAGGACATACATACATACATAGTACATACACGCCAAACACATAACTCTCCTTTTGGGCTTCGCCGCAGTCGGGTAAACACACGTACTTATTCAATAATTTTCGCCGAAAATCAATATTTCAGAATTTGTACGGTGACTAAAAAGCTCAGCTTGTAAATATATTTACGCTTCTCACTCACTGGACATTTTAGTTATAATCATAATTATCGAAGTAACATCAAGTTTATTATATTATAGATAGCCCATATTGCCCCAGTGCTGGGTATTTTCCCAGCAACCGGGCAACATTCCTCCATACCTACTAACGAACACGAAAATAAAATAAATAACAAAATAAAACAACTGTTTTTCATCATAATATATTAACAAAAGTCTAAATATTAAATAAGGATACAATTTTGAGCCCAATTTTATGATTTTTTACCAAACAAAACAAACAATATAAAACAAAAATTCATAAACAAAAATTAAATGTTGATTAGCAATCAATTAATCGCCTGCTCGAGTTTTGATTACAGACAAATACGTAGTTGAACGCGATTAAGGATGTACTCAAAAAAGGTTGTAATCAATTAATATAAATTATAATAAAATGACAGTGAAACAACCACAAACATGATATTTGAAATCATTACTGAAACGGCGCTATTAGGATCAGGAGTCGTAGTAGGAGGAGAAGTAGTAGTCGTAGTATCGGGCATCACAGGACCTCCGTAGTATTTCTCATATATGGAATCCCAGAAAAGTGCTCTGCCATCCATAATATCATCTTTTAACACTATTTCTGGACCCAATGACATGTGAGGTGATCTTGTAGCGCCAGCAGGTCGCCATCGTGGTAGACTGGAGTTACTGGACACCGGGGCACTGAAATAAAATTAACATATTATGCTTAATTATTGCATTCGACAATGTGTATGCAATCCAAATAACTTGAATATATCTATTTTTACCCCTAGTAATAAAAATATCACATTCACAACTGACAAAAAAATAGGACCTCATTTTAATGTTTCTAATCTATACATACATATAATAAAACTGTAAAAGGCCGATGTCTGTACATTGAAGATTTTTATGAAAAACTGTTACAGGGGGTCTTAATTATAGCAATAGAAGCCAAAACAACCATTTTTAGAATTTTTGTCTGTCTGTCTGTCTGTCTTTCTGTCTGTCTGTCCGGGCTAATCTCAGAATCTACTGGACCGATTTAGATGGGACTTTTTTTATTTGACTCAGTATTACCTGGAGAGTAAAATAGGATATAAATAATCACGCCAATTGACTTAGGGGGTAGGCAGGAAATTGAATTTTGATTGTTTATTAACAAATTTTGATAGATTTTTTTTTGTTTAACTAAGTGTTGTTTAGACTTAAACTTATGATACTACTAATCACGCCACCTGACTTAGGGGGTAGGCAGGAAATTGAATTTGGATTGTTTTTAACCGATTTTGATGGACCTTTTTTTATTCAACTGTGTGTTACCTGGACTCAAAGTTACGTTACAAAGTAAGGGGGGGAAATAAATAAATAAATTTTCGCGCGGGCGAAACTGTTTTTATACCAAGAATTCCACTCATTCCCAACAATTTCCCGTTCGAATTCAAGCGCACACAGTTCCCTATAAGTCTGTGCTTCGCAATGACCATTAACAAATCCCAAGGTCAAACTCTTAGGGCCGCTGGGGTGGATCTAAGATCCAACTGCTTTTCTCACGGCCAGCTATATGTTGCATGTTCACAAGTAAGTAGCGCTAGCCCCAACGAGAAAGACTTATAATGTAGTTTACAGAGAAATTCTTTGATTTAAAAACTTATTAATTACTTACACATATTTCAACGCGAACAAAGTCGCGGGCACCAGCTAGTCTATACATATAATAAAACTGTAAAAGGCCGATGTCTGTACATTGAAGATTTTTATGAAAAACTGTTACAGGGGGTCTTAATTATAGCAATAGAAGCCAAAACAGCTGGTGCCCGCGACTTTGTTCGCGTTGAAATATGTGTACACATATTTCAACGCGAACAAAGTCGCGGGCACCAGCTAGTCTATACATATAATAAAACTGTAAAAGGCCGATGTCTGTACATTGAAGATTTTTATGAAAAACTGTTACAGGGGGTCTTAATTATAGCAATAGAAGCCAAAACAGCTGGTGCCCGCGACTTTGTTCGCGTTGAAATATGTGTAAGTAATTAATAAGTTTTTAAATCAAAGAATTTCTCTGTAAACTACATTATAAGTCTTTCTCGTTGGGGCTAGCGCTACTTACTTGTGAACATGCAACATATAGCTGGCCGTGAGAAAAGCAGTTGGATCTTAGATCCACCCCAGCGGCCCTAAGAGTTTGACCTTGGGATTTGTTAATGGTCATTGCGAAGCACAGACTTATAGGGAACTGTGTGCGCTTGAATTCGAACGGGAAATTGTTGGGAATGAGTGGAATTCTTGGTATAAAAACAGTTTCGCCCGCGCGAAAATTTATTTATTTATTTCCCCCCCTTACTTTGTAACGTAACTTTGAGTCCAGGTAACACACAGTTGAATAAAAAAAGGTCCATCAAAATCGGTTAAAAACAATCCAAATTCAATTTCCTGCCTACCCCCTAAGTCAGGTGGCGTGATTAGTAGTATCATAAGTTTAAGTCTAAACAACACTTAGTTAAACAAAAAAAAATCTATCAAAATTTGTTAATAAACAATCAAAATTCAATTTCTAGGCCTACCCCCTAAGTCAATTGGCGTGATTATTTATATCCTATTTTACTCTCCAGGTAATACTGAGTCAAATAAAAAAAGTCCCATCTAAATCGGTCCAGTAGATTCTGAGATTAGCCCGGACAGACAGACAGAAAGACAGACAGACAGACAGACAAAAATCCGTCAAACTCTTAGGGCCGCTGGGGTGGATCTAAGATCCAACTGCTTTTCTCACGGCCAGCTATATGTTGCATGTTCACAAGTAAGTAGCGCTAGCCCCAACGGGAAAGACTTATAATGTAGTTTACAGAGAAATTCTTTGATTTAAAAACTTATTAATTACTTACACATATTTCAACGCGAACAAAGTCGCGGGCACCAGCTAGTTTTAAATAAATAAGTACATATTTTGTATTTTGATAAGATTAGATTTTTTTAATTAAATGAAAATACAAAGTTTAAATTGTCAATATCAAAGAGAAGTAACACACTGCTGTCACCAATATTCAAACAAACAATAGTAGAATAATAAAGCCGAGCAGTATTATTTGTAATTGTAAATTAAAAGTAGGCAAAGACATCTGCAACAGTGAAAAGAAAAATAACCTCTTACCCATTCAAAATAAAACTGTGCCAGTATTCTCTTAGGGTTTGTTTCATGGTCTTGTATTCATCTGTCTTGTCAGTAACATCTTCATCCATGACTGCTATAAATTGTTCACAATGGTCCGCCCCTTTTACATTCGTGTGTGGAAAAGCTTCTGTTTGTTCATCCACAAACGAGTATTCAAATAGGTATATTGTATCACCAAGAGCTTCCACCCGAGTGGATAGAGACCTCAAGATTGGGTATCTAAATAAAACATCAGTAAAGTATGTTATGTAGTTCAGAATATCATTTTCAGTAATGAATTGGTCACCAAAATACATATGTTTGACAATCTGTGCAACCTCCTCTTTAACATCTTTGCTCTCAAAATGCAATTCAGCTGGTAAAAAATCTGAGAATTGCGTATTCATGTGATGTATCCAGTCTTCCCTAGAAGGGAGTCTCATGGCACCATCCATGTTAGTAAATCCATACATTAATGGTATTTTGGTATAATTACCTTGTTTTAAAATACTAAAAGGAGCATTAAAAACCACTCTTTCCTGGCCGATATCACTCTCCACACATGGAGCGAATAGAATAGCAACGTCCTTATTATTTACAATTGCATCATGACGTGATATTAGTTCTTCAAATCTAGCAGATCTGTAGAAGTCTTCCAAACTGCTCAAATCATCGCCATTAAAACCTAATAGCTTAGCATACGTTTTAGCATTTTCAATTGGATCAATTTGTACACCCACAGCACCAGTACTTACTCCACTCTCCATTATAGCTTTTTTAAACAATCCTTTTGTAACAGTAGAAAGTGTTAGAAAATCTACTGAACCAGAGCCGGCACTACAGCCTGCTAATGTTACATCTTCAGGGTTGCCCCCGAAGTTCCGGATATTAGTGTTTACCCAACGAAGTAATGCCACTTGATCCTTCAGTCCTGCATTCCCAGGAGCTCCTTCAGTGCCAAGACATAGGAAACCATGCACGCCTAGTCTGTAGTTAAATGTTACAACAACGACTTCCTTAGTCTGTGCTAATTCTCTAAATTTCTCCTGTCCTCCATACCCATACTGGTACGCTCCTCCGTGGACAACAACAAGGACAGGAAATTTGGGATTTCCTGCTGCTGTATAAGGGACAAACACGTTGGCTACCAGACAATCTTCTTGCATACTGAACCTACGATCTGAATCACTGGGTTGAGGACATATGATACTTCTATCTACAGCGTACATCGGTGACAGATTTACCGGTGGAGGTAGGGGAGCCTGGACAAAATAAGAAAAGCAATAAATAATCAATTCATCATCGTAATAAACGTGAATGCAATAAACTGCAATGTGTACATATGAATTTTTTATTACTTAATAATTGTAATAAAAATTTCATTGATTGAACTTTAATTAATTAATTAAAATCTATATGTTTATTAAGAAGAACCAAGAAGAATTATTTACCTTAAACCTGTCAGGCCCTGTAGGTGCAGTGGCATACGGAATGTTATAAAACGAGAAGACCCCAAGAACTGTATCTATGCGCCCAAACCAAACTCCTTGAGGTAGCTCCACATTCAGCCATTGATCTTCGAAGCTTCGCACCAATATCGAAAAAGCACACAAAATGAACACCACACACTTCCACATTTTTCCAACTGAACAGCTAAGTATAATGAATGCAATGATTATTATGTATATATACTATGTATCCAATACGCCTATCGCTAATCACGAAAGATAAAGTAAAAAAGTATCGATCGCTGTGGTTTTGGGCACCCTCGCAAACTTGTGTGTTCGTCGAAAATACATTTAAAACCTTGCGCAGTACCTGCGTGACATCAAACAAGGCTGATTGACGAGGGATCATCAGATTCTTCTGAAAATAATATGTGGAGATCAGTCCATACATTAATCAAAAGAAATAATACTGTATTATTTCTTTTGATTAGTAAACCAAATTAGGGTCAGGGTCCAAGCTACCGGTGGTTAGGATTTTAGAGACAGTAATCTCCTCACAATAAGGACCTTTAAAAAAAAGACGTTTCCCCGCACTAGGAATTTCTCCTGTATCGTGGGTGCGTTCACAGACATTTAAACTCACTTACACAAATACCATGGCCATATAAATATTTATTCCGTGCAGGTATCGAACCCGCGACTCGTAGCGCAGCAGTCAACTGCTTGAGCCACTGCGCCAACCGTGCTTGATCCAACCGCCAAGCGAAAGTTCCGAGTTTATATTTCACATGTCGACACTCGTGTCCCAAGTCGAGATATTTTATTTGTTTCTCTTTTTCAGCCTTCACGAAGTTATCGTCATGCGGGATGGTAACATTAACTATCAATACGCGGCGCACAGTCTATCACCACCTCAACTTTTAAAAAATATTCCCGGAGACTGCACACTTCACGGTTCTATGGGATCGACAGTTTCATTATAAATATTATTTATTAAATTGGCAGGTTTAACAAATCAATTATTGTTCAATGCATGCACCATGCTAACTAATAATAAATGCATGATGTGCGTTTTTTCTTCTAAGGTCAAGACAAATTCAGATATTAAACAGTGTGAAAATAACAATGAACAACATGTTTAATTATCTTAAAAATAATAATTTGTATTTTTATCACAGTAATTGTAAAACCTAACTAACTCACACAGTTTTTGAAATCATGCATACCTACGATAATGTTAATTAAGAAGCAGTTTTATGGCACGACTACACGCGTATTAATCTGCACTTATTGTGCAAAACTTGTTTTTGTATAACATAAAATAAATCTTGGTGATGACTACTTATTACAAAGATAAATAAAACAATGATAAAACGGTCATGAACAAAAAATTCGAGATTGTGAATGAGACAGCGCCGCCAGGTTCAGGAGTGACGGTAGTCGGAAAAGAAGTAGTCGAATCATCAAGAATCGTAGCAGAAGTAATCGGTTCAACAGTAGTCAGGGCAAGAGTAGTTGCATCATCAGTAGCCAGAGTAAAGGCAGTCGTCGTCGTTTCAGAAGGTACAACAGGACCCCAGTAGTATTCATCATAGATAGTGTCCCAAAAAGCCGCTCTGTTTTCAAGTATGTCGTTCTTCAGCTCTCTGACCAGACCCAAGGACATATAAGGAGTCCTTTGCGCATTTGCAGGTGGCCATTGCGGCGAATATGAATCGCTTGGCGTTGGAGAGCTAAAACAAAAGAAAGGTGATAAAAATATAAAATAGCAGCTGGGTTAAAGAAAACATTCATAATTAAGAACCACCTTACCCAGTAAAAATAAAATTGAGGGTATACTCTCTCAAAATTTCTACCATTTGCTTGTACTCTTCAGTTCTACTAGAAAGATCATCGTGATCATGCACTGCTCTTGATTGAAAACAGTGTTGGGCTCCTCGCACATCAGTATGCGGAAAACTTGGCGAATCTTTATCCACGAATGAATAGTCAAATAAATATATAGTGTCTCCGAGAGCTTCCACTCGAGTTGATAGAGATCTTAGCATTGGATATGCAAATAAAACATCAGTAAAGTACAGCAAGAATGATACCATGCTGTCTTCATTCACGGGCTCATTACCAAAGTAAAAATGCTTGACCTTCTGTGCTACCTCCTCTTTGATAACTTCGCTATTAAAATGCAGTTCAGCCGGTAAAAAGTCAGAAAATTTCTCATTCATTCTTATTTTCCAGGTATCAAAATAGGTCAGTCTCATTGCACCTTCCATATTTGTGAATCCATACATTAAAGGTACCTTTGTGTAGTTACCTTGCTTCATAACATTCATGGGTGTATCCATTATGACTCTTTCTTGTCCAATATCTTTTTCCACACATGGAGCAAACCGAAGCATCACATCCTCTTGATCAACGATTGCGTCAAGACGTGAAGTTAATTGTTGATACGAAGCTGTTTTGTAAAATTCTTCTAATTTGTCCAAATCATCGACATCATTAAAATTGAGTGCCTTTGCAAATTTTTTGGCATTTTCAATTGGATCGATTTGTACACCGGTTGCACCAAGACTAATACCACTCTCCATTATAGCCTTATTGAACAGACCTTGTGTAGCACTTGATAAAGTTAAGACGTCTACTGAACCAGACCCAGCGCTGCAGGCTATGAGTGTCACGTCTTCAGGATTACCTCCGAAACTGGCAATATTATTTTTTACCCAACGAAGTAATGCTACCTGATCTTTTATTCCAGCATTCCCAGGAGCACCTTCAGTCCCAAGGCAAAGAAAACCATGCGCGCCTAGTCTGTAGTTGAAGGACACAGCTATTAATTTCTTTGTTCGTACTAGATCTCTGTATTGTCTAGATAATCCGTGACCATACTGGTACGCTCCTCCATGGACCCATACTAGAACAGGTAGACTGGTCTCTGTTGTATCAGGGGCGAAGATGTTAGCTACCAGACAGTCTTCCCTCATGTTGGATTCTATAGGGCCTTGGGGACATCGGATGTCTCTATTGATAGCATCAAATGGTGACATCCACACTGGTGGAGGGAGGGGAGCCTGAAAGAATGTAACAAAGTTATATATTTAAACATATGTATTGTCAACAGCAACAAAGAGAGGTCTTCTATGAACCTGAACGGAAGAGCGAGCGGATTGAATACGTGATTTGTGTTTACGTTACACTACGTACACTTCTTCAAAACTACCAAATATTATTAGAGCAAAATTGTTGAGAAATACATACTCTAGCTTCAACCTATTTATTTTACTATACCTTAAATCTGTCAGACCCAGTAGGAGCAGTGGCATATGGAATATTATAGACCACATGGAGCCCACCTTCAGGGTCCAAGCGCCCGCGTACAGGGCCTGAAGCTATGTTAACGAGCCGCCAGTCCTCCTGCCCCTGCACCAGTATAACGACAATACAAATGATCAAAGCTACACACGACCTCATCCTGACCCCAGTTCCCATAAATGCAAATAAAAAAATTCATTGCTTTTTATATATTTTGCATTTAATTCCTCTACTCATTCATTAATCTGTGAAAGATTAGAAGTTGTAAAGATATTTTACCAAATTTTCTTTATTTTAGAGATCTGTGTTTAAAAAGCCTTTATTTGTTGTTGACTAAGGACTTTTTTTTGGAATTTTCGATCAAACTACAATCTCCGCAGTTGAGTCCATTATATGACAGGTACAGTCACGAGCAATAATAATATGTATACACTTTATTATGCCAATAAACTTTATTATTATTATTGCTTGTCCAACTTCGAACGAGAATTTTTGGTGAAATAACGATTGCATCTTTGAAATATGATCTACTTTATGATGATTATGGTTCCAAAATATTAGTATCGTTATGTAACATGAAAATGAAATCATTACAGTAGGCGAAAATTGCTTCTAAAGTTGGCTGAGTGTATACATATTGGTGCTGCTGACTGTACACATCATATTCAGCATCCTTCAAGGTTTTTTACTGATACGCGCAATTTGTTGTGTTCTTCCCATCTCGATCAGCCGTCATTATATGAACATCCTCTTTTCATCAGTCAAAAATACGGCTTGTCCATAAAGCCAGCAAACTGTTATAAGGGCAAGTCAAGCTTTTACGCTTGTATGAAAGTACCACCAGAACTTTTAATGTAATCATCCACATTCAAACCTCAGACGAAATAAAAAGTTAAGACTGCGAACAGCAAAGCGAGGCCGGTCAAACTACGCCTCGCATACACGCACACACGTCTCAGTCCAAATAAAAATTTTAAGACCAAAGCGTAGTTTATGTTGTACGTGTTGCGTGTATTGTGTATGTTCACGGCGAGGCGTAGTTTGACCGGCCTCACTTTGCTGTTCGCAGAGTTCCGTCTTTACTTTTTATTTCGTCTGAGATTCAAACTCAAAAGTAAGTTTCTTTACCCGTAGTTTTTAAGAACCCGAATTGTCCACGAACTATTCCATAAAATAATATCACGCCTGTTACTAACAAAAAATTGTCCAGAAGGTTTTACATTTATGTGTTAGTCCCAAGTAATCGTCTCCAGAGTGTGCTGCAAACTTATTCCGAAAGCAGAGAGACATCTGACAACCCGAAAAAAAAGTATGATACTCGGGAAGACAGAGTGAAAGGCATCTTGAAGATGCACTTAACCGCAAACGAAAAAAATATTGGACACGTATTTTTTTCTTTCTTCACGTAAACAAACAATGAAGACGATACAGTACTTTGAAAACTCCAATGACATTAGTATGTCATTTTTTAGCGGTCAGTGACGTCACCAACCCCCACTCGAAGCTTTGATGCGTTTTATCTTCGTAAATTTTTACTGATTTGATAAAACAAAAAATACGTATCTAATATTTTTCGATAATCAGACGGAATTAGAATCACATTTTTTTAAGACAGTAAACATCATCATCCCTGAAGAGGAGAAGAAAGAACGTTAAGCCGTTGGACCCGACTGTCAATTATAGATCTTTGCAACACTTTACAACTGATCGGGGCTCTCGATAATATATAATAAATCCACAAACTGACCTTAACAAACCTTGCGTCCTAAAATATACAGAACATAAGAAAACATTATCACTGTTGAAGTAAGTTCTACTGGGGGTATTTGATAATTTACGAGCGTGTTATTACGGTTGTCCAATAACACACGACAGAATATTTATTGTCACTAATTTAAAAAGACAAATACTTTTATGTCTTTATTTTTACATTGCAATAAAGATATCGTTACCTATTACTACTTTTAAGTCTGCAATCAATTTCACGTAAGTTGTTTTCGAATTTTCGGACGACAAGGACAGTACTCGTATAACGCCGAATGCACACAAAGATAATATGTGTATTCAGAGAGAGACAGGTAGAGGTATTTGGCAACAGAGCTCATTCTAACCTATCTTCTTATTTATGTGTCGATTGTAATCTAAATTGAATCAGTCCAAAATTTAGCAACAATTACCTAGTTGCTAAATTTTGAATGCTTCAGTAGCGTCCATAAGCACCTGAAATGTGCAAACAAAAGAACAGGGAGGACACTACATCAAGAGTCCCATCATTTGTGGGGCAACGACACATTTAGACTCTAGATCAGAGTCATCAGTAAATCTCCACATGAAAAGGTTTTTCTTGCTTCGGCCAACATGTGTCTGATGCCTATTTTAGACAAATAAAATGGTTTTAGGTTAAATAAAAAGGTAGTCAAAAAAAGTGTAACCCAAAAACATGGGATCCGCACTGTTTTGTTTTAGAGGCAGTCGTACGACAAGTCATCACTATATTTCAAGAAAACTGCCTGGGAAAACAGTTATTAACATGAACTTTACGGCGTTTAATTTCCGAATTAACAGTTTATTGTGGACAAGTGGTTTTCCCAAAAACTTTAAAATATTTTATTTCTATTTTATGACTGCCCGGTTTAGACCGCAAGTTATCGAGGCCTTAATTGGTCAAAATAACTCTAGTATCATCCATTTCAAGGAATGCACCCAATTACCAATCACCCTGTATTGGTTGGCAACAGGAAAAAAATATACAGAGTGGTACGCATTTTCAAAAGACACACACTGCACAATAGTAAAATACAGCAGCCAGTACGGATAATATTTCTGTCTTCTCTACCTTCATAAATCATTTCATATTATACTTATAAATGTCGCACCGACAAGATACCTCAGCCATAGTAAAATAGAAATCATAAATTCTAAAAGCCCAACCATCTTCCTTGGTGCAGGGAAGTCTCAACACTGCAGTTTTTAGCACAATATTCAGATTTATGGCGAGAAATGGCATGGAAAGCGAACACTAAAGCACTCGGGATGGCACCTCGCCCGGTGAGAAATTCTGTAATAAACCTACCGTGGAAATTCCCCCAAAGTTTATTCAGAGATAAAATCTTGAAAGGCGGTAACTACATGAATTGTGCAATGGTCTGAAAAATTACTTTCAAATACTTCGTGATCTTAAATTCGGCTACCGAAAGCTCCTTGACTTGTCTTGAACTACTTTTAAGAGGGGATTGACTGAACAATGTTCTTTATGTAAGTATAAATAAATAATTAAGAATATACCTACTTACTTTTATGACTTGCAGTAGTGGCTAGGGGCCTTAAATTCATTTGAGGTCAACACAGGATACCCCGGTTTTGCAGTCTTGCCACCTTATCGAGGAACTACCTAAAAAGTAAAACTTGCAGCAGTAAATATAGGTGAAGACAACCGAGGATTATTTGAGATCCACCCTCACTATCCTCTGAGTAGCCTTTCTCGACATTGTTGGGGTCAGCTTCCAACCTAACCGGATGCAGCTGAATACAATTTGGTTGCTTATTGTGCCTATGTGACATCCACTCCACAACCCAGTTACTGGGTACCTAATACGATATACCCATTGTATATACCCACAAGCAACAACCAAAACTTGAAATCAACTCCATAGATGTGGGCCGCCTTACCTAATGGATCGTGAACCGAATGGTTCAGTGCATGCGTAGCTACTTGATAGCTATCCCTTTCAACTTGAAGCTCAAAGTTAATTGTGTAAACAGAGTTACCCTGTGTTAGGGTGCCACGTTTTATTGCCGAATCAAGGGTTACCTAAACCCTTGATTCAAGGCAATAAAACGTGGATGATTTTCCGATAAATTAATAAAATTATGTTTCGCTTCTTGAATTCTTTTAATAGGGTGTGGAACTACGGACGTAGGTAATGTTTTGTTGGCTAACCAAGTAGATCTGTTTTTATTTTTGAGAAAATGACTGTATTTTTTATTTCATTTTTAGTTAAAATAAATTCTGGTTGTATATGCATTAATTTTAAATAGGGTATTTCGCCAAAACAATCTAATTAGTCCGTCTGTTGGATTATCCAATCAATCCAATTTGAATCGACTTTATACACATTCTATTTTTCTTTTTACAATATGACATGCTGTTTTTTTTTTTGTTTTTTGTTGTTTTTTTTTTTATACACAATGACATTGTTTACTTTTTCAAGTATAATATTAATTATATTTTTTTGTACTAGTATTTACTTGCTAATTTTTTTTTTTTTATTTAGTTTTGTGTTTTGATTTTTGACATTTAATTTAATAACTTGACATGATTGTTCAATATGATAAATATGTGATTATTTTTGTATTCAAAACGTGAGGACTATGTGGGTCTTTCTTTAATTTTAACGATGGTCTGGCAGTTTGAGTACTATAAGCGACCCACCCAAATGTCCTTTCTTTGGTATTGTTCGTCGTGACGTTGAGCTCCTTGAGTTATAAGTCGACCTCCACGATAACTGACAAATGCTTGCACTGACTGGATGGGTCCACTCAAATCTGTGTGGTGCTTTCTTCAAAAGACCATCTCAGACATTAATCTGTATAGTCTTCATGTGTGTATTATACCAAGATTATGTCTGAAACTTATTGTAAACCCAAACGATTATAAAAGATTAAAAGAGTAACCTTTGGAGTTTCTTGCCGGTTCTTCTCCTTAGGAATCGACCAATGCACCATAACGTGCACCTTTTTGTCGACGTTTTATAAGTGCCCATGTAGTAGTGATGGATTAATTAGCATTAGCATTCATTTTTAGTATGCGAATGCTCATTTCGCATTTAGCAAATGAAATGTAGTTGCGAAATTCTGTGAAGTGCGAAGTGAATTAATCGCTTCGTATTTCGTTCGAACTATTGATGCACGAACGATAATGCCGCGGTACTCAGCGAGACAGCGGCGGCGTGCGATCTCCGTCGCACCCACGGGAATACTAAATCTATCTGTTTCACGTGATCATGACTTTTAGCAGGTGCTTTTGATGCTAAGTATAAGGTTAAGCAATTACTATCATATTATCTTTGATTTGCTCGTACTTAGGGTCGTATATTGTATGAATGCGTGTGATAGTTTAATTCGTTAAAATTATTAGCAGGGTGATGCGAAGAATGGGATTAAGCAAATTATTACCTTATTAGCTTTGATTTGCTCGTATTTAAGGTCGTATATTGAATAAATGCGTGTGATTATTTAATAATAATTTGTGTGACACGTGCGTGGCTCGCGTCGTAGGTATTGTTATTTATTGTGTCAAAGTTCAGTACGTTTTGGCAAGTGATAGTGAAAGTTTAGTTTTTTAAATTGTTAAACACTCTTTCGTTACGCTTATTATTGTACCTACTTAAATTGATAATAGTGTGAACTCATTAAGTAGGTACCTATCTGTAAATATTAGTAGGTACCTATCTTAGAGAAGAGAATTAAGAGCGCGTTCGCCAAGAAGGAAGGAGGACGTCGTCTCCTAGCGTGAACTTAACTGTTTACTGCCAGTCCTAAGCCTGGATAAAGTATGAAGGAAAGTTCACAAAATCTTAAACATCAAAAGGTTTTAAATGGTTAAATATTTTTTATTAAAATAATATAATCATTATCTTAATCACAACACATTGCAAGTGTACTAACAGAAATAAAACGTTATCGGCGAGCAAACTAAACGCACGCTAGGAGACGACGTCCTCCTTCCTTCTTGGCGAACGCGCTCTTAATTCGTATAAAAACAAAATTCATTAAATTATTTAATATCAATTATCGTTATATTAGCAAATAGCATAGCAATAGCAGTTAACATGCTAAGACTCAAGAATTCGCATGCTAATGAAATTTATGCGAAATCGCATTAATTACCATCACTACCATGTAGGCCTATATGGAATAAAAATATGAAATAAAAATATTTTGATTTTGATTTTATCGATAAATATTGATACGTGTTTTTTGTTTTAACAAATTAATAAAAAATATCTCATTTTGTTTCTGGGTAAAAAACGTACTAATCGATGAAGTCTCATGACTTGAAATGACTTTCCGAAGCACTGTCTTCATATTTTGTTTACGTGGGAAATCTAGCTGATTAGTTCAATTTTTGTTGGAGAAATACCCTATTGTTAATATAAATATATATAGGTTTATCCCCAATTAAATGGAACTTAAACATAACTGGCGTTGCCTGGATACTTTGAAGGGGGAATAATACCCCCATATTATTCCCCCTTCAAAGTATCCAGGCACAATATTATCTATGTCTTGTAATTGTGTATACACATATCTAATCGATTGTAATAATCATGTCAAAGTTGCGGTCCGAAGGTCTGCAGCATCCGATGTTCACCAAAAACGGGTCCACTGCGGAATAATACCTACTTCTCCTACGAGTATCATAAAAACGAATTATGTAGAGCTGATATTTAATTATAAATAGTAAAATAAATGAAAAAAACAAATGATTTATATGGACACTGGAATGAAGTTCGAAAATTAACTTAACAGAATAACACAACTATTATAGCAAGTTTCCATATTATTTTCTAAGAAAACCTAATCCGATGGAAGAACAGATCGAAGAAATATCAGTTTTATTAAAATATGAATTGTTTGAATAATAGAATCACTTTTCACAAAACAAAAAGAAGGACTAGCAAATTGCTGAATGAAACTTGGAAAGTTATGATAAAGTTTTGTGAACGCTACCACAAGTTCAGAGTAAAATGGCAGGGTTGAACCGTGGATACTTCTAGTTCCTACGGAACGAGACAACTTCGTTTACCGTAAACCTCTTCGAACGTAGAACTTAAGGTTTGGATCCGAGGATTACCCTAACAGAGAAACTTAGATCAGATCCCGTGATATACTAGCATCGGCTGACTCAGCTGGAATACCTACTACGAACCTACGTTTGTTCAAGTCCCGCAGTAAAATTGTGTAACATAAGCTGGAAGGCACTCGCTATAAAAACGAACATAAAAAATCTTAAAATGGTCAATTCATAACAGTAACTGCGTCTGTAACGAATTTTAACGCAATTCATATTATTATCCTATTATGATTTGCTAAAGTGGCCATTTTAGACCCCCAGAGGAGGAAAATACTTTAAAAGTCTATAAGTGTTTACATATTGCTTGTGCCTGCATATGGCGATGCGACGCCCGCAGCGTAATTTACCAGTGACCGCTTTTTCCAATTTTCCGCGTGTCCGGTGCATTCATCACGCGTTTTAACGCTGGACCAATAAGGGATTGGTGATATAAACGAGCTATGAAACACCACTTGTTTTCAAAACAGTAAAGTTTTCTTTCGCTATTCGTTAACTTATCGTTATATAATTCTTTGTGTTAATTAAATCCCACCAAAAACAAAACTTGTAAAAAAAGCCAAGCCGCGCTCAGTTCTTTTACCGTAAAAAGTAGTGAGATCCATGTAATACCAAGTCAGTTAATATATTTAATCCCTACTTAAAAACCTTTGATGTTTTAAATAAAAGATTGACTTGGCCACTGCATCAAATTGGCCAATGCAATGGCGATTAGCTATTACAATGGCCTGTTTAACATTAGCGAATGCGATGCGATGGCCAAGTCAATCTAAAACATTATACATTATACACATTATAACACAAACAAACAATTAAAACAAACAAAACAAACAAAGTTGTGTTTGTTATAACCTACCTACCTACCTTTCCCTTAACCTTTGTTGTTCCCACCAATAAAAAAAAAATGGCGTGTCTGGTCAAGGCCTATGTCCTTTTTTTTTGTTGGCAGGTGGAAAATCATCGAATAACCCCTCCCGCTCTTGAGCAGAGCGAAAGGGAGTGTCAGACTTCTACTGACTAAAAACCACCCATGTTCCTTCTTAGCCCTCTATGTCGAGGCCGCGATAACTAGTGTACAACCCGCGGCCCCGACGGGAAGGCCTATGTCCTGCAGTGGAGATCTTTCGGCTGAAATGATGATGATAATGATGGTGACTTAGTTTTGGTCATGGCAGCCTATCTCGAAAGAGACTAACCATGTACTACTGCAATCACAGCAATAAGGGTGAAAAGTGGTCGGTGCCCTGAAACAGTGACACGAGGTCGTGGCGGACCACGAAGGAGATGGCGGGACGAACTGAATGCCGTCACTTAGTAAAGATTTGACATACTTTTGTATGACAAAACTGTCAAAACCTAGTGATAGCCTAACTAACCATTAAAGCAATCTGAGTGCGGCAGTAAGTGACGGTTTAAATAAATCATTAAACATCCCTGAATGCGGCAGATACAGTTATTTCATTGAATAGCAATAAATAAATAAACAAAGGAAAGCGATAAAGATGTTATCACCTCTACAATATGACACATTATAATCACATAAAGAAGCCAACGTTGGCGTGCCCTCAATCAACAACGATTCCGATATCAAATGGAATGTGCCAAATCATTGTGAATCAACAAATTCTTAGAAAATAACTCTTCAAAACTCAAACAGATATAAAAAAACCGGCCAAATGCGAGTCGGACTCGCGCACGAAGAGTTCCGTACCATTATCTAAAAAAAGCGTTTGTTGTATTTAACAAAATAAAATAAATATTTAAGGGGGGCTCCCCCTTATGTTTTTAGTATTTGTTGTTATAGTGAAATTTCACGATAGGTAGCTAGACAGTTGAAATTATGGTGACAGACAGACAGCGAAGTCTTAGTATTAGGGTTCCGTTTTTACCCTTTAGGTACGAACCCTAAAAACGCAGAGTTGAACTTGCAAAGCTTGCCTCAGCAGCAGGCTCTCAGAACAGAGAAGGAAAACATCTGCAGAAACGGGCATGTCCTAGAATCAATAACTCTAATACATATGTGTCGTCCATTGCCGACTCGTAGTCACACCAGATTGTCACACCAGTGTGACTAACAGGAATTTTATGCTCGTTTGTCACACCACTGATTTTTCCACACCATTTATACCTAACTAGTGTTGTCCAAGTTACACTACTAGTGAAATTAAAAAACCCTTACTACGATTTTCTATTAAATTAAAAACTTTCAAATAACGGTTTTACCCGACTGCGGCGAAGCCCAAAAGGAGCGTGTGTTTGACCTGTATGTATGTATGTTCAATTTTTTTGTTCTCTCATAACCCCTGTTTTATGAAAAGGTAGGGTTTTAAAAGGAGATTACAATAAAATGTAGGTAAATTAAAAAAAAAAATGTATTACCATAAGAACTACTGGGCATTCACAGCTGAATATAGGCTAAAGCTTGCACTACTTACTTAATTCTTCTGAGCGTGTGTTTATAACTAACTAAACGGCTGGACCGATTTTGATGTTTTTTTTTTGTGTTTTTGACCACACACACCGTATATTCGAGAACGGTTGCCGGGACGTGCCGCTTGTACTTATAATATAAATCTTAGTGCCGCATATAGGTTGAAAACCCGCAACAGCTTCTTGAAGTGTGTAACCCCCCCCCCCCCGCCCCGCCCCGCTCACTGGCGAACGCTCTAAGGAAAGACTTAAGCTGTGGCGAGATAGCCTTTCCCTACCCAACCCAATCGTGTCACTTGCCGAAAATCTTCCGCCTGGACACGAGTTGCCATGGTTGATTTGATCTGGAAGTCTCTTAATAGTCTAAATAGACTCCGGATACAGGTAGGCTGAAGCAAGGAAAATCTGTTCAGGTCTCCACCTGAGATTTTATTTTATATTCATAGCCGACTCTACCCTGTAGTGTAAATTTGGTCTTGCCCCACAAATTATGGGGCACTTGATATCGAGTGCCAAACTCGTCGCCAATTATGTGCCGACTCAATTTAAATTTTCATCAACACGCTAACAAGAAGAATCATCATCACCTGCCTAGCCTTTTCCCAACTATGTTGGGGTCGGCTTCCAGTCGAAGAAAAAGAATATAAATAATATATAATTCCATTTGTATTAGTTTTATTATTTGAACTAAGAACTGAAAACCCTAACCCAAAATATGAAAAAGTCGTTTATGTATCACCCTAAGTTTGACTGGTAGAAAACTCCTCAGGAATTAAGTTCGATTTTTTTTTGAGATTTATATTCAATCATCAGGTCAACCTTGTAGCCTTTGAAGGAATTATCTTTCAACTCCTAACCGTTGAGGAGTTGTACCTTCCATCATCAGCGCATCCTCATGAGATTATAATCATCAGACGCAAATACTTAAACAGCTTTAGAACGTATCTATATGGAAAACGTAATCATTGCCTATAAAATTTGAGGTTTGTCCTCGATTTCTCAGGGATCCCATCATCAGATCCTAATTTGGTGACAATGCAGCAATGGGACCACCTCTGGAGTACAGCCGTTCAAACAAAAAATAATTTTTAAAATCAACCATCAATTGACGGAGATATGCGCGGACATACATACAAAAAATACATACACATAAATAGAGAACCTCCTCCTTTTTGGAAGCCAAAAAGTAGAAAAATCGAAACAGTCGGTAAACGCCGCCGATCAGCAGATCGAGTTTAGTAGAATATAAAAGTACTGCCAGCAATATCGTATACATGGTGTAGAAAAATCAGTGGTGTGACAATCGAGAAAAAAAATCCTGTTTGTCATACTGGTGTGACAATCTGGTGTGACTACGAGTCGGTAACGGTGTCGTCTAGGTACCGCACTGGGTTAGTCTAGCGGCCCCTTCCATATCATAGAGAGGCGTGTGTCCCAGCTGTGGGAATATTTAGACTGGTTGTGCTGCACCTATAGATATATCACCTATGGATCAGCAAAAGAAAAAAAAAGAAAAATGTAATAACGAATATCAATTACGCTTATGAATTTTCACTGATTATAATATTTAATTTGTGACAATAACCGAAATAAATAATCAGCACATATTTTAAGAAATAATTTGAGTATTATAGCAGGTAACAATACGTATACCTAAAAAAATGTTTAAAGATTTTGGACTATATATTTTTGGTTAAAAATGCACATTGAAAAGTACCGGTAATTACTTAAAAAATGTAACCACACGGTTTACCTTCATTTTTAAATGAAAAATGATAGTGATTCTCTGTAAATAATTGAAATTACATTAATGAACACTTAGCTAAGTACCTAGTAATGAATATTAATAGGCCTCGCATACTGAAAACTTAGGGCGACGATAATTTACTGAAAATATTCATATAGGTAGCCTAACTGCAATAACTGTATTCATATTCATCAAACTTTTTAACAACTATGTTGGGCTTGCTAATGAAGCTGCTACTTAATTGTCACTAATTACTTACTTTCAAAATGTTTTAAGTATCTACATAGTTACTATTAGTAACTAAAATATAGTTTGAGCCCCTACTTGGTAGAAGCTATAGCTAATGCACGCTGTTCCCGCTATAAAAAAGTGGCGTAGCTCGTTCCATTTTACTCGTTCTTAGTTTTTTTTTTTTTTTTTTTTTTTTTGGTGTGGCACTAGTTATACTTTGTGCCATTTTCAGGTCTCGTTCTTAGTTTCCCATTTTCCATTTACCTATGTGCTTGTGTCAGGGGGTTACTCTCTAAGTACGGCAACAAAAAACGGGCCCATTCTAAAGAAATAAGTAACTTTTAAATTAATCCTACTCTCTATAATATTCGGATACATGAGTTTTGAAAATACACCCAATCGTGTTGACGTTCTTTTTTTACTTTGCGTACCTAAGTAAATCTATGTTCGTAAGTGATACAGTTTAGGAAACGCCCGTATCTACGGACCGAAACTACGGGTTGTTTCGTGCTTAGAGAGTAGACCCCCAGCTGTACGCGTCTGTACGTTGGAACAAAAGATAAGCATATTCGTTGTAAATGGTTTTGGGTCCGATGAGCTAACGTAAAAAGTGCACAAATTCTCTGTAACCACCACAATCAGTCCGATATTGGAATTTCGACGTTCGGCAGATGACTGTTTTATCGCTTTATCTGCTGAATAATGAGTACATATTCCGATCATGTAGCTTTTAGAATGATAGATGGCTTAATTAATCCTACGCTAAGTATACCTACAGGTATGCACCTATATGTATGTATTATGTAGGTAGGTATGAGGTAGGTATGGCATTATGAGATCACCCAGATAAAGTCGACTGATGGGTTGTCACGAAATCAATGTTATACTGGTGAGCAAAACTTATAAAGAAGAAGAGCAGTAGAGGTACCTAACAATAGGTGCTGGTCTAATAACAGACAGCAGAACTTTCTTCTCTGAGATGGAAAGCATCTGCTATGTCTTCGTTGAGTTGTATTGCAGATCTTTAGGCATGGGTTACTGTACCTACACGTAGTGACTAGTAAGCAATGGAAATTAAGTTTATGATTACGTGGTCACGGGAAACAAAACAGTTAATGTATCTGTGGGACTTCGTCGAGCATCAGTCTCGGCGTTTCCCTATTATGGTGGTCGCCCGTGTTGGTTCTGACTTTCAGTGCACCTTTGCACCTTAGATTTATTTTATGCAGTAGAGTGTTAAGAACGGAAAAAACTTCAGGCTTTTCTCTTAGCAAACTACACGAAAATAATATCGTTCCCTATACGTATGTACGTATCGCAATACGTTCACCTTATTCAACATTTTCCATTCATTATCGGAAGTACCTAACAATGGTAGTCACCATTGTTGTCGTGGCGTTTGCTAGTGAAATTTCCCGGCATTATCGCGATATCCCATATCATTGTTTACTTTAAATCCACTTTCCAACAATAGCTGAGCAATGTTCAGCGTGGAAGTGGGTTTTCTGCATGAATTATGAATAGTATTGTCGGATAATATGTCCAATGTAATAAAAACTCTTTGGGCGGTTAAAAATTCTTTGTCTTGGCTCGTAATATATAAGGTTAATAGCGAACTCCTGTTTCTGTCATCCAGATCCAAATTCCAATTTCTCATTCTCAGATAAATACAATATATTCTTGAAAAAAGCGCGGGAATCATCGAATTTGGCGGGCGTGATTTTTCTTTCGTTTTCTTAAAAATATTTTAAAACTCTTGAGATTGGAGATAAGTGGTGTAAATATATAGATATATGTAGATATTCATTAGATTAGTTAAATTCATTATTTATAGGTATATATTGTGCTTCATTTAGGGTAAGTTTTTTGTATTTTGTTTTTTTTCATTCATTGTCACAATGGACAATGAACCGCCTGATCCGGGGGGCACAGTCCCTTCGGTCGGGCATAACGTAACAATATGCGAATCCAGTATGGATACCGACTCGTCCCTCACTAGGTCGGAACGGAAACGGGCTAGAGCTCCAAGGAAAATCTGCAAAAATTGCAACAAAAGAAGGCGAAATGGTCATTCAACAGATCTAAACACGCATAAACATTGCCATTGTGAAAATGACTCGGTCACGATTTTAATTAACCAAGAGGCCACTCCACGTTCTGTGGATGGTCCCCAGACGGAAAACCACCTCAAGTCAGATCTTCCGCAGAAGGCGCCACAGGTTGCTAGGGCTTTGTACGAAGCCACAGACCTGTCGCCATATGTCGTACACATCACAAAAGTTTTCGATACACCAAACGCGGCTCAATCATTACACCCAATAACTTTAGGGCACTTCCTCAAAAACCGCAGATACAATAATATCATTAACGGTTCCTTAAAGCGCATAGGTCGAAACAGAATGTCGCTCAGCTTCTCTCGTTACCTAGATGCAAACTCTTTTAGTAATGACCCAAGTTTGGCCAAGGAGAAATTGAAGGCATTTGTTCCATCAATTAATGTGTGTCGTATTGGAATTATTAAAGGCGTACCTACCGAATGGTCTCCGGAAGAAATAATTGAAAATACAGGGTGTTTGGTAGATGGGTGCAAAGCCTGAAGGGGGTGATATCTTAGACCATTTAGAACTTATTAAGCTAAACTTGTCTTAGACGAAGTCTGTTCCTTGTATTTTTTTTTGAAACTCTAAGGTTTTTAATAATAATACCCTTTTTTTTCAAATAATTGTTAATAGTGTCCAGTAAAAGCTGTTATGTTATTATTTTTTATTTATTTTTTATCTAAGTAATGTGTGATTACTCAAACAAAATAATTCCCAAGCAACTGTGTCATCAGAGAAACATTCTACGTTATATTCAAGTTTAAGAAACTTTTAAAAATCAAGAAAATGTTTTGTTTACGGCATAATAAAAAAATAAAAAAAATAGCCTCAGTTGTTCAAACCTTTTTAAAAACATGCTTGGTTATTGCCCTTTCTTTTGAGGTACTATTTACGCAGATGTCTCATCAACTCTTGGAATTAGGATGTACAAAGCAAATTGAGGTGGAATATTTAATTTTTAAACAGATTAAAATAATGCAACATTTTTGCTAATGCACTATTGTTTTTTGTTAGAACTGGTAACTGATTAATTCTTAGAATTATGGTGCACGCGCACCAATCAAATTCTGGGAACTCGCTAACAAAAGCCGCCGCGCGACGACAACAAACTTGCCCTTTTTTCGACTCTCGGGTAGCGTCTACTGAACTGCTGTTATTCAATAGAAAAATCAGCTTAGTTGCTAAGGATATAAAGTCGTTATCTATTTACACTAGTACTACCTAGTACCCGAGTAGTCGAGTGGACTCGTCACATCTTCGGACCCTCAGTTAGTCAAGTAACGACTGCCCTTGTGACTAGACGTTTTAATTGCAAATTCGTGTTTACACAATTCACCGCATGACGTTGTGCGCTCCTTCACGTGTTGATTTTGGAGGTGTTTAAGGTGTTGAGCCCTAGCTGTGAGCTCCTTCAGTGATTTTGGACTTTTATTTGTGTGATCAATCGACTATGGCTACTTTTTCGAATGAAGAATATGCGGATATCGTCTTCATGTATGGCAGAGCTGACGGTAATGGATCTTTGGCGCGACGAATGTACCAAGAGAGATATCCGAATCGCAGATTACCTAATGTCAGAGTGTTTTACAACACATTTCGTCGGCTTTCTGTAGTTGGAATCCATCGCGCGGAATCTGGATTCAACCCGGGAAGACATCACCCAAGTATCGATTAAGACATTATTGCAGCTTTTGATGCAGATCCTACTACGAGCGTCAGAGTAGTAGCTCGAAACCTCAACATTTCGGTATGGAAGGTGTGGAATACGATGCACCGAGAAAACAAATATCCTTTCCACGGCACGGGTGTACAAGGTTTGGAAAATGAAGATCCCCCCCGAAGGATTCAGTTCTGTCGCTTTTTGTTAAATAGTGACATTGAAGATGCATGGTTTTTAAAATCCGTCTTGTGGACCGATGAGTCAAAATTTTCGAAAGAAGGAATTACCAATTTCCATAATCTTCATCGATGGACCGACAAGGAGAACAATCCACACTGGAAGAAGCAAGTGTCGTTCCAAAGGAAATTTTCAGTTAACGTGTGGGCAGGAGTAATCGGCCGAACGTTGATTGGTCCCCACTTCCTGCCAGATAATTTAAATGGAGAAAATTACCTGGAATTCCTCCAAAACTATCTCCCAGAGCTTCTGGACGAGACCGAAATACCAATATTGACAATGAGAAGACCACTGATTTTTCAACAAGATGGTTGTCCAGCACACTGGACCCTAAACGTGAGAGAACATTTAAATAATTGTTTCCCAGAGAGCTGGATTGGCAGAGACGGGCCCATCCCTTGGCCACCTCGATCACCCGATTTAACTCCTGTGGATTTTTTCGTTTGGGGACGGGCCAAGGAGCTCGTCTACTCGCACGTTGAAATTTCAACTAGAGAAGAATTAATAGAAAGAATCCAAACGGCTTTTCAAGTCATGAAGCAGGAGATGAAATTAAAAATCACAACTACAGAAGTGAGAAGACGGGCACGCGCTTGTATAAGAAACCGCGGTCAACATTTTGAACATGAACAATAAATTATTTTAACAAAAATGTTGTTTTATTGATCTGTTCGAAAATAACAATTTTCATACTCAATTTGCTTTGTACATCCTAATTCCAAGAGTTGATGAGACATCTGCGTAAATAGTACCTCAAAAGAAAGGGCAATAACCAAGCATGTTTTAAAAAAGGTTTGAACAACTGAGGCTATTTTTTAAGTTTTTTTATTATGCCGTAAGCAAAACATTTGCTTGATTTTTAAAAGTTTCTTAAACTTGAATATGGCGTAGAATATTTCTCTGATGACTCAGATGCTTTGGAATTATTTTGTTTGAGTAATCACACATTACATAAATAATAAATAAATAAAAAATAATAACATAACAGCTTTTACTGGACACTATTAACAATTAAATGAAAAAAAATGGGTATTATTGTTAAAAACCTTAGAGTTTCGAAAAAAAATACAAGGAACAGACTTCGTCTAAGACAAGTTTATCTTGATAAGTTCTAAATGGTCTAAAATATCACCCCCTTCAGGCTTTGCACCCATCTACCAAACACCCTGTATATCTGTCCCTGCTGGATGTGGGAAAGTAATAAAAGCGAGGCGTCTAAATTATAAAGTACACGAACCGACCCCTGTGTGGAAGCCATCACAAACAGTCGTGCTGACCTTTGACGGACAAATCCTACCAAAACGTGTGTTTTGTTGCTACAATTCCATGCCAGTGGAATTGTATACATTCCCAACAATTCAATGTTTTAATTGTTGTCGTTTTGGCCATACAAAGGTACAATGTAGGTCGAACTCTCAGTGCTTCAAGTGTGGGGAGAAGCATTCTGCTGACACTTGCAGTATTGAAGACGAGAGTAACGGTAAATGTTGTCATTGCGGTGGCATTCATTATGCTATCAAAAAAAAATGCCCAGAATTTGAAAGGCAAAAATCTATCAAACATTATATGGCCCATAGCTGCGTGTCGTATGCTGAAGCATCACAACTACATCCACCAATCTCTAAATTGTATGCAGATGTGGTAACATCTGCCCCATCACAAACCACTAAAAATTCGTTTTCCTCACAACCTTCTCCCCAATCACGTAACTCACCAATTGTCTCTTCACAAAGAAAAACGGTATTCCTTAAGCCTCGGGATCCCCCAATAACAGCTAAGGGGTATAACCGGGCAGCTCATCAAACATTAATTAATAATGAAAATTCTGTGTCAGGGAATGGTGTTGCCTTCCAAAATAAAACAAATAATAATGAGAATCAAATTTTAAATTTAATAATTATGCTAATTAATACTTTATCTAAAAATAATAATATTGAACCGTCCAACGTTGCCACTGTAATTGATACGCTGTCTAACTTATTTAATCTTAATCATAATGGATCCAAATCTTCTCAAGATTATCCAGTGGAACAGTCGCAGCATTGTGAATAAAAAATCTGATCTGTCCTACATATTGAACAAATATGATCCCTTTGCAGTCGCTCTCTGTGAGACATGGCTTAAACCAGGGTTCTCTTTTAGAATTCCTGGCTATGCATGTCTAAGAACAGATAGAAGCGATGGGTATGGCGGTGTTGCCATACTTATTAAAAATAACTTGTCTTTTCAATCTATTCCTCTTCCAAATCTCAGTGACGAGATATCTGCTGTCGCTGTAATTGTAAATAAAATCTGTTTAGTATGTATATATTATTCTCGTCCCACTGTAAATATTCTTTCTGAAATAAGTAATCTTTTTTCAGTTTTACCTAAACCGTTTTTGGTAATGGGTGACTTTAACTCACAACATCAGTCCTGGGGTAGTTCTAGTTCCAATTACTATGGGGAAAAGTTATTAGAAATTCTAGACTCGAATAATTTGTGTATTTTAAATACATGTCTTCCAACACGCCAAACAAATCCAGATGAGGGATTAAGTGCCCCTGACCTCTCAATTTGCACACCTGAGTTAGCATCGAAAATATCCTGGTCTCCTTTACCTTCTTCTTATGGTAGTGATCATTACCCATTATTAATTTATTTTCCACTTAAAAAACCAGCTTCTTACAATCAAACACCACGATTAAAGTATAGACTTGAAAATGCAGATTGGGATACATATAAAAAATGTGTAGAAGAAAGAATTCTTGCTATATCTAATTTACTACATGATCCTCAGTTATTATCCAATCAAATAACAAAAATTTTAATAGAGGTGGCAGATAATACTTTCCCTTTTAAGAATGGTGCTATAGGCAAAATTCCTTCACCACCTTGGTGGGATACTGAGTGCACACAGGCCATAAAAAAAAGAAAACAAGCAGAAAAAAAAT
Source organism: Diarsia rubi (assembly GCA_932274075.1). NCBI lineage: Eukaryota > Metazoa > Arthropoda > Insecta > Lepidoptera > Noctuidae > Diarsia > Diarsia rubi. The sequence continues at coordinate 9,164,455 of OW026414.1, forward strand.
ATACTCTTACTATGACTCATCACAATTTTGAAATATACCTAGAAGCTGCTCGTACAACTCGTAAGCTCCTTAGGAAAAAGAAATTTGAAGGTTGGCAAAGATTCTGTACATCGATCTCGCCAGAAGTTAACGCATCTCTAGTATGGCAAAATATTAGGCGATTCAGGTCAGCATTCAGTGACACAACAGCCTCAAAACTGCCATTAGATTTAGCCAATGAGTTTATGGATCATTTAGCCCCTCCTTCAGTCCCAGAACAGAGATCTTTAATTCACTCTCCCTATGTTCCTATTCCTAATTCTGAGTTGAATTCCCTGTTCACACTAAGTGAGCTTAAGGGAGTAATTTCACATGTTAAGGATTCAGCTCCAGGTGAAGATGGTATACCATATTCATTTATAGCTAATCTGTCTGACTCTGTACTTATAATATATTTAAATCTCATCAATACAGCTTTGATATCTGGCAACATTCCAGCAAGTTGGAAATCTCAAACAATTATTCCTATTCTGAAACCAAGCAAACCTTCTTGTAATGTTTCTTCTTATCGGCCAATTGCACTTTCTACAGTTCTTGCTAAAATTGTTGAACATCTCATTAAGAATCGTTTGGAGTGGTATTTGGAAGGCAAAAATTTGCTAGCTACGTCACAGTTTGGTTTTAGGAAGGGTAAAAGTACAATGGACAGCCTTGGAGTGTTCACAACTGATATTCGGTTAGCCTTCTCTTCTAATAACTCTGTAATTGCTGCTTTCCTGGATATTAGCTCAGCTTACGATAATGTCCTGGTATCAATCCTAGAACAAAAGCTTAATGCATTAAAAGTTCCAACATTGCTGTCTAAGTTCATAATTAACATGCTTTCAGAGAGATCTTTAAATCTTCATGTTGACGGGTATACATTTACCCATTTAGTATGGAAAGGGCTCCCTCAAGGTTCTGTACTTAGTCCAATTCTCTACAATATTTACACTTATGATTTGGAATCCTCTCTAAATGAGTCAGTACAAGTCCTTCAATATGCAGATGATTTACTTCTTTATTTTTCTGGTCATTCTGTTGCAAATATTTGTACTTCCTTAACCTCTTCATGTTTGCTAAAGACTTGGCTTGAAACTAATGGTTTGCACCTGTCAATTGATAAAAGCAACATTGTCTTGTTTACTAGAATGCGTAAGCCTCCTATTGTTACAGTAACGTATAATAATATCCCTATGCCTGTTAAAGACCAAGTTAAATTTTTAGGCCTTATTTTGGATACACATCTTACTGGTTTACCGCATTGTGATTATATAGCTGCTAAATGTGAACGAAATATCAACATAATTAGATGCCTTGCTGGTGTTTGGTGGGGAGCACATCCTTTTTCATTAAAACTACTGTACAACACATTGATTAGAAGCGTATTGGACTATGGAACTTTTTTGCTGGAACCTGGTAATGTTGCGGGTTTTAAGAAACTGGACAGTGTTCAGTCCAAGGCACTTAGAGTGGTTTCAGGTGCAATGAAAAGCAGTCCTATTAATTGTCTTCAGGTGGAATGTGGAGAACCCCCACTTCATTTACGACGTCAATTTTTAGCTGATAGATTTATGGCTCGGTGTTTGCAATTTACTTATCATCCTTTGCGAAATAAACTTGCCATTCTCTCTGAAGAAGTAATTTCATCTACTTACTGGAGGCACAAAGCCACTCCATGTTTAATTAAAAGTTTTAGAAAATACAATTTAATCGAAGCTCCCTGTCATCACTCTCAATTTCTTCCTATATTTCACTGTAAGTACAACTCGCTAACTAGATCTCCAACTATACACTATAACCTCAATCAATATTTACCGAGATGACGTATGTCACAACCATAACTTCAACTTTATTATGGATAGAGACTGGAAGGGCTTTCAGCTCTTGTTTACAGATGCTTCGAAGCATGGAAGAGACTCATGTGTGGGAGTAGGTGTATACCACTCCCAATTTAATATCGTGCAAAAAATAAAGCTCCCGCCCGAATCATCGGTGTTTACGGGAGAATGTTACGGCTTATTCAAAGCGGTCGAATATATACTTATGATGGACTTACAAAATTCACTCATTTTGACTGATGCAAGGAGTGCCTTACAATCTTTGGCCAGATTCCCTTTTTATTCTCATAATTCTAATATAATATTTGAAACACGTGAACTCCTTAATAGGTGTTTTATGAAGGGGTACTCAGTGCATTTTGCGTGGATACCGTCGCATTGTGGCATTTTAGGTAATGAGAGAGCTGACCAGCTAGCTAATGATGCCGTGTTGTGTGGAGACGTTTTTCCGTACAAAAATAACTCCCAAGATCTGGCTGCTCTGTCCAGAGTTTATCTACAGGAATCCTGGGGTCAGCTTTGGTCCGGGCAATCAGTGAAAGGGAAATTTTATCGTAATATTCAGCCAACCATTTTTGTTAAGCCTTGGTTTAGCAAGTACAAGTTAAGCAAAAAGATAACAACAATATTCATACGTATGCGATTGGGTCACGTGTGTACTCCTGCTCATCTTGCCAGGCTTGGCATTGTGCAGAACCCTGCGTGTGTCTGTGGCGCTGAAGTGGGAGATCTGAACCATCTTATTTTTTCCTGCCCCCTTTATGACCACTCTACACTTTTCCAAAGCCTTGTTTCCCTCCGAGTCCCGTTTCCTACTTCTATATCATGTATTTTATTTAATTTTAATGTAGATATTTATAAAACTATAGCTCTTTTCCTTGTAAATAATGATATCACTATTTAAACATTAATTTATAAATTATATTTTAAGTAATTAATTTAACATTTAGTTTTTTAGTTTTCGCACCGAGTTGGCCTTTTTGTTGGACCACTCGTGGCGTCAAATGTTTTCAGATTTTTGTTGTATTATATATCTTTACTGTTAACTTGTTATCATTTATTATTTTTATCAACACAACTCCCTCCTTTCCATTTTCATTTCCAAATTTCCCGTTGTAAAATATTATTATTTCGCGAGTAATTGATTCTTACGTTTTTGTTATAACCACTAAATATTGTCAGTGGCAATAAGCACGAATAGTGCAACGCCAAAAACAAAAAAAAAAAAAAAAAAAAAAAAGGTTAATAGCCCGTTTCCAGCACTCGTAAAACTCAACGAGTGTCTCTAGATACGGTATACCTACGAGTTTGCATAATTTCAGCTCGTCGAACGCGACTTTCATGATGCTTCCGTATTGCGTTGAGTGGTTAAACCTTTTCAGAAACAAAGACAGTGTTAGAAAAAAGTGAAAAATTACTATCAAGTTGAAATACCTATCATCAAAGCATTATTTTCTAACGTCGCGTTGTAGTGCTTCCATCTATCTATCTATATAAATAAAAAGAGAAGTCCTGACTGACTGACTGACTGACTCATCAACGCCCAGCCAAACCCTTGGACCTAGTAAGCTGAAATTTTGCACAGAGGTTCCCTTTATAATTTAGACAAGGAATAAGGAAGGATTTTTCGAAATTCAACCCCTAAGGGAGTTAAATAGGGGATGAAAAATTATATGAAAATTCTTCTTTGAGTTAATATAGGTACTTGAAATATTTTCCGACATCCACGCGGGCGAAGCCGCGGGCAAAAACTAGTTTTTAATACTTATTTATCATGCTTGTGTTCTTATACAGAGAACCATAAATATGTGTTCATTTTTAACCGACTTCCAAAAAGGAGGTGGTTCTCAATTCGTTTGTACGTTTTTTTTATTTTTTGTATTTTTGTTATCGGATATCTCCGTCATTAACGAACCGATTTGAAAATTCTTTTTGTATTCGAAAGAGCATAGTACTCCCGATGTGGTCCCATTGTCACCAAGTCAGAATCTGATGACGGAATCCCAGGGAAATCGAGGACAACCCTCAAAATTTATAGGCACTTGTTACGTTTTCCATATATTTTCTAAAGCTGTGTTTTTGCGTCTGATAATCATAATCTCCTGTGGATGCGCTGATAATGGCGGGTACAACTCCTCAAAGGCTAAGAGTAGAAAGAAAATTCTTTCAAAATTATACGTACTTATGGGCCGATGGTTCTATCCTTTCAGGCTGTTGTTATCATACATGATGATGATGGCATCCCAGAGAAATCGAGGGCAACCCTCAAATTTTATAGGCACGTATTACGTGTTTCGTGTTTTTTCTATAGCTTTTCAAGTATTCGCATCTAACAGTCATCATTCATGTTGATGAGCTGATGATGGAAGGTATAACTCCTTAACGGTTATGAGTTAAAAGAAAATTATTTGATAAAATATAATGGGGACGTATAATTATGTTAAATTCTTTCAGGTTATCTAGATGTACTTATTTTTTTTTTATTATGTTTAGAACTCGTTTTTTTTTGCAAAAAAGTTTTATTGAAGCCTATTGTACCTCTGCTGGGTAGAAGCCTTTTTGAGGGGTACGAGGAACAGGGTGTAAATTTTCTAATCCCACATAGAAATGGGAGGAGCCGCCGACCAGATGGGTGTTGTGTCTGGTGGGCTAACTGGCCAACTTATATATAAGTCGGGATTTTCTATATACGCTAATGTCGCGGATAACTTTGATAGCGCGATGTAGGAATTACCATTAGTTCGCATTTGTTGCGATAGATGTCGCTGTCGCTACACCTTCATCTGTTCTCCCCGTGCGGTTTTGTCCGCTCAATCTGTAGTTCTGAAGTTCGTGGCTCCATATAATAAGCAGTAAGAATAATAAGTAAGAATGCAATAAAAAAGCATCTTATTATATAAAACTGGCCAAGTGCGAGTCGGACTCACACGATAGCGATATTTTAAATGTGCTTTATCTCAAAAAGTGCTAACTCGTTCAAACCAATTTCGGTTGAAAGCTATATATTTTTCACTCTCTTAGTTTCAACGTCCTCTAGGAGGGGGACACATTTTACCACTTTGCAAGTGAATATCTTTCAAACAATTGACTTTGAAAAAATAATGGTAATAGAAACCTCCATGCCAAATAGATTTGAATTTTTTTTTAGTTTGATTTTCATTTATGAATTTACGATGCTTTACAGGGCGGGAGGGGGTGGTTTAACATTGTTTTTCAAAACGGTAGAGATGGATAGAATAGAACGGTCGCGTAGAGATTCTCTCACTCATTTTTAAGACGTTTTTTTTATATTTAAAATTGAATGACCACTTGTAGATATTTTATCTTCGCAAAATTGCTTGCTTGCTTTACATGATAAAATTGTAACGTCAATTAATTAATAACGTTAGTTAATTGTAATTATAACGTTTTACTAGGGTGGAGGGGGTACAGAAAAACGTTACATAACCACGAAGTGCATAAGTGCTCCATAAATTGCGTTACGAATACTTGAACAGCTTCCTACCAGTCGGCCAGGATCAGTTGAAAACCAACGTCGGGTACTAGCTGTTCGGCAGTTTACTGAACTGGATCTATGCGCTGCCGTGACAAAAAAAAATATTTTTGTTTCCTGTTTAGTTTTATATTTTTTTGTTGTGTGTACTTGTGGTAAGTATGTACCAAATATGTTTTCTTTCTTTATTTCTTTTCTTTCCTAATCTCCGGAACTATACAACCAATTCTAAAAATGTTCTAGTATCAAAGTGCTAGTAAAAAGTATAAAATAAATAAAACATAAAAAGTTGGCATTCATATTTATTTATGCTTTCTTATCACAATGTTATAATAAATAAACATACACACTTGTTCTTATAATTTGTATATTATACATTCATTATAATTAATACAATTATTACGGATTAGAAAATGTTATAGTATTAAGGGCCACACACCTAGCTGTTAATGAACCATCTTTTAGAGGTGCTTTACACTGTTCGAGTGGACACATTCGATACGGCAGTACTTTTGAATAAGCTGAACGAAGTAGGTAATTCCTTCACATATTCGGCAATTGTCGATCGACAAATTTCGGAATCAAACTCGCCGTAAGGCCGTTTTTTGAACGTGTATCCACGTAAATACGGTTTTGCCGCGCGGCCGTGCCACCCAAACTGACCGAATGTGTGTAGCACTCCTTAGGATTATGATTAATTATCTACTTTAGTGTGCAGCAATAAGGTCGGTATTCGAAGTTGGGACCAAACTCTTACTGATTAGGTAATGTGTAATTCCAGTGAAGCTCGTTGGACAATAGGCGAACCTTATAAGATTTGATTCAATTTAAACAGATTTGAGGCCCACATTAGAGACTTTGAAAGCGATTCTTTAGAGCACCGACTAATTTCTGATATAAGATGTACTGCAATTCAGAGCGGGTGTCATGACTCTTATTTCATTGTAATAAGGTATAAGTTGGAATGATTGAAGCATTTTCGACATCAATATTTCTATTAACGTGTTTTCGATGGTCCTCAGAATCGGTAAGTAAGTAAAATATTCTTACATGGTAAGGTTTTATATTTTTTTTCTTTAACAAACCTGGAGATCTGTAAATATTCCTACAACTGATTAAAAAACCGTGTAGAGCCAACCTGTTAATTGCTTGATCGAACACCCTATGCCACGACACACCATCGAAAAATAGCCTTTACACACCATGACATAAAGCTAATTTTCGCACAATAAATACCAATCAGCATAGACATGATATGAATAAATAGTTCGCATTTCATTCACTCAATCTTAGTTTACTTGCATTTACTACACGTTTATTTTGAAAATGAACGTAATATCAATGTGTCGACAAGGTAACTTAAAAGTGATTTTATATTAATAAAATTATTATACATATTAATTCGTATCACTGAATTTTTATCCGAATACATAACGAAATAAGGTAAACACGGCGACACATGCAGCTAAACATTTCCAGTATAACCTGGCCTAGCTTTGCATAAATATCCCGTACAATGAGAGATTGGCATAAACTGGTTTTGTACGTACTAAGTCGTGGTCGTCGTGCGTACTAAGTCAAATTTTGAGCGAAATCTACAATAAGCAGTATTATTGTCTCTTGGAATTAAGTTGTGTAATTTATTTCATCACCGCTGTTGTAAAAACGGTGAAGTAAACACCGTGAGGAAACTTGTCGCATGTCACATGTCTTAGAACCAAAAAAATCGAAGACATGTGGCATCTGCCAACCCACACTGGGCCCGCATGGTGGATTATAGCCCATTCCTCTCCTAGAGAGGAGGCCTGATTCCCTGCAGTGGGAACATTATAGACTCTATAATGTTCCCACTGCAGGGAATAATATATAATATAGACTGATGATGATGAAAAGCCACTTGTATAGACACTTAGTAAACTATACACTTTGCAAAGACGTATTCTATGCGCACTTTTGCTGCTTCGCGTAGCTTAGTTGCGGACGCAGTGTTACATTACACCAAAGATCTATGATAGTGGAATACCACACCACATTGAAAGATTAATTCAAAGCAGCGTGTACTGGCTCTGTACATTAAATCCATTTTAATATTTGACAACAAGACAATAAGCGACATTTTGTTATCACTATACAATATAATATATTAGTACCATTACAAATAACTCAACAAAACACGGTTTCAAGGAGATCATAATTTAGCATCTCGGAATACATGGTATACTTATTTGAAAGGGAATGTGTTATTCATGTGTGTGGCAACACCGCCATCTCTATGGTTACACCACCAAGAACTTGTAGGTGTTACCATAGCGAAAAAATGTCTTTGAGACTTAAGATTTGTATACCTACCTATATACCTATGTCATTTTGTACGCCTCTCCCCTATGGGAGAGGCGTACAAAATGACATAGGCGGGTTAAATGACACACTTGCTTCTCTCCCAAACCACAGACTAATTAGTTCTGACGATTACGTGTAGATGGCCGTTTAGTAATCTATCACAACCTGTCGCGTCGCCAGTGGCGTCCATCTTGCCGTATGAGGTGGACACTTGTTTGTTTGATTTTTGCAGTCACGAGTTTACTCAGATGGATTTTGTTTCTTCGTAAAAGTAAGTATTTTTTCACGTTCATTTGTTTTTATTGACGTCAGTTAATTATAATTTGACTAAATTACACTGAGATGTGTTGAAATCTCAAAATTCTTGTTATATTTTTAGTTATTGTTTTCTAATGTTTGAGGTTATAAAAGGGACAAAATGGCATACCCCTTGTTCGGGTTAAATGACATAGTATGTCGTTTGACCCACCTATTTTATTATTCTTCCAGATCATCTTCCAGAACATCATGCCTCGTAATTATTCTAGAAAAACAAACCGACAGGGTTGGGATAAAACCTCCATGGAAAAGGCTATTGAAGCTGTGAAGAAAAATGAAATGGGCTGGTTATTGGCGTCTAAGGTTTTTAACGTGCCACAATCGACAGAAGACATGCACTGGAACAAAATAAAGTCTTAGCTCCAACTAAAAAAGGTATGGATAGCTAACTACTTAGTATTTTTTAAACTTTAGCGGTTTGTTAGCACGATTAGAGTGGATTTATTCGTGTCCTTTATTGTTTTAGGTATGGGTAGGTACAAAAGTGTCTTTACGTATGGGATGGAACGAGAGCTGGTTGAACACATTAAGCTACTGGAAACGAGGTTGTTTGGATTCACACGGAAGGAAGTTCTGGAATTAGCCTACCAGTTTGCAGACGTGAATAATATTCCTCATAATTTTAATAATGAGAAGAAAATAGCAGGCAAAGAATGGTTGGCTGGATTTCGTCGTAGGCACCCGGATATATCTTTGAGGAAACCTGAAGCGACTTCAGCTGCGAGAGCCCAAGCCTTCAACAAGTCACAAGTAGCGTTGTTTTTTAACACATACCAAGACATAATTCAAAGCAATAACATATCACCACATAGGCTCTACAACGTCGATGAGTCTGCCTTATCAACAGTTCAGAGACCCCAAAAGGTGTTTGCAACTACTGGGCGTATGCAGGTTGGGGCTTTAACTAGTGCTGAAAAGGGGTCTCATGTGACGGTTGTTTGTTGCATGAGTGCAAATGGCCATTTTATCCCGCCATGCTTAATTTATCCTAGAAAAAATATGAAACAGGAGTTGATAGATGAAGCTCCAACCGGTAGTTTGGGCATTGCACAGGAATCAGGTTGGATGACAACAGCAGTATTTTCTAAATGGTTGGTGCACTTTCAGACGCATGTAAAAGCGAGCCTTGATGACAAAGTGCTGTTGGTAGTTGATGGACATATCAGTCATAAAGGTATTGAAACCTTAACATTCGCAAAAGAGCATGGAATCATTATGGTGTGCTTGCCACCTCACTGCACACACCGAATGCAACCATTAGACGTATCTTTCTATGGTCCACTAAAGATCTATTTTAATCAAGAAGTGACCACTTGGCTAAAAAGCCATCCAGGCAGAGTTGTTACTCATTTTCAAATAGGCGCGATACTTAACAAAGCTTATGGTAAAGCAGCAACGGTCCAAACTGCAGTCAATGGATATAAAAAAACAGGTCTCTGGCCTGTTGATCCAAACATATTTCCAGATTATTTGTTTGAGGCTGCTGAGACGACAAACATCAACATCCCCATGCAACAAGATCGGGTAGAGCCCGAAGAAGATTCGACGGCAGCAGTAAACTTATGCATACCCTCAGCAGCCTCAGCAGGCCCATCTCAGGTTGAAGAAAGCAGTTCGACATCACTGATAGTTGCAAGCACATCAGCTTTAGACAGACGCACAATCTCAGCAGCCCAATCTGGAGACATGGCTACTGCAATACCTATGACACCCACATCATCTAGGTCGATACTCCAAGACATGAATATCAATGTTCCAGTCAGCGTGCTATCTCCAGTGCCGAAAGGAATGTATGTAGCTGGACAAGGTAAACGAAAACCACGCAAAAAAAACAACAACAACCTGTTGTTAACTTCAACGCCAAACATAGAAGAGGCTATAGCAAAATCTGCTCCTCCACCTATTCCAAAGAAAAAAACGAGAAAGGTTTCAAAAGTTTTGGATTTTAGTTCGGACAGTGAAAATGATTTCTCTTCAGTACAAGCTTACACTGAAGCCAAAGATGATGATGAAGATTGCCCTTGCATTTATTGCAATGACCTGTACTCCAGGTCTAGACCAAGAAAGGTTTGGTTAAAATGCTTGAGCTGTAAAAAATGGGCTCATGCATCATGTGCAGATGTTCCTAAAAAGACCTAGAGTTTTACGTGTGAACTCTGCAAGTAATGGACTGATTTTCACTGCAAATTTGGTATGCCATTTTGTCCGCATCACGTATGTTATTTTACCCGCCTAGGGTGGACAAAACGGATTTTGTTCGAGTTTTTAAAAATGATTAATAATTATACTGTTTTTGTTTTAAGTTGATTGATCTCATTAATTCTAACTAGGTAATGAACCAAAGAATACAAAGCTACCTCAAGTGTTAAAAAATATTAAAAAATAAAGATTTTATGACTAATTATGTAACTAGTGTGTCATTTTGTACGCCTCTCCCCTATACAAATACATAGAACTTTTCACATTGGTCTTCAGGAAACCTGAAAAGTTTTAAAAGACTAGTGATTCCATTGTTTACCAAAAAAGTAAGACAGGTGAAGATTTATCTAATATAAATATTTTTTATGAATTTGCAGTGAATTTTACTAGGCAATGGAACTAGTGTGGCTTTTGAATGTCAATAAAATTCATCAGAACGTGCAGAACCTTCTACATACAGTATTGAAATATGTATTTATATACGATTTTGTAACATAATAATCGAAATCACGATCTTGCACGATTCTTTGTTTGCAGATGGCGTTGAAAACAGTTAAAATGGTACTTATAAACATCTATGCACTTTACATAGACCACAAAAGCAAATCTACTTATAACTAGTATAATATATGGAGGTTTTATCAATCACAATGTAATACTATACAGTGATAAGTTAAGTCATGATATAGACAGATATTCGTAAATTCGCTGTTAAGACTCGCAGCCTTAGTGACGATTTCTGAACCTAGTAATTGAAGTTCAGCAAGGCTATTGCGTATTTTTATATGACAGTGGCTATCATACAGTGCCCATCAATTAGTTGTCAAATGGTTCCATTTTGTATTAAACCATAACCAATTTGACAGTTAATCCATGGACAATATAATAGCCACTGACATTTAAAAGATACGTAATAGCCCTGCTGGGGTTGTCAAAACAAGATGGTGGATTAGTTCCGACTTTAGCCACGTGTCAAAATATTCTTGTATTACTTTGAGGTGACAGCAATGTGACTTTACACAAAAATAATGAATATCTGCGAGTCTTAACAGCCATCAAGATATAAGATTCAGTATTTAAAAATATAATTCTCATCCACACTAGACAGTCTCAGGTATAAGTCTTAAGCAATATTCATCGTAGCACACCATCCATTCTGCCATACATCAAGGTCCTATATACAGCCGGTTGATCGCGATTGATCGGAGTCTATGGTTACAGTAAGGATTGTTCAACCATTATCTTTTCGAAGCCTTGCGGAGGTGGGTAGAGGAAATTTTCGAAGATTACATCCAAGATGGCTCCGTCGTCCACTGCAAGTAGAATTTTATGTTGTGCAATTTAAATAGGCAATTAAATAATATCATCAAGCCTATAATTCCCAAAGGGTTAGGTTAGTTCCCGTTGGGGCTGCGGATTGTTCGAAAGAGATACCGCGGCCTCGACACAAGGGCTAAGAAGGAACATCGGTGGTTTTTAGTCATTAGAAGTCTGACACTGGGGTTATTTGATGATTTCCCACCCAAAAAAAAAAGGGTTAGGTTAGTTAGTAGTTACCTAATAGTATAACCACATTTTGTCAATTATTTTTGACACCTATGTAATACGGGGCGACCCTATTGCCACCAACTGGTCACAAATTAAGTCTCTGCGAGTGCTATTAAGAAATTTAACAAAAAAACTCCTTTCTACACTACCCAACCTAACTACAAATCCAATCCAAGACCTCCTGCTCAACAGTAACTGTAATCATGCAACTTTAATTGTCGAGTACAAAGGAAACAAATAAAATCAATTTGTTGTGCATGTTTCAGTATTGCATGACCAGTGATGGATTTGTTTGCGACCTTGACTATGATGTTATGTTATAATTATGATCAAGCAAGAGCCGCTTTCTATACTTCTATACAAATTTTATAAAGAAGTAGAAATTATGAGGTTGTAGGGGGATCTCTCGATCTACTTTCACTAATGCAAAGTTTTATTATCCCCAAGTGTAATATTTAAAACGTTCCCGTGGGGAAATTTCCGACCAAAACGGGAGCGAAGCCGCGGGGAAAAGCTTGTTTACAATAAGTCAAGCAGCTCACAAAGGAACCTAAGTAATTAGTTGAAAAAAAAAACAAAAACTCAAATTCAAAACTCACCATAAAGCGCAGGATACACCGTCCCCCTAATATTACTAACAGGAATCTCCAATGTCTTGCCATTCAAGAAAAAGTTTAGATTATCATGATCATAGGCCACGCCGATGGTGTCGCCCTCTACCGGCATTATAGCCGCCGTGTTGACGTCTTTGTCGCTCTCAGGCTTTTCATTCTCGTGCGTTGGTGAATCCGTTGATACGAGTAGATCAGCCGTAGGCGACTCTCTAGGCGCGGGCGCGAGGTGATATAGCTCGATATTTGAATGGCGCACTGTTCCGTCGCTGTTGAGACACCATGACTCTTTGTCCATACCACCTGGAATTCAATTGGGATATTATGAAATTTATGCCACACCTCTCGTGCCCACAACTAACTGCGTGCTCGAGGACTTGAACGAAGTAAACATCAGAGCTGACCAGGTTGGTACTGGCCGGACCACGGTACGTACTGGTCGGACAAAATTTAGTCATCGACTCGAAAAGAATAAGATCTGTCCGTTTTATTTTGGGGTTGGATAATCATGATAAGCAATTGATAAGCTTTACATTTTTAGTTGAGCATGAAAAATAGTGTATGGTTGCTATTGAAAAATACCTATCAAATAACAGAAGAAGAGGAAAGAGTGAGTTCTGAGTAAAATAATATTTAAGATCAAAAATGAGTTTTTCAACTTTCTTGCATGCATTTCAGAGACTCTCAAAAGTAGGTCAAGCAGGTAAAGAACAGTACCCAAAAAATTTTCTAATTAAATAGCACCTTAAGTAACAAGTTACAATGACCTAAATATTAATTTTGGCAACAGAAATACTAAGTCTGCATAGCAATATACTGAAGGACACATTACAGCAACAGATGACCAAACTTGGACTTGGGAGACTCTGTAATGAATACCAAGTCAGTGCATGAATAAGAATTACGACTGACACAAAACATTTTAAATATCCTAAGATTATTCCAACCTTCATTTAGTCTAACAAATAGTTTTGTGTAGAAAATTCTACAATATTTTTTTTTGTCAAAATGTGGTATATTACTTAACAAAGCAGAATTTCATGTTACTTTCTGTGTAACCTAAATTTTTTGTTGAGCGTTAACAGTCTATAGAATTGTTTAAAAACATGTTTCTCACTTTCTTTATTATTCTAAAGGTGTGAAATTAGTAAGTGCTACCATTATGCAACAATATGCAAAGAAGGTTTCTTAATAATATTGCTTTAAGTGTTGTTACTACATGGCACACGTGTGAAATAATTAATATTAATAACAAGCTCACATATTTGTACTTGTTTTTAATACATTTTGACAGTCAACCTGCCCTTATGCCGTAGCAGTGCGGGTGACTTTGTGAATACTACTTGTCTTATTAATCAAAATAAAGTAAGACGACTTTCACACACACCATCATATCAACAGAAGGAAGTCCACTGGTGTAAAAAGAGGGATCTATGACCATGTTACCTAGGGCATATTTACCTATTACTAAATAAATACTAAGAATAGGCAAATGGCAGGCATTTTGGGGGACCGTACCGTAAACTTTGATGTTCAAAAGATGCTGTTTATCAGTCTAATTTGAATAAATGAATCGTGATCAAAATTCATAAATAGAGTTGCAAGTGTTACTTACCATGAACTCTATTCAGATCTGTCTCCCTAGTAGCTACTCCAACAGCCCAAACGCCTCCCTGCTGCAGCTTCACTTCAAAGTAAGATTTGTTCTGCACCAGAGGAGCATTCCCCAATGCACAGCCTGATCCACATACTCGCTGGCCGCCTTTTATTATCACCATTTCATGGCCTGCAATATAACAAGAAAGCCTTAGTTTATTATTTAAATATCATTGCTCATATAATAACACTAGCAGACGTCATGCGGCTTCACCTGCGTATTTCCCGATCATGTCATGGGATAGTGTAGCTTCCTAACGGTGAATGAATTTTTCAAATTGGTCCCGTAGTTTTTAAATATATGCATTACAAACATACACACACACAAAAATAAAAGCTTTCCTCTTTCTCGCATGACATCCACGAAGGGTTAGGCAGAGGCCTACATCATAGTTCACCCTCATTTCGCTAGTTATGTTTAAGCCTGATATGCAGATTCTGTGGCTGGTACTGAGATATTACTTATAGAAAAATCTAATAACACTTTCAGCAACCCGGGAAACAAACCCAGGACCTCATGCTAAGCAGTTGCGCTTTGGACGCAAGCGCCGTCGGAAAACGAAACCATCTGACTTAGTCAGCAGTAAAAATCATCATTCATACAATAATAATATTAATTGGTGTTGTATTCATTTAAAGTCACCGCCTAGCCTTTTACCAACTATTACCAATTACCTTTTACCAATTAGATACTGTTGAGTACCAATATTTTAAATGCCTGTCTACCCGCCTGCCACAGCACAGCCCCGCTACCGGGTAATACAATACCCCTATGTAAGACTGGTTGTCAGAAGAAGGCTTCAACAGTAGTGATAGGTACTTGAAGTAGGGTTACCAAGTCTTTAGTGTTTGGGTCCATTTTGTTCAACCTTGTGACCATGTCACTGTAAAATGACAACCGTAACTTTTGGCTATTTTCCTAAAGGCAATAAATTTTCTGTACTTCCTTTTGTTTGACAAGAGGACTGTTTATTAAATCTATTTAGTAATTTACATAAGTGAAAACTGATATTCCCTAGCTTAACACAACATTCATTATGATCTGATAAAAAGTAATAAGCCCAATAAGTATGTGTTTTATTGCGTTATTCTAGCGTTATCTTAGTTTTCAAAACGCTTATTAATTGTAGCTAAGGCATAAACATATTATTGCCTACTTTTTTTTAAAGATAGTTACTTAACCTTGAGATAACTAGGAGTTGCAACTTGTTTAAGGGATTTACAAGATTTCTTTCTCAACAAATTATGAAAAAAAAGGTTGCCTTGAATATGATGCCTTGTTCAAAACAAAGGATGAGTTCTGACATTGCTCTTCGTCTACGCAATACAATCTAGAGTGTTGAAGCAATGGGCTATAGCGAATGTTCAGTAAACAAGCTCTCAAGCTCCAATCTATCATTAATCAAGGAACAGCGAACACCCACGCAAAATCGATGCGCGCTCCAATGTTCGCAACCATCAAGTTTCTAGCTAATTCAGCTAAGTAATAATACTTCTGAACTGTTTACTTAGTAAACATTGTTTGTATTCTTCTGTTCAACAGAACGTAATTAAAAATCAAGTATACAAACCCATGTGTAATGTATCCAACTGAACAGGGTTTTCCTTAATCCGTATCGGTACACTGGGTGTGAGCGTGAAGCCATTCATACAACTTTTTAGACAGCAAAACATGTTTAACTTATTCACTAAAACCTTTTATAATAATCAATACACGATTTTATTAGATTACAATTATTTTTGTTGTACTACAATAATTCACGTCATTTTCTTTTGACATCTGACATTTGCCCTGTTGCCATGACATAATATCATGAAGCTGTCATTTTTAAGTCCCCTTCCCACGAAACATTTTTGATACTTTTCGGTTTTCTGAAATTACGGTTTTCTTATACGGTTTTATTTTTACCTCTATGATCGTTCTCGGCTCTACTGCAAAACACGTTACCGGTACTTTTCCCCGCATTCACTCCGTCTAAACAGTATACATTACAAATTTAAGCTAGATGCCATTTGCGCTGTAAATGGAATACAACACCAACTGGCTATAATTGCTCCTGTCCAGCAATACAACCAAACACACGTATATCAACGTGTTTCTTGAAACCCCAAATCAGTAATCCCATTCGTGTATTATTTATCTTCCACAGGTATGCAGTTCAAATATATTATTAAAAAAATCGTCGTGAGTCAATCGGTCACGCGTTCTCGCTTAATCTAGGCCAAAAGACAATCAGAGATAATTTATTTTACTCCCAATTATATGCAAATATTGATTCGCGCTAATAGTTCAAACAGTAATGTTTGTATTGATTCATCAAATATTGAGCGATATAATTATGATATTATGCAAGATCAATTTACCTTGAATTTGGGTTCGGCTTAAATAAAATAATTCTCGCAATACGCACCTATTAGGTTTACTAATTTAATGCAGGTTTTGATCGAAAGAAAATTCGATTTTGAGTGGCATTATCCCGATATGGAATTAATAGAGAGAGATTTATTGCGGTACTCAGAGATGTCACTCTGTAAAGGTTTGACATACTTTTGTATGACAAAACTGTCAGAACCTTTACTAAGTGATGGCCTAAGTATTCATTACTAAAACTATTGCTCCTAACAACAACAGATCGAAAAAAAGGACTAGCGTCTTTTGGAAAAAATTGTGAAAGTTGGTCCTCAGGTCCGTCACTGAGGACCTGAGGACCAACTTTCACAATTTTTTGCACCTGAGCCTGGCTCAAGAAAGCTGGAAACTCCGGAATGATGTCATACCATGACGGAGCTAACACAAATCGCTGCCCTCTTCACCTTATCTGGCATTTACAGTATTTAGGTACAAGCGGCGACACATCTAGCTGTACCTACATTTCAAATATGGTATTTTTTGTTGGTGGGTGTTAGATCATCAAATGACTCCGCGCCCGCTCTGAGCAGAGCGGAAGAGAGTGTCAGACTTCTAGTGCCTAAAAACCACCCTTGTTCCTTATTAGCCCTTTGTGTCCAGGGCCGTGGTATCTCAAGCCAAGAGCGGGAGGGGTCATTGGATGATTTCCCATCAGAAAAAAAAATAAATAAAAAAAAATGCGTTGAGCCTTGCCCTCTTTGAGGCGTCCGTCTTATGAGAACGAACAGGCCCGTCGTCATAAGACGGACAGACGGTGAGCTAGCCTAAAACTCACTGTCTACAGGCCCGCGCCTACCGTAGCCGGAAGCCATCACGTGGCCCCTGACCCGGAGTCTTTCGCGGCGGCTGGGACGAAAGGTTCTCTCTCTCCTTTCGTCCCAGCCGCCGCGGAAGACTCTCTATCCCCGTAGGGGCTGCGGAATGTTGTTGTGCTGTTGTTGTTAGTATCAAATAACCCCTCCCGCTCTTGGGCAGAGCGAAAGGGAGTGTCAGACTTCTACTGACTAAAAACCACCCATGTTCCTTCTTAGCCCTATATGTCAAGGCCGCCGTATCTCTTACAACATCTCGCAGCATATATTAGTACCGCATTCATTATTCGTTAGGCATAAAAAAAAATTAACGAAATTAATTATGTTGGTACCTAGGCAAAAATATTAACTAAAATTATAAAATTAAAATTGCATAGGTATGTTGTGCTTGTGCTATATTAGTGGAGTTATATGTTCTTTATTAGAGATTTCGTTTCCGCACCTACTCCTTAAAGTGGACCATTGTACGTGAGCCATGGCGGCCGATAGTCCAATCAGTCCATCTCCCTCTAGAAGTAAACCAAACGTCCCAGTCTTCTCAGGCCATTCGCAAAGGAGCTTGGTGCTATTAGAGTTTCCTGGCGGATCTGGATATTGGGCTGCAAAGCTAACTAAAATTGTCTTGTGGGAATAAAACCCAGCAAAAATAGTAGGCTAGCAGAGGTTCCAGTATATATTAATCATTCTGGGTAGGCAGGAACCAGTAGGAGGTGAGAAACAAAAGGAATAAAGTCGCATAGGATACCAGGAGGTCAGAAACACACTTACACTACACTTCTACTTCACCATTCTGGCCTCCTGGTAGTTTGTTAGACTTTACTTTGCTGGTTTCCAATATCTCAAAAAAATGCGTGGTATTAGAAAGGTAGGTTTGATTATGAGATTCCTATAAACAACATACAATACCTACTCCATATTTCTGGTCTCCTGGTATTTTATGAGACTACTATCCTTGTTTCTCATCTCTTACTTATTACAAACCGTTTTGTTGAGTTACAGTGTTACTCAATGGAAACAAAGGAATATTTCTCCCTAAGTATGTGTGCAGTGTAACAGTGTAACACAACATGGTGTGACTCAACGGGAGCAAACCGTGTAGGTATACTACGATTTAAGTACCTTCACCTTCTTAAATTAAGTTTATCGTATTATCACCCAGGTGAACCACTGCCAAAAAATATTTCCCGTGGTACACCCAGGTGGACTAGGCAGGTGGACCACGGGCAATAAACGCAATTAATTAAATTCAAATTCAAATTGTTTATTGCAATCCATATTGTACATTAACAGGTGTTTAGGAAATTAATTCTAGACACAATTATGGACCCTGTCGGGCACAGCAAATGTTTGTACAAGTACAGAGCGGAAGAGCGTTTCTTTTATTATTAAGTTATATTAGTCTAATTAGTCTAAAAAGGTGTTTTGATGCTGTTTCATTTTCCTTACCTAACTACAACCCTAGTAAACCTACACTATGAACCTGCACGGACATTCAAATTGAGCACACGGTCAGAACCAAAGCTGAGCAAACCTTGGCAGCAGGCCATGGAGGTGTTAGAAATGATTTCATAGATTACGTAATACAGGACATTCGTCCGTTCAATAGTCCCCAGTCAAGTGACAATGGCTTGATATGGTACCTACCATCCATTATCAACATCTCCGTTGAAGGCGTCACTACCAGAACAATAATAAAAATAATTAAAAAGCCTCGTTCTTCGTTAATTACAATAAGAAACATGAACATACAATCACAGGTTCAATTAACTGTGTGTGTGTTTCGGTTCGTTTATGGAAGTGTGTTTCAGTGAAAATACATTATAATGACGGGTTCTTGCATGGATTCTAATATTGATATATCATATGAGAGCTATAAAAGGCAGCTGTGTAAGAGACAAACATCCCTTTTTTGGGTGGGAAATCATCAAATAACCCTTCCCGCTCTTAGGCACAGCGAAAGGGAGTGTCAGACTTCCACTGACTAAAAACCACTCATGTTCCTTCTTAGCCCTTTATGTTGAGGCCGCGGTATCTCTTACAACATCCCGCTGCCTACGTAGGTACCTACTTAGGTAGGTACCCACAGGCCCGACGAGAAATGACAAACATCCCTCAATCGGATACAAAGTGCGATATGGATGGACCTCCAAACAGGCTTCGGCAGTAGACCCCAAAGAGGTAAAACTGCCACTGATTACTACAGTTGTACGGGCTTTGTAAAACTTGAAGTCTTTAAAAAATAGATACCTAACTAATTAAAACTGCTCAAGTATGTAAAGTTACGATTTCGAGTGGGTTTAACGGTGACATGGTATGGCTATTTGAACGTTGTGTAATATTTGCCCACTTTTCCATGATTAGGTAAAGTTCGTTAGGACGATTTGTTTAGCCACATGATTTTACATTCCAAGAGATTACCATGGAGATACGGTTAAGGAGAATTCTTGAATGCTTCCTTTACTTTTAAACAAACCAGAAGATAACGAAATTCCTAAAAGACAGAGGAACTTTTTGTTGTAAGATAACAAACTATATTTTTTTATTTTCAGCGCACCGTTTTAATCAACCAGTAGTTTTATTATTAATTATCCTGATCATATTTTGTGGAGAAATTATGTTTGTGTGGGGGACCCTACGCTTGTTTTTTTTTCACCAGGGCTCGTCGAGTTACCTCGTCGTCATAATAGTCGCTCACTACTATTTAGTCTGGCTTGTTAAAAAATGTCAGCTTCATTCAGGGCCTCCTAGTCCAATCCTCACAATGAAAGGTAGCGGTGATCGAAAAGGCCCTATTCCTCAATAAAGAATGCTTCAATCAGCTGTCTAATTGCAATCAACTGCTGGACATGGGCATCTCCCAAGCTACAAAAACCAAGACCCAATGGATTTTTGTCTTAAAATAGCCATTCCAGTTTTACATTCTAATATTAGCAAGGTATTTATTTATTTTTCGTCATCCCACAGCGGTCATTAAACCTAACTGTACCTATTTTATTTCATACTTAGCATCTTTTTAAACAATCAATAACATAAAACTAAAACCTAGTTCGACATCAAAGATAATAATAAAACTCGTCTAAAGTGTGATAAGTTGTGTCAGTATGTGGAAATTCCACAACAAATTCTACAGGGCACATACCACCACCAAAAAGAACAAGTTCTGATTATAATTTTAATACAATGAATACTTATTTGTTTAATACTTACCTATCTCGAAATTGGGACCGGTTATGTGAAAATAGATCCTGTTAGAAGGTATGAGCGATGAGTTTAAGATAGGTAGGTAACTGTCGAGAGCCACAGTCCCTGTCAGCCTACGCACCTGCGAGAATATTCCAATATTGAAATATGTGAGTTTTTAACTCAATTCTGCCAAATTAAACAGTTTCCTATTTTCCACAGCAACAGTTTCCAAGACCTTAGGACTTATTTGTCAACAGCACGAACAATTTTGCAATTATAAACTATATACCGACTCCGGAGTTACCGGTTACTTAGACGACTGGTTACCAAAGATGACAGGCTCACATTCAATCAAACGCCACACACGGAAATGTAAAACAATGTATCTACCAGGGCCCTGTTTAATAAAACTTACAAATTGTAAACTTGTAAATGCCGTATTTACAAATGTACAATATGTAAAATTTTTACTTGTAAAATTCTTACAATATTGTAAAGTTTAAACAACACTTGTAATAAAATTTTACAAATAGGTATGTCAGTTAACCACAAAATTTTATTGTGGACTTGGTTTATTAGACGGCCCTGCGCGACATCGCGAGTTTGCTAGTAACAGCATTGTATTGTTATACTCATCATTTTAGGGAGTGCCGTACTCAGTATTTTACGTTTCCCTGCGTCGTGATTAAAGTAATGTTTATTTTTGTATGAATTTACATCACCTGGGGCCTAAAAGAGTCGCTTTATTCATTTTAGGCCTCCTGAACACGCGATCGTTTTATCTCAAGTCTCAACCCTTTCAAGCCGGGTGGCTTGGAAGGGTTGAGACGATTGTTGAGCCGAGAAGATTTTGGGCAGCTATTTCGATACTTACTATTCTTGTGACCAAACAAAGTTGTCACAAAAAAAATGTCTGGTATACACCTCTCAAACATTGGTGATGCCAAAAATTCTCAATGGATCATCTCCTGGACAGTCCTTTGTCATGTTGTTGTTTGTGATAGGGTCAGTCTTACTACAACTCCGTTTCTTCAATTTATCGGTGACTACCCATTTTGTAAGTCTCAATCGATTACATTCTGCCCATCAACAAACCTCGAGATTAACTGGTGCTCAAAAAATTTTGGCCCAATAGTTATCTGTTACTCAAGTTAATTAAAATACATTGTTTACTTAATAATTCCAAAATTCGTTTAAAAATTGCTCGTATTTTACTCTCAACGACAGTTGTTATCAGCCAATTAATCAAAGTTCAATCATCAAGTTGTTTTATGCCTACAACAGGGCCATAAAGGTACTTTCTTTTTGACACCGTGCCGACCACCACGTAAATGTCAAGTTATACATTATGTTAATGTATAGTGCCAGTGTATATTGTGTGTATGTACGAACATAATATGTATAGTACGCTTTGTGACCGTCTTGTCGTTTCGCGGTACTTAGACTGGGCATAGCAAAAATGTATCTATTGTCACCGACTCTTAAATTAACCGGGTGGCAAAAAAATTTGGACTTGCGTTTTAAATTCATTCTATGATAGACCGACCATTTCGAACAGACGAATGTGTCTGTACTTTGAACGTTAGACGAATTATATGGCAAAGACATTCTGCCAGTCTGCCTTTTAACCACGAAACCCTAAGCATCATTTACTTAATAATCCAGGATGGGCTAGTGTATGCGATATTAATTTAATTTCTTATTTATCAGTTTAACCATGCAAGGCAAACGTGGTCAAGTGAAGACACATGTGTTTTGTTCTACAAACGATAGGGCACCTAATTTTATGTCCTGCGAGTCCTGTTGTTTTCACGATACAAGAACAGATGGACCCTACTGAAGTGATCAAACTCAGAGTTGTCTCAATTTGGATTTACCATCGACACGCTAAGATAAAAGAAAACCATTAGTGTAGCTAACCCTCCTTGACCTTGTTCTCGCGTCGTGTTCCTGTCTTTACTAGGGAGTGAAGGTACAAGCTTAGTGATTTTATTTCCCTAGGAACTTTTCCCCTGAAGGATTTGCACTGTTTCCATCATCATCATTTTCATTGTTTTTAGTGTCCTAAAGACCTTTTTGAGGTTCAGTCAACTGCATATCTGTGCTCCCTAAGTCGCGGGCTACAGCTAAGAAACAAAAAAGAAACAAATTGTTACCACTGATGCATGCTGACTGTCGGTGTTGATAATGCCAGTTGAGGTAAAATGCCATTGAATTCAAATGTAAGAAATTCAGCTGATACTTTTGAAAAGAAGCTGGTCAGATGTTATGATCTAACAAACGTATATACTTACTTATTCTACAAATTCTAAACATTTTTATTACTGGTTAAGCCGTAGCTAGTCATCTGGCTGCGGATACTGATTGTTCTATTGTAGAATGTTATTTAAGTTATTTGAAAAAAGTGTAAATAACCACACAGGTAGAGATTCATAGATGACTCTACCGTTTTTTTTTTTTTTGGTGGGTGTAAAATCATCGAATAACCCCTCCCGCTCTTGGGCAGAGCGAAAGGGAGTGTCAGACTTCTACTGACTAAAAACCACCCATGTTCCTTCTTCGCCCTCTATGTCGAGGCCGCGATAACCAGAGGACTACCCGCAGCCCCGACAGGCGGATGACTCTACCCTGGAATGTGAATGTGGTGTTGCTGCATAAACGATGGTACACCTGACATCGTATCCTGCCTGTCCTGTTGCTTGCACATCACAGGAGCTGATGCCGCTGATGTACTGAAATTGCCAAACTCGTTATCAAATTTTAGACCGACGACGTTTAGATTGTCATCGACCCGCTAAGAAGAAGAAGAAGTAAGTTGATATAACACACGTTGTTACAAAGTGACCAAATCTCTTCGCATCTCCAAATTAGTGTAAATGAATGCAGTTTATTAATCTCTGACCTAGTCAGTTTAGTAGTCATTGACTAAGACAATAAATTGCCTTGTAGTTCTGAAACTGAAGAGGGCCGACAGGTAGTTGATCTACAAAAGTCCTGGTATTCTGCTGCATCCCGTTAGACTGGAAGCCAATCCCATCATCATTAAGAAAAAGCTAGGCAGATATTGATTTAGGACTAGCTCCTTACTAACGCTTCTTTTTTCACGGAGGAACTGGCTGGTAGCACAACAGAGGATTCAGTTATGTGACCCAGGTGACATTATGACACCACCCCGTAGCAAGGGTGCGCGTGCGTCAGATGATACGCGCGCTTGCGCCGACTTCCTCCATATAAAACGACCGCTCGCGGTAACCGCATCAGTTTGTGACGACCCCTCAGACAAACACTACACACGGTGAGTCGAATTTCTTTTTCTGTTCTTCGATTTTGCCCCCAATTAGTTAGTGCTTTGTCGAATATTTGTAAAAACAAAGTTTTCTATTTTAAAAAAAACAGTGAATAATTTAAGTGTGAAAAAATTTCTTTAAAAGAAATTTTATGTGAATTCATGACGCACAATTTAAAATTAAAATTTTAAATATCTAGTTTAAAAATAAATGATGTGATTTAATAGAGGATAAGAAAACCACCATAATATTATCATAATTTGTGTCGCAACCTGCCGCTAGCTTCAAACAAATCAAGGTAATAGAGCCATATCGAGTAGGAATCGATTAATTTGTTGGAATTTTGTAATGATAGGCCTAAACGGCCTCGGGAAGTGTTGAGTGGAATGAACTGCTTTTTGTTCCGGACAAGGTCGCTTTCTAACATAGGACCGGTCTGTAATCCCGGAATCTTGCGCAATCATCCCGGGATGTGTTTGTAAACAGTACCTCATCTCTGAGAAGATAATATTTGTATCCCTGTGCTTAAATAGTTCGAGGATCATTTCTATTTAATACATTAATATTAGGCAAGCGCTTTTGCCTCTAAGTTTTTTTTTTATTTACGTGCTTAACACACAACTGGTTAATGTCGTCTTTTCTCAAGTAAAAGTTAAAAGAAAATTTTCAACGACTTGGACGTGACCGTGGTACAAATAATTGCTTAGTGAAACAGATTGTTTTTTGAAATCCTACTGCTTAGCATAATTAAAGATGTTTGGTATGCTTATAAACGCTCGATTTCCCTTTGGCAGTCGATTTTTGTATTTTTTTTTTTAAACTTGCTGTATACGTTTAACGATTTCATAACAGTGTAGAAAATAAACGCACTATCGAGTTGGAATTGAAAATCTTATAAATTGCTATGCTTTTGAGTGAAATTAAGGTTAGGTACGTACTATCAACATTGAATGACAGAAAATTACCTGATAAAGCACAAAAAATACATCAACGTGTTATATAGGTATCAAGACGAGCCCCAAAAATGTTTCCTGTCTTGCCACTAAAAAGGAGTGTCCATTGGAAACCTGGAAAATAAATAAATCGAAGATTCCTAGAGCCTTGTCGTCTTCACATCGAGCAGAAAAATATTTGAGTAATTCCTACCATTGTAAAATATGAGCCAGCCAGCAGGGATTTTGGTAGGAGGTCTGACTGCCCGGGACATTTAAAGTAACAAGTAACAACCGTCCATTCCTAGTTGAAAGAAGTCGTCCATGTTACGGACTATAAAACTTCTCATGACCTACGACCATCATCAAATAAATTATGAATATACTTATGATTGAACCTTGACCGTCATATCATAGCCGTCGATTTATTTTAAGAAAGTTCCGTGTTCTTCTCTATGTATTTTGTTACATAAATCCGTAGGTCCGTGACCTTTCCTAGCTATACTCAGAATTGTGTTATTTATTTTATTACTGTAGCTTACTGTAGATTAAACAATAAAAAAACTAGTTTCGTGAAAAAAACACACTGCTAATACACAGTTAGGACAGCATTTTTGCATCTAAACGTGACAGGACTTCTTTTGTTTTTATGACCTAGCGAACCTTGACTCATAGGTAGGGACATCACATTGTAAAAATATGTGAGATGTAAAGCTCTTTAGGCTAGGACTCCATGAAAGCGGAAAGCATCTCTTCTAAGAGATGTGCAAGATTCGACCAATCACAGGAGAGATAAGAGGCAGAGACCTAATGTAGATTGATCGGTTTCCGCACTTGTGGCGTCTGCTACTCGCGTCTCCACTTTGGTAGAATCCAGGTCTTAGAATTGAGAATTCCACTTTTTTCCAATAGTTCTTGTTCTTGGGAACGACGACAAACTCCAGACAACTAATACAAACTAAATGTCCCTTTAGCTTACTGCCGTACTCAGAGAAATTTGATTATTACTTAAGCCGTCACTTAGTAAAGGTTTGACATAATTTTGTATGACAAAACTGTCAAAACCTTCACTTAGTGATGGCCTAAGTAATTATTAAAGTTCTCTGAGTGCGGCAGTTAGGGTTAACGAATTATGCAAAGTTAGGCGTTTACACTTTCATAATTTAACGCTAAGTAAATTTAACGGTGATACTTAAGCAGTAATATTTTTAATGACTGTGTAAACTGTGATGATGGTGTGTCAACATAATTATACTTATCATAAATAACTGGCAAATAGCAAGCTATAATTATTCAAACGTAGCGTTATATACTTATGCCTGTGTATATTTTTGCAAGAAAGCTTGTCGTTTGCCCATGTTATCAAATCAAATGTTATTTTCGCACTACGTTTGCCCATGATATCAAATCAAATGTTATTTTCGCACTACGATTTTCTCACAACGTATAATAGTGCCTAGAGTTTGGTAGTTTAAATCTATTCGAAAAGCCAAAACAGCCTTTATAAATAGGCGAGACATATTTAATGAAAATTTGCCATCGACACACTAAGAATATCATCCTCCGAGGCTTAGAACAAAATATCAGGGAGTAGTAACCATTATCATGCTACTTTATGGAGAAAAAAAAACCAAGATGTATTTTGATTGTCTTTGTTGCAGAAAATGAAACAGGTGGTGTTCTTAGCCCTTTTCGCGGTGGTGGCACACGCGCAGTTCCAGAACGGCCGCATACTGGAGCCCCCTGTTCCCTCACTATGTGTGCAGAGAAACATCCACGAGAGATACGCAGACAGTAAGTGCTTTGTTTGTTAATAAGGATGTGCATCTTGAAAATAGTCAGGAGTAGGATTTAGGGAGGGAGTATTAAGAAAACTGGACGAAACAGAGTGTGACAAAGCAAGAAAGATAAAATCGATAGTCCATCTGTCTAGTCCTTTTTGACGATAGATAGAAAAAGATCATGGTATAGATGATTGGAATTAAATTAAGTTTCAGATGCTCTTTTACTGATCAGACTTTTGGTCTGATCATATTTCGTAAAAGGATTTAAACTATAAATAATACTCTTAGGCACTCAAGTATGGGTAGGCATAAAGTTGCCATAGGTAGAGAAAGATCTAAGTATATAAATTTCGCTCATAAAACATCTCATCGAATTAATATGAAGATGTAAATAAACTCATTAATTAAAGAATTCTTAATGATTATTGTCTCCGAATTCGGCAAGAGGAATTTACGAAACATATTATTGGTATATTTAATACCAGTAAAGTAGAGAAGACAACTATATAATTTCATATACTCGTAGGAGTGAGTAATGGGGAATGCAATTATAGAACGAGAAGATTCCGGAAAACTTCACGTACCTACTTTATTATTATTTTAATGAAGGACCTTTTTTCGTGGTTATTTAATGGAATTTATATTTAATGTATTTTGTTTTTAATGTGTTTTAAATAACTCGTCTTTAAGAATTCGTAAAAATGATCCGTAGACGGTTTTTTACCCTAAACGTTTACAGTTTTTACATGAATGGATCGAAGACTTGTTGATCATTAGATTAGCTTGCAGACCTACATACTTTGGTTCTTTGACCTATAGATAGAAAGTAAATAGAAATAGGTACTAGAACTAACTGCCGCACTCAGAGAGCTTTAATGATTACTTAGGCCATCACTTAGTAAAGGTTTTGACAGTTTTGTCATACAAAAGTAGGTATGTCAAATCTTTACTAAGTAACGGCTTAAGTAATCATTTAATATCTCTGAGTACCGCAGTAAGTAAATGTAGCGCCATGGAGGACGAAGACATACCGAATAGGGGCAAAAATATGGTGAAAATTATGATAGGATCAACGTATTTTTTAAAACTAGCATCACTATGATTAACACTTACAACGAGATGTTTATGGTACCTAACCATGTGTACCTATTACTGACTGCCAAATATATCGGGAACTCCATATAAATAATAATGGCCTAGATATACCTATCCCGTTTTAAGTGTCGATGATAATGATAGGTTTGATAGAAAAGAACTTAAAAATGAGCAAAATCTGCCTGTGACTAACGACGCAAGATAATCATTAGAAAACTGTGTTTACTATCATAGGACCTCATCAAAAAGGTAGGTACCTACAAGTTGTTCTGTTATCTCAGTTAGATAAGGAAAAACCGGTCCACCAAGCCAGCATGGGCCCGCTTAACGAGAAATACCTGAAATTGTTATGATATTAGTAAACCAGGACTTCCGCGTGCAAATAAGCAGATGTATCTATATGTCAGAAGTTTTTAACTAGTTTTGTTACATTTTTAGAATGCAGTGCGGTTGCGGTTTATGCAGATTTTGAGAACCAATTTGCATAGGTCCTATACTAAATATTTTGGTGCGCATTTGGCAGTTGAATAGATAGATAATCCTGTTCTGAATACAGGTCTGGTTACGATTAATTCTTTTGTCTTCACACAAAGGCCTGTTTCCATAAAGGTCAGGTCTGATTTTTGCTTCACCTGTTGTAGTGGTAAAATCTTGATTCGCGGTTTAAATCATCACTATATTTAATTTCTTACAATGAAGGTTAGTGATAGCGATGATCCCAAGGATTTAGTTCAATGGGTACTTACATAAATCGAGTCCCTTAACAATATAGGACAGGATAAATTACTTTCCTACTAGATACTACTTAGTAGAGCGTTGGCTATGAGAAGTTGATTTGTCCTACTTCCTACTACTAAACCAAAACTTTTTAGCACACTACGTAACAACAGCCCGCTACAAAGAACAGTGGAATTTGTGACTTGTTTGTATAGAAAGACTGCCCATTCATTATGTATTCGTCTACAATGATCATCGCTGCTCTACACTACTTACTAAGTAGATATTATATTTTATATTTTTAGTCTTTACCCTATTTACAAAGTTTTATCACGAGTAACCTCGATGCAGGTGTATCTTCCAATCGAAACACTATAGAAACGATACCTAGGTACCTGCGTTCCTTCCATCGGAGCATTGAAAGCGAACATTTTCTATCCGCAGTTCTCACGACACTGTCTAGTAAAATCGCGAAGTATTTGTACATTGTTACCAACGTGCGGAAGAGATTTATAATCCAATCGCATAAGGTGTTAGGGTTATGCTTTGTATGTCTTCCGGAGACTTTGTCTCACTTAGGTCAAATTACGCGAAGAGAAGACATGGCAATGATGTATAGGCATAAAGTCTATAATGGTCCCACTACTGGGACACAGTCACACATACCTCCTCTTTGTGAGAGAGAATGACTGAATGAGCTATAATAAAGCACGCGGGTTGGTAGATGTCACATAGATTCATACATACCTTCGAATTTTTGGTTCTAGAAATGATCGATTCTCTATCTCGGTAGGACTCTAAAACATAAATAATTGCTGATGTTGGAAATACGCCTGGTGTTCGAAGTGGATTTCATTCATCGAGATACGAGAGAATGGGCTAAAGTCGCCACGAATTTGGTGCCAGAAGACGGGCAAAGTCGCCAATGGGGGCTAGGAATAGATGACGTGATGACTTAGAAGCTTTTAAGGGCAATCGCCCAGGCCGGGAAAGGGAACGCACTGGGAAGAGCTAAACTTGAAAGATATTATGAGGACAACACAGGCTTACAAAAAAAACATTGTAAGAACCATCATATTAGGTATAACTACACTTCTGGACACATCTATTGGCCCACCTTGTATTTTCAGTTTCGTTTGGTCCTAGCTAAAATTTTATATTAGGTCGAGCAAAAAGTTTTTATGCAGTTTTGAACCTGGCACATTCACAATTTCATTCAATATTCTTTTTTTGAATTTCGAACACAGAATTTAAAGAAACAAAAGACAATTTGGAGCCTGTTTGTTGATATCAAACAATCGAATACTAAGAAAACTTGGTTTTATTGGTTTACTTGGATTTAATTCTTGAAAAAGTGATTGATATCTTTGGTTTTGCAACAAACATTACTTATTCTTAACATTAAGGTGAGGTTCTATCAATAATCTATGGATACTTCACCTGAAGTCGCCGCCCAAGCTGTGGCACTTATTCAGGCCGGACACAGCCAAAGAAACGTGAGTGCTCAACTTAATTTAAGTCGATCTGCGGTCCGAAATGTTTATCGGAGGTACCTAGAGACTGGCGGCTTTGTTCGTCGCCAAGGAAGGCCACGATCTCGGGTCACAACTGAAAGGCAGGATCCATTCATCGTGACGACCAGCTTGAGAAATCGTCACCTTACCTCCATTGAGATACAAAACCAACTTCGCGACTTCCACGGAGTATCTGTGAGCGCTCGAACTGTTCGGAGAAGGTTAAAAGAACGCGATATGGTACCACACAAGCCAGCTAATGGGCCCAAACTAACGCGAGCCCACCGAACAGCGCGCCTTCATTTCGCACGCAGTCATTTAAATTGGACACAGCAAGATTGGAGCCGTGTGCTCTTTTCTGATGAGTCTAAAATTGTGTTACATGGCAATGATGGAAGGAAGAAGGTCTACCGACGTAAGGGAGAGCGTTTCGCACAATGCTGCTTTGAAGAGAGGGTTGCTTATAATAATAATATTCCACAAGTATCACACAACGCCATCTAGTCCCAAGCTAAGCAGAGCTTGTGTTATGGGTACTAGACAACTGATAAACATACTTATATATTTCTAAATACATACATATTTTAGATAAATTACACCCAGACACAGAACAAATGATCGTGCTCATCACACAAACATTTGTCCTGGGTGGGAATCGAACCCACGACCTCCGGCATAGCAGTTAGGGTCACTAACCACTAGACCAACAGGCCAATCGCTTATGGCGGTGGCTCATGGACTGTCTGGGGCGGTATATCCGCGAGCGGCAAAACTCAACTTGAGGTTGTTACAGGACCAGGGCTGCCAACATTAAATGCTGAAAGGTACATTCGTGAGTGCTTAGAACCTCACGTGATACCATACGCGGACTATGTGGGCCCAAATTTCCTTTTTATGCATGATAATGCAAGAGCCCATGCGGCCGGCATCGTCAGGGAATATCTTCGGGATGTGAACATCACAGTTATGGACTGGCCAGCCAGAAGCCCAGACATGAACCCCATTGAGCACATGTGGGACGAGCTAAAAAGACGTGTTAGGGCTCGTCAGCCAGTTGCCCAGACGATGCAGGAGTTGAAAACTGCCATAGAAGAGGAATGGGAGATGATCCCTCAAAATTTCATAGAGCGGTTGATAAACTCTATGCCTAATCGTATGAGAGCTGTGGTAGATGCCCATGGAGGCAACACGCGTTATTAAATTAAACCTTTATTTGATAAAACATGTTTTTTATTCATTAATCAATTGCCTTTAACAAGGCGCATATCCGACTTGTTAGGCGTAGCTCCATGTCGTATGGTAGGTATTCTGAATTCAAATTTAAAACAATACGATCGAAAAAGATGGTAAAATGTATCAGGTTTAAAACTACATCAACAGTTTTTGTTCAATCTAGTGTTACAACAGCCTGCTCACAGCGTGCCACCCTAGCCAGCCAATGACAGCTAACCATAACCATGCCACTCTAGCAAACCATAGCCTTGCCACTCTAGCATACCATAGCCATGCCACTCTAGCATACGATAGCCATGCCACTCTAGCCAGTCAATGACGGGCAACGACTCGCGAGCCAATCACAGTCAAGCGAAGACACCGCCATAACTACCGGATGCCTCCGGTGGGGATATCAGTCTATATAATGCCCTGTAAGCTCAGTTTCGAGGTCTTGTCGCGCTCGATTGTGAAACCTGTAAGTCGAGACTCTGTCCGAATAAAATAATGAATCAGTTCCTGTCTATTCTTTACCACTGTCGTAACAGTCAGAAGTGGGATCGAATAAAAAAAAAACCTACGATAAAACGACTCTCTGCTACTTAAAAGTCAACGGTCACCTACTGTGGAGGACGAGGTCAAAAATTCAAACGAAGAACGTACGTCGATGCACACCGCCTGCAAGGAAAATATTGTCTCCCATCCCAGTATCACAAGGCACAAATTGAAAAAGCGGATGACAATCTGGATGGAACACGAAGCGACTACCCTCAGTATCGCATCGTTCATTCCATAATTTGACCTTGAAAAAGAAGACTGCGGCCAGTAACCACCTGTGAGACACTTTGAGTTACAAGAAGTATCCATCTCTCTGCCAGCAACGGTTCTACGGTAAATTAAGACTACCTAAAGGTTGTCAACAGCAACCAAGGACATGGAAGGAAGGAACCGACCTACTTCACGCTGAGAGCTGCCAGGAACCATGCATAAATAACAAGGTCAGTAAACATGCCAATATTTGCCAAATTAGCCAAATGCCATTAGCCAAATATATAAGCCAAATGTGTTTTACCATGGAGTGCCCCATGAGTTGATAATTATGCGAATCGTAGACAAAATAATTTGGTAAGCCCGATAAGTAAATCTAATCATAGTCAGTTAATCTGTATAATATTATCCCGGTACGAAAAAAATATGTTTTACGAGTAGGTACTAGTTGTGTACTAAAGAGTTGAGAACTTAAAATGTACATATTTAGTTCAAGTGCGCATTAGATTATCCAACAATAACAATTCCAAAGTAAATCATGTAGATCAGATACTTATAAATAGCTACAATAATTTTATTAAACTATTATCAGAGATATAGATAGCATTCCTGGGCGATCTCTTGCTACCGCCAGCCGATATTCAAACAGTTTTAGACTTATTGGATAAAGTTCTTGACAGATTGAAAACGAGGAACTTAAAATTAAAAATGAGGAACTGCTAATTTTTACATATTTCTTAATTAGGGTATAAAACATCATGACGCGATGGCATTCAACCAGGTGAATTTAAGTTGATCGTCTTAATTTCTCATCCCGAGTAATGTAAACGAAGTGCGTCAGTTTATTCTATCTAGTTCTATCTAGTTACTAAAGAAAGTCCATTCATAACTTAGCAATAATAGCTCGCCCGTTTATCAAACTTAAAAAAAAAAGTACGATGTGGGTATGAGGCAAGTCACATAAATCTTGTTATGAAAAAAAAAAAAAATGTTATAGGTCGGTATTAGTGATTATGTAGGTACGATCCTAGTTTTCCAACAGAAATTCACACGTATTGCAGGTATTGCACGTATCTTTTATAAAGTAGATTGACGGTAGTTTGCGCCCTGTCTTTTAGTTTAGTCGCGTTACAAGTCAGATAGAGTGTTTATCATGATTTTGGGCTTGAATCCCTTGCAGTGATAAAATTGTTGCTAAGATTTCGTATTATGACGTGTTATGTAAAAATGTCCATGTAATTCGGACTGTACTGCAGTACGCGATACAATGACTAATCATGGTCTTATGCCATGTATTGCCCAATATTACTTTTCACTATGGTGACCGATGAGCCAAAGCCCAAGCAAGCTAAAACGAAAAGCCAAAGTCAAAGTCTATGCCTATCTTAGGTAAGTAGATCGTTCGATAGATGCCGTTTATTGTGTACCATTTAGACGTGAACGATTTGTTCAGTACTGTGCAATGACAAGATGAAAAGCCGAAAAGTAGTATTGTTTTACTGCGAAGTGGATGTACAGATACCTATAGTGAGTAATTGTGTAATCGTTGATGGTAGGCTATAACGTAAACAAACCTTTACGGTACCAGGTTAGTTGTGTGAGTTGTGTCAAACTTCGCGCGATGGAAGATATTACAAAATGCGTCATAACAATAACAAGGAGTAAAACGAAGTTCTGAATTTTATAAATATCAACAAAATTTCTGATTTCCAAAAATAACCCGATTTATAAGTAAATATTATTATGTGACGTCATGTTTACATTGTGCGTACTGTAAAGGGGATAATGTAGGAAAGAGGGTTAACGACATCCAATTCTAAATCTAACTTAGCTCTGATAATACATGACAGTAGCAAGCTAAATTTTAATTTTAAAATGGTGATAAAACTGATGTCCTGAAACGAGGCTGCGCCTGTGGGTGGGTATCTTGGGGGCCAGAGTTGCATTAACTTAACATTAGTACTTAAAAGCTTTAAACACATAAAATTAATATATTGGAAAAATAGAAAAACGTATTCTTGTGTATTGGTGTGTATAAGTAATGAAGTTTTGCCATCGACACGCTAAGAATTATGTGTGTGAGTATGTACATGTATGTATGCGTGCGTCTTAATGGTATGATGTAATTAACTTAAATTGTTTCTTCCGTTTCTTCAAACGATAGTTTGGCAAAACAGTTTATTTATATTTTCTTACATGAAAAATGTTTCATGTTTTTAATGTCGCAGATAATATGGAGTTCTTATAATACTGTTAATATTACAACCGGGTACCTATAAGCCTTACGATTTATCCCAGATCGGGTTGCTCCAGGCAACCAGGGCAATCTAGGTGCGGTAGGGTTATCTCAGAAATGGGACGTAACTTAGATACAAGGTGAAAAATGATAATTCAAATTCAAACTCTTTTTTGGAGGAGGTTTAAGGATATCTATATTTGGGTTTTACTTAGACAATGAAACACCGCACGGTTGCAAGATGGACGACGACTTTTTATTCTCATAATTCAGTAACACAACTTGCATTGACAGTGGCGCCACGGCGCATAGCGGCTAATAGTGAAAACATTTGTTGCACAGATAAATAAGTATCATAGATATGCATTCATTTTAATACCCCCCCTCAACAAATATTTTCTTTCAATCTTTACATTCTATGTTTTACACTGTACTTTAATATACTTCAATTACACAAACAAATCTTAACTTGGCTGGCTATGCATTAACAATTCAACTTGTTTGAGAACTAACTTAGCTTATTTACTTTATTTTCCTATGCATGAATGGCCAGCTGATATGAATAGTACCTAACCTAAAAGTTTACAATTCACACAATAGCTTAAATTCTAATACAGTAACTTGACAAACTTTTCAAACAAAGTTTTACCTAAAGGTTTAGTGAGAAGATCTGCCAAGTTATCTTCTGTTTTAATATACTGCAAAGACATACATTTTTCTTTTATTTTGTCAATGATGAAGTGATATCTGATATCCAAGTGTTTAAGCCTTTTATTATTTCCATTGTTGAAAACCAATTTTATAACTGACTGGTTATCTTCATAAATAATCACATCATTAATGACAATATTGAAATCACATAACAAATTCTTTAACCAACATGCTTCTGTTACAGCCATACTTAATGCAATGTATTCAGATTCAGTGGATGATAGTGATACACTGAGTTGTTTCTTACAACACCATACTACACTACAATTAAACACTTTAAAAATGTAACCCGTTGTAGACTTTCTGTCTTGGGTGTCACCAGCCCAATCTGCGTCTACAAAGCCTTGCATTCCTGTGCCCGTGCTGCTGTATACTAATGCAAAATCTAAGGTTCCCTTTATATACCGTAGAATACGTTTTAATGACTTATACAACATAACACTAGCACAGTGTTGATATCTACTAAGAAAATAAACTGACACACATAAATCTGGTCGAGTACCACATACTGCATACATTAGGCTGCCTATAAGTTGTCTACACTTTCTTTCTATTATTGGATTTTCAGATTTTTCCCTTTTCAACAAATCAAACTTGTAATTCTGGTCTAATGGAGTTGATATAGGTTTGCAATTTGACATATTAAAACGTTCCAAGACTTTAGTTAAATATGTCTTCTGACTGATTATTGTTCTGCATTTATCTTGTTTGATATCTATGCCTAAATAACTAGTTGCTAACCCCAAGTCCTTCATTTTAAAGTTATTATGCAACTCTGTTTTGAAATTTTCTAAAACCTTATTTTCAGAACAAAACATAAGTATATCGTCTACAAATAGTAAAACGTATAGTTCACATCCGTTTAGTTTCCTATAATATAAACAATAATCATTTTTTGATCTATTGAAATTTTCTTTAGTCATGAACTCATCGAACTTTCTATTCCAGCATTTAGGGGAACTTTTCAAACCGTATAGGGATTTATTCAGTTTACATATTTTACCATTTGGTAGCTTTAGGTATACTATTTCATCTATATCACCATGTAAGAAAGCGCCTACCACATCCATTTGATGGACTGGAAGTTGTAGTTTATTGGCTACAGCTATAAATACTCTAAATGTTGGTAATTTGGCTACCGGAGAGTATACTTCTAAATCAGTGTCTGATTGCTCAAAACCTCTAGCAACTAACCTAGCCTTGTATACTTTTTCTCCACCTATTTGTTTGACTTTGAAACACCATTTACTTGATATAACTTTATTTCCACTTGGAATACTATTAACTTCGGTCCATGTATTGTTTTCTTTCAGGGTGTCTAATTCAATATTCATAGCCTTTTCCCATTCTTCTTTTTCTTCTGAATTTAATGCATCTTCCAGAGTGATTGGTTCAGTGTCAATGGATAAGAGGTTTGTGTCATACTCTGATAACCATGATGGTTTCTTTGTTACCCTACCTTTTCTTGTTACCTCTTGTGGTTTTTCTTGTTCTATTGCTTTATCAACTGAATACTCTTCTTCTGAATCTTCTGCAGACATTATTCTTTCCTCTTCTGGACTTGATATTCCCTCCATGGGAATTTCTAGATTCTCTTCTAGCTCTGGTGTCTGTGATCTGTCTTCTTCTTCAC
Organism: Diarsia rubi; assembly: GCA_932274075.1. Lineage (NCBI taxonomy): Eukaryota > Metazoa > Arthropoda > Insecta > Lepidoptera > Noctuidae > Diarsia > Diarsia rubi. Next base: position 9,200,773 of record OW026414.1, read on the forward strand.
AGAAACTATGATATTCTTCTGCTTCTTTGTTATCATTTTCTATTTCTTGCTTATCATTTTCCATTTCCTCTGTTTCAGAGTCTGTGATAGTAACCGAGGGTTTACTGTTCTGATCCTGTCTATTTTTACAAACCTTTTGCACATTAATAAACGTACCTTTTATGAATGTTACCTCTCTTTTTACAAGAACATCATTTTTATGTGGGAAATAAATTCTAAAACCTTTTGTTGTTTCACTATAACCTACAAAATATCCTATTTCAGCTTTACTATCCCATTTCTTACGCCGTTGGTCAGGGATATGTACTCCTACCTTTGATCCAAATACTTTCAAATTATTTATGTTGTAGGCTTGCTTTTTATACCAAAGTTCATAAGGAGTAACACCGTTTAATCTACTTTTACCAGTTCTGTTTAAGACGTAAACAGCTGTGTTGACCGCTTCAGCCCATAGGGACTTGTCCAAACCACTTGACAATAGTATAGTTCTAGCTGCTTCTGTAACTGTGCGCATTTCACGTTCTATACACCCGTTTTGCTGAGGTGTGTATGGAACACTAGTTTGGTGGATAATACCTAAACTATCTAATAGAGATTTCAATTCTTTATTTGTAAATTCTAAGCCACAGTCTGACCTTATTGTTGTAACTTTGTATTCAAGATTCTTAATGACATATTTTAAAAAAGTTTTTATTTTGTTGTTTGTTTCATACTTATTTTTCAGAAAATAAACCTGTTTGTACTTTGTGTAATCATCTTTTATTAATAAGTAATATTTGGCACCGCCTAATGATGTGGTTTCCATAATACCACATAAATCCATGTGTAAAATTTGACCAGGCTGTTCTGCCCTATTTAGACTTTGTGGAAATTGTTGTTTATGAGTTTTGCCAAGGAGACATGGCTCACATGTGAGTTCCTCATGTTTATCTGCACTAAAATCAATGTTACACTTATTTAACATTATTTTTACTTGCTGTATGTCTTGGTGGCACATTTTTTGATGCCATTCTGTTAGACTATCAAAAGATTTACCTACATAAGCTTTTTCATCTGTATTGTATCTGAATTTCATGATAAATACATTATTTTTACGATAAGCTACAGCACTAACCTTTTCTTCATTATTTTTCCTCAAATAGCAACACTCTTTTTCAATTGTCATATTATAACCTCTATCTGCAGCTGAACTTGCTGAAAATAGATTTATTTTTATAGCAGGGACATGTAGGACATTATTTAATGTTGAACTGATCCACTCTTTACCATTATACGCCTCTAATTGTATAATACCTGTACCTACAGCTTTTATGACTTTACCGTCACCGATTATGATTGGTCGAGGACATTCTAACTCTTTGTATTTAGTAAACATGCTAACACTGCTACACATGTGCTCTGAAGCTCCACTATCCATTATCCACAGGCTGCTGTCTGATGTACTATAAAATGCTGATGACAACACGGACACAGGGAATGCATTACCTTGCTCGCTAGGCTCATTTTTCTTTACACCTTTATTTTTACTATTTTTGAACCAACAATCAACAGACTTGTGATTTGACCTTTTACAATAAACACAAATATTACTTTTTACCTTGTTTTTACAGTTCCTTTTTATGTGTCCTGTCTTGCCGCATTGGAAACACTTTCTGCTGGATCTGGATGCTAGTGCTGCTGACTCGTTACTGTCTTGCATGCAGGTCGTGGCACGCTGTTCCTCGATAAGTAGTCTTGCAGTTAGCTCCTCCATCGTGCGCTTCTCTGCTGGCACCGACTCCCATGCTGACACGAAGTGCTGATACTGAGAGGGAAGAGATGACGTAATTTTGGTTATAGCCATGCTCGTACTGACTTCTGCTTTGACGTTTTTCAGCTTGCATAACAGGCTCTCGAATCTGCCTAAAAATTCCGTGACTGTTTCTTTTTCTTCAAATTTCATTGAGAAAAATTTCTGTTGAAGAATGTGAACCGACAATTCTCCCCGTTGCTCGAATACTGTGTGTAGCTTGTTCCAAATTTCCTTCGACGTTTGGCAGCTCACAATTTGCGCAAGTACTTTTTCAGAAATGCGTGTGACCAAAATACTTTGAGCTTTGGCGTCCTTGTTCATCCATTTTTCGTATTCTTCTGCCTTACCATCTGAAGGAGGCTGGACTGTACCGTCCACGATGCTTAGAAGATCTGCCGCCCTTAAGATTATCTTGATTTTGTATGACCACGTGCACCAGTTTTCGACGCCTTCCAGTAGTTGTTGCTGGCCGACAAAACCAACTGCTGGCGTGTTTCCCAAGGATTCCATTGTATTATTGCTATACCGCAATGCTTAATATTCGTTCCTTGTTGAGATTGGACCTTTACCGGTCCGTCCGACGCGACGTTTTCCCGCGTGGAATTTTCCACTCGTCGTTGTCGTTTTAGCTGCTGATACCGCAGCGACCCCAAAATAATTCCTCTTGGAGATCTGACTCCTGTGAGCGGGATCTGGGCCCATAACCTTTTGGAGGAGGTTTAAGGATATCTATATTTGGGTTTTACTTAGACAATGAAACACCGCACGGTTGCAAGATGGACGACGACTTTTTATTCTCATAATTCAGTAACACAACTTGCATTGACAGTGGCGCCACGGCGCATAGCGGCTAATAGTGAAAACATTTGTTGCACAGATAAATAAGTATCATAGATATGCATTCATTTTAATACTCTTTAATTCAGACAAGTGTCCATAGTGTTAGTAACAACAAAATAACTTAACGACTAGGGTTAGTAAACTTAGTGTTATGGCAAAAGAAAAAAAAAAAAAAGGAAAGGAAATATGTTAATAGTGTGATTTACAAAAAAAAAAACTATGATTATGTAACTTTGGCGCCAGGCGATGACTACTGGCGGCAACAAGGTTTAATGCTTTTAACATCACGCATGTAATACCCAATGGGTTAGGCAGAGGTACTTATACTCATGAGTACACACACATTTCGCCAGTAAATTGAAATGAATTAAAAAGTGTTTATTCATGGTTACATCCGTGCTACATGGTATATAATATTACTTCTGTCATACTGTAAAACAGTGATATTTAATTTAAATGTAACAAATTGTTGGTACGTTTCCATCAATAACAACGTCACTTTTACCTACAACTAAACACATTTATTGAACACAAAAGTTGACTATAACGTAATGCTATAACATTTAAGTTGCGTTAAAACACTTTAATTAATAGCGGTGAAGCCGAAAACATAAGCTAGTATGGCATAAATATATACTTATACAACAATAAATAATCATAAATGGAATCTACACATCTCTTGTAATGAGGTTTTTACATAGGTGTTAAAAACAAACTTCCCTAATTTATTTTAAAAGACATTTTCGTGGTACAGCTATTTTCTTAATCGTAAGGTATGTCGTTAAAAATTGTTGGTACTAAGCATTTCCTACATCTTTGTCCATAATAATTAGTACAAGTGGGTACCTACTACAAATCTTCTTATGCATTTATTCCTTTTACTTCAGCTTAAAGTCCCATGCTATAGGGGGCGACCCAGGTTAACTCTTGTTCGTTAGAAGATTGGTTTTCTGGCCCACATTAACTGATATTGAGGAGTTAGGTAATGATTGACATAAACTAAGAAGTGTGAAAGATCATATTATATGATACAACGGGTTTACAGGTTGAGTATCCGCTGTAACATATCGTAGCAGTGCTTTTGTCTGATAGCACCAGTAGTGTGAAAGAACAATTGAAAACCGAAGATTTCATAAATCTCCTGAGAGGTCTATTGCCCCATTTTAACTTGGTTTTTCTGAGCTGACTTGTAATCACTGTTTTCTTGTTTCCATTGCGGGAGCAATTGTTCCAGGACGGCCGAATGTTACAACAGCCTGCTCACAGCGTGCCACCCTAGCCAGCCAATGACAGCTAACCATAACCATGCCACTCTAGCAAACCATAGCCTTGCCACTCTAGCATACCATAGCCATGCCACTCTAGCATACGATAGCCATGCCACTCTAGCCAGTCAATGACGGGCAACGACTCGCGAGCCAATCACAGTCAAGCGAAGACACCGCCATAACTACCGGATGCCTCCGGTGGGGATATCAGTCTATATAATGCCCTGTAAGCTCAGTTTCGAGGTCTTGTCGCGCTCGATTGTGAAACCTGTAAGTCGAGACTCTGTCCGAATAAAATAATGAATCAGTTCCTGTCTATTCTTTACCACTGTCGTAACACTAGCAATCATATTTCGGTAGGGGCCATCGAAACCTAAACTCTAAGGTGGGCCAATAGATGTGTCCAGAAGTGTATTATAATCATCATGATCATCATATTTGTCCCTACGCCAAATGGTAAAACATAGAGTGCATATGAAAATGTAACACCTCTGTGTAACTACCTATGTTAACAAATAAACAATCTGAATCTGATTCTGAACAACTTTCGTTTTATGTAGATTTTACAGAAAACTGATCCATCTTTGAGTCACGATTGCCAATACCCGGTGAAACTTTGTTTTTCGTGAGCAACGCTGTTGTTTGGCTCTCTTTTTCTATAAGTGACCTACTCATTAACTTTCCAAACATTTATCTAACAAAATCGAACACGTCCTGACGTCAACAAGCATCGCTTGAATATTTTTTTAGATAGGGGGGGGGGGGGGGTTAATGTTCTCCTAAAAATTAAGTAGGTACCTACCTTTTTTTTAGAGGTTGGATTATCATCAAATAACTCCCGTTCTTGGGCAGAGGAGTGTCAGACTTTTACTGACTATTTATTATTTACCACCCATGTTCCTTTTTAGCCCTGTATTTCGAGGCCACGGTATCTTTGTGAACAACCAATAGCCCAATTAAGTACCTACTATTAGAAACAGCCAGCAGTCTAATAAACATCATTACATAAGATAAACACTATTATATCTGTAAGGCAACCTGTTACTTCGAAAGTGGGTTCAAGGCTTAGGTTGTATAACCCTTGATAAAGGTACACCATCAAGAAGTAGGCGCTAGTCAGGCAGGGTACAGTCAGCAGCTCCAATATGTATACACTTTACAAACTATAGAAGCAATTTTCGCCCACTGTATTGATTTCATTTTCACGCACGTAACGAAACTAATATTTAAGAACCCATATCATCATTATGTAGGTCATATTTAAAAGTTGCAATCGTTATTTCACCAGAAACTCGCGGTTGAACTTGGCCAAGTGTTACATATTATTGCTCGTGACTGTACTTGTAATCTCAATCATGAGCCGGAATTAGTGATGTTTATTTTCTCGAGGTTCCGGGTTCTTCGGTACTTCTTAGCTTGGCCCTTCATAAAGGGTGTAAAAGTACCATTAACGCAAACGAAGGGCGTTTGTTCTCCCCACCACTGCGATAATTTTTTGGTTCTAGACCATACCTGGGAACCCCCTAGTAACGGAGATATTGGGGGTCAAAGTTTGCAGAGCTGTTTTGGAAAATACCAGTTTTTCAGATTATAACTTTACTTAAATTACCTCCATGACCCGTTAACTATTCAAAGCATCCACTAGCACAAAGTTTTAAGAGTGCTACATTGAGTTTTACCGTAAAATGTGATTTTTGACCCCCAAAAAAAAAGTCGTTTCCCAGCAAAAATTTTTGCGAAGGGGTACTTAGTTTGATGTAAGGAATGTTTGGTTGACGTATGTGTGAAGGGTTAATTAATTTACACCCTGTATAGATAACTGGTAATTGTAAATCCCCAAATGCTAACAAAGTTCATCTTTCCAGACAAAGGCTACTTCTTCTCATGGAGAGACCCTGCGCTCCGTGGTGTTGAGGAGGACTGGCTGAGTGCCAGGAACTACTGCCGCCAGCGCTGCATGGACCTCGTGTCTCTGGAGACCAGTGACGAAAACGAGTGGGTCAAGGCACGCATAATGCAGGACAAGGTAAGAAAATAACATGGATGAATGTTAGAAGCATTTTTTCTGAACTTAAAAGAACCACCAGCAAAGTCAGCTATTAGCAAAACCGACAGTATTACAAACTTTTGGCAAAACTTCGTTAAAACGATCACGAATTTACCAAGAACGTAATTTCGGAATCCTTATTATTTAAGAAACATCCAATTAGTGAAAACCTAACTCGAAACAAAATCGTTAAATCGTTGTACAATAAACGTTTATCTATAGGTAGGTGATTAGATGAAGTCTTAAACAGTGATGTAAGACGGCAGTAAAACATAATCGAGTTCCCATTTCCTTTATTCGAAGTTTATTAACGACTCTGGTCTGATGTAACGAACGGTTCAAGTTTTAAATTAACCTTCGACTGCCAAGCATTCCAAATGCAAACGAAAATGCGTCTAAATTAAAGATGGTTCTAGATCAGTCCTTGGTTTGGGACGTCCTTATTCCTCTTATATAAAGCAAAATAATGTCTTTACGACGGTTGCCAAAGACTGCAGCAAATGTCCACGCGTGTTTCGAGTTCAAAACATGAGGAAAACAATCGTGACCGTGACGCGAAAACATATCACTTTTTCAAAGCTAAATAGAAAGTGAGGTATTTGTATTCAACACGGAAACTTTGAAAGACTTCATATTGTTTCCTGTCTTCGTTATGCTTTGAGTCTTCAAGACCAATTCTCCTTATTTGCGTAAAAGAGTTATTTAAATAATAGGCTGCCTTAGTTTACCCGAACTTGTCTTCTTTGGAAAAATAATCGTTACAGGAACGCAACAATGGCATCGTCGATTTTTCCTAAACGAGTTTCACTATTGCTACGGAATGTGTTTCGCACTTCGTGAGAAATACAATGTTTTGTTGCATTGTTTGTTGCTCCCGAGAATATCGACTCGGGAATAATTACTTAGCACTTGTTTTTTTACACATAGAAATCAGCTAGTAAAACTTTTATAGGCGGAAGATTAGATCTCGTTGGTCGTGAACCGGTGAAACTTGTAATGATAGAACTTAACCTACCTATGTGGGTGACTTTCGGTTGCCATTGTCCACAACGTTCTAGAATGTGAATTTGTTCAGCACAGATATTAATGCCAATAAATACGATTGTCCCGTTGCCAAACTGGCCATTACCCTGTTGACACTTTATTGTTATGGTAATGAAGTACCGCGTTAATCATGTTCTTACAGTCTGACACCGACTGCACTACCATAATTGTGACAAATTGACGTATTCATTGTTGTATCTCCACGGTATTGTTAAGAATCATCAAATTGTTTCGCCTTATTCGCTTATCTAATAGACTTCTTTTTTAATGGTCGTTTGCCATTGTTATTTTTTCTTCGTACCTTAAAGATAGAATCAAGTAGCAAGGCAGACGAACAGGTAATTGTTCGTCTTAAGTGTTCAGACAAATACCCAGCGGTTTTGTGTCAAGGTACCTACATTCATAATGAAACGACAAACTCATCACACGTAGGTTTAGAAAATGACTATTCTAATGCTAATGTGTTTCCTGCAGCAAAAATACATTTGGACATCGGGACGCGTCTGCGACTTCAAAGGATGCAACCGTCCTGACCTGCTCCCCAACGAGATCAATGGCTGGTTTTGGACCGCTGAACTGCAGAAGTTGGCCCCCACCACGAACCGTCAGCAAAACGACTGGTCCGAAGGCGGCGGCATTGGCAAACCTCAACCCGATAACAGGGTAAGTTATGCACTAATTTCCTCGTCGAGAAAATGGTTACCATGTTAAGGAATCGTTCCGCGGTGTATACAATGGGTGCGTACGAAAGCATGACATTACGAAATCGGTCATAGTCATGACGCAACCTAAGGAGCCAATTCCGCGAAGAGTTGAGTAACGTTTGTCATACGCGCCTGCCGAACCCGTTAATGCATCTGTACAGCGGATATAACGCAATGAAAACGAAAGCGACACGTGAATATTTATGGGCCTGCGAAATATTCGCCGAAGGGCGTACCCGCATGTCGCGGCCACTTTCTCCAAACAGCGACCGCAAGCTGTACGACAAAAGCTCATCGTTATTCGGCGCGCATCGTCGCGTTGTTTGCGCGTCACTTTCCCCGCGAGTCGCGCGTACCCGCGGCCGCGCTCGCGCCTTCGCTGCGAGCTGCGGAACAAACAATACGTAACCCTTCTGCGGTCGCACGCGCATCCTCTGCATCCGTTGTTGTTTAACGTTCAAGGCCTCGCGCATTATGCGGTTATTGTACGCAACCGAGCGCTTAATGTAATGGCTTTAATTTTATACAAAACTTCGCCATTTACGATTCATTCATAATGATGTTCTTCCCAGATAGTTAGCGGGACCTTCGGGAGTTTACTTTGTTACGTTACTAAAGTACACTTGCAAAAAGTCAGGGTCGATCAATTCTGCACGCAGCTATAGGCCGATATAGTCAATGAGCCAACTATAAATTACCCTTCGGGACGCCTTCCTTCAATGCATAAAGCTGTTAGGTTTACTAAATTGCAATAACTTACAGTACATGTCTTTTACTAGGAGCTGATACAAGGCGGCGCGGCTGAGCACTGTGTGGCTATCCTGAATAACTTCTACAACGATGGCGTCCACTGGCACGACGTGGCCTGCCACCACCGCAAACCCTTCGTCTGCGAGGAGAACGATGCTCTTCTGAAATACGTGCGATACACCAACCCTAACCTCAGAGTTTGATCCGATTACTCCACGCTGTCACAACGCTAAAATTAGAAGTTAAAAAAGTATTTTGTAAGCAGTAAGCATGGACTTCGACTCAACGAATTATTTATATTTTATTACGAATCTCTTTTCCAACTTTATGTTCATGCTTACATTTAAAATCATGAGGTAGTAACCACACAACCCAATATCAACGAAAAAGCAATAAAAACTGCTAAAAACACGATTTATAACTTTCGATATCCAAAATGAACGATCCGGTTCTAGCTTTAAATACCTCATTACATAAATATTTATTACAGTATTGTACATTACTTTAGTCATGTAACGAAGCAGTCGACTTTAATAATAAATGTTTAAGATCTGTCAATAAAGACTGTTTTAATTTTTTATGTGTTGTTTCATTACTTTCTCCCAAAATAGTTGATTCATAAACAAGGATGCATTCATTGAAATTGCTTTGGTAAAAAATAACGTAAGAATAAAATGTCAGTAAATAAGAGTAGAGGAAGACCAAAGAAACGATGAATGGACTGTGTAAAAGATAATAAGGAAAAAAGGAAGTGTCTGATGAGATGACGAGTAAAAGATAAGTTTGTTTGGAAGACCCCAAATGAATTGAGATAAGGGCAAGAGCTGCTATTATACAGGTTATATGCGTGGCTAACAAAACCAAAGTTGTACCTGCTGAAAATGCTAAGTAAATAAATTCGACTATAATAGCTCACATCTCGGGAACATGACGCTTTAGAGTTTAGGAAGTTTATATAATAGTTGTGTTGCCTCGAACAGTGAAACTTGTTTGTATCGGTAACTGCACACAACGATTAATAAATGCGAGGCAAAAATTGGAAAAAAAAATGTACTGGTGGAAGTTGCGTAGGCTAACAAAATCCTTACTTTGGCCCTTTACAGAGTTTTCAATTGAAAGAAAAATCAATTCTATTATTTATGTATTTTAATATGATAGTACATTTCACATGTCCTTTATAAACTATCGTAACGAAATAATATTAGTTTTTTTTAAATAGGTATACCCTGTAAAATCAATTATCGTTTCCTTACAATTGAAAAAAAAACCGCCATAGATGTACTGCGAAAATAATTCACCGAATAGCACAAGCGACAGTTTTTTTTCCGAAAATCGGTAAGCACGCAAAAATTTTAAAATGCGTAATTTCAATACCGCTATTTATCTGGTACGACAGAATTTTTGAGGAAGTGCGATTCGTAAATATTACAGCACCCAAAGTAGAAAAACACATAAATTGAGACAACATAAATGCATTTATTTCAGCACTGCACTTCAAAGTATAGAATTTTACTGTATGACAATTTAATGCAATATTTATAAACATTACTGATTTAAGTTCTTTATTAAATTATAATTTAGAGGAGGTAAAATTTTATTTTGTTTTTATAAATGGACATTAGATTGTCATCATAAGGTAGGCAATGCTACTTTTAACCTGTATCGAAGAGAGGTCTTGGGCGATGGCTTCTTGGTCATTATGAACCAAAGGCAGACGTTGCAGAAATAGACAAGAGTCAGGAGCATTGTGACATGCATTAAACGACACAGACGGAGGAAGCTTATTTTTAAACCAAAACTGGAAATAATACAAAAGGATCATGATGTTACATTACAAAATTGCAGAATATGGTTCATAAAATTGTTTAGCTAATGCTGACAGAGTAAATATTGTTATATTATTATAAGCATAATATTGAAATGTTCATTTTAGACTAAGAAGGGCATTAGGTGTTGCATCGACTACATCAGTACCTGATCATTTTATAAAACAGCCTAATTGCCTTAGTAATATGTTAATGCACATTCGGTATTGGCTATAAAGGCCATATTTATGTATTGTACAACTAAAATATGCATTAGTCTGGTATAACTTACTCTCTACGAGAAAAGTCCTCCATATTCATGTCTATAGACTCACTGGACCTCTGATAGTCAGGTAGTATAGAGTAATCCTTGTCAAATTGATCCTGAAGGCAGCAAATCCTTTCCATAATAAATAGCAGAAGTATCGCCCAGAAATATTCAAATTCAAATACCATGTCTGTCATTTTTTGCCTTCTACCATTATGATATGATAACCAAACTTGGTTTTTATGGGGGGGTCGGTGTATACGGGACTAGCGACTGTAGAAATGGGTAACGCGAACGCCGCATCCTGGAAAGGGCCCACCATTGAACCACGTATCTGCCACCCAAGGTCTCCGCCGTTCCGTGCTTTGTCTTCACTATACGCGGCCGCTACATCCGGAAATTTTTGACCGGCTTTTAATTTCTCCAACGCCTCCAAACATTTTGACTGTTTCTCACATAAAATATGACGCACTTTGACAGCAGACCCGCCTTTTTTCTCTTTTGATGCAGATTCTAAATTTAAAACAAAAGAGACTGTATGTAGATTAGTCAATCTTTCTCTAATTATTCAGTCCGAAAACCTCACACAACACAAAATGTAAACAAACCTTTCGCGTCGCCGCCAGATTTTCCGCCGGCGGCTTTAGCTCCTCCTCCACCTTTACCCTTTTCAGGTTGCTTTTTAGGTGGCATATTCTTTTCTTCAGTAAAGTAGTATTATTTACCTACTTCTTTTCCTAAAAAAACGTAAAAACAATGACAAATATAATCAGCTGTTCAAAAAAAGTGAGGTTATATTAAAATGTTACCAGGCTAATGAAATAATTGGAAATCATTTTGTTTACAATACACAAATTAAATTATTGTTTCTTGCTTCATATTTCAAGTTTATCTAAAAGTATTACCCAATAAATAAGCATGTTGTGTTTTCAGTGTCTAAGTACTAGGTTCTGGCCAAATTAGAGTAAAACCGTAAACTTCCGTTGCAGTGAATGTAATAAAATTGAAATCTTTATTATCTGTATTAACTTAAAATTCATTCATTCAAATCATTCATTGAACTGTCTGTTCCAAAAATTTCTCATTCAAGAAATGGTTTTTGTTTAGCTCAAAGTAATAATTTTGTTTTCTTTTCTACATGTATTTATAAATACGTTACTTTTATCTATTTGGTTCCTTCAGAGCCTATAATCATGTGTATTTTATGTAGTTTTTAGATACATCGTCAATGTAATCGGTTTTATACGAAAAATATGAGATTGCCGTCGTGTACAATACACTTGTTTAATTAATAGTGGTGTTGCGAAATAGATACAATACACCCTATAACCATGGGGATTATGTACGAGAAGCGGCCTCTGAAGAGGCCGCGACTGGGTCCTCCGGATGTGTACCCTCAGGAGCCGCGGCAAAAAGAGGATGAGCTAACATCCACGAACGTGAAACATGGCTTTTCAACAACACCACAATCTAGCGATGAGTTTGGTACCGCAAGGAATTTTAATTATTCAGCATCCAAGGTAAGAGAATACAGTGGTCTATATAAAGTCTTCTTGTGTATATCTCGTTGATCCTACATTAGTATGCAATATGCTACCTTTGTAAATAGGTCAACTGTCCTTGTATTTTTATCACTAAATAACAACAACCTGCGAAGGACTACTCTTTTGCAATAACAATGATGTTACAGTTTACACTTCCTCTGTTCCAATTCCTGTATGATTAAATGAATCAACAAAACTTAACCCCTTTTAGCAATTAAAAGCCATAAACACTAGAAAATGTTTGAAAACATAATGTTTTTTTGTTTGCAGATAGGTCAGTTCTTTTCTAGTATACTTTCTAAGAAAGAAGAGTTGAACACTCTTCCTGATTGTGGAAGGAAGAGGCAGCAGGTGAATCCTAAGGACAACTTCTGGCCGGCTACTGCCCGCACTAAAGCACAGATTGAAGCTTGGTTCAAGGATTTGGCAGGTAACTCCTTTAGCTGTTGGAAGTAGTTATTATAACTCAATGAAACCTGTTAAACTCACCAACCAGTACTTGACATTCATATAATAAGTAGCAGGAAGATATAGAAAGAAAAAGGAGACAATCACATATTATTATTGTATGACATTGTACAATTTACAAGTAGATCAATGAGTAATTAAAATCCAATGCATAGTTTTAAAGATCTAAGTATACATGAGCATAGCAGTAGCATGATCTACTTTGTTTTGTAGTATGAAAAGATAGTGTCCAATTGGAAATGTATTGTAGTTGTGAATTTAACAGAGTTCCTGCAATTTCAATATCTTATAAATGCCTGTAAACCATACATTCCTACCCACCAACCAATTTTAATCACTTGAACATCCTATCCAAAATTAACCATAAAATTTTATTCACAGGAAGCAAACCTCTGTCCCAACTATCAAAGAAAGCACCAAACTTTAACAAAAAAGAAGAAATATTTATAACATTGACTGAGTACCAGGTGTCAATGCCCAGAGCCGCCTGGTTCATTAAACTGAGCTCTGCTTACACTGTCGCTGTTTCTGAGGCTAAGATCAAGAAGAGACAGTTGCCTGATCCTACTACTGGTAAGTTTGAGATAGATATTACAATGAAATTTTATTAGTATTGGATAACAAATAATCCTACATGTTTTGACAACAAATACTGTTAATAACCCTCCTTTTGGGTTTCGCCGCAGTTGGTTAAAAATATGTATAAATGCACATTAATAACTGTTGATGACTACTGTACTGAGTTAGCACAGTCTAGTTATATTTCAAACGAAGCTGAATGTTGTGAATCTAATTGTTGCTTCCATTCTGACAATCAAGAGTAACAAAATTTCAAATAGTGTCTCATAAAATGACTATTTTCTATTTTGACAGTTAAGGCTGCACTAGAGAATATCACTAACATTGCCTTTTTTCTTGCAGAATGGACCACAACATTAATCAAGTTTCTCAAGGATCAAATACCTAAACTGGCTGAACATTACCAGAGTGCAGTTCCTGGAAATGTGTCTGATAAGACACCTCCATCACAATCTGGCCAGGGTACTCCCAGCCACAATTCATCTGGCAACCCACCCGGGAGCTCCACACCCAACTCTACTGTGCCCAACTCTATGCACTCTCCAGGAAATTCTAGCAGTAAGTATAATCATTTATGACCCAAAAAAACCCTTTTTTGTTTTCGAGGAGAAACCTTCAAAAGGCGATCGGTCTTTTGGGGAAAAGACCAGGAAGTGTGGGATTTTTACCTCACTAAAACCACCTTGGTGATAATAATCCACATATGAGAGGAGACTTATCCGGATCCCCTTCTGTGCTAGAGGGACTTATGAAGAATGTAACTGTACAATTCCTCATCTTACATTGAAATTGAAGAATCCTCTGACCAGCCAGACGGCATGTCTGGTGGGCCAGTATATGCATAAACTAATGTGTTGATATTTCTGCTTCCACATTAAAGGAATGTGTCATCGGGTGTTGCATAGTTCTTATGTAGCAGTGGTGCGGTGTGTGTGCGGTATAGATGATGCTACAAGATAGAGCCATCTAAGGTATGGCCTGGCACTGCTTTGGGTCCTGGAAATGTTCTTAGCACTGAAACCCATAGTCACTGTGCCTAGAAACTCGTGATTCCCTGTGGTGTTCTAACACCCTTTTAGGGATAAATAAAAGTAAAAGTGATGTAATTTTTGCCCAGCTCTCGGATCTATGACTCCTGGAGGGAGCGACAGCACAGACTGGCGACAAGCACTCAAGCTCTGGAACTACTGTTGCCGACTCGCCAAATATCTACTGGACGAAGGTCTGCTCGACAGGCACGACTTCCTAAACTGGATCATTGAGCTACTGGATAAGAGGGCTCCTGATGATGGACTGTTAAGGTATTTAGTGATTTTTTTAATAGATATTAATTAAGTTTGAAATACTTTTATCAAAGTAGAGAACTAGAAACTCATAATGAGCGACAGTGAACAGCGTCAAGTACGCATTCACAAACACGGCATCCTTTTTTAGATTTTACCTATATTTTCGTCAGTCGCCTTCTATGACACATCAAATTATATTCAACAAGCGGAAATCATTGCGATTTAATAGTTCCCGCAGGCGCCCTTGTCTCATTCGGGGATTTTTGTCGCAAAATACAAAAAAACACCCGAAAAATATAACGAAACAAACCATACAGACAAAACCTTATTCCAAAATAAGAGCCACATGATGACATGACGCGCTCTTGTTATAATATCTCCTGTTTCCCCAGGTTATTCCTCCCGCTAGCGTTACAGCACATGTGTGAGTTCATTTGCTGCGAGAGCCTCTCCCGAAGACTGGCGACCTCCTGTGCCAAGAAGGCAGCAGCCATCTGTTCCGTACTGTCAGATACTACGCTGAGGACTCTCAACCAGCCCGCAGTGTTTACTAAGATTGTTGACAGGAATACAGGTGAGAATTGTAGAAATAAGTTTCAATAAGTTCACTGTTTAGTTGCGGTTGTGATTGGTTGAGGCAACAACAAGAAAAAAAAATACAAAGTGACGAAAATTTTATTCTGGACGCGGAATTGGCATGATTGAGCTAATCACGAGCCAAACCGAGCTTGCAACTGAATTACAAGCCAGTTTCCGCCGTGAACGGATGGAGCTCAAATAAACACACTTTTAGTTTGAGACAATGCATTATTAAGACAGATATGACTTAATCCTGCATCCAGGATCGTCTCCCCACGAGAGAACTTCTCAGCGGTTAAGAGCATGGACACAAATCTTTGTATACTTGTTCAATGTGGATAGATAAACCTACTTTTCTTATTTCCATTTTAATAAATTAGCTTGTCTTTTTCTGGATGTGCTTAAAGCAATTTCTGACAGGCTCTAGTCAATTTCTCGGTTAATCGGTTAGGTACGTATGATTGAACATTCTAAAAAAATTAACCATTTATTCCAGAACCAAACGTCGCCCCAATGTCGCCAGCACCCGACACAAACGTAGACGTCAAGCCAAACATATCTCAAATCAAACGAGAACCAACTCCTGTGGAAAGTCAGGGGACACCCAACCCCAACCATTCGCTAGGCACGCCAAACCCCACCCACTCTTTGGGGACGCCAAACCCCAATCATTCGCTAGGGACCCCAAACCCCCCACAGCCGATGGATGTGCAAGTGAAGGAGGAAAGGGCTTCCCCTGCCAGAGAGACAAAGCCTACACTGCCCATAGTGCTTGCTGCGGCCATGAATCCGGTGCAATTAGGATTCGGAGAGATACTCAACTGTAACTACCATAGAGATGTTATTATACAGCTGGGAACGGTACTGCAGGTACGGATCATTGTATTATGGTGTTTGTTAACATATAAATAAAACGAGTCACCTGCACCACTGGAGGCTTGCTGATGTGAGAAGATTTGATTGAAATGTGTTAGGTCATTTGTACCCCTGACTATAATCTTACAGACTGAATATAATCTTCATCTCATCTCTTTTTTTTAATATTAACTCTCGATCTCAATCTTGCCCTGAGGACAGAGAACTCCAACTACATACCTTAATAGGTTGTGTGACTTTGCCACTTTTTTTTTTTATTTAATCAAAGTAAAAATTAAACTTACTAAATAAAACCGACATGCTGTTGAAGTAATACAGACTCCATAACATTTATCTTTTTGCTATTCTTTAAAAGGCAGTTAATTTTCAAGTTAATACTATTTACTCAACAGATCATTTGCATCGAGTGTCCAACAGCGATGGTGTGGTCGGGTTGCGGCTCCTCTCTACAAGGGTCGCCACTAGACCTGCTGCCGATACCCCCATCTGCTCTGCCTATGCCTCACATGGACACAGCCATTACAGAGGAGCATAGGAAATTGGTACGTATCATTACCAGGGCCCCGAGTCTGCTATTCAATAGTGTCAGAATGGTCTATCATTGATCTCATAATTGTTGATTTTGACTACACCAAACTTGTCAAAATCAACAATATTATGAGATCAGTGATATATCATTCTGACACTATTGAATAGCAGACTCGGGGCCCAGGTGGCGCGATATCTATGAGGAAGACCTAGTTCCTTAGCTGGCTTTTGAGGTGAAACAACGGGCTGTTTCACCATTCGTTACTTTTTTTCTCGGCTCTTAAATGTCGTACCGTGACATCTAATGTCAAGAATTGGGTTTCAAGCCGACTGGTAGTTCCAGAAATGTATGCGTTCACAACAATCATCATTTATTATGTTAGAATATTTAATTCTTTTAATGTTAGGTGTACGAGGCTGAACAAGAAATCTCGGCAAGAAGTAAAAAGGCTGAAAGTAAATGGTGCACGGACAAGTGGCAGACCAGTTCGCAAGGTATACTATGCTTTGTAAATCTTCTATTTAATACATCTTTTATTTATTTTGCGTAAAGAAAAGCGCGACAGAATGTAACTTTTTTTTAAATTACTGATATATGTTATTCCTATGTAATTTTTAAAGACTAAAAGTAGTTCCCATAAAAATAAGTATTGGTTACAAATAAATGTGAAAAAGTCTGAAAGATCGCTTAAGACTTTTTGGCAGCTTGTATGACCTAAACCTCTTTCCAGCGCGAGTACTAGCAGTTTTAGAAGCACTAGACAGGCACTGTTTCGACCGGGTGGATCCTAACAATAATCTCGACACGTTGTACAAAGAAGTGTTCGCGAATTGTCCTCCGCCTTCCAAAGATAACAGTGATACCAAAGATCCGGTAAGTGATACCAAACTTTATTCGTAACGCATACAGTGAAGCTAAGCCTATTTACGTGCGAATACAGTTCAGATTTGATTAAATATTGTTTTGTAATTTTAATTTTGTCAAGTTGCAAGATCTTCTATTCCCTCCTTCCATTTGTACCGTCTGTTGCCATGCTATGTTTTTGAATAGGATAAGATTAATATAGTCTGGTTTATATCACTGTCCATATTTTTGCTAATCTTATTAGAACGTTGAAAACTGGTTTTTAAAGTAAATATTTGAACATCGACCATCGTAGTAGCCCAGTGTAACCCAATTGTTCGTTGGACAGGAGTGGGCGTGTCCGTACTCCGTGGTGCGCGTGGTGTGCTCGTGGGCCGTGTGCGGCGCGCGCTGGGGCGAACACCGCGCACAGGCGGCCGCGGCCTTGCTGGACCGGCGACAGCACCACACCACGCACCACCACCACGACCATCACGCCACAGGTCACCTTTATACCTACTCACTGCTCGTAGTACTCATTGTTTTATTTTATTAATTTTAAGAAAACTTACCGAAACATTTAAGTATTGAGAGTTAATATAGAAAGGAAGGCCAATTACAAGCTTCTTCTTATATATAAAAAATGTGTGTAAAGTCACAGGCCGGATTCTACCAAAGCAAAGACTAGTAAAGCGGTGCAAAAACGCTCGAAATTTAACTAATCACATTGGTTGTCTATGCTAAAGCTCATCACAGATTGCAAGTGTTCCTCAATCATTTTGTTTGCTAATGTGTAAATCCCTTTTTTGGGTATACCTAACTGAAGATGTGTTTTTGTTACAGGATCAGATGACAAAGAATCCATCAGCTCCGGCGCAGGTCTTTACAACGGACCGCCGATATTTCAGAATCTCCTACTACGCTTCCTTGACAATGACGCCCCGGTTCTAGGTAAGTCAGTTTAAAACAGAAGCAACTCGCGAATTGCTACAGCGACTGCGACGAAAACAAATTGTTTAGGGCACTTTTTTACTCAAAAAAGTTTGGTCGCACGACTAGGCGTACGAGCAATTTTATCCAAGAAGCAACTTTGATACAAAACGTATTAATGCCTGTGGTCGTGTACAGGCGGAATATTGCAAATGCCCATTACAAAAGGCCAAGATATAAAAGGCAGTTGCAAGGCAGATGTGAGTGGTAACGCCAGGAGGTAACGCCCCAAAAGCACATACACCTTATTGTCGCGTACATAGTACTCGCGCAGCGTGCGTGAACGTGGACGAGGCGAAAGGAGTGTAGGTGTGTAGGACGTAGCAGGTGGCGTTCTGTGGTTACTGTTTACCCCTATGTGTTAAGTTTATGTTTTTGTATCTGTTTGTTTGTCACCTGATCAAAACAACAACTGCCCCAATACTATGACAATAGAATCATGTCTATATATAAAATGCAAAAGTTTGTGAGGATGGATGAATGTTTGTTACTCTTTCACGTATAAATTACTGAACAGATTTGGATGATATTTAGCACACATATAGTTAATAACCTAGATTTACACATAGGATACTTTTTATCCGGGTAATAATTATGATCCCCTGGGACAAGAAACTCCACGCGGGCGAAACCTTTCCTATCTAAATTCTCACTTCCCTTGCAGACGAGAGCCCGAACTCTCCACCGGGCAACAGACAGCAGTTCGCCAACTTGGTGCACCTGTTCGGCGAACTGATCCGACGCGACGTGTTCTCGCACGACGCTTATATGTGCACGCTTATTTCTAGAGGTACGTACAATGTTGGGATTAAAAAGCAAACTGGTTCCATCACCTTAAAGTATATAATAGGGTAGTTAACAAAAAAAAAACTAAAAAGACCGTCAGATAGATTTCCAAAAAATATTGAACACGTATTTCTTCTTTTTTCGTGTAAACAAACAATGAAGACGATACAGTGCTTTGAAAACTCGTGTGACGTCATTTTCTGAGACATTAGTATGACATTCTTAAGCGATCAGTGACGCCACAACCCCCCACTCAAATCTTTGACGCGTTCTATCTTCGTCAATTTTTATTGATTTGATAAAACAAAAAATACGTATCCAATATTTTTCGATAATCTAACAGACGGACTAATTAGAATCATATTGTTATAAGTCGGTAAACATCCCTATTATGATGCTCGACCCTCACCTGTTATCTGAAGCATGTTTTACGTTCGATTCTCAGATCGGGCAGTGTTACTGGGTTTTCTTCGTAAATTACCTAATATACCAGGGAGTCTAGATTTGTTCGCGGTTGATGGCAATAGGCTCGCCCCCTTTTAAATGGGAAGTAATAGGTACATCTCTAGCCCTACCTAACCCCTCGGGCATTACAGCCGTGAACTTATGTTAAGCAAGTTAACACTGTGCATATATTATCCAGGTGATCTAATATCCCCAACGGAGCCGACGTCGACGGCTGGTAGCGGCGGACACACGGTGGCGCCACCTGCCAACAGCACCGGTACTAACCACAACATGGATGACGATATTTTTGCTGGTATTGATCTGAAGCCTAAAATGGAGGTCAGTATGAAGATACACTCAAATTATTGTCTTATTTAGCCTCTGTTCGCCTTTGAGAAAGAACCTGCCGCGTTGTCGATTCTTGCCTAATTGTATTCACTAAGTGATAACTTTCGTCCATCGTTCCTACAAATTATATAGTCTAATTTACAAATAATACTACTTCGGATCATTTTCAATGTCGAATGAATGCGTGGCAAAACTGACATGCATCGTTAGTGTTAAAGTGAGTATGTGCATTGTTAGTGGTTAAAGGAGTTGTATTTCAGGAGCAAATTACAAAAATTAACCTTATTTCCCTGAAACTAAAGGCTTATGACACGCAATCGTGTTTTGTAATATCTGGCGAGGATGCACGACTGCAGAAAAAAGATACCATTATCACTAGAGTAGAAATATTTCTACTCTTGTACCATTATACTGTGTCATTAGACCGAATTCACCTTGTTTCTCGCTAAGCTTTTGGTTAACTGTCGAAATTGAGTTTCCAACTCTTTGCCCATTCTTTAATACTATTGTTTCTATAGGAGAACGTTCGAATGGACTTAGACGACTCAAAAATAGACGATGACCTCGACAAGTTGCTGCAGCACATTAAAGAAGACCAACAGAATTCTATGGACGCTCCTGATAGCCCGAAAGACCCTGGGGAGCCTTCACACAGGTCAGTACATACAATAAGATCGACGAGTATTATAGATTCAGACGGTCACCGCATTGTGGGCGGGAACGCAATGCGTGGATAAATGTAAATGTTTCCATTATTTAAAATAGTGACACTAGCCCTATTAGGAGATCGGATAAAAAAAAACATCCGTCAGAGAGATTTCTAAAAAATATTAAATACATATTTTTTCTTTTTTACATAAACAAATAATGGAGACAGATACAGTGCTTAGAAAACTCGTGAACTCATCGAAAACGTCACATGTCAGTACTTTTTTACCTACAAATAACGTCACAACCCCCCACTCATGATCTTTGACGCGTTTTATCTTCGTCAATTTTTAATAATTTGATAAAACAAGAAACACATATCTAATATTTTTCGATAATCTAACTGACGGACTTATTAGAATAATTTTTTTTGACTCAGTCCGATTAGCAACAATTTTGACCCTGATAACAATTGGTTCCAAGAGTTGTTTTAGAGTAATCGGACTTTTAATAAGTCGAGTCGAGGATGCGTAGCGAGGGTTTTATATAAAACTAACCAATATTAAAGCCCCTTTGTCACATTTTGAGCAAAGCTAGCTATGTGATTGGTTAATTTTATACACATCTATCGCTGCACATCTAACGTAAATGTACTCAAAACACTACATTATTTTATGTATCAGCGGGGTGCAGAGTACGCATCGTTTTGACTGTATCGCATATTCGCAGACTCAGTATCTCGCAGCTAACTTCCGAGCCGCAATAAAGTTTGAACAGAACTAGATATATCTGTATTTTTGCAGTGTCAACTCACCAATGATGGGACCAGGTGGCATGACTATCCCGGGTATGCCGTCTATGAGCATGGGACCAATGTCTGTACCAGGTACGTTACTTATCACATCAAAAACTCTTAATAATTACAGCCTATATGTATACAGGGTCTTAAGGAACCCTTTACGAACCCGTCAACCAAGCATTAGGTACATCAAACTAAGTACCAAAGTAAGTGCAAAATCGCATTTCACGGTAAAACTCAATGTAGCACTCTTAGAACATTCTGCTAGTGGATTCTTTAAATAGTAAACGGGTTATGGAGGTAATTAAAGCTATAACCTGAAAATCTAGTATTTTCAAAAACAACTGTGAAAAATTTGGAACTTTGACCCCCAATATCTCCATAACTAGGAGGTTCCCAGGTATGGTCTAGAACAAAAAAATGATCGCAGTGACGGGGAGAACAAATGCATTTCGCTTTCGTTAAGGTTACTTTTACACCCTTTAAACGTTAACAGTGTTTTCGTATCTGACTTAACTTCAGTCTAATCGAGCGTAATCCTTTGCCAAACGAATACGTAGAGTAGACGCTGTGTTATAATAGCATAGTTAGCACACAGACAATCGTTCATGTGACGCTAGCGCAGCGTATGCGTGTATGCAACATTTCCGCGACGTTCTGACGGACGAGTTCAATGAAACGACACTCGAATAAAAAGAACTGATTCTTTTAACCTTTTGATCGTCACGGCCGACAAATGAAAACATGCCCAACACGCCACCGACGTCTATACCCAACAAAAACCGTATTTTTTTTTAATGTTGTAACTGCTGTTTAATACAAAATAGTTTCAAATAGTATAAAATAATGAATTTATTTAAACTTCATGTACAAGAGTGGTACATAGGCAGACTGAATGCCACAAGGCATTCTCTACCAGTCAACATTTGGGTCAAATAGGACAGCACTGTGGTAGAGTACAAAAAAAACAATACCATTTTGTAAACATAATACATAAATTGGTGCATTCTAATACATATATATATATATACAGATAGAACAAATAAACTAATAGATATTTAAAACAAAAGGTTAATAGATTTTTATTCCACACAATTTTTTTGACAGCCTCGTAAGTCTATTGATCGGAAGCGGGACTGCTGTTATGTCGGTCGGTAATATTTGCAAACTACAATTTACAGAAATAAACTTATAATAAAATATATACAAGTATCAAAAAGAGAAGACTTACAGGGCGTCAAAAAATTCGTCCACACCGCTGTCAACAGGAAAAGTGCCCAGAAGGCTGGCAGCATTCCCACGTTGGATGGCAATGGGTATGATGATGATGATGATGATGATAGGACTCCATTTTCCGCACGTAGACTCTCATTCGGTCCATTGTGCGTGGGGGTCCTGGCTATGGGTAATTGTAATTAGGTTTTTTCATCAGGAAATTATCAGTAGAAGCCACGGAGTCTGGATTTGTTCCCGGTCGACGGCAATACCCCATATTACATGAGACTTAAACACAACTGGCACAATGTGGGTGTACAGTCACGAGCAATAATATGTATACAATAGGGTATTTCACCAAAAAAATCTAATAAGTCCGTCAGATAGATTTTCAAAAAATAATGGATACGTATTTTTTCTTTTTTCACTTAAACAAAACATGAAGACGATACAGTGCTTCGAAAAGTCGCGTCAAGTCGTGTGACGTCACAAGGTTAGTACTTTTTTACCCACAAAGTGACGTCAAAAGCCCCCACTCATGACCTTTGACACGTTTTATTGTTGTAAATTTTTATTAATTAGATAAAACAAAAAACACGTACTTATCCAATATTTTACGATAATCTAACAGACGGACTCATTCGATTTTTTTAGTTAACTACCCTATTGGCAAAGTTGAGACGCGAACTGTTCGTGAAATAACGATAACAACGATTTGAACTTTGAGATAATCTACACTAATATTATAAAGAGGAAAAATTAGTTTGTTTGTTTGTAACAAATAGGCTCCGAAACTACTGGACCGATTTGAAAAATTCTTTCACCGTTAGGAAGCTACACTATCCCCATGTGACATAGCCTACTTTTTATCCCTGTATTCACACGGGAACGGGAACTACGGGGGTGAAACCGCGTGACGTCCGCTAGTTTATGATAATATAATTGTTTTCAAAATTTTCGTTTAGTTACGTAACATGAAAGTGAAATCAATACAGTAGACGAAATTGCTTCTAAACGCTGCCAAGTATATACATATTAGTGCTGCTGACTACTAATGGGTACGCCACTGACTAACCTTTCGACGATCACAGGCATTCACAGGAACACTGGTATGTCCACAAAAATATTTGATATTCTACTCCGCACCTCAGGCATCCGCACAACAAGCTCAGGTCCTTCAAGCGGCTGCGGCATCCCACACACAGTATCCCGCCACTACCACTACACGCAGCACTTCCCGCTGCCGCCCGCGGAGCCCGAGCACACGCCGCACGACGCCAACCAGCGCCACATACTGCTCTACGGCGTGGGACGCGCCAGGGACGAGGCTAAGCATGCTGTCAAGAAGATGACCAAAGGTAAGTAAAAAAATAATAGCCTCCTGATCAGAAGGTCTAAATAGTCTTATATAAAGCAATAATTATAATCAAAATACGAATGAGAGGTGCAAAAGCTTGAAGGTCAAAAATTTAGAAACTTTGACCATATTAAAAGGATATTAGGTGAACAAAAACAGGGGAGTTTGTGCGCCTAATTTCCTAATAATATTGAAGAGGCTATTGAAGAGTTTTTTTAACCCAGACTTTTTTTATCAAATAAATTTATGTAATTTACAAATGACTTTTAGTTTCTCTCATCAGTGTACACATTTTTAAAATGACTTATTGCTAAATAGATATTCTGCTACTAGTATAAAGACCATCTGATAGATGGACGTTTTGGTAAATCGACATTTTGCTAAGTAAACTTACGGCTAATTAGACGGTTCGCGTTGTTGGACATTTAGCTACTAAGACCATCTGATCAGGAGGGAAATAATATACCTAAAATGGATATCTCGACTTTATTATTGCGGAAGTAAACATACTCTAACCTGGCCCATCCCTTGGTCTATCTACCTTTAAATAGTATAGTAACAAAGTTTTACTTGTTACAGAAATATGTAAATTATTCTCCAAGAAGTTCTCAATCGACGTAGCTGAAGGTGGAAAAATAAAGAAGCACTCTCGGAGTGAATTCAACTTTGAAGCAGTTACTCAGAAATTCCAGGTAATTATAAAATTACAACTGACTGTTTAGTCCGTCTGTTAGATTATTGAAAAATATTGGCTACGTGTTTTTTCGTATAACAAATTAATAAAATTTGACGAAAATAAAACGTATCAAAGATCGTAAGTGGGGGCTGTTAACGTCACTTTCTGGTAAAATATGTACTAAACACTAAACGGTGACGTCGCGCGACTTTTTGAAGCACTGTATCTTCTTGTCTTCATTTATTGTTTTCGTAAATAAAAAAAATTCGTGTCCAATATTTTTTGGAAATCTATCTGACGGACTCTATCGGAGCTCTCAATTCTCCATAACTTGTCTTAAAGTAATGAGCCATCTTGGGACCTTTTAAGGTGTGTGATTTATTCCTTTCATTTTTGAAGACAGTGGGCAAGCCAATATCCTCTTGGCAACACTCTCCCACCCAGAGGGATAGGAGAGTGGTGGTAACCCGAGATGCTATAAGTTTAGCGCCCCCAAACGATGTTTTTGTGTTGTATGTAGGGTTGGTGTCCGTAGCTCAGCGTCTAAAGTGCGTACTTTCCGCGTACGCATGCTAACAATGCGTCACATATAATTCAAACACAAAAAAAACTTTTTTAATTTCTCTGAGCCATGTTTGTCTCTTTCAGGCAATGTCAATGTACGAACAAGGCGCAGTCTCCTGGGCAGTTGGTAGTGCGGTGTGCGAAGCCCTAGCGGCGTACGCGGCTGGAGCCACCACGTACCTACCGCAGGCTGAGCATGTCGCCTTCGCGCTAGACCTCATGGAGATCGCACTCAACGTGCACGGACTTATTGAGACTTGTATACAGGTACGTACAGTGATGAATAGGACATCTGTAGAACTTGCTCTAATCCCGCTATGTAAAATACGCATAGGAACTTACCAACGCGTGTATCTCCATAATAAAGGCAAGCTTAAGTGATCGTAATGCATATGCCATGACATTTTCTATCGAAAAAAATTACGGACTTCCATTCAAACTTTCATAATCCCTTAGTTACCCAACTACAGTTCGCACAGGGGGACGTAGCCCCTCTCCGTGCGTGGTACATAATCTGCCATGCGTGATCAGTGCAGGTTGACGGATGCCACATGTTTTCGAACTTTTCATTCAGCTTGAGAGCACCGCAGCATCATTTTGATAAATTTGCCCAGCACACTGGGTTACTGTACCGTTCTTTTCGTTAAATAATACATTGGTTATTTTCACTTCTTCTTGTGTGAAGAGAAGTACAATTTATTTTTTGGTCTTAACTCAGCCAAGCTCGGATATTATGTTATGTTATTCAATGACTTTAACGTGTTTGCTGACTTTTGCTCAGCATATAATCAAGTAGGAAAATCGCCAGTAATCAAGTCGGAAAATCTCTAAATCAAAACAGCAAATAATATAGCACTTCTTTCCAGATTCTAAAAGAGTTATCCGAGGTGGAAAGTGCGTTAATCTCTCGCGGAGCACCGAGCAGTGGTCTGGCCGCGCCGCGCGCATACACCTCGGCGTTAGCGCTCTATACCGTCGGCGCGCTCAGGAAGTACCACTCCTCGTTGTTATGTAAGTATACGCGTTTTACCATCTTCGATACCTGAATAGTCGTTTGATTAAGCGTCTATTAAGTCCTTGTTTTCAATTACATACAACTAACTTAACTTTATGCTGTAGTTTATTTTGGAAATTTCAGATTTGCCAAGATATACAGCGTATCGTAGCAAAATAACCAAACACCAGTTTCATGGAACCTCTTCGAAGGACTTTCATCCTTTTACGAGTATCTAGTTTAGGTGATGTGATACGATCAACCTAAAAGCAACGCATGGTGTAACTACACAAATTGTATTTTTCATATTTCTGTTAGTCTGTAAGGTCTATGGTGGTGGTGTTTGGATCTATGGGCCAAAGTTGCCTGAATATAAATGCATGTTGTTCTTTTTGTAAATGTAAGGGTAGTCTCAGCGATTGCTGTAAAGGAAACCCCTTAATACGCACAAATTCTCAAACCTCGCCCTCATTTATATCCCAGTATGCGTGGAACAAACATCAGCAGTATTCGAGCAACTCTGCCGCCTGGTCAAATGTGTGGTGAACCCCGGGGACTGTGGGTCTGCAGAGCGCTGTGTGTTGGCACAGCTACACGACCTGTACAAGGCGGCCGCGCATCTGTGCCACGCGCCTCATGCTGACACCTTCGCTAATGCCTACCCTAAGATCAAGTAAGTATACTAGCTAAGAGGACTTTGAAGTATTATTTATTTGTGTTCACTAGAAACACTAATTCAAGTTTGGAATAAATTAAATCCACTAAATTATCAGTAAGTAGATGAACCACTTTAAAGGGAACGTGCACTCGCCGCTCGAGTTAAGTAAGTCGACATGTATCCTTAACGCTCACGCTACGTTTATTAGTATATCACATAATATAACAGAGGTACTCGTAAATATTCTAGAAACCGACTCGAGTTCATTTTTGAACTTGGATTAACTTTCATTGCCTTAACAACAGTTAAAATTCGCCCACAAAGTCGATCCGCAATTTCTTAGCTGCTATTGGCGAAAATTTAATAAGGAACTTTTTCCGTATATGTACATTGCTTCCTACGTCTGAGTCTGACATCCTTGTCAAACCCATAGTTGCATTCTGCTTCAATCAATGCTGAAGATGTCTTTAATGTCATTCTATATTTGAAAGTGGGCGTTTTGTTAATCAATTTATTAACAAACTGTAGCTGTCAATATATCTAATGGGGCGGACGGAGTCGTGTCAAATCCGACTTAAGTTCAGTCCATGACTAAGAATACCAGTATTTAAATGTGAAAACAACTCCATGTTGATGATGTTCCAATAAGTAATTTTAAATTTTACTTGATAATAATAATCGTTCTTTTTCAGACAAGCTCTGTATTCACCATTGCAGCCGACACCATCAAACTACCCGTACAATCCTCAGTTTTTGAGTGAATTTTTCACTAATCCACGTAAAGGTACACATTTGACAACTTTAATTTTAATTTTTTTATCATTTTTATTGCACCATTTAATGTACGCACGTTGACCAATCAAGATAAACAGAACTAGTTTATGCGGATCTCCCAATGTACAGGAAACCTATACAAAGAAAGACCATGTTATACTAGAATAGGGGATCGGACTGAGTCAAAAAAATATGATTCTAATTAGTCCGTCAGTTAGATTATCGAAAAATATTGGATACGTGTTTTTTGTTTTATCAAATTAATAAAAATTGACGAAGATAAAACACGTCAAAGATCATGAGTGGGGGTTGTGACTACTTGTGACGTCATTTTTGTTCACGAGTTTTCGAAGCACTGTATCGTCTTCATTTTTTGTTCATGTGAAAAAAAGAAAAAATATGTGTTCAATATTTTTTGGAAATCTATTTGACGGTCTATTTTTTTTTGTCCCATCCCCTCTATTGTGTAACTTAATGTGTCGCCGTGTGTACGCATTGTGGAATGCAATAAATGGTTTAATAATTACTATTTTTCTAGGTAAAATAGAAATAGCGTGGGCGCGTCAAGTGGCCGAGTCGCCGGCGAATAGATACAGCTTCGTTTGCTCGGCTATGCTCGCCGTATGTCGGGAAGTGGATAACGATAGGTAAGGAAAACAAAGTTTCTATAAAGCGATTTCTGGCATCAATACAATAGTACATTACTGCCGCGGTCTATAATGACTACTTTGCTGGTCGCGCTGATGATGGCCGACAGCGCAGCGTAGCGCAGCTCCAGGCCGACACAGCGCGGTCAGCGTGCAGCACTTGATGGACGAGCTGAGATAAAGGCCGAGACCGTAGGCCGAGGCCTTTACAGCGAGGACAGCAAGGGCTGCAATGATGGCCAAGCTGAAAGGCCTAGAGCGTAGCTAGGCTAGCTCGAGGCAATCATAGCGTGACCAGCGAAGCAGTCATTGTGGGCCAAGGTTTGTATAGTGCTTTACTCAAAAATGCAAGTACCTAATCTAAATAAAACCAGCAAGTAATTTAAATAAAAAATATATTAATTAACTAGACTTTTAATTAAAATGACAATTATGAAAAGTACAGTTACTAAAATTCAACACCGACTTTCCCGGTTTGATATTACTGATAGTTTGCGATAATTCTAATGCGGTGTTTGACTGCTGGATTATTTCTTCATTTATTACTTCATTTAAATCTTTTTTTTTTTACCTTTAGACGTACAAACAGCTGTGTTTTAAATAAAATCTTTTTGGAATTGATTTTTTAAAACGTTGAAACGTCAAAATAGCGGCCGGCAAAACATTGCCGGCCTGTTAGAGCGGCCAGCAAAACTTTGCCGGCCGCTCCTTGAAACAGACCGGCAAGGTCGACTTTGCTCAAACAAGTTTGTCAAAATAATGACAACATTACATGCATTTTTGAGTAAACAAGTATAATTGGCAGAGACAAAATCTTCGAAAGTCACGTTACCGAAATGTAAGACATCAAAGTTACCTACAATCTCCGCAATCAGCACAACTTTGATAGCTTATATTACGAAAATGTGACGTCGATTAAAACATAAAATAGTGAAGATTAGGCAGGTCAGGCTAATAAATGAAATGCCAACCTTTTTGTAATTAACTGCATGTCAGTCACCTACAAATCAGTTTTGACCGTGCCATGACGAAATTGTACTAGGGAAGTGCAGATGTCCTACCGTAAGTTCTGCACTTGCAGGGTGAACGAGCTAGGCGTGGTGTGCGCGGAGATGACGGCGTGGTGCAGCGGGCTGGCGGCGGAGTGGCTGGGCGCGCTCGTGGCGCTGTGCGGCGCGCAGCACTACCCCAGCAACGCGCCGCACGCCGCGCCGCCGCTGTACCCCGACCTGCTGCTGCACCGCGACCTGCACGACGCCGCCGCGCACGACGCGCTCGCCGTCTTCACCTGCATACTTGTTGGTGAGTCTCTCTTAACTCAACGTCTTCTTCGAGACATGGTACCGCTGCTACGAGCTATTGTTTACTCGCGGAAACTCGTAAGACCTTTCACGGCCCAAATCCAGCGAGTTACAGTTCGAACAAATTATCTTGGCAGGTCCGAACTTCGTGCAGAACGCTGCGCAGTAACATTTATTAGGAACCAAATGGTGACATGAGGTGAAGTTCGGGGGGCGGAGTATAGGCTAGAGATGCACCTTACATAAACACAATCAATCCTCTATACGATCAAATATCGTAATCGATTAATTTTATTTGGAATACGTTATTATTAGTGTTTAGAAGATATTTAAGTGAATACATTAACTAATAAAGTGAATTTAATCATTAATAATTGAGTTTTCGTCTTTATTAAAAAAAAATGTATAGTAACTTTATGTTTCCTCTGTTAAAAGACATGATTTACTTATATTTTAGAAATCTATTACAGACTTCTTGAATAACGAATGTTTAAGAATATTTAAAACCTCAATATAAAATTAAATAGAAACATCTTTTTATTACTTAATTTCAATCGATTCGAAGAATAATCGATTAAACGACACCCATTGCACATGCACATGCACATCTCTTTTTGTTAACTTCGTGACCTTCGTGCAAGTTCGGCAATATTCGGTACGAGGTATTATATCTCAGTCACACGACAGCATTTGTTTGGTGTTTGTGTTGCTATCTCTGTCTTGAGCACATTCGATTAGAAAAGTTTTCGTTGTGTTTTTGTTTGTTGTTTTTAATATTACTGTTATTTTTTATTATTTGTTAGAAAAGTTAGTGGGCACTTATTTCGTCAAATATGCCACCAAAGTATAGTAGTGTTTTAAATAGCAAGGCGTGAAAAAATATTTACGATTTAACTCAGTATATGAAAGGGGAAAAAGAAAATGGAGTTAAAAATGTAGACTAGGTATCTAAAAGTGTTTTGATATTTATTTCATTTGTATTTTCTCACTGTATTAGGTATTTTCTGATCGTATATGTGTTTATCAGGCAATAACAGTTTTCTTCGCGAGTATACATGCGCAAAAGTTCGCAGAGCCTATGTTCAGACCTGCCAAGATAATTTGATCGTACTGTACCAGGATCGTCACAAGGTCGTTGATGCACATTATGGGAGACAGAGGGACCTACCTGTACGAATACTTCAATTTCTTCATTCAGAACTCTAATATTCATTTTGCGAGCACGCTGCCCCGCTTACTACTCGCTAAGTGGCAATGAAAGCTATATTGGTAAGCAGCACATAATATCGCTTCTAAATATTCCACATACACACACATTTATTTAAACAGGTACTTGCTATATTTGCAGTTTACGCCAACGTGACAACAAGCCAACATATCATGCACTAACTTAAAAATTGTATGCAATAATTAATCAAAACTTTATAGCTACTCAAAAACAGATCAAAGAAACACTCATTCAATTTACCTTTTCAACAAATATTCATTCAAAACATCTTGTTCCAGCTCGCCACTGCTTCTCTCTCGAAGACTTCGTCCGCCACGCAGCGTTGCCATCGCTACTGAAGGCGTGTGGTGGAGGCGGCAGTTCAGCCAATGTACCTAACGCACCCTCACCTGATACCGGGGCTAGGCTGACCTGTCATCTGCTACTGAGGCTGTTTAAAACTGTGGATACACCACAGCCGGGTAAGTGAAATATGACTTTGCATCTACGCCGCGTAAACGCTGCGGTCTTGTTAAAGAGACATGTTGTACTTAAATTATGAATTTCCAAGCTGACAAATCGCCTCAAAGACTGCCTTGGTGTTCCTATTCTCCACACGTACTGTTTGATTCTACTCAAAACAAACCAGCCAACCAGTTGTTTCGGGTCTGGGTGTTTGTGTATGTGAGTTTATATGTTCGTGAACGCACCCACGATACAGGAAAAATTCCTAGTGTGGGGCAACGTTTAAATAAAATAAAAAAAGGTTTTTCTCACCAGTCTGCCATAATGTTTCTCACTTCGCAGGTCTATACTCAGTTTCAACATCTCCGGGCCCTGGTGGGGCAGCTGCGGGCGTGCGACTGTCGTGCGACCGCCACTTGTTAGCTGCCGCGCATAAAAACATCGGCGTCGGACCTGTACTAGCCACGCTAAAGGCTATACTTAGTATGTAATTTTCCAACTTATCTGCTATTCTTTTCTGATTATTTGGCGAGGCAGTTTTATTGTTTCACTAGGACTTCGTCGACCTTTATTGTCTTGACGCTTTTCTTTTGGTCACCACTGTTGATTCTGGCTTTCAGGAGTCACAGTGGTTTGGGAATAATGCAGCGGGTTGTCCCAAAAAAAAACTTAGTATGTCTATAAATAAAAAAATAATAATTACTACTTGTGATACTAATAATTTAGACCGTATGAAAATTTTGTTACATTTAACTTGCTGCCGTTTATTGTCATTATGCAATGAACTAAGAGAAACTTGAACTCAATCTCTGTCGGCTCACAGTATTAAACCATCTTCCCGGTAAACTTGAATAAAAATGTATCTGTTACTCTTTATATATCTTTCTTTCGCGCTATATACTAGTTAAGCCGTTTCAGGAATATTATTAAACACGTCTAATTAAAAAAAATAACAAATTCAGTCAGAGAAGAATCTAATACATTTCTCCCTAGTGGTGGGTGATTCAACGGCCCGAGACGGTGGCAAAGCGGGTGGCAAGAAATCTTGTGAACTATCACATATACTGGGAACCAGCGACACGGTACCTACTGACGCACAACTGGATCTCATGTCGTAAGTATAAATAAGTATATAAGTTCTTATATTCATGCCTTGTGTGTGTATTCTGCATAGTAAACAAACATGTGGCATGGTAGCATGCAAGTAGGCGACTTATGGATATTAATATAGGTTGTATTATTGCTTGGCAGCTGTAGAATCGAGCTGTATAAATGAGATTTGAACAATGTGTAATGTTTGTTTACTATTGAGAATACTGAACTGGCATAGTAGTTACCATTGACATCTCGAATTCTCGACATGGTCCTTGAAAAATATATTAATTTTATTCGTTTTATAAAAACGCAGGAACCAGACAATTTGCGGATTTTTTTTGTCATAAATTCCAAAGCAATAATTCCAACAATTTCATGTTATATTTCTGTAACTTTTAAGGTCAGGTTTATAATTAGATTTATATAAAGTAATCAAGGATCATGTCAACTAAAAACCATAATATTATTCATTATTGACTCGAGATATTTTTTTATCCTTAGGATGGTAGATTCAGAGATGAGTGGGGGCCATAGAACTCCTAGGTTTGTTTTTTTGATATTGAGTTACACGGTTGCACATCCTACGACCACGGACTTGGCTTCACTGTGTACTTTTGTACATAATACTCGTATCATTCTGACATGATGTTTATCATTGGCGTAGCTAGGAAGTAATAGAATATTATTAGAAGTTTTTAAACTGACATGGTCACTAACATTATCGTGAACACTGAAAACGGAATATTTACCATCCTCCAATCAACTATGAGCACGGATAAACTGTAGTTATAACGGGTTAGTTTTTATGAGCAGTCAAATTGTTCTACCCTCTTTCTTGTTTGTTTTTTGCGGTCGGTCACCACTGTCACTCACAACTCTATTCTGTTTCCGCCATACGAAATTCGAAATCCGCTCGCTTGTCGGCACTTTTTCGGTTTTTACACAGTTGAACCACTGAATTTCAAGCAGGCAGGCAGACAGTTGAAACCTATCCTCCCAGGTGAGTTCTTCACTACATAGTATAAAACAAAGTCGCTTTCTCTGTCCCTATATCCCTATGTATGCTTAAATCTTTAAAACTACGCAACGGATTTTGATGCGGTTTATTTTAACAGATAGAGTGATTCAAGAGGAAGGTTTAAGTATATTTTTTGCACCCGTGCGAAGCCGGGGCGGGTCACTAGTAATATATATTTGGTAATCTCTATCTCTCTCTTTGGGGGAGCCAAATATCGCGAACTCAAAATAATGGTAATTACGGTAAATATCCTGTTTGCAGTGTTAATGATGGATATCCTTAATCATGTACACCATACAAGTATCATTCTTGAAAGAAAACATTCAAAGAAGTTCAAATGATTAGTAAAAAGATGTATTGGCGACATACCAACACTTTATCAGCCTTTCCTCGTCCCAATCCATGTTACGCCGGTTTAAGCAAAAAAAAATAGGGGATCGGACCAAGTCAAAAAAATATGATTCTAATTAGTCCGTCAGTTAGATGATCGAAAATATTGAATACATGTTTTTTTGTTTTTTCAAATTAATACCAAGATAAAACGCCTCAAAGATAATGAGTGGGGGTTGTGACGTCATTTGTAGGTAAAAAAATTACTGACATGTGACGTTTTCGAGGAGTTCACGAGTTTTCGAAGCACTGTATCGTCTTCATTTTTTGTTTAAGTGAAAAAAGAAAAAATATGTGGTCAATATTTTTTGGAAATCCATCTGACGGACTAATTTGTTTATTTTTTGTACGATCCCCTATTGCCATCCTATCTTCCCTTGTCACTCGTAGAATTCCTCGCACAATCCATACTTTTCCAACGCTACTCAAAACATACGGACAGGTACAGAATTATGTGCTTGTACTGAACGTGGTAAGCGTTTAAGCGTCAGTCTGCCTTCACCCTGTATAAATACAATAACGTCGGAGTCTTTCGCAATTTATACACTTACAATAGAGTAGACAAATACACGGTGCCTCAAAATTCGCATTAGAGTTTGCAAACAACGTCACTAAATACTAAATTTGGTTGTTATATCTCTGTCACTCAGTAAAACGTAGCTACGCCAATGTTCACTCGCTTCGCTTCTCTTCATATGTTTGCTCCTGCCATCATGCTCTCTGTGCCAGGGACGTCTCGATGTGTAGTTGCTTCCCTGTCTGTGACTAGAGGACACCCTATGGTTGTAACGTTTGCCCTTACTAATTCAACTCTTTACTCACAAATATTTACCAAGATATTAATTAATTGTAAATACTTTTTGCCACAAATGGACTGAACTTAAAATATGAATTTTGTATCCTCAATAGCTGGACATAACAGACTTACCTGTATATGTAACTAACACAACATGATTTCGAATTTTAGGATAGGACTTCAACCTAGCAAAGGTTGAAATCGAACTGAAAAAATTATGGCTTTAAAAGTTATATTTGCTGCCTCTAGTTTTGTTGGATGTCAGGGGGTCTAAAATAGCCATTTTGGCAGATCATAATATGAATTGCGTTAAAAAGCAAAAAAATTGACCTTTCAAAACAGTAACTGCGTCTGTGACCATTTTACGAATTTTAACACAATTCATATTATTTTCTTATTATGATCTATTTTACTCAATGGTTGGATGTTGGATGGATCTACAAAAGTGGTCATTTTACCTCCTGAAGTTTGCTAACCAACAACAAAAAAAAAATTAACGTAAATAAAAATCGCAATATTTGTTAGTAGAGAGTAAATGTCCCACTCCACGACTGTGTCGTCCACAGGTTCACGTATGTGTTAACCGACTCTGTGTTTCACCCCTTAATGTATACACTACAGGTCTTTACAGCGACTCTTTGACTAATTCCTCATCTGTTATCTTAGTATTTAGTTTGTAGTCAACAATCTTAGCTAAAAGCCTCCCTTTACGGGCTGAATTTGAACTTTCGCCGGGTGAAAGTACAGCCAGTGCTCTGGATTTCTTGACCCTATCTTTAACGACGCGGAGGGGTCTGGTAGTGCAGAGTTAGCTGTTCTTAAAAATATTTTTTTTTGTTCCACTTGGTCTGGTAGTGCAGAGTTAGCTGTTCTTAAAAATATTTTTTTTTGTTCCACTTTGAAACTAAAGTGAAAGTTATTCCAATTCACTCTCTAGAAGACGACCAATGAGTTCAAACTTAGCCTCTCAATTAAGGTGTGTTTACACAAGCCAAAACTGTGTGCTGTTATTATGAATTGAAGCATGTATTATTTTCCATACATTGGTGTGTAAATGTATGTAAAACGATGCAGTTTTTACTAACAGACATACAGTTTACACACATCTTAAATTTAAATGCGTACCTTTAAAATATCCTATAAATTGGGTGTCAAGCTTCTTCATGTCAATAAACTAAACGCACAACATATAAATAACTAATGGGTTAACTTTGGCATACATGGGTTACATGTCTGTTAAGGCTAGTGCATATTACAGCCCAATAGGGCTGCAACGCGTCGCATTGCAAAATAAAAATATACAAACTTAATTTTATACAGAACTCGGAGAAGAAACCGCATAAAAATCGCTAATATATTTTCTTTCTAAACTCGTGTTTATTTTATTTTTGTGTATTCGTTTAAGCACCTTAGTTTTTATCCTTATTTTTTTTATTAGTATCTTACCGTGGCATGACCTTGGGCCCTATCAAAATACTAGCTCTGCAACTTTTTATAAAATTGTACAGCACCATGCTGAGAGATGCATGCCTTTTGGCGTCGTACATGACCACGTTTCTCTTATTTATAAGGTTTTATATATGTATATATATATAATTTAAGTATATAAATGATATATCATTTTGTTATCATTAATTTAACCATTTCTTGTTATGTGGGAGACATAAACATTATTTTTCAAAATTAGCACGTCTGCGGAGAATCGCTAATTAATTTCAAGACTTTTGCGATGCGTAGCGGCATGGTTGACCCAAATATGCGCTAACCTTTAATACTCTAACCAGCATACCTTCGACAATAGACAGCCGCCAATGATTGCAGGGGTAGCGGCGGCGTTGGTTCCACTCTGCTGGACTCCTCACAGTCCCTCTCGTCGTTGGCTAGAAGAGTTCTAGCTGATATCTGCTCTGAGGAGTGGGTGCTGCAGAAATGTCTGCAGAACCCTGATGAGTTATATCAGCCGGATATGCTGCTTGATACTATGTTGACGCCGAGACAGGCTCAAAGGTATGTTAACTAGTAGTTCATTTCAGAAAAGTATCCGCTAACTACTTGTGTTGTTTTAAATTTTAATAAATTTGTTGGTTGAAGTTTTTATTAAATAAATTTCTTCTTTTACTTATATTATGTTGGGTAAGTATATTTTAAGATTTATTTTATCAGTATCCACACTAATGTGGTATCCATCTTGATTTACTTCGTTTTTTTTTCTAACATACATTCTATGATGTGTTTTCATTAGAAAGTCATACTTTTGTACAGATTACTCCATATGATCTGCTATCCTGAATCAGCGAGTCACACTCACCCGGACCTCGACCAGAAGACCATGATCACACGACTTTTAGAGGTAAGTTATTTGTGGTCATCAGCAGCCTATAATGTTCCCACTGCAGGGACTCAGGCCTCCTCTCTCGAAGATGGATGGGCTATAACCCACCACGCGGGCCCAGTGCGGGTTGGTAGATATATGTCACATGTCCTCGAATATTTTAATTCTAAGACATGTCGGTTTCCTCACGATGTTTTATATTTGTGGTGTTCACTAGAAACACTAGTTAAGGTTTAGAATAACACATCAATTTATCAGGCAGCGGAAGGACAATTTTAAGATTATGTCTCGTCGCTTTCTGATATTTAGGGACCTCAAGGCGCCAATATATAAGCATATATATTACATTATTGTACTTTAATTTTGCTGAAATATGCCTTATGTCGATCAACATCGAAAGTTATTCAAATTAGGCTTTGAATCAGCAATTTTGAATGTCGAAATTGCACAAAACGTTCCCCCAATAAAACTAGTGGAGAAGATGAAAGAAATGGTAGAGTAACAAACTCCCTAGCAACACATCTGTCCGCAGTCTATAAAGTTAAAAGAACTCTATTATACAGGGTGGTAGGTTAAACGACGGACATATTGAAGGAGGTTATTCAGTATTCGATTCTCGTCCTAAATATTATATGTAAAAAAACTATAACCTTAATTTGTGACGTAATTGTTTCTTTTTTGCCATTGTCTTACGGCAGTTTTAAAATATGAACAGAAAAAGGATTATACATAAAATTCATTGATCCGCGCACATTTTCTGTGATAAACGCATGGGTTGCGAGACTTTTCCGAAGTGTTTGGTATGGTTCTGTCTCTTTTTTAGCAGTGTTTTTTTTTCGTTCATAATTTTATTAGTTTCGTGTAAGCGGGCACGCTTACACGAAACAGCAGGTTTCCATATGTCCCTCGTTCAAACTAACATTCTGTATATACAATGCATAAAATTAACAAACCATACATTTATCGACAGAATCTAGAACAATGGTCACTACGCATGTCCTGGCTGGACTTGCAGCTGATGTTCAAGCAGTTTCCGAATGGATCGTCTGAGTTAAGTGCGTGGCTTGATACCGTCGCAAGAGCTGTCATAAACGTCTTCCAACAGCCCGCGCCGCCGCCACCAGATAAAGACAGGTACGCAATAATTTGGTGTTATAGCGAAGCTGTTCGACACTAGGGACAAAACTGTGGGCTCGTCATCACCGTGATCGCGCCTGTTGGAAGGCGATGGATGCTGTTTATGATGGAACAAGCGTGACTAGAAGATGCCTATTCACTCTGGCTTTGAAGGCACTTTTATTCGTAGTAACGTCACAGATGCGCTTTTACCAGTCCATATATTGCACTTTTAAAATATGCTAAAGTAAAGCAAATTTACGCGCATAATACCCTAAATGCATGTAGTATCCATTGATAATGCCATCATCATTTCAGTCAAATGACAAAATATACCTCGCAAAGTTGGCCACAACGACTGGCTTTCATATTAATGTTTTAGTTTTAATGAAAGGCCCACAAT
Source organism: Diarsia rubi (assembly GCA_932274075.1). NCBI lineage: Eukaryota > Metazoa > Arthropoda > Insecta > Lepidoptera > Noctuidae > Diarsia > Diarsia rubi. Next base: position 9,239,021 of record OW026414.1, read on the forward strand.
GGATTTGGCAGAAGAAATGTGGCACCACAATGTAAACTTAGATAGTTTGTTTACAACAAAGATATGATTTAAGAATTACCTTGATGATAATAGCGGTTGTTTTTGAACCAGGACGGGAACAGATCGTGGTGTGGTCAGTACGAGTAAGTGGTCGGAGTCTGTGTGGCTGGTTGCGCCACTTGTCGCTAAGCTACCGGCCGCTGTGCAGGGACGAGTGCTCAAACAGGCGGGGCAGGTCAGTACTTCATTGTCGTCCAACCTTGATCCAAAAAACTCGTGAACTCACGAACCATGGAGGCAGAACCACAGAACGCGACCTGCAACGATCCTTACATACTCCTTTTGCCTAACTACATATGGTCGTATAAAGGTTATCCGATTTATTTAAAGCTGACAAGCTGTCTTTACAGAAACTTTGTATTTTTCTAATCAGTTGAAAGAGATCTAAAAAAAAAAAAAAAGGAGGTTTGTTATAAATATAGCTTTGTAATATGCACTAAATATGTGCATACAGTTTTTGTTCATTAAAAAATAGTAAACTTAACTCGTTTTCTACTGATTATATGAATGTATTTTATAACATCAGATACTAGAAAGCGGTTGGGGTGCAGGCTGCAGTGGTAACTGCTCAAGCGGCGGTGGTGGAGGTGGCAGCTCACACAGAGACTGCAAGAGTCATCAGAGCCCTAGCTATAAAGGGTGAGTTCAACAAGAAAATACTAGCTATGTATAAGAGACTTTGTATAGTTACATTGGTAAGTATGATGTTCGGAGAAAATCACTAGCAAAGGTTAGCTGCGTGAGTTAGTTTGTGTTATAAGGGTTTAACATGCGCCTGTCGGGGCTGCGGGTAGTCCTCTGGTTATCGCGGCCTCGACATAGAGGGCGAAGAAGGAACATGGGTGGTTTTTAGTCAGTAGAAGTCTGACACTCCCTTTCGCTCTGCCCAAGAGCGGGAGGGGTTATTCGATGATTTTACACCCACCAAAAAAAAAAAAAAAAGGGTTTAACATGCAGTGCAGTAGCCAATCGCTTAGCCACTGTGCTAACAGTGCTGTCAATAGGGTAGTTGACAAAATAAAACTAATTAGTCCGTCAGATAGATTTCCAAAAAAATATTGGATACATTTTTTTAAAATTTTTCACGTAAACTAACAATGAAGACTATACAGTGATTTGAAAACTCGTGTGACGTCATATTGAATGACATTTTTTACCAGAAAGTGACGTCACAAGCCCCAACTCATGATTTTTGACGCGTTTTATCTTCGTATATTTTTATTTATTTGATAAAAATAATAAAATAAACACGTATCCAATATTTTTCGATAAATTAACTGACTGACTAAACAGAATCATTTTTTTTTTGTCAGGAAACATCCCTATTCCATATGCCATCCGGCTGTGGCGGATCTTGCCGACCCAAATATTAGTGTAGCACCTCTCACGTATTGTAAAAGTTGTGAAAGCCGTCACAATTCACACGTTCATTTCCCCAGAAGCTTTCTTACCCAAAGCTTTATCTATCTGTTGACAGATCGTCAGGTGGAGGCAGCGGCGGCAAACGCGGCGTCAGTAGTGGAGGCTGCGGCGGCGGGTGTGCGTGCGGCGGCGGCAACTCCGTGCGACTCGCCAACGAGCCGCTGCTCTCGCTTGTACTCACCTGTCTGAGGCATCAGGACGATCAAAAGGTACTTTTAATCGAAACTAAAACGATATTACGCTTTAGTTTAGAGAAAATAATGTTCAAAATTCATTTATGATCTGTTTAGCCTGTTCTAATAATGGTGGGGTCGGATTATATTCTAAACGGATGCAGCTGAATTTTAGTATGGAGTGACTGCCTGTCTGACCTCCACAATCTAGATACTGGTTCACACGATGCTCTTTGGTTAGACTGGTTTTCCGACTGAATTTGACTTCCCGTAATCACAGTTGAAGAACTAATATCAGCGCGGCAGCGGTATAACGGTAACCATCCCTTCAAAAATGGGTGTTATCATCTGCCTATTTTTTTTCCGGACTATATTGGGGTCGGCTTCCAGTCTTACCGGATTCAGCTTATACCAGTATTTTACATGAAGCGACTGCCGATTTGACTTCCACAACCCAGTTTGTACTGGGTTGCTGTTCGTTTGGTTGTCTGATTTTGACAGCCCGCGACCATAGTCTTATCATGTTTTCGAAGCACAGTCACCCATCCACGGATCAACTTCGGCAAACGATTCTAAACTTTGAAGATCCTCCCATACGGTTTGTATTACTAAGCCATCATCACCGATCTACGAATTCCATCCAACAGGAGAGTCTCCTAAGCTCGATCCACGCCCAACTGCAACACTACCTCACACACGCCCGCGAACACGACCGCGCCGCATGCGCCGACAGCTGGCAGGACGACGCGGCGCCCGACGCGTTGCTACTGCGCTTCTCTCTAGCCGGTGGCATGTTCGACGCCATCCGCCGCTCCTACCAGCTCACAGCTGACTGGGCCGTCTTGCTGACGCAGCTGGTGGCTCATCAGCTCATTGATGCGTATAATAACAGGTAACTGGAGGGTACTGGTGATGGTTTGAGTGTATTTCTTTTTTGTTCTCATTCATTCTAAGACTGCTTCCACATTAGGGCCTTAGCAGCGCGATAGAAGCACATTCCTTCATATTTTAAGAACAGCCGTGACAACCCGTTAGTACTTGTTTATAGTAGCGTGACTGTCGCGCTGCTAAAGTTGCCTAAATGTGAAAGCGGTCTAAAAAGAGACTATGATCTTTGAGTTGGTCCAGCTGTTTAACAAAAAAAATGAGTTCCCCTCTCACTCATCGTGAAAACTCCCGACACCCCTCTCTCCTTTATGGGCCCAACCGAAGTAAACGCAGCTTGTACCAGTATCTGGGATCATCGAAAAACAACGAATCGTTCTAATATCATGCTCATTTCTTTTGAAGCATATGACAAGACACCATTTTTATACACAAAAAGCCAACTTCACGTTGGTGGGCCATGGTGCCAAATAATTAATCTGTCTAGATTCTTCCCAACCGAATTGTGGTCGGCTCCCAATCTACCAGTTGGCACTTTCAGGTGGTATTCATACCAAAATTTTCCATGGAGCGACTGGTCACATCAGCTCCACAACCATAGTACTGGGTAATATATCCTACTTTTCTGTCGAATTCGAGAGTTAACTCTTGTCGAAAATATCATTCTGAAATGCAGGCCTTTTATTTGGGGATGGGAAATCATCAAATTAACCCTCCCACTCTGGTCGGAGCGTAAGGAAGTGTCAGACTTGTACTGACTAAAACCCACCCATGTTCCTTCTTAGCCTTTTGTGTTCCGGGGCCGCGGTATCTCGTTCGAACAGTCCTCCAGCCCCAGTAGAATGCAGGTCTAACTGCTACCACCTTTATTTCTTTATCCTGTCCGAGGATCACACACAGGATCTCCATCAAGAAAATTGGCCTGGCAGACAGTGTACCTACAATAAATTAATATAGTTTGTGTCGCAGCAACCTCTTCTCCACTCTCATCGACATGCTCGCCACCCTGATCCACTCGACCCTCGCGGATGGCGGTGATGATAACAACCGGAAACATTATCAGAACCTGATGAAGAAGTTGAAGAAGGAAATTGGAGAAAGACACGGTCCTTCGGTCCAGTGTGTGCGGCAATTGCTGCCGTTGTCTAAGAATACTATTATTGAGGTAATTTTGTGTGTTTCTTATTTTCTTTTAAGTAGATACGGTTACGACGTACACTCCTTTCAATGTTATATTACCACTCAAAGCAGCAACTTAATAACGACCTTATTGTAAAGAATATTAAGTTCTAAAGTTATTTGGCCATCTTGCAATCGTGACAACTTTCTGACAGTGATACAAAGTCACAGGCGAAGCATAACCCTCCTTTTTTCCTCCCCGTTGTCGGGTAATAACTGTGAAAGGTCTGTAGGTATGTCATACAGTCAGTACCTTCATTTACAGTGTTCGTTTTGCGCGATTTCGTAGCCTTTTTTTATTGTCATTCATTTTATTACATTTTAGTTGTGCTAACTCCTTTTCTGAGGCTGATTAATTCTAATGTCAAATCTTATGTTATTTTTGATAATGAAACTTACCAACTTATTTTATTTCTGATTTTGGAGCACTGTCAGCATCACATTGTTGTTGCAAAAATACCTGTGAAATTACTTTTAATTCAACTATTCATGATATTTGACAACAGATTACATATTACTGGAGAATATAAAGCGTGTAAAAGTACCCTTAACGAAGCCCGAAAGGTACTTGTTCTCCCCATCCCTGCGATATATTTTTTGTTCTAGATCATACATGAGACCACCTTAGTTACGGAGATATGGGGGTCAAAGATGCAAATTGTTCACAGTAGTTTTGCTCTTTTAATATAACAAATATTTAAATAAAACAGCTGTTATTTTATTTTAATTTTTCAGCAATCTTACTACCTCCATGATCCGTTTACTAATCAAAGTATCCATTAGTACAATGTTTTACGTGTGTTACATTAAGTTTTACCGTAAAATGTGATTTTGCACCCCTAAAAAAAGTCCCAGCAAAAAAGTTTGCGTAGGGGTACTTAGTTTGATGTACATAATGCATGGTTGACGGCTTCGTAAAGGGCTCGTTTACACCCTGTATGTATTACATATCCATTTCGAAGGTTACTCTCGATAATATAACACCTTACATTGCACGTGTCCATACCTGTTTGTTTTATTCGCGTGCTGTAAATATCAATATTCTACAGGTCATCGCCTGTGAACCCATCGGGTGTCTCGTCGACCAAAAAGGAAACAAGATCACTGGATTCGATAGTGATAAAAAACAGGTAATTCATACATTACATTTTGTCTTGCTACTACGAGTTACCCTAAAATTCACGTAGATATATTTCAAATACCAATTTATTTTCGCAAATACATGATGTGCATACAAAACACAAACAGTGACACGTACACACACAAATCGCACTCGTACAGAGAACCGCGATGCACGCGTGCGCGCTGTGAACACGCAGTGGACATTATGCTGGAGCATAAGGATGGTTGAAAGAATTGGCTATTTGACTAGGAACTAAAAAATCACGAGAACGTTATTTATTTCAAAGAACTAACACGATATGTAAAAAGTAATAAAATCGATCAAAAAATAATTTAGTGTTTACTGATTTTAAATGACGAGCTAGACAAAGACAGCACTACAAAAATCTACTACTTTTATGAAGTCTTTTATATACGGTGCGCTTACTGTTGTCTTTGTCCGCAGGGTCTACGTCTAACAGACAAGCAGCGCGTGTCGAGCTGGGAGCTGGTGGAGGGCGGGCGGAACCCCGCGCCGCTGTCCTGGGCGTGGTTCGCAGCCACTAAGATCGAGAGGAAACCGCTCACTTATGAGAATGCTCACAGGTACGACGGTGATAATGATGGCATCTTGCCGATTTCGGCCACAGCGACTGAATTTAATGACTTTCTAGAGTGATCGTCGAGATCTGTGGTTTGCTGCTCTGAAGAGCTACAATTTTGGCCGAAAAAGTTTCAAGAATAAAGGGACATGACCAATGATGATGTAGGATACAGCTGTAGGTTGTCTAGCTTTAAGTTACAACTATAACTATTGAATCTATATTTGTACGTTTAAAAACCGTCCGCTGGCGGACTTAAAGAATACCACCACCCTGTCTCATCCAGTGAGTGTCGTAAAAGGCGACAAATGGTACACTTAGCATATTTACATTCAAAAGATATGCACAATAGCGATCCCAAGGAGGGTTGTAGTCAGGCATGCACAGCCGGTTATAAAACTATAAGTAGCCAAAACCCAAACTTTAGCCAAAATGTATTTATTAAACTCACACTGAGTTTAATAAATAAAAGATTACGAGAAACAGAGAAATATGGAAGAAGAAGAAGATAGAAAGTGCCGATCCCAAATGAATAAAATTGTCTACTTTACTACTGCTATTATATTCACTAAAATGCTAAGTTATTTCAAAGAACTAACAGAAATAACACGATGTGGTAAAAAAAATAAAACATCGATAAAAAATGCGAGCTGTTACAGGCTTTATACTACGTAACCGTGACGTTACTATGGCGGTATGAAATATGACGTCACGTTTATATAGCGTTGTCTTTGTCTAACACGTGATTTAAAATTGGTTAAAACTAAGCCATTTTCTGATCAACTTTATTACCTTTTTCACAGATCGTGTTATTTCTGTTCGTTCTTTGAAATACGAGTAACATAACATTTTCGTGAATTTTTAACAGTAGTCAAGTAACCATTTGGGATAACTGCAAGAGAATGTTGCTGTTTAAAAACAAATTATTCAATCTAAATTATTTGTTTTGTTACAGACTACTGAAATACCACACGCACAGTCTGGTGAAGCCGCTGAGTTACTATCTAGAGCCGTTACCGCTGCCGCCCGAGGATCTTGAAACTAATGACATTAAACAGGTAAGTCAATACAACACACGAAATTGTTCAGGTCAACCTTTAACCAGTATTTGATCTACAACATTGCCGACCTAAAGTAATTATTAGATAATGGCATGATAATTTTCACAGCTGTATAATGCCGTCAATACAAAAAAAAAACATTGTAAAAAAAAAGGTATTTTTATTAATCGTTTGTCATTCAGTAATATGTTTTTACTCGTATCATTATCTTCAGAAGATAGAACTTTAAATATGTTTTTCCTTTCAGGAACCTGGTAGTTTGGATTCTAGCCCGACCGGCGCCGGGAAAACTAGATCACGAAACGCTCCCTGCAAGAATATTAAGAAGTCGAAACCAACCACACCGGTAACTATACAAAATTTACTAAAATAAAGATTAGACGACACGGTTGGCGCAGTGGCTCAAGCAGTTGTCTGCCGTGCTACGTGTCGCGGGTTCGATCCCCGCACGGAACAAATATTTGTATGGCCTACAGATAGTTGTTCCGGGTCTGGGTATTTGTGTATGTGAGTTTAAATGTCTGTGAACGCACCCACGATACAGGAGAAATTCCTAGTGTGGGGCAACGTTATTAAAAAAAAAAGGGTTTGAAACACCCTTAATGAAACCGAGAGGCACTTGTTCTTCCCGCCATTGCGATGTTTTTTCTTCAGGAGTTTACCTAGGAACCTTCTTGTGGAGATATTTCAGGACCAAATTTCAATTTTTAAATTACATTTAAATACAAATCAAGTAAAAGAATTTATTCGCATAATATGGGTAAATAGATGATAGTTCAAACGTGCATTACATAATACAACAATAAGGATCCTCATAATAACCATTTCTGGTATGCAAAACTTAGAATAAAAGTTGATAACATTTACATAGCCTGTACGCATTTACATTTTGAACTACATACTAATTTAACTAGCTATTATTGCTGATAGGAGCAGAGTAAGTTCGAAACTTTATTTTAAACACTTCCATCCGTCATATTCAATACATCCATCAGGACAATGTTTTCAGGCGCCGAAACTGACATGACTAGTAATATGTCAAGTAACAGTGTATATCGCGATAAGGTTTCTGTTCGTTATCATCAACAAAGATCATTAGCCTTCTTGCAATAAGGTTTTTTTTTGCTGACACTGAGAGGTGGTGTGAGGTGAGGTTAAGGCGCTAACAGCACCGAAACTAGCGCCACCCACATTTTATTTCTTTTACTCTAAAATCACATCAAATTTTAAAAAAATCCAAAACACTATCATGCTAGTAGTAGTATCACCTGTAGTATTTTTTTATTTTAAGAGAATTACTGATTAAAGATAACAGTGGCTACTTTTAGCGGTAATAAGTAATTCTATTAATTTATTAAGTCTAGAATCATGAAAAGTGATTTTAAAAATACTACAGGTGTTAGCGACGATACGTAAATACTGTGATGTCATTTCGATTAGGATAGATTTAGTTATTATTACGATGTTTTTAAGTGTTTCTTAAATTAGCTACAGCTCTGCTTAAACCCTTCGGGTACGATGTTATAGGTGTTGTGCATTCCTACCGCCTGGCGGCGCTAGCTGTAGGTTAAGTACTACGGAACGTTACCATGACGGGAGCCGTTTCGCAGCTTAACCCCCTAAGGATTACAGGCGTAATGTTAAGTGTTGTGCATTCCTGCCGCCTAGCGGCGCTAGTCGTAGGTTTAAGTATTGTAAGGTCAGGTACCATGGAACATTACCATAACGAGAGCCGTTTCAGTATTTTTGTAATTTTAAGGTGTAAATTAAGGTTTTTATATATTGTCTTTGTTTTGTTATGTAAAATAAGTTAGTCCTAAGATTAGGAACATAAGAAAAACCATGTGAGGGATGTTTTACCACTAAAAAACAAGTAAGGCTAATTTTCCCGCGTTCCCACCAGCAGTAAGGTTACCTTTTCCCGCGTAAATGCACTAAAAGGCATGTGCGCATGCGCAGACTATGGGATCGTGATTGGTCAGCGCCTTTAGCAATTAGAATATAAATATGGGAACATTTTCGGTGGAAAAGCATTCCGAATCCGACTGCGACTTAAGTAAGAAACCTGAAGAATAAACTAGAAGAAATACTCCGAAGAAGTGTCATTATTTCACCCTCCACTGCACACTCTCCAGTCGACATCCCGCCAGCAAACCCGCTCCACTCAACATCACAACAAACTCTCACGAGCGCAACAATTGGTCCTTCGAAAGCCGGATTGGGTTCAAGAAAACTGGGAAGATGCCTACGAATACAAGGTCAAGATCAGTGCAGTCGAAGACTACAACTACGAGTGAAAGTAACGCTACTTCGGGTACCACGGGTACCAGTTCGACGGACTGGAGTGTGAATACGCCGAGTGAAGCTACAAGCGCGGCGACTACGAACACGTCGATTTCTAACCGATCGACGCTCACAAGAAGATCGCCGCCGAGCAGCGTACAAGAACTTCAACAACCCGAACTTCATCCCAAGGACAGCGCCGGAAAGGAATCAACATTGGGGGAAGTGACTCATACCACGCCCCCGACCCGCACCAGTGAAGCGTCAATTCCCGTTAACCTAGAAGAGAGTCATTCAACGCCGCAGATTCAAGAAAGAAGTGTCGCAGTGAAAATGCGTCTGAACGATGGAAGCATACCAACGTCCAGAGAAGAGAGTCTGCAGCGGCCTCACCCTAAGAAGTCGACCCGCGATCTAGACTACCATTCTGTTCGCTCGTCGCATAGGAAGAGAGCAGAAGCGCAAGCAAGAATGACCTTGGCACTAAGGGAACTACAACTGGCCGAAGCACGATCAAAAGTTGCTCAAGCCGAACTAGAACTTCTGACTGCAGAATCAGAAGAAGAAGATGGTGCCGGACAAGAAGAGCTGTATGAACGAACTCAAGAGGTCGAACACTGGTTCATTACAACCGGGGACCGACCTAACAAGAATCAGAGGCCGACTGAGACAGAAGAAAAGAAGAGCGACATGCAGGAGTTGGCTTCAGTCATAGTCAAGCTATCCGAGAAGTCACGTGACACCGTTTCATCGAAGCACGTCGAACTCCCTCACTTCAGCGGGACCTGTGAAGAATGGTTGGCTTTTAAGAGATCATACGAAGATATGGCCGCTTCGTTCAGCAACAACCAGAACTTAGCGCGCCTAAGAATAGCAATCCAAGGAAAAGCTAGAGAAGCCGTCCAAAGCCTGCTGTTCACTGCCGAAGACCCTCGTGAAGTAATCAAAGGTCTGGAAGCAAGATTCGGAAGACCTGGAGCGCTGGCATTAGCTGAACTAGAGAAGATGAAGAACCTGTCAAAAGTCGGCGAAACCCCAACCGACATATGCGTATTCGCAAGCAAAGTGAAGAACGCCGTCGAGACAATCAAAGCCTTAAAGAAACCACAATATCTCAGTTCTCCTGAAACGCTGAGAATTATCGTCGAAAAAATGCCAACATCTATGAAGTTTCGTTGGTTTGCCTATCACAGAAGCAGAAGAGAAGAAGACATGCAAGAACTACTCCTTGTCGAAGCGTTTTTAGAAACAGAAGCCGATATGTGTGGGGACTTTGCTCCACCTGAAGTGCCCTCGGAGCAAAAGAAGGGAATAAGAAGACCCGTACATTCAGTGCAAGAAACATCGAAAGAAAACTACAAGAAGTCATGTCCATTCTGCGAAGAAGAGCATTTCCCACTAGAATGCAAGCAGTTTAAGGAAGCTAGCCTAAATGAAAAATGGGATATGATCAAGAAGGCTAGGATATGCTTCAAATGCCTTCGGTTCAAGCACTCAAGAATCAACTGCAAAGCTCCAGTCTGCAAGGTGTGCAAAAGATGGCATCATACAATCCTGCACTCTGACAAACCACCAGTTCCAGTTGAAAAAGAAGACAAAGGCAGCACGTCAGAAGAAAAGGTTGCTTCAATCCACAACGCAAGAGGAGAAGAAAAGGCATACCTGAAGATCATCCCAGTGGACCTCTATGGTCCGAAAGGCCAAGTCCGAGTCCTTGCATTATTGGACGAGGGCTCAACAGTCACACTATTAGACGCATCAGTTGCTGAGAAGATTGGACTCGAAGGGAAGCAAGAAAAACTCACAATCGAAACAGTCGGCGGGAAGGTGCTAAGAAAAGATAGCTCTCAGAAGATCGAGTTCAAAATAAAAGGGGCTCACAAAAGACAGAAGAGATCTATCATAGCAAGAACTATCGACGACCTGAAGCTGTCCGAGCAATGTATAAACAAGGACACTGTGAGAAACTGCGAACATCTAAGGGCAATCGAAAGTCAACTCCTCTACGTCACCGATAGACCCAAGCTGCTGATAGGTCAAGACAACTGGGGGCTGATAGTGACAAGAAGACTGAAGAAGGGCAAACCATCCGATCCTGTAGCTTCCCTCACTTACCTAGGGTGGGTGTTACACGGATGCGAAACAGGGGCGACTGCCTTAGTAAACTTTACTCACTACGGCAGATCGACCACTGAAGAAGAAAGTATTGAAGAAATCGTCCGAGAACATTTTCAATTGGAATCTCTCGGTATTCAAAATCGGTCGCCAACCAATGACAGCGACAGAAGAGCATTAGAAGTTCTCGAGAAAACTACAAGGAAACTGTCAAGCGGTCAATATGAAACAGGACTTCTGTGGAAAAAAGAAGATGAAACTCTGCCCAACAACTACAATCTAGCAAATCGACGCCTGATCAACATTGAAAAGAAGTTGGATCGAGACCAAGAAGCTAAAGAAGACTACGAAAAGCAGATCCAGAGTCTTATTGAAAAGGGTTACGCGGAGAAAGCTACGAAAACATCAACTAAAGGAAGAACATTCTACTTACCCCACTTCGCAGTCGTGCATCCTATTAAGAAGAAGCTGAGAATAGTGTTCGACGCTGCTGCCAAGTTTGAAGGGAAGAGCCTGAATGACTCCTTGCTGTCAGGCCCAGACCTATTGCAGTCACTATTTGGCGTACTACTGCGTTTCAGAGAAGGACCAGTGGCTGTCATGGCCGACATCCAAGATATGTTCCTTCGGGTCAAAATAAGAGAAGATGACCGAGACAGCCTCAGGTTCCTGTGGCGTGGAAACCGAAGGACTGGCAAGCCCGAAGAGTACAGAATGTCGTCAATCATCTTTGGAGCAGCGTCATCACCAGCAACAGCTATATATGTGATGAACAAGAATGCAGAAGAATTCAAGAACACTCATCCCGACGCAGTAAAAGCCATAAATAGAAACCACTACATGGACGACTATCTACAGAGCTTCGCGTCTGCAGCTGAAGCAAAGAAGATATCAAAAGAAGTCAAAGATATTCACGCAACAGCGAACTTCCATCTAAAGGGTTGGGCCAGTAACAATTCGGGGGTACTATCAGAAGTAGAAGACACCAATACAGAAGATTCTCTGCAATTGACAAAAGAAGAAAAGACTCTGGGGCTAAGATGGCTGGTAAAAGAAGACACACTAGCTTTCAATATTGGGCTGCGTAACACGTCAAAGGACCTGCAAGACGGTTTATGGACTCCGACAAAAAGAGAAGTTACAAGCGCAGTGATGTCCACCTTTGACCCAATGGGCTTCGCAACACCAGTCTTGATACAAGGAAAGAAATTAATTCAAGACATCTGGCGAACAAAGATAGACTGGGACGAACCTATCAACGAACCACAAAGAGAAACCTGGATGCACTACCTAGAAGAAGTATCAGCGTTAGCAAATCTGAAGATTCCAAGATGCATCTCACCCCGCGGCATAAAAGGTCAACTGCACACGTTCACCGATGCAAGTGAAGAGGCCTACGCCGCAGTTGTCTACTGGAGGACAGTCGAACCCAACGGCAAAGTCCATGTCTCCATGATCGCCGGCAAAGCAAGAGTAACGCCGACGAAACCAGTTTCAATTCCGAGGTTAGAGCTACAAGCAGCCTTGCTCGGCAGCAGACTAGCCGCCACGGTTGAAGAAGAGTCTGAGCTGGAAATATCAAAGAAAACTTACTGGACAGACTCCAGCACGGTACTGCAATGGATACAAGCGGAACCCCGAAAATTCAAAACTTTCGTGGCCAATCGCCTAGCAGAAATTGAAGAGAAGACCAAGCCAGAAGAGTGGAGATGGGTACCGACTAAAGAAAATCCAGCTGACGACGCCACAAGGGGAACTCCAATAGAATTTGACCACAGCGCTAGGTGGTTCAAAGGTCCATCATTTCTCCGTCATCCAGAAGAAGAGTGGCCTTTTCACGACTTCAAACAAGAAGGTATCATGCCAGAAGAGAAAAACAAACAGAAGGTGATGGCGATCAAGGCTACAGAAGACACCCTTCTGGACCCAGAGAGGTTTTCAAGCTGGGAGCGACTACTGCGCACTACGGCCAGGGTGGTTACCTTCACATACCACCTATTGAAGAAGGCCCGTAAAGCGACTACCGCCGCCACTCGCCAGAAGGACGATACCTGGAAACCTCAGAGAAAAACCCAGAAGAAAGATACGCCGACCTCAAATCAACCCGCCACCCTTAACAAAAATAAGCGGCTGTACCTTCCCCTAGAAGAAGAACACTTAAAGAAGGCCGAAGAATTACTTATAAAAATGAGTCAAAACGACAGTTTCGCTACAGATATAAAGAATATAAAAGCAGAAAAACCCTTTGAAAACGCAAGTCGACTCAAGAAGATCGATGTTTATATTGGAGACGACGGAATCATCAAGTTAAGAAGTAGGACGCCGAAGTTCAATGATGCAAGCGAAAGAAGAATGAATCCCATCATTCTAGACGGAAAACAGAAGATAACGCGTCTCATTATACAACATTATCACAAGAAGTTTCTTCACGGAAATACTGCTACAGTAATGAACGAGATTCGTCAAAAATATTGGATCCTGGGTCTAAGAGCGACTTTAAAGGCGGTCGCACACAGCTGCCAATGGTGCAAGACAAGGAAGAGTCTACCGGACATACCCCCTATGGGAGACCTACCGAGCGAGAGACTACAACATCATCAGTTCCCATTCACTTGCGCAGCCGTAGACTACTTCGGGCCAATGCAAGTCACCGTCGGAAGAAGAACTGAGAAGCGCTGGGGGGCATTATTTACCTGTCTCACCACCAGAGCCGTACATCTAGAGTTAGTGCCCTCTCTTAGCACAAGCTCGATGATTATGGCACTTCGACGAATGGCAGCCAGAAGAGGAACTCCAAAGACCATATTCAGCGACAACGGGACAAACTTCGTCGGGGCCAAAAGGGAACTGGAAGAGGCCGCGCAAGAGAAGGGCATCAAATGGAAGTTTATTCCGCCAGGAGCCCCGAATATGGGGGGCGCCTGGGAGAGACTCGTGCGAACAGTCAAGACGGCGTTGGCAGTGGTTCTCCATGAAAGAAGTCCACCCGAAGAAGTACTCCATACATTAATGACCGAGGTCGAGCACATCGTCAATTCTAGACCCCTCACCTCAGTCAGCATGGACCCTGAAGACGAAGAAGGTCTAACCCCGAACCACTTCCTGCTGGGGAGATCCTGCGGAGCAATGGCACCGGGAGAATTCGACGACACCGAGCTTATAAGGAAGGCAAATTGGAGAACCTCTCAGAGACTCGCAGATCATTTTTGGAAAAGATGGATCAAAGAGTACCTACCTCTCCTTATGCCAAGGAAGCTCGAAGGAAAAGAAACCAAAGACCCAAAGGAAGGAGATATCGTGTTAATAGTGGACGCCACGCTACCACGAAATTCATGGCCCCGTGGAGAAGTCATCAAGAAGTATCCTGGACCAGACGGAAGAACTAGAGTGCTGGACGTGCGGACATCGGGAGGAGTACTTCGCCGCCCCTCCCGACGGATCATCGTGCTGGTTCCCGCCGTATCGTCGCCCCCAGAGGATGAAGTGCTACGCACCGTGGGGGAGAATGTTAGCGACGATACGTAAATACTGTGATGTCATTTCGATTAGGATAGATTTAGTTATTATTACGATGTTTTTAAGTGTTTCTTAAATTAGCTACAGCTCTGCTTAAACCCTTCGGGTACGATGTTATAGGTGTTGTGCATTCCTACCGCCTGGCGGCGCTAGCTGTAGGTTAAGTACTACGGAACGTTACCATGACGGGAGCCGTTTCGCAGCTTAACCCCCTAAGGATTACAGGCGTAATGTTAAGTGTTGTGCATTCCTGCCGCCTAGCGGCGCTAGTCGTAGGTTTAAGTATTGTAAGGTCAGGTACCATGGAACATTACCATAACGAGAGCCGTTTCAGTATTTTTGTAATTTTAAGGTGTAAATTAAGGTTTTTATATATTGTCTTTGTTTTGTTATGTAAAATAAGTTAGTCCTAAGATTAGGAACATAAGAAAAACCATGTGAGGGATGTTTTACCACTAAAAAACAAGTAAGGCTAATTTTCCCGCGTTCCCACCAGCAGTAAGGTTACCTTTTCCCGCGTAAATGCACTAAAAGGCATGTGCGCATGCGCAGACTATGGGATCGTGATTGGTCAGCGCCTTTAGCAATTAGAATATAAATATGGGAACATTTTCGGTGGAAAAGCATTCCGAATCCGACTGCGACTTAAGTAAGAAACCTGAAGAATAAACTAGAAGAAATACTCCGAAGAAGTGTCATTATTTCACCCTCCACTGCACACTCTCCAGTCGACATCCCGCCAGCAAACCCGCTCCACTCAACATCACAACAAACTCTCACGAGCGCAACAACAGGTATTTACTAGCATGATAGTGTTTTGGATTTTCAGCTGCTGTTAGCGCCGACGTTGCGTTGGAAAGCCTCCCACTAAGTGTACCGATGACTTGGTGAAGGTTGCGGGGATACCTTGGATGCGAGACGCACGGGATCGGTCACGACACGACAACACTTTTTTCTTTTTTTTTTGTCCTATGCCCAGCAGTAGACGTCTCGAAGTGATGAAAGGTGAAATAACTATAAACAGATTTCATATGGAAACTAAGCCTAATGTTCCCCAGACGAACGGCGTGGCGCCCGTAGGCGCGGTGGGCGCGGGCGGCATGGCACCTGCGCCGGCGCAGCAACCGCAGTTCATGCAGCAACAGCAGCAGTGGTTCCCGCCGCCCGGACAGAACTACTACAACCCGCCCGGTGAGTGCATGCTAAAATATACCTTGTTGCATTGCTTTAGAGCCTCTTTTTGTGTGAAATTTTAATGCGGGACTGTGTTGGTCTGCACTATTGTGTAATCAGTACACGCTAAAATATACCTTGTGTTGCATTGAATGGAGTCCGTTTTTCAATCAATAATACATTGTAACATAAATGCAATGAAAAAAGAAAAACGTGAAGGTGTTTTCTTTTTCGTGATATCGTAAATGTTAACTTGTAGATTTTCGCCTTCACAACTGTATACTTTGAATATCATTTCCTTTTACTTGCCGATGCCATAAACAATTACTTTTTCACTTGTAAAGACTCGTTTAGGCGCGATTGGTCCAATTCGCGACTGGTCCAATGTTCGAAAAAGGTACAATTCGCAGTTAGTCCAATTCGCGGTTGGTCAAATTCGCGATTGGTCCAATTCGCAGATGTTAATTCGCGATTGGTCCAAACCGCAGATGGTCCAATTCGCAGATGTTAATTCGCGATTGGTCCAATTCGCAAGCTGCCTTGTTGGTTTATTGGTCGCAAGCGCGACTGCCGAACATAAGTGGGTTCGATTCCCGGGTCGGGAAAAAGGTTATTGGGTTTTACCATCAGGAATTTCTCAGAAGCAGCCTCAGAGTCTGAATTTGTACCCGGTTGATGGCAATAGGCGCCTATTACATAGGCCTTAAACAAAACTGGTATAATGTGGGTGTACTATTAGGGTACACCTCTGAATTACTTACACTTCGGAGGTCACAAGGGTGAAGTTATGTTATGTTATACTTCAATAGTTTGACAAGTAACTGTTTATAGCCGGCGTAAGTCCCCGCAGCGTGGCGGCTGCAGCACCACCGTCCAACAACCAGTCGAAGCAGGCGCTCAGCAACATGCTGCGGCAGCGGGTACCCTTCAACCAGATGACGCAGATGCAGGTCAATGTATGTACATTGTTTGGTGCTGTCCAGGGTTTGGTTGGTCATCAAACCAGTCGTAAATGGGTATTCGACAAAAAATAATAATTATTGCGACAGAATGATTTCCAAAAAATATTGGCCACGTGTTTTTTCTTTATTATCGAAAACAAAAAATGAAGACGATACAGTGTGCCATAAACTCGTGTGACGTCACATTTCAGTACATTTTTTTACTTTGACACGTTTTATTTTTGTCATTTTTTATTAGTTTGATAGAATAAAAAACACCTGTCCTATATTAATCACAACACACATAATTATTTTTTGCCTTTTTAAATTAATTATTATTTTGTTGCATACCCTTAAAAAAAAAATGTTATTTAATTGTATACTTTTTTAAACCTTAGTCTTTTGATTTTGACGTGTACCTAACTCCATTTTTTCATTTTTTGTATTTACTGTACTCGTGAACTTAGAGAGCCCTGACACCCATAATACAAGTTCAATCTTAGCTTGGGTGTCAGTAGTGTATAAACCTGTATTTCACAATTCTTGAAACTAAAACTTTTATAATACTCACGTATTGGTATATCATGCAGTAGATATTGTGAATTGTAATTTGGAAATAAGATTTTATTATTATTTATTTATTATATTTTTCGATACTGACGGGACTTCACGGGACTAAACAGAATAATATTTTCCAGTCAGGAAAGTAGCCAATTACAGTCAGCATCACTAATTACTAGACTTAACACTTACACACACACACACACACACACACACACACAAACACACACACACATTCACACTTACTTACACTAGTTATTTTGTATGCATGTGCAGCAAACGGGCGGCTACCCAGGCGCGCCGCACACCCGCGCTCCGTTCCCGCGACAGACCATGCGACAGATGCAACCCAACCAGATGGGCGCAATGCAGTCCGCGTAAGTAACCTGCAAACCTTTTACCTTATCTATCCTTTTGCCTGCTAATATTAAACGTTACGCACATACGTCGATTTAAATATTAAAAAAATACTCGTTCCTCATACAATATTTCAAAGCATAAAGTAAAACACGAACTGGGCCCACGTAGTGGATTATAGCCCATCCCTCTCCGAGAGAAGAGGCCCTGCAGTGGGAACATTATAGGCTGATGCTGATGATAATGATGATGAAGTAAAATCCTACGGAATACGTTTCGGTACAAAAATCGGCGTAAGTATTTTGCACTCCGCGCGCTCATGCGAATTCCTCAGAAAAAACCGAAGTAATTAAAATAATGGTCTCCCGTAATTTTAACCATCGCAGTATTTCATTGTTTATGGGGCTAGTTTCCACAATTTCTACGTTCAAAGCGCTTATTTGCTTTGCGTTTTGGGGAAATTGACCTTACGATCACTCCCACAGACAGCAGTACCTGGGTTACCGTAATTAATCGTCTCAAGCAGCTATTTAGGTTTTTAAAATGGAGATGGCAAATTGTATACAAAGAGGTTGGTTACAATATATCATTATGAACTTCAGATTATTTGAAATACCAAAATTTTCAAACTCTACCAACATTTTGTTTTTTTTTCTGAAACGTGGGAATCCATCAAAATGACTCCTCCCGCTCAGGGTACAGTGATAGGGAGGTAGGAGTGTCGAACTTCTACTTACTAAAAACCACCCATGTTCCTTCATAGCCATTTGCGCCGAGGCCACGGTATCTCTTTCAAACAACCCGCAGCCCCAACTGGAACTCTACCATCTTAAATAACATTTAACAGCTACTTATTACATATTAATTACTCTCATCCAGACAAATGAACCCCATGGGTGGTATGGGTGGCATGGGTCCAATGGGCCAGATGGGCGGAGTGCAAATGCCCGGTCAGATGGGTGGCGGGCAAATGGCCGCCGGGCAGATGGGGGCAGGCCAGATGGGAGCAAGCCAGATGGCTGGTGGCCAGATGGGTGGTATGGGCGGGCAGATGTTCGGGGGGCAGTATGGCGGCATGCAGCAGGGGTATGGAACCTATAGCCAGCAGATGATGCAGGGCGGCCAGCAACAGATGATGAACCAGGTATGGTTATGTGTTTGTATATTGTTACAAAGAGATATAGGTACAGATGTTACATTTCGAAACCGCACGCTTGTTATTCCAATTTAAACCTTATTTAAAAAGCATAGGAGTCTGTCCGCCCGAGAATGGGAAAGTTATCATTTAGAATCAAACATCTCATACTTCGGTTTCGTCGTGTAATTGATAAACCAAACCAAAATTTTGCCATATATATCGCAATGCCGTTTGCCTTGAAAAGATCTCACAATAGTTTAACTTACCTATCTAATAAAATTCATTCTATGACTTCATTTACTATGACGTCACGCTTGTAACTAAACACGATCTCTCCATCTTCCAGGGAATGGGCCAGTCTGTAAACCAAATGGGCCAACAAGTTAACCCAATGAGCCAAAGCGTCAACTCCATCGGTCAGAACGTGGGACAAATGAGCCAAGGTGTTGGTCAAGCGTCACAAATGCCTCAGTCAATGGGGCAGATGAGCCAGAGCATGGGGCAGATGGGCCAACCTATGGGGCAAATGAGCCAGATGGGGCAAGGCGGTATGTCCGCCATGAACAGCCAAGCCGCGTCTATGGGACCGCAGGGCGGTAACTCCATGGGAGGGTTCCCTGGACAACAGACATTCCAACAGGTATTTAATAATATATCACCTGACTTTATATTTATTGGCATTGATTCTGGGGGTAAAATTACTCTTTAATATGAACTGTGCACTTCTACTGTAGAATTACCTCAGAATAAGCTTTATTATGTGGAAAAGCAGAATACTTTCAAGGTCTTTCAACCCGTAGGGCCTGGAAGGAAGCCTCAAATTAAAATTTCAGCCATAGAATGTGATGAATTTTATTAAATTTTGATTTGTAGATATTTTTAAACCTATAATATTTATTTTAGAACATGATGGGTAGTCGTGCAAACCAGGAAGCGTATCTGGCGCAGCAGAGACAAAACGCTCGTCCACCGTACATGCAGGTTAGTACAAAAAGTGAAATATGTCTTCAATTCATCACAGAACATGACCGTGACTTGTTAAAGTAAAAGCGAATTTATTCATTAGATGATAACGTCGTAATTTCAAATAGTAGTGTCACAGAACCTTTCCTCATTACAGCAAGCACCAAACGTGACTATGGGCGGCATGGGCGGGCCCGCACCACCGTACCCTCGCGGCATGCAGAACCAACAGAGCACGCAATACCAGCAACAGATGAACCAGCAACGGATGCGGCAACAGATGCTGGCCATGCAACAACAGCAGCAACAAGGACCCCTCGTGCAACATCTGCAGAGACAACAGTATCAGCCGCCATATTAGATGTAACAGAACCTTTTATACTGCCGAAAAGTCGTCGATATTCTGCTGGTTTAAGGCGTAAAACACATACACGCGATACAAAGACGCATATCGTAATAAACAATACACGATACGATTTTCTATCGTTGTACGATGCACGGTACCTCACAGAAAATGGTCTATCATTGGCGCAGTATTACATCGGTTACGAGATCTTATGTCGTAATATGAGACTATGCGTCGTCGTGTCGTGTGTGTTACGAGCACTAATATGTTTATTGTAAACACGCAGCAACTTTTAAAATAAATTTTCTCCTAATGTATTGATTGTTATCTTGTATCGTTACGGACATACATTTTCGAACTTGATACTATTACGAAAATAGGTCTTATTTTAAAGTAGAAACTGTTGTTTCACGATACTTTTGCTTTGCGTGTAAATAATTATTTGATTAGTGCTTGTGACTGTGTTGTTTCGCCGTTACACCCGACACTATCACAGCTATAATCAGCACATTTACAGTAAAATATCGTAATATTGTGATAGATGATTTTTGATATTATAGAACTGAACAGAAGGATAGACAAAATTCATACTGACTATTGCCACGACGAGACACGCTTGTTGCGAAGCGTGCCTATGGACCAAAAACGAAGAATTACTTTTAATGACGTGTTTTTATTGACTAAGGTGTACACACACCCCATCGGGGCGGCGGGTGGTTCGGAAGAGATACCGTGGCCTCGACATAAAGGGCTAAGAAGGAACATGGATGGTTCTTAGTCAGTAGAAGTCTGACACTCCCTGCCGCTCTACCCAGGAGTCATTTGATTATGTTCCACCCCCCTAAAAAAAAGGTGTAAATACTTCACTAATATCTCTTTTTCACAGCAACTTTCGATATTCATGACCTTAAAGTTTATTTACTGATAAAGCTTCAGACAATGGAAACACGTTTATTAGAACCATTATAACATCATTTAAAATGTGATATGCCGTCCATTCACGATTACACATAGACGGCTAATTAAATAAGAATATTGTTAAACAAATACTCGGTTTCTGAAAGGCCCAAGTTTTTATTGTATTATTTATTACATATAATAGGAGTTTTGGTCATGATTATTCCTCTGCTGATCTACAAAGTGTTTGGTGTATTGTGTGTCAAATTGGGATGGTCGACTAAAGGGGTCATCGCTATTCTTTCAGACACACTTCTCATACCCTGTGGATTTTTAATATGTATGTAAATGTAAAACATGGGTATTTTTTAAATAAAACAATAAATAAATACACAGGACATGAGTAGTGTTTAGGTGTCTGAGAGGATAGCAGAAGACCCCTCCAGTCGACCATTACAATTTGGCACACGATGCACCAAACACACTGTATAATAAATCGTCACATTGAAATAGCCAATTGGATAGCGCACGCCCCGCATCGCCACGCTACCGCTAGGTGAACTCGAATAAAAAAAAACATCATACGGAACAATCTGTTTCCCACAGTGGAACATTGATGGCTAGCCCAAGTTGCTTATTTTTGATTGATTGGCGGAAATAACAAAAACCAAGCAAATCACTTGAGTGGACATCAAATCCTATTGTACTTTCAGAATCGGGCGAAGTACTAGCACTACATTATAGTTTTTCATGTGATCGTCGTTTAAAATAAGCTTATGCTGAAGCCAAAGTAAAAAATAAACACTACTATATATTTTTTGCATTTATTAATTGTGAAAATGAATCGTTTTGAGAAATCTATGATGTAGTTCTAGCATAATAAATGAAACTATTATTATATAGACGAACACATCAGTGTGATGACAAATACAAGATATTTTATCAACACAGTTACTTTTAATGAATGCGTATTTTCACCCATGCATTATAATAATCAAAGTTTAGGGAATACTATTGTATTTATTTTTTTATTGATTCTTTCCTTTGTTTGGACCGTTGATTTTAATTTAGCAGTTCTAGACTTGAGCCTTATGTCAATGTTGATGAAAAAGTTGCGCTACATTGTTGCAGCAATATGTTGTGTTGCTAAAACATGCTGCTAGCAACACTGCGTACAGTGTAACGTGTAGCACAACTTGTCTACCATGAATAGAAGGCTTTTATCACGTATCAGCTTTTGTAATTTTGATTGGTGTTAATGAATGATTAATTATTATCATTCAAAATAGCAACCAAACAAGTTGGATGTATCTATTTTATTATCTTTTAGTAGGTACAATTAGAACTCACAACCACTAGTTCTAAGTTAATTGTAAATAGTTAGTCATTTATGTTTATTATAAGGAGAATTTAGAAGATTATTTTGTTTTATTTATTGAAAAGTTATAGTCCACAACAGGAATAGATTGTGATCTCATTTGATATAATATGGAAAATACTTCAATCCAATCACTCGCGTGAACATGGGAAACCAGCTTTTACCTGAACAATAAAGCCGATAATATACCGGGAATCAAAGTAGTGCAACACAGCAAGATGCTTGCTTCGGATGAAACATGTTGCTGGCAGTGGCAGCGGCAGCATACAATCAGTACCGATAGCTCAAGTTTCCTGCAAGAACAAATATTGCTCGATTGTTGCTCAAATATATTTCCAATCAAAACGGGTCATGATGCAGCACTTCCTTATTGTTATTTTGCTCTTAGGTGCAGCCATTCAGCTGCAAGTTATGAATCGTACTGATTCTCGATATAATAATTATTATCTACTCGCGCTATAAAACTTTCACAAACCTTTGCGTAGAAAGTACCGTTGTTTTGTTTTGTTTATCTGTCAGCTGGCTGTCACAAACTCGTTTGTATTTTTAGGTTATGTTATGATGGTCGCGCAGTAAGTTTTACAAACATTTTTGTAAAATGCTAAATTATATTAAAATTTCTAGACATAGTGCCATCAAATCTTTTATAAATGGGCACAGTTGTGCGTGTAATCATAGAAGAATACACAATTTAGGACTAAATGATATACCGAAAGTAACAACCACCGATATACGAAAACTCTTACGACAAAAAGGCTTAGCTGTACAAGATGGGTTTACTGCACTCACGACCAAGTGTTCTATATGCTCTGCAGACCAAAAATGTGCGGAGAGTAAAGTGTATGTGAACAAAACGACAGGTTAGTAACATTAATATATTGTAAACATAACCTCGAAATATTATAAACCGAGTTGTATGAACGATTTGTAAAGAAATCGCATGATCGCCAAGCACAAATCAACGCTAGCTCTACCAGAAATGGGGCTCCATTTCTGGTAGAGCTAGCGTTGATTTGTGAGAGAGAATACATAATACTAACATTTTCGGAAAACAGCATTAAGATTGTATCAACATAATTATGTTGTTATTTACTGCAGTTTATCTTTCTTATCAGCTGATATCAAATGCATCTGTTTTGTTATTAAGATAGAAAGCTTTGTGCTGCATGGTAAATTAAACACTATAGACAAAGATTAAACAACCCATCTCTTGAATGTCAACCAACAAATAAAATCAACCCCACTTTTTTATTTCAGGATACTTTCTCTGTCCAAAATGTAATGTGCATGGCGATTGGAATATATTAGAGAGACTAGTCAAAAAAGCTAAAGTTGAAACCACCGTTAAAGACTTCATAGAAAACTGCAAAAAGCAGTCAGAAGAATTTCAGAAAGATTGGCAAACTATAGGAAATCACACAATATGTTTATCACAATTGAATGAGACACAACTATTAGATCTATTTAGGTTATTTGAATTTCCTGTAAGTATTTTATCTTTTAGCCATGAAATATAAATTATTATCTAGTGTGCTACTAAACTATATTTCAATCTTTACTTGTAGATTTTATCAAAATATTATTTCTACACTACTATCTACTCACCTACTTTTATTCTATCTAATCTTAAAGATTTTAAATAAAAAATGCCTACTAAGTATCAGAAAAGTATTTTATACTACACCTGCTTGGAAAGTACCTTGATACTTTATCAAATTTACGGTAGAAAGTACGTCATTGCATATCGAACAAATATGCGGGGAGAAAACGCATCTGAGCGGGAGAGAAAAGTGTATGAAAATCCATTTCTTACGTGGTTTTTTTTTTTTAATTTTGGGTAAGACTATGCGCCGGTAACCTAAATATCAAAAGCCAAAAAGTATTTACAGTGAGTTTTTATCTCCAAGTTCGCAAAATGGCACTGGCCACTAGCTGTGTGTTGGATGGGGTCGGGCTGGCAGTGCGACCCTGCGGCGTAAACAATTTGAAAAAAGAACATGTAAAAATTGCAGACGCCATTGGCGCCATTTTCAATTTGTGTGTTGTTTGAGGATTCAGTTTTCGTAGAAAGTAAAATAAAACTATCAAAATGATAAGTAGTGATAGTGATGATGAAGATTTTTCAACTCCGCCGCAGTTGAAGGAAACAGCAAAAATACTGATTGATAACCTTTTACCACAGAAATCAATTAAAAAATATAATAAAACATAACGATTTTTTGCAATGGAAAAGTGAAAAAAATGCGGCATCTTTTTCTGAAACAGTTTTGCTAGCTTATTTCAGTGAAAAAGCGCAAAAATACAAACCAAGTACGTTATGGTCTATGTACTCAATGTTGAAAAGTACTATATTGACAAGAAACGACATAAATATTCAAGAATACAAAAAACTTACAGCATTTCTGAAAAGAAAGTCGGAGGGATTCCGTAGTAAGAATTCAAAAGTGCTTACTACAAAGGATGTTTATTCCATTTTGCAGAATGCTCCAGATGACAAATATTTGTTGATGAAGGTAAGTTTATGAACAAAATGCACTGGTTTATGATTTATTACGTACCTATTTATGAGTAGAAATCTAATAGGTTTTCATGTTTGATATTTTTGTTTACAGGTTATTTTGATTTTAGGAGTAAATGGGGCCTGTCGTTCGCAAGAACTTGTGGATATGACAACAGACGATATCGAAATCCTCGAAAATGGAATAATTGTCAATATTCCTAACACAAAAACCAAAATTCAGCGATAATTTGTTAAATCAGCACCAGTATCGGCAAGAATAGTCGCTGAAGTTCTGCGAAAGCAGTGGCCAGTGTATTCTAGTGGGTTGAGTAAATTAAGGTAGGAAGCTATTTCTCTTGGCACAGTACTTATTTTGTTTTTCCCAATTACTTGTTTCGTACATTTTTTGTTTTTATATTGTAGTAAAACCCGATTGGTTTTGGGGTCACTGGGGCGAATTTCGTTATATTTCTTCATTATCTCATAAAATAAGCCTGATTTATTTTATGAGATAATGAAGAAATATAACGAAATTCACTCAACCCACTAGAATACACTGGCCACTGCTTTCGCAGAACTTCAGCGACTATTCTTGCCGATACTGGTGCTGATTTAACCACAATAAAACGCCACGGTGGTTGGAAATCGTCCGCTGTTGCAGAAGGTTACATAGAGAATTCCGTAGGAAACAAAACACGAATAAATAACCAAATATCGGGATCGATTAATGTGCATCAAGACTCATCTCCTCAACCATCAACGAGCGCGGCGATGCCAAATGCTCCTCAGCAGCCAGTTGCCCCTTTGGCACCACAACCTTCTACGAGCGCAGTGCCAACAGCACAGCCAGTTATTCCTCCTACATTGTCGCAAACATCTCAAACAATCATTAATGGAAAAAGTGTTACATTAAGCTTCACTAACTGCAACAATTTCAATATAAATTTCAATTAGTAAAGATTTAGTTTTTTATTTTCCTCGTAGGTGTAGCATAAAGCACTATGTATCACTCGAGAGAAAGCGCGATTCCCGATCTCGGGTGTTTTAAAGCCCTCCCCTACGGCTCGGGCTTCAAACGACACCCTCGACGGTAATCGGTCACTTTCTCCTCTCGGTGAACAATGTACTATTACATCCCTTACTTGAAGGTGTAAATAGAAGGCTAAAGATAAAAAATCCTCAAGACCAAATTATGTAACTTAATATAAAAAAGAGAGCAGTCACTGGACTGCTTGTGTACAAACGTTTTATCAATATTGTTTGTATCATTTTATCATTAAAAAAAAAAAATATTGCTGAATATCTAGAATGATATACTTACAAGCAATAAATATTAAAAAATCTTTATTACAGTTTCATCCAGAAGCCAACAAAATCTTATCAGATGTGAGAGTATCACCCGACCACACATTATTATACTTCCCTTTAAAAAACTCTCTCGAGAAAGTGGTAGGTTACCGTAAAGTACAAGCTGGGAGAGAAGATGAGGCTGAGACTCACGGGCTCCATACTGCAGGGCTGTTCTCTTGCCGAGTGCCAAAGGTTGGCCGTACTGATCAAGCGGTTCTGGTACCAACCATACAAGATGTTTTACATTTAGCTGCTCAGAAAATTCCTGGTAAATATATATTGGAAGCTTTTGATATAAAAATTTGAGGGATGTGTGACAAAATAACAGCTCATCTCTGAAGGCAAACAAATGTCCCAGATTTATAGTTTACACAAATTTAATCAAAAGCTCTATGATTTCATTTAATAGAAATCCCCTACAAATCTAAGAAGATGCTACTGAGTATTGTCTAATGTTAAAAACCCAAAAACACTTACCCTAAAATAGATATTGAAGTATTTGACCCAGAACCCTTTCATGCCCTTAGACCGATCTACTAGAGGTTACCACATTATGTCTACTTCTTTATGTAGTATCAACAGTTAAATGATTTTAGGAACTCTGATCTGGCTGAGCAATTGCAGTCTACCGCCCATAGTATTACCGACTCTCGAAGCATATCAGAAGCTATGTTTGTGGGGCGATTGGGACAACATGCGCGCCGTGGCTGAAAAACTGGGTGAAGATAGATGTCGATTTGTTAGGTATGTTTTGAATAAGAATCCCTATTTTCTTATCATTTTATATACTTATATGTATAATTATCATTTGCTTCGGCGAAGGAAACCAGGAAGCCGTAAGAGATATTTCTAGACAATATATAAAGTCAAAATATGAGAGGCCCATGGGTGTTATACAAATTCTATGCTTAATGCCTAACCTGGTATCAGAGTCTTTATGACTACACAATAAATAAGAAAGAAGATGAAATTCAAAATAACATTACCAATGCTTGTAATTTCGGGCGGTTTAGTCGCAGGTACACAGATAAATACTTCAACCTTCACACCACTCTTTTTTGGTCTGCGGTTAATAACAATAATTATGTATAAAGAAAAATTTTTGTTCTTAGTTTTGTGGTTAAACTCAACCACGATACAGGGTAATTGGGCTGGACTAGTGACGACTGACACCCTCACCCGTCATCAAAAATAAATCGACAGCTAAAAATTTGCACCTTCAACGTAAGGTCACTGTCATCTGCAGTAAGATTACTAGAACTAACAGAAGCTCTTAAGAAAATTAATTTCGACATACTAGGCCTAAGCGAAGTGAGGAAGCTCGGTTGCAAAATTGAAGAACATCAAGACTATGTACTATGTTGTACAGGAGAAACAAACGGGCTATATAGAGTGGGATTTCTGGTTAAGAAGACCTGTAAACAAAATATTATCAACTATATAGGTATATCAGAACGATCTAGCTGTCTTGAAATTGAAATTTGAAGACGAACTAATTTCTGTAATACAAGCTTACGCTCCCACTGAGAAAGCAGATGACGATGAAATTGATAAGTTCTACAACGACCTGAGAGCAGCCCACCAAATCCAAGATAAAACAGTACTAGTAATAGGAGACTTTAATGCCAAGATTGGACAACCAAGGAAATATGAAAGCTTAGTAATGGGAAGTTATGGATATGGAAAACGAAATGAAAGAGGCGAAAGGCTGATTCAATATGCCAGCGAAAATAAACTACCCATAATGAACACCTACTTTAAAAAGAAACAAAGCCACAGATGGACTTGGATGGCCCCAGATCAAAAAACAAAGAACGAGATAGATTTTATTCTTTGCAACAAACCTAAAAGAATAACAAATGTAGAAATACTCAAAAATTTACAATTTCCATCAGACCATAGATTAATAAGAGCAACACTAACAATTAAGTCTCCTAAACTGAGCAGAAGAACATTTAAGACCCTTCCAAAAACACTTAAAACAGACAGCGAAAAACAAGTATACCTAGAAAACTTTAAAGAAAATACCAAACAGATCCCAGAACATACTAACGAGGTACAAACCTATTACGACAAGTTAAAGAACATAATTACGACCAGCTTGAAAATAAAACAGGAAACCAACGAAAGAAAGGGTTCAAGAATACTAAGTGAATCAACATTAAAATTAATAAGAAGACGTACAGAACTGATCTCAACTAAAAACAAAAGTAAAGATACAAAGCAAGAGCTAAAAAACCTTTTCAAAACAACAAAGAAGGCCATAAAAGAGGATTACAATAACCACAGGCAAAGAATAATAGAGAAAAACTTAAATTGCTACAGAAGCTCCAAGCGGGCAAACAAAGAACTAAATACACATAAAGACTGGATTCATGAACTTAAAAAAGAAAATTATGAAACGAAAACAAGGAAGGACATTATAGAACATGCAACTGAATTCTACAAGGAGCTGTATATGAAACCATCAGAAGACCCTTGCAATAAAGATCTTATTTTTCCTAAAAAAAATCGAGCAAGAAGAAATAGAACCAATAAACAACGAAAAAATATTGGCATATAAAAAAGTTAAAACCT
Organism: Diarsia rubi; assembly: GCA_932274075.1. Taxonomy (NCBI): domain Eukaryota; kingdom Metazoa; phylum Arthropoda; class Insecta; order Lepidoptera; family Noctuidae; genus Diarsia; species Diarsia rubi. The sequence continues at coordinate 9,267,599 of OW026414.1, forward strand.
GACAAAAGTCCTGGGCCAGATAACATAAGCAACGAAGCAGTAAAAATAGGAGCCCCAGTTTTAATACCACACTTAGCAAAAGTTTTCAACATGGCACTCGATACAGGAAAAGCTCCTAAGCAGTAGTGTGTCTCTGACATAATAGGTACTTCTTTACAAAAAAGGTAATCCAGCAGACATTGGAAACTACAGACCAATTAGTTTACTGTCGAGCATTTACAAACTTTTTCCTCTATATTTCTGAGCCGGATAACATTAAGAATAGACAACAACCAGCCTAGAGAACAAGCCGGTTTCCGCCAAGGTTTTTCCACTATTGATCATATACACACATTAGACCAAATACTTGAAAAATATATAGAATATAATCGACCTCTCTATGTAGCCTTTATTGACTACTCAAAGGCATTTGACAGTATAACACACACCTCGATCTGGAAAGCACTTGCCTCTTGCGGAATAAACAGAACTTATATAAATATCATAAAGAACATCTACTCACAAAGCAAAAGTAAAGTAGGATTAGAAACTAAAGGAGAAGAGATAGTAATAGGAAAGGGAGTCAGACAGGGAGATCCCATGTCACTGAAACTATTCATAGCTGTGTTGGAAGGAATATTTAAAAAAATTAACTGGAGAAATAAAGGACTCAGAGTGCAAGATCAATATCTAAGCCACCTCAGATTCGCTGACGATATAATCAGCAACTGAGTTAGAACAAATGATGCAAAAACAGGAAACAAAAAGTATAAAAGTGGGGTTACACATGAACGCAAGCAAAACAAAGATCATGACGAACCATACAGAATAAGAAATACACGTGTCGGGAAACCAGATTGAATACGTAAAGGAATATATCTACCTTGGAAAACAAATATCATTCGATACAAGAAATAACGAAACTGAAGTGAATAGAAGGATCAACTGCACTTGGAGAAAATTTTGGTCACAAAAGGAAGTCCTAAAAGGAGACTATCACATGAAGTTCAAGAAAATAATAATGGACACCTGTATTTTACCAAGTATGACATATGGAAGCCAAACATGGACATAAACTAACAAAATAAAAAATAAAATCTTATGCCAACATTCCATGGAAAGGAGCATATTAAAACTCAGGAGAATACAGAAAACCCGAAACGAAGAGATAAGAAAAAGAACAAAACTAACAGACGCCCTCCAGCACGCTTTACGACTGAAATGGAAATGGGCAGGTCATATTTCGAGATGTAGAGATCAGAGGTGGACATTAAAAACAACGAAGTAGTCTGGACCGAGAGGCAAGAGGAACAGGGGCAGACCACGCAAGAGATGGGCAGACGACATCATTGAAGTAGCTGGTCCAAGCTGGATGGAGTCGGCCCAAAACAGGGAAAATTGGCACGGGATGGAGGAGGCTTTTACCCAAAAGGGATCCATATCCAAATAAAGTATAAAACTATTAATTTGTAAAAACATTTTGTAAAGAAAAATATGGAATAAATGAGCTTTATTATTATTATTATTAGCGACGACTGCGGTGTACCAGAAGATATAGCGTGGAAAGGGCCCCCACACGTTCTCGATAATTCGCCTATTGGGCAGTGCAGGATGTTCACTAAACATTATTTCTCCCCGTAGACCTACAGACGGCCTAGTGACCGCGTCGGAGGCGGCAGACGCTAACCTATCGCTAAAGACGTTGATGTCCGAGGCGAAGCCCGCGGCGCACCGCTCCATCACCACCTTCGCGGCCTTACGAGACGACGTCTACTTTGAAGTCACCAATGTTGATAGGGTACGACTTGAATAATTATAGGGTGTATGGATGGGCTAAATTGACATAAGCTTTGAAGCTGAGAGGTAGGTACTTGTTCTCCCCGTCATTACTATATTTTTTTTGCTCTGGACGTTACCTGGGAACCTTATGTTATACGATACCTTGGGATTGTCAATGTAAATGTGGTGCTGCCCCACAAATGATGGGACTCTTGATGTAGTGTCTTGCCTTTCCTGTTGTTTGTACATGTCAGGAGCTGATGGAAGCTACTGAAAGTGCCAAACTCGTGGGCAGACACAAGTTGAATTGTCATCGACACGCTAGGAAGTAGTTCTAAAACTACGTTAAAAAAGTTTGATGTAGAATACGACGGACCAAGACGAATTTGAAAGAACGAGGGTCCAGATTTTGCAAATAATTCATTGAAGTACGTGGAAAATTACGCTTTTAAAGAAGGACAAAATGAGCTAGATAGACAGATTAGACACTTACAAAACCATATAGAAAATGAAATGTTATAAACACGATTCCAAATTCTAAAAACTCAACTCTTAAAACTCAGTACACAAACAAACTTAAACTATGTAACTTAAACTGTGTACTAAACACAGAGGACCGGTAGTACACCTACAACTTGCACACACCTATCATAATATTGTATTCATCAGGTACGTGGTATAAAATGGCGTCGTTTCCCCGCACTAACTCGTCTACTGGGTGGGCACCGGCGAGGGGAGCTCACCGTGCTCACTGGACCCACCGGCTGCGGGAAGACCACGCTTTGTGCCGAAGTATCCTTGGATTTGGCGCAGCAAGGGGTGAGAAAAGTTTCCGCTTAGTTACGCAAATATGCAACCTCCATTTTAACCCCATAAAAAACCCTTTTGTATGTTGACTTGGCCGACGGTGGTCATTTAAAATTTATCGCTAAAAGGTAACACGCGTAGGAAACACGAAGGGTCCACTGTCAGCCCGTACGTGCAACAGTGCCCCGTAGAAGCCTTTTCGCGGATATTAATCTTCGTGTGGTGATGTGAATAAGTGTAAATATCAAAAGGTTCATCTGTTTCTATGAACCTTTACTTTTGTTATGTTGCGTTGTAAAGTACTGATACTGGTTACTAGTCTTATCCAGATCGTCTCTCATCTTCTGCGACTGTGTCAGGGCTCCGGAAAGTGGCTAGTTTGGCTCAGCTTAGCGGATTTATGAGCAACGTCAGCGATTTGTGATTGGAGCGCAGTGTGGTGTTGCGTGCACGGTCGGTTAGTTAGAAGCCTAGAATACTGCGCTTCATTAAACGTTGGCAGACCTTGAGTAAACTTGAGTGGCCTAGCGAAAAAGTAAGGTAAATTATATTTCTAAAACCAGGTGAACACCTTATGGGGTAGCTTCGAGATCCGCAACTCTCGCTTAGCGCGGACAATGCTTCAGCAATTCGCCGGAGTGCCTCTGGAGCAGAACCTGCAGGACTTCAACAAGTTTGCCGACGACTTCCAGAAGCTACCCATCTATTACTTGGCCTTTCATGGCCAGCAACCCATCAAAGTTGTTATGGAGGTAAGGTGGTGACATTCATAGTATCTTCTTAATAACTATATCAGGCGCGCGAATGCCATACGGCTGTTGTGTTAATGTGATGTGAACAGTGAATGAGTAAAAAAAAATGTTTCTTTAAGAAAGTTGTTTGTTATCATGAGTACCTACAATCACGTGTATGTCATAAATTTAGAACCTGGCCTCAAACAATTGTGACTATGGCAATACACAGATTACTATACAAGTTGAATTTCTTCTATACTGAAAAAAAAACTAATGCATGTCTATCATCTATTATCGTTGCATTTAAAATGCGCATGTCATGCATGTTAATTTAAACTTAAGTTATAAAACGACTAGCTGTGCCTCGCTGTTCTACCCGCCGTCAGACTCCTAGGGGTCGTAATCTAATGTTGAAACCTATCTTTCCTCAAGAATTGAGTTATCAAACGCAAAAAAATTTCTCCAAAACCGACGGGTAGCTAATCAAACAAAAATATCCTCATATTCTCAAATAACTGGATCATCTTTTCTGACTAGACGACGTGGCGCGTAGTTTGCGGGCGAGGCAAAAGGAATATATAAGGATCGTAGCAGGTGGCGTTCTGTGGATTCTGCCTACCCGCATGGGAAAAGAGCATGAGTTTATATTATGTACTAGCTGTTGCCAGCGGCTTCACCCGCTACAACTCGAAAATTATCCCACGGGAAGATGAAATCGGGATAAAAATCTATCCTATGTGTTAATCCAGGTTATAAACTATATGTGTACAAAATTTTATCCAAATCCGTTCAGTAGTTTTTGCGTGAAAGAGTAACAAACATCCGTCCATACATACTCACAAACTTTCGCATTTATAATAATAATAATAATAATATTCCACAACTATCACACAACGCCATCTAGTCCCAAGCTAAGCAGAGCTTGTGTTATGGGTACTAGACAACTGATAAACATACTTATATATTTCTAAATACAATATACATATTATAGATAAATTACACCCAGACACAGAACAAATGATCGTGCTCATCACACAAACATTTTTGTCCTGGGTGGGAATCGAACCCACGACCTCCGGCATAGCAGTTAGAGTCACTAACCACCAAATATATATACTATATTTGTACTGTGTATGTAATATTAGTAGGATGTATCTTTTCTGACTTGTCCAGGCAGTGGAGCACGCGCGATACATGCACGACATATCACACGTGGTCGTGGACAACGTGCAGTTTATGCTGGGTCTGGGTGAGGACCGCGACGGTGATCGCTACCATAGACAAGATGCGGTCATCGCTGCTTTTCGGACGTTCGCCACCGCAAGACACTGCCATGTCACGCTCGTCATGCATCCTAGAAAGGTAACTAGTTAGACTCAACGTAGATCTTAAGATTTGTCGATAAAATTGAATAATGATCTTTATGATTAGTGCTATAAGTGCAAAGTTGTACTACAATAAAGCAAACATCAGACTAATTTGGTTGCTATTAACATAATATAACATTACGCCTGTAATTCATGGAGTACCCCTTATACAGTGTGTCCGGACATGGACTAGTGATATTCTAAATACTTAAATATAAACTACACACATCAAAAGTGTCTAGGGATCAACATATATTTTTGCAATAACTTTTCTCCTGATTGATATTAATTAAAATTTTCTTTAAGGATTCATCAAATAAAGTGTTTTCGTTTGTCACAGTATAACGATAAACCAAGTCACCTTTGCATTAATAAAGAAATTTGCCATTTTCCTAATAAAGGGATTTTTGACATTTGAACCACTAACATTAAAGTTCGAAAAAAAGACTGAAATAACAGTTTTCTTTAAAATTTTATTGGGTAACTTAAACAATTAATAATCCGTGTTTCTACCGCGAACACTAACAACACAAGAACATCGGTTTGGCATACTCAAAATGAGTTCATCCAAATCACGCTGTGGAATGGCCGCCCATGTTCGTTGCAACAACAAAAAAAGGTCTTCTTGCGACTGGATACCCTCCATATTCGGCAGAGCTCTTCTCTGTAGCATATCCCATGCATGCTCAATCGGGTTCAAGTCTGGCGACTGAGCAGGCCAGGGCAGGACATTGATGTTAGCTGCGGCAAGAGTCTGTCTTACAACTCTTGCGGTGTGCGGTCGTGCATTATCATGCATTAACTGAAATAAGGGACCGATTTGCACTTGTAGAGGAACGATGACGTCTGATACAATCGTCTCAGCATAAATTTGAGCGTTGAGGTTGCCTCTGATCCAAATCAACTCAGTTCTTCCGCCGATCCAAATACCCGCCCATACCATGATGGTTCCACCACTATAAGGATGGACTTCCTGGCAGGATTTTAATTGCTGTTGGCGTCCAGGGGTTCTCCAGTGTCGTATACGTCTTGTATCCGGTCTCATACCAAAACGAGCCTCATCAGAAAAGCACACGAAACGCCATTGTTCTTCTGCCCAATTTCTGTGTTCAAGAGCCCATTGATATCGAATCCTACGATTGTGCATTGCTATAGGTGGTACCCGTAGCGGTCTTCGGGAATGAAGGTTCACTTCATGCAAGCGGTTTCTGACTGTTTGGTCGCTAATTAAGTTCCCTGAAGAGTGATGAAGCCTCACGGCTAACATCATGGCGGTTATTGTTGGAGCTCTTCGAGTTAAGATTTGAATGTATCGGTCTTGTCTCCGTGTGGTGCAGCGATACCGTCCTCCATGGCGCTCAGCCACGGTACCAGTGCTTCGGTAACGTGTCCAAAGTCGACTGATAACACTCTGACTTGTATTCAGAGCTAAAGCCACAGTACGTTGCCGGGAACCAGCTTCTATCATTCCCACGGCTCTGAGCATTTCTTCCCTGCTTAAATGACGTCGCCGCTCCATAATAACGTTGGTTTTAATCAGTAGTAGGGAAACAGTAGCACTAATAATGTCTTCAATGCGTTGTATGTTTTTATAGGGAAAATATTGACAGCTGATTTTCATCTTTTACTCGAATTTGATTCACAGTTCCTGATTCAAATTATGAAATGCACCAAAATGTGTTCACAATTCCATAACTTTTGAAAAAAAATGTCAAAGTCGAAAAAAAAAGAAAAATTATGCAATTCAACCAATAATTGTTAATTACTACAAAAACATACCCGACAACTTTTTTATTTTTTTACTAGATCGACAGATTTTGAGCTAAGCTACAATACAACATAAAATTCACAACTGTATGTCTAATACTTTAAGAGTTATTGTTGTTTGAACATAGCGTATGCGCAAGCACAAAAGGCCTTTGTCGGAACCCTAAACAGGAAATCATTAAAAACACAACATTCATATTGATCGCTTGTTGTATTGTAGCTTAGCTTAAAATCTGTCGATGTAGTAAAAAAAAATAAAAAAGTTGTCGGGTATGTTTTTGTAGTAATTAACAATTATTGGTTGAGTTGCATAATTTTTCTTTTTTTTTTTCGACTTTCAAATTTTTTTTCTAAAGTTATGTAATTGTGAACACATTGCTTTGTAATGCAGATGGTAGACAATATTATTGCCTTTTGAATAAGCCTATTTTTATCTCAGTATGACTAAAACTTTGAGATAGATGATATTTTTTGTACTCGCATAGAGCATATTTCAACAAAAAAAACAAAATGGCTGCCACATAGCGGGGAAGTGTATTGGACCCAAGCCTAGAGTGTAATTGTACTTTAAAATAGTTTATATTTAAGTATTTAGAATATCGCTAGTCCCTGTCCGGACACACTGTATAATACACCCACATTTCCAGTTATATTGCCATCAATCAGGCAGCCACAAAGTCTGGACTTGTATCCAAACTCCGTCGTTTGCACGACCCGGGATTCGAATACCTCGCTGGTGTTGGGGTCACAAGTGTGACTGCTGAGCATGTGGTTCTGGGTTCGATTGCCAGTTCGGGGAGCCACTTTTTACATTGGACTTAACATCAACGGCGAAATGTGGGTGTAATTAATCTCAATAATTAATTATATTGTTTTTTTAACAGGAACGTGAATCAGAGGACTTGTCAACGAGCTCCATATTTGGCAGCGCGAAAGCTTCGCAAGAAGCGGATAACGTTCTCATAATACAGGTAAAATTCACGTAAACTAGCAATATGAACCATCCTTAATCCGGAATATAATAGACCGTCATTCAACTAACGCGTACGAACGCAATTATACGGAAACCAACTCCTAAAAACGCAATTATACTAGATTTTTTTAAGAATTCTAAATATTATTCAGTGAGTATTGATTACGGATTTTTTTACAGGACAAACGACTAACAGCAGTTCGCGGCAAGAAGTACCTACAAGTTGCCAAGAATCGTTACAGCGGTGAACTAGGCATTGTTCCTCTGGACTTCGACAAAGATGCTCTGAGCTACCAAGCCAAGAAAAAAGCCAAAAGCAAAACAGACGAGCCTGATAAACTATTAAACCAGTGCTTTAAAGAATATTCAGTCGGCGATCCCAATTACATTGACGATTTCGAAGATAAAAAACCACGCGGAGATTTCTCAAGAAAATCACAAAATACTCGTCACAAAGAAAAGCCTAGTAGTTATCTAAGTGATGTTTTGAATTTGAATAGATAGTCTGTAAGCGCAACATTCATTCCTTTAAAATTACATTATGTAAATAAAATATTGATTTATTCTGATCAACTGGTAAAGAATCTTTTATTTACTAACAGTGTTCCTCTACAAAAATATAACATCACGTCTGTTCTTAGAGCAAGGTAAACACTGTTCATCCATATATGGCCAGTTATGTTTCAGTTCGTCAGTGGGTGAGCAAACAGACAGATTCCGACGCTTCTCCGCGAAATTCCTGATGGGAAAACCTAATAATATTTTGCCCTAGGGGCCGTTCAAGTATTACACAAGCAGAATTACTGCAATTTTTTATCCCCCCTCGGGGGGAGGGGGGATAAATATTCACCCTTGTCAGCAAAAGTAATCAAAGCTCTCACCCCTCCCCCCATGCTTACGTAAACATTGGTACATGCATTTTGTATTGCTTTTTTTATTAAATAAGAAAATACGCTTAGGATAGAGGACTTTAACGTACATATTCATTAAAACCAACTTTATTGACACAGTCCCCGACAATGCGTTTCGTTTTCAAGCATAGGTGTGGTTTGCCATGTGTAAAAAAGTAAACAACTACTGCTGACGTAAACATATCTAGACCCCACCGCCCATGTCATCAAAAATTAGCCCAGCAGACACGTCCGGCCCCCCTATTAGTGCTTACGTAATAATTGAACGGCCCCCTACCAACCTACCTGAGAACCGAATCCGGAACCTCATGCTAAGCAGTTTCGCTTGCGTAGTTGCGAACACTAGACCATAGAGGCTGTTAAACCAAAGGCGACAAAGTTTTGTTTATGTTTTAAACTAAGCTATCTTATAAAATGCACATTTCTAAATACGTTTTCGAGCTATTTGCAGTCAATTCATTTTAAACTATGTTTGAACTAACGCAGGGGCGAATTTGCGTTGACAGTGACAACTGCGCAGTTGCGCCAGATGGCAATTGCGTTGCTTATTTAAATTGCAGGAGAGAATATAACGCAATAAGTACATGTAGGCTGCTGAACTAGATAGGTACGGCACGATAAAGTCTTCCAGTCTTATCGTAAATAATTATTCTTTAACGTGGAAAAAAAAGGAAATTACAAAAAGGCATGTTTTGAAATAATACAAATACGTAAAGTTTACGTTTTTATTAATGACGAGCTGTGCGCTACAGTATATCGTATCACCAGTAATGATATGATAACAATTACCATGACAATGAAAAACAAACATAGATCTTTGTTAGGACGGCAACGTGGTTTATTAGCCAATCAAATCGCCGCAGCGATAAGTGCGCCTCGCAAAAATTATGCTGGCCCTTAAAACATATTATTATATTAATAACACCAATATTTTACAGAAGTTCGCCATAGTTACCATAGCACTATACTCTAGGTAAAATTGGAGGTTTTTTTGAAATCGTAATTTATTCCATTTTCTGTTTTTTGAAGTCTGCTCAGTCGATTACAAATAAGACCCTTTTAATTATTTCATAATATTATAATAACCCTCCTTTTGGGCTTCGCCGCAGTCGGGTAATTAGCAGCATAACACAGTTAAATTCATAAGAAACTATTGCAGCATCAGCTACCGAAGTAAGATATAACAGTAATTGCTTATTGCATAAAGACTATCATAAAAAATATTTCTATATAAGATACTTCGTATTTAGTAATATAATAATGTCATAATGTTAACATAGGTACTAATAGCTTTATTACACTAAGACAACTTTAGTTACTTTTTATATATTAGACATTGACAAGCATTTATTACAGATAAATTTTGTATAAGTAAAAGGCTGGGCACACCAGGGCCGGACAAGATTTTAATGTAAAACTTGACCCCAATGCCCCAAAGACGATTTCCCTTCTCGGCCCTAGACACTGGAATCTGTATCTTGGTACCGTTACTAACGTTTACATATTCCAAGTACAATAGAGTATTTCCCCAAAAAAATCTGATCAGTCCGTCAGATAAATTTTCAAATAATGGACACGTATTTTTTATTTTTTCTCTCAAACAAAAGATGAAGACGATTTCAAAAAGTCGTGTGACGTCACAAGGTTAGTACTTTTTTACCGTGACTCATGATCTTTGACACGTTTTATTTTCGTCAATTTTTATCTGTAGGTATATTATAAAAATGAATTTCTGTTAGTCTCGCTAAAACTCGAGAACGACAGGACCGATTTGGCTAATTTTGGTTTTGAATTATCTGTGGTAGTCCAGGGAAGGTTTAAACGGTGGGAAAGTAGTAGGAAAGTGGGCAGGGTAGGAGGCAGGTAGTAATTAGGGTAGAAGGTAGGGTAGTAAGTAGGTAGTTAGGCAGGTATTAGGGAAAAAGGGCATTGCAACGTATACAGCTAGTTAATTTGATAAAGTAAAAAACACGTATCCGTATTAGATTTGTTTGGTGAAATGCCCTATTCCACCAGCACGACAATTACCCATGCTCAGGTGCGAACTATACATACATAATATATTAAACCTATAAATCACGATTTACTTTAGGAAGGAAGTTTAGGTTTATTAAATTTGCCAAGCGTCACACTAGCACAGAACAGTTCCTAAGTTGTGCAATTTGCGCATATCTCTTCTGGTGCCTGCACCATAAGGTAAGATCATTACCAAATTTTTACTTTGAAATATTACATCCTTACTAGATCAGATCATACAGAACATCTATATGATCAAACTACATTATAGTGGCCATCAATTTCTGACCTAGTGGTCAGAGAAATTGTTGTTACATGTTATAAAAGTTATAAAAATATCTACAATGATGCAACTTAAAAATACAAAAAATGTCCATCTAGTTAGTACATCATATCACATTTTGTTAAATATTTGTTTAAGATAGAAGCCAAAGTTCCATTTATTTATACAAGGTGTCTAAGAGTATTCTAAAATTTTCTGTAGGTATAAATATATTGATAATTTATTTATAAAACATTCTTATATGTTACATATATATTATATCTTAAAATTATATTTGGTTACATAGGCGTGTACTTGTGTAGTACCTACTTAAAAACAATTGTAATGAGAAGTTGCTATTTCCAACATTTTATTGGTACATTGAAACAGTTTTTTTTTTAAATATTATCTGTTTCTGTACGATTCTGTTAAATATGATGTTTGCTAATGTATTTATAATGACAAAATAACCAAATGCAAGTTTTGTACAGATCTGAATACAGAATGCCCACATACATCGTCTATTTGATGAGGTGCGAGTGCACAGCTTGGATTAGAGATGCCTCAGTTGTACGATTTTGCCTTCTTTTGCATTTGGGGCAAGGAATATTGGCATTGAGACATTTCGAGTGAAACACACTGGAACACTCATCACAGCGATAGGTTGTGCTTGTCTCGAAAGGGTACAATATTTTAGGATCGCGACATACTTCGCATATAAAGCCCTTTTGACTGCATAGCCAACATTCCAGAACATGAGTCTTAGCAAAGTTCACCACTTTCTCCAGCTGCAAAGCTAACGAGCCATTGGGTATGAGAGCCAAGTCTGATATTGTATACAAGTGAAGATGTTCATAAAGGTACTCTCGTGGCCATACACGCTTCTGTAACTCCTCAATAACTGGTTCTCTACATGTAAATATGTAAGCTCTCAGAAAATTCAGTTGTATTCTAAGTTCCTGTAAATGAGCCATATCTGAAACACCACTGTAAATCTTTGGGTTAAGTTTCTTCATGTCTATCCAAGGATGGTGTTGAAATTCCAACAAAAATAGTGCAGACTTTTTGGAGACTGGGTATCTTTTAAAGTCCCAGTTGTGTATTACTCTTGCTGGAATGATGAACACATTGGGGTCCATGCAGTTACAACAGTAGTACTCTCCAGTATATGCACATACTTTTGCTTTAGATATGGTGCTGCCCAGTAGATCCTGGCACCCTTTACATTGATAGTTTTGATGATCTAGCCCCTGTTCCCTTGACAATGTGCCCAACTGTGATATCATCTTCTGTAATTCTTGAACTGTAAAAGATGTTGACATAGTAGTGGGTACTACTTCAAAATCTAAACCTTGTAACATTGGGTCCTCAGGGGTTACAGTTTCCGCTTTCAAATCACAAATGTCAGCATCTTCTGAACACAGTTTTAGCTCTTTATGAATATCCTTCATAATATCTCTTAAATTAGGAGTTGTAGTATATGTGTCCCCAAAGTTATTTGAATTGTCAACTAAGGATGACAGACTCTTCAACTCGGGTGTTTTAATCATGCTGCTACCATGAGATGAATTGGAATTGATAGAGGCATTCATATCATCATTGTTGTCAGTGGACCATCCCTTTCCACACAAAGAGTTTCCTGTGACAATGATATCAGTGGGAGCGACAAAATCCTCTGAATTAACAGAGGAAGGTGACATAGAAGCTTCATCTTTAAGTTCCTGACTGGTAGATGGTTTTTCTATTTGTAATGGACTCAATTTACTTTTGGAGTCAAAACTTTCAATTTTCGTTTCTGCCTTGAGTTTTGATGATTTCTGCTCTTCCTTATCCTCTGGTTCTAGGTTTCTACTGGTGATATCCTTTATATCTTTTGAGAGAATGAAATCCAAAGCCTCATCTTCATTCAAAGCAAGCATCCGACCCAGTCCAGTGATGTGTGAGGTATGGGTGGGTGTTGACGCTAACTTTGGTTTCACTTCGTCATCGTTAATAGTGCTAGCCACATCCAAAGCAGCACTGATTGGAGCTTGTCTTATCTTGGGCACCCAAATACCAGCTAGCATGAGAACCTGCTCTGGCCAGTAGTTAAGCAAACTTGAATTAGTGGGCATATTAAACTGAATGCATGTTTCTATGCCTTCAACCAGTTTTTGAGCAACCTCTAATATTTCAGAATCACAAACAAACGCTGACCTGTTGTAGAAAGGCTTCACAGCAGATATGTTCTTGAGGAGGGTTGACATGTAAGAGGACAACAAGCACTCATTCAAGGCAATACGGAGCCATGCCCGGCACTGACCTATTTCAGTATTGATCTGAGGCAGGGATGATATTTGGTCAATGTTTTGTCTATGTGATAGCACAAGAATGAGGGGCCAAAAGTTTGGCTGTGGCTGCTGGTCAGACTCTCCTGTTAGTGCATTTTTGGCCTTTCTTAAGAATGTGTCTTTCAAGCCATGTAGAAATACTGATTCAAGGGCCATGCACAAAGTGTTTGTAGAGTCAGTAGAACCTAACACGCTGTGGAAGTTTTCTTCAAACTGATTGCTGTATTGGATGTCTTTAACACTTTCAGACAAATTATTAATTAGTGCTTCTTTTAACATAGAATCCCGACTTCGGACAGTAAATCCTGCAGCGACGTTCTTGAAGAAAGACATGGTTGTAATATTACGTTGTATCTTCAATGTAGGATGTTCTTCAAACTAAAACGAATCTGCATTATCTAGTTCCCGTTTTAATTACTGCAATTTTCATGTTTATCAATTCGTCAACAAAAATGTTAATCGTAAACGTCACTTACTAGTTGTCATATTAGCACTGAATGTAAACAATATTTTTTGTTATTCCTTTATTTTAGCGTTATACAAACGTTGTTCCCTTGTTATTTATCATAACCCTGAGATCATAGATGCCTAAAACCATCACATCAAAGAGTATAATAATAATAACTTAGCACATTCAACTTGCTTCTGAATCTGCTATGCCTATAGCATAGACTAATATATGCTACGAAATCACGTTCGGAAATCTGCTCTATCCATCTCACTTAGTTTTGTTTGACAGTTGTAATATATTATAACTTGTCAGTTGTCATCAGAATCCCGACTTTAAAACTCGTTCTAATCGATCTTATGGACACTTTAGTGGAATAAAAAACCTCCTAATCTCTTTTTAGAGAGAACTTGTTCTGGAAGAAAGTAATAATTGAGCAAGACGGGCGATTAAACAAGATTTGGATTTTATCAAGTTTTAAATTTAGCTTGTTGAGGTAAATTAGCTAAGTGATTATATTAGAACCGTCTTCTACCGTAATACTCAAGAGTTGCGCGTTTTGAAAAAGTCTAGTCTTTGGCCTAAACTACTTAGCCTAGTCAAGATCAGCACAACTCTAGTTGTTACGTCGTGAGCACAAAGGTCTTGACCTAAAGGTCCAAGTCCAAATCAAAAAAAAAATACTTCTGTCAGTGTCAGTCCGCTCTGCAGCCGTCCGTGTGATTGTCATTATTTGTCATTGTCATCAAACTGACTATTGTCTGCATCTTATTTTTTGGGTTTTTTCGTCAAGGTAGTTTTAATCCGTAGAAAACTGAATTTATGATTAAATTGGAGAAGAATATTTTAATTTATTTTGAATTTTTTTTTTATTTTTAATTTGAGAACTCTAGTACTTAGTCAATCAAATAAGTACTATATTTCCTAGAAACTGGTTAAAGAAATTGATTTCACACTTTAAATAAAAGTACTAAAAAAGGCATGTTTTATCTGTTACATATTATATTACTTTCATATTTTACACGTAATATAATTACGCTCGCTGAAAAATATCCAAGATCAGATAAAAATGGCCAAGGTATGTACAGACTACAGAATGATTTTAAAGTTTATCTTATCTCTTGTTTACATAACAATAGGGAGTCAGGAAGGTCATTAATTGATTTGTTTTCTAGAATTACTTCTTTGTCGTAAATGCGGCGCTGACGTGGCCGACTCCCATTACTTGTTCAGTAAACCTAGTCCTGGAGCTCATAAAACTGAAAAACAAAACATATTTGGACAACAGAATGTAACTGTTCAAACTTTAGTAAACCCATTTGGCATCAATTTCGAAGTGGTCACTACTGAGAAAGCAAGATGTGATAACATAGGACCTGTAAGTAATGTTTGCAGAGTGTTTTCACAGTAAAAATATGATGCATAAAAGTTAACATCACAGTCATTTTAGAATCAGGGTGCAGACTCATGGTTTCCTGGGTATAGCTGGCGGATTTGTGCTTGTCATCACTGTGGTCAACATCTAGGTTGGACTTTTGAAAAGACAGATGGTAATGCCCAAAAGCAAACTACAGAGAATATTAAAACTTTCCATGGACTGATCTTGAAAAACATACTTGGTGAAAATTGTAAGTAAAATGTTATTATGTTGAGAATTCATTATGTTCATCCTTTTTTTTAATAATAATGTACTTATCATCATTGTTTTCTTTTTCAGTCACTGACTCTCTTATTATGATGCCCAACATGTATAAAATGTAATTTAAGTAAGGTCACATTCATATTCGAGGGAAAATGTGTGCCATCCTGTAAGTATTGTAAATGACTGTTATCTTTATACATTCACTAGACGTTGAAAAACATTGTAAGGCATATTAATAATAATTACAAAAGATATATTTATGCTTATTTTATTTTAATCTCTTATACCTATGTCCATGTAACAAAAATACCGAAGTAAAATTAACAATTAAGTCAGTAAGAAATATAAATGAAAAACCAAAATTAGTACTCCTACATGTCATAAAAGAATCTGAAAATGTAACTAATAATGACAGAAAAAATCTTATTGCTAGTAATCATAATGACAAAGATCTTTTAGAACAAGTTCCTGACACTCAGGCGGGAAGTCTGCCAGTGTGTGAAAGATCACATACTGGCAGAATTCCTAGTTTCATTTGCAAGTGCAATATGAGCTTTATTTTACAGGGTAAGATGTTCAGTCTTAATAAGCATATATGAGCTGCAAATAAAACATATTTTATAATATTTAACAATAGCACAGCAGATCTGAGCATCTTTTGCTGCATCCAGTTAAAAATACAATATATCAAGTTGTAAACAAAAACTTGATCATTGAAAAAAAAAAGTCAAGGCTAGTGGTCAAAAAAGCCATGAAAAATATTAGTATAAAAACATACATCTGAACAACTCTAGGGTCGGATTTACATTTCTAACAGAAATTATGTGGTAGGTTTAAGTACTTATTGTATCTGATTCACAGCAGTCTAGAAAAGATATAGAAACCTTTTACTTTGATAGTTGTTTCTCGAATAGTCATCAGCATTAGTCTATAATATTCCCAATGCAGGTACTCAGGCCAGGGTGATTGGCTATAATCTACCATGCAGGCACAGTGCGGAAAATACTGAGTATAATCCAATATTTTGATATTTGTAGACCACAACCAAAAACCGAATAGCTTTCTTAGGAACACTCTAAAAAGTATTGGAATAATCTGCACAATTTCTGTTAGATCTGTCTACAATAAAAGTATGATAACTTGGTAATCATGACAGACTCAAACTTAAGAAACATTGACTGTAAACACACTGGAACTTTTATCTATAATTGCTATGAAGGATTTTATGTAATAGATATAGAGGAAGATACAATACTGCATCATGCTTACAATACATATGAAAACAAAAAATTAAAAAAAATATCTATTTAAAAGAATTTAAATCAGTAGGTTAACTCAAGTCCCTTTTTCATTAAATTAAATCTTGCAGATTATATATGTAATGCAATAGCTTGTAAACCATTTTTCAATAACAAGCCCTGATTGGTATATTATATCACAATGGAATGCAAACTATTTTATAATCTCTGAAGGGCAAGGTAGAAATACATTGAATGTACATTGATGTTCAAGTCATATAATAGGGATGTAGCCTTACTAGCTACTAGGCACAAATCCTGGCTCCAGGCTACTACTCTAAAATTCCGGATGATCTCATGCTCAGAAATAAAACTTGCCACCTCTACCAAGACCTTTATATGCCTACATTGAAATATTTTATATTGCAATCAATATGAAACATGAATAATATATTTATGTACTACCATAATGATATAGGACTGCTTATATTCTAATGACATTAATTTCCAGTAACTTGCAGCATTTATCTTAAAACTAACATAGTGATTGAAATCTGTTCTGAAAGAATTATTTGGCTAGCTCCAGATCACTCAATGGATGTCACAAAATTTTTAACTGTCTATCTTCAAAGTTTTTTAGCCTACATAGTTATTAGTTCAAACTGTTCTAAATAATAACAAATCACAATTGATTGCATAATTCTGCTAATTTAAGGAATAGCAAACCTTTGATGTAATGACTGTCCTGTAGCTGTAGGGGTTGGCGCAAAATTAATAATGCCAGGAGGAGCCTCACTGTTTGTTCTGTCATTAAATTCTTTACCTTGAATTACTGCTATCTCCTTTTGTAGTTTAGCATTTAGGATTTGTTTATTCACAAACTTCCTGCCAACTCCACGATTGCCACCACGGCCACGACCCCTAGAGCGGTTAGATCCTCTAGATACTCTGCTACCATTTGACCGGTTGGATCTATTAGATCTGTTGGACCGATTGGATTGGTTGGAGCCCATGGACTTAACACTGCCAGGGCCTCTCCTTGTGTTATACCCATAATGATTATTTAGCTGTGCTAGACTCTGTTTGTTCAAATAGCTTGCGTTACCGACGCTGTTACGACGCCTCTTAGCGAAATCATTGGCAACACTGACAGTCAATTGAGAAGGTGTATTACTAAATGAGTTATTCCTGGAGCGTGTGAATGTTTGGGATCTTATGATATTGTTCCTAAGGAGCTGGCTTTGGTGTCGCTCCTTTAAAATTTGATCAGATCTCAAACCTACTGCACTGTATCTATTACCAGTACTCAAGCCTCGTCCCCGTTTTGATATTCCTCTCTTAGCTATAGCCAGGGGTCGGCGGAGGTTGTTTGTTCCTCTTCGTGTTGTAACACCAAGTCTACTGTGGACACTGCCTTGAAGATTTGTGTAAGAATTGGCACGCTGTAGTCTGCCACGCATACCTCCTGAAATTTAAATTGCTTTGTTTTAGATTAAATACTCCACTACAGACTTTATGAATTATGAATGTTGACAGTTCATATGCAATTTACAAAATCTTCAAAGACCACTGTAAATATTGCTTAGGGACACTATGAGCAGCAAAGAAAACAAAAATAAATACTAAAATAAAGTTTTTGGGATTAGCTTCTCTGAACCTAATATGGTTTCTATGGACTAGGTCAACCTAAAGCTGC
The DNA here is from genome assembly GCA_932274075.1 of Diarsia rubi. NCBI lineage: Eukaryota > Metazoa > Arthropoda > Insecta > Lepidoptera > Noctuidae > Diarsia > Diarsia rubi. The sequence goes on from OW026414.1 coordinate 9,285,548, forward strand.
AATAAAATTGATAGGTTTCCATAACAAAAATACAAAAATTGATAAGTTATAAAAATGGCTCCATAGGGGTCTTTTCTAGTAAGAGTTCCAATCCAACATCTACAGTCCTGCATGAAAGAGAACTTTTGCCGGGTAGTTGTCGTATATCGCTATTTCCGGGGATGATTATGCGACACCTCGCAATGAAATAGGACAATGTTACATGTGTAGTTATAGATTATTACGGTTTTTTTATTACCCGACTACGGCGAAGTCAAAAGGAAGAGTAATGATTTTAGCAGTCGTATGTATGTATGTCTGTATGTTCCACCGTAGCGCCTAGACTACTGAACGTATTTTAATAAATGAGGTGTCAAAAGATTCGTAAGAATAGCGCGGGTGACATAGGCTATATAAATTTTAACAATTCTTTTTATGACTTAATTTAAATGTCAAATTCTAAGCTCGAAAAAAAAAAAATTGAGATAATCATAACATGTTTGGTATCAAATGAAAGGTCTTGGTGAGTACATCATAAGTATGTATATTATATTACAGTTCAAGTCAACTTATACGTTTAGATTGCGGTCAAAGAGTTCTCCCGGTCTAGTCTGTGTTATGTACTCGTATAATGTTAATAACAAACCAACATTAAGTAGAATATTACATTATGAAAGTAACATATTATTACGTATTTATAACACACAAAATTAAAATTCAAGTAAAGAAATAAGTTTAAAAACTAAAACCCGACTACGAATAAAAACGCAGACTAATATAATCGCGGGGTTAAAAGTATTAAACAAGAAAAATCGTCTAGTAAGTATCTATGATTTGATAAATTATAGAGGACAGCCGTAGTCGCATACCACTGATACCTGATGCTCCTTTATGGCGTTCTCATTGATACAGAAGTCAGCTAGTTGCCATTAGCAAGGTGGCAAGCGACTACTGTCCTCTATAATTTAGAGGATTTTATATTAGTCTACGTTTTTATTCGTAGTCGGCTTTTAGTTTTTAAACTTATTTTTTTTAGGAATTAGTTTGTTCTTATTGTTTATATTAACTTGTATTTACCTATGAGCCTACTTCTTGGCCATAATAATATTATGAAGAGGGATGAAACACGTGTGACTCAAAGAGTGATTCATTTCATGATGCAAAAAATTGCAACCTAGTTTACCGTCTGAGAGATGAATGTAATCTTATATCAATTTACGATAAGAAAATGGTATTTTTCAAATTTATTTTTCGTAGTCTTTTGAAGTTATGTCTGCCATGTACTTCTCTTGTACATGAAGTTTAAAAAAAAAAATGTTCATGAACCTGGGGTTAATATAGTTTGTGTTCTGAGAGTTTTTAATTTTGATCTATTTCTATGAGTTTCACAACATTAGGCGTATAATAAACCCGCCCCTAAGACGACCAACAACCATAAAAACAATATGGACAGTTAGGTTAAAGAGTAGAATAACAATGAGTGTGCATCAATCAAAATAAATGTATGAAACAAAGTATTGTGATTTTGCAGAATATAAGATGCTGAAGAGTAGTCCATATTAAATGATGGGAAAATCTAGCAATATCATGAGGTTAATTAACAGCCAGTTACCTCGATTCATTCCTCGCCTCACTAGATGGGGCATAACCAACTGTTCTTCCAATCCTGCTCTCCCTTTTGGTGTCAAGCCTCTTAGTTGAGAGCGAGATCTTGAGGCCGACCTGGCGCGAGAGTTCGCTCGGCGCGGTCTGGAGCGAGAACGGTTGCGTGACTGGGAGCGAGACTGTGACTGGGAGCGGGACTGTGACTGGGAGCGGGAACGTGACTGAGCCCTGCCGCCTTTCCCTGCCCCGGGCCCCCGCGAACGTGAACGGCCACGTCGGGCTCCTGTCGGCGTGTCCGGCCTGGTCTGAGAGCGAGTGCGTGCTACTCCTCCACGCCCACGACCTCTGCCACCTCGGCCCCTGCCACCGCCACGGCCGCGGATATTACCGCCACCCCTTCCACGAGATCTACTTGACCGGTTTTGTTTTATTATTTCATCTGAAATGTGAAAATTAAGTCAAACCAATTTTAGCAAAAATATTTATGTTGACAATTGGAAATGGCGGGTGTCCCAGTTTTTTCTTATATTTACCTACATTTTGATAAGAAAATGAACAGTTGATTATACTTAAACAAATAGTAGTTAAGAATGACATACAAACAAATAATTCCATCCAAATAATCAGAAATCTTAGTAATATCCAAAAATAGATTCTTATTTCAGTATAAATATTCGAATAATACATAGATAATTACTTACCTAACGACATATTTACTGAATCCGCCATTGTTTAGATTATTATATTATAATTAGCTGTCTTCTGTATTCGTATTATTATTATTTAAACAGAAATCTTACAAATAAGGTTAGCATACAACATGAAAAATTAACATGAATGATGAAGACAACGAGAACGACAAGCAAGACTTCAAAAATACAATGTGAGTGACAGATAACATAACGTCTTTATTTGTGAATAGCACAGATAATAATAACATTAGTTTTGTATGATGTGATGTCTATTGGCATTTGATCCAAGTTGTGAACGGTGCAGTGTGGTCACGCCATCGTCGTAGCATAATAACGTCCATTATTTGTTTTGTTTATCAACGTGTTGTCAACCGTGGCGTTGCATGAGGCACTATGAACAGTATGAACTTATGAAGTGTACTAGAGACGGAAAATTTTACAGTTTCGGGATACCCATGAAGGTATAGGGGATACCCATAGACATATAAAAGGGGATACCTACCTCATTACTTGGTGTGTATCATTGGTGTATCAAGCTACGCGAAACTGTCAAAATTTTCCAGATCAACCTTGAATTTAGCACGTTTGTTGAAAATCTGCTCTCTTTAGTCACGCCAAAAACCGTTCGATGGCGTTCGCTAAACCGTCCAGACAGGACCAACAGAACCCATTCGTTGGGTCGGTCTGTACCACGAAACAGAACGGTATTTACGCAATTTAGCAATTAGAGCATATAGACACATAAATCGCACCCAATAAAAAGTAATAAATCGGGATCGCAGCTTTAAGGCAGGTAAATGCCAGGGTAGCCTGCAAAAGGGGATAGAACCGACCATTGGCATATCTACCTGTCCGCCGTTTAGGTTTTTTTGACGAACAAAAATTGTCCAGTACCACCATAGATTAACACGGTAAATATTTCGGTAACGTGACACCAGGGTTGCCAAACGTACGAGGTTCCTCGTACAAATACGAGATTCGTGGTCTTCCGTACGAGGTACGAGGACACTATCAACCTCGTACAATTATGTACGAGATTTTGATAGTGTAGAACTTCCATACGAATATTTCGCATCACTACATAATATATTACAGTAAAAACTAGTGCCATCCATCAGAACTTGTAGGAACTTCTTACACCAAAATTTAATTGCCGCATTTATGCGATGATTGTCTCTCCTAACGCAAATTTCTACTTTCTTTCTTTGCTGTTCCTTACATGTTCGATGCATTATAAATGTACGAGGTTTGAAAGTCAAAATACGAGGTTTTTAGGTGCATAAGTACGAGGATTTTTTTTGTACAGTTGGCAACCCTGCGTGACACTTACCTAGGGTAGTGTCACTGTCACGTTACCGTCCGAAATATTTGAAGGTAAAGAAAGATCGACAAATGAGTACAACGACAATCATTAAAACCCACTGACAAATTGTTTCGTTTTTAGTTTTTTCAACGACAGCAACCTTTCCACTACGTTGGCGTACGTCAGAACGATTAATTCATGAGTGAATCGACGACAGGATCTTCGACAAAACTGAATTAGGCATGGTTTACCACTACTGACTAAATTTAAAGATCATACATGTAAACGTTTTGAAAGGTTAAATGAAAAATATTTGCAAATTAAAAATAATATTTTTTATTGTTATTGTATCAACCAATGTAATTGGGAGCAAGCCTATTGCCATCATTCAATGTAATTGGGGGCAAGCCTACTTTTCTCGAACCAGTTCAGGCCATTTTCGACCTCCTATAACTTCGTTGTGGATAAAACTATACGCCTGAATTTAGTAACCAATTTTTATTTAGTAACCAATTAGGCATTTTATAGACACAGTATATTTCAAATTTCATACGATTTGAACCAGTAGTTTAAGAATTATAACTAATCAAAGTTCCTTAGTTTTGTCACTCACTCACTGACTGACTGACTGACCGATCATCAAAAGTCTAAGGCACTTCTAGCAAACATAGAAGCTTCAAATTTAAAATACAATTAGTGTTTAGTGTTTAGACCTTGGAAAAACTAATAAAATATACAATTTCAGTCTAGTTTTCTAGATACACTAACTGCATAAATAACTTTGTAATCCCATATAATTGTAAAGGATTACAAAGTTAAAGTTACATTTACAGTAAATGAATTTACGAGTTATTAAATTTAACACACTTCCTAGTTTCTGATTGATCTGAAATTTTGCAAGTATATGTATATCGCCTATCAATGCAATATTATGATGATATGGAACTGATCTGATGAAGGAGCTGGAAGTTGGCCATAGGAGCTCCATTTTAGAATATCATAACCCCATCGATTTTGGACTCGTTTGATTCATCTTGTCGAGTAGTTTGTCTTATGATGGTGTCCAGGGTCTGTTGATGGAGCTGGAAGGTGGCCATAGGAATTCCGTTATTCAACGATATAACCCTATCGAGTTTGGACTCGTTTGATTTGTCTTGTCGAGTAGTTTGTCTTTAGATGATGTTCAGGGTTCTGAATAGTTCTGATGATGGAGCTGGAAGGTGGCCACAGGAATTCCGTTATAAAACCACATAACCCCATCGAGTTTGAGCTCATTTGATATGTCTTGGTGAGAACTCTGTCTTTAGTCGGTAACCACGATCTGATGATGGAGCTGGAAGGTGGCCACAGGAACTCCGTTATAGAACGACATAACCCATCGAGTTTAGACTCGTTTGATTCGTTTTGACCAGTACTTTGTCTTTGGATGATCTCCAAGATCTGTTGATGGAGCTTGAAGGTGGCCATAGGAATTCCGTTATAAAACGACTTGACCTTGTCGTGTTTTTATTCGTTTGATTCAGCTTGTCGAGTAGGTAATTTAGCAGTACTTCAAATCGATGAATAAGACTGCTCCAAATTCGAATAAACCTATATATTATTGATTCATTAAACGAAATAGATAAAATGAGAGATACGCTACAAAAAGAAATGAGATCCCACCAAAAAGATTGACTTTGCCATCGCATCGCATTCGCCAATGTTAAACAGGCCATTGTAATAGCTAATCGCTATCGCATTGGCCAATGTGATGCAGTGGCCAAGTCAATCTTTTATTTAAAACAACAAAGGTTTTTAAGTAAGGATAAAATATATTAACTGACATGGATCTCACTACTTTTTACGGTGAGTTGCGCAGCTTGGCTTTTTTTACAAGTTTTGTTTTTGGTGGTATTAAAATACTATTCGCGTTATATAGGAGTCAGTCAACCGTCTCCTTGCGGGGTTATCAGTATCGAATATACCTAAGGGTTGCGCTAGTTCTTATTACCCAGGGTGACCAGAGTGAAGGCCTTGTCCACTGATCGCATTTGGGTGTCTCACCACGTCAATTTCGCTAAAGTACTTCCTGAGACGGCATACCTCGGCTCGCGGTTGTCCAAGGTCTTATCATTTAAGAAACCATGACCTCCGGACTTCGACAGGATATAATTACAGTCTCATCAACAATAACCATCCACGTTCATTGGTGAATTCCCTAATAAACACCGTTAAAAGCGCACACCTTTCTCCGCCTAGTAAAAGACTCTTTATAACATCCACGCGGGCTTAAAAGAAATGTCAGCAACATTGCAGGGGCAAGGGCCAACGCCTGTCGGGGTTGCGGGTTGTTCAAAAGAGATACCGCGGCCTCGGACACAAAGGGGTATAAGAAGGAACATAATAAGACTGCATTATTCAGGCGGTTAAAGAATCGTTCCAATGATTGTCAGCATCGATGCCTAATGTTTTACATGCATGACCGCACATTGTATTGGATTTTCTGAAACCTTTGTGGTTTGAAGTTAGTACCTACGTACCTACACCAACACACCACTGACCACGTATAGCACACTAGTTTAAATTAAGATTAATAAGCTGTTTGTAGTTTTATTAGCATATATAGTATCACGTACACAACACAGATCACGTATACAACTATTAATTTATTACAGATCAATAATTCTCGGGTTGTCACTAGAGGAAAATCAGCTGCATTAAGCGGCAAATGCAAAATCAACAAAAAAGCTAGTCATTCAAAAACAAAGCAGTGAACACTGTGAACAACAATAGTGAAAACCCAGGTTTCGTCTTTGTTCATTGAAAATATTCCAAATGGAGGTAGTTTCAAGATATTTATGTTTCGTCATCACAGTGATTAGTATATATGTATAAAAGTTTTGCAAATAATAGTTGTTTCCCTTAAAAAATATTTCAGAGAAGATATTGACTAGACATCCTTGATTGACCAGGCAAGGTTGAGTTTGATGTGATTCATTTCCTTCTTCCATTATTATTTTATTTGTTGTGGTATCCGAGACTTCTGTTGTTGTGGTATCTTCAGCTTTTTGTGGTTCTTCGTTTGATTAAACGTGTTTATTAAATATCTAGCTAGAGCATCGGACTTGTAAACATTCTGCTTTCGATTTACTTTAGGGTATGTCGTTGGAAACTGCAAACATAACTCGGACTTGCTTGCGCATCAGATTTGAAAAGTTCTCCTATGAAATATTCATTGCAAATTTTATCGTCAGGTTTTGGATACCATGGCCATCAACACTAAAACAATATTTATAAATATCCTACAAAATACAGAGCATATGAATTTGATTGAAATTGTAATTTAAGATTATTTCAAACTAGGTGTTGCTATAGCGGCTTCGCCCGCTACAACTAGAAAGTAATCCCGCGGGAAGATAAAATCGGTATAAAAACTATATAAACTATCTGTGCACCAAATTTTATGCAAATCTGTTGAGTAGTTATTGCGTGAAAGAGTAACAAACATCCGTCCATACATACAAACTTTCGCGTTTATAATATTAACAGGATATGCTATCATCTCAGACCAAGAGGCTATCATTTATTTCTTTCTTTTTACAGCCCTATTACATACATATGTACTATAAAATGTGAAGGAATGTGCTTCTGCCGCGCGACTGTCGCGCTGCTAACGCCCTAATGTGAAAGCGGCCTTAGTTTGCAAACTGCGACTTTTACGTTTAGATAAAAACACTTAAAATTATTTGAACTTATGTGGTTTATTAACAAAATGAAAATAGGTGGAAATAAATAACATTATATATTTTCACGTCGTATTAATTTGTACATTATGTATCTTCTTAAATGTAAATTATTCTTTCTAAAAAGGCAATAACGCACGTAAAATACCAATTGAGTTATAAACGAGTAGCAATGCCGTTATACTGCCAAGAAATACTGTTTCTCTTGGCATATCTAGTTTTAAATATACTTATCATTTTAGTACAAGTAAATTAGTTTTATTTAAATTACAACAAGTATTTAGCACCAACAGGAGAGCATAGTTTAATTTATAAAATACTATTCATAATTTTAGTTAAATACTATATGAGAAAATTAACAAAGGGGATAGAACCAATGTGGCATTTCAGCCTGCCCGCCATTTTGTATTTTTTTTTTCGAAATCGCGGCCCACGATGTGATTGGTATGTATGTATGCATCGAGGACATATAGACGAACAAAAAATGTCAAGTTACAAAGTGTTACATTACCGAGATATTTGAAGGTAAAGATCGACAAATGTGTACAACGACAATCATTAAAAATAGACTAATTACGTGTATAGGGGCGTTAAATTCTCTGCAAATATTCGTTCCTAGGTTGATTATTATTTTGCGCACAAAAAATGTCCAGCAGTGGACGTCACGAGGCCTATGCCGAGCAGTGGACGTCACGAGGCCTATGCCGAGCAGTGGACGTCTTTCGGCTGAAATGATGATGATGATGATGATAATATACATGAAAATCGCTTTGTATCGCAATGAAACGCTATGTTGTGGTAAAGAATAGTTTTCTAGTGCTCCTAATAGTATGTAATGTACTCTCTTTTAATAAACAGTAATAATAATAATCAACGTCTATAAACACGTAAAAGGTCTATTTTATGTGGTCATTGTACTCTTATGTCGATCATTACCTGCAAATATCTTGGTAACGTGACACTTTGGGGTACCGTGTTACTGGACATTTTTTGTTTGTGTACAATATGTTCTCTATACATACATACCAATTGCACAGTGGGCCGCGATTTCGAAAAAAAAAGGAAAAAAAGTAAATGGCGGTGGGTCGATATCCCATACAAAAAAATTCAAACCCCTTTAGATTTATTATTATTATTAGATAAGTTCAATTTAACCACAACAAGATGTAACCATTGGAATTGTTCTAAGGAATGGTACACTCCCAAACCCACGAATATATTTTAAATAAAAAAAATAGTAGTGCAGTCGCAAAATATACCGTAGCCTAAGCTTTAACTTTGTAAGGCATGCTGTGGACCACTACGCATACCCACGCAGTATTTGCCTTCGAGAATTATCACAATAGTAACTTTTTTTGGCAGTACAACGGCAAATTAAATTGTTTGACAAAATTTATTCATACATAATCATAAAACTAATTGTAACTTCCTGTGCGAATATTCGATACAGTTTTTGATTTATGTTTATAATTGACTAATTATATAATATGTACAGACTAAAAATATTATTACGATATTTAAACATATGAGCTGAGTTTGTAAAGTGAATCACAGTTTAAGTAAATGGTGTTTAACCTGAAGGCCGTTACTGTAGGCGTAATAACACTAAGGCCATAATTTGACATAATAGGTAAATATTTAGAATCGTAAATACAATTACAGGTTTATGAGAAATGATTTGACAAGTTTTTGATATCGGTAATATCAAACTTAAGTACACGTTTACGGTGCTAAAATTGGAAAGGTAACAATTTGTCAAGCAGCAGTGCAGATTTTTAGAGAAAATATTTACAGTTACTTTGTAACTGTATTCAAATTGCTCGTAGAACCTGAAATTCTTATGATGTGTTCCATTTAACATTGCTAATAGAGAGTGCATTGTTTTGTAACTTTCTACATTTTGCTTTGTTTTCTCCAATTGCCATGATCAACCTTGCCAACCGCGCTAGGGTACTTTGCTAAATTCAAAAATCTTACACTCTCTCCACAAAATTAAGCACCAATGACGGGAATAAAATGCTTCGTGCCATGCATGCCAGCTTCAATGATGATAATAGGTTTGTTTTTATTTTTGAATTTCGTGGTTGATATTCATATTTCCTATATCGATTGTAGAAAGTCCTGTGCAAGGTTAAAGAGGAACTCATTCTCACGGGATTTTTGGCACCTCTGCCCCTGTCATCACGTTTTCATCATTTAGAAAACTCTTTCGGATAGAAAAGACGTCCATGTAATCGTTTAACGCGAATTTCGGCGTTGATCAATGTAGGAAGTTCTCGCTGCCAATAAGTTTATCTACACTTCTACACTAATATTATAAAGAGGAAAGATTTGTATGTTTATTTGTTTGTCGTTACAAACAAATAAACAAACAAATCTTTCCTCTCTAGTGTAATAGGCTCCGCAGCTACTGGACCGATTTGAAAAATTCTCTCACCGTTGGAAAGCTACACTATCCCCGGGTGACATGGCTTTTTATCCGTTTATTCCCACGGGAACGGGAACTAAGCGAGACATACTTTACGACAGAATTAAATGGAAGCAAACGAAAACGAATGTTGCATGGTGGATCGGATGTCAAACGGAACACATTATATATTATTTTTAAAGTAAAATTTAAATATTTAAATGTAGTTGTGCGAAAATACATGCACTTTTCTACTAGACGAATTAAAAAAATATATAAAAATACGCTACAACGTATCGCTAGGTTCAAGTTTAGATAGGACACCGATCATACAAAACAAGTAAAAAAATCATGTCAATGTTTAGAGTTTTACAATATTATCGTGCTACAGGAATGAGAGTAAGTTCGACGTCGACGTGAGAGTCGCACAACACTTGGCACCTTTTGAGTATTTACGCATTACCGCTACCATATCATTATATACTTAAACGTACCGGCTTTCTTCAAGAAATAGACTACTATCTAGAGGAGGCACACACTTCAGGTCGACGAAAAGGATCTCGAAAAATATAGAAATAAATACAACCTTATTCTAAAAATATACAGTCCCGCCGCGCGTCCCCGTGGAAGTCGGAACAGCGGCGCTCGCAGCACTCTCCTCTACTCGCTCTGTGGCGTGTGGTTTGTGGCGCTGCACGGCTACAGTCGCATGTCGCTGCACGGCTACAGTCGCATGTCGCTGCACGGCTACAGTCGCATGTCGCTGCACGGCTACAGTCGCATGTCGCTGCACGGCTACAGTCGCATGTCGCTGGACGCGGCCGCCAGCAGCGGCGTGCAGCGCCACGTGGCGTCGTCCTGCGCGCCCTCCGTGCCGGCCGCGCCCTCCTGCGCGCCGTACCGGTGGAGGCTAAGGAACTTAAGGTTGGCCACGATCGACGAGTTGATCGGCCGCGTCGGGATGTTCACGGTCGTCGCCGAGCGCTCTATCCGTTTCGTCCGGCCCTCTGGAGGTGCCAGTTCGAGCGACTGTCCCCGCCCTATGAGTCTGGACTGACCGAAGCGGGGCGTCAGCCGTCCTATGAGATTTTCCTCCTTCCGTGTGGGTCGCGGCGCCGTCTGCGCGTCCTCTGGCGGTTTCGACTTTTTCTTCAAAAAGAAGGGTGTCAGGCGTTCGGTAAGAGGTCGCGACGACGTCGAGCCAGCGTCGTGGACGTTCGACGTCGAGCTGGATGTCTTCAGCGGTCGCGTTGACGTCGCCTGGCTTTTGATTGGATTAGATTTCCGCTGGGCGCAGACTCGAGAGAAGGGTCCGCCGCTAACCGCCGCCGGCGCTGGACTCGGCTCGGGCGCGGGCGGCTCGTCCTCGCACACCTTAAGCACGCAGTAGGCGTCGCGCTGCAGCTCGTCCAGCAAGCTGTCGTCGGTGGAGATGTTGTCGATGCGGCAGCAGTCGTCGTGCGGCGGCAGGCTGACGGCGGACGCACTGCGCGGCACGTCGGGCTCCGGGCGGGGCGGCGGCCGCACGCGCGCTGCGTGGCCACGCGGCGGCACGGCGGGCGGGCTCTCATCGCGCGCGTGGCTCATGAAGTCCGCCATCAACTCGTACTCTTTGCAGCGGTAGGTGACGCCATGTTCGGGCGGCGATGGCGGCGAGGTCTCCGGGCGCGGGCGACGCTCGGGCGGGCGTGGCTCCACGTGCACGTACTCGCAGACGGGCGCGGGGTGCAAGGGATGCGCTCGTGCGGGCGACAGTCGCGCAGGCTTGGGGGGACGCGCGGGGCGCTCGGCGGACGCGTCGCTGTCCTCGGAGGGCTCGTGCTTGATGCACGACATGTTGAGGTACCCGCTGCCGGTGGATTTGGTGGACTTGCCGGAGGAGCGCTCGTCGGCGTGGCGCGCCAACTTGAGCGACTCTGTACTGGAGCCGATGTCGAGCGAGTTGTGTAGCGGCAGCGTCTTGCCGTCCAGGTCGACGGTGGGCGAGGTGTCGCTGCGCCAGGGTCGCCACAGTAAGGGCCCGCCGTCCACCACGCCCGCGGCGCCGGCGAGGTGCAGGTAGTTGTCGTCGCCGATGGGCGCCTGCTTGCTGCCGTACTTGGTCTCTCGGGCGAGCGACCGCCGGTATAAGCGGTGTCGGTGCTCGAGGTCGAACATGGCCTCCTGTAGTTCTCGCAACGTAGCAGCCTCCGCCTCGCGTTCTTCTACGCTTGTACCTTCTGTGAAGCCAACAATAATATCAAATGTTTAAATGGTACATGAACAATAATAATAATTAGAAAGTGGTGTCTTGTCGTGTGTCGTGATGTGGTGATGTGGTGTGATGTACCTTGCGGGCGATGCAGGCGGTCGTCCAGGCGGTGCACGTGGCACACGAGCAGCGCGTGCAGGCGCTGCAGGTCGCGCGCGGGGTCCAGGCGCAGCGCCAGGGCTGCGCCACCACGCCGCACCTCCCTCGCGCCACTCTCGGTGAGCTCGTAGGCGCCGTCGGGGCCGCCGCAGCCCTCTGCCGCTGCCTCCGTGCGACCGCAACTGTAGATACAAACACGACGTTTAATATTTTGTGCGATAAGCGGGCAACTAATTGACCTTAATTATCTGCCTTCTATAAATTGTGGCAACGATGGCAGGTTGTTTAAAACGCTTCGGTATTAATTTTTCAAAAATATATGCGGGCTCAGCAGACATCACCTCCACGAACAGTGATTTAGTCGTATGCTAGTGTATGCCTCCCACTAGGTGGACTGATGACCTGGTAAAGGTTGCGGGGATCCGACCGGTCAATGTGGCGATAATTCGGGGGGCCTATGTCCAGCAGTGGACGTCTATCGGCTGAAATGATGATGATGCTAGTGCATGTCTCACCAGGTCCACTCGCAGTCGGCGTAGTACCCGCGGTGCGGCGGCGTGGCGGGCGAGTGCCGGCACAGCGCGCTCAGCAGACGCATCCACTCCGCGCGCTCCACGCAGTTCGACGCCTGCACGAACAACACGCGGTCCCGGTGCACTGGAATATACAACTTTCGAACTATAGCACTCGGACTTGAATATAAATCATATACAATGAAATTAAAGTAAATAATCGTGCTTGTGTGGTGTACGCGTGCGTGCACGTACCTATCTGGAAGATGTTGTTGGCCCCCAGCATGGCGCCGGCGGGCGGCCCGTCCACCGCGGCCACGGCCAGCACGCCCGACAGCGCCAGGCGCTGCGCGGTCGCCCGCGCGCCCGTCCGGGACCACGACAACTCGCCGCTGGAACAACACAAGAGTCATTGCAATTAAATCGTTATTGTGAAGGGGCCGAATGAATAATAGACGTACAGGTCGATTTTCAAGGTTATAAACAAAGCATTTCCGTGGATAATTCACAGTATTATATTACTACTTTGACATTGACAGTCATAAAAGGTAGGAAGGTTTGGCTTGTCGTTGATTACCTCACTATAAATGTTTGTATTGTTAGCTGTAAGCCACCCAAACACAATAAAAATAAAAATAAAAAGTAATCAGAAGCGTAGAAGTCTGACACTGGCTGAGGGGTCCATCATATTATTATTTTATCCATTATAGAGGTTATAGATATCTAACCTCTATACTGGGTAACACAAGTAAATACGCGGTATTTGGCTACATCTGGCTAGACTAGAAAGTTGCCAAACCCTAGAATAGTTGAGTAAAAAAAAAAAGGTAAGAAGGTGTGTTACCTGGTAAGTCTAAAATGTCTCCGCTTGGCGTGCGCATGTGCTGCGCGCGTCCAACGACGGCGCGGCGAGCCTGCGCCCGCACGCACTCCCTCTGAGCGCTTGATCATGGTTCTGTAAAGTTATGACTTCTATAAGTATCCGTTTATCTCGTTACTTACTTAAGGTTTAGGCTGTGCACAAAAAAGCTTACTAACAACAAGCGGGCATATTGATTACAGACTTTGGAACAGTTTGTCTGTTCATTGCGTACATGACCTAGTTAAAACTGTCTTTGAAACCTCTTCAAACGCAAGTCACTCGGCTACAAAGGCGTACACTGGCTCACAAGAACACAGATTAATATTAAACTATACATACATACCCCAATCTAAATCCAAGGATGCACAAACAGTTCAAACAATATTAAATCTTTCTTTTAGATGACATTCATGCTAATTCTCTTGTCCCAACAGAATCGGCACTATAGTCAATAAAAAAAATTAAGTAAACAATACAAAAATTGTCTATTACATGCATGTACCAGAAAGGTGTGAATCTGAAAACCTTTCTCCAAAATGAAATGACATTGTTTTCGCGACAATAATGCTAGCTGTCCCATCCAAAACTCCAATACATTCTCAATCCAAATACAAGAGAATAAACGCAAGAATTCTCGTGTGTTCAGACCATGAAACTGAAACACTTTTGTTCAATGTTTTTTGGAAATTCTAGCTTTTCTATACAACAAACCGCGATCATGGTGTTTGCAACATCGTCGAAATATCGGAACCTTATAATCACTACATACTCGTATTATAAAACAAAGTTCTCCGCCGCGTCTGCCTGTCTGTCTGTTCGCGATAAAATCAAAAACTACTGCACCGATTTTCATGCTGATTTCACCAATGGATAAAGTGGTTCTCGAGGAAGCCTTCAGTATATAATTTGCCACGCGGGTATCAGCTCGTAATGGATAATCACAGAAGATATCCCGTAAGTGACAGTAAGTTTCCCATACATGTTGATCAGAAAGTACAATTTTGTTTTGCGAATTTTAAGAATTCTTAAAACAATAGGTGCTCAGTTTTATATTCCGAGTCACCACGCGAGAGGTCTAGCATTTATTATGTTATACATTGTATATGGGACAGCTGATTATTGTGTTACGATAACAATATTGGTCCCCTAGAGAAAGTTATTCAATTTAATGTCTGAATCACTCTCATAAACATGACAATGCCTTTCTGAAACACGCTGTATACGATTATAAAAACATACCCTTCTTTCAGCAGCACAGGCGTTTCCTGTATGTTGTTGTTTTGTGTGTCCGTACTCGTGGAGATTATTTCGAGGAACTGCTTTATTGCTTGCACCTGTAATGTAACAGTTATTGAAGTTGAAGTAACATTACTTCGTTGTGAAATTTATTTTAATTTGTTTTTTTCGTGACCGTGGCCTCGCCTTATCAGAATTGGCTATTTGACTAGTGTTTAATGACACGAAAATTTAATGTTATTTCAAAGAAAAAAAAGGAATAATATGGCTTAGTTTTAACTGATTCTAAATGACGTGCTAGACAAACAGCACCACAAAAATGTGACTTATTTTTTGGGGGTGGAAAAGGGAGTGTCACACTTCTACTGGCTAAAAACCACCCATGTTCCTTCTTAGCCCTATATGTCAAGGCCGCGTTATCTCGTACAACATCCTGCAGCAGAAATGTGTGACGTCACATTTAATTCCCCCATAGTTACGTAGTACAAATGGCCGTTTCGCGCGACATGGATAGAAAGTGCCCCCACCAAAAACTTTTAAAGCATGTAGCTACTTCATTTCTTAATCGATTTAATTACTTTTTTCACACATCGTGTTATTTCTGTCAGTTCTTTGAAATAACATAACATTTTCGTGAATTTTTAACAGTAGTCAAATAGCCAATACCAGCGCTGTAATATTTGTCATAAATGTTACAGCACCATCCTGAGATAGTGGTCTTTGGGCCTCGTACGCGATTAATTTTAATTTAATGTATGTTTTGTTTTCAGGTGTTTCTCTTTTGTTTACTTTTATATATTTTTTAATCTTCAATAAAAAAATATATCAATTTGTTTTGTCCTGTGTGAGACCAATAAATACTTTTTCTTTGTCTCTTTGTGGGAGCAAAATAATGGATGGTAGAAAGCTGACGGGTCAAGTAATGGTAAGTTGGCACCTCCCTTTATAGAAGTTATGGAAAGCAAAGACATCAGAGGTGCCAAGTCGCAGATATCTTCAGTCACGCATGATATAATGAAATACTCCATCACAAGATTGAACTATTGAGGTTCCATTATTGTTCTGCTGTGAATAAAGAAAAAAGGGTGTAAAAGTACCCTTAACGCAAACGAAGGGCACTTGTTCTCCCCACCACTGCGATATTTTTTTGTTCTAGACCATACCTGGGAACCCCTTAGTTATGGAGATATTGGGGGTCAAAGTTCCAAATTTTTCACAGGTGTTTTTGGAAATACTAGTTTTTCAGGTTACAACTTTACATAAATTAGCTCCATGACCCGTTGACTATTCAGAGCATCCACTAGCAAAATATTTAAGAGTGCTGCATTGAGTTCTACCGTAAAATGTGATTTTTGACCCCAAGATAAAAACCATTTCCCAGCAAAAATGTTTGCGTAGGGGTACTTAGTTTGATGTACAGAATGTTTGGTTGACGGCTGCGTGAAGGGTTAATTTACACCTTGTATGGCTTTAAAATGTCATAGTGTCCCTGTTAAGTGAAAAGGAGTTATTCTATCTCCAAGGAAAAGTATGAAGTCGTCTTTGGAAATATGAACAAGCTTCGAAGCGGACACGTACTTTGTTAGAATAGAAAAGATGGATGGATTGCGTGAGGAATGATATAAAAGAGAAAAGAGTAAATGCCACCATTAAGGTTGATGCAAATCAAATCAAAACTCATTTATTCAAACTAGGCTGATAATCAGCACTTTTCGAACGTCAAAATTTACTTTACTTTACTTATTTACAAGAGACAGCGACATGCGACAAGGTAGCCCGCGAAATTCGAATTTCGTTACGTTTTTTGCAATTTCCCGGTCAGTGTCTAGTCGTATGTTAAAATGGGATTCACGGCAGTAACAAATGTCTATTACTGAAACCGTCTCAGTTCAAGTCGCAAGAATGAAAAAGATAATCATTCTTGCGACTTATATGAATTGAGACGGTTGGATTTGGTGATTTTAATCGTTATTATTCAGTAAATAAAAAAAAAGAAGTCAAGTCTTTTTTCTATCTTTCATTCTTCTCTTTTTTTTTGTCTCTCTCTCATTTTACCCGACTGCAAGGAACGGGTTGTGTTTTCCGCGCCTATCTTTGTTTGTAATATTCTTTATTCCCCTAAATATCTTCCAAACTACTCGACGGATTTCTTTAATTAAGGTGTCGTTAGATTCGTCGTATTAGTCCCAATCTTAGATAAGTGACATAAAAAAAAATAATTAAGGAGGCTGCTAGATCTCATTGTTTAAGGTGTTTTTTTTTCATACGTTATTATTTTTGTTGTAAATGTACTTACATGTCTTGGCGTGCAGAAGAGGCGGTATAGTTCAGCCATGTATTCCTCCTTGCAGACCTGCTGCGCCGACCGGCTGCTCACGAGGTTGCCTAGCGACTGGATAGTCTTAGAGATCAGTGTCAACGTCCGGTTTGTTTGGGGGTCCTGTAACAAACATTCACATCACTACTAGGTTCAAGGACTTGTTGATGATAAGTATGAATAGATTTTCATTGAATTATGAACGGCTCGAGTTGAGGCGATGGCGATGCCTGGTGCGAGCTGATTATGTCTACGACGACCTTTATGGCATCAGTAACGTTATTTATCGGTAAAATCATCTAAGTTCCACTCAACCTGTGGGTTTTAAGGATCATCTTAGGTGGCCCTCATACATAAGAGGGCCATTATGTTCATTATGCCTTTAATTTAAAAGAAACCTCCGAGTTTGTTGCGGAGTTTAATCTAGAGATGTCTAAAACACCGACGTCATCTAGTTTTGAAACATAATTAAAGTTAGATGTCGAAGATTTTCTTTTTATATAAGTAAATATAATATCAGTATAGTTACAATTTGCTCAGTAGTGAGATCGAACAGCCTGGGCCCGAGTATGGCGGGCGCGAAGAACCGCAGGAAGATGAATCCCGACACGACGGAGTACCGCACCTCCGCGTTGCGAGGGAAGTGCCGCGCGGCACATTGCCGCAGCGCGTCGAACAGCCGGCACATTGCCGCGGGACACGTCGCGTACGATGACGTTATTGCTGCGAATACCTGGGGAAAGGAGAAAAGTAAGTAACATTCTTCTTTCGTATCGTGGTAAGAAGATTCTAACCAGTCAGTTGGTAGTGCCACTAATTAGATTCTTCAATCAAATAAGTCAGCTTTCTTTTCTCAGTCCCACTAAAGTTTATTGATAACAAACTAGTCAGATTAGATGAGATCATTATGTTGATAATAATTAATCTGATTGATCCAGTATACATAGGAACGATCAGTCGACTACGGATTAGTTTTTGAGGCGATCAATGTCAAATTAAATCATTTGTTGCAAACATGAGTACTTTAATTGTTGTCTATATTCTGCCGCTGCAAGGCCATGCAAAAATTATGAATTGGAATTGAATGGTTAATGACGACTGGTCGACGACGATCAACCGCATAACCGGGCTATCAGTTCATCATCATCAGCCTATAATGTTCCCACTGCAGGGACTCAGGCCTCCTCTATATAAGACGGATGGGATCCACCAAGCGGGCTCAGTGCTGGTTGGCAGATGTCACATCTTCGATTTTTTTGTTTCCTCACGATGTTTTCTTTCACCGTTTTGAGAGCAGCTTCCAGTTCCTAGTACTAAATGATTTCGTACTAGGATGAACTACTTACTCGTTCTACATAGTCTTTCAAGTTGGCCAGGTTGGCATTAATGGCAGCAGTGGGCTTGACCCTCGCAGGGTCAATCTCGCACGGCCGTCGCTCGGCCAACACTGCGGCCAACGTTGGCCGTAACACCGACCGCAGGTACGACGCGCCGCTCAACCGCATTGCTTCGTCCATCATCTTTGAGACGAGGGTGTTGCCTCTGAATATTGTTGTTGCGTCACTGGAAGAGATTACAAGGTATTGTAGTATGTTTCTTATTTATTTATGTATTTAAATTACATGTTTGTAAAAGAGTGGTACATATGCGAACTAAATTCCAACAGGATTTTTTTTACTAGTCACCTTTGAGTCAAATAGGACAGCATTGTGGTAGAGTACAAAAAAAAGGAGGATACCATTTTGTTATCATAAATTGACTATTGCTTATGTATTTTAAAGAATGACTATTAATTACTACTATGCCTTTTTTTTGTTTTGGGGGGTTGCGAAATCATGAAATAACCCGCTCTGGGCAGAGCGAAAGGGAGTGTCAGACTTCTACTGACTAAAAACCGCCCATGTTCCTTCTTAGCCCTTTGTGTCGAAGCCGCGGTATCTCTTTCGAACAACCCGCAGCCCCGACGGGATTGCTACTATGCCTTACGCAAAATCCGCGTTTTGGATGTGGAGTAGCGAACGCCAAATATACAATATCTATATATAATTTCTATAAATGTGTGCTTATGTTATGGGACATTTTGAATGCATTTGGAATGTTTTTTTTTCAGTCACCAGAGATATTCTACATTAAAATGATTAGAACATTCATGAGGCAAACACAGAACATAATAAACAGACAGAAAAGCCTTAAGTACCTTCTCCATGTAAAAGGAAATGTAAAAATTGAGTGTGTTATCGAACATAGAAAATAAAATGGCAAATAAATTACAGAACAAACGTTATTGACCGGTAGTGGGACGTAAATCAGCTGAGATGATAAGAGATAAGAGCAAAGATGACGTAGAGGCTTACTCATGCACCGGACGCTGTTTACAATCAATTATTGTGATTAGGACGGCGCGAACTGATAGCACTTTAACATAATTCACGTGTGCCCTCAATAGTAATTATGTATTTGGACCCAATTAATTTATATCATAGCTATTCTGGACGCTATTATTCATTTTCACAACCTTATAAACAATGCTAAATTTGACGATTCACAGAAATTAGCAGTATTTGGTTATAAAATATCTTCCTTTCGTACACGCCGCGCCGTCCGGCTGCAAACGCAGCAACCTACTGTTCTCTTTCGTATTTGTAACAATAACAACAGGCTACAATATAATTTTCAGTTAGTTGACCAATTACTTACGAGAACGCGGATAAGCATCCAACCTACACGAATTTACTTGTGATCGGTGTATGTAATAAACTATTAGTTACCAAATCTGTTATTTGATTATACATGTAGTCCCCTTCTAACCAGCAGTTAAAATAAAGGGATCTTTACTTGCCACTCGATATAACTGACAAAAGGTATGAGCACTATCTCTGTTAACCCTACGTAGAAAACAAGCCAAATATGAATACAAATAAAAATATTGTAAATGCGACGCTCTCTGTCAGTTTAAGGAAGGGTGGCCAACCGAAATTGGCATACAAATAGATGCAGGCATGAGTAAGGGAATATTTTTATCCCGGTACGACAACATACTCCGTGGTATGAACTTCGACCTCAACTTGCGAAACCACGAATAAAAGTTAGTTTCTTTAAAGAGAAAGGTACTCACGTAAGTACAGAAATCTCAGCATCTGCTAGCTCTTTGACGATAGGTACGATGAGATCATGATGAGTGAATAGCCTCACGAGGGGTTGCGCCGCGTCCGTCTTACTCGACACTATCTCCCCCAGTATGTACACTGCCGATGCTGTTATGGGCTGGAAACAATATTAAATTAATTATTAGCTTATTCACTTATCTTTGTCAACATTCTGACTGACAGACAGACTCCTTGACAGTTCTAAAGTGCCTGTAAGTAGTCTAATTTATATAAATGCTATGAGTTCAAGTATTAATTGTACTCTAGGTACATCTGGCATGTCCATGGCAGCCCTTGGTAATTCACTCAATTGTCATTCATCTGTTTTACAATTTATCTTGATTTTACTAATGCGTCTTTCTCCATTTATCTTTTCTTAAGTCTTCTTCTCCAAATACTTTTCCATCAATCAACATGATTTCATGTTGTACACTCCTTTGCACAGATTTTGGAGATTGCCGGCAGATATTTATTTAACAAATATTCTAGTTTCAAGTAACATACATACCTTCAGATGAACACTTCTTAGAAACAACTCCTCGAGTCTCCGATAGTGTTGTAGTGGGAAGACGTGGTCCACTGTGTACTGCAGCAGTAGTCGCAAGGAGCCCAGCGTGGCGCTGCCCGCGGCCGACAGCCGAGTGCCAGGCGGGGTCGCGCCCCGGGATAGAGCTCCACCCGCACGCGACGTGAGGAAGAACCTGGTGATTTTAGAATATTGTTTATTAATATGAAGACTTGGTAAGTGTCATGAGATGCCTTTAGACAGCACGAGCCGCCTAGACAAAGGTCTCACTCAAATGCTATTTTAAACCATCAACTTTTGGATTGATATTTACTCTTCAGAAATAAAATGTACAAATGATTTATTATTATTATTATTATCGAATAACCCCCCCCCCCCCCCGCTCTTAGGCACAGCGAAAGGGAGTGTCAGACTTCTACTGACTAAGAACCACCCATGTTTCTTCTTAGCAGCGGTATCTCTTACAACATCCCGCAGCCAATTATCAATGACCTTACATTACCAATATTGGGTTTTCGGGATTTAAATGGTAGGTTTTGTTCTTACCAGGCACGCGATGGCGTCGGCGAAGGTTGTCGCAGTTGCAACCGCACCTCGCCGAGAAAGATCGGCGTCGCACCGTCATGCCACACCGACACTCTGGCTTCGCAAGCCACCCCCGCCTGGAAACAACAAACCATATTCATTACATATTGACCATCAATAAACATGTTTCATATAGAAAATGAAGTGTTGGTTAACTTACCGTTTGTGAGCCATCTCTGTCCTTCGGGTCTGCGTCCATAACGAGATCAAAACAAAAAATTTCATCAAATTGTGGATTAACAGTCTTCTTTTTAGGTTTCGTCCGTTTCTCAACTCTTCGCCCGTTCGAATAAAATAACGTGACGAGAGCAAACGGGTCACACTGTCCATTCTTAGTGGTTAACTCGGAGCATTCCAGCACTCGCAGGCGTAGCGTGTCGTGTCCTACTCGCGCGGCGCAGTGCCTCTCGGGGTCTGACCAGTAGTCAGCAGCGGTGGGGGTGGGCGAGGCGTCAGACTCAGGCATCGCGTGCATGGGCGGCTTCGTCCGTGCCGCCCACTGCGCCCGATCCTTCAAACTCTCCGATCGCGACAACGACAGAGCCGGCTCCGTCGCCACCGCACTCAGCAATTTTTTGCTAGTGGAACTCGAGCAAGAACTAAACCTCATACTCTCCTTACAATATTCAGATAATCTTACGAGGTTATTTCCTTTTGTTTTATTCGAGCAGTTGTCTGCCGCAGAGGGGTCTGGGTCGGGAGGCTTCGGTTCCATTCGTAACCTCTTTCTGGAATCTTCGAGAGTGAGTTCGATGTATGCCTTCCCCTGCACCTCTGAGTCTGCGTCGACCGGTCGCAGCGCAAACCAGTGGTCTTTATTGTTATACCGGTGCAGATCT
Organism: Diarsia rubi; assembly: GCA_932274075.1. NCBI lineage: Eukaryota > Metazoa > Arthropoda > Insecta > Lepidoptera > Noctuidae > Diarsia > Diarsia rubi. Next base: position 9,307,629 of record OW026414.1, read on the forward strand.
TCTCGTTTGATGGCCACTTTACCGAGCACTTTGTCCTGTTTGAGATGCTTGTCACGATCGAACACGTATATGGAAAGGTATCTAAATCGCCGCGGCACCTCAAATTGGAACTCTTCGCCGAAGAATGGACTGAAACAATGTAATAAAAATGGGTTTATGTTCAGGTATTATTACGTTGAGAGAATTTATCCGAGCTATTATTTGTTGAATATTACATGCGACAATCGTTATCAACTTTTCGACTGAGCAATAATTTATAGGCGGGTTGCAGCCTAGTTGCGGACGCGTGGGGTGCTTGTCTTAAATTAGTGTCGGTATTGCCACCCACAACTAAATGATTAATTTTCTAAACTTATGTTTTCCTTATCAGATTTTGTAATGGTGCATGATGAAAATTATGTTTTTCCTACTCCTCCGCTATTCTTTTCTGATTAATTTCGTTGCGGGATCCAAGACAGTTAAATCATTTCTCTGGGACTTCGTCGGGCTTCATTGTCTCGGCGCTTTTCTTGTGGTCGCCACTGTTGATTCTGGCTTACAGGAGTTACAGTGGTTTGGAATAGTGCGGCGGGCTTGTACCATATAAAAAAAAAAAAAAAAAAAAATGGTGCATGATGCCAAAAAATTATAATGTTGTAAATATTTTTTATTTACAACTGAAACAAATACATTAGCGTACATAAGTGCTGAGAGAAATACGTAAAGTTTAATTTGCCAATTTGCGGAATCAAGTAATACAAAATGTTCAGACGAAACGATTAAACGACTTAGTGAACTGCGGCGCCTGACGCCTCCAAGAAAACGGCTATAAAACAGAATTATAGTTTGACTTTAATCAAATGTTGGACATGATTGCTCTTGGTCCTTAGATTAAACGCAACACTAACAGCTCTATTAAATAGAATTACTATTCGAGAACCTTTATCCTAATAATATTATAAATTGGAACGACATACACTTGGATGCGTCTAATCAAAGCATTTCATCAGACCGTAGTCTTCCACAACTAAACATGAGCTACCAACATCCGAAAGTTGCGCGTCGGTCGTAACGACTGCATGAAATTAAATTTGGAACAGCATTGCATTTCCTGGATTGCGAGTTTTATGCAATCCCGGAAAAGTAGGGTATTAAAGACGAAGAAGTAGGCAAACGTTACCTATTACATTTTCTAGTATGTAAACAACGCCGGTTTCATGATGTAAGACCAAGTTGCAAAGTGACGTGTGCGTGGGATTGCCTTGTTCAAAGGAGAAAGTTTGACATTCCCGATGAAATCTCATCTCACAGCCTAATAATAAACCACGTGCCCACACTTGACAGTGCATGCTTTATGAGAAAATGAGAATGGAATGATTATTGTAATACTAAGTATCATTATTTTATAAAAAATGAGAATGAAAAAAATACAAGACGGAATTCAGTGAAACTTTTTTTCTTTTTCATAATCATTAAAAAAAAAGATTTAAACTATTGCATGGGAAATATCTGGTTAACATAGTTTTTAATGAAACATATTTTTTAATTATTCTAATTTCACTTACTCGTATGTCACTCTGCTATTGCCAATATCCACGCTCCTGTACCAGATTTAAATATCATTTCGTAAATAATATCTAATTAGAACTGTTGCCTTTCAAAATTTGATTTTTTCTGGCATCCCTAACTAATATCTATAGTTTCCGAGCGAGCATTACGTGTAGCTATTTGTAAAACACGATAATAACTCAATAAAGGGGTTTATTGACTCGTTTGGAGTGTACGTAGGTATAAGAAGCTCGCAGTGTATTGGTGGCAGGCTCGCAGGCGCATCCGGCGCCGGCGCAGTATTTATAAACCGGAGGCGGAACCGCACCAGCTGAGCTGGGGCGGGCCAAGCTCACTTGCTATTGCTCATACTTCACGCCTTGTAATTTTAATACGTTGAATTGATTAAGTGTCGCCACTCACTCAATAACCAGGATACGTAGACAATAGTTCTATTGCCTTGGCTATATTTATTACACCTCGTGATGTGCCTTAATCCTCGTAAATATAGGACAAGACTGACAGTGCTTTGTTATCTGTGCAGTGTGCATCCTGGTATTATGCATTATTATACTAGTACAATAAATAAATTAAAACATAATAGAATCAATCAATGATATTCGCGCGGAGCGTAAGTAGGTCGCGGCTGACGATGACGCATTTTTGAATGAACTCCGGAACACCTTTATTCGTATACACGTTGTCGGGTCGGTCGCAATCGGTCGGGAGCACAAAACAGCACATGTTAGAAACCAGAGCAATGCACTTAAGACTGCCGCCACTCCGGCCGGGGACTGCTCAGGCGCAGGCGATGATCATTTTACGTGCCACGAAGTTCCGGGACCAATTTATCACTTAGAAGCTTCCGTTTAATGTTGTAGAGCTACTGACGCGATTTTTACGAGTCTCTCATCGAACTCTCACTTGTTATATGTATTTTTTGGCTGTCGATCTTTATTTGGGGGTTTAGGTTTGCTTTAGTTTTATTTATTAAGAATTTTATTGTAGTATACTGATGAGGGCAATGGAGAGAGCTATGCTCGGAGTTACTTTGCGTGATCAAATCAAAAATGAGGACATCCGCATGAGAACCAAGGTTACCGACATAGCCCGAAGAATTGCCAAATTTAAGTGGCAGTGGGCAGGGCACATTGCTCGCAGAATGGATGGCCGATGGGGTCGAAAAGTTCTGAAGTGGCGACCGCGAACTGGAAGACGTTGCGTTGGAAGGCCTCCCACTAGGTGGACCGATGACCTGGTGAAGGTTGCGGGGATCCGCTGGATGCGAGACGCACGGGACCGGTCAATGTGGCGACACTTAGGGGAGGCTTATATCCAGCAGTGGACGTCTTTCGGCTGAAATGATGATGATGATGATAATGATGATGACTGATGATCAGGGGGTCTAAAATGGCCGCCTTAGCAGATCATAATATGAATTGCGTTAAAAAGCGTAAAATTAACCTATTATAATAGTAACTGCGTCTGTGACCATTTTACGGATTTCAACGCAATTCATATTATTATCCTATTATGATCTATTTTCCTAAATGGTCGCAGACGCATTTACTATTATGAAAGGTTCATTTTACGCTTTTTAACGCAATTCATATTATGATCTGCTAAAGTGGCCATTTTAGACAACCAGGTGTTTTTTTTAAAGAATTGTTTAAAATCATAATAAAAAAAAAACAAAAAATATCATCCGAATATAACCGACTTCTCTAAAAAAGAAGGAGGTTCTCAACCTCCTTCTTTTTTAGAGAAGTCGGTTAAAAAGTTGTAAGAGTCATTTTAGTTTTTGAAACACTTAAAAATGGGAGATTATTATTAGGTCTTTACCTATGAAATTGCCGTTCTGCAGTACTGGCCATTTCAAATCAAAATAATTTTTGTTTGGCTAAGAATTCTAATTTCAAATTAATTTTATTTGAAAAACATGTTTTTTTTTCCAAAAGTAGTCATTTGTTTATTGATTTGTGTTACATTTTCATCGCATTTCAATCTTTTTCGTCATCATGGATACGTTAAAAATTCGAGTAATTATGGAATATGAGTACCGTCGTGGCAGCAACGCGGCACAAGCGGCACGCAACATCAACGACGTTTACGGAGCTAACACTACAAACCAACGCACCACCTGTTATTGGTTTGCTCGCTTCCGTTCTGGAAATTTCGACCTGAAAAATGAACCTCGCGCCCGAAGACTTTGGTCGACAATTACGAATTAAAGGCGATTGTGGAAGCTGATGATACACAATCTACGGCTGAATTAGCAGCAGCTTTCGACGTTAGCGTCAAAACAATATTGGTCCATTTGTGTCAAATTGGCAAGGTAAAAAAGCTTGACAAATGGGTGCCCCACGAACTCTCGCCAGCGCGAAGTACGCGTCGAGCCGTGCCTTGCACTGCTCAACAAATGAAGGAATTTTGAACCGCATTGTTACCTGCGATGAAAAATGGATTCTGTTTGATAACCGCAAGCGCTCAGCAAGTTGGTTGGATCCTGGTTCAGCACCTAAACAATGCCCTAAACGAAAACTTACCCCTAGAAAAGTGATGGTCACTGTTTGGTGGTCTAGCGCCGGTGTGATTCATCACAGCTTCTTACCAAACGGGGTGAGCATTACTGCAGATGTGTACTGTAAAGAACTGAACACAATGATGGAGAACCTGGCACATCTCCAACCAGCATTGGTCAATCGCTCGTCTCCGCTGCTCCTGCACGACAACGCGCGACCTCATACTGCACAGCAGACGGTCTCCAAGTTGCAAGAACTGGGGTTGGAAGCTCTCCGTCATCCGCCCTACTTACCAGACCTTGCGCCTACAGACTACTACTTTTTCCAGAATTTGGATAACTTCTTGGCGGGAAAAAAATTCAATACCCGAGAGGCAGTACAAAATGCCTTTGAAGAATTTGTTGCCTCCCGACCAGCTGATTTCTTTAAGAAGGGCATCAATAAACTGCCACTGCGTTGGCAAAGATGCATTGATTGCATGGGTGATTATGATTACTTCGATTAATACAAATCCGCGTATACATGAAAAAAATTCGTTTAAATTTTTTCATACTAAACGGCAATTTCATAGGTAAAGACCTATTATTAAACAACTAATTGCCTTTGATAAAAATGACACATTACCTGTGGAATTTAATTAATTAGCCACATGGACAAGAACTTTATCTTAAATACATTTAGTTAACACCAGAGTATCGTTATTCCGAGGAGAACACAGTCACAAAGCATACAAGCGAAGCGACTATTAATATGTAAGTACATTATCAGTACATAGTTAGCGAGGCAGATAGTTTGGACAGAGGCACATAGTAAGTGCAGTGATAAGGTATCGCGAGACAAAGAACCCATTAAATTAACTCGACGACTGACGTGACATTTCCTTCGATATCCGCCAGTCCACTGTGACCTCACCTCTTGGGTCACAAAATCATTATCGCTTCCGTTCATTAACAAGCAAAACAGACTATCATTACAGATAAACAATGAACGTATGGACATTTTCTACTTCAACGGAGGTGTAATCGTAACGGAAACTACACATTTTAACTTGCTTTATTACTTTTAGGAATTCCCAGTTATATTTAAATCGAACTAAGTATGAAACGTTAGGTACTGGTTCGATAAGTCCAAAAAATATGAACAGGATAAATACATTCATGGCACCGGTTTTAAAGATGCGTTGTTTTCCATTCAATTAGATTACTAGGTATATATAGTATGGGTGGGTACGTAAGTTTCCAGTTATGAAAGAATCAGAAGGTGGCGAGGGCGTGGGCTGTTCCCACAACTAATCAAGGGAAGCGTAACCGGCGGCGGCAGTAATTAAAATCATTGCTGCACTGCGGCTCATGCGGCTGTCTTTTATTCAATCTAAAAACTGAATGGCAAAGGGGGTGAAGCGGAAGGGACGTTCCGCGTCGGCGCACGCGCGCCGGAAGCGCGTCCGGGACGTGGCGCGCCGCAGTGCCGCCCTCCCTTAGCGCACAATAGCGCCTCCCCCGAATTGTACGCACTATCAAAAGCAACCGCAACGCAACCATGAATTAATTGTGACTAATGTTTAATTGATGACAAATCATTCAACACGCGAGGCGACGGAGCAGGTGGCTTTCCATACCATGTTTTTATACAGGTTTATTATACGTAGAATGTTCTGTGGTATAATAATTGTACATGCTTGTAGAGTTATCTTTGTTTATATATTAACGTTGCTCATAATAATGTGATGAGTAGTTCCTTTCCAAAGAAATTATAATTCAGCCTAATTTGTTGTACTTAAATTGCGCGACATTCTAATTATAACTCTAGTTAAACGTTAATGAAGCAGAAAAATGTTCGCATAGCAAAAACTTATCTAATTAGGTGATTATTTCCTAGTAATACCCACAGTAAAACGGGTCGATACTTGGATTATTTAATTCCTGAGTGACACATGCTCGTGAAAGCGCCGGAAGTAATACATATCATATGCAAGAGATTAGGAGTGTGCGCCAGCGCACTTTCGTGACGACACATTAATGTTTCGAAGAAAGTTATATTGTACGTCCGTGCCTAGTGCATTAGGCTTAAGTATTTCTAAACTATTTATGAACGAGGAACCATCCGAACTGAAACATTTTGAAAACATACGCCTGTAATCGCCGAAGGCTTGCGTAGAGGTATACCACCTGGCACGGCTGCGGAATTAGTTCAAAAGAGTAGGCATGGGTTTTAATCAGCAAGGCCTGATGCCCGGTATCCACCAAAGCGGAGACAGACGAGAGACGAGCACAGCGGAGAGATGCCAAATTCGACCAATCACAAGGAAGGGCGAAAGACCAGATGTAAATTTTAACTAACGTGATTGGCCGATTTCCGCACATCTCTCGTGTCCGTTCCTCTCCGCTTTGGTGGAAATTGGGCCTAAGAGTCTAACACTTCTGCTCCGCCCAGAGCGGGAGGAATCATTTGATAATGTTCCATCCCTAAAAAACCCCAATTCTTTAATCAGCTATCAAATTATTTCCGTAACACAATATTTAGAAAAAATCTACGCATTCTAAAAATAATTAAGTTTCACAGTAAGTCATGTTTTCCAGGTACCAACACTCCCAACATGGAAATAAATATTTGTACGCTCGTACTACAACGTACAACATGCATCAATTAGCTCAATTAAACGTAGGTATCTACCACTTAAAATGCTTCATTCATGAAGTAGAAAAGCCTTGACCTATTAAATGTTTGCTCTCCCTAAATGTTAGTAAACGGTTCCCACACGATAACGGGCGGAAGTGACACCGGACACCGGACAATGGATCCGTTATTATTATGTCAATTCTGGAGCGAATATAACGTACCCGTTTTGTTGAATTCGTGGAGGGCCAACAGGAAACTTTGAAATAGTAACGGCTAAATCAAGGGCATGTCGAACAAATATTGTGAAACTAGAAAAAGACACAACAATACAGTTGGTACGCCCCTTCAAGAATCCGCTCTAAATAGCCTATTTTGGCCTGTAATAGTGTACTGTAGCCTCCGTATGTGGTCGTTAAAAATTTATAGCGCCGCGCCGACATACGAGACTCTCTTGTATCTTTTAAACTTCAATACTCCGCAACAAATGCAATAGCTCTTTATTGGGAACAGCCGCTCAGGTCGATCTTCAGGTTAAGCAGCACTTGCCTAGCTATCCATTCCATTCTTTCCTCCGTGCCTCGGAAAGCATGTTTAGTCAGTGACCCGTAAATCAGGGGTATCGTATTACCCAGTACTAACTGGGTTATGGAGATAAGATAGGCAGTCACTTCATGTAAAATACTGGTATGGAGCATTATGGGAATTATTATCGGAAATCCTATTCAGATGTAAATAGGGTTTCTTCCATATAGCGCATACAAGTTGGGAAAAAGGTAAGATTCTGACTATAAAGAGGCAGGGCTCCTATTTCGTAACGGATTTTACCAATGAAACTCGCACGCGATCACTTCTTAACGGCAGTTAAGAACTGTCAGCGGCATATTCCAAAGCAATTAAGCTGCATTTCTACCCGAGATATGCGAGAATGTGCAGTGAGGCATGTGCGGAAAACCAACCAATCACAAGGCTACCTTAGCGCAAGGCTGCGACAAAGCGATATTATTGAATAGTTTCACACACATCTCTGGCAAAGTATCCTATTCTCATTTGGTGGAAACGCAACCTTATGACAATGGTCTTACAACGTAGTCTAGGTGCGTTGATCGTGATCACTTTAATTTGTAAAATCCGCACTGCACGAGCAGTAATGGTTTAAAACTCACTTGAGAGTTCTCTCCATGGTGGATGTGCGAAATATCTCCTCTTGGTCGAGCGACAGCACGCAGTATATGTCGCGGTGGCATGCCGCCCCATGGCTGCGACCTGGCAAGTTTTTTGCTTCACCTGAAACAATAACAGTTGTACATGAAAATCTGATGATAAATTATACAAGGTGTAAACAGACCCAGAGGGAGAGAAGAGAATAAGCTATCAGTCAAGCTTTTTGTTCAGTGACAGACATCAAACTAAGTATCCATAGGCAAAAACATTTGCTGGGAAACGACTTTTTTTGGGGGTGAGTCACGATTTCAAAATATTGTGTTGATGGATTCAGTGAAAAGTACAGTGGAGGACTGGAGGTACATGAAGGTATTAAAAGTAAAAATGATGGTTTTTTTAGTCTTGGGAAAAAAGGTAGTTCTAGTAATCTTTATTCTGCTCATGCATATTCAATGATACTAGAGGTTGATGAAACATTATAATTATACATGCTTACGTGTATTCATCTCTTGCTTCTCCCGAGGCAGTTAGAAAACTCAACAAAAAAAAGTTGATGCCCCACTTCGCAAAAAGATATCAGAAAGCAAACAACCAAGGTTTTCTAAATTTCGGCTAAATGTCTTCACTAGCATTTAGCCTGGCCGTGGTAATTGTAGGTGGTTACCTACAATTACCACAGCCATCTTCACGCAAACACGCTTATCTCGCTTTGTTTAACATGATCAATGTTGACATTAAAGTTTACTAATTACAGTGAGTTTCCCATAGTTTGCATCTTATTGCTCGTTCTATAGAGCTTGCGAAGCAAGACCTTGACTGCTTGTAATTTCAATGGACATTAATTCGGCTTTCTAGTTTTTTTAAGATGTTCTGCAATGAGATGGCGAGTTGCATAACGTGCCCGAATCAAGTAGGTACGTATTTTCCCAACCAACCACATATTTTTCGATGTGCATTTTCATTGAACGGTATCTTGACTTCCTGATCCTGACTCGCACTTCATTAGTGGTTAATACCGACGATTTCAAAACGTTTACTACCACAAGTCTGCGTAATATGCCGTGTAATTGGTAGCTGACATTAAGTAAACAACACCAGACCCGAGGTTTTCTTGAGGTTTACTTCCCATTCTCGAATTAATTAATACTTACCTATTACGTTTGTCTGACCAATAACCTATTAGGCAGAAAACTCACGACATATTGAGGAATAGTAATAGATGGAAGTAGAGAGTAAAATATATAAAAACCATTTAAAATTAAAAACCAAACTTATTTTTATCTTGTTCAGGCCATTTACTGAACTTCAAAACAATCACTTAATTAATGCTTGATCATAAAGGTAAAAGCTCTCGTCAGTCATTCCTTTTTTTGAAATAAAGCCTGAAATAATGATACACTAAAGATGGCGATCCCATTGGTTGCGCAACGTGTTGCGACCTCGTCAGTTATCGCTAAATACGGAGACACAAGGTGAGGCGACCATCGGCCCATAAGTAACTACTGCCCTGACACTTGCCTGCAAACCAAACCTGTTTCACATATTTATGCTCTGCTTGACTTTAGATTCTTATGATACCGATATGTCCGTCCTAGTAGATGTTAACACTCATGAAGTGATGAATCAACCAAGACAATAGTAACTATTGATTCTAGGAATGTACTGTATACACGTTGATTCTAGTTCACTTCATAAAATTGCGTTCATACATGCGCTGCACGATTGCATACAAGATGACAAGAAAGATATTCTCAGTGTTTTCTTTAGCCGCGTAGACAATACAATTAGAGTGCCATGAATGGCCCGTTTGTAAGAGGAACATGGCGAAATGTTAAGTAGCTGCTAATATAAACACAGATCTCATAGATAGACTAGAAACTCTGCTAGAATAATAATGACAAGCTGTACTTTTTGCCAAAATGGCGAGTCCCATTAATGGACGTCGATTTGCGAAATTGCGAAGTGGAAAGTGGCGATAGGCGGTTTCATGTTATTTATTTTGCAGTCATTTCTTGGTAGATCTTTAGAGCCAAATTGTTTCTCTGCTTCATAGATGGTAATTTGAACATTTTGTTGTTAACAACACAGTTTCAATACTGGAAATCCTTCTAAACTGTGTACTGGACTGGCTTATATGCACGGGGTATATTCAGATTTTAGAAGTTCTATAATACTTTTATGTTTAGACGAATTGCATTTTAGACAGTTTGAATTTTTTTTAGCTCGAGCAGATACTAAAGTGGTAAATAATCATATTCAATCAAGGGAAATCTTTTGAGATAGATTACGGTGGTTTTCCAGTTATTCTACCAATCAAGAACAAAGACAACGTGACCGACAAAAGACCGGCGCAATGACCGAATAGGATAGAAGATTCACTTCAAAGCGGGTGGTCAATTAGTCACTGAGTCCATTAACCTTCCCTGAGGACCCATCGTTGTTGTTATTTTTCCCATGTCAAACAAAACATTAAGTCAGAATTGAAGCAATTTCCACGGAGATCACACGGTTAAAGGGATTCAGATGATTAATGATCTAGTGGCGTAAAAGTCGTGACGAATTAAATGGAACTTATTTCTCGGCGCGCCCACTCATCTCGGCTTATTATAATTTTATTTATTGTGCAACTTTAATTTACTAATAAATACATAATACTTAAACTATGCCCATGTGACGTGTCACTTACATTCTGTTGTTCTTCTTACTAAGATGACGTAATGCTTGCCGTGATATTAGGGAATTATGCTTTGAAATCAATTTCCTGGTTTGGAGAAACATCCAATAGGTGTAATGGCCGTGACCGATGATATTGAACGGCAGTGATAGGCACTGCACTCATTATTTAACACTTGTTATTAAGATAATAATACTGTTAATCATTATTTTTAGGTACGCATAGATACGTCACTCCACTTTTATAGTACTTGCATGTATTTTTTCTTAAACAAATTGGTCAATTAAAGCGTTGGACGTAATTGTTGTACATTGAGCACGCTGCAATATTTAGGACTGTTAAACAAAGGAAAGACCTTCCTGCGACTCTCACAAATTCGTAATTGTAGTGCTAGAGAAACTCACAACAAACTGTACATAATTGCTGATGCAAAAACAACCGTCATCATCATCAACATGACAGTAACACACGCCACTAAACTGGATCGTGGGAGACAAACGGGATCCTTTGAATAGCGCCATCAGCGACTGAGGAAACGAATACGCACCAGCTATTTAGTCACAGCCACAATGGCGATCATTAAGATGTTTCCACACGCTCGTATGCGTAGTGCAATTGTTTCGAAATCGAGAGTACTTTACCTCGTTGTCAGAGCGAGGGCTGGGAACTATTCCACTAACAAAGTGATCGATTTCGATATCGTTTTAAGCATTAGGTACCGGAAAATAACAAGGTCACAGTGTAGATAGGCCTCGGTTTTCTACAGATAGTAAATGCCTTGGCAGTAGGCTTTAACAATGTCCGGAACAGGCTTCGCATGTTAGCAATCGACGTTCTCTAGAGACGGATGTCGATAATATCGCTCATTTATAATGCTTGATAGTTTTGGAGTTCTCTCCTATTCTATAAACATCGAAAATCAAACTACAGATAATATTTAAATGGGTTCATAACAAGACTATATTTTTGAAAAGGAACGCCAACGATATTCTGGGCGTAAAAAGATAAGATAGAATAAGAAACCCTGGATGGACTTTGGCCTAGCAAAGGAAGAACCCTTGCAGTTCATCTGTTTATGAAAAAAATATCAGGGTAAAGTGTTTAGAACAAACAAATAACAGGAAACGTGCTGAACTTTAGCACTTAGCTACATTTCTGGTAGAGGAAGGGACAAAGTCCAAATAACGCTTTATTTTTTATGTTTCCCGGGAACAAACAGCTCATGTAGTACAATTATTTAATTCTGCGTAAGTATGCGTTCACAGGTCGAAGGCCCGTTGTTCTTCATGTAAGAGTTTTTTAGAGATGATGTGTTTTCTCAGAAGATTAATTTTGTTTGATGATTGTACTACATGGAGGCAGTAATAGATTCAACTCCTATAATTACGAGTTTATAATAGACTATTGGCTAGGTATGTTAAGTTAGTTCGTACATTTTTTTAATGAACTCGAATGCCTGCTTAGGGACGTGGGAGGAAACCTACGTTGGTAGTGTAATATCCAGCGGCCCAAGACGTTCACCCACACCACATAGGTAGGATACAATCGCTCCGCAGGTGGGCTGCGAAGTAGAACGCACTTTTTAGCAAAAACGTAATCCGATCCAAACCATTAATTTCGCAACAGAGAATTTACTTCACATACTCAACATAACAGAGTAAGTAAGTAGTCGGCTTTGAGAAAATACGATTTTCTTTTATCTTGAAAGTTAAAAGTGAAAGACGATATCTACATTGTACTCAGCCAGAGAGTGTGCATGTGTAGGTACTGTAATTACAACGGTAGGTATACTTTCTCATCTCCGTGTGTGTGAAATCGCACACAACCTTTGGCGTGCGTGCTGTGTTCCTACTGGTTCGCCTATTGTTATTAATGGCAAAGACCAGGTGCATGAACATTACACGATTACTTGTGGGTAGTGAACATGGCGCAAGTACCAGCCTGTAGAGGTACATCAATGCCTCTTGCATCACTATCACTCGATATAACACAGTGATGGTGATTCAGATCATTCATGAGTAATTTTAAAAGAGCAATGAACTGAGATAGATAAGCCTGATGGTTTGTTTTAGTAGGGCATAGGTACCTACTTTGTTTCCAGAAAAAACTCGAATATAAAAATCGCTAAGCCAGAGCGGCTATCTAAAAGTAGGTAAATCCCCCACGTCTGCACACAAAAATCTAATAAATCATCTCGACTGAAATCTTTGCTCGATTAATGAATGGATAACACAATATTTTATCATGCTAATATTACAGGTATCTACATCGCAGTAAAGCAATTACCATTCACTATCGTATTAAATAAGCAATCTTATCAATGGTAATTCGTATTTATGATGCACGAATGTGTATGATAGTATGAAAATATGATATTGGCAAGTGGCGTGGCTCACATGCGGTACCTACTCCGGCGATAACGGTGACGATAAACGAGCGCGTTTTTCATTAACGGATCGGCGAGTTTCCATGAATGGGTGCGTTGAATGGAAAACGCTTGGTTTGCCCCATTCACGGCGCGCCGCCGCCCGCCCCTCACTAGACTAGCGCGCTGTTCGACTGAGATAACTATGTACGATGTACCTACCTACAAGGCGACACTCTACGCCCAACGCCGCCATAGCGTCGCGCCCGCGCGCCGCTCTCATTTGCTTTTAGTAAGAATCCTGCTAATAAGTAATTATTCGTCTAAACAACTTTGCCACGTTATAACGCTGATACTCCGTCTATTTAGAAATTATTAAAATTGATTAGCTTCCTGCGCATGGAAACAGAATTGGGTTAAAGTTTACACACTAAACAGTATCGTTCGGCGAGACGATTCATCCTAGATTTGCGTTATATGATCATAAAAGTGATTAAAATCTGTATCTCAAGATGGTTATCATTTAAATTATTATCAACCATGAAATCTCGATTTCTGTAAACGATATTTTTTTGAGTACAAAGTAATTTTCCGCTATCAATTCAATTCAATAGGTCTTTACCTAGCGTGGGGCCAATCATGGATTCTAAAGAAAGTTCAATAGGTTATTTTCTGAAGTGGAAAAGTACATGAAACCTTTCTCAATATGATAAAAAGGGTAAGTTGGTAAAATCTCACTTTATAAAATGACCTGTTGTCTGACCTCTATCACTCCATTTCTGAGCTAGCTGCATAGTTCACCTAATAATAACATACATAATCTTTTGTCCACTATCAGTCGAATACATTTAGGTGTATGTATCATCAACCAGCCAGTCCTTATCATGTCTGTTACAAACAAATTGTATTATTTAACGCCTTATACAAGTAGGTATCAGCTATCAACACGATATCGCCACTTGTAAATAAACACAGCACCGAAGAATTGCTACTCGTCCGCCGAACAGGCGACAGGCAGCACAGTGAAATACACACTGCTAATCAGAAACTTCAGTTTACCCAAGGAATAAGACACGATACGTACTTGTACGTGCATGAGTCATCATAACTCACATTCACATGTTAATATAATGTTGTACAAAAACAACGTTTATCTTACACACACGAGACAGACGCCCGCGCTGAGTTTTGAGACAAACTTCTAGAGCGAAAACGATGCTTTATGTCGACAAGCCTCAAAAGGCGCAGGATTCCTGAGTCATGCCATAAAACAAATAATGGGATCCAATTAGCAGTTGCCCTTTCGGGATGGCCAAGTGTTGGTAGGAACAAAGGTGTTCGATGGCGTACGAGTAGATAAGGCGGCGCACAACGGAAGTTGCCATAACTGATGTACTATAAGGTTGTCATTATCGCTTGTTCTGGACTACAGACACAAGAGCGATTGTGAGGACCGAAACGAGACGCCATAGCCCACGGCCATAAACGAGACAATCTACTAAGTACAAAACTAATTAAGACAATCATAGGAAAATAAGGATTCCTTTTAGTTATATCTCATATTCTTAAATGCTGCTTTACGCTAACATCCCCAACTTCATATTCTTAAATGCTGCTTTACGCTAACATCCCCAACTTACCCACTGCTGGGACACAAACAGGGAGGCACTGACAAGGAGTGAGCTGTAAGTGCTGTAACCCACCAGTGCGGGTTGGTAGAGTCACATATTGAATTAGGTTCTATGACATGCTGGCTTTCTTTTTAAATGATTTGAAAACAGTGGTTATGAAATACCATACACCCACAACACACATCGCACACAGGTGCCTGAAAACGTGCCCTGCACTACGAATTTCTTTTGTATGGTGGGTCTGTGTGTGTAACTTTAATTGGTTGGTTAATTCAGGTTTTGATAATTATTGTAGTTTGGAAATTTTATAATAATATAATCTTTATTGAGTTGTTTTTGGTATAGACATGGAATATTGAATCAATGGAATTAAAGTATATTTTATTCTCATTATGTTGTTAAATTTTTGTTTTACTGAGCACAATTTCAAGCTCTCTTCAAGTAAAATATTATAATGAAGTGATTAAAGAGTGCTTCACAAATGCAAATGAAATATAGGAAAGTTTTGTAACTATGTCCACCAACATTCTCTTACTTTTATTCCAATTCATTTGGGATCGGCGCAGAATTTTTTCTTATTCCATTCCATACTAAACTTGTCTATATCCTGTCTTGTCAGACACATCTTTTCTTGTCATATCATCCTTTACACAGTCTATCCAACGTTTCTTTGGTCGTCCTCTACTCTTATACCCATCCACATTTATACTCATAACGTTTCCCATGGCATTTTTGCATGACATGCCCGCAGACTGTTGTCGTGAATTCGGCCCATTTCATCCATCCCGTGTTAATTACGCGATTAACACCACGATCTATTTCCCCATCGGGTTGCACAATTGAACTGAGATACCGGAAAATCAGAGTAGACATCGCACCATCAAACGCGCCATCTAGCGCTCTGATTCCAGGTGTGGAGAGTCCGCTGAAATCGCAGAACATGCATTCGGTTTCTTAGGTGCTACGTCTACACTGCCCAGCTAATTTATTTCTAGAATCAACAAATATGAAACTATGAATATAACAAAAGCAACTTAGTTGGAGTCGAAAGCGTCGACGGGTCGCGCCCCGGAAGGCATACTGCACCCTTATCGTGGCAGACACACTTCGTGTTATCGTAGATTTATGCGCCCGCGCCGCCGGCACAAATCAATCATGTCATATATTTCTGTAGCTACTTATGGAAATGCATTACTTAGCTCACGTCATCCGATTGTGCAGTGTACATAAGGCACCAAAGTGCAAAATCCCTATTCTTATGCTCATGGCTATTCACATTTTTTTCAAGGATTTTTACATAATGCAGCTTGGATTGCCGGTGAATGTGCCACAAATTATGGGATAAATTATTTAGTGTCATGGGTGCCTTGATATCCAGTGTGTGCAAAACTAGAATGGATGTGGATGCTGGTGATAACACTAACCTAATATCAAAGTTCTTATCTTGGGTTAATTTAGATTGTCATCAACACACTAAGAAGACAAGGGAAGTCATCATGTTTCCAATCAACAATGAGACCTTCTACCATTATAACCATAGAATCAGCAATATTGAAAAACATTGTTTCAATTTTGCCCGACAATAAAGTATATTTTCATCATCATAGCCTTATCCTAGCTATTTTCCATCCATGTTGAGATTGGCTTCTAGTCTTACAGGAGGCAGCTGAATACCAGTCTTTTACATGGAGTGACTGCCTATCTGACCTCCACAACCCAAAGGATATACCTACAATAAATATATATGTATACTATTCTATCATATTGTATTTGAAATCTCTCTGCATTTTCAAAGACACAAACAGCTTATTGCATTTTCTTAATCAATTTATTAGCGAGAGTGGGGCAACAATAAATGTCAACCTCTCAACAAATTAAACAGAGCATTGTACAACTTTGCCAAAATTAAATAATGCAAAATTTGCTATTGTTAAGTTTTCAAAGTATTTCAAAAAATATATGTATACCATCTAACCTGTTGACCATTCAATTATTTTATTAAAATGATAAAGCAATATTAGGATAATGTCTTAAAACTTGATGTGTTTGACTTATGAACAGATTAACCATTGAAGTGAGTGCAAGTGACCATAACTGATAATTTTAACTTAATCAGTAAACAATAAATTGAGTCTTATGTAAATTTAAATACTTAATCAAGTTTTAAGTATTGATCACTGATAATGTAATCAAATTGTAAAATAAACAGAAACAAAAACATGATATACATAATGGATGAGTACATAATGTGAATGAGCATGTGTAGAAGCACTCTCATTGTACAAAGTAGTAAAACAATCCCCATACTAAAATCTTGACTACAATACATATTGAAAAGTGCAAGTTTCATTCGCCAAAGAAAGCAAACAGGTAAATAGCTAAAGTATCAAGTTGGTCGTAATGAATTAAACGGTGAGAGCATAGGTACAGCAATATCTAATCTAATATTATGATCTAGGCACGATATTCATTGTATCCACGGTAATTCATCAAATTCATTCATAAGTTTATGTGAACTGTCAAAACAGCACAGGACGATAACAAAGAACTACACTCCTGAATAAATGTGAAAGAGATCACATACAGCGAATGGTGTGTAGGTACTTGAAACTATCACCTAATTTACTCCTATGGTGATATTCATTCAAATCTAGCTTAGAAAATTAAAGAGTTCTTTGGTACCACCTGTTCACCACAATGACAACAATATTTTTCTTACAACACGGCAGGCGACAAATAAAGAATATTTATTTATAAAATGATTTTCAAACACTTACTAGATATAAACAGTAAAGAAAATTGGAAAAACAATACGTACCGATCTTTATTTTCAATCTTTCTTCAACTCGCACTTTACGCATATCGTCCGCCATGTTAAATCCATAACTGTTTATCTCTTTCATCCGCTGTTATCTCTTTCGGAACGAGCCCGTTCGGCCGGCTTGTCCCGCCACTTCCGGAGTGTCGTAATGGTCTACTTGAGCCTGTTTTCGAATTAGCTGGGTAATTGAAATCCATACACAAAGTTCACTCTAAGAATCCACATTTTCAACGATGTTTTGAATATACATTTATTACACACAGTAAACCGAATGAATTCACGCTAGCAATGCGCATGTGCTCAATACATTCATGCACTGAGTACTCTTCTATCAATGAATGAACGCACTTAGTCCAACTTCTTATTCCTTTTCTTGTTTTCAATGTAATATTCTTATTAAACACTTAACTCACATTTCGAATCATTGACTCTATGCAACACAACATGATCATGAAAATGTTTTGAAAACTTCATTACTCAATGAATAAAAACTATGAATGGGCAATTACGTCACGTCAAGATGTTCAACGTTGCGCCTGCGCGGCCACGGGTGAATTCGTTCCAACTTCGAACACCATCGCCTCGTTCGCTGCTCTCGTCCCTAATTTAGAGAGGGAGATAGAAATATATTTATATCTCATCTGTGCGGGTTGCATAGATTACATATTTCTACAAAATTTATAAAATGGCAAGTTTTATGAATAAATCTAGGCATGTGAATACAACACACATTATTGACTTAAGGTGGAAGCTCACATCTGGCCCGCGAAATTCTAATTTTCTTACGTTTTTGGCAATTTGCAGGCCAGTGCTTGGTTGTATGTTTATGAAAATTTGATTTGCGACTGTAAGACGTATGAAGTTACCGAATTATAACCATCAAAATTATCAATACAACCCTCCAAGTTCATTTTCATGTCAAGATTGATTTTTGTATGTAAAAGTCATTCTTTAGTAATTTAGTCGTCGTTCTTTAGTAGTTAGTAATTTTGATGGTTATAATTCGGTAACTTCATACGTCTTACAGTCGCAAATCAAATTTTCATAAACATACAACCAAGCACTGGCCTGCAAATTGCCAAAAACGTAAGAAAATTAGAATTTCGCGGGCCAGATGTGAGCTTCCACCTTAAATAATTTTCCTAATGTCGTGTGGTTTTGTTGGTTGGACACTAAATGGAATATTGATGTACAGTCAGTCGTCAGTCCACAATGTGCACAAAGTTATATGGCGAACCCTGGTGAACCATGTAAAATCATAACACTACGTTATCTTCTGCCTAACATAGCCATTTCCCAACTATGTTGGGTTGGGATCGATTTCCGGGACCAACATTTTGTGTCCAGCAGGGCTATTGCGTATCTTTTAAATGACAGTGGCTAACCTATAGTGCCTTTCAATTACTGTCAAATGGTTCAGTTTTGTACTAAACCATAACCAATTTGACAGTTAATCCATAGACAATATGATAGCCACTGTCATTTAAAAGATACGCAATAGCCCTGCAGTGCTTCAAAGCACTGAGGAAACCCGGTATATGGGACAATATGGGTGGTCAGAATATGAGTATTTGGAAAAAAAGTACTGGCTGATTGTTGTCATAAAGACAAAGACAAAGACATTTATTCGTATACGGTATTCACAAAGTTGTTACATAAATGTGACATAAACTTGCAGCAGTCACATCTTTCCTGAAATTTAGTAAACCATTTTATAAATAGAACTGAATTTATACTAAATGGTAAGTAATACTTCCATGTATTTTGTTTTGCACGACACGACACTACAGGTTGACATTGACAGCAATCAAGCAGCAATACCTATACAATCATTGCTGCTTGATTGCTGTCAATGTCAAATCTGGCAGAGAGAGCAGTGCATACTTACTATACCTACTTTACGGGGGTGCGTTTAAGTAAGCCGGCGGATTTTCGCCGGATAAAAATTAGACTGGCGAGGGTTCGCTGAACGGAGTCTTGTATCTTGTATCAATGTTAACTGTCAAATTCAATTGACAGCTCAGTTTGACAAACAAGTAACAACTATCTTGTTTTAAAACATCAAACAGTTCAATGTCAATGTCAATCTGACAGCAGCCGTAGGTGAGTATATGTTCTGTGGACAGCAGACTAAAATTTAGCGAGGTAAAAAGGTCGCTAAAATTTATCCTAGTCAGGCGAAAACTTAAACCAGCGGACGACCGTGAACGGGGCTGATTAAATTTTAGTCAGTTTAATTTTTCACTCGCGGTGTGCTTGAACGGGGTGTTTGACATTTAGTCAGTTTAAATTTTAAACTGGTTAATTGACCTAAACGCACCCCGGAGCAGTGTCAACTGTCAAGTAAACAAGTACAAGTCATGCATCACATGCATGTAACAATATCTAACTGAACATAATTATTTTATTGTTGTAGGTCCCATTAATGCTAATAACTAAATTATAATTGAAAACATTGTCTATAAAATGAATGATAATTATACACATGTAGACAGCAATGTATTTTACGTTACTGAAAATATCATGGGTCCTTGCGACCAGAGTGCTGAATATAAACAATTGTTGAATGAGTTTAATTCTATCTATGTTGAAAGTTGCAGTTGCAAAGAAATTTGTTTCCAAGCAACATGTAAGTGCCTCCAGAAGTCTTGTGGCGATAACTATATTGCCTACCAGAAAGACGGTCAGTTGAAGTACAAACTTAAGCCTAAGTCTAACTCATATCCAATTCTGGAGTGCAATGATAGTTGTACTTGTTCAATTGAATGTGGAAATAGAGTTGTGCAGAAAGGACCTGTGGAAGGCCTAGAGATTAGGAATTGTGACAAAGGTTTTGGTCTTTTTGCAACATGTTCCATTTCTTCTGGGATTTTCTTGTGTGAATATGCAGGAGAAATATTAACTTCAAATCAGGCTTCTGTAAGACATCGTAATAATAAGATGCAGGGAAAGGGTAATTATATATTTTATCTACGAGAACTATCTGGTGACCACCCTACAGTTACCATAATTGATCCAAGTGTATTTGGTAATATTGGAAGATATATAAATCATAGTTGTGAGCCTAATTGCCAAATTTTACCAGTTAGATGTGGAAGTCCTATTCCAAAATTGGCAATATTTGCTTGTAGGGATATTTTGCCTGAAGAGGAAGTTAGTTTTCACTATGGTTCAAATGATAAAAGTAATCCTGTAACGGAGACTGAACTGACTAGATGTTTGTGTAAAGCTAAGACTTGCAGTAGATTCATGCCTTTTCAAAAATATTAACTTCGAAAATAATAAATATAAAATTAGAAGTTGGCTGCAAAGGTCCTCGCAGGTATGATGGTACAATCATTGTCTTGAGATAATGCTGTAATGTTATGCTCACACTGTCACTTGCATTTAACTTTCGAGCCACCATAAAGTTTGATCAGGACTATTCTAGCAATTATTGTAAAGTTTAAATGGTATGTTGCAAACAAAGTCTCTTAATAATTAAGTAAATAAATAAAAAAAGTTCAATAAAACAAGAAACTCTCCTGCTAACGTCAATTTAATTTGAAATGTGCTTGTACACTGTTGTTGTTTGTTGTGCTTTTCAGTTTTTGTCATGTGCAATGATAGTATAGTATGTTTATAAAAATTTGGTTTTTGATTTATATGTACCTAGCCTGTAAAAATAATAGTGTAATATCAAAATACTGTTGGAATTGCTATATCTAGAGATTTGTTGGTTTATTTATGTGTTAAATATTTTGTTTCTATAATGACACATTAGTCTAAAAAGTAGAAAACATGAGTTCTAAAGTATTTTAACAAAAATTGTTCATTAATTACCGTTATTTTTAACAAAACAGGCACACATTTTTTAATAATAGTTACCTAATAAAAATTATTACAGACAAAATTGATTTTGATTTCATGTACCCTGAGAAAACTGTTATTAAACATTATTTGATTGCTAGTCCTCTATTGGGTAACAGTCGCCTCCATTCTTACCATTTCTTACTGTCCTATAGTTTCCTTCTTCCAGTTTTGAAAAATCTATCCTAAAAAAACTGAATTAACAAATGATTTTTATTTTACCTTGTAGAAAATCCTGATCATCAGATAAGGCCAGGCAGGAGGGACACTACAAGTGTTTGAATTGCGACGTGGAATGCTAACGCAAGAGCGACAACACGGGGATAATTTAAAAAAACAAGCAACAAGCAGCTTTTGAGCAATGGGTTCGTTTCATTTGTTTGTTGATAGCAGTAGAACTTAGGAAAGTAGTTAATTAATTTAGAAAAGTAGCGTCGGGTAAAGAAATGTTTCATAAGTATTTTTAGGTTGTTGTGTAGTGCGATGAAACAGCACAGTACCTTATGCCTGTAGCGACAGGCCTGTTCAATTGAGATTATCAGGTAATCATCTACTTCCGGATGCACCTGGATATCAGTATTTTACATGGTGCAACTACATATCTGACGTCCACAAAATCAAAATCAAAACTCATTTACTTATTCAAAATTTTGACGTTCGAAAAGTGCTGATTATCAGCCTAGATAATCAGCACTTTTCGAACGTCAAAATTTACTTTACTTTACTTATTTACAAGAGACAGTCCCCCAAAACTCCCCCCCTTCGACACTTCCTAGTGTTTTTGCTGGAAAGAAGAAGTGGCGGAACAAACTCCCCAGCAACACATCTGTCTGTTAGGTTGGTTAGAAGAACCAGACTCGATACAATAGTAAGGCACGTATAAAAAAGTATATAATATTAATAATAATAAAAAAGACATAACATATCAGTAAACTAATCTTGGAGAAAGAACATAAATAACAAACATTGTCTTGTGTTCAACTCAGCGACCAACTATTCTTATCATTTAAGTAGTCGTTAATGAAATAGTAAGCTTTTAAACAAAGATTAGATTTTACTTTGGATTTAAACGCATTAAATGGCAAGTCTAGAAAAGAAGATGGCAGTTTGTTATAATATAATGTTATACCAAGCCCGACAAATGAATTATGAACTTTGTGAAGCCGGTGAAAAGGAGCGCGTAGTTTATTTATTTATTTATTTGGATTACCAACGAGTTACATTACACTTTAATCTTATTTAAATGTCAAACTAACACAGAATACATGGTCCCTTACCGTACACTCAATTACAGGTAACCACAGCTTACACATTATCGAGTACACATGCTCTAAATGTATAAATATATAGAAATTAAAATTAAGAGTACATACAATTAAAATAATTATGCTACCAAACATCTAAAGATTAAAATGTCAGAATATACCCACATATAATTCAGTACGAAGTCAAATCGAATCAAATGAAATAGTGAAGCCCCTTTGAAATAATAATGGATGGAATCTAAATAAAGATTAAAATTTAAGTACAAAGTAGATTAAAATTAAAATTATGGTAATACATTATTCAATTAATTATTTATTTATTTATTTATTGGAATGATAAATCAAATGTCCTCAATCTGTAAGTGCTTATATAATTTCCTTTTAAATACTTTAAGACTATCGTGATTAATGTCGAGTTCAGCTTTTCGCCATAAAGCGTTATATAATTTGGTTGCCCTCGTGAGGGATTTATGTTTATTTACGTTTATGCTTATTTCTAGTGTTAAAGTTGTGAATATCACTGTTTTTAGTGTTCAGGTGGATATTTTGTTTGATATATAAAATGTTGGCAAAGATGAACTGAGAAGCAACCGTGAGGATACCAATCTCCTTAAAAAAATCTCTAAGAGGAACTCGTGCACCCAGCTGATAAATTGCACGAACCGCTCGCTTCTGCAGAACAAATATATTTTTAATATCAGCAGCTTTGCCCCACAGCAGAATACCGTATGACATAACGCTGTGAAAATAACTTAAGTAGACTAACCGTGCTGTATCACTTTTCTGACGGCTTATGCGGCTGAACTTGGCCTTCCCGCTAGGCTTGATATATGTAAACCCCATTGTAATTTTGCATCTACTGTTATGCCCAGAAATACAGCAGAGTCGGCAGTTTCCAGCTCCTGATTGGCGAGGATAATATTGGGACGTAGATTTCTAACATTGGGTAAAGCGAACTTAACTATTTTAGTTTTCTTGGCATTAAGAACAAGGTTGTTTGTTGTGAACCAATCCGTGACCATTGATAGCGTGCTGTTTACGTCATCAAAATCGTGTCTATTCCTATCTACTTTAAAGATAAGAGAGGTATCATCTGCAAATAGTATAACGTCACAAAAACCCTTGAAATAGTATGGTAGATCATTAATATAAACCAAGAATAAAAACGGACCCAGTATTGAAACTTTTTTTTTTTTTTTTGGTGGGTGTAAAATCATCGAATAACCCCTCCCGCTCTTGGGCAGAGCGAAAGGGAGTGTCAGACTTCTACTGACTAAAAACCACCCATGTTCCTTCTTCGCCCTCTATGTCGAGGCCGCGATAACCAGAGGACTACCCGCAGCCCCGACAGGCGTCGGCCCTTTCGGGCCCCTCCCATGTTGCTGACATCTCTTTGAGGCGCGCGTGGAACACGAACGCGCCGTCGACACGGCCTGTTTTCGTCGTGAGACGGACGGACGGCGAGTTAGCCCATCACTCACCGTCCACAGGCCCGCGTCTACGGTGGCCGGAGGTCACACAGGGACCCCCGACGCCCGGAGCGCCTCCCGCGGCGGCTGGGACGAGAGGATCTCTCCCTCTCGCGTTCCGCCACCTCCTTCGCTAGCATCACTGCTTCGCAGAAGGAGGCGACGGCGTCCCATTCCTCCTCGCCCCGGACCATGGCTTGCACCAGGGCCGGGCGCGAGAGGTCGCCGCCGCCGATCGCCGCTACGAGAACACGGCGGGGCTCCGCTCAAGCGGGGCACACCTCCACTGTGTGCTCCACCGTGTCCTCCGGCCGATCCTCACAATGGTGGCATCCGGGCGTTTCCTCCCGCCTGATTCGGTGCAGGTACCTCCCGAAACAACCGTGTCCGGTGAGGACCTGCGTCAGACGAAAGGTGAGGGCGCCGTGGCGCCTCTCAAGCCACTCCTCAAAGAGGGGACTTACCGCCACTATCGTGGCGTGCCCTGCACGGGGTTGCGACAGTCGCTGTCTCCATGTCGCCATGAGATCGCACCAGAGGTCTGTCCGCCGCGCAGCAATTTGCCGCGGCAGCGGAGTGACCCCCCGGCGCAGCGCCGCCGCGCGCCATTGATGCAGGCGCGCGAGGACTATCGCCTCCAGATCCCACGGCGGCAATCCGGCAAGGAGGTTCGCCGCTTCGCGGGAGATCGTGCGGTACCCCCGTACCATCCTTACGGCCATGACCTTTTGGGGCACGTTCGGGTAGTGGGCGGTCCGCTTCCTCAAAGCAGGCGCCCACACCGGGGCCCCGTAAAGGGCCATGGACCGCACGATCCCCGCGTAGAGCCTCCGGCAGGAGGCGTTTGGCCCCCCCAGATTGGGCAAGAGCCACCCAAAGGCAGCCCCGGCCCGCTCCAGTCTGGGAGCCAAACGTCGGAAATACTCCACGAAGTTCCACCGGCTGTCGAGGACGAGTCCAAGGTACTTCAAAGTACACTCGACGCCGATGGGAACCCCTCCCACCATTAACTGGGATCCCGACGGCAGCGCATTCCCACGTCCATGGAAGCCCATGGCCTCCGACTTGTGAAGCGCCACCTCGAGACCCAGATGCCGGATCCTCTCTACGACTATCGCAACCCCGCGTGTCAAATTGTCGTACGCCGCCTCGTACGACCCACCCTGAGCTAGCACCAGCGTATCGTCCGCGTAGCAGACTACGCTGACGCCGCTAGGGAGGTCGGCGCGCAGCACCCAGTCGTAACCGATGTTCCACAATGGCGGCCCCAGGACCGATCCCTGTGGAACACCGCACGACATCTCTCGCTGGTTCCACCGCATTCGGAGGCCGAATGCGGCGCCTGCGATGTCTGGTGTACAGGTGCCGCGCCGCCATACACTGCTTACGCAGGTACGACAGCTCTCGCGACCACCAGTACACCTGACGCCGGGCCCAGTATTGAACCTTGAGGTACACCTAGCCGAACCGGTAGCCCGGAAGATTTCGCGCCATTTACCAATATCATTTTTACTGCCTGATTTAAATAGAGGATGACTTTACTGCTCTTCATAAGTTCAGGGAAAGTCCCCAAATCGACGCATTTATTGAAAGTAACAGCAAGACAGGGGTCTACAATGACGATTATGTTACTTAAAAGTTTAATAGAAATGCCCCAGTAATCACCTGTGTTTTTAGACTTAAGTGAATTAAAAACGTTAATTACATCACGAGGTGTTACATGTTCGAAACTAAATACTTTACCGCATTTAGACACGCGGCTATGCAAAAGATTTTCGGCTTTAGACGGCGACGAACTCAGGGAACGAGTCGTCGCTATAGGTATGCTGGCAAAATACTAATTAAAAGCCTCGGCTACGTCGGCAACTTCATTAACTAATTTGTTACCCACCATGATCTCGAGGTGATTATCTTGTTTAACAGATTTACCCGTTTCATTGTTAATGATTTTCCAAGTGGCTTTAACTTTATTATTAGAATTTTTAATAGTCTCGCTTAAGAATTTTGATTTTGCAATAATACAAATATTTTTAAATAATTTGGAATAATTTTTAACATACTCTAGAAAAGTTGTATCAAACCTGTATTGTTTAAGACCATACAACTCGTACAATAGGGCTCGACTTTTGTAAATACCTGATAGCCCATTGGTTGAAGCCCACAGAAGGTTCCTTAATGTTAATCGTTTTAGACTTAAAAAGAGAGTGGTATTCATTTTGCACAAATCAAAAAGGGCTTTATAAATTTCATTAGGAGTCTCGTGCTCTACTATTAACGGTGTTACTTTATGTGCTACATTATTTTTGAATTTATTGCAACGACTAGCTGTATGAAGCCTTTTTTTTTTTTTTTTTGGTGGGTGTAAAATCATCGAATAACCCCTCCCGCTCTTGGGCAGAGCGAAAGGGAGTGTCAGACTTCTACTGACTAAAAACCACCCATGTTCCTTCTTCGCCCTCTATGTCGAGGCCGCGATAACCAGAGGACTACCCGCGGCCCCGACAAGCGTGCGTCGGCCCTTTCGGGCCCCTCCCATGTTGCTGACATCTCTTTGAGGCGCGCGTGGAACACGAACGCGCCGTCGACACGGCCTGTTTTCGTCGTGAGACGGACGGACGGCGAGTTAGCCCATCACTCACCGTCCACAGGCCCGCGTCTACGGTGGCCGGAGGTCATCGCGGGAGCTGTATGAAGCCTGCATTCTATTTTGCGCGGCTTTTGTTTTAATAACATAGGGAAGCTAGCTATTAAGCCACAGTGGTCAGACGATAAGTCACTTAACACTAATTTGTCCTCGGCAACACAATCACTAAACATATTATCAAGGCAAGTTGATGAAGAAGCCGTGATCCTTGTTGGTTCAAAAAACAGGTTAACTAAATTAAATGATCTAAACAGATTGAGAAATCTGATACTTAATGGAGTAACATCTAAAATATTTACATTAAAATCTGCACATAAAATTACAGTTTTATTACTTGATTTTAACTTAATATGTGAATCCTCCATTACTGATTCGAAACGAGTAAAGTCCCCAGAAGGGGGTCTATAAACATAAATAACTATGTATCGCTCGAGTTCAACGCAAGACAACTCAATAGTACGCTCAATTGAAAGATTAACTAAGTCTAAACGTTGTTTACATTTTAATTTGATTGATACAAGAAGTATAGATCCACCGCGAATAGCAGATTTTCTCACAAATGCACTCTGTACGGTATAGAAATCATCATTGATAAATGCTACTTCATGTTCCTTCAACCAATGTTCAGTTAGACATAAAACCTGAACATCATAATTCTCCATAAACAAACTTAACTCTAATTCTTTGCCAGATAATCCCTGCATATTTTGATGAACAACATTCAACATAATTATGCAGCCTACCTGTGGTCGCACCTAACAGTTTAAACCACAAGGTGTATCAATAAAAGTGTTAGTATCTGAAGTGTTAGTAACAAAAGCAGTATTAGTATCACTACTAACAGAAAACGTTGGCAAACACATACCAGTGTCGCTGTGTATATTGTATCCCACCAAAAACAAAACTTGTAAAAAAAGCCAAGCCGAGCAACTCACTTTTACCGTAAAAAGTAGTGAGATCCATGTAATACTAAGTCAGTTAATATATTTAATCCCTACTTAAAAACCTTTGATGTTTTAAATAAAATATTGACTTAGCCATCGCATCGCATTCGCCAATGTTAAACAGGCCATTTGTAATAGCTAATCGCCATCGCATTGGCCAACTCACTTTTTACGGTAAAACTGAGTTGCGCGGCTTGGCTTTTTTTACAAGTTTTGTTTTTGGTGGGATGTCATTTCTTTTTGTAGCGTCTCCCATTCTATCTATTTCGTTTAATGAATCAACAATACATAGGTTTATTCGAATTTGGAGCAGTCTTATTCATCGATTTGAAGCACTGCTAAAGTACCTACTCGACAAGCTGAATCAAACGAGTAAAAACTCGACAAGGTCAAGTCGTTTTATAACGGAATTCCTATGGCCACCTTCAAGCTCCATCAACAGATCTTGGAGACCATCCAAAGACAAAGTACTCGTCAAAACGAATCAAACGAGTCTAAACTCGATGGGTTATGTCGTTCTATAACGGGGTTCCTATGGCCACCTTCCAGCTCCATCATCAGAGAAAGGTAAATAAAAAAGGGATAACTTTACTTAGATTCTAATGGTTGAATAATAACTAGTTAGTACTCTTAATTGAACGTGTTATTGCTAGTCTTCATTGTTCAGGCGCTCTATTTTTACGAGCTATAAAGCGTCTGGCGGAAGTTTTGGCTGATGGAAAGTGTCAGGCAATGTTCAATATTATTTTATTATATTTTATGGAATATGTATAAAAATCAACCGTACTTCTCGTCATCCCTTGAATGTTATATGAAAACATCTAACAGTGTCAAGATCTTCTTTGTGAATGTTGGAGCATTTGCTAATAAAATCTCCATTTCGAAATCAACAACACTTTGGACCTCGCCACCCAGTGATCATCACACATTAATGATGTGTGATGATCACTGGTCGACGGCATGGTTGGCGTAGTGGCTCAGCGATTGACTGCTGCGCTGCGTGTCACGGGTTCGATCTCGATCCCCGCACGGTACAAATTATTTGTATGGCCTACAGATAGTTGTTCCGGGTCTGGGTGCTTATGTATGTGAGTTTAAATGTTTGTAAACGCACCCACGATACAGGAGGTAATATTCCTAGTGTGGTGAAACGTTAAAAAACCGTAAATCGGCAGTTTTCAGCAGGTTTTTAAAATATCTGTTATCAATCTTATCCGAAAAACCAGATTACAACGCCTATAGGGGATACCTGTTCGGTACTTTTGAATTTAGCGGGCTACCCTGGCGCTTCCACTAATCAACAATATTTGAATGGTAATGCGTAACAGTTAACCTGTATAATGATTAATCAAACATATGGGTTATAGTATAGTGTAGATCTAACCGGTTAACCCTTCTAATCGGTCCCTGGTTTTAAAACATCTCGAAGATTTTTTGTATCCAAAAAATAGAGGGATACGGGCCCGATGTCAGCCTCCTACTGTTGACCGTCACATTTATCGAGACATACCAAAAAACCTGCAGAAGATAATACTTACTCGTTCCCGTCGGGGCTGCGGGTTGTTCGAAAGAGATACCGCGGCCTCGGCACAATAGCTAAGAAGGAACATGGACGGTTTCGAGTCAGTAGAAATCTGACGTAGGGCATACGGTTTCTTCTCGGTGTTTTCTTTAAGCGTTTTATAAGATCCTTTTAACGAGTCACAAGCGAAACCCGCTAACTGAGGTTTCCAGGTACAATATCAGTAGGCGCGAAGGCGTTGTGTAGATTACCTGAAGCTACAGAATCGTTCGTACTTAAAAGGCCAAATAGAATTCGACCGTGATTTTTGCTTTTAATGACCATCTT
Organism: Diarsia rubi; assembly: GCA_932274075.1. NCBI lineage: Eukaryota > Metazoa > Arthropoda > Insecta > Lepidoptera > Noctuidae > Diarsia > Diarsia rubi. The sequence continues at coordinate 9,336,969 of OW026414.1, forward strand.
TGGTTAGGTAAGTTCATAACAATGACCTCAGAATTTGAAATTGAAATATGAATGGAATATTTAATTACAGATAACATTACACGCCTGAAATACCCGAAAGGTAAGGCAGATCTGCATAGCTATTCACAACCTCGCCAACCAACTCGATTGTCGTAGTATTCAATCGAACCATCGTATTATCGAAAATCGCTATTCACAAAACCCAAGCTTCGATTTTGATTCGAGATGAAGATATCAGTCCTGCCGACAGCTATTTGCTTAATAAAATCAGAATTACGACGTCATTTTAAATAAATTTTGTACTATACCACTAGAGAGTCGTTGCGTATCCATTTAAAATTAAAATCGTTTTTAAATTGTTTTTAATTATAATATTTTTAGTAACTCGACGGATATTCAGCACAATCTATAAAAGAACTTATAGAAATACTCAATATAGATAATTCACTGGCTACAATACATGTCGATCGAATCTGTGAATAGCATTTGCCAATCGTTCGATCCAAAAATTTGATACTCGAAAAAGTGTCACGATCGATTCGACTTCGATTCGATTGTTTGTGAATAGCTTGACTACGACTGACCTCTATAATAAATTTACTTACATTTAAATAGAAATATACAAATTCTTTTTTTATTTGAAATCCGTTATAATACATTATATTATATTATATAATATATTATATTACACACATCAAAAGTGTCTAGGGATCAAGCATTTTTATGCGGATTTCTTGAGATTGAGATGTGGCTTTGTAATAAATTTATGATTTTATAAATTTATATGGATCCTTTTTGGTGCATTTCATAATTTGAATCAGGAACTGTGAATCAAATTCGAGTAAAAGATGAAAATCAGCTGTCAATATTTTCCCTATAAAACATACAACGCATTGAAGACATTATTAGTGCTACTGTTTCCCTACTACTGATTAAAACCAACGTTATTATGGAGCGGCGACGTCATTTAAGCAGGGAAGAAATGCTCAGAGCCGTGGGAATGATAGCTGGTTCCCGGCAACGTACTGTGGCTTTAGCTCTGAATACAAGTCAGAGTGTTATCAGTCGACTTTGGACACGTTACCGAAGCACTGGTACCGTGGCTGAGCGCCATGGAGGACGGTATCGCTGCACCACACGGAGACAAGACCGATACATTCAAATCTTAACTCGAAGAGCTCCAACAATAACCGCCATGATGTTAGCCGTGAGGCTTCATCACTCTTCAGGGAACTTAATTAGCGACCAAACAGTCAGAAACCGCTTGCATGAAGTGAACCTTCATTCCCGAAGACCGCTACGGGTACCACCTATAGCAATGCACAATCGTAGGATTCGATATCAATGGGCTCTTGAACACAGAAATTGGGCAGAAGAACAATGGCGTTTCGTGTGCTTTTCTGATGAGTCTCGTTTTGGTATGAGACCGGATACAAGACGTATACGACACTGGAGAACCCCTGGACGCCAACAGCGATTAAAATCCTGCCAGGAAGTCCATCCTTATAGTGGTGGAACCATCATGGTATGGGCGGGTATTTGGATCGGCGGAAGAACTGAGTTGATTTGGATCAGAGGCAACCTCAACGCTCAAATTTATGCTGAGACGATTGTATCAGACGTCATCGTTCCTCTACAAGTGCAAATCGGTCCCTTATTTCAGTTAATGCATGATAATGCACGACCGCACACCGCAAGAGTTGTAAGACAGACTCTCGCCGCAGCTAACATCAATGTCCTGCCTGCTCAGTCGCTGGTTTGCTATTTAAATAGTACGACTTAATAGCAGACTAGGCCGCGCCAACTTTTTGACCACAGTCTAAACGTGTATGTTGGCTACTATAATTTAAATTTCGTCTTAAAAAGAATTGTTAAAATTTATATAGCCTATGTCACCCGGGATATATTACGAATCTATTGACACCTCATTTATTAAAATACGTTCAGTGGTCTAGGCGCTACGGTGGAACATACAAACATACAAGTTTATATTAGCACAGGAGTCAGGGGTCACAAATAATATGTTGTACTTAAATTATGTCAATAAAGATTTTTATTATTATTATTTAACTTTATACATATAAATAATATTTTTAAATATTCCTATACAAAATAATATAAAAAAAAACATTTAAAAATATAAAAAATAGCCCACCGGTATCGGGAACAGGGTCCAAGTTACCGGCAGTAAGGGCTCCAGAGAAAGGAACCTCCTAACAATGCGAGCCGTGCCGCTCTCTGTATCAAGCCCCTGATCCAGCTGCCTAACGAGAGCCTCCTCAGATGTTGGTCGAGGCTCTTGGCAATTAAGCCATTGGCTGAAACGACTATCGGCACAATGATCGCTGAGTTCACTCCCACATGTCGACAACCTCGCGAGCCAAGATATTTGATTTGTTTATCTTTCTCAGCTTTCACGAGGTTCTCGTCATGTGGAACCGTTATGTCAACAATCATTGCGCGCCGCTCTGATCGATCCACCACCACTATATCAGGCTTATTGGCTACAATAGTCCTGTCAGTGATTTTGGATTGATGGATTGGAATGGCAGTATCACAATGTACTGGTACAATGTGATACTGCCATTTTCGAGAACTGGGTCGGGCATATACCTGTAGTACGGCACTTCCGATTCCACAAGGCTGTATTTTAGAGTATGTTGCTGATGGATCATCCTGGCTGCAAGGTTGTGTCCATGCAAGTACTCTTCGCTAGCTAGACGAGAACACCCAGAGATAATATGACGGATTGATTCGCCCGGATGGTGGCATGCCCGACATATGTCAACCGTGCCGTCCTTCACAATAAATCTCCGGTAGTTATTCGTCATTATAACTTCATCCATAATTGCACAGACAAAACCTTCGGTACTACAAAGAGTTCTCCGGATCGTAGCCAGGCTACGGACGCTGGGAAGTTTACGTCGGGCCCGTGTAGGGCCCGGAAAAAGAGTCCGTGAAGCTCCTTACTCCATACCTTAATGCGGTCGTTAGTGTCAAGCACTACAGGTTTGCGCCAGTTCTCTTTAGCCAAGGAGAGCGGAGTAAGGCCCCTGCCCATCGCGACAACATCTGGATGCATCCCCACGTCGGCCTCCAGGAAATATTCCCTGAGACTGCATATCTCACGGTTATGGAGAGTCTTAGCATTTAAAAAGCCTCGACCTCATTTCCGTGGGATATACAGTCTCAAAACCGAAGAACGTGAGTGATGCATTCGATATGCCGTCAACAATGTACTGATCCGCCTATCCAGGGCATCTAGCTCTGTTTGAGTCCATTTGAGTATGCTGAAAGAGTACATCAAAACCGGCATGACCCAACCGTTGAAGGCACGCACCTTATTTCCGCCTGATAAAAGACTATTAAATACTTTTCTCAGGCGGCCAAAGAAGCGCTCCTTCAACGATTGTTTCATGTCGTCAACGTTGATGCCCAGCGCTTCCGACATACCCAAATACTTGTAAGTTTCGGTTGCTGAGAGGGATCTAAGATTTATGGAATCTGTTCGCTGGGTTCCCACAGATTCCGCAATCTCCCCTCGCTTTACATGCATGACCGCACATTTGTCCACACCGAATTCCACCCTGATGGCGCTACTGAAAGCTTCAGTGACCTTCAGTAGTTCCATCAGTTGCAAATTATTAATCGATTTTCGTCGTAAGTTTAGTAAATTTTTCGCTTACTCAAATTCATACCGCTCAAGTTATTAAAACAGTATCTTATCAGCAGTCGCTAAGTTTTTTTTCATTCTCTCGTTTTATAATTCCCCCAAATAAAATTCCAGATAGAAAAATAGTCAAGCATGAATGGAATAATTATGATCAATTTAAAAATCCCGTGCAAAACCATAAAACTAATAAAACGCTCGGAATTAACTGTAAGTTTCTCTATCACTACATATAATTTATACCAGAATAACTGTTTCTTCATAGGAAATTAAATTACATAATATTAGAAAAAGAATATTAAATCAAATATAAACTGCCGAATTGCTACATAATAGGGATGTTAACTGACTTAAAAAACAATTATTCTAATTAGTCCGTCTGTTAGATTATCGAAAAATATTGGATACGTAAGTACCTATTTTTTGTTTTATCAAATCAAAAACAATTGACGAAGATAGAACGCGTCAAAGATTTGAGTGGGGGGTTGTGACGTCACTCACCGGTAAAGAATGTCATACAAATGTCTTGGAAAGTTACGTCACACGAGTTTCGAAGCACTGTATCGTCTTCATTGTTTGTTTACATGAAAAAAGAAAAAAAAATGTGTCCAATATTTTTTGGGTATCTATCTGACGGACTATTTAGATTTTTTTATTAATTACCCTATTATGCGATGCCGCGGCGTCACCGTTAAGTGCAAAATAAAATTCTATTATATTTTAAAACTACGTTTTCTAAGAAGCCTACCACTAATGCTGCCATCTATGACCATCAGCAACATCAATATAATAGGCAGGCATTGCAGTTTTATTGCCATCCCAGAGGAGACAGACCCAAAATGTCTTCAAGTGGTGTGTTGTGACACTGACACTGGCATGCAATATGTAGATAGACTTCAAAACTTATTTAATAGTACCTATTTTGTTGATTAAGCTCCTTTACAATGAGTCACGACTACGACGAAGTCGAAACTAATTAAAACAGATTAAAAATCGATTAGTGAAAATCGGTACGTAACAGCCGCGAGCCGGACGGCTATGTTATTTTACGTCAATAAACAAACAGGTTTTTGTTTTTGCTCTGGGATTTCTTATCATCCGTACGCAATTAAATTTCGGTTCGCTTTATCAACAAAATTTTCCTCATGCCGAGAATTGTGTTCAAAACACTTTGGATACGCAGAAGTAATAAATACACATTAGTATTTTTGCTTTAGTTGGTATGCTATTAATAACTCGTTAGTACCAAGCGCGACTGGTATGCTTGAAGTCCTGGATTCAATCCTCACACACCCGGGGGTTTCCTCAATCAGAAATTTCTAGCAGCAGTCTGGAATCTGGATCTTTTAACGACTAATGACGCGCCTCAGCACGAGTTTTAAGTATAGATAGGTTATTATTATTTATTTATTTATTTATCTATTATTAGTACACTTACATTACAACAAGTTGGTGCAAACATAAACTCATTAGAGTTTTACCGTGCACCAAAATCATCGACGACATAATTCAGACAACAATAAAATACGTTAAGATAAGGAACACAATAAAATTAACAGCGAGGGTATGCAGCGAAATATCAAAATATGGTTGGACTACATAAGTACATAGGTCTGGGTTCTGCTTATACAGGGTTATTTCTAAAACACCGTTAACCTTGCAAGACTGTATTACTATCATCATAAACAACAACCTTTGTTCTATGACTTTTTACAAAACATAATACATTTACCAAAAACAAAAGTTTAAGATTTCGTTGTCCTATCTAACACATTTCAACTCTGTATTTTGCTGTACCTACCTACGCCTGTCGAGCACTGTCGTAACTTTGTACGCTACGATTACCCCGCCGCCCTTACCCCGCTCCCCTCGCTATTGTACTATCGTTTTCTTTTGCTTCGCAGACTTGGTGACATTTAGAGCGTACAATTTAAATATTTTTATTTTTGTAAGTAAATCTGATGAACTAAAATATGATGAATTTTTAAAAGTCATAGAACAAAAGTTGTTGATTATGATGTTAGCAACTTAGTCCTGAGAGGTTAACGGTGTTTTACAAATAACCCTGTATATTATACTAGCTGACCCACGCAACTTCGTCTGCGTCACAATAATATACAAAAATAAACCTAACCCATATTGGGATATTGGATGTTGATTATTTTTTAAATAAAATGAAGATTTTTTGTACAATTGTCCTTTTTTTCGGTTTTTGTGCCTCTAATTTATAATGTTTTTGCTATTTTTGTGTAGTAGATTAGTTTGTTTATTACTCTCAACACAAAAAAGCAGGTAACTGAACCAACTGGGTAGTAGTCGACGATTGAAAGTTTAGAAAATTAACAAAGTTGTATAAACATTTTTTTTTTTGTAAGAATATTTCAAAAAAAGTCTATGACAGTAGACTAGACTGCAGATGTACTAAATAAAATCTACGTTTCTTTAGCTATCCAACAAGGTATAACAAGCTAGGATATCATTATGATATTGAGAAAAAAACTGTGATGTAATGATCTCAGGCACTACTAAAAAATAACCGTTCTTATGGACAAAGTTATCACTTGGGTCAGCAAACGAAATAAAACAAACTAAATAGCTTTAACAACATTTTTTTTTACAATACATGTTCCACATGTCCGCCTCTGTTCCGTAAACATATTCGCATTCTGTGCCTTAGTCCACTTTTAACCACACCAGTCGTTAAGCCTCTTCTAATTTCGTTTGTGGCATCGATAATTTTCTGTCTTAAGACATCAACAGATGAGATCGGATGAGGTTCATTATAAACTCAACTTTTCATAAATAAAAATCTAGGGGTCAGGTCGGGACTACGGGCTGGCCACGGTATGGGTCCACCTCTTCCAATCCATTTGTTGGGGTAATTAGTGTCTAGCCACTCTCTGAGACTTCTTCGGTAGTGTGCAGGGCAACCGTCATGTTGATACCACATATCTCGAATTAAATTGAGGGGTAAATCTTCCAGTAATTTAGGTAAATCGTTTCTTAAAAAGTTTTCATAATGTTCCCCATTTAAATTGTCGGGCAGAAAATATGGCCCAATCAAATGGTTTGAGATTATTCCCATCCAGACATTCAAACTGAACCGTCTTTGTGATCCCTTTGGTCGCTTCTTATTGGTATTTCTGTCTTCTTTCGGAGCCCAGTAATGAGCGTTGTGGTAATTAGTGATGCCGTCTTTATCAAATTTTGACTCATCTGTCCACAAGATGTATCTTAGGAGCTGCTGGGTTTTCTAAATCTGCATTGAGCATGAATCTTCAGAAATCTAACCTCCTCACAGGATCTCCTTCTTCGATAGCAAGTACCGGCGGCGTGTAATGGTAGGGATAAAGGCCTGCAGTATTGACTGTAAACCACACTTTCCACTGCGATATTAAGTTCTCGAGCAACAATATTAGTGGAAGTAGTTGGATCCGATCTAAACCGTTGCACTATTTCATTGTCTGGCTCTTCATCGTCATCATTGACACGTGGTCTGCTAGGTCTGATCGTCGCCTCGAAACAGAGCCAGTCTCTCTTAGTAAACTGCGTCAAAGCCGTACTTGTCGCACGGGATAACGTGCAATGCATTCGGATCAACCTAGATCGCTTTGATTTCGGGGAAGGTGAGGAAGTTCTCCGAGATGAGTTAGAATTTCAAATGTCAAGATAAATACAACACAAAAGCGAGTGGAGCAAGCCAGCCCTCGAAAGGATTAGGTTCCAAGGCGGAAGCCGAATCCGCTCCTCATAATAACAGAATGCAAGAGCGAGAGAAGGGATCTTAAAAATTTAAGCAATATTAAATAACCCAATTATATATATTGGTCGAAGGCTCCCGCCTTCGACCAATATTTTGGGTTCTTTTTTTTACCCGACTGCGGCGTAGCCCAAAAGGAGGGTTATGTGTTTGGCGTGTATGTATGTATGTATGTAAGTATGTATGTATGTATGTATGTATGTATGTATGTATGTATGTCCGTTTCTTTGTTCCCTCACAACTCCTAAACGGACGAAGGGATTTGAATGAAATATACGTCATTAGATTCGTCTTGATGACGCGAGTGTCACTGGCTACATTAAAATTAAAAAACAAAGATAATTGCTGGTTTTGGGGACGAAATCGTGGATTTGAAAAAATAAAAAAATCCATTATCATCAAGTAGGGTATCAAAATGGAGGGTTTTAAAAGGAGATTACAAAAATATATGACACCTTTATGTTTAAAATAAATTCAAAGTCACAAATTCTATAAACAAACACAAAAGTTAAATCATCTGCGAAGTATTTTCAACGAAAGAACAAACACTAACTAAAAAGTTAGAAATAAAAAAAGAAAACTTGGAAGCAGGCACTCATTTTATTTTCATTTCATAATTTAATATACAAATGAACCCCACCTGCTTCCAAGTTTTGTTTAATTTAAAATGTGCTTGTTTTTTGCTTTTCAGTCTTTTCAGTCGGGTGTTTTAGTTTTTTAACTACTTTTTTTATTGTTTTTTTTTTAAATAATAATAATGATAGATGTTGATAGATGTCACATGCCTTCGAATTTCTGGTCAATATCTTCTGATATTGACCAGAAATTCGAAGGCATGTGACACGACGACCTCGACGACCTCGTGATTACGAAATGTCTAGATAGATATTGTGTTTTCTCTCTAGGACCACCCCGCTCGACGCAGTGTTTAACTTTACATTGCCTTGTGGTTGTTGAATGACTTGTATAAAACTTCAAAGACTAAACATTGAATGTTGTGTTATACTGATTTTTGCTGATGGATCTTTGGTTTTCACCATAGTAGAGTGACGATGACAAACGCTATCCACAAATCCAGGCTCTGTAATAATAACGTAATGTAAGTGTTATTAAATAATGCACTGTTCTCTTTCGCATTGTAAGTGTCCTCAACTCCTCAGTCGTTACTGTTACCGCTAATCCGCTACGTGAGATTGCCTTAATCGCTTCTAAAATGACATCCACCGTTCACAGGAAGTGATGCGGTTGACTATTCTCAGTCAAGGCCAGGCAGGACTAATAAATGATTCAACTTTATTTTCCATTGCAGTTGTTATACCTCACTCTTATTGTATGAAGTTGAGTATGACAAGAAAACCACTAACGTAAGTGTCTATTTGTTCTAGCCGTTCACTTGGGGACAAAATCTGATATCCGGGATCGAAATTGAAGCAAACACTTTGAGAACAGTTGTCTGATTGACCCGAAGATCCACGAATACCTACGTCGCGGGAAGTCCGCGGCTCGGCGGTCAACACAGATATGTGCACAATATGTGTGTACTACTTAAGCCGTTCGCAGTGGCGTCCTATCGAGTTTCGCGGCGGACGACGACGAACACGCACGCTCCTCTCTCGCGCTCCAGTGACCATAGACCCATTGCTGAGGGTGAACGTGGAACGTGCCAGAGCTTGAGGGACAATTGGTGCAATCATCTCGTTGAGCGTAAACAAACGAGTAAGTATGGCTTGCCTTTATATGTAACAACGTAGCGTTTGACTAGTTACCGGTGTTTGAAAATATCAATGTTTTGGTGTTGTTTGTTTGAGTAGCTAAACGATTGATTCCGTGGTCAACAGTGGGACCGGTCCTCGACTTGGACTACGCATAATCATTTCGAATTTATGTGAATAGTTCGTAGCATGATTTATAAAAAATGTTATGTCTTCAGTACAATATTTTAGCTTGCAGTGTTATGGGATCATCTTTCTTAAAATCTCCATTGCGCAAATTTTCAATTCTGTGTTGTTGGGCGTCTAAAGAGTTTTAAGGAAACTTCCTATACTTCCTTGATTGATATCTGCCACCGGTGATTTCCTATCCTAAGTTGTATTGAATAATATTAAACGACCATTTACGTAGATGTTAGGTCTATTTATTTACACTATTGTGAGGTGTTAGATGTGTATCTATGTTTCTATAATCTATAGGTGTTAGAGTTAGCTCTTAACTCGTTTCTGATGGAACCATCAGCCAGTGGATGTCAAACATCAATGAAATTTTAACCGCTTTCGGTTTTTTATTGGTCTCGTTGTGTTCACACGAAACATATTATAGTTTCGCTTTGTAATTATCAAAGTGCTGTAATCGATTGGAATTGGTTCCAGTTTTGTAAAATATCCTCAGAATTGCTATTGTCACGAATGTATTTCAACAGAAGATCGAATGATTGGCAACTCCATGTCCAAAATCTTCTGCGAGGCGTTATTGATGCGGCTTTTTGACTGGTTCTACTTCGAGATTATTGTTTGCCGACGCGAATCCCGTGCAATGTTCGTCTCGCTGTGATAGAGCCTAGAGGCAGAACCAGGCATCATGACGTAACAAGTCGTTTAGAGAACTTGTAAACAGATCTTTGCCAGTTTTGTTATTATTGCAAAATTCTTCCCCCAACTACCTACTTATACTTAGCGGTCAAGTGGAACTAGTGGAAGTTGTTGTGCTTTAGCAGCGGACGTTGATGGACTATTAAACGTGTTACGATGCGCTGTTACAAAGAAACAGTAAATGCAACACCACTCAAAAACGTTCGCATGCGTATCGTCGTGTTAACATACTCCCAAGTTGCCGCATTTCAGGCAATTATTCTTCCAACTGTGCCGCAGTTAAAACATCACCTTCGCAATCGCCCGTGGGTACACCTATCATTTTGCGGATAGAGATTAATTTATCCAATTTAAATTATTTATTTGCGTTTCGAGATAAAAAGTCTTAAAACAATAGCCGGAGATGGAAGGTCGAGGCCATAGAGGCCTCTAGATGTCACATGATGTAATCATTGTACCGCTATGCCTTTTGCACTAGGTAACTCGTGTATAGATATGAATGATACCTACCCTAACTATGCCTCTCGGTAATCGGAGCCTACAGTAGCTTGTCTTTATCTAGGTATGTACCTATATAAGTACGTGTATTATTATGTAAGTCTCGTAATTTAGATTGACTGGATTATCCGTTTTCCCTAATACATCGCTCTGTTAATGCTTTGGACTAGTTCTGCCAAGATTAATTAAGATTTTACCTTTATAAGTGATTGTCTATTCTGGTTTTTTTTTTTGCTTGTATTTCCTTTACCATGTACCAGTGTATACAAATGTTGGTGAACCAAATAAATAAATTAAATAATATTTTTTGTTGTGGCATATGAGGAATTACTATACCTTAAATTAAAAATGAATTTACAAAATAAACATCAACCTAAATCCCAAAATTTCTGTACGTTTGTGGGCATATAATTTGGTTCATAGACTGGCAAAATCATGGAGTTGAATAGCTCACCTTCACACTATTCCCACCTGCGGATCTTCTCGAACCTGTTCCATGTTTGACCTCCTTGCTCTCTACCTCGCAACTCAAGTTATTTATGGTCAGATCATGATTAAAGCGAAACTTTTATTTTACTTTTTCATGTGTTGTTTGTTAGTTACTATGCGCCGTAGTCGCTTCATCCAAAACCAGTCTTCACTTCTGCAGATTGTTTTCATAATATTTTATTATTGCTTGCTTCATCGCTAGATGGAACATTGATTTTTATAGCTGTCGATCGGGTATTATTTTTATGACCAAAGTTAGTTTTGTAATATTATTTAATTTCTGTTCAAAACCAGTAGTTACCGTTACGGTTAACGACTGCGTCTGATGTGACTTGACTATTTATTAGAGTAGCAAGGAATCGAGCAGAAAGACTCCTCGTACAGAGCCAACGCCAGCTATAGTCACAGAGTACTTTTATATATAGGTATCTATAGTCTAATAAGACGTACGCAAGTGTGCATGTCACAATGATGTATTTCATATGTAAGATGAGCATTTCTTTCCTCACCCCTTTTCTTCGCATAGCTGTCATGAACAGACACTATGCTAAAAAATATTCCTACAACCGTATCTCGGATTGAGCCTATTCTTGCCTCGCCACATTTCCTTGCATAGCCGTGGTGGATAGCATAATGCTCAAAAATATTCGCTCACAACCCGTAGGCTTGAACCTCCTTTGGCTGACAAGACGATTTTCGAATTGCCGCATTAGTGTAAGAATATCTGATATACTTAGTTGATATCTGTTCTATTTTGAAATGTTTTCTGACCGACTTCCAAAAGGAGGAGGTTCTCAATTCGACGGAAGTTTTTTTTTTGTATGTTCCCCGATTACTAGAAGATGGCTGGACCGATTTCGATTTTTTATGTCTTGTTTGAAAGGGTATACTTCCTAGGTGTTCCCATGATCATCAAGTCAGGATCTGATTATGGGATCCTGGAGAAGTAGAGAGAACTCTTCAAATTTTATATGCACACTTGAAGTGATTTGAGTATTTTTTGGAAGAGTACCTTCTCGGAGTGATTCCATTTCACTTTGGTGAAGATCTCATGAAGAACCTCGGAGATAGGCAACGGAACTCCTCAATAAATGATAGCAAATGGACTGGGATCGCTGCAAATCTCATGTCTGTCTATTGTTTACACCAGTTCATAACATAACATCACGCCGCTACGCTTTGAAGGGGTATGCACATGTGAACCACTGAAAAGTGAAAAATAAAGCACAAAACGGTAAAAACAACACACATACAAAAATCTGCTTTTTTGTTAAAAAGTTTTTTTATGTTAGCAGGAAAACAATAGATTTCGATTCATGGAACCTGTTCACACTTCGTTAAGTTCAGTTGATGTAAATATTGATGCGCACGATTTGCTATTTTTTATAGCGGGTTTTGGAAAAACCAGAAAGGATGTGCTTACACGTGTTTTATTATGATGAGACTACGTCATCTTGTAATCAGTTAGCTCATTTGCTGTTCCTTGTTTTTTGTTTTCTCTATTATTTGAGGCTTCAAAATAACATCACGCCTGTAATCCCCGAAGGGTTTGGCAGAGGTGTACCCTTTAGTATAACAACGTTTCGCTAGTTATGTTTGAGTCCCATGTAAAAGGGGGTGAGCCAATTGCTATCAACCGGGCACAAATCCTGACTCCGTGGCTGCTACTAATGAATTCCTAATAACACTTTGCCCGAGCTGGGAATCAAAGCCGACCTCAATCAATCAATCAAAAGTCATTTATTCAAATTAGGCTTATAATCAGCACTTTTCGAACGTCAAAATTTACTTTACTTTACTTATTTACAAGAGACAGTCCCCCAGAATGCCCACCCTTCGGCACTTCCTAGTGCTTTAGCTGGAAAGAAGAAGTGGCGGAACAAACTCCCCAGCAACACATATTCCTGTTAGGTTGGTTCGAAGAACCGGACTCGCTACAATAGGAATTGAATTTAGATTTACTAAAGACACAAATCAATAATAAAAAAAAGTATTATAATATGATAATAAACAATGTAAAAATAACAACCTCATGCACAGCATTGCCGCTTGTGGCCACTATACCAGCGAGGCAGTCAAAATTAGGTTTTAACTCGTAGAAAGAAAATTATTCTGTCCCGGAAATTCAGTTTGGGCGGGAGCCAATCGGGCGGTTTGAATTGAAGACAGTGGAGGCCTAGATACCCAGCAGTGGGTGATTTCGGGCTGAAATGTTTACGATGATGGGGGGATTCTAACCCTCCCCCTCCAGACAATGGCCCTGCTCTCATTGACATCAGCTGTTACAATGCTTTATTAGGTACAGTGTCTGTTTCTATGTGTACCTGTGACGAATTTTGTATAGAACTCCATATTTACTTGACCTTCACACACGACTGGGTTTTATCAATAGGTAGGGACCTCGTGCCTGTAGGTAGGTACATATTATGTGATACTGGCTGGACATAACACAGTTTTATCTATAGTGATACACAAATTAAACGGGTTGTCTTTCGAAGAAGTGTTGTTTTGATATTAATTTGACGAATACGCTTGTATTAGATACTTAGCAAAAACTTTTCGACGGCACGGTTGGCGCAGTGGCTCACGCAATGGACTGCTGCGCTACGTGTCGCGGGTTCGATCCCCGCACGGAACAAATATTTGTATACGGATAGTTGTTCCGGGTATGGGTATTTATGTATGTGAGTTTAAATGTTTGTGAACGCACCCACGATACAGGAGAAATTCCTAGTGTGGGGCAACTAAGTTTAAAATAAAAAATAAAAAAAAACTTGACTGCCACGTGGGTAGTTGGAATAGTCGGGCCGATTGCATGTTGCAAAAGTATTACAAACTTACCAATTCGTTTTATCTTGTTTACCTACTTAAACATAATAGCTCATTTACCTAGAAACAAATTGTTATTGTTTGTGTTTGGGTTCACTGGAAGTCATCTAATTAGTTTTACACATTAACAAACGTGTATGCCTACTAACTAATAGGTAACCTACTAATTAATTAAAATTTTATGAATAAAACCCAACCCAGTGCAGGGCTTGTAATGTTTGCAGATGATACGAACGCCATAATCGGGTCACCAAATTTAAATGAATTGACAGAAAATGTAAATAACTGTTTAGAAAATCTTTCTTTTTGGTTTACAGCGAACAATTTAATAATAAATACAAATAAAACCCAAGTGATGTTGTTCAAACCAACGTCACGTAACAATGATAGCATAGATATAAAGCTCAAAAAGGAAAATATTGAACTAGTACAGGAAGTGAAATTTTTAGGAGTTTACATAGATTCCCTATTAAATTGGAAAAAAGAGCTCACCGCCATTGATTCCTCAATATCTTCAGCTTGTTATGCGCTAAGAAGCCTCAGGGACGATATTGATATAAAACAACTAAAATCGGTATATTATGCATTGGTGGAATCCAGGTTACGATACAGCATTATGTTTTGGGGGAGCAGTTACGAGTATAATTGTCAAAGAGCATTCATACTGCAGAAACGTGCGTTAAGAACGATTGTCAGAATCCCACAATGGGAGTCCTGTAAAGAGTATTTTAAAAAATTAGATATTTTAACTGTTCCAAGTTTGTATATTTTAGTATTACTCAGCCACTTTGCGAAATACATACACGAATATGAATCACAAGAAGAACGTGAACTTAGAGAGAAAGCTAGAAGAAAAGTTATAAAAAATAAAATTGCACCTAAGCTTGGTATTGTTAAACATTGCTCCAAATACCAAGCAGTAGAATTATTTAATGGGTTGCCCACTGAATTAAGATCATTAATTTACAAAGGTACTCTATTCAAAGCCAAACTTAAAGCATTCCTGTTAAATAAATGTTTATACTCCATATCCGAATTGATTACAAATGATGATAAGTAGTTTTTATATTTTTAATAATTTACCTTTTTATACTTACCTACCGTTATTTACGACATTTTTTTAGATTATTATTATTATTATTTATTTTTTTATTACTGATTTTTAAGAATAGATTTATATAATACATAATTTTGAAATGATAATATTTACATGTTACAAATAATTGTTTAAATTCTATTGACATTTTACATTTTTTATAGAACTGTTAAAATTCTATTGACATTTTATTAACTTTCTATTGACATAAATTTTATTTTTAATGTTTACTGTTTGATTCTTATACTTTATTGTTTTAACTTAGATAAATTAATTACTGTACTATTATATTTCAAACACAATGTGAATTGTTATATGAATGAATAAATGAAATGAAATGAAATGAATTATTTTAACAAATAATTTTAATTTATAGAATAATTACTAGAAGTTATTAGTAGGCAGGTATAACATCCCCACAGATAAAGAAAAAAAATGCATGGTATAGAGGACTAGCACTTGGCGCAAATTGTGATAGCCGGCTAATAAGTACGTATTAGCACCCACGAATAATGTATCTTTATATCAATAAAATATTTATTTTTAAATTAAATAAAAAAATCCCCTTGGGGGAAACCTACCCTAATATTTAAAAATGTACTATCTACGAGTACATGCCCACAATGATTTTAGTCACCCTGTTTTCGTTTTTCTTGTGGTCCCGAAATACGACGCCAAATAAATTATTACATTCAAGGGGGAATCCTGGACCGTGGTCCTGGTCCCGAAAGCCCCACGACCCGTTACAGGTGTAGCCACTATCGTCTGTCTATTGTTGTATTATTTGTGATTGCGTAAAATTAATTTTTGAAAATTTGGTTGTGAACATGTTCTTCGTTTCCTCTGCAGAGAAGCAACATGAGCCGCTTACTAGCGGTGTTGGGGTGCCTGTGCGCAGTGGCTGCGCTTGCGCACTCGGCTGCGGTGCCCACGCAGGACACCATTGTCGTCGCCAAGTCCGATGATACTGTGAGTTTTTGTCAACCTTATTTACATACTTATTCTATTATAGCATATCCTAGTCTTCTGTCCACGGCCACTTTAAATCTGACGATCTTTAGACCCAGAAAATTTTAATTTGAATATTTGAGTATCTAGACTAACTGGCATTTCCATTGATACAGACGCGCCATCAGTACATCAAACTTCCTGAAACTGTCCAAACTCAATCGAACCTAATGCTGTTTAAATTCAAAATCTATAAGAGTGATAAAATGTACTCGCTTGATTGATGTGCTGATGTCTGTACCTACCTACTACCAAGTTATACTTATTTATGGACTGTTTTAACTAAGGCTCATGAGCATGACCAGCTGTTACATATCCTCCTAATGCGTTTACGTGACATCATTTTGTTGCATAACGACAACACAATACGCGGTGTTACATGGACATCGTAACACTTTTAGCTACGACATTTATTGTCCGTTGTTAAAAAAAACCATGTAAAGACGTCAACACATAAAGCTACTACAATCTGTCAATTTGTCATCATCATCATCAGCCTATTTTGTTCCCACTGCAGGGACTCAGGCCTGCTCTCTAGGAGAGGGATTGGCTATATTCCACCACGCGGGCCCAGTGCAGGTTGATCTCCAGGAACTTGAACTCCTTGGTTCAAGTTTGATTTGGAAACTTGTACAGTTTCGAGTGGCTGAGACATGGTACTTGTACATACGCTAGCACATTAGCTAGCGTCTGTACAAGTACCATGACTCACAGTCTAAATGCACGAAAAAGTTTACTCAATAGGGGATCGGACTGACTCATAAAAATATAATTATATTTAGTCCGTCAGTTAAATTATCGAAAAATATTGGGTACGAGTTTTAAATTAATAAAAATTTACGAAAATAAAACGCGTCAAAGATTATGAGTGGAGACTTGTGACGTCACTTTTAAGTAAAAAATGTACTGACATGTGACGTTTTCGAAGAGTTCACGAGTTTTCGAAGCACTGTATCGTCTTCATTTTTTGTTTAAGTACCTGAAAAAAGAAAAAAATTGTTCAATATTTTTTGGAAATCTATCTTACGGACTAATTCGGTTTTTTTGTCCGATCTCCTAGTGTCGTACCACCCAACCCTTAACAAAATATTGTATCACACAGGCCGTGACACCAACACCATCTTTAGAAGACGTAACAACTGAAGAGCCAAGTCCGCCAATCAAGCTGACGGAAATGGACGTGGTGTCCGATGTGTCGCTCCGGTATGCACACACGACGGTCGTGGCTAAGGTGCGCAACCCCGCCAAAAAGGCGCAGGAGGCGAACTTCAGGGTACTGCTGCCTGAAACTGCCTTTATCAGCGGATTTGTCATGTAAGCTTTCCTTTGAATTATTACATAACAACATTATGCCATCATCATCATCGGTGTAGCTGCGTACTCAGACCCACCTAGGACCAAAAAGACGAGCTCTAGTCGTCATCATCAGCCTATCCTTTTTGCAACCATGTTGGGGTTGTCTTCTAATCCAACCGGATACAGCTGAATACTAGTTTTTGTCTCCTCCAAAACCCAGTTAGTCCTGATTAAAACTGGTTGCTAGTCTTTCGGGTCACTGACTCCTTAACGACTGAAGAAGATCTTTATTTAATCCTAATAAATACAAGACGAACGGCTAACCACTTAATTAACGCTTCTGCTAAACTCAACGAAGTTTGTTAATAAAACTGTAAAAAGTAATAAAGTAGCTAATGAATAGCGACTGTTTACCATACATTTTTAACTTTTTAATGTTTCTGACTAAACCCCTATGCCGCCGGTATTTCCTGAAGGGTTTGGCAGAGATGTATCTAATATTTCGACAGTTTGCTAAAGTCCATTGATGGGACGAGCGTTATGTCAACAGAAATTCCTAATGAAAAACCCTTATCACAATTTCCGCGGCCTCCACCAGAATCAATCCCAAGTCGCTTGCGACCACTAAACCTATCGGGAGAATTTTGATGACTGATATACGCTTTCAGTTCTCTAGGCCTGATAACTTTACTTCGTCACCTTATTCCAGTATTTACTTAAATGGTCTATTATAACAGGACTCTCGACGGCAAATCCTACAAGGCTTACGTGAAGGAAAAGGAGGAGGCTAAGCAAATATATCAGAATGCAGTCAACCAGGGAATCGGTGCTGCACATATTTCTGCGAAGTAAGTACTTAGATGTAGCAAATTTTTCCTTATCTGTCATATTATTATTAAGTGAAGGTAAACCACAGTACGAAAGTCACGAGTTTCTGCATCATTCACGCACTTGAACTACATATATTTTATTGAATATTCAAAGAATTACACACGTATTTTTCATAAATTATTTATTTTATTAAACTTTTATTTAACTTAGGTATAAACTATCATTTTTGTGTGATTCGTCCATTACCATTTTAGTATTGTAATGTAATTCATATTATTATCCTATTGTAACTCTGCTAAAGCATCATATAGGCCGCCTGATTGTTCTCGAAATCGAAATCTCAGTGCACTATCTTAGTTTGCTATTCAAACAAGACGTCTGTTAAATAAATAACAATAAAATCAATACAAAAAAGTAACGTTAAAAATTACAAATTTAAATTCGCCGAAAATGGCAAGAGACATTCACGGCCAAACATGTCCCAAAATTTAATATAGTATTATATGTAAATGTTATTACATATGTATGTATACAGCTGAGCCGTTATGTACCAATGTGTAATCAGCTATTGTTTGGAAACAACCAGGTTTTGTCAACAGTTTGCGTGGAAGAATTAGTGTATTAAAGGAAATGTAGACAACACTTCTTTCGTCCAATGAACTTTAAATAGACGTGACTTGAAATTCAATTATAATAGTACATTATGGTACAAGTGTGTATTGTTGGTGATTACTGCTGAGGCGCTATTGAGACCCGAGCCGTTAGGTGAGGGCCTTAAGAGAGCCGAGGACGGTAATCATCAATACACACGTGTATCTTACGACATTTTTCAACACACTTGTGAAGAAAATAATACTAAAAAACCATTTTCAACAGTGAAATGAGTTGGTCATAAACTACAAGAATGAGGTTTCTTTTTTTTTGGCTATTTGCGAATAGCGTTTTAGCCACGTACAAAAACGCGACTTCAAATTTTGATTTATTTACTATTGACGAATACTTAAATGACGAATTAATTTAGAATTACATATATTTATTATTACTTTGAGATAAATTGAGACAAATATTAATAGTGATGTGGCGACAGCGCCATCTATCGCAACAGATGCGAACTAACATTGGCAATTCTGCATCGCGCTATCAAAGTTATCCGCCACATTAGCGTATATAGAAAATCCCGACTTACAGATGTCGGGCAGTTAGCCCACCAGACACAACACCCGTCTGGTCGGAGGATCCTCCCTTTTCTATGGGGGATGAGGAACTTTACACCCTGTTCCTCATACCCCCCAAACTGGTGACCCCGACGTGATCATCATCACTTCCTCGAGCCTTCGAGCAGCGAGTCATACCGTCAGCCAGCAACTACGGCTTCACCGGGTATCCTGACCACCAGCATGCAGCGGAAGCGCATTCCTGGTCATCACCCTTAGCCTCATCAGCGACCTTGGCACAGCACACTGCACTTCGGCCGGTCAACAAGCAGAGACGCTCTTCTCTCCTGGTCGACGCAGCAGCCAGCCACTACGCAGCACTGCACACTCCGACTCACTGGAGCACACGCAGCATCACCCCGACTCACTGGGGTATCACCGCAGACAGTTCCGACTCACCGTGAACTATGCGGCATCCGGTTCCGACTCACTGGAACCCTCTACTGGCCTGGCAAGCATCAAGACTCAGCCTGCAATCGACCTCCGGTCTCGGAGGGGAGTGATGTGGCGACAGCGCCATCTATCGCAACAGATGCGAACTAACATTGGCAATTCTGCATCGCGCTATCAAAGTTATCCGCCATTACGCCTGTACTTTACACCCTGTTCCTCATACCCCCCAAACTAGTTTGGGGGGTATGAGGAACAGGGTGTAAAGTTCCTCATCCCCCATAGAAAAGGGAGGATCCTCCGACCAGACGGGTGTTGTGTCTGGTGGGCTAACTGCCCGACATCTGTAAGTCGGGATTTTCTATATACGCTAATGTGGCGGATAACTTTGATAGCGCGATGCAGAATTGCCAATGTTAGTTCGCATCTGTTGCGATAGATGGCGCTGTCGCCACAGTGACATTAAATAACTTTGACATTTTATTAATCTGACATACATATTTTTTTGACATATTAATAATTCCTCATTTGGGTCTGACAACATTGGAGCACTAAACAATATGTAATTTATCATTTATTTTCTAATTTAATATCATACTGCTGTCTTTCAAATATTTTAGTACCTAATAATAATTGTAATCCTCAGCTAAATTTGCCCACCATATTTGTACGCCTCCTGGCATAACATAGCGCTCTGTTAATCAAACATTAAGATCTGTACTTGTTTTTACCTATGTTAACAAATAAAAGATGATTTGATTTGATTATAACAAAAAAATAAAAGTTATATTTGAGTGTAAGACTCAAAAATAACTTTTATTTCTTTATTTATTAAAAACGTACATGTTAAAATTATCTATTTTAATTCGAAGTTGCATGAAATGAGCAAGAAATAGGTACATTCATTTATTTAAACTATTGAACACGATCTTTTTTGTATCGATACTTTTTTAAGAACAAAGCAATTTAACCAATAAAAAAAACATTAACTCATTTGTGAATAATAAATGAAAAAGTCACAGTTTGATTACAGCCTAGGTGTCATTATGTGCCAAATTGCAGTGAAATTAGAGCCATTTTATGAGCAAGTGTGTTGAAAAAACATTTTCTGTCTCTATGCACTACAAGTAGTCAAGCATAAAGCTATCCATCGGGGAAACAAAGGTGACCAATTCATTCACTAGACGGTTTTGTGTTGCAAGAAACATGGAAAGTTATTGTTTGCCACTATCCTTTTAGAAGTGTAAACAAAATGTTGCGCAACTAGGTTTCCAGACACAATTTACTGAAACAGTTTATCATCTTGGTATGAAATCAATAAGAGACTGTCACACTAGTGACAGAGAGCCAGAGACGATACTTTATAGGGTGTAAAATTTCCCTTAACGCAAATGAAAGGTCTTTGTTCTCCCCACCACTGCTATAAATTTTTTGTTCTAGACCATACCTGGGAACCCCCTAGTTACGGAGATATTGGGGGTCAAATTTTTCACATCTAATTTTGTAAATACTAGTTTTTCAGGTTATAACTTTACTTAAATTACCTCCATGACCCCTTTATTATTCAAAACATCCACTAGCACAATGTTTTAAGAGTGCTACTTTGAGTTTTACCGTAAAATGTAATACTTAGTTTGATATACAGAATGCTTGGTTGACGGCTGTGTGATGGGTTGATTTACACCCT
The DNA here is from genome assembly GCA_932274075.1 of Diarsia rubi. Taxonomy (NCBI): domain Eukaryota; kingdom Metazoa; phylum Arthropoda; class Insecta; order Lepidoptera; family Noctuidae; genus Diarsia; species Diarsia rubi. The sequence continues at coordinate 9,358,322 of OW026414.1, forward strand.
GTATACAGCCAAAGTCATTCAACAACTGAGCTTTCTATACCAAAAGCAAAAAGGATCACTGAAATCCGAACAGCGTTAGAATTCGTAAAATAGTCACAGACGTTACAGATGAATGGTCCATTTTACGAATTTTTACGCAATTCATATTGTGAATATGAGGACCCCCAGAAAGAAAAATTATCTCTTTAAAAAAATCATCTTTATTGCTAATTTGATTGGCCTAATATCGCACTGGATCGCGAAAAGTGGAAGGAGGGAAGGGAGGCCTGTGCCCTGCAATGGGACAATATAGGCTCATAATAATAATAATAATTTATTGCTAAAGCGTTAGGTTTAAGTTTGATTGGGATTGCCAGTTTCCGGTAGCTTGAAGTGCTGGCAACTGAACACACATAAAAAATAAATTGTGCGGTATCCTCAAGAATCCTTAAACTTTCAGAGCGCGCGACTCCAACCACTTCACAGTCTCCGTAAACGTTGAAGCTTCCTCCAACGCTATATTCAATCTGACATACGAGGAGTTGTTGGTACGTCGCAACGGGGTCTACAACCATGCTATCAACCTTCACCCGGGTGCTCTCGTGCCCAAGCTGACCGTCACCGTTAACATCAAGGAGACAGAGAAGCTGGTGGAACTGAGGGTTCCGGAGATAAGGACTGGAAATGAGATCGATGCTTCTGTTGATGACCCTCGTGAGTACAGGATAGGGTTTATTATAGTATGTACTGTGGCACCTCAGTGATATCTACACAGGGTCAGCTGAAATTAAATATATTATTTTGAACTCCAAAATGTTATGGCTATTGAAGACCAAACATACTTAATCATTTTAACGTTATAATTCTCTTTTTTATTGAAATAAATATATTAATAAACATTTTTGCGAGAAGAAATGTGCGAGCAACTCCGTTCTAACCGGGTGTCCAAAATACACCTATCTAGTTTTTTTTTGTTGTATCACGTTATGTTGTCGATACACATACCCTAAGCCCTAAACTAAACGAAATAACGTAGAGTTTCGCTAGCTCATTTTTATTTGACCCTGTGATTGCGATCGATAACATATATTTCAAATCGAACATGATCCATCGAAATAATCATTTTTTTTTGTGTGTAATAAAACCCATTATTCACAAGTAAAGTTTAATTTTCAGAAAACCCGAAGGCAACAATCGTGAAAACTCACGATGACCGCGAGGCGACCATCACGTTCACACCGGACCTGCAGGAACAAGAGAGGCTCATTCAAATATATACGGTAAGTGAAGGAGTTACAGTCTACAATTGCATTTTGTGCTGTGCAATAAATAGCATTTGAATTATTCGAGAAAAATGTCGAATAGTTCAAAATTTTAGCATACAATCATTTTATTGTCAAGATAAGCAGACTTGTCCATTTTCAATCGCCGAATTGAATTGGTTTCGCAAAGATTACATTCAGGACTCGTGACATGTTTGAGGAAAGCTTATTACGGAATAAGAAAATGTGAATATGCTCGACGAGCAATTAAGCTATACAAAACACAAAGCGAGCCAGCATAATGCACCCGACGCCGGTCGGGGCTGCGGGTTCTTCGAAAGAGATACCGCGGCCCCGGACACAAAGGGCCAAGAAGGAACATGGGTGGTTTTGACGATTTCCCAACTAACAAAAAAAAAACAGCATAGACTGGGTATGTATAGCTTTATGTAACACGGTGTAAGGGATATTGTGGAACACACTTTTTCCTTGAATTCGACATAGTATAATAATAATAATATTCCACAACTATCACACAACGCCATCTAGTCCCAAGCTAAGCAGAGCTTGTGTTATGGGTACTAGACAACTGATAAACATACTTATATATTTCTAAATACATACATATTATAGATAAATTACACCCAGACACAGAACAAATGATCGTGCTCATCACACAAACATTTGTCCTGGGTGGGAATCGAACCCACGACCTCCGGCCTAGCAGTCAGGGTCACTAACCACTAGACCAACAGGCCAGTCAGAACATATGAGTCAACACTAGGGCCTCGGAAATGTTTCACAGGATATTCAAAAAAATCGGCTGGTTCATACAAAAGTACAATGTACAATGTACAAAAAAATGCCAAATTAAATTCTATGTTGGTGGGTCTATAATGATTTTTCGCAGGGATAATTGTAGCATGAAGTAACTAATGTGTATTTGTTTATCAAATAATGTTAAACTAAGCGGTATATTTACAGCAAAAGGCTAAAGATTCTGCTGCCGCTGCCAGCGCCTCGACCCACTACTGGTCGTACTCTCAGCCTGAACAGGTCGTGACCGAAGGTGTGCTGGGTCAGTTTGTCGTACAGTACGATGTGGCTCGCCCTAAGGACGGCGAGATTCTGGTGAGTACTTTACGATAAATCAGAGTAAGAGGAGAACTTCCCGGACTTACGAAGTTGTAGGTTCAACACAGTTTTTAAGTGTAATTTATTGTCTACACGCTCTCAAGGAAACTATAGTGAATTATAAAGAAACAGGCAAGGTTTACGAACAAAAATTAAAAGATCATTCAAACCTACCAATCCACACTGTGGCTGTCCGTTGGCATACAGTTTACAGAGACCAGAGGCTAGTGTGACCGCTGCCCCAAAATCAAAAAAATCAAAATCGAAACTCATTTATTCAAACTAGGCTGATAATCAGCACTTTTCGAACGTCAAAATTTACTTTACTTTACTTATTTACAAGAGACAGTCCCCCAAAACGCCCCCCCTTCGGGGTTGTTCCCATCAGCGGGAACATTATTATTCATTGCTTTGTTACTGTGTTCCTGTGTTTCTTACCAAAGGGTTTCGTATTACTAAGTACTTACTAGGTTGTGGAGGTCAGCTAGGCAGTCGCTCCTTGTAACATACAGGTAGTCAGCTGCATCCATTTAGACTGGATGCCGACTCCAACATTGTTGGGAAAAGGGCTGTGGAGGGCTGGATTACCAGACTGTCAGTCGGCGATAAATATCGATTATACTTTACTTAATTTATAGGTAAACGACGGCTACTTCGTCCACTTCTTCGCGCCGACAGAGTTGCCTCCCCTGAACAAGATCGTGGTGTTCGTACTGGACACATCCGGGTCTATGATGGACCGTAAGATCATACAGCTGCGCGAGGCTATGCAGACCATCCTCTCAGAACTCAATGAGGGAGACTACTTCAGTATCGTCGAGTTTGCCTCCACTGTCACGGTAAGCATCTAAAAAACGAATTGCTTAAAGTATAACATGCTTAGAATTGACTTGAAGTAACATGCTCCCCGTCGGGGCTGCGGGTTGTTCGGAAGAGATACCACGGCCTCGACATTAAGGGCTAAGAAGAACCATGGGTGGGTTTTAGTCACTAGAAGTCTGACACTCCCTCTCGAGAGCGGGAGGGGTTATTTGATGATTTCCCACCGTCCAAAAAAAAATTAACATGCTTAAATTCGCGTGAAGGCGACTGCTAAGTAACTTGGGTTCGATTTCCGGCTCGGGCATTGTTGTTATTGAGTTTCCCATCAAGACTATTGAGAAATCAGTAGCAGCTTCGGAACATGGATTTCTGCTCGAATGGGGGAAAAGGCTAGCCCTTACCGTAGTGATTCAAACAATAACCCTCCTTTTGGGCTTCGCCGCAGTCGGGTAAAAGCTAACGATATGCCTACATCAGCTTACATTTTATTTCTCCCTGCGCAAACACATACTGAAACAAAATTGATAATGTTTTGTGCTGTAAATGTACCCACCGACCTATTGATATGTCTTTGGGGGGGGGGGAGAATCATCAAATAACCCCTCCCGCTCTTGGGCAGAGCGAAAGGGAGTGTCATACTTCTACTGACTAAAAACCTCCTTAGCCCTTTATGTCGAGGCCGCGGTATCTCTTGCGAACAACCCGCACCCTCGACGGGACCTTTTATATACCTTACAACAATAATGACTTCAGTTAACGTTCAGTCAAAACTTGTCTTTACACAACAAAAACATTGTATATTGTAGGTGCACGACCTTAAAGAAGCGGATGGCGAGCCTCCCAAGACACACTCATACTCGTACTTCGACTACCACGACAAGAAAGCCACGCTGGTCCCCCCCTCCAAGGCTACGAAGGAAAACATCTCCAAAGCGAAACTTATTGTCAGCTGGCTTCAAGCTAATGGAGGTAAGTCCAAGACCTAAAGGTATCCGTTAGATCGATGACACAATGACGACGGCATCAGTCGTTTTTACACTAAACTAGCTGATGCCTGTGGCTTCATCTGCGTGGATGGCGGTCAAATTATACACTAAAACCTTCCTCGAGAACCACTCTATCCATTGGTGAAAACAGCATGAAAATCGGTTCAGGAGTTTTTGTGTTGATCGCGAACAGACAGACAGACGCGAATAATATGTAGTGATGTGGTGCAAGCGGGAACCTAATAAGTGTACTAACATACCGAAGTCCTCTATTTATCCATTCGTAGAGTATGTACTATTATCAGCATATAATGTTCCCACTGCAGGGCCTCAGGCCTCCTATCTAGTAGAGGGATGGGCTATAATCCACCACACGGGCCCAGTGCGGGTTGGTAGATATCACATATCTTCGAATTTTTGGTTCTAAGATATGCCGGTTTCCTCACGATGTTTTCCTTCACCGTTTTGAGAGCAGTGGTGATGAAATAAATTACACAAAGTAATGCGCCTGCCTGGGTTCGAACCCACGACCAACTGTTCGTAAGTCGGGGCCGCCACCACTGGGCCACAACTGCTCTTACTGTTTATGTACTCTACGAATGAATAAATATAATACGTGAAATTACGAGTAGGTAAATTATGTTACGTACCTACTTTTATTTTTATGTAACGTTTTGTACTTACAAAATATCACGTTCATACTATTTATGTAACCTGTTTATAATACTTTATAATCTTTGACCTTATTATCTGAAGAAAGTGAGATTACATAAAGTCAACATTATAGAGTTTGTATTAAATAACAGTACATGGGCATTATCTGCGCATGACCCGCTGCGACGCACTCGATAACAACCTAATTTTCCAATTATGTTAAGCTATTTGAGATTACCACAATCATATACTAGGAACCGGCAAGAAGGAAATAGTTGAGCTAACAAATTTCTTGGTTGCATCGCGGAAACTAGAACTAGACTTATACGCATCGTATTTCCTAGAAACACGGCATTTGTTTTCTAAATGGCATCTGGTGGTGTAACCTGAGGCTGGATTTTGCTTAACCAGACAAACTTTGTAGATGCCTTGAGTGTAAGGTGTTCAGCCATTGCGTAAAAACTGTTAGACTAACTGCGGTATTCAAAGATGACTGATTACTTAAGCCCTCACTTGTAAAGGTTTGAAATACTGTTGTATAACAAAATTGTCAAAACCTTTACTAAGTGAAGGCCTTTGTAAGCATTAAAGCTCTCTGAGTGCGGCAGTAAGAGACAGCTCGCTAACACCGGCACCACCTTTGCAATGGGGTACGGAATTCGGGTTAGGGCGTTTCTGTGAAGGGCAGCAGCAAAGCGTCAGCCTAGATCTGATAGAGATAGATACACATCAAACGTTAGGCCCATTTTCACCCAAATCGGAGATGAATAAAAGGGAGACGAAACCTGGCGTATTTACCAGTCAAAATCCTCTCGTAGTATTTAACTTTATTTATACGTTTTTCAATTCAAAGGGACATAATATTTTCCGCTATGAACCTATTCTACACGACACGATCTATCCTCGCATATGATCTACGGGAAAACATAGCCATTGCTAACACACAGTTCCAACCTTACAGGCACGAACATCGGCAAAGCCTTGGACGTGGCTGTGGAACTGATCAACAAGGGAGTAGACTGGACACCCTCCCCTGCTGACACCGCTAACGGCACAGAGGCGTCTGTCACCACTGCAGCTACCACACAAGCTTCTACCACCCAAGCTTCTACCACCCAAGCTTCTACCACCCAAGCTGCTACCACCCAAGCTGCTACCACCCAAGCTGCTACCACCCAAGCTGCTACCACCGAAGCGGCTAAAGCTGAGGTTGCTGAGACTAAAGGTAAGATATCTTTTTTTTTAACGTCAGTGGTTCAATAAAGTTTGCGTCGTATCGAATCAGGGACTTCGACTCATTTGAATCCTGAAGGTGATACCATATAAATGATGCTCTAATTATTTATGCTCGTCATGGATACCTAGTAGTTTTATTTTGCTAGTTTTATTTTGCCTATCGCATAAAGATCACCTCCTCAGACCTTACAAACTAACATACGTATGATAAAATACAGTTTGTGCCTACATTTTTTGCTACCCTATCGTATGACTGATTAAATATAGTTGTACTATTATATGATTTAACAGCATGGAAAATATACTAAATTATTGATAGGAAAATAGGTATTTATTTTAGATACCATTTTTCGTCAAAATACCTATTTAAAACACCCACATTTATATGTAGGTACATTAATAAATTTTAAGACAAATCTTTAACATAATACCTAATTGTCCTTGCAGAACCCAAAAACCTGGAGCCCATCATCATCTTCCTGACTGACGGCGACCCGACCGTTGGAGAGACCGACCCCAAGCGCATCATCACTCGCGTGCAGGAAACCAACTCTGGACCCAAGAAGGCAACCATCTTCTCACTCGCTTTTGGTAAGTTCATATCAATTGCCTGCTGCGGGTTGTTCGAAAGAGATACCATGACCTCGGCACAAGGGCTAAGAAGGAACTTGGGTGGTTTTTAGTCAGTAGAAGTCTGACACTACACCCATGTTCCTTCTTAGCCCTTTGTGTCTGATGCCGCGGTATTTCTTACGAACAACCCGCAGCGTGACTTGTGTATCTAATGGAGAAATTGACCAGCACTAGTCTGAACTTCTTCAACGGTTTTTCTTGCTCACAGGTGAGGACGCAGACCGCAAGTTCCTCCGCAAGCTGTCTCTACGTAACGGTGGGTTCATGCGTCACATCTACGAGGCGGCCGACGCGGCGTTACAGCTGCGCGACTTCTACCGACAGATCTCATCTCCCCTACTCGCTGACCTCAAGTTCACCTACCCGGCGGGACAGGTAACAATAAGTTCATGACCTTTACGGCCTGGTTACAGAATAAGGATTTTCTTTATATCGGACTTGCGGATCCGGGTTTTGATCCTGTAGTAAAATCCTTGTTTTTTCACTATAGGACCGAAACCGGGTTTCGAATGCCCAATTTCTTTGTTATTACCACCCTATTACTGTGCCACTGCAGCGCAAAGACCTTATCTCATATAGAGAAAGTACCAACTGTTGCCTATATAACAAAACAAAAAACACAAAAAAGTGAAAAATTAACTTCAGAAGTAAAATCAGCTTCTGAAGTTCCACTTTGAATTGATATTTTCAAAGAAACTAACAATACATTTTTTTTTTAATTGATCTACAATAATATAGACGTTATATACATTTTATCCTTTACATAACATAGGCCAAAGTGACAATTCGTAATAGTAACTGCGTCTGTGACCATTTTACCTGTTTTTTTTTTTTTTGGCGGGTGGAAAATCATCGAATAACCCCTCCCGCTCTTGGGCAGAGCGAAAGGGAGTGTCAGACTTCTACTGACTAAAAACCACCCATGTTCCTTCTTAGCCCTCTATGTCGAGGACGCGATAACTGTGTACAACTCGCGGCCCCGACGGGCGTCGGCCCGTTCGGGCCCCTCCCAACATTTTAGACCTCTCAAATATACTAAACATTGTCTTAAAACCGCCAGGTCCGCTCCGACTCACTGACGAAGCACACGTTCCGCACGTACTACGCGGGCTCCGAGCTGGTGGTGGCCGGGCAGGTGCTGGATGATGTGCCAGAACTGCGGCCCACTGTTGGCGCCTTCTGCGGCGTGGGAGACGGATATGGCAGGGTGAGTCAACTTCTACGTCATTTTCTTAAGATGGATGCCCTATGGTTGCCCGCGAAATTCGAGTTTTATTCTTAAGTTTTTTGCAATTTGTAGATCACTGTCAGGTTTTATGTTGATAAAAATATAAAAAAAAAACAATCATATAGTATGTTAGCTTTCATTTCGATTGACTTTCTTTTATTTATTTATTTAAAGTTCATGTACAAGAGTGGTACACGTAGGCGGATTTAATGCCATAAGGCATTCTCTACCAGTCAACCTACCGTCTTTTCTGTTGTGAATATTGCTATGCAAAGTATGATTTTCGCAGTCGTATTTATTGTGATTTTTTTGTCCAACAAACTTTTCCTAAACCACTGCAACTGACCTGAAAGCCAGAATCAACACGGGCGATATATTGTGAATTGGCCGTTATTCGATAAAACCCAATTTTATTAAATAAACCTGAATTAAGTACTAAAGTTTCTTCCATTAACTGGACAGGCCAACAGGTTCCATTATCATGAACTAATATCGAACAAAACAAATTGTAGAAACGCTACGAGATCGTACCAACGGTCCCCATCGAGAAGAAGAAGAAGGGCTACCTACCTCTGGAGCGTCTCTGGTCATACCTGACGATCAAACAGCTGTTGGACGAACGCGATGCCGCTGAAGGCAGTGAATCAGACGACAAAGAGAACTCACCAGAAAAGAAGGCTCTCGCTCTCGCACTGAAGGTATGGGAACACATAAGTTTTTAAACTGCCCTGGTCCCTAACTTAATTACTAACACTTGTAACGTATATTTACTACTACTTATCACATAAATACATATAATAAAGCACTCTTCCGTTGCGTCTGTCTGTCTGTTTGTTCCCGATAGACTCTAAAATTTCTGCACCCATTTTCATGCTGTTTTCACCAATGGATAGAGTGGTTCTCGAGGAAGGTTTTAATATATAATTTGTCGCTATAACCGACATTCACGCGTACGAAGCCGCGGGCATCAGCTATTAAATATAATATCCTGTTACAAGTGCTAATAATATTATACTTGTCTATGGTTGATAATTTTGGTAACATAACCTAGTTAACCCGCCAACCCGCACTTGGCCCGCGTGGTGGATTATAGCCCATCCCTCTCCTAGAGAAGAGGCCTGAGTCCCTGTAGTGGGAACATTATAGGCTGATGATGATGATGATGATGATGAAGAACCTCTAGTACCATGTACTTCTTCTTATACTTTTTCGTATGGTTAGCGCCTATTCTGGTTTCAGAGTTAAATCTCCCATGGGCCTCTGTCTTGCTTGGCTTTACATGCTGTCCAGGAATATGTCTTAGGCATGCTGGTTTCCAATCCATGTACTAGACCAGCTCCCGTATTCACAAACGCTTCAATTCGATAAGTTGTATGTCTATCTTTTTTTCCCTTTACGAAAGTGAGCGAGATAGAAATGACTTTCCGAAGCGAAATCGAATTGAAGCGATTGTGAATAAGAAGCCAGGACTCCACGAGATCAGCAACGCCTCTTCTTGAGCCGTTGAGGATTATTTCTATTAAACTCCATAATGAAGGGTGTAAAAGTACCCTTAACGCAAACGAAGGGCACTTGTTCTCCCCACCACTGCGATCATTATTTTGTTTTAGACCATACCTGGGAACCCACTAGTTACGGAGATGTTGGGGATCAAAGTACCAAATTTTTAGAGCTGTTTTTGTAAATACTAGTTTTTCAGGTTATAACTTTACTTAAATTACCTCTATGACCCGTTTACTATTAAAAGCATCAACTGTTTAAAGAGTGCCACATTGAATTTCACCATAAAATGTGATTTTTGACCCCAATAAAGAAAATCGTTTGCCAGCAAAAAAAAATGCGTAGGGGTACTTAGTTTGATGTACATAATGCTTAGTTGACTGCTGTGTGGAGGGTTATTTTACGCCCTGTATAACACAGACATAAAAGCATAGTAAAGGCACGTCCCCCGTCGGGGCTGTGGATTGTTCGAAAGAGATACCGCGGCCTCGACAAAAAGGGCTAAGAAGGAACATGGGTGGTTTTAGTCAGTAGAAGTCTAGTACTCCCTACCGCCCTGCCCAGAGCGGGAGGAGTCATATGATGATTTCCAACTCATCATCATCATTAGTTTATTTTATACACAGTACTCACCAAAATTTGATGATTTCAGTCGTACGTGTTTTAGACGCGCTTCAAATAACCGAACGCGCATACACGCGGTTATTCCAGCATGTTTGCTCGCACCGGGGTGGTTTCAGTTGAGTCAGTACCTATATCTCTCGCTTATAAGCGTGTCAAAGCTCGTACGACTTGTGCATGTGGCGCATATGCGCGTCTACACGTGTTTCCAAAAAAGACCTTACACGCGCCGCAAATACGCTCTATCGCTCATACGCTCATATTTGTAACCATTTAGGCCCGTGATGTGCTTACGTTGGGTTCACGAAGAGGCGATAAGGTCAGGTATGCCGATCCTGTGCGGTACCGATACACGTACAGTCAGTACCCAGCATTACCTGATCCCTCATCTTATACCACTTGCCCTCTTCCTCTATGTTCTAGGGGTCAGGTAATGATGGGTACAGACTGTACCATATCCGTTACAATGAGAATATTATAGGCTTTTCAGATATAGATAAAGATGTATTGATTATGTGTTAACGTTTTCAGTACGAGTTCGTAACGCCACTGACGTCGCTGGTGGTGGTGAAACCCAACGCCACGAACGCAGTCAACGCCGAGTCTGTCGACAAAGCAGGTGATTATTACCCTATTTTACGTAAGTTCTACCTACCCACCGGTAAGTTCCCACTGGCGAAACGTTCACGTAAAAGTTTCTATTATAAGATACTAAGAGAAAATAAAAATTTCAATGTCATATTAAAGTTAGGCTACTTTATGGTATGGTTAGTGCATAACTTGGTACCAGAGTTTTAATGCCACTGGCTCTCTGACTCGGTTTTACATAGTGTTAATTATCTCCTGATGATGAATTCCTTCACCGAAGCAAGTGAAAATTATACAATACGTAATAGGGTAGTTAACAAAAAAAATCGAATTAGTCCGTCATATAGATTACCAAAAAATATTGGACACGTATTTTTTCTTTCTTCACGTAAACAAACAATGAAGACGATACAGTGCTTTGAAAACTCGTGTGACGTCATACTCTAAGAGTTAGTGACGTCACTGACCGCTAATAAATGTCTCCCCAAAAAAACCCCCACTCAAATCTTTGACACGTTTTATCTTCGTCATTTTTTATTGATTTGTTACAACAAAAAATACGTTCCAATATTTTTCGATAATCTAACAGACGCACTAATTAAAATCACATTTTTTTAAGTCAGTAAACATCTCTATTAATCAAAGATTTACTGGGATCGCACATAAATGTGAAGCTACAATTTAGTCATAATTTAACCCATACATATTATCTTTATTCTTACAGTTGGTCCCGGCGGATTCGCTAGCGGTATTCGTAAGTATATTTAAATGTTAATATTAATAATTTGCATATAAATTTACTAATTCTGCAACAATCAATGAATTTATGGCTGTAGGATCAGTGAAAGACAAGTCCGCCCTACCGCCGCCGTACGCACCGAGGTACGTCGCCGTTTTCACGATACCTATGTGTTTTTATGTGCATCAATGCCTGCTTTAAAAAGGTCAGATTCGGTTCGACCCGTGCACATTTCGATAAGACATCGGTTTATTTTATACTTATAGAAGTTTCAAGCAAAATTTAAAAGAATCGAATGGGATCTTTTCTTACTAGGTCTATTAGTGAAAATGGCCACCGATGTCGCAGAAACCAACCAATCATTCTTTTAAGTGGAATAACTAATACTGTAGTACAAGCATTCATTTGAATACAAGTTTTGGGGAAACTTCAACTCAATGTCTTAAAGGGCATAGTTCAAATTCTATTACAAGCTTTTCTTTCAGACCTTTTGAATGAAGAAGCAAAAATTCAAAAATAGAATTAAGTTTGCTAAAAAAAAAAACATAGTGTCACTGTATATGAATGATTTTGTATTTAATTATAAGTGATATTCCATACATAAATAGTGGGGCTAGTCAGGGCGTTGTTCAGTATTATGTTTCACTCTATAATTTTGGGATCACATTGCGATTTCTTGTTAGCAGTGTGCTACCAATATTCTGATCCCTCGCTACACATCCCGGGTGGAAACGCAACCTAACGGTGTATTTGTATAATTTTATATAGCTTTATCAGTGAGCCTAGCAGGCCGTCCGATGGCAAGCCACGCCTACCAACCGCTCTCTGCCGGTGCGTACGGGCCCCCGGGAGGCCCGGGTGCTCCAGCGTATTACCCTGCAGCTTTTGGAGGAGGAGGCGGAGCAGGCTTTGCCAGTAAGTGCTTCTATTAACAAGCATGAGCTTATAGTTCCATAATGAAGACGATGAAAATTTGAAATATCGCAAAACAATCTTGTTGGATTTAGATCGTTTGGCTAACTAACGAAAGGTTTAAAATTGAAAAGCACGCTCGATGTCCTTTGTTACATTTCAAATTTTCAACGTCAATGTAACAGTTATAGACACATCTTCATTTCCATTGAGTTTAATTTCATTTGGTACAGTCAGCAACGAAAGTCGGTTAGTACCTAAATAATATTTTGACAATACAAATCTGAAAAGCGCTGTTTAAAAATTATTTTGTTATTTAAATTTGTTCTATGAGAGTCCGTTACTGTTGTTGATCGTACCATAGATAATAAAATCTGTCTACCCTCATTAAACCATGAGAACTCATTCATCTTTTTTCTCACTCTCTCTTCTCACGTATCAAACGTCTTCTTAGTTAGTTGAATTAGTGTTTTCTAGACTGAATGTACTTAGTTTCTTTCTTTTCAAAATAATAATTTCCTACTATTTCGGTAAGCATAACAAACTATCTCGATTTGTAAGGGCAAACGGTGAAGGAGTAAAATTGCTACTCGTAAAACAACGGTAGAAATTTGAAATGCCATAAAAGTCACATTGATTGAGTGTGTAGCTGGATTGGCAACTTTCGGCATAACAGCTAGGTACAGTTGAAATTCCAAAAGCACACGTACGACATTTCAAAGTTCTTCCGTCAACAATGTAAAATTACAAACGAGTAATTTAATGAAGTTCTGTCATGCACCAGGCCCTGATAGCATATCTCCTGTAAACCGCTTCGAGGCAGAAGAAATAGAGGATTATGATATACCTCAAGAAGGTGAGACATACATCATACGTGTTCATAACCATAGACACGCCATAAAGTTTTATGTGATTAAATTGTGCACTCAAAATATTCGACACTATGAACTGCCAAACCTTCAAAAGCAAAAGTTATTTGTTCAAGTTATGCAGAGATACAACTTTGTTTCAACGTCACCACTTGGTCAGTAATACGTTATATAGACGATGAAGTGACAAGAACTCCCAATTGATATTTTGGCGATTTTAATGTTGTTACGTAGATAGACTTTAAATAACCGTTTGAGTGAGCTGGCCGAAGCAGCTAAACTCATAGCTTAGGTTTGACCGAGTTACTGATAACAGTGATAGCTGAAAGTGCGTTAAATTTGCTGCAATTGCACATAATGAACTAATAGCAACGTAATAACGTCAGCCTAATTATTTTTGTCAAGACTAGCTATCTTTACTCCTGCTAGGTACGTTTTTTACTCTCACGTTGTTGCCAGTCAACTGCCTGGTGCTGCTGGCGTTTACGAAGGATAATTTCATATGCCAATAATGCGTGAGCGAGACGGTGATTTGTAAGGCGGATAGAAGGATCATCCGATAAATATGCATGTCTAGGATAGTATTATGTAAGTAGGTAGGTAAGCACATCCGATGCATATCATTTTTCATCATGCATGACAAATCGAATCAGCAGTCGGTCAGCAAAGCAAGCCCTTGCGGAGGTGTGCATTTTGCAAATGTTCGTACTTTCAACATTGATGATCATCCAAAACATTGCATTGACTGTCGTTACGTGTTGTGGCCTTTTCTTAACTAGAGATGAAAGATGCCGTATTATCAATATCAATACCGGACCCTGTCTCTCCATCTCATAGTAACCGTTCGATCTGTCATTGGGGGGTTGCCGTGTTTGCCGCTCCTAACGGTGTGATGTGGTCGCTTTTGGTTTTGCGCCTTTTTCAAGCGAAGGGCCGCTTTTTCAATCGTCTTGTAGGCAATTAACATTGGATAACATTGTCATTTCATGCTATAGCAAACTGAACTTTTTGTACGGAATGTCGGCGGCGGCGGTGTAGAGTAGATCTATAGGTAGTTTTGTAGTTTCCATAACGTTATTGTATTTCGGCTTGAGGGTTTTATTTTATTCAGTTCGCCAAAGGTTGGTTTTGCTTGATGATGACCTTGGCTAGCATGCATAAGAACCGTAGTTAAAATTGTTGTAATATCATAAAAAGCCTTGTTGTAAAATGTATTACCAAGTGAATGTTGTTACAGTGAAAAACAATAAAATACATAACACTGGTTTATTATAATCAACCTGTCTCACCACAACGTTCACTGAATTAATTACTATTATCGATGTGTGCTAGGTACCGGAATGGCTGGAGGAATATTTTTCAGTAGTGGCAGTTCCGGCCAATTTCAAATCTTACATAGTCAAATAGCACCCTACCCTTCGAGTTCTTCCGTTTTGGGATCGAGGTCAGATGATGACGTCGATCTTGATTATGGTAAGTTTTTACTCGTAATAAGTACAATGAACCACACTGGTATCGGGGAAAAAAGGAAAAGAAAGGGATGGAGTTAGCCGGAGGCATCGCTTTACGCAACGAAATCCAGACAAAACTAGTTGTTATACGATTGATCAACAGCATTGCATAATTATGTCAGTATGTTAGCCTGAGTTAGGCGTTAATGACGGGTTCCGTAGCTTCTACGACCAATACTATTTTGAAGTCTTAGCGAGAAACACATGGCCGAACTAAGTATAAGGGTATCTTTACCCCTACTACCCCTTAGAAGCTTGTAGCCATTATGGTATAAATTCGAAAACGAAATAAAACCTTTCCGAAAACCTACATACAGACACGTGTAAATTAATTATTTTTACAATGTAAGGTAGGTATGGGTAGCCTAAATAAGTCGGGATAAGGGTATTAGAATATGACGTAGGTAGGCATATATCCGATGCATTCATTTTCATTAGATTTGATTCATATCATTAGCATGTCATGAGTCAAATTTGTAGTCAAATCATGGTGTTGAATAAGTCGACTGAAAACAAAGCGTCGGGTAATCAATCCATTGCGTAGGTCTGTGAATATATCCTCGATGTCTATTAGTGCTCATCCAAAATATCATTCCATTGGTTGTTCGAACGTAGCTGAAGCATTCTCTCCTAACCTTAACCAGAAATAAGGGATGTGTTGCATCATTACCACGCGCTTTTTCGCCTGAACTTATTGTCGTTGGTGTTTTATTACTGAGTCATTGTAAGTATGTATCATACTTTACCCTAAGGCATAGCGGCGGCGGCGTAGTTTCTTTATCATCAGATGGACTATAGTTTCCATAACTTCATTGTACTTGCAGCTATTTTTGGGTTTTAACCCACTCTTCATTAGAACAACTTGTATCAATGTGTGCTAGGTTACCTAAGTGCTTCAAGACACATGCCAACGCTCTTTAGAGCCGCCATCAAACGTCGTAGGCCTGCCTACATACCTGAGAATCCTATAAGTTTGAGGAAGACCAGTACGCGCCCGGTTTCCTTTGGTAAGTTGTAACTATAGTACAAATAAGATTATGTTCATATCCAAGGCTGTAATTTGGATCATGTCTGTAGCACGTGTGGTACACCCATTATTATATAAAATAGTTAACCCGTTTAATGGTTAAACAAACATAGGGTATTAGGTCTGAACGGCTAACCTTTTAACTCTTATATCAGGGCTGAGGGCTGTCAACTTTCGTAGTTTAATTATTAGGTACTACCGATCACGGACGTGCGTTATACGTGACAAGTTCTATGCATATCATTTTATCGTTGCCATTACTGATTCAAAAGGCGGTGAGCTTGTGCCTCCGTTTGACGCAATGATATCAGATCAAAACTCATGGGGAAACAATCATCAGAAGCCCATGTGCGTTTGATTGATCAACAACATTGCGTAAATCAGGCGTTAATGACGGGTTCCGTAGCTTCTAAAACTACGGCCGACACTATTTTGGCGGGTGAGATCTGCTTAGCTGTTCACAAATAATCGAATCGAAACCGAATCGAATATGTCGTATGTTTATCTCGCTTGCTCGTAATGCCAAAAAGATAGACATACGACATTTTCGATTCGGTTTAAATTCGATTGTTTTGCAGAACTAAGAACGCTTGTTGCCATTTCCAGACAAATTTTAAAACGAAGTGTAACCTTTCCGTAAACCTACAACATACAAATGTAACTTAATTACTTTTATAGTTTAAGGTGGGTAGATAGGGACCCCAAATAAATCGGCAGAAGGGTAGGAGTATGATGACGTGGGTAGGTATCGCCAGGTATATCCGATGCATTCACTTTCATTTCATCAGCATGCTAGGAATCATATCCACAGTCGATATCAGACAAACTAATCGGCCTACGAAAATTATATCAAGGATATATAATTATACGTTGGTGAATAGGGTAGTTGACAAAAACAAATTATCGAAAATTCATTGTTCTCTGAGTGAGTTCACAAAAAATGCAATGTTTGTGATTAGTTACAAAATTTAATTTTAAATTATTATTGTGTACACTATCGCATTAGGGTATACCCTGTAAAGATAGTCGTAATATGGAGAATAAATAAATAAATAAAAATAAATAAATAAATTTAATAAGTCCGTCAAATAGATATCCAAAAAATATTGGACACGTATTTTTTCTTTTTTCACGTAAACAATAAATGAAGATGATACATGGCTTTGAAAAGTCGTTGTTGTGTTGTACCATAAAGTGACGTCACCAGGTCCCACTCACGATCATTAACACGTTTTATTTTCGTCAATTTTTATTAATTTACAAAAAACACGTACCTATCCAATATTTTTCAATAATCTAACAGACGGACTAAACAGAATAATTTTTTTTAGTCAGTTAACTACCCTATTGGTGATCATCCAAAACATTATTCTATTGGTTGTTCGGCCGAGGCCCACTCTCATACACATTTTTTTTCTCTCTCATACCCTCGTCCAGCAATACCTTACGGCATGGCGGCGTGCGGCGGTGGCATGGCATCTTTACCATCAGATGAACGATAGTTTCCATAACTTCATTGTACTTGCAGCTTTTACTGTGTTTTATTTTCAAACTTCACCTGAACAACTTTTGAATGTGCTAGGTTCCGACAGTGCTGCAGGAAACAGTCCATTGTTCCATAGGGCCGCCATCAGTAATTCTGCTCATTTAAGGCCTGCCTACGCGTTTGCGGGCCAAGTTCCTATGAGTTATCCTATTTCGAAGTGGAACAGCGGAGGCTCGGTATCTTTTGGTAAGTTTTAATAACCACAACAACAGTAGTAGCAGTCAGGTCATGGCAACTCATGTCCAGGTAAGAGGAATGGAAACTCATTTCTGGCCCGACACAATTTAGAACTGCTACTTCTTCTTTGTCTTAGTTTTTTAATGGCAAAAACTAAGACAAAGAAGAAGTAGCAGATTACACTGTCACTTAGGGATATCTCCCCTTTCAGCTACGACCTGGAGCTGCCGTGCTTTTATCACAGCTGAAAGGGCGGCTTTCGTTGTTTGATTTTTCTACCCTAACAACCTACAGTAGTAAGGTGTATCGTAAAAGTTCTAACTCATTTACATTACTACCTTTGGATACAGTGTTGGCGAATCAAAACCACGTCATCATCTCCTGAGCATATCTTTGGTCCGTCAACTGTGGATATTACCACGCTTCATGTGTTGGTTGGGTGTGGACCTGGCTTCTATAGTTGACTTTGACCAATGCAATACTTAGTCATAATACTAGTATCTATACAATTTTAAATATAGTGACGTATTCAGTTTACCTTTATTAAGCATCAACAGCAACATTTACCTACCTACGAGTACCTTACGTTATCTTTCCGTTTGAAGAGTTAGCACGTAAAACAACCAGAACTAAGTTTAAGTATTCCTTTACTTTTGCTACGGAACCCTGAAAACGTACAACGAACCAAGTATCACATACATCACAGTTCTTTAGAAAATTAATCCAACATAACAGTACAAATATTGTATCCATAGAATTGATATCAGTTCTCGTATTTTATGGGGCATTTTCAGTTTTGGTGATTTTGAGTTATCAAAATATTCTGAGCTTTCTTGAAGGTTAGAAGCTTGGACTTTCTATTCATAAAGGTACTTATTGGTCACGAAAATGGTACAATAAATTGCGCCACCGAAATTGACATAAAACACAGTCTGTTTGATTGGCCCTAAAAATTTTTAGAATTTGAGATTTATAGTTCAATGATATTATTATTTATAGATAGCACGGTTTTAAAATAAATTGAATTAAATATCTTGAGACGTCCATTGCAGTGCACAATTTAAAGCATAAATATTACATCATGCTTCTACTCATCGACCGGGTTAAGGTTCTTCAAAAATGCTGCCCCCTTCTCGTCGCTAACGCAACATATCGTGGCCTGTCCTGGGTTCGAATACCGGGTAGCCCATACTCCAACAAAGCGTGCGAAGCGAGCGGAGCGGTAAGACGTGTGGGAATCATCCAATCACATTCGTTGAAATCCACACCACTATCCTAACGGGCCTTAGACAAAATAATTTAAAAGTTTTTACATCAGTAATTTCTAAGTTCGGATTTGTGGCTGGTTGGGAATAGTCTAGGGCAGGCCCTATTATTATTACAAGCGACTTTCCTTTTCATATTTACTTATTATCTTAGTCACACGTTTATAATTAGGTATACAAGCTTAGTTTGGTTTACCCCACCTTTTAATGGATTATTGTGTTTATCATTATATAAATTTTTTTTACGAAAGAACCAACCCTGAAATCGAAAAATTAAATAATCTGATGTTTTTACGCGATTTTGGGGTTTGTCCTTTTGTGAAATTTATTCATAATGACGACTCTTTAAAGTTTAGTTTCGTTTTACTCTTTGAAGTTTTACTCTTTAAAGTTTTCCTCTAAATAGTTTAGAGTAATCAAAAACTAAAGTTGTGTTTATACATGCCTATGATTAAATTATAATGTACGCTCCATAGATTCATTCATCTTGTCAACACCGGCTTCCCCCGTGCCCACTTATCTGCCAACAACATCGACACCCCCTCTCCCAACCACGTCTCGGCCCAGCCTGTCTGAGCTGCACCTGGACGGCTTCACATGGCTCGAGTCTCTGCTGGATGCCAGTGCGGAGAACATCGTGCTGTACACCAATGATACATCCGCCATCGTCATGAAACTTTCCAAAGACTCAGTTGTAAGTACACAATGACATAGACCTAGACTATGTATAAACGAGACAGTTTATTAGGTAGTCAATCTAGGAACCGAAAAGGCTGTAGCCATTTTCTAACATTTGTTGTAACACACTGATTCATCACATCAGCAAATCGACTATACCCTATTTAAATAAAAGTCCTCCCAAAATATTAATTGCTGATTTTTACCCGACTGCGGCGAAGCCCAAAAGGAGGGTTATGGCTTTATTGACTACATATACCGCATACGTAGGTACTTAAGTCATAATATGGCCTAGAATTCGCTAACAAAATAAATCTTTTACATTTTCAGGCGCCGAAGGAGGCGAGTGATGCGGATTGTGCGAGTGCAGTCGAGGGCGGCGCGGGAGTGTGCGTGTACCTCTCGCGGTGCGACGCCGCTAAGACCATCACCGTAGACGTGTTCAAAACAACCTACTGCACCGTCAGTGGAGGGTACGTTGTATACAGATTCTTAATTCTTCTTAACTTATAGAAGGCTAACTGCGGTATTCAGAGATATTTAATGATTACTTAAGCCGTCTCTTAATAAAGATTTGACATACTTTTGTATGACATAACTGACAAAACCTTTACTTAGTGATGGCCTAAGTAATCATTAAAGTTCTCTGAGTGCAGCAGTAAAAGTTCAAATGAATATACCTACTTGACACTACTTGGCAGGAGAATGATGGTGACAGTCTGTTCACCTTATCTCATCAGTGTTGGTAGATATACACAAATGATTTTTAAATTAAATTTGAGTAAGCAAGGTAACCGTCATACAAACGTAACCGAAGAATTCTCAGGGAAGGAATAGCCACTAGAGCGAAAAACTTCTTCTGGTTAGACCTCTAATGGTAGAGGTACCGAAAATCAGGCGTCGCCGGTAACTTATGGAGTTTTCGCTATATGCAAGACGAAGGACCTGATCGTAGTGATATCTGGTGCATGCTTATCATCCTATGTTCAGCAAGGGACTTCCTAAGTTCTGCGAATGGTGATGATTTATCACATTTTACAATGCAATGCAACCATCCTTATTTAGATTACCAGAAGCCTGTGGCTGTAGCAGGATATACCCATATTTAGGGTTGATAAAGAGCTAATAAATACTTAATCAATTAATTTTCTATTTCCAGATATGCGGGAGTGTGCTGCCCACAGAAGAAAGTCGACTTAACACATTAATGCATACGATGTTAATAAATAAGTTAGATAGAATGACACCATGACAATAAGAAGTGTTGTTTGAGATTACAGACATTGCAAGCATAAAGTCATAATGTATTGTTTTCGTATTTTGTATATATCGATCAGAAATGGCCTTAGCAAGAAGTGGAAGTAATTAATCGCCAGAAGTAACAGACTGTTAAGAAGCATGAAGAATATGTTATATATAAGAAAAGTATGCTTTCTTGTAGATATTTCAGAGACAAACGTAACAAGTTTTTAACTAGAAGTAGTTAGGTACTATGTAGTTAAATAAAGTTGTTTTAAATTAGTTTTGAGCAAAAAAAAGTAATTGCCGAAAACTTAAGGTGCTAGATTATTTCAATAGTGCCATTATTAGAATTAAACATGACCTACTGTTGTGAGATGTACCTAGTTTTCGTTTTTATACAATTGAATCTTAAATAAAGATAAGATTATTTTTCATTGGTATAGTTTATTATTTTACAAGTCGTACTCCTCATTCCCTATTTCACCACTATTATACGACTAAAAACCAGCTACGCAATCATGCAATAAGTTTCGCCGCCAAGCGAGCCGAACACAGTCGGAAGTGCTCGGGACGAGGCTTAAACCCGGTTTCCGCCAAAGCCGAGACGAGCGGAAATCAGCCAATCACATTAGTTAAAATTTACATTTACGGTCTTTATCACAGTCTTGGCTTCGCGAGTATTTCCAGGGATCTTCAGTGTTGATTTGTTGACTGCGTTAAAGAGTCGTATAGGGAGAAAGAGCGAGAACCGCGTGGCAAACACCGTTCTAACTCTTGGGATCGGAAGTCTATCGGCTCCTATATATCCTACCTCTTTGTGTGTATGTGAATTGTCCCCCTGATTCAGCAACGAGTTTAAGAAGAGATTTAAGGATATAAAGCTGTCGGACACCCAAGACGCTTGCTTCTTTGTATAGTGTGTCTGTTGGGTAACGCTACGGTTTCCCAAGCAAGACTTTAAGAACAGCCCGTTGGGCACGTTCGAGTTCAAGCAAAAAGGACTTGGCCGCGCTACCCCAGACGCCTACACAGTACTGCAGCAACGCTTGACAAAGAGCTATGTACACTTGTATACTTAAGTCTTCCGGGGCACCTGGCTCGTAGGGATTTAAATATATAAACAAACTTACGGACTTTTTTGGAGAGTGTCGAGATAAGTTCCTTGAAAGACAAATTCTGGTCAAATGTGACACCTAAATATTTGACCAGTTTATCTCTATTTTATTACAAGAGAAATTTGTGGCATGACAGTGGATGCTGTGAATTTTTATGTGTTCAGTGCAAAGAGTTCAATGCCTGGGCAGCAGGAACGTGAGAATTTGTTTTTTCGACATTGAGGTATAAAAGGTTATCAAGCCAGTGAGAAATAGTACGCATGCCATTTTCTGCAGCGTCTATGGCATCTGCCCATGTGTCACCGTGAAATAGGATTGCCGTGTCATCTGCGTAACAAATCACCTCTGACCGTGGGATGGACAACCTCAATATGTCATCCATTTAAATGGCGAATAATGTCGGCCCTAGGACACTGCCCTGTGGCACTCCCAAAGGTCTTTCGCCCTTTCTGTGATTGGTCGAATTTGGCACATCTCACCGCTCTGCTCGTCTCCGCTTTGGTGAATACCGGCCCGAGTCTTGTCTTTATTATGAAAGTACTCTACTTTATTTTTTGCCTGTAACTGATTTAAAACAAACAAACAACACAACCTAAATCAAGTTTGTGTACTTTGTTTTGTTCTATCTTCTGCTAACATGGAGAGAAGTAGAAATTACGTTTTTCCTACAACTCCGCTGTTCTTTTCTGAATAATTTCGTTGCGAGATCCAAGACAGCTATCTAATTGTTTTATTGGGACTTTGTCGAGCTTCATTGCGGTGCTTCTCTTGTGGTCATCACTGTTGATTCTGACTTTCAGTAGATAGTTGCACTTGCCGTGGCAAGGGCGGATCCAGCTTTGGTGCCAGGGGGGGATCACATAGTCTGGTCAAGTCAGTAGAAGTTATAACAATTTTTTTAATCTACATCTACATTTTGTATGTGTGTATGAATAAAATCAAAAAATTCCAAAAATTCTTTTATCATTAGAAAGCTACTTTCACCCTGAATAACATAGGCTACTTTTTATCCCCGTATTCCCACGGGAACGGGAACTAGCGGGTTAAACCGCATACGTCCGCTAGTCATAGATACAGGTAAAGTAGGTACTTTACAGAGAGAGAGAGAGAGAAAAATACCTATATTTAAATAACAAAATCAATTTTTCTTTTACATCTTCCGAAACGCGTTAATACTTCATCTACTTCTATGGGTACGTGTTTTTGGACGTGGAGAACTGTCAGTCCGGTTAGATTAGCGTCTCAAGCGAGATAGAGGTGAAAGAGGAGGAGGAAGGCGCGAGCGCGGCGAGCGCGAATTTTTTTTATAGATTTCGTGTGGTGGCAAAGATATCGTCATTGGGAGGGAAAGGCATAAAATACTGTTTTACTTGGTTCGACAAGAGGAGTGCTTACTTTTATCTTAATAGACAACGACCCTTCACTTCCGGAACCAAGAGCCTAAGACAGAGGTTTGGAAGATGTGACTGAAACCTTCTCGACAATTTCGTTCGTCGTTGTTTCCAGCTGCATCCAGTTAGACTGGAAGCTGAATACGACATAGTTGGGATAACGTACGTGGATTTTTCACTCGAGATAACGCAAACATTCTAACGATACAAAATCGATTCAGGCGTTTAGAAGTTATGGTGGAATAAAAAAACTGACAAATAGACATTTAGACATACACACCATACATGAACCCTAAAAACAATCTTTTTTTTTTGGGAGTTGTGTTAAAATATATAGTAAAAACATTGTTTCACAATTTTAATTAGTGGTCCACCTAGGTCCTGGACCCAGCCCAGGGGGGGGGTCATAACCCACATGACCCCCCCCCCCCCCATGGATCCGCCCTTGTGCAGTGGCCGCTTGGGTAAAGTGTGATGAGCTTGTCCCAATATAAAAATTACTGAGGAATGTGGACGCAGCTAAAACAGTAACGACCTACCAACCTACCTACCGATCCTTCCATCACCGTTTCACCACCGGACTAGCAGATGTACCTACCTACTGCAGCGTACCATCCACATTTGATGATATCCGGAAGAGTCGTACTCAGCGCTGCTCCTCCACGTTTGTTATGCGCCAGCCAAAGTGTGGAACTCTCTACTAGTTTCATCTGTGTTCCCTCCCAAATGTAACCCCCTCTGCCTTCAAAGCAAGAGTGAACAGGTTTTTTCTGAACACGCTCGTACCATTCACCATAGACCACATCCATTGCTTTCCATAAGGCGTGATCGATGGCGAGACCATGCCCATTTTGCAATAAAAAATATGTTAAAAAGAGTAAAGAAAGAATCGCATTTCACGTTCTGTCTGAAATTTCAGTCTGCCTACACACAAGGAAAAATGCGAGTTATTGTATTGTATAATTATATGTATAGATAGATAAGTGCCAAATTCCTGACCTGAGACATAGCTAGCACTAAACTTGACCTTACTTACATATGTAAATAAGTATTTTATGTTAATATAGTCTCAAATTAAAAAATATATATTGTATTTAAATATTTGTATGACCTACAGATGCGGGCTTATTACGTATCTTGATTAATCTATGTCTTGCAGAAGCGTAGCGATTGCAAAAATTGCGCAATTAAATGTTTGTGAACGCACCCACGGTACAGGAGAAATTCCTAGTGTGGGGCGAAGTTTATTCAAAAAATATATACCCGAGTCATAATGACTTAGGGAGGCTTCGATTAGATATGAAATAGTAGATTGTTTAAGGGAGCAAAATAATATTTTTACGGCGAGGGCGCTATTTTGAATCCAGAGCGAAGCGAAGGATTCTAGAATAGAATCCTGAACGTAGCGAGGGATTCAAAGTACGTCGCCTGAGGGAAAAATATTTTTGCTCTCGAGTCGTATAGGTACTCTACTTTTCATCTCCTTCTATGAGAAAATAAATAAGAGACACTTTTATGTAAATAAAGAATAAGTTTAATTGAAAAAAAATACATGAATGTAAATGGTCAATTAATCGTTCAAGAAAGTTTCAACATTTTGTCCGGAAAATAGGTACTATCGATTTCTTTGGTATGTGTCCTTCAGACAGTCTCTTCAGATAAGCTACTAATTTTGAGTAGCTGTCAATTTTAATATCTTTATTGATATTTACTGTAGATTTAAGCTTGGAGTATACGCTTCAAACAGTAGAAGGCTGTTTTGTTCTGGATAATTCTTGAAAATATATACTTTCCGAAAATGTCTTCGCTCCTTATCTATTTTTCCATAGTATGAAATTGTCATAGGCCTTTAAATATTTCTTTTGGGATTTCGTAGGTATTAAGTTTTGTATGACTTGGTTGGCTTCTATTTTTATTTTTTCAGGAGTTAATGCACTATCACTTTCAGAATTAGACGTAGAACTCATTTTTTTTTGTAAAATACAATTAAGTCCGTACCGATTACAAGACAGGAACAGGGAAGTAATTCCCGCGTTTTTCTTTTTTAGTTACCGCGCCACCTCGCACCGTACACCCAACACAATTAATTAATTAATTAATTAATTATTAATTCCCAATCTATATTACTATACTCTATGACCCAACACTTACAGCCAGAAATCTAAACAATTTGCGTTCGATGTCAATGAACGATTCATGTTCCAAATTTAAATCTCATTACTGCCCGCTAAAAAGTCTTGAAGGGAAAAGAGCTACTTTGCTCCCGCTTAAAGAGGAACAAAACGGCACTTTTCGTTCGAATAGAAGGGATGAAAAGTAATAAGAAATATGTTGAGAGTCTTTGTCCATCCGGCGCGGTGACCTTATCGTTATCACAGTGTTTTCGGTCCGCGTTGTAACAGGGCGTTCAAAAAAGGCATCGTGATCGTGAGACCGAGCCGCGCGGCTCATAATGGGGACATGCCTTAATACTTTAGATCTATGTTAAAACTGTTAAAAGTGTGTGTTGTGTTTTATGATCGTATGATAGACTGTTTATGAATCGGGCGTGTTACCGCCTGTTACAAGTTAATCATTTTTGTACATGGTAGGTACTCGCTAGCCGCACGGCGATTAATCAAGCTATTTAAACCAGTTTAGGTGTACAACGTTGTATCTCTCATTGGGAAATCTATTCAAAGATGCGATGGTGATTACGTCTGCCATAGTTAAATGCTTATTTTCTTGAATAACAAACGTTTAACTTTCGTTCGTTTCGTTTTCGGTTTTACGTTTTCTTTCGTTTGACTTTCTTTCTCTGGGAATCCAAATAAAAACTCGATTTAAAAAAATCGACTGCGATTCACGGTTTTTCACATCTCTATTATTGACGTTTATATCTAGGTTTACTTTCATTTGACAATTGACAGATTTTTATCAATATTGGTCTCGAATTCATCGTTTTGCGGATTTCTACAAGGAATATTTCATAAACGGTAGAAAATAACCGTAAAGGTATGGTAAACTTGGCCGACGCGTTTATGATAAATACGGTGACGGACGGAGCTATGAATTTGTTGCGTCAAATTGTAAGTTCCGACTTCAGCTTGGTATTTTCTAATTTAGATGAATAGGGCTCATTGTTTACTGTCAAAATTAATGTCTTCCCAACTTTGTTTCATACGACAGGGTATTTTCAAGCCTCAACAACCCACTCAACCACCAGCTCCAGTAATAGTAAAGATGACGCCGCTGTGGCAACTAGCGCAAGAGGCGGGGCCGTTTGTGCGGCTCGCCGGGCTCAGCGGCGCTGCTGCTGTAGTGCTTGGCGCAATGGGCGCTCACCGCAACTTCCCTGATCCCGAAACTAAAGAAGACTTAAGGAAAATCTTTGACACAGCCAACAGATTTCATTTCTTACACACCCTAGCACTAGTCACAGTTCCTCTTTGCCGGAGACCGTTTGTTGTAAGTTGAATAGATATTGATTTTGCAAATTATGACATTGAACTTTGTAGTTACAGAATGACAAGTCAGAATTTAAAGTCAAACAATTAGAAGATAACATTGATATCTTTATCACTATTAATTTCTTGTTCACTGTAATTCTTATTCTATAATTATGATGGGTAGGAAGTAAAACAGCAATGCATTGTTTACTAAATATTGCATAATATTTTATTTTTGTTTCACATTTTGATCTTTCTGAACAGTAAGCAACTTCATGAGTAAATAACATTTCCAGGCTGGAGCATTCTTCGTTGCTGGGATGACATTATTCTGTGGCACGTGCTACTACCATGCCTTCACTGGTGACCGCAGCTTCCGCAGGCTGACTCCTGTTGGTGGTTCCTGTCTCATCCTCGGTTGGGTTGCAATGGTGCTGTAAACCCTTGTGACTATTTCTAGATGTTCTTTTGTTGATAGATGGTCAAGTGTACATTCTAGTTTTTTAGGTTTAAATTTTAGACTATTGCACAGTTACTTTTATTATTAATTAGTATTTAGAATTACATTAGAATTTTATTATGGCTAATTCCAGTGTTGACTTTGATCCCTGTAAGCACAACATATCCCAAATATGCTGTCATTTTTATAGATAACATTATTATTGGTGCCAACTATTATGAAGTCATATTTTTTCATGTTGTATGTATACATAATTATTTAAAATTATTTATCTATAATATGTATGTATTTAGAAATATATAAGTATGTTTATCAGTTGTCTAGTACCCATAACACAAGCTCTGCTTAGCTTGGGACTAGATGGCGTTGTGTGATAGTTGTGGAATATTATTATTATATTATTATTATTATAATTAGATTTATGGTATTATCTTATTAATGAATTATGTGGGTTTAATGAAAAGTAACATAATCAACCTGTTTATGGATTTGTTGTATTGTGGATAGTTTGGTGGCAGTATAAAGTAATATAAAGTTTAATTATTATTCACAATTTGTCTTGTTTTATTTAATTGTGTTGGGAGACCATGAAAAATAAAAAAGATCAAATTATCAGTTAGATGCAATTTTCTTCCTTTTTGTATGAGTTTAAATATCTTCAACAGGTGGAGTGTGAAGGTTGGGTGGATTTAATTCTAGCGTCAATATCATTAACGTCTCTATAAGATATAAGCTGTCGATATATGGGAGTAAAAAGGTGAAAAAATGAAACCCAGTGTTGATCAATATTGTTTACATGGTTTTATTGAAATTGTTACATATTAAATTTTGCACTTTTTCTTTACTCATTTATGATACTTAAAACATACACCGTTTGGTAATAAATGCTATTATAATTCTTAGGACTCTCAAACAAGTTTTAGTGGTCCTTCAAATAGCTTAAATATAAATGTGCCGATCTAATCAGAAATAGTCAACTGCAGGTGGTACTTGAGGAATAACTCGCGAAGTGAAAGTGAATGGGCACTCTATTATTATTATTATGTAAGTTCAGCAGAGTTGGCAGCATGGATGGTCAGTCCCGTGGCTAGCGGCGCGACACCGACTCGTGCAGTCTCGTCTCCATTCAGTGAAGCCAACAAAATCCATCCATGTTACATATTTACCATAAGCTTTATGTTGAGAGTCAGCAGATCTCTGATATACAGAGAAAGTAATATACAAAGTTATCACATTAAATTAACACAAAATATAATATAAACATATTTTTGTAATCTAAAAAGAATCCAAATAAAAACAAATCTATAGAACGCACAGCACTTTAAGTGTCTGTCACATTAGGTTAATAAAATCACTTTGATTGCACATAAACAGCAGTCGTCCGGAGCGTGCGCACCGTCAATATAACACATATTATTGGTTTCACTAACCGCATTCACACGTGTATACATACAACTCGGCCGGGGTCGATACGTAATCACAGCAGTGGGGAGAGGACGCGAGGGCGCTCACGACAAGTGGAACGAGTGCTGGCCCTCCGAGGCGGCGAGGCGCAGCTTGCCGCGCATCACGTCGGCGCTGGTGTAGTCGGGCAGCTTCAGGTAGTTGACGCACGTCATCACTGACGGCAGATACTCGTCCGGGTCCAGCGATGACTCCAGCGACTTGCGCACCACTGTCAGCGGTGGGTTAAGTGCCTTGAAACCTGTCGGAAAAGCCATCGTCAAGAAACTGCTAACCTTACGAAGTGCAACTACATTAACAGACAACTGGATAATTTTCAGTAAGCCCTTCTGTCTCAATGGTTTATTTACCTCCAGTGGGTAGCCTTGGGCTTCCAGTGACGAACTGCAAGAACAGACGCTGCTCCTCGCGGTTATATGAAGCCAGTATGTCGATGAGCATGCGAATGGCGCGTGACTCCGCATTGTAGCCGTGGTCGGGACGGATGCACTCCGTCAGCATGCGGGGTTCCCAGCGCTGGTCACGACCTCCTGGAAAACCATATTTTATAGTTGTGTTGGTATAGGACGTTGTGATTGTGAAATACATACAACTGTATATTATGATGATCGAAGCGTGCCTGTGAAGAACAACAAACGTCAATGACAATAACATTCATCATTTCATTCATCTTATTGGTATGTAAAGTATTGTTAGTAAAAAAAATCTTACCAGACGGACTGCCACAGAATACTTGTTCCAATTCTTCAGGATAAAATATTTTGAGGTTGGCTAGTGGGAATACTGACTCGAAGCCTTCTCGGAATGCTTCCATTTGTTTGGTAACACCTGTTGGAAAAGAACACCATGAGTATCTATTTATGTACTTGCAGAGAGACGTCTTGCGAATCTAATTCTTTGTCTAACGAAAATATCCCTTATGCAATGGAAAATTGCATGAGATGCAATATTATGTATTTTAGTCTGGCATATAACCAAATATTTCTCCACTTATGTCTGCCAACCAAGCTACTAATGACAGTTCCTGTTAAGAAGTCATTAATTGGTCAATAGTCAACCTATAGTCTATTATTATTGAAGTTAATTTAACAATTCCAGGTCCACCTGATACCATACTACATGTGGCTGTTACAACCAAATTAACAGTTTAATAAACAATCTAATAGTTTGGAATATCTTTTTTTTTATGAAATGGACCTACTCTTGATCTCTTCTCAATCTAATTAAACAACAAACAGATGCATTGGTGGGCTGTTTATTACGCTACGTCTCGCAAGATAAAGCGGCGAAGGGCCGAAGTTATGGGGTACTGATTTATGCATTAAAAATCGTGTGTTTCACACATAGCTAGTGGTTGAATGTTACCTTCATAAAGCAGCCAGTGAGTAACGAGATCAATGTAGTTGTGCAGGTTGTGCGCGGTGACGGGCAGGTCGCGGCCACCTCGCCGCAGCTCCGTGCAACCGTCGCCCGGCAGAATGAAATCCAGTCCCAACTCCTCGATGGGGCAGCCGTCCAGCTCTAGGGCGGTTATCTGTTTCAAAGATAATAATTATAATATGCTTTATTGTACATTAAAATGGGATCAGAAACTTGCAATCTCTTGCTATCCCTCGGCGTATGCAGAACTTCAGGGCGAAAACCAAATATGATAAAATGGTTAAAGCACAGGAGGCCTGTTGGTCTAGTGGTTAGTGACCCTAACTGCTATGCCGGAGGTCGTGGGTTCGATTCCCACCCAGGACAAATGTTTGTGTGATGAGCACGATCATTTGTTCTGTGTCTGGGTGTAATTTATCTATAATATGCATGTATTTAGAAATATATAAGTATGTTTATCAGTTGTCTAGTACCCATAACACAAGCTCTGCTTAGCTTGGGACTAGATGGCGTTGTGTGATAGTTGTGGAATATTATTATTATTATTAACTTGTATTTGATAACTGTACTAAACAAATCATATTTTAGTTTGTGTTTCTGTTCTGCTAAGGATCAAATAGTGCAAAGAAATATTACATTTTCTCATATTTGTAGTTCAAGTTATTTTGGCATTGGTAAGGAGCTAGCGCCCATTTCAGTGCTTAAGTTAGGTTGGCCCGTTTTTTTGTATAAATTAGTATTTAAGTTTCTATCTTCTTTCCTATTACAATGCGTAATACAACGCAATAACTTACCAGCTGCGTCTTCTGCTCGGGCGAGTGTCGTGTGTCGGCTGCCAACAGCCTGGCGCGCTCGGCGACGCGGCGCAGGCGACACAGCGAGCGCCACAGCTCGGGCGCCACGTGCCGCACGTCCGACAGCGACAGCATGCGCTCCTCGCTCACCAGCCAGCGGTACATCGACACTGACAGCGGGATGTCCACCTGAGGGGGAAACATCACTTGACTATACAGCGGTTCTTGTCATACTAGTGTAGTAGCCGACAGTGATGAAATTACTGACTGACGGAATCTTTGATGGAGTTTGAATTTATGATGAACTTTAAATATTGTTATTATTCAAACATTTATTATATCTCAATCAAGATCAGCATCATTCTACAGTTACATAAAGTAAAGTACCAAACTTACCATTCTCGAGTCCATGACAGCTTTAGCCATGAACTTTCCCAGGAAGCGGAACTTGGCCTTAACCCTTGAGACGTGGGAAGCCCGTGCGTTGCGGCCCACGGCCTGAGGGAACAGGCCACACGGCCACGATACGTATGTGGCATCGGGCGCCGGCGACGGGATCGACGTTTCCTTCTCAAGTTCTGATGGCTCGGGGGAGCGCTCCTCATCCAGATTGAGAGCATCACGAACCGAGGACGCCAGGCGTGCGGCCGCATCTGCCGACCGGTCGGTCACCACCGGTGGCTGACTCTTCACGATCTCCCCACCGAAAGATGTGGGTTTCTGCTTGAAGTTCTCCGAGCCGTGCCACAGGTCGAGATCGGCCCGCTGTAGCTCTTGCGAGACGAGCGCGTAAAACTCGAGCGTAGGCCCGAGGCCGGTGCCGACCTCGTTCTCGTACTGTATCTCGAGCAGCGCCTTGGAGTGCGCGAACTCGTGCATGACGTGCTCGGCCTGGCGCAGCACGTTGTGTCGCTGCACGGTGCGCTTGCGGCGGTCCAGGCGCGGCGCCACGCGCTCGTCGGCCCCGCCCGCCGCGCCCCCCGCGCCGCGCTCCCCGCCCGCCTCCAGCAGACGCTGCAGCGCGCGGTCGCGGTCGAACGACACCACGTAGAACAGCAGGTGTCGGCACTCGAACGGCAGCACGAACGGACTGCACATTCAATGCATATTGTAATATTACTACGCCACTACGAACACTTCACTTTTGTGTTAAATTGGAAAGAGGAGAACTTACCAAGCGTAAGCGATCTTTTTCAGCCACGGTGGGAGATTGCCGGTCATTATGACGAGCGGATCTTGAAGCTGGCGATTAGCTTTGGCAGCGAGCTACGACAAATATCAACGATTAATAAAGATAACACTGAAAATCGCCTGCGTCTGACATGTAGCATAATCAATTTTTATTCCCATTGCTAGAATACAGACCATCTCTTTATGAGAGGAAGTGTGCTGTAATCTACCACATAGTCCCCGTGTGAATCGACAGATGTTACATACATGTCATAAAACGATTGATTTTAGATTCATCTAAAATTCTAGATTTCCGTGCGTACCTTAGCATTAATGAAGTCCTGGTTGGGCACGAGCGGGCGCAGGTCGGGCAGGCAGGCGGCGCGGTACAGCGAGTGCCAGTGACGACACAGCGCATGCAGAGCGCGGAGCAGGCTCAGCGCGGGCAGCGACGCGTCGCGCACCTCGCCCGCAGCGCCCAGCCCGGCCAAGCGCACCATGTTCACCAGAGGTGATGAGCGGAGTGGGACCATGCCCTCTGTAACGTGCACAGGAATCATTAACGAATGACAACATGGACATAAACATATGGCAGCGTTCAAGGTCGCCATCATAAAATGGTATGAAAACGCTATCAACGAAGACGAGTGACTTATTCCTCCCATCTTGGTGACTGTTTTATTACCAAACTTAAAATACCCAACGAGTATTTACATAAAATCACAAACAAAAACTGAAGTCGTTTTCCAGCAATAGTTATTGCTCTGTGTCATCATAACAGTATACGGTTGAGTACTTAGTTAGATGATGGCTAGGTGTTTTTGCAACCTGTGATGTTTAAAATCACTTATTTGATGACTACAATTCACACGAGCTCAATGGCCTTATATTTATTTTAGTATATTTTCAAGTATAGAGATTATAACGAAAATAGTACATAACAAGGCTTTCATAAAATTTAGCAAGTTACGTACCATTCCACAAGAGATCAGGTTTGCGTCTTGACGACAGTTTGGTAGGCTGCCCCTTGCCCTTGCGCGAGGCCGTGGTGTCGGGGCGGGGCTGCTCGCCGGCCTCCACGGCGCGGTAGTAGATCGTGTGCGTCTGCACCCAGATGCCCGCGTTCGCTGGAATAACACACATTTTCACTTTACAACTAATTCATGCGATAAGTGGGACATCACTATCACTACATATTATAAAACAAATTCCGCCGCCGCGTCTGTCTGTCCGCGATTAAGTCAAAAGCTGCTGCACCGGTTTTCATACTGTTTTCACCAATGGATAGTGGTTCTTGAGGAAGGTTTTGGTATATATTTTGACCGACATCCACGCGAGTGACGCAGCGGCCATTAGCTAGTTTTCTTATAATTTGAGAAATAAGAATAATTGCAGTATTTATTATCAACTTACTTAATTTTTAGGGTGTTTGGTTCACGTGCTACTATGAGTTGCGTGGTTTTGGATATTAGAGGGAAAGGTAGGATAGAACGCGATATGTGAAGTCGTGGCGTAACAGGTGCAGGTCGCTAGCTATTCTAAAACTGGTGCTTCTAGCTTATCAGACATATAAGTTTTTGGGGAGTTTGTTCGGCGATTTACTCTCTTCAGCTAAAACACTAGCGAGTGTTCGTCGAGTTTTGAGATATTAAAAAAGTGCTAATTATGAGCCATGTTTTATTACTGATACTGATACTGTTAGCCTGTATCATTCCACTGCAGGGCAAAGGCATCTCCCCATTACTTCCAGTTATTTCGATCCAATGCCAATGTGGACCACTGGTCGTTGGTCTTGTCCAGATCATCTCGCCATCTTCTACGAGGTCTACCGCGACGCCTTCTGACTGTGTAGCCACTTTCTGGAGCCTTGCAGAAAGTGGTTATTTCGGCCCACAGCTCATTGGGCATGCGGCAGACGTGCCTTGTCCAGTCCCACTTAAGCTTAGCGGCTTTTTGAGCAACGTCAGCAATTTGTGTTTTGGAGCGCAGTGTTGTGTTGCGTACATGGTCGGTTAGTTTGACGCCCAGAATGCTGCATTATATTAATTTTTTTTTTTGGGTGGCCAACGACCTCAGACAGCGTACTTAAAAACCATGATTTTAATAGTTTAACGTAATTTGTTATTTATTACCCATGACCTCTATGAAGCTGTTTGTATCGCTAGAGTAGATATAGAAGTTTTGAGTGTCAACTTACCTAGCGGTGTCTCTGTATCAGTGTCGGCGTCAGTCTGTTCACCGAACTGGCGCACGGCTTGGTACACGGTCATGTTGTATGGCAACACTGTGTCGCCGATCAGGAACTCCAGTTTGTGGTCAGAACTGGAATTAATTAGTACCGTGTTATAAAGTACAGGTAATGCTTGTAGGCTTTGACTAACTGCCGCACTCAGAGAGCTTTAATGATTACTTAGGACATCACTTAGCAATGGTTTTGACAGTTTTATTATACAAAAATATGTCAAAGCTTTACTAAGTGACGGCTTAAGTAATCATTAAATATATCTGAGTACGGCAGTTAGACAATAATTTTAGTTTTATCCTTGATCATGACAACAACACCGAAATTTTGGGAACTCAAAACAAATAATAAACAGTAAATATCTCGTTATCAGTGTTCATGATGAACAGTTGGGAATTAGTTGAGTACATACAGGGTGTAAATTAACCCTTCACACATACGTCAACCAAGCATTCTGTACATCAGACTAAGTACCCCTAAGCAAATTTTTTTGCTGGGAAACGACTTTTTTTTTGGTTCAAAAATCTCATTTAACTCAATGTAGCACTCTTAAAACATTGTGCTAGTGGATGCTTTGAGTAGTAAACGGGTCATAGAGGTAATTTAAGTAAAGTTATAACCTGAAAAACTAGTATGTATTTACAAAATCAGCTGTACAAAATTTGGAACTTTGTCCCCCAATATCTCCGTAACTAGGGGGTTCCCAGGTATGGTCTAGTACAAAAAAATAATTGTAGTGGTAGGGAGAACAAGAGCCCTTCGTTCGCGTTGAGGGTACTTTTACACCCTTAATTTAACTATTAAAAGACCTCTAAACTAACTTCCATAACATTTCCTTTCATGTTATCGTTCCTGTGCGCCTATTTAATCCTTACTAATATTATAAATGCGAGAGCAACTCTGTCTGTCTCGCTCTTTCGCGCCTTAGTTACTGAATCGATTTAAATGATATTTGGTACACAGGTAGTCTAGCTCTAGAGCCTGAGAAAGGACATAATTATGCAACTTTTTAATGCGAATAAAGGGTTGTTGGGGGCGAAGCCTCAGCATCAGCTAGTATTTGTATTTATCTAATGTGGAAAAGTATTTGAGGCTTTAAAGAGGCCTTCGCCCAGCAGGTAGGCCAGGTGGTATAACTTACTCAGTGGGGTGGTGCGGCGGCGTGGCCAGCGAGTCGTCGACGTCATCGTCGGAGGCGGCGTCGTCGTCCGAGTGCGGCCCGCCGCCCGACTCCGAGCGCGCGCGCCCGCTTGCATAGCCGCGCTGGGCTAGGTACCTGCCGACGAAATATCATGTTTTAGGTTGGACTCGACCAATAAATGCTGTGGTTGCCATCTGGCGTTCACGTTGATTTCGAAAAGTATTTTTGACATAGCATTGAGAAAAACTAAAGAATTTTAAAACTTTATTCCCTTCTTTAACATTTAGGGAAGAACATTTCATAAAAAAAATCCTTAATACTTACCATCGTTATGTAAGCAACTTTTTCAGGTCAGTGAATCAATTGTTGGTGGTACACAGAAGTCTAAAAGTTTATCTAACTTTGTATAACATCAAAATTCGTTGCTGAAGATTACAAAACAAATGTGGTCACACAGCCCAGACACAAAAAAAAACTAATGTACAAATCTATAAAGATTTCTCTCAAAACGGTGAACGAAAACAAAAAATTCGAAGACATGTGACATCTACCATCCCAAACTGGGCCTGCGTGGTGGATTATATCATAATATCCTTGCTCCAAGAGAGGAGGCCCGAATCCCCGCAGTGAGAACATTATAGGCTGATGAATATGATGTATAGATGTGGTTTGCTTTTCGTTACATACCTCTCAATGGCTTGAACTAATGCTAGCGGATCAATCCGCACGACGCCGCCCTTCCATTGCTTCAGATTTGAGCAACTTGGGTGACGTTTGAGATCACACTGTAAACAAAAATAAATATTACTATCACAAATACTACGCAAAACAATCAAAATAGTTGTTTTTAACTGTGGCAGGTATTTTGTTACTCGTCAGTAGTTTAGTTTTGTTAGATAGAGAATAGCGTTTTGTCAAAAGCTGGCTGGCATCTTGAGATATAATATTTTATCGCTCGTCATACATTTTGTACGTGACTTTTCACACTGTGCTATAATATATATTACATCTCAAAACCAGACTACCACCCCAAAGAACGACATTATTATGGATACTGAATCTGAAAATCCCGATCCCCCAGGCAGAGAGTACCAGTGCTACGCAATTCCAAAAAAAGGAAAACGGTTTCCTCGCCATCTCCAGAGAGAATCCAGGTCACAAACCAATTCAGTGCTCTGCCTGTTGATCCAGAAGAAAATAACGAAAGAGAAGCTCCTATAAAAGTCCCGAAACCGCCACCGATAATCCTCTACGGAATTGAAGATCTCACCAAGCTTACTGAACTTTTAGAAAGCGTTGCAAACAAAACCGACTTCATATACAAAATTATTAATTAAAATCAACTTCGCATTAATTGTGTTAACGTAGAGGCATACAAATCAATACTAAAAGTTGTTCGAGATAAAGGACTTATCGGACACACATTCAACAGAAAAGACAAAAGACCTTGTAGAGTCGTGATTAAAAATCTCCATCACTCAACTCCCATTAATATAATCAAAGAAACTCTAGAAGAAACAGGAAACACAGTTATTGAAGAAATAATAAATGCAAAGTATGGGAGCGAAAAGAAACCTACCTCGACATTTTTCGCAACCCTACAACAAAACCCCAACAATAAAGCTGTTAAAAGCATTAAATATATCAACCATCAATCAGTCATCATAGAAGAACCACGGAAACGGAACTCAATCATTCAATGTCAAAAATGTCAGCAGTACGGTCACTCTAAAAACTATTGCATGCGGCCTTACCGCTGTGTGAAATGTGCTCAAGGACACAGAACAGCAGACTGTCCTAAGACCGATCGTAACACTCCAGCCAAATGCGCTCTGTGTTTTGGTGCACATCCGGCAAACTACAAAGGATGCGAAGTCTATAAAGAAATACTATCCAGGAAATCAAACAAACAAGCACATTTAAGAACTAGAGGAAGGCCGACACAACTTGATATACTATCAACACAACCTTAACAAATAGATACCAATAAAGGAGAAATTAACCGAAACACCAAAAAGATCGCAAGTTATGCCGCTGTATTGAGAACCGATGAAAACACAATGAATGTGGAAACAACTACACCAAATAAAATAGAAGAAATGCTTTGCAAACAAGCAGAAAAATTTGATTTAATCCTACAACAAATGAGCACCTTAATAAACCTCATAACAACTATGGTAGCTAAAATGGCTTAATGGCTTCCTTAAAGATAGCAACGTGGAACCTAGACGGACTATCGCCTAACGTGGAAGAGGTAGAAGTCTTTTTAAATACACACAACATAGACATCTTACTAGTGTCTGAATCTCACTTGACTGATAACCGTAGTATTCATATACGAAATTATAACATTTACACCACAAACCATCCAGATGGCACAGCACATGCGGGAGCTGCTCTAATTATTAAGTCAAACATTAAACATCATGAACAACCACAATTCAAAAAATCTCACATTCAGGCAGCAACTGTATCTGTGGATGATCGAGATGGAACATTTGATGTGTCCGCCATATACTGTCCCCCCAAGCATATCATAAAAGAAGAGCATTATGACGAGCTATTTGACACCCTTGGTCAACGCTTTATAGTCGGAGGTGATTGGAATGCGAAACATGTACACTGGGCCTCTAGACTTACCAGCACGAGAGGAAGAGAGCTCAAGAAATCGATTGACAAGAACAACCTGACTACGATTTCAACTACTGAACCGACTAATTGGCCGACTGACCCAAACCGCCTTCCAGACGTCATTGACTTTTTCATCGTTAGGGGTCTATCAAGACTTTCTCACTGTATAGAAACTAGCCTGGACTCTAACACCAATCATGTTCCAGTCATTTTGACTATTGGCACTACTGTTCTGAACATGGAACCTCACACAAAACTCTACAACAAGCGCACCGATTGTGTAATCCAAGAAAGTTGTTGGATATCCACGCCTGAACTAAACGATCGTTCCCCTCAGAGTAAAACATACTCTGACTCCATACGACAGAAAATACTCGAAAAAAGGAGGCTACGTCGAGTATGGCACACCAGTGGACACCCAAACGATAAGAGGGAATTGAACAAAGCCATTAGGGAACTAAAAATACTTATCAAGGATGCCAACGATGCTGCCCTGGATACCTACCTTGAAGGCCTATCAGCCACAAAAACTACTAATTACTCACTATGGAAAGCCTGCAAAAACCTTGATAGACCATCATATCAAAAACCACCTTTACGTACCCATGACGGCCAGTGGATTAGAACGACTCGCGATAAAGCGGAAGCCTTCGCTAAGCATCTGAGCCAGGTATTCACTCCAAATGAGATAGCACAGAGTGCGGATGAAACTGACATCGACTTAACACTGAACCAAGATCTTCAACTTGACTTACCCCTAACACTGGTGACACCTAGAGAAATACACAGAAACCTTAAGTCGCTTAAGAACAGTAAAGCTCCAGGATACGACCTCATCGACAAAAAGGTCCTAGATGAATCACCTCGCAAAGTAATTGTATACTTAACTATGGTATTTAATGCTGTAATGAGAATTGGATACTTCCCAGACCTATGGAAAGTTTCGAATATCATAATGATCCACAAACCTGGAAAACCTATCCACGACGTCACTTCATACAGACCAATTAGCCTTCTGCCGATAATGTCAAAGCTACTTGAAAAATCACTTTTACATAGAATGATGAAAGTTATAAAAGAAAAGTCAATCATTCCGGAACACCAGTTCGGTTTTAGGAAAGAACACGCGACTGTTGAACAAGTACATAGAGTGTGCAGAGAAATTAGAACGTCTTTAGAAAAAAAAGAATACTGTTCATCAGTCTTTCTTGATGTTCAGCAAGCCTTCGACAGAGTCTGGCACAAAGGTCTATTATATAAAATCAAATTGATACTACCACACACATTCTATGAAATCCTGAAATCCTATTTGACTGATAGAATTTTTCAAGTTAGAGAGAATAACTGTACCTCCAACTTCTATGAAATATCGGCAGGAGTGCCACAGGGATCTGTGCTGGGACCTATCCTATACACGCTGTTCACCTATGACTTACCGCAAAGCCCAGGAGTTACTATTGCAACTTTTGCTGATGACACGGCCTTACTCACTTCGAACAAATGCCCTATTAAAGCTTCTCGTATCTTACAAAATAGCCTGAATGAAATAGAAAAATGGTTATCTAAATGGAGAATTGCTGTTAGTGTATCGAAATCGGTGCACATAACATTCACTCTTCGAAAAGAGGATTGTTCACCAGTCAGCTTAAATGGCATTCAGCTACCGCACCAACACACAGTAAGGTACTTGGGCATGCACCTAGACTGTAGACTTACCTGGAGTAAACATGTTCAAACTAAACGAGATGAAATCAACCTAAAATACAAGGGTCTCTATTGGCTGCTGGGACGTAACTCAAAACTACCTATGGACAACAAGTTACTTATATACAAATCAATCCTGAAACCAATTTGGACATATGGCATACAGTTGTGGGGCTCTGCCAGCGCCACCAACATAATGACAATACAGAGAGTACAAAACTACATTCTTAAACAAATATCTAATGCACCATGGTTTATAAGAACAACAGAGGTCCATGAAATACTGGAAATACCCATGGTAAAAGAAGAAATAGACATACATGGAGCCAACTATAAATTAAGACTGTCAAAGCACCCGAACCAGTTAGCGGGGCAGCTCACCATTCCAGAAACCATACGTCGGCTTAAAAAGCGGCGGGATATATTCGACGACTAAAGAGTCTGAAGACCAGATGAAGAAAGGGTTGGCTCCGCTGGAAGCAGCGCCCTAAACGACGAAAATCACTCACCGCATCTGTTTATAGTCTGTAATGACTGATTGCATGATGAAAGCAAAAAAAAAAAAAAAATTGTCACAAAAATACCTGATGAAAAAAAGTTTACTACGAATTCAGAACATCCTCTTTTTTGAAGTCGGTTAAAAAACCAAAATATACCGTAATCACAAATACCACAGAGGTGTTTTACAACTTTACTTTGCATAAATCCACTGGTACACGTTTGGACGTTCCTGGCCATTAACAACTGCGTGTTGAAGAGTTTGAGAAAGGCTTTCGATTTTAATCTTAACGTAGTTAGCAATACGACAAAAAGTTGTTATTTTGATGTTTATTACGTAACTAGCGAGCCGCTCCGGCGTCGCACGGGTGCAATTAACTACATTATTAACCTTCCTCTTGAATCACTGTATTTATTTCTGAAAGCTGCATTAAAATCCGTCGCGTAGTTCAAAACACAACGTACAAGCGGGAAAGACTTAGTTTTATACTACGCAAAAGTAAAAAATATATAGCGTAAATACTAACCATAAGCTGATGCGTGTTGAAGAACTTGAGCGCGGAGGTGGCGGGTCTGGCGGGCAGGTCGTGCACGCGCACGGGGAACTGCTCCAGGTGCGACACGCAGGCGTTCACCTTGCTCACCAGCGCGCCCAGCGCCGCGCCGCCCGCGCCGCCCGAGCTGCTGCCCGCGCCCAACACTCCCAGCGCGCCCACGGCCGAGCTCCACTCCGCACTGGACACAAAATATTTATTACTTTCTATTCAATTCAGGGTCAGACTAGCATAACCCGACGGACGTAATTGTTGCCCCACACTAAGAATCTTTCCAGTAACGTAGATGTGTTTACAAACATTTAAACTCACATACACAAACAAAACACCCACCGCTTGCTCTGGAACAACTATCTGTAGGCCATACAAATATTTGTGTCGTGCGGGGGTTGCACACGCGACACGCAGCGCCAGACAACCGCTCAGTCACTGGGCCAACCGTGTCAAAACACGAAATGATGAAACAAAAACTGCAGATTGTTTTCGGTTGATCTTGATCAACCGA
Source organism: Diarsia rubi (assembly GCA_932274075.1). NCBI lineage: Eukaryota > Metazoa > Arthropoda > Insecta > Lepidoptera > Noctuidae > Diarsia > Diarsia rubi. The sequence continues at coordinate 9,399,408 of OW026414.1, forward strand.
ATATACACACATCAAAAGTGTCTAGGGATCAACATATATTTTTGCAATAACTTTTCTCCTGATTGATATTAATTAAAATTTTCTTTAAGGATTCATCAAATAAAGTGTTTTCGTTTGTCACAGTAACGATAAACCAAGTCACCTTTGCATTAATAAAGAAATTTGCCATTTTCCTAATAAAGGGATTTTTGACATTTGAACCACTAACATTAAAGTTCGAAAAAAAGACTGAAATAACAGTTTTCTTTAAAATTTTATTGGGTAACTTAAACAATTAATAATCCGTGTTTCTACCGCGAACACTAACAACACAAGAACATCGGTTTGGCATACTCAAAATGAGTTCATCCAAATCACGCTGTGGAATGACCGCCCATGTTCGTTGCAACAACAAAAAAAGGTCTTCTTGCGACTGGATACCCTCCATATTCGGCAGAGCTCTTCTCTGTAGCATATTCCATGCATGCTCAATCGGGTTCAAGTCTGGCGACTGAGCATGCCAGGGCAGGACATTGATGTTAGCTGCGGCGAGAGTCTGTCTTACAACTCTTGCGGTGTGCGGTCGTGCATTATCATGCATTAACTGAAATAAGGGACCGATTTGCACTTGTAGAGGAACGATGACGTCTGATACAATCGTCTCAGCATAAATTTGAGCGTTGAGGTTGCCTCTGATCCAAATCAACTCAGTTCTTCCGCCGATCCAAATACCCGCCCATACCATGATGGTTCCACCACTATAAGGATGGACTTCCTGGCAGGATTTTAATCGCTTTTGGCGTCCAGGGGTTCTCCAGTGTCGTATACGTCTTGTATCCGGTCTCATACCAAAACGAGACTCATCAGAAAAGCACACGAAACGCCATTGTTCTTCTGCCCAATTTCTGTGTTCAAGAGCCCATTGATATCGAATCCTACGATTGTGCATTGCTATAGGTGGTACCCGTAGCGGTCTTCGGGAATGAAGGTTCACTTCATGCAAGCGGTTTCTGACTGTTTGGTCGCTAATTAAGTTCCCTGAAGAGTGATGAAGCCTCACGGCTAACATCATGGCGGTTATTGTTGGAGCTCTTCGAGTTAAGATTTGAATGTATCGGTCTTGTCTCCGTGTGGTGCAGCGATACCGTCCTCCATGGCGCTCAGCCACGGTACCAGTGCTTCGGTAACGTGTCCAAAGTAGACTGATAACACTCTGACTTGTATTCAGAGCTAAAGCCACAGTACGTTGCCGGGAACCAGCTTCTATCATTCCCACGGCTCTAAGCATTTCTTCCCTGCTTAAATGACGTCGCCGCTCCATAATAACGTTGGTTTTAATCAGTAGTAGGGAAACAGTAGCACTAATAATGTCTTCAATGCGTTGTATGTTTTTATAGGGAAAATATTGACAGCTGATTTTCATCTTTTACTCGAATTTGATTCACAGTTCCTGATTCAAATTATGAAATGCACCAAAAAGGATCCATATAAATTTATAAAATCATAAATTTATTACAAAGCCACATCTCAATCTCAAGAAATCCGCATAAAAATGCTTGATCCCTAGACACTTTTGATGTGTGTAGTAATAATAAACAAGTAATATATTTTTTACTTGTCAAATAACTAATTAATTAAGTCAAAATTGTGTTTTTAGTTGGATGCAAGCGGCCAAGACTACGTAAAGGAACTTGCAATGGAGGACCACCTACATTAATCACTGGGTAATTACGGGGTGAAATCAGAGAGAGACATCAAATAAAAGTATTCTTATCGGTCTGGTATACTCACTCGACAGTAAGCGGCATGTCAGCGAAGACGTGCAAGAAGAGCCTCAGTCGGTCCTCAGCGGCAGCCACGTAATCATCGCGGCCTTCGCTATCGCCATCTCGCGCTTCGCCCCCTTCGCTCTCGGGCTCCACGCCCGTCAGGAACTGTAGCAGGGCGCCTAGCACGCCAGAGTGGTTCACCTGTGGAGTTAATGGTGGGATTGAAGATATGGTGTTATAGATATGTGTGGGGTTCAGCACAGCTATTCACAATCACTCGATTGTCCGTCATATCCAATCGATCCATCTTACTGTCGAAAATCGCTATTCACAAAACCGAAGATTCGAGATGAAGATATCAATCCTGCCGACAGCCATTTGCTTTCGGAAGTGCAATCCAATCAGAATTAAGACGCATTTTGTACTATGACAACAAGTTAGAGTTGTTGGGTAACAATTTAAAACATTTTAAAATTATTTTTGATTATATTTTTAGTTACTCGACAGATATTCAGTACACTGATACACTCTATTATAGAACTTATAGAAATACTCATTAAAGGTAATTTATTGGCTACATCAAATTTTTCACCACGACTGTTTATGTACTATGTCGATCGAATCTGTGAATAGCTCGTTTGATCCAAAAGTCTGATACTCGAAAAAGTCTCACGATCGATTCGACTTCGATTCGATTGTTTGTGAATAGCTATGCAGTTGAAAGTTCGCTTGACTTGTACACACTACTGTGTTCTAGGGATCTTCGGTACGGAGATCGTAGGACACGGAATATTACACAGTTTCAACTAAGCTAACCGTTTTGTTTATGATTAGTTACATGATAATGCGATGGAGGTTCTTTTTGATTGCTTTTAGGTAGAAAATGCCTTTTTCATCCTGTACCAGTTGACGTAATCGCGTCAACGCTCACGCGATTACGTCAACTGGCTTTCGGCTTTCGCTACTAGCTTCTGTACTTTCTCGCAAAGTATCACAATATTATGTAGAGCCAGTTTTATGAGCAGTTTTCGTGATTGTGGTGCATAAGTTTCACACCTACTGCAAGGAGATATAGCTTGAAATGGTCGCCATTACCGAAATCGGTAAGGGAAACTATATTATTTTTATACCATTTTTAACACGACTGCCCAAATAACAGTGTATGTTTTTAGGGTTCATGTATGTTTGTGTGTTCTTTGTTGGGTCAATGTATCTTTATTTGTAGGTGCAAGTATACCTCGAAGGGCGAGACATCGTGGTGCAGCAGCGTGTCCCGCAGCGTGTGCAGCGCGGCGCGGCGATGGTGCGGGTGCGGCAGTGCAGCGGCCAGTGCTGCCAGCTGCTCTAGTGCGCCGCCGCAGCCGCCCAGCGCACCCCACGAGCGCACCACGCGGGATGCCGTCCATTGTATCCACTCGCGTACCTTCTCCCTGAGAATAATACAAATGTGTGGAGTAACATACAGAACCGATATAATGATCGCGGAATCCGGGCGTTTTCGCACGGCAGTGCGCATACTCAAAAACTCAATTCACGAAATGAATACAACCCAAAATCTTGTCTTTCTTAGATCTTGGCGAAAATCAATATCTAATGTAGTGAACTTTAAAAAAAAATACGGCTTATGACAAACGTCGTCCCTTATTGCGTATAAATTATTCTTTAATTGATTGCGAGATCAATTTATTACAGAAAAGACGACGTTGTTTTCAACTTTATTAATTCAACGGAATAATGTAGATTTTGTATAAACAATATGAAAGGCCTTGTACTGTAGTCATGTTTTAGATTTATTAACATGTCCGTTATCTATCACACAATAAACATTATATGACTTATTATATCACCGTCTTAGTTTGTCTAGCTTGTCTTCGATTAGATAATATTGACTATAGTTATGATGATGTATTAACCTATCCTATCTGACTTCTGACCTATATCTATCAGACATGTACACAATTATAATCAATAGATTAATTGATTTCCTTAGGCCAAGCTTCTGAAGCTTGCAATACAACCTAACCTAGTTCACTGCATCACATTACAGATTTTATATAAAAAAAGAAATCAATAGAATTTATTAAACACTGATTTATTTATCAACCTTACGGTTTTTCAATAGTCTCGGTTTTCCAATATCAAAATGTATCTGTAAATGTAAAGTGAAGCGTCTCAGTAATATAATACTAACTTGTTCTGCACAGTGAGGTTGGCGGCGGTGTGCGGCGAGGCGAGCAGGCCGGAGTCCTTGTGCGCGTGCGGGGAGCGGCCCCAGCGCGACGGGTTCAGCGACGACAGGAACGACGACGTCTTGGACGCGCCGCCCACGCGCGTCGCCGAGCGAGCGCCTACTGACACGCCTGAGCCTGCGGGGCAAAGAGAACTCTTCAGTAACAGTATCATTGGAATAAAAATGTGCAGGTGTTATTCGGAGTGTGGGCAAAAAATTAAAGCCGACGTCATTACCTACTTTTTTTTTTAAATTAATTTATTAATGTCTTTGAAACCTCGGTGAATAAAAATAAATGTGGAAGGAAGTGGAACATACCATGTGGCTGCGCATGCGACTGTGCGTGCGCGGCGTGCGCAGCGTGTGCCGGGTGCGCCAGGTGCGCGTGCGGCGGCGCGGGCGCGTGCGCGGGCGCGTGCGCGGGCGCGGGCTCGTCACGCCGGCGTGCGTGGCGCGTGCCGGCGCCGCCGGAGCGCTTCACCGCGCGCTTGCGCTTCAACATCTCTGCTAGTTGTAGGGGACTGCCGGACCTGATGCATAAGTTTATTTGATTATTATGTCTGATGCTGTATTTTAACGCGCAATAGAACCTTTGAATTTTTTTTAAAGGGAGGCGATCTTGGCTAGCTTTAATCGATCGCAATATGAGAGCATGCAGCTTTTAAAACAGCATACCGCTGTCAAGGAACCTTTGGTACAGATAAGAAGTCTTTCGTTTAAAGAAGTAGATAGTGGTTTAGTCTTACCTGTGCACTGAAGTAGCAGACATCTGTGCGTGTGTCGACGCTGACGCTTGTCCAGGCTCAGAGCCGCTTCCATCGCTGCCAGTAGCTGCTAAAATATGAAATAGAAACTACAATACAGGACCTATCCAAGAGAACAAATTATTAATATCATGAAAGGCTCCATTACTTAATTTGTACACGCCAGCATTCTAAGCAATTCCTTCAACTAATGATAATAACTACTACGATGCTATATTTTTCTAGAACTATCAACTTACGCATAGTACTGGCAACAAATGATCCTGAGGCGGAGAACGCGAGAGAGAGATTATTCTGATGTTCCAGTGATGTAGCCGATGTGGAGGCGGGCGGAGAAGACCCTCCCGAGGAGCGCACACTACCGCCACCTGGTGACTGTACAAAGAAAGAAAGACACATTATTAAATATCATTTAATAATCAAATAATAATTTAATATTAAAGGTTATCTTGCTCATCGTTAGCCATAAATGTCGAATGAGAACCAAGTAATATTCTATCCTTCTCGCGTACAAACAAAAAAAAAATGTACAGACTATTGCCACAAGAAATAAACTTATTATTATTATTATATTATTGCCACAAGTGCAACTACAATAAGTAAGTAATAACACAAGACAAATAACGATTTTAATGATATCCAAAAATAATTAGTCTCCAGAAGAGGTTTTATGAACTTTACATCTTAATCACAAAGAGTCTTGGGTGAATAATGAACCAACAAAATAGTTTTCAACAATTTTGTAAGGTGGCTGGCTTACCTTTAGAGGATGATGCCGTGGCGGCTGCGCGGGCGGCACTCGTTCAGCCAGCTGTGCCACCTGATGCAGTACACCTTCACGTCGGAACTGCACGCCCATCTCGTCTGGCAACCTCTGCATCAGGATCTCAGCCAGCTGCAGAGACCCCACCACGATGCGCAGGTCGCTTGACGCCATCATACCGGCGATGTGGGAAGATATCACCTGGACGAAACATATGTGTGATGTATTGTTTGACGGAAGTATCAAAACCTACTCCAGATTCTTAAACATGATTGTTTATTCAAAACAACAGGTGATAATACAAGTAGTCGGTATTGAGGGAAAGATTAACAAACATAATGGACTGTGGCCCCGTGAGGAAAATGGTATGATGGCTTCAAAGCCATGTGACGTCTACCAACCAGTACTGAGCCCGCTTGGTGGATTATAGCCCATTCTCCCTCTGATAGAGAGCAGGTCAGTATTCTAGCAGTGGGAACATTGTAGTCTGATTGTGCTTATCGTCACGCGCTGATTAACTTTAATTTGAGGTAGGCTATATTCCTATATTTGGCACAATCACCCATCATAGATGTACGGTATACCTACTACCTATTTGCTTTTAATATTATTTTTCAATACAGAATCCATCAGATAAATTGAACTTTAGCAAGTGCTTATTATACAGTTAAAAGAGTGTTGAATAAAAGTGTTGGCGAAAGGAGAGGGAGAGGAACACCAAGGTAACGATGCGATGGATTGTGTGAGGAAACTATATGAAAGAACTAGCGGACCTGGCAGACGTCGTCCTGCCCGGACAGTAGCGCCACCTATCGGGTCCAATTGTGAATCTAAACCATTCTCGAAACTACTTGAACACACATAAAATGAACTGCCATTTATTGAATTCATTTGTTACAAAAAATGTGATAAATGAAGACCGATTTTGTGCAAACTTCACATAAATCATTTACTAAATAGTCCGAACAAAGCCTAAACATTTGGTTTGGATAGGTGAGCCCGTTCTTGAGTTATTAAATTACAACGAAAAGTGGCATTGATTTTTATATATATAGTTTTAAAGATAGCGTGACGGTTGACAGTGGAGAACCAAAGAAAAAAAACACGTTGCTTCGACCCCAAGTAACAGGGACCACATAGTTATTCACAAAGAATCCAATCGAATATGTTGTATGTCTAACTTTTTTTGACATTACGAGAACAAGCATATTCGATTGTTTGTAAATACCTATGCAGGGCAGAAAGATGATGATGATAAAGTGGTTACATACCTGCATCTTGAGCACTTGTCGCAGCAGCGGTGCGTCTGCGTAGTATACGGCGCGCAGTATGGCCTTGAGCGCCTGCGAGCGCACGGCGGGCCCGGCCGAGCTCCAGTACACCTCGTGCAGCACCGCCAGCAGCGCGCGCGCCAGCCCGGGGTGCGAGCGGACCATGGCGATGCGGGGGTCTGGCCAAACGAACTCATTATTAGTATATAGTGCGCGTCATACAATACTACTTTATAGCTACTTGATCGCGTTAATTTAAACTACATTGTATGAAATATTTAATTAATAAGGTATTTATTTAACTTTTATTCTTTGGAATTAGCTTCTACAGTACTTTCATAGTTATTGCTTTTTGCAAGTCACAAAACAATAACTATATTGCTATGGCTGTAGGATCATCTTTTTGTATTTGACAATTAATTAAAAGTGCCTCTAAATCGGTATATTTGAAATAAATATTTTGAGACTCGCACCCTGTGTTTGTCAACCTAGAACGAGGGTATCCACATAAACCGAAATGCTTAGAGAACCTGTTAAATCTGTATGGACTCGGCTTGCAATCAATAATGTTCCGTACAACTTTTTACGCTGTGGCCGATAGAATCGAGCCTTCCACAACTTTTCAAAACAGATAATTTTACTCATCATTATAAACTAATAACCCAACATTAAATCAGGAAGAGAAACATAATAATTAATATTATACTGACCAGGAGCGGGCGCGTGCGACGAGGTAGGCTGGTCGGAGGGCGCGGGTGCGGGTGCCACGCGCTGTACGGGCCGCGCGGTGCCCGTGTGGTCATTGAGCTGCTGCATGGCCGTCAGGTCCACGGTGTACGAGCGGCCCAACGTCGTCAGACACACTTCTTCTTCACCGCCTGATGCGCCGGCTTCGAGAGCTCGGCTCTCGGCCCACGAGTATGACCTCCATACACCTGTGTTATCAAGATAAGTGTTCTGTTAGTATGCTACACCAGCATCATGTATGCCTAGGTTTTACATGGAATATACATACAACAACTGCATAAAATAAATGGTAACAATTTGAGGTTATGTGCAGAAAACAAAAATCTTTGCCGTATATTTTACAAAAAAAATTGTAGCATAAAACTTACCTCGATCGTCCCGCCACTGCCAGTGCGCGGTGCGCTCAGTAGATGCGGACCAGGGTCTGTCGAGATGCGAGTCCACCGCAAAGATGCCGTCAGTCGGCAGACGCGGCATCAGCTCACCAATCAGGCAAGTGATCTCGTATAACTCTTGCGGGAGACGTGGGATTAACTCCACTTGCTGTAAGTAAAACATTATGAAATTAGAGGGTGCATGTGGACTTGGAAAAAAACAATTAAGTATAATTTGATATGATAATAATGAAGTGAACCAGCCTGTTATTTATTGGGACAGTGCTTAAGTGAGTGTGTGAGTGAGATAGGTGGGTCGCGGTGTTGGTGTCCCGTCAGACGGTTAATATTTGTTGAATACCAAAGCAGACTCAGAACAAAATCTTACTGTATATTTTTGGCTGTGTCAGACTTGTACTGACTAAAACTCATTCACTTTCCTTTTTAGCCCTTTGTGTTGAGGTCACGGTATCTCTTTCGAACAACTCGCAGACGCGCGTAGTAACCCTTTTTTTATTAGGGGATATCATCAAATAACCCCTCCCGCTCTTCTGACTAAAAACCACTCATTTTCCTTCTTAGCCCTTTATGTCGAGGCCGCGGTATCTCTTACAACATCCCGCAGCCCCGACGGGGGCATAGTACCCCTGAGGTAAACTTTAGACGAGTCACAGAACTAGTTATATAATGGTGTACCTCCTGATGCAGACTGGAGCCGGTGAGCAGACACAGCAGCGTGTCGGCAATGGAGCGCTGGTGCAGCGCCAGCGCCAGCTGCGGGCACGCCGCGCACATGACCCACAGCAGTCGCAGCACTGTGATGAACGTGGCGCCCGAGATCAGGGGCGGCTGCACTACCAGCTGGGGAACATTTGTCATGTATACACTATACTTACTACATGGTATTCTTGCAATAGGGCAGTTGACAAAAAAAAACGAATATTATTAGTCCGCCAAATAGAGTTCCAAACGGTATTGGACTTAGTAGTAGTATTTTCACGTAAACAAAAAAAGACGATACATGCTTCGGTAGATATTTACAGCGTTAACTCGTGTGACGTCACATTGCAGTACATTTTTTACAACTTAGTGACGTCACAAGCGTCATCTTTAACTCTGTTTATCTTCGGATTTTTTTATTAATGTGATTAAACAAAAAACATTTTCGATAATCTAAAGTGAACTGATGGACTGCACAGAATTATATTTTTTTAGTCAGGAAACATACCTATTTGTTTACATAAGACTGATTTGTAAACGAAGTGTTTTAGATGGGCGATAGCTGATTTTTATTTTCATCTAATCAATAAAATTCACCGAAATGAAAACTTAACTACTACACAACATCGATTATTTAGTTCATTAAGATGTAATCAAATAAAATACAAACTGGGGAGCTGCAAAATATTAGATTTTCAAAGTGAGCGGTAGATGAAATTAGAGAATGAAGTTAGAGAATCTCTGGTCTATAGTTATAAAATAATAACTTGCTTCATGTTTTTTGCATGAAGTGTAGTTTGACATTGGCCAGCAAGTAGTGTGTATAATGAATTGCTCACCAACTGTTGCAGATTTGTAAGTAATTCCGGTGTAGCAATCTCTTGGAGACGCGCCGGGTCGTGTTGGAAGCTGTCCACGAGCCGTGAGAACGCCAAACACACGCATTCCACGGATTTCTTGTCTTGTTGGGTAAGTCTAGAACAAAATTAACGGGTTATCGAATTGAATAACGGATTTATTGACTTTAGAACCCTAAATAGCTGCTTTGATGCGTTTGGAAAACTTAAAAACTTCTGGCGGTAGTACAGGTAGGCATTTGATGAGTAATATATGACATGACAAGAAACATTTCCAAGCAGTGGGACAAATGGGCTAGATATGAATAAATAAATTTTTTTTTTTTTTTTAATAGCCTGTACTGTCCCACTGCTGGGCAAAGGCCTCCCCCAAATCCTTAATAATATAATAATAATGATTATTATTATAACAATAAAAGCGTTCAGATCTTTTGTTACACTCTCCTCAAATCCGTACTAAGGTCTGGTTGCTAATAAAAAATAATGTAAAGAAAGTAATACCTATTAGCCAGTAGCTGCAGCGAGTCCCTCACGAGATGGAACTCGTCAGGAGTGAGATTTTGGCAGCAGTTGGCAGTGATGGAAAGTGCGGCGCGTTGCGCGTTTATGGAGAAGAAGTCCAGGTATGTCAGGCACGCTGACACGCCGCGCTGTAATAATACGTCACGTCAGAGGAGCACAACAAGGTATAAATGTTTATTCGTTGAAAAGAGAGGTTCGTCAAGCCAGCGAACAGCACCTCAATAGACCACTACAACCCAATCGTTGACTCCTAGAGAACGCCTTGTGGCATTAAGTCTGTCTATGTCCACTATAGCGTAGTTAACAAAATCTAATTAGTCCGTCAGATAGATCTCCAAAAAATATTGGACACGTATTTTTTCTTTTTTCACGTAAACAAACAATTAAGGCAATACAGCGCTTTGAAAACTCGTGTGACGTCATATTCTAAGACATTAGTATGGCATTTTTTACCGGTCAGTGACGTCACAAACCCCCACTCAAATCTTGACGTGTTTTACCTTCGTCCATTTTCATAGATTTGATAAAACAAAAAATACGTATTCAATATTTTCGATAATCTAACAGACGGACTACTTAGAATCACATATTTTTAAGTCAGTGAACATCCCTATTGTACATGCAGTTTAAATAAGTGAATACTCTGCAAGAGATGTATTGAAATGTTTATTTAAATATTGCGCCTTCTAATGCTACTTTTAGTTTGTTAGACTGTGTCTCTGGCAACTCTACACTTTTTAATCTATGGTGCACTCTCTGTTCTACTCCGTGACACTACGAGTACAAAATTATTATAATCCTGTTTTAATAACTTAAAATAAACGTTTGCATTCAAGTGAAACCGTCTTCCACTTATTTATTCAACAAGATGCATGATTGGGTTAAATGTTTAGTTGACTTCTGTAACTTATAGTCCTCCCTTCGAAGACTACAGGCAGGTAGCTTGACGAGTCTGTATATCATGTGATTGACTTGCTAGATTATTTCCTATATCACACCATTCTTCAGTCAATACAGGCGAAAAAAAGAAAGTTGAAAAACCTAGTAAGTCAAAATATCTCTAAACAGTTTGTACTTTGCTTTCGGCTGTGATGGGTTAGCAACTAGATTATGAACGATTTGAAAAACAGATATTGTATTTTTTTTAAAATAAGTATTGCTTGCTTTGATGCTAAGTTACATTGTGCAGTTAATTTTATTTAATTTCATTCGGAAAACTTACAGCTAACACAAACAGTTCAATATGTAATGGGTCCAGTCATGCTTACCGCTTGCAGTATAGCCTTGGAGTGTCGTCGCGAGAGCATGTCGAGCGCGGTGAGACTCTGCTCGGCCACGTCCATGCACGTGATGGCCTGCAACTTGTCCAGGAACGCCGGCACGGCCAGCGCCACGGCACCGCTGCTGCGAGGGAGCGCCTCCAGCATGTATGTAAGGGCACGGCAGGCGTGGTTCATCTGAAGAAGAAGATAAAGGTTACTTCTAAATAAAACTTTTATGAGCAAGAAATAGGAATTATTTTATATTGGCAAACGCTGTGACTAGTAAGTACAATGGATCTGGAAGCATCAAAAGTTTTGGATAGGAACACGGTCATGTCCAAGAATATGAGTAAAAGCAAGTTCTACTAAGTTCTAGATCGAGAGAAGGAAGGTATTATTGTGTTGATACTTGTGGTGGTAGCAAGGAAATATAATCTAAAAGAAAGTCTTTCAGATCAGTATATCCTATTCATGTTTTTTTCAGTTAATATAATTTAAACTTTGTCTGCGTAAATTTCTAGTTTGAAGAAAAACTTCAAAAGGGCTGTCTCATGTCTCACACAATGTTTGAGATGAAATAAATATTATTGTATTTAATTCACATTTGAAGTTGTAGCAAAAACTGTATAAAAAAAAATCAATTACATTTATTTTTTTACGAAAAATTGTGAAAGGAGTATAATAATACTGTACTCACCATGTCAAAGTTATGCTCAGCGGCGAGCAGGTTGACGAGCGCAGGCACGACCTGGCGCACGGGGAAGCCTGCAAGTGTGTCCTCGTTGCCCATCACTAGCAGCTGGCACATCTCGATAACGGCCTGGAGCTGCTGCCCTTCATCACCGGTCGCTTGAAGACCGGCCAACAGTTGGGCGGCTTTTGATGCGGCTGTGGACGAGGATATTGTTATTGAAAATGTTCGAACAACAAGTCACGATCCTCGATGAATTCAAGGACTACAAACTTAACGACTGAATATTGTTGGAACCGTATGCTTCTAGCCTTCTAGACGTTAATAGGTCACTGATCAATTGCACCTATTGAAAAATCAAGATGGCGGCGTTAGTTCCGATTAAGGCCAAGCCCCAAAACAACCATACTGCTCTAAATATCGTGTAACATACTAGAAAGCAATATATCATTTTAGTCTGACATTTCTAGAGGACGACGACGCCTCATAAATTCGCCACCCACACGTTGCTAAAAACTGTCACGTCACTTTGAACATGAACCACACTGTGTAAAGGGGCGTGACGGCAAAAACACAACATATTACTATAAATACTAAACATTTGTGACATAGGTCAGATGCGTACTCTCAACTGGCGTGCGTGTTTGACCGGATGTATGAACGTGTATGAGGCAAAAATAGTATATAAGAATCGTAACAGGTGGCGTTCTACGGTTACTACCTACAAAAAAGAGTTTTTGTATGTAGGTATTTATAACAATGTATAAACCAGCGGATTGTTTAACTCACCTGAGTTAGCAGTGACGGTCCTATGCAGCAAATGCTGCATGCGCGGTCCGAGCGCGCCGAGCAGATGCGGCGGCAGGCCGCGTGCCTCCAGCAGCGCCTGCAGGCGGCCCACCTCGCCCTCCTCGGAGGAGGACTCCTCGGCGCCGGCGCCAGTGGACCCGCTGCCGCCCACGCCGCTACCGCCGCCTGCGCATTCTTCTGACGAAGACGACGCTGTAAAATAAATATGTTGTATGGTACTGTTGTTTTGTTGGTTATAACTTCTTCGGAATTACATCAAGTAGCATTTGAACGCTATTGCTTTATTTAACGTGTTTTTAGAGAAATTTGATCCTTATTCTAGGCCCTTTCAATTGATGCCATAAAAGTAGTGTTATTTTTCGGATTTTTTGAAAATCTTTGAAAGTAATCTGTATTTCATGATTTTTTTAAATTCGCTTGTTTTTAAAAAAGTAAAGGAATCGGTCTTTAGAGTAAAATTTGATATCTACAGTATTTATAATACTTTCCCTCCAGGTAAGTGTTGAAAAAACCCGCCGTGTATAGCGCTATATCTATTTCGCACTAGACCAATGCTACCTGCTGAAAATTTTTACTTTGTGGCAGAGAATGAATTTAATGTGATGGTTAAAAAAATAATAGCGAACTTATTTTAATACAGCAATGGAGATTTCAGCATCATATTTGGTTAATTAAGAGATCAATTTGTCATCAGAGCAACAATTACCTTTGCCCTTGGGCTTAGCATCGCTGGCTGCGTTGTCAGGCATAGAAGCGGACGCTGAGGCCGGCGGTGTGGAAGATGTGGATGCCACGGCACCCTGCGAACAAAACATACATCATTAATAACCTGGCAAAATTGGCTTTATAGTGTACGTAGTTCTAACTATGTCTTTTTTACCCGACTGGGTAATGTGTTAAATCATTTAAATAAACAAACACTACGAAAGTAAGATTACAACTCAATAAAACATTTTTTTTTTCGATGGATATAATATGATCCATTAAGATTTTTGTAAGGAAGCCAGTATGAATTACATAAATAAAAACATGGAAATAACCATTACTTTTCCCGTTCGTCATAATTGTTTACTAAATATGACATAGATTATGACAAAGACAAATACATGATTTAAGTGATAAATAAGTACAGATGGATAGGGTTTTTCCATCAGGAATTTCTCAGAAGCAACCATTGATCTGTGCCCGATTGGCAATACGCTCACTCTCCTATTACATGGTATTTAACATAACTGGAATGGAGAAAATGATCGAAATATGGCTTTAGATCTATTATAGGTGGATCATTCTCAGTAGATCTATTGGCCAGATCCATGATGGATCTACTGGGAATTTGTTTTCTCATTAGATCCATCATTGAAATAAATGGATCTACTGAGAATACTTTTTCTCAGAAGATCCATTGGCCAGATCCATAATAAATGGGTGGATCTACTGGGAATTTGTTTTCTCATTACATCCATCATCGAAATAAGTGGATCTACTGAGAATATTTTTAACATTCGCACCTTGGATAGATTCCATCTGAAATGCTTACGTGACATTATGAACAACAACTGGTCGGACCGTGTTCGTCACACAGTACTTTCTTCATAAAACCCAGTTCCCTATACACTGTTTAAAGATGCTTTCAGACACGGTAAATAACAAGTAACCAAATTCATTTTTTTCACATAAAAAAATCTCATTAAGTCATCTTTATTTATTTTTATAACAAATAGAATTAACTTTGTTCCCTCATAACTCCTAAACGGATGAAGGGATTTGAATGAAATATAATACGTCGTTAGATTTGTCTTGACGGCGCGAGTGTCACTGGCTACATTAAAATTAAAAAAAAAACAAAGAATATTGCTGGTTTTGGGGGCCATAACGTGGATTTGAAAAAATATAAAAAAAAACCATTACCATCGAGTAGGGTATCAAAATGAAGGGTCTTAAAAGGAGATTACAAAAATATATTACACTTATATGTTTAAAATAAATTCAAAGTCACAAATTCTATAAACAAACACAAAAGTTAACATTATTTGCGAAGTATTTTACACGACCAACGAAAGAACAAACACAAAAGAACTAAAAAGTTAGAAATAAAAAAAGTAGTTAAAAACTAAAAAAACCCGACTGAAAATACTGAAAAGCAAATAACAAGCACATTTTAAATTAAACAAAACTTGGAAGCAGGCGGGGTTCATTTGAATATTAAATTATGAAATGAAAATAGAATGGACTCCGCCTGCTTCCAAGTTTTGTTTAATTTAAAATGTGCTTGTTATTTTTATTTGCTTTTCAGTCTTTTCAGTCGGGATTTTTAGTTTTTAACTACTTTTTTTTTTTATTTCGATACCAAATATAAAACTACTATAAAAATAGTGTTACGCTTTTTCTTTAAATGGATCGAATAAGAAAACAAATTCTCACTGGATCCATCCATTTATCATGGATCTGGCCAATGGATCTTCTGAGAAAAAAAATTCCCAGTAGATCCACCCATTTATTATGGATCAGTAGATCCATCATGGATCTGACCAATGGATCTACTGAGAATGATCCTTATAGGTGCATGTCTACCTCTTGCCTTTCGAGAATTACAGGTGTGATGTTGTTTATAAACACAGATATATTACTCATTGTTAATATAATTATACTTCCTTAAAATTATTTTGATTCTCAAGTGTAATATTTACCGTTGTTAGAGGCTGGGGGTGAGACCGGCTGGACGCACCTCCAGTACTGGCACACGAACCCAGGCTGCTTTTACCTGCGATAACAACACAATTTTATTTACTTACATATCTTTCCACACAAAGATAACGTATGCCAAGAAATAGGTCACACTCAATCACAAATAAAATAGACCAATCAAAATAAATCTGCAATGGGTGCCGAGTAATAAATGCACTCGGCTGTCGACCGACAAAACTAAGTGGAA
The DNA here is from genome assembly GCA_932274075.1 of Diarsia rubi. Taxonomy (NCBI): domain Eukaryota; kingdom Metazoa; phylum Arthropoda; class Insecta; order Lepidoptera; family Noctuidae; genus Diarsia; species Diarsia rubi. The sequence goes on from OW026414.1 coordinate 9,415,099, forward strand.
AAAGATCGAGCGAGCGAGAGGTAAAACGGAGGAGATAATATCAGAATTTATCATAACTCGTAGTAACATGGTCTATTGGACACTGAGTATGTACAGACACTATATAAAATACTATTTAACCAATGGAATACTGCCATATATAATTCACTCACTTTATAGTCAATAACCATATTTTTATAAAGGCATTTATTTTTTCACTTGCTCTTTGTGTTAAGGTAAATATGGTTAGCATTTTTTTGTTTTTCTATAATAGCGCGTGCTGTCAGCCTATGCAAACCTGGTAATATTATCATACGCTGCTAATGGCGACGTCAAAATGAAGCGATAACGACGGCGACGTAATAAACAAATGATAAAGACACGAGACAACTACATCGATTAACCAGTAACGAGTTTAATGTGATAAAGTCCAGAAGGGATCTACACCACACTGCGCCAATGACTAACTTCGCTCACATATAGCCGCTAAGGTGAAGTGTGACTGTACTGGCCACGTCTGCTGCGTCCCCTCCAATGAGCGGTGGGTCAAAATAGCCAGTTTCTGGAGCCCTGACACGGCCAGAAGGCGTCGAGGTAGACCTCGTAGAAGATGGCGAGACGATCTGGACAAGACTAGCGACCAGTGGTCTACATTGACCGAAGATCTTAAAAAATAAGAATATTTGGTCGCCGAGTTGAACACAAGACAATGTTTGTTATTTATGTTCTTTCTCCAAGATTAGTTTACTGTTATGTTATGTCTTTTTTTATTATTATATACTTTTTTTTTATTGCTTAAAATTTGTGTCTGTAGTCATTAACTTGCCTTACTATTGTATCGAGTCTGTTTCTTTTAACCAACCTAACAGACAGATGTGTTGCTGGGGAGTTTGTTCCGCCACTTCTTCTTTTCAGCAAAAACACTAGGAAGTGTCGAAGGGGGCGTTTTGGGGGACTGTCTCTTGTAAATAAGTAAAGTAAAATAAAGTAAATTTTGACGCTCGAAAAGTGCTGATTATCATATCAGCCTAGTTTAAATAAATAAGTTTTAATTTTTGATTGATTTTGATTTTGAGATCGAAACAATTGGAAGGCAACGGCAGAGGCTAACCGTATCAGTTATCTTATGTAAACAGTTGCAAACAGTGTTTGATCATATGCGGTTGCGACTTTAAATTCCTCTAGACTTCTGTACTATTAAATGCATCTATCAGAACAATGACGTTTTAAGTGCGTTCAATTAAGTCTTAACGTGATTTATGTATGAGTGTATGACCGAAAAAAAGTTCCTCCCGTTCAGTCGTTTCTCAGCATTATTTTTTGCGTAGAGCTACTTAGTTTGATGTAGGTACAGAATGCATGTTTGACGGCTTTGTGAAGGGTATGTTTACACCTGGTATGCTAAATGAAGATGAGCCAAATCTGAGTTCACCACCCCTACGAACAGGGGCGTGCGCCCTATATAGGCTCTTAGGCTTAGCCTACCTTACCAACTGAGCATTTCTTATAACTAATTAACGATGCAATAAAATAACACTATGTACAAATTAATCATAAAAAAGTTCAAACTCCTGTTAAAATACTTATAGCAATTTTTCGCGTCCCACTAAAACTCATTGACAAGGATTACGATTAGTACGAATCTTATAGACAAACACTCGACTTGTCTAAAACCCATTCATAATTGTATGCACACAGCGTCACATCGGTACGTATGGCCGTGTCTATGAACCGCACACATACATAGATTTTCGCAATTTTAACGCAGCAGCTCCTACGACTGTAGCTGAGTGGGCTGTGATTGGCTGCAACAACACAACCAATCTATAACCCGCGAAGTTCAAAATTTGCATTTTTTTGCAATTTGTAGGCCAGTGCTAGGTTGTATGTTGAATAAAATATGACTACATACGTCTTAAAACCGGGAATCATATTTTAATGAACATACAACCTAGCACTGGCTTGTAAATTGCAAAAACGTAAGGAAATTTTAATTTCGCGCTTCGCGAACTTCGGGCTTCCGTGCATAGAGCGCAGCACCAGTTTAGTTCGATGTTCGCAATATTGTCAACTTGTCACCTCATTCATTGGATTTCGTATAATCCTGCAAAAAATGTTGACCGCTGTTGTGAACAAACTCGATATGAAAATGATGCAATTTTATTTGCTAGTATTTTTCTATCGACAATAATAACCTAGAAATTATTTTTTACGTAAGAGGAAGACATTACTGTTTCATTTTTGTGACAAGCAATATATAATGCGATTTTGTTTTGAAACCGAAAACGTACAGTTAACGTTATTAACAGTAGTGTAAATATTAATTTTGTTGTGTATTACTTGTTTATTCACGTAACAAATAACAATGGTATTTACTTGTGAAGTTTGTGCTGATAATGTGTGTTTATTACATGTCAAAGGTAATAAGTGTTCTCAATTATCGGTCAGTGGGTCGTCTTAGGGGCGGATCGTATAATGATAAGATTCAAGTTGTATCTAAAGGTAGACATGTACCCGAATTACGAAAATTTATCCAAAATCTTGCAAGTTACGTGTTCTGTAACTATCACCCACTCACTTGGATGAGATATTTGAGGTGGCCGAATCTTTCTTCTGTTTGCATCGTCATTAGAAAATCGTGAGTTAAACCTTGAATAATGTGGTGAGTTTTTGAATGGTATTTAAAAGTTTTGTTTTACAGGTTTACTTTTTTTTTTTTGCTGTCATTTATTCGTAGCCTACCCATCGTGGGGGACCACTGCACGCCACTGCCTACGAATGGTCGTGATGCTTCAAATACACACAGCAACAATAATGTGTGAACTTCACCTTAGGTTATACAATCATCATGTACAGCGTTCGATGGACAACTCCGGTCTTTTGTGTAGTATCCTAAGACTATTGTCGGGCCTACGTTCCCGTCCTATTTAAGTATTAATGCTGTAACATAAAAATATTGTAAAAGCAAATCATTTTAAAAGAGTACCCATGGAAGTTCTTACCGGTGCTTCTCCATAGGAAACGACCAAGCCGAACCGTGCTTCTTTTTGTCGACGTTCTACAAGCGCCCATGTAGGCCTATGTGAAATAAAATATTTAGATTTTGAGCCTATTTATTAGTTACCTCGTTTGTCTCGACGCGTGGACGCTGGCTGCGGCTGCGGCATGTCGCGAGCTCTCGCCCGCCGCCCGCCTGCCGCGCTGCTGCCTGCGCCCTCGCTGCCCGATACCTGGTAACAAGACAAATGCTGTCAACACTAACCCTACACTCGCAGCAACACAACTACCAGCCTTTATCTCAGAAGTCCGTATGCCGTAAGGCAGGAAAGACCTATAGAAGATGAAGGTGGGATTTTTCGTAAACTCTTAAACATCCATCAGCCCTCAGCAATGCAATGCTAGACATGTGCCTCATCAATATCACACCATTTAACTATTTCCTGAACTATATTTATCGAACAACCAGCTACTCTAAGAAAATCGCCTCTTTACATAGCTCCAGGTAGTTCTGCTTTCATGCTAATCTATTTGACGATAAAGCGCCTCTATTAGCCGTCATCTCACTATACACACATTCAACTTCTTTCACACATCGATTTTCGGTTACTCTGTCTCTACTACTCTCAAGGGCTCGAAAGTGTGTTATTACAGCTTTACCTACTAATCAGAACCGCTATTTTATGAGACTAATGTTACTAGCAAATAAAATATTATACGTCTTCATAAACAACACTGCAAAACCAGTGAGTTGGAGGTACCTTAGCATTTATGTTTTGAACTTATCAGTATATTGAAAAATATTCTATTCTATATTGATAAGTAAATTAATCAATTTACAATAATTCGGGTAAAACTATAACACAGAAAATAGGTCAAGTGTTGTTTCAGGAAAACAAATATCCCTAATAATTAACTCAACTTCGAGGAAACCTTGTAAACATGAAAGCAAAAATAAAATACATTATGACGCAAGTATTATAATATCAACCAAATACACAAGTAAGTATAATAAACTCAATTTATTTTATTTACATTTTTACTATCGTGTGCGTGGGCCTAAAGATCAACAAGGTTACCCTTTTAAATAGCAGTAAGACACATGACCGATATGGATATGTCGTAGATACCTGTCTTTTAGACGCAGTGTCTTGTCGCTGACGCTGTGAAGTGCTGGCTCCCCTCGTCAGGCAAGCACCCAGGGTCGCCCCCGTCGCAGCTGCGATGCTCTGCGCACAACACAACTCTCACTTACACGATCACAACACGTCGCACATATTTACCACCAAGCAATGCACATATGAATTATTCATAATGTAATCTATCATGAATAGCTATGTTTTATTTTCGCGAAGATATCAGCTCTGACGTCGACGGCGAGACCGAGCGATCGCACGACTAACACTGATAATGCTATTCGATACAATGTACTTAGTACTATTGAGATTGGTTGAACGACATTGCTGTTTTCGGTTAAATACAATCGTGGTATTTTTGGTAATTAATAACAATACTATCATTAGGTACGATCTAATTAGGAACATTAAGATTATTTTAAGTAGTTTTTAGAATCGCTCCATTAGCTACAATATGAAGTAAGAATAAAGAAATTTACCCTTCGCGCGTTAGTTTGACGCAAATAAGGAAGATCTCGCGGAACTATTAATAATTTGCTCGACGAGCTGTGTGCTTTGGACGAACTTGCCTCTGTAAACAAAAACGTACACGCATTACATGGAATGCTTATTACGAGTGAATAACAATCGTGATTAGTAATGATCGATAACGATAATCACCTTGGATATCTTTGTCTGGTAGAGGGGGGGTGCTGGGCGTACTCGGGAAACTGCTGAGGCTCTCGGAGGCACTGCTGATGCGGCCCGCTACTGTTTGACTGTGTGCGTCGCCGGGCGGGTTGACTGCAATATCAATATGCATTATCTGCGATGAATGACTGCGCTTGATACACGTGATAACACCACCTGATAAGCTCCGCCTCGAGACCTACATTATGCTTTAATACGTCTAAATAGACAAGTACTTAATTAATTCCTCGCTCTCATTTAAAATATAAGCAATTCACAAAACTCGCTAATGGATTTACACGTTAACAAATGAAGGCTGCAATGAATAAAGGTAGGAGTATAAATTACCTGAATCACTAATGACCGTAGAGGTTGGGGGTCCAAGGTGGCTGTGCCTGTTCCGCAACAGGTATGTGCACGAAGTGTGTGTGGACGAAGGGAGATCGACTTTGTCGAGCTCGTGTTTGGATGACCTTCCGGTACTGCTAGTATCTGTCTCGTCTTTACTGTGAGAATCTATTTTAAATTTCTTTCGGCACTCGTCTACGTTAAGCAGACAACTGCTCTTTCTGCTCGATAGAGAGCGATGTGTTGATCGCTTTCTCTTCTTCCCTTTTCGGCGACTAGCTGTTGGACTGTATACAGAATAATCCGAGTCCAGTAAATCTGTGACTGTGGATGAGCTGTACGGCGAATAAGCAAAGTCTCTCTCGTCAAGTGGTTGTAATCCCCCCTCTGGCTGCTGAGCTTGAGCGGAAGTGGCTGTAGAGTTCAGATTCAAGGGCAGCTGTGTTAATGATTGTGGTTTAAAATCGTTCGGTGTTTGCTCACAAGCACTCTCGCTGGATCTAAGAGCAGTCCGTGAGCGTGTGCAATATGCGACGCACTCCTCTGCACTAGTGTTTGATATAGTCTTACGTTTTTTCCTGTCATGCGAGGAAGTCCGTCCGCGTTTCGGGTGAACGCTGGATTTGTGGGCGTCTCCGCCCTTGAACTCGGTGGTATCACAGCGTGTCTCGTATACGTCTGTGCCGTAGGACCAGCGCTCGGTGATGGAATAGTCGGACCTGGGCAGAGTGTTGATGAGGCGCGAGCTCCGGCGCAGCTCGACGTGCGCGTAGGGCTCGTCGGACACGCGGCTGCCGGAGTGTCGGCTGGTGGAACGCGGCAGCGGCGACGTCACGTTGCGTCTACTCCGACGGCTGTGGCTCGCTCGACGCACCTGACGCAACCACCGACCGCCCACCACCCTGCTAGGAGAAGACCTGTCACACAACACACACTTCGCCATTATACTAATTTAACCATCAACATTCCCTACACTGTCAATTACAAGGAATATTTAAGAGTCTAATTGTACATTTTAATAATTACTGCAATTTGAGATAATAAATGATCAACAAAAATCATTTCTAACTATAGCAGCAGGCAGCCAGTCCAATAACAGCAGAACAGACACTAAGCTCTTAAATTCCCCTACCAAGTGTCTTTTCATTTTTGTATCAATAGGGCAATACTAGAATCTAAAGACTAAAAAAAACTAAAGACTATATTGATAGTTTTCTGGACAACTCGAATTTTGAGTTCATTGATTCATTCCTCATGGGAAATGTAAAAGACTGCCGCCTAATATCCCGACTATATCATATGCCTAATGTTCATCACTATTACAATATTATATTGTCATTACATACATTTAACAATCAGTTACAGTTATAGATGGGCAATCCACCGGGTTTAAACCCGGTGCTTTGATAAAAACCCGATAAACACTCGCAAGCACCCATAAACACCCAGAAAATTGGGTGATGAAATTAAATTAGTGATGTTAAAAAATAAGTTTTAAAAGTGATTTTCATTCATGCATTTCTTTGTAGGCAACATTAGTTAGATTAGGGAGGGAGGGAGCCCAATACTTCAATGTTGAACGAAGAAGGCAAACAGCAAATTCTGACATCAGTCGCTGATAGGCGCAAAATGTCCATTAGACCAATTCATTTGGCAATGTATATGCTGGATCCTTCACCTCAGGGTGTTGAACTTACTCAAGATGAAGAACTTCTGGCTATGGAGTTCATCCACGATTTAGGCCAGCAACTAAGTTTTTTGGGCCAGACAATTTATATGGAATTCAATGCGGCATTGAGCCTATTGTGTGAATCTGTAGTTCGACTGAGCTAAGCAAAGTAGCTCCGTGGCCGGGCAAGAATAGCACTCACCCATTTCATCCCGAGGGTGTCGTATAAGGCGACTAAGGGAAAATCTGGAAGTCGGGCAGCAGCGGTTTCCGTGTACTTAACAGCGGGCAACTTGCTCCTTAAAAATGTCAGACAGACGGAAGCTCACGGCCCCCAGACCAACAATTCCTGGCCTCGGTAGCAGGTCAGGTAACGGTGGAGCAGCGGGTGCTAAGAATCCCCGCCAGATGCCCCGCTATCACCCCCGAAGGACTTTGGCCCTGGCAACACACAACATCCGCACATTGCGGACTGACCAAAAGATTGTCGAGCTGGAGGAGGAATTGAGCAAGTTGCGATGGGACATACTGGGATTGAGTGAAATAAGACGAGAGGGTCAAAACACGATAATCCTGGATTCCGGCTACATGCTCTTCGTCCGGGAAGGAGACCAAAAATACCAGGGTGGTGTTGGGTTTCTCGTCCGTAAGCCCCTCGTTAGCAACGTAGTAAAGGTCGATTGTGTGTCGAGCAGGCTAGCATACCTTATACTCAGAATCACCGATCGGTATTCGCTGAAGGTCATACAGGTATATGCGCCGACCTCGACATACCCTGACGATGAAGTGGAGGCTATGTATGAGGATATATCGAAGACCATGCATACCTCCAAATCATTCTTTACGTTGTAATGGGGGACTTCAATGCAAAGGTTGGTACACGGAATGGCGATGAGTGGAGAGTGGGGAAATATGGTTATGGACAGCGGAACCAGAGGGACTAGAGGCTGGCTGACTTCATCAAAAAGGAGGGACTCTACTCGATGAACTCTTTTTGCAAGTAGTGCCCGACTAAACAGTGAACCTGTATAAGACCTGATGGTTCCATCAAAAATGAGATCGACTTCATCATGACGCCCAAGAAGCAAATATTCATTGATATCTCAGTGATCGGCAGGGTGAAAACCGGTAGCGATCACCGTATTGTCAGAAGCACATTGAATATCGATGTTTAGCTTGAGGAGGTCACGATTGGTGAAGTTCACGCTACGTCCTAATCCTGCCCAGATCCTAAATCCCGAAAGCTTTCAACTGGAACTGCATAATCGCTTCCAGTCCCTAACCGAATGCGAAACAGTGGACGAGTTAAACAACGTGTTGGTGGAAACAGTCCATGCTGTGGGGTATAAGTTCCGGAAAAAGCCTCAAAAGCCCTCAGCCAATACAATCCAGTTAATAGAAGACCGGTCTGAAATGAGACTGCAATCTTCAGTAGATATGTCGGAATACGGCAGACTCAATAGGCGCATCTCAAAGTCCATGCGATACGACTTGCGGTCCTATAGTACTCAATGTATTAAGACCGCAATTGAGCGAAACCGAGCTCCAAAGTTTTCGCGAAGAATGCGTCTATTGGACAAAGCCAAATGACAAGACTAAGGATCGAGGACGGCAGTATCATCTCATCGAAGTCAGAGCTGCTGAAAGAGGTTTTATGGACAGTTGTACACCTCGACCCGACAGCCCGTTGTCAGTTAAGCTCAGGACACCAGAGCAAAACTGACCCGACACAACACTGAGGATATCCCAAACATAAGCCTGTATGAGATTAGAATGGCCCTCTAACAGCTTAAGAACAACAACTTATTCCTCCAGGAGTTGTTTAATTCCGTCATCCTCTAAAGTACTACGCCAGACGCATGGCACAGGAGTGTGGTGGTGCTCTTATTAAAAAAACGTGACAACACCCTACTGAAGAATTATAGACCCATCTCACTCCTGAGCCATGCGTAAAAGCTGTTCTCGAGGGTCATTACGAAACGTCTCGAACGCAGGTTTGTTGACTTCCAGCCTCCCGAACAAGCCGGTTTCCGATAAGGCTTCAGCACCATAGACCACATCCATACTCTCCGCCAGATTATACAGAAGACTGAGGAGTATAATCGGCCACTATGTCTAGCGTTTGTGGACTATGAAGAAACCTGGGCAGTGTTACAGTCTCTTCAGCGGTGCCGTATTGACTATCGAAATGCTGAAGTGTTTGTATAGAAACGCCTATAAGCCCAGGACGCGAGCATAAAGCCAATCCAATTGCTAAGAGGCGTGAGACAGGGAGACGTTATTCCTCCGAAACTGTTCACGAACGCATTGGAGGATGTGATATTGTCAAGCTCTTGGACTGGGACAGATTTGGCATCAACATCAAAGGCGAATATATCACTCACCTTCGTTTTGCCGATGATATAGTCATCATGGCTGAATCGCTGGAGGATATTAACACAATGCTCAGGGACCTCAGTTACGTTTCTCAAATGGTGGGTCTTAAAATGAACATGGTCAAGACGAAAGTTATGTCGAATGTCCATGTTCTACCTGTACCGGTAATTGTAAGGAGCGATACTCTCGAAGACTCAAACATCAAATGACTCCTCTCGTTCTGGGCGGAGCGGAAGAGGCTTCTAACTGGCTAAAAACAAAAACCGGCCAAGTCCATGTCTGACTACGCACAATGTAGGGTTCTGTAGTTGCCCATCAAAATATGTTAACATACTAAACTGATTAACTACCCTGCCTAAGTGCCTACCTACGCCCGAACGATGATTTTTATTGTAAAAATAAAACAAACTTACATTTGCAGTTTTGAGACCTGCTCCCATACATTATGTATAGGAAAATATTTCATTCAAGTACATTTTATAAGTTGGTTGACTATAACTCGTAAACTTGTAAAGCCTAATTAGCTGTGATAGTTTTCCTTTTATTTTCGTTATTATCCCGGTTTAGGTTGGCACACTTGAGTCTAACAATTTGCAGTTTAAAGCTTAATATTTCACAAACGAATCACTCAATCGATAAACTGTTTTAGCAACCAATGTTTTTAAAGACCTATCTAACGACATCCCGCACAATGGACTTCGCGCGAGAAAAAAAAACATCCCCACTTTAATGTGTACTGGAGATGATACCCTATAACAAAAATTCAATACTTTACTTTAGCACTTTGTTGGCGTGGCTCATTTATATATTCATGCCAAATTACAATGCCTTTTTCATCAAATAATCTCTCTCTTGTATAAACTAAGACAGTTGTTTTAGTGGTTTTAATCATTATTACTCAGTAAATAGACAATTGTTACTGCCGCGAATCCCATTTTATTTAACATACGACTTGACACTGACCGGGAAATTGCAAAAAAACGTAAGGAAATTTGAATTTCACCTTAAGTTCTAAGCTGTTGTGATATTTTTAATGTGTTCAGACTGAGTTAATTGACCATCACAGTTGAAGAATAATTAAAAATTCCCCTAAATTTTTAAAAACAATGATAACAAAGCAACAACATGATGAAAAATAAAAAAATATGATCTTTCACTGGTTGACATAATTATAATATTTTTTATGTTATGCTCTTACTGAGAATTATTGTTTTTGTTTACACTGATACATACCTATGATTCATGATCATGATAATAAAATTCTGTTATTTTAGCACCATCATAACTTTTCTGTACTAACTTTTATTTTTCTGTGCAGACCTACCTAACTTTCAGTTCATTGCTTTTGATTAGATTTATCCAATTATACAGGATGTCCCAGAACTCAACGCCAAGCCGAAACGGGGTGACAGGATTGATCATAACCATCACGAGAAAAATCTGAAAAAAAATCTATCCCATGCAGTTTGAAAATTATAGGCATTTTAAGAAAAACCTAGAAATTTGATCAAACTGTACCATTTTTCGGTTATTGTGGTTATTCTTTTTTATTTTTGTTCATTTGAACTTTGGAAGCGTAATCCTAAATAACATTTCTAGAATCCCAATAAAAAATAATGACACAATTGCCTCAAGTTTCCGAGAATTGAGATTATTTGTTAAACTACGAATTTAAAATTTTGAAGATTCGACGACTTTGACAGGCCCTCCTTTAAAAAAAATGTACTAAAGTGCCGTTAAAAGGCAAGTGGCATTAAAAGTTGGCGCATTTAATCAGAATTCTAAAATGGTACAATACTTGTTAGTTCCATACAATAAAAAAGAGTAAAAAAATTAAAACCTCAAGTAACCCGATTTTTGCTATCTCAGTTAAAATATTTTTGATTCGCACAAGCTCTAGGTAGGTTCTTAATTTTAAGGCAAAATGATGAGAGAGAGGGATAGTGGGTATGTTTGCCATGAGTGAGCGAGACAGATAGTGACACTACGCATTGAGACGGAGATGCGTCGTTTAAACGAGTGCGAATGAAACAGATAGATGTCATACCAAGCAAATGGCTACGCTACCAGTCCGACATCAACCAGTTAGTAAGTTTCGCTCATTTGTCTACTGCGCACATTCGTCTTCGCTTGTGTTGATTTAGTACTGACAACTTTGGCTTCTTTTTTTGGACTTTGATCTTTGTGAATTGGACTTGTTGACAACATACCGGCAACTTTGCCTTCTCTCTAGACTTTTGTGCTGGCATCCTTTTTATCTACCATGCCTACGCGCTACACTTCACAAGCGAAGACGAATGTGCGCAGTAGACAAATGAGCGAAACGTACTAACTGGTTGGTGTCGGACTGGTAGCGTAGCCATTTGCTTGGTATGACATCTATCTGTTTCATTCACACTCGTTTAAACGACGCATCTCCGTCTCAATGCGTAGTGTCACTATCTGTCTCGCTCACTCATGGCAAACACTATCCCTCTCTCTCATCATTTTGCCTTAAAATTAAGAACCTACCTAGAGCTTGTGCGAATCAAAAATATTTTAACTGAGATAGCAAAAATCGGGTTACTTGAGGTTTTAATTTTTTTACTCTTTTTTATTGTATGGAACTAACAAGTATTGTACCATTTTAGAATTCTGATTAAATGCTCCAACTTTTAATGCCACTTGCCAAGGCACTCTAGTACATTTTTTTATAAAGGAGGGCCTGTCAAAGTCGACGAATCTTCAAAATTTTAAATTCGTAGTTTAACAAATAGTCTCAATTCTCGGAAGCTTGAGGCAATTGTGTCATTATTTTTTATTGGGATTCTAGAAATGTTATTTAGGATTACGTTTCCAAAGTTCAAATGAACAAAAATAAAAAAGAATAACCACAATAACCGAAAAATGGTACAGTTTGATCAAATTTCTAGGTTTTTCTTAAAATGCCCATAATTTTCAAACTGCATGGGATAGATTTTTTTTCAGATTTTTCTCGTGATGGTTATGATCAATCCTGTCACCCCGTTTCGGCTTGACGTTGAGTTCTGGGACACCCTGTATAAAATACTGTGGACCTGGCAGACGTTGTCATGGCTAGACAGCAGCGCCACCTACCGGGTCCAATTGTGAATCTAGACCATTCTCTAATACAATGGATCACACACAAAAAAAAGAAACGCAATTGGTCCAGCCGTTTAGGAGGAGTTCAGTGACAAACACATGTACAGAAGAAATATATGTATAAAGATTGTTTATAATTTTCTATTAACACCTTAATAGTACCATAACCCAATCTCAAGAAGATGCATATCAATATATAAACTGTAACTGTTCTATTACACTCAATTTGGAAATGGTTCACCCTAGATAAGACCACGTCGTAGTCATTTATTGAACGCAGGAAACCACAAATATAAAATTAGGACAGTGGTGATGCTTGTGTATATAACATGTCATTGATAAGATAATGGTCAGTATTGATATCAAAATTAGGCAATACAAGGTTGTGTGCCCAAAAACAATCAGCTGATTAAGCCTAACAGTGTGTACAACTGATTATTGTTTATTTGTCAGTTGTTTCCTGTTCTGTGGCATTCTCGCAGTTGACTACTTTTATGTATCTATTCCAAGTATGTAATACAGCAACTATCTATATGGTGGAACAGTGTAACAACTGGGAGCAATAGTAGTATCATAGTAGTTACCCGCTGGACTCTCTCGTGAGTGCAGAGTGCGACGACGGTGTGATGTGTTGCTCGGCCATAGACGACGCTGAGGGACACACGCGGCTGCTTGTGTGGGGCCTGCGCAGGCCGCCCGCGCGCGCTACCTGCCCGGCACCATGCCAGGGCGAGCGCTACGACGCTGTCTCCGCATCCACTGCGCTACACTAACTCACTACCACATCACCTGTCCACACAAGAGTCTCACCGTCCGCTTCGCACTTGCTGTCCGTATTCAACACGTATCACCACACGACAAATGACACACCGCGAAGCTATCTGGAACAAAAGATGAAATACAGTCAGCGATCGAACAATGCTGCGTTACATAAACATTTTAACAATTACCACTACCTGTCACCGAAGCAGGCAAATTAAACAAACTAATAATCGGGCACTAATACACTGATAAATAAACGCAATGATTACTTAGAATTTCGAGACTTTCAAGCAACACGTTTTGTAGAAATTATTGTAATGGATGACACATCAAGGACAGAGCTACGATTTTCGAGTTATTTTTCAATCCATTCTACACAGCTGGCTGGCTGTCATGTACAGTATTGCCATGAAATAAACTGAACTACTACCATTTATTTTCTCAAGGATTGAATAAATGGTAGCTTTTCAGTCATGAGTAGAAAAAAGCATTAAGTATATTAAAATAGTAAATTCGAGGCAAAACGGTCAGTTATGAATTCAGCAATAAATCGATGTGAAGTTGACATTTTGCTACAACAACAACTTGAAACTTGAGGCACCTCAAGTGTCTTTAGTTGTCTTCGACGCGTTTTTATATTAAATATTATGTAACTAGTGGACCTAGCAGACGTCGTCCTGCCCGGACAGGAGAGGGTCCGAGCCATTTATTGAATTCATTTGTTACAAAAACAGTGATAAATGAAGAACCGCAAACTTCACATAAACCATCTACTAAATAGTCCGAACAAAGCCTATACATTTGGTTGGGATAGATGACCCCGTTCTTGAGTTATAAAATACAACGAAAGTGGCATTGATTTCTATGTATATTGATGAATTATATCCATCCGAACGATACATCTTTCTTCTTGTCGTATCGTAGGTGTAAAAATACCTGTTTTTTAGCAAATGGAATAATATGTTTAAGCAAGTGTTCACAGTCAAATTCACGGGTTAGATCAAACTTCTTCTAATGTTACATTTACCAAAATGTATGTTTAATTTTATTATTAAATTATTGATCCATTGAAGCTTCAAAAAATACCCATGAAGAAAATTTTGAACGCGGCAACATTTTAGTAGTTATCGGAATTGTGTAGAGTGCGAGTGAGTAGGAGAGATAACAACAACAAAGCGAACGAAGGAGACAGATTTTCATATTTATTTATATTTTAAATTTGTAAAAATGCCCATTGCCCATGGAATTGAGGACAGAAAACTTCCGCTGAATGTGAGTAGTATTAGCATTATTATTCATGAATTCAGAACATTGGTACAGTTTTTATATTTATATTTGTTTACATAATGAAATGGCTAATATAACGTGGTCATAAAACAAGTTTAGCGTAAGCTTCTATTAAATAATCTGTGCTGGAAGATTTTAAAATAGGTAGGCGGACCACCACCTTTGCGTAGATTCGCGTACAATAAGACTATGACCCAGTATGACCCAAATAGGGACGTCTATTTTTTAAGGAACAGATGTTCCAACAATATTATATTATACAGTCATACGATTCTCCACGTCTATAGCTCGATTTACAAAGTGGGTGTCACTCTAAGAACGTTCGGGATAACTCGTCGATTTGCTATGCAATAATGCAATCGAAAAGTTTCTCTGTATTATGATATCTGCGGTGGATACGCCCATGGAGAAAGAGTTATTGAAAAGCCTGTTGAAGTTGGACATTTAATTTAAATTTGTTAGATACCTACCTAGGTAGTCAGCAGTGCCTACTAATATATTTTATTCTAATCATGATCATGACGTATTTAATACCTAGGTCATAGAATGGACACTAATACCTGGTATTACTATATCTACCCACACATCCTACGCTAAATGGCGAGCAGGAAAACAGAATGTTATTAGTATTAAAGAAGCGTTTACACTACCTACATCTCCCAGAATAGGTAGGTATCTACCTAGTCTCTACGCCTTAGTGCAGAGAGAAAATTAAATCACCAGACCTCTAGGTACCACAGTATCGATTCAATAGCCTCGCAGGACAATGTCACCCTGTGCGCGCGAAATATCTATCTACATCTAGGTAGGTAGGAACGTGCTAGATTTTATTGGTACCGATTCGGCCATTTTTTAGCTAAAGAAAAATAAGTTGGTACCTATTTTTCTTAAGTTGAAAAATGGCCGAATTGTGACGTAAAGTGGGCCTTACCCTTAGGGACCATTGGGATGGGAACTAAGGTAGAAAATGTTTTGCTGTCTACTCGTTTATTTTTAGAGCAAAGCGCTGTTTTTCCTGCCTACTTATGGTAAAATTTTGTCAAGCGGAAGATCGTCAATAAAGTGGGGGGCGCTGCCGCGCTGTAGATCTACCTATAGAGGGTCTGGTTGTGGACATGCAGAGTACGTGCTACTGACATAGATTTTCTGCTAGTTTCCACCTACCTACTTATTGCAAACAAAGATTACCTAATCAGGTACCTAAGAACTTCCACATGCAAGATTGATTGCAGTAATGCACTTAATGGCACCGATTTATTGCTATTATGTTGTTACAATCGTAGAAAATCCTTAACAACAAGCAAGGCCACAGGTAACGAGTGATTTAAAGTTGAATAGTTAGTTAGTCATTACCTATCAAATGTAGCTGGAAGTTGCATCTGTTCGTCTGATCTGTTAAGAATCTCTAGGGAACTTAACCCTAGCCTCTGTCCATAAGGATTTGATGACACGGAAAAACGGCAATGTGCCCAAGGTGATTGTGAAGGTATTGATGTTTCCTTTATTATTATTTTCAAGGCATAAATGAATGTATAACATTTAACGATCAAATTTATCAGTTTCTCGCGAGTTGTGCGCTCATTAAAAATCGTGCATCGCAATTGGCAACACCAGTTTTATAACGATCAAGGACGTCATTGTCTGGTGCTTGACCTTTTAGTCCCCAAATCTACATAATTACTCATAGACAACAATTAAACTCTAACACGAACAATAATTCGAATGGTTTTATGGCCACTTTCACCATTTTAACTGTGCTTTATAGGTGAGTAGGTAAAGATGCAGTATATGAGCTATCTTGGTTCCGTAGGCGGGGCAAAGGGCCAGGGCAGTGGTGAACGACCGCGCTCGGTGTCCGCCGTCCGGTTGGACGGGCGCGGCCGCTCCTCGCTAATATGGAATAAGCTTGAAAATCATTATGTATGTGGAAACTCGATGCAACTATGTGGACGTGTCATACATAGTAAACAGGCACGGTCTTTGTTATAACGGTAGGTGATTAGCAGCGGGCTGACGGCTGGAGTTTGGTGATCAACTGAGCACAGAACTGTGATATCACTGGACCCAGAACCAGTTCACATTAGGTCAGGAGGGTTAGGATAGAAGAAAAGCTTTTACTTAAATCCAAACAAAAAGTTATTAGTCCTATAAATACCTCAGCTTGCGGTAGGAATAGGATTTGATTGTATCTCAAGGTCCTCAAACCTGCTGACCGTCTGTCGGCAGTCTTATATCTTAAACAACTTTTAAAATGTGGGGAAGATGCTGTGATATACTTGCAGCTCTTTCTCTTTGAACAAAGAACCAGGAAAAGAATGACTTAGTCTAAAAATAAATTCCTGCAAAATAACTAAAGTTTATCGAGTCAGCACTTGACAAGGAAATAATGAAGGCAGCTAACCGAGAGACATTAATTAATATGACAATGTGCTAGATGTGGAACTAAACCAGCCAGGAAATAAACAAAACAAACGTCGCGTGCCCAATAAACATAAGGAATAATAAAATGTCTTCAGTCTTGCCGGAACATGAGCAACGTTTTGTTTTGACTCACAGATCTATTTCGGTCAGAAGGTGGCTAAGCTAAGCTTACATGGTACAGTTGGTACTAAAATATCCCTAGTCAAAACAACTTAAAAAAAACGTACCTAATTTGAACGGTAAAAGTAATTCAAACCACCAAGCAACAACAGCACTTGTTCGACAAACCTGTCTATGTACCTAGCTATATAATTCAATCTCATCTCAAAGAATTTGCCGAGGGGGCGAGACAAAACCAGCACTCACCAGGTGCAGTGGCCAGGTAGCTAAATAACAATTTATTCAAGTTAACCTTCCTTTGAACTTGTAGGCTGTTTAACCGACTTCCCAAAAAGGAAGAGGTTCTCAATTCGATTGGTATGTTTTTTTTCATCACTCAGGTATTAATACGACTCCCGAGATGCACCTCAAAGATCTCAGTCACGTGACGGCTTGTTATTGAACTGCGCGTGAGCTGACCAAATAAAAAAAAACCGCAAATCGCCGTCGTCGCCACTCGGCGCAGTAACTAATTTGTTATTCCAACATGACCTTCCTTGACTCTGAACGTTTATCCTCTCCTCGGTTAACAAAAACGTTACCGGCTCATTGTCTTAAAACGTAACATTGGCTCCATATACCTACCTACCTACTGTAAATGTCACGGATGGATTGTTACATTTTTATTGTTTGGATAATATTATGTATTTTATTTGTTACTAGGTGGCGTACGGTTAATATAAAAGAATAACTTGTGCAATCAATTAAGATGAAACTAATTCTGAGTAGGTACTCGACACCACTTGGTATTGTTTGAATTAGTTTTTGATTGATAGGGGATCGTTTATGCGAATATGTGCTTTGGTTGTGGTTTTGTAAGGTTTATTTTGGTGTGATTTCGGATGCGTAACGAGGGGCTGTGCTACAAGGCCGCGGGTCGACAACCGCTGCCTGGTTGCAGCCACGTGCGAAACCAGCTCACCTCGACAACAACGCTGTCGAGCCTGCGGACACCGGACCACAGACTGAAACTGAGCAACAACGCCCATGATACATTTGGGCAAGTATAGACAACACATAATTTCACTTTTTTTATCTGATCAAAATACAGTCCTACAATACCGTGTTGTTTGTAGGTACTTTGTGTGATTGCTTTAAGTAAGTAGCTATTTACTATGGATACTCTTGAGAAACGGAGTCACTCGTCAGTCTAGGGCACAAAAGAAGAACACAACATGAAAAACCCAGTTAGAAAAAAAAAACAAAATGTTGCCTAATAATAAAGTGATAACAAAATGGCTGGTGGTTTCGACCAAAATACATACTAGACTACTTGATACTACGATCAGCTGTTTCAAAATGAATTAGGGTACCCCGGTGGCCGGGCTTACTCCAGGTAGATTTCCGGTTGCATTTTTTTTTAAAAAGGACAAGTGCACCTTTGCTTTATTCAGACAGGAGGGTATTGTAAAAACTTCACAATGGAAGTTCCTAACAACAGTTACGCGAAAATATTTCTTTGTTGGCAGGGGCAGACAGGGGAGCCTGGTCTATGAATAAACAATGAACAACAAATGATTAATATTTTTATAAATTGTAATGAAGAGCAGTGCTGGCCCAGTGGTTGCGGCCAGGACTTACGAACAGTAAGTCGTGGGTTCGAACCCAGGCAGGCGCATTACTTTGTGTAATTTATTTCATCATCACTGCTCTCAAAACGGTGAAGAAAGACATCGTGAGGAATCCGGCCATCGCCCTTAGAATCAAAAAAATCGAAGATATGTGACATCTACCAACCGGCACTGGGCCCGCGTGGTGGATTATCTATTATACTATCCCATCCCTCTCCCAGAGAGGAGGCCTGAGTCCCTGGAGTGGGAACATTATAGGCTGATGATGAAATTCTAATGAAAGAATCATAGACAACACATAAATATAAGGAAAAGAAATCACTCTGAAGTTCTAATTCAAACAGCGCATTTCACTAGTTGATCCTTATGAAAATTGCGAAAATTATTAATGGACGAATGCATGAATAGCCTGCAGAAGTGCAACTAAATCAATGTGCAGTATGATTGGGGTGCACGGTGCACCCTTGGGGAGTCAACGACCGGTACAGAGTGGCGCCCGCGCCCCCGCAAATAAACATACGCGACTTCTCTGGCGCCCTAGCGGTTCAACGACCCCTCAACGAACCCCCTGTAAAACCTATAGCGAGCCAGACAGATCAACTCCCGTTCATAAACAATCGATAGGCGGTACAGACAGGTTTGTAGCTGTCTATCTATCTAATATGATACGCGCTAACTAGATATGTGGGATATCTATAGCCAGCGTAGCAGTCACAGGGGAGTCACGCGATCTTTGTTTTCATGGAGACTGAACAGTTATGGGGAACGGACGTTGTTTGAGTAGATGAAAGTAAGCAATGTGCAAATGCTTATGTTTGATGGTTTGGGGAGTCTTGATTATGGTCTCGATAGTTTACAATACGCGCAATAAGTTAAAATTTAGAAGAAGCAGCCGAGATTCAGTAGGACGGTTAAAAGTTGTCACTATTTCTGTACGGAAGTTGCTGTCTATACGACAAATAAAACGGCGCCGTTCGCCATGTCGTCGAGCGGGCCCAATAAGTTTGTGTGAATGTGTGTCGAAAATATTGCGACTATCCATGTCAGCAAACATGAGTCTTACCAAGTTGCAGCCATGTTACAAAGCGACGATGTAATGCACATGAAGTGTGGAAGTATTAGTGAAGGAGCACGAGCCACAGCGAGCTAGCTGAGGCGAGAGGTACGAAACGCGGTAAGCGTCGACTGCCATACCATGCGCGACTGAAATAAACTGCGCTCAATGAAATCGATTTGTGCATAATAAAGTTCTGTTACAAGTGAATCATTCGGACATTTGCAACGGACATATTAATATTTCATTGTATTCGACTTTCTGATTTGAAGTAAACCGTGCACAGTTAGAAATAGAAAAAGATGGATCGAAGAAAATAACGTAGACTGCACATTCGACATTTAAATATGTCGAATGTGCAGTCTCATTTAGGAAATGCAAACGTTGCACAAATAATGCAATACGGTAAATACCTGACAAAAGAACTTTGTTTTCTGAATGTAGAACATCGCGACAACGGCGACGTTCAGCTGGTAGCCGTGTAACTAATAGCAAATCATCATTAAAGCAAAATAATAATGAATAGACCATATTTGAGCTTGGGGCTTGGGAACTAGAAATCTCAAATAAAATAAGATAAAGCAACTTTAACTCTCGTGCTCTCCACTAGTAAAGAAATGAGGCGAATGACGGCAGTAGTGTGTTTATCTGAAAAACTATAAATATCGCTTTCGGCTCGATACGAGTGGAGAAAGCTATGGTGTTGCAACCGTGTCGGCCGACGTGTAGCCAAAAGGTTTCGTGGCGACAATCTGTGCCTCTTGCATAATTTTCCGCGTTCACCACGATCACGATCAACCTCTGCGCGGCGTAACATCGAATATAAACGATTTCTCCAGTTGAGAAAAATAAAGATTGATTGCTCTCACCGAACTTATTTTTTTCAAAGCATTGCTGCGTCGATTTTAGCCGCGCGGGTTAAAAATCATCAAACGACTCCCGCTCTGGTCAGAGCGGTAGGGAGTGTAAGATGTAGTCCTCTGGTTATCGCGGCCTCGACATAGAGGGCGAAGAAGGAACATGGGTGGTTTTTAGTCAGTAGAAGTCTGACACTCCCTTTCGCTCTGCCCAAGAGCGGGAGGGGTTATTCGATGATTTTACACCCACCAAAAAAAAAAAAAAAAAAAAAAAAAGGGAGTGTAAGATTTCTACTGACTAAAAACCACCCATGTTCCTTCTTAGCCCTTTTGTTTTGTGGGGGTGGGAAATTATCAAATAACCACTCCCGGGACAGAGCGGAAGGGAGTGTCAGACTTCTACTGACTAAAAACCACCTATGTTCCTCCGGCCGCGGTATCTCTTTCGAACAACCCGGAGCCTAGGACTGATTTATGAAGACGCACCGCGGCCTGATTTTAATTGAAACATATTCAGATGTACGAGAGCGTTTACAGGGATGCGATTTTATGCGTGTTTGCTTGCAACGAAGCATTACTTGCGGCACGGTGGAACCCGCAGATGACATCGCAGGATGAACATACTTCGTCCACGGCGAAGCGGCGTGTGAAACGTAGCGATACCCACGACGCAGTACGAGGCGTCGCACGCGGCTTCACACGCGCCGCTTCACGCACCGCTTCACACAACGTGTCTCCGATAAAACAACATCGCACATTGTCATATTTTTGCGCTTGCGCGTGTCATAATGCGCGCCGCAGATTTTTCAATTCCAGGAGGTAATACCTATTTAAAAATACACTATCACTTGAGTACATATTATGCTAATTTGTGAAAAAAAAATGAGGACGTATGAAAAAAAGTGTGTCAGCAAAAAGAACGAGTTCAAGTGTACGGCCGTTTACGCAACTCGCGCAAGTAGGCCAATATTGTATCTGATTCTGCGGGCTTTATATCCAGCGAGGTACTTGCCACACGATGCAATATTATCAAGCATGGGCGACAAGGTATTACTAGTTAGTAGCGTAATTACACCATTATAAACGGGATGTCTTTCTTCTAACTAGCTTTCCCAAGTAAATAGTACCTAATCGATTCTTTAACAACAGAATATTGAAATCTTCCCGCTGAAGCTGGAGCTCCCAGCAACAGGTGAATCATCACCGCTCACTCCTGAAGGTAAGAAGATTCCTCATACAGATAAGTACGTCATTATGTAGACAGAGGGTGTTTTGTTACATTCAGACGTAGAATGCGGACGTATTCCTGAATGTCGGATGTCATGTCAGTAGCGGACAGGTGTTGTGCGCCTATTTCTGTAGCGGTGTAAAGTTACGTAAGTGCTGTATCCACGTGATGCCTACACACAACAATCCAATGGACCATGTGTAAACAACACAGATTCACAGATATTTTGTTTATTTTATTTCGATAATATTATGAATTTAATGTTGTGTTGTTATTTATTATGAGTTAATTTAAATATTGAAATTGCGTAACTAACAGCGCCAGTGGGACTGTGTCACTGTGTTGTTTGAATTTTAAGAAGGCCAAAAATTGCAATATATTGCTTCGAACTTTTTCGCATTATTCGATCAGCATTGAAAATTTACAACGCATGGAAATCATAAAACTAGCTGATCATTTTCCATGAAAAATGCTGGACTTCGCTACGATGATTAAGATTTTTAAAGCCTTTGAAGAAAATGTGAATCTTACTGATAAAGCTGAACATGCATTTAGTATTTCCAAAAACGAGCCCAATTAGTTCGTTTCGATTATTTAACTAAGAACCGTTGGGAGTAGGAACTATTGTATCGAAATATTTAATTACTAAACCTTTATGAACAAGGCAGTGGAGAAATGTCCAGCGGCTCGATAAACAAAGAAAACTCACGTGCATAAATAGTTAAGTTGTAAGTAATATATCATTGGTTGCAAAAGTTTGTTCAAGATAGGTAGGTATATGACATGGTACTTGCGGTCGGCGTCGGACTGGACACTAAAGTAGTTTATTGAGGAGGTTCTGTACCGCGATCATCAATAGCCCATTATGCTCTAACCGCTAAATCAAACAAGTGTTATGTATGAGTTATAGCCTTGTCCTCATTTACACGTATCGAGTTTGAGCAATTTTTAATGGTCTTGCAACCACAAAATAATCGTTTGCTTTCTACAGTACAAACAAAAGTAAAAGTCTTGCAGACCCCAACCAGCAGGGCTATTGCGTATCTTTTAAATGACAGTGGCTATCATATTGTCTATGGATTAACTGTCAAATTGGTTATGGTTTAGTACAAAATGGAACCATTTGGCAGTAATTGATAGGCACTATAGGTTAGCCACTGTCATTTAAAAGATACGCAATAGCCCTGCTGATCAGACAATCAATCTTGGGGTTTGCGGGTTTTTTTAATTATTTTTGTCTCCGTGCAACTACGCTGCAAATAGAATAAGTGAGAGTAAGAATTAAATAAATAAAGCTCCACATGATAACGCACATTCCATTTTGTAACAAAGGAAAAAGGTTTACGCAGACTACTACGCAGTTGCAAGCAACTGTGTACCCTACAGGGTTGCAGGGTTGACATATTGTTTGACAAAGAACGTAGCAAATTAATATTTATAATTTCAAAACTGTTTGTTATGTCCCTTGGAATCTAATCTTTAAAAACAGTTATCATCAAAATAAATACGGCTGAAGCGATTTGTGTAATGTGTATGAACGATAAGAACTACAATCTTTACCTACATTTTCTATCAATGTCAGTGGGTTAACCGTTCACAATAACAGGAATATAAATGAAAGAATAAAATTGTTGTTTAATGCATGTAAGTGGCACTGCTGCATTGTAACAGACGGTAATGAGAGGTGTCGGGGAGCCGAGTCCGGGCCGCCCGCCGCCGTCGGATCGATACGACGCGGCCTGCCACCGCCACTGCCCTGCCACCTTCTACCCCTGCCAATCACCAGACCCCGCTCAGCTCCAGACAGACCAACAAAACTGTATAAGTAAAGGGGAATAACGGACGAATTACGTTTTATACGGATACATAAAAAGCCGGACAAACGGGATTTTAGAAAGACCTAATTCTTCCAGAAGCAGAACTACCCGACAACGACTTATAACTTGTGTTCAATATTAATCATTATCTCGAGGGGCCTGTCGTTAAACAGAGGCCCGAGATGTGCAAGAATACTCACTTAGCATAATAAATGCTGACATGATACATAAATGTAATGAAACCGTGGTTTCCGTTGACACAGCCAGTTACAACGTAGCGCTGGCTATTTTAGGTATACCGATGTGAATTCGGTTCACAACTCCACACTCAGCAGAGGTAAACAAAATGGCTGCACCGCGAACGATAAGTTATCGTCTCGCGAGATACGTCGGCGAGCGTAACGCAGAATGGGAAGCGGCTGCACCCTGGCGAAATTCGTCTTGACTATCATTCGATGCCAACAGTTGAGTGCTCGAGTTCGATAATATTCAACGGTTGCTGTAAAAATTCAATAACGACCAAAACAATTTCACTCAAATCCGTCGAGCGCACCAAAACAGGAGGTAGTTTGTTGAGTTGAGTTAGTAAGTCATAATATAGGTGATTCCGAATCCAGGCTAGAAAATCGCCAAAGCACCAACGTTTATCAAACTTAGTAGAAGTACAACTAACTCTAGACAAGGAAAAAATTACGTGTGTGATACGAAGATGAAAATACGGAAAAAGAAAACGCTAAGGCAACACTTCGATAACCAATTTCTGCAAGAGATATTCACCGCTGCCCTATACTTTTCTGGATGTATTCTGCAACCGTGTCTCGCCCGCTCCCATTTTAGCCTGGCAGACTTGCTGCCTACATCGATTCGCGATACCGGTCTCGAAGTGTAACTTTACAATCCGGTCTGCCTTATTTTTAATATCATACGCTGCATGGCCATATGCTAGATGCATAGGGCCATGACTGAATTTCTGAGACTTGGTAAAGACCAAATATAATTATAAGCTTTTAGACAGATATTTCTCAGTCGGTTGGGTTCTTCAGTTGTTTAGTTGGCTGCTATATCTGTGTGCTTACCTCGTAAGTACCAATGTACAATGTACTGAACAACGTATCATGCAGCATCCCGGCCCAGCAATAAAAACAATTCTCATAAACGCCCTATGTACATTACAAATTATGAATTATATACATTTAGTTTAGATGCTACATGCATCTAAACTAAATGTATATATCTTTTAAATTATAGTGCCAACGGTCATTTGGCGTGAATGGTATGATTAGTTGTTACTTTATGAGGAATTTTCACAGCTGAAATTTGGGAGAAATTATAAGGCCGCCATTTTTGCCACTTTGCCACCAATTTAGGGAACACGCGTGTAAAAATCTTAATTTATTCAATACATCTTAGCTTATTTTGTTCCCAAAATAAGATAAATTGAATGATAAATACATATTTTATCGGAATTAGTATTTATCTTAGTTCAATACCACAATGTTTTTTACTTCTTCGTAAATTAAAGATCATTGTGTTAATGATTAGTAATACGTAACTAAGGATTTGTTTTAGATTGAAGAATTCTTGCCTCCAGCAGAAGATATTGGGAGCTGAGTATCGTCCTGAACCTTAGAAATCTGTGTTTGTAAAGTCAGTCACACAGCAGTGATAACAGTATAGGAGATGGTGCAAGGTTGAAACCACTTTTTTATTTGTTATGAAAAATATACATGTTTCTTTTCTTAATTTAATTTATTTTATAATGTTTAGATAAGAATTATTTGTAATACTTAATTTTTATTTTAAGTCAACGGTTTATAATTTTTTTGGATTTTATTATTTACATTTTGAGAAAGTACGTACCAAAATGCTAAATATGTTAACATTTAAATACTTATAATAAAACTAATTTGTGACTTTTTCTCCTACAAATAAATAAATACTTATTCATTGAAATAACTTTCTTTTATTACTGAAGATTATAAAAGAAAGTTAAAGATCAACGAAACGCTCAATGTGCATTTAAATGAAAACGAGATATCAACTTAAAACAGGCTGTTATATGCCTTTCCTACCTAGAGTACACAGAAAAATATTTGAAAAAATCTAGGTAGTGCTTTTTCCTAAAAAAAAGTAGTTTAAAATATCTGGGCTGGAACCATGTTAGGGGATATTGTTTATTGTTGTAAGATAAGCTATACACCCAATGTGCATTGGGTGTTTGTTTAGCTCATCTTGAGAAATTTAGGGCCTTACGAAATTATAGCAAAAGCTTCCTCCAACCGAACAATAAGAACAGCATAAATATATAATTATGATAAGGTCGGTAAAGCCGATAGATGTTTCGGATGTGTTTTTAGTCATCTCGATGTGTTCACTTTTAGTGACACATATTATGTTTAAAAAATGAAAGATAATTTGGCGAACAGTACAACTTCCCGCAGCCCCGACGGGCGTCGGTCCTTACGGGCCCTTCCTATTCATATATACCCCTTAACGTCGACTTAGAAAACTGTGATTGTTATTACGTTTTTTGCCTGTGGTGGTAATTTTAGTCAACTTAGCAAAAAAAAACTTACTATTATCAAGTTGCAGAAAAACATTGCACAGGCCTACATGGTTTTATGCGACTGGAATCGTGTCATGTCTGACTGGTGTGACACACATACTGCTTGCAATGGCACCAGCTCCATTTTTTCAGTAACAATGAAAACATGTTACTAATGTTACTATGCAATCATTGCTGCATTGTTTACAATCAATATCAAGTATAATACAAGGTGTTTGTCTGTAATTATATGTGTATAAATCCAAACGTAGTAAAGTTAAAAAAAAAAAGTTAGGTACGATTGACTGTACATAGCACGAATTAACTCGATATACTTCAGACATACCTTTCCTTTCAAGATCCACGACAAAACATCCCGCGATACCCAATCGAAGGGATGCCCTCAAGGGGGTGTTCTCTCACCACTTATACCAAGGGATTTTGTAGTATAGCCTTATCAAGCGTCTAAATACTTTACGGTGGGCTATGCTGACGATATAACCATAATAATAAACAGCATATACCATAATGCTATGCAACCTTATGTGTGTCGAGCCTTGAATACAGTAGAGGGTTGGTGCAAGGAATACAAACAGTGGTGGCTGAAAATATCTGGTACCCTGAAAAATGATTCCTGGACGAAACACACTCATAAAACAAGATGTAATTAAAGGACAGCCCATGGTGGCAGCACCTCGCTCTAGAACCCAGAAAACACACTACTTTCAGAAGCACTACACAAAGACTACAATAGAGAGCACACAGCGGAGCTGTGTGATTACACACACCCAAAATAGCTAGGGATTTACACGGATGGATTAAAAACCGCCATCTGACAGGTGTTGGAGTCTTCTCAGAAGACCTATGTACATTAAAATATCCAGGCCCCTTGGAATGGTCAACAATGAGTATCAAGCTGTATATCTAGGCATTTTCCAATCAGCACACGCCATAAACGTCACTGATACCCCATTTGTATACACTTCGACAGTCCCTCATTTCTTCAATCCTTAAGAAGAAATGAGATCACATTGGTAACGTATTCAAGGGAATGCCGTAGAATGCTTTACAGTACTAAAACAGCAACGCAGTAACACTACAATTGAATAAAGGACACAGTGGATCACTTGGAAATGATGCAGCTGATGAACTTGCCACAAGAGGTTTCAACACGAAAACCTTAAGCCCTGAACCCATTGTGTCCATTCCTTTCAATCAGCTAAGAAGCTGGTAAAAGGATCACACTCAAACGCAAGCAGAGCAGTGGTGGACCTTAGCACCAGGATGTAGGCAATCCAAGGATGCTATGCGGATGTAGGCGATCATTACTGGACACTGCTCACTGAATAAGCATTCTCACAGTCTAGGTATCACTGACATACCTCTGTGCACAGCACGCATGGTGGCAAACAGAACAGTGGGGCATGCACTCCTCGAGTCACTCTGATCTCATCTGAAAAGACTGGGAAGTTTGACCTGCTTCAGAAGGGAGGTGGGCTGGTTGGAGAAACCACTGCGATGCCAACACCTTCCACCTTTGTTTTATTTAATCTTCTTTAGACTAACACACTGCCATTCTTTAAACTCAATCTTCTTGTCTTCAGACTATTGAAAATATTTATCTACCATACCTTTCTCTTTCCGCTCTGTTTTTTACCTCTGCACAGCTATACCAATGAACCTAAATGTATTTAGACAGCTATAAAACCTAGGACCTGGAGAAGGCCATGGTTGTTGCACTTGTTATCCTGGGCAATAAGTTACCAATTAGAATTTAGAATTCTGATACAATAGGCATGACGAAAGATTTTGAAATCCCCTTCCGTAATGTGGGTACATCTTTTTTATTTACGAAAAAACCTTTATTTCAGTAATAAAGTAAAGTTTAACGAAGATATAAGCCATTTTTGAAAAAAAAAATAAATAGAGCGCGAAAACAGCTCGCAGTGTCATGGCGTCGGGTCTGACGTCACGCCTATGTAAACATGGAAATGTCAAAGCGCAGCTAGAGGAAACTAAAACAAACATTACCATAATTCGTGTGTTAAAAATGAATAACAAAGTTTATAAGTGGTGTGCGGTGCCTCAGTGTAAAAACACATCAATAGCAATAGTTTTAGCATTACATTGAATGCCAAAAATGTTGTCCTCTGGACCTGCATAGCTGACCCGGTGATTATGATAGTAGGTTGTTACTATGAGAAAAGATACTAGTACATGCTTTGTAGTTACAGAAATTTACTCCTTTTGTTGGTTATTAACTCAGTAGCAAACTTTTATTACAAGTTGCGAAGGAGCTAACCTCAAAAATAAACTGACAAGTTTATTGTAAAAATAACATATGAAAGTGAAAATAAACTAAACTCCTACAAGCTCAAAACGAGTTAAGCTCAAAATTCTTTATTTGACCCAAGGAAATCGCCCAACATCAGTAAATCTATCCTGGGCAAATTTGAACTGTTTGCTTTTACAAAGCCTGATTCCATTGCTAAACATGTTCACAAAGTATTGTAGTAACAAAAAAAATATCCAAATGCGTAATCGGCAACAAAACAACACAGTGAGCCAGTGACAGCTAGTGATGTTTACATTGGCGTGACGTAGTGCGCTATGATTGGTGTTTCAATCAAAATGGCCGATATCAGTATTTTAATCTTTTATTTTATTAAAAATCTTACTAATCTTAATTTTTTAAATAAAACTAAATCAGTGTTTTAAATTCTTCTCGTATGTAATTTCCCCTAATATCATTAAATCATTGATTCTTTGACTATGTCGTCACGCCTATTGCAGACAAAGCCACAGGTAGCCCAGTCTGCTAGTACAGAATCAAAAGACACACTCTAGCCAGTCAGGCCGTCAACCACAACACATGGCACGGTCCATTTTGTTATCATCGCATGAACTACTACTATGCAGCTCATGATACCAGAAAAAACCAATATAATAAATGTAGGATTGGCCATCACAGGATCCATACTGACTAATTTTGTATGACTTGGCTTAACCCATAAAATAAAATTATCCTTTCTAACGTGTCTTGTTGACTATCTCTTGGTCTAGGTGGTGGTTGCAAGCCCGACTGCTGTACATGTGGTTTTGGGTAACATTTCCAGGTTGGGGAGTGTTTTTCCATCACGAATTTCTCAGTAGCAACCATGGAGTCTGGATTACGGTAATAGGCTTGCTACCGATTTATTACATGAGACTTAAACATATGGCTGCACCTCTGCCTAACCATTTGGGGATTACAAGAATGATGTTATGTTATGTTGTGTGATAACTAAAATGTGTCACAACTAAAATTATCATCTGATCATTAATTATTGTTTTTGCAAGAGGTCACACCTTATTTTGTTTAAAAAATATAAAGCCACCTCTACTCATCATATCATAACAATGAAAGCTTTTCAAAATATTTAAGAATTAAGCCATCAGAAATACTATAAGCTTCAGACAAAACTGATTGATTCAGGAAAATAATTAATCAGTAAAAACAAAACAAAGGATTATTCATGGCAAACATTTAAATAACATATTTTAAACTTTCCATTGTCATAAGAACCATATTATGTTGAAATCTTCAATATCACAGTGAATGAAAAGCCAAATCTTTTGTCTGGAACGATTTCCATTTTGTTCAAGTAAAATATTCTCCATGTTGCAAGAAGATAGATGCACTGTGTACATGTAGGTAGGTAGGTACATAACAAAATTGAGTAAGGTCTCGCAATAATCCTTTACAGATAAATGAGGAAGTATTTCGAAGCCAGGAGATTTATCATGACCTTCCAATAATATGTATTCTCCACGACACAAACGTAGGTAATCGTACAATTTTATATAAAAAAAATCATTAAATAAGTTTTCAATCACCATTACAATAATCAAAATACTTACGTTTTCATGAAGTCCCGTTGCAGCAATGAAATGGGCACAAAAACTTAGCCCTGGTGGCCTAAATCAACACATTGTAATGTACCTCAAGTAAGACGCAGAATAAAATCACTAACGCAGTCCATTTAGCGAGAGTGATGTTTGACAAAACTTCAAATCGATTAATTTTTCTACACTACATGAATTTTCAAGAATGTTATTAATTTCACATTCGGATCACAAAATGTCACTGACCTAAGATGAAATGACACTTTTTAATTTTGATTCATACTGATTTTCACAAATTTTCAAGCGCTTGGAGAACAAAAACAGCTGGTTCCTCATTTATGTTTTTTTTCTGCCACATACAGCAAAGCAAAAGCATTGACTGCCTTCTTACGTTCAAAAACCGAGTTTAACCGGAAATTTTACGGTAAAAATTAATTGTTTTTGGCGAGATTGGTTTTTCAGTGTAATTGTTATTACTAAATACTCAAGAAAAAAGTAGCATATAATTAGCAAAAAACGTAGTAAAAAATAAATCACCTATTTGCTTAAAAGGTCTAAGGTTGACTTTATTCAGCATGCAGAAAAACATTTATTCCACTTTTTTATTAAGAATTTAATTTAGAATAGATAAGTAAGTATCCCGTGCGTCTCGCACCCTGCGGGTCCCCGCAACCTTCACCAGGTCACCGGTCCACCCAGCGGGAGGCCTTCCAACGATACGGCTTCCGGTTCACGGAAGACGTTACGCACGGGACCGGGCATTGTGGCGACACCTGGGGTAGGCCTATGTCCAGCAGTGGACGTCTTTTGGCTGAAATGATGATGATGATGATGATGATGATTTAGGTATCTAGACAAAATTTGGTGTTATATATTGTGGAAACATAATCTCCTCCTTTGTTAAACTCAGTTAATAAAAACGTTACTTTCCGACTTTTAACAAAAAAGGCAGAAAGTAAGAGAACAATAGTTGTGAACTCCTTCTCTGGTGTGACTTGTGAGCATGATAGAAAGGCTCACAAGCCTTTTAAAGCAGTTGGGCATCCTCAGTGAATATGAATTCAATACCAATACAAACCAAAACTGCTTTCATGTGATCTGGGAAACAAAAGATTAAGTGACATAATATATCTTCATTTATTTAATTCATAATAATTAAAGAAATACATTTAAGTCTCTGCATATTTCGCGGTTTTTTTCTTCATCTGTTTGTTGAAGAATTCCTATGTAGTCGTCTTCTTTAGATAGGCATAAGTTTTTAAGAATTTCTGAAGGTGAAGGCATACTCTTATCTTGTATAGGTATGGAGTCTATCAAATCGTCTATATTTTGGTGGAACATGCCATCATCACTCTTGTCCGATACAGCTGTAGGTTCTGGATTGGGAGACTTACTGCAGACTCCATTTTCATTAAAATATTCAGCAATCAACGAGAAATGTTCGGATTCCATGTCCTCCAGTGACAACTTTGCTCCGGTGCGTACTAACTCGGCATTTGCTTCAGAAACATCGTTGTAATTTAAATTTTTAATCTCTTTATCGGGTGACTTTATATTGGGTTCATTATGTTTCTGTTTCAGTTTTTCCACAAGTTCCCCTGTTTGTCTCACTACTGTCCCAGGTGGTTGAGCTTGGCATTTGTGAGTTCTCTGTGATACCTAAAATAACAAATATGTACATAGTTGTATATTAAATTATGGAGGGTACTTTTCAGATAGTAATTAAGATTTGGCGGGGCAGCTAAACCAAACCAACAACAAGAATTCCACAGTAGCCCTGAATCGATATAACTAGTCATGGGGAGATACGTTGATCGGCAGTGGGATGAAGCAGGCTAAAAGTAGGTAACTAAAGTTAATATATACTTACTTTGTACCGAAAACTTTTTTGGCAAGCAGTACATTTGTATGGCATGACACCTGTATGTATGCGCCTGTGTACGAGATACGAAACTCGTTGACGAAAACATTTACCTGTAAATTTACAAAAGATTCTGTTTATGACAATCGATATCTAAGAACTCATTCTTTTTAGTAAATGAGGAAAATAACTGTGAAACTAATAATAGCGCAGGTATAGTTAGTCCTAAACATCGCCATTGGTTGAAAATTTCAAATGTATTTTTGTTATAAAATAGCTTGACCTTATTGGTCAGATTTGGAATTTATGTCCTAGCTAGGCTGACGTCATCGACATTGACCTTCAACCGACCTTCCCCATTGTAAATTTTTGGTGTTCTTACCACAAGTTTCGCATGAGAAGGGCTTTTCTCCCGTATGGATACGTTGATGATTGTGAAGCGTTGATAGCTCTTTAAAAGCACGTCCGCAGTAAGTACATGTATGAGGTTTCTCATCGTTGTGATAGAGAAGATGCTTGTGATACGACTGCTGAAATGTAAACGTTTTGTTACATTGTGCGCACGCGTATGGAGTTTCGCCTGTAACAAAAAAGAGTTTTAAGTAAAAAAAACAAACAATTTTTCTTTGCTAAGTGGTTTTCCAATACCCTATGATGATGAAGCAGATTAGAAAGCATAATAATTATTATTTTACGAATGATTTAAGGAGTTATCGTTTGAGTTAGCCAATGTGAATAGTTATTTTACCGAAAATGTAAAGTCGACCTCATTATTCCCTTACCTACTATTATTTATAATAATTCCTAGTAAAATAATACCATAAACTATAATTTCAACAGAAAATATTATGGGGTCGACTATTATCATGTAGCGAAAATGGCTTAGAAGTCATAATAAATTTCTTTTGCTTTCTAAGTAAAATTTAAATTATTCTGTTAGTACGAATTACCTCAACAACTAACACCAATTATTATTATAACCTGTATGAAGACGTTTATGTTTCTTCAGGAAATATTTGGTCGTGAAACATTTACGGCATACTTCACATTGCCATTGTTTATTATCATTTCTTTCCAAATGAGACAATTTTTCATCCTGTAGTTCAGCGTTTCCTCCAGCAGTTTTATGTGTATTAGCATTAGAATGTGAATTTCCTGACAAAAAGCCGAAATGTGCTACCCTCAAGTGAACCATTAAAGAACCTCTCATTTTAAAGTTTTTGGGGCACAAATGACAGTGATAACGAGTAAAAGTTTGATTGGAATTTTCGTCAATATTGTGAATTAAACACCTGTGCATTCTCAAAATGTTGGCATCGATAAACTGTAAGCCACAGATGTTACAAGTAGTGTTTGTTTGTACTAATGTCGCTTCCGTTTTTACAAACATTGCTTCACCACCTTCAATACATTCTTTGCTTCTTGATATATCTAACACAGGAACTGTGTTTACAGATACCACTGGTAATTTCGGATAAATTTTCACGAATTTTACAGGAGCATTTGATGCAGATGACGGAGTTTTATTTTTAGCCACCGACGTTTTAGGTTTCTTCTGCTGCGCCGCCGTGGATTGATATTTTGTGTTACATTTTTCATTTAAACCTATTAATTTTTCTTTTTCATTGCCTCCTTTTCTTGTTAACAGTTTCACATGGCTGAACAAGTGTATCGTAAGTTTGTCCAATCCAAATACTTCTTCCTGACATACTGGACATAGCATTTTGTTTGTTGACACATTTATTAATCTGTCTCTTAATGACTGCACTGATTCAAAAACACCAACATGAGCACAAATTGGACAAGGTAAAGAAGCTGCATCAGCACTCATTCTAATAAGAAAAAAAAAACACTTCCTCAATTATGAGGTTATTGAAAACTAAACAGAGTTAGCACGACACATGCGTGCACGATAGCGCGAAACTAAAGCTCTGATGAGTTATTTTTGGATGCTACCATTGACGCTACGTACCTAAATCTTTTGGCGGGTTTTCAAGATATTTTATAACACTAACTTATGAATTTTGAGAAGCTGTTAAGATACTTGTCTCGTTTTGTTTATGAACGAAAAAATGTGTTAAGTTACTGATGATTAATTTACACTTAGATGAATAAAATAATGGTGCCTAGCTGTTTCTAAATAAGTGATTCTGTTTAACAGTTAAGCAGCAAACATATCGCTCTTAAAATGAGGCCTGGGTTCGATTTCCAGGTCGAAAAAGTATCTTTGGGTTTTTCCATCAGTATCAACTTTTTAAATGCGAGCCCAATGTCTAGTCATTTTCTGGAAATAGTCTCGGCACTCTGATAAACGGGATTAAAAATGAACAGTTGATATACATGCATACATAAACTCACTTCCCATAGGGGTAGGTAAGCACCACAGATATAATTGATATTTTTTATTAGCTGTTGCCAGCAGCTCCGCCCACTACAATTCGAATCCCACAGGATAAATCGAGATAAAACTATCCTTTGTGTTAATCCAGGTTATAAACTATCTGTATACCAGGTTTAATCCAAATCCGTTCAGTAGTTTTTACGTGAAAGTGTAACAAACATCCATACTTGCGAACTTTCGCGTTTATTTATTATTTATTTATATTCCCAGATAAACGCGAAAGTTCCACTCTTACACTCCTCCTCCGTGTTACACTCGTGTCGTGTTCCTCCGTGTTACACTCACGTCGTGTTCCTCTGTGTTAAGAGAAGAGGTTAAGACTATGGAGTGGGACTATGGGTGTAGGACTTCGTCCTAAAGTAATAATCGGAACTTTACGGTTTATCACATTTCAATTCTTTTTTAAAAAGCGGTATTATCAAAAACAACACTTGAAAGACCTCTAATAATTAGTTTATTAATCTATGCTTACTATTAAACTCTTTGGACCTCTGCCTCTTTCCTTCTGTCACGTGAATGTCATTTGTTATTGTTTGAAAAATGGCGGTGAATTTGTTTGGTAATATTATTGGCCATGATGCCTAGTGATATACAATACATTTTAAGATATTGATTTAACAATACCTTGTTACTTAGTTAATTCCCTTTTGGCTGGCATTTAGTTTATTTTGTATTATTCCTTAATTTATATTTTTTGCAAAAATGGCTGAAGGAGGAAAGCCTCCTGGCTATATGGCGCAACTTTTAGATGCTTTGGGATGGAATCAAGGCACCAGAATTCCATTAGCAGATACAAAGAACCAGGAACTGGAATCTCTGTTAATTGAACGGTATGCTATGCCCTAAACATGAGAGTATCCCAGAAGGAGCATTTATAATAAATAAATAAATAAATAATAATATTTTATAATGTTGCACATTAATTTTTCAGGCAAACTGAGTTACAGCGCCTGAAAGAGGCCCTCATTTTACAAACCCAAAAACGCGATGATCTCAACAGTTACAAGGACCATGTCCTCACAGAGTATCAGGAGAATACTGTAAGTGTAAACAGAACTATTAAAAAGCTTGAGATTGAACTACTCCAATTTAAATTATTGTACCTATTCAGTCTGACTTTTTATGAATATAATATACACCATTGTGTATATTATATTCATAAAAAGTCAGACTGAATTACTTTTTCAAGTGTTGTATTATCGTTATTTTTGTTTATTACTGTAAATATGAGGACAGGAAATAGTTTATATAGATTGATCGCAGTCTTAGTACCAGAGCCGGTCTACCCAATATTTATTTTCTTTGGTATTGTTTGTTGTGACATTGACCTCTTTGAGTTATGAGTGGAGCTTCATGATCACTGACAAATACTTGCACTGAGTGGACAGGTCCACTTAAATCTGTGAGTGTGTGGTTCTTTCATCATTATGCCTAGACCTTAAAAGAGACCAGAACCTCGTGAGTTTGCTTTGGCTGTTTCTTCTCAGAGTAGTCAGGTATGAAACACCCCAATTAAGTTTATTTGTTAAAACCTATTCACCAATTAAACACCATCTATCATTCAATAATGTTTTGTTTTAAACCCATTTGAATATTTGTTTTTAGCGTCTACTATTTGCACACAAGCAGCAGATGGAGCAGGAAGTAAAACTAAAGCAGTTGAGTGTGAATGAGGCAGACTCACTTGACCGAGGTGTGGTCGAGACTAGCAAGCAGAGCAGAGACATTGAAACTAGAATCAACAGGTTTCAAAGTAATGCCTGAATGCTTCACTCCTTTTAGTTTGATAATACATTCATATCAAATTACCATATGAAATTGTGATAAATGTCACTTAGTACACACACACAATTTTTGCTTTTCAAATGATATCTCATGTATGAACCAGTATTATGAATTTAATACACACATCTAAAAGCAGAAGCATATACTGAATAAGTGTGATTAGGACTCGCACTTGCACCAAAGGTTCTGTATTAAACAAGAAAAACTAGGGTTTTCAGTTTTATTCTCCAGTAGTGACATATCCAGAAACATTAGATTTTATTAATAACCGATGAAATAACCATTGTCTAACAAAACAAATCTAACGAAACAATTTAAAAACAATAGCAGAAGTTTACATGCTAACATAGCCATTTGAAATCCTGTTTCAGAACTGATCTCTGATCTCTTGAAAAAGGCTGATACTATGAAGGCTGAAGTGTGTGGTGAGCGTGGAGCCCTGGAAGAATGGCGAGCGGCCCTCGAGAGATTCGCTTGTGACATTACGGCTATTGAACAGTTTACTAAGCTGGATCTTTCCAAAGCAAAGGTAATAGGGTATTTCACCAAAAAAATCTATATAGCCCGTCTGTTAGATTATCGAAAAATATTGGATAATTTGATATAACAAAAACTACGTATTTTTTTGTTACCTATATCAAATTAATTAGAATTGACAAAATAAAACGTGTCAAAGATCATTTTTGACGTCACTTGGGTAAAAAAGAACTAACCTTGTGACGTCACACGACTTTGACGCGACTTTTCGAAGCACTGTATCGTCTTCATATTTTTTCTAAGTGAAAAAAGAAAAAATACGTGCCCATTAGTTATTGAAAATCTATCTCACAGTCCGTGAGATAGATTTTCAAAAACTAATTCAAAATTCAAAAATTAGATATTTTTAGTGAAATACCCTATTAATATAAAAACAGCCGCTCAGATAAATCGTCAGATTAAGCAGCGCTTGTTTATGTTGGTCTGTGGATGGATGACCACCATGACAGAGTTTCTTCTGTGCCTCGTAGCAAGGGGTATCATATTACCCAGTATTAACTGGATTTTGGAGGTCAGATAGGTACTCGCTCCATGTA
This sequence comes from Diarsia rubi, assembly GCA_932274075.1. Taxonomy (NCBI): domain Eukaryota; kingdom Metazoa; phylum Arthropoda; class Insecta; order Lepidoptera; family Noctuidae; genus Diarsia; species Diarsia rubi. The sequence continues at coordinate 9,452,081 of OW026414.1, forward strand.
AAATACTGGTATTCGGCTGCATCTGGTTGGATTGGAAGCTGACCCTAACATAGGAGAAGGCTAGGCAGATGATTATGCTTTTGCACTCTAAAAAGTTCCAAACCCAAACCCCAATTCTGGGTTAAGCTTGTAGCATGTTTACTTTGTGTGTGCGATGAAGAATTATTATTTAGTTATTCTTCTTCATCATCATCAATCTCTCGCCGAACCCAAATGAATAGGGGATCGGACTGAGTCAAAAAAATATGATTCTGTTTAGTGCGTCAGTTAGATATCGAAAAATATTGGATACGCGTTTTTTGTTTAATTGTTTTATCAAATTAATAAAAATTGACGAAGATAAAACGCGTCAAAGATCATGAGTGGGGGGGGGGGGGGGGACGTCACTTGTAGGTAAAAAATGTACTAAAATGTGACGTTTTCGAGAAGTTCATGAGGTTTCGATTTTTCGAAGCACTGAATCGTCTTCATTTTTTGTTTATGTGAAATAAGATAAAAATATGTGTTGTTATCAATATTTTTTTGGAAATCTATCAGAGGGATGAAGATGAAGTTATGTGTAACAGGCATTGGAGACAAAGCGACAGAAGCTGAAACTGGAACATGATCGCATGCACGAACGATTGGTGCAGCTGGTGTCCAATCTCAGCGCAGAGGAACGCGCTTGCGACAGGATTTCTGTTCAGGTAGGTAACACGTTAATCCTAGCACTATGAATGTGAAAATGAGCTTATTTGTCGCGGCTTCGCGCTTTGGCAGCTAAATTGATTATTTGATTGCCATAACCTGTAGTAACCAAGATAGAAGTTTCTATCACCACCTCCACGAGTGTAAAACCACCATCTAATAGTCACAATTGTGAAACGAACTCTTCGTCCAACCAAACAATTAGTCTATGCTTTCACGAGACATTGGTCCATAACAGCTGTCAGCTGTGAGATGTGGGTGGGACACGCTTCTGACCAGCAGTAGAATGGGATATATATAAAAAGACTAGCGGACCTGGCAGACGTCGTCCTGCCCGGACTGCAGCGTCACCTACCGGGTCCAATTGTGTATTCAACCCATTGAAATAACCCCAGAAAACAAAAAAAAACATAATCTGTCCAGCCGTTTTGGAGGAGTTCAGTAACATATGTACACATGTACAGTAGAATTATTTATTTAAAGAGTAGCGGATAGCGGACCTGTCAGACGTCGTCCTGCCCTGACAGCAGCGCCACCAATTGTTCAATTGTAAATCTAAGCCATTTTCGAATCTACGAACACATACAAAAAATTTCATCAAAATCGGTCCAGCCGTTTAGGAGTTCAGTGACATAATTATACAGATACATGTGTGTATGTCACTGAACTCCTCCTAAACGGTACAGTACAATTATATATATTAAGATAGAGAGATAGTCCTGTTTGTAAGAAATATCACCCTGTAGGTGCAGCGGATTCTAGTTCTTAATTTACGACATAGATGTCGCTAGTAGTATTATTGTCAAGTTGATCATTTTCGTTCCACTATAGTATGGCTGATGAATGTCGACAGGTAGTCCAGGGCATGGAGGAGAGGAAACAAATCATGAACATGTGGACATCTGCCGTCGAGAACTTGAGGCTGCGTGACAAAGATATCCGGCACATTCGAGAGGTAAATACTTATTGTTTAAACGGTTAAGGAAAACATCGTGAGGAAACCGGAATGTCTTAGAACAAATAAAAATCGAAGACAGTGACATCTGCCAACCCGCACTGAGCCCACGTGGTGGATCCCATCCCCCTCATAGAGAGGATGCCTGAGTCCCTGCAGTGGCGCTTGCCTAGGTTGGTCTGTGGATGGGTGACCCATTACATACCGAGTTACCTCCGTGCCTCGGAAAGCATGCTAAACTGATGGTCCCGGCTGCCATATCTTTGGCAGTCGTAACAGGTAGAAAGTGACCTGAAAGTCTGACAACCAGTCTTACCAACTTATTTACAAGAGACAGTCCCTCAAAACACCTACCTTTCGACACTTCCTTGGGTTTTAGCTGGAAAGAAGAAGTGGCGGAACAAACTCGCCAACAACACGTCTGTCTGTTAGGTTGGTTAGAAGAACCAGACTCGATACGATAGTAAGGTGTAAGTTAAACTGCAGTGGTACTCAATACCGACTTATGTTTCAGGACTATGAAGTATTGGAGAAGGAATCGAACAACCTAGCGGAGCAGTGTCGCGAGCAACAAGCGTTCTGCAACCAACAGCGCGACAACAACAACGAGGCTTCACTAGAGAACATGTCGCTAGCCAACCGGCTCGGCCAGATCCGCATGTCGCACCAACGTCTGATGGATGTTAATGCTTCGCTTGATAGCGAGGTAGTTCCCTTGTTTTACTGGCCCATAATTAATTATAATCTTTTTTTTTATCTTTGCCCCACACTAAGAATTTCTCCTGTATCGTGGGTGCGTTCTCAGACATTTAAACGCACTTAACCTAAACCTAAACTTACAAATATCTGTTCCGTGTGGGGACCGAACCCGCGACACGTAGCGAAGCAGTGAACTGGTTGAGCCACTGCGCCAACCGTGTTTTTTCTGTGGACACATATTGGCGTTTGAATTTTGATGTTGGTATCAAAGTAATATCGAAGTAAAAAGATCCAACACCAAGTTACCTGCGCATTATGCACATCTAGCTAGAACATGGAACAAAAGCATTGTTTTTTTGTACTTAACGTTATAAAGGTTCCCAGATAAGTCCCCTGAAATAAAGAGAGAGAAAAAGTTCCCAGGTAAATCCGCTTAAGGAGAACGGAGGATTTATTCGGAGTTTCGGACTTTTACCGGCTAAACCCCCACTGTTACTTCTACGACCATGTGTAGGCGGCCCGCGAGATACATTCGCGCACATCTTTGACTAGCGCAAGCGCACGCCACGAAAGTTCTCCCATAAAAGCGTGCAAGAAACGTTACGTGCCAACTCTTTGAACCTGGGTATTTAGATTTAAGTTGATGTACGTTGCAAGCCGCGCGCTCAGCCTCCAAATATACGCCCCCGATAGTTCCAAAATCCTTCAAGACCTTAATAAAACATGATATTTGTATATTCCAGGCTCAAAGTTTCCAGCGTGAGCTGGCTAACATGCGCAGTGTACTGGAGAAGCTGCGCTCCGAGAACCGCTCCATCATGGATGAGCAGTACCGCAGGGACACGGCACTGCGGGCCATTGAAAATAGGGTAACTTACACGATAACACTTTCTTATCAATGACTTACATTTTTTCCTGTTCAGGTTGCTACATACTGGTCAGTATGTGGCAACCTGAACAGCTCGGTCGTTTGCCTCATATAAGTCGTGGAGGGTACAATTAGGTAATTTCCTGACAAAAAATATACTATTCTATTTAGTCCGTCAGTTAATTAGATTATCAAAAAATATTGAATACGTGTTATAACTTTTATCAAATTAATAAAAAAATACGAATATAAAACGCCTCAAAGATCTTGAGTGGGGGCTTGTAACGTCACTTTTCAATATAAAATGTTATGTCACACGTGTTTTGAAGCACTGTATCGTCTTTATTGTTTGTTTACGTGACAAATTAAAAAAATAAGTTTTTTTTTTTTTTTTTTTTTTTTATTTCAACAACAAAGGTACATGAGTGGGTTTAATACAAATCATCTGCCAAACTGCAGGACAGTTTGTCGGCAGCGTTCTCGTGAATACAACTCTTAGTTAAAAAAGCATTAAGTACTACATACATCATAAAGTAAAAGTCAAGGGAAACATAGTTTTGTTATTTATGTAACTCTAACGGCCTTATTACAATAGTGGTTATACCTGGGTTTAATCACTCTTGCAACAAGGCCGCAAGGGCCGCACTGCCAGCACGCGCAGCAAACAAACGTCCTCCTACCGCCGCGTCCCGACCACCGCCGCCGGACCCCCCGTGGGAGACGAGCTACCCAGCGCGTGTGAGACACAACGGCGGCAGCCGCCCGACAGACAGCAGCACGTCGCGCGCGCATACTAGCATGGCCGAACCATTCTTACGTTAGATCTATAATAATTAATTATGCTCACCTCACTTGACGTACTCGCCCGACCCAGCCGCTAAAAAACACTATTTCGGTAAAACTAAGCTATACATAATTAACAACACAACCAAGTCTCGCGAACCTCCGGACAAATACGCCAAGCGAAGCAATACAATACAGTACAATTAGGCACATAAATATTAGGGTTTATTATTATAATACAATTCAGGTTCCAGCGCTAAGGACACAAACCCAAATAGTGCTTGCGCAGGATATTTTTTAAAACATTTTTTGATATTGTTTCAGTAGACAATTCCTCAGGTAATTCGTTTAACAATGTTGGAACTAGCCATTGCCGCGTCCTTTGACCGAAATAATTCCTCACCTTATGTACCGAATATTTGTTTTTCCGTGAAACTTTACGAGTTGGTCGGTTATACACTTTTTTTACTTTGTATTCGTTATTGTTGTGCTGTTCTAAAATTATAGTTAATTTTACTTTTTTCTGTATAGGTAATATTCCACAAATTTTAAATAATTTTTCGTACTCTTTATTTATGCTATCTTTAGTTGCCCTGTTTACTAGTAATTTTAATAATCGAATTTGCAATGATTTTATTTTATTTAAATGTACCGGAAAAGTCAGTCCATAACCACCCAACCCGTAGTTTATTGTTGCCTCTGCAAGTGCATGGTAAAGAATGTACATTACTCGCCTACTAACTATGTATTTTAAATTAATTAGTTTCCCTAGTACGGAGCGCAGTCTATTACATATTGTGTCTATGTGTACGTCCCAAGTGAATCGCTCGTCAATCAATAATCCCAAGTATTTGTATTTTGCCACACGCTCAATATACTCACATTGACAGTTTGCTTTGCTATCGTGAAGACATTCGTACGAATGGCCTTTTATTGATATATTGACACTTTTAGCTATCTGGTTATACGGAGACGATATCAACATACACTTGGTTTTATTTATGTTTATAAGGATGCCATTATCGTGCGCCCATTTGACCACATTATCCAGGTCTTCTTGCATTGCCGACTGGATCAGTTCACAGTCCCGACCGCTGTATGTCAAGCACGTATCGTCTGCATACATGTATGCCTTACAATTTTTCACGACATTGACCATACTGTTGACGTGCATGATATACCCTACCGGTCCATAAACTGACCCTGTCGGCACTCCGTAATCGACTTTACCGAGGTCACTATCTACTCCTTTAACCCTAACCTTTAGATACCTATTATGTAGATACTGCCTGAACCACTCTTTCACAGGCCCCCGTATTCCACACTCGTCCATGGCCTGTAGCAAGCCCTCATGCTCCAAAGTATCAAAGGCTTTTTTAAAATCAATAAATATTAATAAAACCACCTCCTTTGAATTCAATGAGTTGTTTATATCATCTGTAAACTTACTTAATGCCGTTGCTGTGCTTCTATTTGGCCTGAAGCCGTGTTGAATATCTGTTAATATATTATTATTTTCTAAAAATTTTGTAATTTGTCCTATAATTAGTTTTTCAAAGATTTTATTAATTACACTCAATATCGCGATGGGCCTATAATTCGTGTAGTCTTTGTGTTTCCCCCCCTTGAAAATTGGTCTGATAATTGAGGTCTTTAACTCATTAGGGTATACCTGTCGATCTATACACTTATTAATGAAATATGCAAGAATTTCGCTGATCGGATATTTAATAGTTTTTAAATCCTGTACTCGAATACCGTCAGAACCTGGGGACTTGTTGCAGTTCAGCTTATCTATTATTAAACATATATCTCTAGGACAGGCCTTTTTAAATCTAAAACTTACAATACTTTCTTTTACATATTCACTCCTTTCAAAAAACAGACGGTTACACAAATGATTCTGTTTTAGTAAACCAATTTCATTAGTAAAAGTATAACAGAAATTACTACATACGCTTTCCAGATTCTCGTTATTGCTTATAAAATACCGTTGGATTACGTCATCAACATTTAACTTATATCTACCAAGCCACTTGTTCGCACACTCCCAAACTTTTCTTATATCTCCGTTACAATTTTTCAACTCTTGGCGCCTGTGTGCATTTTTAGCAACATTTACGGCTTTGTTTACTTTATTTCGATATTTTGTGTACTCTAATCTTAGTGTCATATTTTTAGGATTTGATTTCCATTTTCGGAATAATGCGTCTTTTTTTTCTAATATTTTTTGCAATTTTTTATCAACCCAGGTGTTCGATTCCCTCTGTTTAACTATCTTCTTTGTGACCGACGACGTGCTGTAGATGTTGCTAAAAATATCACACATTTGCTTATACAGTTCTAATGGGTCTTCAACACACATAAGTTTTGACCATTCTACCTCACATATTTTATTTTTAACCGCTTCATTATTAAGTGTCGTGTGGTAACAAGGCGGCATCAGCTGTTTGTTTACTTCGATCGAGAGTCCCGTTAAGTAGTGATCGGAGACAGTAGTCGTTAGTACGTAGGCGTGAAGCTCGCCGACCGGCCGCGCACTTCGCACAAAAATATGGTCAATGCATGATGATACTCGTCGCTCTGACATGACTACCTCTCGCGTGATATCTTGAATGCAGCATTCCATACCTAACTCACTTAGGGTGTTTAGGTATTCGTTGGCGCGTGAGTCGGTTTCCCCTCGCAATATGTTAATGTTGCAGTCTCCCAACAACACTAGATCGTTACCAATAGGTATATCTTGGATTAATTTCTTGAGTTCCTTTATAAAGTGTGATTTATTCATTTGCGGAGGTCTATAAGTAACTAATATGTCGATTTTTTTATGTTTCGTGACAATTTGACCATGTACCAGCTCACAAAATAGGTTATATTTTTTTATAATTTCAAACTCCATATTTTCCTGTACATAGATAATTATACCACCTCCCCTTCTTTCTGATCTAGTTAAGTAATAGGAGCAGAAACCATTTATTTCATAGTTATATACTTCCTCCTCCTTTATATTTATTTCCGTTAGACATATTAGTTCCAATTTAGGTATACAGTCTTTTATTAATACTATAAATTCATTAAAATGCTTCCTTAATGAACAAATATTCATGTGTATGATATTTAATTTATTTTTCGTATGTGTTATATAATCTATCCAATGTTTCGTGGTTTCATATTTTGAGTATATAATATCCTGTAGGTCTTCAGAGTTCATATTTAAACTTTAAATCAGGAAATTCTAAACTACGAATAGTTCTGTTTATAATATATTATTTACTCTCCGTTCTCGCTATTAATAGATATGTATTTATTTATGTCGCTGTCACAGCTGATATTATAAATCTTCTTCTCGTCCTCATTCTTTTTAATTAAAATTTTTCCATCTTGTATCCAAATAAACTTGAACTCATCCTTTAGTTTTTGTTTCGTTGTCCAGAGTAATTGGCGCATTTGGCGAGTAAGATTTTCATTTATATAGATGCGGGTATCGTCGTTGTTGTTGTAGATGGAGTGGTTCGTCAGCTGTTGTTTCTTGCTTTTTAGCCATTGGTTGCGCGTTTCCGCGTTACACATTTTTACAATAACTGGCATTCCACTTCCCTCCCCTCTGACTCTCCATACCTTTTGTATGCCGTCTACCCTCAAATTCAATTCTTCCGCAATCTTCTCTACTACCTCTTTGATGTTTTCTCCCTCTTGTTTACGTACATTAATTAACTCAACATTTAATTTTAATTCCTTCTGCTCCAGCCATCCAATACGATCCTCAAGGGACTTATTATATTTTTCTAGATACATGCTCCGTTGAATCAGGTCTTTCATCCTATTTTCATTTTTATGGTTCGATTCGTTTAGTTTTAAGTGTGCCTGATCTAATTCCCTGTGCTTGCTCTCCAAATTCTTAATAACGTTATCCGTGTCACAGTTTTTTGTTTTTATTTCCACTACCTCCTTTTTAATCTCCGTAATGTCGGACTGAATAGCAGTGTATTTCTCGTCCTGTTGCTGCTTCATGGTGGTTAGCAGGGTGTGCATGAGCTTCATTTCTTCGCGGAATGCATTAAGTGTTTCATTCAGTGCACCCGTTGAGCAGCAAGGCTTGAATCTCCTACTATCCTGCGACATTAGTGTGGAGTCGATATCCGATTCATATTCCCTTTTTTTATTGCCTTGTCTCGCAGTAACCCATTCCTTATCTTTCGTTGTCACTAAGTTCGGATCCGAACCGTATTTAGTTGGTGTTTTCGACATATTTTCACACTCACGACGGCGCGCGGCGCGTAATAACGATGTTAATAGTTAGGTCTCGCTCACACGTCCACTCCCGAGCGCGATCCACGAGAACTGTGCTGTGCAGTAACCAATGTTTTTTGAAAATCTATCTGACGGACTAATTAGTTTTCAATGTCAATTAGTTGTGAACGATGGGCAAGAGAGCGGGTGTGGCATATCCTGTGTGAAGCACCACACCACACGTTGAATCCGCGATAGGTCGATTATGCCCATCTAGCCAAATTTGATCGGCAGCAGCCAACTTGAGGACGCAGTCTATTTAAAGAATTTCGTATCGGCCACTGCAGTTCGTGATCAGTATTTCAGTATTTCTACCGGTGCGATGAAGTGTGGATGGGGGGGATGTTTCAACATCAGCTGCTTGAGTTAAATCTAAGTACTTTAGTTTTTAGAAATAAATAAATAAACAATATACCTCATATACAGTTAAACACGCCCTTTAGCAGTGTATAAGCTTTTATTCTACAACTGCACGCATTGTTGTTCAGTAATTATTCCTATCTTTTTCAGATTAGCGAGCTGAAAGAAAAACTTACGGACTCCTTGGACAAATCGAAGTCATCAGAGAAGAGGGCTAAGGAGCTTGAAGATATGCTAAATGTAAGGCATTGCTTAGTTATAGAGATTTATTTGTAAAGGGGATTCTGGGAGAGTTCCACCACGGTACCTATGCATAGCATTGGAGTATTTATGCTTTAGATACAATATACCTGAGACATTTTCAGGTTTAAATAATCTCTCTCTCTCTCTCTCTTTCTCTCTCTCTCTCTCGCTCCTCCTTGATATGCAAAATTTCGTAGGCGTTGATAACCACTACCATCAAGATAGCCGCCATCTTGTAACTGTAAAAGATATCAAAAACAAGATCATATTACTATCCTATCTGTACCTACAGGGAAAGGTCGAGCCCTACACCTCAACTTTTGCTGCACACCCGTCGACGTATCATTGCAGGACGTCATAGTCTTCGTAAATTATTTACCCTATAAAAAATACTCAGTCCTATATTCTTCTTAATTTTTTGCTTAAATCTTTGGACTTTCGCAAAAACAAACACGACCTTGCTTCATACAATAATATAATAAGATTAATAAGATAAAATTGTAATGTTATTAGGAAGAAGAGCGCTACGCCAGTCAGATAACGACGAACCAACAGCGCGCGATGCACTGCTCTTTCAGCGAACAACAAAAGCTGCTGCAGCTGCAGAACGAGGAGAAACTCTATCACATGCAACTCAAAGGTAAGCCTTGGAATACGCTCGTGACACCACCATGCTAGTTGGTAGGTCAACTTATCAACTTAGCCTGTCTCAATCCATAGCTGGTCGCAGGCCACGCCCTCCGCAGCCAGCAAGATGGAATTTATTATTTATTTATTTTCCATCTTACGACTATCTGTACAGTGTATTACCTAATGCGATAGTGTACACAATAATAATTTAAAATAAATTTTATAACTAATCACAAACTGCAATTTTTGTGAACTCACTCAGAGAACAATAGAATAAATGTACGTCACTAGCTATAAGGTTACTCGTGCGGAGTGGCCGCACCCGTGGCGCCTCGCCCAATAGCTTGCAAGTGCCAGCAAGCGTGGCTGTTGACGTCGCCCCACGTACCTGTTCGCAACACACAAACCTATCTGCTCTAAAATATCCGCATGATATTAACTAGCTGATGTTCGCGGCTTCACTCGCGTGGATGTCAAAAACTTGACAAATTATATACTAAAACCTTCCTCGAAACCCACTATCCATTGCTTAAACAGCATGAAAATCGGTGCAGTAGTTTTTGAGATTATAGTGAACAGACATACTCGGCGGAGGACTTTGTTTTATAATAATTGTAGTGACTTTATATTTCAAGGACTGTTTATTTTATTTTCTTATTTATATATCTCTATAATATTGATGCTGTCTTGACTTTCGTACGTTTTTTCACGGGTGACCACTGAAAACCAGCGCTGTGCTGTGGGTCCTCATAGCACCATGCTGAGTGGTAACCTGCTTGTCGCAGTCACGACGTGCAACTTTTGTTTTATTTACCCTGCTTGTTTTTTTTTAATTATTTGTAATGTGTTGTATGTGTATTGCTTTTTTTTAATGACTCATTGTATGCTCGTCATGTTTCTGTAACATTTTTTTTTCTTTTTAATACATTATTGAATGGTTAGGCAGAGGTGTATCTCATATTACACCCATATTTCACCAGTTATGTTCCATGAAATAAAGGGCGAGTATACAGGGTGTAAATGAACCCTTTACGCAGCAGTCAACCAAGCATTCTGTACATCAAACTTATCATCCCTACGCAATTTTTTTTTTGGGTATCGATTGTCACATTTTACGATAAAACTCAATGTAGCACTCTTAAAACATTGTGCTTGTGGATGCTTTGAATAGTAAACGGGTCATGGAGCCAATTTAATTAAAGTTATAACCTGAAAATCTAATTACAAAAACAGCTGTAAAAAATTTGGAACTTTGACCCTCAATATGGGGATATATTGAGGGTCAAAGTTCCAAATTTTGATGTAACTAGGGGGTTCCCAGGTATGGTCTAGAACAAAAAAAATATCGCAATGGTGGGGAGAACAGGTGCCCTTCACTTGCATTAAGGCTAATTTTACTCCCTTTATGGCCCTCAACTGGAAACGAATCCAGCCTCCTGGTTGCTACTAACTGATGAATTCTAGATTGAAAAATCCAACAACATTTTGCCTGACGAGGGTATCGAACTCCGGACTATTTGCTGATGCTAAAACCTTTGTTCTACAGCCTCCAAGGCTATGTGTGCTAAGCTGGACTACAAACAAAAAGGCAATGAGAAGATGGCGCAGGGGTTGAAGGAATCACTCTATATTATTGTAAGTATATATTATTTACTCAAAAATGCATGTAATGTTGTCATTATTTTGACAAACTTGTTTGAGCAAAGTCGACCTTGCCGGTCTGTTTCAAGGAGCGGCCGGCAAAGTTTTGCTGGCCGCTCTAACAGGCCGGCAATGTTTTGCCGGCCGCTATTTTGACGTTTCAACGTTTTAAAAAATCAATTCCAAAAAGATTTTATTTAAAACACAGCTGTTTGTACGTCTAAAGGTAAAAAAAAAAAAAGATTTAAATGAAGTAATAAATGAAGAAATAATCCAGCAGTCAAACACCGCATTAGAATTATCGCAAACTATCAGTAATATCAAACCGGGAAAGTCGGTGTTGAATTTTAGTAACTGTACTTTTCATAATTGTCATTTTAATTAAAAGTCTAGTTAATTAATATATTTTTTATTTAAATTACTTGCTGGTTTTATTTAGATTAGGTACTTGCATTTTTGAGTAAAGCACTATACAAACCTTGGCCCACAATGACTGCTTCGCTGGTCACGCTATGATTGCCTCGAGCTAGCCTAGCTACGCTCTAGGCCTTTCAGCTTGGCCATCATTGCAGCCCTTGCTGTCCTCGCTGTAAAGGCCTCGGCCTACGGTCTCGGCCTTTATCTCAGCTCGTCCATCAAGTGCTGCACGCTGACCGCGCTGTGTCGGCCTGGAGCTGCCCTACGCTGCGCTGTCGGCCATCATCAGCGCGACCAGCAAAGTAGTCATTATAGACCGCGGCAGTAATGTACTATATGTATATCTCAACTTGTCTGATTATAATATTTTTCATAATTATTAGACTTTTCGTGTCATTGTTCGCGTTCGGTTTGAAAATTATCCCATTTTAAATTAAGGCCATGAAACGCGAGGGTGGGGGGGGGATGTTGCTTCCCATTAATTAGTAACAGAATTTTCATAATCAGATCAGTAGAACGACGAATACCGACTATAGACATACTTAAAACTTTACCTCTTGATAATTTTAGAATACAATACTACAGTGTTACTTAATACAAAACTGGTTTGTAGAGTGCAGTCGCTCCATGTAAAATATTGGATTCAGCTGCACCCATTTAGAACAAAGTTGGGAAAGGGCTAAGTAGTAAATGAATATACAATATTTTTGTGAAGTCCATTATATCCAGGTATGTAATGTTGTAGTGTTACCAAGTGGAGACGATCGGGTCCCGCGTGTCGCACATGGAAGGCGCGCAATCCGAGCGCGAGTGCTCCGCCGAGCTCGCTGCCAAAGAGGCCAGGTAATGTGCACTTTACTAGGTGATCTGGGCATATAATTTCGATTTTAAAGAGTTACCACTGTTATTGACGCGGAAACGGCTTAAACCGGCCAGAAAATATCCTTTTTTTGGGTCATGGGAAATCATCAAATCCACCCGCTCTGCGCGGCGGGACGGGTTGTTAGACTTCTACTGACTAAAAACCACCCATGTTCCTTCTTAGCCCTTTATATCGAGGCCGCGGCAAGAGATATCTTGCGAACAACCCGCAGCCCCGAAGAAAAATATCCCTGAAAAAATAAAATAATAAAATCAAAAGTTATTCGAAAAAAAAAGTCCGACACAATGTTGAGTAGCGTCCTGGTGATTCATTTACCCTCCGATCCTTCATTTTGGAAGGTGGGAAATCATAAAATGACTCCTCCCGCTCTCTACCGTTGAATAAATACTGTGTGTGTTTTCTTTTTTTTCAAATCAGTCTTATCTAGCATAATTATGCCATTTAAAATTTTAGAACAAATAGCTTTTTATAGTCGGTTTTTTTAAATAGTTTTTATGTTTTGCGCTTGTGGTATCTATCAAATATACATATTTCTTGATACGGTTACAGAATGAAGGCAGTATGCTCGCTGCACGCGGCGCGCGTGTCTCTACTAGAGAGGCACTCGGCCAAGCTGCAGGACGACATGCGACGTCTGGCGCGCGAGCTGGAGCAGCGCAGCACGGACCACACTAGACTGGTTCGTCTATGACAGCGGTTACCTAACACCAACCTTATTGTAACTACACTAAAGATCACTCTCGATGCAAAATGACAGGCAAAATACCTGTAAGAATACACAGAATACGCGTAGATTCCAAACATGTGGAGAGCCCAAGGAGCTGCTTGCGTTGTTTCTTCGTGTTGGATTTTGGATCTTCAACGATCTCCACATAATACATAAAACAAAGTGTATTCGTTGACGCTGTTATAGGGCACATGCGTGAATGTCCTTCGTGTGTAAGCATGCATCCACAGGAGTTGTCTGGCTAAGCAGAAGCCGGCAACCTCATAGATTGAAATCAGAGATGCCATTTACAAAAAAAAAGTTTTCGCGAAAATATTACCCATATATTTTTATCGTGTTGACTCAGAACCTTGATTTTGTACTGTAGATCTTAGTAGGTATCTGGTGTAAATTTCGACTTGCTAGGTTCACTCGTTCCTGAGAAAATCGGTGAAGACAGTCGGACAAGAAAGTGATCTTACAAGGGTTACTTTTTTTTACCTTTTGAGGTATGAAACCCTAAAAAGTACTTAATGTTATTATAATATTGCAGCAAAGTCGTCTAAAGAGCGCCATGCTGAGCGTGGAGGGCGGCGAGACGGAGCTGTCTGGCTCCCGAAATGCGTGGCGACGGCTGCGGGTGGAGGAAGCACTCATGCGGCTGCGGGTGGCGCAGGCGGCGCGGGCGGTGGGCCGCCTGGATGATGCCGCCTTCGGCCTGGACGAGCAGCGGCTGCAGATCGAGGCGGTATGGCACTTGAGCTTCTATGTCTTCAACCTTTCACCTGACTGTGAAACCCTATAATAAGTCTTTTGCAAAAGCGTAGATGACAAAAAAGTCTAATTATTCCGTCAGATAGATTTTCAAAAATTTATTGGACATATATTTTTATTTTTTTCACGTAAGCAAATAATTAGAGCTTCTGAAACTCGTGTGACGTCACATTTCAGTACATTTTTTCCTGAAAGTCACTCATGATCTTTGACGCGTTTTATCTTCGTCTAGAATTATGTTTTTTTGTCAGGAAACATCCCTAATCTCTCTACTGCTTCTAGTTTTGTGATATAGCTTTCTAGGTTGTTCGTCAGTTTAATAAGATCTTGAACATTACATTAATGAACTATTGTCTTAATGAACCTCCTGATTTCCATATACGCTTTTGAACCCCGCGTCGTTCAAATGCGCTAATCGCGCGTTTAGAATTTTTTATTACTTATTGAATGAGTAAGTTTTATTTTATTCATTAAAAGTCGAGTATAAAAATAAAGCAATACGAAAATAGCTTGCAATATGCAATGCAAACCTTTACAACTACTCAATTTATGCGGGCATATTCCTGCATTACATTCTATTGTCAGCGTTTTCCGTAAAATAACATCTAATTCCATAATTTCACTAGGCTATGGACGAGCGCCTAGTGGAGATCGGCATGCGTCGCGACATGTTCAACGTGCAGAAGCGCGCATTGTTTGAAGACTGCGGGAAACTGCGCTCCGAGATACGGGAGCGAGAACAACGCATTGGGCAGCTTATTAAACGGTGATTATAACATTACATCACATTTGCCACTCGTCTTTTTCTCTCAGATTCAGCCTGTCCCCTTGCGGGTTGCGGGTAGCTCGCGGAATTCGAATTTTCTAACGTGATTTGCAATTTGCCTGTGGGTCTGTACAACTCTGGCACCAGGTTATAAGGCACTAACCACATGAGAAAGAAAGAAGAATGCCACGCTTGTAAATTCTAGAAGGCTAGGTTCGGTGCAAAATGTTCTCTCGCGAGTCGTGGAGATAGATAGAGTAGAATAATTTATTTTTAAGAAAAATAATACAAAAAGGTGTACATTTAGGCACAGTACTGTTGCTTCACATACAAAGTTATAATTAGTACCTACTTTTAAGTAAACTTTAACTAAAATATATTTAAAGAGTTTTAAGGAGTGGTAATTTTAACTTCAAATGTTTGTAAAGCGACCTGCCAGATGTAGGTTGCCAAATTGCAAATGTTTGTTCGGCATCGCCAAAAGAGTTTGGTGCACGGAGACGGAATGTGCTAGATGACTCGCAAACGTCATGCGTAGCAGTTCTCGCGGCTCTGTCAAGGTAGTAGTCTCTCGGCGGTGTTTTCAGTGGGTGCGAAACCCAAACAACCAAACCTCTCCGGACGGTGCTTTCACCGCTTAGTTAAAGAAGGCGTGCTGCTCGAGGGCTGTGGCAAGCTGCGCTCCGTCCGAGATACGGTATACGGGTTGTTATTTAAGGATTCAACAAGTTTGATATTTTATTTAATAAAGTGTGTGTTTCAGATACGAAATATTTATTGACTCGCTGGGTAAAGACGATTCTGGGCAGCAGCTCACGGTGACTTTCTTCAAAATTAAGGTACTTGTAAAACTTAAACTTACATTTGTTTTCCAAGTTAAATATTTATTTTGTAATATTCCTTAACAATGTCGACCGCTCAAAACATAAAATAGTTGATTCTTCCCACGGAGCGTCGGTTTTGAGGCGCCCAATTTGAGTTATGGGTCTACCACACGTACAGGTACACACACCGTGTGGAAGGCCCATTAGAAAGGCGTCGCAGGCAGCTGGGATTTTGCCGAGGGTTGACTTAACTTTGAAGTACGCTAGTCGTGAAACATAGAGCCGTGTGAAGAACGTAGAATAGTAGGAGTGCAGGCAGAGCAGTAATATCTCGGTGTGGGCAGTTGGCGGCGGAGCGCGCGGAGCTGCGCTCGCGGGGCGCGGCGCTGGACGCGGACGTGGCGCGCCGCGAGCGCGACGTGGCGGCCTTAGAGGCCACGCTGCGGGTCGTGCACGCCGCGCACCAGCACTTCATACACAACATCTCGCCGCTTGCTGAGAATTGTGCGTAACCTCACATTAGTACTTTAATAAGGCAAACGTCAGAGCCGTCTAGTTCACTATGCTGCCGTCCTTTCCCTAAAAAACCGTAAAAAATGTTTACGAATATCTCGGTCATTAATGAACCGATTTTCAAAATTATTTTTGTATTCGAAAGAATACACTTCCGAGGTGGTCCCATTGTCACCAAGTCAGGATCTGATTATGGAAACCCTAAGAAATCGAGGGCAACCCTCGAATTTTATAGGCACATATTACGTTTTTATATATTTTCTGAAGCTGTTCAAGTATTTGCGTCTGATAATCATAATCTCATGTGACTGCGCTGATGGTGGAAGGTACCTATAACTCCTCAACGGAGTTGGAAGAAAATTCCTTCAAAAATATACGTAGTTATGGATCGATAGTTGTATTCATTCAGCTTATTAGGTTGATCTGATAATAGACGGTAAAATTAATTAACCAACATAAAAAAAGGTTCTCAATTCGTCAGAATCTTTTTTATGTATATTCACCGGTTACTCGAAGACACCTGAACCGATATAGAAAATTCATTTTTTGTTGGGAAGGAGATATCCCAAGGGTAGTACCATAATAAGGTAATCAGGATCTCATGATGGCATCCCAGACAAATCGAGAAATGAATATATTATTTAAAACACTAGGTAGTGGAGTAAGGCGGGGTTTGATCTATGCAACTTTGACATTTAAAAATTGCTGATTCTTATTTTAATAAAATAGTACTTTAAATGTCGACTTTTGAGCTTATCTCATAAATAACGTTGATTTTTCTAAAAATCCAGCTGCTGAGATAGTAGAGCTGAACGGCTTGCGGGACCAATACTACAAGCTGCGGGGAGAGCTACAACAGCTGCGCGCCAACATTGCTCGCCTCGAGGACTACACCCGCGACGCCGACGCACGCCTCATCATCATCGCTGATAAGAACAAGCAACTCGATGCTAGGAAGTATGCGATTTTAGACTTTATTATTTTGAACGAAAAGATCTGATATTCTAGAAAATGTATGCTTTATGTAAAACCGTCGTCAGATATTTTTAGAAAAATGAACGCGTGATGATATACAATAAGGTAGTTATCAAAAAAATCTAATTAGTCCGTCAGATAGATTTAAAAAAATATTGAACACATATTTTTACTATGAAAAATTCCGGTTTGCTGTAGAAAGACGTTTCCCAGTAATAATGATTGCGCAGTGTTTATTAGTTGATGTACAGAAGCCTTGGTTGGCGGCGTCATAAAAGGTCTGTTTACATCCTGTATTTTGTCCCATGGTTGAAACCCGATGCAACGCTAAAAAAAATTTCGAAACTTACGAGTAAGCAGTTGACGAGTTGCGACCAGAGTAGGCAACCCAATAGAGATGCAATACGTGGCAGTACAAAACATAGAAGCTTTGCCTCTTCTCTCGTCTTATTCTGTGGTGCACTGTTCGTAGCTACTCATTCAAAAACTTTACGGTACGGTACCTACAGCGGTGGCCAAGTGCGGCGACCCAGACATAAACCCCATTGGCTTTATTAAATTATTACAAAAGTGGTTAAACCTGGGTTTAACTTAGTCTTGGTTTATCTCGCATGCCGTCTCACTTCGATAATATTCACAAGAAAGTGACGGCATGCGAGATAAACCAAGTCTAAGTTAAACCCAGGTTTACCCACTTTTGTAATAAGGCCGCGTGGGTTCTAATCCAGGCAGGCGCACTACTTTGTGTAATTTATTTTATGACCGCTGCTCTCAAAATGAAAAGGAAAACATCGTGATGAGACCAGCATGTTGTAGATCCAAAAAATTCGGACCAAACCGCACTAAGCATTTGTGGTGGATTATAGGCATAGCCCATCCCTCTCCTAGAGAGGAGGCCTGAGTCCCTCCAGTGGGAACATTATAGGCTGATGATGATGATACCGGTTATTGTTTACCTGTCTTTATTCTGCCATGATCCCGGTCGTTCACTCTAGTCTGCTGTACCTAACTAAAATGTTGCGTGTCCAGGAACGAATCGGAAATAGAGCTGGAGACAAGTCGCGATCGCATGGAACGGCAGCAGGTGCACCTGCATCACGCGCGTGAGGTTCTCATGACTAACGCCAAACGCGCGCAGAAACTGGTGGAGGGATCTGACGAGTGGCGGCTGTTCCAGGTCAAGTATATCCAGTAGCTAGTTTCTAGAGCTGGCAACGTGTCGCGAGCGCACAGAGCGGCAACAGTGCACTGAACTCGCGCGAGGTTCTCATGACCAACGCCAAGCGCGCGCAGAAACTGGTGAACTACGTCTTCTTTATGTACAGACTCTTCCTCAATTAACCTTGAACCAGATGGTTTAATGCGATAAAGCTAAAAAGCTGTTGAAGAAATTTGTCATATTGTGGTAGGTTCATAGCTTGATGTACTGGAGTCTGTACAATCAAGTACAGAAAGTATGATACAATTTTACCTGCACTAATCGGCATAGAGCCGCCCCGATTTCACCAGGAACCTGTATTTCTATACAAGCACCGGCTTGGTTGCCTGGCCTAGGACCGTCTCTAAGTTGTGTGTTCTTTTTTATGGTACATCACGCCACATGCTATACCCAATCCACTGTAACCCCCTTCTCGCTCTGGGCGGAGTGGTAGGGAGTGTCAGACTTCTACTGACTAAAAACTACCCATGTTCTTCCTTAGCCCTTTGTGTCTGAGGCGGTATCTCTTTTGAACAACCCGCAGGACCACTGTACTCCTGAAAGCCAGACAGTGGCGATCACGAAAAAACGCGACGAGACTATTAAGCTCGACGAAGCCACAGATAAACAAATTAACTGTCTTGGATCCCGCAACAAAATTAATTAGAAATGCGTAGTAGAGGAGTAGGAAGTGGAAATTATGTTTTAAGTCGAGTCGTGTGAGTGATGGGCTAACTCGCCGTCCGTCCGTCTTACGACGAAAACAGGCCGTGTCGACGGCGCGTTCGTGTTCCACGCGCGTCTCAAAGAGATGTCAGCAACATGGAAGGGGCCCGAAAGGGCCGACGCCCGTCGGGGCCGCGGGTTGTACACTAGTTATCGCGGCCTCGACATAGAGGGCTAAGAAGGAACATGAGTGGTTTTTAGTCAGTAGAATTCTGACACTCCCTTTCGCTCTGCCCAAGATTATTCGATGATTTTCCACCCGCCAAAAAAAAAAAAAAAAGTCGTGTGCTATGTGAGAGCAGCGCCCAGTGGTGGCGGCCCCGACATACGAACAGTAAGTCGTGGGTTCGAACACAGGCAGGTGCATTATTTTGTGTAATTTATTTCATCACCACTGCTCTCAAAAAGGTGAAGAAACCGGCATATCCTAGAACCAAAAATTGGAGAGTTGTAGATCCAAAGATAGGAGGCCTGTGTCCATGCAGTGAGAACATTTACGCCAATGATGGTTATGTGTCAGGTAGCGTTATGGACCCGCGACTACTCGGAGGCGGCGCAGAAGGCGATGTCGTCGCTGGGCGAGGTGGCGTCGCTCGCGCCCGAGCTGGCCGCGCGCCTGGCCGCGCTCGTGTCCGCCACCGACGTGAGGCAGCACGTGCCCAAGAACATGCGCAAACTGCATGCACTACTGCAGAAGTCAGTATACTCTCACAAGTTACATAATACACGCCTCTTTCCCATAAGGTTAGGCAGAACGGCATTTGCTGCCAGCCCTACATGCTAATTTTGAAAATTATGAATACACACTCCAATATTTTACATCGAGGACCAGGGTCACCGACATAGTTTTCCCAGAGTAGGCAAGTTGAAGTGGCAATGGGCAGACCACATCGCTCGAAGAACCGACAACCGATGGGGAAGAAAGGTTCTCGAGTGGCGACCAAGATGTGGAAGACGCAGTGTTGGTACGCCTCTCACCAGGTGGACCGACGACATCGTGAGAGTCGCGGGCAACCGGTGGGTGCAAACAACAGGTTGCCGTTGGTTATGGCGTTCTATAGGGGAGGTCTTTTTCCAGCAGTGGACGTCTTATGGCTGATGATGATGACCTTCATAATAACTGCCGCTCTGAAGATGGGTGGTACGCTAAGCCGTTGATCCTGTCTCTCATTTGTATCATTGACAGTCGTTAGAGGGAGTCAGTGGCCCTAGAGTTTTGATAGCCAGTCTAACCAAGAGGTATCGCGTGTTTTGTGAAGTCAGCTAGGCAGATGACGATGACTCAAATATTTTACATTAGTAACCAATTTAGGCAAGCTAATCTAAAATAACTTTTTGTATCCAGGGGGCGGATTCTGGTGTTCAGTATCAGCCGTTCGGGTTACATATCCGCTAACGTGTCGATTACGACAATATGGCGGCATTGAATCAGTTCTTCACGCAGCCGATACGTTAATCTGCTATTAGATCAGATGTCAATTTAATTTTAAAGCAACCAACTCACACAGACCTGGGAAGAATAGCTCAAAGAAGGAAATGCTTATAGTCAGAACAAGGCTGCTAATAGTGGTTGGGAAAGTTTTTTCCTCATAGATACCCTGAGTCCAACCTGTGGGAACGTTATAGGCTGATTATGCTACTTAGAGAACTAACATGTCATTTGATTGGAAATTTTATTGTCTAGCTATCTTTTACAGGCTCGTGACTGATGTAGAAATTGACGCCAGGAAGGTGTCCGGCTTAGAAGTTGATGGTAAGTGTAGAATGTCAGCTGTGGGAACATTATAGCTAGTTGAGTGACCTTATTATGGTTTAAATAAATGTGTAAAAGTTGAATATTTATAAGACACTGACTATGTGTAACTCTGACCAGGCGCCTTCTGCGCCTGGTCAGAGACAGCCTGCGTCTGGTGGCGGGGACCATCACTGGACACTGTTCACTAAATAAACACTTCCACAACCTAGGTATCACTGACAGCCCCCTGTGCAGAGCATGCATGGAGGCAGAGGAAACGGTGGCGCATGTGCTCCTTGAGTGCACAGGCGTTACCAGGATTCGTGAGGAGACCCTTGGAACACCA
The DNA here is from genome assembly GCA_932274075.1 of Diarsia rubi. Classification (NCBI taxonomy): domain Eukaryota; kingdom Metazoa; phylum Arthropoda; class Insecta; order Lepidoptera; family Noctuidae; genus Diarsia; species Diarsia rubi. The sequence goes on from OW026414.1 coordinate 9,473,100, forward strand.
AGAGCCCTTGCCCTTGTCCTGAGGAGACCAGGAAGTCTGATCTGATTCTGGAGGGAGGTGGGCTGGTTGGAGTAATCGGCCACCATGGCTCACGCACAATGGTCCACTTCAAGGACATAAGTGCGGAAACCTGAACCCCATAAAGATATAATATATACCATGTACCTAATATCTACACCTGTGTTTCTTTGCGCATCTGGGATAAATAGAAAAGGATTTTAGGATGAAATTTTAAAAATTACTACCCATGGGCACTCACGCTGATAGATGATGATGATGAAGTGGATACATTATGCTCATGAATGTATATTTACACTGTTATGTTTGTTACTCCTGGATATTTTGTACACAGAGTCAATCTTCTCGACCGAGTCGTCGTCTGATAGAAGCGGTGCGAGTGTCGCCAGTGGATACACCCGGCGACTCGTCGGCTTTCGCAGAAGTCTCGCACCGAAAGTACAGGAGGACGTGGTATGTAATAATATGTATTATAAAATAATAAAAATAAAAATAAAAAAGCCTTTTAATTCCAATAGCTTCAACAATTAAATTACATAACAAAAATAAAATGAAAACAAAATGTATGCTAACATTTCTTGACCTCTCATTTATATTATAACCATCAAAATTACTAACTACTAAAGAACGACGACTAAATTACTAAAGAATGACTTTTACATGCAAAAATCAATCTTGACATGAAAATGAACTTGGAGGGTTGTATTGATAATTTTGATGGTTATAATTCGGTAACTTCATACGTCTTACAGTCGCAAATCAAATTTTCATAAACATACAACCAAGCACTGGCCTGCAAATTGCCAAAAACGTAAGAAAATTAGAATTTCGCGGGCCAGATGTGAGCTTCCACCTTAAACTAATTTAAGGTAAGTAGCGGGTACTTCACAAAAAGATCAGTCATTCTCCGGCCGAACGAGCGGCATCGGCTAGTAAGCGAGCTATCGTTATGATACATCGCGGAGGAAATAGTGATGGGGCAGTCGGTATCGACAGTACGTTCGGGCGTACGGTAATGTGCTGAGTCTACTTTTACCAATTGATGATATTAGGAAGTTACGATGAGCTGGGTTTTTTTAATAAGTAAAATTTACGCGAAGTTTTTAAAATGAAATCTTTTAAGAATGGAAAGTTTAAATGTTTGTGTAATGTTCTAAGGTTGGTGCGAAATGGTGTGTTATATGAAAGTTTATGGGCTTTATTCTGTACAATTTGGAGTTTGTTATATTTTGTATCTGTTATACTAGACCACACAGGTGCTGCGTAAGTTAGGCAGGGTCGAACAAGTGTACAATAAATACGCAAATTAGTTGAGGCACTGAGAACGGACTTGCGATTCAAAATTGATTTTAACGAATTTAGGGCTTTTGCACCTTTACTTATAATTAGTTCAGTGTTCTTATTCCAATTGAGTGTCTTGTCATTTCATTTCATTTCATTTATTCAATATAACAATTTACATTGTATCTGAATGTGTTACATGACATTTACAATCTGTTAAAAAATCACAAATAAATCAAAAAAATACATATCAAATCCGTTAAAAATCACAAAATTATAAATAATTAAACACAATAATAAATCATTGATTATCGCAAAAATACCTTGTGTAAAATACCTTGTCCTTGTCTTGTCTAATATATAATACCCAAATATTTAACCGAAGCACGCCATGTAATCTGGTAGTCGTCTATTTTTACTACCCTTGTAGGAAGTGCGCGTTTCCTGGTAAACAGAATGCCTTCAGTTTTCGTTGAATTTACTTTAAGTTTCCAGGTTTTAAAGTATTTACTGAGTAATTCCAGTGAATATTGTAGTCGTCCAGTTACCACATCAACGTCGTTGTGTGTAGCGAATGTTGCTGTATCGTCAGCGTAGATTGCGAGCTGTGTATGAGCCTGTTTAGGAATGTCATTCAGGTACAGTATGAAGCCGTAAGGGCCTAGGAGCGAGCCTTGAGGCACACCGGCTGGGATGGTCTTAGGATCAGAATGGTCTTTACCTATATATACGGAGAACGATCGATCTCGTAAGTAGTTCTGGATGAGTTTTACTAGACAGAGAGGAACTTCAAGCTTAATTAATTTGTGCAACAGACCATCATGCCAAATAGAATCAAAAGCTTTTTCTATGTCTAATAAAATCATGCCTGTGGAGAGACCGCCGTTTAACCCGTGCGCGATGTGCTCAGCTACTCTGGCAAGCTGTTGTGTGGTGGAGTGTGAACTTCGAAATCCAAACTGTTCTGGGATCAAAAGATGTGCAGTTTCTTAAGTGAGGCGGGATAAAATAATTGCTTCTAGGAGTTTCCCTTTGCTAGGTAATAAACTAATTGGTCGATAGCTAGATGGTATCGACTGATCTTTCCCGGGTTTTTTAATAGCTATTATTTTAGCGTGTTTTAATGCACTTGGGAAGTGTCCAATGCGTAAACAACCATTGAATACTTTGGTCAAATAGACAATAGCTTTTTGAGGAAGGTTTTTTAATAAGCCATTTCCCAAACCATCAAAACCAGGCGCTTTGTTTGATTTTAGTTTTCCTAGTAGTTTTCGGATTTCATTGGGCCTTACAAGTGATGGGTAGTCAGTCATCTGGTAACAGTCAAGCAGCCTAACTGATTCTTTGACTGCCTCCTCAACACTAGGATCACTGACCCAATGTTTGGTTAGGTTCATGTTCTCAAGGAAAGTATTAGCTAGTGTCTCGCATTGCTCAAGTGCAGAGGAGGTGGTGGTGTTATTTGTCAATTTTAGAGGGGGAATTGTGATAGGTTGGTGGTTCAACGACTTGACCACTCTCCACAAATCCGTAGTGGGATTGGTAACTTTCGCTAATTTATTGTTCCAGGTTTGGTCATTTAGGGCTTCCAACTTAGACTAAATGCATTTCTGCATGCTGTTCACTTGTGAGAATAGCTGACGTCGTTTAGATGGATTGTGCTCATCTAATGTCAGTTTTCGAAGACGGTTTTTCGTTTTGATTTCTGACCTGATACGACGTGGGAGCTTATAACCACCATCACTGGGTAATTTAGGAACCGCGTTATCTCTTGCATTTATGACAGAACTGGTCAAGTGTTCAATAGCATGGTCAATTTCTGAAGGTGTGTTAAAAGTGGATTGGTTCAAAGTTATAGACTCATTCAAGTGAGATCTGTAACCTTTCCAGTCCGCTTTAGTATAATTAAATATGATGCGCCTTTGTTGACTTTACCAGTAGCAGTGAAGCAGACAGGTAGGTGGTTTGACGAAAGGCGGGTGATTACCTGAGGCTCTGAAAGGTGATAGACAGAGTTAGCTTACAATCACATTGATAAAGAGATAGACAAAGGATTTGTTGTAATAAAGGACTCTCGGATCTTGCCTGATTTTTCCTATCGACAACTCGACAGTGCGCCGTTGAATAAAAAGGCACATTAAGGTGGAAGCTCACATCTGGCCCGCGAAATTCTAATTTTCTTACGTTTTTGGCAATTTGCAGGCCAGTGCTTGGTTGTATGTTTATGAAAATTTGATTTGCGACTGTAAGACGTATGAAGTTACCGAATTATAACCATCAAAATTACTAACTACTAAAGAACGACGACTAAATTACTAAAGAATGACTTTTACATGCAAAAATCAATCTTGACATGAAAATGAACTTGGAGGGTTGTATTGATAATTTTGATGGTTATAATTCGGTAACTTCATACGTCTTACAGTCGCAAATCAAATTTTCATAAACATACAACCAAGCACTGGCCTGCAAATTGCCAAAAACGTAAGAAAATTAGAATTTCGCGGGCCAGATGTGAGCTTCCACCTTAAGTTCAACTCATTGTTTATTAGTCAAGACTCTTTGGTGTTTGGTCATCGTAAATCGAGCTAGTAGGTAGCTATTTATATATGCGAGGAGTAAACGTGAAATAGCCACATCCTAAAGCACCAGTTTCTATACTTAAGGCACACTACCGTTATTGGGCGGTTATTTCATCTAATGTCATTATTATTAAGTCGGGTGGAAAGCAGCCCTACAAAGCACGTAAGGCGATACGAAATCTACGAAGCATGGCCGTCACTTGGTCACAGGCGTGACCTGTGGGGTTACCATGATGTCTTAAAGCAGGATTTTTAAATCTTATTCCGGTGTGGAAAAGCGACAGAGCTATACAGGGTGCCTATCGCCGTCACTTTTCCACACTGGATAGGATTATAACAATCCTGCTTTAAGACGTCATGTTAAGCCACCTGTCGGTCATCACTGATGCACGTCTCGGTGGTCTTGTTAAGTGTTAGTCGATCGATTGTGAGATGTAAGAACGACTTAGCTGCCATCCTGGATCGTTCTTTTACGACACTAGCTAAGGACATTGTCATTCAGTAAGGCTGGAGGCGGTCGGACAGTATTTTTTGGGACCGATGAACGGTTTCAAATTAGTGAGGCCTATGCACAACTGTACAACTGTGGCTGTGGTCACGCTGTCTTTAATATGAAGATAATGATCACAATTAGATTAATAAGAACTACGGATTCGAGGCCTATGTCCAGCTCTGGACGTCTTTTGGCTGAAATGATGATGACGTATTCGAAAATACCTACGTTGTTTGTCTCCTGGATTCACAATCAGCAGTATACAGGGTGTAAAGTAACCCTTCACACATACTTCAACCAAGCATTCTGTACATCCGACTAGGTAAGTCCGTTAGTAACCCCTACGCAAACATTTTTGCTGGGAAACGACTTTTTTTTGTGGGTCAAAAATCATAATAAACGGTAAAACTCAATGTAGCACTCTTAAAACATTTTGCTAGTGGATGCTTTGAATAGTAAACGGGTCATGGAGGTAATTTAAGTAAAGTTTTAACCTGAAAAACTAGTATTTACAAAAATAGCTGTGCAAAATTTGGTACTTTGACCCCCAATATCTCCGTAACTAGGGGGTTCCCAGGTATTGTCTAGAACCAAAAAATGATCGCAGTGGTGGGGAGAACAAGTGCCCTTCGTTTGCGTTAGTTACTTTTACACCCTACTATTTTTCAAGAACGTTGCTTTATATTTTTCTTTCTATTCCAGTTGGTCGACGATATTCCTCAAGAAGGTATTTATTTAACACGATTCTATCATAAAATAAGTATGTAAAAGTCTTAATTTATCACATTATCACCTAACCGACAGTTTGTTTGTATGTGTGCATGTTTATAACTCTTTCACGCATAACGGATTTGGATGAAACTTGACAGTAAGATATAGCTAATAGAAAGTATACGCCAAGCTCAGATACACACTCATATAGCGGGATAACATTAGACGAAAAATGAGAGTCAGTAATATATAACCATCATTCGTCTTTTTTTTTTGGCGGTATGGGAAGTCATCAAATGACTCCTCCCGCTCTGGGCAGAGAGGTAGGGAGTGACAGACTTCTACTTACTAAAAACCACCCATGTTCCTTCTTAGCCCTTGTGCCGAGGCCGCGGTATCTCTTTCGAACAACGGGGTCGTTCGTCTTCAGTTACTTTGCAAGTTGTGCATGTGTATTTCTGACTTTGTCACCTTAAACCCTGGAGGCCATCTATTTACAAAACCATACAGGAACTGCATACCTACGTTCGGAGGAACATAACAATATTACAAACGTAGACTGCTAAAATCATATACCTTTCTTATGGCTTGCCCTAGTCGGGTAGAAAGAAGATTGCGGCGTTTATTTTCATTAAGTACATAGCTGTTGCCAGCGGCTTCACCCGCTACAACTCGAAAATTATCCCACGGGAAGATAAAATCGGGATAAAAACTATCCTATATGTTAATCCAGGGTATAACCTATCTATATACCAAATTTCAACCAAATCGGTCCAGCCGTTTATGCGTGAAAGAGTAACAAACATCCACACATCCATTCTCACAAACTTTCACATTTATAATTTTTATTAAGTATAACCATACATCCATCGCTATATCCTTCACGCCATCTGCCCTGCTCTCATGTTATAGTATCATTAACCGACTTCCAAAAAGGAGGAGGTTCTCTATTTGTGTCTATGTACTTTTTTTTTACTATCATCATTTAATCTTTAAAAAAGAGTTTTCCACACTAGGAATTTCTCCTGAATCGTGGGTGCGTTTACAAACATTAAAACTCACATACACAAACACACCCAGACCCGAAACAACTATCTGTAGGCCATACAAATATTTGTTCCGTGCGGGGGATCAAACCCGCGACACACAGCGCACCAGTTCAATCTCTCGGCCACTGCTTCAACCGTGACGTTAATGGAATGTCCTGTCTCCTAGCTCGTCGCTCGACCGTATCGCTGCGCGTCATTTCCCTGGGGTTGGAGAGCAGCGGACTGATGATGCCTGGCAAGCCTGTCCCCGAGTCGCGCAAGTTCTCCGCACTCAAGTGATCAGGGTAACACGAATGTTGATAAGCGTTTACTAACCGCCTGAACTTACTAATGAAAGGGTATTGTTTGTATTTTATATTATGCATGTAACTGATTGTGGAATGGAGGTTCTTTGTATAGTCTATCTGCTTTAATAGGGACGGCGGCGGCGCACTCATACTTTACGTAATTAAGGTGGAAGCTCACATCTGGCCCGCGAAATTCTAATTTTCTTACGTTTTTGGCAATTTGCAGGCCAGTGCTTGGTTGTATGTTTATGAAAATTTGATTTGCGACTGTAAGACGTATGAAGTTACCGAATTATAACCATCAAAATTACTAACTACTAAAGAACGACGACTAAATTACTAAAGAATGACTTTTACATGCAAAAATCAATCTTGACATGAAAATGAACTTGGAGGGTTGTATTGATAATTTTGATGGTTATAATTCGGTAACTTCATACGTCTTACAGTCGCAAATCAAATTTTCATAAACATACAACCAAGCACTGGCCTGCCTGCAAATTGCCAAAAACGTAACAAAATTAGAATTTCGCGGGCCAGATGTGAGCTTCCACCTTAAATATCTAGTGTAATTATGATAGTGTTCTTATAACTGGGATAGTATGAAATCTGACGATTTCAAAAGATAAAAATTTTATGAAAAAGTATTTTACTAATTTGAACCCACTTCTGTTCCGATTTTTCTATGCAATCGAGTGATCCTTACATGCAGTAGAAACGAACCTCTCCAAAAAAATTAGTCGTCAAGAAATGAGTGGGTACACCCATTTCTGTGGACAACTAGCATTTGACCAAAAAATTAAGGGTTGGCTTAAGGGGTAGTACAGCCTATGCATGTTGGTTGCACCGGTAGTACATGAACTCGCGGTATGCTTCAAAGAGCGCCAGTATTTTAGCGGATGGACTGTACTTATACCTTATATCTTAGTTTGTACTTGCATTTTTTATGATGATTGTAACATTATTTTAGTTGCTTTTGTAACAAATTTGCAAAGGAGTTTCTTTTATTGAGATATAAGTAAGGCTATACTTAAATATATAAACTAACAAATTGAAATAATATGTAGGTTTGTGCCATTCTTAAGCATGCTTTAAGGAACATTATACATTCTCATATTATTAAGGGCTACACTACAATGTTATGCTCGCTCATAAAATGTATTGACTGTATGAGATTTTCGAGATTGTTAGATTTGACAAATATTCCTTCCTACTTATTTAATTTAAATAAAAAGAAAAAAACAACCTTGCAAATTATATGCAGTTTATACTTGGAAAATGAATGCAATAAATACAATTTAAATATTTTTCTTGTTTCATTTCTAGATTTCTAGGGATCAACATATTTGAATTCCCTAATATCATAGTGACAGTCCAAAAACCTTTTTTTTTTATCTAGGTACCTATCGATAGTCGTGAGTCGCAGAATTTCGGTCCAAGAAATTGTGTGTATTGTGTTGTGTGGGTCGGCAGACAACGCATTTTGCGTCGCCGTGTGAATCAAATAGGACTTTTGTATGAAACCTATTGTAGCAGAATTTCTGCGACTCACGACTCACAAAATTACACTCGTTAGGCCTCACCCTAAGGTTTTTATTTCGTTGGTTGTTTAGATCATTTTGAAGTGTGTTCGTTTCGATAGTAGCTGATGACTGTACATCAGTGTCCACTTATCCGCAGCTTAGCGAATGAAAGCTAATGATTTCGGTGTTAACTACCAAAACTAAGTTGGGTACTTTGATTTCACTGGAAACCCTTGGTTGGTTGACCAACAATCTCCTGCAAAAAGTGGTCATCGACACTTGAGAACACTTGGGGTCGGCAAATCCAGTTGGCTATTGGCACATTATCTTCGTTAGAATTAAGTTGAAAATAAATGTCGTAGTAGATGTCGGGACGAGCTGGACAAAACCAGTGACCAGTGGCTCACACTAATCGTGCATCGAAAAGACTCGGAAGTCGAAGGGTTTCCAACAAGCGGCGCAAATCCTATATTCGTGTGCAGGATTGTACCAATCACAGCAGGAGAGACGACTGGGAACAGAGACGCGATCTGGATTTGTACTTGATATAATTGCTTGATTCCGGCACTTCTCTCCGCTCCGCTCATCACCACTTTGGTGGAAACCGAGGGTCTCTATCTCTAGTTGAAGTTTATGTTTTGTAACTTTATTTCAAAGAGCGCATGGCCGATATTATTTGGCAGTGACACCGCACCATACGTTTTGGCCCAGAGTAACCTCGAGATAAATGATAGGATGAAAGAAATACCAGCTAAATGACGGGAGAAATTAGCTAGATACACAGACCTTCTATGAATTTATGGGTAAGATGCGCGGCTTCTAACCCATCAAAGAACACTGGCATGCTATGTATGTGAATGAAAAATACAAATATTACTTCCAATTTATTACATTCCATTTTTTAGTTTTACAGGTAGTTGTCATACATACTGTCTTTATATTTTGACTTATCAAATACTATTGGCAAGAAATCATTATTTCATACATTAAACAAAATATTTATTTTTTGGTGGGATTGTCATTTCAAAGTAATGTTAATATTTTTACGAAACTATTGCACAAGTCACTACAAAAGCATTTGGCTTCTACTTTATACTATGTGCCAAATTATGTTAAAATAAGTACATTCTGTGCTTCCAAACTTCGATAAGTCTAGAAAGTTTAAATACATTTATTAATTTTGATATTTACAAAGGAACACCTGTGGTAATACACATAAATATTATGGTAATATGTATATGTGGCAATTGACTAAGTTATTTTAAACATTACAAGTAACTATTTTTATTACATATATTATGTGGGTAAACGACAAAATACCCCTCCTTTTGGGCTTCGCCGCAGTCGGGTAAAAATTAAAATAAACAATATTTTCCCACTACTTTTTAACAGTTACCAAATGCTGAAGGCATGAGGTTACATTTAATTACTCATATACTAGTATATAGACACAGATAGGTATGGTATTCTACATGAAACATTGTCAATGTGAAATTATTTTATGATGATCTACCCTATGTAATATTATTTAGCATTACTAATTTATAAAACTACCACACAAGCTCCAATCTATAAAATGAGCATTGTCATGTTTCAAAAACATTAGGTAGGTACCTACTTGAAAAGCTCCAGTCTGCAACTTTAATACAGCTAAGTTAGTACCTAAGTGATCATAAGTGTACCTTACATTGGGTGTAGGCCATGGACTACAAAATTAGTGCTTGTACCTCGGGCCCACAAAAGTATTTTACTCTTTTACATCATTTAAGATATGATAAAATTCTCAATAAATAATAAATGATTTTAAGACAACAAAGAACCTCAACATCATCACAATACATAAAAAATAAAATAAAACATACAGAAATTACTCCGAGATGACGTATTTACTGTCCGAAATTAAATCACAATGTTTTTTGATATAAGTATATAAAACTAAAAAATAAGTTAAAACAATCTATAATTTAATAATCAAAACATGAGCCGTTTCTTTCAGTAACTAAAATACCAAAAGAACATTGAACATTGTCATTCTAACACTGTTCACCAAAAATACTACCTACATACACAAGACAATAATTCACCACAAAAACATTCCTACTTTGAAATTTAGCTATTCAACGAAAAGGACCCAATGGCTGGAATAGTTGCCCAGACCATCTTCTGCTATAGGGAATTCAATTGCGAGTAGGCTATTTTTCAGGGCCCTGTTTCGTGGCCTCCGCTTAGCTCTACATCGCCTTCTCTCACATAGCACATAATTAGGCCTTTCATCAACGGCTATCAGTGTTAGAATATCAATACGTCATAAGTCAGGAAAGCGTAATGGGTCTTCTATAAAGTCATCTGGTATGTCAAAAAGAGGCGGAGGAATATCTTGACGAAATTCAAATTTTTGAAATGTAATTTTAGCTGTCACTGTTGGCAAAATTGGTATCTCGACTTTTACTGGAAATCCTCCCGGCAATTTCATAGCCACAAACTGTCGTAGCTTAGCAAAATGCTTGAAAGGTGCAATCACTTCCAGAACATTCAATAGCATGCCAACACTTAGTGGAAAGTCATCACTCATGGCAATAGTGGCTCGGAAATTCCTTGATGATTCTTTGTAAACAAGCTCTCTGCCCAGGCTAGGGTAACATCCTGGGGGAGATGATATGTATGAACACCAATCAATATTGTTCTCGGGAGGTGGGTTCAGTGATGCACGGCGAGTAGGCTCCCCATTTGTTTCCAATGTTTGTGTATTTCCTCTAGTGAGGCTTTCAATAATAGCCTTATTTTTTTGGAGGTCATCAGTTGACAAATGTTCTCGCCTTTTGCGTGACTCTAATACAAGACCAGTGATGGTATAAATATCACTTCTGTATATTCCCGCTACAGTTTCCCTACGGTCTTCTCGAAATATCCAGCCAGACTGAGCCCTTGTAAAGGAAATACCTTTGGTTGACATCTGAGCAGCGAGTATATCACTTGACATGAGGATATCTACTTCGTCTTCTATTTCAGTTTCTGTTTCTTCATAACGGACTCTTTGGTAAACTTTCGCTTTATTGTCTAAAACAGTTAGTGACTCACTAGGAGGTTTCTCGCCCTGAAAAATGAAAGATATATCACCTCTTTCCCATTTCATGTCAGTGAAATCTACTAGTGTGGTGTCCAATCTGATTCCAGAACCAGCTTTGTAAATCTTGCAAACATCTGATGGTAATACTCTGGAGACTAGAGGTACCCATGAATGGAAATCCCATTTGAGTTCCATATAGAAATCTTGTATTTGGGCAAGAGCTCGAATCAGGTCAGGTCTGCGACGTTCCATCTGTTCGCGTGCTTGCTGCTTCAATTTGCGCACCAGTGATGATATGGTCTGACGATCTCCGTAGCTGATGGCTTCAGCCAGCGGCGACCAGCCTGCGTGGTTTTTAACTTTGACGGGCGCGCCGTGCGCGAGCAACAGCTGCACGCAATCCTTGCGGCCCAGCATGACGGCCAGGTGCAGCGCCGTATTGCCGTGTTTGTCTTTTCGAGCCACATCATGATTTCTTAGTAGCCCCGAGAGCTTGCGAACATCACCAATAAAAACACACTCGTGGAGTGGAAACACTTCGCCTTCTTCGACGCAGGCAGGATTAGGTGCCTCACACAAGCAGTTGTTCATTTTCAATTCATTACTCTCATTGATAACTAATTAAATAGGAACTTCAAGTGGAAACAATTTTGATTATAATCTAATCAATGAGATAAGAAAACGGCTTCATATTTTGACTGTTCTTAGCTGTTTTGAATAATTTCTTATTTAGTTTTGTAACCAACTTATTTTTGAAACCATAATTATTACTCAAATAAATATACATACAAAATTATTATTTTCTTTTTGGAAAAGTAATGTGTCCATCATCGTTTCTAAGTTCTGTTCCAATAACCGAAACAAAACTGTAATATTTGACATCTGTTTGCTGTTATCACTGTTACTCTTGCACTTACATATGTCATGTTGTTCTGCCGTCAGAAATTTACATGCTGAAGATTGTAGAAACTGGCAATGGAACATTCATCCCTTTCTTTTTTTGTTGCCAATGTAAGATCATTGATTTATTGAAACATAATCGACTAAATTAGATGATTGCTCAATGAAATACAAAAAAATCAATAAACGTATCGACGACCTTCCTGATAAATTTTATCATGATAATAATTATTGATTCCCCTGACTATTATGGCAATAAACCGCTATTGATATATGAATGATCATGAAGAGGTGTAGTTAAAAAAAACCTCCGTCTCCTAAAAGCATTAGTAGAAGCAAAGGATACAAAATATTACGATCGTTGTCACGTTCCTTAATAATCAAAGGAGGGCTGTGATAACACTGTGTGGCTACTCCGTTATTGTAGCTAGGGTAGCAAGCGATCGAGGTGATCTGAAAAATAATAGACGATTTTTATCTTCTTCCTTAAAGTGTAATAATTTTTATAAAGTTCGCCCATCCTACTATCCAGTGGGAATATCGAAATCGCTATCTGGTTCGAACCAACGCTAGGCGTTGATAATCAAATAACTCTTTGTAAAGGATCATAGGATCTATTCCATTGGACATTCATTTAACCAAGATCCTTTGGCTAAAATAAATGTTCAAAAATAAATAAGTTTGTACCTACATAAATAAATCTCAACTAAGTTGGTCTCAAGTGTCTCAAATGAAAAGTATAATGCTTAGCACAACTAATAAATAGTTACTTTCAATATGTCTAGTTTTGTCATCATTTTTCTATTTAAAATTAATAAGACCAGTATGACTTGTCCAAAAGTGTTTAGGTAAAGTTGCACAGATCTTTTGACTCAAATTTTAACTCGTGACGATAGTTGGAACTAACGCAGAAATCTTGGTTTTTCAGTACCTTTTTATAAACAATTTCAAAGCCTCTAACTTTTACTTTCTGATCAACTTGAAAAGAAAAATAATGATGTGCAGTTGTGTAAGATACAGTTGGATTCTCCAAAGGTTTGGGATAGAGAAACAGAGATTATGTTGTAGCGCGTAGGCAAATTACCTATACATCTTTAGTCTTAGGTCATGTATGACGTAGCTCGTAAGTTAACTCTAAGCCCTCAACCACTGCACTGTATATTGTAATCTTTGTGTTAGTCGTTCAGTAAACCTTCAACTGAGAACACGCTTTTTACTTTGCCAAACCTTCTGACCGTACACACACATAAAATCACCTTATCGGCAAAGTGGTTTGGCAAAGTAAAAAGCGTGTTCTCAGTTGAAAGTTTACTGAACGACTAACACAAAGATTACAATATACAGTGCAGTGGTTGAGGGCTTAGAGTTAACTTACGAGCTACGTCATACATGACCTAAGACTAAAGATGTATAGGTAATTTGCCTACGCGCTACAATGTTAACTTATAACATATATATTTATAGTTATACCTAAAGCTGATAATGAGCTGCACCATTTTGGCCGAATTTGGCCTGGAACCCCACTCCAACATAGATGGAAAGCGATTGGCAGATAATGATTATGAATAAGTATGAGCTACTTGTACTTACATAAAGAGTCAGTAAAATTGAGAGAAGAATTAGTACTTGCGCAGACATTTTATTGATTGCGGCAGCACCGTGTGATAGTTTAGTTGCTATGGAAATAATTTGACGAATGAACGAATATTGAATGCATAAAATGCACTATTACGCTTTTATACGTACATTTTCGACTCATTTCAACATCAATGAGATGTTATTGGGACAGTTTTATGTACATATTTCAAAAAGGCATTATCGCTGGATTTACTTTAGAAGCACGTTCGAAAGCCTAAACGTTCAAATACCTAACTACAAATAATTACGAAAGTTAATTGTACAGTTGGACAGTTACAACAATTTCAAGATAAAATGCGAACATTTCAAATCATCCCCACTTTTTTCGTACATATTATGTAGGTATGTAATCATTGTACACTTGTACACAATTACACATTCATCTGCCTAGCCTTTTCCCAACTATATTGGGGTCGGCTTCCAGCCTAACCGGATGCAGCTGAATACCAGTATTTTACATGGAGCGACTGCCTATCTGACCTCCACAACCCAGTTAATACTAGGTAATACGATACCTACCCTTTGGTAAGACTGGATGTCAGACTTTCAGGTCACTGACTACCCGTAACGACTGCCAAAGATTTATATATGGCACCCGGGACCAACAGCTTAACGTGCTTTCCGAGGCACGGAGGAAACTCGGTATGTAATGGGCGGTCACCCATCGACAGCTCGACCTAGGCAAGCGCAGCTTAACCTAAATATCGACCCGAGTGGCAGTTTTTATTAGGCTACGAGCTCCTCCCACTACACTTGTACACATTGAAGATGGAAATATTGTACATTTGTACAATTGCGAATCTACTAGTGGCCCAGATGTGGCAGCCTCGACTTACGAGCAGGAGCAGCAAGCAGGAGGTGCAATAAATTGTGTAACTTATTTCATCGCTAATGCTCTCCAAAACGGTGAAAGAAAGCATCGTAAGGAAACCGGTATGTCCTAGAACCAAAAAATCGAAGACATGTGACTTCTACCAACCCGCACTGGGCCCGCGTGGTGGATAATAGACCATTCCCTCATATAGCATGTGTCCCGGTATGCAGCATGCAGTAGGAATTCGAACAACTGACGTAGTTTCATATTTCGCCGCTTACTCAAATATTTCGATTTCTATGTTAAGTAACTATCGATAAGTGGACACGGTTTTATTCCTGCTGGGAACAACACCATGTCGGATGTCGTCAGGTTCGTTGGATTTTTCAAAAAGTCTCACTAGATGGCTCTCATAGCATTGTTTTGATTTTGATCGAGTTTTGAAGCGCAGAAAAAAGTTGACAGATGCGCGCACCAGTGAAACGCCTCGTAGTGTTCTAGATTGTATCCACTTTTCTATAAAAAAAGTAGTAATTCATAATGTTCATTTACTATAAAATATATGTGTTATTTCTTTCCTAATAATTGAAGTGCGTGAATTGTTAGATTCGTTCTAAACAACGCTGCACCCGGGACTGACTTGGTTCGAATGTATTGGCATAGTTTTAAAGATAAGATTACTATTGATTGAAAATTCTGTTTGTTTTTTACTGCCACTGATTTCTTTAAATCTTTGAAAACATTTTAGCCTTTACCTTATTATATTATTGAGTTGTCTGAGACTTTGAAGTTGTTATTGTGACTTGCGGCGTCATAATAAATAAATAAATAAATTGACTGACCACCAAAAGTTTCCGGCTTATTGGTCCTGTTAAGTGAGAACAATTCTTCATAATGTGAGTATTCATCTAACCCATGTATCGAGTAAGCGAGTGGCATTTCATAGAATGGCGTGCCCATCTACCTAACTAACTGTATGCACCAAAAACCAGGTAAGTATTTAGGTTTAAAGTGCCTTTAACTTTTGTATACATTTTCTACTATAATAATTATGTTATTAGAATTATTTAACTAAGAATAATAGGTACAAATTTTTAAACTTATAAAATATTAATCAAAAAGTATGTTGTGAAAATTCAAGTATTTATTGTACCCACCTGAATGATAACTATAAATAACTAAAAAGAGCAACTGTATTTAAGGTTTTACTCTTGCATTATAAGTTGTCTGTAGGAAAAGATTCCACTAGGAATGTTACCTTGAAAAACTTTTCTTTTAATAGTTTATAGAGAAGCTAGATAAAATCTTGAATAGTCTTCTGTGGCTAGTACTGACATAATTTATTAAACTTGGTTCATATTTTAGTACTACCATATAGTATTTCATTATATTTTAAGTGAAGTAGGGATATAACATTTGTAGTGATATATTGTTAAAGCTGTGCAAAGAAAAAACCACCAAGGACAAAATAAGTTCTTTTATTATTATAATAAAGGAACTAATAGTTAAAACGTTAATACTAATAATTAAAACTACATTGTTTAATAGCAGATACACATCTATCTGTATCTCAAAAATGATAGATTTGTGTTATTGCAATAGTTCCGAAGAAATCTTATGTCATGCACTTAAGAGCTTGGGGGCATGACCATACAATCATTATTATGAAAAGATGATGCTATTTCTAAACTTATTAGATACTGTCATGCACATTATGTTTATGAGTTTCCTTTGAGGACTAACAATAGTTGTTTTTAACTTCAGCTATTGTGTATTAAGCATTTATTCTACATCACTCTTGTACATATTGTTAACAGCCCATAAAAGACCTATTAGAAGATTTGATATCTTACATCTGACAACCACAATACATGTCCTAGTTTTGATTTGTTGTTGTTGTATCATAAAAACTTAATAAAGACATGTTGCTATAAATAATTTATAAATTATTTTATGAAACCAGGTACTGTAAAACATGAGTTTTACTTGCAGAAGAATTCTTTTTTCTGTTCTTGTTTATGCCTCTACAGACACAACCCCTTTAACGCCTCTTGCTCCCTTTAAACAGGGGGCTATTGAACGCAAAATTACAGCTCCAGTAAAGGATTTCCCTATTTCTCCTAATACTAAATATTTTATTATCACATTATTGTTGAAATGGTTTACTCCAATGTTTACACATTTGGGGGGAATGTGTCCACATGAATGTCCTGTTAGTTCTTAAAGCAAAATGGGCAATGGTATCAAAGCAGTTCCATGCTTTGTTAGAGATCATAGATACTATTATAATATGTAAGATAGCTGCCTGTCAGTTATCTTTTCATGCCTTATTTATTTAGAGCTTACACCTTGTCAGATTTAAAACGCAGATTAAGCTATACTTTTATTCCTGTTGTATTTTCCTGTGGGTTCAATTTCAACTTCAACTGGGGTAAACCAACATCACAAACTAGTATTCTATAACAATAAAACATCATTGTTTTTATTCAAAGCAGTATCTTGTATTCAAAACTTCAACAACAACTCTATGTAACCAAAAGCTGGAGGGGTTCTTATGGCGGTACTGCCACCACATATCTACTCATCCTCTATTTTCTCTCTAATAAATAAGAAAGCAACTTGGACACGGACTAAAGTTACTGTTCTTTAGTCTAAGAAATATTACTTATTCAATACCAATGTAGATTCGAAGATACAGAACAGCTAATTCTTTAAATGCATTGTGTTGTGTGGTGTTGTTTATGCCTGCCTACATTGTAAAGATAGGTGTTTACTAACTGCCACAACATTACCTACAGTATTTATATAAAAAACGATTAAAAACGGGTCAAAGTTCGATACTCACTGAGCGACAAAAACGTGTACCTACTACTCGACATTGCTGTTGTGTTACTTAGGTACTAGCTTGGCTTGAGCTTACTAGTAAAAACATCTACAGCGCGTTGTGCCGTGGGTAACTCAGGAACGCCACAAAACGAAATATAATAAAATTTATCATCATATCCGCCCGAAATAACCCACTTCTGGACCTGCCTCCCGATTTTTCTACCACACTTCCCATTTCTGTGACTTCCCGAAATCCCGACTTTGACGATATCGTCGAACTATCGAGCTTTAGGACTGGTTTCTTTGGCCTAACCTTGGCCATCACTCGGTGAAAGCAATGGCTCCATCGGCCATCCCCGCTGGACAGTTTAAAAATAACTAAATTTGTTGGGTTCTTACACTACCTACTTTCCTTGGCTTCCGACGTTTTTGGGCCTAACCACTTACTACCCATGGTGCCACAAGAATAATTTGCAAAAGCTTCACATGTAGTTACGAGTACATTATCCATTTAGGTATATCATTTTTTTAATTTTTTTTTATTGTGTTATTTGCATAATGTATTATACTAATCTCGACATTATAAATATGTGTAGGTCCTAGACTAACTAAAGCAATTAAACGGTCAGTTTCATAAACGGAGGAAACAGAGTGACGTTTGTGTCTGAAGTTCGATTTCTGGCAGAAGCCGAAACCAACAATCACCGCAACGTTCGGCTGAAGCTGAAGGTTTGATTAGTTTAAGGAATTCAGTTCAAGCTTGGCTAGAAGCGTTTTTTTTAACTTTCAAAGTTAATGTTTACGTACAACTTGGTTGAGACATGATTAAAACGCCCTTACAACTTGACAATTATAACACATCAAAATAATCGATTGACGTGGTATGGACATGTGATGCGAAGGAATGAAGTAAGTGTTTTGAGGAAAATGTTGAGTTTGAATGTAGATAGGTATAAGAGTAGAGGAACACCAAAGAAACGATGGATGGACTGTGTGAAGGATGATATGGCTAGAAAGGAGGTGACTGCTGACATGACGAGCAATAGAGAAGTATGAAAGAAAAAGACATGTTGCGCCGACCTCAAATAAATTGGGAGTCACACATTTTGATGTCATCATTCTCCTGCCCTGCTCGGGCAGGAGAATGATGACATCAAAATGTGTGACTCCCATTCGCTCCCCGTGCATGATCTCTTCTACCACGGTCCCGCACATTCGTACCAATTTCGGTGTTTACCATCTGCTTCGGCCAAAACTTCGGTTCATTCTGGCCAAAGCCGAAGGTTAGGTCGAAGCTTCGGACGGTCACTTACAAACTTCTGGAAAGGTCCCAAGTAATTTCTTATTCACCTCCTTTGTAGAAATTTTACACAAAAACCGCGCAGTAATATCCTTTGTTTTTATTGGGCCTTGCCCTCTTAACTTTTATTCAGGTATCTTTTCTTGGTTCTTTGCAACAACGGACAAAAGGATCCTGTATTAAAAGGCATATTTTGTGTAGTGGTCTTTGTCATGTATTGAAAAGGTCAGTGCAAAGATTACAGCCATTGGAGTTATTTTTAAAATCAACATTCGTACTTTTATTACAGTTAGTCTTATTCAAAACAAACTTATTGACATCATGGACAGATTTTGGCCTTATCTCGGCATAAATAAAGGGTTATCTTCTACAATAACTTATCAGTACTTGTTTTCTCTTCGTTACTGTCAGGCTGACAGTATTGTAATACATTTTGTAGTGATATTTCAAAGATACACCTGTGTAGACTTCAACTGATCAAGTTCCCTAAGTGAGAGAATTAACGCTTGCTCATTTTATTGATTTATTGGAGTCATCTCTGTTCAAATCATTTTGTCTATTGCCTTAGCAGTAAGGTGATAATAACGAGTAAGTAATCTTTTGATTTATTTGCTTAGCACCTGTGTATGGCGATTGTTGCTGTACTACCAAGAGGCACGACATATCAGCCAATAACTAAACGTGTAATCTCAACATAGTTTCATTTACAAGGACAGATCTAAGCTATTCTGATCTTAAATGAGAATTTAACACGAGTTTTAAGAAAATGCTTTAAGTCAATACATCTGAGACTAATTGATAGTCTCAGATGTATTGGCTTGATGTATTTGAAGTGTGAACACCAAGACAGACTTGTTGCCAGACAGACGGTTTGCATAAATAAATAAAAAGTAATGCTAATAATAACATAAGCGATGGCCAAACTGCAGACACCGACCGGGACAGCATATGCGTTGATAAACATGTTATTGATTGTGTCACATTTAAATTATTTATTATATTGAAAAAAAAAATAGTAAAACGATACACTTTCATATCACTTTGCCCATGTGATTTGGAATCACCCAATGACGGATAGACATCTTGACGATTCTTTAGTCTCCAGTGCTTTATTCGTTCTTTTTTACGTTACATACCAATGCTATATTGTTTCGTTATCTCGTTTGTCTGCTGTGTCCTCCTCTTTAACGTTTGGTGCTCTTTCAATTTCTAGGATTAACGGCCTCCCTACCTATTTCCACCGCTTGTTCGTACTAATTCCGCAGAACCTACCTATCCTAGATCTCTGAAAATAAGGCCTTTATTTATGTCTACATCATCTTTTTCCGGCCATTGTACCATTTTACAACACGTGCAACACGTTTTCTTCTTCCACACTCCCTTACTTCACGTCACGGCATCATTTACTCCTTTCTCTTGCATATCATTCGTCACACAATCTAGCCATATTTTCTTTGACCTCTATTTTTGTGCAGAAATATATTATATTTAAAATAGACCAAAAATTATAATGTAGAAAATATTTACTTGAAAACAACGGTGAAATCAAATCCGCCACAGTCCGTCATCAAAACAAAACCTCATCAACAATTCAACAGAAACAACCGGAATTTTGTCATGTGATTGTGCTGCGCTCTATGCACACCTAATATTTCTAAACTTGAATAAATTAACATTTTGTTCGTATTATGTTGAGTCCATAACATGCATGACTCGTATTTAACTCAATTTGATACAAGCGACACCCCAATTGCCCTAATCCGCTTAATTAATGATATATAAAACCCTCATGTACTCTGTAGGTTTTCGCTGCCAAAAGCACAGGAAATTCCTGCTTAAATTCTGCGCAGACGAGTAAATGTATGGATGACAGCCGCTATCAATAATTCTCTTTTGCTCATGACGTGGCTAACAACTTCAGATAAAAGAATCTTGTTACCATCTAAAAATAAAACTAAGACGTAAATATTCATAATAAATATTTTATTGACGTATTGTTGTTTATAATGATGTCGCATAAATCTAATATCGTTAAAACAATGCCTAAGTGGGAATATGAAACGTGAAACGGTTGCCGGTACCTTGCAGCTTGGTCGCACGTTGACTCATGCGCAGTGTAGGATCCTGTTTTGAAAATAAAAGTAACCTTCACTGGCCATTGAACCCTTGCAAGAACTTAGTGACGTTTGACTTAAATCTTATGATAAAAAAATATTTTTATTACGAAATTCCGGGCAAGTGTTACAGTTCCGTTTTGTGAGAATTAATATCATTTCTTCATTCCACTTGAATATATGAATGGAAAATACTGACATTGCATGCTTTCAAGTGCAGTTACTCTAGTTTTTTAGTCAAAAAATTATGAACTTGTTTCATTATTCAAAAGCTGTATGCGTATAAAAACAAACGATGGATGGACTGTGTGATGTGAAGGATGATATGGGAAGAAGACACCATCAGTAATAAAGAAGTAGAAGACATGCTGCACCGACTCTATGTAAATTAGGATAAGGGCAGAAGAATTAATATTTATTAGGGGATCGGACAAAAAAAACGAATTAGTCCGTCAGATAGATTACCAAAAAAATATTGGACACGCATTTTTTTTTTCACAAACAAAAAATGAAGACGATACAGTGCTTCGAAAACTCGTGAACTCCTCGAAAACGTCACATGTTAGTACATTTTTTACCTACAAATGACGTCACAACCCCCGACTCATGTACTTTTGTCAATTTTTATTAATTTGATAAAACAAAAAACGCGTATCCTATATTTTTCGATAATCTAACTGACGAACTAATTAGATCATATTTTTTTTGACTCAGTCCGATCCCATATTATTCGAAAGTTTCCAAAACACAAAATCACTAGGCAACTAAAACAATGTATAAAGTAATCGTTTTTGGAATGATGTACTTGAAACTTCATGAGAGTAATTCCCTGGGGATGTTGTGCTTCTGGTAAGTATTTCGAGGGCCGCTTAAAGAGAGCGCGGGTCAAGGCCAACTCACGGAATAATACGATGTTCTACGTACAACACCAGTTAGCTCTTGTGTGTAACCTTTTCGCACATAGAAACATGGAAAAATCTTACACATTTTGCTTTACATTACAATAAATAAAAAGTGTAAGCTTGGTTTTCTTCATAGCTTAGCAACTCTCTGCCGAAAGGAACTGGCTGCTAACCGTTTACGTTATGTTAATTAGATTAGTAAATAATTACTTCATATCACACAGAAGTGGTGAATTCCAGTTATTTATTGGGGTGTTGTTTATGGGATATTTTTATCTAGATCTGTATAATTTTACAGCACACTAGGTAACTCCACAAATTAACTGAATGCTTCCCAGAAAAACGAATGCTGTGCAAAAAAACCAATTGGTTACAAAACAACATATTCTACAAAAAAACTAAAAAAGCACACAAAATGAGATGACCTTTTTTATCGAAATCACACCAAAAAATAATGTTTGTACGAGTATCTTTAAATATATCTTCCCAGCGTTTTTGCGGACTTCATTAAAAAAAAAAGGTACCCATTCCAAGACTTTCTTTGTCTATCTCTCGGTTTTCCATTCGACAAATATGTCCTGCCCATTTCCACTTCAGACTTTTTATTCTTTCTACTATGTCCGTTATTCTATATTTTTTTTCCTTATTTCTTAATTACTTATCCTGTCAGTAGAATATCGTCCCATCTACAATTATGTGGCAGCATTCATAGTCAAACCAACTTTCCCACTTCCACAAGCTCTTGCAACATGTTCTCTAGTTGTACGGGATCTTCCGTGAACACAACGATGTCGTCTGCGAAACGTAGGTGACTTAAATATTCGCCGTCGATTTTTATGCCTTTTTCCTCTCAGTTTAGGTTTCTAAAATATATGGTCTCTAGAACCGCGGAAAATTTTTTGGTGAGAGCGGGTCCCCCTGCCTGACACCTTTTCTTATGGTATATGCTGGTCCTTCCAATTCAAATTTTATTTTTGCGGTATTTCTAGAGTAGATGCTCCACATATTTTATGTTTAATTCTATGTTCCACCAGCGATTTCCATATTGCGCTATGTTCCAGAGAGTCGAATGGTATAATCAATGAAGCATAAATATAGAGTCTTGTATCTGTATTCCTTGACTTTCTCTACTATTTGCGTGACTACTTGGATGTGATCGGTTGTCGAATAATGTTTGCGGAATCCCGCCTGTTCACGCGGTTGGTTTTCCTCTAGAGTTCTTGTAAGTCTATTTAGGAGTATTTTCGAGAATATTTTATATATGTTGGACATACGGCTAATTGGACTGTAGTTGCTCAGGTTCCCTCTGTCACCTTTTTTATGAATGAGGGTTATTGAAGATTCGGACCATTGCTTTGGAGTTTTCCTTCTTTGTAAAATATTGTTAAAGAGTTGTTGTAGCGGGTATTACAGAGGTTCCGATAGAGACTTCAATATTTCATTTGTTATTTTGTCTTCTCCCGGTGCTTTGTCGTTCTTCTGAGTTTCTACAGAAAAACCAATCTCCGACGTTAGTATTTCGGGAAATGGTTCGTCGAAAAAGACTTTGTCTTTGATGTGTTGCGTCAAACCGGGACTTTCTTGTAATGAGTAGAGAGTTTTATAAAAGTTAGTAACTTCTGTTATTATATCGGATCTCCTTGATATAATTTTTCCTTTCTTGTCCACTATGTTAGTTGCCCATTTTGTTGAGGTTTTAAGGTTTTTGTATGCTTTTTTAGATAGTTCAGTAAAACAGTTCTGCAAATACCATTAAACAGTACTTATATTGAATTTGATTTATTTAGTGTGCATAATTTGTGTCCAAGTCAGTATTTTTATTAAACTTTGTAATAGTTTGTTAATACAACGGGAATATTCAGAGATATCGATTTAAATACATGCCATTGTTTAACTGCCACCCAACTCCAAATCTTGAAAATTAAATTTACAAAGTGCACTGTTATTCCGTGTAGATAATTATGACATGACCTATACCAACCATAATAACATGGACCCTCAATGACACGCCTTTCCTTTGCTTTTGTTACTAACCTAGATTTCACGAAAAAAATGAAAGCCATATTGAACTTAGTTGAACTACCATACCGTTGTGAATCACTCAGTGCAATTTACTGCTATTTTCTAATCGATAACGTGAAGAATGTTTTCTTGTACCTATGTGACTAATATTTTGTGGAGTGCGTACTAAAATATTTCGTTTATCGTACATTGGATGAAGACTCGAATTTATAGAGATTTTTTTCCGTTAGTGAATTAATTCCAGCTAACGTAGTGTTCGACACGCCACAACAGAATTTCCCAGTTCCCGTTAATAACGCACAATTTCTAGAACCCATTAACTGTGCCGGATTTTCGATACTCTGTATATGGGATTTATTGATCACAACAGAACACTGATTTGGCCTCGCGTTACGTAGAACGTATTTCACATTTATGCTATGTACGAAGGATTGTATTTGAAAATACTACAATTTTTGTTTTGCGTAATGAAAATGGGGCCGCATTTTAAAATACTTAATCATTATGCGCTAGTATTTCTGAAACTGGGTTCGACCGTTATATATAAATCCTGAAAATGGTCAAAGTTGCCCATTTT
This sequence comes from Diarsia rubi, assembly GCA_932274075.1. NCBI lineage: Eukaryota > Metazoa > Arthropoda > Insecta > Lepidoptera > Noctuidae > Diarsia > Diarsia rubi. Next base: position 9,497,204 of record OW026414.1, read on the forward strand.
AATTCTCAGCACAGAACGAATACACGCTAAAACAGAACCTTCGGATATATCGCTACGGAGGTGTACAGAAATTGTCTGTGAATTATCTGTGATTATATGAAGGAGGTGTCGTAGGGGTAAGCCAGGCCCGTGTTGGGCGCCAACGCCCCGCTCCGCTCTCCGCCCCGCCTCACCCCACCTAACGCTGCCTGGTTCAGTTGCACGCTTTCAGCCTTCGGAGTTAACCGCGTGCGCGTTATGTCAACCAACCTTCCGTCAGCGCTTCTTCACATGAATTTCTAACTTCTTTCTCGGTTCGTTGCATATATGCATGGACCATACTTAGATGCTTACGTGCACTATTCATACATTCATTAGTCGCAATGAAATTATCATCCAACTTCACTGTTTTGCCATCATATCTTCATTTCACTCTTATTTAGGGTTTCTAGATCCATAATTTTCTATCACGGAAGTGATATAATTGTTCATTGTGTGTCGTAATTCATTTGCTCCGATAGATTAATTGGAACACTTTTATGCCATTGCCGTGTTGGTGTAAATTAGTCTCACATGTAAAAGCTAGATTTAATAGATGGATGTCTGTTTAAAAAAAAACAGTGTTTATTTAGTTTAAACAACTAACGTTTAGAAACTGCGTGTATTATTAATTAACTGTCCATTTGTGATGTTCGTTTGGAAGATCATCCTGTTGTGTTTTTGAGATGATATTACAACGAGAATCTCATAGTATATCGTAAACAAACAATGAAGACGATACAGTGCTTTGAAAACTCGTGTAACGTGATTTTCTGAGACATTTGTATGACATTCTTTAGCGGTCAGTGACGTCATAACCCCCCACTCAAATCTTTGACGCGTTTTATCTTCGTAAATTTTTATTGATTTGATAAAAAATAAAATACGTATTCAATATTTTTCTATAATCTAACAGACGGACTAATTAGAATCATATTTTTTTAAGTCAGTAAACATCCCTATTGTTGACAAAAAGAAATAACAGCTGATCGCTAGGGCCACGTTGCCACGTTCGCGATGGTAGCTATTCGGTAGCGAGCAAGCGCGACGTCTCGCGATCGCAAGGTCGTTGGTATTGAGCGGCACCGGTCAAATATTTAACGAACCATACGCGTCCGACCAATCACTTCCCTTCAGTCAAATTTTCGGAACCCTTAGAAATGTCCTTATTTGTATGGCCTCCTCGATGTCAGCCCCTTGCGGCTGACTCTTTTCTGCCATGTTCGCTGTGTTGGTAGGACGGTTATCTTTATTATCACAAAACATTGTGGTCTTCCGTTGTTTTTGAATATGACCGATGCGTACTTCCTGTGGTCTGTATTCCTGGAAAAAATCTTGGCTACTGCTTTTCTCGCCCAAAAGAAATTTGAGACAAAAAGCTTTATACTGTAATTAAACGCACTTTGGGTGAATCTTGTCTAGATTAAAAATACCTACTTGTGAAGTCAAGAATAAAAATATGAATCCATAGTCCATCTGGTTTCCATGTAGCCATTAAGATCTTTTATTGCCAAGTCATGTTTATGACCGCAATGTTAACTTTTCTGTGACTGCAGACATTTGTTTCAGTCTGTAAGAAACATATTATAAAGTTTTGGAATACGTACCAGCACCGAATTCGAAATACGATGTTATGACCATAACTTTGATTAAGAAGTTTTGTTTTGATATTCCTTTCGTTGTTTATGTTGTGCATTAAAAAACTCTGCATTTCCACGTCATTTTTATTTCTGCTGCTTGCTACTAACAAGCGCCCAAACGATTTTATTACACGCCCCCTATGTAAATTGTTGAATAGTATGATGTTTCCCAGCCATAGCTACAGACTACCTACGTGAATCGAGTTTCAGTCTGTGTGAAATAAAGAAAATCCACATTTTTAAGTAGCAGTAGAAGTCACAATGTAGCATATTGGCAGGTGGATGGAGGGTCACTTAGTTGCAGGAAATTAACATGTCTACGTGCCGACCAAGAGTATGGGACACGGCTGTCGGATAATTGTGCCTTCGGGACATTAAACGACAAACAATAAACTTTTAGATGGCCTAAGTATAACGTGTTTGTCAAAGGCGATTCAGGATTTAAAACTTAGTTCCCCTAGGCTTTACACAAACTCATGGTTGAATATTGTGACAGTAATATGCGTCATGTCGGTAATCAAATAATGCATTATTAATGTATAACAAACAGTGTACAGAAATGCGTGCATAAGGCTCGTTGCCAAGGTTACGGGGTGGGTGCGATCAGCTGGACTTACGTAAGGTGAGCTGGGACGGCGGGGAGGCGCGGGGCTCGCGCGGGGAGAGGTTAGGGCCGATCGATAGCCGCTTTCGCCCCTTGCTATCGCCCTGTCCGTTTCAGTGTATTCTCAACAAAACTTTTACTGTTCAGAGGGATCTTAACTAGTTACCCAAAAGTTCTCCAACCCAACAAATAAACGTTTTCTATTCAATTGAGATTGGTAAATAAAAATGCGATAGCTACTCTTTTACGTCCTAAAGTAATTTCCGAGTTTCCTGTTATCGGTTTCCTGTTACAACGCAGAATTTCGCTAGAAAGTGTTCTATTGATCATCTTTAGATTAAATCAGTTTCTACTGAATCAAATCAGGTCAAGGTCCCATTACGCATTCATATTCTTGTTTTCTGATGTTGTCTCTGTCACCAAACTAAAGGAAACTTATTATATGATAACTTTATTTCTGGAAAGATAACCGTGGAGTATTGCTTTGATTGCTAACGAGAGATATGTAAATGGATAAATCAAACTAAATGGGACCGCAACAGGCACGGCAATCCCGCTAACCAGCATTTCATTTAGTCTTTGCTGTGATTGAATGTTTTTTTTGAACTCGTTATTGTAGGTGCTGTTCTGTATCACTAGAACTCAACATTTTAAAAGGATTCTGAGAATTTCCCCAGAGGCTTAGCCATGATAGCCATCCTGAAATGATTACTGGTTAACAAATTGCTTAGGGAGGCCTATTTTATTTAATCAGTCAGTCACATTTAATTTTGTACTAGGCCTAACGTTGTTGGTTTTCACTTTTGTTGAACTAATTCAAAAATGATGCTCAAAAGTTAATCGATTTAGGATATCATAATTTATTCATATTAAACTCTCCTGATTTTTAATACCCTGCAAAACAGAATAGTCTAGTATAGTAGTAGTGTAGTATACTAGTCGCTTAGAGAGAGAAGGTTGTTATAGGCGCATGCGGTATGTACCTATGGTATGCCTGGTGCCACGTGTACCCCACACGAGACCTAGATGTTACTTTACTTATCATTCAACTTATGAGTTTTACTGCGGTACTCAGAGATATTTAATAATTACTTAAGCCGTCACTTAGTAAAGATTTGACATAGTTTTGTATGACAAAACTGTCAAAACCTTTACTTAGTGATGGCCTAAGTAATCATTACAGCTCTCTGAGTGCGGCAGTTAGATAACAAAATAGTATAGGTAGGAGGATTTCGTGCCTTAATAATAACAGCCGCTCGGGTCGATCTTGTTGTTAAGCCGCGCTTGCCTAAGTTGGTCCATGGATGGGTGACCACCCTGTAATAACCGAGTTTCCTCCGTGCCTCGGAAAGCACTTTAAGCATTGGTCCCGGCTATCAATTGTAGATCTTAGACAGTCGTTAAGTAGCCAGTGGCCCGGTTCCAGTTCTAACTGGGTTGTCGAGGTCAGATAGGCACTCACTCCATGTAAAATACTGGTATCCAGCTGCATCCGGTTAGACGGGAAGCCGAGCCAAACATAGTTGGGAAAAGGCTAGGCAGATGATGAATATAGTATAGGAAAACGTCAGCTGTAGATGTTTCTACTCACGCTACTGACCGAAATAATGCAAATACGAGTATATAAAGGGTGTAAAAGTACCCTTAACGCAAACGAAGGGCACTACGATCATTTTTTGGTTCTAGACCATACCTGGAAACCCCCTAGTTACGGAGCTGTTTCTGTTAATACAAGTTTTTCAGGTTATAACTTTACTTAAATTACCTTCATGACTCGTTTACTATTCAAAGCATCTACTAGCACAATGTTTTAAAAGTGCTACATTGAGTTTTAACCGTATAATGTTATTTTTGACCCCAAAAAAAAGTCGTTTCCCAGCAAAAAAATTTGCGTAGGGGTACTTCATTTGATGTACAGAATGCTTGGTTGACGTATGTGTGAAGGGTAAATTTACACCCGTTATGCATCTGCTGAAACTTTTCTCTAGTATTCAGATATAGGTAATCCTATTGCTTAAGTTTACACAGAGACAGAAGATACTATTATAGACACTTGGTACACAGCACTTACAAAGTAAGTACTGTGCCAAGGGCGTAGCTATACGTATATACAGATGTCTTTGGTTTTATATGAAACACGATATAAAGCTACCGTGGAATACAATAATAATAAGTACTGATATGAACACAACACGATATGTTTGCGTTTGCTTTGAGCGGATACGTTACAGGGACGCCTGATGATAATGTTATTATTTCAAACTTTCATCTACGCGTTGCTTTTGTAAAAAATATAGGCGCAGAAAAATAGCACTCGCTTTTATTTTACTATTCTATTAAGCTGTTTCTATTTCATTTTTAAATAACAATGCTTTTAGTGTCAATGTAATTGTCCGAGCTACACGTACATATAAATGTATTTAGAGTTTTCAAAGTGGCAAAATAATAAAAACAGTAAAAACTGTTTTGGCAATGATATCAGAGTATCAGATACTGAGCCCTGTGTAGGGAAAGAAAGAAACTGAAAACCTATGTGCGCTTTCATACAAATGATGTTTCTTTCTGCACTAAGCACTATCTTCTTTTATTTTCTTCTTATGCGCGATGTTCCACAATTTTATTTAAGTGATTATTTAATTTAGCAAATTATATTTTGCGTTCATCGTATCGCTTTGCTTTATTTACGTGGCTTTGGTTGTTTTGCTTTGTTGCAGTTCGCGTTAGTAGTGCAGTGGTGTAATGTTGTGGGCGCTGTGTTAGTGCGCGTGCGCCGCGTTCCGTAGTGATGTCGTCGCCTGCGCGCGCGCCGCCGCCGCCAATACCGGTCCCGGCAGGCGCGGGTGTGCTGCCCCCCGGGCCTGGCCCTGCGAGGCAACGCTCCTTAAAGGACCGACTTAGAGAAGGCATTACAGGACCCTTCCACTGGCAGTGAGTGCTTCTTTTATGCTCCTTACAAATAATTTCCAGGTCTACCTGTCTTCGGCCAGCTGTTTTTTTACTCAAATAAGTAACTTAATTTTTGCCTATTTAAATAATATTGCATGCTTTTTATTATTTTTGGGCAACAACACAGTATTTATGATATTTAAAGATGCGTTTGAAATGTGCAAGTAGCGTTCTCGCAAGTTTGGTACAGATGTGAAGGTACCGAATATAATTGATTACCTTGCTTCTGTTGGCAAGTCAATGTTTCCATCCTGCCAGCTACTTGTTACGGCTGCAGCTTGCGAGCACGCTACTTACTACATGTAATTAGCTTTATTATATCGTGATTGGATTTCTCTGCAATGTATTGTGCGTGACATCATTGTTGTAAGCTTTCAACAGGCCGTAATTATATTATGCGTGCGTCTTATGAAAACGCTTGATCTCTAAACTGAAGATAATTTCATGAAACCTTGACTACTCGTAACTGCCCACAGAATTATTTATAAAGTTCGTCATTTTAAACTTACCTAATAGTAGGTTTTATCGGAGTGGCAGATTTATAAACTACCTCAAAGCAGTCGTTCAGCGCCAAAGATAAGAAAATTAGCCATTAAAGGTCAATGTCAAACGTAAACCTTTAAAAAATGGGGTATTGCCTTTTAGATGGTATCACTGTAATTTATGGTGATGGTTGTCGTTTCTGACCTTAAATTACACAAAATTGATACAGATGCGGCAACGAAGTCTGTATCTATGGAATTACATCTTGATAGGTCGTTAAATGACAAATGCGCCATCGCACTGTCTCGCCGTGAGATTTCAATTTCCCGAAAGGATATCTATCAGGTAGCTTTATGAAGAACCTCGTTTAAGTAGACACAGTGATCGTTTCCTTTACATTTTCTCTGCGATGCCATTTGTTAACACATCCTTTTAGTTAGTCTATACTATATGTATACATTTGTCATGAATCCACGATCTGTTATAAAGTGGTGTGGCGTGAGATTCAGTATAGCGATCAATTTTCGAGTTGTAGAAGGCGTGCACGGACACTTATCAGTCATTATTATGGACTAGATTCGCATATCAAGTACAAATAATAGGAGACCAATATCCGTGCGTTGAATTGACGTAAAATATCTGAAGAGTAATTATGAATCCGGCTAGGTATATAGGTGCCAGCGAGTTCTCTGCCTTTTCGCCGAAAATTGTTTGCCAGTTTAATTTTTTATTTATTAGGGGATAACAAACAACTACAACATATTATATATAGATAAAGCACAAGGTTAACAATTTTTGAGTAACAATGTTGCAGACGTCAACTGCATTATCCGCAGGTTCTTGCATCCAAGTTTTCCTAGTAGCGGGTAATAATGTGTGTAAACATTAGTTTATTTTTCATCAATGTATGAAAAGGGAATTGTTACAATGACAAAACGTCATTCGTCTAATAGATGTGTGGCCTAGTGAAATGTTTGACAAAATGATAAATGTCCCAAACGTTGTGTCATTATAATAATCGGCTGGACAATAATTCTAAAAAATTTGCTAATCGTTAATTGTAAAAAACGTTGGTTTTCGGTGAAAAAGCAGGATACTGTGCCAGCGTCCTTTTTACTCGAAATGAAAATTGTGGTAGGAAATTGTAAAAAATGTAACGCCTTTTGCAAGCCAGCAGCACCTATGTATTATTATACACCTATTTATTTACATGTGATATGATACTGCTGCATCATCTCACAATAAAAACACTAAAATGCTCTGTTTAGACAAAGGTACTTAAATTAAAAACACGCAAAATTTTAATTATTATGATGGATGGAGGGCAAATTATAATTACTGCAAAGTCATGATAGGACGTGGACATTGCTCACAGCATCATCGAGGTCGCCAGAGTACATGAACTATCAGTTACTATTACTTAACCATTTAATACTAAACAGCGTAAAATAAACAACTATAATAATATATTATTGTATGGAAATTTAGTATCAAAGAAAACTATTAGCATTTTGTCTTCACGAACAATGAAAGTTGCAACCGGAAGACATGTGTTTTTATCTGACGGAGCGAAACAGGAAAACTTAAACAAAGTATAAATCGAACACTCTCGCTGTCGTGGGCCCACGACATCACTTTCAAACTTTAGAACTTAACGCTGTAGGCAAGGAGTTGGTTAGACTCGGGTACTTTTGAATGAACATGAACTAGGTGCCGAACAAATATATAGTAGATGTACTTGGAAAGGAAAGGAAAGTAGAGATCGATTGAGTGAAGAATGATACGGCTAGGAAGGAAGTGAACACCGATACACATGGCACGACAGATGGAGATGTATTGGAGAACAATAAAAATATATTGGTATAAAGACAGGAGCATAATGGCAACGATACGACGTTTAATATATAATGTGACTACGACAGTACAAAAGTATTATGTCTGTTTCAATGGGCGAACAATTATGCGACCTCGAGCTTAAACGGACTTCCATTGCGAATGTGTGAGACAGGTAGATTTGTGGGTCCACCAACACAAAACCTCAGACCTCGCAGATAGAGTGAATTCTGGCGCAGGATTGGAAGATTTTTATGATGTACGGATTTAGTAGAATTTCATACAGTGAATTGTAAACACGGTTGCTGAGAAAAAAACCTTAATATCTGGTATTCGTGGGCGTACAGTATTCAATTTACCAGATGTAGAACGTTTCGCCCGCGCCGCCGCGTTCGCTTCGCTCTTGGGAGGCTGCAGCGTCTCGTCACCGGGAATCCAATTTGCTTCCAGCTGGGACTCGCAATTTGTGCGAATGCATCACGGATTAGCCGCTAGTTGCCTTACATTAACGTTATTTTTCTTATTTACCACGTGGAATAATATTCCACTCGGCTTTATCAAAAGGTCGTGGCGCTGGCGCTTTTCACTCGCCATTTATTTACCTAATTAATATCTAACTATGATAAAGAAATGTGATACATGGCCGCTCGTTAATTAATCATATTATAGCAATGGTAAACACGGTAATATTTTCAGCTGGTTGTGGTCATCCTTCGCCAATAATCTCATGTTTCGCCTAATATGTTGTGATAACATTAGTTTCATATATTGGGAGTATAGTGACAGAACTGTATTAATAAATAAGTAGCCGCTGTTTTTTTTCTTGGGTGAAAACATTTTTGTGTTTTGGGTACAATAGTTTCTACAATAGTGTGTGGTGTCAGTAAGTCATAAACCATAATTTCGTTAATTATTAACATGTCAGTCCGCACGTTGAGCGGCAGCCGTCGGTCGGGTCACAAATATTTGCCTTGTGCAACATTCAGTATCTCGGGTGTGTACATTACCTCCACCTACTGGCTCCTTATCTCCTCTCGAGCAGCCTCAGACGGTAGCGCTGGCCTTCCTAACTAAATCTCGCTTGTTTACCGCGCCCCTTTATAACGTCATTTAATTAAAAAGCTTGCGCCACGCCGTGCCGTAAACTGTGAAATTACACCGCGTCGTCAACGTCTCGCGCCCTATCTCCTAAGTGCACTTTAAGGTTAATATCATATGACTTTGTATACTTTTTGATTTCCTCGTTTGGCGTAATTTGCTACGTATATAAGTGAAGATATCAGTCAGAATACACGTACATTTAATGCTAATGTAATCAATCATTTGATAAAGTTCCCACCCTGTCTCCCTTACGTTACGAGTATTTAAAGATTTTCATCTTAGTTTTCATCTGCCAAGCTTACAAGAAAAATAAACACAAATATAAACAGACTCATATAAAGAAAGGCAGAAAGAGAAATATTATAAGTCAAACCGATACTAGATGAGTGTAAAACATTGGAGCAAAAGCACAGTCTACCAACAGAATTATTTCATCGTGAATCAGAATCTGAGTGGCCAGGCTTCGGACGACCCAGTTTCGGCGAGCTAATTCATTCTTGTCAGTCGCGCATATTTGGTGAGCTGGTGGAATCGTTGCAGTGCTCAGTTCCGCTGTGCATGTCGCAGGCCGTCCTTGGCCGATATAAAACGTTTAGGCAACAACACCATCGCGGTGTGGGTGAGGGAGGCTCGGGGGCGCAGGCCGGATCACCCCGTCATTGTTTCCTTTTGTGCTATCTATTCTAAACCGCCGGCGGAGCATGTTTGCGGTTGGCTATAGCCTCTTAGTATACGATGTCTGGCTCTTGTTACTCACAGTTGCGATAGGCCCTTCCACTTGTGTCTTGGGTTTTTGATTGCACAATGGTATTGATTTCGGTTCGGATCCTTTACTAAAATCTCGAGAGTTAGGTTTAGGAATAAGAATATTCGTAATCCTGTCTCGCTCGTTTTTAGTAACTTTTAATGCGATACAAGTACAGCAGATTACTTGATAAGATTTTCAGTTAGTCTGAAATGCTTTTCACAAAAGTTACAGATATTATGTAACGCGAGGATATGAACGCATTCATATTTGAGAAAGCTCTAAGCTCATACAGTTTCTCCTTCAGTAATATTTTTAGGCTTTCTTTGTTCCACAGAAAGTAAGAATAAATGAAATGTAAATCTGTTTTTATTATTGTTTGGCCTCTTTTTCCTCTTCATTAAATTATTTACTTTCAAAGAGCCTACTGACTGAGGCCTCCGATGATTTGCATTTACTCTTCAGATTTGTGACAACAATAATTGTTTTTCAGTTATACGAAGGCTACTCATCAGGTTCCGTTTCCCTCGTTCTCCCATGACTGAAATTTATTGTTACTATAGTCAATGTACTTGGTTTCATTAGAGTATTGTGTGTGTGGTCAGCTGGACAGACAGTACTATAGTGTTTTGCAGGCTGGGATCGTGACGGCGATGGGTGCACGAGGCCATGTGACATTGTACGTGTAACCGTGTTGTCACGCGTCTCCCGCGATTCACACAACGCATCGCTTTGTCGTCGCATTACCGCGTAGAAATCAATTTCACAGCCCAACGTTTGCTGGCTACAAACGTATCTATTTTCCCTTTTCTTATTAGCATCTCAATGTGGGTTTATAGGATGGTAACTATTGTCTCATCATGTTGATTAAGTACTCCGTGTTTTTGCAGCTGGCGGATCTGGCAGCTTTCAGCCTGAATATATACTTGATTGATATAGAACATCCGCCACATTCATGAGTCTTTACTTATTTGTTACGTTCATCACGCTGTTGTCAATGTTTCGCCAATGAGTTCGGTAACATCCTACTGCTTAATGTCCACATGAGTCTATTCGAATATTGGAGTTTAGTGTCCGATACTTATCGGGTTATTGGTGTCTTTGTGTCAACTATACAGATATCCACTACTGTACGAGCTTAGACTGATAGCATTTATCATTACATCTAATCCGACACTCATTTCGTCAAGTGTCACTCTCTTGAGATGTGTAAATGTTCTCGGAAGATGACAGGAAAGTGATAAAAAGTTACACAACAATTTGTTACGATTAAAAACTCGATAAGAAAACTAGATCATCTGAAATGACGAATTTCCCGATTTTCCTGTTTTCTCCGTTTAGTGTTTTTGGTGATTCAGTTGAATTGTTTATTGATAATTTGAGGAAGTGCGCAGTGCAGAGAGACGGATAACAGACAGATTGTCGTATAGTTAGATAATAGTCGAGCCCCCGCTCTTTGTTTGTCCAATCATCAAGTTTCTGTTTGGCTGTTTTAAGTGAAAAGGAAGAGATAAGTTTGTTTTGTTAACAACTGTCTTCCTAAATTCTGTACTGTCATCTGTCGCTTTTATGACTATTATTCAAATATTTACTAAAAGTAAATTACTGGTAATATTTTCGTAATTAAAAATAACTTATTTATTTCTGAAGAAGTAATTCTTATTGCGACTAGTTTGACGTAGCTCGAGGAGCTCGTGGCTAATAAAAACAGCCGCTCAGGTTGTTGTCTGGATGGGTGACCACCACCGAGTTTCCTCCGTGCTTTGGTAAGCTCGCTATGCCGTTGGTCCCGGCTTATTCTCTATTGTCCGACCAGTACGTAGCAACTTGGACAGCTCTTTCGTTTGCCTCGTTTACTGCGGTACTCAGAGATATTTAATGATTACTTAAGCCGTCACTTAGCAAGGATTTGACATACTTTTGTATGACAAAACTGTCAAAACCTTTACTAAGTGATGGACTAAGTAATTATTAAAGCTCTCTGAGTGCGGCAGTTAAGGCTGAACGAGCAATTTGTAGATTTTTGACAGCCGTAACAGGTAGTCAGTGACCTGAAAGTTTGACAACCAATCTTTCCAAGCCCATGGGCTTTTGGCCCATGTAAAATATTGGTAGTTGCACCTTGTTAGACTGGAAGCCGACCCCAACAGTTAGGTAAAGACTATGCAGATCATTTCGTTCTTACATACCATTTTCAATGTTTGTACTAGTCGAAGTATATACAACAGTATATACTTACAATACCAAGACAAAAGTATTGGCACAATACCATTTAATAGTGTTTATGTGCGCAAAAACGTTTTTATTTTATTTTAATGTCCATTGCCCGTATTCTAAAACGGTGCTCAAGAACGAATTACGATTCAAATCTAGATTTGTGTGTAGATTAGGATGAAATCTTTGTTTTAAATCGAGATTCATACTTGAGCATCGTGAAAATTCTAGAACACGGTTCTGAGAAGGTAACAAAGAGTGGAACTAATGTCTTTCCATTTGTCTCGAGTCAATTGATGGAAACGGTTTCCTGTTTGTTTTCCAGCTAGCTTTTACAGTTTCGTTGTATTTCTCTGGATATGTACACTGGCTTTGGGTAAATAATTAGGCTTCATTGACCGAATTAGCCTCTACGCACCTTGACGGATGCACTTAATGAAGTGATGTAACCGGTCAAATGATCGCTCAAAACGCACGGGCGTTTATTAGTACAGTTTTAACATTGTTGAAGCGAATTCCGCAATTGAATCGTTTATGCTCTGCATGTAATTGAATGATTGCCGGCGGCGCCAGCTGGACACTTGACGATGTATGATGCTGCACAGAACTGCATCCGACAGTAATGCATCACGTTGTTAGCCGCTGCTCGAGTAGGTACATCCCGTTTTACCTTGTACTTTGTATGTAGGATGTCCGACTCAATGTCTGGAAGTTTTCTGCATTTTTCACTTAAGCTTGATGGTTTTCTAGATAGCGCATTAAAGACAGCAGTATACAAAATTATGTTCGTTGGATTTCAGTTTTAATGATTCATCAAATCATTTAAAAGACAAATGATGAAATGCCATATTTGCCAATACCGTCAAATTGAGACACTTTACATGTCAGTCGTAGACATTTCAGGATATGATATTGATATTTAACGAAAAATAAATATCGGTACAATTAATCAACTTTTGTTATCATTACTAATTTCGTATAGGTATTGTTTCCAAGATAAGTGCTGGTTCCTTCGATATTAGTGCGGCAGTTGATTGCAATGCTTTGCCGATACACTATTGTTTTATTTGTGGTGAATTCCACTGTTTGAGTGACCCAGATCGTTGTTTTAGTGTATATCGAGGAGTGCAATCGTTCTAAATGAGTTTTCTAGACTTCTTTAAGGCAAGCAGGTATGTACAGCACTTTTCCTAACACGACATGTGTTCAGGCATTGTATTTAAATTTATTGGTGCAAGCAATGCTGAAAATATCTTAGATTGTATAATATTCCGGAGTGCTAACTGATAATAACACGAGGTATTAAATATATCAATGTTAACGAGTAACCATTGTCAAGCTATAATATATCACGTTCACGTTTAATGAGAATTCAATTGTGATTTATTCGTGTAAAGTTACAAAAGATTTAAAACAAATTGCGCTGTCCGCTGTTCGCGCTGGATGAACATTTTTACGTCGCGCCCATTGAAAACATGAGTTATTGAGCAAATTAAATGTCCCATTGTTAAAGATGCGCTTTAACACTTATACATTTCAAGAACACCAATTTTGGATGGAAAATTAATTATGCATTATGTTCAGTCCGTCGCAGGAGTCCTTCTTTTGGCAGAAGTGGATATTCATATTTTAAGTATGAGCGTGTGCTTAATCCCGAATGCATATCAATTGATGACGTCATGTATCCAGAGCTGGTGCTTTGCAAAGTTAAACTCCAAGAAGTATGCTTGCTGGGGATCGCTTTGCGTTACTTTGATTAATCTTAACTTTTAAAACTATTTAATGCAGATGCTAATTGTACGTTGCCAGTAGTTGTACGTTCAAGCAGCTCTTGTGGTCAGACTTTTCCTTTATAAAGAAGTTCACTAACGCCTAAATATATCGGGTCATTGAGAAGTAGTCTTACTTGGTGAAACAGTCTACTAAGCATGACACTCGAAAGAACTTTCTCGAAAGAAACAGCAAAGATCTTTGAAGACGAGAACTACATTTTATATACAACGATTTACATTTAATAAAATAAGTTGGTATCGCCATACCTAATTTCAGGTGTATCGTATATTCCAGGCGCGAAGATAGAAGCATTTAGAATACTTTGTTAATAAATAAAATGCAAAATAACGAAGATGACGAGGACGAACTATGGAGTGCCGAGATCGAGTGAGTACTCGATCGCATATCATTACACTGAAACCACTCGCTGGCATCCCCAACCTGACTTTCAAATGCATTCATTGTCAATAATAACGTGCGACCTTCTTTCGATCATCTGATAATTGTAATTAACATTATATCAGTTTAATTTTGAAGATAGTGTAACGTTTGCTTCTTAGAAACTTATTTATCACATTGAAGTGAGTAAACCTGTCAAGATAAAGCTGTATGTTTGTACATACCGCGCCGCGCTGCTATTGTTCCTCGCTGGTACCACATCTTTATTTTGGTCGTGGAGATCTTAAAAAAATATGGTTAACATAATTTTATATTGTTACACAGCTAAAGTTATATGCTAATATACCTACAGTCTTGTTCGAATATAATTAATATACGCTTACTGAATTGTTTTTGTTCGGTGTTCTTTGTGTGGGGTAAACTAGCGGAGCCCTTCGTTGGGCCTCTGACCGGAATCCTTATCAAAATCAACGAACTCTTGCCGAGCTCATCGCTCACATGTCATGTGGACGTGTTTACAAGCCACTTTTCCATCAACCGAGATATCTCTTCTTTTCTTAGTAGGTATATGTTTTGCGTTCACTTCGTGGTATTCAAATACTTTACATGTCATCAATCTCATTTAGCTTGGGAGCGAGCGAGTGGTCTTCTTGTTTTCTTCGGATCGCAATGAAATCCAAGTTTGTTAAAATTTCAGCTATGTTTGTCTGTCGCCGCCGACGACGCCCCAGCCGTCACCAGCATGGCTGCGTCGCTCCTCTAGCGTAGCGTACGTTTGCTTTTCTGCCACATTGTCATGAATATTCATATCATCATCTCGAGCTTGCCGAGCAAATAGGTAAGCGACAAATATTATTCACGAAGAGGAGTGAATAAAACATAAAATCCACAAGACGCTCATAAATCTCTAGATGTGAGTGAATTTTCACCGATATTAGATTTACGATACATTGTACGTACCGTCGAGGTTTCTATTTTTTCCTCGTCGATATAAGTATAATCTTATACGGTCGTAATATTTTCTGGTGTAAGAATTTTCCACCTGAATTTCTGCAAGATGTGATTGTGTACCTTCGTATACATGTATTTGAGTCGTCAGTTAAGTGCGTCGTGACAGCAGTAACTGTCGCGTCGTTGTTTTACAGTAGGCGAAAGTAAACAAATGTGTTGCAGTCGCACAGATGACTCGCAGTTGAAGTCTGTTTAATAAACATCTCAGTCGTTCTTCCTGATCAGTAACAATTGCGTTTGGTTATTTACGCACCCTTTGCAACGTGTATGTGATGAGAGCAGTGATATGAATGATTAACAATGTCAACACGTCGCATTATCTAGAAGTAATGCGCAGTAGCACAATAAGGAAAACATTTATGTAGAAAGTATAAGGGCGCCTTCGTATTGAGCGTTGGTTCTGCGCAAAAGCCACTCTTGTTCCACGAGTATATACTCAAAACGCAGGTACGCTGCTTTTTGGCATAATTCGAAATAGGAAAAAAAAACATTTAACACGTCTCCCTTCGTCTTCGTAATAAAGTTACAAATGCTGGAAGAACTCCCAAAAATCCACCCTTCGTCTTCGTAATAAAGTTACAAATGCTGGAGGAACTCCTAAAAACTCCACAAGCATGTCGTGACTGTACTCTGTATTATGCGTACGATGGTCGTTCCATACCGCTATGAGATGCCTAGATGAAACGCTCACAATAGTTTTGCGAAAACGAGTATTGCCTTCTACAAAACGCCTACGACGGGTTACGGGTTGCCTACGCGACATCTACGACGGGCCTACGTGGCCTCTACGAGATGCCTACGTGGCGTCTACGACGGGCCTACGCGGCCCCTATGAGAAGCCTACGAGGCGTCTACGACGGGTCTACGCGGCTTCTACTAGATACTTACGAGGCAAATACGGTACTTACGGTGCTTCTGCGAGAAGCCTACGAGGCGTCTACGACGAGCCTAAACCCACGGTTTTTATACGAGATGCCTAGCAGTCGTCTACGGCGGGTTTACAGGGCCTCTACACCCTGCACCTTTTGGTCGACGTTTTACAAGTGCCCATGTAGGCCTACGTGAAATACAATATTCTGATTTTGATTCTACAAGGTGCCTACGAACCTTCTAGTGCTCCGAGTGCTCTACGACACGGTTACGAGACCTCACACATGACTACTCTAAGAGACAGCAACTCGAATTCTATTATTTTGTCTATTGCAAGAGAAAAGCCGCTTCACCATTCAGTACAGTTCTTATCTCGAATGTTTCTTTTAGTTTAAATTTAAGGATTCAGTTAACTTGACTATCAAACCTATCTAGACATCAGTGTTAACAACACTTTTAAACACAAATTACCAATTAACTATTATCAGTGTCACTTATTCTAACACATACAATAGGGGATCGGACTGAGTCAAAATAATATGATTCTAATTAGTCCGTCAGTTAGATTAGCGAAAAAGATTGGATACGTGTTTTTTGTTTTATCAAAATAATAAAAATTGACGAAGATAAGACGCGTTAAAGATCATGAGTGGGGGGGTTGTGACGTCATTTGTAGCTAAAAAATGTAGTATCATGTGACGTTTTCGAGGAGTTCACGAGTTTTCGAAGCACTGTATCGTCTTCATTTTTTGTTTATGTGATAAAAGAAAAAATACGTGTCCAATATTTTTTGGAAATCTATCTGACGGACTAATTAGTTTTTTTATTGTCCGATCCCCTATTATATTTTCTTTAATACTAATTATATTATCTATAACCAGTCTGTTCTGCCCACAATAACTTACGGTGCATAAGCATGGATGCTCACGCAGGAGGCTGTGTACAGATTGAGAGTTGCACAGAGAGCCATGGAGCGTTCCATACTCGGTATAAAACTTATAGATCGAGTTACTAACGTTAAAATACAAAGACGTACAAAAGTTTTCGATATTGTAAATCGCATTAAGGACCTCAAATAGAGTTGGGCAGGAGACCTAGCAAGGCGCAGTGATAGTTGGACTAAGGCTGTCACCAAATCACTTCCAAGAACTGGAAGAAGAATTGTGGGTCGTCCGGCGGCAAGATGGGCAGACGACATAGTTACCATCGCGAGGAAAACCTGGATGAGGCTCTCATAGGACGCTGCGGGTTATTCAAAAGAGAAACCGCGGCCACCAAGGGTTAAAAAGGAACATGGGTGGTTTTTTGTCAGTAGAAGTCTGACACTCCCTACCGCTCTCCCTAGAGCGGGAGGCGTTATTTGAAGATTTCGCACGTAGCTAAAAAAAGGCTGTCATAGGACTGAGAATGGCACAGAAAAAGAGAGACTTACACCCAGCAGTGGGTGAATTCAGGCTGCGGGTGATAATGATAATATTAATAAATGCGAAAGTTGGTATCGATAGATGGATTTTTGGTCTCTAAGGGCTCGTTTACGGAGACGCGGAGCGTCGCGCGTCGCGTGCAGAAGGCTCGTCGCGTGCTTCATTCATTTACTGAGAGGCGAATCCACTGCAACTAACGCCGCATTTTAATCTAACGATCGAAAAATCGCTTCTCGTAAAATCGTTAACGTTTTCATACATCGCCATGTGCTTGAAATAAAAACACACAACGCGCCGCGCGACGCCCCGCGTCTCCATAAATTAGGCTTACCCACGCCAGAACAGATCTGGATGAAATCTGGCACTGACGTAGATTATAATCTAGAATATCACTTTTTTGTCCTCACACATATACATGAACCACGCGAACGAAGTGGCGAGCCACAGCTAGTGTCATAATGAACGAAACTGTCCATTATTGAACTTTTTGGGGCTTAGCCAAAACATCGCAAGTTTTGATGAGTACCGGCCACGGATTGTGACTCGCAATTAGTGAACTAAAATTTTATCAGAACACGGATTTTCTTAGTCCGATGTTGTTACTAGAGTAAGTTAATGATTTTCATTATTTTTCGAGAACGTCTAAACTGAAATGACGGCTAGTTGATGGAGGTGTGGTACACATGTTTCACCGACTTTAAATAAATAGGATAAAGACAGAAATCACATTAAAACCTAGTGAAGTATATTTCCATGCAGAGAAAATAGAAATGACTCACCAATTCCATTTTCCATATAAAATTTCCTGTTTCTGATAATGGCGTCACGCGAAACCGCGATAATGCAATGAAACATTACACCGCGTGTGAAATAGATTTATCTTTGATTCAAGACCAGAAGCCCTTGTGGAAGCCGTACTTAAGTGGAAGGTTAGAACTGTGCCTTTACAATATATGCACACAATTAAATGACGTACTAGTATATAAGCCACGTAATATTGCGTTTTCTTCTTGTACTTCAGTGCACTTAAATACTGCTTCCTAGTAAACATGTTTAATTCTTACAGTTTGTGCGCCAATATGCATATGATCATGTTTCTTTTACGAGTACTGACAGTATAGTCAAAGTTAGGTAAAATAGACAAGACATGGCTGAGGCAGAAAATAAGGAGGTTTTAAAATACTTTTAACGAATCCTAAAGGCAGTGATTCTCCCCGACATTGCAATATTTTGTTGTTCAGGAACATACTAGCGAACCTCGTAGTTCCAACTTTTTCACACTTTTTTTAATAAGTACTAAACAAGTTTTAATGTTAAAACGTTATGTTAAATACCTTCGCATTGAACAGTACCGGACGTACGGTTCAATGCATCCATCAGCACAATATGTTGAGTGCTTTACATACTTAATAATCCTACCGTAAAATATGATTTCCACACCAAAAAAAAATCTTTTTCCAGTACCTAATATTTTTTTCGTAGAACTTCATTTGATTTTGTTTTTTCTTGGTAGAATTAAGAAAAGAGATAGAATCGCCATGCTATGTGGGGTGGTTGACGGCTCCGTTAAGAATCCGTTTATACCATGAATAGGGTTATATCTACGGTTCCCTAAGTTACATCTCTAGCATAAAACTTTATTTAGTTATTCGTAGTTTGAAAGGTTAATTATTAAAACCATACTAAACATGATTGTACAGCTTTTGACCTGACTGAGCACACGTTTACCGAACGTCGTACTCACTAAGTTTCTCTGAAACATGACTTGCCTTATGCTTTTGTGCATTATAATAATGTTCAGTAATGAATATGAATGGACTGTGATTTGTCTATTTCATTTCACTTTGTATTATCGTTTCCCTGCTGATCAATACTAATGTCAGTTGTTGGGAAATTTATCTTTGTCATCAATAGATAGGCAGGAATTGGGTTTTTGTAGTTTACGTATGATGCATCTAGTGGGTTCCGTAATATTGTATCATGCATAGTTGGTTTGCCGCTAATCCCCACTGTCATTTGTAGATCTTTGACAGTGGCCTGAAAGTCTGGCAACCAGTCTTACCAAAGCGTATCGTACCTATTAATTACCCAGTACTAAGTGGGATGTTAGTGTGTTTTGAGAGCAGCGGTGGCCCAGTGGTGTCGGCCCCGACTTACGAACAGTAGGTCGTGGGTTCAAATCCAGGCAAGACGCATTACTTGCTGTGTTATTTATTTCATCACCGCTGCTCTCAAAACGGCGAAGGAAAACATCGTGCGGAACCCAGCATGTCTTAGAATCAAAAAATTCGAAGACATGTGACATCTACCAACCCGCACTGGGCCCGTGTGGTGGATTATAGCCCATCCCTCTCCTGGAGAGGAGGCCTGAGTTCCTGCAGTGGGAAAATTATATAGGCTGATGATGAAGTGGGATGTGGAGGTCAGATAGGCCGTCGCTCTATGTAGTGTATTTAACTGCATCCGGTTAACCGGTTATCGGGATCCCAACAAAGTTGGGAATAGTCTAGATGATGGTTGGTGTGCAGTACTTTTTAAGCCGATCTTTACAGCCTTAGATCTATCTAAGGCTGTTAAGATCTTAACTATAGTTAAGATAGTTAATTGAAAATTAGAAGGAAACATTTAATTTGCTTTTTCATGAGTTGGCAGTATATTTATTAGTGCTATCATCTCATCTATATAATAGATGAACGTTACCAATATAAAAGTTCTATGGTCCGTGACGGCCCCATTAGTTCAAAGTTTTGTTACATTCAGAAGTACCGTTGCGAACACTTTCAATTGGAAGCAGCGCGAACCACAAATACACCGTTATTCATCCGTGACGTGGCACTAGTCTCGATTAGGCAAATTAGTCTTTGTGCCATTATTTACGTAACGTATTTGTTCAGCGGAGAACCACATTGTGCCTAGTCTTTATACGTCAGTTTCGGCAAACTACGCGTATCATGTCACTTTATTTAGAAATTATAAAATTAAAGTCAAGTATTGTAATTTACGGTGCAGCTGGACCATACAAGAAACATATGGAAGGCTCTTGCATCAGAGTAATATGTCAAAGTCAGATGAAAGGGCAAGGATTGCGCAATATGCCAGTTTAACCAGGGTCTACTTAAATTATGATGCGAAAAGTTTGAGTTTTAATATACTTACATTGCGCTTTACTGCAGTTTTCGTTCATGTTTATCCTGTATTTATCAGAAAATACGCAATGAAATTAAAATGGAATCCTTTATACGTGCCGTGAACTGCCGTGTCATCAAATCAGATTAACCACACTGAATGATTACTTTATGAGAGATATTTTATTAAATGCGGTCACAAAATATGAATTACTAGTAACATTTCTGAAACAGTACTGTTCCAAACCTCTTTTTGAAGTTTTTTTTTACCAAGAATTCAAATAATGTCACCATGGATTAAACACTCAATTGGTTTAAATTATTTAAAGAATATTTCAGCATCTAAAGAACACTGTCTTTACTTAACAGAATATATTCTGAACTGCTTCTCACCTTATAATCAATGTATTGCACATAATTTCAAAACTTGCTGAAACTATAAATGAACTCGCATATTATCGTACATTCAATATTTCCTACCTGCCATCTAAATGCGCATTATTAATACTTTGGATAG
Source organism: Diarsia rubi (assembly GCA_932274075.1). Classification (NCBI taxonomy): domain Eukaryota; kingdom Metazoa; phylum Arthropoda; class Insecta; order Lepidoptera; family Noctuidae; genus Diarsia; species Diarsia rubi. The sequence continues at coordinate 9,517,907 of OW026414.1, forward strand.
ACGAGTCATCTCCTGATAATCTCTTGAACATATTAAAATGCCATCGACCGTGTTACCCTAGGGTGCAGGTGCACTACAAACTGCAGATAAGTGCGGGGAAATGCTAACATTTGCTCGAAACATTTCTTTCTTTTATATTTTCCTGTTTCTTAAGCTCTAGTTCGCATAGCTTCACTGGAATTATTTCATAGATGCGTATAAACGAAAGTACATAATGATAAATGACCGCGTTTCCTTTATCTATTGTATCTAATTTATTGTTTTTTTAACTACTTTCTACTATATTAACATTCTATTTATCATACCGAATCAGTTAAAAATAAAACTGACAGCAATGAGAAATGTTGAGCAGGAAAATACATTCATGATAAATGACAATAGTTAGTTGTAGTTGTCTGCGACTGTCTTAAATTCAATGTCGGACTAACGAATGCTGTTTCTAAAGCTTCATTATTATTAGCATAATATATTTCAATTGATTTGGTATGTATTAACAAACAGGAGCTCGTGGTTAAATAATAACAGAAAGTTGGGTCGATCTTTAAACCGCGCTTGCCTAGGGAATCCGTGGATGGGTAACTACCCATTAGGTACATCGGGTTCCCTCTGTCCCTCGGAAAGTACATTAAGCCGTTGGTCTCGGCTATCATTTGTAAATCTTTGACAGTCGTTACAGGCAGTCAGTGGCCTAAAAGACTGAGAACCTGTCTTACCAAAGGGTAACATACTTGAGAAATGTCTAGGCAGATGATGATAATCCAGGCAGAAAAAGACTAAGAAGAACTAGGTCCTTCTTAAATAATGTAGAATCACAAACATCGTCGTCGTTTATACAACAGTTTTATAGTACTTGTGTCTGACCAGTAGCCAGCACATTTATAATTTATTTAGAAAATCAATACCTCCTTCTGTATGCTTGCAGTGCAGGCCGTCGAACGGATCGATTTGCGCCATTATTTAATAATGCAAAGCTATAGGGCACCCTACGTGGCCCACCGGCCCACTCGAGCAATCTGCAGAAATAGAAGCAGACGTAATTTGAATACAATAACCGCAATTCACTTGTGTGGGTTGTCATATTCATCAAACCTTATGCTATTACGGTTTAACGTGATATATTTCAAAAATTATTAATCAGTTTTGAATAAGAGTCGTTTCTTATGCTTACCTACAATGAACAAATTAATATCTTTGTTTAGACATTTCATAAAAATGTGGCTCTAAAAAATATTTACATAATTCGTATGTTTACTTGCGACACTTTTTCTCACTGATGATTCAAAAAGTAGGACACGAGTGACATTAACGATAAAAAAATTGGCGCAGATGAGCGAAACGAATCTAGGCTTTGAAAACAGATAACGCTGCCAGTAGCGAGGGGGTAGGTTTCAGTGTTTATAATCAGATGTTGACGATAGTCATCCAGCTGCCCCACCATCGGCGCTTGCGGCGGTCGGCGTTTGTCATCAGTAGCACTCACAGCGGCACCCGATTCGCACGCTGCTCCGGAGCACGCGTATATGTACGGTAGTGAAAGTCGCGCGCGCAGGTTCCGCTACAATTTCGTACGCCGACATCTTCGTCTAGTTATTCTGTTTGTTCGTTGCGCCAGTGCAACGGGGAAAGGAGGTCGGTGCTTGTCCGAAGCCCGTAACACTACCGTGATTTGTGATACTGAAGTTTTAAATTGATCCCATGTTTGTGTGACACTAAAAACTTATTTACTCTTATTTACCCTTCGTAAATATATTTCTAAGTTTTATTTACGCATGTTTTAAACCCCATTTGCTCAGAACTTATTTAAAAAATATTTTCAAATATGTTTTGAAATTGTTACCTTTATTTTGCAAAAGTATTTTCAAGTTACCGTCTAAACTTTCTTAAGTAAGCACTTGAAGAGAGCAATGAACGGTAACAGCAAAGATAAATAATTAATGAGAAGTTTATGAAAACGTAAATACTACGAGAAATAGGTACTCGTAGACATCTCGTAGTACTAAGATGGTTGTAGAAGTTTGTGGCTTGTACTTGTAGAAACTTGAGCGAGTGTCTTGGTCGGCGATGTTGTGGGGAAACAAGCGAGCAGAAGTTAGCAGTCGGTAGGCTGCGTCTGTTAGACGGCTGTGCTGCCTCTAAGTTGCACAGACCACTGCTAGTGAAAACGAGAACCGAGTGTATGTCCGTGACCCCTTACGCCTTTCCCGCATTACGCACCTTTTCATTAAGTTATGTTCTTTCATAACAGATATTGACTAACGAATTGATTCTTACTTGCGTAAATTAATATTCTTTGCTTATTGTTATAATTTGGTTAAAGTATCGTTGCTTTAAACTTAAGACACAAACTATGTATATGCATATTAATTAATGTTTTATTTTATAAGATAAAAAGAACATTAATTTGCATGAGCACGGTCAGCTGTGGCTTCGCCGGTAAAACCAAAACTTTGTCGTTTACCTACTGTGCAGCAGATCCCCTTTAAATTACCTTTGAATGGACTTTTATTATTAGAAGGCCACAATAAAAACAAAAGTGCCAAGCGTGAGAAATACATCTGACTTTTTAGGGCCAAATATAAACAATCTAAAAACAAGAAATGACCATAACAAAATTATTTTTAGCTTAGGTTTAATAACTTCCGTGCATAATGATTACCAGTTGCCATATATGCCCATGATCCGGATGTTAGAGAGAATAAATAATTCCTTTCTTGACCATGAAATCGGATGTCGATTTAAAGCCGATACTTAACTAATGCAGTTATTTAATCGAAGACAGATTCGATGTTTTATCTAATCACCGAGACTACGATGAACAATAAATCGGCGAAGCGTGAAATATACTAAACACTAGAAATATCAAAAGTTTGTTGTTGATTTGCCATTGGCAGTTAGAACTAAGTTGTGCAAGTACCGCTGCGCTTTGAAATCGGACACGACCTACATTTTTCTCAGCAATAGACGTAACTTGAGTATTGTGTTATGCGCAGCACCGCTCTTGGTTGCAACTTGCAGGTGCCAATAGTGCGCTCGAGAAATTCCTCACTATTTAGTCTATGTTGTTATTTCGCGCACGTAGCATCTTTAGTTCATAGTGTCAAGTTTTAAGAATGTGGTCTCCTTGTGCTCACATTCAAGTCTCGTTTTCCTTAAGTTCCCAAACATGTTTGGTGCTTATAACACCAAGTGTAGTGTGTATTGATTTGAGGAAGTAATCCACATGTTTTCTTCACGTATCTAATCAAGCACGCTTGCGTGTATCTGAAGATCGATATGATAGGCTATTGAGGACACTGATTTATTGATCAAGTACCTAACACTTGCGCTGCACAATTAGGTGTTTTGTTTGCTTCACTGTGATTGGAATTCTGTTCTTGTTCAATTTCTCCTAAGCCTGTAACTAATGCAGGAATAAACAGCAGACAAAATGAATGCTAAAAATAGCAATTTTTCCCCAATTATATTTACATTCCAATGGCTGAAAATATATGTCTTTCACGTATCATTGGGACGAATTCCGCCACGATTATGCCTATAATATTTCATTCTTAATTCCGAATTGGGTCACTACGGATGCAAACTCGACAGCGATGAAAGACGAATATATATTCTTTAAATCACCGTAAGCGGTTACCCGAAGCTTGATGTATTGAACACAAAATCGATAACCCTTATGTAGTAGAGGAGCAGAATTCAACGGAGGAATTCGTCTTCTATAATAAGTATCACTTGGAGTTCGTGCTCAAGCACATAATAATATAAGACAATAACACTTCCTAAAGTGTGTCCGAGTAATCGTAAGATTTCACACTTTTGAATACCTTTCCCGTTAAAAATTATCTAAAATTCTGTATAGTGAAGCGTGTAACAGCTATAAAATTTATCATTTGTAATTGTTTCTTTTTGTCTCGAGATAATTCATCTCGGTGTCAGTCCATTATTTTCTAAACGAATTAGCATAGGTACCGAAGATCATTAATCACTTCATAGTTTAACTAAACGAGAAGTAAATTATGTCTGTTATTTTAGTTCGCAATGCATTCTACTTTTTTTCGTTCAACATCAATTGTGTCTTCTGTCGATAACTCAAATTTTTGCGAACTTTACGTAGCAACCTAGGCTGGTCTTTGGTTTGCTTCATTTAAGTCCTTCAAAGTACAAAGTTAGGCACGAACGCCACGAATTGGTTTACAGGTTGTGGCATTAGTAGATCAACTGATGAAGCCGGGGCGTTGCTGTCAACTCACATGTCCTCTGCTTTGCATATAAGTTGCCAGAACAAATTCCGCATACTTGTTATGAAATTCAAATTAAATACCAGGAATGATTCAAACAATGTGTTGCATAAATGTGTGGTCAAGTCATAGTGTTCCGTGTACATTATTTTTTGGTAATGTTGCGGAACCATTTCAATAATACCTTATTAGTTATTAACCGACTTCTATCAACACACGACTCATAAAATTATATTAAAACTGAAAACGACAACTGTGTGTTATTAGAGTCAATTAGTGACATGTTGGTCAATGTTATAGTTTTTAATAACTATCTCATAATTAATTTTACCGCAGCTTTTGCGTAGCTACAGGAAAATTTTCATGACTTGCCTTTGCTACTATAGTTTTCGTATATTTTAAAATGTTATTTTGCTTTATTTAAAACGACTAAATTGGTCAATAAAATATGATTTATCCATTGAAAAAACAAATTAGCTTAATTAAATGTATGTATTGGTTTTGATTTATGTAACAATTGATGGTAGAAAATATGAGTTTCCTGCCATCGGATGCACATGTGGCTGTTCAGAAGGTTCCATTTGGCTTTTGTTTATGTCCATCAAATAAACGCCCACGTCATTTATTCTCAAATGTATTTGTTGGTTCTAGTTCATTAGTAATTCATGGAATAGTTTGGAATCATATCAGTCTAGAATATCCGATAATTTTGCAAATGAATGTTTCTCGTCACGTACGCCGTATCGATGCCGCCGCAGTGCCCAACTTCGCCGTGTCGCCGTTTTGTATTTGGAATATTTTTTTAGCGACGCATTAGTTGTTTCATTCCTAAAATTTTCTCTAAAGAAAAATAGGAATTCTTATAATATTTTATGACTAGCATGATTATTCATGTGATCATGAAATACCCATAAACTTACCATGAGGTCTACGAACTATTCAAAGGCCAATTAGTTATCAAAAACACCACCAGTTAGTGTGAAACCGGAATCGTTGTTCACAACGTCTGTTTTAATGAACTCTGTATTTTCTTTGTCTGTAGGTTTATTTATTGTTACCAATTAATCTGTATTCAGTGCGTTTGTTTCTTGCCACCATCTTATTATACATGCGACGTTTGTTCTACGTTTCAATTATCATTGTTTGTGTACATGCTGTTGTCTCTAGCCCTCGTAAATGCATTCTTGTTACATTGAAACTAATGACCCATGACACGGACTTATCTATTCTCCTTGCATGTTTCTGTAAAGATAAATCTGCATACATTTAAGAGAACGTTATTTTGTTATGTTATTCGGTAGAATTTACTAGCTGTTTTAGTTTTCCCACCTCGACTAACATATTTTCTTCTACAGCTTGTGTGCTTTGGTCGTTTACATTGTTTTCTTCCAATTTAGTAAATTACACGTGATTATACAAAGCTTAGAAGATCAACCAAGTTAAAATGCTCTTACTGAATAACTATGGTCTTATCGCCCTAAATTTCCTGTTGACTCTGCGCTCTCGCCACTTAAATTCACATTTGTTCAAAGTTTAGAGAGACATCATGATAATTTCTGAGAAGAATTCGTAAGCATATCTAAACAAATTGTTTGTCACGGTAATCGTGCTGTAGAAATTTACACGAGCGTCTACTACTTGAATTGTATGTATGTTTGTACTGTATTTGTAACTCGTATATTTGACTAGCTGTTGCCAGCGGCTTCACCCGCTACATCTCGAAAATTATCCCACGGGAAGATAAAATCGGGATAAAAACTATCCTATATGTTAATCCAGGGTATAACCTATCTACATACCAAATTTCAACCAAATCGTTCCAGCCGTTTATGCGTGAAAGAGTAACAAACATCCACACATCCATTCTCACAAACTTTCACATTTATAATATTAGTAGGATATACAAAACTAATCTTCTTGAACAATCTTGCTTGAAGTTCAAAATTTACAAATATCTTTTTTACTAAGTTTGCTTAACGTTTATCTTTGAGAGCTTTTCATTGAAGTACATTGCATTAGTTGGAATGTGTCTGATATAAAATCTGGAGTCGCGTGCGCTGACCCCTTTGTTTACCCGCCGTTTTGACTTTGAGATCGTGCCTGCTGCATGCTTTCGCTTCGTCGTGACCCTTCGACGTGTTAGACCGTATCTGCATCGATTCCTTTGTTGTTTCCAAGCAATACGAAGACACGCTTGCAAGGTTTCGTTACTATTGTATATTATGTAGGTATTCCAGATGCAGAAACTGTTAATATCCAAGGAGATATTTAGTTTGTCTCAAACACTGTTATCATCATTATTGGAACCTATAGCAGTGGTAGTTACATTGACTGACTTAATGTTAGAACCTGTTATAAATATTATTTTCTTAGCGCTCATACAGAAGAAGGTCTCTAGAACACGACGTGAGATAACTACGAAGTAGCTAGAACAGTAATGGTGCCAACACATTTATGAGCGTTTGTGCGTGCTTTATCACCCTTTACGTTATTAACATAAACCGCGTAATGATTTAGCCAGACATTTTCCACTGCGAGTGAGACTATGTGATGTTTTCAAGGCTCTTCTATTAGTTCCACCCTATCAGTAAGATATATTTAATGTTAAGTATCTGCAGTGTCAAGTCACGTGTTTATTGTTTTAATTGTGAATGATAATGTCATATCTCTTATTCAATGTGATTTCTCATATCTTTCACCTCGTCTGCTTATAACAAAAAGGTTATTTATAAATGTTGGCAAATAATTCAGCATTAACAATAGTTATGCATGATACAATTATTTGTTATACACAAATCCATGGGCACCAGTCAATGCAAAATCTAAATATGGAGATGAGTTCTAAACACCAAGTTTCAGCAATTTGATTGGGAATATTAATAAATAACCAAGTAATTTCATCAGAAATGGGCACTTCAAAGAAAGTGTGGACGATCAAACATCAAAGCTTTAGATGAATTACGACAAGTGGAAATGACATGGTTTTATAACTTGTTTTATCTCTCTTTTATAAACAACGATGATTTGTATACGTCAACAAGTAGCAATGTGTTTGATGGGATGACCGTTTGTCTCGAGATGGACAGTCATGTCTCAATTAGTCAATTTGTAATTGTTCGATCAAGTTCATAATTACAGAGTATCCTTGTTTTGAAGTGGTAACGGGTCGGATAGTTTTGATTAGAAATTGTGATATGTAAGGGTCGGATGTCGAGCCCTCGCGAGAGGTTAATCTACTCGTCGTCATTGAGCTAACATTTCGCCGCTTGATTGACGTTAGTGGGCTGACTTTGATACACATAAGGCCATGTTTGTACTAATTAGTAACACCATATTTATTCAAATCAAATGGTTTTTGCTTCATCATACACGCTATTCGCGTCCTAGACTAATATTCCGAGTCTCATTAATACACACTTACTTGACCTAGATACCATGTTGCGAAGTGGTGAATTTGATTTCCTGTGCTCTGTTTACTTGTTATACTATGTCGTATAAAGTACATTCGCTCTAGCTAATTTAAACATTATGGTTTATTAGTATAATGTTGTTTGTTGTTCGTTGCAATGCAACCTTGATAGTGCATGCCGGAAGTCCCATGATATGCTTTATATTTCTTTCATCACGTCGGGACATTGTAGCATTCGGTGGTGAAGTATAATCAACATAACTATCTGGAGTAAATATTTATTGTCTTTTCAAGGAAAAAATATATACAGAACTATAGTATTATACAGAACATATATAAATCTGTTTACGAATATATAATTTATAAAGTTTATGAATAATGACTGCGATGGCACTGGTAAATAGTAAAATCCAAAACGGATTCTGAATTTTGGCCGCGTTCCAAGTTTTTATGCGTATAAACTTATAAGATCAAATTCTGCATGATAATGAAATCGATGGTGATAATATGAGATAGTCGATACGTATTTATGCAAGACGGTGGCAACTTTCCCCGCGGTCCGCAAAGCCGGCGCGTGAGTTGATGACGGACAGCGCGCTGTTACGAAAGCTGCAATCACCTGCTTATATGGCATAGCGCCGACACTTGTCGTTAAGGTTACTTACTACTAAACAACTAGTTATTTATACCACAGCTTGTTGTTTTCGCTACACATTCTATAAATGGTATATTGTTTTCAAAATAAGGAAAATTTAATAACTAGATTAGTACGGCTATATTTATTGTTTATGGTTGTGTGATGTCACGTAGTCGTACGGATCTGTCTTATTGTCCAGTATAATTTGATTCAATTAGTTATTTGTTGAATTGCTTGTCGGTGTTTGCTATATTCTGTGTGCCTCCGTGCAGTGGAAGCGTTAGATTGTAGATATTGGGTTATGGACTGCCCATCTGGTTTAAGGTCGATTTCTTACAACTTCAGCCTACCAAGACACTATTGACGCAAAATAATTTTCTCTCAAAACACCCCGCCTTTATACTACGCTTGTTTACGCTTGTTTTAAATTTCTTTCTTGCCGAATCGAAGTCAGTTAATGCGTGCCACAAGTTTCCTAGGTCGCCCCGTTTTTAGATTGTTCGGTGTTCGATTTGATTTTACATTGATGCACGAAGCCGATTGATAGACATAGGTGTCACGTGAATTGGGATCGATTTTAAAACAATTTTCCTTTATGAAATTACAGCGTTTGTGTGAAATTTGTATTAACGACTGATTGAATAGTGATCTGATTTTACAAGTTTTCGATAAAATGGGTCCGAAAATGAAGGAGCCGTGATTGTCATGTTGGCTATCATAAAATAAAAACAAAGTGTAACAGTCAACGAGTTATTAGTGCTTTGTAAAATGAGTGTTGAGTCGACATTGACCGAGTCGCCGGTGCCGCTGGCGTTATCGCGGCTGCAGACGCGGCCGGGGCGCGGCCTGCGCACGCACCGCCCCAGCCTCACACTCGCCAGCCTGCAGGAGTCCGCTGACGAGACCCCCAAGCGATACAGCGGGGAACCATTCGCCACCGTCGACACCGACGACGATGAGGCCTTCGCTGATGATGTAGTCACAGAGGAACCTACTCTATCCACCGCCAACGGACGCAGGTCGTCCGAAGCTACATTCGCCGAACGATACAGACAATTGAACGACTTTGATGGCCCTCCGCCGGAAGTACAACGACGTGCCTCCCTGGCTGTGCCAGTGGGTGCGGAGGGTTTTGCCCCTAACGATAAAGGTCGCCGACGCTCGTGGGCCGCGAGACTGCAGCTAGAACGCAAAAAAAGAAGGAAGTCGGGCTCAGGAGGAAACGACACCGACGAAGAAAGCGACACTCCAATATACGTGCGGCAAAAACGACCCTCTTGGTGGAACGTGTTCGTGCCAGATAACATGCTGAAGAACAGGTACCGTTGTCTACTAAACTTTACGTTTTTGTTTTGAACCGTACATAATGTACTAACTTTGTTTTTTGGTTCAACATCAACCCTTAGAAAACTCATTTGAAAGAACCGGAGCTAATCTATGCAATGTGATATAATGTTCTTATTCCTTTTACGGGATTAGAATGTGTATAGTTATGTGGGGCTAGGGCACATGATTTCCTTGACCTAATGCTCAGAGTCTGAATGTTTGTTTGTGAACTAAGTTTGCAACTCTCATGGTTACTCGACGTTGCGGGTGGATCTACGATACCATTTTTTTTTATCTGCATTAGACATCACCATCAAAACACCATATTTTCAAGAGCGTGATCGTATCTTAGTTATGCTTTCTAATTTCCCCATGTTATACAGTATGTTAGTTTAAACGAAGGACATATTAAAACCCGCAATAGGGCATGACGACATGATACCAATAAAAATATGAACAAAACAAAAACATTGTTAAATAACAGACAGAACCATACCAAACATTTCGGAAAAGTCTCGCCACCTTTGCGTCTATCACAGAAAATGTGCGCGGATCAATGACTTAGGTATAATCCATTTTCCCTTCATATTTTAAAACTGGCGTAGGACAATGACGAAACAGAAACGTCTAATAAAGAGAGATCTGGAGAGCGTGCGGGGGCATGGGTAAATTATGTCACAAATTAAGGTTATAGTTTTATACATATTTGGGACGAGAATCGAATACGGAATACCCTCCTTCAATTTGTCCCTCGTTTAAACTAACACCCTGTATAGTTTTCCAACGATATACTGTAACGTTATTTTTCAAGGTGGTAGGTAAGCCCTTCGTGCGTGTGCGTACTATACGAATCAGTTTCTAAAGCCGTAAATAATAGGTTACTTAACACCGAAAAATTCCATTATCTACGTAATATTATGTACACAGGCAGGTGACAAATTTACAAGTATTTTGCTTTGATAAATCAGTAAAAACACTATCTAGATTTACGTGTATATTAGTTTTATCAGAAACAACATTTTACCTACAATATTACCCAAATATTTGTTGAATTTACAGCTCCCTAGTATCATTAGCGTTAAAACCGTTGAAGCCCGTTCAGTTTGTTTTGCATCACTTGATATCTCGGCGCTTATTTTACCATAGACCTGTGTACGTTCACGTGAAACTAAGGGTAATACATAACGTAACTACGACGTCATTTTCACGCACGTTTAGGTACATACGTAATATTTCATCAATCAAATTATTATTAACCCTTGAATTTACAAGCAATAACAACACATTATCGTTTCAAAGTAAACTCACGATATCGGAAAAATAATTAAGATTTTATCGCTTTCCGTATTGATTTTAAGTCTGAAGTTTACGCAAACCTTTTTGTGCATATAATCTGAATTAGAATAAGTGAGACGAACACTACTGTAAAATTCTCGATGGGATGGGGCAGATGTCGACTTTAAATTATTTGTGCGTGAGAAACGAAATGAACGTATTCAATAATATGTGCACAATGTATCAAAGGATCGAATAGCTTCTGAAAACATGGTGAGCAAACGTCATGATAACATGATATACCTACATGTAATTTAATCCTGAAAAAATGAGCACGTTACGTACGCCTGTTACTAGCAAGCTGTTATGTAAGAGAATCGCTTAAAGTTAAGCATATATTTACCATTTGTGGGGAATACAACAAATGAACAAATACTAATATCGGTGAAATGGACATTATCTAAAATATTTAAATGTATTGAAAATCTTGAAATTGTAGAAAACAAAAGGTTTAGTCCATCTTCTCGTTGACTTATATCAAAATAAAGACGGTACATTTTTTATAATATCACCAAATGATAAAAAAAATAGTAAATCTTTACTGGTTTTATGAGCTTGTGCTTTTATTTGTTCAATTTTAAAACCGTTTCATATAAATTTATAACACAAAATATCTCTTTGGTATTAACATAATACATATACATATTATAATATGTCTCATGTACTAAATGTTATTATCAGGTTTATGAATGTTCAACATTCTTTAACTTCTGTTAAATATTTTAAAATTCTAATACTTACTAGCACTTCGGCCGCGACTTTTTCCACAATAATATATATATATATATTTGTGAAAAATTATAGCTCGGCCAATCGGCATGATATAAATATAATTAATAGCTCAAAGCACCCACGAATAATATATTATATGTGAATATATATACCATCATAAGTTCCGGAGATTACCCCCTACATGCAAACAAACTTTACCTCTTTCAATATTAGTAAACATTTCATAGTTCCATTTATGACCTCCTGATTTAGACACCCAAACCGTCTCTCGTTATTAGTCGTATGTTAATAGACTGCTTTTATTGGTCAGCAAATCACAAGAGCTTACATGACATTTTGACAGCAGATTAACTGAAGCTTTTAGCAACCGAGGTTAATTTTATTTCAACGTTAATTAATTAAATTTAAAACAGCATGCTCCACTAAAAGAGATGTTGAAGGCAAACAACAAACAAACAACAAATTATAATAACTTGTGCAAAAAAAAAACAACGGGTTGCACTCCGGGAGTGCCGGCAGAGGTGAAAACTTGATCATTTTTGAATATCTTGGAATGGTTAGGGAATAATTTCGCACGAATTGCTTTATTTATCAGCATAAATGTACTATCATTAATGTGGTTAAATACAATATTTTAGTATTTATAGCGCCCTTGTACACAAACATGCCAAATGCATAAAAAATTAACGTTTCAGAACTATTACAATTATTTTACATTGAAACGTTTATGTCTCAGTAAATCACCTTGTCATTTTTTTTTACATTTGACATAAACGCACATTCGCGCAAGCGCCCTGCGCCGTCTTACGGCCAGGACACGTGACCAACTGACGCGAGTTTAAATTTTTTTACCCCAAACAAACTGCACAACGCCACTAAAGAAGTTTTCACTTTAAAAATTCCTGTTAAGGTGGAAGCTCACATCTGGCCCGCGAAATTCTAATTTTCTTACGTTTTTGGCAATTTGCAGGCCAGTGCTTGGTTGTATGTTTATGAAAATTTGATTTGCGACTGTAAGACGTATGAAGTTACCGAATTATAACCATCAAAATTATCAATACAACCCTCCAAGTTCATTTTCATGTCAAGATTGATTTTTGCATGTAAAAGTCATTCTTTAGTAATTTAGTCGTCGTTCTTTAGTAGTTAGTAATTTTGATGGTTATAATTCGGTAACTTCATACGTCTTACAGTCGCAAATCAAATTTTCATAAACATACAACCAAGCACTGGCCTGCAAATTGCCAAAAACGTAAGAAAATTAGAATTTCGCGGGCCAGATGTGAGCTTCCACCTTAATTTTAACTGTTTGTGATATCGGACCTTTTGCGAATCGCATTCTGCGAATCGATGTTTTTTTTTCAGTTTCGTGAATAAAACCTACCGTCTACGTCAAGATCAGTTTAATCATTCCCTTAGCGCTAATATTGAGTCACGATCTATTTCGATCACCAGATGAGTGTCGAATTCACCCGGACATATACTAAGATTTTTTGCAATATCAAAATATTATAGTAAGTTACCTTGACCTCTTGATCTTCCGGTACTTCCTTTTTTACACGTCAGGAGATGTATTAGAATAGAACCCGTGGAACAAGTATGTCATATTTGATTGAGACGTCAAAATTATATGCATTACGAAAGTATGGATTGATGTGTTTTTCTCCGTCATTCCGAACGTTTTACTCGAACGGTTTAAAAATACCGTAACACCCAAACTCGAGTTAGCTTTTCCACAATTTTAAGGTATTTTTCTCTTCACTATTATTGCTAAAAAAAAACTGTCATGGAGATTGGGACTGGTTAATTTTCTCTGTATATTCATGTCCTTATTATAAATATTTAAAGTATGTTTGTTTCGTACAATATAACAAAAAACATATAATTAATAATGTAAACAGAAGGAGATTGAGAAGCTATACTTCCGAATATTTTCAATAACGTATCAAATTAAAAAATATACAAACGATCAAATCAATTTCATAATTGCTACTTTGTAGCGACCTCTAATGTCTACCTACTCGCAAAATATGTTCCGCAAACACCCAGTTACCGAACGATTGTGGACAGTTTGATGATAAACAGAAGTAAAAGGTTGTGGGGTGGGCGTTGTATTACCTACTCGTTTGGTCTTAGTCATGCGGAAATCTGCATTAAATCTTAAGAATAATAACGTTTTATACGCGTCGCAGTCCTCGTAGGCAGGTACCGCGCTACGTCACGGAGCAAGGAGGTTTCATCATGCTTGTCGTGCCGCCTCCGTGCAGCTTCCGCGATCGTACGTTCACCTTTGTCTGTCAAAATTGTTTTCTTATGTGTCACATCAACCTTCTATAGTTTTTGGAAAAAGTCGTTTAGGAAAATTCAGTTCTCATGCAAATGGTCAATGCTCATAATTTTGATATATACAGTTATGCACACGACCTTAGTAAAACACAACCGACGTTTCACGTATTACCGGAAACGGCCAGCAGTAAATGTCTGTGTCCCCACTTGATATTCTCAACACATGGCTTATTAACATTTTATGTATTTGCGAATGCAAAATTATAATTAGACTAGCTGGTGCCCGCGACTTCGTTCGCGTTGAAATATGTGTAAGTAATTAATAAGTTTTTAAATCAAAGAATTTCTCTGTAAACTACATTATTAGTCTTTCCCGTTGGGGCTAAAACAAACAATTGCTCAGCGCTACTTACTCGTGAACATGCAACATATAGCTGTTGAATCAAAAAGTTTCACCTAAATTGGTTAAATAACAATGAGAATTCAATTTCCTGCCTACCCCCTAAGTTAGGTAGCGTGATTATTTGTAACGTAACTTTGAGTCCAGGTAACACACAGTTGAATAAAAAAAGGTCCATCAAAATCGGTTAATAAACAACCAAAATTCAATTTCCTGCCTACCCCCTAAGTCAATTGGCGTGATTATTTATATCCTATTTTACTCTCCAGGTAATACTGAGTCAAATAAAAAAAGTCCCATCTAAATCGGTCCAGTAGATTCTGAGATTAGCCCGGACAGACAGACAGAAAGACAGACAGACAGACAGACAAAAATTCTAAAAATGGTTGTTTTGGCTTCTATTGCTATAATTAAGACCCCCTGTAACAGTTTTTCATAAAAATCTTCAATGTACAGACATCGGCCTTTTACAGTTTTATTATATGTATAGATTATAATTCTCGCAAGTGTTTATGGAGCATAAACGCAATGATTAATGTCTCCGTCAAGATTCTCGTTTTAATATATCATGGATACTTTATGTTAGGAAAAATACGGTCAAACTAAATATTTTTGTGCAGTACACAAAAACATACTCTAAAACACAATCAAAATATTATTGGAGGAGATACCTACATTATACTAATTTACGAATTGAACACTTAACAAAGATAATAAACTTCGTCTTACTCGTCTTAGCACTAGCAGTTCAATATAAATATCCGTGTGCCTGTATATATCTTGCTGCATATTGAGGAATTTTGGGACAAAGCCAATTTTGTCAACTGTAAACAAATTAACAGGATGACGAGGATGATGAAGCTACCGAAGACAATACAAAACAACAAGTCAATAACTGAACCAATCAATTTATTTTTGCTTTTAATTTTTTTAATAAGATTCAGTGACATAATTAAAATAATGAATCAAATTCCTAGTGTGGGGCAACGTTTTAAAAAAAAAATAACGTTTGGTCACTCACAGTCAAGAATAAATTAGGTAAATTATTAGAGGAAGTTCATGACTATATGCTAATGTTATTTTATTCAAGTTCTAGAAATTGCGGTTTATTCATTAAGAACTTTATTATAATATTTATAATGTAAAGTCCCTATCGGAAATTTTACTTTACTAACCGGTCGAGCACAGTGTTGTCGGATTTTCCAAATCTCCTCTTCATCTATCAAAACTCAGGGGTTTTTCCATTTGTTCAAGATGGCAAGTTTTTCTTTTAGTGACAAGAGTAACTTATTTAAATACTACCTCCGAATTTATTTGATTCAGGAAAATACTAATTTATGGGTTCTGTGAAAAAAGCTAATACAGAGATGACGCTTAGTAAAACGGGGCGAATAGAAACTCAGGGGTGAATCGAGACAGAACTATGAGATGGATTTTAACGTTGAATGAATGTGGCATGTAGCAAAAATTGTTTCTATTTAATAAAGTAAAATTAAGTGAATAAAATAGTATCGTATTAATTCTAAGTTAAAATCCCTTTCAAAGTTTTCTATCGATACACCCTCGGTTTCTATTCACTCCGTTTTACCCGTTACTAAAATTGTAGGGAAGAAGAACACGTCATGCATCTCCTGCTACAACTTAGAATAGACAAGAACAGAAATATAACTTGAATTTTTATTTTAACATGCAAATTATCTCCGGTAAACCGCAGGACGAGCGCAGGCTCATCGTTCTGTGCGTTAACTATTTAGTTATGGAATTAACAGGATAAAAGACAGTCTATTTACTTAAGGCATATTTATAAACATATACAATATTGGTTGGTGGTTTTATGAATTTTCCTTAATTCTAAGTTTATAACAAGGAATTACAGTATACTCGTAGGTGTGCACTTGTCTATTTATTTAAGAATAGTCTTATTTTTTTTAATGCTAAATCACGAATTAAAACACATTTGTTAACATGACATGATTTGAGCAGTGTGCTGGACTAAAATTCCATTTTTTTTTACTGAGTAGCAAAGCCTTGAAAATGATTTTGAATTACTTCTCAAGGCTGGCTAGCGGCCAGAAGTACACGCGGTCGCGTCGTCTCCACAATGTGTTGTTATTAAAAACTATTCCGAGACAAAAACACAAGCGTCTCGCAACTGTCTCGACCCGCAGATTCGCACACCACTCGCCGCGACGCCCATTGTTGCACAATTTTGTTGTCATATCACTCCACATGTTTACTTATTTAGAAATTGATATTGGCATATCTTACAGTAATTGTCTCTTGCAAAAAATATGCCAGAATCATCTAAGTCCTGAAAAAAAAACGCCTATTTGAAATAGTTAAAGTATTATTATATTTATTAACCACTTATCTAAAGATCTACAACGTACTCGTAAACTAGCACAGTAATGCATTACATAAACGATGCATTATGTCAATAATCTTATTTGCTTACAATAAATTGATTCCCATAGCCTGTTTATTTACATTTCGATGTGAATTGAAAGTTTCTAACTTTATTATACTAATAATTTTACTAGAAAAATATGCCAAAAATTCCTAGCTCGTAGACGGTTTTATTATATTTATGCAAATGGCAATGTGGTTGGAAACAAAAATCTTACGTGCACATTATCTCCTGTACAAACGGCACACACGATAGTAAAAATAAATAAAATTGTAATGAGTTTCGTTAAATTTTATTACTAGCCTGTAAACACGTAGAGCGTTCTTGTTTTTTTTAAATTTACGTGTAGGAAAACCGGTGATGATGGCATGCTGAGATCTTCTTATGTTAAAGTCACGTAAAAATGTGCTAATTAACGCAAAGAATTGTTAACAACTTCTATTACACATTACATTGTTGTAACTAGAATGGAAACATGATAATTTACAAAATATGTTATGTAACTCATAGGCATAGCTCGCAGCTAAATAATAGGATAGTTAATAAAAAAAATCTAATTAGTCCGTCATATAGATAACCAAAAAATATTGGACACGTATTTTTTCTTTTTTCACGTAAACCAACAATAAAGACGATAGTGCTTTGAAAACTTGTGTGACATCATATTCTAAGACATTAGTATGGCATTTTTTACCGGTAAGTGACGTCACAAACCCCCACTCAAATGTTTGACGCGTTTTATCTTCGTCATTTTTTATTGATTTGATAAAACATAAAATACGTATCCAATATTTTTCGATAATCTAACAAACGGACTAATCAGAATCACATTTTTTTAAGTCGGTAAACATCCCTATTATCTCGATCTTCAATTAATTTCGTGGATGTTTGACCACCAATCCATTTTGTGTTTGCTCCCGTGTCTCGGAAAGCACGTAAGCTGTTTGTCTTGACTGTCATTTTGTTACAGGTAGTCAGTGGCCCAAAAGACTGACAGGCCAATAAAAAGTCAAAGGCTCCTTGTAAAATACTGCTATTTAGCTGCATCCGGTCAGACTGGAAGCCGACCCCAACATAGTCTGGAAAACGTAGATAATGATGTTATGTAACACATACAGGGTGAAAATAACCCTTCACACAAACGTTAACCAAGCATTCTGTACATCAAACTAAGTACCCCTACGCAAAAATTTTTGCTGGGAAACGATTTTTTTTTGGGGTCAAAAATCACTTTTTACAGTAAAACTCAATGTAGCACTCTTAAAACATTGTACTAGTGGATGCTTTGAATAGTAAAAGGGTCATGGAGGTAATTTAAGTAAAGTTATAACTTGAAAAAGTACAAAAACAGCTGTGAAAAATTTGGAACTTTGACCCCTAATATCTCCGTAACTAGGGGGTTCCCAGGTATGGTCTAGAACAAGTGCGTTTCGTTTGCGTTAAGGGTACTTTTACACTCTTTATAAAGCTAAAACATAATTTATGACAATAAAATTGAAGTAATTTTTTTATCGAGTCTAATGATATAAATATGGTAATACATAATAACATAAGTAAAGAATATTTGTTTTAAGGCGTATCGTAAGCAATAATCTGCGAATTGGGTGTCTGACGTAATGACCACGCCCACTGAGACTTTGCCAGCAGACTTGCTCACACAAAAACATGTTTAGCTAATTCAAATCAGCTTCATTTATCATTGGATTCTGTTATATTTATATTGATATCCGAATAGTTATGTATCTCTTATTTTTTTTTGCTTATTTTTACCACTTAATTCCTATACAATACTGTTTGTGGAAAATCTATAAGATAGTACTTTATAGTCGAGTTTTAACAGTTTTGTAAAATAATTATAACATTATTTATTGAGCAATGCCTTCACAGCCGTATCCAAGGGATGTCGGTAAGAGGGAGTGGTGACGTGACCCAAATATGCGACTACAGCCCTCAGGAACAAACGCTATTAAACAATATAGAACAATATCCTTATTCCCTTCCCCACATACGAAATTGTCTTCGCCTTATTGGTTTCCGAGATTTGTCACTCCACGTATAGTCTCCTTATTCCTACACGTGTTCACGCCAATATCATTTTATTCTTGAATTTTATTTCTATACGAGTCACCTATTGTACAATACTGCTGATCTACTTTTACAATGACACCAATTGACATTTAATTACTTTTTTGGTTTCTAAATTAATATTGTAACTAAAAGATTATTGCCATTTTTTTTTTTTTTGATTTTGGTAATTTTTAAACCTTTTGGTACATAAACTGTAAGCTTAATGCTTGAATGTATTTCTAAATAAATAAATAAATAAGACATGCATTTATTGGTATTGCGTTGGATGAAAACTAGGTTTGCTTAAATTGCATCTCAAACTTAACTTTAGTTGGATAACTGAACAGTCTGAACACTTGAAACCAATAAAGCATCGAAGCATTGCTTTGTTCAAAGCATGCAAATAATACATTCTCAAATTGTGAGACGTAGTAAATCGTGTACCTTGGATAAATCCAGCATGCCAAGTGTCAGCATTCAAATTATACGCGTTTATCTACCTACATGAAAATGTTGAAGAGCTTTGAGTTTCCACGTGCCATTCTCCTTGGCATTGATCTAAGCTTCAAATGCTCTGTTCCACGAAATTGTTTCAAATAAATATCCTTATATACAATTTACGTATCGTGAACTACGTGTTGCCATCACAATACAGTTCGATATCCAATTATTGCGGTGTCTTTGATTTCTCGTGTCTACTCCTATTAAAACTTACATGGCTTGCACATTTCGCCTACTATTAAATAGGGTAGTTAACAAAAAAAAAAAACTAATTAGTCCGTCAGATACATTTCCAAAAAATATTGGACGCGAGTTTTTCTTTTTTCACGTAAACAAACAATGAAGACGACACAGTGCTTCGAAAACTCGTGTGACGTCATTTTCTGAGACATAAGTATGACATTCTTCAGCGGTCAGTGAAGTCACAACCCCCCCACTCAAATCTTTGACGCGTTTTATCTTCGTCAATTTTTATTGATTTGATAAAACAAAAAATACGTATCCAATATTTTTTAATAATCTAAAAGACGGACTACTTAATTAGAATAATATTTTTTTAAGTCGGTAAAAAACCCTATTCAAATACAAAGATAGTATGTTTAAAATATTCCCCGATTATGGTCTAGTTCAATAAGGTTCCATCAATAGCTAAGTAAGGATTAAGTATGCAAAAATCGTACCCATAAATCTGGTCTAACTGCCATTCAAATCAATCCCTCCATTGTATCAAGTGCACTGTGAATCCGCTCCCTGCGTAACAGGGTCATCAACAAAGTTGTTTAAATACACACAAATAGCGGTGGGATTAGATGAACTACATAAAGCTCAATGTAACGGTTTGTGGTTACGACACAATGAAGACCACTGAAAATTCCTCTAGTCATTTGTCCGTGGTTACTGGCGCTGTTGAGAAATAGGATAAGTACATAAAACAATGTTTGCAAGAATTATGAGTCCTATTCCCTTAGCAAATGAACATCTCAGTTATTTACTAAGCTAGAACAAACCGGAGAACACATGCAGTCGTTAATTCCGGCTGCACGTTTACCTCGTTTTCTATATACCTGTTCGCAGATAGTATCAGATGAGTGTCAATTTCAATGATTCTAGTTTTCTATAAATGCTCACTTCCGAATGAGGTGCGGAAAGAGACCTGACCCAGATGTATGCGCAGTGCGACCGCCAGTCGGTGCCGTGACAATGTTGTCTTGTACAAGGACGGTCACATTCATGCACTGCTTGCCGAGATGTGTGGCACTCGTGTTTATTTTATTGCACATTAACACTTGTTGACGACTCCACTACCGTACGCGTCACGATTCATTTACACTTGTGTTACCGAATATTGACTTCCTTTCTTTACACTTTCACTTGCTCCACTACGTCTTGACGCTCCTAGAATACAAATTTTAGCGAACGAATAGATGACTATATAGTTTTATTTGATCTGAGATCTGTAACTACACATGGAAACATGTAACTATTTAATATCAGTGCGGCGATCAGATCTCAATGATCTCTAGTGGCCTGTGGCCATCATCGTCGTCGGTCACGTTTTCATTATATCTCCGGCCGTTTAGTGCACGGACTTCAACATACCATTTTTAGACCGGCTGAGGCGACAAGTGATGCAATTAGTTTTAATGAGTCATGCACGACTTATAACCGTTTTATTTCAATCCACACATGATAGCTTATCTGTTAATCGATATTTTATACGAGCTTTTCGCAGCGTTAAGAATTAGTAAAATAACTGTGAAATGTATGAATCGAACCGTAGCTGTTATTTACTATCATTATATGAATACGGAATACGCACGCGAAATGATTTCGATACAGACCTTGGTGAAATATTAAATTAAGTATTTATTCAAATATATTCTTATTTGAATAAACGATAACAAAATGGTTTGCAACAAGACGTTGCTAACATAATATGCACGATTTAGATTTCCTGTGGCAAAACATGATTGACGATAGACTCCGTTAATCTAAAAAAAGTTTTTTGTTGTTTATATTAAATATAAATAGGAATACCTAGGGAAGAATAAGCTAGTCGAACAAAAATAAAACTTAGCACTCCAAACTGAAGTTCTTTGTGCCACTGCTGTGTTTATGTGCGTATAATAGAGGTGTTCGAGGATGGATGTCCATTTCCTCCCCATTGCGCCAATTGTGCTCGTTTGCGGATGGCACTCAACTAATTGTAAGCTCCGCAATTAGCGGACGAGTCTGATGGGCGACTGCGCACCTCACAAAGTCACAACAAACGTACGTCGCATATGAACATAATTCGAGCGAAACTGGACCTGTTTCGCAAAATTTTTCAAGAAACGATTGGCAATAGATCATTCATGAGTGAACATGACTAATACTTCAAGTGAAAGTAGAAAACATTTTATTTGATAATCTTATTTAGTATTTTGTGCGTCTTAACGGACAAAACGCGACTAATGATCCCCTGGCATACATAATCACAATGAAAATAAACTTACACGGCCTTTACAGCCTGGGTATTGACAGGCTCTGTGTGACACTCTCCCGTCTGCCCACTTACCCAGGTGGGCCGCATCGCTCGTTGATGACGGTCTGACGTTTTCTCGACCTAACAAACGGTTGCTGATGAAATTAATGACGTTATAAATAGAGCGCATTTCAACAATACTAACAAGTTCAAAAACTACATGACATGAATCAGCTGAAGTGTTCGATGACAACTTCAGATTTTCCTTATTTATAGAGTGGGCAAGACCCATCAGCGTCTGAGATACTTGCCTGAATGGCGTTTAAAATTCATTACTATCTGCTATTATTCATTGTTCTGAAATCTCATGTTATCTGATGAAGTCATCCCTTTGATTTTTAAAGCGACAATAACGAATAGCAGGCAAAATTAATTTGCCACGGATTGTTATACATATGTATTCATGATCGTCTGTAGTCTATACTGTAATTAATGTCAGTTTGTCTGGATATAATGAGAAGACAGAAGGATATTAATTTAAATTATGCATTGAATGCATTGTGTGGCGGTGCCTAATACAAAATTACAGTATTAAATGCTCGGGCATGAGTAGCGGTCTTTCAATAAGGTGTTGTCGCGTTGCTTGTACTTATAATATGTGTAGCGTCAGAAGGCCACTGTAGTCATTAGGGTCAACGAGCATCTAACATTTAGCACCGACCGCCAACGATATGGCGTTACCTTCTACGTGGGAAAACTGAACGTATATACGTCAAACGTTTCTTATTTGAGAAAAAAACTGTTTTGAAGCTTACATTATGAAGCTTCCACGAATTTCTGGCTTCAGTGAATTGAAACTGAAATTAATTTCGTTCTGATCCAGTGTCTAGTAATATATTTCCAATAATTTAACGCTATTAAATTAACACATGATTGGCGTCTTGACTGAAATTGGTTATTGATTTATTTTCGTGTATTTTTTTTTATTATTTAATTAGCTTTTTGCCGCCGCTCGCTTTGTGGTCGAAAATTATCCCGAAAGGATAGTGTTAATGCAGCTTCCCATTACTTAAAGAATTTTCAGAAATCGAGTGAATTGCTCCGAGGATTATTCCCTACATCTGAACTTATAAACTATACTTCTTTATTAAAATATTATTAGTATGGAATTCTGTCATTATGCATTACTTTTATGTGGCAGTAAAGGGCAAAAAAACAATGCAATGGTCTGACCTGGTCGACCCTAGCACAAATCGAGTTATGTGCACAGCTGTAGTGATTGCAAAATTAACCTTAAACCTGACTCATTATTTCGTTTTTACTCTGTACTATAGCTAGATGTGTGTATTATAATCAGATAATACTGTTTCATAATGAATGTAATTTAATATTGCGAATCTGCAACACACACATTTTAAGTGTTTTTTAATTGTTTTAGTTTTATAATTCGTTATACTCTGTTGGCTAAACTTGCCTAGTCCACTTTGTATGCGAAGATTGCTTCAGTGATTACAGAACAAATTGTGTCATACACGTTTAGGCTACTCAAGATAATTTATCTAACGGTCCATCGGGAGGCCCATTGTTTCAGATAGTTAATCTCTTCACCTATTTATTTATACCCTCAAATTATTGGGAAATCTGCTGAAGATGACACGAGTTTGATACCATAACAAGAAATCATTTTTCTATTAGATAGATTAAAGGCTGAAATAACTTGGTATTATTTAAGAAGAAAAAATAAGCATAATCATCAAAATATATTTTTTCCATTGCTGGGACAGAGACACGGGCTCCTGCCTGTGGCATAAAGTCCCACCAGGCCAGGGCCCCAGTTACTAGAAAATATTATAGAACCTAACCAAAACATTCAGATTAAAGTTAGATTGTTGTATTGTAGTATACACGTGCATTATCATATTGATATCACGGACCACGGCTTGCGCAACTCATGCGCAGGTTACACCCACTACTGACGTAGTGCTAACAAGGTGTCGCTGTCGCCGCACTGTCTCAAACAGCATCGATATATTGTGTGCAGGTATAACAATGTACGCCAAAATACTATTAATAGGTGACTGTGACTATGGAACTGAAGGGATTTTAGTGCAGGCTCAAAAAGTTCCTGAAGAAGCCCTCATGTATTGCAAATTTAGGTAGGGTCTTTTCCATGCCACTGAGATTCAGCACCTGGGAAAATTTCAAAACTAAATATATCAGTGCACTTTATTTCACAAAGTCACTCAAACAATCGATAAATCTGCAAGATTAATCTTTTGACGTTGAATCCAGCACTTAACGTGTTGATTCAACAACAATAATAAATCCATAGCTTTAAATTCTCACGCCGGTAAACCTTTCAGTAAAGAATGACTCACTTTTCACTGTTAAGACTAGAGACTGGCTGGCTAATTCGAAATCGAACATGTATTTCCGATTCTAATAACCTGATAATGTTGCAATTGTTATATACTTTGATATATATTATGTGTTGCAATAAGTGATGCGTTCGTTGACTGGTACTCCGTACGTGCGTCTGCGCGCGTATGCTCACATTTCAAAACCACAGTAACAGTACAATGACCTCGCCACGGAATAGGTTAGTAGATTACTCCTACTTCCTCGCTAGTAAACTTTTATGACAACAAATAATAGCAATTACGCAATTAATCGTTCGATAGTCATAAGTGCCTTTGCGTCTTTATGAAAAGTCGTTGACGCATTTATAAAGGAAAAGTTGGAGTGGATTGACGTACTATTTGAACGTGTAACCGAACCCGTAACCATCGGAAAATATCATTATAGATCTGTAAGCGTGACTTAAAGCTATAAAAACATGCCATTGTTGTTTTCACACTTATTGACAATACACAAAAGCGAAGACTGAAATAGAATGTTGATTCTTTCTTAGGTACTGAGATGTTGTTGATTGCTATTTCTAATGCGTATTAGCAACTCGTTATTATTGCATATGAATTGCATTTCGGTCTAATAGATACCGTACATAATTAGCTACTGGTTATTAAAAAATGCTAATTTGAAGGCAATGAGATTACATGGTTATGAGCTATGTTTCATGTAGTTCGCATAGTAGATTGCGCGGCTATTTGTGCCAAAATTATTTCCGGTCCGAGTGCTTTCCGCTTTGACTTTAATTATAATCAAAGTATTTATATACACAGCAACTATGTATTACACAGAGTAGGTAATGCGTGTAATGGAAGAACGAGATAAGTTCAAGGAGTTTTCGTAAGAAACTTGGAAAACGTAATATATTTTAAATAATTTACTGGAAAGAAAGAAAGCATGGTTGAAATGCTGTTACGATTCTGGAAAAGTCATTTGAATAAATAGTAGTGTTCCGTGCTGACGTTTAAATCGAATTTCATGACCTTGTCAAGCTGAATTCTGACTGGAAAATATTTGCGACGTTGCGCTGGCACCATGGGACGTCTGGATAACTCTCTTGGAAACATAATGTCTAGATTAAATCTGTCGGTGGGCGAATTGGGCAATGATGGCATAAATAAGGTATTATTGTTTAATCATGCGAGAAAATCGGCAATTTTCCCTATTGACAGCCTTGAGATGTGTGGGCGGTATATTCTTAGGCGGGGATCAAACAAATTCATAAATATAATTTTTATTCATCTATCGTCTGGGACATCGATTTAAATTAAACTGTGACCTAGTTTAGATTTGAAACGTTGTGCCTTAGTAATTTAGAATATTAACAGAAAAATGGCGGGTAAACCCAAAAAATGGAAGCCACAAACTCTCCTTCAGCGTGATCACAAACGTCAACCCTCCTTTCCATAAACTTTGCATTTATATCTTAGTTTATACGGAAAAGTCATAATCGTTAAATAGAGAAAAATATGGTCAATGTGCATCGTAAATAACAAGGATTACTGTAATATAATCAACGCATTGCTACACACATCGAAGGCTTCTACATAAAAGGTTGTCACGGTATCCGATGATGTATTAGATCTTGTTACAGACTGCTAGCTACCTAGTGCCTTGTGTGAGCATGATACTCTTGGAGCGACCAAAACATACTACAACGCTAAGACGCACTATTTACAAGTGTTGCGTATATTTTTGACAAACGTTTGGCTCGCACTCCTGTAATTTTAGATTCCTAAATCTTTCGCACAATTATTACGGCAGGAATTTAAAACCAAAACATATTTGAACGTAATAGAGAACATAGCGGATTAGATTCGTAATTATAACGTCACGAACGGGGTCGCCCAAGATTGATCGAAGTTTCGTATCATTAATTAATGACCCCTTGTATTAGAAAATAATTTAAAACATTGAGTAATGGTACGTTGGTGTGTTAAGACTATAATTTATGTAAATAGTGCTACGAAAAATGTGACAGGCAGACACGGATGTTAGTAAATATGTGAGTGGCTTGGCGCCCACCCAGTGTCAAGGGCGGCGCTCCCCGCATTCGTTTCGCTGTCACGGCCCGAGGAACAGCCAATGTAAGAAGAGCTACTACATTGTTCGATACCCGCAAACACGACCAAGGAGAAACGAAATGTAGGAGGTCGTTCACAAGCCGGCACAGTATACCTCCCCGGCAAACCCCGGGCGGGGTCGCGGTGGCGCGCTCTGCTTGCAACGCGTTTATTTAAGCTTAAACTTAGAAGTCTTCTTTAAATTAACACTAATAACTTATGTAATTGGCAGCGGATTACCGTGAGCCTTGTAATTAAGAGACATTGTGTAATTCGATTCTCATTTCGCTCTCCCACTTTTGTGAATGCTTTTTAATTACCTTTTTTATTTGGTCGCGTGGAATAAAATAAATTAACTTTACTAATTACAAAAAAGAAAAATTTGGTAGGTCAATCAGGGAACCAAAAGACTAAGTTCATATTACTCTAAATTCGTTTTTGCATATAGTACAGATATCGGTGATGTGCATAATCTTATCTTCTACAACCATAAATTGTCGAGTCAATACGAATGTAAGTAGTTCGAATTCGTTGTCTAATAAATATTTATGATCACGTAACGTTAACGTATTTATTGAAAACCCATAGTCGATGGGTATCGATCATATTAACCCTGACGTTAATTTGATCGGCGCGGCTACACTAACCCTATTTCTGCCGCTGAGGACTTCAATTAATTTATCAAAGCCTTTGACAGTAATTACGTAGGAACAAATTTAATTTTGTAAGGTAGGTACTACAGCTTCTAGTATAGAGCCACGATTTTGTATGGTTTCTAAAGCTTCTGAGTTTTAATTTTGATAGGTAAAATAAAAATATAATGGCCACGAACATACCATTGTTTCTACATAAATAAAATAATTAAGACAGTTTCATTGCGAGAGCAATTGCAAGTTCTGCCAGGATGTATGTTAATATCGGCAGCGTTGAGAGATGTTGTCATCCGACAATATATCTTCAAAGTTATGAGGTCAAGTGATTTCCAGTCACAATTAAAGTCACAATTATTTAAAGAAAAACTGTTCGCACAAATATTTGCAATGTCAGTGTCACATACATTATTCACTACGTGTCATTATTACACATTGCATGATTCGCAAAACGACCCATCGCATGGATCGATGTGGCATTTTTATGGTTTACTTTTTATTTGCTGGTGTATACAATTTTTACGTAAATATTTTTGTTTGCCAACCGCACCGTTAATTTTATGTAAGTTTCCACTCTGATGTACTTTTATTTTTAGAACGATGAAATTTACATCGTACCTACTTGTTTTTGAAGTTTTCTTTTGATAAATCAGAGTGGAAACTTATTTATTAGATGTCCAGGCAATTCTAATAAATATTTCAAATCATAAGTAGGTAAGAACTGCTTAGTTGATTTCTTTTGAAGAAGAAACATTGGTGATGTAGAGTTGCCTGGATAGTTTTAATGTTGCATGCGTATGCCTGTGTCTAGCGTGGTCTCTGTTGCATGCAGGTCTAGGCGAGCGTCCCAGCAGCTGTCCAGGAGCGCCGAAAGCATCGACCAGTCCTTCAAGAGGTATTCACGTTTTGCATATTACATTATCTCACGTTTAATCTATTGGCAAGCCCATAAAATAAATCACGTCTGAAAGTACGTACTCAGTTACAGTATTATCGGTACCATCTTTTAATGATATCAATAATTTGATTAAAACAAACACGACAACAGTGTTATCTTGTGGACTTGGCCGGCAGATTAGGCACACAAATTATTCTTAGCATTAATTAAATCCATCATTAACTTGCTCGGGATGTTTTTATTCACACTTAGTACTACGTTGTTTATTTTGTGTTTTTTTGCTTACTTAGTGAAATCCTTAGTGAATATTTGCATAAGGTTGTAAATATCGTTGTAAACAGATATAAGGATCAATTAAATATCTTTGGCTATTTAACAACAGGAGGTACAACAAATACTATACATGTATTGTCTATGTCAATACATGATCATGATTTTAGTTTGTAGGGACTATTTTGGGTTATCTTAATATTATAAAAGTACGGAAATTCTTTTTTCCCGCCCCCTGGTGTACTATAAAATTAATTAGGTACACCTCTGCATTCGTAGATTACTTGCGTGATTATATTTTATATTGTCGGTTCTATTCCAGACTCAGGTAAGTGAATTTTCGAAAATTAGTGAATACAGTACTACTTTCTTTAGAGACAGATTCAAATTTTTCCTTTCAGCAAAAGAAATGTTACGCCAATACACAGAAATATTTAAGGCCCTTCCCTTTCAGTGTCCGCTGTAACTTTCCATCCTGTATATCATCGGCTGTCTCCACAAAATAGTCTCCATATTGTCATTGGTCGTCCCTTCCGATTTCTTAGATAAAACATTGACCTGGTTATATAATCCCATTGATATTCATTGTAGCAGTGCACAACAAATATCATCTCGCTACAATTTATGACTCACTCCACACGTAAGTGATCAACCTTCAATAGAGACACGAGATTGACCTTAAGTAATGTTATTCAAATAATTAATGCAGAAATGCGAACTGGCATAAGGCAGGGCCAAAGAAATTTTTCGTCGTGACCACCTCAGGCCATGAAACATAACAGAGTTCCTATTACTTGTGACATTATGCATCGTCAAGGTGTGCTCAAGTGAACTGGAGAAATGGAATCTTCCTGATTGGATGACAGTGTATTTTCTCATAAAAGATTTATTGAAGCGTATGTAATTTTGAGTTAATATTCATCGTTTCCGTCCACTTCAGTTCAGTCCATTTGCATAGTGAACACCTGGGTATATATAGATACTTGTGTACATACCAATATTGCGCATATATGGTGCATTTAGCCAACCCCTCACCGGTAGCGTATGTAGGTGAGTCGGGCAGGTCTCGGCTCATTCTATTTGTATCAGTCTTACGACAGTTATTTGGGACGACAGCTTTTGGGAGTGTGGACAATTACACGTACGTTGACCCGTGTGTTTACGAACTCTGCGCATGCTTCGATGATAAACAGAGTGCTTGGGAAATACTAGAGTCCTTTAAAATACCCAGTAACTGTGTATGACTGTCAGTGTATGACTGTCAGTGTGTATGACAGCCAGTAACTGTGTATGACTGTATTTTTAATTCCAGTGACTTATCAGTATCAGTATTTTCAGGCAATCTGGAAAACGAAATAAATAACGCACTGAAACCAAAAAGTCTTTTCTAATACATACTTTACTTTTTATGTTACAGGTCGAAAAGTCGTTCGGTTGACCATGGGTTTTCGCCACCCTTCGACTTGGAAGCGCTCCGCTCGAAGGTCGAAGGCAGATTTGACGCTGTACACAGAGGTAAACAAAACTTTTATTTTCTTTATCTGGAACAGGTCAGAAATAGCCTGAATAAGTCCTTTTGTACTGAAATAAGCTGTGACTGTTTCAAACATGCGCATTCCGGAAACATGTTATTAATGTGCACGTCATAAAATGATCAATTAAATTATACTGAGTGATCAATATGCGCTTACTTATTGCTGTTTAATACAAAATGGATAATATACCAACTGCCTGCCCCAACAAACTGCTGATGACTGAAATTTCGATGAAGTGAAATTTGTTCTGCATATGTTGAGAACTCTATGAAAATTAATGAATAACTGTTTTCTTCTGAAACGGTTTAACCAGCACAACAATAACTAGAATACTAAGTAGGAACAGTCATGCTTTCAGCAACTCTAGGAAAATCTCATTATCTATTAATTAAATAATCGCGCGTTTTCAATTGAACTCCACATATTCCCACGAGTTACAACAACAAGCAAATAGAGAATAACATTAAAGCTTTGTCCATTTGTACGGCGAGTGGCAACACTAAGCGGTTTTATTGGCCATTCGTTGCGCAACCCCTACTTAAACCAACATTAAATTGTCGTGTTGTGACGAAATTAAAACCATGTTAAAACCCTTTCATTTACACACGTTACTAAGCTGGCGATTATGTTTAGTGCGGGTGTCGCGTCGGGCTCAGGAGCAAATGCACTTATGAAATTTTTTCGTCATCATCTTCAATTAATTATGTAAATGTAATTGTGGAACTATTTTGGAGAAGATTGATTATTGTACTGTGTATAAAACTATACGCTCATTTATTAAACAATTTCAATAAAGCCAGCTTTATCGCCAGACTGATATGTAGAATACTAACTATATTGCTATTATCGGCAGCAAGGAATTCGAAGTATTCGTGCAGCAAGTTACTTGCCTCGGTTATCGTACTGGTAAATCGACCTACGGACAAAACTTGCACTAAGCTGTAGTATCGGAGGCTGTGACCTTCGAGTGTTTCATTCACGGTTTAAAGCCCAGACAGCGGGAAAGATTAACATGGAGCCAGGATTAAAATCTGTCTCATTTGAAAATTATAACAGTTTTATAAACCGTCTTTTTCAGTCAGTCGTGTAATAAAACTAACATTGGTTAAGCGATACGCATGTACCAAATAGTAATGCTGCTGAATAGCCTTCATTTCCAGTCTTCATAAATAAATAATCTTCATCATCAAATTTTTTTTTTAATAATAAAGTTTTACAACTATTTGATATACCGTGACTTTAATAAATTGGATCTGATTGTAATGGCGGGTGTCAACTTAGATATTAGATGCCGTAATAATAAAACTGGTATGACAATCTGCAGCACCGCATACGTACTGAGAGACGTAATCCGTGACAAAGAAAGATCTTGAGGAGTCACGTCATCTCCGCTTGTCGCGAACCGTTCCTTGGCATCGAGATATGTTTTGAAAATAAACAGCCCGATTATAAACTAACATCCGGCTTTTAAAACATATAATGAATCCAGTAAATTCCATGAAACACTGAACTGTCTGTTTATGTTCCTATTGGTACGTTTTTATTCTACCATCTTGTTGATTTATGGTTTCGTAACTAGAGATAATATAAATCTTTATGTGCAATCTTTTTATTCGCCGACCACCGATGACTGTAAACATTTGGTTTGAATTAAACAAGCTTATTAAAATTCGGATGAACGGATGAGAATTTTAGCGGACTATATCGAATTTTGACATTTGATTTATGATAGTCAAATATCAATGGCTTAATGATTATGGTGTACTTTATTTGTTTAATAAATATTCGTTCAAGTTCGACCTGATGATTGATTTTAAAGGGCTGATATTTGCATACAACCATGATCTTTGTAATCGTTTTTGACTGCAAATCATTTATTTACATGTTGTCTTGCTTGCTCAAGAACGTTCGGTAATTTATAAGTTTAATCGTTTGCAATCTTAATTGGATTTTTAATCAAGTATAGGTGCTTTATGAAACTATACTACCATGATTACCGAATCGATAAATGCTTAAATTATGTAAAGGGTTTCACTTCAATTTCAAGAACATACAGCAGAGGTCTACTACCCTATAATCAAACTACTGAGAATCAAACACTGCAATCACTTTCGCAACAATATATGTCGTGTTGTTATCGAAACCTTTACGATTATCATAAATTATTTTGCACATAATTTTTGACCAATGAAACGCCGAACATAGCGCGCTGAGCAATTTGCGTATTGTGTATTCGCATCTACTCTTTTGCCAGGCGTTTTAACAACATGTTTTCTGACAAAGCTGTGGCTTGCTGTGGTGGATGGCCCAGCGGGATCAGCTCCGAGTTACTGTTACGAGAAGCCTGATAATTTCATTGCTGCTCAAAGATCTTAAGGAACCTGGCATGTCCTAGAATTTTAAATTCGAAGATATGTGACATCCATCGACCAGCACTGGACCTCATCAGTTGTGTGCCTTTGGCCAACGATACGGCAAGCCCATAAATCTAGCAGACTGTTCAGAAACCCAACATCATGAAAAGTAGTAGGTTATAAGGGTAAGCCAAGGTTTTAGGCTTGTTTGAAAGTGCAGGCAAATATAGGCTTGCGTTTATAGAGCGGAGTTCTGTGTCCCAGTAGGCGGAACTATAACCTGATTAATCTGTATGCTATACGTACCACATCTTACGATGTATATTTAGTTTCTTTTCATTTTGTTTCAGATGAAGACGAGAATGTCAAGAGACTACCGCCCCCTCCACCGATTAAAACAATGACTTATACGGTAATTTCTCTTTAAAATATTTTATAAACTGTGGTACTCAGAGATATTTAATGATTACTTAAGCCGTCACTTAGTAAAAGTTTGACATACTTTTGTATGACAAAACTGTCAAAACCTTTACCTATTGATGCCTTATGCATTCATTAAAGCTCTCTGAGTGCGGCAGTAAGACTCGTATCAATAAGAAAGATCTATGGGCTAGGCAGCAGACAAGTACTACTTAGGTATCTGTCTCAACTCCGGCGATAAGCGAGTCGAACAACTAGAAACTAGTTGTTTGTCGCTGTGATCCTCATCTGTGGACTGTCAGCGATCAACTATTAATGTATGAACATCTGTTACGCCTCGTTGTCATGGTCACGGCAAATGTCATGTGAAAAGTTTTGAGTGTGAATGTAGATGGCTATGAGAGTTAAAGGGTGAAATCTATGAATGCACTGTGTGAAGGATGATATGGCTAGAAAGGAGGTTACTAATAAGATAACGAGTAAGAGAAGGATGGAAGAATAAAACAAAGAAGAATGATGACCTTTTCTACTGAAATGGCATCTTCATCTATTGGACGTTTCTTAGGCGACAATATTAAGAGTTCAGTGCTAGTCGTTTACTCTCCTCGCTAGCTGTGAGGCTGGTTCCTTACTAGAATACACAACAGTGTATAGTAATGACAGGTTCACTCACTATACCTTCACTTTCGGCCGCTTATATTGTAATCCAGTTCCCACGGCTGAATGCGCCGTGCATTAACCTGATCAAAATGAAATGTAGAAATAGTAAGATAGCGATTAGGATTAATATCTCGCCGGCCTCTTTGGGTTTTTGCATCAAGATTTTTTCAGTAGCAGTATTGTGAACCGGAATCTGAATTTGTGCCTTGTTTAGGGCAATAGGACTCGGCTCCTATTACATGGGACTTACATAACATGTACATATACACATAACTAGACATAATCTAGGTTTACTGTATACATGTCTACTTGCTACAGGGATTTCAGCTATGGAGTAATGTACGTAGCTAAAGAAGATAATCTGCATTAACATACATATTTAAATAACTAAAATATAAAAAAAAACTGTACTTGAATGTTTTGTTTACCCAAAAATTGCGTACCTTTTCAAATACCCGAAGCATTATTTCCTAACCTCTCCTGGGAAAATGTAGGGTAATAGACTGTCATGTATTCCAGAATACTATTACATCTGTCCCACGAGAGTTGTAGCGACCTTTCTTGATTTGAAAGTGGCGTCCAGTTATTTTGTTTACGAATATTTTTTGTGTTGTTTTAACATAACATTATACCTGTGTTCCCGAAAGGTGTAATCAGAGTGCCGCCAGTGGAAAACGGTAAATAAGCTGGTTTCTTATTGTATTTAAATTCTTTTTAAAAAGTTTTGCTACCTTGTGGGTATGCTGTAAACATTTTGCAATGTACGTTAAAGTCCTAGATGCAAGCCAGGAAGGACCCTCTCCTTGACTCCTTTATGCTACTGAAAAATAATGCGGTTATGTTAAAGTCCTATGTGTTATGTGTTCCATACATAGACATGCACAAAACCAAAAATTACAAATGTATTTTGTTGTTTTCTGTTTGTGATGTGGAAGGACGAATCGCATGTGACTAAAAGCGTGATAATTATAGTCGTAAATGTTGATGGATGGAGAGGGAGAGAAAAATGAAACAATGGAAAGAAAATTAAAGGAGAAAGACAGGAAGATGTTTACGGAAAGTAAATATTGAAGTGTACATCTCGTCTTGTTATAATGTATCGTTCTATGATCACATAATTACCCAGCTATTTCTTATTGGGCAGGTACGCGACCGTGACACCCTGACATCGCTAGCGGCAAGGTTCGACACCACACCCTCAGAGCTCACCAAGCTGAACAGGCTCGCCACGCAGTTCATCTTCCCGGGGCAGGCGCTCCTAGTTCCCGATAAACGAAAAGGTAAGAATCAACTAAGAACTTGAATACTTTGGTCATAAGAGACTAGGAACCATCGTCTGCTTAACCATTCCCCAATTAAGTTAAGGTCGACTTCCAGTCTAACTGGATGCAAGCCCGCCACCATATTCGCAAATCACTGCAACTCCTGAAAACTAGAATCAACAGTGGCGACCACCAGAAAAGCACCGAGACAATGAAACTCGAGAAAGTCTCACTCAGATATACAGAAATAATTAACTGTCTTGGGTCCCGGAACGAAA
The DNA here is from genome assembly GCA_932274075.1 of Diarsia rubi. Classification (NCBI taxonomy): domain Eukaryota; kingdom Metazoa; phylum Arthropoda; class Insecta; order Lepidoptera; family Noctuidae; genus Diarsia; species Diarsia rubi. The sequence continues at coordinate 9,552,505 of OW026414.1, forward strand.
TTAATCAGAAAAGAATAGCGGAGGAGAAGAAAAACATAATTTCCTCTCTCAATGTTCACTTTCTCTAACCAGCTGAAATACCTCTATTTCACACAAAACGTTAAGTTTAAGATAGCTATGACTTGACGTGAGAATCGGGTGTAAAGCTGCCGTTTTAAAATCCAACCTTCGAGAAAGTTCTTAGGGCAGTTTTAGCGCCTTTTGCGTTCGTTAGCATCAAGATGACTTTTGCTGAAACATACAATAGAATATTAAAGCCTATGCTAGATAAAATTTAGAGATCTTTATTTCAATATTATTATCCTAACGAAGTTCAGCATGTGAAACTGAACTCTCTAAATAAATAGATCAATTGCGCAGCTGAACGTAGACTACGTGACTTGCGTCATTTAGCAAACTGACAGTTACATAGATCAGTTTGCGTTAAAGTGATGTCAAAAAGAAACCAGACATATTGTTCTGAAAAAATGATAGACATCTCTATTATTCACAAATCTTTCCTGTATATTTTGAAAAGCGAAAGTTTTAGTTGTCTCTGGATGGCATCATTTTCTGTATTATACCATGCTAGCTTTCTTTTCTATTTTCAAAATAAAATAAAAAATAGTATTTGAATTATATTTTTGTGTGTTATTCAATAAATACGTAATAATATGTTACTTTCATAATGTAATATTCTATTTAATGTTAGTTTGTTATTTATTATACATAACACGAGTAAATAACACAGACTAGACCGCGAAAACTGTTTGACTGCCATCTAAACGTATATGTTGGCTTGAACTATAATATAATATAGGTACATATTTGTAATTTACTCGCCAAGACCTTTCATTTAATACCAAACATGTTAGGATTATCTCAATTTTTTTTTTACGAAATTAGACATTTAAATTCCGTCATAAAAACAATTGTTAATAGCCTATGTCACCCGGGCTATTCTTACAAATCCATTGACACCTCATTAATTAAAATACGCTCAGTAGTCTAGGCGCTACGGTGGAACATACAAACATACATACATACATACATAGACTGCCAAAATCTACAAAAGTTACATTAACACTAGTTTCCAGTTTAAGCAATTATGTACGAGGCAAGTTATTTTGACGACTTTAAAATAAAATACCAACTACACGTCATCAAACCAAAATAGAAAGGGCGTGTTGTTTATTTATAAAGTTTACGTAAATAGTACCACGTCTATTTCAGAGTTTTCCACTTCATAGAGTTTTTAAGTTCTAATATTAAACCTTTCAGAAGATATTAGAGTGTGTCATGTTACTTTCTGGTTTAAGCCTTAATTTTATTCGGCTTGAATTTACATTTATAGACGACCACCTAAATAGAAACCAAAACTCGGGTTTTCTATTTTTATTGAAACTTTATGTAAATTGGAGTCTGGCAGTGTTTATTTATTACTAAAAATATAGTTCATATCCAAATATCTAACTATTTGTATATGAAATAACAATGAACAATGAGGCTCGTGGCTGGATAACAACAGCCACTCGTATCAATCTTCCGGTTAAGCCGCACTTACCTAGGTTGGTCTGTGAATGACTACCCATTACATACCAAGTATCCTCTGTGCCTCGGAAAACACGCCACGCACGCGGTTAAGCCGTTTGTCCGGATATAATTTGTAGGCTTCTGACAGTCTTATCAGGTAGTCTGTGACTTGAAAGTCTGGTGGCCAGTCTTACCAAGAGGTGTCTTATTAACCAGTACTAACTGGGTTGTGGAGGTCAGGTAGGCAGCCCCTCCATGTAAAATACTGGCATTCAGCTGCGCCCAGTTAGACTAGAAGCCAACCCCAACATATTTGGGAAAAGGTTAGGCAGATGTTGATCCAACTATCCAACAATAATAGAATCTACGCAGTTCCTGACCTAATAACAACAAAAAGTACCTTCCTCAACTAATTAAATATGGCACTTTACGCTGATTTAAAATTAAAAACTTAATTACCATAAAAATAAAAATGCGATTGACTCATGTATATGTTGGAATTTATTATGTGGACGCCTTCATAAAGAAATTCCTTCCCTATGCCTTATTAACCAATAGAAATTTTAATATAACGGTAAAATCAAGCTGAACTTTGAAAAATCTATACACTATACATATATATATATACATATATACATAAAAATCACTATATATATAAAAATCAATACACATCAATATTTTGCACTATATTTAATCGCATTAAATGTAGTGCAAAATATTGATGTGTATTTTTTAATGCTCTTCATAGCGTGGCTCAGAACTGAGCTGCTAGTTTGGCGCTTTCGATAGCGTTCCAAATTATCAATAAATATTTTAGGGGTACTAAAACCAGATAATTTCTTAACTTAGAAGTGCCACCTGTTTCATGGTAATGTGTTGTTCTAATAAGACAACAAACAGACTTCTATATAAACACTGAATAATTATCAATTAGCATACGATGCAGAAGCAAAACAATGATTTGTTTACTGTGCACACGCATTAATGAATACCATTATAGTAGGTAATTAACATGTGCGTAAGATATATTTATATTAAATATGTTATGGATATATTATAGACTGCCTCGTTAGTCTAGTGGCCGCAAGTGCGCTGGTGAACAGGGTTTTATTCCCGGGTCGGGCAAAGTGTTATTATTCTTTTCTATCAAGAATTTCTCAATGACTAGATTTGTGCCCAGTTAATGACAATAGGGGTTTTACATGGAACTTACGGGCTAAATGTGGGTGACACTGTGAAGTACACTTGTGGCCTTCGAGAAACTACACCCGTTATGTTATGTATAACGTGTACTGTAATAGGGTATTTAACAAAAAAATATTAATTAGTCCGTCAGATAGATTTCCAAACACCTTTTTTTTCTTTTTTCACGTAAACAAACAATGAAGACGGTACAGTGCTTTGAAACCTCGTGTGACGTCACATTCTAAGACATTAGTATGACATTTATACCGGTGAGTGACGCCACAAACCCTTTCCACTCAAATCTTTGACGCGTTTTATCTTCGTCAATTTTTATTGATTTGATAAAACAAAAAATACGTATCCAATATTTTTCGATAATCTAACAGACGGAGTAGTTAAAATCATATTTTTTTAGTCAGACTCGCGAAACATCCCTATTACAAATGCATTACACACCCTATGTAATAACATCAAAATTCTCAGCTACGGGCAAGTAAAGGTCATGCAAAGGTTAAAGTTTATTTACACAAAGCACATTATCATCCAACAACCACATTACCACAAAAATAATGATGTCGGTAAAGAAACATTTTGTATTAAAAATGCAGCGGCAACGGAATGCAGTGCGCACGCCTGTATCGTTAATAGTTGGTAGTCTGCAAGTCAGAAGCTTATATATTTGATGTTTAGCCGACATTAAATTTAGATATTGTTTTAGTTAAGTAAATTATTATAAAGGTATTTTAGCTTTGTATATATTTTATTATGCCTGAAAAATGTTAATCAGTTTCAAACATATAATATGTAATAATGTTAAAATAAATATTTATTTTATTAAGTTTAGTACTTACTTATTTAACAGACAGAGAAATACGTGAGCGTATATCTACACTAATATTATAAAGAGGAAAGATTTGTTTGTAACGAATAGGCTCCGAAACTACTGGACCGATTTGAAAAATTCTTTCACCGTGAGGAAGCTACACTATCCCCGGGTGACATAGGCATATAATTTTTATCCCTGTATTCCCACGGGAACGGTAACTACGCGGGTGAAACCGCGTGACGTCCGCTAGTATTTTATAAAAGAAGTATACGCTTAGATAAATATCAGAATAACAGCATTTTATGTTTAGTCACATGGTTTTTCTTAAATAATATTTAATTACGTGCAAACACTCAATAGAGTAACAATATTTCAGCAATTTAAAATCATTTAGGATGTTGACTTTATTACTTACTTAATTTATGAGGCAGAAAATAAAGCGGTCGATATTTTATAAAAGAAATAATTTTCAGAATAACAGCATTATCAATCTAGTAAATTATCTGTTTCGTATTTTTTTTTCTATTCGAATTAACGATTTTAAATGTTAAACTTGAGTTTACAGCATGACTGATTCAAAGCAGTCATGTTGACTTGAATATAATTATATCACACAGCTACGCGGTAGGAAGGAATGCTGAAGAAATTTTCATAGTGACTTGTAAGCCAAGACCAATAACCAGCTGATGTGTCATGTATGTGCCTTGTTGCATGTAGTCCTTTTAGCATTATAAATGTTACAGACGTTTCGTTCTTCTTTATTGAAACTACATGAATTGTACAGGCGCTCGTAGCACTCGCGTATAAGGCTCGTAGAACTGTCGTAGGCTGCGCGTAGCCGACGTGAAAGCTGGTCTTAACAAACGCGTAGGCGTCGCATAGCTGCCGCGTAGGCGACTCGTAGCTGCTGCGTAGGCGACGCGTAGCTGCCGCGTAGGCGTCGTGTAGCAGCCGCGAAGGCGTCGCGTAGCAGCCGCGTAGGTGTCGCGGAGCAGCCGCGTAGGCGTCGCGTAGCAGCCGCCTAGGCGCCGTTACACCCGCGTAGGATGCGCGTAGTTAGTAGATTGCACACTCAAACGGCGCTCGAACTTTTCTTGTTGCAATACTATGAACTTTTTATTAAACTATTTTTATCAAATGATATGGATTGACTCTTTGAGGTAGACACCATGAGGCCTACTGTCAATTGTAACCCCAGCTGCATACATACTTAGGTACATTAGTACGTTAAACGATACTTAAAACAGAAATGATGATAACAAAAATGAGGTTGCACTCGTTGCGCTTGACGCCCGCACCGCCGCTGCGTCGTTAGGTCAACGATGAATTTCTATCTTATCTATGCAATCGTGACGGATCATTTTAATGAGAAAATTACCAAACTCGACCTTCGATATTGTACAGTTTGGCAAGCACGGAACGGAAAGTATCGCTTCTCGTTCCTTATTTACTTACTTTTAAGCTGTTATTTGACTTGTGTTTATATTCAATTTAATACAGTTTTAATAATATCATGTTCTGCAAACGTGAGTGTAAACAAAATTGTATTATCAAATTGAAAGTAATTGACTTTTATCTTCCATTTATCTAAATAACATAACGCCACGGTTTAATCATTTTAATGTGCGATACGAATCTCGTTTCTTAATCTACTACCGAATAGTTTTCACTCGAATGTTTATCTTGAGGTTTTATCTGTGATTGAAGGAGCTTATGTTTTAAATCAAAACTTCTTTCATGTTAAATATTATATTTATGGCGGTTCCAGCAATCAAATCGTATATGTTTGAAGGTACGTGGTAACGGCATCGATGTAGTTTATGCCAAAATCGTTATATTCGCTTTCTGTGTTTTAGACATGTAATAAACACTAGCTCATACTAAGTCTGACTTGCGTGACTCGTGCTAAGGAAATAGCTATGTAGTTGATTTTACAGACGCTAATCTGAATTCAAAATGCAGTCATTTATTTTCAATAAGCTCTTGACGTCGAGGTACTTTAAATTTTTCCACGCTCGTCACATGTTCCTTTTGTTACTTAACGACACACGGCTATTTCCTACGTTTATCATTAAATTGAAACATGTGGATCCTACGTTTCACAGTTTATATTTAGATTAGATACATGGTATAATAATGGTAGAGGCAGGGAAAATAGCATTGATGGCGTCCGAAACCACAATCATAGTGTGTGCAAGATGCTGCATTGTCAAGGCGTGAAACAAAACAATAACATTCAACCTTGGTGTTATTCATTCATGCGTGACGTAGGCATGGAACAAATTTTTCTCCTATTTGCACGGCAAACAAAAGTTACAACATTGGCCGCCGGAGTATTGCCGCGACCGCCACACCGAGCGAACGCATTGCGCTCACTCATTCTATTTTAATTTGTCACTAAATTACGTTTCGTCCTACAATTCTAATTACGCCACTTTAGAATCAATTCTGCTGCCACCCGGCCCCTCGGCTTCTCGACTTGGACTACAGGCGCCAAGATAATAATGGATTCGGTTTATCACAACCGATAAATGTGCCGATATGGACCTAGTGTCGGATCAGCTCGACAATGTTTAGTTTTGAATTCCTGAAACGGTGGTATCACGGTGTGGTTTCGTGCTGTTTCTTGTATTATAATATTGATGGACGTCACCGCGAGCGGCTCGCGTGACGTGTAAGTAAACAGACAGGTGTAAATAACAAGTGGTGTGTCGGTTTCCAGATGGCGATAAAGACTCGGATGGCCCGTCGGAGAGCGGCGATAACACATCTGAGTCAACACAGGGCCCGCCGAGCGAGCCTGCCAATGAAAAAGGTATGAAAACAATGTCATTAAGTATAGAAAATCAATAGATTGTTCTGCTTCATGCAAATATTGACTGCTAATACAATAGGTAGAGCACCGGATGAATTATGAAACCGCCAACATGTAGCGATCTGTTATCAGATCACGTTGAAATCGACGCGTTATCGACACTAACAAATGTTTGCAATATTTTTAACGACGCACAACACTGCGCTTTTTTTATTGCGGTATGGCATACTACTACCTACAAGAAGTCTTGTGGTATTTTTTATGACTAAACATTTACTTAGCTATTCTTCTATTAAGTTTGATACACAAAAAATCCTATAATTATCCAATATTGAGGATGTTTGCAACAAAAACTACAACATCACACTAATTATATGCAAACTTGCGCAATAAACATTTAAAACAGTTAAGTTTTAGTAGAATAGATTACATTAACTAATTACCCACACAGAAAGCACACTGAATGGGTTCAGTCTTAAATTATACATTAATAACAACATCGTTAAAAATATTCCATAACTGGAATCTTTTGTGGTTTGGTTAATTTCCCACGAGACGAACTTAGAACATTGTTCATGCTAATATTGAACAAACATTCACAATGAAATCGGTCTTGAAATCCTCGCAGACAATAACATACACAACATGGTTAATCTATATAGTTTATGTATTCAATGTAGGCGGTCTGTCACTGCCAATCTCAATGAGTGATGATGAAAAGATAAATGCACCGGAGGCTCGGTCATGAGTTCATGACAGACAATTTACCTCGGGCTCGCGAACTATAGTAGTGTCCTAATTACGTTTCTCATCAAATAATACAGCAAATTAGACTAATAAGTAGACGTCAGCTGTTCATAGTTAGCCTTCTCATGGCTAAATGTAATAAAATGCAAAACGTGACTCGCGAATCATGCGAGTTCAAAGAACTAATAACTGAACTATTTGTATGTTGTGTGTGTCCTTAATATAAACAAAGGAAAAAGAGGTTTTAATCCTGATCTAGATAACATAATGTATTTCGAACAATGCGGAAAATCTGTAAACATGCTTTATGACGTCATTTCACTGGATCTTTCGATTGTAACAACGGCTGTAGGCTGTAGATACTTGATTAGTGTAGATAGATGGACGGTCACGCGAATAAAGACGATTGAACAATAACAACTTGTTTGGGTTAACCCTAGTTTTGCTGAGGACCAATTACCTAAATTGCAATTCAATTCAATCTACCGTTGAGTCTCATGTCTATTACTTAAATAGGGTCGGGTGTACTGGAAGTAGTTAGAGGTATTTAGTTTAAAAATCACAAACGACTGAGGATTTTAAAGACAATTTAAAGATTATTGCGTTCAGAGCAAAATTTGACCGTGTTTTTCCTTTAAGCTTTTTTCTTACACCTTGCGGTAGTTGAAACATTTTTCTCTTTCTGGCATTGCAGAGCTCTTGGACAGCTTACGGCCAGGGTCACCAGAGGCAAGCAGCACCACAAGCAGCAATGCGCCGCAGCGCTTCCTCAAGATCAACGTGAGGCACATCACCGATGGACAGGTCTGTATCACCACTGATGGTCACTGATCACTGTCTTAAACGCAATTAGTAGTCCTAGTAGGTTGGTCATTACCAACCTACTAGAGCTTGTGAATAATTACGTTTAAACAAAACGTTCGCGTGGTTTAGGGACTTGTTTCCAATTTGTAAATATTTTAAAGCAAGAATTAAGGCTAGGATAGGGTCGGTACTTCTATCACTCGTAGACATCTTTTAAAGAGCGAAAAATTACACTGCCATAGAGCATCTCAGATTTGGAAATGTGTAATGGCACGAAGCAATTTCGAAAATACTCGAATTTTATAATCATGATCATTACCATCACTCTGCTCTAGTCCCATTTTAATTGGGGTCAACCGTCACGCTATCGTTTACTCCTTTCTCTGTCATATCATTCCTCACACAATATAACCATCGTTTTGTCGGTCATCTTCTCCCTCTCCGTCCATCAACATTTATATGCGTCTCTCTTTTAGTCACATACGATTCATCCTTTTTGTAATAGGGATGTTTTCTTACTTTAAAAAATATGATTCTAATTATTCCGTCTGTTAGTTTATCGAAAAATATTGAATATGTTTTTTTTGTTTTATCAAATCAATAAAAATTTACGAAGATAAAACGAGTCAAAGATCTGAGTGGGGGGTTGTGGCGTCACTGACCGCTAAAGAATGTCAAACTGTCTCAGAAAATGACTTCACACGAGTTTTCAAAGCACTGTATCGTCATCATTGTTTGTTTACGTGAAAAATTAAAAAATACGTGTCCAATATTTTTTGGAAATCTATCTGACGGCCTAATTAGATTTTTTTGTAAACTTACCCTATTTTGATAGTCAATAAATTATTATGTGTCGGCCCTGTGACATGGCAATGGCCTGTCCATATCAATGTCGACGAACGCTGTTTGCCGATAATACTTTCAGGCGTGATAATTAATTTAATTTCTACCACCAGCAAAACATTTTACCAGCACATATATTTATTTGTACATTCCATTTGTTATAATTGTGCAAAGTATTTTTATAAAACACTTTTTTTTTGTTATCGTAGCGTTCCACTGATAAGGCTATTAAAATCGACACATTACTGATGTGTAAAAGTTAATTAATGTTTAAAAAATTAATGGCTTTAACGTCAAGCTATGATATGAATGCTGAATATTTGGTGACAATTATGGGGCAAACGATTTTACTGCGCAAAACATTATATTAAGTATTATTAAACTTCTAACTGAATGCCTGCGGCTTCGCCCGCATGGAGTGATGTATGTCCTACGGCACCTATTGGGTCATAAAAAGTATCCTTTGTGTAAATCAGTCATAAATCTATCTGTGTACAAAATTTCATCCAAATGTGTACAGTAGTTTTTGCGTAAAAGATTAATAAACAAACGTCCTCACGAACTTTCGCTTTTAAAATGTGTATTAATAAGACATGTTTGCGTATAATAATAAAGGTTATATTAATAAAGCGCACTTCGCTCGCGACTTCCTCTGCAAAATTTAGTTAGCTCGGCGAATACGCATGATATAAATATAATTTATAGTCTATAGCACCCACAAATAATGTGTCTTTCTATCAGTGAAAAAAGATTTAGAATTGGATCATTAGTTCCGGAGATTACAACCCTACATACAAATAAAATTTACCTCTTTATGATTTGAACTCAATATTTATTTATACTACAAATATTAATGCAAAAATACTGAACAGATTCCTATTAAATTTAGCATTCAGAATACTAGTTAGGACATAGCCACATAGGATACATTTTATGCCGGTAGTACCTACGTGCCCGTGCAATTGTTTGCGAACATCGCGCTTACGTAACCTCTTGCAAAGACTATCATTTAAAATGTATTTATTCTTCATATAATAAACAATGTCTTTCTTTATTTGCCGTACGCAAGTATGTCGGTCAAGTATATTTATGCAGCCTCAACTGCAAGTATACTCAAACAATGCACTGCGTAATAACCCAGTTGTGCCAATAAATAGGTACTTACTTTCCTCCAACACTGCCTGGGGGGTGTAGGAAGACAAGTGAGAGTTTTTTTTTAAAATAACATGAGCATTTCTTAGTCGTATACAGTCCAAAATAGAAAAAATAGGACTTGCATTCTGTTAAAAAAAAATGATAATGAAATACTATCCAAATAGGCGGTAATATTTTATAATCATGTCACGTGAATGTCGCGGGGCACAGCTAGTATAAAATATAAAATATCTAATCTTACGATAGAAGTATGTCTTTGTGCTTAGTAAGCCCAAGGGGCCAACAGCAAACCAGAAGTTCTATCATCAAGGAAATTAATCATATAATTTTCACTTCCTTCCACATCAGCTCCATTTGTTAATTATTCTGCTGATGCCATATTTTAATTGCTTTGACGTTGTTGTTACAGGGCGTAGTATCAGGCGTCCTTCTGGTTACGCCGAACGCGGTGATGTTCGACCCGAACGTGTCAGACACGCTAGTGATGGAGCACGGGCCCGAGTCGTACGGCGTCATCGCGCCAATGGAGTACGTCGTCAACGCCGCCATCTTCTACGACATCGCGCACATGCGCACGCACGGACCTGACCATAATACGCACAAGTATGTAGTTAATTATAATGAAAACTAGCTTTTGCTCGCGGCTTCACCCGCGTGATAATGTCGATTTTCTATACAAACTTTGCCTTCCGTTTTCACCCCCTTGGGGGTCGAATTTTGAGAAATCCTTCCTTAGTGGGTGCCTACGTTATAAGTTTGGCCTGTGCGTTGATCCTTAATCAGTCAGCTTTGCCTTTTATATATGTATATAGATTTTTTACAACACTGTTAATTCTGTTGGTACAGACGTTGTAGTATGATATATTATTCCATATCTACGTGACGTGCTGCTCAATTTTCAACTCTCAGACCTCAGTCGAAGGTTACAAATCCAATAACACTATGTCCGTAGTTGGATTATCTCGAATGTTATTTTGTCACAGTCGATGTTAAAATCGCGTGTTGAATTGAAGTTAATTTCAATTAAACTTGATCGCAGTGTAAATGAAGTTGAATTTCACAATGACACGTTTTGGAAAAGTCATAAAACGTAATTTATGCCAAAAAGAACAAACTAAATTTTATAATTTGCAAGTTGATGATACTCTCAAATTAACTATGTATAGAATTTAGCAAAACATTTTTTCCGTAGGTGCATGCATAAATAACATCAGGATATCGCTATTATTCCCTTTGTTTGGTGTTTCAATTAAACTAACAGCTGATAATGATAAATATACCCAGTGTTAATTTTAACTCAGGATTTTTTGTAAAACTTTCCTGTTATATCTATTGGGTTGTATCTAAACTGCAAACAATATTTTCTGATATGTTTATATTTTATTATGTATTAGAAATCTGATAATTTGGCTGATGTAAGTGTTTTGACATGGCTGAAATGAAAGGTTCACAGAACTCTAAAACCATATTGTAACTCCATACTGTAACGGTTATGTAACAGTTTTATAATTTCTGCAATACCTAAACTGAAATGTTGAGGAAATTAATTGGGTTGTTTTGTTTTTGTTTTCAGAGCCGAGCAGGCTGAGATCTACTACATGAATAAGTCGGAACTTTCCCCCGGAAAGGATTCACTTCTAGTCAAAGTAAGACATGGCTTTTTGGTGTATCACAATCAAATATACGTTATAATAATACAATCAGGATCTGATTGCTTATTGCTATTTTTGACAACCAAACTAAAAACTAGTCAAGTGCGAGGACTCCGTTCCAAAACGGCAAAAAAAATCACGTTTATTGTACGGGAGCCCCCAATATTTATTTTATTCTGTTTTTTAGTATTTGTTGCTATAGCGGCAACAGAAATACGTCATCTGTGAAAATTTCAACTGTCTAACTATGACAGACGGACGGACAGCGGAGTCTTAGTAATAGGTCCCGTTTTACCCTTTTAGTACGAAACCCTAATAACACCAAAAACAAATGAACTTGCTTTTTGCCTTTAATGCACCACTGCTGGGCAAAAACCTCTCCCATATCTTTGCAACACCTTTTTTTTTTTCTTTTTTTGGCGGGTGGAAAATCATCAAATAACCCCTCCCGCTCTTGGGCAGAGCGAAAGGGAGTGTCAGACTTCTACTGACTAAAAACCACCCATGTTCCTTCTTAGCCCTATAAGTCGAGGCCGCGGTAACTAGTGTACAACCCACAGCACCGACGGGCGTCGAGAGTCAAGCAGGTATAGCTTTAATCCAAATTCTGTTTCAACAACGACCTATCGTTACAGGATGAGACATTCCCCGAGCTGCAGGCGGCTACGGGTGAGGGAGCGGAGGGCGAGGCGGGACGCGCCGCCGACGAGCCGGAGGACCGCGGCGGTGCCGCCTTCCCTAAGGCTTTCGATAGGGAGCTCGTTACGCCTACTAATCTGCAGGTGACTAACAACACAGCACCCTACCCGTTATTATGGAGGGTGAAAAATCATCAAATGACTCCTCTCTGCACTGGGCAGAGCGGTAGGGAGTGTCAGACTTCTACTGACTAACCAGCAATGTATCTTCTTAGCCCTTTGTGTCTGAGACCGCGGTATGTCTTGCGAACAACCCGCAGCCCCGACAAGCAGCACACTACCCCTGACTCAATAGCATGACAGGTCTAATAACACATCTTCCTTTCAATATAAACAAAATAAAGCCTCAAAGAGGTAGGTCATCTACACTAATATTATAAAGAGGAAAGATTTTTTTGTTTGTTTGTAACGAATAGGCTCCGAAACTACTGGACCGAATTGAAAAACACTTTCACCGTTGGGAAGCTATACTATCCCCGGGTGACATAGGCTAGGCTTTTTATCCCTGTATTCCCACGGGAACGGGAGATACGCGGGTGAAACCGCGTGACGTCCGCTAGTACAAAATAAAGTAACATAGATACCTTTACACGTCATCATCTGCCTTGCCTTTTGCCAACTATATTGGGGTCGGCTTCCAGTCTAAGCGGATGCAGCTGAATACAAGTACTTAACATGGAGTCTTATGTTCAATTATATCAATCATACATTGGTCACCTTACTGATCATTGGAATTCACTAGAAATCATTGTAATAAACTAAAGCCAATCCTGCAGAAATGTAATCCTCGTTTTCTCTTTGCTACAGCAACAATCGACTGAAGACAGGCGAAAATCGCTATTGGATCAACATTGGGCTATACCGAGTAAGGACCGGATGTCCATCGATCAAGGAAGCGAGGTAAGAGACATTTATTATAGATCTACGTATTTTCGGAACATGAAGATTCTTCTTGTAAATGCGACCTTAGGTGATTATGAATGTGTGCACATTTGGCGGTGATTGATGTTATGTTGACGCGGCATAAATCGTAGAGTGCAGTACACAATCGAAACGATCATCTACTCTAAATGCATTGAATGCCTTTGGTCGCGGGTACAGATAGCAAGCATAGAGGTGATTTACGATGTTCCTAATTTCCTCGATCGAGAGTCTCAAGTGTCTGTCCCAGTCCTGGACAAAGGCCTTCCACCAATCCTTACATTCTCGCGATCGCGTGCGTGCTCCTACCAGCTCTGACGGAACCTGTGTAGTTCGTCCCGCCATCTTCTTCTTGGCCTGCCGCGACGCCGCCTCGCTGTGTCACTAGTTTCGTGCTATTCTGGCCCACGGCTTATCGTGCACCATAGGTTAAAGCGTTAATCGATTAAGTCTTGAATAACATTTAGGTATCATCAAGCGCGGACGCGTGTAAGGACGAGCCAGTGGAGGGCGGCGCGGGCGCTGCGGTGGAGGGCTCGGAGGGCGAAGCGCCGGACGACGACGCGCAGCACCTCGTCAAGCTGTCGTACCACGACTCCGGCATCGACATCCGCGACCCGCTGCTGCATGTTACCCCAGCTAATTCAAAGAAAGTGAGTGTTACATGAAATTACTTGGCCTTGGTGTCAATATGAGACGTCGTGTTTTAGAAATTGGTGGGGTTATTTCACTCTGCTCACCAGTGGGACAATGTGGGATTGTTTTAATTTTAATGTCTATTTGGCCCTCTTAATCGATTTAACAGAATTCATAATACTGCTTTCATTGTCTGCATATAGTGACAGATAGAAGTGAAGATTTCGTGTGGAAAAGCGCAAAAATAGTTTGGCTTAGTAGAGCGTCATCTCTGCAAATCGTACCTTTTCTAAAGCGCGATTTGCTCTGAAGCTCCGTATATTTTTCTTTCATGTTACTTTTTGAAGAGCACTTGAGATTCCATTCATTTCAGTCTAAAACTTAAATGACTTCGTTCACAAGCATTATTAATTTGTGGTTTAACATTCCCACTAACAAACATTTCCAGCACTAACACACTACTAACCCGCACAATGTTCTAGGGTTCCTTCATAGATTGCGATTGCGATTATTACCACGAAATAGATACGATATACGAGTCCATGGAGCTGGATACCGGCCACGGTTGGCACCGGGAAGCTGCGCAGGCGCTGCAGTGTTTCGTTACCATGCATAGGAACGCAGACGCACGGTCTGATTCGGTTTATTCGTCGTGTGATGAGGTGAGAAGATCGTGACGTATGAAGTGATGGTCCGTGTTTCTTCAAGTTCGTGACGTCATTTCTCTTGGATTCTTCGTTCAAATTCTTCGAGTATTACAACTCTAGTGGAATATTCCTCAGTTTCTTAGTCATTGGTTCACTGTTCAAAGTTGGGAATCTTCTACGGTAATCTTATTCCTTTACTTTACCTCTGCTTCTGCACTTTTTTATTTAAGCAACTTGTCTTGTTTTCTACTTTTCTTGTTTTCTAACTTTTTAATGCTTGAGTATGTTTTTCGTTACTATTTGTTTTTGGATTGTGTTTCTTAATTTAAAGTATAAAAAGTGGAGTGACCTCCTTGTTGTTAAAGTTCAATTTCAAACGTCATTTCAATACCAAACTAACAAAAAGTAGGTACCAAGTTCATCACAGTGATCATACTGCAACGCACCATAACGGCATTGCCTCAGGATCAATCAGCTCGTTAGAATGAAAGCTAGGTGATGCTGATCAGGTGCCGTGCTCAAAAGTGTGACAAGCCGTAATCGTCAGTGTAGTATCGTGTGTAACTCGTAGTTAAGTGTCAGTGCGTGCGCCGGCAGGTATACAGCGACGCCGACATCGTGCTGTCGTCGGAGTGGGTGCCGCCCGTGTGCCTGGCGCGCGCCGAGCCGCCGCTGTCGGCGCCGCCGCACTCCGACGCCGAGCGCGCGCGCAAGCCGCACGCCGTGTCCTTCTCGCTCGACAACAGCGCCGGCAAGGACGACGCCAAGCCCGACAAGAAGAATAAGGTCACATCGACAAACGAGCCTTTTTCCTATTATATTGGGGTCAGCTTCTAGTGGAGCAGTGGTGGCCCAGTGGGTGCGGCCCCGACGAACGAAATAAAATGTCAAATTGTAAAGGAATCATCATTCTGTAATGGTCCCACTGCAGGGACCCAAGCCTCCTCTCTGGGAGAGGGATGGGCTTTAATCCACCGGCTATATATAACATTATAACAACATAACATTTCGTAGAATTTTTGGTTCTAAGTACTACTAACTACTAGTAGAATACTAATAGTATTTAGTAAATACTACTAGTATTCAGCTACATCTGACTAGACTAGTGGTAGTATTACATGGACCGACTGCTTATCCGAGCCCCACAACCCAGTTAACACATAACATAACATAACATCGGACCTGTAATCCCCGAAGGCTTAGGCAGAGCTGTACTTAATGGTACACCCACATTTCGACTATTGTTTTTAATTCCCATTAAAGGGAAGCGAGCCTATTGCCATCAATCGAGCACAAATCCAAACGCCGTGACTGCTACTCGCAAGCTCAGTTTACTAATCCACCAACCCTGCGCGGTCGATTTCAGCTACTCCCTCTCGCTGAGTTAAGTTCCTTCCCCTAGCAGTAAAACGTTTTGTAGAGTGATTATCCACTAGTTTAAAATCATACTCTAGTACTTATCTAATAAATAATATCCAGTTAACAGACAGCCATCGTATCTAAATATAGAACCTCTACCAAACGTCGTCTCCCGTGACATGATATCTTACAAAATATCCTAATAGCTATAAAACGTGAACAGATGCTGAAGCGCCTCTCGTACCCGCTCTCCTGGGTGGAAGGGCTGACAGGCGAGGCCGCAGCGCCGGGCTCTCAGAGCGACTCGCTGCCCACCTCCGCTGATAGCCACAACACCAGCGTGTTCTCCAAGGTCTTCAACAGGTACGTACTCACACTACACGTAGGTGTATCTGACTCTGAAGAAGATACAAAACAGCTCAAAGTTTGCGTCACACAGGGTGACGGTGCATCGCCTGTGCGAAATAGTTTGGTCTGCCATGGTGATGCGCCATCACTCAGGATGCACACTTCAGAGTTACCTTCGCATCTGGCCCTGGTTGATGTCGTGAAATCGCAGTTTCCATTCGACTAGCACCTGCACTAGATGCGAAGTGTACAGAAGTATTAGTTCCATCTTTCGTATCCTTTCCAAAAGATGGAGCCAATCCTTATATTAAAGTTGCATAATGTTTATTTTACATGAATAATTTAAAACAACAAATATGTTACTCAAGACTCAATAAAGACTTGAAGTTTCAACCAAATACAATTAAATGCCTGCCTACCACATTGTTGCTCTTCGAGTCACTTACGTCACTTGCTAAGTATTTCGTAAATAATGTTAGGAATAATAAAAATGTAGGATAATTATTCTCAATGATGTATTATAATAAGAAGAGTAGCTTTAGCACTTTAATAAGAGGCTCCAATAATTAAATATATTGTGTTTCTTTAGTAAATGCAAAGTCAACAACAAAACTGAAATGCTTACAAAGCACAAATTATAGAATAATTATAAAAAAAAGTCACATCTACACAGTATTAAGAAAAGCTATAACGACGCAAATATATGTTATATGCCAGCATTTACCATGTTTACCTTTTTACAGCTACAGTTTGTAATTCGCATTCAATTTACTATAATTACCTATTGATTGTAAACATTTTACTACGTTTTACAAAACAGTTTACTGATTTATCCATCGAAACACTCTAATCGCAGTCAATTTAATTGGCATGAACACACATAATAAACAAAGATTTATTAAACATTAGTCATGAACTTATATTGTAATCTTGGCAAACAGCCCTTTTATACGATTGTACTGAGTATTTTACGAGCTCCGCGCTCATCATCTGTGTGGTTCTGTATTAACGATGTTTGCACAGACTGTAATCGCTACCGACTACAATAAAACGCCACTCACGACACACATATACACATGCTGGAACTAAAACAATTAATATTGCAATCGTCAATTTTTTCTTTGCTACCGTGGATGCTTACCGGGACGTACCGACTACGTACAAACACTCCGCTATGTTCATTGATAGCTCACCGATGAACCTAGTGGAGTTCGGTACTGGTTTGTTCCTGAGTAAGACCCCGTCTGAAGAGGCGCCCCAGGACGTGTTTACTACTTCGGGGTACGTGATGCCACGTTCCGCTGCAAGTGTCGATGTGCCCAATTGTAATGTGTTGCCTTTGACCAGACCACGGCGCCGTATATGTTTATGCTAACTTTAATATTTTGACTTTCTCTTGCACTCCTCATACTGCTTTCTATTCGGTACTAGAACATTCGCGCATTTGTGTATATTATTTACTTATGACTGGTGATTTAATACACCTATGAAGCTTAGTGATTACCTCTTAACCGTAACTCAGTAAATATGTTTGTATTATGATAAGTTATCGTGTCATAAACACCATTTGTTAATTTCAATGCCTTTTAAACCGCTTATGGAGTATAAATGTCAATGCGTCGTCTTAAATATTCACGTATGATGAATGTATTGACTTCCTACCGCTACTAGAAGTGAGTCAAAATATTAAGGTATTTGTTATGACGCCGTGGTCTCACTGTCTGGCCTTTTATTACTTATCACTCTTCTAGGCATTTCCACCGGCATAAATGTGTTTGTTTTTTATTTACGTCTTGTCAGGCGGATCTTTGAAGTTTGTTTAGAGTAAAACAGTCAACAATGACATTAACTCTTGCAATCTTATAAATATAAAGATGCATTGCTGAATACATAAATTAAAATGGATTGACTGTTTCACTGTATGACTTCAAAATCCACGTGTTCTCTATTAAAGCTAAAGAGCATGATGTATATGTGTTAGGACGAACTTAGTCATCATTTCCAAGATAGAACCTATAGTCCTGTACTCTGTTTCATATCACCACCATTAATATAGGAATATGAATTTCTAGGTTCACTAACACGCCCATTATTTTCTTACCGGCACCCTTTGATATATATTATGTACTGTTTTAGCATGATTAGCTTACGACGTCTTTTATATAAGACTTGCCTTGCGTGTCTCTTCCACTTTGCTGTCAGATAAACTTTAAAATCTTTGAATTAATGATCTTGAGTTTTAAATTTTTGCAGGTGCAGAAAATATTATATATATATATATATATTTGTCTCTAAAGTAATCGTGTATTAAGAGTTATGAGTTTTGAGAATTTTGACTTGTATAGTCTATGAAACGTAATTTATCTTATTTGTATGTTGTATAGTATCAAAGTTTTTAATCAGAGAACGTTTGATGTCTAGCTAGTCGTTTATTATACCTATATCAACCTGTATACATTATGCTTAAGTACATAAGCGGCGTACATAAGATATTAAATCTATTTACCTGCCTCTTACGTACTCTTGCTATAAACTCAGGCCAAACTGCGAGCTTTAGTTAAGCTTTATCCATTTACGATATTTAAGCGTGACAAGTTTGTTTAAAGCGTAGATTTCATTGGCTAGGTAAGCGAAAAGCTAGGTAGGCTAAGATGTCTTAATAAACACTGGCCTTTGTGATCTGCGCTTCGAACAAATGACATATTTATTGAATGTGGCGATGGCCCAGTGGAATCGGACCAGATTTACGAATTATAGGTTGTGCGTTCGAGCCTAGTCAGGCACATGTTGTTTCATCACCATAACTCTCTAAACGGTGAAGGAAAAGTGTCTTAGAACCAAATGTTCGATGACACGTGACATTCACTCCGGTTAGTGGATATGATTGCTCAGTGCTCCCCCTCTTACAGAGAGCACGACCTAAAGTGGGAACGTTATGTAATGATTATTTATTAACATTAACGTATCAATATTGTAAACGAATAAAGCTTCACGTATGGTGAAACGCCTGCTAAATTCAAATTTTCTTACGTTTTTTTTGCAATTTGGTGGTCACTGTCAAGTGTATTTCATAAAAAAAAGAATTCAAAAAGATATTCAAAGGGATTATAAATGAACGTGAAGGGTTGTTTTAATGATCATAACTTACTAAAGCCATATTTATTACGGCCGCAAATCATATTTTGATCAACACAAAACCTGATACTGACCGGCAAATTGCAAAAAACTTAAGAAAATCTGAATTTCGCGGGCAACATTGGGGCGTCCACCTTAACTCGCGCTATGGCCCGGGCTTTATATCCGTTACACGACCTATCCTAAACAAAAGTGTATGACATGATATAGACGCAGTTCCCTGGGCGGGTTCGGCCGCTCGCACACCAAGTCTACGTCGAGCAGTGGCAGTGCCCCGCCCCCGCGCCTCGACTACCGCAGCATGGTCTCTGTGGATGACATGCCGGATCTGTTCGCGTCTTTTGACAGTGAGTATTTTATTTTATTCGGCAAGTGGTTCAACTTGTTGTAGGTAAGTGGTCACCGCTGTATGTACATAGATTGCAATATCCAGCATACCGCACACCACAGGAACACAGCAGGAGCAGGAGGTCATCACAGGAATTTATAGCTGTACAATGATCTCTTGGCTGCCAGCTAAAGTTTGGAACTAAAATTACTTTTTAAAGTCTTTCACTAATATCACCCGTTTAAACAGTGTAATTGAAGTACCTAAGACATCCTTGTGTAACTGAACTACAGTTCCATCCAAAAAATTAAGGTAAAATATCTCAAGGGTCTGTAATTATGTCAGCGCCGAATAGAGTTTGTATTATTCTCAATACGTATGTCATTTGCATGGAACATAAATCTAAAAGTGGGTCGATAACCTTACCTAGTCTGGAGTATTGACCCGACCTTCGTAACAAGAATAACGGTATGAAATAATCATGGTTTCCTTATCATTATTTCTTATACAAGTGGCAATAAAGTAGCTAATCGTTACACCAACAATGTGAAGGCTGATTCACCTTGTGCTCCGAATATTGATTGATAACGCACAGAAACAACAGGTAGACTATTAATCAGACAATCTTAGATTAATTTAACAATAAAACTTACTTATCAGGTGGGTCGCCTGCCTGTTTACCACTGTATGTCATAATAAATATCTTTAATATTATCATTAATGATTATTATGGGAAAAATGCCATGCACTCAGAGCCTTTATTTAGTGCGAAGATATTATGAGTCTGACTCGTTTGGGTTCGAATCCCGGGTAGAGTGTTAGGGATTTTAGGGGGCCCCTGGGCAATTTCACCGTGATTCACTTACATGGGACACTGCGTATGTATTATCGGTACACCTCCACCTAAATCCTTTAGGAATCCTTCAGGATAACTTGATTATATTTTTAACTCAACCTCCAAACTCAACACAAATTCCTCTCCTCTGCCAGAATTGATCCCGCGACCGGCTAGGCCGAGCGACGACCCGCCGCTGTACCTGCGCCTGCGCATGGGCAAGCCAATCGGGCGCCCGCTGCCGCGCGCCACCCCGCTCATGTCCTACGGACGCAAGCGGATGAAGCCCGAGTACTGGTTCGGAGTGCCCAGGAACAGGCAAGTACACTTAACCAAAGGGAATATATTTCTCACAATTTTTGTCAGCTCAAAAACTAAACAACGTGTTCCTGGAAGGCATTCTATTGTTGTATAGGAGCTATTTGAATACTTATCACTCACAAAAAAAAAATGAAAATTTTCTACCAATAATACCTATACTATTGGGCTTACTTTCCGATTTCCCGTATTATAACTTTTAAAGGCTTTCGTACAGTTTAGAAGCACTGGCCGGGATCAACACCGGTTCGGTATTGCTTCTATAAATCTCCTCGGATTGGGATAAAAAATGAGACAAACTATGATATCCCGAGCAGAACAGTGCTCGTAAATGTGCGATGGTCGACGGCGATGGAACCTGGTTCTATTTTTTTTTAAGTTCTAATGAAAGCAAGTGCTATATGATCTGATAAACGTTTGAAGTCACTTGAATGTAATGTCCGTTCTTCGTTAAAGTAAGAGTGCTTTATTGATCCTAAATATAGACGTTAAATAAGTATAATTTACTCAAACCTAATTACCTAATTTACATGATGATTTATAAACATCTACGTATTTAGATGAATATAACATTTGGGTCATTGTATTCGGTTTCGCCTGAATTCTCATTAGCGGATATGAGGTATTAAGCTTTAAATGTGGTCGACGTACCAATTAAAATTATCATTAAATTGAACAACAAAAACGAATTTGGTCCAACACCTCATTCAGTCATCCTTGAATATTATAAATGCGGCAATACACTGTCTCACTGTTACACTCATTAACAGCTTATCGGATATCGCGCTTTATAATACACTTCACAATGCTCATTTTAGACTTATGCTTATACATATAAGTGTAATATAATTTGCTGCAGGGTTGATGACCTGTTCAAGTTCCTAACGCACTGGGTGCCCGACCGGTACGGCCCTCTGGTGGACGTCAGCGCCAACGGCTATGAGCTGATCGACAGTGACACTGAGTGGGACGACGATGAGGCTAAACCTGGACTAAAGGTACGCGAACTTCCTATCATTATTACTATTTAAACCTTTTATTTCCCAAAGTCATCATCTCATCTCGTCATCATCATATATATAAAAATCAATGCCACTTTTCGTTGTAATTTTATAACTCGAGAACGGGCTCACCTATCAAAACCAAATGTTAAGGCTTTGTTCGGACTATTTAGTAGATGGTTTATGTGAAGTTTGCACAAAATCGGTCGAGCGGTTCTTCATTTATCACATTTTTTGTAACAAACGAATTCAATAAATGGCGGATCATTTTGTTAATGTGGATTTCTGGGATGGTTTAAAAACACAATTGGACCCGGTAGGTGGCGCTGCTATCCGGGCAGGGCGACGTCTGCCAGGTCCGCTAGTAATACATAGTTGAAACCGTAAGATAGGTAGTAGCTTTATGTAAAATACTTGTATATATATTCAGCTGCATCCGGTAAGATTGGATGCCGATCCCTACATAGTTGGGCAAAAGGGTAGGCAAGTGATGATGACATACTTGAAACCGTCTAAAAGTGCAAGAACACTGTCGTTCATCCGACTACGGGTGTCCATATTCAAATTACTCAGATTTGATTACCTGACAGAACTATAGATTGGGGAAGATCAAAGAAACGTTTCTTACACTGTATTACACAACAAAAACAAACAAGAAAGAGGGTAGACTGATTTGTTTGCTCATAAACATCCACTCGCAATAACTTTGGTTTATCCGTGATCATGGTGCTTGCAACAGCGCCGGAGTGTCGAGAACTAGAAGCTAACAGAAAATATGGTATAAATCCCGTTTTCAGTGTTAATGATAAATGTTAGTGACCATGTCAGTTTAAAAACTTATAATATCACTGTGTAGTGCTAAACAAGAGATGAATGCTTATAAAGAACTATGGAGAAGCGACCCCAAATAACTCGAAGTAACTGTTGTTATTATCCGAATTCAGGTGAACGACCAAGTGTTATTGCGCCGTTACATTAGAGAATCCACAATGCGGTCGGCACCAAAATGCGTCTGAATTTATAGACATCCTATGTCACTTCTAAACAAAGATTTATCTCGCCTCCTACCATCACTCATTAAGATAAGAATTTTTTCGAGCATATTCCATGATTATATTTTGTGTTGATTTCTCAACTATATTAATTTATGATGAATTACTCGTAGGATGAGCGGACTGGCAGCACCGGTGACGTGTCAGACCTCACTCGCGAATCTTGGGAGGTAAGTCCTCACAATTTAATACTAAAACAGTCCTTGTTTACTTAACATTAAACACCTTTTTAAAACTAACTAACGCTTTTTTAACACACTGTTATATCAACGACAATGCATCTCACATCCCACATTACAGTACACATTGAACATGGATGTTTTTTTTAATATTACAAATGTACTTTTATTCAAATCCTTTTTTGGCACCGTCAATTGTTAATGTTTATGGATTTAATTATCATGCAGACTTCGTTTAGAAGCCGCATTAGGGCGAGACAAACAGAATAGTTATGGTACTCCTTATAGGTAGACGTAAAATACGTCGACAGGAGCAGGCGCTCATGACGTTAACTGTTACTAATCATTACATATATGCAGACTAAAGTTATCGTGCCTATAAAGGTACCGTGCGATTACCAGAGTGCCCCCAGTATCTTTTGACTGAATCTCATTAGTGCCGCTGTTGTAAACGATCGCGACTCAAGGTTTGTTCTGTGGTACGGTATACTAGTGACATGTTTGCCGTCGCTGTCAAGATAAGGGTACACCCATCCCGCAGTGTGGACCAGTACACATAAAATCCGGCCGTTTATATGGCAATCGAGTTATTCTACTTACATACGTGTCAAATAAGTGTTTCTATCTTATCTTTTTTTCAAAATGGCGAATGAGATTGGGTAAAAGAGGGGAGTAATTTGGAGTATTAGCACGGTTTAATCAGGTCTTAACCTGTCTTCATTTTAAAAGAGATAATAGCTGCATTAACTTATCTTGTCTGCAATTTCGAATTGGATCATTTATTTTTAAAGATAATAAAACTGCAAGATATGTAAACATGTTATAGATAGGTAATTCTGGCTAAAATTTGGCACAAGTAATACTTGCCTACATGTCAATAGGAAACCTGACAACTGTCAATCAATATTGAGTCAACAATCATTAACTCTCCAGAGTAAAAGTTGTCTAGTTTTCTTGGCAAATGGAGGAGTAGATCAAAAATTCACCAATTTACTTTCATAAACACAAAAGACAATGAAACACGACGGCAAACAAAACAAAGCTACAAACATACATACAAGAACTAATGCACGGTTACGCGTAGCTCCTGAAGGCGCCCTACGTGAAAATATATTCGATAATGAAGAGCCAGGCAGAGGCGCTGGGCGACTCACTCGGCGAAGAGCCGCGCCCGGAGGTACCACCCTCACCACACAGGCTGAATATGACCTTGTTACTTATGTGGCCCTAGTACTTGATTGCCCTAGCATTTACTCAACTCGTATTAAATAACTCGGATAGATGACAATCGAATAAAAATGTACAAGCCATCAAAACCGTTAAAGATCCTCTTCAAAATAATATAATTTATGATAATAAGTCTATCTATAGCAATAAAAAATTATAATTCATTGTAAGTCCGTTTTTGGACAAACTAAATATTTACCAACGACGCGCGTCAATTCTATATTTCCCTAATTTTGAATGACAGGAAACTGCTAGAATTTCCTAATTTGTCTCTATTGTGCATGCAACTATGCCTGACCTTGACCGACCATGATTACCTTGTTCGAGAACAATATAATAAGCATACAAACCGCTAACTATTTTAGGCAGGTGACGTTTTACTATAATGGAAGTCGAGAGATTACACAAAGTCATATTCAGCCTATGTAACTACCTCGTAGTGCGATTGTAAAGCACACATTAGTGAAATGTTAAACGCACTGCCCTTAGATTGCATCCGAATCTATGTAGCATCCTGCGATGTTCAGAATGTTTTCATCGTACGAAACTGTTTTAGGCTAGAAATGTTAAATGTCTGTTAAGCCTTGTATTTAAGGTAAACAAAAGTTACACAAACATGTTTTTGTGTTACACAAACTTGTTGCTGGCAATATTTCGTACATATTTGAATGGAAAACATGTTGCCAGCAACACATATCTAAAGTTTATGTTGTGCTACCACTGTTTACCATAAATGCTGGGTTTTAGTCCACATTAGCTGTGTACGTTCTTGTTTATAGAATGTTCGTTAGGAAACTGCACTGTCTGTTTAAAATAAAACTATTTTGTGTACATAAACAGGCGTCTAAGAATAACCACGGTATAGTTATCTTTTTAAATTTCTCAAGAAAAATACCTGGTGAGCCACACTGTTGGGTGTAGACTAATATTGTTAGTCTTTTAATCATACCAAATGCTTGACAACTGGCATGTATATGTGATGCTTATAAAATCAAAGAATGGGTTTCCATGTTTTGCATTATGAGAGACAAAACATAGGTCTCAGATATTACATAACACATATTATGGAATATGTTTTTAGAACACACCTATAGTTATCGTTACAGTACAATGGGTCGCGAACAATGGTCGTACGACTGGACGCTATGTAATCTTCTCTCGTTCGTTCGTGTAGTTTTCTGAAAAAATAAAGTTCAGTGGTTGTAGTAGACCTACCTTGAAATTACACCTGTATTCTTCTAGTTTACATTTGGTATGGAACGGGAGCGCCGTGCGATGAGATGAAAATCAACGTAGTTGAACAACCTGACTATATTTTTTAATCTGAAAGTGTCTCACAATTTTCAAATTTACTTTTTGTTGTATCTCATGAAGCTACTAAACTATCAAGTTTTCAAACTGAAATTATTTCCAGAAAAGCTTTCTGCTACCAAATGTTTCTGTAAAAAATAATGTCAATACAAAATTCTTCAGTAAGTAACACCGGATGATGTTATGTGTTTATCGACCATTGTCAACCGTAAAAAATGCTGCATAGAAATATTGCAAAAATGTTAAACAGGTGTAAAATAAAGTTGTTTACTACACAAGTTTCTTGTATCGTGTTAAACAAAAGCATTTAGAAAGGCACATTTGCATTGTTAGTACGTCACGGCGCGTTCCAATACTGTCGATGTGCTATATTACTGGCTTTTCGGTATTGTGGTTGTAAGCACTACTGACGAACAGGAGGTCCTGAGTTTGCATCTTCGATCGTTCAAAGTGTTATTGGGTATTTCTGTTAAGAATTTTTCAGTAGCAACCCCGCAGTTTGGATTCGTGCCCGGTTGATGGCGATGCTTGCACTCTATAAAATGAGCTTTCAATAAAACTGTAGAAATCTGGGTCAGGGATAATAGGCGTCATGTTATATTTACTAGTTTCTCCACTTCGTAAAAAAACTGTGTTTACTGCGACTTGATGCTACGTACGCTGCTCGCCTGCCTGATGTTCCATTATGCATGACCGGCATGCAGCTTCATACATAATTAGATATTATGTCTAGGTTATATTGACATTATCATAAAACAGCTCTTGTTTTATAACACAACAATAACTAAGAAATCAAAGTCTCATAAAATAAAACACATTGTAAAAAAAAATATTCTCTCATTAGGTCTTGAGTAGTACCATTGACAATCATTAAGAACTTTCATTTAAAGGACAAGCTTAAAAAACTCATACAAAATCCTCCATAGTGCCTGTCAAGCGGCAGTCAAACTATTTGTCATAAAATTTAAAATGTCAGTAAAAGAGAACGTGAAAGAAGATTCAAAATTTCTGGAATGGAGTTAAAAGTAAGCTTCAGATAAATGACTATATACTCGTATCACAACGAAGTATCTTAATTCTATGGCACGATATTTGACAGACAGGTAGGGGGGCTGACTACCCAAGATACTCCGGGTAATAATAATAGTAATAATCACATTATCATAGTCACATTGTCTTCGGGTGTTCTCGTCTGGCTAACGGAGAATACTTGCATAGACACAACCTTGTAGCCAGGATTATCCATCAGCAACTTGCTCTAAAATACAACGTTGTGGAATCGGAAGTGCCGTACTACAGGTATGCGCCCGACCCAGTTCTCGAAAATGGCCATATCACACTGTACTGGGATCAATCAGAATCACTGACAGGACTATTATAGCTAATAAGCCTGATAATTAAAGTGGTGGTGGATCGATCAGAGCGGCGCGCAATGATTGTTGACATAACCGTCCCGCATGACGAGAACCTCGTGAAAGCCGAGAAAGATAAGCAAATCAAGTATCTTGACTTGGCTCACGAGGTTGTCGACATGTGGGGTGTGGACTCAGCGATCATTGTGCCGATAGTCGTTACAGCCAATGGCTTAATAGCCAAGAGCCTCGACCAACACCAGAGGAGGCTCTCGTTAGGCAGCTGGATCTAGGGCTTGATACAGAAAGCGGTACTCTTGGACACGACTCGTATTGTTAGGAGGTTCCTTTCTCTGAAGCCCTGACCGGTAGGTTGGACCCTGTTCCCGATACCGGTGGACTATATTTTTAAATGTTTTTTTATTGATTTTGTAAAGAATATTTAAAAATGTAATAAGTTTGTGTCAAAACAAATAAAGGGAATAGGAATAATAATACTTATCGCTTCATGTAAAGGCTATTTTGTCGTGAACGGTTTGTAAGTTACCATGATAGCCTCCGAAATTATAAGAATCGTATGCATCCGCTTTTATCTTTAAATCAATGAGCAATAAATAGAAATAAATAGTTGTCCGATAGTTAGGTCGTATACACATTGCTATCGTATAATTTACCATAAACATGATAACAACATTGTTAATCCCTGATAAACTAACCAAACCTTTACTCTGATTGTAAAAATTAGCATCATTCGTCGTATTTAATTTCATGCTAATATTTTGTTCTACACGTGTTAGGTATAAGCCTGCGTTAACGAGCTAATAATATAAATAGGTTTCTGAATAAATTTTCCTTAATTTAGACAGAACATTAATAGTTACTTCATAATAATATTAAGTATTAGAATATATGAAATTGCAAATATGGAACTTATCGGCACCAACTTTGTCGTTGCGGAATCGTAACTTATTCTTATTCTTTATTGCACACAAAAAGTATACAAACAAATTGTAATAAATAGTTTACAGGTCTTTATAATGAGACAATATTGATTGCAGTCAAACGCTGTACCATTTCACATCAGTCTCTAAATGTATATGTATAATTTTAAAAGTAAATGCAAGTTAGCTGGCTGTATGTATACTTATGATTGTTCGACTGTACAATGGCGAGGTTAATCCAAAATTGGGTTTTCTTACAGCATACCTAATTTCGATTCACAGATTTGCAGAAGATCACAACTTAATTAGAACAATGAGTCAATAATAACTTCTAATCTCATGTAGTAGTCAGTTAATGTTACGAGAACAAGCTAAGCAAATACTTCAGATAACAGGTACAATGATACACGGGGCCAAGATAATAATGCAACACTATGGTGTACATAATTTACAAATACACGTAGATAATTGTGTAGGTACAGTAAGTAAATCGAATTAAAAGTGAACCTTTTTCTGTCTGTTAGCTAGTACATAACACAGTGTATGAACGAGATTATCCAATTGTGTCCACCGCTGCGCACTGTGCTCGTGATGGGTAACTGCAGGGATATGCTACAACCGCACATAAAGACTCAATTGTATCCTACCAATTACTTAATGCTGGGCAACCGGAACGATATTAACCCATTTTGATACGAATACACGACAATTCGTAGATCGTAACGATTAATCACATTGTACGAAATGGTAATGATCATGGTTACAATATGCTCTTATTTCGTTCGCGTGTGTAATAGCCTTAAACAGACAATTTAATTTAACATTGATACGTTGCGTACTGAAATATACTTACACTGACATTAACCGGATATCTTCTGTGATTATGCCATGATCGAGAGATGGCTCTCGTGGGTTGATTGATGTCATTAGATGATGGCGCTTGCAAAAGCGCTTAAGACATAATAAAATTTTAACACGTTTTTTTCTGGCAGATGATTCCTTCACAAAAATACGATACAGGAGAAATTCCTAGTGTGGGGCAAAGTTTTTTTTTTAAATAACAAAAAAAAAATTACGACAAAAGCATTATACCTGCTTGCCTTAAAGTTGAACACCCTACATTATTTGAGTATTCATCTTTCAATGTAATAATCCTGCCATACTCAAGTACAGTAGCAGCAGTAGAAGTCCTATATGAGGATGTTCCTAGAAAACTTAATCCAGTTTGAGAATTGGGAGTCACGATCGCTGAGACTGGCTATTAAACATCACCTCGCCTGTAATCACTAGATTAATGGAAACATTAACCCATCATATAATGCTATTGTCGCCACGAAAGACAAAGATTTCTAAAGAATTATATAGTTTCCTAAGAATCAATGTTGCATAGGCTTTGTTCATAATATTTTAACAGCTTTTCTGTTGTTGCCATTTTCATACCACAAAGAAATCCGCGCAGCGGTGGTTTAAATGACAGCTTTTCTATAGAAGTGCAGTTAACGGCTTCGACATTGAGAACGGGACATAAAGAACAGATGCTTGCATTGTGTCTCAATACTACTGTGTCAATATTTTTCTCAAGTCTTGATAATATATATATAACATACTGCGCACTAGATATTTGCGTTTGAACGCGATTTCATAACTATTATCTTAGTTGTTATCTTTTCAGTTCAATCAAATATTCTGGGCATTATTTTAGCGTAAATGCCAAGGTTGCTTAATTGACATGTTTACATTTGAACTCAATTGGAACCGCAATGATATTCCTGAATCTAGTATAGCCCAGTTTCTACGTACATAATTATCATAAGAATGGCGCCTGGCAATACAAGGATTATTAAGATTTTTTAATGTTCAACAGAACCTGCTATAACCCAAACAGTTACTGGCAAAAAAAATAAGCTGAAAGAGGTCTTATTAATAATGCAACAAATGCATCAAATAAATTAACCAACATCACATGCCAGGAGATAACTCTCAATATAGCCGGTGTCGATTTCACAACATAAGAAATGTCAAAGTTAATAGATGTGTCACCCCCAGTTATATCATACAATATATTTTATGGTGCGTTCATTAATTTGCATGTAGCTCTGTGTGAGACATTTCAATTAAACTCGTCCCAGTTGACGACGTCGTAATCGCCGCGTTTAGCCGCGATGTCAATCGCGACTAATTGTAAGCACGTTGTTGGCTCGACATGCATAAATATCTGGAGATTTATGCACTACAGCTTGTCAGGCTGGTACATGATCCATAGTGAATAGACCTCAGTCAGCCACATGCTGAAGTACACGCACGCACTATGTTGCACTTCTCTTACGGTCCGCGCTATAAGACAATAATAACCCGAGCATCGCAAGGCTAGACGAATACATCTGCATACTCAAGACACGCGGTCGCGGAGCCCAGCCGGCCGGGCCACAATGTGAACGAGTCTTGCATCCAATAACAGGTTTAAAATTAAAGAAATAGTGAATGTTTGTAGAGCTGACAATTTTGTACTGTGATTTTGTTTTAACGAATATATCCTGATTCAAGATCGCTGTCTACTTTTGTGCATAAGACCTTCCAAAGTAACAGGTAATGGACTCATAATATCTTATACTCTAGACTTATTTTGAAATCATTATTTTGTTTCTGTGCATTTATAATTGTCTTATTCTTTGCGTAATGTTTATATAATAACGTGCCATAGGTCACACACAACACGGCGTAAATGCGACACATTATGTAGCAAATTCTTAAAAGCATTTTAAACGAAATCCATGACGTAGGATATAGTCAATCAAGGACTTCTGTTGGCCATTCAGAAGGCTTTATTACCCTTTTTTTTTTTTCGGCGGGTGTAAAATCATCGAATAACCCCTTCCGCTCTTGGGCAGAGCGAAAGGAAGTGTCAGACTTCTACTGACTAAAAACCACCCATGTTCCTTCTTCGCCCTCTATGTCAAGGCCGCGATAACCTGTGGACAACCCGCGGCCCCGACGGGCGTCGGCCCTTTCGGGCCCCTCCCATGTTACTGACATCTCTTTGAGGCGCGCGTGGAACACGAACGCGCCGTCGACACGGCCTGTTTTCGTCGTAAGACGGACGGACGGCGAGTTAGGCTGTATTACCCTTTCTTCAAAAAATAAAGCCCTTCGTTTTGTTGTACTTCCGCTTTATTTTGTTTATTATTACGATTTCGAACATGTTCGGTATCTTGGTTTTTTTATCATCAATTATTTCACCAGTCTGTTGGAACTCTTGTCGTATACACGAGGCGAAAAAGCGTTACCTTCAACCGCGGGTCGAGCCAAAGCATTGACATTACCTACTCCCAAGGTTAATATCCCTACTCCTGAATCAGTAGGTTCATTGTAAGTAGGTAATATTATTATTGTTCATAATAACCGTAGCGCTAACTGTATCCCAATTAAGATACCTGATAATGATCTGACAAAATTGACCATAAACACTACACAATTTGTTAGCAGTAGAGTCGTAATGATCTCGAGATCTGGTAAGACTCCCGAGTTGATGATAACATCGCATCGTAAACATGTGTTTGTGTGGGTGGCTGAGTTCTGTCTTCGGTGCAAACTAATTAGTTGGTTATAATCGTTTCCGCGCGTACGAAGACGGAGCTGCCGGTGTTCGGTGTCGGCACGCCACGGGCCGCGCGGCGGGGTCGTCGGCGGCGGCGCCGCGTGTTGCGCTCCTTTCTTTTAGACGCTAGTTTCCACGCGACATCGCTTCGTCGTGCTCGCCTCGCGCACCGCACTCGTTGAAATACTTTAATCCGAGTATTCGAGCATTAATTACGGCGTGCACTCGACCGCACGTCAACTGCACATTCGGACTATTACGCGATTAATGCATACTCATTGTAACCGGCTACCACGTACAAACGAATACAAACCACGTTTGTTTATAAGCAGAAGCCCGCGACGCTAGTGTTCAGTGTTTAGTTATGAAACCTTGTAATCGCGTGGGTGATTTCTAAATTAAGCGCAAGCGATTGTGATGTGGACGACGTGTTTCTTGTGGTGCATCGCTTGTGCGTAAAAAAATAAAACTCCGAGTGTTGATGCGCTTAAGCCTTTGTTTAGTTCGTAAATACGTGTGAACTCGATGCAGACTGTTAAATGGATAGAGATGGTGCGGCTCGGCCCGACGACGACCACCGAAAGGTCTGACACTTTCGACGGTGAAAAGGTGAGCAGTGTGCCGTTAGCTTTACTTGTGCGCGCTCGTACATCACTTGTGCGTTAAATATATTTATTTAATAACAGCGATTCATTGACATTGTATTAACGCGGAGGTGGGGATTACGTCAACAGCATCTCATTTATAAAGAAACGAGTTTTAAAACATATAATTACTTAACATCGCGCATGCACTGCAATCAATTAAATATTTGATTTTCTTGCTGTTTTCTTGCTGTGTGAACTTCTTCTTTGTGTTATCTATTGATTAGAAACACGTTATTAATCAATAACTATGGCATCGCAAGCTCTTATCTTTTAAAGTTCATCTGGAGTATAAACTACACGAAGATAAGCGATCCAATTGATTATCCAATTGGTTACGAAGTTCATCTCGCATTCTTAGCATTCCACTCACGAAGCATTCTGTAGTGGCCTTTCCATGTGGGGAAAAACTGGTTGACTATTTATACGTAAACGTCTCATTCAACAAGAAAGAAGTATGCTAGAATCATGTCGTTTCAACTCGTTGGATGTTAATTATTCCAACAAGAAAGCATGCTATATACATCTGCCTAAATTATAAACTTAAACAGCAACTAAAATTTGTTTTATACAGCACAAAAAATACAATTAAAACTTAAACTTTTGCTAGAGCACCGGTCCCAAGATACCGCCTTGAGGTAGCCTCTTATAGAGCGTATTCCAATATTTTAACAAGGTCTTATAATGGGCTTATGTAGAGGCATGCGTGTCATAATAACGTGGACTGTCAATCCGTTTTTATGCCCAAGTAAAAAAATAAGCTACGGACTGGTCTAATTTCCGACTACATCGTCTACGGAATTAATTTTAAATAGATCATTTGCTTTATTCTAATTCATTTCAAACGGTTTTGTGTAGTATTTACTTATCCTCGTTATGTCTTTATTTGCTTCCCGATCGTAAATCTGGTAGAGACGATGACGCATAGCGTGTGAACTTTACTTAAAGTATTGAGCGTAGGCAGTATCAGCCATTAAGCCACGTGTTCTAGCTGCCAATGAATCGTTGTTTATATGCTCCGATAAGATTGTTTTGAAAAAGGCTCGATTACTACCTATCCTTCCAATACTCTGTTGCCATTATTTCATAGATTAAAAACGTTAATCCTTGCTATTGTTGATAACAGTGACGTACCTCATAATGGCATACTTATTTTTAGAAAACCTACTAGTGATTTGTCATAGTTTGGCAACTTTTTGCACAATTATAGCCGGTTCTCCAGCAGATCCTTTATCTGCTGCCTCGTTGGTAGCAATTAGTAACCACTTCTTCTATAAATAGAGAGAGAGGCGACCAGCCTCCGTGCTGTTTCCAATCGCAAGGTCTAGGAACTATTTATTTATTCTTACTATAATCTATTAGATATGCCTTTAAGGGTCAGGCGGATCATGAAACACCATGTATAGAAATCAATGGCGATGGAGCATTGCTTTTCAAAAAATTTTTTTGTTTATTTATGAGGCCTGTTATTTATTGTAACTTGGTAATGTCATCGCAATGTCGACGTCGACGCCTTGTCCAAAATCATTCGTGCGTTTATAAAACGACGCAAACGCAGCGTAAAGTAGATTCAATCTTGAGATAAACTTTTTCATTGTCTTGCGACACAAGTAAACAAAATTTACATAAATATCAAAAGGGCTTATAACCTATTTGGAATCTCTATTAAGGAAACTTACGAAACGTATGCATTATTAATAACTTCCATAAAATAATTCCATCGAAAATATAGAAGCTTGTTTACAATTTTGAAAGTCAATGTTACATTAGTACGGAACTTATTTACGTAATAAATTATACCAAAAAGAGCAATAACTACACACATCAAAAGTGTCTAGGGATCAACATATATTTTTGCAATAACTTTTCTCCTGATTGATATTAATTAAAATTTTCTTTAAGGATTCATCAAATAAAGTGTTTTCGTTTGTCACAGTAACGATAAACCAAGTCACCTTTGCATTAATAAAGAAATTTGCCATTTTCCTAATAAAGGAATTTTTGACATTTGAACCACTAACATTAAAGTTCGAAAAAAAGACTGAAATAACAGTTTTCTTTAAAATTTTATTGGGTAACTTAAACAATTAATAATCCGTGTTTCTACCGCGAACACTAACAACACAAGAACATCGGTTTGGCATACTCAAAATGAGTTCATCCAAATCACGCTGTGGAATGGCCGCCCATGTTCGTTGCAACAACAAAAAAAGGACTTCTTGCGACTGGATACCCTCCATATTCGGCAGAACTCTTCTCTGTAGCATATCCCATGCATGCTCAATCGGTTTCAAGTCTGGCGACTGAGCAGGCCAGGGCAGGACATTGATGTTAGCTGCGGCGAGAGTCTGTCTTACAACTCTTGCGGTGTGCGGTCGTGCATTATCATGCATTAACTGAAATAAGGGACCGATTTGCACTTGTAGAGGAACGATGACGTCTGATACAATCGTCTCAGCATAAATTTGAGCGTTGAGGTTGCCTCTGATCCAAATCAACTCAGTTCTTCCGCCGATCCAAATACCCGCCCATACCATGATGGTTCCACCACTATAAGGATGGACTTCCTGGCAGGATTTTAATCGCTGTTGGCGTCCAGGGGTTCTCCAGTGTCGTATACGTCTTGTATTCGGTCTCATACCAAAACGAGACTCATCAGAAAAGCACACGAAACGCCATTGTTCTTCTGCCCAATTTCTGTGTTCAAGAGCCCATTGATATCGAATCCTACGATTGTGCATTGCTATAGGTGGTACCCGTAGCGGTCTTCGGGAATGAAGGTTCACTTCATGCAAGCGGTTTCTGACTGTTTGTCGCTAATTAAGTTCCCTGAAGAGTGATGAAGCCTCACGGCTAACATCATGGCGGTTATTGTTGGAGCTCTTCGAGTTAAGATTTGAATGTATCGGTCTTGTCTCCGTGTGGTGCAGCGATACCGTCCTCCATGGCGCTCAGCCACGGTACCAGTGCTTCGGTAACGTGTCCAAAGTCGACTGATAACACTCTGACTTGTATTCAGAGCTAAAGCCACAGTACGTTGCCGGGAACCAGCTTCTATCATTCCCACGGCTCTGAGCATTTCTTCCCTGCTTAAATGACGTCGCCGCTCCATAATAACGTTGGTTTTAATCAGTAGTAGGGAAACAGTAGCACTAATAATGTCTTCAATGCGTTGTATGTTTTTATAGGGAAAATATTGACAGCTGATTTTCATCTTTTACTCGAATTTGATTCACATTTCCTGATTCAAATTATGAAATGCACCAAAAAGGATCCATTTAAATTTATAAAATCATAAATTTATTACAAAGCCACATCTCAATCTCAAGAAATCCGCATAAAAATGCTTGATCCCTAGACACTTTTGATGTGTGTATTATCTAATCGTCTTAATAGGCGTCGTATTGCATTTATGTTCAGTACATTATGTACCTGAGTTTGAATAATAGCTGTACATGAGACGTGCCTTCTCATTATGGAATTACCTAGGTATTTGCTGATGATGGAAGACAATACAATAAATTAATTAATTGCTGAGACATAATTAATTAATCACTAGCACTTCGGACATATTTTACTTTTCTCAGTTGAGATTCAGAACTGTTTTCGAAGGTTGTCTTTAAAATAAGTACCTTATATTATATTTAAGGCAAAATATGTGCCAAATATTCGGGCAAAAATAAGCCCGTACTTATTATTCTCAACCTCCAGATTTTTTTACCAACAACGACAGTCTCGCTAGCATGGTAAAGACTGAAAATAGATTTCACATTTAAGTATACAAGAATGGTAATTTAGGTTATAAATAATTTTAAAATAAACCACGATTTTTTGCAATTATATTATTATGCATTTATCATTTATAATTTATTCTACAATGGTCTACTGATTAAAATTGCAACGCCTTACTTAGGTACATTTAAAGGTCGAATATTTTTATCTAAGTTTTTAAATTGAGTTAAAAGCTAAACATAAGTAATTAAATTAAAATTACCTTAGTGACTTAACGATATTTAAAAATAAATGTAGAGCAGCTATTAATTACATAGTTTGTTATTTACATAGAACAGGAAAAAATACCTGTCAACTTGGATGTTATTGTGTACAGTACATATAGTAATATATAATTCATACAAAGGCGTTTACAACGCCTCTATGTATGTATGTATGAACGTAACTAATGAAACAAGACAACATTTCTCAATAAATGACGTGTGAGAATTGCCCATTTGCCCCTTGACCAATTATCCTCCTAACTATATAGGTAATATAGTAAGTAATAATGTTTTTACAATTCCAATCTTTTCCTCATGAATACCAAAAGTGTGTGAACTAGCTTTCGATAGTTCGATGAAAATATAGAAATCAAAACTTTCAAATAGTTTGAAAATAAATATTATTATTTTAGTAGTGTCACTTTGTAATTTTACTGTGTTAGATTTGAGCCTTTTAGCGCCCATTATTTTCTTATTTTATTTAATCAATCAGGTTCGTTCTTTACAAAAAAAGTCAGCAAATTTTACTTTAGTCTGCGTTCCGAATTTCCGGTAGTCACGAGTCGTCTTAATTCGTGTCAGTCTATTATTCTTATTTATTGGTCATATAAGTCATATTTGAAACCGGCACGAAATCACTCAAGCATGCCACTCTTCTTTTTACAATTCTGGGTTACCTTCCGTCTCAAGAAAGTGTAAATGCGCGCACGCACAAGCGCTGGGTTTTCTTCCATTTCCCATACTTTTTCCTACTTAAGTTATTAGTGCAATGTTTATAGGTGACGAGTGGTTTTACCAGTAAAATATTGCACCCCGTTCTAAAGTTATCTTTAACACACAGAAGAAGACATGGTTTATGTCAGTAAGTAAGTACATACAATGTAGTTTAAACGGTGTTGTTGACAATACTCGGATCTCTCTACTCTGGCCTATCCTCAAAAATGTTATCAGCACGTATTTATTGCCGATTAGCTGCTATAGCAAAAAAACCGTAATCCCAGCTGTAATCCAGATATACCTGTGTACCACATTGAAGTTTTATACATTAAGATAATGCGATAAACTGAGATTATGACGACATTTCTTTTTGGACAAGGTGCCGACAGGAAACAGTTCATTCATCGCCGCGAATGCAATCGGTCGCTGTAACTGCATGACCCGGAACATGTAATAGTTTTTGATAGGGCTTTAATAAAACGCCACCATGTCTCCCGTAGGAATTCAGCCTTAGCTTGCACTTCAAATAAACAAGTGATCTCAGAAACGAAGTAGCTCAGTGCCCAATAAACATTTACCAACAGGTGGTCAAGGTTTTAATTACCAATCGCTAAAAAAAACAAAAATGTTTCGCCTCTTACGTCGACTCGCGCGCATAATTGCCGCGAAGGTGCGGAAGATTGAAATAATTGTGTTTAATGCAAACTTAAAAAGAAGGGGGACTATACACTCAGTATGCGACCGGGGGACACTAGGACACGCCGCACGCAGGCGCGCTACCATACACTCCATCCGAGAGGTGAGAAGCGACCAACATTATAAACAAACCTACTGTACACCACGAAAAAACTGATTTACATAATTTCAAGTTCACTGGCAAGTTTTTGTTGTTCTTAGTATCTTCAATCTTATTTTCGTATGAAATAATTAACTGTAGCACAGTCGAGAACAGTCTCATTATGACATATAAATATTATTAGCATAGTGATTTAACTTGCGTTGGCCAATTAACATTGCAAAGAAACTTGTGTTGAGTAATTATCTTGAGTTTACTAAACACTGGTACCCAGTGACCGATAGGTGCTAAGCATTCACGCTGTTTAATTAATGTTTAACAATTCACTTTGTCCGTAAGAAAACCTATGTATGTTTTATTTAGCCGCTAAGTGTTCATAAATTGTAAAACATATTAATAAGTATAACCCCAATTTCTAAAAGCTTGATTAGTAGGTAAATATATGCAACCAAATGTCACCTAAGCTGTTGTGATTGGCTGGCGGTAGCACATAACAACTTTTTGCATCTAAACAGGCTTTCAGAAACTTGCAACCTAATTGCGTAACATAAACAGACCCCGAATGTAAATCTCTTGTCGATGTAAATGTTTTGTCTCTTGTAAATAAGTAAAGTAAAGTAAATTTTGACGTTCGAAAAGTGCTGATTATCAGCCTAGTTTGAATAAATGAGTTTTGATTTTGATTTTGATTTCAAAGTCAAGAACTTTATTAAATGTACTGGGTGGGTCTTGGTGAATATTCAATATAACGACATCCCTCGCGTTAGTGTTGCTGTCGAATAGACGAAGTTTTCACATACTTCATTGTGGCGGTAGATTTTGTTGTATATAAACGTAATTGGGGTGCTGGGGTTATTATTCTAGCCCTATTTGTCTATTGCATATCTTCTGTATTGTAGATAATTGTAAGCCCAGGATTTCCTTCTTTCACAAACTACAGAAGCTTCCGTAGGTTTCCAAACACACTTTCATAGGATTTTTTATTCCAATATTAGTAGATAGTATCGCAGCAAGAAATAGCAGCAAAACACTAGTGTATTAACATCGTTAAGGATCGTTGGACACTGTGTTGTGTACTTGTGGTGTATTATAATTATTGTAATTAGC
This sequence comes from Diarsia rubi, assembly GCA_932274075.1. NCBI lineage: Eukaryota > Metazoa > Arthropoda > Insecta > Lepidoptera > Noctuidae > Diarsia > Diarsia rubi. Next base: position 9,591,186 of record OW026414.1, read on the forward strand.
TGGAGTAGTGCGCACGAACTCGCACTGTTCACTGTGAATGTTGAATGTGAACTGTAGATCGGGAATGCATCACCTGCTAGTGCATCTTGTCGACTGTTCCATGGAAATGTTTAGTGTTGCTACTTTTAAGATCGCTTTTATGAGATACCATTTGGTATCAGTATCAGACTATAGATCCAGAAGTAACAACACTGTAAACCCTTGTTCACTTCACAAATCATTGCAACGTCTGTATCACATCTTTATGCATTAAATTTTGGCATGATTTACAACATTTTTCATCGAAATATCACCACAAGAAGTTCATGCCTGATTTTGTCCATGACAACAGAATGAGAATTATGAGCTCTTACGAAGTAGTTTTGAAATTCGCAATCAAATAATCGAATTTCCTACTCATTTATTGCATAATACCTACTTGCAATCTCTTGTTAGAACTGCACTTGCATTTACCTTATGTCATCATCAAAATATAGTAGTTGAATTAGCACATTTGGTTGACCATACTTGTCCAATCTAACAGACTCGTTTTCCCATTTCATTTTTGATCCGGTTATGGTGCAACATGGTTCTTTTGGCGTTTGGATAACATTGTCTTGAAGGCGCTGTAAGTCATAGAAATCTCTTATGTCGAAAAAACAAGATGGCGTCGCTAGTTCCGACTAACCGCGAAAAAAGAACCAGGCAGCACTATAGCATGATCTCATTAGCGTGTAGTAATATGAAAAACTGACCTGTATCTTTTATGTAGGTGTTGTCCATGAGCGATGAGCTTCGCCGCGCTCTGTACTCGTCGGGCGCCTCCATCGACATGGAGTTCTCGCCGCCCGACCTCATCGGCACCTCCGAGATCTTCACCATGGAACATAGGTAATTCACTCATTATTCATTCAAAAACCGACCAAAGGGCATCTTATACAGTGACATTTACTATACGTACTGAAATTTTCAAATGGCACAAACATGTTTAGCTAGGATAAGACCAAGTGTGCAAAATTTTAATATCAAGGAAGGGAAGGAGAGTGAATGCTATCATAATATGCAAAACCTGACATAACGTCAATCTCGTTCAAAAGTGCTGAAGAAATACGAAAAACTTTGAAAGCGATAGCCACTTGTCTAAGCCCTCCGTGGTCCCCGGGAATCTCACAATCGGATTAGTCGACACCTTATCGTATAAACCTCATCGGCTGCAAACAGCGTCTAAGCCTAGTCACACTACCAAATAGACAAGACAGTTCAGGGTGATCACGGTTTCTGGTGTCACGGGGTATGAAACGCAGACTGCTTGAAAAAACATGAGCCTTTTCTGGTGTTTGAAACACACTGCAACTTCATTATGACGATGGGAAATTTAAGTTAACGTCAGATGTAACTGCTGGTATTAATAAGAAACTCGAGCTTAACGACTTTTCGTACTACCAAGTTTTGTTTTGCCATTCTCGGTACCGGCACGATATGGTACGAAATGTAAGCGTTCTGGTGTAATAACTGGGAAATTGTGTCTACCTACAACAATCGTTGTATAATTTCAAATCAATTGTATTTTCTTACCCTTTGAAGGAAATATAACTATTCTTTTTCAAATTATGTAATAGGTTCACATACATGGCAGTTAAACAACACTAGATAAAATTACTGTGATGGAACTGTCTGACCTTTTGGGGAATATAGGCGTGATTGAATGTTTTTGTAACAACAACAGTTGTTATAAAATAAATAAAATACTTTAGAGATCATAATTTAGCAATACGATAACTCTTTTAGTACTTATTACAAGTTTATCTTACTACAAATGGCGATAATTGAGTTGTTTATTATTTTAATGTTATAAGCTCAAGTAAAAAAAAAAACAAAACAAAGGTAGACTGAAATAAATAGTCATATTCTACTTATTGACCAAAAATAACATCACGATTGTAATCCTCGACGACAGGTAAAACTAAGGTGCAGATACCTGTGAACAAACATATTTACCAATTAGTTTAAATCTCATGTACTAGGAGGCAACTCTATTGCTATCGATTGAAAAAACCCAGAGTCCATATCCTCGAATGTTGACCGGTCTGATCGGTATATTTCAGAGAGAAGCTATGTGCGGTGCTCCCGGCTCGCGCGCAGGGCTACATGTGGTCGCTGGCGTTCAGCACGAGCCAGCACGGCTTCTCGCTGGCCTCCATGTACCGCAAGATGCAGCGCGTGGACACACCCATACTGCTGGTTATACAAGACACAGACAACAACGTGAGTACCTACCAACCTGGGGGTCTAAAATGGCCACTTTAGCAGATCATAATATGACCATTTACAATTGTTGTTATCTCCAAAAGTGGCCATTTTACACCCCTGATCACGACACTACTCCGTAAGGGTTGCAAGATGATGATGGTACGAGTGGGCATCAAGAATTAGATGCTATGGAAGCATAGCGTCTTCTGCTTGAAACCCACTCGCATCACAATTTGTGTAAACATTTATTAATATCTGTTTGGTGTTCGTTCACGGCGGCCAATCTCAATGGAGAGTAGCCATTGACGCAGGAAATTTATTATAGTGCATTAGACTACTTGTACACCAGACTATAAAGGAAAGGACGTAGTCTGGGACAACAATCTGACAAGACAAGAAACTCTTCCCAGAGAAACATCAGGCGCAGGACCAAATAGTACATTTATGACGTATCTAACTAAATTATGTCCTCATAATGCAGTAAGAGAATGTTGGTTAGTCATAGTCAGTACAAGTTCCGACTCCTTTGGGCCCACCGTGTTCTTAGTTACCTGCTGTCGCGTGCACTGTGTCTCTACCTTGTCCAAAATAACGATTACGAATGACATGTCTTATTGTGCGTCATGAGTGTGCTTTCATCATAGCGACCAAAGTTTGGATTTCTCTAGGTGGAGCGGAAGGGAGTTTCATACTTGGTGTCTGGGCCGCTGTATCTCTTTCGAAAAACCCGCTGCACCGACATGGTTTATAGTGCGTCCTCCGATTAACTTTGTTGCTCGTGGTCGAAATACATTTATATAATTTTCGGCTGAAACTCGGTCAGACACTACTTGCAAATACCTATATGTTTTCTAAGAGAAACATTTTTAATTCTGCCGCCTGGTATGTACAGGTATAAATAAGGCATAAAGTATCGACAAATAAATAAACAACCACACTCTACCTGCCTGATAGGTAAGCAGATCTAGAAAACATCTGGTCATGACTAACAAGCCATGACTAAGACAAGATTTATTACAGTTTTTCAACGAAAACAAACTACTGTTATGTGTAACAAAAAGGAAACTGTTTTTGATAAAATGCAGAGCACTTGAACTTAGAGTTAGTTGTTGACTCATTACGATAACACCCGAAACAGCTATCCCCCATGGACAATGTTATCTTAACAGAGGATTTAATAGGCTTACCATGTGTACTCATCCAAAAACTTCATGAAAATATTACTTTATCCTCGTATGAAAATGTGTGTCACTATCGAAATAGACTCGATTTACTTCAAGCCGTAGTTGTGACGTTATATAAACAAGCATTATTGTATTCGATAAACTCTGGGTTAGTGGTTTAATTACCGAATCGAAATAAACTTTATAAGACCTTACAGATTATGTCTAATCTAAATGTGTGTTTACTGAGAATGAGCAGGCGATTCACCATTATTTACAAACAGAACCGGGTTAAAAAATCCTTTTTATTGAGAGCGACATCTGCAACCGAAAATCATTGCCATAATCAAAATGGCGGTAGTGCGCCACCTTAGTCTACATTATGACGGTTTTCTCTTTTCCAAAATACTTTATTCATTTCTAAAGACACACCAATTAGCCCTCGTTAGCAAGAGTGATTTTTATCGCTCACTGGATTTTCAGCTCTCAGTATGAAGCCGAGCATTGATATTCCGATAGAGCGTATCAATGATGCGAACCGTTAAATTTTCAAATAAGTATTAGCACTCAGCAGAGCTTTGAAAACGCAGGGCGTGATAAAAATACCAAGTCTACAAGGGCTTAGGTTCAACAAACTTTAGTCCGTGGAAACCTAGCAGCATGGGATCACTGCTGCTTGATGCTGCGGGTTGTTCGGAAGAGATACCGCGACCTCGAACGTAAAGGGCTAAAAAGGAACATGAGTGGTTTTAGTCAGTAGACGTCTGACACTGCCTACCGCTCCGCCCAGGCCGAGAGGAGTCATTTGATGATTTCAGACCAACCAAAAAAAAAATGCCGCGTGTGATACTATTCCCGCTATAGCAAATGGCGGTTCTGACCGACAGAAAAGTAAACTGCACGCGAATACAAGTCATCTGATCACGAATGTTTTTTTGTCTTACCCAAATCACCTTACGTGCAACTTTTTCCAAGGGTGTATTAGAACTGAAATATTTCCGGCAGGTGTTCGGAGCCTTGACATCGAACGCGCTGCACCCGTCCGAGCATTTCTACGGCACGGGCGAGTCCCTGCTGTTCTCATTCCAGAGCAGCGGCGAGGTGCGCCGCCAGTCGCATGTCATCGAGAGCGCCAAGGACAAGGAAGACGGCGATAAAGATGAAAAAGAAGGTCAGCTTATACTCGATGTTCTCGACTCTCGTTTATACTGATACTCGTTGCTCTAGTGAATGAGATCCTGGGGGTTTGATTCCCAGTTCGGGTTTTTCCGTCAGGAATTTGTGGAAGGAGTCTGGTTTCGTGCCCATTTGATGGCACCAGACTCCCCCCCCCCCCCCTCTATTCGTCTCTGTCGCCAGACGTTTGAACGGACTTAAGAATTAGTTTCCATGTTAGATTATACTCATATACGAGTATGTCATCTGCATTGCCTGTTTAAATAATTATTATAAAAAAATGACCCGGTTTGTATTCTGGTTATGTCTGGTTAATAATCTCACACTACGAATTGCATATGCATAAAAACGAAATAAGACGGGTCGCATAAAATCGCAGACCATCTTTACTCGCTTTTCAAAATTATTCCTTTAATTTCATTTTAGTTACAGATCAACCACCGGCGCTAGTGAAAACCAAATTCAAGTATTGGGGCTGGACCGGAGACAACATGTACTTTATTCGCGGCAGCAACGATAACATATCCATCGGCGCCGGCGAGTGAGTATATTCAACATAATACAAGTTAGATCTTGAAGGTTTTCGAAGAAAAAAGGTTCTTGTTCGCCAAAGTATTGTTGTACTAATATGGACGTAACATTTCCAGCGGCAAGTTCGGCCTGTGGCTGGACGGCGACCTGTACCTGGGCCGCACGCAGCGCTGCAAGACCTACGGGAACGAGCCGCTCACCACGCGCGAGGACTTCATCGTCAAGATCATGGAGTGCTGGACCTTCATCTGAGCGCCCCCCACCCCCCCGCACAGCCACACCCTCTCGCCCGCCGGACTCCCGGACTCGCCGCACGCGCCGGCCACTACTATATTTTCAAATCAAAAATAAGCTTTAGATTATCTTATGAAATTTGCTACGAAGATTTGACACTTTTACAAGTCAGTCTTTTCGACTTTAGTACCGATGAGTCTGAAAACGATTTTGTACACGCATTGTGACTCGAAGCGTAGCGGCGCGGTCACCTCGATCGGCCGACATCAAGACAATATTAATAACGTCTACGCGCATTTCTAGTCAAATGTACTGAAACCTGACCAATGTTTTCATCCTCTCCGAATTTAGAGGCGTGTTCGGATACGAGTGCCGCCGCTCCGCGCTCGGGCGCGGGCCGCCCGCCCGCGACCTTTGCTGAGCAAGTGCATTATCCTAGTCAATTGTCATTTGTATGTAAGTTGGAAGTTCCGGAGTCGGACGGAGCCCTCGCACGCTCGTGTGGGCTCCAGGAGGACGGCGTCTACGACGTACGGTATTGTACGGGCTTCGCGCCCCGACTGACCGATAATTATTACGTGTCAATTCATACAATTAATATTGTGCATTGTTGTTAAGGAAATTAAAGAGCATATTTGTAACTATAAAATCTGTATGTTATGTAGAACTTTATATATTAACGAATCAATCATTACCTATATGTTTAGTTAGAGGCCGACTTATTGGCGTGTCCAGTACCGAGCAATGTAACACATTAATTTTATGAAAGTGATCCTGGTTCATTGATGACTTATTGGAGGTAGCTCGCTCGTGTTGGCAGACGGCTGCTAGCTGCTTGATTCTTGCCAAAGTAACGCGAGCCTTGAGCCACTCATGTGATCCCGCGGAAGGGTCGGTGACACTGTCAGTATAAATATTTTATTTATTAATAATTTGTGTAGATTTTGTATGTTATGTTGTCGTGTCTGATTGTATTGAGTCATAATAATATTAAGTTAGTGAGCATAATTATGTTACACTTGTACTGTGATTTGATTATTATGGTTGCATTTTTTCACTTATTGGAGCGTTGTCACTGATTAATTACATTAACATTATAATATGATCAGGAGTTTAGTGAATATCTAACATATCTTCATTCAAGTCGCACATTTATAAGAATGTTTACGATAGTCCACAGAATATGAATACTGAATCAAAATAGTTTCAATAACCCATAGATTATTTTTGTGATGTGACGCTTCAGTACAGAGATGAGTAGCCAATATATAAATATTATAAATAAAATAGTAAAAAAAAAACTTAAATATTTATCTTAGAATGCTTGATGAATGTAATCGTCATTGTGCTTAGTAATCGTTAGCATGATGTTACTCAGATCTATCTGGTCGTATAACATTATTTATTTGTCCTATGTAAGCACGCGCGCTAGAGCCGCCGCGCCGCGTATCTATCTACCGCTATGGCCAGTAAATTGGCGTCGTGTTTTGTTTCATATATCTACTGTATATACAACATATTCCTATGTGAGATTAGAAGAGATATAATATATATTTTTGTGTAAGGCCACGCGAAATAACTTTTGTGTATATTGATGGTAGAAAGTATAAGTACCAAAATGTGACCCAGCTGTTATGAAGTATAGAATATAGCGCGTGCGTCTATTCAAGCAGAATATTTTGACGTTGTTATTGTTTGTGTACATCAGGAATGTAATAGATGAACTTAGGTTTTAAAATTATATCGGCATAATTATTGTTATAAATTTATAATCATTAGACTTGTTGAGTAGCAGTGAGAATTAAAATATTTATTTATTCAGTTATGGTTTCCATCTTAAGGTTGCTGTAGCTACATTACTTTATCGGTGATGATTTATTATGTAATTCTAAGTTGTTAAAATGTAAATCAAGCCATAATAATTGAGAATATATTCTTTTGAGAAAGTGAATGTTTTATTTTTATAATAAGAAAAATACATTTTGAACTAAAGAGCCATCAGTACTGGTATCTGTGTCGCGGTCGGTATCCGGAGCTGCTGTCGTCATAGCCCCTGTTGTAGTCGCTGTATCCTCTGTTGTCGCGCCGGTCGTAGTTCCTGTCTCTGTTGCCATCGCGCTGGTCCCGCTGCTCCCGCTGGTAGAGGTGGTTGCGTCTGTTGCCATCGCGGCGCTCGTTGCGACGCGCCAAGTTAGGAACCCACCATGAATCTAATACCGGCGGCGTCGAGGCTGGCTCGTTGAATACTTTCATGAAATCTTCATCTTTCTCAGTAAATCTATCTTTCAGTTCTTCCTCACATTTGGCTAAAAACTCTTGATCTTCAGCTGATAAAGTTTCTGCCGCCATTTCTAATCTGATATATCTGCTGGGTACTCAGTCAGTGAATTAAGAACTGAAAATAAAATTACAAAATTTAATTTGAGAAGCTATAAATCAACCCAGTTTTTTCACTTGGAACAGCCAGCAACAGTAATAATATCAGACAACCACAAAGACACAGGCCACCATTCTCAACCAGATCACTATTTGAGGAATAAGACAACACATAGGGTTCTACAAAAAATAATCCACTGACCACAGTTAACTATCCAAGAGTTAAAACTAGGTCATTTGCAATATCTACATAATAAAGTTTGACTTACAACTAGGTAAAAAGGCAGATTAAGCTATAACAACTTTGGAAATAGCTCATGTTATTTTAATTTTAGCAAACTGGGTGTTATCCTTTGAAATGAGATTCTTGGCACTTGTGTCAGAAACATTCAGAAAAACTGTTTAGTTATGATGTAATGACTTTGTTTATGAAAAAGTCACTCAATGAACTTAGATCAATAAATTATTTTGTTCAACAACACCAGCCAGACACTGACTGGAAAATTACAAACAATGTAAGCAGATATCAATTTAACATTTAATATGAATTTAACAAGCATTTGAATTTATGTACCGGAAAACCCTTTGTTGCAATGGACAACTCAATACAGCGAGTTTGTGTTATAGGCTACAAGTGACAATATGCAAAGGGACGCGACACAAAACAAACCACACATCAATCCAAAAACCCTAGAATACCAATTATATTTACAATGTTCGCTAATCAGACTTGTTAAGATGAGACCATAAAATTTTTGAGATGGCTCTACCAAACTAGGGTTGATTGGTTCAAAAACATATCCAATATATGCTCCACAATCCGGGCACACACATGGTTTCCAAATGTAGCCAGGAAACCAAGATGTACTTTCCTCCCACTGAAATGATTTTATTTTTTTATAACTGTTATTTCATGAAGACAAATATTTATGAGAAATAAATATTACCTCCCCAGATGGAACACAAGTCGAATACGTAAACGATATCAAGGGATAATGGAAAAACAAATCAGTGGCAAACACTTGCACTAGGACGTCGTCTTTATAAAACACAGTATCATTGAAGGAATATCGAGATCTTGGACTCGATTTCGAAATGAGGGTGCTACTTGTTGTAACGTCGCTGCCACAGTTGCGGCACAGAATACCTCCTGAAAATCCTGAAATAACAATAAAGTACCAGTCCAGTGAAATCAGTGCAATCCTACAAACTGTTAACCAGTTATCTATTTGTTTATCTACCCATATTCTGCTGCATCAGGGACATCGGGTGCCGAACGTCTTCAAACGCTATCACAGAAGCTATAACTAAAAGTAGATACAGAAAATTAAAAGTATTCTTGAACGCCATCATACCTTGATTTCGCGCAATATAACTTTACATGGATTTACAATAATTTGTACAAAATTTACTGCAATTAAAATTGAAAACACGTACTGTTCTTATCAGATTGATTCTGACAATGTACCTACTCTTCTAATCTTCTTAGTCTGTGATTCTGACACTGTCATGTCATCATCTAATAATGACAAGCCTGTGTTGCCAAATCGTCGAAGCGTCCCAAACCAAAGGTTTACCCAACTTCCAAGCCATTATAGTCATCATACCATCGGGTCTCTTACCATCGTCGCGTCTCACGTGACGAGCCAATGTGTTAGCCAGCTAGTACCCAGGCCGCGGCATGCACTGGCATGCAGTGTCAAGAGACAAGAGCCCCGGCTCTTGACACTGCATGCTGCGGATTATGTTTTTAATGCTAGCGTACCGTGCTCCCCGGCCTACGGTCCAGGGTTGGATTTAGGTACGTTGAAAAAGATAGTACAAAAAATTTAAATGGATATTATAAAAAAATATAGTACTCTTTCATTATTTTTTTAATTTCACTTTTTAGTCATTAAAATCAACATCATTTATGGCAAAATTTACTGCTCTTCTAAGTTTATCATCCTCATCATTCTCCTGCCCTTATCCCAATTTATTTGGGGTCGACGCAACATGTTGTTTTCTTCCATACTTCTCTATTTCTCGTCATGTCAGTGGTCACCTCCTTTCTAGCCATATCATCCTTCACACAGTCCATCCATCGTTTCTTTGGTCTTCCTCTACTCTTATACCCATCTACATTCATACTCAACATTTTCCTCACAACACTTTCTTCATTCCTTCGCATCACATACCACGCCAATCGATTACCACACAACTTTTCATTCAACGGCGCCACTTTCAGACTTCCTCTTAGGTACTCATTCCTTATTTTATCCATTCGCGTCACACCACACATTCCCCTTAGCATTCTCATCTCAGCCACATGCAATTGCCTTTCATTTATCCCTTTTGTTTTACTGGCCTGTTGGTCTAGTGGTTAGTGACCCTAACTGCTATGCCGGAGGTCGTGGGTTCGATTCCCACCCAGGACAAATGTTTGTGTGATGAGCACGATCATTTGTTCTGTGTCTGGGTGTAATTTATCTATAATATGTATGTATTTAGAAATATATAAGTATGTTTATCAGTTGTCTAGTACCCATAACACAAGCTCTGCTTAGCTTGGGACTAGATGGCGTTGTGTGATAGTTGTGGAATATTATTATTATTATTATTATTATATTATTTTGTGGCCCAACATTCTGATCCATACACGACAGCAGGTCTAACCTAAAATCTTCCCCTTGAGTTTAAGGGGAATGCGGGAGTCGCATATTGTTCCCGTGACCTGCCACCATTTCATCCATCCAGTGCTAATTCTATGCTTAACACTACGATCTATTTCGCCATCGCTTTGCTCGAGTGAACCGAGATACCGAAAGTCGGAGCAAACTGGAAGAAGCACGCCATCTAGCGCAATGGCTCCAGAACTGGAGACCGCCGAAATCACAAAAACTTGCTTCTGCTGATTTTCAGGCCAACATTCTCCAACTTCTGTTGCCACTTCTCCAATCTGCTCTGGATCTCAGGTCCATCTTCACCGACAAGAACAATGTCTTCTAAGTTTATCAGTTCTTGAATATTACTTTTAGTTATTTTTGTTGCCAGTTTGTTTCGCACTTTAGTCTTGGAAAGGTTCACTTTACTGGATATTCGTTCGCAGTCGGCCTTTGCATGTGGAATTACTAAACAATCTAGGACAAATTTTGATATTCCTTTAAACGGCTCTGATGTGTTGAGCAGATCTAACAAAAAAATCTTTGCATGTGCTAAAAAATTCTTTACGAAATATTCATGTGACGTAAAACTACTAAACTATTCAGGAGAAAACTTTAAATTATAGTATTTTAGCGTACTATCCTTAAATGTGGATAGTATATTTTACAACAGGCGAAATTATAGTATAAATACAATAATTATAGTACAAAATCCAACCCTGCTACGATCTCACTGCAGAAAAAGCACTGGTGTGAGGTGGTCAACCGCTGCACACCCACTACACCCAGTGTTGTTATCGTAAAAATTTAAGCTGCCGTTTGTCACAGTCTGGTTTGCCGTATTTTAAGGAAAAAAACCCTTAATTGCTTTAGTCGATTTTGTCCATCATAAATTGATTTACAATTTGTCAACTTGATAGTTCGGTGTTGTTGACTCATAGAGGTGTCTATGTGTTGACTGGTTCTGGATTTCTGGAATTTGACAATGACATTGACATTTTGATAACAAAACGACGTCGACGTTGCGTTAAAATTTTATCACCGAAATTTTACAGTAAATGTAAATACAACAATTCGCTTAAAAAATGTCTGAAAATGTGAATATCGACCTCTCTGGAGAAATTAATGCCACCGTAGAAAAGAAAGGGTTCCAAAAGTATGTCAATGATATGGAATTGTAAGTCTTAACAATAACATTGCTACGTGGTGCATTCGTTGCTTTGAGATTTGTTTTGCTACATACAACATTCGTTAATTTATTATTCCATCGTCCGTACACTTCCACATAGAGTCTGATATTGTTGAAGTGCTGCAATTTCATTATTATCTAAAATTAGCTTTCGCCCGCATAAATGAATTTCTTTCCACATTATCTTACAAACTGTAAAGTTTTCGATCAGTAGTTTTTGCGTGAAAAAATTAACAAATATCATTTGTATATAACAAAATTTTGATAAATTTTATAATCGAAGGAAATATTAATGATCTTTCATGAAAACTACAGGTATTAATTTTTAAACAAATCTATTCAGACAAACCACCTAGTGCAACCTTTTCCTACTAACAAACCTTCCTTTTTGTGTTATTTTGTTATCATTGTTTTTTTATGTGTTTGCTTGGTTTTTCATGATACCATTTTTTAACAAAACCTGTTTGTGAAGGTTGCTTCAGCATGTCCGCAGTGGAGCAGGGCCAGCCCTGGTCATGGGAGTCCTTGCAACACGCCGGCCATGGACGCAGTTTGTTGCTACTGATAATTTTAAGGTTGTTACAATCAGTTACACATAAATACTCGCATCAGTTATTTCAGTTTTGTTACTAGTACTATTATTCAGTATTGTTTGACCTTATTTACAATTTTATTTATGACAAGCAGTCTTACAAAAGAGTATCTTATTACCCAGTACTAACTGGGTTGTAGAGTTTAGATAGAACATTACTCCGTGTAAAATACTGGTATTTAACCTTTTGTTCGCCACGCCCACGGCCGCAGTCTGGTATAGCTGACAAATGAAAATGTGCCCAACACGCCACCGTCAGCTATAGCCGACAATTTTTTTTTTTTCTTTTTACCTGCTGTTTAATTTATTGAGCACACTCTCACAACTGGCTCCAAACTAACTGAGACTAAAGATGCTTGGGAGGATATAATTTTAATGTTACCTCCAAGACTAAGTTATTTCTCACTTTATTTTTTACAATAATAAAATCTGAATCTGAATCTTTTTTGTAGGCTCCTCCATCAATACCTCGACTATCACGACGTTTTTATAGAAATGTGGAGTACTTCCAAGCTAACTACTTGATGGTGTTCCTGGGATTGTTTGCATATTGCCTGTAAGTAATACTTTATGTCTTGTAACTACAAAGGGTGGACACATGCGGTGTATAAAGAGGTATCGCTAGAGTCATTTGATGATGACCCAACGTCCAAAAAAAAACATTGTTGAATATTTTGGGGGCAGTCTCCCCAAATTATCCCTAAATGATATTCAAAAAGTGCTGAACCTTATTTAAATGAATAACTTGTGATATATGTATATATTTTTTTAATAATGTATTTTATTCATTTTAGAATAACTACACCTCTTCTGCTGATTGCTATGGTGGCCAGTTTCTTTGGATATAGAAAACTTACATCTGGTCCAAACACTTGGAAGGTGAGGTTTCTCACTCATTAGTACTACAATATACTAAATTAGAACAAATATACAAGCTGTAATGATACTTATTATTTGTTGTTTCAGCCGAAAGTAAGTTGCTTGAACTGTCACCTTATTTCCATTTCATGAGTGGTTTGGGTTTAGAAACCGAGGAAAAGGAACGCATAGTATTTTTTATTCTATTCAACTCTGCCATAGGGTATTAAACCAAAAAAATGTAATTAGTAAAGTTGTCTGCTAGATTATCGAAAAATATTGGATACGTGTTTTTTTATTTTATCAAATTAATTTAAAAAAATTACGAAATAAAACTAATTAGAAATCGGTCCATCCGTTTCGTAGCTACAAAGCCACAGAAAGACATACACAGACAGACACGTCAAACTTATAACACCCCTCTTTTTTGCGTCTGGGGTTAAAAATAAAACGTGTCAAAGATCATGAGATCGTAATGCCACTTTGTGGGTAAAAAAGTACTAACCTTGTGACGCCACACGACTTGACGAGACTTTTCGAAGCACTATATCGTCTTCATCTTTTGTTTAAGTGAAAAAAGAAAAAAAATCGTGTCCATTATTTTTTTTAAATCTATCTGACGGACTAATTAGATTATTTTGGTGAAATACGCTATTACTCGTAGCTCGGAGTAATACAAAATTAACACTTGTACCTACATGTAAAATGTGACTAAACCCTGACTATTGTTAAAGTACCTGTAACTTACGTGTTTAATAGTTCCTCCTCCATAACCGTAACTCTTCTACTATCACTTTACTAGATCGGTGGCTGGGAGTTGAGCAAAACACAGCAGTATGCTGTAGCAGCGGCTTGCTCGATGGCGTTGTGTTGGCTAGCTGGAGCTGGATCTGTTCTCTTCTGGGTTTTAGGTAAATATACATACACATAACATACTACACGCCTGTAACCTCCGAAAGGTTAGGCAGAGGTGTACTCAATAGTATACCCACATCTCACCAGTTATTGCCATCTACCGGACACTTATTCAGACTACTACTGTGAAATTCCTGATTGAAAAACCCAATAACACTCTGCTCGAGCTGGGAATCGAACCTAGGGCACAGCAGTCGCGCTTCCGACCAATAAATCAACGAGGCAATCACACATACAAAAAGAAGCAATTCAGGAGAGACCACAGTTTCGAAACGGCTTGACCCGATCACGTGTCGTTACGATTGTTGCATTTAGTTCCGCGCGTTCTTGAGTCGTTTCGTCGTCCAATTCGAAACGGAAGTATTTTTCGCTTAAATGCATGGAATATGCGTATTGATAATTAGTATGGTCATTATCTTCTAGTTTACTTCTTACTTTATCAAATCTCTATAATTATGCAAATAAATAGGATTTAAGTCGGTCTGTGATTTCTAAATAACGGCTTTTTACTGAATGCATAATATGTATAAAAGTACTTACTCAAAATATGCTTTGTTTGTTCCGGCTAATCTCCAAAACGGCTGGACCGATTTTGACTTATAAGCAGTTAGCGGATTTTATTAGGATTAACTAAGGCTACTTTAATCCGATTCAAATAGAGAACTAATATTGCCATACTCCTCGGAAACGGCTCGACCGATTTTTATGAAATATTGTGTGTTCAGTAGGTATGAGATTAGGTCGTAACATACTTTCCACCCCCCTCCTAACCGCACCCTAGGTAAGAAAAGGTGCAATGCAACGTATGCAGGGCACAGCTAGTATTTTAATAATAGTTTCACGCGGTCAGATATAAACAATTATTGCTTAAGGCAAAAAATCACACGGTCAGACGACACGGTTGGACTGCTGCGCTGTGTGTCGCGGGTTCGATCCCCGCACGGAACAAATATTTGTATGGCCTACAGATAGTTGTTCCGGGTCTGGGTATTTGTGTATGTGAATTTAAATGTTTGTGAACGCCCCTACGATACAGGAGAAATTCCTAGTGCGGGGACATCGTTTAAAAAAAAAAAGCAATAAATAATAAAAAAAGAAAATAAATTTATTACTATATTATTTCAGGAGCCACGGTGACAGTAGTAGCTCTTCACGCCAGCTTCTTCGACGCGGAGGCGCTTCCTCAGTCCGACGACCCGGAGCAGTTCCCGATGATAGAGCAGGTGTGACACGGACACTTACCGCTGTTCTTGCCTCCCCCCGGACGCATCACACAACGCCTACATGAACCCAACTAACTCTGACCCAAAGTCTATGAATATTTTTATGGTGTTTTGACGATTTTTTTATATGTATACATTTGTGACAAGTGTTACGCTTTGAGGCCCAACCTTGTGTTTAAAACGGATCTATTATGCATTTAGTAATAGTACCCAATTGGGATTGGGCCTACCTGGCACTTGAAACTTTTCGCTACTCATTAGCTTTTGCTCTGAATATATAAAAATATTTTTTTTGTCTAATATTCATATTAACTCATGTCATTTTTGGCAAATACTCACTCATAATTATTATTAATTAAGGAGTATTTTTTAAAGAATTGTGTGGGGCTATCAGTGACATGAAAGAAAGTATTTAAAAAATGAGGCTGGAATAGATAAAATTATGTGTATTAGGCCAGTTTTGTACCATACTCTAATTAAGAAATGTGTTATTATTATAGATCACTCTTACAATATATGTAGGGCTTCTCAGTTTGTTAAGATTAGTATTTTACATTAGGGGCTATATTTTAATCACGTGAGGTATTTTAAGACACTTTGGATGACACGTTTGCTAGAGTTTTTACGTGGTCACACATTGTGATAGTGAGAGAAATTAAGTATCTAAATTGTTAAATATACTCCTCCCACATCGTGACTAATCGTATTTCACGTCTATGTATATATCCTCCTCCCCCCATTTGAACCTCACGTGGCCGATCCCTTAGCGTTAGCGAGTTTTAATCATTGCATTACAATTTGATTGATGGAGATCTAGATGTATTTAATTAGCTAGACATTTCTTTTAATATACAAAATTCGTATTTGTGTGTATTTCAATTATTTATTCCTGTTTTGTAATGCTAATGTATTTTATGTGTGTGTATCTGTAAATATTCTCTATTGTAAATAAATACTTATACCCATTACATAGTTTTTCAAAATTTACTTCCATAAATAAATCATTTCAAACAAACCACTCTTGAAATCTAACACATGTACCCCACAGTAGATGTTTTTTACACCACCTTCTTGCCCGTTCTTCTCCATTGAGTTCTACGTTTTGAAATGGGTAACTAAAGTACATTCACAGTTATTATGCCTTGTGACTGGGCTGGTCTGATACGACAGTTTAAAAGTGCCTGCAACTAGCCTGCTTGAAATAAATGCTTTGATTTTGACCTGAAGCTAGAAAGTATCCATTCATTTATGACCAGTTATTTCTTTATAGTAACCCAGTGCCAGGGGTCTCATGTTGCCCATGAGCCTCTCACTTTTCTTTACATGCCAGAAATATCTCTCAGCCACTCTCAGGTATGCTGGTTTGATTTCCTTACAATGTTTTCCTTCACCAGAGCATGTGATCATTATGCGATAGGGATGTTGACTGATTAAAAAAAAAGTGCTTCAAATTAGTCCGTCTGTTAGATTATCGAAAAATATTGGATACGTTTTTTTGTTTCATCAAATCAATAAAAAATTGACGAAGATAAAACGCGTCAAAGATTTGAGTTGGGGCTTGTGAAGTCACTTACCGGTAAAAAATGTCATACTAATGTCTTAGAATATGACGTCACACGAGTTTTCAAAGCACTGTATCGTCTTCATTGTTTTACGTGGAAAAATAAAAAAACATGTATCCAATATTTTTTTGAAATCTATCTGACGGACTAATTCGTTTTTTTTGTTAACTACCCTATTCGCAATATAAATGATTCAAAAAGATCAGAGGCATACAATAGAGGACTTGGTAGTACGACAGGCGACAGCCACACCATTAGGCTATCACTACTACGAACCAGCTAACTGCTGATGACAAGTAATCAGACTAAACTTGAACACTTTTTGATGGTTTGGCCACACCCTGGTTGCTTGCTGCATTCTTCACAGTAAAATTGACACACCCTACACACCATCACAGCATGTCTCAGTGATGGTAGCAACAATGTGTATGTTGTTATAACAGTTGACCAAAAAAAAATAAAATAAAGGTCATTTCATTTATTATGATTACAGGATAAACAGATATAAAATATAAGCATAATCTATATAAATCCATGTCCACAGCTAGCGGGCACGGAATATTATATTCTCCAGGTAAAAAGTTATATCATATTTTTTTTGTCAAAATCGATTTTATAGAAACATGAATCCCAAACATAGAGACCAGGATTAAATTATAAATAACATAATAATAAAAAGGAGTCCAGTCTAATCTCTCACATGAATATACTTTCTGCACTGTTCAATATATTCAACACTCCCTCTATGTATTTATTAGCATAACCAGATGCAACTAGATAATGCATTATTAAATTAATCTGCTCTAAGCAACAACTGAATAAAATTTAAATATAGGAACAAAGTACATTATAATTTTGTCTATATAATAATAGTCACTATGACATTCTATATTAATTCCTGGAAGACCAAAATAAAATAAAAAAGAACTATATAAAAATCTGAATTATTACAATAGAATTGAATTTAATAATAATCACAAGACTACTCCTTGGTTAATTCTAGTCAGTTCCATGTCAGCCACAAGCAGGATCTCATCCCACTTGTGAGACGGTGTGTGAGGTGGGGTTGTGATACCGAGCTTCAGTTCTTTGGTGGAAGTTGGAGTGGTGAACTCCAGTTTCCGTTTGGACCGTCCTGCAAACACATGGCAACCCGAGCTCTGCTGCTCACTGTCCAGCAATGACAAAGGTGTGATGGGGGACAGAGTTGTCATTACTGTCTTGTCACACTTCTTCATTTTGTGTGGCCCCACATATTTAAAAACTGGTTTCTTTAATATTAAATTACCTGATACTTTTTCAATGAGACCAATAGAAATAAATACATTGGCAATGTCATAGAGTCTCCTCACTTTGGACTTGTGTTGGCGGTCCTGCTGCTCCGGTGTGAGCACTGTCTTATTCTTACTGGACGTGTCTATCAACACTCTCACAGCCATCTCCAGGTTTATTAAAGTATTCTGTAGAGGAATTTCAACATGAATATTTTTTTTTGTTTTTTGGCTTAAACAACTGCTTTTAACCATATTTATGAAAATGGGACCAGTTTAATATTAGCTAGATTCTGTTCAAAAATACTCACAGGGGGTTCTACTAAAAACAGCATGAGAAATCTCTGTGCTAACACCCCCAAAGTTTTATGTTTGGGTGTTGGGGGCTTAGGAGCCTTCCCACGCAGCGCCTCTGACAACTTGAGATGCTCCCCTTGCTTCTTTAGCATCTTCAAAAACGAATTCAACCGAGATCCTCCATGCCAGAGATATGTGTTCTTTCTTTTATGAACAGCACACTGCATAGCTTCAAGTATGTTTATTATGTCATACATTCGCCGCTTCTCGACACCTAGCCGGGCTGCAGTGCTATCCAGTTGTATTTCCACTGGACCATCGCCATGAAGAGGGTACAGATTGAGGAACCTGTAATCATTTCCAATAAGATAATACATTATATTGAAATGCACGGATCTGCAGTTAAGCGTATGAACTATGTCTGTTTGTGTACCTGTCACATAATATCTGAAGGGATTTTTCTTTTCGGTGTATAGCACTCGGTGGTGGTGTGGGATATTGTAACGCGACATTAGTCAGTAACTTGAGGTTAGCAGTCGGCGACACATAGTTAGCTGAGTTTGTGACTTCAGTAAGCACACAACGCTTCGGAGTACAAGTTATGTTGTCATCTTCATACATCGTGCGATAACATTATGTAAAAATCTTATTTAACAAAATATTCGCGTACTTTTTGACAGTCAAACACAAATCTAGTTGGCTTATTTTGTCTTAAAACTGAAATGTTATCAAACCGTAGCAATAAAAAAAGACATAGTTTATGTTTTATTTAAAGTGACAAACGATGGTAAATCATTTTAATTTAAGAAAATCTATAAAAGTAACCTCACGGTAAACAATTTTGACAGTAGTAAATTGCGCGCGAGGCTCGAACTTCTGGAACTGGAAAAGTCGCTTTTTACGTTTCGTTTTTTTATGTAGCAATTGAATAAAACTATTTTTTTAAAATAAAAACAACAATTAGTTTGATAAGATATGTATTTATATTCAAAAACTCGAGGTTTTCGATCAATAACTGAACCATATCATTAACGATTTTTTCGAAATTTAATACATTAAAATGTTATGGCAAAGTTTTGCCTTGCCTGAAAAATATTTACTATTTTTTTTCCATTTTGTTCTAAAACAAAATCCTCAGTCGTGTTAAACATTTTCTGATATTATAATACAAAAACGTTGAAAATAACATTTCTCCCACACTACAAGAAACGGAAGTCTCGATGCGATAGTTTATGGGAGGATTTTTTTTTTACTTGCGTCACGTCATGGCTGGCATGAAGCTTGATTACTTTTCTTGCAAAAGTGAGCTTGGTTTTCTTTGAAAGTGGAGGTTTCTGCCAATGTTTTGTCTTTTATTTACGTTTTGACCAGTTTTGATTCACTATTCAACATGTTTGGTTATTTGCAATAAAACGAAGTGCTCGTTTGAGGATATGTATCGTTTGCTCTAGAGAAAGGTGTGATACCACAACAAAATGAACGACGGGGATTGGATCTGCACAGATGCGAATTGCGGAAATATCAATTTTGCACGCAGGGCTTCATGTTATCGATGTAATAAAGAAAGACCCGAAACTTCCAAAGTATCTAAAAAGAAACTAGGCACAGAAATAGGAAAAACTGCAGCTGAAAAGTCTCGTGGTTTATTCAATGCCGATGATTGGCAGTGCAACAAATGTGCTAACGTGAACTGGGCCCGGCGTCAAACCTGCAATGTTTGCAATGCACCTAAATACGGAGAAGTAAGTGTCTTCCTTTTTCCACTTCCGTACTAGCGTTACAATGAGATACGTAACTCGTTTGTTGTGCATGATTTTAGGTTGAAGCCCGCACCGGTTATGGTGGCGGCTATAATGAGCGTGGTGTGGTTGAATACCGCAGGCGCGAAGAATCCTCCGATGATGAATATGACGAATTTGGACGAAAAAAACGGAAACGCAAAGCGGACTCCCTAGAGAGAGAACAGCCAGAAAAGGTTTGTACTACTCCTAATTATGTACCAATACTTTTTTTTTGGTAGATATTGCCATTTCAATGCTTGCATTAGTTAAAATAACATCTCTTCCAATTCAAATATAATCACAAAATAAAACTATAAGTATTTTGGAATCATTAACACCATCTTGATATAAAATATCTGTCTTTTCATTTAAGTTCAATAATGACAGCTTTTTTGTGTAAATTTTTTCTTTTTAAACATACATTCAGGGAGTAATGGATTTTGAAGCTAAGAAGACTTGATGTTATATTATAAGTGCAATAACTTTTGATGCACATCATTATTAAAGTGGAGATTATTTTTCCTGCCTTCAGGTTGGCATCACTGAAGGAGCAGTATTCAAAAACTTGCCACCAACAGTGCCGCAGAAGGAATCAAATACAGAACATAACATGCCAGGCTTTCGGCCAAACTTGTTGATGAACACAAGTAATGCTAATGTGAAAAGAAAAGACAGTCTTAGTGACAGCTACATGTGCAAACTTCCTTCTCTCACTAAAGCAGCAGTCAGTAGACATCAGAAGATCAACAATCCCAGACAAGACTATATGTTGCCTACCAAGAAAACAAATAGTCCACAATCCAGGAAACGAATCCTAAGTACTAGTGACAGAGACCAATCAGGTTCACCAATCTATGATGTTAACTCTAAGAAATGTAAACGGGATAGTTTGATATCTCCCATACAGAAATTGTGTGATCCTGTAATGGAAAATAGTGTATCATCTACAAAAACTGAGAAGGTTTATAAATTAAGTAGAAGTAATCCAGCTGAAAATGTACAGGTCATCTACAATATTGAAGAAAGAGTTAGGTGTGCAGCTTTTTCTATTGTTTACAATAACTGCAAAATTGCTGCAGATAAATTTGAAGGATTGTATACAAAGCCAGCCCCAGATTTCCAAACAATCTTTACATGGAGACAAAGGCTTATGGCCACAGGCTGCTTAGATGATTTACATTTAGAAACAGTGAAATCTTCCCAAGGAGAGCCTACAACTAATACTGACAATACTCAAATTCAAGAGTCAACAAAAGTTTGCAGAATGCCAAATCCTGACGAAATAATCATTACTTCAGACAGTGAAGAAGAATTTAGTAAAAGTTTAGAGAAATCAGGACGAACTTATAGTACTGAAACTTTGTTTATTGGAGGCAACACAGAATTGCAAGCAGCTGGCAGTGCAGCCAGTACTGTGGATGGCAGGGGCTCGCAAGCAAGAAGTGGCTCGCAATCCACACACCCACATACTCGTTCTAATTCCCGTGACAGCCAAGATTCCAATTATCCAGATTCTGATTCAGAAAAAGGCTCAAAATCTAACAACTCCAAAAATGATTTGAAATCAACGAATGTATCAGTAAGGCAGTCACTCCATGATTCCGATTCAGAGTCAGTGTCTTACAACAGTGAAGAAGATGATTTCTTATCAAGAGTATTTGGGGACGACAGGATTAAACGGAAAGTAAAGAAAACTGCCATTGTTGCTGCTGGGCCAAAACTTAATGAATATGTGTCAAATAAAGTCAACACTTTCGAAGGATATAGTACTCTTAAAAAGTCAGAACAGTCTCCTTTGGTGACTGGCAATATATACACCAACAATTTGCGGAACATGAATACAAGAACTCGTGGAAATGTGGATATTGATGGCTGTTCCAGTGAGTATGTTCCTACCAAAATAGGTTCTACAGCTAAAAAGAACTACCAAGAGTTTAAGGACAATGTTCGTAAGAAAGGGTATTGGGCAAAGGGTAATGGATCTTCTTTAACAATCAATAAACATAATATGTCAATGAATGTTATTCATCAAACGAAAGGGATACCAAACCAAACTATTCAAGAACCAGTAGAATCTGTTGCAACTCACCAATATGCTACAGTACCGGCTAAACCTATGAAAACTCAAGCTGATGACTTTACTTCACTTGATATCAAAAATTTAACCAACACTGAGCACTACCTGCCTTTTGATAATGCTTCTGAAAACACAGATCGCATTTTTGCTGTAGTGCAATCAAACAATGCTTCAAAAAATAGTAGTATTTTGGATATTTTCAATAGCAGTGACTCTAGACAAAAGAGCCCAGAAAAGAACAATGATTTGGATAAGTATGAAAACATAAGAAGAATGTATGACAATGAGTGGGACGAAGATGATGAAGCACTCTACAAAAATACAGATTGCGAGGAACAGCCAGCAGCAGCGGGACAGGCACCCACACCAACTATTTCAAATACTACTCAAAGCCCCACTTCAGACATGCTCTACGTAACAGAGAATAATTCCCAGCCACAGGGCACTTGTAGGAACAAATCAATACCCGAGTTCATCAAAAACAAACATGATTTACTTTTAGATATGCTAAAAGATTTTAAAAATAAGGAAATTTGTGAAATGGTGTCACCATTGAAGCATGGGACACCACAGTCACAATCTGCAGAAGAAAATGATGTGTACCAGAAGTCTATACCAGAAACAATTCCAAATATTGGTTTGACTGACTTTGAACCAATTCCTGAACTACATAAAAATAGTGCTGATCCAATACCAAAACTTCTGATTAGACCTGCCCGAAAACTAGAACACACTAGTCAAAAGTCAGCAGCAGGAACTGACAGAGTTACGAAACATGCCATGGATAGATATGAGTCTAGACCAAAACAAACTGTTAAAAAAACTGATACAAGTCCAAAATATCACATGGACAGACATGCTAGAGTTCCTGAAAATTCCATGAATAGATCTGACTTGATTTCAAATCATAACAAGAATAGGCTAGAACCAATTCCTAATCTTCTCATACCTGGAATTTCTCCAATTCCAATGCAAAGCAAGAACAGTCCAAAACGCATTTGTAATCGCACCATGAACAGATCTGATTTGACACCAAACCCCTTGACCAGATCTGACTCGATTCCAAAACTTACCACACCGAATCAGGGTCTATCTCAAATAATTTCTCAATCAGAGTTGACCCAAAATCATAACCGTAATAGACCTGAAACTATTTCAAATATCCCTATGATCAGTGCTGAGGAACAATCTGTTTCTCATCATACCATGACTAGATCTGAATTAAACTCAAATCTTATGAACATACCTGATCCAATTCCTATGGAATTATCAAATGAAGTTTTACGTCTATCGGAAGGAAATTTTGATAGTGGGGATACACAAAATGCTACAAAAACTATAAGTCCATCAAAGCGCGTGCGTATCCTTGAAAATATCACAATTCAGCCAGGAAAACCTCATCAGAACAATGCCCCATCTTACCAGCAAAATACAATTCAACATTCAAGTCTAAAGATACCCCAAACAAATAATGCAAAATTAAATTCATCAGCCCCAATACTTGATGATCAAACAACTAGTACAAAATTTGTTTCATCAAGCCCAAAACTTGACATCCAAACAAACAATACAAAATTCGATTCATCAAGCTATTCATCTAGTCCAAAAATTGATGAAAAACCAGATACACCTGAGAAACCACAAGAACAGGAACAACCAGCACCCCACATAGATTTATCAGATTTATTATCTGGGATAAATACTAACAATTTACTATTAGCATTGCAAAGTCTTCAGAATATGTCACATAGTTCTTCAGCGAAGAATGATGAACAAATCACAACTGAACAACAACAACAAAGTACAGAAGAGAAGACTCAAGTTGCTGAAACAATTAATTTGACAAACGATGAGGAGTGGGAAAAAGAGTCTAATAGAGATGGGAGCATTGAAAGACAGTTGGAGGAAATGGATGGATCCCCTGGCGACGCTCCTTTTTTAAGTGATATTTTTGACCCAGGCCCAGTTATTATACCCCCCAATATAGTGAGAAAGTTAAACTTGAATATGCCAAACCCTGAAGGAGATGGAACTGACACTAATTCAAATTTAGATGAAAATACTCCAGTTATAGGGAATTTCAAAAGTTTTGCTCTCCCAAAACCTATACTGTTGAATAGGTTAAAAGTAACTATGAAAACTGCCGAAAAGCCTGTGAAAAGCTCAGGCAAAAGGGTGAAACGAAAGAATAAGGTTTGTATTAATGATTTATAAAATATTAAAATTTGGGAATTAATTGGTTTAATACGTTATTTCTGTTTTATTATATTAATTCCGCACGTTGTAAGATTAGTTAGTTAGCGAGGGTTGGCACAAAGCATCAGTGTTGTGTTCGGGGCTGTGCGGTCACGTGGCTGACGTGGATGCATGGTTGTTGCAGAGGGCGCCTTCGGCCGCGCAGGCGCCGGGCCAGCCCGAGGCTGAGGAGGACGACGACGACGAGTCGGGTGACGAGGCCGACCTCTCTAAGTATGACTTATGGGGCAGCGACGCGGAACAAGGCAACTCGTCTAAAGCGGGTGAGTGTAAATGAGTTTACTTTCCTGAGGACCAGGTTTTCAGTGAGCTTTTGTTCTATTCTGTTTTTTGAACTTTTTTGTGTTTAAGGTTTGTTCTTTTATATTGTCAATGACCTTTTTACTTTTATTTTATCTTAATAATAAGTCTGTGATTTCTAGAAAATGCGGAAAAAGCAAAAGATGGCGTGAGTGCCAAAGAGGGGGGGTCTGACAGTCAGTGTGATAAGAATAATAAGGTGTCCCCTAACAACAAGAGTAAGAGAAGGTTGGTCCTAGATGTGGGTAATTATTTAATATTATAATTTAATCACTCAGAAGGTTTTTCAAGATTGCATTTTCATTATTTGTTTATATTTTACTCTGTGATATTATGCATGTTAGTAATATACATTTGATGCCTATGTTTTGTGTCAACATGTATATATATGTAAACGTATATTCCACTGAGTGTCCAAACTAACAATAGGTATTTGGCTCGCAGGTCTAGGAGCTCTTCCTCATCATCAACCTCGTCATCGAGTTCCAGTTCTAGTCACAGTTCGACAGCTACAACCCCACAAAACAAGTGAGACTTTCATTCTATTTGTGTTCAAATCAATCAAACAATAATTTTGCTCACATCTATATTATTATAAATGTTGCAAACGCTGCCACACGGAATGATGGTAAGTTCATTCCACATTTTGTTGTCTATTCATAAAATATTACATTTGACATACTGATTTGAATGTATTCAATGAAATGAAAAAGAAGTTGAGTATTATATTATTGATTTATGTATCCGCAAGTATGATCGTCGTATTTATCGAGAAACGTTAGTCTTAGATATACCAGTATTTATGATACAATGTTGTATTTGGCAGATTCGACGATTTCAACTTGAACAGTGAACGTGAGACCTCGCCAAAGGGTCGCAAGTCGCGGTCACGCTCGAGGTCGCGGTCGCGGTCGCCGCGTTCAAGAGTGCCTCCCACACGCCGCAAGTCACGAGACAGCCGCTCTGCGGGAGAGGCCAGGTTCAGACCACCTTTTAAAGTTGCTAGAAAATAGAGGAAACACCTGAAAATATGTTGAGCAATTATTCTGCATTCATCGTAGTCACTCTGACTAGTTATATCAGCTCAAAAGAATCACGCGCATTATGTAACGTAACTCGTGATGATACTCCTTTCAATGACCACAAGCTCTACACAATTGAATTGTGAAAACGCTCATAATTACTAATCGAGTGATAGATAAAGCATGTGCAAGCAATGTCCGACCTGCGAAGATACGATATTTTCAGCATTTAGTGTCGTGAACTGACAGTGACAAAGCGTACAAAAAAAAAAGTATCTGGTAAAATGAGGCTATTCCGTACATCTCAGATCCACCTTTGAGCGATATAGTGATGTTACGTTAATACTAACATCGTGATCACCAGGAGCCACGAGTCATCGCGCGACAAGGAGTATTCGCGGGAGCGCGAACGACGCGACCGGTCGCGCGGCAACCGCGAGGAGCGCAAGGAGCGGCGCTACAGCCGCGAGGGCGGTACGCACTACAACTCGCGCGGCCGGCACCGCTAGCCGCCACGCGGGCGATACAGCCGCGGAACGTCCTAGTGCAACTGTTAGTGACGACCCATCCCTTGTCTTATGCCAAGTGAGCCTGTCGCTCGTGCGTTCCAAACGATTGCCGTACACGTATTTTTACAAGATAGTCGTCGTAACTCATGTGTTTGCAGCTGTTCTGAAAGTGATTGTACGTCGTTCAATAAGTTTTAACAGTTAACTAAACAGTGCGTGTGTAAATTAACTTTTTGCCCGACTTTCAAGAAGGGTTATGTTTTAAAGTGTGCTTTCGTTCTACGAAAATAATGCTACTGAAACTTGTCGAAAGTGTTTCTTAAGTTAGTGACGGATTTCATGTGTTTCCTTACTTATAGGTACATTGATAATAACTATTGTATATAGCCTGAGAATGTTATGAACTCCACACATGTTTAATTTAAGACTTAGTACATTGTTGTTAATTGCAAGTCCAATTGACTAAATTGGTGTATGTGAAACATTTTATGTATTTACTGTTTGTGATACTTGCTTAATATAAATTCAAAGAATAACGTCATGTGTAGCGCGCTTGGTAGAAACATCTCAAGATATATTTGTGCAATCAAACATTCTGATTATGTTCTCTACAAAGTAGGAACTTTGGTTGCTTTAAAAAGTTATCCTGATTTTGTATCCGTCATTGTAATGAAGAGTGGTTCATTATGTATTATTCATAAGGTAGATATAATACACATATTAGTTCTGGATATCCAATAATCGAAATGGCCAAATTCTAAGAGAACTCAATTTAGTATAATATAACTCAGAAAAAAATGTAAAACGAGTTGTTGGTACTTGTTTGTTATATTATATTTAGGGCTGGTTTTTGATTCGCCAGTTAACTTTTATCTGACGAATAAGTTTATCATTTTGACAGTTTTTGTATAGACAATCTGTCAAAACAGCACCTTTATTCCTCAGGTAAAACTTAACTAGCGATTGAAAAACCGGCCCTTAGAGTTTGGCATTTTTATAATAACTCGATGGGACCTGGACAAGCCCAAACATAGTATACATTTTGATGTTCATGTTTGATAATATTTATCAATAATAAATCTGTTAAGACAATAATGTTGCGATGTCTTGCTGCTTCAGATGTTACACATGCGTTCTTTTGAGTCCTGTTAACTAAGACACAAGTCGCAGGCGTCACTAAATAGTTTGCCTACCAGTACAGATACAACGATACGAAGTGCAGCGACGACTTGTATCCCGTTCTAGCTAGTCTGTCTCCGCCAACTGAGCGTAATTTACATGTTTCAAAAGCGGGTTGTCCAAATAACCGTAGATTGATGGTTTTTAAAATACTGGCCAAATTAAAACTCCTTGACTCATTTTTACCCGACTGCCAAGGGAGAGTTATATATATTGTGATTAACGTTAAAATAGTCTGGTTCCTCGTAAAATTATTTGAATAGGTTAACATTGAAAGTGTTTCGCAGTGAATGTCCGACACAGGCCGCTCCCAATAATAATAAACTGATTCGGGGCAGGGTAAATAATATTCTTATGTATATTATATTCTGTATGCTTGTAAAAAGGAAAGCGCTGTATAGCTGTAACTGGCCGTAAGATATTACGAATGTAATAAGTATTTTTATATTGAGTAATAATGATGAGAAAGACTGATTGGTACAAGGTTAAGAGCCGTGTAAATGAATTGCCTGACGCGTTGTGAGATTCGTGCAAATATACTTGGGTTATGGATGAAGAGGAACGGTACTTCAGTGTCAGCCTATGCTTACGCTATCCTTTGACGTGTGATATTTTGTTAATTTTGTAAATATAATCGCTTGTTAACTACTTAAAATGTGTCAGATAAAAACGTATATCACTGGAAATTGGGTTCATTGTCTAGATATCTATTTGTCCAGAGGTGCGCTGCTCTCAATGATATAATTTTTTTTTCAAAATGTTTCTGAGCTAGTGAAAAGACAATTTTGTTTTTTTTTTTATTTGAGTACCTAGTGATACGAATTACATCTATGCTAATATTGTATGGTAAAAGATTTACCATTAATAAAATCATATAATAAAAGTTGTGTTTAATTTTATTTAAAGACAAAACAAAAATTTACAATAAGTCTTATGAAATAAATTACAATGATTTACAATTACAAGATACAAAGACAAGTACAAGATTTATAAAGAATTTTAAAAAGTATAAAAAAGGGATAACATAATAATTATGATAGAATGCCAATATCCATTTATTTCAGTTTTTCATTTGGTAGAGGACGCCCTGAAAGAAAAAACATGAAAAACTTACGACACAGATGAACAAGTTTTCACGAGCAATTTTTATACTTTTGCAATAGGTAATAAAAAAGCAATAAATAAAGAAGATAACATTATTTTCTTGACTAGCGTAGTTTTGTCGTATTGGCTTACCGCGCGCTAGATTTGCGTGCTTATTCCGTTCGTACGGATTGAGCTGGTAGGTACGTGGTTCGCGGCTTGCGCCAAAGGTTGTGCTCCATTCAGGACGGTTTTGAACGGCAGAAAAGGATAGAAGCATGGAAAAGCGCGATTCCGTGTTGATGGATAGGGGGGTCAACCTTTATGCGCGCTGCAACGCCCGTAGTAGGTAGTTGCGAGTGTCTCAAAAGGTGCGAGAATACTAGCCTACACGCGTTTCTTCAAATGAGTAATGGGCCTGCCACACGCTCAAGCTTTACCACACTTGCCTGCGCGATTACACGGTCCACACGCGCGATGTACCGTGTGCACCGTGTAATCACGCAGGCAAGACTGGTGAAGCATGAGCGTGTGGTAGGCGCATTAGGTGTACCTACGCGCAGAGAAAATATGCTAATCTGAAACCTCCCCATAGTCGTAAAAATCGAGGAGCAGTCGAAATGCAGGCACCAAGCTAACCACTCAATTAGGTAAATCGGTGTTTATAATAGCTACTGGTTTACCAAACTTTTAGGTACGCGTGATAACAGAAATGAGAGGGATACGAAATTAGGTACGTAGGTAGGGTCTAGAGAAACCAAAGCTTACGTACCTGCTGTCGGGTCCAAACAAAGACATTCCTGAAAGTGTAAATGTCAAAATATTAATATTACTAAAAATATATATCGCCATTGCATTGTAGATGTGATGATAACATCCACCCTTTTATCATAAATGCGAAATACATATACCTACCTATATTGTGAGTGTATATTTATCACTTCGTAACCCTGAAATGACTGGAAGGGTTTGCTTGAAATTTAGTACACAGATAGACTATGAACTGTGTTGGGATAGTTTGTAGGTACTTACCTAATGATTTTATCCCGGTAGTAGGTACGATCACAATATACCTAAATATGGACAGTACGGAAACTGCCTACAAACGCTCGTAACCGCACACTCGCACAAACAATAAACTATGTATGTTATCTACACTAAGATTATAAAGAGGAAAGATTTGTATTTATTTATTTTTATGTGTGTGTATCATCATCAGCCTATAGCAGTCCACTGCTGCATCTACTGGGCGCCCAAGCTGACTTCGCAGTGCAGTGCACAGACTATATAGAGAACGTGCAGTGCTCTCAGTTGTGCGTGCCGCGCCGAAACGAGTGGTCAATTGGTCACGTAAACTCAGTAAAAAAAAAAACAAAAATATATAGCATACGATTTCTAGGCAGTGGCCTACAGTAATTTTATTTTCTTATAATTCATTTATAGACTGCTGAACCTCTTTGTCTATTTCAATGTAAATAATTTTATCGTAGGGGTACTCAGTATGATGTTCATAATGCTTGGTTGACAGCTTTGTATAGGGTCGGTTTACAGCTTGTAGGGTCGAGTGGTTAACAATTAACCAGCAGTACAGAGTGAACCATGCAAATAATTCAGAAAAGCGACGTTACCGTTTGGTGCAAACTGCAATACGTAAGTGTCTTTGAGGAGCCCCCCTCCCTCCCCAGTCGACAGCGAGCTAGCGGCGCAAGCGGCCGCGCGCGCCCTTGTTTTGTGTTTTTGTAGCGAAAATTGTATAAAAATTACGTAAGTAGAATTTCGTCTCATTTTATTTGTGTAAATAGTAGCTGAACATCAATAGGATTGATAAATTAGTTGTTTTTTTGCGCTTTTACCTATGATAGTTTCGTTAAGCGCCTCATGTTTGTGTTTTGGCTACTTAACCTCAAAATTTGTAAGTATGGGGTGGTACAGAATGAACCATTTTGACAGAGTACACAATGAACCAGTGATTCATTGAGTACCATCCTTGGTTCATTGAGAACTAACGTTGGTTCATTGCGTACCACCTTTATTAGATTGAGTATTAACCCAGATAATTTACTTTTTATACCTAGTAGTACTAGTTATTTTACGAAATCAAAAAATCTAATAAAAAAACAAAATTTCAGGATGGGCCGAACAAAGTTAGATAGATCTGCGAGGAAAAAGGATCCCATCTACCTCAAGTAATGAAGGCTGCTGTCAATTTACATCTTAACGATATGAGCTTGAGAAAGGCTGCAAAAGATAGCAACATACCATATCCAACATTAAGAAGATATGTGATAAAATATATGAAAGACAAGTCTACTTTGATGGAACCAAACTACAGCGTAAATAAAATATTGACGGAGGAGCAAGAAGCAAGTGATTCTGATGAAGATGAGATCGTTCTGAAAGACGATTTTCCACCACTTAAACGTAGTCCCCGTGAAAATGACTTTGTTGTTATACTTTTTAAAACAAAAAATGAAAAAGTCTATTACGTCGGTAAAACTCTGGAAATTTTAGATGATGAAGAAGATTGTGATTTTTATGTCTCATACTTAAAATTAAAAAGTAAGATTCAACAGAAATTTACCGATCCAAAGGAACCTGATACGGCTGGTGTTAATATTGCGGAAATTAAATATATTCTGCCAGTTCCTAAAATTGAAAATTCAAGCAATCGACGTCAAACTACCTACAGATTTCCTGTTGATATATCTCTTTTAAATATGCGTTATTAAAGTTTAATTTTTAGGTTTTTTTTGACTGAAAGAAAATAATTATGGTGTTACTTAAATACGAACATAATGACTGATTAGGATTACTTCAGAAACTTGATTGTAAACAAGATCTCATTTAGATTTAGGGATTTGTTAATTAATGATTAAGAAAATAATGTTATGAATGTTACTACTACCTACTTATAAACTTTTTGTCAGTGGATTAGTACCTACGTAAAAACCTAAAAACTATCGTTGTTTTTATTAATGTTTACGATATTAGGTACCTCTTTTAAACAAAAATATCGCTTTTTGATTGTAACTACAAATAAATAGGTACTCTATAAAGATTAGTGAGTTTTATTTAACAACATTTATTAAAATCCAATAGTTTTAATGCTTTAGTTATTGGCATGGTTCATTGTTTGCACACACGGTTCACTGTGTACCAGCCCCCGGTTCATTGAGTACCATTGAGTGTACACAGTGAATCATTTCCCGATAAATAAAAAAAAATAAAAACATTAGATGCTATGGTACTTTAACAAAAATGAAGTATTACATAATGTAGCCAGTTATATTATCTACAATTACAAGTAAAAAGTATATACTTAGGGCCCTTAGGAGTAGAGTTACAGCTCTTGAAAATTTAGGTGGTTCATTGTCGACCATCTTACCCTATATTTTATTAGGAAATTTGCAGATTGACATTGGCGGCTATGGAATCTTGGACCAATTAAGACAAAAATTGCTAGTTTCGATAAAAGAATTATTATTCCTTGTTCGTAACTAGTAAATTTTCATATTTTTGCAAAAATTCCTTGTACGTAACCGTGGTTTCGTACAAAGACAAATATATCCTCCATCGAAACTAGTTACGTACAAGGACAAATCATTCCTTCATCGAAACCAGTTACGAAACTACGGTTTCGTAGACGGCCGAAACCAATTTTATAAGCACGTATTACGTGTTTCGTATTTTTTCTAAATATTCACATCTGGAAGTCATCACCTCATGTTGATGAGCTGATGATGGAAGGTATAACTCCTTATCGGTTAGGAGTTGGAGGATAATTCTTTAATAAAATATTATGGGGACGTATAAATGGTTGTATTCTTTCAGGGTATTTAAGTGAGCTGACTATGGAAAGTACTACTCCTCAAAGGTTAGGAGTTAAAAGCAATAATAAGGGAATCTTGAAGGTTAAGGGTTAGGTTTCTTGGTTGAATGTTAAATGCATCGTAACTGTTTGTATAGGATATTGCAACTAAAAATGGAAAAATAAAAATACTTAAAAAAAGTGCACTGCGGCCAGGGATAGCGCGCACTTGTGCCGCGTGCGACGCAATGACAAAGTTAAAAATCTATGTTCTATAAAAGGGACAACCCTATGACTTCAATTGAGCGTAGGTAGTTATCGCATCAACTAGGCTTAGTTTCGGTACTGTCCATATTTATACTGTGGTACGATCTTCTGGAATAATTTTCGATCAACAGAGCGGGGGAGGGGTCGGCGGGTAATAGTTAATAACTATAAAACTTACAGCGGCTATTTCTATAGTCTTTGGTGGTTGGCTTTTGTCCTTGTCCTGCTTCTTGACTGGAGACCTCGGCGTACATACCGCAGCGCCCTCTACCGCGCCCCCTATAACAATAAGTTAGTTATTTAAAATGTTCAATCAAATTTGAACTTTTGCCACTGAGCCTTAACGTGTTGAAAATCCAGCTGTTAATTTATTTAGGCACCCATTTGGACGGCTAATATTAGTAAAAACATCTAAACTAAAATAGTGCGCACCTGGACCAACGCTGGCGCCTTCCGAAGTGCTGATTTTATAGAGCTGAAATAATGGAAAGTAAAAACTTCATTAATCCACATAAATCAGAATACAATATTTTAGAGCTTGTCAACAATATCGATCGTATGTGTTTGACACTGTAGGTATGTATAGGTATTCGTAACAAATGATTGTTAACTGTTCGACTTATAAATGAAGAATTAGGATTGAGCACATTAATAAAAAAAGGAATAGAGAATACCCAAGTAAAGCAAACCCAAGGTACTTAAAACAGTCTTACCCTCCCGTCATCACCAGCTGCGAATCCTGAAGACAGTGGGAGCACCTCCGGCCCCCACTGCTTTATGAAGTGTCCGAGACGTGCCACGCGTTGCGCGGGCGTCGTCGTAGTGTGCGACCCGCCACAGTAGCGGTTGCACAAATGCTTGCCCGTGGCTGATCTGTATGCAGGCGATAAAGAAGATCATGAGGCATGTAAATAGCCTGCACCTTTTTGAAGGTTGTTTTCCGGAACAAACCAAAATTTGAGTAAAGAGCCTATGTAATGGCGGACTTCAAAATAAAACCAATTTCCGTATATTTACCTGACTTTGTGTGGTTTGCTGGGCTGCATCTGTTGTTGAACGTGTTCCCAGTCGTGCATGTTACGCTGCGGTAACGCGTTCGCTTGATTCTTGCGGATTGCGTCTAAGAGAAAACACAGATGAGGCAGGGATGAGATGAGGCTCAAAATCAGCACTTTAAAAACTTCAAAATTACTTAAGAAATCCCCAAAACGTTTTTCATCCTTTGAACTGGGTTGAAACAATTGCCTCCTTGGTCTACTGGTCGTAATAGCGGCTGCCGACTATGAAGTCCTGGGTTGGACGCCCTGGGTCGAGCAAATTGTTACTTATTGGGATTTTTCCATTAGGAATATATCAGTAGTAGTCACGGAGTCTGCAGGTATTTGTGTCTCGTTGATGGCAATAGGTGCAATATAATACATGGGACTTAAACATGACTGCTGAAATGTGGGTGTACCTACCTAACCTATTGGGTACACCTCTGCCTTACAGGCGTGACGTTATAACTGGGGTGAAGAAATGGCGAAACAAACTCCTCAGCACCACATTTTTAACTTCAATTTGTAGAAAGTAAGTACAGTTCTAAGCAACCCAATTCAATTTATAGAATTCAATGAAATATAGGAAATAGTGGAAACGGTGTGGTTTCTGCTGCGATCTCCTAAACAATTGATCAATAAAATCGATTAACGAACCATCTGTCTGGTATATTATACCCTAGGATCATCTGATCAAATCTTAACTTCAGGATCTTGACGAAATATTGAAATAGTCACAATAGTAGATATAAACTTACCTAGTTCATAACTGAGATAGGGTTTCATAGATAAGTGGGCTGGCAGTGGCTTAGGGGGTTGCGGTGGGAGCGCCTCCATCTGCATCACAGCGTTTGCATCACACGAAATGCAGTTGACATCCCTGAAGAAACACAAGCACACAAGTAGACGTAAGTTGGGCGACAAGTTGTGTGTATCTTGTAAGTAGACTTGTGAAGACCTGGGTACTATGATGTCTTAGAACAGTCCTAACTTATTCAGTATTCTAAATCCAGTGTGGACAATAGATGGCGCTAGACACCCTGTATAGTTCTGTTATGTTTCCACATTGTCATAAGGTTAAGATAAGGACTGTTTTAAGACGTCATAAGTAGTAGGGGTCCTGCAGGGCTATTGCGTATCTCTGTTGACAGATTTATTGATTATCACTTTGGCTCTGTGTGCTTTGATTAACTATCAAATGGTTCCATTTTGTACTAAACCATAACCAATTTGACAGTTAATCCATGGGCAATATGATAGCCACTGACATTTAAGAGATACGCAATAGCCCTGCTGAACTCTTCTTTGTACATGTCAGCACAGCAAGCGACCCGAAATTGACAAATTTTCCCAATGAATCTTGAACCAAATTCTTTTGCGATAAAGTTGAAAATCTATTGATGATTAATTAGCTTAATGTGCGGGCGTCTGTACGCAGTCTGCAAATCACAGGTAATGTTAAGTGTTTGGTAGAGTAGGATAGGAATGTTTGTACATTTTCCCTCAACATTGTCATCGTGGTTCTTCTCTTGTCTATAGAAGGGAGGAACCACCGACTAGCTAGACGGTTGTCTGGTGCGTTACTTTGTCCTGCAGTTGTGGTGCGTATGATGCCCATCCAAGCTATTATATAATTCTTATTATATAAGGATACCAATCGCAACAGTAGACTCTGTAACCTCTTTTACGCCAAAAAAATAAAAAATAAAATGATGTATTTCTTACGCTCTTTCATTTGATACAGGAGAAAATGCAACAAGAGTGGGGACGCTTTTTGCCAATGTTCTTTGTGCCTACGACACTAGGGGCCCACAGGGAACATGAGAATGTTCACAATTTAGTAAGTAGTTGAAATGTTTGTATGTTGAATAGACAAGGGTCCGTGGTTAGTTTCGGATTTGGGCCAGGCGCCAAAAGATTATTGTACGGCTATAGCTGTATTTATGTGTGCTACAAAAGGCAAGGCACCTCAGCAGTCTCCTCTTGGTGCCCGCAGCCTCTGCCTCGCGGCGCAGCGCGGCCATCTGCCGCAAGTTGTCCTGCAGCTGCTTCAGTTTGTTGTTGAAGAAGACTTTCACCGGCGACAGCTCTATCTTGTCCAGTTTCTGTTCGATCTCGCGCTGGATATCATCCAACGCTTGTTGCCATAGAGATTCCTAAAGGTCATTGGAGGTTAAGCGTGGTTAATCTAAAACAACAGTAGTTACAGTAAAATAACAACGGAAGCCTTAAATGGGTAGGTATTATATTGACCATAATAATAAACGGCACACACGAAAACACGCTATGCAACCTTATGCACCAAGCCCTAAGAATAGTAGAAGACTGGTGCAAGGAGCACAAACTAGCAGTGAACCCTACCAAAACGGAACTCGTTCTCTTCACAAAGAAAAGGAAGCTAGCAACGTTACATTTGCCAAGCTTCTTTGGGACATCCCTAAGCCTATCAACTGAAACCAAATACCTGGGTATATTTTTGGACAAACAGCTGAACTGGGCAAAACACACTGATTACATCATCACGAAAGCTAGTATAGCCCTATGGCAATGTAACAGACTCCTCGGGAGAAATTGGGGCATAAGTCCCAAAATCACCTACTGGCTATACACCACAGTTATCCGACCAATCATTACATACGGCTCTTTGGTTTTGTGGCCCAGGACCATCCTAAGTACAACCCAAAAGGATCTCGAGAAACTACAAAGATTTGCCTGCGTAGCAATCACCGGCAGCATGAGAACTTCCCCGACTGCCGCCTTACAGGTGATGCTGGGCCTACCTCCCCTACACCTCGTCGTAAGAGAGGAAGCGGCCATAGCGACTTTCAGACTCGAAGTATCCGGCACCCTAAGAAATGATTCTAGAATCAAACACACACGCATCAAAGAAGGTGTAATCAAAGAACAACCGATGATGGCATCACCCATCGACAGAACCCTGAAGACCTACTGCTTCCAAAAACACTACAACATAGAGCTCATAGAGGAGTGGTGTGACTACTCAGGTACAAGAGAGCTAAGGATTTACACTGATGGATCAAAAACCGAAGATGGGGCAGGCGTCGGGGTGTTCTCCGACGACCTAAACATTAAGATATCCAAACTACTTAGAACGCTCAACTCTGTTTATCAAGCAGAGTGTGTAGGTATTATCCAAGCGGCACACGCTATAGAGGCCAGGGAGGTTACGGATACTAATATTCGAATACTCTCCGACAGTGCCTCAGTCCTTCAATCCCTAAAGAGCAATCAGATCACGTCGAGACTGATACTAGAATGCCACAAGGCCCTAGAACATGCACGGTAACACTACAATGGATTAGAGGTCACAGTGGATCACTTGGAAACGATGCGGCTGACGAACTTGCCAGAAGAGGATCCAGCACAAAACCGTACGGACCCGAACCCATTGTGCCCATCCCTTTCAAGCAGCTAAGAAGCTGGTTAAAAGACCACACTCGCACACAAGCGGAGGAATGGTGGGCCTCGACACCAGGATGTAGGCAATCCAAGGATGCTATGCCATCCCTGGATACAAAGCTGACCAGGCGCCTTCTGCGCCTGGACAGAGACAGCCTGCGTCTGGTGGCGGGGACCATCACTGGACACTGTTCACTAAATAAACACTTCCACAACCTAGGTATCACTGACAGCCCCCTGTGCAGAGCATGCATGGAGGCAGAGGAAACGGTGGCGCATGTGCTCCTTGAGTGTACAGGCGTTACCAAGATCCGTGAGGAGACCCTTGGAACACCAAGATCCCTTGCGGATGCCCTGAGGAGACCGGGAAGTCTGATCTGCTTCTGGAGGGAGGTGGGCTGGTTGGAGTAATCGGCCACCATGGCTCACGCACAATGATCCACTTTAAGGACTAAGTGCGGAAACCTGAACCCCATAAAGAAGAAGGTATTATATTATTCGATCCGAATCTTTATTTTTTTTTTTTTTTTGGTGGGGGTAAAATCATCGAATAACCCCTCCCGCTCTTGGGCAGAGCGAAAGGGAGTGTCAGACTTTTACTGACTAAAAACCACCCATGTTCCTTCTTCGCCCTCTATGTCGAGGCCGCGATAACCGGTCGACTACGCGCGGGTCGATCCGAATCTTGGCTGATGATGATGCTTCTGTTGATGACGATTAAAATAAAAAATGAATCGAGGGAGGTATGTACAGTTTATGATCACGGATAATCTGCCATGCCTCAATGAGTTCGTGTAAAGAGCGTCATACATTGACCTTTCACAATGTGATATTTAGACGTGTGTCCCATACAAATACCGGAACGAATTAAAGGTATCGGTGAACCTTGTTAAACGGAACTTCAATTATTTGTACCTATCTATATTGAACGACTTCTAAAAAACCACATTATCCTCATACTGCGGATTGTAGCACTATTTTTCGGAATTGCAGTACTGGGTACCTCTAATTATTGGCTTTCTAAGTAACTTTCTGATGGACCAGCGTTATCATAACTTATCATGTAATTATTTACCATTCATAGGCTTCATGTAGGCAAAAAAGGACGTGTCTCATGAGATAATGGAAGAAGAGAAGTATGGAAAGAGAAGACATGATGCATGAATTAGGATAGGTAAGGGCAAGAGAATGTTGATGAGGGATGATGTTGGTTTATACTTATTGATTGCGCTCATCGCAGCTAAGACTTGGCAGTCATCAATATTGTATTTTAATCCTGAAAAGAGTGCAGGATACTCGTAGTTCTATTAGCGCATGGAGTCAGAACGACTGCCGACATCTTGGTTTTTAAATATTATTTCACAGAATGCAATGCATAAAATCAACCGCGCCTTCGTGACAAAGTCCAAGCGACAAAACAACAACGCTGCACTGCTAAGACACCAGTAATGACGAACCTGCACGTTCAGTTTTCCAAGGGCATGTTCCAATCCCTTGGAGAGGTCATCACACGCGTTCTCAAATTGGTCGTGGGACACCTTCCGCGCCAGCATGCGGAGGTCAGCCTTGTCTGCTAGAGCTTCCACCATATCTTCGCGATCCAGTTTGATCACCTTCAGTAGTTCGATTTGTTCCAAAACAGCCTGAATACATCATGTTAGCTTTATTTTGAGTACTTACAGGTAGATGGCCGAAACATTTTCGCGATTTCTTATATTTTTATATTCAAATCAATACTTACCATGGGTAAAGAATTTACCATTAATTTATTTATTTTTAATACTCTTTTTGCGTTAGTTCGTTGGAAGGATATGTTCTGAAGCAAAGTAAGAAGCTGCATAAAAAGCCTTGTGGCGTATGCTTACGTCGATATTATTCTGCCTAGCCTCCTTTTCAGCGGCGAGATTAAGCGCGGTCTCGTGGACTTGTTCCAGCTGAACCTTCATGGATTGCACTATTTCGAATAGGTTCATCAAACCTGTACAATTCAGAAGTAAAAAGTATTATACAACCTATCGATTGTCTATCATGAATTTAGTGAAGTATTATAAGAAGATTGGTGTTAAGAAGATATCTCCTGAAATCAGAAGTATTCAAAATTACACGAACTAATCGGAGCGATAAAGTGATTCGGAACTTAGATGAATCATCTTACACGGGCAGGTAATTAAATCTGGTCACTGCCGTGCCCCCGCCAAGTCGAGCAATAAAGGGGCATAGCCGTACCATCCTTTTCTCGAACCAGTTCAGGCCATTTTCGACCTCCTATAACTTCGTTGTGGATAAAACTAGAAGCCTGAATTTAGTAAACAATTAGGCATTGTATAAACACGGTATATTTAAATTTTCATTCAATTTAAACCAGTAGTTTAAGAATTATAACTAATTAAAGTTCCTTAGTTTTGTCACTCACTGACACTACAATTAGTGTTTAGTGTATAAACCATGGAAAAACTAAAAAAGTATACAATTTCAGTCTAGTTTTCTAGATATACTAACTGCATAAATACCTTTGTAATCCCATATAATTGTATAGGATTACAAAGTTAAACTTACATTTTCAGGGAATGAATTTTACGAGTTATTAAATTAAACATACGTCCTAGTTTCTGATTGATCTGAAATTCTGCACGTATATGTATATCGCCTATTAATGCAATGTTATGATGACATGGAATTGATCTGATGATGGAGCTGGAAGTTGGCCATAGGAACTCCATTTTAGAATATCATAGCCCCATCGAGTTTGGACTCGTTTGATTCGTCTTGTCGAGTAGTTTGTCTTTAGATGATGTTCAGGGTTCTAAATAGTTCTGATGATGGAGCTGGAAGGTGGCCATAGGAATTCCGTTATAAAACCACATAACCCCATCGAGTTTGAGCTCATTTGATTTGATTTGTCTTGATGAGTACTCGGTCTTTAGTTGGTAACCAGGATCTGATGATGGAGCTGGAAGGTGGCCACTACTTTTTACGGTAAAAGTGAGTTGCGGCGCGGCTTGGCTTTTTTTACAAGTTTTGTTTTTGGTGGGTAATATATACTTAATAGGGGCCGTGCAACCAGTCGATCAAAGTATTGGATTACTTATTTATATTTATAAGTGAAAAATATGATACATTATGGAATACGTACGTACCTACAATGGTACAAACATACCTGCCTATATATACGAACTTATGTGACAAAAGCACTTCCTACATGCTGCTGTATACCTTGTAGGTCCTGAATTAGATCTGGCGATAGCTTCCCGGCTCCAAACTCGCTTGTAAAATCAGCAATTTGTTTTGACATATACTCGAGTTGATCTTGGAATGATGTAAACTGAAACAGTATTAGACAAAAACAATAGTTGGTCGTTTTTCCTCCATGGGCTCTCAGCGGAGGCTAGTCATCGGCGCCGATAATATTAATAGAGCACCAGAGAGTACGTATATTTTGCATAATATTGCATAATAAAGGGTGTAAAAGTACCCTTAACGCAAACGAAGGGCATTTGTTCTTCCCACCACTGCGATATTTTTTTGGTCCTAGACCATACCTGGGAACCGCCTAGTTACGGAGATATTGGTGATCAAAGTTACAAATTTTACACAGCTTTTTTTGTAAATACTAGTTCTTCAGGTTATAACTTTACTTAAATTACCTTCATAACCCGTTTACTATT
Source organism: Diarsia rubi (assembly GCA_932274075.1). Taxonomy (NCBI): domain Eukaryota; kingdom Metazoa; phylum Arthropoda; class Insecta; order Lepidoptera; family Noctuidae; genus Diarsia; species Diarsia rubi. The sequence goes on from OW026414.1 coordinate 9,631,848, forward strand.
TAAAGCATCCACTAGCACAATGTTTTAAGAGTGCTATATACATTGAGTTTTACCGTAAAATGTGATATTTGACCCCAAAAAAAAAGTTGTTTCCCAGCAAAAAAATTTGCGTAGGGGTACTTACTGCCGCACTCAGAGAGGCCATCACTTAGTAATAGTTTTGACAGTTTTGTCATACAAAAATATGTTAAACCTTTACTAAGTTACGGCTTAAGTAATCAATAAATATCTCTGAGTACGGCAGTTAGTTTGATGTACCTAATGCTTGGTTGACGTGTGTGTGAAGGGTTAATTTACACCCTGTATAAGTACTCATACTGTGTGCATATTACAGTAAACAGTAAAGGTTTGACATATCTTTGTATGAGAAAACTGTCAAAACCATTACTAAGTAATGGCCTAAGTAATTATTAAAGCTCTCTGAGTGCGGCAGTTTGTCCGACCTTTGTTTGTTTTATGGAGGGTGGGAAATTATCAAATGATAACGACTCCTCTCGCTTGGGGGTAGAGCGGTAGGGAGTGTCAGACTTCTACTGACTAAAAACCACCCATGTTTCTTCTTAGCCTTATGTGCCGCGGCCGCGGTAACTCTTTCGAACAACCTGCAGCCCCGACGGGCGTCGGCCCTTCCATTTAGCTGACATCTCATTCGAGGCGCGCGTGGAACACGAACACGCCGTCAACACGGCCTGTCGTCGTCATAAGACGGACGGACTCATTACTCACCGTCCACAGGCCCGCGCCTACGGAGGCCGGAAGCCATACTTTGCCCGACCTCAGGATTGAACACGTGAAGTAGGAACCTGAGCTTTGCGTCCGCTAGAACAACTGGACAATAGATTAGTTCACTTAGCTCAACGTCCATCCTGGTGCTAAAGATCGAACAACAGAATACCATTTTTAAGTACCGTGCATACAGTCCAAAAATCGGTAAGTAGGTAGGTACGGTCTGTATATTTTTTAATGGGATAAGCCCACTACGCTATTTCTAAACGAACAACATCAATAGTGGCGACCACCTGAAAAGCGCCGAGACAATGAAGCTCGAGGAAGTCCCAGTAACAACTAACAATTTAACTGTCTTGGATCCCGCAACGAAATTAATCATAAAATGATACCGGAGGAGTAGGAAAAACATAATTTTCACTTCCCTCAATATCAGAAGGAGACGGAACAGAACAGAACAAGGTCAATAGGTACGAAGGGACGTATAGCACTGGTCCACTGGGATAAGCCCAGTTGCAGTTGCGTAGCACCACGATCACAGTCTACATTAGAGTAACATTAAATTTGAATCACTACATCCAGGGGGTCTAAAATGGCCACTTAAGCAGATCATAATATGAATTGCGTTTAAAAGCGTAAAAGAGATCTATTATAATAGTAATGCGTCTGTAAACATTTTGAAAAATTGATTATAATAGGAAAATAATATGAATTCTTTTTAAATTCGTAAAATGTTCACAGACGCAGTTACTATGATAAAAAGTCCATTTTACAATTTTTAACGCTATGGATTAATTGTCAAATTGGTTATGGTTTAGTACAAAATGGAACCATTTGACAGTAATTGATAGGCACTAAAGGTTAGCCACTGTCATGTAAAAGATACGCAATAGCCCTGCTGGTCCTATAAAGTTTGACGACACGGTTGGCGCAGTGGCTCAGGCAATGGACTGCTGCGCTGCGTGTCGCGGGTTTGATCCCCGCACGGAACAAATATTTGTATGGCCTACAGATAGTTGTTTTGGGTCTGGGTATTTGTATATGTGAGTTTAAATGTTTGTGAACGCACCCACGATACAGGAGAAATTCCTAGTGTGGGGCAACGTTTTATTAAAAAAAAAAAAAAAGAAAAAAGTTGAGTGAGTGAGTGTACCTAGTGTGGTGTGAGTGTGTGGAGTGGTGAGAAGTGGAGTGGAGTGAGTGGAGTGAGGGTCGGTCAATGAATCTTCATAAAACCTTTGGACTGCATCGTTAAAAGACCAAATAAATTTTCTAAAAAATTTGTACGTTCATTTCTTTTTTTTTTGATTAACACAATTTACTGAAAAAACTGAGGGACCATTTATTTACTACCGAAACCTATTTTACTACCGAAAAGAAACTTCGTCAGTATCAAGTTTTGCAAAGTTGCGAGGAGAATACCTGGTTCTTAATGATTCCCTCTGTCTTCTTGTTACCGTCACAGCACTTCCTCAGATCAATCTCCATCTGTGCCAATCGTTGCTGCAAATGGGTTAGTTGCTGGACTAACATGTCTGGTGGGGCTAATTGGGGCTGCACGGCTGGCGGGGCTAATTGGGGTTGCACTGCTGGTGGGGCTAATTGGGGATGCTGTGATGGTTGGGATAGCTGGATTATCGGTGCGGTGCTTTGCTGGGTGCGAGACACTATAAAAATAATGGTTTCGATTAGGATACGATTTTGGTCGATTTCATAAAATCGCCCTGTCCTATTTTTAATAGACTTCCAATAAGGAGGAGGATTCTCAATTTGGTTATATTAATGAATCGAATCAAAAAAATCTGTTTTAGGTAGGTATATGAAATGATAAGATTTCCATTTGATTCCATAAAAATCATCAGAATTAGTGCAGTATTTTTTTTACATTAACTTCATTAGTCACAACCATCGATCACTAATAAAAAACTAGATACACAATCCCATACAAAAGTTCTCTAAAAACTGTCGCCAAATGTTTAGGCCTAATACTAGTTGAAATAAATATACATTAATGTAAATTCAACCTTAAACACATTGCCTAAAGTTGTATTCACAAAGCTACGTACAAAAAGCAATAAATTTTTACGACCGGTACTCGTTGGTCAACCAAATTCAACCTTACACGCATGTTTTAAGGTCAGAATTACAAAGTGTCAATAAAAAGCAATAAAAATTAACGACCGAGCCTCGTCGCTTGGACAAGGAATGAATGGAGTCGAACTGCCCTATATTTTTTGTTATTGAAATTGAAATTTTTAAATTTTGTTCGACTTGTTTTAAAAAATTGGTTTACTTAATAAAACAAATTCTATTCTATTCTATGGTGTTTAGGTGTAATGGTTATAATTTACCTGAATTAAAATATGTTTTTGGATAGGGCACCTCATTCATTTAGTAATGAAAGTAATTTAAACAGTCATCATTATTTATTTATTCAAAAATTTAAAAGATATTGCTTGACAAACAACCTAAATCTAAATTCAATAGTTGCTAAATATAAAAAGTAAGTAAAGAAAGATCGTGTAAAATCTAAGAAATTTATTAAAAATTAAATAAAACTTGAATTCAGACTATAAGGTCCATAATTTTGTTAGTATTTTGGTGTTAGTAACAATGGTGCTTAAATAGTTATGTTTGTATTGTTAGTTTTATTGTCCACATTTATTGACGTAATGTTCATACTAAAGAGATGTTACAAAAAAAAAAGAATAGGACTGAATTATTATGTTAAATAATAATTCTCATTAAATAATTTAAAAAAACAATCATAAATGAATAAAAAAAAAAAAACAATAGCGTCTCCAACAAATGGAACAGAATCAACACACTTAACTCGAACAATTTAAGTGGGCATGCGATAGTATGATTAAGTACGTTTAGTAAGGGTCTTTACAATTGAGATGCCATAGAACTCCTAATATGCAATACGACTTATTAAAATAAAATGTTTTTACAATGATTTCTTGATAAAATATCAGTATTTACAATACAGTGATAACAATTAAATAATGATAATATTAATACTTACCGAAAATATGAAATTCCATCCTTTTTTAGGGTCCTGGATGTGTGATTTTTACAATTTTTAAACGAGCACTGAGACATGTTTACCGTCGGAGCGTTCAAATGCTACTAGACTAAAAGAGCACCCAAATGTTCGAGTGGGCGCTCATTCGGTGAGGACATTTTTTTGTCACCGATTGTGTATCTAGTTTTTTATTAGTGATCGATGGTCACAACTCTCATTACTCCGTTATTTTATGAATCGATTATAATGAAAGGATATTATACTTTCAGCAGGGCTATTGCGTATCTTTTAAATGACAGTGGCTAACCTATAGTGCCTTTCAATCACTGTCAAATGGTTCCATTTTGTACTAAACCATAACCAATTTGACAGTTAATCCATAGACAATATGATAGCCACTGTGATTTAAAAGATACGCAACAGCCCTGCTGATTGGTCCATTTTTTTCGGGTGGAAAATCATCGAATAACCCCTCCCGCTCTTGGGCAGAGCGAAAGGGAGTGTCAGACTTCTACTGACTAAAAACCACCCATGTTCCTTCTTAGCCCTCTATGTCGAGGCCGCGATAACTAGTGTACAACCCGCGGCCCCGGCACGGTCGTCGGCCCTTTCTTTCGGGGCCCTCCCATGTTGCTGACATCTCTTAGAGTCGCGCGTGGAACACGAACGCGCCGTCGACACGGCCTGTTTTCGTCGTAAGACGGACGGACGGCGAGTTAGCCCATCACTCACCGTCCACAGGCCCGCGTCTACGGTGGCCGGAGGTCATCGCGTGACCCCCGACGCCCGGAGCGCCTCCTGCGGCGGCTGGGACGAGAGGTTCTCTCCCTCTCGCGATCCGCCACCTCCTTCGCTATTCTGATTGGCCCTAAAGTTGTAATATTTCTGTAGTTCAATTCTGTAGTTTTGTTTCTATAACACGTCCATTGCCACATCACGCGACGTCGCGTCGCCTCGTCGCCGCCGAAGCCTATACTTACGCAGTATACTACAACTAAAAAGGGTAAAATACATTTTTTTTTTGCAAAACAAAAGCAACCGACTTCTTAAAAAAAAACGAAAGTAGTGTAAAATAAGTTTACTTTTACTGAATGTATTTGTTATTTGTTTATTTGTTTTGCTGAACGCATATAAAAGTATAAAAGTACGGTAAACTTTATTTGTGTATGTGTCTGTCGGTCTATCTGGACGTATGTTTATTCCGCCTAATCTCCGAAACGGCTGAGCCGATTTTGACAGGTTAACATTTTTCTTCGTATGAGTTCGATAGTGTCGCGCGGTGTCCAACTTGTAACCTTTTTCGGGACAAAATAATATAAGTGTACAAAATATTGGAATTGATTCTATTACTTATTCTGAACAAACTTCAGGTTTCGCAATTTATACTAAAAATAATGTTGTATTTTTGCAAAGGTAAGTTTTCTTACATGCCATCACCGGTGGTGCCATTACCGATGGTGCTAGTACTATCTCCGACCTTGGAGGCGGTGGAGGTGGCTCTGGAAAAGTAGATATTTTTGAATTAGTTACCTATTGCAGTAGCAACATATTATGCTGCGTTTTCAATAGTGCGTTAGTATATTTTATCGTAATTGTAAATAATTTATCACCCTAAGGTCGAATGGCAGTTGCACGGTTGCAAGTCATACTTAAAATAACGTAACTTTGATATGGATATCAACTATTATTAAAAGAGTTTTTTTTTGAGTTTTAAAGGGTGTAAAAGTACCCTTAACGAAGCCGAAAGGTACTTGTTCTCACTGCGATCTTGTTTTTGTTTTAGACTTCTAGATTATACCTGGGAACCCCCTAGTTACGGAGATATTGGGGGTGAAAGTTGCAAATTTTTCACAGCTGTTTTTTTAAGGTTAAATAACTATACTGAAATTGACTCCATGTCCCTTTTACAATTCAAAGCATCCACTAGCACAATGTTTTAAGAGACCTACATTGAGTTTTAGTGTACAATGTGATTTTTCAGCCCATAAAAAACAAAAAAGTCTCTGGCATAAAGTAAGCTTATTTACAATTTTGTCTACTATCTTCAACAGGGATCCTATATATCCACGGGGCTCTATGCTGCAGCTAGGGTTGCCAACTTTTTTTGCAAGTAATAAAATATAATTAGGTTGGAGAACGAAAATTAACAGTTTTACAATAAACTGAACAGTTTAACTGAACTGAACTTCATATTTCTGGGTGCTTCTAGCACAATTTAGCAATTTAGTATCATTTTTGAAGGTTTCATAAGTTTCACTACAAGTGAAATGAAAAGGAGGTTCTTCTTTATTAAGTTTATGGAAGATTTATTTCTGTCGGCCCGCCACTTTGCATTTATGAAAGAAAAAACAAAGATGTAAGTGATGTTTAAAACAAGTATGTTTTATATTGTTATTTTGTCCGACATTAAAAAGTATAATGTACTGAAAAACAGTATAATACTGTTTTTAACAGTATAGTTGGGAACCCTAGCTGCAGCCCAAAAAGCCCGTATAGATTCACCACAGGGGTACTAAGTTTGATGTACATAATGCTTGGTTGACGGCATTGGGAAGGGTACGTTTAGTTTATTTATTATTAATTATAAAAATTACATGTCAACACAAACCATTCTCCGCTACAACGAGCATCAAACACAAAAATAATTAATTAAATACAGGAAAAGTAATAATAATTAATCAGGTCATAATAATAATCGAGATAGATTTACACCCTTCCTGGAAGTGAAACTGGCCTAAGTAGTCCCTACAGAGTTTAAATATAATACAAGGACAGTTTTTTCTGGTTTTGTGACCACTGACTGAATGGGCAACTCCATTCTACCGTCTCCCACGAATATACCCATGTTTTTCTCGCCCATGAGCATTTCAGCTTCTAAAATCAAGGAATGAATGTTTCAACTGAACTAACCAAACTCAGGATTGACTTCCATCAAGGCTTCATTGACATTTTTAGCGAGGTTGTCCAGGTCGTCTCTAATACCCTCCAAGTAGCCCAGCACCTGCCCGAGTTGGTCTTTAGTTGCACAGTAGTCCAGCACCTGCCCCAGCTCATCTTTAGTTGCCAAGTGGTCTAGGACCACCGTACTTGGTGGTGGCGTAACCGTCGGAGCAATCACAGTCTGCGCAGGCGCAGCCACACTCTGCGTTTTGGTACTAAAACAGAATGAATCACAGAGCTTTGAGTAAACTGTTAGAATAAGTTCGGTACTTTAGAGTCACAGCCGCGTTATTTGAGGGGCTCATCACTAAACAACAGTATGGGTGCCGAGGCAGGTGACTCCGAAGGCAGGATATGCAGTTGTTACCGGCTGTCATTTGTAAGTTGTTACGTTTAGTAGTTTGAAGCTCAAAAGTCTGACAAGCAGACTTACCAAGAGTTACCTTATTATTAAATCAGTCAGTAACTGCGTTGTGGAGCCCATATAGATAGGCAGTAAAATACTGGTATTTAGCAGAATTCTGAAGATTGAAAGACGATCCCAACTTAATTGAGAAGAGGGAAGGTAGAAGGCTATCTACTTACTTCTGGTTCATCTTAACCGTAGCACATAATCGTAAGTACTTACGGCATGGTATCAATTTGATTTTGGAGTGCAGTTGTTTCTCCGATTAAATCCTGAATGAGCGAGCTGAGCTTGGCGATGGCTTCTTCAGCTGCCTCCAGACGAGATGCTACGTTCATGTTGGTCCACATTTCCGTGATAGCCTTCAGATTGCTTTGTGATCTGTGAAGAAACGGCAACTAATTATAAGAAACATAGTCTGATTTGCGACTTTTGCAAGGCCAATGAGGCGTTAAAAATTATAAAATAAATGAATTATAAAATTATGAGTAACTAACTAAGTATTTTTAATAATTAAAAACGATTAAATAAACTAAAAAGAATCTGTAAAAGGCCATAAAAAACCTGCTCCTTAACGCTATCAGCTGGTAATTTTCCCAACAAACTGGCGGCATTGCCACGTTGTATGGCAACAGCGAGAGCAGCGGTGGCCCAGTGGTTGCGACCCCGTTTTACGAACAGTAAGTCGTGCTCGAACCCAGGCGCCATTACTTTGTTTAATTTATTTCATCACCGCTGCTCTCAAAACGGTCAAAGAAAACATTGTGAGGAAACCGGCATGTCATAGAACCAAAAAAATACAAGAGATGTGTCATCTACCAACCCACACTGGGCCTGCTTGGTGGACTACACAGCCCATCCCTCTCATTGAGAAGATTCGAGGCCTGAGTCCCTGCAGTGGGAACTTCTAAGGCCGATAATAATAATAATAATAATAATAACATTCCACAACTATCACACAACGCCATCTAGTCCCAAGCTAAGCAGAGCTGAATGAGCTGCTGATGATTGCCGATGATGGTAACACTTAACGTTGTACGGTACGCCACTTGAGGTTCTGCGCAGCCGCACACGCGACAGCGGCAGCACAGCACGATAAGTTTGGTTGATGTGATGGCGCAAGATTATCGACACATGTTGCGTCCCACACTAAAGGCCTAACTATCTTCCAAGGAAACAAAGACATGTATTTGCCATCGTCGCGTGACAAGCCATTGCATTTGATTCTAATTCTAAAACACAACGCCGACCGTGGTAAAGAGTTCGTCGGATTAAACAATTATAAAATAATTTGTTACCTATACAATTAAAAATAAATGTAACACATTTAATAAAAAAAAAATACGTGTTCTGCCGACGCAGAGTAGCATGACACAAAATCAGGAAGATGATGAGTAAGGGTAAGGCCAAACGAGCGTAATTTTGTGTGCGACTCACGGTCGCAGAATTTCTGGCAGAAATTCTGCTACAATAGGTTTCATACAAAAGTTCTATTTGATTCACACGGCGACGCAAAATGAGTTGTCTGCCGACTCACACAACACACACACAATAAGTAGTCCGAGTTGTCTGCCGACTCACACAACACACACACAATAAGTAGTCCGTCTGTTAGCTTATCGAAAAATATTGGATACCTACGTGTTTTTTTGTTTTATCAAATCAATAAAAAATTACGAAAATAAAACGTGTCAAAGATCAGTGGGGGCTTTCGACGTCACACGACTTGACACGGCTTTTAGAAGCACTGTATCGTCTTCATATTTGTTTACGTAAAAAAAGAAAAAATACGTGTCCATTATCTTTTGACGACACGGTTGGCGCAGTGGTTGAGCGATTGACTGCTGCGCAGCATGTCGCGGGTTCGATTCCCGCACGGAACAAATATTTGTACGACCTACAAGTATTTGTTCCGAGTCTGGGTGTTTTTCTATCTATAATATGTATGTATTTACAAAAAAAAATGTATATAAGTAGTTTAACAGCCATCTCGTTACCATAACACAAGCATTAGGTTGCTTAGCTTGGGACTAGATGGCGTTGTGTGAAATGTCCAAGGATATTTATTTATTTATATTTATTTATTTTGGAAATTTATCTGTTGGACCAATTTGATTTTTTTTGGTGAAATTCCCCTTTTTCTGCGACTCACGAAGTCACGACTCACAAAATTACGCTCGTTTTTCCTCACCCTAAATGTCAAATTTACCTGACTTCCTGCAATATTGTCTCGGTCTTGGGCGAGGTTCCATACACGCGGTCCATTAGGTCTTGAACTGTATTCTCTAATACGTTGAACTTGCTGAGTGTCACGAGAGACAGTTTCTCTTTGGCTATGCTCGGGCTAGAAGTAGAGCGCGGTGGTGGAAGCTCAAGCGATGGTGGCGCCGGTTGCGGTTGCGCCGGTGGCGGTGGCTCCGGTTGAGGTGGTGCTGGCGCCGGTTTTCTTTCTTTAGCTACCTTCACTGTGGGTATAGCTTGACAATAAGTTCCTATTATATAAAATTCATAAAGAAATTGTACTTTCTGCGGGTTGTTCGAAAGATCAAAGAGATACCGCGGCCCCGGACACAAAGGGGGATTAATTCATAAAATCATGAGTAATTTTTTGTCAGTAGAAGTCTGACACTTCCTTTCTCTCCGCCCAGAGGAGTCATTTGATGATTTCCCACCGTCCACAAAAACAAAAAGGATGTCTTGGGGATCATAATACATACATAAACTCGATCTACGACCCTTCGTATCAGGTTTCAGGAGTACATATCACCCTCAAAAAAAAATGCAAATGTCGTTCGTTCTAGCCGTTTCGAGAAAACAGCGAATGTAAGATTTATAACTGAAGTGTAATGTAAGTTATAGATACGTTTATTGTCATGAGTCGAGCTGACAGATGAAAAAAAACAAAACTTTACATGAGGGTGAGATAAGTTTGTACCATTTTTTGGTATAGATACAACTTCTAGGGCACAGTCGATGTAAACACTTAATCATAAATGTTCGACCACAATTGAAAGGGGTTTCCTGTTTTTAGACGAATTATTGTCTTTTTCTTGGTTTAAATTCGTAACATTTAGATCTTACCCTTCGGTGTAGGTGGTGGTATTGTATCCCTTCTTTTGCGTTCAACTGAAAAGGTAATCCAGAGTTTTAGAATGTTCACCATCTAGGATAACATACGCCTGTAACCGTGATGGTTATTCATCAAGCACATTCAGCTTGAAAACTTGATCTGAGTAGGTTAAGTGTGTGTGTGAGTGATATGAGAACCATAAAATGGATACTCGTACTACTTAAATATTTTGGAAAATCGATTTTTTTTATGATTATTCAGCACGAATAAGTATTTTTTTTGTGTTCCTTGCACCCAGATGCGAATAGGCGTGACGACATAGTCAAAGAATCAATGATTTAATGATATTAGGGGAAATTACATACGAGAAGAATTTAAAACACTGATTTAGTTTTATTTAAAAAATTAAGATTAGTAAGATTTTTAATAAAATAAAAGATTAAAATACTGATATCGGCCATTTTGATTGAAACACCAATCATAGCGCACTACGTCACGCCAATGTAAACATCACTAGCTGTCACTAGCTCACTGTGTTGTTTTGTTGCCGATTACGCATTTGGATATTTTTTTTGTTACTACAATACTTTGTGAATCTTTAGCAATGGAATCAGGCTTTGTAAAAGCAAACAGTTCAAATTTGCCCAGGATAGATTTACTGATGTTGGGCGATTTCCTTGGGTCAAATAAAGAATTTTGCTCGTCCGAGTTCCGAAATGTGAAAACCTCCCTGTAAGTAAATTTTGTAAGTATCTAACACTATAAAAATACAACAAACTCGTTTTGAGCTTGTAGGAGTTTAGTTTATTTTCACTTTCATATGTTATTTTTACAAAAAACTTGTCAGTTTATTTTTGAGGTTAGCTCCTTCGCAACTTGTAATAAAAGTTTGCTACTGAGTTAATAACCAACAAAAGGAGTAAATTTCTGTAACTACAAAGCATGTACTAGTATCTTTTCTCATAGTAACAACCTACTATCATAATCACCGGGTCAGCTATGCAGGTCCAGAGGACAACATTTTTGGCATTCAATGTAATGCTAAAACTATTGCTATTGATGTGTTTTTACACTGAGGCACCGCACACCACTTATAAACTTTGTTATTCATTTTTAACACACGAATTATGGTAATGTTTGTTTTAGTTTCCTCTAGCTGCGCTTTGACATTTCCATGTTTACATAGGCGTGACGTCAGACCCGACGCCATGACACTGCGAGCTGTTTTCGCGCTCTATTTAATTTTTTTTTCAAAAATGGCTTATATCTTCGTTAAACTTTACTTTATTACTGAAATAAAGGTTTTTTCGTAAATAAAAAAGATGTACCCACATTACGGAAGGGGATTTCAAAATCTTTCGTCATGCCTATTGTACGTGTATGGAATATCTTTTACAATATTTTTTTTTGTCGTTTAACGTCAGTATCGTCAGATTATGTGATAGGCTTCGATAGGCTTAGGCTTCGAGAAGTTTGGCCTGTTTTTAAGTCTCTTTGGTTCAGGTCCTGCACGATGAGTTGAAAACCATCGTTGCAGAACAACCCGTCGGGAAAGGGTTCATGTCCAAAAATTTTCCTAGAACCTAAATTATACCGTGAATTACCTAGCTGGAGTGTTTTCATGCCGAATAATAATATGCTTGTTGAAATACCTTCTGGGCTCCTTTACCATAAGGGCTGCATATGGCTTCATAGTTTAAAAATACGAAAAGCTTACCAACTAGCACACTTTCTTGATCCGATGTCACAGAACTTGTAGCTGAAAATTTTAGGGTTGGAATTAATACGACTGCTATTTAATAGGAGTTTATGCTCTAAAAACTACCTTGTCCTCTAAACTATGTCAGTCACTATGAATGTGTTCCTAAAAAGTAGGTAATATCTCAGGCAATTATTATAGTATCATTGATGTTAGCTACTGTAAATACAACCCAGGTTGATCTTTTTTTACATTTCATTATGACTGGCATTCATACAGGTAGAATGACGTGATCGTAGTAAGTACAGTTTGCGCCACATAAAAACAACGATGGGGGGAAAATTATTTTTGAACTTGCTTTTCATTTGGGTCTTCGTATATTGCTTATTTGTAGGTTGATATTGAAAAATATATTAATATTATTATCATTAAATAAAATTAAAACATGTTTTGTGTGTATTGTAAATGTGTTCAATGAAAAAAATAAAATTCTTCACACTGGTAGACTCAGAACATTTTTTAGCATCTGCGGTCCATATCATGCATTGTTTTAAATTATCAACAACATTATTATCAGCCTCTCTCTTCATAAAACAATATACCTACGTCATAAATATTTTCTCTCAATTGTTATGACTTTTGTGCGCGATGGTGTTTTGTGACGTGGACAGACTGACTTACCAATAGCGTATCGGCAAAAATGCATCGCGGGCCCCACCCCCCGCGCCTTCCTTATTCCACCAAATAGACCGATAAATTGCCTAGTGAGCAGCTTGCCCACCCGCGTTCATTTTACGTGGCGCGACCTGTATGAACTTTTTAACTTACTCTATATTTAAATTTAAAATCAATTTACCTAATTCATACTTTCCAGGAGCCTGAAAATACGAAAAAGAATTTACTTTAAAAAAAAATATTTGTGTGTGTTGGTTGAGTGCAGAGCTCTGAGAGGAAATTAACACGTACTGGACACTACCTAAATTCATGGGAGGATAGAGGGTGAGCCTATTGCCATAAACCGGGTTCTAAAAATAGACTCCATGGAGCTAACTAAGAAATTTCTAATGGAAAAACCCAATAACACTTTGTCCGGCCCGAGAATCGCACCTAGGATGTCATACTCAGCGGTCGCGACGAATGCTTGAACACCTAGATACCGGTTATTTCTTTGAAGTTTAGACTAATTATGATGATGACTAAATTAATAAGTAAAAGTCTCCACACGATACAAGGCCAGCCCAGAAAGAGGTGGCGAGACGATCTAGACGCGTACCGCGAGGCGGCACCAGAAAAGAGCACATGGAAATAATTAAGGGAGGCCTTTGCCCAGCGGTGAATAATTAGAGGCTGCTTTAAAAAAAAATAAGTAGGTAACTTATTTTTTTTATAGTAGCCTCTAATTTTTAATCTTTCTTCGTAATAAGAAATGCAGTAATCGTCATTTCTACGATTTTCCATTTTCGTCAAAAATTCCAACACAGATTTTTTTGGATGGCTTCAACATTGCGAGGAGGAAAATGCAGTATTTCCTCTGAAATTATTACTTGGCCGCGTTTTTCTCACAATTTTGCAAGTACTGGCTTTGCTGGGAAGTGGGTAGTAAATAGTAGTAATGATGACTGATGTGATGATGAAATCAATGAGTTACCCCTGTATCAACGATGAACTCGGTGATGGCTATGGTGGGGGCGTTATCATTGACTCTTCCGACGGGCAGGGAGGCCGCGTCGCCCCGCAACTCCACGTTCTTTTCGCTGATATTGATCTGCTGGGCCAGGCAGTGCAGTACCATGTGCAGCATGTTGAAGTCTACAATGCCGTTCTGTATTAAAAGAGGTGCATATTATTAATGAACCATAGCATTTCTACATTGAAACTGAGACGTAGTTGGCTTCGTAATATATGAAAAAACCCTCTAAAAAGGAAAAGTAATTTTTTTATGAACTTTGCCCTGTTATGTTTAATATACCATTAAGATAATTTTTGTGTAGGGTGTTCATTTTAATTTCATGCTTTTTAATGTATGTCACTCGAAGAAGCTTTACCGTCGTCTCTATCAAAGAAGACTGTTTAATACAGATCTTTACCTCATGCATGACAGGTCGGTTTTAGAAGAATTGAAAAGATCGAGATTAACTTTAATTGTAGCGGGTTGGGTATCCTGCATGATCCTGGTGACGTCTGCGCATCAGTTCAAGGTTATCATACATTTCACATCATTGACTTGTGACAGGATTTCAAATCGATCATCAATTAGAAAAGAGGAACTCTCGATTAAGACACCTTTCAAACAAAAGAACATTAGGTAATCAAAATCGGCGCATCTGTTCGGAAGCTGTGATGACACACACAGACACACACTTCAAACTTGTAGTTAACACCACATTTTTTTCAGCAAAATATTTCCATTGTTTCCGACGTTTTATTGGCGTAGTCTACAATAGAAAGGAAATCAATGACAATAAAAGGAGATTTTTTCCCACTTTTACCATTCACGATTGTTGTTTGAGTTTGTGGAATTGACGAGAAATTCATCTGTATTTATAGTTTATTAATGAAAGTATAGATATCTGCTTTATATACTTACGGATGCGATAGGCTTAGCGCATATAAAGGCTGTAAAAGTACCCTTAACGCAAAAGAAGGGCACTTGTTCTCCCCACAACTGCCATCATTTTTTTGTTCTAGACCATACCTGGGAACCCCCTAGTTACGGATATATTGGGGGTCAAAGTTCCAAATTGCACAACTGTTTTTGTAAATACTAGTTTTTCAGGTTATAACTTTACTTAAATCATCTCCATGACCCTTTTACTATTCAAAGCATCCACTAGCACAATGTTTTAAGAGTGCTACATTGAGTTTTACCGTAAAATAAAAATTTTGACCCCACGGCAAAAAAAGGCAAACATTTTTGTGTAGGGGTACTTAGTTTGATGTACAGAATGCTTGGTTGACGTGTGTGAAGGGTTACTTTAAACCCTGTATACCCATTCGAATAATCGAATCATTGGGCACTGTTCCAATATACCTATCGAATTGAATAGTTCAGGACGTTCAAGTACAATAATACAAATTGAACAGTTTTTAACCATAGAGTTTTACCAGATTTAAAGATACTACTATTAATACTGAAAACGGGATATTCGATATATTCGGGATTTCGGGATATCGGGAACTCGAATCAAAAAGTAAACATGGTCAATATTCCCGTTTTCAGAATAGTAGTGACCATTTCAGTTTAAAAACTTGTATTTATAGATATTTTTTAACCGACTTTCCAAAACAGAGGACCTACTCAATTCGATTGGTATGTTTTTTTTACGTCGTCTTGTCGGTCGGGTATCATAGGTTTGGGTTTATTGCCATCTGCCTTGCATCATCCAGTATCTTTGACCGCCACTGGAAACTTTCTAATGGAAAAGGCAATCGAACCTAGGATCTCACGCACAAAAGCAGCGCTTGCGAAAATGCAAACAATAGACCAACAAACCAGACATAATTATGTATTATTAATAAAAAATAATTAATTAAGTATTGAAGTTTTACCTCAGGCGAGCCGATAGACAAGTCGATCATTTCCGCTATATTAGTCAGAACGGGCTCCCCTGCAAGAAGCACATGGGAAGTTGTTACATAACATCAACATTGGAAAAACATCATAGCCCCATCGAAACATGAACCCCGGGTGAATGGTTACCAGGAGCTAATATAGGTCAGGTATTTTTCTATTGAATATTTACCAGGAACTTTATTTTAAAGGCAAAATATGAATATGGTTTCGGTCCAAAACACAATCTTCAAAAACATTGATTCAAAATATAATTACCTACAGCAGCCGCCATATTTTAAACGTTTTAATATTTAAAGATATAAATCGAAAAAAAAACAATTCTATGTTATTACATTAAAAACTAAAAAGAAATAAAATCGTTTAAAAATTTTTGTAAACAAGAAATTCGAGGAAATCTATTTGAAGAAAAACTGTTTGACGTTTGGCAGGTATTTTTTTTTATTAGCAATAAAAGCCTATGAGGTAATTTCAGGCTGTATTGGGACTTTCGTCTAATAACTTATTTTCTTTTAAAACGATAAAGCTGGGTTCAGCTGGCACAAAGAGGTAAAATGTATAGAAAATGGTATTGACCGGGAGCTTGTGAATAAAAATCAATCATTTTCACCCTTGTGACATCTACCAACCCGCACTGGGTCCGCATGTGGACATTATTGGCTGATTATATTATTATTATACTATGCTTATGCTTATGGGTCGCGAAATATGCGCCTAATCTTATAACGCGGAATCGCATTTTTCCATGTTCCTTCTATTCCATCGTTTAGAACCATCATTAATTTGGAACGACAGAAACGAAGTGGGACACCGATTGTGCTCTCGCATAACGCAGCATTGACGACGCCATCGGCAAGCTGGGTGAGGCGCAAACCTAAGGTACTATACAGGCAATCGAAGGTACTTGTAAGTATCATAGTTTTGCATCCACCGCATCGCTGCTCAACGAACTTTAAATAGCTTGGGTTATTATTTTATGACTCAAACCCAATTTTAATTTCTACAGTAAACGTTAAACGAGGTTTAAACTAGCTTTTAAAAATATTAATTTCATATTTTTGGCAATATGTTGGTGAGTCACAGTCATTATGTTGGTGGCCGAATTTTTCATACTGTAGCAATGAAATAGCAATTTACTTAAAAATCGTAGCCATTGGCGTCTGGGACTGCCTAGGCATACCCTTATGGGGAAAAACACATTGCAGTAATGCAGTGCGATGCTCGCTCGAACACGGACGTGTTTCCACTGTGCACGGCACGAATTTTATTCGCGAGTTGCGCGGCCATAGCCGCTGCCCGTAATCACTATGAGTTCGAAACCACTCATAGTGAATGAATTGCTGGCTTTCCTAGTCCATGCTATTGACTACATGGACGAGGTGAGCATCCTGCAGATATCCAATTTCAAGGAGGACGACATCAGCAGTGGGAAACTGCTACTGTTCCAGTCACTCGGGAAGTTGGACCAGATGCCATCTCGCCGCAGGGACGGAACTGAGAAGAGCCTTCAAGATGTCATTGATGTGTTGAAGAGGACTGACTCGGACGACGTGCCAGATTTCGTGGCGAAGGAGCTGAGTAAACTGCCCCCGTCACGTTCGATCAAGTCGATGTTACGAGGCTGCTAAAGGACATCACTACCCTGAAAGTGGAGGTGACCAAGATGCAGTCCAGAATGGAGGTTTCAGAAAAAACCAACGCTGAGCTACGTGCAGAAATAGAATTATTGCGTAACGTTGGCTCAGTAACTGGGTCACCTGAGGCCTCTAAGGTGGACACACGTCGAGCGGCGCAAAATGCATCTGTCAGCAGTATTGAATCGGCGAACACTAGTGCGTCACATGCTGCTGATAATGCTGAGCAAGCGCCGCCCGCTGCCGCCGCCCGCGCCACAACACCGGTTGCGAAAACGTCACATGTAGGTACGTCGACCCCAGGACGTGCCTATGCTGCTACTGTCATTAACGGCAAATCGGATGCGTCGCAACATAAGCGACAAGCCAATAATGGGGAAAAAATGGGTACTCAACCTGCTCCGTCTGCTGTCAGTAACTGCATGCCAGGTGCGGGCCAAGTTGATGTCGAGGGCTTCACTAAGGTAGTGAAGAAAAAGAAGAAGAAGCCCTGTTCCCGGAACTTGTGCGGTACTGCACCGACTGGGCCCAACATGCTGCTGCACCCTGCTGTGCCTACGACGCAGCTGTATATTTCGCGTCTGCATCACTCCACAAAGATTGAGGAAGTAGTGCAGTACTTGAAAGTGAAGACCAACTGGACTCTGAGGGTCGAAAGGTTGGAATCGCGCCACAACATCAACTTTAAGTCATTTGTGGTACGTGTTCCAACCGAAAATCTCCAGACCTGTTTGCAGGAAGACTTTTGGCCGAAAGCTGTTGTTTTCCGTCGTTTCCGAGGACGGTTACGCGACACCTCGCAGCGAAACACGACGCCGACGTTACGTGTTTAGTTAGTGTTGTATGATTTAATATTTTATATGTATTAGTTTGTTATTATTGTTTTATGTTATTGTGTGTATTTTAAGTAGTTGCCTGAAATAAAATGATTATTAATTATTATTTATTATTAAAAACCCGGTCAAGTGCATGTCGCACCACGCACAATGTAGGGTTCCGTAGTTGCCCATCCAAATATGTGAACTTACTATACAGATTAACCACCCTGCCTACCTGCCTACGAACTATGATTTTTATTGTAAAAATATAACAAACTTACATTTGCAGTTTTGAGACCTGTTCTTCATTTTTGTTATTCATTGTGTATAGGAAAATATTTCATACAAGTACATTTTATAAGTTAGTCGACTATTACTCGTAAACTTGTAAAGCCTACTTAGCTGTGATAGTTTTCCTTTTATTTTACCATGATTTTATTCACACGCCCAAACACAACCCGTTTATGTGGTTTAGGTTGCCAGACTTGAGTCTAACAAAAATGTGCACTTTAAAGCTTCATATTTCACAAACGCCTTATATCCCTTAATCGAAAAATTGATTGAGCAAACTCGCAATATTTTTTTCACTCCTCTTGCTCAAAAAGACCGTCATAATAGCGTACCAGAGCGGGCGTAAAATTGCATTTATTGCCCTAGGGGAAAAACTAAATCTCGACGTGCTCTCCCCCGTCTGCCGCGACCTGCGCAGTGCGTGATGCATTTAGCTTCAAGTATAAAAATGTTTTGTTTTTAAAAATGGAACTAAACGCGCCGAATGCCGAACTCTTTGGTAGAATTCGTGCGTTGCATTGCAGCTACAGAAGAAAAAAAAAGACATTGGCGCGAAATTTTTGGAATTGTATTATTAAATTGAATTTATTGGTGACCGTAATATTTTACAACAATTTAGTGTCATCATCTAGTGAGAATGGAGAGAGAGACCCTAATTTTCAGATGGAAGAGAAGGGAAAAGAAATAATTTTCAATCTGTTGCCGTCAAAGTCACAAAGCATTTATTTGAAAACTTACGAAAAGTTTATGAAGTGGAGGATACAAAAACGAGTGGATTCCTTTACAGAAGGAGTTTTTCTCACGTATTTGGATGAACTTTCCAAAAAATATAAAAGTTCAACCCTTTGGAGCACATATTCAATGTTACGAACAACTATACAGACACGACATAATGTCAATATTAAGAAGTATGTAAATTTGACGGCTTTTCTCAAGAAATTATCTACCGGCTACAAGGCCAAAAAATCCAAAGTTTTTTCGAGGAACGATATCGAAAATTTCGTAAATAATGCACCAAATGAAAAATACTTGGCAACAAAGGTACCTACTTACATTTGTAAACATTTTTTCTATTATTTTCATCAAACTTAATTAGCTACCAACAATAAGGTTACAGTTTGAAAATGTTTATTTTTTTGTTTTACAGGTCGCTTTAATTTTTGGGATTAGCGGTGCCTGCCGAAGGATAGAACTGGCTAACATAACAGTGGAAGATGTTGAAACTGACACCCACCTTCAAGCCATAAATTTGCCGAATACGAAGACAAATAAGGAGAGGAAATTCGTTATAAGTGGAGAATTTCTAAAAATTGTCAAAGCCTACCAAGATTTACGGCCGAGTGGAGTGAGCACGCCGAGATTTTTTCTCAATTATCAAAATGGAAAATGCACAAGGCAAGTAATAGGCAAAAATAAATTTAGCAACATGCCAAAAGAGATCGCCACCTATCTAAATTTGCCTAATCCAGAACAATACACTGGCCATTGTTTCCGAAGAACATCCGCCACTCTTTTGGCGGATTCTGGTGCAAATATAACAACGCTAAAACGCCACGGTGGATGGAGTTCCGATCAAGTGGCAGAAGGATATATAGAGAACTCTATTCAAAACAAATTGGATATCACCCAGCGTATCACAGAACGCATCAATGTTCTCCCAACTAGGCCACAACCATCGACATCAAGGGATGAGTCAACTCAGCTGATTGTGTATTCAGAAAATTCGAACGAGGGACCCTCAAACCTTGAACAACGTTTTGTATCTCCTACGTTTACCCCACAGATTACACAATGTTCGTCTTCACAGAGGACTGAAATTAAGTTGCCGGGAAAAAACATATCATAAAATTTGAACAACTGTACAAATTGTACATTTAATTTTTAATAAAAAATAAACTTTTATATTGAACATGGATATTTTATTTTCTCGCAATCGTAGTGAAAAGTACGGTGTAACACACGGCGCTAAAATCCCATTACAACTCGGTTCCTATTTACTACCTCGCTA
The DNA here is from genome assembly GCA_932274075.1 of Diarsia rubi. Taxonomy (NCBI): domain Eukaryota; kingdom Metazoa; phylum Arthropoda; class Insecta; order Lepidoptera; family Noctuidae; genus Diarsia; species Diarsia rubi. The sequence continues at coordinate 9,652,039 of OW026414.1, forward strand.
AAGCTCGGTAGTAAAACTACCTCGTGTATAATGGGTCATTTTAGGCCCTTGTATTACAATGTACTATTAAAGACCTATTCAACGACATCCCAACACAATGAACTTCGCAAAAATTATCCCCACTCTAATGTATCTCTGGAGATACCCTAATAGCTAGCGTAATTCATTTGTATATTCATGCCAAATTACAGCTTTCTAGTACTAAGAGTCTTTGAGATATTATAGTGCGACGGACGGGCAGAAAGGCTGAAGACCCCGCAATCAATCAATCAATCGTAGTCAATATCATGGCGAAACTACTACGGAACCCTAAAAAGTCGTGATTTTATGTTTGTGTGTATGTTGTGATTTAACCGGTACAATGATTATATAAACAAAGTAATCTGTTGTGAAATTGGAGTGCCTGCTAACAAGGTAGTTACAGCAAATGAGTTTTAGTAGTAACTGACAAATATGACGTAAACATCAAAAGCACTTAAACATTAGTAGTTATTTTTAAGCTTAATCTAACGAGATATACCATCAATTCCTCATGTTTATTCCATTCTCAGTTGCTTTGAGCTAAATTCTAGTTCGAACAGGATATCCCAGACTGCTTTATTTCAAAAATAAAATATTAGTACAAGGACTAGTGCGCAGGCTTGCGAAGTTTGTGGAGGGCAATTCTTTTTGCTTTTACACATAGCGAGGAAACTGCGACCAGTATTTATAGCCCAGTTTTAATAAATTTTTGCAGCCCTCAAGGAATGTGGGTGGATTATGTTGACCAAATTAGTAGGTGTTAGTAACAAATACGCTTTAGGACTTTGTTTAAGCCCAGTTTAGGACAGCTAGACCAGACATCATAATTGGTTTTCTGCACCGCTTTTATTTTCGATTTTTAAAGTGTGCGACATGTCACACAATCATGCCTCAAGAACAATAACATAATATAATACATTCAATGAAAGACACTTGACGCCTGCAGTATATCACGTAGTCCTTGGTCAAACGTCATGAGCATATCCTCGTATTATGTTGTAATCCTATCACGTAAGCACCCATGCCGTTACAGTTTTCCGACGAACTGTTGCATCATTCGATCTAATTGATGCAGGCAGGAAAAACTTGAGTCTTTGTTGTTGTCCGTCAGTGCGAATCCGGAGTTAAGGAGCGCTATTGAATTATTGGGAAAGGTCTATGAATAAAGGTACTCCCGAGGTCCTCTAATAGGATTTAAGAGTTGCGAGCGGTTTGCGGGTGCTCGGACTCTATTTTAAGCCGCGGGTGCTGACTTTCTGAGTGCTTTGCCGTGTCATGACGCGTCGTCGCCTCATGCTAACTCTGTTTCGTCTTACTTTGAGCCCAAAAAGGAACGAAGATTTGCATTAACAACGATGCGGCTATACATAACTAAGTATTTCGACGAAGGCTAAAGTAAATAAGCAGTGAAGTGCCGCGGCGGCGTGCCCCCGAGGTTCTTCGCTGATGCTATCAAGCCAAAGCGCAAAACTGCAAATGTTGCCGGTTCAATGTTCAAAAGTTTTTCATTACAGATTTATTTGCACGTTCTCTGTAACTTTGCTGAAGTTGTAGGTAGGCTCAGATCTCAAATTAGAATATCGTAAAATTTTATGGACGTCAGTTTGCGTATTTGCTGAATAATGGTCGACCTAAATTGTTTAATTGTTGGAATTAAACCCAAATAGTTCTGGGAATTAATTCGCGCAGTTACCATTACAGCAGGATGTAGTCTCACAGGGTGGTATCAGTAGAATCAAGTTTGTTTATCCGCCGTGCTCGAGTCAACACAACACCGTGCTGGTTGCTTTATATTGTGCCTTCAAATATTGACGTAGGATGTTCTTAGCGGAGATAAAGCGGGAAAACAACGAGTAATTGAATTTACTACTGGGAAACGATGGGTTAGTTTGTATCGGTGATTACTGGCAGAACGCTAAAATGTTTTCTTTGTTTGCTCGGGTCATTATCGACGACACGAAGTTTCTCCCTTCGTAGACTGACCAGCCAGTCAGCCACAAATCCCTCGCGGCGATGCTGTAATTTACGAAGCTGCAATAATAGATAATCGAGCAAAACTGCCGTCTGAGCGTGTGAACACGCACTCGTCTACATACTAGTCTCAGGGAGTACGTCAATTAAGATCCGCGTGAATGTAATGTCCACGAAGAATTAAGATTCGCGTGAATGTAATATCCACGAAGAGGACTCCCCACACAAGGTAGTCCCGTACCTGTATGACTGAATGTAAAATGTTTGGTTTGGTTCACATTTCGGCGAAATGTGAGGCTTCTCATATTTTTTTAACCTGCAGGTGACCGGCTGCGCGAGCGGGACGGGCGCCGCGGGACGAAAGCTCGAGGATGGAGCGTATCCGAGATAGTCTTGCGTCGGCTCGAGCGGCGGCCGATCGCGTCGCGTATGTCGCGGCAGTACAACTTGAAACGTCAAAAACTTTACGTAAATATTTAAACCACCTGTGGTTGTTAGCGAAAACTGTAAATATTTTATCAGTGTATTTAGCGACTTTGTAGCGAGCTGTTCGCTTACGATTAATTTAGTTCTGACCAGTTTTGATAGGAATAAGATCGTGTCTTCAGTTTTGTGGAAAGCATCGGTATCGAGTGCATGCCAGGAAGATCCTGTTGCACCTTTAATAACGGTGAGTATTTTTAAACTTTAAAATGCTTCACTTATTTTCGGGAGGATGTTGGATTTACCTCGCGTTGCTTTTTCTTCAGAAGCATGACTGTGTTTCAACCAAATGATTTGTTATCAATATATCATTGATACATTAGAGGTAATGGTGGTATAGCGATTATACATTGATCGGCAAAAAATTATCTTGCATCTCTGTATTGATTGTTACATTTTCTACATTACAAGACATTTAAACCATTTAAAATTGAACTTGTAAATAAATAGATCACATGACACACAAAGTAATCTGACGGTAGACATAGAACTTAAACATTTTCGAACATAGCAATTCAGGGAGTAAAGACATTTTCATGAAGAAAAGGCAGACTTATGTATGACTGGTAGTGTGATTATCCTCAACATTATCTTCACTGTATTGTTGTTTGTTAGGTGGTTAAATTATTGCGGTTGATTGGTCATGTTTATTTACTACCACTGGAATTGTGTCTACTATTGTTATTGCCGTTTATTGGGAACAAGCGACCTTCACCCGCCTGAAATAATTAGAAACATATATATTTCCCTATTTGAATCAGTAATTTCAACAATTTCATGGGTTTTATAAAATGTCAAGTTAAGTCTAAGTTACTCCCTACCTAGTTGCTACCTGAAAGTAAAAGTCCTATCAAAATCGGTCCAGCCAGACACAAACAAACTGACAGACAAAGATTAAAGAAAAATAAAGTTATAAAAAAGTAGTAAAGACGGTAAGTACTTTAGTACCGATTTAACAGTCTTGGATCTCGCAACGAAATTAATCAGAAAAGAATAGCGGAGGAGTAAGAAAAACAAGGCACACAGGGACCACGGCTAGCACCACGGAAATTTGTTCTAGTTTCTACAAGGTCCGTATAGTAAATAACTCCGGATGTAACCTGTACACTATTTCACATTATATTACGTTCATTCTGCCAAAGACTACACTCTCATAAAAAGTGATGTGCAGATTGTTCCAATTTGCAATCAGATGTAGAACATTGACACGCCCCTTTTGGCCTTTTTGTCACACCCTTCTGTTATGTTAGATGAGAAAGGGAATTTCATCATAATCCGATCTGTTCTACTTGTATTATAAAATTCTAAAACCTGGAACCTAGAGAACTATTTGAGAAACTGATCGGACTAGATAGGGACAAACTGCAGATTGCTCTGAGCGTTGATCGTATCAGCCGGTGTGCGGCGTGGCAGCGTGAACCGTATCCTATACGATAGATAAGGTCTCAAGTTTCAGATGTGTCATATTCGGAACGATCTTGGATATACGCTCCATGTTTACCTAGGTTTAAACATAGATTTTTCTATTATAACCTCTGACGATTTATGCCTTTGATATTTAGAAGGTTCCGTTCTTTGCTTCCTTTAAAGATACTTCTTAGAACTTCTTAGAACATCCTGGCTTTTATCATAATGTTTTTCTGCCATGGTTACATGTAACTTGGGATCAACAATATCATCAGTCACCTGCACTTATTCCAAATTATTTGGGGTCGGCGTAGAAGTATCAAGTAGCATGCCTGCCATTTTCTTACTTCTCTAATACTCGTCATGTCAGCAGTCACCTCCTTGCTAGCCATATCATCTTTCGTGCAGTTCATCTATTGTTTATTTGGTCGTCTACTATTCTTATTGTCATCAACATTCATACTCAACATTTTCATGATTCCTCTTCACCATCCGAGATCAACTACAATCAGACGTTTACGAAGAATACAATTCTACCATATTTTCTTATCCCTTTTTAGTGAGAAGCTCTTCATCCCTTCACATCTAGCTATTTTGGCTATACGATTGTTTTAGAGTATCTCCCTTTGGTCAAAGAATGCCAAACCTACTTACAATGTTTGCTTTCTTCAGTATTGTCCCATTGACTCATTGAATTATTTTCTGTCTTATCAGAAAATAGTTTATCTTTGTTAGGTTAGGTTAATAGATTACGGTACTTGTACGGTACGGTACGGTATTTCGTATCTCGATTGTTTTAGTTTAGGTCATTATGAAGAAGTTTTGTCGTGTTAATACGAGTATGTAGTCTTAAAGTTTTCTCTAAACTTCTTCTGGTGCTTCTACTACTATTTAAATTGACAATCAACTAGAATTTTAACTAATAAAGCATTTTTTACCTGCTGTACAATAATACGTTCGTTAGCATATTCCAAGAATCATATACAAATATCTTCAAAGATTCAGAGCATACATGCGGTTAACCTAAACTAAAAAACTTGAAGCTATGTATAGATTGCTGCTTGCAAATGTGATGCTTCCAAGCCTACGCTAAGCATATTTGTAGGTATTTCATCAAGGAATTGAACAAAACAGAACAAACTGTTCCTTTCGAAAGTAGTTTCGAAGAATACAGGGTCGGTAAAAAGATAACAAAGAAAACAAAAGTGCCGCCAGGGTGTCTAAGAACTTTTAACTTACTTACTTAAACATTAGAAGAGCACAACAAATCCTTACATTCTAAAAACGTTTTCATGATACTTGGTAGAGCAGGTACTTAAGAGGTAACTGTTACCCACAAACGAACTGCAATAAACACAACGAAGAACTCCTTCAAGTTTTGTGAATGAAGACCAATGAATTTTGGGAATAAGACCTATTTTAAGATTAATTCTCCTAGATCATCGGTCACCTATTTTGATAATTGTAATCGTCGATTTCGGGTTTACGAAGAATGGTTTTCCAATCTAGTTCCCCAGTAGACTCAAAATGGCTAGTAGGTACCTATCAAAAAGTCATTAACGGATTACAACAAAATTCAATATAAACTGAGTCATCGAACAGCTTCGATGTTTTCTCCGAAATCGGGCTGGAAGGAAGTACCGTTTTCATTTATTTTTGTCCCGGCAACATTAACATTGGTCAAAAAAGGATAATCTGCAGGAGCAATAATTTATGAATGAACATGATTCATTAATTTTGACGAATGTTATGGCGCCGCCTGCCGTCGGTCGCAAAGACATTTTATTTTTGGATTAAAAGGGCATTCTTTTAATTTTTCAGAGCGATTATTGCACGATAGAAACATGATTGAATTTATTTCAATTTCGTGTAAATAAATTTGATGATTAGAAGCGCTGATCCAATAAAGATACAACATATCTCGTACGCATGCTCATAGTGTCGGGTCAGACTAGTAAGATGCGCAAACGCAAGTTTTTTCGTCGTTCTCACGGTGCATGGACGAGTTTAAAAGCGGCGGCCGCTAATTGCGTATAATGTGCGTTTAATGTGTTATGTTACATGCATCTTAATATCTACGTGGATGATGTTATGTAGGTAGTCACGCGACTGCCTGAATCGTGTGTTGTATCGAAGAATGGTTATCGATGTGGTTTTGGATCCGGGCGTAATAAGGTTTCTGCTCTTTAACAGAATGTAGGAAGCTTATTCAGAACCGTTGTGGCTTCTGGGAAGCGTTCGGCATTTTTGAATTCTTCTCAATTTAGTTCTAAATTTCTTATCTAAGGTGGTCCTAGATTCGTTGGTTCAATTTTGTAGTTTTAAATGCAAGAAATGGACATAGGTATTCTTATCTGAAATGATTTTAAGCAACTTTTTGTTACTTTATAATTTCAAATAAAATTGGACAAATGATTTTAATTAACTTAAAAGTCCAGCACCACTATCACCATAAATTATGCTGAATAGTTCTGTCCCCTGCTTTAATTCCGATGCATTTATATTGCACCTCGTTTTCGAATTCATTAACCGTTCGGCTACATTCCAAAATTTTTAACATATTTCAAGTCCCGCATCCCCCATATCGAATGACCGAGGCAGGGCTCCGGCCGCGGCCGACAAAGAGCCCACAATGGCCCGATTGAATGACAATGGGCGTCCACGGTCCACCGCCGCGCTCCGCTGCGACCCTGGTACATCGACCCATTAGATAATATCAAACTGAATAAATTTATGCTCATTCTGACCCAGTTTTACGTTGAAATAATTTTAGATTGTCACGGTCGTATGTCAATTCGGGATGCGTTTGTCATCAGAGATCAGAATGGCCCACTTTGGTTCATACCTGGTTCAAAGAGCAGCGATTTACAAGGTCTTTTCGATATCTCGTATTTAAAACCAACATTACAAAGTATTATTGGTTAATTAAATTATCGTTATGGTAACAATTCCCGTGCAATTCTATTTTAGGATGTGCCTTGTGCCTTGACACTCACAATAACCTTTGAGCCAGTTGCCAAGGAAAAAAGAACGTTCTATATTCAATATTTAAATTACTTTTCAATACATAAGTATTTCAACATGGCGCATTGTTTATCCCAAACGTTGTTACCTGGAAATCTGCCTGATACACTGAACAGACGAGATAAGAATAATTATTGTGTACATTTATGAGACGAAAGTGAGGCGAGATGCTGTAGACTTATATTCCAAGATCAGATAATCGTAGGTATGGTGAACCGGATTAGTGCACGTTATCGCTTGAGCATGCGTTATAACTCACGCACGATTAGCACGTACAAATGGCACTTGAGACTTTGAGAGCTCGTAACACAGTGTCGCAAATCGTATATTATTTGCATTTATGTGAGCGTTAGGCGAATTAGAATTACCATGTCCAGTTATCGATTTTAGGTGGTTTCAAAAGTAGATCATGTAGTTAGCGAGCTTGTACTGTTTATAATTTGGTTTAAATTAAGATTACTAAGATTAGCATCAGATAGGCCACCTGCTAAATAACTCCTACGTCTAAATTCCACTGGGCTCCATTTCCACAAATTACCTAGTCAACTGAAAGACGTCTCCATTTCTTTATTTAAAAAAAATGTTCTTACGCCTGGTTAGTCAATACCTAAATGTTTTTATCCTGTAAAAACATTTAGGTATTGACTAACCAGGCGTAACCAGGAATACCTTAGTTATATAAGAATAGAAAATTAAGGTCACACCTCACTATGCTCCTATTAGTGCGGTAATAGATAGTTCAACTTGTATTATAAAAACAAAGTCCTCTGTCGCGTCTGTCTGTCTGTTCGCGATAAACATAAAAAAACTACCTACTGTACCTTTATGGTACCGATTATCATGCTGTTTTGACTAATGAATGGAATGGTTCTCGAGGTAGGTTTTAGAATATTTTTCGAAATTCAACACCTAAGGGAGTTAAATAGAGGATGAAAGTTTGTTCTGATATTTTTCGACACCTACGCGGGCGAAGCCGTGGGCAAAAGCTAGTGTAGTATAAAATGAAAAGGCGTATTAGCTATGTATACTGTATAGGTATGTATTCATTTCATTTTATTGTTATTTTATGCTTTTATCATAAGTTTAGATATACCTACCTACTAGCAATGGTTATTATGAGGATCCTTATTCTTGTGTTATGCAACATTTAATGTACCATTTATCTACCCATTTTATGCGAATAAATTATTTGATTTGATTTCTATTTCGGTCAGTAACTAACTTTATCTACGGATTGCTTTTTGTACAAAATGTGTTCTGTAAAACTTGGAACCACCGATCGAAGTCCAAATAAAATGACATTGATTTAGGGTTGCCAGTAATTTGCTTAACCAGAATTTAAGGAATAACGGCAAATTGACGACAGTTTCGAAATAATTTTGTAATTTATGTGTTCAGCGATAACACCAGCGATAATGTTTTAACATGCCTCACTCGGTGGATAAGAAGGATTTCAAAGAAAAATGTGGCTGTCATTCGCTAATTGCTTCGTTATCATATCAGCATTACTTCTCATTGATCGGACAAGACGAGTCGTTGACGTGCCCCTGACTCCAGTCCGATGACTTCAATTACTACTATCTAGTATTACCGCGAAGAAGACCTTTCTTATACGACTGACGACCGATATGCTCTAGTGGATCTTGCATGGTTGATCCTCAAAATAAAAACCGGCCAAGTGCGAGTCAGACTCGCCCATGAAGGGTTCCGTAGCAGCAAGTAACATAATATAAAAGTTATTGTAGTTCGTTGTAACTTTGACGATGTTTTAATAACAGCGTATTTTTTAAATTAAGTTATTGCGATTTACGATTTATGACGTATTAAAAAAAAATACTTACTAGATCTCGTTCAAACCAATTTTGGTTGGTAGTTTTTGTTGAGATCTACATTATATATTTTTTTTAGAATTGTCACTCTCTTACTCCAAAAGTTAGAGGGGGGGGGGGGGGGACACATTTTACCACTTTGAATTTGTCTATCTTTGAAACGATTGACTTTGAGAAAAAATGATTTTAAGAACTCAATGTCATTTTTGAAGACCTATCCATAGATACCCCTCATGTGTAGGTTTGATGAATAAAAGTTTTTTTAGTTTCAATTCCATGTATGGAGAGCCCCCTCTTAATCTTATATTTTTTTATTTTTATATAAAAATCAAAAAGCGGTTTACAGAATACATCTACCTGCCAAATTTCAACTGTGTAATCCTTATAGTCTCGGAATAAAATGGCTGTGACATACGGACGGACAGACGGACAGACGGACAGACAGACAGACAGACAGACATGACGAATCTATAAGGGTTCCGTTTTTTGCCATTTGGCTACGGAACCCTAATAAAAGTAGCTATTAGATTAGCAAAAAATAAAAATAGATCCTAAAAAATGTGTGAAACATGAAACATCTTATAAAATGAGAATTTAATTAAACGCCTAGAGTAGGATGGTTACACTTTTTATGCCGTAGATTATTTTCTTCGCAATACTCCAAGTCAATGGCCATTGGCCAGGTCGGGTCGTTTGGCGCCGTACGCTGGCTATACTATAAATAATTAGCTATAAATTGTAGCTGTTTTATCTTAAGATTAACGGACTCTCAGCGGGTGCTTTATTAAAACTCGATTATTTTGCTGAATTTAATCGTGAACGGTCATAAGAAGGCGGCATGTTGTACTTTTGCGACACCAACATATGTATATTTATGGCAGAAAAAGCCAAGTAATTGCAAAAAACTTTACTGCAGCCTGCTAATATTATATTATTAGAAAATATATTATTATATTTATTCAGTTTTGATGTTTCGTCTTCTGTTTAATGGCGATGCTCAATAGGATCCTTTTCGACATCCAAAATTTCAAGTTATTTATTAACTAGGTACACAGACAATGTTCTACCTCATATCCTGCCTTCTGTTACCCAAAACGTGCAGACTTTACGTACTTTACATAAACCTTTGCCCCCTTGCTCTTTTTGTGGAAGTAACGAAGGTTTGGACAAACGAAATATGTATTTATACCTGTCGTGTCAGTGACACTTAGAAGAAAATGTAAACAATATGAAATGCAGTTATTGATGGAACATCCTGGTATAACATTTTGCCACGACACAATTAGGCCAGGTCAGGAAGCGAGACAACAGAATTAAATCGCGTAGTTTACTGACTAAAAAGTATATGATTCTAATTAGTCCGTCTGTTAGATTATCGAGAAATATTTTGGATACCTACGTATTTTTTGTTTTATTAAACTAATGATGAAAATGAGTAGGGGCTGGTGATGTCACTTTCCGGTACAAAAGATGTACCAAACTGTGACATCGCGCAATTTTTCAAAGTAAGTACTTTATTGTCTTGTCGTGAAAAAAGATAAATACGTGTCCAATATATTTTGAAAATCTATCTGACGGACTAGTTAAATTTTGTTGTCAACTACTCTATTGTAGACAGAAGGACGCTACTTACCTCTCGAAGTCTTGAATCTTGACACAAATGACGATGACTTTGAATAGTTCGTAAAACAATCTACCTTTTCAGAATGCTACTTTGTTTTGCTAACCACGGTCTACGGGGCTACAACACATAATATTCTGTTGGATTGAGCAACAGAATGGCCGATTGTTAACTTATTGTCAGCTTTATTTCATGCATCATCGTTTATGTTGTATAATTTTTCGACATAATATCATCCAAAAATATTATTATTGAAATTTTTTTTGACGTAACACCTTTCTTCTTTTATTCTCCTTCTGTAAACCGTCACGCAATCACTTTCATCTTTTTCATTCATATAATTAAAAAAAACATTAAAAAAAAACAAAAAAAAATATAAATCACAACAAGTGGTTTTTTTTTATTACTCACACACACTCCATCATTCGTTTCACTTCATCATTTTCCTTGGCCTTCCTCTCCCTCTCTATCGTAAGTATCATGTACGTATCGATAGGTCCGTGATAAGCGTAATTTCATAAATACGTAATCATAGGTGTACGATCAGCGTAAATAACTGTGATTCCGTAAATCTATGTTATACCTTCATTAGTTAACTTTTTACAAAGCAAACACTTCTGTCGGCCAACTTGTTTATACGCCTATTAGTTTTTTGTCTGACGTTTTTTAGCTGAAGCATTTTGAGTAGCTACCTGCGTTCAACGTAGATAATAAAGAAGAACTAATTAATTTAATATGGATCGCTCTGATATGAGGAAGTTGCTTGTTTTCTTGGTAAATCTTCATAGGTACCTAGTAGTTTTTATAGCAATTTCATTAAAATTTTGTACCTACCTTACTTGGTATATAATGTGATGTAAGTAAACAAAACTTAAAAGTTGCGAAAGATAATTTGATTGGAATTTCTGTTTCATGAATATTGGTGCCACTATCAAGCTATTCTAATTTCCATATTGTTTGTGTATGTATATTTTGAAACGACGATTGATGATCCTGTGTCCCAAGTCAGTCCATAATTGTGAGAAGCGTATGTTTGTCTATTGCAAGGGTCTCTTATCTATGTACACACGCCTTATCTTGTCTATGGATGGCAACAGTAGCACGACTTGTGTCCGTTTATGGGATTTCTCTGGCTTATCTAACGCTCTGATCTTGTTGGATTTCTCAGGGCACCCATTCATGTTGATATCTTTGAATATTCATGTCAGGGAAAACTTTAAGTATAAATACAGTCTGTGTTTTATCTTGATGTAGTTTTATTTGTGCTGTGTTTTGTTTCGCTTGCTTAGTTTTTAGTTTACTTTTGTTTCGATTGTCTTTCGTTTGTTTTGGTATTTTCTAATTGTGTGCGTGTTCAGGTTCTATATGCAACGATGTTTTCATTGATCTTCTACTAACCAAATACCTTTTTTTTTTTTTTTTTTTGGTGGGTGTAAAATCATCGAATAACCCCTCCCGCTCTTGGGCAGAGCGAAAGGGAGTGTCAGACTTCTACTGACTAAAAACCACCCATGTTCCTTCTTCGCCCTCTATGTCGAGGCCGCGATAACCAGAGGACTACCCGCAGCCCCGACACTAACCAAATACCTTAAGTAGGTACCTACATCTCTGAACTTCATGTTGGTACGTTTCTAACGTTAAAAGCTTCATAGTAATTAATGATTGGCTTGAAACTTGGAAACGAGATAAACAAACTAACTTGATTTTATTGAAAGTTAAAATGTATAAGAGAACACAATCTTCTCATAAAACAATGACACAGAATCTTGATATATTTCTCTCATTAACTTCGGTCTTAGACTGGCTTTTTACTTTCCAATAAATGGAGTTTCTTCAGTTATAGAACATAGTGGAAGGAAACATAATTATGTATTTTGTAGTGGAATGAAAATACATATTTTTCGTAGCCGATAGCTTTCGTTCGCATTGGCACAAATATTAACACATAGCCCGAACACTGCCATAACGGTGGAGAATATCTTCCGACATTTTATGACTTATTTATGAAGATTGTATTCATGAATTCCTGAGACAAAAGCGTATTTTCAACGACTTGGTGGATATTAGATTTTTTTTTTCATATAGTCTTCTAATGTGGGACAATATTTTAGACATGTTATGACTGTGTGTGAGTTACATTTTTGCAACGGATATTGTGCATGGAGGGAATATTTGTGGCTTATTTACACATGGAAATATTGCGAAATGTGGGTCAGAATAATATTTTCAAACCACACTGACTTTTTATATTCGTGTGCCTTGGAATTTTAATCGATTACCGATTGATTGATTGGTAACCTATGATTAGATCAATAATAGCAGAACATGACTGAGTAACGATGTATTTCAGAAATAAATGATATCTGTCGCGAAAGATGAAATCGCGATGTTCCAAACCTACAAATATGTATAAATATATAATTGCACAACATTAATGAAACAGCAACACTAAATCAGTATTGACAACTTGACGCTACCAAAACGAAGCCGTTCTTTAGATGGCGCCAAAACATAACATATTCTGTCAGAATAATAGATGATATAATTTGAGTAAAGTAAATTCAGTGCAAAAGGATCATATGGAGATTCTTGTCACCCGTGATGCGCGCCGCCGGGAAAGCTAAGTATTATCTATCTGATTCTGTAAGGATTATAAATTTGATATGTTTGGTAATTGATGTTGAGTACATGTAGGTACTTTTGCCTGCTTAATAATTTGGGACACCTAATCTATTAAAGGTGTGATCGTGCCTTCAGCATTCGGCTGGAGGCGTAATAGCGACACACCGGGCGGTTCGTCCGGACACGCTTTAACGCTGGAGTTTGTAAGAAGTGTCGTAGGCCAACCTCTCTTATAAATCTCCTATTTGGTCCCCCATGGCCTAAGGCGTCGACGGGCGCAAACGTCGACGGACGTTGTAATAATATATTGTCATGTGTTATATGATGATTCAAGGGGGAGCATTCCAGAAGACAAGGCGATGGGCTTATGTAAATCTGGAATGCGTGCTTTTGCAGAGGTGGAGAAAATCCGTTAATCTGATTAGCACATAGGTGTCACAATCACAAATATTAATAATAAGAAATTGAAGTAATTTTCATCATAGATATAGCAATTGAGTTATTACTATAAACAGCTATAATAAATTATGAACAGATAGGTGATACTTAACCCAAATATTCATGGGTACTTAAACTTACAGATATCCTAGGTGCGCCTGAGGAGTCGGATGGACTGATGGTCGACATGATGATAAAACCTTCGGTGCCTTTGAGGACCGAAGCGTAAGAGTCTGGATTGGGAGATAATCCGTATCGGGGTGTGATCCGTATCGGTGAGTATCTCTGATATATCGTGAGGCGGGGATTTCTCTTCACATCAAAGCGAAGCAGTACAATCCTATATTATTACTTTAAAACAAAGCACATTGTAAACCTGGAGATAACCAGAAAATAATATGAAGAAGAGAAACCCACGCGCCGTCGCGACAATATCGGACGGTATTTTTAAACGAAGAAATTTCTGAGAAATGATTTAAGAGTAAATTTTCGACCTATGTACGACGTATTGCTAGTTATTAAAATGGTGATCTTCGTGTTTGTTATCGTGTCGGCAAGGGGCGCCAACCCTTTTTTACCGCGGCCCGCGGTGCGGCGCATAACAAAAGAATGTTTCCAGTTATGAATGACTGGCATTCTCTCATTCACGCTGAACTATCCGTTGTCTACCTTGCATGGCAACTATTATTACTGGCAATGTTTTGTACTCAAACTTTATGTAGGTACCTACCTTACAATAATAATATAAATGCACCTTACTTCACACCTTGTCGTAATGCTCTTTCTTTTCTTTGTAAGCGGAATATTTATTCCACGACTTATTGCAGCGTCTCAAAAACGTCCACAGATGCGATTGGAATGCCATCAATCGAAGCTTGTGATTTTTTGGTTTTCTATTTTTTTCTGTTTGATTTGTAGACACTCTCTGATTTGACTGCATCCTGCTTACAGGCTTGTTTATCGCTACTACCAGAGAGCCTTACACAAATTCAATCGATTTCAAAGCATTTTAATTTTCTACATTTTTTCAACATCACTGACATAAGGTTTCGTTAGTTTTTGTCAATCCCAATGTATTTTAGGCTTTCTAGCAATCATCGTCTTCAAATGCATTACGATATAATAGACGGAACGAGAGGAAAGAAAATCGTAATCAAATACTTGTTACCACTTTGTAACAAGTCAACTCATGCGCCCCTTTGTCAGGTAGCATTCGTGTGTCAAAATCGAAAATGTTCGGGATCAAAATTTGCAGTCTAGTTTTCAACTATTTTTGATTGTTTTCACTTTGGGTTGGGACAGGTTTCTGTTTTGGCTAACTTATAGAACTACCTTCCTTGAACCTTGACATTACTTCCACTGAGCCAGTCACAAAGTCTGGCAACACTCACGGCTATCAAATTACTATACGCAACTAATTTTACATTTTCATAGTCTTTTGAAAATTGTTTTAAGTCTAATTGGGTATTTTGATTTAACAAAGCACCTAATTAGTTATTTTACAGAGTATCCATACATTTTATAAAATAAAATGTGTTTTTTGTGTTTGTTTTAAATACGTGCATAGATTAGAAAATTAATTCCTGAAGTTTTATGTGCAAATAAATCTCAATAAATGACAAATGACTTGATAGAACTACTAAATATCATAAAAACAGTGCGAAGTAAGGGCCGATGTGCTAGTTTAGAACAGTGTATTAGCTTCCCAGGTAGGTTTAATCCATTGCGTCGATATTTGCGTAGAACAATGGCTCGCTGGTCAGTCGGGTCGCACTCTGTTTAGACTAGAAGTGTTGGCGTCACGCTCCGAGCCGATAACCCAGTCAGTTCAATGTTACTGTATTTTCTACCCAAGGACCTGATACGGATAGGTGGTAGATGACCTATTGTGCACCTTAGCTTGTGGTTATCTATGATTACAGGGATTTTTCCAGTTGGAATTATTCAGTAACTGTCCCGAGGTCTGGATTTTTCTTTTAGCTCAGTTTTAGGCAATAAGATCCCTAGTATCCCTACTGCACGCTTAAAAGTGGTGAAATGGGTGTGTAATATTTATATTATTACCTCATTGTTATGTGAAATCCATACATAAATAAAGTCCGTGATCTGTTCGATCCGATATATTTGCTGACCTACAGACAGCGAAGCTGCAAAATTAAATAGAAACAAACAATGACATATTATATATAGACACGTCATGAACTAACATGGCGGCGCTTCAAAACGGCGAAAATATTTATAACTAAGTACTTTTACGCGTAAAGAAAGGGAAAGAAAATATGACACCGTACAGCGGGTTGCCTGTTCATGCCTGTTGTCTTTATGTTTCGCGCAGGTTTACACACACGATTTAAATTAAGAACAAATGTAGCATCGCGCGAGAGGTTGGTGCGTAACTAAGCGCGATGTGGTCAATTGGCTTCATTTCATGTTGTCATTTTTGAGGGCGGACAACGTATCTATAGTTTTAATATATCATTGGAAACAAACACGTAATCTTGGAAAATCAAGTAGGGTTGGCTATAGCTAGGTTTTATTGTTACAGTTTGCGCGGCTGATGTCTCAGGATAAAACTACTTTTTAAACAACTTCAAAGCTGGTGGCAAAAAGTCAATGAAACAAACCAATCACCGGCTTCCGAAAGTAAAGATTTTTAAATTTGTTTGTAATATACAGGGTTGCCGTTAGCCCCGGTATCTTTGTAGACAGTGTAATGGGAGACTAAGTAGCAACATTGATCTAAATGCAAGTATTGTATTTCGATGAATATCTATCGGCTGGGGCTATTAATGATTATAATCAGTAAGCAATTACAGGATTCATAAGGTAGGTAGGTAGGTACCTAATATTCAAATAAATTGCGTTTTTTTAATTGATTGTCCAATTATAATAGAATTTAAAAAAACGCGTGTTTTGCATTCATCAACAAAGTTTTTTGCACAGCGGGCCACGTTCTGAATAATTACTTGACATATTCATTCGATAAAAATAATGTGAATATTTAGCGAACGTGGTTTTTAAATGAATATGTGTAGTCATCAATTATCTTGAGAATGTGGGTAAAAAAGAAATCACCATGCATTTATTTGACAGACACTTAGGTAGGTATTTAGGTAACTACTTTATGTTATCTCAGTTAGTATCAGCTAGGAATGTGCAATAACTGGATATACTTTTTTTCTCCACCGCCTGTGACAGGTTTTTTTGAGGTCGGTGCTATCGTTCGTCTTATTAAAGGTTGCAAGAATGTTCCTCGCAAAATTTGCATCATGCATAATAAAATTCTCTGTTAATTACTATGCAAATTGCCGGCGCCAAATATTATGACGGATATCAAATGTGGAATGCAGTTTGTATACTACAGACCACAGAGCATAGAAAGCGGTTCGATTTAGTTTTAGTTATGTTTAATGACAGTCGTTGGAAGTTTAACGAGTCCGCTCCATCGATTTATTAGTCGAGTTGACGACGATTTAATCAACTTTTTTATCGAATTTTTTGTTTTAACTTTTACGTCTCTCCCAGGAATAGTGGGTAGCCTTATGTGGTACTGGCGGATAGTTTTTTGCCGTCATAGGGAGGGGGACAAATATGGTGCGATGTAGGGAACGGTGCACCCAATATGGCACATCGACGCGCTTGAATAATTAATTAATTCCGACTATCGTAGTCGATTGGATTTATTTAGACTGAGAGCGGATGCTCCCGGAGGATTTTGTATTCGTTCGGAATGAAATGGGTGGTCTGTGTTTGATTAGAGTTCATTTCGTGAATGTGTTTCAGACTCACATGTTTCGTAAAACAATTTGAGTGTAGAGATAATGCGTTTACACACATCTAATTACAAATTGCCTAATGATACAACATTTCTGATACAGTTCGTAGAAATCTGTCATGATTTAGGTAGAGGAAAGTTGTTTTAATTAAAATGAGGCGATTATGTAGATTGATCGTTTGCAAAAGCTGATGTAGCTAATAAATTTACGAAATATATTGATGAAGTCTTATTTTAATGAAGTCCCTGAGAATCGATTGACTAATTACTTTATCCGACACTAAATCAAACTATTCCATAATATCTCAAAGAATTGGTCAACTCATCCCTGATTTTACTAATTGCTTAAAAGACTTTAAAAAGTTAAGATGTGACTAAGACATTTTTAGTTTTAGTATTGATCTTATCTTACTTAGGTCTGTAATCAATCAATGATATGCTAATTGTAAATAAGGTATTTCAGCCATGTCTCTGGAATTGTTTCAGGGTAGTTATCTTCGGCTTTTGTCAATGTTCATTAGTTCCTTTTTTTGGTTGGTGGGAAATCATCAAGTTACCTCTCCCGCTCTCGAGCACAGCGAAAGGGAGAGTCAGATTTCTACTGACTAAAAACTACCCATGTTCCTTCTTAGCCCTTTATGTCGAGGCCGCGGTATCTCTTACATCATCCCGCAGCCCCGACGGGTTCATTAGTAGCCCTTTACTGATCATTATTTCCCTGCCCTTACCTACCTCATTTTTTTTGGGTTCGGTGCATCATGTCTTCCCACAAAAAACCCACGATAATGAAAAATATTGGAAATATTTTAAGTCGGAATGTCCATTGTGTCCAACCTTCAGGGATATTTAGGTTCTTATATAGAGAAGCATAGTAGGTACTAGCTAGTAATCCATACGACTTAGGGCTTATCCCTCTAGCGGTGGGCACTTATCGCGCGAGCGATGGATCGCCGGCCAGCGTAATGGAAAATCGTTGTAGCCCCCACAGCCGTCCGTCGCACAGAGAACCGCGGTCATAGTCTTTTATGTACGAGTATACCGAAAATGGTTATTAATTTCAGTACCTACCTCTTTAATAGTAATAAAAAGAAAGGAAATAAAAGAGAATATATAAATAAAATATCTAAAGAGAATTAATGAGACTAAAATTATTTTACCACCTGATTATGTATGTACCTATATTCTGGCAAATAAATAAATTTCATTTCATTTCAATGAAGGTTAGGAATGTTAAAATTAATTATAATTTCATTCAAATGCTGCTCTCTTCGATGGAGGACTACTCAATGGGGGCTTCCATTTGAAAGTGTATGTCTGTAAAAGTCTTTGATCCAAGTCTAGACCTTGCAGGTATTGTTCCCAAATAAAAGCATAAGTAAGAATATGATTCGTTTATGTAGACTATAAAGTTTTAAATAAGTAATTTATTCTCATTTCTCAGTTTTGATGTCATTTAATAAGGATACTCCGAACAGATGGCCGCCTTTCACATCCTGACATCCGTCAAATGAAGTCGCTCCTCTACATCAAGAACTGAACTGAAAGATTAACAACATTCTTGAGACATACTAAGCCGCAATATAAACGAAATATGTTAAACATTTCTGATTCGTTCCAACTTGGAATAGGCGCTGACGAAAATTTAAATTCCCATTCTGAATAATCTCGCGCTGCCGAGCAGGCCTCGGAGAAAATTACATTCCATTTTGCGCGTTAACACGTACGAATATTATTATTATAGATAATCATCAAACCTAACAAACCAATTACTCGATTACCACGCTTCGCAGTGGGTCTTATCTTAATCCAGCGGCTATTTGAAGGCGGTAACTTATTCAAACCAGTGTATAATTGGATCTCGGCGCTTACCGCGTGCTCTATACGAACCGTGACCGTCGAGTTTATTTCGTACACATTTCAAATTGTACGTTCGAACGTATCGACTACTGTGGGCTATAAACAGGGGCAGGCTTGCCAATAAACTTTTAGCACTTTATTATTCGTATCTTTATACAGACATCAGCCTAACACGATTATACGAGCAGTCACGAGCGAGCTTAGTTCTTCGGTAATAAAAGGTACGAGTTTTTTAGTCTTTAAAAAACAGTTTTGTAGTGTACAAAAGAGTGAAAAATGTCAGGCAGGACGACAACGTGGATTTATGCCAAGCCGAGCTTTTACTCGCGAAACATAAAATTTGTAACCATTTCCGTACGGTGCTCACATAAAACAAACCGTGGAAAATCTTGTAAAGTACAGGCACGTCTTCTATAGGCAAGCCTTGCATAGTTTGGTCGGTGGTTTCTATTTCAACTTTTTGTCTTTGCAACGACTTTGAATGTTTATGTTTATTAGTAAGTAAGTATTACTTAGAAGGACTTGATATTTTCTAGCTATAACCTTCTTGCTGTAGGTTCTCTTTTTACCTTGTGTAGTAGATTCTGTATTTACTTCTAAGTAGATACCTCCTCCTTGGGTTCTTTAATTTATAGTCTAATTGTTAATCTGGCAACATAAAATAAACACTTTATATTATAAATAAAATTAAACTGTAACCCAACAATTCTGAATTTTAATATTCCTGTTATTTTTTGCCAAAAATACTAATTTTTTCCGCATAATTGGTATGCACATCAGTCAAATCATAGGAAAGGAAGGATGTACTTACATAAGTAAGTACCTATATTTAGATGTCAGACGTTATCTAAAGCCAAAATAAAATCTATTCATCCTTTAGTACAGCATTGAATGCGGATTTAGCTGTCATGACATGAATTTATTTCACTTCATTATAAATTTTGGACACTAAATTAGTATTTTTTGCTGCACTCGCTTGGCCTTGATTAGTCAAGTGACAGTAGTGTTAAGTTCTAGACGATTTTGTTGCATTCAAATAAGTTTGACTAACGATGAATATGTTCTCGACCTATTCATTTAATAGGTATGTCGTCAAGTAGGGACTCATTCTTCGTATCGCAACCAAAATGATTGTTGTCATGGAATTTAATGAATAAACAAATTTTAAAGGTACTGAAAAAATACATGAAAACTTTTTTGCAAAACAAAGCCAGCCTAACAATACATACCACACCAATTTGTCAACTCCTGGCGACGTGCAAACTCATATAATTGTGGGCTAAGCTTACAAAAAGCCCTCTAAATATAATCCGGGGTGTAACCGTAAACTGTGGCCGGTGTAATATTCCCTCGGCCATATACCTACCTACCTCCGTAAGAGGAGAAGCAATGTCTTGCGAATTTAAAGCCAGACGAACCAGACTTTAATGAGAACAGCAGGTGGTCGGCGAAATGAGTGCCTTACAGTGCGTCCGGTATATCTTGGCGGGTGGCGACTTAAGGAACTAAAGTTATTGTGCACTAATTTTGACATAATTATCCTTTGTTGAGCGGCTATGATTTGTCAAGTCATTTTGGATTATCTATTATTGTTGTAATCAACTTGGAAACGGTAGTGTTGAACTGTATCTTGTACCAGGGACGTAGAGTGCCCATAATTCGATTCCCACCGGCTTATAATATTAAGACTAGAGGACGACAAAAGAAACGATGGACAACCTGAATGAGGATGAGGATGATATTGATAGAATGGAGAGGACTGCAGAGATGACGAGTAGGTAATAGAGACGTCTGGAAGAAAAAGACACGCTGCGCCGCCCCCAAATAAATTGGGTTAAGGGCAGGGGAACTAACGATGTCGCCGAAACAGGGTAGTTACGTAAAAAAACTAATTAGTCCGTCAGATAGATTTCCAAAAAATATTGGACACGTAGTTTTCTTTTTTCACGTAAGCAAACAATGAAGACGATACAGTGCTTTGAAAACTCGTGTGACGTCATATGTAGCGGTTAATGACGTCACAAACGCCCACTCAAATCATTGACGCGATTTATCTTCGTAAATTTTTATTGATTTGTTAAAACAAAAAATACGCATCCAATATTTTTCGATAATCTAACAGACGGACTAATTAGAATCATATTTTTTTAAGTCAGTAAAATCCTATCCTATTAGGGCTTTTTTGGTATGCCAAGTACAAAACTCAAACCAGCTTTTTACAAAAAACGGACATCCAAGTAAGAGGACCTTGCTGAAAGGTGTTTTCGGATAAAGTGATTTTAGATTGACTCATATCTCCGTAGCCAGCGTAGCTCTATATTTTAAGAAAAGTTTTGTACACTCATTTTTATGGAAAGTAAAGTACTTAGGTTCGTGTCTTTATTACTACTGTTTTCAAAGTAAGCATACCTACATTGTTTGTATACTTTCTCTAATATAATCTCTCCTCTATACTCTAGCTCGGTAAATATTTCAACTAATAGCGCAACTAGAGCTCCACAGTTTCTCTCTAAGAACGCTTGGCATGTTTCGAATACCTTGATATAATTAAGCTTAGAAGCACGGCATTAATTAGCACCTAATCTCGATGTATATCCCAGATAAACTCGATTATAGAGGTTCTCGTGGCAATATATATATTATAACAGTCTCACAGCTACTGCCGCGGTTAGGCCGTCGATGGGTGCCCATTGTGACTTTAGGGGTATTAAGACAAGATTGTAAAGTTCTTCATCCCCCATAGAACAGGGAGGATTCTCCGACCAGACGGGTGTTGTCTGGTGGAATATTGTCCGCCAGTTTGTTTTCAGGTTCTTCTTTCGTGTTTTTTATGTATAAAGTCTATAACAGCGATTCCGGATTTTGATATTTAGTTCTTTTTTGTGATAGATGGCGCTGTAGTACTTTTTGTACTAAATAAGTATGTTGCTTGTTGTCTAGTCAACAAGTTAAAAAAAGAAGAAAAGTTCTTAAAATACCTATGTACGATAGCTCATTCGATTCGGAATGAAGCGCAGTGAAATGTTTTAAGGGGTTTTAGCACATAAAAAAATGCGATTGTTATTAACAAGATAAGAAAAAATAAAATAAAGGTAATTCGTTGTTAGTTCATCATTTCTAAAATAATGATTTTTAAGAAATTTTGAAAAAAAGAGCCTGAAAGCGGAGGAAATTTCCAATAAAAAAGTCCGACTCCCGGAACTCTATCTCTATATAAAAAAAATAACGCTGAAAATAGGACCCCGCGAGGTCGTTGCGGCATAGGCGCGACGCACAGTGATCAATTTCTAAAAGTTAGGGTCTCGTAATTATTTTTGGTCAATGCTGCACTGTGTCGAAATTTCGAAAAATATTTTTTTTCAGATTTGACAATAAGTGTTGTACATTTTTCTAAAACATCAACATTATGCAGACATAGTTAAATACATAGATAAATGTCCCTTCAAAGTTGTCTCGAATGCAAAATTATTGTAACAAGACTGATTTATCGAAGTTTTGCGCTTATATATTCAAGTTAAGTTAACTAAATATTCAGAGAACACTATGAATTGTAAAAATTGGAAAGTTTGTACTTTTTATTAGTATGCAATAAAAAAAATATACAAAATAATCACACTAATATTATAAAGGCGAAAGTTTGTGAGTGTGTATGTTTGTTACTTCTTCACGTCTAAACGGCTGGAGCGATTTTATTATTTGGTATGGAGTTAGCTGACACCTTTTTTTTTTTTTGGCGGGTGGAAAATCATCTAATAACC
Source organism: Diarsia rubi (assembly GCA_932274075.1). Taxonomy (NCBI): domain Eukaryota; kingdom Metazoa; phylum Arthropoda; class Insecta; order Lepidoptera; family Noctuidae; genus Diarsia; species Diarsia rubi. Next base: position 9,674,845 of record OW026414.1, read on the forward strand.
CCTCCCGCTCTTGGGCAGAGCAAAAGGGAGTGTCAGACTTCTACTGACTAAAAACCACCCATGTTGCTTCTTCGCCCTCTATGTCGAGGCCGCGATAACTAGTGTACAACCCGCGGCCCCGAGTCGCGATTGTATCTACCCGTGGGATAATTTTCGAGTTGTAGCGCGCAAAGCCAAGCAACAGCTAGTGTACTGAAATTTACTAACTTTTATAAGTTTGAACCGTTTCTAAGCGTCATTCCGAATCGAATGCGGATATATTTTTAGAAGCTTTACTTCTATTTAACACGTTTTTGAACTTGTTGACTAGACTAATAGTAGTTTTTCTAGTGTACAGTACATGAACATTCATTACATTTAGAGATACCGCTGTTGATCCCAGCGGTTATTTTTAGATCTAACGGTCTTTATATAACAGATAATCAGAATCGCTTCTTACCAAAGAGTAATTATCGAGACCAGACCTGACAACCACCAGGGTTGTTGAGGTCAGATAGGCAATAAAATACTGGCAGGCTCGAAGCCGACCTCAACTTAGATATTTTAAATGTCAGTGGCTATCATATTATCCATGGATTAACTGTCAATTTGGTTATGGTTTAGTATAACGTGGAACCATTTGACAGTTAATTGAAAGACACTATAGGTTAGCCACTGTCATTTAAAAGATACGCAATAGCCCTGCTGGTATACTTACATATAACTAACAATAACTTCGTATGTGTCACTAGCAGACCTCCCAATCCCAAAGCAAATATTTGGAGAACTCGACAATGCAGATATTAAATGACCGAAATCCGTGAGGGCCGGACCCTCTCGCCCTCCCAAATCACACGGACTCTTGTAGGGTTTCTCTTTGACGAAATATAACATCCTTGAAATACAAAATACAGCTTTTAAAGGATCAAAATGTGGTTGAACATTATTATATTATGAATAAAGTGTAAAAGATTTTAAACCTGAAAATGTGAAATGTTTTCATCGACTTAGATACGAACGAATTTCAAATAGGGTTCAATCCTGAACCGACCGACGCACGTCCGGAATTTAGCAAAGTATTGTATTTGATTAAATATTTATTCAGGAAAATCCTATTTAATCAGTTACCTACACATTTAAATCTTAAATCGTATTCCTATTCATATAAATACCTACGAAATTTTCCGCAACATAAATTAGAAGTTATATAATTATAACAGTTTGCTATTCTAAGCTGTTAAAACAGAAACTAGTAAATATTAAAGAGCAAAAATTTTTACCTAAGAAGATCTTGTTGTACTTAGGTATTGATTGTTAAGGCGGTGTATTGAAGATATAAAGCCTATATGAGTTTCATTTTTTTTTTGGTAATTATATTATCCTAGTATGTGAGATTAGAGCTGCTAAAGTTTTCATAGTGATTATTCATGAAAAAACTAAATTGTGTAATTTTAGTACTTTCGTGTAATTGCATTTTCTATAAAACCACCCGTTGCCTTCGCCTCGTCAATATTTGATCACTTCTACACTAACCCTTTAAAGCTGAGCACTTTATAAAAACCTTAACTTTTAATGGACTTCAAGTCACTTTTATACGACATTTATGAAGTTATTTGTTCAATTAATGGGCACTTAGCTCAAAGTTTTAGACCATCACTCTTTCTTAAGTCGGTTCTTTTAAAATAGACGTCGCTTTTATTTGAAGTACTAGCGTAAGCCCGCGGATTCAACTGCGTTGAGTACGGTAATTTACCCATGGTATCGTACTACCGGGATAGAAAGTTTAATACTTATTGTGTTAATCCAGGTTATAAACTATCTGTGTGCCAATTTCATCCAAATCCATTCTCGAGTTTTTGGGTGAAGTAGTAATTAATATCCATACATCCTCTTACATCATCCTGGTAAAAAATCGCATGAATAATAAAGAAATACAGAAAGAAAGAACACGTATAATATAATAGTTTTTTACAGTTTTGAGAAGTTTACCTAATAGGGATTTTTATAGAATAAAAAAAAAGTGACTCTAATTAGTCCGTCTGTTAAATTATCGAAAAATATGGGATACGTATTTTTTGTTTTATCAAATCAATAAAAAAATACGAAGATAAAACGCGTCAACGATTTGAGTTTGTGACGTCACAGACCGGTAAAAATGCCATATTAAACCACTTGACCGTTATTCGAAGCATAATTAAACAATTGAGATAGGCTGTACCTTGTTTCCTGTGCCATTTTTCCTAAAAATTCTAGTCGTATAGCTCTCGTGACGTCACCGGGGCAGAGAGGGGAGGGCGCTTGTGAGCGCGCGAGCCTCTGCTGTCTTGTTCATTGGCGTTCTTTTCCTTGCCGCAGACGGTTGTACCTGGCAGGTGAGTTTTTAATAACTTTTATAACCGTCATTATTTTTCCTTGTGATCGAAAACTGGCAATCAGTTTTCAATACGTAACAGTTACTAGTGTTTATTATATGTAATTGCTTTTACTGCGGTTAGTGTTCAGTAAATCAATGCTGGAATATTTAAATTAACGGTTTTCCGTTCGTGTGTTGATTATTCACTTTTTCTTTTTCCAGTGTTTTGTTGTGCGATTGTTTAAAATATAATACGTAATGGATAAAGAAATAACGTTGATTTCACAAGATGAACCGGTCGCAGGCCCTTCTCGCGTTGCTAATAATAAGGAACCTAGTACAAAACGTAAACGTTCACGTTCCAGCAGCAGTAGTAGTAGCTCTGATAGTACCAGTTCCAGTTCATCTAGTTCTTCTGACCATAGGTCAAAACATAAAAGTGCGCGTCGCCGCCGTCATAAAAAACGGGAAGGCAAGCACAAGCGTCGCCGCTCAGAGCGTAAAGTGAAACAAATCAGTGATTTGCCTAATCAGTATTTTACTAATAGTGTGCCAGTGGCCGAAGATGCTATTTCCCTCTTTGCCGAGGATGAATTCGAAGAGGAGGGTAGTAATTTTCTTGATAATTTGGGAGTCGAGATTAAACTTAAAGAACCGGATTCCAAAGGCTGACGTGCGTTATGTAAACGTATTAAAAGAAATTCAGTTTTTTAATAAACCGGACTGGAGTGAAGTACGTTACGCGGAAACCCAAAAGTCGTATAACCACAGCCCGGGTTTCGTTGAGCTCGAGGCAAACGAGGAGATTAGTCCCTATGACACACTTAAACACCTAAGCTACTCAGAAAGAGCTTATGCTTCATTAACTTTCGGTTTGTTAAAGCAAAAAGAGTCGTTAAAGAAGGAACTTTGTGCTTTTATGACATGGGTCCGAGACCAGAAAGAAGAAATTAGCTTCGAGGCTATAAACCAAAAGCTTAATGATATTTTCACTACCGGTGAATTTAGCAAAGTTTCAGCAGACCTTTTGCAGATGGTTTGTGGACATAGGGCTGAAACCATACAAATGCGCAGAGATAGCATAACAAATGCGGTTCGCGACCCGTTAGTTAAGGCATCAATTAGGAAGATTCCTCCATCTGAGGTCAACTTATTTAACTCTGAGCAGTTTATTGTCACTTTAGAAAAGGTTGGTGGCATCAAAAAGGCCTTCTGGCCTGCTTCTAAATCGCCTAGCTCATCTAAATCGGCTTATGGTTCAGCCTCAACTTCGCAAGTTGGAAAATGGCTTATCCGTCCCTCGCAGGGGCAGCATTCGGTTCCACCCTCGCAGGGTAAGAACTATAATACTGGCATGCCCGTACACGGCTGTCAGAACTGTAATGTCCCCTCGCACGGTGGCCTTTTGCAACATAATATACAATGTCCTTCGCAAGGACCGGCGCAAGTGTACCACAATTATCCTCAGCAGAGTAGTGGCGCAGTGGATAGAGGTTCCTTTCGCTCTCGCGGGGCAAGACATAACCAAAGATACCACGCCCACAGACGTGGCACTCATAAGCGAAGGTCATCACCTTCAGGCTTTAATGCCAAGAGAAATAAATATTGACATGAAGATATTTCAAGCCGGTCAGTTATCGAATTTCGTCGATCATTGGAGGCAAATACAAGCACCAGAATTTCTTATTCGAATAATTCAAGGGTACCGTAGGTATACCCTTTCAGCAAAAACCTCCGTTAATTATGCCCAACTTAGACAACAAAGCGTTTCAAACACCAGTGTCAACAGAAATGACGTTAATCATTCAAAAAATGTTGGATCAAGGAATTCTAGAAATTGTGACTCAAACTCCAAGTTTCTTATCCACCCTCTTCCTGGTGCCAAAGAGCGATGGATCGGCCCGACCGATTTTCAATTTAAAAGCCTTAAACGAATTCGTACTGACCACCCCTTTCAGTCTGATAAATGTATTCAGAATCCCAGATTTTATTCAGCCCAAAGACTGGATGTGCAAGCTGGACATTTCCCAGGCATACTTCCACCTAAAGATAACAAAGAGCCACAGGCGCTTCCTACGCCTTATTTACAACAAACAGCTTCTGCAAATGACCTGCCTTCCATTCGGTCTCAGCACGGCTCCAAAAACTTTTGCCAGTTTGACAAATTGGATTGCCTAAGTAATGAGAAGCAAAGGTGTGAGAATATTGGTATTTCTCGACGATTTTCTTTTGACTCACCAAGACCCAGAAATTCTAGCGAGCCATGTCAGCCTTCTGGTAAACACATTACAATATCTGGGGTGGCAAATAAATTTCCAAAAATCCATCTTAACACCAAAGAAATCTCTGGTTTATCTGGGCGTGCTCTGGGATCCTTGGTTAAACCTCAAATGTTTACCAAAGGAAAAAGTAAATTCAGTGATGGCGAAAATTCACCATATTATAGATCTTGGAAAGACAGACCTGAAAAAGTTGCAGAGCGTAATAGGAGCACTAAACTTTGCGAGTTTTGTCGTTCAAAGAGGGAGATTGCATTATCGAGCTCTATTGAAATTCGTAAACACTCTAGACCTAAACAATTCTGTCAAGGTATATTCAGTGCCAGCAGACGCAATGGGCGACCTACAATGGTGGACCCAGAATTTGCAACACCCGTCAATTCTACACCACGCACCAGTGTCTCATTTTATCACGACGGACGCCTCCGACTTAGGCTGGGGCGCCCAGATAGACAACCAGTCCCTAAGCGGAACTTGGTCTCAAAACGAGAAATATGGTCACTGCAATGTCAAAGAAATGTTGGCAATACTGAAGGTCTTCCAAAGTCATTCCATGTATCTGAGGCAATCTACAGTCACCATACAATGCGACAAACGCACGGTAGTAGCGTATCTTCGTCACGAAGGGGGGACCAAATCCACGCAGTTGATGGACATAACTTACGACCTGTTTTGCTTGATAGATCAATACCAGATCCAAATCAAAGTACACTACATTCCGGGGAGGTACAACAACCATGCCGACCACTTATCTCGGTTTCGCCAGACATCTGTTGCCCGAAGTCACAAAAACAGTATTCCTGAAATGGGGCATTCCCCAAGTGGACCTGTTTGCTTCCAGAAAAGCCCACGTAGTCTCACGTTACGTATCAAAGGATCAGAACGACAAACAAGCTATAGCCCACGACGCATTTTCGATTGCTTGGACATTCAATCTGGCATGGGTGTTCCCGCCCCCGTTTCTGATACCCAAAGTTCTGAGCTACCTCAACCAGGCATCGGGAATTTACTTACTGGTAGCACCGAGGTGGGAAAAAGTGTTCTGGCGCGGCGATCTCAAAGCTCGGGCTTTAGCCGCACCATTCACAATACAGAACCTGGACAGAGTATATTAATCGATGTGACAACAGGACTACCACCACCTCGCGTCCAGGATCTTGTATTGGAAATATGGAAATGTGGGGGTGGACACACGATTTAAGTGATTGGGATAATTCTCAAATAGATCTTCTGAAGAGTTCTTGGCGCGCTTCCACCCTGAGAACTTACAAACCCGCATGGAACCGCTGGGTCTTATGGTGTAGAGATAAGAGTGTTAACCCTAAGAGCCCCTCAGGTTCTGACCTAGCTCGTTTTTTAGCTGATCTGCACGTAAAATATAAACTGTCTTATAATACAATAATGTTACATAAGTCCGTGGTCTCTACCCTTTGCAATGTAAATAATTCAGGGGTTCTAAGTAATCACGTTTTGGTAAAACACATTTTGAAATCAATTTCATTTAAAAAACCTATTGATTCCAAGTTACCCATCTGGAATATTGATGATTTTGTTTCCTTTCTTGGCAATAGAACTATAAATAGTGATAATATTTTTGATGTATCGAGTCAAGCAGCTGCCCTATTAGTACTCTGTTCTGGTAGACGTATTCATGACTTGACCCTCCTTATGACTGATAACGATAATTATTTAAAATCACCAGAGAACGATTTTATAACTTTATGGCCTGCTTTTGGGTCTAAAACTGATTCATCTGACCATAGGCAATCAGGATGGAGATTATTTAAAAATAATGATGATAGGAATTTGGATCCGGTATTCTGGGTTGAACAGACCGTATCACTGCTTTCCTTTAGACGTCGGGAAGCAAAATGTCATAACTTGTTTATCACGACAAGAGGTGCAGCTCGTGCAGCCTCACGAACGGTTATTGCAGGCTGGATAAAAACCCTGATGCGTCAAGCAGGCATTGTTGCTACTCCTGGAAGTATCCGGTCCGCTGTTGCTTCTAAGAATTGGTTGGACAATTTCCCCATTGAAGATATTATGGCTCGGGGAAATTGGAGGTCCTCCAATACTTTTATTCGATTTTACAAGCGACAAGTTTTGGATTCATCTAGAAGTAACAGCATTACTGGTCTATTTAATCCTGTGAATTAAGTAACTAATTAATTTGGTATTTAATTTTGTTTAGTCTAGTTTTATGATACAGTCATTTTCTATTACATTCTCTTTTTCTTGATTTATCCCTACACATTGGCGTTCACCGTGAACGTCACCAGGCGATAACAGACACCTCTCAATTGTTTAATTATGCTTCGAATAACGGTCAAGTGGTTTAATATCGGCGTTTTACCTGAAATAAAACGCTTATTAAACTACTTACCTTATTCGAAGCATAATAGTAATTTCTGCCTGGTGACAAAGTCAATCATCCAATGAACAAGACAGAGGCTCGCGCGCTCACAAGCGCCCTCCCCTCTCTGCCCCGGTGACGTCACGAGAGCTATACGACTAGAATTTTTAGGAAAAATGGCACAGGAAACAAGGTACAGCCTATCTCAATTGTTTAATTATGCTTCGAATAAGGTAAGTAGTTTAATAAGCGTTTTATTTCAGGTAAAACGCCGATACTATAATGTCTTAGAATATGACGTCACACGAGTTTTCAAAGTACTGTACCGTCTTCATTGTTTGTTTACGTAAAAAAAGAAAAAATACGTGTCAAATATTTTTTGGAAATCTATCTGACGGACTAATTAGATTATTTTTGTTAACTACCTACCCTATTGCAAGGAAATTACACAATAACCACAATATAAAAAGCTTAAGCGTAAGCTAGAGCTTAGGTGCCAACATTTTAAATCTCTTAATAATTAACTTTGCAAATATGCATTGTTTGGTAGCGAATCCTACTTCCGTAACAAGAGATGGTCGTGGGACGAATTCATAATCACATCCGGCAGATGGTTTAATGTTATCACCGTAATAGTTGTCATACGTGTCGTATTGTCGTAAGGGCGAAATATCCCCACTTGCCACTGCTTTAGACCACTAGAAGGAGCGACGTTCTTAAATTCAGCCAATGAAAAATAAAAGAAAGTTGTAACTTTTCCAATGTTTAAATAAAAGAAGAAGCGTGTAATACTTTTCTATTAGCCGTGATCTTGTCTAGACACATCTCTAGGTATGTCATATATCATTCGCACAGTTCATCCATTATGTTTCTTTGGACAAATTCATTGGCTAGCATTTTATTATTTAGGCATGGCACATCAAAGAGCCGATTTCACTATAAAAACTAAACGCGGTCTGCACATCTAAACTGCGTTCGAGAACTGTCAGGATATTCACAATGATAGCCCTTTTTTTTGGGGGCTGGGAAATCATCAAATAACCCCTGTCTTGGGCGGAGCGTAATGGGATGTCAGACTTCTACTGACTAAAAACCACCCATGTTCCTTTTTAGCCCTTTATGTCGAGGCCGTGGTATCTCTTACAACATCCCGCAGTCCCGACCGCGACGGACGTCGGCCCTTGCATGTAGCCCCGTAACCCTTGAACACGGTTTAACTACACAACAACTGATGGTGTTCATTGGTGAAATTCGAACTAAATGATGTAACTAAAGAAAACTCAATTTAAGTTCCCGGATTCAGTTTCATTATCGGATATGCATAATATGCCTACCTAAATAATAACATAAACGTCAGTTTCTTATTTACTGCTAAGTTCGGTAAACGCAGATTAAGTTTCGCCGCCAAGTTACCAAGTTAATCGGTCGGTTATAAATAATGTGCGATTAAAACGCCGTTAACGTCCGAACATGATTACTTGTTCTTAACTAAAGATGAACTAAGTAAATTAAGGTTTTCTATGAATTGCTTCATTGACTACGTTTGAAATTATAGGCACAAGGCTTGATTAATGTACAAAATTAATTATTTTCTGTTTAAATGGACTAGTAGACATGTCAGTAGCAATTACACACTCATAACTGTCAAGAAAAAATATATAATATAAATTATATGAAACTAGACGACATTGCGCGTACTAATTAAAAAAAAACATCTTCCAAAGCCGCGGTCTATAAATTAAGAAAAGATTGTTATGTTATCTCACATCGCAGTCGTAACTGCAATAACTAAAGTGGTCTAAATTATGTCTTATTAACAGCAAAAAGCTTTAAAAGAAACTGGCCATATAACAGTGGCAATAACACGCCGTATTAGAAGGGCCCAGAAGAAGTATAATTTGCGTCTGAAGTATGAAAGCGCGCCCATGTTTGGTGGTAACAGCCTCGCGGTCCCGTCTCAACGTGTTTGACGACTGACTGATATTGCCTGACTTCCTTATAAGGGGCAAATAAATAGTTCCTACCCTCGCCTTATCCCCAAGGAGAGGCATCAACCATAAACATTGAAACACATTCTCCGAGTTCGTTGTACAAAAAGCGGAGATGCCGAGTACGATAATGTCGATGTGGTGTTGTGATGCAAGGGAATATTGCTTGCTAAAGGGAAAGATGCAAGCAGTAAGCTCCTTCGTAAATTACACGACATGATGTCCAAATGGGTACCTTGAAGATTAATAGACTTACTGCCGCACTCAGAGATTTTTAATGATTACTTGGGTCATTGCTTAGTAAAGGTTTTGGTCATACAAAAGTATGTCAAACCTGCACTAAGTGAAGGCTTAAGTAATAACTAAATATCTCTGCGTACCGCAGTTAGTTACAAAGTGTATAATTTCCTTTTTGAGCGTTTCACATGGTGTGCTTTTCACAAGTTTGTGTACTCACAGATGTGACGTAGAAATAAAAAAAGAAGTGAGCGTGTATGGGGTAGACGGGTTTTATATACTTCATGAAGTTCAGAAATTGTTTAACTCTGACGTTGTTTTAGCGGGCCAGACCGCATGCAAGCGGATGCTAGTATATACGAAATGAATAGCGTCTTATGTTAACTAATTCTTTGAAGAGTAGTAAAATCTTACCCATCTGCTTTATTAAATGAAACACGCTGGGATATTACCATGTTCAATGAATTGCCCAATCGTCACTGGTGGTCTATCTGCCGCACTCAGAGAGCTTAAATGATTACTTAGGCCATCACTTAGTAAAGGTTTTGACAGTTTGGTCATACAAAAGTATGTCAAACCGTTACTAAGTGACGGGTTAAGTAATCATTAAAGCTCTCTGAGTGCGGCAGTATGTTCAACTTAATTACGTCGAGGGCCATGTACAATGTGTCATAAAACGGATTGTAGACTTGCAATAGTCTATTGTCTCTGGTTAAGCAGCGTTTAGGTTTAGTGACTCTGATTAAGGTTAAGTGTAACCGACATTTATCACCACACGATTTAACGAGAGCCTTTTACAGTGGGTCGTATCATGAGATATTGCTATCGTTTTTAGAATGACCCTAGCTTTATGCATAAAGATTGCTGAAAGAGTCAAGGAATATTCTGAGAATATTTAGTAGACCAACCAACGTTCCCAAGTATGTAACATTGTTTGAGTAAATCTACGTTTTCAACAAAATGGCGTTAGTTATGTGTCTGGGTGAAGGCACCGCTCAAAAGTATACTTGAAAGCTTCTCCGTTCGGAGCGGGCGGCGGACGCTGCTGTTTGTACCAGGCCTTTACACGGATTTGTAATAGACGGGCGCCGTCTACCAAAATTAGGAAATGCTTTTACATAAATTGACCCCTGTCTAGGATGGGTTTATTGACTTACAGCAAGGTCGCCAGAGGCCTGACCCGACACCCAAGGTAAGCAATAACAACACGGAGCTCCAATAAATATACAAATTCGTCACCTGCTCGGTTCGCAACTGGTTTACTTCATCAACATATTAATTTATTTATTAAAAATATAATTTTGTGAAGAACTTGTTTGAAGTTACTTTATTATGCTCTGCAGGTAGGTACCTACTTGTTATTTGAATGGTCCATCATACAGAAACATGTCAATGATGATCAAACATGACAAGTTGTGGGCGATGGGACTTACCTATATTTGCTTTAGAATCGGTTAAAATGATTTACGTCCGGATGTCTAAAATATATTACTTATTATGTTGTAGGTAGTATTTGCGTAAAGAAACATCAATTTATGAATTCATAAGATAGTATTTATTTCTATGATATTTTCTTGTGACATAATTAAGGATACGCCTGAATTTGTCATTATTAAATTAAACAATATGATAATGTTTACATTTAACGATGTTCCTACGCAGATTCCAGATCCTCGACAAGTGCAGACTTTCTAATTCTTAAAAATAGCAAAATTCAATTTGAAATAAAAGCTCGCATCTACATCATACTCATATTAAATCGTATATTCACGCGATTGAAATATAATTTCGAGTTGAAAGTTTTCATTGAAGCTGCAATGACTATGCGAGCGAAATAGCGAATTTTATTATGGCTGAGTAAAACTGAGAGGATAAGAGCTTTACTATGGAATGCCGACAGACGGGTCCTCGCTACACTGGACCAGCGCACACGCACAAAATGTCCGATTAAAACAATGCAATGGGTCGCACAACGCGTTTTACCTTTGAAGTTATACCTTAGATAACGTCTGGCTAGGAACGAATGACTAATGATGAGATTAAGTTAGCTGAAGCTTTAGTTTGTGTCCGTCCACTGCAAAGCAAAAACCGCTTCTCATGCAAAATTAAATCATGCTATATTAATTGAACCAACTGATATTGATACTACTGATATTTAACACTTTCTTATCGAATTATCTAAAAAACTTAATGTGGCACACAGGTCTGACAATCGAAGTACTGATCTACGAGTACGAGTAAGATATGAAGATTTAGCTCCAAAATAAATTAATCTTGCAAATGTCACGCGACTAACATTCCGCGTGAAATCACTCGGCACATTAGGAATCGAGTGAAGGAAGCGCGTGCGCAAACTAATGAGCGCACGACCGCTTCCTCTAACCGGAGCCGATCCTGGCATCACGCCGAGACAGCACGGCTGTGGACGAGGAACTGCTTGCGAATTATAAAGAAAAAAATAAATTATAAAGGTGGCTGTAGATTCTCCACCGAAAGCCATCTATGTAAGTCTCGCTCCGCAAAAGACCGACATCGACACGGGTAGGAGAGAGTAAGCAAGAAACACCAATGCAGCCTTGTATCGGAGTGTCAAACCAAGCATACCTGGTCAACAACTCTATGCTCAAGGGATACACGTGTTGCGGTAAATCATAGCAACTGTTCAAGCGATGCGACGGGACCATGGGACGGAACCAACGCGAAGGGGGAGTTAATCGGAGCCTTTGCTGATTGGGTGGTCAATGGGAACCAGCTCAAAACACAACCAAACTGCTTTCAGCACAATATACCATTCTAATATTGGTATTTGTTAGGGGATAGAACTGTTGCCATGTTGCGTGAAAGACATGAATGCTAGGCAATGTTAGTTAGTTCATTCAACGCGTCACAGCAATCTCGTGGGTCCATTCCCAGACAAGCATACACACATACAACAATTACCCACAGCAGTGTGTGTCACTCTATAAGAGGAAAGCAAGTGAATTCGTCACTGACATCATTCGTCGTATGCACATTTGTGAACATCTAATATTAGCTCTATGAGCGCTCAAATGTGTATTTTAGAGTTTTGGCGACGCGAGAGCGACGGGAAGCGAAACACACAAAATAACGTCGGTAATCTCTAGGATTTCAGGACGAAACCGTTCCCATCTAGACTGATTTCCTGGTATTGGTTCACTTTGTTTGTTTTGTTTTCCCGGATTCGCCTAGACTGGAGAGAAAATTAGAGCCCCGCCGGTAATGTGCTGTGAAGACATGATGTTTATTGGGATTTAGATTGCTATGCGGAACTTTGTGGTTCTTGTGGTCCCGTCGTTTAAGATGAATGTGATCGTGTTTTGGTTTTCTCAACGTCAAGGATCCAGTATGAGTTATTAGGTCTCGGTAGTTTGAGTTGATGATTTGGTGCTTAAAGTGGGTGTATTGGTTTGAGTCTACCAGTACCTATAATAGGGATGTCTACTGACTAAAAAAAGTGTGTTTCTAATTAGTCCGTCTGTAAGATTATCCGAAAAATATTGGATACGTATTTTTTGTTTAATCGAATAAAAAAAAAAATTACGAAGATAAAACGCGTCAAAAGATTTGAGCGATAAAAAATGCAATACTAATGTTTTAAAATATGACGTAACACGAGTTTTCAAATCGTCAGTATCGTCTTCATTGTTTGTTTTCGTGAAAAAAGAAAAAATAAGTGTCCAATAATTTTTGGAAATCTCTCTCTCTCTCTCTCTTTCTCTGACGGAGTAATTAGTTTTTTTTTGTTATCTACCCTATTAATGTGTTCGTAGGATTGAAGACTCGAAATTGTGAGGGGTTAGAAACCGGAGTAGCGTGACTTGTAGCCACTACAAATACATGATGCCTACTGTAACAGTAGGCATCTTGTATTAATTAACGATTGTAATATTTTAACATAGAATTATGAATATTAAATCAGCTACTGAATATAATTGAAATCAATTAATTCGGTCCATTAATTTATATTCATAAGTGTGTAGGTAATGTTGGTATCATTATTCTTATTAAAAATATACGAAGTATTTTAAATAAGTATATGAAATTCGAAGTGGTTTGTTTAACCTATACTTAGATGATTATTTGTAAAGTATATTTCAAATCAATGTTGTTTAGTTACCGCAGCTATCTATTAGGATATGAGTAAGGCTATCAATACGTCATCGATTACGGGTATTTGCACAGTTTGTATTTAAGCTAGACTGAATGTTTGCTCAATAAATTCTACAGGCATAGACACAGACAAATATTGGATGACCTCCTTCAAGTATTTAAAAACAATTGTTAAACTTCCTGCAAACTGCAAATGTACAAAGCTTTAAGAAAAGGAACAGCTAATAAAGTTGGGTTGTAAAAAAAGACTTAAAACAACTTTTCTTTAAAGTTTTATGCACAACCTGTGGGTGAGGTTTCCTAAACAAAAGTTTTAAACTTTACTGGTGGTTAGAATCTCGATTTTAGAGGATAGAAACTTGGTAAATCCTAAACCCACCACATACCGCACCGTATTTTCCATTTCAATTTGATGGTATCTATTTGATGGCTTCGGAATAATTATACTCGGTTTTATTTGCAATCCAAGTTACCACTTATGCTACGTCGCGCGTCGTAGACGCCACGTAGCAAACATTAACAACAGTGTAATACTTTATTTTTCTTTAGTATAGCGCAATGTGTGTGCCAGCAACCATCCTATAGATAATAGTACATTATGGTACAAATGTGTAATGTTGGTGATTACCGCTGAGGCGCTATTGAGACCCGAGCCGTTAGAGAGTCGAAGACGGTAATCATCAATACCAAAAATAAAATAAATAATCCAAAATAGTACATTGGTATCCAAGGGGTGAAAGTTACTTATCTAGTCCCGAGACGGGGTTTGGTTAATAGTTCGAGGCACTAAATAAGTAAATTACCCGAGGTAAACACTGTGCTTTTCATTACGAATACGAGGAAAATAAAAATAAGAACATAAATTATAGCTAAGGGAAAAATAAGTGTTGATCGGATCGTCGCTCTCCCGCTTATTTTCTTTTTTTTTGTCCTCTGGTCGTCCAGCTATACCAGCCAGTATTTTTCATGTTCATCATCAAAAAATGTTAAAGATTTTGCGTAAATCTATGTTATTTTAGGGAAATAGTTAAAACTAAATTATTTTCAAGTCATAATATAGTAATTATATTCTTAAGTTAACTTTTTGTTATTTTAATTTTAAATTGCGCTGTAATTAAGTGGCTGTATAAAAAGTTGGAACTGGGTTCAATAAAAAAAAGTGTGTAAATAGACTTAGTTTTAAAAAAAAATATTACAGGTGTCAGTTGAAAGCGATTCTTCCTAGGGCTGAAAAGTAGTACTTTCAACCCCCTCCGCAGGCATGTTATGACCTACTCACAGAGTATGAGTAGGTAATGAAAAATCATTTTCAAAAGTGAAAACGAGTTGTAATTTTTTTTTCTTGTACGTTGTAAATAATACACTCAAATGTAACTTTTACTTCTTTGTAATAATGAATAAAACTTTGAAGTCGCCATTTTGTACGTGGCTAAAACGCTATCAGCGAAAAGATAAAACAAGAAACCTCATTCTTGTAGTCTATAGACCGTTCGCGATTGGTAGATGCACGCGTTTAGGAAATTAATGTCTTTTTCTTTCGCCATTACGTAACTATTTTCACAACTACTTTTCACTATTGAAAATAGTTTTTCGTATTATTTTTATCACAAGTGTGTTGAAAAACGTCGTCGTATGATACACACGACGTGTGTACTGTTGATTACCGTCCTCAGCTCTCTTATGACCCTCACCTAACGGCTCGGGTCTTAATGGCGCCTCAGCGGTAATCACCAGTAAAACTCACTTGTACCATAATGTACTATTGAACACGATCTTTTTTAGTATCGAAACTTTTATAAGAATAAAACTACTCAACCAATCAAAGAAAATAAAAAAGCCTATAACTCACTTGTGAATAATAGCAATGAAAAGTCACAGTTTGATTACAGGTGTCATTATGTGCCTAATTGCGGTGAAAAGAGAACCATTTTATGAGCAAGTATGTTGAAGAGTTATATATATGTAAGTAGATATATTATTATCTAGAGGCTAGCCCGAACCATTAGCCAGTATTTCAGAAATAGGTCGTCCATGGTAAAACAAAGCCAGTAAAAACAAACAAATCAGCGTGCCTAGAAGTCACATTATTGTTTAGTCTGTAGCGCAAATGACGTGTGCGGCTCCAGTGTTGCCAGAGGTGCCACCCAACTGTGTCAATATAATGGGACGTATTTATTTACTTTGGCAAGATTAAATCTCTATGATTTATTATTAAACGATTCAAAACGGCTCGCAGCTCACATAAAGATTAAAATAGTGTGATTAAATTTGAGAGTATTCTAGATCTAGCTGTGGCGCTAGACGCCATATGGCCTGCGCGCGCGCATAACGTGGGAATGGACAAACAAAACTATGTTTATATGTTGCAGATTTGTTGTCATTGTTTTTTGTTTTATTGTGATGATAAGATAATCATATATTACGCCATATATGATTATCTTGTATATTTGTTCTAGATATATAGCAGACATAAGTACTAAAATGGTTGGCCGTAAAATATATAAGATATTTTTATTGCTTACTAATTAGGTGAGCTAGTTAACATAGTATTTAAGTGCTTCGTATTGTACGTTAGAACCAATTTGAAATACTTTATGCAGTGCGTAAAAATGTGCTTTGAAGTTTCATGAAACTAATTAGTATAAAATCCCTAATTGTTTAAACTTTCATTTAAAATGGGCAAGCGCTTAACCAATTTACGCCATTTTCAAAATGAAATGAAGTAATATCCTGTGAACGGTGCATAATGAAGCGCCATTTCCCTACGGCCATTACATTACACTTCCTCTAAACTTTGATAATTTCCTCGAGAATCGTAATGAGCAGCTGTAGTAATGAATTACAGGGAACTCTCATTGAGTTCAACATAAATCGTGCGTTATTGCAGTCACTTGTCGCGTTTGTCCCATTATTGGGGCATTCCCAGCTTTGAAACGATTTTAATTATTACAAGTCTGGGAAAATATACGTTAGATTTATTTGGGAAACTATTCACAGTTAATGTGTAGGTTATCTTTCAGCAGGTTTACTATAATTTTAAAGTTTTAAAGGGATTCGCAGAGTTAAACACTTTTGTATCTATAGTCAAGATGAAGTCAAGAAACACTTATAAAAAATCATACTTTTACTTATGACTGGTTCTGCCACTTCTTCTACTTAGCTAAACCCCAGACTATTTGAGAGTGGCGGAGGAGAGAACTGGTTTTGATTTCATTTTATAACAAAATCAATCAACTACTAGCAATGACTACTAGCACAAATGCTTCGGGAACAAAAATTGTTTGCACGTATTGTAAGAAAATTGGATACCTTTACAAAGATTGTTTTGTCAAGATGAAAACAGAGGAACTTTAGCTAAAGACAGCTCTGCGGACGGGCACATAATTTTCGTATCGTTTCTAAAGCATATGCTTTTGTGTAAGAAAACCAAAAATCAATAATCAATGCGATAAAGTTTTAGTTTGTCAATTGAGGAATATTGTTTTGTTAGCTTTTACTTTATTTCACTGTAGATTCATGCTTTCAGAAGTAGCAGTGTTTGAGAAGAGTTTGGCAAGCTTGAGCCAATCCCTTATAAAAAAGGCTTATAGAATTATAACCTTCCGCGCTAAATGGACTTATCCAGCACAAAAAAAAAATTCTATTCCAACCAGTAGTCCCTGAGTTTACCGCGTTCAAAGAAACAAACAAATATGTAAGCAAACAAACTTTTCTGCTTTATAATATAATTATTATTAGGTATAGATTATAATTCTTTTTTTAAAGGTTTAATACTAGGTGTTCACGTTCCCTTAGTTTTCTGTTTGCATTACAGCGAGACCGGCTCATTCATTATGGAGTTAAAGCCCAATGAATATTCAAGTTTTTTGCTGATTGTACCTATCTACAACTGAACTACCAAAATAAACCAACAGGCATTCCGAATTCCGGTATAATTAAGATTGACATTTCAGAATTGTGAGTCAGCTGGAAACTGTAATTATGATTAGTTCGGACCTTTCGACGGTAATCTGTCGATTACCTGTTATGATAACTTTTTAATAGACAGGCTTTTTTTTTGGTGGGTCGGTAATCATACTGAGACAGACTGACAGACTGTCAGTGTGTGTGGAGTGTCAGACTTGAACTGACTAAAAACCACCCATGTTCCTTCTTAGCCCTTTAATAGACAGGCTTACTTCGGGTCACGTCGGGGCTGCGGGTTCCGTCGGGGTTGCGGGTTGTTCGAAACAGATGCCACGGACTCGATACAAAAGGCTAAGAAGGAACATGAGTGACTTTTTGTTAGTAGAAGTCTGAAAGTCCCTACCGCTAAGCTCACTTCGGGTATTTTGCACTAGTTTATAGATTTTACACTTATTAGTCTTCATCATCACCTTCGTTTTTTCCACCTGCTGAACATCTCCCACCTGGACAAGAGTTGCCGTGGCTGACCTGGAAGTCTATAAACAGACTCTGGATCCAGGTAGCTCGCAGCAAGGAAAACCTGCTGAGGTGGAGATACATAAATGACTGCAGTCTGCACTGCAGTGTAAATTTGGTGCTGTCCCTCAAACAATGGGGCACTTAATGTCGTGCTCTGCCCTGTCCTGCTGGTTGTTCACTACAGGGACTGATGGACGCTACCGAAAGCGACGAACAATAGGAAAACGGACTGAGTTAAAAAAAAATATGATTCTAATTAGTCTGCCAGTTAGATTATCGAAAAATATTGGATACGTGTTTTTTGTTTTATCAAATTAATAAAAAAATACGAAGATATGAGTAAGACGCGTCAAAGATCAGGGGGGTTGTGACGTCATTTGTAGGTAAAAAATGTACTAACATGTGACGTTCTCGAGGAGTTCACGAGTTTTAGAACCACTAAATCGTCTTAATTTTTTGTTTATGTGAAAAAAGAAAAAATACATGTCTAATATTTTTTGGAAATCTATCTAACGGACAATTTTTTTGGTCTATTTAGATTGACGCCGACACGCTAGGAAGAAAAATCATCTCCTGCCCTCGTCCCATTCTACTTGGGGTAGCCGCAACATGTTTTCTTCTTACATTCTTCGTTATCCGTCACGGCATCATTTACTTTCTCTTTCATAACATTCCTCACACAACCCCTCCATCTTTTCCTTGGCCTTCCTCCTCTCCATCAACATTAATATCGATCACTTTTTAGCGTGTATCATCTTTCCTCCTTAAAAGAAAGATTTTTTTTTTAAATTTAGACTTAAGTAAGTATTCTAAATTCCACGGCTGCGTCTAGTTCTTCGCAAGTCAACAAAAACAGACAAACGTTTAGTTTCATCGGCACGACCTCGTTAGAATTTCGCATACTACAGATATTATAATTATAACACCTCTTTATCCGCATCAAAACTTTTCAAGACACGTCAACCTCATCCTTAATCACATTGAACTTAAACTTAGCAGTATTATGCTTGCCATCTCTATCATTAGGCGGTGCATAAATATATGCTTAGATTAAAAATGTACTACTGAATTCTCTACACTCTGCTGAACACCGAAAGTTGGAATTCCCATGGTAGAATAAGGTGTTGCTTAGTGAAAAGGGTCTGTATTAGTAGGTATCTAGGTACAAATACCTAACTATCTCACATAATGTTGGCGCAGAGCCCGTCCTAAGCTAATATAAATGTCAAAGCTCCTTTTGTAGCAGTCTATGCAAACTGGAATATATCGCTGGAAACACTCGCTTTGAAACAATCGCTCTGACGAATTAGTTTTAGATTACAACTGGAATTCACTTTAAAACAAACCTAAGTGAACTGTATTTAGTGGGAATTAAACTAGACATAGTCAGTTGGGGCTTTCGTAATCGTAAACGACTGCCGACGGGCATTTGGAAAAGGGCAAAACAATGGATATTAGCTGCCAAATAAACACGTCATGTCTTTCGAAACGGGACTATAAGTTCTTGACCGGAAAACTGTGATAACATATTTAACATCACGCCTATAATCCTCGAAGGGTTAGGCAGAGGTGTACTCATTAGTACACACACAGTTCCAGTTATGTTTAAGTTCCATGTAACTAGGAGCAAGCCTATTGTCATCAACGAGGCACAAATCCGGACTCCGTGGCTGACAAATTCTTGATGGTAAAATCCAATAACCCTTTGCCCGACCCGGGAATCGGACCCAGGGCCTCAACCTCAGCAGCCTCGCTTGCGCTTACCACTGGGCAAACGAGGCTTACTAGTTGCCACTACTTTTTTTTTTAAACGTACTGCGTTTTTATTTATACTAGTTTCCTGTGAAAACTTCAATTCAAACAGACGGATGAACATTACCATTTAGTCTTGAGCTCATATCACAACTTGGCACGATAAACAATGCACATTTAATCTACGAGTACATGTCATTGTAGAGAGTTGTTTCCATGAAACTGTATTTCGCAGACGTGCATGTGCCTAATGGCTTCTTAAAACAACATTATTCAGCGTCCATTACTTCGTTTGTATACTAGAAGTGCATCAAACTAGTGATCTTCCCATCCATGTATGCCACATTGCAGTTCTCGTTTGGCATGTTACAGTTTCCGTAACGAGTTAGTCACGATTTTGTTCCCATTTCCCTCCATAGTTTTAGCGTTCAACATTTTATCCTATCAAAAGCTACTTCGACGAAATTTTATTACGAAAATTATTTTTGACAAATTCAGATTATTATGTATATCTGAATTTGTCAAGCATATAGGCATATGCTTGACAAATTGCCAAAATAAAGCCCGATTCATGTTGAAAAGAGTGTCCATTACTGTCAAAAGAGTTTCATGTCCATTCTTCTTTATGAGAAATGGGCAACTGCAGTATATTCAATGCTATGAACTAATATGCCTGTGGCTGGATTGTATCCACTGTAATTAGCTTATTTTTAGGTATTTATACTTATTCAAGAGTGCCTGTCGCCAGTCTATTTAACCTAAACGTTTATGAGTTTGTTTTCATCAAACAGAAGGTGTTATTACACCATTGCCATGCAATTTATGTGTAGGTATATTTAGTGCCAGTAATTGGTTACTTCATTCGTCAATAATAATTGGCCCATTATCATAATGAATGTGTCAAGTAGGTGTAAACGTTTAACACTAGACACTTAAATAACTGTAATTTTACCAGTTAAATAAAGTTAAACGGCGGAAAGGAAACAAATAAGCACTTTCACATAATTCAGCTTGGATTAAGTTGTGGGCTAATAGGCTTGTTCATGATTTCTATCTTTAGTACGAGTTGCCGTGCTAATAACTACCCGGCTCGCAGGTAATAACTATAGTCACTACTTCACGAGTCACACAACGTAACTTAGTATGTACAGTCACGAGCAATAGAATGTACACCCTCGACAAAGTTCAAACGCGAATTTCTCGTAAAATAACGAGTACAACTTGTGATATAACCAGCTTTATGATAATATGGGTTCCAAAATATTAGTTACGTTACGTTACATAAATATTTAATGCATACAGTAAGCGAAAATTGGTTCTAAACGTTGCCAAGTGTATACATATTGGTGCTGCTGTGTGTACCTACTTGTGTGAAATATATACATGTTTATCCAGAATCTACCTAGGTATAGATACTTCATCATCTGCCTGTGTGTGTGGTGGTCGGCTTCCAGTCTAACCGGATGCAACTGAATACTAGTATTTTTCATGGAGCGACTGCCTATCAGCAGTTTTTTTTTTTTTTTTTTTTTTTTTGTGGCTTCGCACGATTTGTGCATTAGCCAATGTCACGTTTTTGAGTTATCAGCAGAGTTATTGCGTACCTTTTAAAAGACAGGGCTATCATATAGTGTCCATCAATTAACTGTCAAATGGTTCCATTTTGTACGAAACTTTAACCAATTTGACAGTTAAGCCATGGACAATATGACAGCCACTGACATTTAAAAGATACGCAATAGCCCGGCTGACCTCCAAAACCCAGTTAGTACTGGACCCTTTGGCAAAACTGGTTGCCAGACCGAACTAAATAGTTAGTAATTTTTCATTCGGGGTTTTGCATGCTCGAAAAGAGCCAGGCGTAGATTTCCAAAAAGAAGCAGTAATTTTCGTTTCACAATACACTATAAAATTTGTCAATAAAACCAGAGATACACATTTGTATGTCTTGTCTGCCACCTGTTTTTGTGGCATGTTTATTAATAAAAATCGACAAACTGGCTATCGATTTCTACGCCGTGTTAGAGATAAAATGCGCAATACAGAACCATCGTAGTCTGTAGCAGTTGTTGACCATATGGCAAAAGTGATATCGATCCTAGAGATAAAAGATATCCAGTATCATATAGTCAATAGGCAAGGTTTGCAATGAAATAGCATAAAGAGAAACTGACTTTGCTGCTAACATAACATCACGATACCACACCACCACACCACACCACATTTCGACAGTTATGTTTAATTCCATTTGATAGGGGGAGAGCCTATTGCCATCAACCGGGCAACTGTAGCTACTCTAAGAAGGTCTTAATGAAAAAGCCCAATAACACTTTGCCCGATCCGAGAATTGAACTCTGGACCTCATGAACGGCAGTCGCGCTTGCGATCACTAGACAAACGACCCAGTTTTTGCTGCTAAATATAATTATAACGCCGGCATTAAAATGCTGCTTAAAACTGCAAGTTTTATCATGTGTTCCAACATACCCCGTGTGTAAAATAACAATCTCAAAAACAATCTTCCATAAAAATACCATAAAAGTGTAAATACTCCATTCATTCCAACAAGTTATGTCCATCAGGCATGATTGTGCTCAATACGAGTCGTTAATTAAAGATGACTCAATGAAAATGAAACTCATAGACGTTGCGTCTGCGCAGTTGACGGTGTCACCCACCGAGCAGGCAGCAAATGGAGAGATAATGATTCTGTTGTAAACCTATATCAGTTAAGTGAGAATTGTGGTACTATTTTTAGAACAAGTCAAGTGGTTTGCTTATTTATTTTAGTATGTTTTCGAGACAGACAGAGGTTATGACTACATACAAGACCATGTCGGTCTTGTAGGTAGTCGTAACTTCTGTCTGAGTTCCGACATCAATGTTTTATTTCACACAATATTCTTCGACTTCGTTGTTGTATTTGGGAGTAAATTATTTTTCAACACACTAGCTCATAAAACGGCTCTTATATCACCACAATTAGGCACATAATGACACCTTTTTCAAACTGTAACTTTTTCATTGCTATTACTCACAAGTGAGTTATAGGTTTTTTTTGTTTGTTCTTAAAAAAGTTTCGATACAAAAAGATCGTGTTCAATAGTAAAATAAATTAATGTAGCTATTATTTGCTCATTTCATGCAACATCGTATTTAAATAGATAATTTCTACTTGCACGTTTTTAATAAATAAAACTTTAACTCAAATATAACTTTTGATTTATCTATCAACAAAAACTTTGAATTTCCGATTTTTTATGTGGTTAAAATACTATCCTCGAAAAGCCGAAAAAAGAAACCTCATTATTTTAGACTATTGCCGATCACCATTGTTACTGCCGTACTCAGAGATATTTAATGATTACTTAAGCCGTCACTTAGTAAACGTTTGACATAATTTTGTATATTAAAACTGTCAAAACCTTTACTAAGCAATGGCCTAAGTAATCATTAAAGCATTCTGAGTGCGGCAGTGAGATGATAAGAACAGGTTGGTCGCTGAGTTGAACGCAAAACATTGTTTGTTATTTTTGTTATTCATTCACTTTCTCCGAAATTTGTTTACTGATATATTATGTACTTTTTATTTTTACATTATTAATTATTATATACTTTTTTATTTTTGATTTGTGTCTGTAGTAAATCTAAATGGAACTATTACGCTTTACTCTTGTATCGAGTCTGGTCCTTCTAACCAACCTTACAGACAAATGTGTTGCTGGGGAGTTTGTTCCGCCATTTCTTCTTTCCAGCTAAAACACTAGGAAGTGTCGAAGGGTGGGCGTTTTGGGGGACTGTCTCTTGTAAGTTTGTAAAGTAAAGTAAATTTTGACGTTCGAAAAGTGCTGATTATCAGCCTTATTTAAATAAGTTGATTTTGATTTTGAATTAATTGTGGATTTCCTTCAAAACCCTTCGGGTTTTGATTTGAGTCTTTTACGATATTGGGTTGCTGTGCAGTTTGCCCAAGTGCAGTTATTTCTTTTGTTCGTCAATAAGCTGAGACTCATATTGGAGGTATGCGCATGATTACTCCATGCACTAACTTGTCTGTGTTGTAGTTGTAAGGCGACACCCGCGCCACCCCGGCTGCCGGCGGCTGTCAGGTGTGCAACCAGTTTGTTTTCATTAACACCCACCTTTGTATCATTTACAGAATATATCTACGCATCAGCAGATTCTTAGTAATGTTTTCATAATATTCTAGATTTTATCACTGTTTTTATATGAACTGAGTCATTGTTTATAGTAAAGTGACTGATAGTTGACTGGCCTGTTGGTCTAGTGGTTAGTGACCCTAACTGCTATGCCGGAGGTCGTGGGTTCGATTCCCACCCAGGACAAATGTTTGTGTGATGAGCACGATCATTTGTTCTGTGTCTGGGTGTAATTTATCTATAATATGTATGTATTTAGAAATATATAAGTATGTTTATCAGTTGTCTAGTACCCATAACACAAGCTCTGCTTAGCTTGGGACTAGATGGCGTTGTGTGATAAAAAAAAAAATAAAAAAAAAAAATTATATAAACATGTTTGTTTAGGTCAAGTGGCTTCTTCAAAGCTTGTGACGTAAGAACCTTCCTTCTCTAGGTAAAGTTGAAATAATGGATTGAATTTCAACTAAACATATTTGTTAAAGGTATAATGAAGTACATTTTTTAGTTTATGTCCATTTACGACCGTTTTGTATAAATAAAGAGTTATAGAGATGGGTAACATAGTGTAGAATAATAAACAGAACTCTGTCTTTGTTGTCACGCAGCGCGCAGTTGTGTAAAAATAGTATTTTCGGAGCGTAGCACGTAAACAACAACAAAATCTTTTCATCAAATATATTAAGGTAAAAATACTCCCATTTACCTGGTCGTGTAATAAGGCAGATTGCACCGCGGTGAGTTATTAGTGCGCTAACCGACCGTTGTGTGTTTACCGCGCTTTACCGGCTGCAGCTCTATTTGTTGCCGGACGAGGATTAGCTCATTTACAGCGTAGTTATCGCGTACAATGGCTCAGGGGCCGGCGGCGGTACGTTACGTCTAATGAAACTCTCGCCTCACGCCAGAATTTAAGACTCACATCTCATATACAGTTAAAAAAAACCTTCTAACAAAATGCCTTTTATTATTCAATTTACGTTGGAATATTGTGCAGTGTTTTCTACTCTGAAAAGCTTTTCACAAAAGCTTGCTCATATTTTTTGTGCAGCGATACTGTAGGTATAGATATTGCACACAAAAAGTATAAAATGTAAAAGGTTTTATTCAGTTACGGATATTTTTTCTCTGTTAGAGTTAGCTATTGCTCAATGCGAAACGTTACCTATTTATTTAGTTAGCTGAGGTTAGGATGGCTATAAATCTTCATGATGATGAAAGGAAGATTTTCTGAAACTTCAATCCTGGGTGAAAAGTGGGTGGTCAAAGCCCGTTTGTAAGCGAACAAGGTCCAAGAGTGCCATGCATAATAAAACTCATGTAGCCATGATTGGTCAATTACCGAAGCAATAGTAAACGACATAACCAATAAGGCCAATGATATACAATGTTAGCGACAAGTCGAGTGCACACGAGGCTCGTAAATATACCTTAAACGAGTGTGCACGTCACTACCAATCAGTTTAAGATTGTGGTGCGTTCGGCCACTTGACATTGATACTGGAGTTAGGGTTACCAGCAGGGAAATTAAAAAACACGTGTGTTTTTCAAGACAATTGGCTATTTAACTACTGTTCAATATTCACGAAAATTTTGTTTTTTCAAAGAACTAACATAAATAACACGATGTGTGAAAAAAGTAATAAAAACGTTAAAAACCTTTCACCCCTTTTTTTTTGGCGGGTGGAAAATCATCAAATAACCCCTTCCGCTCTTAGGCAGAGCGAAAGGGAGTGTCAGACTTCTACTGACTAAAAACCACCCATGTTCCTTCTTAGTCCTCTATGTCGAGGCCGCGATAACTAGTATACAACCCGCGGCCAACCTTTCACCCCTTGGATAACGAATGTACTATTTATTTGTATATAAAAATATCTTTATATATTTTAAATTATACCAGATTTTTTGACATCTGGTAAAGTTTAATTTTTATACAGGATAAATCTGCAGCGATGGTAACCCTGTTTAAGAGAGTCAATATACACACATCAAAAGTGTCTAGGGATCAACATATATTTTAGCAATAACTTTTCTCCTGATTGATATTAATTAAAATTTTCTTTAAGGATTCATCAAATAAAGTGTTTTCGTTTGTCACAGTAACGATAAACCAAGTCACCTTTGCATTAATAAAGAAATTTGCCATTTTCCTAATAAAGGGATTATTGACATTTGAACCACTAACATTAAAGTTCGAAAAAAAGACTGAAATAACAGTTTTCTTTAAAATTTTATTGGGTAACTTAAACAATTAATAATCCGTGTTTCTACCGCGAACACTAACAACACAAGAACATCGGTTTGGCATACTCAAAATGAGTTCATCCAAATCACGCTGTGGAATGGCCGCCCATGTTCGTTGCAACAACAAAAAAAGGTCTTCTTGCGACTGGATACCCTCCATATTCGGCAGAGCTCTTCTCTGTAGCATATCCCATGCATGCTCAATCGGGTTCAAGTCTGGCGACTGAGCAGGCCAGGGCAGGACATTGATGTTAGCTGCGGCGAGAGTCTGTCTTACAACTCTTGCGGTGTGCGGTCGTGCATTATCATGCATTAACTGAAATAAGGGACCGATTTGCACTTGTAGAGGAACGATGACGTCTGATACAATCGTCTCAGCATAAATTTGAGCGTTGAGGTTGCCTCTGATCCAAATCAACTCAGTTCTTCCGCCGATCCAAATACCCGCCCATACCATGATGGTTCCACCACTATAAGGATGGACTTCCTGGCAGGATTTTAATCGCTGTTGGCGTCCAGGGGTTCTCCAGTGTCGTATACGTCTTGTATCCGGTCTCATACCAAAACGAGACTCATCAGAAAAGCACACGAAACGCCATTGTTCTTCTGCCCAATTTCTGTGTTCAAGAGCCCATTGATATCGAATCCTACGATTGTGCATTGCTATAGGTGGTACCCGTAGCGGTCTTCGGGAATGAAGGTTCACTTCATGCAAGCGGTTTCTGACTGTTTGGTCGCTAATTAAGTTCCCTGAAGAGTGATGAAGCCTCACGGCTAACATCATGGCGGTTATTGTTGGAGCTCTTCGAGTTAAGATTTGAATGTATCGGTCTTGTCTCCGTGTGGTGCAGCGATACCGTCCTCCATGGCGCTCAGCCACGGTACCAGTGCTTCGGTAACGTGTCCAAAGTCGACTGATAACACTCTGACTTGTATTCAGAGCTAAAGCCACAGTACGTTGCCGGGAACCAGCTTCTATCATTCCCACGGCTCTGAGCATTTCTTCCCTGCTTAAATGACGTCGCCGCTCCATAATAACGTTGGTTTTAATCAGTAGTAGGGAAACAGTAGCACTAATAATGTCTTCAATGCGTTGTATGTTTTGATAGGGAAAATATTGACAGCTGATTTTCATCTTTTACTCGAATTTGATTCACAGTTCCTGATTCAAATTATGAAATGCACCAAAAAGGATCCATATAAATTTATAAAATCATAAATTTATTACAAAGCCACATCTCAATCTCAAGAAATCCGCATAAAAATGCTTGATCCCTAGACACTTTTGATGTGTGTACATACATTATTTTACGAGTTGTACATGAAGAAATTTTAATAATGGTTATAGATATGTGTAATGAGAAGCTCGTAACACGTCTGTGTCATGTTTCAAGTGATTGAGGCTGCTGTGAACTAATTTGAGCATATCATTTTTAAACTTGTCTTTGACCTTAAAAGTTTGATGTCATTAAAGGCATGTTTAATATTACATTCTTAAGAATGTTTTTGAAACATTTATATAAATTAAAATGGCTCTAATATGAGTTGAAATTAAAATTGAAGCTGTCTTAATTTATTTGCCCACGTTAGGAATTTTAGAATTCGTTTACTTAGTTTTTTATCTTAATATTAAATTATATTGTAATAATAATTCAATAAGAGGCGTGAGCTGGTATTATACACACATCAAAAGTGTCTAGGGATCAACATATATTTTTGCAATAACTTTTCTCCTGATTGATATTAATTAAAATTTTCTTTAAGGATTCATCAAATAAAGTGTTTTCGTTTGTCACAGTAACGATAAACCAAGTCACCTTTGCATTAATAAAGAAATTTGCCATTTTCCTAATAAAGGGATTTTTGACATTTGAACCACTAACATTAAAGTTCGAAAAAAAGACTGAAATAACAGTTTTCTTTAAAATTTTATTGGGTAACTTAAACAATTAATAATCCGTGTTTCTACCGCGAACACTAACAACACAAGAACATCGGTTTGACATACTCAAAATGAGTTCATCCAAATCACGCTGTGGAATGGCCGCCCATGTTCGTTGCAACAACAAAAAAAGGTCTTCTTGCGACTGGATACCCTCCATATTCGGCAGAGCTCTTCTCTGTAGCATATCCCATGCATGCTCAATCGGGTTCAAGTCTGGCGACTGAGCAGGCCAGGGCAGGACATTGATGTTAGCTGCGGCGAGAGTCTGTCTTACAACTCTTGCGGTGTGCGGTCGTGCATTATCATGCATTAACTGAAATAAGGGACCGATTTGCACTTGTAGAGGAACGATGACGTCTGATACAATCGTCTCAGCATAAATTTGAGCGTTGAGGTTGCCTCTGATCCAAATCAACTCAGTTCTTCCGCCGATCCAAATACCCGCCCATACCATGATGGTTCCACCACTATAAGGATGGACTTCCTGGCAGGATTTTAATCGCTGTTGGCGTCCAGGGGTTCTCCAGTGTCGTATACGTCTTGTATCCGGTCTCATACCAAAACGAGACTCATCAGAAAAGCACACGAAACGCCATTGTTCTTCTGCCCAATTTCTGTGTTCAAGAGCCCATTGATATCGAATCCTACGATTGTGCATTGCTATAGGTGGTACCCGTAGCGGTCTTCGGGAATGAAGGTTCACTTCATGCAAGCGGTTTCTGACTGTTTGGTCGCTAATTAAGTTCCCTGAAGAGTGATGAAGCCTCACGGCTAACATCATGGCGGTTATTGTTGGAGCTCTTCGAGTTAAGATTTGAATGTATCGGTCTTGTCTCCGTATGGTGCAGCGATACCGTCCTCCATGGCGCTCAGCCACGGTACCAGTGCTTCGGTAACGTGTCCAAAGTCGACTGATAACACTCTGACTTGTATTCAGAGCTAAAGCCACAGTACGTTGCCGGGAACCAGCTTCTATCATTCCCACGGCTCTGAGCATTTCTTCCCTGCTTAAATGACGTCGCCGCTCCATAATAACGTTGGTTTTAATCAGTAGTAGGGAAACAGTAGCACTAATAATGTCTTCAATGCGTTGTATGTTTTTATAGGGAAAATATTGACAGCTGATTTTCATCTTTTACTCGAATTTGATTCACAGTTCCTGATTCAAATTATGAAATGCACCAAAAAGGATCCATATAAATTTATAAAATCATAAATTTATTACAAAGCCACATCTCAATCTCAAGAAATCCGCATAAAAATGCTTGATCCCTAGACACTTTTGATGTGTGTATATATTATTAGTACTTATTTTAGAAAGCCTATTCCGATTTGCACTCAAAATATTTCTTATCTTATGAGATACAAAACTTAATTAATATTTTAATGTTACCTTGTTTATATCGCATAAAAAACAAATTGCACTACATAAAACATACAAAGTTTATCATATCATGTTAATCAAGAATCGGAAAAGATTGACAGATTAATGGCCCAACCTTTTGACTAGCCTGTACAGTCTTTTCACAGAACATTATCTCTTAGTTTGCAGCGCTCTTGTCAAAAACACAGTGATATTTAAAAAGACAGGAATAAGGTTGCAGTTCAGTTGCTGTCACTGACAATTACGACAAAATCGCAGTGATATATTCGGTCTTAAATAAAAGTTGATGGATTGCAGAGGTAAAATGTCTGTGAACGGACTGTACTTCTACTTAAGTAATAGTTCGCGCACCTGTCATTAAATGTAAGACGTCTATATGAGTTATGGGTGCATAATAGACGAACCAATTATTGTGAACTGCCTAGTTTTAAACATTGCGCTCTTTTTGAAGCAGTCGGGTAAGAATATGCGTATATAAATATTTTCTAACGAGAACAATGAAGTTGACTTCTATCTTTGTATAACAAAATAAGGGCACTGCTTTCAAAATTTAAAAAAAAAAACAATACTTAGGGATTAAGTTAACAGATATGCAGCTGTGGCATTGTAGCTCATATTTAGACGGATACATCAATTGTATTTTTTTTCTTGTTTAAGAGGTGGTTTGATCGAGAGTTTTCTTAGATAAAAACTTTGACGACACGGTTGGCGCAGTGGCTGAGCGATTGAACTGCTGCGCTGTGTCGCGGGTTCGATCCCCGCACGGAACAAATATTTGTATGGCCTACAGATAGTTGTTCCGGGTCTGGGTATTTGTGTATGTGAACTTAAATGTTTGTGAACGCCCCTACGATACAGGAGAAATTCCTAGTGTGGGGACAACGTTTTTTAAAAAAAAAAAAAAACTGTTCTTCGAAACCATTTCTTTACACTGAATTTTGAAGATATTTTCACTAAGTTACTATTATTTAGTCATATGATACTGATGACATGAAACACAAGAAATTTCTGAACTCATTTACGGCTTTAAAGTTTAGACGTGTTAATTTAATTAGTAGCAACATATCATCGCCTTATTGATATTATTTCATTGACTTCAAAAGGCAGCTGTGAATTCAATAAAATACATTTAGTTTTGGCACTTGGTTGATAGTTCTAATTAGTTCAAACGCCAAACCTAATGAGGACCAGAGAGGTCACGGACCTTAGATTAGATTCAAGATTCTTTATTTGCATGAAATATGGTACAATAAGGTCTTAAAAACAAGGGGTTTCACATATTTCGCTAACTAAATTCAGCATGCAAAGTTAAAATTAAATTAAATTAAAACACCTAGTTCTCGTAATTAAGGTACCTCGATACATAAAACATTTAATAATAATATAAATACAATATCAATATAGAAAAACAACATATCATTATTGACAATTACGAAAAATTATTAAGAAAGGTTAAATTATCATTATTGACAATAATATTTTGGGAATTTTTAAACTACTAAAGTAATAAAATTATAAAACAAATAACACAACTAAAAAAAACACCTAAGTAACAAAAACAAATAGCAAAACATCATTAAAATAGGAACATAAGTTAGTTAGAAATGAACATTATATACCTATGTCAAAAACTCATTTATTGTATAGAAAACGTAATTATGGAGCCATTTCTTCAGTTTCTTTAAGCAAGCTAAGCTAGTTATGTAAAACAACTTACCACTGATTCCACGTTGAACTGATGATGATGACAACTTACCGATGGGTAAGTTGTCGTATAAGTAATCCAATATTGACTGGATTAATTATTTAGGAAATTTATTTATTTAGATGGGGCAGTCGCTCTATGTAAAATACTGGTACTCAGCTGCATCCGATCAGCCAGCCAGGAAGAAGACCGCAACCTACTCGTCGTTGGGAAAATGCTATAGATATAAATGGTGATGATCTTTCGTACATACATACATTTAAACTTACCTTCCTTACCTTAATGATTTTACCTACACTTTTGTTTTGGAATGGAATAAATTATATTAAATACGCCTACAGGCGTGTTGCTACGATGACGATTACTTAATACGGTACACCGCTACCTAACTCTTCAGGGATTGTAATCCCTGAAGAGTTAGGTAGCGGTGTACCTATTAGTACAACCGCATTTGACCAATTATTTTTAAGCCCTTATTATAATAGGGGGCGAGCCTTTTCCATTAAGTGGGCACAAATCCAGACTTCGGAACTGCTACTGAGATATTCGTGATGGAAATCCCAATAACAATTTCTTAACTGGGAATCGAACCCATAGCAGACAACGACGCCGAGGCAGTCAGTAATAAGTGACTAATATAAAAAGTTATAAGTAGGTACACAGTCATGTCTTTTATATTCTTCAATGGCTTACAAAAGCAAACTATTGTTATAACATGTCTTATAGGAATTTCTTTATAGAAAAACCCCGATAGCAAACTGGCCAGAACTAGCTACCGAACTAGAAATCCCCACACTGTAGTCGTGTAGACATTCGCTGCCACTCTAACAATGCTCAATAATACATTTTGCGACCGAGCACTACCTCGGGCGACACGACTTGCTTCAAAACACACGCTCGTGAGTACCGTCTCGTTACATGTCCTTTAACGAGTGACTCAGTGCTTTAGCCAACTTCTTTTAATAGTTTTATACCTACAATAGTAGCCACATAACACCGCTCGGCCTGAGCGGTCGTCGAGTCAACATATCGGTTTCAGTGCATGGCAAGATAATTTTCGCTTTTCCATTTCCATATTTCGGCGGAAGGGTGATGCTGCATTCAGCATCCAAGCCTGGATCTATTTGAGGATATAACACTAAATATTTTTAGATTTCCACAAAGCAACATCACGATGTCGCTTGCGCGTGTAATTCGTGGCCAAACAGTATATTCGGAAAAACAATTGCAGCGCCTGCGAATTGTGCATCTACAGTGTTGACATCAATTGTGTTGTTTATAAAAACACCTCAATATAAATACTAATTATGACGATGACACAATCGCACAACAACAATTGCAGATAATGACGATGTACTTGAAGATACCATGATGCCTGCACTTTAACAATAATAATAACACACAATATTATTTAGCACCATAATATTTACGAGTCTGCCCACACAAGGTCGCCATGACAGATAATTGAAGGATAATACGCAACAATGTGTTTTTAATTAAACGTGGAATATACTGAAACACATGTGTCTTAGATTGTTGTAACAAATGGCGAGTTCCCATCATAGTTTTGGGGGTTCCTGGGGGTTCCCATGTTGAAATCTGCGGAAGTACCCATGAAGCGAGCTTTTGTTGACAACTTGTTTTTTTTGTCATATATCATTAATCACATTATGTTTATTTTTATAAGACGGAACTTAGCAATTTTTAAATAGAAAGTTACGTGTGTATCGAAAGTTATTCCTATAGAGCTGCATTTGACTGACACGGAAAAGAAATTCCATGTTCTTATTTTTTACACATTTTATTCTCTTGCAGAAACAGGAAAACCAAACGAAAATGTATATTTAATTTAATATTAATACTAGGAATGCAAAGCCTTTTCCTATTAAATAATAATGGTTATCATGTCATGTTTTATACATATCTTCATGCATATACAATAATCAACGTCTTTTGTTGATCTTATTTCTCCGTAAATCAAATCAAATCGCAAATACATTATACGTGCATGACAAGTATGTTAATAATAACACTACCAATATTTTATAACGAACAATATAAGATTAACTAAATCAACAAATTATGCAAAGTTATATCCTTTGACGACCACGCCTCTAATCTTATTTATTGCTCGCACATTTGAAAGTATTTCCCGCAATTGCCCGCTATTGCCCACCATTGCCCGGGACAAACGTCTACTTGATTATAATCTTAATATAAATGTGGGCAACTGAATTATATGTTAGGGATAAATAGCTCCAAAGATTGGATTAAGATTTACTTGCACGAAGGATTTTGAGAAATATGGTAACTAAGTCTGATAATGGATACTGATTAAAATAGTACAGATTTAAATGTAACTTTGATGACTAAATAGTTAAGAATTTAATCTATTTCGTGGTAGGAACGGTGACTTAATCAGTAGCAATAATTCTTCTATTAGAGTTGTCTTATACCGTCTAACATCAATTATTACAATGTAAGAATGTTAAAGATCCCGTCGGGGCTGCGGGTTGTTCACATGTTACCGCGGCCTCGACATATAGGGCTAAGAATTAACATGGGTGGTATTTAGTCAGTAGAAGTCTGACACTGCCTATCGCTCTACCCAAGAGCGGGAGGGGTTATTTGATGATTATTCACCTGGCAAAAAAAATAAGAAAAATGTATGTTAAAGACAAACTGACATCTTTATCCCATAAACTGTCTAACCCAGACAGAACATATGCCAAAAACAAAAAAAAAACACAATAGTCTAATAGAAAAAACCCATATCTGCACCATATTTCATTAGGTTTCATTTACAGAGACAACTTGTAACACAAAAATATTTTGTCAACAAGTGACAATTTATTTGTTGAAACTTTAGTGGGTTATGGAAGTCAGATAGATAGTGGTATTCAGCTGCATCCGTTAAGACTGAAAGCCGACCTCAACATAGTCGGGTAATCATCATCATCATCAGCCTATAATGTTCCCACTGCAGGGACTCATGCCTCCTCTCTAGGAGAGGGATTGGCTATAATCTACTACGCGGGCCCAGTGCGGATTAGTAGATGTCACAATCATGTCTTCGATTTTTTTGATTCTAAGACATGCCGGTTTCCTCTCGATGTTTTCCTTCACCGTTTCGAGAGCAGTGGTGATAAAATAAATTACACAAAGTAATGCGCCAGATGGGGTTCGAACCCACGACTCACTGCTCGTAAGTCAGGGCCGCCACCACTGGGCCACCACTGCTCTCTTGGTTGTAGTAGAAGCGTAAAGGTTAGGCATATGATTTTTTTTGTTGATACTTTGTAGCAGATATTAAGGCTCTTATTAATAATCATCCTGAAATTTAAAACATCTCAAATTATTATGACACTTCTTTACAATATTTATTTTCTCTCACCTGTAAAACATTTTAAAAGAAAATAAAATGCAGGGCCACGATTCAAATATTATAACGATGTCTTGTTCAGACGAAGATGTTGTTAGGGCGAAGTTAAGAAAACCGTGCCTGGAACCATATGAAGCCAATTGTATCCCCTACGAGATGACATCGAATGAACATTATATTTAACGGAAAGGAAAACTAGAAGTGAGAACACAAAGTAGGAGATTTTTTTCCAAAGAGGTTTAGTTGGACAACATAAACTAGAAGAGAACGCTTCAAAAATATTATATTCCTGAAAAGGCAAGTCTAAAGATTTTTCACGTTTTTGTACATTTTTAAGAAACAGAAGTAGATAGCAATAGCTTGTAAAAGACATAACTAGAAGACCTAAAACATAAAACAATCCCATTTCTGAAATTAAAACTCGATTGAATGCGGCCTTTTTTTTCTTATACAATCATTAATAAAATATTCATAATAATGTCCGTTTTATTCCATTTCGATTAGTCAAAGTAGTGTGAGGTTCACACGGACCCGCGCGGGCGCATCGGCAGTTCTTTTTAAACCACATATAGTCCAGTAGTATCAATTTTAATACCAATCGTAAACATTTTATGTCATGTACTAATGAGAATAAACTACGTATACATTTTAATGTGCTAACATTCTGAACTAGAATATAATCAGTGACTGGTTAACAGTTCAAGAATTCTCGAGCTGATTTCAATACTGTAGTACTGTGGGCGTTGGCAATCCAATATTATGGGACGGCAACTAAAATAGACGTCATTTTACTATATCATACGTAAGTAAATAGTTTATGAATGCGAAGTTACTATACTCGTATTTTATATCTACAATTTTGCTATTCACGTTGTAGGTCTTGACTTCTTTGATATTTACTTTGTAACTTGGTTATTATGTCAAAATCACATATAGGTAAACTAGAATCGATAGACGTGCTAGGTAGAGTTTGGTTCTTCCAGGGTTTTGATAATCGTCGCATGCAACTAGGTCCTAAATGTTGCTGAACATTCTCGAGACACTTCGAGAGGTAGTGCGAGAGTGTACCACAGAGCAGGTCTGCTCTGTAGTACTAAAGACGTCAGCACAGCCAGCTTCTACTATCTGTAATTTTTTCTAAATGGATTCTCAACTTCGACTCTAAAGCATTAGGTTCAAGGTTGATCGGGCAAACTTGTCAGCTCGGTTAGCTTGATGAGCTGGTATCTATACAGCTAAACCTCGGTGTGTCTCACTTGGCTTTATAATCTCGCACTTGCCCTGTCTCGAAGTTACTCGGCGAGAGTTTAAATCTACCTTTAGAAATCCCAATTCTCAGAGAATTTTCGTGACACAAGTTACTATGTATTTAAGCAACACTTATAAACTAGAGGTGTCGCGTTATTAGCATGTTACATGTTTGCACTTAATTGCTGGTGCGCTTTTAGCCTAGAATTATGTGTCACGCTCTAGTTAGAATGCGAAAACGTGAGACACTTCCAGGCATACTCCATAAATGTGTTTGCTGGCGGCAATTTGCATTCAGCTATTTCCGATATCAGGCAGACATAACGGTTTGCAGCATGTATTTCGTAATATCTTTATTAATATATTACGTGGTGCTGACTTGTCGTTTGCGTGGATACAAACTAAAATAAGGTGTTTATCTCTTAGATATTCTGGATTATCTTGATAGCATCAGGACCTACTTGTTTTCATGCCGTGTATCCATTGAGATACGACCATACAGAACGCTATGCGCCACATTCAGCAACCGCATTTTGTTTGGAATCTCCGTTGCAGTGTCTACATGGATTGTTTGCAGTTAACTGTTAACCTTATTGAAGAACATCATTGGATTAGGGTTCAGATGCCCGCCAAAAAAAAAAGGTGCGAAATCCTGTTGTCAGACCTTAGGTACAATAAAATTTTCGCAAAAACATTCGTAAATTTACGCCCGCCGGGTGAAGCGGAGCTTATTTATCAACAATATCGTCAACGGGGCTCGCAGGCAATCGCTATAATTGGCTATTTGATTACTGTTGAAAATTCACGAAAATGTTATGTTATTTCAAACAATTAACAGAATAACACGATGTGTGAAAAAAGTAATAAAATCGATCAAAAAATGGCTTAGTTTTAACTAATTTTAAATGACGTGTTGTCATCGATAGTTCTATTAGTTCCTTGAACATAACATTTTCGTGAATTTTCAACAGTCCCTAGTCAAAAAGCCAATTCGCTATTCGCAATAATCGCTTCATCGTTTTAGCCTAGAATCATCCACTGTTCCCCATAGCTTCTCTCCTGTCACACTTCCCAGTTCTATGAATCTATAATCCCGCAACTGTCCCATGGCCCGCACGCGCTTGTGGACCAACTTGATTTTTTATTTGGCTACCACGCGCTCAAAGCTTAAAAGTTCTTGCTCCTGTAATAGTTAGGACAAATGCCGATTAAAATCTATATTAATGTAAGTTTGACCAACACTTTAAACAACCTGCTCTAACAAGACTCATGTAAAAAAGCAAACGTTAAAGTTTCCAGAGCAGTTGTTCTTCTAGTTTTATTTGCACCTCCCATCGAGAAACAATGGTAACCGCCTGTCGGTAAGTATTGTCGGCGACTCGTTAACGAACAGTTAAACGAGTGTACTTAAACTTACGACGGTAAAATGAATTTGGATTAAGGATGCATTCGGTCTTCAACCTTCACAAATAATGGGCTTTCGAGGAGTCCTGGAGTTTCATTGCCGTGTGACTACAGAATCTATGGGATGGAGGTAGGTACTTTTATTTGT
This sequence comes from Diarsia rubi, assembly GCA_932274075.1. Taxonomy (NCBI): domain Eukaryota; kingdom Metazoa; phylum Arthropoda; class Insecta; order Lepidoptera; family Noctuidae; genus Diarsia; species Diarsia rubi. The sequence goes on from OW026414.1 coordinate 9,711,965, forward strand.
TATACCTTTTTGTAGGATGACAATCAGATTTTGCTTGATTTAAAAGTTGTAGATTAGGTAACATTGTTGGCATAATTATTAAATTATGCCAACAATGTTATTATGCTGTCTGCAGTATCGGGTTGCTATCCGTCCAGATTCCCCAAATCTCGTCAACTTTTTAGAGGACATCATGGTCACCACTCACAGTGTTCGTAGTACCTAAATAATATTATAATATATGTATCTTGGTATTACACCAATTCATTCACATTTCTCATAGATTTTTCATTCAGCCCGATTTTGTTTTGCCGCTAGGTAATCTGGCGGAAAATCCCGCTCAAAACAAACACAAATAAGATTTTAAAACGTTAATCATCTTCAGAGGATAATTTTATCTCTGTAATTAAATGAGCGGCAAAAAACCCACTCATTTCAAGTTTACGAGGGAATTAATGTTATCAAGAGAGTAAGTAAAGAATAAAGTTTGTCGCGACGCCATTACGGAGATTTACTTGAAAGGGCCGCCGCGAACTTTGCCGATCGGCTGATACTCGTACCTTCTAATTTATAAGCACTCATTAACAATGTTTGTGCAACACCCGACTTCCTGATTTTAAGACAAACAGAATGTAATTACCTACTTATGAAGTTTATCCCATGTTTTAAATAAACAGTTTTGCCAATAAACTCAATGAAAACTTGATGAGATGAGAAAGCGGTTTTACGAGAAACGATGATGCCGTTTGAAATTGCAGTAGTAGGTATTATAGTAAGCTCCGATATAAGATAACATAGCATTACTGCTAATAAGCAACCCAAGGATCTCGATGAAATCATTATGGAGGTTTTTGTTATAACTTATCTACATTACGGGCAAGACGAGTAGGATTAACCGGTTCGCAGATCGTAGGTAATAGACACTTATCTAGGATGAAAAGAATACGTTCTCAGCGAGTGTTTATTATAGGCATAAGATCCACTAGTTTATACGAGATAAGCCTGCGCTAAGAGGAAAGTAGACAAAGGTATCGAATAATCCTATCATGACGTCGAGGTATTTCAGCCGCGAGCTACGCGAACCCAATCCTCTGAGCGAGTTTGATCCCAAAATTGAAACTGGCAGCTTGGTCTCGCGGGCTCTGGCGGGAGCAACGAGGCGCCACATTCCCACTCATAATAAATATTATTATTCGGCACATGCTTCACATAACACGCACATAGCGACACAGCGAGTGTTTGCGTTTCAAAAACGTGGGCGAAACATCAAATCAACAGAGCCATAACAATCCCCGTTTGCATCCTATTATTTTCATATTATATTATAGGTTATTGCACAGTTTGCTAAAACAAAACATAGGAAATGTTCTATTAATATTGTAGCGCTGAATTCTGCGTGCTTTCTTCACATAAACATCGAAACCGCTGACCGAAGCTGTCGGCAGCAAAGTTTACAGAAGTAAAACGATGAAACACGTCATCTGTGGATAAATTAATTCGTTGTACACCGCAGGTGAAAAGGTCAGGGCCGCGGGTAGTCCTCTGGTTATCGCGGCCTCGACATAGAGGGCGAAGAAGGAACATGGGTGGTTTTTAGTCAGTAGAAGTCTGACACTCCCTTTCGCTCTGCCCAAGAGCGGGAGGGGTTATTCGATGATTTTACACCCACCAAAAAAAAAAAAAAAAAAAACGTGAAAAGGTCAACTGAATAAAAATGCTGAATAGGATCCTAAGCTGGGTTGGCTTTGTTCTAACTTGTATGAGCACTCATTATTAATGGAAATGGAGGTTAATCCGAAGAGGCGCACGAACAGCAGCGGACACTCAGAGCTTCACTCACCAACATTTTTAATTTTTATATCGCATGCTACCTTTTTGTTGGATAGCACTGGGCCATTTAAAATTAGATGTCTAATTAAATTGAAGAAACTTTTACGCATTTACAGTAGTCTAGCGTTACCGAAATTTTTTAAAGTGGAGTTCTACGTCCGATAGATTTTTAGCTTACAAACACCAAATTATGCCATTCCTTCCAAAAAGTAATCAGTTTCGCAACAATTTTAAACCAAGAAATGTATGCCACGTATGATCTTCATTTACATTTCCTAGAAAATCTACTTTATGACAATTTTGTATGTGGAAAATTACATTGCAGTGGAGCGCGGTGCGCAAAACCATTCACAATCCACTAAGTATTCACATGGTTGGCATCTTAAAACGCAGTACTTCAGCATTATGCATGTGTTTCACCTTAACTCGTCTCGCTCACTGTTCTCACTACATATAACGCAAGCGTGGACGTGAATACAGCCAGTCTCATTTAGACTGAATTGTTTTACGAGCACTGCGACCAACTAACAAATAATAAATAGTATAGAGGGGCAATATAGCGGGGTGGAGCGACGTCATCGATCGCATCTCGTCCCCTATCAATTAGGCTGGGGAAATAAATCAAGATGAACGGGCGGCGTGCGCGCCCGCGTGCCCGGCGTACCCGCGCGCCCGGCCCGGTCAGCCGCACGCGCTCTGACGCCCCACGAATTAATGAACATTGAGCGCGGAAAAACCGATAGTAACGGTATTTTCAACTGAGTTTACAAATGAGTTTCCTCGGGAATAAATAAACATGTTAATTGCTTTTGGAAGATGTTTTTTTTCAGGAATTCCCCCGCTACGAGATTTTTCTATTTCTACATTCAAACTACGTTTTATCTCTAATTTCGCAAACACTGCGGTTATGTATGTACCTCATTATGTTCAGGGCCCCCAGCTTATGATCTCACTTCGCACAGACAGAAACATAAATAAATATTTATATAGCAAACATAATTTCGTCTATGAACACTAAACTTCTCTATCAAATGTTAATGTTATCCATAAATACTCAGCGCGTATTTTAGTACTAGTTTATAGCGGCATTGCACTTTAGCTATCTGTTCAAATATTCATTCCTAGACTCGACGTACATGAGTAATATTCTCATTTATTTGAAGAGGTGTGTCTGCAAGATTTCAACTGTTTTAATGAGAGCTCGTTCTATAAATCCTATGCATCTACAATGTTCGCAGATTGACCAACATCTAGTATTTTAAAAAACCTCGTGCATGGAGTTGAGCATTCATTCAGTCGCCCCGACCGCTACCAGTCCAATTCTGTTAAAAGCAATTCACGATTGATGCCCTGGTCGAACACCATTAAATGCTCCGATATTGATTGCGGAGCAAGCGAAACATATTTCAATATCCAGAGCAAACACAGAATAGGCGTCCTCGCCAAGATAATATAAACGTCCCAAGTTATTGAATCGACTTTGAATCAATGACTTGCTAATTGCGGTTTATTATTTTGACTTGCACATTATGTTGTTCGATTAATTGCATATTTCTAAACGAATTATTTGTCTCCTTTGTTGCAGTTGGTGTACGAAAATGGTGATTCGGTGTCCGAGGCCAATCTTCAAGTCAATAATTCATGTGGCGACGTAACCGATTTACAATCAACAAATAAGCTTAATAAACAAAAAGTTATATTCTTAACTTGAAATAAACCAATATGAATTTAAAGTTCATATCACTAGTCTTGACATGGAATTTCTTACTGATATCTGCAAGACGAGACTCGTATGAAGACGAAGAAACTTCCAGATCCAGAGAATTGAGAAATAGAGAGAACAATCGGAACAGAACAACATTCAATGGGACCCTCACCGATATACCCGAGAGGAGGAACCTAAGGCACAAAAACAGTTCGAGGTATCGCGGGGACAGGCGCAGATGGGACAGAGAACATGAAATAAGAAGAGACCGTCGGAAAGGAACTGACGCTCATTCCTTAGAAGACAGTGCCAACAGGACGATAGAACCGTATAGTGTGAGAAAGGATGACAAATCAAGGAAGTCAGACAAACATTGGAACAGAAGTAACATGGAGAAACCATGGAATACGGCAAGGAGGCTGATTCCTCAGAGCAAAGCACCTGAAAGGCCACACGTGCCTGTGAGGGAGAATTCGACTCGATCGAAGTTGAAGTCGGCGAATAAATGGCAGACTGGAGGTTACATCCCGTACCCACAGCAAAGGGAGAGGAAACCGAATATCATTCTGATTCTGACTGATGACCAGGACGTGGAGCTGGGCAGCTTGAACTTTATGCCGAGGACTATGAAAGCCGTGCGGAGCGCCGGAGCAGAGTTCCGGCATGCTTACACCACAACGCCCATGTGCTGCCCATCGAGGTACAGTATTTTACTGCAATTTTCTAAAACCTTTTACGATAGTTTATGTCAGTTTGACACCTATCAGATAAAATCTTTCAACATTTAAAGCTGTATAGCTCACAATTCATATCCAGCTCTATATTTCTCATCGGCTCTAGTTCTTATTGGCAATTGCGATAAGATCTTCAAGTAAATCCGATCAGTATTGACGCCATTCAGCAAATAACGACACAGTTAAGAGCCATTAGAATATAAATGACATAGATCCCGCACTATTATCGGTCGCACTGAAATTACTTGCTGCAACGCTAGACTGACTGACAGTTTACAATTGCAACTGGTTGCAACGACTATATTACTAATTGGAGACTAATGCGACTGCTTTCACACTGTCCGCTGTCAGTGTTTATACTAAAGGCCGTTGCGAAAAGCCTGTTATGTTGTTGTTTATGTCGATTAGTGACTTCCTTTATGGCTGTAATAAATTCAGATGGTGTAATAGAAATTCAAAGGAATTTATTTATAGTCTACTACTCCCTTATTGACTCCTTTTTGAGATAAAAACAAGATAGATCCTGTTTGAAATTCGTGACTCCGGTGCCCAGTAGCAACAATCCCACATGTTTGTACTCGTGAGTGGCACCGGAGTTACTCTTGCCGCCACCATGTCTACTTCTCTTTTCGTCTAACCTTTGTCACTTGCCATCTCTTTCTGCGAATGTATCGCTATCTCTTTCCCAGGAGTTCTCTGCTGACTGGCGTGTACGTGCACAATCACAATGTGTACACCAACAACGACAACTGCTCGTCTCCGATGTGGCAGGCTACGCATGAGACAAACACCTTCGCTACTTATCTCTCCAACGCTGGCTACAGGACTGGTAAGTGATAAATGTGATAATGTATTTTGTCACCATTAACATTTATCTATAGGCACTGATTTTATGACTATGGACATAGTAACATACTATCAGCGTGACGTGACGTACACGTCATACATGTATACGTATAATAATAATTATGCCCATACATTTTTGATGTTTACTTATGCTTCCTGAGTACCTTATGTCAATCACGTGAACGCTGTTACATAAACAGGAAATACTTTGCAAGCAATAGGGTATTTCACTAAAAAAATCTAATTAGTCCGTATGTTAGACAAAAAGGCACTCTGGTAATCTTGGACCAAAGGTATCTTTAACAAAATTCGACACTATCCTAGAGCCTTTTATCGAGCCTTATTTGAGAAATAAGTAGTGCATATGGACATAATAAATTCATCACATTATTATGATCGATGTAGGTACTTGAAAAGCAAAAAAAAACAACAGTGATTTTCGTCCATCGCATTCAGTCTGCTTTCCAGCTCCTGTAACACTGTTGTCGATGATAAACCCGTTATCATCGCCTAACTACGAGTACAAATAATCGAAGGCAACACTAGCAATTCCCAATTTTAAGATTTCCTTAACAACGAAAAAACATAGATTGGATGACCACGCACTACGCGACCACGCGCTTCCAATTTGCCGTCATCATTAATGACGGCAAAACTTACGCAAAAGTATAAAATGTCACGTCAGGCTGGCTATGATTTACATAGTAATTTACCAGTTGGTAAGCACCTCATTGCCTGCAACTGTTCAGTAGGCATAAATGATGGTAATGAGTGGCATTCATCATCCACCTGCAATCACTAAACGTTTCATACACTAATTGTATTCAGACGGTGGGAACTAGTGAATTATTTATACTAAACAAGCGGACCTGGCAGACGTCGTCCTGCCCGGACAGCAGCGCCATCTCTGGGTCCAATTGTGAATCTAAACCATTTTCGAATCCACTTGATCACATACGAAAATGTTCATCAAAATCGGGTCAGCCGTTTCAGTGACAAACACACGTACAGAAGAAATATACGTATACAAAGATACTAGCGGACGTCACGCGGTGTCACCCGCGTAGTTACCGTTCCCGTGGGAATACAGGGATAAAAATTAGCATATATGTTACTCAGGGTGAATGTAGGTATCTATTGGCGAGGTAAGAGTTCTTGAAATCGGCGCAGTGGTTTTTGAGTTTATTCATTACAAACATACACACAAAAATTTAAATATAGAAATCTCTTTATAATATTATTATTAGTGTACACTTAGATTTTTTCACTTAGTCAACGATTTTTGATTAAGTTTTCTTAGTTTTAATGGGTACTGTTTATTCAACACGTACATTTCCAGTAAAAATGCAATCTAACTTTTGGTTTTAATATTGAGTAATTTAAATTACTTTAATATATTTTTATTTAGTAACAGTTCAATTCGAGATTATTTTGGGAATCGTGTCATAATAACATTTACAAAGTTACGATTCTGTTATGAAGACCTAATGAAAGAAGTTATGTCCTAACGTCAAAGTTCATATCTGTATTTCTACTTTGTATATTTCGCCACAAAATAAGACAGATAGCAGAAAAAAAATACGATCTAAATAATACAGTCGGCGACTTGCAGTCTGAAATATCGTTTGCGTTGGCACATGTACGCCGCAATTTGCTGGCGCTTTTGAAATCGAGACAGATTGGAAGCTGCGAGCTGAGCTCCCAATAGAATGAGAACTATCGCAATTACGAGAGCATTTTCAGGCGCATTCAACGTACTCGTACGTTTATTTCTTCATCAACGCTCAGTTTCAGTATGAACTGTGGGTCTAAAATGGCTGCTTTGGCAAAATCATAATAGGATAATAATACACGTATAGGATTTGATATCACTTTGGGGCTTTAAGTCTTCTGGATATATCCGGAGATACTCGTATAATTCCGATAGGTTGCAGGTATCTGTTTTGTTAGTTGGAAAGACTATCCATATCTGTTGGCAATCTTACAAATGTTACTCGGATGTAAGAGTCTTAACTTACTCTGTGACTTACGAGATATCCATATATCTTCCGTGATTTTTTAAGCTCCCGATATTAGATTTTCTGAGCTCCCGATATTTCGAAGCTGTTGCAAGCTGATCGCGGGAAATCTTACATCGTAGCCAGTTTCTCCGAGTTCATGTTAAAAGTTCCCTTATTCTTGTTCGTGTTCGTACAAAGTTCGCAGAACTCTTTCTATGCACTACAGTGTGGGTATGTTAGTCCATAGCATTTGCCCGACGTGTACGATGATCGACGGTACGTCTGGCAGCAGTTGTTTTATATGTAGAGTACAAGCCATCGTAACTCGACACCCGACCACCTGGGAATGCACTTCGTCTAGATATTATACTTATAAGACTTTCGAAGAACAGAGTTTTATGTGTATGCTCTCTCTCTAATGTATTAATGAATTCAGTGAGGTGCCGTTAAGAAGGCTTTATTTTATTACAGTTATAAAATGTTATGTTTAAGCACTTTGTAGAGGATCTATTAGTAGCATTTATTTAGGGGAACATGGTTTCACGTGTGAACTAAGATTTACAATAGTAGATATGATCAGTTTGATCACACATTTTGTAAATAAATGTTTGGATTATCGTTTTATGTCGTCAAATCTTAATTATTCTTTTGATACTGATTTGAACTTCTGACGAAACTAAAATAGAAAGATTTTTTAATGATGAACTGTTCTAGCAGCAAAACATCACTGAGCCTGGAAACTTCCCTCCAAATTTTATTACCCAGCACAAACTGTAAAATTTTAAAAACACCACCACCAACAAAATTTTTATTCCTCATCAAGTCGGTGTTCATCCATATGAAGACGTATACTCCGGCAACACCTGAGACCGCGGAGCGATGAACGCTTATCCGTCAGATAGCGCCATGATGCAATAAGGTTAGGAATGCCGACTGACTCACAGGCCACAGATCTTGAAACTTGCACAATTTGTTTAATGTTAAAAGAATTGATGGTGAGAGACGCTTCTCCTCTTTTTAACATAATTTAATACCACGATTTTAGTTCCTGCTGTTACAGAGACATTTCTAATGGACAAATCTAATAACACTTTGCTCGATGTTAAAAGTCGTTGTTGTCAACGTCAAAAAGTTTTTGGCAAGATGTTATTGTACCCAAAATAAGTGGTTGATGAAATATCTTTAAAATAAAAAATAACTAAAATTGTAAATGGTAGAGTGATAGAGTCATAGTTTATTGAAAAACGTATTCTTCCAAATCGCCCGCCTAGTTTTATATGGTAAGCAATTGAACATGCAATTGTTATCGTATCCAATTGGCGCATTCCTCGGACATCAGCAGTTTAAGAATCGCGTTAATCATAATTGGAACTCCCAAAGCTGGAGTCCAACCAACAATGGGATTCATAAGTTGACACAAGACGAAAACACCAAAAATGACGATCTTTCAAATATCGTAGAATAAGGGATGAATTTTCAATAATTCCTCATTATAAAGAACTTTCGACCTTATAGACGCAGACTGAGGCTGTGTGTTGCTGGATGTGGGTGAGATTATAGTACATTATGGTACAAGTGTGTAATGTTGGTGACTACCGCTGAGGTGCCATTGAGACCCGGCCCGTTAGATGAGTGTCTTAAGAGAGCCGAAGAAGGTAATCATCAATACACACGTGTATCATAGGACGACACTTGTGAAGAAAATAATACTAAAAAACCATTTTCAACAGTGAAAACGAGTTGTGAAAATTTTTACGTAATGGCGGAAAAAAATAATCAGTTTTCCTATGCGCGCGCATCTAACATCAACATCTTGTGTATGTGAGTTTAAATGTTTGTAAAACGCACCCACGATACAGGAGAAATTCCTAGTGAGGGGCAACGTTATTTAAAAAAAAAAACATTCGCGAACGGGTCATAGACTACAAGAATGAGGTTTCTTTTTTTTTGCTTTTCATGGATAGCGTTTTAGCCACGTACAAAATGGTGACTTCAAAGTTTTTTTATTATTACAAAGAAATAAAAGTTTTAATTGAGTGTAAGTTTTATTTATTAAAAACGTACAAATTGAAATTATCTATTGAAATACGAAGTTGTATGAAATGGAGCAAGCAATAGGTACTTTCATTTATTTGGACTATTGAACACGATCTTTTTTGTATCGAGACTTTTTTAAGAACAAAGCAACTCAACTAATAAAAAAAATACCTATAAATCACTTGTGAAAAATAGCATTGAAAAAGTCACAGTTTAATTACAGGTGTCATTATGTGCGTTGAAAAGAATTTTATTAGTAGAAAGAAGCAAAGTTTTGTCTAGTGGAAGTCTTGTATTTGAAAGATAACTTCTTCAGACGAGAGTCCGAATTCTCAAATGTTGTTTTGGCCAATAGTCAATTGTCATACATACCTGTGTCATACACAAAGTGCAATTTAATTGATCTATAGCCAGGAAGGATTAGTGGCATAATCACGGCTAGATCCGACCGTTTGAGATATGTGCCGCTTTCTATTTGTGTTAGATTAATGCCGCGGGGTGGTCGCACAAACGGCTATTCCTGTACTGCGACCAGCGACCACGGTAATGTGTTTGTTGTTATATGGCTATTAATAACACGTGTAAGTTGGTAATGTTTGTGTAAAAAGGATCATAACAAAAAAGCAGTTTATCCATAGCCCTATAAATACTTACATCGTTCTAAAACTTATACTATTTGAGGACAAATGCTCAATTTAAGTAACGATGAAATTGTCTCAATTCTAACATTTAATATGAAGTTCAATTAAAAATATCCCACGAGTGAAACTAGGCCGTACACAAGATGACTTCATCTGCACAATGAAGTCTTTTGGACGTACGATATATGTATCACAAATATTTCTTATTATCCAGTTCGTCGTTTGAAATAGATTAAAATAGTTAAATTTATTAAATTAATAAATTAAATTAATTGATTAATTTAATCTTAGTCTTTAAAAACTGTACTAAGCTTCATTGCTGGCAATGAGTTAGTTTTTTTTCGAACTAACGAATCTTTGGGCCAATGATCAAAGCTTCATCAGTTTTGATAGACGGTTAACCAGTTTATTCTATAAGCACTTCCAATATTCAAATAGAAGACAAACAACCGTTAGCTACTTCAGCATTTCAAAATCGCGGAAGCATCTTGTTGCGGAGCAGTTCGAAACATCTAAATAGAATTGTACCGTTCCTTATCTCGTACTTAAATCGACCATAAATCAATAGCACACAGCAGAGGACAGCCACAATTTGTACAATGCACTATGCATCTTCTAATATTAAGATTTGTTCTAAATATCGTGTGTTAGCGTGGGTGCACGTGGGTCGCCGGACGTCGGCCATTTGATCGCATCACTCGTAGGAATAAATGTAGATGGAAGTGTCCTTGCCGGTATTTGGGGAGACCGATCGGGCGATCTATCTCCATCCGGCTAACGTGCCTCAGATTTGTCCGGTGCGTCTTGACCTACGCCTGGCGAGTTCACGCGGTGCTCTCTTTTTGCCCAACATATCCTATTTTTGTAACATTTGATCAAGTGCATAAAACCAGCAGTGTTTATTACAATATGTTCCAGCTTTAAAGCGGGTTTAGCGATTGCATCATTTACAAATTAAGCGAATATGGCGCATATCATTTATCATACGCTAAATTGTTACTAACATTTATCTCAGTTGAGGGGAAGATTTATTAATTGTGTGTGACATCTAATAAACGGATTGTATGCTCAACTATCTACAATTATATTCAAATGGAATTACTGCAGGTGCGAACTCCAATGTGTTTAACATGTACTCAAGAATGTGCACTTTGTACATTCCTAGCAAAATGTTCACAGAAGTGCGTTTTAGGACACAAAGCACGTGTCGACACTTTATCACTGTTCCCTTAGGAATCCATTGGGCTTGTAAATTTATGCTTCAAACGAGGTATCATAAATTCGTCCCTTTACTTTCCCTTCCGGGCTAGTAGGTGCGGGTCCGCGGGTGCACCCACGGCCGGCAGCGGCAGCGCGGCTGGCACAACGTGTGGCCGGTGATAGAGCCTAATCACTTTATTGCCTCTTCCGTCCAGATATGAAAGTTGAGAAGTGTGGGAGTGCCAATTGTCGCTGATTGCCCGCTCGGACACTCTTTCTACTACTATTTCTTCCCGTTTATACTCAAAAGTGGCTTCTGTCTTTTCAATTTGGTCAAAGTTTTAACTCTGACCTCTCTTGTTTGACGTATGTCCTGTTATCCCGGTAACTCGTAACCCCGTTACAATTCGGTGAACCAATAACCCAATTTATTCACACTACATTAGTCGTGACGTGCTCTCTGGGTACAATTTGTCAGATACTCGTACCAAAACGAAATCAATACAATCCTGAAAAAAAAGAAAAGTGTTGCTGCAAATAACGCCACGAATTTTATTGTGAAATGACACTTCATAGGGCACTTACGTAAAATGGAATGCGTCGAGTTCGCTGCCAACAATACTGTAATGAATATAGAGATTAACAGCTGCAAGTAACGGCCCGTTGTTTTAACTTCACAACTCCGGCGCAAAGCCTTGATTGAACTTGGCTGTAACTTGGTAATTCAAACTAATAGGCACTCAGTTAGGATACCTATGTTTAGCAATCTGTCTAAACAAGCAATTTCGGCTGAGTTGTCTTTGAAGGGATATAAACTTTGCATCTTAATTTAGTCCTGTGGTCTTACTGTTTTTGAGATCGGAATTACTTGAGAAACTGTTCAAATGTTAATTTCGAGTGAATTCCTACTCGTACTATTTATTCCTAGTGAAATTCCAACTTCCAAATTGGAGGGAATTATTAAGACAGGCCTAAAAGTAACAGACAAGGCGACTTTCTAAACTAAGTCCAATCTCAGCATCTACTTAACTCGTTAACAAGATGTTTTTACTGAATGATCCTGCCCGTACACAGCGCAGACGGACAATAATTACGTTTTATTGTACAGAATGGAGCTTGAACACATTGTCGGTCCATGTGTAATGTTGTACAAACATTTACTGTGTGCATTATCTGTTGAAGAGATCCCTTTGTGTAACAGTTAGCGCCTTCTCTACGTAACTGCTCATTTAATTACACAAGTCTCCAAGTGCACGAGTGGCTTTTAAATCGCCAGAGCTGCAACACAGTAACTGAGTGTACAAAGTTTAACACAATGAAGAGGTTTTATTATCAGAGCCTGCGGGCAACGTGCAGCCTGCCTGCCTCAGCCACGTTACACCCCATTGTGTTACTTGGATGTAGAACTTGCTAACACCGGCCTTGTTTAGCTGTTTATTCAGCCAAATTAGTTTATTCAAGAAGGAAACACGATTGTACTCTCGAATTATCTCGTCGTAAATTTTCTTAGCATTTCGCCGAATCATTTTGTGTTAGGAATCCTGTTGTGTTTGGCTTCGGAGCAAATAAATATGCTAGGATGAATCCACCACAATAGACTAGACAGCGGGTGAGATTTAAATTGACGCTCTCGTTTTTAACCTCACTCTAGCTTAACTAAATTGGAACATTTAATATTTACGCTTTTTGATATTATTCTGGCGTCTCGTCTGTTAAAAGCCGTTAATCGCTTTTGTTTCTGTAAGAGGTTTAATATCTTAGCTGCATATGGATTCAAAATATATTCGTTCATATAAACTTATTTTTCTTTAGGTTCATCTCGCTTATTTCATTTACCCGATGTATCATACTCTGTCTGTACTCTATGCTAGTAAAGAGGTGAGATATTTATACTCGTAGAAGTATGTTTGCATCGCATCATCATCACCAATATTCATGATATAAAAATCTTCGTAGAAAACCGAAAACTGTTTTCAAACAGTTTTTTGTTTACTGGTTTTCTCCCAATGTGTTTCGATGGAGCAGCTAAAAAAGTTTGGGTTTAACCAATTGTAAAGTATAATAATTCCATGAAGTATCTTGTATCGATGACGCAGAACTTACAGTATTATTGTATTACAAGTATCTAATAACACTCGAACAAAGTATACTATGGCCACATTAGCGAGTAGTATTAATTCAAGGTTTCCTATAGGACTTTGTGCCTCCTTGAATATAATGCAGCATGGTTTAATATATTACAGTTTTATGACTACACTACGGAACGACACTACGGTAGTGCTGTAAGCTAGGATAAAGGCGGCTTTAAGAGCATCTCAATAATATATCAGTGTTGCCAGCCTAATAAATATAAATGGCGATCGTTATCGTGGTATTTATTGAAGATTAAAGTGTTACTGCCGATTTATTCAGCAGCCTTGTCCTCTTCACCCTTCGTATATTAAGGTTTATTATTGTTTCTGAACGTGTTTGTCCGTCCAGTTCATTCCCAAAACAGACTTTATCGTTATCAAAGTTTGAATTTGTTTTATATCTATCACCGCCATCATTAATTCTTTTCACACAGACATGTTGATGGAATGGAGCCAATAAATAATCGTTATAAATAGTGTTTATGCGAGTGTGCGTGGATGCGTGGGCGCAGTGCCGCGCCGGACTGTCTAGGAAGGCAGCCTGCGGAACATCATGACTTGTCGAACAACCCGCCGCCGACACAGCATGGAAAGCGAAAGACATGCTGGCTGATAATATTTTATTGACGAGATTGACTGTCGAACTGTGTTTTGTTTTTTAATAAAATATGTAAATTAGCGTAGGTACATCAACCATTTCGTAGGGAGTTGGTACTTAGTATGTTTTTAAAATAATTATTAGATTCAATAGGGCATGCATTATTGCTGATAGGAAAAAATCCCATCGAACAAACGGCTTGTTATCTAATATTTTCTGTGTCGGCTACTTACCTAATTATTATTACTATTGTAATGATTGAAACCAATTTTACTGAGAGAGAGAGAGAGAAAGAGATTTAAGGAATGTGTTAGTAAAACTGCGGCCATGTTTGAATAAATCCGTATTCCCATCAAACCACTTGAATGCCGTTATATTGTGATATTGACTGATGCCGCAGCTGTTTGCCCTTCCTATTAGGTTTCGCTGATTGAATTATCATCGTTCTACTGTACTTCATGGAATATTCGATACGTAAGTACATATCGCGTACTATGTGATGTTTAATTTTATCATCTCTTTATAGCATGAATTGGTACTCACTGTAAAAAGAACATTTTTTTATTAATAATACATAAAGGAATAGCAGTCCTGTAATCTCCGAAGGGTTAGCAGAAGTGTACTTGTACACCCACAATATTTCGCTAAATAAGTTTCAGCTCCAGAGGGGTGGGGGGGGGGGGGGGAAATCGAACCCAAAACATTACGCTCAGCAGTCAAAGGGAGATTGTTGTTCAGTTTCGTTTAAAATATTCAAAATACCAGTACCTATGCTAAATAGGATTCAATTCAGAGATTAAATACCATTTTATTCTTTTCAAATATCTAGTTTAGAAATCTTAGTTCAGCATCTTGGGTTCCGAATATGTTAGCACGTGTATTAGCAAACAATGAGGTAAGGTAAATGAATGTCGAGCGCGGTCGCTGCGCTTGCGCCGCTCGTAGAGATAAAATGGGTGGTTTGTGGCGCGCCGCTCCGTCTGCCCGTGCAGGCAAATACGCTCGCATCCTAGTCAGGGTTGTGATACCAGGACCTGTGAACGTTATGTTATAATAACATAACAGATTTATTTTCAGGCAACATTGGCCCATACATATATGTATCTATATAATACCCTACAGACCTATATAGGTACCTAACTACCTATGATAATAAACAACACACATTTGTGTTAGTAAATAGTCCCCAAAAACTATATTATTAATACTTCACTTGTGAACTATGAGTATGACACTGCGTTCATATGGCACTTGCCCGTGGATCCGACAGACAGAAGTACGGAACGCTCTTCGAAGACGAAGTGCAGATAACACACTTCGTCTATGCAGTAACTATTCGCCAGTAAAAAAAAAAGAATTCGACTGATTCGATATAATAAATAATTAAGTACATATTTTATACATCACTTTCGTATGTCACGGTCAAAAAACTGAAACAGCAGGTTGTTCTAGCTGAATTCATAAATTAATTAATTCATTAAATAAATAAATTCATGGCATTCTCTTAAAAAAGTTAATAAACGTCTCTTTACAAGTATTTCATCACTCAGGTATTCGTAATTCCAAAAACAAATAAATGTTAAACATTATGGCATAACTTAGACTTAGAATGTTGAATTTAATTACAGCTACGATGAAATATGTCAGTCATACTTCATGTCCTGTTTCTAGATAAATTCTCCAGCTAGTGTTGATAATTACCAATTCCGTTGTGTCGTAATTTACGTGGCGTATAAAGCTAATTTAAAATTATTAAATCTTTGCTTTGATGGCGCTATAAATACCGAGAGGTTTTATAAGCGTTTGGTTATAAAACAGGTAATAATAATTAAACTTATTAGTCTGTGCCTGGGCTAAGCCCTTTGCCTGCTTGTGGTCGTTTGTCGTTTCCTGAACAATAAATTACAGCTTGACATCGATCGATAAATCACAAGCGGCTGCTTCTTTGTACTTTAAACTAGCACAAATATGGCGATATCCATAACTAATAAAATGTTTACCGACACAATCGCACATCTTATCTTTCAAGTAGGTACTTACAGCTTTCTGTACCCATCTCATAAGTTTATGACGCTACATTGTGTTGCCAGTTATTTAAGCAGAATATGATAGACATCTGGCAACCCTAACGGTGCAGTAAGGAGCATCTCTACTTGCGAGTCTGTGACCTCGTTGTGGTCTCGTTCAGCCGGTGTACGTTACGGTAGGTACACCTCTAGCTCACCTCTCCTCTACCGCCTCGAGTCGGAGTGGGTAACGTAAGATATTTAATAACTACGCGTTTTTATTACCCGTTACAAACAATAGTGTCGTTTTCCATGGGAAAGCGTTTAAGGGTATCTTGTGGGATTATGGTGACAGTCATTCAGTTAATTTGGCATGTATTCCGCGTGAAATTGTTAGTATTCTTTGCCATGTTCCATTTAACTTAATCACATCTTTGAATTGCTGAGAATTAGCTTTTTACTTTAAAACCTTTGCTGATCCGTAACTGTAGAATGAAGTGGCGAATGTAAGCGTAGTATGATAATAGGGTATTTCAACCAAAAAATTCTAATTAGTCCGTCAGATAGATTTCCAAAAAATAATGGACACGTATTTTTTAATTTTTTCACGTAAACAAAAGATGAAGACGATACAGTGTTTCGAAAAGTCGTGTCAAGTCGTGTGACGTCACAAGGTTAGTACATTATTACACACAAATTGACGTCAAAAGCCCCCTCAAAAACTCATGATCTTTGACACATTTTATTTTCCAAAAAATTTATTAATTTGATAAAACAAAAACACGTATCCAAATTTTTTTTATAATCTAACAGACGGACTAGTTAGATTTTTTTGGTGAAATACCCTATTGGACGACTCTGAAAAAACTTGTTTAATAACACAAAGCATTCGAAAACAACTTGTTATTTGACATGTATACGCATGGTATTCCCAGGTGTTAACAAGATACAGAATAACACTGACTTACAAAGTAACTAACAAGAAACATCGGACATTTAAATGAGTACTGCTGCGAATCCATATCTGAATACGTATTGACTGCACTTATTGAGATGTTAAAAGGTCGCTCGCTCGCGCATTCTAACCTGTAACTAAAGGTTGTTTGCATTCAACGGAGGAACTTTCTCGCGGTATTGCAGCATGGAGGGAAAGCGACCAGGTGTGCGCACACCCGCTAATTACTCAGCTTAGGGCAGGCCCTCCGAGCCAAGAGTGATTATCATCTCTTGACACCGCGGTGTGGGAGGGCGTGACCTTTCCCTCTTTCCCTCGCAAGTACCACTCAAGTGTTTGCCAACAATGTAGGATTTTATAACTTTATATTCACAATACGGCTGTTTCAGTGCAAATAATGCTGTGTTTATGAAAGGCAAAGCTCGTAAATGTTAGTCATAACTATTATGAGTAGTAGATTATACATATAGGTACACCAAGGGCTTAAAGCTTAGCTTAACGCTACGAGCACTATTTTAATTGAAATCTGGAATGGAGCGAGGGATTTAAGCTTGCCTAAGACGAAGAAACCTTTATCCTGGATGAGCGTACTCAACTTTTGACACCTACAGCTGCGAGGATTACAAAATTTTTAAACCTCAAGGATTTGTACTAAATTAAGTCATTTTAATTGGTAGAGTCAAAATTTTCCATATTGAGTGCCTAAAAATTACTCTAATAGTGATTGGGGCCGTGTTCTATGGAATGGCTATTATGCGTACCTCTAGAAAAAACACAAAAGAACTAAAAGGTTGGAAATAAAAAGTAGTTAAAAAACTAAAAAACCTAACGGAAAAAACTGAAAATCAAAAAACAAGCACATTTTAAATTAAACAAAACTTGGAAGCAAGCGGGGTTCATTTGAATATTAAATTATGAAATGAAAATTGAATGGACCCTGCCTGCTTCCAAGTTTTGTTTAAAATGTGCTTAATTGTTTTTTGCTTTTCAGTCGGGTTTCTTTTTTATTTGAAGTTCTAAATTCAAACCACGTTATTGATTTCAGTGCAATATTATTGCCGAGCACTAGCCTAGCATAGGGCAATAATATAATCAAAATAATAGTAATTTCTGTGTATCTATTGATTTTAAGTTAAAAAGCATTCATTTACGGGGCTTTAATCTCCTTCAGTTGTCTCTACAGAACGTGAATCAGCTTATTTTAAGATGTTGAGATTGTGAAGAGTGAGAGAACGTGAGACATCATAATTTTCTTTGAGTATTATCATTTATGGGGCATTGGTGTGTCTGTTAATCTTATATATTGCATCCGTATTCACGCTAACGGGAGAAATGTTCGCATTCTTTCTCTTTAGAGGTGAAGCTTTGACATTTAAACATTCTTGATGTTGATAAGCTGTGACCAATTTCTCGTGTTTCTGCATTGCAGTGAAAGTGTTAAATGTATCCTGTTAAACAAATAACCGGCACGTAGTTTTTATACGAAATAAAAGGATTACAGTTTGGATACCTATAGGTTTCATCAACATTCTAATTCACGGCGTTGTCACATGGAGTGTCGAACCGAACTTTCATCGGAAGCAAATTAATACCTGACTACATTAATCACCTTAAATTCAAACTAAAGTAATACAAGCCCCACCTATTCATGAACAAACAAGCCTGTCACGAATAAAGCTTCAATTATTTACGATATCAACGTTCGTATCAACATGGCCAACGAATTCCGAATACCTTTTGGCTGTATGCATGAGAAACGTTTAGTTACCACGAATGGTTTCGCAAGACACTCGCGCTTTGCGTGGGGTGAGGCCCTAGCGGCCCTTCCCTAAGGTCGTGGGTGCACACAGCTCACTCACGGGTCAAATACGAAGCGATCATCAAGCATCACTCGAGGTTTTGGTTGATAAGTTAGAAGAAATGTGTGGGTTTTGTTTTTGATTAAGAAAATTCAACTTTACAGTGTAAATGCGGATTTTATATTGCAGCTTTGAACATTCTGCATGTAACATTCATTCATACTGTATGTAGCTGTCACTCTTTTTTAGCCATATTATCCTAAGCATGGTTCACCATCGTTCGTCCGAACTAACTGGCCACCTATCTAATTAAAACCACAAATAAATCTCATTACGGCTTCAAATTAACATAATATAAGTACCACAAATTCATTTCTTCAACTCCAAGAAACATTTTTTTCGATTGGAATGTCCGAAACTCCGAACACTCGGCCCATCAACGGTGAACTTGAGTAGATTCTCATTACAAACGCAATTAGTGAGGCGGAAGTGACGCGTCACAGATTGTCAGGTACCCTCATTTGACACAGAATTCATTAGGATGTGAAGATGTCATCAAAAAGGGCCGATAATTGATTCATTATCGATATTGGACGTCAATTAAGACCGAAGACTTTGGCAACGATGTCAACTATACTTATGTCAAGAAATAAGATATTTATGACTACATCAGCAAATTATGTAGCTTTGAGAAATGAAAATAATGGTGAAAATGTGACAGTATTGGCTCATATATTAACAATTACCTTCTTTGTGTTGAGTGTTAGCTCATATAAAAAAACTATCCCATGGCAAAGTTATGACCGGGATATAAAGAAATATGTGCTGTGTCCTACCTAACCCCGATCATGGCTTACCAGTTTGCTAAATTGCATCGTAAACCGTAGCAATTACGGCATAAAAGTGTCAACAACCTAACTTGGTTAACGTAACGTAGTACCAATACTATTTATTTTGATGGAAGAACATAATTTTGATAGTTTTGTAATCATAACACTACGTGACACATTCCAGTAATTAAAATCTCATCACGCAATTCAGCATTTAAATTATTAAGTGGGTTCAAAAGCTAATCGCATTATCTGTCTTATTAAGAAATGCATGTGGGTTGTTATCATGAGCTTAATTAGGCAATCGTCACGCGATACTAATACAAACATAACATGAAGTTAAGTTGACAGGCAAAACTATGATGTATGATATACTATAGCTGTTGCCAGCGGCTTCGCCCGCTACAAATCGAAAATTATCCCACGAGAAGATAAAATCGGGATAAAAACTATCCTATGTGTTAATCCAGGTTATAAACTATCTGTGTACCAAATTTTATCCAAATCCGTTCTGAAGTTTTAAGTAACAAACAAACACACTCATAAACTTTCGCCTTTATAATATTAGTGTGATGGCTTTATTAGTATTTTACTTGAATGACGTTGAACATGAGCAATATTGGTAAATAATAAAATAAATAAATTTTAAAATAATAATGTCTGTGAAAACTCTATTGCAAAAACAAGATTCTGATAGCTTATTAATTTAGGATGATGAACATGCAAGCGCCAGCGTTCGATTTATTAAGCTAACTGATTTAGCTATGAAAATGCCGGGAGAAGCTTCAAAAACCAATCTCAAGCCCATCGAAATTCAAATGCTAGCCTTTCTTCCATAGATAACCACGGTCATTAAAGATAATAATTCGTAGCAATTGAATCCCCCATTACAAATGAGCAAGAAAATCAAGGAAGCTTCATCCCACATAGCGGTCACTAATTGAATATAATTCTACTTTTTCATAATTGCGCCTGTCTGTTGAAGATTTCTCGTCGTAATTTTACGACACGCCAATTGTAGCAATTGTTCTGTTAAAAATATAGCTCTCTGGATGTCCTGCTTAACGACCGGATAGAGACTAATTCATTGTTCACACCATCGTCAAATTAAAGCTATTAGTTTGAAGTTATTTTACCATTAGACATGGAAATAATCGCCATCTTGTTTGTGAAGAATGTTCGTTGAACTCTTCTTGTTGTGATGCGGCATGACCTCATCTCATCACTTGCAATTATTTAAAATATAAGTTTTGATATTTTGCACTTACATTTATGCCCTACATTAAACATAATTGATACCGGATAATATTTTCGAATTATAACGATTACTTCAACTCGCACATTGCACGTGTTCACATAAATGACTTGGACGCAATTACACAATCAAAGATATTTATTCAATCGCTAGCGTTTATTACTTTAATCCATATTTATCTAACGTAGAAAATTACACTTTGTGCCCTTTAAGTCTCGACTGGCATAATGCATTAGAAGACACATAATATTATGGAAATAAATGTAAATGACGATCGATAAACATTTTATTTGGTAGTTCATTCACTGATCGTGATAATGTATGAATGAAACGCACCGGCCCGCCCACACCACTCACTCAGTTGTAAAAGTTAAGTGTATGCGGTATTTTATGTCACATAAGTACCAACGTTTCATGAGGCAACCGTTTAGCGACACATTTCGTAAATGTCTCTAAAGAAAACGACGTCATACACCAGTAAATAATATATTATAAACAAAACGATATTGCTCGAATTAAGGGCAAATTAGTTATTTAAATGAAGCATAACGAATGCTGTGTTATTCAAATTAAGAACCTATTGGGACAGATACATTAAATACACGTCTGCCAGCCAGTCAATATGCAAAGTAGTTTGATCGAATAGTTGAATAGAATACCAGACAGTATTTCATTTATAAGTGAATTTATTGGAGCAAAAACAGCCAATGTTATTATTGGCAGCTCTGTCCAACGGAGCCGAAATATTACAGATTGCGCACTTAATAGAAATATGTCCTCTGAAGGGAAATAGAAAATGTTTTCAGGTGACATTACCGGGCGGTATTGTGTTAGTCTTTTAGCATTATCTAATGGCACTTTCGAAATAAGAAGTATGTTTGCGTCGGTGAAACCTTGATCTTTTGAGACGGTTAGTTTTTTAGCAAAAGGTATCTGTGATCGCTTTCAGAAATATTCAAATACTCATGTTGTAGGTACGTCGCACAATCTCTTAGATTTTTGAATAGTAGAGGACCTACATGGTGGAACGTTTGCAAAGCTTTGAAAATTATCAGTAAATCTGTTGAATATCGTCGCATTTTTAATAACTGTCAGGCTACAACACCTAGCCTAGAGGCGAATATGATCGTAATTAATCAAATTAAAAACGACGTAATGACTTACACAAAATGTTAATGGCAAGCTCGTTAATCGTTTTATACAAATTATCGTCTGTGATTGATACGCGCACGGCAGCCGCGACGACTCCTTGCGCCACTTGAGGCAAGATCCAGTTTTTATATGGTCGGCTCTCAACCACCGACTCACAATTGTATTCCTAATTGAGCTGTCAATAGGCGACCATCCTTGACGGCTCTCCCTGAATCCTCCACGGTAGCTCGTCACGACGATAGCCCATAGATAATTATATTTTTTATATTTAGAATCACTTACTGACGCCGAGAACTCGTTATAAAAGGAACCAGAGAGAACTGAAACACATTTCACGCTACATTACATGAGAAAATTATAAATCACGAAACGGCTCTAACGAGAAATTAATTATGATTAATACTATTATTCATATTGCTAAGTTACATTACAAAATAGCGTGACGCGTTTATTGATTAATACAATAACAATTATCCCTATTATAGTGGTAATATTTCAAATCGACTACAAAGTACATGTTGTCACGATAAAATTTATATTGGTTAACGAAACATTATTCAAATGGTCGGTGTTGTCAAAGGCGAGTAAATAATTCAACGATTTATAGCGGCTGCGCCTACGCAGGTCACGGCACGCAATCACATGCAACTTACACCTTTGGGCGGCGGACGGCCTGTGGCGGGGTTAAAGAGAGTGAAGGAAACTTACTTTCAGGTCATTTTTTTATATTTAATAATGATAATGCTAAAATTGACCAGGGTTGACAGCAGTGTTGTAAAGTCAAAGAAACTGAACAAAAATTGAAATAACGACTAAAGGAATGAAATCAATATGAACAGTTGTGACCGTGTAAAATATTATCTGTAAATCATTAGCTGTTTTACCCGATTTCAAGCTTCGAAACTTTTTACTGGCTGTAAAACGGTACAAGGTGCGGTGTTCAACCTTCCGCGAGCGTACATTCCACCCCAGACAAAAAAGAAAAAGAAAACAAGAATCTGAAACCGCTTATCGCTTAAGACATGCACTACCTTGTTATCCGCCTACAGTAGCGCAACGGACGAACAAATCGGACGCCACTTCCGGTCCGCCTCTCACTAGACGCCAAATTGTTGCCGAGCCAAGCGTGGGCGAGGCACGTGGCTGGTCACCAAGCCCGTTAGCCCCCTAGCCAGCCAGCCGCCGCGCCTTGAAGCCATTCATGAACAGTTTGTCAATGAAGGCCCATTGGCTCATCAATAAACGTATTATCGTAATTTGATTCCTACGACATCGACTATTTCTATTAATAAAACGCCTCTTTGTATCTTTTTGTCAAAATAGAGAAAGTCAGTAATTATCACGGTTTCATGATGCTATTTTTCTGTTGATTTTATATTAAATGGCGAGCTAATAATATATTTTTTTTTATAAATAATTGCCTGTAATAAGTATCTTTACTTTTTCAATCGCTGGCCTTACAATCAAGTTAAGTTAAGTTAATTAGTTAAGTAGGATTTTACCCTCAATGAAACCTTTTTCAGATAACCTATTTCAGATAAATTCTGGCCAGAAGGCTCAAAAGTTTGCAGGGGCCGCCATATAATAAAAAAAGTAGAGTTTTTTTTATTATATGGCCAGTTAATAAATATTATCTTAACAGCAAAGAGGTAGGTAACAGAGAGGTACATAGCGAGATTGCTACAAAATAAATGTAAAATAATTATTTTAACAACGATATAAATATATTGTTAATTGTATTGGTTAGGTTAGTTAATAAAAACCAAAACTATCATTTAGTCGAAGAATTTGATATATAGGTACTAGAGTTTTTATTTTCAAATAAATAAAAGAGTAACAAGTAGTCTAACAGGAAAGTCATTAGTCAAAATAGAATCAAAGAGAACAGAAATATTTTAGAAAGTTACTTTGAAGTTTATAAACTTAGACTGAGTCTGACCACCATTTGTCCGTCTGACTGTCGGATGGGACGTAATTAAACCAATACTTTATCTTGTTTGTTTTATAGTGAATCTACATTTGTAGACAGGGTAGAACTATTATGCCCAAGCGAGCAAATGAGTCTCTGTAGTATACAATTTTTCATGAGTTCTTTGTAAAACGAAAGTGAGAATAAAGGACCGATTTTTTCAAAATTCTTTCCGTATTTAAACATGAATGGGAGGAAAGAGGATGAAAGTTGAGTGGAAGTTAGTTATTTTTGCTGGTTGAAATCCCATCAGATAAAATACATAGTGGGTACGGTTTGGATGGATGCACCGACTTCTACTTCTTTCAATGCCAGATTCTGAACCAATCACAAAGAAAACTTTAGAATTGTTCAATCATTTTAGAATTCGTTACGCCCTCATAAATAAGCGTGTATCAGGGCGAAATAATTCAATTATTTTAGCATGATCCCGCATAATACAGCTTGTCAATTGAATCTCCATTAGCATAGCAATTTTTTTAATTGTCCTGCAGCACATAACGCATTAAAGAACCCCTATTTATCGGTAGAGACTGGAGAGCATTTGGAAATGCTCATAATTGTAAATTTATCCTCCATTAAACAAAAAACTTGTTGCACCTGCCACAAAAATATAGGACAAGAGAAAGATACTGATGATGGTACCACTCTATAAAGGGTGTCCAGTAAATAGCACTACATACTGCAGGGGGTGATAGCTTGGGTCACTATAACCTATCAATACAACACAATATATGAATCTTACGGATTTACAGTATTACAAAATTTTCCGAAATACCGAAAAATTTCTACCTTGAAACAGATTTTTAAGCATCTCGTAATGAAAAAATCCTTTTGTATTACTTTTTTTTACATCAAATTATTCGTGAATAGTTACTTTACTCATTGATAAGTCTTTTTTCTATCAAAGACAAGAATGTTTTCAAGAAATACAATTTTTTGTTTAAATTTCAACAGAACTATTTTCTTATCACTTAAGTTTAACCTACAGTGGTGAAAAAAAAATGTATGTGGCAGTTTTGTACAACAAACTTAAAAAATAGCTAGTTTAATGGTGATTTTCGAAAGATACAATACTAGTGCATTTTCATTTTAAAAAATACGAAAAATAAGCTATTTTAGTTCTGAGCATTTTATTTTAGATGCAAGTAATGTGACTTTGAATTCGAATCGTTGTAAGGTCGTACTACGGTTCGAATTACATAATAATTAATCTACAGCCGATCGGCCGGCCGGTCTGTAAATGACATCTTGAAGGATAAGGTGATGGTAAAAAAAACAGAGGAGTTAACTTTAATAAACATTTATTTAAATAAATTACAATAAATGCTTAAATTGCTCACAACTAGTTTTATAATAATTCGCGTAAATGAGCAGCTATTACTTATTCTCATAGTGGTTTTTGTCAAAATTACGTTTATTACATTTTCAACAAAATCAGCTTCTCTGGAACTAAAATAGATTTTTTTTGTATTTTTTAATGAAAATGCACTAGTATTGTATCTTTCCTAAATCAACATTCAACAGGCTATCTTTTAAGTTTGTTGTACAAAACTGCCACATACATTTTTTTTTCACCACTGTTGGTTAAAGTTATGCGAAAAGAAAATTGTTCTGTGAAAATTTTAACAAAAAAAAACTATTTCTTCAAAACATTCTTGTTTTTGATAAAAAAAAAATAACTTATAATGAGTAGAGTAACTATTCACAAATAATTTGATGTGTAAAAAGTTCTAGAAAAGGATTTTTTCATTACGAGATGCTTAAAAATCTGTTTCAAGGTAGAGATTTTTCGATATCGGAAAATTTTGTAAAACTGTAAATCCGTAAGATTTTGCTGAACATATATTGTGTTGTATTGGTGACCCAAGCTATCACCCCCTGCAGTATGTCGTGCTATTTACTGGACACTCTGTATATGTAACACGCTCGATAGGATAAGGATAAGAATTTTGAAAAGATCGTCAGTTCGACAGCTTCACTATTGGTTAAATAAGCTTCGTAAAAATATTTATTTAACATTTCAATAGTAAAAAATTATTACAGTGAGTCAATCTTAATAGATAGATATATGTATGCTGTCGCGGACTTTTTTGACGAACTTTTAAAGAGAAACCATTCCATCAGAAATGATTTTTATGTTACTTAAACCGTTTAAGCAGCGCACCCAACGGAAGCTCTCAAAATAAATATTTTTTTCCGGTTTTTGCAGCATTTTTCATATAGGTATGCTCCGCTCCTAAAGGCTTAAAAGCCTTCCTCGATAAATGAACTACCCAACATAAAAAGATTTTTCAATTTCAACGAGTAGTTAATGAGTTTATCGCGTTCAAACAAACAAACAAACTCTTCAGCTTTATAATATTAGTTTAGACCTTTTTTTTTTTTTTTGGCGGGTGGAAAATCATCGAATAACCCCTCCCGCTCTTGGGCAGAGCGAAAGGGAGTGACAGACTTCTGCTGACTAAAAACCACCCATGTTCCTTAATAGCCCTATATGTCGAGGCCGCGATAACTAGTGTACAACCCGCGCCCTTGGCCAGAAAATCAGCGTTACCATCCAGTGCAATTTGGCAACGCCGCCGCCAGTCTTTTGGGAACTAAACGTTGAGGATGAGTTCTTTCACGGATTTTTTTTAGTTCATTGTTAAGTTAGTTACTTTAAGTTATATTAATTTATAAATGTTACTATTAAAAAAATATTAAAATAAACAGCACTGGGAATTGGTATAATTTACCTAATAGTAGTATAATATGTTCGACAATTTCTTCACTGATCAGTTGATCACACCTGTCTCGGGTAGGATCATATAACATTGTCTGGTTGTAAACTAAGCCTTGTGTACACTATGCAGGGAGGTAGCTTAAGCTTGGACAAGAAGAGGTCTAGACTTCTTACCCCGAGGACACACTGTGAACACTTGAACCCTAATGAACTCTCTCGTGTATTTCACAGGTATTTACTATCTTTAGACCTTTCTCACGATTGTGATCTTGGCTAGAAGTCATGACATATTGGAAAATGCTTTACGTAAGTATCCACAGATTTGTATGAAGGTTGGTTTTCCGGGATCTTTAGTTACACAAAGCGTGGGAATTCAAATTTTCTGAATGGTAGAATAGCGATACATGCATGCATGGTTAGATAATATTAAAATTATGATTGTTCCAAATTGAGTGCTTCGTTGACTGCGAGTGAGGGACTTTTTCAATAACTGAGTAGGGCACAGCCTCATTACACCAGATAAGTCTATTTCCAATGGTAATAGGATGCCCTCTGCCAAAGCTAATAGGATGCCTCTCGATTTTTCGTAAATGTGGGAGTCGATGGGTATATTCTTAGCATCCCTCCACTTAAGTGTTTGGTGAATAAGGGCGGCAAGACTAAAAGATAAATAAGTATTTCATGCTGACTGTGTTTCTACTTCCTAATATTGCAAAATCCTCACAATATTAATAATATATAACAACGCGAAGGGCCTGCATAATAAATAACACTTAAAATCTATTATCAGTGTCTGAGGCTCCATAAATTACTGCCAGCCTGGTGTTGATATGATTAATGGCGAACTATATGAAATGAATCAGGCGATGGCAATTATGTAAGCGGTTCTGTGTCAAATAGTCCGCCCACAGATTGCCACGGTGTGTTTGTGTTGTTGAAACTATGTTTGTGAATGTTTTTAAACACAAAAGTCGTTTCTCCGTCCGCATATGTCCGCATAGATATAAGTACATGGGCCGTAAAACCCGCCCAGTCTTGAAACATTCCATTTGAAGGGACTTTAAGTGTTTTTTTGATGTTTTTATTGAAAAATCAAAATGGCATAAAACGATAGTTATATAACTTAAGACAGAGGTTTCATGGACTCCCAAATAATAATAAAGTACCTAATGTACTTAATAGGGGTGACCAGATTATCATCAAACTTACGCAAACTAAGGATCCAGGCAAACAGAAATTCCTGATGATAAAACCAAAAAACATTTTGCCCGTCCTGGGTTTCAAACTCAAGTCTTCATGCAGTGTCATGGTTGGTAGACACGCTTGTAGGTAACTACTAAACGGCTTTCTTAAATTAAGATGTACAAGTTCACTAAAGTAAACACGTGCGAAAATCTGTAGCTTTTTTAAACAAAATAACGAAAACTGACATAATTCCATAAAGGTGACAAAACTAAAATAGACCGGACCGATAAACAGCCAACCCACGCTGCCTGATATAGCTCAGTCTTATTTGAGACTCACCCAAAGAGATCCATTATCGAAATTATACTTCTGACGTCCAATTTCCTCCTACAAGATGTCGTATTTACTTATTTATTTATAGAAAACAGCTTTCCAAGTTGTTCTATTTTTATAATGTTTTTATAAATATGAAGCCTACACCGACAGCAAACAATAAACAAGTACCCACGTAGGTAAGTCAACACTTATTGTTTTTTTCTTGCGTGTCTCTAATTACATTAATTACCTAATGATAAATCCTACTAATATTATAAACGCGAAAGTTTGTAAGTATGTATGTGTGCATGGATTTATGTTTGTTACTCTTTCACGCAAAAACTACTGAACGGATTTGGATAAATTTGGTACGCAGATAGTTTATAATCTGGATTAACACATAGGATAGTTTTTATCCAGATTTTATCATCTCGTGGGATAACTGCCGCTGGCTACACCTAGTAAATAATAAAGAAACTTTTAGACGGCCATTTCTTCGTGTTACAAATAAAGTACAGACCGCCACAAGAAATAATATATTAATTTTCAAAAATAAATTAATAAACTGCCTACTTAGCCTTTTCTAACTCGTACCAAAAAATACAATCTATCTGGGACAGGTACATCAGGTACAATATGCCAACGATTCCCTTCTATGTCTAATTTTTGTTTGTTTTGTCTTCATTCAATTCTTTATTCAACTTTGTGCTTTTAAATACCGTCGTTATAAGCTTCTCTATACACGATAACTAACCAAAGCTATGTACATTCGCGTGCCATCAGCCAGTATCGGGTCTTCGCCGAGCTTTGGTAGTTAATGGCCCTCTAACTTAGCTGGATAAAGTGGAGGTTACCGAGACATGACACGACATAAGCTTGTGCGATGGACTCTTGTTACTTCCCTGCTAGTACGGTCAAACAATTCATTAAGTATACCTACAGTCAGCTAACTTGCATTTACTTTTAAGATTTTAGAGAATGATGTCAAACAATACAGTTATACAGCATTTGACAGTCGCTTAATGCCAATCGCTTTAGAAAACAAAATTGCAATCAATATAGTGAGTGTACTAGAGTTTATAGATATCTGCCTGTATACTAATTAGCTTGTTCAACAGTACTAGTAACCAGTTCTTTTAGTTGTTGTACTAGTACAACAACTACATGACTAGTCATTGATGTTGATTGTACTTTGGTTACTGAATGTTTTTGAAATACGAAATGCTTTAAGTGATGATGAAATTTTTTAAACTGTAAGCCCAGCGATTTCAGTAATCAGGTTTTCTTTAAAAAATCAAGTTAAAAATACACTTAATCGACGCATTTACCTATTTGCTATTTGTTTATTTCTTAACTAGCTGTTGCCAGCGGCTTCACCCGCTACAACTCGAAAATTATCCCACGGATCATAAAATTGGGATAAAAACTATCCTATATGTTAATCCAGGGTATAACCTATCTACATATCAAATTTCAACCAAATCGGTCCAGCCGTTTATGCGTGAAAGAGTAACAAACATCCACACATCCATTCTCACAAACTTTCACATTTATAATATTAGTAGGAAGTAGGATACGTCACGTTGTTAGCTTCAAACGTCACATAAAAAGCTCTAGGTAATTACGGATTTAGGTCTTACAGACCAAAAAATAGCGGTTATGACAAGAAACTTTAACCCAATTCCAGGGACCTAGTCATTAGGCATAATATTTAGATGCATCTTACGTATTTTTAATGCCTTTATATAAACAGACTATATTCTACTAAAAGCTTCCCACTGTTCACTTGTTCAGTGAGCTAGAAAACACAAACAATACCGACCGCATTACGTAAAGTCGTGTCACAGCTGATATTTCACCCCACACTTCCAGCGCTATCAAAATCAAAATTCACTTCTTAACTAACTTATCTGTGAAGGTGGAAACACAGATAACTAAAATAGTTGTACCAAGTTTGACATTTCGATGCTTATATACATACTTACTCTTGACACGCGACGTCACCTTAAATATAGGTTATAAAATATATATACAGGAGTGTTTCTATTAAATATAATATAGCGAGTCCATCTATGTCTTGCATGGAAGTGTACAATGTAAACTAAATCAATGCGTAGTACTCACATGTCACATAATTATACCTAGGGGTAAATACAACAATTTTATTTAAATAATGAAGTAATTAAAGTGACAATCATAGTACTCAACAACACTGACATAAGGCTTTCAGACAAGTCAGTCAAAACTATAGCCATCTTTATTGGCATGACCTTATTGTTGCTGTTAGTCTGAAGCTGTCAATAGCAATTTAAATGTGAACACACTTTACAAACCGCATTATGAAAGTACATGCGCACTTATCAATCAGCTGTCAAAGCATACAAACTCGGCGGTGAACTACCTCGTTTGTCTTACTAGCTAACGTAATTACTAGCTGGCTGGTCGGAACCAGATTAAGGTAGCCGACAAGTAAATGAAATTCCTGGTTCGAGCGTGACCCGCGGTTGACACGGGCTGTGCCTATGTGCCTACCTCGCTATGTACGTAGCTTTGGAATCGATTTCAGCTTACCTTAAGGTCCGTTTGAAAAACGTTAGAGTTGTTGTAAAACTATGGTTCTAAAAAGGTTACGAAACTTTTAGTGAGCTTTCTTGTGAAGTGTTACTGGTTTTTATTTAGACGCGACTTTGCATTCCAGGTGACTTCGCTTGCTTGTATGTCGGTTGTTATACGATGAAAATGTACTAGGTACCGAGATAAAAAATGTATCCTATTTTCTAGGTCATTTCATCCAAATCGGTTCCGCCGTAATGGCGTGAAAAGGTAACTGACAGAGAGATTTACTTCAGCATTCACAACATAAGTATGGACTTCTACGACCTCTGAATCAATTAGCATTAGATAAAAATAAATACTGTACTCTGTACTGCAAGCATAAACATAAAGCAAACCACATTCGCACCGCCATCAACTTAATATTCTAAGTAAAGGTATAAGGGTTAAAAGTGGTCTAACGTCAGTGAACTTGGTAGTACATACGGTGACACATCAAGCTATACTATTCTAGTACAACATGACCTCGCTTTGTACAGATTTCCCGTTCAATGAGATGTCTACATAAACTGGTATTGTAGCATGATTGGTCGTGGACCGTAGCTAAGAATACTTACATAAAGGTGTGTACTTAAGTACAACGATAAAAGGAGAGTATTGTTGTAAAAAGCCTTAAGTGCTTGCACACTTTACGGTTTTATGGGCACCCTGATAACATGCACAATTTCAACTTAATGAACCACATAAATTATAAGTTTACTAGTCTTTGTCTACGGCTTCGCGAAGAGGACGAAAATTATCCCATTGGGATAATAAAGTACCCTTTCATAGAAATCTAGGTAACACTGACAAGTACCTACATCTTTAAGATTTCGAATAGAAACGAATCCTAAATTGTTAGTGACAATTAAGTTGTACTCGTACCTACCTAGACATTTTTAATTAAAATTTTTAACAAATTTATGTTCAATATTTACACGTTTAGCATGTCCTAACTTCTATACTAATAAGTTCTTTGCCGAAACATATAAGTTCACAACCCTATTTAGGTATAAGACCTCAATGTACATGTTTTTTCAACACACTTGCCCATAAAATGGCTCTAATTTAACTGCAATTAGGCACATAATGACACCTGTAATCAAACTGTGACTTTATCATTTATTATTCACAAGTGAGTTATAGATTATTTAAATAGATAATTTTAACTTGTACGTTTTCAATAAATAAAACTTACACTCAAATATAAGTTTTATTTCTCTGTAATAATAAATAAAACTTTGAAGACGCCATTTTGTACGTGGCTAAAACGCTATCCGCAAAGACCCAAAAAAAAAAGAAACCGTTCGCGATTGTTAGATGCGCGCTTAAGAAAACTGATTAATTTCTTCCGCCATTACATAAAAATTTCACAACTCGTTTTCACTGTTGAAAATGGGTTTTTAGTATTATTTTCTTCAAAAGTGTGCGATTACCGTTCTCGGCTCTCTTAGGACCCTCACCTAACGCCTCGGAACTCAATGGCGCCTCAGCGGTAATCACTAACACAACACTCTTGTACCATAATGTACTATTACACGATTATTTCTATTATATTCACACAGAGTTACAGACTAAACTCTCAACTGTTAGAATATTAGTACGGATATTGTAAGCTTTAAGTATCGTCACTTTGACGTGTATTTAAGTTACGAGTAGGTCGGTTCAAAGGTGTTCCAGGTATTCAGGTCAAATCACCTCAAAATTTACGACATGCATGAGACAATGGTGTAACTTAAGTAAACTACAACTTACGCTAATATTTAGAGAGTTAGTATAACAATAGAATTCCTACATCGCGTTAATAAATTCTAATTTTCATGACGCATTGTCTGCTGTAAACTAATTAAATTCCTATAAAGTGTTTACGTAAATAATAACTGTTTTAGGTAATACTTAACTGTTAATAAAAGCTCAACTTTAGTGCCTATAGATTTCCAAAAAATATTGCACACATATTTTTTTCATTTTTCACTTAAACAAAAAATTAAGACGATACAGTGCTTCGAAAACTCGTGAACTCTTCGAAAACGTCACACAACTCCACTCATGATCTTTGACGCGATTTATCTTCGTCATTTTTTATTAATTTGATAAAACAAAAAACACGTGTCCAATATTTTTCGATAATTTAACTGACGGACTAATTATAGAAACATATTTTTTTGACTCAGTCCGATCCCCTATTGTGTGTAGACTGCATCCACACACGACCTGGGATCGATTCCCAGTCGGGCAAAGTTACTTGGTTCTTCAATCGGAATTTATCAGTAGCAGTCTAGATTTGTGCTGGGTTGATGGCAATAGGGTAGTTAAAAAAAAAACTAATTAATCCGTCATATGGATTACCGAAAAATATTGGACACGTATTTTTTCTTTTGTCACGTAAACAAACAATGAAGACGATACAGTGCTTTGAAAACTCTTGCGGCGTCATACTCTAAGACATAAGTCTGACATTTTTTAGCGGTCAGTGACGTCACCAACCCCCACTCAAATCTTTGACGCGTTTTGTCTTCGTAAATTTTTATTGATTTGATAAAACAAAAAATACGTATCCAATATTTTTCGATAATCTAACGGACGAACTAATTAGAATCATATTTATTTAAGTCAGTAAACGTCCTTATTAGCTCGCCCCCTAAACATGGAACTTTAATATAACTGGCAAAATGGGGACACGCCTCTGCCTGACCGTTCGGGGATTACAGACGTGATGTTATTTTATGTAAATATTAGCTAACATAAACTCGACATCGAAGCTTTACTCACAGTGAGACAGTGACAGATTGATAAGCCCAAATGTCACTTTTAGATAAAATTATTGAAGTGGATACATGCTTCATAGTTCCATGAGACATGAGTGGATCATAAAAATTAATGTGGAGCAGTTCAAGTGCTTAGAATTTTGTATTTGAATGGTTGAGACAGTTAATAAGACTTATGTGTTGCTTCACGAATTTACTTATTTTCATAAAACTTAAAATTGTAGATATTCAGGAACATATTTTTTTTTGTAATAAATATGAAAGTAAATAATTGTCATTGTCACAGCTAGTTGACAGTTTACCGAAATGTTTAGTTAGGAAAAGTTTAAAAGTGAAATCTATTTATTCAGAACTTACCATTCTTGTATAAAAAAGTAACACACAATGAATTTAACTAAAAATATTTATAAAACAAAACATTTCCCAAGAAATGTAAATGGCAACGAATCTTTAACTCCTGGGACCAAGGGGTTTGATTTTCCCCTCGAAATTGTTGGTGACATTCCATTTCCTTAATGACTTGTCTGATTTAATAGAGTACCTGTCTACCTGTTCATTTAAATGTACTTAATAATGTACCTTACCTTACCTTTGTACTTAATTTCATTTTCTTTGTGGAGAAATGCAATTCTTACAATAAGTAAATCAAAGCATCGAATAAACTGGCATAGTTACCATCATCAGCATCATCTGCTGACCCTTTTACCAACTAAGTTGGGATGGGCTTGCAGTCTAACCAGATGCTGCTGAGTAGTAGTACTTTACATCGATGGAGACTGCCTATCTGACCTCCACAACCCAGTTAGTACTGGGTAATACGATACCCCTTGGTATGATGGGTTGTCCGACATTCAGGCAACGACTACCTTATACATCTGCTAAAGATCTGTATGTAACATGCTTTTCGAGACACGGAACCAGAAGTACATCAAAGCATCAAATAAACTAGCATTGTTACCATATTGTTAAAATGATTCAAAAATAGAAAAGCAAAACCAACAAAAGAGTCCCTAAACAGTAAAACAAAACTATAACAAAACAAAAATAATAGAACAAACATCTACGCGGCAAGTTGAGATTCTATCACACCAAAAGACATACAGCCTGTATTCGGAATTTAATTTCGATAGCAACGTAACAGCTGCGCCCTCGGCGGCACATCGTTTCCCAGAACTTGCTCTCATTTGGCAACATCTCGCGACATATCTCGCCTCCTGACTCCACGTCCATTATTCCAACGTTATCGTAGACATATTACGAGTATAACATAAGTGAAACTAATATCAATTAATTAACTGCAAGATAGTAAAATCTAAATTAGCATGTGTGTGTCATTTTCTGGAGCACCGTTTGTTTACTAATTGATTTGTTATTTTGGGATAGTCGTATTTGCACTTTGGGTTTCTGTAACACTTGATAATGACTGAATGCTTTTTAAATAGATAAAAGTTGTATCAATTTGACAAATGGTATATTATAACTAAGAATGAATGTATTTTTTTTGCAATTGCGCTTAACTTGATGCTTAACAAAACTTCTTTGCAATCAATGTTATTGATTGCTTACTGTCATTATCATCAATTTTTCAATGATTGGTAGTCAAATATATACTTGTAAAACCACAGAACAAATAAAAGAGAACCTCTCCTTTATCTGTTCTGTGAGTAAAACTTACTTAAGAACTTTAAGCACAGATATTAAGTATACTATTTTTACTGCACTCTTCAAGCTAAAAAAGCTTTTTACAAAAAAAGCATTCAGTGGGGCCATAAGTTGGTATAATAATATGAAAATGCATAATTAATTTTTTTACTCGCAATCGACGAAGTTTCAACGACTCTGTAAATATTTCAAGCAGTAAAAACATTTACGGAAAACTGTTTGCTGCGGTTATTATATTGTTAAAACAGTTTTGCCACACACCCTTCGTCCCATTACTGAAAACATCTATATCAGTATATACCTTATTATCTTTCAAGAACTCATTAACACTCGATGACTACATTCATTAAGTCTTAAATTTTCTTGGCACGGAACGAATCAGTAGTAAGTGGGGCTATAGCTCCTCTGGGAAGTAGGTACTACCTCCTAATTCGTGTTGAAGCTAAAATCCTTGAAAAAAAAAAAGAAAATCTCTAACCATTTCGTGAAGCTTTCGTGTTAACGTTACGTTTACAGTACCCTGTTGTCTTTCAGTCAACAAAGAACCGCAATTTATGACCTCCGCGCGACTTTCTCTATGGCCAATCCAATTTTTGGGCACAATGAGGAAATATTGCTTTGTAAACGGAGCTTAAAGGTTTGATAATGGTATTGGGATTTCCTTGAATTTATAGCCGTTGTGGTGCAAATAATATTTTGTAATGCTGCCTGAAAATCAAAGAATAACGACGACTTTCGTTTTTGCTGTGTCAAGTCTTCTCATGCGTGGAATTAAAATGATGACTAAGTTCAATTCATAATGTTGAGAATAAAATGATGACGATGTTTTCTTGGCTTACTGCCAGGTGACTATGATGAGGTCTTGTGCTATAACAAGCGGTGCAATAACTTCGTCCTCGTTACCGCGAGTTTTTAGTTTTGTACTGCTGCTTTCACCCTTAAAATTAGTTTTGGATAGTACTACCTACCTACCTCTACTGCTTACTTGCCAAATCATACCACACTAATTTCTTCATCGTTCAAAGACTTGATTCGGTTAAATAGTAACTAGTAGTGAAACTTAGAACTACACATACTTGACTTAAATCAATAAGCTTTGGTTGGCATTGTCGTATTGCGCAGCCTGATTCTATCTCCTATTTTTACCCGACTACGGCGAAGCCAAAAGGAAGTGTAATGATTTTGGCAGTCTATGTGTGTATGTGTGTTTGTATGTTCCACCGTAACGCCTATACTACTGAACGTATTTTAATGACTGTGGTGTCAATAGATTCGTAAGAATAGCCCGGGTGACATAGGCTGTATAAATTTTAACAATTCTATTTATGACGGAATTTAAATGTCAAATTTTAAGCTCGAAAAAAAATCATAACATTTTTGGTATCAAATGAGAGGCCTTGGCGAGCACATAACAAATATGTATATTATAGTTTTAGTCAACGTAAGTACACGTTTAGAATGCGGTCGAAAAGTTCTAGCGGTCTAGTCTGCTATTTACTCGTGCTATTTTAATAGCAAAACCAATATTCATTAGAATTTTACATCATTAAAGTAATTTATATTATAATGGATTTATAAGCTTAAAAACTAAAACCCGACTACAAACTGCGGTCTTAAAAGTAGAAAACTATTCATGTCTGACATTCATATATTGAATTTGTATAGTATTAATTTGTTATAGTATAGTAGTAATTTTAAGTCGCATGCCACCTTGCTAACGACAACAGCAGCTGACTTCTGTATCAATGAAAATGCCATGAAGGAGCATCAGGTATCAGTGGCATGCGACTACGGCGGTCCTCTATAATAATTTTACTTATATTTAAATATAAATATACAAATTCAATATATGAATATCAGACATGAATAATTTTCTTGTTTTCTACTTTTAAGACCGCGGTTTGTAGTCGGGTTTTAGTTTTTAAGCTTATACTTTTTGAACATCATGGAATGAAAAAAAAAACAAATGAAGCTCAAGCCAGCTCCTCCCTTGTGCCAATCGCGTGCACATCGCGAGGCGCGAGTAATCATCGTCACTGTCCCACTTCATTGGAGACGACGGCACCTCCCCGGCTGCCGGCTGCCACGACACCGCCACTGAATTAAAACCCCGCTCCGTTTCCCTTAATGTCGCCGAAATTAAAATTTGAGAACTATTGTCTCCACAGAACAATGATCCCTTGTTACAGAACTTTTCATTCTGCGTTTCGTTCGCGCGCTGTCCTCATTCATTATTTGAAATGTTTGCCGTTTAAATTAAGATTTATTATTCTTTTTGGAACTCGTGGAAACCAATTAAAATGCCTGAAGGTACTGTAACGAGAAAATTGTTGAAAATCATAAAAGGTGACGCTCGGGATAAATTCGTTGCTTTCGAAATTGGGTCTTTAATTTCTCATTGTTAATGATTTATAATCTCTCACTGTTCATAGAGGAAAACAAATTCTGTTTAATGTTAACGGCTCAAATTAACTTACCGAAAAGGAATCTTCAAATTTATGTATGGGTGCATAAACTTGAAGGTTCTTTCGAAATTTACCACCTTTAAGAGAGAGAGAGGTGAATCTGTTCTGAAAACTTTTAATAGCGGTGTAGTAAAGTTGTTGGTGTCTTTTGTGCAGGATACTTCGGGAAGTACTTGAACAAGTACAACGGCTCGTACATCCCCCCTGGGTGGAGGGAGTGGGGGGGACTTATCATGAACTCGAAGTACTACAACTACAGCATCAACATGAACGGGAAGAAGATCAAACATGGCGATGATTATAACAAGGTACGTAAGCATCTTCTGCTTTTCAACTATTCATACTTAGTAGAAATTTCATTTACACAACATTCTTGCATTGGATGTTCTTAATACGGTATTTCATCAAAAAAATCTAATTAGTCCGTCTGTTAGATTATCGAAAAATATTGGATACTTACGTGTATTTTGTTTTATCAAATTAATAAACATTGACGAAAATAGAACGTGTTAAAGATGGGTGTGGTGGTGGGGAGTGGGAGCTTTTGACGTCACTTTGTGGGTACAAAAGTGACTTTTCGAAGCACTGTATCGTCTTCATCTTTTGTTTGTGTGTGCGTGTGTGTTTTGTTTGTGTATTTCCATTACTTTTTGGAAATCTATCTGACGGACTTTTAATATTGGGTCTCAAACGGAACCTATTGACTCATCATCTGCCTAGCCTTTTCCCAACTATTTTGGGGTCGGCTTCCAGTCTAACCGGATGCAACTGAGTACCTACCAGTATTTTAAATAGAGCGTCTGCTTATCTGACCTCCGCAACCCAGTTAAATCTGGGTACTTATTACCCAATATTAGTATACCTGAAAGTCGGACAATCAGTCTGAATACCACTTTGGTAAGACTGGTTGTCATTGCAGTCACTGACTACCTGTAACGACTGCCAAAGATCTATAGGTATATGGCAGCTGGGACCAACAGCTTAACGTGCTTTCCGAGGCACGGAGGAAACTCGGTATGTAATGGGCGCACTTGCTTGTTAGGCAAGTGCGGCAAAAAAGTAAAAAAGTTAAAGTTAAAGTTAAAAGTTAAATGAATGTTAAAGAAAGTTCGCCCCGAGTGGCAGTTATTATTAAACCACGAGCTCCTCTGACTAATAGTGGCGGAACCTATTGCATAATAGTGTAAAATATTTCTACATACACATAGCAACACTTCCAGTTCACCACCACTCCAGTGTGAATGCATGTACAGACGTCAGCACATCGAACTACTACAATCTGTCAAAGTTCTTTAATGTAGTTTCAACTTTATGACGTAAGCACCACTTACGTGGTTGATAGGGAAAATTTGTCTGTTTCGAGTAGCTTTGTATTTTGGCGTCTTTACCAAATATTACTTAAGCAACATCCATTAATTCCAGGATTACTACCCAGACCTGATAGCAAACGACTCCATAGCGTTCCTGCGGGCTTCTAAACGCCGTTTCTCCCGAAAGCCAGTTCTGCTGGTGATGTCCTTCCCCGCACCTCACGGGCCCGAGGACTCCGCCCCACAGTACTCGCATCTGTTCTTCAATGTCACCACGCATCAGTGAGTACCTATTGCCTAACTATATGACCTATTTCTACAAAGGTTTTCTCAAAAGGTCGTCTAAGGGTTGTAAAGCGAGGGCACGCCACGATAGTGGCGGTAAGTCCCCTCTTTGAGGAGTGGCTTGAGAGGCGCCACGGCGCCCTCACCTTCCGTCTGACGCAGGTCCTCACCGGACACGGTTGTTTCGGGAGGTACCTGCACCGAATCAGGCGGGAGGAAACGCCCGGATGCCACCATTGTGAGGATCGGCCGGAGGACACGGTGGAGCACACAGTGGAGGTGTGCCCCGCTTGGGCGGAGCCCCGCCGTGTTCTCGTAGCGGCGATCGGCGGCGGCGACCTCTCGCGCCCGGCCCTGGTGCAAGCCATGGTCCGGGGCGAGGAGGAATGGGACGCCGTCGCCTCCTTCTGCGAAGCAGTGATGCTGGCGAAGGAGGTGGCGGAACGCGAGAGGGAGAGAACCTCTCGTCCCAGCCGCCGCGGGAGGCGCTCCGGGCGTCGGGGGTCCCGCGATGACCTCCGGCTACCGTAGACGCGGGCCTGTGGATGGTGAGTGATGGGCTAACTCGCCGTCCGTCCGTCTCACGACGAAAACAGGCCGTGTCGACGGCGCGTTCGTGTTCCACGCGCGCCTCAAAGAGATGTCAGCAACATGGGAGGGGCCCGAAAGGGCCGACGCCTGTCGGGGCCGCGGGTAGTCCAACGGTTATCGCAGCCTCGACATAGAGGGCGAAGAAGGAACATGGGTGGTTTTTAGTCAGTAGAAGTGTGACACTCCCTTTCGCTCTGCCCAAGAGCGGGAGGGGTTATTCGATGATTTTACAACCACCAAAAAAAAAAAAAAAAGGGTTGTAAAGCGAAAATGTCAATTCTGTTTATTTATATTTAGTTTTCTGTTTAAATTAAGTTTTCTGGACAAGGTGACATTCTAAAGCGATTATAACGATGATTAAAAAGTAATAAAGTATGAAGTCCACTTCAAGTACGCAGTTCAAGCTTAGCAATGAAATTTTCATCGAAATCGCGAACTTGGTACATTTATTTTAGTTCTGTTCTCTTTTCCCGCCAGCACAGATAAGTTTGTTGAAGTGCAAGTTACTTATGCTGCCGAAAGGCTTATACATGTCAGTCCTGTTGAATATGATATTAGAAGTACAAAACACTTCGACATCGATGAATAAGTACTTGTCTATGACTCTAGGTCCATACCTTGTTATTTGTAGTATAATAGGTACCTGTAACCTATGCCGTCAGTATTGGTCTAAATCGAATTAAAGTCAACTGAAGATCGGTATATCGTGCCTAAGTCAGATGTTAAAATGCAAATTAAGCTTAACTTAAAAAAACATTAGCATTTCATAGGGCTGGCCTGATAAGTTTATCCGGTTTTTCCCCTATCATTTTAAAGTCGTAATGACCCCATGCAAATGACCGTCGTCCGATAACGCGCCTGCATACCGCTCCAGGGATGATTGCGTGACGGTAATGTGGTATGTGGCTCAGCAGAGAATAACAACCCACTGTCGGCACTTTATCACGTATGATTTATATCGGTCAAGTTGTAAGAGTAGCACATAAATCACATGTAGGTGATGGGCTATCGTCTTGTTTGTTGTAGCCGCTGCAGTTTGCAATGCTTTATAGCAATGCTTGGACGTTTTTAGTACACAAATAAGCTTTGTGAATCGCCGAGAAAACAAAAGAACATCACTTTAGTACCGGACGAAGGTGAATAGAGCGACCTTGAAAATAGCTGTAGGGTTTTCAGAGGTGGCGTTTCTCACAAAGGAAAGTTCAGCTCAAAGCAAAACACTGATAAAGGCATAGGTAACTTGAACACTGTACGTGAGACTGAAAGGTTCAAAAACAACTTTGAAGTTTGTTCATCTGAGAGAAGAGAAGAGAATACTAAAACGAAAAGTTTCAGTACCGCAGACAAAACCAATATAACTTTCTTACATTATTTTTCTCCACACTTTTCCTTAATATGTTTATATTTGTCACCGACTCACCTCTGAAAGGTCGTTCCCCTAATCGATAAAATTCAATTTCATAATTTAGTCCTCGGAGAGTACTCGATTCACTTCGTTGGACGTCGTTGGAGTTGAAATATAAATCGGTATTCAGTTTGAAATCTCGGTGGAGTCGTGTCGTCTAAATATCTCAACAAAAACACTAATTGCTGCAGCGTTTTCGCAACAGCACCGGCCATCTTGCTCTCTTTAAATATTTAAGGAGCCGGAGTTTTTGGAGCTCCATCGAAAGCAAATAGCTTTTAGGATGCTCCTCTGATGTTTGTGGTCGACCTCGCTACATTTTACTGCAAAGATACGCTCAAGGATGTTACAAGGTCATTAGTAAATGAGCACTGGAGCGCGGGAACGATTAACTTTGAGGGGGTCATTAATGCTTTACTCACACATTAACTTTCTGACAAAATGTACCCACATTTTGCGCTTTTACGAGCTGCAAAATGAGTCCGTATACAACAATGTATCCAAACTTGCCCTAATAAATTTATTTATGGCAAAATAAAAACTGCATAGAAGTTTCCACACACATTATATCTTCTACAAACGAGGTACCTACTACAAAGCTGTCCACTTTACACTGCGGTGTACACGCGCTCATAATCACGAACGGCCTTATTTTGCGGGAACTCTCCGAAATTTTACGTGCACTTACCGTACAGCGGACGGACGGTGCCCTGAATAATTTTACTTACACTCCGACGGAAGGTGGCGCGAGGCTGATTTATGTTTCATAAGAATGTTTAGAGGTTGGCGGACATTATTCTGGTGTCTTACGATTTGGGGGCATCAGACTCTGTGCCTCCGCTGAGTAAGCGACTCACCGGAGGTAGTAGGTGCGGTCGAGTAATGCAAGGAGATCAGTCAGTGCCTCTCTCAGGTGTCGCCCTGTCTGGCTGAACGGACGCACACAGATCAATTGTCAGACGGCGACGTCGTTTATACCCATTAGCTGGTGAACCTAGCATCATCATTCAGTGCAGGTGGGATGGAGTGAGTCAGTTTGCCTGATAAAATATGGTAGCGAGTGTTTTACCCATCTACCTATCTATGTACTCGTAGATACCCATCTAACCCATCGGTGTAGTCAGTAGCTGGTACTATAATATCTACCTACTTCATTCTTGTTGAACAAAGCTGTTTGTAATGTGTGTAGTAGGAGGTGACAGGGTATAAGTTACAAAAAATTATGTTAATGCAATCATAAAATAAACATGAGTGCAAATTAAGAGTACACATTTTTGTAAAAAACTCTATAATTATTATGCCGACAGTTAGGTACTGGTTGTCGATAACTACTGGTTTAGTAATAAAGAGTCGTAAAAACTTTTGTTAAAAGGATATCACAAAAAGTAAAGTTTTATAGATATAATCGATTGCTCCCTCTACAATTACGATGACAATTGGTGAAAAAACTAATTTAAAGAAATGGCTGGAAACAAAACAACTGTTTGATACGCAATCCCACGACAAAAAATATTTTAAAATTTTCTGTGCCATTTTCTGTAGTAGTGCCGAACTCGCGTAAAAAAGTTGAGGGCACATCTACGATGATATTCTTACTTTGTATCAAAAGATTTATCTTTTGAAACAAAGTAAGGATATCATTTAATATTTGTATATATATATTTTTTTTTTATTTTTTTTTTTGTAATTTTGTGGTGTCTTTTTATTTTTTTTATTTTTGTGTAATTTGGGATTTTATGCCTGTGTAAATAAAATTATTATTATTATTATTATAAGTAACTAAGCGACTAAGCGTTATGGATCCGCCATCACGTGGTGGGGACCACGTACTTACCATAAGTGGGAAAGGTATAGAATTAATCTATTTATAAGCACTGATAGAAGTAAAATATTTGACGCTTTCACGTTTTACGATGCTACATAGTGAGAACAACGAGTTTATTGATACTGACTCAGTTATTTTATGTGAGAGGTTCTCGGAATCGTTTACATGAGCTGAACCACATCGAGTACGTTAAATTCTTATTATATTTTATAGTGTTAACAGTTTACCAGGAACTTAGTGCGATTAGAATGACAGCTATGAAAAGTTTCACAAACATTTTAATTCTGCTAAATAGTGAATTCGACGCTCGTTCAGTCGTTCTTGTCCATTGTGATTAAATAAGTAACAGGTGAAATTGGTCGCAATTCGTTGGTTTTAAAA
Organism: Diarsia rubi; assembly: GCA_932274075.1. Classification (NCBI taxonomy): domain Eukaryota; kingdom Metazoa; phylum Arthropoda; class Insecta; order Lepidoptera; family Noctuidae; genus Diarsia; species Diarsia rubi. The sequence goes on from OW026414.1 coordinate 9,755,142, forward strand.
TCGTGCACCTTGTAAAATGTTAAATGAAAATAGAAAAGTATTGTATTGCAATTTTATTTATTTCTTTTGTAGTACTCTTACAAGATGCATGTTTGAAACTTTTATTTTAACACATTCCAATTTTTGTAAAAATGGCGACAAACCAAGCTATACATAGTCAGTATAACTGGACCACACTTTGTTTTAGTTTTCCATACCATGAGAGATTAGCTTAATTTGGTTGTTTAACTTGCTTGGCGTACATGTTTGCTATAAATTGATTTGACCTTTTTGATCATAATGGACGTTCCTAAAAATCCAAGTAGCCGCTGCGCGCTGGTCCTTTAATTTTGTTTTAAAAATTGTACTTTGGTCTTTTCGTCTTTTCTTTTCTTTTTGGATTCCACTTCAGGGGGGATTTTTAAGGGGGATTTGTGGAATAAAACAATCTCAAAAGCTGATTTCCCTATTAATCAGAATCTATGATAAAGTCTACAATCCACACCTTTTTCAAAAATATTTAGACTTTGGTACCTAGGGGTACCTAAAATCAGAATTGTTTTTAGCCAAAATATAGGTTGTATTATAAGTTAAGACAATCATTCTGTGGCAGCTGTAGACTACGGTATCGTATGGAGTGTCAGAATATGTGGATGTTATTACGCTGAGAGACGGTGCAAGCCAGGCGGCTGCCATCCCTCGACAGATCACAATATGCGCGCTGAATATGTATTAGATTGCAACTCGCTTCGACTTCATCCGATTGCAAGTTTAGACATACGTATTAGGTAGCGGGATTTGGGAGAGTGGCGTAGTATTTTTGTCGTTTCAGCAACTTTCTTCAGTGACCATTTAGAGAAAATATCTGGGGGTCTAAAATGGCCACTTTAGCAGATCATAATATGAATTGCGTTAAAAAGCGTAAAACAGATCTATCATAATAGTAATGCGTCTGTGAACATTTAGAAAAATAGATTATAATGGGATAATAATATGAATTCTGCTTAAATTCGTAAAATGTTTACAGACGCAGTTACTGTGATTAAAAGTCCATTTTACGATTTTTAACGCAATTCATATTATGATCTGCTAAAGTTGCCATTTTAACCCCCCTGCTCTCCTAAACCAAAAATCTGTGGTTTTCACATCTGACTGCTAGAAATCATTTGCATCAGATAATAAAAATAATAGCAGTTATTTTTTACCCAACTGCTGCGAAGCCCAAAAGGAGGGTTATGTGTTTGACGTGTATTATATAGGTATGTATGTATGTTCATTTCTTTGTTCCCTCATAACTCCTAAACGGATGAAGAGATTTGAATAAAATATACGTCGTTAGAAGCGTCTCGATGGCGCGAGTGTTACTGGCTACATTAAAATTAAAAAAAGACCAAATAAAATTTGCGAATTTTGGGGGCCATATCGCGGATTTAAAAAAAAAATATATTTTTTCCAGTACCATCGAGTAGGGTATCAAAATGAAGGGTTCTAAAAGGAGATTACAAATACGGTTTACGGTTTAAGAAATTTTATTTTGCTCAAAAAGAATACAATTATTCACTTCTATGAGGAAAAAAAGCATAATAATTTACAGTAATATAGGCGACGGTTGCGCTTGTTGTGGCAAACTAAAATGAAGATAGATAACAAACTAAAATTAATTACTACATTTAAAATTTATACATAACACAGGTGGTGCTTTAATAGCCTTTTAAAAGTTGGAAGTGATTTTGATTCCTTGATAACTTTAGGTATAGAGTTATAGAGTTCAGACCCCTCATATACGATAGTCTTTCTACCGTAATTTGTCCTCGGTGCCCTTAAAATGATATGGTTAGCCTGCCTCGTCATGCGCTTTTGAATTTGCATTCTTTTTGTAAATGTTATTTGTGTATGTATGTTTCTATTAATTATTTTACGTACTATATAGTATGCAGGTGTTATGTTTATAAATTTGATTAATGTTCTTTAATTTTGGTCTTTAAAAACCGTTTGAGAAAATGTTAGATAATGATAATTAAATAGGATTTTAATAATTTTATTTTGAGATGTTTGTAGCTTTATAAGGTGAGTTTTAGCAGTATTACCCCATACTTCGATTAAATAATCGAGATGTGGTTTAACCATCGAGTTATAAAAAGCATCTGACCCGTAGTGGTAGACATCGGACAATTCCTCTAAGTGCACCAGTTAGTGATGATATCTTTTTTCGTACTTTCTCAATGTGATGTTTCATTGTAAGTTTATCATCAAGAGTAAGACCTAAATATTTCTCAGTACTTGTTATTAGTAATTTTTGACCATTTATATTTAATTCATCATGTGTATGAAGTTTTTTATTTTTAGCACAAAATATCATGTATTTGGTTTTACTAGCATTTATAGTGAGTAGATTGCATTGGAACCAGATAGCTAGTTTATTTAGATCATTTTGGGCTTCTTTAATAATTTCTCCTATATTACTGCCAAAGTAAAAAAGACTAGTATCGTCGGCATACAGTGAAATAGATCCTTTAAGTCCGATTTCATTAATATTGTTAATGTAGATAAGGAAAAGTAGTGGCCCTAGAATAGAACCTTGTGGCACTCCACACATAATGGGTTTGGGTTCACTTCGATGTTGACCAATACCGACTACTTGGTATGTATTAGTAAGATAAGAATTTAATATTTTTAATGCAGTGCCAGTAATACCGATACTTTCCAGTTTTTTAAGAAGTTTGTGACTTACGGTGTCAAATGCTTTTTTCAAATCAATGAAGATCCCAAGAGCTATTTGTCTTTTGTCAATGTTAGTTTTGAAGTTAGTAATAAGGTCAATAGTCGCGGATAGGGTATTAGATTTTTGTCGGAAGCCATATTGATTTTTGGAAATAAAATTGATTGAATTTAAGTAAGCTTGTAACCTATTATGAACGATTTTTTCGTATATTTTAGAAATAATTGGTAAGACCGATATTGGACGATAATTACTCACATCTGCGTTATTTCCGGTTTTATGTATTGGGGTTACTTTGGCAATTTTTAATGTATCAGAAAATATTCCTACCTCAAGGCTTTTATTAATGCAGTTTGTTAGGTCTTCCAAAAGTAAATCTTTAATACATTTAATTATTTTAGTACTGATGCCGTCGATGCCGGTGCTCGTGTTAGTTTTCAATTCATCAATAATTTTTGAAACTTCTTTAGTAGTGGTTGGTGACAACTCTGTAAGTTCTACACCAGCCTGCGTACTTTTACTCAGTATCGAAAGCGCGTCAGTTGCATTATTTTGATTAACTTTTGGGATTTCACTTGCTAGCGCTGTACCGATTGTTGAAAAGTAATGATTGAAACTCTCACATATAAGTTTTGTATCGGTAATTGGACCTTCAAGTTTTGTAGGGGCTGAGTTATTTTTTATTTTATTGCACGTTAAATTATTAATCAACTTCCACATCTTAAAAGGCTTTCCAATACAATTTTTGAAAGATTTTATATAAGTAATAAGAACTCTTTGCTTTCTGAATAACAGCTGTAGCGTTATTTCGTGCAGCTATAAAATTGCTCTTTATTTTTGCGTCTGTAGGATTTTTTTCAATTTCTTACCCAGTTCATTTCTAGTGTTGATGATTTTAATTAAATCTTTGTTTATCCAATCAGATTTAGGTGGGTTTAGAATCTTTACCTTTTCAGTTTTAGTTTTGTTGATCTTAGATTTTAAGTACTTCTCAAGTGCCAAATAGTCATCATTTTTATTTTCAAACTTGTTTTCAATTATGGTTTTGTGTAGATTTACATAATCAGTTTTTTTGTATTTAATTTTCTGCAGTTCTGCATATAATCTTTTGATTTCAAAGTAAATTTGTTTGTGATCTGAAAACGACGACTCAATTACTGCCAAATGAAAGTTGTAGTCGGTGATTTGCAAGTTTGTACTAATATGATCTAGGATAGTGTTTGTAGTTGAAGTTTCTCGTGTGCAATATTTTTTAGCGATCCTATTTAATATTGTGTAGCCATCTTCTTGTATTAAATATTTATAATCTTTCACGTTTCTATCAGGTTTAAGAAGATTTAGGTTGAAATCCCCAAATATAATAGCTCTTTTCATCTTTTGTAAGTAGTATGAATACGTGTCTAGGAAATTTGTTATATTCGTACGTTCCGGTTTATAAACAACTCCAATATCAAGACAAAATTTTTCTAAGTGGACCCAAAGGTAATGGTTATCATCTTCAGTTCTTTCTTCGATGAAGGTTTGCTTCAAAGAATTGTGTACGTAAATGGAAACGCCTCCTCCTCTGGTATTTGTTCGGAAGTTGTAATAGTGGGTATAGGATGGTACTTTTAGTCGTTGTGCCTCTTCATCTGATTTGATCCACGTCTCGGTTAGAACTATAACATGTATAGCATCATGGAAGGATTCCACAATACATTTAAGTTCATCATGTTTGCCTGGCTTGACAATGCTTCTTGCATTCGTGTATAGGAATTTCAGAGATTTAATAGTAGTGATAATATTAGAGTAGTTGTCTGTTACCTGGTAAGTAATGGTATTTTGCGCTTCCACTTGTGGGCCATTTTGCGATGTTGATACTGTCAGTTTTTTGATACAGCCTGAGTAATTTTTGGAACGCCTTTCAGATATTTAATACTCAAGTTTGTCTCACCATTTTCTGTGCGTTGCTGGAGTTCTTTACGGAGGCTTTCTAAGTAGCTTTGTTGTTGGGGTGTTTGGTCGGGATATATTTTGATAGATTTGTCATTAAGTTTTGATTTATTGCGCAATATATATTTGGGTGCGTCTTCTGATGCATAGTAAATCTTAATAGGACGACTTTTTTTAATATCATATTTACCAAGGCGATGTAGTTTAACTATAATAATAATAATAATATAATATTCCACAGCTATCACACAACGCCATCTAGTCCCAAGCTAAGCAGAGCTTGTGTTATGGGTACTAGACAACTGATAAACATACTTATATATTTCTAAATACATACATATTATAGATAAATTACACCCAGACACAGAACAAATGATCGTGCTCATCACACAAACATTTGTCCTGGGTGGGAATCGAACCCACGACCTCCGGCATAGCAGTTAGGGTCACTAACCACTAGACCAACAGGCCAGTCAAAACTGGTTGAGGACAATCTAATGTAATATTGCTTATTGCTATAATAACTTCTGCCTTGTCATAGTCATGTCTTGAAGCCGCGTTGACAGAATGAAGTTCAGATATGCCAACAATAACCAAATTCTTGTTTCTTTGACAACGTTCTTGAATTTCCGACAACACGTCCTCGCAATATGTCAGATTTGGAGTAATGTTATCAATCGCAGGTAATTTTTAGCTGATCAACGTCAGTCTGAAGAGTATTTATCTTTTGAGCCGTAGTACTGTTGGAAATTTTAAAGATTTTAATATCAGTTTTTAGAATTTCTTGATCCTGGACCAATTTATCAGTGGTCGACTTAATGTCTTTTAACTGTTCATTTATGGATGCGACATCATCTCTTATTTTTAAATTCATTTCCTTTTGTTCAGTAGTGAAATTTGACAGCAATGTTGAAATGAGATCTTGAAACTTTTGGAATTGCCCTGATAAATCGTCGTGAGGTTGTTTCCGTTTGTAGTTACGGCTAGTTATGTTTTGTAACTCATCATCGTTCAGCTTTGACTGATTTGAGTTGGGAACTTCCCTTAGCTTCATTTATGCTACCACCATTAGTCGGAGATAGCATGAAACTCATTTTATAAATTAAACGGTTATCAACAAAGAATCCACAAAGGTCGGTCGGTTCGGTTATTTATAATCCACAAAGTTACCTCACAATTGCCTCGGTAAACAAAACGTTGCAGTGAACCGTGAAAAATATACATATAGGTAATGTTAACACTTATATGTTTAAAAGTGACAAATCCTATAAACAAACACAAACGTTAAATCATCTGCGAAGATTATACGCTACACGAAAGAACAAACGCAAAAGAACGTAAAAGTTGGAAATAAAAAAAAAGTAGTTAAAAAACTAAAAACTTTTGTGACTACTTTTTTTTTATTTGTCTTGAAAATGATATTTAGGTAACTCGAAAAATAGATTTGTTGGGTTACCGCTTATTGACTCATGGAAATCTTATTTAAAATAAGTAGGTACAAATCTTATTAGTAGGTGTCATATTTTATGACCATTTGCATTGTTTTAAAAGATTAAGTGCGAGTAAACCCATCTTAATTAAATTCGCTGCTCATTCAAAATCCTTTCAGATTAATGAACACGAAAACTTTGAAAGTGCCGAACAGCGCAATTGTTTCGAACGAATTTCAGGACTAAATGGAGAAGTATTATCGTAGTCCGGGATTAAGAGTATAAGAATTAAACCGTCTATCAAGTTTCCACCTTAGTTGCCAAACGTTTCGGAAGCAGGCACGAATTGTATGACGCTGAAGAATTTTCACCTCGCCAAACCAATTAGGTACGTACGAGGAAAAACAAAATGGTTTCCAGAAAATGGCGGATCAACTTTATTTTTATTCAAAGTTTTTTAGCTAACGAACTTGTGGTGGGTATCTAATAAGCTACGGAAACGTATTATAGATACAAAGTGTACATACAAACGGTCGCCAGCTCATCAAAGTTTTTTGTACAAGATTTTCATCCTAATCGCTAAAGCTTAGATACCTATAGCTTCAAGGTTGATAGGGAAAATTTGACAGTTTCGGTTCTCGATGTGCATTGTCTGGACATTATTTTGACAAATTGCATTGTACTATTTTCAATTACCTAGAAAATTAAGGATGTTCATAGTAAGTTGTATTATGTCGGTAAAAATCTATACTTCGATACGCATGTTATTTCAAGTAAGTAACTCGATACAGTCATGATTATAATAAATTCTATTTAGATACCCATCTTGCAGTAGCAAGCTAATAATTACTTACATTAATATAAATACCGAATAACATTACAATTTATTTTTGATTTAACGAATTTTATTATTTCCCTTTTGCAATCAGACAATAAAACGCGCGCTATTTTTTGTACTCAATTATACCAGTTGTTACATCCCGTAAAAACATAAAAGTCGAGCCGCAGCTCCACATAAAATACATCAGAAATGTATGTATGTGCATATTTTACGTTATTTTTTATACAGACGACTTCCTTGCATGAGTTTATTTATTGTACAGTTGGAACGTTCGATGGTTTCGTCTCTGCGATCCTTGCATAAATTATACCGGTCTGTGGACTTGTGGAGCCTTCAGTGTGTGCTTGAAAGTCGCCGATGCAAATAAACGACACAATCTTTATCCCAATCATTACTTAACATATAAATGTTAGGCTGTTTATTTGTAATCGTGCTAAGACAGCGGGATGAAGTCGGTGGTTCGTTAAAATGTTCGGTAAGCGGCCTAGGGCTGTTACATGCTGCCTTTGATGATAGTGCTAATGGCGTGCAAGTAAATAATGCTTGTTTAATATTTTCAAACTATAAAAAACTAGCTGACGTCACGCGGTTTCACCCGCGTAGCTCCCGTTCCCGTGGGAATATAGGGATAAAAAGTTGCCTATGTTACTCAGGGTAAATGTAGCTTTGTTATTTTTTGAGTTTATTCATTACAAACAAACACACAAAAATACAAATCCTTCTTATTTATAATATAAGTGTAGATAAATGTGTTTCAGAGGGTCAAAAATGGCCGCTTTATCAGAATCCACGCAGAATCTTAGTATGAATCACGTTAAAATTTCAAATTCTTAAAATAAACTATAGGTAAAGTCCATTTTAAATTTTTCACATGATTCATATTACGATTCTTCTAAAGCGGCCATTTTAGACACCCTGGTCTAAACGCGAAATGACTGAAAATTAAAGAAAGATGAAGTGAATAACACTGCAGAAGAGATTTTTGAAAGTGTCTCCTGCTGTAAATGGTGTGAATTTAACATCGTGATGAAAGCCATCACGATGTTTTAACTTGTTAAAGATACCCTAGCTATAAGAAGCTTGTAACTAAATAATGAGTGCCATTTGAGTTAACCTTAAAAACTTTCAGGTTAAGCCGTGCTTGCCTAGTTGCCTAGGTTAGCCCGTCGATGGGTGACCACTCATTAAATACATACCAAGTTATCTCCGCCCCTCAGAAAGCACTTTAAGCCCCTGTCTGACCCGGCTGTCATTTGTAGAACAGATTGACAGTCGTTAAAGGTAATTAGTGGTCCGAAATTTAATTCTGACAACCAGTCTTACTAAGGGATATCGTACTACCCACAACTTACTGGGTTGTGGAGGTCAGATCAAGCTACATAAAAAATACAGGTTTTTAGCTGCCTCCTGTTAGACTGCAAGCCGTCCCCAATAATTGGGAAAAGGCTAAGCATACGATGAGATGCTTTAGCCAAGAAGTTACATAAATACAACAGGAAAAATACATTTATGTAGTGTTGTCGCCAAGTTTTCCCCGAAAAGCGTTTGTGACATCCATTTGAGCCAAGTTCGAGAGCTTATCGCATAATTCCACTCTAAACGACATTGCTCACGCTTGATATCCCCTTGGAAAAACTTTCCTGGAAGCTTTTACATTAATTCAATACACATAAGACGAGTCACGAGCTTATAACAAAAAGCTACCCTTTATAACGACATATTGTCGATTACGATTAGTGAATATTGCTTATTAATAAACATAGCCGTGCTTGGCCCATTGTTCCATGACCACCATAAATTTTATGCCAACATTCAGAAAATTGTTTCCCTGTACGGACTTTTACTACTACGTATAAAGTACATTACATTCCTCTACTTTAATGGCTTCCCTGTAATAAATCAATAAAAGCATTATGGATCACTTTATAACAGTTATGACGACGATTGTTGGTTTTCGTATAAAAGACCTAGGAAGGAAGTAGTTGAGGTAAATTCATGCCATTTAGCAATCCCTTACCAACTATTCCCATTCTACTTCTTTGTCGTGTGTTCTTCACTGAAGTAACTAAGTCATAATTAGGTAACTTCTTCTTAGCGTGTCGATGGCAATTGTGTCGGCCCAGAATTGGGCTACTAGTTTGGTAACTGGAGACCTATGACTTAGCAGTACAACAATTACAACACCAGGATAACACTGATATTCCCATATGGTATCAGCTCAACCCTTCGGGGTTTCAGGTGTCATGTGATGTTTTTAAAACATAATATATATGTTATGTTACTGTTTGTACTGCAAGGGGTTATCAACCGACGATGCGCATGCGCATCGTCAAATCTTGACAGTACTCAATTTAGTGTCATCATTATGTGGGCGCTCTATTAATGCACCCTTAGCCTAACTGCCTGTTCAAGTGCCTCTACTTACTACTTATCAACCATGTCAAACTATACGTATACATATATACGTAGGTAGGTTAAATGATAGGCTTAGGCCCAATTAAGTACATTCATGTGCTAGAAAGTCAGGTCAGGCTTAGATTAGGTATTTAAACAGAAGTGGAACTTTCATTAGCAATATACACGCCACAGGAATTATCGTAAAAATTTAAGTTATTCATGATCATCTTAGTTCTGCGTTTTGCATACGAATAACACTTTATCGTGGTTTTGCAAAACTGTTTGATTCTCACGAATAAACTGAAAAAGGAAATTGGAAGGCATTAGTTCCACATAACTTGTATTAGTTGGATGTTACATTTGATTAGTGCATGTGCATTCTGCATACATTCTGCGGTGGACCATCCGCGACGCACTGGCGCCAGTGACTAGAGCCTAACATGAGTCTAAACGAAGCTTTAGGGTTGTTGAGAAATGTACAACGACTTTTTCTTTTTAAATAAATACTAGTTACTGATTTATACTTTAATTATAAAAGATTCTGGAAGCTTTCAAAGGACAACACTATCGATTGGCTATCATTGGCCAACCAAATTAATTGTGTCAAGACTTTATAGTTAGGCTAGATTAGCCTAAGTATATGGCAGATGTAGTGTACGTGCCTTCGCGCATATTTAAATACTTGACAACTACAATACATAATCAATAAAAGTTAATAGGCAAATAAAATATTTTTTTGCCAATTTACTTTTTATCATATCGCCAATTTAACGATAAATAAAATCGATTGGGCACATTTTAATCAATTAAACTGTGCTTAATAAATCTTGATTTAATTCTTTCTGACACGCGGTATTTCCAAACAAATACATGGGCATAGAGTCTAGTTTCTTTTTTTTAATACAGGTGTGGTAACCCTGTTCGTTTTAATATTCAGCCATCGGCGTATTGTGTGGTCGGGCGTATCGTAGAAACCTGTCCTCGACCGTGCCGACAAACGCGAATTAAAAAATGTCTAAAATGGACCTATAATATGATGTAGAATGAATCCTTTTAAACCTTGATTTTTAGTTAGATAATAATATGTGATCAATTTTGTATGGGGAAGATAAATCTTCTTGAAAGCTAAATTATGCACAAAATATTCTTCAAATTCCTTCTACCGAAATAATTTGCGTTTTGCCTATAACTCGAGCTTTCAATGGCATGTCGACACTGGGTCGTTGAACATAATTGTAGCCGTTTAAATAAAAAATGTTTAGCTATATCTATCACTATTTTTGCATTCTTATTTAATGTTTTCTTGTGATGTAGGTGCCTATTACATATCAAGAAGCTTAGCTCCTATGCAATGCAGCACATAACAGATATCATCGTACCATTACCTGCCTGCCATGTACCAGGTGTATCTACCAACTTGAAAAGGCACTGCTTAGTGCAATTTACTCTTCGTGTTAAGAATGTCCACTTACGACCTTTCGACCCCAAACTAAAACCTTGACCATTGAATTTATGTTATACTTAATGAACATTATAATAAAATAGACATAAATTGGCTAATTTATCGAGAGGACAGCCGGGCTAATCTTTAATAATATTAATGTCCTAAAAGATCTCTGTAATTTATTACCTTTCTTCATATAATTTACTATCTACTGTTTTTAGTTGTATACCCATGTTAAGAACCTATTTGATAGATACAGACGTTAAAAGCCAATAACTGAGAGTGCTTGCATGTGGATGAAAACTTTATGTAACCATAGGTACATCACGACCAACAACTACTCCTACCGTGTTGTTGTTTTACGTTTGGAAGCCATACTATGAGCATTACGAAATTGGTCTTATCGCAAAGTAGAAACCTTCGTTCCCAAGCTAGCTTTTGAATTTCGCTATGTGTAGTACACATATTTTTCTTCGTGACTGTACCTACTGTGGGCCTAGCACCAACGCGAGACGAAATTGTAAAACGTTGTAAAAAGTTAAATATTTGTTAAAGTTAAACAAAGATATCTAGGTAAGTAGGTACCCTAGACCGCCTACCCTAGCGTTCTGTAGTTACATAATAAATTAATATAAGCAGATGCCTATTATTATAATAAGATCTTAACTATTAATTTTTACATTTTAATTATTATGGTATTTTACCTTACCGTATAAAATTTATAGTTTATTATCATGCATTCTCCGAAATGAAGTTGCTGAAAGTCGTGAACAAAATTCTCAACAATGATACAATATTCAACGTTCAGAAATAGTTCATGGATAGCTCTAATAGCAAACACATACTTACCTAATACGCTCCGATTTTTATTTTCACGGTTTATACCTTTTTTTTTTTTTTGGCGTTCGTAAAATCATCGAATAACCCCTTCCGCTTTAGGGCAGAGCGAAAGGGAGTGTCAGACTTCTACTGACTTAAAACCACCCATGTTCCTTCTTCGCCCTCTATGTCGAGGCCACGATAACCTGTGGACAACCCGCGGCAACGACAGGCGTCGGCCCTTTCGGGCCTCTCCCATGTTGCTGACATCTCTTTGAGGCGCGCGTGGAACACGAACGCGCCGTCGACACAGCCTGTTTTCGTCGTAAGACGGACGGACGGCGAGTTAGCCCATCACTCACCGTCCACAGGCCCGCGTCTACGGTGGCCGGAGGTCATCGCGGGACCCCCGCCGCCCGGAGCGCCTCCCGCGGCGGCTGGGACGAGAGGTTCACTCCCTCTCGCGTTCCGCCACCTCCTTCGCTAGCATCACTGCTTCGCAGAAGGAGGCGACGGCGTCCCATTCCTCCTCGCCCCGGACCATGGCTTGCACCAGGGCCGGGCGCGAGAGGTCGCCGCTGCCGATCGCCGCTACGAGAACACGGCGGGGCTCCGCCCAAGCGGGGCACACCTCCACTGTGTGCTCCACCGTGTCCTCCGGCCGATCCTCGCAATGGTGGCATCCGGACGTTTCCTCCCGCCTGATTCGGTGACGGTTTATACCTCAGTTTTATACAATCTAATGAACTGCTGGTTCTGGTAGGTCAAAGTTCTATCTAACTGCTTTTTGATTAAGATTTTATTATCGTTGCCATTGAACACGTACAGAAGTCTTACTTTGCAAAGGTAGGTAGGATATTCAAAGAAACGTCTTTTCTATTTCGTCCAAATTATGCGTTGCTTCTTATTGTATTCTTTTACTGTTCATGACGACCCATATTTTATCCAAGTAGTATCAGCCTTGAATCCCAGTAGATACCGTACGTATTTCAGTCCAAAGTCGTTATTTTTGGCAAGCTAATGGCATGGCAATACAGATGTCGCATCGCATCCCTTTCTACCTACTACCCTGACTGCATGTTCTGTTTAGGTACACAATCTAACAAGACCAATAATTCCACAGCACGCCGACGTACGATATGGCTCCGAATCCTGACAAGCAATGGATCCTGCGCGTGACGGACAAGATGAAGCCCATTCATCGCCAGTTCACCGACTTGCTGATGACCAAACGACTGCAGACGCTGCAGAGTGTCGATATGGTACGTTGGAAACTAAATCTCTATGCTTTGCTGGGTATGCCATCAACGACAGTAGTATATCCTTAAAAGACACTTAGGTACGCGCAACGCTTGGACGACTCTTCGAGCTACACTCTCAATCGAAACCCGTGGTGCCAAACAGAAACAAATGAAATAAATTGATTGAAGCATGCCACACGAGTCAACGCTACGAAATTTAAGATGTACCTACTCACGCAAAGGAAACAAGTGGGAAAATATAACATAACATCACACCTCTAAATCCGAAGGGTAAGGCAGAGGTGTAGCTAATATCACAGCTACATTTTGGCAGTCATGTTTAAATCCCAAGGGGGCGAGTCTTTTGCCCGAAAGAAGTAGACATACGATACACGATAGACTTAAAATAAGTTAATTAGCCAGAGAGTAACAGTATGAATGGTCTTTACATTACACTGAAATGCTATTTTCAGGCTGTAGAACGAGTTTATCAAGAGTTGAAAGCACTCGGCGAGCTGGACAACACGTATTTAGTGTACACGTCTGACCACGGTTATCATTTGGGCCAGTTTGGCTTAGTCAAAGGAAAAAGCTTTCCTTTCGAGTTTGACATCAGAGTTCCCTTCCTGGTGAGAGGGCCTGGAGTGGAACCTGGCACTGTGTAAGTTTTAATTCTTTAATTAGTCTTACTTTTATAATTATTGAACACATTGGCTAGAGTCGGAATTAACGCTGCCAACTTGTTTTAACACAGTTTCACAAATGTATAAAATATACATATACCTCAACCGACGCCTCCTGGCCATTTACATTTAAAGCGCCATAAGATCCATACAACACTGTACTTTTTACAAATAAAGAAAAAAGTATGCATTCGTGATCATGAAATCAATCATGACTGGTTAATATCTGGAAAAACCGAGAGATGCCATTAGAGAAAAAAAAAGTTTTTTTTTTTTATTATGGTACCTATCTTATTATATTTTTTTGAACAGTTACCACCAGTTTCTTACCTACATATAGTTCTTCGAAAAACTTTCTACTTGAGTATAAAATTAAATTAAATCACCGTCGGTCCACCAATATGTTCTGAACATTCATCTTAAATATGCACTGCGTTTTGTAATATATTTTGCATGCATCCTCTTCCTAATATGTTATTTCCTGGTTGGAACATCTGAAAAAATATGTAAAGCCATTTAAAATATAAACGAAAATAAAGATATACTTTTTTATCTATTGGCATCTTTATTTTTCGACTCGTAATGGCCAGATGTTCAATTAATAGTCTACAAAATGGTTTGTTCTGAGACGGCAAAATATTTTTTAAATTTAAATTAAAAAATAGGAATTGAACGCGAATATTTCAGAAAAAAAAAACAATTCCAACATATTTTTTTCTCTATACAGCGTGGATGACATAGTTCTCAATATCGACCTGGCACCAACGTTCTTAGACATGGGCGGGGTGGAACCACCAGCGCACATGGATGGACGATCGCTATTGCCACTGCTGCAGCCACGTCGACGTCGCCACGCTACCGCGCACTGGCCAGACACGTTCCTTGTCGAGAGGTAGGTAATAAAATAGAAAAAAAAAAGTATTGACACTGATCTTAATGTCTAACTGCCGCACTCAGAGAGATTTAATGATTACTTAGGCCATCACTTAGTACCTAATGGTTTTGACAGTTTTCTCATACAAAAATATGTCAAACCTTTACTAAGTGACGGCTTAAGTATTCATTAAATATCTCAGAGTACGGCAATAAACACGTTTTACCTGTGCAATTCATCCGGGATATTTATGCATAGAAAATTTTCCTTACAAGAAAATCATTCTCTAATCGGGTTAAAATATAGGATGTGAAATAGTTCGCCATTTTGGCCGACGGGAAATCTGATCGGGTAGATAATGTTTATGTAATAAAATGGTCTTCGGGTACAATACACACGTATTTGTTGAATTATAAAGTAAAACTAGTCTCATTAAAGTTTTACCTTAAATATTAATCTAAGTACATCAAATAAATGAATAACAGCATTATTTTCTTTCCCCAGCTCGGGTCGTCGCGATATCCCAGGTCTGGGTCACCGCTCCAGGGAAAACAAGTACAGCCGGGAGATAAATGAGAACAGAGCCACTACATCACCTCCACAGTCCTCTGAGAGCGGAGACTTCGATGAAGACATCGATGATGATGACTTCCTTGAACCGGATGATGATGATGACGATGTAAGGATTTAATTTAGTAAAGTTGCCAGTGTTAGAAATTATTAGAAGCTCAAAATTACGTCTATGTTTGCGCAGTGGCTGAGCGATTGGACTGTTGCGCTGAGTGTCGCGGGTGCGATTCCCGCATGGAACAAATATTTGTATCGCCTACAGATATTTGTTTCGGGTCTGGGTGTATTTGTGTATGCGAAGTTTCAATGTTTGTAAACGCACCCACGACACAGGATAAATTCTTAGTGTGAGGCAACGTTTAAAAAAAAACTTCTCTAAGTCAATATTCCTAGAAAGTAGAATTCTTTTATCAAACGGATGTTCTGTCGTTAAAGCCGTAACCGGTTAAGAATCTCGAATATGAATAATTTACAGTAGGTATTCACTTTAAAGGAGGTACAGGAAACTTAAATATAAAACTACCATAAGAATAGCACCAAAGTAAGTACAACCACATTAAAAAAATAAAAGCAATACAATGAGTACAACTTGCGCTTCTTCAGACTAAACCCACTCGACCTTATTACAAAAGTGGTTAAACCTGGGTTTAACTTAGACTTGGTTTATCTCGCATGCCGGCTCTCACTTCGATAATATTCAAAGGAAAGTGACGGTATGCGAGATAAACCAAGTCTAAGTTAAACCAAGGTTTAACCACTTTTGTAATAAGGCCGACTAACTTTTATCTATGTCCTATGAAGGAAAGTTCAGAGAGTGACTCGAGCGACCTGAAGAAGTCATCAGAGCCACTGATCACAAACGAGAGTCACAATCCACTGCTGGAGGCGAGTCTTGAAAAGGTACTCGATGCAGAGGAGCAACCAAACTACCTCACACCTGGAAGCAAGCTATACGACCGTAAGAGACCTCCATATTACTCGTAGATTGCGTGAACCGAGAATTGCTTAGAGTAGTATCATTTCAAATCCGATGAGTTTTTAGTATAGACGCCAGCACAACAAGCTACCGGAAACCGTCAATTTTTGAAAATCATTAAACAAAATGTGACATGCGAAAAGAAATACGAGTATCATAGATTGTAGTAACCTGATGCGCTGGCGTCTGAACTAAAAATATCTATCATTTAATGTGTGTTTTGATTAGAATCTTTGACGCCATCAGCTTTTAGGTAGGTGCATGAAAGATTTTATAATTTCTCTATAATATTAATGCTTCGCCTGTCTCACTTACCTTGGTGGTCAAGCGGTCGCAATCACTATACTAAGGTCCTGAGCTCCAGGTTTAGATGGCCAGGTCGGGTAGTATTATGTAGTAGCATAGGTTTTTGTATCAGGAATTTTTCAGTACCAACCACAGATTCAGAATTAGTGTAATAACATATTTAAACATGACGGAGGAATGTGCTATTTGGCATACCTCTGCCCAACTCTTAGGTAATTACGCTTATAATTAATTAGTGATGTTATGTTATAATTTTAGAAGTGGCGGATGCAACCGGTTTGGAGGGAAAAGCAGCTCGCTTAGCAGCTGACTGCTCTAAGGCTGAACTGCGTGCACCCTGCTCCGCGGGCAGGAAGTGGAAGTGTGTCCTCATAAATGGGCGATGGCGTAGACACAAATGCAGATATGAGGTTAGTATGATTTTAGGAAATAACTTTTGGTACATCATTATAATACATAATTATTTACTATTCGTATTCATGAAATATTCCTGTTTTGCAGACTGAATTAAATTCGCCACAATCGAAGATGAGCACAAAGAAATGTGCTTGCTTCACACCTAGCGGACTTGTATACACAAGGCTAGAAACTGATGGAACCATAGCTCGACGACTCGCTGAAGTCACGAAAGAGAACAGTACTCGTAATCGAAGATCTATAGACAATGAGGTTTACGAACCTAACACAGTCGATAGTATTTTAAAAGAAAACCCAAGTATTGGACACTTGAACTTCAAGAATGAACCAATTGACGAATTAGAAAGCAGAAATACAAAGGACAAAATCGACAAACTTATAAAGGAAACAGAAGCATTCCTTGAGGCTTACGAACGTACCAAAGAAAACGTAGATCATAAAAGAATTAAACGTAGGGCTCAACACTGGAACCACAATAAACATAAGAAAAACGACGCGATAGTTAACAGCAACGAGTCTTCTTTAGAATGTAAGATAGAGAAAGATGGAACAGTTAACTGTTCCCAGATAATTTACAATGATCTCAAAGCTTGGCACACAAACAGATTGAGTTTAGAGGATCAAATAAGGCAATTAAGAACGAAATTAGAAGATTTAAAAGAGATAAAGAGACATTTAAAAACATCGAAGCCGGTTATTGAAACGCAAACTGTTCATCCCGCCTTCATCAGCAACCACCTATTTAATAAGAGTCTAACTCACGAACACAATTCTTCAAAGGAAAATTTCAGAAAAAGTAGAATTCACAGAGTAAAACCTAAACACAGGAATAGCACGGCTCAGGAAAAGAAATTCAGACATTCAAATGAATATGTAGTACCTACAATGAATGCTAAAACCAAAGAGGATGTTTTTGATATTCAATTCAAGAACGAGACAAAAACTGAAGCTCCTACGATTCAAACCCCTAATGTGACTAGCGAACTGAATACAGCCGTCAATAATACCGATCATACAGAAGAAATTCCTAAACCTCAGGTGACTACGGTCATTATAGAAGGAAACTACGAACAGAACAGTGTTGAAGAAGACAAAAGTACGTTGCAAAGCGTAATAACGAGCACAGATTCGATAGTCACAACTGAGTTTGCGGCGAGTTTCGATATTACTACAAAACGTGTCCCTGAAGAGAATTCTACCGATGAAGGGTATTTTTCGCAGCATGTGAACTATTTCAGTTCCGCAATAGATAAGTTTCTGTCGACGGAGAGATCGACTAGTACAACAAGTAAACCAACAACCGCTGAGACAACCACAACGAGTAGACCAACAACCACGGCACCGCGGCATACGACACTCAGTCCTTTGAGCCTTGGTCCGGCGCGGTTGGACGCTTCTGAGTACGAACAGAGGAATCCGAATAAAGCAACGTCGAAGAATATGGGGATTTTCGATAAGCCTGCTGACGTGTTCCAGAGAAGGCTTCATCCGCTCTTCATTGAGAATGAAGACAAGCACGTGTGTTATTGTGAAGAAAATAGGTTGGTACCTAATTTCATGCCTAAGTAATAAAATTCAGTGTTTTCAGCGCATTTCATGAAGGTGCATGTAATGGTTTACTTGTTTCTGTCAGGAAAATGAGAGGACCTGGGCACAGTTTCTTGGAAGCGGCACAGAAGGCCAGAGAAGAACAGAGAAAACGGAAAGCTCAGCTGCTTCAAAAGAAGCTTAGGAAAGCAAGAAAGCGGGTATGTAGATATTCGAATTTACAAATAAAAATTTCTTACACTACCCACTTTCTAAACAAACTTGAAAACACAATCAAGACACCGCAAACATTAGGTTGATGTTGTTATTTTAAATTCCAGGCAGAGTTAGAGAAGCTATGCGAGTCAGAGCGTATGAACTGCTACCGACACGACAACGACCACTGGCGGACGGCGCCCTTCTGGACGGCAGGCCCCTTCTGCTTCTGCATGAGCACCTCAAACAACACCTACAACTGCATCCGCACCATCAACGCTACGCATAATTTACTCTATTGCGAGTTCATCACCGGACTTGTCACTTACTACAACTTAAGAATCGGTACGACCACGAAAAACAAAAACAAATCCTATTCACTGGCTCAAGTTCCCAAAATAAATTAAAATTATCAATTGTTTATTCCAGATCCCTTTGAAACACAAAACCGAGTAAAATATTTGACGCCAGCGGAGAGAGATTACTTCCACAACCAGTTGCAACAACTGCTCGGCTGCAGAGGTCCGTCTTGTCGACGGTTCTCACACTCTAATCCAAATGGTAAATACAGAAAAAGCTTTAGTAGGTACTAAAAATTCAGGCTTCTAGTTTTATCCACAACGAAGTTATAGGAGGTCGAAAATGACCTGAACTGGTTCGAGAAAAGGATGGTACGGCCGTGCCGCTTTATTGCTCGACATGGCGGTGGCACTGCCGTGCCCCCAGATTATAAAAGATAAAAATGTACGTACGCGACCGTGACATGTTATGCAGGTAATTTTTAAACATTCGAATTTCAGGCAGCAGTGAAGAAATTGTAAACAGGCGTTTTGACGACCGATTCGAAGACCACTTGTACAGAGGCGACTCTGTCGGATATAATGAGAGGTGGGTTACCCTGAATGAACGGTTTTATTAATAATCCTGATCATGACCATTGTAACACTTGAATTCAAGACAATCCCATTGATCTTGATCTACGATTACCAACCACCATTCCAGAATAAGTTTCCATATTACCATATTATGAGCTTTCGGTGAGTCGATGTTTAAACCAGAACCTCATTAAGTACCTACCTACACTATTAGGAATAACAGCTGATAAAATAAATTATTTCCTCAGGGCTTGGCGATGGAGCTACGGTCGAAGATACGCGCGAGCCAGGGAGTTACACAGACGCAGACACATGACGCAGTACTAGTCGACGTTCTGTTAATATCTTTGGAAAATGACGCGACAAGCAGACACGAGAGTTCTCGTGTAGCTTTTTGTAAAGAGGACTTGCAGGCAGCACGGGGCGGGAGCAATAACGATAGTTTGTTAGTTAAGGACGAAAGGAGTCGTGATGCGACAAAAACTCTTGATGAGAGTTCCATACTCAAGTGAAGCTATATCTATGAACACAGTGAAATGACGTAGGTATAGCATAGAAGTTGTGAAGATTGTTTACAATTTTACATCTGAATACAGATCAACTTACATCTTTTTACGAAAAGATGTGGGTAAACAGTCTGATTTCTGGTAATGTTTAAGTGACTATATCATTTGTAATATTTATTCTAAGGTATTCTTACTATACATCGAAAGTAGTAGGCTTCCTATGTATTTTACATTCTATATTATACTATGTGGCTGTCTTTACTGTCTTCAGAATATGTAATTGATAGAAATATTCATGTCTAACTTGAGACCAAGTTTAAAAGCATTATTAAAATCTTTTACTAAAAAAATTCACTGCCTAAAACACTGAGTTAAATACTCTACTTGAAGTT
This sequence comes from Diarsia rubi, assembly GCA_932274075.1. Taxonomy (NCBI): domain Eukaryota; kingdom Metazoa; phylum Arthropoda; class Insecta; order Lepidoptera; family Noctuidae; genus Diarsia; species Diarsia rubi. The sequence goes on from OW026414.1 coordinate 9,775,286, forward strand.
TCTTTTTACATTTATATACTAAGAACCTTATAAAAAAATTAAGCAGTAAGTGTGACAAACTGTTTGAGTCAGTTGGTACAATAAACAGTTTTGGATCTGTCTTTCTATGAGTCTGTGTACATTTAGCTTTAAACAAATATTCTGCAATTATTATCAATGTAATATTATTGTTATTCTTAGCTTCATACAGTGACTACACATTTTGTGATAGTGCTGCCTACTTGTGGCAAATTAGAATGATCCAATGGATATTGGAGGGTGTAAATAGACCCTTATCAAAGTTGAAAAGCATGTTCTCACCATCATTGCAATATTTATGTTCAGGTCCATACCTTCTAGTTACAAAGATATTAGAGGTAAAAGTTCTAACATTTTTAAAAGCTCTTTATTAAAAAACTAGTTGAATAACTGAGTGACCCCTAGCTTTTCAATGCAAATGAAAACATGAATGTGAAGTCTACTTAGTTTAACATAAAAAAAACTTGATGGCTTTGAGAAGGATCTGTTTACACCTAACATATAAGTATGGGCAATGATGTGACCACTGTGGGATGTAATCATTGAAGTTTGTTGTAGATGTTATGATGTAAAAGTATGCCTGTAGTACACTCGCTATTTATCTAGTAGACATTAATGAAAGTGATATTAAACTGTTGCCATTGTGATGATAATGTGTATTGGTTGTAATAATAAAATTATTGGAGTACTATTTGCATTTTATTATGTACTGATACTGTAACGAGTCTTTTAAGCCTGTTACATGATACGTATTGTTTGATTTAATTTGTAGGCACCATGGTGGTGTTGCCATATAAGAATTAATTTTTTGGTTGATTTAGAATCGTGAAGTGGTCACACTGGCTTTTTCTTTTTGAGGCTGGCAAGTTGACTTTGACATTTGTCACTTTTCGACCTATAGCTTTTGGACAGAATGGCGTAATTTCAGCGCCGATATAAATCTTGAAGTTTTACTTCAGATGGGCGGCATCTAATCCCAATTATGTGGTAGCCGATTGCCCTTGTCAGCATCCTAATTGAATAGCTCATATTTTTTTATGGATCTTTTAACTTGATTAAGTACTTATTTGTCTGGATTCATTCATCTACTGATGACCACATTTTGATATTTTGGAAGAAACGCCACAAGGCGTTTTTTTTCTACTACTTAAAATTTTACAAGCTCGCCCCTACCAATATATATCATGGACCGCCTTTGGCATCCCAGCGGAAATGCTTAACACCAAGATGAGCGTTAATCTTTTGGTTGTTAGCGTAATCGACGGAATTTGGTATGATTTGTGATACATAACGTAGATCATCTATTTGACAAAGTGCAATAATGACAGGTCTTAAAAGATTGTTCCATTTTAGTTTTAGTTATATATAATAGAAAGGAATTCTCTTGTTTATTTCTACCAGCAGCCTTCGGGTAATAAAATCGCTCTATAATTTTCATGCTCGATTTTTATTGATACCTTCCCGCTTGAAGATTAAAAGTCTCAAGCTCCCGCAGGTAAGTCTATCTTTGGCATAGTTTTGTGTGCACTCCAGGCGCCCGAATTTTTTACATTAACTTATATTTTTATTTGGAGTACAACACATTTATAAATAATATCACTCACACTCTTACATACATAAATATATAATTTTTTTAATATTACAATACCCAAATAACAATATTACCATACTGATTTACATTCATATTAAGGAAATGTGAATTAAACATTTTATATTCAATTCAGTAATTACAATTACTCATTACATTAGACATAGACATTCAAATGAAATCAGGTGAGAATATCATTTTGTTTTGTTTTAAACAGATATATACTTACATAATTTAGTTAAATATCTAATATAGATTCAAGATCTGCATCATCAGACGACCATGAAAACAACATATCATTTTGTGGTGTCTGTGTCAGCGAGCTATTAGTCTGATGCTTTTCTTGAGGTTCTTCTGTGAACTGAGCCCATTTTGAATTTTTATTTGACACGGGGGAAACAAACTTATTATGTTTATTTATATTCAAGGGTTCTTCTCCCGGTATTGAATCTCCAAAATTAAAGTTTGGTTGCGATGGTTTTGATTTTGGCTGAATCAGTTTAGAAAACATCAAACTACTTGGCACAATTGTAGGTGAAGCAGTAGAGTTTCTATCATTATTTCCTTCTTTAGATGTTAATCCAGGATTTCTTTTGAAGTTATTAGGACTTTGTTTTCTCCGCTTTGTAGGGATTTGAAAATTAACTTGTGTTCTGTCTAGAGGCACGTCTTCATTGGCATTTTCTTCCACAGTCTCCGTTTCGTCTACATAATTTGACCATTTACTATTTAGTACTGGTTTGTAAATTTTCTTTACAGGCTCTGTTACAATTTCTTCACTTTTGTAGCTATTGCCATTTTCATCTATGTTGTTGTTCTTCGTGTCTTCTAACTGCCCTCTCAAACCATTTAGTTTTTGAACCTGCAACCTGCAATCCTTTGCTGTGCCTAATCCATAGAATCTTTTAAATGATTGCTTTTCACCACAAACTTTACACTCCCATTTATTTGATTTGGTTGTTTGATGACCCTAAAATATTTAAATAGAAAAAAAAATCGTATTATAAAATAACTATAAGTACCTATTTAAGTAATATTATAATTACGAAGTCGGTATTTATTGTAATACGCATACCTACCTACTAAAAATTTCACGTACCTGAAAGACAGAACATTTGTAGCATCTTAAAACCTGAAACTGTGGCGGCATCTTGTTAGAACTTTATTTCACTATATAAAAGTAATAAATTTTGTTATTGAAAAGAATGTACGTAATTGCGCTGTTCAGCATTTATCTATTTGTTTGTCAACTGGTAAAGTGGTAAGGTAAACTGACTGGCCGTTTGCTGAAGACTTTGACAGTAATGATACTAATGATTGCAGGTTTGCTTTGACAGCAGACAGCACAGAGTACTATAATATAGCAGACAGACAGTGAGAAGGCTTGAAAAAATACTTGTCACATGAGCAAAAGCCTTAATGCGATTAGTAAAGTGTTGCCACTATATTATTTTGAACTTTTTAAGGTTGATGCTCCGAGGTAGCTCGCGAAATTCAAATTTTCTTTTCTTTTTCGTAATTTGCCGGTCAGTGTAAGCTGACACTGACCGGCAAATTGCAAAAAACCGGCAAAGTGCGAGTCAGACTCGCCCATGAAGGGTTCCGTAGCAGCAAGTAACATAATGTTAACATAATTTTTATAATTGAGTTGATTGAATGAACGGTAAATTGCGATTTACGATTTATGACGTATTAAAAAAAAATACTTACTAGATCTCGTTCAAACCAATTTTGGTTGGTAGTTTTTGTTGAGATCTACATTATATATTTTTTTTAGAATTGTCACTCTCTTACTTTAAAAGTTAGAGGGGGGGGGGACACACATTTTACCACTTTGGATGTGTCTATCTTTGAAACGATTGACTTTGAGAAAAAAATGATTTTAATAACCTCAATGTCATTTTTGAAGATTAAGAGGGGGAATTGGGATTGAAGAAAAAAACTTTTTTTCATCAAACTGTGCATCAAACCTACACATGAGGGGTATCTATGGATAGGTCCATAGATACCCCTCATGTGTAGGTTTGATGAAAAAAAGTTTTTTTAGTTTCAATTCCATGTATGGGCCCCCTCTTAATCTTATATTTTTTTATTTTTATATAAAAATCAAAAAGCGGTTTACAGAATACATCTACCTGCCAAATTTCAACTGTGTAATCCTTATAGTCTCGGAATAAAATGGCTGTGACATACGGACGGACAGACGGACAGACGGACAGACAGACAGACAGACAGACAGACAGACATGACGAATCTATAAGGGTTCCGTTTTTTGCCATTTGGCTACGGAACCCTAAAAACGTATCTAAATTATTATATTAACGTAAGTATGTTAAATAAAATAGGATTCGCGACAGTAGGTAAATGTGTATTTACTGAGTAGGTAATAATGATTCAGTTCATAATTATAATTTCCATGTGTGCCTTTTTCATCAAATAGTCACTGCACATGCACACGGAGTATCAACCAAGCTATAATAATTATGATTACGTAGGTACCGTACAATTAGTGGAAAGCTTTCCTGCAACAGAAATTCAGCACCTAAAAATATAGATGGAAGAGCTAAAAATATTAGAAAAAAATACGATGTGAATAAATAGGACATAATAGGTAGGTAGGTACCTAATTAAGTGATAGGCTAGTGCTGTGACCATTGAACTGCAAAGTCAAAGATCCCGAGTTCGAACCTAAGGCACGCACCTCCCGTCGGGGCCGCGGGTTGTACACTAGTTATCGCGGCCTCGACATAGTGGGCTAAGAAGGAAATGGGTGGTTTTTAGTCAGTAGAAGTCTGACATTTCGCTCTGCCCAAGAGCGATGATTTTCTACCAGCCAAAAAAAAAAAAGGCACGCACCTCCGACTTTTCGGATTCATGAACGTATTGTATAATTATCACTTTTTCCGGTGAAGGAAAACATCGTGAGGAAACCAGCCTGCCTGAGACATTTTTCTCGACGGCATGTAATGCCAAGTCAGCCCATGGGCGGCATAAAAACTCTGACACCAGGTTAGGCAACTAGCCACACCATAAAGTAGAAGAATTTAGTAAAAACAGCAGATCCATAATCTCACGCTCCGCTACATAGCTTAGAATAAAATAGAACAGAATAATTATAATAGAATAGATGTTTATTTCCCTGGTTCATCTAGGTTACATTATGTGCACAGGTCGGTGGTGTATCCGGCCTGTGGGTGTGTCAGCTACTTACAGTCTACATAAAGGGTGTAAATTAACCCTTCACACATCCGTGAACCAAGCGTACATGAAAGTAAGTAACCAAAAATTTTTGCTGGGTAACGACTTTTTTTTTGGGGTCCAAAATCACATTTTACGGTAAAACTCAATGTCGCACTCTTGAAACATTATGCTAGTGGATGCTTTGAATAGTAAACGGGTCATGGAAGTAATTTAAGTAAAGTCATAACTTGAAAACTGGTATTTACAAAACCTGTGCTGCTGTAAACTGTGAAAAATTTGGAAGTTTGACCCCCAATATCTCCGTAACTAGGGGGTTCCCAGGTATGGTCTACAACAAAAAAAAACGCAGTGGTGGGGAGAATAAGTGCTCTTCGTTTGCGTTAAGGCTACTTTTATACCCTTTATGTTTGTCTGAGAGAGATCTGGGCCCCGAGTCTGCTATTCAATAGTGTCAGAATGATCTATCACTGATCTCATAATTGTTGCTGTTGTCAAAATCAACAATTATTAGATCAATGATAGACCATTCTGACACTATTGAATAGCAGACTCGGGGCCCTGTATATGTGTCGCGCTACATAGCTTAGTTTCCTAGTTTAGCTTTTACATTATCGCCGCATAGCTGCGTGGCACTTAGTTATCTGGAAAGGCGGCCTAAACCGCATGGATACACGACTTAGTAGTATTACGTACGTACTACTGCGTTCACTGATGGTCGACTTTTCAGCTTTCTGTTCTGAGTAACGGTAGTCTCTATCTCGAAGAAGTGTTCCCGATAGATGAGCACTGATAGATCGTGTGCAGGTGCGGTGTGCGGTCGTTTTAAAAGAGATTTTCTTTGGATCCTTGTGATTGTAGCTGTGCCCCTGGTGGTTTGCAGCTACATTCGCCTTCGCCTCTTCGGAATTTAAACTTCAGGTTTGCAGAGGTGTATAAAAAAACAAATTTACTTAGCTTCGTAATACGTATATTTATGAGCCACATTCATCACAGTTTTCTTTATATTGTAAGATAAACTAACTATTTACAAGTTTGACACATGCAGTAACTTACTTCTAAGTGAATTAGTAAGACTATATAATATTGTTATTAATTAAGAAAATAAACGTTAACAATTAATAATAACAACAAAAAACATACATAAATATAAAGAAAAATTGTAACCCTGATACAGGATTTCAAATTCCATTTTACAAATTAATAAACTTGTTAAACGGTAGATACCTTTAACGAAAATAATTTACTTAATAAAACACGTCAAGACGTGATGTGTAAGTATGTAGATAATAAAATATCGTAAAACATGTTTCAGCAAATCAACACGGTTCGTATGGCTGATCAGTTAAACTATTCGCCAACATTGGCTAGTAACGTAGGCATTTCAGGAGATCCTATCTTTTTATGTTACTTTCAGTCTCACATTTCGTTCCTATATAATTATAGCTGTTATGTAAAAATCAACAGACGAATACGGGACAGAATTTGTTACAGTTATATACCTAAACGTAGGCCTAAAATAATCAAGAGATATCGAAATGCTTAAAATGCAGAGGAAGCAGGTAAAGAATATAAATAATAATATTCTTTAAAAAAATATAGAGCCAAAAACAATTGACTCAATATTTGTATACGTTGTGTTTTTGACGAAAAAACACAGTTGCCTTTTACGAGTGTATTTTAAATTATTCCAAATGAAATTCTTTGCAATACCCTCAGACCAAATAAAAGTAAAGACGGAACTCTGCGAACAGCAAAGTGAGGCCGGTCAAACTATGCCTCGCATACACGCACACACGTCTCAGACCAAATAAAAAGTTTAAGACCAAGGCGTAGTTTACGTGTGTGCGTGTATTGTGTATGTACACGGCGAGGCGTAGTTTGACCGGCCTCACTTTGCTGTTCGCAGAGTTCCGTCTTCACTTTTTATTTGGTCTGAGGCAATACCCTTATAATCTAATAAAAATGGCGTAGTAGGTAATTGTTGATCGACAACATTCATTAGGTCATTTTGTTTCTTTTATTATGAGAATTAACACACACAGTTATTTATGGAACGATATTAAATCGTTAATCTAAAAGTAGAACTTATTGAAGAACCTGTATTTATCTGTTATTTAGATGATTTGATGGAACGAAGACTAACTAGTAGGAACATAATGAATATTTTGAAAATTATATATCTTTAATCTAAGTTCAAATAGTAGTTAATATTCTAATTGGAGTAAACACTGATTTTATATATTATTATATAATAAGTTCCTAATAAGTATTTACATGATCTGGAAAATCGTTGGCACATCAATTTCGTTAGTATAGTAACTATTGACAATATTTCGAAGTAGAAATAAATAATTAGCACAAAAAGTGAGAAATTACGTAGGCCGTTTCATTGGGCCTTATTTAATTTCGCCCAGGGGTATAAGTATAATAAGTACCTAGTAGGTGTAATGAAATAAAGGTCACCACATTATTTATATACCAAAGTCTGTTACCTCACCCTCTGAAGAAAAAAAACACTGTGATTGATTACCATAACATGGTCGTATAATGTATCAAATGAAGTAGGTATATAATATACCTACATTATTTTATGGAAATCATAGTGATTTTAGGTGGTAATCAATTTAGTGCTTTGGTGGTGATACTTTAAGTATTAGGGTGTCTAATAGAAACAATATTTAACTTCTTGTCGTTTACTAGGATAACAAAATGTCAAATGGGTAATTTTCACTTTCAGTGAAAATCATCTACACCAATGTAATATTATAAAGAGGAAAGATTTGTTTGTTTGTTTGCAATACTACTGGACCGATTTGAAAAATTCTTTCACCGTTGGGAAGCTACACTATCCCCGGGTGACATATGGCTACCGCCGACCGTGATGTCTGCTAGTTTTTTTTTTTATAATCTGGCGTTTAGTTAGAACACTGGTAGTGTTCGCCAGATAATAAAAAAAAAAATCAAATTATCAATTTCTATTTGTGAGCCCAAGTCATCTATAGCTTCGAATAACGACGAATCGGAAGCGGATTGTGGGCACACAAACTAATTTATGTTCGACCCATATGCTAGGTGCTTGGCACCGAAAGTGATAAGAACCACTGCATTTAAGATCTTAAAAATGTAAAGGAACAAAACAATGTTGTTAAATCTTGCTTTCAGAAGTTCTGAACCTCAAACACAGTGCCTTATGTATTTTATCGACTCGTGACTTATTATAGTCTATAGTCTACACTGTTTGCTCAAAGCATTATTTTGCTTTGACAGTAACGCCTAAATGCTTATATCACAAACTTATGAAAAACAGTTGCGCTCAATGCTACTCTCACATAAAACTTATTACTTAGGTAGAGTACAAGTGTTACTTTCAGAGTCCCTGATCTGTTAGAAAACATTGCTTCACAGTAAACCCTAGGCTTTAAGCACAACACGCTTAGAAACGGTTACATGCTAAGTTTCGTGGTTTGTTTCTTTTAATTGCGTGTCAACTTGCATGGATTGCTCATAATCTGGTTAAAAATGAAATGGAATGATATTATCTTTGATCTAATGGAAAACATTACCTTCGCATAATTTACATTATAATCTTACTATATCATTTTACATCACAATAGTATGATTAATCATCATTAAGGATTTCTGTTTATGGAATCAATAATCGGCTGCTAGAATCATACTGTATTTGAACTGCGTTATAGTAATTTTTACAAATCGGTATGAATCATCGAATGTAACCTTTTATCCTAAGATTGCACGTATACCCACGTATATATATATACATTGTTATAAGTTCTAACAGACGCTTTGTCTTAACGATAAACTATCCTAGAGGAACTTCTTTGTGTCGTGCTTACATCAGTGCGTCTGTTTGTCGCATTGGCATCGTGTGCATGATGCGGCGCGCGTAGGGCCGGCGCGGAGTACCCGGCTTCGGCTGAGCCTCGACCTCACGCCGCACCCGGTCTATGATGTCAGCCACTAATTTCTCTTCCCTAGAACGTTTTTCTTGTATGTCTGCTTGATTCACTGTTGGTTCTGAAACCAAAATCAAATAAACAATGAATAAAAAGTAGGTACCATTAGGTTTAACTAGTACCTACGCTTTCCTCTTTAATAATAATCAATATTTAGGTATCTTTATAATCCAGTTGAGCGTAAAATGTTGTAATGGGATAGTAATTTACATTTTGCATCCTTTGTTATCGGTGTTTATATTCAACCAACTGCCTCGTTGCTCGAGTGGTCGCAAGCGCAAGTGCTGAGCATGAGATCCTAGATTCCGATTCATGGGTCGATCAAAGTGGGTTTTTCTATCAGGAGTTTCTCAGTCGCAGACGCAGTCTGGTCTTGTACCTGGTTGATGGTAATAGGCACTCGGCACTCCCCCTCCACCCCCTCTCACAGGTGTGATATTATATGTATAATTAGCCAAAACGAAGCATCAGCAGATAGTTACCTTTACGCTGGTAGGTCTTCTTAGTTTCTGTCACCTTCGACGTGTGTTTCACGACAGATGTTTGATAGTTTGGCACGCTCGACTTAGGTATCGCTAATTCTGGATCTGGTTCTTCCTTCACTTCCAGTATGACAGGCTGAAAATTTTCTATTGCTGAAGCATCTGCCTGCGTGGCTTGTGTATTAGTTAGTACTGGACTGGTGTCTGATAGTAATTCACTGTGTTTACTTGCTATGTGTCCGATATATCCTGAAAATGTTGATGAAATGCTGTAGCAAAGTAAATAGGTACTAGTTCAGGCTTAAAATACATTGGCCACTTTTGTTAGGCTTGACTAAATTTGGTATGAGGTGGTGTAACTTCCGCCATTTTTTTTTTTCAATGTAGCTGGGATCAATAAAACAAGTATTGTATGAGACGAAATATTAAAGTGTCACATTCACATTTCCGCAAAATAAGCTATGAAAGTTGTGATGATGGCGAAAATTGAAACTTTGATAGCACGTAGGAAACGTTGCGCCTTAGGTTTCCTCTTTGTACAATGCTATCAGTTTTATGTGTTATCCCTTTTGTTCTGTCACTTTTAAAAAACGATGCTAGGTACAGACGTGTACGTGTTTACAAGGGACAACCTCAAAGAGATATCACCAAATGCAAGGACTGACGCCTGCTGGGGCTGCGGCACTGTTCGAAAGAGCAACGGCCACGGAACACAAAGGGTGGGTTTGTCATTGTTCAATTCGTTTTTTTTTTATTCACACACTATAGTCTACATTTCTTTTTCATTTCTCCTTTTGCAGGTCTGCTGGCAGAAATTTCTTTAGAAATAAGCAGCACCTTTGTGCTCACATATTCTATTAAAATATTTCCCTGTGCTATTTACTGTGTGTACATAAATAGTAAAATAACTAAATAAAAGTCTGACACCCTCCCGCTCAGCCCAGAGTGGGAGGGGTCATTTCATGATTTATTGTTATTAAAAATGTATGCCCAAAAATCGTACAAAGGCGGACTTAATGCCGAGAAAAGATATTGTATACGTACATAAAATATCTAAAGTTTTGAAAGATAAGCAAGAAAAACTAAAAAAAACTTAATTTTGAGACGAAGCTGCCAACTTCTTGTGAATGTGTTCACGAGCTTCCATTTTGAAAGTTAACCGACTGTTTACCGTCCTGATATCCCGAGGGAGTTCATTCCAAAGGAATACCGCCTGGACAAAGATAGGGGATTTTATGAAGCCAGAGCGATGTAAAGGACAGCGTTAAAGTAAGACACGATAATAAGCGGAACGAAGAGTTTTACTGTATATAGTGCTTGAAAAAGAGAAGTCAGGTAAGAGGGCTACGCCCGTTGGGGCTGCGGGTACGCCCGTCGGGGCTGCGGGTATTTCGCAAGAGATAGCGCATTCTCGACATAAAGGGACATGGGAGAAGAAGAACAGAAGGAACATGGGTGGTTTTAGTCAGTAGAAAGTCTGACACTCCCTTTCGTTCTGTCAAAAGCGGGATTATTTGAGGATTTCCCACCGCCAAAAATAAAAACAGGGTTGTCAAAGCTCTCAACGCCCTGCGCTGCCGTATAGGTAACTACTTCAGCAGTGATCGATGTTCTGACACATGATCGTACTTGCGAAGACTGAAGACGAATCGAATGCAGTTATTAAGAAGTCGGTCAAGTTTATTGAGGAGATCTGGATTCAGGTCATAGTAGCATTAGTAGCACATATAATATCACCATAGTCAATAATGAGGAAGATTAGGTACTATACAAGCATTGCCTCAATGTGAGCGAGAAGTATATTTTTCAATCGATAGAGAAACCGCAACGTTCCGGTGAGTTTCTTGCTCACAATCGCAAGCTGCTTACGCCATTCAAGGCAAGTGTCAACATGCAAATCCAGATCCATGACGTCAGAGTTAAACAGGGTCACTGTGCCGTCAAAGGTAACCGGTGGCACCGTCAAACCATTCAGCCTCTTCAAGCTATGGGGGCTCCCTACAATGATGGACATTTGGCAGGGTTAACCGCCAAGGATAAGCCTTCAACACCTGCCTGACAGTAAAGCTGTAGGTCGTCAGCGTAAAGATGATATGAACAGTGAAGCTCGACAGTTATGAGATCTATAAAGATAGAGAACAAAAGTGGGGATAAAATGCCACCTTGGGGACGCCAGCATCTAAAACACACCAGCTTAAGTTAAAGTCACCAGCAAGAACTGACTGCTGACACCCCGAAGATAGGAAGAAAACCATACAAGAACCTCGTGAGAGACCATACGATAGGAAAGGAAGGAGTAAAGGACTTCCTGACTGACGGTATTTAAAGCATTAGAGAAATCGATTAACACCAAAACTGTAACTTTATTGTCTTCTATCCCTGCCTTATATCAATTGTCACTTTAAGTAGAGCGGAAACGGGATTGTACCCGACCCTGAACCCAGATTGAAAATGTTTTAAATCTAGTCACTAGTCTTAGTAGGTAATTATTAGAAGGTTTCTCGTATTTGTATGTAGGTATTAAAATACCTATTAGTTTATTTAATTCTATCTGTATATTTATGTATTAGTATGCACCAATTTATGTATTATGTTTACAAAATGGTATTATCCTTATTTTTATTGTTTTTGTACTCTACTACAGTGCTGTCCTTTTTAACCCAAAGGTTGACTGGTAGAGAATGCCTTGTGGCATTAAGTCCGCCTATGTACCACTCTTGTACATGAAGTTTAAATAAATAAATAAAGGTAAAAGTTAACATTATAGGAAATCGCAAGGAGCTGATCACCCGCTGTCATGATCATGTGTCGACTGATGTTATCGCAACCAACAGCTTTGGATTTAATGGAAAGGATCGATTCGATTACCATCAGAAAAGAATAAATAAATGCACAGTGTACAATAAGTCTGGGGTCGATCTACTTATCTCAACGATATTTTCAGTCACCTGGATAAATGACGCCCAGAATCGGGAGGTGTGACAGAATAAATGGGATACCCAGCAAATGGTGTATTCAGACGACTGATATGATGATTATAGTCTAGGTATGCCATTCTGTTTTTTTTTCTTTTAGTTACATTGCGCCTGCATTGTTGGGATAGTTCTTAGTGCAGCTGCTTGCCTAAACTAAAAGGAAAATAACTTCGTATCATATAGATCCTAACTTCCTACTGCTCATCTACTCGCACCCGAACTCGCATAAAGCTACGATAAGAATAGGGCAGGATATGCCACAATTGAACTTATCCCTAGTGTTCGATGAATTACTTCTAAGTGCCATAGGTACACAAATATGATTTGAAGATTCTTACCTTTTCTACTTTTGAAATAGCTATAACATTGTTCACATTGGAAAAGTGGCGAGGGGTTTGTCGGCTGCATCGCGTGCTGTTTGTACTTGTGCCTATACCAGTGCGTGCGGCTCGGCAACACCTCCCCACACATCTTACAGATCACTCGACCATCAGTCCTCAGGTAGTATTCCAATAGTTCGTGTCTCCCTCTAGATCCCTCTTTCCCTTCATCCTTACTCCCCTCTTGTTTAGTAGCCAGCTCTTGCATCTGCTCTGTTAGAAAATGGACTCCAGTATCCTTACTAAGCGCATCCTCAAACGATTCGCCAGTCGATGTTGCGGCTACATAGTTCGTTACAATCGGATCAGGGTTAGAAGAATTCAAATTGAGTGTTATGATAGAAATGCTGCCGTCTTCACCATCATCATCAAATGTGTAGTGGTACTCTGGAAATTCTAATGACAAATTAATGATTAGTACTTTAATTACTCCTTATTAGTTACATATACTAAAACGGGTAGTTATTAATTAAAGACACATTTATATTTTTATCGTTTTATTCGTAGTGTAGGTAAATGTTTTTCACAATAATTACTCAATACGTGTTGGTAAGATCCTTTCTTTATAATAATAACTACTATATTTTTGTTACAATAAAAATAAACTTTTGTCTCGTTCTCATCAATTTATTGTTAAAGCTTTGATGTTTGCAACGATAATTACATACCTACTATAGTAATCTATTAAAATTATCAGTTAGACTGTGGTAGTAATTTTGTTAATAGCTATTGTTAATATAGACTATCGAATATCTAACGCTCTTAAATCACTATATCATTATTAAAGATCGGATTATATGCAACTTAAAAACGTAAAAATATGCATTATAAATGCTCGAAATATATGCAATAACAAAATGTTGTTTTATATACTTAACTATGATGATTTTTATTCTTATTCCAGCACTGTTTGTGCTGGAATAAGAATAATTATCTGCACGGACTATCGTTTTTTTAAATAAAATATTTTTATGGGTTGAAATGAATCGTTCTACGTCCACTGAGTAGACTGAGGTCAATGAGCACTATTTGAATATAGACACTACTAAGCAGGTTTTTGAATCAGGTAGGTAAGTACCTATTAAGTAGTTACAATAAAGCTTAATTTTTATTTTTATTCACGGTTATTTTTGCAGCAGCAGTAACTTTCCTTAATAGTAATAATATGCAAATTGCATTTAATCCGGTCTCTAATCATTACAATATTGTAGGAGTAGTCGAAATAAAAAAAAACATATTTTAGTATGGCCCATCTTATAAACAAAAGATGTTATTACTGACGGTTTTTACAAAGTACAGAGATAATATTACCTTGCATCGATTTAAATAAATGATACTCTTGAACGACTAATTGGTAGCAATATCTCAAAATATTGAAACAAGAATTTGATAGAATAAGACAAGTAAACGTTAATAATATTGGAGGAAAAAATAAATGGTATTTCACTTTATATGTGAACGATAGTAAACTATTAATACTCGATACCAATAACTTGTCAAAGAGGACGTACTATCTAATGGCTTATTAATTCTCCGCCAGTCTGATAACAATAAAAAAAATACTGGCATCGAGTAAGAATCAATAGAATATAGAAAAAAATCAACACTTGCATATAATCATTGCACTGGACACGAACCTAAATAGTAAAAACTTTTCTTGCAATATTAGTTAATAATAAACATTTTTAAACTTCTAGACGATTTTTTTATATAACATAGTTTAATTAGCATATTATTGCTATTAGAAAGTAGGTGTACCTAACAATCACCACTCTGTAGGACCTATCATGGAGGTAGGCATATAATATTATATTTGAAGGTATAATTAAACTTTTACCAAAGAAAATTCTATAAGCAGTAAAGTTAGACGTAGATAAACAATCATTAGAAAGTATTTTACATACAATTACAAGTAACAGATATTTATATGTTTTTGTGCAAGTTAAATTCTCATTATTTTGTACAAGTAACAAATTATTTAATCGCCGATATTTAAATTTACCAATTAACGTAAACGCTTCCGTAATACTTTATTCATAAAGTAAAATATGTTTTGCGATGCATTTTATAAGTATTAATATTACGCTGCCTTGCAGCATGTGTTTATAAGTGAGAAAGTAAGAATTACAATAACTCAACAATGAACATGATCGCCAACTTAGTTAGCACTAATATCACAAAATAAAATACTACAAAAAAGATAAAAGATAGGCATAACACTTCACCACTCCAAAAATAATAAAGACAAAAATATTATAAGTATGTATGAAACAATTCTCCTCCAACTTGAGAAAGTCTACGGACTCAATAAGTAACAAAACATATAAGATAATAGAAAAGGAAGTGGTGAAAAATAAAAAAATAAAAGAAAATACAAACAAAAAATCTAATCCTTGTCAAAAAGATCAACGTTTCGCTACGTTGAGTTAGTTTGTGCGATTGACTGGCGCTGACGAACCTACTTAAATAAAAATCACACTGCAAATTGTTAATACCTTGTCGGCGACTATATATCCTAAATGTTTATGTAATACACAGTTAAACTATATACAAGAACGTGATCTAAAAAACCTTCTTATTCATTTAAACTTAACATACGTAGATGAAACTATATCCAAGTTGTGCGCTAAAATTTAAAATACAGAAACTCAATAACCGATTAATGCCTTAATTAGACACTGAATTAATACTATTATATTTTAGTATCCAAACAGTAAAAACATTAATCGATCTCATAAACTTTACTCTTCCACAACGTGAACTTACAATAACGTAGATTAGGCATAGACCGTTCCGAAATCGATCTAACGATATAAATGAACATCAGGCGTTACACTAACATACCTAACAAATATTATTTCCCTTAGCAATGGAAGAACTGCTGATTTTGTTTTAGTTCCTAGTAAACCCAGAACTTCTCCGCTATCCACTAAATATAATCTAAAAAGTGAAATAATAAGAGTTGGAAACTTTAGTAATATTAAAAATTATACAAAATGAATAAAAATTGCGCTATGGCACTATCAAGTTAAATGTTAACATATTTTGATATTTTCCCACTAAACTTCTCTTGTTAATAAAATAGATTCAATCAAATAGGTACACAAAGTACATACTCGTAACAGTAGGCTCACTATAAGGTAGACAAATATTTTTAATATAATCTATTTTATAAAAGTCTTTAGTAGATAGAAAAGGTTTTAATATTATAAAATATAACTATTAATGCTTGCGAGTGATATGATATTGTCGCAATATACTTATGTCATGGACCCCTGGCGCCATGTGCACCGCCTATGCGTGTGCCTGCGCAGCGCCCGGTCCGCGAGTTCCGATCACATACCGGTAATGTTGCATAGACAACATAAAAATAAGTTTTATTTGTAATACAGTCTTTGGTTGGTGTCTTGCGGTATCTCGAATAACTATAAGTATTTTTAAGCACTTTAGGCGACAACTCATTTAGTAATATAGTTTAATAAACTGCGTAAATGGAAGGCACATTTCAGACTTTTGTAGCACCTACAAATGCTATAATTTCAAAAACAAGTTAAATTCAACACGCAGTAACTGGCCTCAAATATTACATTGTATATTATTGTCTAATATTTGCACAACCATACTTTTAAACAAGATAACATAATGAGCTTTATTTTATGTAACAAACATTCGTTATAAATGCATAACAGTATTCCTGGAAATATTGTAATACGTACAATGTAAAAATATACATGAAAATTTAACTCCAAAAATAGAACGAATACTATAATCGAAACCTCGATATCTTGACGACCTACAAACTAGCCAAAGGAAAAGTTTACATGTTTACGTGGAATCAATAACAATCCAGCGCCAGGCCTTCCTCAGGCCTGCGCCGGGTCGGGTGAGGAGTGCGAGGGCGTGGAGCCACGAGGGGAGCCCGAGCCCATCGCCTCCAGCTTGATGCCGGGCGGCAGCTGGCCTTCCATCCCGGGTATCAAGAAGAATGCGTTGGGTGGATATACGCAGTCTTTTGGCACGTAACAGTCGTGCGTCGTTTTCATGTGGTTCTTCATTTTGTCAGGCCTAGAAAATTCTTTGCAACAGACGGGGCACGGAAATACTTTCCTTTGATGACCCTCGTGGTACAGGAAAGCGTGCCTCTGGAATGAATATTTGTTTTTAAAAGTTTTTTGAATGTTCTCTTTAGCGCACTCTGTGCACTGGTACACCCCCTCGCTGACCGAAGCGTATCTGAAGAGATTCAGGCCTCTTACAGACATCTCGGTGAGCTGCTCGGCGGGGTCATTGGATGCCGAGTTAGCTCTTCTCCTTATTCGTCTTCTGACAGCTGGCCTTTGCATTTGACTGCCGGTCTGTAGCGTGTTGTTATTTAACGAGTCATTTTGATACTCATTTGATGTAGAAGCTTGTGTTGCCGGATTAATGCGAATTTTTCCTGACCCATCATTTGTTGGCGACGATCGAGCATATTTCATGTCCTTATTTTCTGAATCAGGGCTACCACGTCCTGGAATAATAAGGTAAAGATTTATGAGTATTTATGAGTATATCTTTTTAATTTAACAGATAGCAACATTTATGGTGAATATTAAAAAAAACTGTATTAAAGGACAACACCATGATAAAAATTTAAGGCGAAGAAGAGAAATCTTATAAATTATTTGTTTCGAAATAATAATGAGCCTTTTGGCATTGTCCTTTATATACCTACCTAGGTTACTCTACTTACTGTAGTGATTATAAGCGCAAATAAATTTTGCAAAATAATTAAATCATGTGCACTAGGTGAATAAAATAAAAGGACAATAATAAAAAAGAAAAAAAAAACAAACTGAAAATATATTAACTTTATTTGTTCAAATTGAATGACGAAATTTTATTACACCATGATTAAAATGAAGACCACGATTCATGGAATCATTCCATGAACAAGTTTACGATATAATTTGAAATAGCTGCCGTTAAAAATTTAGAAGTATAGCACCAGTTTAGAACAGTTCTTAATGATCCACAATAATATTTAAGAGAATAAACTTGTCCATGAGATGCATTCAAAATAAAACATTTAAAACTAGAAAAAATGTGAAATAATATCAATTTTGGAATATATGTACTAAGTGTATATATATTAACCAAAATTTAAATCATCAGTCCTACAAATTAAAACTCACTAAGCAAATCAATAGATAACAGAAATAGTGTTCAATGATAATCTGATGTTTTGTGTAAAACATGAACTTGTAGCAAAGTCAAAACTGCTTATACTATTTTAAAATAACCATATAAATTAATAAATTAAAAATAATAACAAAAAAGAATAGATTTCACTATGATATAATAGGACTCAAGTGTTTGCATTTGGAACTATTTCGGCAAGTTTAGTAGTAGGTACATAATTATAAAAATAACACTTCAGTTAACTTACGCTCTTAAGATCACATAAGGTGGGTTGATAGTTGAAAAGTTACATTAATCTTACAGCAGTTGTCTGTGTCGTTTGTCACACACGAAAACTTATTTCGAACAAAATAGTTGCCAATATAATGTATGTGGACATACAGAAAGAATAAGCCGAAAGATACCATCATGTTTGGATAAAAAATATCAGGAACATGTTATTAGCCTCATTAATCAATATCTGGATAATATTGCATCAGAAATATCTAAGAGTATGGTATAAATAAAAAATAAAAAGCAACAATTTGTACTGGACCAACAAATCAATACTTTGTTCATTGCAGAGCATCAATTTGAGCAACATAGAAAGCATTAAACATAATCTAGCTCTAACCACACCATCTACAGACGCGAGAGTATCGTCATAGGATAACGTACCTGATCAGTCCTCTCGCCGTGACTAATGTAACATTCTATTCAGTGTCCCAATGTCACTCCGTCGTTAACAACACTATTTATTTCTATAATATTATAAATAACTTAACTTTTAGTCTACTCTTTACTAATAACCCGTGTTGTTACTTTGCTACTATTTAAATATAAAAAAATAATAAAATATTGTTGAAATCGTTAGTGTTCGTCATCGTTGCTGCGTAAATCACGGGTGACAGACTGTTAACACAAATAAATCATGTCACCAAGTTTAGTATAAATCAAAAGGCAAGACAAGACATTCAGTATTAAAATTAACTACAACAGCGTTTAGCGCCATACGATGTCCACGTGGAGGCACTAAAATAGGTACATGAACATTTTAACGATACCATTAAAGATAATAAATTCTAATAGACAATCAGATTGGCATAAAATCATAGACCTCGTCAATGTCACAATAAATAAAATAAAAGAGGTGAAACTTAAAATAACAATAGCGAATCAAAACAAAATAATAAGTAATAAGAATCATTAAAAATATTGGTTGTTTTGCTGTAACTTTTATTATTTTCTTTAAAGTTTCTAAAAATAGTAATTAACACCTTATTGTATACCATTGTATTTTGTTTCATTAACAAATATTCTATGTCGTGTAACTTTCATTTCTAAATTTATCTAAACATTACTCTTTGCATTTTTCTATTGTCTAAGTGCAAATAACAAAAAAAAATATGGATTTGCTGAACATTTGGCTAAGTTCTAGAATTAGTAATTATTATAATTGTCGTGTGAATTTTAATTAGGTAGTATATAATTTAAATATTTATCTGCTGTTTTTAATTAATATAACTTTGTGAGAGAAAGTTAACAACTTAACGATGTTGGTAATAGTTGAGGAATTGGTGTTCGTTATTTGATCCTACTGAAGATTATTCTTTTCGATAAACAAATAATATAGTAGGTAGGATAAATAGAAGAGAACAGTAAATAGATATAATTACGCCGTAGGTTTAATATAGAACCCTGTAGTTTAAAAATTAAAAATACTTCCCCAGATTTTGTAACCACTTGACCAATCCCTCAAAACCCTTAAGTACATATTTTTATTTATGAAACTATATATATTATATCGTTATTGTAAAATATTTTATGAGATGAAAATTATGATTATTTAATTTGAACCCAGATACGTTATAATATATGCCATTAATGTTTAACTATCTTTCAATAATTATTTGAAATTATTTTTGTAAATATTGCTTTAAGATTTCATAGTAAACTGTAGGTAGATATCCTTATTATTTTGTTTCAACCAGAAATTAATATAATAATATATAATTTTAACATTTGAATTGAACTACATAATTGCGAATGTTTCAAGTCCCATGATAACTTTGTCAACGGATAAATGTAACGATTGACTCTACATGTACTTACATACATGCTTTTTAAAACAACAATATCAACAAACAATATATAATAATGTATATTTTAGGGACATTCCATTTTATGTCACATCACATGTGACATTTCTTAAGTATAATTTAGCACCAATTATGATATAACATTAACAAATAATAAAATTATTTATTAGTGAGATGATAATTATTATAATAAATATACGGAGTTCAAATAAAAAAGAACATGAACTTTATCTGAATTCTGACTTACATCTGAAATATATACTTAATAAAATACGAAACAATACTATACTTTAAGTAACATTACAAAGAAAATGTTCAAGAAGAAGGTAATTAGGTACACACACAAAATGAACGGGTTAAGCTTAGGCACTGGCTAAATTGACTATCATACATAATGTAAGTGATTTGTTTAATCGTTCAATAATAGCCTCACCATTTTAAGTCTAATTTTCCTCTTTAAGTACCTATCAATGTTCAAGGTAAATTTCGTATAAAGATTTATGAAAGGTAGGTACAATAAATTCGTTTTTAAGAATTTCAACAGTCTTAATATTGATTATCAAGACCCGACGCGGCGACGCCTCGAAAATTACACGAATTTTATATTCATTTTGTAAATAACATTCACGAGTTGATCCGATTTCCAAACAAAATGGAAAACATGAGATGATATATTCTTAATTTTAATTACATCTTTTAATTTAACTACTTGGGCCTAAAAGGTTTCTAAACTCCTAAAGAAGCTTCTTAAAGTAGACATTGTAAACTCTGAATAATGAAAATAAATAATACATAACATTTTTGAAATTTCTTAATAGTCTAGTAGTCGATAAATATTAAACTTATTAATATACAATTAAAGGCACACTAATAGGCAAGCGTTCCCTGGACCTACGTTTAATATACCTATTGAAGAATTTGGTTTTGGGTCGACAATGTAATTACGTACCTATAAAGAGATACTACCCATATATAACTAAACTCATTTTATAGAATATTTATTTAAACAATTTCATTTTGTCGTTATAATTGAAATATGAAAACGTGTCGCTATCGTTACATGGAAGACTACTTTTGCCTCTAAATTTAACTAAGTAAATAATTTATAAGTACCATTCCTTACTTTATATTTAAGGCATTTTGTTTTCTACTAAAATAGAATTTACAAATCATCTCATGATTCCTGACATATAAACATCATTCAAAGCACCTTGCTAAGATCACTTTAACAACAACGCCTTGTTGTATCTTTTCAATATATACAATTTCAACGTCAACTTTTAAAATATATAATATGTTACATTTGTTATATATTTGTTTTAGATAGTAACTCAAATATGAATAAGGTAGATGTGTTTGTGATATGATTATAACACCGCGACTGCACCCATGGGCTTCGATAAAAGTTAACAATAAGCCTAGTGCACATGTAACTTAGTGTTCGGCACGCGCTCGGCTGCATTGAAGGCAAGCCGGACAATAGATGTCACCCGCGATCTAATAACCCATAATATATTAACTACAGTATTTGTTGTATTGTCTTTGACAAATAGATTTTTCTTCTATAGACATGCGTAAATAATTTAATAATTTAACAAAGTAATATAATCCTATTATATTATAATGTTAGGAATTTCATTTTTTTATTAAAATATCTAAAAGATTTGGGGCTCTGGTGACAATTCAGGAACTGAACTCTCTTTTAAATCTGTAGGCATTTTACAGTGACAGTCCCCGATACTGAGGCACCGTCTATTATAGATTTATTGTATTCTCTAGTGTATAATTTAAGCGATTTAAATAAGTAGATATTTGAATAGTACAATAACATTTACAACCAAATATTTCAACATTGATAAACTATTTTAAATTAATCTTAACAAATTCTACAAAATAAAATCATAGCCTGTGTTGAGTTTTACTTCGATGAAGTCAAATCGTCATCTACAACTAAGATCACTATTAAGGCAAGTTAAATGAAAATGCATTTTTCCGCTACTACTTACGCAATGGCATCTTGTTGAAGTCTTTTGATAAAGAGTTCGTTTAGCACTTTAGCCTCTCTTGATACTTATCTGAACAGATACCGACATGCCCACAACCTACATGTCACCTAGCACTACCCTCAATTTACCAAAAGGCTATGCCATTGCAATACTTCATAAATATATTAACTAAACTTAAACTAACTAATTCAGTTCAATGAGAATTGCATTTAATATTCAGCACATAAAAAAAAATTACACTACTTTTGAATTTACGATCACCATGAGTAGTTATTTTGTACCCTGAAAATGTTGTAACTAATAAAATTAAGTAACAAGTTAAGTGCAAAATAACAAGTAAATCATAGAAAATTTTATAAATCTCTTTGAAGTCAGCACTCTGAGAAACAAATGGAACAATATAAATAAATAAGTAGATAAATATTAACAACAAACGACTGGCGTCGTCTAATATCAACAAACTTATTGACATATGCATGAAACTTAGAGCTCGAACGCTTACTCAATACGCAGTCTACGCTTTATTAAACTATTAAAAATCCAAATTTTAAGTTAAATAACGTATAACATGAATAAATTCTACTCTGGCTAATCAGATCTCAATACATCTGCGACAAAGAGTACCTACTGAGTGTTGCCGACAACCTATTACTTCTGAATACATTAAGACTCCTGCTTCGCCATCTGCTCGTTCACATTCGGTTGATTTTTGTGAATGATCTTTAAGTGAGCGATCATATTATCTTTTCGAGTGAACTCTTTGAAACAAATGGGACATGGGAAAACTTTTACATCTTTCTTGTGAGACGTGACGTAGTGCCTACAGAAATTACTTATATGCGTGTACACTCTCGCGCATATTTTACATCTGAATACATTCTCTCCCTCCTTGATGCAATAATCTCTCACCGATTCGTTTGTCTCCTCGTGATAGTTACCCACACTACCCATGTTGGCCTTCCTTATAGGCGAGGGAAATATACGATGTTCCCAATTGGTCTGCGCTAAATCGGATACCTCGTTATTAGCCAAGTTGAGGTTATTTTGCTCTAATTCAGCCGCGAACAGCTGTGTAGCGAGAGCTGGCATCAGAACCGGGTCTGGGGGGAATTTGTCAAATGTATTCAGAGCAGGATTCAGACTCGACAGCCCGGAAAGCTGATTAAATAAGTTTCGAGCTCTAATTTTGGACATTTGGGGTAGCAATTTTTTACTATTCTTTGGTTTTAAGTTACGACCTAGTCTGTTTTTGTCTTCTGTGTCTTTAAGAGGACCGTCTTGCGAGTTGGAGTTCTCGCGGCTCCTGTCAGGATTGTATTTATATTCGATTGGTTCATTGTAACCGTCGCTAAGCTCAGCGCCGGGTTCTTGTTTAATAGATCCATTTTCTATTGAAAGTACAGGCCCGTTTGTTGAAAAGTTTTGTTGTATTTCTTCTTTTGGCGGTTTATCAGGATCTGAAAAGTTCGTTTCAGGTCTCAATTTATACGGAATTGATGAAATTATTCATTTCACTCGACATCGTCATTGGAAATATTTTAGTGAGACGCAACAAATATTTATTTAGGACGTTTTGTTTAAAACAATCATTTTAACTACGAACCTAGATGTATTTAAAAGTTTATTGTGAGTGGCAAGCCACCAGAATATTTCCAATTGCTTTATAACCAAGGAAAGCTATTGGGAATAAGCCTTGTTTGTGTTCCCTTTTCTTATTCGTAATAATAAAATATTTTTATTTTGAAGAAGTTTAAAAAGAAAGAAATTATCAATCAAACCATTAAGTACCACACCGAGTTTGCCCCTGGCCATTCCTCTAATAGCTCTCCCCAAAAGCAGAAAAGCAAGCAATAGTTAAAATTGTCGATTTATAGAAGAAAATAAGCATCTGTTACTCGTATACGTCAAAAAATTTCATAGATAATCACTTACCCCTTTTCAATAAAGTTTAAATATTATTAAATATAAGGTAGGTAATACACTTCACTTTTCACTTATCGTATCCTAACATCAAAGCTTATATCCCATTAGCTTTTCCCTTTTTAATCAAAATTTGACTATTCAGTTCAATGTTAGATGTTTGGAAAGGAAGATTAACACAGGTATTTACAATAGTAAGCGAGTATAAACAACAATGTCTTCGTTTTATTTACCTATGGCGCAACTTTTTATTTTTGTACAGTTCAAAATTCTATACAACAGGTAAAAGGTATTTGGATTTAGATTATGAACTAATTCATAAAATAAGATTATTATTTTATTATGAAGTGAATAGTTGAATAGTTTCTATTGACGACGTAGCTGCAATATTATAAAATTCTAATGGGGATATTCACATACCTGCAGACTCGGAGTCTTTGCCAGTCATCGGAGCTTCAGCCGATTGAGCGTCGTCGCCCTCGTCTATGAGTAGGGCTTCGCCAGCCTCCTCGCCCCCTGACGTTCCTCCATCGTCGGCGTTGAAGCTATCCATGGACATTTTGACTTCCAGCATTTCCGGTGAGCCTCTTATTAGTTGGTCGCCTGGTCTGTTTGATCCATGAGAGGCGGGCTCAGGAATAAACTCTCCGGGAGGACTGGCTGCTGTGTTTAGAGCGTCACTTGAACTCCCACTGAGTTTTCTCGGCCGACCTCGTTTTCTTTTCGGTTGCATCAATGCGTTACCCAATAAAGGCATTAATAAATTGGGAGGTGCCCCTCCACTGGGCATCCCGGATGCTGGCCGTTTCTGATGCATGTATGGATGTATTCTGTGAAGCTGAGGGGGAGGCGTGTGCGCATTCGACTGCTGCTGTATTAACGAGTTAGTTAAGGCTGGAATATCACACTTCTCCTCGTTTACTTCTGTAAGTCCTTTTATTCTCAAGCTCTCAGCTACTTTTAAGAAAGCTGTCAATCGTTCCTGGTCCACACTCACTTCTCCTCTGTACATAAAGTCGAGTAAACTCTTCATGTCGGAATACGGCACGTCCTTCAATATAACAATGGGATGTTTCTCTTGGTGATTAACGAAGAGGGCTTGAAAGTAAGGGCTACAAGCCGACAAGACCATCTTATGTGCTTTCAGCAACTGGCCATCAACAGCGAGAGTGACATCCGTGAATGTCTCCGCATGAAGTAGTTGATCAAAAACAGATAGCATATTGGATTGGTGGTTGTTCCACCGCAAACAAAACCTCTGCGTAGCCATTTTCGCTTTTGTATATTCTTCTTTGAAAGATATGATTTTCGCCAGTCCAGGCTTAAAATCTAATTTTACCAACAACTATTCAATCATGTATACATAAGTGTTCTCTCTTGTTCCATGAACAATACAACAAAACGTCAACAATAGATAATGTTTACTTTTTAAAAGCCATTTTCAATTTGTATGTTTCATAGTGCTTAGTGGTGTTTGTGTGCCGGGCGCAGGGGGACCTGAAATGGGATAACATTCAGTTTTAGAAACAATGTCTATAAGTATAACACTCGGATTGTCCTTTTAGTATGATACCTATGCAAAGCCACGCATTGACTTCTTTATAAGTAAAAAACAGAAAGTTGAGGATCGCCGTGATTTCTCTGCTCTCGTGTCTATTAGAAATAATTAGGTACACTGCTTGTGATTACTGATTACAGTATTTCTGCGCATTGAGCACACTTGCTTCTGTCACGCTATTATCCTCCTAGGTTATTCACGCAATATGTATTGCCGTGCCAAGCTACATAAGATCATATTGACAGTAACCTAAATAACTGTTTCTTTTATTAATAATTAAGTTAGTTTATGATTGGTAGGTATCGGTCTTGTTAGCATTCAGTTGTGACATGTTCGTTTTGTTAGTATGTAGGTACTGTAGGTAAGTATATAAGATTGATGCTGAACTAAAATACAACTTTTTCTTATACATGCCATTATGTTAGTTAGGTATGATTGATATATCTTTGACAGTTGTTGTGTTGAATCACAATAGTATAGAGGTCGCGTCCGACGACAGAACATTTTACAAGTATTTAAAAAGCAATATGCTAATCTAAAATATTCATACGCTCCATAAAAGTGAATGGTAAATGGTGTTGTTCACTTCCTGAGGGTGAAAAAAATACATAAATAGGTCCCAAGCAGTCTTGAAGTTGTGATGTGTCATTAAAAAGGTAAAACACCATTGCTTATTATTTAAAAGTTGTTAAATTGGTGAAAAACGCTTCCTAATTTACGTTGTTTAGTACCGTACCTATTTATCAAATCATTATTGCCTATTAATAATTCTAAAGTCATAAAATGTTACTAAATTACATTTTGCTATCATAGGGATACCAGATTCCACATGCACTATAGGTATTAGTTGACTGGGTTATGAACGAAACCAACAGCTACACAATTCAATCAAGGTTAAAAAAATCGAGGGCGTCTATAGTCTAGCGGCGGCGTGGGGACGTGGGGAGCCTGTGCATCGCGTCGGCGAGCGCACTGCAGTAACTTAGGAAACTGAATTGTAAGCTACCACCGCAGTCATGACAAACATCAAATTTATAATCATCGTGTCCGTAGCAAATCATGTTTTGTACAGCGTCAATCATTAGTATTTGCTTTAAAAATAATCCAGATTGGCGTGCACTCTAATCAGAATCCAGTTGGAACGGTCTCGAATTTATTGAAACGCTACAAAAACACGAACATTTGCTCCACATCCACAGGTGCTGACCACAAACGTTATCGCGGTATAAACGGGCGCTCGAATTATTACTACGCACCCAGTCGAGCGCGTTACATTACGTCATCACAATGGCATTATTACCTCCGATATCCACATAAATTCAACCGATACGTCGAGATAAGCACCGTTTGAGAATAATTATATCACTGCACTAACATAAGAGAACGTACCACACGTATCTGCACCACAATCAACTCGACCCTTTTATGGGAATGAGGATCAGCCCTTCCGCCATAGTCCGAGACCGCGTTTACGTCGCACCCCGCTCACCCGACGACTGACGGCCGCAGCCCGCAACCCCGCGCGACGAACACCGACTCGCTCCGCGCCCGCGACTCGAATATCTCTCACAAAAAATACGCCGTCATCATCGAAATGGCGGCAGCGGATATATTCAGCGCAGGGTGCACACTAAAATATTGATTTATTGAAATTTATTGATTTCGTCTCTCGCTAGGAACATACCCCCGTCAGGATGCTACGTTGGTTCATTGTTTAGTATAGTGCTTGTGACTTTAGCAAGTCTTTTCTGTTTATGTCCTAGGATAAATCAGTATCAAGATGTGTCCTAAAATTAAACCTTCGATGTGTCGCCGGCAGGTCAGAGCAGCAAAACAATACCGAAAGGTTCCATTCATCAGACAAGCCGTACCCACTTAGCAATAATAAAAAAATTAAACCTTCAAAACTCTCAAACGTAAAATCAATTCTAACTACTTATAGATATTTTTTATTATTCTGTAAAGGTAGAACTAGGTAATGCAGCACGAAGGTACTTCGAAACATACAGGAATAAACTGTGCAGTGTAAAATCACTAGAGCTAAACCCTCTCAGTTGAAGCCATTGTGAAATAAGGGCACATATTCATTGTCTACAAAGGAAATTATAATATGATATTGGTTATAATATGAATCATCATTATCAACCCACCTTTGCATAGATACATTCAAGGGATGAGTTTTCCACGTGAAAAACATCAATCCATTCGTGTTGTCGCCATGTCAGCAGTGTTCTCTGTCTCTCTCCCACACGGGCGGGGATGGATGGACGCCCTCTACGCGGCGAGTGCCGCCGATGTTGGCCGAATGCCGCCACTTTTCGCAACCGAACCAACCCGAGTCCGCACGGAAAATAGATCGCAGGGCGCACTTGTATTTTTTAAGTTTCAAATTCACTTGAACAAACACCAATGTTTTTGTTAATTTATTTGCAATAGGTCCAGGAAATACATCAGTTTGGTAAGATTGAGTTGACTACCACTTTATTTATTTTTAATAGTTTTTGAACAAAAATAGGAAGAATTTCAGGACATGAAAAAAATCCGCGCGCGATGTTACTCGGAAGTATTTTTAATAAAAATGGCCTGCCGCCTCGGCGGGAGGAGTGGCAATGGGCAATGAGGTCGGTACCCTCTCTCTGGCACCCGCGCGCGCCCCTCCCTGCCGCTACACTCCGGCACAGGGTTAGAAAGTTTCAAAAGTGAATCGTGGAAAACACGAACACCGACTCCTGAGTGCAATATACTACCAGCGAGCGAAGGATTACAGGAGCGAAGGAGTAATGGTCAAGCTGAATTATTTTCAAGTGAAGGAAATGATTGGGTGTAGGATTAACTAGTATTTTTTTATTGTGTATCCGTAAAACATATCCTATTCCTTTTAAATATGTAGTTTGCCGTTTCCTGATTATTGAAACATTTTAATATCGTTATCGAGGACACCCCCTTGGTGTGGACAGAGCCGACACCATGAGTTAGGTATACGCCCCGAACTGGTGCATATCAATCATTATCTAAATAAGTATTATTTCAAATGACATAATACCTCTATGTCAGGCAAATGAACTGACCTAAATCAGGATAGCCAAAAGTAATGCATTATTTATTTCCACCTCGCGTATCCATCGCTTCCACGTAACGTTGAACATTTTGATTCTATGATTTTTGGCGCCAACCCAGAATCTTTAGTATAAAAATACGAACGCAAGTGGTTTCCTGTGCACCCTTACCGGAGATATATTTTTGTGATGCCCCTTTTTCTTGTTGCTCTATGTTTATAGCAACAAGAAAAATATAACTTATAACGTTAACAAAAGTATTTGACTGGTAACATGGCTGTTACCGCTAATTTGTTTTATGACAGGTTTATTTTCAATTTTAAACCAACAATTTCTTTTAAAGTTTAAATCATAATCTTTATTCTTTAAAAAAGAAACCCACTTCATTGCATTTTTTTTATATTGGTGTTTATTTTCTATGAAGCTACAACTACAAGGTGAGATATCCAATTTACTAATTAATTAATTAATAAGTCAAGTACCCAATAATAAACTTTTACGAAACTGACCACCGTACAATACACATACAATTTATAACTTACTACTTAGAAGTTATAAAATTGTATTACGGTGCAGGGGCAGTTTTCCTTGTTCTTAGTGTAGGTACAATATTATGATAAGCCGATTTGAGAGAAAATAATTAGATAATCTCTCTTTTTAAATAATATAAGGCAAAACAGCAGGTAAAATGTATAGGGATAATGGGTATTTTTTTTACTTTGTATGTAGAACCATGAATTTTAACACCAAGTTACCCGAAACTGACAAATTTTCCTAATCAACCTTGAACCTGGCGATAAAGTTGAAAATCAATAGGTTAGATAACCAAAAAAAATCTAATTAGTCCGTCAGATAGATTTTCAAAAATGGGATACGTATTTTTTTTTATTCTCTATTATGATCAGTCAGAGCATTTTGTCTCTACAGCTCTCCTATGGTGTGATACAAACTGCTTGGCAATAATGGAATTAGAAATTATGTTTTTCGTACTCCTTCGCTTTTCTTTTCTGGTTATTTTCGTTGCGGGATCCAAGATACGAGTGATTACGTTAAGACGTTTGTTTCTGTGGAACTTCGTCGAGGTTCATTCTCTCAGCGCTTTTCTGTTGCTCAGCACTGTTAAATTTGGCTTTCAGGAGTAACAGTGGTTTCACGTTTTGACCCAAATAAAAGAAAACTACACACATCAAAAGTGTCTAGGGATCAACAATATTTTTGCAATAACTTTTCTCCTGATTGATATTAATTAAAATTTTCTTTAAGGATTCATCAAATAAAGTGTTTTCGTTTGTCACAGTAACGATAAACCAAGTCACCTTTGCATTAATAAAGAAATTTGCCATTTTCCTAATAAAGGGATTTTTGACATTTGAACCACTAACATTAAAGTTCGAAAAAAAGACTGAAATAACAGTTTTCTTTAAAATTTTATTAGGTAACTTAAACAATTAATAATCCGTGTTTCTACCGCGAACACTAACAACACAAGAACATCGGTTTGGCATACTCAAAATGAGTTCATCCAAATCACGCTGTGGAATGGCCGCCCATGTTCGTTGCAACAACAAAAAAAGGTCTTCTTGCGACTGGATACCCTCCATATTCGGCAGAGCTCTTCTCTGTAGCATATCCCATGCATGCTCAATCGGGTTCAAGTCTGGCGACTGAGCAGACCAGGGCAGGACATTGATGTTAGCTGCGGCGAGAGTCTGTCTTACAACTCTTGCGGTGTGCGGTCGTACATTATCATGCATTAACTGAAATAAGGGACCGATTTGCACTTGTAGAGGAACGATGACGTCTGATACAATCGTCTCAGCATAAATTTGAGCGTTGAGGTTGCCTCTGATCCAAATCAACTCAGTTCTTCCGCCGATCCAAATACCCGTCCATACCAAGATGGTTCCACCACTATAAGGATGGACTTCCTGGCAGGATTTTAATCGCTGTTGGCGTCCAGGGGTTCTCCAGTGTCGTATACGTCTTGTATCCGGTCTCATACCAAAACGAGACTCATCAGAAAAGCACACGAAACGCCATTGTTGTTCTGCCCAATTTCTGTGTTCAAGAGCCCATTGATATCGAATCCTACGATTGTGCATTGCTATAGGTGGTACCCGTAGCGGTCTTCGGGAATGAAGGTTCACTTCATGCAAGCGGTTTCTGACTGTTTGGTCGCTAATTAAGTTCCCTGAAGAGTGATGAAGCCTCACGGCTAACATCATGGCGGTTATTGTTGGAGCTCTTCGAGTTAAGATTTGAATGTATCGGTCTTGTCTCCGTGTGGTGCAGCGATACCGTCCTCCATGGCGCTCAGCCACGGTACCAGTGCTTCGGTAACGTGTCCAAAGTCGACTGATAACACTCTGACTTGTATTCAGAGCTAAAGCCACAGTACGTTGCCGGGAACCAGCTTCTATCATTCCCACGGCTCTGAGCATTTCTTCCCTGCTTAAATGACGTCGCCGCTCCATAATAACGTTGGTTTTAATCAGTAGTAGGGAAACAGTAGCACTAATAATGTCTTCAATGCGTTGTATGTTTTTATAGGGAAAATATTGACAGCTGATTTTCATCTTTTACTCGAATTTGATTCACAGTTCCTGATTCAAATTATGAAATGCACCAAAAAGGATCCATATAAATTTATAAAATCATAAATTTATTACAAAGCCACATCTCAATCTCAAGAAATCCGCATAAAAATGCTTGATCCCTAGACACTTTTGATGTGTGTATTTGGAATTGCGTACCAAATTTTTATTGAAATTAGTTTTATGAACTACTATCGGAAATCATAAACGAAATCATCCATTTTGAAAAGAATTGTTACCATTCTGCTGGTATATTACGCTATTGTGTCTGTTCAGTGTAGCGTTCTCACATTGGTTTACAGGGAGGATCACGTTCAGCAATGGATGTTTACGAGCTGATATTATAATTACTCAGTTCAATGACATTTCTGTGTTTTGTGATCATCTCTTAACAATGTCGTCAGTTTACGCAGTAACATAGCACTCTGTTGAGGATTCTGTATTAGCCATCTTTATTGATAAAAATAAGTACCTAAGTTTGAGCTCTTTTAACACATATTTACATCTCGATTTATTTCTATATACATAGGTGAGTTTTTTTTCTAAAAAATAAGAAGTCGCACCCTATCTTCCTAAAAACGTAATGTGTGTGTGTGCTACTAAATATATTAACAATTTACGAGTATAACAACGCTGTTTTTACGAAAAAAAACCTCATTTTATCTCCTGCACACATATAATAATATGTTATCATAAACATCCACAAGAATATTCCTAGAATCACATTTTAATAACATTTTGATTCACACGAGAATTTTATCTGAGTGAATTAGCGCACCTGCCGCTGTAAACTTGTATCGATTGGACGGAGCGAGAGCTATAATTCAGCAGTGACCTGACCTAGGTCATCGTGCCCGTGTCAGCTGAAGTCCTTACAGCCAGCTGACCCAGTTTTCAGGCGGCGCGGCTGATGCATAAAAGCTTGCCAACACACTTTCCCTCTAATAACAAACACGCCCTGAAATAAAGGTGGCACGTTTTGCCAGTCAAGCGTTCTCGGGGATGTCACAAATATTCTTCATGTATTCACGACTACCTACCCTGCTTCTTTACGAATTAATTGTAGATATTGGTAATTTATGTACTGCAATGACAGCAATGAAGATATTTAGTTTTCCGCGTTAGTTTGTCTGATAAATCGTTACATTTTGTTAAATCTGCTATAAGGCTAGATATGCATGGTTGACCGCAGTTTGATTTCAACTTGGAAAAGCAATGAATTTCGTTTGTTATTTAAAATATGCATCAAAAATATTTTTAGGTAACTTAATCAGTATCATAGTTTGGTATCCTAAAGGGGTATACTCGTACTCGTACTTTGAAATTACAACCAATTTTGTTTTTTAGTATGTTGTTAACTCAGACTTATTTGGTCTGAGGTTGTTAGCTGCAGTGTTTTAGATTAGAGATCGCTCTGTGGTTTCCCATTTGTGTAAATATTTGGAGTACGAGTATCGATATTACAATGCCCATGAGTGAAAACTGTTAAAATCTCGCCATGAAAACTTTTCGTCTGATGAACCCCAATTACTGCGTTTTTACAGCCACCATTCGGACACCAGCGTTAACGGTATAATAATATGTTCTATTTCCAAATAATAGTCTTTTCTCAACTTTGGGTGTTCGAGTGTCCAATGATTAAGCAGATTTTGCTGTAACGGCCCACGAAGAACGGTCGACGTTAACTGTTAAACTACGAGAGTGGTAAAAGCTGCGAACAATAAGAAATCCTTTGGCTTTCTAACAGAGACGTGTGTGCACATCGTGGACGACGGCAATCTCATTGACTATGGGATGGGATATCGTCTTTCATGAGCTATTCAAATGCATAGAAGCAAACTTGACAACTATCTATTTCTAGGTAACCTAAATTTCCCTGGGATTTATTGAATTAAGTATGTCTACATTTCTACGGAAACGAAGAAGGTTAACTTTTAGTTTGTTTTCAGGAAATAATTTTCTAAATATTCATTGAGATTGATACAATAACAGAATATTAACTATGCTAAGCCATCATCATTGTCTTGCCCTTATCCTAATTCATTTGGGGTCCGTCCGCATGTCTTCTTCTTTCAAATCCTCTCTATTAACTATACTTACATAATAATTATGGTTTCCTCGAAATAAAGAATTTAAAAAAGTAGCACTGGCATGAAAGAAAAGTTTGAATTGCAATGCAAGCTCATCAATGTGGACCGTTGTCTAGTTTTCAGTGAATCTTATCTCAAAAACAACGAACTACACTGCAATACATAACAGTTTCCTCCATAATATGAGTATTTATAACAGGTACCGTAACACCATCGTTTGAATTTCCTATCTGTTTTAAGTTGAACCTGTCTCGTCGGTTGATAGTCCGACCAAACCAATGCATTTTTGGTTTCCCAATATTATGATCGTGCATTATTAAGTAGGTGTAGGTAGAAGGGCCCGTCCTGCTAGAATCGGTGCGTCTAACGGTCGGGTTTCGGTTCAATGACTCGATTCGGACGCTCAATTTTCGCCGTGTACTGTTAGATATCTCATGGCGGCAACACTGCAGCGACCAGACGAATCTGTCTCGAGGCAGTGATGTGGATGTAGCGTGCGCCCTGCATATTTCATATAGATACACAATTTTCTTCAAACACTTGTCGCATGATCACAATTTAGACTCAAGATAATTTCCTATAAAGTATGAAAACTTTAGTAATACAGTTATAGTAAGGGGGTCGGTCAATTTTCGAGAAAGCTTTTCCGAATTCCGAAAGCTCCAGCAGAGAAACAGGCCATGAGTCATATGTCTTGATTTTTGTGAATAATTGCGTGCCAAACGAACTCACATATATTTCATGTACATACAGTATATTATTTAAAATATGTTCATGCAGGATCTAGATTAAAACGTTTACAATTTTACCTAACTTTGTGTAAAATTGCTTACTTTTTCTGTAATGTTTTTTTAACCCCACTGAGGTACCCACTATTACTAATACAATATTGTTTATTTTCCTGTAGGGAACTAAAGTCATTCTTAAAATAAAACATAAGTAGGTATATATACCTAAGTGAGTTATACCCGAAGTTCCGAGGACATTGTTATAAACCAATTCTTCGATAGAACATAATGGTTGTAAGGTTGTTACTCATCTTTGAAATCGATGAATTCTTGCCATGTGTCAACGGTACGAAGCAAGGGGAGCGGCTGGTTCCTGAGTGCCGACCAACTCCCATTTCCGAGAAGGGCTAGCTAGTGGGTGAGACAACACCCATACTTAACCTTCTTATTTCTCATGCAACTGTATCTTCGATCTCTCGTGCTTTGTGTCAAAATCATCTTCTATGTCATGTCATAAAACTAATGGAAATATTAGGGCTCATCAAGAAATAATTTCAGTGTCGTAATTACCTATGTATACCGGTTCTCTGGACAATTTACGGAACGCGAAACAATAAGTCATAATTATTGTAATGGGCACATTAATATATACCTAACGAAACGATTTCCTGTTTTAACGAGTACTTAATTATAATTTGCTAGTGAACATTAAAGTGTCACTTGCATTAGTAAGCCTTAATTTTGCTCAAATATAATGACCGATTCATAGATACTTGTCGAATTTATTGCCCAATTTTATCGAGTGTCAACATCGTGAATTCCGACATTATCATGATAAGCCATGTCTTCTCACAGTTTATCGGGCCGCAGTCGCACAATCAGGGACACCTGTCGGTGCGCATGCGCGATCTGACGGTACCCGTCCAATCTGATATTCTGTACTTAGGCCCATTTCTTATTCGATTCGACATTTTTTATGCTTTTCCTTTCATCTTTTCTACGAGTGTGAGCAAGACGACATCTCTGTGAAGTCGAATGGCCTATTCGAGTGTTTCAGAATAGGCAAGCGGTGCGAAGCATCAACAGCAGCCGTTAGCGAGCGATGTCCCGTTACCACGCGGCTCATCACTAATTCCATCTCACGAAAGCTCAAATTTTGGCGGTGAATCAATTAACCCTAAATAATATCCGGTACACGCAGCCGCCTTTGCCACGTTTTTGATGCTTTCAGTAAAGGGGTTAATTTATTTATTCATTTCGTTTTAGTGTTGCTTATCTTTTTCATGTACTGGCTGATCAAAAGTTCAAATAACAGGAAAATGTCGCCGAAACATGCTTTAGGGCTTATTAGGTACCCACCCACTAACTTGTAAGGAACTTATTGAACTAGCTAATAGTCTACATAACGGTGGTTATAAAACTTGTCAAATTTTCAACACCTTAAAATGTACATAGGCATAGGTATAAGATAATAACCATGCTTCATAATAAACTTAACCTAAAAATGTAATAAGTTGATAGAATCGTGATTTGGTACTCCGGTGACAAGAACGAGGTAAAATACTAAACATGACCAAACGTAGAAGAAGTGTACAAAAAAAATGTACTTTATGTGTAGGTTGATAGTGTTGGTACATGTTCGGAGGATAACGTGGAGAGGTAATCGGGCGCGTTGAGGTTGGGCGCGCAGCGAGCGTGTCGCGCGCAGTGGTGTGAACGCGGAGGCGCGCGCGCCCGAGTGGTTGGGATTGCGTAAGCGCAGCGCGCGGGGCCGATTTCTAGCGCGGCTCCCACGCGACAAGGTCAGCGCTTCGGAGGATTGCTCCCACTTGCCGCCGCCATCAATGTAAAAATATTACCGAGCCAATGTTTCAATGTTGTGTACACGCAAAGTTACCCTTGTTAATTATAATGGCGACCGGTGCTCCTGGGTTTTGTCTTATGTATAATGAAACTGGATTACTGGTAGAAGGCTGGATGATGTAGCCAGTTTATGGCAAATCACGGAGCTGCTATGAAAACATTTTTACGAGCACTGGATCCTTATATCAGATGATAACACAATTAATAATAAGTCAAACATTTCCTGAAATATTATGTCCACATATTAGGCAGGTAAATTACAAGATGAACTCATAATCAATATTTTTATAACCGGCACATTAGAGCTATCTACAACTAACTAACAAATAACACGAACACGATTACTTAACTAAGTAAGTAGGTAGGTATGTTTGGAAACTGTAAGTTCCTATAACTCACTAAGCTTGTGGGAGACTATACATTTATGATTACTTTTCACAATGTTTCATGATGTTGTAAAACCAGACAAGAGCGCCATTTCTCGAAGATTTTATATGACTTTCGCGCACATATGAATTTTCTTCGTGTCATTAAAAGCTGTAAGCGTAAGAAACTTTTATTTCTCTTGTAAACACCTGAGTATAGTTAAAGGCGAGCGCGCAATTTGGTTTTAGTATGTTTGGATTTTATCGTCATTTTACGATTCGGCGTTCCGATCAAAAAGCTGATCATAGCTGCACGGAGCGACTCACAAATGATCTCAGTTTCTAAGCTGTCGTAGTCATAGCTGTTAGTGTAGTGAACATGTAAATAGAGATTATCTGCGCCACCACCATCGCAACGTGAGACCTTGAGAGGCGACGCCGCCTACCTACCTCATTTGTTACGAGACTTCTCAACCCATGTATCACTAATTTTGCGCATCATTTGTAAAGACTCAACTTGTTCATCAAAATACATAACTGGTATTAACAATTTTGTTTTTGCAGTGCTGCAGTGTCTGTTCATGTTTGTGTCTCGAAAAATAGATCGATTGATGACGTGTCAAAATGGATTATTTTTCAAGCTCAAAAACAGTATTTTTTTTGTAATTAGAAAGGCAATACTTAGGTATAGTTGAGTTACCATGATTTATTATTATTACAAGGTACCTCTAGAAATGTTTTATTTTCCCGAAAACCTTTCAAAAATGCAAATTTCTTCAAAACACGCAAGAAAAATTTACAAAAAAGAAGAAGTTTGTATAATTAAATTCAAAGCTACGGCTACTTTAATATTAATACAGAACAATGTAAGATTGATGTTATCTTTGTAATTGCTTTTATTTTGATTGTTCTCATCTTAAACTTTACCTCAGAAAATTAAATTCAAAACTAACGCTCTGATGAATTGAACCGGGACTGCGTAGCGGTATAAAATGCGTTCACAGAGCCCCAGGCAGCAAAATAAATTAAAATTCATGAGACAGGCAAGTAAACGTTAGAAAAAGTAGGTACCTAACTTTTCGCATCTCCTATATACTTACCTAGAAGCTTTTAATTACCTATGTTGATCAAACTTTGTTTAGCAAGCATACATTAATACATTATCTCGTAGATAAGGATTGACCGACAATACCTAGAAACATACATAATTTTGAAGGAATGAATTATTTACTTGCTGATAACTTGGAAAAAAATTAAGTATAAAATATATCAAACAAACCAAAACAATATCGGCAAATTTCTTTATCATCAAACACAGCAATAGTTTTACATCGTCGATTTTCGTTTGTTCAATAATTATTGAAACGAATCTAAAAGCATTATTTCGCTGCTACGCGGCGTCTACGCCTCTACGCGCCTTCTACGCAGCTACACCGCATCTACGTCACTACGATGCTACGCGGATATCTACGATGCTACACTGCTACGTACCACATCTACGCTGCTACGCGGCTTCTACGCTGCTACGCGGCTTCTACGCTGCTACGCGGCTTCAAAGCTGCTACGCGGCTTCTACGCCACTACGCTGCGATGCGGCTTCTAAGCTGCTAAGCGGCTTTTACGTTTCTATGTATGCTACGTTTACGCTTCTACGCTTTGCTCAAGCTTACTATGGCGCTCAGGTCTCTCGTGTGAAGACACTAAACATCACAGTCGAAGAACTGTCGGTTAGGTGTTTCTATTGTCTAATACACGATCGGCTGGCTATCCATACATGAGTCATACATTTAGTCAAGTAAAGCTACACAGAGACTAAACATATTTTGCCAAAATACCTTTCTCTATTAATGGTATTATTTCTGAAATCTATCCTAGACACGAGTAGAACTTTTTGATAGGCGCCGCGTGCGACATAGTGCAGCGTGCGCGCACGTGAGAATGAGCGGAGTAAACAGTGCAGCAATACTAATCATACGCAAGTTAGAAAGAGACAGACGATGTGAAATCAGGGTGGTTCCACATGGGGTCAACGACCCACAAGCGACACGCGTATCGGTGATTTTATAATTTGGTTTTTGGGACGAAATTTCCGTCTTGATACCCGGAAGAGATTCACCTTTCAGGTACGTAGGTACCTAATGGAACTGATGTGTAAGGCTTATAGGATTCCTATTGTCATCAACATAGCTAAGACGTTTTACATAATACTCATTCTTTATCGGTTTTCTTTAGTCCGTAAAATAGTACCTATTTACATTGACCGTTTACTCTTTATCAATATTACAATCCGTTTACTATTAATTGAAAGTACGGTAATCAATTTGCATGTTGTCTTTCAAATAGGTATTTAATTAATGACCCGCTAGCTATTTTAATATAATGATGAAGTTAGGTTACAAGATAAGGAGTATTTATGTTAACTCTTGTTACTTTGACTTCTAAATCAGCAGTAAATGGTTCAGTTATAGCTGGTCTCGACATTATTGTGTTACATTACAACGTTTTAAAGTGAACTGTGTAGGTCTGTGTGGAATTGTAGAACGATTTCTGTCGCATGTCTGTGATCGATACTATTTTTCTCTTCGTCAGCTTTTTATTATATTGCGTGTCTCCAGTACATGACCACTGAACAGATTTGATTCTCAATGACACAAGCTCACGCTGTACAATGTTTTCATTGATTTAAAAAGTGATTGAGTAGTGTAATTTTCCCCAGCTTATTCAAAACGTGTTCTACATTCCAAAAGTCAAGAACCCAAAAGATGCAGTCTATATTGAGTTCTAAAATTAAGATTTAAATAATTCCTAAAAAAGCTATGGTTTTTCGCCGTCCAAACAAATAACTGTAAAGTCGTCCAAAAAGCGAAGCAAGCGAGAAGCTTAATACATATTTAAATAAGTTGCATAACAACGATTCTGTCACCGAATGCCGTCGCACCGACATCGACATACAGATCGGTTCGTTGCCATTGTATGATAATCGTGACCTTCACTGAATGGGCGTGTGTTTATTATCACCCCTAATATTTGAAGAAATATCTATTTCACGATCTAGACTGTCCTCTATGTAATCACAGTATGTAATCGTTGCTGAATATTTAAAACGTTCTGTCCCATAAAGTATGGTAAAACATTCGTATTTATATGTATAAATGTCCTATTTGCAAACAATGCTTCTGAATAAGTAAATAGGTACCTACTTTATTTAGATCCTAATATTGGAATCTAGTCGGCATTGAAAGAAGTGTTGAATGTCCCTCTGTGAAGGGTAGTGACCGTAAGGAAAGTAGCGTTGCGCGGACTCGCGGAGGCAGGCAAGCGTTGCGCAAGCCTTCTCCACGTGTAAACAGTTGGCTCCACCGCTCCACGGGCTCACGGGCCCATGGCTCGCTATACCTCCACGGCTCACGGAGCGCGGGTGAACGAGCCATCCGTGATATATCCCGACCAACTACTGCGTACACTTACGTAAAACACGTCATCTTAATTTGTGTGATCGACAAGTGGGACTTAATGACTCAAATAGAGAGGGATAGAGAAGATACGGCGGGTTTTAGCACCATCCAACATGATTCTGCGAAGTATCTACTTACCGTTTTTTTCTTTTTGAATGGTAACATTAAACATTCGTCAGAGACTAGAACCGCGTGGATTTGTTATTTAACATTATTCAACCTCATACAGCTAAACCCACTTATGTAAATATGAAGTAATCTGAATGGCTCTAAGTTTACCGAGGTGGCATTTTGACTCTATAAAATGCCCAAAATTCCGTGTTATATTGTATCGCATGACTTGCGTGAATTCCACCTTTCTCTGGTGTCCGCTCGTGGCCCCGATGGCCGGCGGCGGTTTGGGAGTCGCCTTGCGCAAACGCGTCCCACACGTGTGCATCCGAAAGGCGCACTCATCATTCTTTG
The DNA here is from genome assembly GCA_932274075.1 of Diarsia rubi. Classification (NCBI taxonomy): domain Eukaryota; kingdom Metazoa; phylum Arthropoda; class Insecta; order Lepidoptera; family Noctuidae; genus Diarsia; species Diarsia rubi. The sequence goes on from OW026414.1 coordinate 9,815,263, forward strand.
CACCGTTAGTTTTTCCTACTTCTCAGCAGGTATATTATAGCGATGCGCATATCGTAAAAGTAGGAATGTTTAATTAGAGAAAGGGCTTCGCGGTACTCGGACTGTTCGAGATGATTCGAAGGGAGCTAAAAAAAGGCCGCGATGAATGGGTCGATGCGATTGATCAGATAGAAGTCATGAGTGCGTATAGCAGGTAAGGTACCTCTACTTACCTTAGCAATGCTCAATAGACTTCGAGCGGGGTGACGTCAAGCGATCAACGAAAAGTCCCCCGGAGAGTTGCCCTCGCGACGGCGTTGCAGGCGAATCGGCGGCTGCGCAGGCGGTGATCGAGAGGCCCCGGCGGGTGCGCACCGCCCGCCGCGCCCTCTGCGCCTTGAGCGTGCGCCCCGCACCGCCCCCTCCCCCCGGCACCGCGCACCACCCCCGCCCCGCCGCGTCGCCTCCCTCACACACGAGCGCGCAGGAAAATTTTATAATAGGTACCATACTGTTGATGACACCGTCAACTCATGACAGATGACGTGGACGCGGCCAACGAGAAAATTGTTATTGGGCGCTGCAATAAATGTACACAGTGTCTACTTTGTACCATAGCTACAGTTGTATTATGGGTTTGGTGAACGTTGATCGGGTATTTCTTTTACATATAATTTAATATCAGAACATATAAAAACATCGAGGACTTCCTATCCAATCAGTAGTATCTAATAATTTGAATACGAACTATCTCAATAATCACCCCCAGCCAGAGGAAAAGTAATTGAATCTGAAGTAAATTAGTTACTTAGCTTCCTACCTATTTTTAGCTAACTCACCTAACTACGTAGCGGAATCTAGTGTTTGTTGTTTTTATTATTAAGCGTGATAGGTATGTATTTGTAAATCTAGACGTAAAGTTATCTGCCCATGCTACAATCGTTCATATAAACTTTACTACTTCTATCATTACATATGTAAGGAAATTGAAACATAAATGTTTGTACATTTTGCTTTCTCGCCCTTATCAACCGCAGAGGCATTGCTGCAGGAAAATCTACAGGTACCTACATAGGGAAGTAACATCTACCGGAAAAGACATCTCTCAGAAAAATATACAAGAAATATGCCTCACGCAACTCATCGATTTCCGTGTCTTACCTTATTAATTAACATTTTATTCTTAGTGAAATACCTCTAAATTATTATGATCATCAGAGGTAAATTATTAGACCTTAAGTGGTTCAGTAGAAGGAGCTAGTTCAGAAAGTTCTATTGTCTGATGTCTATGTTTAAAGAAATAAGCAGCAAAGAGAAACAATTTTCAAGTAGAATCAAATGATTGAGTCTGTCCGTGCGTCGTAGCGTCCCTCACGTGGGCACAACGAGTGTGCGATTCATTAAATGTGGCGCCATCGTTTGTACCAACGTTGGGGCCAATCGTTTGGCATTAGAGCATAGAAATCGTAGAACAAAGATCACGCAGGACGCGAGGGGCGAGCGTGTCCTACAATAATCAGAAGGTCATTGCAGGGTCTGCGCTGCGCCACTGCTCGCTCACGATAACCGCGTCCACTCTACTAACCTCATAGCACAAGTACCCGAGGCAAAAGGCACGTTTACTACTTATGTAAAACTAACATATTATCAGTGATTATATTGTATTCTTTAACTCTTAGTCTTTAGTTACAACAGCGTAGTCTAATAATAGGGTAAGTTTATGTGGGTCGGTACTTGAAGGTTCCATGAAAAAAACTGCTTGTTTTTATTTATACCCTAGACAAGAGCAAAAATAGATAAAATAAGTACCAATTACATTTTTTTTTTTAAACTTTTCCCCACACTAGGAATTTTGGTGCGATCACAAACATTTAAACTCACATACACAAATACCCAGACCCGAAACAACTATCTGTAGGTCATACAAATATTTGTTTCGTGAGGGAATCGAACCCGCGACACGCAGCGCAGCAGTCTATTGCTTGAGCAACTGCGCCAACCGTGCCGTCACTACTAATAAGTACAATGAAGTTGATCAATCTGAAGCAATGTGGTCTTGCTGTCAATTGCTGCCGTAGCTCCCAGCTGTCATATGTAATTGTTTGACAGTTGATATCATCAGTGGCCTGAAAATCTGAAAAGCACCCTTACCAACAGGATCGGTATCATTTAATCCAGTACCAACTAGATTGTGGAGGTCAGATAGGCAGTCGCTACAGTGTTTGGAAATGGCTTGACAGATGATGTGACGTTTTCTGACATTTTATTTCCACAAGTACTGTATGTTTTAATATTATGCCTTTTAATTTTTCCGATGATCCGTAGGTACGGTACCTTATAAAACTTTTTAACAAAAATTAAAACCGACTTTGACAAAAAATAAAACTCAAAAAAGTGAAAAATAAACTTTAGAACAAAAATTAGTTTCTGAAGTCGGTGACTTTTGTTTGTTTGATTTATTTTTTTTTGCCACCGCCTTCAGAAACAATTTTTTGTTCTAAAGTTTATTTTTCACTTTTTTATGTTTTATTTTTTGTCGAAGTCGGTTTTATTTTTTGTTAAAAAGTTTTTATTTTTCACTTTTTAGTGATTCACATGTGCTTACCCCTTCACAACGTACCGGCGTGATGTAATATTATGAACTGGTGTAAACAATAGACAGACATGGGATTTCAACAATCCCAATCCATTTGCTATCATTTAGACATCAATACGACCTCGCAAAGTTTTGTATTTATTACCCGACTGCGGCGAAGCCCAAAAGGAGGGTTATGTGTTTGGCGTGTATATATGTATGTAAGTATGTATGTAAGTATGTATGTATGTATGTATGTATGTATGTCCGTTTCTTTGTTCCCTCATAACTCCTAAACGGATGAAGGGATTTGAACGAAATATATGTCGTTAGATTCGTCTTGATGGCGCGAGTGTCACTGGCTACATTAAAATTAAAAAAATAAAGATAATTGCTGGTTTTGGGGGCCAAATCGAGGATCTGAAAAAAATTTAAAAAATCCATTACCATCGAGTAGGGTATCAAAATGAAGGGTTTTAAAAGGAGATTACAAAAATATATGACACCTATATGTTTAAAATAAATTCAAAGTCACAAATTCAATAAACAAACACAAAAGTTAAATCATCTGCGAAGTATTTTACGCGACCAACGAAAGAACAAACACTAAAGAACTAAAAAGTTAGAAATAAAAAAAGTAGTTAAAAAACTAAAAATTCCCGACTGAAAAGACTGAAAAGCAAAAAACAAGCACATTTTAAATTAAACAAAACTTGGAAACAGGCGGGGTTCATTTGAATATTAAATTATGAAATGAAAATAGAATGTATTTATTAGTAACAAAACAATAATCTGTAATCCCCGAAGTTTGCGAGGTCGTATTGATGTCGGTTACATAACATTCTACCAACAGATCAGCTTGTTAGAGAGAAAATACCAAAATCGCTGTACATTTTTCTGAGTTCTCTTGATTTCGCCAAGATTCCATCATCTGATCCCGACCTGGTGACTATGACACCAATAGGAAAGCATAGGTTTTCAAATAAAAGAAGAATTTTCCAAATCAGTTCGTAAACGACGGAGACGAAAAGATCGTTAATGTAGACAAACTAGTATTTTTTTTGAGTTTGGTTGATTTTTCAAATCGCTTGTCTGATTTCCAATAAAAAAATATGGGACCATTTGGGACAAAAACCCTATCCAACAAAAAAAGATTTTTTCAAATCGGTTGGCAAGCGACGGTGTTATGCCGGAACAAACATAAAAAAACCTCCGAACCTCATTCTTAGTGACCTTATTCTATATGGCGCTGAAACTCATTTTCCGGGTAACAGCATCTTACAAAAACAAGAAAATCCTTACGAATTTTCCTCGGTACCTACCTGAAACTATAACCGGAAATGAACATTTACGGTAGAAAGATTACGATTGGGGTCAGTAACGCTGCGACGTCAGGGGACGGGCGAGGGTACGTTTGATTGTGATGCAAATTCCCTGCTTCCGGCGAGGGGGGCTCGCAACAGGTGGGGGTCGAACCTACCGGCTGCGCAATCACTGCTGATCATGTCTAGATGCTCTCATAACGTAAAGTACTAACTGGGGAAGAAACCGCAGAAATCAATTCGTAGGGTTGCGTAGCAGTTTAGGAGTAGCATAACTGGGTTTCAATTTATGCTAGAGACGCGACTAACAAAAACAACTAGAGTAAAATAATAGGGATGTTTACTGACTTAAAAAAACATTGATTCTAATTAGTCCGTCTGTTAGATTATCGAAAAATATTGGATACGTATTTTTTAATCAATAAAAATTGACGAAGATAAAACGCGTCAAAGATTTGAGTGGGGGTTGGTGATGTCACCGTCACTGACAGCTAAAAAATTTCATACTAATGTCTTAGAGTATGTCGTCACAGACGATACAGTGAAAAACTATACTATACTATCCAAAACTCGTTTCAAAGCACTGTATCGTCTGCATTGTTCGTGTACGTGAAATAAAAAAATAAGTTTGCCAAGGTGGCATGCGACTACGACTGTCCTCTACAATTTATCAAATTATCTACTTACTAGAGGATTTTTCTTGTTTATTTCTTTTCTGCGTTTTTATTCGTAGTCGGGTTTTAGTTTTTAAACTTATTTTTTTATTTGAATTTTTTTTTGGTGTGTTACTCAATAAATACGGGATAATATGTTACTTTCATAATGTAATATTCTACTTAATTTTGGTTTGTTATTTACATAATACGAGTAAATAACCCAGACTAGACCACGAGTACTGTTTGACCGCAATCTAAACGTATATCTTGACTTGAACTATAATATAATATACATATTTGTATTGTACTCGCCAAGACCTTTCATTTGATACCAAGCATGTTATGATTATCTCAATTTAATTTTTTTCGACCTTAGAATTTGACATTTAAATTCCGTCTTAAAGAAATATTAAAATTTATATAGCCTATGTCACCCGCGTTATTCTTACGAATCTATTGACACCTCATTTATTAAAATACCGTCAGTAGTCTAGGCGCTACGGTGGAACATACAAACATACATACATACTTTTATGATATCGAATAGTAGATATTGTAAAAATAAATATTTGGCCAAAGAATAGGCCAGCCCTCTGGTCACGTGAAGAGTCGACCGACCGCTTGGCAAATTCCTTAAATATTAGGTGAGTACTCGGACCCCAAGGCTCCAGTGTTTCAACCCCAAACGGCTCAAACACATAACTGCCAATTAAGTTGTTATTTTTTTTAAGTGTTTTAGCCCGTTTTCAGTATGAATATTAATTGTACCTCTCGGTAAGTCTGTTTGTCAGAGTTTCGAGCCAGTGACTACCAGTAACGACTGTCATAATATACAAATGGCAGCCCGTAGGAGACGTTCGCGACTGCTGACCACGAGGTCCTGTGTTCGATTCCCAGACCGAGAAAATTGTTATTGGTTTCTTCTATCAGGAATTTCTCAACAGCAGCCACTAAGTAGAGCAGCGGTGGCCCAGTGGTGGCGGCCCCGACTTACGAACAGTAGGTTGTGGGTTCGAACCCAGGCAGGCACATTACTTTGTGTAATTTATTTCATCACCGCTGCTCTCAAAACGGTGAAGGAAAACACCGTGAGGAAACCGGCATGTCTAAGAACCAAAAAAATCGAAAACATGTGAAATCTATCAATACGCACTGGGCCGTGTGGTAGATTATAGCCCATTTCCTCTCAAAGAGAGGAGGCCTGTGTCCCAGCAGTGGGAACATTAATAGGCTCTTGATGATGAGCCACAGAGTTTGGATTTGTGCCCGGTTGAAGGCAATAGGCACACCCCCTATAGCGTGGGACTTAAATACCTTTAACTGGCGAAATGTGGGTGTATTACAGGCCCTATGTTATGTTATTATTTACTAGGTGTTGCCAGCGGCTTCACCCGCTACATCACGAAAATTATCCCACGGGAACATAAAATCGGGATAAAAATACACTATCCTATGTGTTAATCTAGGTTGTCAGCTAATTCCATACCAAAATTTATTGAAATCGCTCAAGCCGTTTAGACGTGAAGAAGTAACAAACACACACACTCACAAACTTTCGCCTTTAAGTATAATATAGTTTGATAGTGTGATTAGCCATAGGAAAGTAAAGAAATAAAATCTTCAGATGCTCTTTAAAACAATGATTTATTAATTGAATTACATAGTGTTAGCTGCTTGCTTTCAGTAGTAGACATAAACTGAGAAAATTAAATTGCATTACTGTTTCCTTATCTAAGTTGCGAGCTGTTACTGTCGTTAAAGGAAATATAATCACTTTGTAGCCAATTACTTTCTTCTTGCTGTTCGGAAACAAACGTGAGAAACTGTTAACTAAGTTTTTACTAGTGGACCTGGCAGACGTCGTCCTGCCCGGACAGCAGCGTCATTGAGCACCACCTACCGGGTCCAGTTGCAAATAACAAAAACCCCATTAACAAAATGATCCGCCTTAACATTTGGTTTGGATAGGTGAGCCCGTTCTTGAGTTATAAAATTACAACGAAAAGTGGCATTGATTTTTATATAAAGGGTGTAAAGGTACCCTTAACGCAAACGAAGGTCACTTGTTCTCCCCACCAGTGCGTTTTTTTTTTTGTTTTAGACCATACCTGGGAACCCCATAGTTACGGAGATATTGGGGGTCAAAGTTCAAAATTTTTCACAGCAGTTTTTGTAAATACTAGTTTTTCAGGTTATAACTTTGTTAGGTATTTGTGTATGTGAGTTTAAATGTTTGTGAACGCACCTACGATACAGGAGAAATTCCTAGTGTGGGGCAACGTTTTTTAAACAAAAAAAAAAAAACTTTACTTAAATTACCTCCATGACCCTTTTACAATTCAAAGCATCCATTAGTACAATGTTTTAAGAGTGCTACATTGAGTTTTGACGTAAAATGTGATTTTTACCCCAAAAAAAAAGTCGTTTGCCAGCAAAAAAATTTGCGTAGGGATACTTAGTTAGATGTACAGAATGCTTGGTTGAAGTATGTGTGAAGGGTTAATTTACACCCTGTATATTGCATATTTATTATTATTTAAGTGACCACTGTCATCGTCTTTCTGCCCATATCCCATGTCATTTGGGGTCGGTGCAACACGTTTTTACCTTCCATTCTGCGCTGTCAGTCGTCACGTGATCATTTTCCTTCATATCACTCCTCACACACTCCATCCATCTTTTCTTTAGTCTTCCATCCATCCACATTTATATTCATCACTTTTTTAGTCACATGCGATTCATCCCTCCTCATCACACCATGACCATGATGTCGATTCCCTTTTAACTTTTCTGTAGTTGGCGCAACTTTTAAACTTTCTCTAATTTATTCGTTCCTAACTTTATCCATTGGTCACACTCACACCACCTCAACATTCTCATCTCCGCAACGTGCAATCTTTTTTCATCCATCTTCTTTTCAAGTGACCACTGTAAATAGAACCAAGTAGGTAAGTTGTTTGTCTGTCTCATTGTTTTCCCGGGTCGAGTCAATAGGGATGTTGACTGACTTAAAGAAATATGATTCTAATTAGTCCGCCTGTTAGATTATCAAAAAATGTTGGATAATTATGTATTTTTTGATTTATTAAATCAATAAAAATTGACGAGATAAAACACGTCAAAGATTTGAGTGGGGGCTTGTGACGTCACTAACCGCTAAGAAATGTCATACTAATGTGTCAGAAAATGACGACACACGAGTTTTCAAAGCACTGTATCGTCTTCATTGTTTGTTTACGTGAAAAAATAAAAAACATGTATCCAATATTTTTTGAAAATCTATCTGACGGACTAATTAGTTTTTTTTGGTTAACTACCCTATTGTTATTGAGTTTTATGAGTAAGTTTTAAGTAGCAGCCGCGGTGTCTGGATGTGTTCCCGATTGATGGAAATAGAATCGCCTCCAATTACACTGTCTTAATCATATCTGGTGATATGTGGGAGTACCTGGTGCAAGCTATCAATAAGTCCACCTAATGACCTCTGCCTAACTCTTCTGGGATCACAGGTGTGATGTTATGTTACGTAGGTAGGTAGGCTAGTGGACAGCAATTATGTCTAAACTCAATTTCAGGTGTAATCGAAATGAGATATTTTTTCCTGAAAATTAAACTATGGACTTCATTTCAGTGGGTATTTGGAATACTGAGGACAGAACTGTTTAATAATTAATGTATTTAATGACATTCCTTTTCGTGCCATTATTTTCTCAAAACAGAAAAACTAGATAATGATCTGCTGTGGGTTACATTTCATGTGAATAGGTACCTATTCTTTTGCCGTTGACCAAGAAAATACGTTGCGCCCCACAAGGATATTTTAAGCTGCGATTTACGAGACCGGAACTCTAGATTTTAATAAATACTGTAGGAATGAGGGACGTTACAGACCGGCGGCCAACCGTGCGCGTACGCAGGGGGCGCCCACCCCGGCGCGCGGTCGTTCACCCGCGTCCCCCTCCCGCGCCCTCAATCACAGCCCTTTGTGAGCAAGTTGAGGGCTACTCGGTGAGGGCAAGGACTCCATTTCTTTGTTTTGAAATGCCTTCTAAGTTTAAGAGGGCTCGGTCGCAGGTACGTATGGATGGACTTACCGACTCGGACACAACTTTACTTATTTTTAACGGAGAAATGAGATTTGGTTCTTAAAGTTTGGGTCAGTGACATTGAGTAAACATCACGCCTGTAATCCACGAAGGGTTTGGCAGGGGTGTACATCCACATATCGCCAGTTATGTATAAATTAAAGAATTCGTATGTAACAGGGGGCGAGATGACATTGAATATGCTTTTCTTATTTTAGTTCCCTAGACCCGAGCATTTTGTTTTGATTTCTTATCGTTCGTTATCATGTAAATCCTGATCGTGAGGTACCGAAGTTAAATTATGTATTAGGCTTGAATTATATTATGGTTCACCATAAAAAAGACAACCCCCCAATTTTCAAATCAGAAAAGTTCTTGTAAGTACATGGATATTAGAAATCCATTTTAATAAAGGCTTAAAATATCGTTACTATGAACACGTCAGTGTTTCGAATGGGTTTGTGCCCAAAGCATGCTAATTTTAAAGCATGTTTTTAAATACCAAAGCAGGCTGTAAAATTAACCTAGTTCGAACTCATTGAAAAGACATTTTAACATGAAATATGTCGTAAAGTTGTTCATTTGTATTAGTCATAATTTGAAATAGTAATCTCGGTGTACGTGATAGAAAATGAGGTCTGAATATTAATCGGAATGCCTCAAGCGCCCTGTTACTTTAAAACTTGTTCGATAAATAATTAAAAACGTTTAGCTACTTTTAATTTTTTAAACAAGATTAAAACAGTTTTTCAAATCGTCTTCGAACATCTTTGATAGTTAAATTTGAAGATTTTCTGTGGAAAATGTTATGGCACTATGTCCGCCTGTGTGTATTTTTTTTTATTTTATTAATTTATTTTAAACCAATTTCTCGGTCCTGGCTGGAGAGCTGACACTCACTCAAGGCACCCAACACAAAATATTCCAGTTAAGCAGATGACAACCTCCTAGAGGTATACCTGCGACATGCCATATCTTCACAAAAAAAACAACCTTCGTGGACAGCAAAACAATCGTTTAAAATGATTTTAACCACGAAATACTGGTTAAAATTTACCATGCTCACACGTGGTTTCGTCCTGCTCGATGTAACGACAACAATTGTTCAAATTACGTCCATTTCCTTAATTAAATCATGGAGCAAAGCACCCTTCGCTTCCCTTAAAATGATTCCTGTGAGGGTACCAGAGCGTATGGAGCGACTCATTCTCCCATGGAGGCACCCTTCGATATTATACATGTTAAACGTTGTAACCGCGTGCTTCGGAACGACAAGTGCATCGGTATGTAAATTGGGTAGGGTATTTTATCTATATTAAAAATAATACCTAAATGATGATGTGTGTGTATTGTTCGTGAAAATAAAATGAATGAATGGCAATTATCGTTGGCTTTTAACGGTAAATGACACTTTCAACTAAAACCATTTTGTTTTATGTATGTACGCAATGATGCCTTAAAATTCGATAAATTTCATACCAGTGCTACATCTCCCAAGAAATCAAATTTAGAAATTCCAGACCTTAAAACAAAGAGCTCTCCCCAACGAAATCACTTAATCCAGACGAAAAGTACTTAAATACTAATAGACGGACAAAAAATAAAAATGCACCCTTCGACCGAATCGTCGGGTATATGGACAAATAATAAAAAACAAAACAGACTCACCCCACCCGCATGCCAGGACGCTGCACCCACTCCTCGTCGTGTCAAATTGAACTGAATTTACTGCATTACAATCCTAACACTTACCAGCACACTATACCCTAAACAAGCAATATTCAACCTTATAATAACACTAGTAATGTTGTTATTAAATAACTGAAAACGTGGAAATACGTTTCATGCGAGGGTGAACCATGAGGGAAGTTTGTTTCTATCAATGGTTTTATTATTTCAATCGTAACAGTTTAAAACAGGCAGTCACCGAAGCGGAAAATAGTTTTTATTCATTTAATTAATCTGCATTCGCATGCTTTTTGTGTCGGAATTAGAAAATATTTTACTATGAAAATGAATGTTTTATCCCGGAAACTAGCACTTCACTCGCGACTTCGTCTGCAAAAATTGTGATAGCTCGACTAATATGCACGATATAAATATAATTCGTAGCATATAGCACCCACAAATAATGTATCTAAAAGTAAAGATTATTTGGTAAATTATTACTGTGACTCTTAGGCTGTAAGATCTTCCTATAAAAAAATTTATTTCTGGCAAATAAACATTTTGATTTGATTTTGATTTGATTTATTGAGTTATTTCTAGACCCCAAAGCTTACAGGATAGTAAACTAAGATTAAAAAAAAAACAAAAGAACCCCTCACCATCTATTCGGCTTCCAGTCTAACCCGATAGGGATGAATACCAATATTTTACATGGAGCAATTGGGACATCGAAATATGAAAAATAAAGAAGTTTTAACTTTAATTTTTCACACGAGAAAATTGGAACACAACCTAGGTAAAAATACGATAAGTATGTGATAGATATTACTTAAATAAGTAACGGATGTCAATTTATTTTACATCCATCTTTGCCTCAGAACTTGCGGAACAAACTCGATTTCAATACGAATGGTCGTTTCGCCACAATACCAAATATGAAAAATAAAGAAGTTTTAACTTTAAATTTTCACACGAGAAAATTGGAACACAACCTAGGTAAAAATACGATAAGTATGTGATAGATATTACTTAAATAAGTAACGGATGTCAATTTATTTTACATCCATCTTTGCCTCAGAACTTGCGGAACAAACTCGATTTCAATACGAATGGTCGTTTCGCCACGTTTTTACTCTGAAATCAAATTGTGAAAATGTATAGTTAGCTAATTTTCGTCGCAGTTCCGGTTCGTTTAGGATCCATTTAAAATAAGTATTTTTAGACCTCTTTAGTATAAATGAATGAGACTGCGGGGGTCGTTTAGCGAAAAAGAGAAGTAAAAATAAAAATTACAATACCTACTACACGACTGTGACAAAACGTGCAGCCAGCAAGAAATAAATGCAGTTGATAGGCAAGTACCTACCTAAGTATACCTAGGTACCTACCTATTATTAGATCACCAATAGGTACCTACTCGTACATAGTAGGTATTTTAATTTTGCTATCAACTTTTTGGTTTGACATTAGAATACCATTCTATTTAACCATTGTTAGCCATGAGACTAAATATTGACCACTAAATTTCACGACAAACAGATTATATCGGGCTTTGCTAAGAACCTAGTTTGAGAACTTTGAAAGATTGCAGTTGGCACAGATTTCATGAGGACTTGGCGATGGCTTCAATTCCGTCTAATGTATTAAAACACCCACGAAGGAAGGTGTAAACAACAGCGAAGGATCTACGTTATTGTTTATTTTAAACACAACATAGAATCACGGCTCTAATCCCCAAAGGGTTATAGACAGAGGATTTCGCATTTCCAGTTCCACATTTTACCAAATTCTATTATTGGTAATCTACGTCGTACTACGTAAATAGGCTAAAATAAATAATAATTAAATTCAAGCACTATGAAGTGTCTGAATTTGATTCTATCGTAGTTTTGAATTTTCTACAATATTTTGAAAAGTATTTACCTACCTTATCTACCTATGACTGCTTAAAGATGAAACTTGAATAAAGCAGCTAGCAATTTTTTCCATTCAAAAAGTCTACGCGTTGATAGTGACCCATATTCCGCAGCGGCTTTTCATTCCACTTCAGGCTCGTAAACCTCCCTTTCATTACTCAGCGCGCGATATGAGCCTGATTGTTTATCGCTATTAATATTAAAATAAAACAAACACTCCCCCGCGGGGCCCGGTTTAATAACCTGTGGCTGAAGCCCCTCGGCCCTCGCCACTTATCGCAGGGGCTCCGTGTCAAACGACAAGTGCTCGTGGTTTCCTCACTTTACTAGTACTGTATAGTTTGCTGGATGTGACAGATAAAAACCAAAACTCACTATAGATACAATTTGAAAGCACTCCGAAATTCGACAGGCAATAATTTGAAATTATTTATGAAATTTCCGATTAAAACTTACTTACTTTTGACTTTTTTTTTTAACGTTCTTGTAAAATGGTAAATGCCTAGCCTAAGTAGTACCCTAAAACAAGGCGAAAGAATATTTAGATAAACATAATTTATAATCCGATTGCACAATTTTGGGATCTTCGAAAAGCTGTTTAAAATTCCTTTTTAAATATCATCGAAAACCAATCAGATCATGGCTCTTCCAGTGTAACTCGTTCTTGTAATGTGGTTTCCCGCGAGTTCAGTCACGACATGTCACGTGAGATCCTCTGGCATGGGGAGTGCGTTCATTCATAACTTTTATTTGCTCTAATGCCCGACATAACAATGAAACTAATTCTAAACATTGGTTTCAAAAATTCAAATCATGAACTGTGCAGGAAATATAAATTACGTTTTTGTGCCACGGACATATTTACGTGGCAACGGGCACAAATCTGGTATGTTATCGTGTTAAGCCACTTCCTGCTGGACTTCAACTAGCTCATCGCCTAATTATAATTTCAAGCGGATCTGTCAAACATAATTATGTGAAATTAGTTATAGTTTCTATAAATCAGCCGATACCGGTATCAGGTGCTTATAGTAAGTCTATACACCTAATGGATCGGGTTAAACAGACTCCATCCTTGAACATTTCACTAAATATACTTATATTTGTTATCCAGGTGCCTTAGACGATGTATGTACCTAACCGATACATAATTATACCAACTTATGACTCCCATTAGCCCCGTCCATTTCATGGCTCACCCAGGAATCAGAATTCAAATGAATACAAATCGTTTCTCAAAGGACAACTCCGATCAATTTACAACTATAATTATATCCTGCAGCTGCAGACATTTTGATAGAAATTTAAATCTAACGATCTACGGAAAGGACAGATGGTCCGAAGGACGGCTGTATCGACTAAATATAATATTTAATCAAACAAATAAAGTATTGCTATTATAAGCCCAAAAGACAGTCACTAAAAACAGACTAAGGCCGCGAAAAATAGCACCCTCGAAACTCATCTTTACATTTCTAAGAAAACAAAGTAGCGAAGACAAAAAGTTAAAAAGGCATGGATGATCATGAAAACTCTCCCACGAGATGAAGTCTCAGAGGGAAGGGGACGTAAAACATTCCTGGGAGCGGCGGGAGGTGGCCCACTTTTGTACTTTTTGCCGCCGTCCAGAGGGGGATGACCGACTCACTTTTTTGTTCCACTTTTATTTCTCTTATTTCGGACTTCGGAGGAACGCTGGTCAGTCCACGGCGGCGGCGCAATCGCTTATTATGTTCATTTGTTTTTGTTGCTACTTGCAACCACGTTTTGAGTGGCTGTTTCTAGCGTCATTATGAGAAATAAGTTGAAAGTTATTTTAATACTAAAATAAACTGCTCCTAAACTTAAACCTTCAGTAGATTTGCTACACACATTCGTTGCAAACACACTGAAAACCGTAAAACGTATGACAAACGGTACAGAAACATCCGTGCAGTTTCCGAACGTGAGCCCTTATTGATTTAGTTCCAGATATATACAGCGCAGTGTAGCGGTGTAGTGTCCTAACAATTAGCTGGCGGTGCATGATGCGGGCTCTATCGACACATCGGCGCGGGGGGATGGGTGGGCGAATGCGGCCCACCCCCGGCCAGGACTCCAGCTAGTTATCTGCGCCGATCGATAATAGCCATGGAAAACTACCTACATGAAAATCCATACCTAGATATACCACCTACGTAGATAGGTGGTAGCTGCTAACGGAAATATGGGAATAACGTTGCAGATTTTTTGCTGCATGTTTTGAATACATTTGTCGGTAGCTGCCATGCATGCGTTTCTTTTCAACTAACATCACGCCTGTAATCCTGGGTTGGACAGAGGTGTAATTGTTCACCTATATTTCGCAGGTTACGTTTAAGTCTTATGTAATGATTGCTATGAGGGGCGAGTCATAGTTCTTCTCACTACGCCATACTGTTACCAAAGCTCTTGGTTATAGAAAAACTTCTTGTGTAAATCTTTGTAGTTACAAGCAGCTCTAAATCTTATCTCGCTTCTTACTTACAATTATAGATGCAATACTGAGTGAGGATGGATCGATAAATGAATGGATAAAAGTTTGTTACTCTTTCACGGAGAAACTATTTAATATATTTAGAAAAAGAAAACTAGTTAAAAAACTGAAAAGCATAAAACAAGCACATTTTAAATTAAACAAAACTTGAAAGCAAGCGGGGTCCATTCTATTTTCATTTCAAATCCATTTCTTATCCGCGATATGACTCCCAAAATCCGCAATTTTTCTTTGTTTTGTAGCCACACTCGCGCCATCAAGACGAATCTAACGACGTATATTTTATTGTAATCCCTTTATCCGTTCAGGGGTTATGACGGAACAAAGAGACAGACATACATATATACATACATGCCAAACACATAACCCTCCTTTTGGGCTTCGCCCATTTCTTCCTAGTTAGTATAGAACAAAGTATTTTCCAATTACACCGAGTGGTTAGTTAGCCCGTCTGGTTCGAGATAGGGAGTTAGTCTGCGAATTCAATCATGGGAATTATTTATAGATGAATGAACAATGTATGCGGCTGCATTTATAGTTGTGGGCGTGGGTCAAACCTACAATAATCTACTGGGTAGATTCTACCCTCCAGTACGTAATATGCAGATGGATTTTTTTTTTTAAAACGTTGCCCCACACTAGGAATTTCTCCTGTATCGTGGATGCGTTCACAAACATTTAAACTCACATACACAAATACCCAGACCCGAAACAACTCCCTGTAGGCCATACAAATATTTGTTCCGTGCGGGGATCGAACCCGCGACACGTTGCGCAGCAGTCCATTGCCTGAGCCACTGCGCCAACCGTGTCGAGATGACGGAAGTATTATAGAAAACTAAGCTGCAGAATTTTAGAAAAAGAGCCTAACACCAAGTTGTGTACAGTCAGGAGCAACAATTTTATATACACTTGACAAGGGTAATCGCCGAGCCAGTTTTTCGTGAAATAACGATTGCAATTTTGAGATTTTCATGACGTAGGTACTTTATGGTAATTTGTGTACCAGAATTTCAGTTTCGTTACGTAACTATTAAAATGAAATCAATACAGTAGGTAAAAATTGCTTGTAAACGTTGTTAAGTGTATGTCATGTACCTACGGTCGAACAAGCTAATAAGTATACAGCCAGCTAATTTGCATTTACTTTTGAGATTATACAGATACATTTAAAGACTGATGCCAAACGATAGTGTTTGACATCAGTCGATTAGTGCGAAATGCTTTATAGAACAAAACTCTACCTGTATACTTATTAGCTTGGTCGACTGTACACGTTGGTGCTCGTCATTATACACATGTCATTGTAACTTTTTCGTAGCACACAAGCCATACATTGCCAGAATAACATGGCCTCGCTTTGCATAGATTCCCGTACAATGCAAAATATAATGCATAAACTGGTTTTATAAAGCTTGATTGGTCGTCGTGTGTACTATCGAGTTCACTGACGGTCTGCCACACTTTTCATCACCCTTATGCCCTAAGTAATAAGATTGGAAAGTGGGCTACCGTCAGTGATTTCAGTGATCGATAGATACGTATTTCCGAGGGTCGTAAGTAGGTATGTGATGGTAAATAAATGGCAAAAAAAAACTACCAAAATAAATTGAATTGCATTGAATTGAATGAAACAAATACACAGATTTGATTATTTTGTTTTATTTATTTGGGAAAACAAACAATTACACATACATAGAAAAATAGGATGCAGAAATAATACAAACCAATGTGAAATCAATCACGTTTTCCACAGAAACTTAATGAGACAATTGGTAAATTATAACAAGTTAGCGTAGTAAACAATAAAAAGAGAAACATAACATAAAAATAAACCACGTGTCATATCAACAAAGCAAATAAATAAACAAAGCAGTACATACAGTGTCACGTTAATTTTTAAAATTGTTAAGTAAACTGACTCGAAACTTTCTATGTGGTAAAGCAAATAGATCCGAACTACAGAAATTCTTATCAAAATTGACAGCTTTTTTGATTGATTAAGCTTAGTTGGTGGGTAAGTATATAAATGCTCTACCTATAACGTCTACGAATTTTGATCAATATGATTATAAACTGGCTTCCTAAAATTTTGTGTACAGGAGGAAGGGGAACAATACGAGTAGCAATGTAAAGAGTACATCATATACCATACACCACGTTTAGATCACATGGATTTTTTATCGGTAATTTAATGTGAAGAAACGGAAGATGTGGAGGGAGGCCTTTGCTCAGGAGTGGACAGAGCAGGCTAAAAAATATTAGGACCCCGGCACTGGGGGGTCAGAGTGATGTACTAAATACGTGGTAACCGGTTTAGCCTCGGGGTCCGTTACACCCTGTATATTCTTTTCTAATTCATACTGCTTAGTAAAAACTAAAAATGCTTTAATTGTTATCACCAAGTTGGAGAGCTAAGGGAAAATGTTGAGTATGAATGTAGATGGCTATAAGAGTAAGAAACGATGGATGGGCTGTGTGAAGGTTGATATGGCTAGAAAGGAGTTGACTGCTGAGATGACGAGAAATAGAGAAGTTTGGAAAAAGAAGAGATGTTGCGCCGACCTCAATTAAATTGGGATTTGGGCAGGAGAAGATAACTTTAGAAATACCTCGTAGAGTGCCACAGTGGAAAATCTCTTTTTATTACGATAACATACACAACACGCCTGTGACCCCCAAAGGGTTAGTCAGAGATGTACACCCACGTTTCGACAGTTAGGTTTAAGTACATATCATATAAGAGATGTCAGCAACATGGGAGGGGCCCGAAAGCCGACGCCCGTCGGGGCCGCGGGTTGTCCACAGGTTATCGCGGCCTCGACATAGAGGGCGAAGAAGGAACATGGGTGGTTTTTAGTCAGTAGAAGTCTGACACTCCCTTTCCCTCTGCCCAAGAGCGGAAGGGGTTATTCGATGATTCTACAACCGCCAAAAAAAAAAAAAGTAAGTACTTATCATATAATTTTGTCACCATAGTCAAATTTATAATAAAAACCTCATTAGCTTATTATGTTTGTTTATTTATGTACGAAGTACAAAATACACTTCAGTAGACTTAGACTTGTAGACTTTTCTTTAATTTTTCACGGTTATTAAACAAAAAAAAAAGGATAATATGTGGTTTCAATGAAGGTACTAGGTCAATTGAAATAAAATGTGGGGACTGAGGACCATATTTCTGTCACAAATCCAAAATACTTTGGACATGCATTAAGCACCTTCTACGGCCCTTGCTTTATAATTTGTCAAAATTATAGAAAGTAGGCAAACGTTATGAGATTATAAATAACTTTGTAAGTACCTATATTAACATAATAACATATTCTAGTGGCTGGTTCTCAACGACATGATCCCGTTCGTAAGGGCCTCACAGCCTCACCCACAACCAGCATTCGGAGTCCTCATTAACCTCAATGTTCTACCACCGGCGCTATGGATCCAATCAATATTGCAATAACATTGATGGTGCTATCTTTCGATATAATATCCAGTATAAGACGCAGCTTGATTACTTAAGCTTTTACCTGTTCATCAACTACACACACAAATATTTCTACAACCTAAATAATATAAAACAATCCCTAATAAGAGGAAATATTAAGTAACTTTTTGATTTTATCGGGCACTGTAGGTTTGAGACCTCTATCAGTATCGAACTTGAAATGATTTGGTAAAACCTGATGAAAGGAATTAAGTTTTAGTTAATTAAAAATGAGTAGGAAATGGCTTGCATAGACAGCATGGTAAGCGGTCACTAGCCCCTCCACAAACAACAGTGATAAGTGTGTAACGTGTCGGAGATGGTCATTTTGAAAGGTTGTGTCAGCTATGGGTGGGTGACGGTGGCCCGGCGCAGGCGCACACCTGTGCCGCTGAGCCGCGGACATTCTAGCCGCAGCAATAGCCGAACTTATCGCCAAGCTCTGACGCAATCCAAACAGGATCCACCTCCCAACAAAAAGTTCCACGGCCACTATTTCGAAACTCGTGCGCACCTAAATAGAGAAAGGCATCTATGTGCTTGTACATCATTTGTAGAGCCGCTAGTCGCAACCCACGGGGTACGGGGTGAATGCCCTTAACGTCCTCTGTCCTCCTCGAGCATAGCGCCCTCTCGTTCTGGCGTGCGAGAGTCCCTCTTCTTTCGACTTTGAAAAGAGGGCACGATGGTGTGGCCGCTGTGCGATTTGGAACTGATGGTCGTTGACTTTAGAGTCGTGATTGGTGCGTCGGGTTGGGTCTGTGTACAGTTAAGGGTGTGTGCGCACGCGCATTGCGTTTGTATTCAAATGAGGACAGTGCGTTCCGCGCCGGAGAGCACTATGATTGTACTTTTTAGTCCGTGAGCCGTAATCAGCTACAAGGAAATGGGCATCCTTAGGGGTGGCGCGCCGCTCGCCGCTCGGATCGTTCTATTGAGGACACGATCTTGTTAATGCGCGACAATTAGGTGCTCTGAGAACAGACACAATTTGTGTTAATGGCCGGGTGGTCGACCACTACCCACTATTAATACTTCGATAGATATGCGTAGATATCCCATATTGCCACAATATGACAAACGCTTTTTCACACAGACATTATTTTTTTTATTATACGATATCTAGCAAGGAATTAGACTTACACACAAAAATACATACCTAGCAAGATTTTTATACGAACCTGTTTTTCTTTGGTAAAAAAAATAAACAATATTCTAGCAATAGCTGCCAGCCATCGAACAATTTACAACTATCTATAGATTTTGAGGAAAAAATGAGGTTATAGGTCATTTTTTTCTACGTTAAACAATCATCATGGCTATTATCGCGATGGTCGGCTCAGCGGATATTATGGAAGTACATAATCATAGTAAAGATAGTTTTATCTTGCAATTAAATGTTTTATCTACAATCAAAATTTAACCGAAAACTATGTCCATCATCACTTTTGCAATTAGGTAATTAAAAATTACAGTTATCTAAAACTTGGCTGGTTGTAAAAGCGTAAGTTATCAGTTTATCACGACTGTACCGACTGTTATACTTGATTGTATATTGCATAAATAAATCTGTCTTTATCTCCTTAATATGTAAAATGACCTTCGAACGAGAAGATAAAAAACTATGTATCAACTGTTCTAAGGATTTGTATCGAAATATCTTTTTTCTGTTTTTATGAGACTTTTTTAAGAAACCACAGGTTCGTGTGAAGTGATTAAGTCAACAACAATAATTTATGTTTTACTTAATACTTATTGGTAGACGAGCTCGTTATGTACCAACTCCAAAAATAAAAAAGTCATGTATGTAAGTATAATATATACGTATCTTTTACGAAAATATTGAATCATCTATTACTACGTACCAAAAGAATTTAAAATCAGCTAACACTGTAAAATTCTTCCCCTTTGATCAGCGGAACTGCGCTATGACTCCGCATTTGCAAAGGGACAATTACGTTCAGGAAATAATAAGCGAACCTTGCGTTGATGAAGTCGTAATTAGTATGATAAAGATGGCTACTCGGTTAGTGAACACAGGTAGCGATCGCCAGTAGTACCTAGTCACCGGAGAGGCGACGTGGGCGGCTTCGGCCTTCACGTATCCTGCGAACTCTGATGTTTTCCAACTGGCCACAGTGCCAACATAATCGGCACCGTGTTTAAACATGCGAATATTACTCGTCAACGACAAATCTACACAGATAGAGTCACGACTTGGGGACTTGGGGAGTTTTTTTTACTTAAACGGCGAGATCAGATACGAAATTCGTAGTCACGTGTTTTTATTTTCATATTTATTATGAAAATAAAAACACGTGACTACGAATTTCGTATCTGATCTTTAAGGGGGGGACAAGCATAGTGTACTTTAAACTTAAAATTTGCTCTCTTTAAAAAGATGTATTTTCTTAGTTTTTTTATTATGAAAAGGGCATTTTTTAATTTTTAAGCACCCTAAAATAGGAGTTTCTGTAAAGCAAAGTTTTTGCTCTTACCTCGTGATTTCTGTTTCTTGTTTCACACACAATTCGTGCACCAACTACAACATAGAGTCATAGCTACGAAAATTTGGACGTCTCCGCTAACACGTCGGCAAACTTACCGAAACCTCAGTATTGAGGTGGATTCACACAACTTTTAAGTATTCCTTTGTGCGTGTCTATTCTTACGCCTACGATCCCATATAATTTATATTATTCATGTTCTTAACTACATTCAAAGTAAGCTTGAGTGCTGTCTCATTTGAATCTTTTATAATTCTTTGTAAAATCAGGTTTATTTAACGTTATAAATGTATTGTGAAAACTTTCAACCGTATTTTATGCATTACTATCTTTCCTATTTCAATCTCTGAGAACAACTGTGGACGAGCATTTCTACTCAGTTTTTGATGTACGGATTGTTTGACAATACAGTTAAGTATACAGAAGAATGTACCTACAAGTCGATCGAGTAGCAATGATTGATATCTCACGATAATCGCAGCGCTCGCTAGGACTGAATCTGTAGCCTCGATGATCTCGCTCATTCTCGACCTTGGCAGAACGGGTATTGTCACAATAACATAGAAATAGCAAATGTTGTAATATTTGAGACGTGTTAATTAAACAAAAAACATTTTTATTTCATTGATTGACGTTATCCTTGCCATTTATCTAATTTTACAAAGTTCATATTGAGGTTATCGACAGTTTACAAATAATTCTGAGTGCGGACCTCCCCTAATTCTACTCGAGCTATGAGTATGACATGCTTGACTCTTCGACCTTAGGCCAAATCACCCTTGTGATATGGTTCATGGGGCAAACACCACCATCGGTGAAGTGTGAGAAAAAATGAGGGAACCTTCGTTACTAAACCCTCCGTGATTCACAAGCGTGACGACTGTGTTTACGTGACGAGTTGAAAAAGCAGGTCGTTCATTCCGAAAGTCTTCATGACATGAAAGAGGAATGTGTGCGTGCATGCGTGTAAGAGGGTCCATTTGCAATAAAACCGCCCTTGCACGGCAAGTAAAGTCCACCACACAACTACACACATATATAGCTATGGTTGTATGACTTCGTCTTATTAGTTGAAACAAACTTGATCGCTCCTAGAAGTGCGATTTTAATTTAAACGATATTCTCGTAAAACCAGATTATATTAATATTTAACGGCAAAATTAATACAAAGCTCTGCCATATTCATGTACGATAGATGCAGAAGTAGTCGGTACACGTCGAAGGTTCTATAAACACGGTGTGACACGAGGTGCGTGCTCAGTGCGCGGGAGTGCCGCGGCAGGCCGTGGCCCTGAGGACGGGCACGCCTCCGTCACATCAACCATTTGATTATATGACGATTGTGGAATATAGCCGTGCATTACGTACAGTCATGACAATAGAACCTACTTCTGTATTGTATATCCTGAAATATTTGAAATAAAATAGGTTTGTGGATCGAATGATAAAAAATTCTAGCCCTAGGCATGTAGCTGCTCAGTGCTGCGCAGGAGTGCCACGCACAGCGGCAACGGACCGTGGCCCTGTCGACGACGACGTGCAGGAATTACACGCCTCCGTCACACTTCTGATTTTTTTCGATGCCGTTTGTGGAAAATGGCGTTGAATTAATAAAAACTTGCTATGACTTAGTTACCCTATTGGTTTTATTTGTTTCTGCACGTTTTAGCCTTCAGAGTAAAATCTTGTAAGAGACACACCGAACAAATTGTTCCACGGATTCTGTTCGAAAATGTTGTTCTTAGTTTCAAAGTAACTTCCATTCCAACCCACAACAGTAACAGTATATTTTCCATACTTATGTACTTACAGGAGTCCGTTACGCAGCCGTAGCTGGGAAAATATCCTACCGTTGATGAATAAGATTATTATTCAAAGATTACCCCTTTCTAACAGACAGAGGTACCGTTTGAAGTTAATTAATAACACAATGCTAAAGAATCGATTAATAAACTTGTGTAGATATATCCCGTTTCGCACTTTACGATGCGGCGGCATTTAAATGATGGATTTCATTTGCGCCCACGTCTCTCTAATGTTCGTAAGTCCCAAATAGTGGTACCGGTGTGGCTCACTAATAAAATATTTCTTTTTATGTCTTCCCCGACCAACAACACGTTTGTGGGCAGGCTCGGTTGCGCAAGCGACGCCGGTGCATTCCGTGTTTCCGTGGCTGTGTCCACGGCTCCGGGCCGGTCACCGCACCAAAACCTGTCAATACACACTTTGTAACTACGTAGGTACCTATTAGAATAGTCTAGTATTAGACGGCGAGCAGTAGGCTGCTAGCACTCTAGTTCAAGGCCAGTCTTTATGTCTTGTCATTTGATAACGACATAATTTATGTCTGACGTAGTAGTTAGTGCGATAACTGCCTACTGGTTTTGTAAAATTCGTCTGCAGGCTGCACCGGCTCCTTTCTCTAACGTTCAATGGTTTGTTGACAAAGCCTGCACAAGTGTACCTTCGTACTTAACAATTAGAAAGTCTATGTTCAACTGATTAAATAGTGTGAGTTTTAGGCACCGTGTTCTACAATAATATCAAGTTTGTCTGTCTCCGTCACCATGATGACTCAGTATGATGTGTCATTAGAACCCTATAGGATTGAACATCGACTCTATAACAATAAGTAAATGAAAATATATCTTGTTAACTTTATAAAGGCAAGTCTTTGTAACATCATTTTCTGTTGTCTAATATTTATATTATGTAACTTCCGCGTGGAATCTTTGTGCAGTAATCACCACGGAGAGCATGTTAGATTGTCAAAAACAACACGAAGCGCCCAGAGGGTGACATTGGGAGGAAATGGAATCGCACAATGATTAGCATAGATAGGTAATTCAACAGTTCAAGAAAATCTGAAGTAAGAAAGGCATTAGTCCCGCTAAGAAAGTTTCCACGAGAAAATAAAATGGGGTCCCGCTCTCAGTCACGTTGGTCGCCAGCTCTTCCCGTGGAAAAATACACCCATTACAGTAATCTGTGACATCCTGTGCTCACTGCAGTAGCAACAGTGCAATCATCACCTCGCTGCGACCTTCAAGATCACGTGTCTTAAGCCTATCATTGGTCCTAACCTATGTATTGGCAGTTCTGATACTCCATTCTTTGGCGGTAGAATTATTTGTAGTTCCTGTCGGGAAATACGGGTTTAATCTGCTTTTCTGTCATCTTAAACCTCCCTAATAACGAACTGTGTAAATATTGCTGAACTTAATTTTCTTTTTTGTTTCGATTCGAAACATGTAACCCTGCGTCAACAGATGATTGTCCCTGATGTAAATAAGCTAAGTACTGATAAGCACGAAAGGTGCTAAGGTGCTAAGTATGAACGAGCTGATGAGCTTGAGTGTGATTGGAATTGAATGCAAAGAAGAATGTGAAAATAAGGAGAAACCGAATCGAATTACGTGATATCTTTATTAGTTCTATAATCATCGGCTATTGTAATATTTGGAGCTTGTTCATTACGTTTTTAAATTGAGTCTCCTAAGACAGGTGTTTAGGTGGACTTTCCAACAATGTACCTGTTAGATCTATCTACATTAATATCAAGTTTTTTTTTGCTGTACACCGAGTAGCACCAGCACGTATAGCGGCCTTAATCAACACTACAGTGCTTTGTTGATTGGTTTCGTATATTTTGTACTACTTTCATTGACAGGCGCACCAATTGAAATATTCAGGAGACTAACCGGACGCTGTACACGTGTTTCACGCGATATATTTTTCCTCGTAAGTCTTCTAACAGTATATTATCTGAAATTCTATTCGAGGAAAAAGATAGAGCGTAGAGGAATTCTGTTCGACATAACAAAAACGGCAATACTACAACAAATAAAGTTATCTAAGCTTTTGTAACGTAATGTTTACTTTCAACTGCTTGAACGGTTAAAACACTGATGCTTAGTAAAACTTCTTCAAAGCAGTTTAGTTTTTAGTTACGTCGGTGTTATGTTAAATCTTAAAATTTAATGGATGTAGTAATCAAAAGAGAGATTAGGTATTAACTGTTAGTATCTAAGAGAAGATGTTACGTAAAGCCACGTCAAGTTAACCGCGTGACCTTTTGGAGCCTAAGCAGGTATTGACGTATTTTGGTAGTTCATCAAGTTGATGATGTTTTCTTTAATCGCGCCTGACAATCGACATCATTTCTGAGATGGTAGTGTAACGTCGGTGTATCGGCCTCGATTCACCCCACTGTCTCCGTAGTTTCCATTTGCAATAGCAAAAAGTTGTGAACGGTGGAGCGTCGTCGGGCGGGGCGACATCGAGTGCCATTACGGGCAGCCAGCGCGCGCAGGCACGGGCCTGAAGCCGACGCAGCGTCGCTCGCGCCGGGCCCGGCATGCGCGCGCAGGGGTGGGCAGGCCTGCGCTAACGGTGAGGTTTTAATGATACATTGTTGGTCGCAGACAGGGGAACGGTTCGCGATGTTGAGAAGTTCTTGCGCGCTGACTATGCCGACGCACTGCGCCCGCGCACACCGTTATCCTATTTCCTCTCCCTCCTTTATGTTCAACGCATTGTGATTGGCAGTATGTAGCTATCGCTACGGTTTACGGTAGTTCGTCAAAGAAGCGGTGTTAAAACGTAACTGCGTTGCATTTATGTGTTTGGCTAGATTTGTATGAATGAATGAATGACTGGATAATAAAGTAGCAGGCACTTCCGCCTTTCTTTTCGTATTTGCACTGGTATTCGTTTGCAGCATCACTTCAATTTTCTGGTTATTTTTATGTGGTAAACAACATGGCGTTCTATCCCTGTCTTAAAGCTCCAAGTACTATCCCTGGCACAAATGTTTTCAATGAATCAACATTCAGTAATAGATAGATACCGATCACAAATTGTGCGACCCGATCATTCCCCTTCGCATCCGGAACACCGCAGTCTACATCAAATCGGTCGGTCCAGCAGGCTGGGAAGCGGTAGGCCCTGACAACTTGAACCTATGACTATTAAACTCCCAGTTCAGTGTTCACACTACTGCTATAGATTACTTGATATGAAACAAAGAAAGTGTTAATACACAATACTGCCTAGTTTCTTTCAGGATTAAGGATCGTCGCTGGTTTTATCCCCCTGAACTCCTGAATCCCTGAATCCGAAACAGACACCTCGTCACTTTGCACATCACTGAAAAGAGAGCTATGTAGAATGATGGAACAGACATGAGTGAAATTGTTAACACCAAAGAATTCGCAGTGACAAAAATCCATTGGCTCAGTCGACAAATCGGCACTCCCAAGTATCACGTAGGTACATGAAGATAACGTATTCGTTTTCAGATAAAGATTACGAATGGGGGTATCGCTCCGAACACTGATAATCTTTGTTACAGGGATTCGCGATACGAAAGACGTGGACAAAAGTCCACTTCGATATCATGAGATCGGCAGAGATCGTTTTGTTCACATTTATACTCACGTTAGATACAAAACGTCATCAGTAGACAAAGAGATATCAGTTCTATAGTCATCTGAGGCAAACATTCAATCGACGAGCGATACCAGGAACTATAGAAAGTTCCTCTACCACTATTCATGTAAACTGCAATGAGAAGGATTAATGAAGCATTTAAGTACCTTGCTGTCGATTCCTACTATAGGTATGCAGGTGACCTAGTTTGGAGAGCTAACAGGGCTTTTAGTGCCAAACACGCGCTATCTGAAAAGAAAATCAACGTCATGTCCGTTTAACTTTTCCCGGCTTTTGCGTCACCAATTCACCATCATAGGGTGGTTTAGAAAAACAGCTTGTGTCGGTAAATCTAAATGGGTAATGTGTTTAATGACCTCTACCAAACGAGCGTAGATTATCCTTGTGGTGAGTGTGGTCAGTAACTGTACAGACTGCAGGGTCGGTTTCCTATAGAGTTTATAACGCAATACACCCGCGTGTAATGTATCCTCCCCGGCATGTCGGCGATGCTCAGTACCGCAAGCGATTGGGATGGACTGCGGCCAAACGGAAAATCCCTCGTTTGGCAGCCTGCACAGTTTGATGACAGTGTGTTAGCGACATAGTGCAGTTTATATCTATTATGGTCAACCTCGCCGAACTCGAGCTGACCGCTAAAAGGATATCTTCCCATCAAACGACGGACGTAACGATGCATGTCTCATACTTTTGATAACACCGCGAAGATTTCTAATTCAGCTTTTTAAAAGCCAACTAGTTTGTCTTCAAACGCTAGGCTTAACAGCTAAATAAATCAAAAGGTCTACGAATAGATGGTCATAAAGGTGGCCACAAAAGCCGGAGTTTTAGAGCCCTTCAGAAAGTGTGTCGACGGGGCGGGTCCCCCCGCGGCCCCGCACACCGTTGCACCCCCGCGCACACCCGGGCCTCGCTGGAAAACGTCCATGTATGCATTTTATAGTTTTCCGTTGAACTGTGAACATCATTATTGCGCAGGTACCTCACTGTAGGCAGGCGTCGTAAACACTGGGCAGCTAACAACGCAAACGTCGTATGTTCTTACAAGACAGATTGATACTAAGTTCTGCATTGTACTCGTATTCATAACATAGTGCTATCCTGTACCTCCGTTCGCCTTATTGACTTTCTTTTTATAACGCAGTAGCCGCAGTTCACACAGACCGTATTTTTAAAGTCAAATCGATTTACCTGAAACCAGGTCATTCTGCTTAGTTACAAGTAGACATGCGAAATGTAGTTCACTGAAAAGAAAAGAGAGATACAGCTCTTTTGATCAAAAGAGCTGTATCACTCTTTTAGCTCTTTAGCTCACCGAATAACTCTTTTAACTCTTGAGCTCAATTGATTTGATTTACTTGAGAGCTACAGATCAAATTGAGCCGCGCTACTTTACGCAAGTCAAACGAGACAACTAGCTCAGTGGCTCTATAAAATCTTTGAAGTTCTTTTTATTTAACTTAGTAGCGAGCTATAGATAAAATTAGATTCATTGGGTTGTTTTGTTCTTATTACAAATAAATAAAATTATTAAAGCCAATGATTTTCCTTCATACTTGAACAGATTTAGAACTGTCAATCTAGATGAATAAATATTTGAAAAGCTAATTAATTGACAGTATAATGTAATGAATGGACGTATATAATTTAGATTGGCGTATTTAAAAATCAGCGGTTTTTTACAATAATTGTGCATGAACAACGGGCCGCTGTCGGCGTTTCGTCGGTATCACTATATCACTCGTAACTCGCAAAGCCACAGAGTAGAGTCAATGAGCCGCTGAGCTAAATGAACTAGTGAGCTATTCCGTGAACGACTGAGCGACTGAGAGCTAGATTGTAATTAAAGAGCTAGTTCAATTTTATCTCTCATTCGCGAGCTACCCATGTCTAGTTACAAGTATTTTTTTTTTTTTAACTTTGCCCCACACTAAATTACAGAGTATCTGTGGATCAATCCGATTTAAACTTGTATATAACTTAAAATATACGTAATAAGTTGGAAGTATGTAGCCTGTACTAATCGTATCCTATACGCATAATCATAACACATGTAATAACAGAATGGGTAAGCAGAGTGACATCTTCACACGGACATGACTGACATCGCCCGTGAGTGTCAACAATAACGACTCTTGTGATTGGGGGCGTACCTAGCACTATTTAGAATTATATGTTACCCTAGCAGTACGTACAGTCGAACAAGCTAATAAGAATACAGCCAGCTAACTTATATTTTACTTTTAAGATTATACAGATACATTTAGAGACTGATGCCAAACGATACAGTGTTTGACATCAGTCGTTTAATGCGAAACGCTTTATAAAACAAAATTGCAATCAATATTTTTCGTGTAATAGAATTATAAAAAACTCTACCTGTATATAACTTATTAGCTTGTTCGACTGTACCATCATGAGAACTTCTTTTACTGAAAACTTCATATGAATAATGCATTCAACCAATAAACTTATGTGTTACAAGCAATGTAAACAAATCGGGTAGAGGTAATAATGTGAAAATGAGTATTTTCATGAAACTCGTAGCTGTTTTCGTAGCACTACGAAATATGTAGAGGTGCCTCCGCCCACTTATCGTCATTATAATAATGTGACTGTGACACTTAGTGTTTTATTAGTTGACATAAGTCTTTGCATAATATTTGCATCATGATTTTATAACAATAACAATTTGTTATTCATTCGATATCTAGTATATTTTAATTGAAAACGTTCAGCGACAAAAAAGGGCTAACAGCCTTGCCAGCCACGAGTGTTGTTATACACACTGGAGTTCACTCCCTTTATAAAGGTAGGTACGTAAGTACCTACCTTTATGGTTGTGTAAACAACCAGTCAATAATACATAAACGATTAGAAACATTCCTCATATAAAGTTAGTTTCCAAGTGAATGCATTAAAGCTCAGTAGTTCACATACCTTTAAAAGCCTGTACTTACAATTTCAACCAATAAGTCACAGTTAGAGTTCATTGGAATTAATACCCCGAGCGACGGAGGGCAGTGCTTGCCATTGGAAGCACGAGGGGGCAAGAGGAGGGGAGGGGAGGTACAAGAGGGAAGAGAGAGGGGGGTAGTTGCGCAACGCATTACAATAACGCGACGGTACGTGCCTGTGCGCCCGCGCAGCCCGCCGCCGGGGTCACACGACGGCGATTCGGGGAACCTCGTGCTCCAACTTACACCTCGCTAGGGTTGCTAATCAAAATGGATGTGATCACGCGACGAGACTCACAGACTCGCTAACAACGCATAACTAGCTGTAGTTGCAATTACAGCGTTCTGGCAGCTTTTATGATTCGTGAAATAACGTCAATTTTAACTGCGGCGTGATTTTATCAATGCTTCACACCTTTCCTTCACAATGAAGATAAAGATGTACCCACCGTTACACACTAACATTCATTAAACAATGTAAACAATTAGGAATACATAATGACATTGTATTACACTCTGACATTGTCCTTAATCCGTGCGTCATTGTTGCAGCCCTATGTAACGATATGCACAGATTGCACAGCATTAATCAAGCGAGAGTAAATCACATCATACAATACTAGTCCTTATCAGTAACACGCGTGATTCAGGATCCGGGAGTCATGTGTGCGGTGACCTTAAGTTCAACTAGTTATCTATGGAGGGACTCGTATTTCGCATTTTACAGAATTTTGTATGACGGTTGTTACTTTTGGTAAATATACATATAATAGGATGACATGAATTTAATTATTGAATCATACAGAATACTTAAAATGTATTGGATTCGTCCGGTTTTGACCTGTTTATTTGCAATTTCCAATGATGGTGTTATGATTTTGACATATTTATTTGTTTATATTTGAATATTGAGATAATTTATAATGAATTAATGACGCGGTACCTATGTCATCAATTCATCATAAATTATCTTTATTAAAATTCTTGAATACATGTAGAAGTACAAAGACTTAAATAAATTAAGTACGCAGTATATTTTTGTAGAGTTCAATTTTGACCCATAACATTTCATACCTTCGTGGTTTGGTATTCCATTCAGAATAATAATGAGAATTTCAGAGAATGGACAAACGACAACATAATAAAATTGTGTATTAAATCGTGTGCCTTAGCTTTGAGCAGCGCGGTTTGAACACGACCTTATTATATGCGAATTCAGAGTTTAATTGAAACTAAGTAATGGAAATTTATTAAGGGCATAGTTAAGGTGTACATATTATTTACCGATATATCATGTCACGAGCATTACCCTAGTCATTTTTTTGTGAGACATCAACGAGCGTATAGAAAACTAAGCCACAATCGTTGAACTAGTC
The DNA here is from genome assembly GCA_932274075.1 of Diarsia rubi. NCBI lineage: Eukaryota > Metazoa > Arthropoda > Insecta > Lepidoptera > Noctuidae > Diarsia > Diarsia rubi. The sequence continues at coordinate 9,845,754 of OW026414.1, forward strand.
TAGCCGAAGTGGAGTCTGCCGGAGTAAATCAACGTAACATCTTATTTCTGGCCAGACAGGCTGTTCGAATAAGGAATCATTTACCTAAGATTGAGACGCGTGCTATATTTAGTCTGTCGCGGTCGTTGGGTGCCAAAACGTTTTAGTCATGTAATAGAGAAGCAGCCAGTGTCCCAGCTGTCCACGCAAGGATGCGCGGGCGACGCGCGTTTCATTTAGAAAGTGGCACGTGTCGGGGTTGTTCACCCTACGCGATCCGGGTCAGGCGCCGCGCTCCTCAGCCCCCCCCCCCTCCCCACGGCACCGCGCGCCCCCGCCCGCGCCCGCACCGTACGTTTAGCTACACAGTACGTACTTCACGTGATGTAAGTGTACTAGTCCTTGATAAGGGAACTTCATTGACACCATAATCCAGAACCGGGTCAGCGGATAAGGCGCACCCACCGGCGCAGGCGCAGGACCACGCGGACTAGGCGCGCACCACCGCGTGCGTGCGCGAAAATAGGTATTAGTAAGCTAACACATGCTAGAGACGCGTAAATTACTACATTGCTTACATACAATGTGGCAAACTAAATTAATTACTTTAAATTCAGTTACCACGTTTCGATAAATTAAAAGAAAACTCATTTATTTAAATATCCAACTAGTACTTTATTGATGTAAAAAGTCTTACAAAACTATTAATAAATATATATTTTTAATAAATAATATGCCTAAACAAGTTACACAATCTACCCATATCAAAAATGCACTTAAAACTTCATATAATTGAATTAATTTATTAGAAATCAATTAAGTAACTGCAAATCGTATTCGCATGCGTACAGGTACTTAATTAATTAATGAAAGCAATAAATAGTTGCATTAACTAGAAACTATGACATGAGTTAAATAAGGTTTATTGAAATTAAGTAAAATAAATTAATATCGGATTTTAAACTAATGTGATGAGCGCGCTTTTTTACCGCTTTCAAGATAGTGTCGAACTTCTATCATGTTGTTTAGTTGATTACTAAGTTTTACTTCAGCTAGGACTACAATTAACGATATGTACAATATTGTGCGTAAGTATACGTTGTAGCTTTATATACTCGTATAATTTATACTTAGCATTATTTCCTGCTGATCATCATTTATCCGCAACGTCCAATATTGGACTGGTCCTCATACCGCTTCGCAATATTTTTCACACAAAAAATGCAAAGGATACAGTACTTCAAAAACTCGTGAACTCCTCGAAAACGTCACATGTCAGTACATTTTTTACCTGCAAATGACGTCACAACCGGATTCATGATCTTTGAGGCGTTTTATCTCCGTCAATTTTTATTAATTTGATAAAACAAAAAACACGTATCCAATATTTTTCGATAATCTAACTGACGGACTAATTAGAATCATATTTTTTTGACCCAGTCCAATTATTGGACCGGTGATTGCGGACGTAATACTATGCACTTTTTAACACACAATATAAAATATTCCTCCATTACAAGGAAGTGTCCGTTCGACTTTGGTCCTCCACAAATGATACTCGTGTTTACGTTTTGACAAATTGACTCCGTGATTGACTCCGCCGACATATTGTTATTATCACTGCGCCACCGACAATTGCTAATATTCACTATATTTGCTGTGAACTCATGTAGGTACATACATAGTATACATAGATACAGTACATTACGACTATTCCGGGAACTAGACGCAATAGGCACGTGGGGTGAAACCTACGCAAGTCTAGGGTGAGATAAAGTATGAACATTCAGGGAAAATCATAACACACTCTACTCTGCAAAGTAACACATGCATGGTACTCCGTAAATACAAACAAACGGTGACGGCTCCGACTTACGAGGAGTAAATCTTGGGTTCAAACCCAGGCAGGCGCATTACTTTGTGTAATTTATTTAATCACCACTGCTCTCAAAACGTTGAAGGAAAACATCGTGAGCCTAGAGAATGTCCTAGAACCAAACATTCGAAGACAAGTGACATCTACCAACCCGCACTAGTCCCGCATGGTGAATTACAGCCCATTCCCCCTCATAGAGAGGAGTCCTGTGTCCCAGCAGTGCTAACATGACACGTTGATTATGCTATGTACAAAATATTGTGTCCTTCAAACGTGGGCAACTTAGCAAAATAGCAGTGGAGTAATTGACTATACCAGCGCCCTAAGAAAAAAAATCAATACCCTTTACAACATAACAGTTAGTTATCATCGTCCGCCAATTCCTCCAAATACGCTGTTCTCATTTGTTATCAGTACATTAGCACTTATGATGCTCTCCATCGGTACAACAGAACTCCTTGCCGGCGGAGAAACTGGTGGGTGTCCACTCGCCGCCGCAGTTCTTTATGAATAGGAACGCCTTTTCCCTGTGTACGTCGCGTTCCACCGCCCCGCAGATCACAGGCCCGGCTCGTGGCAGGTATTTCAGGATCTAAACATGAGTAAATATTCATTCATAAACTGCCTGGTTGTTTTAGTGATCGCAAGCGCTTGGCACGAGGTCGTGAATTCCCCAGAGTTACAAGAAACTTAAACTCCTCCGACAAACGTATTAGCCTTCCGGGGAATCATGTTTACAGCTGGAAGGAGCCTAAACACACTACACAGTATTTTTGCTTTGGTGGTAGAAAATATCATATTCCTAAGCATTTTCTTCAGGACTGCGTTTAATCGTTTACACGTTGGATACCGTTAATACATTATGTATAAGTGTTTACGGTCAACCTTCATGTAAGCATTTGATTGCTATTGTTATGATTACTTGCGACAGACCGCTTCGACCTCTGTTATGTTATGGCCGCTCATTACAATAAAGGGTGACACGTATGAAACCATGTTGCTTGTGCGAAATTAATTAGCGCATTATAGAAATAATCTATTAATTAGTATAAATTATATTATTAAATGCTTAAATTATACTTCAGCGAACATTCTAGGTTTGACATTAAATAAATAAATAATATTCCACAACTATCACACAACGCCATCTAGTCCCAAGCTAAGCAGAGCTTGTGTTATGGGTACTAGACAACTGATAAACATACTTATATATTTCTAAATACATACATATTATAGATAAATTACACCCAGACACAGAACAAATGATCGTGCTCATCACACAAACATTTGTCCTGGGTGGGAATCGAACCCACGACCTCCGGCCTAGCAGTCAGGGTCACTAACCACTAGACCAACAGGTCAGTCAATTGCTGAACAATTTCATTGAACTCGATTTGCTCCATTTGTCAAAACTAAGATTAACATCTACCTAATTTAACATCCTTCAGACGTCTATATGGACCACCACAATGTTTTACTATCTGCCCGTACTAAGCACAATTTGAGTACGAATGGAGTTGAAGGTTCATTTTAATTAAACCTTACCTAAACCCTGAACGGACCATAAGCTGCATTTCATTGAATGTACCGGTCATCACACCCCTGACGTTGATGTAGAAAAATAAACTTAAAATAGATACTGACCACATCAAGACACCGGCTGACGCAGTTCTTAAAGCCCCCCATGCCGCAGGGCAGACTGGGGGAGTCGGTGTCATAGGTCACCACGGGCTCTCCTTGCGGAGGACCACGCGGCCGGCTTCGGCGGTTGTTCTCCTTGATGCCCACCTGCTGAGACAGGAAGACCCCGCATTGGCATGGCTCGAACTGGAAATTAGGAAGATCATGGATCAATTAATATCAATGATAGTCTAGTAGTGAACAATGTGGGACTGCCAACTCTAGTTCGAACCCAAAACACGCCCCTCTGATTTTTTTGATTCATGTGTGTGTGTGGGTTGGTATACATATAAAAAAGAATATCATTTGCGTCGGTGAAGGAAATCATCGTGAGGAAACAAGCATGCCTGAGAGGTAAAACAAGCGGCATAAAAACTCTGTTATGCAATAACCACTCGATAAGGAAATATTTCTCGATATTTCTTCTGTCTCGCTGCCAATTTGCCCAGAACTTCTGCATGAGTTTGGCGGTATCACTAGAGTCCATCGATTACTTTAGCGTGTGCAGGCATTAGAGCACGCAAACCACGAAATAATGTGTCCTATTGTTTGTGGCACTTTAGAATGATAGAGGCAACTGACTGGCTGCAGGTTCTACGGCACCAGCAACTTGCATTAACATTACTGTACGATGTTTGGAAGGACTGCTTCTTAGTCGCGAACTTCAATAGGATAAGGGCCTGGTAATTTCATACAAATTCATTTTGGAATTTAATTGGTAAGTATTCAACTAGACTAAAACTAATAGAAATGGCGTTTGAGAATAACATGTAAATACTACATAGTCAATACAAGAAGAGAGCTCCCAATAGATGGACGTGGGCATCGCCAGATGGTCGGTATAGAAATGAGATAGACTACACCTTAACGAACAGACCCAAATTATTTGTCGACTGTGGCACCATCTCAAATCTAAATTTTAATAGCAACCATGGAATGCATAGAACATGTCTGAATACATCATCTGCTCTAAAATCAAGCCGGCCTTTTAAAGTTAAAACAACAATACCACACAACAATGCAAGAACTGCCTACATAAGAGAGAATCTCAACTCTGTGACAGAATCATCTCTTGAGCATTTAAGCACCCAACAGAAATACAACAAAATACACGAAATACTAATAACAAGACCTAAAACTAACATTGAAGGTGAATCCAACAATAAGAAATATATATCAGAAAAATCCAGCGAACTCCTAGCAAAAAGATCAAAATTAATTAGTACAACCAATAAAACAAAATATCAGAGATGAAATAGGAAAATTAAGCAAAGAAATAAAATTACAAATAAGAAAAGATAGAGAACGTACCTTAGACTCAACACCTTCGAAAAGTCCATCAACAAGACCGGTGGTATAAAAAAGGCCCTTAAAGTTTTATCAGACAAAACCAACTGGGTAGCTAATAAGGACCCTGTTAAGCAGAAAAGAAACAACCCACATTTTATTACTTTTGAGTAAATGCACTTTAAAGTTATGCAGATAATAAACAAATCGTATGATACAGTACCTATTTGAAATTTAGTAGTGTAATAGGCCATAACATATATATTATTTTGAAAGTAATATATAGTGTATTTTTATATGAAGAGTATTTATTATTCCTGAAAAACTATGCGTGGATCTTTTATGCAAAATACAATATTACAATATAAGTATCGGTTTAACGTGTGGTTCATTTTAGAAGGAGAAGGAAATTATTATATGTACTAATATAAAAACAGTTTAATGACAAAAAATAATACAAATTGACCTTTGAGGTTAAAAAATTTAATAAAACAATGAATCGGCAATCACTGGTTGGTTTTCCAATTTATTTAAGTAGTATCGCTTTCCTCAGCTTCATACTCTATCTCAAAATCGGGTCAGCACCAAATCCATCTATATCGTCTTCTACATTATTGTCACCTATCAGATTTTTGTACAATGTGTGAGCATCACGTGGAATCAAATACATAAGGCTTTTGATATCGCTCAATTTCGCAGCTGCTATAGGTTTACCATTTGGCCAAAGCATATTCATCATATCTCTGGAAATGAAGAGTTGTCTTCCACGTTGACGTTTTTTCAGATCCACCTCTTCATAATCATCCTCTAAACTTTTTCGCATAAACAAGGAAAACATTGTTTCTTTTTTTAATAAAATTTCTTTGGTTTTAAGCCAGGAAACTTTTTTATCAGTAATAGATGTTTTTCTATTGGTGATTGCTTTTTCAAGATTAGCTGATCCAAGAAAATCTTTGAATTCCATTCTGTGCACTAAAAGAGGTTTATTTTTTTTGCAGGTTCTCATTGTGTTCATATAATCTTCAGGTAGGTAGGTAAACTCTTTGTTGGTATTTCAGAGCACATTCTATTTTCCCGAAATCTGTGTCATTAGGCAAGAAACTGTGTCCAGAAATCTAATATATCTTTGTTGTAATGTCGGGTGATCGTTTAAAAAAGCCTTTTAGCATAAGGGTGAGCTTAATATTCCTATTTTGGCCGCCGCAGGAATCGCTCCACAAAATAAGATTAGTCACCCCTTCATTCAATCTTTCCGACAGGTGCTTAATCAGACAAGAACCTACTTCTTGGGAGCCTCTCCCAGTTTCACCTTCTACCCAAATGTTAGTGCCCTTGGTCATCTGATCCCGTATGTATGCCCATATTGTACATCCATAACTGCCTCTTATAAAATACAATATTTGTAGGAATGCGTGGAAGAGGCAACGTTTTTTCTAAATCGTATGTAATTGTTTTTGTGTAAGGATCAGTTTTATCGAGAGCCATGTAATTTTTTAGTCGTTTTTTAAAAATCTTCTGTAGTTTTAAGATGGGCATTATGTTCCTCTATAATCTTTTTCTTTGCATCTTCATCCGTTATCAAATTCTTTTTAATTTTGTAAAAGTCACATTTGTTACAAGTATCTTTATTTAGGGGTTTGGTGCGAAGATTAAATTTAGTTACGAAAATATGTTTTGCTTTTGGATATGACAAGACATTAATGCCTGCTGAATGTGCATCTTCAGTGTAGATCTGGTAAATTTTCAAAAATGTCATATCTTATCTTAAGAATTTTGCAGTTCCTACTTTCTCACGACAGTAATGCGAAATGTACATGGAGCTTTTTAACAATACTTATGAAAAATTGTTCGCTTTCCTCGCTAATTTTATTGCGACCTCCATTTATTCCACGTTTATCTAAAATAGAATCCGATCTCATCTTTTTAAGTGCTGTATCAATCCTGTTTGGAGTTGTGTGAATGGTTTTTACAAACATTTCCCTACATTTACTAAGTAAAAAAAAATATCATAATCAAATAAACGGATATTACCAAAATAAAGTTATATTTTGGTAATACCCGTTTTATACTGAACAAAAAACAATATCATATTGAGATTCAAAATAAATATTTAAGTATCCTCAAAGTTCACTTTGAATCTATTATTTTAAATAACAAAAAAAAATATTTTAAGCAGAATACATCCAAACATCATGAATGTGTGAAACAAAGGCAAAGGTTACATTTGATATGCATAGATCCAAAGCAAAATAGATCCAAAGCACTTGGCTTCTTAAGTTTTTGAAATAAAGTGAGGTATCTTTTATGCAAAAAGATCCAAACCGCATGGTATGAAAATTATACAACAATTATTGAGACTTTTAAAAGTTTTAAAAAGATCCATGCAACATGAATCTTTTGTAAACTATAAATCTTATTAATCTCTGTGTCCACGCACCGTGATACTTTTCTACATTTTTCAAAATTGGTGATTAGGAGATGGTATCTTTGACACAGTATAACTTTTGTTAGGTTAATGTGGTCAAAATGCCTGGATCTTTTGTGCATATATGAAACTTGATGAGTACTTTATGGATATGTAGATAACTCGATTTTAGAAAAAGTGTTGGTTGGATCTTTTCTGCTTAACAGGGTCCAATATGAAAGACCGACATTGCATGACAACAACCAAAAGACTAGATATTCTATCAATAGCTACGAATTTCTACAAAAACCTATACTCCAGCAAGAACCAAATTGAATCCACCCAACTGAGCAACGATGATGATGTGCCACCCATACTATAAGACGAAGTACACAAAGCAATAATAACACAGAAGAACGATAAAGCCCCTGGTCACGACCAGATCAACAATGAATTGCTTTTAAGTTGCAGAAAGTACATTGCACCACTACTAACAAGTATTTTCAATAATATTCTGAAAACCGAAATTATTCTGTCACTGTGGACTGCATCTGCTATCATCCTGCTCCACAAGACACACAGAAAGGTGACAAGACTGAAATTAATAACTATAGACCCATTAGTCTAATGTCTAATATCTATAAAATCTTTCCCAAAATAATTCTAGCCCGAATAACAAGAACTCTCGACGAAAACCAACCTAGGGAACAAGCCGGCTTTAGGGCAGGGCATTCGACATTAGACCCCATACATGCTGTGAGACAAATAATCGGAAAAAACAAGGAGTTTAATGTGTCATTCTATTGCTGTTTTATAGACTACAACAAGGCATTCGACTCAATTGAGCACGAAAATAGATATTTTCGTGCTCAATTGAGTCGAATGCCTTGTATAGTCTAACAAAAAGGACGGAAAAAAACAACAAGGAGTCGAACAAAAATACATCAGAATAATAAAAAATGTATATACTAACAGTACAGTCAAAATCAAGTTAGAAAAAGAAGGGAAGGAAATAAAAATAGAGGTGTAAGACAAGAGGACCCCTTATCGCCTAAATTATTCACAGCTGTCTTACAAAAAATCTTCCGAAAATTAAATTGGCATCATTATGGGCTAAACATCAACGCGGAAAGACTGTCCCACTTACGGTTTGCTGAAGACATTATATTATTCACCGAAACAAAGAAGAACTTACAAAACATGCTCTTAGACTTGGAAAGAGAAAGCCGCAAGGTAGGCTTAACGATGACCGCCTCCAAAAGTAAGGCACTAACAAATGCGTCCGAAGACCCCATCATCATAAACGGCGTACCAATTGAGTATGTCAAAGAGTACACTTACTTAGGCCAACAAATTTCGACGACTGATATAATGTCAAAGGAAATAGATACTAGAATTGGTAATGCATGGAAGTGCTACTGGCGGCTAAAAGAAATTATGAAGAACAAAGAAATCAAGATGTCTGTCAAATCAAAACTGTACAACACCTGCGTGCTACCAGTTCTAACCTATGACTGCCAAACCTGGGCTCTCACCAAAGCGCAGAGCATAAAATTTGAAACTTGCCAGACAGCAATGGAGAGAAGCATGCTGAATTTAAGAAAATCAGACAGGGTACAAAACAATGGTTTTGTTTTGTACCCTGTCTGATTTTCTTTTCAGAAACCATACTAAAATACAAAATGTTACAACTAGAATACGAAAACTTAAATGGCAATGGACAGGACATACAATAAGAGGCATAGAAAAGTGGAACAGAAACATAGTGTTTAGGTACCCTAGAAATAGGAAAAGGAAACGAGGCAGACAGATCCGAAGGTGTGGGAAGACTATAAAAAGATTAAGGCGATAGCAGGAAAATTATGGACAAGGAAAGCTCTCAATCGAGTAGAGTGGAAAGAAATGGAGGAGGCCTTTGCCAAAGTTGGGCAAACAGACGGAGTTGTCGATGTCATCGACTCAGCTGAGTCGTTAACCTAAGTTTATTATATTGTAAATATGTTTTATGTCTGAATAAAGGCTTTTATTATTATTATTATTCAACTAGCCGCTATTCATAAATCTTCAATAGGCCCTGAGTCTGGGCCACTAATTTCAAAGAAAAGCATAATTTTTAAAACCAGCACAATGGTGCACTTGTAAGTAGCCTTGAATATTGACGACCCTGGTCCCTGAGCGTCTCATCACAGATTTGTTAAGGAATTTTTGAAAGACTTGAGTTAAATTGTACCAGTGCTGTAAATAATAACCTCAGTATAATAATATTATGAATTCATGACCTATGTTCACAAGTAGATAATTATGTTCTGACGGCTTTTAGTGTAAGATGTCCATGGCCAAAACGTTAGGTAGGTAGTAGGTATTTAGAAACTATGTTGTCTTTACAAATTGCCATGCGTGTCTTCTTTATTACTGGATGTAGACCTAACGCTGGCGCAAAGGCCTTAATTATACCTATTTAAGTACAGTGGGCAACTGGGCAATCCTGACGTAATGATGAAGTAACCTTGACCACGCGGCAAGGTTAGGTTGGTGCATAGAAGCAAAATTATAATAAAAACTAGTAGAATGATAATAACGAAGAATGAATTGAGTAGGTAAGTAAGTAAACAACCTCGCCGTGCCAGTATCGTAGTGTTTACTTACCTAAAATATTTACGAAATTAACCTTTTTTTTTTTTTGGTGGGTGTAAAATCATCGAATAACCCCTCCCGCTCTTGGGCAGAGCGAAAGGGAGTGTCAGACTTCTACTGAATAAAAACCACCCATGTTCCTTCTTCGCCCTCTATGTTGAGGCCGCGATAACCGGTGGACTACCCGCGGCCCACAGGCTTTTTACCTTAGACTCTAAGTTTTGATAAATCGCAAGTGCTTGAATTAAAAACGCGCCCCGCGTCTCCGTAAATGTAGAGACTTTTAACTACCTGAGCGATTAAAAAAACATTGTTTTATGTACTTAAGGTGTTCGTAAGGCGCGCGAGGAGTTATACAAAAACATAATATAATTATATGGAATCGAAATCGCCTACTTAGCTGTGATAGTTTTCCTTTTATTTTCGTAATAAATGCTACAACCATGACTTTTTTCACACGCCCAAACACAACCCGTATTTAGGTTTAGGTTGCTACACTTGACTCTACCAAAAATTTGTACTAATTCACAAACGAATCCGTAAAACTGTTAACTGTGTAAAACTGTGCGAAGCCCAAAAGGAGGGTTATGTGTTTGGCGTGTATACACGGTATGTCCATTTCTTTGTTCCCTCATAACTCCTAAGCGGATGAAGGGATTTGAATAAAACATACGTCGTTAAATTCGTCTTGATGGCGCGTGTGTCACTGGCTACATTAAAATTAAAAAACAAAGAATGATCACGCATTTTGGGGGCCATATCGCGGATTTCAAAAAACAAATTTATTCCGTTACCATCGAGTAGGATATCAAAATGAAGGATTTTAAAAGGAGATTACAAAAATATACGACACTTATATGTTTAAAAGAAATTCAAAGTCACAAATCCTATAAACAAACACAAAAATAAAATCATCTTCGAAGAATTTTACGCGACCAACGAAAGAAGAAGCACAATAGAACTAAAAAAAATGATTAATTTAAAATGTGCTTGTTATTTTCTTCTCAGTCTTTTCAGTCGGGTTATTTTTTCATTTTTTGTTCAGGTATCTACACAGGTAAGTAGTGAAATGTAAGTGAAACCGAACATGTTTTTTTTTTTACATTAATAAAATATAGGCCAATAGCAAAACACAGACGACTAGGGTAGTGCTCGAATCTGCCGCTGCAATAAATGTGATCGAGTACTAGGCTCAAACTTTTTTTTATTGGGGGGGTGGGAAATCATCAAATAATCCCTCCCGCCCTTGGGCAGAGCGAAAGGGAGTGTCAGACTTCCACTGAAGAAAAACCAGCCATGTTTGTTTTTAGCCCTTTGTGTCGAGATCGCGGTATCTCTTTCGAACAACCCGCAGCAGGCCCAAACCCTGTAATATATGAATGTAACATCGATACGAAAAGAAGAAAAAGTTAGAAAAATGCAAAATCAAATTGCTTATCTCCTTTTTTTTCTTTTTGGGGGGTGGGAAATCATCAAATAACCCCTCCCGCTCTTGGGCAGACCGAAAGGGAGTGTCAGACTTCTACTGACTAAAAAGCACCCATGTTCCTTCTTAGCCCTATATGTCAAGGCCGCGGTATCTCTTACAACATCCCGCAGAATGGCTTATCTCCTTACCTCTTCATTATAATCGTCGTCATAGTTGGTCTCCTCCTCTGACGGCGCGCTGACTTCGTAGTTCTCTCGCTTGGCCTTCCGTCTGCCCTCAGTTGAGGTCGTCAGGTACACGCACACGGCGAAAAGCAGCCAGCACTGGACTCCACGCATTTTGAACGATTTGTGATGAATCTAACAAAAATGTAATAGAGCTGTTGATATTATGGAAGCAAGTGGACAGCAAGGATCAGCAACACTATTACGCCTGTAATTCGTGAAGCGGTGGGCAGGACTATACCTACCTACCAATAGCACGTATACCCACATTTCGCCCAAAAAAATTATGTCCCTTAAAGGTCGTAAATTAACCCTTCACACATACGTCAACGCATTCTGTGCATCAAACTAAGTACCCCTACGCAAAAAGTTTTGCTGGGAAACGACTTTTTTTTTTGGGGTTAAAAATCACATTTTACGGTAAAACTCAATATAGGTAGCACTATTAAAACATTGTGCTAGTAGATGCTTTGAATAGTAAACGGGTCATGTAGGTAATTTAAGTAACGCTTTAACCCGAAAAACTAGCATTTAGAAAACAGCTGTGCAAAATCTGGATTTTTGACCCCCAATATTTACTAACTAGGGGGTTCCCAGGTATGGTCTAGAACCAATAAATGATCGCAGTGGTGGGGAGAACAAGTGCCCTTCGTTAGCGTTTAGGGTACCTACTTTTACATCCTTTATAATAGGGTCGAGCCGACTACCATCAACCCAGAGTGGATAAATTCAGACGATAGAAGACAGATGAGAAATTCCTGATAGAAAAACCCTATTTATACCACCGCACTGGGAATCGAACAGGAGATCTTATGCTCAGAAGTAGGAGTTTACAACCTTGCGACCACTAGACCTACGAGGTGAGGCCTTTTAATCCGTTATGTTACACTGAGTCCATATTTATACTGTGACTAAGTGCTCAATAATATGTAGGTACTTAGGTACAAGTCACAGGATAAAATGGCCCACAGCAAAACGTTCCAAAAACCATAATACAATTAGGTACTCACTTCTCTAAATTTTTCAGGCTTGCAGTTATTGTAGTACCAACATACAGCTTTCCCGACAATCACATAACTGAACCACCGCAATTAAACTATAGTGCCACCCACCCATGATTAACTGGCCATATAAACACTCTCCAGATCATATCCATTCGAAAATTGCCAGTCAGCATTTTTGCCGCACAGCGAAACGTGTCTAAATTACTAATCGGTATATTTTACGTGAATAAATCTAGCGATATTTCTGCGTGAGATACGTGATTGAGAATTGTTTCAAGTTCACCTTATCTTAGTAACGTGTAGACCAAATTCCATAAACTCACGCTTTTTTCTGGTGGGGTAGGCAGAATCTACCGAACGCCACATGCTACGATCCTTACATAATTATAACTCCTTTCGCCTCGTCCACATCTATACATCTGGTGCTTCTGGCACAATGGAGTAGAGTATGGAAGGTATTACTAGTATGTCATTACGGAATATTTGTATAATAGGTCTTCACTGGCAAGAAACGGGGACATTTTTCCTTACGTAGCGTGACGCGTCGCCAGTGGTGACAAACTGGGATAAGGTGGGTTCGATTCTCATAAAACGGTAAACCCAAAAGTATACAATGGTTTTACAGTTCCTAGAACCGTAAACCCAAAAGTATACAATGGTTTTACAGTTCCTAGATTAAGGATTACAGGAACTCTGAACAGAACCTCTTCCAAGAGCGCGAAAATTTGAAGTACCTAGTCACCAAGACTTGGTCTGACCAAGCTCACCAACCTGTGGTTCGCGGACACGCTTAAGCAATCCAGAGACGTGCCCTTATCTCCAAGGATATCAAGAGTGTTATCCAGGAGAGGGTGTGGGGGGAGGGTGGGTCTTTTTTGGTGGGTGGGAAATCATCAAATTACTCCTTCCGCTCTGGGCGGAGGGAAAGGGAGTGTCAGACTTCTACTGACTAAAAACGACCTATGTGCTTTCGTAGCACTGTGTTCCGGGGCCACGGTATCTCTTTCGAACAACGCGCAGCCCCGGCAGGCCTTGGCCCATGCGGACCCCTTCCATGTTTCTGACATCTCTTTGAGGCGCGCAGAACACGAACGCTCCGTCGACACGGCTTGTCGTCATAAGACGGACGGACGGTGAGCTAGCCCATTATAAACTCACCGACCACAGGCCCGCGCCTATGTGGCCCCGACGCCCGGAGTGTCATCCGCGGCAGCTGGGATGAGGCTCTCTTCCTCTCACGTTACGCCAACTCCTTCACTAGCAAGACTATTTCGCAGGATGTGACGGCGTCTCATACCCTCTCGCTGTGGACCAGGGTCGAACGCAAGAGGTCGCCGCTACGAGGACACGGTGAGGCTCCACCCAAGCGGAGCAGACCTCCAATTACCTTCTCCGGCCGATCCTCACAATGGGAACATCCGGGCGTTTCCTCCCGCCCTATTTGGTGCCTAGATACCTGACACTTGTGATATCTAACAAAAGTTGATGGAGCAGTAGGAATCTGGAACAGGGTTTTTATTCAAAACTCGTGTGATTGAGAATTTGTGACAGAAAGCGGGTTTGTCTTTTTTGGCCATTTGACTTACAGCAAACACTCATAAACTACCTCTACAAACTATTTTCACGCAAGTATCTACCTGTAAGGTAGGTTCACTAGCGCTACTAATTCAAAACTAACTGACGTCTTCGCACCTTTCTTCCTGGGCTTCTGCGGCCAAACGACATCTCGCGGTACTGGCTGCGTAAGTGCAAGGTTCCTAAAGGTTCTGTCTTCGGTCAGGTGCTGCTCGGCCGTCTATAAAAGACATAAACCCTAAGCATTCCTAAATAAAATGCAATTTCTATTGTATCAAAAATAGGATTTTTTTTTAAATCGGATAAAAATTAAATTAAAAAACCAATATAACATGATGCAGTTTTATTTTCTACATTAATGTAAGAAAAACTATCAGATGCGAATTGACAAAAAAGAAGACTAAACTATGATTGTATCATTACGATATTTGAATCGCTATGCTATATTAATTGCTAAAATAACTGATAATTACAAAAGATTAATTCACAGCCTTCCCAATCCAAGATTTTTGTGTACAAAATACTGAAGCAAGTTCATCTAGCAACTAGCAATACTCTTGATATAATTTGAAACTCTAACACTACATAAATACTATGATGTGAGAATATTATTTTAAGCACATTAATTATAAAATATTACGAAATATAAGAAAAATTGTATAAACTCATTGTTTTATCACTATACTTTGTTGACAAGTCAATGGAACAAAACAAAAAGAAACACATGAACAGGCAAAAGTTTAATAAAAAAACTAACATGTCTGTAACAGATCAAGTTATGTAACACAAAAAAGGTTTATTACACGAAATCATAATGTAAAAGTTCAATATAAAAGTAAAGGTGGCATTTCATGATCACATTTAATGCGATGTGGTGGTACAAAAGAAAACAAGAACAAAAATAACAAATATTTTACGAATAAGTAACAGATAAGTAAAATAAAACAATCTTCGTATCTTCACAGATTGCACCTCTTCTGGGGACTTACTGGCAGTAAATAACAAGTTCAAAGTATTGAAAACAAGAACTGTGACAAAGCCAACACTAATAAATGAACATCTAGAAAAGTCGTTTATTGTTACATAAATGAAATGAGATATCAAAGGACAATATTTTTAAAAACGAGTTCATTCGTCCTCTATAGCACTTATTCAAATTATGCTGCCTACAAAATATTCGAGCTTTACATTATACAACTATCACGAGTCAGCAAAAGGCACAAACTAAATCTAGATTATAGATGCTTCAAAAAATGCTAATTGTTTAAAACTTGGCAGTGATCTTGGTGCTGACACAAGTATTATGACGGCGCATCGAAAAACTAGCTGATGATACCCTAGGTGTTATTAGGGTATTGCCGAAATTCTGCTGTGGTGTCACACCACTATAATTAGTGTCCGCACTAAATAATATTAGCGGTATCATGGTTATAATAACCATTTTGCATGCATCAGCAAAATGAAATGATATAATATTATACTTTTAATTACATGTCTCTTCGATTTTACAATGGGTACATTAATCTTCTTTGAGCAATATCTTATCCAACACAATCCAACATTTACAATAACATTATAATTGCCGGAACAACAAATATCCCAATTTCTTTATATTAAAACATTGCTTTTCCCAAACGTGATGATAAATAGCCATTGGTATTAGTGACTGGGATTAACTGTTTCATTATGATATTATGTTGTTGGCAAGAAGTTATCACATTGCTGATGAATATTATGCAGTCAGTAAATTGATGAACAAGTAGCAAAACTTTGTGTATGAAAATTTGGGACAAGAAATTGTACCATACATTCAGTAATTATAAAATTTAGTAATATTTATTTATTGAGTAGGTATGTAGGTAAGTAATGATCTAGTTGCTATCAGTCTTAATTAATTATAGACTATGAAAATTGTATAATAATGGACATTAAATGGACAGATTTGGAGATACAAGTGCAGCATGCTTGGTGTTACATTGCTAAATACTACCTTGTAGGTAATGTGTTATCTAATATTAAAACTAAATATAATTGTACTTTACAGTTTATATTATTTGATTTCATGAATTTATTGGCACATAAGACAGACTATCAATAAACTTTAGACTTTCCAATAGAGTTATCCTTTAATATGAATTTTAGAGATTTCATAATTTATTATATGAATTTAAAATGCCATATTGCATTACTAAAAGATTTTCTTAATATTTAATATTTAAATCTAGGAAATAAGTTATTATTAGAAATTAACTTAAATCTCTAACAGTCTTTGGCTAACACAAGTTTAGCCTCACCCTCAAACACAACCTTCTTTTCTTCCTCGACAATGCAAAAAAACTTCACTTTTAGAATCTTCCTCACATCAACCAGTTCTACACTGATAGTCAGCTTCTCCCCAACAAAACACTTGTTAGGGAACTTCATAGTTTGTGAAATAAGTACAGTCCCAGGGCCTGGCAGGTGTGTGCCGATCAGCCCCGCCACTAAACCATTGAGAAGTGCTCCGTGCACTATGGGTCTCTTGTTACCATTATTCTGATGCAAGTAGTTATGATCACTTGTAAGATTTGAGAATGCATCTAAATCTTTCTGAGTTAATGTTTTTTGTATGCGGATCTTATCCCCTGCCTTGAAAGCTGTACTACTGAATGTGGTTGTATGAATTTTGCATATCTTCTGATAATTTTTGTTATTCACAACAATGTAGGGGAATCTGTTTGATAGCATTTTGTTTATTTTTATCTCTCTCTCTTTTATTTATAATGTCTCATTTGTACTGCATACATCTTGTAAGTATATGGTGGCCAAGGTAACTAATCTTTTATCATCTGACTTCTGTATTTCATGAATCCTTTGAATAACCTCTGCTGTGGTTATTTCTGGTTTGGTTTGGTTGTTATGTAGATAAAACAGAGTTGTGATTGTATCAGCTATAATATCATTGTTGTTCAACTTCAGTAATGCAATGATCGGTTTTAGTCCAGACTGTATTATAATATATTCAGCATTCAATGCATCTGGAAATTACAAAATTGTGCATTAAATCAATGCACAGTTTAAAGAACTGCACAGATAATACACAGCATTGCCTCAATCAACTTGTAGGTCCATCATGTAATGCACAGACCTTTTTTTTATTGGCAGGTGGAAATTTATCAAATAACCCCTCCCCCTCTTGGGCAGAGCGAAAGGGAGTGTCAGACTTCTACTGACTAAAAACCACCCATGTTCCTTCTTAGCCCTTTAAGGCAGCGGTAACTTGTGAACAACCCGCAGCCCCGACAGGCGTCGGCCCTTGTAGGCCTCTCCCATGTTGCTGACATCTCTTTTAGGCGCGCGTGGAACACACACCTTAATAAGCACTTTAATGGCATCATCTCAAAATGGGATCTACTATGAGTTTTAATATTGTATGCTGCTTGGTGAATCTAAGAAATGAAAATTTTTAATGTTTCTTACCACAGCTCAAATTGCAGATACCAGCAGCAGCAAAGTGCAGCAATTGATGGCTGCTTTCATTCTTTATAACGTGAAGAAAAATGTCTAGAACGCCAACATCTCTGATAAACTGATAATTTATAGGATCGTATGCAAAATTTGCCAAATTAGCTAGAACTTGGCAATGGGCATCTGCAAAAAGAAGTTCGATTATGTTACGTGAGTACATATTAGTGGCTATAACTTCGAATTGGAAGAACTCAGTGGTTTTAAAGCAGAAACTACAAATAAGCAACGATTTACATATCTGCATATAAGACCAAAAACTGGTTAAACTATTAACATCTTAACTATAAACAGGTTAAATTATTAACATTTTGTAACCGTAAATAAAGGATATTTACCAAACGAAGTAGAATGCAAATATTCGTCCACTAGAAGCGATAAAAAACTCTCTCGATCTGTCCCATTTTCAGGAGTACGTTTCTGAAGTTGTGCCTTGTTACTGAACATTGAAATGTTAGATTTTCCTTACAACTTTTAATGCACAAGTCTCTTAGATTTACAAACAGAGGCTAAATTTTCACGCGCCATTCCGAAAAAGTAAATTCCACCATCTTGAATTTATTTCTTCCTTTTCAATCTTTTGGCAGTTGAGTCCAGTTGCCTGCAACTAAAATTAATTAAATTCACAGAATTATCATCCATTTATCATTGCTCTTCTGAATCATGAATTCTGAGATTAACTCTGTTCTGTAGATGAAATGCAAAATGTTTATTGTACATGAGGTTCTTTTTTATGTTAACAATATATTTGTATCCGATTTGGATTTTTTGGATCCGATCCGACCGAATTGTAGAAAAAATTGTCGTCGTTGTCTATGGTATAATATAATGGTATTGTAAATGTGCGGCACAGCGGCAGGTCGTGAAATTACAATTATTTTGTTGAAGATGATGAGTTTTTAAAATTACGTTCTATAATATTTTGCAGTAAACATGACTACACCGTATATTGCTGGTAAATATGTGTACTACGTCCTGAAAGTTTTGGAGAAATTATATGTTTGAGAGGTTATAATTATCTGAACCATAACATTATTCTTACAGGTTTGACCAACAAAAATATATTTTTAATTGACTTCAAAGAGCCATACGATGAGACAAATCTCAGGGATGAAACGACTACGAATATACGTAGCATTATATTTAGCCCCAAAGGCACTTACTTAGCATATAGGACTGATAAGAAGTAAGTATCAGCAAGAAATTTGATTACTAATAAATAATATTATCAAAAAAAAAATAATCCTTTATTCCAATAATAGACTGTCACTTCGGTTGTTCGATTAATTACGTGTGCTACAGCTATATTCAAATAAAATGTAAAACAGATTGAACATAATTATAATGATAAGCTACAATCTTTGTATTATTTCCAGAGTAGAGATAGTGAGATGTTCCGACTGGTCTGTAACAGCAACCATAAATGGAAATATCAAAGAAATGTTTTTCTCACCCCTGGACAACTACTTCACAGTTTGGGAAATGTTCTTCATAACTAAAGACAACCCTCAGGTAATCATTATTATTGCTCCAAACCTTGTAGTGGATAAATGTGCAATAATATTATAAAGAGGAAAGATTTGTATTTTTGTGTGTCTGTATGTATGTTTGTCATAAATAAACTCAAAAACTAGTGTGCCGATTTCTGAAATTACCTTATCATTGTAGAGCTACATTCACCCTGAGTAACATAGGCTACTTTTTATCCCTGCATTCCCACGAGAACAGGAACTACGCGGGTGAAACTGCATGACGTCCGCTAGTAAATATATAAAAATATACATCCAACAAATTGACTATTTCAGGGCAAGCCTAATCTTCATGTTTATAAATCAGCTGATGGGCAACTTGCAGGCAGTTTTATACAAAAGAATCAGACTGGATGGTAAGCCACAATATTGGGATATAAATCTTCATGACAATAATTTTTCTCAGCTCGTAGTTATCTATCGCTATGTTGTTGTATAAAGCTGTTAGTGAACATGATGAAAAGTTGAAAGAGGCCACATTGCATCATACAACCTCTCATGGATACCTTTGCTTGCATGATGCAGGATTTAGCATGTTAAAGATGCCATAATATAGTAACAAGCCTTGCATGCTGCTCCCACATTTTAAATCTACATACTTACTTCACAATCTTTCTTTCACACTCAATTCCTTATCGAATTTCAAGGGAACCAAGGTGGTCATCAGATGAGAACCTGTTTGCTCTGCATGTAAACAACAGGGTGCTAGTTTATGAGGAGGGCAATCTCGACAGATTTGTACAACAGCTGCAGGCAGAGAAATTGAAGTCCTTCAGCGTATCACCCAGCTCAGCTCCTACATATTATTTCACTGCATTTACTATAGGTAAGCATATTGACCTTTATACCACAGTAATATTCAGAATACCCTCAGCCAACTTCTTTGTTCTCTCCCACATTTAACCTGCCTGCCTTCAAAGCAAGAGTGAACAGGCATCTTCTAGACATACTGGTTCCATCATAGGCATCATCCAATGCTTTCCATCAAGAGTGATCAAGGTCAAGAGCTGGCCCTTTTGTAATAATAATAAAAAACAAAGTGAAACTTGTTACCAGTTCTTACCTTGAGCCTAGAATCCAATTTGTTTCATAAGAATATTAAAAAGGTGAGCTGTAATAGACTTGTAGCCTTACAAGGTTGTAAATTATTTTTTATTTTTTTTAAAAACATTGCCCCACACTAGGAATTTCTCCTGTATCGTGGGTGCGTTCACAAACATTTAAACTCACATACACAAATACCCAGACCAGGAACAACTATCTGTAGGTCATACAAATATTTGTTCCGTGCGGGAATCGAACCCGCGACACGCAGCGCAGCAGTCCATTGCTTGACCAACTGCGCCAACCGTGCCGTCAATTGACTCCTATGATGTTTATTTTTCTCACAGAAGTATTAGAAATATATTCTCGCCTTTATGTCCAGCATCCATCAACATGTTTCCTTTTGCCGTAAGTCAGTGGTGTCTTAAGAGTTAGCTTGTACTAAATATAAAAAAAATATTGTCCCTCTGGGATTGGCCACACTTATGATGTGAAATATACTTGAATGAGTCAAAAAAAGCTTCCTGTAGCAATAAAAGCCAATACATAGGTGCAGTCCAAACCGAAACGAAGCGATGACGTCTTGTTGACAGACTGCGGCATGCAAAGGAGGTGATGTTTGTCGCTCTAGAGACCAATTTTGAAGATTGCCACGTAAATCAATTTAAGCACATATACAAGCAATTTTGTTGAATACAACTATAATTTACAATACTTCATTTGTTGTTTTTTTATTACATGAACATAAAGCTGCCCATACTTAAATGTTTCACCATATTGTTGTCACAGGTAAGGCCGGCCAGCCGTCGTTTTGGCGCGTGTTCAAGTACCCTGACTTCGAAGAGACCCAAGCAATCGTGGCGCGGTCCTCCTTCCAGGCGGATAAGGCCACCTTCTACTGGAACAAACGCGGCACCAACGTGTTCGCCATGACGCAGACTGATGTGAATATATTATTCTTTTGATGTCATCTTTGCAGTGGTACCACAGTACACTAAATAGTGCATGAAACACACTAAATACCAATAATCTTGGGATGTTCATAAAAAAACTTAGGGTTTTGATTCTAGAAATTCTTTTGAAATTGCATCCTTTCAATCCCAGAATGGCTGAAGTTAGACGGACGTTTCAGAATAGGGTTTTTAGTATTTCAATCTTTCTGTTCTCTAGGTGGACAAAACCGGTGGCTCTTACTATGGCAAACAATCACTCTCTTACGGTGATGTGAAAGGCAACTCCGAAAATGTGACATTCAGTAAGTTTTAGGTATAAATTGTTTGAGTGCAATTATATTTCTCTGTCTCAAAGATGGGACTAGCTGTCAAACTATCCAGGGCCGTCTTCAAAAATTTGCAGTCTCTCGACACTTGAGAATAAGGGCCCTTGTAAGCAAACTAAGAATTTCTTTGCACCCCGCCTTAGATTGGTTAGGTTATATTTAAACAAAAATAAAGTAAAACTAGTATCTTCGTCATGCACCTTTAACCTAGTACCTTCCGCAGGTAAAGAGGGCCCAGTGCACGCGATCTCGTGGAACCCGGGTAACTCTAACGAGTGGGTGGCGGTGTATGGCCACGCTCCGGCCAAGGCAACGGTCTTCAACGTCAAGTGTGAACCTCTGTTTGAGTTCGGAACAGGCGCCTGGAACTCCATATACTTCCCACCTGAAGGAAACCATATCCTTTTCATAATGATGATTGACCTACTGTTTAACTGCAAGAAGATTTACACTGGGCTTGACAGCCCAGAATATACTTTTCAACCTTTTTTTTTCTGGTGTATGGTAAATCAAATAACCCCTCCCGCTCTGGGCAGATTGAAGGGAGTGTCAGACTTCTACTGATTAAAAACCACCCATGTTCCTTCTTAGCCCTTTGTGTCGAGGCCGCGGTATCTCTTTCAAATAACCCACAGCCCCGACGGGATACTTTTCACCCTTATGTTCCAATAAATAGGGTTGAAAAGTGGTCGACTGTTAGTGAAGTCGGTAGTACCTGCCAGAATTTGGGCCATAGCAATACTACGTTGTCATAATGAAATCACTGATATGTTTTGAACCTATTACATAATGGTCTATAAAAATACCACTAAACCAGCTCTTGGACTCCTGAGTTTTTTTTTTTTCCATGTACCTGACATGGAAAAAAAAACTCAGGAGTCCAAGAGCTGGTTTAGTGGTATTTTTTCCTATTTTTTTTCCAATTTTTTCGATATAAGAAATAGTCTTCTCAGATGAACTTATATAACATCACCATTGTGGGCACGATGGGCATGCCCACAACCATAAGAGACGTGTAACGACATACTTTCACAATCACAAGATCTTTAGAAAATCGCAATTTTTCGGAAATTTTATAAATTATTAACTTTCTGCACTACAGAAACTAACTATTCCAAGGCTTGCTGCGTTGGAACAGTTAGTTTACAAATTATTGTAAACTCGCTTCGCTCGCTATTCCATTTTGCCCTTTTCTAGTAAGGTCATTATAAGTTGACGTTTACTTTTGGTGTCATCTCTGTATGAATAAACAAAAAGAACCCAATCTATTGGTCGAAGACGGGATGCTTAAATTTTAAAGTTCCCTTCTCTCGCTCTTGCATTCTGTTATTATGAGGAGCGGATTCGGCTTCCGCCTTGGAACCTAATCCTTTCCAGGGTTGTCTTGCTCCACTCGCTGTTGTGTTGTCTTCATCTTGACATTTGAAATTCTAACTCATCTCGGAGAACTTCCTCACCTTCCCTGAAATCGAAGCGATCTAGGTTGATCCGAGGCAATGTAATTTGTCCGAGGACGTGAAAAAATTTAATGCTCGCTTCGCATTTTTTCGAATTGGCTGTCTTAGTAACTCCTGACAAGGCACAATTTGACACAGTAGGTAAGAAGACCTCTTACTTTCAAACTGGGGGCTAACTTTTAGCAGCTCACTGCGCTGATTCTTGAACCCTGTCATCTCAACATACAAAACCTAAAAGACTCCAGAGCTCTTTTAGGGAAACTAGAGATGCGCCCCCAAATAAACCTGTCGGCGGCGCCCATGAACGTTTCGTTTCAGAAAACTTCCGATTTTCAAAAGTAGTTAATCAAATCGTAGGCTAGGACCGCGCCTGACTGAGGTCGATAGGACGATGATATTAAATCAATTGCCGTAATAAAAAACAAAACAATGAGTTGTGTGTGATTCGGAACGCAGCGATGTACTTCTTATATTTAAAGATAGAATATTTAATATTATACACGATAGGTCACTACAATAATACAATTTTTTATTCAATAAAGTACATTTTATTGAATAAAAAAATATCGATCATGAGCGAATTCATACTCCAACTTGCACTTGGCCGATTTTCGGGTGACTGTGCCCACAACCATTTTTGAGGACTGGATCCGCGCTTGCATCACACCCGTAATCCCCAAAGGCTTAGGAACAGGGTAAACAGATCGGATCAGAACTCAGATGATCTTTACTGATTGAACACGAAAATTACCAATAAGTTATCACTAATTCCAGTTTTTTGTAATGTAAATTAACCACGTAATACCTTAACTCCAACACACGTATGCTACTGGGAGGCTTCGGTAACATCGCCTCAGGACACATTGAGGTGTGGGAGCTGCGCGGGTACAAAAAGGTGGGGTCCTGCGCGGCCCCCGACACCACCAGCCTCATGTGGGACCCCCGCGCCGAGACCTTCGTCACTGCCACTACGTACCCCAGGCTTACCGTCGGTAATGGGTATGTATCACGTATAAGAAGGATGCAGATTATTTTTAGAGCAGTTATAGTGGATCAGTGGTGGCGGCCCCGACTTACGAAGTCGTGGATTCGAACCCAGGCAGGCGCATTACCTTGTGTAGCAATCAAATTATGTTTTCATCACCACTGCTCTCAAAACGGTGAGGGAAAACATCGTGAGGAAAGAGATTCGAAGACATGTGACATCTACCAATCCGCACTGGGCCCAAAAATTCGAAAATTCTTTCAACATTTGAAAGCTACACGTTTACCGAGTAACATAGGCTATATTATATTATCGAAATACACGTGAACGAATAAAATTTTAATGCAGAAGAGTTTGTTTGTTTGTTTGGTTGAACGCGCGAATTGAAAAAATATTTCTTTGTTAGATAGTCGATTTATCGAGGAAGGTTTTTATACATTGTGACGCAGACGAAGTTGTGTGGGTCAGCTAGTATCTAATTACAGATAGTTTATTTCAACAAAAACTTCTTTTTAGCTACAAGATCTGGCACTATACGTGCGCATTGCTGCACAAGCGTGTCTGCGCTGAGAAGGAGAACCTCCTCGCTATCAGCTGGCAGCCGGGCAACTTCCCCAAGAGTGAACTGTCCAGGATTGCACCCAAAGGCATCGAAGACTCCACGCCGAAGCCCGCAGCGGCGTACCGACCTCCTGGTGCTAAAAATAGGCCTTCAACCTTCACACTGCATGAGCAGGAGAAGCCGCATAAACCTGGGGAAACACCTAGTGGTAAGATTTGCATGCTTTACAATATATTCATGAAAATGTATAATTGTAAATATTCTAAATATTTAATTAAAATAAATGGCCAAATAAAACAGGAGATGATTAAAATGATGCAATTACTTAGCGGCGCCGTCAAAGCAAGCGCTCAAACAGAAGGAAAAGCGCGAAAAGGCAAAGGCCCGCAAGGCTGAAGAGAAGGCCCGCGGTGACGCTTCCCCCCCGCCCCCCGTTGCCAACAACGCTCGCGCGCCTTTCGTATCCACCGGTGACCCCGAGAAGGACAAGAAGATTAAAAATCTCAATAAGGTAAAGGTTTGAACTTATTTTTTTTTATTGCGATGGATGAGAACGAGTACGAATGAGTATGATGGAACGAGCGTGCCCAGAAGGTGCCTGTTCACATTTCTGTCTTTAGCCTTTCATTTATTTATAAAAAAAGCATTCTTATTCGGTGAAGTGACTAGGGCAGTTGCCATCTAAAATAATCAACCAAAAAAATACACAATATCACGCCTGTAATATCCGACCCTGTACTGTGTAACCTAAGTTTCTAGTGCCATTTAGTAATCTCTTACCATATGGGTACAAATCTAGACTGGGCTGCTTCAGAGAGATGCTATCTAATTATTATAATTTACTCAAAAATGCATGTAATGTTGTCATTATTTTGACAAACTTGTTTGAGCAAAGTCGACCTTGCCGGTCTGTTTCAAGGAGCGGCCGGCAAAGTTTTGCTGGCCGCTCTAACAGGCCGGCAATGTTTTGCCGGCCGCTATTTTGACGTTTCAACGTTTTAAAAAATCAATTCCAAAAAGATTTTATTTAAAACACAGCTGTTTGTACGTCTAAAGGTAAAAAAAAAAAAAGATTTAAATGAAGTAATAAATGAAGAAATAATCCAGCAGTCAAACACCGCATTAGAATTATCGCAAACTATCAGTAATATCAAACCGGGAAAGTCGG
This sequence comes from Diarsia rubi, assembly GCA_932274075.1. Lineage (NCBI taxonomy): Eukaryota > Metazoa > Arthropoda > Insecta > Lepidoptera > Noctuidae > Diarsia > Diarsia rubi. The sequence goes on from OW026414.1 coordinate 9,871,374, forward strand.
TGTTGAATTTTAGTAACTGTACTTTTCATAATTGTCATTTTAATTAAAAGTCTAGTTAATTAATATATTTTTTATTTAAATTACTTGCTGGTTTTATTTAGATTAGGTACTTGCATTTTTGAGTAAAGCACTATACAAACCTTGGCCCACAATGACTGCTTCGCTGGTCACGCTATGATTGCCTCGAGCTAGCCTAGCTACGCTCTAGGCCTTTCAGCTTGGCCATCATTGCAGCCCTTGCTGTCCTCGCTGTAAAGGCCTCGGCCTACGGTCTCGGCCTTTATCTCAGCTCGTCCATCAAGTGCTGCACTCTGACCGCGCTGTGTCGGCCTGGAGCTGCGCTACGCTGCGCTGTCGGCCATCATCAGCGCGACCAGCAAAGTAGTCATTATAGACCGCGGCAGTAATGTACTATTACTCAAAAATGCATGTAATGTTGTCATTATTTTGACAACCTTGTTTGAGCAAAGTCGACCTTACCGTTCTGTTTCAAGGAGCGGCCGGCAAAGTTTTGCTGGCCGCTCTAACCTAACAGGCCGGCAATGTTTTGCCGACCGCTTTGACGTTTCAACGTTTTAAAAAATCAATTCCAAAAAGATTTTATTTAAAACACAGCTGTTTGTACGTCTAAAGGTAAAAAAAAAAAGATTTAAATGAAGTAATAAATGAAGAAATAATCCAGCAGTCAAACACCGCATTAGAATTATCGCAAACTATCAGTAATATCAAACCGGGAAAGTCGGTGTTGAATTTTAGTAACTGTACTTTTCATAATTGTCATTTTAATTAAAATTCTAGTTAATTAATATATTTTTTATTTAAATTACTTGCTGGTTTTATTTAGATTAGGTACTTGCATTTTTGAGTAAAGCACTATACAAACCTTGGCCCACAATGACTGCTTCGCTGGTCACGCTATGATTGCCTCGAGCTAGCCTAGCTACGCTTTAGGCCTTTCAGCTTGGCCATCATTGCAGCCCTTGCTGTCCTCACTGTAAAGGCCTCGACCTACGGTCTCGGCCTTTATCTCAGCTCGTCCATCAAGTGCTGCACGCTGACCGCGCTGTGTCGGCCTGGAGCTACGCTACGCTGCGCTGTCGGCCATCATCAGCGCGACCAGCAAAGTAGTCATTATAGACCGCGGCAGTAATGTACTATTATTAACAAAAATGCAAGACTATAAAAAAAAAACACTGAAATCATCACTTGACTAATATGTAAGGATGACAGCAGTAAGCACTCCGTTCACTAAGTAGTCTCATCAGAAAGATTTAATCAAAGAATATATTAATAAAATGTCTTAATGAATTCCGCATTGCACAGTTTAGAAATAACCTTCGTCTTGACGTCAAAGTTTTTGACTACTTGCTTGCTCATTATGATTTTAGCCTTTTTAGTTTATATTTAGGAGGGGGGGGGGGGTTTGGTTTATTTTTTTTGTTCTTTTTTTGGTTTATATTTACGTATAAAACTAGATGTTGCTCGCGACCATCGCATACTCACACATAATAGTATAGCATTTTCAAGTTATTTATTTAAAAAAAAGGCCCTGAAACAGATCCTGCGGCCCCGAAACACAAAGGGCTATGATGGACATGGGCGGGTTTGACTCAGTACAAGTCTGATACCCTCCCGCTCCGCACAGAGCGGGACTATTAAACCAGTTGGAAATCATCAAACCCCTTCAATTGCTGATTTCCAACCTTTGTTCAGGCAAATGTCTCTCCGTCTGTTATAGAGTACTATGGCTGCTATAAAAACAAATAATAAAAATTAAAGTTATCAATGATTTTTGCTGCCCATCCATATTTTACTATCGGCTATCAATCTAGTAGGCGCGTGTAAGCATGCACTCGAGTCGTTTAATAAACATGAATTCATGGTCATATAAAAAAAACTAAAGATTTATTAAGAAAACCGGTCAAGTGCGATTCGCACTCGCGCATGGTGGTTTATTTCTTTTATTATTATTATTTGTTATAGCGGCAACAGAAATACTTACACATTCTGTAAAAAATTGAACTTACTGCTGAGAGAGATACAGTCGCATGAGATACAGTCCACTGACAAACAGAATTACGCATGGACAGCGGAGGCTTAGTAATACGGTTCCGTTGGTTACCGTATGGGTACGGAATCCTAAAAAAAGGGTATTTCACCAAAAAAATCTAATTAGTCCGTCTGTTAGAATATAGAAAAATATTGAATACGTGTTTTTTGTGTTATCAAATTAAAATTACGAAAATAAAATGACGTGTCAAAGACCATGAGATGCATCAATGATAATGATCATGCTTCACTCACGTCACTTTGTGGGTAAAATAGTACTAACCTTGTGACGTCACACGACTTGACACGACTTTTCAAAGCACTGTATTGTCTTCATCTTTTTTTTACGTGAAAAAATACGTGTATATTATTTTTTGGAAATCTATCTGACGGACTAATTAGATTTTCTTGGTGCAATTCCCTATTATAAAAACACGACTTCCGATGCCAATATGATATTAGGTGATTTATGTCGTACAATGCGTGCTAAACAAACATGACATACAATTACGACAGTGCCGCGAGTGGTTAGGCAGAAATGATTTAGTTTTCTTATATCTCCGCGCCACCATATTAAAGGAAGGAGTGCTTGTTACAGAAACTGAGCGACATTGACAAGCTGAAGCAGCAGAAAGCATCTGGCAAGCCGTTGGAGTTGAACCAAAAAGCCAAGATCGATCAGGAGCCGGCGCTGTTGCAAGAACTCGCCCAACTTAGGTTATGATCGTCCTGTTAAGACAATGCTTAGTTGACAAACCGCTTAGCGTGACTCTAGTGTTAAGCACAGCTATATTCTTGACCCACTCCCGTGGAACAGGTCGCCTAAATACATGTCTAACATTATTTTTTATTGCTCATTATTTATCATTCTGAAAACCTGTTCCAAAGGAATGGATCGATTTGTTAAACAGTTAATTTTATGAAAAGACTTAAAGATAAGCTATAAATACGACGTGAATTTTATGAATAATATTAAACGTCTTTCACGTCATTACTATAGGTATATGCGTTTTGTTTTAATATTTTTGTATCAGAGTTTGACGCTAACGTAATCGTTTGCATAATGTAAGATTTGAGAGTGTATTTACTTACGCATGATAACCGGACTGAATGAGCCGATGTTTCGAATAGCTAATGGTTCGATTGTTCGCGAGTGCAGTCCTTCATCATATAAATGCTATATTTTTTCACATAAATCTGTTAAAAATATAAGAAGAATTTAATACATTGATTCTAATTCGTTGTAATTGTATCGTAAGTGTACTAAATCGCTGAATTTCTTTAACGATACATAAAGTGATTGTTGGTTTGTTATATGTGTAATGAACATTCGTTTTGAATAAAAACATCAATGCAAATCTGGTTACTATATTTGTAAGTGGTAGTTTTATTTATCTTATTTTTATTTCCGCTAATGGGTTTTATCAGCATAACTTATGTCACACGTTGATCTAAATGTATAATTTTACATGTGCAAATAGCACACAAGTTGTAAAAATAAACAGGAGTTTCTTAAACAACTCATTATTAAAGTAAATGCGACTAGGTAGCCAGCTAAAATCGAGTTTTCTTACGTTTTTGCAATTTGCTGGTTACTTCCTTGAATGCCTTTTTCATCAAATACTGAGAGGGTTGTATTGGTGATTTTAGTCGTTATAACTCTGTAAAGTCTCATTAGTTAAGGTCGCAAATCCTATATTATTTAACACTATCGTTTGCCCGCGCGGTTGTCAGAAATTTTCCATACAAACCTTCATCTCTTGGGGGTTGAATTTTGAAAACTCCTTCCTTAGTGGATGCCTACGTCATAACAGGAATGTGTTTGAGAAATTTTAAGCCTCTAGCCCTAAGGGTTTGGCCTGTGCGTTGATCCTCAGTCAGCCAGCTTTGCCTTTTTAATTGCCTTCCAAAAAGGAGGAGGTTCTCTGAGAGTTGTATATTTATAAAAAAAAAAATACATAAACACGGTATTTTTTTTAAATAAATATACAGATACAACTTGAAACTGATAGGCAAATTGCAAAAAACGAAAAACAAAACGAATTCCGCGGGCTACCTTAAAGGTTTTACCTTAACCCGGCCGGTACTCGCGTCTTCTTTTAAGTCACGAAGAGTCGCGCGAGGGTCGAAATTCGTATTTTTTTTTTAATAACTTGATACAATTTCGGGATTATTTAGAAAGAGGGTAACCAAACAAACTTAAAAATAATAAATGTTTGTTATTATTTAGAGAACAAAGTAATATAAATCACAAAATTCAAGAGATCACTGCTAAATCTTGCTTTTTACTATTTACGAACTAAAAAATAACTTTAACTTTTTTTCATTTAATCTAGAAACGTAAAAAAAACTTTTTTTATTAAGTATCAAAAATATCAACAATCTTCTGAATAGTGTAACAATATTAAACTTAACACGTAGCATATTTTTATAATCAGTCCCCAAATTATGTTTTTTTTTTTGTTTTTTTTATCTATCCTTTTTGGTAGGGCAGATCGAACATCGTCCGCGCACATTCTAGGCCCTGGCAAGGCCGTATTTTCTTCTGAATTTCGTCTGTATTTTTCTTCTCTGCTTACAAGTACTTGAAAAATGTCGAGCAAAGTAGTGATAGAATCTGTTCTCTATCTGTGGTTTTACCAGAGATATAGAGATTTCTGACGGGTCTAGCAGCAAACTGGAACGTAAATTTTCAGGCTCAGAAACTTCATTGTCCTCAAGCAGTCCATCTTCACCACTCTGACAGGAATCTGAATCGTAATTATAATTACGATTCAGATTAGTAATTAGAATTGTGATTCAGACTGTCAGAGCGGTGAAAATGAACTCCTTGAGGACAATGAAGTTTCTAAGCCTGAAAATTGTATCTATATCCAAATGGTCTTCAATTTCTGACGAATTTTTACCTTCCCTTCAATGTCTTCCTCTTCTAATATATATTCGTAATGCAACTGATGAGGAGCCAGCCTATAGCGTAGTAGATACTTAATGCGCCTCTGCCAATGCTGCTCAACCTTAGGCCCGCCAATAGCCAAGTCTCTAAATTATTGTCCCCCCCAAGTGACCCCTTGGAGTAGGTTGACACGAAATCAATATTTTTAACAGACTCCCAAAAGGAAGAGGTTCTCAATTCGTCGGGTCTTTTTGGCTCATCAAAATGAGTCGACACCTTGCACTAGAAACTTACTACCTATGTACTTAAAAATAGCTCGTTAATCACTACCGTTCAAATGTTGCACTAATTAGTAACTAGGTACATAATTATTTTGTAATAGTAAAAAACAATAACTATAAGAATAAAAACGTGGTCGATGATTAAAAAGTAGTTAAAAAAGCAGCCCAGTGCAGTGCCGCGAGTCGAACTCTAACTCAAAAGGTTCCGTACCACCGAAGGTACAATTATAACACTTGCAACAGCTTGAATGGTATTGCCATTTTAAGGCACTTACAGCACCGAAATTAGGCCATCCACATTTCTTTTTTTACTCTCTCTCTTGTGATTTCACATCAGAAAAATCCAAAACACGATCATCCTAGTAAATAACCAATAAATTAAGAGAATTAATGATGAAAGATAAGTGTTTTTAAATGTCAGTGGCTATCATGTGGTATGGGCACTATGATAGCCACTGACATTTAAAGCTACTTTTGGCGGTAATAAGTAATTCTCTTAATTTATCAAGTCTAGATTCATGAAAAGTGATTTTAAAAATACTACAGGTTATTTACTAGGATGATAGTGTTTTGAATTTTTCGGATGTGACTTTAGAGTAAGAGAAATAAGATGTGGGTGGCGCTAGTTTCGGTGCTGTTAGCGCTTTAACAACAAGCTTTTGCTCGCGGCTTCACTCTCGTCATGCTCGCCGTGAGAACATTTTAAATGTAGGTACCCTAAAACACTCTGGGATGTAGCTTCCCTGAAGTGAAATAATTTTAGGAATCGGATTAGGTGTTCTTAAGATTACCCCCACTACGTACAAAGTTACATCAAGCTAAAAACACTGAAAATTTCAAACGTCTACATGTTAGGAACAGTTAACAAAACACAGCGCTGCAAACTGTAACTGTCGGACTAACAAAAATAGCGGGGCCTAGTACTTAAGTAATAGGTTCCCGACCGATAGAACCTTAAGTATACAGAACCCTAACAATTATTTCATTTGCGTTATGTACTTTGAGTTTTCGATTTAGCAATAAAAAACATTTAGTTCATCGGGGGAAGTAGTCGCATATTACTAGCCCCATTGATAGACAAAGGAACAATCGAATCTTTGCAGAGTTAGACTTGCCTAATTAAAACAGTTAAAAAGTTGCAGTGTTGTGTTATACCTAACCGGTAAGTGCCTGCAACAAACACTGAGTGATAAATGACCATCAATCCGTTTGTCAGAAGCGGTAATGCTAGTTTACATTAAGTAGGTAGGTACCTATAAAAATAAAATTGGAAAGAAAACCTGCTTTAGGTAGGTTCATTTACTTTTTTTTGGGTGGTGGGAAATCATTAAATAACCCCTCCCGCTCTTGGGCAGAGCGAAAGGGAGTGTCAGACTTCTACTGAAAAAAAACCACCCATGTTCCTTCTTAGCCCTTTATGTCGAGGCCGCGGTATCTCTTATAACATCCCGCAGCCCCGACGGGTGTAAGTACCTCCCTTCATTTAACACACGTTTTGCCTTTTTATACGTATTATCCTCCTATGATCGAAGTAGGTACCAAATAAAACAAGCATGTAAAATTAAATCTTGAAATAGAATTTTTATGACTTTTACCTACGTTCGTTTCAGGTACAAAAATATTTTTAGTTTGAAAAAGATACGACTGAATATCAATTCACATGAAAGTGCGATGCTTTGAAAATAAAACAATCGGGATCCTACTTAAACTTCCTTTAATAAACAAGTTCATGCGATAAACTACTTTTTGTCATGGATTATCGCAAGGAAACAAGACGTCGTACGAGTACCCACATATAAGGTAATATAAATAAATGTAAACCCCGCCGCACTTCCCACCGCACCGCAACAATTCTACCAGTCACTGCGCCAACGCTTGCTGGAAAGCTCTATCCTGGATAGTTTGTTTGAACACGATAAGATATCGATAATAAATTGATAATAAGCGAGGTTGAATTTAATTGTTAACAGTAGTAGTCGGTGCACGCGGTGTGTTGACACGCCGATAAGTCGGTTTGTTTACGATTGGTTATTATTGCAACGGCAGCGGCGGCAGAGCGATCTAGCATAATCGTATTGAGCTGCTCCAAGGACCGAGGAGCTGTGGCCCTACACTATGGACAGAGAGTGCGACGATGCTGACGAGAACACGCAGCTGCTAAGTGAAACTGATCGTGAACGGACTACAAGTGAATACTCGAATTTAAACAGTGTTGCCGTCCGCGGAACAGGCTCTCAGGAGACGATAGTGTTTGATAGCAAGCTGATGAAGACGTCTACGCACACGGAGGAGCTGGCGGCGACATGGGGTGGGCGCCGCCGCTCGCTGCCGGACACAACCCGACTGCGGCGCGTGCACTCCTGGTCCGGGGGACCGCCAGACGACATCAGCTCCGAGATTATTATATTAAGAGAAAGGTAAGATCTCCTTTTCAACGCGACGATAAAGTCTGCAGCATACCTATACCTGCCTACCATTTTCCCAATGAATACGTGCATTCAAGCAGACAATTGTTTTAACCACACGTGTTGCAGTTTATGTTTTTTATCAGTCTATTGTAAATTTAAGATAACAGACATTGTTATTTATCTGTATAATAATAATGTGAAGTAACTATATCAAGTGTCATTGTAATCCAATACTAGATTGATCTTGGATTCAATGAAGAAACACGGAGTTTCAAATAAATCAAATAGTATTAATAAATAAGTAGGAATGTAGAAAGAAATGCAGGGTGGATGAGAGGATATACCAAACATTGAATCTATTAAGTAACAGTCAGTTATCATACGACTTCTGTAACTTGGGTTTTCGCCAAAGACATCTTGATTGTCAGTTAGTTAGTCACGTAGCATAGTACGGTCGAACAAGCCATTTGGTATACACGAAGAAATATTTCTTAAATTCTAGTACACTGACAATATTGATTGCAATTTGATTTGTAAAGCGTTTGACAACATGGAACTGATGTCAAACGCTGTATCGTATGACATCAGTCTCTTAATATATCTGTGTAATCTTAAAGTAAATTCAAGTTAGCTGGCTGTATAAGTACGAAATACCTTATTCGACCGTAAACATTCATTATGCAAGTTTACTAAACTACTTTCACGGAGGTGTCAAAGCGTGACGATCAGACAGAACACAACACTGCCTATGTACCACTCTTGTACATGAAGTTTAAATAAATAAACACCTATAGAAACACCATATACAAGTATTTCTATATCTATGTGTAATTCATAGGTTGGTGCGAACACAGACGCGCCTGCAGCCGGGGGCAGTCCGCCATCTGTCCAGCCGCCAAAGACTGACCCTGGCGTCCCTGGCACTGGTCGACTTCATGAGTTTCTGCTCCATGAGCGTGATGGCACCGTTCTTTCCCCGCGAAGCAGCCGCCAAGGGCCTCTCCGAGACCATGTGTGGAATCGTGTTCAGTTTCTATGCAGTCGTCATGTTCCTCACATCGCCTTTATTTGGCAAGTTTGTAAGTATGCCAATATCCTCTCTTCCTGAGGTTGAGAGAAAGACTGAGGTTGAGTAGCTGGATAGGCCTTTTCCATTTTAGACAAAGAAAAGATGTAACAGACTCTTGCTGATGCTCATGAGTAGGTCACCACAGCATGGTTCCACGACATAGTGAACACGGTGGATACAGAAAGTGAAGAACCGAATATAGAGGCGATCGAAGCTAGAGGAAGGCCTCCTCTAGCATCCTATGCCATCCCAAATAATCATCATATGACTGATCTTTGAGAACGAACAGTGATTACCAACTGGTAATTAAACCATTCATTATTATAGTAAGCACGAAACGTTTTTACTTTCGTATCCCCAATTTTACCGTGTTTCTTGGTGTTTCTCGACATAAAAGTCGGAAAAATATGACGTAAAGTTATATTCTAAGAATAAAATAAATTAATCAAAAGGTTGTAACCTTTAGACTTTTTAAAGGAACCTACTAAGATTTTATTCTGAAAAGAACCAACGTACGTAAGACATGTATTTATAGGCGATTACTTTTCGTTTACGTCATTTGTCCTACTACTAGGACATAAAAATAAAACTTTTGTTTCTACATTGACGTAAAAAACAATAAAATGCTAAGAAGTAGTTACCTACATTTTAAACAAAAACAAATGCTTGTTTTAGCTTCTCCGCTCTTCTGGTTTACATTAACAATACTCATACTCACTCACGAGAAAGAAATCAATCCAGCCTCCAAACATTCTTAGGGTATTGTAAGATGTGTTTTATATATAATTGAAACACTTCTCAGTCGTTCTAGTTAATATTTATTTATTAGTTTTTCACAATTTCAGGTGAGACTTACATAAATATACGTTGCAAGCTAATCCGCGCTCCTGTGCCCCGGCCTACCATAGATTAACAACCAACTACATATTAGTGTTGCTACATAATAATAATCCTCTCACAGGTATCTTGAAAAGTCAGGCCAAATAAAACAAACATACCATTTAGATAGAACTTAGGCACTTAGATTGATTGTTCTCTATCCATCAACACTATTGTATCGAACTGAAAGTTCTTAAAACTATGACTACTTACAAAGAGAGATGTAGCTAAGGGACTAGGGAGCAACACATATCTCTCTGTACTTACTTCAAGTCCCCAGTTCGTGGTACTACTTCTTCCCAGCGTTAGGGTATTTCCACCCTTATCGCCTTTACTTGCCTATCAAAACAAATGAGTGCACGCTTAAACAAATATTTACTCATTCGAACAAACAATAGAAAGTGTACAGACGAATTATCACTATCTCATAGACGTGTAGGTACCTAGTCTAATGATCATGTGTGATGTTTACTCTGCAGTTGCCGATGGTGGGCGCGAAGTTCCTATTTACTGCGGGCATGTTTGTCGCCGGCGCCTGCAATGTATTATTTGGGTGAGTTTGAAAGTAAATAGGTAGTTGGGATTTGTTTGATTTGACCCGCGATTGTATGGAATCTTTCTGATGTTTACACGTAGCGGTATTTGTAAACATCAAGGAATTGTGAACATGTGAGAGTGAAATTGTAAACTTGAGATTAGTGGGGGTTAATATATCATATAGCAAAATAAAGCACCGTGCTTAATACACATAACATAAAGCAAATGCTATCATGGCTCTCACAAGTTGCTATTTGCTTATTGCTTTTACATCGCACTCATGCATGCTGCCACTCAACGCGCTTGCTTTAAGTCACTTGACTTAAAGCAAGCGCGGTGAGTGGCATCATGATATGCCTACGCATAAAGCATAAATATAAAGCATTAAGCAAGTGATTGCCTTAAAGCATCTTTGAACACCACTACTTGAGATCAGGAATGACTTTTTTTTATTTAGTTTTACTGGTACCTAGACCTACCTATGTTAGGTACTTTCACCTAGTGACGTAGTTTAGAGATCCATTGACCCATCTAGCACATATCTGCACATCACATTTTATGGGAGTGTAGTCTTTGGCAGAATGAACGTAATATTATGTTGGATAGTGTACAGGTTACATCCGGAGTTATTTACTATACGGACCTTGTAGAAACTAGAACAAATTTCCGTGCGTTCAAGCATTTTTGTCATACCTATTATTGGAATCAAATATAACAGCTCACAACTTAGGACCCAGTAATATTAATGACAACAATATCCGTGGTGCTAGGCAACTGGGCTTATCCCAGTTGTATGCGTCCCTGTGTGCCTATTGGCCTTGTTCTTTTCTGTCTCCTGCTGATATGGAGGGAAGTGGAAATTTCTGTTTTTTCCTACTCCTCCGCTATTCTTTTCTGATTAATTTCGTTGCGGGATCCAAGACAGTCAAATCATTTCTCTGGGACTTCGTCGAGCTTCATTGTCTCGGCGCTTTTCTTGTGGTCGCCACTGTTGATTCTGGCTTACAGAAGTTACAGTGGTTTGGGAATAGTGAGGCGGGCTTGACCCATCTAGCGTTGTTTTGTTCGAACTTGAGAAAGATCTCGAGGAGCTTTAAGACCGCTTCTAGTTCCTTCTTGGAGACGAAGGACGCCACATATTGGATTCCCATTTTACAATTACAATGATTAAGTACGGTGTCCAAAATATGCGAAGTAAACATCAGATTTGGGATTGGATTTGTAACATTTTCATAACGAATTGTTAGGTGTTTATTTTTTTAACCAATTTTCTCTATAGGTTTCTCGTAAAGCTATACAAAACCATTCGTGTATAACAAGTTACGTAAAAAAAAGGCGATAACATTATGTTTTCATGTGTCGTTCAATGGTTGAGAAATATATGCACATGAAAATGACCTAAGTTTTTGTTTCAAATACATTTTCTTCGCCAATTAATCAAATTATTAACTTCCCCGTTGAAGCGTAGGTAGTACCTACGTTAAAAACGTGTTACCGCTTAGACACAACTTTTTTTGCTACATGCTGCCGCAAAAAATCCAAAAATAAGGTTGTAGCTATTTAAAAACATCCTTTTTGCTTTCCCCTTTGTATTAAATGAAATAGCTCAACTGGCCATTTAAAAAAAAATTTGAAAGCCATAAAAGTTTTTTTTTTCTAATTCTTTCTAAAAGAACTCAAATGGCATCATATATTTAATTTTTTGTCTAAATTAGCCAGTATCTATTTCATGAGTTTAATCTGAGAAGAAACGCAAATAATCCAATTATTATCTTTTTCGTTGAGCTTAGACACAATCTATGCGACAAGATAATTAAAAAATAAGGTTCTATTTATTTCAAAACATCCTATTTGCTTTTTGCTTCAAGTACATTTTTTTACTAAAAAAATCATATAAAAATAGCCACTTTTCATGAAAAAAAATTGATGAAAGCCATAAGGTTTTTTTTTTAATAGAACACAAATGGCATCTTTCATTTTTTCGTCTAAATTAGCCAGTATTTTATGACCAGAAACTTTTTGTCGAAAACCACCTATTTCAGTTACTAACTTTGCACTAACCTTGTTTCCTATACTTAGCGATTTTTTTTGTTAATTTGTCTTACGTGTGTGTATTTCCTTTGTTTAGTTACTTTATGTACCATGATTATAGTTCCAAACCTTTTATTTCTAGCACACTAGCTTTAATTGAAGACACAACGACATTCACTTCACTATGCTTTGTGGTACGAGGGTTGGAGGCTCTGGGTGCTAGCGCGTACTCCACTGCCAGCTATGTCTTCGTTGTGAACACGTTTCCTGACAGCATTGGCTCGGTCCTCGGCATCCTGGAGACTTTCATCGGTCTCGGCATGTCTGTGGGACCGGCCATCGGAGGCCTGCTGTACTCGGTAATTGTACCTATTTATTCTATGAAAGACAGTGAAAATTTTTATATTTAGTTAAGGCCTAGGTAAGTTCTTTTAAGCGGTCACCTTCTTCTGTGAAGGAACGTGTAAGTGAAGAACGTGAAGAGTTGTTTGATGATTTCACATCCTTTAAAAAAGTTACTCTTCCTCCCAGAACGACGCGCGACGTCTGTGTTTCTACATAGAGAACTTTAAGTGTTTACGTGGTGTTTAGACTCTTATTTAAGTCCTTTTACTACCCGTTTATTTTTTTCTTTATTTGTTGCTGTTGTTTGTACGACGAAAAGCAATAACTTTATGTAACCTGTAGAGCACGTGAAATTGTTTTCAAGTAGGTACCCTATTTTCCCCAAGGATGTGCCTTGCACAGAAGGGAATCCAGACAGGTCTTTTAAGAGAAAATCAAACTCGAACTCAAAGCATTTATTTCAATTAAACCATTACTGGCACTTTTGAATGTCATAAGAACAATTCATAAAACAAAACTACGAAAAACTACGAGTGCAATACGTCATTCCGAAAGGCACCACGCCGAACCACACGCCGCCGAATTCCCGCAACGACGAATACTGCGAGCACGAAAGCACGCAGCGACGCACACCGCAACAACGAATGCACGAGACTTCGAATCACGGCCACAGCACGCGCCGCCGCGCGCCCCCGCACCCACAGCACTCGCCGCCAGTAACATCCGGCAAATGTCGCATTGCACTCCTAAGCTACAGTCACAGTTACATTACAAGGCATAATAACTTGTGAAAGTACTGTAGTTGCCAATTCCCTAGCGTAGATCTCTATTGAGAAGAACGGGCAAGAAACTCCATGGACACTCTTTTAAACCTGACCTCTTGACTGGCCTGTTGGTCTAGTGATTAGTGACCCTAACTGCTAGGCCGGAGGTCGTGGGTTCGATTCCCACCCAGGACAAATGTTTGTGTGATGAGCACGATCATTTGTTCTGTGTCTGGGTGTAATTTATCTATAATATGTATGTATTTAGAAATATATAAGTATGTTTATCAGTTGTCTAGTACCCATAACACAAGCTCTGCTTAGCTTGGGACTAGATGGCGTTGTGTGATAGTTGTGGAATATTATTATTTTTATTATTATTATAATCAGAATATTGTTACAACAATATTGTTACAAAATCTTGGTACATTACATCATTCATGTTGAGATAGTATTTTATGTGAGAACTATGTAGCAAGACGTGCAAGTTAAGAGCGTCCGGAGTAAAAAAATATAATAAACAAATCAAAATATAAATAAACCATAGCAACTAAGAGATGACCAGTCTCCACTGAGAGCGCCCGTTCACGAACATGACGCATGGATCAGCACCATTTAGCTCAAACATTTTGAAGGGAGCTAAATGATCCGACACACGCGCCACCATCAGCGAGACATTTGAGTGAGCATGACATTCTCTCAGCCACAAGGGCAAAGTCACAAAAAAAATTACTAAATGTGTGAAAAAATTACTAAGTGGCTTTATAGTACATGGTACTCACACATGTGCTATGCAATTATACAATATTAAGATATCGAATCTAAATAACGCAAAGATATTTTTACAATCTTCTGTAGCTTCTACAATAACTTCACATGATAATCGATTTATTTGCCCCTATGGTTGTGGAGCAGGACCAGCATTGAGCCAAGCATTTTTATCATCAATGTAATCCCCCAACTTTTAGTATGCTTGCCTACATAGTGTGCGTTTTACACAAGATTTAAATTTCGTCTCATTCAGTTGAAGAATGTGAGGGGGTATTTTATTGTAACATTTTAAACAGTACCCCATGAAAGATGAGTCTACTTTAGCTAGCCTGCCATGGAGTTTTTTACCTGGCTGAACTAGTTGGTCCCTATTTCTCGTATTATAGTGGTGCCTATCGCCTATTACCTCTTTTGGTAAATAAATGCAGATTTTTCCTAACGTACATGATGTTTTTAAAGATGTATTGACAAGGTACTGTCATGATGTTAATTGCCTTAAACAGCTCTCTCAGAGAATCGCGTCTTTGTAGACCATATATGGCTCTAATGGCTCTTTTCTGCAGAATAAATATAGAGTCGATGTCTGCAGCCCGTCCCCATAGTAAAATACCATATGGCATAACACTACGAAAATAGCTAAAATAGATTAGTCTCGCGGTATCTACGTCAGTAAAATATAGCAGCATATGCTGCTGGACTCAGCCGTCCTGCAAGAGATGTTAAATGCGGACCCCACTGTAGCCTTAAGTCAATCGTTATCCCCAAGAAAACAGTTTCATCGACAAATTCTAGTTTTCTTGATTCAATACTATGTCACAATCAGTACTTTTGACATTTTGTAGAGCAAATCTTTTGCAATTTCTTATCTTTTTTCCCATTTAATGCTAAATGGTTAACGGTGAACCAATTATGAAACTGCAGTAGGGCGTTATATACGTCATCAAGATTTGTGGCACGACTGTTTACCTTAAATATTAAAGAAGTATCGTCGGCAAACAATACCATTTCAGGCTGGTTTTTAAATAAATGGGGTAGATCATTAATATAGACTAAAAACAGAAAGGGACCTAGTATCGAACCTTGTGGCACACCCATACTTAATTTAAGCCCATTGAATTGACACCATTTATTTGTACTTGCTGATGTCTATCCTTAAAATACGATTTAAAACTGAGCGCAATTTTCCATAAACCGTAATGTTCAAGCTTTATGAGAAGAGTTTCGTGGTTGACACAATCAAATGCTTTTGAGAGGTCACAAAAGATCCCTATGGCATTTTGTGACACTTCCCACGCAGTAAATATATGTTTTAATAAGGTGACACCAGCGTCAGTTGTACAACGTCCTTTGGTGAAACCATACTGTTTTGGATGAGCATTTAATCAAGCATTACCTTTTCAAACCCCTTGCTGAAAGCGGGCAAAACGGATACGGGTCTATAGTTATTGGTGTCTTTACTGTCACCGGATTTAAAAAGTGGTATTACTTTGCTGTATTTCCTAAGGTCTGGGAAGACTCCCTGGTCCACACACAAATTAAATATTAAGGCTAAGTACGGAGCTAGTCTCAATAATAGCTTGACAAACTTTAATCGACAGTCCCCTTAGATCTTCGGTTAATTTGACTTTAATTTCCTTAAAAGCTTTAATGACTGCTATGGGGTTTATATGTTTAAATTAAAACTCAACCGGACAGGCTGGAACGTTCGCTCTTAATAACTCAATAGAAAGCAAGGGTGACGAATTTAAGGTTTCAGTAGCTTTAAGTGGGATACTAGTGAAGTTGAGCAACTTCGTTTTTACTACTTAAAAGGCCACGTGAAGTCTCTAGAGTGATATCATTATTATATTTTGTTATTTCTATTCGTTTCTCTATTGATAATTTTCCAAACCGTCTTTATTTTACTATCGGCGGATTTAATCTTGTTGCTAATAAATAAGGCTTTAGCTACTTTGCAAGCGTCTCCTCTCCTCTAGTGAGAATTGTGATCACTTGGATGGTTTTAGTGAAGAAAAATTCCACACACCCAGGTCTTCCCCAAAGATCAGTCGCCTTTAGAGGGTTCTCCCCCCAAAAAAAAAATTACCCTACTCTATTGCCACAATAATAATTAATTAATATATTATATACGAAAAAGGTTTTGCAATATGTATCAATGAGTGATCCACTTTTATCCTGTTTTTTTTTCAGTACCTACCTAATTATTGAAACAACCTCGTTGTTAGTGATTTAATTAATCTGTGTAACGCGAGCAGGGCCTTATTATCGTAATGTTATCGTTTCTGGTTTAATTAATACTCCCATACATAATCAAATGAATTGGCCTTCACTATCATTTATTATGATGTCGAAATTAAAACTAGGACTATTTTGCTGATACGAAAATATGCGCTAACACATCGTAAAACTCAACCGACTTTCAAACCAAAAATAACGACTAGCATGTTTAAAAATGGTAAAGAAGCAAAAATTTTTCATTAAAAATGTAAAATTAAATAGGGAAAGATTAAACCTTTTAAGTCAATTAGATATGTATTCTTTAAATTTAAATAAAACTAAAAGGAAATACCAAATAGATACACAGAACTTGCAATGTGAAATTGACCGTCTTCAGGATAAACTTAATTCACTTAATATTAAATATACAGCCTCAGAGAACCAATTAAAGGAATATGTATTGGCTATGAATGAGCTAGTAAGTACACAAAGTAGCAACTGTGATCATTACACAAGTCCATCAGTTACACCCACACTGGCCCATTCATTGTCGGTATGCAATACAACTATACTGCAGTCCTGTGATAGTCTACTACTTGAAAATATTAATTGTATAACAGAACCATTGTCAATAAAGAAATTATAATTTTTTCTGATGAAATTGGAAAGGATTTAGGCCGCTTGTTGACAAGTAAGAATCCGGGATCTTCAATTATTAACTTTTGTATGCCTGGTTGTTCCTTAAATTTCATTATGAGAAAGATTATGAATTACAACTTCAGCCCAGATTCCATATTATTGATATTTGTTGGTAATAGGTGTAATGTGAACAAAGGGGAGTTGTTCCAATATTTTAGTTCATTGAGTAAACTTAGTTTAGGAAAAATTCTAATGTTCACATTCCCCTATAGTCAAAGTTTGCCACAGGAAGAAAACCTCTTAAGATTTGAAATTAACATGACATTACATAATTTGACATTCAATAATAATATGTTTCATTTAATTGATATTAATAATTATGTTGGTAATAGCTTATATTTGACAAAAGATAGATTCCTAGTAGACAGGTACTATCTTTCTAGGTATTGTAAACGACAGATAGCTGTGTCACTGTCTTATTATTTTAGTATAACAGCTAAGAATTTAGCAAAAGAGATTGCTTCTATTGAGTACCATGACATGTTGAATAATCCAGTGAGAAATTTAGTGCATAATATTGACATTATAAATCATTTAAATTAGAGAATAGGACAATAGAGGCAAACTCTAGCAGTAATGAACAATCTCACAAAACTATATCTAATAAAAATAGCTTAATAACAAATAGTATCAACCTGGTGCATCAGAATATTCAAGGACTGAGGAACAAAGACTTAGAATTAGAACTATTTTTGAATTTGAATAATATTGATATTCTTTGTATTACAGAACATTGGCTTCAAAGCCACCAGTTCATGATTAGTTTTAGTAATCACCAGGTTGGTAGCACATTCAACAGAGTTAATGCCATTCATGGTGGATCACTAATTTTAGTAAATAACCAGATTAAATTCAAAGACCGAAAGGACATTGTGAGCCTATCTGTTGAACGCAATATTGAAATAGCCTGTATAGAATTGGAGCAGTTCATTATATTAAGTGTGTACAGGCCCCCCTCGGGATTGTATGACTGCTTTGAAAAGGTAATGGATGAAGTTTTACACAAGATTTGTAACACAAACAAGTCCATTATCACATGCGGTGACTTTAATGTAAATTTATTAGAAAACTCAAGTTCTTGTAGTAAAATTATGAGTCTGTTTCGGTCCTACAATCTCGTAAACCTATTTTTGGAGCCTACAAGAATAACGCCTACTTGTGCCACATGTCTAGACAATATTTATACTGATGTTACTCCAATCCATAAAGAAATTATAAATGCTCTAGACTCTGATCATTGCGGTCAAATGATTACCATTGAAAACCAAAAATTTAAAGTGGCTAAAATGGATATCACTGTTAACCCAAAAACGGTAAGATGCTTAGAAACATTTAAAAATAAACTAAAAATTAACTTACCATTATTGTCTACTGACAATCCTCATCATCAATATGATGAATTTTTTGATATGTATTGTAAGCAATTTAATTCCACTTTCATTCCCAAGACTATCTCAATAAATTGTAACGCATCTTTTAGTGACTGGGCTACCATGGGTATTCACAAGAGTAGAACAAGGCTTTATGAGCTGTATAATGAAAGAGTTTTTGTAAATACTGCCGAATTTAATTTATATGTTAAAAAATATTCAAAACTGTTTAAAAAAGTGTGTCATATTGCTAAGTCACATTATTTGAGCTCGAAAATTAGAAACAGCAATAATATTGTTAAAACTACTTGGAATATTATTAATAATGAAACGGGAAAGTCTAGTAAACGTAGTAATGACTACAGCTTAACAATTAATGACAAAGTAATTAAATCAGATGCGGATGTCGCTGCGGCTTTCGAAAGTTTCTTTTCTGACATTTCCGTTTCAACGACAAAATCCCTAAACTCGTCACCTACTGTTGCCGAATCTTTGCTAAAGGAAAATGTTAAAGCTTGCGACTCAGAATTTCATTTTGAACATGTCACATGTAGAGATATAATAAAAACATTTCAAACCTTAAATGTTAAGAAGACTGCGGATCTGTGGGGTAATTCTGTAGAAGTTGCCAAGTCTATTATTGATATTGTGGCACCTACCTTAGCTTCTATTTTTAATAATTGTATTGATTGTGGAGAGTTTCCTGACCTTATGAAAATTAGTAAAATTATTCCTTTATTCAAGGCAGGTAGTACAGCAGACCCCACAAATTATAGACCTATTTCAGTACTGCCTACTTTTAGTAAAGTTTTTGAGAAATTAATTTTAGACCAATTGCAAAGATTTTTTAATAAACATAAATTATTACATAGCAAACAGTTCGGTTTTACGAAGGGTCGCTCAACTACCGATGCCGGTGTCGAACTTTTAGGTCATATTTATAGTGCATGGGAAGATAAATGCGATGCTTTGGGCATTTTTTGCGATTTGTCCAAGGCATTTGATTGCGTCCTTCATGAGACCTTAATCAGGAAACTCCGCCACTACGGAATACGAAACAGCGCTCTGGATCTTCTTATCTCATACCTGAGTGATAGGATCCAAAGAGTTGACATCAACGGAGAAAGATCTCCCGGATCTAGTGTAATAATGGGAGTCCCACAGGGCTCGATTCTTGGCCCTTTCTTGTTTCTTATTTATATTAATGATTTGCCTCACCTCATAAAGGATAACCACGATATAGTGTTATTTGCGGATGACACTTCGCTTTTGTTTAAACTTAAACGACAACAACCCGTTGTAGACGACGTAAATAGCGCGATTTCGAACGTAGTGCATTGGTTTAACGCTAATAATTTGCTGCTTAATGAAAAAAAAACCAAATGCATTAAGTTTACACTACCTCACGTTAGGCAGGTGAAAACTTGTGTGTTGGTAAAGGGCGAAGAGTTGAATCCTGAAGATAGCACGGTGTTCTTGGGCTTAACTTTAGACGCTAAGCTTCAGTGGGGGCCTCATATAGATAAACTGTCGAAAAAGCTGAGCTCTGCAGCATACGCAGTTAGAAAAATTCGTAATTTAACCGATGTAGAGACAGCCCGATTAGTGTACTTCAGTTATTTTCATACCGTAATGTCGTACGGCATTCTATTGTGGGGGAATGCCGCTGATATACAGACCATTTTTGTTTTGCAAAAACGGGCGGTTAGATCTATTTATAAATTAAGTCCGAGACACTCTCTGAGAGAAAAATTTAAGGAAATTAATGTAATGACTGTTCCCTCTCAGTATATTTATGAAAATCTTTTGTATGCTCACAAAAATATAAAGCTGTTTAAGAAATATAGTGATATTCACAATATAAATACAAGAAATAGACATAAATATATTGTACCCACAACAAGGCTCAAGAAAATAGGTGGATCATTTAGATGCCAATGTATTCGCTTTTATAATAAACTACCAAGCCACATTCAAAATTTAAGCCTTAATAAATTTAAATCTTTTATTAAACGTAAACTTTGCCAGAAAGCTTTTTATGCTGTTAAAGATTATATAGAGGACAAAAAAGCTTGGGAATGAACTGCTCCAATTTGAATTGTTTTTTTTATATATATTTTATTTTTCTTTTACAATTTGACATTTTATTAATTTTCTTTATACACAATGACATTGTTTACTTTTTCAAGTATGATATTATTTTTTGACCAATATTTACTTGTTAAATATTTTAATTTTTTTTTTGTTTTTGATTTAGTATTGTGTTTTTTTTTGACATTTAATAACTTGACTTATTTAATAAGATAATTATTTTATTATTTTTATATTGTGAATATGAGGACTATGTGGGTCTTTCTTTAATTTTAACGATTGTCTGGCAGTTTGAGTACTATAAGCGACCTACCCAAATGTCCTTTCCTTGGTATTGTTCGTCGTGACGTCGAGCTCCTTGAGTTAAAAGTCGAGCTCGACAATAACTGACAAATGCTTGCACTGACTGGACGGGTCCACTCAAATCTGTGTGGTACTTTCTTCAAAAGACCATCTCAGACACTAATCTGCATAGCCCTCATGTGTGTCCCAAGATTATGTCTGGACCTTAAACTTATTGTTAACCATTTAAAACCATTTTAAAAGATTAAAAGAGTAACCTTTGGAGTTTCTTGCCGGTTCTTCTCCTTAGGAATCGACCAATGCACCGAACCGTGCCCCTTTTTTATGTCGACGTTTTACAAGTGCCCATGTAGGCCTATGTGAAATAAAATATTTTGACTTTGACTTTGACTTTAAATAAATGCTGACGTTTATTTCTGGCCCTGCAGTCTCTACAAAGATCGCGGTCGCAAAGCTATAACGATGCGGATTTAAGTTGGTAGCTAATACCGGCGGGTCGCGTCCGGCTCACGTCCACCTTAAATCGGCATCGTTATAGCTTTGCGACCGAATTTTGTCATAAAGCGATCGCTATCTTTGTAGAGACTGCAGGCCCTGAAATAATTCATGCTAGTCGGATCAGTACAACCCCTTCAAAACCGTTGACGGGGGTATCGTAATAAGTAGTTACCTACCTACAAAGAAGCATTATTTATAACATAAACCTTTACGAATTGACTCATTGAACTTCGCATAACCGCTTGGCCACACCACACGAGACCACAACTGGATAATCAAGCGATACGCGTACGATAGCTACTGTGGAGAAACACAATGAGGAGATTGCTTAGAGCTAACCTCGAATAGCAATGGAGACTTGGAGAGGCAATCAAGACACTTCTCGCGACCCGATGGTACTCATACCAAAGCAAAACACATTCTGCTTTTTCACGCGCATTTAGCTTGACGGTAGGCGCATCACCTTTTTTTTTTTTTTTTTTGGTGGGTGTAAAATCATCGAATAACCCCTCCCGCTCTTGGGCAGAGCGAAAGGGAGTGTCAGACTTCTACTGACTAAAAACCACCCATGTTCCTTCTTCGCCCTCTATGTCGAGGCTGCGATAACCGTTGGACTACCCGCGGCCCCGACAGGCTAGGCGCATCACCTCAAGTCGCGAACAAAGCATTACTGTATCAAAGTAATGTAAATAAGTAAGTAGTCTTTTGAATGTATAATTACTTATATGAATGTTCCAGGTAGATCGGGGGCTTCGGGCTACCATTTTACACTCTTGGCGTTATCATGGTGCTGACTGTGCCCATCAACTTCTTTTTGCTCACTGATTGTGAAGGTACCTAACTTTTTAGATTATCAGTTTATTCATAGCCTGCCAAATAAAATACAAAAGCTGCAAACAAGACTGACGCCTTGGATTTTGGAATTCAATGTTGGTGGTTTGATGTGAAAACTCCATTAAAATATAATAATATCGAAATAAAAATATCCCTTTTCAGAAATTAAGATTTGTATCGACTCTAGAAAATAAAACAATAAGATTCTAGACCTTCAATTAAATTTTCTTTTTTTAGAATACGTGTCCGGATCCAAGACAGCTTCCATCATCGGTCTGTTCAAGATCCCCTCAATAATAATAACAGGGCTGGTGATAGTGATCGTGTCGAACACCTGGGCCTTTCTAGACCCGACCCTGGAGCCTCACCTGCGCCAGTTCGGACTGTCCACGGAACAAATCGGATTGATCTTCTTGCTGTTCTCTAGTCTCTATGGGATATTCAGCCCTATTTGGGGATGGGTTGCAGATCGGTAAATTTACAGAAATTATATCACATTAACATTGAAAATGGGATATTTACCAGGTTTCTAGTTGTTTCGGGTTCCGAATATTTCGGCCGTTCCGTACAATTTGCAACAGCGCGGAAATATCGGGAACTAACAAATAGTACCTACTCTTATCTAAACATGGTAATTCTCCCATTTTCGGTGTTAATGATAGATAATGTTAGCGATCATATAAGTTTTAAAAGAAATTAAATTATTTTATATTTAGTAAATAGGATCTAGGACTCATTTTTAGATGTAATTATTAAATTTTTCATTTTTTGGTTTTTTTGTTAAGCTAGCTAGTGGATATATGGAATTCACGTTTCCCATCTGACTACCCAATCTACCCATGGCGAAAAAACGTTTGAAACAAAATCCCCGTATTTTTACATATATAATGATAACCAAACGACGGATCAGTATAATGAGCAGCAGCAGCCTGGCGCTGTCTGTAACATATGTTTACCAACATATGTTTTGTATTCCAGCGTGCACAATCACTGGTGCATGATGGTATGGGGTCTTTTCCTGTCCAGTGCGGGACTGCTGTTACTTGGTCCGTGTCCATTCATACCGGGACTGCCAAGGTAAGCATGTGATACTCATCCTGATAATTGCTCTTCATTCTTGGGTGTTGGAGTTCTATGGATGTTTGAGTAAAAGTACCCTTAACGAAGCCAAAGGGCACTTGTTCTCCCCGTCAATGCGATATTTTTTTTGTTCGAGACCATACCTGGGAACCCCTTAGTTACGGAAATATTGGGGGTCAAAGTTCCAAATATCTGTTTTTTTTTAATTACATTTACAGGTTCTAACTTAACTTAAATTACCTCCATGACCCGTTTACATCTTAGCATCTGGCACAATGTTTTAAGAGTGCTACATTGAGTTTTAAGGTAAAATGTGATTTAACACCCTAAAACAAAGTCGTTTATCAGCAATATTTATTGCGTAAGGGTACTTAGTTTGAAGTACATAATGCTTGGTTGAAGGCTTCATGGTGTGTCGTTTACACCCTATAAACGGTTGAATATTTTCAAACATTATTTGTTATGTTTTCAGAGACTTGTGGTTGGATCTTGTGGCGTTGTCCATACTAGGCATATCCGTCGCGTTGACACTTCTGCCTACCTTCCAAGGAGTGCTAACGAGTTCAATGTAAGTTGTTACAAAATAACCTACGAACTAATACTTTAAATAATAGCTGATATTCATGGTCCCGTGGCCGTGGGTGTATAGTTTCCTATTCAAAATAGTTTCACAATCAGATCGATCTGTACTTAAATAAATTTCAGTAACAGCAGTTTAGGGCGTAGTTTGTAGGTAAGTTCTACTTATGTCTACGAATCAGTAACAGAACAGAAACAACTGTCTAGCTATCGCGGTTCTTGAGATACAGCCTGGAGACCGACAGACGGACGGACGGACGGACACACGGACAGACGGACGGACAGCGAAATCTTAGTAATAGGGTCCCGTTTTTACCCTTTGGGTACGGAACCCTAAAAATGAGTACACACTCTCAGGCTCAATATACTTTTGAGATTTTTTTGTGAGCAATAAAGAATAAGGAGCAGACTTCAAAGTCATTCTCAATAATATATTTGCACACTTATCAGCTACGAGGGTGGTTGTCCGGAAGCCCTAGCGACGTACAGCGCGGTGGCGGGAGTCTGGTCGTGTTGCTACTCGCTGGGCGAAGTGCTGGGGCCCGCGCTCGGCGGGGCATTGACTGAGCGCTACGGCTTCCCGCTTTGCGCTACGCTTTGTGCTGCTGCCTGCTTTACTATGGTAAGTATTTAAATGTTAGCTAGCTAACTAAAAGAAGGATACGTACTGTGCTTTGTTTCTTCTCCAAGCATAAAAAAAACTAGCTAAATGCAAGTCGGACTAGCACATGACGGGTACCGTACCGTCGTAGTAGGAAAAATTAAAGGGGGCTTCCTTTTATTTTCATTATTTCTTGTTAAAGCAGCAACAGAAAAACATATTTTGTGATAAGTTTGTATTTCATAGTGTTTGTATGAATGGCAAAATTATGTTTGCGGTTTTTTAAATGTGCTATATCTCAAAAACTATTAACTATACAAGATATTTTTTTTGTCACCGTCCTAATTTTTAATTTTATCTTAAGGTTTAGTTTAGATTCCCTAACATTTCGATTTTCCAAAAAAAAAGAACGTAATTTTTTTTCATTATCTCGAAACAAATATCCGCTCTCCATGAAAAGTTAAAGCTTTGTGATGTGATATCACAATAGAGATATCGATGTGATATCGTATTGAGTAAAAAACACGTATTCAATGATTTTCGCCAAAGATTAAATATCAGAATTGGACGGTGCAAAAAAAAATCATCTTGTAGGTATATTGTTCAAACCAATTTTGGTTGAAAGTTTTTAATGCAATCTACAGCATATATATTTTATTTAGATTTTCAGTCTCTTAGTTTAAAAGTTAGAGGGCACACACACACATTTTACCACTTTGGAAGTGTATATCTTTCAAACGATGGACTTCGAGAAGAAATAGTTTTAGGAACCTCCATGTCATTTTTAAGACGTGTCTATAGACACCCCACACGTATAGGTTTGATGAATAAAGTTTTTTTTTCTGTTCCATGTATTTTTTTGTATTAAAATCGTAAAGCGGTTCACAGATTACTTATACGTACCAAGTTTCAACTGTGTAGTTCTAATAGTTTCCGAATAAAATAGCGCTCTGTAACATACGGACGGATAGACAGACAAGACGAATCAATAAGGGTTCCGTTTTTTTGGCATTTGGCTAGGGAACCCCAAAAACGTCTTGGTACGAGATTCTTCTGTGTAATTTTCACCTTTGTGCTACGGTTTTCCTCTAAGTGCTACGCTAAGTATCCGTAGCGGACTACGAACCTAGAAGTAGATCGCGCTACGTAATTCTACAGTGCGCTACGCCACGTTTACGTAGCGGAGTACCAGGCGGGCAGAAGACGGTCGCGCATTAAGTGCTACGGGATAATATATATTGTTTTTGAAGCGTCTGCGCGAAGGTTGCGACTTGCGCTATCAGGTTTAGAGAGGACCTATGACCTTTTTAATGTAGATTGTTACAATCATATTTTATTTATTTTCAGGCTGTAGTAACTTTGACATTCTTCTCCCTGCGCGAGTCCCGCAAATGCGCGCAGTCGGCGTCGGGCAGCGCGTGCGACTCCATCCCGTACACCGACTCCACTTGGAACAGCAGCAACTTCTGCCGCACGCGCAGTGCGCCGCAGACCTTGGCCGAACACTCGCCGCTGCTCACGCCTTGTTCTTGCTACAATACACCTGGTGAGTACAACGCGTTTGACCCTTGTCGACGTAATTTATTAAGAGATTCTTAGCTTTTTTGCATAACTTGTAAAACAATCTAGAATGAGCACTATACCGGTAGGTACCTTACCCAAAGTAATTAAATAATTTAGGTCAAGTTTGTCCTCTGTAATTCCGAAGTTATCTCTGAAACAAGTTTTCTTCTACAAATATGTATTGATTTTACTCAGGTTTCACATACGGCGGTTCGCCACCGAAGCACTTCTGTTTATTGCACAACAAGGGCAACAAAAGCGGATATGCGAGCATTGCAGAAATGGCCGCCTACATCCTTAAGTTCCAGTTCGTCACCAGTTTCTACATCAAAATTAGAAGGTCTAGGCGAAAAGCTCTCCGAACGCGAGTCAACGCCCCAGTGCTCAACGATCAACTTTACCAGAACTATCTCGATAAGGAAAAAGACGAGTCTAAATTGAAACCTCGCGCCAATTGCAATAGCTTCATAAATATGACGAAGAAGAGCGACAAGTATTGTACGTTTTTGGAAGACGCGATCTTCGGCAGTCCCGATATCATGGACAATGTTACCGCGGAGCACTTGAGGGTTAAGAGGTACAACATGGGACTGGTCTCCACGGAAAAACGCTGCGACGAAGAGAGAAGGACCACGTACGAAATCATTCGACATAATCTTGAGAAGGTCCAGTTTTATGAGCAGGATGAGTGCCCATCGTTCCAAGATATATTTGTAAGTATCATACGAGTACTTTTGCAATTTTAAATACGGGTGTATTTCATCTCAAGAAGACATGTTGCCAAATAAATTCGAAGTTTTAATAAGTTTAAGATGAGTCAAAGTAGTCTGTTTTGGGCGGAATTTATTACGTAGTTAACATTGTTTTGAATTTTGACGATCGAATGACACATTTTCTCAAACTTAGTTTTTATTTATGATTACCTATTTTAATTTTTTTTTCAGGATAGCTGTGCCTGTAGAGACGGTGTTACCTACGTAAGAGGAACAGTGACGGTGTCATCAACGGGCGCTTGCGAGGTGTAAGATCTCGTTGCGTTTTAGATATTCTCATATAAGATTCTTTAGTATTAATTCATTCAAATTTAACCAAATAAAGAACGCAACTTCAAGTATAATTTGTATATTCATTATTGCCCGACCGACCTCAATGCGCCCCTGGCGAAAGACAATAGCAAAAATATTTTACCAATTGCGCCGCCTACTAGGCTAGCACAAAGTTACGAAGCTACCATTTCCCCTATCGCCAAATCCCGGTATTCGCATTCCCTATCGAAACACGACTCCCTACAGTTTATGCTTTCCTGGTATAAACGACCTCTGCTGACGATTTCGCGACGTTGTCATGGAGATTTCGCAAGCAGCTTGACCATTGTCCATTTGGGAAATGAGAAAATCACAAATATTTTACAGGCTGGGTGAAAACTCAGTCCGGTCCTTCCTCTCACCCAAGTTCACCCAACGCACAGCAGCGACACTAACCGCCAACGTTGGTTTTTCACGACCAGTCCGGAATATACTTGTACCAGGATGACATAAACTGAAAAGAGATGAAAACATTCTTGTTGTTTGTGGAAACTTAGAAAAATGTTGTGTAAAAAGTTAGAACATTTTATGGTGTGAACTGCACTGTTTAGTTTAACACAATAATAATATATTTGGTATGGTAGAATAATTTATATTTCGAATAAATAAAATTAACAAGTGTTTGAGAAAACTAACAACAAGTTTTGAATTTGTCTAATACAAAATAATATTGGACTAATCAATTGAAGAGATAGAACTCATTTGTTTTTGTAAATTTTATTACAAAGTAGAATTATATAATTAGTTTTTTGAAATATAACTGCCTGTTGTGCCTTACAACGTTGAGTTGGGACGCTTAATTATATTAAATAGAAAAGCATCGATATACGCTGAAAGCGTCAGTCACTCCGCGTCGATACTGTTCAATAGATATGACGTCCGCAACACCAGGCTAGCATAAGGTTACAAGATATCAATTACTGCTAATCTGCTAGGGATAAAAAGTTTTGTCTGGAAGTTTCTATTTTTATTTATATGAGGCAGGTATAGTTACTAAACAACACAGTACTAATTCAGTTTGATTTTTTGCATTATTTTGGTCAAAAATAGTTTCATACAACAGGAGTTTGGCCTCTAAATATTAGAAGTGCCATAAGCAGGATGAGGGTTGGTCGGAAAACACAGAGGGCTGGGGAAATTCAAGGAGGGTGCGACCCTCCCACGCGGAAGCGAGATAGATATTGTTATCCTTTTCTTTGATATCGTTTCCCTCCAGTACTACTCTCTTGGTACCTCATTCATTTTGCTGAAGTAACAATATTTTTTTTAATGGGCCGTGCGACTTTTGAAACAACATTAATGATTTAGTTATTTTAATAATAATTCACCGACATCACAAAATTCTACTAATGTTATAAATGCGAAAGTTTGTGAGGGTGCCGATGTAGGATGGATGGATGTTTGTTACTCTTTCACGCAAAAACTACTGAACTGGTGTTGATGATATTTAGAACACAGATAGTTTATAACCGTGATTAACACATAGGATACTTCTTATCCCGGTAGCATGATCTCGTGGGACAATTATCTAACTCCACGCGGGTGCACACTAGTAAAAGAAATAATTATATTAAATACAGAAAACGTGTGGTAAACAAAAAAGGTAGCTACCGATTTAAAATAGTTTTACTTACAATCATGAGGTACAAGTTTAACTATTTCATGAGGATTAGAATAAATGATATTGTCCTCACTATCGAATGTAATCCCGAAGATGTTCTTGATGCTGGCTATCTCTATGAGCGTGTGGTTCTCCTTGTGAGCCACGTAGATGGCACTCTTGGCGCAGAAGTGTGCGACGCCTTTGTGATTTACTTCAATGGCCCTGAACACTTTAGGCCCCTCGTACGGGGTGCGATGATTCATCCCTTTCTTTACCTCGAACAAGCCATCCCTAGTCGTTATAAATGTGTCGCCATCTCCATCAATAGCGAACTGGTATATTTTTTCCTGAATATGTTGTTGGAGAGAGACATGTTTCTCCTTGGCATCGTATTTATGTAGTCTCTGCGACGGGTACTGTATGAAGTACAAGTGGTGGTTGAAGATCTGCAAGTCCCAAATATCACGGTCTTTAACAATGTGCTTCAAGCCGTGAGACTTCTCGAGATTATCTGCGTAATTCCCTCGCTACCTCCGAAATACGCTGTTTTGTTGTGTTCGTCGACGGCGACGGCGAATCCGTTTTTAATTCCATTTATTTCTGTCGGCATTGTGTCGTTTATCTTCACGAAGCCAATCCCGAAGGTGTCCAGAGTGTCGTCTCCGACGTTGTAACTGAAAAATATTTTATGTTCGTGGTGATATATGGCTAGTTGGTAGGGCCGATTGATTCCACCCATTATGACATGTCTCTTGTGCATTTTCCCATACACATGCACACCTTCACATGGTATTTTCAGAGTGGTATGCGTGTCCGGCGTATGAGCTGTTTTACCGAATACGCTTATTATAACACAAACTAAAACGAGTATGAACTTCATAATTTCCGTAAATAAATTCGACAACAGATGCGTACTTCGCGATTCTGAATACATTAAATACTGGCTGCAAGCAATGAAATATTATACATGTTCTGATAGTGAATAATTAGTGACATAAAATAATAATGATTGAAAACTAAACATATGGCGAGTAACGTACATTTATTATTATCTACGAGTATGTTGCTCTTGCTTGTGTCACGACCTACCTATAACCGAAGGTTCATGATTTTTTTGCCTGTTCGTTGTTTTAGTGGTCGCAAGCGCGTTGCATGAGCATGAGCAGTGAGGACTTGTGTTCAATTCACAGGTCAGGCAAAATTGTATTGGGTTTTTTAGTCAAAAAAATATCAAAAGTAGCCACGGAGTCTGGATCTGTCTTGCCCGGTCGACAATAGGCAAACCCCTTTTACATGGAAACAACACATAACTGGCAAAATGTAGGTGTAGGTACTGTCTGCCTAACCCTTCGTGAATTACATGGTGTGATCCTATGTTGTCGTTACATTGTGGTGTTTGAAATAATACAGGGTGTAAAAGTACCCTTAACGCAAACGAAGAGCACTTGTTCTCCCCACCACTGCGATATTTTTTTGGTTTTAGACAATACCTGGGAACTGGGAACTAGGGGGTTAGGTTACGGAGATATTGGGGGTCAAAGTTCCAAATTTTGCACAGCTGTTTTTGTAAATACTAGTTATTCAGGTTATAACTTTACTTAAATTACCTTCATGACCCGTTTACTATTCAAAGAATCCACTAGCACAATGTTTCAAGAGTGCTACATTGAGTTTTACCGTAAAATGTGATTTTTGACCCAAAAAAAAGTCATTTCCCAGCAACATTTTTTGCGTAGGGGTACTTAGTTTGATGTACAGAATGCTTCGTTGACGTATGTGTGAAGGGTTGATTTACACCCTGTATAACAAACTTTATATTTAAGTACGATTGGTCCTGAAATATTGTTTCAGTACAACGAAGTCTAGACTATAAAATAACCGACACGTGTGGGCCACCCCTTCAGGCATGCTCCAGCGGGTGGCTGAGTGACGTCATAGCTGAACCACCGAACTGTTTGTAATCCTATTCCCAAACAAAACTCAACCTTAACTCCAGCAAAATAACGTAAAAAACTGATTTATGAAAGCGTAAAATTCTGCTTGTGAGGGGCAGCCAGTTTAATTGGATCAACGGCGTTTACAACTGTAAACAATTTGTTGGATTTGTTCATCGACCTTGGGCTGGCTTTAAAATTTGAAGTATTGCCTGCCTATTGTGAACATTATGCGTGTGAAGCTTTTAGGACTAAAAAAGTAAACGTTTCAGTTGGTTTCATACTTCCCGATGTTCTAGAAAGTAACGATAAACTGTTGGAAAATACATGAGTATTACGATACGTGCAGGTCAGAATAGGAATAGATTCCTTCGGAATTGGTCAGGCACGCAGAATACATATTAATATTACAAGATCGAGGTGGAAGTATAGATGAACGAACTGAGGTAACTTGATAATATAGGTAGGTACTAGCACTGAGTTCTTCCTTATCCAAACAGGAAAATGTAGATGTAGTTAAATCACAAAAAGTCAAATGTTTGATTGAAGCCTTTAAAATTTTTGCCTGAAGGAAGACTACTGACTTGCTTCGCTTTTAATTTGTTTTTTGACATTTAAAAGTCTTTGTTGTTTCTTTGAGTTTGAGTTTGAATGCCGATCATTTTCCTGACTATCTTGTCAGGATAGCGAAAATCATTACCCAACATAAATAAAATCATAGAAACAAGACAACATTTTAAGGTTTCAATGCAGTGTAGGGTGAAAGACGAAGCTAAACATACAAACATTGTAATAGCCATAATAAATAAATTAGATTTAATTTTGGTGAACTCACGTGAAAGAAACCTTATACGGCGTTAAATACATTTCCAGGGCAACGTATATTTTTTATCTAGCGACACGTGGAATTCCGATAATTCGCCCTAATTTTACTTGAATACATAGTGCTGCAATTTTGAATGGACTTATCACGTCATAGATTCCGATTAGCTACTAATAGATAATTATTTATCTATTAGTAGCTAATCGATTTCATCGGTTGGGTTTAATAAAAGAAAGCTATCGATTTTAAGGTTTTATTCTTCAAAAGAATAAGTAAATGTATGTTCTTAAGATTATAATTGCATTATTAATAAATCTTTGGTAATAAAATAAATAAGAATTTGAGAGAAGATTCTGGAAAAGAGATTACAATAGTTTTAAATATGGCCATTCGAATCAACAATATATGGCATTTTCTTAACATACTATGATTCACTGACGTAGTGTATCTAGTAAGTATAGTAACAATTTAAATACACAACCGATGCTATTAAAAAGTGAATACCTACCGTATGCTCTTACAGTAGATACCAAGAAGTTTGTAGGTACAACAAATTAGAGTCGAGCGAAGCACCATAACGTCTGTTATGTAAACCAAAAATATCAGCGGCAGACTACCTAATGCGCTTGCAATGTTGGCAACAGTTGCACCCCAGTTACGAGTTCACTTCCAAACAGATTATCTGCATACATTTTTCAAAACATTGTGCTAGTAATGACGTAAGATAAACATTAGTAATATGAATTTAACATTGAAACAAATGGTCGTTTGTAACAATAAGAAACATCATTGTAATTTGTAATCGACATCTAATTGTGTTTATATTACTACTTTTAGAGCGGCAATTTAACATTGTTTGACTATATTACCTACTTATTATAATTTGTGGTTTCATCCTTGGCAATTTGTGGTCTAGCTGCCATTTTGCTTCGAATGAAACCGCTAACATTGTGATCAAACTTTACGTTTACAATTTCAGCTCGATCATCAATCATTTTCACATTACATAAGGACGGATCTTTAACAGCGATATAAGTAGATATAGTTCTGAGATTATTGTCCTTCTCAAAGTCTCAGATGTTTCAAGTTCAGACAAGGACGCGCGAAATGGAACCGGTTTAGTATTTTGAAGAGTCGAATAAGCATGTCGAGGGTCTCAGACATACACAATGAAACATTTAAAATTTTTACTGCAACATTTCACGTCACGGACATTTTGCAGCTTTGTTTGCCATAAACATTGTGTTCCAAAACGCATTCTTAAAACATTCGGGGAAGGTTTTATGACGGCATTTAACTTTAACCGCGGAATACAGCTAAGTGTGGTGTGGTGACTTTGAAATCGTTCGTGACAATTATTTTAGTACGTACGTACGCTAACAGCACGGAACTCTCAAATGTCGCAGAACTTCCGTGACACGTTTTACGCAGCGCATGTAATATACTTTCAAGTTCAGTTAGCGTTATGTCATCTTCGATAGACACAGTAACTACTATTGCGTGGGCGTTGAACAGACTGTCGGTGATGTCATCTTGTCCGATTAAATATATTTTCGTATTTGTATTAATATAATTATCCCTAGAAAGACGGAGTTAGAAGGACCTTAACGTGAAGGTAAGTATAAGTAGGACGAAGGACGAAGCTAGGCTATAAATAGGCCTGTCTGCGCTGTTTCCGCAGACCATTCTCCGGGACGCGACGGATAGTTTCTTGTTCTGTAGCAGAGCGTGTACAGAGTCCAGCTCCCAGCGTTCCATAAAGCCAGGCTCGCGGGAGAACAGTACGGAGTACAGCTGCGGAGACTTGCCGTTCACTTGGTCTTGACAGAAGTTCAATAGAAGATGGTCGTTGACCGCTTTAAGCACTTGAATGGTACCGCTGAACTGTTGGTATTTGGGTAGAGCCGGCAGTGTTCCTGAAATGTAAAACAATAATCTATTTAGTCATGTTTGTTCCAAAGAATGACTGTGACTTGTATAACTGTCTGTCAGTGACTAAGTAAAAACATCAATCTATTGATTGCGCTGCCGGGTTGGTCTAATGGCTACAAGCGACTGAGGAGCATGCGGTCCTGGGATTAATTTCTGGGAATTTTGTCAGGAATTTCTCAGTAGCAAGCAGCCACGGCGTCTGGAATTGTGCCCGCTTGTTGGCAAAGGCTCTACTTACAGAACAGAGGACTTTAAGGTGAAGGCGACAAGGTGGCCAGCGAAATTCGAATTTTCTTACGTTTTTTGCAATTTCTCGGTCAGTGTCAAGTCGTATGTTAAATAAAATGGGATTCGCGGCAATGAGAAATGTCTATTTACTGAGTAATAATGATTAAAATCACCAATACAACCGTCTCAGTTCATATAAGTCTCAAGAGTGAGTATTTGATAAAAAAGGCATTTGTTCGCGGGCTACCTTGTCGCATCAATCTTAACATAACTAGTACTTCAAGTAGTTCCACTACTAAGTACACATCTGTCTCCTCTCCTTCAATTATTACAATTGTGGTACTATACTCAGAAACAGAAACAGCAGTATAAATCCCTTACCGTTCTGTCCGTCGAACACCTGCCAGTAGCCGGCAGAGTCGTTCTTAAAGTAGAGCGAGTACTCGATGGTCTGACCAGCCTCGTCCCACAACAGTCGCAGGTGTCGGTACTGCTGACGGAACTTCGCGTTGATGTGCTGCACGTGGTACAGCTGGTTCTCCGTTGAAGGCTGGAATGTGATCAAGCAAATTATACGATTTTATGAAGCTGATTATGGGAATATTTTAGCTATTGAAAGGAAGTCTTTAACAGTGGACCAAATGGAAAAGAAACGTGGAATTGCCGCCAGTCTTTTGGGCACATTACCGGCTGACAGTTTTGAGGAGCAGTTTTTTGATGCCCATTTAGTTTCTTGTTAGTTTATTTAACCGTTATTAATTAGAATAAGAATCTTTAATTTGGAAACATAGGTTAACCTATGTTTCCAAATACCTGTAATAACAGGTTGTGCAAGATGTTACCATATACTTAGCGTTAATGTACATAGTTTAATAGAAAAGTAGGTATAATATATGTTTTGGCTTATAAATGCAACTGTTATGAATATCTCATGGCATCATGGCATACCTAATATTAAAAACTTGTTTTTGTTTATACTAAGGTTGTTAGACTTAGTAGGATTTCTTTGTCTAGTTTCCTGACCCAGGTTTATTTAGGCATAACATTTTGGTGGTTATGTGTAGTATGGGGAGCTCTTCACAATAAACACAGCTCTAACAGTTAAAAGTAAGTTTATTGTCCAACCAATATTCAATAAGTTTAATACAAGTTTTACACTCCTGCGCGGCGCGTTCTTAATGTCGGACCGATACGTGCGTTGCTTAGCGCGGACTGACTAGTGGCGACGGCGACCGAGGGGCGCATCGCCGCGCGGGGAGTAGGCGGCGCCTGCGTCGTGTCGAGCCGTTAGCCACACGGCTCGGCAAACTTCGTCAACGTTCGGGGCAGCCGAAATGCATGTAGTGTAGGTAGTAACTGCGACATAGCGACATGTACTGTGTCGCTACATCACTCCCCCCTAAGCGAAGCGTACATTGTTTTTGACCGCGCGGCCGGATCGAGTGACGTATGTGTTGCGCGGCGCGCTAGGGGTTGATGGCCGCGGCTCGACGCTCGCGGTAGGTATGCTCTCAGTGCGCGCTGCTTGTTGTTGCGTGCATGTTGTTGGAGAAGTGGTAAATTCTTCTTCGTTGAGTAGATGTGCTGGCTTAAGTCGGTCTATTGAGACAACTGTAGTTCGAAGTGGCATCTGTATGGTGAAATGTTTGCTGTCACGTTGAATCACCTTGAACGGGCCGTCGTAAGGTGGGGTCAATGGACTTCGCACGGTATCATTTCGAACGAAAACATGGGTACACGTTGCTAGGTCCTTGTGTACAAACGTGCTCCTGTTGTTGACATGTGACTTGCTGTTAGGTGCAATTGACAACATTGTTTCGGTCAGCTGGCGGACGAATTCTGCGTCTTCATTTTTCGGCTGTGTAGGCGCGAAGAAATCTGACGGTATTCTTAGTGTCGATCCGTAGGTCATCAGGGCCGGGCTGACTTGTGTGTCTTCACGAAGTGCTGTACGTAATCCGAGCAGCACGGTTGATAATTCCTCGCTCCAGTGTGTGCCGGCGCCTCTCGCCATGAGCGCGGCCTTCAACGTTCGATGCCAGCGTTCGACTTGACCATTTGCTTGCGGGTGGTATGCAGTAGTTCGTATCCTTGTGATGCCAAATTTCTTCATTAAGGCGTTGAATAACGACGATTCAAATTGCCTTCCTTGATCCGTCGTTACACGTAATGGACAGCCAAACCGCGATATCCATCCCTCGTAAAATGCCTTAGCAACCGTGTCGGCGGTGACGTCACGGATAGGTATCGCCTCAGGCCATTTAGTGCAGCGGTCGATCATTGTTACTAAGTATCTGTAATCGTTGGATGGTGGCAGCGGTCCCACGATGTCTATGTGAATGTGTTCGAAGCGCGATGATTTTTGAAACTCGCCGAGTGGACTGATAACGTGTCGTTGAACTTTCCCTCGCTGGCAACCGATGCATGATTTGGCCCACGCACCAACATCCCTGTTCATACTCGGCCAAAAAAACTTTGTTGACATTATTTTTCTTGTTGTACGCACACCAGGGTGACTTAGTTCGTGCTGTGCTTTGAACGCTACTATACGATAAGTCGTTGGTAGGTATGGACGAACGTTGCCAGTAGTTGTTTCACATATGATGGGTCGTTGACCTCCGGGTAATGTGATACGTGCGAATTGTAGATTTTGGTTGGACATGCAGATCTTCAGTTCTTCGTCGTTTTCTTGATCTTGGGCAAGTAGGTTGTAGTCGATTGTGGAGTGTGACAAGTTGATTTCTTCAATACGCGATAAGGCGTCAGCTGCTTCGTTCCTATCACCGTGAACGTATTTGATCTTCGTGCAGAACTGACTTATGTAGTGCAACTGTCGTTCTCTTCGTGGTGTATCGCTGCTACTTGCCGTTCTTGTCAGCGCGAAAGTAAGCGGTTTGTGATCGGTGAATATTGTTAGGTCAGTGCCCTCTATCAGTCGTCGTAGGTGTTGAACAGCGGTGTACATTGCTAATAATTCGCGATCGTACACGCTGTAGCGTCGCTGCGTCTCACTCATAGTTTTTGAGAAGAATGCCAGTGGTTTCCAGACGCTGTCAACCTTTTGTTGCAGGACGGCGCCGATGCTAGTGTTTGGTGCGTCGGTAAATAAATATAACGGCGCGTTAGGTATCGGATGAGTCAATGTTGTTGCCTCGAGTATGCTTTGTCGGCATTTCTCAAAGGCTTCTTCTGCTACTTGAGACCATTGAATCGGAGTCTTGTCGTTCTTTTTGCTGTTGTGTAGATATTTGTTTAATTCATGTTGTTGCTCGGCTTGATGTGGTAAACAACTACGGTAGAAGTTTATCATTCCTAGAAATCTTCTTAGTTCTTGGACTGTCTGTGGTTTCGGATAGTTGACTATGGCTTGAATTCGTTCTTGAGTAGGTTTGATTCCTTCTGATGTTACTTCGTATCCGAGGAACTCGATGTTTTCCCTCTCAAACTCGCACTTGTCAATGTTAAGACTGACGCCGTAGGTATTTAGGCGTTCGAGCACTTGTTCTAAGTGGCGGCGGTGTTCTTCCTTATTTCTTGAATGGACAAGCAAATCGTCGATGAAGCAGAACACGTTGTCATCTAGTCCTCGCAGTACCTCGTGCATGAAACGTTGAAAAGTTTGACCGGAGTTTCTTAAGCCGAACGTCATGCAAGTAAATTCGAAGAGACCGAATGGTGTTATTATCGCTGTCTTCTGAGCGTCTTGTTTTGAAATAGGTATCCAAAAATATGCCATTTTCAGATCAAGTTTTGAGTAAATATTCTTGCCGTGAAGTTGGTATGTGAAATCTTGAATTCGTGGAATGGGGTATCGGTCTGGAACTGTGACTGCGTTGAGTCTTCTGTAATCGCCACATACTCGTAGTGATCCGTCTTTTTTGTTAACGATGTGAAGTGGACTTGCCCACGGACTGTTTGACGGCTTGCATATTCCATTCTCGATCATCCTCTCGAACTCAAGTTTTGCCGCTTTATATTTGTCGGGCGGTAGAGGGCGCGGCCGTGAGTAGATCGGCGGCCCAGTTGTCTCAATATGATGTGTGACGTCATGCTTGACTGGAGTTTTGAGTGACATCGGCCGCAGTACATCTGGATATTTCTTTAACAGGTCGTGATGAGTGTGGTCGCGGTTGATAATGTGGATCGATTCTTCTTTGCTGTTTATTTTGATGGCGTTCACGCTGAGCTCCGTTACACGGTCGATAAGTTTTCTTTGGTGCAGGTCGACTAACAGTTTATGATGTACTAGAAAGTCGGCACCCAGTAATGAAGTCTTCACATTGGCGACGACGAAAGTCCACCTAAAGCTTCTTCGTAAGCCTAGGTTGAGCTCGAGTGTGCGCTCTCCGTAGGTACGAATCTCTGTTCCGTTTGCCGCGTAAAGTTTGTAACCTGCATTTTCCGTCGGTCTTGTGTATTTCTGGTTTCGTGCGGCTAGTACTGATATGTCGGCTCCCGTGTCGACAAGAAATTTTTCTCTGGTTTTGGTGTCGATTACACATAGGCGGCGGCTTGTTTGGTTTACATCGACGCCCGCCACTATCGATGTACGTTTTAGTTTTCCCGCTTTGCGAAGGAACACGGCGATTCGCATTTTCGTGCTCCATTGCCGAATCGGTAGTGATAACGGCACTGCCAGTCGGGATCGCCGGGCTTGCGGGCGTTATCCGAACGCTGTCGCGAATGTGAGCGTGAGCGGCCACGATAGGCGGAGTTTTGGCGGGAACGGCGATGCGACGAATATTGATGGTTGCGGAGTTCAGCGACTTCGAGTGACAATTTCTCTATTTGTTTTGTAAGCATGCTGATCTGTAGAGCTGTTATCGCGTTTATCTGCACCTCGTTACCTGCTGGACTTGTTGATGGAGGGTTTGCCGTGGAGACTGCGGCGACTGTAGCGGGTTCAAAATGTTCCATCATTTTGTCTGCCATCGCAGCTAGCACTTCGAGCGACGACTCGGTGTTAACGGAGAGTACAGCGCGCACCTGTGTGGGCAGCTGGTTGAGCCACATAACCTTCAGCGCCTCATCTGATAGTAGCTTGCCACTGAGGTCTCGCATTTTACGCAGCAGCTGGCTTGGCTTGTTATCGCCGAGCTCGAGACCGCTGAGTAGCTTCTGTAACTGCCGGTGGTCGGACTCCTGGTACGTTGAGATGAGTCTGTCTTTGAGCGCACTGTACTTGCCGGTGCTCGGTGGATGCAGGATGATGTCTCCGATCTGTTCTAGGTCGCTGTTGCCGAGTAGTGGAACGACGAGGTTGAATTTCTGCTCCTCACTTATCTTGCTGGCAGCGACGGCGGCTTCAAATTGCGCGAACCATAGTCGTGGGTTTTGGCGCCAAAACGGTGGTAGTCTTGCAGGTAGCGAGACTGATGCCACGTCGTTCTTCATTGCTGCGCTGCCCTGAGCATCGCTGAAATCTTCGATGTCGTTCTTCATTATGTGTTCAGTTTTCACGGGGTCACCACTTTGGTGGTTATGTGTAGTATGGGGAGCTCTTCACAATAAACACAGCTCTAACAGTTAAAAGTAAGTTTATTGTCCAACCAATATTCAATAAGTTTAATACAAGTTTTACACTCCTGCGCGGCGCGTTCTTAATGTCGGACCGATACGTGCGTTGCTTAGCGCGGACTGACTAGTGGCGACGGCGACCGAGGGGCGCATCGCCGCGCGGGGAGTAGGCGGCGCCTGCGTCGTGTCGAGCCGTTAGCCACACGGCTCGGCAAACTTCGTCAACGTTCGGGGCAGCCGAAATGCATGTAGTGTAGGTAGTAACTGCGACATAGCGACATGTACTGTGTCGCTACAACATTAAATATAAGCCTGTTATTACGTAAACCATTATGTCAATGACCGGTAACTAGTCTGAGCCGTATCAAAAGATTTTAATTGATCGCGATAAAACGTACTTATTTTCGTACTTTTATAAATATAGTTGTCCCTAGATACCACCGGCGGAAAGGCTAGTATCAGAGTAATCCTGTGCTATTTGTAGAATGACGCAGGAACTAAGCATAGGTGTAAGTAGATCGTTCTAAGGAAGCCCTATTCGACGATAGTGAGAAATCTATCATTAGCACAAAAAATGATGTTTCAGCACACGTGTTACAGAACATGTAAACTCCACAAGTGATTCCAAGAACTCGTAAACAATTTCCAAGCCTCTTCAATTGAACCTGGACTTAGTCATCGTGTTCTAGAGACTGCATCTTAGGAGATTAAGTGGGTCAGTCAGATTGACCTCTCTGCTGGGTCAGGATGTGTCACCATGGGCGACTGGGCGACTTGGCGTACCGCATACAGGTCACATTAATTGTACCTAGTATTACGTCTCGAAATTTGACAATTACTACCTTAGCACAGATGTGGATATAAAGTAGTATAAGTGGGAGCAGTTAATTGCCCCATTGTCGTATGTAAGTATGTATGAGTCAGTAACAATGACCAAATGATATATGAGCGTCATTTTAGAGGCACTCGAGCGAAAAGTCATCACATTCGCTTGACAAGTTTCCTTCAGATAATAATTAAATGTGCAAATGTGAAGATAAACAAACCAGGGACATGGGTAACTAGTATTAACACGTTCGTAAATACTAGTAACGATTATGTATTTTCAACATGTCTTATGCAGTTATTTATAAATCTCAAGAGTGTGATGCCGAGAATATTGAATTATTGACATTGAAACGACCGGGAAATTACATTTGGAAAGTACTGATGAGTTATTAGTTATTACAAATCATAATGTTCTAAATACGGCACGCAATCATCGCCCTACAAAGTCGATATCCGCGGCGGTACCTTCACTAGGCGGTACACACAATATTACTTACTCAGTGAAAATATTTTTTTAACACACTTGCTCATAAAATGGCTCTATTTTCACCTGTAATCAAACTGTGACTTTTTCATTGCTATTATTCACATGTGAGTTATAGTTTTTTTTATTGGTTGAGTTGCTTTGTTCTTAAAAATGTTTCGATACAAAAAAGATCGTGTTCAATAATCCAAAAATAAATAATGTAAGTACCTATTGTTTGCTTATTTTATGCACCTTCGTATTTAAATAGATAATTTCAACTTTCAGTTTTTAATAAATAAAACTTACACTAAAATATAATCTTTTATTTCTTTGTAATAATAAATAAAACCTTGAAGTCGCCATTTTGTACGTGGCTAAAACGCTATCCGCGAAAAGCCAAAAATGAAGAAACCGCGATCATTCTTGTAGTCTATGACCGTTCGCGATTGTTAGATGCACGCGCTTAGGAAAACTGATAATTTTTTCCCGCCATAACGTAGAAAAAATCACAAATCTTCACAATTGAAAATAGTTTTTAGTATTATTTCCTTCAAAGTGGGTTGAAAAACGTCGTATGATACACGTGTGTATTATTGATTACCGTCCTCGGGTCTCAATGACACCTCAGCGGTAATCACCACCAATATTACACACTTGTACCATAATGTACTATTCTTCGTTCGTTCTTTTTTAACAGAATAAGTATAAATAACGTGTATAGCAGATAATAATTCTTATTAAAGTAGTTGTATGAATAATGACACTTGACATGTATGCATGACTATAACAATGAAAGAATGCGAAATACCTAAATGTAGTTAAAAACATTTTTTTTTTCTGTAACCGGGCAATCTCTTGTGAGAAGAGACTTTTTTTAATCATTGACCCTGGTAAAGGTTAATTGTGTACGTGGGCCTTTTGTACAAGTAAGGTAACCTAACTTTATCTAAGACAAAAACTTCATTTCAGTCTCTGAGTCAGACAGAAGCAATACTGACTAAACCAATTTAACCTTCAGATTAAAGTTTTTAGATAACTTACATAAAAGTTTTTGCTCATGTGGAGTTAGTGATGGTAAATTTCCGAGAATATTCTCCTTGCGAGAACTTTTCTGTTAAGTTCTCGAGAAAATTTACGAGAATTTAAAAAGTTGTATCGGTCTATATTTAGAGTTATTAGTTATTTTTTAGTGCATTTGAAAGTTTTATAAAGTCTACGTTAAATTAATGTATTCTACAACTTAAAGAACAATCCCGAGAATATTTCGAGAATGTTTCCATAAATTCTCAGTACTTACATAAGTAGTCATGGTAAATTCCCGAATTATATATGTCCACCGATATCTCCGTGAATTATACTTAGTCTGAATTTCAAAATTATTTTTGTGTTATATTGTTTGTGTTTTGTTTGTGTTATATTATTTGTGTGCGGTAGTCCCATTGTCACTAAGTCAGGATCTGATGATGGGATCCCAGGAAGATCGAGGGCAACCCTCAAATCTTATAGGCACACATTACGTTTTCCATATATTTTTTTAACGCTGTTCAATTATTTGCGCCTGATAATCATAATCTCATGTGGATGCACTGATGATGGAAAATACAAATCGTCAACGGTCAGGAGTTGAAAGAAAATTCCTTCGAGATTATACGTACTTATGGACCGATAGTTGTAATCTTGTAATTCAGGCTGATAAGTTGACCTGATGATAGAAGGTAAATCTCATTAACCGACTTTAAAAATGAGGTTGTCAATTCGTTAGGTTTATTATTATTATCACAAGATTGATGCTGCACTGACACTGCTGAGGATAGGAAAATAAGGTTAAGAGCCCTGATTTCACAATATAATTTCGTTTTGGAACCATCTGCAGAATGAAACTTTAGATACAGTCAGCATCAGAAGAAGATTAACACACTCAACGATTCAAAGTACGTTTTTTAATAAAAACTTGTTAGAAATGACTCCTTCGTTACTAACATATTATTGAAGAGTTAAGAATGTTTTAAAGAATAATTTTATGAAATATTAAAAATAATAACTGGAGTTCTGTCCATCAAATAATTAGATTCCAAAATGTATAGCTACTTCTGTTGCTTTTGTTGCTGACTGTACCCACCTATTTACTATGAAGTCTAACGGACTTTTGTTAACCTACGGTTAAAAATAATACGGTAACACTAACCCCGTTTTCTAAACGTTAGGTTAGTAGTTTGCAACCATGATCATGAACACTGGTGTCGGAAGCTGTTTAGTTCAATCTCCCGGATGGAGCATTGAGGTCGGAACCGGCTCCCTACAGCACGCGAACTGACATACCTGTGTCACTGAACCCGAGGGAATAGACTGCACTTATTATTACTCGGATATCAAATCTTCTTTCATGCAACAGGAAAAAAATCCTTTCAGCTGTGCTGTCACGCACCGCAAGCGACCGACTGTGTGTGTGTCGAGTCGAGTTCTATTGCACGAAAGTACGCTAAGTACAAAATTAATGCAAACTTTGCAGCCGATATTTTTTTTAGAAAATGACGTTTTTTTTTGGTGGGCTGGGAAATCACCAATTAACCCCACCCGCTCTTGGGCAGAAGGGAGGACGAAAGGGAGTGTCATACTTCTACTGACTAAAACCACCCTTGTTCCTTCTTACCCTTTATATCGAGGCCGCGGTATCTCTTACAACAATCCGCAGCCCCGATGGGCATGAAATGACGCCTTTTTTTTTTTTGGTGGGTGTAAAATCATCGAATAACCCCTCCCGCTCTTGGGCAGAGCGAAAGGGAGTAGACTTCTACTGACTAAAAACCACCACCGTTCCTTCTTCGCCCTCTATGTCGAGGCCGCGATAACCAGAGGACTACCCGCAGCCCCGACAGGCGTCGGCCCTTTCGGGCCCCTCCCATGTGACATCTCTTTGAGGCGCGCGTGGAACACGAACGCGCCGTCGACACGGCCTGTTTTCGTCGTGAGACGGACGGACGGCGAGTTAGCCCATCACTCACTGGCCGGAGGTCATCGCGGGACCCCCGACGCCCGGAGCGCCTCCCGCGGCGGCTGGGACGAGAGGTACTCTCCCTCTCGCGTTCCGCCACCTCCTTCGCCAGCACCACTGCTTCGCAGAAGGAGGCGACGGCGTCCCATTCCTCCTCGCCCCGGACCATGGCTTGCACCAGGGCCGGGCGCGAGAGGTCGCCGCCGCCGATCGCCGCTACGAGAACACGGCGGGGCTCCACCCAAGCGGGGCACACCTCCACTGTGTGCTCCACCGTGTCCTCCGGCCGATCCTCACAATGGTGGCATCCGGGCGTTTCCTCCCGCCTGATTCGGTGCAGGTACCTCCCGAAACAACCGTGTCCGGTGAGGACCTGCGTCAGACGGAAGGTGAGGGCGCCGTGGCGCCTCTCAAGCCACTCCTCAAAGAGGGGACTTACCGCCACTATCGTGGCGTGCCCTGCACGGGGTTGCGACAGTCGCTGTCTCCATGTCGCCATGAGATCGCACCGGAGGTCTGTCCGCCGCGCAGCAATTTGCCGCGGCAGCGGAGTGACTCCCCGGCGCAGCGCCTCCGCGCGCCATTGATGCAGGCGCGCGAGGACTATCGCCTCCAGATCCCACGGCGGCAATCCGGCAAGGAGGTTCGCCGCTTCGCGGGAGATCGTGCGGTACCCCCGTACCGTCCTTACGGCCATGACCTTTTGGGGCACGTTCAGGTAGTGGGCGGCCTGCTTCCTCAAAGCAGGCGCCCACACCGGCGCCCCGTAAAGGGCCATGGACCGCACGATCCCCGCGTAGAGCCTCCGGCAGGAGGCGTTTGGCCCCCCCAGATTGGGCAAGAGCCACCTAAAGGCAGCCCCGGCCCGCTCCAGTCTGGGAGCCAAACGTCGGAAGTGCTCCACGAAGTTCCACCGGCTGTCGAGGACGAGTCCTAGGTACTTCAAAGTACATTCGACGCCGATGGGAACCCCTCCCACCATTAACTGGGATCCCGACGGCAGCGCATTCCCACGTCCATGGAAGCCCATGGCCTCCGACTTGTGAAGCGCCACCTCAATGAAATGACACCTTGGATAGTAATTTCGGACGATGAGTTTGAAAACTTTAGAGGTACATTCTGTTTTAGGTTTTGGGGTTGGTCAGATGAGACCCAAACCCAAACCTTTCAAGAATGGAAGAATATTCGAGTTTTCAACTAG
Source organism: Diarsia rubi (assembly GCA_932274075.1). Classification (NCBI taxonomy): domain Eukaryota; kingdom Metazoa; phylum Arthropoda; class Insecta; order Lepidoptera; family Noctuidae; genus Diarsia; species Diarsia rubi. The sequence continues at coordinate 9,915,845 of OW026414.1, forward strand.
AAATAAAATATTTTCTATAATAACTAAGATAAGATTTGAAAGGAGCGAATTGTCTATTACTTATTGACCAATATCACGATGACAAAACGTTATAAATAAATTGTTCCAATTTTAAAATAATACTTCGTGTTTTCCAGTGCTTTTCTGACCGTGAGAAAGCTTGTGCAATATTAAACCCGGAAAGGCCGCTCGTGATCGCGTCATTACAAGGAAAACCATTTTAAATTTTCTAGGAATTATTCTACGTGTGATATTCTATTTAATATTCTATGTGTGATATACATATAACCGTTGTCTCTATAATTTATATTAGGTCGAGCACTATCATCTCTTTATCAGAACATAACATCACGTCTATGTTTCCCGAAGGTTGAGAGTTCAGTCACCTTTTTTTCTGCTGTTATTTTGCAGCCATATCAGTTTGTTACTAAACAAAACCTTTTGTTTTATATTTTATTTTACTGACTTTCTAAATGCTATTATTTTGGACATATTATAATCATATATGATTAATGAATTAACACAATCTATCTTAACTATACGCCTATTACTAGTTACCAATATAGGTTCCCCGCTTCATACTATTGACGACACGGTTGGCGCAGTGGTTGAGCGATTGACTGCTGCGCAGCATGTCGCGGGTTCGATTCCCGCACGGAACAAATATTTGTACGACCTACAAGTATTTGTTCCGAGTCTGGGTGTTTTTCTATCTATAATATGTATGTATTTACAAAAAAAAAAAAAATGTATATAAGTAGTTTATCAGCCATCTCGTTACCATAACACAAGCATTAGGTTGCTTAGCTTGGGACTAGATGGCGTTGTGTGAAATGTCCAAGGATATTTATTTATTATTTATTTATTTTATTAGATTTTTGATCTATGGTATTTTTGCTTTGTTTGTGGTCCGTTGACACCCGTTTATGTATCGCTAAATCGCTAATTTCCCCTTTGGCAAAAAAAGTATGCGCATAATTTTTTCAAACAATATTATGGCGAAGTTAAATTAGTGTTAATTAGAGATATCGGTTAAGTGTAGCTAATTAATTATTGCTAGATGCGGGAAGCATAGGCCTGAATGATATGCGGAGAACTAACTGTCCCTTTTTTTTTTGGGGGAGTGGCTAATCATCAAATAACCCCTTCCGCTCTTGGGCAGAGCGAAAGGGAGTGTCAGACTTCTACTGACTAAAAACCACCCATGTTCCTTCTTAGCCCTATATGTCAAGGCTGCGGGATATCTTACGATAAATAATAATAATAATCTCTTACGCGATAAATCGCTTCTCGTAAAAACGGCGTTTGAAATTTTTAACGTTTTCAATTTTCATACATCGACATGTGCTTGAATTAAAAACGCGACTCCGTAAATGAGGCCTAAGAGGTTTCACGAGAGTAGTACTATTATGTATTCTGTGACGACAGTTTCCAGTGTCCCGACTACGGCGAAGCCAAAAGGAAGGGTAATTATTTTGGCAGTCTATGTATGTATGTATGTTTGTATGTACCACCGTAGCGCCTAGACTACTGAAGGTATTTAAATAAATGAGGTATCAATAGATTCTTAATAATAACGCGAGTGACATAGGCTATATAAATTTTAATAGGTAATTCTTTTTATGACGGAATTTAAATGTCAAATTCTAAGGTCGAACAAAATTAAATTGAGATAATCATAACATGTTTGGTATTAAATGAAAGGTTTTTATTTGATAAATTATAGAGGACAGTCGTAGTTGCATGCCACCTTGCTAATGGCAGCTATCAGCTGACTTCTGTATCAATGAGAACGCCATGAAGACGCATCAGGTTTCAGTGGCATGCGACTACGGCTGTCCTCTATAATAATTATCAAATTATCTATACTTACTAGACGATTTTTCTTGTTTAATACTTTTAAGACCGCAGTTTTATTAGTCTGCATTTTTAGTCAGGTTTTAGTTTTTAAACTTATTTTTTTTATTTTCAGATCAATCATGTTTTTTTGTCTTCAGCCCGTATTTGCAAGTATCTATAAGTAAAAATAGTGTAGGCTTTTACTCAGAGTTCCCATCTGCTTAGTCTTTCAAGGAATTCTGTTTTGTTTACATCGCAGTGTCCGACAAAACTGTCAGTATTCTTTGAACATACTTAATACTAATGATGAATGCCTGTCTTTCGGTTTTATAATAGAGATAGAGTAAATACTATAATAAATGCAGATAATTATTACCGCTAGTTCCTACGAATGCGTACTTTGGTGAGTAGGTAGAGGATTTAGCTTATCTGGGAACAAACTGTGTCGAAATCGATTGCAAATATTGCATAACAACATACTTACAAATAGTTGTTTCATGTTTTAGTAGGTACTATAAGTGCAATCTCTCTCAACAAGCCACGATTATTATAATAAAGTTTTAGTTAATTTTTTAAAGGTAGACCTTTCTAACTATTGTCTTTTCATTTTATTTTTACTGTCCTATTGTTTCTATTGTGTATTGGTGCGCTATATGAAGTATATTTAACTAACAGAGGAAGTAGTGCCTACCACAGAATGGAATAAGTTTGCAATGTTTTAGTACACAATGATAATTATGTAAGAGTGGGGGAAAATTTTAAAAAAGGTTTCTAATTGCTTCCAGTCTTAACTGGCAATAAAATCATGATGAATCGATGCGTAGCTACGCACGATGGACTAATACCGACTCAAGGTACTTGTAATTCACTTGGATGTAGAGGTTTTCAATTTATACAATCCTTACCATAGGTACATTCATTGATTTATTTTTATAAAATCATATAATAAAAAGTTCTAATGGTAAAAAATAAGTAACTTTTGGCTTACTAGGTACTTGTTTATTTCTAAATATCAAAATTTATGACCAGATTATGTTTTCAAACATTAACATAAATTAAGTAAGTACAAAAATTATTATTTATGCAGTCAAAAATCCTGTTTTCTAAATCATAACAGGTCTGTAGCAGCCTAGATACTTACTTAAATCTATGTTCACGAGTATCACAATACTCTAACAGAAAATATTCAGCCTTCTTCTGATATCGAGTAGGTCAGTTCTATTTTCAGTCTTATTACCAAGGCAACATAGAGATCATAATGACACACGTCTTAGAAAATCATTAAGGACTTGTCACTGCCCGACATCCATTATACAATGAAATTTGCTCAATTGACGGAGTTACACAATACAATCATCAAGTACTTAGAGTACGCAAGTACCTCCTCTGAACAACATGCACAAAAACTTAAACATAAATACTTAGCATTCATAGTTTCAGACCTGACCAGATTCACTTATACTTCTTAACTAAATCCTATATTATGAGGTCACAGTGTAACGCAGGGAATTCCCCAAGATTATCTTTATAATTCTCAACTAAATTACTTATCACTAGTTTTGAGAAAATATCTTCATGCAGAGTACCAGTATATTTTCAGCTGTCAGAATTTGTTCATAGAACACGACGTCTCACATTGCCATGTTCAAGCATCATATTGAAAAGCATTAAACCTACCCCAAACGTGGTAGTGGGGAAATGGCTTTCTTCCCAGATGGTGACCTCTGGACAGCTGTTGTACTCGTTGACGCCCTCCCTGCTGAGGTGCAGGTACAACTCCCGCACCTTCCACTTGCCCAAAACTTCCTTAATGTCCAGCTTATCATACAAGCGTTCCCGAAAACAAGTCACACTGGTTGTATTGTAAGCTCCACTCGAACTCTTTTCAGTATGGTTCGAATCAAGGTCGAAGTCGTAAATCAAGAATTCTTCAGCAGCTAGCGACGTAAACAGAAGCAACATCCAAGGTAAAACTCGATAAAACGACTCCATTTTCCAAGATATAGTTTCTCGTATTCACAAAACAATCACTACACTTTTCTGACATCAAACTTCCGTCTGACTAATTTAAAATTCGAATATTTCGAGCGAGACTGTATTTCGAGATATTGCGCTCGCGAATAAATATTGCGCTTAAAAGATCGTAGCCGACTGACTGACTGAGAGGCGAAGTGGCGCGCGCGCCTGACTCACACGGCTTGATGTTATCAAAGTTTTACCGAACGCTTTTATACGGACAGAGCCGGCCGACCACGCCGAGAAAAATGTAAACAAGTTTTTCCTAGCATGAATGAAAATTGCACAACATTAGAAATTACATAATAAAGAAGAATAGATTTATAGTGACCTCAAAAAAATGTGACATAATATTTTTTATCTTAAGGAAAATACATATTGAAAATAATGTGAAATAATTGTAAAAAAAAAATAGTACATTGTTATACAAAGGAAAGTTTTTAGTCCCGAGACGGGGTTTGGCACCCGTAAAGTAGTGAATAAAACATAGTTCGAGGGCTGTTTGAAAGAGATACCGCGGCCTCGGACTCAAAGGGCTAAGCAGGAACATGGGTGAATTTTAGTTCGTAGAACTCTGCTCAGAGCGGGAGGAGTCATTTGATGATTACCCACTATTCAAAAAAAAGGTTTTTTGGGATTAGCATGCACTTGACGGTATGCACTCTATGTACATAGATGTGATTGGAACTATCTGATATTCAGATCGATTACAGTTAAAGTAAACGTTTATAATATGTCGAAAATTATCCATATAAGATTAATAAAATTGATACAACAACGTATCCACAGATGTCCCAGGGTCTGTATTTTCCAAATTATTTATGAATCACGTAGGTCTGTATCTGATTGTGAAATTCCAGAGTTAGTACTTAGTGCAAATGTAGCTATCGATATCGTAATGAACCCGTGAACTAAGCCGAGAATGATCTCAGCTGCGGACTTATCGCCCGATATATTGACCTTTTAAATTCGTATACAGCAGCTTTGTAGAATGAGTTAATAAGACTGCCTCGTTGCTGCGATCGCAAGTGTAACTGGGATATTGGTTGGAATGTTAGGCCACAGGCTAGCCCCCTATAACTTGTGACTTAAACATAACAAGCAAAATGTGGGTGTAATAATGGGTACACCTTTACCTAACCCTTAGAGGATTACATTCTGGCAGATGTCATGTTATTAAGGCATGCATAAATTAAATAATACTGTCATGTCACCCCATGGGAACTTATGAGATCAATCGGAAAGAAGACTAGGTGGACCAAGTCGTATGTTAAATAAGATGGGATTCGCGGCAGTAACAATTGTATATTTACTGAGTAATAATGATTAAAACCACCAAAACAACCGCCTCAGTTCATACAAGTATCAAGAATGCCTTCTTCATCAAATAATCACACACAAACGTAAGGAAATTCTAATTTCGCGGGCTACCTCGTCGCCTTCACCTTAAAGGATGAAATTGTAGATGAAACACCAATGTATTCGTCATAATTAAAATCACTTATTTCAATGAACTTATCATGGTGATTATTCGCTATTGGGCGGCTGGACTTTCAAGCAAAAGGATATGAAGTCCAAGAAAATGTGCTTGTGTACGGTATTTATAGGTCTATGGCAAGGAGTAATAAAACTGGGTGGTGTTTGTCACAACAATCGTTTAAATGTGCGGGAACGTCACTAATTGACGGACCGTCAATTGGTCCAGCAGTGTTCATGATTTCCCAATAGAAAGCTTAAGCTACAATACAACATTTGTTACGGTTTTGAAAATTATTTAGGTAATTTTGAAAAGATTGTTCGCTTTTAAATGAATAAATTAAATAATTGACATTGATGCATATAAAAAAGTTTTAAAAAATAACCCTCCTTTTGGGCTTTACCGCAGTTTGGAAAATAGGAGTATGGGTCTCAAAAAATATGGCATTGCCAACCAGCGGAAAAAAATATTACTCTCTAAATAATAAACGGAAAACTGTGTAATGTACTGCGTGCAACCATTAATTTGCAACAGCTAGAGTTGCAGATATTTTCAGTATTTTACGTGCTTTATTTCAGAAAACATAAGAACTATTTTAAAACAAAACTGACCTGATCTACTGGCTCCGAAATGTGGATTACGATGCAGGTTCTTGTGTAGTCGATCCTGGAATCTCCTGCTAAATGCTGCACGAACTCCACACCGTACCACATGCCCATCAGACTGTCCACCCAGATGCCTTGCTGCGGTGACCTGTTCACGCAGTAATCTCTTATATTATTCTTCATGAACGGCATCTCGTAAGAACTGTAGCCAGTACCGTAGCCTTGTCCAGCTGATCCATATCCTTGACCGTATCCTTGTCCAGCCTGCCCATATCCTTGGCCATATCCTTGTCTGTTGTAGGTGTCCCCATATCTCTGGGTCACGTCTCCACCCGGGGGGTAAAACTGGTTTGATCTTTGAGTTGTGTAGGAGTCGTACTTGCTTGTTGAGACTCCAGGACTGTAGTTCGGGTACCTGGTCACTTCAGGGAAGTTGGATATGTCGCTCCCGTAACTGGCGGATTTGTATGGGTATTGATATTGGTTCGCTGCGGTCGTATAGCTGCTACTCCAGCTCGAAGTCGAGGCATATCTTGCATCACCAGGCTCGGCGTATCGTTGGTAGTTCGCACACTCGGCATTGGCCCACAAAACAATTAAAACGACCACGTTTCGGTACATTTCTAGTTGTTTTTTGGTATTCGATGTGTGTCGTTGCGTGATAGTAAGGTTGTGGCCACAATGAGTGGCTGGTGCGGACTCGCGATAGGAGTGGGAAGTAAACTAATTACGACTCATTCACGACCACTGGTCCCGGAGATGAGAACACGTCTAAGTCACATTTATAATTTCTTGCGTCCTGTTAATTTTAATTAGTTGTTGTTGAAGATGATCGTTTAAAGTATAAAAAGACAGCAATACCTTATTTATTTTTGTTAAAAAAAGTTTTGTTATTGCTAATCTTTTCTGATTGTTTTCAAAACACTAGGTTCATAAAACTCTAGACACGTAGTCTTAGTAACTAGGTTTAACGCTGCTTGAAAATAGAAAGTTTTTTTTTTCTGTTAAATTAAATTAAGTAAGTTGTAATTCAATATAACTTCATTACTATTACGAATAGGTGCAGAATTTTTTATTTGAAAAAGATTTTTAATATTAAACTAGTGTTTGGATCATTTGGTTGACTTGGGTATCTTTACCAGGAAAACCCGTTCTTGCTATCAAGTATCTTTGAGTACAAAATGCAATAAGTCTATTTGATGCATTTGAGCTTCTTGATTCAAATGCATCAAACAGACTTACTGCACTTTGCATAACTCCCCTTCTTATTAATTCAGGGCACTGGTGATAATAATATAAAAACGTCAACAAGTAAGTTACACTTATTGAATTACATATTACGTTTCTGTCTCATACTTCAAGGTTCCAAGATCTTTACATACATTAGCTCTAATGACGGGGAAGAGGAAGAAGATGAGACTAGACGATGATCAGTACTGAAATTGTTTCATTTCTCGGAATACCTCAATATCGGTAGCGATATTTATTACTAAAAATACCAATTACACCATGTGCCAATTTCAGACTTATCGGTTACAAACAAATGCACTGTGATGAGCGGAGGTTATAAAAATATCACAGTAACTTAAATAAAATAAAAACATAGCTTTGCTATCAGTTTTGCTATGGCTGGTATAATATTTGGAGTACCAAGGCGTAATGTACTTATGAAGTAAAAAGAAAGATTAGAAAAAAAAACCGGCCAAGTGCGAGTCCTACTCGCACATGAAGGGTTCCGTACCATCGTAGTAGGGGAGTCGCTTTTTATTTATTTTTTTTAAATTATTAAAAATATTTTTATTATATGATGTAACTAAAAATTTATGCTTTTCGCAATTTTTCCTTTATCTGTGTTATAAGACGTTGCTTCGTACCAAATTTCAAGATTCTGAGTTCACGGGAAGTACCCTGTAGGTTTTGATTCCCTTGCGAGTGTCGAAAATTTGCGGCATAAACGGGAGTATCTTTTGATCGCGTTGACTTAGAAGTTTGATTTTTTCACAGCTCCAAGAGACCATAGACTTGAGTATTTGATATGAATTTCAGCTTGATACCTCCACGCGTTCCTGAGAAAAAAGGTCTTGACAGACAGACAGACAGACAGACAGACAGACAGACAGACAGACGGACAACAAAGTGATCCTATAAGGGTTCCGTTTTTACCTTTTGAGGTACGGAACCCTAAAAATGTAAGAGATCTACACTCAGCATTGGGTGAGTGACCTAAGATTGAAGAATTAGGCACCACCAACGAACCACTTGTTACACCACCGAAGGTATTTTCCTCTCCACATTAAATAAAACTCGTCCAATTCTCTTAAATCCCTCGTTAACTTAAAGGCTGTGCAAGTTAGTTTGTAATCAGTGTTTAGTGCAAAAGGTCTAATGTCGTGGACACCGCACACTACTGAAGTCCTCTCCTTTTTGGCATCCGTCTCAGTATTAATCGTTTCCAAATCTACAGCGACGACCGAGATGAAATTTTACCCGTGATAGTAATCGTGGAAACGTCAAAATCGTCTTGGGTTGACAAATAGGTAAACTAAATGGCAATTCTGTATATACCTAAGCTATTTAAGCGAAACACATTAGGATAACGATTGCTTGTTTTGACATAGGTAGTAGTCTAATTAAACGGTATACAGGATAACGACTGCTGCTTTAACTGTTACTATGAATTTAGCAATGATTATTATTATACTAGATCCCCGTACATACAAATTCTTGGCACGAATACTGCTGAATTCGCCGTATAATTTCTCAGATAAGTACCTCCATATGTAAAGCTGATTCATAAAATCCTGTGTGACAAACGGTTAATTGATATAATTCGTGAATGCCCTGTCGCCCCGACGCGACGGCTCCGTGACCCTGTCTCCTGTGCTGGTTCACAGATCATAGGCCACTGGTACATCCTCCGACACAAACAACTCTATTGCTGGTAAGGAGCAGTAGTTAAGTTTTACGTCTCATTAATGCATAGGTAGGTACGTGCTGGTATGTGGTAATTGACTTTTACTGATGATGGTGACTAATGTGTTAAAAGTGTGGGAAAAGACGTTGTTTTTTGTTTCGAGCATGTTGAACGTCACAACACCGTGCTTTAGACAGCAATATTAGGTATTTGATAGTTGTTAGTTACCTAGTCAGTGGCTCGGAAGTCTCACAATCAGTCTTACCGTCTTAACATATGTTACCGTAACATATTTCCTAAAACTAATTGGGATGTGAAGGACATCCGGGGTTAAAATGGTAGCCGACCCCAACATAGTTGAAAAAGGTAGGCAAATACTACATAGACTTGACGTTGTTAATGAAATAGAAAGCAATCTGCACATCTTATCGGCGTTCCAGGGCAGACTGGAAAATTGACACTAACAGCTTTTGAACGCCGTTTATATTTATGTTGATCGTGTTGAGTTTTATCTACGCGATATTCAATAGACACCTCATATATGTATTCGGTGCGGTGAGTTTTGTATGACTTTAACCAATTAAAATGGCCAATGAACGAATTGAACCAATTAAAGACAAAATCGATTTGCACTCGAATGTTTGACAATAGAGACGTATAATAAGTACGTATACGTATAAGTAGGAAGTTGGTGCTGATTTTTATACCTAATTACTAAAGTATTTGTGCTGAATTCCTGGCTTCCAAGTATGGTAATTGTGTTTCACCATCAGGAATAACTCAAAACATGGACCGACTGCCTAACTGACCACGGCAACCCAGTTAGCTGGATAATATAATATCCCTTGTTAAGACTGGTTGTTAGAATTTTGGGCCACTACCTGTAATGATTTCAATTGTGGACCAACACACGGTGCTTAGAACATCAGGAAATACGTATGTCGCGGACGTAATAAATGGACAGAATCTTTGGTCTAGTGGTCGCAAGCGCGATGATGCTGACCATGAAGTCCTGGGTTCGATTCCTGGTTAGGGCAAAATGGTTTTGAGTTTTTCTATCAGGATTTTTTCAGTAGCCGACACGGAGTCTGGATTCGATTTGTTCCCGGTTGATGGTTGAGTTGGCAAAGCTCGACCCCTAATACATGGAACATAAAGATAACTGGTTACCGGCGATAAGTGGGTGTACACCTCTGCCTAACTCTTCGTGGATTATAAATGTGATGTTATGTAATAATTAGATCTATGACTCCTTGGCTGCCATGGCCGGATTTCGGTCAAGTTTTAACGCATAGTCTGTTTAAGAAGGAACGTCATGTCATTTTTAAGTATATCTCATTAAAAACAAAACTTGTAAAAAAAGCCAAGCCGCGCAACTCAGTTCTTTTACCGTAAAAAGTAGTGAGATCCATGTAATACCAAGTCAGGTAATATATTCAGTCCCTACTTAAAAACCTTTGATGTTTTAAATAAAAGATTGACTTGACCATCATGAAATATACCGTGTTTATACAATGCCTAATTGGTTACAATAAATTCAGGCTTCTAGTTTTATCCACAACGAAGTTATAGGAGGTCGAAAATGGCCTGAAGTGTACGGCCGTGCCGCTTTATTGCTCGACTTGCCGGGGGCACTGCCGTGCCCCCAGATCCTACGTGGGCTATGTTTAGAATTAACCGGTTATCAGTGTGTAGGTGTGTGTTTACCTATTTTTCTTGTTCTTGGTCTAGTGGTCGCAATTGTGCGACAGTTGAGCAGGCGGTTTTGGGTTATTGGGCTTTTAAAAGTACTAAAACAAATTCTCAGTATCAATTCACCGCGGACCACAAAGTTTGAATTTGCACCTTGTTTATAGGTGGACCACAACAAAAATAGTTGTTGTTTATACAACACATAATACAATACATAATTTACCTTTGTTTACGTAACATATAGGTACACGAATCTTATCTAGTGAGCGGGCTTGTGCGGTATGGTTAAAAAATATGGCGCAAGCCGGTGTAAACAATCGTGAATCGGTATGCAGTTAGAGCCGGTGACGTTACCAGTCTTTGAAACTTGACTTTTGTTGTAGTGTTTTCCTGTATTAAAAGTCTTGTAAATATATGTTTCGCAATAGTTACTGTTCAGTTGCGCAATCAGGTTTTTGTTCTTAAAACATGACTAAGTAGGTAGATATTTTGTGCTAATTGATAGATGGAAACATGTGGCGGAAATACCAACTTACCAGATAAAACCATTAAGGTGTCTACGTTACAAAAATCCTCAGTAGGTACTTACTTACTTTATTTTTTCGGAAAATGTGTTTTCAAATCGCAGTCTAAGAAAAACCTTGTGAGTGATACTTACAAATGTGCTAATACCGTGATTTTCGTGAAGGACATTTATGTTGTGGTTCACATAAAACTGGTGCACATGTCAGTGACCCAAAGTCTATCGATAAATTAGAATAATCGGTTTCTAAGTTTCCGCCTCTGAAATCGGACTCTAATCTATCACTATTTTCAGTTCTAGGTTCATATACCACCAGTTTCATCACGATGTTTTCCTTGTTTCGTTTTGAGAACAGTGGTTATGGTCTAATTTACACAGAGCAAAGTATATCTGAGTTCGAATTGGACCTACGAGCACGGACCAGGGGCCTTAAATGGCCACTTTAACAGAATCGTAAAAATAATTACGCTTAAATTCGTTAAATTTAAAGTTACAATTCGTAATATCGAACACATTTTCCAATTAGAGCAGTGGTGTTTACCACTAGTACACCACAGTCCACAGTCTATAATACATTGCGCAACAATAACATTGTGTAAAAATGTTTTGAGCTTTTCCTCATGCTGTACACAGTGAAATACAATTGTGCAATCGTTTCGTTCACGAGGATCAATCATGTTAATTAAGCTAACTTATACTTATTAAGTTTGGTGTGTTGCTATCGCATAATTATCTAATGAGATCATTATACTCAAAGGAAACAGATTGTGAATAAAGTTAGTTATGTCAAGATTTGAAAATGTGCGTCTAATATTATTACGACACGGACACAGACACACACACGGACACGGAGGGACGAATCGCATGTGACTAAAAAGGTGATGGATATAAATGTTGATGGATGGAGAGGAAGGCCAAAGAAAACATTTATGGATTGTGTGAGGAATGATATGAAAGAAAAAGGAGTAAATACCACTATGACGTCTACCAGGGAAGAAGAATGGACAAAGGAAACGTGTTGCACTGGCACCAAATAGAATGGGATAAGGGCAGGAAAATAATGAAAATGACTGTTACTGCAAAAATGCAACCTGGGGTCGATGTCCAGGTCGTGAAATTTTAAATTAATGTTTTTTTTTCGTTTGATGATTTTTTTTTGGGATTTTTATACCTATACCTACATTAGAAATTCTCAATAGCAGCTTGAAGTCAGGAATTGTGACCGGTTGATGAAATAAGGGCTCGGCCTTTATACGTTGAAAATTGGAGTCAAATAAAAAAATGAAGTACCATTTCTTTTATAAACTTTATTTTGTACCATAATACTAACTAGAAACTATTCTAACAAAACACAAAATCTTTATACAATAACAAAAACAGCCATACAAATAATTACGAAAAACACCGAACATGTTTCAATGCAGCCCGCACAAACCGCAGAATATCGAACAACATTAGGCAACTCGAAGTTGTAGAACTGCCTCTTGTAGTCGAACCATTGCCAGCGGTCTACCCTAGTTGGTGACCTTCTTAGGATTAGGGAGAACACGCTACCAGTGATCTCTGAGCAGTGGTTGATGATCATGACGTGTGGTGACACCTTCAGTATTCGTATCACTTGAGGATGTCGTGGAGGTTCGTCTGGGTTCCAGAAGTCTGTAAACAAACAAGTTTTAGTAAAGTTAGAAAAAAAGGTTGAGAATGAAAGATGGTAAGTAATGCCTGCGCAAGTTGGAACAGTAGTCAAAGAAAGATAATTTAAAATGTACACAGCTGTTGTACATTTTAAATGATAAAAAGACAACAACAACCACCGTCAGCAGATCAAAATTCAAGATTGGAACATGATATACCTATTCCTCTAGCCATCATCTCTCTCTCCAAAGGCCTCCGTTGGTCAGCAGTCCACAGTCCCGGTGCTTCAGGAGTGTACAGGTAGATCTGCTCTACGGACTGGCCGTCCTCATCCCACACTACACGCAGTCTCCTCTCGTTGTAGATGTCCCTCTTCACTCGTATATCCAGCCAGGAACCCGACAAGACGTCATCAGACCAAGGGTTGCTCTTGTACGAACGCCATTTTTCGTCTGAATAGTTGTGTCTTTGGATCTACGAAAAATGGTAATTGAACGTTTTTCTTACAAACTTAAACTTAATTGACATCAGACATGACTATGCTATAATATAATGACTTAAAACGGATAATAGGGGACTAGCATGAAGACGTCGGGGCGTCGCGTCGGTCGCGAAGTCTTTCAGCGTATTAATACGACATTTAAATATTGTTATGAAGTATGTACGGATTTATTTTAAGAGCAAATACAATGTGTGTCATATTAAAATATCATGAATTAATTGGGCGCAAGCATACTGTGCTTATGAACAAGTTATGAAGTATCCAGTAATTTTAATGTACCACTTTATCACAACATTACATGTTAAATTCAAAAATTTCAAGTATGTATATACTTCCAAAAGACTAAAGTCCTTTGGAAGTAAGAGTAAGTAGAAATGTACCTACCACCACTAGTAAAAATAAACAACTAATTAAATAATTAGTACTCACAGACCAGTCAAGCCAATCATCCTGCGGTTCGGTAGTGACGTCGGTGATGTGAAGAGTGACGCAGCCAATCGTGTTCGGCTTATTCGTCATATCCAGGTTGTGCTGGGCGTACCCAACGCCGTACCACATACCGTACACATCCTCAATGTTGAAGTGGTGGGCCCAGCGGACGTCGGCACCACATAAACTATGGACCTTAACCGCAGTGAGAAGAAGTCCCAAAGACACAGTGAACATGCTCGCAGTAGATACGCAAGTAATATGGGACAAGGCGTCGTGTTCCCGCGCCATCAATTAGCGAATTAATGCAGGTGTTGGATACTCTCTCGCGCAACTGCACTGTGACTCAGAGGTATAACCCTGCATGGATGGGATAGGTGACATTGATTGACGTTACGTCGCACTTTTTTTTTGTAGTGTCAGATTTCTACTGACTAAAAACCACCCATGCTCCTTCTTAGCCCTGTATGTCGAGGCCGCGGTATCTTTGTGAACAACCCGTAGCCCCGACGGGGCATGATGTGGGCCTTAATTGTACCTTGTCCATAGTATACCTTCGCGCTTTTTGTATTGTTGTTTCTTACCTTCACGCTGCGCATTTAAGAAATATACTTATGAAATTCTGAATTTGTAGGAATCTGAATGAAAAAATACCATCAGCCTGCTTTTTGATTTGTTTTTGGCGAACTAGGACTTCTTCTTCTTCTTCTCTTCGATAAAACAGGTCTATTATGTCGTAATCAATCGGTTGGACCATGGATGGGAGCCCACTACATACCGAGTTTCGTCCGTGCCTCAGAAACCCCGTGTGTTTTGGAAAGCACGTTAAAGTTTTAACTGTAGTTGTCAATTGTAGTAGTCAATGGCCCAAAATTTGACAAAAGGGATATCGTAATGCCCAATTAACTGGGTTGTGGAGGGCAGATAGGCAGACGCTCTATGTAAAATACTGGTAAAACCAAGAAACCTAACACTTAACTTTCAAGATTCCCTTATTTTTTTAACTGATTATGGAAGGTACCTACTACTCCTCAACCGTTAGGCCTAACCGTTGAGGAGTAGTACCTTCCATAATCAGCTCCCCTAAATAACTTGAAACGCTAAGTCAATATTAAAATTTAAATTTAATATTAAAATTTTATTAAAAAATTGTCCTCCTACTCCTAACTGTTAAGGAGATGTGGTATGCAATGTATCAGCTCATCAACATGAAGTGATGGCTGCTAGATGCAAATACTGCACTACTGGAAAAAATAAGGGATCAAAAAAAGTCTACATTTTTAAATAATTTTCAACAGGCTGTAATTTCGAGAGGAAAGTTCGTAAAAAAAAGAACAAAAAAAACTCCAAGTGTATAGTTTTTGGGTTCGGACTTTAAAATTTTGTAGCGTCAGCGGTTTTTCGGTAATCTTAGAAAAACCAGCAACAACAAAATTTTAGTTACGGCGGCCTGCTGAAAATTGACCAAAAATTTGTATTATTCTGGATCCCTTAATTTTTTCCATTAGTTTACTTGAATAGCTTTGGAAAAAGCACAAAACACGTAATACGTGCCTATAAAATTTAGGGGTTGCCCTCGATTTCTCTGGGATGCCATCATCAGATCTTAATTTCCTTATCACTGTACCACTCTTGGAATATCTTCTTTCCAACTAAAAAAGATTTTTTCATATCGGTCCACAATTGACGGAGATACCGGTAAATAAAATTAAAAATAAAAATCTTTTAAATTCTCCGTCGAAAAGAACATTGCAGAATATTTCAGAATGCTCTCGATCGGAGAACATTCTTCGAGAGAAAAAATTCTTTCGACCTACCACTTGTTGGGAAACGGCTATAGGCAGATGATGATAATGTCGTAATCAATCTCTACTTAGTATTTTCTAACAAAATCTTTACTATGTCATCTTTTGCACAATCCAAATTTACTTATCTACTCTTTGGTCTGTTCTTTTCATGCAGCTTTCCAAGTATCCACATTCATGAGTGCCTTCTTGATACTTTTCTGAATTATGGTAACTTATTTTCTGTTTCAGATTCCAACTTTTTCCTAAATAAGTAAAACAACTCTCATATTCCTATAAAACTGCCAATAAAACTCATCAAAATGTTTCTTACCTAGAATTGTTTTCGTTCTCCTCAAAACTTTTTCTGTCTCAGCAAATATCTTGAGACGTAATAGCAATTGTTTGCTACAAGCCTATTGTACAACAAAGGACCCAAGATCTATATTTTATACATGACTTACTTTAATCCTCATTGAGGCACGAGATGAGATCCTATCTTTGTGGGTTGGGTGGGTATTAGGATTAGACCCTAGTCTAAAGATAGGACGGGATTTAAGAAATTGTACCACAAAACTGCGTGTATAAATAATTTAATTTCTATTTCTCGTACAAAAATATAAATATCGATTGATGTTCTTAGAAAAAGCTATACATTACTATAGTTACTTATTCATTTAAATTCGGGATCCCCAAATTGCGTAAGAAATTATAAAAAGTAATAATGTCGAAACAGTCATCTTTGCTGCTGAGTTTTCACAGACTCTCTGCAGCGCCGATGTGGAGAGATGTTTTAATGTGAATACGTTGTGTATGCTGGCCAAGTCCTCAGGAGTCAGCTGGTTCTCGTTTCTGGACAGCACGACGCTGAAGAGCTGAGAGTTAGGCAGCCTCATACAGAAGTTCAGCACCAAGTGGTTGTTAGCTACCTTCAGGACCTGGATCACGCCTCCGAAGAAGCGATACATGTCACCCACGGCTGAAACAATTAAATAAAACTAATTTAGATAAAAAAAATATCTAGAATGTACTGTGGGCACAAATAGACTCACAAAGTTCCCTTTGGTTGAGACTTCATCTGCTACTAATTATTAGCAAAAATATACGATTCTTTAACCTAATATTTTTAAATGAGCATTCAAAGCTCACCGTAAAATGAAAAATATTCCGTTCCTTACATTTATTAGGCACATCGGTGGCCCAGAATCCCTTGTGCGAGGTGTTAACTTTGATATGGTAGTCATCTTGCCACAGGCCCTCGTGCCACTCCAGCACGAAGTGTCTGATACGGAAGTGCTCGTGGATGTTGTATTGACGGTTCACGTACGGCGTGTTCGTTAGCTGAGGGTATGGAGTAGGTGGTGTAGGCTGAAAAAGGAAAATTATTAAAACACTAATATTAGATTTTCTTTCAATCGTTATGTTTGACACTTTGTCATCAATATGTTGATTGAAGCCGACTTAAATGCATGATCAGTTAGCTCTGAAATAAAAACACAGTCACTCACTAAGTTATGATTCAACAAGCCACCTTGAACGTAATCTTCAAACTTCCTAATCTGTACAATAGGACAGTAAGGATTTACGTCAGTTCTAGTAGCCTTGTCTTTGTGGTACACGTACTCGTGGACGTACCACATGCCTAACACAGCCTCCTCATCAAAATCGTTGGTTGGACCTAAGTTCTGGCAGAAGTTCACGTTGGCTGCCAAAGTAGTAGAGAAGAAACAAGATAATACTAACAGAATTACACGCATCATTAAAATGTATGCTATGTACTTGACAGCGATCTGTTTCACGACACCGAGAGTCCTAATTAACAGTTCAGCCCCACTTGAATATGACATCTTGTTATGCACTTAAGTAGACTGTAATTACAATTAACCTATTAATTGACACGTCCGCCCTGTATCCTGTTATGAGTAGGCCTTGAGCATTACCTTGTTAAAAGTCACTGGCAAATCTACATATTTCTACATACCAGAACTTAATAAGGGTTCAATAATAATCTAAAATACAACAGGTAGGCATGTATGGATCAGTAAACAATACAAGTAGTTAGCTCAAGTAGTACGGGCCGGACTTCCAAAGATGCGATGCAATTATTTAAAATAGTACAATCAAAACCAAATTTGTGATATTACTCTGCATTCAGTTGGTTCTATGTAAATAGGATTACAATGAAATTTTACGACTTTCAAAAATATCCAATGTTGTCTACAACTAACAAATCATGAATATCCGTTGCGGAAAGGACTGATAAAGTGTACCCTTTACTATACTCACTGGCCACTGCAACAATTACATAACAACAACATAGGTAACAAGTAATTTGAAAAACAAATTAAATCAACAAACCTCTATATTTAGCTCCTTGATGTCAATATAAAAACACTCCTGTGTATGTTCTATTTTATATTCTCCTCTCGTGTGCGGTATTTTTTCGACACCATACCAAACACCAGATATTTGATCCAAATTGATATCTCCATAAACAGGAGACAGGTCATCACAATATTTATGACTTTCAAAACTATACTGACTGTAACATTGCACCAAACTAAAGCACAACGAAATCCAAACGATACTACTGCACGCCATCGCCATTTGGATTAACCGCTGGATAACCCGGATAATATCGGATAAACTCTCGGATAAACTGAGCCGGCAGTACCAGGAGACAATAAGCAAAAGGAGATGTTTTACAGATTAGCGCGTCGGATAGAGTGAAGGCGAAGTGGCGAGAACACGTGGGCGAGTCCCAAATGAACAGCACTCGACTGGCGTTGTACCAGTCGTGGTAATTTACTACTTATGCGAGAATACTTCCTTAATAAAGTTTATCAACACGTTGACAGTCCCCTCTCATGTAAGTCAGGCACGTATGCATTTGAATAATGTATCATCGCATACTATAATTTTCCTATCTGTTTACGGCTAGCACGTTCCTGACACTATGATGGAGCTACCGAAACCAAGGCCATTAATGAGTACATGAAAATTGCACTAAAGGAAAGGAGATTTTCCTAAGATTTTCCAGTGCCTTCTCAAGTTTTCCGTAGACGAACGCTTTCCTCGGCATACTTAGATGCCAGGACAACAGAAGTATTAGAGTATAGGGTGGAGTAAATCAATAAAGCGCTCTGACGTCATGAAGGGAGGGTATCGAGCGGGTCACGCTCACGTACCACTCGTAGTAGTGTGAGTGAGTTTCGAGGTTGTACACGCTTTTGTGTGTATTTGCGAATTTGTGACGAATTTTTTTATGATCTGTTCATATCACGAAAACAGTAAAATGTTTATTAGAAAAGCTAAAACATGTAGTAGATATTCCTTTTTCACATTCACAAGCTTCCCCAAAAAGCTTGTCTAATTGTAGGAGAGATCATAAATATGTACTCGTACATGTACTAAAAGCTCTTGCTATGTAACATTTGATGACGTAGACGACGGCTGGGTGCGCAATTCGTGACGTACTGCGCCATGCCTGAACACGAGGCTGTGCACAAAGGACACAAAGCTCGTAAGAGCTGGAACTATTGGAACTTTCCAAGTATACCAAACTGTTATAGTGATCATAAAATTAAAATAAGTTTCGACATAAAAATAGTTCGCTCACTACTTTCGATCCTATATGACAGGTCTGAAAGAAGATATGCTGGAGGATATAATTATAAGTTGTTTCGAAAAGTTTAAGCAAGTTTGAATCCCTACCTGAGTTTTATAAGTACCTACTTTAGTAAAAGTCAAATCAAAGTTTATGTAATTCTCAATTCGAAATCAATTTTGAAAGTTTATGTCTCAGAATTTATCACAATTTGTGTAGTCAATAGCAATTGGTAAGCCCTTGTTTACACTTCAAATTCTTTGTGAACGCCTACACGAGTAATGTCCCAACTCACTGAGTCCTTTCATCCTTTATAGCCATTAATAACGCGCGAGTACTTCATGTACCTAAATACTGGGACAACATATATTGTATGTTGGGTTATTTCAGGAAAATCTAGGCTGAACATGTTTCTAACACCACTGATCTCTTGGTACTTAGGTACAGAGAAATCTGCGAATTTGGGATCAACCGCGATAGTTTGGTGGATTAGTTACTTGGCTTCGCGGGTATTTTCGAGAAAATTAAACGTATAGTACATTAAATAGTGTGATTATAACATCATACAGTAACTTACACAAAAGTTACAGCAGCTGTAATAATAGCAATAAACATGATTAAATTTGTTTTTAATAACTAAAGATCATTACCATAAAGTTCACAACTAAGTACGTAAATATCGACGTTACTCATACTTTATTTTAATTGACATTCGTTTACCTACATATAAAACTCCCTACACGAAAATTCCCTACAACCATACCATCCCAAAAGTATGGGAATTGGGAGGAATGGGAATCATCCCCTACCTATCCCATAACATGCCATTGAATTCTGATAATACCACCCCAAAGGCTTTGTGGTTGTCTTTACTAAGGCTCCATAAGCTAGGCGTAGTCTCTGGGATGCTACGTCACGTCAAGGGTCGATATTTCGGGCACGGAGCGCGGAGCGTAGAGCCTCTACGAGCGCTACGAGAACGCCTACAGCGATCTACGCTACGTTGTCGTAGTGTGGCATAGTTGCGGATTGCTCGTAACTTTTTTGTTGCGTAGGTTTCGGCTTCAGTAAAACTTATTTGTATTTTTTTATTCTTAAACAGGAATAAATTAATACATGTAAAAGTTGTAAAAATAAAAATAAAGATTGCCATTTTTTTGGCTTTTTATATAGTCACCCACCTTGGGTGGGTGGGGTTGGTTGGGTTGGTAGTTTTTTTTGGTTAGGTACGGACATTTTTTTTAAATTTGTATAATAAAATTATTTTTTGTATACAAATGCTTACATAGATTCAATTTGTAACGGGCCATAAAGCCTTCTATCAAGCATTTTGTACAACAATCTAACTTACAATAAACTACGCAAAAAATATTGCTGAAAAACGGTTTAATTTTCGAGGTGAAAATCATGTTTTAAAATAGAAGAACGCAATGTAACTCACTCAATACATTGTGCTGATGGTTGCATAGGATGGTACAGGAGTCATGGAGGTATTTAAATTAAAGTTATTACAACATTAAATACTTGTATTTTATACAATCTTGTGAAAAAGTTGTAACTTTGACCTACAATATCTGCGAAAGCAAAAGGTTCCCCCGGTATGGTGCAGAATAAAAATGATACACCATCATCATCATCAGCCTATATTGTTCCCACTGCAGGGACTTAGGCCTTCTCTCTAGGAGAGGGATGGGCAATAATTCACCACGTGTGCCTAGTGCGGATTGGTACTATGTCACATGTCTTCCAATTTATTGGTTCAAGACACGCTTCCTCACGATGTTTTACTTCACCGTTTTGAGAAAATGATACAACCCCCAATATAACTAACTTTTAAAAATATTTTTTGTCATAGTAAACACATCGGCTCGGTAATACAAACAAACGCAAAATTATTTACTTACACTACGCGTGCAAGTTCGGACCTCGGTCAAAACTTTTAACTGAAAACGCGGCGGCGTTTCAGAGGTTATATCTACCAGGAGAGCAAGAACAGGAGAATACAATTTTAAGGCAGTGCTCTCTAACGTCTATCAGACTTTGTACCTATAGGACATAGTTGCTATCAAAACAAAACTATTACGATTGTGTACACTCAATACTTTTGTAATTTATAGTGATGTTTATAGTCAGCCTGGCAGTGTTTGGAATAATATACGTTAAAAACATGTTGATTAGGTACTTAATAGCGTGTTTACTGCTGTCATTGATACAGAAATAAATATGTAATAATAATTATAAGAATAAATCGTACGTAAATAGTGCACAATAATTAATATTCGAACTTAATTTTTCGAATGAAAAGGAAACCTACTACTACCTTTCAAGTTATTGCTAGTGGCTCGAAAGACCAATATTGCCCTTGGGTTTCTTTAACAGTGATTTGTAAGTATTCCCTAATGTCCCTACAAGAAGCAGCGGAACAGTAAGTCGTGGGTTCAAACTCAGGCAGGCACATGACTTTGTGTAATTTATTTCTTCACCACTGCTCTCGAAAAAATCGAAGACATGTGACATCCACCAACGCACACTGGGCCCGCATGGTGAGTTATAGCCCATTCCCTCCATAGACAGGATGCCTGAGTCCCAGCAGTGGGAACATAATAGGCTGCTGATGATGATGATGATGACCTCCAAGTATTTCTTCCAATACAAAAATGAAAAAAAAAAATACGGTTTACGTACACACCGTTCGGCTGTAAACGCAGCAACCTACATTTCTCTTTTGTAATAACAATGTTTAACATAATTTTGGGTAAGTTGACAAATTACTTACGCGAATCACCACGGATCGGCATGCAATCTACTCGAACCTAGTTGTGATCGGTACATGTAATAAACTTATACTGCGGTACTCAGAGAAACATAATGAAAAATAAAATTATATAAATTTTACTTAAACCGTCACTTAGTAAAGATTTGACATACTTTTGTATGACAAAACTGCCAAAACCTTTACTAAGTGATGGCCTAAGGAATCATTAAAGCTCTCTGAGTGCGGAAGTTAGTACTGTTACCAAATCTGTGTGTGTTCACGTCAACTCACCTAACTCAAGTTACGCACTTGCCACTTCTAACTGAAACTGCAATTGTAAGGTGCCAACTACTACGGGATCTTAGAATATTTATAATTATAAAAACAATTCAAGAGACTGTACTTTGGTACTTGATTTTACAGAGTTTGAAATATATAAAGTTTAAAACATTGTTTTAAGTCCAATCGAATGAAGAATCTCAAATAATATTAGTAACTTGATCATTTGAAAACTAATCGGCAGGGTTTTAATGAAACCTGTTTAAAAAACATACCGATCGTATTGAGAACCTCCTGCTTTTGGGAAGTTCTCAATTATAAAAAACTTTTGCACAAACTGTTATAAATAAATAAAAGTGTAAGTAAGTACCGTACCTATCTGTATTTTATTCGAACTTACTGGGACCTTGTACTGTTACCGTATTCGTAGCGCGCTACAAACTTCGCAAGTCGTAGACATTTTCGTAGCGCTTAGCTGCGAGGGCGAATTGGCGTAGTCGCCCCTAACATTTTGCGTAGTGACGTAACGCTGCGACTACGAATGTACTAGGGTAGCATGAGGGGTGAGAAGGGTTGAACACTCTGCAACTTGTACACTCTGCAAGTTGACAAGTAACGCGGGCGCGCCGCGCTTGCTAGTGTAACACAATAGGACAACATGATAGTGAGAAGGTACAAATAGTTTGGTCTAACTATCGGGTGGGGTGGGTGGACCGCGAGGGGTGCTGACGTCATACATGATAACCACCGGGGAGGGTTCGCGAAGGGCAAGTGACTGATGATTGATAATAAACGATAACAATGTTTAGATATGGGACTATATTGGGGCTATGCAAATATCGAAAGGGGCACCATGTTTACTATTATATGTAGGCCATCAACGACATGTTTTTTATAGACGGTATACTATTCATATTTTTTTAAATAAATAAGAGTCTATATTTCACCGTCAAACTATGATATGACCACGATCTATGTCACTTCAACCAAATAGGTTAGGTTAGGTCAGAACTGTGACCAGCCACGCGCGAGCCGAGCGAGCGAAGCGAGCGGTGCCGCGGCAGCAGCCGGCGAGCGAAGCGAGCGGTGCCGCGGCAGCAGCCGGCGAGCGCTGCATAGAAATTTGAAGTCGAAATATAAAGTCCATTTTAAGAATTTTAAATTTTTAACATGATTCATATTACGATTCTGTTAAAGCGGCCATTTTAGACCCGCAGGGCGTCTTAAATGGCCACTTTAGCAGATCATAATATGAATTGCGTTAAATACTTACGTAAAATGGACTTTGTATTGTAGTAACTACCATTTAAGAAAATAGATCTTAATAGGAAATTAATATAAATTGGGTATAAGTAATTAATAAAATGGTCACAGAGGCTGTTAGTATTAGGACAGGTCCTTTTTACGCTTTTTAACGCAATTAATATTATGATCTGCTAAAGTGGCCATTTTAGATAGACCCCCAGAATGCTTGGTTGACGTATGTGTGAAGGGTTAATTTACACCATGTATATACTGTAATTCATTTAAATCACTGAGTGCATAAACATATTTATAAGGGCTTTTATCGATGTTTTTAATATAACCGATCTAATTCCAACATACGAACGTATTTGCTGCTTCGGTCTGCTGCACTATTACGTGATTGTTGTAGCCAGACGTCAGCTGATCGATATATGACGTCCGCGCCAACAATAGGGGTGGATTTAACTCCATTATTTTATGAAGCCCTGGTACAAGGGGTCACGAATCAGCGCTGACGTCGGCCGAACACGAGGGGTGATTCGCCGGGGGTGACACGGGTAAACGGCTACATAATCATGACGTCATGTTTAGCAGACAAGTAAGGGTACAATTGTTGTTAAGTCCTGCATTTGACGTTGAGATTTTAATAATAAATTACACTTTTTATCTAAAATTAATTAAATTTTGTCATAGGGTTTATCTGGTAATTTTGCGAAACCAATCCAAGATCATGCGTGTTAGACAGATTAGCAAATAGTTATCTAAACCTTTATGTCATAATATATCAACGTAACATATGTTATTTGCTCATGTAGGTACACGTACGAACAGCGTCGGTCGTTACATAACTTTCAGGGATCTTGCAAATTGTCAGTACGTGCCAAAACTATGTATCTTTGGTATTTCGTGTGACCTTTACCCCAAGGATGACGCCACTCGTTGGGGTTGCTCCGTCCGCCCCAGAGGTCGATTCCACCAGGAGAACAGAACACTCGAAGATGTTTCGACGAAGTTATCTACACAGACGATTTGGATCTAATCTTTTGATTTAATAATAAAATGGCCCGTGATTATTGGAGAAGCCAGTCAAGTGTAATGGATTGATTGATTGTCAATTATGATTAATTTATTATTTCACACTTTTATTCGTTTTTATGAATCAACGTTTCAGATTTTTCTTCAAATCAAATTAAAATGTACAGGAAGGTACACCCATCTGTATTTTTGAAGTTATTATAGGTAGGTCCCGTCACAACGAGTGCAGCAGTGTTATTTTGGTAAAAAGATAAGTTATCATATCATTTCCCATCTGTAATTCATCACTGCTATCATTTATCAACGTAGATAAGATTTTGTATACTTATCCATATATTTTTTGTCTACGACGCCAATAATGCAACAACAAATCACTTCTACTTATTTTGTAAAAAAAATGGAAACGTAATAATAAAACCCTTTCGCACTTGCCAAGCTATTTGTTCAGAGATAAGAGATAATTTTAGGGGATTTAGGAATTGATTCAAAAATTGGTGTTATCGAACCCAGGTACGGACAGACCAATTAGCAATAACTTGTTACATGCTTTTAGCTTCAAATAAGCACTCAACACATAGACGCCAGCACATCAAACTACCTGATAGGTACTGTGAGATTTTCGCAATCAACTTTAAACGAATGCTGAAAAGTTGTTGCAGCTTGATCTGCGGGCGTAGAAGAAGATAGAAGAAGATACTTGATACACAGCCGCTGGCAGCTACCTACCTTATTCCAACTACTTATTTTATGTTAACCACTCAAAAACCTCAAAGCATTTATTTCAATTAGATCATTACAGGCACTTTTGAATGTTAGAAAAACTAACTAAAAATAAACGAAGCTACAGTCACAGTCACAAGGCATAATAACTTCCCGTGGGGGCTGCGGGTTGTTCACAAGTTACCGCGGCCTCGATATATAGCGCTAAAAAGCAACATGGGTGGTTTTTAGTCAGTAGAAGTCTGACACTCGCTTTCGCTCTGCCTAAGAGCGGGAGGGGTTATTTGATGATTTTCCACGCGCCAAAAAAAAAGTCATAATAACTTGTGAAAGTACTGTAGTTGGCCATTTAGCGTAGATCGTCATGGAGAAGAACGGGCAAAAAAACTCCATGGACCCTCACCACCACAGACCTAAACCTTATTTTGCGAGAACGGCTTTAATTTTTCGTTTGAAACTGATTAATTAGCTTCACAAAAACAAAATAAAGATGTTGGTATTAACTGTAAACAAAACATCTACCACACTTTACATTACGACATTTTTAACGACTCGCCTCTGAAGTTTTTCATGCAGAAATTTAGAGGTAGGTAGCTACTGTGGTAACCGGCCCACGTGTTTAAAGTTCTTCCATTATGTAAAACTCTTTGACAACACGAAAGCATTCTGAATCAAACAAAGGCTAGGCCTACGTTAATACGTTTAAGAAAGTCTGGCTTATTGCTCATTATAAATTGAAGACGTAGGACAATGAAGAGGATTTCAAAATAAATTACTAAGTAAGCCGGTAAATATTAATTTAACTGTCTATTTATAATGTTACCACATGTTTGCTAACTTAATTGAGTTCTCAGAAACCTTAATTTTAACATCATATTTACTTTCATAAATTTGAAATAATTTACAAAAAAGCAACACTTAAACTAAATAACAACCCTCAAAGTTTCTAAACAAGTACTTTAATGTCTACGACGTGTCGCCCTAATTCATTCCTGTATTCCGAAAATGTTTATACGTAAGAAAATTCGTGGAAATTCCAGGGAAATCTACCCGCCCCCCAGCTGTTCCGGAGGGCGGCGCTGAGTCGATGTCACGTGGCCGCATTACTAGGGCTTCATAGAAACAAAAAGTACGCCGGACTATTTGGAGGACTTTATAGCATTAACTGGGCTTCTTTCGCAATCACGCCCGACTTCGATAACAATCTTTAATTAAGATGTTCCGTAAATAGACGACCTTTTAACAATATTTTAATGAAGCTCCTAATTGCTTCTACTACTTACATGTCAGATAATTTAGATGTTTATGCTTTTAATAATGTTGTATCGTGCCAAGAAAACTATTCGCCTCTTCCTGTCTAATCAACGGAACAAATATTTATATACCTATACTAAGTACAAAACTCAAACGGTATATAACGGTATAGAAAATGAATGCGAAACTATTATAAAATAGTTCCTTTTATATGTTTTCACCTGTTTTCAATTTAGATAATAGTTCGAAGGAATTGTTAGCTAACTATTTATAAGGCGGATATGGCCGCTCCGCCCTAGCCCGCCCAATATGGCCAGCGTAGGGCGGCCACAATTTCCAATGGGCGGCTACTATACCAGGCTGGCAGAGGGCAGAAAAGCCTCGACGCTAAGACAAGACAAAGTGCATGAGAAATCTGAAAGAGACAGGGTATATAGAAAATTCACGCATGCGCTGACGGAAAAATAGGGTGCTTTTCATTTCTCAGAGATTGTTGTCGGCTACGGACCACAACTAGCTTAGGGATAAGGCAAGGCATATGACGGTTTTTGTTATACGTAAATCGTAAAGATGTGTTACATATAAGATTAAAATAATCAACTACAAAATCTTACAATGCAGTGGAAACACATTATTTAAATCTTTGAAATTTGTGATTGATACTCGTATTATGGGTCCTATTTTTGTTTTATTATCTATGTACCTATATTGTTTTTTAGCGTGAAAATAAAGTGTGAAGCTACGAGAAATTATCTTACAAAAAGGTGACGAGAACTCACCATGGCTTGGGTCCGATTCCTTAGGAAAATATTGATTTTATTAACAAAATTAACTGTGATATGATACATAGTTGCGGCCTAGAGTAGATAATATATAATTTCATTTTCAGGGACACCATAATAATTAAGGTGTCTCTGAAAATGAAAAGGTGGATGGAGTTACTTAGCTGGTCTTCTAAAAGACCTATACTCATACAATACACCAAACTTTCTGATAATTATCATTTGAAACAGCAATGTCTCAAATTCTTAATCAAAAAGTTACGTAGAGCACGATTTTCATTGTCAAACCACTTACGATTTCCTGTGCTGACAACAAACAAGTACGACATAACATAATTCTCAGGCATAGAGTATTTTTCTACTAATTCTGATTGTCGAACATAACATCACGCCTGTAATCCCGGAAGGGTACGGCAGAGGTGTTCTTTATAGTACACCCACATTTCACCAGTTAGTTATCGAATTACAAATCGAGCCTGTTGCAAATCCAGACTATCTGGGTGCTGCAGAGTAATTTATAATGGAAAACCCAATAACACTTTTCCCAAGCTGAGGCAAGCTGAGAATCGAACCCAGGCCCTCAATCTCGGAATTTCGTTTTAAGTTAGTACGTTATAACTACAATGCTAACTAACTAATTCTGGGTATGTTAATATTTAGGACCGTTGGCATCTGAACAAATACATATTTACCAAATTAAATGCTTACGTACCTAAAGGTTTCGATAAATAAACTCCTTGGTATTATGAACCTGAAATACAGTTAATGACTACACTACTGAAATGGTGCGATCTTTTCAGTCACGTTAACAATTTCGGTTACGGAGCGCTACGATAATTTTTTAACCTATTTTGTGTTTATGGTGTCTCTATGAATTTAAAGTAAGCAAGATTATATCCTTGGCAAAACTGGTTGTCTCTCGTTGTAACGACAATCAAAGATCTAAGAACAACAATCTCAATCGGGAACAACTTCATAACACACTTTCCGTGGTACGAGGTTCAGTATGTAAAGGATGGTGAATTATCCTTGAAGATCAACCCGTGTGACTGTTATTATTTTTCCACAAACCTCCTTTTCCCACTCCCCCCCTCAAAGGCCCGAGGTACATTACTTACCTATAGAAGATTTTTCAGCAGTTACTGATCAATTCATGCAATTAGGTCCGCAACTAGAGATCTAGTTCAATGAATCAATCCTAATCTAGTCCAATCCATTAGGGATCTAGTTCTCCGCGAGCGCTAGACGAGACTAGGTACAATATTTACCATATTTATCTTGAGGAACACGTATCCGTTCACGCATTCACGATTTTCTTCTTAAGAAGGTAAGTTAGATTCTCTTGAGCTGTTTAATTTTCGCACAGAGCGACCTTAACCGTATGAAAATGATGTAGTGTGCTGACGCAGGCTGTGGGTAGGTACTTTCATATTTCATTTTACGTAACGTTTCGGGAACGGCAGCGACATTTCACGAGGCGTGCTATTAGGGAGCCCCCTATCGAGCATCGGGCGGCGGCGTCGTACGGCGTCGTAGGTCGTGACGCGCCCGAGTGACGTCACTGGCTAGGGTGGAGGGTGCGACAGCCGGCAGGGCAAGGGTAGTCACCCCCCAGTGAAAGTCGGACCGACGGCGTCAGTACAGCCTGGCTCGCCGATGCGCTCGTACACTTTGCACTTCGCTCCTCTATTTACACCGATCGCTAACCTCCTAGCTCAGGCATCGGTATCTGATATTAATATAAACGCTAGAAATATTAATTTATTAACTACAGTCAATAAGACATCAATGTTCTAATTCCGTACAGTGAGTGAAAAGTTGTTACAAGTTTCGAGTGTACCTATCGGTTTCGCGCTAGATTGTTTTGACAATATGTAAAAATGAATTCGGCACTAAGATTTCCTTCTAGTACCAACGTATAGGCAACTAAACCAACAGGAAGCAACCGAAATAGTGGACGGTGTTGGGTACGTTTTCCCAGACTTTATTAAAACTGTCTGTTTACTGTGTAAAAGTTACAATAAGCGCTTTTCATGACAATATAAAATCGCAAAATACTATAAATAAGTGTATAACCTACTTATAGTGGCCATGAAGCGAAATATTGTGGCTGACTAACTTTTGTCAAAGCGCGACACGAAACACTTGTACGAAAGCAGTGGAAACTTTAATTACAAATTAACCCGAAACCCTTCAGGTGCTAGATTAAGTGATGACCTACAAGAACGAATAATGAGGCCTTCGACTTCTGTTAACCCAAACTTTTTATTTACAATCTAATTTCAGCGGCGATGCACGAAAGCAGCTAAAAATAGTCGGGGTTTGCGCGCTCGTGTCTGCCCGCAGCCGGCCCGCGTTTCTCCCTACACTATTTCTGTCTTATAGAAAAGCAATAAGATATTCTACATGCTTAAGAATACCAGTGGACGGTTCCCTTGTAGATAATGAGAAAAGTGCGTAAAAAGAAGCCGGTTGTCGCGAGGCGGCAGTGACTAATGGTGGTGTTATTATAGTGTTTACGAAATACCTAATTATTGTGCCTCAATTGCAACGCATTCGCTTTAAGGTAACTAAATACATTCAATTACTAAATAAATCCTTTCCCTAAATATGTAGTTTCGTGCATAGCATTTATAAGTTTCCGTAAGCATTTGAGATTCATCGAATTTATTGCCTTCGTCATGCTATGCCGTATCTGTACACCCAACTTTATTGCTGGAGATATTTTCATGTCTACTTAGCTTTTTTGTCCTTGTATGTCAATTGATGAGCCTCGATGTTATACACATTTGCTTTCGACGTAGCTACAGCGATAAACTCCGAAATTGATGAGCCTGCCGCCTGCCGGGCTCCGCTGGTCGGTCTTATTGAATCGTGATATTATCAATCCTTGTCCAGCCAAAGCAGACGAGTGTAATCAGACTGACGTAGATTAACGTAAACAAACAATAGCATACTACTAAACAACCAGCGTAAACATGGTTACGTGGTGGGTAGGTACTTCCCAACAGCTGGAAAACGAGTTTAAGGTGGAAGCTCACATCTGGCCCGCGAAATTCTAATTTTCTTACGTTTTTGGCAATTTGCAGGCCAGTGCTTGGTTGTATGTTTATGAAAATTTGATTTGCGACTGTAAGACGTATGAAGTTACCGAATTATAACCATCAAAATTATCAATACAACCCTCCAAGTTCATTTTCATGTCAAGATTGATTTTTGCATGTAAAAGTCATTCTTTAGTAATTTAGTCGTCGTTCTTTAGTAGTTAGTAATTTTGATGGTTATAATTCGGTAACTTCATACGTCTTACAGTCGCAAATCAAATTTTCATAAACATACAACCAAGCACTGGCCTGCAAATTGCCAAAAACGTAAGAAAATTAGAATTTCGCGGGCCAGATGTGAGCTTCCACCTTAACAGTATGTAGTTTAAAGTCGTCGACTAAAGCTGTTTACGATTATTCTTAGGACTTGCATTATTTATTGTTTTGCCGTCACTAAGAGTATTAAGACGACGAACAACCGAGTTGGTACCTGGGTAATACCTAATTAGTGCATGTGTTAATAAGTTATGATTGCTTTTCTTACTCGACAGATTTGCCTTCTCATAAGGTTTTAAATTAAACAATACATAATGTAAAAAACTACAATAACGTTTATTATTCCATTAAACAAATAAATTCAACAAGTAAAATACATATCAAAACAAAATTTTAAATAAGTATTTAAAGAATAACGAAATAATCAATAACTTTGTGATTTATTTTGAGCTTATATGGCATTTTGTGGTAAAAGTCAGGAACTTGATTTTAGTATTACATTCCTTAACATTAGTAGGAGTTATGTATAATTTAATTATATCTTGTGAGCCCTTTTAAGGCACTACTTTTCTTAATGTAATATTAATTTTAATAGCTACTCAATAAGTACTACACTACTAATACATAAGTACATATGAACAAGGAAGAGTAGGAAATAAACCAATGTGCTACACATGAAACACTCACTCTACATCTTTATCACTACACTTTTCTCTTTATTTACTATTTCTACTTTATATTGCAAATTCAACAAAACTTTTGGCATAATTCTAGAGAAGGTACTCTTAGTATGAGGTTTGCTAAAGCCTTAGTTACATAGATATGGTCTGTTTCATACAATCAACAAAAAGCAAAAACTAAATTAATGATAAAATCTAATAAATTACTTTAACTAAAATTGTTCAAAACAGCATACCAAATGGTAAATAATAATAAAATGGTTCTGCTTTGCAAATAATTAACAATCATAAAAATTCTATAAAATTCATATAATATTTGTCATAAGTATTTTATGTTACTCTTAATTCTATGTATATGTTCCGAGCACCAGTACAATATTTATCAAAGACTAAAACTAAAGCACCCGCAGTAGAATCCTTCCATCAATAAATAATAAGCTTACTTTTTAAAAATCGGGTCTAAGTAGGCAGTTACTTTTGGCCAAATCTCATCAGAAGTTCGTCCCTCAAACTCTTTGAGTATGCCTTTTTTTTTGTAGAACTCTATGACAGGTCTTGTTATGCTATCATAGATCTCTAAACGCTGGCGTACGGCTTCAGGTTTGTCATCAGGCCGTTGAACTAAGGCCTCACCAGTCACATCATCTTTACCTTCCACTTTGGGTGTATTAAAACCAATATTGTATACCCTTCCCGAAGCCAAGTGGACCCAGCGGTTCTTCACTCTATCAATGATCACCTCAAAAGGCACTACTAGATTCACTACAACATCAACGGGCTGCACCTTCCACAAAGCATTTGCTTGACCTACTGTTCTTGGGAATCCGTCTAGCAACCATGGTTGGCTCTCAACTTTTTTCAGTTCTGTGATCATAAATTTAATCATTACATCGTCAGGTACTAGTTGTCCTTCATTTAAATATTTTTTTACTTCTTTTCCTAGGTCAGTTTGTTTTTCAATGTGGTCCCTTAGCTTGTCCCCACTAGAGACATGTGCTACATTGTACTTCTTTACTATTCGAGAAGATATAGTGCCCTTTCCTGACGCAGGAGCGCCAAGGATTAACGTTTTTAATAATTTACTCTTCACAGTCATATTTCCGACCTTTGAACTTTGATACTGACTGCTAATATCGTGCGCTTCGTATCACTACGATTTTATCATACAAATAGGTACACGTACAGCCGTATTCAATCGCAGTATAATGAACTCGCTTGTTTATGCGGAATTTATTGATTAACACAGTAACCAAGGATATCTGCATTTGCTAATTGATAAAACTTCTTACCGCTAAACACGCAACATTAGTATTTATTTCGTAATATATTTTCATTAGATTCATGTATGAAACTGGACTAAATATTACCTTGAGTATATTAATTATGGCTTAAATAACTTTGTGCTTTGTTTCACTTAAAAGCTATTCGTAAAATAAAACAAAATACAGATAAATCGATAAAACATTAGATGCACTAAACCAGTTGAACCACTGCGCGCAGTCCAAACTTCAAAATTTCAAATGTCAAACGTCACGTCATACAGCAACGGGAGCGTTCGTGTTCCACAGCTGCTGCTAGCGTGCCAGTTAAATGTGTCAAACGTTACAATATCGATTTTATTGCCAACTGGTGTCATTTTACTGGTAATTTAACAACTGGTTCTATTATAACAATACTACCCATTTATAACCCTCAAGTATAGTAGTTAATTTGGACAAACCGCATTGTAATTAGAAATAACTTTTGTATGAACGCATACGTTTGGAATTTACGAAAACCGCGAAATTTAAATTTCTAACCTACACCTAATAATATTTTTTACAAACAATAACAAGACTATAATATTTCAGCATGGCGCTTGTAATGTTACCTTGTGATCTTCCTTGGTGGACGTCAGTGCAGCGTCACTTGAAGCACTTGCTGCTGGCGTCTTCGCCGGCAAAACTCACAGCCAGCATGTTGAAAATACACGACATGTGCAAGTGAGTATAATTGGAACCCAACAACAAGCAAAACTTTTTAGGATTTAAAAATGATTGTCAATGAGTAAAACAAAAGTTAAAAACCCTCCTCTTGGGCTTCGCCGCAGTCGGGTAATAAATAAGTAACTAAAAAGTTCTGGTAGGTATTAAACTGAAAAGGCTGGAACCAAAAAGAGTGTAATTAAATGAGTAGGGTAAAAATTAAGAAACCCGACTGAATTTGGAAGCAGGCATTATTAAAATGTGGAGTGGCTACCTATTAATTACTGTTCCTTGCAAACACTCTGCAGCGGTTTCTTTCTATCCCAACAGCATAGGTATAGATCCGGACGACGATATCAAGGACCCGGAGTTAATGAAAGGGCTGGAGGCGTTCCTCGAAGAAGAGATGACTGAGGATGAGCGGAGGCACTTCCTCGACAATACTATCAGGATAATGGTGAACAAGGCGCTGCACCTCAAGCGCTGGAAACCACCTAAAGGACTTATATTCAGCTTACAGCAACAAAGTAAGAACTCAAATACATATTATTTAGAGGTATAACCAAGGTATAACTCACGTCTTTTTCCCTTTTTACCTACCTATCTATAGGCAGAAATCACAAAACGCCACCTACTTCGATTTAAAAGCGACTTCCAAAAGGGAGGAGGCTCTCGTGTGTATGTATTTTACTAGATTTACAAGCATGATTCGCGACCGAATATTAGGTAGGTAAGTAAGTAAGTAACCATCGGGTCTCGATCTATGATACCTTCTGATTCTTGTTCGATTAATTGCTTGGTATATAAGACTTTAATATGCATCGCAAATGTGATTTTCGAACGGACCGATGCGAGGTCCTTCGATCCGTGGTTGGAATTACTTGAGATGGATTGGTTTATTTCAAAATCACAAACTTGTGAATGTTGTTAAACGGTAGGGAATGAAACCACTTCGATGCGGGTAATGAAACACTAAAACCAGCCTGCTAAAAACCAACAATAAGTTTCGAGCAAGCACTAAGTATTACTTAACCCTAGTTCTAAGCCGACAGTTAATCTCGTTCTTACATGAAAGCTGCCTAGATTTCTCAGTTACATAATACCCTGCATTATTATCGGGCACCGGGGAGCTTGTACGCATTACGTCAGAAAAACGGAAGATAGGTACTTATTTCGGATCCGGAGTCCGTACAGACTAACAGAGATAAATAAACATTAAATTATGTACAACATTCATCATAAGTACCTCAGAGTTTGTTTCTGAAAGCTGAACGGATTTGGAAAGGAATGACAAGAGTTAGGGTCATAGTATATTTTTAATACTGCCGACAAACTATTATAAACAGGGTGTAAATTAACCTTTCACACGTACGTCAACCAAGCATTCTGTACATTAAATTATGTACCCCTGCGCAAAATTTTTTGCTGGGAAACGACTTTTTTTTGGGTCAAAAATCACATTTTACGGTGAAACTCAATGTAGCACTATTAAAACATTGGGCTAGTGGATGCTTTGAATAGTAAACACCCCATGGAGGTAATTAAAGTAAAGTTATAACTTGAAAACTAGCATTTACAAAAACAGCTGAGCTAAATTTGGAACTTTGACCCCCAATAGCTCCGTAACTCCAGGTATGGTCTAGAACAAAATATCGCAGTGTTGGGGAGAACGAGAGTCCTTCGTTTGCGTTAAGGGTACTTTTACACCTTTATACTGCCGACAAACTACCTACATATTTGTGTCTATGAATTACTAAATTTAAAATAAAACTTTTTTTTCCGTTGGTTATTTTTAGACCTATCCAAGCGAGCGCAGCCTCGGATAAAATATAGTGTAGAATAGAATATACCAAGGTCGTTAGTACTGTCTCAATCTAGAATTAAATAAAGCTTATAAACCTAAAAAAATATATAAAGCTTAAATACCTTATAAACCTACTCTCTGTTAAACTTTATAGTTTCAACTTACATAAAGGTCTACATTTACTTAGAACCTAACCCTAGGTAACGCCGCAGTGGGGGCCGCGTAGGTTTCATTAGAGTTCAAATTAAAACTTCTTTCTTTTGTTTCCAAAATTGGAAATAATTGGATTTAATAATTGGGTTTCGAATGTAGGTGGGGGTGTTATTTGGAATTTAAGACGATGATGACACAAGTACTTATGTTTTTTTGGCCTAAGGCTATAATTGCGCGACTTCTATTTATTTCTAGCGATAGAGTGTGATATTTGAGATATTTTCCTGCATGTCGCTACGACTAGAATGGACAGATCAGTGACGATATGAGTGTGTTCTCTGCCGAAATCGGTATGTTTGAAGTTATAGAACTGTTTACAACAGTTAGTGCAGGGGTGATAGGATCAGCCGATTCAGTATTTGTAGGTGTCCAGAGCTCCGACAGCAACGGTTAGACCGAACTATAACGAAGACAGATACTTACATGAAAAAAATGTTCGTTATTTCATAGACCTCTAAGCCCATCAGGCGAGTGCCGTTACTAAGCCATTATGGCAAAAAAACGAATGTTGACTCTAAACAAAGACCCTCTTTGTTTACACAGACGACTCGATGAGATAAGATAGAGTATTTAATAATAAGTTATTCTCCTCCGTAGGTGATGCGACAGAACTCGATTACAACTTCGTGTCAGCGCTGGTTGCTCACGCCTTCTTCTCCACCAACCCCAAGCGGACGCTCAAGACGCACCCCACCTTGCAAGACTTCAACTTTACACATTTTTTTAAGAATTTACACAGGTAAACTAAAAAAACACGTTCACTTAGAAACTGAAACGCTGGAATCAACAGCGGTAGGGTGGCGGGTTTGAGACGCTCTGGTGATAGATAGTTACTTGAAAAGCAGTTACAAAATATTTTTTGAATAGAGATTGAAAAATAATATTATTAATTTTTCAGGCGGAATTCAATATAGTGGTGTTACATATACACAACACAGTTTTTTATTAAACAGTCGCTGACATAACAATCAGGAAAACTAGTTCAAATTGATTTGTGGAATTGTTCGAATTACAGCCGGACCGTGTTTTGATTAATCGATTCTCTTTTGTTCCAGAAAATCGCAAAGGAACAAATTAAAAAGCTTGCTCCACTATTTCGAATGGTTAGATAAGAGTAGCAACGAGGGAACCATTAAATTAAGCAGACAGGTAAACTTCACCTACTTCACGAATAGTGGACGCACTTTATGACTGAGTAACACGCATGTTTACCTACACTTGGCAAACGTTATTATACAAGTCCATTCAGAATACTTGAACATAAATATACTTAGTTATTTTATGTTCCATTCATAAAACTACAACAATTGAATATGGGTATTGCTTTTAGATAGCCTTTTTTTGGGGTGGGAAATCATCAAATAACCTATCCCGCTCTTGTGCAGAGCGAAAGGGAGTGTCAGACTTCTACTGACTAAAAACCACCCTTGTTCCTTTTTTTGTGTAAAGATGAATAACATACATTTTTTTAATTAGTCAAAGAAATTCGGCCGCGAATCGGCCACACCGGCCCATCGAGCATCCGGCCCATCGGGCATTTGCCCGATTTGCCCTATGGCCAGTCCGGCCCTGGCCCATAGGCTCCCTCCCTTCGAACAAGATCAAAATGAAACTGAAGTCGTTTTTTTCGAATTAGGCTGATGATAAGCACTTTTTGACCGTCAACACATCAAAAGTTCCGATAATCCCCTTTAAAACGCCTGCCCTTTGCCAAGATAAAACAAACCACGTCTTTACATCGAACAGACCCACGGCACATCGAAGCCGTTTTTCCAGCCTTAATTCCATGTTGTACCTAATATTTCAGGTGATGACCTCAAAACAGTGGTTGACGATAGAGGACTGGTTAGAATGCTCACTGCCGCTATGCAGGCTGCTTGTACGGCACGAGGGACGCCCGGAGAGATGCGAGAACGATGAGGCCATCAGAGTGTGCTTCGCGTCCAGTCGGGTCGGCGGGGATACGCTTATTGATGGAGAGTCTCAGGTACAGTCGGAGATATAAGTTTATTAAGACATAGAAAGAGATGAAACAAATTTAAAGCTAGACAGTCAAAAATATCGCCCTTTTGGACAAACGTAGTAAAAACGCATGGAGCGTCCATAAGCCAGAATTAGTAGTTAATTCTTCATATCTAGGTCAAAACATCGGAAATCCTTTTATTCATTGGGTAAATAGGCTTCTGACACAAATTATATTAGTCCGCTTCGAATCTTTTCTAGAGAATATCTTGGGCTGCCACAATTTAGTCTCCTAATACGAACTTTAGCCACATTTCCATAAGAAAAGTAATTATTGTTGATCTCCAGGAGTCCCTATCAATGTTCATGATGCCAGAACTTCTGCCGGCAATGTTGTCGGTAGAGGCGCTAGAAGACAACGAGGTGCTCAAGGTAGAAGGAGTCAGGCTGTTCAGCAGGATCTGCGACAAGAGACAGAAGACCAAAGTGGAACTGCTCGATGAGCCTAAAACGGTAAGGCTAGTACGGTTCATGTTCATGGGGTAAGTGGGCGATTGAGGTGCTATAAAATAGTAAACTAAAGAAATATCTCAATAATGTTCCTAACAAAAGTTAAGTGACTACTTTTTTTTTTCTTTAATAGTGATAGTGCAAGCAAAAATAAAGTCGAAAAAAAAATGGATGTCAAGAATGTTTTTTTTATTACAATAATCCCAACACAGTTGAGATTGGGAAAAAGCTTGATTTATGATGATATTTCTCGATATAACTACTTATTGCCAAAACTGGTATTCTACTTTGACCTTTCATTGTGGTTGGCGGCTGTTTTTTTTTCGGAAGTCTCAACTATATAATTTCCACAGGTAACCGTTTGCCTAATGGACGCTGAAGACTACAGCAAGCTGCCACTAAGCCAGTGGGAGGAAGACAACGTACTGCGAGAGCTCAACAAGTGCTTGCTCGCCTTCCAGCAGACTCCCATGAAGAGTAGAGAGGGCACGCGGCATGAGAGGAGACTTTCACCTATAGGTAAGGGGGTTACGAAATATGTCTACTCGATGGCGAAATCTTGGAGTAACCAATAGTAGTTTTAATGCAGAACATGAGTACATAGGTAAACCATAATTATTCCGTCTTTGCCTGGAGCATCGTAAGTCACTAGTAACTCTTCTGTCTTGAGGCAGTTTCGTATGGCACTAATAGAACTGCTTATAGCATGGTAGGCCATACTACGATCAGTAAGGCAATCATCGTCTATAAGCGATAGCTTGACAAGATACTGTGTGCGGACTGCAGTAGCTAGATTAACTGAAAACCTTGAAAATATGCCTTCACCTGAAAAGTGTCTGCCCTATGAAAACGATAGAAATCTATATTCTCTACTCATTCCTTATTTTTCCATGTTCTCTAACAGGTGCTCCTTCACGATTATTTTCAGGAGAGTCTTTTAGCCACACGCCACCCGAAGTGGAAGCCACGGTGGTGATAAAGCAAGCTTCATCATGCAGTACGCTGAACAGCTACAACAGCCGCAGTCCTTCGCCACAGAACTACTGTGCTGCCACGCTCAACCTTAATGATCCTAGTTAGTATGGTCCCGAGTAGGTTTGCAAACAGCCAACCAACAATGTATTGAAGCCATTATTTCGGGTTGAGAGACCTATAAATGTCACTTTTGACTAACATATTGTCATCTCTTGCGCATCATGTCTTCTTCCATAAGACTCTATTATTATTATTATTTCCTTTATTTATTTATTCACATAAAATTTACATTTTTAAATATTTCATGTAAAACTCATAAAAAAACATTGAAAAATATAAAAAATAGTCGTCCACTGGTGACGGGAGCAGGGTCCAAGCTACCGGTGGTTAGGGCTCCAGAGACAGGAACCTCCTCACAATGCGAGCCGTATCGAGGAGTACTGCCTTCTGAATCAGGCTCTTGATCCAACCGCCGAGCGAGAGTTTGGACAGGTGGTCGTCCAGACTCTTGGCTATAAGGCCATTGGCCGTTATGACTATCGGCACAATGATAGCCGAGTTCACATGCCACATATCGACAACCTCGTGTGCTAAATCAAGATATTTTATTTGTTTTTCTTTTTCAGCTTTCATGAGGTTCTCGTCATGCGGAATGGTAACATCGATTATCATTGCGCGGCGCACTGATCGGTCCATCACCACTATATCAGGCTTATTGGCAACAATAGTCCTGTCAGTGATGATGAAAATGACCATGTAACGTTATACTGGGATCAGTCATCCCAGTATATAACGTTACATGGTCATTTTCGAGAACTGGGTCAAAAAAAAAATTAAAAAAAAAACAAAATATTTTTATTTCACATAGGCTATGGGCACTTATAAAACGTCGGTAAAAAGGGGGCACGGTTCGGTGCATTGGTCGAATCCTAAGGAGAAGAACCGGCAAAAAACTCCAAAGGTTACTCTTTTAATCTTTTAAAATCGTTTGGGTTAACAATAAGGTATAATACACACATGAAGACCATGCAGATTAATGTCTGAGATGGTCTTTTGAAGAAAGCACCACACAGATTTGAGTGGACCCGTCCAGTCAGTGCAAGCATTTGTCAGTTATCGTGGAGCTCGACTTATAACTCAAGGAGCTCAACGTCACGACGAACAATACCAAAGAAAGGACATTTGGGTGGGTCACTTTAAGTACTCAAACTACCAGACAATCACAACAATTAAAATTTAAGAAAGACCCACATTGGTCCTCACATTCACAATATCAATTTTTTAAATATTTATCTTATTGAATAATCATTTTACATTATTAAATGTCAAAAAAAAAAACACACACACACAAAAAAAAAATATAAAATAAAATATTTAACAAGTAAATATTGGTCAAAAAAAAATATCATACTTGAAAAAGTAAACAATGTCAGTGTATAAAAATAATCATAAAATGTCAAATTGTAAAAAAAATAATAAAAAATTAAAGCAGTTCAATCCCAAGCTTTTTTGTCCTCTATATAATCTTTAACAGTTTATAATCCTTTCTGGCAAAGTTTACGTTTTATAAAGGATTTGAATTTATTAAGGCTTAAATTTTGAATGTGGCATCTAAATGATCCACCTATTTTCTTGAGCCTTGTTGTGGGTACAATATATTTATGTCTATTTCTTGTATTTATATTGTGAATATCACTATATTTCTTAAACAGCTTTATATTTTTGTGAGCATACAAAAGATTTTCATAAATATACTGAGATGGAACAGTCATTCCATTAATTTCCTTAAATTTTTCTCTCAGAGAGTGTCTCGGACTCAATTTATAAATAGATCTAACCGCCCGTTTTTGCAAAACAAAAATGATCTGAATATCAGCGGCATTCCCCCACAATAGAATGCCGTACGACATTACGCTATGAAAATAACTAATAAAGTACACTAAACGGGCTGTCTCTACATCGGTTAAATTACGAATTTTTCTAACTGCGTATGCTGCTGAGCTCAGCTTTTTCGACAATTTATCTATTATGAGGCCCCCACTGAAGCTTAGCGTCTAAAGTTAAGCCCAAGAACACCGTGCTATCTTCAGGATTCAACTCTTCGCCCTTTACCAACACACGAGTTTTCACCTGCCTAACGTGAGGTAGTGTAAACCTAATGCATTTGGTTTTTTTTTTCATTAAGAAGCAAATTATTAGCGTTAAACCAATGCACCACTTTCGAAATCGCGCTATTTACATCATCAACAACTACTTGTTGTCGTTTAAGTTTAAATAAAAGCGAAGTGTCATCCGCAAATAACACGATATCGTGGTTATCCTTCATGAGGTGAGGCAAATCATTAATATCAATAAGAAACAAAAAAGGGCCAAGAATCGAGCCCTGTGGGACTCCCATTATTACAATAGATCCGGGTGATCTTTTCCCGTTGACGTCAACACTTTGGATCCTATTACTGAGGTATGAGATAAGCAGATCCAGAGCGCTGTTTCGTATTCTGTAGTGGCGGAGTCGGACACATACTTGTAGTACGGTACCTCCGACTCCACAAGTTTATATTTCAAGGCAAGTTGCTGGTGGATAATCCTAGCTACTTGATTGTGCCTGTGCAAGTGCTCGCCGTTAGCTAGACGAGAACAACCAGAAATAATGTCTGATGGACTCACCCGGACGTAGGCATGCCCGACACACGTCAACCGTCCCATCCTTCATAATATATTTCCGGTAGTTGTTATTATTATTATTATATCTCGTCATCTCACCAGACACCTCCTTTCTTGCCATAATTATCATCCTTCACGCAATCCATCTATCGTTTCTGTGGTCTTCGTCTATTCTTATAACCCTCCACATTCAACCCCAAAACTTTCCTCAAGACATTTTCTTCAAACAGAATACTGATGGCGGATTGGCGATGATAATATTGGCTTTAGCATTTCATACGGCCGCTGGTGAAATGTCTTTAACACCACGTAAACCCGTCTCAAGTTAACACCTACATCTTGTTTGTGGCGTCTTAGGACTAGTTTCCTAATCGTTTAGTGCACCTCGCACTTCTCACAATCTTCATTTGTTTCCAGGTGCAGAGTTCACAAAAAAGAAATGCTGGCTCTCCCCAGACGGAGGCATGCTCAACAACCGTCGAGGAAGGTTCATAGTGCTGGGGTCTTCCGGAGAATGTTTGCCAGTGACGCGGTCTACCGGAGGCTTGCAGGACGGGCAGGAAGACAGTCTGTACTCCAGTTGTAACTCCAGTGATGACGAGTTCCACAGCGCTAACGATAGCTTTGACTATGGTAACTTTCAATTAATTTTGCGTTACTAAATTCTGCTCAGCGTGCAGTTGCTTTTTCTTTTAAAACATCTCTAAAATGCTCCCTTGGAATAGGATCACTTGCGATTGTACTAATACTTCATATCGGAAAATAGCAAAATACATGAGAGGTAATTTTGCCTTGGTAACGAAGCAAGAACCACTCTGACGCAGTCAATTACAAAAATGCAGAAATACTGGCACAATGAAGGTATACTCCACACCGACCTGTTAACCTTCGGGAAACAGAAGCATGCGACCTGTGTGTAACTATTACATCAACTCTTCTCCCATTTCCAGGTAGCGAAGACGAAGGTCGCGGCGAAAGCGCTCGTCCGAATTCATTCCAGTACCTCAAGGAGTTATCGACGGAGGAAAGACGCCTCAGCTTCGCGGACAGATTGCGAGAGGCGTTGAGGAGAGAAGCCGAACATTCTACCACCACCAGTACTGGAGACTGGTCTACTGACAGTTCGAGCTATGCTGTGGGTATCAGCATATCTGGGGCGGAGGTACAGGACAATGATATCAGGTCAGTGTTATGTCATTATTCCGGTTTTTTTGCCAATTTTGAAAGGTCAGGTGCATCTCATTATCTAGCTTCAGATTTAGAATTCCAGTTGAATAACTTGGGACTACATATTATACCGGTGTTTATGCTGATAGGTTATATTTCTAAACGATAAGCTTGCCTAGCTTTGTTTTGGAAAGTTTACCTCAACACACACCATCATTATCAGCATCTTGACACCAGCAAGTTACAAAATGGAGCCATTGCTACTTGATCCTCCAACAGAACTCCTTACAAAGATTCAGACAGAATTTAGTCAGGCACATTACTTTCAACTACTTTATTTCTCAGGGTAAAACGCGGCGGTTCAGTAGGCTTCGTATTAACTGAAAAGGAGACTGTTAGCAACGGAGAGCCTTCGCCGAGACACCGACCGCTCGGCAGGAAGGATACCGGCAACAGCTCCAAGTACAGCTTCAGCACTGAATATACGTGAGTTACTTTTGTATCGAAAACAACTTAATGTAAAGGGACATCAGTGAGATAGACTGACGACATTGTTGCCAAACCGGTTAAATTCTGGATGAAGTTGGCAAAGATGTGGAGATTGACACAAGCAATGAGTGCCCTCTACCTAGCAGTGAGTGAAGACACGCTGTGAAGATGACGAACTAGGCAACGAAAGTATATTTTAAGGAGGCTTAATGGGATCCCACTGAGCTGTCCCTATATATCGACGGAAAGGATTTACTGTCTAAGGTTACGCTCGACTCGAGTTCATGACCTACAGAACCAGTTTCGAGGCGTTCCATACACAATTCGATATTCAATGGAGCATTCCTTTTGTTGTGACTCTCCATCGTCATAATCACCTTGCCGAATAATACATGGCGTCTTCAATCCTCTCTGACATTCTATTATTTTCTTATTAATTTTTCTGTGGTCTACCTCTTACTCTCGCTTTGTCTTGTGGCTCCACAAAAGTGCACTCCAAACTATTAATACTTTTTTCTATTTCAGTTCGGAGTTAGAAGAGGTGTACGAGCAGTTCAACCAGTGGCTCAACGACCCTATCGTCGACTCAGAATCTGGCGAACACAAAAACCGAGAGTTGGACTCCCGAGACTTGGCTGTGATTAGGTAAATTACCTTCTGAAATGATTGTATCTTTTGGTATCACATCACACAATGCATGTAATTAAAATCAGCAAGCCTCTATATATTTAATATTGTTCCCACTGCTGTGTCTTATCTTGACTAACAACCCCATTTTTTATCATTGAACTTCGGGTCCCTTCAGACACAGTTTTGATTTCGATTTGGAAAATTGTATGTCTATCTCGCTCATTTACATGCCAAAAAAGATAGACATACGACTTGTCAAATCGAAATCCAATCGAAGCATTTGTAAATAAGGGGCCAGAACCGTTGATGATTATGAAATGGTTCGAAGTGGGCGAATCCGACTGGTGTATACTTGCTGAAATTACATTCATTATAATTTTTTTGCGACTTACGACATGACATCAATTCAGGGGGTTAGGGTCTGTAGATGTATCCTCTTCCCTTTAGTGCTAACGGTCCCGTGTTGCCGCCTGGAGGAGACGCATTCGCGGAGGCAGGACCGAATTGGGAAGACACTTCAGTCTTGCCACAGCAGTGCCTCGATGAACAGAAATTCTCCAGGTAGAAAGACGGCTCATTTTTGAATAACTGACAAACTATTTTGCGAGATGACTTCGAAACTATCATGGATTTATATGTGCAATGACTTGTCCTTTTCATTCATCTCGAAATTTTCGTGTTTAAGTATTTTCTTTATCTTTGGGACATGGCTTTCATATCAATCTTGAACAAAATGCGGCGCAGTGACCGAATGTCCGCCTTGGTTACTTTTGAAGTTCGTTTATCTAGAGACTTATACGGTTTTACCGTCTTTTTGGAGTTACTTATTAAAATATCACTTTGATCTTTCGTAGGTGTGATTCTTAAACCAAGTTTTTTTTCGGAAATTTGTCTCCCATTCTTTCTTAACTAAAATACTAGGAAATGATGTTTGCACGGAGATTCCGTATTGTGGTTTCCGTGGCTATAAAAATTGAAGGACATTTGCGTAATTTCATTCTAATGGTGGCTGGTCAGTCTCGAACGAGAGCTCGATCTGTCACTCCCGAGACATCTTGCAAAAAAACACGG
The DNA here is from genome assembly GCA_932274075.1 of Diarsia rubi. NCBI lineage: Eukaryota > Metazoa > Arthropoda > Insecta > Lepidoptera > Noctuidae > Diarsia > Diarsia rubi. The sequence goes on from OW026414.1 coordinate 9,960,387, forward strand.
GGCGGTGATTAAGCGGGGAACACCGAGGCTAGGCAAGCACTACTTAACTTAGTACACTCTCGCACTCGCGATGCCTTTTTTGTCTCCTCCCGCTCTGGGCCGAGCGAAAGGGAGTGTCAGACTTCTACTGACCAAAAACCACCCATGTTCCTTCTTAGCCCTTTGTGTCCGAGGCCGCATTCATGCCTTTGAACTACTACAAAATGTGGCCAACTAAACGGTGGCTGTACAGTCTCATCTGGTGATCTGGCCTCGGTGTTCTACGCTCATCTGTACCACCTACGCACTGCCCCTGTCTCTGAGTGTATCGACGAGTGTGCAGCTTCCATTACAGTTATCGTAGATCTAGGGTTTTGGTACCCTCCGGGTATAACAGTCGTCATGTCATGCATTGGTCCAGGTTCGCGGGCTCGCTGCTCAAGCGCACACTATCGGAGTCGCTGGCGGTGGGCGGCGGCGCGGAGGCGGCCGAGCTGTACGGCCGCGAGCCGCGCGCGCTGCCGCCCCGCCCGCTGGCGCTGGCCGCGCGCTCCCTGTCGCTGGAGCTCGCGAGGCACAAGCATCGCCTGGCCGCACATCTCGTACGTATTGCACTATCACCCGAACTTGTCCTTCTCTAGCACATAGGTTTCTGAAAGACTGACAAACTATACAAAAAGATTTAATGATTTCCGTGCATGCCTTTGGATCTAAATATACCATTCAAGGTGGTGTTGCTTGTCAAGAAAGAAGAATTTGCATCGATATGTCAAACTTGATACATCTATTTTAATTATATGTTTTCCCGCCTATGTAGACATATGTAGACATATGTAAGACATATGTATATGTATAAAAGTTGATTAGAGTTAGGGTATTTTCGCAGATATTTTACCACTGATTTTGCAGCACTGTTACTGTCAAATTTGATTTGCTGTCATTGACATCGACAGATCTATCTAAATTGCAGTGAGCTATAATCTATAAAGAATAAGGCTTCTGTGGGGTTGGTGTTATGTGGAGGTAAAATATAACTATGAAAGGACTGTACGTTACAAAATCTCTTTGCTTAAGCCATCAGCAGATACCTAGCGAAGCGAAGCGTTATGGAAATATGTTGACCTATACTTTAAAGATAACAATCTACTAAACAGTTTGGTAGTGGAGTTCCAAAGCGCGTTACTGCTAACGACTACGAACATGACTAAGTACTTACACTAAATTAACATAGGTAATAACCAACATACACTCGCGAGCAAAAGTATATGGAATCACTTATTTGGACTTGATTCCGCGCGATCTTTAGTACTTAATAACTACACTCGCGAGCAAAAGTATGGAATCACTTATTCGGAATTGATTCCGCGCGGTCTTGAGTACTTAATAACTAGTTAAGAATAACAAAAATGGTACCATTTTAAAGGTTACATTTTTTATGGGTATAATTTTTATTATTCTTAACTAGTTATTAAGTACTCAATATCGCGCGGAATCAAGTCCAAGTAGAGAGGAGACTGGTGGCTTTATCCCGAGACCAAGATCTGGACGGCACCGGTGCACATCGGAGAGGGATGACCGTTTTATCGTGTCAACCTCTCTCCGAAATCGACATATGACTGGTGTCGACGTCCAACAGGAGCTCCGAAATGTTCGTGGGGTAGCTGCCAGCGAGTGGACAGTTCGTCGAAGACTTAAGCAAGCTAATTTGACTCTTAAAAAAGGCCTGCCACAGGCCCGAAACTGACGGCAGGTCACCGACAAGCACGCCTTCAATTTGCTCGCTTCCATCTTGATTGGGAAGTTGAGCAATGGAGGCGAGTTCTGTTCTCCGACGAGTGCAGAATGTGTTTGCACGGCAGCGATCGAAGGGGTCGGGTCTACAGGCGGCCTGGGGAGCGATTTGCGCAGTGCTGTTTCGCTGAGACAGTGGCTTATGGGGGCGGTTCTTGTATGATGTGGGCCGGCATTTCCTTCGACGGTAAAACGGAGCTTGTTTTCGTGCCTGGCGGGGGACGAGAAGGCGGTCTAACTTCAGACCGCCACATTTCCGATATTCTGCTGGAACATGTCGTTCCCTATGCGGGATATATCGGTGATGACTTCCTCCTTATGCACGATAACGCTCGTTGTCACACTTTCCGTGTCACAACTGAATACCTCGGAGAAGTCGGTATGGTCACATTGGACTGGCCAGCGCTCAGCCCGGACTTGAATCCCATTGAGCACGTGTGGGATGAACTGAAGAGGAGGGTTCGTTCCAGAAATACTGCTCCTTCAAGTGTAAATGAGCTGAAATTGGCTTTGATAGAAGAGTGGGAAGGTATCCCGCAAGAATCGGTTCAGAAGCTGATTAGGTCAATGAAGAACCGTCTTCGAGCAGTAATTAGGGCGAGGGGAGGGAACACAAAATATTGAAAATTAATTTTAAGGCCAATTAAATTTTTTATCACTTAATTTTTGTTGTTATCTTCATTTATTATTTTTCCATTATCCTTATGTTTTCCTAACTTCTTCGCTCTAACCGGGATAGCTCTTTAAATCCTGGCGTGCTTTAAATGAATTTGGTATCAATTTAAAGTTAACAATTTTACCTTTAAAATGGCACCATTTTTGTTATTAATAACTAGTTATTAAGTACTCAAGACCGCGCGGAATCAATTCCGAAAAAGTGATTCCATACTTTTGCTCGCGAGTGTAGTTGCAGGCATTGTAGGCGACATAAAACTACAGATTAAAACTAACTGATTTTGTCTCTTTAAATTATAATTATCTAACGAAAAGCAAGGCAAAGAAAATTAGAACTCTAATCAAATAATTTTCAAAGAAAAACAATACTAATCGATTAAACAAATCAACAATCAAAGTAACTAAATAAACCAACCGGTGACCTAAACTGCTATATGTTTTGACAGAAACGTAAAGTAAAAGAATCTATTCCGGAGGAGTTTATAGAGGGGACACGAGCGAACGACACGAGACACAGCGACGAAAGCAAAAGCACGGACATGTCGGCTGAGACCGACGCAATGTCCCCCGGTCTCAGGAAGAAAAAGTTGAACTGGATGATTAACATGATCGTAGAAACTATAGAAGAGACCGTGGAATGCGAGCCGGTCACAGTAAAACTAAACAAACCGAAGGTCAGACCGCAGTGCACCCGGCTGTTGCTAACTTGTAAACATTATACTAACATAACATCACTGATTATAATCGTCTTTGCTTTCTGTCGAAACATATACTTCTGTGGTGTTGCATGTAATAATTGATGCTAGAAGAGTGCCCTAAATTGTGCGTTCATGTAGCGTTCTGCATTTTGATTGGCAAGCGCTCTACCAATCAGAAGGACGGACGTAAGACGCATGGACGTAACGTATGCTAGTTGCACTGTTTCAAAACGCACTCTCTTGTCAGTCCATCTACGGTTAACTTTGTTAAAAATCTCATCTGTAAACGCTAATTTTAATGTTCACTTACTTTAATTTTATTTGTTGTCTGTCCAAGCTGACCAGCTAAATAAAGCGAGCTAACAAAACTTCTCCGTAACGATGTGGTAGACGGTACTGCTAATCGCTTGAAATTACGTTGCGCGTTGGTAGGTGTGTAATTTTTTCAGTATAATTGATATTATTTACTTTTTCTGCGGTGCAAGAGAAATGCACTGTCTCAAGTCTCTGATCTGTAAAGCTGCAGTCAAATCTCAAGTTACTATCAGTTGTTGTTGCCCAAAGTAGCAGTACCAATCTAATCATTAACCATGAGATATGACTACAGATTTATAAACTTCAGAATCGAAGAGCAGATGTTTCATTAGAGTAATACCTGTATAATCAGGGCCATATAATGCAAAACTGAACACTTACAAAAGTCTCCTAAGTCCTCGGGCGTTCACAAAACCCGCTGGTTTGCGCTTTGGAGTGCGAGTTTTTCGAAACGAAACTGAACAGGTATCAGCACATAAAATAGCTGGCACTGTCAAACTGCGTCGTTAAAAGAGCTGATCGCGCAGAATTCGTCTTTAAACACAATAAGATAAGGTTCAATTTTAATGACCCAAACGATCCTGTGCTCACTTCACGTAAAAAGCTAAGAAATCTGAATGAAGTTGATCGCAACACGGTCCACAGCTGTCGCAGCTGGCGCACAAGATCGTGTCGGGCGGGACATGCCGGCCGGTCGCGACCGGTAACTGGGGCTGCGGCAAGCGCCTGAGGGGGCAGCCGCAACTGAAGATGTTGCTGCAGTGGCTGGCGGCCAGCGTGGCAGGAGTACCCGCGCTCATCTACTATACCTTCGGGAACGAGAAATTGTTTAAGGTATGTGCCAAGCATGTGTAAGCTCCCATCCCGTACGTAAGCTTCTGTCCCCGCAGTGCAAACGTTATAAGGTGGAATGTTGCGGTAAAAAAAGACTTCGACTATTGAATTCTACTAGAGTCATTAATTGACAGAGAAAACTTGTGGTCATTTTCATTCCAAAACCAAATTAATATGTTTTCTTATTTACAAAGTAATTGGGTTGCATTTCCATTGCACTAAACTACTACTTGTGGTCTATCATCTGGGAAGTGCTGTGTTGTATTCATACTACTGAACTGGAACCTCTTCTGTAAGCCCTAGTCGCGATAGATACAAAAAGGATGTTGAAATCTAAATCCTTATGTAATCATAGTTATAATTTCCCTCCACAGTTGGACACGCTCGTCAGAGTGCTAGTAGACAGAAAATGGACGGTGGGTCAGTTAGCGCGCGCCGTGCTCAAGTTCGCGCGGCAAACGCTCAACGAGCCGCACGTTATCCCCGACAACCACTCACTGTTCGACGAGCTCATCGGCATCGAGAAGATACCGGACGACACATAGCTAACACTCGCCAGGCGGCAGGCTAGGAGATAGCCGGAGACAGCCACACCCGGTGCTTGCCACTAGTTTGTTTATCAAAGGACTTGTTGTATAACAGCGGTACAGCATCATACCGCAGAGTAGGCCGGATGGAGTTATAGAGTGCGGGATGGGAAAGTCGCCGTTCGACCCAGGGTCTCGTGATACTACAATACAATAGTGCGCGTTCATGTTAGCACTCTCTTTGCTCACTACTCCGTGACACAATATGTTAGCTTCGTTCGGTCACTCCACTATAACTCATTAATGCATTTATGTTATTCCGTCATCATACTCAATAGTAAGGTGGTTCAACTGTGTCTTATTTTAAATAATGTTTGTGGACTTTTAGATATTTTTTACGAAATAGTTACATAAAAGCAATATTAGCGTTTGATTCGATATAAAATACAAACTAAAAAAAAGTATTTTTATACAAAACTATCGATTAAAGTACAATTATAAAGTTTACGAATGTAAGTTTTATCAAGTCACTGTTAATAAACTTGAATAAAAAAAATGTAAAGGTGATTTTTAATTATTACAGATTTTAATAAATTTACATAATTTATAGGGCAGTGCTAATATTAAGACTGTGTACTGTTTATAAAAGGTTTCCAAAGTTTACCACTTCCAAGTTTTTTACTATCGCGATAGCCATATATCCTAACCAAGTTAGCTACCATATGTTTGTAAATATTGGATAACGAGTTATTTCTAAAACCATCACAAAAAAATCTGTAGCTTGACAATATAGTTATCCTGTTCAAGTCATATAATTGACGTCACTTCCGGTTAACACATTATGGTGTCTTACAGTGTAAAGACTTGATCTGACAAAGTCTTCCATAGCATGAATCTCAATGTGTCCAAAGTTGTTAATTTTGAAGTGAAACTATAGAATTTTCAAACGGGATGCGAAAATAAAATAATACGTCACAGATTTGTGTATTATTTTTATTGAAACTATTTTAGTTTAAGGTACATTTTTATTTTATTTTAAGTAGCTATATTTAAAATCAGTCACTATGTCGATTGAAGGACGTGACATTCACAAACAACTTTACATATTTCTGAATGGATATGAATCAATGTCATGAACTAAAAAAAAAGCGTGCCATTGATTTAGGACTTGAGCACACATTAACTTTCACAATTGGGTACTTGACAAAAAAAAACTAATTAGTCCGTCAGATAGATTTCCGAAAAATATTGGACCCATATTTTCTCTTTTTTCACGTAAACAAAATATTAAGACGGTACAGTGCTTCGAAAACTCGTGTGACGTCACATTTTAGTTATTTTTACTGGAATGTGACGTCACACGCCCCCACTCATGATGTTTGACGCGTTTTAGCTTCGTCAATTTATATTAATTTGATAAAACAAAAAGCTCGTATCCAATATTTTTCGATAATCTAACTGACGGACTAAACAGAATCATATGTTTTTATCCGGTTAAATAGCCAATTGGTAAGCTCACAAGCTGTTACACCACTAAATGACAATTTAGTTCACTTGATTTAACGAAGGTGAAAAAATACCTTAATCAACATAAAATTAATGATTGTATTTAGCGAGATCCTTTTCAATTATTGTAACATAATTTTATTTAGCTATCTTAAGTTCTTCAACATTTCCTATTATATCCACCGACATCACACATTAACACATTTTTTTTAAACGCGGAAGTAATATTTTCGAAATTCAATACAGGCAGTAGAATCACAAAAAACCGCCACCTAATAACTAAATTTTGAGTATAGAATTCATGGAAAAACTCCCACTATGGATTCAGAAAAGGATAAAAAATGCATGTTTTCCACTCACTCTATGCTCTTGTGTACAAAAGAGGTAATATTAACGTCCGCCCTAAAAGAAAAGGCCTCGCATGCGGCGGCCCATGCCCTGTCTGTCGTAGAGGACATTGAACCTGTTGACTAGCTGGTTGATGGCGTTGCAGCCCTTCGTGATCGTGCCTAGGTACGTCATCAGCGCCACGTCGTTGCATTGCTGGGAATTGAACAAGATCATTCATCAGTTTTTGAAGTAGTACGACGACAAAAGACTGAGCAAGACTTCGATCCCCGCACGGAACAAATAGTTGTTCCGTGCATGGCTGCATTCACGATACAGGAGAAATTCCAAGAGCAGGGCAATGATTTTTTTTTAAGTAACAATCAAAAGACTCGATTTATATTTTCAATTAGTCTGAGGGTTATCCATAGCAGAACAATTTGACCTAGGGGCTTATTTGAAGAATGAGTTAGTCTCCTTGCCGATTTGGAATCTTAATGTTTACTGGTGGACATTCGGATAAAATCTGTTAAAACATCGATTTTTCTTTCCTCTCTCTCTTTTCTCCGTATCCCAGCAGATAACATGTTTTAGCAACATATGAATGTACAGGTAAAATACATAACATCACGCCTCATCGCCCGCATCAGTTTAGGCAGAGGTGTACTTAATAGTACACTCACATTTTGCCAGTTACGTTAGTCCCATTTAATAGGGAGGCAAGCGTAGTGCCACCAACCGGGCACAAATTCGTGGCTGCTGCAGAGAGATTACTTGTTAAACAACCCAATAACACTTTTCCCGTCCTGGGAATTGATACACAACAGTCGCGCTTGCGATCACTAGACCAACAAGGCTGTAAGGCCGCTTTCACATTAGGACGTTAGCAGCGCGACAGTTACGCGGCAGAAGCATATTCCTTCACATTTCATTAGAGCAGCCGTAACAACCCGTTTGTTCGTAGTCGCGCGACTGTCGCGCTGCTAACATCCTAATGTGAAAGCGGTCTAAAGGTAAAGCATTTGTGTATAAATATCATATCAAAGTATACATACATTATAGAAATGTGTGCGGAACTGTTGCGAGGTGAGCAGTGGCAGTCGGTTGGAGAGCGCGCGCGCCTCCCGTAGTAGACCCGGGCGCGGCGGCAGCGAGCCGTCGCGGATGGCACGCACCGTCGCCAGCACCGCCCGCACTCGCGACACCAGCATCTTGATAGCTGAGCGTTGGGCTGTTAGGTGTTCTGCCACTGGAATACACATAATATATATTATTAGTTACACATCTCTCAATGAGCAATTCCAAAAGAAATGGATACTTTGCGTCTACATCTCTACACATCCATATGAAAGAGACTCTCCAATGCTTTTAGTACCACAAGGATAACAGAAAAAGGTCACAAACCATCAAGAAATATCTCTCAGGCATGCTTGATTTCCTCTCGGTGTTTTGCTTCACCAAAGCAAGTGATAAATTATACAATATGTACATAAATCCGAAATACCAGGGGTGCATGTCTTTGGTTTGCACGGAGTTTTTAATTGTATGGCCTACCAATAGGTGTTCCAGGTCGAGCTGTTTGTGTATGTGTGTTTAAACATTACAGCATAGTACAGGAGCAATTCTTATTATAGGGCAAAGTTAAAAAAAAAACTCCTTACCTAAACTGTTAAGTGCAGCTTCGCCGGAAGATACCCTGGCCACATGGTCCACTCCGATTCTTTCAGCCTCCTCTGCAGCCAGTGTGTAAGTCAATGGTGCCAGTAACATTGTGGCTCGACCATTTACTACATCTATCACCGACTCGTATAACACCACTGGTAGTTGCTAAAATATTTTGAAGTTATATTTAATGTTTATCGGGGCACATTGATATATTAAAAATCAATTTCCAGGCAGATATAATTGTAATTTAAACAGCAATATACCAAGCCTTTATATAAATATCTGGGCAGTTATAATTGCAATTTAATGGGCAATATACCAAGCCTTTATATTCAGTCCACTATAATTTTTTTTTCCCCAAAGAGCAACTCGAAAAACTGTTTAGAAAAAAAAAAACAGTTATATTATTTATACCTAAGTACCTATTGCTACCTAACTATACACATTTATTGTTGATACTGAGCTGCTTGATGCTTAATGTTTGTTGTCATTATCCTCTGCTCAGTAAAATAATAAAATAACAGCACAGTAACATTGTGTGAATATGGCAGGTATTCAGGGAGTAATCACACACTATAGTGATCAGTTACACATTTGCATTAGTAATATTTTACTACAATACAAGGTGCCCTGTCTATGTGAAATTCCATGTCACTACTAGACATTCAAAATGATAAATTTGGATGTTTATGCCAAATCCCAATAATAATGAATGATTTTCTTTTATATGCTGTAGCTAGGCAATATAAGCCATGTTGCTTTTCAATTACTATTACCAATAATTAAAAAAAAAAAAGTTAATGGGAACATAGATAAAAACTGTCTAAATCCCAATAACAGTTTATAATTTTGGAAATAAGCTGGAGTCATAAAATATTTTAGTATTAAGTTTGTATGGAAATTTAATTTGTCTTAATATATCTACAGCAAACCATTTAAAAGACAATGAATACAATACTGTCAGTCCACTCACATCTCCGTTCCTTCCCGCAGGGTTTAGCATCAGCATAACTGGGCACTCGTTGATATCACATATCTGCCGGTGAACTGCAATTTCTTTGTCTGTGGGGGCATCTCCAGTTGTGTACCAGCCGAGGAAGTCCATGTCGGAGAATACTTGTTTGACTGTCCAAACAACAACTGAGTTAATACTAGTTCAGAGACAAGCGTACCCAAGAAAGACACTTAGTTAAACAATATTTTTATCGGCATTGGTATAATTCTGCCTTGACAAGGCACTAAGGGAGAAATAATGGTATCATTGCAAATTTGAAACATGGTACAATTTATTCCACTTTTCAAAACATAATGTAGCAAGATGTCTTACATATTTTATTAAATGGATCAAAACTAATCATCAATGCTCAATGTTCAGCAAGCCCTTCTGCTAGCTGAATCTTAAAATCCTGTTTATTGTCAAGTTATTATCTTTCTAATGATATTGATCAAGTTAGAGAGTACTCACATTGTTCTTCCTTTAAATTGTAATAATCTCTATCAATTATTATGTCTCCTTCAATTACACTGAACATTAATTCAAATGAATTCATTACTTCTATGTTTCGACCTTTCTGCTTGCCAATGAGGGCTCCAATAACTGAAAGGTAGAAAAAAGCATGGTGATTTTCAGAAATGTAGTTCTTCATTGTCACACAAAACGTATCGACAAGTACATACCTATCTGTGGGGATCCTTCCTGTGCTCTCAATCTTGTCCAATGTTCAGATACATTCATAATGACAAGAGGATGTAAAGATACTGTTACTGAACCAGAGGTGGCTGTTGTAACCACTACACTCTTCGCACCTCCTGGTGCCGCAGGTGCAGGAGATGTGGGGTTAGGAGGATCCACAGCCGGGCCCGATGAAGCACTTTCCACCTCAACTTCCATTTCAAAGTCAATTCTATCGGCACTTGACATTATTCGATATAATTCACTATTCAAAGAACCTAAATTGGGCTACAATAGCTGCAGCCAACTGACAATGCACAAACAACGAATTAATAAAAAAGAAGATGAAAAATAACAATCTGAAGTTTGACGTTAGTTCGATCATCACAGACAACAAGAAATCAGGGTTGCCAACTCAATGCCACGGTTGGGTGCTAAGTAACATCTCAAAAAGTGCTATATTGGTAGAAAATTTTAACAATAGTGCCAAATATATGAAATAAAAAAATAACGTGTAGAATAATAAGTTTTAATTTTCAAATTGTCATGACATTAATATCAAAGTTATGTTATGTTATATTTAAACAAAAATAAAAAAATATATAGTTAAATTGGAGAATGTAACCATAAAAATTTTCAAAATTCGAAATATTAAAAATCTTATTATCGTTAAATCCAATCATCATCCTCACTACTTGTACCGTCTGTCTCTGCTGCGGTTCCTTGTACAGCTGTTGAAGTGGAGGGCTGTGGCTCATTTACACTTATAGCAGACTTTTTCAATTTAAATGTGTACATATCTTTCTTGCCTATTTTTTTAAGGATATCTTGAGGTATATCATATGTATAACAAGTTTTGTTCAAATGTTTGTTCGTATACGAATAATTGAATTTAGGGAGTCCAAGTTAATTTTGTTCCTCAGTTTATTTTTTACGATATTCATTACGCTGAAAACCCTCTCAACGTCCGCATTTGAATGTGGCAATGTGAGCACTGTAAAAGCCAACGAAACCAGTTCGCTATACCAATTTTCATTGCTTGCGTCCTTAAAATCGTTCGGTCGTATCGTTTTGTTATTGCATTTTATGAGTAAACAGACATATATCAAAATTAGTGCTAGATTTTGCACTAGGTGCTGTTTCTTAAATTTCAGTGCTAGACACGTCATGAAAATAGTGCCAAATCTAGCACTGTAAGTGCTAAGTTGGCAACCCTGCAAGAAATAAGAAAAAGATTCAAACAAAGACTTTATATACTATCTAGACTGTGCACGTGAAACTCAAAAGCGTTCCGAGCGAGATCACCTCGAAAGTGGATCTCATCTCTTTCTAATAGGGTGTCCAAAAATGTTGTTCTTAGTTTTGGGACAATTATTATTATGTTTTAACTTTCTAGCACCCAGCTCCTCGCTTTGCAATTGTAACACAAAAAAATAAACTGTCATGGGATAGGTTTAAGATGAAAAAGACAAATTAATTTATTGGTAGGCTAAGGTAAGCACATGGTACAAATGGTACATGGTTCGATTTTTGGATCGAACGATTGTCAAATGCTATTCGCAGATTCAATCGACATGGTAGTACTTAGACACACGTGGTATTTTTTTTATGTAGCTTTTAAATTAATCTTTAATGAGTATTCCATAAGTTTTACTGTAGATAGTACTGAATATCCGTCGAAAAACAAAAAATAAAACAATTGAAAAATGATTTGTTACGACTCTTGCTTATGGTATGGTAGAAAATGGCGACGTAAATAATTCTGATTAGATTGCGCTTCTGATAGCAAATACCTTTCGGCAGGATATTGATATCTTCATCTCAAACCACAATCGAACCTATTACTCGGCTTCGGTTTTGTGAATAGCGATTTTCGATACTCCGATGGATTGTTTGGATACGACTGACAATCGAGTGGTTGTAGGACTTACTTTTTAACCGACTTCGTTCTCTATTCGGATGTTTTTTTTTTTTTTGTAAACTACGTAATGTCCATAAAAATATACAGAGTTGATATGAGAGAGGGGCATTAAGGTGGAAGCTCACATCTGGCCCGCGAAATTCTAATTTTCTTACGTTTTTGGCAATTTGCAGGCCAGTGCTTGGTTGTATGTTTATGAAAATTTGATTTGCGATTGTAAGACGTATGAAGTTACCGAATTATAACCATCAAAATTACTAACTACTAAAGAACGACGACTAAATTACTAAAGAATGACTTTTACATGCAAAAATCAATCTTGACATGAAAATGAACTTGGAGGGTTGTATTGATAATTTTGATGGTTATAATTCGGTAACTTCATACGTCTTACAGTCGCAAATCAAATTTTCATAAACATACAACCAAGCACTGGCCTGCAAATTGCCAAAAACGTAAGAAAATTAGAATTTCGCGGGCCAGATGTGAGCTTCCACCTTAAATTACACTACGTATACCATACGTGTTTAGTATTTATTCGTTAAGGTACAAAAATAAAAAGCACCAAAAATGAGGTTTTTTTTTTCAAATAAACTAAATAGCTTACAAATCCGAGTAAAACGCAAACACCCTAAATAAATTTAACTGATCTTAGATTCCTAGGTAACAAATTGGCAACGTAGCACGCGCGCGTCGCGTCAAAGCGTTCGGGTGGCGCAACACAGTGACCTATTTCTATTTCTTTTACGCGCGGGATGTTTTGCTATGATTGTTACTATCGTAGTGAAAGTGCACGTGTGTTTATTTATTTTGTTTCCTTGTTTGCATTGCCATCTTTTAGCGAAAATATTTGGTTGTACTTGTGAGTTGCGTCAGAGCGGCAACAACGCATCTCAGATTTATCAATTTAAGGCGCATGACTACATGCACTTGTTTCCGTCTTGGCATTGTTGTTCACAAACTGTTGGGGAAAGAAGCAAGCGTAAGGTGCAAAATAAACAAGCGAGCAAGCCTAATCAAACCAAGGAAACACAAAAAAATTTTGATAAAAAATTATAGCCGCTTCCTCAAAATGTTATGCAAATGATATATAATATTTCTTAAAATTGACAGAAATGCATGCTATCCCATAAATGGTTTTCTCATTTTTGTTGTCATTCTGCATACAATCCCATATCTGTCAAACAATTTTTCCTGCGACTGCATGCTATCCCATTTAAGGATGCTACCTTTAGCATCAAAAATATTTGCAATCATTCATGCAAATCTAGTTTTTTTTTCCTATTGTCTTTCAATAAATGCCTATTGTATGCAAAATAATTATCGTACCCCTATATCGTGAAAATCCCTGCAGAAATACCCCAAAAGCAGAGTCCACTTACCTCATGTCGACCGTTAGGAAACAAACCGCCATTTCTTCTTTTCTACTAGTGCGTGCAGCACTAGTAGAAAAGAAGAAATGGCGATTTTTTTTACAAACGTCAAATAATATTACTGGTTTTTGATTTAAGAGTTGCAAGAAGGAAAATAATGTACCAAATTTAAATGACGTGACAAAAATCCTTGATGCCCGATATGTCATGCTATGCATTAAGGGGTATCAATAGGTGCCGAAAAATAGGAAAAGTTAAAAAAATAAAGATTAATTGAAATGTTTGTTTTCGTTAAGATTTTTTAAGAGATTATTATGAGATGATAAGAAATATTATTTTATGAGATTACAAATACCGATATTGATAATAGATAAAAATAGATAAGGCGTATTCTTTACAATAATTTCATGATTCCCGTTTATAGATCTAGAACAAAGTCACCCTAGTCGTTAATTGTAAACAACGGTTAAAGAATCAACCTGAGGGGAAAGAGAAATTCCACATCCAGGAAACCCCTCACTAATATACCCCTTCACGAAACACGATTTCACCATATTTTAAGATACACGGTTACAATTTTTTTTTCGTTTTGTTACTATACTATTTAGTATCGTTTAGCAGAAGAAGGGAGAGGGACCTGACCCCTGTGCCCTGGCACCACTCCCAAAATTATGAAAGCGACGCATCATTCTTGAGTTAAACAAATGATTGGAACCTAACCTCAAAATATGGCGAAGGCGAAGGAGGTCCGGTCGATGAAGCCCCCCGTCCCGTCAAATAACTTTGTTGCCCCTCTGAAGTTAGCCATTAGCATAGATCGCGCAGGTGCAGTTACGTAGAAAAGTGTTTAAACACAATAAATATATATTTTTAAAAGAAAACGTAATTTTTAATTTAGGTGAATTGAAGGAAAGAGGAAAATTATCAATTCCATCTGTGCAACATTATACACGCCTTCGTCTTTCTCCTTTTTCATATAATTCACCACATTGTAAATTATTTTTATGGCCTGACGGCGTATTCCGTTTAGGCATTTTAGCCAAAAAACTAATACACAAAACTAAGTAACAATGTTAACAAGAAATAACAAGATAACAAATCAAAAACGACTGAGTAGTAACAAAAACAAATAACAACATGTACAATAACGCAACACTTGTGGCATCGAATGTCTATCGTACGGAGCAAGCGGGACGCAAGCATGCATCAAAAGTAAACGAGTGAGTGAGACATAAAATCGCGCCGCCATAATGCCCGCCCCCATGTCTCGCGCATGCGCAGTTGCAGTTTTGTTCGTAATTTTGACTGCTGCGCAGCCACTCGTAGACAACTTCAGAGGGGCAAGTTATTTGACACGAAATATACTATTGAATGGTTTATAAAAAAAAGTAAGTCTTGCATAGATATTCACAACCATTCGATTGTCAGTCGTATCCAATCGTTCCATCGTACTATCGAAAATCGGTATTCACAAAACCGAAACCGAGTAATGGATTCGATTGGGATTAGAGATAAAGTCGATGAAGATATCAATCCTGGCGACAGCTATTTGCTATCGGAAGCGCAATCCCATCAGAATTAATTACGACGCCATTTTCTACTATACCATAAGCTAGAGTCGTTCCATATCCATTTAAAATAACATCATTTTTAAATTGTTTTTAATTACCAATATTTTTTGTATTCCGACTGATATTCGGTACAATCTACAGTAAAACTTATAGAATACTCATTAAATATAATTTGAAAGATTTTTACAACATATTTCTTTTTTTTTGTACTAACTATGTCGATCGAATCTGTAAATAACTGAATAGCATTTGACAATCGTTCGATCCAAAAATCTGAAAACAAAAATTACTAACATTAGGATACTAAATAATGTTTCTTGACACTAAAATATTGAACAATTCGTATTCAACCAATACTTTTAATTTTCTTTTTCATCAAAAACCAATCCCATTGCAGTTTATTTTTTAATGTATCTACCAATGCAAATCGAGGAGCTGGGTGATACCAAGTTAAAACATAAAAATAACTGTCCCAGAACTAAGTACAACATTTTTGGACACTCTATCAGAAAGAGATGAGATCCACTTTCGAGGTAATCTCGCTCAGAACGCTTTTGAGTGGCACGTGCGTGTCCATGCCACAGACAACCATAGACTGACTTGACTTTGCCTCAACTAGAGTCTATGCCTATAGTAGTCTTTGGTCTATGCATAGAGTCTATGGCTGCTGGCTATGAAGAATTTGGTAAATTGGTAGGATTGGATTGGCTATTGTTTGTGATTATTTGGTTATAATTGCGAAATGAATAACTGGCCACATAACATAGTATTCAACAGCCAATATTTGCATGCGATAAACAGCTAGTTGCAAACATAAGCTGTTTAATTTACTACCTATCCGAAAGTCAAGTATAACGTTGAAGTTTTCTTCCTCCTGTCATCGTGTCTTCAGCGCGGATTGCTGCTGTTCTCAGGTCAGAAGATATCTCTTTCTCTACACTAACGTTAAAATGGCAAAAGTATCAGCACTAAAAGCTATGGCAGGCGTGGCCAAAGACATATCGCCCATATACTACAGGATATTATCGAAATTTCCGCAGAAATTTACTTTCTGTTTCGCCTATGGATCTGCTGTGAAACCACAGGCGGGGAATAATAAAAAGGAAAACATGATCGATCTAATATACTGCGTGGACAACTCGTATCGATTTCACGCAGCCAACATCTCAATGAATCCAACACACTACTCTGCGCTTCGATTCCTGGGCAAAGGGTTTGTTGCAAACTTTCAGGAGAACTGGGGTGCTAAAGTGTACTTCAACACCCTTGTTGAAATGAAAGAAGAGAACATTCTCATCAAGTATGGGGTTGTTTCACAGAAAGATTTAATTGCTGATTTACTAGATTGGAATGATCTGTATGTGGCTGGCAGGCTTCACAAACCAGTAGAGATTATAAAACAGACCAACAGTTCGCAGTTACAGGGTGCTCTTCAGGCCAATCTACGCTCTGCAGTCCACACAGCTCTCCTCACACTGCCAGAAACATTTTCTGAATATGAATTCTACTTTGCTATATCTAACTTAAGTTATGCTGGTGACTTTAGAATGACATTTGGTGAAAATAAAAACAAAGTGAGGAACATTGTACAGCCACAGCTGTTAAGCTTTCGTGAATTGTACCGACCCATTTTGCATCAGTTTCATGCCTATGTTGACATTCCAACTGGAGACTCACAGTGCCATCAGGATATAAGTCCAGAGACTAAACTGCATCATTTGATGCAGCTGCCGATGGTGCCACAGCGAAAAATTGTGAAATTTTGGAACCATGGTGGTCTTCAACAAGACATGGAAGATGTTCTGCGAGCAGTGGCCTATGACATTGATTGTGCTGTCATATTAAGACAAATACTGAAGGATATAGTTTGGCAGTCCAGTGTGAGGCAATCTTTAAAAGGCATTCTTACTGCTGGTTTTCTGAAGTCTGTTCGTTACAGTGCTAAGAAAATAGCAAAAATGTTTTCATTATAAATTTAGATGTTGTATAATTATATTTCTGTATAATAAAGGTAGTAAGTAAAATAGATTTTGTATTATTCCTGATTTTATAACCTTTTTTTTGCTTTTAGGTACCAATATGATTTCAGATGAGTCAAGCAGTGATTCAGAAACAGGTAGATTCAAGGGGCGAGCAAAAACTCAAGAAGACAGATCTTCTAATAGATCTTCTAATCAAAGAGCTGAAAATGTCAGAGATTCAGGAAGAGGTAGACCATCTGGACCGGATAGGTCTAATAGAAATTTTGACAGAAAAAGAGAGGAAAGACCACGCTCTGATATACATTCTAGAGATAGAGAAAGGGATAGACACAGGTATTCTAGACAGTCACCTGTGAGTAGGAGGAGACATTCAAGGGATAGAAGTCCCAGCAGAAAATCACATGAGAGGAGTAGGCACAGAGATTCCAGTGATAAATCAAAAGTCAAAGAACATAGGAGTAGTAGTAGAGATAGAAATAAACATTCTGGATCTACTTCTAGGTCTTATATAGCTCATGATTTTCGAAAAGAAGTTAAGGAAGATACTCGGCCTAAAACAGAACGCATTAAAAGTCCTGAGAAGCCCATAAACAAACTAAAAGAGAAATCACCGTCCCCTGATCATAAATCTAAAAGATCTGAAATATATATACCTCCTCCTATTATAGCACCAAAAAGAAAAAGTGAAAGTCCAATAATCATTGAAGAGCATGGCAATAGTGATGCTTCTGAGGAAGTGCTACCTGGCTCTTACTATAACATGATACCAGCTGTTGTGAAAGAGAAAACTGATGAGTCTAGTGAAATTGATTCCTCTGATGATGAGAGACTAAGGGCGAAACTTTTGAATTTAGAGAAGGAACTCCAAAAAACAAAAAAGAAGAAGCATAAAAAGAAACACAAAAGAAAAAGTTCCAAATCTAGCAAAGATAGAGACCGAGATGCAACAGTAGCAGTAGAAGTAAGTAGCACAACTGACATTGATTTAAAAGGTGATGTGTCAAAAAACGAGGCTGAGGTTGTGGAAGAGGTGTCTTCCACACAGAAGAATGCTCAAAAAGAAAGTAGTGAAGAAGGTGAGATATCAAGTGACAATTCTCAGAGTGAGATTGAAATAGATCCAACAGACTTGAGACACAAATTGAGGCGTACGTTGCCAAGGGGAGATGACAAATCAGCTCCTGACGTGTGTGGCCCGGCGCTGCCGCCGCATCTCGAGAAACGTTACGAGCGAAGTGCCTCTACAGATATTGAGGGTCCAGCTCTGCCAGCACATCTTAAAAGAAATCCAAAAAATATAGGTAAAGTTTGATTATTATTTTTTACACTAAATATAGTGGCTATTAGCAGCAACTTGCCTAATGTGAATCATTGATGCGGCCTAAGGTGTAGTATGCTTCTCATGAAGTAACAAATTTAACTTTGAAGAGATATACACAATCAATGTCATCATGCCTTGTTTTATTCTAATTGATATGACATCTCTCCTATGTTGGTTAGCCAGTCATCATCATAATCATTAGCCTATGATGTTCCCACTGCAGGTACTCGGGCCTCCTCTATAGGAGAGAGATGGGCTATATATAATCCACCTCGCGGGCTGGTAGATGCCACATCTTCGATTTTGTTTATTCTAAGACATACCGGTTTCTTTACAATGTTTTTGTTCCTCTCCCTTTTTGTGGTGATGAAATAAATTACACAAAGTAATGCGCCTGCCTGGGTTTGCACCGTCAGCACTGGGCCACTGCTGCTCCAAAGCCAGTAAGGGTAGTAAAAGGGATGCAGCAACTTTTAGTGTGGGTTGAGACAGTACTTGCCTTGCCTTGTATGTACTTGTAACTACTGGTTGCAAGAAAATCTGCTGAGCTTGAGGACATGGTTTCAAGTTCCTAGTCCGACAAAGTGTTATTGGGTTTTTCCATTAGCCATTAGGAATTACTTGGTAGCAGCTACCGAGTTTGGATCTGTGCCCAACAGGGGTTACCAATGCTAAATTCATCTAAAAGATTAGTCCTTATTGACGTTTTTTTGCATACATAGAATTAATACCACTTGCCACATACATCATAATAATTTTAATAAATGTTTTTGTGCTTTAGGTCCTTCTATTCCTGATGATATGCGTAAAGTATTGGCTGACAAGGAAAGAGAAGTTGTCAAATACGTAAGTTCAGATGAAGACTTAGGCATCGGTCCGCTGCCGGCCGGCGCTGAAGATAAATGGTCTGACGCCCACCGGCGTCTTGAGGAAAGAGCTCTAGACATCAAAATCAAGAATTTAGATGGACATTCAGATACTAGCAACACAAAATCCAGAGAGCAGTGGATGTTGGAGTTACCCGAGGGAAAAGCAAAAATCATTGGCTTAGAAGCAAGGAGTTTTAGAGCTAAGGAGGGCCCGGATATGTCAGATAGGTGAGTTGTTTCTATTTTCCTCCTATACTCAAACCATAATAATTATTATTTAATTGTCATGGAATCATACATCCATCAGTACTTGTGCATAATAAATTATACAAACAATCTTGTGTGTATCAACAATAGTTAAGGAAGTAACGCGCTTTAGTCAACACACACACAACTCTAATGAACTAGGACGTATATTTTACAAGTATTATTTAGATTCTAATGTATGAGTTGATAGAAGCTCGTGGCTTAATTGATCTCTCTCTAGCGCGTTGTTCTTTTCTCTGTGCCTCGGAAAGCATGTTTCAAGCCATTGGTCCTGGCTGCCATTGTACACGGCGATAAGGTTGATTTTTGTTTTCGTTGGACTCGTAATAAAACTTCATGTGGACAGTTTGATGGTTTATTTCTCACTAAACTTTTTGATCACTGTAAAGACATGCATAATAGATACATATGAGTAGCTATGTATAGGCTACTAACATCGTTCGCTTGGACTGCCATAATAGATATTTGGCAGTCATTAGGACTACCTACTGGACTGGTTCAGACTTTTAGGCCACTGACTACAGTGGCTTGAAAGTCTGACAACCAGCCTTACCAAAGCGTATCGTATAAATCGTATTACCCAGTACTAACTGGGTTGTGGAGGACAGATCTTGATGTAAAATACATGTATTTAGTTGCATCCAGTTACTGAACCAACCCCAAAATATACAGGAAAAGGCTAGGCAGATGATGATCTAGCGTATTGAATAGAATTATATTTGGGACAAGCCCGCCTCACTATTCCCAAACCACTGTAACTCCTGTAAGCCAGAATCAACAGCGGCGACCACAAGAAAAGCGCCGAGACAATGAAGCTCGACGAAGTCCCAGAGAAATGATTTGACTGTCTTGGATCCCGCAACGAAATTAATCAGAAAAGAATAGCGGAGGAGTAGGAAAAACAGAAATTTCCACTACTCTCCATATCAGCAGGAGACAGAAAAGAACAAGGCCAATAGGCACACAGGGACGTATACAACTGGGATAAGCCCAGTTGCCTAGCACCACGGATATTGTTGTCATTAATATTACTGGGTCCTAAGTTGTGAGCTGTTATATTTGATTCCAATAATAGGTATGACAAAAATGCTTGATCGCACGGAAATTTGTTCTAGTTTCTACAAGGTCCGTATAGTAAATAACTCCGGATGTAACCTGTACACTATCCAACATAGTATTACGTTCATTCTGCCAAAGGCTACACTCCCATAAAATGTGATGTGCAGATTGTTCATATTCGCAGTCAAATGTAGAACATTGACAAAAAGGCGACGCAACAAGCTTGAAGGAAAATAATTTACTCAAAAAGTTACCATGACCTGTGAGAAATTGGGCAACACAGTGATCCACCTCCAACCATGTCCTAGCCAGCCGCTCACGAACGGATGGAAAGGACTGGTGGAGGTGTCGGCCTTTGATGGAATTATCCCGGCTACATTGCCATTCTGACAAAAGTTCCTCCCAGACGTCAGTCTGTGGTTTAAGTAATCTAGCTATTTTAGCACGGTCACGTTGCGTCCGCGGTCTCTCGTACGCAGTAGTACATTGAAGCACGGCGCTGCACTTCAAGATCGACTGGAAGTACCCCTGCCAGTACCGGTAAGACTTCAGTACTAACCGTCCTATACGCTTTACACAAGAAAATCAAGGCCAACCGCTGGCTTTGAAGTAATTTACGTCGTGCCGCTCCTATGGTGGCCCTATCGGCCCAAACTGGTGCCCCATAGCACATACACCCCAAATACGTAGCCCCATTTATCGTCTTTAGAGTTAAAAATGATAAACCCCACGTAGATTTAGATATTCTCGTTAAGGCATAAAAGTTCTTTTTAGCTTTTTCACCGATGGTTTTTATGTGATCAATGACTGAAAAATTCCTCTCTAAGACAAACCCAAGGCAGCACACGGACTCCTTCTAGGGCATGATTTAAGATGCCTTTGCCTTTTAAAAGAAGTTGATAAGTTTTATGTGGGGCAAAGGTCAGACGGTTACGATCACCCCACTGGGATATTAATTTGAGGCAAGTGTCAGCCAACTTTTCGAGTCCAGCCCGAGTACTTGACTGAATAAGCAGCAGGCCGTCATCCGCGTAACCGGTTAATGAACAGCCGCATGGAAGTGGAATCGCGAGGAAGTCATCATAGCCTACGTTCCACACATACGGACCCATAACCGAACCCTGAGGGCATCCCAAGGTAAGGGGACTTTGACATAGAATGATGTCCGAGTTTGAGTTTCGCGGAACCATTTAAGAAGTACGAGTAAACAAGATTGTGTATGTTCTTAGGGCAACCACGAATTTTCGGATTAAGGAGTAGCATCGGCCACCATGCGTTATCAAAAGCCCCAGAAATATCTAGAAAGATCCCAACTACGTACTTATGTTCGGATGTATTGACAATATTCCTGACAGAAAGTGCCGCGTCTACGGTAGATTTTCCCATGGTAAAACCTAATTGGTTGTTGTGAAATTTCGGTCCGTCTGGTAGTAGACGTGGAACGATAAGACGCTCCAGGAGTTTCCCAGTTTTGAATAGAAGTATGTGTAAATAAATGTGTAATGCTTATATCCACAGATCAAGTTGGACAGACACTCCAGAGGACAAGGCAAAAAAGGCAGCAGGGCTCCCGAAGGAAGAAGATGTGGAGCTGTCCTTAAAACAAGAAGCGAGGATGCGCCACATCGCTAACAGGGATGACGAACAAGAGTCAGCTGTCAAGTGAGTAACTATACTTAGCATAAAGGGTGTAAAAGTACCCTTAACGCAAACGAAGGGCACTTGTTCTCCCCACCACTGTGATATTTTTTTTGTTCTAGACCTGGGAACCCCCTAGTTATGGAGATATTGGGGGTCTACGTTCCTAATTTTGCACAGCTGTTTTTGTAAATACTAGTTTTTCAGGTTGTAACTTTACTTAAATTACCTTCATGACCCGTTTACTATTCAGAGCATCCACTAGCACAATGTTTTGAGAGTGCTACATTGAGTTTTACTGTAAAATGAAATTTTTGACCCCAAAAAAAAAGTCGTGTCCCAGCAAAAATTTTTGCGTAGGGGTACTTGGTTTGATCTACAGAATGCTTGGTTGACGTATGTGTGAAGGGTTGATTTACACCCTGTATGTGTGATAGCCTCTTGTAGAACGGGCTGGTGTCCGTAACTCCACGTCGAAAAAAGGCCATCAGCTTTTTGGTGACGATCATGCGGAGAGTACCTAGGTATTTACCTAGGTAATTAGGGCAAAGTAACCCTGGTAGGTTATTGAAGTACTTTGCCCAGTATCAGGCAACCTCTGGGCAGTGCAAAAGCACTTGGGCTGCTATCTCGTCGTCCTCCATGCAGGCTCGGCAGTGTCTGGGATTCGTAATTCGTAAGAGGTGTTTATTAATAGAGCCATGTACAGTGATGGCGGCTGTGATAGCCTCTTAGGGTTACATCTAATATGTACACTTCAGTGCTTTTGTCCTCTGAGTAGTCTCAACGTTAGAAACAGTTTACAGTTACACCCCTAAATTATAAAATTTAAGATGTTGTATTAAAAAAACTATCAGAGAATGCCTAATGAAATGCGTCTCTTATTGTTTTATTGCAGAAAACACAAAAAGAAACACAAGAGAGAAGAAAGCCTCCTAGATATGCATCAAAAGAAGTTGAAAAAGAAGAAAAAGGTACACATATACGCATCTGTTTATTTTAATGTAGTGATAGTGATCATTTAGGGTGATGTCCCTTAAAGACGACCCTATTGTCGGTAACCGCGCCCGAATTTTGATTGTTGAACTATAGAATCGCAATTAAACACCCTGCAGTCCCGTAAACTACTATAGTAGTATTTAATTTTCTGTTTTTCTTTTACAAACAGAAGGAAGAAAAAGAAGATGGTGGTAAAATGGAGCGTCGCCCATTCAGTCGAGACGTAGATCTTCAAGTAAACCGTTTCGACGAAGCGCAGAAGAAGTCCATCATCAAGAAAGCCCAAGACTTAGATGGTAGATTTTCTCGAGGAGAAGCAAAATTTTTATAAAGAAATGCGACGGCTGCATAGCTAAGTGTCACGAATAGGATCACGGAATTTTGAACCGTAGTGGTAAACGAATTAGTGATTTAAGCACTTATTTATCGCGGTCTTATATTACTATGCCACAATACTCTGTAAATGGCGTATGTTAACTTGTTTCTGCTATCGGTACTAGTAGGCAGTAGGAAATCCTAGGAGACTGACGACAAAAGAGGTTATGAGCCCACTTCAGCTCACTCCTGTCCCAAGCATAATAAATACTATTTGGTTAAGTGGGAGCGGTAAAGACACAACCTTTTGTATTGTATCCTTACCACAATTAAATAAACAAATTCTTTTATAGTATACGTCTAATACGTCTACTTGTAAGTATAATTTGGATAGAACAAAATTAATAATTTCATCCATGTTACCCTCAAAAATACGGAGTTATCATTTTAATGGATTTTTTTATGGAGCAACTATCATTTTATGCTGTCAGTGAATTATTCAATCAATTATAAACAAATATTATTATTATATAGGTGTGTTGTGCAATAAAGGCCTATTTTACTGAATCCCTGTAGCATATGTAGCGTCCTGTATATGAATGTCCGGTTTTTAGTTAAATTGCATTAGTATAAAATGCAATTTAACTAAAAATAATATATTTTGAGTATCTATCGCTCTCCCTTATGTACATTGTGCAAGTGAAACTTTCATATTTTATTTTAAGTACGTCTTATGAAAATCCTTTTGGAAGCAAATGAATAACGAAGTGTCGAATGTGGTTTCAAAAGTCGTAGAAAAAACATTATCTCCTATAAAGCTAACTAGCTATGGTCAGTGACAACCATTAGAAAGAATAAACATATTTTTGTCTGTAAAAATGGCACTTTAATTGTTTAAATGTGGGTGTACTATTAGATACACCTCTGCCTAACCCTTCGCTTATTACAGGCGTAATGTTATGTTATGTTTATGTTATAAATTATGTTTATGATTTACTGTTGTAGTAGCAATTGTATAGTATTTTAGCACACGTGTCCTTTGCGAGGAATGAACTTAGTAAGAATTTTTTAATCCAATGTTAATACGGAAGTATGTCCTTTTTATTTAATGTTCGGATTGCAATGTTTTAGTTGGTTAGCGAGGATATTGTAACAGCCGACGTGCCGTAGGAACTGATTACTGTCAAGTAGTAATAAAAGCACGACTGTTCTAGAACAGGCTACGTCTTATAACACCAACATGCTAGTTCTCACAAAATTTGAAGTGCGGCTATGTTATGTATTTACGCTTGGACCTCACCTGCGCAGCCAAAGTGAATGTTTACTAAAACATGCGCTGTGTAGATGTTGCCGATACCATTGAGTAATCCATTCGTTTGAAGTAGATGGTATTTTATTATTCCCTCTGTAATAATATATTTGTGCTGATAATTATGTCTACTTACTTCCTGATGTTGTAAACTGCTGGATATACAGACGTCTGCGTTCCATCTTGTCGCCCCCGCCTCCTGTTTATTTTATTATGTAGTTCTAGATCGTATTGGTCTGCCCAATTTGTATCTATGGCCGCGCAAGTGCAGGTGGCATATTCATCGAAATCACGGTCTATAACTGATATTATTATGTTCTTTTGTAATTCGACCAGTTTCGGTCGCCGTGTTTTTTCAAATCATTAAACATAATTTTACAGGTTCTATTGGAACAATGTACAGTTTACTTACAGACATAGCAGAAACTAGTTGTAAATATACGGAAATATACGGTTTTACCCCTTATTTTCTTGTTTCAGTCTTATATAATTTTTACACCACATGGACCCTCACCCTCACGATCGATCGAGGCCAGTTGCGTATCGAAAAGTCGATTTGTGTACGCGCCAGAATTTTTGAAAATCAAGTCTCATTATCATATCAAGTCGGTTGTAAAGGGCTAAACAAATGCAAGAAAGCGAAGTTTTTGAGTAGGTACCTATTATGTAGGTACTACAAAATAATTCCTGTCTGATATTGATATATTGAATTTGTATATTTCTATTTAAATACCTATGTAAAATTATTATAGAGGTCAGTCGTAGTCGCATGCCACCTTGCTATTGCAACGAGCAGCTGACTTCTGTATCAATGAGAACGCCATGAAGGAGCATCAGGTATCAGTGGCATGTGACTACGGCTGTCCTCTATAATAATATAACCTAGAATACGCAAATTATCTACTTCCTAGACGATTTTTCTTGTTTCCTACTTTTAAGACCGTGGTTTGGGTAGGCTCAAGTCTGTGATTTTATTCGTAGTCGGGTTTTAGTTTTTTAAACAATTTTTTTTTTAATTGATTTTTTTTTATCCATACAAAAAATCTTTATATTTTTAGTAAAGCTATTTTATGTGTAAGTGAAACAACAGTTTTCTTATAAATATAAATCTTTTATTCTATAATAAATGCAAGATTTAACAGTAACTAACACGCGCGAGTGCATTACACGGCTACGGCTAACTTAGTGTCGACAGTGGTTGTGGCGTTGTTCTTCTCCGTGGAGGGACAGGTCTTCACCTTAGATTCCACGCAGCAAAGAACCTCGTCTGCGGTGATGTCGGCGTACGTCCACGGCTTGTCGCACACTTGGTAGAATGCTGACAACTGCAACATAACACGGGTGTTAATAAGTTGGAACATTCTTAGGTCAGGATTACCTGTACCTACACTAGCATCTCATTGCCTGATGTACGGCCACGGGAATTGTAAATCATTTCGACCATAAGTATGAAACTAAGATGTGTAATGGCGTTTTGTTGAAGAGTTTCAGTTTACACAAATCATCAATTATTAACCTTCAATTCCATTGCGTTCTTAAGTCGAAGGCATAACACTTCTGGTCCCTTAGCCTTAGTTGCGGTAGCCAAGGCGTTGCAAAGGCTCTTGCAAGTGCCAGCGCCTCCATCGTCGCAATTGACGATGAGACCCGGGTTCTGTGAGAGGAGGGGCAGAGCGTCGACCTCTATTGTGTTCGTTGGGAACCCACCGCACGAACAGTTGCCTTTTGGTACATTGTCCGCTGTTGGTGTGCTGTGAACAGTAAACAATGGAAATTTTGTATGGCTAAATTGCAATTATTTCCCTTTTTACGCTAAACGACCATATCGATAGGGACTCGATAAATATATTAATTATTATAGAGTAGGTGAACTTCGCTGCCATTCCTCTAACGCTTTTATTCAGACCATTCTTGCCAATCTAATGTCGCTAAGAAGATACATGGTATGCTAAAGAAAACCTGTATGACATACACGATAGTTTTGTCCTCGGCCTGTATGTAGCTCAGTCCGCACAGCAGGATGATGCACAGGTCACACAGCAGTACCCTGGAAGACATGTCGACTGCAGCTGAAGCGACTTACTAACGGGAGGCATCGGTTCCGCAACATTTATACAGAAAAGTGGATGGAATCCACAAGACTGCACCGAATTATGCATTGAGAACACTTTCTGATTTAAATTTCAGGACAGGTGGTTTCTTTTTTCGCCTACCTTCATAAAGAGAGTGTTTTGAGGTCGTATTTTGTATTAGTTAGATGGCACGGCAGCTGAGGTCAGCTTCGATACTACGGCAAGGGGGTCGCAGGTTCGATTCTAAGCAAACATTCGAGGCATTAGCACGAGCCACGGTGTACACGTAACTTAAATATAAAAAAATAAAATCGCTTGTAATTTAAAGAATTTATTTATGTCTTTGGATAATACTGGTTGTCCTTTTGCAAACAATTTAACTAAAACGCATAGGTTACCTAATAGGGTATTTCACCAAAAAAATCTAATTAGACCGTCAGATAGATTTTCAAAAAATAATGAATACCTACATCTTTTTTTATTTTTTCACGACGTAAACAAAAGATGAAGACGATACAGTGTTTCGAAAACTTGTGTCAAGTCGAGTGACGTCACAAGGTTAGTACGTTTTCACCCACAAAGTGACGTCAAAAACCCCCACTCATGATGTTTGACACGTTTTATTTTCGTCAATTTTTATTAATTTAATAATACAAAAAACACGTACTTATCCAATATTTTTAGATAATTTACCAATTAGATTTTTTTGGTGAAATACCCTATAGGTATTGTATCTCAAAAACAACGTTGGTACTTATTTATATTAACTACCGAGTCCTACGACGCGCCACAGCGTAACCGATGGATGTCCTATTGTCATATAATGTTTACTTGATAAGTATCTACTGCGGTACTACTAATCGAATGCAGTGCACTAGGTACAACTAGCTAGTATGTACTTAGCCATTGTTTTTCATTCAACTTGGAATCATGATAACAAGAACCTGCCTAAAAAATCATAACCGTTACTTACCTTTAAAAATACGAAACGCACCGGATCAAGTCAGGATGAATGATCGGGCGACAGGTCACTCACTGCAACAGTTTGTAAGTTCGTGATTAGACCTGTCGTAGGACTTTGCGCAGAGGCAATATCTTAACCAATGAGATTAATCCGAGGTGCGATTATTGCTAGTTGAAAACTTTGACCTACTGTATGGATCAGAAGGCTGGGCTGATTGCTTGAGTGACAAGTTTTTTTTTTTTTAAAAAAAACGTCGCCCCACACTAGGAATTTCTCCTGTATCGTGGGTGCGTTCACAAACATTTAAACTCACATACACAAATACCCAGACCCGGAACAACTATCTGTAGGCCATACAAATATTTATTCCGTGCGGGGATCGAACCCGCGACACGCAGCGCAGCAGTCCATTGCTTGAGCCACTGCGCCAACCGTGCCGTCAAAAGGTTAGGGAATGAGTAGTTGAAGTTTGAATGAGCCCTTGTTACAGAAAACTTGAAAGGACATGAACCTTATGGATTGCGTGAGGTATGGTATGAAGGAGGAGAACAACATTCTCGTAAATGATGTTGTAGTCGCGACTTACAGGGGAGATTAGAAGTAAACGTATTGTGCCGTCACAAAGTAGAATGGGACATAGTCTTAGGTACCTACCTACTTAATGTCTGCTAAATTTTTGGTTCTATCCTAAAATATCCATACAGCGTGGATACTGCAGTAACACGAGCAACTTATGTTTTGATATGTGAATATCGGGTTTGTTATGATTTCATGTAAGTACAATAAGCCGTTACTTGTTTTATGGTTTTGTAATAATTATCCATACAGGTATCATCATGTGACACCAGAACTTCTAGAAACCATTATTTCGTAGGCGTGATAAAGGACCTATGGAGGATTATGATATGACCATACCTATAGTAAAAGTACCTATACTGTGCCCATAGTTGCTGTTCCTGAAATCTTGATGCAATGACGAATATCCTTAGGTCAGCCAATTAGATTTAGAATAGGAAGAAACTTAATATCGCACCTTCAGAATGATATGGACAACTAAAAAAAAGTAAGTAGTTAAAAAACTAAAAAACCCGACTGAAAAAACTGAAAAGTAAAAAACAAGCACATTTTAGAGTAGGTAAACAAAACTTGGAAGCAGGCGGGGTCCATTCTACTTTTATTTCATAATTTAATATTCAAATGGACCCCGCCTGCTTCCAAGTTTTTTCAGTCGGGTATTTTTAGTTTTTTAACTACATTTTACCCGACTGCGGCGAAGCCCAAAAGGAGGGTTATGTGTTTGGCGTGTATGTATGTATGTATGTATGTCCGTTTCTTTGTTCCCTCATAACTCCTAAACGGATGAAGGGATTTGAATAAAATATACGTCGTTAGATTCGTCTTGATGGCGCGAGTGTCACTGGCTACATTTAAATTAAAAAAGAAAAGAAATTTGCGGATTTTGAGGGCCATAAAGCGTTTTTCAAAAAATAAAAAAGTTCCATTACCATCGAGTAGGGTATCAAAATAAAGGGTTTTAAAAGGAGATTACAAAAATATATGACACTTATATGTTTAAAATAAATTCAAAGTCACAAATCATATAAACAAACACAAAAGTTAAATCATCTGCGAAGAATTTACGCGACCACCTTAAATGAACGGTTCACCCTTGTTTGGTATAACAACTATAACAACTAATGTAATGTTACTAATTCAAACAACGTTTAAGAAAATAATCAATTTGTATAATATCGATTAACATAATTTTCATTTCATCGAATATTTATTTTCGATAACAACCTTTGCGCTATTGATCAAAAGGTATAATGTTCATTTGATGTAATGTTCGGTGGTTTATCATGTACTTTATCGAATATTCAATTTGTGTAATGTAATGCAGAAAAGAAAACTTTGTAAATATTTGCATTTTTTTATTTTGAAAAAGACAACACTTAGGCTAATCTTAAATTAATTAAAACGTTGTTATACCAAACAAGAGTGAACTATGAGAAACAAGGAGAGTAAAGTCTCACAAATTACCAGGAGGCCAGTAACAAATAGGAGGTATTTATTGTATTATTGGAAATAAGAATCTCAAAATCATAGTAAGTGGTACTTTGTGAGACTTTACTGTCCTGGTTTCTCATCTCCAACAACAACAAAAAAAAATTGTTTTGTGCCTAGAATGGTAGATCTGTCACCAAATAAATCGATGACAGAAACACTAACCCTAGACGGTCGACGTCAGGATCACCCCGAGGTTCGGTTAGTTAGGTTCCTTTAAACGCTGCAGACAGAAATAGGAGCCCCGCTCAGCGGGGCTCCGTCGTCGACCTGCTTAACAATAGGGGATCGGACTGGGTCAAAAAAATATGATTCTAATTAGTCCGTCAGTTAAATTATCGAAAAATATTGGATATGTGTTTTTTTTTTATCAAATTAATAAAATTTGATGTAATAAGACGCGTCAAAGATCATGTGGGGTTGTGACGTCATTTGTTGGTGAAAAATGTACTACCATGTGACGTTTTCGAGGAATTCACGAGTATTCGAAGCATTGTATCGTCTTCATTTTTTGTTTATGTGAAAAAAAGAAAAAATACGTGTCCAATATTTTTTGAAAATCTATCTGACGGACTAATTATTATTTTTTGTCCGATCCCCTATTATTAATGAACGAATGATTATTAATGATTGATGAGGACTGAATTATTAACGAACTGAATATTGGATACGATCTTTCGACTAAATCATTATTAGTATAATAAAACATTAGTTTAAATGAAATTAGTGCATTTGTAGAGTAGGTGAGTATATGTTCTGTGCCACTGCCGTCATAAAACAGTTGACCGGACCACACAATTCCTAAATTAATATTGTGTTATAATACCTAAATTAGCAGGCTCTAATTTTGGTCAGACCGAACTAACTCATAACGAGCGCGGGAATCTGTTGGTGCTATTTAAAAGTATCATCAGCCTATAATGTTCCCACTGCAGGGTCTCGGGCCTCTCTTGGAGAGGGATGGACTCCTATCCACCAGTGCGGGTTGGTAGATGTCACGTCTTCGATTTTTTTAATTATAAGGCATGAAGGTTTCCTCATGATGTTTTCCTTCATCATTTTGAGAGCAGTGGTGAAAAATTTAAAAGTGTATGGGAATCGAAAGAATAGCTATGAACAAATCCATAAAGTAAAAAAAAAAACTATATTCAAAGTTTGAAAAATATTTATTTCTGTAAAATAATACACGTATTCGTGAAGTAGTATGAAGGCCGTCCACGTATATTTACAAATCGTCAATATAATAAGTCGTATTACTTTATTTGCTTACTCTACCAGCGAGAAATACGTTGCCCACATAAATAATTATAATTATTCTTGCACATTATCAGTATCAATATCAGTTCAATTACTGCAGGCACATAAAAGTATTACATAAGATACGGTATTTCCTCCACACAGAGTCAAACTTAAACAATAAACATTAATGAGTTAAATTAAACATACTTTCAGCTCACGATTACATTGTTATTATTAATTGATTGTCAAGATTTATTAATGTACTTAGTAAAAAAATTTACAAATACTGGTAGGAAACAATTTCGAACTAGAAACATATTTCTAATTTTATCAGGTAGTACAAAGGCTAGGTGCGTGTTTTGCAGATTCGCGCTGCCTACCTCATAACATTCAATTAAAGTATCTTCATCTATCACTACAAATCAATTTATAAAAGTGAGTAAGATAGTTTAATTGGATCTTATAAGCAAGCCCAGTAGGCCGAGCGTACCTGTAATTCACGCACCCTGACTAAGGCATATTTTCTATGAACACTTATTGTACTTACTTTAAAAAAATATTTATCTTACAAAATTCATTAGGTATTATTATTTCAGAAAACTGATTTGTTTTATGGTGGAAGCACCAGTTTACAAATATGTGTACTTTCAATAATTATACAACAATTATTGTTGTACAACTAACTCTCAGTTTCAGAAAGCTGATTGAATTTGATCTTCCTAAGTCTCATTTCATTTATTGGCCGTTGTTTTAACTTAACTAAGCACAACTTGATATTTGGCAGTGTATTACAGATCAGTGAGTTGATACAGTTCTTCTTTTAATTTTTAGTTCATATAATTAACAACTTCTGTCTCTGCCTGTCCATGTCCTAACTAGGTTCCTGTCCAATATAAAGTCAAATGATATAAGTTCCTACACTATTTTATAATAAAAAGTATTATTATTAACTATTATCTTTGGGGTGCAGGTTTTGGTTTAGGCATTTTTATTAACAAAGGTTGAATTTCCTTCTTCTCATCATAACTCTTCCACATTTCATATAAGTTTATTATGGACCTCACAATCTCTTGAATCTGAAATTAAAAAATATTATTCAAATTATAATATAGCCATAACCTCATTGGTTTATCAATATAATTATTATAATTACACAAGACTAAGTACAAGTAAAACAATGAAAGTCATAAAAGTATAAACTGTAGCGCAGCCAACAACACTCTTTTACATAAGTGTCTCAGTCAATTACTAACGTCATAATATTTTACATGCGAGGAAAAAGAGGTAACAGAAAAAAAATAAAA
This sequence comes from Diarsia rubi, assembly GCA_932274075.1. NCBI lineage: Eukaryota > Metazoa > Arthropoda > Insecta > Lepidoptera > Noctuidae > Diarsia > Diarsia rubi. The sequence goes on from OW026414.1 coordinate 9,992,643, forward strand.
TTATAATCTGAATAAAAGCAAAGACAGCAGCAGACTGTATTTCATTCTTTAAATTATAATTTAGATTTAGAGGTATGAATAGTTACTGAATTGTTTTCTCACCTTGTCCATGTCAACATTAAGTTCTGCAAACCAAGGCTTGTGACTTTCCTTCCCAAGCATCACACATGCTATGTGAAGAGCAGCTATTGCTATCTAAAACATAATAATCACAGTTAAACGAGGTCGAAACTTTGCAGCCATTTCTTCAATAGATTACTAATCAATACCTGATATGGAGGGTACAGCAAACTGACATCAGTTCTCAAAGAATCGTTAACTATCCTCCATGCGTAAGTTAACAACTGATCATCTTGTCCAATGTCTTGTACAAACAACAGTAATGGTCTGTAAGGCTGGTACACTATCAAACAGCAGTCTAAATTCTCCAACAAGTAGAACTCACACTCTAATATATGGTTAGTTCTGTACGGAAACTCTTGCTGTCCGTATGCATAGCTAAACTTATTCTTTATCACTGTCTGGCAAGTGGTTATTAGACGAGAGTTTGAGATCACACCAAACTCTTCAACCTTAGACGCAAGGAACACGCACGTGGGTGCTAAAAGCAACGGGTCAATACATTTTAACGAGTTTCTTGCGTAAAACCTCTTGAAGTATACTGTAGCTGTGGCTATAACTTGCTGACGAAGCTTTAGCTGTTCTCCTAAAACCTGAATTATACTTGCAAAGAAATTAAATATTTTTTGGTACTCTTCTTCAGTCAATAACCCCAAATCGTGTTGACGATCTCTTATGAGATCCTGTTTATCTAAGATCCACTGTTGGTGATGAGAACTTTGCCAGAAATTACCTGCCATTTTATTATTTGGAAATTAAATTTAAATAAATTTAAAGATAGCTGACTGTCAAACATTGACATAGTACGTCAAACATGTGTCATAGACAACGACATATCTTTCAATGTTTTTGTTTGCAGTTCAATACCGTAGCTTTTGAGCAAAACTAAAAAATAAACATTAAAACCGGCCAAGTGCATGTCAGACCACGCACAATGTAGAGTTCCGTAGTTGTCCATCAAAAGACGTGGATTAACCAAATTGATTAACCTCCCTGCCTGCCTGCCTCCGAACATTAGCATCTGCCTAGCCTTTTCTCAACTATGTTGGGGTCGGCTTCCAGTTTAACAATATTTTACATGGAGCGACTGCCTACCTGCCTCCGAACAATGGTTTTTCTTTAAATAACGAAACAAACTTTGATTTGCAGTTTTAAAACCTGTGCTCCCATACCTACATTATTTTAAGAAAATATAAGCAAAGCATTTTATAAGCTGATTGAACTTTTTCACACACCCAAACACAATCGTTCAGCTTGGAGAGCGGTCCACACCACCACGTAAGCCATCACTTAGCAAAGATTTTGACAGTTTAGTGAAGGTTTTGTATGTCAAACCTTTAGTAAGTGACGACATAATAGAAATCATTAAATATCTCTGAGTAGGGCAGTAAGTAAAGATTTTGGTACTTCAATGAGGGTATTGTACGTCAAATATTTACTAAGAAGTGACGACATAATGAATCATTAAATATCTCTGAGTACGGCAGCAAGTCTAATAAAAATTAAAAAGTATTTACCAAACTTCATTGGCCTTTTGGGGGGGGATCATCAATTAACCCCTCCCGCTCTTGGCCAGAGCGAAATGGAGTGTCAGACTTCTGCTGACTAAAAACCACCCATGTTCCTTCTTAGCCCTTGTGCCAAGGCCGCGGTATCTCTTTCGAACAATCCGCAGCCCCGATGGGAACTTCATTGACTATTGACCTAACACGGACGAATCTCCACGGTTCGATCTCATAGCGACATGGACAGAGCGGTTTGGAATGCCACGATAGTGTAGTAAAATTACGCTATCTTAAAAAGTTCATGGGCGCTCAAGATACGATAACTGCTGGGTATAGTACTAGCGTTGGGTAGCTTTTGCAAGAAGACCACAGCCGTGTGAAGTGGAACATACAAAGCACAAAATAAAAAATAAAACACGTTTAAGTTATTAGTTTACTTTTTTTAATAATTTTATTTCTTACAACAAAAATAAAATCGTTGAGTATATTCGGTCCTTGTTCCTTGGTCCCTGTCTGTAGTTCTCCTTACATTCCTAATATGTCATTGATGGTGTAATCCTTGAGGACTTCATTGACGACGTCAAAGAGTTCTTCGCTCAAGATTTGGCTGACGTTCTCCAACTCAGCCTGGATCACGGCTTGTGTTAGGTTCTGAACATAGTTGTTGATGAAGGCGTTGATAATGTTTGAGCCGGTCATGCCGTGGAATTGGATCTAGAGAACAACAAAAACAACGTTATCATCAAATATGTTGATCGATTCATGTTTCTTACTGCCTGTTTTTGGTAAAGTAATTGTCTAACAAAAATGTATTTCTGCACGTAAAAATGTGAGTAGTTACTTGTTTAAGAACCAAATAAAATAAATAAACCATACATATTATGGTCTTTAAATGTATGAAGTGATTGATAGAGAATAATGGTGCCAAGAGAACCCCGGAAAAGGCGATGAGGGTGCGGGCTGATGGCCTACGTTTCACTCGGTTATCTTGATATATCTTGGTAATGACTGAATCTGATTAAGACGCGATGTGACTTAGAACAAGAATTCTGGCTTACATGGGTGTCGTGGATGTCAATGTTGATGTTCAATTCACGAAGAATCAGATGTCCTGCTAAGATGTTGGTGCCCAACCTCATGTCCATACCGACTTCGATGCGGTGGGCAAAGATCCTGGAAAAACATATAAAAATAATTCTAGGTTGGTAATCTTCATGTGCTTGCCTATCATTGTCAGATAAGTAGTTTGAGAACACTTTGTACCCTACGGTAGACTGTTTATAGAATAGTAACAGTACCAGGACCCCGTTACATCGTTCTAAAAAAAAAATGTGTTTTTTATCTTCTATACAGTTAAGTTACCGGGGCTTCCCAGAAAGTAATCCGAAGATACTTGTGATGGGATAAACCTCGCTCTTCCTCGAAATAATTAACAATTGTTTATCTGTGCTAATTAGGTATAGTTTACACATTTTTAAAAGAAACAAATAGACCAATAAAAAAATAAAAGAAAAAATGAGAATCGTGTTTATGGCAGTGTGTTTAGTATAAATGTGTGTTTATAAGTGTGTTCATGAGTGTGTGGAAGTGTATAATATTTTGTGTGTAAGAGTGGGTGTGTGTGAGTGGGCGTGTGTATGTGTATTGACTGGCCTGTTGGTCTAGTGGTTAGTGACCCTAATTGCTATGCCGGAGGTCGTGGGTTCGATTCCCACCCAGGACAAATGTTTGTGTGATGAGCACGATCATTTGTTCTGTGTCTGGGTGTAATGTATCTATAATATATGTATGTATTTAGAAATATACAAGTATGTTTATCAGTTGTCTAGTACCCATAACACAAGCTCTGCTTAGCTTGGGACTAGATGGCGTTGTGTGATAGTTGTGGAATATTATTATTATATTATATGTGTGTGTTGGAGCTTGTGTGTGTGTGTTGGAGTGTGTGTGCGTGTGTTGGAGTTTGTGTGTGTGTGTGTGTCAGTATGCATGACGCTCAACCCAGAGTCGCCAAAATGTCTTCAACGGCATCAAAATTAAGTGTGAAGAGCCATTCAGTTAATGTCGTCTTACACTCGTACAGCTGCATAGGGAAGATGTTAAGTATGCGATTTACTTTACTATAGACGCGTGGGGCTTGAGTTACATTTTGACGACTAGCAAAAATTGAACGTGCTGAGTATGTAGGGGCTACAATATCACACCGTCTTTTTTTATGTTTGTCATGTCTAAAGGGTAGAATTTTGTGATATCTTAGTACCATGTGAAGTTTAAGGAGTTTTCTGACGGAGTGCAGCTTAGAGATTGCGTATAGAGTTTCAGTAGGGAACCTGTAGGGTTTACAGTACATGACCTTAATCAAGGATCTCTGTGCCCTCTCTAGATCTATAAAATACGACTTAGCTGCTCCACCCCAAACCGAGACAGATTCGGCCAGTGCGATATATATTTTATTCTGTAGTTCTGCATTCATTACGTGTCTTAGGGATTTGAAAACCCACATGAGTTTTCTCACCCTCGCTATAGTTAGTTCGAGGTGTGGGTACCAGCTTAACCTTTGATCTATTACAATACCTAGGTACTTGACGGAATTCACCTTATGAATTACAGGGCAACATAAAAAAGAACGTCACCAAATGGATATCCACTGTCGAGAAATTAACTTTAATTTGTAAAGACTCACCTCAAGCTGCATACACTGCCCTTACCAAAGCAGCCCAGTTTAAGTGGTCCTATCTACTACGCGTTTTAAAAAAAGCAGAAGAACATTTTGAACCATTAACCAACACATTGCAAGAAAAATTCTTACCAACGCTAATTGGAGGCGAAATAACAAAACTGGAAGCCCAGCTATTTACCCTTCCAGTCCACAAAGGCGGGCTTGCCATTTCTGACCCTTTCAACACACCAAATCATGCATACCAAATCTCAAAAAAGGGATCAACAATACTTTCAACAGCTCTCACCGACTCAAAGGACATAAACCTAGCCGAACATCACAAATCTCTATGCGACGCAAGAAAGGAAGGAAAAAAGGAAAAAGAAATATACGACAATGAAAAACTCGAAAATATTCTCACTAAATTACCATCCAAAAAAAAAAGAGCAATAGAAAGATCAATATTGACAAAAATGAAAACAAAAACCTCTACCTGGCTCTCAGTAATACCCACAAGAAAAGACAACTTCGATCTTTCACCACACGAATTCAGGGACGCGCTAGCTATAAGATATCTCCATGCCTGCGACGTGCGACGGTTGCGGCAGCGACGAATTTAGCGTGGACCATGCCTTATGCTGCAAGACGGGCGGCCTCATCACACGCAGACACAACGAGATAAGAGACCTTTTCTGTGAACTGTGCCAGCAAACCTGGGGCAATGTCACGAAGGAGCCAGTCATCTCTGAAGGCGACTCCGGACTGCGTGGAGACTTCGCCTGCCGCGGAGTGTGGATTGCCCAGAGGGAGGCGTTATTTGATGTCCGTGTCGTAGACACCGACGCTCCCTCTTACGCATCACGCCCAGTAGCAGCTGTCCTCCGCTCAGCCGAAGAAGAAAAGAAAAGGAAGTACTGCGGCCCATGCGAGACGCGTCATGCCACCTTCACCCCCCTGGTGACTTCTGTTGACGGAGTTTTTGCTCCACAAATGACTTCATTCATAGCACACCTCGCCGAAGCACTAGCGGACCGCTGGAGCCGGCCCCTTTCTGCAATAACAGGCTGGTTACGTGCGAGAATACAAACAGCCATCATCAGAGCAAGTAGTATGTGCATTCGCGGCACCCGTCATAAATGGCAACGGATAAACATCTACGAAGATGGTGCTGCTCTTCCCCACGTCTTGTCATAAACCTTTCCGTTATCCTGTCACTTCAACTATTGCGATGCGATGGCGCAAGAGTATCGACGTAAGTTGCGTCCCACACTAAAGACCTACCCATCTTCCAAGGAAACAAGGACATGCCGTAAGGTCTTTTGCCATCGTTGTGTGCCAAGCCTCTAAGTCAGCTGGGATGCCGACGGTAACAAGAGCTCGTCGGATGATATCGTTTATGTTCGCCAGTCGCGCAAAACGGCCCGCACTTCGGCTGCAGGACAGGCCATGGTGTCCGAGGCTGTTGTAGCTTCACTACATTGACAGCGATGAGGAGAGCATTGTCAATGTCCTGCCCTTATTATATCCCAAATTATTTAGGGTCGGCGCAACATGTTTTCTTCTTCCATACTTTTCAATTACTCGTCATCTCAGCAGTCAACTTCTTTCTAGCCATATCATTCCTCCACATAGTCAATCCATCTTTTCTTTGGTATTCCTCTACATTTACAGGAATAAAAAAAAAAGAAGAAAAATTATTATGGTAGGTAAGTACATACCTGAATCCACCAGTAGCTACGTGGTTTAGAATAGCAATTCTTGCGCGGGCTTCGTATCCACCTGATAAAAGACAATCACTTTTTCAATCATTTAATACCTTATTGCGGATTACAGTGCTAATAGGCTTATGTATTTAGGAACAAATTATCGCAGATTAAGTATCTGTTTTCTAACTAAAAATTAAGTTTTGTTTTGTGGTGCGTGACGTAAAATATAGTTTATGTCAAGAGAATTTATAATTATTTCTTGTTTAATCTTTGTAATTTTTGTAAACATCCACTGTTATTAGATGCCTTTACGATCGCCGTTTCCTGTGCGATTAGCTAGAGTACATCTTTCCCGGGTTCGGATAAATGAAACCAGCGTCATCAGCTTAACCCATATTGATATACATCGTAATACGCACATATTCTAAAAGGTAATCTGTGAAGGACCTAACAGTTTAGAACTTACCAGTGATAGTAATCCGGGGTATAGTGATGTGCGCGGCGAAAGCAAGTCGGAGTGCGTTGAAGGTGAGGGAGTCCAGCACGTACCAGCGGAGACCTTCCATCTCGAAGTCCTTGATCGATACCGTGGCTGTCGTACTACATACACAAATATCGTTAAACAAATACTGTAAATGTAACTAATAGAGCAAACGCGCAGGTTTGGGGCACAGAGGCATGCACAACAGAGCCAGAAAGAATATTATTTGATTCAAGTTGGTCCATAATTACAATAAAGTCTTTTGAAACTTCGCTTCGAAAGTTTCATGCCATTTCATTGCTAATGAGTGTTCTAGTATGCAAGGGCATACCCTGTTACGTAATCTAGACAATAATCCAAAATATAAACTTACGCAGGAGCTTGATATTCAAAGGGTCCGATGAGAGGTATCTCAAGGACATCGAGCGGGGGCAGGTCATCGTTTCCGTTAATGACGACATCCCTGAAGTCCTCGATCATTTCAGCGAGGGCATCAGCAACAACGCTGCGGCCCTGTGCGTCTAAAGTCTGGATCTCTGATATAAGCAGCTTGTCATCTTCAGTTACAGCGTGGTCCTTTGATAGTAGGTCAAGTTCCAAGTGGAGGTCTTCCAAATGATTTTCAACGTGATCCACTAAAATTAAAAGTAATTTCAAGTATACCATTATTATTACTACTGAAAACGGGATATTTAATAATAGAGTTAGTGACCATTTGTCAGTTTAATAACTTATACCATTATTATCCTATAATATAAGGTATTTAGTTAGTTTGGCGGCGGCGACCTCTCGCGTCCGGCCCTGGTGCAAGCCATGGTCCGGGGCGAGGAGGAATGGGACGCCGTCGCCTCCTTCTGCGAAGCAGTGAATGTCAGTGAAGCTAACGAAGGAGGTGGCGGAACGCGAGAGGGAGAGAACCTCTCGTCCCAGACGTGATGGCTTCCGGCCACCGTAGACGCGGGCCTGTGGACGGTGAGTAGCCAGCCGTCCGTCCGTCTTATGACGACGACAGGTCGTGTCGACGGCGCGTTCGTGATCCACGCGCGCCTCAAAGAGATGTCAGCAATAAGGAAGAGCCGACGCTCGTCGGGGCTGCGGAATGTTGTAAGAGATCCCGCAGCCTAGACAAATAGGGCTAAGAAGGAACATGGGTGGTTTTTAGTCAGTATATATGGAATAAAAGTGCTTCTAAACGAGTCGAGTGTGGCTTCTACACTATGTGACCGTGCTATGATCATGGTAAATATCCTGTTTACGGGTTTAGAACGGTCATCTACTGCGGTAACCGTCATCGAACCGTAAGTATATTATTTGTAATGAAAAGTATGAAACTATGTCCTCTAGACCGTGCCGTCACCGTCACGTGGTACGGCACCGTTATAATATTGAAAGATTTTTTTGCCGCAGCTGTTGCCCATGAGCTACGTATGTTTTGCCTGATACGTTCATAGCACGGTCATGGTTTGATACGATGTAATGGTGTGAGAAACCTTAGATGTACCAGGAAATGTTACTTTTCATTTAATCGTTAAAACTGATGACATAATAAGACTTGACACAGTTGGCGCAGTGGCTGAGCGATTCGACTGCTGTGCTGCGTGTCGCGGGTTCGATCCCCACACAGGACAAATATTTGTATGGCCTACAGTTAGTTGTACCGGGTCTGGGTATTTGTGTATGTGAGTTTAAATGTTTGTAAAGGCACCTACGATACAGGAGAAATTCCTAGTTGCGTCAACGTTTTTAAAAAAAATATAAGTATAGGTAACTTCTGTTGGAAATAATTTAATTACAACAATGATGTTAGCATGTGCCTAATACACATCATGGAGTTCCTTTATGTGTCCCAGTATAAACTCTGGTGATATATGTAGAATAAGTTTTCTAGACAGATGTCACATTTGTAAACGTGCTTGTTCTTCTGAAAAAAATATGCTGTTTGCGCATTTATTGTCTCTTTAGTTTTAACTAATAGATTTTTTTAATGTTTTTAATAGAAGTACTTGTACGACGATCATATTTAAACTGTTGTATGTCAATGAAATCTTGGGGAACTTCGGCTTCTAAGATACAGGCTTCTTGCCTAGTTTAGGAGTCAGATGTTTCGACTTTAACTATGACACTGTTGTACAACTTAATCATAAGTCCCTTCTATATTCAACTATTTGGTTTTTGGGTACAAATAAACGTTTTTATTATTTATTATATATTATTTATCTGGTGGTTTGCCTGTGCGGATGCACAATATATTTTGGAGTCTAACGATGTTATTTTATTGAGTAGTCCACGGAATATCCAACAACTTCTAATTTTTATGGAGAAAGGTATCGTGAGTGCTACTCAGGACTATTTAAAAGTATCGAGTTAATATTTAACAAAATCAAAATCAAAAGTCATTTATTCAAATTAGGCTGATAATCAGCACTTTTCGAACGTCAAAATTTACTTTACTCTACTTATTTACAAGAGACAGTCCCCCAAAACGCCCATCCTTCGGCAATTACTAGTGTTTAGCTGGAAAGAAGAAGTGACTGAACAAACTCCCCAGCAACACATTCTGTCTGTTATGTTGGTTAGAAGAACCAGACTCGATACAATAGTAAGGTGTAAGTTCAATTTAGATTTACTACATACACAAATCAATAACAAAAAATTATATAATTATAAACAATGTAAAAATAAAAAAGTACATAACATATCAGTTAACAAATTTTTGTAATGTAGGTAAGGCACAAATGTTGATATCAGTGCTGTAACTGTTCGTACCAAAGGGCGTCTGGATGATTAAAAACCACTGTAAAAGAGAGTAATTAATGGAAGAGAAAAAAAAAAAATTGAGAATAGTTAGAGACATCCACAAATTTGTACCGGCTAAGAGTTACCAGGGAAGCCGCATGCGCAGAAGAAGCTAAAGCCTAAATTTTTATCTTCGACGTGGTCCTTAAGGACACGTTTAATGTAGTTTTTAAACTTTCCATCGGTCAGTTCTATTAACTGACTTAGGCAACTTGTTAAAAAAGCGTATACCTACTGTTTATAAGAAAAGACATACTAGTTTTCGTTAATCTGAATTTGGGTATTACTATTTCGTGTTTACTGCGAGTATTTAAATTATGAAAGTCGCTTCTAGTTTTAAAAAGCCCTCGGTTTTTACATTCTAAGATATAAAGTGAAGGCAGAGTCAGGATATCAATCTCTTTAAATTTTTCTCTGAGAGACTCGCGAGGGCCCATCTTATAGATCGCGCGGACTGCCCTCTTCTGTAAAATGAAAATTGAATCAACGTCCGCTGCCGATCCCCACAGCAGAATGCCGTAGGACATAATACTGTGGAAATAAGCATAGTATACTAACCTAGCTGTGGCTACATCAGTTAACTGCCTTATTTTCCTTACTGCGTATGCAGCTGAGCTTAACCTACCCGAAAGAGTTCTTATGTGTGCGCCCCACTGCAATTTTGAATCGATAGTAATCCCTAAGAATACCGTTTCAGCTATAACTTCAAGTTTTTTGCCGTCAAGAGTCAAATTTAGGTCACGTTGTGGTACATTTGGTAAAGAGAACTTTAGACATTTTGTTTTGTTCGCATTCAGTAAAAGATTGTTAGCTGCGAACCATTTCGAGAGAACAGTTAGACTTTCGTTGACCAGTAAGACATCCGTATCTTACCTATCTATTTTAAAGATTAGTGAAGTTTAAATCAGCAAATAGAATTATATCCGAGAATTTGGCCATCATATATGGGAGATAATTAATATAAACAAGAAAGAGGAAGGGGCCGAGAATCGAACCTTGGGGCACGCCCATCTTGACTAGTGACCCGGAGGACGTCGCCCCATTAACATTTACTTTTTGCTGCCTGTTCGATAAATAGGACAGCACAAGATCAGTAGCCTGACCACGAATTCCGTAGTGGTGTAATTTACGGATCAATATGTTGTGGTCGACGCAGTCGAACGCTTTTGAGAGATCACAGAAAATGCCAATGGCATCCTGGGACTTCTCCCAAGATTCTAAAATGTGTCTGATAAGTTTTACTCTCGCGTCCGTTGTCGACCTACCCTTCTATTAGAATCCCATTTGAATTGAAGTGAGACAACATCTGGTTCAGCATGATTTCTTCATAGATTTTACTCATTGCTGGAAGCACGGATATAGGTCTATAATTAGAGGGGTCACTCTTACAGCCTGATTTGAAAATTGGTACTACTTTACTATGTTTCATTAAGTCGGGAAACTTGCCACTGTCCAAACATTGATTGAATATGCCTGTTAAGATAGGAGCAATTGAGTCAATAATATCTCCAAGAACCCTAACGGATATCCCCCATATGTCTTCAGTATTTTTTAAGTTGAGACTTTAACGTTAACGTTTAATACATGCCTAAGTACTTATTAAAACTTACCTAGGGGTTGTTCTTTATAGTTCACGTTAGAGCCTTGCGCAAAAGCGCACACAAGTAACGTCACAAGGCACAGTAGTTTCATATTTCTTTTATATAAGATCTTTTTTAAAACAACAAGTTACTAACGTACCTTTTTTAATTTGACCAGTCTGGGTTATTTGCACTTCTATATAAGATTTCCGATTATCTTTCTTCATCCATCATAATTAACTGCTAAGCCAGTATGTGTAGATAAAATAGAATAATCCTGTTATAATCAGCCCGTGATTTGTTTCGCAGCTGCTCTATATCTCTTTGTCAACAAGATTACAGTACCAAGTAATTGATGTTCAAAATAACTGAGTATAAATAATGACGTTTGATATATATTAATTAGGTACATTGAGGTGAATATACTTTGTATTTATCTATCTATTGTCGTCATTCATGGTTTTATCCTGTAAGTCTGTAAACAAGGTGTGGATCGCTTGATGTAACGCAATGACGCGGGCTAAGGTGGAGCCTCCTCAAATGTTCAAGAGCCGATAATTAATCATCCAAAAAAAATCCTTCAGTTCTTTGAGGTCCTCATAGGACATAAAAAAAAGTTTTTAAAAAACTAAAAAACCCGACTGAAACAACTGAAAAGCAAAAAACTAGCACATTTTAAATTAAACAAAACTTTGAAGCAGGCGGGGTTCTTTTGAATATTAAATTATGAAATGAAATGAAAAAATAGAATGAAGCCCGCCTGCTGCTGGGTGTGAAGCACGAAAAGTTCAAAATGTATTGAGCTGAAGGCTCATTTGACATACATGAATTAGCCTAGAATAAAGTCAGAGAAAATAAGCATACATGCCAAGTTAACCTATAAATTATGAACACAAAATACACACATGTGTTTATGTAAATGTGACGGAAAAGGGATGCGTGGCGCAGGTTATTTAATAAATAAGAACACACAACCAGTCTACATAAAAAAATATATTTAAATTTTAAAAATGGGTGTGGGAAGGTCTACGGACACAAACTCCTAAAGGCCCCCTTGTGGGATGAGCTGTAGGTACTGCCCTGATAGCCGGCGTGGCGATGACAACAGCGAGGTGTCACGCTGGAAGTGTAGGGGTGATGGTCAGCTCTTCTATACGTCGACCCGGCTCGGCCCACGTGGCAAGTATGGCCAACAGGTGGGAAGTCCGATGCCGGCCCGTTATTGGCACGCACGACGGAACCAGCCGCGTATCTGCCGAAGTCCTGCACAGGCTTGAGGGTGTTCGCCTAACCGGAACTTTGGAGTAGAGAGTGTTCCTCCAGCAGGAACCTGGGACCCTGGAACGTGACGTCCAGCGTGTCAAGAGGTGGACAAAAGGTCACCTAACAAACATCAACAATATTTTTGTCACAATCTTTATTAAATTTGGGATTAGTTGAAATTGGCTCGAAGATCATAATCTACAATGTGATAGATGTACACATGTACATAATCGTTCATTAGTAAAACGGTTTTTTTCCTTTATTGGCCAAAAACAGTGTAAACAACACTGTAAGTATTTAAAATCATTTCGATTTAAGTTGGGAAAGTTTGTATTACTGCTCAATTCACAACCGAGCCGAAGCCGAAGTTTTCATGGATACGAATGAATTGAAATGGGCAAGAGAATGATAATGATTTGTTGATGTAACTGTATCAAAGCTAAATTTTTTCCTTACAGCGACATACATACCGTCAAGTACCCTAATTTTGCATCTTATTTCTTTTGTCACGCAGTCGGATAAAATTATTGGAGTTGGTAAACATCTAAGAGGACTTCTGATTCCACCACTTTGTGCCGTGTGCTCGGTTCAAGTATGTAAGTACCATTATCATTATCCTAAGTGAAAGTTTGGTAAAGCCGCAGCCTTCCGCAATCTGCCCATCACCTGTTTTAATCGCACCTTAACTGAAGTGATTCGCACTTATTATCACTTTCCGGGACAGACCGCCTCTCGCCGTTATTTCTATATATCTATAAACAAGAAAGTTCACAGCCGTGACAGTACGACTAAGGGCTGTGTACTTTGTTGCATGTAATTTGGCAAACCGCCCGTAGCCGTTGCTTGCCCATAAAATTACTAGGAAGAATATGATCTAGTGTCATATCACGCGACATTATTCGTTTGTAGCTGTCACGGCAAACTCTTTTCGAGCCATTTTTCAACACACACACACACATGCGCAGTGTTTATGCACCGAAATAGGACACTCACACCGCCGCCGCCGCGCCGATAGGCGTAACTTCGCCATACAAGTCAACGTCTGTGGCCGTATTTGTCGTATCAAAATATTCAAAATAAGTATGTGTAATATGGGCCGCGGGTTGTGCTGGGCCGCGGGTTGTATACTAGTTATCGCGGCCTCGACATAGAGGGCTAAGAAGGAACATGGGTGGTTTTTAGTCAGTAGAAGTCTGATACTCCCTTTCGCTCTGCCCAAGAGCGGGACCCCTTATTTGAAGATTTTATTTAATCTTCAAGCATCATGTAACAACAAGGAATGGGTTATGGATTTTTTTTCCAGCTTTTTATTTAGTCACGTAATACTTCGCAGACAATTTGATTTTTTATACGATTTGCCAATTAGATTTTCTTTTAAACTTTTATGTTGTATATATTTTTATACTTAATCTCCTTTTCAAATAACGGAACGGTAACGGAAGAAAAAAAAACACCGTATACAATGAAATCTAGCAGCCCCATATATTTTTTTAAGTCACCTATTTAAGAAAACTTGGACGAATCTATCGATACCTTTATTAAAGAAATCCATCGAGTAGTTTGGAAGAATAAAATAATCTAAAAATATATCAGAGAATAAAGAAAAAAAATCACAAACAACGAAAAAAAACATAGGTTACTACGACGTAGAGTTGTAGACACTACGCGCGGTTACGTCTGCTACGACGTAGCAGATATTCGTAGCGCCACAGGCCCTGAGGAAGGCTATAGAATAAGCTCCAAAGTGAAAATTTTATCGCTCTCGTTATAATATAATATTAAAACATTATTATTTATGATTATTAAGCTATTGCATAGCATCTATCGCGGGCCTTGAGCGTGGAGACCGAATCCAGAAATTCCGTAACGAAAATAACCTAACACCCCCCACTCCGACCGGCACAGCGGTGATACTTTTTAGTTTTTAGTTTTGCCATCTATCGATGTTATTATTTATTTATTTATTACTTTGTGATTATTATAAACAATTTTACAATGAGTACCAAAATTCAACGATAGGCCAACACACCAGAGGCCAGATCTGCCCATGACTACTTGGGAAAAAAGAGTTAAAAAGACATAATATCTAAAATTTTTTATGATGCTTCACTTGTCAGACCCAAAGAGTAAAATACTTTCACGACCTTCATGTATGCGAGAGGGGCAGTATTTGTTTGCTTTGGCGCAGAATACCTGATTGATAACGTTAAATATTCTAAAGAAATTATTTATTTATGAATCCTAAAATTGACTACTTTCCTGACTAAAAAAATATGATTCTGTTTAGTCCGTCAGTTTACATTAGGTACATTATCGAAAAATGTTGTTTTTTGTTTTATCAAATTAATAAAAATTTACGTGGAAAATAAAACGCGTCAAAGATCATGAGCGTATGTTTTTGTTTACGTGAAAAAAAAATATATCCAATATTTATATTGGAAATCATCTATCTACCTAATTAACTCTCTATATTTTTTCCAAAATAATCGATTGGCGTGGTATGGACATGTGATGCGAAGGAATGAAGAAAGTGTTGTGAGGAAAATGTTGAGTATGAATGTATATGGGTACAAGAGTAGAGGAACACCAAAGAAACGATGGATGGACTGTGTGAAGGATGATATGGCTAGGAAGGAGGTGACTGCTGACATGACGAGAAATAGAGAAGTATGGAAGAAAAAGACATGTTGCGCCGACCCCAAATAAATTGGGATTTATAAGGGCAGGAATGATGATGATGATTTTTCC